>JAQPPZ010000456.1:5000000-10000000 GCA_028583015.1 Wollemia nobilis
GAAGTGATAGTTCAAAGTTCTATGAAATAGATTGTTCTATATTCTAAATTGATTTGAGAAAGAGGTTAAATGTTGATGAGAATGAAACATATTGAGTCTATAAAAATTCTCTATATGTTTCTGTGATAAAAGAGATATTGAAAGTGATTAAGATTTTGTGAATGTGAAGCATATTGAGTCTCTAAAAATTCTTTGTATGTTTCTAAAAGAGTGATTGAAATTGATTGAGCATTGTGATGAGTGAGAAGCATATTGAGTCTCTAAAAATTCCCTTTATGTTTCTATGATATTGGACAAGTTATAGTGTGGACTTGTTGAGCATATTTGAGGTAATTTTTTGTGAAGAGTTGTGGACTAATTTCTGTGAGCTTTTGTGAAAGCTTACAATATAGATTGAGAGCAGATTTGGACAAGTTCTAGTGAGGACTTGTTGAGCATATTTGGATAAGTTCTAGAGAGAACTTATGGAAAAATTAGTGTGAGATTTTGTGGAAGCTTACAAGGTATATTTGAGACAAGTCTTAAAAAAGACTTGTGAGTAGATTTGATTGATTTTTTCAAACCTTGAGTTAAGGTTTGGGGCAAATCTAGTAGAGTTTATTTGTGATTGAGTCAAGCTTTGTGTAAGGCTTGAGGATAGATATTGAGGACATTTATGCTAGGTCGGAGGACTGTGTTTAGTGCATATCAAAGGATAGATATTGAGGAGATATTTGTGCTAGACCGAAGGATTGTGTTTAGTACAAATTCAAGGATAGATTTTGGTACATATTTGAGGACAAGTTTGTGTCAGACTAGAGACATATATTGAACAAATTTATGCTAGATTGAAGGACTGTGTTTAGTGTATATTTTAAATAGATCTTTGAAGGTGATAGAGTATAGAGGATGAACCTATCTAGTGGATAGATATCCATTAGCTAGAGCAGTGAGGACAAGTGTCTTAAGTTTATAGAGATCCATTAGCTAGTGCAGTGGGGGCAACAATTCTTCTAGAAGATCACTAGTCAGAGCTAAGGAGAAAGGAGTTCTCCTTTGGATAGAGATCCATGAAATTGATTAGGGATTGGTGTCTCCTTTTGATAAAGGTCTTTAAATATTGTAATAGGGAAAGGATTCCCAAGATATTGATTGAGAAAATTTTAATGAAATATTTTCTCCATGGAGTATCCCATATTAGGTGAACCATGTTAAATTGGTTTCTCTATTGTGTGTGGTGATTTGTGCATTGCTTTGATTAGTGCTATTGATATTGTTATCTATACATTTCATAATATTGATTGGGAAAGAAAAATTAAAAAGTGGCATTATACTGTTCACCCCCCTTCTCAGTATAAGCTTGTGTTCTTCAATTGGTATTAGAGTGGGTTCCTTCAAAAGAGTTTAACAACTTGAAGGAAAAGCTTTCAAGAACACAATGGATTCCAAGAATGTGTCCTCGAATAATTCAACACCAATCTTTGATGAAAGTTATTATATATATTGGAGTATAAGAATGAAGGTTCATATGATGGCACATGAAAATGAAATTTGGGAAGTAGTTGAAAATGGATACATACCACCATGAGTTGATCCACCCATAGATAAGGAAGGTAAGCTTCTACAACATTACAATTCAAAAGAAATGAATGCACTTTTGAGAGGTTTGCATAGAACATAATCAATAAAAGTTATGCATTGTAAATATGCAAAAGGAATTTGGGATAAGTTGCAAAGCATATATGAAGGAGATAAAAGTGTCAAAAAGGAAAATATACGAAATTTCAAATGACAATTTGAAGAATTAAGAATAAAGAATGAGGAAAATATTAGTTCTTATCTACTTCGAGTAGATGAGGTTGTTAATGCTATGCAAGGACTTGGACTTAATGTTGAATAATCGGATGTTTGTGATAAGATCTTAAGGTCTCTCCCAAAAAGGTTTAGTGAAAATATTTTAGCTATAGAAGAAGCAAAGGATGGTGATTCTTTGACAAGAGATATGTTACTTGGTATTCTTATAGCATTTGATTTGAAACAAAAGAGGAACCTAATCTCTGAAAGGAAGTAACCTTCAAAGCAATTAATAAGACAAAGGGTAAGAAGTTGAAATCAAGTAATGAGTCATCCATTGATGAAGAAGCTAATTATGGTATAAGGAATAAGGATTCAATAAGATTCAAAGATGAAAATTTTGTTATATGTTTCAATTATGGAAAATATGGTCACTATGCAACTGATTTTCAAGAAACTAAAAATAAAAATGATGAAGAAAAATAGTAGCACAAGAATAGGGAATCAAAAAAATACAGGTACCAAAATAAATGCAAGGATGGATAAAGCAAACAAGGAATAAAGTTATTACAAAGACAAAAGAGGAGCTACTATGCAAACAAGGCAAGTAAGTACTCTAGTGATAGTGATGCTAGTTCTTCAAGTAATGATAGAGATGAAGTCCTATTTCTGATTGAATAAAAAGAAAAGGTTAAGAAAAGGTCACCAATAATTCTTAAGTGTTTTAGATGTGGTAATTTTGGACATCTTGAATATAGTTGTATAAGGAATGGCTTTAGTTTCAGTGATGATGAATATGAGGATGCACTTGAAAGACTAGAAGAGAATATCCTAATGGCATTAGAAGAAGAAGAAGGTGATCCTATAGAAGATAAGTTAAAATAAAATGAAGATGTTGACAAAGGTAAATAAATAGAGGAAGAATAAAAAAAGGAGGAGTTGATCTTGAGGGAGAGCTTATCTATGCTCTTAAAACTTTAAAGAAGGTAAGAAAGAAAAACTCTCAACTTGAGTTTCAGTTTCAAGAATGTGATGAAGAGAAAGGAAATCTTATAGAGGATCTAAACAATTCAATGGCTAAGACAAAGAAGTTCAAGGATAAGTTAGAAGCAAAGGTCTTATAATGTGAGAAGTTAGAACAAGAAGTAGCTCTACTAAGGGAATATTTAAAAATATACAAGGATAAGCTATACAAGTTTGGAAAGAGTTCAAAAAAATTGGATAATATGATCAAGGTACAAAGAAGGTCAACAAAAAAAATAAGTCTTGGTTTTGAACAGGCTCAAAAGAAACAAGAAGAAGAGTCAACCTCAAGTTCTGAAGAAGAAGAAACTTTAGAAGAAGTAACTTTAGAAGAAGACAATGTAAGAGAAAGTGAGACTTTTGAGGATGAGTCAAACAATAGAAAATTAAGAAAGGAAAGGAATAATGTACAAAGAATAAATAGATGGAACGACAATCAGAATAGGTTAAGAGAGACTAAGAGATCAATGGGGTCAAGACAAGGAAACTTCAAAGGAATATGTTTTTCATATCACAAATTTGGGTACAAGGCTTCAGAATGCAGGACACATGAAAGACAAGAATATGGAAATTTTAGGAACAGATAACTTTTTCATGGGTATTGTTACTCATGTAATCAGTTTGGTCACAAGGCAATGAATTGCAAGGTACATGACAGGAACATAGATGACTTCACTAGGAAAAATCCCAAGACATTTGCACCTACAAGGAATAATAACATTAAGTGTTATAAGTGCAAAAATGATGGACATACAGTAAAGTGGTGTAGAACAGACATTCTAGAACCAAGCATGAACATAAACATGAACATGAACAGGAACAAAAATATGGATATGAATAGGAAAAGAAATAGGAATATGGATATGAACATGAACAGGAAGAGGAACAAGAACAGGAACAAAAATATGGGCATGGACATGAATAGGAACAGGAACATGGACATGGATAGGAATAGTCAAAGGAATCATAAGGATCATATGAGAAGGAAATAAGACAAAGGTAAAGACCAGTGCTTGATGGGAGTATAAATACTCCCACCCCAAAATTAACCACCTCAAGAGGAGGTGGGGGAGGGGCTAATCTAAGAGACTCATTCTTAGCCCCGAGCCCCAAAGGTGACCCTTTGTCATTGATGTCAAAGGGGAGATATTTGAGTAAGGGGGATAGATTTGTTTTGAGGAGAGAGCATTGAGATAGGGGGAACAATGTCCCAGGGGGAGCAGAACAAGTAAAAATTCAAGTGTTTGGTAAAAATAATTTGGGTTACCATCAATGACAAAGGGGGAGATTGTTGGACATTTTGAGTCCATGAAGTTGTCATTGATGTCAAGGAATGAGCTACCATTGATGTCAAAAGGTCAAAAGGAGCAATGAAAGAGATTGATGATATATGAGCTCCATAATATTTATTTTTAAATATTATGTGGAGCATGATTTTAAAGGTTTTTCTTTAAAACCAAGGGTGGCAAAAATAAAAGGTTTTTCTTTAAAACCAATGGTGGCAAAAATAAAAGGTTTTTCTTTAAAACCAATGGTGGGCAAGTTAGATGGAATATTTAAAAAAATCTTATCTTGTGCCTCCTTATCTTATCTAGTATCTAATAAAAGACTAGTGGATGAACTATTCTCCCTTTCGAGGACTGCCCAAACTTTCAAACTAATTTTGGCCATATCTCACTCATCAGAACTTGGATTGAGCTAAAATTTTGAGGGTAGATTCTTGAAAAACCCTAGAACATCTCCATAAATTTTCATATCATTTGGATCAACATAGATCCTAGCGCATCCCTATGTATGAACGAGATATTTGGTAAGCGACTATGTGATGGTTTCATCTAGGTTGAGTGCAAGCAGCTTTAGAGGTTGGTTTTTAGGGCCTTAGGACCCTAGAGGCCAATATTTTTGTGGTTCATGCTCAATATTTTAGTAGGAAATGTTGCAGGGGATCCAAGATGGGTTATAAATTTATCTTTCAATAAATCATACTGTGAACTTGAGTGGCAACGGCTTCCAATTTGCTGCACAAAAAAAATTGAAAACCATACCTTTCCACGACGTCTAGGGCAAGGATTAAAGAGATCACGAAACAAGTTTCAAGTAGTTGATCAAAAAATGGGTCATATCTCAAGTGAATCTGGTGCTAAGGTGCACCCACAAAATAATTCTACTATGAAAACCCCTGTCAAGGGTAAGAATTTCGAAGACTCAGCCCCAAAAATGAATTTTAGGGATGCCCTCCATGGTGGACAGCCTCAACCCAATGCTAATATCAATCTTAGGGCTTCCCATAAACCTCTAACGAGAAAAATGGAGTCAGGATGTCTTAAAGAAGTTGATGGAACTCCTATTGTTAAGATTGATATGGGTAACATTCATACTGGAATTGAATATTGGAAAAAAGAGGACTAATTTTTTGGTTCATGGGTTTTCATCCAAGTCTATCTGCTTTCAAAGTCTGGGCTGCAAAAAGCTAGAAAACTAAAGGTGAGTTACAAATATCTATTTATCCAAATGGTTATTTTCTTATTTTATTTGCTAATAATGAAGATAGAGAGAAAAATTTTCAAGGGGGTCCTTGGTTTTTTGGAAGGGCAGGGCTTTTCATGAAGCCTTGGCATACTAAATTTAAAGCTAAAGAAGAGATACCTTCTATAGCTCCCGTGTGGGTTAGACTCTTTGGCCTCCCTATTGAATTTTGGAATCCTATTGTTTTTTCTTCAATTGGAAACTCTTTAGGAACTTTTATGATGACTATTGATTGTACTCATAATTTTGAACATATTATTTATGCTCGAATTTGTGTTTTAAAGTATTTTGGTAAACCCCTACCTAAAAATATCACATTACAATTTGGGGAAGACACTTGGGAGCAAGTAGTGGACTATGAGAACATTCCTTTTCATTGTAGAATTTTCCATGAATATGGTCATTTTGTCAGTGCTTGACCAAATAAAATTCCTGATCAAAATAAAGAAGATATAAACTCAGCAGGTTTCCAAATACCTAAGAAGAACACTAAAAAAAAACTAGTTATGAAGGATCAATAAAATTCATCTGCTAATATGTTTGAAATCCTTTCCACAAATGATGTCCCAAGTGAGGAAGAGGAAATAATGGAAACTAAAATATTAGAAACACAATTTAAATATGAAGGGAAGAACTCAGAGACAAACCAACAAATCAAAGGTTTTCAACAAAAAAAAAGGGAGAAAATTTACACAAGAAAAACAATCTTTCAAATGTCAAAACTTCAAATAATGCAGGTCCCAATATAGACTTCGTTGAACCATCTAGTAAAATTTTGGCTATGTACGAGCATTCTTCAAGGTTAGAAGCCATCTTAGATTCAATTGGAATAAGTCAAGA
This sequence comes from Wollemia nobilis, assembly GCA_028583015.1. Taxonomy (NCBI): domain Eukaryota; kingdom Viridiplantae; phylum Streptophyta; class Pinopsida; order Araucariales; family Araucariaceae; genus Wollemia; species Wollemia nobilis. The sequence goes on from JAQPPZ010000456.1 coordinate 5,006,163, forward strand.
AACAGGAAAAAAATTGAAGATGGATTCTAATCAAAAAGTAGGTCACAAGACCAATCAATATCATATGGTAAAAGAAGGTGAAAAGCTTGTAGAGGAAGGTAAGATTAATGCCCTTACCAACTTTTTTTAGCCCTGGTATTAATGAATATCATCACTTGGAATATTAGAGGACTCAAAGGGAGTCTTTCAAAACAAAATAAAATTAGAAGAATGATTCAAATAAATCATCCACATCTTGTTTTCCTTCAAGAAACAAAGATGTCAATAGAGGATATGGACTCAATTGCCAATAAAATTTGGCCAGTTGGAAAAGTGGTTTCCCTCAGTTCCCAAGGGACTTTTGGTGGCATTGCTTGTCTTTGGGACCCAAAAGAGGTAGTTATTCACCATATGGTTGTAATTTGGGGTTTGTTTGATATAGATATTCAAAGTAGACATTCCAATAAAATTATGCTCTGCATTACTATTTATGCTCCGACTTCTTTGGAGGAAAAAAAAATATAGTGGAAGGATATTACTCATATTATCTCTCATTTTCCTGAAGCTTGGATCTTGATCGGAGGAGATTTCAATACCATCCTCTCTCTGGATGAGAAAAGGGGGGAAATAGAAATTTGGACAAAAGCACTGACCTCATGAGCGAATATATTGCAAACCTCCATCTTGTGGATATCCAACTAGATAATGGCCTTATGACTTGGTCTAACAGAAGGTAAGGCTTAGCTTGTATAATGGAGAGATTGGATAGGTTTTTGCTCTCTAAAAATTTCTTAATCCATGGTCACATTCCTAAAGTGAAGACTCTTAATAATGTTGGTTCGGATCATTGGCCAATCATGGTGGAAATGTGGAAAACCAATGTGAGTTTCTCTCATTTTTATTTTAAATTAATGTGGCTTAGAGACATTTCCTTCAGACCTCGTGTGCAACAATGGTGGAAGGAAGGTAAACCTAGGCATGGGACTAAGATGTTTTGTTTTGCCAAAAGACTGCAATACATTAAATCCAAAATCAAGACTTGGAACTGGAAAGAGTTTGGGGATGTTCATAAAAAAACATGAATTTATTGCTCATCTTGAAAATTTTAATAAGAAAATCCATTTAGATGGCCTCACATAGAAGAGAAGTGTAGATGAAATTAAACTCACAACTCAATTAGAGGAATGGGAAAAAATAGAAGAAATCTTATGGAAGCAAAAATCTAGAATTCAATGGCTCAAAGAAGGAGATCTAAACACAAATTTCTTCCACAAATATCTTCAATGGCTCAAAGAAGGAGATTGAAAAACAAATTTCTTCCACAAATTTCTTCCTTAAAATCATATTCTGGAGATGTTGTTTATACTTAGGATGGCATGAACTCTATTGTTGTTGATTACTTTTCCAATATTTTTGTTGCTACTCCTCTTGACTCAAATTCACAACAAAATGTTCTTCAAGCAATCCCTTCTCTTATCACTTCTGAGGAGAACTCTATTTTTACTGCTCCTGTTACTATCAATGAGCTTCAACAAGTAGTTTTTAAAATGCAAAAAGGGAAAACCCCAGGTCCTGATGGTTTTCCCATTGAGTTCTACCAAGAGTTCTGGGATATCCTTCATGTTGATTTATTAGAGGTGGTGGAAGAATCCAAGAAAGCCAAAGAAATTTTAAAGGTTATCAATAAAACTTATATTACTTTTGTTCCAAAATCTCAAGAGGTTGACCATATCTCAGCTTTTAGACCTATTTCTTTATGTAATGCTCTTCTCAAAATTATTACTAAAATCATGGCAAAATGTTGAAGCCTCTTTTACATAAGATTATTTCCCCAGAGCAAGGGGGTTATGTGGAAGAAAATCAAATAGTATATGAGATAGTTCTTGCTCAGGAAGCCATCCATTCCATGGATATGCAAAAATCTCCTTCCATGTTCATTCGGTTAGACTTATCCAAAGCTTATGACATAAACTTTCTTATCAAATTTTTGAGGCAATTTGGTTTCTCTAAGGATTGGATGGATTGGATTATGGGATGTATCTCTTCAATTTCCTACTTAGTTCTTATCAATGGCAGGCCTTCTCAGTCATTCCTAGCTTCCAAAGGTATTAGGCAAGGTGACCCACTATCCCCTTATTTATTCATCATTCTTGCTAAATGTTTGGGTAGGACTATAACCAAAAAGAGGGAAAACAAAACCCTTGAGGGAGTTACCATTGCTCATGGAGCTAGACCTATCTCTCATCTTCAATTTGTGGATGACTCTACTCTTTTAGGTAAAGCTATAGTTAAGGAAGCTTCTAATATTAAGCAAATCATTAGCTATTTTTCTAAGGCTACTAGGCAATTGATCAATGAAGACAAATCTAAAGTTATTTTCTTTCATTGCTCTACTAGAAAGGAATCCATGGTCTTGGATAAATTAAGATATAAGAAGACCTCCCTTCCAATCACTTATTTAGGTATTCCCATAAATATTCAAAGGCAAAAAAATGAAGATTGGAATTGGTTGTTGGACAAAGTCAAGAAGAAAATTGGAAAGTGGACCAACAGGTGGCTTTCTTCTGGGGGTAGAATCACCTTGGTAAAATCAGTCCTTAAAGCTATTCCTATTTATGTTTCTTCCATTTTTAATATCCCAAAGGCTATTCTTCAATAATTGGATCAAATCAGTCATCATTTCCTTTGGAGTGGTACTAAGGAGAAAAGAAAATGGGCCTTGGTGAAATGGGATACTTTATGTCTTCCTAAGAGTGAAGGGGGGTTAGGATTTTGGTCTTCTATTAATAACAACAAAGCTTTAGCTGCTAAATTATATTGGAGGATGTTGCATAACCCCAATGCTCTTTGGGCCAATAATCTCCATGCTAAATATGCTGAGAACAAAAGTCTTGAAGACCTTGTTCGCTATCAACTTCCTACCAAAGGTTCTCCCATTTTAGCAATTCTTAAGACTAGTGAGGATTTGATAAAGAAAAATTATTTTGGATCATTCATAATGGTCAACAGGAAAATTTTTGGACAGATTCTTGGGATGGTCACAAGCCTTTGATAACTCAGTTTCCCGATTGGAGGCCTTGGATGGAGGAGCTTCACCGAGCTAATTGGATAAAGGTGGCTAATTACTGTCGATACCATATTGGTAATTCAAAGGTTGGTAGATATTGGATCCCTATTGAGGACTTGCCTATTCAAATCCCATAAATGCAAAGACAAGATATCCAAGGCATCCTTCATATGAGATCCCTCTCTTGGTCCCATGAAAAATATTGTTTTGGATGGAACAACACTACTAAGGGTGAGTATTCAGTTGCTCAAGGTTATTTGACCTTATGCCATAATAATACCAACTATTCTTCTGACATATTTTCTTGATTGTGGGCTCAAAAGCTCTGGCCTAAGGTGAGGTTCTTTGATTGGCTTTTATTGCATCGTAGGGTGCTTACTGGTGAGCAACTTATGAAGCATGGTTTTCATGGCCCTTTTAGATGTAAAATGTGTGAAGAGAATGTAGAAACTCTCAACCATATTTTTATTGAGTGTACTTTAGCCTCTAAGCTATGGAGGAGAATGGCCACTTTACTTGGCTTACAATGGTCCAATTTTTTTACTTTTGAACAACTTTGGAGGTGTTGAGTGGTATTTTCACACAATTGTGAAAGTACACTCTCCTTTAGGATTTGGGTTCCAAATCCCCTCTTGCAAAGAAGTTAAACAAACAACTTCTCCAAGGTCTCCGCTATATTAGCATTTGCATATGTGTATTAGTAATCTCAAATAAAGATATTCACTTTAAATGCTTGGAACACCTTAGTGATTGCAAGTAACTCGTAAACAAGGGGCAATGTTGGTTTATTTTACCATGAAACTTTAGTGATTGTTCATTGAACCAAAATAAAGCAAATGTGAGTTGGCCCTCATATGACCACGATGTAGTGCTCAAATTACCCCTCTTTCGTAAAATTAGAATTTTTATGAAGAGAGGGCAATTTTAGGCTCAAAAATGGAAATTTGTGAAATGCCATAAAACATAACTCCTTCAATGAAATTGGAATTTTCATGAAGGGAATGTCATCATAGGCTCATGAATGAAACATGAAACTGAAAAAAATGAAATTTGACCTTAAAATGGAAATTTTCTATTTTCGGATTTTTTAAAATCTGTAATAAAACAGCAACTTCGATGAATTTTTAAAAATACTAAACAACTCCGAAAATGAAATTTCAAAGTGCGTATTGGAAGTCTGAAGTATAACCTACGCAATGGTGAAATTATTTTTGGATTTTGAAAATTTTTAAATGTTTATTTTAATGCCTGAAGATTAAAAAAAGTTAAAATTTCTGGAAAATAAAATGCAGAAAAAGTTGAAAGAAAATGCAAAAAACTGAAAATAAAATGCATTCAGTATGATGCTATCCTATTTCGACAAAACCGAAGATGTGAGGTTTCCATGCATGCAACCTAACCTATTGGACCTGCAAAACAAGCACAATCCGGATAAGCTAAGTGCTGGCTCCTAGGGTTTTAAATGAGGTTTTCAGATTTAGACATTCGCATGAAGCAACCAAGAAACTTGCATAAACTCCATTTACAAGCCTAAAATCTGAAAAGGGGAAAAATAGACATTTAATCTTGCATGCAGAAAATGACTCCTTCTTTCTTGTCCATAAGATGCAACTTTCTAAAACTTCCTGTATTAAAAATTTGTCATTTTACAATAACAGAAATTTCTGGTTTTCCCAAACCAGTCAATGGAAGAAAAACAGCCCAAACAGGTCCAGAATGGCCCTCTTGCCTTCAAATCTGCAACCTTGCTCGCAGCAGTTTCCAACCCCTTTTGGCCTCTTTGAATGGCGTATTTAAACTTCTAAAAAATTGTTTCTCCTTCCATGACTGTTCGTTTCATTTTCCAATGGTTGTTCGTTTCACCTTCCTTGACTGTTCGTTTCATTTTCCAATGGTTGTTCGTTTCACCTTCCCTTGCTCTCTTTTGTTGCTTTTAGCCGCGAAAATATAACATGTCGCGATATCGCGACACTTTTTCTTTCTTCTTTTGGCCGAAATGCAACATGTCGCGATATCGCGACACTTTTCCTCCTTTGCCAACATGTCGCGATATCGCGACACTTTTTCTCTTTGCCACGAAATGCAACATGTCGCGATATCGTGACACTTTTTCTCTTTTGCCGACGATGCAACATGTCGCGATATCGCGACACTTTTTCTCTTTTGCCAATGCAACATGTGCGATATCCACTTTTTCTTTTCAATGCAACATGTCGATATCGCAACACTTTTTCTCTTTTGGCGCGACAATGCAACATGTCGCGATATCATGACACTTTTTCTTTTTGCCGCGACAATGCAACATGTCGCGATATCGTGACACTTTTCTTCTTTTTGCCACGACGATGCAACATGTCGCGATATCGCGACACTTTTTCTCTTCGATCGTGATGCATGACATGCAACATGTCACGATATCGTGACACTTTTTCTCTTTGGCCGCGATAATGCAACATGTCACGATATCGTGACACTTTTTCTCTTTTGGCGCGACGATGCAACATGTCGCGATATCGCGACACTTTTTCTCTTTTGGCCATGACAATGCAACATGTCGCGATATCGTGACACTTTTTCTCTTTTGCCACGAAAATGCAACATGTCGCGATATCGCGACACTTTTTCCCTTTTTCTCTTTGCTTTGGACCATGAAAATGCAACATGTCGCGATATCGCGACACTTTTTCTCCTTGTGGTGTTTTGCTTTTTCTTTGATCTTTAGCATATGGGCCACTTCGGTCTTCTTGGAAAACATGCAAAAAGGTGGGTCCCCAATTTTGGGGTACGTTGTGGAGCAGCCACAACAAATGGTGACTCTGCTGGAAAATGCTCCTGAGCATTTCGGTGAGAACTCAACCTGAAAACACAAACTCAAATACAAGCGTCAGAAAATATCCCAAGAATGAAACTAGATGAGAAATACATGAAGCATTAGAATTATTAAGCATCAGCTCGGTGTGTGCAATGTGCTTCATTCCCTATCGTTTGAAACTCGTTCAACTTTCCATTGTCAGTTTCACTTATGATTCGTATGCAAGGCTATGAATGATTTGTGCAAGATTTGATGTATGACAACTATGCTAGAGATATAACAACCTGCTTTGCAAAGGCTCAAACTTTCTAGTATCATGAACAAACATATTAAAACTGTCAAACCCTCTTAGGACCAAATATATGTATACTGAATTAATTTACTAGATCCCAAAGTTGGTTATGTGTCACTACCATCTTGAACCCATGTGCAAGTGTAAGTGAAATCAGAGCTTTGGGGAATAGGATTCCCAACCTAAGCGAGATGGGAATTTAACCCTATCCTTACTACTCTGATCTGGAGTTCATTACCTCATCTTGAACAAAATGATTTAACCTGTTATGGATGAAACTGTCAGGCTAGCCTGTCCGTTTGAGCAGTCAGTGGTCTTGCTTTTAGACAAGACATGTTGCCACGCATGAGCATACTCCACTACCAGTCAGGCGTCTATAGCCCCGGTGGAGATCAACCCCATAATCCAAGATTTGACTTTACTTTTGATTTCTTGAACCTTGGGGATGACTACCCATCCTTGCAAGGGACATGTAGTACGATCCTTCCAATCCAATATCAATGATGCAATAAAAGTAGAATGAAACATATTTGCTTTGGAATTTCAAGTTCTTGATTGGGCAAAATAGAAGCTTTGGGGAATCGGATTCTCAACCTAAGCGAGATGAGAATTAGACCCTATCCTTACTACTCCATGAAGGTCAAATCAGAGCTTTGGGGAATTGGATCCTCAACCTAAGTTCGATGAGGATTTAACCCTATCCTTACTACTCTGATTTTAGGCTTTAAGCACTATGGGAGTGGTAAAAACCACTGTTTTAAGGATTATGTTGCATGATAGGATAGACACGAAATACTCCTTTCGCCTCACCTTTTCTTCCAAGTATGGTTTTGACCATTTTTCTCAAGATCCTCTTTAATATGTGTAGAACGTGCTTGGTTCAAGATAGTTCGGGCATCATTTCCCAACCTTAGGATCCTTTTAATATATGTTATGTAATAACCCTAAGAGGATTCGACACCTTTTCAATGATTGTATTTGAAATGTAGATGCAACTGAGATGAAATGTATATGCAATGTGGAATGTAACATGAGATATGGATGAATGCATTGCTCTTTTTGAAATGCGGATGGAGTATATCACCTACTTTGCCATAATTTATAAAACTGACAACTTCATGCATCACAAGTTCCAAACGATATTCTTTAATGTGTTTGCGATACTCGTGGAGCTTTCTGCAATACAATTCCGATGTTTCATATTCTCTTAGTCTTAGTTAACATTCATAAGGACATAAGTTGACATCTTGCTTTTTTCTTTTTTTTCAAGACAAACCAAAAGTGTCCAAAGGACCAACACACAAAACTTAAAACCAAAATGAGATCCAATCCAAAACCAAAACACAAAAACCAACATGTATATACAAATGTACAATATAATACAAGATGGTGCAAAGTTTGGATTATCATTTTCCCGGATCCCAAACCTGATTAGAATTCTTTAAAAGACATATGACGTGATACGCATACCAAGTTTGGAAGGAATCAAACAAGAACAAGACTAGACCAAACAATGCAACCAACTTCAACTTTCCCCTCTCACCCCACCAATTAGATTTAGTTCCATTAGTATTCTCATAGGTGAGATTCAAATTACCAAATTGATTAGACAATGGTTGATTTTCAATTCTTTCTTGTCTATTCTTTAAGGTGCAAATTTCATAATTCCATTCATGATTTAGAACTAGGCTTTCTTTATTCAAAATGAAATTTTGTAAGCAAGAGCCTATTTCTAAAAATTTCAAAGCTAATTCATTTTCCATGTTCTTAGGCCAATTAAAATTGTGCAACAATTTACAAGCCTCTAGGATATTTACTAAATTGGGATCATTAGGAGTTTTTATCCTAGGTTCAAGAATTAATTGTTGATGAATTTGATTTAGCAATTTAAATGCATCAAGCTCCTTTTCATTCATTAAAGTAATGTTATCAAAGGTGTGGTTAGAAATTAATTCTTGTTCTTCATTCACCTCCAATGGCATTTCATCATAATGTAGCACTTGTTCTTTCTCCATGATTTGTTTATCAAAGGCACCAAACTTAGGTACCCAATTGAACACATGTCCATCCCTTTCAAACCATAAGTCTTGTCTATCTAGGGGTGGGTTAACTAACATATTTCCATGATCAATCACTTGGGTTGTTTTGGGTAACGTGAGATTTTCAATTGGATCATCAATGATATCAAACCCAAATGATTTAGGTTTTGTAATTTTCTCATTTTGAAATGGCATAATCATTGTAGCACAAGTAAGTGGATCAAGATTTTCAATTTCTTTTCCTTCAAAGGAATCTAAAGCAAGTGACTCTCTTTCTTGATTCATGGTTGTAGAATCCTTATCATGTTCCAAAATTTGATGAGATTCGAATTCCTCTTCCAAAACTTTCTCAAATTGTACAGGATTTATAGTATCCTCATGTGAGGAAGCAATTGAGTTATCCTGCATATTAATTGACACAACAAGTTTGTTAGAAGATTCAGATTGATAATATTCTTCCCATTTCTTCCATGAATCATAGTAATCATCTTCCAAGTTCAAGTTGTGACGTTCAAGTACTTCTTCTTCATCTTCTGATTCATCAACATGTTTCTCATCCAATTCATCTTCACCTTCCTTAGATGGTCCAGATTATTTCCAAAAGTGGGTTATTTCTTGAATTCAAATTGGTAAAGCTATCATAATCCAAATTTGTAACCCATGATTCAATTTTATCACAATTTGGAAGGTGTGGATCCTCTTGGTCATCACTTTCGAGAGCATCATCCAAAGTGTCTTTCGAGAACAAGTGGTGAAATTCGATTATGTCTTCAACTTCATTTGTTGATTTTATTTCAGATTCATTTTCAGCCACTTGTGATGACTTAGGAGCTTCTACAATGGGATCAATTTTTGAATTCCGTGTCATATAGTTGCTCCAATCCTTTGCAAGTACATCTGACCAAATCATATCCACATAAGTTTGTTCATCCAAATCCTCCTTTTTGGGTAATGATTCTGGATATTTCTTTTCCAAAACAAGATGGTGATCATTTGATTCCAACTTCTTGTTACCCATCCATAGAATTTCTTCTCCAAAATCTTCATGCTCTTCAAGACATTTCGAATGGGTATTTACTTCAACGTGAGTCACCTCAAAATCTCTTGTATCACTTGAAGAAGCATAACATGAAACATCATTAAGATCGGCATTATGAATTTTCTTCCTAGGATGATTTGGATGCATACATTGATGTGCTCGTTTTTGTGGTGGAACATGCCTACATACCTTCTTAACCACTTTCTTTTGCTCTTTTACTTTCGATACGAACTCTTTGGGTTGAGTGGTAGAAGTAGTAGGATTAGTTGGATTGATATCCATGGACAAAGCTTGAACATTTGTTGCAATGGTTCCATGAGTGACCACATGATTCTCTAATTGAGGCATAGTTGGATGGATGGAAGTACTTGTATAAGCACATGTGGGAGCATAAGTTGGTATGGTAGGATAAAGTTGATTGTAGGGAAAAACATTTGATATCAAATTTTGTTGTGCCCACGCTTGATTTACCATCGAGGTTTGATTGCAAGCCCCTAGTTGTCCTACCATAGTTGATTGCTCCATTCCATAACCTTGTGGCCTCAATTGTTGATCTACAATCATAGCTTCTGTGTAGGCCGATGCAAGATCAGTAACCAAGGGATTCATCCTAACAAATATGGCAAACAATGGATCCAATGCTCGAAAGTATATTTGAAGAGCACCACTTTCCTCAATAGTATAGGGAGAAATTAATCTCGCATAAAGCTTTCGAAACCTCAAGTTGAAACTTCTCACTGGCTCATTAGGTTCTCTTTTGCAAGAAGCAAATTGTTGATATATCGTGAGAGGATCAATGAACAACCTAAATTGATTGATAAACTCATCTTTCAATTGAGTCCAAGATGTAATAGAACCAGTGGGTAAATTGATGTACCAATCATATGCCACCTCATCTAGGGTTCCAGGAAACATTCTACATGCCACATCCTCATGTTCGACATTCCATCTAACTAGGATATCCACATAGGCTTGAATATGTTCCTCGGCTAATGTTGGACCATTGTGTTTAAATTTGGGCAAACATTTTTCTACGTTCTTGGGTAAATCATGAGAATCTCCACTAATGTTCAAAGGATTAGCATGTATCCCATACCACGTTCCTCGCAATTGTAGCCATTAATGAAACTCAAAGAATAACTTCAAAACCAATTTGTTAGTCATGAATAAAAGAAGGAACCATGACAAAGCAATATTCTAAAAATGTAAATTAGTTTCTGATTCACCAGATCGCATATGCGCAAGTGAAGAGCATACTCCTAGTGTTGTAGGCTTTCTGATTCACAAGATCGCATTACACGCAAGTGAAGAGCATAATACCGACAACAAATACATTTTTAGACAAAATAATTCCTTACAAATAAGCATGAAATGACTAGCAAATATCAAACATGTAACGTATGAATAATCATGTTAGCATCAACCAAGAGATGTATCCATTAAAATCAAATGAAAGTAATTGCATGGAGACAACCTCGTTAGTCAAGACCAAAATTTTTCAAAATCAAATCAAAACACATTATTCCTGTATGAACAATCAAAAGCGTTAGAACAATGCATAGCAATTCATGTCCTCCTTTTAACACTACAAGGTTGTATTGTTAAAAGAGGGCTAAAGATAATAATCAATAGGGCATGAAATATTCAAAATTTAAATCCCTATAGCATTTAAATCACACTGAAATAAACCGGTTCAGGCCCTCCTTCTAGCGCCAAAATGTTGAGTGGTATTTTCACACAATTGTGAAAGTACACTCTCCTTTAGGATTTGGGTTCCAAATCCCCTCTTGCAAAGAAGTTAAACAAACAACTTCTCCAAGGTCTCCGCTATATTAGCATTTGCATATGTGTATTAGTAATCTCAAATAAAGATATTCAATTTAAATGCTTGGAACACCTTAGTGATTGCAAGTAACTCGTAAACAAGGGGCAATGTTGGTTTATTTTACCATGAAACTTTAGTGATTGTTCATTGAACCAAAATAAAGCAAATGTGAGTTGGCCCTCATATGACCACGATGTAGTGCTCAAATTACCCCTCTTTCGTAAAATTAGAATTTTTATGAAGAGGGTAATTTTAGGCTCAAAAAATGGAAATTTGTGAAATGCCATAAAACATAACTCCTTCAATGAAATTGGAATTTTCATGAAGGGAATGTCATCATAGGCTCATGAATGCAAAACATGAAACTGAAAAAAATGAAATTTGACCTTAAAATGGAAATTTTCTATTTTCGGATTTTTTAAAATCTGTAACAAAACAACAACTTCGATGAATTTTTAAAAATACTAAACAACTCCGAAAATGAAATTTCAAAGTGTGTATTGGAAGTATGAAGTATAACCTACGCAATGGTGAAATTATTTTTGGATTTTGAAATTTTTTAAATGTTTATTTTAATGCCTGAAGATTAAAAAAAAGTTAAAATTTCTGGAAAATAAAATGCAGAAAAAGTTGAAAGAAAATGCAGAAAATAAAATGCATTCAGTATGATGCTATCCTATTTCGAAAAAACCGAAGATGTGAGGTTTTCATGCATGCAACCTAACCTATTGGACTTGCAAAACAAGCACAATCCGGATAAGCTAAGTGCTGGCTCCTAGGGTTTTAAATGAGGTTTTCAGATTTAGACATTCGCATGAAGCAACCAAGAAACTTGCATAAACTCCATTTACAAGCCTAAAATCTGAAAAGGGGAAAAATAGACATTTAATCTTGCATGCAGAAAATGACTCCTTTCTTGTCCATAAGATGCAACTTTCTGAAAATTCCTGTATTAAAAATTTGTCATTTTACAATAACAGAAATTTCTGGTTTTCCCAAACCAGTCATGGAAGAAAAACAGCCCAAACAGGTCCAGAATGGCCCTCTTGCCTTCAAATCTGCAACCTTGCTCGCAGCAGTTTCCAACCCCTTCTGGCCTCTTTGAATGGCGTATTTAAACTTCTAAAAAATTGTTTCTCCTTCCATGACTGTTCGTTTCATTTTCCAATGGTTGTTCGTTTCACCTTCCCTGACTGTTCATTTCATTTTCCAATGGTTGTTCGTTTCACCTTCCCTTGCTCTCTTTTTTTGTTTTTAGCCGCAAAAATGTAACATGTCGCGATATCGCGACACTTTTTCTTTCTTCTATTTTGGTCGCAAAAATGCAACATGTCACGATATCGCGACACTTTTCCTCCTTTGGCCACGACAATGCAACATGTCGCGATATCGCGACACTTTTCTCTTTTGGCCACGACAATGCAACATGTCACGATATCGCGACACTTTTTCTCTTTTGGCCGCGACGATGCAACATGTCGCGATATCGCGACACTTTTTCTCCTTTGGCCATGATAATGCAACATGTCGCGATATCGCGACACTTTTTCTCCTTTTGGCCACAATGATGCAACATGTCGCGATATCATGACACTTTTTCTCTTTTGGCCGCGACGATGCAACATGTCGCGATATCGTGACACTTTTTCTCCTTTGGCCATGACAATGCAACATGTCGCGATATCGCGACACTTTTTCTCTTTTGGCCGCGACGATGCAACATGTCGCGATATCGCGACACTTTTTCTCCTTTGGCCGCGACGATGCAACATGTCGCGATATCGCGACACTTTTTCTCTTTTGGCTGCGATAATGCAACATGTCGCGATATCGCGACACTTTTTCTCTTTTGGTTGCGATAATGCAACATGTCGCGATATCGCGACACTTTTTCATCCTTGCTCTCTCCCTTTGCTTTGGACCGCGAAAATGCAACATGTCGCGATATCGCGACACTTTTTCCTCCTTGTGGTGTTTTGCTTTTTCTTTGATCTTTAGCATATGGGCCACTTCGGTCTTCTTGGAAAACATGCAAAAAAGGTGGGTCCCCAATTTTGGGGTACGTTGTGGAGCAGCCACAACAGGAGGGATTGGCCTAATCAAGAGGGTGTTGATCATTTTATTAGGAAGTTAGTTTGGATGGTTTCTACCATGCTTCTTTGGAATATTTGGAATGAAAGGAACAGCCAAATTTTTATTAAAGATAGGAAGGATATTCACTATATTTGGCAAAATACCATAGCCAACTTAGTTGAATCAGTACATCAACTCCTTAATCACCCCCAAAACTCCCACCAAATATGGGATCAAGTGATGCAAAGATTTAATATTAAATCTTCTAAGGGCAACCAAGTTAAAGGGAATGTAAGTATTAGTAATATGGATAGGACAAGAAATTGGTAACCTCCTCCTAAGGATTTTGGAAAATTCAATACTAATGTAGCCTCTAGAGGGAACCCTAGAAAAGCCAATGTGGGAGGAATTGGTAGACTTTCAGATGGCTCCCTGGTTTTTACTTTTTTTGATAATTTGGGTATTCTTTCCAATAACCTTGCTGAGGGGTATGGTATCCTCAGAGGCCTTTAGGAGGTTACTAAGGTTGGATGGGAAAAGGTGTTAGTTGAGTCTAAATCTCAACTTATGATTAATATCTTGAAGACTCCTTCTAAGAATCATAAGATGGATTGGAGAATAAAAAGAATTATTGAGAAGATTCAATTAATCTAGATGGGATTTTTTAAAGTTGATTACAATCATGTGGTCAGAGATAAAAACAAGAGTGTTGATGCTTTAGATAATTGGGCTTTGGACAAAGGTGATCTTACTTGTTATGGTCACCCTCCTAGATGGTGGGCTTCTCAAATTAGGGAAGCTCTTCTTTCTATCATTTCTTTGGATGGCTCCAAGTTCTGAAGGTACCTAGTTTTTCTTGCTTTTTTTTTTTTGCTTCTCTTTGGTTCATTCAATTTTTTTTAGTTCCCTAGCTCATTCTATTCTTTATTTTGTTTCCTCTATTGATTCTTGCCTTAATAGTCTTCTGGTCTAGATATGTCATTGTTATGTTCATTTTTTTTTCTTTTTTCTTTTTTGTTTTTTTTTTTGTTTAGTTTTTTAAGGTGGGTGGGTTCTTTTGTTTTGTTTTTTTTGTTTTTGTGTTGTTTTTTGTTGTTCTTGTGTTTGTGTTGTTTTGTGTTTTTTTTTTTATGTTTTTGTTATTGTTATTGTTTTTTTTTCATTCTTGTTCTTGGGTTTCTCTTTATTTGTGTTAATTCGTGTTTTTACGTGTGAGTGTTTTCTATGTTTTTTGTTTTTGTTTATTGTCTGATGTTGGTTGTTTTTTATTTTTATTTTTATTTTATTTTTTTAGGTTTTGGTTGTGTTTATTTTTCATGTTTTTTTTTTGGTTGTCTTTGTAGTGTTCTATTGTTTTTGTCTTGTTTGTGTTTTGTTATGTGGTTCTTGTGTTTTTATTTGTGGTTCGTGTTGTGGTTTCTTTTATCTTATTGTGTGTGTTCGGTTGTGCTTTTATTTTTGACACACTCAAGGAGCATGTTTTTTATTTTATTTTATTATTTTTTTTGTTATTTTCTTATTTATTTACTTATTTTTAAATTGGTTTTGTGTGTTTGTTTGCTCCTTGAGTATGTCAAAGGTGGTAGGCCAGGTTCGAGTCCTGGTCATTTTTTGTGGAATGGATACCCCTGCCTCCTTGGGTCTTACCCGAAAGTGGCATCCCTTTTGGGATGTTTTCCACAAAAAAAAAATGGTGGGCAAGTTATAAGGTTTTTCTAAAAACCAAGGAGGCTTTTAGTTTGGTTTAAAAGGCCCAAAGTTTATTTAATTATTAAATTATAATATTTAAATTCTAAAAGAATTTAAATTATTATATTTAATAATTATAAGGCCAAAGTCTAAGTTTGGCACCGACATTTTTGCATGTGAAGACGACATACTCCCTCTGCTGACGTAGGAGATTATTGGAAGGCATATGGTATTTAAATCATAGCCTTTCCAAAGGCCAAAACATCCATCCTCATTCACTAATGTTAATGCCTAAGACTCATGCACATATTTTGTAGCGATAGTTAATGCAACGCGTGGTTTTATAAAAAGCGAGGGTGAAGGACCCTTTTGGCTCGTGGTTGCTAAGGAGGTCAAAGCGCAATAGGCGCTTGGTGGATCCAAGAGGAGCACATGGCTCACACAGCATGGAAGCCATGACTAAGGTGCTCGTTAGAGAGAAGTGCCAAGTTCAACTCCTATAAATGCTGAAGTGGTAACGTTTTGGTTTATGATTTAATTTTTTCATGGGCTAAAGTTAAAGTTAGGAGAAATAAGGTGATAGTTTTATTTTGGAGGATTAGCCAAAATTCATAAGGGAAATATTATTAAGTTTTGAAAGGTTATTTTATTGAGATAGATTTGAGGGTAAAAATATTTTTATCTTAGAAAAAGGGAAAATTATTTTATTGCATTGTTTTACAAGTGAGTTATTTAATAAATGCAATATTAAAGTAGGGAGTCATAAGTAGAGATTGGTTTATTCTTTGAAGATAATTTTATGAAGTGAGTTATGTTAAATTTTAATGGTTGAGATGATATTGTGATGAGTTAGGATTTTGAAGAAGTGATTAATTGGATATTATTTTAAGAATGGAGTAATAAGGTGTATTTGTGAGTTATTATATGCTTTGTATTGTTTTCTAACCTTCTTGAGATTGGAAAAGTATTATCTGTGATTGAGATAGATTCTGAGTTTCCTTCTTCTTCAAGAAAAATATATGGGCACATTCTTCCTTGATTGATTGGTTGGTTTTCTAGAAAACAAATTTGGAGTGAAATGGACTTGATTAGGTTTCCTTATTGAGTTGTTGAGCTATTGTGAAGTGAATGCTATTCATCTTGTTTTATAAGCATTGTTGTTGAAGTGATTGGTTGAATGAAGAAATTGAACTAGGGTTTGCAAAGAACATGAGTATCATTGTTATGTGAGATTGTTTTTATAAAAATTGTTGTTGAAGTGATTGGTTGAATGAAGAACTTGAACTAGGATTTGCAAAGAACATGAGTATCATTGTTATGTGAGATTGGTTGATAAGCATTGTTGGAAACATTTTGAGTGAGTGTTCATATGCTTGGACTAGGATTTGTGAGCAAGGATAATTTCATTGAGTGATTGATTGAGTAGAGTACCTAGTCAAGTGGATGTGTGAAGTGATAGTTCAAAGTTCTATGAAACAAATTATTCTATATTCTAAATTTATTTGAGAAAGAGGTTAAATATTGATGAGTATGAAATATATTGAGTCTCTAAAAATTCTCTATATGTTTTTGTGATAAAAGAGAGATTGAAAGTGATTAAGAGTTTGTGAATGTGAAGCATATTGAGTCTCTAACAATTCTCTATATGTTTCTAAAAGAGTGATTGAAAGTGATTGAGTATTGAGGTGAATGTGAAGCATATTGAGTATATAATAATTCTTCGTATGTTTCTAAAAGAGTGATTGAAAGTGATTGAGCATTGTGATGAGTAAGAAGCATATTGAGTCTCTAACAATTCTCTTTATGTTTCTATGAGATTGGACAAGTTCTAGTGTGGACTTGTTGAGCATATTTGAGGTAATTTTTTGTGAAGACTTGTGGACTGATTTGTGTGAGATTTTGTGGAAGCTTACAATATAGTTGAGAGTATATTTGGACAAGTTCAAGTGAGGACTTGTTGAGTATATTTGGACAAGTTTTAGAGAGGACTTGTGGACAAATTAGTGTGAGCTTTTGTGGAATATTACAAGGCAGATTTGAGATAAGTCTTAGAGAATACTTGTGAGCATATTTGATTGATTTATTCAAACCTTGAGTTAAGGTTTGAGGCAGATCCAGTAGAGTTGATTTATGATTGAGTCAAGCTTTGTGTAAGGTTTAAGGATAGATTTGTGCTATATCGAAGTACTGTGTTTAGTGCATATCAGAGGATAGATATTGAGGATAGATTTGTGCTAGATCGAAGGATTATGTTTAGTACATATTCAAGGATATATTTTGGTGAAATTTAAGAATAGGTTTGTGTCAGACCAGAGACAGAGATTGAATAGATTTGTTCTAGATTGAAGGACTGTGTTTAGTGTATATTTGAGATAGAGCTTTGAATATGATAGAGTATAGAGGATGATAGTCTCTAGTGGATAGATATCCATTAGCCAAAGCAATGAGAATAGGTGTCTTTAGTGGATATATATCCATTAGCAAATGCATTGGGGGTAATAGTTCTTCTAGAAGATCACTAGTCAAAGTTGAGGAGAAAGGAGTTCTCTTATGGATAGAGATCCATGATCTTGATTAGGGAATTGGTGTCTTCTTTGGACAGAGGTCCATAAATATTGTAATAGGAAAAGAATTCCCAAGAGATTGATTGAGAAAATTTTAGTGAAATATTTTCTTCGTGGAGTAGCCCATATTGGGTGAACCACATTAAATTGGTGTCTCTATTATGTGTGGTGATTTAGGCATTGCTTTGATTACTGTTGTTGATATTGTGATCTATACATTGCATAATATTGGTTGAGAAAGAAAAATAAAAAGTGATCTTATAATTTTCACCCCCCTCTCAGTATAATCTTGTGTTATTCATCTTTATTTTACAAAGTAAAACATAATTTAAAAAAAAAATGAATATTGTGAACGTCAACGCAGGCTAAAAATTGCTTTGTAGAACCAAATATCTTCATTGCTATCAAGGTAGCATTCAATACAGTGATACCTCCTTAGGCTCATTAACAGGAAAATATTAACGAGGTTGAAAGTAAATTTGGGTCAGCTTGGCCCTAGAATGGATGCAATCTAAGTTTATGAAAATAAAAATGTAGCAGCCAGCCAATGCACACTAAACAATGAATCTCCATCAAGTATAAACTCATTCCAAACCACTGCTAAGGACATTGGATAGTTTCTTAATATACTATATGTAATTATGTCATTATATTCATTGTAGATTAATTTTTCTATGTTTTAATAAGTAGCATCATTTAGAAAATGAGTTCTCTTATATTTATCACATCAAATTACTCAACTAAACATACGACCCAACTATATATAATAACAAAAAGAGATAATCATCGCATCCAAAAATAATTAAAAAATTCACACACATGCAACACACCAAGGAATAAACCAAAATATTAATGAAATCCAACCTGAAAGTGAGTGGATGACATTCACTAGTTGGTTGCCAAGCTTTCTCTACACAGTCGGAAGACAATTCACAAGTGAAACACATGCACAGTCAATATTTTTCTGGAGTACCCCCCCCTTCTATTCTATAATGGACCTCTTTCCCTTATTATATAGAAAGCTCATGTGATTCTTTTGGTGACACTTAACACTAAATAATGCAAGGGATTTGCTCAATTAACTGCCATATGGTATTGTTGAAGGAGGAAAATCACTTAGTCATCTCTCCCCATATAATTATTTTATTATTTCACTAATTAATATTTATTTATATATGAATACGTATATATTCTTACGTATTCATATTATTATTATTTATTTATTTATATATATTTATACTATTTATTTATATTTTCTATAATAATTTTCCTTTTTATGTTATAAAGAGAGACATCACTACAATTTCACTCTATAAAAGAAAAACATTCAATTTTCACAAGGAGGCTTATGCACAAGATGCAGCAATAGGTAGAATGACCTATATGAAAACTTTTAGTGGGCTTTGATGTACCCAAGGTCCAAGGTGATTTCAAGCATAACATCATATCCCACCTTACCTAACACTTATAACCACTATCTCCACCAAGGGTGGGTGATCTTCTCATCCAAAACACTTGCTACAGAATGGAAAACCTGAACCTACAAACACAAACACCTCCAGTAGTATCACATTCTTCCAACAAAATAGTAATCAAATAGTGGGGATGTTACAAAAATGCTCCAAAGGCACCTAACCCCTTTGGTCACATGAAATCTAAAAAAATTGAGTGAATCTCATATCTAGTAATTTCCTCTATGAACATAGCAATTGCAGTGATTGGTTTTCCATGCAATTTGGTTGGATGAGTAAATTACCATAGTATCACTCACCAAAAATAGTAATAAATGGATCAAATAAAGGTTGTAATGGGGTATGTTCCCTCTAAAATTTTGTAATGGTACTAAAAAAACTAACATCAAATCATAGTGGTCAATCAACTTGTCACTTTCATCATTTTATCATTTCCTCATTGACTTGTTGCTTGAGGGGGTAGTTATACATCACAAAATTCATAATCAAATCAATAATCAAACACTCAATCATGCAAGTTGTATTCATTCAAGAATCATTACCAAATACAATCATACCCTTATTGCTTGGGGTAGATAACAAGTAAAAACTTAAATCAAAACACATTACATAATAGATGAACCTTTGCTTGTTTGGTATACCTAATATCATGTCCTTGTGGACTAGAAAAAGGTCCGCCATTTGTTGAAAGGTTTATTAAAATCAAGTTCCTCAACTTGTCAAAAGCAATGGTTTGAAAATGCATGATCTTTCTATGATTGGGGTATCCAACATTGATCAGATTAGTGAACATCATCAACCCTCAATTTGAATATAGGTCATCTATTTGTGCTCCACATTATTTTTTCACACAACACATCCCAAAAAGGGGCATTTGTAGACACCTAAAATATGTCATGTTGAGGAGGCTACCTATTTGAACTTCATAAAGACCATGTGATACACCTTGGGTGGCCTTAGGGCTTAAATAATGGTTTTCATCACTCAAAAAAGGGAAATTTCCCTTTGCAACCCTAGCCATCCCTCCTAGGTATGACCTCTAGAGATCATCCTACCCTAAAGTGGCTCCCAGTCAAGGTCATCCTACCCCAGAGAGACCCCCAAATTAAGGTCATCCTACCCCAAAGCGACCCCCAAATCAAGGTCATCCTACCCCAGAGTGACCCCTAATCAAGGTCATCCTACCCCAAGGCAATCACACCAGAAGTGGAACAAAAAAAGAGAATTCATGCATGGGCTGGCGGTGTTGATTTCACACATGCTCGGGCCTAGTTTAGCATGCATGCTTGTCCTAGAATAGTTCTACATAGGTCAAAATAGCCAAGTGGTATTGCATGGGATTTTAGGAAGAGCATGTAGGACACCTCTCCTACATGAATATTCTTTGCCAATAATAGGTTCCTTTTGAGGAATCTATAAATTGGCATTCACCCTCATTTGAAAAGATCCCAAGTTTTAGATTTTTCAAGCAACGGAGTGTTTCTGGAATCAAACCATGAACCCTCAATTTTTTTTGCATTCTTCATCATTTTAGCATAGTTGTATTTTTTTTATGCATTTGCTCATCATGTTTTAGTCATTTATCACATTTACTTATCTTTTCATCCGCACATGCTATTAACGCTTTTATGCTCCTTATGTTCAAATTATAAGTTTTCTACAAGGAAAGAGGAGTGCAATATTTTAACATAATTATCACTTTTCGAGGTCATGAAGAAACCCTTTGTAGGATGGTTTGTGGATGAGAGAAGGTCGTATAGTGCACCAAACTATTTTAGAGAGGGTCAAACCCTTGGATTGTGTATTTATTGTATCACATTATTTAACTACATAAATGGGACGTATTTATAATCCATTTTGATAAAAAATAAGTTATTTTTAATTAAAGGACTTGATTTATCATTTACTTGTTTTATCTTAGTGTGTTACATCACATGCTTCTTGTGTTCATTTATTGCAATCATACATTTTCAAGTAATTATGCATTGGTTTTTGACCATTTTAGATCCTATGATGAGATTATGATTGATGGTTCCTTAATTATTTTGAAATTCTCAAACCCCTTCATGATCTAAGAATTTCTATAAAGAGAAACAAGTGGATAAAAATTGATGCTAGATTGAGCTTACTCAACCATTGAACAATATTGGAATGGATGGGGGTCACCTGAAATGGTGATAAGCTTATTTTTGAACTCATACTTCAAATATTGATAAAGAGTAGAAGGGACACCCCTTATTGCATGAATCCAAGGGTATCCAAGAATAATATTGGAAGATGTGGGGCAAGATACCACATAAAACAAAGTGTCTAAAATATTGGGTCCTACCCTACGGGGAAGGAATAAAATATAGTAGGACTCTTGGGATTCATTATTGAAAGATTTTATGATAACATCATAATTTTTTTAAATCTTCCTCCTTAAGTCCAAAATTTTGGAAAAAATAATAAGTTCATCTATTGAGGGAGGAACCATTGTCCACCAAGACCCTTTTGATGAAATTTTTCCCAATATATCCAGTGATTTAAAGAGGAGAATCCTCTTGTAAATTTGAGGAAGGAAGTTCATCATCATAAAAAGATATATCATTTATCCCAATGGTACCCACAACATTGTATAGGCTACTAGGGGGAAGATCTTGCAAGATGGATTGTTGGTTTAGAAGCTTTAACAAGGCTTCTATACAAATAGGATAATTTTGCAAAAGTTCTAAGAGAAATATCTTAGTAGGTGTATTACTTAACCATTGGTGGATGTCGAAGGAGAATTATGGTTGTGGCTTCAACACTAAGGTCAGTTTTTCTATATTTGTCCTTATTTTTTGGGTACTCTTGAGAATTAAAGGAGATCTAGAGATTTTGTTGGATGTAGAACTTATCTTCTGCCAAGATTGTTGAGTCAATTGTGCTTGAGCTTGTTGCCTGGTATCAGTTGCTATCATACCAACCATGTTGTTATGGGAAAGTGGCACAATTATGATATGACACTTGATTAGTTGTTTATTATCCATGATTGGGTAGGGGATTTTGGAAGATCCCCATATCTTGATTAATTATAGGTGTATGTTGAGTAGGAGTTTGATTAGTTGGAGGGTTGTGGTTAGGAATAGGTTGGGAGTCATCCATAACAAGATGAACCTCATATATTAAATCCTAAACCATATGTTTCAATCTCTTACATGATTTTATCATGTGCCCCTCCACTCTATGATACTTACAATGTTGATCAGGCTTATACCAATCTATCATGGAATGAAGTTGCCTTAAAAGAGTCAACTCGATCATCTTAGCTTCCAAAATTTGCTTAAGGACCAAAAAAATGGGTTGGTTGAGTCTTGTATAATTTCTTGGTGGAGGTTTTTGAGGTTTTCTAAGTACCAACTTCTACAAGGTACTAACAACATTAACATTGTTGGTTTTACTATTATTTGTTACCCCATCACCAACTAAATGCTTGTTCTTATATTGGGTTTTCATGGTCCTTTATTCTTCTTTCCATAACCTTATTTGACCTCTTTGAATGAGAGCCTTCTCTACCCTTCTTTCCAAATCTATTGCTTGTTTGAAAGAGGTAATAGTTGATATTTACAACTCATGTGAGATCTAATCTTGCAAATTTCCAATAAATATCTCTAGCATGTCTTGAGGAGGTAAGGTGTATCTTAACCATCCAACTAAACTTCTCCATCAAGACAAGAATTTCATAAAACTTCCATATTTACCTTGCTTTAGGAGATATAAATCTTGAGTGGTTATCCCTTTCTCCACATAAGCTCCAAAATGTTGAACAAATAACTTAGTTGTTTCTTAAAAGTTTCTCAAAGAATGAAAAGGGAGTTGATAATACAATTCCAATGCCATACCACCAAGGCTTTTAGGGAATGTTTTTAGCAACAACATATCATCATATACAATACCATTACTTGTTGTTCTAAATATCCTTAAATGTTCTATAGGATCCTCTATTCCCTTATAAATGGATAAAAACAACATTGTAAAATGCTTAGGGTAGGGTTTAGCATCTACCATGGGATATAGAGGTTGATTACACATTTCTTTATAGTTGTAGGTAAATCTTGGCACTAGATGAGCACCATAATTGCTCATATTTTGGAATGGGTTCTAATATTTTTGTGTGGCATATATTATATTTGAGTTGTACTTTTTATGCATATTTATATATATTTAATGAAAATTATGCATATTGCCTAACTTGTGTGTAAAGTGTGTCTTGTGTGTAGATTTTATTAATTCATCATTTTTTGCATGATCTCGTAGAGGTCCTACTCGGACCTAGAATATACACTATCTAAGGAGTCTAATGCATATAAAGGTAGAATACACCTTGATCCCATTGACGAGAGGCATCTTGATCCCATTCATGGAAGGCACCTTGATCCTATTAAGGGAAGGCACCTTTATCACATTAACAGGAGGTGCCTTGATCCTGTTCAATGAAGGCAACTTGATCCCGTTGATGGGAGGCACCTTACCCCATTGATGGGAGGAACCTTGATCCCATAGAAAGGTGTCTTGATCCCATTTAACAAAAGGTGCCTTGACCCTGTTAACAGAAGGTGCCTTGATCTCATTGAAAGGAGGCACCTTGATCCCATTGAAAGGAGGCACCTTGATTCCATAGAAATGTGCCTTGATCCCATTCAATGTAAGATGCCTTGATCCTATTAATAGAAGGCACCTTGATCCAATTTGTGCCCAAAAAATATTGTGTCCCACTACATTGACCAGATCTAACTACTGACTCCATGTAAGATGTTGATTCTGGATAAATGACAAAATATATTAGTTGTCATGTTCTTATAGGGTGGAAATGGAATAACCACTTGCTAAAGTAGAATATGGATAATGATGAGCATCGAACAAAAAATATCTCACTCCCATGAAAATAGAAAAAGAGTTTTTATATGTTTTAACACGTATCTATTATTGTACATCGAATTGTCTTAACTTAGAATGTAGTAGATTTTATCATCATAACAACATTGTAACAGAAGTCCTATGTGTATTATATAAACACATAAACTTCTTTGAGTAGGAGAAAGAATATTAATATCGAAGAGATTTGGATATATATTATACTACAATTCTTATTCATAAATAAAGTCCATTCGAGAGTTTCTTATCTGCATTCAAATTTCATCACCTAACAGGCAGAAGTGGTTGGAGCCTGGATCCACTCCTAGCTAGTATTCCTCCATTTCTTCTTCTTTTTTTTCGTAATTATATTATTTTAATTTTTGGTGTGTTGCATTTCATTTCTACAAATTCTTTTATTTTTATAAGTTCATTTATTTCCTGCTTTCTTTTATTTATGTACAGTGTGGTGTGATTTTCTTTCTTTAATTTAATTTATGCAAGTTTAATTGGTGTGGATGAATTAATGTTATCTCAAAAAACACTTCCCCAATGATATAACTAGTGGACTCATCTCCATAGGTGTTGTAATTGATCTCAACTTGGTGCTTCACAAGCTTACGAGTTTCCCTAGGTTGACAAATTAAATGAAAGGGTTGTGACAAAAATAGTAAGAAATTAACCAATGTTTTTTCCCCAACAACACTTGAAGTGAATCCATTCTTAATGCCAATTGTTTCACTATACTTGTCAAAGTTTACATATCAGGGTTATTGTTGTGCAATACCCTTAGATTCCCCAAGGGTAGTTCATAGGTAGGTTTTTGAAAGGGAACTTGGTTAATGTTGGAGGCATTAACATTATTGGGATATGGGTTATGAAATGGGATATTTTGTATGGTATTTTATTGTGGGATGTAGTTCACATTTGATGGAATAAAAGAAAGAATTTTGAGATTAGAAGAATGAGAATGAAATTGAACATTATGGTGGAATGCACTACTAGTTGGAGGAGGTTGTGAAATTCCCCTAAAATTGGTGGTTGTTGTAGTAGCATATGTAGGTTTATGAAATGGATTAAAATTATGTGAGGATTGACAGATATTAAGAGGTAAATTTATTTGATGATGAGACATTATAGCTTCTTCAAAGAGAGTATCTTCATCTATGGCCTTATTCAAGGCTTGCCTATTTTGCCTATAAAAAATTCAAGAAATAATTATATGATTTGAAATTAAATTGACCATGGACACCTTCAATAGGATCAAAGTCTTCACCAGTATCTATATCCACTTCTTCTTCCTCTATATTAGGATTTTCCCTATCAACCTAATCATCCTCATGGTATAGAGGATTCTCTTCTAGCTCTATCATCTCCTAAGGCTTGGGACCATAGGATTAATAGAAAGAGAAAGGGAAGAGAAAAACTAACATAAAAGCAATGGACACAAAATATTTTATTAATTTTTTGCTTAGTTTTTCTAATCTGGAAAATAGATTAAATGGTCTTGCTTATAGTTTAAAACTAGAACAAAAAGGGACAAAAGGAAAAGGCTTCCTAGATGGCCACTAAGGATGTATTTCATGGTGGGTTCACCAAATATGTAGAGGGGGGAAAAACTTCCCTACCATGTACGATTCTCAATTGGATCTGCTGGGAGCTAAGGTGATCGGGGGGTATGTTGATTCCTCAACACTTGAGGACTTGGGGGATCAAAGGGTTCACCAATAAAAATTTAAGGACTTACTCCAAGTATGTTGTGGAAATATTTGGTGTGTTTATTGAAAAAGCACCTATGTTTGGCCTTACTAAGATCTAAACTAGGAAGAATTAAAGAACAATGCAGGGAAAATAGTAATGCAAGTAAACAAAAGACTATCCCTCGAATGATTTTTTATTTCAACGAGGACTAAAACCCTAAAATTTACAAGTAAATAAATATTTTTCTTTTTAGCAAGGGTTCAAGAGAATGCACAAACAAAATTAACCTAAGATGCAAAACTACATGTTTTTATTTATTGATGCCTAGAAATAAAATTAAATATTTTCCTTTTATTTATGATCTAAATCTAAAACAAAAATGGATATAAATGAACAAAGACACTCAACAAATAGCCTAAAGATATATCAGAGAACTTACTTGATCTGGTGGTTTATCTTAGCCAAATTTTTACCCAAAATATTCAATAGCTTCAAAACCCGTAAAACAACTTCGAAACCCTTAGAAAATTGATCAGTGTTTGGGGGCCTACTTAGTCAACAATCAAGCCCCCTTGGTTATTTTAGTTGACCATTCAAAAATAAAATAAGTGATGACCTTTAGAATAAACAAAGTAAGATGTAACAAATATGAAATAGCAAAATAAAATGCAAACAAAATGATCACGATAGAAAGTATGCAAGATGCAAACTAGGGTGTGGGGAGAAAAAGCTTGCTTCTAAGACCTAGTTAACCAAATTCATGCCCTGTAAGGGCCTAGAATTAATTTGGCTTACCAAATTTGCACCCTATATATATTGGTCATGAATTTGGTTCAAAGCACTTTTTGGCTTATAAAACGTCAAAATATGTGATATAAATAAGAAATTAATCTTCTAAAATACTAATAATGCATAGAAAACTTGATTAGTTGATGGAGAACACAAGGAGCAATGAGAAAGTTAAGGTAGTGACCAAAATGGTAGACCTATCCCATAATCAAGGCCCCCCACTTATTTACCAATAGTAGCTAATCCCAAGAAGCACAAAAATAGTGATAGGGTATTCCAATAGCAAAAGAGCACTTGAAAATCATTGAGAGTGAGATCACAAATTAAGAACACTAAAAATTATATTATTATTAATGATTATTGAAGATTGAGAAAAAGGGTATCCAATACTCCTATTGATAGAAATTTTTGAGGGCTTCAAAATATGGGAAAATAAAATTTAACCTTGGGAAAGGGCTGACACCACAAAGAGTCTACGGGGGACAAAGATTTTAAGAGAAAAATCTTAAGATTATCAAGTTTGTGCCCCGTACTTGGTAGGTATAAATTTGGCATGCAAAATTCATGCTCCATAAGGGATGGATGTGAATTTGACAAGGATAAAAAAAAGGTAAAACAAGAGGGGAAAAGGGGCTCAAACTTACACTTAGTAATTTTGAGTGGCTTCCTAAGGATCTAAGGGAAAAATAACTCATTTTGATGGGTCAATTTTCCATGTCTATAGAAGTATAATAGTTTATATAAAACCCTCCACATATTTCATGCATTAAGGATAGTACTTTTTCAATGGGAAAGGACTTGTTACACTCATAACACTTACACATAGCATGAAATTTATTATAAATGATTGGATTATGGACTTCTCAACTTGTGTGCATGCATAACCCTAAGTTATCCTTTGAGATGAGCTCAAGTTTTTTATTTTATTTTTTATTTTTACTAAGTGTACTAATTAATGTTTATGATTAACCCTTGATTATGGTTACCACATATGAAAGGTAGGAGCTAATTTGGAAGGCAAATGAAAATATCATAAAGGTATTTTATTCAAAGGTTACCCCTTGAAAGTAACATTATTTTCAAAATCTCTTGTAATTATGATTTCTCAAGCTTATCACTTATTGATTTTTCATTATAGAATTAAATTATTGATGTATATTGCATTACATTTAATTATACTCCCTATTATTATTGGTGTAGTAGGACTCCATTTGGAAAACAAGTGTAAATACCATAAATGTATTATATTTAAAGGTTTTCCCTCAAACATGTTTTCGATGATCTCTTACAAATAGTTTTAAAAAGTTTATCTATTATTAATTATGTACTCTACTATTAAACTATTTATGTATATTGTAATAAATTATGCGGTGCAATCCCTAGTACTATTGATATGCCATTGATGCAAAATAATAGTTTCAAACTTTTCTTAAAAGTCTTCTTTTGACGTAGATTGTAGCTAAAATATAATCAATCCAATTAACAGTGACCATAATCAAGAAATTTCTCCTCAAGCATAATTCAAAATATATATTGAAAATATATTTTTTTAATTTTATCTTATTGAATTTGTACTCTAATATTATACTATTTATGTATATTGCATTAAACTATGCATTGCAATTCCTAGTACTATTGAAATGTCATTGATGCAAAATAATAGTTTCAAACTTGTATTAAAAGTATTCTTTTGACATAGATTGTAGCCAATATAATAATCAATCCAATTAAAAATTACAATAATCAGGAAAACTTATCTCACAATTTTTAATAAAACAAATACCTTTTATAACATATACTTTTCCTAAACATGCAAGAAAAAATGTGAGAAAATTTTACCAAAATAATGAAACTTTTAAATTTTCAAGTTAGCAATTTTTTTTTTGTAAAATGCTAAAACTAGTCATCTTTTATACAATTCATACAAATTTACTCTCCATATATGTACAATTAAATTGTTCATGATTATAGTTTAGTGGTTATGGGTTATATTCTTAAGAATGTGACCTAGGCTCAAATCATCTTGCCACAATTAGGTAACCTAGAATCTATAGCAAATGGATGATGTCAAGGATATTAATGTGACTATAAGTGAATAATAATATGTAACCCTTCTCATTTTTAATAATAATAATTTCATATGTGAGAATAAAAATCCATGAAAAGCCTCAATGACAATGTGTAGTGCACGCTAAAATAGTGGACTATAAATTTGAGCTAAGGTGATACATAGTGCATGTTATATTCTTAATCAAACATTTTGCTAAATTTTCTAGACATAAAAATTTAGAAATAACTTTAGATAGGTCAAATACCTACTATTTTTAACCCAGGTGTTGTAGGTGAGTTGGAAAGTATAGGGCAATCCTCCAAGGGAGGTCCTAGATTCGAATCTCCACCCTACCAAAAATTTGAATTGGGTACCCAAAATCCAGTTGATAATGTTGGTGCGGGCAGGGTCAGGCATGACTCTCGGGTGACTTTGATGGTGTATAACCTTCTGGTCATGGTCTCTTAGATCAAGGTGATCCCACAAGGGGGTTTTCACTTAAAACAAATACCTATATTATATCATTTTAGAAAATTTAGATGAGTTTTTGCGGTAGTATTATAAAGGAAAATAATGTATTTATATTATTAAAGGTCATAAACATATATCAATTGGAAATATTTTAGTGTTTATATCTTGTTAGGTAAAGGATCTTAAGTTAAGGAGGATGATTATTTAAAAGGATACCCCCTTCTAATAGAATTCTAATTTTACATTTACTTCTCCTCTTCCTTTTTATTTTTTCTTATGCTTTCCATATTATTAATGTCCTATAATCTATATGTCTAGTTCGAATGCTTCATAATTTTTAGATAATGAGACAAAAAATGTTATTAACTCCAAGTAATACTTCTTGTGAACTTAAAACTTATAAAATTTTTGACTATATTCATTTTGATTAGGCCATGAAAACCATAAAGGACAATACGATACATGTAATGCTCCTAACTTCAAAAAATATCATAAATTAGTGTCTTAGGCATTGAGATGATTAAAGCTTTTTAGATATGATATTAAGTTTAGGATGATCATAATTCAAAAGGATTCCCTTCTTGCCTCACATGACCTCCCTACATGATACAACAATCTCTAGTGAAATCAAACAATGATGGTTTGTTTGTGACTACCATATAATCAGGTGTCTCATACCTTGACTTTGTGTCGTAATTGCCCCTCCTCCTTCACATATAATTTTTTTATATATGTGCTCCTCCTCTTAATTTTTAATTTTTATTATATTTTCTATATTATTAATATCCCATAATCTCTCTATCTATTTTAAATGTTTCATAATTTTAAATATTGAGATAAAAATGTTATCGAGTCCAAGTAATATTTCTTATACACTTCAAATTTTTTAACATTGTTTTCATTTTGATTAGGCCATGAAAACCATAAAGGAAATTATTATACATGTAATGTTCTCAACTCCTAAAGGATCCTAGATTAGTGGAATAATTTACTCTTATGATACAAGATATTTATATATTTTAGATGTGATTTTAAGTTTAGGAGCATTATCATTCAAAACAATGTCATTCCTATTACATGTGACCTTCCCACATAACACAATAAATTAGCAAAATAAAATTGTGATGGTTTGTTTATGGCTACTACACAACCACTTTTATCTCACCTTCATCCTTGTGGTTGATATGGCCCCCTCTAGAACCACTATTATTATGGCCATAATCATGTTTGCTTCTTTGATTGAATTACCTCTTCAAATGGAATAGGGATGAACCCATATATAGTTCTTGACACTCAATGTTATCTTATAATCCTTACTCATGGCTACCTATACCTATAATATTATATTAATGGAAACACAAATTGACCTCATTTTGTCACCCCAAATCCTAATATTATAGGACTCCTTTTGCTAGTATAATTTTTACCATCATAGCATTAGGTAATGTGGAAAATTTTACATCACTAGTTTCTAGCCTATTTCCATCAATGCATTTTTTTACCTTTGTGTTATTTGCCTCAATATTTACTCTTTAAATCTCATGGCAATTATCTTAATTCTTGTTGTATCCATTCAACCCTCCATATTATTATAGAATTGCATAGTAGTTTGACTTTTGATTTGATAAATAATAAGGCTCAAGTCCATCCTTTAAACAAGTTATTGGATGGAAGGTTTTATGGCCTCTTTCAACCTCTATATTTAGGTTGGCCTCCCACTATCCTTGCTAATTCCTAATCTAACCTACTCTAATTGCATGAAATTAAAGTGTAAAAATTAAAATACATAAAAAGTAAATTTTAAATTCAAGGGTTTGAGGGATTTAAAGCTAATATAGTCATAACCATAGAAAATAGAGTGTGTGATTAATTAATACATTAAAATCCAAAGAAAAATAATGTATTCAAATAATATCAAATGGTAATATGAATGACAATATGGGTAAAAAGGACTATGCCTCAATCACCATGTATTCTGCTGTCTAGGAGGGTAGTTCCACTTATGTAAGACTAAAGGCTTATTAATTTTATCCCAAATTAATGAGTTGCAAAGCACAATGTGGTTTTCATAGAGTGTAGTTGTATATTATCATGGCCAAAAATTGTTTACAATGGATTCCATGGCCCCTATTTATAGTAGGATTTTACCCTTAAGTTACCTAGGGTGAGAAACTATTACTCCTAGTTTAAAAAAATTGGGTGTCTCTCTTACAAAATAATGCACCTCCAAATATTGCATGCCTCTAAATATACCACCAAAAGGCTCAGAAGAATTCTAAAATGAGTTATGTAATCACTATATGATAAAATATCACCTATCAAATATTCTCCTTAGGATTCATGCCTTTATTTTATCTCTTCATAGGTCCACAAGTACTTTGCTCTAAGAAGTGAGCAAAACACTTCACTTAGCTCATGATTCACTAGATAAAATTGAGTTCTTTGCTCTATAATACAATTGGACCATTTTGATAGCAAATAACTCCTAAATCAATTGACACCCATAAATCAAATCAGCACTTGTATTGAATATTTGAAAGGCATTGATGGACTAATTTTATTGTTTTGTTTCCGTTAAAAATTATAAATTCTAAAGTAGTAACATGCCATTATATTTATGGTGACTTCACAAGGTGCTAATTTTTATTTGGTAAGAGATCCTAGATCCTACCTTTATCCTTTGGTATGAAGTCTACAAAATTGGAATCCCTACTATGAAATGTTAAAATTGTGGTTCTCATATTTATCTCTTTTGGAAGTAGTCCCAACATGTTCTTCCATTCATCTCTTGGTAGTTGAATTATGGCCAAGTCTTCTCCTATGAAATATTCATATATATTTTTAGATAATGTGTACTACTTCCCCTTGAGCTCTTGCAACTCAGCATATATTGGATCCATCTTCTTTCAAATATTAATTATGTCTTTGAGTCATCCTAACCCTTCTCATAAAAAAATGTGTTAATGATGTCATTATCGAGGAGTTTTATTGTAGATCAAAAATATCTTATAGTCTAGTAGTGAGAAGCCTCTAAATTTATTTTATCATATCTTGTATTAGGTATTTTAAAGAGGCCAATGTGTCTTTACAATTTTTTAAAACTCTTTGTGCATCATGGATCTTTTTAAGTTTCTTGACTATTTTTTCTATCTATCCCTATCTATTCTACCTATGATGCTAACATTATAGAAAAAAGCACAAGTACCTCTTGGAATATTTCCAATGCATCCAATTATTTCTAAACCTACTTAATGGTTTCTATTATTTAATTTAGTGTGTTCTTTGCATAAGCTATGAAGTGAAAGAATCCTTATACATTTATTGCTTCTACCTTAATTTTATTTCATAGGGACTTGAATCACTAAATATCAAAGTATTTATTTTGATCGATAGATGTATCTTATTTTAGTGCTACAAAATTCTTTTTGATTGAATTGATATTTTGATGCCATGCTTAATAGGCTTCTCAAAGTTGTTTAACCTAGTCTTCCAACTAATATTTTTCTTGATCACTTTTCCCCCCAACTTGTCCTACTCCTATGCAAGCTATTGTGAGATATCCTCCACCTATTTATCCTTCTTCTCAATCTTGAAAATTTGGATTTGAGGTCATCAACTTAATTATTCAACTAATCTCATTTGAAAGTGTCATTTTTAGTGTCTTATTTGTTTACTAGAGTCACTCCTTTTTAGCCTTCAATTGTTCAAATTTTGCTTTAATTTCTTTATTTTTCTCAAGTGCTTCATCCTTTACTGCTAGTTGGCCAAACTTCATGGCCATACCAATATAAATTTGGTTTATGAGATGAATAATTTGATAATTATCTATTTGAATTAGATTCAGATCAAATACCCTACAGTAAAGCTAGCAAGGGATGTTGCATTCTTAGATGGGTCACTTTTTTGGATCCTTTGTAATCATGAACTCTCCCTTAAATGCAAATTATTACTATAATAATATCAAATATTGGGAGTTTTTACCCTTTAATTACTTAATTTATTTCTTTAATTTCTTCTCCTCTATTACAAGGACATCAAACATCTTTCGGATGTCAAATATGGCTTTCCACACAAAGGTCTAACTTGGTCCAAAGGCTAAACTAGCCTTTAGAGGATATTCTATAGACTAAGTTGTAGTGGATGGAGTGGGTTATCTCATCACCTATAATAGGAGTAAACTATCTTGAGATGGAGGATTATGTGATTGAAAAGAGATGGTTGGTGGAGCATGTTGGGTGGATATAGGTGTGAATACTGTGGATATAGATGGGTTTGGTATGACACTAGTTATACCAATAATTTTACTAATAGAGATATCAATAGTCTAGGGGTAACTAGCAATGAAAGGGTTGATGCATATGGTACTAATGGTATAATAGTGGATATTTAGATGGATTCTAATAGGAATGAGGTTATTGGAATGGTACCATAGGTGATGGTGATATTTTGTGGTAGGGAACATCTAAGAAAACCATTAGCTGCATTGGTGGGTGGTGATAAAAGTGAAGAAAAATAATGGATAGGAGAATAATAGAAGTGGAAGTAGATAAATATGTAGGAGTATGAAGAGTAGAATAAATATAGAGTGGGTGTAGTATGGCCATGATTCTAGTCATTCTCAACTTAGGAGTTCTTTAGGTAATCCATTCTCCTCAATTTGAGTTGTCTATTGTTGTTTTAGGTTATCACCACCTTCTAGAACATGGGCCCATATCTTTCAAATCCTTGTTGCCCTTATCTGGTTATTTATTGTATGATAGAGCTAATGGCTTCTAGTTTTATTAGTGTAGTATATATCACAATCTTTGGTGGAAAGGTTTATGGTGATCACAAAAATATTTCTAATATCTTTAGCGCTTCTCATTTTATCCATTTTCTCTTGGAACTCATGTTTTTTAGTCCCAGATGGAAGAGAATGGGTCATCTCATGTTTGTCTAGTTGAAATCCCCATTTCATAGTGTATCTTTTTTTATGTAAGGAGTTTAGTATGAATACTCCAACTTCCTCAAGACCCTTAGCATTTGATGGTTCATCTTGATATTTGGGTCAACATCATCCTTTACCTGTATGTAGGGGTTTCATTTAGAGGGATTTTTATACCATCCTTGTAACTCATCTTTACAACTATGTATACTTCCCAAGGTGGTGAGATCTAGCTCCTTGCTAGGGTCAGCCTCCTCTATTTGGTACCTCTTTTATATGCAAAAAAGTATCAAAACCCTTGGACTTTAACTTGTATATAAAATATCCTATTGAATCATAGGACCACCTTTATTTGAATTGTTCAAACCCCATTTCTCTTAATTTCCCTTCCATTACTTGGTGGAACCCTTATAGCTTATGAGATATTTTGATGATGGTTTTCTTGGGTGGATAGAAGGTTGTCTTCTTCTACCGCCTAAAATACCTCAAGTCCACATAATCTAATTACTTTGTGTATTCAATATTGAATACACTATTAGCTATAAATATTGGCAACTCAAAGGGTATGGATAAAAATCCATAGAGGCATATGAAAGATCATATTTTCACTAGATAGAGATCACCTTTAGGTCCTTCGTATGATAGTAGTAGTTACTTGACCTCATATGATAGTCTTGGGATCTTTCACCTCATTTTATCTATGATCACCTCCTACACTTCATCATAAAAGTGATAAGAATTTGTTTTCACCTCTTGATAAGGTACATCAATTCATTCCACAATTGAGATAGGTTCTCCATCTATCCCCATCTAGTTTAGTTTTTGTAGACATCAAAATAGCACCAATCTGATTATGTGACTACAAGCACTGATCGAATTGGCATACATACCCCCTAGGGCAGCCTCCAAAGGTTAAACAGTGGTCCTAACCACTCCCAAATTAGTTATGGTAGGTTGGAGGTCAATTTGGCACCTTATAAGCACTTTGATCCCTATTCGTCCCACCCTGGGATGATTAGAATCCTATTTTCCCCACCCTGAGACGATTTGCAGCAATCGCTCCAGGGTGGGACGATTAGCAGGTTTGACTAGCAAAAAGTCAAGCCTTGACAAATGGCAGTCCAGATCTACCACCCAACTTTGCCTTCAAGGCATGCAATTATGAGTAATGGTTTCAAATCAAAGAGAGAGACTTCAGTCAAGCATGCCCTGATTATGGAGGCTCTAAATCAGGGAGGAATCTTCTCTCCCTCAAAAATGCATGGTGAGCCAAGTGGCGCCCTCGCATGCACATTCAAATGAGACCCTTAGGTCTATAAAAATGTGAGCCACCTCACCCCAAAAGGGATAGATCTGGAGCATTTGGATCAATGAAGTGTTGTTGAACTATACCCTCATTCCTCTTTGTGCTTCCTACATCCCTAATTTCTCTTTTGGAAGATAGGTTATCGGGTGAACACTAGGAATGCAATCCAGACCCAAAACCCAAGAAATCAGCCATAATCCCATCCCAAACTCATCAACACAACCCCCTAGGATGTTTTAGACCCATCTCACTTGGATTGGTGCCAAAACTAAGCCCCAAACGGTGGGCGTCCTGCCCTCGGGTGCCATCGCACTGTTGTAGTCCTAATCGCCCCACCCCAGAGTGATTAGAAATCTGTGCATGATTTATTTACTATTATTTTTTCATTATTTTGTATTTGATGTACTTATGTTGCTGTCCAAGTTTCATTACTTTCTGACATGATTTGACCCTATTTTTATCATTTTATGTGTTTACTAACCTACAGGGAGTGCCTTCGGATACAGGATAATATAGAAAAAATATATCAAATATGACCTTCTAGGTCATATCAAAATTCCCCTTTTAGTCTAACCCCAATTTTTTAGGAGTTTTGGAGGCCTCTAGGTAGGACATTTGCAAGCTCGCTCTTGCACATTTTATGACAGTCCCCAACGTCCCACCCTAGAGCGATTAGAAATATGTGCATGATTTCCTAACTGTTCTTTTTGCGATGTGTCCCTGATGATATCTCCATACCTCTATCAAATTTTTAATTCATTATGACATGTTTTGACCATCATTTCATTCTTTTATATATTAACTAGTCGTAGGCTTTAGGGATTGCATGTTTTCCTATATTCGCATATGCTATTAACTATTTGTTGTTTTTCTGTGTGTAGGATATCACTACCAGAAATACTAGAGGGGTAGAAAGGAACAACGAACACATGGAAACAAGCAACGACAACTTTTGGCATGCCCATTTTGAATGTGGGCATGTGGAAGACACTGGAAGCGTACCATCCATTGATGTAACAAATTGTATCAAACATTCTGAGTCCTAGATGGGGGACGTATTATAACTGGATTAAAAGTAACAATAATAAAAGAGGCCCCGCTTTGTTTTTCTTACATCTCATTTCTATGTCATTTGCTTCATGCATTTGTGCATCACATTCGTAGGACTTAGCATCTATACCATATCAATTTTGTTTACATCATATCTGGTACGCTGTCCTTTTGCATTCGCTTTTAGTGGTGATCACAGTGGGATCCTATCCCTTGCTATTAGGATCAAGTTTTTGATCTGAATTTTGTGGTTTTTCTTTGTAGGTGTTACTCATTCGGGCACTGTACTGCTACTCATGTCACCCCGAGATGAATGCATATTCGTCCCACCCTGTGAAGAATGCAGACCTGCTATTCATCCCACCTCAGGACAATTAGAACTCTGTGCATTTTCTAAGAAGAAACTCAGAGGCATCTGGTTTAGACAGATAAGAGGCAGGCCTTCTGAACATCCTCTGTGTTTTTATACTTTCTATTTCTGCAAATTTCTATTTTCTTTGCTTTATTTTTAGACACTTGCATAGAAAGGTTAAGTAGTTTGTTTTCCTTTCTTGCAATAAAATAAAAAATTAAAAAAACATAGAGTAAATTAAATGGAAGGAACTTTATTAGGAATGCATTCTTCTCTGGTTTTCTTACATGATATTTGCACAAGTGGCAAGTCCTCATTATAGGTTTTAGTTCTAGGAAGATTTTGTAATTTCCTTTTTGCTACTAATGGTTTCTGAAAGATAAAATGTACTTTAAAGCATTGCATTAGTGAAAACCATATTTTGTTGTATTTTTTATTTCTTTACACAATTAAAAGGAACCACACATACCACCTAATAAAGTTAACATCAAGGAGTTGGTCTTAATACCCCAACACTTGATCAAGACCAATGGTGGATTTCATCACCACCTTGGATTGGATTTTGCATACATATACCTTGATCGCGACTGTTGCTAGACGTAAATCCTGATGAAAGCTAACCAAGTGTAGCGAGGGTGATTCCCCATGCATGAGGATAAGTCTTCTATGGTAGGTGTCAAAAATAGAGTGATCCCCTTTTCGTACCGCCTATGTTCCACTTATTGTTCTGCTCTTGCATACCAATAGTTTCCCTCATGTAAGGGTGCATATATTGAGAGGTTCGGTATAACGGCCTAGCAATGGTATATTGAAGGGGCAACCATTTTGGAGATACAAGAGCCCTCATTATGCATGTATAACAAAGTTTCCTTTACAAGATTCGCATAACAAAAATCAAACACATCGAACTAGATTTAGGACACACATTTAATTTGTAAACAAGATAATCATTTCTTTGCTTGTGTGGTCCCCTTTTGTTTGATATGACATAAAAAAATTGTAAAGGAGATAAAAATATACGTATATTTTTATAAAAAACACCACCATGGTGTATACCCATAGCCAAGCCCAATCACGGGCAGACACTGTGGAAAGTATACAAGGAGGCACAAGTCGCCTTTGTTACAGCCCCAAGGACTTGGTTATACCACCTTGGCAGCCTGACCCACAACATAGTCCACACTATGCCACTACAGAAAAGGACTATAGAGGCACCCCTTTGAGGGGCACTCCCATTCAACACAGACCCTCTTAGGAGGAATACATACATGGGAAGGCTCCCTTAGACACTCATTATGAGTGGCCACTATGCGATGAGGTGCTAGAACAACATAGGGTTCATAAGGAGGGGCCACATGATTATATCATTCCCCCTCCACCCCTTATTACTGTTAGAAATAATAGACCAAATCTAGAGCACAAGGCTCTTCATATAGGGTGAGCCAACTCTACCCATCCCTTTCATATGTATGAAATGGGGCACAAGGAAAAATAGTATATTCCTCAAGAGCAATACACCATGCAGGAGCAATGCGCCTCTGCACCTACTGATTATCAAGACCACCTATTGAGGCCAAAGCCTTGGGTGAATGCTACTAACCTTGATAGAGGAAAGTAGCCCATAGAGTTCTTGGATCACCATGACCAAGATAGATGTGTAGGAGAGGCATCTAGGCCTCCTAGACCTAGGACGGTGGAACAAATTGACTTGGCATTTTCCAAACATGCCACCCACCAAGCACAAATCACATAGCTTAGGCAAGATCAACAGTAGTTAGAACAATTGTATCATCTTAACAAAGAGTGCATTCAGCGCCAGACAGATGAGTTGCTCCAAGAAAATATGCATGAGAGGATTCCAACCCCTCGCACGTGTAAGACAAAAATTTATGAGAGGCATAACCCCTTAATACGAGACAGGTCTCCATGACCTTATCAAGCGTTGCCTCCAAGACCTCCTAGACCTGAGTGGGAGGCCACTCCTAGAACCAATGATGGGCATCTTCCTAGGGCACCCATCCATGTTTATAGGTCATGCCCAAAAACTCCTCAAGAAGCCTATGAGGAATTTGAGCGAGAAGAAGAGTGGGCTGAAATGCCCTACCAAGGCAAGGGAGGTGCTATTCGGCTACCCCTCCATAGGCCTCAAGTTCCTCGCAATTCACAATGGGAACAAACCAAAGAAGAGGAAATCAAATCCTTTGATGCATACAAAGCACTGCTATAGTGCTTAGAGTCTGTAGATACTAAGACTTTAGGGCCCCAAAAGCCCACCTTACGCCAACTCTGCAGTCACCCTGTGCATCCTTCAGTTTCGGCACCCCCATACCCTGACCACTTCAAAATGCCTCAATTGGCAATTTTTAGAGGATATGAGGATGCCCAAGAGAACATAACAAGATTCTTGAATCAATGCTTTGGCATTCAGGACAATGATGCATTGCTTCTAAGAACGTTCATAACCACGTTCGCAGGCCCTACCTTGGATTGGTTTACCCAGTTGTCGAAGCACAGCATCAATAATCTAGACCAACTAGTGGATGCGTTCCTTGAACATTTTTCCTTCAACACCAAGAAGAAGGCATCCTTAAGTGACCTAGCTGGACTTAAGCAGTATGATGATGAGACCATAGCCGCTTATGGGAATCGGTGGAGGACATTGCTTTCAAAGCTACCTTACCTCCCTCCCATGGCCGACATGACTCAAATGTTTTCAAAGAGTTGCATAAGGTTGATCTCTGTGCTATTACAGCTGTAGCAATATGCCACCCTTGAAGAATCCCTAACGCAAGCCCGGATAATTAAGGAGATCAAAATACAAGACGGCGAGATTGCCAAGCTGCACAAGAAAGAGTGGACAAAAAATGCTAAAACTAGGCCCATGCAACCGAAATCGGCCATAGTCAATCATGTTGCCATAACTATACCAAAGCCTACACAAATGACATAGCCCCCAAAGGCTAATTATCAGGTAGTTCCTCTTGATAACTATGAAAAGGAAAATCACAAACAAGAATAAAATTAGCAATGTCGCCCTAAGCGACAATTCACACAATTCACGGAGTCTAGAGACTCCTTGTTTGACCGCTTGTTCATGGCAAACCTGATAAAATTTTTGGAAAGTCGACCCATAGACCTCAACATTCCAAAACCCAAGGGCTACAGGGAAGACTTATATTGTATATTTCACATAGAAAGGACACGACATCTTCACTTGTTGGAAATTCAAAAACTTGGTGTAGGACTTGATAGACAACAAAATGCTCGTGGTAGATAATCTCGTAGCACTGAGCAACCAACAGATGGAGGTCTTCAAAGACCCCCTACCTACCCATGATGCACATGCAAAGACTCTACAAGTGAACGAGGTGACACAAAACTGCCCCATGTAAGGATACGTAGGGATGATAAGCATCGTGACATGGAACAAAAGATACCCAAACACGGTTGCACCTGCTATAGCTATAGGATATGTTCCATCAACGTCACAACCTCCACAACACCCTACACAACCTCCCCCACCTATACCAATGGCCACGATTCGGACTAATCTTACTCAAATTTTAAGGACCACGTCGGCTAGGCTCTCCATTTATGAGATCATCCAACAATCACCACCCCATCGGGAGGCTCTGATGGAGATACTCAAATCCATTGAGCTATAGCCCCACGAACCCAATTCTTTCAACAATTTAATGGGACATGTGAGACAATGCACAGAACCAGTCATAACCTTTAGGGAAGATGAACTAAAATTGGTGACTGGTGATATGGTGGATCCACCCCTACACATCATCGTGTGGGTCAACGGGATTCCATTCAAGAGGGTGTTGGTGGACACTGGCTCGTCCAGCAACATAATCATAATAGTGGTATTAAAACACCTTAAGTTGCTAGCATCCCACATTGTGGCATCCACTTACACTCTTTGACCATTCAATGAAGTGTTATGCTCGACGATTAGCACAATTGTCCTTCCCATCCAAGTAGGACAAAAGACCATTCCTACGTTGTGTCACATCCTTGAAGGTGATATGGCCTACAATATCTTGCTAGGTCGGCCTTGGATCAGGGACATGAAGTGTGTCCCTTTGATATCCCATCAATGCCTCAAATACACATACGAAGTGCAAGTACATGTAGTCCCAGTGGACCTAGAGCCCTTTAAGTTTTACAATGCGATGCAACTGATGCCATAATCGACCCTCCCATTGACACATTTGGACTTTCAATTGAATCCATCCACATAGGGTCTAATTCTACCTACATTCTCATTGTTGAGTCCCTCAACTAACCAACCTGGCCCATCTTTGTCATATGTCTTGTCACCAATGATGTCACCTATGGTGGCCACACCGAGGGATAACGGGAAGAAGCCCCTAGAGGAGGTACCACCATTAGTCTCAACAATCTCTACCGAATATGTGCCTAGCTGAATGGAAGTTGAGACACCTGGTTCACCCAACATGGAGTGGACTCAGGGAGAACTCCCATTCCCTCCCCCTCAACCATCGACGATTACCATTGAGATGGCCAATACGGGCTTGGGGGAGTACCTAGTGTGGAACATTGTGGCAACACCCATGCTCGAATCCATGCAAGACATGGGGAAACCTCACCTCCCCATCGGCACTATCGTCCCTCTAGGCTACCCACCAAATTAGACCAACTTTGTATATGGCGGCCTCGAGAACGACATTGAACCCTACCTACAAGAGGAAGAAGACGAAGAGCCATTTGTTGAGAATGTTGACTATTTTTCCAACCCAGACTTCGCCTTGAAATACCTAGACCAATGTCATTGGCATGGATATGGATTGGGCAGATACGAACAAGGAATGTGCATTCATTGTCAACCAAGATATCATATACCATATGATAAATTAGGAGTAGGGTTCAACCACCGTTTTCCCCTTGACATCTTGGTAGAAACCATGCAAGGCCTAGGTCTAGGCAACAGGGATGGGTTGGCACAAGATCCATATGCCAATCCCAACACAACATACACATTGGGGGATTATCTCCCATTGTTAACAACAAACCTTGTTGACCTCAAAAACCCCTCCCCTTTGATCGAGGAAGGGGAAAGTTCAAGAAGTAACCTCCAAGAGGGATATGAACAAGATCAAGGGGGGTCTTTTGAAGATGAGTCAGATTATGAGGTAGCACCTTGGGACCCTTTTGAGTCCGATAGCAATCACTCGTAGGTGACACCCATGGATGACTATCAAGAGGACTTTGTCGCAATGTTCCCCTCTAATGTTCCAATTGGGAAATTTCTACCTCTAGAGAATCTAGTCCTCCCATAGAGAGCAAAACAACCCAAAAGGGACCAAATCAACATGCTCAAACAAAACGAGCCTCCCATGTCATCCATAAGGCCAAGTGATCCACCGGAGGAAGAAGATCCAAATATCTTCTTCAACATTGACTACCCGTGTTCCAGACTTCTGGCTCTCATAGAGAGTGAGGATAGTGATCAAGAAACACCTAGTGGGAGGCTATACCAGCCAAAGGGGCACATAGTTGTCAGAGCAAATGAAGGCCTATGGATATTTGATAGTGACTATGAATATGAGACTGAGATGGCATATCTCAACCATATGAGGCAATAGGAATACCCCATAGACATCAATGATATGTTTGAACATTTAAATATGGGACTAAGGCATAGGTGGCACTTAAACCAAGCACAGTTAAACCAAGTGCTTCATCCACCACTTTGGACATACAGGGAGCACCTCCCACCAAGAGACCCTATAGGGCCATCAGTGCCTAGGGCAGACCCCATCCTTCTGTCTACACATAGGGCTGATCCTTTTGTGCCAGTCCCCATAGAGCCATATCGGGGGTACAAGGATCACCAAGAATGTCCAAATCAACACCCATGCAACAATAGAGACCAAATTCTTTCCATCAACATGATCTCCATTGATTTAACCGCCCCCATCCGCAATCAAGCCAATATAACATGACCATTGTATCTAGACCTAGATGCCATAGACTGAGATCGTGCTGACTCAACACCATCCCCATAAAAGTACTGGCCTTGCGATGAGATGTTCCATTTCACCCCAGGGCAGACTCAAAATATCTTCCATTTTGAAGAGGAACCCAAAGTTCCTAGCATAGATCTAAATTCAGTGAATGATATCCACCTGATCCCAACTCCACACCAGTTGGAGGACGGATCCCACATTTTAGTCGAAGAGATGATTGACGTAGACATCAGTTCTAATCCAATGAATTTGCAAATCATCAAGTTGGGGGTAAATTTATCCTTGGAATAGCAAGCCAATTACATTGTCCTTCTCAAAGAGAAGAAGGAGGTTTTTGCATGGTCCTACAAAGACATGTCGGGGCTAGACCCGCAGCTAGTCACGCATAATCTAACACTTGATCCGACAGTCAAGCCAGTCAATCAAAAGCTATGTAAGATGCACCCAATAGTGGCCTTAATGGTTAAATATGAGCTACAAAAGCTATTGGATGCATAGTTTGTCATCTGCATAGTTACCCACCATGGTTGTCCAACATGGTACCCATCAAAAATATCAACGGGAGGATTCGCATATGCATCGATTTTTTAGATTTAAAAAAAGTGAGTCCCAAGGACAATTTCCCCTTTCTTAGCATCGATGCATTGGTAGATGCTACAGCAGGCCATGAAATTCTTTCCCTCATGGATGTTTTCTCGAGATACAACCAGATTTGTATCAACCCTGATAAAAAAACTAAAAACGGCGTTCATGATGCCTTGGGGGACATTTTGTTATAAGGTCATGCCCTTTGGCCTTAAAAAT
The DNA here is from genome assembly GCA_028583015.1 of Wollemia nobilis. Taxonomy (NCBI): domain Eukaryota; kingdom Viridiplantae; phylum Streptophyta; class Pinopsida; order Araucariales; family Araucariaceae; genus Wollemia; species Wollemia nobilis. The sequence goes on from JAQPPZ010000456.1 coordinate 5,049,335, forward strand.
GCTGGTGCCACCTACCAACGCGCTATGACATACATCTTCCACGATCACATGCATAAAACTTTAGAATATTATATGGATGATTTGTTGGCCAAATCTCTTTTGTGCCAAAATCATCTCGATGACTTACGCAAGATCCTTGATCGCCTCATCGAACACAAAGTTAGGCTAAACCCCAAGAAGTATGTATTTGGTGTCACATATGGAAAACTCTTGGGTTTCATAGTCTCAAAATGAGGCATCAAGGTAGATCCAAATAAATTCAAGGCAATCCTTGAGATGCTTCCCCCAACCACCATCAGGTAGCTCAGAAGCTTGCAGGGTAAGGTCACGTCAATCAAGCACTTCATAGCATAGTTATCTGACAAGTGCCGACCCATGAATAAATTATTACACAAGGAGGTAGCATTTCATTGGGATGACGAGTGCCAGTCAACATTTGATGACATCAAACAATACTTGGCTTGGCCACCAATATTGGCACCACCTAGACCAGGAGTGTCATTCTATTTATACATCTTAGCTACTGAGGTGGCATTGGGTGCCATGCTAGCCCATAAAAATGAACTACATAAAGAACAAGCTAATTATTATCTTAGTCGCACCCTGGTCAGTTATGAACTTAACTATGCATACGTTGAGAAGCTATGTTTGGCGATGGTATTTGCCACCAAAAAGCTATGCCATTACATGCTGAGCAATATGACGTATGTTGTGTCTAAGGAGAATCCATTGCGGTACATGATGAGTCATACTTATCATAGTAGTCGCATGGCAAAATGGATCATGTTGTTGATGGAGTTTGACATAAAATTCATTGGACAAAAGTCCATCAAAGGTCAAGTCATTGTCGATCAACTAGCAGAGGCTCCTCTTGAAGATGATCAGCCTCTGACATTAGAGCTACCCGATGATGGGGTCTTCCATGTCTCAGAATCACCCGATTTTGATGAGCCTGAGTCACAGGCCGACATAACCTTATTTTTTGATGGTTCTAAATGTGAGCAAGGGGGTGGCATGGAAATCATGTTTTTCACACCACAAGGGGCTCCAATGCCTCTATCATTTAAACTTGATTTCTTGTGCACCAATAACAATGTTGAATATGAAGCCTTGCTCATAGGTCTTCAGATAGCCATCACCATGAACATCAAACACTTGAATATCTTTGGTGATTTGCTATTAATTTTCAACCAAGTGAAATGGGTATTCCAATGCAAATGCCCAGTTCTACAGGCCTACAAAGCCCTTGTGGATAAATTCCTAGCGAAGCTTGAATGGTACAACATCGAGGCACTCCCTCGATCATAAAATCATTTTGCGGACACTATGGCCTCCTTGGGGTCACTAATCCCGTAAGACCCTTTTGATGAGATGACAACCATTCAAGTCAAAATGTTATCGTAATCCATGATGGAGCGTGCAAGCTCTAACATAATGCTAGGAATCCACCTGATCCATATTGAACCATCTCAGGATAGGTTCTCTCGAATCCATGATAGTCTGAATCATGCCAACTGGGGGTCCTTGTTCTCTCCAACCCCTATTAATAGAAACACAATGCTATTTCTACAAGTTCTTTCATGTTCATCTTTTTCTAGGGATAAAATTCAAGAGGGATCGGCCATTCATACCATCAAGTTTTCTGATTAGCAGGATTGGTACACACCCATAAGAGACTATCTCAAGTTAGGTAGCCTCCCACTTGGATTATTGCATGCCACAAAAATATCAATAAAATAGAAAGTGGCCAAACATGTCTTTCTAGGAGACATCTTATATCATCGAAGCTACGAAGGAATCCTCCTCCATTGCTTGGACCAACAGGAGTCCACTTGGGTGATCACCCAAGTGCACGATGGTACATGTGGTGGCAACTTTAGCGGTATGGCCATCACCAAGCACATTCTTTGCATGGGCTATTATTGGCCATATTTAGAGCGAGATTGTTGTGCATATATGTGAAAGTGTGTGAAGTGTCAACACCATGCTAACTTGACACATGTACCTTCTCAGGCCTTGCAGCCGATCCAATCGGCTTGGCCATTTTTGTAGTGGGGCTTAGATCTCATTGAAAATATCTCCCCTACATCATCAGGTTGTCACACATTTATCATAATGGCCACAGAGTACTTCACTAAGTGGGTGGAAGAAATTTCGCTTACCTCTACGATTGGGCCCCGCATTGCAGAGTTCATTTTACATAACATCATATGTCATTTTGGTATTCCATCCAAGATCATCTCGGATAATGGGACATCATTTAAGAACAAATATGTGCATGCTTTGACAACAAAATACAAAATATAGCACAATTTTTTGACACCCTATTATCCACAGGAAAATGGGCAAGTGGAGGCATCAAACAAAACTCTAGCCATCCTTAAAAATATGGTCACATATAGTCATAAGGATTGGCACATCCAAATACCACTTGCCCTATGGGCTTATCTCACTAGCATCCGGACACCCACTAGGGAAACTCCATTTTCACTAGTGTATGGCTCCGAGGTAGTCATGCCTCTCGAGTTGGAAATACCCTCCCTATGTATATCAATGCAAGAGTTCATCGATGATGACACTGCATGGCAGGCCTGGATAGACCAGCCTACGTTACTCGATGAATGATGCATCAATGCTCTCCAACATCTATGTATCTATCAAGAGTGACTTAAGAAAGCATACAAAATGAAAATTCACCTAAGGGACTTTCAAGTTGGTGACCTGGTCTTGAAAGAGAACCAACAAAATTCTAACTTGTCACCCCATTTAAGGGACAATTTCATGGCAAATTGGTTAGGTCCTTATGTAATCAACAGTAAAATAGGACCTGGAACATACCAGCTTGCCTCTCTTGAAGGAATCAAGGAACTAGAACCCTTGAACATCAATCATTTGAGGCCATTCAACATTTAGAGAGCCATAACCCACCCCAAAATCCCCAAGGATTCTAGCCATCGCTTGGTCACCCAAAACACCCCAAAGGTATCTATAATCCCTTTGGTCAAACCAAAAGCCCCAAGGATTCTCACAATCGCTTGGTCAACCAAAATGCCCCAAAGGTATCAATAATCCCTTTGGTCAAACAAAAAGCTCCAAGGATTCCCACAATCGCTTGGTCACCCAAAATTCCCCAAAGGTATCTATAATCTCTTTGGTCAAACCAAAAGCCCCAAGGATTCTCACAATCGCTTAATCAACCTAAAATGCCCCAAAGGTATCTATAATCCCTTTGGTCAAACCAAAATCCCCAAGGGTTCTCGCCATCGCTTGGTCACCCAAAATGCCCCAAAGGTATCTATAATCCCTTTGGTCAAGCCAAAAGCTCCAAGGGTTCCCACAATCGCTTGGTCAAAAACGAATATTCAAAAAAAAAACAATAGATAATCAAAAATAACAAAAAAATTGCATCTCACTTTCATACATAATCTTAAAAATCAAAACACATAAATAACTGCATTAGGCATCGCATACATACATTGTATATTTTTTGGTCATACATTTCAATGCACCATAGACTGTAATTACTTGGCAATGCCATCATTTTCCACATTTATCCATTTTGTAAATGATCTAACAAGAATAACATCATTCACATTTTTGCCATATCATAATTAGTTTTCTTTTAATGTCTTTAGGGTTTTTGTCATTCAACTGTCTTTAGATTTCTAGCCAAATGTTATACAAAGTCAAACCGATTTTTACAAGGTAGAGTTTTACTTGGATCACGTCTTGTTACATAGCATCCCAACACAAGCTTAAAACACATAAAAATTCCCAAGTTGTGTGAACAAAATATGAAACCTACATAGTGGTCTAGGTTACCATAAGCGAAATGGTTATCTTGCTCATCCCCCTGTGCGAATTACCCCAAGAATGCTGAGATTTTGCAAAAGGACAAGCATCTTCCCTACCCAATTCCCCAAAATAAACAGTGGTTTTTACCACTATCAGAAATCCCAAATTCTCAAAAAGTTGCAAACATAAAAAAACTACAAAATTCAAAGTACAAACTCCAAAGTTTGACATCAAAACCCTCAAAGTGCACACATCAAAAAGCACAAGAAATAGTGATCCCCATCACTCAAAATTCAAATCCCTTGCTCAAAAACAAAAGAAAAATAAACAGTGATTTTTATCACTATACATAAGAGCAAGTATCCCAATAAAATTGAAGAAAAGAAGGGAGTAGAACTTGAATCCCTAGAACTCTCAGCATTCAAAATGTCATGAGGTGATCCTCAGTCCTAGTTTTGTGGATAGCCTACTGGCACTGGTGGCAAACCTCCCTCATGATGATATATCTATCGCATTAGCTGTTGGGCATATGTACAGATCAATTTTTTCATGTGGATGAGCTAGCTTATGGTATCCTAGATTGCATCATAGATTAATCTTACTAAATGCAACAAAGGAGATAGTGGAGCTAATTAGGTGATCCTCAGTATAGGTTTTGTGGACAGCCTACCTGGCACTGGTGGTATCCTTATGAATACCACATCAACGAACTCAATCGCACACACAGGGATGTGAAATAACTTGGTCAAACTCAAGTCTAAATTCGTACCTTGTTTGAAAGTCTTATAAGATAATGTACAGTATTGACTATTTAGTTAAAGCATATGAGTCTCAGAAAAACCTTAACTACATTCTAAAACAATTTTTGTACATTTCATTACTTACATCACCATAAAAAAATACAAAACAAAAATTACAAATGCAAAGTTATTTCATAAAGTACAAAAAGCCAGTAAATCTTGTATAGTCTATGGTGCCACCACCTGTATACCAACAAATCATTTCCATCCATTCCATATGCATACATCTATATCATATAGCTAACATCATCCGTAGTCATAATAGCATATGCATACATCAACATAAATAAACGTGCATAAAGAAAAATAAACCATGACAAGCATATCATCAAACCAAAAATGAGTCATATATATATATATATATATATATCAAGTCAAAATGCCCTCAGGCTACAATAAGAAGGTCCTTTGACCTCACAAAAAACAAAAAACTCAAAATCCCCAAAGCCTAGGGAGTCGGCCACCATGATCACGTAGGATCGGTGCGACTGGAACTACCCCCAGTAGTATGGGTCCTATGGGACCTCTCAGGGTGGTTGCTGCCAGCCCATGCACCTTGCCCACCAATGCTACCCTCATCCAGCTACCTACGATGAGAGGATGCAGATTGCTTAGTCTCACTACCTCTCTTATGATACAACAAACCACCTCCATCAAGCATAGGAAACTATCCACCAAGGTGGACAACCTCTGTCTCTAACTCTACCCGATACCTCTCCCACTCCACATCTCATTGGTGATATACAACCAATGCATTGTCTCATGCCAACTGAGTCCATAGGAGATCCCTCTCCTACAAAACGTCTCTATGCTCCTCCTCCTATCTCCGTAAGAGACCCTCCAATCATGCTATCTCAGCACGAAACCCAACCTCTGCATCCCCTGGGATAGCCTGAGGCATGGGCACCTTCGAGACGGCCTGTTGCTATGGTACCTACTGCTCCGGGACATCCTATACATTTGGCTGCTCCGAAACCCCCAAATCATCTCCATCACCAGTGAATTCATCGACCTCCACCATGTTTGCATCATCAAGCGGAGCCCCCCAACCCTCCACCGGTGCCTCTACACCCCCACCTCCTATTGCTATAGTATTCGTGCCTCCTAGAGGCCCATCACCCCGCCATCACCATGTAATCCACCATCGGTCATACTCTGCAGTCACCCCGACATCATCCACATTGGGTACATCAATAACTACATCAGACTCCTCACCCAGTGGCTCAATGATAGGCCAGACTAGAGTCCTCTCATCACCATGATGTCGATAGATCAAGGGATCACTAGGAAATCCCTAGCATACCCCAAACTATCGCATTACCCGAATATACAAGAAGTACTACTTTGTCCCATGCCACCCAATCAACCATCTACCCTTGTGCACATGCTAAAGCCACTCGCCAGCCTCAAGCCAAGATGGACAGTCCCAGTACGGCCACTAGAACACCTGTCCTAGCGCTATATGAGAGAAGGCATCAATATAGTGACTTATGTCACCTGCCCACCATTGACTCTGCCCATGCTCCTTTGACCTTCGCCATAAAGTGGCATATCCAATCTCTCGATCCACCATCTCACCTTGGGTGGTCCAAGGCAAACCTTGTGGCCGCTCCACAGCTATGTGCTGTCACCTCCAACACTGCAAGAGATAGCTGCACCTGATCCCCTTCCACCTCTAGTAGTGGACCTCGTACAACTCATCGTATAGCTACGCCAACAATGTCTGACCCCATCTCATAATAAGTGGAGCTGATGTAGGAAACTCCACCAATCTGAACACCAACTCAAGTAGGTTCCAAGGGAACCTCACACCTGAGGAGTCAGGAAGTAGCATATTGGAGATGAGGGTCATGATCAAAGCATGCCTCACCCCTAATACACCCTTCTCCAACCACCACCGCACCAAAATACCACCTATCTGGTAGTCAGCCTCTACCCTCTCCACAGCCCTATCCACCCCCCTCTCTGTCATCAGACCAAAACATCGTGTCAATACCACTGATCATTGGTCATAGTGGATCATCCGGATAGGCAGTCCATCTATCGAAAGCCATAGAATCCAATACATGTCCTCCAGAGTAACAGTCATCTCCCCTGTTGGGAGATGAAAAGTATTGGTGCGGGGATCCCATAGATTGATCAGGGCAGTCAAATATGCCCGATACCCCACCATAGGCTCCAGACGCATCACCTACTTGAGCCCAAGGGCATCAAGCCACTCCCAATCCACAACTGTCAAGGCATCCCAAGCATCAGAGAAAACAGTCGATTGGCGGTACCGACTCTTCACAACCTAAAAAACAATAAAAAGCAAAATATATTAAGTACATACTTAATATAAACAAAAACATTAAAATAAAATTGTACAGTAGAAGTACAGACTACAATTTACAATTGTACAACAAAAGTACAACATGAGAAGTGCATTAAAATAAAATTGTAACTACAATTTACAATTGTATAACATGAGAAGTGCATTAAAATAAAACTGTACAGCAAAAGTACCGATCATTCAAATAAAACTGTACAATCAAAAAATCATGCTAGGGTTTCAACCTTAATGTGAACAAAAAAACAAAACAAAACAAAAAAAATCATACTAAGGTTTCCACCTTAATGTGAACAAAAAACAATACAAAAATATAAAACTTAATATTAGGGTTTCAACCTTAATATTAACGCAAAACAAAAAAAAATATAAAAATAATATATTAGGGTTACAACCTTAATATGGCAAAAACAACAACAAAATAAAGCGAACAAACATTTTGTATATATGCGTTTTTAACTTCATAAAAAAAAAAAAAAAACAAAGCACAAACAAAAAATAGGTAGCAGGAAGGAACATCATATCGGTCTCGCCTCGGCTCCTCCACTCGAATATCTAGTTCTCACACTCATGATGTCCGCAAAATTTTGGTAGCTCTCCGCTACGCACACTCGCACTCCTCCTCACTGCTCCAAATCTCCAAGAAAAAATTGTTGCAAATGAGCCCAAAACCTAGTTTTGGTCCTTTTATAGGTTGTTAGGCCTGTAATCATTCCACCCTAGGATGAGTGCTCTAGTTGGTGCTTGTCCCACCCTAGGATGATTACAAAATTGGTATTCATCCCACCCTAGGATGATTACAGAGCAAGAAATAAAGCAACAAAAACTGCATCCAAAAAATGCACCAAAAACAACAATAAATCTGCCGAACAAAGGGGCCTTTGCACCTAACATTCATGGCATGAAAAACCACAATCAGGGTCACAAATACTCACTATCCAAACTCCCTAAGAAGGCTATCATAGCTAGACCACTTCACGGGAAGGAGGATTTTTGATAATTTCTACCCCAATAGGCGTCAACAAAAGGGTCAAAACCCACCAAAAATAGGTCCGATTGTTGGAAAACTGCAATGAGCGTTCAATGAAAAACAACTGAAGGCACCCTTAAAAACATCATCTTGGGTCAAGTGACTTGTCTCTTTTCTTATTTTTGGTCATTCCCTCATCGATTCGTCGCTTGAGGGGGTAGTCACACTTAGTCACCAATCAACAAATACACACCCAATCAAGGAAGTGGCATGCATTCAAAGAATCATTGACAAAGACAATCACGCTCCTGCTTGGGGTAGCAAACAAGCAATAATCATAGGCTAAACAAACACTTGGCATTCTGGAAGCATGAAGAAAAGGTTCCTCGGACAAAAGGTTGCGCCCTTTGCCTATTCATGACTAAACAATGTCCAAGATCAAGTACACCTCACTAAAAAATGTTACACTTGAGTTAAGCTCCTTAGCTCGTCAGAAGCAAGGATTCAAGAATGCGTGCCCTTTCCATACTTGGGGCATCAAAATTTGGTTAGGTTACTAAGAAAACCTAATCATTAAGTGCTTTGGTCATCTATTTTTTCTTAGCACTATGCCACACACAGCGCATCCCAAAAAGGGGCATATGTAGACACCAAAACAACACCAATCTGATTATGTGACTACAAGCACTGATCGAATTGGCATACATACCCCCTAGGGTAGCCTCCATAGGTTAAAAAGTGGTCCTAACCACTCCAAAATTAGTTTTGGAAGGTCAAAGGTCAATTTGGCACCTTTTAAGCACTTTGCTCCCTATTCGTCCCACCCTGGGATGATTAGAATCCTATTCACCCCACCCCGGGACGATTAGCAGCAATCGCTCCAGGGTGGGACGATTAGCAAGTTTGACTGGAAAAAATTCAAGCCTTGACAAATGGCAGCCCAGATCCACCACCCAACTTTGCCTTCAAGGCATGCAATTGCGAGGAATGGTTTCAAATCAAGAGAGAGAGAGACTTCAGTCAAGCATGCCCTGATCATGGAGGCTCTAAATTAGGGAGGAATCTTCTCTCCCTCCAAAAGGCATGGTGAGCCAAGTGGTGCCCTCGCATGCGCATTCAAAGGAGACCCTTAGGTCTATAAAAATGTGAGCCTCCTCACCCCAAAAGGGATAGATTTGGAGCATTTGGAGCAATGAAGTTCTGCCAAACTATACCCTCATTCCTCTTTGTGCTTCCTACATCCCTAATATCTCTTTTGGAAGAGAGGTTATCGGGTGAACACTAGGAACGCAATCCAGACCCAAAACCCAATAAATTGGCCACAATCCCACCCCAAACTCATCGACACAACCCCCTAGGAGGTTTTGGACCCATCCCACTTTGATTGGTGCCAAGACTAAGCCCCAAATGATGGGCATCCTGCCCCCGGGCGCCCCCCGCACTACTATAGTCCTAATCACCCCACCCCAGAGTGATTAGAAATATATGCATGATTTCTTTACTATTATTTTTGCATTATGTTTTATCTGATGTACTTATGTTTTTGTCCAAGTTTCATTGCTTTCTGACATGATTTGACCTTATTTTTATCATTTTATGCGTTTACTAACCTACAGGGAGTGCCTTCGGATACAAGATAATCTGGGTAGAATCTGCCAAATATGACCTTCTGGGTCATCTCAAAATTCCCATTTTAGTCTAACCCCAAGTTTGTAGGAGTTTTGGAGGCCTCTGGGTAGGACATTTGCAAGGTCGCTTTTGCACATTTTGTGACAGTCCCCAACGTCCCACCCCGGAGAGATTAGAAATCTGTGCATGATTTCCTTACTATTATTTTTGCAATGTGTCCCTGATGATATCTCCATGCCTCTATCAAAGTTTGAATTCATTATGACATGTTTTGACCATCGTTTCATTCTTTTATATATTAACTAGCCGGAGGCTTTGGGGATTGCATGTTTTCCTATATCCGCATATGCTATTAACTATTTGCTATTTTTCTGTGCATAGGATCTCATTTCCAGGAACACCATAGGGGCAAAAAGGAACTATGAACACACGGACACAAGCGGTGGCAACTTTTTGCCCACCCATTTCGAATGTGGGCATGCGAAAGACACTAGAAGCGTACCATCCATTGATGTAACGAACTGTATCAAACATTCTGAGCCTTAGAGGGGGGACATATTGTAACTGGATTAAAAGCAACATTAATAAAATAGTCCCCACTTTTTTTTTCTTACATCTCATTTCTACATCATTTCCTTCATGCATTTTTTCATCGCATTTGTAGGACTTAGCATCTATACCATATCAATTTTGTTTGCATCATATTTGGTACGTCGTCCTTCTGCATTCGCTTTCAATTTCTAGGTAGAAAATAAATATTTTATTTGGTAAATTATCACCCTAACTAGATAGGAAATATATGTGAACTTTATCTTCTTCTTAAAAGCCTTCAATTTATTATCCATTTGATTGGAAATAGGCCTAATGTACTCAAGTATTTGGGAGTATCATAGGAGTTTTTCCACTACATACAAAAAGGCAATGTGTTCTTCATAGAAATTTACATCCAACCTCTCCTAAATATAGTAGCTATTCCTAACATCACACTATATATGTAATATTCAAATGGAATTAAATCCAATTAGTCAACTAGATTTTTGAGTTTATTCATGTGGGGAATCAAGAAGTCTCTTCAATAGTTTGTGTTGCACCTAGTATTTTTAGATATTGGGATTTCAAAGGATACACATGGATATCTCATTGATTGAATTAAGTATATTTTTATATACCCTTTTATAATATAGATTGAATACTCCACTAGAGTGTCTTTATGCTCCTACGCATGGGATTATATCTTTCCACACATTCCTCCACAAGATCAAGGAAACTCTAGACTTGGGGGACTATATTCATGGTTATTTATAAGGTATAAATACCATATATTCTCCATGTATATTTGATTATCCAAGATGCACCCCCTCAAGGTCGGTCTCTTTCCTTACCTATGTAATAGAGTGCTTGAACTTTCCTTCCTCAAATCGTCTATATATAATACCTCTTTAGTTCTTCAAGGAGGAGAAGGGTATATTTTTTTAGACCTCTTCTACTTTCCTTTCCCCTTATATGACTCAACTTCCTTTGGTAATATTAGTATTGGTAAAGGTGGACCAAATATAGGTAGCAAGACATTAGTGGAAGGTGGCAACACAAGATTTTCCTCTAACATTGAGGTACTAGACAATGTGAATGAGGTGTCTATGGTGTTTGGAAGCTTGATAAAAACTTCACCAATTCAAGGCTTTTTGAGTGATTCGATTACACTAATAAGTGATTTGCTTGTAAAATGAAGCAATTTGATATTTCAAATAAACTTGAAATAAATTGTTTCAATTAGTGATTTGCTTGATTAGTCAAACAATTTGCTTATAAATTTGAGTAATTCTATCTTAAAAGGGGAATTAGAAAATATATCATATTGGAAGGTATTTTTCTCAATTACTTGAGTGATTCACCTACAAAACCTAGAAAATTACTCACTAAATTTGACAGAGAACAAATGAAAATTATCCCTACCCTTGGAAAATTAATTTGATAATGCACAAGAGATACATTGGTATATTTTGGGAACCCTAAAAGGATTTAAATTGACCAAATAAAAGGGAAAACCACCTCAATATAATTTGAGGATGATGGAATATAACTGAGAGTGTATCATAGTACAGATCCATGTAAATATATCTCTCGATGGGTGATTATGGTTTAAGAAAACACAAGGTAGTAGAGAGTATGCAACTAAGGAGCGATTTTTGTACTATAATGTGTAGTTAAGCAATTTGCTTAGAGTAAATAGACAGGGGTTGTAGATCAGGGGAAATGGTGCACTTATTTTAGTTTCAAATAAATAAATTATATCTTTATAGGGGCTTTATATTCCCTTCCCATACCCACACCTAGCATTAATGTCATCTAAGTAGGTAGGTTAGCCTATTTGGAGCCAACTTACTTTCCCATGTGATTTGAACATTGGATAGGCACTTTGTAGGTGGTTTTCTCACAATTGTGAATGAATCACTTACAATGATTAGAAATCTAGTCCTCAATTTTTAATTTTTAAACCATGTTAACAATTTTTAAAATAAGACAACAATAAGACAACATTGTCAATAAGATAAAATTGTCACCCTGATAGGGGAGAAGAGTTTCATCAAATGGTAAATAAGTGTAAGATATAAATACATATCTATGGACAAAATGGAAAAAGGAAGAGAGAAATAATAGCACAAGAACAAAACAAAATATATGTACAATTTTACATTTCTTTTAGATGATGTTTTTGCTTCATGGATTAAATTTACTACTTGTTCACTGAAATTGGTAGTATTCTTCTATCTATAGTGGTAAGCTTGTATGCATTTAGTCCTATAATCTGAAGAATCTCGTAGATTTTTCTCCAAAGAAAATTAAATTTTTGGTGACTACCTAGATTATCTTAGTCATTATCCCTTTCTTATTCTAGGGATAGTCAAAAAATTGGGCTTTCTTATATTATTTTGACATTCATCTCTTCAATATACAACTATTATGACATTTGGAGAGAAGGGAGTTCCAAATTGACTAGAAATATATTGGCTTGTAGGGAGATAAACCTATAGAATCCTATGGCATCACTCGATCTACCCAAAGTTCCTTTTGAATTTTAATGTGTCAATCCCTCTATGATATGATGACAATTTTCTTTAGGATCCTTGTTATGTTTTTTGTGGATTCTACTAGTTTATTTTCGTGGTGTTAGTAAGTGGAGGATGTTTTATTTTGAGCAAGAACTCATACTCTAGGGTAAACTTCATAACTTTAGCCCCTTTTAAATAGGTGGTATTTTTGGTGGCTATGGTGGATGGTATCTTGAACTAGTGATGATATCTTCTAACTACCTCTTAATTACTAAATAAGTATTGCTTCCATCCACTTTGTGAAGTAGTTAGTTGTCGTGAGGATTCATCCATATCTTGTATTAGACAAAATATTTATCTTGTCAATAGTATCTAGGCCCTGCTATTGAAAAGGTTGTGTGATTATGATAGGCTTTAGGAGCATTGGTGCTTTTATTATTTTTCCCATGAACATTTAGCAAGATTTATAATTCTTGATCCACTAGAAATAAATAGAAAATATGTTAGGACAATAGTATCCAACCCTTAGGTTTTTATGAGTCATTGTTGGTACAAAATAATATCCTCTTTTATCATGATATTCCTTGATTAGGGATTTCATACTTTCTTCTTAAACACACCTCAATAGGATGTCATCATATTTCTTCCTTAATAGAACATTGTCTAGCCATGTTTAATATATTTTATTTTTTCTAACTTTATTTAAGAGTCAATCCTATATCAAGTTACCTTGTACTTACAAATATCTTCAATATATAATATCTTATCATTAAGCTTAATCTCTTCTACTAGGGTGATTTTATCTTTCAAAATAGACATTACAAGGTTTTCATATAAGGTCTTATCCCTAATGAGCTTGGTGTATTTGATTTCAAATTCAAATTTTTAAATCTTATTTATCAAACTAGCTCTCTTCTCCTCCAATTCATCATAAAGTATAGTAGATCAGGCATTGGGATGATCTATGAATATGGTGTTCTTACTCTATGATAAGTAATACATGAACTTTATGATATTCTTCATAATAGCAAACACCTATTTCTTAATGAATGTATATTTCTCTTCATAGTTTTTGAGCACCCAGAACATGAACGAGATGGGTGTTCTTATTATCATTATTATGGGTTAGGACTATGACAATGCTTTTATCTATCCTAAACATATAAAGCTTAAATTATTAAGAGAAATTAGGATTGACTAGTATTGGGACTCTGGTGATGACATATTTTGTATATTGAAATGATTCCCTACCTTCATTAGTTTAGGCTAGGATGGCATCCTATATTAGCATTTTCATGATTAGCCTATCCAATTGAGAAAAATTGGTCATGAACTTGGCAAAAAACTAAATTTTTGACCTAGGAAGGATTTAATCCCTTTTACTAATGTGGGAAGTTGGAGGTATTGAATGGATTTTATCCTATCAAGGTCTATGGCTAAACTATATTTTAATTTCATATGACCTAATAGCTTACCTTCCTAGACCATAAATATGGACTTATTGGAATTGAGTGAGATACCATATTCCTTATATATTTTAAATATAGGTTCCTAATTTTAATTATGCTTACTTTTATCTTTAGAATACATAGTCAAATAAGCAAGATATATGAGTATAATCTCCCTAATTAGTCCTATAAAGAAAATGTCCATAGTCCACTGGAAAGTTGCTCTTATATTTGATAACCCAAATGGAATTCTCTAGTAGGAAAAGGTTTACCATTTAGTGGTGAAGGTTTTCTCATGTTTATCTTTGTACTCGACCTAGATATTATTATTACCTTGAGAAACCATCAAAGAGCAACTATATTTTGCAAAATATAATCTATAGTTGGCAAGGGATAGTGGTCTTTTACTGATCCTTTATTGAGGTTTATAAAATTGAATAATGCCTTATAGCATCATTTATTTTTGTAAAATGAAACCATATTAACCATCCAAGTGGAATGTTTGATAGAAAATATGATTTTATCTTGTAAAAGCTTAAGGAGATCCTTTTTTATCATTGCCTCAATTTTAGGATTTATTGACCACTACTTTTATCAAAAAGGTTCTACATTGATTTCAAACTCAATAGTATGCTCTATGATACCTCTATCATATAACGTCATACCTTCATACGAAAAAGTAATGATGTATCTATATTTACCATAGATCTCCTTGAATAGGCCAATATCTTTCTTCGATAAATTCTTTTCAAGAAGTAAGTTCTTCCCTTTAGCAACTTTGATAGCATGGTATAAAGAAGATTTCACATTGATAATAGATTTATTCATGATATTTTTTCGATTGAATATACTTTCTAGAGCAATTAACCCCTTTGGTAGTTAATTTATATTTAACTCAATTATCCCATCATAGGTATCACCCTTGTTGATATGGATATATACTCTCAGTAGAAGATACAAAATAATTGTGAGGAAAAATATGATCATTGTCATACCAAAAGGGGCTATTTATAGCCTATTACATAGCCTTAATTAACCTTTTAGAAAAGTGTTCACATTGGTCTTGTGTTCACACATAAAAGTTTTTACATTGGTTTTGTGTTCACACATAAAAGTCTTTACAATTAGCATGTGTTCACATTATGACAAGGATCATGAAATATCATGTGTTCACATTATTATTAGTAAGCATGAAGAAGTAAAAGTAGTGACTATAGGGATTATCAATCCCTATCATCCCTCCCCACCATAGGAGCATTGGAATCCAATGTAGGAAAAAGGGAAGGAAAGTCACAAACTAATTGTTGATGAGAAATCCATCATGCTTGATGTGGAAGCTAACCTTATTTAGCAACAAGGTAATAAGTAGAAGATCCCTTACGAGTTTGGAAAATTTTAGTATTGAACACATGGTCAAAATCCAATGGAAACTAAAATTAGGGACAACATCTATAGAATGACTGATGGCAAGTGTGGTCTCCAATATAGAATCATGGTATGGTTTGAGCAGATCAATGTTGATAATATTGTGGATGCCCAAGTGTGTGGGAATATCAAGGCAAAAAGAATTCTTAGACACCTACTATAAGATATTTTAAGGTCTATAGTGAAGATTTGTTATCTTTCTATGTGTCTTATCTAGAAATAAATGACATTCAAGGTATAACCAAACTCTATCACCAACCTAGAAGTGATGTGGAACACGATATTAGTCCATGGCTTGCTTCTACTGCTACTAAGTTTTTTGCAATATCTGAACAACTTCAACTAGAGTTGTTACAAATTTCGAATGAAGGATTGGTCTTTATCTTGTTCTTTTTGCATGTAAATAGTGATAGGATATGGAAGTGATAATGGTAACTCATATGGAGCTAATGTATGAAAACCTACAAAAAAATTGAAAGGGGAGTGACCTATAGATGAATGAGCATCCCTATTATATGCATGCTCAATATGTGTAAGACTTAAATCTTACTTAGATGGAGATGAATGATGGAATATACAAAGACTCTAGACAATAGTATGGTTAATTAATTTAGTTTCACCATAAGACTATGGATGGAAAGCAATGGAAAACTTAAGAGAAGCACCTAATATTTTCCATAAAGAATACCAAAAATGTCCAACAAAGTAGGAATCGCAACCAAACATGATACTAGTGGGAAGACCAAAAGAATGCCAAACATCAAAGAAAAATTGGGTAAATTCAGTGGCAGAACTAGTTTTACGACACAATAAACTTAGCCATCTTACTAAAATGATCAATAATGAAAAATAGACAATCATATGGAACCCACTAACTAGATCCATAGAAATACTCTCCCAAGGATGAGAAGAAATAGATAAAGGTACACTAAGGCCCAGCTTCTTGTTAGTTGGCTTAAATCGACAATAAAGGGCACATTGTATTAGGCACCACACAACATCATGCTACATGTGGGGCTAATAGAATAAATTCTACAAGTGAAGGTAAAATAATGAGGATACGGAAGCAAAACCGAAGGGGAAATGTAACGCTAAGTCCTACGAACGAGAATGCATGAAAAGAAGGAAAACCAACGAACTGAAATGAGATTTAAAGCAAGTGTAAAAGTGCAGCCCTTTATTTTATTAATTTTCTCCAAATCGGGTTACAATACGTCTCCTCCCTTTTCAGGGGCTAGGAGCGTCGGACATATTTTGATTACACCATGAATGATATATTCCTCTTTGAGATCTTTCGCGTGCCCACATTGAAAATGGGTGGACCAAACGTCGCCGCCGCTTGCGTGAATGTGTCTATGGTTCCTTGCTGCCCCTCCGGTGTCGAGATCCTATGCTCAGAGAAATAGTAAATGGTTAGTAGCACCTACGGATGGAGAGAAACATGCGATCCCCAAGGCCTACGGTCAGTGCATGCATAAAATGATTAAAATGATAACTGAAACATATCAGAATGAGCTAAAAATTTGACAGAAGCAATAAAACATTACCAGGAACCCACTGCAAAAGGAACAGTCAAGAAATCTACCATAGATTTCTAATCGCTCCGGGGTGGGACGATTAGGACTGTCATAACCTGTCAGAAAGCTGCCTCCTAAATGTCCAATCCAGAGGCCTCCAAAACACCTACAAAGTTGGGGTTAGGCAAAACGGGGCATTTTGGGATGACCCAGAAGGTCGGATTTGGCTAATTCGGCCTTGATCACCCTGTATTCGATGTTGCTCCCTGTATGTTAGCGAAAGCGAGAAATGATAAAATCACAACCAAAACTTGTCAGAATCACATGAAACTTGAATAGCAACATATGTAAGTAACCTAGAATCAAATGCAAAAGAAAAATCAAGGAAATCTACCATAGATTTCTAATCACTCTGGGGTGGGGCGATTAGAACTGCAGCAGTGCAGGGGGCGCCCGGGGGCAGGACGCCCACCGTTTGGGACTTGGTTTCGGCACCAATCCACTTGGGATGGGTCCAAAACCTCTTATGGGGTTGTGTCAAAAAATTTGGTGGGGTATTGTGGCCAAATTTTTGGTTTTGGGTCCGGATTGCGCTTCCAATAATCACCCAATAACCTCCCTTCCAAAAGAGAGATCAAGGATGTAAGAAGCACAATAAGGGTGAGGATGTAATTCGGTAGCACTCCATTGCTCCAAATGCTCTCTCTCTCCTCTTTTTGGGGTGAGAAGACTCACCAATTTATAGACCTAGGGTCTCTCTCTTTGAATGCGCATGCGAGGGCGCCACTTGACTTTCTTGTCCTATTTTGGGAGAAAATATTCTTCCCTGATTTAGAGTCTCCTTGCATGAGGCCTCCATAATCAAGGCATGCATGACTGAAGTCTCTCTCTGATTTGAAGCCGTTCCTCGCAATTGCATGCCCTGAAGGTGCAGTTAAGTGGCGGACCTATCGAGGTTTGACTTTTTCCAGTCAAACCTGCTATTCGCCCCACCCTGGAGCGAATACTGCTAATCGTCCCAGGGTGGGACGAATACCAGTTTGTAATCATCCCGGGGTGGGACGAGTAGGGAGAAAAGTGCTAAAAAGGTGCCAAATTGACCTCTGACCTTCCAAAACTGTTGTGAGAGTGGTTAGGACCACTTTTTAACCTCTGGGGGCTGCCCTAGGGGCTATGTGTGTCAATTCGATCAGTGCTTGTCGTCACATAATCGGATTGGTGTTGTTTTGGTGTCTATAGATGCCCCTTTTTGGGATGCGTTGTGCATGGCACAGTGCTGAGCAAAAATAGATAACCAAAGCACTAATGATTAGGGTTTCTCAATAACCTAACCAAATTTTGATGCCCCAAGTATGGAAAGGGCATGCATTCTTGAATCCTTGCTTTTGACGAGCTAAGGAGCTTAATTCAAGTGTTAACCTTTTTTGGTGAGGTGTTACTTGATCTTGGACATTGTTCAGTCATGAATAGGCAAAGGGCGCAACCTTTTGTCTATGGGAACCTTGAGTTCATGATTCTAGAATGCCAAGTGTTTGATCAGCTTGTGATTATTGCTTGTTTTTTGCTGCAAGCAGGGGCATGATTGTCTTTGTCAATGATCCTTTGAATGCATGCCATTTCCTTGATTGGGTGTGTTTTTGTTGATTGGTGACTAAGTGTGACTACCCCCTCAAGCGACGAATCGATGAGGGAATGACCGACATGAGAAAAGCGATGAGTCGCTTGACCCAAGATGACTTGTGTAAGGGTGCCTTCAGTTGTTTTCCGTTGAATGCTTATGCAGTTTTCGAACATTTTGACCTATTTTTGGTGGGTTTGAACCCTTTTTGTGACGTATTTTGGAGCTAAAATTGTCAAAAATTTGTCCTCCCGTGGAGTGGTCCGGCTATGGTAGCCTTATTAGGGAGTAGGATAGTGACAATTTGTGACCCCAACATCTTTTTTGATGCCAAGAATGTTATGCACAAAGGCGCCTTCGTTCGGCAATGTTATTGCTATTTTTGGGTGGGTTTGGACCCTTTTTGTGATGTCGTTTGGGGATGAAATTCTTGAAAATCCATCCTCTCGTGGAGTGGTCCGGCTATGGTAGCCTTCTTAGGGAGTAGGATAGTGAGGATTTGTGACCCCAACATCAGTTTTGCATGCCAAGAATCACAGGCACAAAGGCCCCTTTGTTCGGCAAGTTTATTGCTATTTTTTTGTGCATTTGGGTGCAGTTTTTGCTATTTTTGAATTTCTTGCTTTGTAATCATCCCTGGGTGGGATGAATACCAGTTTAGTAATCATCCCAGGGTGGGATGAGCGCTAACTAGAGTGCTCATCCCAGGGTGGAATGATTACAGGCCTAAAAGCCTATTTAAAGGCCAAAACTAGGTTTTGGGCTCATTTGCATTTGTTTTTCCTGGCGTTTGGGAGCTGTGAGGAGGAGGAGGTCGAGTTCGCGTAGCGGAGCGCTATCAAATTTTCTCGGACACCATGAGTTCATGGACCGGATCATCAAGTGGCGGAGCCGAAGCGAGACCGGTGAGTGCTCCTCCTCTTTGTTGTGTGCTTGTTTCAGTTTACAGTTTAAAACCACACTTGTTTTCTTTTGTATTTTGTTTTTCGATTTAAAAATGAAAACCCTAGTTAAATGTTTGTTATTTTTGTGTGAATTTGTGTTTTGTAGTGTTTTGTTAGAACTATGATCGAAACCCTAGTTAAAACCATGTTTTTGTGTTTTTGTTGTAAGCTAAAAAAGAAAACCCTAGTCTAAACTAAGATTGAAAACTTAGCGTAAAAAAATGTTTTTATGTTGTTTTCTATTGTTTATCAGTTTTAGATGAATGTTAAACCCTAGGAACTAAAATTTTTTGTTATTGTGTGTTGTATTTTTTAGTTTGACAGTAAAATGAAAACCCTAGGTTAAAGTGTTATTTTTGTTTAACTAGAGTTAGAAACCCTAGGTTAAATTTTGATTTTTGTAAACTAAGGTAAAAAACCCTAGAGTTGTTTGTATTGATTTTTTTGTTTTAAACTAGAGTTAAAAACCCTAGGTTAGATTTTGATTTTTTGTAAACTAAGATAAAAAAAAACCCTAGGTTGAACGAAGTTCAAAAAATTAGCTGTGTTTTTATTTTGTTTTCTATTTTTTATCAGTTTAGACTAGGATGAAAACCCTAGGTTAACTATTTAATTTTGTTTTTGTATTTTTGTCAGTTTAGACTAGGATGAAAACCCTAGGTTAACTGTTTAATTTTGTTTTTGTATTTTTGTCAGTTTAGACTAGGATGAAAACCCTAGGTTAACTGTTTGTTTTTGTATTTTATTTTTTTTTGTCAGTTTAGACTAGGATGAAAACCCTAGGTTAACTATTTAATTTTATTTTTGTATTTTGTCAGTTTAGACTAGGATGAAAACCCTAGGTTAACTTTTTTTTTTTTTTTTATAACTAGGATGAAAACCCTAGGTTAACTATTTAATTTTGTTTTTTTTTTTTTACTAGGTAAAACCATTTTTTTTTTTGTATTTTTGTTTAGACTAGGATGAAAACCCTAGGTTTTATTTTTGTTTTTTTGTTTAGACTAAGATGAAAACCCTAGGTTAACTGCTTGTTTTGTTTTTGTGTGTTTGTCAGTTTAGACTAGGATGAAAACCCTAGGTTAACTATGTTTTGTTTTTTTTTTTTGTTTTTGTTTTTTATTTATCAGTTTGATACTAGAGTTAAAAACCCTAGGTACTGACAAATTTATTTTGAATTTTTTTGTGTTTTTTTTATTTATCAGTTTGATACTAGAGTTAAAAACCCTAGGAACTGACAAAGTTTTGTTTGAATTTTTTATTTTTTTATTAATGTATATACTTGCATTTTGCTAATGTGTATGTTGTACATTTATTAAATGTTTTTGTTTTTAGACATTGTGTATGTTTGTTTTAGTGTTGTACTATTTTTCATTTTATTTTGTCATGTTTTAATGTTTTTGTTTTGTTTTCTTTTGCAGGTTGTGAAGAGCCGGTACCGTGTGCCGACGGTTTTCTCTGAAGCACGAGAGGCACTGACTATGGTGGACTAGGAGTGGCTTGATGCCCTTGGGCTCAAGCAGGTGACTCGGCTAGAGCCTATGGTGGGGGATCGAGCCTATCTGATGGCTCTGATCAACTTGTGGGATCCCTGGACCAATACCTTTCATCTCCCAATAGGGGAGATGATAGTGACTTTGGAGGATGTCTATCAGATTCTATGGATTCCGATAGACGGGCTTCCTATTCGGACTACGCCACGTGATCAGCGGACAGCAATGCTGACATGGTGCTTCGGGCATGGGGTGGAGATGGGGGTGGATAGTCCGATGGAGAGGGCAGAGGGGGATTGCCTGATTGGTGGTATCTTGGTGTGGTGGTGGCTAGAGAGGGGCGTGTTGGGGGTGAGGCATGCATTACTGATGACCCTCATCTCCAACATGTTGTTGCTCGACTCCTCAGGCGTGAGGTTCCCTTGGAACCTGCTGGAGGTTGTGTTCAGATTGGTCGAGTGTCCGACGGAGGCACCCTTGATTATGAGGTGGGGACAGACGCTTCTGGCATAGCTTTATGATGAGTTGTACGAGGTCCGTTGTCGGAGGCAGAAGGGGATTGGGTGCAGCTACTTGTTGCAGTGTTGGGGGTGGCAGCACATAGCTATGGAGCGGCCATAGGGTTTGCCATGGACCACACGAGCAGAGATGGTTGATAGGGAGATAGGGTATGCGGCTCTGTGGCGGAGGTCTGAGGAGCAGGGGTAGAGTCGGCGGTGGGCAGGTGTCGTAGGGCACTATGCTGATGCCTTCGCTCGGCTTGCTCCAGGGGAGGTGTTCTGGCACCCATACCGGGACTGTCCAGCCTGGCCTGAGGCTAGAGAGTGGCTTCGACGGGTGTGCAGGGGGAGATGGCTGATCGGGCGGCACGGGACCGAGCAGGAGTACTTCTCGTACGTCCGAGTGACATGATAGTTTGGGGTGCGCCAGGGGTTGCCTGGTGAGCCCTTGATCTATCGACGTCGGGGCGATGAGAGGACTCTGGCCTGGTCGATCATCGAGCCGCTAGGTGAGGAGTCGGATCCTGTGATCGATGTCCCTAACGTGGACAACATCGGGGTGACCGTTGAGTATGACCAGTGGTGGACGATGCGGCGATGGCGAGGTGAGGGGCCTCTAGGAGGTCCTGACACAGCAGCAGTAGGTGGGGAGGATGCGGAGGCATCAGGGGAGGGTTGGGGGGCTCCACTAGAGGATGAGGACATGGTGGAGGTTGATGATTTTGTGGGGGATGATTTTGGAGTTCCGGAGCAGCCGGACACGCAGGACGTCCCGGAGCAGTGGGTGCCGGAGTAGCCCGTCATCCCGAAGATGCCTATGCCTCAAGTAGTCCCGAGGGATATGGAGGCTAGGTATCACGCTGAGATAGCACGATTGGAGGATCTACTTCGAAGATGGGATGAGGAGCTTGGGGATGCTTTGCAGGAGAGGGATCTCCTACGGACTCAGTTGGTGGAGTGGGAGAACGCATTGGCTGCGTACCGTCGATGGGATGGGGACACAGATGCTTCATGGGAGAGGGATCTCCTATGAACTCAGTTGGCATAGCGTGATGACGTAGTGGCTGCGTACCATCGATGGGAGATGGATTTGTTTCGGCATCGGATGGAGTTGGAGGCAGAGATTATCCACCTCGGTGGGTGGTTACCTGAGCTCCCTGGAGGTGGGTCTTCGCATCGGATGAGAGACAGTGATACTGAGCAGTCAGCATCTTCTCATCGCAGGTGGCTGGATGAGGGGGGTGCTAGTGGGCATGATGCGGGGGCTAGCAGCAGCCGCCTTGAGAGGTCCCATAGGACCCACACCACGGGGGGTAGTTCCCGTCACACCGATCCTGCGTGATCATGGTGGCCGATGCCCTAGGCTTGGGGGTTTTTGAGTTTTGGTTTTGTTTTGCGAGGTCAGAGGACCGACTGATTGTAGCCTATGGGCATTTTGATGATATATATACATGACACTCTTTTTTTTGGTATACACTTGTCATGGTTTTTGTTTATTTTTATGCACATTTATTTACGTTGATGTATGCATTTGGTATTATGAATGCGATGTTTCTAATTATATGATGTATGCATATGGAATGGATGAAATGATTTGTTGATAACTTGTCGATGGCACCATAGACTGTACAAGATTTATTGGCTTTTTGTACTATGTGATTGCTCTGTGGAATGACTTTGCATATGGTAATTTTGTTTTGGTATTTTTCGTATTTTTTGATGGTGATGTAAGTAATGAAATGTACCAGTTGTTTTAAAATGTAGTTAAGCTTTTTTGAGATTCAGATGTTTTAACTAACTAGCCAAGACTGTACATTTATCTCACAAGACTTTTGAACAAGGTACAAATCAGACTTGAGTTTGACCAAGTTATTTCACATCCCTGTGTGTGCAATTGAGTTCGTTTATGTGGTATTTGTCAGGATACCGCCAGTGCCAGATAGGCTATCAACCAAACCTATACTGAGGATCACCTAATTAGCTCCACTAACTCCGTTGTTGTATTTAGTAAGATTAATCCATGGGACAATCTAAGGTACCATAAGCTAGCTCATCCACATGCAAACATTGGTCTGCTCACACGCAAAGCTAATGTGATAGACATATCGTCATGCATTTAGGATACCGCCATTGTCAGGTAGGCTATCCACCAAACCCGTAATGAGGATCACCTAGATGGTTTTTTGAATGCTTGAGAATTCCAAGGATTCAAGTTCAGGCATCTTTCGGTTGCTCAACTTGTTGGGATACTTGCTCGTATACATAGTGATGAAAATCACTATTTATTTTTCTCTTTTGTTTTTCTTTTTGAGCAAGGACTTTGAATAGTGGTGATAACCACTGTTATTTGATTTTGCATTATAGGTTGCAAAGTTGAGCTCGTAGGTTTTGTGGCTTGTGAATGGCATTGATCCTTTTGGTCTTGGGGATGACTACCCATCCTGTGCAGGGACGTGTAGTACGAATCCTTATGACTTTGGGAACCAAAGGTGATTGGGGATGTTATTATGTAAGTGCATTGACCCTTTAGGCCTTGGGGATGACTACCCATCCTTGTGCGGGGTGGGTAGTACGAATCCTTATGACTTTGGGGATCAAAGGTGTTTGGGGATATGATTATGTAATGGCATTGATCTCTTAGGCCTTGGGGATGACTACCCATCCTTGTCAGGGGCGTGTAGTACGAATCCTTACGACTTTGGGGACCAACGGTGATTGTGATGTTTGTTAGTGGTGAAGACCACTATTTATTATGGGAAAAAATGATGGGGAAGAGCTTGTCCTTTTGTCAATTCTCAGCATTCTTGAACCATTCACACAGGGGGATGAACAGGCTAACCTTTCACCTATGGTACCCTAGACTGCTTTGTAGGTTTCTCTTGCGTTCACACAACTTAGGGAATTTTTTATGTGTTTTAACTTGTGTAGGGATGTTACGTAACGAAGTGTGATCCAAGTAGAACTCTCCCTTTGTAAAATCTGTCTGACTTTGTATAGTTTTTGGCTAGAAATTTAAAGACAACTGAATGACGAAAACCCTAAATACATTAGGAGACAACTGACTATGCTAAAAATGTGGATGGTGTTATTCTGGATGGATGTGTTTATAAAATGGATTGAAGGTGGAAAATGATGGAATTGCCTAGCAATTACAGTCTATGGTGCTTGTGACATGTATGACCAGCAAATATGCAATGTATGGATGTGATGCCTAATTCAGTTTATTATTTTTTTGTATTTTGATTTTTATGAGTATGCATGAAATTGAGATGCAATTTTTTTTGTTATTTTTGATGATTTTATTGTTTTGTTTGTTTTTGAATATTTGTTTTTGACCAAGCGATTGTGGGAACCCTTGGAGCTTTTGGTTTGACCAAAGGGTTTATGGATACCTTTGGGGCGTTTTAGGTTGACCAAGCGATTGTGAGAATCCTTGGAGCTTTTTAGGTTTGACCAAGCGATTGTGAGAATCCTTGGAGCTTTTGGTTTGACCAAAGGGTTTATGGATACCTTTGGGGCATTTTAGGGTTGACCAAGCGATTGGGGAAATCCTTGGAGCTTTTGGGGTGGGCTATGGCTCTCTAAATGTGGAATGGCCTCAAATGACTGATGTTCAAAGGTTCTGGCTCCTTGATTCCTTCAAGAGAGGCGAGCCGGTATGTTCCAGGTCCTATTTTACTATCAATGACATAGGGACCTAACCAATTTGCCATGAACTTGTCCCTTAGATGGGGCGGCAAGTTAGAATTTTGTTGGTTCTCTTTTAAGACCAAGTCACCAACCTGAAAATCCCTCAGGTGAACTTTCATGTTGTATGCTTTCCTAAGTCGCTCTTGATAGATACGTAAATGCTCGAGAGCATTGACGCGTCGTTCATCGAGCAACGTAAGTTGGTCTAACCGGGCCTGCCGTGCAGTGTCATCATCGATGAACTCTTGCATTGAGATGCGTAGGGAAGGTATTTCCAACTCGAGAGGCATGACTGCCTCGGAGCCATACACCAGCGAAAATGGAGTTGCCCCAGTGGGCGTCCGAATGCTAGTGCGATAAGCCCACAGGGCAAGCGGGATTTGAATGTGCCAATCCTTGTGACTATCTGTGACCATATTTTTGAGGATGGCAACTAGCATTTTGTTTGATGCCTCTGCTTGCCCATTTGCCTGCGGATAATAGGGTGTTGAAAAACTATGCTGAATTTTGTACTTTGTTGTCAACGCACGCACGTCTTTGTTCTTGAATGACGTCCCATTATCCGAGATGATCTTGGATGGAATACCAAAATGACATATGATGTTATGCAAAATAAACTCCGCAATGCGGGGTCCAGTCATAGAGGTTAGCGGAATTGCTTCCACCCACTTGGTGAAGTACTCTGTGGCCGTTATGATAAACGTGTGATGACCTGACGATGCAGGGGAGATATTTTCGATTAGATCTAAGCCCCACTATGAAAATGGCCAAGCCGATTGGATCGGTTGCAAGGCCTGAGAAGGTACGTGTGTCAAATTGGCATGGTGTTGACACTTCATGCACTTCTTTACATATGCGCAACA
The DNA here is from genome assembly GCA_028583015.1 of Wollemia nobilis. Taxonomy (NCBI): domain Eukaryota; kingdom Viridiplantae; phylum Streptophyta; class Pinopsida; order Araucariales; family Araucariaceae; genus Wollemia; species Wollemia nobilis. The sequence goes on from JAQPPZ010000456.1 coordinate 5,075,403, forward strand.
ATCTCGCTCTAAAGATGGCCAATAATAGCCCATGTGGAGAATGCGCTTTGCGATGGCCATACCGCTGAAGTGGCCATCGCATGTACCATCGTGCGCTTGGGTGATCGCCCAAGCGGACTCCTGCTGGTCCAAGCAACGGAGGAGGATTCCTTCATAGCTTCGACGATACAAAATGTCTCCTAGCAAGACATGTTTTGCCGCTTTCTATTTAAATGATCTTTTCATGGCATGCATCAATCCAAGTGGGAGGTTACCTAACTTGAGGTAGTCTCTTATGGGTGTATACCAATCCTGCTGATCAGAAACCTCGATGGTATGAACGACCAATCCCTCTTGTAGTTCATCCCTAGAAAAAGATGAGTGGGAAAGAACTTGTAAGAATAGCGTTGTGTTGCTATTAAGAGGGGTCGGGGAGAACAAGGACCCCCAGTTGGCGTGATTCAGACTATCATGGATTCGAGAGAACTTATCCTGAGATGGTTCAATCTGGATCAGGTGGATTCCTGGCGTTAGGTCAGAGCTTGCATGCTCCATCGTGGATTGCGATAATGTTTTAACTTGAATGGTTGTCATTTCACCAGAAGGGTCTTGCGGGATTAGTGACCCCAAGGAGGCCATAGTGTCCGCAAAATGATTTGATGATCGAGGGAGTGCCTCGATGTCATACCATTCAAGCTTTGCCAGGAATTTGTCCACAAGGGCTTTGTAGGCCTGTAGAACTGGGCATTTACATTGGAATACCCCTTTTACTTGGTTAACAATTAACAGTGAATCACCAAAGATGTTCAAGCATTTGATGTTCATGGTGATTGTTGTTTGAAGACCTATGAGCAAGGCTTCATATTCGGCATTGTTGTTGGTGCACGGGAAATCTAATTTAAATGATAGAGGCATTGGAGCCCCTTGCGGTGTGAAGAATACAATTCCCGTGCCACCCCCTTGCTCACATTTAGAACCATCGAAGAATAGGGTCATGTCGGCCTGTGACTCAGGCTCATTAGAATCTGGCGATTCTGAAACATGGAAGACCCCATCATCAGGTAGCTCTATGGTCAGAGGCTGATCATCTTCAAGAGGAGCCTCTGCTAGTTGATCGGCGATGACTTGACCCTTGATGGACTTCTGTCCAATGAATTCGATGTCAAACTCCATCAACAACATGATCCATTTTGTCGTGCGGCTACTATGATAAGTATGACTCATCATGTACCACAATGGATTCTCCTTAGACACAACATACGTCGTATTGCTCAGCATGTAGTGGCATAGCTTTTTGGTAGCAAATACCACTGCCAAGCATAGCTTCTCGATGTATGCATAGTTAAGTTCATAACTGACTAGGGTGCGGCTAAGATAGTAATTAGCCTATTCTTTGTGTAGTTCATTTTTTTGGGCTAGCATGGCACCCAGTGCCACCTCAGTAGCTGAGATGTATAAGTAGAATGACACTCCTGGTCTAGGTGGTGCCAATACTAGTGGCGAAGCCAAGTATTGTTTGATGTCGTCGAAGGCTGACTGGCACTCGTCATCCCAGTGAAATGCTACCCCCTTATGCAATAATTTATTCATGGGTCAGCACTTGTCAGATAGCTGCGCTATGAAGCGCTTGATTGACGCGACCTTTCCCTGCAGGCTTCGAGCTGCTTGATGGTGGTTGGGGGAAGCATTTCAAGGATTGCCTTGACTTTGTGTGGATCTACCTCGATTCCTCATTTTGAGACTATGAAACCCAAGAGTTTTCCAGATGTGATGCCAAATACGCACTTCTTGGGGTTTAGTCGACTTTATGTTCAATGAGGCGATCGAGGATCTTGCTTAGGTCATCGAGATGATCTGGGCGCAAAAGAGATTTGGCCAACAAATCATCCATGTAATCTTCCAAAGTTTTATGCATGTGATCATGGAAGATGTATGTCATGGCACGTTGGTAGGTGGCGCCAACATTTTTAAGGCCAAAGGGCATGACCTTATAACAAAATGTCCCCCAAGGCGTTGTGAACACCATTTTTAGTTGGTCCTCGGGATTGATACGAATTTGATTGTATCCGCGTCTACCAATGCATCGATGCTAGGCAAGGGGAAATCATCCTTAGGACTCGCTTTGTTTAGATCTCGAAAATTGGTGCATATGCGAATCCTCCCATCGGGATTCTTGATGGGCACCATGTTGGACAGCCATGGTGGGTAATCCATGCAGATGACAAACTGTGCATCCAACAACTTTTGTAACTCATCTTTGACCATTAAGGCTATTGTTGGGTGCATCTTACGTAGTTTTTGCTTGACTGGCTTGACTGTCGGATCAAGCGTTAGATTATGCGTGACTAGCTATGGGTCTAGCCCCGACATGTCTTTGTAGGACCATGCAAAAACCTCCTTCTTCTCTTTGAGAAGGGCAATGTAATCGGCTTGCTCTTTGGGGGATAGACTTACCCCGACTTGATGATTTGCAAATTCATTGGATCGGAGCCGATGTCTACGTCGGTCATCTCTTCAACTGACATGTGGGATCCATCCTCCAACTGGTGTGGAGTTGGGATCAGGTGGATATCATTTGCTGAATTTAGATCTACGTTGGGAACGTCGGGTTCCTCTTCAGCATGGAAGACATCCTGAGTCTGTTCTGGGGTGAAATGGAACATCCCACCGCAAGGCCAGTACTCTGATGGGGATGGTGGTGTGTCAACGCGATCCCAGTCTATAGCATCTAAGTCTAGATACAATGACCGTGTTGGGTCGGTTGGGTTATGGATGGGGGCGGTTAAGTCAATGGAGATCATGTTGATGAAATGATTTTGGTCTCCATTACCATGGGTGTGGTGACTCGGACATCCTAGGTGATCTTTGTGCTCCGGATCTGGCTCTGTGGGTACTGGCACAAATGGATCGGCCCTATGTGTGGATAAGAGGATAGGGTCCACCCTTGGCACTGATGGCTCTATAGGGTCTCTGGGTGGAAGGCGTTCTCTGTATGCCTAAAGTGGTGGGTGTAGTAGTTGGTCCAACTATGCCTGGTTTAGGTGCCACCTATGCCTTGGCCCCATGTGTAGTTGTTCAAACATGTCATCAATGTCCATGGGGTATTGTTGCTGTCGCATATGATTGAGATATGCCATCTCAGTCTCATCTTCATAATCGCTATCAGAGATCCATAGGCCTTCATTGGCTCCGATAGCTATTTGCGACATGTGAGGCTCGTCTTGCTCGAGCAAATTAATCTGGTCCCATCGGGGTTGTTCTACTCTCTGTGGGGGGACCTGATTCTCTTGAGGTGGCACTTGCTCGATTGGAGCATCCAAAGGGAACATTGTCATGAAGCTCTCCTGATAATCATCTATGGGGGTCACTTGTGAATGATTGCTATCAGACTCGAAAGGATCCCAAGGTGCTACCTCATACTTGACTCATCTTTCGAAGACCCTTCTTGGCCTTGTCTATATCCCTCTTGTAGGTGAGTCCTCGAACTTTCTCCTTTCTCGATCGAAGGGAAAGGGTTGTTAAGGTCAACAAGGTTGGTTGTTAGCAATGGGAGATAATCCCCCAATGTATATGTTGTGTTAGGATTGGCATATGGATCTAATGCCAACCCATCCTTGTTGCCTATCCCTAGGCCTTGCATGTTCTCTACCAAGATGTCAAGGGGGAGGGGGTGGTTGAACCCTACTCCTGACTTGTCGTATGGCATCTGATATCTTGGTTGGCAAAGAATGCGCACTCCTTGCTCATACCTGCCCAACCCATATCCATGCCAATTACATTGGCCAAGATATCTCAAAGTGAAGTTTGGGTTGGACAAATAGTTGACGTCCTCAGCAAAGGGCTCTTCATCCTCTTCTTCTTGCATGTAAGGTTCAATGCCATTATCGAGGCCCCCATAAACAAAGTTTGTCTGATTTGGTGGGTAGCCTAGAGGAACCACAGTGCCGATGGGGAGGCGAGGTCTCCCCATGTCCTGCATGGACTCAAGTGTGGGTGTTGCTACAATGTTTCGCACTAGATACTCCCCTAGGCCCGTATTGGCCATCTCAACGGTGATCGTTGGCGGTGGAGGGGGAGGGAATGGGAGTTCTTCCTGGGTCCACTCCATGTAGGGTGAACTAGGCATCTCGACTTCCATTCGGCTAGGCATCTCTTCGGTAGAGATGGTTGAGACTAAGGGCGGTGCCTCTTCTAGGGGTTTCTTCCCCTTGTCCTTTGGTGTGGCCATCGTAGGTGGCATTGTTGGTGAAGGACCAGATGATGAAGATGGACCCGACTGGTGATTTGATGGACTTAACAGTGGGGATGCATGCGAAATCGGACCCTACTTGGATGGATTCAACTGAAAGTCCAAATGTGTCGATGGAAGGGTCGATTGCGGCATCAGTTGCACCGTATTGCAATACTTGAAGGGCTCTAAGTCTACCGGGACTACATGCACCTGCCCTTCGAATGTGTACTTTAGAGCATCGATGAGCTATCGAAGGGACACACTTCATGTCCCTGATCCAAGGCCGGCCCAACAAGATATTATAGGCCATCTCACCTTCCAAGATGTGGCACAACGTAGGAATAGTCTTTTGTCCCACTTGGATGGGTAGGACAATTGTGCCAACCGTCGAGCATATCACATCATTGAATGCTCGAAGAGTATAGGTGGAGGCCACGATGTGAGATTTGGCAACTTGAGGTGTTTCAAAGCCGTTGTTGTGATTATATTACTGGATGAGCCAGTGTCCACCAACACCCTCTTATACGGAATCCCATTGACCCATGCAATGACGTGCAGGGGTGGATCCGCCATATCACCAGTCATCGATTTTAGTTCGTCTTCTCTAAAGGTGATGACTGGTTCTGTACATTGTTTTACATGTCCCACAAAGTTGTTGAAAGAGTTTGCTTCATGGGGCTGCAGCTCGATGGCTTTTAATATCTCCATTAGAGCCTCCCGATGGGGCGATGATTGTTGAATGAGCTCGTAGATGGAGAGCCTAGCCGACGTGGTCCTTAAAATTTGGGTAAGTCTAGTCCGAATCATGGCCACTGGTCTAGGCGGGGGAGGTTGTGTAGGGTGTTGTTGAGGTTGTGACATTGATGGAACCTCTCCTGTGGCTACCGCGGGGGCAGCTCCTGGGTACCTCTTGTTTCGAGTCACTATGCTTATCATCCCTACATACCCCTGCATGGGGCAGTTCTATGTCACCTCATTGACTTGAAGGGTTTTTGCCTACGTATCATGGGCAGGCAGGGGGTCTTTGAAGACTCCCATCTATTGGTTGTTTGGCGCTACGGGGTTGTCCACCGCCAGCGTCTTGTTGTCTATTAGGTCTTGCACGAAGCTCTTGAACTTCCAACATGCATAAAGGTCATGTCCTTTCTGCCTATGAAATCTATAGTACAAGTCTTCCCTATAGCCCTTAGGTTTTGGTGCGTTGGGGTCTATGGGTCGACTTTCTGGCAGGTGTATCAAGTTTTCCATGGACAAACGGTCAAACAAGGAGTCTTTGGACTCTGTGAAGGGTGTGAACTATCGCCTAGGGTGATGCTGCTAATTTTTCTCTTGCCGATGATTTTCCTTCTCATAGCTATCAAGAGGAACTGCCTGATAGTTAGCCTATGAGGGCTGTGTTGCTTGTGCAGGCTTAGGCATGTTTATAGCAACCTGATTGACCGCAGCGGGTTTCGGTTGCATGGTCCCTATTTTGGCATTTTTTAGCCACTCTTTCTTCCATGGTTTGGCAATCTCGCCATCCTGTATCTTGATCTCCTCAATGATTCTGGCTTGCACCAGGGCTTCCTCAAGAGTGGCATATTGTTGCAGCTGCAATAGCATGGAGATCGATCTCAAACAACTTTTTGAGAACATTTGGGTCAGGTCGGCCATAGGAGGGAGGTAGGGCAGCTTTGAAAGCAATGTCCTCCATCGATTTCCATAGGCCACCATGGTTTCTTCCTCATACTTCCTGAGGCTAGCTAGGTCGCTTAGTGATGCATTTTTCTTGGTGTTGAAGGTGAAGCATTCGAGGAACGCGTCCACTAGCTGATCCAAGTTACTGATGCTATGCTTTGGCAACTGAGTGAACCAATCCGAGGTAGGGCCTATGAACGTGGTTATAAATGTTCTTAGCAACAAAGCATCATTGTCCTGAATGCCAAAGCATTGGCTCAGGAATCTAGTCACGTGCTCTTGGGCATCCTCCTCCCCTCTAAAGATTGCCAACTGGGGCAGTTTAAAGTGTTCAGGGTATGGGGGTGTTGGCACTGATGGATGCACAGGGTGACTACGGAGCTGGCGTAAAGTGGGCTTTTGGGGCCCAGAAGTCTTGGTCTCCATAGACTCTAAGCGCTCTAGCAGTGCTTTATATGCATCGAAGGATTTGATCTCTTCCTCCTTGGTTTGTTCCCGTTGTGGGTTGTGGGGAACTTGAGGCCTATGGAGGGGTAGCCGGACAGCATCCCCCCTGCCTTGGTAGGGCATTTTAGCCCGCTCTTCTTCTTGCTCATACTCCTCATAGGCTTCTTGAGGAGTTCTTGGGTGAGACCTATAAACATGGGTGGGTGCCCGTGGAGGGTGCCCATCATTGTTTCTGGGAGTGGCCTCCCGCTCAGGTCTAGGAGGTCTTGGAGGTAATATTTGATAAGGTCGCGGAGACCTGTCTCGCACCAAGGGGTTGTTCCTCTCATATAACTCTATCTTATGCGCACGAGGGGTTGGGACCCTCTCAGGCACAGTGTTCTAGAGCAATTCATCTGTCTGACACCGAATGCACTCTTTGCTAAGGCGATACAGGTGCTCTAACTATTGTTGGTCTTGCCGAAGCTACGTGATTTGTGCTTGGTGGGCGACATGTTTGGAAAATTCCAAGTCAATTTGTTCCATCATCTTGTGTTTAGGAAGCCTAGATGCCTCTCCTACATGTCTATCTCGATCATGGTGATCCGAGATCTCTATGGGTCGCTTTCCTCTATCAAGGTTAGCGGCATTCACCCGAGGCTCTGGCCTCAGTGGGTGATCCTGATACATAGCAGGTGTGGAGGCGCATTGCTCCCGCATTGTGTATTGCTCTTGAGGAATGTAGTGGTCTTCCTCATGCTCCCTTTCGTATGTGTGAAAGGGGCGGGCAGAATTGGCTTACCCTGTATGAAGAGCCTTGTGCTCTGGATTTGGCCTATTGTTTCTAACAGTAATAAGGGGTAAAGGGGGGATGACGTAATCATGTGGCCCCTCCTTATGGACCCTATGTTGTTCTAGCACTTCATCGTGTGGTGGCCACTCATAACGAGCGTCTAAGGGAGCCCTCCCATCTATGTTGAGTGCCACGTGTATGGCCTCCTCCTGAAAGGGTCTATGTTGAGTGGGAGTGCCCCTCAAAGGGGTGCCTCTATAGTCCCATTCTGTAATGGCATGATGTGGACTATCTTGTGGGTCAAGCCGCCAAGGTGGTATGACCAAGTCCTCGGGACTATATCGGAGGTGACTTGTGCCCCTTTGTACACTTTCTATAGCTTCTGCCCGTGATTGGGCTCGGCTACGGGTGTACACCATGGTGATGTGTTTCTCTAAAGATGTGTACGTTTTTATCTTCTTTACGATTTTTTATGCTACACTAAACAAAAATGGAAACACACAATCAAAGCAATGATTATCTTGTTTACGGATTAAAAGTGTGCCCTAAATCTGGTTCAGTGTGTTTTGATATTTGTTTTGAAAACCTTGTAAAGAAATTTTTGTTGTATATGCAATATGAGGGCTCTTATATCTCCCAAAATGGTCGCCCCTTCAATATACCACTATTAGGCCGTTATACCGAACCTCTCTATATACCCGCCCTTACGTGAGGGAGACTATTGGTACGTGAGAGCAGAACAATACATGGAACATAGGCGGTATGGAAGGGGAATCACTCTATTTTGACACCTACCATAGAAGACTTATCCTCATGCACTGGGAATCACCCCAACTACACTTGGTCAACTTTCATCAAGATTTACGTCTAGCAACAATAGCGATCGGGGTTATGTATGCAAAAATTCAAGCCAAGGTGGTGATGAAATCCACCGTTGGTCTTGATCAAGGGTTGGGGTTTTACGACCAACTCCTTGATGTTTAAATTACCACATGGTGTGTGGGGTTCTTTTTACTTGTGAAAAGAAAGAAATCATGCAATAAAACTTTCCTATGCAAGCAAAGAAATAGGAAATGACAGAGACAGAAAATAGAAAATGACAGAGGATGCTCAGAACCCCTACCTCTTCTCTGCCCAAACCGGATGCCTCTGAGTTTCTACTCTGAAACTGCACAGAGAGCTAATCATCCTAGGGTGGGATGAATAACAGATCTGTATTCATCATAGGGTGAGACGAATTCCTATTCATCCCTGGGTGACACGAATTCCAGCTCTGTATTCACCACAGGGTGGAACGAGCAGCAGTCCAGTGCTTGAAAGATTGACACCTGCAAGAAAAAACACACAACTTTTGATCAGAAATTTGATCTCAAAATCAAGGGACAAGGGTCCCACCATGATCACCACTGAAAGCACGAGGATACGAAAGCAAAACCGAAGGGGAAATGTAACGCTAAGTCCTACGAACGAGAATGCATGAAAAGAAGGAAAACCAACGAACTGAAACGAGATTTAAAGCAAGTGTAAAAGTGCAGCCCTTTATTTTATTAATTTTCTCCAAATCGGGTTACAATACGTCTCCTCCATTTTCATGGGCTAGGAGCGTCGGACATATTTTGATTACACCATGAATGATATATTCCTCTTTGAGATCTTCCGCGTGCCCACATTGAAAATGGGCGGACCAAACGTCATCGCCACTTGCATGAATGTGTCTATGGTTCCTTGCTGCCCCTCCAGTGTCGATATCCTATGCTTAGAGAAATAGTAAATGGTTAGTAGCACCTACGGATGGAGAGAAACATGCGATCCCCAAGGCCTACGGTCAATGCATGCATAAAATGATTAAAATGATAACTAAAACATATCAGAATGAGCTAAAAATTTGAAAGAAGCAATAAAACATTACCAAGAACCCACTACAAAAAGGACAATCAAGAAATCTACCACATATTTCTAATCGCTCTGGGGTGGGACGATTAGGACTGTCATAACCTATCAGAAAGTTACCTCCTAAATGTCTAGTCTAGAGGCCTCCAAAACACCTACAAAGTTGGGGTTAGGTAAAACGGGGCATTTTGGGATGACCCAGAAGGTCGGATTTGGCTAATTCGGCCTCGATTGCCCTATATCTGATGACACTCCCTGTATGTTAGCGAAAGCGAGAAATGATAAAATCATAGCCAAAACTTGTCAGAATCACATGAAACTTGAATAGCAGCATATGTAAGTAACCTAGAATCAAATGCAAAAGAAAAATAAAGGAAATATACCATAGATTTCTAATCGCTCCGGGGTGGGGCGATTAGAACTATAGCAATGCGGGGGGCACCCGGGGGAAGGACGCCCGCCGTTTGGGACTTGGTTTTGGCACCAATCCACTTGGGATGGGTCCAAAACCTCTTATGGGGTTGTGTCAGAAAATTTGGTGGGGTATTATGGCCAAATGTTTGGGTTTGGGTCCGGATTGCGCTTCCAATAATCACCCAATAACCTCCCTTCCAAAAGAGAGATCAAGGATGTAAGAAGCACAATAAGGGTGAGGATGTAATTTAATAGCACTCCATTGCTCCAAATGCTCCTGCTCTATCCTCCTTTGGGGTGAGAAGACTCACCAATTTATAGACCTAGGGTCTCTCTCTTTGAATGCGCATGCGAGGGCGCCACTTGACTTGCTTGTCCTATTTTGGGAGAAAAGATTCTTCCCTGATTTAGAGTCTCCTTGCATGAGGCCTCCATAATCAAGGCATGCATGACTGAAGTCTCTCTCTTTGATTTGAAGTCATTCCTCACAATTGCATGCCCTGAAGGCACAGTTAAGTGGCGGACCTATCGAGGTTTGACTTTTTCTAGTCAAACCTGCTATTCGCCCCACCCTAGAGCGAATACTGCTAATCGTCCCAGGGTGGGATGAATACCAGTTTGTAATCATCCCAGGGTGGGACGAGTAGGGAGAAAAGTGCTGAAAAGGTGCCAAATTGACCTCTGACCTTCCAAAACTATTGTGAGAGTGGTTAGGACCACTTTTTAACCTCTGGGGGCTTCCCTAGGGGCTATGTGTGTCAATTCGATCAGTGCTTGTCGTCACATAATCAGATTGGTGCTATTTTGGTGTCTACATATGGAGAGTCTTGTGTTTGCCAAAATATACACCATAGAGAGTAGTATGTACCTCCTTAAGAAGGGACGGTCTATGCTCCCATGGTACATAGAGTTTATCCAAATAGTATAGTAAACCTTCCTTAATATAATTGTCCTCAAAAAGGGTCAAATTAGAAGAGGAAGGTTGTTGAATACATTGGTAGACCTATGCAAATTTAGGGTCATCAGCATACTCAAAAGGCCAAGACTAAAACCCAATTGTGAAGTGAAACAATGGTCAAGGCATGGAATGAAGGAGTATGACTCAGACAACCAATGATAAAAAAATTAATACCCTTTTTATACTTAATTACTGGGTGGAACTATTGAGGTATGAGGCCCATTTCATGTAGTGAGCTTCTTGGATCTTATTTTGGGACTGAACGAATTAGAGAGGTAAATGGTAAGTATGGATAATGGTTTTTTTTCCAAGGAGGTAGTGATTTCAGTATTTGATGGCTTGGACTAAGGCATATACCTCTTTCTTATAGGTAAAATAGTTCTACTTACCTACTAAAAAATTCTTTTAATAATAGGCTACAAGATGAACATTTTGTTTCATCACCAAGGGTAAACTAGAAGGCATCAATTTCAATATCAAAAGGTTATAAAAGATCAAGGATGATCAAAATATGAGTAGAACATAGGTCAGATTTTAGAGTGGAAAAGGCATGAGTAGTGTAGGAGTCTAATGAAATACCATTTAGCCTTATTCAACTAATATAAAGGATTAGCAATGGTCAAATATCCTATGATAAACTTATGGTAGAAGTTAGCTAGGCTAAGGAAACTTCGTAACTCAGTGCCTTTTGTAGGAGTGGGCCAATTAAGGAGGACTTTTACTTTGATATGTTCCACCTGAATATATATCTCATCAATTATGAAGCTAAGGTAGGAAATGGAATATTACCCAAAAGAAAACTTGGGAAAATTAGCATAAATTTGATGTTGTTTAAGGGTAGAAAGGACCTATTCAAGATGCTCAAATAAGTTTTTCATGTAGGAGAGAAGACTAGAATATCATCCAAATAGATAATGACAAAGTGATCTAAACACTCCCAAAAAAACTTTATGCATGAGTCTCATAAAATTTGCAGCATTGGTAATGTTGAAAGGTATAACAAGCCACTCAAAAAGATCCATCTTAGTTTTGAAGGCAATTTTCTAGGTATCCTCAACTTGAATAAAGACCTAGTGATATCCACTCTTAAGGTCAATCTTACTAAAGAATTTGGCACCTTGGATTTGGTCCAAAACATCCTCAATACGATAAAGTGGATAACAAATTTTGATAGTGATCTTATTCAAGGACCAAAAATCTATGCAAAGACACCAAGTACCATCATTTTTATAACAAGAATAATATAAGAGGCACAAGGAGATAGATGCAGTGTTACAGGAAGGAGTTCCAAGTTTAGTATTTGAATCTTTGTTGTGGTCCCTACCCTTAGATGAGTGATGCAAGTCCATTAAAGGCTTGAAAATTTCTAGAAAATGTGCTTATACTGAGAGGGGGGGTGAACAGTATACAATAAAATTTTTCCCTTTTAATCCAAATAGTAGCATCAACATTAATAAAATAGTAAACATCACACAAAGCATCACACACATGAGAGACATCATTTTTAACGTGGTTCACCCAATGTGGGCTACCTCCATAGAAAAATATTTCTTCTAAATATTTCTCAAATAATATTTTGGGAATCCTTCCCAATTACAATGTTTATGGACCTCTGTCCAAAGGAGATGTTGATCCCCTAAATCTGGTTTGTGGATCTCTATCCATAGGAGAACTCCTTCTCCTCTGCTCTAGCTGGTGATCCTCTAGAAGACACTTCCTCCACTGCACTGACTGTGGATCTCTCTCCACTTGAAGACTCTTGTCCTCACTCAGAAGACCTATCCTCAATGTCCTTGCTGATGGATCTCTATCCACTGGAGACTCTGTCCTCTATACTCTATCACCTCCAAAGATCTACTCAATAGGTTCACTCATAACCTTCTCAAATCTTCTCAACAGGTCCACTCATAACCTACTCAAATATTCTCAATAGGTCCACTCAGAACCTACTCAAATATGCTCAATAGGTCCACTCAGAACCTATCCAAATCTGCTCAACAAGCTCACTCAAAACTTGTCCAAATCTGCTCAACAATCACACATAACTTGTCCAATCTCATAGAATCATAAAGAGAATTGTTAGAGACTCAATATGTTCTATACTCAAAAACTCAATCTCAACTCAAATCAGAATATAGAATAGTTTGTTTCATGGAACTTGAACAACCACTTCACACAATCACTTGACTAGGCTCAATCAACTCTACTCAACCAATCACCTCAAGGAACAACCCTTTCTCACAAACCCTAGTCCAAGCATATATCAACCAACTCAAAATGTTTCCAACAATGCTCAACAACAAATCTCACATAACAATGATACTCATGTTCTTTTCTAACTCAAGTTCAAGTTCTTTGCATAAACCAATGGCTTCAACAACAATGCTAATAAAACAAGGTTTTAATCACAACTCTCAATTCAAAAACTGCTTCAAACAAGGTTTAATCACAACTCACAATCCAGAAAACCTTGAAGCATTAACTCAACCACTTTCAAAAAGGAAACCCTAATCAAATCCTTTTCACTCCAAACTTAATTTTCAATCAAGCCAATCATCTAACTCAACAAAGAAGAATTTTTCCCATACCTTTTCTTGAAGAGTAGTTGTCCTTACAAATCTGCCACACTCACAATTACTTCTTTGACAAACTCAATAAGGGTTAGAGGATAATTTTTATATCACAAAAATAATATCACAATTACACCTTATCACTCCAACTTAAACAATAAGCAATATCCTCACAATAATCACAAAACCCTTTATTCAAAATAACATACAACCCACAAAGTCTTAACCTTTCAATATTCCACAATAGCAAAATTTAAGACTTGAAAATAAAAATAGAATTCTCCTTATACCTCCTAATAATATTTCTCAACTACCAACCTTTATCACAATGCAAAGACTTCAACCACCAAATACCTTATACCTCCAACTTAGGCATTAATAAAATAAAATATTAAAAATGTACCTTTGCCTTTGGAGAGTTTCGAACTCTCAACGCAGCCCACACAAGTCTTTGCCCATGGCGCAAACACCACATGAGCTACAAGCTCGTTGGGAAGGAAGAAGCACCACGTGCTTCAACACTCCTTCCTAGCCTTGCAAAATGTATGCGCCTATGATTGGTGCCTTCAACACGTCCACCAAAAGCTTCCATGAGATTCGAACACTAACCACCATGCACACCAAAACGTAAGCTTGCAGCCCACTTGCCACTAGGCCAAAGTGCCTTGTTGGCTTCCAACAAATCAATGCGCTTGCTTTTGTCCCTTTCGTCATCAAGTCAAACCATGAAATTTGCACAATTCTACACGAGCTCTGCATTAAATTTGATGTGCTTCTCTTTCAATTCGAGCAAGGGTAATTCAAAATTAACTTTGGCATGGTATTAATATGCATTCCCATTAAATTAAAAATGTTGATGCTTCCCTTTGTCTTCTATGACGTCGGCAGAAATAAAATTTGCCTTGTTTAAATCCAACCTTTGGATTTATTTAAAATAATATTTGGTCTTAAACCTTTAAACCCAACCTTTGGATTTAGATATTTTTAGACTTTATAAACCCACTTTTGCAATATAAAATATTGTAATAAAAATTACAAATATTTTATTTGGGTTTTCACCATGGCACTTCTAACCATTATAATATTTCACCTTTATTTATTTATAAAATTTAAATTCATCCTGAATTTAAATAATTTATAAAATAAATATTATAACTCCTTTTTAACTTCTATCTTTTGCATTATTTCACTCGAACTTCTGCCTTCTTGTTGAATATCAAATGACCATCTTTGTCACCTTTATTTCCTACTGAAATATTTGGTATTAATGATGACTCCATCTAGTGGCATCAATGGTGACATCAATGACAACTTTGACTTAGGGACTCAAAATGTCCAACAATCTCCCCCTTTGTCATTGATGGCAACCCATATCCTTTTACTGAAACCTGACCTTTCTTTTCTTCTTTTCCTAGGACATTGCTCCCCCTGGCTCAATGCTCTCTCAAATATCAAATCTCTCCCCAATACACAAATCTCTCCCCCTTTGACATCAATGGCAAAGGGTCACCTTTGGGGCTCGGGGCTAAGAATGAGCCTCTTAGCTTAGCCCCTCCCCCACCTCCACATGAGGTGGTTAATTCTGGGGTGGGAGTCTCACTCCCAATTTTCCTCGAAGATACTCAAAAGTTTCCTTTGAGAGTGGCTTAGTGAAAATATCTGCTATCTGTTCCTTTGTAGTGACATACTCCAATATGACCTGTTTATCTGTCACATGTTCTCTCAAAAAATGATACTTAATCGGAATGTGCTTTGTCCTGGAGTGCATTACCAGATTTTTTGAGATACATATGGCACTCGTATTATCACATAGTATAGGAATGGGCTGATCATGCTTTATCTTGAAGTCTTCTAAAGTTCTCTTCATCCATAACACCTGTGTACAATTGGCTACTACTACAATATATTCTACCTCTGTTGTAGATAGTGATACTGAAACCTGCTTCTTACTTAACCAGGAGACTAGACTTTCTCCAAGAAAGAAAGCTCCTCCACTTGTGCTTTTTCTATCATCAATATTGTCGGCCCAATATGCATCTGTATATGTTGTTAGTGTGAAACTATCACTTTTGGGATACCAAAGCCCAAAATCCATAGTCCCTTTTAGATACCTAAAAATTTTTTTACTACTGCCACATGTGTTTCCTTAGGTGTTGCTTGAAACCTTGCCACTAATCCCACTGACTGTACTATGTCTGGTCTTGTAGCTGTGACATATAATAAGCTACCAATCATGGATCTGTATAATCTCTGATCTACCTCTGGAGATTCATCATCCTTACTCAACTTGCACCCTGTGACCATAGGAGTACTTACTGGTTTGCAATCTTCTAACCTGAATTTCTTCAACATCTCCTTGATGTACTTGGCTTGAGAAAGAAACACTCCCTTTCCTGATTGTGAAATATGAAGACCAAGAAAGAAGGATAATTCACCAAGCATAGACATCTCAAATTCACTTTGCATATTCTTAGCAAATTCTTTGCACATCTTGTCATTGTTTCCTCCAAAAATTATGTCATCAACATAAACAACCACTATTAGAAGATCATTTCCTTCATTTTTGATATACAAATTACTATCTGCTATTCCTTTCCTAAATCCCTATTCCTGTAGATACTTATCCAATCTTGAGTACCATGCTCTGGGAGCCTGCTTTAAACCATACAATACCTTTTTCAATCTGCATACCTGATCTGGTGTATCTGCTAGTATGAATCCCTCTAGCTATTCAATGTAGACCTCTTCTTCTAGAACCCCATTTAGAAATGTTGACTTGACATCCATCTGATATACCTTGAAGTTCTTGAAACTTGCGAAAGCTAAAAACATCCTTATAGCTTCAAGTCATGCAACTGGAGCAAAGGTTTCATCAAAATCAATTCCTTCTACTTGTGCATAACCTTTGCATACTAACCTTGCTTTATTTCTGACCACTTGTCCATCTTCATTCAACTTATTTCTGAATACCCATTTTGTGCCAATCACATTTTTGTCCTTTGGTCATGGAACAAGTTCCCAAGTTTTGCTCTTCTCTATCTGATCCAATTCCTCATTCATTGCTTTAACCCAAAATTCATCTTCACTAGCCTGAGTGAAATATTTTGGCTCAATCTTAGATAGCAAAGAAAAATTTGCTTGTTGAGATGGTTTTATTATTCTTCTCCTTATCTGTCTTTCATCTGGATTCCCGATGATCTGATATTTTGGGTGATGTTTATGTACATACCTGGAAGGAGTCTTAGGAAGAAGCCTTTGTGTTTCTTCTTCATCATTATCTGATTCCTCACAAAATTCTTCTTGACAACATCCATCTTCTTGGTACACAGTTTGTTGAACTGGTTCTCTAGAATCTATCTTCTCATCAATTGTTACATTCATACTTTCCACCATAGTGCGTGTTCTTTTGTTGTAACATCTGTAAGCCTTGCTCTTTGTAGAATAACCAAGAAAAATTCCCTCATCACATCTTGGATCAAATTTGCCCAAGTTCTGATCTTCCCATCTTATGTAACATTTGCTTCCAAAAATTTTGAAATGTTTTACAGTAGTAGGTCTTCCTTTCCAAAGCTCATAAGGAGTCTTGTGATGATTTACCCTTAATTGAGCCCTAGTAATTATGTATACAGTTGTAGATACTGCTTCTTTCCAAAAACCATCTGATAACTTAGATTCATTTAACATAGCTCTAGCCATGTTTTCAACAATCCTGTTCTTCCTCTCAACTACTCCATTTTGTTGGGGAGTTCTCGCTGTTGAGTACTCTCTCTTGATTCCATGTTGTTCACAAAATTCTACAAACTCATTTGAAGTAAATTCTCCTCCTCTATCGGATCGTAGACACTTAATCCTTTTGCCTATTTCATTTTCAACCAATTCCTTGAATGCTTTAAATTTTTCAAAGGCCTCTGATTTCTCTTTTAGGAAGGTTACCCAAACCATTCTGGAATAATCATCTATAAACAACATGAAGTAACTCTCACCCTGAATACTTTGTGTTCTAGTAGGACCACACAAATCAGTATGTATTAAACTCAATGGCTCAGATGATATATAGCCTTTTGGTTTAAAGGTTGTCCTAGTTTGCTTTCCATGTTGACAGGGTGCACAAATTGTGTTTTGAGGTCTTCTTATTTTGGGTAAATCTCTAACTGCCTGTTTATTGCTTATACTGACTATGTTGTCAAAATTCAAATGACCCAATCTTCTATGCCATAACCAACTCTCATTTTCTTGTGATAGAAAGCACTTTTCCCCTTTGATCTCATTGAGCATATATAAGTTGTTTGGGGTCCTTCTTGCATTTGCAATAATTCTTCCAGTTTCTATTTTTCTTATCTCACATCTATCTAGATGGAAGGTGACCATGTATCCTTGATCACAAAGTTGAATTATACTCAGAAGATTGTGTTTTAACCCTTTGACATACAAAACATTCTCTATTTTTGTTTTTCCATTGTCTAGACTTAGAGTTCCTCTCCCAACAATCCTTGCTGATCCATTATCACCAAAACTTACTGATCCTCTATTTGTTTCCTTTAGTACAATGAACTTATCTTTGTCTCCTGTCATGTGACTAGAGCAACCACTATCAAGATACCATTGTTCTTCTTTATCTTGAGCATGCAGGGTTGTTTGTACTAACATAGATCTGGCCCTAACATTCTTTCTTTCATCCTTCCTAGTTGTTGGAATTGTTTTTCTAGACTCAAGAAATATCATTTTACACCATCTAGCCTTGTGCCCAAAATTATTGCATTTGTAACATATAACATCATCATCCATGAGAGGTGCAAAGGAATTGAAATTTCTATTGTATCTTGCATGATGAATACAGTGTGCAGCTCTATGACCATATTTATTGCAAGAAAAACAATGACCATGGAAGAAATTATGTAACCTGTTTGGAGGTCTTGGATGTTGTGAAGAAGTCATCTTCTTCTTGTGATTAACCCTTATCCAGGGTTCTTCTTTGCTTTCTTCCTTTCTGATGTCCTTTGCTTGCTTTTCTTTGTTTGAAGTTTTTACCTTTTGGAAGCTTGATTCCTCTTTTTGCTTCTCATATTCTATATCTTGTAGTATCTTGGTCCTTTCCAGTTTATTCCTTAGGAGAACAATTTTTGCTTCCAATATTTCACATTCTATTTCCCTGGCTCTCAATAGATCTATCATATCTTGCTCAATATTCTTTCCTTCTTCTACCTTAATCTTGAGTTCTATGAGATTCTGTATAAATTCCACTCTTGCTTCTTCATCTTCCTAAATTTGTTCTTTCAAGCTTGAATTTTTCTCTCTAAGTCTTTCCAATTTTTTGAGAGCAGCAAAGAACTCTTCTTTTATATCAAACATAGTCTCTTCTTCACTTTCTGAAGTCATGTGTGCTACCGAAGGATCCTCTTCCAAGTTGTTAGACTCTTCACGGAGAGACCCACTCTGATACCAATTGAAGAACATGTGCTTATACTGAGAGGGGGGTGAACAATATACAATAAAACTTTTTCCCTTTTAATCCAAATAGTAGCATCAACATTAATAAAATAGTAAACATCACACAAAGCATCACACACATGAGAGACATCATTTTTAACGTGGTTCACCCAATGTGGGCTACCTCCATAGAAAAATATTTCTTCTAAATATTTCTCAAATAATATTTTGGGAATCCTTCCCAATTACAATGTTTATGGACCTCTATCCAAAGGAGATGTTGATCCCCTAAATCTAGTTTGTGGATCTCTATCCATAGGAGAACTCCTCCTTTGCTCTGGTTGGTGAACCTCTAGAAGACACTTCCTCCACTACACTGAATATGGATCTCTCTCCACTTGAAGACTCTTGTCCTCACTCAGAAGACCTATCCTCAATATCCTGGCTGATGGATCTCTATCCACTGGAGACTCTATCCTCTCTGCTCTATCACCTCCAAAGCTCTACTCAATAGGTTCACTCAGAACCTTCTCAAATCTCTCAATAGGTCCACTCGAACCTTCTCAAATCTGCTCAATAGGTCCACTCAGAACCTGCTCAAATCTGCTCAACAGGTCCACTAGAACCTATTCAAATCTGCTCAACAAGCTCACTCACAACTTGTCCAAATCTCACAACAAGTCCCCAAACTTTCCAATCTCATAGAATCATAAAGAGAATTGTTAGAGACTCAATATGTTCTATACTCAAAAACTCAATCTCAACTCAAATCAGAATATAGAATAGTTTGTTTCATGGAACTTGAACAACCACTTCACACATTCACTTGACTAGGCTCAATCAACTCTACTCAACCAATCACCTCAAGGAACAACCCTTTCTCACAAACCCTAGTCCAAGCATGTATCAACCAACTCAAAATATTTCCAACAATGCTCAACAACAAATCTCACATAACAATGATACTCATGTTCTTTTCTAACTCAAGTTCAAGTTCTTTGCATCACCCATTGGCTTCAACAACAATGCTAATAAGACAAGGTTTTAATCACAACTCTCAATTCAGAAAACCTTGAAGCATAAAATCAAAGTACTTCACTCAACCAATGGTCTAAACAACAATGCTTATCAAACAAGGTTTAATCACAACTCTCAATCCAGAAAACCTTGAAGCATTAACTCAACCACTTTCGAAAAGGAAACCCTAATCAAATCCTTTTCACTCCAAACTTAATTTTCAATCAAGCCAATCACCTAACTCAACAAAGAAGAATTTTTCCCATACCTTTTCTTGAAGAGTAGTTGTCCTTACAAATCTGCCACACTCACAATTACTTCTTTGACAAACTCAATAAGGGTTAGAGGATAATTTTTATATCACAAAAATAATATCACAATTACACCTTATCACTCCAACTTAAACAATAAGCAATATCCTCACAATAATCACAAAACCCTTTATTGGAAATAACACACAACCCACAAAGTCTTAACCTTTCAATATTCCACAATAGCAAAATTTAAGACTTGAAAATAAAAATAGAATTCTCCTTATACCTCCTAATGATATTTCTCAACTACCAACCTTTATCACAATGCAAAGACTTTAACCACCAAATATTTCACATTCTATTTCCCTCTCTCTCAATAGATCTGTCATATCTTGCTCAATATTATTTCCTTCTTCTACCTTAATCTTGAATTCTATGAGATTATGTATAAATTCCACTCTTGCTTCTTCATCTTCCTGAATTTGTTCTTTAAAGCTTGAATTTTTCTCTCTAAGTCTTTCCAATTTTTTGAGAGAAGCAAATAATTCTTCTTTATATCAAACATAGTCTCTTCTTCACTTTATGAAGTCATGTGTGCTATTGAAGGATCCTCTTCCAAGCTATTAGACTCATCACGGAGAGACCCACTCTGATACCAATTGTAGAATATGTGCTTATACTGAGAGGGGGGTGAATAGTATACAATAAAAAAATTTCCCTTTTAATCCAAATAGTAGCATCAGCATTAATAAAATAATAAACATCACACAAAGCATCACACACATGAGAGACATCATTTTAACGTGGTTCACCCAATGTGGGCTACCTCCATAGAAAAATATTTCTTCTAAATATTTCTCAAATAATATTTTGGGATTCCTTCCCAATTACAATTTTTATGGACCTCTGTCCAAAGGAGATGTTGATCCCCTAAATCTGGTTTGTGTATATCTATCCACGGGAGAACTCCTCCTTTGCTCTGGCTGGTGAACCTCTCAAAGACACTTCCTCCACTACACTGATTGTGGATCTCTCTCCACTTGAAGACTCTTGTCCTCACTCAGAAGACCTATCCTCAATGTCTTGGATGATGGATATCTATCCACTGGAGACTCTATCCTCTCTGCTCTATCACCTCCAAAGCTCTACTCAATAGGTTCACTCAGAACCTTCTCAAATCTACTTAACAGGTCCACTCAGAACCTGTTCAAATATGCTCAATAGGTCCACTCAGAACTTGTCCAAATCTTCGCAATAAGTCCTCTTTAGGACTTTCTCAAATCTGCATTACAAGATTCCATAAAATCTCACACAAAATTAGTGCACATGCCTTCTCAAAGACTTACCTCAAATAATCTTAACAAGTCCACATAGAACTTGTTCAATCTCATAGAATCATAAAGAGAATTGTTAGAGACTCAATATGTTCTATTCTCAAAAACTCAATCTCAACTCAAATCATAATATAGAATAGTTTGTTTCATGTAACTTGAACAACCACTTCACACAATCACTTTACAAGGCTCAATCAACTCTACACAACTAATCACTTCAAGGAACAACCCTTTCTCATAAACCCTAGTCCAAGCATGTATTATCCAACTCAAAATATTTCAAACAATGCTCAACAACAAATCTCACATAACAATGATACTCATGTTCTTTTCTAACTCAAGTTCAAGCTCTTTGCATCACCCATTGGATTCAAAAACAATGCTAATAAGGCGAGGTTTTAATCACAACTCTCAATTTAGAAAACCTTGAAGCATAAACTCAGAGTACTTCACTCAACCAATGGCCTAAACAACAATGCTTATCAAACAAGGTTTAATCACAACTCACAATCCAGAAAACCTTGAAGCATTAACTCAACCACTTTAGAAAATAAAACCTAATAAAATCCTTTTCACTCCAAACATAATTTTCAATCAATCCAACCATCTAACTCAAAATAGAATAATTTTGCCCATACCTTTTCTTGAAGAGTAGTTTTCCTTACAAATTTGCCACACTCACAATTACTTCTTTGACAAACTCACTAAGAGTTAGAGGATAATTTTTATATCACACAAATAGTATCACAATTACAGCTTATCACTCCAACTTAAATAATAAGCAATATCCTCACAATAATCACAAAACCCTTTATTGGAAATAACACACAACTCACAAAGTCTTAACCTTTCAATATTCCACAATAACAAAACTTAAGATTTGAAAATAAAAACAAAATTCTCCTTATACCTCCTAATAATATTTCTCAACTACCAACCTTTATCACAATGCAAAGACTTCAACCACCAAATACCTTATACCTCCAACTTAGGCATTAATAAAATAAAACATTAAAAATGTACCTTTGCCTTTGGAGATTTTTGAACTCTCAATGCAGCCCTCACAACATCTTGCCCACGATGCAAACACCACATGAGCTTACAAGCTCATTGGGAAGGAAGAAGCACCACGTGCTTCAAGACTCCTTCCTAGCCTTGCAAAAACGTATGCGCCTATGATTGGCACCTTCAACGCGTCCACCAAAAGCTTCCATGGGATTCGAACACTAACCACCATGCACACCAAAATGTATGCTTGTAGCCCACTTGCCACTAGGCCAAAGTGCCTTGTTGGATTCCAAACAATCAATGTGCTTGCTTTTGTCCCTTTTGCCATCAAGTCAAACCATGAAATTTGCACAACACTATCACGAGCTCTGCATTAAACTCAATGCACTTCTCTTTCAAATCGAGCAAGGGTTATTCAAAACTTAACTTTGGCATGGTATTAATATGCATTCCCATTATATTAAAAACGTTGGCGCTTCCCTTGTCTTCTATAACATCGGCAAAAATAAGCTTTACCTTGTTTAAATCCACTTTGGATATATTTAAAATATGCTTTGGTCTTCAAACCTTTAACCCAACCTTTGGGTTTATTAAAATATTTTTAGACTTTGTAAACGTACTTTTACAATATAAAATATTGTAATGAAAATTACAAATATTTTATTTGGATTTTCACCATGGCACTTCTAACCATTATAATATTTCACCTTTGATAAATTTCCTTTTATTAATTATTTATAAAATTTAAATTCATCCTGAATT
This sequence comes from Wollemia nobilis, assembly GCA_028583015.1. Taxonomy (NCBI): domain Eukaryota; kingdom Viridiplantae; phylum Streptophyta; class Pinopsida; order Araucariales; family Araucariaceae; genus Wollemia; species Wollemia nobilis. Next base: position 5,098,143 of record JAQPPZ010000456.1, read on the forward strand.
TAAATAATTTATAAAATAAATATTATCACTCCTTTTTAACTTCTGTATTTTGCACTATTTCACTCAAAATTCTGCCTTCTTACTGAATATCAAATGACCATCTTTGTTGCCTTTATTTCCTGCTGAAATCTTTGGAATTAATGATGACTCCTTCTGGTGGCAGCAATGGTGACATCAATGACAAATTTGACTTAGGGACTCAAAATGTCCAACAAATTTTTGTGTTTGGACCATTAAAGGCTTAAGTATTTTATCTTTTTCCAAGGGAACTATAGAAAGGATGATAAAGGTGGAATCTACTATAAATCAATCAGTATTTTTTATTTTCATATCATTGGTATCAAAGCATCTCAATCCTCTATGGATTGATCATGTTTACACTTCCATTTTCATTTTCCTTTTTTTTTAAGTGGTTTTTGCTTTCACTTTAGGAACTATGTTTCCTATCCAAATTATCTATTTAGAAGATATCTCCCAATGATAAAAAGCACTCTTGATGAAAATAAAGCTAATTTGAACAACCATGTTGGCAAAAATAGTTGTCAACAAAGTTCTTCCTGCTAAAATGGAAAAACTTTTTTCTTGTCTCATGAAGCAATAGCACTTGGAATCAAAGCAACGTCTATGAATGAGGAAACTTCCATCATCTTTCTACTGGATTTTTTTGCTATTAATGAAGAAGAAAACTCTGAAAGTCTCTTTGTTAAGGACTCAAAAGAAGAGGAGGTAAAATATGAGTTGGAGCACTCTATTAATTTTCTCTATTGCAAGTGGTTGTAGGTAAAACTAGCATCATCAACAAAAATTATTCGATGACTTTGAACCCTAGCCACATCATCATGGCTATGCTTGTGGTTTCTCCAACCAAATTTATTGTTCACTTTTTTTTAGTGTTGTTCCCATCTCTATCCTGCACTAGAAAGGGTATTTACCATACCATTTTATCTAGTTGTTCTTCAAATTTTGTCAGCACCAATAGATCCATATTCGCTACTACATGGAGTGTAATTCATACTGACATTAATCCACCACATCTCATAGTTGTTCCTTTGGCTTCATATTTTTTATCATCTTCTTGTAGCCCCTCTCTATATGCTCCCTACCCATCCCATGCACCACCATGGCCACCTCCAACAGTTGACACCATGCCCCCATTGCACTGCTATCCACTATGGAATGACCTTATACATCTACTTGGGTCATTTTCCCCACCCCATTCCATTGTCAAAGTAGATATCTATGTCTCTCCCCTATTTTTTAACATTGTATACTTTGTGCTCCTCTCATTGGCTGTTATTCAAGTTTCTTTTCTTATTCCTTTATACTCTCCTATCTATCACTTTCCCACAACCTCCATGCCATTCACAAGCTCTATTATGTCACCTACCTCTATCCTACCTTGGATCACCATGGATCTTTCTTTTCCCCTCCCTTTCATACACTACACGTGTGTGTTCCATGTGTACGCACATGCCAAGAACACAATAATTGTATGCCATCAATACACATTGACTATACAGTGTGTGTGCCATGCATGCTCAATGAACTTATACCACACACACAATGGTCATGTACCTTTGCATGATACCCTTCACATGCGGTCTACGTAATTTGATCACCACATGATCAATGCATGATTTCCACACACACAATGGTTGCATGCCTTTATGTAACATCCTTTGCACATGATCCATGTGTATTGACCATGCACCCCTTCCAAAAGCCTTTCTTTAACATATAATAAATAAATAAAAATCTTGATGATGGCATATTTTGAAATAATATTCCATGTTCTCATAATATTCTCTATTGTAAGGAAAAACCATTACTTTCATTCGTATGTTACCTAGGGAGTTTATCTTTTCACGTCAACTTGAGGCAGCATCTAGTTATCCATATAGGTGTATTTATAGTTATAGAAAATCTTTTTTTGAGGCTAAACTCATGGACTTAGTATTTTTTATTTTGTGCAACCATGATCCAGTTCTTGCAATGACAAAGTTTGGGTAGTTGTATTCCACTTTTTGTATTATTCCAACTCTTTCTCCTCCACGTTTGTACACATTAGATTCCAATGCTTCTATAGTGGGGAGGAATAATAAGGAATAGCATGTGCCATAATACACATATTTAATAATGCATTTGTAGGCCATATTCTAGAAATTTTTCAATATTTAATGTGTTCCTATCATATCTTTTGCTCACACAGTATTGGGCCAAAGGTTTTGCCATACCATGGTTTGTAGATACACATTATAATCCTATAAATATTTAATGCTTTATGAATATAAATTTAATAGTAATTTCTATTTTTGAATCACTTGTATTAATTTTCTCTTTAGCATCTTGAGATTCTCTAATTTTTAACTCAATGGTATCCTCATCATTGTTGAAGACCTTCTAGTGGTTAGAATTATTAGGGATGATCATTTTGAACACCACTTATAGCTCCTTTGGTTTATCCTTAATGTCTATTGTGGGATCAATTTGTGTTTCCATCATTGCTAGGTCATTTTCCTTAGCATTTAACTCTTTACATATTGCTTTGATTTTATAAGTATTGAATTCTAAAAAATCCTCAATCTAATGCTCATAAAATTTTAAATGCTTATTCTTTGGGGCATATTGGGAATTAAACTAGTTTATGACTAATATGGAGCTGCCAAATACCTTCAATTTCTTGACACCCATATTAATTTTCCTCAAGTTAGTGCATATTGCCTCATATTTAGCCATATTGTTTGTGTACTTGAATAGTATCTAATATGTAAAATTAATCTATTCACATTATGTATCAATGAACTAAATGCTAGTACTTGGCCCATTCCTAGTTGCAGCACCATCAAAGTGCATTATCCAAGTCTTATTAGACCCTTGTTCTTATTGTCTTATCAGATATAGGATGTTATATGGATCTTTTAAAATAAGGTAATTTCCAAGATCGATATAATCAAAGCTAGATGTTATATGGATCTAGATCTTAATATTGAAGAACATAAATTATCATATATATTTTATATATTTGGTCATCTTCAATTCCCTCATCATCTATGAACTCTAGGAGCTCATTCAAATTCACCATATCATCCTCATCTAGTTTGTGTAACAAGTAGTTGCATGCAGGTTTATTCTCAATTTGGATCATCCTTCCATATCTAGGTACCTTTATGTAAGTGTAATCCATCATCAATTTTCCATCTCTTTATAGTTTACATATTCATTCTCTAGACAAAAACATTCCAAAGTATGGGGGAAGATTGACTACTATCACCTCCTATACTACTACTAGTTCTAAAAGTTTTGTTATCATTATGACTAGATATTTTGGAACTCCAAATAATATACCTTGGTACTATCCATCTAGATTGGATGCCTAGCTATATCGGTATAGGAATATCTCATTTCTTTATAGATCATATTTTGCATCACTATCATTATTGCTCGTGAATCAATTACGTAACTTCTCAATAGATAGTTTTTAATTTAGGATTACATAGAATATAAGTGGATTCAATGTTTTAGGCTTAAAGGTATTCAAGGTATCTACAACATTGACTTAGATATAAAATAGATTCCCTATTAAAAAGTTCTAATATTCAACTACACTAGTCTAGACAAATTTTCGCTGTCCATTTTTTGCATAGTTTCTTTCCTAATCTTGTGGAGCTTCTTGAAGTAATTATAATTGTTTGGGCATAGCTAATACCTCTAACATGCTAATATTGGTAGGAATCATCTTTGTTTCTTTGTCAATATTGAATTTAAACTCAACTAAGCTAGTCTCACTACACATTATAAAATTTGTATACTATCTATTAGTCATTGTGTGTACTTCACTTGTGAGAGTGTTAGAATATATTACATTATTTGTTATATATTTTAGGCAGGATAAACCACCGTTAACAACTAAAATGTAAGACAAAGAGAGCAATATACGTTGGATTTTATTACAAATCATGCCTTTTACAATACAAAATAAAAACCTTTGTCCTTTTATAATTTACAAAGAATCCTCCAAGGTATTTTACAAAGAAAATGGTATTATACTTCTATCCCACAACCGAATGTGATCAAGAGATATCATGTGAGTGCATGTGAAGGTGTAGGAGCTTCCAAGGGCTATTGTATATGGGTGAGAGACTTGCACATAGCTAAAAAAAGAGGCTAATAAAAAATATGGGCCCACCTAGGTTAGGCATTAGTCAAGATTAAATTTAAACCATAATAAAACAAAAAATAACTACTATTGTATGGAATAAAATGTAGGAAAAATACAAAATTATACCTATTGTCATGTGGGACTATCACTGAGAACTTTGCTGCAAAAATGTATTTTCTATCATAGGTGAGGCCATCTGAGCTAGTCTCAATATCATCTGAGCCCATCTCGAGACCGTCTCAGGGGAGGTGGTCTCGAAACAACTATTGCAAATTGAAAACTATTGTAACGTTGAACTGTCACTGAAAACATTGCTATAGAGGTATTATGTGTTAGGGGTGGGACCATATTTGGGCAGGCAATAAGGTGGGACCATCTAAGATAATCTCAAGACCATATAATTCAGTCTCAAGACCATCTATGGGGAGGTAGTATCAAAGCAACTATTGCAAAATTGAAAATTATAGGCTTGAAATAGCTCTAAACAATGTTAATGGGTGCAAGGGGTCTCATGGTTTTAAAGGCTATGGGTAAGGATCAACGTAGGCTAAGGCAAGTGTGTGGAAGTATTTTGGTAGCATAGTCCTAGCACAAAATGGGTTCCCTTTCCTTGTCCATAGCCAAGGGTATTTATATATTTTTTGTGGTTGGGTGAAAGGGATGCCACATAGGCTCCACATGGGCAAGGTAGGTGAGGGAAAATTCTAGGAGTTGAGGTGGAGGGGGTCATTTAATTACTTTGGAAAGGGTGATTCTAGGGGAAGGGAAACTAATTTAAAATTAGTTTTCCAAGGCACATGGGAAGTGTGGAGGTATTTTAAAATTGCTAAAAATGATGAGGTGTAAGAGGGAGGAGTTGGCATATTAAATTACCTTGGAGGAGGTGTCCTAGGGGGATGGGAAACTAATTTTTAATTAGTTTCCCATGGGACATGGGGGAATGGGAAAGTATTTAAAAATTGCAAACATGATGAGGTGGCTTGTCCTTGGGCCAAGTGGAGTAAATACATATTTTGACTTGGCATAATTTTTAATTTTAAATTACCTTTTATGGCATGGGGAGGGGGTACATGTGAGGTGGCATATTAATGTGGGGATTTTTAAATTTTAAAAAGAGGTATATGGGAGGATGTGTGGACAGTTTTAAATTCACTAATATTGCATAGGGATGTGTGGGAGGGTGAAGGAGGATTTATAAATTAAATGAGGGGGAATTCCAAAGAGGGATTAGGATGGAATTAAAGATTAATTAAGGGCTAGATGAGGGGATTAGGTGGATAAGCAATGTTAGGGAAAATTTGAGAGGGGAGAGGAAAATAAATGAGGGAGATTAGGTGGAAATTAGGATATTAGGAGAGCTAAGAGGGAATTAGAGGACTTAAGCAAGGTAGGAGAAAATTAGGGGAATATTAAGGAAATTGAAGAATTAGGGATTTTAGGAAAAATGGGAAATGCAGAAGAAGAAAATAAATATTTTAAAGAACCTTAGAAGAACCTAAGGGAAAATTAAATGGAAATAGAATATAATTAGGAGAGCTAGGGAAATTTGGAAGAAATTAGGGAAATTAGGGGGAATTTAGATATATTTGGATTAATTATATTTTTGGTTGGGTGACAAAAGGAATATTTGGTTATATTAATTTATAATTTATTATGTTATCAAAAATGCTAATTTTTTATGTCTACATATATGACAAGTATCATTTGAAATAGACCAAGGGTCATTTGAGGTAGACCAAAGATTATTTTGTAAAACCTATATTATGGACTCTTAGTTCTATATTTCATTGTACAAGTTTATTCAAGTAATATGAATTTATCCTCATCATGTAGTTCCTTTTACTTTCTTATTTCTCCTTAGAAATTATGTTTCTTGATTAGATTGAATACTACAAAAACTATCATTGGTATCAAAGCTACAAGGGGAATTGATAGAAAATTGAATAAATTGAAGAAGTGGCCAATGTAGGAGATTTGAAAAAAGCTTAGGGTAGAATATTGCAAGAAGGAGTAGCTCCTGAAAAGAAGAATTTGTGACAATTGTCACCATCCAACAACAAGCCCAAAAGGAAAAGGGATTTGGCAAGAAGTTTGTCAAATTTTGTAAAGGACTCTTGAAGATCTCAAGACATTCAGATTCTTGAGAAAAATGCCAATGAAAGAGGCTATATTTTAAGCCAAAAACATTGGAGAAGAAAGAAGCTAGAAGAGGCCACCAGATTTGAGGTTTTTGAAAATAGTCATAAGTTATTTGAAGGCTGATTCACGAAGGAGAATATTTCTGATTTTAAAGGCACAATTTAAAGGGTTTTAGGACAACAAAACAAAGGAGAAATTGGTTGCATTAGAAGTTTTAAATAAAAGAATTTTTTGGATAGCAAGGAGGCAACAATTAGAGTTGCAATATTGGCAATTTTAGGGTAGCAAAGCACAAGGAATTAAAGTTGTAAATAATTTTGAGGTAGCAATTGAGTAGAAAGGAGAGCTACAAATTTTACAAATTTGGGGTAGAAAATAGGTGAACCAAATCACCAAGAAGACTAGCTACAAAAAGATACCAAAATGTATGCAATATTGGTGTTATAAAGGTTCATTATTTGAATGTTCACATTAGTTTATTATAAAGGTTTTTGAGAGAACCATATTAGATTTATTAAATTTAGGGAAAGGAAGTTGAAATAGAGAGTCTTATAGCAAATGAAGGTGGTAGCATTCTTGTCCTAAAACCTACAAAAATAATATAGAAAATATCAAATTTAGAGTTTCCTTGAAAAGGAGAAATAAGGAGGAAACAATATTAGTATTAAATGTTGTTATTTATAGCTTATAAAAGTGTATATTTATTGAAGTGAAAAGGAACCAAATAAGGGTAAATTTACTAAGCAAATAGAAGACCAAATAAGGGCTCAAAATAGAGCAAATTTTAGAGTGTCTAAAGACACCAAGGGAACCACCAAGTTGGAAGAGCCACCACAACCCAAGGAAGAGCCACTAGCAAGCCACCGAGCTAAAGTTACAACATCATAGCTCCACTCAAGGAGCTCAAACAAAGTCATATTTTATAAGGAAGGTAACCTAAAGTTTGATAAGAAACATAAAAAGAGTTCATATTAAGAGAAATAATCCAAGCTAGGCATTTAGAGCATCTATGGTTGAAGAAGGGAGTTGATTTGAGAGAATACATCTTTGTGAAGTGTAAATTCAAGTAAAGACTCAAGTTAGACAAGACAACCATTGAAGCACCACCCAGGTTTCATGGGATAGCAACCAACAAAGCACCAACAAGATACTCTCAGGATAGCACCATGAATGAAGTAAAAAAGAGCCATTAGCACCACCACAATGCCACCAGGGAGTTGAAGCACCACCATATTGAAGGAGGAGCCACCAAAGTCAAGATCGAGAAACATTACAAATAAGTGGAGAATATTAAAAATAGTAAGTCATTGAGAGAAAACCTAACACCATTTGTTTTTATGAATACATTGAGTATAGAGGAACTAAAAGTAGGTTCGTTTGAGGAAATAATCAAGTCACTATCATGCATAGAAGAAAATAAATACATTACCAAGCTAAGGAAGTAAAGAAGCATTACAAAGGAAAGAAAACATGCTACGTAAATAAGGTAGTGTGTTACTGATAAAAGAAGAATAGAGGAAGCATTACAAAGAAGAGAAAGTGCCACCACTTGGAAGGATAGAATATAGTCATAAGAGGAGTAAAGAGATACATTACCAAGTGTCATAGTGCAGAAGGTAACTCCAAGGGAAGTGAAACATCTTCTTTGCATGAAATACAAGTCATACAAGCCTATTCATGAAATAAGAATGTAATGCAAGTGAAGGGAGTGCAACAAATTCGAAGGTAAGAGAAACCAACCAGCACTAGGTGGATAATAAAAGAGAGCATCATAAGGAATAACATTAAATACATATTTATTGAATTTTGAGTGCAAGCAAGGAGGAGATGTTCCTTTTGGTCCATACAAGAGTGCCATCCAAGAGGTACCAACAAGGGGAGTTGAAGGATCAAAGCCAATTCTGAGTTGTTTGCCATATTTTTTGCATGCTCTTGTTATAAGGTAATGTCCTATTATCTAAATATTTATGTTTCTAAAGTTGGGAGTCATAAGGTTGAGAAATATTTCAATTTATCTAAGGTTAATTTGATTTTATACCTTAATTAATAAGGTAATTGGAGGAATAAGAAGTTAAAGTGAAAATTAGAACCTTAGAAAGAAAATTATTTATTTTTGGAAATCATAGAAGGAAGTTAAAAATTAAATTTTAAGTATTTAAAAAATTTTGAAATAGAATTATAAATTTTTGTAAATCTTTTTTAGATATTTGCAAATATTGCTATTTTTGAGAATTAAGGTATTCAACATCAAATTAGGAACACAAAACTTGCAAATATTTTTTATAGAATTTCTAAATTTCTTATTAGGGAGTTATAAGGAATTCATCACCAAACATAGGTTCTTGAAATTTAGAAACCATATTATTGAAATTAAGGAATTACAAGGTACTTCTCAAAACATAGAACTTGAAGTTTTTATCAAAATTAATATTTGATCATTTATAACTAGGGAGTCATAAGGTAGTCAACTTCATACAAACTAGAAAATTGAAATATTTATAGCTATGGATTATTGGTACATAGATTCAGGAGCAAGCAAACATATGACTGGAAATAAACAATGGTTTGATTCTCTACAAAAAAAAAATGAGAAACCAGTTGCTATAGCAGATAGTAAAACTTATGAAGTAAAAGGGATAGGAAATGTTCTAGTCAATCTAATAAATGGAAAAGGGATAATTAACAATGTGTTATATGTTCCTGGATTGACTACCAATCTTCTTTCAGTTTCTCAACTCATGGATCAAAACATGATAGTAGAATTTAAAGTTTTCAATGGAAGAAAACAATGTCATATTCTCAAACAAGGGAAAAAGATAGCTTTAGGTTCCTATAAAAGTGGTCTATTTGTTCTGGATACTACTACACATTCAGATTTTTTAGTTAAGACTTTAGATCTATGGCACAAACATTTGGGACATACCAGTATATCCTCTATAAATGAAATGCTCAAATATCAAATGGTTGAAGGAATACCAAATCTATCTTTGGAATCTACTATTTGTCCAGAATGCTTAGCAGGAAAACAACATAGAATTCCTTTTGAACTTCATCAACATAGGACTCAACAACCATTAGAATTAATATATACGGATTTATGTGGTCCAATGAATGTTACTAGTATTGGAGGACATAAGTATTTTCAACTATTTGTTGATGATCATACCAGAAAGATGTGGGTGTACTTCATGAAGTACAAATCAAAAGCATTTAGTCATTTTAAACAATTCAAACTTCAAGTAGAGAAAGAATCAAGAAAGACTATCAAAATTCTTTGTTCAGATAGAGGAGGTGAATTTGTATCAAAATAATTCGATTTATTTCTAGAAGAAAATGGAATTAAAAGACAACTCACTACAACATATTCACCACAACAAAATGGAATTGCAGAAAGAAGAAATAGGTCTATAATGGAAATGGTGAGATGTATGTTAAAAGAAGCTCATCTTGATCATCAATATTGGGCAGAAGCAGTCAAAACAATAGTATACTTACAAAATAGATTACCTACAAGAATACTCAAGCATGTTACACCAGAAGAAGCATGGTCAGGACAAAAACCAAATATTGAAAAGCTAAGAATCTTTGGATGCAAAGCTTATATGCATATTCCAAAACAAAAAAGGACAAAATTAGATGACAAAACTATGGCTGGTATATTTTTTGGCTATGATGATGAATCTGCAGGGTATAGAATAATAGATCCAAGTACAAAGAAGGTATACATAAGCAGAGATGTAGTTTTTGATGAAAAAGTCAAGGTTGACACTGAAAAACAAAGTAATGATGCAAAAGTTTTTCTAAATTTCTCAGAGGAAGATTTGGTAAATGAAGAGACAGAGTCAAAATCTCAAGATGAAGAAAGTGAATATACAGAAACATCCACAATCCCTCAAAGGAAGGAACCAATATGGCTTAGAGACACACTCAGGGAATCAAACTTGGAATAAATGCCAGATCTTACTACTACAAGACCTCAAACTCATAGTCAAAGTAGAATGAACAGAGGATTACTAAGCACTACAGTAGAGCCAACATCAACACTTCAAGCTCTAAATCACTCACATTGGAAGGCAACTATGGAATCTGAATATTCATCACTACAAAAGAATAAAATATGGAATCTAGTGGAATTACCTCCAGGAAAGAAAGTTGTGGGTTGCAAATGGATTTACAAGATTAAGTATAAAGTAGATGGGACACTTGACAAGTACAAAGCTTGGTTAGTAGCCAAAGGATATACTCAGACAGAGGGAATTGACTATGAAGAAACATTTGCACCAACAACTAGAATGACTACTATCAGAACAATATGTGCTCTAGCAACTCATCAGGGTTGGAAACTTCATCAGATGGATGTAAAAAGTGCTTTTCTTAATGGTGACTTAGAAGAGGAGGTCTATATGTCACAACCAGAAGGATTTGTTGTTAAAGGACAAGAACATAAGGTTTGCAAATTAAACAAATCCTTATATGGTCTAAAGCAAGCTCCTAGAGCATGGAATATAAAAATTAATAATCATTTGTTACAACATAATTTCAAATGAAGTACATCCGATCCAAGCCTATATACAAAGAAAATTGGAAATGATATATTAATTCTTATAGTATATGTTGATGATATAGTGATTACTGGAAGTTCTGGAAAACTAATAAGTGAGATAAAAAAGATCTTGAGAAGGCATTTGAAATGATAGATTTAGGATTGATGAATTATTGTCTTGGTCTAGAAATTCATCAAAATGGAGATAATATTACAATTACTCAATCAAAATATGCAAAAGCTCTACTTAAAAAATATAAAATGAAGGATTGTAAGCCAAAAGATACACCTATGGAACAAGGGCTTCAATTATCCAAAAATTATGGAACACCTTTAGTTTCAGCTACAAGGTATCATCAATTAATTGGAAGTCTTCTATACTTGACAAATAGTCAACCTGATCTAGTTTTTGTTGTAAATTATCTTTCACGATTCATGCAAGAGCCAAGAGAGAGTCATTGGAAAGCTACAAAAAGAATATTGCAATATATTAAGAAGACTACTGATTATGGACTAACTTATATGAAGAATGTTAAATATTTTTGTCTACAGGGTTACTCAGATTCTGATTATGCTGGTTCTATTGATGATAGAAAGTCTACTTCAGGGTACATTTTTTTTATCTTGGATCAAGACCAATATCTTGGCACAATAAGAAACAACATACAATAGCACAATCATCTACTGAAGTAGAATATCGTGCAACAAGAGATACAACTTGTGAAGCTTTGTGGTTACAATATATATTATCTAACATGGGAATCAAACGAACTCCAACTCTTATATTTTGTGATAATCAAGGAGTACTCAATCTGATCAAAAATCCAATTGTACATGAATGAACTAAGCATATTGAAGCACAATGCCATTTCATTAGAGATCATTTTTAGAATCATCATATCATTTTAAAGCATATTCCTACAGAAGAACAACTGGTAGATATATTTACAAAATCTCTAGGATGAAACAAGTTTCAAACATTCAGAGATCATCTATGCAAATCAAGAGAAGTTCATACCAAATAATGTAATATAAGGGGGTGTTAGAATATATTACATTATTTGTTATATATGCCAAGTGTCATTTGAAGTAGACCAAGGGTCATTTGAGGTAGACCAAAGGTCATTTTGTAAAACCTATATTATGGACTCTTAGTTCCATATTTCATTGTACAAGTTTATTCAAGTAATATGAAGTTATCCTCATTACCCAGGTGTTGTAGGTGAGTTGGAGAGGAGAGGGTAATCCTCCAAGGGAGGTCCCAGGTTCAAATCTCCACCCTACCAAAAAGTTGAATTGGGTATCCAAAATCCAATTGATAATGTTGGTGCGGGTAGGGTCGGGTGCAACTCCGGGGGACTTTGATGGTGTATAACCCCATTTTCATGGTCTCTCAGACCAAGGCGGCCCCACAAGGGGTTTTTTGCTTATAAAAATAAATAAATAAATAAATTTATCCTCATTTTCTCATGTAGTTATTTTTGCTTTCTTATCTCTCCTTAGAAATTATGTTTCTTGATTAGATTGAATACTACAAAAACTATCAGAGAGAAGGATATTTGAGACATTGTTCTACCTCCTTTTAAATTTAGTCCCTCTCCTTATCACTTCTCCTTTTGTGGACTTGTATTTTCTATATACATTCCTCTTTTCAATTTTTTCTTTTTTTCTTTATTCTTAAGCTTGTCCATATTAGACTATGAATTTTCTTGGGTTGTATCTATAGCACTCTTCCTAGTATTTTTGTTATTTTTTTCTATTGTGCAGCTACTAACCCCTAACTTTAAATGTAATGGTGCACTCCCTCTTCTAAGAACTATAGTTTCTTTGTTTACTTTAGCATATTTATGAGTCAAGGTTTATTCATTATGTTTTTCTTTTACTTTTGGTTCCAACCCATTTTTGATTCACACATACAACATAATTTTCAAATTTGGAATCTTCATCTGCTATGATAGTGTTGAAATTGAAGAAGATTTCATTACTATGATTTGATAAAGTAGAAATTGTGTTTAGGGTTATTGGTAAGTGGGTTGATTCATCAGTGTCATTTGACCCAAGATAGTGGTTTGTTGTTCTTGAAATTATTGGTTATACTAGTTAGTTTAGGAATATTTGATGGCTACCATACAATTCATAGGATCATGCCCCATGTTGCATGAAAAACACCATAATATGTTGATTTCCAAATTTACATTTACCATATTATTTTTAACTTGATTTACACTTTGATTGGCACTTTATTGAGGCACTTAGTTTTTAGAGATATAGGGGATCTTTCAGTATTACCAATTTTGTAGTTTTCATTTTTTATTTTCATTATTGTAAAGAAAAAATCAACAACACCAAGATAACAATAACAAAATCAACACAAAATATATTGCACAATGAAGAGATAATATTATATTGATGTGGTGGGAGCCTTGATCTCCAATGTTACAATAGAATCTATATTGATACAGTAGTTACAATCAAAGGATTTTAAAAACCCTTGTTCACAATTCATATTAGGTGCCTTATGCATCATCTTCTCTCCAAAAAAGTTTGTGGGTGGGCTTGAGTATCCCTACGGGACCACCCTAATTACAATAGTTGTAAATAATTGTAGTTCATGTACCTACAAATAGATCCACAATACCAAACAAGCCAATAGCATCTGTGATGGCTCCACTATGTGAGACCCTCTATAAAAAGATAAATCTACAAACCCTAGTGTTGTGAATGATGAAATATAAGCTAAATACACAAAATATAAAATGCAAAATAATAAACCTTTTACCTTGTCAAGATTATAACTGTTCTTATTTGCATTCCTACATCTATGATCTAATTGTGTATGAGCGCCCAAAAGTGTTCAAGGGTTTATATGTGGCAAATAAGCTGAGGAAAAACACCCAAAAGTATTCAGAAATTCTAGTGAATGCCTTGTAGCATTTTGGAGATGCTTAGCAATGTCCAAGAAATGCTTAGCAGGTTTGGGTATTTTTGGGAAGGTTACTACAAAACTAGATCTATTTTGTAAAGGATTCAATGATAGAAATGGAGGATACGATGATGGTGAGGGATAAGGATGTTAGGGAAATGCTAGGGTTTTGGGCATCAATGGATGCAAGGTCTTAATCACTTATTTGTGAAGAACACAAGCTTATACTGAGAGGGGGATGAATAGTATAAGACCACTTTTTAATTTTCTTTCCCAATCAATATTATGCAATGTATAGATAGAAATATCAACAGTAGTAATCAAAGCAATGCACAAATCACCACATAATATAGAGACACCAATTTAGCTTGGTTCACCCAATGTGGGCTACTCCACAAAGAAAATATTTCATGAAAATTTTCTCAATCAATCTCTTGGGAATCCTTTCCCTATTACAATATTTATGGACCTCTGTCCAAAGGAGACATAAATCCCTTAATAAAGTTTGTGGATCTCTATCCACAATAGAAATTCTTTTTCCTTAGCTTTGGTTGGTGATCTTCTAGAATAATTATTGCCTCCACTACACTAGCTAATGGATCTCTATCCACTGAAGACACATGTCCTCACTGCCCTGGCTAATGGATCTCTATCCATTGGAGACTATCATCCTCTATACTCTGTCACCTCAAAATCTTACTCTCAGCTCTATCTCAAATCTACACTAAACACAGTCCTTCAGTCTAGCACAAATATGCTCAATCTCTATCTCTATTTTAGCATAAATTTGTTCTCAAATCTGCACCAAACTCTATCTTCAAATATGCACTAAACACAATCCTTCAATATAGCATAAATTTGTCCTCTGATCTACACTAAACACATTCCTTTAGTATAGCACAAATCTATCCTCAATATTTGTCCTCAAGCCTTAACACAAAGCTTGATCCAATCACAAATCAATACTGCTAGATTTTCCCCAAATATTAACTCAAGGTTTGAACAAATCAATCAATCAACTCTACTCACAAGTCTTCTCAAATACTTGTCTCAAATCTGCCTTGTAAGCTTCCAAAAAAGCTCACATTGATATGTCCACAAGTCCTCTCTATAACTTGTCCAATCTGCTCAACAAGTCCTCACTAGAACTTGTCCAATCTGCTCAACAATTTCTATCCTCAAACTCTATATTGTAAGTTTCCACAAAAGCTCACACAAATCTGTTCACAAGTCTTATCAAAGACTTACCTCAAATCTATTCAACAAGTCCTCACTATAACTTGTCCAATATCATAGAAACATATAGATAATTGTTAGAGACTCAATATGCTTCACATTCATCACAATGCTCAATTACTTTTAATTTCTCTTTTTACCATAGAAACTGTATCGCTCCAAATTTTTCGCATCCCTACCTTCAGGCTATTGGATCCGTGCCCGGAAGGAGGATGGGAAAAGGATGTCGCGGTACCTCGGACTGAGAGGACTTTGCGAAGGTCCCGCCTCTCAAGGGAGGTATATTTTGATGATTTTTCGACGGATGGTGGGTTCACCAGGAAACATTTAAGGGCAGTTTCCACGCCTAGGTTTGGAATGTGTTTTAATGTGTTCATTTTTAACCTTAAGCATTCATATCCTAGGTTTGGCCAAATGAATCTAGATTAATCTATATGAAAATGCAAGTTCAATGAGTACAAAAAATAGATTTAAAGACATAAAACAGAGAATTTACCGAATGCAAATGAGGAATACCTGATCCGGATGTTTGGTGATGATTCTGATGTTTGAAGCAGTCAGGATCGTCTGGAATTCGACAGAATCGTCTGATATCTGACAGAATCATCTGAGATCTGACAGAATCGTCTGAGATCTGACGAATTCGTCAGACGAATTTGTCAGAGACCTGCAAGCAAAAAAATAGATACAAAATACGACGAATACTATTGTGCTAATAAGGGGAAACAACACCAAATGACTGTATGAATACTGAATAACAGTTATGAACAGTAATTCAAATAGATTACGACATTTTAATAACAAATCATGATCTTAGTATGCAATCTAAGCTAAATGGGTGAACTCCAAATGCAAAATAACATAAACACTGAATAAACTATCTAATTTGCAGACTAAAATAGCAGAGAGAAGGTTGAGAAACGCAAACTTCGAGCACTGATTGCCTCAATATGAAATGCAGTCGAGATCGTCTCGCATCAGTATGAAATCGCCTCGAATTCGACAGGTTCGCCTCCGATCTGAACAGGTTCGTCGGGGACGATGGGTGCTGGCTCCGGCTGAAAAACGGTGATGTACCTGCAACAAAATTGTTATGGGACCAATGCAAATGAAAAATCGGGATGGTTTAGCGTAGATGGAGTTAAATTGCAGATAATTTCAGCCAGGGGGGTGCTAAAGGGATAGCTTAGGATTAAATAGGCTTAGGGGAGTAGTTAGGAGGTTGGAGATCATCCCAATTTGGGAGATCTCCAACGGGGGAGGGTCCCAACGGCACAGACACGCTTCTGCCCGGATTGGAGACCCGTTGGAACAGAAGCTAATTTTGCAAAATCAGTTTTGCGACAAGATCGTCTGGACGTCCTAATCCAGACGAAATCGTCAAATCTGGGGCGATATCGTCTGATCGGCGACGATATCGTCAAACGGTCAAAACAACCTCTAAAAATGGCACGAAAAAGGGGGAAACGGATTTCCCGACGGTTAACGGGCGGTTTGGGAGGTTAAATTTGAATTTTAAATTATTTACTAAGGTGAATGTAATTATTGTAATTTTACTGCGCCAATTTTAGGGTGCTACATTTTGCCCCCTCTTTAGCGAATTTTCCGAAGAAAATGCGTTAAAGATGAGTTCTTCTCGATCTACGAGAAAGCAAAAATTATTCCCATTTTTAGGCGACGATTCTTGGTCGAATCGTACGACGACTTACTATGGTGCCCCCTCCGTGTTTTTACCCAAATCGAACGTTTGAGGTAAAAACGCGGAAAAGCAAAAAATTATTTTTGAATAAAATTAAGAAAAATAGGGTAAAACCCTAATTCATTTTTATTGTTCATTTTTCTGGTTTTTAGAGCTCTGAAGCAAAAATGGTGGAGACGACGCACAGATCGACAGAGGTCCGACGCGGTCTACGGGTAAGAGTCTAGACTTAACTAGGATGCTTTAATTTAATTTGATATGCTTTGTAGGTAATTTTTAGGTGATTTTTGAGCATCGCGGCCGTTTTTGGGCCGTCGACGTCGTCGGGACGAAATCGTCCCGATTTCGACGAAATCGTCTCAATTTCGGCAATTTCGCCCGAGGGCGAAATCGTCGAAAGGGGGACGATTTCGTCAAATTAGGGACGATTTCGAACTGCGAAATCGGAGACGATTATGCTCAAATGTGGGACGATATCGTCCAATAGTGGGCGATATCATCAATTGCACAAAATTGAATTTTTAACTTGCATTATTGTTTATTGATTATTGATTAATGATTGTTTATTGTTTTGTTGTTTATGTTTGCAGAGAGGATTACTAAAGAGCAGGGAGTGGAAATACGGCGGGTTGAGAGATGACTTGGCCGCTCTATCACAGGCAGAGCGGGATCAGCTGGCTCAAGCCGGCTTACTGCATGTGGCGGAGATGCCACAAGTATCCACAGATATGGGGCTACTGACGGCCCTAGCAGAGAGGTGGTATCCGGGCTCTTCATGTTTTTGGCTACCTACAGGGGAGATGACTCCCACTTTGGAGGATGTATGGAGGATTCTGAGAATCCCCATACAAGGACGGCTCATTACTCCTACGGCCAATCAGGGCCGTGCTATGGGACGACTGTGTGGTGACCCGAGCTTCACCCTGGAGAAGGGCGGAGTTAATATCGAGGCACTGCGCCAGATGCCTGGGGCATCTACACTCACACGGGTTCTAGCTGGAGTAGTGGGTGGACTTCTGCTGTGCCACCAGAGCGGGTGCAGGGTGCCATGGATGCTCGCGGATGTGATCTACGATATGCGGGATCACGGCTACAGATTCTCTTGGGGCAGTTTTGTTTTATGTCGATTGTACAGGATCCTGTATGGGGTCGTGTACAAGGGCGGCCGATGTCTGGTTATGACATCGCTACTACAGGTTTGGTGCTGGGAGCACATTGCAGTGCGGAGGCCGGTAGGGCTTCCTCTGACAGGGGTTGATGGGGAGAGGCCCCGAGTCTTCTACTGGTGGCTCCGGAGAGGGGCACAATGACGGATAGATCTGCCTATGTCCCGGAGGCTACTAGATGACCTTGTCCCAGACCAGATCACCTGGAGGCCATGGAGGGAGCATCCAGGGTGGGCCGAGGATGGACAGGAGTTGGCTCGCGTTAGGCGAGTTTGCTGGCTGAGGATGGAGAGGGGAGAGGTGGAGCTCCATAGGTACGACCGAGTTTTGAGGCAGTTCGGTCTACAGCAGGGGATCCCATCTCTCAGGGATTATGAGTTTTCCTGAACTGTCCGGGATAACACTACGGTTAGCGGGGCTCCCGACATGCAGCGGTTTTGGAGCCAGGACACGGATGATGCCCCCATCCAGCCAGTGGATGGGGACGACGCAGGAGTAGCCGATGGCTACGATGCCTGGTACGCAAGCATCCGCCCTCCTCGGATGACGAGGGCACAGGGTCCGATCCATGCGGTTGTGCATCGGATAGGGAGGCGGTGCCAGGCGGTGATGGAGGTAGCCCAGGGTCACGACGGGAGAGAGGTGAGGAGGCCACAGGCACAGGAGAGGCCACGACAGAGAGAGAGGGAGAGGAGGGAGGCGAGACCCCCATCTCCATAGAGGCCACCATCGCTCGATAAGGGCAAGGGTGTCGACACAAGAGAGAGTAGCGAGATGGCTACTCTCCGAGCGGAGAGAGATCATCTCCAGGCCCAGGTGCAGACTCTGTAGGATGAGGCTGCACGCCACCGAGCTGAGGTGTCACAGCTGCGGGATGAGATTGCATGCCTCAGGGCATGGGGCGGAGGGGCGAGCTCTAGGGAGTTGACACGGGCTATCGCCCAGCTGACATTTTACCAGACATTATACTTCCAGCTGGTGCCAGAGGCGGATAGACTACCCCTGCCAGCTAACATCGTAGATCCGATCAAGATCGGGTCGTCGAGGACCACGTCCCGGTCGAGGACGAGGACTACACAGACGGCGATGGGGCCACCTCGTCCACCTCAGGGCGGGGGAGGAGATGAGGCAGAGAGCTCGAGGGGCTCTCGAGGCTAGAGGGCTGCACTGACATTGTACAGACTGTCATTGTTGTATATGATTATTATTTTGTTGATAGAGGATTGAGTATGCCGAGGTACAGATTGTGGCATACCGATCCAGGTTTGATGATGTATATATATTTGTGATATATATAGATGAGATATTTTTGATCATATGACTTTGTCTTATGTATTTTTATGATGCTTTTAATGTTTTGATTGATTGATTTGATAATTGGATGTAATTATGTCGTTGGGAATATAATTTGAATGTCATGCGTGTAATATTTTAAATGAAATAATCTGATGTAACAAATTGATTTGTAATGAAATGTAAAAATAAAAAGAGACTTCTAACAATAATTTCAAAGGACATTGTCGCTATTATAGACCATTTCATGGAGTCGCTGCTCACTCGGTCGTCAAGCTAGTCCCATTTATAGAAATATTGTTAGAAGAACAAGAGTGCTTAAGAGACTGTCTTAAGACTTTGGTGCAATGGTGCAAATGATGATGATGATGGTTTGTTTTGCAGATTTCATAAGAAATATTGTGCATGAAATAATGTGTTAAAATGATTTTTGCTAGGCATAAATTCCTAAGTATGATAAAATTCGTGGATAATTCTTTAGGAATTATACCATCATTGCAAAATTGTAGGTTGACATAATGACATGAAATAATAAAAATGGGTTTGCGTTTTAAAAGCATAATTTGTGTAACATAATGATTTAAGTCATACGTTTTTATGATTTTAAATAAATGGGGAATAAAAATTGTTACAATGGTTTGCGCTAGGCATAGAATATGTAGGTATAGACTTATACCATCATCGCGAAAATCCAAAAAAGATAGTTTTATTGCATGGTTGATTTTTGATGAACAGAAAATATGAAAATGAGGACTTGCGCTAGGCATAAAATTCCAATTTTGGTTTTGAAACTATACCATCGTCGCGAAAGTCAACCAGATATATATGTATATGTTTTTGATTGTATATTTTGAAAGAAATTTTTGATTTTTGTATTATATAGTGGTCTTTGTGCTAAAGAATTGCACTTGAAAGAAGAAAATGAATCATTCCAAACAATTTGCAAAAATATATTTCAAAGTATTTTAAAGACAAAAGTTAGATTTATAAGGAATCCCATGTGCATATGTGAGTTCATTTCCAATCTTGACTTATCATAATGATACACAAAATCTCTCAAATACAAATGTGTGTGCAATTGCATTGTTCATTTACCAGTTTTGAGCAAGGTACTATGATACAAGTGATTTGAATAAACCAAATAAGTGTTCATTAACCATGATGTAGATGCATATAACCATACTAGGCTATTATGTAGGTCGGATTATCAAGAGCTAGCTAATCCATAAGCAGACATAGGTCTGTACAAAAGAAGGTCGCTAATGTGACAGACATATCACCACGCTAGGAGTTACCCAAGGCCAAGCAGGTTGGGCACAAACCACCTGTTATGGGGCTTACCTCACAGTTTTCGAATAATTGAGAATTCCAGGGATTCAAGCTCATCAACCCTTCTTTTTTTTTCAAAGGGTATGGAAAGGGATTTTATTGCTTTCTTGCTCTCTTTTGAACTTTGCTTATTTTTCTTTTTGTATTTCTTTTGCTTGATAATGCTTGGAACATTGTTGTAATGATATAAAAGAACATTTTTCTTTTCTCTTTTTCTTGAACTTTTCTTTTCTGTTTCTTTTCTTTTTCTTTGCTAGGGATACTTGCTCGGATTAGCTGTAGAGCAAGGGATTTTTATTCTGGGTAGGGGTGAGCTTGTCCTTTTGCCAATTCTCAAAGATTCTAGACCATGTGCATGATAGGATAGCAGGGGAAACTTTTCGCTCAAGAAATCACTTCTACTATGTAGCAAAACATGGAAATTACAAATATAATCATTTTATTGTGAAAAGATGTGCTTGGTTTAAGTAAATAACAAGATCAATTCTCTATGCTCAAACTTTATTTAATTGAATTTTGTGGACTTTGATATAAGAGAGATTAGTAATCATGCCAGATAAAATCAAGATATTTATTTTTGTGAGTGTGCAAGTGAGGGACTCAAATAAATGCTAATTTATCCAAAATAATTTGAAACATATAACTGCAATAATTGTAAGAAAATATAGATAAACACTTTTGAGAAAGTTTTTGAGAATGTTGACTCTCTCTTTCTTCTTTATTTTGTTTTGGTTTCGAAAGAGTCAAGCATATAGCTGTTTTTATATTTTTATTTTGATTTTTGTTTTTGAGCAAAAAATTTTAACAAGTGCCTTAAATAAATGCAATAGATAGTTTTTGAAGATTTTCGATGATTATGAATATTTTTGATGTTTTTGGATTTTTATAAATTTGAAAGAAATATAAGATAAAATTTTTGAAAACAATTATATACAAGAATGAAACGGCCAAATTTATGCATAGTAACGTTTAAGATGCAAAATATTCATGGGTTCTTTAAGTTCTTTACCATCTAAGGTAGATAATTTATATGCTCCTGATTCAAATTTAGCTGTAATAATGTATGGTCCAAGCCAATTGGGCTCAAATTTACCTTTAAGTTCCTTAGTTGCATTTGTATTTTTTTGATTTTCTTTTAAAACAAGGTCGCCAATCTCGAAGGATCGATGACGAACTTTTTTAGCATATGATCTTTTAAGCTTGTTTTGGTATGCACGGAGATGCTCCAAAGCATTGATGCATTTTTCATCTAGGAGTTCCAGCTGACTGAGTCTACCAGCACGATATTCGTCTCCTACTTCGGTATCTTGAAGTAGCAGAGCCAAAGAAGGAACTTCCAATTCAAATGGAAAAACTGCTTCAACACCATATACCAAAACAAATGGTGAAGTTCCAGTGGGGGTTCGAACACTAGTTCGATAGGCCCACAAGGCTGGATATAATTGAATGTGCCGATCACGGCCAGTTTTATTGACTAATATTTTGAGAATTTTGATTAAGGTTTTGTTAGATGCTTCTGCTTGACCATTACCCTGAGGATAATAGGGAGTGGACCAACGATGTTGAATCTTATATTTTTGACATAATTTTTTAACATCTTTATTTTTGAAGCAAGTTCCATTGTCAGAGATGAGATTGGCAGGAATTCCGAACCTGCAAATGATTTGATTAAAAATAAATTTAGAAACTTGTGTGCCGGTGCAGGAAGCTAAAGGCATAGCTTCGACCCACTTCGTGAAATACTCAGTGGCGGTTATGATGAACTTGTGTCCATCAGATGACACAGGATTGATTTTGCCAATAATATCCAAGCCCCATTTAGAAAAGGGCCAAGGAGAAGAAATAGCCTGCAGCTCTTGTGCAGGCGCATGGACAAGGTCAGCATGTTTTTGACACTTGTCGCAATGGCGCACATACTCATGTGCATCTATTTCCATGGTAGGCCAAAAGTATCCTATCCGAAGGAGCTTTTTAGCAATGACACTACCACTAAAGTGTCCTCCACAAGATCCATCGTGGGCTTCACTCAAGGCTGATTTAGACTCTTCTAAGTTTAAACATCGTAATAGGATACCTTCAAAAGATCTCCTATATAAAGTATTGCCAATTATTACGAATCGACTTGCTCGTCGACGTAATAACCGATGCTGGTTTCTATTAGAATTGGCGGGGAAAGTCCCATTTTGGAGAAAATCAAATATGTCTATATACCAAGGTTCAGGAGTAGTTTCATTGATTAGAAACACATCCAAAGGCTCTAAGCATGACTTATTTGAAGCGGGTTCCTGGAGTCGACGAATAATGATAGTGGCATATTCGTCATCTAACTCCAAGGGCAGGAGAGATGCAGTTGCGGCCATAGCATCAACTGCACGGTTGCTAGTTCGAGGAATAGCTTCTAAGGTAACTTGATCAAATAAAGACATTAATTGTAAAACATAGGCCTTATATGGGCGCAGTTTATCATCTCGGGTTTGATAAACTTCATTAATTTGGTTTATAACCAGTTGGGAATCACCAAAGACTAAAAGGTGTTTAATTTTTAGCGCTAGGGCAGCTCGTAATCCAAGGATTAGAGCTTCATACTCAACAGTATTGTTGGTGCAAGCAAATGTCAATTTGAAGGACGAAGGAATAAGATGTTTTTGCGGAGATATTAAAATAATACCCGCACTAGCCCCACTCATGCATCGGGCTCCATCAAAGTATAAGGACCATTGTTCGGTATGGTCTGCCTCTAATTGAAGGCATTCATCTGGAAACTCGATGATGAGGGGATGGGTAGACTCTAAGGGTGCAGCAGCTAATTGATCTGCTATGATTTGACCCTTAACAGACTTTTGTCCTATGAATGTGAGATCAAACTCGCTTAGAGCAAGAACCCACTTGGTTGTGCGACCCGATAAATAAGGTCGACTCATGAGATACCTTAAGGGATCATATTTAGCAATGACATAAGTTTTTTGACTAAGCATATAATGTCATAATTTTTGCGTAGCAAACACGACTGCTAGACATAGTTTTTCCAACGTTGTGTAGCGGGTTTCATAATTGATGAAGGTTCGGCTAATATAATAATTAGCACGTTCTCGCTTTTCATCATCAAGTTGAGCTAACATAGCCCCTAAGGCAGAATCTGAAGCGAAAATATATAGGAGAAATGGGCGATCGGATTTAGGTGGTGAAAGCACAGGTGGATTAAGGAGGTATTGTTTGAGAAGTTCAAAAGCTTCTCTACATTCTACGTCCCAATTAAAAGGGACATCCTTCTTAAGGAGTTTAAGAAAAGGACCAGTTTTGTCCGCCAGCTTATCAATGAAGCGACGGATAGCTTGAAGTTTACCTTGTAAACTTCGTAACTCAGAGATATTAGTAGGTGCGGGCATATCAGTGATGGCCGCAATCTTGAGAGGGTCGATTTCAATACCACGTAAAGAAACTAAAACCCCTAATAGTTTGCCGGATTTAACTCCGAATATGCATTTTGTTGGATTTAATCGAATGAGATATTCTCGTAATCGATTAAAGACTTTCCTTAAATCATCTAAATGATTATTTTCAATAATAGAGTGAGCTATAATATCATCTACATAATCATGTAGGATATCATGCATCATATCATGAAAAATATAGGTCATAGCTCGTTGATAAGTTGCACCGGCGTTCTTTAAGCCAAATGGCATCACTTTCCAACAAAAGGTACCCCAGGGGGTAATAAAGGTTGTTTTAGCCTGGTCTTCAGGAGCTATCCTGATCTGATTATAACCAGAGAATCCATCCATTAAGGACATCATCCCACTCCCGACCGTAAAGTCAATGATTTGATCCATGTTTGGAAGAGGAAAGTCATCTTTAGGGCATGCAACGTTAATATCTCTAAAATCTGTGCAAACCCTAACTTTGGTAGCTTCTTTCTTGGTGACTGGAACTACGTTTGAGATCCATTCAGCATAATCAATTGCTTGTATAAAGATAACATTCAGGAGTTTTTCTAACTCCCCTTTGACTAGCAGAGCCACTTTGGGATGCATTTTTCTAAGTTTTTGTTTAACCGGTTTAGCATCCGGATGGACCACTAGATGATGCATGACTACAGAAGGGTCTAGACCTGGCATATCTTCATATGTCCAAGCGAAGACATCTTCATACTCTTTAAGGAATGCAATGTATTGTTCTTGTTTTTCTTGACTTAATTCTGATCCAATATTGATTATGTGAGGATTGTCCTCAGTTCCAATATTAATTTTAATGACGTTTTCTACCTCCATGTGTAGATCTCTTTCAAAATTAGGTGGGGCGGGTGAAACGCCCAATTCTTGTAATTCTTGTAAGGTTAATTTAGATAAGTCATTCTGAGGATTAGTGGCTTCAAGTTGGGCTATAGTTGGTATAGAACCATCAAAATAAAATCCATTGTGTAACATTTCTTCAACAGAGACATCATGGAAGATATCTCCTTCCAACTCTTCATCGGGGTCAACAATCATTTCGGGGTATGCGATGGATAGCATGTTGCATGAAAACGATTGATTTTTAAGAGGCAAATCAACATGCCTATCCATATAATCTTGATAACATATGAGATGATCATCATCCTCAAAAGGAAAGGGTTGACCCTTACTAGGAAATAAGCCCACGCCACAGCGGGCAGGCCACGGTTCTACCTCGAAAGGTTCTTTCATGCCGTTTTGGAAAGGTCCCAAGCCTTTCCCTTCATATCCCATTTTAAGCATCATGGGTTTAGCTTTAATATAATCATTGGTAAAATAACACCGAGCATATCCCTCATGATGAGTTTTGATATTCCGAGGGATTCTTCCCTAGTCATATCCTTTATAAATGAAGGCACAACTTCCGACTTGGTAAGTACTTCCCATAGGTTGTGGGAGGCCCAAAGTACGAGGAGATGGCGGCAAGTTATTTAAAAGGTTTGAATCTCGCATGAAAGCATTCATTTTTTTGATATTAAGGTTGTAGATAAATCTGGTAAGAGTTCATCAAAAAGGGCATAAGATGTAGAAGGCTTATTACCTATATCTTTAGATGTGGAAGGTATGATAGGTGTGTCTATAGGTTTTGAATTTATAGGGATAGAGCTTGAAGGATTGGTGGTAGACTTAAGATCTTTTTGAGGTTCGAAAATGATTTGTTTAGAGGGTTGTTGATCTATATAGGAGGATGAAATTAATGGAGGGGAAATAGGTGAAGTTATGGGTGTATGTTTCATAGTTTTAGATGAAAAATAAGAACTAGGATGTGTGGATGACAGAGCAGGGCAAAATTGCACTCCAACGGGTTCTGCCAAAGCACACATATCAAAAGGTCTAGGGTCACCATGAATAGTGACCAACTGATTTTTAAACTCGAATTTAACACATTGGTGTAAGGTTGATGGGACCGCTCGCATGGCGTTGATCCAAGGGCGACCCAAAAGTATATTGTACGATGTTGGGCAATGTACAATAAACACGGTTGTTTCTAGGGTTCTAGGGCCAACTTGCAATGGGAGGGTAATAACTCCACACGTTTCTTGTGTTTCGTCATTAAAAGCTTTGATAATCATATCAGTTTTCTTCATTTCATCACTTCTAAAGCCAAATCGTTGGTAGAAGTCAAAGGTGCAAATGTTTAGAGATGAGCCATTATCAATCAAAACTCTTTTGACAACTACATCTCCAATTAGAGCAGTAATGTATAAGGGATTGTCCTTATGTAAACTGTGTTGTGGGATATCTTTATCCCGGAAGTCAATACAATCAATCTCTCGAGTGATGATAGTATTGGCCATAGCTTCAAGTTGAATGTTTTGAGGTACCATCATTTGGCTCAATGTAAGCATCAACTCATCCCTATGGGTGGGAGAGGATCTTAATAAATCTAAGAGGGAAATTCTGGCCGTAGTATTGGACAATTGCTCATTAATATTGTAAGGGGGTTTAGATTGAACAGTAGGAACATGATTCCCTTTATTGGGGTTTTTCAAAATGAATGGAGCTGATCCATCATTCTGGTTTGGTTCTTGTTGAGAGTTTTGAGCTTGTTGTCGAGTAACGACTCCAATGGTACCTACAATGTTATAGTGAAGACGCTGAACTGGTCTCGGTTGAGCATTAATGGCTTGTTCATTAGAAAGGAATATATTAGAAGAAGGTCGAGTAGTGACTCTTCTAGGGAATGGTTCTTCTGGAACCATAGCATCTGTGACGGGTTGAATAGGATCTGATTCATTTTCAGAACTATTCGATTGGTTTGAAGTAATGTCTAGTTCACTTTCACTATCTGATTCTATATCACTAGAATCAGAAGTTTGAAAATTATGTAAGGGCCTGGTCGTAACCAGGGATAAGGTCGTGTCAAATATTTGAGGATCCTGAACAGGTAATTGTCCGCTAATGGTTCCTACATATCGGGTAGGAGGGGGAACATTATGATGTTCGATTTGATTGGCTACCTCTTTACCATGTCGTGGTAAAGGGTGTTGAAATATGTCTAGAGTTTGATTGGCATTTTGATTTTGATTTTGGGGAATGGTCTTTTGAGTATTATTGGGAGGGTTTTGTTTAGGTTGGAAGGCTTGCACTTCCATTTCATTATTGTCAATCAAATCTTGTATTTTATGTTTCAACCTTTTACAAGCGTTGGTAGAATGTCCAGGTCCTCTATGGAAATCACAGTGCAAGTCAGCTCTGTATCCGGGTATAGTTGGATCAGGTTCCCGGATAGCTGGTAATTGGATCAAACCTCTTTCGAGTAATTGAGGTAAAATAGTTGATAAGGGTTGATTTAATCTAGTGAATTCTCGAGGAGGCTTATCAGGAGGTTTCAATATGAATTTTTTTGTTGTCTTCGTTGCATTGATATTAGCAACATTCCTGTTATCAGTGACTCCATCACCGACAACTTGTTTGTTTTTATATTGATTTCTGGATGTTTTCTCATCATCCTTCTTCCTAAGTTGGCCTCTCCTAATGAGGGCATATTCTACTCTTCGAGCTAAATCTATAGCTTGATCGAAGGTAGTTAAGGTAGCAGTCGATAGCTCATAAGATATTTGTTCTTGTAAATTGTTGATGAAAATGTCCAACATTTCCCTATAAGGCAGCACAAAGTGCAGTTTTCCTGTCAATTGCCTCCATCTAGCTAAGAAATCGGCAAAGCATTCATCCTTGTCTTGTTTTAAATTGTATAGGTCTTTAATAGTTACATGTCTCTCGATGTAGGCACTAAATTGATGGACAAATGATTCTGTTGTTTCTTCGAAGTTTCTCAAAGAATGAGTGGGCAATTGATAGTACCACTCTAATGCCATTCCACCTAAACTTTTTGGGAACATTTTTAGTAATAGCAAGTCATCATGCGATATGTCGTGACATGCTATCCTAAACATGCGAAGATGCTCTATGGGATCTTCGGTTCCTTTATATATAGGCGAGGACGGGCATGGGAAAATGCTTAGGGTATGGTTGAGCTACAACTATGGGATCCAAAGGTTGACTACAGATCTCTCGATAATTATACGAGGGACGGTAGGGATCTATCTGGTCCATACGTGAAGCTAATTGTTTCACCATGGCTTCCAGATTACTAGTTTGCCCCCCATATTGGTTTGGTAGGGCATTGACATGAGTTTTATGGGCATATGATGGAGGAACATGCAGATTAGATGCCATGTTACTATTGTGTAAAGTATTGGTAGGAACAGTATTATGAAGGAATTTTGAAGCTGTATTATGTTGTATTCCAGATTGTTGAAAGTTTGTATTTAGCTTTGTTTTAGGTTTTTGTTTACTTGAAGCATATTGCTCAATAGTTTGGCGGAATAAAGTAGTGAAGGGAATTTTCTTTTGTGTGGGAGTGATTTTAGGTTGAATAACAGGTTCCTTAGGAGGTTGGGTAACCTGTTGTTTTGACATGTTTTGAGCCATAGTGACCATATCCGTATTGGATGGCCCAGCCTTGTCACTTTCTTGATCAATGAACGACAAGGGGTTAGTGTGTATATTACACATATATTCCATGGCTGCTTGAGTGTTACTAATTTGCCCTTTATCAATACGTATTGCCACATTAAGGTCCTCAATGTTATCACTGAGAAATTTCTTGAAATGCTCTGCATTGTCAAAAACAATAGTTCCATTTGGAGTTACTCTAGGGGATGAGGATCCATCCTCTTTAACACTTCCTTCTTGTTCCTTATCTTCACCTAAGTCTTCGTCTGATTGACCTAGAGTTTCTCCTTCCGGATTTGTATCTCCAAGAAGGACATTTGGGTCTTTAGTTGTATCTTGAAACCAATCTTCTCCTTCTCCTAAAGTTTCTTTACCATTCCTAAGTTTAGGCATGGTGCTAAGTTTTGATTTCAGCAAATTATATAAATATATATATATATATATATATATATATATATATGCAACAAATTAAGAGGTATATATTTATTATATACCTACTGCAATATTTGAAAAAGAAATGTTTAAGTTTTTGCTAAGTTTTTAATTTTTTAGTTTTCTTTTTTTTTTGAAATAATATAATAAAGACAACAAATAACACAATAAATGCAAGAAATAATACTGAAGTAATAATCTAGTTTTCTATAAACAACTTATGAATATCATTAATAGGTTCGAGTTGTTCCGGAGTCATGAAATGTTCTTCTTCAAATTGAAAGTTTTCTTTTAAAAATTTGATGAAAAGAGCTATAGTGATGTTGTCTGTTTCAGATGTTGGTTGATAAAAGTAAAGCTCATGGCAATACTCTCGATATAGCACAACTCGTGGAACTCTATTCCATATTTCCCTATCTGTAAGAACAACCTCTTGGTCTTCTACACAACCTAGGAACTGGTGCACAATGGCTGCGTTCTCGAGGTATTCCTCGAAGGTGAACAATTCTGAAGATACTAAAGCTCTCCTATAAGCTAACCATCTATGGCAGGCTCTCTGAAGTTCATGATAAAAAACTAGTTGGTGAGGATCCAGGATTCTATCTAGGACTATCCTCTTGATTTGCTTAAGTTGTGTGGACCTAGATGAGATGAGACTAAGTCTTCTATCAAGTTCGTTCCACAAGAATTGATTCCTACTTGTTTCGAGCACACTAAGGATAGAATTGACTTCTATGGCTGCCAATTGGTTTTCTACGTTTATAGTAACTGCTAACCTTTTCTTAGGAGCTACCATCTAAACATGATTTTAAACTTTAAGTGTTTTAAAATGCATCTAAGTTTTAGTTGTTCTATATATATATATATATATATATATTTTTTTTTTGTTTTGTTTTCAAAAGGTTATGATGCATTCACGTCGGGTTCACCAAAATGTATCGCTCCAAATTTTTCGCATCCCTACCTTCAGGCTATTGGATCCGTGCCCGGAAGGAGGATGGGAAAAGGATGTCGTGGTACCTCGGATCGAGAGGACTTTGCGAAGGTCCCGCCTCTCAAGGGAGGTATATTTTGATGATTTTTCGACGGATGGTGGGTTCACCGGGAAACATTTAAGGGCAGTTTCCACGCCTAGGTTTGGAATGTGTTTTAATGTGTTCATTTTTAACCTTAAGCATTCATATCCTAGGTTTGGCCAAATGAATCTAGATTAATCTATATGAAAATGCAAGTTCAATGAGTACAAAAAATAGATTTAAAGACATAAAACAGAGAATTTACCGAATGCAAATGAGGAATACCTGATCCGGATGTTTGGTGATGATTCTGATGTTTGAAGCGATCAGGATCGTCTGGAATTCGACAGAATCATCTGATATCTGACAGAATCATCTGAGATATGACAGAATCGTCTGAGATCTGACGAATTCGTCAGACGAATTTGTCAGAGACCTGCAAGCAGAAAAATAGATACAAAATACGACGAATACTATTGTGCTAATAAGGGGAAACAACACCAAATGACTGTATGAATACTGAATAACAGTTATGAACAGTAATTCAAATAGATTACGACATTTTAATAACAAATCATGATCTTAGTATGCAATCTAAGCTAAATGGGTGAACTCCAAATGCAAAATAACATAAACACTGAATAAACTATCTAATTTGCAGACTAAAATAGCAGAGAGAAGGTTGAGAAACGCAAACTTCAGGCACTGATTGCCTCAATATGAAATGCAGTCGAGATCATCTCGCATCAGTATGAAATCGCCTCGAATTCGACAGGTTCGCCTCCGATCTGAACAGGTTCGTCGGGGACGATGGGTGCTGGCTTCGGCTGAAAAACGGTGATGTACCTACAACAAAATTGTTATGGGACCAGTGCAAATGAAAAATCGGGATGGTTTAGCGTAGATGGAGTTAAATTGCAGATAATTTCAGCCAGGGGGTGCTAAAGGGATAGCTTAGGATTAAATAGGCTTAGGGGAGTAGTTAGGAGGTTGGAGATCATCCCAATTTGGGAGATCTCCAACGGGGGAGGGTCCCAACGGCGTAGACACGCTTCTGCCCGGATTGGAGACCCGTTGGAATAGAAGCTAATTTTGCAAAATCAGTTTTGCGACAAGATCGTCTGGACGTCCTAATCCAGACGAAATCGTCAAATCTGGGGCGATATCGTCTGATCGGCGACGATATCGTCAAACGGTCAAAACAACCTCTAAAAATGGCACGAAAAAGGGGGAAACGGATTTCTCGACGGTTAACGAGCGGTTTGGGAGGTTAAATTTGAATTTTAAATTATTTACTAAGGTGAATGTAATTATTGTAATTTTACTGCGCCAATTTTAGGGTGCTACGTAAACATATAGAGAATTGTTAGTGACTCAATATGCTTCACACTCACAAACTCTTAATCACCTTCAATCTCTCTTTTATCACAGAAACATATAGAGAATTATTAGAGACTCAATATGTTTCACATTCATCAACACTCAACCTCTTTCTCAAATCAATTTATAATATAGAACAATTTATTTCACATAACTTGAACTATCACATAAACACATCCACTTGACTAGGCTCAACCAACTCTACTCAACCAATCACTCAATTAAATAATCCTTTCTCACAAACCCTAGTCCAAACTTATGAAAATTCACTCAAATATTTCCAACAATGCTTATCAACCAATCTCACATAACAATGATACTCATGATTTTTGTACAAACTCTAGTTCAAGTTCCTCACTCAACTAATCACTTCAACAACAATGCTTATAAAAAAAGGTTTTATCAATAACTCTTTATTCCAAAAAAACCCTTTTCACTCCAACTTAGGATTCACAACATTCAACAATATAGGAAGATGTGCCCATACCTTTTTTTTTATGTAGAAGTGCCTTTAGAAAACCTGTCTCAATCACAATTTCCTTCTTTCCAATTTTTAATGGTTAGATGACCAAAATATCACTCTAACACTTTGTCAGATATTCTTAGTCACAAAAATAATCAAATCTCAAATACACCTTATTGCTCCATCTTAAAATAATATCCAACACCACAAATATTTAATCAAAACACTTCTTCCAAAACTCTAACTCATCAAAAGAACATCTTAATAATTTAGTTTCATCATAACCCTTTTCAGAAATATATCTCAAAAATAATCCAAACTCTACTTATGACTCCCTATTTAATTTTGCATTTATTAAATAAATTACTTTATAAAATAATGCAATAAGTCAATCTCTCACTTTTCTAAGGTAAAACAAAATTACCCTAGCTTTTACTTTAGCAAAAATAACCCTTCATATATCAAAAAATATTTCCTCAAAACTTAGGTTAATTTCACAACTTAACTTCCACCTTATCCCTCCTAAACCTTATAAAAACAAACTAAAATAATTTCCAAAAATAATATTACCAATTTTCACAATCCACGGGGCTCGAACTTGGCAAAATACTCCCACAATGCCTTGGTCGTGGCTTCCATGTCATGTGAGCCATGTGCCCCAATTGGAGCCTTAAAACACAACATGTGCTTTGACTCCTTCAAACCCTTAAGAGCCCTTGGCTCTTCCTTTGACGCCAACGAAACCACACACTGCGCTATTCGAGAGGTACACGTTTCAAAATTTGCACAAGCTTCTTTTCACTTAAGGTGGATGCAATAAAATCGATGCCAAACCTTAGGAATGGCTATGGTATTTATACCATATGCCTTCCCTTGTCACACATGTTAGCAGAAAGGAAAATATGCTGGGGAAACAATGTTATCGTCAGCGCTACCAACTTTACCTTTGAAATATATTTATTTATAATTATTCAAATTCAAAGGAATTTAAATATTATAAATTAAATATTTAAATCTTCTTTGGGCTTTTAAAATAAAATCCTCCTTAGATTTTAGAAAACCTTTTTTATTTGCCCAACCATGGTTTTAATAAAAACCTTTTATTTTTCCCAACCATGGTTTTAATAAAAACCTTTTATTTTGCCCAACCATAGTTTTAATAAAAACCTTATATTTTGTGCTTTACATAATTTTTAAAATTTTAAAATTTATGAAGCTCTTTTGCCACCAACCTTTTGCATTACTTCTTTTGACCTTTTGACATCAATGACAATTCATCCTTGACATCAATGACAATTCATCCTTGACATCAATGATAACTTCATCTACTCAAAATGTCCAACAATCTACCCCTTCATCTTTTCAAATTTTCTTAACATATTTTTGTCCTGCTCCCCTCGAGGAAACTGCTCTCCCTTACTCAATGCTCTCTTCTTAAATCAAATATCTCCCCCTTACTTAAATCTCTCCCCCTTTGACATCAATGGAAAAGGGTCACCTATGGGGATCGGGGCTAAGAATGAGACTCTTAACTTAGCCCCTCCCCCACCTCCTCTTGAGGTGGTTAATTCTGGGGTGGGAGTATTTATGCTCCCATAAAGCACTGATATTCACCTTTGTCCACTTTATTTCTCATCTGATTCTTATAATTTCTCTAACTATTCATGTTCATGTCCATGTTCCTATTCTTGTTCTTGTTCATGTTCATGCTTGGTTTTGGAATATTTGCTCTACACCACTTTGTTGTATGTCCATCATTATTACACTTGTAACACTTAGTATTGTTATTCCTTGTAGGTACAATTATCTTGGGATTTCTTCTGTTGCAGCCATATCTATTCATGTCATGGACCCTACAATTCATTGTCTTGTCACCAAACTGATTATATGAGTAGCAATACCCATGAAAATGTTACCTACATCTAAAATTCCCATATTCTTGTCTTTCATGTGTCCTGCATTACGAAGCCTTGTGCCCAAATTTGTGACGTGAGAAACATCATCCATTGAATTTTCCTTGTCTTGACCTCATTGGTTTCGTAGTCTCTCTACCCTATGCCAGTTCATGTCCATATGTTTCTCCTTTGTGCATTATTTCTTTCTTTGTTGAATTTTTTATTGTCCAACTCATCCTTAGAAGTCACGCTTTCTCTTACACTATCTTTTTCTGAAGTTTCTTCTTCTTCAGAACTTGAGGTTGACTCTCCTTGTTTCTTTTGAGCCTGTTCAAAACCAAGACCTGTTTTGCTTTATGTGGGCTTTTGTAACTTGATAATCTTATCCAACTTCTTTGAACTTCTTCCAAACTTGTGTAGATTATCCTTAGACTTTTCTACTTCTTCCCTTAGTAGGGCTACTTCTTGTTCTGACTTTCCACATTCTAAGACCTTTGCTTCTAATTTATCCTTGAACTTCTTTGTCTTAGCCATTGACTTGTTTAGATCCTCTATAAAATTTCCTCTCTTCATCACATTCTTGAAACTAAAGATCAAGTTGGGAGTTTTTCTTTCTTACCTTCTTTAAAGTTTTAAGAGCGTAAATAAGCTCTCCCTCAAGATCAAATTCTCCTTTTTCTGATTATTTCTCTATTTGTTTACCTTTGATAACATCTTCATTCTTTTCTGACTTGTCTTCTATAGGATCACCTCATTATTCTAGTGCCATTAGAATATTCTCTTATGGTCCTTCAAGTGTATCCTTATATTCATCATCACTGAAACTGAAACCATTCTTTGTACAACTATATTCAAGACATCCAAAATTACCACATCTAAAATACTTGAGAATTATTGGTGATCTTTTCTTAACTTATTATTTTTCTTCTATCAGAAATAGGACTTCATCTTTATCATTTTCTGAGAAATAATTATCACTATCACTTAAGTACTTACTGCCTTTTCTACATTGTAGCTTCTCTTTTGTCTTTGAAAGAACTTCTTCCCTTGTCTGCCTTGTCCATCCTTGCCTTTTTTTTGGTACCTATGTTTTTCTCATTTCCTATTCTTATGATCCTATTTTTCTTCATCATTGCTATTTCTAGCTTCTTGAAAATCAGTTGCATAATGACCATACTTTCCACAATTGAAACATCTAACAGATTTTGCATCTTTAGATCTTATTGAATCCTTATTCCTTCTACCATAATCAGATGACTCATTGCTTAAATCTGACTTCTTGCCCTTTGTCTTCTTAGTAGCTTTGAATGATGCTTCCTTCCAAATATTAGGTTCCTCTTTTGTTCTCAACTCAAAAGTTGTAAGAATACCAAGTAACATATCTCTTGTCAAAAGATAACCATCTTTTTATTCCTCTATAGTAGATATATTTTCACTAAACCTTTTTGGAAGAGATTATAAGATCTTATCACAAATATCATATTCTTCAATCTCAAGTCCAAGTCCTTGCATGGCGTTAACAACTCCATCTACCCGAAGTAGATAAGTACTAATATTTTCTTCATCTTTCATCTTTAAATCTTCAAATTGTCCCTTGATATTTTGTATCTTTACCTTTTTGACACTTTTGTCTCCTTCATATATGCTTTGTAACTTATCCCAAATTGCTTTTGCTTATTTGTAATGCATAACCTTTATGAACTCTATTCTAGGTAAACCTATCAAAATTGCATTAATTTATTTTGAATTTTAATGATGTAGAAGCTTACCATCTTTATCTATAGGTGGAGTATATGGTGGTGTGTATCCATTTTCAACTGCTTCCCATATTTCATTACCAAGTGCCATCAAATGAATCTTCATTCTCATACTCCAAAATATATAATCGCTTCCATAAAATACTGGTGTTGAATTATCTAAGGACCCATTCTTAGAATCCATTGTGTTCTTGAAAGCTTTTCCTTCAAGCTTTTAAACTCTTCTAAAGGAACCCACTTTAATACCAATTTAAAAATACAAGCTTATACTGAGAGGGGGGTTGAACAGTATAAGACCATGTTTTACTTTTCTTTCCCAATCAATATTATGCAATGTATAGATAGCAATATCAACAGTAGTAATCAAATAAATGCACAAATCACCACATATAATAGAGACACCAATTTAATGTGGTTCACCCAATGTGGGCTACTCCACGAAGAAAATATTTCACTAAAATTTTCTCAATCAATATCTTGGGAATACTTTCCCTATTATAATATTTATGGACCTCTATCCAAAGGAGACACCAATCCCCTAATCAATTTTATGGATATCTATCCATAGGAGAACTCCTTTCTCCTTAGCTCTAGCTGGTGATCTCCTAGAAGAACTACTATCTCCACTACACTGGCTAATGGATCTTTTTCCACCAAATACACATGTCCTCACTGCCCTATCTAATGGATCTCTATCCACTAGAGACTATTTTCCTCTATCCTCTATCATCTCTAAAGCTTACTCTTAGCTCTACCTCAAATCTGTACTAAACACATTCCTTCGATCTAGCATAAATTTGCTCAATCTCTATCTCTGGTCTGGCATAAACCTGTCCTCAAATCTGCACCAAACTCTATCCTCAAATCTGCACTAAACATAGTCCTTTGGTCTAGCACAAATATGTCCTTAATATTTGTCCTTTGATCTACACTAAAAATAGTCCTTCAGTCTAGCACAGATTTATCCTCAATCTTTGTCCTCAAGCCTTAACACAAAGCTTGATCCAATTACAAATCAATACTTCTAGATCTTCCCCAAACCTTAACTCAAGGTTTGAACAAATCAATCAATCAAATCTACTCACAAGTATTCTCAAAGACTTGTCTCAAATCTTCCTTGTAATCTTCCACAAAATCTCACACTGATCTATCCACTAGTCCTCTCTAGAACTTGTGAAGTGTCCATATTATCCACAACATTGAATAGATTTACAACTTAGCATTCACAACATTC
The DNA here is from genome assembly GCA_028583015.1 of Wollemia nobilis. NCBI lineage: Eukaryota > Viridiplantae > Streptophyta > Pinopsida > Araucariales > Araucariaceae > Wollemia > Wollemia nobilis. The sequence continues at coordinate 5,134,756 of JAQPPZ010000456.1, forward strand.
AACAATCTAGGAATATGTGCCCATACCTTTTGTTTGATGTAGAAGTGTCCTTAGAAAACCTATCTCAATCACAATTTCCTTCTTTCCAATTTTCAATGGTTAGATGACCAAAATATCACTCTAACACTTTCTCAAATATTCCTTAGTCACAAAAATAATCAAATCTCAAATACACCTTATTGCTCCATCTTAAAATAATATCCAACACCACAAATATTTAATCAAAATACTTATTCCAAAACTCTAACTCTTAACAATTTATTTTCATCATAACCCTTTTCAGAAAGATATCTAAAAAATAATCCAAACTCTACTTATGACTCCCTACTTAATATTGCATTAATTAAATAAATCACTTTATAAAATACTGCATTAAGTCAATCTCTCACTTTTCTAAGGTAAAACAAAATTACCCTATCTTTTACTTTAGCAAAAATAAACCTTCATATATCAAAAACTATTTCCTCAACACTTAATTTCACAACTTAACTTCCACCATATGCCTCCTAAACCTTAGAAAAACAAATTAAAATAATTTCCAAAAATAATATTACCACTTTTTGCAATCCGTCGGGCTTGAAACTTGGCACAATACTCCCACAACGCCTTGGTTGTGGCTTCCACACCGTGTGAGACATATGCTCCACTTGGAGCCTCAAAGCACAATGTGTGCTTTGACTCCTTCAAACCCTTAATATCCCTTGGCTCTTCCTTTGACACCAACAGAACCACACACTATGCTATTCAGGAGGCACATGTTTCAAAATTCACACAAGCTTCTTTTCGCTTTAGGCGGATGCAATAAAATTGATGCCAAACCTTAGGAATTTCTATGGTATTTATACCATATGCCTTCCCTTGTCACACACATCGACGGAGAGGAAAATACATCAAGGAAACAATGTTGTCATCGGTGCTACCAACTTTACCTTCGAAATATATTTATTTATAATTATTTAAATTCAAAGGAATTTAAATATTATAAATTAAATATTTAAATCTCCTTTGGGCTTTTAAAATAAAATCCTCCTTAGGTTTTAGAAAACCTTTTTGATTTGCCCAACCATGGTTTTAATAAAAACCTTTTATTTTTCCCAACCATGGTTAATCTTTTATTTCGCCCAACCATGGTTTTAATAAAAATATTTTATTTTGTGCTTCACATAATATTTAAAAATAAACATTATGAAGCTCTTTTGCCACCAAAATTTTGCATTACTCCTTTTGACCTTTTGACATCAATGAAAATTCATCCTTGACATCAATGACAACTTCATCTACTTAAAATGTCCAACAATTTGACTACTTAGTCGCTTAACCCTCATTCACCAAAGTGAATGATCTTTTATAACCTACCTTCAACATGCTAGGATTTCAATGACACCAATGGATGGCTGAGATTAAAATATGATGAATGGCTAATATTATAACTTTGATATGTGACATAGATCAATTCAAATGGATGGTTGAGATTAAGTCATGATGAATGGTTGTAATTTATTCATATATAAATATATATTTATATTAAATAAATAAATATAAATATATAAAATATTTATACTTATATATATGAACATAAAATAAATATATAAATAAATAATGTATGGTTGTGATTGGATGATGTGTGGAAGATAAGTGGCTAGGATTTGGTGTCTATAGATACCCCTTTTTGTATCGCATTACGTGAAACACAATGCGGTGCAAAAATAGGAGACACCCAGTTTGGTGAATCAACTTTATTTCCTTTGAGCACAACAAGATCCTGGAGATAAAAAATGTTGGTGTAGCTTACCCCTTCAATTTGCGAATGAGTGAAGAATGAATCTTACGAGCCAATTGATAAAATTATAGGTGATAATGTAGGTGTAAATGTAGGTGTATGATGTATTTTATTTTTGATCCAATATATGAAAGGGTTTTTGTTGATGTGGATGATATGAATGATATAAATACCAGTGACATAGATGAATATGCAATGGTTGATTACGTTCTTGCGCTAACAGAAAAGGGTTTTTTTGCCAATGTGGAGGATGTAGATGTGATGTATTCTGTTTTTGCCCCAACATACACAAGGCAGTTTTTAGAAATATGGATGATATGAATGATGTATCCCGATGTGTAAAATCAAAATCGAATGTGGTTACCCCAAGTTTAGGGTGGTCCTGTGTTATTTAATAATATGCCTTTTGGCATCATTGAAATGCAAAGTGATGAATATGCAAGATGACATGGAGGAATGTGATCGTATAATGACTGTTGATAAATTCCTTTAATTGGAACCAACCATCCTAAAGGCCCATGTCCTCGATGACTATAGGTATAAAAGAGATGATGTAATTGAAATTATCCATGTTTCAAGCCCCATGAACAAGGCCATCATTGACAACATTTGAGCAAAGTAATCTGAACATAGTCTCACTCAAAAAATTAGAGACCAAATGGATTTTAATTTTTAACAAGAGGATGGTGAATGATGATATGAGCAAGTGTCCTTATGGTGATTTATCCATCCTATCGAATTGCATGGATAACCAATCATTGCAATCGCCAATTTAAATAGAGTAAACCACTAGATATGAGGTTCACTTGAAAATTATGAGTGGAATTGGCAAATGTTGAATGGAAATGCAATGATAAATGTAGTTGGAAAAGTGGAATGATGATGTATGATGTGTAACGGAGATGAATATACATTGATGAGTGAATTGGATGACTATGAAATTTGGAATTATTTTGGAATATTTTTGGAGCAATTATGGATCATTTTTGTGACTTTTGGTCACAAATGAAATTTAACCACCCAAATAAATCCATGTTATAAAATATGATGAAATGTTGTGATGAATGACCGGTATAATGAATGTGGCCATTTTGTGAAATTTTGGGATTTTTTGAGGCTTTTGTACATGATTTTGACATTTTCATGACTTTTGATTGCAAAAAAAATGAAGCATCCAAATTGATCTGTATCTTCATAAAACATAATGGGATGATGAGATGGATGTATGGATGGGATATGAGGTGATTATGTGGAGGTAAGCTACATATTTGAGTTTTTTTGGTCTTTTTGCAACATTCTGGATCCAGATATCAGCCAATGTTTGTATCAAGCACAGACGTGGGAGAGCATTTACCATGTGGTAAATGTAGGGGAGCATTTGACTATGCTCTGTAGATGCCCTAGGGTATTTGAGTGCACTAGAAATAGCTATAAAAGGTCTATAGGGGTGAATTTTAATTTATTCTTGATCTCACGAGTTCCAGAAGTAGCATCTGAAGGAAGTGAGTGAGTGAGTGGAGTGTGAAGGAGTGTAGCAAGGGCAATGGAGGGAGTGGATTTGGCAGTATGCATGGAGGTGTATGTGGCTGAGGTAAGTACCCTTGGCATTCTTGTTTGGATTTGTGCAATATATATTTTTTTGTAATGAAAGTGTTAGTAATTTATTTTTTGTTGTGTTGTGTTTCAGTTGATTATCTTGGAGGCTCAACACTGATTCTCACCAGTTATACCAGGGGTGAGAAAGGCCTTGTAGAAGACCCATTGGGATAAGTTGGAGGATATGGGGTTGGCTGGGGTAGCACAGGTTGAGGTGGTGAGGGTGGATGAGAGGTATCTCTTAGCCTTGGTTGAGATATAGGATCTAAATAGGGAGACCTTCCAACTCTCAATAGGGGAGATGACTATGACATTGTAATATGTATATCACATTTTTTCAGTGTCGATGGAGGGGTTACATGTCCAAGTTATACACGATAAGGAGTATGAGCTAGGGAAAATTTTTAGATACAAATGGAAGGATGCAAATATCCAAGGTGGAGGGATAAGGTATCTATCCATGTATGCAAGGAAGGAGTTGGAGGTATTGCCCACCTTAATCATGTTTCTATTGGCCAACATATTTGTGTCTAATAGCATCGAGTGTCATTTTACATGGAACATGATTAGTCTAGTATAAAATATGATTGATGAGCCTCGAATATATGCATGGGTACCTGTGTTACTAGTAAAAATGTATATGGAGTTGTATGAGGTGAGGAGGTAGGGTTAGAAGGAATTGGGTTGTAGTGTATTACCGTAGTTTTGGGGCTAGGAGTACTTCAATGTGGATGTTCCTATGGGTTTACCTTACGAGAAGTGGGATAGGGATTAGCCATATGTGATGAGGTGGTGAGTGGTTGAGGAGGTTTATCCTAGCTATCTTGGTCATAGTGGTTAGGAGTGTAGAGATCTATGGGTAGGGCTAACAACTGATCAGGTTTATTGGTGACCATGGTGAGGTTCTAGGTGTCCTAGTGATGGAGAGTAGCTACAAAGGATTTGATAGGATAGATGGATGGTTGGATGGCATGGGAGTCAGGTGGATTTAATCCAGTTCTCATGGGTGCTATGGTATTTTTGGGTAAGGTAGGGAGTACTTGAGGCTCCTATGTTGTATAAGCATCGATCAAATTAGTTAATCCTACCATGTGTGGAGTGGCAGGTGGACTATATGGATGATGAAGGGATAGATCTCCTAGACATGAATGATGCCAAGACCATAATAGAGTATGAGGCTTGGTTTGCTTCACAACCTTCATGGGTATCGATTTAGGTGGTTGAGGAGGGTGGCAAATATGAGAAGGTAGCAGAGGGTGCATATGAGGCTCCCCATCATCGAAGACATCATCAGTGCAGTAGGTAGGCAAGGAATGTGATAGAGTAGCCTCCAAATATTAGGGGTGATGGTGGTTGTGGGGATAAAATTAAGGAGATTTCATAGAGGACTCCATATCAAAGTGAGGAGTGGGCTAGGTTTGATGTAGAGAGAGATAAAATTTAGTATATGGTGACAGAGTGAGATGTAGATATAGCTCTATTATAGATGGAGCTAGATGCATGGGTGGCAGCAGGTGGAGGTAAAGATATGATAGTAGGACTCTAGGAAGATATAGCATAGAGGAACTCTTATCAAAGGTATGGCATAATATGCCTTAAATCCTGGGATAGGTATCTCTAGGATTTAGAGATCTACTCATGTGACACCATATTGGGCTACCATATTGACCTTATTCCTCCATAGCAGATTTTGTTAGGCATAATGACTCTATTTATAGTGCCTCTAGGTCTAGGTCTTCTTCAGGGTCACAGGAATATTCCTATGGGTATTATCCAATGCTTGGATCCACTTTTTGAATATGAGCCTTGGTGCTCCATTGTATATAGCCTTCGGATGCTCATTGTACATGTGATATATATATATATATATATATATATATATATATATATACATATGGCTTTTACTTTTGTGTTATGCATTTGTGTGGATGTTTGTGTGAATGCATATGTATATGTGATGGATGAAAATGTAATGATGATGTGGATGAATACATATGAACTAATGCTCTAATGATAATTCGTAGTAGTTTAGATTTGCTTGACCATTGTTTGCTCATTTTTGTTTAATCAGAGTCGCCAAAATGATGATATATGAAATGGAAGGCTCATGTAATGATAGGATAATGACATGAATATTGTGCTTTGGCTTATGGATGGCTGATTTGAAATTGTTTTGCAGATACTCAAACATACTAGTGATTTCCAAAAAACTCACTAAGGTCTATCTAATTTCTCTAAGACCAAATGTGTTGCAATGAAATGTTCATTTACCAAATCATGAGCATGGTAATGATCCAAGGTAATAAATAACCAATGTGTGTGTAAGTGAGTTCATTAACCCATATTGAGTAAACTAAGATGAAACTTGTCATGGAGGAGACCAAGAATCTAGCTTGTCCTTATGTACAGTTAGAGATCTCTTCAAGAGAGACATATCACCATGCATGAGCGTACTCCATTGCCAATCAATCATTTATAGCCCTAGTGGATATTATCTCCATAGTCCAATGATTTGACCTCTAAGCTTTGGTAATTTGGACTACCTAACCATCTGGATGGAAATGTAGTTCTATCCTTACGACTCATGGATCTATGGTGTGTGATGTATAAAAGAGTTAGAGCTTTGGGGAATCAGATTCTCAACTGAAGTGAGATGAGAATTTTACACTATCCTTACTACTCATTCTTTTATTTTGGTGATGTGAGTAGTTGTGAAGACCACTATTTTTTATTTTGGACTATGTGCATAATGGGGCAAGCAAAGGTGACCCTTTTTTGCTTCGATATTCAACCCAATCATGGTGTTATCTCTCTTTTATACAATATGGATTTAATATGTGAAAATATATTTGGTTCAAGAGTGTTAGAGTCAATCCCAAAACTCAAGATTTTATTTAGTGAAAATGTGCCTTGGTCCTAGATAAAGTTCGACATGTATTGGAGTTTGCTTGAAACACTAGGAGTGGTTGAGTGACCGAAAATATCTAGTGGTAATGAAGTGATAGTGCAAATTTGACTTGTGAAATATTGTATGAAAATGGATATGAACTTGGGGGTACCCCTAATTAAGGTAATAATATTTATTGGATCAATTATTGTCTAAACTTAACAAATGACCCTTAATATGGTGGATGAAATGCACTGAAATTATAATGATTGTGTTTATACAATGTGGATGTATGCAATACGATGTGTATGAATGCAACATTTATGAATAATTTTTGTGTGTAGTATATATATATATGTAAATCACATTAAGTATAGAATGCTCTCAATTGGATAATGTTAAGTGGTTCGAGCTCTTCTTCTCTCTCTAGACTAGCAAGTCTATATGTTCCTTGACCCACTTTTTGGGTGACAATGTATGGACCTAACCAATTAGCCACAAATTTATCACGAACATGTAGCAATGCATTGGTGTTTTATTAATTTTCTTTGAGGATAAAATCTCCTACTTGGAATTCACGTAGATGGGCTTTGGTGTTGTAAGGACGTTTGAGGTGATCTTGGTATACTCATAAATGTTCTAAGGTATTAATTTTCCTCTCATCAAGGAGTGTAATTTGGTCATGATTTTCTTGTCTAGCAGTATCGTCATCTATGAATTCCTGCAATGAAATTCACAATGAGGGGATCTCGATCTCAAGAGGTATTATTGCTTTGGTACCATATACCAATGAGAAATGTTTCCCCAATAGGCATGTGGATGCTTTTTCAATAAGCCTATAATACCAAGGGAATCTAAGTGTGCCAATATCAATGATATCCTTTGACTAGTTTCTTAATAATAGCAATGAAGGTCTTATTGGTTGTCTCAGCTTCTCCATTTTTTTGTGGGTAATAAGGAGTCAAAAAACTATATTTCTCGCAAAGTGCTTGAACATCCTTGTTTTTGAAAGACTTACCATTATCAAAATTTATTTTTGAGGGGATACCAAAGTGACAGATAATGTGTTGAAGTATAAACTCCACAATTCAAGGTCTAATCGTACTGGTTAGAGGAATTGCCTCAACCTACATTGTGAAGTATTCAGTGGTTGTGATGATGAACATGTGTTATCCTAAGGAAGGAAGTGATATTTTACCAATCAAGTCCAAACCCCATTTTTAAAATATCCAAATACTTTGAATAGGTTGCAATGCTTGTGATGGCACATGAGTTAGATTAGCATTTTGCTGACATTGTTTACATTTCTTGACATAGTTGCAACAATCGCATTCCATGGTGGGTCAATAATAACCCATGCATAAAATACCCTTTTCAATGGCCATTACACTAAAATGACCACCACAAGTACCATCATGAGCTTTTGATATTGCTCTTCAGGCCTCGATAGGCTCAAAATAATGAAGTAGGACTCCATCATAAACACATCTATACAACATGTCTCCTAAGAGAGTGAAACGGGTTGCCTTTTTCTTGAAAGTGCATTTAGAAATCCGTGACATGTTATATGGAAGTGTTCCAAACTTGAGGAAAGCTTTTATTTGGTTAGACCAAGGCTCATATGACTCTGCGTGGATAAAGTAGATGTCCTTCTCATCTTTAACTCAACTTAGAAAATTGTAGATTTAGAGATCATTGTGACAATTAATGGTTGTACCTCTCCTTCAGAGTTCTTTGGAATTAGTGATCCTAGAGAGGCCATTGCATCTATAAATCTATTAGTCAGTCTAGTAAAGCTATTGATTTCATACAAGTAAAATTTGACAATCAAATTCATTGCTACTTCATGATAAAGTTTTAAGATTGGTTCTTTGCATTGGTATTATTTGTTTACTTGATAAAAAACAAGTTGATAATTACCAAATATCTTCATATGCTTTATGCTCATAGCTAAGGTTTCTTGAATTCCTAATATTAAGGCTTCATACTTTACATTATTATTTGTGCATGGGAAATCAAGTTTGAATGATAAAGGAGTAGGTATCCCTTGGGGTGTATGAAACATGACTCATGCACCTTGTCTTGTTTTACACTTAGAACCATCAAAGAATAGTGTAATATCGACATCTTCCTCTGGAATGACATCTTATTCTTGTTTAGTGATGGAAAATACCAAATCATCTAGGAGCTTTATAATCGAGGGTTACACACTAGGAAGTGGACCTTCCATAAGTTGATTGGATATAACTTGACCTTTAATGGATTTTGGCTAATGAATAAGATCAAATTCTATCAAGAGCATTATCCATTTTGTGATACGTGTATTATTGTAAGTGTGAGACATTATGTACCACAAAGGATTTTCAAGAGCTATGACATATGTTGTGTGGTTTAGCATGTAATTTTTGAGTTTATTAGTGGCAAAAACCACAGGTAAGTATAGTTTTTCTACGTAAGCGTATCTAGTTTTGTAGCTTACCAATATTTGACTAATGTAGTAGACAAATTGCTCTCAGTTATTTTTGTTATTTTGAGCAAGCATTTTCCCTAAAGAAAAGTCCATTATAGAGACATAAAGACGAAAGAAAACCCCCAGATGAGGAGTTAAAAATTGGTGGATATACCAGGTGTTGCTTGATATCATCAAAAGCCTTTTGGCATTCATATGTCTATGAAAATTTCACCCCATTTTGTAGCAGGTGATTAAATGGACTACATTTATTTGAGATTTATGCAATGAAATGACGGGTCAATTAGATCTTTCCTTGTAAACTACGCAACTCTTTCAAGTTTTTTGGGGGAGGAATCTCCATGATGATCTTAAATTTATTTGGGTCCACATTAATGCCTCTCTTGGATATTATGAATCCTAGTAGTTTACATGAGGTGACACCGAAGACACACTTCTTGGGGTTCAACCTTACATTATGATCTAGAAGTTGATCAAAGACTTTTTCCAAGACAACAATGTGCTCTTATCGAGTTTTAGATTTTTCCAATATATCATCCACATAGTATTCAATGATCTTATACATGTAATCGTGGAAGATGTATGTCATGGTACGTTGATAAGTAGCACCTACATTTTTAAGGCCAAAGGGCATCACCTTGTAATAAAAAGTCAGCCAAGGTATTGTGAATGTTTTTTTGTGTTGGTCATGAATATTAATCTGAATCTGGTTATATCCTTAAAAAACCATCCATTAAAGATAGCATTTCATGGCTAGCGTAAGTGTCGACAAGAGTATCGATGTTCGATAGAGGAAAGTCATCCTTAGGACACACTTTGTTAAGTTTTCAAAAGTCAGGGCAAATGTGTATCACCCTTTTAGGGTTACGAACGTGTACCTTATTTGAGAGCCACTTAGGATATTCAATGGGTATAATGAAACCCACATATAAAAGCTTTTGAAGCTCTTCTTTGACCATGAGGGCAATGTCAGGATGCATCTTTCTCAGTTTTTGTTTGATTGGCTTAGCATTAGGGTGCAAGGTAATATTATGGACAACCAAGTTAGGGTCAAGGCCAGGAATGTCTTTGTAGAACCATGTAAATATGCTCTTTTTCCTCTTTAGGAGAGCAATCAATTGCTCTTGTTCATTAGAAAATAATTTTTTTCCAAGTTTGATGAGTTGTGTATTGTTTGTGTTTGTGCTAAGGCTTATATCAATGGTATCTTCAATGGACATGTGAGAACCTTCCTCAAGCTAATGGGGTATTGGTATCATATGAATGTCAATGACATTATCAAACTCTTATGACTCAGTCTCTTCCATGTCTGCTTAGAAAACATCAGGATCTGATGGTGAAGGCGAAGGTGAAGGTGGGCGTAAAGGCAAGGGTGACAGAGGAATGTAAGTAGTGGAAGCTCTTAACAATTCCTCAAAAAATACAAATTTGGCAAAGTATGGTGGTGATTAAATCCATTCCATATCAATTAGGCTAATGTCAATTGGAATTGGTTTTGGCAAATTGTATGGATTATAGAGTGGGGTAAATAAATAAATAGAATTCATGTTGACTTAATGGGGTAATGATGGTTGGTAATGTGAAGGGTTTTTTGGTTCTATCTGCTAAAATTTGTAAAGGAGTCTTTGAAAATTGAATAGCAGCAAGAAACACTTGTAAATACAAATAACAAGACCATGCAAACACAATGCAAAAAAAAATTGTTTTTTTTAATTTTTTTGATTTTTTTTTTTGCAGTTTGTGTGTTTTTATGAGTCTAAGCCTAGACTACTATGCAAGGTGTATTTGTAAGATGAATGGAAAATGAGGTTTTTTCTAGTGATAAAATCTAAAAAATAACTCATGCGATGCTAAGGTGTCTATGGGGTGAGATAGAAGATGGAGATGAATCCCACCGTCATTGATCTCGATTAATGGTTGGTGATGAAGTCCAAATCATTGATGTTTAAAGTACAACATGCAATCTTGTGTAATTCCTTTTAAAGTTTTGATTGTCTATGGTGCTCATACAATGCCAATAAACTCACTTCCACTCAACTAAGTTGGTGACCAAGGATACTAATACCAAGTTCCTCAAAGGAATATAGGGTACACCTATTAAGATCCACCCTAAATCATCAAGTGATTCTAATAGTGGAGGGTTCACCTAGTTCTTCCACCCTGAATCATCAAGTGATTCCAACAATAGGAGTAAGCTTGAGTACCAATAATTTGTTCCAAATTGGAGAAGTAAAAGTGAGATATGTTAGCCTAAAATTTAGCTATTTATGTTTTTTTTTTATTGCAAACAACATATAAGATAAAAGGTAAAAAATATAACAAACAACAGAAACTAAACCTAATGTAATGAGTGTTTTAATGTAGCTAATATGGATGCACAAGTGAAAATCTATCCTATGTGAAAACTATATGAAGAGATGTTTTATAAATGCCTAAGATGCAAGATGTGTTGCTTTTTAAATAGAAAATAGATATATTCTTTTCAATATCTCTGTAAAAAGCAAAAAAAATGGAGGTGGGATTTGATCAAGACTTACCAGGAAGCATATGTATTTCTTCCCAACTCTCCTAGATGCATTGCAAAGTCTCCTGAGCATGGTGATATGTCTCTTGGATATGGTAAGGCATCACTCAAATGTGGCAGGGCATCTGTGCAACCAAAAATTAAATTTTGATGATCCCAAAAGCCCTAGTTTCACGATTTTTATGTGATCAAATCTTTGAAAACCTCCAACATAAATAAAAAATGTAGATCAAAAATGATAAGGTATTTTAAAATAAGAAACCCTCTTGGGGTCCCACCATGATTACCATTTTTTAAAGCAAAAATCACCAAAACCAAGATAACAATAACAAAATCAACACAAAATATATTGCATAATGAATAGATAATATTTTATTGATGTGGTGGGAACCTTGATCTCTAATGTTACAATAGAATATGTATTGATACAATAATTACAATTGAAGGTTTTTAAAAACCCTTGTTCATAATGAATATTAGGTATCTTTTGCATCATCTTCACTTCAAATAGGTTTGTGGTTGGGCTTCAGTATCCCTATGGAACCACCCTAGCTGCAACAACTGTAAATAAACGTAGTTCTTATACTTTTAAATAGATCCACAATACCAAATAATTCAATAGTATCTACGAGGGCTCCATTGTATGAGACCCTTTGTAAAAATACAAATCTACAAACCCTAGTGTTGTGAATGATGAAATGCAAGCTAAATAGAAAAAACATAAAATTAAAACAATAAAATTTTTACCTTGTCAATATTATACATGTTGTTCTTATATGCATTCCTACTTCTATGATCTGATGGTGTACAAACACCCAAAATCGTTTGAGGGTTTTTTGGTGGTAAATAATTTGAGGGAAAATGCCCATAAGCATTCAAAAATGGCGGTGAACATCTCACAACATTCTAGATATGCTTAGTAGTGTTCAAGTATTTCTAGGAAGGGTACTTCATAACCAGATCTGGTTTGCAAGGGATTCAATGATAGAAATGGGGGATACAATGGTGGCGAGGGAGAAGGATGTTAGCGAAATGCTAGGGTTTTGGAAAATGATGGATGCAAGGGCTTAATCACTTATTTAACTGCTTAACCACTTAACCCTTATTAACCAAAGTGAATGATCTTTTATAACCTACCTTCAACATGCTAGGGTTTCAACGACACCAATGGATGGCCAAGATTAAAACATGATGAATGGCTAATATTATAACTTTTATATGTGACATGGATCAAGTCAAATGGATGGTTGATATTAATTCCTGATGAATGGTTGTGATTTATTCATAGATAATTATATATTTATATTAAATAAATAAATATAAATATATGAAATATTTATAATTATATATATGAAAATAAATATATATATATATGTGTGTGTGTGTGTGTGTGTGTGTGTGTGTGTGTGTGTGTGTGTGTGTGTGTGTATAATAGACGGTTGTGATTGGATGATGTGCAAAAGACAAGTGGCTAGGATTTGGTGTCTACAATTATGTTGATTAATTATTATACTCATCACTTCTAGCATTTTTCTCATTTTGAGTTTATGGAGGTATCATAATTAGATTTTGGTAGAGTGGGGATGGATGGCAATTATGGTTGAAAGGTAATATTTAAAGATGAATTCTTACTAGGGTGTGTAGCAATGTATAGTGAGGGCATAGGGTTACCGACTATTGAGTGTTTATAATGGGTGAGATGGAATACATAGATCTAGGAATCTATGAGTTTTAGGTAATATGGGTAGCATAGACCATAGATGGGGCAAGTGGTAATTTTTCTACCCTAGTCATAGCATCCTCCACATGAGCTGCTTCTTCAAAAACTATAGCTAAGTGTTGTAGTTAGCATTAAAACCATCAAATCCAAGGTAAATTGTAAACCTTTCATATAATATGGCAATGTGTATTCTTTATTTGGCCTAATATTTTGTGAAATTAAATTTAAGGTCATCAATAATATATTATTATAATCATATATATAATCTTGAGGATGTCTTTGCATTGCATTATGTTGAAACAAAATAGAATACCCATTACCCATACTATCAAATCTATGCATAAACGGTTCTACAAATGATGCTCAACCAATAATTAAAATAACTAGGAAACCCCCTATACCACAATGCAACTTTATACTAAAAATAATAAATTAATAAACATACCATAATGTACTCCTCTTAAATAAGGTAAATTTATTTGATTGAAGTTAACTCATTAAGGTGATCCAACATTGTCTTATTCCCACTCCTGTCAAAAGTGGGTAATGATTTTATATAATTAGGTGGGGTAGGAGAATAAGCTTCTAGATTTAAAGGACCTTGATAAGTCCAATCAAGAAGTCAGGTTTTAGGCCTAGGTATTTGAGGTGCAGATTTTTTTGAGGTGGAACGTACTATTGTTATTGTAGTGGATATGGATAAACTGTGAAAGGCATCTAAGAATATTGGTATGAAGAATAATAAGGTAGAGGATATGGAGGATTTGGAATCTATAAAATATGGGTGGTGGACTTGGATAAGATCATTATTGATTTGGAGAAGGATACATATTTGGAAATGAAGGAAAATATTGCAAGCCTTATAAAAAAGCCTATTGATTTAGAGGAAAAGGGTATTGTTGTGTGTTTTATTGTATCTATTTGGTTGAAAGCAAAATTTGTCCTTGGTGGTTTTTTTGGGTGCTTTATATTCCTAACTAATCAACTGATACATATTGGAGGTATTACATTATTTGGTACCTTGTAAATAATTTAGATTAGGGTGTGTTTAATTTTCGAGTCCATAGTATGTGTCAAGTTATCAAGTGTGAGTGTGTCATATAAGTAAGTGTGGAGTTATGTGTGTGAAGTGAAATATTAGTAAGTGTGAGTTATGTGAGTGAAGTATCAATTTTATAATTAAGGAGTTATGAGCAATCATGATAGTCTTTGTCTTCATGTAATATGTGATATTTATTATGTAAGAGGTAAATATGAAGAGTTGGATCTCCCATGAGTTTTAGGAGAGAAAAGGTCAAGATTCATGTAATATGAAGAGTCTTATGTATGTATATATTGAATAAAAAGTCATGTATTATGTATCAAATAAGAATTTCATTTATGCATTGCTTATAGTAGACATATTTAAAAAAAAAATGCAGTGAGTTTGATGTTCATTGTTGATTATTCATTTATGCATGTTATTGGGATCCTATATATTGTTAATCTTGTGAGCATAGTAAATATTTTCTTACAATGGTATTAGATCCATCTTGTGTGATCGTATACAAAGCCACGTTAGACAAGCAATATTGGAGGATAAAGTAGAAGAAAAATTGAGAGAAATAATTGGAGAGAAGATAATTAAGGTGAAGAGAAGAGCTACATTGAAGGAGACATATGTATAGATTTTGAATAAATAATAGGTCCATCTCATGGTTATGCATAGTGGCTATTTTTGAAAAATTGGCTAAAATTAGGATTTTTAAAATTTGGAATTGGCTAATATTTGGGACCCTTGACCAGGGTCCATTAGCCAAAAATTTCTAGGTGCAATTATTTTTTTTGGATCGATTCGCCCCAATTTTATAATAATTTGACCATTTTAAGTTTAAATTTTCAACATTGCTCCTAATAATAGTGAACCTTCTACATGTGTTTTGAAACTATTCACCTGGATTTTGAAACTGATTCGCCAAATTTTTATAAATATATTTTGGGTTCGACCCCTTACACATAACCCTGGTCCATCTGGATATGTGTTATGAAGAAGTTTAAACATGAGAATGAGTATAAGCAAACAAAGCATATGATATTGTTCAAGGAATGAATATGGCATATGATAAATTAATCTTGAATGTAGACAAAGAATGTTATATATTGATTTAGAATGTATTTACATAATTATTAGCAATGATTTGAAGTCTTCACAAGGATATCATAGAAAATATGATGAATTGTTACACTCTACATCTAATAGCAACATAAACAATAATGATATAAATCATAAGCTATATTATTGTAATTACTTGCTGAAAATATGGAAGATATAGGTGACAAATTAATGGGATAGATACAATACTAGAATCTCAAGCAGAACCAAATTCAAAGCAAAAAAACCAAGACAAAAATTAGAGATTGGAAATACATGAAGGTAAAAATATCTTCATACCAAATAATGTAATATAGGAAAGTGTTGGAGGTATTACATTATTTGGTACCTTTTTAGATTAGGGTGTATCTAATATTTGATTCAATAGTATGTGTCAAGTTATTAAGTGTGAATGTGTGTCATGTAAATAAATATGGAGTTATGTGTGTGAGATGTCATGTTAGTAAGTGTGAGTTATGTGAGTGAAGTTTAGAATTAAGGAGTTATGATAAATAATGAGAGTCTTTGTCCTTATGTAATATGTAAGATTTATTATGTAAGAGAAAAATATGAAGATTTGGATCTCCTAGGAGTTTGAGGAGAGAAAATATCAAGAGTCATATAATATGAATAGTCTCATGTATGTATATATTGAAAAAATATGTAATATGTACTGAAAAAGAATTGTATTTAAGCATTTCTTAGACCCAAGTGGAATTTGAGATGAGATTGTACAAGTAGGAGGTATGATTTGAGCACTAAATGAAAGATGTTGATTTGAATTAAGTGTGTTATGGAATATTACAAAATATGTATTATTCATGGGGTTATTTACATTGAAGGTCATTATGAAAAGAGGATTTGTGTAATTCAATGTAGGACTAATACTTGCCCAAGTTTAATTTACAAGAGCAAATGAATGATACATTTGATAGCCAAGGAAACCAATTTCTTGGGATGTAGGATTTTGACTAATTAGTTTGGTCATTGGGATTTTTCCTTTTGAGAGAGCAAGATTAAACATATAAATATTCTCAATCTCATAATATTTTATATGGACTTATATGCTCTCTCTATACTCCTCTTCTCAAGGTCTAATTATTTTCCTTTATTAACATGCTTGTCCTTACTGATTTGTGCATCTGCTTGGGTTGTATCTACAATACTCTTCCTAGTTTTTCCTTCTACTTTTCTTATTGTATAGCTATTGGCCCCTTATATTTCAAGTAAAATAGTGGCCTCCCTATCCTAAGCACTATAGTATCTTTTTTTCCTTCATCTGACTTCTAAGTTGAGGTTTTTTCCTCGAATGCTTTTCTTTTATTCTTGGTTTTGACCACTTGTTAATTTGTCCATGTAGCATCATTTTTAAATGTGGAATCTTCATCTATTTTGGTAGTTTTGAAATTTATAAAGATCACATTGTTGGGATTTGATAAATTAGGAACTAACTATTGTATTTGAGTTTATTGGTAAGAGGGTTGATTTTCCATAGATGTCATTTGATCCAAGATAATGGATTATTGATCCTGATATTACTAGTCATACTGGCTAGCCTAGGAAAGTTAAATAGCTATCAAACAATTCATAGGATCATACCCCATATTGTATGGAAAACATCAATGTATTAATCTCTAAATTGGCATTTACCATATTATTTTGAACTTGATTTGCATCTTGATTAGCATTTTTTCAATGCACTTACTCTTTAGTGAGGTGGGGGTATTTTGTAGTTTTCAAGTCTAAGTTTGTTGGCAGTGCTTCTTTTCAATATTGTTCTAATTAATCATTATCCACATCACTTCCAACATTTGTATCATTTAAAATTTGATAAAGGTATCATCATTGAATTTTGGTTAACCAAGAAAGGTTTGCAATTATAGAAAAAAATACAATAGTTGAAGATAATGTTTGGTTAGGATGTGTAACAATATATTATGAGGTCATAGGGTTAGCATCTAGTTGAGTTTTTGAAATGGAAGATATGGAAGGTGTAGATCTAGCAATCTACAATTTTGGGGTAATATGGGAAACATAGGCCATAGGGGAGATAGGTGGTAATTTTTCTACCCTAATTAGAACATCTTATATACGAGTTGCTTCTTTGAAAATTACATCTAGAGTGTTGTGGTTAGAATTGCAAACCATCACAGATAAGTTAGCTTGTAAACCTTTAATATTATGTTACAATTCTTGTTCTTCATTTGTCCTAACATTTTGTGGAATCAAATTTAAGGTCCTCAATAATATAATATTGTAATCATATATATTTTCCTAGGGTTGTATTTGCATTGCATTCAATTGAAACAATACAAAATATCTATTACCCATACTACCAAATCTATACATGAATAGTTCTATAAATGATGCCCAACCAATAATAGAATTATTAGGCAAACCCCTATACCACAATAAAATTTTATCATGCAAAGAATAAATTAGTAAGATTTCCATGATGTCTTCCTCTTGAATATGATGAATTTATTTGATTGTAGAAAACTTGTTGAGATGATCCAATATCATCTTATGCCCACTTCCATAAAATGTGATAATTCCTTAATAGTTGTAGGCATAATAGGGGAATAATATCCTAGACTTAATGGGCCTTAATAAATCCAATTGAGAATTTGGTTTTGAGGCCTAGGTGGTTGAGGCATTGGATTGTTTTGAGGAGGTAGACTATATTGTTGTTAGAATGGATAAGGATATACCACATAAACTTAAGATGGATAGGGAGGTATCTGAGGATATTGGTATGGAGTGTAATAAGCTAGAGGAGGATAGGGATGATTTGAAATCTAGAAATAATAGGATATTAAAATCAAATAAACCCATATTTAATTTGGAGGAGGCTACATATTTGGAAATGGAAGAGGATATTGCAAGCCTAATGGAGGAACCTAATGATTTTGAGGAGAGCATTACTCTATGTTTTATTGTGTCTAATTGGTTGGAGGTAGCATTTATCCCTAGATTTTACTAGGGTACTTTGCATTCCTACCTAATTAATCGACACTTTTAATTTTTGAGCAAAGCCCAAGATCTTATCAGGAAATATTTGTCTTGAAGATCCTATATTTTGAGGTATGAGTTTTCCAAAAGGAATAATGGAAGTGTTATATAAACTAGACCTATGTGGAATTTGAGATGAAGGCATAAGAGTAGGAGGTGTGATTTGAGCATTAGATACCAAAGGTTGGTTTGCATTAAGTGTGTTATGGAAGGTCATAAATGATGCATTAAATGGAGTTATTTATATCAAATGTAATTTCATAAGGAGGTTTGTTTTTGTCAATATAGGACCAATAGTTGACCAAGTTTGGTTTACAAGAATGGATGATTAACACATTTGATGTAAGACTTTCACTGATAGGATTGGCCATTGGGTTTTTTCCTTTTGAGCTAGTAGGATTAGACTTAGGAATATCCTCAATCTCATAATATTGATGTACCCAGATGGAGGCTTGCTCCTTTGTTTCCCCTTTCATATATATTTTTTGATATGAGATTAGCTCTAATGATCAATGTACTTTACCCATTTTTTTTACTCTTGAGCATATATTCATAAGCTTGACCTTGCACACATACGTACCTACAAAAATAGAGTTTTGAGGTTAAATTTTATTAATTTGTATAATTTGTTCTATAGAGCAATTTACAAGTAAACTAGAGAGAATTACTAGCAGACTCGAGCAATTCACTAGCAAAAGTATAAATTAAAACAATTTGAAAAATAAATAACCAAATGAATCACTTGGATAAAATTGCTTTCCTAGGAGGATTTAGAAATAACTTGTCTTTCTAAGAGAATTACTTCACAAAATTTAAGTAAATTTATCTTTCAGATTCAATCTCAAGAAAATATTGTTATGTACCAAATTACCAACTGAATAGAGCTAATCTCTAATTGATTTGATCTTTCATATAATTTTATTAGAATTTGGTCCAAATGCTTCCTACCTATGGTAGATGAAAAATGGAATCAAATTTGAGGTATCAATATAGATTTGATGTTTCCTTGATTGCTTGCGTTGCAAAAAAAAAATTAGATTTTAGAGCTCATAATAGTATCTCCACTTGTAAAGCACCGATAAAAATTGAACACAAATAATGAAAATATGTGAAATTTGAGGTTAATTTGAGATAGGGATTAATAAAACAAGTTCTTTGTCTTGAAAATAAGAATTTAAAAATGTGTCAGAGCAAGAACTTGGTGAAGTTGGATTGTAGGTTGTGAGAGATGGCGGATTACGGTTTGGAGGGTGGAGATCTGATTGTGAAACTGCTAGAGGTTGATGATGGGGTTCATTTTGAACTCAAAGGACTCTTGGTCCCTTTGGAATTTCAAGAATGGGATCCTGGAAATTTTAAATGTGGTACCCAATATTCATTGGAATGGTGTAGCAAGAATAATAGATTCTAGTCCCTATCACGTGATCGAGTGATTTATACTAGAAGGAATCACATGAACCCAGCTATTTCCTTTGTCAAATTAGGAGGAAAATCAAATTATGCTTGTAAGAAATAGGTCCAATTTGATCTTTTTCTAGAGTCTCACAAACTATGGATCTCGAGCAATTTCATTAGCTTGGCCAAAAATGAGAACTCGTGGAACCTTATCAAAAACATTTAAGGTAAAAGGAATGACATGGACTCCATTTGCAAATGGGTCATAGCTATTGTGGAGTTTTCCCGCTTACCCTTCAAAATTTTGTCACGTCATGGGGAACTCAAAAATCACAACCAGTATTGTGGATTCTGGCTGATCCACCTCTTTAACCTAGGAATAGATTACTCGGAAAGCTCTAGACAGACTAGGTTGGGTAAGGAAACCCCAAACGGTGGGTTCATCTGTATGGTGCAATCACCCATGTACGCCAGACAAAATGGTTCTATATTGTTTTGATTATTTTTGTGACCAAACCTAACATAAACGAAGCTTATTAAGTCTAGACCGGTGCCTTATCCATTGGGTAGTCGTAGCAGATTTATATTAAATGAAACAGAAAGGAAAGAGACAGAAGAACTAGTTCATTTTAATTCATTCAAATAACATAATGAAATAAAATGATTAACTAGTGAAGAGAAAGTGTCATCCACATGTTTTGATTACAAGAACACATAAATGAGCATTACACAAACCATACACATAGAAGATGCCAAAGGAAGAGTTGGATTTTGTATTAATATTCATAATATTTACATAAAGCAGGCCCAACAGAGTGCTTGGGTCCTGTATGTCAATAATTTACAATAAACCCCCGGTTTGAATATTCATAACAAGGGGTGATTTCCCTCCATCCTGATTGTAGCGACGTAAGGGTCTCCAACTCTGGCACATCCTCGATGAATAGTGCTCTCTGGCAGTCCCTAGAAATGGTAGAAAGAAAGGGGTATAAGAAACACAGATAGAGAACACAAGGATAATACAACTAAAATACTAGATAAGACTTATACCTGGGCTTTTCTCTCTTAGAGGTTTTATAATATATTTGCTATAACAGTCTCCTTATAATGCAGGCTCGCCTGAATGTTGTAACCACCTACCCCAGCTGGATCAATCCTATTGTGCTCAAAAATAGGATGTAATGAAAAATGGGTACGTAGCCCACATCCTTTCTATTACGTAGGTGGTGGATGAGTATCATCTCCTATACTACCCTGGGCTGGCGGTTGTGCATCTCCTAGTGCGTGTATCCTGGGCGAGTTGGGACCCACTTCCCCTCTAAGGTTTGGAATTGCCTGATAGATAAAATCCCATGCCTCATCATGAAAATTTAATGAGAATAACAAAAAATTTAAGTCTTGAGTGGCTTTGTTGACCTGGTACCTTGCTCACTGCACAGTGTTATTAGTGAAGACACATAAGCAGTCCACCATCTCCACCAAGGACATAAACCATTTTTTCACTTTGTCATCAGAATCTAGGTCAAAGTCTTGGATCCTTTAAAATACAAAATCCTTGATATCAAGGTCCTGCATGAACTCACTCAACTTAAAACCACAGTCCTCTAGTTCATCGTTAACTTCTTGCTCGACGTATACCACTTCCTGATTCCATTTGAGCCAATTTGGTCTATTCTGCAAAAAGATAAAAACCTTGGCGAACTCCTCAACAAAGAAACAGTGGGAATCATCTGATAAGGTGGCTGACATCCCAGCAATGGGCACGTAGTTCTCCTTGAATTCTCGATAGATAGGGAGTATGGCATTCACCTACTGATCTCCTTGTTGCAGTCGATCTCTCAAGAGGCCAATAGTGTGCCCGATGGCATAGATATCAATAAATAGGGACTCCAGTTCTCCCATCTTCTCCCCTATTTTATCTTTCATATCCTGTTTAAGTTCTTCCACCGACCCAAGCTAGATACTGGCCTATGCAGTAGATGGAGTGGGCATTTTCAACCTATCAACCTCACTTTGGAGTTGTTTCACTTTATTATGCAGCTACCCCACTTCTGCAGCCTTAGCCTTCCACTCTTCTAGCTATTTTTCTACTACTTTTGCCACTTGTGCTTGGGAGGCCAGCTATGATTTCATCATGTCTATGAGTGCAGTTTTTGCTCTTATGACACCCTTACATCGATGGTGGCTTCTTTCATGTTGGGTGGTAATGGGATCTCGAAGGTGGTAATAGATATGTCAATTGCTTCCTTCCCAGCTGTCCTTCCAGGCCTGATTACCCCCTTACTAGGAGATCTTTGTGCTTCCATATCTTGTATTTGATCTTCTTCATCAGCAGTGAATTGGAAGGTGTCTCTCACCCTCGTCAGCATAAGATTCTCGATGTCTTCTACAGAATTTTTTGTCCTGGCCCTTTTGTTGGTAGGAGACCATGAGGGACTTCTTTCCTGCACCTCATACTCCCTTAGTATGTTAGAAAGCCCCCCAGATTCTACAATTTTCTTTAGAGCCTTGGGGGGAATGGGATGCTTTTCTTGATTGATGACCAGGGTGGCAGAAAATAAGGAAGGTTGGCCCATTGCCAAGTTGGTCTTTTCTGAAGGACACATCAATGTCAAAGCTGAAGATGCTGTACTCTGGGATGAGGAGGAGACAAGTTCCTTTTCCTTTGAGGTGGCGGTGGGAGAACTAGAAGAAGAAGGGAGCTTTGCTTGCTCCTACTGTGCCTCATCGACAATTTTCATCATGACCTCAAAGAGTTCAGTGTCTTGCTAGACAACTTGGAAGGTGGGGTCCTCAAATTCTTTTGGTGGAGCAGTTGGGACTAGTGGGACCACCTTATCCACCAATAGTGTCTAATGCAATCTTAATTGAGAGCCATAATCCCTAACTATCTCAAGCTTGCTATAAGGCCTCTTCTCCATTCTCCAAACTAGTTCTAGTGTCTGATTATTTCTAAAGACCTTCTACATTTCATCCTCGAATTGATCTTCACTATGAGTAACATGCAGAAGGGTAAGCTTACCAACAACATTTTTCCTATGGTGGTCGTTCGGATCATAGGCCCTCCAAGTAACCTCCGGGAAGCAATACGTGTCCATGTTCCAAATGGCCCGTAGCACAAAAAAATGGCCCAGATAGGTGTAGGGGCCCATTGAACAAGGGATGGGCAGCCATGGCACCTATCCTTTCTTCCTCAGATATCTAATTTTAACTTCTTCGGCCATTTTCCGAGTAATCTCCAATATAGCAATTGATGTTGGGCAGTGTATCGGGAGTGCCTTTGGAGGTAGTTTTGACCCATAGATCCTGATGTAGGAGAATTCTTCAATGTAGAAGTAATCTCCTACTTTTTCTAGATGTAGGAAGTTTCTTACTCCAGCCCCAATTCTAGTCGGTTCTTCTCTGCACAATCGGAGGTGGACTATTGGGAGGACCTTCTCAAAGAAGGTTTTGTAGCTGGAGCATCCCTCCTGGATGCAAAGTAGTTGATCTTGGAGAGTGGGCGCAATCACCCCCCCATCCGAGCCACCAAGGATTTGTCGAATTGTGCTACGACCAAATGGATTAATAAAGAATAGTAAGAGAAAGGAGGCATTTCTTCTCTATCTTCCAATACGGCCTCCTGTAGCCGCTGTAATTCTTGGTCGATGTTGTCACTAATCACATTCTCCCATAAGTAAAGGGGGGTCTTATCTATCCTATTACACTGGAGAATTAAAAACATGACCTCTTTGGTAATCCATTCCAGGTCCTTGACTCCCAGTACTAGATTAATCATGTTAGCATAATCTTGTGCCCAAGGCCAAAGCAAGAATTTTTTTATGGGGAAGCTCGGGGGCTTGTTCCTTCCTTTTTTTAGCAATGCTTGAGGAAACATGGTATTGATCATATAATTGGATTGGAGGTCCAATGCTTTAAAATCCATCACTTGAGATGCAATGGCCAGTCTAAAAGCCTATCTAATTTTGTATGTTGTCACTCGAGCCACTGCCTAATTTTTATAGTCATGAATGGTGTGACTTTTGGGATAGTATGCTGCTACCAACCAGGCTAGGAGTTCTGAGGAATGATAGACCCTAGGGCAAGTTAAATGTCCCAAATGTGTATTCCATTTGTTGCAGATAGAAGGAGGCTTGTTACTATCTCGATAAGCCCTCATATACAAGCTTCTTAGTAGTGTGGGGTGGTGTTGGCTATCTTCTTCTGTAGGATTAAAGTTGTAGATGGTAACTCCCTCCACTTCCTTTTTTTTCTCAGTCATGATGTCTCTATTCATATCAGGTAGACGTGCCAGAGCCTTGAAATCTTGTGCTCTTCCTATTATCTTTGTGATTGGCCATGCCTCAGTAATTTTAGTAATCCTCTCCTTGATAATCGATACCTCTAGTGTGGTCGACCTTATTGAAGCTATGAAAATGAACGACAAAAATGGTGAAGATCTTCCTCCTTTCCTTCTTCTCTCAACCTCATCGAGATAATAGGTGCATGTGCGAATAGCTTAGAATAGATCTGCCACCCTCCTAATAAAGCATGAGTATTTAATTCCAGTAGGTGAAGTGCATGTGCTTTATGTCCAATGGGACATGCTGATTGGCTAGGTGCACCACCTCATTTACGAATTGCGACTAGAAGGTAACTTTATGAGACACATGGCAGCTTTAGGTTGGTCAGGGTAGGGTACACTTGAGTGGGGTGGGTGTGGGGTCTACGCCCTCTTAATTCCTTGCACGCTCCATTGGATAGTTGAAGGGAGTGGCCCTCAAAGCGAGCACATGGATTCATGTGCTCACTTACTCTTTGCGCACCCCAAGGGAGTGGGGCACATGGGACCCAATGGGGCATGTAGGTTGTGCGCCCCAAAGATTTTTGTGCACTCCATAGTGGAGCACACAATCCAGAGGCAGGCACACAACCTATACGTCCAACTAAAACTTTATGTGTACCACTATAATTGGAGTGCGTAGACTTGGTTTGGGGTGCTCACACTTGTGCACCTCAAGGGAAGTGGTGTTATCCACTTAGGAGTGGAGCGTACCGATCGGGAAGGGAGTGCATTGCTTGTGCACTCCAAATATTTATTCATGCTCTATTTATTGTGGAATGCATGATGAGATTTGGGGAGTGTGTC
Source organism: Wollemia nobilis (assembly GCA_028583015.1). Classification (NCBI taxonomy): domain Eukaryota; kingdom Viridiplantae; phylum Streptophyta; class Pinopsida; order Araucariales; family Araucariaceae; genus Wollemia; species Wollemia nobilis. The sequence goes on from JAQPPZ010000456.1 coordinate 5,159,399, forward strand.
AAGGTGTGCACCCCTTAGGAAACTTAGTGCGCTCCACTAGAGGATGGAGTGCATGGGGCATAGGCGAGTGCGCAAAGGTGCGCATCCATAGGGGCTTCGTGTGCTCCATTAGAATGGAGTGCACAGGGTTATTTTCTTGGGGTGCACACTTCGTGCACCCCTTTGGACTTTTGCATGCTCCACCTCCCCATGGAGCGCATGGACTCAATGTGGGGCACACAAGCTTGTGCACCCCTTGAGGGCTTTGTGCACCCCATTCCCCAATGGGGGTGCGTGGGCTTGGGACGGGTGCACAACTTGCATGCTCGGTGGGATCCCAGCATGCTCCTCTAATGGAGCACATGGACTTTGGCTTGGGGTGCATGACTTGTGCACCTAGGGGACTTTTGGTGTGCTCCAACATTAGTGGAGCACACGGGTTCGAGTAAGGGTGCACCACCTTGTGCACCCTTAAGGGGAAAGGGACTTAGACTCCCAAAAAGGGGGACTACCTTTTTGGGGTCAACACCGGCTCTGACTGGGATAGGGGGGTGGATGGAAGACACCAACCTAAGAACTCCAGACTCTCCGGGTAGACCAATAAAAACTTACATACACACACTTTTTTTTTGTACAACACCTCACCCAATGGGACCAAAGGACTTCAAGTGTTGCCCGTTAACTGGTATAGGCATTTCTTCTCCTTCCATGTCTTTTAACCTGTAAGTGTGTTGACCGACTATTTTAGCAATTTGATAAGGTCCCAGCCACTTAGGTTCAAACTTGTCCTTTTCCCTAGGTTTGTCATTCTTGGGGTCCCAATAGAGCACCACTTCACCCATAGCAAAATTTTGACCCTTGGCCTTCTTGTTGAATAACTCCACCATCCTGTTCATCTGGTTGATCATTCTTGCAACAACTTCCTTCCTGTCTTCTTCCAATTGCACCAGTTGATCCATTCTCCTTTGCAACCCATCTGGTCTTTCATGATCTTGCAGCAATAAGGAGAGAGTTGCTCTTTCTAGCTAAGGAGGCAACAATACCTTTTCTCCATACACTAATTCATATGGTGACTTTACCAATAGCTCTTTTTTTACACCCCCCCTTTTTCCCTTCCCCACACCACCGAGGAAGTAAAGTAAAGAAAATAAGCTAGCTCAATAATTTATTTAGTGTAAAAATAAACCATCTCATTGGAGATAAAGTATTTGGTATTATTTGTTACCTATTTCCGGGGCCCCCCAAACTATATTATTTTTTTTCTCTAAAAAATAATTATTTGTTGTTGTGTATTTCGGCGGGGGGGGGGCTCCTTCCCCCCTTGGATTGTTTTGTATGGGGGGGACAATCCACTTCTTTCTCCTCTATAATGGGGGGTGTTTTTTTTTATTTATTTCTCCCCCCCCAAAGAGAAAAGAAATAAAAAAAAATCAGGGGGGGGGGGGGGGGGGGGGGGTGTCTGTCTTGATAAAAAAAGTGAAGACCTACTCTCCTTCTTCAACACTTGAATAGGGATGACCAATAATATCCTGCCCTCATGATTTGATTAGCTATTGCTTTGGGAGCAAAATGGCCACCACAGAACCCTGTATGAAATTCTTTAATGATCCCAGGGGCTTCCTTCTTAGTTACACATAGTAGTAACACTCCATTGGGGTGCCTCCAATACAACCGATTCTCTTGAAGGTGGTACTTTTGAGCCTGTTGCTTAATACTCCTGATTCTGCTAGTAGATTTTCCAGGTAGGAAGGATAGATTTTTTAGATAAAACAACACATCCTTATACCATTCGATACTTCATTTCCAGGTTGTTCACTGTGCTATCCTCTTTACACTAAGACAACATTATTCATTTCCTATTCTTCTTTGCAAGCCATGTACTTTGCCAACCCTTGGCCCTTAATAATTTTTATTGCTTTGAACTCCACATCATACTGCAACAGTTTTACCATCCATCTTGTTGAACTGCCTGTGGGCTCGGGTTGGGTGAGGACATCCTTGATGGCAATGAAGGGGATATAGGCCACAACTTTACAAGACCCAAAAATACTTTTGAAATGTTCTAAGGCCTGAATGAGGGCAAAGGCTTGCTTTTCAATTGGTTTATATCTCAGCTGAGCCCCCTTCATTCCTGAACTCATAAATGCTATTGGTTTCTCATTTCCTTGTTCATATTTCTGGGATAGTACAATTGCTATGGTATATTTTGAGGCAAAAGAATATAGGTTGAAATTCTTAGAATGGTCTGGACAAGTCAACACAGGTGCAGTGGTAATGACCTCTTTGATCCGCTGAAAATATTTGATATTGTCTTCATCCCATTTGATCCTTGCATCCTTTTTAATCATATCATTTACAGGCTTTGCAATTTCAGCAAAATTTGGGACAAATCTTCTAACAAAATTTATTTTTTCGAAGAAAGACCTGACTCCTTTGAGGCTCTTGGGAGGTGGTATTTGTGCAATTGCCTTTGTTCTCTCTGGATCAATACTAATTCCCTCCTTTGAGACCACATGTCCCAATAGTTTACCATGGGTGGCTCCAAAAAGACACTTCTTTGGGTTTAAAGAAATCCCATACTCCTTACATCTTTGAAAAACTTGGGATAGGTGAGAAAAATGATCTGCAGGGTCCTTGGAAAAGATAGTAATATCATCCAGGTACACCACCACAATTTTAAACATCAGTCCTTTGAAGGCAAAATCCATAGCCCTTTGGAAAGTAGCCCCAACATTCATCAGCCCAAATGGCATCCTCTGATATTCAAAAGTCCCCCAGGGTGTAGTGAAAGCAGTTTTAAACCTATCTTCGAGATTGACCAAAATCTGATTGTACCCTAAAAAACCATCTAGTAGAGATATTATGGAAGATCCTACTACTACTTGCAATAGCTGTTCCATATTGGGGAGGGGATAATTATCCTTGAGGGAGCTCTTGTTTAAATTTCTAAAATCCACACACAGCCTGATCTCCCCATTCTTCTTCCTTACAGGCACTAAGTTTGCTATCCAGGAAGAGAACCTCACCTTCTTAATGATCTTGGCATTAAACAACTTTTGGACCTCCTTTTGCATGATAGGATGCAGAGTGGGATTAAACTTTCTTTGCTTCTGCCTAAAAGGCTTGGCATCCTCCTTCAAGGGAATAATATGGGTCATCACCTCAGTGTTGAATGTTCTCAAATCCTCATAGCTCCAAGCAAAACTATCCCTATTTTTTCTCAGATATTGGATATACTGCTTCTTCTCTTTGGCTGGTAGTCCTCTATCAATCCTGACCATTTTTGGATCCCCTACTGTCCCAACATTAACCTCTTCACCTTCTGATTCATGGGGTGTAGTTCTATGTGCCTTATCAAAATCATCAAAGAGAGACTCCAAGGACACTAGCCCCCTAGGGATTTTATTAGTTTTAAGTTGTATCACTTCAATTAGTTTTTCTTCATCTTCCTCATCACAAATTACCCTAGCAAACTAATTTTGTACTATCATAAAATCTTTGATATCAACATCATCTTGGAAAACTTGCAAGTAAACCACATTGTCAGGGATAGAGGGATGGTACACAGATATAGTGGGAAACCTATCCATATATTCTGTATCAATTTCAAGGGCTATCTACCCTAGAAGCATTCACAGCTAGTAGATTGGCAACATGGTTTTTCTCCCTAGGTATGTGCAATATATTAAAGGCCAAGAATCTATTGATTTCATCCAGAATAGCTTGCTTGTATTGCTTCAGCCTAGGGTGCTTGGTCTGGTATCTCCCCTTGATCTGTTGTATGATCAACTCAGCATCCCCATAGATAGTGAGGTAGTTGATACCTAGCTCCTTAGCTTTCCTTAGACCCAATAGTAGTGCTTCATACTCTGCTACATTATTTGTACAGGGGAACTCTAATCGGTAAGGCACACCTAGATAGTTGCCCTTTATGTCAGTTAAATTGATTCCAGCCCCTGCTCTCATTTGAGACTTAGCTCCATCAAATGTCATGGTCCACATTTTAGTGGTAAGAACCCTATCTGACTCAACATCTACAACAACTCTAATTTTTGGATCCATCCCTTCAGCATTGGGTACTTCTTTAAGAAAGGGAGTGTGCCAAATGGAGTAAACACCTAACTCCTTCTCTTCTATAGAACTGACCAAATTCACTGTGGTGTTGTCAGGTTTCATGAGTTCTACTGATCGTTTGTTAAAGGGTTCCCTCCTCAAATTAACTTGTTCTTTGGATGAAAGGGGGATGGTGGCATATGACCAATCCAACTGGATTGATCCACCTAACTATTTTTCCCAATGTCTAGATAGTAATAGGGAAAAATAATGGGTCTACATCAACCACTGCTACATCCATAACAATCCCCTTCTTTGGATATTGATCTAGAAAGACTAAGAGGCCCGTTATTATCCCCACACAAGGCACTTGTCTATTATCCATGACAAAAATGGGAGGAGAGTATTTGGTGCATATCAATCCCAACTGATCAACCACTTGTTTTGGCATAACATTATGAGATGCCCCACTATCAAGCATGCAATTATGTATCACATAGCGGTCACCATAACCAGATGTATATCGAAGGGAGATATAGAATGGCCTAACTGAGGTAGGAGTTCTGCTTGAAGGATTGGAACTTGAGGCTACAAGAACATGGCTCTCTCCTTGGTCAGTCAACCCAAAGGTCCTACAGATATGTTCTCTATACTTAGGGATAGTCATCAACTCCTCAAAGGTTATGTTAATTTTTTGTTTGGCTAATTCCATCCCTATATCAAATTCTATTTTTTTTATTTTTTGCCCCACTATTGGTAGGTTCCATCTTTTTAGGAGGGGGTGGTTGATGAACCTCATTATTTTTCTTCCCACTGACTAGTTCTCTTTCTTTAGTAGCATTCTTCTTATCAGACCTATCAGGGATAGTTCTGTTATGTAGCCTGGTAGCATGGACTCTCTCTAGAGTCTCAACCTCTTCAGTTGTAGGGGTCAATTTACCCTATCTTATCTATTCAAAGCGGTTATTTTGGGGCCTTCTCAAGATTTTCACATCATCATTGGTGAAGGTAGTGGGCCGATTATCAAGATTTATAGACTGATTGGCTTCTTCTAGAATTGGTGGGGTATCAATAGTTTCTTCCCATGTCCAACAGGCATTTATCCTGATCTCATCCTCAGATTCCTCCTCAAGGTTAACACCCGAATGGAGGCCATGGAATACACCATAATCAATAGGATTATGAGGAGCATCACAGGCTAGGAAAAAGAAGGGAAAATCAGAGGCTACATTAACAGAAGCCATGGGATTTGGGATAACATCCTGGTCTTTCTGAGTCTCCTTCCTCTTCCAATTATTGTTTGAATTTCTACCCCCTTCATTATTCCAGTTCCTATTAAAATTCCTTTTGAAAGGAGGTCTACTATCATTCTAGTGTTGAGAGGGTTCTCCATTATCATTCTTGTCTCTCTCAATTTTAGACAATTGATTTTTCATGGACAAGAACATTTTTGTGACCTATGATGATAATTTCTCAATAGGATCTGGTTCTAATTTTTTTTAAATTTTAAACCCCACCTTTTTAGTATTTCTTTCAGTTTGGCTAGGACTAGGGTCCATTGAGGTAGCCTTCATCTTCCCACTGTCTATCATATCCCTTTCTATCACAATGGCCCTCTCCATACAGGCATCAATGGTGAGCATGGGTTGTTGCCTTAGCTCATAGTTAAAATCACTAGGGAAGGCATTTTTATAGAAGCAGATGGACTGGTGATCATTGGGCCTTAAAGCAGTAGGGATTCAGTTTCTCAGTTTGGTGAATCACCTATTGAAGTCATCAACTATTTCATTCTCCTTATTTTTCATGGTGGCCAGTTCAGTTAATAGGGACTGTTCATTTTTTTCTCTCCATATTTTTTGAGGAAGGCAACTTCTAGATCATGGAAAGTCCCAATGGAATCTACTGTTAGGTTATTAAACCATTCCCTAGCATATTTTTCTAGGGTTTGTAAGAATAATCAAAGGACAACATCTTCATGTTCTACCTCCAAGCTATCCATAGCATATAAAAAGTCTTTAACATGATCCTCTCCAGTCATGGTATTATCCCCTAAGAACTTAGGTAGGTACTTATGAGCCTTTCGAGGGTAGAGGGTTCAAAACTTGAGGTAATATAAAAGGCCTATACCTATTGAGGCACCAATTATTTAATGGTGGATTGGCCATAGGTGTGATTGGGCCCCTCGGGACAGTAGATGTAATAGGTAGAGAAGTACTTATTTGAGGACTTTGAGGAATGTACAAAGAACTGCTACTACTCTGATTACTAGAAGGAATAGAAATCAAAGTGTACTTTTTACTTTTACTTGTTCTAAAAAGTACCTGTGGGTCCAGTAGTTTGGGGTAGAGCTCCTCGTCACTTCATCTCATGGCTGCTAGATCAGCTCCTTGTTTTGAGTGTGTTCAGAGTCACCAACACAGTGTGCAAAAAGTGGGGAATGCTCTCTCTAGCTAAGATTGCTCAGCCCAAAAACCTCACAGGGAATAAAAATGAAAATATGTGTCGCAAGGGGGAGTAATATAACAAAAATAAATTAAAAAGGCCCTCCCCCACAATGGTGCCAAAAACTATTGTGGAGTTTTCCCGCTTACCCTTCAAAGATTTGTCACGTCACGGGAAACTCAAAAATCACAACCAATATTGTGGATTCTGGTAGATCCACCTCTTTAACCTAGGAACAGATTACTCAGAAAGCTCTAGACAGACTAGGTTGGGTAAGGAAACCCCAAATGGTGGGTTCATATATGGTGAAATCACCCACTTATGCCAAAAAAAATGGTTTTATATTGCTTTGATTATTTTAGTGACCAAACCTAACATAAACGAAGCTTATTAAGTCTAGACCGATGCCTTATCCATTGAGTAGTCATAGCAGTTTTATATTAAACAAAATAGAAAGGAAAGAGACAGAAGAACTAGTTCATTTTAATTCATTCGAATAATGTAATGAAAGAAAATGATTAACTAGTGAAGAGAAAGCATCATCCACATGTTTTGATTACAAGAACACATAAATGAGCATTACACAAACCATACACACAGAAGATGCCAAAGGAAGAGTTGGATTTTGTATTAATATTCATAAGATTTACATAAAGTAGGCCCAGCAGAGTGCTTGGGTCTTGTATGTCAATGATTTACAATAAACCCCTGGTTTGAATATTCATAACAAGGGGTGATTTCCCTCCATCCTGATTGCAGTGACGTAAGGGTCTCCAACTCTGGCGCGTCCATAGGAAATGATCTCGATGAACAACGCTCTCTGGCAGTCCCTGGAAATGGTAGAAAGAAAGGGTGATAAGAGACACAAATAGAGAACACAAGGAGAATACGACTAAAACACTAGACAAGACTTATACCTAGGCTTTTCTCTCTCAGAGGTTTGATAAAAAATTTCTATTGTAATAGTCTCCTTCTTATAATGCAGGCTCACCTAAATGTTGTAACCGCCTTCCCCACCTGGATCAATCCTATTGCACTTAAAAATAGGATGTAATAAAAAATGGGCACGTAGCCCACATCCTTTCTCTTACGTAGGTGGTGGTTGTGTATCATCTCCTGTACCACCCTGGGCTGGCGGCTATGCATCTCCTGGTGCATGTGTCCCGAGTGAGTTGGGCCCCACTCCCCCTCCAAGGTTTTGAATTACTTGATTGATAAACTCCCATGCCTCATCATGAAAATTTAATGAGAATAACAACAAATTTAAGTCTTGAGTGGCTTTGTTGACCCGGTCCCTTGCCCACTGCACAGTGTTATCAGTGAAGACACATAGGCGGTCCACCATCTCCACCAAGGACGTAAACCATTTTGATAATTTACCATCAGAATCTAGGTCAAAGTCCTGGATCTTTTGAAATACAAAGTCCTTGATATTGGGGGCCTGCATGAACTCACTCAACTTAAAACCACAGTCCTCTAGTTCATCGTTAACTTCCTGCTCGATGTCTACCACCTCTTGATTCCATTTGAGCCAATTTGGTCTATTCTGCAAAAATATGAAAACCTTGGTAAACTCCTCAACAAAGAAATAGTGGGAATCATCCGATAAGGTGGCTGACATCCTAGCAATGGGCACGTAGTTCTCCTTGAATTCTTGGTAGATAGGGAGTATGGCATTCACCCACTGATCTCCTTACTATAGTCGATCTCTCAAGAGGCCAATAGTGTACCCGATGGCATAGATATCAATAAATAGGGACTCCAGTTCTCCCATCTTCTCCCCTATTTTATCTTTCATATCCTGTTTAAGTTCTTCCACCGACCCAAGCTGGATACTGGCATATGTAGTAGATGGAGCGGGCATTTTCAACCTATCGACCTCACTTTGGAGTTGTTTCACTTTATTCTACAGCTACCCCGCTTCTGCAGCCTTAGCCTTCCACTCTTCTAGTTCTTTTTCTATTGCTTCTACCACCTGTGCTTGGGAGGCCAGCTGTGATTTCATCATGTCTATGGGTGTAGCTACCGCTCTTATGACACCCTTGCTTACATCGATGGTGGCTTATTTCATGTTGGGTGGTAGTGGGATCTCGAAGGTGGTAGTAGATACATCAACTGCTTCCTGCCCAGCTATCCTTCGGGGCCTGATTATCCCCTTACTAGGAGACCTTTTCTCCTCCATATCCTGTATTTGATCTTCTTCATCAATAGTGAATTGGAAGGTGTCTCTCACCCTTGTTAGCGTAAGATTCTCAATGTCTTCTGTAGAGGTTTTGTCCTGGCCCTTTTTTTGGTAGGAGACCATGAGGGACTTCTTTCTTGCACCTCATACTCCCTCAGTATGTTAGAAAGCCCCCCAAATTTTGCAATTTTCTTTAGAGCCTTGGGGGAACAGGACGCTTTTCTTGGTTGACAATCAAGATGGAAAAAAATAAGGAAGGTTGACCCACAACTAGGTTGGTCTTTTTTGTAGGACATATTAGCATCAAATCTGAAGATGTTGTACTCTGGGATGAGGAGGAGACCAGTTCCTTTCCCTTTGAGGTGGTGGTAGGAGAACTAGAAGAAGAAGGGAGTTTTGCTTGCTCCTGTTGTGCCTCATCGATGATTTTCATCATGACCTCGAAGAGGTCAGTGTCTTGCTGGACAACTTGGAAGGTGGGGTCCTCAAATTCTTTTGGGGGAGTAGTTGGGACCAGTGGGACCACCTTATCCACCAATAGTGTCTGATGCAATCTTAATTGAGAGCCATAATCCTCGACTATCTCAAGCTTGTTGTAAGGCCTATTTTCCATTCTCCAGACCAGTTCCAGTGTCTGATTGTTTTTAAAGGCCTTCTGCATTTCATCCTCAAATTGATCTTCACTATGAGTAACCTGTAGAAGGGTAAGCTTACCAGCAACATTTTTCTTGTGGTGGCCATTCGGATCATAGGCCCTCCAAGTAACCTCTGGGAAGCAGTACGTGTCCATGTTCCAAATGGCCCGTAGCACGGAAAAATGGCCCAGATATGTGTAGGGGCCCATTGAACAAGGGATGGGCAGCCATGGCACCTGTCCTTTCTTCCTTAGATATCTAATTTTAACTTCTTTGGCCATTTTTCGAGTAATCTCCAATATAGCAATTGATGTTGGGCAGTGTATCGGGAGTGCCTTTGGAGGTAGTTTTGACCCATAGATCCTGATGTAGGAGAATTCTTCAACGTAGAAGTAATATCCTACTTTTTCTAGATGCAGGAAGTTTCTTACTCCAACCCCAATTCTATCCGGTTCTTCTCCACATAATCGAAGGTGGACTACTAGGAGGACCTTCTCAAAGAAGGTTTTGTAGCTGGAGCATCCCTCCTGGATGCATAGTAGTTGATCTTGGAGAGTGGGTGCAGTCACCCCCCCATCCGAGCCACCAAGGATTTGTCAAATTGTGCTACAAAACCAAATGGATTAAGAAATAATAGTAAGAGAAGGGAGGCATTTCCTCCTTATCCAGCAGTACGTCCTTCTGTAGTCATTGTAATTCTTGGTCGATGTTATCGCTAATCACATTCTCCCATAAATAAATGGGGATCTTATCTATCCTTTTGCACTGGAGAATTAAAAACATTACCTCTTTTGTGATCCATTCCAGGTCCTTGACTCCTAGTACTAGATTAATCATGTCAACATAAACTTGTACCCAAGATCGTAGTAGGAATTTTTTGATGGGGAAGCTCGGGGGCTTGTTCCTTATTTGTTTAGCAGTGCTTGAGAAAACATGGTATTGAGCATATAATTGGATTGGAGGGCCAATGATTTAAAATCCACTACCTGAGACATAATGGCCAGTCTAAAAACCTATCTAATTTTGTATGCTATCACCCAAGCCAGTGCCTAATTTTTATAGTCACGAATGATGCAACTTTTGGGATCGTATGTTACTGCCAACCAGGCCAGGAGGTTTTAGGAATGATAGATCCCAGGGCAAGTTAAATGCCCCAAATTTATATTCTATTTTTTTTATATAGTAGGACGCTCAGTACTGTCTCAGTAAGCCCTCATGTACAGGCTTCTCAACAGTGTGGGGTGGCGTTGGCTATCTTCTTTTGTAGGATAAAAGTTGTAGATGGTAACTCCATCCACTTCCTTTTTTTGTTTGGTCATGATGTCCTAATTTGTATCAGGTAGACTTTCTAGAGCCTTGGGATCTTGTGCTCTTCCCATTATTTTTGTGATCGACCATGCCCTAGTAATTTTTCTAATCCTATCCTTGACAATCGATACCTCTAGTGCAGTCGAGCTTGTTGAAGCCATGGAAATGAATGATGAAAATGGTGAAGATCTTCCTCCTTTCCTTCTATGCTCAACCTCATTGAGATAATAGTTGCATGCACGAATGGCATAGAATGGATCCACCACCCTCCTATTAAAGCATGAGCATTTAATTCCAGTAGGTGAAGCGCATGTGTTTTACGTCCAATGGGACATGTTGATTCATTGGGCACACCACCTCATTTGTGAATTGTGGCTGGAAGGCAATTTTATGGTACATGTGGCAGCTTTGGGTTGGTCAGGGTATGGTACACTTGAGTGAAGCACGTGCGGGGTTTGTGCCCTCTTAATTCCTCATGCACTCCATTGTATAATTGAAGTGCATGGTCCTCAGGACGAGCGCACGAATTCGTGCACTTGTTTACTCTTTATGCACCCCAAGGGAGTGGGGCACGCTGGAACCAATGGAGTGCATAGGCTATGTGCCCCAAATATTTTTGTGTGCTCCATAGTGGAGCACACAACCCAAATGCAGATGCATGGCTTGTGCACCTGACTAAAACTTCACGCGCTCCACTATAACTAGAGCACGTAGACTTGGTTTGGAGCACACACACTTGTGCACCCCAAGGGAAGTGGTGTGCTCCACTTAGGAGTAAAGTGTTCCAACCGAGAAGGAAGCATGCTACTTGTCACCTTCAAAGCTTTTTGCATGCTTCTTTTTTTGTGGAGCGTGTGGCGATATTCGAGGAGCATGCAAAGGTGCACGCCCCTTAGGAAACTTAGTGTGTTCTAGTAGAGGGTGGAGCACACAGGACGGAGGTAAGTGCGCAAAGGTAGGCATCCATTGGGGCTTCGTGTGCTCCATTAGAATGGAGTGCATGGGGTTTTTTTTCAAGGTTCACACTTCGTGTGCCCCTTTGGTATTTTGCACGCTCCACCTCCTCGTGGAGTGCACGGACTCAGTGTGGGGTGCACAAGATTGTGTGCTCCTTGAGGGTTTTGTGCACCCCATCCCTTAATGGGGGCATGCGGGCCTATGATGGGTGCATAGCTTGCGCACTCAGTGGGGTCCCAACGTGCTCCACTAATGGAGCACATAGACTTTGGCTTGGGGTGCATGACTCATGCACGCGAGGGACTTCTAGTGTGCTCCAACCTAAGTGGAGCACATGGGTTCGAGTAAGGGCACACCACCTTGTACGCCAACCTAAGTGGAGCACATGGGTTTGATTAAGGGACTTAGACTCCCAAAAAGGAGGACTACCTTTTTGGGGTCAACAAGCTAAATGGAAACCATTTGGTTCCTTTGACAACGTGGCAATCCCTAAATATTTTTTCTCATCAAACTCAATTATGAGGAATCCAAGCGCACTTTGGAAGGAGACCCTGTATTTTTGGGAAAAGAGATTTATTCCTTTGTAAATGGGGAACATATTTCAATCCCTACACTTATAAAGTTAACCTAGTTCCTCTATAGGTTAGACTACGTGGGTTACTAATGCATTTCTAGTATCATGATGTTCTAAGAGGTATAAAAAAAATATAGGGGACCTTATCTCCATTGATACAATGAAAATGGCTAAAACTTTGATGGTCTTCATCAGGATGTGTGTCTTGATTAGCCTTGAGGCTTATCTTCATAATTCAATTGAACTCATCTTGAAACTGGGCTCCTAGATTCAACCGAAGGATTATGAAAATAGACCAGTGATGTATAAACATTATGGAAAATATGACCATATTTTAGATCACTACCCTACCCAACATGCTCTTGCAACTTTAAAAGCAAAATAAAAAATAAAAATGTGGGTTCATAAATAATCCAAAATAGAGACTGGATATTTAAAGTTGGAGAAAGAGATTGACATCCCAAACTGTAGGAATCCTCCCTTGGCCCTAAACTCTGAGATCACTCCTCTTACTCTGGAACAATCCATGATGGAGAGTCTATAAAAGGAAAAGGAAAGTCCTACTCTTCCTCCATCGATTATTCCTAATGGGTTAATGTAAAGATCTAAGGATGACCAGAAAAGGGCTGTGTAGGAGTCAATTTAGAAGGAGATTTCAAAGACTCTAGACCGGTAATCCAACAGCTAATATAGTTCTTCATTGAAAGAGGTAATCTCTAAAGACCTAGTTCTCTTCAATTCCTTTGAAGGCCTTTATGTGGGAGAGCCAATGGTCTAGGAAATTTTGCAATTAAAAGCTAAACAATCTCCCCCCAAGCCTATGATGGATAAATTTACTCTTGGTCCTAAAACTAGGAGTCACCATAAGGGTCATATTGATATTGGTATAGAAAGGAAAGTGGGTAAACCCACAAACAAATATCTGAGAAATAAGAAAGTTGAATTTGAAATTGCTAATAGATCCTAGGCTCTTTTGAAGGTGGGCAATAATAAATAAGTAGGTGGCAAGCAGTTGAAACTAGAAGCCTTCAGACGTTCTTCCCAGCCTATGGCAGGTGAAAAGAAACCAAGCTCCAAAATCCAAAAATTAAATTCCTCTCTTGGAATATTAGAGGTTTGAATGGATCTTCCAAAAGAAGGTTAATTTCCTCTTTCAGGAAATATTCTTCTCCAGATATTATCTTCATTCATGAGTCCAAGATTGAGGCTAGTGATATTGAAACTGTTAGAAATTATATTTGGAAGAATGTTAGTTTTTCTACTAGTCTTGCTAATGGCTCATCTGGAGGATTTTTTTATTTCTAGGATCACTCAAAAGTGGATGGATACATTCTCTCCTCCTTGGACAAAGTCATTAATATCTTATTTTTTTATAAAGACACCAATCACATATGGGTCATGTCCAATGTCTATGCCCCAAATTCCACTCCTTGTAGAAATACATTTTGGTCTTCCCTTCTCCATATGAGAGAGGTCTTAAAGGAGGAAGTTTGGGTTCTAGCTGGGGATTTCAATTTCCCTCTCTACCCTTCTGATAAAAAATGTGGTAATTATCCCTATGAAAGAAGCATGGAGGATTTTTCTTATTTTGTATGTCAAGGTGAGTTGATGGACTTGGATTTGAAAGGGTCTAGATTCACTTGGACCAATAGGTAGGGGATCATATTATTCTTACAGACTAGATAGGATTTTTATATCCAAGCAAAGTATCTATTTTTTTGGTGATGCTTCTTTAAGTGTGTTGCCTAAAGCAGTGTCAAACCACAACCCGCTTTGGCTTGAAACTCCCCATAAATTAAATTATTTTTCTATACCATCTTGCTTTGAGTTTATGTGGTGCACTCATCCAAATTTGGAATCAAGCATCAAGGAATGATGGTAATTTATTCCATGTGGTGGTATGGAGAGAATTACTAATAAACTTAAACCGATAAAATGTAGACTAGAACTTTGGAATAAAGAGGTCTTTCGGGATGTTTTAAAAAGAAATAGAACCTTAAAAATAAATTCTAGACCTAAACTCTGAGCTGGAAGTTAAGGGTCTATCGACTGACTTTAGGAACCAAGAGAAGGTTCTACTCTTTGAGCTCCACAATACTTTAGCAAAGGAGGAAATGCTATGGAAGCAAAAATTCATAGCCTTGTGGCTCAGAGAAGGTGATAGAAATACTAAGTTTTTCATGCCTCAATGTTGAGACATAGAAGCTCCAATTGGATCAAAGAAATGTTTAGAGAGGATGGATCCAAAGCTATGGATATTCAAGATATCATGGATGAATTTGTGTCCTTTTTTGGTTCCTTATTGGGTTCAAGAGATGGTAGGGTTATAGAGGTCAAAAATAATATTCTAAGAGCTATTCCCTTGTTGGTATCAAGATATATGAATCTGGATCTTGAAGCCTCTTTCCAATATGAAGAGATCAAATTTGCTATTTTTGACATGGGTGTTCTAAAAGCGCCAGGTCCATATGGCTTTCCCCAATTATTTTTCAAAAATTTTGGCATATTTTGGGTAAGGAGGTTTGTCATGCAGTGAGATAGGTTCAAAGTTCCAATCTGATTCTCTATGGTGTCAACTCTATGTTCCTCGTGCTTATTCCAAAATATTAATGAGACAACAAATTCAGTGAGTTTCGATCGATTAGCCTGTGCAACACTATTTACAATATTCTTTCAAAAACTTTAACTAATAGATTGAAATTGTTTATGCCCTTGTTGATCAATAAAGCTCAAAGTGGATTTGTGGCTAGGAGGCAAATTTTGGATGGTATTCTAGTGGTTCATGAAATCTTACATTTAGTTCATAGAAGTGGAAGATCAAGCCTATTCCTTAAACTAAATATGAACAAAGCTTATGAGAGAGTGTCTTGGGATTTTCTCTTTAATGTGCTAGGGAAATTCGGCTTCAACCAAAATTGGATTAAGTTGATTAGGACCTGTGTTACCTCAACTAATTTCTTAGTCCTAGTGAATGGGGCACTTGTTGGCTTTTTCTAAAGCCTCAAAGGTATTTTCCAAGGAGACATGTTATCGCCTTATCTCTTCATTATTATGGCTGAGGCTTTGGGAATATCTATTTGATTAAACATGTTATTGAATATCTCAAGCCAACACTCTCAACTAATCCCATCTCTCACCATCAATTTGCATATGACACGCTCCTTTCCTTCGTAGCTTCAATGGTGCAGGCTAGAGCGATGAAGAAAATTCTAAATGCCTTCGAGAATGCAGATGGACAAAATATTAGTTATTTAAAAACTTTGATGTACTTTTTAAATACTCCTTAATCTAAAAAGAGGAAGATTGTTGATATTCTTGGTTGTGGTATAGCGGAGTTCCTTGCTACTTATTTGGGCCTTACATTGTTTACTGGTTGAATGCAAGAAAGTTACTAGGACCCATTGGTGGAAAGGCTCCAAAGGAGACTAGATGCTTTAAAAGGGACCTTTTTAAGTCAAGCAAGTAAGATTCTTATGGTCAAATTAGTTCTCTAGAGAATATCTATATATTTTATATCTATTTTCAAACTTCTAGTTAAAGTTTTATCCAAACTGGAGTGGATTCAAAAGGTTTTTCTTTGGATGGGGTCTAAAGACAAAAAGAAGTTTCATATTGTTTCATGAAACTAAGCTTGTACCAAGAAGGCAGATAGTGGTTTGGGTCTCTAAAATTTATGACTAATGAATGAAGCTTTGGTTATGAAACAAGGTTGGAAAATTTTAAAAAAAGAGGGGACAAATGGATCAAAATAGTTACAAAAAAATATATGAACCAAACTGGAGACTTTCTGGTGGATCCCCTCCCTTTGGAGGGCTCTATTTTTTGGTACAATGTTTGTAAAAGCAGAGCAAAGTTAGTGAAAATATCTTGCTAGATCATGGGAAATAGGATAACTATAGACTTTTAGAAAGATCCATGGATTCTGGAACATCTCTTGCTGCAGGAGGTCAACCTAGCACTAATAGAACATCTTACTATAAGGCTTGGTTGGACAAATATGGTGGACTTTATTACTCAAATAGAGGGAAGGAGAGTGTAGAAGTTGGTGCCTACCTCCAACTATTGCAGAGCAAAAGAAGTTTCTTGGAACTCTATCCCCAACTTACTCAAGCTTCAGGTTCTAAAGGTGCAAGAACCAGAGGATTCTTTAATTTAGATAGGATAGAACGATGGCTCCTTTTAGGTCAAGTCTGCATATAACCTCCTTGATTCCAAGTCTTCGCTATGGACCCCTCCTTGTAAAATTTGACTTAAGCATATGATACCAAGTATTAAAAAGTTTTTACTGGTTGGCCATCCAAAATAAATGTCTATCCTTAAAGAATCTCTGCAAGAGGGCGATGATTCTCCCCAACAAATGATACTTTTTCTTCCATTGTCCCTTCTCGGTCATTGTTCTAAATCATATTATCCTTTCTTTAGGGATTAACTGGATATTTTTGAATTCAATTGTTGATGGTTACTCTCAATGGTCAGCTCCTTTTAGGTCCCCATGCCTAGTTTGGTTTTGGAATTTCTTGCTTCCACATATTTTATGGTATTTGGTGGGAAAGGAACTAGAGTGCATTTAAAAATTCCAAAAGAGACCCAAAATTTGTTAACTCTAAGGTTATCGGGAGCACTATAAAAAGTGTTTGTACATGCTTTCCAGATATGGATGATGTATCATTTGAAGAAGTAATTTTGGAACTCCAGCTTGGTTTTCCTTTGAGAGTCGAGCCTATTAGACATAAAATTCTGAACCAGAGAAACTCGGTTAGATGTTCCCCACCTCCCATTAGGTGGGTTAATATTAACTTTGATAAAGCCTCGAAATGGAACCTAGGTCTTGCTAGGGCTAGTGGAACAATCAGAGATAAAAATGGTGTTTTATTTAGAACCTATGTCGAATTCTTTTCAATCCAATCTTCCCACTTTGCTAAAGCTAGAGCCTTAATCCAAGGATTAGTGTTGATTGAATCTTGGGGATTCCAAAGAGCATTTGTGGAGGGTGAATCTCTAAATATAATTAAATTAATTAGGTCTTAAAAACCTCCAAATTATGATTGTCAATATGATTTCTAAAGCCAAAATAATTCTCTAGTATAGAGTCCAAGTGCGAATTCAGTATATCCTTAGGGAAGGGAACAAAGCGGTGGATCTTATGAAAAATATCAACCTTTCTCAGCTTGGGCTTTTGGTGTGATCATCCAACTTCTCTCAAACCCTTTAATATCTGGTTTATGATGATAAAGGTTGAATGTTAGAGTTTGGGGAGCAGGAGACCTATTGGAAGTTATAGTTCTATAGTTTTGTTTTTAGAGTTATTTACCCTATTTGGTGTTCAGTTGGATGGGGAGGTTTTTTCCAATGGTGGTCAAAAGGTTTTTTTATGCCAATGTATTTTCCATTTTGAAATCCCTTTGTTTCTATTTGGTTCTCTCGCTCTTCACCTTAACGTATTGTTCTATATTGCGGTATTCAAGTCATTTTAGTTTGGGTGGTCTAACCTCCTGACATGGTGGATCATATTTTTCATTCCCTTTTGTCGAGTTGGAAGGTGGGACCCAACTACGGACGTGGATCCTGGGAGATGGCACAACTAGATTTTATGGCCTTTTTCATTTTATCCACCTCGACTTTGATGAGCCTCCTCTATGCTTGTATTGTTTGCATGATTATATGTTAGGTATCCAAGATAGGTACTTAAAATTTAATAATTAAATATTGTATTATCTAATGGTATGAGCCATAGATTTAATTATTGAGTAAGGAAAGCCACATGTCAAAATACAAAGAGGTATGCCATAGAATCATATATGTAACTGTTGGGGAATATTGTCATATGTAACTACAAGGAATATTGCCATATCATTATGCAATTTGTAACTCATTGAAGGTGAACCACCATATAGCTGATCTTGTAACTCATGGAAGGTGAACCATCACACTCTTGTATAAAGAGAGATGTACCCCCATTGTAAAATTTATCTATGACATATTCTTGAAAAATTCATGGCCCGTGGAGCTAGAGATCTTGTGGAGTGGCTTCCTTCCAAAAGGAGCATTGTATGGTGTTATCCTACCTCAAGGGTATAATCAATCTCTATTTTATTGTGAGAAATTTATTGTGTAATTAATTTATTTGTGGATGCATGTTGTATATTTTACAAATTGTTGAATGATTTATGGAATGAGAAGATTGGTTCAAAATATTTAGTATCAGAGCAGCAATTTGGGTAAAGTGGTTTTTTTTGCAGAGCTATGGCACATTTTTTTAGAAACACATCATATTTTGTAGAGGCCATATTTTTTATTTCAACGGTCATTTTTAGAACATGTTTGTACCATTGCCTAGATCTTTTTGAGTACTACAAAAATGATTGCTCATTTGTTAAATTCCAATCAGTATATATATTTTATTAGGTTAAAAACAAGATTTTGAAAGGGCCCGAACCCTTTTACAACACAAATTCACCGCATAAATCACACAGCTGACAAGGAAAAATAGCTAGAGATCCCATGGATGCAATAGAAACTGTATCCATCCTAGATCCCAATTAGTTGCTATCCTTCGTTGTGAACTATTCTAAGTCCTCATGGACCACCCCAAGGGGGATCCATCTTGTATCCTCTTCTTTAATGGCACCAAATTTCGCCAACCAGTCTATTGGTTTGTTACCTTCTCTATAGATATGAACAAAGTCAACTTCTTCAAAATGCTTTACAATATCTCTAATATCTTGCATAATGTAATCAATTTATCAATTATATTCTCCCACCTTTTTCAGAAAATTTATAATATTCAAAGAGTCTCCTTCAAATATAACTTGTTTAGCACCTAGATCCTTGGCTAGCTTTGCACCCAGATGTAAAGCATTAACTTCATCTTTATAACTAGTAGTAATTCCTAAAAACTTGTAGGCTACCCCCACCAATCTACCCTGATTGTCCCTCAAAATTTCTCCTGCTCCAGCCTTACCTAGGTTACCTTTGGGTGCCCCATCAAAATTTAACTTCAACCAATCATCCCAAGGTGGTTGCCATTTTACATCAGTTCTAACCTGAATATTTGCCTATCCACCACTAATAGGTTTTAAATTCCATGCCTTAGCTATCATAATCTCTTAAATATTCTCTAGCTTTATAGGGTACTCCATAGATTTAACATTCTCCTCTAAAAAGTGGGTGATACTTTCAAAACTTCTCATTGTAAACTTTTTTCCCCTCTAAAAATTGTCCTATTCCTCTCTAACCAAAATCCCCACACAAAATAAAATGGAATCAGGTTCCAAATTACATTTAGACAAGGATTTAAAAAGGGGTTCTCCCATTGTTATAACCACAGAACCATACTAGAAGGCATCACCCAAGAGATGCCCATCCTGTTGATGAGGAGCTAGAAAATATTTTGAGCATAGGGACATTCCAAGAAGATGTATTCCACTGATTCTTCTACTTTTTTATATAAACTGCATCTATTAGGAATTAGTATTAAGAAATGTATGGCCATTTGAAGTTGGGTTATTTGTGTTGTTTTTTGGCCACATGAATTTTTTTCCAAAATTAAAAAAAAATGTATTAAATTTTGTAGTGATCATTTTCATAATATTTTTACACCAACATATAGATTATTTTGAGTACTATAAAAATTACTACTCACTTGTTAAATTTTAATACATATTGAAAGAGTTATAATTGTTTGAAATTGGGTTGTTGAGGCTGTTTTTAAGCTACGCAATTTGTTTTCAAAAAGAAAAAATTTGTATTAAATTTTTTATCAGTCATTTTTAGAATATTTTTGTACTAGCATGTAGATTATTCTGAGTACTATAAAAATGACTACTCACTTGTGAAATTCTAATACATATTGAAAGAGTTACAACTATTTGAAGTTGGGTTGTTGAGGTTATTTTTTAGCTGCACAAATTTATTTTCAAAAAGAAAAAAATCATATTAAAAATTTTAGCAGTCATTTGCAAAATCTTTTTACATCAGCATGCAATTTATTTTAAGTACTACACAAATGACTATTCACTTGTAAAATTTTGATAAGTATTAAGGGAGTTATAGTTGTTGCAAGTTGGGTTTTTGGTGTTGTTTTGGAGCTGCATGGAAAAGGGACAAAATTCATAACTTTCATTTGGCATCGAAGCAGTGATTTGGGCAAAGTGGGTTTGTTTTTGCAAAGCTAGGGCATGTTTTTTCAGAAAAAATATCACATTTTGCGAAAACTTGTTTTGTCTGAGTTAGACTCTGGGAAGTTCATGACTCCCCCTTCTACTTTGAAAGGGAAGGTGTGGACTATGAAAAAGGTAAGAGTTCGCCAAATGGTATCATGGGAAGCCATGCACGATGATCAAAGCACCTATAGTCTATGGAAAATCCACACATGTTTCGATAGAGGTGGTAGATTCAAATGATAGTCTATCGACAAAGAAAATCCACAAGCGTGCATAGGACTTAGAGGTCGCTAAAGAGATGTCTCCCTCTTTGGGACCTGAGACCCCTATCGTCTAGTCGTTCCTAAAAAAACTTGATGAAAAACACTAGGAGTTTTTGGGATCGCTTTAGTTGGTGATCTCGTTCATCAATGAGATTCGTGGAATGGCGTAGCAACAAAAGGATGCATCGGCTTCTTAGTATTTGGTGGAGCTTGGATATTCTCTTTTGATTTTATCGATAGTGTTTTAAATTTAGGTGTTTTTTTTTTTGGTAAATAAAAGTCTTCATTAATTACCGGGTTTTGCAGGTTAACCCAAAACCTATTACAATATCCAGCCTTTTGTTGAGATTGTAGATCCTAGTCATCCTTGAAACTTTCTTACCAGAACTTGTGTTGAATCCCCTACAACACCTTACTAACAATGCACACTCATACCTAAACATAACTGTAAACATTACTTACATTGACAAGAAATTGAAGTTTGAAACTTTACACTTGTGAAACCTATTGCTTGCCCATTTCCTATTCTCTGTCGGAATCCTCCAAGGCTTACACCATGTTACCTTCATTTCAAATTTGGTATGATTTATAGGGAAACCCCATAGTTATTACCAGCTCCATGGGGAAAGAACACCCATTCATATTTCTCCTTAACGGGTAGGTTTATTTTCATGACTAATAATGTTTTCCACTTCACGTGGCACACCTTGTGTCCATGTCACCAAACTATCAACATCAACACCTATGTTGGCTAATTTGTCAGCTGACCTGTTGGCCTCACGGCACACGTGACGATCCCTCCTGTTGTGTCTTACCGCAAAAAGGATCCTCACTTGATGGATGACTCCCTCGATTCTCCATGGAGGTTTTTTGCCATTGGTTAACAGGTTGATAATGTTCATCAAATCATCTTCAATCATTAAGTTACCTTGAGTTGCTTGGGCTACTTGCAACCCTCTCCAAAGGGCTCTAGCTTTTGCTTCGTTATTAGTTCTGATTCCCAATGGTTCAGCGAAGGCCTTGACCAGATTTCCTTGATGATCCTTGATTATTCCTCCAGCTCCAGCTCTTCCCGGGTTCTCCTTGGCTGCACCATCAAAATTTAGTTTAAACCAACCCTAGGGGGGTGGCTCCCAAGAAATCCCATTTTGGGATTGGGCAAAGGAATGGAAGATTTGTCCTCAGTACCTAAGGCCCGAGCTAATTATTTTTCTTGGGGAGGAATTGAGTGGTTCTCATCCACTAAGGTGCTAAGGTTTTCTTTCGCAAAGACAATAATCCTGTTAAGGATGGTGTTTGGGTTGTGAATGGTATCCTTAAAGGCTCTATGGTTCCTTTCTAGCCAAATCTGCCAGATAAAATGATGCCAACAGATTTTCCATAGGTACTTAAGTTTTAGGCTAACAAAGGGTTGAGGTCATTGATGGAACACTTCGGATATAAGAGCAAGCTTAACCCATGAGATCCTAAAGGCTTGGAAAAGTTCATCCAGGATGGACTCCGCTATCGAACACTCCAGAAACAAGTGTTGAGTTGTCTCCCATCCCTGCTCGCACATGTAGCAACGGTTAGCAATAACCATACCTTTGGATAACATATTGTCCATAGTGAGGATTTTTCCTTGAATCACCAGCCATGAAAAAAAGGATATTTTAGGAATTAAGCCTTTGATCCAAACCAAACTCGGTTGAAATTGTTGACCTTCCACAGTGAGAAGCAAATTATAAGTAGACTTAACTGTGAAGTCACCACTTTCAGTCTCAGCCCAAACAATGTGATCTTCATCCTCTCTAGAGGGAATAATTTGCTAAGTTAAAATGTTATAAAGCTCTTCAGACTCCGCTTCAAAACCCTGTACTCTGATGTGTTTCCACCTGTTGATATTTATATCCTGCCACATATAATTTGCAACCTTATTCCCAATATGTTGCTTCATATGCTCTTGAATCCTAGCCAAACGAGGATTCTAGGATAACTCCTCAACTCTCACCCACCGATCCTTCCAAAAGTCTATTGCTTGCCCATTTCCTAGAATCCATCCAAGACCTTTCTTCAAGATCCCTGCTCGTGAGGATTGCCTTCCAAAAAGCAGACCCCTGCTTGCTAAGTTGTCATTAAGGAAGTGCACACCTTGGAGGTATTTCCTCCTAACTATGGCAGTCCATTCATTATCGACCTTAGTCAATAATCGCCACGCTTGTTTGGCTAACGAAGCTGTATTGAGATGAGCAACTCTCCTCAATCCTAACCCCCCATCAGCTTTAGGTTTGCAAACCATGTTCCAACCTACTAAATGGATCCTTTTCTTATCCTCAGTCCTTGACCAAAGAAAAAAATTTTGAAGCTGCTCAATTTTGTGATACACCTTCCTGGGAGCTCTGAACACTGATAGGAAGTAAATGGGTATACTTTGAAGTGAAGCCATAGTTAAAACTGCTTTGCTCGCTTGAGATAACAGATGTCCTTTCCAACTCTGCTAGCTTTTTTTGGATCCTCTCCGAAACTATGTTCCACATTGATCCTTCAGAGTTTCCCTGTAAATAGGGGAAGACCTAAATAGGAGGTGGGAAGGGATGCAATCTAACATTCCATGATCCTTGCTATGTTGTTTTGCCTAGGAATGGGGGTATTGATGAAATAAAGTTTGCTCTTATCAAAATTCACTTTCTATCCAGTCGCTTCTTCATACATTATGAGAATATTTTTAATCCTTCTTGCCTCAACCACAGAAGCCAAATTTAGTAGCAATGTATCATCAACAAATTGCTGATGTGTCATCGAGGTAGTTAGCGACGTGGCCTTGATACCTGAAATGAGTCCAGCTACCACTGTTGCCTTAATGGTTCTTCCCAAGGCCTCAGCTACGATGATGAACAGCATAGGACTTATGGGATCTCCTTGTATTAGACCACATTTTCTTTGAAAAAACCTGCAATAGACCCATTAACCAAAACTAAAAAACAAGGCTTAGAAATACACTCTTATTAACTTGACCCATTTCATGTTAAAGCTAAATTTTAATAAAAATGCCTCTAGGAATTCCCAATTTATCTTGTCATAAGATTTGTTCATGTCTAACTTTAAAGCCATGACTAATTTTTTGTTCTGAGCGGTTGTATGAAGAGCCTCATGAACAGTAATAACTCCATCTAATATTGATCTTCCTTGTACAGAACTTCCTTGACTTGGATCAATGATAACCGGTAGAACTTTCTTCAAACGGTTGGCTAAAACTTTGGACAGAATTTTCTAGGATATATTACACAGGCTAATCGGCCTAAAGTCAGCCATAGTCTTGGGGTTGGGGCCTTTAGGGATCAAAGCAATGAAAGTTGAATTGAAACCTCTTGGAATATGATTTGAACTTTGGAACTCCTTGATTGCAGCAATAACTTTTGCTCCAACAATATCCCAACAAACTTGGAAAAACTACGATGAAAACCCATCCGGCCTAGGAGCTTTGTCAGGATCCATGTTAAACAAAGCCTCCTTGATCTCTTCGTCTGAAAAAGTTGTTGTAAGAGACTCGTTAATCGTTTCATCAATGAGTTGTGGAATGAATTGAAGGAGATAATCCTTTGCTTGGGCATTACAGGCCCGTTCTTCACCCAATAATGAACTGAAAAAATTAACAGCCTCGTCCCTGATCTCCTGAATGTTTTGAGTTGAGGATCCATCCACCTTAGTTAAATTTCTAATATTATTGTTGCTTCTATTGCTCAATGTGGTAACATGGAAAAAATTTGAATTAGAGTCCCCTTCCTTTAGCCATAATGCCCTTGATTTTTGCCTCCAATACATCTCCTCACAAGCTAAAATATTATAAAACTCACAAAGGGTTTCCTTCTCTTCGATCCTTGTTGCCTCATCATAGGTTCCATTTTGGATTTTGCTTTCTATTATTCTTAGTTTTTCCCCCACTTCTCTCTTATTCTCAAAAATATTTCCAAAGACTTCTTTATTCCATATTCTAAGGTTGTTTTTCACCATCTTAAGTTTTTGAGATAGTTTGAAGGAAGCACTTCCATGGATAGGCTGCTGCCACCATTCCTCTATTCGTTTCTTGAAGTCCGGATGTTTAACCCACATTGACAGAAATTTGAATGGGTTTTTAAAGGAGTTAGCCTAAAATGCCTCCCATAGAATAAGATTATGGTCTGAAGCGCATTTAGGAAGGGTTTGTAATGTTGAATCACCAAACATTGTTGTAGCTTCCATGGATTAAAAAAACCTATCCAACCTTTCTTGAATTAGTTGTCTTCCTATCCTCTTGTTACTCCATGTAAATTTGGCTCCTTTTAGTCTTACATCCATCAATTCATTTGTGTTAATGAATTCATTGAAGTCCTCCATGCTCCTTGAGGGTAACCCAGATCCTCCCTTCTTATCATATGGGTAAAGGGGGGTATTGAAATCTCCCCCAATCACCCAAGGAATGTCTTTAAAAGCTTGGCTCAAATGCCCCAAAAACTCCCACGATTCGGACCGCCTTTGGACGGAGGTGGGGGCATAAACATTTGACATAATCCAATTCTTATTAGTATCAAAATCATGAAATAATATGCTTAAGACTCTTTCATTTGCCCGAATAATACTTCCTTCTATTTTAATAGGATCCCATAAGATCATGAGGCCCCCGGATGCTCCTCTCGCTTTTTGAAAGGCCACTTCCCCTTGCTTCCAAATCCTTCTAGCTATAAGTGTTGATTGTGCCGCATCTGTTTTGATTTCTTGAAGAAAAATGATAGTAGGATTCCAATCCTTCCTTATAGACTTCACCCTCCTTTGTTTTGGTGGGCCGTTTAGGCCTCTTACATTCCATGATAGAACCTTCATTTAGACTGTTTGATATTTTTTCCCCACCCCCTTCCCTGAGCCAAAGGGGGTTTGTCAAATTTGCTATTATCCTGGCCAGGAATAGCTTGCTGTAACAATGTTCTTTGCTTTCCGTTTGCAATTTCTTCATTGATTCTCATTCTATAGTGCTCTACTGTAGATATTCTCCCTTTCTTTCTTTCACTTCCATAATCTATCGGAGGCTTGGTGGTGCTTCTAGTCTATTTTGGACTGAAATGAGGGGGCATATACTGTGATAGTCTAGGGCTTGAACCTTCTTCCTCATTTTGGGTGTTTTCAATTCCCTCTTCATCCTCGGCCTTGTTTTGGTTCACCTCTCCTATCTGGTTCCTAAACAGGGGGCTTTCCTTCAAGGAACCTTTTACCATTGGGCTCGTCTAATAAGGGATAATTTGCTCCACTACCGGATTAGGAGCTACATTCATGCCTCTTGTTTCCACAACTTCGACTCTTGACTCTATTTTTTCCATGTTTAAACTGAAATGAACTGGCAATTTTTCTTCATTTTGAGCATAGCTTTTGGGGCTTTTTGTCATAACTGTGGATGGTCCCGATTTGGATGGGGAGTCTAGGGTTTTAGGAAACTTGACACTGATGGTATCATCCTTACTGTTTTCTTTTTCAACTTCTAGATTTGCTAGGATATCAAACATGTTCAAGCTAGGATCTTTATTACATACCTTATGATTTTTGCCTCCCTCATTATGTTGCTTTCCTTTCTCCTGGATTTTTGCCAGTTCTATGTTGGCTTGGTCAGCCTGGTTATTCTTAACTTGTTTGTATCCTTCCAAGTTAAGACGCGGTCCTTGAAACTTTGGGATCCCTCTCCCATTAGCTTTCCCCATAAAACCTTCGCGCGTGGCTTTCTTGTTTGCAGTTATTGTCATACATTGGGCTTGAAGGTGGCCCTGGGTTTTGCACACGCTACAAAATGTCGGCTTGTTCTCATACTCCACAGTCGAATCCTTAGAAACTCTCCATATGCTAGTTCCACCCCGAGAAGGTAGATCGAGAATCCAAGTTTGCATTTACACAGATCCTGGCATGCGTCAGTCTAGTCCTTGCCCGGGTTGAATGGTCTATTGCCATGAGCTCTCCTATCGTCTTTGCTATGCCACTAATCCAGTACTCATTAACAAACTGGGCTGGGAGGTTTGGTAAGCGGACCCAAATGGGTGCTATATTAATGTTCTACTTCGCAGGGTTGAAATCCTCCCCCCACTTCCTCAGAAAGAGGCTACGCCTTTCTAGAAACCAGGGTCCTCCTGTCAAGATGCGCTCTACATCATCTTTGTTGTTGAGTCTTATCATAAAAAAACCTCTTGACATGGCTACGATTTCTAAGCTTCCTGAAGTTTTCCACTTTGTCGCGGCCCATGAGCGAATAGTCTCAATGTCCGGCCTTCCTCCCAAAAACTTGCCAACTAAGGATGATGCCTCCATATCCAAGAATCTTTCCATAATCTCCATCGGTGCAGTTAACCTATTATTGTTTGGTATTAGGGGCGGTAGTTCACCGACCGGCTCCTTTTTCCCTTTCAAGCATTTCCAAAAAGGTTGGGCCCTTGTTGCCAGCTCTCGAACCCCAGTGGGACCCTTTGTCTGAGGGTTTAT
Organism: Wollemia nobilis; assembly: GCA_028583015.1. Classification (NCBI taxonomy): domain Eukaryota; kingdom Viridiplantae; phylum Streptophyta; class Pinopsida; order Araucariales; family Araucariaceae; genus Wollemia; species Wollemia nobilis. Next base: position 5,186,425 of record JAQPPZ010000456.1, read on the forward strand.
CTGGAGGACCTGTACCTTTAGCCTTTTTGAACTGAGTTGATAGGGAATCCTTTTCCTTTCTAGCTATAGCATTCTGCCCTACCTCTGGATCTTCTCCTTCCGTTGGTTCAAAATTCTTGCCTGCCGTTTTTGCTCCTCTTTCGCTTCCTCCACCACTCCTCATCTCTGGTTTGGAAAATAAAAATTCATCGATGTAGAGTCTTTATGAAAGTATGAATTAAATTTAGGTGTTTTTTTATTTCTTTGGTTGTCTTGCTATTATCTTGCAAGGTTGGGTGCTCCCATTTTGGTCTGTTGCTATGGGGCAACCTCTGGTAGATAGTTTTAAATTTTGTTTGGTTGGTCTCTTTGAGTGAGCTTCAAGGTTGGGCCTATATCTCCCTCATCTCCATATGTAAAAAGGTTTGGGAAACCTTTCTAAAAAAAAAAACTTCCTTTATCTAATCAAAAACAAGTTCTTTGTCTTGAAAAATTGCTCTAGACTCAAGTTATACAATTTTGATAGACTTGGGGTAAATTGTTAGCAATATCGAGTGGATCTCTCCCTAAAATGGACTTAGGTTGGTTTCCAAGTGATTGGCTCAACTTGAGCAAATCACTTCAAATTTGGAATGAATCACTCCCTGTGTTTAGACTCGACAAAAATTCTTTTAATTTTAGTCCAATCGCTCCACCTATGGTGAAATGCAAATTTGGCATCAAAAACAAGAAATTTACCCAACTAATCATCTGAAAGGTTTGTGTCCCACAAGGCATGCCAAAAAAACTATGTTGAATCAGGGAATATCCTAACTTCTAATTTGACCAATAATGCACCCCAATTCTAGCCTTTCAAAAAGTTATTAGATGGAAGGGTTTATTACCTCTTCCAACCTCTAAATTTAGGTTGGCTATCCAACATCCTTGGTAATTCTTAATCTAACATACACTAATTGCATGAAATAAAAGTGAAAATTTTAAAATGCATGAAATTAAATTTTTAAGTTCAGTGGAATGAGGGATTTAAACTAAATATGGTCATAAGAATAGCAAGCAGAGGATGCAATCAATCAACACATGATAATACTAATAACGATAATGTTACTATTAAAATAATATGGAATGGTAAGGTGAATGACAACATGGGGAAAAGGGTTGTACCTCGATCATCATGCATTTTGCTATTGAATATGGAAGTGTCATTGATGGAAAGCAAAATATATATAAATTTCCTTCCAATTTTATGAGTTACAATTCACAATGTGGGTTTCACAAAGTGTATCTCTAAATTCTCATGGCCAAAAGATGTCTACATTGGATCCCATGGCTATTGTTTATAGTAAGAGTTTACCCTTGAGTTACCTGGGATGAGAAACTATTACTCCCAATAAAATAAAAATATAGGGTATCTCTAGTAAAATGATGCAACTCTAAATTTTACATGCCTCTAAATATACCTCTAAAATGCTTAGAAGGCTTCCAAAATGATTATGGTGCCACTACATGCTGAAATATCGATTTCTAAAGATTTTACTTGGGATTTGCACCTTTATTTTTATTTTTCTAAAGGTCAACAAATAATTCATCCTATGAAGCAATTGAATTGCTAGACTTAGCTAGTTATTCACTAGTTGACACTGAGTGCTTTGCTCCTACAAGCTAATTTGACCATTATGCTAGTGAATTACCCTTGAACCAATTTACACTTGTATTGAATTTAGCCAAAACTTGAGGGATTTTGGAAGGTATTGGTGGACTAATCTCACTATTTTTCACCTTTTAAAAATTGCAAATTCTAATTTGGTGACATATCACTACCCTTATGTATCCCATTGATAAACCTAGGCCATTTTACACCCATTAACTCTAATCCATGTTAGTATAAATCTCGTTGAGTGGTCCTTTGTACTTAGACCATTGATAACTATTCATACAACCTTAGCAACAAAACAACACCTAAATTAAAGAAATTAAAAAAGAGGGCACCAATAGAGGAGTCAAAGGGTACAATGTAGAAAACCAACCCAAGTGCAAAACAAAAGGGTAGGTTCAAACTACAAACAAAATGGATCCTCAAAAAGACCATACAAATTCCAATAGTAGTGTCATGGTACCAAGTAACCAGCCTATACTCCCAAGTGGAATGAAGCAATATACGAATAAAAGGATAAGGATGGCATAATTCTACAGTTTATAGTCAGTCTATTCATGGTAATGTTGGAAGCTTTGGTTATTTTGCTAAGCAATTTTTGATTGAAGAACACAAGTTTATACTAAGAGGGGGTGAATAGTATAATACCACTTTTTACTTTTTCTTCCAAATCAATATTATGTTGTGTAAAGATAGCAGTATCAATAACAGTAGTCAAAGCAATGCACAAAAACCATACACAATAGAGACACCAAAATTTACGTGGTTCACCCAATGTGGGCTACTCCACGGAGAAAATCTTTTACTAAAACTTTCTCAATCAATATTTTTGGGAATCACTCCCAATTACAATGTTTATGGACCTCTGTCCAAAGGAGATGTTGATCCCCTAATCTCAAGTTCATGGATCTCTTCCATAGGATAACTCTTTCCCCTTCTGCTCTAGCTATGTGATCTTCTAGAAGACTTTGTCTCTTTGTTGCACTAACTAGTGGACCTCTCTCCACTTGAAGACTCCTCACTCAGATCTATCTTCAACTATGTTGGATCTTTGGATCTCTATCCATTGTGACTCTGTCCTCTATACTATGTCACCTCCAAAGCTCTATCAACAGTCTCACTAAGAACCTCCTCAATAGGCTCACACGAAACCTGCTTAACAAGCTCACACAGAACTTGTCAAATTATTCGCCCTATCATTAGTCCCTATTCTTCTTCAGTGTTATTGGTATGAAAAAAGGATGATCTTAAATATTTGGAGAAACCTTGAATAAGCTCCAAATATGCTCATGCCCTATTTGCCATGAGCATGAGCATACCTATGGGCATGAGAATGTGGATTGGTGTCCCTATTTTATCCTTGGCCATTTCGGTAGGCCTTAGCAGGTTTCTCCAAATATTTGGCTACAAATGAGTATGCAAAAGAGGTTATTCGCCCTAGCATTAGTCCCTATTCTTATTTAGTGTTATTGGTATGAAAAAAGGATGATCTTCGTATTTGTGTATAAATTTCAAAGAACTTAGTAAATAACTATTAGGGACAAATTTCCCATTCCAATAATTGATGAGATGCATGGAGCCCAATATTTCTCAAAATTGGATTTGCGGTCAAGATACCATTAGATTCAAAACAAGGACGAAGACATTCGTCAAACAACTTTTAGGACTCATGAATGGCACTATGAATTCTTGGTTATGCCATTTGGTTTGACCAATGCACTTTCTACTTTTCAAACTTTGATGAACTCCATTTTTTGGCCCGTCCTTCGCAAATTTATTCTAGTCTTCTTTGATGATACTTTGATTTATAGTCATTCTTAGGAGAAGAATTTCTAGTATTTGGATCAGATCCTACAACTTTTGTCTAAGAATCAACTTTATGCCAAGAAGTCAATGTGCTCTTTTGGGTTGCAAGAAGTAGAATATTTGGGTCACATTGTCACCAAAGATGGAGTTAAAGTAGATCCTAAAAATATTTAGGTTGTTCAAGAATGACCAAAGTCTCAAACCCTAAAGGAAATTCGAGGATTTTTAGGACTCACTGGATATTACTATAAATTTGTGCAATAGTATGGGAAGATAGCGAGACCCTTAACAACCATGTTGGAAAAGAATTCCTTTATTTGGTCAAACCCAATGAAGAAAGCTTTTAAGAAATTAAAGCTATGACAACCACAACAGTGTTAGCAATGCTTAATTTTTCTAAACCTTTTGTAATTGAAAGTGATGCTTGTAGCAATCGAATCTAGGTAATTTTGATGTAAGGAAGACCATTGGCCTTCACGAGTAGAGCACTTTCAGACCAAAATGTAGGTAAATCTACTTATGAAAATGAGATACTACCAATTTTACATGATGTCAATCCTTGGCGGTCATATCTCATTGGGCATCATTTTTCAATCAAAACCAACCATCAAAGTCTTAAGTATTTCTTGGAACAAAGGGTAGCCACACGCAAACAACAAAGATGAGTATCTAAATTGTTGGGCTATGATTATGAAATCACATAAAAAAGAAAGGGAGAATGTCATGGTTGATGCACTATCCTAATAGTATGAAGATGAAGGAATGTTAAATGTTGTATCCACAACACTTCCTCAATGGATCAATCATCTCAAAGAAGAAACGACCAAGGATTCCAATTTGCAAAATTTGATCAACAAACTCCATGTCGAGCCCAACTGTCAAGCCCAACTCATGCCTTGGATATACTTGGGATGGTGAGGACTTAAGATATCATGACCAACTTGTCATTCCCTCATTCCCCAAACGTCACAAATGCAAGAACTCATCTTACAAGAAATGCATGCATCACCGACTAGACCCCATCCTAATAATGTTATGTAATGTTTTGTAAGAACGTAATTGTTTTGTTTGGTAGAAGTAACTAGCTCAAGTGGCATTCTCCATGTAATGCCAATCGAGCCTTAGGTTTAGGGTTATAAAAAGTCTTTAAAAATGTGAAAGGTATAAATGGATGTATCATTTTACATATTGAATCAAAGTTTCGTATTGTGATTTATGAGATTAATATATATTTCTACATTTCAATTTCATATTGTAATATTATGTTCTTTCATGAATTGCTGCTTTTATTGCAATATTTACATGGATATGCTTATTTTAACTAAAAGGTTCCTAACAAAATAAAATTATTATTATTAATCATCACATATAAAACTATGAAGCATGATGATGTTTGGATGAACCCCTTTAAAGACATTTTACATAAGCTCATTGTTGTAAAGTTATCCTTGTGCATTTGCGATAAGATTTCAATTAAACAACTACTAGAACTATTACTCTTACCTCTAGGAGAGGAAACTTTGGCTCATTGGTGCGTAAACACCTTTAACAATCAAAATATGGCATCATATAACCCAAAAATTATTATTATTATTATTATTATTATTATTATTATTTTAAAAACATGTCAATCTTCTTTTTAATGAATAATTCCCCTTATTAAATGGTGCGAGCTCAACTTCAATTCTTCAATTCTTCAACTTTCAAGAAGATCTAGATTTGAATCTTGGTAAAAAATACATACATAATTGTGAAATTGTTCTAATACCATTGTTTGCTACGTATTATTATTAAAATGCGTTGATTTCCTTCTAAATTTCTTATAAGGTCCCAACCTCACATCACCCCTTTGAATTCCTTGCCCGTTTGGACCCTTGCATGGTTCCAATCTATTAACTTTTCCTTCGGATATAATTCACCTATAGCATATTTATATATTTATGTCCATTTTTATCAAAAATATCCTTTGAATGGAACAATTTGAGAAATCATGTACCAAGTGGCGTTGATCCATGTTCAAAAACATTTCTTTTTAAATAACAATTTAAAATGCAAAACAAATGAAACAAGGGCTTGAGACGGTTTTAACTACGTTATTCGGAGTGCATTATGACCTCTGGTTTCGTAATTGCAGTAGAACAAAGGTAATAGGAAGCAATTTGATTCCCAAAGAAGTCTACTTGCATACATAAAGTGAAAATCGACGAAAATTCAAGACATCCGAGTCTATTTGCGGCCAGTTATTCCTTCTTTTACCCTTTAAGATTTGATCTTGTCAGCCACATCATCTTTTAAGCATCCTTTTGCCTTGCCATCACTATCGTAAGTTCACATCACATCTATACCCTTCTCCAAGTCTTTGTATTCATATTTGTAAGCAATGCTTTTTCTATATTTTACATTCTACATTTTACTTTGTGTCAAGCTTAAGCATCATTAAAGACCCATAAATAATAAAAGTTACAAAACTGAAAATGTTTGTGGGTGTCAGATGTGGTGACTTGTATCTGCAACAGAGGTGGCCATTCATAGATCTTCTATTTACAACAATTAATTATTTAAAAAAAAAAAACCTGCATTATATTTAAAGATTGAGCATTTAGATTGCTATGCTATGATAGGAATTTTAAGAAAATTAGCATATGCAAATAAATAAACTTCAAAGAAATAAATGCTAGAATTAGCATATTAATGGACGCCATATATTAAGGCATTGATAAATGAATGCTGTTTTGCACATGCCATACCAGCCAACATCATTTTAACTGTGCTATTAAAATATATCCTGCAGCCATTCAGCCCAGAGCTTTAATGTTACTAGAGCAGGTTCAAATAGTAATTTTTAATTTTTATCTATACCACAAACCAATTGCTCTGTAACTAATTTCAAATATTTGTTAATATTATCACATAACTAGATTTTTACTTCCTGGTTCAGGAGATCCCATAACTAAGTTTCAAGTTGTGAATATTTGATCAATTAGAATGTTTGTATAGAGGGAAAGGGTGCACAAAAGAGGCACAATAAGAGCCTACTTGTATTCTCAATAAGGATGTAAAATTAGATGCACAATAAGGGCCCACTTTTCCCTTCCATTTAACTTCTAGATGGAGAAATCATTTTAGGAAGAAGCTCATAGAAAGCAAACTTTGGTGGACAAATTGGTTACATCAGATGTGCTACAAGGGTGCTACAGATAATGTTCTATATAAGGTGTTCTCAGTTTATGCATATCTTGAAAATGATATTAGCAACTTAATTTTTTTGAGAAATACACTTGATCTCAACTCTGGCCTAACGGATAACATGTGTAGATATTATGTGCTTTTTCTGCAATTCATGTATAAACAGTAGCATTGCTTGTTAGCAGCTTTAACATTTTATGTGGAAGATATCCTTCTACTTAGGGATTGCAACTTTTAATTGCCTAAGGAACTTTAAAGCTCATTTGCTAGATCATATTACAATCCAACTCATTTAGTATGAAAGCACACACTTTCTGATTAAAAACAAATCATTGATCCACTGGACCCAACATAGTGAGATGAAGTAATTCCAGCAGAATGTTAGGCCTCGAATGCATACAAGGGATAAGGCCATTGCAAGTCCTGGATAGATTTTGACCAAATAGTTAGCCATAAGCCTCAATGTGTGTCCTAGATGAATTTTGGTTGAATAGTTACCCACAGCCTCAATGTGCGTCCTAGATGAATTTTGGTTGAATAGTTACCCACAGCCTCAATGTGCGTCCTAAATGAATTTTGGTTGAATAGCTTTTCTGTGACAGCTTCCTAATAAAATAGAATATAGACAATTAGAACCATAAATTCTGATTTTTTTGGTTTGATGTATTTGAAATAAGTTAATTTTTCACTTCATATGTTCTAAGTTTGAACTTAGAACTAAATATTTGGCATCTAGTACCTGTTGGAACACCACATTGGTATGCCGTTGGACTCTCATCCTGGATACCCATGTTCAAATCACGTGGAGGGTGTTGTGCCCCAGGGAGGGTGGCCCCCAGTTGTACTTCATCTTCTTCAACAAAATATAGATATACATTTGGCATCTAGCTTTTGCAACAATTGATCCCTAAAACCTCTTTTTTCATTTGTTGTGCCTTTCAATTCTTATAATTTCTCATATTGTGTTGGGAAAGTTAAACAAACTCCAGCTCTAGACTCATTTAAATTTTAAAAAAAAAAAAAAATCAACTGAAAGAGATACCAAGTTCTGCAGATAATGATCTGCTTAAGAGGTAGATGAAAAACTGTCTAAAAACATCAAATTCTTGAAAAGAAGTAGGGTACAACAGAAGAACTCTTAGACAAACTCAACCCACATGACAAATTCAACCCAGAGTAATCTGGCCAAACTGCACCAGTCCCATCTCTGAAATGAAAGCAAGCAATAAGAAAAGTATTGGTTCTATTAAAAGTATACAATTGATTACCAAAAGTTGATGGGAAAACTCGTCTCTGTTCTCTCATGCCTTCTTGGGAGGCAGTGTATCGAACACCCAATCCCAAAGAGATGAAGTAATTCCAAATCCACTTGTCTGAACTCTGAAATGATGGTTTAAATGATATTTCTGCAGAGAGCAAAGAAACCAGTTACAGACCGACTCCCTATGATATTCAGGTTGATTTCCAAACATAACATGCAATATAATTCACAAGAAGAAAAGAAATTTAACATAAAATCATATATGGAATAAATATGAATTGATTTCCACAAGAATGTATTCACCCCCACACAAAGAAAATCCCAAGATATACCTCACCTTTAAACCATATGCAACTTTTTGAGAAGGCTGTCCATGATGTAAATAATAATGGGTAACATCATACATTACATATCCAAGCAATCCTCCACCAAAAACAGCAGGAGCAGTAGCGTAAGAGACTATCAGCTTGACCAAGAACCAAAACTGTTCAGAGATTCAATACAATTCAGTAAGTATAAGCAAATGAGTTTTTCCATATCCATCTTGGATTTTGTCAGGTTATTATTGGTTTTATAGAAATGTTCATAGTTTCCATGCTCACACTTATAAGATGAAAAAGAACTAAAATTCCATAAGAATTGGAATATCTTGTACCTAAGACAACAAAGCTAAAGATCTACATGCGTACCGGAATTAATAGTATTGCTGTTGCTGCAGGTGGGAAAACAAGTCTTAACCCATCCATTGGATGCTTATGGTGACATCCATGAAGCAGATAATGCAAAGTATTTCCCCTGTCAGATTTGGATAACAATGTCAAAGGCTTTGTAGACAGAGTTGTCCAAGAACATTCAGTGATATAAAGTTATAACTGTGACCCTGAAAAAATACATTTGAATGTTCACTATAGATAATATTCAACGTTTACCCAAAAAGTAATAATAATAAAAAATAAAAATAATCAGACATACCAGTAGCTACTTGTCTTGATATGAAAAAGAAACCGATGCAGACTATATTCTAATAATGTCCAGACAAAGATTCCAGACAATGTCGCACAAGCTGCCTGGCCTGCTGACAGACCCCGTTGGATGGCAATAAATATACTCCAGGAAACAACAGGCAACCATACTAGGGGTATAACCCACCATGCAGTACGAGTGAGGAACTGTTGAAACACAGACAAACAAGTGCAGAGCTTAGGGAAAAACACATGTTATACCATCAACATCGCATTATCAATAACAGCTAGGAAGGTAAATACATGCCAGATGAATATTGGACATTATGCGAACATATAACTAATGTACCTCCCAGAAGTCACTTTTGAAAAAGCGGGGACCCTCCTTGCTAACAATTGGCTGATGCACCCATTCCTGATACGAGTCGCCTAAATGACCAACCTGAAATGATTTTAAAAATTTTGATATAAAATTATAAATGAACAAATGAATAAGCTTAAAAAGTGCAGTTACACTTAAACTAACCCAACATTGCCTGCAAAAATTAGCTATAGATAATACATTACTGATATGCAATCACAGAAAACCAAAACAAAAGACTGATAACTGGCTTTAATTGCATAGACAAATCCTCCACATTTCTACCACACCCAATGAGTCCAGAAGCAATCCTTAATCCACATTTACTTCACAATTAGCATGGTCAGACAAAATGTTTGTTGCTGCTATAAAATACACAAATATCTCAGATGAAACTGATAAATTGTGTCTGCACTTGGCATGTCATTCTACAAATGGAGGATAATCTCAGAACAGTGTTATTGTTAATCCTGACTGGATTGTCTCCAACTTTGAACAATATATATAACAACCACTTCAATGCATCCCTGGTATTTTTTTGGATATTGGACACCTGTCCTTGAAAGAAAACCATTGTCTTGCCACTTTTCCAGATTTCTATAATGTAAAAAAGAGAGGTCATAGGACCAAAAAACCATGTCTTATAGTCCAAACATTCTCTAGCAAAACTTTTGTGTAGGATATATTGTCCATAAAGGTCTCCTCAACAAACCATTGATATTTGTTCAGGCATGTTCGAAAAATTGAAAGACATTTTAAGACAAGATTAGCCATTAACCTGAGATACTGGGCCACACAGAAAGAATTATTGAAATTTCACCTTCCCTAACAATACAGATGCATGCAATAGACAAACTAAAATCCTACATCCAGACAGGGTAATCAATCCACAATTAACAGATTTGCATTTTTCCTTGATCATTGTAATTCATCTTGTTTTGACTTCTCCATCAAATGTAAGACGTAATGCATACTTTTGACTTTTTGAGTTTGCCCAGGGTGAAAACTCTTACCATCTCAAGACGACCAAAACATGTTGTCCTAAAGCACAATTTCAATTGTAATTCCTTCATTGACAGTGCTTCATGAATGATGTTCCATTATTTATTTGTTTTGGATTAGTTTTGGTTTACTTATTTCCAATGGACAATGGCAATGACCTTGAAATCATTTTTTAAGATTATATCACGTATTATCAATTTCTCAACAATCAAAATCTATGTTTCATTCTATTCTTCATGAACATGTTCCAACTTCCAACTATGGATGCTTCTCAATTTTTCACATCCCTATAAAACCCTGGATCAATCAATAAATAAACCTAGTAACTTCTTCAATATTTCAAAGTAAGAGCCTTCATTTATCGGTTTGGAAGGCTAATTCCCTACCGGATTAGTCTAGGGCCACTCTGGTTTTTCATTTCTATCTCCATGTGTTGTATGGCTGTTAACACTTAAATTTCTTTCTTCCTATAATGTTTGATTCAGTCTGTTTCTTGTAAGTTAACCAACGCTTTGCTGATTAGTAACATGGGAGACAATATCCAAACTCGGAGAGTGAGGTTAGATGAGTTATGTTTCAGAGTTGTACAGCAGGACAGGGCACAACAAGTTCCTAAAACCACAAGTTGTTAGATGAAAAGAGAAATAACAAGGAGAAATGTTAACCAAGAAAATCAGAAAGCATGTATATACAAGAAAAAGCTTTATTTACAAATAGCACAAATGTAAATGAAGCAGAATACAAGGACCTTGTGTAGAAGTATTGGCAACAGCATCAAAACCTAAGTTATAGGTTATAGCTGCTAGGCTGCAATGGGCATGCTAGGACGCTGAAAGTGTTGATATCCTAATTCCTAACTAGCCTGATCCAAAGACACTTCTTGGATGAAGAAGAGGAAGACTAACGATTCCAAGATCGCCATCTATACTGAATGTTATCCTATATACAGAAATGTAAAATACAGTTAAAAGATCTCCACGGAAGTGGAAGCGATTCCACTTTCAGCCGTTACAATGGATCTCACTATAGGCTTCTGCATGTCTTCTGGTGGCACCAAGCAGCTGATTGAGCTAATAACATACTCTAACAAGTTGTGCAGTTCTTCTGGCCTTGGGCGCATGAAGATGCTTTTGTTGAAATGCGAGCATCAAGATCTGGAGAAAGGCATTCATGCCTAGTGCTTGTCTATGTGTTGGCGTTGGCACCCAAGGCGTTGCCATCTATCATAGAGCCAATGCTGGCATCAATGACTAGTGATAGTGATTGGCATCAGGGTGGCACAAGACTAAAGTCTGGTACTGGAGTAGCACAAGACTGAAGTATGGTGCCCATGGGTGGAAAGTGAGACTGGCTTTGCTTGGCACTAGGCTATGGCATTGATTTGAAAGGTGGCACAATGTTGCTATGGCTTGCCTCACTAGTATTTGTTGGGGCTTGGCATTGGTGCCAAAGAGGCCTCGAGCAACCCCTACTCTGCTTGGATCAATTGTCCCTCTTCGAAAGAGATGGAGCCATTGTATCCAACTCGAACTAAGGGAATTGACGCTCGACTTGATCACACCAGTTAGCCTGAGTGACAAGCTAATCAGCCTTCACAATCCTGAAAAGTTTGTGGGTGCTTGATGGGTGTGCTTGCTAATGGATTCAATTAGTTGATCTTCCAAGGTTGGACTCAACTAATTTGGATCCAAAGTCCACTAGATGTTGCATTGTCGTTGGTTAAAACAAGGCAGAACATATGGTTTGAGAAACTCTATGTGAAAACTGGATGCATTTCAAGAAATGGTGGTACATTGAGAATAAAGGTGTTTGCACCCACTTTGCACAGAATGGTATAAGGACCATAGCATAAGGGTTTGAACTTCTAGGGTGTAGAGAAGCATTTCCTACTAAAGATGTGAACTTGAAAATTGAGGGGTGGAGTGTTGGTGATAGAGCTCCTTGTACTTCTTTTGATGGTGCCCAAGTGTCTACTGAACTTGGTCATGCACATGCTAATGCTAATGTGTTGCTGGGAGCGCTTGGCTTTCTTGAGGGAGGCGCTAGGCTGAAATATGAGACATGCTTGGCCAAGGGTTTGTGACTTGTGGAGTTGTGCAAGGCCCGATTGTATGAATGCTTAACGTTGGGTAGATTTTCATCTTAAGTGTGTAGATGATCATGAATGTACATACAGAGCATATGTACCTACTACTACATCTTGTTGACCACCTCAGCCTACCCATCTATCTATGGATGAAAGGCAATCAATCAAACAAGAAGGATATGTAGCAAATCCCAAATGTTGCTAGAATAGGCTCACAAACATGGAGCTTATGTCCGATACAATGGATTCTAGAATACCGAAATGAACCCATGTGTGCTACAAAACATTTATGTGGTTTGTGTTGCATTGATGCCCTTCTTGCACAATACCATGATGGTAATCTTCGAGTTTCCATCAACAACAACAAAGATGCAATTGTTTTGTCACTCTGTTGAAGGCAAACACGAAAAACAATCCATACTAATGAATGAACTGATAGTTTAGTAGAGTCTAAACCTCTTGTTTGTTCTACATCCTAGCGTATGTGATTTTAGTGAAAGTGTCGTTGTAGCAACACAAGGATCTTGTTGATGGCAATGTCTAGATACTTTTGAGTACTACAGTACCTCCTAGACTAGTTGTTGGCAAGGTGTATTGGATGGGGACACAGAGGTGACCTAAGCGATACAGAAGTCCATTGCAAAGATAGTGGCCTAGGACTGCCTTAGTTGTACCACATGGTGATGTATCTGAGCAAAGTCATGGTCAATGGCATAAAGCAAACTTCTATCATTGAAGTTGTGACCACGAGCATCCATTACTATCATAAGCATTTGGACCGGTGGGCAACTTAGATAATTGGCAGCTCGATTCTCTTTGCCCGTGCAATGTTTGATCAAAAGGTGGAACTAATGCAGGTAAGTCATCAATTTGATTTGGCACGCATTCTCCAACTTGTTTTGAGTGTGTGATGTCTACTTACCAATAATGTAATGGTGCCATTGGTGAAGAACTTGGATGATGGCATGAAATTATTTCTCATATATGGAGTAAAATTGCACAATGTCACTAAAAGTCTATGAATGGTCGGTGATAGGGTGCCAATGTTGAATGAGGATCATGCCAAGGGCATAGTGTAATGCATCAATCTCAATCTCGAAAAGCAAAGTGATATTTGGCATTGTTAGCATTAGTGTTGTACATAGCCACTTCTTCAATTCTTCTAATGCTTGTTGATGATGCTTGTTGTTGAGTGGTGATCCTCTTGAATGAAGCTCTATCACACATAATCTAGTTGAAATACCAAGAAATATGCAATAATCCAAGGACAAAACTATAGTGGAAATTGGTCAAGCCAAAAAATCTTCCAAGCTTAGCCATGTTGGCCGAAATAGGTAATTCCCGAAGAAATTTGATCTTCTCTAGATTTACATGAATGCCATGGTGGTGGGATGATATAACCCATGTATTGGATTTTCAAAACACCAAAGGTACACTTTGTTAGGTTGGATTGCAGCTTGTGCTTGCAAGATATCCAAGACTTGCCACGTGTTCAATATGTTATTCCCATGCCTTATTGTAGATGAGAATGCGATTCAAGTAGACAATTACTAAGTAGTTTGTGAATGGTCTAAAAATGTCGTTCGTCAAGCACACAAATGTGGTTGGTGCATTGGTCAAACTAAAAGGCATAACCAACCACTCAAATAAACCTCCTTTGTCTTGAAAGATGTCTTTCATATGTCATCAAGGTTGATGGGAACCCAATGATAACCCGACTTAAGGTCAATCTTAGTAAAGTAGAATGCTCCTTGGAATTGGTCTCTAAGATCATCTATGCATAGTATCGAGTAGATGTTCTTCATGAAGATCTTGGTCAAGGCATCATCGTCTATGCATAGGCACCAAGAACCATCTTTTCTTGGTACAAAGACTGCTCCTTGGAGCTGGTCCAAAAGATAGTCTATGCAAGGTATCGAATACATGTTCTTCACAGAGATCTTGGTTAGGGCATCGTCGTTTATAGACACCAAGAACCATCTTTTATTAATGCTAACATATGGAGCTATCAAAAGGAGATGAGCTCATGTATCTAACGTCAAATCTCATCGTTCCCCCAAATGAATAAGAAAAAAATAGGGTTGTCAAGCAGAGAGGAACTTGGGACCAAGTCAATTTGGTGTTTCATAGAACAATAGAGAGGCTTTTTGTGGTTCTTAGAGAACATTAGAAAATGGCTGAAGTAGTGTGCCCATATGGTACGACAGTTTAAAATTGACTGAACTTCATGTTGCAAGGGAAAGCTTCTTGGCTTGAGGTGTCTCATAGCGAAACATGAGTAAAACAAACTTATGAGCATCAAAAAAGAATATTTTACACTGCTTAGAAAAGCCAAAAGTCACCTTTTTCTTGTAAAGGCATGATGCAATATGGCACATCATGTCCTAGACGCACATGGACCATTCTTGAGGACAGACCTAGTAAGTCACCTTGCAGTCAAAGATGTACGGCCTTCCGAACAGGATAACTTCGAGATCTCTAGTGGTGCTACATCATGGGTGACAATGTCATACGTGGATTTGATCCCATACACGAGAGTTCATTGGTGGTTAACCTGAATCATGTTTCCTTGATGCAACCATCTAAGGGAATATGGTTGAGGATACGTCTCAACATGGAAACCCAAGTGTTTAACAAGATCTAGGGCAGCAATATTCTTCTGACTTCCAGAGTCAATGATGATGTGGTGTAGCTTTCCATTAACTCAACAATGAGAGTGAATAGGCGCTTTCATTCTTTAAATGCGTTTAAGGTTGAGGCATCACAAACCTGAGTGTTGGCATTCAAATAGATGGTGTCTAATGCCTCTTCACTCTCTAGCATCTGAGTGCAATTAGAGGCATTGGGTTGTAGCATCAAATACTTTAGTTGGGATTTGCAATTTGAGCATTATGAATCTGAGTCTTGTGATGGTTACACCAATTTTCTCCCCCATTTTGTATTCTTATCTTGCACAATAGGAATCTTTGGTTTCTATTGCATAGAGTGAACCTTTAGCTATGATGCCTTAGACTATGATTCACCTGGCATAGGCTGCTTCTACTTTAGCATTTATTGAGTCTTACCCAATGGTGACAGAGGACCTTTTTGCTTTGCTCAAGACTTCTTTTCTAAATTGGTCACAAACTTGTAGGCTTACGCCAAGGTTTCCACAAAAAGGAACTCCATCTCAAAGTGGACATGCTAGTGGAGGCCAATGATGTAGCTGAGAACCTAGAGCTTCTCACCAGCATTGATGCACAGGCGAGCAAGGAATTCATTGAACTCATCAATTTTGAAAGATTGCTCATGTTGTTGGCAAAACTATTGGAAACATAAGCACGCATCCTCATAACGGTTCAAGGTTTGTAACTAGCATGCACAAGTTCCATGAACTTCTACCAAGCACTAGTTCATTGAACTCATCAATTTTGAAAGATTGTTCATGTTGTTGACAAAACTATTGGAAACATAAGCACTCATCCTCATAACGGTTCAAGGTTTGTAACTAGCATGCACAAGTTCCATGAACTTGACAAGTTCCTCGTGTTTGACATTGGTGACTTCCTACAAACACAAAATTGATTTAGACATCATGAGCACTACGAAGATGTCGTGGCCATTACTGAACCGATCGGAAGAGTAATATGACTCTAGTTGTTGGATCTAGGTATCCAAATCCTTAGTGTTGGTCTTGCCTTGGAAGACTAGAATGGTGATATTCATTTGTGCCTTTAGAGGGTTGTGGCTTTAGAACAAGGTAAAAGTTGCAATGATTGGTGTTGCCTCCTGGTCCCTAGATCATGAGATCATGAAATTGCCCAAATAGAGTGATTCTCTATTCTTCTAGCACCTTCAAAAAAAGCTTCTAGATGTCTAGGACATCTTGGAATAGTTATCAGATGACTTTGTAGCTTCAGCCATCTTTGCACGTGAGGGATGTTCTTCTGAGTACTTAGATTTGAAACCAAGTGTGTTACCTTCTAATAACAACATGTGTAAGAAAACATTCAGCAATGAAGTGCACTGAAAGGTTCTTACTTAAGAAAAGGATTAACAAGTGGCTAGAAGACAAGCTTGTGACTGCAATGGTCAAAGCAAGAAGATTGCTCTAATACAACTAATCCTTATTGTGGGGCCCAAGATGGTGGCAGGGGGGACAATCCCACAACTCAACTAGTGAGGTTAGTTTGTTGGGTTATGTTATAAAGTTGAGAAAACAAAATGAGGCACAACTCCTTCCTCAAACCAAAAGCATTAGATGGAAAAGAAATAACAAGAGGTGCTGATCAAGAAAAACAAAATGCATGTAGATAACAAGAAGCTTTACTTCCTAAGCATAATGCAAGGCCTTTGTCTTGTAACATTG
Source organism: Wollemia nobilis (assembly GCA_028583015.1). NCBI lineage: Eukaryota > Viridiplantae > Streptophyta > Pinopsida > Araucariales > Araucariaceae > Wollemia > Wollemia nobilis. Next base: position 5,203,067 of record JAQPPZ010000456.1, read on the forward strand.
GCAACGGCATCAAAACATAGGCTATAGGTTGCAAAGTTGGGCTACAATGGGCATGTTGGGATGATAAGATTGTTGGTGCCTTGACTTCTAACTAGCCAATCTAAACACTTCTTCGCTGAAGAAGAGGAAGACTAGAATGATTCCAAGATAGAGCCATCTATATATTTTTTTTAAAAGGAAAATTAGGTTTGAAAGGGTTGCCCTTTCCCTTTTACATCAACTTAGTTACATCAAGCTATATAGCCTATTTGGTGTCGTTGAGATTTGAACCTTGGTGTGGCCTTCATCATCCATATGCCCAACCATTGAACCAAGGCCTCATTGGCTTACAAAGAACAGGTTTTGAAAGGGTCTCGGTCCCTTGTAAAATAAAGATGCCCTCTATGTCTCGCAACCACAGAAAGCCAAACCTTTGCCAAGATCACAGAAAGCCAAATTTTTGCCAAGATCACAAAAAGCCAATCTTTTGCCAAGATCACAAAAAGCCAATATTTAGAGAAAGCCAAACCTTTGCCAAGATCACAGAAAGCCAAACCCTTGCCAAGATCAGAGAAAGCCAAACCTTTGCCAAAGTTTAGAGAAAGACTAACTTTGCAAGAACAGAAAGCGAGACTTTTGCCAGGATCGCAAAAAGCCAAACTTTTGCCAAGATCACAGAAAGCCAAACTGACTTTTGCCAAGATTGCAGAAAGCCAAACTTTTGCCAAATTCACACAAAGCCAAACCTTTGCCAAGAATATAGAAAACCAAACCTTTGCCAAGATCATGGAAAATAAAAAACCTTTGCCAAGATCATGGAAAACCAAACCTTTGCCAACATCATAGAAAACCAAACCTTTGTCAAGATCACAAAAAGCCAACCTTTTACAAGATCACAAAAAACCAAACTTTTTCCAAGATCACAGCAAGCCAAACTTTTGCCAAGATCACTCATCAAACTCATTACCGCACTCGAAAAACCCTATATTTCGACAAATTAGACAAACCAAAGTTCCAGGGTTGTCCAAAGACTTTTTAAAGCAAGCCAATTACTTTGTTTATATTTTGCTATGCAAGTTAATTGTTGTGAATCGCATGTTGTTATAAGCCCACCTAATGCACCCAATGAACTTACTTCATCGTGCTCTGACTGTCTCCATATTTTATTCCATTCTAGTGCCACTACATTATTTGCCATTTTTTATTCTTGTAAACAAACTACAAGTGGCTTATGTAGTTTCACAAGATCTGATAGGTAGTTTTTTTTTTTAGAGGACAACCCAATCCCCTACAGTTCCATGATAGCACTATCATTTTTTAGAGACCTTTGGAAAATGCAAAGCAATCTGAGTTTTGTTTTGGATATCCTTCTAAGTTTGTTCTTCCTTTAGAATTTGGTTAGACTTTCTACCCATGATTTTTGAGCGTGTTGTCAGGGTGCCTCATGGTATGACTAACTCCTTCAGTGTTTCCTCAACTTCTTCTTCAATGTCTTCATCTGAGTGCTTTGATTCTTTGCCATGAGTCCCCTGTTGTGCTTCTTGTGTGTCATCTAAATGTTCCTTAATGGGTTCTTCCATTGTTTCTTTACCTTTTCCTTGAGCTTCATTATTAATTGGTATTTTTGTCTCTTCCTCCACATCTGATGAGAGGATGGCAAATTTGTTGGAGCTTGTTGGGTCCAATTTCCATAGGCCTTAGTTGACTTTTTTATCTGCGAGGCATTCTATTCCTAACAATTTGGAATTCAGGTTCTATTTCATTTTTGAATTGATTGGGTTTTGATGGATAGTTTCGAGAGAAGTGTCCATGTTGGTGACAAGTAATGCATTTAAAAGGGATATGCTCGTAGTCCAATGGTTGGGTGTGAACCCAGTCAAGAACTTTGATCCCAATGTTTTCTGGAAGCCCTTTCTTCAAGTTTACCCTTACACATATATGGGCATAGATTGCATTATTGGCCTTTGGAGGGACTCAATGAATGTATGATCCTATGGTGTTTCCTATCATTTCCATTATAGGCTTATTCCATAAGTGCAGTGGCAAAAAAGAAAGACGAACCCAGATTACCACGTCTACAGGTTCCTCTTCTTGTGAGTCAAATCCCAGTGTCTAGTGTCCAAGGATTCATATATGTTGGTGACAAATAATGCATTTAAAAGGGATATGCTCGTAGTCCAATGGTTGGGTGTGAACCCAATTAAGAAATTGGCTCCCAATGTTTTTTGGAAGCCCTTTCTTTAGGTTTATCCTTACACATATACGGGCGCAGATTGCATTATTGGCCTTTGGAGGGGCCCAATGAATGTATGATCCTATGGTGTTTCCTATCATTTCCATCGTGGGCTTATTCCACAAGTGTAGGGGCAAAAAAGGAAGACGAACCCAAATTGCCACTTCTTCAGGTTCCTCTTCTTGTGGGTCAAATCCCGGTGTCCAAGGAGTCATATATAGAGGACTAGATCCCAAAAACCATGGACCTCAATAAAAATTGTGTTTTGGTCTTAAGGAGATGAGAAGTTAACAACAAAGTACCCTCGGCCAGCCATCATGAACTCATAACTTGAGATTTTTGAACCCCAAGTACTGTTTACCCATTTTTGTATTGCAATCAGGCTAGGCCAAATGCCTACAAATTTGCAAATCAATGCCTGGGCAAAAAGAGCCAAGATTTGGTGTTGGATGTAGATCGAAGGCACCTCCACAATGGGTACCTCATTGAGTTTGGCCACAAAGGATCCTTTTGTGGTTTTATTCAGAGACTGTGGCTTAGGCACTCGACGAGGGTGGGCATTGTCCATTTTATTTTGATCGAAAGGCAGTTGACAGGAGAAAAGCGAAAAACTCCATTACCAGACAACTTGAAGAGAGAGGTTATTGAATCCATATCTAGAAATTAATTAAAAAGTAAGAGCGTATATCTTATCCAGGTCCATACTTGCCATTACTGTGCCAAAACCTAGCTCTTTGTGTTTCTCGAGATCAAACCCTAGTTGTTGCTTCATGCTTCATGAGCTCACCTCCTTTTGAAACCTCTTAATGGATTACTCCACCTATATTGAATAACATCCTATATGCATGTTATAAAAAACAATTACAAGATCCCTTTAGAAGTGGAAACAACTCCATTTCTAGAGGTTACCAAAAGGCAGTTATAGTGGATCACACTTCAGACTTTTAACCAAGCAGCAAATCGAGCTAATAATGTACTATAACGTCTAGGGCAATTCCTCTAGCATTAGATGGGTGAAGATACTTCTACTCAACACAGGCACCAAATCTAGCACTAGGCATTAGCGCCTAGCACTTCTCTATGTGTCGGCATTGGCTCCTAAGGTATTCGTGCCCAACACAGAGTCAATGCTAGCATCAACACTTAACATCGAGTTGGCACAAGACTGAAATCTAGTGTCTGCAACTTGAGTGTTATGCTTGCACTACTTGGCTCCAAGTTATGGAGTCGATATGAAAAAGTAGCACCATAGTGCAAATGCTTGTCTTTGCAGGAGCATTTGTTGAGGCTTTGCGGCAGTGATGGAGAGGACTCAAGCAACCTCTACTCCGCTCAGATCAAGCTCAAACAAGCATTGAGGAAAACAAAATCTACAATACAACTCATTTCCATGTTCTGTTTTTTTTACGAATTATTGCCCCACTTGTTGCCCATGCATGGAGTGTTCACTCAAGGAGACAAGAAATAGATATCACATCGTTTTGTATACAATGCATCCCTACCTAAGCGCTAGGAATATGTAAGAACCATGTTCAATGCAAGTCACGCAGATGGGAAGGATAATATAACTACTACCAATATTCAATGGAAACACAAATAAGATGGTAAGCTCCATCTAAAATCATAACTATGATAGTAGTAACTCAGCAGCAACTTGACAAATTAATATTAGCCACAATTAGGAGGACCTCTGAGAGTTGTACCATAGATAACATGGAAATTATTTAGAAGAAGGAAGATCATTGTCCATGGGTGACCAAAGTAGGTCAATGGAACTCAAATAGCACACTTGGCTACAATAGCCTAAAGAGCCCAAATAGTGCTTTGAAGAATACTGAATTATAAAGTACAAATTACAAACATCAACCCAAAACGGGTGGCTTATGTCTTGTGTAAAATGGCATCGTATGGAAGATATACATCAATAATATTATATAAAAATGATACAAATATAATACAAGCATGATGCAATGGAAGCTTAGACTACAACAAAATATCCAGTACTAAGAAGTTGCAAGCAGAGACAATGTTCTGACAGCAGCAATCATTGGTCTCTGCCCCTCTATGCTAACATGTTGCTAATCACATGTATGATTCGATGAAAGAGTCAATGATGTCTGAAGTAAAATGGTTGGGATAAAGTAGACTAGACTGGATCATGAGAGCCCTCCCATAATCCAATGTCAAGGATCCTCTAGATACCAACAACAATCTAGAAATGTCTATTTGTCTAGACCTCTTATGGTGTGGGCATGGAATATGTGGCCTATATGTTCCATGTATAGGGAAGGTTGCCTTGCTAATTGCTCTATGAGGGATACACTCTCTCACACATCTAACTCCATCTAAAGAAGATGCAACCATGTTGTCCGAGAGGCAATTAGTGTCGCTTGCTTTTAGAAGATGGTGAAAGGAGGTAATTTTCTTGGTAGCTTGTTGAGGCTATGAGAACCTCTTCAAAGCCTATCATTTGAAGGTGATCAATTCTCGAAGATAACAAGCAAAACACCTCTCATAGGAATATCAAAAGAAAGTAAAGATTGAACTCCATAAATCTTTGTAAAAATAATCGCATCTCTCTAATCTCATAGTACATGGGGCACCTAAAGATAAAGTGTTCCTCTCTCTACCTCCTATATGGAGCAAATGCGAGAAATCCTATCCCCTCTAGGGATGTGATGGTTAGAAGTGAACCTGAGCTAGTTGGAGTGTACCCTCAAGTGACCAAGGGCGATCCTAAGGCCATGAGAACAATGAAACTTAACATAATTCAAGCAACTAATGATGCCACCAACAATTTCCATTAACTACTCAAGATAGCCATCTTGGGGCTAAGAGGCTAAAGAGGAGAGATTCGAGTATATACATTGTTGATAGATACCCTTCTTATAAATTATCGATGAGAGAGGCATTTCATAAGTACCAAAAGGGGGAAAGAGGTAGTTGATGGCAGTCCCAATAGATTGGACAAGTTGGCTAGTCTCCACATATGAATCTCTCCTCCGGATATGGAGATTTATAAAGGCAACTCTCTCTAGAGAAAAAAGGCTAGGAAAGGATATCTCTTTTGATTTGAAGCACAATCCACGATGCACGTGGCTTGCAAAGATGGCAAGTGAGTCCGAAGATAGTAGATACTCTCTAGACAAAGTCGGTATGCTGCAAACTCGGTCTATACAAGACACTGAGGGATTGTTTGCTTGTAGCAAATCACGCGTTAAAGCAAAATAGCTTGGACTCTAAATGCATGCCCAATCAGCACGTACCAGACTTGGACCCCAAATCTCAGACCCATAGAGAACTTTGGTTTTGACAATGAAATTGAAAAGCCAATTTTTCAAGGGAATATCTTCAATGTGTATCTAAAAACATTGTCATTCAAGCATATAAAGCATAGCATAACCTTTGCAAAGCGGCAATTAGGAAACAAGTTTGAGATTAAGAGATGGTCTTGAGAATTGAACTCCTTGATAAGTAAGATGTCTTGACCTCAATAGGATTTCCCTTGTAGAAAAATTGGAATTTGAAGAGGGCATTCTTGGACGTATTGGAGATCCTAACCTGTGTTACTATGGCTGACCTTAAGTTGTCTAAGGTTACAAAAACAAAGCAAATGCATCCAAGTGCCTCTTAAAAACCTCCAAAGAATGGACAACAAGAACCACATCATTTGCAAAGATTAAAGTAACAATCAAGACATGATGCAAAAGACCTCCGTTTTTTGCATGAGTATGCTCTTGAAGTCCTCAAGCTTATTGATGTATATACCAAAGAGAGTCAACACTAGAGGGCGCCCCTATTTAACAACAATAGTACACTTGATCTCATGGAAGAGCCTATGGGCTATCCAACAAGGAACAACTACTGCCACATAAATTTGCATCGTAGTTGTAATGAGGAGCTTTGAGATACCCATGTCATGTAGTCTCTAGAATAATAGGTGTCTTGGCATTGTGTCAAAGACCTTTCCAAAGTCTATAGAACAACAAAAGTTTTCAGAAGAACTCGCTTGAGCCTCCTTTTTAATAGGACATGGAGTGAAGATGCAGTTTGTGGTGCAAAACCCTCTCTAGAAAACTACTTGTGCTCTATAGCTCTAATACTGCCACTCATGCTAGTCAGAGAACTTCACGTCCAAGGTTGTAACATTTAGCTTCACAAAAATGTCCTAATCATAATGGTTGTGTAACTATTTGGCTTCATGTGGCTCCCAAATTTATGAATGGGTTGCATAAAATTTTCAGACCAATTGGGCAGAAAATTGCAATGCAATGAGACATTCTAGAGATTCAATCCTATATTTGAGGAGTTCAGCCTGTATCTCTTCACATACAGTTGCTTGTTTTTATTCAACTTGCAAATTACTCTCCTATTGTCTCCTGGGCACAAAAAAGCAACAGGACACGAGAAGAGAGGTAACCTGATTAATAGGATAGGATTGGATGTCACATAGAGAGGTGGAATGCTCAACATATGTGTATCAATACCAGATGAGTGGAATTTATTTGAGAAGAGGATTCGTTGAAGGATCTCAAGAGAATCATGCATGGCATCAAGGATCTCATGTCCCTTGGTGACATGAAACACGGATTTCTTACGCTCAAGAAGGCAACAATACCGTTCACAAGTGGAAGCTATGGCAACAAAGTCACGTTGCAAGACAAAGCAAAGACACCTATGCATGGTTTTACGATCCTTGTCGTACCAACAATTTATAGGACAATAGCCATGGGTGTGGTTTGATCTTTGGTAATGAACTACTAACAGAAAAGAGTCAATAACAGCCTCCCAAAAGGCATCTGAGAGAAAGTCATATCTGGTCGCACCTAAGGATATGGAAAGAAAGTAAAACCCTAACACCATCTAGAAGAGATCTGAGACATAAGTGTCTGCATAGTTTGTTCAAAGAGGATAGTGGTGTAGCTGGTAACTATAGTTCCCAAGGGAGGAAGAAATCAACAAGGAGATAACAGTAAATGCTAGAGCTACATGGTCAGCCAATGGGAGCAGATTGAAGACATAGAAGTATTGGATATGGGGAAGCAAGGAGGTATCAGCGAAGATGTAGTACAATATACTTGTGCCCCCACCATGTGTGAAGCAAGTGAATCCACTAGAGTGACAAAATTGACAGCCCATTAAGACTCAAGAGGCCATGTGACTCAGACGGTTGGAGGAAATGTTTCCCATGAGCACTAACGGAATTCCCCCAGTCAGACGAATCTGTCTAAACTCCAGGATCCGTCACACACAACTCAAAAAGGCAAAGGTCATCTTCTGGCAAGTTATGAAGAGGTATTGGACAAGAGACTACTCCCTTCTATGGTAGGCTACATACAAACAACAGCTTGACACCTTGCTAAGTATGCCCTGATCAGGAGTCATGCATGTGTATTATTAATAGTCTGGGACTAGCCTCCAAGCATGACAAGGCCTAGTCTCAAACCAAGTATTCCCTTATTACTGAAAAAAGTAAAAAGTGAAATAGGGAGGTCTTTGGAAGTATCTTTCAAAAGAAGAAAGCTATTTGGTTAGAGTTGGATATGTTAGAAGAAGAGATTAACAGGTTGGGTATGAACCAAACCCAATTTCAAAGAGAAAAGGAGCTTAATGCTGAACTGCACACCATAATAGCCAAGGAAGAAAGCTATTGGAGGCAAAAGTCCAGGATCTAGTGGTTGCAGGAAGGTGACAGGAATTCTAAGTTTTTCCATGTCTCCACTATCAGAAACAAAAGTTCTGCCCGCATTGATGAAATTCTAAAGGATGATGGCCAGGTTATTAGAGAGAGCGAAGAAATTGAGTGTGAGGCTGTGGACTTATATCAAAATATTCTAGCTAAAGATATGGAAGAGGATGAAACAACGGTTAAGGAGATGACTATTCACATTCCTAGGTTGATATCCAAGGAGATCAATGCTCAGCTTCTAAAGGAGATTGAGGAAGAAGAGGTAAGGATAGCCACTTTCTCCCTCGGCAAAGACAAAGCTCCAGGCCCGAACAGGTTCCAAGCAGGTTTTTTCCAAACCTTCTGGGATATTGTTAAATTTGATGTTATTGAAGCAATGAAGGAGTCTTTAAAGCTGGGTCAAATCCTAAAGGAGTTTAACAATGCCTTCCTTGTTCTAGTTCCTAACAATACATTAGATAATTCAATCCTACATTCAACATGAACTATATTAATATCTCATTTGTAATCATTTTACCAGAGTACCATTATCAAACCCAGTAATTAAAGGAAACAAAAAATCAAAAAGTCTTTCAGTCATCTAAATACTGAGCAAACAGATCTTATAGTCCTCTAATAAAAAAAGAAATGAGAACAACCACGAACCTGAAAAACAAGAGGCTTGTTGAGGTCGACCGCAAATGCTTTGACAACCATGTTTTCCTCACTTTAGAATGCTACAGAAGCATTTCCCCAAGATAAATTAATTTACAGAACAAGAACCTATAAAATATAAAATGGAGCTCATAACAATCATTAACTAAAGAAAGAAAAGAATGGCACAAAAATAACTGTAAGACTTGCATGTTCCGTGAAGATCAACATGATAAATCCTATATTAGTGATGCACTTCTCTAAAGACAAATGTTCTAGATTTATTGCACGTCAGAAATAATTTGTGATACAGTGAACATTCTAGAAACAAGTGCAATACCATTAACAAACAAAATATTAAAGAGCAAATAATGTCAAAGAAGTAAGTCCTCAAATATGATAAAATATGGAGAGGTCAGGATAAATTTTAAAACAACAAAAAATTAATACAAACAGAATCATGAAAAAGAGGAACACGTGGAAGATATGTTTATGATTTGGCAACAAATCTCAGATTCACAGCTCAAGACATTGAATAGAAACCATGAAACTGGACCTCAAACATAGCAAGAAGAGACCCATGTTTAGCAAAGTGCAGTCAATACAATCTCAATATGAGATATGAACCAAACTTGTCAATCTCTTCTTGGCAGAAGAATCAACCTACATTGACAAATTTTCAAACATAGACATCACAGCACTGATTTTTCAAATGTCAATTGAAGTGATCACTAATAAATGCAAACTTGAATTATCTTGAAGTAACCTGATTTGAGGGAAGCCTGATTTGATATTGGGGGAAGCCAATTGAAGTGATCACTTCCAAATGCAGACTTAAATGATGTTGGGGCAAATCAGATCTAAGGAAAGCCCAACCTAAGGGCTGCCAGATCCAAGGGAACTTGGATCTTCCATGTCCAATTCATTCAAACAAAGACAAACATGGCATTCAATCAATGCCTTTTTGTGGTCCAAACACTTCAAGGTAGGGTATTCCATGGAATAAGGGTATGCTTACATGCCTTTGCGGATTCACGTCACTTCAAAATAAGAAATGTTTCTTGCATCTCAAAAGATAATACTCTTTACAAGGGGAACAAATGGCAACAGGGTGAAGTGCTAGGGCAAAACAATGTCACCTATGCATGGTTTTAAAATCGTTATCACACCAACATTTCATAGGACAAGATTCATAGGTACAAGTCGGCCTTGTGCAATTGATTGTGTAAGGTAAAGAATCAAGGACAAGCTCCCATACAATTTGTAGGCAGACGATTTGACACATCTGCATGGATGAATGTTTGAGCGTAGGAATGGACATGCACGAATGTGTGCACACAAAGTGCTTGTAATAATGTGCAAGTGGCAAAATGTTTGTAATACTGTAATGCAGGGATATTTTTAATGTTTTATGTAAACAGGTAGTTTGGAGGTATTTAGGTAGTCTCCAACCGCCTACCAGTCCTGTCATATCTATAAGTATGAATCTATGTGGCAAATGCAAGAGTGCCTGTTGTTGTTGGCCAAAGTTGCTTGTTGTTAGATAGTTCGTTGAAGTATGATGTATAGCAAATAGTTTTTGTGCAGGATACATGTGTGCGCAGTGCATCCATTTGTATTTGCAAGTATTCCCGTTGTGTATTTTTGTTCGTATAAGTGATAATGGGATTATATTGCAGTGTGTTGTATTCTGTTTATATATCCTAGCACCAATGCCTATTCAAAGTGGGGTCATAGTTGGTGACATGAAGTTGTGATGCTCACGAAGGTATGCAATGCCAAAAATGGAATGATTACACTGCAGCTAACGATGCAGTTTCGCTCAAGAGGAGGGAAGATTGGCGGTTGCAAAAGAAGAAGACACAATCTTATTTGTTTAAGTTGACAAAGGACCAACACACAAAGCAGACACACAAGTGGATGCATAATTAGATGTGCAAGTGGATGCACAAATAGATGCGCAATCAGACGCACGCACGTGTGCATGCACTAAGGAGGCATGCGAGCATTCACCCACGAAGGAGATGCACGAGCACGTGCACAAAGGTGACATGTGAGTGTTTGCACACAAAGCAAACATAACAGAGGCCAATGAAAACATTCGTGCAAGTAGAGTGCAATGGACAAACATGGAGCGTGATGGAGAGGGTCACATAAAAGAGGACAAGTTCAAGCAAGTGGTGACTCCAATAGTGACATAAACACAAGGAAAGTACCAAGAGGTGCGAAGGACAAGAGTCAAGCATAGAGGCAACTATGAGGGAGTTTGTTTGGGAGACCAAAGCCAATGCTCATGTATGCGTGAAGATCGCATAGCAGTAGTGCAATTAAAGGTTGACGTATGTTTGCACAGACTAAAGATGAACCGTTAGACCCATTTTGTTGCTTGAACTGGCACACGAAGAGGCCCACTATGAGAAGAGTTGTGTGGAGAGAACATGCACGATAAGCGATGCAACAAACAGCAAGATATTTGTGAAGCTAGGCATGCAAATGTGCACGTTGACGATGAAATTTGTGCAAGTGAAGATGTGTATGCTGACGTGAAAGTGCATTCTGACACGGAACTACATACAAAGGAGAACATGCATGGTAATGTATGTGATCACATGAGTGGTAACATGCATAGATACGAAGACATGCATGTAGACAAACTAGCTCATGCAAGTAAGGACATGCACACAGACAAACAAGTTTGCATGGGGGGAGATGCACAAACAAACGGACGAGTTTGTGTTGGCAAGGATGTGCACATAAAGGGACAAGCTCATGCAAGTGAAGAAATGCGCATAGACAGACTTTGCATATGCACGCATGCAACTAAACATGTTCACAACAAAGGTATCTATAAAGAAGGCATACGTGATGGCAAAGGTCATGTTGGCAAAAGGTATGATGAAGGCATTGCAGCGACAATACATGCAAGAAGGACATGTGTGCAGGTGAAGGTTGCACCGATGAAGTCAGGCATGACGAAGTGGATGACGACTCTTACAAATGAGAAAACCTAGTTTGGAAAGAAAGGTTGATAGTGGTTGGAGCAAGTTGTGCATTAGATAGTGTGCATGATAGGAATCCGACATAAGAGCATTTGTTGTGTGGTGCATTAGACATTGTCTATAATAGGAGTGAGATACAAAAGAAACCATTGCCTATGTTGAACCAACTAATCACAATGATGAGCAATTTTCAGATGGTGCATAAGTGTCCCACGTTTCACGGTAGTGAAATAGAGGACCCAGTAAGGCATTGTCAAGTCTACCTCACATTGTGAAAGGCCAATGGGAAGGAGAATGAAGCAAATTGGAGGAGGTTATTCCCTGCAACATTTCGTGGAATTGCAAGAGACTGGATCATGAGATTGTTAGAGGGCAAGTACCAAAATTGGGAGGAATTGTGGGAAGCATTTGTGGAGGAATTAAATTTTTCCACAATGACAACGAGGTCATTGTAGAAATCTATAGGATAGAACAGGGTGAGACAAAATTTGTCCGTCCTACAACTGAAGGTTGAGTGGGTTGCTTACCCATCTGGAGGAAGATCTATCAAATGCATTGAAGAAGAGGTAGTTCATGGAGGGATTTCTTCCAACGTATAGGAAGAAGATCAAGCCAGTCCCTTTGACATCACATCAAGAGGCCTTTGAGCGGGCCTTGAATTTGTAAAACAATGCAAAGATGTCATTAAAATTTTGGGGTCATTATAATGAGGATGAGAGTGACCCCAAACATGAAAAGACTCTGACAATGAGAGTAACTTTGACAACAAGATTGATGGTTATGAGAACATAGGTAGCTTGGAGGATAAATTGAGTGTATCATCTAGATGTCGAAGACAAGAAGTTAGTGAAAAGAGTGACTTTGAAGATCAAAGCAACAAGAGTGATAGCTCTAAGGATAAATGCAACACGAAGAGCGTACGCACAAACATAAAATCATAACTACAGGTAAGTGCAGCACAAAGGAAAACTTCATCGAGGAATACCATCAGCAGGGCGACCTGTGACAACCACCAGAATTGAGTATGATACTAAGGGCAGATCCATTGTGTAGTGCTATCAATGTTATTTGTGGGAGCACTTTGCATTTGAAAGTAAAAGCGCTACAATTCAAGCGAAACCAATGATGAGTAGAGGACTCGAAAAGTGGGAGAAGAGTGATAACTCTAGCCAAGAAGCAAAGGAGGTGAACTTCATGGACTTGAATCCTATTGAGGAGGTGAAACTGATGAATTTGATTACAATCAATGAGGTGAACTTGATTGTAATTAAGGAGACAGCGACTACACAAGTTGTGGAGACTGCATAGGAGATTGAGACTATGCAAGAGTTGCAGCTTGCACAAAAGGTTGAAATTGCGCAACTAAAGGTTGTGCAATACATCAACGTAGTGGACTATACAATGATTGTGCAACTCAGTCCAAGTCAGGAAGAAGAACACATGCAAACCTCGAGAGGATAATTTTACCAAGTTATGGGTGTGGACAACAGAGCAAGCAGTGCAAATGACAAAGTGAATGACACAAAAGGTTGTTTGGCCTTAGGACCAGGCCGTTTGGAGCCAAGTCCCAATTATTTGGACCCAAGCCTTGATTGTTAGGACTTGGGTCATCTAGGCCCAGGCTGTCTAGCCCAATATTGAAGTGTTGAGTGTCAAAGGGCACAAACGAGGGTTTTGTTGGAGTGAAACTAAAATTTTAGAGGAAGGAGAAAACAACTGCAGTAATGCAAAAGTGGATCTTACCAAGGAAATGGAGCTAGGGCATTGAATATTGATGAAGGTAGAGTTTTGCAAAAAACCTTGCACGTTGCACATAAAAATTTGAAGCCCTGTGAAAATAAGCAAATTGGAAAGCTGTCGAACTCAGAAGCCATTCAAATCGAAGAAAAAGTAAAGGGAGTGAGCAAGGGTTTGGCCATTTGCATAGACTTTGTCGCGGGAGCAGTTTTGTTGGCCATCTAAAAGGAAGATATTATTGCTTTCACCACTTAAAAGAAGAAAGTTTGTATGAAGATAACCCAGGCGAACACATATTCAGTCATTCATTGCACGAGGGAAATTGTTGTTTTATCAAGAGTTTGGAAGAATCCAATCATGTGAGATCAAAGAGGAGTAGTTTGGATGGCCATCTAGTTGGCAATAACCATCCAAGTAGATGGGAAAATAATTGTACAATAGAAGGACAAATATGGAACTGGTTGAGATCCATCCATGACCATCGGAGGTTTGAATCTAGTCATCTAGGCATGGTGAGAAGATGTTTAGTTGGTGAGAAGAGTTGTTTGCACTTTTCGAGACAAAGTTCTAGTCGTTTGGGTCATCAACATGGGAAAAGAAGGTAGTTGACAAAGTGCAATGACAAGGAAGTCCTATTGGCCAATTGGAGAGGAGACAACAAGCTTTGGACTATTGAAGGTGGTGTCGAACAATAGCTAGCCATCTGAGGAGCAAACCAAGTGGTCTTGGCAATAGTAATTGTCGAGACTCGAAAGCTTGGATTGAGTCATCCAAGCAGTGAGGCATGTTGTCCATTAAGCAAGGGAGGTTGTCTAACAACACCTTGTCATTCGACAAGGAGATTAGGCTGTCCCAAGGAAACCCGTGGTCGTCTAGAACCAAGGTAGGGTTGTCTAGGGTACATGGTAAACCAATCAAGGGATGAGGAAGGTCACCCAATCCAAATTGGAAATTGTTTGTCTAGAGAGAGATGTCCATACAGTGATGGTCATCAGGTTGAGAAGAAAGGTCATCTAAAGATGGGGTCATTTGGGCAATGGAGCAGATCATTCAGTTGATGGTGACAGCCATCCGATGGCAACCTACGAAGTGAGTCATCTAAATCAGTCATTGGAGCCAGTCATCTGGTTGACAATGACACTTGTTTGAACCAAACCACCCGGGCCAATCGTCTAGGACTGATCGACGATGATGGTCATCCAAAGCGTGTCATCTAGGACTGGCCAAAAACAACACCCATCCAAGGTAGGTCGTTTAAGCCAATTTTCTAAGGTTGGCTAACAAGGTTCACAATCAAGCATTGATCATTTGACCTAGCTTACTAGAGATGACAAACAGGGACCGTCGTCAAAGACTATTAGTCTAGACATCTCAATCAAAACATGCAATCTCAAGGATCTATTTGGAGAATTTCGTGAGGGTTGTTGGAGCAACGATTTGAGTGCAAAAAATGGGTTGAGTACAAGTTATAAAAATGTAAATGTAGGTAATGAAAAAAATCCAACTCAAACAGTGAGCATATCAATGGTTCCACATTGAGTTTTCGAGGTGTTGCCCGAACCATTGAGTTTTCGAGGTGCTGCCCCTTGACCCCCAATACAAACAGTGATGGGAGTTGCTCGTCATGCATGTGATGTGGCCGACTATAGGGAGTTGAGCAAGCAATCTAAGAACAACATTTTGTTGACAGCAGTTTGCAATGAAGCCAGTTGTAAAAGATGTTTGAATTAGGAGAAAGCAAAAGGAGCACAACAAGAGATTCCAGTACAACGTTTCGTGCTTCCATCCCCAGTGTTCAGTTCATGTGTTGACAAGGATGCCAACAAGTCTAGAGTAGGGGATAGATTAGGCGGATTATTTGACACGTCTGCATGAATGCATGTTTGAGCATAGGAATGCCTAGGCACAAATGTGTGAGAACAAAGTGTTTGTACTAGTGTAATGTAATGGGGTAATTTTAATGTTTTATGTAAGCGGATAGTTCGAAGATAGTGGGGTTGTTGTCAACTACATATCGCTCCCATTATATCTATAAGTATGCATTTATGTAAGAGATGCAGAAGTGCTTATTGTTGTGGGCCAAAGTGTATTGTTGGCCAAAGTTGCTTGTTAGTAGATTGTTCATCGAAGTATTGATGTATTGTAGATAGTTGTGCAGAATAAATGTTGTGTACACAGTGTATAAATTTATATCTGTAAGGATTCCCATTTGTCCTTTTGTTTAAGTGGTAATGGATTTATATTGTTGTTTGTCGTATTCTATTTCTAGACCTATGTGAGAAAAAGTCATATTTGGCTGCAACCAAAATTGTGGAAAGCAAGTTTGACATCAATTGGGAGAGACACGTAGCACAAGAATAGGCATACTTGCATTGTATTGGAAAGTGATATGCAAGGAAGATTTAGATCTCAAGGCAAAAGGTAAAAGGCTAATAAGCAAATGTGAAGGTTAGCAGAAGCTAGATGGAAATAAGAAAGTGTTGGATATAGAGAAGCAAGGGCTTACTAGACAAGACATAATCAAATACAATAAAGCCACCACGATGTAGAAACCAAGTAAATGCACTCGAGTGCAAAAAAACAAGGGAAGCTCATTGAGGGTCAAGAGGCCCTATGACACATAGCTACAAGAAGTGTTTTCCACAACCACAAACAAGGTTTCCCTTATTGTCTAAATCTCTTAAAACACAAGGTTCTCAACATCTAGTTCAAAAAGGCAAAGATCATCCTCAAACAAGTGACGAAGATGTGTTTGCCATGTCCTAACGTGAGCATTTCTAGAAAGAGGCCAAGAAAGGAACATTATTTATGTCCATAGGGTAGCTCTAATGGGACACAAAAAAGTACTCTCAGTTACAATAGCCTAAGGAAAGCCAAAATTAGTGCTCCAAAGAACATAATTACAAACTCTAGCCCTAAATAAGTATATGCGTAGAATGGCATCATGTGGAACATAAACATTTCAGATATAATACACAAATAATACAAGCATGGTACAATGGGACTCATCCTATCGTAGAACCATTGTCAAGGAGACATGAATCACAAATAGAGGTCATGATCTACAAGTAGTTATCATTGGTCTATGTTCATTTGTGTCAAATCATCGTCAACTATCGTATACAATTCAATGCAATATTTGATAATGTTTGAAGGGGAATGGACAAGACAAGACAAGAAAAACAAGTTTAAATCTCGAGATACCTCCAATCATCCAAGGCTGAAGATCTTCTAAATACAGAGGGATTTGGAAATGTTTACTTGTTTGTATGAATCGAGCAAAGGAGTCACTTGAGTCCTCATTAGCATTGGTGCCAAACTAAAACAAATGCTAGTGCAAACACAAACCATCGCACCTTGGAGACATGTTGTAGAGCAATGCCAGTGCTTCCAACCATCAACTCCAACTCAAATCTAGCACCAACCCGACGAAAAGCTAATACCATGCATTGATGTTATCATTGCTATGTGCTAAGGCCAATGCTTGCACATGGTCAAGCGCTAGGCAACAACTAGTGCCAAATCCAAACACCACGTTTCGATAAAAGTATCTCAAATATCCCATGTTAGAATAAGTGTACCAATTGTCGAATCCCATTCTTAGCTCATTCTTCCATCGGACGCTACAAGAAGGCCTACAACACCCTAAAGCATGATCTATTGTAATTGTATTCTTGTAACTCTCACAAGTGAAACCACTTCCACTCCAACAAAGATCTTGTAACTTTAATTGTATATTCTTGTATATAGTATAGTATTTTGCACTGATGTTAGGCTCTTTGAATCGTCCCACCCTTACTCTGTTTACCCTAAGGAGTGTCTTCGATGAGGCTAGTTAGGAAACACAACACGAGTACCTATGGCACCACAATTCGCCTATTGTATCCCAACGCTTGCAACCTGTAGCCTAAGTTTTGTGGATATTACCAACTCTGCTACATGAGATTTGTATTCTACTTGTATTAAAGTTCCCCATTATCCATATGCTTTATGGGTTGCCTAATCAACATTTGTCCTCGTTACTTCTCTTTATTTAGCATCCCCATTTTGTTGCACAAATGTGAAGTATAACTCAAGCAACAGCTAAGTCGGGGAGTTGTCCACCACACCATAATACTAGGTACCACAACACGAAACAATCGTATCAAAGCAATGTTACTATGCTTTCGCCTTTGCAATCTCTAATTTGTGTTCTTGTTGCTTGTCATTAATCAACATTTGTCCTCGTTACTTCTCTTTAACATTTAGCAGCCCCATTTTGTTGCACAAATGTGAAGTATAACTCATGCAACAGCCAAGTCGAGGAGTTGTCCACCACACCATAATACTAGGTACCACGGCACGAAACAATCGTATCAAAGCAATGTTACTATGCTTTCGCCTTTGCAATCTCTAATTTGTGTTCTTGTTGCTTGTCACTTCTTTGTTGGAGTATAAGTCGTTCAATATGTTTCAGCGCTAAATGTCTACTCATACACACTCATGGTCTCATAAGGAAGGATTCATACCTAGTTTTGTATTCAAGTACCAAGTAGAATATTCCTTGTATGCAAAGATGAATAAAGTTATGAATTCCATATCTAA
Organism: Wollemia nobilis; assembly: GCA_028583015.1. Classification (NCBI taxonomy): domain Eukaryota; kingdom Viridiplantae; phylum Streptophyta; class Pinopsida; order Araucariales; family Araucariaceae; genus Wollemia; species Wollemia nobilis. Next base: position 5,220,921 of record JAQPPZ010000456.1, read on the forward strand.
CAATTCCTAAACACACTAGATGTCTAGAAGTTTATCTAAGACGCATTGAAAGAACAAAGAACCACTCTATTCAAGCATTTCTATGATCAACATGTTGAAAGGACAAAGAACCACTATGTTCAAGCATTTATGTGATCTCATGATCTAGATAGAAGCACTAGCCACTACCACTCCTGCCCCGTTTAGAGTCATAGCCCTCTAAAAGTGTAAACAAATATGAACATTCTAGCTTTCCAAGGCAAGATCAACATTGAGTTGTATACTTGGCTCTAGTAGCTAGAGTTATATTATACTACTAATAGGTTCATAAACTCCAATAAGAACTCATTTGGACCATATGCCATATAGTAGTGGGAATTCACCAGGACCTAATGTGGAGCAAATGCAGACCCAATCTACACTTGGACAAGGTTTTTTGAGCTTGTGCTTGCTCATTATTACCACTTGTTTCCAACTATTGTGCCAACCATGCAGCACTAACGAGTTCATTGAGTTCCTGTCCACTTACACCAGGTTCACATGGACACCTTGGTGCAAATATATAGGTGTACAATCAAGTTGAAAGAGAAGTCTCAAGCAAAGGAGAAGGGTCCCATGCCACCATCGTGCAAGACTTAGCAAGTGCCAAAGCAAAAGTCACGTGTCAAAAGATCCCTAGAGTGAGATGCCATAGTCAAAGGTTCCCTCTATGCAACACATGCCAAAGTCCCTTGCCAAGGAAGAAAAAGGAAAATAGAAGGTGGAAGAAATGTGGTGCAACCATCATAATACTCATACACATTGTGATGAAGATTACAAAACTTAGCTAAAAAAGTCCTTGGTGGTCCAGTTGTTGCATACCAAAATGCAACAATTTAATAATTACGTTTATGGGATATTATGTATCCAAACCCATTGTTTTGTATATGGGATTAGCTTGTATTTTAGTCTCTAGTAAGCCTAGGGCTTTGTAAATAGTATTGTGTTTCAAGGTTCAATGTATCTCTACATAGGATGGTAGCTTAAGAAACAAGCAATGCTTGTTATAAATAAAGGGTTAACCCCTCTTTGTAGTCATCTCTTATTTTCTGATATAGTAAAGATATCATTTATCTTTAATAACGGTTTAGGAAGAGGCTTTTCCCATTATTTGGGATCACAGGGCATCCCATATTTATTGCATTTTGTGGCAGTGTTACATTTGCTTCCAGGTACACACCAGGTAGTATCAAAATTGAGTTTCAAATTTGAGGGACAGAAACAAAAGAAGTAACTTCGTATTGGAGCATCAGATCGAGATAGAACTGCTTTTGATGGAAAGCAGACTTCAAGACACTTCCAACAAGCTTAGTTTCACCAATTTTGGATCTCTTTGGAATGAGACATGACCACTCCAGTTTGCTTCTTGTGACCAATGTTAAAACACAGTTTGTGCCCATACCTTGACTTCAATTGCACATAACTTTCAACTCAAGTATCAGATTGTAGTGCCTTTTTTATTGAACAGGAAATTTACAAAGCTTTTAGATGAGCTATATTTTTTAGGACTATGTGAAGTATTTCTATAAAAACATTATCTGAAAGTTTCTACCATTTCAAGCTTCAAAACTGTCATACACAAAAAAAAAAATTATTAGAAAAAAAATCAATAGGAATGGATGATCAAAGAGGATCACAAGAAGATGTCAAATTATTCTCAAGAAAGGAAGATGTGAAAAAAAGTTGCTTAAGGTTCGAGAAAAAAAAATGTAACTAAAATGCTTGGCACTCTATGATAATACTTTACCTTGAGGGAGAAGCAAAGGAATAGTGGAAAAGTCTTGGAAAGGCTTGACTTAGGGTTGTGCTGGGAAAAAGCTGAATTGTTCTTAGCTTGACAGTCTCAAAAAGGATGGAAGAAGTAGACTTTTAAGGTTGAAGCTACAAAAAATAAAGGAGAAGTTGAAGGAAATGAATAAGGAAACCCAACAACTTTGAGATCATAATCAAATATTATTATCTGAAATCAAACAACTGAACAAGGTAAAGAAGGTTCAGTAACTTACTTGTTGATGAGGATAAAGAGATGCAAATTCAGGTTCACAATCAGCTTCAAAATATATCCACTAGAGTCCAAATACAACAAATTATAAAAGGTTCCCATTGCTTGTAAGAAGAGAAAGTCAAAGTGAAGCACGATAAAGACCCTCCAAAGGTGGAACCTTATCACTATCCACATTATTAGGAAAGGCTTGATTCATGTGTTCAACAAAATAAAAGGGGTAGATGGACCATGCACAAAGGACAATTATGGAGCCAAAATCCAAAGATTAACATCACAAGAGAATCAATGCCAATCAAGATATCATTAGGATGGATTGATTTGATACAACACATTGCTTATTTGAAGGCTCACAAAGGTTATAACGATTACTTCCCTTGGAAGTTTCAAGGAAGAAGCTCTCAAAGAAAAAAGGCACGTTGTCGACCAGAACATAGCAATTTAACAATAATATTTATGAGCTATTTTGTATCAAAGACCATTGTTTTATATATGGGGCTAGTTTGTATTGTGGCCTATAGTTTTGCATGTGGGGCTATTTTGTTTTTAAGCCCATAACTGTTGTAAGTGGTGCTATGGTTCTCGGTTCAATGTATCTAGACATAGGATGGTAGCTTAAGGAGCGAGCAACCCCTACTATTTGTAAGTCTGTAATAAACCACCCCTGTTCTACAATATTTTTTTTGTTTTCTGATTTCTGCTTTTCTGATTTTTTTTGTGTTTTTTGACTGAAGTAACAACGTATAAGATAATACAACAAACAGAGTTGCATGCAACAATACCCAGATGCTTAAAACTCTTCTAAATCAATATTCAAGAGAACCCACAAACATGCAACTGAAATCTCTAAAGAAAGAAATGACATGCAACTATTTTTGGATATTGTTACAAATAATTGACAAATAACAATACCTAGATACATGAAACACTTTAAAATCTATTCGATCAATTCTCACGAATACCCAGTAACATGCAACTAAAACTCTGAAGGATAGGGTAACATGCAACTGATTCTGACGAATTTAATAATCTGGCGTACAAAGTAACAAAACCCAGGTGACCAAATCAACTCAAACAACGATACAAGCATACCCTTTTGCTGCTACAGAGTTTGAACAGCCATATATCATCACATGCAATGACACCCAGATGGCCAAATAGCTTCAAAATAACAATACAAGCATACCCCTTTGCTGCTATCGATTTTGAACAGCAATATATCATCACATGCAGTGATACCCATAATGGTGCACTCAATATAAGAGAGTCTCTGACTGAAGATGCCACGATTTGCTCTGAAACTCTATCAATCTCCAATAAATCCCCTGTGAAATATCTTTGTGAAATGCAGTCACGATCTCTAAATGAAATCGGCAGATAAATATCCAGAGGTGATCTTTCACACCCGTAGATATTGTTACCGAAGGAGGATTTCGTCCCCAATAGCCGATAGAGCCTATAGCCAGAACTCCCAGAAGTCTCTTCAGAGAAACCAATTTCCAATATCTAAAATGTCTATCATGAGAGCAAGCAATTGAATATGTAGACCTTTCGTTGAGACAACTCCATTTGCACACTCAATGTGTGATAAAACTTAAAATATATTTTCTTTTTAAGTCCCACGTCCCCCTTTTTACCTAGGCACTCAACAAGGGGTCAATAACTTTATTTTATAACTTAAGTTGTTGCCTTTTTAAAAACATAAAGTCACTTTACGGAATAAAGTAACTTTATAAATAACATAACTCCCAAGTCACTTTATAAAATATTATTTATCACTTAAGTGACTTATGTCCCCTCATATCTCCACTTTATAAAATAAAGTTATAACTATATTAAATTAAATATTTAATTTAATTTAATATAATCAAACCTTTGTTCATTAAAATCTCTGACCTCTGGTTAATCAATCTGCCAACTGAAGATAAATCTGGATACCCTTTTCGGCGAAGAACAACACTACACTGCCCTCCGACCAGAAACCCTACAATCTGACTTACTAAAAATATTAAGTCCATGCTTCCATGCTCATAATGGCTTCGAAAGAAAGGCAATAGAAAGCACTCGGCATCCATATGACGACTAAACGACCTCCATTAGGCTCCCACACACCTGTCATAGCCTACGGGAGCCTAGAAGTAGGCTAGAACACCATAACGAGTTGATTGCTCAAAAAGGGGACATTACAAAGCCCATGGTTTTTGTAAGTGGTACTATGGTTCTAGGTTCAATGTATCTAAACATAGGATGGTAGCTTAAGGAGTAAGCAATCCTTGTAATGCATAAATTAAAGGTTTACCCCTCTCTGTAATCATTGCTTAGTTCCTAATATAGCAAAAGATATCATTTATCTCTCAAATTAGGATATAAGAAGAATTTCTTCCTCCATGTTTTGGGATTGCAATTCATCCAAACTTCATTGCATTTTGTAGCAATGTTCTATTTGTTTCCAAGAACACTAGGGGACATTGCAAAGCCCATGGTTTTTGTAAGTGGTACTATGGTTCTAGGTTCAATGTATCTAAACATAGGATGGTAGCTTAAGGAGCAAGCAATCCTTGTAATGCATAAATTAAAGGTTTACCCCTCTTTGTAATCATTGCTTAGTTCCTAATATAGCAAAAGATATCATTTATCTCTCAGATTAGGATACAAGAAGAATTTCTTCCTCCATGTTTTGGGATTGCAATTCATCAAAACTTCATTGCATTTTGTGGCAATGTTCTATTTGTTTCCAATAACACTACACCAACCCAATGCCTTTGACTGCATTTAGATGCCAAAGAGCAAAGAGGAGTCACATGTCACCTTCTTAAGCATCAATGCTGAAAGGTTCGACAATGCCTCAATCTCAAACACCTCTAAAGAAAGCGACCACTTGTTCTACACCCATTGTTGGGTTAATGGTAAGCTGCTCCACGTCATCATTGACTCTAGAGGTCACACGCACATTACTGCCTAAGAAATTGTTATGCATCTATACTTCCAAATTAAAGCACTAGCCTGATTTCCTCAAATCATTGCATCTAAAAAAAGCAAATTGAGGTTAATTTTCAATGCACTTCCAAGTATGGGATCAAACCCATGCACAACACAATCCCCTATGCTATGGTGCCACTAGAGATCTAGGATATCCTACTCAAAAGCTCATATCTCTTTAACTACAAGACGACCTACCAGGATTGTCCTCAACAATGGTCCGTACGTGTCAAGGACATCATGAACCACACATCCCAAAGTGCCTACCTTAGAAAAATCTAACTCTTGTATCAAATAGGCAATGTAAGAAATTCATTTATCACACTCATAAGATTGTTCTACTCATGGTCTGCCTTGAGATACCTCACACCAAGAAGCTTTCACTTGTCATGTGAAGTCCAATCACTTCTAAATACTCCTACCAAATGGACACATTGCTTCAACCTTAATCTACTATCTTCCAAACCATAGGGAGTCACTCTCCATTGTGTTGTGAAGCACCAACTTGATTTGGTGCCAAGTTTATTTGTGTAACAAACAACTTTACCATCGCCCCATGTGGGAAAATGTTGAAATTTGACATTAGATACAAGAGTCGATCAATCAAGGGAAAATTTATCCCAACTCATTTTATTGCAATATCCCAATTGTGCTAGCACCAAATAAGAATGGTACTTGGTGATTATGTATCAACGACTATGCCCTCAATGAGATCTCTATGAAAAACAAGTATACATTAATTTGCATAGACAATCTGCTAGACCACCTTCGAAGAGCACGCTACCTAACGAGATCAACCTCAAGATAGCTCATTATTAAGTACATAACAATCTTGAAGACAATAAGAATACATTCAAGACAAAGGAGGGGTCCTTCAAGTGTTTGGTTATGCCTTTCATTCTAACTAAAGCACCATCCACATTCCTACACCTAATGAACAACATTTCGAGACTATTCACAAATTGCTTTGTCATTGTCTACTTATATGGCATTCTCATCTATAATAGGACGGAGGAAAAGGTTGAACATTTGCAACAAGTTTTAGATACCTTGCACCAATACTAATTGCAAGACAACATGACCAAGTACACCTCTAGCGCCTTAGAAATACAGTAGTTAGGCTACATCATTGACCACCAAGACATCCACGTAGATCTAGAGATGGCTAAATTCATTTGAGAATGGTTTGTGCCAACCAACCTTATTGAGCTCAAAAGAATTTTAAGTTTCACCAATTTTTAACACCAATTCATTCTTGGGTTCGCTCATGTTTCATGGAAACTCAACTAGATCCTCTGTGGCAGAGCCTCCTTCAAGAGGAGCCCCATTCAACAATAGGTGTTTGATGAACTGAAGAAGCACCTCTCTACACGCCAATGCTAATTGTGCCATACATCACTTAGCCTTTCGAGATAGAGTTGGATGCATCCAACTATGGCCTTGGTGCTATCCTCATTCATCTTGGGCACCTTGTCCCCTAGCACTTACGGACTTCCAACAACAGCATGGAACATTACTACACCTATGAATCATGCAAGCTCTTTGCCAATGGCACAACTACATCATAGGTAAAGAGAGTGCCATCCATTCTGATCATAAACCTTTAAAATTTCTACACACTCAAAGCAAGTAACAGAACATGCCAAGTGAAATGGACTTACCTATAGCAATTCCACCTCATGATCAAGCATTGCAATGGCAAGGAGAATCAAGCCCCCAACTATCTCAACTACCGACGAATCCTAATGCTCATCACAGTATTGAATGTCCACCATCACAAATTCAACAACTTGGGCCTACTTTATGCCAAATGATTGTGATTTTGCTCAAATGCACCACTAGTTGTTATGGGGCAAACCAATCGTTGATCAATACCTGGGTGATGGACTTCTCTATCACCTCAGTCATTTGTGTCTCGTCCGATAGGCCTCACCAATGCCTAATCTAGATCGCACATTACTCCAAAAATTGGGCACTCCGTTGACGACAAGACCCTTGCAACAATACAACTACAATTTGACTAGCCTCATATGTGCTAGGGTGTAGAGCTTCACATGCTTTCTTGCGTTCAATGCAACATCGCTAGGCCTGCAAACAAGAAGCTTAGGCTCTACTCACCTCTACCAATTATTTCCAAACTTTGGGAATCCATCAGCATGGACTAAGTATCAGGTATGCCTTCAATCAAGCAATACAATGACTTCATCTTTATCATGGTTGACAAATTTTCAAAGATGGCCAACATGTTACTATGCAAGGACATCAATGCAACATAGACCACTTGGATGTTTTTCTAGCATGGATGGGTCCATTTCAGCATTTTGGATTCCATTATCTCAAGCAAAGACTCCATATTTGTCAGCCTATTCTAGCAAAACTTGTGGAATCATTAGACACTCACCTAAACTACTAGAATGCTTTCCATCTACAAACAAATGGGCAAAGTGAGATGGTTAATGGAAAATTGGTATATATGCTCTGGATGTACAATCATTATCACCCATTTACCTAGGACGACAATCTGCCTTACATTCAACATACATACAATCAAGCCTTGCACAACTCCACAACTCATAGCCCTTCCAAGGATGCCTCAAGTTTTGGCCTAGCGCCCCATTGGACATCACCTTCCAAGCTGTTAGAAGAGTAAATTAATCTTATGGACAATAAGATGTGTTGAGCTATTGCCTGGTCAAAAACATGTATTGTGGTTGTAACCAGATAATGGGATGTACCATGAAGCAGTGACCGAATAATTGGATGCAACCACTCCCCAAGAATGTGGTATAAATAAAGGTGCTTGGATGAATAAAAGGCAAGCAATTTCATTTGTTATATCTTATGTTCTTCTCTTTTTTCTCTATCCTCTATTTATTTTGTGTCTAGTATGGCTTAGATCCAACACAAGAACCTATCAACATGTAAATGCCACCTCAAACCAAGGAAGTGGACAAAGCGCTTCCTATGATGCATGCAACATGTGCTTCAACAAGTTCAAAAAATACTTAAGCGTCGATGACAGAAGTACAAGAAGCACCATGATCAACACTGCATCCCTTACACTTCTCAAGATGGAGATTAAAGTTGGCTCCATCTTCAAAAGGAACGCTTCTTCGATCTCCACCAAAAGATCAAGCCCTTACACTATTTGCATGTAGCAGGTGAGAACAACTTTGTTCTTGATCTGCTAGCACATCTGGGAATGAATCATGTCTTCAACATAGCTTCTTAAACCTTATATTTGGCTCCTATTTGAACCAATGACAATGCAACATCTAGCAGACTTTGGTCAAAATCTATTGATCCCAACTTCAAAAGATCAGTTCAATAACTCCACTAATAAGCACACCGGATAAGGAATCCACGGCCTCTTTAGGATTGTGAAGAATGGTCAATTTACTGCTCAAGCTAAGTGGTACACACATGATCATATCAAGTGTTAATTTCCTCAACTGGAGCTAGAAGAAATGGAGACCATCACCCTTAAGAGGGGACGACTAAGCCAAGCAAAGTAAAGTCACTCAAACCCTCAAGATCATTGCAACCGATCTACAACAAATGATAGTGCAAAGACAAGCCTATGCACCTTGGATCCATTTTGCAAAGTAATGCCTTAGCATGAAGCCAAGCAGTGCCAGCACTTCTTTCAAGCCATTAGCACCAAACCAAAGTCTAGCACTCACCCGACACTAAGCACCAATATGAGTTGCTAATGCTAGTGTCACCTTGACCAATGTCAATACCTACACACGAACAAGTGCCAAGCAACAAAGCCTAGCACCAAATTTGGAAGCCATATTTTACCAAAAGTATCTCAAGATTCTAGTGCCAAAAAATTTACCAGTTGTCAAAGCCTATTCTTCGCTCACTCTTCAACCTAGCACTATAAGGAGACCTGCAACAACCAATAGTGTGATCCATTATAACCGTTTTCTAGTAACCACGAAAACTAGAACTACTTTCACTCTCGTAATTGTAATTGTACATTCTTGTATACAATATTCTACACAAATAGTGTGCTCTTGGAATCATCCCAACCTTCCTCTGTGTAATCTAAGGAGCATCTTAGATCAAGCTAGTTAGGAAAAATAGCAACTATGTTTATAGCAACATAGTTTGCCCAGTGCAGCCCAATGCTTGCAATCTATAGCCAAGGTTTTGTTGTCATTATCAACTCTGCCATACCATAGCTTCTTGTTTCTCATGTATTTTCTAGTTTTCTCGATCAATGTCTCTCATTATTTTTTTTCTTTCCCATCTAGCACCTCTCAACTTGAGGAAGTACTTGTTGTGCCCCATTCTGCCACACAACTCTAAAGCATAACTCATTATGTTGTTAGCCATGCAAGGATCACTGTACCTCTTGGGATGTGGACAAGGGCAATTTTGTATATCTCTTCTATGTGTAAAGAACATCTCCTAATAGATGCTCTATGGAGGCATTGTCTTAGAAGTTTAGCCCCATTTGAAAAGGATGCAACATAACAACCATATAGTCCAAGGGGTGCTTGGTGTTGCTTGCTACGAGAAGAGGCTGAAAGAAGGTAATCAGAATGGTTATTTTTTGGGGTTGTGAGAGCCTGTTCATAGATTATTATCCAAGGGTAATCACTTCCCAAAGATAAAAACCCAAACACATCTAGTCAGGATATGAAACAGAGTATAAATCGAACTCCTTGAATCTTTGTATGAATGGTATTATATATTTTTTATCGTACACAAGGCACCTAAAGATCAAGTGGTCCTCCATCTATGTCTCATGTAGGGAGCAAAGGTGGCAAGTAATATCTCTCCTACAAATGTGATGGTCAACCTCCATCCAAAGTTCATGAGAGCATACCCTCATTTGGCCAAGCATGGTCCCAAGGCCATGAAAACCAATGATACCTAACATAATCAAGGCAAGTGATGAGTCCTTGACAGACTTACATATCACACCTCTTGAATGTATCATTGCATCTCACTACGGTACTTGAGGATTCAATGCCTTTCGGTATCTCAAATACCTAGTTTTGCTACCATGGAATGGAAAGCATCAATATAATCTTGAACAGATTGGTCTTTACCGGAACAAAATTGTTGCCATCGTATGTATTGGTCTTCATTGGCTCCCACAAGATTGTATTCTTCCTTGACGGCCTCCATGAGATTATCCCATTTGAACACTACTTCATCTTCATTCTCCTCCTTGACCCTATTACAATATGCTTCTCACCATTTTTAAAAAGGTAATGAGGATTTAAAGAGTGCAAAAGTGATCTTCTCACTGTCGGTGAAGTTATTTATAAAGATAATAGATCCAACCAATTTTCTAGGGAATTAGCATTAATTTTTCCTTCAAAAAGAAGAATATAAAAATTCACTTCCACCTAACAAGGTGTGGAAGCGCTAAATAGTGCTAGGGTAAAGAGAGGTTGTGTGGAAGAGGTTGCAAATGTTTATAATAGGGAATCATTGAAGAATTTGAGCAAATTGATCCATCATCTTGTTTCTTTGTTTCATGAGTGCTTTGTTCAACGTCTCCTTGAAAGGATCTATTGTGTCTATGTCGTCCATTCCAATTTCCATATGGGATTGTTTCGTACAAGGGAGGTAATCAAAGGGATCTCACATCTGATACCCGAACTTTGATATCCTGATCTAGTGTTTAGGGACATACACTCAAAAAACAAACTACTTTGATACCACTAATCCACAACTCGGTATTTTGATTCAAGTAAGATCAAGAAAGAGTGCAATTTAGAAATAACTGAGTATAACAACTAAGAACACAGAAATATAAGCCAAATAATAAAATGATTTAATTGCTTAAAAAACAGAGTATAATGTGAGCAATCTCAAAGTAGAGATGTGAGGCTATAACAATGCATCCATCTATTCATGCTTTTTACAATCAATGGTGCACCTCTCTTTATGCAATATTTGGTGGGTTGGAAATCCACCGTATTGAATATGGAAGGTCACCCATATGGAAATGTGGTGGTTTACCTTCCGTGAGTTAGAAGGTCACCTATATGGAAATGTGGTGGTTCACCTTCCATGAGTTACAAAGTGCATTCTCTCTAAGCTTTCCAACACTTCTTAAATGGATCAAAATATGATCTTGCGCACAAAGTTCAGAGTTTGGAATTCGGTATTGGTTCGGAGTTCGGTATTTGGTTCAGAGTTCAAAGTTCAGAGTTTGGTATATGTTATAATGCCCAAAAAATAGGTTTTTGGGCATTTTCTAGCATAAAGCCATGCCCCAACAAGGTCATATGCCTAGATCAATGAGAATTGAACGTCGAAATAAGTGTAGGATGTGTGATCTCACACAAGTTCCCCTTCTAGAAAAATTAGAATGCAAAGAGGGCATGCTCTAAGGTGTTTAAAATTATAATCTTAATTTTACTAACATTGACGTTAAGTTATCCAATGTCAAAGAACAAAGCATTAACATTCCCATTGTCTTCACAAACCCTCAAGAAGGTGAGCAACAAGAACCACTCCATAAGCAAAGAGTAACAAAGCAATCAAGAAATAATGTGAAAGATATTCGTCCTTTACATGAGCACTCCCAAATAAAGTCCTCAAGCTCATTGACAAATATACCAAAAAAGAATTAACAATAAGAGGACACCTATGTTTAACCCCAATAGTAGTCTTAATCTCATTGAAAAACACATAGGCTGTTTGAAAATAGCCAACCATTGTCCCATAAAGTTGCATAATAGTTGTGATGAACTCTAAGATGCCCATGTCACATAGACTCTTGGGGTAACTAGGCACTATATCAAAGGCATTTCTATAGTCCACAAAACAATTGAAGATTGTACAAGACCTCACTTGAGCCACCTCAATAATGGCATTGAGTGAAGATATGCTTTGTGGTCTAAAAGCCACTCCAAGTCTAAAAGCCACTCCAAAAACCTACTTGACCTATAGCTCTAGAACTGTTGCTCTCAAGTTGTTCAAGAGCTTCATGTACAAGGTTGTGGCATATAGCTTGCAAATATCTACCCAATAATCATGGTTTTGTAATTATTTGGATTTGAGCTATCTTCATCTTTATGAATCGGATGAATAATATGGTAAAACCATAAGGTTAGTAAACCACAAAAAACGACCTCATTAAACAACAATGCAATTGCATGAACTAGAGACTCATTTAGATATTTGAGGAAATTAGCTTATAACCCTTTGTGTGGATGGAAAATGATAATGATGTTGCAAGAAGCTCCAAAAAAAAAAATCAAAGAAAGGAAGGACCCCTCTAGATTGAGAACCACATATATTTGGAGTGTTAATCTGAGCTAACCAACAAAACCTTAAATAAATAACCATCAATAATGCATGCTACCCACAAGAGTTGGAAATGCCACCAAATTAGCACATCTCATGTCTACAAGATATCCAATGAGATCAAATGACCATTGGAAGGGCTCGCTCGGGCCCCTCACACGTCTCAAAATGAGAAAGAAAATATCGAAGGAGACAACATCATGAAAGAACTCAAATATGGATATAACACCATTAAATTTTGGCAGGTGATGGAAATATTCTCCTTGTTGTTTGGAACTTGCAAATGCCATCAACTAGACCACCAAGGCCATGTCCAACCTTAGGGGTGACACAAATAACCACCCTATGGTTGCATATTACCATTCATTTGTTATCTTTCATGGAAGACAACTTCTAAACAAGCTTGACTTAAATCATCCCCTTGGAGTCATGGGAAATCCCAATCTAGATAGACCTTTTAAGAAGAATAAATAATTAGCATTTTGCTCTTAAAGCTTGTATAGAAACACCATGGAGCAAAACTGGTTGAAAAGAGTACCATCTAGAACCAACAATGGCCTATCAAGAGTCACGTTCTTGATGTCAAGGGTGTCATGCATAAAAACACATCCTATGTTTGTAAGATATCAAGAAGGCCTTGCACTAAAAGGTTAGGTTCCTTGTCTTGGCATACCTGGTGCTCATTAAACATAGTGGAAACCATGGCTTACCATCTAGCCCCCCTTATGCTATGGTACATAAGCAAGAATTCAGTTTGTATACTTTGAATTTTAATTTTGTTGCTTAGGATTTGAATCACGATCATCAATGTGATAAAGACAAACCATAGGCGGTGCATGAGCTTGATCCATGTGTGTAAATTGAATGATTGTTTCTTCATGTATTTGGAGTTCGCATTTGAGGTATGCAATAGTGACATCCTTCTCATGCGATCCTTTTCACAATTCACAACTCAATCACTTGAACCTGAAGTGCAATTCCCATTTCTTCCAACTCCTAACCAATCAAACCAATCACTTGTACAATATTTTTGGTGGCAACACCCTCCATAGCAAAGGGGTTCAATGCAAGATATACATGTCATACAACAATGGACTAGGATCAAGGTCAAATTGCACACCACAAAACTTTTATGAGGGATGGAAAATTCTTAAAGAATTGTGAAGTGATCCTCTTAGAGTAACTAGGGATGGCCAAGATTCCACAAGCATGATCAGATATTACTTGATTCTTGAAATCCAAAGCCCAAATTTTAAGTAGAAAAATGTAGTTTTGACAACTTGTGGGTGTAAGCTCAGTTCTATGGTCTTCCTGGTTTGGGTATCCTACAGAGAAATGGCTACAAGAGCATTCAAAATGTGAAATAGCAACATAAGGAAGATCATTAGATGTGGAAAAGCACTCAAAGAGAGGATGCACACATCCCAAAGTCCAATCATTTTTCTTGGAGTAAAGTTTGTCTCAAGGATTCCTCTATGATTCTACTTCTTCACAGAACATAAAAATAAGAGAGATAGCATCCAATTCAAGCCATGGCAGACAGAAAATTCCTTAACAGTAACACTTGGTCTTGCCTCAAGATCATGTCCAAGTGCCACTCAAAGGGACCAAGGGGAAAAACAAGGAGCGTGGCCAAGAGAATTTTAGAATCTTACCCACAAAGGTCTCTCAAGGAAAAAAATCAATCAATGTCATGGCAGAATCCGAAGCCATGGCTGCACCCTAAAAACAACCAAATGGATTTCATTCAATGAAAGAAGCTCATGTCAAAATCATGAGAACAAGGCAAATAAAGTCCAAAAAAAAGACGCCCACAATTGAGACTACATTGAGTCTATGAACATCCCAAGAATTCGCACACCAACAGATAATACATCATTGGGAAAGAATGATACAACTGTCTAATAAACCTATCGTTCCAATTGCCCTAACTCCTTGCAAATCCATTTTAACAAATAGTCCAACTCAAGGATCCTTGCCACATATCAAATTATTGGCACATGTGAATCTTGGCACAAAATAAAGATCTCCATAAATGAGACAAAGCTAATGGAACTAAAGATATCCACAGGCGCACAAATAGACAAAAGCTCAAACCCATGTTGAAAAATTCATGATCATCAATTTATTGAAAAGGCCTGAGAAAAATCTTATAAACAATTAATCAAGAAAAAAGCAAAATCTAAAAATAATTTAAAAAACAGAATTAATACAATTTGCAAATAAACAGCTAATCTTTTTCCCAATTTTTTCCAGATTTTTGAGATTTTCTCACTTTTTCTCTTTTTTTGTTTTTCTTCGATTTCCTCAAATTTTTCAATAAAACTTGACAAGATTAAAGAAACCATGATTCTCACGACTTTTTCCGATTTTTGCAACACTACCTCAAATTCAATAAAAACTATTAGCACAAAGAGAAAAATACAAGATAAAGAAGCACACATCAATGGAGGACCCTCTAAGATGTTCCAAACTAAAGCATAACATCGCAAGCATGATGCAAGTGGAGCACAAGCAAATGACTTGGGAGATATTCGTAACAAGCACTAGGAGAGTTGCCAATGGGGCCTTGGTTCAATGGTTGAACAAACAGCTATTAAGACCCACCCAAGGTTCAAACCCTAGCGGCACCAAATGGGTTGTATAGCTCGATGTGACTTGTTGACTCAATGCCGCAAGACTCTGTATTGTTGCAAAGACTAAGCTATGAATCGAAGTGGTACCTTTAATGCTAGGCTGCGAGTAAAATTTGTGGTAAGGGGGCCAGCCATGAGGAGATTCAATGGTGGTGCAGACATGGTTGCTACAAGGCTTTGTGGTGAGAAGGATGAAATCTGATACAAGACTTAGTGGTATCCGATTTCAGGTTTCACAATCAGGCCCTATATCTAGCTCATTAGACCTTTGCTATATTCTTTTGTGCTCTAATTTTTATGATTATGTCGATGGCAACGTAATAATCAAGTTATGTTGGCACCTGAATATCATTAAGCCACCATTTACTGAACAAAAAAAACAAAGCATTAGAGGGATATGGCAAATTGGAAAGAACGTGAGCAAGTACATCTTACTAGAAGCACTTAAAGAGTCATTCAATCTACATAATTAGTAAAGCAAAGTTCTCTAAGCAATTGCATAAAATAATGATATGACGATAAGGGGTGATCTTAAATGCAAAGGTCGTTCTTCAAGAAAAGAAAATGATGGATGTTCGTATTGTGGCAAAATCTCAAGCATTGCAAGGAATTTTGTTATTTCAAAGAAAGAAAGAGAAAGATGGCCAAAATCTAAAGGAATTGAACTATGACATGAAGGAAAATAATACGCGAAATTGAAGTAATAAGAACAATGGCAATGGTGATAGTGACCAAGCCCTTTCTATTACTTCTACAGGACATACACATACCTCTAAAAGGAAATGAATTATTGATTCCAATTGCTCAAATCATACGGTAAATCCCAAGAGGATAGGATTCTTATAGCAGATTATTATGATCTAGATATTGTAGGTTCCAAAGATGCCAAATGTGCAAATAGAATTATCAAATATGCTTGCTATGTCCCTCAATTGTCACGCACTTTGCCATATGTATTTTAAATTATTGAATCCATAAAATATATGGAATTGTGACCCAACAGATCCATGATTAAGGATATTAAAAACATATACATTGTATTAAGTTCCACTATACTAATATAAGAAATAGATCATGTCAAAAAAGTCTCGATACCAAGAACTCAAGCAACCGACTCTGAAATCAGGAATATTTTAAACAATAGTCACAAAATGACCAGTCCCTACAGGAGTTGTTTAGAAGTTCGAACATAAAGTGAGTAAAGGAGACATTGTAGAAGACACTATTGACAAAAAGTAGAAATTCCATGAACAAATTCTCTAGAAGTTGTTGCCTTCAGCAAACTATCTCCATCAAAATCATACCATGTTATAATTAACATTGAACTATATGGGTTTGTTATGCCAGCACTGTTAGGGATTTGTTTGAGGCCTTAAAAGGTTACTAGGCACTAGTACTTTATAAATAAATATTCCAACATGAACTCTGACACGAAAGGCATGGCATTCATAGGCCATCTAACTAGAGTGTTACTATGAGAGAGAGAGAGAGAACGATATGTTTTAAACCCATGTCTATTTGAAAGCTTTATTTGTAGATTGAATGTCAGCTATTTTTGTAGACTTTGCAACTTTTAGAAAGAAATTAAAATAAAACAAGGAGGTTAGCTATTAGATGCACAAAGGAACATTCACTCACAAATAATAATAACTAGTTAGGCCTGAGGGGCACTAGCCACACTCCATAACACTTGTTAAAATCGTTGAGGAGTTCAAAAAGCATATAGCATTGCCTCTACTGCCTTACTTGGCCCCATTAATCTTATGGCAATTATGGTTAGCATTATGATCCAATTTCAATTTGTTTCCTAGATAGCTAGGTCAACTAACCTCGAAAGGGTGTCACAATTAAAAGTATTTTATACTTTCGTAAGTGCAAATCTATATGGAAAAAGCCCACACTTGCACATGCCCTTGACACCCCATGGAAAAGAAAGGCATAACGACAAGCACCTCGATTTTGACCAACACGATATCTGGATCGAATAGAGGTGTTGTGAACCATCGTTAGCAACAACCAATCAGAGGGCAGAAACACGTTCCCCCATCCTAGCTAGAGGCAAACGGAAAATAGAAAAGTTGGAAATAGGGAATCGGGTCATGGTCATGTGCCTATATATATATATATATATATATATATATTATTTTATTTTCTCCATGTGTAGCTCAGCATTGCATTCGCATTACATCAGCTTGAGTTGTTGATGATCAGCATGTGTAGCTCAACATGACATTTTCATCCAAGTGTAGCTCAGCATTGCATTTGCATCGCATCAGTTTGAGTTGTTGATGCCAAACACATGATGGCCAACCAACTAAATAAATAAATTCCATGGCAGAAATTTTTCATGATAGTCATCGCAAGGACAAAATCATCGGTTCCTGACATGCAAAGGTTGCAAGTTAAAAGTACTGGGAAATGTAAACCATAGCAGCTAATTGATTTAGGGGGGTTTGGTTTTTCGAGCGATCACCCAAAGATGGCAAAGGCGACAATTTTTGGTCCCCAAGGGCATGCAATGTGGTCTACGTTATGAAAATAGCAATGTTTCGACATAGGGAAACAAGATTAATGATGAAAGTTTGGTCACTAGCATCAAAAGTCCAACAGATTCCCACACTTTACATCTAGGCAGCTCAAGAACATGCATCTCTCATCGCAATGAACAAAGGACCACAACGTTAGCAAGACTGTTACCACCCCCTATCTGCCCCTTGCCTTCACACATAAGCTAACATCAACCATATTTAATGTTGAAAATGTTAAAATTTTTGTTTCTAAAAATTCACATACAGAGTTGGGTATTAATGTCACATCAAAGAAGATATTGCTATCAAGGGGAGGGTGGGGATGACGATGGGCGGGAAGGCTGTTCTGGGAGAGCATGGGAGCGTCGGCAGGTCGAACCAAGGGGTCAGCAGGGTGGAGGGAGGGCAAACAGAGTCTGGGGACACTGAGGAGTCCTTGCCAAGTCGCGGCAAGGATCCGCCAGACAAACGGGGAGATGGACCTCGGAAGTCATATGCTTTGGCAGCAGCCTCTGAAACCCTAAGTGGGCTCTTCTCCAAGGAGTTATTTCCGTCAGGGGACGAGTTGGACATCCCGGCAGAAATTCTCTCAAGCTTTGTGGATTTCGAAAAATTTACCCTCATCGGTAAGTTTATTGGTGGTCGTCCCGACATGGAGACCATTCGCAAGTGGGCGTCTGGCAAATGGCGGACCTCTGGTCACTTAGAGCTGGCTGCCCTAACCCGAGGTTTTTTCGCGATTAGGCTGAGCAACAAGGAGGACTACTGTAAAATCCTGGCTGGAGGGCCTTGGTTCTTGGGCCGTAGGAGTCTCTTTCTAAGGAAGTGGGGTTTGGACTTTAACCCCGATACCCAGAATATCAACATTGCTCCAATATGGGTTAGGCTCCCGAGTCTTCCCCTTTTCTGCTGGCATGAAAATGTAATCAAAGGTATTGCTCGGTCCATCGGGGAGCTGATCACTTTAGACCCTCCCACCAGAGCTCGAACTAGATTTGTCCAAGCTCGGTTCTGTGTTTTGGCGGACTTGGAAACGGACCTCCCATCCTCCATTACTCTGCGGTCTGGGGGTACTTTTCTACACAAGCAAGCTATTGTTTATGAGAACAGGCCAGCTTTCTGCCCTCAATGTAGTTCTCAAGGGCATCTTCAGTCCAATTGTCCTCTCCAAAAGCCGAGGAAGAAGGAGCGGGATCCCTGCAACCCTCTAGAGCATGGTGAAGGTCAGACGAAGCACCCTTTTGTGAAAGGCCATGAATCTCCAGGTCCATCCAAGGACCATCTCGAATCCTCCTTACCAGAAGAGGAAATCACCACCCATCCGGACTCCGAGCAGTGTGGTGGGTGCCCCCAACTAGGACCACAGGGGGAAAATGAACAGGCCCCCCCCCTTATCACCACACAGGCAGATTCACCCAAAATTTATGATCGGAACTCTCCCGAGGCACAAAAGATATTGGAAGACTACCTGCTGGGAAGAAGAGGTTACCAGCCTGGTAATATTAGCCCTCGAATTACGAGGAGTCAAAAGCGAGGGGTGGATTTTGGTAGTGAAAGAAAGCAGGGTCGTCCCCCCAACAAGGAAAAGAGAGACAAAGAAACTGCGGCTGATGTTGCAAATGGAACCCAACGGTTGCTGTTTCAGGATGACTCTGATTCTCTGATGGGTGACGCGCTTATCCCAAAACCTCCCTTCCAGCAGGGAAAGGGAAGTAAGAAGAACCTCAAATCGTACGGATGAAATCCTGGATATGAGAAGACTAAACGGAGTGGCCATTTGGGCCAGGGTAAAATTTTCCAGCAGGATTTTCAACGGTTTGTTTCAGTCCAGTCATTTTTCTTGGATCCTATCCAACATGTATGCTTCGAATTCTGCCTCCGAGAAAGCAGAAATGTGGAAAGTTATTTCCCAGGTATGGGAGAATTTTTTGTAGTTTTCTTGGCTGTCTTCTTCTGCTTTCCGATGGTCCAGCTTCTCCGGCTAGTTTTTGTTTTCCCAGTTATAATGGCCATGGTTTCTAGGATAATCAGGCAAAAATGCCTTACTTGTAGCCCTCGGGCAATTAGCAGCTTTTTGTTTTTTTTTCCATACAGATTTATTCTTCCAGGTTTATTCTTCCAGCCAAGAGGCATGAAGCACTATTTAGCAAGGCTGATTTTGTATATAAGGTTTTGGGATCCTCTATAAAAACCCACTGTTAATCTATTATAATAATTACCAAAAAAAATGTCACATCAAAGAATGTTCCACCAATCAAAACACAAGTAAAAACCATTTTAAAAATTCAAAATTACAAATGTTAGGCATATGCCAAACAAAAGCTTTAGCTCAAGATTAAAAACATAAAATTATCAGTTTCCGTTGGTTTGATCGTGGCCACTAATTGTTTTTCATGAACACTATAGTCCCCCAAAGGAACTAATAGTAACCTTGTGTCCAAGACTCCAAACCTAAGTGGGCAAGAATACTGAAAGTGCAAATACATTCCTCGACCAAAGCCATCTTAACATCCCTGAACCATAGAAATATGGAGCAACTAAGGGTAAAAAGGAATGGGAGAATGCCATGAATGAGGAATACAACTCTTGATGAAGCATTATAGTGCTAAAAGCAAAAACCCACCACCTTTATTTTAAGCATCAGCATTCTATATGGTTGTTCTGGATCAAATCAATTCTGAAAAAACAAATAAATAAATCTAGCTCAAGAGTAAATATGTTTTTGCATGAACAACACAGTTATGCAGAGATAATCAAGTTGATTATGTCCATCACAATAGAAGATATGAGTTATTCTATAATAAATCATTTATGTTTGATCATATCAGTTATGTTGGAATAAATCACTTATGTTGGATCATGTTGTTTATATCAGAATAAATCAGTTATATTTGACCTTGACAGTTATGGCAGAATATGTCAGTTATCTCCTAATTTAGTTACTCGTAAGTTACACAAGGAGACACTTATCATATGCCAATAACATTAGCTAAACTTGCAAGTGGGAAAAGGAATTTGAGGTCAGTTACACAAGGAGACACTTATCATATGCCAATAACATTAGCTAAACTTGCAAGTGGGAAAAGGAATTTGAGGTCAGTTACGCAAAATGTGGACCAACAAAAAGGATATAAAAAGGCCCTAAGCCTCGAAAAAAAGTTTCTTTTTTGGGCTTTTGAAATTTGAACAAGATCTTGAAGGACTATTTGGCAAAATGGTTGGGCTTGAGAGGAAACCATACCTTCTCAGAAAAGTGTTGATCCTTTTTCTATACATTCTTAAGGTGTTGTTCCATCATTTTGAACTAGTGTTTTCCTCCTAATATTTATTTTCAGATATCTATATTGTAAATCAAAAAAAGAATATCAAATTGTTGTTTCCCAGTTATTTTATTTTGCTTGGCTACAATGTGGTGTTTTGTCCATTCTAGATCAAGCTCAAATAAAAAGATGTGGAACACAACAATGCTTTCAGATAAGGTAATTCTATTAATGTCCACAGATGGCCAAGGTAGGCAAATGGGACTCATTAAAACGATCTGTTACAGTGCACTGTAGTAACCAAAAAGTGTCACAAAAATAAGCTAAAGTAGAGTAAAGAATCAAGTGTAAACTGCACTGAAGTAGAACAACTGTATGGCATATAACTACTGCCTTATGGGTTACCCAAAATGGATAAACCCTAACATGCTAAAAGTAATGATGAAGAGAGAGCTAGAAGTCAAGGTAAAACAAAGATAGAAAGGAGCTCTAGTGGATCCAAGTGTTAACATTAATCTATAGTGGGATGTAAAGTAGAAGCACAGTCGTCGTCATCACCAACTATCCCAAAAGGGCCAACACAGGATCTAATGATGCTCCCAGGAGAATGGCCAAGACTAAGAGGGTGAGGTTGGGTAATCCTTGGAGGACATGGAATTCAACCTCTCAAGACTGTTCTAGCATCCATGGAGGTGGAACCAAGAGAAGAGGATAGGAAACTAGTTAGTTGCATTTGTCTACAACTCCTCAGTACGTAGAAATGCAATACTATTTTGCCACAAGCAAGAAGAAGAAAGGATTGAAGCCCTAGTAGCCACTCTTGTATGTACACAAGGGCACATAGATCTATCATTAAGATTTTGGAGAGTTATAGTTTCAAATGAACGCCTATTACTTTCGATTGCAGAGGCAAAGTGAAAGAACGAGGTGATTAGTCGAGCAGTATGGATCTCCCCTATAATAACTAATGTCAAATGACAATTTCCCTAAAGTATAGAGCCAAGCACCTTTCATCGGGATAGCTGACAAAAGTGGCGAGCAATCAACTTGAATCTCTATACAAGCAAGAGTACCTCCCTCGAATCTCATAATAAATAAGAAACTTTAAGATGAAGTGTTTTCCAGTCTCCACCTTCCACATAGACCAAAGACGACATACCCTATCCTCTTGAGGAATATGATGGCCCATCTCCACTCGCAAATGATGTGAGTACACTCTAAGCTAACCAAGAGGAATCCTAAGGTTGTGTGTCCAATGTCGCTGGACATAATAAGCACAAGTAATAATGCCATTCTTGATCCTCAAGAAATGTTTAGTGTAGAAGGCCAACTTAGGACTAAGCCGTTGACATGGAGCAACCCAAGAGATCTGAATATATTGTCAATAAACATCATCTATAACTGCTCGATTAATTAGCCTCTTATCAGGAAGGAGGCAGGGAGGAGCATTTTAAGAGTACTTGAATGGAGGTAATCGATCTATAGTGATGCCAACTGACCAAAGAAGAGAAATCCCAAGTAGGTATAAGCAGTGGTGATTTCAATTACCTCACCCTTATAAAAAAACTGAAACTAAGATAAGGTACTCTTTGATGTGTTGAAGATCATCACCTTAGTCTTGCTAAGATAGATTGTCAACTGTTTTAAGTCACAAAAGTAAACAAGAGCATCCAACTGTATTTGGAGGCCCTCAGGAGTATGAGCAACAAGAACATCATCATTTGCAAAAAGCAATATAGCTATCGAGACATGATGTAAAAGGCAACCATTGTCAACATGCGTGTTTTGATGAATAAATTCTTCAAACTCATCAATGTCCCAAAGAGTGAAGGAGAAATAGGACAGCCTTGTTTGACACCAATGGTGCTCTCAACATCCTTTGAGAAACCAAAAGCTGTCCAAAAACAGCCGACGACTACCTCATATAGTCTCTTGGTGGCAGTGATAAAGAGCTCCAAGATGCTTTCAACCTTCTTCAGATTTAATTCTGTTTTCAATTTCAAATTCCAACTATTTTCAGATTTGGTTCACAATAATGGTAACAGAGAAGATTCTTTTAGAATTCCAAAGCAGAATTTGTCAGTTGCAAATCTGAGAACACAATATCAAGAGCCAAACATGGAAACTAAACCCTTAACCAAAAGACAAAAACATCATCAAGAGTCAATGGGTTTATAAGATCAAATACAGTTAAAAGTAAGAAGTTGAAAATACAACAGTAGGTTGCACAAGGACCCTCTAAACAAAAAGGAATTGACTTACATAGACACTTTTGCATCATTGGTAAAGATGAACACCATCAAAACAATCCTATCATTGGTCCCCAAATTTAACAAGGAGGTATAACATATATCTACAACGGGTTCTTGCATAGTGATCTGCATGAGGAAAATCTTTATAAAACAACCACTTGTATCTGCCAAAGAAGGGGTTCCAACACTAGTTTGCCAACTGAAAACAACCCCCTGGAAGCTAAAACAAGCCCCAAGAAAGCGGTATAAGAAAATTAATAGCTTCTTCATCAATAGTGGATTCATGAGCTGTGAATATAGTCGCAATGTTTTCTTTTAGAGTGAGCAACGATCACATTATAATAATTTTCCTATTCGTCAATGACTTGATTCTCACTAGAAGTTTCACCACTTGATTGACAAGTTCAAGACAAAAATGATTAATATTTCTAAGGTGACACACAGGACTTCTACACTTTTTGAGTATCCAAGTTTCACAAAACAATGATGGGACTTTCATTTCTCAGCCAAAATGCATTGTCAACCGCACAGGTTTAGAATGGAAAGTTGCAAACCATGAAAAACTCCATATCTGTCAAGCATTAAACTTATCAAGTGTTGTGATTCTTTGAAAATTGACACCACCCCATACAAGTAAGCTGTTGGTAGTCTTATTTGTTTAACTCATAGTTGACCTAATATTGCTTTTGTTGTATGGACAATTTCTAGATTCATGCAAGATCCATAGGAGGTTCACATGCAAGCCACGATGAGGATTGCAAGATAGATCAAAGAGAACTATGGCCTCAGTATCACCCAAAGGGGAACTTTGAATATAAGAGACTACATTGACTCAGATTATGCTGAAGATGCAGATAAACACAATTCTCCTTCAAAGTACCTTTTCCTGTTTAGCCTTGGAAAGGGGCCAGTTGTGTAGTCTTGCTAGAACAAAATCTAGTGGCACTACCCAAGACAAAAGTAAATTAACATGGAGCATTCAATGCATCTACAGAAGTTGTGTAAATTCAAAACCTACTTCAAGAGCTTGGACTTTGACAACAAAACCCACAACCATTTTCTTATGATAATCAAAAAACTATCATCCGGGTGTACAATCCAACTACACACAACAGAACAAAGCATATTGAAATCAACTGCTATTAATTCAGGAGCTGATTCAATAGCCCATATTTTCCATGGAGTTCTACAAGATACATGATGAGATTCAATACCTTCACTAAGCCACAACCAAAGGCCAAGTTCAACAAGCTTAGATCAATGCTTGAACTACATCAATCTGACAATAAAGAGGGCATGAATGACAATGTCACCTTCCTACACCCTCCAATCTATCTTAGTGAAGATGTTAATTTGTTGTTAGTGGTAAACCTGAATTTTGATCCCCTTCAAAGTTTCGTTTATGGGTGTCATCATGTTGATATGTGTAATTGTATGGTGGCCCAATGGGTCACCTACTTGCATTGTCCTTGGGACTTGTGATTTAATTATTTGGGGTTTATATAAACACTAGCATGCAATCTTCTTTGTAAGCTTGCCCTCTACTCTTTCATGTGTATCATTAAGTTTACAGCATTATGTGATTTCTTGACACCACCTTGTATCTTCATCCTGTGATATAATACCTTCCTTGCTTTGCTTGTAATTCAATTTTAATCCACATTTGAAAATTTCTTGAAATCTCAACACCAGCAGGTCATTCCCTGCTTTAGGTCAAAAACACAAATTGATAGTTCAGGTACCATTGGTGGAAATGAAACTCAAATGTGATCTTCAAAAGTTAACGTGTACAATCCATAATCATAAAAGATTCTGAGATCAGAAATAATCCATCTGTTACCTTGGAGATTTGGAAAGGATCCATCAGAATCCCAAAGGAGGAAAACGAAGAACTAAGAGATCAATTTTACAAGAGACAAGCATACTCAAACATAGCAAAAGGTTTCCCACAAGGCTACAAGAGACAAGCATACTGAAACATAGCAAAAGGTATTTCCTACAAGGCTGAACAAGGAAAAGATTTACGAGGAAATTGTAGGTCCAGCAAGCATCCACAGTGGTTATACATCTCACAATGTGACAATTTTGAAGCCAAAACACTGCAATTCTTCCAATTTCATAATAAAGCACAGTCTTCTACTCCATGGATTTTTACACCACAAAGGTTTTTTCCTCATTAATTATCCATGTGACAATATTTCATGTGATGTTCGTACTTTTTTGCTGTGTTTACACCAGTTTTTTCAGAATAAGAGAGTAGATATGATGCAGAATTTCATGGTTTCATTAGTGACAATTACCTAGCTTCATAGTGATCCAAGTGAGACTACCATTTAAAGCAATCCAAATACATTAAGAGTTCTGTTTTATGAATTCATACTGGGAGAAACTTTCAGATCAAAAATGATTGCAAACAATATTTTGAAACATATCTGAATTCAAGAATGCATTCTTCGAGCAAAATGGGTGAGACCCTATCTCAAAACATCTAGCATGTTGAGCAATATATCCATTAAAATGGCCTTAAATCCAGAATTTTAATATTGCATTAAAGTTTAAACAAATCATTGTGACAGACTATTTGAAGGAAGAAACTTAAATCCATAATTTAAATATTACATTACACATATCATAGAGACAAACCCTGTCACAAGGTTTGGGTTCAAGTTTGGCAAGCATGAATTTTGAAACAAAATCGACACAAGGAAAAAATCAGAATAAAGTTTGGCATAAAGTTTGAGATATTAAAAAATGCAAATATATTTGTAATATTGTAAATTTAAATCAATAACAGTTTAATCAAATTTCATTGCCAAATTTAACCAAATTTCATCACTGAATTTCCTTATGTAAAATTTGCAAATTTCAAACTTGAAGGATGAGGTTCACTACAAGCTGTGACATAGGTGACAAACTACTAAAAGGAAGAAACTTAAATCCACACTTTAATTTTGCATTAAACAAATCATAGTAAGGAACTACTAAAAAGAAGAAACACTATTTTAAACTAGGTTATTACCAACAAGCAGACAATTGTAAGTTATAACCATACCCAACATGCAGGAAGGAACCATTTGATTGGTCAACAGATAACACTTTGATAGGAAACATTATCATGAATCAAATCATATGCATTCCTGAAAACGAATACCATCCTGCTTTTAGGAGGCCAAATCTGGAAAAGAATGTCAGTGTTTTGTAATTCTGATGACTTTGGCGCACTTTCCAAGAGAGGTTTTCAAGCGCAAACTGTGGAAACCATTGACTAGTATATTCTTATAGCAAGCAAATCAAAAGATGGAAATTTGTATTGAAAAACATTTCTGAGGCAGCATGCAGATCCTCTTTTCTACAAATGATAAGTTGGTTCATTTCTGAAGTGTGCTTACACCAACACTCCTCTGAATGTCAACCGAGAACAAAAGGCACAGACCTTGGACACACAAAAGGAACAAACCCATGGCTCAAAAACCAAAATTCTGAATATGGGGTTTATGTTCTTTCCAAGTAAACAGTCAGTCTTATCTATTAAGTAGCATTTTACACAAATATAGACTTACAAAATATTACAGGAAATCCTGAAATATTAGAAATAAATTAAAGAAGAAAGCTTCTGGGAGTTGAAGGCTTAATGATTATAAAAATCAAATGGCATGCACTTATGTGATTAAATACCTCAACTTTTAAGGAGACCCAGGTTCAAATCTTGTCAGAATGTTGGTCATGATGTAAACAGGTGGGGCTGTTCAAATCCCATATAACGAATTTATATAATTTATTAGAAAATAAATAAATATAAATAAAATAAAATAAAAACTTCTGGGAATCAATTAAAGAAGAAAGAAAGATGTTGAGAAATTTTATTAGTGTACACGGATGACCAAAGTAGGTCAATAGGAATCAAATTGTACAATTGGTTAGAGTAACCTGAAGGGAGCCAGAAGAGTGCTTCAAAAAATACAGAGATACAAAATACAATATTATATAGCATACAACAAACTCTGCTCAAATAGGCAGAGTCTATCACTATGTGAAAGACATGGCATGGGACATAAGTCTCAAATATAGTAGACATGTTACATCTCAAACTAGTGCATATACAGTACATGTGTGATATTGGCATAGCACAATGAAGGCTCACACTGCAAGAGCAAAAGAGTGGATTGCGAGGGGCAGTATCACTGGTCTACATCGAGATATGCTAAATCATTGTCAATGACTGTAGATGAGTCGGTGTAGGACCTAAGTTTCTTCAAGTGCGAACAGTATGATCTACAAGACAGACTTTGGAAATTTCTTTGGCTCTTATTGGGGGATGAGAAATATGCAAAATTAAGCTTGTGCTTACAGAATGGAGGCTTAAGATATTGTGTTTCAGATGAAATACACCTTTGCAGAATTGAATTCAATAAAGCATTTTAGTGACATCCAAGAATTCTCAGTGTAGTCATTTAAGTATCAATATCAAACTTCAAAAAGCTGTTCTTCCGGACGTTCTCAGCACTGACAATGAATGCAAAGTTTTTGCTCTAGCTCAATCTGCATTCCAGGAAATTGAAATATTCAAGCACAGACAACTTGTTCTATAAATTATTACTCATTATTATTATTGGTATTATTATTACTACTAAGGAGCCAAAAAGCATAAAACTCCATATGATGTGTACAGGAAACTGGATCAACGGTGATTTGTCCAATAGGAACTTGGTGCGACATGCTGAACATGCAAAACAGCGAAAACTATGACTATATGATCGCATTATTTTAAATTACTACAGTCCTTTCATTGCTCCAGTAAAGAGTTATAAAGATCGAAAAAGTCTATGAGAACTCTTCTGCATAATTTCATTTGTAAGCTTAACATCTCCTTGCATCAATTTTTCTGATCTTGTGCAAGTTTAAGGCTGGAAATTTAAAGGATGAAAATTAAAATAGAAGAGAACAGATCAATCATGGCAATAGAATGACAAGACACGTTGTGACTTATATCTTCTCATTATTGCTGTAAAATTTGCATAAACAAAATCTACATTTTGTAAAAAGCAAACCTACAATGCAGAAAATGTAGAGTGCATTGGGCTCTGTACATGTACCTCTAACTGTGCACGTCACATCATACAAACCAGAACCATCAAAACTTCAGTTGGGCACTGTTATGATTACCAGCGCCATTTATTGCCTTTCAAGAAGCTTAAGCAATAGGAAAAGGCCAAAAAACGAAGTAAAGATGGCTTTGTTTGTCCACCAATGCATACACACAAACACACGCACACTCTCTGTTAATATACCATTCAATGACACGCACACTCTCTGTTAACATACCATTCAATGAAATGCATCAATCGATGAGCTACCATTGTTATCATCAGATCACACCCCAGGATTGTTTTCCAGATGACCATCCTCAAAGATCTAAACAATGACAAATGTTCACAAGATAAAGAAAAGAAGAACAACCAGTCAAGCAAAGATAAATGAGAATGTACCTCCTCCAAACCCAATTCTCACGCAGAGGCACAAGCCCTTTGGAAATCTCGATCTGTCCCCAACAATGCACCGCAGCTCAGCCCTGATCGATTTCTTGATTGATTACGGACCCTTCACTCTTCACTCTTCCCTCTTCAATCCCATGCACATGCACATGCACATGCACATGCAGAAGTAAATGCGGCTATTGGAAAGCAATAAGAGGAGGAAGAGGAGCAGCAACAGAGCAGACTCTCCTCCACTCGACTCGTCTGCATTAGCGCCCTCAGGTGTCCTGTAAATGTAACTTCGTTTATTTATTCTATTCTAATTAGTTTCCATAATTCAAAGCTTGGTCTAGCTGGAGTCTGTGATAAAAGACATGAATTGATCGGAAATATGAAAGACTCTAATATAATATAATACAATATCCCATGAGCGGGGTGAAGGGTGGGAAAGACTCGAGTGTAGGCCCTTCGCCATTGCTACCCGTTAGTATGGATCGCCCTTTTGACTGTTTGGTCTCGCTGGGCCTTACTTTACAATTTGTTACAAAGTAAACGAAACGGCCAGCGGAGCAGCCAGCAGCGCGTAACAATAACAGTATATAATTTAAAGGTTTTTACGTTATTTATTAACAAGTGGTACTCACGAAGAAAAGTTTGGGTATTTACAAGATTTAAGGTCTATATCTCTTATAGATAAATAGCATAACAAATGTGTCCCCCTTATGTAAAAGGAATATGAAGAATAAGAGGCAATCAGATAAATGATGAAGAAAAAGAGGTAATCAGGTATGTATATCATTTATGGACTTTTGAATTTATTTTGTTTTTTAATTGATTAGATAGGATTGAATTATATTTTATTTATATTGTATTATGATTATGATAATATTATAATTGTTTGGTAATTGTATTTTTTTTTAGAAGTTGAGGAATATAACTTATAGTAGTAAAATGGGTTTAAATATCATAGGTTTATATAACCTCATGCATATTATATTATGATTAGAATAATATTATAATCGTTTGATAATTATTTTTATTTGTTTTTTTTGTAATACCTACCTATCTATCTTAGAAGTTGAGATATATAACTATAGTAAAATGGGTTTCAATATAGTAGGTCTATATAATCTCACGCATATAACCTTATATAATGATAATTACAATATTGTATAAAATAGGAAACTTGAATAATAAAACATTGTTATATTTCATTGCATTTCATCCTATAACATGGAGCTTTATCTTCAATATAAAATCTTACATGAGAATCTTCAATGTACTTGATTTTTGCTCTCCTCAAACTCTCGGGAGATACATAACTCTTCATATTACATAATGACAATGTCTTGCTCTCCTCAAACTCTCCGGAGATACATAACTCTTCATATTACATAATGACAATGTCTCTCGTGATTACATAATTTTCTACTTCTAATCTTAACTCCACTCATGACTCTTCACTTACATGCATGACACCTCACTCTCGTGACTCTTCACTTACATGCATGACACCTCACTCTCATGACTCTTCACTTACACACATGGCACCTTTTACTTAATTACATGACACATAAACACTCTTCACAAATTGACACATACTAAATCAAACTCACAATATAATCTAAATATATACAATGGTACTCAAGATACCAAATAATGTAATACCTCCAACCCCCATATTACATCATTTGGTGTGAAGGCCTTTGCCTTCAATTTTTTATTTTTGTCTTCATCCTCTAGCTTTGGCCTTGGCATTGCTTGTGATATTGGTTTTGTTCCATTGGCTTATTTCTTGTTCCTTTAAAGAAATTATTATATTCTTTTGCCATAAAAGTTTTATGTTCAATATAATATTTCTTCTAATGTTGCTCTTGTGGCAAAAGTTGATTTAAATTTTTTTTGTGATATTTCTATCACATATAGTGCAAATATCCCACTCTTGTGGGAATCCATGGCCTCAATTTTATTTTATATTTTAATGAGACATTCCTCATTGTCATTAATATATTTGAACTTCGTAGTTCTTCCTCTATCAAGCAATTGAGATACTGAGATAAGATTATTGGTTATCCCAGGGACATAAAGTACATTTTCTAATGTACACTCAAAATATGGTAAACTAAGTGTGACATTTCTTGATCCTATACATGGTAAACTTTATTATCTACTATCTTTATTGGTATATTTGTTTTCACTTGTATTGAATCAAACCAACAAAGATTTATTGTCATGTGGTGACTTGCACCTGAATCAATATACCATGAATCATCATCATCTTTCATTTTTGGATTTGATTGGATTTTTCGTGATTTATTGTATCTTGCCACATGTCTATAACAATATTTTTGTGTTTGAAAATTTCTTCTCATAAAATTGTATCCTTTAAACTTATATGATCTTCTTGATGTATTCATTAATTTCCTTTGATTTTGACTTCCTTATAACTCCCAAATTTTATGATTCAATTAATTCTTATGTGTCCTTATTCTTTAGTTTCAAATTTCATTTCTTTCAATCAATCCTTTGAATTTTTCATAATCTTCTTCTTTCAAATTTCAATATTTCATTCAATAAATTTAATCAAATTCATTTCATTTTTCACTTCTTATAACTCTCTAATTTCAATTTCAATCAATTTCAAATTTGGTTTAAAAATTCCTTAATCTTCTTATGTCTCCCTAATTCTCAAATACATTTCTTCCTCCAACCTTTAGTTAAATTACTCTTTCAAATCATCAATTTTATCCTTTGAATTCTTTCTATCTCCCAAATTTGTTCCTTTAATTAAATACCTTGTAACTCCCAAAATCTAAAAATAATATATTCTCTTCAAATGAATAAAGCGCACATAAAAATCAAAGATTGATACCTTAATATGGTATCACATTTAGTGATACATCCTTACTTCAGGCACTAAATTTTCTTCACGTTTGCTACTATGGATATCTGAATAGTACAATGTATTAAGTGTTACAAAAAATAAATTAGCTTCTATTCTAGGCATTATACCTCAGTTGTAACACATCCTCTCTAGCTAAGTTCAACGTTTCTATTTCTCAAGTCTTTAATGCTCTTCTAGTCTCAGGTTTTCCTTCCTCTAGTTCTTCGCTTCAACATCCCTTTGGTGCCACTCAACATTCTACTTTTTTCATGCTCTCCTCGATGTTCTCCAAACATGACCATATGCTTTTTAGGCATTCTATAGTAGTCCACTCCTTGACGTTCTCCAAATATGACCATCTATTTCTCAAGCACTCTACAATAGTCTTCTTCATGCCTTCAAGTCTCTAGAATCACTTATAGTATAACTCTCAAATGATTTCTTCGATGTCCTAAACACTCTTATGTTGCTTGTAAGCTTTCTCCATATTTTGGGCCACCAACCCTTCTCTAGTAGTTTTTTCCAACTCAAACCACTAATCCATTCCTTTCTCAAATCTCATAGCTTCACTTTCAAATTGGACCATCATTCGATTTCTTCCATATTAATCTTTTGATATAGCTTCACTCTCAACTTGGACCACTAGTCCATATGTAGTTTCTTTTTCAATACAAACCATCAGTCTGTTGTTCCACTCTCAAGTTGGACCACCTATCTATAACCTTTAACACTTATCCAAATTTACTCTCACCTTCTTCTATCTCATGTCCTTCCCTATTGTAATGTGTCCGTGAGCAAGGTAGCTCTAATACCATTGATAGCAAAATGGATCCAAATATCATAGGTCTATATTTCCCAAGATCGTATAATCTCATGCATATAACCTCATACAATGATAATAACAATATTGCATAAAATAAGAAAATAATTGATAAAACATTGTTGTGTTATATTGCATTGCATTACATAAAAAAAAAAGCTTTATCTTCAATATAAAGCCTTATATGAGACTCTTTGATGCACCTGAATTTTACTCTCCTCAAACTCTTAGGAGATGCATAACTCTTCATATTAAATAATGACAATGTCTCTCATAATTACATAATTTTCTACTTCTAATCTTGATATATCACACTCGTAACTCTTCACTTACACACATGACACCTCACATTCATGATTCTTCACTTACATACATGACACCTCACACTCATGACTCTTCACTTACACACATGACATTTCACACTCATAACTCTTCACTTACACACATGATACCTTTCATTTAATTACATGACACAGAAACACTCTTTACAACTTGACGCATACTAAATCAAACTCACGTCCTCATCCAAATATTTACAATAGTACTCAAGGTACCAAATAATGTAATACCTCCAACAATAATCATTTAAGCTAATGTCATGATATTACTCTACTTTTTTTCAGTTGGTTGAGAATGGGTTTTGAAAGGATCCTCGAATATTTTATAAAAAATTAGCAAATGAGACAGTCTCCAGGAGACAACAATTAGGGGTCATCTTGGCCCAAATAAGACAATTCAAAATTTTAAAAAAAGATACAAAAGTTTCTCGTCTATGGAAAACAACACCAAAGAGTTCCATCAATCAAAATTTGAAAAAAGGTTTCCTATTTATGGAAACCCTTACTAGCAATTCAAAAATTTGAAAAAATATTCCCTTACAGGGAAGTCTTCTTCGGTAGTAAATTACAACACAAAAAACAAAAAAAATATAGGAGGTTTCTTGCCTAGGGAGACCTTCACCACAAAGAAGCAACAACTTGGAAAATGGAACAACAACAAAGGAAGATCTCTATAGATCATGAGATCTCATTGTAATGGAGATAAAGATCACAGCTGAAAAGGCGAGAAAACCCAAAAAAAATCAATCCATTGTAGTGCCTCATGGCTGGAAGGGAACATCTCACATGGGGATTGTCATTAGGAGACCATCTTCTGTAATATGCACACACGCACCGAGTCCCCCTTCCAAAGATCAAAAAAATTGTAGAAGAAGAAATTCATTAGAGAGTCATCCATGCAAGATCACCATCCAGTCTCACCAACTATCCATCCAAGAAGACATCCATAGATACCTTCACTTGTAGTTGTGTGAGAAACACAGGGTCCATCCTAGAGGTCAGAAAAAAGCAACAGAGAAGGGTACCACATAAACCTCGGGATAGACAAAATTAGATCTTCTAAAGCCTAACCAAGAAATAGTCACAAGAGCCACTCAACTATGAACGTTAAAAATGTGGCCCTCTTGAAGACCAAGGAAAACGTAGTGAGCAAACTTTGAACCCGCTTTTGAAGACCAAAATATCGTGAACCCTCTTCTGAAGGCCCATCCCAACAACAACCACAAGAGCCACTCTATTACGGATGATAAAATTGTGGCCCTCCCTAAGACCAAGAAAAATGTAAAGAGCAAACCCCATGCTGCAACACCATGGACAAACAGGAAAGCGAGATCCCCTTTCGAAATCCAAACCCAAGAGAGGAGCAGAGAAAACCTTTCAACAAACAATAATAACACACAGGTCCTCTTAAAGATCAGATGGGTCTATCGGTATAGTCCCCGCAACTCCAACTCTCAATTTGAGCCATCCAAAAGCCAACCACCACTGAAGGTCACCATAGAAAGAAACTCTAAGTCGATCCAGCCAAGCACTTGCAATCACATAAAAATAGGAAAGCACATCCTAGAAGGCCCCTGAAGGATTTTATGGAGGTCCTAAAAGTGTAGTAGGAAGATCTTAGAAAGGTCTACGCGATTGGGAGTCTACAGGATAGGATGGAGAAGCAAAGAATTTGAAATGGGGTCCTCTCGCCCAGAGAAGGAGATCTCTCGCTCCCCTCTCCCTAAAACTTTGTTAAGGAAAATTATTCCTCGTATCCCCTATGGGCCAAGACTTTTTGTTCAATAGGACCTATCCCATCTAGGTGTACCCTTCAGGCTAGTTGAGAGCTTTTTTTAGTATTCAGCACAAGCTACCTGACTCGAACCGTGGACCTCCTTTGGAGGATTAGGGGATCTTATCGATGAGGTACCTGATACTCTACTTTTATTTTTATTCATTGTATATATTTTTAATTTTATTTTGTATTTTACTATTATCCATATTATCATGTTTATTACCTAAGATGGATTTTTTTTGTCATGAGATAGTTTCCCACTCACAAAAAGTGGTAAATATGGCTCATTTGCATCATCGAATGAAAAGGACCATTAGGGTTCATTTGAATCAACCACTAGAAGAAACTAAGAAATATGTAAAGGATGAGGAATTACAATTTACAAACTTAAGTTCCCCATTAGAAAAACCTAAGATGGATGCAAAGGACATGGAATTACAATGTACAAGTTCAAATCCAAAAGGAATTAAAGGTGCAAAGGAATATTTGGAGGTAAATTTTAAAGCAAATAACATAGAAGAGATCGAGTTTAATCCAAGTAGATCACTTTCATTTTTCTCAAGCAGCGAAAAATATCACCTTATAGTAAAAATGAGAGTAGTATAGAGTTTACTCATTATGCTTTAGGATTTCAAAAGCACCATAATAAAGAAAGAAGATGGAGGATATTCATCACAATTTAGATTTTTATAACATAATAAGAAAGTAAATACTAGGGAAGGCAAATAATATAAAGTGGAAACCACTAGATGTGGAGTTGGTTAAATTGAATTTTGATGGAGCATCTAAATGAAATCTAGGACCAGTAGGAGGAGGAGAAATAATTAGAAATAACAACGAAATTTTGTCTCATTAAGCTTTCAATAGTGGATTTAAGATAATGAAGTTGAAGCTTGGGCAACTTTAGAAGGGTTAAACATAAGTAAATAAATGAAATAGGATAAAATATGGATGGAAGGTGATTATCTCATAGTAATAAATGCAATTTTGAGGAAAGTGTAGACACCAAATCCTAGCCATTTGCTATATATATATATATATATATATATATAGCCACTAGCCAAACCCTAACCCTAACCTTCCAAAATATTATAAAACCTAATTCACTTTTGTGAATGAAAGAAGAAAAATTCGTAACAACACTTTGCTGAAATCATGATAGTAACCCTAACCGAAGTCTGGAGAGTGAGATATCGAAGCCTCAAATCAATTCCCATCAATTATTTAACTCAAATATAGATGTGGCAGGGCATCTACACATCCCCATATACGACTTTACATCCATAGAGATGTAGGATTACATTTAGCCAATATCCAAACGTGATCCCACATCTGCTCAATGATATTTTTAGCCCTCACAAACACATATCAAATCAGGTATCAGTAAGGCAATTTAGTTTACTTGTTTTATGTTCTCTACATCTTGTTTAAAAGTGTGCAATCATTCTATTTGGGGTTTGGTATTTTTCTTTAATGCATATCAACAGGTGCTACTAATCCTGTTTGTTTGTAAGCTCATGTGCGTAGGTTACAGGTCATTGGATGTTGTTGAGGCAGGAGTGGCCTACACAGGATACACAAACCCACTCAACTAATGATTGTAGTAGGAGATTCAAGACACCCATTTCCAATTTGAGCTACCCAAGAGGATTTCCACCATTCTTTGGGCCTATTGTAATCTAAAATAAGTATTCTTTTGTAACCCCTCCAAATACGAGGTAAATATTGTAAAAAGAGAGGAGATCAAGGCTCTCAAAAATTTAATACAAAGATCATTCTTTTACTGCACTTGCTTGTTTCAGTATTTATTTGTTTGGGTGCTTGCTTTTGGAGGGCGTATGCAGATGCACCTCTACATTTGCAAATGACCAGACACACCTTTACATCTAGGAAGACGTAGATGTAGACTTGCATTTATTTTTAAAATACAGTAGAAGGCTTCAAAAAGTCACAAAACATTACAAAATCCCACAAAATCATCAAATCAACTCATCTAAGCATTAATCACATCATTCCATCTCATTTTATGGTAAATTGGATTGATTTGGGTGCTTAATTTTTGAATGCGACCAAAAGTTGCAAAATGCCTTAAAATGCTTCAAAACGTCCTAAAACAATCCAAAATTTTACAAAGCCATCATCTCATCAATGAATCCGAAACATCAACCCATATCATCACATTTGAAATCAAATCAATTTGGTCCCTCAATTTTGGAATGCACCTACGTTCAAGAAAATTTGCTCAAGATAATCATCAAACCCTCTCCACAGAGTCGTAGAAAGCAGAAATTTTCCTCAAACTACAAATTGGTATGCACCATACCATAGAACGAGTCTAACATGTGGTGAATCAATATCACATGCATACCCATATTGGTTGGTCCATATACCACCTCTAAATAAAATAAAATTTCAACAAAGTAGCCCATTCCAAACTTGGGGTAATCAACTTGATCTTGATTTGCAACATTTTTATCCAAAATATTAACCCCTTCTCATCATTCGCATTCGATCAATTGACTCGTGGGTTTTTTCTTTACCCATTCACCAATTGAGGGGGTAAGCTAAAATAAAATTTTCCAAAATCATTCTTCTTGCACATTGAGGAAAAAGCTCATTTCTCCATCCAATAAAACCAAATGTCTCTCATTTTTGCATCGCATTGTATTCTACACAATGCGATATAAAAAGGGACATCTATAGACACCAAATCCTAGCCATTTTCTATATATATTATTTTCTAGCCACTAGCTAAACCCTAACACTAGCTTGTCATTTGGCAATACTAGGTTACCACATCAAAACCCTAACCCTTCCAAAAGGTTATAAAACTTGATTCACTTTTGTGAATGAAAGAAGAAAAATCTATAATAACACTTTACCAAAATTATGAGAGTAACCCTAACTAAAGTTTGAAGAGCGAGATATTGAAACCCCAAATTAATTTCTATCAATTATGCAACTCAGATCCAGACACAGTAGGGCATCTACAGAGCCCTAGGCAGCTCTGCATTCACAGATATGCAGGACTACATTTAGCCAGTCTCTAGATGTAGCCTCACATCTTCTCAATGATATTTTTAGCCCTCATAGACACAAATAGAATCAGGTATCAACAAGGCAATTTGGTTTATTTGTTTTCTATTCTCTACATCTTGTTTAACAGTGTGCAAGCATTCTATTTAGGGTTTGGTGGTTTTCTTTAATGCATATCAATAGGTGTTATTGATAATATTTGTTTTTAAGCTTACATGCATAGGTTATAGGTCATTGGATGCTATTGAGGCAGGAGTGACCCACATAGGATACACAAGCCCACTCAACTAATGATTGTAGTAGGAGATTCGAGACACCCATTTCCAATTTGAGCTACCCAAGAGGATTTCCACCATTCTTTGGGCCTATTGTAATATGAAACAAGCATTCTTTTGTAACCCCTACAAATATGAGGTAAATATTGTAAAAAGAGAGGAGATAAAGGCTCTCAAAAATTTAATACAAAAATCATTCTTTTATTACACTTGCTTGTTTTAGTGTTTATCTATTTGGGTGCATCTTCATTGCTTACATAAAGCAAAGGCTCCATAGAACATACAAGAGATAATTATGGAAATTTAAGATCTTGTTAAATATTTTGAAGAAATTAGGTCTACACATACTTTAAGGGAAGAAAACAAATGTGCAGATAGGCTAGCCAATAGAGGGGTTTTGATTAAGGATCATGAAGTTAAATTCTTCTTTCTATGGTTATAGGAAGTAGTAAGTTTAGCTAAAGCTGACAAGAAAATGTTGACTGCCTGAATAAAATAATGATTAAGATTTACTTTAATATTTTCCATTGGTAATATCTACTTTATTTTATAACAATAATGTGTTTTCATATAAACTATTTATTATAATTTTTGTGGTTGCACTTGTATTTTAGGAAGGAAACTAGCAATCCAAATCTGGTAAAGCGGACTATGATAATGTGATATTTTGGAAATATTACTCTACTAAGATGCAATGCACAAATAGTAGAGGTGAAGAATTTGTTGGAGATAGTACAATATATGACCCCTTTGTAATATTAGTGTGGTAGATGATTTATATTTATATAATGTATGTGTCAATATGAGAGAAAGTGCAAAGTGTCAAGAGAGTATGAAGAGTCACATGATATGTGGTAAGATGAGAGCTTTGTCTTTATGAGAGGAATATGGAATATTGGATTTCCCAGAAGAAAGAGAAGAGCAACAATTACAAAACTAAAAATTCATGTAAAATGATATATGGAAGATAAAGCTCCATGCAATATAATCAATTTGTATCGCTAATGTAATTTATGTATATTGTGTTCATCTAAGTTATATTCTGTGAGATATTACCTATAAGATATTGTTGTAATTTCATTATTGAGTTTCATTGTTAATAGCATTGATTCAATTTATATTTATATCCTGGTTAGAGTTTTCTATGAGTTAACACATTCAATAAGCTAACAGTGGTATCAAAGCCACAACAAGGTTACTTACATAGAATTTGGAACAATCGTTGCCATCCGACGACATGCCTAGAAGAGAGATCTAAGTGTTATTAGAAAATAACCTTTGCAAAGAGATAAAAGTGGTTTTGAGATAGGTTTGAGTAAAAGGCATTAGAGAATGCTAGAAGCCATACTTACACTTGCTTTAAGAAGAAGATTAGAATAAAAGAGAAGAGCAAGAAAGGAAACATAGTGTCAAGGCATACTAAGAGAAACCAAGCGTTGTCTGAGAAGCAATAGCTTTCAAAGAAATTTTTGAAAGAGATAATGAAGCCCAAATTAAGAAGTGTGGAGACCATTGTGTTTGTAGGTAGCAGAATATCTAGGAAAATAGTTATATTTTAATGTTAAATATTTTGGAAGGGTTTGATGCTAGACCTTTTGAGATTGAAATAAAAGATTCTTAATTTTTTTTGAATTCACATATTGGCACAACGAGGCAAAGTTTGGAGATACACTTCATGAGTAGAGGGTGTGCTCGATGTAGTACTAATGAAGGTCAATTCATATCATGGCCAATATCACAGGAGATAATCAACAAACTTAATTTTTCTTCGAGTCACTCTATGGAGCTGTATCCTGTCACCAGTAGACGAATTTTTTTAAATTATTTTCACCAAGCTTTTAGGATGAAAGCTTTGAGTAGGAGGTTGTCCTCGATGTTATTTGACTTCAACACTCTGCTCTCGAGCACCTTTGCCACCATATAACACATCCAAAATCAAAATTCCCACAAGAGCAATTCAAGGCTCTTTTAACGAAGATGAAATATCTACTATCTCCCTCCAATATGCTTGTGCATGGTGAAATGTGGATAATTTTACCTTGTTTTTGGGTTATGGGTTAGAGCAAGCATTGATTGTTGCAACCATAGCCATTGGAGGGGTTTCAAGATTATCTCAAGAAGATCAAAATTAAAGATGACCAAAGTGCCAGTTGGAGACGTCCTCAATGGCAGACCAACCATTACAATGTCAACAAGCCATTATAGCTTGCAGTGGTGGAGAAATTTAGATTCGATCTAAATATTGCACAAGGGAAAAAGGTTTTTGTCAACGACCTTTTTGCTTCCAAAACTGTCGAAATCGACGGATCCAATGAAGATGCTAAGCAATGTGAAGTAGAAACGTGGTGATTCATTTCAAGGAGGTATTTTAGGGTTTTGATAAATCAAGTTTGAAGTTAAAGATTTTATTTGGAGAAATAAGATTTGCTTTAAGTTGGAAAAATTAAAAGAAAAATGGAGTCATAAGTTTAATTATTAATTTTTATGTTTTAAGATATATATTTTTTATTTGTGGAAAACATCCCAAAAGGGATGCCACTTTCGGGTAAGACCCAAGGAGGCAGGGGTATCCATTCCGCCAAAAACGCCCAGGACTCGGACCTGGCCTACCACCTTTGACATACTCAAGGAGCAAACAAACACACAAAACCAATTTAAAAATAAGTAAATAACAACAAAAATAATAAAATAAAATAAAAAACATGCTCCTTGAGTGTGTCAAAAACAAAAGCACAACCAAACACACACACAATAAGATAAAAGAAACCACAACACGAACCACATAGAAAAACACAAGAACCACATAACAAAACACAAACAAGACAAAAACAACAGAACACTACAAAGACATAACCCAAAAAAAACATGAAAAATAAACACAACCAAAACCTAAAATATTAAAAAAAAAATAAAAAAAAAAAACAACCAACAACAGACAATAAACAAAAACAAAAAACATAGAAAACACTCACACAAAAAAACACGAATTAACACAAACAAAGAGAAACACAAGAACAAGAACGACAAAAACACAAGAACAATAACAAAAAACATAAAAAAACACAAAACAACAAAAACACAAGAACAACAAAAAACAACACAAAGAACACAAAAACAAAACAAAACAAAAGACACACACACCTTAAAAAACTAAACAAAAAAAAAAAAAAAAAAAAATTGAACATAACAATGACCTATCTAGACCAGAAGACTATTAAGGCAAGAAACAACAAAGGAAACAAAAGAAAGAAAAGAGTGAGCTAGGGAACTAAAAAAACCTGAATGAACCAAAGAGAAGCAAAAAAAGCAAGAAGAAACTAGGTACCTTCATAACTGGAGCCATCCAAAGAAATGATAGAAAGAAGAGCTTCCCTAATTTGCGAAGCCCACCATCTAGGAGGGTGGCCATAACAAGTAAGATCACCTTTGTCCAAAGCCCAATTAGCTAAAGCATCAACACTCTTGTTTTGATCTCTGACCACATGATTGTAATCAACTTTCAAAAATCCCATCTGGATTAATTGAATCTTCTCAATAATTCTTTTTATTCTCCAATCAACCTTATGATTCTTGGAAGGAGTCTTCAAAATATTAATCATAAGTTGAGAGTCGACTCAACTAACACCTTTTCCCATCCAACCTTAGTAGCCTCCTCGAAGGCCTCTCGAGGATACCATACCCCTCAGCAAGGTTATTGGAAAGAATACCCAAATTCTCAAGCAAAAGTAAAAACCAGGGAGCCATCTCGAAAGTCTACCAATTCCTCCCACACTCGGCTTTTCCAGGGTTCCCTCTAGAGGCTCCATCAGTATTGACTTTTCCAAAATCCTTAGGAGGAGGTTGCCAATTTCTTGTCCTATCCATCTTACTAATACTCACATTCCCTTTAAGTTGGTTGCCCTTAGAAGATTTAATCTTCAATATTTGCATCACTTGATCCCATATTTGGTGGGAGTTTTGGGGGTGATTAAGGAGTTGATGGACTGATTCAACTAAGTTGGCTATGGTCTTTTGCCAAATATAGTGAATATCCTTCCTATCTTGATTAAAAATTTGGTTGTTCCTTTCAATCCAAATATTCCAAAGAAGAATGGTAGAACCCATCCAAACTAACCGCCTAATAAAATGATCAACACCCTCTTGATTAGGCCAATCCCTCCAAAGCTGTTCAAAAGTAAAAAAATTGGACCACCGTAAGCCAAGTAAAGTGGCCATTCTCCTCCATAGCTCGGGAGGCTAAAGTACACTCAATAAAAATATGGTTGAGAGTTTCTACATTCTCTTCACACATCTCACATCTAAAAGGGCCATGAAAACCACGCTTCATAAGTTGCTCACCAAGAAGCACCCTACGATGCAATAAAAGCCAATTAAAGAACCTCACCTTAGGCCAGAGCTTTTGAGCCCACAATTGAGAAAATATGTCAGAAGAATGGTTGGGATTATTATGGCATAAGGTCAAATAACCTTGAGCAACCGAATACTCACCCTTAGTAGTGTTGTTCCATCCAAAACAATCTTTTTCATGGGACCAAGAGAGAGATCTCATATGAAGGATGCCTTGGATATCTTGTCTTTGCCTTTCTAGGATTTGAATAGGCCAGTCCTCAATAGGGATCCAATATCTACCAACCTTTGAATTACCAGGATGGTACCGATAGTAATTAGCCACCTTTATCCAGTTAGCTCGGTGAAGCTCCTCCATCCAAGGCCTCCAATCGAGAAACTAAGTTATCAAAGGCTTGTGACCATCCCAAGAATCTGTCCAAAAATTTGCCTTGTTGACCATTATGAATGATCCAAAATAAATTTTTCTTTATCAAATCCTCACCAGCCTTAAGAACTGCTAAAATGGGAGAACCTTTGGTAGGAAGTTGATAGCGAACAAGGTCTTCAAGACTTTTGTTCTCAACATATTTAGCACGAAGATTATTGGCCCAAAGAGCATTGGGGTTATGCAACATCCTCCAATATAATTTAGCAGCTAAAGCTTTGTTGTTATTAATAGAAGACCGAAATCCTAACCCCCTTTATTCTTAGGAAGACATAAAGTGTCCCATTTCACCAAGGCCCATTTTCTTTTCTCCTTAGTACCACTCCAAAGGAAACGATGACTGATTTGATCCAGTTCTCGAAGAACAACCTTTGGAATATTCAACATGGAAGATACATAAATAGGAATAGCTTGAAGGACTGATTTTACCAAGGTGATTCTACCCCTAGAAGAAAGCCACCTGTTGGTCCACTTTCCAATTTTCTTCTTGACTTTGTCCAACAACCAATTCCAATATTTATTTTTTTGCCTTTGAATATTTATGGGAATACCTAAATAAGTGATTGGAAGGGAGGTCTTCTTATATCTTAATTTATCCAAGACCATGGATTCCTGTCTAGCAGAGCAAGAAAGAAAATAACTTTAGATTTGTCTTCATTGATCAACTCCCAATAGCCTTAGAAAAACAGCTAATGATTTGCTTAATATTAGAAGCTTCCTTAACTGTAGCTTTACCTAAAAGAGTAGAGTCATCCACAAATTGAAGATGAGAGATAGGTCTAGCTCCATGAGCAATGGTAACTCCCTCAAGGGTTTTGTTTTCCCTCTTTTTGGTTATAGTCCTACCCAAGCATTCAACAAGAATGATGAATAAATAAGGGGATAGCGGGTCACCTTGCCTAATACCTCTGGAAGCTGGGAACGACTGAGAAGGCCTGCCATTGATAAGAACTAAGTAGGAAACTCGAAGAGATACATCCCATAATCCAATCCATCCAATCCTTAGAGAAACCAAATTGCCTCAAAACTTTGATAAGGAAGTGCCAATCCACTCTGTCATAAGCTTTGGATAAGTCTAACCGAATGAACATGGAAGGAGATTTTTGCATATCCATGGAATGGATGGCTTCCTGAGCAAGAACTATCTCATCTACTATTTGACGCCCTTCCACATAACCCCCTTGCTCTGGGGAAATAATCTTATGCAAAAGAGGCTTCAACCTTTCTGCCATGATTTTAGTAATGATTTTGAGAAGAACATTACATAAAGCAATAGGTCTAAAAGCTGAGATATGATCAACCTCTTGAGCTTTTGGAACAAGAGTAATATAAGTTTTATTGATAACCTTCAAAATTTCTTTGGCTTTCCTGGCTTCTTCCACCACCTCTAATAAATCAACATGAAGGATATCCCATAACTCTTGGTAGAACTCAATGGGAAAACCATCAGGACCTGGGGTTTTCCCTTTTGCATTTTAAAAACTACCTGTTGAAGCTCATTGATAGTAACAGGAGCAATCAAAATAGAGTTCTCCTCAGAAGTGATAAGAGAAGGGATTGCTTGAAGAACATTTTGTTGAGAAGCCGAGTCAAGAGGAGTAGCAACAAAAATATTGGAAAAGTAATCAACAACAATAGAGTTCATGCCATCCCAAGTATAAACAACATCTCCATAATCTGATTTCAGGGAAGAAATAAAGTTGTGAGATCTTCGAGCTAGAAGAGATTTGTGGAAGAAATTTGTGTTTCGATCTCCTTCTTTGAGCCATTGAATTCTAGATTTTTGCTTCCATAAGATTTCTTCTCTTTTTTCCCATTCCTCTAACCGAGTTGTGAGTTTAATTTCATCTCGCACTTCTCTTCTCTCGTGAGGCCATCTAAACGGATTTTCTTATTCAAATTTTCAAGATGAGCAATAACTTCATGTTTTTTTTATGAACATCCCCAAACTCTTTCCAGTTCCAAGTCTTGATTTTGGATTTAATGTATTGTCGTCTTTTGGCAAAATAGAACATCTTAGTCCCATGCCTAGGTTTACCTTCCTTCCACCATTGTTGCACACGAGGTCTAAAGGAAATGTCTCTAAGCCACATTAATTGAAAACGAAAAGGAGAGAAACTCACATTGGTTTTCCACATTTCCACCATGACCGGCCAATGATCCGAACCAACATTATTAAGAGTCTTCACTTTAGGAATGTGACCATGGATTAAGAAATTTTCAGAGAGCAAAAACCTATCCAATCTCTCCATTATACAAGCTAAGCCTTGCCTTCTGTTAGACCAAGTCATAAGGCCATTATCTCGGTTGGATGTCCACAAGATGGAGGTTTGCAATATATTCGCTCATGAGGTCGTTGCTTTTGTCCAAATTTCTATTTCCCCCCTTTTCTCATCCAGAGAGAGGATGGTATTGAAATCTCCTCCGATCAAGATCCAAGCTTCAAGAAAATGAGAGATAATATGAGTTATATCCTTCCACTGTCTTCTTTTTTCCTCCAAAGCAGTCGGA
Organism: Wollemia nobilis; assembly: GCA_028583015.1. Taxonomy (NCBI): domain Eukaryota; kingdom Viridiplantae; phylum Streptophyta; class Pinopsida; order Araucariales; family Araucariaceae; genus Wollemia; species Wollemia nobilis. The sequence goes on from JAQPPZ010000456.1 coordinate 5,265,766, forward strand.
GCATAAACAATAATGCAGAGCATAATTTGGTTGGAATGTCTACTTTGAATAGCTATAGCCAACAGACCCCAACTGCCAACCATATGGTGAATAACTACCTCTTTTGGGTCCCAAAGACAAGCAATGCCACCATAAGTCCCCTGGGAACTGAGGGAAACCACTTTTCCAATGGCCAAATTTTACCGGCAATTGAGTCCATATCCTCCATTGACATCTTTGTTTCTTGAAGGAAAACAAGATGTGGATGATTTATCCGAATCATTCTTCTAATTTCATTTTGTTTTGAAAGACTCCCTTTGAGTCCTCTAATATTCCAAGTGATGATCTTCATTAATACCAGGGCTAAAAAATTTGGGAAGGGCATTAATCTTACCTTCCTCTACAAGCTTTTCACCTTCTTTTACCATATGATATTGATTGGTCTTGCGACCTGCTTTTTGATTAGAATCCATCTTCACTTTTTTTCCCTGTTTCTTGACTTATTCCAATTGAATCTGAGATGGCTTCTAACCTTGAAGAATGCTCGTACACAACCAAAATTTTACTAGAGGGTTCAACGGAGTCTATATTGGGACCTCGTATTATTTGAAGTTTTGACATTTAAAAGATTGTTTTTCTTGTGTAAATTTTCTCCCTTTTTTTTCTGTTGAAAACCTTTGATTTGTTGGTTTGTCTCCGAGTTCTTCCCTTCATATTTAAATTGTGTTTCTAAGATTTATGTTTCCATTATTTCCTCTTCCTCACTTGGGACATCATTTGTGGAAAGGATTTCAAACATATTAGCAGATGACTTTGATTGATCCTTCATAACTGGTTTTTTCTGAGTGTTCTTCTTCTTAGGCATTTGGAAACCTGTCGAGTTTATATCTTCTTTCTTTTGATCAAGAATTTTATTTGGGCAAGCACTGGCCAAATGACCATATTCATGGCAAATTCTACAACGAAAAGGAATGTTCTCATAGTCCACTACTTGCTCCCAAGTGTCTTCCCCAAATTGTAATGTGATATTTTTAGGTAGGGGTTTGTCAAAATCCATTAAAACACAAATCCGAGCATAAATAATATGTTCAAAATTTTGAGTACAATCAGCAATCATCATAAAAGTTCCTAAAGAGTTTCCAATTGAAGAAAAAATAGTAGGATTCCAAAATTCAATAGGGAGGCCAAAGAGTCTAACCCACACGGGAGCTATAGAAGGCATCTCTTCTTCGGCTTTAAATTTAGTATGCCAGGGCTTCATGAAAAGCCCCGCCCTTCCAAAAAACCAAGGACCCCCTTGAAAAGTTTTCTCTCTATCTTCATTATTAGCAAATAAAACAAGAAAATAACCATTTGGATAAATAGAGATTTGTAACTCACCTTTAGTTTTCTAGCTTTTTGCAGCCCAGACTTTGAAAGCAGATAGGCTCGGACGAAAACCCACGAACCGACAAATTAGTCCTCTTTTTTCCAAATCTTCAATGCCATCTGAATGTTACCCATATCAAGCTTAACAATAGGAGTTCCATCACCTGCTTTAAGACATCCTGACTCTATTTTCCTGGGATCAATCTTAGGCATTCTTAGAGGTTTATGGGAAGCCCTAAGATTGATATTAGCATTGGGCTGAGGCTGTCCACCATGGAGGGCATCCCTAAAATTCATTTTTGGGGCTGAGTTTTCGAAATTCTTACCCTTGACAGGGGTTTTCACAATAGAATTATTTTGTGGGTGCACCTTAGCACCAGATTCACTTGAGATATGAGCCATTTTTTGATCAACTGCTTGAAACTTGTTTCGTGATCTCTTTAATCCTTGCCCTAGACGCCGTGGAAAGGTATGGTTTTCACTTTTCTTTTGTGCAGCAAATTGGAAGCCGTTGTCACTCAAGTTCATAGTATGATCTGTTGAAAGACAAATTTCTAACCCATATTGGATCCCCCGCAACATTTCCTGCTAAAATATTGAGCATAAACCACAAAAATATTGGCCGCTAGGGCCCGAAGGCCCTAAAAACCAACCTCTGGAGCCGCTTGCACTCAACCCAGATGAAACCCTCGCATAGCCGCTTGCCAAAAATCTCGTTCACACATAGGGATGCGCTAGGATCTGTGTTGCTCCAAATGATATGAAAATTGGTGGAGACGTTCTAGGGTTTTTCAGGCATCTACCCTCAAAATTTCAGCTCAATCCGAGTCCGGATGAGTGAGATATGGCCGAAACAAGTTCGATAGTTTGGGCAGTCCTACGAAAAACGTCCCTCCTCTAAAGCGAATTTTTTTAATTTTTAATTTTTTCGTTTTAAGATTTAATTGAAGTAATAAGTTTTTAATAGAAGTTTTGATGGAATAATATGTAGTAGGAATTTAATAGAAATTAATTATAGAATAAAGGAGCAATAGGAAGTATTTGAGAGATAATATGTAGTAGGAAGTATTTTTGAGTAGGAATTTAATAGAATTTATTAGATTAATGAGAGATAAGTAGCAATAGGAAGTATTTTTTAGTTAATTATTTGAAAGGTTTTATTCAAAGGCATATAGTTTTTTTTGCAGATTATCTGATTTTGAAGAGATAAGATAGTCTACTTTAAACCTAGAATAAATTAAATTTGCAAAATTCATTCTTTAAATTTTAAATCTAGGGAGATATAAGGCTACCAACTTCAAAGGAATGGCAAATAAAAGGCAAATGAAAAAGAAAACAAATGATCAAAAACTAGAAACTTAAAAATTGAAAATCATTAAAATAGAAAAATCATGTTTTCAAGAAGAACCAATATATATTGAAGATGACTCATTCGAAGAAAATAAAAATCAAATAGACATTGAAGGTATTTCAAAAAGATTGAAAATTTTAAAATGCCATACTCAACACATGATAGAAGAAATTAAAGAACAAAATAATATATCAATAATTGAAAAGAATGTCTTACAATCAATTATGAGAGAAGTCAAAAATGATTTTTTTTAATACTTGGTAATTATCTAAGTTCAAAGGTTGATGAGGCATATAGAGATTCTAAAAGTAACTTTACTTTACCTAGTGATATAGGAAAAATGATGTATATGGTATTTTTTCTAATGAAGTCCTTAAAGACAAGAATAGAAGACAAGAAGAAATGATTAAATATTTGAAAAACAAGTTCATTGATGATACATTGAAGAATAGACTTGTTGATATTACAAGTGAAGCAAAAAAAGGAGAATTTTTAATTCTTCAACAATGCATGCAAAGTATACTTAATGATGCTAATGATTGTTATGAAGATTTTGTTACTATACCTATTAGTCTATGGAGAATAATATACAAGGGGATAATCACTCTAAATGTTTTCAAGAAAATAAAGTAAGAAAAGGTTGAAGAAGTAGGGAATAAATTAGTGATGAAAGATGCTTCTTGTGATATAAGTGATTTAAGGTCCATAATGATAGATTCATGTTGTGATACAAATGAATTAAAACCATTAATAATAGATGCATCTTGTGATACTAGTGATCTACATCAAAAGTAAAAGGATACAACTCGTGATCCTTATCAAAATGAAAGGAAATATTGTGATGCAAGCACTGATACTTATGATTTAGAGATAAAAGAACCTGCTACAAAAATAGATGCTATATGTGATACAAGTGATTTGACTATAGTTTATGAATATTCAAAAAATACTAATGCTATCAGAATTGATGTTGACTTGGATTCAAATGATAATAGAAATAGTGATGCTCATAGTTGTGATGATATTGATAGTGATCAGTCTAGTGGTATATTTGGTTATTTTGAAAAGTATACAAAAGGTATTGGTTCAAATTTGCTAAGTAAAAAGGGATATAAAGATACAAGTTTAGGAAAATATGGGTAAGGAATGAAAGAACCAATTGTACCATAAATAAGACAAAAATATGAAGGTCTTGGATATACAACACATATGAGCAGCAAGAAATCAAGAACTAACTTTGTGACAGGAAATATTGACAAGGACTAATAGAATCAATTGCAATAATAGTTAGAATGGTCAAAGGAATTTTGCAACAGAAAAGAGATGTAGTCATTATCACTCACCAATGTTTTATCTACAAAAAGAAAGAAAGACTACAAAACAAAAATGAACTATGGATGGATAAACATGATTGAATGGGATAAAATAAAAGAAATATATGGTTTCTACAAAACGAAACCAAGTATAATCAAAGATTGCTTGCACATAACTTGAAAGTTGTAAAAGATAACCATTACCACTAGATTGAAGGAAAACTAGTGAAGATGAGGATAATACCACTATGTTGAAGAATAACTAGTGAAGATTAAGTTTTAAAATTTTGATTCTTAAATAATGATAGAGAAAGATATATAAGATAGATTGAGTTTACCTATTCCATGAAATCTATTTGGAATAGAAGGCAATCTATAGTATAGATTCAGGTCTTGAAGATAAACCTTGACATTGCAGAAATAGGAGACCCAAGAGTGAGGTCCAATTGAAAGATTTATAGAGTAGAAAAACTTGAAGGTAGCAAGAAGATTTCAAGATAGTAGAAAGTCTTGAGGATAGTTTTAGTTAAAGGACAACACATAGCACATAGAAGGTAACATATTAGAAGTCCACATTGACAACAAAATCAAATAATCTAGTACAACAATTAAAAGTATTTAAATGCCACAAGGGCAATGTTAAATAAAATAGGACAACATTAAGAAATAATGGATGACCTAGAGGTAAAGTTCTAGAGGCAGTGATCCAATGGTAGTGACCCAAAGGCAATGATCTAAAGGCAGATCCATTGGTAGTGACCCAAAGGCAATGAACCTAAGACAAAGACCCTGAGGTGACTTAGTTACATTGATCTAGAAGAAGACACAGATAGTTTCTAAAGGAAGATCTAATTAATAGTGTATTCATCCAACCATGATAGAGTTAGAGTTGAAGAAAGAATATTGAAAAAAATTAGAGCATGAAGGCACAAGGACTTCCTACCAAATAATGTAACACGGGAGGGTGTTGGAGATATTACATTATTCGGCCCCTTTGAAAAATTAGTTTGGTAGATGATTTATATTTATATAATGTATGTTTCAATATGAGAGAAAGTGCAAAGTGTCAAGAGAGTATGAAGAGTCACATGATATATGGCAAGATGAGAGCTTTGTCTTTATGAAAGGAATATGAAAGGTTGCATTTCCTAGATGAAAGAGAAGAGCAACAATTAGAGAACTAAAAATTCATGTAAAATGATATATTAGAGGTAAAGCTCCATGCAATGTAATCAATCTGTATCATTAATGTAATTTTTATATATTGTGTTCATTTGAGTTATATTATGTGAGATATTGCCTGTAAGATATTGTTGTAATTTCATTATTGAGTTTCATTGTTAATAGCATTTATTTGATTTATATTTAGATCATGGATAGAGCTTTCTGTGATTTAACATATTAAAAAATCTAACAATTTTGGTATTGTGAAGACTGCTGCAAAAAATGTCAAGAAGGATGCTAAATTTTGGAATATTTATTTTCATATAGAAAATTGAAAAGATCTAGAAAATGAAAATCAAGAGTTCAAATATTTTATGTAAAATGATGTAGGTTTCTAGCTATAGTATCTCAATTGATATGAGAAGTGTATCTATTTGTAAACTTTCAAGCTCTAAAGAAGAGAGTTGTAATTTGTCAAGGGTGGGGGACCCAAGTACAACCCCTTATTATCCAACCAAAAAAAGAAAGTAAATACTAGGGAAGATGGTCCTTGCACTTAAATATTTCTAAGGAAACATAAAAAAAAAAAAATTCAAGGCTATTCCTTAAAATTAGGGAAGCATAAACATGTGGGTGATAAGTCTCATTATGAATAATCAAGAAAAATCAAAGGGATTGATGAGGATGAAAGTGTTAGTAGGAATGGAAAACGGAGAGAAAGACCCTCAAAGCAAGAAAAAGGAGAAAAGGAAACTCAAAAATGATATCAATTTGGAAAACTAAAAAGAAGTATCACGTGTTAATAAGAAGTGGGACCAAGTCCATAATAAGAATACAAAATGATGATGAAGATGGTATTTTAGAAAAATAGGAATATGAATAAGACCCAAAAAATATTTATTGAGGAATTAATACATTGTTACAGTCTTGAGTTTGTTTTACAAAAAGAAACAAAAATAAGTAGTAAGGAATATAAGGATGCATTCAAAATGACTTGGAAGATGGAGAATTATCTGATAGTTTCTGCTATAGGTGCTTTAGGAGGTATTATAGTAATATAGTACAAACACAAATGGGTTGGACAACTACTAGAAGTAAGAAGTAATTAGGTTGCTTGTATTTTTTGAAGGAAATATGAGAATACCAAATACTTATAAACATACATACTCAAACTAGAATTATTCTTTATGATAGATTTTGGAAGGACCTCAAGTAATTTATATCAAATTCAATGATTATTCGTAATTGTAAAATATGGATTCATGGGAGCAGCTTCAAAAACGTTTTATCTCCTTCAAAAAGAAAGGGTGGTACTCTTGTATGGTCTAGATTAATAAAGGGTATTGTTTCCTTTGTCAATTCTAATGACCTTCGAGATGTTATTCCTTTAAGCTTTCAATGTACATTGGATAATATAAGTATTGAGAAGAACCATGTAGCAGGAAGATTGGAAAGATTTTTGCTATCTAATGCATGGCTACAAATAGAGTATACAATATCTACAAATATTTTATCATGAACATGATCAAAACATAAACTTATTCTCTTAAAACATGATCTACTTGGAATTTAGAATACTTTCCAAAAATATTCCAAAGCATGCATTCACAACAAATCATACTGCAAAAGAGTAAAAGAGAAAATAGATTTTATACTCTATTTGTAACCATGCATTAGATTTTTGCTATCTAATGCATAGTTACAAATAGAGTATAAAATCTCTACAGACATTTTATCATGAAGATGATCAAAACATTAACTTATTCTCTTAAAACATGATCTACTTGGATTTTAGAATACTTTCCAAAAACATTCCAAAGCATGCATTCATAAAATCATACTGCAAAAGAGTAAAAGAGTAAAAATAAGGAGAAATACACCAAAATATAAAATAAATATGATTAAATAAGAAGAAGAGGTGGGTGCATACAAGCACCCCCATGACATCACATCACATAAACATGAACATGAAGTTAGTTGAGCTTCCCATTAGAAGATCTTTAACATGTAATCTTGTGTCCATAATCTATCATCCAATCTTAAAAACAAAATTTTGAATCATAAAGTAATAAAAGGCCTTTGAATAATCAATAATCATCATGCGAGGACCTGTAGGAACAAGGTATACCTTGCATTGATACTCCAAAGTATACTCTTGTAACCAAAAAATGTTCTACAAGATCATATCATGTTCTTGAACTCATGTCATCAATAAATAGAGCTTGAAAAATTATGCAACCTATAAAAATGCACCCAAAACGGTTTCATATGCAAAAGGTGTGGCTTCTTGAAGGTTGGGCTAATTTGTATTTAAACTTGAAAAAATCAAATATTAAACCTTAGAAGGTGAACAACGAATCCATGCCTACCACATATCACAATTTGTGAGAAACCACTTATTTTCCATGTCATCATCACCTGTCTAATTAAGGCTTTATTAGACATAAGTTGATCTATATAAATTAATTATAAAAAATGGCCATGCTAATACCATATTAGCTAACATGTGTATGATTTGAGCAACCTAGAAGTAATGGGGTTCAAAGGTTAGAGACCACACATAGGTTAGCTAGACTAATCAATCCTTCATATAGAAGTCAAGATAAAAATATCATGTCCTACCTCATGAGGTAGATTATGGCATATGGTGTATACACAAAAATAACATTTTATTACTAGCCCAGAAGGATTGTGTTTCAAACCTTGGGTTTATTGAATGACAATACACCAACACGCCTACGTTGGCTAGTATACCTAGTTGTTGGGTTGTAAAACTCCATTATTCACTTATTGGATAGAATGTATGAAATGCACAAAGTAAAATAAATTTCATTATTGAGATTGGACCTATGACTTTATTGATCTTGGAATTCACACCTATTACTAGAAACAAATAGTAGATCCACTCAAATCTCATACAAAATGTATAAAAATAGATAAAAAAGAGAAATAGATAGTGGGCACCCATAAGCACCATAATTAATAACTCTATTATTTGTAGATAAGGATCACAACACTCTTATGCAATGGATGGAGTGGTGGGGATATTTACACCAATACCAAAAGCCCATTTACATAAACAAGTTTATCCTAAGCTGACAAAACAATAATTCTTTAGGTTATTATAAGTTATAAAGTGGGTTTAATCATAACAAGGTTAATCATGACCCATAGTGCTTACATAATTAAATAATACAATAAATTAAATATAGTTTTATAGTGATTTCCTGTAGGCCTATACAAGATTGCATCATATAATGTTAGTCTTGACCATAAGTTATATTACACTTTCAACACCCCCTCATAATTTGAATTGAGAAGCCAAGGAGACAAGACATAAGTGGTAATAACATCTTCCCCCTATAATGAATGCTTTAGTGGGCCTCCTCACTTGAGGAAGACTTAGTTAGATCCCCCTCATCATTTGGAAATTTGCTTATGTGAAGATGTCTTAGGATAATAATCTCCTTAAGTTGGATTATAGTCATCACTACCAATATCAAATATTCTCACATATATCCAAATAAAACCTTTGTTATGACTATATAAAACGAAAATAAGCAAGAGTACTCCCTATAAAAATTTAATCCAATCTTATATAGTTGCATAAGGCAAGGATTGAAAGCATAACTTTCTCTTTACTAGCATACATTGCCTTGTTTGGAAACTTAAACTTTCTCTTAGATCACCTAATTTCCACTACCAAAATAGGCTTTGCATGGATCTATTTATGATAAGAGCCATTACAAAATTCTAATAGAACCTAGACAAAGTATAGAAGAAAGAAGAGATCAAAAAGGATTATATATTCATGTAAAAAATGAATCAATAACCCAAGGAGAGAAGGACTCACTAGAGCATATTTTGATACTTTTTTTGTGTACCTCCAAAAGTCTCAATAATTACTACAAATATCACAAATTCAATTGTATCTCCCATAAATATAGATTATAGATTTTAATTGCATAACATATTGTAAATTTACCCTTTCAAAATAGGGCATTGGAATTTAAAAATTATCATGTATATTTTGGTCCCCAACAATGTAATGGGTTATTGAACTAATGTCATCAATATAAAGAGCTTAAAAAATCATGCATTTTAAAAAAAAAAGAGCTCAAAATGCTTTCATATGCAAAAATATGGCCTCCAGAAGATTTGCCCTAATAATCGTAAAAAAATTAAAAATTATCCTTACAAACCTTAGGATTGTCGCATCCACTCATAATTTGCTCCTTAGCATCCACTGATTCATTAATGGTCACCACTGCTTTTGTGCCAATTATTTGCCATTGGATTGTTGGGACTACTATAATTTCAATGCATGTTTATTTACCATTGGTTAAGGGCATATAAGTATAAAAACAAATACTTATATGTGGCATAGGATATTACCACATCAACAATAACCCATTCATTTGCATAAGTTCCAAAAGGGGAATTTGAACCTACATCTCCCTAAGTTAGATGCCTTGCACTAGCCAAGGCTTCACTCATGTGCTAAATAAGTGGAAGACATAAATTAATAAAAATAGCACTCAATCCTACCCTAACTATAATAATGAATCATACAAGTGCCTGAGTAGCAAAATAATTGTTGCTTTTTGGAATTTGAAAATGGATCAATGAGACAACAAGTGACCTTAACTACTCAACATATTTGGTTGCACTATTCACACCATGGATCCAAAAATGGAGGTACCTCTATAGATTTTTCCATTCACGCTTCTAATATTCATCTAACCGAGCAAAAAAGAAACTCGTGGCTCAAACCTAGAACCACTTGCACCAAGAACTCATTTTCCCACTTAGCTAACTAGTTTGTCATGCCTTCACATCAAGTTGAGCCATGTGTTTCTTCCATACACATCAAATTGCGCTCTATGTTGAAATGATAAAAGAAAGGGCACAAATTCAAACTTACAACTTGTTATAGCTAATACCCTTAATCCCCTCTAGCTAGCCATGTTGGTGTTGCATTTACGCTATAAAAATATGCTCTACTTATGTAAAGAAGAATGTTGACTATTATAGTGACATCAAGTAAGGCTATTGGCAGAGCATGTGTAAAAACAAAGTCGTGTGAAAAATGAAGGGCACCAAAATTTTCAGATTTGAAATTAAGAAACTTTCCTTTTTTTCCTTCCAACCAAAGTGCCTTGACATATTTGTGGAGATCTAGGAAGGACATTGTAATATTGAATCAAATTTAAATATGTATATAAAAATAAAAATAAATGCTTTGATAACAACAAAGTAAGATTTTGGAATAGGTACAATTTCTCCAAGGTCTTTACAAGAATGAATGAAGAAAAGTAGAATAAAACTCCTCTTTGTATCTTATACTAAAAATGCTTATGAATATTTGAGAAATAATTTTTCCTAGGATTTAGAATATGGATCATAGGCTCTGAATAAAATTTCTATGTAACCAACTAATGTTGATCCATACCCACTATGATACCATGTTAAAATCCACACATATTTCTAGAAATGAACAAAAGTAATCCATCCACTCAAATATTATATAAAAAGTGTAAAAAAGGATAAAAGAGAGAGATAGATAGTGGAAATCCATTGGCACCATAAAAAATCATCATATTATCAATAGATAAGGATCATAACACTTTGATGCAATGGAATGAATTGTGAGGGTATTTATACTAGTACCAAAACCCAATTACAAAGACAAGTTTAACCTGATAGACATAACAAAAAGGCTTTAGGTTAATTATAAGGTGGTTTTAACCATAACAAGGTTAATTATGACTCTTAGGACTTACATAATTAAATTATATAATAAATTAAATACATTTGTATAGTGGTTGCCTATAGGTCTATACAAGATGGCATCATACACTGTTGGACTTAGCCATAAGTCAAATTACACTTTTAACACTTGATGATGAGAAACCAACACATTGTGTTGGTCACTATGCCCAACCAAGGGTTGTGACTAAGATATCCATGATGATGTCATAGATTAATTGTCTATATTGTAATAAAAACTTGTTGTATACCTCTACTTGTGAGGGATTTGAACTTATAACCTTAGGTTTTGTGAGTGTTTTAAAAATATTTATACTAGCCAATACTCCAACCTATCATGATGGAAATCAAAATGATTGTGTTACTCATCATTTATGGCTCTATTGAGAAAAATGTATGCCAAAAGAACAATGTTAAAGAGAGTTGTACTTACAACTACTTGGAGAGAAAGCTTCAATACAATTTTTGAAAACCAATACACCCATGTCATATAGACAAGGAGAAAATACCATGCCTTAGAACACTAAGGTCAAAGAGAAAAAATAGTAGCCCAAATTTAAACTGATGGCACAAAATCAAATTCATGATGCTTTATCTAATAACCCAATGCATTACCACTACACTATTGTAGTCATATGGTAAATTCTCTCATGCACCTAAGGATATGTTGAGGATAAAAGTGATCTATGGAAAATAAGAGGAATCTCTAGGGGTTTCAACTTGTAGTATTCAAAATATGAAAAGTCTTTGCCAATATCATGTTAACCAATCTATCTAGTGTGTAGGTCAGGAGTAAAACAACCATCCTTCATAGAAAAAAATTATTCTTCCATCAAAACTTGAATAGGCTTAGTGCAATTTGAAATCATAAAATTTTTGGAAGAGACACCAATATTTGGCACTAGACACTATTTCCATAAGCTAGACGAGGAATAAAGTCACAAACAAATCTAGAGAAACCTTGCATGTGAGTATACATGATTTTGAGCACATAATTTTGGCACCTAATTTTTGAAAACTATATGAGTATGCATGAATTTGGGAATGTGAATTTGGTTCTAATGTTTTTAATTTGAATTCAAATTTTCCCTCCAATAATAATTAGAGGTATTTTTTGAATTTATTTGCTACCTTTATTGTCAAGGGATCCCCTTGTCTCAATCCTTTTTTGCTCTCAAATAATCCCATCAGAGTACTATAAGGATAATTGAAAATATTTAACAAGAATCCCACCTTCTCCATCTTCTTCTAAAGTCAATTTTATTGAGTACTCTATCTAGGAAGCTTAAATAAACCCTACTATAAGCCTTATTCATATCTAACTTGAGAACCATACCTTCTATTTCATTTGTATCCATAGAATACAATATTTTATGCAATAATCCCATCTAAAATCTATCTCCCCTTTACAAAACTTCCTTGTTGCTTCACTATTATTTTTGGAAGAATAATCTTCAATCTTAATGTAATTACCTTTAAAATGATTTTATAAATGGTGTTATAGAGATTAATTGGCCTAAATTCCTTGAAGTTTTACAAGCACTATTTCTTAGGAATTAAGACCAAAAAGGTTTTATTGTAAATAATTTTTATTGAAAGGTGAGACTCTTAAACTACAACCACCATGTCATCTCTGACTATATGTCAAAAAGCTTGAAAAAATCCTACCTAAAATCCATCTGGATCTAGTACATTTTTCTTTCCCAAAGAGAAAATATATTTGACTTCTTCCTCACTAACTTCCCTCATAAGACTTTCATTCTTATCCCGTCATTAATTTTGGTATGTGTTGTAATATACTGCACATAGCTTCATCCTCCTCCTCCCCATATTTAGATAATAGAGACTTGAAATAATTAATTACTACTTGCTTAATCTAGACTTACTCTTTACCTATCTTCCCATTATCCTACAAGATTTTAGTTATTTTAGTTGCACTCCTATGCTCGAGAGTAAAAACTTAAAAAAATCTTGTGTTTCTATATGCACTGTTGTATGCTTGTATGATTAGCCTAAAAATAGGAGTTTAGTTTTAAGTTATTATTCTTTGATTTCTCAAAGAAAATATAGGAATAAGTGAGAATTATAGAGTAAATCATTGGTGCTTTCCTAAATAAACACATCAAACTTATATTTAACACACATCCCCTATAATATAACCCATCTACCTCGTCTCTCTATAATGAGAAGAAGCAATATAGGGAGAAGGTATGATTTGAACCCCCTCATCCTCTACCCATCCCCATATTTTCTTAAACCTAAATAAAGTACCACATAGGTCCCAAAGATTCCTGCTCAACCTACCTTAATTAATTTAAAACTTAAAATATCCTAGGAGGGATACCGTAGTGGTAAGTTCTTTGGTTTTTATTCAAGAGATCCAAGTTCAAACCTTGGTATGAGGGGGTCGGGACCCCTCATAAAAATATGTGCTTTACCTTAACTTATTAATTGAGAGGGATAAGGAAAGGACAGAAGGTAGGAAAAAGTTGGGTGGATTGTGTTAAAGGAAGAAACATGATTAAACATGAGGGGAATAAAGATAAATATTAATCCCTATAGATACAAATGAGGAGGGTATCCTCTTGAAAATTCTAGACAAGATATATGAGAGAGCATAAAAAAGAATGAGAAACAGTTTGGTTGGCAATTTTATGGGGTTGAGACCAATGATGGAGCAGATTGAAAGATGGGTTGCTTCAAAATGAGGAATAAAGGGACACATATAATTTTCAACGATTCCAAAGGGCCTCTTCTTAGCCACTTTTACAACAATAGAGGACTATAACATAACTTTACTAGGGGGACCATGGTTTATGGGTTGTTCTAGCCTATTCTTAAAAAAATGAGAGATTGGATGCAACCCTAAAATTTCCTACCTTTCCCCTAGATTTTTGGGAGGAAGATATCTTTGAAATGATATGGAATAGTGTTGGTAGATTAATGGCTATGGATTATTTTACTAGAGAAAGAAAGAGGGTTTACATTGCTAGAATTTGTGTCTTAGTAGAATCTAGTAGGACTTTACTGGATAAAATTAAATTGGTGTCAAGTAAAGGAGTATGGAATCAAGATTTGGTATATGAAAATAATCCTTTTAGTTGTATATTTTATGGAAAAATTGATCATATTGCAAAGAACTATCTAGTTAGAAAGAACTATGCTCAAAGGAAGGAAAAACAAGACTTAAAGATGAAGCAAGCATGGAGAGTAAAGGAGAATAACAAGGAAAAAACTAGTGATAATCAAGGAGCCAAGCAAGAGCAAGGATCAAATACCCAAGTGCGAAGCCCAAGTGGGAAAGAAACAAAAAAGTGAATGAAGACATGAGGGAAGACACTAGAATACAAGTTTTGCAAGAAACATATCAAACATTAAAAGAGCCAATAAAGAGGATTATAGAAAGTGGTGTGATAGATGACCAATATATACAGGTTGAGCCCAATACTAGTACTCAAGAATTTGTTCTATCTACTTTCCCATATATCCCAATAGCAAAGGAGATGAAGCATGATGATTCAAGTCATGAGGCATGTCAACCTACATAGGTAGAAGTGGGGATGAGAGAAAGAGATGAGGATGAGGTAGAAGTGCATCCCATGAAGGGGTGTGATACAATGGAAACACAAATTAGATATGAGAAGAATACATCTAGTAAGGTAACATCAACACCTAATGTGTGAGTCACTAGAAGCTCCTAAGAAGTTTCTAATTTGGGAAGAGAGGAATCCAACATAGTAGGAATATTTTCATTGAAAGAAAAGAAGATAAAAGAAAAACAAGTGGATAAAGCTTATGGGAAATAATAGATCCTAGGGGAAATATTTGCAGATAGTTTTCAGAAGCTTGTAACATGAGGGGGATGAAATTACTAAGTTGGAATGTTAGGGGAATGAATGCCCCTAAAAAGTTTAGGGTGGTTAAAGATATGATTAAGAACCACCAACTAGATATTTTGCTCTTGCAAGAAACAAAACTTGATAAAACAAATTAGATTAAGATACAACAAAGAATACGAAGGAGTGAAGGCTATCAAGAAGAAACCCAAGGGGTATCAAGAGGTATAATTACAATGTGGAATTATAAATAATATGAAGGTGAAATCCTAGTATAAAGTATGAATCAATTAATAGCTATATTTACAACAAAAATATCCAAGTTAGCTTTCATGATCATCAATATCTATTCCCCTAACACTAATAAGGCTCGAAGGAATTATGGAGGGTTGTAGAGAAAATGGAACAACAACTTAGAGGATTAAAATGGATAGTGATAGGTGATTTTAGCACCCCTCTCACACCTATAGAAAAGAGAGGAGGTACACGAGTACATAGATAATATGGAGGAGCTAGGTAAGTTTATAATTGAAATGTTGGGCAAAATATTGGTTAATTTTCTATAGTTCAATTAATTACCTCCATTTAATTTGTCAACCCGGGGTAGCTCGTAAACTTGTGAGTATCACGCACAGTATATGCTTGTAGTGCGAGGAATGAGTCCCTCTATGCCTATTGGTTTGGTGGGGGTGTTCTTTGTGTATTTTCAATTCATCCAAACTCAATAGAATTAAGTGTAGAAAAATAAATAATGAATTAAAAATAAACATGACTGAAAATAAACCTATGAAAATTAAAACACGCACTTGTTGGAAAATTACAGAAAATAGGGGAAACTACAAGAATTAAATAATCTAAAAAAATAGTAAATAAATTAACTACAGAAAGCAAGGTAAAAGGGGAGGAGTACTGTTTAGAGTGGGCCCAAGCTCCAATAGTCTTCCACCCGATCAATTCATTCACCGGATGCTAGTTTGAGATTAATAAAAACACTCAAATGAATATATTGTAGTTTCAGAAAATTATAGAATAATTCTCAAATCTAGGATATCTTTATCAGGGGTGGCCTGCATATTTATAAGATATGCGGCCATGCCCTATTACATTTGAGAGCAAATCAATTCTTGATTTTATGGTTACAACAACATGCAGGAATAATGGAGATAAAGCAAAAATATTTAATTTTAGACTGATTTAACGTATTCTATTTTTATCAGAATAGAATACGTTTAATATTATGCTTTATCTATTTACATTGATATTTACGTATTTGCTAGAAAATAGATACCATATGGTTTTTGACTTTGTTTTTCATCCACATCCCTTGCTGAAATATCATCCACATCCATCGCTAAAATCCATGTTCTATTCTACCGACAATAGGAGTCACGCTGTAATTTTACGTCAACGGGAGTCGGGTTGTAATTCTACATCAACGGGAAGCAGGTGCCTAATGGGAAGCAGGCGCCTAACGAGAAGTAGGCACCTAACGAAGCAAGCGCTCATCAATTAAGCGCCAAATGAGAGTCGAGTGCTTCAAAGGGAATCGAGCGCCTGACTTAGCGCTTCATACTGGTGTACTGCAAATGTTTTACCTTCATCAAATTGAAAGTGCTAGGTCCAAATGGGACCTTGACGTAAACATGCTAAAATACCATAAAAACCACTAAATCTGCACATAATTCACTTAAAAACAAATATTAGATAATATACATAATTTACTATTAAATATATATAAAACTTTCATAAAACATACATTCTATAATAATAATGTTGCATAATATGTTAGAAATCCATGTAAAAATATGAGCATTTTTGGTGCTCATCATCCCCCCATGCTTAAAAGAGTGGCACGTCCTCGTGACACCCCCCATGCTTAAAGAGTGGCACGCCCTTGTGACACCCGATGCTTATAATTTCTATTTTTAGCAATGGTTGTCCAATAGGCTCTATTTTTCTTTCTCCTCTTTCTGGCTGTGGTAGCTCATTCTTTTTCAACAAATGATTTGTGGATTTCCCCCATGGTCAATCTCTTTGTTTTTTCCACTTTTTTTTTTATTCGACAACTCTATTATTTTGTAAAGCATGTGCCAGATTTTTAAGTGGATGATGACCATGAGTGTTCTCCCAACAGAATATTTGCATGTGGAAAAAATACCAAATGGGGCTAAATGGTTGGATGGACAAATTAATGGGGATTGTGTTGGCACTATTTTATAAAAATATATTTCTATGAAAATTATATATATACAAAACAAAAAATTAAGTACACACCTATATTATGTTTTGTGCATGTATAATGTGCAAACGTTCATGGTGCACTTGTATTAGTTGTTTGATGATGACCATGTGTACTAGAACAAAGAATGATGGGCACTTTTCCCATGTGACAAAATTTTTCTCCATATGACTGGTTCTTGATTGTTGCAATTTATTCATTTGAGGTTTCCTACAAAAATTCAAGAAAATATTAAAAAAACATGTCTTCATGGGATGACAAACATCCCCTCCTCGAAAGTTGTTATTGATGACCTTGGAATGTGCATCAATCTCTTAACGGATAAAATTAAGATATTTTTATCCATGAGAGGTTTTGACTTTATGCACATGGATGAGTTGTTGATGTGGCACGAGCCACTTTCCAATGCTGAAGATTATTCATACGAGGCACAAACATCCATTGAAATATAAAGGAGGTACCTTTTACATGGGAATCAAGCACCTTATTTTGATTCACGGACGAGTGATTGCTAAAATAGGATGCAGATGCCTTTTGCTTGTCAATTGGGTGTCGTACTTTATAAAGCAAACTTTATACAAACTTTTTTAAACATGTTCAGGAGATTCGGTGTCGCTTTCCCAAAGATGGAAGTCGGATGCCCTCTTCTTGGAGAAGCCAAGAATCAGGTGTCGGTCTACCAAAAATGGGATGCAGGCGCCATCTCCTTAACATACTAGGAGTCACGCCTTGTACCATATAAATGGGAATCGAGGAGCCTTCTTAAAATAGGAATCAGTGCCTTCTCCTAAAAAATAGAAAATAGGTGCTCCTCCTTTATTTCAACGTCTACTTGATATGCCCACTTATGTACACTTAAGGTTGATCAAGCCTTTAATGCTTTGGTTTGAAGAACAGGGACAAAATCAACATCCGCTACCTGAACCAACAATTGAGTGTTTTATTATCCATAAAGACCAATCCAAACACTTCTTGTACAGATTCAGGTATAGTATTCCCCTCTAAGTGGGGATGAGCTACTCCTACTCCTAGAAAGCTGGAAATGCATAGGTTCATGGATCCTATGCTCGTTAGGCCTAGGTTTCCCAAGTTGCCTAACGATTGCACTCAAGGCATCATTCCTACAAAATAAAACTTTAAAGCAGTAAAATACAAGCTCATGGAGTCTATGCCTGATAGGCCTAGGTTTCCCAGGCTACCTACAGATTGCATTCAAAGTACGATACCTGCAAAATAAAAACACAAATAAAAGAAAATTTATGTTAAGAAAAATAGGTTCCATGTCATCTTTCCTTTTTTTTTATGATGAATACGTGAACATTCATCAAATGGCTGGTATGGATTTAAAAATATGGAGTCTCCCCCATGCTTGCATTTGATTCAATCTCGCAAATGTGAGGTGCATGGCAAGGTTGTAAATGGAGCCCATTGATTGTTACTCATATTGTTTCATCGTGTGTTATTATGGACTCCCATAAAAATCCCTCACTTTGTGAAATCTTCATAGCCAATTTTTTTATTTTTTTATGAGCGGAGATGTGCTACTCAATAGAGTTCTGTGAACCATCTGAGCTCATATTTTGTCTACCATAGCTGGTGTTGCCATGGTCGAGTGTTGCACATCTGCCCATGGTGCCAAACCGTATGCAACAAATGTGTTTTATTGAGCGCCTGGTAGCAGATCCCATAAAAACTCTAAAGTTAAGCATTATGGCATGGAGTAGAACTAGGATGGGTGACCACCTAGGAAGTCCCAAGGACTGCACCCTTTTTTTTTTGAAAAATAGAATGGAGCGGCACATGCTGGTAGGTCGGATTGCCTTGGATGCCTACGATCTGCACTGAGCCTCTTGCTGTCTGCAAAACATAACAAAATAAAAAGAAAAACCTAAACTAATGGCGTTAAAGAAAACTCTAATTATTATTTTTTTTAATTGAACGTTGTAATAGCGTTCATCATGTTGTGGGTGATAACATTGAAGGTGGGGTCTCCCCCATGCCTACAATCGAGCAAGCCTCTGGAATTTGGGGCTTGTGATAAGATCTTAATTTGTGTCTAAAATTTGATACAATTAAGACTTCATTTGTCCCATCCCCTTCTTTATCCAGTTCTATGATACATTGCAACATGGGAAGAGAATCTTCCTGGATGACCTCAAAACTAGACTCTTCCAACTCATTGGCAGATTGTGCAGGCAGGTGGATGACTATTGTTTTTACAATTTTTCATTAACTATCATTTTTCCTATTCTACATCTAATGTCAGCATTAAATTTTACCAAAGTGTTGGGAAATGTTAAACCTAAAATTTTTATCATTAAAGCTAGGCTTTTGAGATAGGTTTTATCTAATATTAGATCAACATGTTGACCTATCACCTTCATTTTTTTTCTATGGTTCCCATCTTGGTCTCTTGAGGCATACCTCCCTAATGGCTTCAGTGTAAATAGGCACATCCCTGATAGTTTGAGGAATGATATCAGTAAGATTTCTTAACTATTCCATAATATCAAACTTAGGTGGTGTCATTTCTCTGGTTTTCCATAACCTTTCGGGATACGATGGAAGTCCTTCATTACTTGATTGTTCAGCAACATGATTTATTTCTACACTATTATGGCACATTGGGTTTATTCCCATAACTCCTTGATCAGCTAGTGAATTTAAATAGTTGCTGCTGGGATTCGACTCTGGTGGTGCCAACAACTGTTTTGGCCTGGTAGAAGGTGAAACTGGTAAGCTAGGATTTTTTGATAGTTGTGTCTGTGGAGGTAGATCCACGAAGTAAGTTTCTACTTCTTCTGGATTTTCTTTTATTATTTTTGGACACAACCTGGTCTGATGATCCAGGTGACAGTTTTCATAAACTTCTACTGTATTCTCCGGATATTTATTTTTTTCATGATTTTCTCTACACCTTGAACAGAAAAAGATAGACATTGCTTCAGATTCTTGCTTCTTCTTCTGGAATGTGTCTGACTGTAAAGCAAGAGATAAAATTTCACTCTTCACACCGTTAAACAATGTTCCTATTTCTGTTTTAATTGTGGAGGCTATTCCTCGTATTGGCAGTTTTTCCTTTTTGTTGGAATACTTCTGAAATAATTGTTGAATTTTCCCCATCCTAGTCACTAAAATATTTTGTATAATGAGTTTTTGTGATAAGATGACTCAAATGGATGGGATTTTCTCTTTAATAACTATTTCCAGAATATTCTAAGCTTGAGGTGTTTTCTATTTTTTTCAATAAATGATCCGTTGGATTTTTTAGGCTCTTGGTGGACTCATGCTTCGCAGGTAGATGATCTACAGGCAAGGAAATCTGAAATTAATTTTCAAACTAACTGACCTATGGATCATACACTACAGTTGTGACACTCCCCGACAACGGTGCCAAAATGTTGGGCAAAACATTGGTTAGTTTTCTACAGTTCAATTAATTACCTCCATTTAATTTGTCAACCCGGGGTAGCTCGTAAACTTGTGAGTATCACGCACAGTATATGCCTGTAGTGCGAGGAATGAGTCCCTCTATGCCTATTGGTTTGGTGGGGGTGTTCTTTGTGTATTTTCAATTCATCCAAACTCAATAGAATTAAGTGCAAAAAAATAAATAATGAATTAAAAATAAACACGACTGAAAATAAACCTATGAAAATTAAAACATGCACTTGCTGGAAAATTACAGAAAATAGGGGAAACTACAAGAATTAAATAATCTAAAAAAATAGTAAATAAATTAACTACAAAAAGCAAGGTAAAAGGGGGAGGAGTACTATTTAGAGTGGGCCCAAGCTCCAGCAGTCTTCCGCCCGATCAATTCATTCACCGGATGCTAGTTTGAGATTAATAAAAACACTCAAATGAATATATTGCAGCTTTAGAAAATTTACAGAATAATTCTCACATCTAGGATATCTTTATCAGGGGTGGCTTGCATATTTATAAGATATGCGGCCATGCCCTGTTACATTTGAGAGCAAATAAATTCTTGATTTTATGGTTACAACAACACGCAGGAATAATGGAGATAAAGCAAAAATATTTAATTTCAGATTGATTTAACGTATTCTATTTTTATCAGAACAGAATACGTTTGATTTTATGCTTTATCTATTTACATTGATATTTACGTATTTGCTGGAAAATAGATGCCATATGGTTTTTGACTTTGTTTTTCATCCACATCCCTTGCTGAAATATCATCCGCATCCATCGCTGAAATCCATGTTCTATTTTGCCAACAGGGGTCGCGTTGTAATTTTACGTCAACGGGAAGTAGGTGCCATAACGGGAAGCAAGTGCCTAATGGGAAGCAAGCGCCTAATGGGAAGTAGGCACCTAAGAGAAGCAGGTGCCTAATGGGAAGCAAGCACCTATGAGAAGTAGGCGCCTAACGAGAAATAAGGGAAGCACCTAACAGAAGCGACGCCCATCAGTTAAGCGCCAAACGAGAGTCGGGTGCTTCAAAGGGAATCGGGTGCCTGACTTAGTGCTTCATACTGGTGTACTGTAGATGTTTTACCTTCATCAAATTGAAAGTGCCAGGTCCAAATGGGACCTTGACGTAAACATGCTAAAATACCGTAAAAACCACTAAATATGCACACAATTCACTTAAAAACAAATATTAGATAATATACATAATTTACTATTAAATATATATAAAACTTTCATAAAACATACATTCTATAATAATAATGCCGCATAATATGTTAGAAATCCATGTATAAATATGAGCATTTTTTGTGCTCATCATGAAACACACCTTTTTGATGTAGACCTAAGTGGCAACATGTTTACTTGGTCAAACAGAAGGATAGGAGATAGCTTGATTCAGGTTTGATTAGATAGGGTTCTTCTATTAAAGGATTGGTTTCAAGGGAACTATGAGCATAAATTAATCTCCTTACCACGAACAGGTTCGGACCATAACCCCCTTCTTTTTTGGTGCAACCTAGAAATTAATAGAAAAAATACCCCATTTAAATTTGAATATATGTGGCTGCACCACCCAGATATATTCAAGGAGATGAAAAATGGTGGGATATACTAGTACAAGGATCTAAAATGCACATTGTGGTAAGTAAACTAAAGATTATGAAGGAGGTAAGGAGGTGGAACAAAGAGGTCTTTGGAAATATATTTCAAAAAAAGGAACTTATCATAAGAGAACTGAGTAAGTTAGAAGAAGAGATCAACAGGAGTGGAATGGATCAAGCTCAATTCTTAAAGGAAAAGGAGCTAAATTCAGAGTTGCACACCATTCTAGTGAGAGAGGAGGCCTATTGGTGATAAAAATCAAGAAACCAATGGCTAGAAGAAGGTGATCAGAACACAAAGTTCTTCCATGTCTCAACTATAAAGCATAAGAGCTCATCTAGAATAATGGAGATACAGAAAGAAGATGGTCAAACCATAAGGGAAGAAATAGAAATTAGACAAGAGGCAATAGATTTTTTCCAAACACTATTGTCAAAAGATATGGTAGAAGATCAATCTACAGTTGAGGAGATAATTCAACATATACCAAGGTTGATCACAATGGAAATAAATGAACAACTGACTAAGGATATCAGTGAGGAAGAAGTGAGAGAAGCAATTTTCTCCCTTGGTAAGGACAAAGCACCAGGGCCTAATGGTTTTCAAGTAGGTTTCTTCCAAATATTTTGGGACATTATTAAGAAGGATGTTATTGAGGCAGTCAGGGAGTCACATCATACAGGGCAAGTATTGAAGGAGTACAATAATACATTCTTAGCCTTAATCCCAAAGAAGCCAAGGCCGAAAGGTTTTAAGGATTATAGGCCTATAAGCCTTTGTAATGCAATCTATAAAATAATATCAAAAGTGATAGCCTTGAGGCTTAAGTTTATACTCCCAACTATTATCTCAGAACAACAAGGGGGTTTTGTAAAAGGGAGGCAAATTTTGGATGGAGTAATAACTCTCCATGAAACTTTACATTCTGTAAAGGCTAGTGATAGGAAAGGAATGATAGTTAAACTTGATATGAATAAGGCCTATGATAGAGTGTCCTAGAGTTTCCTAGATAGGGTCTTATTCAAGTTTGGGTTTAGTAGGCAATGGAGAAGATGGGTAGGCAATTGTTACAAAGGAGCTAAATTCTTAGTACTTGTAAATAATTCTCCAGTTGGCTTTTTTGGTAGTAGCAGGGGCTTAAGGCAAGGGGATCCCATATCACCGTATTTATTCATAATAATGGTTGAGGCTTTGGGGAGATGTATAGGAGTAGTGAAGGCTTTAGGAACACTTCATGGATTGAAGCCAACACAAAACCTAGAAGGTTTAACTCACCAACAATTTGTGGATGACACAATATTACTAGGGAAACCAACAATGGCAGAAGCTAGAGAGTTTAGAAGGATACTAGATCTATATGAATGGGCATCCCATCAAAAAATTAATATGGAAAAGAGTAAGGTTTTCTTCATAAACACTACAATAGACAAACAAAGAAGAGTAGCTAGAGAGATTGGTTGCTTAATTTCAACCCTACCCTCTACATATTTGGGGATGTCAATGTTTATAGGAGACTATAAACAACCATTATGGAATGGATTAATAGATAAATTTTAGAAGAATATGGTAGGATGGAAAGGGAGTTTACTTACCCAAGCTGGAAAAATACAATTGGTGAAGAGTACATTACAAGCCATCCTAGTATATCAATTGTTAATTTTTAAAATGCCTTTCAAAGTGGTTAATACTATGGAAGGAATCCAAAAATGATTTCTATGGACTGGTTCAGAAGAAAGGAGTAGAATACCTCTAATCTCATGGGAGAAGGTATGCCATCCCAAGACACAAGGAGGATTGGGCCTTCAGAGAATTAGAAACATCAACCTAGCACTGGCTGCAAAGGTAGGGTGGAGAGTTATGAAGGAGGGACAATCAATATGGGCTAAAATATTGAAGGAAAAATATTTAGATAGTATGGAAGATGTTAGACTACTTACTATACAGGATCCATGTTGGGGGTCTTCATTATGGAATCACATTGTGAAGGCAAGGGAGTTATTATGGAAGGGAGTACAATGGAAAGTAGGGGATGGTAGATCCATTAGCTTCTGGGAGGATGCATGGTTAGACATTAGACCACTAACCATGGATGAGGAGATGCATAGACTATGGGAGGATCTAGAAGAAAGATATGGCAGGTTAGTAAGTGACTATACGGTGATGGTAGGAGGTCGATTAAGATGGAAAGAGCTAAACATGAACCAAGAGAATAGTGAAGCATTGAGTAAGTTGAAGGTAAAACTTAGATCATATTATATAAGTTCAGAGATGCAACAAGATTCATTGATGTGGGGAGCCACCCAAGATGGTGAATTTAATGTCAAATCAGCTCATGACTTGATTGACCCAACTATAGAATATGGTTTTCCATGGAAGAGAATATGGGGGAAGAAAGCAATTCCCAAACAAGAGGTCTTCTTATGGTTGGCTGCATAAAATAAGATACTGACTATAGACAATTTGTAGAAGAGAGGAATTCACTACCCAAATAGATGCTTCCTCTGTGAGTAGAGAGAGGAGTCGGTTCAACATATCTTCCTAGAATGTGACTACTCATTGAAGATACTTTAGGCACTAATAAATAAGGTGGGGGTAGTGTGGGCTTTATCGAATACCATGCTAGCTTGGTTAGAGCAATGGGAGAAGCCTTTCACCAGTCCTAGGCTCAATGGAATTTGGAATCTAATTCCTTTCCACTATGCTTGGGGAATATGGATGGAAAGGAATAGGAGAATATTTAAGGAGGAGAATAGAACAATGGGGAGAAACATGCAGATTATTATACGAGAAATTGAGGAAAATGTGAAGATAATAAAGTTTTTGACCAAACCTGAAATAGGAGATGAGGCTAGACTAAGTAGAACCTAGAACTTAGACCCAATTGGTAGCTTGGATGGTACTCAGAATCAATCAAGGGCCAAGACTAAATGGCTACCACCTCAAGAAGGATGGATGAAGATGAACTTTGATGGGGCCTCAAAGGGGAACCTAGGGAAGGTAGGGGTAGGTGCTATTGTTCAAG
This sequence comes from Wollemia nobilis, assembly GCA_028583015.1. Taxonomy (NCBI): domain Eukaryota; kingdom Viridiplantae; phylum Streptophyta; class Pinopsida; order Araucariales; family Araucariaceae; genus Wollemia; species Wollemia nobilis. The sequence goes on from JAQPPZ010000456.1 coordinate 5,290,850, forward strand.
ATGAACAAGGGAGGATAAAGGGTGCAATCTATGAATATTTGGGAATCACTACAAGCCACCAAGAAGAAGCTCAAGCTCTATTGATAGGGGTAGAACTAGCAAGAGACTTGGGAGTTAGAAAGTTAGTAGTGGAAGGAGATTCTCTGAATATCATTAACTATCTTAAGCAAGAAGCAAAGACAAATTGGCAAATAAGTAATATTTTTCAAGATATTAGGAATGCTCTCCAAGCCTTTGTTGAGGTGGAAGTAGTCCATATATATAGGGAAGGCAATATGGTAGTAGACATGTTAGCCAATAGGGGAGCACTACGAGAGGAGGATAAAAGGTGGATACCCCTAGGGAAGATCCACCTAGATATTTTTAGATTAGTTCAGAAAGAGCAACTTTTGGACAATACATAGTCCTTGAGGTTTGTTTCTCCATAGGGATCGAAGCAAAGGGATGACAGTTTATAGAAGGTGATCCTATGGATTTGTTGGTGGTCAGCCATAGGCATTGATTTCATTACATCTATAGAGTTGGGTACTTCCTTCATAGTTTTAGAGTATTTTACCTTCATAGATAACTCTTTTTGTTGTAGGGTTTTTCTAGGTTTGCTTCTCCATAGGATCGAAGATTGGAGGACAAGAGTCAAATACAAGGTATTTTTGGGTTTCTTCTCCATAGGAATCAAACCCAATTTTTCTAGGTTTGTTTCCCCATAGGAATTAGAGCCAAGGTTTTTTGGGTTTGTTTCTCCATAAGAGTCAAAGCTAAGATTTTTTTGAGTCTACTTCTCCATAAGAATTGGAGCCAATGTTTTCTAGGTTTGTTTCTCCACAAGGATCAAAGCAAAGGGATGATAGTTTATAGAAGATGATCCTATGGATTTGTTAGTGGTCAGCCATAGGTGATGATTTCATTACATCTATAGAGTTAGGAATTAGAGCCAGGATTTTTGGGTTTGTTTCTCCATAGGAATTAGAGCCAAGGTTTTTTGGGTCTACTTCTCCATAGGAATTAGAGCCAAGATTTTTTTGAATTTGCTTCTCCACAAGAATTGGAGCCAAGGTTTTCTAGGTTTGTTTCTCCATAGGAATCAAAGACAAGGTTTTTCATGGTTTATTTCTCCATAGGAATTGGAGCCATGGTTTTTCTGGGTCTACTTCTCCACAGGAATCAGAGCTAGGGTTTTTTGGGTTTGCTTCTCCATAGGAATTGGATCCAAGATTTTCTAGGTTTGTTTCTCCTCAAGAATTAGAGCCAAGGTTTTTCTAGTGTCTTCTCCACAAGAATTGGAGCTATATTTTTGGGTTTGTTTCTCCATAGGAATCAAAGCCAAGTTTTTCCTGGGTTTGTTTCTCCATAGGAATCAAAGCCAGGTTTTTTTGGGTCTGCTTCTCCATAGGAATTAGAGCCAAGGTTTTTCTAGGTTTGCTTCTCCATTGGAATTGGAGCTAGGATTTTTTGGGTTTGTTTCTCCATGGGAATTGGAGCTTGGATTTTTTTGGGTTTACTTCTCCACAGGAATTGGATCCAAGGTTTTGTGGGTCTATTTCTCCACAGGAATTGGAGCCAAGGTTTCTGGGTTTGTTTCTCCATAAGAATTGGAGCTAGAGTTTTTCTAGGTGAGCTAGAACTCCCTAGGTGTGTGTGCTAGGAGGTATTATTGGACTTATGTTACCTTTAGTAAGAAGGATTTTTGTATCTATATTTGTACTTTTGTAAAAGGGTTTAGGCCCTTTCAAAATCCCATTTTTATCCTAATCAAAAAATAAAAAACTTAAAATATTTTAGAGATTTTTTAAATAAGATCATTAAATCTTATCAAATGGAATTAGCTCAATTGGTTAAAATTCCTTGGCTTTTAAGGAGGAGGCCTAGCTCCAAATATTACCAAGTGATACATGCATAATAGCCAAGCTATTATTAATATCGCTATATGGTCATGATGTAATATGGATGGGGCCCCTTTCAATCCTATATAATCAATTAAAAAAAATATTGAACCTTGTTTATGGAGATTATCTTAGATTAATCAAGATAACAAGAATGTAACCAAATGATAGTCCTACTAGGAATATTATTTATTCCACAAGTAACCATCATATAAACTACTTGGATATATCAAGTATATAGCTAGCCATTACTGCAACCCATTCACATAGGGTATTGCACACACTTAAACTAGGTACAAAGTATATAATGGTGGGATAGTGGAAGTCAAAATAAAGGCTTATTATCATTCATATATCAATATCAACCATGTACCATGTAGGGATACTTCCATGTATCTTTCATCTCCCACATACTGACTATGATCTCACATACTAATGGGTATGCCAAGAGGAACCATGTAAATAGAGATTCATTTGTACATAGGGATGCCTTTGAGGTTATAGGTTGGATTAATATATAAGGGGAAAGGAAAGATAGAGGAAAAAATATTATCTTCATATTTTTGATAAATTTTAAAAACAATAAAATTTAATCAACCTCCCATACTCATCCAATCCTTTAACCATGCTTAAAAGATGTTATGGAACTCGTAATATCAGTCACTAAATGGATAACCATCTTGAATCTTTAAAGGAATGCCAAAATAGATTTATTAGCTATGAAAACCTAACCTTTGACTAAGAAAAGGAGGAGCTCCCTCTTCCTGACCCATGAAGTCCTAGTTAAGAAGGGGATGAATGGTTATTTTTTGATCTACTATATGCATGCCTTGCTTCCTTTAAAGATATAAGAAAGTTGTAGAAATTTTTTTTAGGTAAGCTAATAAAGTCCAAGAAATATCCTAAGAGGATGATTCGTTACTAGATCATCCTCAACATCCAACTTCTAGTCCTTTGCATTAAAATCAAATGGATTAGTCCTTTGCTATTGTTAATGTTACAATGTTAGCATTTCATGCATCAATACCCAAGTGAATACAATCCCATACACTAATGTGACAACAATGGAGAATGGAGACCAAGTTTATTTCCAGATATTGTTGGTGTTGCATCATCTTGTACCAACCTTAGAAGAACTTTTACAAGGCAATTCTAGTTGTTGTACCTTACAAAACATGGGGATAAACTCTTAAAATCCCAATCCAAACCTTTCATTTAATGCTCATTTAGCGATACCAATTTGTAACTAGAATCCTAGCCATCATCCTTTTTATTTCATACTAATTCTAATCCCAAACCACTTAATCAAGTGACTTCTAGGTTAAGCATGAAACCAGCAAAGTTACAGTGGAGAAATTGCTGGAGCAGGAACAAATTTGGGGGAAGACAAAAAACCCTAGAGAGATCGTGAGTGTCAGTTCAAGTATGGTACTTCTTTGGCTTTAGCTTTGAAAATATTTTATTGGCTAAGGATTTAAAAATAGGGACCTCTTCTTTTGGAAGAGATTTATGGCAGTCTGTTGGTTCCAATGACGACTGTAGCCTCACTTCTAAAACAAGCGGGCAAAGAGGCCTTCTTCATGTTTTCACAATAGTTTCCCTTTGATGAGGATAAGTTGGATCATATGCGTCAAGTGCTTAAAGCGAGAAAAGAACCCCATCCAAAACCACCTGACTGCTCTAAGAATGGTGCCTTTATGCCCAAGTTAGATGAGTCTCCTGTGATTGAGGTACCTCCAGCTTACATCCAACAACCTTTGCTCACGCTTTCCACCCAAGACCTTGCATGCAAATTTGTAGGAATATGGCCTAGTCCAATCACAATACAAAAATGGATTAATACACATTTGGGGAGTAAAGTATCCTCTTATGAATTCATGATGACAGGTAGGGGATACTTTGTCATTAAATTTGCCTTTGTGGAGGACAAGAGCACTATATTTCATGGGGGTCCTTGGTTTCTAGGATCCAGCCCACTTTACATGACCCCGTGGAGCATGAAATTTAATCCTCAAGAGGAGGAGCCTAAAGAAGTTTCTATTTGGGTCAGGTTATCATTTTTGCCACTGCACCTATGGAACAAACCTTCGATAGAATTAATAGGTAACATTATTGGAACATTCATTGACTGGGCTCCTCCAAAGGCTAATAATGCTATATGTGCATGCATCTGTGTGTAAGTTAATCTAAAAAAGGGTTTGCCTGAACATATTGAAATAAAGGTGTTTAATTGGATACATAACCAACCCCTGGACTATGATAATATACCATTCAAGAGTATAACATGCCATGAGCATGGGCATTTCTCCCGAAACTTCCCAATTAAACAAGCACATGAAACAAAAAAAGAAGAACTAGGATTCCAAGAAGTCAAAAGGAGACCACAGATCAAGAAGCAAGAATCGACAACCTCAAACACAGGATCAAAAAATCTTCCAGCACAAAAAAAAATAGAAAGATATAATGAAGGAGAAAAGGAAATCACCTCTCTAGATGTGATGGCTCCTAAAGATAAAGAGAAGATACCTACAACTAAAGTTGACAAGTCACCAGAGATCTTAGGAGATACACTAGAGAACACAACAACTAGAGAAGAAACTAATGGAAACTCAGAGGAAGAGGTAGAAGAAACACAAGTGGAGGAAATAATGACTCCTGGGGGTTTACCAACCACACAATCTGCAGTTAAGAGAAGAAAATCAAAACAACTCAAAAATGAGAAAGCACAAAAATACTTGCAATCCAAAATGCAGGTCAGAATTGAGGAGATCTTCGTAAAAAATAAGAAGCAATCCAAAAAATGAAGATTATGTCATGGAACTATAGGGGACTGGGAAGTCCTCTGAAAAAAACTATCTCAAATTTCTAAGATAGGAGCAAAAGCCAACAATAGTATGTATTCAGGAAACAAAAATAGTATAGGCAACACTGACTATAGAATGGCAGAAGATATGGGCACAATCAGAATTGATAACTATTGATTTTGTGGGAGCTTCAAGGGGACTAGCTTTGGCTTGGGACCCACAAAAATTAGTTTGTAGCTTGTAACATAAGCATAATAACTGGATAGGTACAAAATTTTCCTTACCAGATGGAACTAGTGTAGCAGTAATAAATTTTTATGGTCCAAATAATCCTATCCATAAAAGAGAAACATGGCAAAACTTAGCACAATGGCTAGACAATGAGAAGTTTGACAACATAATACTGGGAGGAGATCTCAACATGATTCTCTACCATTGGGAGAAGGTTGGGGGAAGTTTAGCAAGGGATCCAAATAGAGATATACTCAATAAAATTATGGCAGATGAAAGCTTACAAGACATTCGACCAACCAAAGGAAAGTACACTTGGAGCAATAGAAGAGCAAGGGCAAACTATATTGCAGAAATATTGGATAGATTTTTTATCAGTGAAAATATCCTAACACACTTTTCCCTCACTTCCAGTCACATCATTCATAAATCTATCTCAGATCATAAGCCAATTCTCTTGGATAGCGGCCAAAGCTTACAACCCCAAAAAATTCCTTTTAAATACAAATCGAAATAGGTAGCAGAAGAAGATTTTAGTGAACTTGTGGAAAACACTTGGAACCAACAGGTCCAATCCACCAACCCCCAAGAAAAGTGGAAAATCAAAATTCAAAAATTGAAGCATATGATAAAAAAATGGTTGGCAAAAAAACTGAGTCAAACCAGACAAGAAGCAGTTGATGCAACAACTAGAGTAGCTAGAAACAAAAATTGGGGATCATCCTCCTAAACCATGGCAAGAAGATGCAAGAAATGACCTGATTTAGAAGCTCAATAAATTAAGCACTGAATAAGAAACACATTTGAGGCTTAGATATCGAATGGTATGGCTAAGCAAGGAGGATAAAAATACCAAATATTTTCATCTAAAAACCATGCAACGCTACCAAAGAAATACAATCAAGGAGATAGAGCATGAAGGAACCACTTATACAGATAGGGAGAAAATTAAGGAACTTTCCAAACAACATTACTCAACTTTGCTCTCCAGAGAAAATGGTAATCCTCATTCCTAGGAAATACTATTGTAGCATATACCAACAGTATTATGTTTGGAAGACAAACAAGATCTCAGTCAGCCAATCACTATGTAGGAACTTAAGGATATTATAGCAGCTCTACCAAAGGATAAAGCTCTTGGACCTGATGGATTCACAAATAACTTTTACCAGCAATACTTACACATCATTGGAGAAGATTTGATAAGCATGATTGAGGATGTTAGGGTGAAAGGTAAGCTTCTTGGAACCATCAACTCTAGCTTTCTAGCATTAATACCTAAAGAAAAAAATACCACTACTTTCTCCAGATTTAGACCAATTTCTCTATGTAACTCTTCCTATACAATTATTACCAAGTTGTTTGCAAATATAATAAAGAAGAAACTTGACAAACTAATATCAAAAGAGCAAGGAGGGTTCATGCCTAGAAAATAAATATATGATAATATAATTACAGTGCATGAAGCCCTCCACAGTAGTAGAAAATAAAAAAGAAACAAATTGTTATAAAACTTGATATGGCAAACACCTTTGATAGAGTTAATATACAATTTGTAGAACATGTCCTTCAAAAGTTTAGATTCCCACATCAGGTCATTAAGTGGATTGGAGCATGCGTAAAAAGCCCATGGATATCCCCCTTAATAAATGGAGAACCAACAAATTTCTTTTAGGCTACAAGGGGAATTAGACGAGGGTGTCCACTATCACCACATCTTTACATCATTCTAGCTAAGACTCTTGGAAGATAAATCAACCATATTCAAAGAGAAAAAAAAATAACAGGGATAGAGGCTACAGCAGGATGTAAAGCTGTAACACATGGCCAATTTACAGATGATATCATTATTCTAGGTGAATCCACCAAGCAAAATGTTAGACAATTCAAGCAATGTCTGGATTGGTTCACACAAGCTATCGGGGCTCAGATAAACACTCAAAAGAGTCAGTTCTATACTCAAAACATTGCAACAATAACAATCAAACTCTTTTGCACTATCCTAGGATTTTGGTTTGGTACAAAAAAATACTTCAGATATCTAGGAGTGCCCATGAGCTTCCACCTCAAAGCTTCAGATTTTTGGACCCCAATATTGGACAAGATGGTTATGAGGATACAAAGTTATAGTAATAGTTGGCTTAGTCTTGCAGGAAGGGTAGTATTGATCAAATCAGTGTTAGCTTCTCTTCCAGTCTACCAACTATTAGTATATCATGCTCCCAATTTTATTTTACAAAAGGTAGATGGAATCATACGCAACTTCCTATGGCAAGGAGGTAGGAAATCAGAAAGAAAAAAGTTCCACTTGGTCAATTGGGAGATGGTCACCAAGAGTAAAATTCAAGGAGGTTTGGGAATAAAAAAATGGAGATAGCTTTGAAAGCATTGGGAGCAAAAATTATTTGGAATATGCTTAAAAAAAATCGAGCATGGCAACGCATACTAGTCAGCAAGTATATAAATAATCAAATAGGTATTCAAATGCTCAAACATATAGACAAACTTCCCAGAGCCTCGTTGGTTTGGAAACATATAGTGGTTGCAAAGAGCATAATAGAGGATAAAATTTATTGGCTATCGGGATATGGTAAGTTAATTAATCTATGGGAGGACCCGATCCTAGGAAATCCACCATTAAGAGAGAGAACTCCAATCAAATTGCAGAATCACTTGGAAAGCCAAAGAATATTTAAGTTAAGTGACTTATTTTATTGGACCTCAAAAAATTTGAACTAGATCTCCCCTCCCATTCCATCTCAACTTCAAGGAGATTGGGATTATTTTAAGTCTCATGTGGTGAGCATTAGACATCTTCATCCCATAATGGCAGACAACTTATTTGGGGTAGCATCAACAATAATGAGGAATACTCAGTGCATCTAGGAGTCAAACAATAGCAAATTTGGCCTGCCAACAAAAAACTATCGATATTGTGGAAAGTTAGAGCACCACCTAAACTGCAAGTATTCAGCTGGCTAGTTTCTCAAAATAAAATCTTAACAGGTGATAATCTACAAAAGAGGGGTATAGCAGGGCCTCATGTTTGTTACAGGTGTAGGAAAAACAGTAAAACAATTTTCCATCTTTTGTTTGAATGCCCAAAGGCAATTTCAATTTGGTTAGGAATAATCAAAATTCTTGGTATTTCCTACTCTGGAAGGTTAACCATAGACAAATGTTTTACCAAGTGGAACAAAGAATATAAAGGTAAACTGACAGGTAATCCCCTCCTAAAATATCTGTGGAGATTCATACCATATTTTATCATCTGGCACATCTGGTTGGATAGAAATCAGAGGATTTTTGAAGGAAAAGGTAAGGACAATAAAATTATAATACGAAGGATAAAAGAAGAATTAATCCTAAATGTCAAATCTAGTTTTTGTCAGCAATAAGTATGAAGAATATCTGTCACCCATAGAAAGAAGAATTATATACCAACTTAATCTCCAAGATTTTATGACACATGGAGGATGCAAAGCAAATAATTCTTTGCCTGACATATATTTTCCAACACTCTTCTTTGATGGTGCCTTCAAATCCAACCCCGATAAAGTAGTGACAGGGGTACTGATTCTTATAGGACCTTGTGAGATCCTACTCAAATACATGATCAACTTGGGAATATCTAACAATGTGGCAGAGGCTATTGGATGTGAAATCGACTTAAAATTGGTGGCAAAGCAAGGAATCACTCAAGTCACATTCTAAACTGATAATAACAACTCTTGCCAAAAATAAATATTTTAGATCTTTACAATTGAAGATTATTCAAGACAAGATTAGACAACTAGGCACGATCATTGGAAAAATATCCTATCAACACATAAGGTGGGAATTCAACAAAGAGGTCGACACACTAGCGAATCAGGCAATAAATATAGCCCTTGGTTATTTTTTCCAAATCATAAAGAAGAAGAAGAGCAGGGGTGGTATGCAAGGATGAAAAAGGCTCCAATAATAAGGTTCTTTTTGGTCTTCATGTTTAGTTTTTTAGAATGATGTTCACTTTGAACTTTGATTAAAAAGTTTTGTACTTTTTTATTAAGTAAATAAATATTTTCTTTAAAAAAAAAAGCATGAAACCACTTTCTAATCCAAAAATCTCTCAACAAGATCCTAATCAAGTAAATTATCTTATGTTTGGTATCTTGGGGACTACTTATTTTATATCAAATTTAGAATTGTATATTCAAGTTCCCTAACCATAGCCATAAGTATCCTATCAAAAATTACCCTCCACATCACAAGTTGTCCCCCAACCCTCATCATAAAAAATACCCTCAATTCATTTATGATAGCCTATCAAATATCCTTAGAACTTTAAGGGACATGGGCTCTTAGAGTTATCGGATAATTATAGTTGCTTGATTATCTTATAACTCCAATGGGAGAAGGGATGTACTAGTGTCCATGGCATCCACATGGTGGTTGGAGGATATAGGGACAAATTCTATGGTTACTTTGTTGAAAGTGGACAAGAGCTTGGTGACAATCTCCTTGTAAGGTTTTAGTTTATCATCCCTGGTTTGATAAATATTGTTGATTTGATTAACCACAAGTTGAGAGTCACCAAAGATGGAAAGAAATCTAACATTTAAGGCTAAGTTTTCCCTAAGACCTAGGATCATGGCTTTTTATTCTACAATATTATTAGTACAAGAGAAACAAAGCTTGAAGGAAAGGGGCATCAATTATTTCTAAGGGATGACTAGAATGATTCCAGTCCCAATGACCTTTAAGCAATGGGATCCATCAAAAAATAATGACTAGGGATTATGATCATCTATTTCTAAGCTAAGGTACTTATCAGGAAACTCAATGACTAAGGGATAGGCAGACTTTAGGGGAGCAATGACTAGTTGGTCAACAATCACTTGACATTTTATAGCCTTCTGACCTATGAAGGTTAAGTCAAATTTAGTAAAGGCTAGGATCCACTTAGTGGCTCAACTAGAAAGGTGCGATTTCAACATTAAGTAGTGAAGAGGATCAAACCTTACAACTTATTATGTCTTATGGCTAAGCATGTAGTGTCTCAACTTTGAGAAGCAAAAACTAGCTTCTCTAAGAGAGTGTATCGGGTTTCATAGCTAACCAAGGTTCTACTAATATAGTAGATTGCTTTCTCTTTATATTTATCATCATGTTGAGCTAGAATAGCCCCAAAATCTTAGGTTGTGGCTTCTATGTAAAGCATTAAATGCTTATCCAACCTAGGGGAAACAAGGACATGTGGGGAAGTGAGACATTTTTTGAGTTCATCAAAGGCTTTTTAACACTTAGTATCCCACTTGAAAACTACATCCTTCTTAAGAAGCTTAAGAAAGGGTTGAAAATTATTAGCTAACTAGGCTATGAAGTAGTGAATAGCTTAAAATTTTCCTTGCAAGCTACGAAGATCGATTAGGTTAAAGGGAGGAGGCATGTCAGTAATAACTGCTATCTTAGTGAGATCCACTTCAATGCCTTGCCTAGATACTATGAAGACTAAAAGCTTGTTAGATGTGATTCCAAACATGCACTTGGAGGGCTTAAGATGAAATTTATATTCATGAAGCCTTTCAAAGATACATCTTGAATCTTATTCATGAGTCTCTTGATTGATGGAGCAACCAAGAAGATCGTCCACATAGTCCTCAAAAATATCATGCATCAAATCATAAAAGATATATGTCATGGCCCTTTGGTATGTGGCACCAATGTTCTTCAAGCCAAAATATATTACTTTATAACAAAAGGTACCCCATGGAGTTATGAAAGTTGTCTTGGACTGGTCCTTGGGGGTAATCTTGATTTGATTGTATCTTGAGAAACCATCTTTGAGTGATAACATTCCACATCCAGCAGTAAAATCTATGATTATATCTATGTTGGATAGGGCAAAGTCATCCTTGGGACAAGCAAAATTGATGTCTTGAAAGTAAGTACATACTCTGATTCTTCCTTCCTTCTTGGCCACAAGAATGATGTTGGAGATCCAATCAGAGTAGTTGATGGTTTTTTTTTTTTACAGTGAAAACCCCCTTACGGGGCCGCCTTAGTCTGAAAGACCATGAACAGGGGGTTCTATACTGTCAAAGTAGTTGATGACTTTGATAAATCCAACATCAAAGAGATTTTGGAGCTCCTCCTTAACTAAAAGGGCAACTTTAGGATGCATATTCCTAAGATTTTGCTTAAAGTGTTTAACATTAGGTTTAACCACTAGGTGATGCATAACTAGGGAGGGATCAAGCCTTGGCATGTTGACATATGACCAGGCAAAGATATCTTAAAATTCCTTTAGCAACTTTGTCAATTGCTCCTGCTTATCCATGGACAAGGTTTTTTCTAGCTTAAGGAGTCTAGGAATTTCTTCAATTCCTATATTAATGTTGAAAGTATCCTAAATGAGGATGTGGGATTCATCATCATAGTGAGGAGGGGTAGGAATAACTCCTAGTTGCTCAAGTTCTTTGGGAGACATAGGAATAAGATCCACTTGAGAACTAGAAGACTCAACATGGGTGACACAAGGAATTGATCCATCAAAGAAGAAGCTATTTTGAAGGGTATCTTCATGATCCATATCACAAAGAGTATCCCCTTTAGTGTACTCCCCTAGGGTCATAATCAACTCAAGGTGAACCAAGGTTATCATATTACAAAATAATATATTAGAGGGAGAAGGTGGTCCCTCATCCTCATTACTCCACTCTAAGCCATGATGATCCATGAATTTAGCAAAGGTGACAACTTGATCATCATCAGTTGGTAAGGGCTAGTTTTTTGGGGATATAGCCTATGCCACATCACCCAGGCCAAAGCTCAACTTCCAAAGGCTCTTGAATACCTTTTTGTTGTGGCCCCAAACCCTTACCTTCATATCCCATACTTGATAGGATCTTCTTAGGAAGTGGGTAATCATTGGATAGATAACAATGGGTAAAGGTTCTCTCTACTGGAAAGGGGTTGCTACCATGAATATTTTCTTCGTGGGATGTTCACACGTAGACAAAGGTACACATATCGATGTGTACTACTTCACCCTTTTTATGGGATAAACCCATAGTTTGGGGTGAAGGTGGTAGCTTGGCTAGATCTAGAAGAGGACTTTCAAATAGATGATTGGCTTGATCTTGTGATGAGATTATGATTGATGGTTCCTCACTTATTTTGAAATTCTCAAACTCCTTGGTGATTTGAGAATTTTTATGAAGAGAAACAGATGGACAAAAATTGATGTTAGATTGGGCTTGCTCAACCATTGAACAATATTGGAATGGATGAGGGTCACCTTGGATGGTGATAAGCTGATTTTTAAATTCATACTTCAAACATTGGTGAAGAGTAGAAGGGACAACCCTCATTGCATGGATCCAAGGGCATCCAAGAAGAAAATTAAAAGATGTTGGGCAAGATACCACATAAAACAAAGTGTCTAAGATCTTGGGTCCTATCCTAAGGGGAAGGGATAAAATATTGTAGGCCTCTTGGGACTCGTTGTTGAAAGCCTTTATGATAACATTAGATTTGGTTAAATATTCCTCCTTTAGTCCAAAATTTTGGAAAAATTTATAAGTGCATATATTGAGGGAGGAACCATTATCCACCAATATTTTCTTGATGAAATTTTCCCAATATATCCAGTGATGTAAAGGGGAGAATCCCATTGTAAATTTGAGGAAGGAAGATCGTCATCATAAAAAGATATGTGATTTATCCCAAGAGTACCTACAACATTGGCTAGGTTACTAGGGGGAAGATCTTGTGGGATAGATTGTTGACTTAGAAGCTTCAACAAGGCTTCCCTATGAATAGGAGAAGTCTATAAAAGCTCTAAGAGGGATATCTTGGAAGGTGTGTTACTTAACTATTGTTGGAGGTCGAAGGAGACTTTTGGTTGTGGCTTCAACACTAAGGTTGGTTTTTCTACACTTGTGCTCCTTTTTTGGGTGCTCTTAAGAACTAAGGGTGGTCTAGAGGGTTGGTTGGAGGTAGAACTTATCTCCTATTGAGATTGTTGAGTCGATTGAGCTTGATCTTGTTGCCTTGTAGTAGCTACTATCATACCCACCATGTTTTTGTAGGGGGTGGCACATTATGATATGACACTTGATTAGTTGTTTGTTGCTTGTGATTGGGTAGGGGATTTTGGAAGATCCCCATATCTTGATTAGTTGTGGGTGTCTATTGAGTAGGAGGTTGATTAGTTGGAGGTTTGTGGTTAGGAGTGGGTTGAGAATCATCCACAACAAGATGACCCTCATCTATTAAGTCTTGAACCATGTGTTTCAACCTCTTACATGAACCTATCATGTGCCCATCCACTCTATGATACTCACAATATTGATTAGGCTTATACCAAACTGTTGTGGTATCGGGTTGTCTTATGGGAGGCAGTTCGATCATCTTAGCTTTCAAAAGTTGCTTAAGGACCGATGAAATGGGTTGGTTGAGTCTAGTGAAATTCCTTGGTGGGGGTTTTGGGGTTTGCTAAGTACCAACTTTTGCAAGGTACTAGCAACATTGACATTGTTGGTTTACCTATTATTTGTTACCCCATCACCAACTACATGCTTATTCTTATACTAGATTTTTGTGGTCCTTTCATCTTCTTTCCTTGGTTTAAGTTGACCTCTTCGAATAAGAGCCTTCTCTACTCTTCTTGCCAAATATATTGCTTGTTTAAAAGAGGTAATGGTTGTTGTTTCCAACTCATATGAGATCTGCTCTTGCAAGTTACCAATAAATATCTCTAGCATGTCTCGAGGAGGTAAGGTGTACCTTAATCATCCAACTAAACTTCTCCATCGAGACAAGAATTCTGAGAAACTCTCATCTTTTCCTTGCTTTAGGAGATACAAATCTTGGATGGTTACTCCTTTCTCCACATAAGCTCCAAATTGCTGAATAAATAACTCAATTGTTTCCTCAAAGTTTCTCAAAGAATGATGGGGTAGTTGATAATACCATTCCAATGCCATACCACCAAGGCTTTTAGGAAAAATCTTTAGCAACAACATATCATCATATATAATATCATGGCATGTTGTTCTAAACATCCTTAAATATTCTATTGGGTCCTATGTTCCCTTATAAATGGGTAATATTGGCATTGGAAAATGCTTAGGATAGGGCCTAGAGGCTACCATAGGATCTAGGGGTTGATTGCACATTTCCTTATAGTTATAAGTGAAACTTGGAGCTTGAAGTGTATCCATTCTTAATGCCAATTGTTTCACTATGGTTGTCAAACTTTGCATGTTTGGATTGTTGTTGTGTAATACCCCTAGATTCCCTAAGGGTGGGTTATAAGTAGGTTGTTGAAAGGGAACTTGGTTAATGTTGGAGGAATTAACACTGTTATGATATGGGTTATGGAATGGGATGTTTTGTGTAGCATCTTATTATGGGATAAAATTTGCATTTGATGGAATAAAAGAAGGAATTTTGAGAGGAATAGAATGAGATAAAAATTAAACATTATTTTGGAATGCACTACTAGTTGGGGGAGGTTGCAAAATTCCCCCAATGTTGGTGGTTGTTGTAGTAGCATACATGGGTTTATGAAACAGATTAACATTATGAGATGATTCAAACAAAGGATTGATGCGAATATTTTGATGAGACATTCCAACTTCTTTGAAGTGAGTGTCTCTATCCAAGGCTTCAATTAGGACTTGCCTATTTTGCCTAAAGAAATTCTAGATATGATTATGTGATTTGAAGATGAGTTGTTTGTTAGACCCCTCAATAGGATTAGAGTCATCACCAATCTCTATGTCCTCTTATTCTTCTAGATTGGGATTCTCCCTATCAACCAGATCATCCCCATGGCATAGAGGATTCTCTTTTGGTTCTATCATATTTTACTTACTCCTAAGGTTTGGAGCCATAGGATTAAGAGAAAGAGAGAAAGGAGATACAATGAGGCCAAAAAAATACAAAGGACACAAAAGGGATTTTTTAATTTATTAAGTATTTTTATGTTTTTCTAACACTATGCAAACAAATTTAATGGTCTTATTTATAGTTTAAAATCCAAAAAAAAGGAACAAAAGGAAAAGGCTTCCTAGATGGCCACTAAGGATGTGTTTCATGTCGGGTTCACCAAATATGTAGAGGGGGAAAATAACCCATCACGTATGATTCTCGATGGATCTATTGGGAGCCAAGGTAACCATGGGGCTATTGTTTCTCTACACTCGAGGGCTTGGGGATTGAAGGGTTCACTAGGAGTGGTTTAAGGACTCACTCCAAGTCTAGGATGGAATGTTTGATGTGTTTATTGAGCAAGCACCTAAGTTTGGTCTTGACTAAGATCTAAATTAGAAATAATTAAAGAACAATGCAGGGCAAACAATAATGCAAGCAAAAAAAGAACTATTCCTAGAATGATTCTTAGTTTCAATGAAGACTATCCCTAAAATTACGAGAAATAAACCTTTATTTTATTTTATCCTTTCAGCTATAGAAAACAAATGGGAGACACAAACACAAAAAAAAACCTAAAAGAGCTATCAGAACACTTACTTGACCCAATGGTTGATCCTAGCCAAATTTACACCTTGCAAATCCTGACCATGAATTTGATAAAATCTAAAAATAAACAATAGACACTTGGAAGAATTGATCAGTGTTTGGGGGCTTGCTTAGGCCATTGTATGACTGAGCTTGGAGGCATATAAGTCAAGCCCCCTTGGTCCTTTTAGTTGACCATTTGAAAATAAATATGATTGTTGACCTTTGGGAAAAAGCAAAATAAAACATAAAATAGTAAAATAGAGTGCAGACAAAATGGATGCAATGAAAAATAGGCATGCAAGGGATAACCTAGGGTTTTGGGAGTAGAGTTTTTTCCCTAAGCTATTGTGACCAAATTCGTACCCCATAATTAGTGAGTGTGAGTTCATAAACAAAGAAGAATATGGCAAAACCAATGGTTTTTCTAAATTTGTGCCTTGCCCTAGGGTGGGGCATGAAATCGTAGAAGGGTGCCTAAAACTAATCTATGAATGCAAAATACAATGAACAACTAAGAATTAATGATCTAAAGAGCTAAAAATGCACAAAATAAACCTGATAAGCCTATGGAGGAAGCAAGAGTAAAGGAAGCAACCAAGGTGGAAGACCTTTCCTCCTTCTCTAGAAGATAAATTATGTGCATAATCTATCATCAAGGCTTCTCCACTTGCTCACCCAAAAGCAGTCAATCACAAGAAGCACAAAAGCAAAGCAACAATAGAGCATTCCAAAAGCACTTTAGATAGATTAGATCACTTGTTGTTTTTATCTCTTTAAAAAGGAGTCCAATCCTTCTATTTATAGGAGGTTTGGAGGGGTTTAGGCAAGAAAAATAAAAAAACAACATTGGCCAAGAGCCAATGTCAAAGAGATAGGCAAAAAAATTGGGGTTTTTCAAGAGAAATAACCTAAATTTGCCAAATTCACACCTCGTCTTGGATGATCGTGAGTTCGGAAAAGGTAGGAGAAAAATCAAAGCAAAAGAGGAAAAATAAGCTCAATCTTGCTCTTAGCAAGTTTGAGTGACTTCTTAGGGATCTAAGGAGAAAATGACTCATTTTTATGGGTCAATTTTCAATGTCTACAACTTGTATCAAAATCTTCTTTCCATTTTTATCTTCCTTCCTGATCCTTGTACATAATGTTTAAACCCTATCACCACATTTATATTGAAGTAATATTGGCCATGGTTTCAAAATTGGATATAGATTGAGTGGTTTTTTATCACACAAACTATCCATCCAAATATAAATATTTTCTCTAGTTCCCACCACCCATGTTAGACCTTTAATCACTAGATTGGTAGATTTTTTTAAACCATTCCATAGAGCATAACCATTTGGAAGTGAGAATGTAGTAAATATTAAGCTTGGGTTATTTGGCTCAACATACTTAGAAGAATTCTTGTCCATTGTATTTGAATCTCTTTGTAGAATCTCCAAATTAATTTTCACCTTAGAGCTAATTTTGTATTATTAAGAACTTTTAAACTGAGACCTCCCCTAGTTTTATCATCACACACCTCACAAAAGGACTGCATAATATAGATCAAACATTTCTATAGATTTTGCCATAATATACAAGGACATATAATAATTCGGAATACCTATAAGAATGATCTAATTAGTTGCACTCTTCTTTCTAATTATAATCATCTACCTTTCCATGCTAGTAGTTTATTTTTAACTTTATTTATAACTGGATTCCAAAAATTCTATCCTCATTTTCCCCTCAAATAAGGGCATACCTAGATAAGTTTCTTGTAAATTTGCCTCCTCCATTTAAAGTAACTTGAATATCCCTGCTTTGATTTTAGCTGGGGTGTTTAGGAAGTAAAATTTGGATTTTGTTCTATTAACTTTCTGCCTTGATGCTCTTTTGCATTTCTTTAACAAGTTATTTAAATCTTTGACCTCGTTTATCCCTACCCTCCCAAAAAGGGTTGTATCACCTACAAAATTTTTATGGGTGATGTTATCGATGTTATTACTAGCCTTAAGTCCATTTATCATCCCATATTTGTTAGCCTTCTTCTAGTTCTTACCCAAAACCTCTACCATAATTCAGAATAAATATGGTGATGGAGGATCTCTGTGTCAGACCTCTATTAGCTTTAAATAATTTTGTTAATAACCCATTGAACAACACAAAATATAAAACTATAAAGACACAAACTTTAATCTATTTGACCTATTTCTTACCAAATCCAAACTTTTCTAATACTTCAAAAATAAAATCCCTTTCAACCCTATTATAGGCCTTACTCATATCAAGTTTTAAGATCATTTCTCTCTTTTATTGAAGCTGTTGAATGCATAACTTTATGAAACTCTATGATCCCATCCAAAATATACCTTCCTTTCACAAATCCTCTTTGCTCCTCTGAAATAAGTTTATCTAAAAAATGTCTTAATCAAATTGTCATCACTTTCAAGATAATATTATATGCCATATTACATAGGGATATGGGTCTAAATGAATGAAATAATTATTCATCCTTCTTTTTTAGAATCAGGGTAAGATATGTTGCATTTAATTTATAAGATATGTGTAGAGGGGGAAAACTGCCCTACCGCGTACAATTCCCAAAAGTTGGATCCACAAGAGAAAGCCTTTGGGGTGAACCACGGGGGTATGTTGTTCTCTACACTCGGTGCTAGGGGGAAGGGTTCACCAGGAATGGTTTAAGGACTCGCTCCAAGTCCTCTAGTTTTCAAGAATGTTTGATGTATTTGATTCAAGACAAACACCTAGATTTGGCCTTTCTAGATCTATGCTATAAAAGATAAAGGACAATGCAGAAATACAGAATGCAAGAATACAAGAGCTAACCCTAGAATGATTCTTTCTTTGAATGCTTTTCTAACCCTAGGGTTCCAAACAGACAACCTTTAAGCAAGGGCTCAAGAAGAGATGCACAAACAAAATTAACCCTAAGTGCACACTATATGTTGTTTATCTTTCAAATGCCTAGAAATTAATTAAATATATTTCTATAAAATCAGATCTAGGGTTTACAACAGAAATATAAAGCACTCAACAAACAACCTAAAGACTAATCAGAACACTTAGCTTATCCGGTGATTTATCCTTGCTTTTATCCCTTTATCCAATGCTATCAACAATTCCTGTTCCTGCAAGATAACTTGATAAACACTTGAAAAATATGATTAGCATTAGGGGGCCTACTTAGGCCACTGTACAACAATGCTTGGAGGTGCAACAATCAAGCCCCCTAGGTCCTTTTAGCTGACCTTTGATAAATAAAAGCGGAAATTGACCTTTGGAAGAAAACAAGCATAATACAATACAACAGAATAAAATGATGGAACCAC
Source organism: Wollemia nobilis (assembly GCA_028583015.1). Taxonomy (NCBI): domain Eukaryota; kingdom Viridiplantae; phylum Streptophyta; class Pinopsida; order Araucariales; family Araucariaceae; genus Wollemia; species Wollemia nobilis. The sequence continues at coordinate 5,309,612 of JAQPPZ010000456.1, forward strand.
AGAACAAAATGTAGTATCAAGCTCTAAATGCAGCCTAGAATGCAATGATAAAATTTAGGATAATAGATTACCCCTAGATACTATCTCAGGTGAAATCGCACCCCGTAATAGGCGATCATGACTTGCTCAAGCGAAATCATGCCCCGTAGAGAGCCGGGCATGATTTCGTAGAGACTATACGAAAAATAAAATACAAGTGCGATGACTCAATTACGTCACCCAAAAAATCTAAATATGCATGCAGAAGAGTGAATTCACCTAGCAGAGAGCGCAGAAGCAAAACAGAAGGGTTGAGACCTCCCGAATAGTTGATCTCTCCTTAGGGCTTCAACACCAATCCACCAAGAGCGAGCAACAGCAATCAACAATCCAATGCAGTAGAAAACCAATCAAACTTCACACTCCAAAGTTAACTTGCTTGCAAAAGAAGAAGAGAGATGCAGATCGAATTAGAACACTTGAGAATAATAATCATCAATCATTAATATCATTATTCGTTGTTTTCACTGAAAAATGAATTCAAACCCTCCTTATATAGTGGATTTGAAGGTGAGAAAGGTAGGAAAACCAAGGAGGGCCGACGTAAAACATGCCAAACCCAAAGAATTAGGGTTTTCTTAGACCAAACCCTAAAAAGGTGAAATCATACCCCATCAAGGCCGACCATGATTTTACCTATGCAAAGTCATGCCCCATCAAGGGCGAGCATGATTTCACATAGAGAGAGAAAAAAGGTAAAAGAGGGGGGAGAAGCCTAACCCTTGCCTTAGGCAAGTCTAAGGGGTCTCCCTAGGAGGCTCTAGGAAGATTTCCCACTAAAGTGGGTCAATTTTCTATGTCTACATTTTCCCCCTCTTTGATGCATTTAAGGCCAAGTAAATGCATCAAAGAAATATGTAGACCCCTATAGGCAAGAAGACAACAAGCACAGAAAGAAGTGGCCAGGTTTAGGTAAAAGGATGATGCAAAAGGGGTATCACAAAGGACACTCTAGAATTTTGCATGCTAGGTGAGACATTATTACCATTAATGCCTCTATGGCTAGGGTGCCCCCTCGAGTTTTAAAAGGAATGAAGATTCCTTAAGAAAATAAAAAGAGAGAAAGACAAATAATGAAGCAAGCAAACAAACAACAAAGCAAATATTACTGGGTACAACATGAATCTAATGCAACTAACATGAAATGCATAGATGAATAGAAGAAAGGGAAAGAAAGAAGAAGGGAAGAGAAGAAGAAGAAGAAGAAGAAGAAGAATCCAAAGGTCAACCATAGAAAGTGAGAGAAGCTGATCAAAGAACCCTGAATGAAGGGTGTTATGCCCAAAAGAATGGTCCAGGTGTGGAGTGAAAACCCTGCTATGGGTGTAGTACTCGCTAAGATGGACAAATGGACAAAATATGGAGCGTAACCCGCTATGGATGATTGCTCACTAGTGACTAATATGGGGTGATTACCCACTAGGATGTATATTAAGGCCTACTAAAATGGCCAAGGAGCTTATCCTATAATGGGGTGTTGAGCCTACTGAGTCAAAAGAAGTGTAACCCGATAGGGGAATACATTATTATTGATGTGAATGATGTATTAGCAAGTACTACCCGATAGGGGTGTGTAAGAATATATATAGACCAATCAATATGAGCATAACACAAAAGTAGTTGTGAATAGAGAGGAAGAAAATGAGGAGCAAAGAATTATGCGTGTGTGCCCCCAACTTGAAGTTTCAGCTAGTGAAAATTCAAGAGGGAGGAAATGTGCAAACAAAAGAGAGAAGAAGGTATATCCTTATCTAAAAAAAGAAAATAGAGGAAATAAGAATCATGCAAAGGACAAGGATATACCAAAAGAGATTGTATTCCTTGAATTTGAAGAGAAATGATGATCATTGTAAAAACTTTCAAAGTCAAGGAATACAAGAAGAAGAGAGAAGAGAAGAAAAGAGCAAAAGAAGATGAGAAGAGAAGAAGGGATGAAAATGCATAGGCCCTAGGTTGGGGTTTCGCTAGGCATCAGAACCCTAGTGAAAAGTGCAATGCATGTGAGCTATGACCTAACTAGGTATCATCACATGCCATTATCATGAATCCCCAAAAGCTATATGAACAAGCAATCATGAGCAAGAAACAATGCAATTATGACAAGCAAAAATGCAAGAGAAATAGAATGTTAAGCAATCATGCAAAGTATGATAGGAAATCATGCAATATGAGCAGGCAAATAGATGCAATATGATCTAAACTAAATGTAAAATGAAATGATAGATCAAGCATAATATATTTTTAAATGCATTATATTCATAGGTTCTTTAAGTTCTTTACCATCCAAAGAAGCCAAACAATAGGCACCTGAGCCAAACTTGGTCATTATGACAAAGGGCCCTAACCAATTGGGCTAAAACTTACCTCAAATATCAGCACGAGCATTGGTGTTCTTCTAGTTTTCCTTGAGGACAAGGTCCCCAACCTCAAAAGAATGATTGCAAACTTTCTTAGAATAATATCACCAAAGTCTATCCTGATAGGCTCTCAAATGCTCTAAGGCATGAATACACTTTTCATCCAACAACTCCAATTGGTGCAAATAGTCTGCATGATACTCATCATCGACCATGACATCTTGCAACAAGATGCACAATGAAGGAACCTCAAGCTCAAAAGGAAACACTACCTCAGACCCATATACCAAGACATATGGTGAGGCCCCTGTGGGAGTACGCACACTAGTACGATAGGCCCACAAGGTAGGATAAAGTTGGATATGCCAGTCATGATCGGTCTTACTAACCAAATTCTTCAAGATCCTGATCAAGGACTTGTTGGATGCTTTGGCTTACCCATTACCTTGGGGGTAATAAGGAGTTGACCACCTATGTTGAATCTTGTACTTAGCACAAAGATTATGAACATCCTTATTCTTGAAAGGAGTGTCATTGTCAAAAATAATCATCGAAGGAATCCTAAACCTACAAAGAATCTGGTTGAAGATGAACTTAGAAACTTGAGTTCCAATCACCATAGCTAGGGGCATGGCTTCAACCCATTTAGTGAAATACTCAATCGTAGTAATGATAAACTTGTGACCATCCGATGACACTAGGTTAACTTTCTTGATAATGTCCAATCCCCACATGGAGAATGGCCAAGGGGAAGAGATAACCTGAAGGTCCTAAGAAGGAGCATGGATGAGATGATCATGGCATTGACACTTGTCGCAACACCGAACATAGTCACATGCATATTTCTCCATGGAAGGCCAATAGTACCCCATCCGAAGGAGCTTTTTGGCAATAGCATTACCACTAAAATGGCCTCCACATGAACCTTCGTGAGCATCACTAAGAGCAAGCTAAGTTTCATCAAAGTTAAGACATCTCAAGAGGATACCTTCAAAAGAACGTTGATACAAGGTGTTGCCGATTATGATGAATCAACATGCTCTTTTGCACAAAATCTTACACTGATTGTGATCTAAACCATCAGGCATCAAACCATCCTTAAGGAAATTAAAGATGTCATTATACCATGGCTCAGATGGGGAAGCTTCGATGGTCAAACAATCTAACGGGACAAGACAAGAACCAAGTGATGTAGGTTCCCAGAGTTGTCTAATGATAATCGATGCTTGATCATCTTCTAACTCTAGAGGGAACAAGGATGCAACAAGTAGCCATGGCATCCACATGGTGGTTTGAGGATCTAGGGATAGACTCTATGGTTACTCAATCAAATGAGGACAACAACTTAGTAACAATCTCCTTGTAAGGTTTAATTTTATCATCCTGAGTCTGATAAACATCATTAATATGATTAACCACAAGTTGAGAGTCACCAAATACCGAAATAACTCTAACCTACAAAGCTAAGGTAGCTCTAAGACCAAGGATCAAAGCTTCATATTCTATAGTATTATTCATGCAAGAGAAATGAAGTTTGAAGGACAAGGGGATGAGTTGCTTTTGTGGGGTGACTAGAATGACTCCAACACCAACACCCTTCATGCATCGGGCTCCATCAAAAAACAAAGTCCAAGACTCAGACTCTTCAATTTCGACATTGAAGCACTCATCGAGAAACTCAACAACTATAGGATGGGTAGCTTCTAGGGGAGCGGAGGCTAACTGATCAACAATCACCTAACCCTTAATAGCCTTCTAACCTATAAAATTCAAGTCAAACTCACTAAGGGCCAACACCCATTTAGCAGCTCGACCTGAAAGGTGGGGCTTAGACATCAAATAGTGCAAAGGATCAAACTTTGCAACTACCAATATCTTATGGCTGAGCATGTAGTGTCTTAAATTCTGAGAAGCAAACACTATGACAAGGCAAAGCTTCTCTAAGGGAGTGTACCTAGTTTCATAGCTAACCAAGGTTCTACTGATATAGTAGATAGCTCATTCTTTATTTTGATCATCATGTTGGGCCAGCATGGCTCCTAAAGCATGAGCAGTGGCTGCTATGTAAAGCATCAAATGCCTACCAGGCACAGGAGGAACTAAAATAGGTGAGGAAGTGAGATACTATTTGAGATCATCAAAATATTTTTGACACTCAGAATCCCATCAAAAGACCACATCTTTCTTAAGAAGCTTAAGAAAGGGCTGACACTTATCAGCTAACTAGGCAATGAACCGATGGATAGACTAAAGTTTACCTTGTAGACTACGTAGTTCGATCAGGGTGCGAGGAGGAGGTATATCAGTGATAGTCATTATCTTAGTGGGATCCACTTCAATGCCTCACCTAGAAACTATGAAGCCTAACAACTTGCCAGATGTGACTCCAAACACACACTTAGCGGGTTTAAGATGAACCTTGTATTGCCGAAGCCTTTCAAATATTCATCTTAAATCATGGACATGATCCTTTCATTCTATGGAGTGAGCTAGAAGATCATCCACATAGTCCTAGAGAATATCATGCATCATGTCATGGAAAATATAAGTCATGGCCCACTGATAGGTAGCTCCTACATTCTTCAGGCCAAAAGGCATGACCTTCCAGTAGAAGGTTCCCCATGGAGTAGTGAATGTTGTCTTAGCCTGATCCTCAGGGGTAATCATAATCTGATTGTAGCCTGAGAAACCATCCATAAGCGAAAGCATTCCACATTTGGTAGTGAAATCTACAATCTGATCTATGTTGGGCAAGGGAAAATCATCCTTGGGACATGCTAAATTAATATCCCAAAAGTCGGTACATATTCTGATTGTTCCTTCCTTCTTAGCTATAGGAACGATATTGGAGATCCAATTAGAATAGTCGATAGCTTTTATAAAATTAATATCAAGGAGTTTTTGGAGCTCTTCCTTGACTGAGAGGGTGACCTTAGGATGCATCTTCCTAAGTTTCTTCTTAACAGGCTTAGCACTAGGTTTAACTACCAAATGATGCATGACAAGGGAGGGATCAAGCCCTAGCATGTCGGCATATGACCAAGCAAAAATATCTTGATACTCTCTTAATAAATTGGTCAATTGCTCCTGCTCATCCATGGACAAGGCTTTACCTAGCTTAAGGATTCTAGGGGCTTCCTTAGAACCTATGTTCACATCTATGGTCTCCTCAATAAGGATGGACAAGTCATCCTCAAGAGGAGGTGAGGGCAGGAATCACTCCTAATTGCTCAAGGTCCTCGGGGGACATAGAACCAAAGTCCACTTGAGAACTAGAAGATTCAACCTACGCAATGCAAGGGATAGACCCATCAAAGTAGATATCATTCTAAGGTGGATCCTCATATTTGACATACTACTCAGGGGTTATGACCGACAAAGAAGGAGAGGGTGGCCCCTCATCCTCAACACTCCACTCTAAACTTTGATGAGATTTATCTAAGAGAGATTCTTGACAAGAAGAGTTGTCTTGATCCTGAGATGAGATATTGATTGATAATTCCTTATCAAGATTTTTAGGTTGCTTGGTTTTGTTAGATAAGGAATCTGATGAATGAAACTGAGCTAGATCATCTGGTGAGCAAAATTCAAATGGATGAGGATCACCCAAGATAGAAATAGGTTGATTTTCAAATTTAAATTTTACACATTGATGAAAAGTAGAAGGGACAACCTCCATCGCATGGATCCAAGGATATCCAAGAAGAAGATTAAAATATGTAGGACAAGATACCACATAAAACAATGTATCTAAAATTTTAGGTCCAACTTTGAGGGGAAGTGATATGGTACCATAAGCTTCTTGGGACTCATTGTTGAAAGTTTTAATGATATCATCGGATTTAGTTATATCTTCCTCTTTTAATCCAAAATTTTGAAAGAAATGATATGTGCATAAATTAAGGGAAGAACCATTATCAATCATAACTCTCTTGATAAAAGTATCCCCAATAAATGCAGTGATGTAAAGAGAAGAATATTTTTGCAAGTCTGAGAAAGAAATATCAGCATCCGAGAATGTGAGATGATGTATCCCAAGAGATCTTACAATATTGGCCATATCACTAGGGGAAATATCTGGAGGGATATATTGTTGCTTCAAAACATTTATTAAGGCTTCTCCATGAGTAGGAGAATTCTGTAATAGTTCCAAAAGAGAGATATTTGCTGAGAAACTGATTTCCTACTGAGATCGTTAAATCTGTTGATTCTGCACTAACTTTTTTGAAGTAGCTGTTATCATACCAACCATGTTATTATCATAATGGTGTGGTACACTTCTATAAGATACTTTATTAGCTACCTATCTAATTACATTATGATTAACAGATGGTTTTTGTTGCAAATTTTCCAAATCAAGACGTTCTACATCAATCAAATCTTGAACCACATGTTTCAACTTCTTACAAGAATTTATCCAATGTCCTTCTACTCTATGATATGCACAATGTTGACCTACCTTATACCAATGAGTTGTAGTATCTGGTTGCCTTATGGGAGGTAACTCAATTGCATTGGCTTCTAAAAGTTATTTCAAAACTGCTTCCATAGACATATTAAGCCTTGTAAAATTCCTTTGTGGAGGTTTTTGAAGTACTATCTTTTGTAGGTTGTTAGTAACATTATTAACAGGCCTACTATCCATTCCACTATCACCTCCTATGTGTTTATTCTTATGTTGAGACTTAGTAGGTTTCTCTTCTTTGAATTTGAGTTGGCCTCTTCTGATAAGGGCATGTTCTACTTTTCTTGCTAAATCAATTGCTTGATCAAAAGATGTAATAGTAGTAGTCTCTAATGCATAAGATAATTGTTCTTGTAAATTACCAATAAATATCTCAAGCATATCCCTTGGAGGTAAAGTATATCTCAAACGTCCAACTAAACTTCTCCAACGAGCCAAGAACTCTGAAAAGCTTTCCTCTTTACTTTGTTTTAAATTGTAAACATCTTTCATTGTCACTTCCTTTTCAATATAAGCACCAAATTGTTGAACAAATAATTCTACTATTTCTTCAAAACTCTTCAAGGAATAATTGGGTAACCGATAATACCACTCTAATGCCATGCCACCAAGACTCTTAGGAAATGTTTTAAGTAACAACATGTCATCATAAATGAGATCATGGCAAGTTATTCTAAATCTTCTTAAATGCTCAATTGGATCTTCTATCCCCTTATAAATAGGTAAAACTGGCATAGAAAAATGCTTAGGATAAGGCCTAGTAGCAACAATAGGATCCAATGGCTGATTACACATTTCCTTATAACTGTAAGTAAAACTTGAAGGCTGAATCATCTCAACTTTTGAAACCAATTGCTTTACCATATTTGTTAAATTCTGCACTTCTAGATCACTGTTATGCACTATCCCTAGATTCCCTAAAGGAGGAGTGTTGGACATATTGATACTATTGAGGTATGTGGTATCTTGTTGAAGAGGATAACTAACATTTGGTGGAATAGAGGCAATAGTGTTGAGATAAGCAGATTGAGGAGGAAATTGAATATTTTGAATGGCACTACTAGTTGGAGGGACTTGTAGATTCCTTCCAACATTGGTGGTTATAGTAGTGGCATAAGTTGGATGGTGAACATGATTACCATGATTCAAATATTCACTCAAGGAGTTATCATGAGATGGTCTAACTTCCTCAAGTAGGGCTTCTTCCTCTAAAGCTGCATCCAATGCATGCTTATGATATTTATAAAAGGTCCACACATGCTCAAAGGATTTAAAAATAAGGTTCCCATCAGGTCCCTTAATAGGATCAAGACTATTATCAATCTCTTCTTCCTCAAGGTTAGGATTTTCTCTATCAACTTGATCATTCTCTTGAAAAATCTCATCAAACCCTAAAAGCCTTCTTCCATTCCCAAGGTTGGAAGCCATTGGAAAAGGAGAGAAAGACTAAGGAAAAAGGAGGAACTAAGACCCACAAAAACAAGCACCAAAAATTATGTTTTTAATATTTTTTGATCTAACACACAAAATTAATGATCTTGATTAAAGTTTTAAAAGAAAAGGAGGTGTTCACATCGGGTTCACCAAAGATGTAGAGGGGGAAAACTGCCCTACCACATACAATTCTCAAAAGCTGGATCCACAAGAGAAAGCCTTGAGGTGAACCATGGGGGTATGTTGTTCTCTACACTCGATGCTAGGGGGAAGGGTTCACCAAGAATAGTTTAAGGACTCACTCCAAGTCCTCTAGTTTTCAAGAATGTTTGATGTATTAGATTCAAGACAAACACCTAGATTTGGCCTTTCTAGATCTATGCTATAAAAGATAAAGGACAATGCAAAAATACAGAATGCAAGAATACAAGAGCTAACCCTAGAATGATTCTTTCTTTGAATGCTTTTCTAACCCTAGGGTTCTAAATAGAAAACCTTTAAGCAAGGGCTCAAGAAGAGATGCACAAACATAATTAACCCTAAGTGCACACTATATGTTATTTATATTTCAAATACCTAGAAATTAATTAAATATATTTCTATAAAATCAGATCTAGGGTTTACAACAGAAATATAAAGCACTCAACAAACAACCTAAAGACTAATCAGAACACTTAGCTTATCCGATGATTTATCCTTGCTTTTATCCCTTTATCCAAAGCTATCAACAATTCATGTTCCTACAAGATAACTTGATAAACACTTGAAAAATATGATTAGCATTAGGGGGCCTACTTAGGCCACTATACAACAATGCTTGGAGGTACAATAGTCAAGCCCCTAGGTCCTTTTAGCTGACCTTTGATAAATAAAAGTAAAAATTGACCTTTGGAAGAAAACAAACATAATACAATACAACAAAATAAAATGATAGAATCACATAACAGAATGTAATATCAAGCTCTAAATGCAGCCTAAAATGCAATGATAAAATCTAGGATAACAGTTTACCCCTAGATACTATCTAGGTGAAATCATACCCCATAATAGATGATCGCGAATTCATAAGAGAATCACACCTCATAGAGAGCTAGGTGCGATTTCATAGAAACTATATGAAAAATAAAATACAAGTGCGATAACTCAATTACATCAATCAAAAAATCTAAATATGCATGCAAAAGAGTGAATTCACCTAGTAGAGAGTGCAGAAGCAAAATAGAAGGGTTGAGACCTCCCGAATAGTTGATCTCTCCTTAGGGCTTCAACACAAATCCACCAAGAGTGAGCAACAACAATCAACAATCCAATGCAGCAGAAAACCAATCAAACTTCACACTCCAAAGTTAACTTGCTTGAAAAAGAAGAAGAGAGATGCAGATCAATTAGCGAGCACTTGAAAAATAATAATCATCAATCATTAATGTCATTATTTGTTGTTGTGCTGAAAAGTGAATTCAAACCCTCCTTATATAGTGGATTTGAAGGTGAGATGGGTAGGAAAACCAAGGAGGGCCGACGTAAAACATGCCAAACCCAAAGAATTAGGGTTTTCTTAGACCAAACCCTAAAAAGGTGAAATCATGCCCCATCAAGGCCGACCATGATTTTACCTATGCGAAGTCGTGCCCCATCAAGGGCGAGCATGATTTCGCATAGAGGGAGAAAAAGGGAAAAAGAGGGGGGAGAAGCCTAACCCTTGCCTTAGGCAAGTCTAAGGGGTCTCCCAGGAGGCTCTAGGAAGATTGCCCACTAAAGTGGGTCAATTTTCCATGTCTACAATATGTATTGTTATACCCTAGACTATTCCACTTCCACCAATAAATAATCCTTCACTATATCCCAATTATGTTGATAGAATGTTGTAGAGATCCCATCCAGACCTAGGGGTTTATCTTTATTAAAATATAAAAGAGCTAAATGAACTTTTTCTAGAGTAATAGGCCCCATTAGTTTCCTATTGTCTTCATATGTTATAGCTGAAGGTACTTCTAGTAGTTTTGTCACATCCCACCTTGGAGGACTATTTTTAAGATGCTATTTGTGTAGTGATAGCTGGTTTTAATGCTTAATATATTTGCATTGTATTTGTCAAAAGAAAATGATGTTGTGTTGCTTGATTGCAGGAACATTTATTCTCATAGGTGGAAGACTGACCACCAAGAGATGAGAAGGGAAATGATGACTATGACAACTCAACAGGTAAAGCTCATATTCCTATCATCACTAGTTACCTCCCTGATGGCGGTGTTACTTGAGTATTACTCTAAAAAGTCCTGCCCAATCAAAGGAAAAATGGTGATGGGGGATATTGGGCACATGCATCGAGTGCTTGTATGCCATTTGTGTGTGATTTGATTTCATGATTGATTTGCATGAGTTTGGTTAATTGAATTTTATTTGAAAATGCACATTAAATAATATTTTGCATTTTTCAAATTATTTAAAAAAATATATATATATCATGCAATTTATGATAATTTAGTGAAATCTTAATTTGAGCAATTTTTAAAGTAAAGGATTTATTTTGTTAAGCATGCTTGTTGGATTTAGTTGATCCTATTTTAGAAGGAAATTAGGTAGTTTGTGTTTTTATGAACTTGCTCAATTTTAAATTGGATTAAAACATGGAAAAAAAACTACCTTGAAGAATTAAATAATCAAGCTTTCCTGCACATGGCTAGTTTGGGAAGGTTGAAATGGTGGATAAGATTCTTTTCTTATCTCTATGGATTCCCTTTCCATTAAAATAATATATATTAAAAGCAACCTGCTCATGGGATAAGAAAAAAAGAAGATAAAAATAATAATAAATATATTTAGAAGCATCTTTTCTGAAAGAAAGAAAGCAAAAAATAATAATAATAATAAATAAATAAAATATATACTTAGAAACATCTTTCTTGTCTAAGAGGAAAGAGAGCTATAAATTTCCATAGAAGTTGTGAAATAAAGGCTAGCTTATGTTATGTGGGAGAAGAGGCTAGAAGGGGTGGACGGAAGGAGAACATTCAAGCAAAACTTAGTTTGGGGTTTGCGAAATCCAGGTGTGGAAGTTTCCTCTTCCTTTACGTATGATTAAATTGTTTGCTCCTCTTTACTCTATTACCCTGAATGATGATTCGTGTTAATATTTGGAGAGTTGTTTGTAATCCCATTGCTTTCTATTTTAATTTGGGTGTTCAAATATTATTGTTAATACTGTCAGCATTGTCCAAAGGAGGGTATTATGTATTATATCATTGAGTATTGGAACCCTGGTATAGATGTAATAAGACCCCATTGCTTTAAAGCCATTTATCCAAGCTCGTAGAAGCCACGTTGGTCTTGATTGTCAATAGAATGTTTTAAATTGGAAATTTTAATCGTCCATTGGCCAATCTATTATGTCTTGCATGCCTCACTATGACTCATAGCTCTAATAGTGACGTAGGAAGTGACCATCATTGTGAATGGTCATGGGAAAATTATGAAAGATAACTAATCATTGGAGTAGCTCATTCTTAGGGTTGACTGAATGTTTGGGTTGATCTGTAGAAAGAAATTTGAAAAAAAATAGACCTTGTTATAGCACTGTTTCATAACGATTTGTCAAGAGTTCACCTTCATCTTAGGCTTGTACCTATCCTCTATATTGATCTAATGACAAAACTACTCTTCATGAGCAAGGTTCTGAGAAGATAACTAGTGGGCTATGCATAGAATTATATCATATGTGCATATGCTCTGTATGGTGCCAAAATCCATTTAGCTCATGTGGTCGATGTGGTTGAAATCAAACCTTTATTATGCTTGAATCGTATAAATTCAATCAACTATGCTAATTCCCATGTAACATCAATTGTGACCTCTATTGGAATTTTGTTCCACTTTAATACCTTTTCCTTTGGCTATAACTGTTTTAGAGTCACCGCTATCGACATACACAATGTCCAATCCTATGATTTGATGTTTGTTTATCTACATTGTAACATGAGGTCCACATTAAATTTATGTGAAATATTCGATGAATGATGGCTGGAGTAAAATCTCTATGATCTACCCATTTGATGTATAAGCAATTGACTGTTCAACTGTGCACTGCATTCAATGCCTTTCTCGATCTTCCAATCAATGGTGAATTCTCTATCAAAATTGTTCTCTCAACCTCTGTTGACCCACGCCCATGCCTTTGCTATTTCTTACTCTATGCTTGCTCAGATGAGAAGGTTTGATAAACTATTGTGATAGTAGGTTACCAAAAATTTAATTCATTATTGACTTCTCTTCAACATAGTATATAACATGACTGTGGAAAACTGTGGACACAAACCTCGAGCATAGATAAAGGTAAGGGTTGCAATATACATGTCTGTTTATTAGGAATGAATTCTGATTTAAATGGGTTATTGGCTTCTTATGATAAACTTCGTCAGGTGTAGTTTTATCACAAAAGAATGGTCGCCGACTTAGTGCAGTTAACCTTCGACAGTTTAAAATTTAAAGAAGTCCCCATTATACTTTATAATAAATATGATTTTTCATATGTTTTTTCTATGAGCATCGGATCCACATACTAATATTAGTGCTAGCTATCTTTAGGAAATTGGAAGGGGTCTTTTAGTCATAAAAGTGAATTATTTATTCATTTCCTTCAATTGTAAATATTAGTTTATTATCATAAAGTAGAATGATCTATAAGACATGGAAATCATATGTTATTTTGAATTGAGATTTGAAATCTAGTAATTAGAATAACTGAATGAAGAAAGTGAAATTATATATAGTTTGCATTTCTATTTCATTATATATGTTATAATGAAAATTGTATCTGAAGTTAATCAACCAGAAGTATGAAAATTATCTTCTAGGTTTGGAAGGAAAAACCCTATTGAGATTTATAAAATATTGTATACTTAATTAACTTACGAAATGAGAATAGATAATGGATTTACAACTTACTAAGAATATTTCCTTCCTATTTGTGATAGTAACTTTACCTTAATTGAAGTAGAATTGTTTGATTTTGTATAAGAAGGAAACCAAATATTATTGGATATTGTTCTACTAAGTTTTATGGGATATGTTGGATAATAGATTTGGGATCTATTACTAGGTAAAAAGGGAATGAACTCATAGTTTTTGTATGCAATATCTTGAGTTTTTAATGAGTAGAAACATTTAGTAAAATTTCAAATGTGTGATTAAACTAGCTTATGATTTATGATAAATTTGTAAATGGATAATCATCTAGAAGAATGGAAAATCTTCTAGTATGGATAAGGATGGATTGGTGTCCATTCCTTGGGAAGAGGTATGGGACTCTTCCCTATGTTTGGTGATAAACCAAACAAATTATGGTTGGGATTAAGAATTAATCCTTATTTATAAAAATATTAAATATGGATGAATTATTTATTCATGATTGGTGATTTCTTTGTATGTGATATACATTTGGCAAATGTGTGATGCATGATTGCATTTAAATTTGATAAGCATGGTTTGCTTGTAATGCATTTGGCATACTTTGCATCCGAGTTGTCCTGATCCCTTCACTATCATCTCTCACTCCAAGAAGATTCAAGACATTCCAGAGAAGGACCGGACAACAATTATTGAAGACTATTATACTATTCATTTTGTATAAGCATGTTTTGAGATAGTTTCATTGTAATTATGGATGGCTGAAATTATTGATGTATAAACAGCCAAGATTTGTAATATTTGATGTATTTTGGATTACATGCTTATGTATATTATAAAAGAAGACTTCTAATGTAGTATTCACCTCCAATATATGTTAGGTGATATATGATTTGGAAATTGATCAAGTAATGGAAATACTTTGATTAGTATATTTTTGTCAAATGTATGATGATTAATGGATGTTTATAATTTCTATCTCTTATTGATTACATTAGTGTAAAGGAAAACTTATGGATGACCTACACAACAATATGAGACAAAACAATACCATTAATCTAAGGGAATTAGAAGCAAACCAAGCACTCAATACATTTGGGAAGATGACAATCAATCACCAACACCATCACACCTAGTAAATGAGTAAATTTTATAATGGTGCTTAAGACAATATCCCAAGTCACATGAGAAATAATAAGATTAATGACTCTCTCCTTAATACTAGTCTTCATGGATAGTATGGAGAGGAGGGGATGATTCCCTTTGGGTAAAACTCCCAATTAATGGTAAAACCATTGAGATGTCCTCATGAAGGACTTAGCCATTGTATTATCCTCACATCAAATGGTGATGGTATGGAGGAATTAAAGGAGATGGTACTCCTATTTATGAATGGTTATGAATGAATTTAAATGTGACTTTGGATTAATATTTTATGGCTCGGATCACTTACTGAGCATTTGGGATATCCTTGTCTTAGATCATTATTATACTCTTGACTCATTGAAAGGTGAACATGATTATTATATGGGTTCAAAAAAATTAGTGGATGAGAAGTAACAACTAGGGTTGTTACAGTTGGTATCAGATCCTAGGCTAACTAGTAGATTCTAGTTAGATCTAGGTTAGCAAAATATTTGGGCATGAAATAAAACAACTCAAACATAAGTTCCATAACTCTAAATGATGCACACTTGGTAAGGACAAGGTCAGTACTTGAGATTATCGATGTCTGAGTTCCTATCCCCCATGAATAGATCCATAGTCATTCGAAAGTGGAAGAGCTAAGTGAACCCTCCTTCTATGGGTTTTAAGCGGTGTACCTTAGACTCTTTTGGGAAAATTACTCGACATCTATGTCTTTTGACTTACTTACTCCTTATTCTCAAGTGTGTATGAACAACAACAGAGTTAGTGGACTAAACTAGGGAATGAACCTAGTAGTAATAGATTACTTGAGAAATTATGATGAAATCTAGTTGTCTAGAATTTCAACTACGAAAATCAGTGAGAATTAATACAACTTTTTACTCCAGTAAACATGGCGACAAGCTTGAGAAGTAAGAAGAAAGGAACCTTGCAACAAAATAGTCCCGATAGTCCGGCGGGGAGGGGGGAAAGTTCTGGGAATTAGAAAAGATATGGAGAACCTTAAAAAATTCCCAATCACCACAACAACAATCATGAGATGGAAAATCCAGAGGTTGAGATTAGAGAGGATGAAGATCCCGAAGAGCGTGAAAACAAGGCCCGCATGAAGAAAGAAATGGGCAATGACATAAAGCATATTAAAGTGACTAAGTTCATGGGAAAAGGAGGAGAAGATGCAGCTGAGTCATGGTTAGATGAACTGGAACTTCATTTCTCCATAAGAAACTACTCCTCTGAAACTAAAACAACATTTGCTCTTTCTCATCTGGGAGGAATAGGAATTGACTGGTGGAATGCTTATAAATATGAACATAAGATCTCACCTAACAAGTTGAAGTGGGAAGTTTTTGTGGAATATTTTAAGGATAGATTCCTTACAAAGCAATTTTATTTGAATAAATTTAAGGAATTCTTCGCATTTCAACAAGGATCAAGATCTGTGGAGGAATACTATGAATAGTTTGTGAGACTCCTTAAATATGTGTCATCCTATAATCAGAATAATGAGATGAAAATACATAAATTTGTCCTAGGAATGAAGCCTTGGTAAATTTCTAGGAGAGATGGATTGAGTTTACCAATGAAGACAAAGAAAGGCAAAGGATGTATAGTGAACCAAGAGAATTTCAACCAATGCTAATTTCAGCAATGCAACTAAAGAAAACTATTAGAAAAGGAGGATTGGTTTATGTAGTTAAACTCAAGGAAAAAGAGGAAATTCCAAAGGAAGAAATTATTGGAAAATTTCCACTGTTGTAGGAATTTCATGATGTTTTTGTTGATGAGATACCTGGATTGCCGCCTAAACATGAATTTGATTTCACCATAGAATTGATGCCAGGTACTGAGCCTATCCATAGAGCTCCTTATAGAATGAACCCCATCGAGATGTAGGAATTGAAAGTGCAACTTCAAGAGTTTCTAGAAAAAGGGTTGATAAAACCAAGTGTATCGCCTTGGGGAGCACCTATTTTATTTGTGAAGAAGAAATATGGTTCATTAAGGCTATGCATAGATTATAGAATGCTAAACAAGGCAACTATAAAGAACAGATATCCATTGCCAAGGATAGAAGATTTATTTGATCAACTAAAAGATGCCACCATTTTCACAAAGATTGATCTAAAATCTGGATATCATCAACTAAGAATCTGAGAAGAAGACACACATAAAACCACATTCAAGACTAGATATGGTCACTATGAATTTACAATCCTACCATTTGGATTGACTAATGCACCAACAAATTTCATGAATTTGATGAATAGTGTGTTTAGAAAGTAGTTGGATCGATTTGTGTTGATATTCTTGGATGACATTTTGATTTATTCTCGTAATAGAGAGGAACATGATAAGCACTTGAGGATAGTGCTAGAAATTTTAAGGAAGAACCAAATCTACGAGAATTTGTCTAAATGTGAATTCTATGTTCCACAAGTGCATTACTTGGGGCATATTATATCAAGGATGGGATCTTATTGATCCAAAGAAAATAGAAGCCATTTTGAATTGGCCACCTCCAAAAAATGTGACATAAGTAAGAAGCTTCATGGGTTTGTCAAGATATTATAGGAGGTTTGTTAAAGACTACTCTAAGATTACTTATTCAATAACCAACCTTCAAAAGAAAGGGAAGGAGTTTAAATGGATAGAAAAGTGTGAAGAAGCATTTAATTTTCTTAAACAGAAACTAACCTCAACGCCTATTCTGAAGATTTTGGATCCCACAAGAAATTTTTAGTTTGCACCGATGCCTCTTTGGAAGGGTTAGGAGGAGTTCTATCCCAAGATATTTTATAGTAGCATATGAGTCTAGGAAACTCAAAAAGCATGAAGTTAACTATGCTACTCATGATTTAGAACTTGTTGCATTGTGCATGCCTTGAAAATTTGGTGATATTATCTGATTGGTAGACCATTTGAGTTAAGAACCGATCACTAGAGTTTAAAGTATATCTTCACTCAACCATTACTAAATTCTAGACAAAGAAGGTGGATAGAGTTCTTAGCAGAATATGATTTTGGTATTGAGTATATCAAAGGAAAATAAAATAAAGTCGTTGATGCCTTAAGTAGGAGGAAGCACATAGCTGCATTGACTCAAAGTCATGTAGATTTAATGGGGCAAGTCAAAAATATGCAGTGTCAAGATCCTGAATGTAGTGAAATTCGGGTTAAGATAGAGCAAAAATTGAATGAAAACCAAGATTATAGCATGAAATATGGACTTTTATGCTTTAGAGATCGAGTAGTCATACCTAAATTGGGTGATTTGAGGAGATTGATCATGCGAGAAGCTCATAATTCTCCTTATTTCGCTCATCCTGGAGGAGCCAAGATGAGGGAAAATATGAAAAAGACCTTTTACTGGTCGGGCATGAAGAAATATATCATTGATTTTGTGGTACGATGTTTACAGTGTCAGAAGGTGAAAGTTGAACATCAACATCCAGCAGGAAAATTATTTTCACATGCTATACCCACTCACAAATGACAAGTAATATCAATGGATTTTATTATCGGTTTGCCAAAGATAAAATATCATCATGATGCAATCTTTGTTATAGTAGATAAACTCACTAAGGTTGCACATTTCATACCAGGATGTACTACAGATGATGTTGTAGTTATTGCCAATAAATTTGCAAAAGAAATTTTTAGGTTGTATGGATTTTTGGAGATGATTATCTCTGACAGGGATTCTAGGTTTACTTCTAAGTTCTAGCAGGCTCTCCATCGTGCAATTGGCACAACTTTGAAAATAATGCCCTTTTGTAATGAACTTAATTGATTCATGTATATAACAAAAGGGATGCCTAAATAAAAGGGTGGACAAATAAGCCTTAAGAGGTATAAGGTTATATAATCATGCTTAAGATGACATTCCAAGGATTCTATGAGTTGATCACGTATAGTGATTTTGTTATCTTAGTGACCCCATCGGGAAGATGTGGGTTGGATCTAAGATCTATGAATAACCATTGTTGAGGTTATTTCATTATGATGGGTTTCCATCTTCAAGGCATTCACCTATATACTGGTCCTGGTGGACAGTATGGTTAAGGGTGATTTCCCTTTTATGTGGGATGAAACCTAACGCTTGGCCAGCATTCTCATATCCGAGTGGTATGAGGGTTTCGTAGAAGCTGATCACTTCTACTCAAGAGTGACTCTGATCAAGTCTTAATATCTCTTGATGTTATTTGCCTTGATAACTTATAATCCAAATGGAATGATTCTATCTTAGTTCATGATTATGACCCTTGCCTCATGAAATATGAATATTGTCATTGGACCAAAAATGGTCAAAATAATGGAAGAGCAGCTAGGACTAATCCGTCAAAGGCTCAAGGAAGCCATAGATAGACAGAAGAGTTATGCAGATTTGAAAAGAACCCCTAGAGAATTCTTCGTAGGTGACAGAGTGTTTCTAAGGGTAAAACCTAAGAAGAGTGCCATTAAATCAACAAAGTTGGATCCTAGATTTGTTGGTCCATTTGAGATTGTGGAGAAGATAAGTCTTGTAGCCTATCGGCTTGACTTACCACCTAACCTATCAAAGATCCATAATACTTTTCATGTATCCCTACTTAGGAGATATATTGTTGATCCTGATCATGTGTTAGATGTTTCTAATTTACAGATGGCAGATCCGACAACCTTTGAAGTGAGACCTGTGAAGATCTTGGAATTTCATTCCAAGACTATGAGGAAGCGTAATATTGATCAGTGCAAGGTCCAGTGGGACCAGTATTCTGAAAATAATTCCACTTGGGAAAAAGTGGAAGATATGAAAAGACACTTTCCTTATTTATTTAATGATGCTATGTAATAATACAGGTTGAACTATGGACCACTTATACAAAGTGGAAACTATGCCAAAAACTATGTTTTATTGATTGTTATGTAATAATTGCAGGAAAACATAGAGGATTGTGTTTAATCTAAGGGGGGAGTATGTCACATCCCACCTTGGAGGACTATTTTTAAGATGCTATTTGTGTAGTGATAGCTGGTTTTAATGCTTAATATATTTGCATTGTATTTGTCAAAAGAAAATGATGTTGCGTTGCTTGATTGCAGGAACATTTATTCTCGTAGGTGGAAGACTGACCACCAAGAGATGAGAAGGGAAATGATGACTATGACAACTCAACAGGTAAAGCTCATATTCCTATCATCACTAGTTACCTCCCTGATGGCGGTGTTACTTGAGTATTACTCTAAAAAGTCCCACCCAATCAAAGGAAAAATGGTGATGGGGGATACTGGGCACATGCATCGAGTGCTTGTATGCCATTTGTGTGTGATTTATATTTGATTTCATGATTAATTTGCATGAGTTTGGTTTAATTGAATTTTATTTGAAAATGCACATTAAATAATATTTTGCATTTTTCAAATTATTTAAAAAATATATTATATATCATGCAATTTATGATAATTTAGTGAAATCTTAATTTGAGCAATTTTTAAAGTAAAAGATTTATTTTGAACATGCTTAGTTGATCTAGTTGATCCTATTTTAGAAGGAAATTAGGTAGTTTGTGTTTTTATGAACTTGCTCAATTTTGATTGGATTAAAACATGGAAAGAAAAAAAACTACCTTGAAGAATTAAATAATCAAGCTTTCCTGCACATGGCTAGTTTGGGAAGGTTGAAATGGTGGATAAGATTCTTTTCTTATCTCTATGGATTCCCTTTCCATTAAAATAATATATATTAAAAGCAATCTACTCATGGGATAAGAAAAAAGAAGATAAAAAAATAAATATATTTAGAAGCATCTTTTTTGAAAGAAAGAAATAAAAAAAATATATAATAAATAAAATATATACTTAGAAACATCTTTCTTGTCTAAGAGGAAAGAGAGCTATAAATTTCCATAGAAGTTGTGAAATAAAGGCTAGCTTATGTTATGCGGGAGAAGAGGCTAGAAGGGGGTGGACGGAAGGAGAACATTCAAGAAAAACTTAGTTTGGGGTTTGCGAAAGCCAGGTGTGGAAGTTTCCTCTTCCTTTACGTATGATTAAATTGTTTGCTCCTCTTTACTCTATTACCCTGAATGATGATTCGTGTTAATATTTGGAGAGTTGTTTGTAATCCCATTGCTTTCTATTTTAATTTGGGTGTTCAAATATTATTGTTAATACTATCAGTGTTATCCAAAGGAGGGTATTATGTATTATATCATTGAGTATTGGAACCCTGGTATAGATGTAATAAGACCCCATTGCTTTAAAGCCATTTATCCAAGCTCGTAGAAGCCACGTTGGCCTTGATTGTCAATAGAATGTTTTAAATTGGAAAATTATGAAAGATAACTAATCGCTGGAGTAGCTCATTCTCAGGGTCGACTGAATGTTTGGGTTGATCTGTAGAAAGAAATTTAAAAAAAACCTCAATGATTATTGTTTATAACGGCCAAAGTTCACCTTCATCTTAGGCTTGTATTGTTCTCTATATTGCTCTGATGACAAAACTGGTTTTGGCATCTAAAAATAACCAGTGGGCCAACTAGAATTATATATATATGTGCATTGTTATCAAAATCCATTTAACCATGTGGCAGATGTGGTTGAAATCCATCGCTCGACTGTTCAAAAACCTTTTCAACCTCATAAACTGTCAGATAGCATCAATTGTCACTCTCTGTTGGAATTTCGTTCCACTTTAATACCTTTTCCTTTGGTTGTAACTATTTAGAGTCGTGTTGTCGGCATACACAATGTCCAATCCTATGATTTGATGTTTGTTTATCTACACTGTAACATGAGGTCCACATTAAATTTGTGTGAAATATTCGATGAATGATGGCCAAAGTAAAATCTCTATGATCTACCCATTTGATGTATAAGCAATTGATGGTTCAACTGTGCACTGCATTCAACGCCTTTCTCGATCTTCCAATCAATGGCGAATTCTCTATCGAAATTGTTCTCTCAACCTCTATTGACCCGCGCCCATGCCTTTGTTGTTTCTTACTCTATGCTTGCTCAGATGAGAAGGTTTGATAAACTATTGTGATAGTAGGTTACCAAAAATTTAATTCATTATTGACTTCTCTTCAACATAGTATATAACATGACTGTGGAAAACTATGGACACATACCTCGAGCATAGAGAAAGGTAAGGGTTGCAATATACATGTTTGTTTATTAGGAATGAATTCTGATTTAAATGGGTTATTGGATTCTTATGATAAACTTCATCAGGTGTAGTTTTATCACAAAAGAATGGTCGTCGACTTAGTGCAGTTAACCTTCGACAGTTTAAAATTTAAAGAAGTCTCCATTATATTTTATAATAAATATGATTTTTCATATGTTTTTGCTATGAGCATTGGATCCACATACTAATATTAGTGCTAGCTATCTTTAGGAAATTGGAAGGGGTCTTTTAGTCATAAAAGTGAATTATTTATTCATTTCCTTCAATTGTAAATATTAGTTTATTATCATAAAGTAGAATGATCTATAAGACATGGAAATCATATGTTATTTTGAATTGAGATTTGAAATCTAGTAATTAGAATAACTAAATGAACAAAGTGAAATTATATATAGTTTGCATTTCTATTTCATTATATGTGTTATAATGAAAATTGTATCTGAAGTTAATCAACCAGAAGTATGAAAATTATCTTCTAGGTTTGGAAGGAAAAACCCTATTGAGATTTATAAAATATTGTATACTTAATTAACTTACGAAATGAGAATAGATAATGGCTTTACAACTTACTAAGAATATTTCCTTCCTATTTGTGATAGTAACTTTGCCTTAATTGAAGTAGAATTGTTTTATTTTGTATAAGAAGGAAACCAAATATTATTGGATATTGTTCTACTAAGTTTTATGGGATATGTTGGATAATAGATTTGGGATCTATTACTAGGTAAAAAGGGAATGAACTCATAGTTTTTGTATGCAATATCTTGAGTTTTTAATGAGTAGAAACATTTAGTAAAATTTCAAATGTGTGATTAAACTAGCTTATGATTTATGATAAATTTGTAAATGGATAATCATCTAGAAGAATGGAAAATATTCTAGTTTGGATAAGGATGGATTGGTGTCCATTCCTTGGGAAGGGGTATGGGACTCTTCCCTATGTTTGGTGATAAACCAAACAAATGATGGTTGGGATTAAGAATTAATCCTTATTTATAAAAATATTAAATATGGATGAATTGTTTATTCATGCTTGGTGATTTCTTTGTATGTGATATACATTTGGCAAATGTGTGATGCATGATTGCATTTAAATTTGATAAGCATGGCTTGCTTGTATTGCATTTGGCATACTTTGCATCTGAGTTGTCCTGATCCCTTCACTATCATCTCTCACACCATGAAGATTCAAGACATTCCAGAGAAGGACCGGACAACAATTATTGAAGACTATTATACTATTCATTTTGTATAAGCATGTTTTGAGATAGTTTCATTGTAATTATGGATGGCTGAAATTATTGATGTATAAACAACCAAGAGTTGTAATATTTGATGTATTTTGGATTACATGCTTATGTATATATTGAAAAGAAGACTTCTAATGTAGTATTCACCTCCAATATATGTTAGGTGATATATGATTTGGAAATTGATCAAGTAATGGAAATACTTTGATTAGTGTATTTTTGTCAAATGTATGATGATTAATGGATGTTTATAGTTTCTATCTCTTATTGATTACAATAGTGTAAACTAAAACTTATGGATGACCTACCCAACAATATGAGGTAAAACACTACCATTAATCTAAGGGAATTAGAAGCAAACCAAGCACTCAATACATTTGGGAAGATGACAATCAATCACCAAACCATCTACACCTTGTAAATGAGTAATTTTTATAATGGTACTTAAGACAATATCCCAAGTCACGTGTAAGTTTTCACGAGAAATAATAAGATTAATGACTCTCTCCTTAATACTAGTCTTCATGGATAGTATGGAGAGGAGGGGATGATTCCCTTTGGGTAAAACTCCCAATTAATGGTAAAACCATTGAGATGTCCTCATGAAGGACTTAGCCATTGTATTATCCTCACATCAAATGGTGATGGTATGGAGGAATTAAAGGAGATGGTACTCCTATTTTTGAATGGTATGAATGAATTTAAATGTGACTTTGGATTAATATTTTATGGCTTGGATCACTTACTGAGCATTTGGGATATCCTTGTCTTAGATCATTATTATACTCTTGACTCATTGAAAGGTGAACACGATTATCAACTGGGCTTGTTACAAGTTTATCATTAAGAATTTCAAACTCCTATGATCCTAGAATATTATGGAAAAAAACCTTACCTCCTTTATGATTTCACTCTAGTCTTCAATCCAAACCCCTTATGTTGATTTAATTCTACTAATTCTAGATGCTAATCTCTATACTATTGCCATCCTATGAAAAACCTTTGTATGTTTATCTCCTTTTAACCAAGTTTATCTCGATTTTAATCTCCAAAATTTCTCTTCCTTACAATATTATGATATTCTCTATGCAACTCCCTTTCCTTTGAGCTTGGATTATTATGATAATATTTTTGAAATTTTGAAAGTTTATATTTTAGTTCTTTCTTCTAAAAAATATTTCCAAAAGTGTTCTTGTTCCATTATTTAATCTAGATGTCATTAATTTAATTTGTTTAGGAGGTGTATATAGCCCACCGTTCCTTGAAAAATTCTACGTTTGTGCTATCATATCAACAAATTGAGGATGGTCTTCCCACATCTGCTCATATTTAAAATATGATCTTTCTTTGAATTTACTAACCACAATTTTAAATCTTATTAGTTAGTGATGTGATCCAATCCTTGTCAAGGTATTAATTTTAGCATAAGTCCCTTCATCTAGCCAATGATCTAAGAGTATGCATTTGTCTATTTTTTTTGCTATTAGGTTCTAGCCTCTCTTGTTGTTGGTCCATGTATAGTTGTCTTCTTCAAACTCAACCTTCCATAGATTATTGTTTTGAATAAAAGCCAATAAATCTCTCACACTTTGGGTTAATTTCCTAATTCTCCCAAAATTTTCTTCTAGCTTGGTTATGGCATTAACATCTTCTATGATCATGAATTATCTTTCTTGGTCTTTACGTTTCATAAAGGCTTCAATCTCACTGCATACTTCTAATCCCCTTGACTAAGATGTAGGTCCATAGACATTGATAAGGATGAAGTAAATATCTACAAAGTAACAAGTGACTAAAGAGGCTATCCAATACCTAGTTTTATGAATGGTTACACAAAAGGTTCTAATAGGATTCCAACATATTAGAATTACCCCTACTGCTCCTTTATAATCCACAACATCCCATCACATCTCACCCATATTACTTTCATAGTTTTAGAAACTTCTTCCTTTGTCATTTTAATTTCTTGGATACAAAGAATATCAATCTTATTACTTAAACAAAGGTCCCTAGTACAACTCTACTTTTAGGGGGTATTAACACCCCTTATATTCCATGATATGGTAATCATGTCTCATTAGGGGCCATTGGCATCACCTGCAGATTACCAATATCATTTTGTTGTTTGATAAAGAGAACTTCAACCAACTTAGTTTGTGTTCCTTCCTTTATGTTTGCTCTTGCTTCCTTGGATCTCGCTTGATAATCTGAGGATTTTTCTCTTTTTGCCTTGCCTGTATCAGGAGTAGGTAATTTTATTCTATTTCTCAATATTCTTTCACAACTTTTTTTTCATTAGACTTATCCTCTCCTAGCTCTATTACGAAAACTTTTGACTTGTCTTGCTCATTTTATGATATTTCCTTATTAATGGTAGAGGTATTAACATCTAACACTGCATTTTCTCTATCAATTTTCTTCTCTTGAATGGTGCATGGTACTTCAAGAGAGTCTTCAAAATCCAGTGAGACACATTCCTTAGGTTCATCAAGAATGTTCATCCTTAAATTAGGATCATACTTAATAGACAGTTCCTTGTTAATATTTTGAACTTGTACTATGTCCTTTAAGCTTTGATCTACTTTTTCTTCATAGGCTAAAGCCTCAAAAGAATTGGTATTTCTTTCAATATCCTTTCTTAATGGTCTCCACTATTTATGCAATTTGATTTATGTAGAACTATTTTTGGGAAGTTGAAAACCATCCTCATCCGCATCCATTTGTAAGTTTCTCTTACAATTTTCTACATATAATTTTGCTAGACTCTTCTCAGGGCATAATATTTTAATATACCCCAACTCATAATATCTTCTACATCTAAAAGATATGTTTTCATAATTTATGGTTTGGGTCCACAACTTATCCCCATACTTAAGAATGATTAATTATGGTAAAGGTTTACTTATATCAATCATGACCAATATCCGAGCATAATAGCCAAGAATGTCTTTGGTAGTTTTTGAAATATCAAGGAATTCTCCCATAGTGTTGCCTATTGCCTTAAAGGTATTGGTTTCCCAAAATTCAATGGGTAATCCATATATTATAATCTAGAATGATGCTAAGGATAGATTTACATTCCCAGGTGCAAAACTTGCATACCAACAGGTAAGGAAGAATCATACTCTTCCCAAAAACCAAGGTCCCCATTTTAGGATTCTATCACTTTCCTCCCTCAAACAAAAAATGGCTAGGAAGAAACCTTTGGGAAGAAATGATAGAATTACTCATGGAGACTTCCAACTCCTATTAATCCATTTTCTCAATGCTGAAGCCCCTAACCAAGACCCATTAAACTTACCAAAAATTGCCTTATCTTTGAGATACAAGGATCTCTCCTTTATGATTTTCTCACTAAGCTCTACTACTAGAGATAATTATAAGGATTTAGTTGTAAACTAGTCCATGGGAAGGAAACTAAAACTTAAAATCTATTGAAATTTATGAGAATATCCTATAGCAATTATAATATATGAAAAAACCTATAATAATTTGCATGCAAAATTTCTAAGATAAAGAAGGGGAAAATAAACTTAGCTAAAAAATTCTATACCCAAAGAGAATGTCTTGTATCATTGAAGTCCTAGCCCTCCATTACTCCTCCCATCATTTAAACCCTGGTTGACAAATATCTCTAATTTCATTTTTTGCAACTTGAAAAATCGTCACTGCTTGGTTTTGAATGACTAACTTCATAGGATTGTATCTCCCTCAATATTGCTTGGATTCCTTCATATGACCAATCATTTTAAATATGTTCAAGTTCCTCATAAATTGCTCTAAGAATCAGTTGAATTGAACAACCCTTTGTGAAGAGATAGCTTCTAAAAGATGAGATATTTTTTAGAAAAAAATACCCTAACATTGCCCTAGTTTTGAACAATTATCTTCACATGGTCATATCTTCCTCAAAAGTGCTTGGATTCTTTCAAACGACCACACATTTCAAAACTTTTCAAAGTTCGCACAAAATTACATAAGAATCCTCTAAATCAAACAAATCTATGCAAAAATATGGCTTCTCAAAGATTGTTCATTTAAAAAAAGCCCTAGCTTTGCCATAGTTAGGTTGTAATACCACTAGGTGGTGATGATGTACTATGAGTTGAACACATAAAAGGATAATTAAATAAGATAAAAATAAATTAATAATATGATCAATTATCAAATCCACAAGTGGTTAAAAACTTTCAAGAGGTTAATGAGGTTTGAATATTATTATTTTTTAAAATAACATATACATACTTGATACGTTATTATAATACCATTGTAATAACATATAATTTTTGAGTCCACCTTTGTAGCACAAGTGGAGAAGGTAAACCTGGCCTGTTGAACAGGAGGTCCACGGTTCGAACCTCTACAATGCAAAGGGGTACACAAAGGTTGTGTTAAATTCCCTATTGATAAGCATAGCTCTCGCCTTTATAAGGGGTCATGATTGGGAGGAGACTGCTTAGCCCGTTGGTTATAGGAGTTTCTCACACTAACCTAAAATTTTGTCCCAGGGGGATAGTGCAACGGTATGGGATTTGGCTCTTCTTCGAGAGGTCCAAGGTTCAAACCGCGACGTGGACGAGTGTGTGAAGGAGTGGGTGTTTTGTCCCGACGTGGACGAGTGTGTGAAGGAGTGGGTGTTTTGTCCCGACGTGGACAAGTGTGTGAAGGAGTGGGTGTTTTGTCCCAGGGGGATAGTGCAACGGTACAGGCTTTGGCTCTTCTTCGAGAGGTCCAAGGTTCAAACCGCGACGTGGACGAGTGTGTGAAGGAGTGGGTGTGTGGTGGTTGTGTGTTAAATTCCTTATTGATAGACATAGTTTTCGGCTTTACAAAAGATCATGGTTGGGAGGAGACTGCTCAACCATGTGCGTTAATAGTAAGGGTTTCTCACACTAACAAAAAAAAAAAAAAAAAAAAAAACATATAATTTCATATAACCTATTAAAATAAAATTAAATAATAACAACTTAAAAAGAATAATCAAATAAAATTAAATCCTTCATATCATTTACATTGAGAGTCAAATAACAAATAAAAAAATCATGACAAACTTGTTTTTTTTTAACTTGCTTTGGGAAGTGTGGTTACAAATTCTAAAATAAAATTATTACATATTATATTTTTAGTAAATTAATAGGAATTTTTTTTTTTATTTGTAATTTTTTGTACATAATATATTGGCAGCATGTGAGGGGAGAAATTTGAACTTGAGACCTTCCATTTCAACTAAAGAATTTTAACTACCTACTTACTCTCCAACTCCTTTACATAGACAAGCCAATAAAAAATTTAATTATAGATACAACCTAAGGATCCTATCCTTTGCTAGCTGCAAATTCTGAACTAATAACGAATATATTCAAGAATTCTTCTGAAAATAAG
Source organism: Wollemia nobilis (assembly GCA_028583015.1). NCBI lineage: Eukaryota > Viridiplantae > Streptophyta > Pinopsida > Araucariales > Araucariaceae > Wollemia > Wollemia nobilis. Next base: position 5,337,764 of record JAQPPZ010000456.1, read on the forward strand.
GTCCTCCATCTCCGGGGTAGTTGGAACGCAATATTTGCTTTACGTAGATTTAAATCCAATAGGTAAGTTAGGTTTCTTTCTTGGGGAATCAAGATATCTCTTTTTCTTTTAAATGGATACATTTAAAAGAAAAAAATAAGAAGTCTAACTACATCTACCAAGCGAATATAATACATAAATATAGCACAAGATAAAAAATTAATTAAGAATATGAAAGGAAAATAATTAGACCCTATAGTGACAATTTCCTTTCTTATTTAAGGAATAAGTTGTTATCAATTTTCATGTAGGTGTTGTAGGTGAGCTAGAGAGGAGAGGGCAATCTTTCAAGGGAGGTTCTTTGGTTCGAATCTTCACCCTACCAAAAAGTTGAATTAGGTACTCAAAATTCAATTGATAATTGGGTGACTTTGACGGTGTAGAACCCCTCGGTCGTGGTCTCCCAGACCAAGGCGACCCCGCAAGAGATTTTTCCCTTAAAAAAAGTTGTCATCAATTTTCTTAAAAAAATTGTTTTTTATTTAAAAGAACAACAAAAAATATTTTAATTAATGACATTATATATATAAACTTATATATATCATTTGTTGTTATAGACATTAATAATATTTTATATTATTTTAATAAATTAAAAAATATATTTTATATTATTTTAATAAATTTAAAAAATATATTTTAATTTTTTTTAATATGTATATGTCTAATTATTTTAATAAATTAAAAAAAAATATTTTTAATTTTTTTCATATTTCTATGAGTTTTTTATTTTTGTTATTAAATTTGGTAGAATAAAATGTGATAGATAAAATTGATATTGAATTTTTTAAAACAATTATTTAATTAATTAAAAATTATAATTATTATTTAAAAAAAAAAAAATCATAATTTTACATTAAGTAAATATGAAATTACAATTCTTCAAATGTGTGTTCGACATTTTTCAAAATTTTAATAGTGATCTAAAAGTCAGGTCGTTTATACATCATAACTAGCTAACTCTATCATGCTAAGTTCTATCTTTAGACACCTTCCCAATTTATCAAACAATATCCTTTTCTTTAATGAGTTTATACAAGTTTTTATGAGGGGTCTTGGTCCCCTCATACTGAGTGGGGTTTGAACCTTGGACCTCTCAAGGACAGGCCAAAGCCCTTACCACTACAGTAAGCTTACAACTATTAAACAATGTCCTTTAAATCACTAATTCCTGAGATTTTTGAAAAGTTGCTTTATATGTGCTTGCTTTAACTGGAGTGTATTAATCCCCCAAATAGATATTTGGACCAACTGCAAAGCATTGACCTCATTGAATTCATGCACTAAGCACATACTTGAATCAATTTGAAGTTCCTTCTTTGAGAGTTCATTTGTTTTCCTATTCAATTTTTTATAAATATGACAAAGTAAAAGCTTCACTTCAATCCACAACTTCTTTTATTTAAGAGAAGATGGTTGTAAAATCATGTTTTCCATCTTTTTTTTTTATTGATATAAAGACGTTTTGAAAGGGACCCCAAACCTTTTACAAAAAGGAAAACCAAAAGGAGACATCCAAAAAAGGGACAACCTTAGTAGATCGATAAAAAAGAGAGGCTAATATGAAGAACAAAGAAGGGACGAGAAACCAACTCCCCAGGACATAGCCAAAAAGCAAGAAACCCAAATGCTAGAAAGATAAAGCAATCGAAAACACCCTAGCTATTCAAGAGACTCAAGAGGATCCTGCTCTTTGTCATTGACAATTTTATCATCATCTAGGGCCTGAGCATTCACATTCTTTTGATTCCTAATGTTGTTGATCTCCTTAACAGCTTGAAGGAGGAGAGTTGAGGCCAAATTTACTAGGTCATCCAAATTGACTAGAGGATCAGGATTACCTCTCGTTTGAGATAGAGTAAAAGTCCCACAAGGGGAAAGACTATCCTTGAGGGAGAGCAAATGCTCGAGGACATCTTCAAAATTTTGTTTCTTGTGAGTCATAGGAGACTCTCCAAGAGCCTCCTTGTCTTGGTTGATAACAAAGATTTTTTTGCGCTTTTCCTCGAAAGCCTTACGTCTAGTTGAGCGACGATAGGTGGAAGGCAGGGTGTTTGAAGAAGAGCCAAAATTTAACTTTTTATTTCCTAATTTTATAGTAGCAACAATGTCATATTCTATCTTAGTGTCACTCAAGGCCTCCTTCTAGGGGGTCCCTTGATTTAGGGTTGATGCAAAAGGACGATCCATAGGGCTATCAATAATCGAAAGGATGGTCCTTTGGTACTATATTTGTAACACATACTTGTAAATGATCAAGTGGAAAACTTGATGCTTCAGGTGGGTTGAATTTCCCTCCTTGACACTCGCAACCAAAATTTCCATAGACCTAAAAAGGTACTTAGGGATATTGATACTCTTTATATCATGTAGGTGGTTTAAAAACACCAAGTGGAAACTCTTGAGAGGTAAACTGGGCTCATCGATGGTGAAATATTGCATAATAGGGATTGAGATCCTATTCCAAGGTACTAAAAGGCCTTATCTGATGATGCCACTTTTCTCTTTCACTAGATGCTTCCTTTTGTCTCTGAAGTGGCCAAGTTCTACCACCAAGGAGTGTTTATCACGATGAATGAGGTCACCATCATTGACCAACTTTGTCACCTCAGCCAACAAGAGAATGGTAACTTTGAATGAGAGACCTCGAAGCATCACCTGATCATTATCTCAATATTTTATAAATTCCATGGATAAGTTAGGATCACTTCCATCGAATTTGTGTAGAAAGGGCAGGAAACCATGGTTACCTAGAATCTCCTCAACAGTAGCATCAACTTGTAGAGTCTCTGGCTTGAGCAACAACATATTGGCCTTGTGAATCCTAGAAACCTACCACTAGAAACAATAGCAAGTGCAATCCAAATGGTTCATCGAAGCATGAACCATATAATCCATCATATCATAGACCAAACAAACCACCGCTGAGGTTCAAACATGATCAAAATCAGATGGGGATACCAACATATTGACCTGCAATTTAAAATCATTCGAGAAGCTGATCAATAGGGCCATCCCAAATTTGCATGTGGCCTATTTTGGAGGCTTCTCTCCTCTAAGACCGTTGATGGAACACCTCAAGCTAGGAAAACCTAGGTGCAAGTGCCCAATCTATGTTAAGACTACCACAACCAATGACATCAATGTACAATATAAAAAATGGTCTTGCAATTATAGCCTTTGTACTCAAAGAGAAGGTAAGATAGGTTTGTTTACACTCTCACAAATAATTTTGGAGTAGGGTACTTTGGAAAGAGCCCTTGGCATGAGGATTATTTATAGCAAAGTAATCATGTCTTAAGGTGGCCATCTTAGAAACACCAAGAATCCAGTTTATTACCACTTGTGAGTCTCTGTAAATTTGAATTTTTTGTATTCCTTTTAATTTTGCCAATTAAACCAACAATTTGAGGGCCAAAATTGTAGCATAATTATTAGAACCTTCTCCCAATATAGCCTTGAATTTGAAATAATGAGATTTAGAAATATATAGTGATCCTCCTGCTCCAAAAAATCTAGGGACCCCCTGTCTAGCCCTATCAAAAACTCCCTAGGCCCTTGATTTATCAATATTTGAAGGGACGATTTATCTGTTTACCTTTTTTGTTGTCGAAACATTACAATTATTGAAACTTCCAATTAGTTTGGAGGAGACCTGCCAAGGAGGCTTCTCTTGGTCCTAAAACATTATTACATTCCTAGTAAACCATACTCCCCAAGACACAATGGGAGAGCTATAAAACCTTTGTAAGACCTATTTTCAAACCTGGATTTTAAGCACTCTCCTAAGGAATCTTCTTGCCATACTATAGGAAGCTTTAACTGTGCTATAACCTCCTTCTAAACCTATCTAGTAAAGGTGCAAGCAACCAATAAATGATCAATTATTTTATTGTTTGACTTACATAAATGACACATTCTTGGACCATTCCAATTATTCTTCTGTAATACCTCCCATGTTAGAACCTTATTTTTCATGGTAAGCCATAGAAATAATATTTTCTTCAATGGAGCTTTCTACTTCCAAAGTGTCTTCCACCACCAAGCTAGATTGTCATTGCTATCTTCCAATAGAGTCTTATACCTCAACTTTGGAGTGTACTTACCATAGCTCCATTCTTTCTCCAGACCAATTGATCAATTTCCTCTCGCAACTTCATATGTCCAACTTTAAGTCTTCCCACATATTCTTCCCGTTGGTGTACCTCATGGCCCTGAATCCCTAACACTATTTCTTCCTTCCATCCTTGACTCTAGTTTGTGGAATATTTTGGATCAACTACTTAGGTGAGATTTCCAATCCCTTGAGCTCTTAGGGTTTGAATTACATTATTTGGCAGTCTATGCATATCACCATATCCAATCCAAGGGTCTAATCCTAGTCTTATATTTGAACCATCCCCTATTTTCTAGGTAAGATAATCACCTACAATATTAAAGGCCAAAATCATTGCCTTTCAACATATTGAAACATTATGGGTTTGCTTAATTGGGTCCCTTATCCACTCATCAACTGTGAGTGGATCTAATTACTTTTCATGTATGATCTTATTCCATAAGCCTTGATTTGATATTATCTTCCAAACATACTTTACTACTAGATCCTCGCTAAATAGAAAGATGTTCTTAAGTCCCTATCCTCTATTTTCCTTGGGCTTGACTAAGGATTTCCATTTAACCAAGGGAATACCTTCCATTTTCCTTGTCCATAAGAACCTATAACTTAATTGTCTATTTTTTTCCAAAACTCCTTTTGGTATATGAGCCAAAGATTACCAATATATTGGTATTACCTCCAACACAGACTTGACCAAAGTCAATATCCCTTCCAAAGAGATTTATTTGTTGCACCATATATTAATTCTTCCTTCCACTTTTATCAACCAATTCTAGTCTTGGTTAGTGCAGTCATTGGATTTAAAAAAGAACCCCAATTATTTTAACCTCTCTTGAAGATAAAAAATTTTAAAGGGGAAAAGTTGATCTATTATTATGGTTTGATTCTAATCCACACAATTAAAAGAGATGCTTAAATTTTATGCATTAATCTACATAATTATTGCCAAACAAAAAAAATCTAAAGAATGTTTTAACTTCTCTACAACTATTACTATACCATATGTGAAAAGGAGAACATCATCTACGAAAAGTAGAAGGATGAATTCTACTGTTCTACCTATTCTAATTCACTTTAATGCTCCTTCCCTCTTGGCTTCTAATAGTACACCTAATTAATCCCTTATCTACCAAAAGAAATAATACTGGTGATAATGGGTAACCTTGTCTAATTCCCTAAGAAGTTTTGAAGAACTGAGAGGCTGACCTATTAACCAAAACTACGAAAAAAATAGAATAAAGACATCCCATAATCTAGTTCACCATCTGCACACAAAATCCAATGTGAGTAAGTATCATTCTTAAATATAGCTAATTTACTTTGTCAAAATACTTGGAGAGATCCAACATCATCACCATTGCTGGTAGTTTCTTTGATTTTATGGTATGAAGACTTTCTTGAGTAGCACCAATTACTTCATGAATTTTTCTACCATGGTGGAAATCGAATTGCTCAATAGATATAGAAGAAAGAACAATTTTAATTCTTTATGCAATTATTTTTGCTATGATTTTATACACAGTTAACAAAGAAATGGACCTAAAATCATCAAAGGAAGAAGGATTGTACTTTTTTGGAATAAGAGCAATGAAGGTAGAGTTGAATACTGCATTTACCCTAGAATCCTCCACAACCTTGAGCAAGTTAGACTCCAAAAGGTCATAGAGTCCGACAAAGAATTCCATAATCCACCCATCAGGTCCTGAACTCTTATATTTTTGGAAGGAGGTTAAAACAACTTTAAGCTCATCCTTTGAGACTTTATTAAACAACTCATCATTAGCTTTCTCATCTATAAATCTAGGAAAGGGAGAAGCTATTTTAACTATTCTATATTAACTTGACTAGGATCCTTGTATAGTTGACCAAAATGCCTTACACCCATGTCTACTATTCCTTTAAAGGATGAGACTTTACTTTCATCTTGTCCCTATAGCTCCCAAATTGTATTTTTTTATTCTCTATTATTTGCAAAGCTATGAAAAATTTAGTGTTCTCATCCCCACTTGCAATTCATCATGCTCTACTTTTGAGCCTCCATCGTGCTTGTCTCTCTGCCAACAATCTAAAATATTAATTATCAATAGCAATTGGTCTAAAATATGATCATAAATCATACCTTAAATAATAAAAACTCATGTCTAAACACATATGATAAGTTTGATAGTATGTTAAAGGACACTAATTTTAGATGATAAAAATTGAAACATAAAACGCTAAAAAATAATAAATACAAGTTAGTTTAAAAAACCAACACAACACTATAAACCCTAGAAAACAATAAACACAAGATAATTTAAACAATTAGTTTAGGAGCCATAATAACAATCCTAAGAAATGATAAACACACAATAATTTAAACACTGGATACACACAATAATTTAATCACTCAATATTATATCAATTAAGGGCAATGAATCTTGTTTCTATGAGCCCTCCATCTTGGAAGAAGGACCAAGATTATTGTGAGTAATCTAGCTATAACTTGAAGTGACCTATGGCTACTCTTTTCATAGCTATTATAATTGGTTTTATTACTCCTCTTGATCCACCAAGGATTGAGAGTCTCAATGAGCTACTTTAACTCAAGGGATTATCGAGAGAGATATTATGAATGGCTTTGATTATGACCACATGAATAAGAGCTACTAGATTCTCTTGGCCTTAGTAGGGAAATAACCCCATGATATTGAGGCTCCTTGTCCCTCTCTATAGGGAATACCACCAATATTATTGAGAAGGACTTGACTCAGAAATGCAAGATGGGTTTTTCAATGATCTAGTAGATCTTGAAGATCACCACATCACCAACTAAGATTCAATATATATATATATATATATATATATATATATATATATATATGGGAGCTGTAGATATAGCAGAGTGGATCCGACAGATCCACCAAAACGTGAATACCTTGGCTCCTAGTTCATCGAGCAAAAGGGTTGATTATGAACCCTATATTGATGGACAAACTCGATTTGTTTCCCAAGCTGCTTGGTTCTCAAGATCTATTGATTGTCAGAATTTGACGGGTAAAGAAACAGTGGTTTTTGGTGATGCAACTCATGCCGCTTCAATCACTAAGATACTTGCTCGAGAGATGGGAATTCGTGTAAGTTGTGCAGGTACTTTTTGTAAACATGATGCGGAATGGTTCAAAGAGCAAATTCTGATAAGATACTGATCATAAAAAATCATGCTGAAGTAGGAGATATGATCGCTCGCGTGGAACCATCTGCAATATTTGGTACTCAAATGGAACGTCATATTGGTAAACGCCTAGATATTCCTTGTGGAGTTATTTCTGCGCCAGTTCATATCCAAAATTTTCCCTTGGGATACCGACCTTTTCTGGGTTACGAGGGTACTAATCAAATAGCTGATCTAGTTTATAACTCATTTGCTCTGGGTATGGAGGAACATCTTCTAGATTTTTTGGGTGGTCATGATATTAAATAAATAATGACCAAATCATTATCCATGAATATAGGCTCAATTTAGAATCTTGAAAGTCAACTAGAATTATGTAAAATCTCCCATTTTGTCAAGGAAATGATAGAGAGAAATATTGAGAAATTCACATGACAATAGGGTAGTGGAACCATTATTTTTGAAGTAATATATGTAGCTAAAGAATTGTTCAATAGCTATCTAGGTCTAGTTCCTTCATTACATGAATGCTAATGGGGCAAGTATATTTTCTATCACGGTTCACCTCCATGATTTTTGTGGTTTGCATTATGCAAGTTATGATAGTCATAGGGAATTGTTAGAGTTAGAGAATATTAAATTATTTGGGTCATGTAAATGTACCACCTTTGGTACATAGTTAGAGTAGGATGTTAATTTAGAGGGAAGTTAACTACTTACTTCAAGCAATGTAATAAATGCATAAGTATCAATGTGCAAGTTGTAATGTGCAAGGTGTCCCCTTGTATAGCTAGGTAAAGTGTTGGCCAAGGAATCACTCTTCCTATATAAAGGGCCTCATAGTGATAGATTAGAAGAGCAAGAGACATATTAAGCATATCAGTTGTATTGTAGTAGATAGTGGTAGAACTCTTATATGGAGTACAATGTAGTTTTTTAGCTTGTATTAATGGAGTGACCATTACCTCCATACTACATTGTATTTTTACCACTTTCTATTTATAGTATATTTTAGTCACATTGTAGAATTAATTTATCTTATATTTTTAGCATCTTATTAGAACCTGTGATAGATCTCTCTCACTGCAGATATTCTCAAAAGCTAACATTGGTATCAGAGCCACAATGAATCAAGAATAGGATCTACATCAATCATAAGATAAGTCCAGTAGGTCAATAGGAATATGGAGAATCACCATTGCTACTATTGACCTGCATCTTTGCAAATCGGATCTGCCATTATGCATCGCTGCATGCAAAAGCTACCATTAGAAATCAATTGATAGAAAAATCCATAGTAGTCAATAGGATTAGAGAGAATCACAAGTGAGGATTAAATATCAGTTACAAAAATTTTGAGATTACATTTGACTACGGTCTTTCCACAAAGTTGCAGAAAAAACTCACGAAGACTAGGACTAAGCATTCATTCCACTAGTTTGATAGATCAACTAGTGAAGATTATTTCATTCCAGTTTCTAACAACTTGTTGTAGGAAAAAAAAGATTTATCAAAATTTTGGAAAGATTCCTACAAGAGAGTTAGGAAGAATATCTTCTTGGAATAATTCCAACACTTGCAGTAATAAGGAGAAGACTGAAGATTTCAAATATCTAGAAAAAGATCCCATTACAAGATCTATAATCCTATAGACTGCAAAAGTGAAGAAAATGCCATAGTTGCCTTATAGTAGACTCTAGGAAGAAGATAATCCAAAAGATGAGTCAAGGATAAGATAGGAGATTGGTGATCTCTATCAATACCTACAAATTGCAGAAGCTAAAAAGGCCACATAAGCCTTGATCCAGAAGAAAAGGCCAAAGAAGCCTTGATCGAAAAGAAAAGGCCAAAGAATCCTTGATCCAGAAGAAGAAAAGGCCAAAGAAGCCTTGTTCCAGAAAAGAAGGCCATAGAAGCCTTAATTATGAAGGAAAATTTTAAGAAGAATTCTTGATTTAGAAGAAAAGTTCTTGATTCAGAAGAAGACTCCAGAGAAGAGTTCCTAAAGAAGACTCTAGATAAGAGTCCATGAAATAGGAGATTGGTGATATCCATTAAAGCCTAAAAATTACAAAAGAAAAGGACCAACAAAGATCTAGTTCCATAATCGGTGCCTTTGTAGCGGCCGCAAAAATTTTGGCCCTAAAAAAAAAAAAAATGGCAGATTTTGGAGGCAGCAAGTTGTGACGGATGGAGTAGTAAGGAGGAGGAGAGGGAGGTCTAGGGGTAACAAACCCTAGGTGTGGGGCTTCGGAGGGCAAATCAACAAACGCAACATGTGGGGGCTCTGGTGAGATAGCAGGCCCCCAGGTGGAGGATGTGGACAAGGAAGTTCTATTGGAACCGGTCCAAGGGCGTTGGGCGGATGCAATTGAAGATTTCTCTGAGGGGGACCAGGACTTTGTGCGTCAGGATCAAAGGAAGACCCGGGAAGGAGACAAAGAGAAACACAGCAACTGGAGACCTTCATATCTTAATGCTCTTCGCGATAAGCAAAAATTATCCGACTCTTGTTTTAATCTAAAATATGTTAATGGTAGGTTGCACATCCCGGATACCTTAGCTCAGCATGTGGCTATGGAGGGCAGAACATATATGGTGGAAAAATTTATGGGGGTGAGGCCGGACTTGGAAGTCATAAGGAGATGGGCCGTCCAAAAATTGCAGCCAAGGGCCGATATGATGATTAAGGCTTTACCCAAGAGTTTTCTTTTGGTGACATTTCAATGTGAACAGGAAATGGAAAGGACTCTCCAAGGAGGTCCTTGGTTTTTTGGGAAAAGGGGATTGTATATGAAGCATTGGTCCCCTGATTTCAACCCCCAGACTCAAGTGCTGGATTTGGCTCCTATTTGGGTTAAGATGTCGGGATTACCTCTGCTTTTTTGGAATGAACAAATCTTGGCTGGGATAGCTACAAAGATTGGAGAACTAATAGCTATTGATCCTACAACCTTGAGCAAAACAAGACTCCTTTCTACTCGCATGTGTGTGTTGGCGGACCTGAGTAAAGAGTTCCCTAAATCCATTATATTATCATCTATGTTGGCCTTCATACTCAAGTATTTGAATATGAAAATATGTCTTTTAAGTGTAGTGTTTGCGGGAAGGTAGGGCACCAAGGTATCCAATGCATTTCCAAGAACCAGCCCCCACTCCAAAATACTGCTCCTCAAACCCAAAATAATATCCCTCCCCCGAAGATCTCCATTCCTACCCAACATGGGCCTCAAGGACGTGGAGCTCGAAATTCGAATATCAGAGACCTTGTTTGCCCTTTTGTAAGCAAGAGGCAATGTTATAACCCTCCTCCCAAAAATACCTATGCCCCAAAACCCTCTCATAGGGGAGCTGGTCCCTTTGATGGGAACCCTCAAGCTCAACCTACTCCTAAGATGATACAGCAAACCTCAGAGCCAAATCACAAAGGAAAGAACCCCACAGATCAACGCCCTGGGGCAAGTAAGTTTGATTGGGTAATATGGGAGGCCTATGGAGGCTCGGTGGAAGTGGTCCCATGTACTGCAGAGGAATTTATGGGAAGAAATTCCAAGGAGATCAACATACCAGTGGAGAACAGTTTTGATGCATTAAATCATCTGAAGGGAGATCAAATGGATAGCTAAGAAGTGGAATCTGAGGTAGAGGAGACTCAAGAAAAGGATTTAGAGGAGAAAAATTAAAGGAAGGAGCAGGAAACTAATTATACATGCAAGGATACTCAGGAGGAAGAGGTGAACCACCAAGATCAGTGTAACCCCAAAGCAGGGAAAAAACAATCTACTAATCAAGAAGCTAAGAGCACGAAATCTTCTCCACTGTCAGAAAGACCAGTTAACCTAGAAAGCTAGATTGTTACCCCAAAGACTAAGACTGACCTATCCAATATGGTTACTAGAAGCCAAGTGAATCCCAAGGAACCCCAGCCTAGAGTGGATGTATGGGGATATGGTTCGGTAGGAAGAGGGAAACCTAGCAATGTTGCCTTAAGGTAGAAAGAAGCAGAGTGAGGAGTGGCTGATGGCACTCAAGTAGTATTGCTCTTTGGGGCGAAGGCTCGAGGATCCAAAGCCCATAAATGAAGATTCTTTCATGGAATATTCATAGGAGTAATCCTACAAAAATAAGAGCTTTGTATGCTCTTAGACAAGAACACAAATCGGATATGATTTTACTACAAGAAACTAAAATGGAGAGTAGAGTTATTCCTTTTAAGAATAGGACTTGGCGAGAAGCTGAAGTAGTAGGCCAAGGGACCACTAGAACAACAGGAGGGTTTCTGGTTATGTGGAACAAGAATGTGATTGATAGTAGAGTGATTCTGATGTCTAGTTGGTTTATTTGTCTCTTATGTGTGGATAAAACCACGCAGGAAGAGTGGATCTTAACGAATGTATATGCTCTAGTTAGACAAGGACTGAGAAGGGTTCTTTGGAGTTAGCTAGCTGAATTGAGGGAGACGGTCCCCAACTACCCTTGGATTGTGGCGGGGGATTTCAATTGCTACCTTAATCTTGCAGATAAATTGGGGGGCTCTCAAAGAATAACTACTGATATCTATGAGTTTAGAGATTTTGTTGAGCAACATGAGTTGATGGATGTGGACCTACGTAGATTCTCCTATACATGGTCTAACAAAATATTGAAGGAAAACCAAATTTAGATTAGATTAGATAGGTTTCTTCTTTCTCAAGAATGCCTAGAGAGGTTTGGGGACTCTTCATTAATGGCACTCCCAAGAATCGGGTCTGATCACAACCCAATTCTATGGGAAATAGGGGAGGACTCTAAGAAAAGATACATCAGACCCTTTCGATTTGAACTTATGTGGTTCCAACATCAGGATCTCAAGGATCTGGTTGCCCAATGGTGGGACAAAAAGTATAATGGTTCAAAACTGGCCCAAGTGGCATGTAAACTAAGGAATGTGAAGGCTAACATTAGAGAGTGGAACAAAACTTCCTTTGGCAATATTTTTGTTAAAAATGCAGAACTAAAAGACAATATCAATGAACTACGGGAGAAGTCGAAGTCGGAGCAACTTACGGAGGATCCGAGAAACCGGGGAGAGGGAGCTGTTAGTCGAATACCACACAATGCTAGGATTTGAAGAAACATTTTGGAGGCAAAAATCCAGACTACATTGGTTAAAGGAGGGTGATAGAAATATAAAGTTCTTCCATGTCTCTACTCTTTGCCATAGGAGTACTAACAAAATTAAGGAGATCAAGATGGCCGATGGGTATAACACCAAAGATATGGAAGACATAAGGAGGGAAGCGGTTGAGTATTTTAAATCGTTGCTAGAAGATGTAAATCCGACTATTGAAGAATAGGACTCTCTATTGGTAGCCATTCCACCCCTTGTAACTGAGAATCTTAATGGATTCTTACTTAGTCATTTCACAAAGGAGGAAATAAAGAAGGTGGTTTTTGACATGGATGGTAATAGCTCGCCGGGACCGGATGGCTTCCCCGTAGCTTTCTTCCAGAAGTTTTGGGATATCCTAGGCAATGATGTAGTGGAAGCTATAATTGAGGCTCAAAAGGACATGGAAATCCCATAAGGAGTTAATGCTACATTTTTAGTCCTCATCCCTAAACTAGTGGGAGCAATGGAATTTTCCAATTTTTACCCTATCAGTTTATGTAACACTCTAATGAAGATTCTCACAAAAACAATCACCAATAGGCTGAAGGTTATCCTTCCTTTCATCATTGATATGAACCAAGGAGGCTTTGTGAAAGGGCAACAAATACTAGATGGTATCATCACAATTCATGAGGTTATTCATTCAATGGTGGCTAGTAAGGAAACATGTATGTTACTAAAGATTGATATGAATAAAGCCTACGGTCGGGTCTCATGGTGGTTCCTCACCAAGATTTTGGGTAAGTTTTGTTTCTGTCCCTAGTGGATTAAGTTGATTTTTAGTTGTATCTCTACTACAAGATTTTCTGTCATGGTGAATGGGTCACCCTTCGGTTACTTTAAGAGTGAAAGGGGGTTGTGACAAGGAGATCCTTTGTCTCCATACTTGTTTATTATTTTAGCGGAAGCATTGGGTAGGAACATTTCAGCAGCGGTGGCAGATGGTCATTTGGAAGGTTTCAAACCAGCCTCAACAGTAGAGCCAGTGTCTCACCAACAGTTTGTGGATGATACAATCATTATGTCCAAAGCCTCGATGCATCAGGCTAGGAAGCTAAAGAGAATTCTAACCAAGTATGAGACAAAAGCAGGACAGTACATAAACTATAAGAAGAGTAGCATCTATTTCTTTAACACGCCTGGTGGGAGGGAGGAAAGAATATCTAACCTCTTTGGTTGTGGAAAGGAGCTTCTACCAACAACTTATCTAGGTATGCCTATGTTCGAAGGAAGAATGAAGGCTACATTGTGGAACTCAGTCATTGACAGGATCTCCAAAAAGTTAGCAGGGTGGAAGGGCAGCCTTCTCAGCTCCGCAGGAAAAGCCTTATTAGTTCAAACTACTTTACAGAGCATTCCAATTTACTGCATGTCTCTATTTAGAATGCCTACAAAGGTCCGAGCTACATTGGAGCAAATTCAATGCAACTTCTTGTGGTCAGGTTCAGAGGAGAGAAAGAGAATTTCGTTGGTAGCATGGAATCAGGTGTGTGCAAGCAAGGATCAGGGGGGCCTGGGGCTAAAGAGAATGAAAGAAATGAATCAAGCTCTGATTGGAAAATAGGTATGGAGATTTATCAATAATGATCAATTGGGATGGGTAAAACTTCTTAAGGAAAAATATATCAAAAATAATCAAGACTTCCTAAAAGCTGATAATCTCCCTAGAGGATCCTATTTCTAGAATTGTTTGCTCGAATGTCGGGAGGTAGTCAGGAAAGGCATCAAATGGAGAATTGGTAATGGAAGACAAGTGGACTTTTGGCAAGACCCATGGTTGGAAGAGGCCCTTCTGAAAGATAACTTAGACCTTCAGGTCCTCCAACATAAACTTTCGAAGGAAATAGGGGGAAAAGTAGGGGATTTTATTGTTGTAGCACAAGAAAATTCTTCTTGGAAGAAAATCATAGTTCATAATTTTTCAGAGCAAGAGAAGGTGGCCCTAACCAAACTCAATGATGCTTTAAGGGTGTTCCCGATCATTCCTGGGGAAGGAAGAGACAAGGTAATTTGGGGCAAAACTACAAGTGGGATCTATTCAGTAAAAACTGCCTATAAGTTAATCCACTCAGGATACAATGGCTAGACTTCGACTTCTATTATTTGGTTAAATAATTTAACCCCAAAAATTGCTTTCTTCTTTTGGTTTGCAGTTCAAAATAAGATTTTGACAGCAAATAATCTGCAAAGAAGAGGTTTCCAATTCATCAATCGATGTATCTTGTGTGAGAAAGCGTTAGAATATGTAAGTCATATATTTCTAACTTGTGAATTTTCTTGTACAGTCTTCCAAATGATCTTGTCCAAATTTCATATAGATTGGGTCTGTCCAAATAACATGCCTGACTTCTGCATACAGTGGGCTTCCCCCTTCCGGGCAAAACTTTTGACTTGGCTCTGAAGCTCGACTTACCCCATTTTTTATGGGGGATATGGAATGAGAGAAATAAGAGAGTATTTAAAGGACATAAGAAATATCCCAGGTTATGTGGTAATAAAATAATCAGAGCTTTGAAAGAAAACTGGAAAAATTTCTTCTTCAAAAATGAGACCATGTATCTAAGGGAAAGGAGTATTTTGTGGAACTGGGGAGAGGAACTTCCAGACCTAGGCATTTCAACCAACCCACGGGATGGTGTCAAGTGGATACCCCCCACACAAAATTGGGTTAAGTTTAATTTTGACGAGGCAGCTAAAGGAAATCCGGGGGCTACAAGAACAGGAGGAGTTCTGAGAAATGAGGAAGGAAAAGTGGTCCTTGCCTTTGCAGAGCCTTTGGGAACTCAAACAAATCATTTTGTAGAAGCTCGAGCCTACATGCAGGCAATGAGAATTGCCATACTTGAGGGTTATAAGGAAGTTATCTTTGAATGGGATTCACTTAATAAAATCAAGGCAATTAAGGAGGATAAAGACCCTAGCTGGACCATCTTGGAGCTTATCCTAGAAGCAAAGATTCATAAATCTCATTTGGTTAATGCCCGAATCCAACACACCTTTAGAGAAGGGAACCAGGCGGTAGATCTAATGGCAAATATTGTAGTTTCTATTGGGGAGATGCAAATTTGGAAGGATAACTTCCCTCAAGAACTATTGGTGTTGGCTTCTAGAGAAGAGCTAAGATCAAACCTGTTAGAGCATCAGGAGATCAGAGGGGTTGATGATGAGTAATCCGACAGATGGAATTGGGTAGAAAAGGCATCCCATTTGCTGGGGCCTGGGAGGTGACAAGTGTATAGTACAACAACCTAGTGGTATTAGTAAGTGCTAGGTGTTGCTTGGTTTTTGTTTTATCCTGAATAGTCAAGCGAAAAGTATAGGACTATGGAATCTAAGTATGGATTAATGTGGGTCTTAGAAATATCCATTTTGTATTTTTACTATACGGGCTTGAAGCTAGAACCAGCCCATTTTGACTATGTAAAAGGTTTATGGACCTTATAACCACCTCTACCTTATACCAAAAAAAAAAGATCTAGTTCCAAAATCCAAAAGCAATAGATTTCAGATATCCGAGAAGAAGATCTCATCACCAACACTTCCAGAAGTAGAAGGTTGAAGAAAATGTCTCAGTTGGAAGACCAGAGAAGCTACAAGATAGAAGACCTTGGAGAGGTCTCAAGGAAGAAAAGAAGAAGGTCTTGGAGAGCCTTATTGCAGAGCTCATAGAAGCATTATCAAAAGAGTTCCTAGGAGAACTCATTGGAGAAATCCACTACCAAGGAGAAGTTCCTGATAGTGAAGGACTTGGGATAATTGTCCCCATCCAAAAATAAGCCCAAGAGAAGAAGAATTTGGCAAGGAGTGCCAAATCCAGAAGA
This sequence comes from Wollemia nobilis, assembly GCA_028583015.1. Taxonomy (NCBI): domain Eukaryota; kingdom Viridiplantae; phylum Streptophyta; class Pinopsida; order Araucariales; family Araucariaceae; genus Wollemia; species Wollemia nobilis. Next base: position 5,354,044 of record JAQPPZ010000456.1, read on the forward strand.
AGAATCCAGTGAAGACCTCAAGATATTCAGAATCTTGAGAAGAAGAAGATCCTATTTGAAGTCAAAATTTGACAAGAATATTGAAGGAAGATTCAAATAGAAGAAGCCTACCAAATCCAGGATATTTGGAGATTACCTCTCACAGGAAGAAGGCACAATTCAGAGAAAATAGTTCTCTAAATCTACAATAGAATATTGAAGATCACTGGAAGGATCAAGCCACCAAACCCCAGGCTCAAGATAGAAAGTTCAAGACCACATTTTGGTGAAGCAAGAAGCTATTCTGGACAGCCAAAAAGAAGCTACGAATTCATCCATTACAAGGCAGCAACTTGGTGAATCAAAACACCAAGATCTACATCTACTACAAAAGCCATTAAAGGTAAGCAACTAGGGTGCAATTAGTTGAACTTCAAATTAGGGTTCATTATCAAATTTCATTAAGCACCATATTTGGATTAAAGTTGCAAGAAGAAGGGCTCATATTATAGTCTTCAAGAAAGTGCAAAAATAAGAGTTCATTTTAAGGATATATTTGCACATTAAATAGGAGTTGGATATTTTTTGAAAGAAATAAAATTATCACCTACCTATTAATCTATCTAGAAAGCAAGAAGACTACATCCTACAATATTGATTGTAGTGAAAATTGTAGAATATTCATTAAGGGTTCTTTTCAGATTACTCTTAAAAATTTGTAGAGATTATTAAGTGCATTAGAATTCATTTTGAGAGTTTACTTACAGGAGCAATAAGGAGAGATTATTGTTACCATTAAAAGTGCATTATTAATCCATTAAGCACTATACTAGTTGATCTTTAACTAGTTACTCTCAATTAGTTTGTGTTGTTAAAGGCACAAAACTAGCACAAAATCTATAGCATTTCGTGGCCAAAAGAAGCCACCAATACAAATAAAAAATGTGGAGAAGGAAGCCACCATTAAATTCCTTGAAGGAAGCCTCAAATCGAGACTTGGTGAGTCTCAAGATTCAAGGAAAATAAAAGGATTTCATCTAAGTGCAAAGTGCAGAAATCCTTAAGAATCGACATTAGCTTGGATTAAATCTCATTAAAATATCCAAGGAAGAAAGAAGCTACCTCATCAAAATCAAGAAAGGATTTCAGAAAGGTCCTTTATATTGGTGCAAATCTAACTATTACAAAGCACCTCTTTTGTTCCTTCAAAAGGACAAAAGCATTTCTATTTACAGGTAGCAACACGACCATCATATTCAGCAGGTAGTAGGGTAGAGTTCGAGCAAGAGGAAAGAGCTACCAAAGAGTGCATACTTCATAGAAATCAAGGTGTTTAAAAACACCATTTCTCCACGTCCAATCCAACCCTAGAAGCAAGCGTATCACCTACAACATTGAAGCCATTACAAGAGGCTATTATCATTCAAGTTTACATAGAGAAAATATGGCATACGAAAGGAGATCATCTACGTCGGATAGCACTATCAAGCTAAGTAAAAAAGGGTTGTTTCAAAAGCTACAAAACAATGCCATCAATCGACTGTTACAAAGGATACACAAATAACATACTACAAGCATCAAGATAGAAAGGGAAAAGTGCTATACCCAAGGCCATTACTTGGAGAGAACGACCAACAGAAAGAAGCACAGAAGCTACCACAAAACCGTCATTAGGAACACCATAGAACCATGGAGTATTACAGCTGGAGCCACCCATTATCCTCATCAAGACAACGTGCAAACGAAGAAGAGGAGATGCTTGTATTTCAAGAAACATAGCAAGCCAATGTATAATACAAATATATAGGGCTACAATGCTCATCCTTGGAGCGTTAGGAGAAAGGCTACATGCACAAGCCATGAGTGCCACTTGGCACAAGAGTTCTAAGCACCCAACATTCGTGAATAATCCAGCACTCACCTAAAAGGAGTTACAATTCTTTGGAGGTTACCACCAAACTTATCATTGCATACAGATACATTGGAACACCAACGTCTATTCGATAACGCTCAGGTAACACTTGTCCACAATCCGCAAGGCAACGATCCTATTTAAGGCACCCATTTTGGAGAAGGAGATAGAACGAGGTCAATAGGAAGTCAAGCATTGAATGTTGTGAAGCATGATCATAGGAAGGAGGCTAATTCAAGCCTATGTGCCATTCAAAGGTGTAAGAAAGCATTAAAGCGGCTATCATAAACCAACCATACCAACATTCTAGTTCGGAGGATATTTGATGCAAGCCAAGCATTCATTTAAGGAAGAAATCAATGCCATACATGGAGGAGAGAAGTGCTACTCAAGGGAGGAACCAATGATCGGTCAAAGAGGGCATTGACTACCCATAAGTGCCATAGATTCAGAAGGTTTAAATTGGCCACCTCACAGCATCAAAGGAAGATAATCCGAGGGATTATTAAGGTAAAGTTTAATATCATTTATTGCTTGCTATAAACTAAAGATATATTGGAGTTATAAGGGTACATTATATTTACTATTGCAAATCATTCACTTAGCATTAGTAATATATTAAGCAAGCAGATTTCAAGAATATTTATATTTGCAAATAATAAAGTAGGAGGAATAAGGATTTCAACTTGGAAATTAAATATCCATTATTGCAAATATTATTGTTTTCTAATATTCCAAATTAGGGAGTTATAAGGAATACTACACCAAATAAATTATTGGAATTTAGAAACATTAAAAATCAAATATCAAAGGCTATAAAAGGAGGTTCATTAAGGTATATCAAGAGTTGGAAATTAATTGGTATACTTGTCTCAAAAACACATTAAAGGGATAAAATAAATCCAACCATTAGAACCTCATCAAATTAGAAAGTGCTTAAGTTCAATAGGAGTAATAAGGTGTAACAAAAGTTGATTTTGGTATTTACAAAACTTTACAAAATCAACCCAAAATTGAACTACTATTCTCAAAAAGCACTTCATCACTCATATAGCATATCCAAAAACACTAGGGAGTCATAAGGTATTCTACAAAACTTGATAATAATAGCATTCATCAAATTTTATCAAGTACTCAATCCATTTGGGAGTCATAAGTTTCTACAAGGATTTTATTAATTCACATCTCTTAAACTAGGGAGACATAAGGAAGCCTACAAAACCTAAAGCTCTATAAAGGCTCATATACTCTAAGGAGCTATAAATATGACTACCAACACATTAAGAAACATACTTAGAAGTGGAATGAGAAAAATACCAATATGGATTAAAAGCATGATTGATAATACAATGGATAACAACAAGGAAAATGCAAAAAGAAAGGAAGAATCAATAATATGGGAATTAAGTTCTAAAACAAATAGCTATGAAAAAATAGATTCTTCTAATGAAACTGATGATAATTGTACCAATGAAAAACACATTCAAAAGGGAGAAGGAAAGATAGATCAAGAAGACATCATACAAATAAGTAAATATGAAATAGCTTCAATTGTGCACATATGGTTTAAGGATCTAGTCAAGAATATAGATAAACATGATATCCCTAAGATAGACTACAAAGCAGTTAGAACATATCTATTGTGCATCTATTGCAATTAATACAGTCATGAAAAGATCAATTGTTGGAAATTTTGTCCTTGCAAATACTGTGAAGGGAAAAATCACTCATCTTTCTTCTACTACTATAAATACAAGTATTATAAAATTCATGAAGAAATATTACTACACAGAATAGATTGCTACTTTCAAAATCTTATTCCAGAAGCATCTACTAACAATGAGATCAAGTTTGATACTTATGAAGGTTAGAGAAACAGGTCATACAAAAATCCAAAGGAGAGAAAATGGGTCAATTCAGATCCACTTCAGACATGCAAAATCATGAGATCACTAGTTCATCAAAGACATATGATATAAAAAATAATAGATTGAAAAGAAGCTATAACATGAAGATTGAAGCAGCTAAAGAATAACCTGATCAAGTCAAAGAGCATCCACAAGAAAAAGATTCATATTGAACATTGAAATCTTCAATACCTAAATAATGTAATATAGGGGGTGTTAGAGTTAGAGCATATTACACCATTTGGGTCATGTAAATGTACCATCTTTGGTACATAGTTAGAGTAGAATATTACTTTAGGGGGAAGTGAGCTACTTAATTCAAGCAATGTAATAAATGCATAAGTATCAATGTCAAGGTGTCCCCTTGTACAACTAGGTAGAGTGTTGGCCAAGGAATCTCTCTTCCTATATAAAGGGCCTCATAGTGATAGATTAGAAGAGCAAGAGACATATCAAGCATAGCAGTTGTATTTTAGTAGATAGTGGTAGAAATCCTATATGGAGTACAATGTAGTTTTTTAGCTTGTATTAATGAAGTGACCATTACCTCCATATTGCATTGTATTTTCATCACTTTCTATTTATAGTATATTTTAGTCATTTTGCAGAATTACTTTCTTTTATATTTTTAGCATCTTATTAGGACCTATGATAGATCTCTCTCACTACAAATATCCCAAAAGCTAAAAATAATTTATTTCGTGTCTCAGAGTTTTCATATTTCCATTAATGATTGTGATAGATTTTATAGGATACGTACCATGTTGGGATTAGATGATATTTTGGGAATCTAAAATGAGTGAGGAGCAAGTTGGCATTTTTAATGACAAAACCCCCACCAATAACTCAGAGCACAAAGTTGGATAATCTATCAAATAATGGTTGTATCTCTATCTTAAATGGTGCTTGAAAATGGAAAAGGTTTTTTTATTGCTCCCTCTTTTAAATTCCATTCTCCCCTATATTTCAAAATTGCAAAGGAGGAGAGCAAATATTTTAATGCATGTTTAACTTTTGAGCAGTTTTAAAAAACTAGTCCTTATGCATGTGTGAGTATAGGATCCAGGGATAGACTGACACTCTACCAATTGAGTCACCCTATTACACCTCCTGCTTCTCTCCCTATCCTCATTCTAGAAAATATAAGTAAGGCCCTCTCCCCCCATTTTAAAAGAGGCCCCCAATTCATTGATTTTTTTTCTTAAAAATATTATGTAGAGCCCTAATGATAAATATCTCCTCCTGATTAGAGATAGAGAGTTGCCCTTTTTAAAACAGAGGGGGCATGGCTCTCTCTTTTAACAAGGGCAAGGGCAAGGGCGTATATGATAGAAGGATCTGATGAGAATATAGTCTTATCATATTATACCAAGTATGGTTCTCTTCGATAGTTATCATATTCAAGTGGGGTGAGTAAATCGTCTTATAAGAGGTGATTGATGAGGGGAATGTGATGTCTATAAGTAGATTTTATATAGGGTATATCGTCCTCAGGTCTTCTCTTCCTGTAGTTATTCTCTGGTAGTTATTCTTTGGTAGTTCTCTTTGTATAGTTTCCATTTCTCTCTTATATTAAGAGATCAAGATGATCTTGGATCAAGACAGTCTTGATATTCTACTTGGGAACAAGAATGAAAGCAGATCCCCACTATAGAATAGAAAGGGCATCATCAGCCCTATAATCTCAAGGGGTTTCAAATCTCCCGGTTCTTCTCCATCGTCTTCCCCATCTCACTTAGTAGGTGGGGTATCATCTCTTATATCCGTTGGGAAAACAAACATATCTATTCGTTTCGTTGGCAGTGCTTTGAAACAGTGTTATCGAGGCCAAAAAAGGAGAGAAATAGAGTAAGTGAGGTGACCCCCCTATCAAAGAACCTAGGTATGCATTGCTCCCTGGTAAGGATAAAATGAATGTGGTTGGGAAATAAATTTCTATCAAAATGAGGTTCTATAAATTAGGAGGTGTATGTAAGCTTAGAAGGGTAGCCCCATTATAGATAGTAGGATAGTGGGACAAGGTGTATCCAAGAATGAAATGAATGAGGGTGGAAAAATTTTTCTACTGAAATGAGGTTCTATACAATAGGAGGTGTATGAAATATTAGAAGGGTAGCCCCATTATATATAGGAGAGTAGTGGGGCAAGGTGTACCCAAGAATGGATAGGAATTAAGAATGGGTATACGTAGTGATATAGAATGAATCAAGGTATCAAAATCAAGTTGGAAAGTAGAGTGAGCATACATCCTTCTAACACATCATGCTATGGTTATTCCCAAGGGGGTGTACTTGTAACAACCCAAAATATAACTAAGGGGTTGCTATTTTTTTAAACAAGTACAAACAACACTAAAAACTAGCACAAGCAACGCTAAACATGAACACAAAAGACTACAAAGATATCTAAGTTTAACCCTGAGTTTTAGTTATCTACTATTTCCTCTACACCAACCCTAAGTCTAGCATCTATTTAGGATATGCCCATCTCCAAACCATGCACACACCAGTCTGTGCAAGTATACTATGCGTATTGCAACAACTATTAACCACATTCCATTTAGGGTTAGCTTATCTCCTTCAATCAGTCAAAGGATATGTTTATCTCTATACCCTACACAAGCCTATATGTGCGGGTATATGACGTGTACAATAAATAGACCACTCATCTTATCATTATGATGGGGTAGCCCAATCCTTTCATAGATAATTGTCTCATTTTTAAATTACTAGGTGGTGCAAGTAAACCAGTTTAGTCACTTAAACTAAGTTTATCCTATTTGACCCTAGAGGATCCCATAATCCCCTAGGTTCTCCTACTCTATTGACACATAACACTCTAGACATAAAAATATCATCATCAAAGAGAAAGCATTTAAATCTATCAATTTTAAACAAGCATGGAATAAGGGTACAAAACTATAAAAGAGATGATTGAAGAAATAAATCTATCTAGATCATGCATATATATAAAATCTAACATCATTAAACAATAAGAAGTTATAAATTACAATTAGGAGATACACTTCCATCAGTCAATAATTATTACATAGCTTGAGTATGGTAAAAGAGTCCATATAATTAAATGAATAAGATATTACATTAAAAATTCAAATAAAAGTAATTCTCTTAATATTTCCATCCTAAATTTAGTATCTAATTTGGATTTTTGATGTCCTTTTTGGTCCTTTAGCTAGTCTGTCTCTCGATTGGTGGTGGTAAGGGATCAGGTTAGCTCATGGAACTATGAACCATGCATTTACTAGATGTTCATTTAATCTAGTGCATTTAAATGCCAAATTGCAACTATACAATCATCAATACATCTCTACAAAATTTTTAGTCAACATCTAAGAGGTTTGTCTATCACTTTATCATAACACCCCTTTATCAATCAAAGGTTCATGATCAAACATAAAAGTCCTCCCTTAGATTTGATTAACAAGTAATCTCATTTATTTCTTTAATTAATCAAGGCCCCATAAACCTTAACTAATTAAGTACCCAAATTACTCCTTTCTCTAACTAATTAAAGCCCCATATGCTTTAACCGATTAAATAATCTACCAAAATACAAATGATTGATTATTACATAAACAACAATATAAATCCTCATTTCATTATTGCCTATTTCCCTTTTAATAAACAATTAAAAAAATCACTCCAAATATTATTGTTGTACCCTATAGTTACAACTTAGTTTTAACCCCATTTTAAAAAGAAAATTCATTGAATTGATGTCTAGGTGAGCTTAGGGTGCAAGGACCAATTTTTTGATGATTCCAGAGAATTAAGGCTTGGGTTTAATCTAAATTTTTGGCTTGCAAAAGTGCTGAGATTTGTGTGTCTTGAAGATCGGGGTCTAGTGGCAATGGTTTGGATTGAGCATTTTTGAACATTTACACATTATTCTAAATTAAATGCTGCAGAAAATTCAAGTTCTAAAGTCTGTCAAAGGTTTAATTAATTAAATTTCATTTTAGGACTGCTCCAATTTCGTCACTTTTGCCCTACATTTGGATGCAAATTGATATGGCCATAACTTGAGCTAGAAGACTCCATTTGAGCTAATACAAAAACTAGGGGAAAGAAATTGATCTAATATTCACAATGGAACTGAATTTTAAGAATATTAATTGCTAGATTTTTCTAGAAATAGCAATTTACAGTAACATCACGTAAAAATTTAAAGTGGTATATCTCATGAACCATGATGAATTTTTTTATTATATCAACTGATTTGAGTACCCATTTGGCCCATTTAGATGCCTAAGAATTTTTGTGAGATTTTGAGCACTTTTATTTTTACCCTATTTTTGGAGCGCATAAAAGTCTAAGAGGCGTGCGAGTTTGTGTGCCCCATTTCATATTGAGTGCATGAAGTTCTTAAGGTTTGCATGAGTTTGTGTGCCCTTATTTGAAGTCATGCATCTCATTTTCCTATGGAGTGCATGAAGGTCTTAAGGGGCACGCGAGTTCGCATGCCTCGATTTACGTAAAAATTTAAAGTGGTATACATCACAAAAAATGATTAATTTTTTGATGATATAAACTTATTTGAGTACCCATTTGGCTCATTTAGATTCTTGAGAATTTTCATGGGATTACAAGCACTTTAATTTTTACCTTATTTTTGGAGCACACGAAAGTCTAAGGGGCGTGCAAGTTTGTGCACCCGTTTTAAAGTCGTGTGCCCCATTTCATATGGAGTGCATGAATTTATTAAGGGTCACATGAGTTTGTACACCCTGATTTGAAGTCATGCATCCCATTTTCCTATGGAGCGCACGAAGGTCTTAAGGAGCGCGCGAGTTCGCGTGCCTTGATTTATGTAAAACTTTAAAGTGGCATATCTCATGAACCATGATAATTGTTTTGATGACATCAACTGATTTGAGTATCCATTTGGCCCATTTAGATGCCTAACAATTTTTATGGGATTTCGAGCACTTTGATTTTTACCCTATTTTTGGAGTGCACAAAAATTTAAGGGGCGCGCAAGTTTGTGTGCCCCATTTTAAAGTCATGTGCCCCATTTCATATGGAGCACATGAAGGTATTAATGGATACATGTTGAAAGAAACTGAATATATATTTATATATATGTATAATTACCTATGTTTTAGAGACATGGTACTGCTAATAACATCTGTGAATGCAGGACACTTACGAAAAGATAAAGAAAGGTGACAAGTCAGCAAAAAGGCTACGTTTTATTGCTGCATCAAGGATGGAAAAGTTGGAAGAATAAAAAGGAGAAAAAACAAGATAGAGTGGGGTCCAGCACAAAAAATATGCAACGACTCAAAGGCCAGATAGAGCCGCTTTCTCTAGATGGTGAAAAAGTTGGCATGCAACAACAACAATAGCTGTAGGTGGAGAGGCGTGGGCCACCTGTCTATTTTTACCTTTGACACAATTTTATGTAAAGTAGGAGATCAGGCTAGGTGGAGGGTCAATGGAGAAGTGGTTACAAGCGCAACTTGATCAGCCGACTCTATATATACATCATTGTAGGAGCAAATTTTTTCATCAAAACCTAGAGAGAGCAAATTTGAGTCCAGGTTTAGCTATGTCCAAAAGTTAGCTGTATTTTACTTTGTGCGTGTTTTTCCTGTCTTTCTTACCTCACCCTTTCTTTTGTCATTTTCAAAATATTGTCTAGGAAGCATTGTTTGTTGAGATTATTTCCTATGGATGCACCAGAGTTGGAAACTCTCACATCACTACATTCAGGATGGAGAGAAACAACCACCTGTTATGATATTCGAATGGGGGTGTTTTTGTAATTATTATCATATAAGACCCAAGCACTCTACCAGGATTTTCATATATAAATATTTTTATATGAATACAAAGTCCAACTCTATTCCTGGCATTTTCTATGTTCTTGGTCTGTGTCTGGCTTATTTACATATTACAGTAATCTGAATGTGTGGATGACGCTTTCCCTCACTAGTTTAATCATTTTCATTGATTACATAATTTGAATAAATTTGGACAAACTAGTTCTTATTTTCTATTCCTTTCTTGGTTCATGAGAAATATAAATTTGCTACGACTACGTAATGGACACGACACCAGTCTGGTCTTTATGGTTTTAATATTTCTTGGTTTGGTCAAAAAGAACAAAAAACTAGTATAATATCATCGAATATGGTAATACATGGGTGTTTATATCATAATGGTAAACATTTGAACCCATTGTCTAGGGTATCCTTACCCGACTTGGTTTTTCTAGAGTCACTAGATAATCTATTCATGGGTCAAAGAGGTAGATCCACCAGAGTCTACAAACTAGTTGTGATTCTCGGGATTCCTGTGACGTGACATGTTATAATGAGGTAAGTAGGAAATCCCCACAATAATTACCCATTTCATTCATTACATAAACATATATAATATTTCATTTCAAATACTATCTAATCCTTTCATTTACTAAAGCAATATAATAAACAACATAATACTTTAATTCAAGTAATGTTTATTCTCAAATATAATCATTCATTACAAATACTAGCTACTTTATTTAATTTAATAGAAAATATACTAAACAATATGATCCTTTATGTTCAATATTGTTCATTCCCAATATAATTATTCATTACAAATATTTTTTAATTTATTTCATTTAAATAACAATATAGATATTTTTATTTTGAATAGGGTTTATTTCTAAATCTAATCACATAACATTTATTTATTTTCCAAATATGCAAAGATTAATTTACCCACTTTAAACAACAAGGTCTGTCGATGGTAAAATAGGGGTTCTCCATTCATGCCAAACCAACAACCAAACAAGAAAGATGATAGGTGGTGACAAAGTGCAAACTAGGGTCGAGTCACAAGAAAACACAAATTCCAAAACACCAGAAGCACAACATGAACTAGAGTCGAGTTAAGAGAGTTTAAGGGACCGAACAAGGCCTAGCCAAGTGCTCAAGCACTTGGCCACTTCTCTCTAGGTGCTAAGCACCTAATGACTGACCTGCATCCCACCATATAACACATGTGGGATGACAACCAAGGTAGAACATATCTCACCCTTAATGCTTGAGCTCATCTAGTGCAACACAAGTGGCATGATGACTCAAGGATGCTACCAGATGATTGAAATCATCCCAACAACTTGGAAACATAGTTTGCTAAACTGAAACAACACAAAATTGGGTACTCAAAGGTAAGAGGTTAATGTATTTTATAGAGGAAGAAGCGACATCCCAAACTTACATAGGCTAATAGAAAAATAGCCAAACAAAGGTAACAAGGTGGAAGGGAGGTTTCGACGATGATGGAGAATCTTAATCATCGAGCAACCAAGGGCATGATAAAAAATTATCCCCACTAGTTTTCAAGATCAACAATCAAGCAACTACTAAAAAAAATCTTCCAATAACATCTACATTAGGAGGAAGAGGTTACAGGTCTAATGTTGATCAAACAGTTGAGCACATACCAAGGAATATGACCCACAAAGGTTTTAAAAGGGAAGAGATGCTTAGTGGCCCAGTCTACTCTAGAAAGTCGTTACATGGCCATTAATCTAGGAGATGCTGAGTCTCCAAGGAAAGGCACAGAGGTTGACCTCCATGAGTACAATTTTACCAAGCATAATAGTAATAAAAACCAAGCTTTGCATAAGAGGAAATCCAACTTGATAGAGTGCTTCTGCCAAATCCTTCTAGTATTTTCATTGTCTCCTTCTTGCTTCACCGTCCTTCTTATTTTCCAAATTAAAAACTCAACCCTTCTCTTCACGCCTCCTCATCTTCTTAACCAGGTGGATCCATCTTCCATACTGCCAAAGTCTCTCTTCTCATTAATGCAAACCTCTCACCTTAAAGTCTTGATTATCCCTTTGTAGGTGGCAAGAGGGTATTTCCATTTAAATGCATTTTTAATCCACTGTTCACCCATGCTTTGTATATAAGCATCTCCTTGAAAACCAAGCCCTAGATTTTTAAAAAATGCTTGTTGAAGGGAGCTATTTTTAATATGCATAATATCAATTCTTATATTTGAACAACGTTTTAAAACAAAATCCCCTTTTTTTAAAATTATTTATAATATTATTCTAAACATAATTCAATTATATATAACAACTCATGATTTAACTTAAAAAAAAATCATTTTCTAATTATCAATTGAAAATAATTTTCATTAAAATTATTCTAAATAAATTTATCAATATTTAAAATAATTATTTTCTATTTTTTTTTGAAAAAATAAAAAAAATATGTTATATTTATAGAAGCTTTATTACAAGGTAAAATGAGTTGGACAAACATCAAGGGAGAAAGAAAATCCTCCTCCAATCCCTCCTGACTAAAAAATTACCCATAAAACATTACCATACATAATGCAAATATCCATACACCTCAACACTACCATAGTTGAATTCCAATTTATTTGAATTCCGTAAACCATCCATTTATCTTCATGTTGTGTTGCTCTATGGCCTAACTGTGATAGATTCATTAGACTCACTGTCTGCTCTTCCTATTTTGCTATCTGCTTTTATCACTTCCCACATCCCTTGGATTATTTGACATCAACTTATTTGATTTTCCATTTGAGAGTCCACATATTGCTCTTCCTCCAGATCTTTTCCCCATTTTACTAAATAGTATGCCACCTTATTTCCATCTCGTTTGATATATATAATAAAAACATCTTGAAAAACTTGCCAAATTTTCTGAAGTGCTTCCACCTTCCTTCTCTCTCCAATTCCTAGCACCTGAAAGTGCCTTATCAGATCCAAGATTCCAGCCCATACTTGAGAGTCTGTCTCTATCCACAGTTTATGTAACTGTAGATTTGCAGATATCACTGATGTTGACAAGATCGCCTGTCCTTCTAATTCATTATTTTTTGCCTCCCCCATGCCTTCTGCTCTCTAGTACACCTGTTCTCCTTTCTAATTTCGCATGATAATATCAAAATCAACTTTCCTAGGGTTTTTAGTAGAATTCCTATCTGTGTTTGCCTTCACCCACTCTTTGGGAGGTGGTCTCTACTCTATGTTATTCAAGAGGATCTCACCTGTGTATCCATACCTAAGTTGTTTCTCTGTTATAGTTATTCCAAGGCTTTGTAGAATAATCCCTTCCTCCATTTTTATGTCTATTTCCTCATGTAATATGATAGATAGTGTTTCTATTACCTTGCTCATAACCCTCTCCCATAATTGCTCCATTGTTCTGTGCTTTGATCTAAATATGTGTGCATTTCATTCTAACTATAACTACCACCATATGAAGCTAGGTCCTAGTTTCCATGCCATTTTCATTGTTTTAGTCTTTGCTGCACTGTTTCCATTTCTCATAAAAGCTTTCCTAGCTCTAAAAAACTTCCCAATGTTGTCTCATCTTCCTCCACCAATTGATCCATATGTCTTTAGAAAAAGAACACCCAAAAAAGAGGTGATTTAAGGTCTCCTCAGCCTTTCCACACAAACACATTTGGAAGGCCCAAAGAAACCTCTTTTCTCAAATTATCAAATGTCAAGCACTTTTTGTGGTTAATCATCCATGAGAAAATGTTAATTTTTGGCCATCCTTCCATTTGCCAAATAAATATCCATAGAAGTGGTACTGGGGTATTTTCATATCCAAAAACTACCTTGTATCCCTCCTTTGTATTATAAATTCCCAACTTACTTCCTCCCCATCCAAGTATATCCCTCTTAGAACCATCCTGAATTGGGTATCTTTGGAGATGTCTCCACAATTTTTTTGTTAGTTCCTTTGTCCCCCTCACTGGCCATTCTTGGGGATGTTTCTACTGTAGTAAGTCTGACACATGATTCCATGATTTCATATAGTAAGAGGCTTTCCACCACCCTGCTTTTTGGAGCTCTACTTTCCAAATCTCCATCTTTAGGAATGTATGAATAATTGGTTGAGATTGATTCCACAAATACTCCCAAAATGGAGCATCCTTTCCATCTCTCAACTTACAATGTAGGTATGGCTTTATTAACTCCTGGCCTGCTAACATTATCCTCCATACTGTAGATCCCTCTCCTTCCACTCTGTGTCTTGGAATGTTTTTCTCAACCACTCTTGGATAATATTTGGCTTGTAAGAGTCTACTCCATAAACCCCCAGTAGTTGTAATCCATCTCCAATATAGCTTCCCAGCTAGTACCTTATTGCTATGGAATGTTGATCTTATCCCCAATCCTCCTTGTTTTTTTGTTTGGCATATATTCTCCCAATCCACTAGTGCTATTTTTTGTTCTTCTCTTGCACCTGACCAAAATTGTTTTTCTTGTGTGTTTGTCAATATCTTTTAGAATTCTCTTTGGAGCTTGAAGTACAAAAATTTATAAGCTGGGAGAGCTTGTAGCACATCTTTAATCATTGTAAGCCTTCCTTCCAAGCTTAGCCATTTGTGAGTCCAGTTGCTCAACTTAGCTTAAAGTATATCCATAAACACTTTCCACTCCTTGATTTTTGTTTTCTTTGCAGATAAAGGTACTCCTAAATACTGTATGGGTAAAGGAGTTTCCATGAATTTCAACATTTGTAGAAATTTATCTCTCACTCTCTTCGTTGTATTGAAAAAACAATTTGAGATTTTTTCATTAAAAGTTTGCCCAGTAGCTAGAGTATACCCATTTAAAAATTATTTTATGTTTTTTTCTACTATGAAATTGGCTTGACTAATAAGAGTACTATCATCCACAAACTGGAGGTGATTTATCTCAATTTGAGAACTTATTTACAAGCCCCTTAGCCTCCCTTCTTATATCCTTTTTTTAACATTCTCTCGAGACCCTCTACGTAAAGGATAAAATGGTAAGGGGAGAGAGGGTCCCCTTGCCTCAAACCCCTTCTTGCTATGAACATGGGAGAGGGACTGCCATTTACCAGAACTAAGAATGATGTAGTGTGTGTACAGGATTTTACCCATTCTCTCCACCCCTATACAAAGACCATTTTTTCTAAAATCCTTTGCATAAAGGACCAGTATACTCTATCATGGGATTTAGAAATATCTAATTTAATAAATATACTTGGGTCATTTTATTTTGACATTGTGTGTATCACCTTTTGGGACACAACTATTCCATCTAGAATTTGTCTACTTTAAAAAAAACCACCTTGCTCACTTGAAATCAAATTTGGTAAAAAATATTTTAATCTTTCTGCCATAAGATTTGTTAATATCTTATATACTACATTACATAGTAAAATAGACCTATAATAATCAATTATCTCACTAGGTGGGCCCTTAGGAATCAAAGTGATAGAAGTATAATTAAAGGCTTTTAAAATTTGCTCACTCTGTCTGATTTCCTCCAATGCCTCCACCACTGCTTGACTCACAATTTCCCAAAATTTTTGATAAAATTCTATGGGGAATCTATCTGGTCCTAGAGTATTTCTTGTTTGCATTTTTTGTATGATCTGCAAGGTTTTTTCCAAAGAAATATCCTCCATTAATAATTTATTGTGTTCAGGTTTGACTAATTGTGAAATTGCCTCCAATATCTTCTCCTGCAATATTGCATTCAAATTTTTATTATTGCTAAAAATAGTATGGAAGTACTAATTTGCTATAATTTTCATTTCAATTCCAATGGTTTTTACCTGACCCATCATATCTGTAAGACCTGTAATTCTATTTTGTTGTCTTCTAGCTATTGTTGTCTTATGAAAGAATGTTGTGTTTTGGTCCCCCTCCTTTAACCATGTAACTCTAGACCTTTGCCTCCAATAGATATCTTCTTGTTCCTTCAAAGCTTCCTCTGTCCTAATAATTTTTGCCTCACATTGTAATAGTTATTTCGTAATAGTTCCTTGTCTTATCTCCTAAGCAATATTATCCTTTTGATCCTTGATTTTGTTCTTTTGGATTCTAGTTATTTCCTTCTTCTGTTTACTCCACTCCTTTAGTTGGGTCCTTACATATTTTAGTTGTTTGTGGAGTTTGAATTGGGCTGTCCCAAATCTTGGTTTCCCTAATTTCCACCATTCCTTTATGCGGTCCCCCAAATCCTCATCTTTCAGCCACCATAGCTCAAATTTAAAAGTTCCCGTAACTTTATGATTATCTTCTTCTATGGTTAGGCTTACTAGAAAATGATATGAAGAAAGTCTATCCATGAACCTTGCTTGATTATTGGTATGCAAATATAATTCCTTCCCCATGAAGAAATAATCTAAGCAATATTTGATCGTCTCCCCTTCTATTTTTCCAGGTCATGGAACTATCCATAATTGGGATATCTATTAGATTTATTTGACATGTTATTGCTGAAAAAAACTATCCTTTTCCTCTAGCATGGCTCTACCTCCTTGTTGTTCCTCTATTATAAGATTTGCATTGAAGTCTCCTCCCATAATACATTGGTCCTTTGGGTAGTTGTATCTGAAAGTCTGGATGGCTACCCATTGGTATCTTTGTAATCTAACTGTCTGTGCTCCATAAAAATTAACTATAGTCCAAATTTTTCCAGTTTCCTATTTTGTAATCGGACCATCAATACCCCTATCGTAGAGGCTCCCCCTATATCTAGGAATAGTTGGTGATTCCACATAGTGGTCAATCCACCTGATTTTCCATGTTCTGATTGAGTAAGGATATATCCTTTTTACCATGTCCTATTTATTTTTTGTAAGTCTTCTCCTTGCATTTTAGTTTTCGGTAAAAAAATTATATGTGGACTCATATCTATGATAATATTTTTTATTGCCTTTTTTTGGGGTAACTGCCTAAACCCCTCACATTCCATGTGATTAATATCATTGAGAATTAGGAGAGAAAAAATAAGCCATCAATTTTACCTTTCTTTTCTGGCTCAAATATTGTAACCACCAAAAAGGCTCACACCCGATCTAACTATCGCAATTGAAGAAAAATACACAA
Organism: Wollemia nobilis; assembly: GCA_028583015.1. NCBI lineage: Eukaryota > Viridiplantae > Streptophyta > Pinopsida > Araucariales > Araucariaceae > Wollemia > Wollemia nobilis. The sequence goes on from JAQPPZ010000456.1 coordinate 5,370,720, forward strand.
ATAGGCATGCATAATTTGATAACAAGAAATAACATGAATACAAGGAATCCTTTATTAATTTCAATGGAGTCAAATTACAGATTCGTCCCTCTTAGGGATACCCATTTGATACATCAATTACAATAGTGTTTAATCCCTATCAAGGGTAGGTGTGATCAAAATGCCCCTCAGGGTGACACGAACTGCTCTAGGGTGTCGATGACCCTCTTCTTCGCATTGAGGAAGGAATTGGATGCTTTATCTCTCCTTTGGAACTGTTCCTTGTGGTCAAGAAACAACAAGAATGTCAAAAATATAGGCAGCCTCTCATGATGAGGCCCTTTTAGGTAAAATGCATAATGACACCATTAACATGCATAATCAAGAAAGCATAAAGAAAGCTGCTAAACTATGCAAATTGAATCAAGATTCATGTAATAGCATAAAGTAAAATAGCATCTACACTATGCATGGATCAAATATAGAAAATGAAGCATAAACATGCATAAAGAAAGCATTTTAGTCCTAATTAAAACATAAGCATAAAATGTGAATCTAGCCTAGTTCTACGGTCAGAAGTCTTCTAAAATGCTATTAAATCAACAAAATAGCTAATCTAACCTAACTAGCCGGACAAAAATGAAAAGAGTAAGGTGATCTATCACCTGTTGCAAACCGTAGCTCTGGTGAGCGGTCTGCACTGTGAACCATGGCTGACAGCCATGGTTTGACCTCTGATAAGTTTACCCTCAAAATCAGGGGTAGTGGGCTCAATCTCCTTGTCCAAATTGATGTTCAAGGGTCGCCTTCATTGTCCTCAGACTGATTTGGTGGTCAATTCGATGTGAAGGGCCTTCGTTTGCCCGGATTTGCATTTCTTGATCCTCCTAAGCACCTAGGGCATCCATAATGCAATTCATCATGAATGGTGGCAAAAGGGTCGGGGATTAAGTGCAATAGCTCTATCTCTTAGTATACTCAGTTTGAGTGTACAATTCGCCAGGGCTTCGCTGCTCAAATCTCCAATGCTTGCTCTCTTTTTCTCCCCATTTGGAGGGGGTATTTATAGCATGCCCCTAGGGCTAGGGGTGGCTTCATGGAGAAGCCAAGACCAAGAAGGGTGGTTAGGACAGTTGGGATGGAAGCCTCTGGAATCTTCTATCCTTCAACTACCTCCTTCTAGATCTTTTGGCCATTCCAACTGATTTGGCTCGGATGGAAGGCCTAACTGAACTTTAGTTAAGACCGCAGGTCATAGTTGTGGTCCAGACTATAGACCGTAGGTGTCAACCATGGTTTAGACTGGAGACCGTAGGTCTGGGCTATGGTTCAGACTGCTTAGGCCAAAATGCCTAAATTGAGTGGTTAGAACCATTGCTCTATCTTGGAGTCTATCCAAGATCCTCCATATGGTCTTGTAGCATGTCCATATGAGTAGTCGCCCTCGACATGACGTGTTTTAGGTGTCTACAGATGCCCCTTTTGAGATGCATTGTGAGATTGAACAACGTTGAGCAAAAATATACATCCTAAAATGATGTCTAAGGTTCTATGATGATCATTAGTCAGATCAACATTAGATGCCCCAGGTCCAGCAAAAGGATGCGCATCTTGGAATCATTGCTTCCAACTTGTGAAAGGCTTACATTTTGACAAGTCTGCCCTCGTCATCAGACGTTCGGATAGCATCAATGCCAAGTATGGGTATCTTCTGACCCATAAATCTGAAGGATGAGAGTTACAAACCAATTATCATATTTGTTGTTTACCCCAAGCAAAGGGGGAAGCTTATGATAGTTGTTGACAATGATTCGCAAGAACGAACACAATTTTGACAAGATCAGGGGATCTACGATCTCAGGGATCTTCTACTGACTTTGATTATGATTATGAAATTATGACTACCCCCTCAAGCGACGAGTCGATGAGGGTAATGACAATGTATGAAGCGACAAAATCGCTTGACCATAATGAATGATCCTGAACAAATTAAGATTCGAGCCTTTTAATGCCTTGGCTAGGCCTAGTTCAGCTTATGATTGCAACTCTTAGTAGTATTGGCACATTTCTATCCCATGGAGCAGTCAAGCTACAATAGTCATCTTAAGGAATCAAAATGATACAAATGCAATTAGACTTGTGTTGAATCATATTTGTCGATGATTTGCTGAAAGATGTCATAAAAGAAATGATAATTTTACCCCAAATGTCCTTATGGTGATTTACTCATCTTGTCGGATTGCATGGATCGCAACTCGTTGCAACCGCCAAGTGTATAGGATAAATCATTGAATACGAGGCGCATTTGGTTTTTAATTATTTGATTTTTTTGTTTTAATTTTGCATGTATTTGATTGGTCCTGGTGCTTTTAACATCACCAAATTTGCAATTTTAATCATTGATTTTGAATTTTTATCCGATGGAAGTCATTAATTTGCTCTTTTAGACCTTCCCACGATGGGTTTTGAGTGCATTTAATGCTAGTTGTGGACCGTAGGTACGGTCTACGATTTACATTTCCAAATTTTGGGAACCATGGGTCAGACCTACGGGTGGAAAACCCTAGTTTCGAAACCGCAGGTGTCAGCTGCGGTTCATCGAGACTAGGAAAACCTATAAATTGAATTCCCATTTGAAATTTTTCATTATTTTCTGGCAAGCATTAGCAATTTGAGAGCTCTGAGAGTGAGAAAACCTTTCCTGATCCAAAATGCTACCACACTCTACCATGATTACACTCCTCTACCTCGATGGTGGATCCTGATCAGCCATCTACTAGTCGAGGCCAGGGTGCGGGCAAGGTAACTCAAAACCGAGACCGCACACTCAATACCAGTAAAATGAACCACATTAAGTAATGCGGATAATGAACCTCACTAAACTATTGGTAATGAACCCCACTAGTCTAGGCTAGCTTTAGGAATTTAATTTGATGACTTAGTGGTCTAGGAGGGTACCCAAAATGGGTGTCGCTCCTAAACCATAGCTGGTAGCTATGGTTCCCAATTGGCAAATTGGGGACCATAAGTTTCAGCTATGGTTCCCAATTTGCAAATTGGGGACCATAGGTTTCAACTATTTTTTGTTTTTTTTTTTTTCTTTTTTAGCATTTTTTTAGCTCTAGTTAGCTAGATTTTGTCTTAAATTATGCTTTTTATTCTAGATATTGACTTCTAGAGCCCGAGAGCTAGATATTCTGAAGACTCTCCATGAGGCTTTATCTGATGATGATCGAGATTGGTTTCGAGCTATCGGGTTCAGATACGTCATGGATCTACCCACTATTAGGGTAGATCAATCCTACCTGACTACATTGGCCCAATGCTGGAATGCATGGACCAACACATTTCACCTACCTACAGGTGAAATGACTATTACTTTAGAGGACGTCTACAGGATCTTCAAGATCCCCATTGATGGTGAGGCCATCGTCTCCTCTACCTCCAGGGTAAAGGAGGTTATCTTTGATGCTATCTTCGATGACCAGAGTGAGGATGCTCAGGATGTGATTGACCATGGAGGGGTGCACATTGGTGAGTGGTACCATGAGGATGTCTTCTCTACATGGGAAGCCCTCTTCATGCACCTCATAGTACAGATTGTGCTTCTAGACTCCTCGAGCATGAGGATTCCCTAGAACCTCCTATCCACCGCCTAGAGGGTGCTGTAGAGCTCTACAGAGGAGCCTCTACTTCTAGCTTGGGGGAGCACCCTACTATGTCAGCTCTATAGGGAGCTATACCAGATTACTGAGCATAGTCATAAGGGCCTCAGCTATAGTCTTCTATTGTAGATCTAGGGGTGGCAGCACATCCAGATCGAGCATCCTATAGATCTTCCACTATGGATCACTACTATTGCTGATGATCATCAGTGTTATACCACCTACTAGCCTCATGAGGAGGAGGGTACCCATAGTAGGATCCATGCTGGTGATGTCCAACATTATATCACTCAATTCATGGCACTTGGCCCGAATGATGTTCAGTGGTGGCCCTATATGGATTGCCCAACATGGCCAGAGGAGGGCCAGTGGCTGAGATAGGCACACCATGATAGATGGTTGATCGATCGTAAGGCCAAGATTCGAGAGTACCAGTTCTACTCTTGGGTCCTATGATAGTTTGGGCTCATGTAGGATATTCTAGATATCCCCCTTAGATACCGATGCTTGGTCATGGAGCATGATCTATAGTGGATCATTCTTGAGCCTCTAGGAGATGCTACTGATGACTACTAGGAGACTAGAGTCGAGACTACTGGGACCACTCTAGAGTATGATGGGTGGTGGTCCATGTTTAGATGGTATGACATAGGGCCTCTAGGCCGAGAGCCAGATCAGGTAGAGGTAGAGGTGGATCCTGATGGGCGTAGGGTGCGCCAATGGATAGAGGGTGGTTAGGGCATAGTGGCCACCATCGAGGAGGCTCCCGAGGTTGACCCAGATGAGGAGGCTCTAGAGGAGGGTGAGGTCCCTCTCGATAGTGTAGAGGGTCAGCTCTTAGCTTAGGTGGCTGACTTGTAGAGTCAGCTAGGATGATTCCACACATAATAGCTAGAGCGAGATACTACGATCACCACTCTAGAGGTGAAGGTATCTGACAGGGATAGGCACCTGACTGAGGTGCAAGATCAGATACAGGATCTGACTACATGGGCCATAGATGTAGAGGCCCAGGTTCAGAGATTGTAGACTGCTCTAGAGTTAGCATAGGCACAATGGACTATAGTAGAGGTAGAGAGGGATCTCCTTCGAGTATCGAGGGGGGCTATGCCACCTCCTCAAGCTACTATGGGGCCTCCGATAGCACCAACGATAGCACCAATAGTTGTACAGGATCCGATGGCCGAGGTAGAGTGACTACGTAGTATGGTCATGAGGACCAATGAGATGCACGTAGCCCGACTTGCTCACATTGATCAGCTAGTCGGTTATATTGAGATGCATGGGTTACAGGTTCCTGAGGATCCTTTCTCCTTAGAGTCTCAATGGACCAGGTCTAGGACCTCAGGATAGTCTATGGTGAGCTCAGGTCATAGGACTCATAGGACTGAGAGGATGCATAGGTCCTCTAGCACACATGGGGTGACATCGCATGCTAGGCCTAGAGATGTAGGGCAGACTTTAGGGACCACCAGTCAGGGGACTAGCCTACTATAGTTACCAATTTCTCATGTGTTGGGTACCTTAGGATTTGGAGGTAGGCAGGACCCACAACAGGACCCACCATAGGTGCCAGAGTAGACAGGAGAGCAGGCTCCAGAGCACAGTGTTGAGGGAGGCGACGAGAGCTCCGGTATAGGGGGAGCAGACTAGACTTGGGCTCTGCTAGATGCAGACTATACTTTTGCTATGTTGTATTCATTTTGAGTGTAAGGTCGAGGACCTACACACTTTGTAGCCTACGAGCATTTTGATACTCCTCATATGTACTCTTTTTGCACATATATATATGACTTATATTTATGGCTCATTATGTGTATCTGATGTTTAATTTTGATTTTATGTTTATTTGATGCACATGGATGCAATGCTTATGTTGATGCTATGTTTATATGATGCAATGTATGGATGACATGCACTAGATAGCTATCTTATTTATGATGATGTTGATGAGATGCAGTGATCTAGATGATTAGATGTGCCATATATAATGTATGCATATGGATGCACTATTTATTTTGAATGCATATTTATTTTTGCTTTGTGGGCATGCATTTATTTTTATGAAGTTATGGTATGCTATGCAATGTATGGTAATGCATTATGTACATAATCGTAATCTAATGGGAATGAACCTGTATGCTTTAATCACTTAAAACATAAGGAATGAATGTAAATTGTGTATATCAATTTTAAAATGTGACACCATAGAATGTATGACAATCATGCAAAATAATTGATAATTCTCATTACAAGAACTTAATCAATTAATCACCCATATATGAAATGCAGTGAAATGGATTGGTATAATGCTAATGAATGAATATGTCATTATGTATATTTCTTCTTTGCTGCACTATATAGTCAGTGGTCGTCTAAACATCATTTCTGATATTCATGCGGTATCTATCCTATATGTTTGATTGTGCTTTGTAAAATGCATTCTGATGAATGAATGACTCATATTTTTGATGTCTAATGATATTTGGTATCTTGTTGCTATTAGAGAACTTTTTGAGGTTTTCCTTGAGACTCAAACACCCTAGTAGACTTCTCCAAAAATCACATACTAACTGTACAAGGCTTTTATTGGACAAGGCTTTTGCCGTGACAGACCCAACTATTCATTATCCCTGTGTGTGCATGTGAGTATTTTTAGATAGATCATAAGCATACCCCGTATGTCAGTCGGGACTCTTTCAACCCATATGTGAGATAGGGTTCCTCATACGATCGTACCATCCTTGTTTCAGCTTTGATTAGACTTATACAACTAGACAATCCTAGGTACCTAGAGCTAGCTCATCTTGCAAATTGATCAGGGCTACCCCTCCAAATGCAGGCGGGACTCTTTCAACCCATTGCTACATTTGGGGATCACCCAATAGAACTACCCCTCCGATTGCAGGTGGGACTCTTCCAACCCATTGCTGTGATCGAGGATCACTCTATGGCTTTCAAAAGGTGGACAATCCAGGGATTCAAGTTCTCACCCTTCTTACTTGCTCATATGTAGTGATAAAAATCACTGTTAGTCCACGTGTTACCATTTTCTTTGAGCAAGGGATTTTTATAGTGCTTTTGATTCACTATGTCACTTTACATTTGATTTGAACTTTGTATTTTGAAATTTGCACTTTGTAACTTGGGATTTAAACTTTGTAACTTTGGGATTTATAGGGGAAATTCTTGTCCTTTTGCCAAAGTTCACCTTTCTAAACCGACTATTTGCAAGATAAGCAGGTCATGAAACCCATCTCTCTAGATACCTAAGACTGCTTTCACAACTTTCATCATCTCTTGTCTTAGCAGGATTTTATATTGTTTTGCTTAGTGATGGGATTCTGATATGTTGAAGCACTATCCCAACTAATGACCTCATCTATAACAGCAAAGCAAGCTTTCTACAATATCTGAAGAACCCACTAGGTATGTTTGAGTGACTAGAAAACTTAATATACATACATATTTCTCCGCAACAAGTATCATGTATGAATGCAATGAATTATGATAATGCAAGGGTGCATGATTGAAACACAAACGTGCGATCATTTGTAAGATTTTGATAGACACATTACACTCTACTATGGAATGCAATGAATGACAAATGCCTAAATGCAATATGATGATGTGAATGCATGTATGAAAATGCAAACTGCAAAAGCAAATGTTTTTGGATTTTATGCTTTACCAATTTTTTTTTGGAATTTTATATATTTTCAAATTTTTATGCATTTTTGAGCTTTCATATTTGACCAAACGATGAGTATATATGCCTTTGGAGATTTTTGGGGTTGACCAAGTGATTTTTAGAAATCCTTGGAGCTTTTTGGATTGACCAAAGGTCTTACAGATGCCTTTGGAACCTTTTAGTTGACCAAACTCTCAGCAAGAGGGCATGGAGCCTTTTAGGATGACCGAGAAGCTATAGGAACTCTCAGAGCCTTTGGGTTGACCAAGCAATTTTTAGAAATCCTTGGTGCCTTTTTGGGATGACCAAGTGGCTTTAAGCAACCCTCGGAGCCTTTGGGTTGACCAAGCAATTTTTAGAAATCCTTGGTGCCTTTTTGACTGACCAAAGGGCTTACAGATGCCTTTGGAGCTTTTTTGTCATGACCAAATCACTCGAATGAGAGCTTGGAGCCTTTTGGGATGACCGAGTAGTTATAGGAACTCTCGAAGCCTTTGGGTTGACCAAGCAATTTTTAGAAATCCTTGGTGCCTTTTGACTGACCAAAGGGCTTACAGATGCCTTTGGAGCTTTTTTTGCTACACTCTCTAAGCATAGAATGCCTTAATATGGATGATGTTGAGAGGTTCAGGCTCTTCAACACCCCCTAGCGACGTCAAGCGATAGGTACCTAGACCAATATTTTTAGATATGATATAGGGTCCTAGCCAATTAGCCATAAATTTGTCTCGCATATCGGGCAAAAAATTCGAGTTCTATTGGTTTTCTTTTAGCACAAGATCCCCAAATTCAAAGTCTCTCTAGTGGACTTTGATATTGTAAGCTCATTTGAGTCACTCCTGATAAACGTGAAGATGCTCAAGGGCATTCACGCGACGTTCATCGAGCAACGTCAGTTGATCTAGGTGAGCTTGTCACGCGGTGTCATCATCGATGAACTCTTTCAATGCGATGCACAGCATTGGAATTTCCAACTCTAAGGGCATAATGGCCTCAGTGCCATATACTAGTGAAAATGGAGTTGCCCTAGTGGGAGTCCGAATGCTAGTCCTATAAGCCCATAATGCAAGGGGCAGTTGTATATGCCAATCCTTGTGGTGTTCTTGCACTATCTTTTTCAAGATGGCTACCATAGTCTTGTTTGAGGCCTCAGCTTGCCCATTTTCCTATGGATAATATGGAGATGCAAAACTATGTTTGATGCGGTACTTAGATGTTAAAGCTCACACAGTTTTGTTCTTAAAAGAAGTTCCATTATCCAAAACTATTTTAGATGGTACCCCAAAATGACTTATGATATGCTCCATTATGAACTCTATATGCGAGCTCCAGTGGTCATTGTTAAGGGAATGGCTTCCACCCCTTTTAAACATCTTTTATAATGATGAATGTATGTCGACCTGATGATGGAGGAGAGATCTTGCCAATTAGATCAAACCCCCACTGAGCAAATGGCCAAGCCGCTTGGATGGGTTATAAGGCCTATGATGGCAGGTGCATAAGATTAGCATGATGCTGACATTTGATGCATTTCTTGACATACACATTGCAATCCTTCTCCATAGTGGGCCAATAATAACCCATTCGAAGGATGCGCTTGATGATGGCCATGCCACTGAAATGGCCATCGCACGTACCATCATGAGCTTCTAAAATTGCCCAAGATGACTCTTGGGGCTCAAGACAATGAAGGAGAACTCCATCATAACTTTGATGGTACAAAATATCTCCTATCAAGACAAATTTAGTCACTTTCTATTTAAATGTGCATCTTGCGGCATGCGATAGTCCCTCCGAGACAAAACCAAGTCTTAGGAAGTCTTGAATCTATGACATCCAATTCTGATGAGCCTCAGCTTTGATCGCTAAGACAACCTGTACCCCCTACGTATTTACTTTTGCAAATGCAGACTAGGAAACAACCTGGTGGTGAATGGTGGTGCCACTCCCCGTAGGACTCTAGGAGGTTAAAGACCCCAGGGTGCTTTCTTGAGAAAGTCTTCAGCTTTGTAGAACCAATCAGCTTTTGGTTCCACACTAATCATGTTGACTGATTCTTTATTATCAAAGGTTGCACGCTCTACTACAGGATGCGAGAGCATCTTGACATGGATGGTAGTGAAGTCGACAGATAGATTTTGAGGGATTAAGGATCCCAAAGAAGCCATGGTGTCTATGAACCTATTTGATGAATGAGGGATTGCCTCGATGTCGTACCATTCTAGTTTAGCTAGATATGTGGCAACAAGATCTTTGTAGGCTTTCAGTACCGGACATCGACACTGAAATAGTCCCTTCACTTGGTTAATTATGAGCAGGGAATCACCAAAGATGTTTAATCTCTTGATATTCATGGCGATGGTTGTATGGAGGCCCAAAAGTAGGGCTTCATATTCAACATTATTGTTGGTGCATGGGAAGTCTAGTTTGAATGACAAGGGCATTGGAGCTCCTTGCGATGTGAAAAACACTATCCCTATGCCAGCTCCTTGCTCGCACTTTGAACCATCAAAGAATAGAGTCATATCAACATTGTTCTCTAGTTCTTCAAGTTTGGGAGCTTTGGATACTACAAACACTGCATCATCCGAAAGCTCGATTGTTAGAGGCCTACTATTGGATAGTGGCACCTCAGCTAACTGATCTGCTATGACCTATCCCTTAATGGACTTCTAGCTTATGAATTCTAGATCAAATTCTATCAATAGCATGATCCACTTTGCAGTACGTGTATTATGATATGTCTTGCTCATCATATACTGCAAAGGATTTTGTTTTGATATCACATATGTCGTATGACTTAACATGTAGTGCCACAATTTCTTGGTAGCGAACACTACTGCTAAACATAGTTTTTCCACATATGCATATCCTAGCTCGTAACTCACCAAGGTTCGGCTAATGTAATATATGGCTTGCTCTTTGCCTTGTACATTCTTTTGGGCCAACATGGTCCCTAACGCAAAGTCTATTGTCGATATATATAGCAAAAAAGGCTCTTCTAGCCTTGGTGGAGCTAATACTAGTGGCATTACCAGGTATTGCTTTATCTCAGTGAAGGCTGCCTTGTAGTCCTCATCCCAGTTGAATGGGACACCCTTATGTAGCAGTCGATTCATGGGTCGACATTTATCCGATAGTTGGGTGATAAATCACTTTATCGAGGCTACCTTGCCTTGAAGGCTCCTTAATTCCTTAATATTGGTGGGAGGACGCATTTCCAAAATGGCCTTGACCTTCGTTGGGTCTACTTCGATGCCTCTCTTGGAGACAATGAACCCTAGCAATTTTCTAGAAGTTACGCCAAATACGCACTTCTTAGGATTCAGCCTGACATTGTGCTCTATCAAGTGATCGAAGACTTTTCTCAAGACCTCCGCATGCTCTTCTCGTAGCAATGACTTGGCTAGAAAATCATCGATATAATCTTCCAGAATTTTGTGCATATAGTCATGAAAAATGTATGTCATGGCCCGCTGGTATGTAGCACCAGCATTTTTGAGACCAAATGGCATAACTTTGTAGCAAAATGTTCCCCATGGCATTATAAACATAGTTTTGTGCTGGTCTTCGGGCTTAATCCGAATTTGATTGTAACCAGAAAAACCATCCATTAAGGAGAGCATTTCATGACCGATAGTAGAGTCTACTAGAGCATCGATATTGGGCAATGAAAATGAATCTTTGGGTGTTGCCTTGTTGAGATCTCTAAAATCCATACAAATACGGATCCTTCCATCTGGTTTTCCTATAGGCACCATATTGGATACCCATTCTGGATAGTCGATGGAAATGACAAATTCTACATCCAACAATTTTTGCAATTCATCTTTCACCATTAAGGCTACTGTTGGATGCATCTTTCTGAGCTTCTGCTTGACGGGCTTCTTGGATGGGTCTAGCGAAAGGTTATGAGTAACCAAATTTGGGTCTAGACCGGGCATATCTTTGTATGTCCAAGAAAAAAGGTCAGGTCTCTCTTTCAATAGAGGGATGATGCTAGCACGCTCATCTGGAGTGAGACTCATTCCAAATTTAACCTTCTTTGGATTGGTGGGGTCGTTATCGATATCCACTTCGAAGGTTTCCTCTACTGACATATGGGATCCCTCCTCAAGCTGATGAGGCGTAGGGATCAAATGGATGTCATCAACTAGATTTATATGTTCTTCATTGGAAGCATGTTCAGCATGATAGACATCATAAGCACAGCCTGGTCCAAAATGAAATGGTTGCAGCATCTCTTCATTTGGGAAGAAATCTTTAGGCTCTACTAGTGAATCAACATGATCCCAATCGATAGCATCCATGTTTAGATGCAATGGTTTGGATGGATCTACTGGATTGTAGAGTGGAGTGGTCAAATCAATGGAGACCATGTTGATGGAATGGTATTGATCTCCAAGACCACATGGACTAAACTCTACATCATCTATGTAGCTTTCGTACCCAAGATCTGGCTCGGATGGTACGGGGATGAATGGGTCCTCCCTATGGGATGCCCGAACAACTGGATCCTCTCTATGCACTAACTACAAAATGGGATCTCTCGACTCAAGTAGCTCAGCATAAGTAGGTGGATGGGGAAAGAGTCTTTGATATTCCTCTTCCAGATTTATTCTTTCCCTGAGGCGGCATTGGAGATTAATCTCTCGATGCAAACCCATAGCTATGATAGGTGGTGGACCCCGAGGTGGATTCTGATTACATAGGTGATGAGGCCCCAAATAGGCCATCTCCAATGAATCCTCATCATCACTATACAGATATAATCCTTCACTTCCCCCCATATGCAAGGGGTGCTCTGCCAGATGTGGTCCCATGTATCTGATTCTACGGTCGCTATCATCACTATCCAGATAAACTGGATAAAATGATCGTATATATGACATCGATGCAAAAATTAGCTCTACTTCCTCTTTAGAGTGATCAGTGTTAAGAGGCACTTCTTCTATAACATACTTCGACTCCGTAGGCAATAGATGTAGCGGATATACTAGCCTCGGATCGGTCATCTCAACCTCATCGCTATGATTGCTACTATGAGCAGACCACTCTATCGTGTCCACAAATATTGGGAGATTAGCTGGATGAGGCCTTAAGTAGGCCTACTCTATCTCATATTCATAATCACTATCGACCATGAAATGCTCTTGTATCTCATCTAATTGCTCTCTAGGCAGCAAATGGCATAGAAATACCGGAACCACGAAGGCTCGATCAATTTCCTCTTTGGATTGATCATCATTTGAGGACTCGCCATCTGCATCATAACTTGGTCTACTTATTTTAGAGGTGGACTCCTCTCCATCTTCACTACAAAGATCTCCTAAATCGAGATCACCTAGAATGATGGGGTTGTGCCCCTGCATACCGGTATCATCGATTGTGATACGATTTTGATGACCCAAGTTGCCTCTAGGGTTCTTCTCCGAGAACTCTTCATGTTCAATCTTCGGTCTCTCAATGGTGATGACTGACACCATTGGGTTGTTGCCCCGAAGGCTAGACATGTTAGGATGATATGGATTAAAATCCATGTCATCCCCCAGAACTAGGTACAAATGATCCAATGATGCAATGAGTAAATCATCATGTCCCTAAATCTACAATCCCAATCCGAACCTATCAGTTGCCAACTGATAACGTGGTTCAAGAGGGGTTCTTCATCCTTGTTCAAAAATACCAAGGTCGTATCCATGCCAATGATAGAGCTCAAAAATGTGCATGGCATACTCTAGGTTGGACAAGTACCGAACGTTCACCATGAACTGTTCGTCATCATCCACCTCCATGGGTGCCCGCATTGGAACTTGATCCAACCTGGCATAAATGAAGTTTGTTTGGTTGGGTGGCTCACCCAATGGTACTATGGATCCAACTAGATATCGATGGGCTATCGATCGGCCCATATCTCGTGCACTCTCTAAAATAGGACCGAAGGTCACATTTTGCACAAGATATTCACCCAGACCTATGTTGGCTAGGTGAATAGTCACCTGCGGTGCGGATGACCCTACTGATGATGTAGGCAAAGTAGGCTGAGGTGCCTCCTCGACTTGATCCTGGGCTTCCTCCACCTCCATGGGAGTGGTAGCCTCAATGGTGACTGGTTTGAGCATGTTCTTTGCTTCTTTCCTACCCAATTTTACCTTTAATTTCTTATCATCTCGATGCATTGTCGATGCACTCGATCTTAGAGAAGTTGTAGTGGTATGTTCAGATCTGTTTGATATAGATACCGATGGTTGAACATGCACCACCTATTTACCTCTTGGAACCCTTACCGATGACGTGGGCCGTATGTCCAAGTGCATTGATGGGATCACGAAGCCCCCTGGAAAATCTGCTAAGTTCATGAACTTGAATGGTTCTTCATCTGATGAAACCATGTGAACTTGTCCCTCATGTATATACTTGACACACTGATGCAATATCGAGGGAACACAATGCATTTCATGAATCCAAGGCCTCCCCAGTAGGATGTTATACTACAAGGTGCCCTCTATCATGTGACACATTACGAGAATGGTCTTTAGTCCCACCTGAATAGGTAGGACAATCGTGCCAACCATAGAGCATAGTGCATCGTTAAACGCTCTCAATGTAAAGGTGGTTGGTACGACGAGTGATTTAGGCAATTTCAAATGGTGCAGTGCCTTAGTCATGATTATATTGATCGATGAACCAGTGTCAATCAAGACCCTTTTGAATGGCACATGGTTAACACATGCAATGATATGTAGTGGTGGGTCAGCCACGCTTGCAGAAACCATTTTCACTTCATGATCATAGAATTGGATCATTGGTTCCTGGCACTATTGTACGTGCCCCACAAAGTTTGTGAATGCCTGTGCATCCTAGGACTGTACCTCAATGGACCTCAGAATGTCCATAAGAGTCTCCCTATGCCTAGGGGACTACTGTATAAGCTCATATATCGACAACTTCGTAGGAGTCATCTACAGGTTTTGAACCAGCCTGCTCCTAATGGTCACCATCGGTCTCGTTGGTGGGCCTAGAATATTTTGTGCCTACTGCTGTTAGGGCGTGGCTTGTATTTGAATGGGAGCATGAGGTTGATTCAGTCATTCATACCTCCCATGTCTGGTAACAACATTGACCATGCCGACGAACCCCTGGGTAGGTGGTTCGACTCGCACTTGATTGACGTGGCCAGCATGGTTACGGGGTGCCTCATGGTTTGGTAATGGATTTTTAAAAATCCCCATGTTTTGGTTGTCTGGCACCTAGGGATTTCTTGGTACTACAAGCTCTCCCTTTTCTATCATATTTTGCACAATGTGTTTGAAGGACCAACACACCTCGATGTCATGGCCTTTCGCTCTATGAAATATGCAAAACAAATCTTCCTGATAGTCTTTGGGCTTGGGCTGATTTGGATCAACCATATTGACTTCGGGTAATCTTATTGCCTTGGCCTCGCAGAGCTAATAAAAAATTGATGTCATTGATTCCGTCAATGGCATAAATATGTGAGGTGGGCATTGCTCTTTGTTCTTGCCCTTGTAGTTATTCTTGCGTTGGTCATATTGCACAGGAGGAGGATGGGCTTGATAATTCTATTTCTTTTGCCCCTTATCCTCATTTTGGAGATTTAGTACCACCTGATTCACATGGGCCTGCTTGCCCTATTGCTTTGAGGTACTCTTCTTATATCCCTCTTTCCTGGTTTTTAGCTTCAAGTTGCCTTCCTGCAACTTGATGTCCTCAATTACCTTGGCTTGCACCAAAGCTTCTTCGAATGTGGCATACTACTGTAGCTGCAATAGTAGTGAGATGTGCTTGGCACAACTCTTTGTAAACATTTGAGTTAATTCTATGGTAGGAATCGAGAATGGCAACTTTACCATTAATCTCCTCCACCTCTTCCCGTACTGTTCTATTGGCTCATCATCGTGCTGAGCTAGCGCAGCCAAATCAGAAAGGTTGGCCTATTTCTTGATGTCGAAGGAATAGCATTCAAGAAAGGCATCAACTAATTGCTCAAAATTTGTTATGTTGTGTTTCTTTAGTTGATTAAACCACTCTCGAGCTGGCCTAGAGAGTGTCATGACAAACGTACGCAACAACAGTGCATCATTGTTTTCTATCTAGAAGCAAGCATCCAGAAAGCTCATGACATGTTCTTGCGCCTCTTCATCACCCTTGAATTTGTCTAACCTGGGCATCTCAAAATGCTCAGGGTATGGGGGCGTAGGCACCGAGGGATCTAAAGGTTCATTGTGAATTTTCCTCAATGTTGGCTTTTGGACAGTCGTGCCTTGTTTCTCAATTGCTTTGACCTTCTCAGCCAAAGCTTTGTAAGCCTCAGAAGATAGAAAGTCCTCCTCCCTAAGTCGGCATGGAGGTGGTTTAGGAGGTACATTCCTCTTCTATCGAGGTGGAGGGCATTGCTCTTCCTCCTCCTCAGCTTGAGAACTCTCGAGATATTCCTGGTTGCATCTATTCCCCTCTTGTTCCTCATAATGTTGTTGCCTCTGATTGTCGATCGAGGGTGGTCGCTCTCTATGATGGGCAGTGATATGAGTGTGAATGCTTACGCGCTCATGGTGCATGTCGGCTTGCAAAAAAGCCTTCCTATGCACCTACTCTCTATGCTCATCTTGAGAATATAGGCCAGCCCTAGCCAACCTATCTTCCTACTCTACACGCTCCTTCTAGATGAGGATGCACTCCTCACGCAAGCGCTGCTCATACAACCTTTGTCTAGTAAGCCTCTACGCTTGAAGATCTTCATCTTCAATGCGCTACCTCTCTAGGTGAGCATCCTCCAATTGATCTTGGAGGAGTTGGCATTTCTGCTTAGAGGCCAGTTGATATGATATTTTGACCTAGTCAGCCATCGAAGGCCTTTGATATGCTTGCTCTGTACGAGCGACCTTGTGGGTTCTGTACCCATCGAACTGATGTGTTATGCTTTTGCCTCTATCTATGAAGATGACATCGACATCATGTTGTGTCCTATGCTGCATGCCACCATGCATGGATGGTGGATGTGAGACATGAGGGTGCTTAGAAGCCTCTCCATGCTCTCTAGTAGTTCTAATGGTGCTCCCGCTATGCTCACTCGGAGCACGAGTGGGCGGAGCCGAAGGCTTGCAGCCTAGCTGCTCTAACACACTACCTAGACCATCTAGCTATCTAGACCTCCACCTCTCATGGGGTGGTGTTCCATTAGCTCCCACCTTCGACATATCGATGGTGATCTTGCATGCTATAGTACGCATGGGAGTATGGGTAGACTTGCGCTCAATAGGGAGCCCATCTACTTGCCCTTGAATGGGTGGATCTCTATTCCTTCTATACTCAGAAGGTGGGGGTATAGTACACCCTATAGACTTAGTGTGGATGGGTACCAATCTGGTCCCCTGCATGACATACTCTTTGGTCGATCCCATGGATGCGCGTGCACTATGGTCTCGATAATGGCTTTCGAGTGGAGCACCCTCAGGCTGAGAAGCCCCATGCTCTAATCTACGTCTAACAGAATGCACTGATGCTAGTCTATCAAGGGTACGCTCAATGGGATCCCCTCATGTCGAGTTGTCTCCTCTAATGCTCATCGAACGTCATTCAGTTTGCTCATGTGGTTGAGGACTAGACACGTGTAATTGTGAATCGGTTGGGGCTTGGTCATTGGCTTCAGGCTTGCACCTTTGTCGACCACCCCGTGTATCCACCATAGTGTACCTAACATCTAGATGTATCTTTTATTATCAAACAAGGTATACAATGATGCTTATCTTATTTTTAAATTTTAAAATGAGCCCTAAACTATTTGATGTTGTTTCAAAATGTGTTGTATCAATATGAGAAACTCTCACATGTTTTGCAAAATCATTGGATTTTATTCTCAGTTTAATTGGCTTTCACCTATATACTCGCACAAGCCAAATATGGTAATGAAGTCCATACTCAATGAAGTAGCATAGGTACTACCAACCCTCACCCAACACACCATGTGCAATGATACACCCTTCCAAAGATGAGTGCATGCTATTTTGCATGGATAGGAAAGTTCTTGGGTCGGCCTTGGCAATGAGCGGGTCCCGATAATACAATTTCAAATGAGCCAACCAAGTGGTAATGACATCCACTATTGGTCTCAATAAAATGGGTTGGATGTGAGAGCCCAATGCCACTGATGTTTAAAATGAAACGTGGTGTGTGTGGTTCATTTTACTTTGCATAAAGACAAATGCATAAAAGAGCATTCATATGATCATTCCTACATGATATGCATAAGAAGGAACATTTCAAATTCACAAAGGTATGCATGCTATGCCCTACATGATGTTATGACAATGCAATTACGATGACATGGCCTCTAATTGGGCCTCACGCATGCAAACGACCACACAATTTTTATCAAGGTCACTGTATTCTAGGGTGGACTGCAATCAGAGGTCCATTATTCCTAGCAACACCTTTCTAATGGAAAGAATGCGAAAGCAAATTAGGACTTATTCATTCATCCTTTTCCTTTAATGTACCTAATTTTCCATCGATTTGCCACTTACTATAAAAATACAGAGGAGAAAATGTAGAACAGAGAATGAAAATAGAGCCTACCTCAGCTCCTGATCTACTACCAAGTGGTTTCTCTATTGTCTGTTGCTTCTACTGTAAACCATAGCTCTAGTCTATGGGTTGTAGTGTGAACCGTAGGTGACAGCTGCAGGCCAAAAAATAACCATAGTTGTTAGCTATGGTTAGCACCTGAGATAAAACAAACAAGAATGTCAGCACTCAGGGGCTAGAAATGCAGAGTTCCACCGTGATCGCCATCTATAACCACCAAAAAGGCTCACACCCGATCTAACTATCGCAATTGAAGAAAAATACACAAATAGGCATGCATAATTTGATAACAAGAAATAACATGAATACAAGGAATCCTTTATTAATTTCAATGGAGTCAAATTACAGATTCATCCCTCTTAGGGATACCCATTTGATACATCAATTACAATAGTGTTTAATCCCTATCAAGGGTAGGTGTGATCAAAATGCCCCTCAGGGTGACACGAACTGCTCTAGGGTGTCGATGACCCTCTTCTTCGCATTGAGGAAGGAATTGGATGCTTTATCTCTCCTTTGGAACTGTTCCCTACGGTCAAGAAACAACAAGAATGTCAAAAATATAGGCAGCCTCTCATGATGAGGCCCTTTTAGGTAAAATGCATAATGACACCATTAACATGCATAATCAAGAAAGCATAAAGAAAGCTGCTAAACTATGCAAATTGAATCAAGATTCATGTAATAGCATAAAGTAAAATAGCATCTACACTATGCATGGATCAAATATAGAAAATGAAGCATAAACATGCATAAAGAAAGCATTTTAGTCCTAATTAAAACATAAGCATAAAATGTGAATCTAGCCTAGTTCTACGGTCAGAAGTCTTCTAAAATGCTATTAAATCAAAAAAATAGCTAATCTAACCTAACTAGCCGGACATAAATGAAAAGAGTAAGGTGATCTATCACCTATTGCAAACCATAGCTCTGGTGAGCGGTCTGCACTATGAACCGTGGCTGACAGTCATGGTTTGACCTCTGATAAGTTTACCCTCAAAATCAGGGGTAGTGGGCTCAATCTCCTTGTCCAAATTGATGTTCAAGGGTCGCCTTCGTTGTCCTCAGACTGATTTGGTGGTCAATTCGATGTGAAGGGCCTTCGTTTGCCCGGATTTGTGTTTCTTGATCCTCCTAAGCACCTAGGGCATCCATAATGCAATTCATCATGAATGGTGGCAAAAGGGTCGGGGATTAAGTGCAATAGCTCTATCTCTTAGTATACTCAGTTTGAGTGTACAATTCGCCAGGGCTTCGCTGCTCAAATCTCCAATGCTTGCTCCTCTTTTTCTCCCCATTTGGAGGGGGTATTTATAGCATGCCCCTAGGGCTAGGGGTGGCTTCATGGAGAAGCCAAGACCAAGAAGGGTGGTTAGGACAGTTGGGATGGAAGCCTCTGGAATATTTCATCCTTCAACTGCCTCCTTCTAGATATTTTGGTCGTTCCAACCGATTTGGCTCGGATGGAAGGCCTAACTAAACTTTAGTTAAGACCGCAGGTCACAGTTGTGGTCCAGACTGTAGACCGTAGGTGTCAACCATGGTTTAGACTGGAGACCGTAGGTCTGGGCTACGGTTCAGACTGCTTAGGCCAAAATGCCTAAATTGAGTGGTTAGAACCACTGCTCTATCTTGGAGTCTATCCAAGATCCTCCATATGGTCTTGTAGCATGTCCATATGAGTAGTCGCCCTCGACATGACGCATTTTAGGTGTCTACAAATATATTCCCTGTTCCTCCATATTTTCCTTGTTTGAATTCCTCCCTGCAGATTGGTTCGGTTTTTGTTTCTTCTCCACTTTATGAATCCCTAGAGTAGGGATTTATTTTTTCTTATTTCCTTCTTCCATCTCTATAACCTGTGTCAAAATTATCCTCTACTCTATTTCCCATCCTATGGTCTCTCTCATGGATTGAATATCCTCTTCCATGAGAGAGGTTGTGTCTGAATCTGCTCCTTACTTGTTCCCTAACACTAGATTGGAATATTATTCCTGATCAACTAGTGTGACTTGCTAAGTATCCTCCTCTAACCCTTCCATTTGAAAATCCTCTTTTATTCCAAGTTTTCCAGTTGTTTGAGTATCTCATATTTGTTATTTTTTCTTACGACTCTTTCTCCTTGTCTCTGGTTACTGTGCTATTTCTTTTTCTTGGCCTTTTCATTAATTTTTGAAAGCCCTCAGAGTTTGTTGGGACTTTCCATTCCTTCTGATTTCCATTTTGCTAAAGAGATTGACCTGCCATGTTAATATTTGCTTTTATCCCCTCTTGTTTAGATTGATGATCCTTAACTATTGGGCACATTCTAGCCAGATGTCCATGAGCATGGCACACCCAACATATAAATGGAATAACCTCATAATCCAGTTGTTAGCTCCAGATAAAATCCCCTATTTTTAGGTCTATCTTTGTTGGAAGAGGTTTATTGAGGTCCATTTATACACAAACCCTAGCAAACATTGCCGATCCTCTTAAAATTGTTTCTCTTGATATACCTTGATAATGCCCTAGTAATTTACCTATTACCTCGAGTACCTCCTCTTTCCAAAATACAAGGGGAAGGGTAAATAATATTACCCATATTGGTACTAAAGCCGGTTCCACCCTTGGGTTGAATTCTATATTCCATGGTTGTTGAGCAAGGTGCAACAAAAGTATTGTCATTGTTGTCAACATAGTCAGATAGATCTATTGATGCAGTGGACAGGAAGTTCAAAAGCTATTCAAATGCAGAATACAGGAGTTCAAAGGTTATTCAAAGTATGTATAATGATTTTCCAAGAAGACCGAAGTGGCCCATATGCAAAAGATAAAAAAAAAAACAACTAAGAAAAGTGTCACGATATCGTGATATATACAACAGGCAAGAAAAACTGTCACGATTTCATGACATGTTGGAAGAGAGAGAAAAAGCAGGAAAAACTGTCACAATTTTGCAACATGTTGGAAGAGAGAGAAAAAGCAAGAAAAACTGTCACGATTTTGCGACATGTTGGAAGAGAAAAAAGGCAAGTGGAAAAACTGTCGCGATTTCGTGACATGTTGGAAGAGAAAGAGAAAGCAGGAAAAAGTGTCATGATTTCGCGACAAGTTCGAAGAAAGAGAACAAGTAAGAAAAGTGTCATGATTTCGTGACATGTCGCATTTTCACGACTAAAATAGGAGAGAGAAAGTAAGTTAGAAAAGTGTCACGATTTCGTGACATGTTGCATTTTCATGACTAAAATAGGAGAGAGAAAGTAAGTTTGAAAAGTGTCATGATATCACGACATGTTGCATTTTCATGACAAAAGAAAGAGAGGAAGCGTACGGAAGCAGAACTATCATGATTTCACGACAAAAGCAGAAAGCAAGACTTTGAAAGTAGAAGTGTCACGATTTTGCGACAAAAGCAAAGAAGTAAAGTACGAAAGCAGAAGTGTCATGATTTCACGACAAAAGTAGAGAAGAAGAATTTGAAGGCAGAAGTGTCACGATTTCATGACAAAAGCAAAGAAGCTAAGTACGAAAGCAGAAGTGTCACGATTTCATGACAAAAGCTAAGTTGAAGACTACGGAGGCAAAAGTGTCGCGATATCACGACAAAAGCAAAGTTGAAGTCTATGGAAGAAAAAGTGTTGCGATATCACGACAAAAGCAAAGACAAAGTATACGGAGGTGAAAATGTCACGATATTGCGACAAAAGAATAGAGAAAACATATGGAGGCAAAAGTGTCACGATATCGTGACATGTATTTTCACGGCAACAACAACAAAAGAAGCTACAGAGGCACAAATGTCATGATTTCATGACAGGTCGTAAATGCGCAAGTCAAGAAGGAAAACCCGACTAAAATGAGAAGTATGACAGTGGACCGACATCACTATGGTGGTTACAGGGTCTATCCAGAATGAAATCATCAAGCGATGGATAAACCAAACATCTTCTTGAGTTAAAGCCGATGAAGACCAATGATATCCAACTAAAATTAGGGTTTACAGTTGTTATGAAAGCCGACTAAGATTAGGATTTATAGCTGACTAAGATTAGGGTTTTCATCATAAAAATATTGTTATAAAAGGAGTGTTGTTTGGAGAATTGAAGTTAAGTCGAATGTGTGTAAAACATGGTCATTGTACGCAGAGAGCAAGTCATGTCGAATCATGCTAAGTGTGAATTTTGCAAAGAGAGTAGAGTGCGCAAAAGGGAGAAGACGATCGTGAAGTTTGATTGTAACGAAGCAAAGTGTGCAAAGTGATTGCGCAGAGAGAGCAGAGTGCGCAGAGAACACAAAGGTGAAAAAGACCAATCAGGGTCTTGCAAAAGCAAAGGTATCTTACTGTTAAACTTATAGATTCAAATTGAAGTCTAGGTTGCAGCTTGGCATTAGGGGTTGGTGCTCATTTCTGTTGGTGTAGATAAATAAGGGGTTGGTGCTCCTTTCTATTGGTGTAGATAAATAAGGGGTTGGTGCTCCTTTCTATTGGTGTAGATAAATAAGGGGTTGGTGCTCCTTACAGTGGGTTTTGGTAAATTGATTGTAAAGTTGGTGCTTTGCAAAGGCTGGATTTGGATGGTAGTCTAAGCAGTTAATTTTTGAGGAGTAGCCACATTGGTGAACCTCATTAAATCTTATGTTGTGTGATGCTCTTTTGTTATACTTGTTGTATCTAGTAATAAGTTTTAATTGTTGCGGTATTAAGAGCTATAAATTTAAGTTTAAATATCTACACTGATTCACCCCCCCTCTTAGTGTCATTGTAAGACTAAAAATTGGTATCATAGCTAAGTTCCTATACAAGCTTAACCGACTGGGGTGATCTTGGAAGTAAAACAATGGCAGGTGGTGAAGGCTTCTCATCAAAAAAAGCACCATTGTTTGACGGATCTAATTATGCATTCTAGAGAATCAGGATGCAGACATATCTCTATGCTTTGGGATACAACATCTAGGATTCAATAGTTAGTGGATACACAATACCCATCACTCCTCCAAAAGAGGCTGACAAAAAGAAACTGTTTGAAAATAACTCAAAAGCAAAGAATGCTATCATGTGCGGATTAGCAGACAGTGAACTAGTAAAGGTCATGAGTTGTAAAATGACAAAAGAAATATGAGACAAAATGAGGAGTATTCATGAAGGAGACGATAAGATCAAGGAGGCCAAGTTACAGACACATCGAGATCAGTTCGAAGTATTAAATATGAATGATGATGAAAACATTGAGGCATATATGCCGAGAGTTAATGGAATCATTAATGCGATCAGAGGACTCGATGAGGATATCGAAGACTTTGCCATCGTGAAAAAGGAAGATCTAAACCCACAGACAAAGAAGCGGCTTTTAAAGCCCTTAAAAATAAAAACGCAAAACAAGAGTCCTAGGAAGAAGAGACATCAGATGAAATAGAAGCAAACTTTGTTAGAAAACTAAAAAGGAGAAAAGGAAAATATAGAGGAAAGCTATCGTTTAAATGTTTCAACTGTGGAGGCGTTGGGAATTTTGCAACTAAATGTCCACTTAATGAGAAGAACACAAATGATGAAGGATCGCACCAAGAAAGAAGTGACTGGAAGAAGAAAACGAATTTCAAAAAAGGCAACTTCAAGAAGAAAAGTTTCATCTCCAGGAATGCCAGTTCATCAGAAGACAGCTCCGATGAGGATTCTGAAGAGGAAATAGGTGAAGCTCTTTTCATGGCATTTGAAGAAATAAAATCAAAAAAGGAAGAAGGAGTGAACTCTGAAGTATGTGGTGAAAACCCTAAGGTTGAAGTAGATCTAGAAGGTGAGTTGATCTCTGCACTTGAAATGTGGAAAATAGAGAGGAAAATGAATAAGAAAATTTCAAAAAATCTTGAGGATGCAAACGAAATCATAACCAGTCTGAAAGTACAAACAAAAGAATACAAGAAAATATCTGAAGATCTCAAAGTAGAAATTACCATGAAAATAGATTATTGCTGCAAACTAGAAGAAGAGAATGTTGGTTTACGGACGCAGATAGAAGAGATGAATCACAAAATTAGTTGCTATCACAAATGCGAAGAAAGTTCTATGAAGCTGGATAAGATTATAAATGACCAAAGGCCTACAGACATCAAATTTGGTCTGGGTTTCATCGAAGGAGAATCATCAAATGGATCAAATTCCAGAAATGTAGAATCCATAAAGAATGAAGATAAGAAACAGGTTGATCAAGGAAAAACATCTCATGCAAAAGAAAGCAATAATGGCAGGCACGAAAGGAGAATTGGCAATGATGGATTCACCAATGTCACACATCAAAGAAGAAGAAGACCTATGGATCCTATGGCAACATGGCAAAGACCATCACCCAGGTTCAATTATCCCTTTTCTGGTTTTTGTTTTAAATGCAATGGTTATGGAAATAAAATATCAGACTGCAAATATAATGTAAGACCAAGGAATTTCACCAGTAGAAATGTTTTTTCTCCTTTGATGAATTATACAGAATGCTATAACTATCATAATTTTGGGCACATTTCAAGAAACTGTAGAAGTACATTTGCATCAAATCAGTTTCAGGGAAGAAAATTTCAACCAAATAGGATGAGACAAAATAGAAAACTTCTTGAAAAACATGCACAAGATATTGATAAGGGAAAGGCAAAATAAGAGCCCAAAACTACTATCAAAACGGAGTGGAAAGAAAAATAATGACTTAAGGAAGAAAAGGAATCCTTAATCGTACAAAAAACATTTAAAGCACAAAATAAATATGTACCATGGATACTTGATAGTTGATGCTCCAGTCATATGATAGGTGACAAACATAAATTTGAGAAGTTACAGAAATATGAAGGTGGTTCAGTAAATTTTAGAAATAATGATGGAGCTAAGATAGTTGGCAAAGGTTCAGTTAAAATTAGTGACAGAAAAATTAAGTTAGAAGAAGTCTTGTTTGTGGATGGTTTGAAACATAACTTGTTGAGCGTAAGTCAAATTTGTGATAAAGGTCATGAAGTAGTTTTTAAGAAGCAGGGTTGTGAAGTCAGAAAAGCAAACAGTGGAAAATTGATAGCAACTGGATCAAGGACATCTGGAAACCTATACACGTTCTTAGAGACTTTAGAAGGAGCTTGTTTTATTGGATAGGAAGAAAAAAATTGGTTGTGGCACAAGAGACTTGGTCATATCAGTTTTGATAATTTAGTAAAAATCAACTCAAAAAGGGCAGTGAGAGATATTCCCACCATCAGCAAACCTGCAAAAAACATTTGTACTCCATGCCAAAAGGGGAAGCAAACTAGAGTCACATTCAAAACAAAAGAGTACTACACAAGCAAACCTTTGGAACTAATACACACTGATTTATGTGGACCCATGAGAACACAAAGCATAAATGGTGACAAATATTTTATGTTGTGCATTGATGACTATTCTAGAATGACATGGATATTTTTCTTGAAGCATAAATCAGAAGCTTTTGAAATGTTCAAGACTTTCAAAAACCAAGTTGAGAATGAAACAGGAAAGAAGATCAAATGTTTAAGATCAGATAGAGGAGGAGAATTCATTTTAGAGGATTTTACAGAGTACTATGAAAAATACAGTATTAGGAGATAGTTTTCAGCAGCCAGGACACCTCAGTAGAATGGAGTGGTAGAAAGAAAGAACAGGACAGTGCAGGAAATGGCACGGACTATGTTGGCTGAAAGCAGAGTAGCAGACAAATTTTGGAAAGAAGCAGTCCATACTGCAATGTATATCCAAAATAGGTACATGCTAAGAACACATGAAAGCAAAACTCCTTATGAGTTGTGGTTCGATAAAAGGGCAACAACAAAATACCTCAAAGTTTTTGGCAGCAAATAACTAAAGATAATCTTGGTAAGTTTGAAGATAGAGCGGATGAAGGTATTTTTGTTGGTTATTCATCAAAAATCAAAGATTACAAATGCTAAAACAAGAGGCTAAAGAAAATTGTGGACAGTGTTGATGTTAAATTTGATGAAGGTATAGAATGAGTAATTAGCTATGAAAAGAACTACCCAATTTATGAAGAGGTTATTGAATGAGATGAGGAAAACAAAACAGAAAAGATACAGAAAATTGACTTAGATGATTTAAGTTGTGATTCAGAAGTGGAAGAAAATCAGCTGGTAGAAAAATCATCCTAGAGAGCAAATAATTGGAGATCCCAAAGTTGGTGTTCAGACAAGAAGAAGAGCAGTAAGTAACTACTCTCTATTATCCAGCATTGATCCAAAAAATTTTACTAACGCAAGCAAAGATGAAAGTTGGATGAAGGCAATAAATGAAGAATTAGATCAGATCGAGAAAAACAAAACTTGGGAGTTAGTACCTAGACCTACAAATAAAAATATAATCGGGACTAAATGGATTTTTCAAAAAAAATTGAATGAATATGGACAGGTAGTCAGAAATAAAGCAAGATTGGTATGTAAGGGTTATGCACAAGTTGAAGGCATTGAATTTGAGGAAAATTTTGCACCAGTAGCTAGACTAAAGGCAATTAGAATATTTCTAGCTTTAGCAGTCTACAAGAATTTCAAAGTTTATCAAATGGATGTGAAATCAGCGTTTTTGAATGGGAAACTTGAAGAAAATGTTTATATTGAGCAACCAGATGGTTTCCAACTTGGTGATGATCCCAACTTGGTTTGCAAGTTGAAGAAAGCATTATATGGCTTAAAACAGGCACCCCGAGCATGGTATGCAAGGCTAGACAACTATCTCACTCAACAAGGGTTTAAGAAAGGTATGGTGGATAGTAATTTGTATGTCAAAACAAAAAATGGGCATCTTATTATTCTTGTTGTATACATAGATGATGTCATATTTGGCAGTAGCAAAGATGATTCATGTAAAGATTTAGAAAATAAGATGCAGAAAGAATTTGAAATGTCAATGATTGGTGAACTTTCATATTTCCTCGGGTTGCAAGTTAATCAAAATAAGAAGGGCATATTTATTTCTCAAGTTAAATATGTGAAAGAGATGTTAAAAAAGTTCACAATGGAGGATTGTAAGCCAGTTAGCAATCCCATGATGACAGGTTACAAGTTGAGCAAGGATGACAAATCTCCACCTGTTGATCAAACCATGTACAAATCTATGATTGGGAGCTTACTATACCTGACAGCTACCAGACCAGATATTTTACAGGTAGTATGCATGGTAGCACAATTTTAGGCTAATCCCAAGGAGACTCATGTGACAGCAGTGAAGAGGATTCTTCGGTACCTCAAGGGTACTATGAAGTATGGGTTATGGTATCCGAAAGGTAAAGACTTCACCCTTATTTCGTATTTAGATGTAGATTGGGTAGGAGGTGTCGATGACAGAAAGAGTACCAGTGGAGGTGCATTCTATCTTGGAGATAGATTGGTCGCATGGCATAGTAAGAAACAAGAGTCAGTTTCTTTATTGATAGCAGAGGCATAATATATTGCAGCGACAACATGTTGTATGCAGGTATTGTGGATGAAACAAACCCTAAAAGATCTTGGTATTAGCTTTAGTGAGCCAATATTAGTTAAGTGTGATAACACCAGTGCCATTAACATCTCTAAGAATTCGGTTATGCATTCACGCACAAAACACATTGCTATTAGGTATCACTTTTTGAAGGAGAAAGTTGTAGAAGGTGAGGTTAAGTTGGATTTTGTTCCAACTACAGAGCAAGTAGAAGATATCTTCACAAAACCATTGCCCAAGGAATTTTTTGAGTACCTTCACAATAAATTGGGAGTGGTCACACTTCCCAAGAATTGACTAGCTACAGGGATCACATTCTCGGGGGGAGCATTTAAGTATTTGATTATCTTTTTGCTCATGTTCATGATTTTTGCTAAGTGTAATAATTTTTTCTTGAGAATGTTGTGCATGGACTCAGGGGGAGTCTGCAGTAGCCCTTTGGTATTATTGTCAAAGGGGGAGAAGAGTTACAGGAAATTGCACGTGTTGCCAAAAATTCCAAAGGGGGATATTGTTGAGCAAGGTGCAGCAACGGTATTGTCATTGTTGTCAACATAGTCAGATAGATCTGTTGATGTAGTGGACAGGAAGTTCAAAAGCTATTCAAATGCAGAAGACAAGAGTTCAAAGGTTATTCGAGTATGTACAGTGATTTTCCAAGAAGATCGAAGTGGCCCATATGCAAAAGATAAAAAAAAAACAAGTAAGAAAAGTGTCGCGATATCACGACATATACAGCAGGCAAGAAAAACTGTCATGATTTCGTGACATGTTGGAAGAGAGAAAAAGCAGGAAAAACTGTCATGATTTCAACATGTTGGAAGAGAGAGAAAAAGCAGGAAAAACTATCATGATTTGGTGACATGTTGGAAGAGAAAAAGGCAAGTGGAAAAACTGTCGTGATTTCGCGACATGTTGGAAGAGAAAGAGAAAGCAGGAAAAAGTGTCGTGATTTCACGACAAGTTCAAAGAAAGAGAACAAGTAAGAAAAGTGTTGCGATTTCGTGACATATCGCATTTTTGTGACTAAAATAGGAGAGAGAAAGTAAGTTGGAAAAGTGTCGCGATTTCGTGACATGTCGCATTTTCACGACTAAAATAGGAGAGAGAAAGTAAGTTTGAAAAGTGTCACGATATCGTGACATGTTGCATTTTTGCGACAAAAGAAAGAGAGGAAGCGTACGAAAGTAGAACTATCACGATTTCATGACAAAAGCAGAAAGCAAGACTTCGAAAGTAGAAGTGTCATGATTTCATGACAAAAGCAAAGAAGTAAAGTACGAAAGCAAAAGTGTCACGATTTCACGACAAAAGCAGAGAAGAAGACTTCAAAGGCAAAAGTGTCACAATTTCGTGATAAAAGCAAAGAAGCTAAGTACGAAAGCATAAGTGTCATGATTTCATGACAAAAGCTAAGTTGAAGACTACGGAGGTAGAAGTGTCATGATATTGCAACAAAAGCAAAGTCGAAGTCTATGGAAGTAGAAGTGTCGCGATATCACGACAAAAGCAAAGACAAAGTATACGGAGGCGGAAATGTCATGATATCGTGACAAAAGAATAGAGAAAGCGTACAGAGGTGAAAGTGTCACGATATCGCGACATGTATTTTCATGACAATAGCAACAAAAGAAGCTACAGAGGCAAAAATGTCATGATTTCACGACAGGTCATAAATGCACAAGTCAAGAAGGAGAACCCGACTAAAATGAGAAGTATGACAATGGACCGACATCACTATGGTGATTACAAGGTCTGTCCAGAATGAAATCATCAAGCGATGGATAAACCGAACATCTTCTTGAGTTGAAGCCAACGAAGACCAATGACAACCGACTAAAATTAGGGTTTATAGTTGTTATGAAAGCCGACTAAGATTAGGGTTTTCATCATAAAAATATTGTTATAAAAGGAGGGCTGTTTGGAGAATTGAAGTTAAGTCAAATGTGTGTAAAATATGATCGTTGTGCGTAGAGAGCAAGTCATGCCGAATCGTGCTAAGTGCAAATTTTGCAAATAGAGAAGAGTGCGCAAAAGGAAGAAGATGATCGTGAAGTTCGACTATAATGAAGCAGAGTGTGCAAAGTGATTGCGCAGAGAGAGCAGAGTGCGCAGAGAATGCAAAGGTGAAGAAGACCAGTCAAGGTCTTGCAAAAGCAAAGGTATCTTACTGTCAAACTTATAGATTCAAATTGAAGTCCAGGTTGTAGCTTGGCATCAGGGGTTGGTGCTCCTTTCTATTGGTGCAAATAAATAAGGGGTTGGTGCTCCTTTCTATTGGTGTAGATAAATAAGGGGTTGGTGCTCCTTTTTGTTGGTGCAGATAAATAAGGGGTTGGTGCTCCTTAAGGTGGGTGCTGGTAAATTGATTGTAAATTTGGTGCTTTGCAAAGGTTGGATTTGGATGGTAGTCCAAGCAGTTAATTTTTGAGGAGTAGCCACATTGGTGAACCTCGTTAAATCTTGTGTTGTGTGATGCTCTTTTGTTATACTTGCTATATCTAGTAATAAGTTTTAATTGTTGTAGTATTAAGAGCTATAAATTTAAGTTTAAAGAGCTACACTGATTCACCCCCCCCTCAGTGTCATTGTAAGACTAACAATGGCTACACGAATAGTCTCGCTAGCCCAGGATGATATGACCCTCCCTCAAATAATTTTTTTCAATCTACCGCCGATGTGAACTCTATATAAAAATACCCATTTGGTAGAGTTAGAATTACATATTCTCCTTCTAGATGCCCTTGTTTCCTTATCCATGTGTGGAGAAAGTGCACAAACAATATGAAACCCATGAATTTATTTATGAGGTTGTTTTTTGACTTATAAACAATATCCTCAACTATCCAGTCCTTAGCTATTTCTAATACTGGTATTTCTTTTGCTTGTGGTAGACATCCATTCACCCTCCTAGGCAGAGAATACTCCTTTTATTGCTTCCCCATGGTGTTTATGATTTTATTTTCTTGTGTTTGATAGTCATTGAAGCTATCTTGGGTTCCACATAACTTATCCCAAAATGAGATTCCTTTGTTTGGAGGATTTGGTACCAAAGTACCTATGTCCCCCATTCTTGGCCGTGATCCTTACTATTGATAGACCTATGCCCTAGCTTATGAAACCCTAATTTTATTCCTTAGATCTCCTCTCAGGCACCTCAAAATTTTTGAAATCCTTGATTTATGCTTAGGTTAGTTATTCATCATTATTTTCTAATTATTAAAATAAACATTTAATTTTTATATTTTATTTTGTATAATAATAAAATTCATTTACTATTATTTTCCCCTTTTTTATATAATCATATACCCATGCTAATATTAATTATTAGTAGGGTATATTATATATTTTTGGGGTAATGGACCCTCTATATCCATTAACCTATTATCCTTTTTTTTAATGGAGTTCTCTATCCAACTATTATTTTACACATAAAAAGCATCAAACAATACAAACAAATTGGGTGCATCAAACAAGGTGGGAGTTTTTCCATCAACCCAGTCACCCATCTTAGCCGAAGAATTTATGATAGCTTCTAGGCTACCAACTTTGGCTCTAGGTGGCTGGCTAGTTGATGATTATCCCTAAAGCAATAATGCATACCTATATGAGGGTAGTCATCCATGTTACCCTGAGCTATCTTAGTCATCACTTCCCTTTTCAAGTACCCCATCCTTGGTGGGGCATTTCTACCTGGTGTTGCACATTGACAACACATTAGCAATATTGTATTCTTCAAGATAGATCATTATAAATCATGCAAAAATCATTCAAAGCATTAAATACTAGGCATCCATTAATCATTCATCAGTGCATAGTATATTTAGCCAAGGTCTTGCCAAAGGTGGGGTATGACATACTACTCCCTTGGGTTAAACCCAATCCCGTGGGTTTCCTGTTACAAAATATTATTACAATTCCTCAAACAAAAAGTTATTACAAATTTTCAAACAAAAATTTATTACAAATTTTCAAACAAAAATTTATTACAAGTTTTCAAACAAAAAGTTATTACAAATTTTCAAACAAAAAAGGAAAATGTTTCTTCATCTCATCCACTTTCTCCCAAGTGGCACTTCTTTCTGAATAACGGTCCCACTAGACCTTACATTGTTCTAGAATCCATTTCCTCAAGGATTTGGAATGGAATTCTAGAATCTTCATCAACATTACTTCAATAGCCTCTGGGTTTGCCATCTGTAGTTTAGAAACATCCCACACATGATCAACATCAACAACATATTTCCTAAGCAGGGATATGTGGAAGGTATCATGGATCTTTGATAGGTTAGGTGGTAAGGCAAGTTGGTATGCAACTAGACTGATCTTCTTAGTGATCTCAAAGGGTCCCACAAACCAAGGATCCAACTTCATGGATTTAATTACACTTTTTATTGGCTTGACCCTTAAAAACACCCTTTCCCCCATAGAGTATTCCCTTGGAGTCCTCTTTAGATCAGCATAATTTTTTTGATGGTTAGCAACTTCTTGGAGCCTTTATCTGATTATTTTAAGTTGATTTTCCATTTCTTTGACCATGTCTGGTCTGATCACCACTTGATCCTCTAAATTATCCCATGAAAATGGTGTTCTACATCACTTTCCATACAAGGCATCGAATGGGGCCATACCCAAAGAAGAGTGATGCCCATTGTTGTAGGTAAACTCTACAAGATGTAGATAGTCTTCCCATTTAGACTTTTGATCCATGCAGTACATGCGAAGCATGTCTTCTAGTACTTGATTTACCCTTTTAGTTTGACCATCAATCTCAGGATGATAAGTGGAGCTTATATTCAATTTGGTACCTACAACACAATGTAGGGCCTTCCAAAATTCAAAAGTGAATCTAGAATCTCTATCTAAAATTATCATTTTAGGAAACCCATGGAGTTGGAATATCTCCTTGGCGAATCTATTAGCCACTACCTAAGCATCATCCGTGATGTTCCTCGGTATGAAATGTGCAACCTTAGTCAATCTATTGACTATTACAAGGATCACATCATGTTGGTACCTGGTCTTGGGTAAACCTACTATGAAGTCCATGGATATAACTTACCACTTTTGAGTGGGTATATCATGTGGATATAATTGTCCTATAGGATGTCTACGTTCGACCTTCACCTTCTAGCATTCCAAGCATCGAGCAACAAAATTGGTGATGTCCTTCTTCATTCCTATCTAGAAGAAGGTATTTTTCATATTTTCTCTCATTTTGTCTCCTCTTGGATGGGCAGAATAAGGGGTTTTGTGTGCTTCTTGCATGATTAGTTTCCTCAAGTCACCCATTTTTGGTATGATGACCCTATATTTATAGCACAACAGACCATATTTGATGCAAAAATCCTTACTTTTCTCTAGGTTTTTGTTCATTTTGACCCAAATTTCATTGCAATACTCATCTTGAGATTGCTTTTCCCTGATTTGATCAAGTAAACCTATGTGACTTTGGGTTAGGGCTACTATGTACCTTCTTTTACTTAAGGTATCAACCACTTTGTTCTCCTTCCCCTTGATGTATTCAATCTTGAAGTCATACTCTGCTAAGAACTCGACCCACCTCCTTTGTCTTGCATTGAGCATAGGTTGGGTAAATATGTATTTCAAGCTTTGATGGTCGGTTCTTAGTTCAAAATATTTCCCTACCAGGTAATGATGCCAACTCTTTAGAGCATGGACAACTGCTTCTAGCTCTAAATCATGTGTGGCATAGTTGACTTCATGCTTCTTTAATTTCCTTGAGGTATATGCTATGACAGAATCATCTTGTGATAACACTCCTCCTAGCCCTTCTAGTGATGCATCAGTACATACCACAAAATTTCCCTATGGATCTAGAATCTTGAGTATTGGTACTATGGTGAGATTTTGCTTGAGCATTGCAAAAGCAGCCTCACACTTCTCAATCCACTTAAACTCCTTTCCCTTATTTTGAAGGTTAGTTATTGTAGCGGCTATCTTGGAATAATCCTTTACGTACCGTCTATAGTAGCCTACCATACCCATGAAGCTTCTTACTTTAGTCACATTGGTAGGTGGTGGCCAATCCAAAATGACCTTTATCTTTTCTGGATCTATCGCTATTCCCTCTACAGATATGATATGTCCTAGATATTTTACTTCTGGAACATAGAAATCACTTTTTGCTAGGTTTTCATAGAGTTGATTCTCCTTTAGCAATTCTAGTATGATTCTGAGGTGCTTGTCATGTTCTTCCTTATTTTTGGAGTAGATTAAGATGTCATCTAAGAATACGAGGATAAATTGGTCTAGATGCCTCCTGAATATGTTGTTCATTAGATTCATGAATGTGGTTGGGGCATTAGTCAGCCCAAAGGGCAAGACTATAAACTCATAGTGCCCATACCTAGTTTTAAATGTAGTTTTGTGAGTGTCCTCCTCACGTATTCTTAGTTGATGGTATCCTGAACTTTAAGTCAATATTTGTGAATATTGTAGCATCTCTCAACTGGTCAAATAGATCCTCTATTCTAGGTAAAGGGTACCTATTTTTAATGGTCGCTTTGTTGAGCATTCTATAATCAATACATAGTCATAGTGAGCCATCCTTATTCTTGATAAAGAGCACTGGTGCACCCCAAGGTGACACACTAGGCTTTATCAACCCCTTTTCCAATAACCCTTGAAGTTGTACCTTTAATTCTTGCATTTCTATAGGGTTCATCCTATAAGGAGCTCTGTGGATAGGCTTCAATCCTGGCATTAAATCAATTGTGAAGTCAAACTCGTGCATAGGAGGAAGTTTGGGTAGGTCTTCAAGAAATACCTCTTTGAATTCTTGTAGGATTGGGTGTTTTCCAAACACCTCCTTTTTTGTTCCTCCTCGACTTCATTGATTTTTACTACATAAACTATCCCTCCTTTTCTGAGGGCCTTCTTTAGTTGCATAGTAGATAGTAGTTGAGGTTTGAATGATCCTTGCTCACTATGGATCCTTATTCTTCCTTTGCCCTTTTTAGAAAACTCTATCCACCTATCTTGAAAGTTGATTAAGGCTTTATGAGCCTACAACCAATCCATCCCTAAGATGACATCAAAGGCATGTAGTGGTGCTACATACAAGCATCCTTTAGTTGATTCATTTTCTAAGGTGATTTCCACCATAGGGAAACATTGATCCATAGAGTAGGTCTACCCAGAACCATACTCAACCTTCCACCCTTGTGCCAAATACCCTGGCATTTTTGGCATATCCTTGGCTAGTCTAGAAGAAATAAAACTAAAAAAAGATAAATCTAATCTAACTAAAGCTAAAGCAACTTTTCTTTTAGAGGGGAGAAAGAAAATTTACACTCCCAGATCAATGGCATGGGTGCTCTGATCCAGTTCTAACTTCTTGGTATCACCGATATCCTAGGGTTTATCATCCTTGCCTGAATACTTGATTTTGCTTTACTTGGGTAGTCGATCACATAATAAGGTCCTCTACTCTATTGACACATAACACTCTAGAAATAAAAACATCATCATAAAATATAAAGCATTTAAATATATCAATTTTAAACAAGCATGGAATAAGGGTACAAAAACTATAAAAGAGATGATTGAAGAAATAAATATATCTAGATTATGTATATATATAAAATATAATATCATTAAAAAATAAGAAATCATAAATTACAATTAGGAGATACACTTCCATTAGTCAATGATTAGTACATAGATTGAGTATGGTAAAAGAGTCCATACTTTTAAATGAATAAGATATTACATTAATAAGGGTATGGGATGGACCTTGGGGACTGTAGAGGATTTCCATGGGAAGTCTTGTTTTGCTTCCCTACTTCCCCTTAGTCCTATCCTAGTTCTCTGGCACTTCCCTAGCCCTTCCTTCTTGGCTGGCTTGTTTTGCATATGATCTCCTTGGGGTGGGAGGTATCTTCTCCTTTTTTTTACCCATTTCCATGCCTATTTGAAGGGTTATTTCATGTACCTCTGGTTTGGGATGTCCCTAAGATCTTCCCTGGGACCTTCCATGGGTTTTCTGTGTTGCTTTAGGGATCCTTTTTCCTTGGTGCTCTCAGTTTATCCCAGGTTTTTTGTAGGTTTCTTCTTGGTGTTGGGATTCAGAGGTTCTCTAAGTGTGGTGAGTCATGGCTTTGGGAAAGTTGCTTCTTGAGAACTTTTGCATAGTATCATTTTGGTTTAGGAGGGACCATGCAATTATTCTTGTGATTCGTCTATTTGGGTTCATGGATGTGGATTTCTTGGTGGTTTCTCAGTATTTTTTGTGGTTTCACATGCAGCCTCTACTTTGCTTGCTACTATGATCCCACTGGTCTTTCTTATTTGGTTCCATGAAGCTATTTGTTGGTCAGGCTGAAGGTTTTCTGGGGTTTCTTGCTACACTTTTTTGGTCTAGGGGTGACCTGTGCTTAACACCTACAACTTGTTCATCTCGTGGCACCTTCCTTTTGCGTTCCCTAGAAACTTTACCACCTCTTTCCCATGGCTTACTATTTTACTTTTGCTGCTTCATTTGCTTCTTATAGTATCTTTGTAGTTTTACCTCCATGCAAGGGGATTTCATGGCCTATGGAGATCCTTAGATTACTGTTTCAATTTTCAGACATGTGCAAGAAACTGTTCTAGTCTTTTTATTGCATCCTGAAATGTATCCCAACCCTCCCTGGGTGGGATTTTCCTTCTTGGTGACTCCTCTATTCCATATTGTTGTTCAGGGTGGTTTTGTGTTTGGTGGTTTTGTTTTTTTAGTATTTTCTTGGTGAAATACCAGGTTATGGTTTATCCCCTACGCGGGTTTTTTCAAAATTGCCTTTTCCCTACTTTAGAGGGAATTTTCAAATTTCCTGCTAGGTAGGATTTTCAATTTTCATGTTGGGTGGGATTTTAAATTTTTTTTCCTGCTTTAGGCACATTTTACATGTGCTTTTCATTCAAGCCATCCTTTGGCCTTTCCTCTAGCCCATCCTTGGGATTTTCCTTAGGCCTATCCTGTGGCCTTGTATTTGGTCTGGTGACCTATTGTAAAAAGGTTTTGGGACCCTTTCAAAACCCTTTTTAATGAAATCTTAACTTACCAAAAAAATATATTACATTAACAATTCAAATAAAAGTAATTCTCTTAATATTTCCATCCTAACTTTAGTAAGTATCTGACTTGGATTTTTGATGTCCTCCTTGGTCCTTTAGCTAGCCCATCTCTCGATTTATGGTGGTAAGGGATCATGATAGCTCATGGAACTATGAACCATGCATTTACTAGATGATCATTTAATCTAGTGCATCTAAATACCAAATTGCAACTATACAATCACCAATACATCTCTACAAAACATTCACTCAACATCTAAAATATTTCTCTATCACTTTATCATAACACCCCTTTATCAATCAAAGGTTCATGATCAAACATAATAGTCCTCCCTTAGATTTTATTAACAAGTAAACTCATTTATTTCTTTAATTAATCAAGGCCCCATAAACCTTAACTAATTAAGTACTTAAATTACCCATTTATCTAATTAATTAAGGTCCCATAAACCTTAATTGATTAGATACTTAATCTACCAAAACACAAATGATTGATCATTACATAAACAACAATATAAATCCTCATTTCATTATTGCCTATTTCTCTTTTAATAAACAATAAAAACATTCACTCCAAATATTACCCATTTCATTCATTACATAAACATATGCAATCTTTCATTTCAAATACTATCTAATCCTTTCATTTACTAAAGCAATATAATAAACAATGTAAGCCTTTAATTCAAGTATTGTTTATTCTCAAATATAATCATTCATTACAAATACTGCCTACTTTATTTAATTTAATAGATAATATACTAAACCATATGATCCTTTATGTTCAATATTGTTCATTCTCCATATAATTATTCATTACAAATATTGTCTACTTTATTTCATTTAAATAACAATATAGATCCTTTTATTTCAAATAGGGTCTATTTCTAAATCTAATCACATAATATTTATTTCTTTTCTAAATATGCAAATATTGATTTACCCACTT
Organism: Wollemia nobilis; assembly: GCA_028583015.1. NCBI lineage: Eukaryota > Viridiplantae > Streptophyta > Pinopsida > Araucariales > Araucariaceae > Wollemia > Wollemia nobilis. The sequence continues at coordinate 5,408,138 of JAQPPZ010000456.1, forward strand.
CAAATAATAAGGTTTGACTTCTCGACATTAAAATAGGGGTTCTCCATTCATGCCAAACCAATGCCAAATATGAAATATGATAGGTGGTGACAAAGCATAAACTAGGGTTGAGTCACAAGCAAACACATATTCCAACACACTAGAAGCACAACATGAACCAGAGTCAATTTAAGGGAGTTTAAGGGACTGAATGAGGTCTAGCCAAGCACTCAGGTGCTTGGCCACTTCTCTTTAGGTGCTAAACACCTAATAAATTACCCGCATCCCACCACATAACATGCAGAATGATGACCAAGGTAGAACAAACCTCACCCTTATCGCTTGAAAGACATGGTGACTCAGGGGTACTACCAAATGATTAAAATCATCCCAATAATATTGGAAACATAGTCTACTAAACTGAAATAGCACAAACTTGGGTACTCAAAGGTAAGAGGTTAATGTATTTGATAGAGTAAGAATCCACGTCCCAAACTTACATAGGCTAACAACAAAATAGCCAAACAAAGGTAACAAGGTGGAAGGGAGGTTTCGATAATGATGTCTCATAGAGATTAAAACCATAGGTAGGAGGAATCTTAATCATCGAGTAACCAAGGTCATCGTAAATACTTATTCCCACTAGTTTCCAAGATCAAAAATCAAGCAATTACTAAACAAAAGCTTTCAACAACATCTACGCTAGGAGGAAGAGATTATATGTCTAACATTGATCAAACAGTTGAGCACATAGCAAGGAATATGATCCCTAAATATTTTAAAAAGGGAAGAGGTGCTAAGTGGCCCGATCTAATCTAGAACGTTGTTACACGATTGTCAATCTAGGAGACATTGAGTCTCCAAGGAAAGGCATAGAGGTCAGGCTCAATGAGTACAATTTTACCAAGCATAACATTAATAACATTGATAGAGTGCTTCTACGAAATCCTTCTAGTATTTTCTTTTTCTCCTTGCTTCATCATCCTTCTTCTTATTTTCCAAATTAAAAACTCAACCCTTCTCTTCACACCTCCTCATCTTCTTAACCAAACAGATCCATCCGCCCTACTGCCAAAGTCTCTCTTCTCATTAATGCAAACATATCATATTAAAGTCCTGATTATCCCTTTGCAGATGGCAAGAGGGATATTTCTATTTAAATGTATTTTTTAATCCATCGTTCACCCATGCTTCGTCTAAAAGAATCTCCTCAAAAACCAAGCCTTAGATTTTAAAGAATGCTCATTTGAAGGGAGCTATTTTTAATATGCATAATATCCATTCTTATATTTAAACAATTTTTTAAAACAATATATATATATATTTTATTTATAAAATATATATATATATATATTTTATTTATAAAATATATATCTATTATTCTAAATGAAATTCAAATACATATAACAACTCATGATTTGATTAATTTTTTTTTTTTTTCTAATTATCAATTAAAAATAATTTTCATTATAATTATTCTAAATAAATTTATCAATATTTAAAATATTTATTTTATAATTAGTAAGATAAAAATAATCCCCGTGAGTGTGGTCTACCGGTAAGGATGCCACTTGCATTATCAGTGATGTGACCCGGGTTCAATCCCCATGGTGGATGTGTATAAGAAGTATTACTATAAAAAAACAAAAAATTTATATTTCATTTTGTATAATAATAAAATTCATTTATTATTATTTTCCCCTTTTTATATAATCATATATACATGCTAATATTAATTATCAGTAGGGTATATTAAATGTTTTTGGGGCAATGGACCCTCTATATCCAATACCCTATTCTGCTTTTTTTTAACGGAGTTCTCTATCCAAATATTATTTTACACACAACAAGCATCAAATAAAACAAACAAATTGGGTGCATCAAACAAAGAGGGAATATTTCTATCAACCCAATCACCTGTCTCAGCTAGAGAGTTTATGATAGCTTCTAGGTTATCAACTTCGGGTCTAGGTGGTTGGCTAGTTGATTATTATCCCTAAAGCAATAATGCATACCTATATGAGGGTAGTTATTCATGTTACCCTGAGTTGTCTTAGTCATCACTTCTCTTTTTAAGTACCCCATCATTGGTGGGGAATTTTTACCTGGTGTTGCATATTGACAACACATTAGTAGTACCATATTATTTCAAGATAGATCATTATAAATCATACAAAAATAATTCAAGGCATTAAATACTAGGTATCCATAAATCATTCATCAGTGCATAGTATATATGGTCAAGGTCTTGCCAAAGGTAGGGTATGATAGTACCCACCATCAAAAGGACTAGAAGTGAGTAAAGTGGTTGGGACTTGAGGTAAATAAAGAATATTAAAAGGAGCTAAAATGGTTGAAAATAAAGTACAAAAGGGTAGGTGAATCTTACTATTCTATCTAATTCATTTTAGCCAATATCTAGTAATATCTTAAAGAATCTAAAGGTGGGTGATAAATCATAATCCCTAGGCAAATCAAAGTTTGTAGGCCCCTATATCTATAGTGCAAAATCTATGGTCAAAGGTGTAACATTAGGAATGAGAAACACTGATTTTCTAGCTAATTCAAAGGACCAGGATGAAAATATTTACTATTGGTTAGGGCAACAAATGCGATGTAAGATGAATGAAGCCTGAGTTGGTTCTATTTGTGTTGTGTAGAAGTGGCCCTGGTAAAGGGAGAGATACAGCATTACGAACCATTCGTAAAAGTGGCATAGTATTAAATTATGTACGTGATGTAACTCCTATGCCACATAATGGCTGTAGACCTCCCAAAAAAAGACGTTTGTAAGAATTGAATGAATTTTAACAGAAAAAATGATAAAATAATCTATTCAAATAAAATTAATTTAATATGATTCAAGATGAAATCTCAGTCTCTCTTAAGAGACCACAATGGAAGTGCGTCGAATCCAGAGAAGACAGTAAGCGTCTTCATTATGGCCGTTTCATTCTATATCCGCTTTGCAAAGGTCAAGCTAATACCATAGGTATTGGAATGCGAAGAGCTTTACTTGGAGAAGTAGAAGGAACATGTATCACACGTGCGAAATTTCAAAACATAACACATGAATATTCTGCAATAATAGGTATTGAAGAATCAGTGCATGATATTTTGATGAATCTGAAAGAAATTGTACTTAGAAGTGATCCGTACGGAATTCGAGAAGCATCTCTCTATATCGTTGGACCCAAAAATGTAACCGCTCAAGATATCATATTACCGCCTTCTGCGAAAATAATTGATACTACACAACATATAGCTAACATAAATAAATCAATTACCTTGGATATAAAGTTACAAATTGAAAAAGGGCGCGGATATATTTTACAAAATCCAAAAAATTACAATTCTAAAGATGGAATTTTTCCTATAGATGCTGTCTTTATGCCTGTTCGAAGTGTAAATTATAGTATTCATTCTTATTGGACCGGAAATGAGATAAAAGAAATTATTTTTCTTGAGATATGGACGAATGGAGGATTAACTCCTAGAGAGGCACTCTACGAAGCTTCTCGGAATTTGATTGAGTTATTCCTTCCTTTCCTGTCTGCAGAGGAACAGAGCATCGATGGAACGAACAATCAGAATGATAATATGCCTCCTTCATTACCCCTTTTGTATATATCGACCGATATGGGGAGAACGAAAAAAGGAGTTGAATTCAAACATATTTTTATTGAGCAATTAGAGTTACCTCCTAAGGTCTATAAATTCCTTAGAAATTATAATATAAATACATTATTGGACCTATTAAATTACATTCAAGAATATCTAATTAGAATTGAATGCCTTGAGGAATAATTTGTCGAACAAATATTGATAGTTGTAATTGACCACTCTAACTTCATTTGATTAACTTTAAGGTGGTGTAGGTAGAAACTATCATTGTCCACTTCATTTAGGGAGAGAATATAACTAAAGGTCCAATAGGGTGGGTGGCACTCACTCACACCTATAAGCATTTAGTTTGAATGAGTCATTCCCCATGTTTCAAAAAGATCGACCCTCCCTATCTAATTTAAAGTGTCTAAACAAAACCCTTTTAAAATAGAGAGCATTAAAATAGGAAGCCCTTTTTATTTTAAAATAGAGAGCACTTTTATTTTAAAAGGGTCTTTGCTTCTTCTGGTTATGAAAATACAGAAGAGAAGGTGGCCCGCTTATCCCAAAAAACCAAGCTTACTTTATTTCTAGTTTTGGATCAATTCCCATCATCCTTTATCCCACTACCAAAACTAGAAAATATGAGTAGGGCTTAGATAAATATCAACCTAGAACTATAAAAGAAGAATAGGGTGTTGGTTGAAGGCGTGCTTTAGTATAGTTGACACTCGATTATAGAAAAGCTTAAAAGATAATATCTTTAGGGAGGGCTATCTGCTTTTAAGCACTCGACTTGAAAGAAAGGTTGCTTACTAATGAAGAGGAAGTTGTTAATATATATATATATATATATATATATATATAAGACTCAACTACCTTAAAGGAAAGGAAAGTAATGGAATGTATGCATATCTAAGTAGATAAGGAATAAATATTTATCATTTATGTTAAAAAAGGACTATGATATACTTTTGGAAAGAATAATAAGTATTTGATTCAGAGTTGCTTTTTGTATCCCCTTCTAAAATAGAGAGGGATCATTTATCCATATATGGGGAGATTTTCATCTTTCACCCACTTTATTCATTCATTCATTTATTTAGAAGTATGATCGCAAGGCCTCTTATATAAGATCTCCATCGGCTACGAGTAGATGATTGATCTTTGACTAGTCCCTTTTATTTTAAGAGACCCCTCTTTATTTTAATAGGGCCAATCAACCGTCAACCACATGATACATGCCTAGCTAAATAAAAAAGTAAGAGATAAGTTGACACACACACACACACACACACACACACACACACACACACACACACACACACACACACACACACACACACACACACACACACAGACTTTTAATAGGTGAACGTCACTCTCCTAAAGCATATTTCACACTTATCTATTGAATAAATATTTTTCTTAGCTGACCAATGAGGTCTTCTTTTCACTCTTTAAATTAGTTATCTGAGATGCTAATCAATGGGTGATCTGATAAATATTGAAGCTTAGGCCCTCATGTTTTTTTCTCTCTATGTTATTGGGGTCAACATTTTAATATTCATTCATTCATTTATAAAGGCTAGAATCCCTCATAAATAAAAATAAAAATAAGCAGATAAAGGCCCATCCAAAACACATAAAACATATGAACTGGGTCTTTAAAAACTCTCTATCCATAATTCGACCTTTAAAGCAATCCCTTGGGTTAAAATTAGCTCTATATCCCCCCCACAATTGGATTTAGAACCTTAAACCCCCTTAATATCATGTATAGATTATGTGTTCATTCATTTGATCTCTCATGTTCAATCATTCAAAAAAAGAGAATATATTTCAAAGTTAGAGAATGAGTTAATGAATATCTATAACATCATTTGTGTGAATACAAATTAAGATTATGGAAACATGAGCTTGTGATATAGCCACACCTAATTCCAAACCGGTCAGTGCAAAAACGATTGATAGAGGACCAAGATCTCCTATGAGATACAGAATATTATTCATACATAGCATAGTCCGAGCGAACCCACTTGAGATCTTGACTAGACTATGACCAGCCATCATATTGGCGAATAAACGTATTCCTAAGCTTTATGTATGGGCCCCTTTAAAAATAGAGAGGAGGGTTTGAATCGAATCAAATGAAAGTGCTATCCAATTCATTAAAAGGTGCTGGTTTCTGATCCTCGAATAGCATCCACCTCATTAAATAAAAGGTGTTCAGTTAGCCCTCTATTTTAAAATCACTTTGCATGCTTCATTATCTTCTTCTCGCAACCCACAGAATGAAATCGACAAAATGAAATATCAATATCATAACATAGAATAGAACAACTAGTGCATGAATAGGAGTAGATCTTATTACATATTGAATATTGTAGACACCAATACCTAGACATTTGCAAAAACCCTATTCACCCTCACAATCCTGCATAAAAAATCATATACCTAAAGTTTGACTTAGGCATACAAATCCTGCACATAATCCTATTTTCCAAATTTTATGAAAATCTAGAAAATCACCCCAGGATAATTTGTGTCTTCACATGACATGTGTCCTATCCACCATTACCCCTCTCCTTGCCACATATAATACACCTCACTCCACTCTCACCTACCCACATGCCACCACTCCACCTAAGTGGGACACTCTAAGTGAATCACTACAACTACCCAGGATAGGTGGCTACCTAATCCCTACCACTTGGTAGCCCTAGATTACCACCTATCCTTCCCCTCCAAAACCCTAAAATTCCTATAAAGGAAACATAATCCATCACACAAGAGAGAATGAAAAATCATAATGTTACACTACCCAAATTACATTAAGAGGACATCAAATTCCCCGAAGGTTGAGTCATCAAAGCCGAGGAGCCATCCTGAGCCTTTTTCCAATCATTACCAAATGTAGGAGTGCATTTACATAGAGATAGATACAATTATGTATTTGCACAAATGTAGGCTTGTGTTTAACCAGTCCCAAACATGGCTTCACATTTTACCCAGGAGTAGATTCCAACCATCGACAGCCATAGATCAGAGTAGGTAAGTAACCAAGGTATCTAATTTTATTGTTTTCTATATTTCTACACATCATTTTGTATTCTACAAGCATTTATGCTAGGGTTTTTGTAGCATTATTTCATATACATAAAACAGGTGCTACTAACCCTCTTTATTATTTACATCCATACATGTGTAGGTGATATGTCTCTAGAGAGTTTCTAAAGCAAAAAGGATGGCCCATAAGGATATCTGAAGCCCATCCAACAAAATGATTGTAGCAGAGAAGACCATTTGACACTCTCATTCTTTAATGATTGCAAAAGGGAATTTTCTCTCTTTTGTCTATTGTAATATCATAAAGTAAGTATGGTCATGCTGGTGGGGCTCTAAGGACTTGTGGCAAAGGTGAAAGGCCAACCTCAGCCTTTAAAATTGAGAGGCTGCTGGTTGTCAATTGAGTGAGTAAGTCCTGCGTGCATGCTTATGGCTTTTAAATAAATAAATAACGAGGTCAAGCTTTTAAAAGGGGAGGATTAAAGAGGTTGTTCTTCCTCCTTGACCGTATCGATCAATAGGTCTAAGAGTGCGCGTTCTCTTCCTCTTAAGTAGTTTTTATAGGTCGAGTACATCAATAGATCTAATTTCCCCGCCCTCCCTCGACGACTTGGAAGAAGGGATAGAGAGTTGGTATCCTAAATTCATTCAATAGGGGGAGTAAAAACCCCTTCACTACACTCTAATCCACATAATTTTTAAGATTTATGATAGGTCAAGTGATGTATTATAAAAGACCCTATATAATCTTGAGGGGTTGCTTGATATTTTAAGCCCTCACTAGGTGCCCACTTGTTTGATCACTCTCTTTTGTATATGTAAAAATGACTCAAGGAGTTGGTTTGCTTATGAAGGATTTGTTATCAATAAAACCCACTAGGAGACTATTTGTAACTCATATTTTCCATTAAACAAACACCTTTTAATTAATGGCTATTTGGATAATCTTGCATTAAAGCTAAAGGTAAAGTTCGAACCCTCTCTATAATCCTAAGAGGTTGAAGGAGCGAGAGGTTGAAGGAGCGCCCGCAACTCTGAATTCTGAGGCGACGCCCATGGCAATCTTCCTTTTCCCCCCAACGCATCAATTTCCTCCTCTCCCCCGCCCTTTATAGCTTTAAATTTCATTTAAATAGCTGAGGGCTTTAAAGAAAGAGGAGATCCAAAACTCCTCTCTATTTTAAGGTTGAAAGCTCCTCTCCCCTCCTCTCCTCTCTATATAAAGGTAAGGTAAGGTTGAAAGCTTTTCAATTCCATTTCAAGCTCTCTTTTAAAGGTTTCCCGGTCGGAGATCCACGAATCACCGGTGGTATTTCCATGGTCTCTCCCCGGGACCGATCATGAAGGTTCCCCCCTCCTTAAGGGTCTCCGCATTGTTTCTTGCTAAAGAAGGAAACCGTGGGGGAGGAATAAAAGGAGCAGGAAAAACCTTTTTCTAAGTAGCTTATTTCGAATGGGAAGGGAAAGGATCTAGATTGCCCGGGCATTGGGGGAGGCACTTTAAAAGGGCGAAGGGCCAGTCCGCATCCCTTCCACGATTCATGGATCCTAGATCGGGAAACCTGGGAAAGCATCTTTTCTTCTTCATTCTGCCGAGTTCCGGTCCGAAGAAGCATGTGTAAAACGACTGGCGTTGTGATGATAGCTGGATCCCTTCGATCGAACAGTCCAAGGGCGAGAACATTCATTCCTTACGCTCTACCAGAATCTCCGATTGAGGGAATAATTATACAACTATTACTTTCCCGCCCAGTCTAGAAAAGAGATCATTGATCGCCGCTACTGCCATGCATGCTTGATCCAGTTTCTTCCATCTCCGTGAACCGGGCAGGCATGGCATGGGGAACGAGATCTAATTACTGAGAGGATAGGGGACGCACCTTCATGGGATATTTTTTGAATCAATTTTGTGGCTTTAATTCAAAGAGCTCTGTTGTTGCTTGGGCTGAAAGGCTTTCAGTCTCTATCCTCCCCAGTGAGCTCCATATCGGGATTTCTTGTTGATTATGTGGTCGCCGCAGAGAAAGAAGCTCCTCGTCGTAAGCATTATTCGGAACAACTCCTTGAACTGTAGATATCAAATACATATGCTTACCGGTTTTTTTTTAGTCACTTCGTCCTCCTCTCTGTTTTAAAAAGGGGGGGTTTAATTCGGCTCTTAATAATACAACCAACCTCCTCCCGCTTTTTTATATAGAGAGCTTTCAAAGCAAGAAAAATACTTTTATTTTACCCCGGTGGGGGAGAGGAGCATTTTATTTTAAAGAGGGCTCTTCCAAGAGCGCGAAGCGAAGCCACCTTCATGGTTGTGCTAGCCCTCTCCTCTTTAATGAGCGGGAAATCGATAGGGAGGGTTCCAGGTGGGAGCGCTAACAGAACTCCTTGACCATCCTCCAGCTCACTTTAATAATGCTCGGGAGTTGCATAGATATAAACCCAACCCTCTCTATTTTAAAGGGGGGGTGCCCCCATGTTTTAAAAAGGCCCTTTTAAAATGGAGGGGAGGGGATATTTCATCTATTTTTTTTAAAGAGACAGACGACTGAGATCTCTATTTTTCTATTTTGTGTGGACTAACTAAAGATTCTATCTAATTATGGTGAATGTGGGAGGATGTGGTCATCCGGAAGGTTGCTTTCAGCACCTTAAAATTAAAATTAAAAGGGATAGGTTACTTCTATTCTATTCTATTTTAAACATATATGAATGAGAATTCATTCAAAAATATGACAAAAACATGAACAAGATACATAAACAAGAATCCAATAAACACATAAACAATGTACAATACCCATGTCCTAGAAACTAAGTATTTTAGAGAAGCAAATAACTTACTTCTCTTTTCCAAATAGCTTGTAGGTTCTATAGACCTTGAGAGCTCTAAAAAAACTAGACTTGCAACTATTAGAGCAATGTGCTAATAATAAAGAAACATACCTCATTCATGTTGAATCTCTTATTTTATTTATTAATTAGAGTTTTTAATACATATATAAAGCAAATTAAGCCATGCTTTATAGCTTTCCTCTCCTCCACCATTTAAATTAAAATTCCCCCCATGTTAAGCACTCGACCTTAAGATAGGAAGAGGGTGTTTCCTCTAGGGTTGATCTCCCGAGTTAATACGTATACAATAGATTAGGACCCACTTGATCTTGATCAAAACTGAGTGGCTCGCTCAACTTCAAAAATGCCCGGCCCGAAACATGGCGAGTCAAGCTCTCTATTCTAAAAGGGGATCCCTAGGATCATGTCTTGATTGGGTGTATCAATGAAGTAATCAAGTCCTCTCCATTATTGGTATACAAAACAAGCTCTCTCACCTCCTCAAAATACTCAATCAAATAAAGATGGAAATTCAACCAATAGTAACTAGTAGATGAAGCTATTTTTAAGACTTGCCAAGAGCGCCCGCCCATCCCTCTCTCTATTTTAAAAGGCAGACTAGGAGCGCTTTCTTAAACTTTAAGAGGCCTCTTAAAAGCTCTCTATTTTAAACTCCCGTCCTCTCTATTTTTAAATTTTTTGAGGATGGATTAAATAGTAGGATCATCATTTAAAATCAACTGAAAAAAGCTTCCTTAATAGTAAAGGTTTTCCCTCCTAGTTCTTATAACGAAGGGATTCGTTTGAGTTCCATCTGAATATTAATTAAAAGGTTGACTGTTACTAATTAAAAGAAATGTTGAGTCCTCTCTTATATTAAAAAATGGGACATAAGAGTGGCTCCTCTATTTTAGAAGTGAATTCCTCTCCCCTCTCCTATTGTTTGAAAGGGCCTTTTTAAAACATGGGGATGTTGAGTGAGCCTAGCTCTCGAAAAGTCCTCTTCTTTTTGTTTTTGAGAGGTCAACTCTTTTTCTTCAAGAGTATGCTCTTAAAATAAAAAATGCCCAGCCCATGCGTTTAAACCCCATGTTTTGCCTTTTTCAAACATGGGGGCCCTTTTATTTTAAGGGCCCTTTCCCTTTTAAAAGAGAGGAGAGCCATCGTTTCTCCGTTCGAACCAGAAACTGCTAGCTTGTAATATTCTCTCTGAATTATGAATAATCTCGTTGAAAGAAATCTTGAACCTCTTGTTCAGATCGAGAGAATAACTAATCTCAATGATTGCATTTTAAAATGGAAATGCCATCCCATGGATAGGTATAAGGATAAGCATTTAACCCTTATAAGTTTATTTATATTGGTTGAGGTCTCGCTTACTCCGCTCAACCTTCATATATAATTTTTTATTTATTGAATCTTAAGAGGCTCTCCTCTCCCCCATTTGGGCTTGTAAAAAGGGGCCCTATCCTATCCTCTCTATTATAAGGTATGGTAAGAAAATATCACTCTTGAGATGCTTATTTATGTATACCTCAAGAGGACCGATTGGCTGGGATCTTGATGATACAAATTTTTATGATATGCACTCTACCTTTTTATTCCTAAGTTGATGATCCTATCAATCTTGAATCATCCTACTTCATCGTGGTAGGACCCTCTCCCATTAGTAACACCCCGGAGCGCATCTATCTATGGTTAGTTCGGGAGAATAGGGATGGGCATCTATATTCTTTCTTCCATTTCCTATTTCCTAAGCATGCACACTCGGGAAATCATATTCTTTAGATGCTTCTATAACCCACCCAAATCAATAGCATCACTTCCTCTCCTTTCTAACATTTCAAATGTCCTTTCCCTTATGAGTTGAGCTCTTTGGTTTACCTTTTAAACAGAGTGCTTTTTGGTTGTTATAGATACTACATCCCATCCATTTATTTTAAAATAGAAATGGGATTTCTCCTCCATTCCATTTTAAAATGGTCTTTTTAAAGCATGGGGGATTGCATATTTTAAGCTCTCTCCCTTTGTTGGATAGAGAGCACTCATTATAAATGAAACATGAGTATTCCTAAAGCTTTAAATCCATTTTAATTTAATTTAAAGGCACACTATTATACTAAAGGTGAGGTTTTGAAAGTTCAAACTCCCCTCACATCTGCTCATCTCACCTCACCTTTATTATAATGTAGGATAAGGTATTTTATAAAAATTAGGGTGATTATATAAAGCATAAGAGAGAGCTTGATTTATTAAATAAATATCTTAAGATGTCACCAAGAAAAATCAATCCATATTGCATATGCTTTCATGAAAAGAAACCACTTTCATGAAAAGAAATCACTTTCATAAGTGCAATAACTTTTTAAGAGGCTTGGGCTCAAAATTTTAAATCTCTCTATCCGAGGTTACTTTTCAAATAATAAGCTCAACCAAAATCTATCTATAACTCAATATTTTATTGATATCCTAGATTGGGACTAATAATGGGAGATTTCAAGAGGTTGACACTCTCTATCTGAGCATTCAACCTAAATTTAAAAAAAAACAACTCCCTCCTTAATATAGAGATGCTCATAATAAGAAAAAAAATTCTAAGGGTGAGGACAGCAGGTAGAGGTTATAAGCACTCAATCAACATGAGAATGTTGGGAGGATATTGACTATTTCTCTTAGGGTTTAAGATCAACTATCCCCCTTGACCTTAAGGAAGAGAGAGTGCAGTAAATGACAATATGTTAGAACATCATTAATAACTATTTGCTTTAGCTATTATAAAGGCTCTGATTTTCTTTCCTCTCCTTATAAATCCAAGAAAAACCACTTTTAAAATAGATATGGAGCCTCTAACTACACCCAAATCCCCATTAATCAAAATCCAATTGAATGTCTGTATTAATCAAGTTCCAAAAAAAGTCAATGGAAGAAAACCTAAAGGTAAATTAAATTATCGTTATTGGTGGAAGGCACAACCACTCCTTTCTCTTCATGATAGGGGAGGAGAAGAACCTTATCGGATCACCTTACCAAAGGCTATCATTTATTCATATGATCCATTGATTTTTCTTGCTCAACCTAAAGCTCTCTATTGTAAAGATCTTCAACTTGTCAAGTTCCTCATTATATAGAGAGGCGTATTATCCTCCTTCAACATCTCCCTTAATTGGACCCTCTATCTATAAGGTGATTGCCCTTTTTAAAATTATGGGCTAGGAATTCATGAATAATTCATTTTCATTCCAAGCTTTTGACACCTATTTCAAAGGTCCTATGGGCATATGCATTGTTATGCCTATTTTTTGTAGTTTCTTTGTATTAATGTTTTAGTGTTGTTGCTTCCTCTTTTATAAAGGGCCTTATAAATTTGGTAATCCTAAAATTTCATTGGGATCTATGGTACCCTCTCTATTTTAAAAGGGGTAGGGTATGTAGGGTCCAAAAAATCAACGGAGTGTTAGCGATTAATAGATTAACATCCTATATATTTTAAAAGGGCATGAAAGCTCTGAATAAGACAAATGGAAAAAACCATGGCATCACCTTACTCCCTATAAAGGGGTAGCTTTAGGATATCTATGGAAAATGACATTGTTCAATCCTTAGAATCTATTCCATGTCCACTTGTCATGCTAGATGCCCATTGATGAGATTGCTAATCTTTAGTATGGAATGGATAATAGTCCACTAGATACCTGACTCTCTTATAGAAGGTCTAGAATAGAATACCAAATGGGAATAGAGATATTTGGTAGTAACAGAATGGGAAGATGGAGTTTTATTCCCTCTTGGTAATGGGAAGCACCCTAATGATTCAATGTTGTTGAAATTTATTGATATTTTATTACATTGAGGGATAGGGGAATTCTCAACCTTGATGGAGAGATAACCTTCCTTCAAAGTCCAATTTGAGTAATCATGATGATTAAGATGCTCTAAAATGAGATACATTTCTCCTCGATTGTGTGCTTATTGGTCACTGGTAAGAACCTATTGATTGACCCAAATATAATTACCCCCATATCCAATTAATATATTGATGTTTCAATATGACGTATAGAAGAAACAAGGTGAGTACAAAGTATGACCTTATTTAAAGGTCACCCATCCTTTTTCTATATATATATATATTTTTTGATTTTACATGGTGGAATCGGTTATCCTTTTTCTATATTGTACTTGACCAATATTTCCATTAAATGGAAGGATAGGAGGGAGTGTAAACAAACACGGGCACCATCCCAAATCTACAAAGTATATCAGATTTGCAGTTTGATTAATAAATAATTCATTCAATGGAATCTATTACAATTTAGAGGGGAGCTAGCTTTGCTCCAAATGTCTATTTTTGAGATAGCACTTGTGCCCATATTTGAAATGTTACTTCCCTTTCATCATGGAATGGGTCTTCGCATACTATGGTGGTGGGTCTGAGGAGTGTCCACATGAGCTTGAAAGGTTATCCACCCACTTCCGATAGCATAACATTGAATGAGAACTTTAAAACCTATTTATACTTAGATTTATAATGAGTACTCTTGTGCCTTTTAAAATAGAGAGGGATTTTTTACTTTTCAAGGCAAATTACTTATAGAGATTCCGGTTATTGCGTGGGTGAAGAAGGGCTTTAGAATAGAGAGCATTTGAAGCTCGAACCAAGCCGGGCGAATCCTTATAAAAGTGGGGGTGACGAGCTCTTAAAAGAGGAAGTCAATCAAATTCTTCCGTGCCAGCTCTTAAAGGAACCTCTCTATCTATAATCCAGTGAACGGAGTGAAGTGGCAACAACCTCTCCATTCCCCCATTGTTTAAAAGGGCCCCATGTTTTGCCTTCAAAACATGGAGGCCCTTTTCAAAATAGAGGGGGCTATCCTTCCCCCCCACCCCAAATTTTAAATTCAAGGAAAAAAAAAAGCTTTTTACGTCAAAATTTCTCTCATTATAGATAGAGAGCGGTCAAGTTGAAGGGACTTATCTAAGAGGAATAACATTGGAGTATGATAGATCAATTGTATGTAATATGGATATTCAATCTAATCCAGAGTGCATAACAAAGTTATATGATGTGAAGGGTGTGATACCACTACCTAGAATGCCCCATGAACGAGTGATCCTCTCTACCTCTCTATTTTAGAAGGGGAAGGGAGCCGCACCTCAAAAAGATAGGGCTCGACCGTAACCTTTTAAGGTCCATGGTAAAGTTTGATTACCTGGTTCGCTGTCGCTCACTGGATTATAAATAGAGAGGTTTCCCTCTCCGGTAAGCGATCTTAAATAAGGATAGAGAGCTTGAACAGAGGAAGAGAATGGTGTTGTTTTTCCTCTAGAGAGCATTAAAGAAGAATAAAGTGGATGGGGGAAGAGTGGGGCAGAGAGGGGACCGATTATGATGGTTCCCTCGGGCCGAGTCTCATCATTCTTCTTATTTTGTTAGATAGAATGCTCTTTAAAAAAAACTCCAGGCGGGTCTTCTTCTTTATAGGACTGAATTCGTTCACCTCTGTCTGAATCGGTTACAGATATTGATTCATTCGCGGCTTCAGAGTCATCAGGTGCTTTTAAAGAGCTGACTATTATTTATTGTGGGAATACCTAGGGTTTAAATGGATCTCCCTCACTTATTTTTTCAAAGAGTAAAGGACCCTCTATATCCACAATGGAAATTCCTTTCTATTTTAAACAAAGTAACTCTCGAGTGGATCACCTCACATCCCCTCAAAATGAGAGAATCTAGAATAATGGGCTAACCAAAACTAAAATTTGATCACCTTTATTTCATTTGCAGAGTCCCAAAGAAGGATTTGAACCTTACTCCATTTTAAGAGAAAGGGTCCTCTCCCTTTCCTATTTTAAGGGAGGGATATATTATTATTATAGATAGTATGGATTTTATAAGTTGGATATTGAGTGGTTCAGTCGTTCCCTAACTAATAAAAATTACCTACTCAAGAGGAGGAAAGAAGAAACACATTTTAAATGGATATCCATGTACCATTGGCCTAGCTATAATAGTCATATGTCAAATAAATATGGCTCTTCAAGGATTTAAAAAATTAGGCTAGGTGATTTTTTTTACCATGGATCTTGGGGTAAAAATTCACCCCTTTAAAATAGAGAGATGTTCTTTTCATTTAGTGGTTAGTTAGTTGTTAGTGCATTATCTAGAGTATATGGAATGGGAACTATCATTCAACAACCCAATAGTTGGCTTGTCTATTGTAATTCCTATTCCTTTAGGCACCATATTCCTATTTATTTAGCTAGAATGACAAAATCTACTCCCATTACACCTTGTGAAGTGAGGGAAAGGAAGTATGGAAAAAAAATGTAGAGAGGGCTTTGGGATTGAATTCTAGTTAGATGACAACTTACGTATTAGAGGTTTACATCCGTCCATTAATATTTCCCCTAAGCATTTTATTAAAAATGCTAGAAAATATTGCAAGATCTCTATTTTAAAGGGGTGAGGTTATTGCTCTCTATTTCATAGGTGTCATTTTGATAATTTTGAGCATCCAACAAGAAGGATTTTTGAGACTCAAAATCAATTTAGAAGGATATCTTGATGTGATATTCTCTATTTTTATATGTTTTCAAACAATCATCGTACAATCAATGCTCTTTAAAGTAAATATTTCTTGATGCTTTTAAAAGGATACAGAAAGAACTAGGTGGATGACAAAGGTTTTATCTATCATGAACGTGTGAGAACCTCACTTCAGTCCCATTTCCATAATTCATTTTATACTACCTATGCTCTCTAGAGGAACTCCTCTAATTTTAGATGTAATTTAGGATGGTTTATTAGGAGGAACATATAGTTTATCACTTTCAACCTTAAAATAGATAGGGGGATAGACCCATCTATTTTAAAATTTAGAACCATTTCAATCACTCCAAGCAATAGAATGAAGTCCAACTCTTGACCCCTTGAAATGAAAACCAAATAACTATGAAAAAATTGAGATAGAGAGAGCCATACTGGTTCATTGACTCCTAGATCTATCCATTGTACTAAATTAAAATGGATCCACTCCAATCTCCCCTATCTCACTCTAATAATAGAGGGCCCTCTCCCCACTATTTAAAAGGGCAAAAGGGCGCCCCTTGTTAAAAAAGCATACCAAGAAAAGGAGTGCCTTTTATATTAAAGGGCCTCTCTCCTCTATCTCATTTTGAGAGGTTTTGAACACATTATTTTTTAATCCTATTTCACCTTCAAAGGTTTGATGCCCTGCTTCATTCAATTAATTTTAAGGTGGTGTAGGTGGAAATTATCATTGTTTACTTCATTCAAGGGTAGCACACAACTAAAGGTCCAACTAGGTGGGTGGTGGGTAAAGCCTTGAATATTTATAGATAAATATGAAAATGAATTGCTTATAATAGTGATATGTACTCTCCTCTATTAAAAATGACCCAAATGGAATACTCAACATTAAAATATTTTTAAGATCCTTGGAGGATCTATTATAAGATTGACATGAATTTGATGGGAATATACTGGTATGCTCTATTGTTAGGGCCTTCCTTTCTAGGGTAGGTAGTACTAACTATCATATTTTAGGAATATACCTTTAAAAATAGAGTGTTGTTCTCAAGTTTCAAAAAACAATCCATATGATATAGGCTCGGCATTTTTAGACTAATACTGACGAATGTGAATGCTTTCTTTTGAAAAAATTGGTTTTTTAGATCTTCATGAAAATCTATTCTTCTTACATGGATATCTATTTTAAAATATGAATCCAACCTTTAATATAAGGCTATTATGATTTTTTTTTTAGACAAATAGAAGAATGCCTGCCTCATATTCAAGGGAAGACACCACCCCTTGAGCCTCAACAAATTACAAGCAGAGATTTTAAGATATAAAGGTTGTTCTTAGAGTTGCTTCATTGTTTGATCAAGGACCTTGGATACACCTCTCTTTCTTGTTCTCCCTCCCCTCTCCTATCTATATAAATAAGAGGCCCTTTAACTTTGGATCAAGTACATTTCATAATGATGATCTCTTAGGGTATGAATGATTAAATGAGTCAATTATATATGTATTAATAAAAACAAGCTCTTGCTATTTTAAATGGTGGAGTCTAGGTTTGAGTAAAGTGAAGAGAACATGCATTCTTGGTGGCTCTTAAAGGTGCTCACTCTTTCCTCTTGTCTATATTGATTGATTGATTGCTCAATATTTAAAGCATTAGATCTATTCATTATAGAACCACTTATATAAGGTCAACCTACTCATTGTTTCTCTTTTAGGGAGTCCCTGAGCTTGATTTACTTCAGCCCATAAATAATGACCTCTTTTCAAAAGCCTCTCCTCTCCCCTACCTGATCCACCTACCTAACCCCCTCTATTTCAAAGGGAAAAGGGCCCACCCTATATATCCCGGCAAAGGGTGATCTTTTTGAGGGCTCTTAAAATCCTTGGTTCCGCGCTCTACCAAACAATGTTACTGATTATTCAAGTGCTTACCTTTATATGCTCGCGTGAGTAATTTGTATTCCAACCCTACCAATTTTGGTTCTTCAATTCCTTGAGAAATGATTCTTCAGAAAACCAACTATTGTATTATATTATAAAGGAACTTTATTTTATTAAGTGGTTTTGGTTCTTCGATTATGAACTTTATAGCCTTATTTCTTTTGGATCATATAAATATATGGGTTTAAATAAAAGGGTTTCCCCCTTTAAAATAGAGGTTGTTATTTCATGTCATTATTTGCTCTTATTAAGAGCCAGGAGTTTCTTAAGAGCCAGGAGCGGGAGGGTTATGAATAGTGGGCAGCGAGGAAGAGGACAACACCAAGATCTAATATATATAAGCATCTAATACTACTTAAGAGCTACAGTGAATACTGTAAGCTAATGAATCCCTAGCTTGCCATTCCTATAGTAAGTACGTGGTCGCTCAATATGAATATCTAACTCAATGATGAATGTCATGCTATTGTAGCTCTTATATAAGGCTAGTGCTAGTTTTTTAAAGGGAATGCTTCACCTTGAATGATATGTAGAGATAGGAGATACTACTACCAGATGTTAATCATGTGCTTCATCATACATATTAATATGAATATCTAACTCAATGATGAATGTCACGCTATTGCTGCTCTTATATAAGGTCAATGCTAGTTTTTTAAGGGAATGCTTCACCTTGAAGGAGATGTAGAGATAGGAGACACTACTACCAAATGTTAATTGTGTGCTTTCTCACACATATTAATATTAAAGGGTCCAAAGTTATAATAGAGAGCCCTTCGAAGCCTTGTTCCGGGCGTGGAAAGCGCTTTTAAAGAATTCCGGATTTCGAAACCCCTTTTAAGATTAGATTCGGGTTCGGTCCTCCTATCATTGATTGGCGTATGTTCCCAATGAACCATAGATTAAGGTGCCATTTCGAGCCCTTTAATTTAATTGGGAGAGCCGGCTTCTCTTTCTTTCCGAGACTGAGTAGAGTGGAAAACAAAAACAACTGCCTTTATATCTTAAGCTTCGCGTTTTCATTGGTATGAATCCCCCGCTTCCTCACTGCTATCGGTCATAAGGTTTTCCATTATTGGGACCCAGTAGTACTAAGATAGGGTGATTATGGGAACCGAGTAGTACTAAGATGGGATAATTGCATTTAATTTAATTTTGTCCGAGCCCAGCCTTTTTTGAGGTATTTACAACTCGCCCTTGATCCACTCGAACGAATCAATGGACCTTTAAAAAGAGATCCCGAGAGGGCGAAAGCTCTTAAAAGGTGGGCCGGTCGATCTCCCGCATTGAGGATTTAAAAAGGGCCCGAACCTCGTCTATATAAGGCTCCTCGAACCTTAAAATAGAGAGGAACCCGCTCTACCAAGGACGACGGATCTTTACCTCTCAATCACGAAAAACATAGAGCCTTTATAATGCCATCACCCCTCACCTTAAATTAAAGAGCTTAAAATGGCAAGGGGGAACCTCTCCTCTCCATTTTAAAAGCCATACCTCTAGTACATAAAGCCCCTAAACCTTATTTATTCGAGATCGACCGCTCTCTATCCCTATTTCAGATTTGAAGGCCCTTTATTTCTTCAAAGGTGAAGAGCCGGGGTTTGTTTATTAAGCTCTCCATTATGAATTGATCAACCCAAAAAGGAATTCATTACGCGAGTGCTCTTAAGATAGGTCGAGTGTCCCTTTCTTTCTTCATTGAGCGACCCCCCGAGCTTTGAAAGCTTTATTAAGAGCGAACCGGGTCTGTTTTATATGTATTAACGACTGTAGAAAGCTGGAGATCGACCTGGAAGGAAGATAAATTCAATTCATGCTCTCTATTCCCCTTTTAAAATAGAGAGGGGGAAAGCTTTAAATTCATGCTTTCTTTAAAGTCGTCTAGCCCTCTCTTATATAAGGTCCGGGAGCTTTGGGGGTATCATCCCTCTGTTCTCGGTTTTCTAGCTTTTGAGTTGATGAAACCCCCCTCTTTAAATATTGATCGGAGCTTGCTCAAAGTGATCGGATCGCCGGCGCTGCTTCCCCTTCGAAGAAATAAAGGGCCTCTTCCCGTCATGAAAGGTGAAGTGCCAATCAATCTAACCCTTATAACGGGTTTTTTCCAAAGAGCCAACTCAAGAATCCAACCTTGACCCTTAAAAGTTATAGTCGCCCCTTACTCAAAATAGAGGGGGAGGGGTTCGCTCTCTATATAAAGGTAAGGTGCCGCATCTAATTAATAGAGTCGTTGGGTAGCGGCCGGGCCGAGGCTCCATCCATTAGCAGCTGTGCGAGCGAGTGCTTAAAGCTAATCTCCAGCCGCCTGCACCCTTTTAAAAGAGAAAGAGCCTGCTCTATGGAATCATATCTACGCGGGAAGAAAACATCTTTTGATACACCGGGAGGTTTAACGATCTTTCGGAAACGCTTTTTTAAGGTCGACCCTCTCGGTGAAGCATGCAGTAGTCCTGTATACAATAGATTCGGTTATCATAATATTAAAATGTATGTGATAGACTCCCCCACTTTTACAAGCCGAATGCGAGCTCTCTCTCTTAAGCTTTGAAAAGGGGACTGGGAAAGGGGGGAACTGGCTTTCCCTTCAATCAGATGGATGCTCGTGCTAGTAAGTATCTGAATACACAGAGGCTTCCATTCACTAAACCCTTTATTCCGCTAATCTCAATCGGTTCGCCACTCCTCTTTAAAACGGCGGGGTCTAGGATCGTCTTTTGCCCTACATGGCCTTTGAAAGGAGGTATAAGGTTGATGGATTTCCATAATCTATTGCATACCACCATAGCTATGATTAAACCTGCTGCTGCCACCCGCCCAGGAATCATCGAAGCTGCAGAAACACAGATCGGCCTTAAAAGAGCTCTCCTCTCCTCTCTAAGTGTGGGGTGGGGTGGGTGGTGTTTCTTTGTTGCCAACCCCAACCGCTCCAGAATCGAAGAGGAGCTTAGATAGGGATAGAGAGAGGACCTTTTGGATTAATAAGGAGTGTGACAGACCATCACTCTCGCTAATACATATTTCCATAACTCCAGAGGTAAAAGCTTACGACCCCAGTCGCCCTTTAATAAAATAGAGGGGAATCGAACGAGCTTAATAGAATCCTTGGCAGACACTCCCACAATCCCACATACCTTTGAAAGCCGACAGCAGACCACTGATTGACAACTTACCACTGGACTTAGGACCATAAAAAAATACCATCCATTCCCTTTTTTGGATAGTCTAGATCCAATTAGCAATAATAAGAATCTTGAACCACATGCTATCTTCATAGTACATAAACACAAATGCACCACAAATGGTCTAGAATGGAACTAGAGATATGGAAGAGCTAGTGAGGAGCCAAGCACACTAGAGTTTTTTAATGAGGGACAAAAGTCATGGATGGAACCCACCATGACATAAAATAGAAATGTTAACCACTCCATAAAAATGAGAGTGAGCTATTTGGAGAGGCGCAAGCCAGGACCCGGGAAAGAATCCCTCACCCAGGTCATTTACCCACGCTGCTGGGACTTCGGAACCAACTAGAAAACGCAGTCTGCCGTCTTCCACCACTCCCCTCTACCACTCTCCCACTGCGTATTTGGACTAAGATGTGTCCGAACCGGAGGAGAGGCCCTCTCTATTTTAAAAGAGCATGTCTCCGAACTTAAACACCTTTCTTCTTTAAAAGCTTAGTACGAAAAAACCTTTCCCTACCTATAGATAGAGATTGAATCAACCTTAGAAAAAAAGAGCCTATAGATGGATATTGGATGAACTTATTTAGAATATTTTTAATGATAATAGGCCAATTTTTCTATATATAAAGAGATTCACATAATATTGGGAGTGAGTTCTTTTCTTGGGTCCACAACTGTCTCCCTTATCGGTGGAAAAAGGATGAATTGACAAGACCAACATAAGCGATAGGGAATGCAATCTAAACACTGCATTGAAAGCTCCTCTATTTAAAAGTAAAAGGGCTATTTGCTTTTAAAATAGAGGGGGCCATTAAATAGCCATACACTTTGAAGAGGGGGCCTTTAAAAGTGCCTTTGGACTTTAGAAATAGAGGGGAGTGAGCCATTAAATTAAATTAAATAGACATTAAAAGGATAGTCAATAATCCATTTGAATTTATCCTCTCTCTATTTAAAAGGGGTGAAGGTGGGCACATAGAGAATATTGGAGTTAGGGTGGTCTTTATGGAGCTTTAGATGTATCATCAAGGAGATTATGGATTGGTATTTTATCCAAATTTGAGTATTCATGTGTGTGGGGGGGGAGCGGTTGCCTTTTTAATATTAATTGCAAAAAGTCTCTTTTAAAAAAGAGTCCTCTCAACCTTATTTTTTCAATGAGTTTCATAGGATTTTTATGAGGGGTCCTGGTCCCTTCATACTAATGGGAGTTTGAACCTTGGACCTCTAAAAGAGAGGACAAAGCCCATACCACTACAGTAAGCTTGTAGTTATAAGTCCTCTTGATGTTATTAATAATGAGATGTAGAAGGATTTATTAAATAAAATATTTTTTTTTTCAAAGAGAACCTATAATTATTATGACAACTTCTTAAGATATAAAGGAAGACCTCTTAATAAGCGAAAAAGCTTGAGTCGCCTTTCAGAAAGATATGAAAGCTTAAAGAGCTCTGGATTACTGCTGATGAAGGGCCAGGACCACCAGTCTGTAAGCTTATTTGGCTTTGAGGGACAGCACTCTCTGCATCTGAACCAGACTCCCCTGCTGCTCTTCCTGTACTCTGATAAATGAAGGTCATGTCTCTTCCCATATTACTTTAATCCATGAAAAGTAATCTTACAATTTTAGAGAGACATTTAAAATCTCTAAATTTCGATTGTTTATGGCGACTGCTTTCCCAAGGTTGAGACGTGAACTGGAAGTTCCTCCTTTCCATCAAAAGCCTTCCCCTACGGCAAAGGCCCAACATTCTATAGCTTATCTCATAAAATGGGAAAATTCCCATGGCCAACCATGTTAGCCTTGGATTCATACCTTCTCAAATGGATTATCCAAACCAACAAACAAGTTATTCTACTACCCTAGCCAACCTAACCTAGTCTAACATGATAACTCACACCAACCTGTTATACCAAGTACCAAAAAATGTGAATAACCTCATAATTAATCTATTCTTCACACAAAACAATTATAACATACCTTCAAAAATGCAAAATATTTTCATTACAAATGCTCCTCCTATATAGATCCTACCTAGATCTAGTAGTTTTAACATCCATCCAACCCAATATACAACCAGACTAGTAGGCTTAAACATGAATCTTGTCCAAAATAATAAGCAATGATTAGAAAAATGGGGCCATAGGTGTCCTAGGGAAATAATAAAGGATTAACATCATCCCCAACTAGTCAAGTGCAACAAAATATACAAGTTCCACCTCATTAAAATCAATAATTCAAATAGTTAGGTTTGGATTATACTCTTCTATGGAAAATTTAGCACTGCCTCCAACCAGCCAAATGCAACAAAATATGCAAGCACCACCTTCTTAGAACCAATAATTCTAACAACTAGGATTAAGCTATATTCATCAAAATGTTTAATCACCCCCTAATCAACAATGATTTTATCCAAATACACCACCTCAATAACCACCTTACTATCCCCCATATCTCTACCCTCCCTACCACCCGTACCAATACCTAAATTATGCAATGTACCATCATCATCAACAATATGTACAACCTCCTCCACAATAAAACAATATTTGTGTACCTTCTACACATCCAAATTGACTTCTTGATTGGACCTATTAAGATCCCTTAAACCTATTGGTCTACTCACCTATTTCCCTGGCCACTATGAAAGCTCTACCTACATTTGATGGGAATGATAATAAGACTATATTGGATTATCTCAATAAGTTATCTACACTTAATTAAATTCATCACATCTAAGAAGGAGATATAATAGTATGTTTTCTCATATACTCCCTTTTTTATAAGGCTACATTATGGTATATAGTGTTTCTTGATATTTCAACAATTGATTGTATGTTAATAGTTGAACCTTTTATGCATAGATTTAGGAGTATGAAAAATGGATATTTAGTTCTATTACGATTAAATATACAATAAGCCTCTCAAGAAAGTATACATAGTTTCAAGAGTAGATTATTGAGAACCTTAAATTTAATTCCACATAACATTAGGCCAAATGAAGAACAAAAATTACCATATTATATTAAATGTTTGCAATTGGATTTAGCACTAATGGTTTTAATGCTAACCACCATATAGTATATATAGCATTTGAAGAATATTCTAGGGATAAATATATTCTCATCAGGGTAGGGAAGATACCCCTTACACAATGGCATACAGAACCCAAATACCACAAAACACCCCCATGCTTGGTATAATACGTAATTTCTCTCTCATTTCAATAACTCCATCAAACACCTCCATCCATCCTTCTTAGTTTCCCTACATCATTATTCATCTTATCCAAAATTATTCATCCATAGTAGCCTTTCAACCATCACTTCTAGAACTCCTCACTCTAACTAATCTGAGTAAAAAACCTAACAACTTCACAATAAATGAAATATTGGAGGTAATCAAGACTTTGGTAAATCAAAATAATGTTGTAAAATAATAGTGGCAACAACCATAGAATATTCAACCACAAAAAACTCCATACCTACCAAAATATCCATTCCCTGATCAAGTTGCTAACCAAGGAGTGCATTAGGATCATAATCATATGGTCAATACCAATGCAGAAGTTGAACCTATGTGGTTCCTCCATTACAATGATAGACATGATCCCATAGAATATATTAGCACCATCAAAAATTCTCAGACTATGTAATACACTTGGTAATGTTAGGTTTAATAAGCTATTATTGTTGATAAAATACCCCTTGTTGTGTATCAACAACCTTAGACTGAATAATTAGTGCCTATTCTACCTAAACCTAGTAATGCAATACTAGAAAATTTTAGTGCCATCAAAACAAGTGAATAGTCATTATTGAAGAAAATACAATATTTGCTAATCAACAAGGCATAAAAACTAAATAAAAAGGGAAAATTGTTGCAGAGCAACCAGTTGAGAAACAAACCAACACAAGGAAAGGTACAATTTTCCATAGGAGAAGAAGATCTTATTTACATATAAAGGATAAAGGACCCATAAAAATACAATAGAAAAATTAAAAAAAAAAAACTAGGGGAGAGGTTAGAGGAACATTTAAAAATGAGTTCCAAGAAGAATAAGGTGATAAAAGCCAAACGATCGATAAAGCAAAGGAACTAATAGTAAATGATAAAAACATGGAGGTAGCCAAGGAAAATGATAAAAAGAGATATACATTGCAAAGAGAGGCTAAAAGGAGGTTGAAATATCCCTCTCACACATTAAGGATGCCAAACTACTTCTAGGAAGCCTATAAGTTTTTCCACAAGAAGAAAAATCCTGGTCTCAAAATTCAATATCACTAAAGAAATGAAAAACACTAGCCAAAGTTGGCATTTTGGAAGCCATACCATTGCTTGGACAATGAAAATTACTCTGATAGGCTTTAAATAATAAGAAAAGGGGTGCTCTAAAGATAATTAGGTATAATGCACCTTAGTCCAAGTATTAGAATAGTAGAATTTGATCACAATTTAGCCATTGCATATCAAAGTTAGTGCCTATAATGAATAAAATGCTCTAAAGACAAAGGACTTGAAACCACCTCCATTCTATGTAGTACTCAAAATTGAAAATCATATCCTCATAATTTTCATTATCAATTTAGAAGTAATGATTACAATTATATCCAAGATCTTGTGAAGAAATGGGTCTCCCTCATACCAAGATAGCTAGATGCCCAATACATATGGATAAAATTAGGGTCAATATAGTAAGGGTCCTTAAGTATTTATTCATGACCATAGCCTGATACCCAACATTTATGGTAGTTCAAGAGGTGATAGTCATAGAATTATCCCCATACTTTAGGATATTCTTATCTAAGGAATGGATGTGAACATTGTTTGAGGATGACTATTTAGCAATGGATTATATGCACATGAAAGTACATAGGTATGGAAGAATGACTAGAATTGAGAATGAGCCACCCTACAATTATCTCTTGCATAAACTATAACATGATGATGCAATTAATTGGAGTCAATTCCCAAAATTCATTGATGATAATATGCACCAAGAAGATGATCCATAAGTAGACATGATGATTGGTTTGTTATAGGATGATGGGGGTATCAAATGTAAGTATGAGGAGATAAAATTAGGTAATTACCTGATAATAAAAATCCCTCCAAAATTTCTTGCCTTGACAAGACATGAGGATGAAAACATATGGATAATATACTTCAATGGGCTAGAACTAGGAATGGGATAAGCATAAGAGTACAATTCATTTATCCCCAAGGGGTATATATCAATTATGGATGTATACTATTGTTCAATTGTATGAACAACATAGTTGTGTATGAATATTTATGTACTAGTTTAAGGAAAGTAGAGAATATAGAGATCAAAGACCTAAGAATATATGGTGACTCTAAGTTAATAGTAAAATGGGTTAATTCCCAATGCAATTTCAAGAATAAGCACCTAAAATCCTACGAACACAAGGTCTAGGACTTGTTTGAGAATTTTGACTCCTATTAAATAAAAATAATACCCATGGAGCTATAAAAAAGTATATTAGTTAGTAGGTATTACAACATGCTTTGACCCTACAAATGACATGTGGGATAAGCCAAAAGAACTAATTTTTTTATCCTTGATTTTTGATAACTATGACCATTGGAAATGCTTCAATAAAGATGAGTGGATAATAGAATTCTTGACCAAGGAATAAAAATATACAAAAGAAAAGAATGGATATGGAGATGATGTCAAATATGGGATCGTACAACTCAAATCAAGCCAATTTCGTAAAGGGCCATTTACACTAGAAAGTTTGTTTAACCCTAATGATAATGTAAATACCTAAAATTTTATCTCCCAAATTGAACCAATTTTGGCATGAAGGTACAAAAATGATCATTTCAGCCATGTTAACTACCTCAACCTATTTATAACCAAAATCAATCAAAAAATATTCATTAGAAACAAATCCACACATCAACCAATGGATTCACATCTCCACCTAGTTTTCAAACCTTCTTGCTAGATTTGACTATAAATGACCAAATCTATAAATTTGTAGGTTAAACAAATTAATTGGTAGTAAATTTGTAGGTTATGGATTCACATTAGGCATACAACCAACATTATAACCTTGCTTGTAATAGCCAATTAGGGCACAATTAGATTTTCTAGTCCTCTCTATAATTTAGGCAATTAGTAGTTAGTTTGAAGGTGTGTAACTCTCCTCCATGTTCCCAAGCATCCCCAATCAAGGGATAGTTAGCTTCTCTCAATCAGCCTAGTCAACCCCAAATCAGTCCAATCAACATGACACATCACCCCTCCCCCTAGAAAAACTCCTAAGTGGGTCATTTTTTATAAATTAGCCCCTTGGGATAACATTTGGAAATATACTCTCTAAAGTATTAAAATACAAAAAAAATTGATCAAGGCTTTGCTAAAATATCAAAAATCTTTTGCATTTTGCTTGTTATCTTCAAGCTCATGAGGTCATCCATCAAGCGATTTGGTGAGCTTCAAAGGAAAAGTGGAGGCAACTCACATTATAATCTTGGTTGTATTGTTCCCACCTCTTTTTATTTTAGTTCTTACTCATAATTAGCATCTTAGATTGGTATTTTTGCATGTATTTCCTTTATATTCATTTACATCTAATTATTTTTTTGCATCAATAAGCATCTAACAAGCCTATGTAGGTCATTTTAGGAGGCTTGTGGGATAGAAGATCATCCTTAGGACTCTTTGAGCATCCTCAATAGTGCCCTATAAAAAATTTTGGTCTACCCCTTTTGTCTTTCCTATCAAAAGTGAATTCACCACCTACTCTATTTATGTGGTGTATTCATTCTATACTTTCATAACCTTAGGATCTTGAGCCAAAATCCATCTATCTATTTCTATCACAAAATTAAACCCATAATTTATAATCACTTTAGGTGGAATATCCATCCCTTGCACTCAAGACTCAAATCCCCTTAGAAATTTGGTATTCATTCTACCTAATCCACCCCTATGCAACTTGTTTTCATCCTTTATAGCCCATCTCTCTAGTTGATACTCTTTTCAATCTATCTTTATCACATCAAAAAATATACTAAATATAAATTTTTAGGTGGCAAATTTGTGACAAGTACTACTACATCCATTTCCAAGGTCATATTTTTATTTTGTATATATAATAGGGGTCTTGAGTGTGCCAATAAGGATGTCTTTCACTTCTCACTATTTTGCAGGCCTCCAAAATTTTATCCTTTTTTTATTTTATCTATTTTCATAGGTTTAGTGAATTTTCCAGCTGAAATTTTCTAGGTAGCATATTCGTTAGGCAATGGATTCAATCACAAGCGATGTATTCGTAAAAACTATCAGACTAGGTAAGTATCACTCTTGACCTCTATTTTTTTATTCACTAGTATAGTTTGCTTTTTTTTGGCTATCTAAATGTGCTTCTATTTTTGTTTTAGATCACATATAAAAGGAAAAATAAAAAATAATTCCTAGTCTAGTTTAGCATTTTATTCCTCTTTCTTAGGTATTCAATCAGAACTACATGTAGATTTTACATTAGGATAGTTTGTGTGTATTGCATTCTCCTTGGTCCTTGCTTAAAAAGGAAACACAAATTTTAGTTTCTTGCGACTCTTTTTTTTAAAAGAAAAAAATTATTTACTTAACAAAAAAGTACAAAACACTTTAATAAAAAATCAAAGTGAATAAAGCATTCTAAAAAACAAAACATGAAGACAAAAAAGAACCTCATTATTGGAGTCTTTGTCATCCTCGCATACCACATTTGTGCTTCTGCTTCTTGATGATTTGGTGGCAATAACCAAGGGCTATATTTATCACCTAATTCACTAGTGTGTTAGCCCCTTTGTTGAATTCTCGCCTTATGTGTTGATAGGATATTTTGCCAATGATCCTGCCTAGTTGTCTAATCCTCTCTTGAATAATCTTCAATTGTAAAGATCTGATTTCTTTATTTTTGGCAAGAGTTGTTATTATCAGTTTAGAATCCCCGTAAACTATGACCTGAGTGATTCCTTGCTTTACCATAAATTTTAAGCTCATTTCACATCCAATAGCATTTACCATGTTGTTAGATGTTGTTCCCAAGTTGATCATGTATTTGAGCAAGATCTCACGAGGTCTTGCAAGAATCGGTTCCCCTACCATTGCTTGACCAGGGTTGGAATTGGAGGCACCATCAAAGAAGAGTGTCAGAAAACATATATCAGGCAAATAATTGTTTGCTCTACATCCTCCCTGTGTTAGGAAATCTTGGAGATTATTGCAACTCCTATTTTAGTTATCATTTATTAAAAATAAAATTGCAAGTAGGTTAGTTTCATTTTTTATGCATCATTGTCTTCACTTGCATTACATCCTTAGCATTTTGTATATTATGCACTAGGGTAGAATAAAACCTCATGCATTTGATAAAATTGGACACATAAAACTAGATTAAGAAAATCTATAAAATCCCTTGGTAACCCAAAACTTCTCCCTAAAGATAAAAATGCAAAGTGTAAAACGATAAGTTAGCAGTAGGGCTCTCTTGTCTGATTGTGGTTCAACCCTTGAGGAAAACCATCAAAGGCTAGTGCCTCTAAAGGGGTAATCCTTTTTGGTGCCCCATATATTTGGTTAACCCAACATGAAATACTATGTGGGTCCAAAACCCTTTTGACCTAGAACCTTGCCTTTAATCAACAAAAAATTTAATAAACTTTAATTAAGACCACTTAATTTGTTTGTATAGTGTAGATCATATTAATAAAATATAACAATAACGTACAAAAATTTTAGTCCTATTGATGGAAGGATAATGACCCTTTGAAAAGAAAATTGTACAAGACTTGAGGGTTATATTTCTTGGTAAGCATATTGTGGTGGAATAATGAGAGTCATAAGGTGGGTGTTCTCATTAGGAATATAAGGATTATAAAAAAAACTTCTCTTTATTATATAAACAATTTTGAAAACAAAACTATAATAAAACTAAATATCTCTTTCTTTAACCATGTTTAAACCCCCTTACCTTACTCAAAATATTGTGTAGCTATTAGTGCAAAATCCAAGTTCTTTATTTGAACTTCCAAAATTAACCCATGATTGAAAAACCAACATATGAGGAAGAAGATGAAGAAAATACTCCTTCTGAAATCCTTTATACTATTCTTAATGAACAGGGGGAATTATTTTTTAAAACCATGGACCATCTAGCTATTTTACTATGAGGAAATAGGTAAGTTATGCAAACTATCTTAAGGGTGGATGGCATGCCTACTTTTCCTACAAAGAAACTTCTCTTAGAGTCTCCACAATAACCTAGATCTAATTCCATGATTTCTTAGTAGAGATAATCTATCATTACAACAATTGTAAAAGGGAGGTTGCTAAATATCCCATCTTCCTCTAAAAATCAAGGATTCATGCCTTAAAACATAAAGCCATTTAGGCTAAATCACCCTGTATTTGAGCTCAAAAGCATTCAACAACCTCAAATATGGATATATTTCCTAGCATGTCAAATGCTTCAAATATTATTTCTTCTAATCCATTATCTAGCATGCTCATTCCCACTAACATTCCCTCTATTAACCCTTTTCTTCTAAATAATTCTAAAACTAATAACATAATCCTCCCTTTTAGATCAACCCATCCAAATTCTCAACATTATCTATTGGTTAATTCACAACTATAATATAAAACACCACAAGTTTCTTATCCTAGTTTCTAGGATATAAACACTAAATTAGAGCAACAAGTGAAAGAAAATTTAGAACTCAAAAAAAGTTGGCTTCTATCCAAGGAGCCATAGGAAAGAAGTATTCCTATAAGGATTACTGCAACCAACCTATAGATCCCTTTATAGTCAGTCGACCTTATCCTCTAAACTTTTAGCACAAAAGTTTTACATGTATAAGGGAGAAGTTCACTCAAAAAATCACCTTAGAACTTTCCAATTTTCCTTCCATGTCATTGCTTATGATGAGGCACTATTATTAAATTTATTCCCTAAAAGTCATGGTTGTTAGGCCCTCTATGGTATTTCTATATACCTTACCACTTAATCAAGAACTTTGGTGATTTACCAGAAATATTCATCCAATAATTCTTTACCTACATCACAAAAAGTGCATTGTAGATGATTTATATCAACTTACATAGGGTAAAATTAAGTATTTTACCAAGTTTTTAACTTTATGGTATGCTTTGGTTATGAAAATCCATTTTATCCTAACATAAATAGATCTATTGTATATTTTCATATGCAATTTGTAAGAGCAACTTTCATACCCCTTATAAATGACCTGTATATCCTCCTTTGACGATGTAGTAGACCTAGCAAAACAAGTAGAGGTTTCCTTTCAATGCATGGGGTAATTGAAGACTAAGAAAGAGGAGGAAAAACCTTCTTCTTCTACTACAAAAGGATAGTATAAAAATAAGCATACCATATGCAATGGGGTAACTAACTCTCACCCCATCAACAATGATAAAGCAAGTAATGTTAATACCACCATTGTGTTACAAAATCTAGTTCTAGCTAAAGCTCAAGAAAAATACCAAAGGAATTTTACTAAGTTAAACTAATCCTTATACTCTGTGCTAGGGCAATTGTTAGACGCTAAAATGATAGAATTTCCACCTAGAAGTCTTGCCAACCCTAAAAGGGAAAAGCTTCCCTAGTTTAAGGTCGACCAACAATATGCTTTCCATTACATGAATGGTCGCCATACAAAAAAATGTGTCACTCTTAAGAATGTGGTATAAGAACTTATTGTTTAAGGTTATCTTGTGGTTAGTGGTCCTAAACAAGAAACATCTTCAATCAAGATATGGGGATCTTTCAAGACCTCTTACGTAAACACAAGAAAAATTCTACCAATCACGTTAAATATAAAAAAAATTCCCAACTAGATTAAAATTTTTTAGGGATGATTAAAATTAGCACTATCACTAGACAATAAGCTAGAGAAAAATATCAACCTTCAAAACCACCTTTTAATCTCCCTTTGGTTTTGTAGCCTAGATGCCTCGTTGCTCTTGAAGAACCACCTTTGGTTCTAAAGCCCCAAGGTAAAGGAAGGAGAGGATTTAACATCTAAAAACAATTGGAGGATGCCCCAGCTAAAATATCTATACTTGAGTTGTTAAAAACTTCATTGAATCATAGGGAAAACCTATTTAATATTTTAAGTGAGTAAACCATACCAAAAATTGTTGGCCTTGATGATCTTGCTACTATGGAAGGGTCCCTTAGTGTGAACCACACACCTATATCCTTATTTAAATATGTCCTTCCACCCCCTTCCATGCTAGAATAGATCCCTTTGTACATCACATGTAACATCAATGAGCAATGCACTAAAATTGTTATTATCAACAATGGATCATACATAAATTTATGTATCCTTAAGTTCATTAACTGGATAGGGCTTAGTAAGTAAGATTTATAGAAATCCAATATTGTCATAAAATACTATGACGATGAGGAATGCAAAGCCACTAGAACTATATTTCTTCCATTAAAAGTAGAATCTTGCATACTAAACACTATATTTTGTGTTTCCCTATAATATGAACTACAAAATCCCTTTGGGATGACCTTGGATCCATTCGATGTGATCCAACCCTTCAACTTATCACCAATGTTTAAAATTTGAATATCAAGGTAAGTTATATATAATTGTGGCTAATAGAGATCCTTTTGCTTATTGTTAAGCTATTCAGTTGGAAAAACCAAGTGCTCACCTTTGCCCTTCACTGAATGTTTCTCATCCTCTCATTGACTATACCTTAAAGCTTGTTCCACCTAAGGGAATAAGTACCAACCAAGAAGCCAATATAATTTTCCAACCTATAACAAAGGATTATAAAAAAATTGAGGCTTAGGACATTAATCATATAAACCAAAACAACTAGGATAACGATCTAGATTTATACCTAGTTAGGTTACCATTGTCACCTCACACTTTAGGGTTTCCCTCCAAAAAAGAAATGGCCATGCAATAGGAAGTTGCACCTTTATTTCTATAGGAACAACTAATGAAGAAAGAATCTATGGAACCAATCTATGTCCAATAGAGTAAAAGTACACCTCGTGCTATCTATCCAAAATTTATCCTATCCCTAAGAAGATCCTTTGTAACTTTGATTATCAAATAAAAGGGTTAGGTCCCCATGAACAAGGCATAAAATAACCTTTGGATATTGAAGTTTGATCAAGATGTTAGGGATTAGAATACATTCCCAATCCCAATGAAATTTCATCTTACCCTTCTTTAGATAGAAGTGATGATGAAGTGTGCCTCCACTCTATTGAATCCCAAAACAATATCATGTTAATAGAAGGATTCGACTGGTTTTATGAGGAGGATAGTGAACCTTTTTTTCAAATTTTTAACCTCTTTTTGAAATTTTCTCATATAAACATGATGAACATTATGCATCTTAATTTTATCAACAAGAGCAACCAAAGGTCCTATAAAATTCCTAAAAGTAATCTTGGAAATCATAATGAATCAACTTTGATTCAAGTAGATGATAGTGTTCCCATTCAACTAATGGGAAATCTCTTGGAAACCATTGATATAAATGACTGTGAGTTGAAAGTTTTACTACATAACCTTTCTAGGGATGCCCATGCAAATTGTTTTGATCAAGAAGACCTTGGTAAAAGGTTTCTTTCATTAATTGTACATCCCTCACAATAATCAAACCTTGAGAAATGGACTTTAGAATTTAAATATCTTGAAATCTTAGGGGTGTTACCCACCCCTCCACAACTAGAAGATAAATCCCATAATTTTAGAGAGGAAACTATTAGTATCGACATAGGTTCCCAAAGCAGTTCAAAAGTTATAAATTTAGGGAAAATCCCAACCCTTGAAGAGCATAAAGAGTATACAAATTTTTTTATGGAATTCCATGACATATTTGCATGGTATTATGCCGAAATTCCTAAATTAGATCCATATCTAGTAGTCCATAATTTGGTCATTAATCTAGATGCTAAACTGATAAATCAAAAATTATAGAAAATGCTTCCTAAGTAACTTTACTTATTAAGGAGGAACTTATAAAAAAATTGGATGTCAAATTCATTAAGGCAACCATTTACTCTGATTGGATTTCTAACATAGTACCCATAGCTAAAAAGGAAGGTTATCATTGATTTCACCACATGTTGTGGAATGTTATCCTTAATGGATGGTTTTTCTAGGTATAATCAAATTCAAATTGCACTAGAAGATCAACCTAAGAAAATTTTCACTAACTCTTGGGGGATATTTTGCTATGAGGTCATACCCTTTGGTTTAAATAACTCTAGAGTGACCTATCAATATACAATAACATAGATATTTCATGATATGATGCACAATATCATCAAATATTATGTAGATGATCTTCTTGGGTGATCTACAAAATTATATCATATTAGAGACGTAATTTGTATCTTTTAATGACTAAGGGAATACAAGGTCCACCTAAAACCCAACAAATGAATATTTAGAGTAACCTCAAGGAAGCTATTAGGATTTATAGTCTTCTAACATGGCACTGAAGTAGACCCAGATAAGATATCTTCCATCATCAAGATACCACAACCTAAAAATATAAACCAACTTTGAAGCCTACAAGGTTGGTTGCAAGCTATTCAAAGGTTCATCTCTCAGTTTATAGACACATGGCATCCCTTTTTCAAAATTTTGAGAAAGGGGACTAAATTCATTTGGGATGAAGAATTTTAAAAGGCTTTTAATGCCTTGAAAACATATCTTCTATCTCTATTGATGCTTGTCCCACCTAATCCCCTTAAACCATTGTTGTTAATCATAGTAGCAACCATTCATGCCTTAGATTCCATGTTGGTACAGTATGACAATCAACATAGGGAAAGGAAAATCTACTATATTAATAGAATCCTTGTCAGCTATAAAACTAGATATACCCCTATAGAGAAATTATGCTTGGTAGTAGTCTTTGCTTTCCAAAGTTTGAGATATTACATGTTAAGTCACAAAAACCATGACATAGCTAAAGTTAATCCTTTATGATACCTTATGTTTAAGCCCTATCTCTCAAGATGGACAACTGAATGGGTAATGGTCCTTAATGAGTTTGATCTTGAATTCATTGGCCAAAATTTGATGAAAGGACAAGTGATAGTCAACTAATTGGTAGCAGTACCTCTACAAGATAGTCACCCCAAAGTAATCAATTATCTTGATGAAATGGTATGTAGCCTCAAGGTAGCACAATATTCATGGGCCTTTTGATGACATGTGATTTGTCAAAGGCATAGGGGGTAGTAATTGTCCTAGTACCACCCCAACAAATTGTTATCCCTTAATCCTATAATATTCAATTTTCATGTATCAACAACATGGTTGAATATGAAGCACTAATTTAGGGCTTTGAGTAGCCCTATATTTAAAGGTGAAAACCCTCTTCATATTTGGAGATTTACAACTAATCATCAACCAAATTAACAAAGTTTATTAGACTAAATATGAGGACATTGACTATCCAAAACAAAAGCAATAAGGAAATTGACTATCCAAAACAAAAGCAACAAGGAGATTGAATTTTCAGAAAATAGCAATAAGGACATTAACTATCCAAAATAAAAACAATAAGGACATTAACTATCCAAAGCACAACAATAAGGACATTTACTATCCAAAATACAGTGATAAGAACTTTGACTATCTAAAACATAGCATTCACTATATCGACATAGACTATCAAAAGCAAAAAGTACCACAACATTAATCATATGGACATAGACTATCCAAAAATAAAAAGTACCATAGAATTTATTATATGGACATAGACTATCTGAAGCAAATATTTAAAGGACATGAACTATCCAAAGGCATAGATTACCTAAAAATAATCAAGCATGATCATCTAAGTGCTTGTCTATTAATCAATCTAGAAGAGCCACAACTTAGAAGAAAGAAATTTTTTTAAGGACATAAGCTATCCAAAGCCATAGACTACCTAAAAACAATCAAGCATGCTCATCTAAGCACTTGTTCATTAATTAGACTAGAAGATCCACTTCTTAGGAGCAAGAAAAATTTTGGAGGATATAAACTATCCAAAGATATAGGCTACCTAAAAATAATCAAGCATGCTTGTCTAAGTGCTTGCCTATTAATCAGGATAGAAGAGCTACCCCGTAGGAGCAAGTAAAATTTTTATGGACATAAACTATCCCAAGGTATAGACTACCTAAAAGTAATTATTTATAGTCACCTAAGCGCTTGTCCATTAATCAGGCTAGAAGATACATCATTTGAGAGCAAGCAAAATTTTTGAGGACATAAAATATCCAAAGGCATAGACTACCTAAAAATAATCAAGCATGCTCATCTAAGCGTTTGTCTATTAATAAGGCTAGAAGAGCCATAGCTTAGGAGCAAGTAAAATTTTTATGAACATAAATTATCCAAAGATATAGACTGGCTGAAAGCAATTAGTCAGTCACCTAAGCACTTGTCCATTAGTTGGGCTAAAAGGCCACTACTTAGGGGTTATGACACAAAAATATTAAATAAATATTATTTTTTTAGGTACTTTTAAATGATCCCTACAAATTGGTGATCTTCAATGAGCGTATTTTTGTACCTTTTAAGCACCTCGCTTAAAAGGGAAACAACACTAAGTAGAATTGGATGCATAGAATAACCTTATTTTAACAAACAAAATAATTTTTGAAAAATGCTTCTCTTCTTCTAAACCTCAAGGAAATCCTTTTGAAGACATTCCTATATGTCCACAAATATAACCCACACCTTCAATCATAAAACATAATCATTTCTAGTATTTAATTAATTTATTCCAAAAATTAAATTGTCATTAATGAGCAAAATAAAATAAAAAATTCAAATCATGCCATAAATTACCAAAACCTTCCAAATTAACCTCAAACCTCTTCATAAACCTACATTCATCTAATCACACCTATCTTTCACATTCTTGCCTGGCAGAAATTCATTTTGAAAATTTGCCAAAATCATATTAACCCTTTGACACTTAGAATTTTTCAAAATAAAATAACTTGCTAAAAATTCTAAATCAATTTCAAAATAAAATCTGTAATCACATATGCCTATCATATCTATCATAACACATCATTGACACTCATCAATATCCATTTTCTCAATCATCAATTTAATATCAAATTTTACATCACATCAACTCAACACACATTTTAACACATCATATCAATAAAGCATAACTTTATATATATATATATATATATATATATATATATATATATATATATATATATATATATATATATATATATATATATATATATATATATATATTCAATAGTCTATCATACATTGGTATGGTGTATCACAATCACTCAAAAAGGTGCACTCAAACTCAATCAGCTAGCTAGGGCACCTACGCAAAAAAATCGGTACCCCATACTATGTGACTGTAAAATAATATAACCAAAATACTAACAGATAATCCTAAGTCTCTAACCCACCCTTAATCAGTCTAATTGATGGATGCACTAACTATTGGAAGGACCTATTCATTGATCTCATTCAGGAAAGGGTTTGACATTGTGACATTGTTGACGATGGATACCTCTACTCTAGAGGAACTATGGTATAGTGTCATGTAATGGCTACTCCTCTCCACCTTCGCTACCCACTATGCTTATATATCTAGGTCAACTAGTATGCCATGACCCAAACAACTACATAGATGCTCTTAGATCCTTCTATTGTAGTCCTAGCCCCAATATCATCCCTCTCCTACCTCAACTAAGAGGCTTCCTATATCCTCTAGTCTCTCTTTGATTTGGCCTTATCCCTCTCTAATATTGCTTGATATTTCTCTAATAAGGTTGTATCTCACTCTTCCAAGGCCTAGTATATCTAGGACTAAAGAAACTATAGCTTCCTCATCATTGTGTCCCTCTCCTACTAGGCCCTCTCTTTTGTTGGTCTGCTTGGGCTGACATTAATCCCTAGAATTATTCTAATAGGAGGAACAACTAAGACTCCTCCTAACATTGAACCATTCCTAATTCTCTATATAATTATCTTACTTACCTCTTGTAGATGGAAATGTACAATTAG
Organism: Wollemia nobilis; assembly: GCA_028583015.1. Classification (NCBI taxonomy): domain Eukaryota; kingdom Viridiplantae; phylum Streptophyta; class Pinopsida; order Araucariales; family Araucariaceae; genus Wollemia; species Wollemia nobilis. The sequence goes on from JAQPPZ010000456.1 coordinate 5,446,365, forward strand.
ACTAGCCCAAACCCCCATCCATGACCGTCAAAGTGCTATAGTAACCCTTACTGGAAAAATTTGGTGATACCACTAAAAAAATCCAAGGATAGTCCCAACATCGTTAACTCATTGTTCTTCCACTATAGGATCATCTGCATCCTCCTTCTAGAAATTCTCAATATTAGGGAGGTCTTTGAAACCCCTCCCTCTCTCCCATGTCACTCACTAAAAGTATAGCTCCCTCATTATTGGAATTCCATAGAAAGACTAAAGTGGTATATAGTCTAGTCTGGTCGATAAAGTTCAAACTCCCCTTAATATCTCCATAGCCATCTAATGCTCCTAACCTAGGCCAACTAGAATTCATCCTCATCCCATCCAAGATACTCCTCTATAGATTCCATATAACCTGGTTAGATTATAGGTCATTTATGACCCACCTAGTAACCATCAAAATGCCTCTAAAATACCTTTAAACTATCTCATGGGCATGATCCCACCTAAATCCTATGGGAGCCTATGCATCATCCACATCTTTAAACAGCCCAACTGACCATATGATAGTTAGGTTCTCCCACACCCATACTTGTAGTAGTGTGCATCAAACCAAACACATTCCCTCCTTATACACAACCTGGTGTAGGGTCTAATATAACCTATGCAAAATAAAGGGGTCTCATGCAAACTATAATTGGTCATCTCTCATTTGAATGATGATATTTTCCAACCTCCAATGTAGCAATCCCTTGTTGGTAACCCTAATCAACATGTGTGAAACCATAATACACATTATAGTCATCAATTTTTCTAGCTACCTTACCTAAAATATAATATTATTATCAATGTCATCTATCGAAGATAAAATTATGGATCCCCTATGAGCCTTTATAGATCCTAAGAACAATCCTAGATCATCTTAATGGGATCATCCCATAATGGTATCTAGAGGATCCTCGATACATCCTCTAAAATAAAAGACATCTCCCCTATCAACAAGAGAAAAGTGGCATACTCAGAATGGCATTGATCTGCTAGTATATCTAGTAGCACATGGTTTAGCTTGATATAGGTTATTATCACCAAAGATCCTAATCCAACCATATCCAAAATAGATCTATTATTGGAGTCATAGTATCCAATATCAAGAGTGTATGACTATTTGTCTTAGAACTCTAATATATCTAGTCCTTGCATCCATAAAAGCACAAAAGCAGAGTTAGATGTCTCCAAAAAATAAGTAATCTCTAATCCTTCTTATTTAATATTGAATTCATTAGCTTTGCATAAATTTGTCACAATGGAAAAAATTTCATCCAATGATGAATTTATCAATGTCTAAGGTTTCATAAATTCATGGCTTGCATGCTGGATTCATGATGATGGATTCACAACGTGAGTGTGAAAATGCTGGCTGAAGCACCTAAACATAAAAAAGTAAAATTTTAAAAAAATGAGACAATAGGTTTTGAACATACCTATACCTTAGCACTAGTGGACCCTATCGCTCCTTGTACTAGGACCAGTTGATGCACTAGTCATCTCTACTATGTCATTCTATCAAGCCCTATATTTTTCTTCAAAGCATTTTCCCCTTCTATGTGAGGTGAAAATGACCTCTCCTCTTGCTCTTCACTTCCTTTTACCCCCACTAGGGTAAATTTTTTCCTCTTTTCTAGTCTCTAGCCTATTTGAGTTCCATCAAGAACCCATTTGGTGCCTCAAAAACTTGAGGGGAAACCTAGGATGGGGGAAAGTCTTTTAACCTTTTTCTTTAGTAATGTTTTACATTCTATGAGTGGATTTTTATGTGTTTTGCCTTGCATTAATCAATCAAATCTTAGTAACCCTATTTTTCTAAAAAATAGGGATATCTACAACTATTGTGATGCATTTATTACTTTAAAATACATCAAATAATGGGTAAATATAGATACCTAATTTTTTTTAAAACATGGTGGAATCGGTAGCCGCCATGAATCCGGGTAGGCTGTCTGATTTTTATGGCCATCGCAGTATTTTGCACTGTTCACCCCGAAAGCTGCCACATAGATTTTCATGCAATCCACCCCTATAACCACCATGCCAAAATCATTTTAAACCTTTTACACCATTGAAAGCACTAGGTAAGGGACAAGCATTCAGTCTGACGAGGCCCGAGATTTAAACCTTGGAACCTTCGCCCCCCTTACACGATTTTTGGTCGAGATACCTAAAATTAGATCACCCAACTTGGACCAATTTTGGTTTGAAGACACAAAAATGATCAATTCATCCATGTTGACTGCCTGAACCTAATTTTGTAGCCAAAATCAATTAGTAGCAAATTTGCTAGCAACAAATCTTCACCTTAGCTACCTGATTCATACCCTTACCTAGTTTTTAAACCTCCACATCATATTTGAATGGAAACAATAAAATACATAAATTTTCTAGCTAAATGAATTCATTGGTAAAAAATTCATAGGTGGTAAATTTGTGTCAGGCATTCAACCAACATACTAGCCCTACTTGTAGCAGCCAAATAGAGTGCAATTAGCTCTATCAATCCTCTTTACCACCAAAGGCAATCAACATTTAAGGAGAAGGTGGATAACTTTACTCCACCTTCCTCAACCTTCCCAGTTAGTCCCAATCATGGTGGAATCTCACTTCTCTCCTTCAAATTAGCCTAGTCAGTCCCAAATAAACCCAATTAATAGGACACCTAACCCCTTACCTAGGGAAAATCCTAAGTGAACCTTTTCCATAAATTGGTCCCTTCGGATAGCATTTGAAAAGAGACTCTCTAAACTATTGAAATGCTATAGAAATTGATCAATGCTTTTTCTAAAGTATCAAAATTATTTTGCATTTTGTTTGCTATCTTCAAGTTCACGAGGTCATCCATCAAGCGATTTGGTGAGCTTCAAAGGGAAAGAGGAGGCAACTCGCATCATGATTTTGGTAGCATTTTTTCCACCTCTTTTTTATTTTAGTTCTTACTCATCATTAGCATCTTAGATTAGTTGTTGCGCATGTATCTCTTTTGTTTTCATTTACACCTAATGAGTCTTTTGCATCATTAAGCATATAAAAAGCTCTTGTAGGTTATTTTAGGAGGCATATGAGATAGTGGATCATCCTTAGTACTCTTTGAGCATCCTCAATAGTACCCTATAGTCTCTATTGGTCCATCCTTTTTATTTCTCTCTACCAAAAGTGAATTCATTGTCTATACTTTGTTCAAGCGATGTATTCAAACTATACTATCACAACCCTAGGATCCTAAGCTAAAACTCATCTATTTATTTCTATCATAGAAGCGAATATGACACCTATAATCACTTTAGGTGGTAGATTCATTTCTTGCATTCTAGCCTCAAATACCCTTAACAATTCAGTATTCATTATGCCTAATCTACCCCTATGCAACTTGTTGTTACTCTTTATAAACCATATTTCTATTTGAACCCCATCAATTTGTCTCTATCATATCAAAAAATCTACCAACTAAAAAAAATTAGGTGATAGATTCATCATAGGTACTCTTGCATCCACCAAGGTTATATTTTGATTTTATTTATGCAATAAGGGGCATGACTATGCTAATCAAGAAGTCTTCCACTTCTTTCTTTTGGTAGACCTCCAAACTATGATCTTCCTTTAACTCTATCTATTTTTGAAGTTTAGGAAATTTTCTAGTTGAAGGTTTCTAGGTCGCATATTCATCAAGCAACAAATTCAAGCACAGATAATGTATTTACAACCACCAAACTAGGTAAGTATCACTCTTGACCTCTATTTTTTTACTGGCATAGTTTACTTATTTTTTATTGTTTATATGTGCTTTTATTTTTGTTTTAGATCACATATAAAAGGAAAAATAAGAAAAAATATTAGTCTAGATTAGTATTTTATTCCTCTTCCTTAGGCATCTAATCAGAATTACATGTAGCTTTTGTATTAGGATAGTTTATGTGTATTAAATTTTCCTTGACCCTTGCTTCAAAAGAAAAAAATTTAGTTTCATGCAACTCCTATTTTAGTTGGCATTCATAGAAAACAAAATTATATGTGGGCTAGCATCTTGTTTTATGCATCATTATCTTCACTTATATTGCATTCTTAGAATTTTTCATATTATACACTAGGGTAGAACAAACCTTAGGTGTTTCATGATGTGTGTCATTAATAGCATCATTTAATCTTATGATTTATCAAATCCAAGATGGTGTCCAAGGTTGTCTACAATAGAAGGTTAGGGTAGAGTACAATTTAGGCGTTTAGATTTCAAGCATTTATTGGGTGAAAAAAATGTTGGTTTAGCCTTTTGGTGTCACATTAAAACTAATCTACTGAATGAATTGCAAGAATTGAAAACTAATTCTAATTTGCAGAAATTGAAATCTAACTACAATTGCAAGAATTGAAATTGCTAAATTGAAATGTTGCTGAATTGAAATCCTAAATTACACTTGCAAAATTGAAACCTAGTTTACTCTTGTAGAATTTAAATGACAGAATTGAAAACTTGATAAAAATAAAAGCTAAATTACATTTGTATAATTTTAATGTTGCTTGAAATGGAAACACACACACTAAAAACAATTGCCAATGTCTTGCTACAAGAGGTCGTCAAGCTTCTGTTGCATTGGCTGACAATAAAATGAAAACTGCTGGAAATTAGTAACATTGCTAAAATAGAGAAAGACAAGAAAATATGAAAAATAAGGGAAATAGGGGAAATACGAAAAACATAGGTAAAAATTATTTTTCAGCTAACACACACATTGGCTACACAAAAACACAATTGAAAACATGAAAAACATCACACTAATTCAAAACAAGAAATGGAAATTAACAAAGTTGCAGAAAAACTTGTCATAAAAGTCCTCCTTCTAGGCCTGAAAGTGGGCCCAAGCTTCCTGATCCAGAAGAAGGTGAAGAAGCACTAACTAACTACTTAAAACACTCACTTAAAACTCATAAAATAAACACAAAATACTGCACTTTATTTCTGTCAAAACATGTTGAACTGTTACAAGAAAAATGTTGCACTATGTCTTATTTGCTGCTACTAACTACTCTCCTGCCAACTAATAGCTCAACCAATGAGGGAGCTATAATTAATAATACTCTATTACATGTATCTTATGCTCATATTAGCTATTTTTTTATTTCTCAGTGATTTGCCAATAGTTTTGAAACTGAATTAGTCCAAATTAAGACAGTTTGTGCTACAACATCACTCATTGGCCCTTGGGATGCATCTCCATTAGTGGGAGTGCATTGGAGGAGGTTAGAAATGTTCTTGTACACCTGTATCCACTTTAAAATATTATGTCCCTACCATTTTGGATTCTCAAATCTTTTTTTGACTAAAACTGGCTACTTTTCCCCGTATTTCGGAGCATCTTTGGAATATCAACATCGAAAATAGAATTTATGCTCATATGCAACAAAAAATGGATAATAAGGTGGTTTTAAGTGGATGGGACATATCTCCTCTCCATTAGAAATCATTTCCAACTATTGCCTCCCATTTATATTGACAAATTCTATGACTTCCTTAATAATTGCACAATTCTAGTTTTTGTATGTATTTTCCAGTTGTTCCTGCTTTTCAATTTTTTTGTCTTGTTGCTCCTATTTTTACTATGTGGAAATGCTTCTAGGTGGAGCAGGAGTCATCACTAACATCCCTCATCTGTTTCCAAGCATTTTCGTCCTCTTTAGTTGACAAATTCCAAGCATAAATAAAGCGACAGCTTGTTGATTTTTATATGGTTATTTTTTTGCAGTTGACAGTTTTGTTGCACAGTCATAGAAACTTGGTGCCAAATTGCATTTCAAATCAGTTGTAAGGTGGGAAAAGTATTCAAATATTATTTTGAGTTTATAAACAATATCACACAACATTTGGCTTTTGAAATACATATTTTATTTGCTAATTAATCAAACTAAAATAGTGTAGAAAATACTGCACAATTGTCCTTGTTTTGTGATGCCCTATTTTTGTCCATTTAGACTATGTGGGAATGCTTCTAAATAGGTTATATGTCTTCTTTAGTCCCTCTAAATACATTACATCCATTTTCTCATGCTTTGCTTGACAACTTCAAGGTGCTTCTTTAGTGTTGCGACTGGCTGATTTTTATATGTTGCACAAAACTTGTCACTACCTTGTTTTGCAGCAGAGAGTACTTTGATGCCAAATCACTTGAAAACTTTAGTTTTGAAATGGGATGACACTTCAAACATGATGGATTTATCCAAATATCTTAACATACTTGTCTGCTTTATGTTTCTATATTATTTTCACCAACAAAATCATGTCAAAAATAGTCACAAAATGCTGAAAATAGTCAAAACAGGGGTATCATGTTCCTAACATAAAATCATGCAAACACTTAACAAATAATTTATTCTAATCAACCATTTGGAAATTAAATTTTCATTTTTGGTAATATGACAATTTTTATATGTCAAAATAGTGTAACAATGAGGTATTTCTAGGCCTCATCATTTCACAAAATTGGACACATAAAACTAGATTTAGGGAAATCTATAAAGCCCTTGGTGAACCCAAAACTCCTCACCAAAGATAAAATCTCAAAGTGCAAAATGACAAGTTAGCAATAGGGCTCTCTCATTTGAGTGTGGTCCAACCCTTGAGGAAAATCATCGAAGGTCAATGCCTCCAAAAGGATTATTCTTTTTGGTGCACCATAAATAGAACCAAAAAAAGTAGTTTGAAAGTAAAATCTTCTACATATTAACCTATTAAAGTAGCTAAATGAAATAGCCTATTGCTTTGGATGCATTGTACTTAGGAAAAATAAAATATTTTTTAAAATATTTGTAACAAGTACAAGGATATAATTGCCTAGCCATATGAATATTTGAAAGTCTATGACCATAGTGTAATAGAACACACTTTTGAATGGGAACCAAATGCTAAGAATTTTTACTAGAAGAAAAGGCTAATTAATACCAAAATAGAAGGTATAATGAAGAAAGATATGCTAAAATTTCTATAAGGTTATCTCATATTCCTAATCAAGCATTCAACATGGGTTACCAACCTTGTTTTAATGCATAAAAAGAAAGGGGATATCACGTTGAACTTGGATAGGGTATCTATAATAGATCATTACCCACTACCTACCATTGATTAGATACTATAGAAGATGGTTTTATTACAAATGTTATCACTCTTTGATGGTTTCTCAAGATACGATTAGATATAGGTCAAGGATGAAGACCAACACAAGATAATCTTCATCACCAAATGGGGCACTTTTTCTTATTAGTGAATGTCTTTTGGTCTATGAAATTCTAGGGCAACTTTCAAGATGGAATGGATTTTGCTTTCTCAAGGATTGTGGGAAAGATCATTTTGATGTACTTGGATGGCTTGATAAATTTTCCCAAAGATAGATATAAGCATATCAAACATATAGACTCTATTTTCTATATGTGCTAAGAATTTGGTATATTCCTAAACCTAAATAATTCCATCTTCAAGGTCCAAGAAAGGAAGTTACTAGGCCATGTAGTATCAAAATAGGGTCTACCCATATATCTTGATAGAATAAAAAATAATTCACCTACATTGGTCAAAGGAATAGGATCATTTTTAGGGTAGATCGAGTTTGTGGCAAAATTCATCACCAACTTAGTAGACATGGAAAATTGACCCACCCAAGTGAGTCATTTTCCCTAGAACCTTAGAGAGACCCTCCAACTTTCCCAAATGCAAGTTTGGACCTCTCTTCTCCCCTCTTTCCCTCTTTTTTTCCTAGTTTTTCCAAAATCGTGGTCGGCCCTTACGGGGCACGATTTTGGCAAGTTAGGGTTTTCTCTTAGAAAACCCAACTTTCGAGCCGACTTCTTTAAGGTTGGTCCTCCCTTAGGGTTTTCCCACCCATTTGTGTTTCAAATCCCTTATAAATAGAGGGTTTTGGATCTCCTTTTTAAGATATATATATAAATAAGATATCCAATATTTTTCAAGCAATAACAAGCATTCTACCTAGCAAGTTAAGAGAATATCTCAAGTGCTCTTTGGCAAGTTTCTTCTGGTGTTATTCTACTGCATTGTTGATTTGTTGCCCTTGGTGGACAAGTGTTGGAGCCTTGAGGAGGAGTCAACCATCTTGTGGAGGTCTTCATCCTTTTGTCTACCTCTTTCACTACCACTAGGTTGTTTCGTATATTTTATCATTCCTAGATTATTAATTGCATTCTTGTTTTCGCTCATTTCACATCGATATGCTATTTTTGTTGATCTATCATGAAATCGTACCCCGTATTTATAGGGCACGATTTTGGTAGAGCCAAGATCATGGACATCCCGTACAGGGCATGATTTTGGTTGCGTCAAGTTTGGGGGTAAGATTCACTCCCAAACCCTAGGTCTATGTTTGCATGTTGCATTTAGGACATAATACTGTTGTTTACATTCTATTTTTTGCATTATTCTATTTCATTGCATTCTGTTTGTCCATTTCCAAAAAAGGTCAACATTCACTCTTGATTTCTAAAGGTCAACTAAAAGGACCTAGGGGGCTTGACTGTTGCGCTCCCAAGCTCTGCTACACAATGGCCTAAGCAGGCCCCCTAACGTTGATCATATTTTCTAGGGTTTTGTAAAGCTATTTTTGTAGGTTGAAGTTGTGGGATATTTCTGGATGCAAGATAAAGCTTGGATCAAACATCGGTTCAAGTAAGTGCCCTAGTAGATCTCTAGGTTGTTTGTTGATTGCTTTTGTTCATTTTTGTTCAAACCTAGGATATAAATAAAAGGAAAAGCATTTGATCATATTTTAGGCATTCGAAAGAATAAGAGCATATAGTGTGCATCTAGGGTTTAGTCTTGTCTGTGCATTTCACTTGTGCCCTTGCTCAAAAGAAAAGAATTTCATTTCTTGCAACTTAGGGTTAGAGATCATTGAATCAAAGAATCATACTAGGGTTAGATATTGTTTTCTTGCATCTTGTGTGTCTTGCATCACTCTTTTATTTGCATAGTTTAGTTTATAGAGGCCAGACATAGGTGATTGCTTAATTGAACACATTAAACATTTCCACCCTAGACTTGGAGCGAGTCCTAAAACCATTCCTGGTGAACCCTTTCCCTTGTCCATCGAGTGTAGAGAATATAACACCACCATGGTCACCTCGGCTCCCAGTGGATCCAATCGAGAATCATACGTAGTGCATAGTTTTCCCCTCTACATATTTGGTGAACCCGACGTGAAGACACATCTTAGTGGCCAAGATAGGAAGCCTCTTCCTTTGCTTTTCTTTTGAAAACTTTAAACAAGACCACTAATTTTATTTGTTTAGAATAAAAAACATTTAAAAACATCTTAAGAATCTTCTTGTGTGTCTTTCCTTAGTTTTCTCCTCTATCCTTTCACTTCTCCTAATGGCTCCATTCCTTAGGAGTCAATGAAGGCATCTAGAATCTAATCAAATTCCTCAAGAAGATGATCAAGTTGATAGAGAGAATCCTAACCTTGATACAGAAGAGCAAGAACATGTTGAAACTGATACAAACTATGATCCCCTTGAGGGGCCTAATGGTGGCTTCACTTTTACATCATTTGATCATGTTTGGGGTTTCATGAAATGCCATAGGGTGGCTTTGCTCAAAGCTATGGAGGAGGAAGCTCAACTCAAAAGGGGTGAGACTCCTCCTCCTCTAACCATTTCTCCTAGAAATGTTCATGATAACCCCTTGTTTGAATCTTCACATCATGGTAATCCTTTACATAAACCAACATATGCTACTACTATAACCACCAACGTTGGAAGGGTTCTACAAGTCCCTCCAACTAGTAGTGCATATCAAGATTATGTTCAATTTCCTCCTCATTCTACTCATCTCAACATTCATGCTTATGTTCCACCAAATGTTAGTTATCCTCCACAACAAGATACCACATATCACAACCCATACCATAATAGTGTCAATACCTCCAACATAGGCCAAGTTCCCTTTCAACAACCTACCTATACCCCTCCCTTAGGGAACCTAGGGGTATTGCACAACAACAATCCTGAGATGCAAAGTTTAACTAATGTGGTGAAACAATTGGTTTCAAGAGTGGATATGATTCAACCTCCTAGTTTCACCTACAACTATAGAGAAATGTGCAATCAACCCTTAGACCCTATTATTACCTCTAGGCCCTACCCTAAGCATTTTCCAATGTTGGTTTTTCCTATCTATAAGGGAACAAAAGATCCAATTGAACATTTAAGGATGTTTAGGACAACATGCCATGATATCATATATGATGACATGTTGTTACTAAAGACATTCCCTAAGAGCCTTGGTGGTATGGCATTAGAGTGGTATTATCAATTACCCAATCATTCTTTGAGGAATTTTGAAGAGACAACTAAATTGTTTGTTCAACAATTTGGAGCTTATGTTGAAAAGAATGTGACTATGAAAGATGTCTATATGTTAAAACAAGGTAAAGATGAAAGTTTTTAGAATTTTTATCTCATTGGAGGAGTCTAGTTGGATGCTTGAGATATACCTTACCTCCTCGAGACATGCTTGAGATATTTATTAGGAATTTACAAGAACAAATATCTTATGAATTGGAAATGATAACTATCACATCTTTTGACCAAGCAATAGATCTAGAAAGAAGGGTAGAGCAAGCCCTTATCAGAAGAGGTCAACTTAAAATAAAATAAGATAGGACCACTAAAACATAATATAAGAACAAGCATGTGGTTGGTGATGGGGTAATAGATAGTAGGCATATTAATAGTGTTGTTAACACCCTACAAAATATGGTGCTTAGCCAACCCCAAAAACCCCCACAAAGGAATTTCACAAGACTCAACATACCTATGACGATGGTCCTAAAGTAGCTTCTGGAAGCTAACATGATTGAGTTACCTCCCATAAGGCAACCTGATACCACAACTAATTGGTATAAAGTTGGTCAACATTATGAGTACCATAGGGTAGAGGGGCACTTGAAAAACTCTTGTAAGAGGTTGAAACATGTGGTTCAAGACTTAATTGATGAAGGTCACCTTGTTATAGAAGGTTCTCAACCCAATCCTCCAACAAACAATCAACCTCCTACACAACAAGCACCCACAACAAATCAAGACATGGGGATCTTCCAAGATCCCCTACCTAAGCATGGGCAACAAGTAGCTAATCAAGTGTCATATCAAAATGTGCCCCCTCCCTATGATAATATGGTTGGTATGATAGCAACAACCACAAGGCAACAAGCATAAATTCAACTGACTCAATGATCTCAATAGGAGACAAGTTCTTCATCCAACCCACCTTCAAAACCTCCCTTAGTTTTGAAGAATACACAAAAAAGGAGCACAAGGGTAGAAAACCCACCTTTAGTGTTGAAGCCACAACCTAAAGTCTCCTTTGACATTCAACAACAATTAGCTAGTACCCCAGCTAAGATCTCCCTCTTAGAGATTTTACAAACTTCTCCTATTCATAGGGAAGCCTTGTTGGAGCTCCTAAGACAATAATATGTTCCTTCAGACATTTCTCCTAGTGTTATAGTTAATGTTGTAAGTTCTCTTGGGATACATCACATCACATTTTTGGATGATGATATGCCTTCCTCAAAATTATGAGGGGATTCATCCCTCTACATCACAACATTCATTAGGGAAACATTTGTCAAGAGAATCTTGATTGACAATGGTTCTTCCTTTAATTTATGCACTTATCAATTCTTTCAAAAATTTGGATTAAAAGAGGAAGACTTAACTAAATCTGACATTATCATTAAAGCTTTCAACAATGAGTCCCAAGAGGCTTATGGTGTTATATCTCTCCCCATTAGGGTTGGACCTAAGATCTTAGATACCTTGTTCTATGTGGTGTCTTGCCCTACATCTTTTAATCTTCTTCTTGGATGCCCTTGGATTCATGCGATGAGGGTTGTCCCTTCCACTCTTCATCAATATCTGAAGTTCAAACTTAAGAATCAACTTGTCACTATTTTGGGTGACCCTCATCCATTTAAATATTGTTCTATGGTGGAGAAATATTAATCTGATCTCAATTTATGCCCATCAGTTTCCTCATCTCACATAACTAAACAACTTGAAAATATCTTAAAGTGAGTGAGGAACCAATAATCAATGTTTCATCATGGGATCAAGTTAATCCATTTCTTCAAGAGCCTCTTCTAGATCTTGCCAAGCTACCACCTTCACCAAGGACTATGGGTTTACCTCGTAAGAAGGGTGAAGTTGTACACATTGGCACGTGTACCTTTATCTTCATAGGTACAACCTTCAAAGAAAATATTTATGGTAGCAACCTCTATCATGTAGAGCATTCTTTTACCCATTGTTACTTATCCAATGATTACCCACTCCCCAAATAGATCCTATCTAGTATGGGATATATAGGTAAAGGTTTGGGGCCCCAACAGAGAGGTATTCAAGAGCCTTTGGATGTTGAGATTTGGCCTAGGAGATGTGGCATAGGTTACATACCCAATAAAAACCAACCTTTACCATTTGATAATGATGATCACCTTATTACTTATGTTGAATATTTAGATCATCAAAGCTTGGAGTGGAGTGATGAGGATGAGGGTCCCCCTTATCCCTCAGATATCTTGTTTTGCAATATGGTAACTTTGGTGCATCCTGAGCTAGATGTGACCCCAAAGGAGTATGCTAAAGGGGATACCCCTTATGATATGAATCATAAGGATATCCTCTAGAATAACTTCTCCTTTGATGGGTCTATCCCTTGTGTTGCACATGTCGAGTCTTCTTGTTCTCAAGAGGACCCTATTCCTCTATCTCATAGAGACCTTGCAAAGTTGGGAATCTCTCCCTCTTTCATCAAAAAGGATGGCATAGTCAGAGTTTGCCATGAATTTCATGCAACGACTCCTAGAGAACATGTTGTGGATGATCCTCTTTATGATAAGAGTCATGAAAGTATCCTACATCATAGCCCTTTCTTTGATGGGTCAGTTCCTTGCACTACCATCATTTTTGTTAAAATAGGTGGCACAATCAAAATTTGTGTTAACTTCAAGGACTTAAAACATTAATAAAAAAAATAAAAAAATAAATAATAATAATACTATGCATGACTTTGCATTTTCATCTAGTTTAGTTCACATATTGCATCCAGTTTGCTTGATTCATACTGCATGACTGCCTATCATATCTTACATGTTTTGCCTGACATTTTATTCCACTTGCATTTTGCTTGTCATACAATTGCATTGTTGCTTGTTCATACTTGCATGACTGCTTGATCATATAGATTCTTGGGGATTTCATGACAATGGCAAGTGATGACACCTAGTTAGGTCATAGCTCACATGCATTGCACTCACACTAGGACTCTGATGCCTAGAGAATCCCCAACCTAGGGCCCATTTTTATGCATTTTCATCATTGCATTCACCCATCCCATCTTATCTTCTTTCTTCTTCTTTTATATCCCTTGACCTTGAAATTTTTTATTGCTTCTATCTCTCCAAGTCAAGGGATATAGTTCTTCTTCTATATATCCTTGTCCTTTGCATGTTTTCCTTTCTTCCTTTCATCAAGACAAGGATATACATTCTTCTTCTATCTACCCATTCTTTGCTTTCACACTTTTTCCTCCTTGATTTTTTATGGCTAAGTAGTCCTCATGGGATAGGGTAGATACCACATAAATATCATATATGATGTTCACATGGACACTGACTATATTACACACTACTTAACCATTGAAACTTCAAGGTGGACACACACACTCACCTCTTTTTTCTCCATTTTCTTTGTCCATACACCTTCTTGCACACACCACACCCCTATTAGGTAGTACTCACTTTGGTACATCATTCACACACAACACACCCCATATAAGATAGCTTCATGGCCACACATGAGGGGTAGCCTCCATCTTGATCATTTGTGAGCATACATCCTAGTAGGTATCTCTTTCTCTCTAACCATCTTAGTGAGCACTACACCCATAGTAGGTACCACTCCATGCTTGACCATATCTTATGAGCATAACACCCTTACGGATAACTTCATGGCCACATGAGGGGAACATCCATCTCAATCATTTATGAGCATACATCCCTATAGGGTTCCACTCCACTCTTTTCTTTTGCTTGATCTATGTTGTTTGGTCACACTGATCTAGGTACGATCTACACTAACTCAAACACCATACTTCAAGCCCTCTCCTTTGTTGATATTTTTCTTCTTCCTTTCTTTTTCTTCTTTTTTCTTTTCTTCTTTTTTCTTCTTCTTTTTATTTTTCCTAAAATCATACCTCATCCATACGGGTCACAATTTCACTCTATGTTGATATCATGATCCATATTTATGGGGCATGATTTTAGCTAGAGAAGTGTTTTTCCTTATTTTTATTTCTTCTTTCCTCTTTTCTTCTTTCTCTTCTTCCATCCATGCATTTCATACCTCACATCCACTTCATTGCATCCATACATTTGCATTTTAGGTTAGTTCATTCCATAGTTAGATTATGTTGTATTCATTCATGCATAATAAAACATATAAAAACATAAACACATAAACACACACATTTCACAAAAGCAACATGATATTACTCAAAATCAAAGCAGTAAGGTACATAGGTCTACCTGATCAATGTACCATAGTCCAAACCTAGCACACTCAACCATCCCTAGGGATGCATACCACACTCAAAATTGGCATGTCAACCTGATCCTATCCCTAGCTCTAGGAGCCTATCTCCTCTACTCCACCCATTAAAGGTGGTCCTGGTGGGGGCATGTTCATAGACCATGAGATCATCCATGATCTAGATCGAGACCAACTTAATGTCTGAAGGGATGAAGGTGGTGGCACTCATTACTCTACTAGAACTACCTAAAAGTACATCATCTAGTAGAAGGTCACCCTCTACATGACAACCTCTAACCTCTCTCCCACCCTCTAAAACTCCACCTATAGTAGGTGGATCCCCTCACCCTATTGGTTACTGGTCACAATAGCCATCCCCTCTACCTAAGCTCATTATCGCTCCTAGTCTACCCAACTCACCTCTCCCTTGAGGTGATCTACCTCCACCCATGTTACATCCTACTTGGTCTACATTATGCCCAAGGCACTCCATAGACCCTCAATCCTCTTGGCCCTATCCTCTTGAAGTAGGTCCATCTCCTTCTATAGGGTCACTATCTGAGCCTATAGTGCCTCTATTCCTCTCCTTAGGTCCTCCTAACCCATGGTCCTACTTAATTCTACTGTCATCAATGTGGAGGCCTCTTTAACCACTCTACTTGGCCATACTTTGGCCATCATGGGGGTAACTCTTATTACTCTCACCTCCCTAATCCTAGTAGTAGTGGTGGTTGCTACCACTATCTCTACTCAAATCATGTATGAGGCCCCTTGGCCTTGCCCCTACCACTCTATGGACCATTGAGTGGCCTCTCATAGTGCCAACTACATCCATCAACCCATAATCTAGTGCCTCTACACCAACACTAGTGGGGAGATCCTCGAGGGCATGATACCCTTATACCATATTTGATACCTGAGAGCCACCCTAACATCATCCACCCCTAGATCCACATAGAGTGGGTCATCTAGGTCCTCCTCTACCCATATCCCCACATCAAGATCCCCTCTAACTCTTGATGGGTCCTCTCTATACCCACCTATACTAGTAGTCTCCTAAGTTTAGGATCTCCTAGAAGATACCAAACTATCGCTAGACTCGATCAAACCCAAAAATCTCTAGCTCCCCCTTCTCCATAGAGACCCACCTAATCCTCCTCACCCTATCTAGCTCCTCTACATCCTCTATCCACCTAGGGTGTAGATGCCATGGTCACCATATAATCTTGTGCTCCTACAGCTCATCTATCACCTACCTCCCTAGTGGTAGGATACCAACATATGTCCTCTAGACTCACTCATAGCTCTTGGTCCATATATATGTTGTCAACCACTCTAGGTTGGATAATGGCCCTAGAAGTGCATACGATCTTCACACTACTATGTGCTTCCAGCACCACACCTAGAGCAAGGTCGTATAGACCATCCTTGTATGTCATTTGTACATGACATTGTACAATGTCTTATACAATCGAGCCAACACATATGGACCCCATATGAATCTAACCCATTGGTCATGCATGTCTACCACTACCTCCACCAATGCCCATGGTAGGTATCATCAACTCATGTGGCATACCAACAACCCTACCACTATCCCATAGAGCATGATCATCAAAGCATCGACCCCATAGCACCCTACTAGCTCATCGACTAGGATCAAGCTCTCTTGCACCTAGTGGGCCCAACCTCTAGACAATATCTATAGCATGGGCCACTATCCTCATGCTCTATAAACTACTCTCTCCTTAATGGGGATGTGCAAGATGCACCACACATCCTCTAGTGTGACCATCATCTCCCCTATCGGTAACTGGAAGGTCGATGATTCTAGATACCATCTCTCCACTAGCATTATAAGTAATGCTCGGTCTACCTCCACCCAAGGTATCTCCACTAGGTGATGTAGCCCCACTACCTCTAGGGTACCCTACTCTACCTATGAGAGGCCCTCTAGCTCCACCTCCAAGGAGCTCGATCGCCACTCATGACTCTCTAGTACATCATGTTGCATCCAAAAATAAAAATAAAATTTTAAATTAGTTCAACATGCATAATAATAATCAAACTTGCAAATTTAAATCTTTGCTTTCTAGTCTAGTTGGTTTCCTCTCTTCTCTCTCTTTTCCTTAGTTTTTCTTCCTAGTTTGTTTTTCCTTTTGTTCTTTCTCTCTATGAAATCATGCCCCTCTAGTTTTGGGCATGATTTCATCCTTCTCCTTTCATCAAAATCATACCCCTAGTTCACAGGGCATGATTTTGTGAAATCATACCCCACAATATTGGGGTACAATTTTGATCACTACAATGAACCAATCAAAATCAAGGTTAGAACCCAAAATCATGTTGGGGTCACACGTAGTGATTCTAGAGAAAATAAAAAAATTGCTAAAAAGGAACTAAAATCTAACCTAACCTAATCTAGAGGGAGTATTTTAGCCCTTACCCATGCTCACTTCTCTACTACATTAGCCTCACCCCTTGCAATAGCTGAATGGTGTATGGGTAGCACCATTTTCTCCTTTTTCTCCAAAGCCCTTTTCTTCTTCTTTGCATAATGAAAATGAATTAGGGTTTTCACCCCTTTTTCCCTTTTATTCTTCTTTTTCTATCTTTTTCTTCTCCTTTTTTTTTTTTGCTATTTTTGCTCTCTCTTCTTCTATGTCTACCATTTTGAGTTTCATTAGGAATTTTACATTCCTTCCAAAACTCGAGGGGGCACCCTTGGCTAAGAGGCATTAATGTCCCTAATGCCTCGATTTGCATGCAAAAATATGAAAGTGTCCATAATGACACCATTTTTGCACCATCCCTTTCTTCTAAACTAGCTACCCCTTTTCTATTTGTTGTTCTTTACCCGTAGGTGTCTACATATTTCTTTGATGCATTTATTAGGCCATAAATGCATCAAAGAGGGGGTAAAATGTAGACATGGAAAATTGACCCACCCAAGTGAGTCATTTTCCCTAGAACCTTAGAGAGACCCTCCAACTTTCCCAAATGCAAGTTTGGGCCTCTCTTCTCCCCTCTTCCCTCTTTTTCTCCTAGTTTTGCCAAAATCATGGTCAGCCCTTACGAGGTACGATTTCGGTAAGTTAGGGTTTTCTCTTAGAAAACCTAACTTTTAAGCCAACTTCTTTAAGGTTGGTCCTCCCTTAGGGTTTTCCTACCCATTTGTGTTTCAAATCCCTTATAAATAGAGGGTTTTGGATCTCCATTTTAAGATATATATGTAGAGAAGATATCCAAAAATTTTCAAGCAATAACAAGCATTCTATCTAGCAAGTTAAGAGAAAAATCACAAGCTCTTTGGCAAGTTTCTTCTGGTGTTATTCTGTTGCATTGTTGATTTGCTACCCTTGGTGGACAAGTGTTGGAGCCTTGAGGAGGAGTCAACCATCTTGTGGAGGTCTTCATCCTTTTGTCTGCCTCTTTCGCTACCACCAGGTTGTTTCATACATTTTATCATTCATAGATTATTAATTGCATTCTTGTTTTCACTCATTTTGCATTGATCTATTGTTTTCTTTGATCTATTATGAAATCATGCCCTATATTTATAGGGCATGATTTTGGTAGAGCCAAGATCACGGATGCCCCATACAGGGCATGATTTTGGTTGCATCAATTCTGAGGGCAAGATTCGCTCCCAAACCCTAGGTCTATGTTTGCATGTTGCATTTAGGACATAATATTATTGTTTACATTCTATTTTTTGCATTGTTCTGTTTCATTGCATTATGTTTATCCATTTTCAAAAAAGGTCAACATTCACTCTTGATTTCTAAAGGTCAACTAAAAGGACCTAGGGGGCTTGATTGTTGCGCTCCCAAGCTCTGCTACATAATGGCCTAAGTAGGCCCCCTAATGCTGATCATATTTTCTAGGGTTTTGTGAAACTATTTTGTAGGTTGAAGTTGTGGGATATTTTTGGACACAAGATAAAGCTTGGATCAAACACCGGTTCAAGTAAGTGCCCTAGTAGATCTCTAGGTTGTTTGTTGATTGCTTTTATTCATTTTTGTTCAAACCTAGGATATAAATAAAAGGAAAAGCATTTGATCATATTCCTTTTAGGCATTCGAAAGAATAAGAGCATATAGTGTGCATCTAGGGTTTAGTCTTGTCTGTGCATTTCACTTGTGCCCTTGCTCAAAAGAAAAAAATTTCATTTATTGCAACTTAGGGTTAGAAATCATTGAATCAAAGAATCATACTAGGGTTAGACATTGTTTTCTTGCATCTTGTGTGTCTTGCATCACTCTTTTATTTTACATAGTTTATAGAGGCCAAACATAGGTGATTGTTTAATTGAACACATTAAAAATTTCCACCCTAGACTTGGAGCGAGTCCTAAAACCATTTCTGGTGAACTCTTTTCCTTGTCCACCGAGTGTAGAGAATATAATAGCCACCACGGTCACCTTGAATCCCAATGGATCCAATTGAGAATCATACATGGTGCAAAGTTTTCTCCCTCTATAACTTTTTACAGATAGTTAGACCTATAATCAATATGATTAATAAAATGCCTATTTAGAGTGGACCAAAAAAGGAAAGAAATATTTTCAAGAGGTAAAATATGTCATTACTGAAGCCCCTATTCTAATCAATCCTGAAATCCCCAAAGAATTTAGTTTGTATGTGTTTAGAATAGAAGAAATCATCATAGTCATATTGACTCATAAGAATGATGAAGATGAGGAGCATCCCATCTCTTTCACAATTCAAGCCATTCATAGCTATGAAGAGAGGCACACCATAATTTATAAACAAGTATTTTCCATCATAAGGCTCTAAAAAAAGTTTATATATTATTGTTTGTAGAGCAAAATCACTATCTTCTTGCTACACCCTGATGTTTGATCTACTATATTACATAGTGAATTAGGAGTAAAGAAAGTTGGATTGATCAATAAGTTGTAAGATTTTGACATACTAAGCTAATTAGAGGTAGGGCTTTATGTGAAAGACTAGCAAGGGTAGTGTCTAAAGAATAGGTCTCTAATCAAAGAAATAGATAACTAGGGCACTAAGTGGATGAGTGGCATGTGGAGGTATATGGATATAGGATAGGTCCATAAGGGATTATCTACCAAAGAGAGTTCCAAGTTCAAACAAGATGCAACACACTATTAATGGTTAGATAATATATTTTCTAGAAAAGGTTATGGCAATATTTTGCTTCGATGCATGGAAGAAGATAAACAAAAGGCCCTAATCAAGCAATATTAAGACAAAGGAGAATGGTTCTCCATACCTACCAAAACTCATAAAATGTTGAGGACTTGTTACTATTGGCCTAATTTTTTACTAACTTCTATCAATGGGTAAAGGATTAAAAATCTTGTTGCATATTCCAAGGAAAGAAGAAATCCTTACTACCACTAAAACTACTTGTTATGATGAACCTTTTCAATAACTGGCCTTAATTTCATAGGGAAATATTAGTTACTTGTTGAGTGTTAGCCATGGATAAATCCTCACCACCATAAATTACTTCACCAAATGTGTCAAGGTAGTGCCAACCAAAATAGCCAATCAAGAAACTATGATATAACTACTTGAAGATATCATCACTCAATTTGAAACCGTTGTCACCATAGTGATATAAAATACTACCTAATTCAAAGGAGATAAGGTGATGAATTTCACCCTTGAACATAGGTTCCTACATAAAATGTCATTGAATTACTACCCTCAGGGAAGTGGATTGGATGAATCAACCAACAAAAACATCATGAGAATCTTAAAGAATATCATTTCATAATCACAAAGAGATTAACAAATGAAGCTATGTAAGGAATTATGGGTAGATAGGGTGACACTAAAATCATCTACAAGATCATCCTCCTATAATATGGTGTATGGTGAAGAAGTTGTGCTACCAAATACTCTAAAACCTCCTTCCCTTCAAATATCACAACTTGAGTTAGAAACACTAACACCGAACCCCTATAAGCAAGGCTAAATGCATTGTTAGCCCTAGAAGAAAAATTAGAAAATACCTTCAAGAATATCACTCAATGATAAAAAAATCTATAAATAAATTGTTTGACAAAGGAATAATAGAAGTAGATTACATGAAAGGAAACCTTGTCCTCAAATGGGATGAATATCATATAAATTTGGGTGCTCATTAGGAGTTTGATTCCTTGTGGATCAAACCCTTCTAGGTAGCCAAAATCATAGGTTCAAATACCTATAGAATCACTTCCATGGAGGGGGTAATGCTTCCTATCTCTATGAATGGAAAACACCTTTGCTTGGTGAAATAATAATCTCAGCCAAAAGGATAAGAATGTATATATAATACTAGCTATTAAATGCAACAATTATTCCCCTTTCTACTTTCAATTTCTATCTCCTTTTCCTCTACCTCTTCACATTTGTCTTTCACCCCTCAAAATTACAATATATTGGGATGAATAGGCTAGTTGATTATTGTTTAGATGCCTACTGATGATGTTAAAGATAAAAAAAGTGCAATTCACTCACAAAAGTGAGCGATTTCCTCATAATTATGGGTGATTTTATTCACCTAAGTGAGAGTCATGCCTATCTTCTAAGACAATCTTGGACCAACCGCTAGTAGGATGAAGTGACCCTTAATAGGTTAATTGCCTCACTCGAGAATCTCATGCCTTTACACAAACAAATCATGCCAAGGTACAAGAAAAACATGCCTTACCTAGGGTCTATAAATACCTTAGACAAGGGCTATAAGTCCCCACTCTAAAACATTGAGTTGATGACACTTGCTAGCCAAAGTAGACTGTGTGCACCCTAAGTAAATATCTCCCTTGTAGCCAACCACATGCACAAGTGTCTAAGGCCAAGCGAAATATAGCCTCACCATAGCTTCTCCTCAGTAAACAAGTGAATCACTTAAAAGCAAACAAAACATTTCTACCAAATCCTTGATAATGAGAAAATTGCTTGATTAACAAAGCAAATTGCTCCAACCTCCTAGCGAGTTGCTCTTCCCAAAAATGAATGGATCACTCCACCAAGTTGACCACACCCAACCTCTCCAAGCAAGTTATTCACTCATATTTTTAAATGAAGTGCTTTATTCTATGATCAAAGTGTTTCAATCATATAAAAACCTAAATTTGTTCATTTTTGCCCAACTTTTTATGTTTTTAATCCTATTTTTCACTCCTTATCACCATGGATCTATCTATCCTAGCTCTTCATTTATAGAGGCTCTGGTATCCTCACTACCATCTACTTATTTTTTCCCACCTTTCATTGTTCATATTTCACCTGTAGAAATCACACAATAGGGGCCAATCAAATAGATCTAGAATCACCAAAGGAAGTAGGGCTATTAGATAGATAGGGTAGGAAAAAGAATAGGGGTGAGAAGAAGAGGTAAAAATCCATACCCTCCAAAAGGCCCAAAGAGCAATTTGAGGACCCACATTGGAAAGTGGCTAAGGGAAAGTATACCCCATTCCACAAGGAAGGTCAAGGAAGATGCACTAAGGAGGTGCAATCTAGGACCACAAACTAACCAATGGAGCATAAGTTAGTCATGGACCTCTAGCTTGGTAATGAACTTAGTACCCCAAGCGTGGGATTGCCCTAAGTTAGTGGAAACTCTAGATAAAAAAAATTCTCCACAACGAAGAGCTTTTGCCTTATGTAACGATAAAAAAATGATTTCTACATAAGGATGGGAGTCATAAGGAGCATGATAAAGCAAATCAAAGACTACCATGTGGATATCATGTAGTATTAAAATACAAAATGACTACTATTATAGGCAATCAAACACCTATTAACAGAGCTTCTTGATACCCTATCTAAAAAATCCTAACTTACCCTCAGACTTCACCATTCACTGGAGGTGGATCAATTCAAAGATGATATATAGATAATAGTGATAGGTATTGTCACTGTCCTAGGAGAAAAAATAATAAAATAATCTATGAAAAACATATTTCCTTGATCCATGCAGTCCAAACCTATATTAGGTATTTTTATTAGATTGATTTTACCCAATACATCTAAGATAAAATGGACCTTCACCTAAGAAAATTTAAGGATGAAAGGAAGTTTCATTGAACTTCCTACCTGATTTTGTTGATTTATACCAAAACAAAATTTGGTTCACTACTCTCTAGCTATATTAGGTAGATAAGAATGGTAAACCCCTAAGCATAGTGGACTACACTAATGTTACCTATAGTGAAGAGGAAAATTTTACATATTGCTTCTATAATGAAGTGTATGAAGTAATCATGGATAAATTTAGGGGGGAAATAACAATACTAAGTGATGAGACACATAAGATAATCATAGGGGGGAAATGGCCTTAGGGTAATTTCTACTTGGGAAGGACCAATTTTTCATCCATATCTATGGATTCTCATCCATACCCTTTAAGTTGACCACTGAGATACCCGATTATATATTCAACCTTGAATATGTTAGGCAACTCAATTATGTAGATCTAAAATACTTCAAGGGGCAAAAGAAGGCTATCTTCTACTTGTTAAAGCAAAAAACCATGAAGATCACTCCCAAGATATGTGAGGATAACAAAATAAACAATTTAAAGCTAAAATAAATGGGTCTCAAATAACTGAGAGACCTATGGTCCTATGATTCAAAGGAAATCTTAAAAAAAATCCTCAAGAGCAAAAAGTTGGATACATTCTTTGTACTTGAAAAAAGGTACAACATCCAACAATAGGCCAATTTAGATGAGGAAATAGCCCTTGGCATTCTAGGGAGTAATAAGGGATACAAATATAAAATTCAAATTTGATATGACAAACCCCTAGAGTGGTATGCCTTCTATGCCACGGTAAAATATGGCTTCAATACTAACATTAAGCCAAACCATCAAAGGTTATGGGTTCTCTAGAAGATAGGATATTTTGACAAGATCTTAGCTTGGTAGATAATAAGGTATGAAATAAATATAATTATCAATACGACAAAGGATGGTTCATTTGTTGTTGAGTTCTCTATCATTTGGGACAAGGCACAACACAATGGGAACAAAGGGGGCAAAGGAATTTATAGAAGGGGAAATAGTAGCAGATACCTCAACCCCACAAAAATATGATCCTACAAAGCAAGTTGTATCAATGATCATCATATTAGCCACACCTTCCACTCTAGTAGTAGTTAGTAAAGTAGTTCAACAAACGATGATTAAGGGTCATAAGGATTTCAAAATTTATAGGTCCATATTTGAAGAAATGATTGCAATGACAAAGAAGCAACAAAAGGAGTAAAAAACCCTAGTTAAAGATGGGAAATCCCTCAAGGATTTTATCCTCCACACTAGGGACATGCTAGTCCTATGGCTATGATTACTCAAACCCCTCTTACCTTCTCACCATATTCCATTCCACCTTATCATTCTATTGTTTCTATTTCTTCTACTTCTATTTCCCTATCTCTTATTATTCCTTTTTCTTCTTTTTCTATATCTACTCTTTCTCATTCTTTGGCTATGCTTCTTCCATTCTCAACCAATGCAACCCATGTGTCTCCTAGGTGCTACTCACCTCATATATGCTACTCATCTTGTATGTCACTAGAGGGTACTCCACTCCCCTCCATAACTATCATGTCAAGGATCACTCCCATTATTTCCCAACTTGCACAACTCATTACATATCATCCTACCATTGCATAAACCATGATACCTTCTTTGGTCAACCTAACTAGATTGACATCAATATCCATTCCTCCCATCTCCAACTCATTTCCCACTATCACCATGTAGCTTGCACCACTCACCTTACCCACCACTTTCACTCGCCCACTATCATATGCTAGGCAACTCCTACAAGCGACAACACCCATAGCCCCTCCCTAAGGAGCCATCTCAATAGGAGCCTCCCTTGTTACTACTATAATATATAGACCTATATATTATATATATATAGGAGCCTCGCCCACTATCATATGCTAGGTCTATATATTATAGTAGATGGCCATTAATGCCCTCAAGATTAGGGAGTCTAACACTATCAAGGCAATGGATGTGTTATTCATAGAGAAGACATAAAAGAAAGAGTTCAAGAATTTCATATAAAAACTTCTAAAGCTTCCGTGATCTTCCATTTGCAACTTGTGGGAAAAATACAAAATATATCTTGTAGAAGTTATAAAAATTGACCCCTACAAAATAGAATCAACCCCTATAGATTTGACTACTAGAGTGTCACAATTATACCTCGACAAACTACACCCATACCAAATGATCCAATTGGAAAACTAGCTCTCATTGGGCATGACCATGCAGTATGGCTAATTAGCAATTGAGGATGAAACAACACAACTCAAGAATAGAATATTGAAAGCAAAATGGGCTAGAGTTAGAACTGAGGGACCAACTACGTCAAGAGAATAAGGGGCTTAAGAAAAAGGTGGTAAAAAATAATTAGTTAAATAAACAAGTGGAATACCTCAAAGCCTAACTTTGTTGAGTCTAAACAACTCATATAATAAATGACCAAAGAACAAGGAAGATTATTAGAAGGCTTGGAGAAGAAAGTCTAGTAGATCAGAGAGTTGGAAGTCTTAAGGTACACAAAAAATGATATAGATCCAAATTGGTATAAGAAAAAATATGGCTAAGGATTTCTATGATGAGATCAAGGAAGAGGCACAAAATACCTTTGAATGCTTTAAGATAACATCCTCCATAGAAAAATATTGAAAATAGTCGAAACATTATAAAGCAAGTAGAAGATTAGCTTTTTGCAAGTGGAAAACATCAAGAAGTCCCAGAATTCCTTGCATCGATGATCCTAATGTAGGCAAAGCAACATGACATAAACCATAATGAGATGGTGAAGAAAATCAAGAAGCTCCTAGATGTCCAAAAAAACTTGTAGATCTACAAAAACAATCTAGCATCTCTCAAAACCTAGGTCCAAGAAATGGAAAAATAAATTCGAGGGTTGATCACTATAGGGTTTCCAGCTAACTTGATGATAGGAAACATGTCTTATATGATGATGTCATCCATGCCATGATCAAACAAGAAAACAATCAAGTCAATGAAGGGAATATCTTTGAAGTATATAAAAAAACATAAGTCAATCATTGCTAAACTAAAATAGTTAGTAGTCAAAGGGGATGAACTTTTAGAGAATCCTTTTGAAGATTTGGTAGTGGAAGCCAAATACCTTAGAACAAAATAGTTTCCTAATGACAATGAATGGAAAAATTTGCTAAACCTGTTGTCACCCAAAACTATCTAAGGGGATAAAAACATCATAGAGATACTTGTTTTGCCAATTTTTGTAGTGAGGATCCTAATTTTTTAGATTTTGTGCCCAAGAATAAAGGTAGGATCTAGGATTCTATGGTAATTGAGTTTGGCATCCTATGAAGTCACCATAAATGTAGTACCTCAACACTACCTTTAAAAAAAATTATACATTTTGAAACAAACAACCATAGAAGAGAACCAAGTAACCTTCAAAATTCCAAAAAAAATCTAAGTTTTGCAAGAAATGCAATTTGCACAAGAAATTTCTCGATTAGTTTAGCGGTGATTTGCTCAATAAAGGCAGTAATTCAATCAGATAGTGATTGCACCACTTGCAAAATCAAGCAATTCATTTAGCATAATGAGTGAAATGCTTGTCATAAAGAGTAAATCACTAAGTCAGGATGCCAAAGTGAAAATCCATACAAATATTGAGGAGAATCTTCCAAGAAGCAATATGTTTGTTATTTTGTAGTGCACTAAGCATATTTAAAGCCTTCTAAGCTTGTTAGAAGTGTATTTAGAGGTAGGTAACATTTAGATGTGCAATATTTTTGCAAAGTTGCCCCTAAATCTTCACTTTTACTAGGAGTAATTATTTTGTATCCCTGGTAACTCAAGGGTAAGCTTTTGCTATAAATAGAGGCTTAGGGCCCTCATTGTAATTATCTTTTGGCCATGAGAATTCAGAGCTTCACTTTATGAAACCCAAATTATGCTTTGTACTCATGAGGTTATAAGAAATTGGCAAGTCCTTTGCATCTCATTAGAGGCACTACCTTGTGGTTTTTTAAGTGTGTGGTGGTTGGGTATTGCCCTGTTAGCCCATGTTGTCATTCGTTTATCAAATTCATGATCAAACAAATTGGTGGACATTGATGTTACTCAAGTTCTCATGTGTTTATTTAGTGCACTAACTAAATAGTAAAATACCAATATGATATGTACCTTTGGTGTATTAATAAAATCATCTTGGCCATGGTCTAGTGACTCTTTTGAGGTGCCTACACGTAGTTAGAATAATAGTTGACAACAAATGTAATATTAGGTCATATGTAAATCACGTAAAGGAAACCTCCCATAAGAGATTGATAGAGAGTGGTATCCACCATAGGAATTATGTAATTTTATCATAGCTTCAATCCTAAAGCAAAAGGAGTCAATGGATTTTTAATCCTACATCTTGAAGTGTTAAAAAATATCTAAGACAGACATGGGACATGAGATCGGGATCCTAGAAGAATTCTAATCAATCTAAATGCTCAAGAAATAGTGTAAAATCCTTAAATCTATCATCTCAAAGGTAACATGAAGTCATGAATTTAAGTTCTTAATCAAGGTAGGTGAGCTATCTATAATAAAAAGATCTTTCACATAGAGCATATTTACCAAAATCTCTCTGTCTTAATGTTTGATATAAACATCATGTTTAGCCTCACATCATCAAAATCAAAAACTTAAAAAGGAGTGGATCTTCTCATACCAAGCATTTGGTGCCTACTTAAGTCCATACAAGGAATTACTCAAT
The DNA here is from genome assembly GCA_028583015.1 of Wollemia nobilis. Lineage (NCBI taxonomy): Eukaryota > Viridiplantae > Streptophyta > Pinopsida > Araucariales > Araucariaceae > Wollemia > Wollemia nobilis. The sequence continues at coordinate 5,473,757 of JAQPPZ010000456.1, forward strand.
TGACATGCTAGCGGATAGAACCCTCAAGCTCAAAACTAGGTGGTGGTTGTATGTAAACCTCCTCCTAAATCTCATCATGAATGAAGGCACACTTCATATCCACTTGATGTACCTTCCAACCATAAAAATAGCTATGTATAGAATCATCCAAACATAATCCATCCAAGCAACTAGGGAAAATATCTTCGAGTAGTCAATTCCCTCCTTCCACGAGAAATACTTAGCAATGAGTCATACCTTGTGCTTCTCAAACTAACCATCTAGTGTATACTTGGTTTAATAGACTCATTTGCACCCAATAACATTTTTCCTCCATAGAATTGTAGACATCCAATTTTGCTCACCCAAATACTTAATGAGATTTTGCAAATTTGTAGGAACCCATTCAAGACTTCCTCTAGCCCTTCACTTTGAATTTTGAGCCTCCAAAACAAAATCACATTCCACAAGGGAAAATTGTTGACGATGATTTTCTCATCTTGGTGGAAAAACATTTTCAGAAAATAAAATTCAAATTTTACCCTCCAATGGTTAAAAATGTGAAATCGTTAGCTAGACAAGTTTACCAGTGACAAACTTTAGTAGGCGGCAATTTTTCATTGAACTTGCAAATTAGCAAGTTTCTCATTTGGGTGGTTGTTCTTATCCATGCTATCCATGATGAGGTAGTTGTGCCTCACGAATCTTACTAATCTTGTATAGACTTTACTATTAACACCATGATCCTATCTTGTCAGCCCCCTCCATCTTTCTTTCTTGCTAATTTGGATCCACTTTTCTTCTCAATCTTGCTTTCTTGCCAATTGGAAAATCATTCTTCTAATTCAAACTCATTCACATGAATCTAAGAATCTAGACTCATCCACTTCTCCCTCAAACTCTATAAATTCAGCTCTTCCCTCCCAAATTCGAGCATGATGATGATGACTTATGGGCATGTTTTTCTTATAATGACTTTGATATGTGAAGATTCCGATATACTTTGGACATAAATTTTAGCATTCTCCTACTACGCTTTTGGGACATATTCAAGTTTTTGTTGGCAAAGCTCCCATTTCTCCTCCATAGGCTCTTGGCTTCTTTGTTGCAGGCACTTTTTTAGTGTCACATACATCGAGACCTTGCATGCAGGAGTGATGGTTACACAAAAAAAAAGGAGTTTCCCCATTGTGATCATTTGCTATCTTTTTAACTCACTACATTTAGTTTTTGTAATTTTCCCACACATTTTTTCATCTTAACCTTTTGCTTTTCATCTTTAGCAAACTTTGTTCTAAATCTTGTTATAGGATTTTGTAGGAATTCATCAAAGTGCCATATTCGTCTTTGGACTATCATCTATCACCCTTGGTAGCATTTTTACCTTTGCAGACACTCCTAGTAAAATTGTTGCCTACAAGACTAGCAGGCACGAAATTGTTTTTCTCATTCTCTATTCACGAGATAATTAAATTTCATACTCCATTTGAATCTTTGGAATTAACAGAATCCAAAAATCTAATTTTTATGGTTTCACTCCCTGTATACACCTCTAAAAACAAAATTGTTGTCAATAGACTTTATAGGCTACAATTTTGTCTTGAGGGTGGCAATTTTCCCTCATCCGGTCAATCAATCATCTCTCAACTTAAAATTTCCTATTTTAAGTTCATATCAATCATTTGCAATCATCTCTCAACTTCGAATTTCCTATTTTAAGTTCATATCAATCATTTGCATCGTTTTATCAATTAATCTTAGCTTTCCTAGCATTTCGGTTTTAGTATTTTCAATGAAAATTATCTTCCAAAGGGTTTCATATTTTATTTTGTGTAAAAGGACAGGAAGTTTGACTACAAACAAGAAAGTTTGCACTTTCCTATGCATCAAGCAAGCCCCCTAAAACTAACTATTCTAGCGATAAGGTACTCTTTTACATTTTTTTTTTATTTGAGTCTCTTTTGCAGGTTCGTCGACTATAAGGTCCTCCAACTATTCTAGCTAATTGTCTATTATATTTAGTTACTTTTTCCTTCAAAATGAGGAATATAAGAATTTATTTGTACCTTGAAGGATGTTGAGACCACAAAGGATTAAACATTTGGGTGAGTTTGTGTTATGATTTGAGACACATAGGAGGATCCATGCAAATAGGAATAGCATCTAGTTCATTTAGTTCTCATTAAGCATCTCTCAAAAAGGACCTGATGTTCTGATCTCTGATGTGATATGGAGATCATTTGAGATGAAGGAGCCCTATGTTTCAAAACAATATTTTGTATAGCCCAATCTTGTTGAACAAAACATACAAACAGGAGATAAACTGCTCTAACACCACTGACGTAGGTTTGAAGAGCAAGTCACATCAATACACATTAAAATAGTAAATGCTAAGTGATATTACAAAACTGAATTTATGAAATAAATGAAAAAAGCAACAAAGGAACATAATAGCAGTCTACATACAAGCAGAAAAATATTAATTAAAAAAAAAACATTATATTAGAATTTTTATTCATATATATAATAATGGGAGTATCTGAGGAGACAGCTATTATAATTTATTTTTTGACATGCCTTTATATATCTGTATAGTGAGAAACTAAGAGGCACAATTTAGAGGAGTGATTATCTTACAATGGTGACTATGAGATTGACACCATTATTCAAGTGCTAGGGATGAATTGACACTACTATGGGAGACATTGCCAGCTGAAAGTTTCAGCAGTTTTGATAGGTCAACTTCTTGGGCTCATACCTTTTGTTGTTTACCTCGTTCTATATTAGGGCCCATTTCCAGAATCTAGAATGTTAGTCAACTCAACTAAAAAATCTGCAATCCTTTGTGATTAGTGAATTTCTTTAAAACTGGAAAACATGAATCGGTTTTATTGGAATTGCATAGTGAAGTTTGCAGCACAATTTCATCCTTGAAAGAGGATCCTGTATTAAAACTGTGCCTTACAGTGAACATCATTAGAAAGGAGGGAATTCGATGATATGTTGTTTTGAGAAGCAATTGGAACCCCTTTTACTTTGTATCCAAGTTTAATAATATCTAGGTGCCAGTGCATTCAACTTTAGTAGAAACTAGATACACAGTCCAGGCCAAACATATCTAGTGCATCTTCCTTCCGCTAAATGGAAATTATTATAGAAGCCATCCAGAGTTGGAGTTATGCTGGTGCTCTAAATTACAATGAATCCCATATTCCAACATACCTGACTAGTCTTGTCAGGTCTCTATCATGTATTCCACCACAGCAGGTTGTGACGTCCTGTTTTCCTCCATTGTGCTCTTTAATTGCCATCAATAGATTTGTAAAGTCTACAAAGGAGGTTACTTTCAGGATTCACCAAACTAGGGAAGAGAAGCCAGTAATTGGGAACCCTGTGTTTACATGTTTGCAGAGATTACATAAGACCACCTCGGCTCATAAAAATTTAAGGGTAGCAAGTTTATTATATTTCATTTCAGCATAAGCTGCAAGCTTACTGTAGTGGTGAAAGCTTTGGCCTCTTTTGAGAGATCCAATGTTCAAACCCTACTCAGTATGAGGGGACTGGGACCCCTCATAAAAACCTGTGTAAACTCATTAAAAGCTGCAAGCTTACTACAGTGGTAAGGGTTTTGGCCTCTCTTTGAGAGGTCCAAGGTTCAAACCCCACTCAGTATGAGGGGACCAGGACCCCTCATAAAAACCTGTGTAAACTCATTGAAAAAATATTTCATTTCACCACTCAGTATGAGGGGACCAAAACCCCTCATAAAAACCTGTGTAAACTCATTGAAAAAATATTCCATTTCAGCATTTACAGATGATGCTTCTAGATACATATATTAAATGGATTTTTAAAAAGCATTTACAGATAATGATATTAGATACAGAAAATGTTACATATAAAATTCAATTTTTTTTAACTCTAACAGCAAATATGTAACACCAAAAGTTGAAGATGATTTAAAATAATAATAATAATAATAATAATGATACACCATCTTCCTTAGCAGATGTGAGGAAGGTTATTCAGTGTAAGTCTGCCAACCCTAATGATATTTTTTATATATTACCAAATAAAGCCAGTTTCACTACCTGTAGGATTGGCACATCAGAGATTATTAACTTTTCAAAAAGGACATGCCAAATTCAAAGAGACACCGTTTCAAATTTTTTGGGATTTCGAAAAGTAGGTATTGCACCGCAGGAACCAGAATTTTAGAAACCCAACATATCAGCATGTATGACAGGCATATAATCTGCATATACAAATAGCTGAATGACTTATTTGAAGCTTTAGGTATTCATGAATTGCACATTTTAAACTTTTTTACCCACATTTGAAGTTAAACACCAGTTTTAACAACAATATGAAGGAGGAACATAGGGGCAATACTTTAACAGTTCTTAACCAACAACTTATGCACATCTTTAAACTGGATGCTACTCTACCCTCTATTGACTGCTTCAGTTTGCAGGCACATATCAGTAATAGATATTGGCATATCCCCAAGCCACTTACAGTGTCTGGATGTCATGATCTTTTGTGCAGTGCAAGAAAACTAGCAAACAAGCCTACATAATAGTCTGAAACTCATAAGCAAATCAGGTTCCATTACCAACTCACATTTCACTACGATTTTACCTCCAAATAGGCATTTTTATTTTATTGTGTCACTTATAGGAACCCTGCATTTTTTATCTAGTTAACAGACAATATTCCAAACCTTATATACTTTTTGACAGCTCATACCTTGAAGTTTGAAAAATTAGAGCATCACCTATTATAGGATTGTCAAGCACTCAGTTGTAGAAATTACGGCATATTTTTAAATAGTTTCAATTTGTGCACAGATATTAAGATCAAATTAAATAATCTGGTTTACAATTGAAATTGTAATATTTTCTAATACAAGAATTAGATGTTTCTTTTGAGGACATCAAAGCACATTCTACGAGGGTAAGTTTACATGAACTTCGATCTTTGCCTGCCTCAACTGTTTCACACATATCTAAACCATATTGCCATCCCATCTAACAATTCTGAGTGCCATTTTAATTGAGCTTTCATTGGCATATTATTTGTCTTGTTTGTTCCGGCCATCATTGCCAAAATCCACATCGAAAAGGCAAAGGCCACCGATAGAAAAAAAGTCCTCGAGGTCATACCACTTTCTAGGGATCCTATCCACAAAATGTGAATATGAAATTAAAAGCTTAAAACAGCAATCCTATCAACAACATTATCACCTCTCTCTCCAAAGAAGCTGAGTTTTTGGTGAAGCGCCTTTTGATTTCTTTGGGCTCTTTCGTGCCATTGTGCACCTTCTTCTGGAGACACTCTGCCTAGGACTTGGAGATTGCTTGATGATACAAACTGGACCTGGAGACACTCCCTTTTTCAAAGCACTCCCTCTTGGTGTGGCAGATGGTGGAACCCTCAAGCTGTGGGGTGGCAATGGAGTAGAGGGCCTCCAGACAAGATTGTTTTTCAAAGCAAACGTGACCTTCTTAACACCTTTCTCACCAGATATCTTGCTCCCTGAAGTTGTTTTACACAAAACAGCTACAGCACCTTCCTCATTCTCCTTATCTTCTGAAGAACTTAGATATGGAGCAGTGGCCTTCAATGCACTCAGTACTCTCTTCCTCTTTTGGGATCCACTACTTAAAGGAGAAACAGAGAGTACCAAAGAAGGAAGAGGTGAACTACACTGTTCAAACTCTGTTGCAACTTTCTCAAACTGCTTTTCCAGATTTGAGATCACTGAATCATCCAACTCTAGAGGGTCCTGATGACTTTCAAGATTCAAAATTTCTCCCTCTTTAACAGCTTCCTGAACAAAACCTGTATTGTTAAAAGCTGCTTCCTCAACTATTTCCTCAGGCTTCTTAGACTGCAACTGACTTATATTAAGCTCAGAACCTTTCTTTGCATTGGATTGCTCCTTATAACTTCCATCATCAACTCCATTTGAAATTTTCTTAGCCTTTGTTGGCTTCACTTTTTCTCCCCAAATCTTAACCCTACTTTGGGAAACTTCGGCTATGTTTTCAATAACTGAAACTTTCTTGGTCCTCCGCTGTTTGCCCTTTTCTCCTAACTTCTTCAGTTTACTTTGGCCACCTTCTGGTTTTTTTTCAGTTATTGAAACTTTCTTGGCCTTCCTTGGTCTTCCCTTCTCGCCCAGCTTCTTCACTATATTTTGACTACCTTCCACTTTGTTTTCAGTGATCGAAATTTTCCTAGTCTTCTTTGGTTTGCCCCTTGCAGGATCCTGCAATTCCTGGCTAGTGAAGTTGCGCACTTCTGCAGACTTATCCCTGCATAAGTTGTTATCAGAGTTTGTCTTGTTAGCTTCCAGAGAATGAAGTGACACTTCAGATTTTATTAAAAGCCCATCCAGCTGGCTGAACTCCTGATGCAACTTAAACAGAACTCTCCTATTAGCCTGTAAAGTAGTAGTAGTAGCAGCCAGCTTGAATAGCCTGCTTGTTGTACCCATTGTAAGCACAATGGCTCCAAGAATCTGCAACTTTTCGTCGATATACTTCCCTTGCTGTTTCAAATTTAATAGATTTCGACCGTTTTCAAGGAGAAAGTCAAACACACTCCCCTTTACTCTACAAAGTAAAGACTCATCAGATGCCTTGGCCAGAACCGCAAAAAAGGGTTTCATCAAGCGTACAAAATTTTCAACTTGGAGAGGCAGAAAATCCTGAAGCTCGCTCAGATACACATCTGCAATATAGAAATTCATTGCCTGAGCTACAGAATTGTCAACAGATAGAAATGTTTGTTCTGTCAAATCCTTCATGAAGCCCTTTGTTAGTTGACAATCCCAGCCACTGTTATTGAGGACAATAAACATCTGACGAAGAAATTGCTTCAGCAAACTATAGAATTTGTGTAACTGCAGATGGCTGATGCTAGGCCATTCTTGTCTTAATGTCAACAGAAAGGCTTTAAAATATTGTTGGCATAGTTTGGTGTCCATGTTTTCAAGAAGGGAAACAATTTCTTTAATCAAACCTGCCTGTACAGACTGCTTACCAGCATGCCCCAAACAGTAAAAGAGACCATTCCAGATTTTCTTCAAATCCTCTTCTGCAACTTGTTCTTGAGCTATCAGCCATGATTTCAGCAATGCAATGGCCTTTTCATGTGTCTGTTGATCTCCGCAGGCTAGTTTCTCTGCAAATTCTATTTTGTAATAGCACAATTTCTCCTCTGACTGACCCATGAAATAACCAGTCCTTTGTTGGCTTTCTGTCATATCCTGTGCAATTGGACTTGTGGATGCAGTTCTCTTGCCAGCGCTTGCTACTCCTCCCCGTATCTAAAGACCAAATAGAATTCAACGGCAAGATATAGAAGAAGGGTATATTGCTATAGAAAGCACGACAACAGAGGAGCACTCTGCGGCTGCGATAGTTTTCTAAAGACTCTATGTGTTACGTTGTCTATATCAACATGAAACATTAAGAAAATATACTTGCCAATATTCGGCCGAAATTGAATCCTATTATGTACAGGTGCACAACAGTGGAATCCTCATCGACTTCTTAGGCTTTCAACATTTTCCCTCTGACTGACAACCTCCGGGATCGTAGAGATCATTCCTCACCCTCCATTGTGCAGAACCTTAGAAAACAAATAAGAGAAGATTTCAAAAAACCCAAAAAAAGCGATAGCAAAGAGAAAACAGTAAATCCTAGACCCCACTTCCCCAAAAACAACTGGAGAGGGTTGGTTGCAAGTATCTTCTTTTGTATCGAGGAATGTCCCTTGTATGCGGAAAACCACAAATAGGATACATAGAATCCAATCACAATACTAAAGAAAATGTTGGAGACATCCTATGAAAACAAATTTCTAGCACCTGAGCTTAAACAAAGAATGTTACAGGGCAGCTGTGGTACCTACTATCTGTAGCCTGAAGGAGATGTTGGTGTGAACTCCTACAAGTAGAGAGAAGCAGGCAAGTAGCCCCTTGGCCAGGGAAGTTCCAGGGTTCAAACCCTAGGCTGTGTCTTGTGGAATTTCCCAACACAAGGAACAAAGCAAACAATAAATTCAAATTTTATTGAGCTGTCTTCAAATAACAAAAGCTAGCCTTGTATATGAGTTGCAAAGTACCTGCTACTGCACTAAGAGGAGCCCCTATGTGGGGACTGGAGAGAGGCTGAAATAACACTTAAGCTCGCAAAGCGGTTGGCCCTGCATCAAATGGGTTATCTTATGTCATTTTGGCATTAAAATCCATTTCAACTGAACTGATCAAAACAAGACCGATCCGTTTCAACTAAATTGTTCAGAATAAGCCCAATGCGAGTAGAACAAACATTGAAGAAGAAGAAGAATGCGACCTCGACTTGGATTAAAGCTCTGGCAAAGATAGATGGCTTTCTTTTCCTATGTGCTGTGCTGTTCTTGCAACTCTGAAATGGAGCTTGTCCAACAGCCAGCCGTTGTTAGGGCACGAGTGAGTAAGCGGGACCCACACCACATTGAGTTTGAATAAGTGCACCGCTTTAACGGTTAGAAATCAACTTTACAAAGTTTGAAATGAATTTACCAAAATTGAACGTTAACGTTTAGATACCCATCCCTTCCAATACTTATAATAAGCAATACATTGTTCGGCCTTTAAAAGTATCTTGAAATTGTTATTTCTTTTTTGGAGGTAATACCAAAATTGAACGTTAACGTTTAGATACCCATCCCTTCCAATACTTATAATAAGCAATACATTGTTCGGCCTTTAAAAGTATCTTGAAATTGTTATTTCTTTTTTTCGTCTACCTCCAAAAACAAAAAACGGACACTGCTGCCGCCTACCCCACTTTGTACTACTGTAAATTAAAATTTCATGATATATATTTAATTATTTTTTTTAATTTACAACCAATAATCTTTATTAGTGTAAAATAATGTGGATATGGATCAATTCATCTACCCTCTAAAATATGGTTAAGTATGGTATGTTTAATTAAATTATAATGAAAAACAATTTGCAAATATTACTTTGCTCTCACGAGTTAATTAAAGCATATTTAAATTTGTCTCTAACAAGTTAATTAAAGTATATTTAAATTTGTCTTTCTATTAAAAATATTTTTCTTTTACCTTTTTATCAAAAATATTTTCATCTTTCTTCCATAATTAACTTCTTTTATATTAGATGTCTTCCAAAATTTAAATTCCTTTTATATTAGATGCCTTTCGAAATTTAAATTCTGTCAAGATGAAATTCAACACCGTGAATGACTAAAATATTTATTGCCCAACTTCTATATCTATAAATATCTTATTTATAACAACCTCACAATTTCTTAATACTTTTTTAGGGTTCTTATTCATTCCTTTAATATTCCAAAATATTATTTTCATTGTTATTTTTGTTTTTGGGTTTAGCCCCACTTTTTGTTAGCACTTGTGATATTTGCTTTTGTTTTCCTATATCAATATCCCTCTAGGTTTTTTTTCCTCTTTGTTTTTGCTTCTTGGGTCTTTTTCCTTTTTTTTTTTCATTCTCAACAATACTTTCATCTTCATCAATCTCTTCAATCTTCTTACACTACTCATAGTAAGACTTATCATCTTTAGGTTTACCTTGTTCTAAAGGATTTGAAGTGCAAGGAATAACCTCAAAAGCACAATCTTCTTTATGTTGCCCTAGAAACCCTAAAGTGTAAGGATGCTCTTTTATAGAATTACCATCTTTTTTTTCTTTTTTTTTTTTTTTTTTGTGGAAAACATCCCAAAAGGGATGCCACTTTCGGGTAAGACCCAAGGAGGCGGGGGTATCCATTCCGCCAAAAACGCCCAGGACTCGGACCTGGCCTACCACCTTTGACATACTCAAGGAGCAAACAAACACACAAAACCAATTTAAAAATAAGTAAATAACAACAAAAATAATAAAATAAAATAAAAAACATGCTCCTTGAGTGTGTCAAAAACAAAAGCACAACCAAACACGCACAATAAGAAAAAAGAAACCACAACACAAACCACATAGAAAAACACAAGAACCACATAACAAAACACAAACAAGACAAAAACAACAGAACACTACAAAGACATAACCCAAAAAAAACATGAAAAATAAACACAACCAAAACCTAAAAAATAAAATAAATAAAATAAAAATAAAAATAAAAAACAACCAACAACGAGACAATAAACAAAAACAAAAAACATAGAAAACACTCACACATAAAAACACGAAATAACACAAACAAAGAGAAACCCAAGAACAAGAACAGAAAAAAACACAAGAACAATAACAAAAAACATAAAAAAAAAACAAAACAACAAAAACACAAGAACAACGAAAAACAACACAAAGAACACAAAAACAAAACAAAACAAAAGAACCCACCCACCTTAAAAAACTAAACAAAAAAAAACAAAGAAGAAAAAAGAAAAAAAAACAATGAACAAAACAATGACCTATCTAGACCAGAAGACTATTAAGGCAAGAATCAACAGAGGAAACAAAATAAAGAATAGAATGAGCTAGGGAACTAAAAAAAACTGAATGAACCAAAGAGAAGCAAAAAAAAAAACAAGAAGAAACTAGGTACCTTCAGAAGTGGAGCCATCCAAAGAAATGATAGAAAGAAGAGCTTCCCTAATTTGAGAAGCCCACCATATAGGAGGGTGGCCATAACAAGTAAGATCACCTTTGTCCAAAGCCCAATTAGCTAAAGCATCAGCACTCTTGTTTTGATCTCTGACCACATGATTGTAATCAACTTTCAAAAATCCCATCTGGATTAAGCTGAATCTTCTCAATAATTCTTTTTATTCTCCAATCCACCTTATGATTCTTAGAAGGAGTCTTCAAGAGATTAATCATAAGTTGAGAGTCGAGACTCAACTAACACCTTTTCCCATCCAACCTTAGTAGCCTCCTGAAGGCCTCCGAGGATACCATACCCCTCGAGCAAGGTTATTGGAAAGAATACCCAAATTCTCGGCAAAAGTAAAAACCAGGGAGCCATCCGAAAGTCTACCAATTCCTCCCACATTGGCTTTTCCGGGGTTCCCTCTAGAGGCTCCATCGGTATTGACTTTTCCAAAATCCTTAGGAGGAGGTTGCCAATTTCTAGTCCTATCCATCTTACTAATACTCACATTCCCTTTAAGTTGGTTGCCCTTAGAAGGTTTAATCTTCAATCTTTGCATCACTTGATCCCATCTTTGGTGGGAGTTTTGGGGGTGATTAAGGAGTTGATGGACTGATTCAACTAAGTTGGCTATGGTCTTTTGCCAAATATAGTGAATATCCTTCCTATCTTGATTAAAAATTTGGTTGTTCCTTTCATTCCAAATATTCCAAAGAAGAATGGTAGAACCCATCCAAACTAACTGCCTAATAAAATGATCAACACCCTCTTGATTAGGCCAATCCCTCCAAAGTTGTTCAAAAGTAAAAAAATTGGACCATTGTAAGCCAAGTAAAGTGGCCATTCTCCTCCATAGCTCGGAGGCTAAAGTACACTCAATAAAAATATGGTTGATATTTTCTACATTCTCTTCACACATTTCACATCTAAAAGGGCCATGAAAACCACGCTTCATAAGTTGCTCACCGATAAGCACCCTACGATGCAATAAAAGCCAATTAAAGAACCTCACCTTAGGCCAAAGCTTTTGAGCCCACAATTGAGAAAATATGTCGGAAGAATGGTTGGGATTATTATGGCATAAGGTCAAATAACCTTGAGCAACGGAATACTCACCCTTAGTAGTGTTGTTCCATCCAAAACAATCTTTTTCATGGGACCAAGAGAGGGATCTCATATGAAGGATGCCTTGGATATCTTGTCTTTGCCTTTCTAGGATTTGAATAGGCCGGTCCTCAATAGGGATCCAATATCTACCAACCTTTGAATTACCGATATGGTACCGACAGTAATTAGCCACCTTTATCCAATTAGCTCGGTGAAGCTCCTCCATCAAAGGCCTCCAATCGGGAAGCCGAGTTATCAAAGGCTTGTGACCATCCCAAGAATCTGTCCAAAAATTTGCATGTTGACCATTATGAATGATCCAAAATAATTTTTTCTTTATCAAATCCTCACCAGTCTTAAGAACTGCTAAAATGGGAGAACCTTTGGTAGGAAGTTGATAGCGAACAAGGTCTTCGGGACTTTTGTTCTCGGCATATTTAGCACGGAGATTATTGGCCCAAAGAGCATTGGGGTTATGCAACATCCTCCAATATAATTTAGCGGCTAAAGCTTTGTTGTTATTAATTGAAGACCGGAATCCTAACCCCCCTTCACTCTTAGGAAGACATAAAGTATCCCATTTCACCAAGGCCCATTTTCTTTTCTCCTTAGTACCACTCCAAAGGAAACGATGACTGATTTGATCCAATTCTCGAAGAACAACCTTTGGGATATTCAAAATGGAAGAAACATAAATAGGAATAGCTTGAAGGACTGATTTTACCAAGGTGATTCTACCCCTAGAAGAAAGCCACTTGTTGGTCCACTTTCCAATTTTCTTCTTGACTTTGTCCAACAACCAATTCCAATCTTTATTTTTCTGCCTTTGAATATTTATGGGAATACCTAAATAAGTGATTGGAAGAGAGGTCTTCTTATATCTTAATTTATCCAAGACCATGGATTCTGTCTAGCAGAGCAGTGAAAGAAAATAACTTTAGATTTGTCTTCATTGATCAAGCTGCCATGTAGCCTTAGAAAAATAGCTAATGATTTGCTTAATATTAGAAGCTTCCTTAGCTGTAGCTTTACCTAAAAGAGTAGAGTCATCCACAAATTGAAGATGAGAGATAGGTCTAGCTCCATGAGCAATGGTAACTCCCTCAAGGGTTTTGTTTTCCCTCTTTTTGGTTATAGTCCTACCCAAGCATTCAACAAGAATGATGAATAAATAAGGGGATAGCGGGTCACCTTGCCTAATACCTCTGGAAGCTGGGAAAGGCTGAGAAGGCCTGCCATTGATAAGAACTAAGTAGGAAACTGAAGAGATACATCCCATAATCCAATCCATCCAATCCTTAGAGAAACCAAATTGCCTCAAAACTTTGATAAGGAAGTGCCAATCCACTCTGTCATAAGCTTTGGATAAGTCTAACCGAATGAACATAGAAGGAGAATTTTGCATATCCATGGAATGGATGGCTTCTGAGCAAGAACTATCTCATCTACTATTTGACGTCCTTCCACATATCCCCCTTGCTCTGGGGAAATAATCTTATGCAAAAGAGGCTTCAACCTTTACTGCCATGATTTTAGTAATGATTTTGAGAAGAACATTACATAAAGCAATAGGTCTAAAAGCTGAGATATGATCAACCTCTTGAGCTTTTGGAACAAGAGTAATATAAGTTTTATTGATAACCTTCAAAATTTCTTTGGCTTTCCTGGCTTCTTCCACCACCTCTAATAAATCAACATGAAGGATATCCCAGAACTCTTGGTAGAACTCAATAGGAAAACCATCGGGACATGGGGTTTTCCCTTTTTGCATTTTAAAAACTACTTGTTGAAGCTCATTGATAGTAACAGGAGAGATCAAAATAGAGTTCTCCTCAGAAGTGATAAGAGAAGGGATTGCTTGAAGAACATTTTGTTGAGAAGCTGAGTCAAGAGGAGTAGCAACAAAAATATTGGAAAAGTAATCAACAACAATAGAGTTCATGCCATCCCAAGTATAAACAACATCTCCAGTATCTGAATTTAAGGAAGAAATAAAGTTGTGAGATCTTCGAGCTAGAAGAGATTTGTGAAAGAAATTTGTGTTTCGATCTCCTTCTTTGAGCCATTGAATTCTAGATTTTTGCTTCCATAAGATTTCTTCTCTTTTTTCCCATTCCTCTAAGCTGAGTTGTGAGTTTAATTTCATCTGCACTTCTCTTCTCTGTGAGGCCATCTAAACGGATTTTCTTATTCAAATTTTCAAGATGAGCAATAACTTCATGTTTTTTTTTATGAACATCCCCAAACTCTTTCCAGTTCCAAGTCTTGATTTTGGATTTAATGTATTGCAATCTTTTGGCAAAACAGAACATCTTAGTCCCATGCCTAGGTTTACCTTCCTTCCACCATTGTTGCACACGAGGTCTGAAGGAAATGTCTCTAAGCCACATTAATTGAAAATGAAAAGGAGAGAAACTCACATTGGTTTTCCACATTTCCACCATGCTTGGCCAATGATCCGAACCAGCATTATTAAGAGTCTTCACTTTAGGAATGTGACCATGGATTAAGAAATTTTTAGAGAGCAAAAACCTATCCAATCTCTCCATTATACAAGCTAAGCCTTGCCTTCTGTTAGACCAAGTCATAAGGCCATTATACTGGTTGGATATCCACAAGATGGAGGTTTGCAATATATTCGCTCATGAGGTCAGTGCTTTTGTCCAAATTTCTATTTCCCCCATTTTCTAATCAAGAGAGAGGATGGTATTGAAATCTCCTCCAATCAAGATCCAAGATTTAGGAAAATGAGAGATAATATGAGTAATATCCTTCCACTTGTCTTCTTTTTTCCTCCAAAGAAGTCGGGGCATAAACGGTAATGCAGAGCATAATCTGGTTGGAATGTCTACTTTGAATAGCTATAGCCAACAAACCCCAGCTGCCAACCATATGGTGAATAACTACCTCTTTTGGGTCCCAAAGACAAGCAATGCCACCCGAAGTCCCTTGGGAACTGAGGGAAACCACTTTTCCAGATGGCCAAATTTCTATGGCAATTAAGTCCATATCCTCCATTGACATCTTTGTTTCTTGAAGGAAAACAAGATGTGGATGATTTATCTGAATCATTCTTCTAATTTCATTTTGTTTTGAAAGACTCCCTTTGAGTCCTCTAATATTCCAAGTGATGATCTTCATTAATACCAGGGCTAAAAAATTTGGGAAGGGCATTAATCTTACCTTCCTCTACAAGCTTTTCACCTTCTTTTACCATATGATATTGATTGGTCTTGCGACCTATTTTTTGATTGGAATCCATCTTCAATTTTTTTCCCTGTTTCTTGACTTATTCCAATTGAATCCGAGATGGCTTCTAACCTTGAAGAATGCTCATACACGGCCAAAATTTTACTAGATGGTTCAATGGAGTCTATATTGGGACCTGCATTATTTGAAGTTTTGACATTTGAAATATTGTTTTTCTTGTGTAAATTTTCTCCTTTTTTTCTGTTGAAAACCTTTGATTTGTTGGTTTGTCTCCGAGTTCTTCCCTTCATATTTAAATTGTGTTTCTAAGATTTCAGTTTCCATTATTTCCTCTTCCTCACTTGGGACATCATTTGTGGAAAGTATTTCAAACATATTAGCAAATGACTTTGATTGATCCTTCATAACTGGTTTTTTTAGTGTTCTTCTTCTTAGGTATTTGGAAACCTGCTGAGTTTATATCTTCTTTCTTTTGATCGGGAATTTTATTTGGGCAAGCAACTGGCCAAATGACCATATTCATGGCAAATTCTACAACGAAAAGGAATGTTCTCATAGTCCACTACTTGCTCCCAAGTGTCTTCCCCAAATTGTAATGTGATCTTTTTAGGAAGGGGTTTGTCAAAATCCATTAAAACACAAATTCGAGCATAAATAATATGTTCAAAATTTTGAGTACAATCGGCGAGTCATCATAAAAGTTCCTAAAGAGTTTCCAATTGAAGAAAAAATAGTAGGATTCCAAAATTCAATAGGGAGGCCAAAGAGTCTAACCCACACGGGAGCTATAGAAGGCATCTCTTCTTCGACTTTAAATTTAGTATGCCGGGGCTTCATGAAAAGCCCTGCCCTTCCAAAAAACCAAGGACCCCCTTGAAAAGTTTTCTCTCTATCTTCATTATTAGCAAATAAAACAAGAAAATAACCATTTGGATAAATAGAGATTTGTAACTCACCTTTAGTTTTCCAACTTTTTGCAGCCCAGACTTTGAAAGCGAGATAGACTCGGACGAAAACCCACGAACCGACAAATTAGTCCTCTTTTTTCCAAATCTTCAATGCCGGTCTGAATGTTACCCATATCAAGCTTAACAATAGGAGTTCCATCAGTCGCTTTAAGACATCCTGACTCCGTTTTCCTGGGATCAATCTTAGGCATTCTTAGAGGTTTATGGGAAGCCCTAATATTGATATTAGCATTGGGTTGAGGCTGTCCACCACGAAGGGCATCCCTAAAATTCATTTTTGGGACTGAGTCTTCAAAATTCTTACCCTTGACAGGGGTTTTCACAGTAGAATTATTTTGTGGGTGCACCTTAGCACCAGATTCACTTGAGATATGAGCCATTTTTTGATCAACTGCTTGAAACTTGTTTCGTGATCTCTTTAATCCTTGCCCTAGACGTCGTGGAAAGGTATGGTTTTCACTTTTCTTTTGAGCAGACAAATTGGAAGCCGTTGTCACTCAAGTTCAGAGTATGATCTGTTGAAAGACAAATTTCTAACCCATCTTGTATCCCCTGCAACATTTCCTGCTAAAATATTGAGCATAAACCACAAAAATATTGGCCGCTAGGGCCCGAAGGCCCTAAAAACCAACCTCTGGAGCTGCTTGCACTCAACCCGAATGAAACCCTCGCATAGCCGCTTGCCAAATATATCGTTCACACATAGGGATGCGCTAGGATCTGTGTTGCTCCAAATGATATGAAAATTGGTGGAGACGTTCTAGGGTTTTTCAGGCATCTACCCTCAAAATTTTAGCTCAATCCGAGTTCGGATGAGTGAGATATGGCCGAAACGAGTTCGGCAGTTTGGGCAGTCCTACGAAAAACGTTCCTATAGAATTACCTTTTTGTTTTACCCTTAAAGACCTAAATTGTTATGAGTTTTCTAAAATCCTCATTTATTTATTATGTTGCTCTTGAAACCTTAAAGTGCAAGGGATAACATCTTCACCCCTTTCACTTTTATTACCTGGAGAGGATTCTATACTACTTGAGGAAAATGAAGATGATTTACCTAGAATAAACTTGACCTCTTTTGTCATCTTTGTTTTAGGATTTCTCTCCACATCTTCTTTTGCACCTTTAATTCCTTCTGAACTTGCCAAATGATACTGTAGATAGGCTTTTTTTACCTCTTATTTTGGAGTGGAATATCCTTGATCTAATCTAGCTTCTATTATTGTATGATTTTCTTGCTTCATCTTGAAGTTTATCTCATTGCTATAATTTTTGTCTCTTTCTTCATAATTTTTACTTTGCAAACTCTTGCCATGTGTCCAATCTCATAATAATTGTGGCAAAAAAATGCAATATTTTCATAATCTACTTGTTGATCCCATTCTCTTGATTCATATTTAATCTTAATGGATTGTGGCAAAGGTTTTGAAATATCCATAGCAACACATATTCAAGTATATATAGCATGCTTTCGCTCCTTAGTAGTTAGTCCTTCCTTGATGAATTCTCCTAAGGACATTTTCAATATTCTTCAAAACATCCTTATTTATAAGTTGATATGGAAGTCCAAAAAGCCTAACCCATACTGGAAGCTTCTTAATAGTTTCTATCTCAACAAAAAAAAAAATTCATTCCATGGTCTCAAATAAAGTGCATCTCTTCCCCTAAACCATGGACCACAAACCATTATTTTATCCCTAATTTCTGAACTAGAAAATATGATGAGGAAAAAACCTTTAGGAAGAAAAGTCACAGAGTAATTTGAATTTAATCCTCACTTCCACTTGATCCAATTTTGAATCTCCAAAAACCTTGGCCATGATCTATGGAACTTACATATTAACCCTCTACTTTTAAGAACCATTATGTCATTCTCAATCATCTCATCCTTGATACTTACTTTTTGTGTAATATCTACTACCTAGATTGAACTTGCCATGTATTTGCTCTTATGCTTATCTCCAACTTGGGCCTCCATACTTCCAACTAGGGCATCTTGACTTCCCATTAGGAATTTCAAATATGACTTTCCTTCCATACTAGCTAATGGGGCTCACTCTTAGATTGCACTCTCTCTTGGCTTGCACTCCCTCTCGGCTTGCACTCACTCCTAACTTGTAAAGTTGTTGAAGGAATTTTTGATTTCCCATTAAATTTTTATTTTTATGAGCACTATTTTTTTGGAAAGCAAACCTGAGTCAAGTTTCCTAATAGTGCTACAAGATCTAAAGGAATTTTGCATCTAATTCACAGTAATGTGTTTGGACCTACAAAAGTACCATAGTTAGGTAAATCTATCTATTTGTTACATTTATAGATGACTTTTCAAGAAAAACCTGGGTATATTTTTTATGAAACAAATATGATGTTTTCAATAAATTTAAAGAGTTTAAAGCTCTTGTAGAAAATTAGATAGAGAAAAAAAATAAAGGTTTTGAGAAGTGACAATGGTGGTGAGTATTGCTCTAATGAATTTGAGTAGTTTTGCAAGGATTGTGGAATAGAAAGGTAGAAAACAACTTCATATACTCCACAACATAATGGAGTTGCAAAACAAATGAACATAACATTGATGGATAAAGCCAAAATTATGCTAAATGGTGCAAGGTTAGAAAATAAATTATGGGCAGAAGTCGTGTTAACTTCTTGTTACCTCATCAATAGATCTCCTACCTCAACTTTGGTGGACAAAACTCCACAAGAAGTGTGGATTGGTAAGAAACCCTCTCTCAATCATATAAGGGTTTTTGGTTGTGATGCTTATATGTATGTCCTAAAAGAGAAAATGACTAAGCTAGACTATAAATCTAAAAAATACATATTTGTGGGTTATAGTATAAGTGTTAAAGGATATAAGTTATGAAATCCAATAGAATATTTTTTGAAGTCGTAATGTGATACTTAAAGAAACAAAAGGGGTTTCAAAATAGGAAATGCAACCAAGAAAAGAACCTAAAATAGTTCAAGTAAAATTAAAATAGGAGGAAGAACCTATGGTAGAACCTAGTGCTATAAAAGAAGATGAACTACAAAGAGAGTCTAAAGAGGAAAATTTAGAGGAAGAAGGTGAGGAGGAAGCTAAATATGCAAAACCTGGAACTCAAATTTTGAGGAGATCAAATCAAGTGAGAAGACTCCCAAAAAGGTATAGCCCTTCAAATATTTGTTTTGCATTTAATATATTAGTTACTGATGAAGAACCCAAGATTGTAAAGGAGGTACTTCAATCAAGTGAGAATAAGTCTTGGAAAATGGCTATAGAGGAAGAAATGAAGTCCTTGGATAAAAATAAAATGTGAGACTTGGTGAAATTACCCCCTAGAAGAAAATTGGTTTGTTGTAAGTGGGTATTCAAGAAGAAGTACAATGTAGAAGGAAAGTTGGAGAAGTACAAGGTTTTCTTGGTAGAAAAAGGATTTTCTCAAGTTGAGGGAATTGAATTTGGTGATATTTTTTCTCCTATGGCTAAACTAACTTCAATTAGATTTATGTTGACTATTTTTGCTGCTTTTGGTCTTAAAATAGAATAGATGGATGTAAAGATAATATTTCTACATGGTAAACTTGATGAAGGTATGTATATGTCACAACTAGAATGCTTTAGGATAAAAGGTAAGGAGGACTTGGTATACAAGTTGAAAAAGTCTCTTTACGACTTGAAGTAATCTCTAAGAATGTGGAACTAAAACTTTGATAGGTTTGTTTTGACACTTGGGCTTGGAAAAAGCAAAGCAAATCCATGTGTGTATTTTAAACAAGAAGGTAAAAAATTTGTTATCATTGTTTTCTATGTGGATGACATGTTTTTTATTGGTAACAATAAGGAGATGACAAAGTTACTAAAATCTCAGTTATCTTCTGAATTTGACATGAAGGATTTGGGTGTTGCAAAATTTATTTTGGGTATGGAAATAATAAGGGATTGTGAAAATATAAAGTTGTGATTAAATCAAAGAAAATATGTTGATTTGATACTATAGAGGTTTAGGATGCATGATTGTAAACCAGTATATACTTCATATCCTATTGGTCAAAAGTTATCTACTGAACAATATCCTAAAACAAATGAGAAAATTGAAGAAATACATCATGTTCCTTATGCTAGAGCTAATAGGCAATCTGATGTATGTAACGGTATGTACTAGACTTGATATTGCACATGCAGTAGGAGTAGTTAGTAGATATATGTCCAATCCAGGAAAGGAACATTAGACTGCTATGAAAATGATCTTCAAATACTTGCATGGAAATTTAGACTATGTAATCTGTTACCAAGGAAAATTTGGAGATAGTAATATTGTAAATCTACAAGGTTTTATGGATGCTAACTAGGCTAGAGATCTAGACAAGAGAAGATCCATGAGTGCTTATGTGTTTAGACTATTTGGAGGGGTAGTAAGTTGGATGAGTAAAAAGCAATTAGTGGTTGCTTTATCCACAACAGAGGCAAAGTACATTACAGTAAATCATATCTGTAAAGAAGTAGTGTGGCTACAAAGATTGTGTTAGGATCCCATATCCTAATGTTCATTATTATTAATAATAGTATAATTAATTTAATTATTAATTATTAATTATTAATAGTATAATTAATTATTATTATGAACCGTCATATATGAACCAACGTAGGGTTAGGGTAGAATAAGTTTTAAGGAGGGAGCCCCCTATAAGTGGCAAGTGATTCAATGATTTTTTATTAATTTATTTATTAAATTTTTATTTAGAACCGCAAGGTTCTAATAGGTTGTGTTCAATATTTGGTCTTAAGTAGAAGGTTGTGAGAATTGATAGTGACAATCAAAGTGCAATATTTTTGGCTAACAATATTGATTTTCAAAATTGGTCAAAACATATTAATATCAAGTACCATTTTATGAGAGAGATGGTTGAAGGGAATCAAGTGATGTTGGAGAAAGTTGATATAGAGAATAATGTTGTTTATTCATTAACAAAGGTTGTACCTGCTCATAAATTTTCTTGGTGTAGAAGATCTATGGGTATGGTTGCCCTTGATAGTTGACAATGGTAGTTTTTGGCCCCTATGGAAAGTATTCAAAAAGTGGAAGAATGTTGAAAATATGTTGAATATTTTCCATGTTATTTTGGTAAGGTTAACTCTAAAAGGTATTGGATACTCTCCATGTATCCTCATCGGGGTTCGAGGGCAGTAGTCCTCGAAAAGTAGGGGTTTAAGGGTGGTAGCCCTCGATGGAAGTTTTAGGGTTTCTTAAGCTATTTTTTAGACCCATATGGGTTGTTTAGGGTTAAATATTTTAACCCATGGTTTTTATAAAATATATTCTTGTGTTGTTATTTAATTGCACCTGCATCAGGGTTTGAAGGGAGATGATAGACGAACATTATTGTATTGGAGACAATTAAGTTTATACAATAAGAGGATATTACTATGTTGGATTTTTTACCGTAAGGGTTTTCAAAGTGAAATACTATGTTATGTGTGTATTTTTTATCTTCTTCTTTTTTCCTTTGATTATGTATTTACTATTTTTCTAGATTTAGTTTATCGGGACCTTTTTCTTTTCATCTCCTACCTCACACTCGCTCCCAACTTGTGCTGTATCTTGGCTCACAATAGCCCTTGTCTCTTATTTTTTTCAATGTTCCTTTGCTTCAATTATTTTGGAAACAATGTTCCATGCATTCATGGTAAGGGTTTGAAGCATTGATGCGATGAGCTCATCGCTCTTACTCTATGGTTGAATATCAGCTCACACTCCCTCTTAGCTCACACTTCCTCCCACTCACATTTCCTCCTTATTAGCTTTTCATTCACCCTAATTCAAATGTTAATAGATATTTTAAATTTCTTATATGTATTATAACAAAATTAATTACTATCTTTAATGTATGATTAAAAATATTTAAGAAATAAAAAAAATTGAGTTATTTGATAATTTATTTCCAGCTAAAATTTATGGAAGGCTATATTGTTAGCTTGGTTAGATCTATTTGCATCCATTATACTATGCATTAAATATTGAATAGTCTTTATTCAATAATTGATAATAATGAGGGGTCAAGTTTGTCATTGAGTTACAACATGAGTGGACCTAATGGTGAAGACTTTGAAACTCTAAATAAGAGGTCCAAAGTTCAAATCCAAAAAGGGATAAGGTTGTACACCATAAGTGATAATATCCAAGTTAAATATAACATTGATGAATAAACATATGCTCCATGAAGATCATCCCATATGACCTGATGGGCATTTTAAAAACTACATTCAATTACTATTATTATTGCTTCAAGTGGTTAAGACAAGTTACTTTTTTTACATTCATAAAGGCCCTATTTACATGAGTGGTGAGTGCTTGATCCTCATAAGAGTTTTCTTACCTACACTATTAAAAAAATTTATGGCAGCCCATTTAAATTTATTGCATTGGATACCAAGAAAGATGAGATGGAATATTTTGATTATACTTATATAATAAGATTTTATAACATGAATTATAAGATAGTTTAAAAGATTATGATAAATAAATTGAAAAGCATTCTAGATTATGTTATCTCCAAGGAAAATACTGATATTTTTTCATGGTAATAAAATTCTTGATAGTATAATCATTATACAAGTGGTCATACATTCTATTTATTATGTGAAAAATCAATTATGCTTGTAAATTTAGATATGTATATGATAGGGTGGGTTAGATTTGTCTATGTGATATTTTCAAACAATGTGGTCATGATCAAGATTGGTGTAGTTAGATTATAAGTTATTTTAGCAATCATATTTTTATCAATGGGTATCCATTGGATACTTTGAATTATCCCATGAACTCTTGCATGATGACCCAATATCTCTTCATTATTCTTACCAAGATATTAGGAAGACCCCTCTCAAAGATAAAATTGGAAGTCAAAATCAAAAGTATTTAGGTTGTGATGAATTTTTTGTTTAGATTTTATCTTCAAATTATTGATGTCACTTTTCTCTTAGGTCATCCATAAATTAATGAGGTCAAGGGATTTTATTTAATACTATCATGTGATTAGAGGTTGTTGGACAATTAGTTAATATAGTAAAAACTAGGATATCTTTCATTGGCATTACTTTACATTTACAATAAATTATTGTTGATAGTGTCAAGGTTGCAAATATATAATTGCATCAGGCGAAAATATTTATTAGAGATATTGAAAGATTAGCTAAAAACTTAACAAATAATATTACTTCAAAACCATATGGGTTCTAAAAATACATTAAAATTGTTAAAAAAATGAACCTTACATATGGGTTGAACAATATGGAATCAAAGAATTCTTAATAAATTAAGAAACATATTACATAATCAATAAATGAGGACAATTTTATTGAGCATGATTCGAGAGTAAGTGTAACATTGAGTGCGAGCGCGAGCCGGGAGTAAGTGTAGAAGAGAGTGTGATAACGAGTTGGGAGTAAGTGTAGAAGAGAGTGTGATAACGAGTTGGGAGTAAGTGTAGTAACGAGTGCGAGCATGATCTAGGAGTAAGTCAAACAAAAAGTATGACTAAGTGCATCCAAAAGCGAGTGTGAGTGAGTGCAACCAAAAGTGAGTGAAAGTGCAAGCTAGGAGTAGGTGCAGTAGTGAGTGTGAGTGTAATATGGGAGTGAGTGTGCAATATAGGAGTGAATGAGATCAAATATGAAGTGTGAGCCAAGATTTAGTCATGGTAAAAGAGCGACAGGTTCATCCAAAGTGCATAAATGCTTCAAAACCTTACCATGAATGTGTGGAACATTGTTTCCAAAAAAATATTGAAGGCAAGGAACACCAAAAAGAAGAGATAAGGGCAATTGTGAGCCAGGACAGAGTGCAATATAGGAGTGAGTGTAAGGCAAGAGAGAGTGAGGTAGGATAGAGTACGAACCAAAAGGGAGTGCAACCTAAGAGGGAGTTCAAGCCAAGATTTAATCATGTCAAAAAAGTGGTAGGTCATCTAGAGTGCATCAATGCTTCAAACCTTTATACCACGAATGCATGGAATATTATTTCCAAAAAATTGTTGAAGGAACATAGAGAGAAAGAAGATACATAGGCAATTATGAGCCAAGATGGAGTGCAAGCTAGGAGTAAATGTGAGGCAAGAGAGAGTGTAAGTTGGGAGCAAGAGCAAGTGTGAGCAGAGAGGGAGTGCGAACCAAGAGGGAGTGCAAGCCAAGAGCAAGCCCCATTAGCTATTATGGAAGGAAAGTCATTTTTGAAAGCCCTAATGGGAAGTCAAGATGCCCTAGCTAGAAATTAAAATACCCTAGTTGGAAGTATGAAGGCCCAAGCTAGAGATAAGCAAAAGAGCGAATACATGGCAAGTTCGATCTAAGTAGTAGATGGTACACCAAAAGTAAGTATCAAGGATGAGATGATTGAGCATGATATAATGGTTCTTAAAAGTAGAGGGCTAATATGTAAAGTCCATTATCCCTAAAATATAATGTTCAAGTTTTTTCGAGATTCAAAATTGGATCAAGTGAAAGTGGAGATGGAATTCAAATTATTCTGAATTTTCTTCCTAAAGGTTTTTTCCTCATCATATTTTCTAGTTCAAAAATTAGAGAAAAAATAATGGTTGGTGGCCCATGGTTTAGGGGAAGAGATGCACTTTATTTGAGACCATGGAACAATTTTTTTCATTGAGTCAAAAACTATTAAGAAGATTCCAATGTGGGTTAGGCTTTTTGAACTTCCATATCATCTTATAAATAAGGATATTTTGAAAAATATTGGAAATAACCTAGGTAAATTCATCAAGGAAGGACCAACAACTAAGGAATGAAATCATGCTATATATACTTGAATATGTGTTGCTATGGATATCTCAAAACCTTTACCACAATCCATTAAGATTAAATCTAAATCAAGAGAATGGGATCAACAAGTAGATTATGGAAATATTGCATTTCATTGCCACAATTATTTAGAGATTTAACACATGGCAAGAGTTTACAAAGTAAAAACTATGAAGAAAGAGACAAAAAATTCTAGCCATAAGATAAAATTAAAAAAAAACCAAGGAAATCACTCAATAATAGAAGCTAGATCATATTAAGGATATTCCACTCCAAAAGAAGAGGCAAATAAATTCTATCAACAATATCAATTGACAAGTTTAGAAGGAATTAAAAGTGCAAAAGAAGATGTAGAGATAAAAACCCAAAACAAACACAACAAAAAATGTCAAGTTTATTCTAGGTAAATCATCTTCATTTTCCTCAAGTAGTATAGAATCCTCTTCAAGTAATAAAAGTGAAAGTGGTGAATATGTTATCCCTTGCACTTTAAGGTTTCAAGAGCAAAATAATATAGAAATGAGGTTGGAGGAAACCCATAACAATTTAGGGTTTTTAGGATAGAATAAGAAGGTAATTGCTATAGAAGAGCATCCTTGCACTTTAGGGTCTCCAAGGAAATATAAAGAAGATTATAATTTTGAGGTTATTCCTTGCACTTTAGATCCTTTAGAACAAGGTAAACCTAAAGATGATAAGTCTTACTATGAGCAATATGAGAAGATTGAAGAGATTGATGAAGATGAAAGTATTGCTGAGAATGAAAAAAAGAGAGGAAGACCCAAGAAGCAAAAACAAAGAGAAAAAGAAACACAAAGGGATATTGATATAGGAAAGCAAAAGCAAATATCACAAGTGTTATCAAGAAGTGGATCTAAACGCAAAAATAAAATTAAAACATAACAATGAAAATAATATCTTGGAATATTAGGGGAATGAATAAGAACCCTAAAAAGAGGTATTAAGAAATTGTGAGGTTGTTATAGACAAGATTTTTTGGATATAGAATTTGGACAAAAAATAGTTTAGCCATTCACAGTGTTGAATTTCATCTTGATAGAATTTAAAATTTTGAAGATATTTGATATAAAAGAAGTTGATTGTGGAAACTTAGAAGTTTGAGGAAGATGAAGAATATATTTGATAGAAGGGTAAATGAAGAATATCTCTGATAGAAAGATAAAGTTGAATATGCTTTAATTAACTTGTTAGAAATATAATGAGAGCAATGTAATGTTTTATTTTCATAATGGGAGTGGCCCCCAATATAAGCCACACATAGCTAATAAAAAAGAGAGGAGGATTTTATAAATTTTTAATTTGATACTTGGTTGAGTCCTTATCCTCTAATTTTTTACCCAAAATGTTAACCATTGACTAAAGATTTTTTGGCTTGTATAGTTTCATATGTCAAAAACTATATTGATATGAGCAAAAAATCCATATCTTAGGTTTTATTAGTAATGTAATTGAGAAATAAGAACAAAAATAATTAGCCAAAGAGCTTCAAAATGACCTTTAATAGTTTCTTTTTTCTACGTTTGTATGAAAGGATGAGTTGGTTTAGAATCTATCAAAATATGGAGGATACTCAATCAATTTGAGCTCTAAGGCTTTAGAGCAATTAGAATGCCCTACTCCTAAGTATTTCCCTTGAAATAATGTTTGGTCTCTTGAGGACTTCTCAAAGACCTCAAGATTCCTTTAATTAGCATTCCAAAGTAAAATATAGACGACAACATACACAAAGAGGATATCATGAAACTTTTAGGCATACCTTGTGTAGGGAGGAGCTAGAAAATTCAACTCATATACTTATTTATTATCTCATTAATTACACAATTTGGGATAATTTGTAGATTTGTAAACATTGAGAAAGTTGAAGAAATGATGGATTATTTGTTTCAAAGCCAAATCTTTGTGCATTATATGGAGGATTGTTCTTGTGATTATTAGTTAGAATTTATGGCCTAAAAGGAATTCTTAGAATCATACCCATTTTTAGATTTGTATTGTTTAATTTCTTGTAGAATCTTTACAAGCATGGTGCTCCTCATGAAAAGTCTTAAGTATGAAAAATAGGTGTTGGATTTATGGTTATATGATCTAAATATACTTACAAATGGAAATCTTAGACAGTAAATTTAACACAAAGGGTTTGCATCATTCTATGATAAAATGAAAATATTTAGAAGCTAGGTTCTTAAAAATTTAATTTTGATGGTGATTATAAAAGAAAACTATAGAACATTAGCAAAGGTGGTGTTTCTCAAAATAATGAGAACAAAATTCTCCTCACCTAAACAGAATCATATGGAAGCTCAACTAAAAACCATGCAAAGTGACCTAGTCATATTATTCTTTGATATTCAATATGACACTACAACAATTTGACTATGGCATATGTGATAGTCAATAAATGTCAATCTAGGGTACATAGATTTACAAGATACTAAGTATTGTTTGTTGTGGGCCGAACAAGGTTAACTTATTTCCTACTTTTGTCACATGCCCATGCATTTAATTTATCAACACAGGGAGCTTCGTAAACTTGTGAAGGGTCTTGAACAAGATTGCTTACAATACCACTTGAGATGAGTCCACTAGTTCTACTATTGGGGGGTGTTTTCAACAGTTGTCAATCATTCATACACTCAATAATTTACATAAAAACAATTGAATCTACAAAAAGGAAATATTCACTCATTCCTGTAAATAAACCTATTGCAATACGAGAAATAATAATGCGGTAAACAATCTTATAAAAGTGGTAAAATAATCTAGAAAACATAGGAAAAATAGGAGAAGAAATATTGGCTTGGAGTGGACCTAGGCTCCAGCAGCTTCCTCCCATCTGAACATGCACTTAGAAACTCTTAGAACTGTATTATAATTATCAAAGTATTACAATGCTTCTTCTGTATATCTCTCTACATTTACTAAAATATTATATATAGCCTTAGATAGGTCTGCATGTGTTTATGAGGCACACCCACAGATATTCTTTTACAAAGAAGTTATAACAGTTGATTCATTCCAGACTAAACTAAGACAGTCTGATAAATGTGATCGACGTCTACTAAAACTCGCATTCATTTCTAACAATGGTATGTTCATTGATTGGTTTGTGCTTTTTCTGGCATTGGTAGGACGTTCTCATACATTGGTGTGATCCCAAATTTAACTCTACATGACATAGAGTTGGAACTGCACCAGTCTCTATTGTCCACGTCGTGCTTGTCTGGTGAACGGGCGAAGAACAGGGGCACCTTCCCTATGAGGAAGGTGCCTAAGTATGTTGGGTGCCTTCTCTATGCGAAAGGCACCTTACTGCCATTGGTGCCTTCCTGGAAGAGGAAGGTGCTTATCTTCTGTTGGCGCCTTCCTGTGAGAGGAAGGTGCTTGCCTTCTAGTGGTGCCTTCTTGTCGGTGCCTTCCTTATGAGAGGAAGGCTCTTGCCTTCTAGTGGCACCTTCTTGTCGGTGCCTTCCTTATGAGAGGAAGGCACTTGCATTCCAATGGTGCCTTCCTCATGAGAGGACGGCACTTATTTTCCTTTGGTGCCTTCCTGGAAGAGAAAGGCACTTGCCTTCTATTGGCGCCTTCCTGGGAGAGGAAGGCACTTGTCTTTCCTTGGCGCCTTCTTGGAAGAGGAAGGCACCTACTTTCGCTTAGTGCCTTCATGGAAGAGGAAGGTACCTACTTATGCTTGGCACCTTCCTGGCAGAGGAAGGCGCCTACCTTCTCTGTGTTGATTTCTAAAGAAACAAAGTGCCAGGTCCATGAAAATACCTCGACTAATCCAAATCTGACTAAATCAACTGCAATTCCACAAAAACACACTGAAAACACATGAATTAGATAACACGTATAATTTCATAAAATAATTATATAATCATTCATAAACATATGCAATATTTATTATACAGCTACATAATAATCAAGAAAATGTATACAAAATATGAGCATTTTTTATGCTCATCATCCCCCCACACCTAACATATGCCACGCCCTCGTGGCATCAAAACTGTAAATAGCCCTGTTGACCCCTCATCGTTGTCATTTCTTGGTGGATCTAATTGTACCTATGGCCCGTGTCTACCTCTTCTATGTGTTGGCATCTGGAGGTGTGGCCTCTCTTTTTCTATGCGGGGTTGCGGGTGCTGCTGTCGGCTTTGCTTTCCTTGTCCTGGTCGCTATTGGGGGTGATCTAACCAGTGTCATCTTTGCTACCTAAAATGCAGCTTCTACAGCTTGCCATAGGTCAGCGTCCGAAGGTCTGACCACTGTAAGAGGGATATCTAAATTATCCCTCCTAATATGAACTACTTGGGCTTTGTACAATCAGACTACTTTAGGAGTAAGCCCTATGTTCTCCTTTGCAATGGCAGTAGCCTCCAATTTAGGGCCATATACCCACCATCATTCAAAATGCCTTCTTATCATGGAGGGCCATCCCCGGGATGACCCGTAAATATCCTAGAACTGGATGTCCTCTGTCGGATTGATGTAGATACCAGAGTCCCCCTACATCCTCAAGGTTGCCTTCCTGGTTTCCTTGGCTACTGTCATCTCTTTGAGTAGCTGTTCGAACTATTTTTGCTTCTTTGCGAACGACTGCATATCCCACTCATCTTCTTTTGGCTTGGCAAAGGTCACCTTTGCCTTCTTTCAAGCCGTCCTGGGCCCTTTTCCTTTGGCCTTTGCAAAAAATACAATGGCTTGAACAAGGGTTTTCCCTTTCTCCTTGGCGGACATTCTTTCGCTTCGAGGGGCCTGCTTCGTGGTCCTTGGAGCATTTTCTTCACTCTAGGGAACCTGTGCTGCCGTCCCTGGGGGTGCTCCTTCACCCCCTTGTCTGTCCTGTGCCGACCCCTCAGGTTCTTCTTTGTCTTCCTTAGGTCTGGGGAGTTCTTCCTTATTCCCTGGTCCTGTATTCTACTCTGTATCACTCAGGTCGATAATAGGGGGTGTTGTGGGACTTCTTTTCCCTTCACTATTGAAAACATAGGAATTCTTCCCTACCTCCAGGTTGCTCTATCGGGTGTCCAATCGAAATTCTCCCAAAGAGAATACTCGTTCTACAAATGTGGGAGAATTCGTCGAGACTTCTGTTGCCCAGTCAGTTTGGGTCGATGCATCCCTTCTTTCTGTTCCCCTATCATGGAGTAGCTAGTTCTCCTCCCACAACTGTTGGACCAGCTTCTCGAGCTGGGTGATTCATATTTCTCGTTCTTCAATTCCCCCTATATGCTCATTCTGGTAATCCTCCAAAATTTGCTGGGCCATCTAGCAATTGGTCTACCACTCTAGTGCTTCTTCCAAGGCTACGTCAACCTGATCATTGCTCTCGAAAGTCCCTACATCTTGTGGGCTCTAATTTATCAATTCTTGGAGGGTTTGGGCTGCCACGTCGACTTTCGGGTCATTCTCTTCTTCTTCTATCGAGAGGAGGAGTCACCGTAGGTGTTTCCTCCTGGGGACTGGTTCTAGCGGCTAGAATTCGACCTCACTACTAATAAGCGGTGCTCCTTCCTCTTCATACTCGGGCACTAGGGAATGCCCTCTTTCCTCTATACATTAAGGCACTGGTGAATGCCCTCTCTCTTCCATGGAATCGACCAATTCCAATTGCCCAATACTTGCCATCTCCTTTGCAGGGGTTCCATCTTCTTGCCCTATTTTAGCAACAACATCCTATTGCATTTCTTGGCCGCCATCTCCCTCTGCGTTGGGGTTCTACCTCTGCACTTATACATGGCATACTAGTGCTGATATCAGCCCATGGTGGGCTAAGGCGAACGATGCTCCCTTCTGGTACCTAGCCGCTTCTTCCTTCAGGGAATTTTCCAAGTAGAAGGGCACGTTCAACTTCCTTCCATGCACCAGGTGATTCAAAAATTGCACATGGTTAGTGTACAAATGGGTATAATTCCCGGTGCATGTAAAGAATCGAGCAACTTGCTCAAATATCTTTCATAGATTCATAGGAAGGTTGCTTTTGGGTAGCCCTTCCTTATTTATCTGCACATTTTTTCCTAGCAGCAACACTTCGACGTACGACTTTAGCAGTCCACCTTTGTATATGCATTCACCTGTGAGGGGCAATCCAGTCGCCTGCGAGATGTATTCGGGGGTGATCAAAATTTCTACCCCTTGCACCTAAGCTACATCGCCTCTCAAGGAGGCAGCGAATTCCTTGGATGCCTCCATATCCTAGCCCTGACTGACTAGGGTATAGTATTTGAACCATCCCTCGGCCTTGAACTATGTTTTTACTATCCCTCTGATTCCTTTCGTATCACTCGGCTCATTCCTTTTCATCGCATGATTCTTCGACCTTCCTACCATGGCGCCTTACCTTACTATTGCAATTTTTTTTTTCTATCCTTACTTCTTCAGGAAGGTGCCTTCTTATAGGGAAGGCGCCTAACCCTAGCATTTAATTCTAGGGTACACCTTTCGAGCCATATCATTGGCACATGGTTTCGGCCATGGGGGTATATGATTTTTATGATGACAATATTTTTTTCGGTACTGCATAATTTATGAATAATTAAATAAAGATTTGAATTAGTATGCACGTATCTTATTTGGTGTTTCATGCGTCATGAAGAGCGTTGATTCGTTGATTTGTGACACGGGGGAGGGGTATGGTAATCGGATGCCACTCGTTCGTGTGGTGATTTCATTTCGATCGAGGCATCCATGAGACTCAAGTGCTAGTTGTACATGAAAGGTGCTCTTTGGTACCTTCCTAATGTGGAAGGCACTTATGTGGTGCCTTCCCGATGTGGAAGGTGCTTATATGGTGCATTCTCAATGTGGAAGACGCTTATATGGTGCATTCCTAATGTTGTTAGTGTTCTTTGAATGGATGCACCTTCCAGTGGTGGAAGGCGTATCTGATTGGATGTGCCTTCCAGTGGTGGAAGGCACCTTTTTGATGATGGCACCTTCCTGCTACGAAAGGTGCTTTTGAATGGGTGCGCCTTCCTGATGTGGAAGGCATTGCTGAATACTTGTGCCTTCCTAGGGTGGAAGGTGCCTCGGTCTATATGTGCCTTCCTGATGTGGAAGGTGCCTCGAGATTTTTTTTTTTGTGGCGCCTTCCAGCCATGGAAGGCGCCTATTTTTTTTTTTTTTTTGTGCGCCTTCTCTATAAGGAAGGTGCATTCTTCTGGCGGGGCACCTTCTTTATAAGGAAGGCACCTTATTTTTGTAGGGCACCTTCTTCATATGAAAGGTACCTTCTTCTAGCTGGGTGCCTTCTTTATAAGGAAGGCGCCTTCTTCTGGCTGGGAACCTTCTTTATAAGGAAGGCACCTTCTTCTGGCTGGGTGCCTTCTTTATAAGGAAGGCATTTTATTTTGGTGGGGCGCCTTCTTCATATGGAAGGCGCCTTCTTCTGGCTGGGTGCCTTCTTTATAAGGAAGGCACATTCTTTATAAGGAAGGTGCCTTCTTCTTGGTAATAATATTGCGATTGACTGGGAAAGGGTGATCAAGCCTTCTCAGTCTCGCTTCACGCTGCATTAGCTTCTACCTACGAGTGCTGGTGTCAAAATGTTGAGCCAAATCAGGCTTGATTTCCCAGATACCTATTCCTCATGTTGTCAGGTCTTCCACCTGCAAAAAGTAAATGAAAAGAAAGAAAAATAAAGGTAGTTAGACGTATTTCGTGCCTGTTAGGCCTTGGATTAGGATGCCTGTAGCTTGCATTCAGGCGTCATCCCTACAAAACACACCTAAAGAAAAAACTAAATTAACTAATTTTGGTGAGTACCTCTATGCCCACCATTTTTCCTGTTAAAAGTTTGGTCCGGATCTAACAAGATGGGGTCTCCCCCCATGTCTATTCTGGATTCCACCTATAAGGTTTCGAATGTGTTATAGGGGTGCAGTCGGTGGCCATTGACCATTAACACGGTGTTGTTGTCGTCAATTTTTCTAACGTGCACTACACCATTCTTGATGAGCTCTACCACCTCATACGGTCCCATCCATATTTGCATTAATTTACCTTTTCTTTCTTGGAATCGTACAACAATACCCATTCTCCTTCTTGGAACTACTTTAGTTTAATGTGGCGATCATGCCACCACTTTCTTTGCTTTTGTATGATTTCCATTCTTTGCAAAGCATCCATTCAGATTTCGTCTAGCTAATCTAGCTGCCGAATCCTTTCTTTTTGAGCATCATCCAAGCTCAAGTTCAATTTTGAAGTTGTCCTCAATGTCTTGATTTCAAATTCAATGGGCATCATCGCACTCTTCCCATAGACCAGTTGGAAGGGTGTGAAGCCTATGGTGGATTTCCATGTGGTATTATACGCCCAGAATGCCTCTGACAACCGTGTAGCCCAATATTTTCTATGTTGTTGCACGGTCTTCATTAGGATGTTCTCTATTTCTCTGTTTGTCACTTCCACTTGCCCATTTGCCTACGGATGGTAGGGTGTAGTTTTATTGTGCCAAACATCTGTATTGCTCCATAAGCTCCTTGATCAACTTGGAGGTAAATTGAGGCCCTTGGTCTATTGTTATCTCTCTAGGGACCCAAAATCATGTAAAAATATGGGCAAATAAGAAATCGACGACTGTTCTTTCTTTTGAATCTCTCAATGCTTGAACTTCAACCCATTTGGTGATGTAATCTATATAGACCAAAATAAACCTCCTCCCTATTGAAGGTGGATTAATTGGTCCCACGAAGTCCATGCCCCACTTATCGAAGGGTTCCATGTGTACCTGAGGCTAGAGGGGCATTTTGTCTCGATGGGTTGGTTTGCCCATTCTTTGGCATTCATCGCACTTGCTAGCATACGTAGCCGCATCCTTGAATAAAGTGGGCCAAAAGTACCTAGCCTGTAGGATTTTGTAGGTAGTTCATTTCCTTGCAAAGTGTCCTTTGCATGGTTTGTCATGACACGCTTTGAGTACTTCTAAGAACTCCTATTCTTATATGCATCTCCTTATAATTTGGTCACATCCTATTTTGAACAGGAGGCCATAAATCCATAGGAACGATGCACTTTTCTCTATGACCGCCTGCTTTTCTCGAAAAGAGAGAGTAGATGAGGTTCTTTTGATGGCCAAGTAATTGGCTATATCTGGGTACCATGGGATTTTCTCACTAATGGTGAACAAATTTTCATCCAAAAATTGGTCTTCCACTGATTTATGGTCTACTAGTATCAATCTGGATAGAAAATCTGCTATGACATTATATTTGCCTGGTTTGTCGACTATTGTGATGTCGAATTCCTACAGTAACAAGAGCCACCTGATAATTCTTTCACCAATGGTCGACTTGCTCATCAAGTATATGATGGTTGTATGGTCCGTGTGGAATAATACCTTATACCCGATGATATAATGGCATAATTTGTTTATGGTGTGCACAACTACAAGGAAATCCTTCTTCGTCACCGTGTAGTTGAGCTCGGTTCCTACCAAGTTTTTTTTGACATAGTAGATGGCATAAAATTCTTTGCCATCCTTCTGTCTGAGGACTGCTCTAATCACATTGTTGGATGCATCATAGTAGATATGGAATGGTATGGCCCAATTTAGTCCTCTTAAAACTGGTGCAGATATTAGTTTCTCTTTAAGCAACTGAAATGCTTCTTTGCAGTCTTTCGTCCAATTGAACTCCACATCTTTAGATAATAGAGTGTGCAGTGGTTTTGCAATTTTTCTAAATTTGACGATAAATCATCGATAGTACCCAGTTGATCTAAGAAAACTCCTCACCTCTCTCTGTGTTCAGGGGCTGGGTAGGTCTTTGATGACCTCAATTTTCCTTTTATCAACCTTTATTCCTTCTGTAGAGAGGTGGTGTCCCAGTACGATGCCTTCTTGCATCATCATAAAGCATTTATTGTTGCTTAGGGACAAATTGTTTTCCTTACTTCTTTCGAGCACTCTTTGCAAGTTCGTTATTTTTTCATTAAAGGTTTCTCCATAGACGGTGAAGTCATCCATGTATACTTCTACTGCATCTCCCATCATGTCTAAAAATATGCTAAGCACCACCCTTTGAAAGGTGGTAGGTGCGTTGCATAATCCGAAAGGTAATACTCGATAGGTAAATGCTCCCCATGGGCAAGTGAACATTGTCTTATCCTGATCCTATTCTCCTATATGGATCTGGTTGTATCCACTGAATCTGTCCAGGAACGAGAAATACTTCCTCTCGGAGAGTGTATCCAAGACTTGATCAATGAATGGGAGTGGGAAGTGGTCCTTCTTGGTCGCTTTGTTTAACGCTCTATAGTCCACATAGATTCACCATTTCTCATTATTTTTAGGGACTACCACTAACGGTGATACCCACTCGTTGTCAAAAATCGGATAGATGAATTTGACAGTCAAGAGTTTTTGCAATTCTTCCTTGATAATGTCTTTCATTGTCGAATTCATTATTCTTTGTGTTTGCTTGCTTGGAGTTGCTTGATCATCTAGGTATATACGATGGGTACAGATCTCTGGGCTGATACCCTTCATATCTAAGTAATCCCATGTATATTCCTATTGGTGTCTAACTAGGAGCTCTTCTACTTTCGTCAATTATGTGGGAGTCAACCCACTGCTGACATTCAATGTTCTTCCTGGCCCAACGTGTATCTGCTGAACGTGGTGATCTTGGGTAGTAGCCAATGGTGATCTAGGTGCGGATATGGAGAACTCCCCATGGAGGAACTCCACAATAGCACCATATTCATCTTCTTCTATCAACTCATCCAACGTCATCACCAACTGGATCATGGATAGCTCAAAATTTTCATGCTCAATCAACATGGGTTCTCCTAATGAGTCAACGGACTACACTGGGGGTGAAATAGTCAACCTTTTAACATTTTGTCCATCAAATATGGTCATCAGCCCATCTAGATAGCTGATGTAAGTGTAGACACCAAAATCTAGCCACTTATACCTTCCTGCCAGCCACGTGTCAGTCATCCATCCTTCCCGCCATTATTTGGCCCAAATCCACACTTTCCCACCATTATTTGGCCCAATTTCACTTTTCCCGCCATTTTTCATCCCCAAATTTATTTAAATTAATATTTTTATATATATTTTAATATTTTAATATATATATAAATAAAGTTTAAGTGATTTAATTTGAGCCGTCCATCCTTCATTTAATCTCATCCGTCCATCCTTCTTAATTCGTTTCACAACCTAGATTTATTCTCTACCCTTGGATCCACTTTAATCTTAGCCACATGTTCAAAGTGTCGTTAAAACCCTAAAGTGTGCCCTAAGAGTAGATTATAAATTGAGTCACCTTGATGGCTCAAACCCTATCTATCTCTTCGGCTAAACCTACTTATCTTCCCTATCTAAGTCTGGAGTTGGCTATTGATGTTAATCCTGAGTCTTCTGAGTCTTCTACGGCCCTAAGTCTAAACTAAACCCTTTCGCCGCATCCATCGCCGTCGCCTGGTCTCACCGCGTTAATAGGAAAAGGTATAGATTCGTCTAAAGCAAGTAATCTTTCTTTATGTATTAATCTACTGTTGAATTCTGCATTCTGTTTATTTTTATTTCATAAATCTAGGGTTTTAGACTGTTTTTGAGGGCTCACATAGTGGAGCCCTCTTATTAGTTTCTAACTCTTTGATAATTTTAATGTGTGCAGGATTCTAGTGGTAGATCTGATTTGTTGATAGCAGCTGCTTAAGCTGGAGTGGTCCGAGCCAAAGGATACAACAAAGCCCACTCATTCTATTGAGGTTAAGGATACATTCTTCGGAGACGCCACCACATTGTGCCAGCTAGGGTTTCGGATAACCCTAGCACAAATTGTAACTTTGTATCACGAAAAGGGTTACAAGCCCTGTTGTACTTAAAAGGAGTTTCTAAACTCCATTGATTAATAAAAATCATTCATTTTGTACAACTATTCTGCATTCCTTTATTGTGATTTCTTTATTTCTGTTTGGCGTTGTATCTTTAATCTACAAATGGCGATCACGGTGGGACCATTACAGCATACTTTCATCATTACAACCACTGAATACTTTACAAAGTGGGTTGAAGCTATTCATCTAACCAGTACGACAGGTCCTAGAATTGTGGAGTTTATACTTCACCATATCATTTGTCGTTTTGGTATTCCCTCTAAAATTATTTCTGATAACGGCAAGTCTTTTAAGAATAAGTATGTTCAAGCTCTTTGCGAAAAGTATAATATCCAACATAGTTTCTCAACTCCTTACTACCCACAAGCCAATGGACAAGTTGAAGCTTCCAATAAGACCATAATTGCTATTCTTAAGAAACTTGTTAAAGAAAATCATAAATATTGGCATACACAAATCCCCTTAGCATTATGGGCTTACAGAACAAGCATCAGAACTCCCATTGGGGCAACGCCATTTTCTTTGGTCTATGGAGCTGAAGCAATCATGCATTTTGAGCTCGAGATCTCTTCCTTGTGAATTTCTTTGCAGGAATTTATCGATGATGATACTGCTAGACAAGCACGTCTTGATCAACTCACACTCATAGATGAAAAACGAATCAATGCTTTAGAGCATTTGCGAGTTTATCAAGACCGATTGAAACGTGCTTACAATGCCAAAGTTCATCTAAGAGAATTGGGGATATTGTCCTTAAAGAGAATCAACAAAACACCAATGCATTGCCGCATCTTTGAGATAAATTCGTGGCTAATTGGTTAGGTCCATATATGGTCACTGAAAGAGTGGGTAATGGAACTTATAGACTTGCCAGTTTAGAGGGAGAGGAAGAACCCGAACCACTTAATGTTATACACTTGAGGGCATTCTATGCATAGTTTGAATTTTATATGTACATATATACATGGCTTGTACAACAAAAAAAAAAAAAAAAAAAACAAATAAAATAAAAAGAATTTGCATTTCATTGTTAGTTGCATACATCTCATTCAAAAACATTGCATTTCATGTGCATACATCTCATTGAAAACCATAACATTTCATTTTCAGCCATAGTTGCATATCATGTTAGAGACCATTCTATCTTTTGGATATAAAATTTGGTCAAGAAAAAGTCATGTTGCCTTAATCAGGGGCACCTTCATAAAATCCATCAAACCGAATTGTCATTTGTACACCCATTTTCCATTTGCACATATTTACATTGCCAAAATGTTTTCAGTCACTCGGCCATTCCTAGTGTTTTAAGCAAACTTCGAAATGCATGTCAAAGTTCTCTAGGGCCATATCACAAATTACACTAAATAAAATCTTGAGTATTGGGAAATGATTTCAAAAGCGGTCTTGAACCTATCACATTTTCACATCTTAAAAACATCTTGTGTCAAAGAGAGATAACACCATCCTTGGGTTGTGCCTTGAAGTGAAAAGGGTAATCCTCGTTTGTCCTATCATGCAAACATAGTCCATAAAATAGTGGTTCTTACCACTATCACAAGCAATCACAAAATATAAATATAAACAGAGTAGTAAGGATAGGGTAAAATTCTCATCATACTTCGGTTGAGAATTCGATTCCCCAAAGCTCTAAGGAAATGAACATTTTTCACACACCACTGATCCCAAATAAGTTGTAAGGATCGTACTACTTGTCCAGTCATATGGATAGGTAGTCATCCCAAAGGCTTACAAAGGTCAAAAACAACATGGACTATGGAGTTAACCTTCACCGGGGCTATAGACGCTTGACTGGCAGTGGAGTATACTCATTGCGTGGCGACATGTCTCTCCTAAAAAAGAGACCTCTGAATGCTCATACGGACAAACTAGCTTCGGGGTCTTCTCCATAACAAGGTTACCTAATTTATACAAGATGAGGTTAATGAACACACTTGCACACACACAGGTTTTTGATTGCCTAGAGTCACTACCATGCTTCTGATTTTGTTAATGAACTCGCATGCACACACATTTGGTCCTAGTTGAATTAGGCGGTGTTAGTAAGTTTGTTTGATACCACTAGCATGTTTGAGTCTTTGTAAAATAGTCTTCCATATCAACCTCCATATCACCCTCCATATCTTCTTCCATATTCATGTCATTCCATACGTCATCCATTCACAAGCCACCAAGTTCGGTGCCCTTGATTAAATAATTCGCTAAATCTAAATATCCAAAAGTATGAGTGCTTCTTAGTGCATATTTCATTTACTTAGTCTTGCATTAATCATCCATATATTTACATATCATTTACTTAGTCTTGCATTAATCATCCATAGATTTGTATGTTATATACTTAGTCTCGCATTAATCATCTATAAGTTTGCATTCCATTCCATCACATATGCATCAAAAACATTAAAACATATAAAAACATGCATCACAAAAACATAGGCATTCACACAAAAGAGAGTAAAACACCAAATAAATAAAAACCATGTATATATATATATGTATAAAGGACAAACTGTACAATGAATGCCAAAAGGCTACAATATACAATAGAGCACCAAGGCTCATAAAGAGTGCATCTAAGCACTAAGCTAACCATCAAAAGAGGACCCCTAAGACCTAGTAGGAGCCCTAGACCTAGTGGTGTGCCTAGACTCACTACGCCTAGAGACAGAGGAGGATGGAGGATCAGGCAACACAATGTGATGCCTAAACAATGTGTCCTCCAGAGCCTCAATGTAACGAGTCCTAGACCTAAGCCTAGCTATGTCTATCATGTGTCGTCGCTCCCGCTTCGCTAGCTCTGCATGGAGTCTCATCACCCTGTCATCCTGGGGCACCCTGGTCGCTCCATCCAAGTCCGCCTGTAGCTTTGCCATCCTCTCCTCCTAAGCAACTAACAGGGCATCCCACTCTGTCGCCTGCTGATCCAGTCGAGCTATCCTCTCGTCTCGGGCAGCTAGCATAGCATCGCGCTCTGCTATCTGTTGCTACAGCTGCACCAGCTCATTCTCATGCCCGCTAGGGGGTACCTCACTAGCCTCTCCTACGACCTCTCCTAGGCCCTCTCCGCCATCCTCCCCGTCATCTCCGCTCCCCGAAGCCTACCGTGCCATCTTCCCCTTTTGCCTTCGACTGTCAGATCGAAGGCGGGGACCCTCCCTGCACTTGGGAACCTTCGTGGTTCCCTCGCCCTCTCCAGCCCCAGCCTTAGGCTCTCCGGCTCCACCAGCCACCAATGGTGGCTCCCACCTCGGCTCTGTGGCCATCCATGCTGCATACTCAGCTGTCACCCCGATGTCGTCCACGTCGGGGATCTCCATGTCCTCATCGTCCTCTACCACCTCCCTCCATGGCTCGACACACGATAAATACCCCTCTGATCTATGCCTCCAGTAGCGCACTGGCTCACTGGGGACATCCTGCCTCAATCCGACCTGGCAGAGTACTCAAGACATCTGTATGTACTCCGCCTCGCCGTGGCTCCGCCCCACTACCCATCTGGCCTGTCGCACCCGTCTCAGGTGCTCCCCATCCCCAACCTCCACCCGTGCCCCCTCCATGGGCACCTTGAGGATGCAGTATACATCCTCAAGCGTCACCGTCATCTCTCCAGTCGGGAGCTGGAACGTCTCCCGATCTGGATCCCACCTCTCGGCCAAAGCCGAGAGGTACCCCTCATCCGCCCGAACTACCTCCAACCGGGCTACCTCCGCTAGCCCCACTGCATCCAATATCTCCTAGTCTTCCTGGGACAACGACCTCCTCATCCCAGGAATGATAGGGGAGAATCGGTGTCATGCCTCTAACACCCTAAGCTGCAAAACAACAAAACAAAAATTTGTTACAAATTTTTTCCGAAAAAAAAAAAAAAAACACATAATAAGTGCTTGCTTAAATGAACAAATACCTCAGCTGGCTGCACTGGCGCGTTCGCTCCCATCTCCACCATAGCTCTCGCGTGCTTCACTCTCCCACACAACCTTTCACTCCACTTCACTCCACTCCCTCAGACGCACTTCTCTTAAGCTCGAATGCACAAATGAGCAAAATTCTCGCTGAAACTGTTTAAATAGCTGATTTTGGTGCCCTGAAACGTAGTAGGGCATTTCATGGTGGATTCAGATGCAGTCCTGCATCTGCAGAGTGCCTAAACACCGATGGGCGTCTCTGCCAACCACAAACGTAGACCGGCGTTTGGTGTCAGTATTGAATAAAGGAACAAAACTTACAAAATTGAAGCTTACCTCCTCCAAATTTCATCAAATTGCATTCATCCATTCTTCTTATCATAATAAAACATTTTGTGAAGGTTACAACAGTTTTGGACACAAATTTTGTCATTTCGCTCAAAAAGTGCATCATTCATCATTGTTTTACAAATTGGGTTAAAAATATTCAAAACCTTCACAAAATTAACCACATTCATCAATTCTTCTGATCTATCGTCAATTTCATTCTTCTTTCATCATGCATATTTTTGCCAAATCAAATTAAAGTAAACCTCGTATCTAGTGGTATATTCTATCACCTTGGCGATTGCAACGATTTGAATCCATGCAATTCGGTAAGAGGATTAAACCACCATAAGGACACTTACCATTTATCATCATCAATTATTTCACTGTTTGAAAATTGGAAATCAATTTTGGGTATTCTACTTTTCAAGTGACCTCATAACAAGATTAATTTTCTCAACAGTTGTCATTGATGGCCTAGTTCATGGGGCCATAAACATGGATAATCTTTCATATCGTCATTATTTTAAGTCTTGCTAGAGATTGTGGCTACTTAGGTTGATTGGTTCTGACCCGAGGAATTATCCATACAGTCACTAGGAGCATCTCTGAGTTCTGGAATCTTTCATGCATCTTTCATCTCTGCATATCAATGGCGCCAACAAGGCAATTTCATCAACGATATGGATTCACCCACAGGAGTTGGGGCATCCGTTATCAATTTCTAATTTTCCTATAGTGGAATTCATCTTACATGATCATGGAATTTACGAGTTTGGCAAAAATCCCTTTATAACCGTTGGAGGTAGAAACGGTCCATCTTTCACATCACTCATATCGTCTTTAATCATATTCTTTTTTGGTTTATACACCAACCCCTTTTCTGTTGGGACATAAACAGATGGTGCATGCACCAACCCTTTTTTTCATCGTTGGGGCAAAAACGGTTCATTATCTTTCGAATTTCTTCCAATTGGCTTGTGAGAACCATTCTCGCTCGCCAACTGAGGGGGTAAGCTGAAAATTTTTAAATATTCTTTTATTCTTTGGTCTTCAAAGTTGTGCTTTAGTCTTGAGAGAGAGTTGCGTCCGATCCAACTTTCGGGTGTCTTAAGTTTTTGTGCTACATTGTGTCTTCACACAAAGCAGCAAAAAAGGGGCATCTGTAGACACCAAAATCCGACCACTTATACCTTCCTCGCCGACCACGTGTCGATCATCCATCCTTCCCGCCATTATTTGGCCCAAATCCACACTTTCCCACCATTATTTGGCCCAATTTCACTTTTCCCGCCATTTTTCATCCCCAAATTTATTTAAATTAATATTTTTATATATATTTTAATATTTTAATATATATATATATATAAATAAAGTTTAAGTGATTTAATTTGAGCCGTCCATCCTTCATTTAATCTCATCCGTCCATCCTTCTTAATTCGTTTCACAACCTAGATTTATTCTCTACCCTTGGATCCACTTTAATCTTAGCCACACGTTCAAAGTGTCGTTAAAACCCTAAAGTGTGCCCTAAGAGTAGATTATAAATTGAGTCACCTTGATGGCTCAAACCCTATCTATCTCTTCGGCTAAACCTACTTATCTTCCCTATCTAAGTTTGGAGTTGGCTATTGCTATTAATCCTGAGTCTTCTGAGTCTTCTACGGCCCTAAGTCTAAACTAAACCCTTTTGCCGCATCCATCGCTGTCGCCTGGTCTCACCGCGTTAACAGGAAAAGGTATAGATTCGTCTAAAGCAAGTAATCTTTCTTTATGTATTAATCTGTTGTTGAATTCTCGCATTCTGTTTATTTTTATTTCATAAATCTAGGGTTTTAGATCGTTTCGAGGGCTCACACGGTGGAGCCCTCTTATTAGTTTCTAACTCTTTAATAATTTTAATGTGTGCAAGATTCTAGTGGTAGATCTGATTTGTTGATAGCAATGCTTAAGCTCGGAGTGGTCCGAGCCAAAGGATACAACGAAGCCCACTCATTCGTTGAGGTTAAGGATACATTCTTCGGAGACGCCACCACATTGTGCCGGCTAGGGTTTCGGAGAACCCTAGCACAAATTGTAACTTTGTATCACGAAAAGGGTTACAGTGCCTCGTTGTCCTTAAAAGGAGTTTCTAAACTCCATTGATTAATAAAAATCATTCATTTTGTACAACTGTTCTGCATTCCTTTATTGTGATTTCTTTATTTTTGTTTGGCATTGTATCTTTAATCTATAGTAAGCGTAAACTAT
This sequence comes from Wollemia nobilis, assembly GCA_028583015.1. Taxonomy (NCBI): domain Eukaryota; kingdom Viridiplantae; phylum Streptophyta; class Pinopsida; order Araucariales; family Araucariaceae; genus Wollemia; species Wollemia nobilis. Next base: position 5,516,820 of record JAQPPZ010000456.1, read on the forward strand.
TTTTAGCCATGGCCTTCCCAAGATGAGCAGGTAACCGCCCAACCTAGTTTTAGACTACAAGACTAAAAAGTTGGCTGGGTATTCCCATACGTTGACTGTCACTATTAAATCTTCCAACAATCCTTTCGATGTCATGGTCAATCGATCGGCCAACTACAACACTGTCGTAGTGGGTTTCAAGTTTGTGAGATGTAGCCTCTACATGGTCTCCTGAGGCATTACGTTGATGGTTGCTCCGAGATCGACCAACGTATTGGATAGGGAATGTCCCTCAATTTTTATAGTTAGAATCGGGCTACCCAGGTATGCATACTTAGGATGGCACGTTTTGCCCATCATCAAATCTACTAATTTACCCATGACATTGATAATCTAGGTTGCTCTTTGTCCTGGCTTCCTTAGACACATCTCTCTTATTGCCTTGGTATATATCAAAACATCTTGAATGGATTGAAATAATGGAATTGTCACAGTGAGGTTCTTCAAGCTAGACAAGATATCAAACTTCGGCTATGTTACTTTCCTTTGTTCTTACAGCTGATTTGGAAATGGAGCCTTTGCTCTCTCAGGCATTTCTTCTATCACCTCTTCTATAAGAGGTGTTTCTCCTACCTCTTCCTCCTCTTCTACTAGTGGAGGTGTTCCTACTCCTAGCTATCTACCAGACCTAAGCTAAATATGGTACATCGGATACATCTCACCCTCCATGTTGTATGATGGCTGGTTCACCCTATTATTAGGATTTGCCATCGGTTGTGCGGGTAGCTATGTAGGTCTCACTACTGGAAACGCTGGTAAATTCTGTTGGGGGTGAGCTAGTGCTACATTCTATGGAGCCTGATTCCACATAGTTTGGCCTCTCCACTACTGCCTAAGATATGGATATGGCATCCATGGCTGCTGGTTCAAGAATGTTGTTAGGGTGCGTTGGACTAGGGTGATGGCCCCCACCACCCCATGTTAGGTGGTTGAGGCAGGCCTTGGGGCATGTATGGTCCTCCCATAAATTATGACATTCCAGTTGGCATATTCCTCACAAGGGGTTGTGGCCAACTATTCTGATTGCCTATGAAATAGGCATCCATGCTTTCAGCATCCTCCTGATTACTGGGCAGTTGTGGGCACAATTGATTTTTATGGTTTAGCCTACAAACTACATATACTCTAACTTTGTTCTTCGGGCATGCATTATTTGCATGCTTCCCTTTTCATTTAGGACATAAATAAGCCAATGCTGCTTCTTTTTCTCTAACAACAGCATATCCATCTGCAATGCTAGAGATGAGAGCATTTCACTCTTTAAATCTTCCAACATGTTACCTATTCCTGTCTTCATGACTAAAGCAGTCACTTTCATGGTTCTAGAAGTGGTCTTGCCTCTCTTTCTTGAGTAGTTTTGACATAGTTTTCGGATGTCTTCCATAGCGTGCTGGTAGACATCACCTCCAAAAATCATGTTAAGAGCCTCTAGTGATTCATTGGTAAGTCCTCTCAAAAGGATGCTTTTGAGGGACTTATCAGATAGTTTCGTGTGAGGATATCATTGAAGATTGAAGTTGAATCTCTCTTAGTATTCCTCAAGAGACTCATCTTATTTCTTCATCATGCTCAGGACCTCTTCTCTGGAGTCTCTTGCTCTCCTGAAATCTTGGTATTGCTCTAAAAAGAGCTTCTTTATTTTATCCCAAGTGGTAATGTGTTTGTCTCCCAGACTGATGAACCATCATAAAGCTACATCATCCAATGTGGAAGGAAAGAGTTTTAGCTTCTGCGTATTAGATTTGTAGTCCATAGACCTGTATAAGACATCAAACTTAAATAAAAATAGGTCAGGGTCCTCAGTTGGGTATCCTCTAAACGTCAGAAGGTGAGTAGGGGATATGTTTTTCATTTTGGTATCTCCTACTCCATCAATCGAGAAACTAAAGCCAGATGAGACTTCTTCATTGTTAGCCATTTTTTTAGGAAATGCGATCTCTAATGCGGTATTTATGGCCTTACGACTGTTTAAGACTTTCTGAGTTAAGGCTCTAAGGTTTTATGGTGTTATCGTCCGATCTTCTACAACTTTCCACAATAGGGCTTCCTCTAAGGGTGTCCTATTAAACAGGGGATTTATGATGATTTGTTCTTTCCCAAGTTGATGGGATGAGGAGGCACTTTGTACAAAGTGCGGATCCTCACTCCAATGGATTGCTGGTGGTGGGCCGAGCGAGTCTAATTCAAATTCAGAATGTTCAGTTGACTCAAGTTTTGGTGGATTGGTTTTTATAAACTAACCGTTAGGTCCTCTTCTTCTTGAAGAACTCATACAAGGTCAGATGGAAGGTTTCTAGGTATTGTAAATAATCTAGTTGAGACGCTTCCCTGGCAACGGTGCCAAAATGTTGCGGGCCAAACAAGGTTAACTTATTTCCTACTTTTGTCACATGCCCATGCATTTAATTTATCAACCCAAGGAGCTTCATAAACTTGCGAAGGGTATTGAATAAGATTTCTTACAATACCACTTGAGATGAGTCCGCTAGTTCTACTACTGGGGGGTGTTTTCAATGGTCGCCAATCATTCATACACTCCTCAATAATTTACGTAAAAACAATTGAATATTTAGAAAGGAAATATTCACGCATTCCTGGAAATAAACCTATTGCAATACGAGAAATAACAATGTGGTAAACAATATTATAAAAGTAGTAAAATAATCTAGAAAACACAGGAAAAATAGGGGAAGAAATACTAGCTTGGAGTGGGCCCAGGACTCTAGCAGCTTCCTCCCAACTGAACACACACTTAGAAACTCTTAGAACTGTATTATAATTATCAAAGTATTACAATGCTTCTTCTGTATATCTCTCTACATTTACTAAAATATTCTATATATCCTTAGAGAGGTCTGTGTGTGTTTATATAGCACACCCGCAGATCTTCTGTTACAAAGAAGTTATAACAGTCGATTCATTCCAGACTAAACTGAGACAGTCTGGTAAATGTGATCGACGTCTACTAAAACTGGCATTCATTTCTAATGGTGGCGTGTTCACTAATTGGTTTATGCTTCACCCGACATTGGTAGGACATTCTCATACATTGGTACGATCCCAAATTTAACTCTACATGACGTAGAGTTGGAACTACACCAGTCTCTGTTGTCCACGTCGTGCTTGTCTGGTCAATGGACGAAGAACAGGGGTGACTTCCCTATGAGGAAGGTGCCTAAGTATGTTAGGTGCCTTCTCTATGTGAAAGACACCTTACTGCCATTGGTGCCTTCCCGGAAGAGGAAGGTGCTTATCTTCTGTTGGCACCTTCCTGTGAGAGGAAGGCGCTTTCTTTCTAGTGGTGCCTTCCTTATGAGAGTAAGGTGCTTGCATTCTAGTGGCACCTTCTTGTAGGTACCTTCCTTATGAGAGGAAGGTGCTTGCCTTCCAGTGGCGCATTCCTATCGGTGCCTTCCTCATGAGAGGAAGGCACTTATTTTCCTTTGGCACCTTCCTGGAAGAGGAAGGCGCTAGCATTCTATTGGTACCTTCCTGGGAGAGGAAGGCACTTGTCTTTCCTTGGCACCTTCTTGGAAGAGGAAGGCATCTACTTATGCTTGGTGCCTTCCTATAAGAGGAAGGAACCTACTTACGCTTGGTGCCTTCCTGGAAGAGGAAGGCACCTACCTTATCTGCATTGATTTCGAAAGAAACAAAGTGCCAGGTCCATGAAAAGACCTCAATTGATCCAAATCTGACTAAATCAACTGCAATTCCACAAAAACACACTAAAAACACATGAATTAGATAACACACATAATTTCATCAAATAATTATATAATCATTCATAAACATATGCAATCATTATTATACATCCGCATAATAATCAAGAAAATGTATACAAAATATGAGTATTTTTTATGCTCATCATTGTTTATAAACTACAAGATACTAAAGCATTTACTCTATATGATCTATTAGTGCACTCAACTCTCTAGGGGGTGATGTATATAACAAAAACTAATTGTAATTATTTATTCACTCTTAAAATGATAAAAAACATATAAATTATGTAGTAAGGACATAAGGTGCAAAAAACATAAAATTAGAAATACAAAATAGAACTAAAATAAAAATGAAACCACATGCTTGCAAATGGACATGAATTAATACAAAAAAGGGAAGACATATGAGAGCTCCAACTAACCTCACCCTTGTAGTAGGTTCTTTCTCCAAGGAGTGAGTATGGTTATCTTGTATTTATAGGAAAAATATTAAATACTTAAAACTAAATGAACCACAAATATGTGTTTCATTAAATACTAAAACAAAGCATACAAGTGCCTGTCTATGTTATACAATGAAACTATTATACCCTTTATGACTAATATCATAATCACAAATCCTTTTAAATGAATATCAAGGGGCATCTAATAATTTTTTAATCCTAATGATCTATAAACTATCTAAAAATGATTAGGATTGGATTGAAACTAACTACATTCTAAATCAAATAGAAAGCAACAAATTATAATTGCCAATAATTCTATTATTACTAGGGATCAATTTCAGTCCTTCAATGAATAGGATGAATCTGGTCCCTTGTATACAATGAAGAACACAAGCTTATACTGAGAGGAGGGGTGAACAATATAAGACCACTATTTACTTTTCTTTTCAATTCAATATTATGCAGTGTATAGATAGCAGTATCAATAGCAGTATTCAAAGCAATGCACAAAACACCATCCACAAAAATGACACAACAATTTATGTGGTTCACACAATATGGGCTACTCCACGGAGAAAATATTTTGCTAAAAATTTCTCAATCAATCTCTTGGGAGTCCTTCCCAATTATAATGTTTATGGACCTCTGTCCAAAGGAGATGTTGATCCCCTAAATCTTAAGTTCATGGATATCATCTATAGGAGAACTCTTTCCTCTTCTACTCTGGTTAGTGATCTTCTAGAAAAATTTGTCTCTCTGCTACACTGACTGGTGGATCTCTCTCCACTTGAAGACTCCTTACTCAAATCTATCTTCAATTGTCTTGGCTACTAGATATCTATCCACTGAGACTCTGTCCTCTATACTTTGTCACCTCCAAAGCTCTGTTAATAGGTTCACTTAGAACCTCCTCAAATATGTTCAATAGGCTCACTCAAAATTTGCTCAAATATGCTCAATAGGCTCACTCAGAACCTACTCAAATCCGCTCAATAGGCTCACTCATAACCTACTCAAATCTTCTCAATAGGCTCACTCAGAACCTGCTCAAGTCTGCTCAATAGGCTCACTCAGAACCTTATAAAATATTCTCAATAGGCTCACTCAGAACCTGATCAAATATGCTCAACAAGCTCACATAGAACTTGTCCCAATCTTCTCAATAAGTCCTCTCTAGGAGTTGCTCAAATCTGCATAGCAAGCTTTCACAAAAGCTTACACAAAAATAGTCCACAAGCCTTCTCAAAGACTTACCTCAAATTAGCTCAACAAAATATCAAATCAATCTCATAGAAGCATAAAGAGAATTGTTAGAGACTCAATATGTTCTATACTCAAATCCCAATCTTAATTCAAAGCAATCTCATAGAAGCATAAAGAGAATTTTTAGAGATTCAATATGTTCTATACTCAAATCCCAATCTTAATTCAAAGAAATCTCATAGAAGCATAAAGAGAATTTTAGAGACTCAATATGTTCTATTCTCAAACTCAATCTCTTTATCAACTCAATCTCAATTAAATCATAATATAGAATAGTTTGTTTTATGGAACTTGAACAACCACTCCACACATTCACTTGACTAGGCTCAAATAATTCTACTCAACCTATCACCACAAGGAACAACTTTTTATCACAAACCCTAGTCCAAGCGTGAATTAATCAACTCAAAAATTTTCCAACAATACTCAACAACAACTCTCACATAACAATGATACTCATGTTCTTTTCTAACTCAAGTTCAAGTTATTTGCACAATAACTCACTTCAACAACAATGCTTATAAAACAAGGTTTTAATCACAATTCTCAAACCTGAAAACCTTGAAGCATTAAACCAATCACTTTCGAAAAGGAAACTACAATAAATCCTTTTCACTCCAATGATATTTCAGAAATCAACCACCCAAATAAAATCAATGGAGAATATTGCTCATACCTTTTTGATGCTTTATGATTTGTCCACTAAATCTGTCACACTCAACACACTTTATTTCTCAAATCTCAAAAAGGGTTAGAGATATTGACTAATAACACAACAATAATATCCAGAATAACACCTTATTACTCCTAGTTTATTTTAACATCCACCAAAGTTCTTTTTAAATTAAAATTTAAACTAAATCTTTAAAATTAAATATCTCCATCACCGGGGCACCTTTTTCGATGAAACAAAAATCCAACTTGGGTTTTAAGAAAAACCCATTTCAAATATGCCATTCATGGTTTTAAATAAAACCTTTAAAATTAAATTTCTCCATCACCGAGGCACCTTTTTTGATGAAATGAAAAGCCAACTTGGGTTTTAAAAAAACCCATTTCAAATCTACCATCCATGGTTTTAAATAAAAACCTTTTGTAAAGCTTCCCTTGAAGCTCCTTTTGGAACCAAATGCCATGCATCCCTTCTTGAACCTTTGATCAAAAACCTTTGCTTCTCATGAAGCTCTTTGTGAAACATAGTAATTACTTACATAGATCCTTTTGACATCAATGACAACTTTTAGCTTAGGGACTCAAAATGTCCAATAATCTCCCCCATTGTCATTAATGGCAACCCATATCATTTTACTAAAATTTGACCTTCTTTTGCGCTCCCCCTGGGACTTTATTTCCCCTGGCTCAAAGCTTTCTCAAATATCAAATCTCTCCCCATATCATAAACTCTCCTCAATATACACAAATCTCTCCTTCTTTGTCATCAATGGAAAAGGGTCACCTTTGGGTCTTGAGGCTAATAATGACCCTCTTAGCTTAGCCCCTACCCCACATCCACATGAGGTGGTTAATTATGGGGTGGGAGAATTTCTACTCCCCAAAAGCACTGCTCTTTACCTTTACCTTTCTCTCTTCCTTTCTGAGTTTTTTGAATCCTCTTACTATTTCTTACCAAGTCATCATCCATGTTCTTGTCATCACTTATGTTCCTATTCCTATTCTTGTTCTCATCCATGTTCTTGTTTTTGTTCCTATTCCTGTTCTTGTTCTCATCCATGTTCCTGTTACTATTTATGCCTATTTCTGTAATATTTTCTCTACACCATATTGTTGTGTGATCATCATTATTGCACTTATAACACTTAATGTTATTATTCCTTGGAGGTGCAAATGTCTTAGGATATCTCCTAGTGAAGCCATATCTTCTTCTGCCATGAACCCTGCAATTCATTGCCTTATGAACAAACTCATTGCATGAGTAGCAATACCCATGGAAAAGCTATCCTTTCCCATATTCCTATCTTTTGTATGACCTGCATTGTGAAGTCATGTGCCCAAACCTGTGACATGAGAAGCATCTCCCATTGAAGCTTCCTTGCCTAGACCTCATTGGTCTCCTATTTTGATTGTTGTTCCATATGTATCTTCTTTGTGCATTTTTTATATCTTTGACCTCTTTGTTGTCCAACTCATCCTCTAATGTCTCATTCCAACTTACACTATTATTTTCTAAAGTATCTTCTTCTAAAATTCTTTCTTCTTCTAGACTTGAAGTAAACTTTTCTTTCCATTTTTTTGAGCCTGTTTGGAACCAAGACCTGTCTTGTTTTTTGCTCCTCTTTGTATCTTGATTATTTTGTCTACACTCTTTGCACTATTCACATATTTGTACAAATTTTTCTTGGAATCCTCTAAATATTCCTTTAGTAGTGCCACTTCTTGTGTTAACTTTTCACACTCCAAAATATTTTCTTCTAACTTATCCTTGAACTTACTTGCCTTAGCCTTTGACTTTTCTAAGTCCTCTATGAGCAATAATATTTCTTCATCACATTCTTGAAACTGACTTTCAAGCTTAGAGTGTTGCTTTCTTACCTTCTTTACTGTGTCAAGATCATAGATAAGTTCTCCCTTGAGATCATATCCATTCTCCACTGAATATTCCTCTATTTGTTCTCCTTTGTCCCTATCATTACTTCCTTTTGGCTTGTATTCTATATGATCACTTACTTCATCTTCTAATGCCATTAGAATATTCTCATCTGGTCTTTCAAGTGCATCTTCAAAACCATCATCACTGAAACTATAGCCATACCTAGTGCAATTATCTTCAAGATGTCCAAATTTACCACATCTAAAAAACTTGAGAATAATTGGAGTCCTTTTCTCTCTAACTATAAATAGGACTTCATCTCTATCATTGTCTAAAAAACTAGCATCACTGTCATTTGAGTACTTACTTGCATTATCCGCATAGTAGCTTTTCTTTTACCTTTGAAAAAACTTTTTTCTTTGTCTGTTTTGTCCATCCTTACCTTTTTTCTTGTACCTGTGTCTTTATGATTCTTTGTACTTGTGATCCTATTTTTCTTCATTACTATTGTACTTTGGCTCTTTGCACTCTATCGCATAGTGTCCATACTTTCCACAATTGAAGAAATTAATAGATCTTACATCTATGAATATTTTGGAACCATTATATCTTCTACCATAGTTAGCTTCTTCATCACTAGATGACTCACTACTTGATTCTATATTTTTACCCTTTTTATTTTAGTTCACTTTGAATGTAACTTCTTTCGGAGGAATAGGATCTTTTGTTCTTATCTCAAAAGTAGTAAGTATGCCAAGCAAAGAATTCCTTTTCAAAGAATCACTATCAATTGATGTTTCTATAGTAGAAACATTTTCACTATACCTTTTTGGAAGAGTTCTCGTGATCTTATCACAAGAATCAGATTCGTCAACCTTCATTCCAAGACCTCTCATCTCATGTACAAGTTCATCAATATTACTGAGATAATAACGAATATTTTCATCATCTCTCATTCTCAAGTTCTCAAATTCTCCTTTGAGATTTATGATCTTAGCTTTCCTGACACCTTTATCACCCTCATATATGTCATGTAGTAGATCCCACATATCTTTTATTGTTTTACAATATATAACCTTCATAGATTCAGATCTACCCAATAATTTTATAATTGCATTCATAGCTCTTGAATTTGCATGCATTAGAAGCTTACCTTCTTTATTTGTAGGAGGATTGATTGTAGAATCATATCCAAGTTCCACTGCATCCCAAACTTCATTTCCAAGTGCCATCAGGTGAAATATCATCATCATACACCAATACAAGAAGTCACTTCCATCAAATACTGTACTGTATTATTGAAGGATCCACCCTTTTGATCCTTGTGATCCATTATGTTCTTAGACCGCTTTACCTTCAAGCTATCAAACTCTTTAGAAGGAACCCGCTATGATACCAATTGAATAACACAAGCTTATACTGAGAGGGGGGTGAAAAATATAAGACCACTTTTTATTTCAATTTAATATTATGTAGTGTATAAATAGCAGTATCAATAGCAGTAATCAAAGCAATGCACAAAACACCATCCAAAAAAGTGACACAACAATTTACGTGGTTCACCCAATGCGAGCTACTCCACAGAGAAAATATTTTGCTAAAAATTTCTCAATCAATCTCTTGGGAATCCTTCCCAATTATAATGTTTATGGACCTTTGTCCAAAGGAGATGCTAATCTCCTAAATATCAAGTTCATGGATCTCTTCCACAGGAGAAATATTTCTCCTTCTACTCTGGCTAGTGATCTTCTAGAAGACTTTGTCTCTCTGTTGCACTGACTGGTGGATCTCTCTCCACTTGAAGACTCCTTACTCGGATCTATCTTCAATTGTCCTGGCTACTAGATCTCTATCCACTAAGACTCTATCCTATGTACTCTGTCACCTCCAAAGTTTTGTCAATAGGTTCAATCAGAACCTCCTCAAATTTGCTCAATAGGCTCACTCATAACCTGCTCAAATATGCTCAATAGGCTCACTCAGAACCTGCTCAATTTTTCTCAATAGTATCACTCAAAACCTGATCAAATATGCTCAATAGGCTCACTCAAAACCTGATCAAGTCTACTCAATAGGCTCACTCAGAACCTGCTCAAATATGCTCAATAGACTCACTCAAAAATTGCTCAAATTTTCACAACAATCTCACACAGAACTTGTACCAATATTCTCAATAAGTCCTCTCTAGGAGTTGCTCAAATCTGCATAGCAAGCTTTCACAAAAGCTTACACAAAAATAGTCCACAAGCCTTCTCAAAGACTTACCTCAAATCAGCTCAACAAAATCTCAACTCAATATCATAGAAGTATAAAGAGAATTGTTAGAGACTCAATATGTTCTATACTCAAATCCCAATCTTAATTTAAAGCAATCTCATAGAAGCATAAAGATAATTTTTAGAGAATCAATATGTTCTATACTCAAATCTCAATCTCAATTCAAAGTAATCTCATAGAAGCATAAAGAGAATTGTTAGAGACTCAATATGTTCTATTCTCAAACTCAATCTCTTTCTCAACTCAATCTCAATTAAATCAGAATATGGAATAGTTTGTTTTATGGAACTTGAACAACCACTCCACACATTCACTTGACTAGGCTCAAATAATTCTACCCAACCAATCACCATAAGGAAAAAATATTTCTCACAAACCCTAGTCCAAGCATGAATCAATCAACTCAAAATGTTTCCAACAATACTCAACAAAAACTCTCACATAACAATGATACTCATGTTCTTTTCAAACTCAAGTTCAAGTTCTTTGCACAAAAACTCACTTCAACAACAATGCTTATAAAACAAGGTTTTAATCACAATTCTCAAACTAGAAAACCTTGAAATATTAAACCAATCACTTTCGAAAAAGAAACCACAATCAATCCTTTTCACTCCAATGATATTTCAAAATTCAACCACCCAAAAAAAATCAATGGAGAATATTGCTCATACCTTTTTGATGCTTTATGAGTTGTCCACTAAATCTGTCACACTCAACACACTTTATTTTTCAAATCTCAACAAGGGTTAGAGATCTTGAGTAATAACACAACAATAATATCCAAATAACACCTTATTACTCCTACTTTATTTTAACATCCACCAAAGTTATTTTTAAAAGAAAACCCTTACTCAAAATAACTTTCACTAAAATAACGTTATCAAAAACCCTTATTACTCCTAACAATTTCAAAAATCACAATTAAAAATAATTCACAACTCAAACAACCACCATGAGCTTATTCTATAAGGTTACTCAACAAATCAACTAATGAAGCACCTTTACCCCTTATCACTCCACCTTAGGCAATTCAAACAAAAGATTAATAAAAACCTTAATACCTGCCTCAAGGGGAATCAAACCCTCGTATTACCCCAATGTGAATGCCCTAACAGCCAAGATTCCACATGAGCTATAGACTCGTTAGTGAAAAAGAAGTACCACCCGCTTCTTTTCCTTCACCCTCTTCTACCAAGTAAAAAGTATGCACCTTGGGCGCCTCAACAGAACAAAGCCAAAAATGATGCTTGCAGGAATCGAATGCACAACCTCATTGTCACCAAAACCTTTGTAAAATCCAAGCTACCACTAGGCCACGCTACCCAATGCATTTTGGGAAGTGGTCGCTGTCTCCCTTTAATGTTCCCTGGGTCACTTAAACGAAAAACACGAGCTCTTTTTCTTCGCAAATACCAAGCACAAATATCAACGAGCAAGGATGATTGAATTAAAAAATTCAATGGCATATTTATATGCCTTCCCTTTGCTTTGGAAATTTCGGCCTTTTTGAAACTTCCTTCATGACATCGACAGATAAACTTTTAATTTTAATTTTAAAATTAAAATTAAAATTTTAAATAAATTAAAATTTAAACTAAATATTTAAAATTAAATATCTCCATCACCAAGGCACCTTTTTCGATGAAAAAAAATCCAAATTGGGTTTTAAGAAAAACCCATTTCAAATATGCCATCCATGGTTTTAAATAAAACATTTAAAATTAAATTTCTCCATCACCGAGGCACCTTTTTCGATGAAACGAAAAGCCAACTTGGGTTTTAAGAAAAACCCATTTCAAATTTACCATCCATGGTTTAAATAAAAACCTTTTGCAAATATTCCCTTGAATCTCCTTTTAGAACCAAGTGCCATGCATCCCTTCTTGAACCTTTGATAAAAAACCTTTGCTTCTCATGAAGCTCTTTGTGAAACACAAACATAGTGCTTACTTACATAGATCCTTTTGACATCAATGACAACTCTTAGCTTAGGGACTCAAAATATCCAACATACAATTTTATTCTTCTATAGTAATCACTATTTTTGGGTTTGGATGTTTCTTTAATGGTTAAAACATCCCTTAATTATCATATCCATAGATATTTAGCTCAGACATATCATTGTGATTCTCCTAACATGGAATTGACCATAATAAGCATAGTTGGAATGTGCAATACCATTTTTTTTATTGAGCTATGCTTAACTTGTGGTTGACTTTAGGGATGAGTTGGATATATCAACACCACAATATTCCTTCCATCCATAGCTTGATCAACAACATCCCTTATGGTTAGCAAGTCGTTCATAGCCATATGGTCTATTGTTTACACCTTAGCTTATATTTGCAGCTCAAAAATACATGATTCCTCAATCTATAGAAATAAAATAGTAACTAATATCATCATATATATATATATAATCAAATAAAAGGAATCCAAATAGACAATAAATATAATATTATACTTATAACTCAATAGTTACATAAATCTACAATTTTGATCACAACCATAGGCTTAGGAAAATCTAAGGTACAAAAACTAACAAGGATTATAGTACCTCATCATTTCTACAATGTTGAATCAATTGTACATCCATGTGTAATAGCCATTATGATATTGATGATTTATTCACCCTCACACAATAGTCGTCATCGTACTAATTCATCTACATGTGACATTTATCCCTCAAGTCATAGGTTATAGGGTATGTGTTTCTATCTCCATCCTTGTAACCCTTGGGTTTTTGTATATCCTTCCATCTCTATGTTTATTCTATTATGGGTATAAAAAAATGATTAGTGTAGTCCTTGTGTAGGTTCCAAATCATAAGGGGCTTGAATCTAATTCCAACCTCAAAAATCCATAGACCTCAGCTAGATCGACATATATGTTTGCCCTATTGAGAGTCTCTTGGAGAATGAAAAGGGTATGAGGTTCCTTCTATAAAGGGATGGATAACTCATCCAATCTAGCATTGCAAGCCTTAATAGCCAACTCTACTTCACCCTTTGAAAATCCCTTAAATTATTGAAGAGATTTTTTTTTATAATTTTCTCATCAACGATCCATAGATAGGGTGATTTGCAATGCATCCCTTATCCTTAGGATTTTCTTAACATTTTTATGCTTAAGAAAGACCATCAATGACTTAAAATCAATTTCTTGGTATTTAATTACATTTTTCTACCATGATATTTAATTATGAATAGTAGATAAAAGACATGCATAACAACATCATCTACTAATAGATTATGATCCCATTTTGTGCACTTAGACAAGATAAAATAGGTAAAATTTGCAAAAATATATTTTCTTTTTAGGAGATGAGAGATAAACTTGGACCGTTTCCTTTGGGCTTCTAATGTCTAGGAATTTTTGCTTGGCTATATACTCCAATTACATCTATAGCTACTTTTCCTTTAGATAAAAATAGTAAACACATGAAGGCATCATATAATTGGTGAGTTCCATGGCTAAGTTGAATACCATGAGGAGTTATAACACTTTTGTGCTTTTTTTCTTTCTCTATTTTAGCCTTAAAATTTTCTATTGCTTTACTAATTGATCCTTAAGGATAATAGAGCATTAGTATGAGTGCAATGCATGTGAGCTAAGATATAACTAGGTTTCATCAGTTGCCATCCTCATGAAGTCCCCCAAAAATCTATATGATCAAGAAATCATGCAGATATGGTCAAGAAACAATGCAATGATATGAAAAGCAAAATGCAAAGTAGAAGATAATGTTAGGCAAACCATACAATATATATCAGGTAATCATGCAATATGAACAAGTAAACTAGATGCATCATGAAAACTAATCTAAATGCAAATGCAAAGTCATGCATAGTATCTTTGTTTTTTTTCTTTTGAATTACATCCATTGGTTCTTTAAATTCTTAAAGTTAGCACAAATTCTGATTGTGCCACCTATCTTAACAAAAAGGATGGTAGTGCAAGGAACTAACCCATCAAAGAAAGGGCTATTATGGAGGATACCTTCATGACTCATATCACAAAGAGGATCATCCACAACATATTCTTTGGGAGTTGCTACATGAAAGTCATTGCAAATTTTGACTATGCCATCCTTCTTGACGAAAGGGGGAGAAACTCCCAATTTTGCAAGGTCTCTATGAGATAGAGGAACAGGGTCCCCTTGAGAACTAGAGGACCTGACATGCACAACACAAGGGACTAACCCATCAAAGAAGAAGCTGTTCCAGAGGATATCCTCATGATATCTATCACAAAGGGTATCCCATTTAGCATACTCCTCTGGGGTCGCAACTAACTCAGGATGCACCAAAGTTACCATATTGCAAAATAGAATGTCATAGGGATAAGGGGGTCCCTCATCCTCATCACTCCACTCCAAGCCTTGATGATCTAAATATTCAGCATAAGTAATAAGGTGATCATCATCATCAAATGGTAAAGGTTGGTTTTTATTAGGGATGTAGCCTACGCCACATCTCCCAGGCCAAAGCTCAACTTCCAAAGGTTCTTGAATACCTTTCTGTTGTGGCCCCAAACCTTTACCTATATATCCCATGCTAGATAGGATTTTCTTGGGAAGTGGGTAATCATTGGATAGGTAACAATGGGTAAAATAATACTCTATAGGAAGAGGGTTGCTACCATGGATATTTTCTTTGAGGGAGACTCCTATGAAGATAAAGGTACACATGCCAATGTGTACGACTTCACCCTTCTTATAGGGTAAACCCATAGTCCTTGGTGAAGGTGGTAGCTTGGCAAGATCCAGAAGAGGTTCTTGAAGAAAAGGATTGACTTGATCCTATGATGAAACATTGATTAATGGTTCCTCACTCACCTTTATATTTTTAAGTTGCTTGGTGATGTGAGATGAAGAGACTGATGGACATAAATTGAGATCAGATTGAGCTTGCTCAACCATTGAATAATATTGAAATGGATGAGGGTCACCCATAATGGTGACAAGTTGATCTTTGAATTTAAACTTCAAACATTGATGAAAAGTAGAAGGGACAACCCTCATCGCATGAATCCAAGGGCATCCAAGAAGAAGATTAAAAGATGTAGGGCAAGATACCACATAGAACAAGGTATCTAAGATCTTAGGTCCAACCCTAAGGGGGAGAGATATAACACCATAGGCCTCTTGGGACTCATTGTTGAAAGCTTTGATGATGATATCGGATTTAGTTAAATCTTCCTCTTTTAATCCAAAATTTTTGAAAAAATTGATAAGTGCATAAATTGAGGGAAGAACCATTGTCTATCAAAATTTGCTTGATAAATGTTTCCCCAATAAATGCAGTAATATAGAGGGAAGAATCCCCTCGCAAGTCTGAGGAAGGAATATCATCATCCAAAAATGTGATATGATGTATCCCAAGAGAGCCTACAACATCAACTATAGCACTAGGGGAAATGTCTTGAGGAATAGATTGTTGTCTTAGAAGCTTCAACAAGGCTTCCCTATGAATAGGAGAAGTTTGCAAAAGCTCTAAGAGAGATATATTAGTTGGGGTACTAGCTAACTATTTTTGAATGTCAAAGGAGACTTTAGGTTGTGGTTTCAACACTAAAGGTGGGTTTTCTACTCTTGTGCTCCTTTTTTGGGTACTCTTCAAAACTAAGGGTGGTTTTGAAGGTTGATTGGATGTAGAACTCATCTCCTATTGAGATCGTTGAGTCGGTTGAGCTTGAGCTTGTTGCCTTGTAGTTATTGCTATCATACCAACCATATTGTTGTAGGGAGGTGGCACATTATGATATGACACTTGATTAGCTACATGTTGCCCATGCTTAGGTAGGGGGTCTTGGAAGATCCCCATGTCTTGATTAGTTGTGGGTGCTTGTTGAGTAGGAGGTTGATTTTTTGTTGGAGGATTAGGTTGAGGACCCTCTATAACAAGGTGACCTTCATCAATTAAGTCCTGAACCACATGTTTCAACCTCTTACATGAGTTTTTCATGTGCCCCTCCACTCTATGATACTCACAATGTTGACCAAGCTTATACCAATTAGTCGTGGTATCAGGTTGCCTTATGGGAGGTAACTCTATCATATTTGCTTCCAAAATTTGCTTTAGGACCACATTCATAGGCGTGTTGAGTCTTGTAAAATTCCTTGGTGGGGGTTTTTGAGGTTGGCTAAGCACCATATTTTGTAGGGTGTTAACAACACTGTTAATAGGCCTACTATCTGTTACCCCATCACCAACTACATGCTTGTTCTTATACTAATTTTTTGTGGTCCTATCTTCTTCTTTCTTTGGCTTAATTTGACCTCTTTGAATGAGGGCTTGCTCTACCCTTCTTTCCAGGTCTATGGCTTGGTCAAAAGAAGTAATGGTTGTTGTCTCCAATTCATAAGATATTTGCTCTTGTAAATTTCTAATAAATATCTCAAGCATGTCTCGAGGAGGTAAAGTATATCTCAACCATCCAACTAAAATTCTCCAATGAGACAAGAATTCTGAAAAAATTTCATCTTTACCTTGTTTCAACATATAAACATCTTTCATAGTCACATTTTTCTCAACATAAGCTCTGAATTGTTGAACAAACAATTTTGTTGTCTCTTCAAAATTCCTCAAAGAATGATGAGGCAACTGATAATACCATTCCAATGCCATACCACCAAGGCTCTTAGGGAACATATTTAGCAACAACATGTCATCATATATAATATCATGGCATGTTATCCTAAACATCCTTAAATGTTCAATTGGGTCCTTTTTTCCCTTATAAATAGGTAAAACTAGATATTGGAAAATGCTTAGGGTAGGGCCTAGAAGTGACAATAGGGTCTAAGGGTTGATTGCACATTTCTCTATAGTTGTAGGTGAAACTTGGAGGTTGTATCATATCCACTCTTGAAACCAATTGCTTCACCACACTTGTTAAACTTTGCATATCAGGATTATTGTTGTGCAATACCCCTAGATTCCCTAGGGGAGGGGTATAGGTAGGTTTTTGAAAGGAAACTTGGTAAATGTTGGAGGTATTAACATTGTTATGGTATGGGTTGTGATATGTGGTATCTTGTTGTGAAGGATAACTGATATTTGGTGGAATAGAAGCATGAATGTTGAGATGAGTAGAATGAGGAGGAAATTGAACATAATCTTGATATGCACTACTAGTTGGAGGAACTTGTGGAATTCCCCCAATGTTGGTGGTCATGGTAGTAGCATATGTTGGTTTATGAAAAGGATTAACATGATGTGAAGATTCAAACAAGGGGTTGTTATGAACATGCCTAGGAGAGATGGTTGGAGGAGGAGGCATCTCACCTCTTTCAAGTTGGGCTTCCTCTTCCATAGCTTTAACCAAAGCCTCCCTATGATGTTTCATAAAATCCCATATATGATCAAAAGATGTGAAAGTGAAGCCTCCATTGGGCCCCTCAAGAGGATCAAAGTTAGTACCAATTTCTTCATGTTCTTCCTCTTCTGCATCTAGATTATGATTCTCCCTATCAATATGATCATCTTCTTGAAAAATTTGATCAGATTCTAAAAGCTTTCACTTACTCCTAGTGTTGGGAGCCATTAGGAGGAAGAGAAAGGATAGAGGAGAACACTAACAAAAGACACACAAGAAGATTTTTAAGATGTTCTTAATATTTTCTAATTCTAAGCAAACAAATTTAGTGGTCTTGCTTAAAGTTTTCAAAAGAAAAACAAAAGGAAGAGGCTTCCTATCTTGGCCACTAAGATGTGTGTTCACGTCGAGTTCACCAAATATGTAGAGGGGAAAACTGCCCTATTGCATACGATTCTTGGTTGGATCCATTGGGAGTCGAGGTGACCATGGGGGTGTGTTATATTCTCTACACTCAGGGGCTTGGGGATCGAAGGGTTCACCAAGAATGGTTTTAGGACTCGCTCCAAGTCTGGGATGGAGATGTTTGATGTGTATATTAAAGCAATCACCTATGTTTGGCCTCTCTATAATCTAAGCTAAGAAATGAAAGGACAATGCAAGGCAAACAATCAATGCAAGCAATCAAGGACTAACCCTAGAATGATTCTCAATTTTGAATGATCACTAAACCCTAACTTGCAAAATAGATCCTTTTCTTTTTAGCAAGGGTTTAAAGAGAATGCACAAACATAATTAACCCTAGAATGCAAACTATATGCCTTTTCTCTTTCAAATGCCTAGAATATGATCAAAATGTTTTCTCTTTTATTTAAGATCTAGGTTTTGAATAGAAATGGGTAGAAAGCAAACAACAAACAACCTAAGAGATTTAACTTAGAACACTTATCTGATCTGGTGGTTGACCTCAGCTTTTACTTGTGTCCAAAATATCCAAGCAACTTCAAAACCTGTAAAATAGTTTCACAAAATCCTAGAAAATTTGATCAGCATTTGGGGGCCTACTTAGGCCACTATAAGACTGAGCTTGGAGGCACAACAATCAAGCCCCCTTGGTCCTTTTAGCTGACCATTCGAAAGCAAAAGTGATTGTTGACCTTTTTGGAAACAAACAAGACAAGATGCAATGAAATGAAATAGTGCAAAAAATAGAATGCAGATAATAGTATTATGGCCTAAATGGAACATGCAAGTGGAAATGAGGGTTTGGGAGTGAAACCTTACCCCCAAACCTAGCAAAACCAAAATTGTGCCCCATAAGGGGCGACCATGATTTTAGGTTCTACCAAAATCATGCCCTATAAGGGGTAACCATGATTTTAGGATAGAAGAGCAAAATGATGAATGGATGCGAATTTCAAACATAAAATGTAGAATAAATAATTTTAGAAATAATACAATGAAAGAATAAACCTGGTGGTAGTGAAAGAACATAAGAGGATATTATTTGGGTGGTGCATGACTATTATTTCCTTATGGAGGAGGTAACAATCATTATTGTTGATGTTGTTGAGGAAATTTTCCTCAAAATTATGGTGGATTGGGTTGATATTGTTGTGGATATGACCATTGTTGGCCTTGCCAACCTTGTTGTGGCCAATATTGATTGGACCAATCTAGTTGTGACCAAGGTGGAACATTATTAGACCATTGTGGATTTAACCAATTTTATTGTAGTAAGGAAAATTAGAATGAGCCTAGGGATTAGGCATACCTTAATATCATCCTTGATTGTCTCCTTGGAATGGCATCCTTTGTGTAAAAATAAAAACATATTATTTTTCTTGAAGATATGGTTCCTTTAATGTTGTCTTTACTACAGGTAATTGTTGGTAATATTCTATTGAATATTGCTAATCACAAATATTGCAAATGGTAGTTTTGTTTAAAGGACAGTCACATAATGTGTCCTTATTATTGCAGTGAGGACAATAGAAAACCTCTACCTTAGTTTTATTTTGCAGCAAATCCAAGGAAGATGTAAATGTAACTAGCAAATTAATTTTTAAATCATTTAATAAATTATTGAGTTCAATTCTTGTAACTCCTCTAGTGGTTCCAATTGACTTGTTATTGCACAAAGAGGGCCTTGTGTGAGAGTAATTGGTATATAACTCTATAATTTGATGGAAAGGAATATTAGAAATATTCCCTCCCACTATATTGTTAGCTTTGTGAATAGATTAACTCACATAAAACTTCAACCATGATCTAACATGATAATATCTCACAAAAATATAACACAAATGAATGCAATATACAAAAATTTCATTAATGATATAGCTTAGTTACAATGCATGGAGTTTTACCTCCATTATATCATTTTTTGTGACTTTTTAGTCCTCTGACTATTGATCTTCCACTTCTATATGAAAATTGCAACCTTTCATATTACTCATAAATATAACTTTCATTTTACCACATATCATGTGACTTTTCATACTACTTATGATACTTTAAAATATTTCTCATAATGCCACATACACTATAAAATATAAATCATCTACCAAACTAATATTGCAAGGGGGTCAAATAATGTAATATCTCCAACACCCCTATGTATTACATTATTTGGTAGAAAGACTTTTTTCCTTCAATATTTGATTCTTATTTTTCTTCAATCTTAAGCTCTGACTCTGTCATGGATGAATAAATCATCTATGTCTACCTTTGGATCAATGTATCTGAGTCATTACCTCTAGGTCACTACCATTGGTTTTGCCTCTGGATCACTACCTCTAGGTCTCTACCTCTAGGTATCTACCTCTAGGTCACTACCATTGGGTCACATCCACTAGATCACTACCTTGGGGTCATTGCCTCTAGAATTCTACCTCTGGGTCACCTCTGGATAATTATTATCTTTGGGTCATCCACTAGAATATTTTTAAGGCTATTATCTTTGTAGGATCATCACTACAAATGATATGGAAATACCAAATGTGAAGCTAATATTTTCATTATGTGCAACTAAATATATAGTACATGAAATAGAATCACAAAGGTTACAAGGGTTATAACAACCTGTAACAACATGCTAAGTAGGGATAACCAACAATAACCACATGGATGCAAACAAAGCAACAAACTGCTAGATGACAAGAACTCTAACAACCTAACTATGCATCCTAAAAACTAATAAATCATATCCAACGTGGGCATACTATACCTCACATAAATACAATGCAAGAAATATAATATCCAATGTGGGCATACTATACCTCACATAATACAATGCAATAAAATAACTTAGGCTTATAAATAAGCCTAAGGTACAATAGTGTAGACACCTAAAACATGTCATGTTTAGGAGAACTACCCACATAGGCACATTCCTAGACCATATGACTAAACCTTGGACTTTCCAAGTATCAAAAGTGGTTCTCACCACTCATCTGGGGTAGTCTTAGCCCATCCAAGCCTAGCCGCTATGAACCAGAGTGGCTGGATCCTAGCCGCTGTAGCCTAGAGCGGCCAAACCTTAGCCGCTGTAGCCTAGAGTGGCCAAACCTTAGCCACTGTAGATGACAGCGGCTAAGCCATAAAAAGCATTTTATCGACAAATAGGCCTAATCAGGGGTGGAAGTGGTAGTCTGCATGCAATAAAGGTGAGCGGGAGTAACTTTGCATTCCCCTTCATGACCAGTTCACATGGAGGACTTGAGTCTAAATTTAGACTTCAATTAACTGGTCTTTAAACATAGAAAAGACAAAATCTTCTCATGCTAACATTCACTACGCATGAGGGATTCAATCCTAGGGTTTTGAACATAGACCTAGGGTTTCACACACTTTAAAAGGTGCAAGCCTAAGAGCACCAAGGATCCCAAATTTATCAAGATAGGTCATTGAGGAGAGCTTTCGAGACTTGGAGAGCTTCCCTTGGAGACTACCATTACAATGAAGCCCTATCAGATTGGAGAGCATATTTGAGCACCCTTGAGGAGCAACAAAGTGCTAGCCAACTCAAGGGTTTAACATGAACAAATACGACAACCATTTCAACATTAGATAGCAAGCTTAGGTCCATAGCCTTGGAGCAAAGAAGGCAAGTTTCACTTTAGCGGTCATTGTCCTAGATAGTGGCCCACAAGCCTAGCTTAAGGTTTAGACATTAGCTTCTTTTATTCTAATTTCTTCATATCTTCATATCATTAGCATAGAATTTACTCATTCATTCATAGAACTAGTTTCATTCATATTTTTCATTAAGTTCATTTATTACTAACAACCTCATTCAAGGAGGCAATCTCGGACATCTAAGCGTGTGTTGTTGTTTCATTGCTTATAGGGCTACAAGTTCATCGAGAAAATCCACAACATACGAGAGCAAGAGGATCCCTCTAGAAATCAGACCTAGAGAAGGAGGCATCTGTAAGCCCTCATACATTTCTATGTGTGGAACCAGGAAGCTTGTAAAAGTGCACCACCCCTTGCTAGGGGACATCTTCCTCACTTGTAATTCATTGTATCAAAATGGGTATCCCTAAGAGGGACCGACATGTAACCAGGTTTTAATATAAATAAAAAGATCTATCTTTGTTACTTTCCATGTTATATGCTTTTCATGGTCTTTCATTTCATTTTGGGTATAATATTGCAAGTAGAGTAAAGCGGTGCGTGCATCCCGAGGTCGCTACAGATGGTGATCATGGTGGGACCCCCACCAAGTTTTTATTTTTTTGATTTACTGATTCAGGTTTTTGTGTATGTTCTATCCGCTCTAGTCTACACGGCCAAATCAGCCGCTCTGTCTACAACGACCCACACTCCTTCTACAACGACCATTTTAGCCGCTCTAGTCTACAACGGCTAGCGGAGAAGTGCAACAGAGGGCAGAATTTCTATCATCTGAGTGGGATTCAAGGTTGGTACCCCTTCCTTATATTTCTATGATTTTCTATCTACATTTGATTTCTATAAATAGCAAGCATAAACATAGATTAATTAGGAAAAATGAAAGAAAAAGAAATAAAAATTGCATTTTGCATTTCCTAGGTTTCTTTTAGATTTCCTCTAGGCACTGCTAGGAATAGCGGACCTCTACCTGTAAGGTCCGCCCTAGTCTCCAGTGTGCTAGGCCATTGTATTTTGGTTTGCTTACATGTGGCCCAATCAGTGGTTATTTTCATCACAAAATAGGAGAGTGCATTAAAATCATATAGACTAGTTATAGATGCATTTGTCTAAAAATGAAATATTCTTTTTAGGCATTGTAGGAAAGTAGTCATGAATGTTGGTTGATGCATCACTTTCTATTTCAAAATATAAAAATAATCACACACACTTGCACGTATCATTATAAACATTGGTAAGGTTGGATTTCATCACCAACCCCCAATTCAGACCGGTGACGTTGGAATTCACCTCCTTCCACCGGCTTGCCCCCTAGATATCCTTAGATAGAATAGGGAACTCCTTCAAGGAGGTGCTGGTCTCTTGTGTTCAAACTATCTCCCACTATTGGAACAATTATTGGTTCAGAGTGGAAGAGCTAGGTGAACCCCCCACTGGGATTTAAGTGGTGTACCCTAGACTCTTTTGAGAAATCATGTTTGGCACTAGTGTTCCTAATCACCACTATGATTGAGTTCTTTCATTCTAAGTCCAAAGCAAGAGCAACAACAAATCTAAACACACTAAAACCAGTTTTAGGACACACATTTAATCCATAAAAGAGATAATCATATTGTTTGCTTTGTGTGTTTCTTTGTTATTTGGGACCAAACCCTAACCCTAATTTTTAGGGAAATTTATTGAAAAAAAAATAAAAAGCTAATTTTTGATTCTGCATCCAACGGATCGAGAATCATGCAAATCGGAGCTATAACAAAAAAGTTATTTTGGTTTTATTTTTACTCTATTTTCGAGGCTGAAAATAGGGAAAAACTGCACTAAAATAGTCATAAAGTGGGCTAGACAACTCCAAAAACTACCAAATTTATTTTGTTGTCTTAGTTAGCCCCTAGGGCACCTCTCCCAAAAATTTTGAGTCCTAACTCTTCATGGTTCAAAAATTCCTAAAAATTCCTAAAAGTGGGCATTTCCCCATGGGCCCCGGTTAGCCAATTATTTCAAAAATACAAAATTTTGACCCGAAAGTCACTTTTTAGAGTCATAGCCCATTGTGATCAGCTCGTTGCACTGATCATTTTGATATATGACACTTAAAACCTTTTTTGGAAGCCAAAAATTTTATTATGGCCAGGAGACCTCCCATGATGAGCAAGACCTCCAATCTAGAGAGGGAATCAAGTTCCATGACCATGAGACATATCCAAATCAGTCCAGAGGACATGGCCATCCCTGAATGGCATCCCAGGTCTTATCATAACATCAATACCATCCATAGGGGGGCAAACCTTCGAGATAGCCCTATTAGGGAAGCACCCATAGGCCCTCCAAGAAACCTGCCAGACTAGAACACCTTGATGGAATTCTATATAAAGAACAATATGCCCACTGAGGGGCCTAATAAGTCAATGTCATAGGTTCACATACCAGATTGCTCCATACATCAATCAAAAAATGAAAATGAGGGCACACCATGGCCTAGGCTAGATGAGCAAACCACTTCGGTTGATCGAGAAAGTCGATCCCCTACTCCTCACAAAGAGCATTCTGCATGTGCACGTTCTGCTTCTATGAAGTATGAATACATAGAGCTTACATCTAAGTCTGAAGATGTGTCCTTCCTCATAGATGAGGAAGAGGATCCAAGACATCATCCTACTCCTCATGAAGAGTACGTGGGGCAGTCACGTTGCATGTCTACATTGTCAGACTATACAGAGTCCATTCATAGACCAAAGTATCAAGCTAATGCAACCTTTAAAGAACATGGAAAACAACTAATAGATCCTGCTAGGGGAAAAATATATGACAAAACCATTCATATTTCTAATACGAGGGTACATAACCCCTATACAACTGAACAACAAAATCATACACATCAGGCACTAAGGTCACAACTTTACCAACAACAATGCATGGATCAACAACAATTGAATCAACAATGGGTGGACTCACAAAAAACACACCAACAAAGGGTGTATCAACTAAATATGTATGAACAACAAAGGATGCAACAAGGCATAAGGCATCCAGGGCAATCTCAGAATCTGCCCCTCGATCATGCAAAAATAGTGTTCAACATCAAAGGTCATTATCTGGTTACCATCAAGAACCTCATACTCCTCAACAATACCAAGGTCAATATGATGATGAATCATATGAAGAGTCCCAATGGGAACATCAAGAAGAAGTGGATACTTACTCTGAATCTAGTTATGATGAGGTATCTAATGATTATAGTTATCATCCAACTCAACATCAAAAGCAACCTCCTCTACCTAATCAAGGGCAACAACTAGAAGATCAGATCATTTCATCGAGGCCATACAAAGTTCTAGTTGATCGAATGAATGAATTTGAAAAGCAAAATCAAAGGTTGGTTTATCAGAAACCTACACTAAAGAAGCTTAGCAATCAGCCTTTGCATCCATCAGTGTCATCACCAACATACCCATCAAATTTTAGGATGCCTCAACTTGAAAAATTCAAAGATGACGAAGATGCACAAGAGCACGTGACAATCTTCATCAATACATGCTTCCAATTTCAAGACAATGACCCCTTGATGCTGAGAGTTTTTCTTACAACGCTAGTTGGGGATGCTTTGGAATGGTATAATCATCTACCCCATCATAGCATAAACACCTTTGAGCAACTCGCTGAGTTATTTCTGGAATGCTTTGCCTCTAGTGCTGAGAAAATGATAAACTTTACTGACTTGGCAAGCCTTCGTCAACTTGATGATGAGCCAATCATGGAGTATGGCAAGAAATGGAGAAATATGATGTCAAAATTACCTTTTACCATACCAACAATAGAGCTCATTCAGATGTTTACTAGAAGCTGCTCAAAACAAATCTCGCTTCTCCTACAATTACAATAGTATCAAACATTTGAGGAGGCCTTGACGCAAGCCAAGGTCATTGAAGACATCAAGATAGAGGAGGGTGAACTCCACAAGGGGCAATGGTCAAACAAGAATCTCAAAGGTGACAACAACCAACAAAAGGTAGCCTCAGTTAATCAAGTTATTTTGAGTAGCTCGAAATCCTCAAGTCAGGTGGCACCACCTCTAATAGTGGGGCATAATTACCAAGCTCAGCCTCCTCTGGCCCAAGATCATATGCAACAAAATTAGATACAAGGCCAACAACATAGGCCACAATGACAATATACTGATTTTCTAGAGACATTAGCATCACTCTTTGATCGATTGTATGAGGCATGAAGAATCAAGCTTCCAGAAATCCATCCATTGAAGCCTAATAAGCGTAGATCAAAGGCACACAGAGAAGAGCTATTTTGTGTGTACCATCGACAAAAGGGGCATGACATCCAGACATGTCATCCCTTTAGAGATTTAGTGCAAGATATGATTGAGAGGCAAGAGCTTCAAATAAGACTCCTCCAAGACCCCTTGCCTACACACGAAGCAAACATAGCACCTAACAATCAAGTTGAGCATGTCAATAAGGTGCACATAGCCCCACTTGATGAGGGTTTTATTGGTATGATCAATACTACAACAGGAAGCAAAAGATACCTTGATCAATACAACATACCAAAAAATTCAACTAAAGACAATAATCTATCATGGTCCACACCAACAATCAATTCAATTCACTTACAAAAGGACCCTGTGATTGCTTTTTACAAATAGGAGATTGAGCCAATCTCTAAAGATGAACTCGATCCTCCACTACACATCATAGCAAGCATCAATCAAATTTTGTACAAGAGAGTATTGATTGATATTGGATCAGGTATCAACATCATCATGACTACAACTTTGAAGTATTTAAATCTGCCACCTTCACGCATTAAGGATGCAACATTCACATTGAGAGCCTTCAATGATGCCACTTCCTCAACAATTGGCATAGTAATCTTACCTATACAGGTTGGGATGAAGATGATACCTACATTGTGCCATATCCTGGGGGTGAGAAGCAATATAACATATTGCTAGGTAGACCATGGATGAGGGATATGGAATGTGTGCCTTCCATAGTGCACCAAAATCTAAAATTCATACACCAAGGACAAGTGTACGTAGTCCCCCAAGATCCTGAGCCATTCAAGTACTACAAGAAGTTTGATGAGCCACAAGAAGCTCTGGTGATATGCGGGCCTCCAAACATTCATGCGGATAAAATCACCAAAAATTCAATGGAGGCTTGCATCGAGAAGTTGCTACCTCCTCCCATCACCAAAGATCATGATATCATATTACTTGATGAGGAGAAGAGAACATCAGTTAACATGACTAAAGCACCTTCAACTGGTCCAAAAGATAAAGCACCTTCTCAAGAGTTCGTGGCAATGGTTGACGTTACGTCAGATGACCAAATGACTCTAAAGTAGACAAGACAAGATATGGTGCAATCAAAGGTTGCTTCCATGGTAAAGGGGTCAAAACCATTGGCTTTAGTTACCCTAGACTCATTC
The DNA here is from genome assembly GCA_028583015.1 of Wollemia nobilis. Taxonomy (NCBI): domain Eukaryota; kingdom Viridiplantae; phylum Streptophyta; class Pinopsida; order Araucariales; family Araucariaceae; genus Wollemia; species Wollemia nobilis. The sequence goes on from JAQPPZ010000456.1 coordinate 5,544,023, forward strand.
TTCATAGGGCCTCCTCAAGAGCAAGAGCAAGCATTTTCCCTACATCATATTGAGGGTATTCAAGCTAGTAAGCAAAATCTTGTGGATGCCACTAGCAAAGTGCATCATCATGAAGCATCCACATCAGCTCAAATGAATGAAAGGGATGATTTACATTCAGATTGTGAATCTTTAACATCAACTCTTTCACCCAAGTCAATCTGTGATGATATTCCAATCTCATTGCTAGAGGTGCACATTAAATCCTTGCCAGTCATGCATTCCATCCTAGATCATCTAGATAGAATGGAGTGCCAAGTGAATGAGCAAAATGAGGCATTGCAATATATCATGAACAAGCTCAAGAACCAAGAGCTACAAGAGCAACCCTCATCTGAAGTCAAATTGTCCCTTGTGCAACCACAAGAAAAGCCTCAGCCAAAGCAAATGCCAATTCGGCCGCCTCAAAAGTTGAACAAGCATCCCCCATTGCCTGAGCCTGCGGTAGTGGTTTTCAATCGATTATGTGCTACAAATGCTATCAGATTACCTGAGGTTGGCCAGTTAGATCCAAATCACCCAAAACATCAAGGGTATGAGGAAGAGCTACACTGTCTATACCATAGACAAAATGGTCATGATATTCAATCATGTTGGGGTTTCAAAGCCATAGTATACAACATGCTTAGAAAGAAGCAGCTTCAGGTTGTTGACCAACAAATGATCTTAGCCAACGATCTGTCCCTTGCATCAAAAATACAAGGGGAGCCCTCTAAGCTAGTAAGTGACATACCTAGGGCTCAACCTGGTCCTCATACCAGGCCAAAGCATGCTAAACGCTCAAAACAATAGCATGTCTGGACTCCTTTAAATGAGCCTATGTCTATCATCTTCCAGAAGCTCCAAGAGACTAAGGTCTTAACATTACCTGACATGCAACATCTAGATCCAGATAGGCCTAAACCTAGGAGTTCTAGGAAGGATCAACACTGTCTCTATCATCGAATAGAGGGCCATGACATTTGCAATTGCCATAGATTCAAGAATATGGTCCAAGACCTATTAGAGCGAAATGAGCTCCATCCAGATGGTTCACTCATTCCTCCCCATCCGGATAGGGACACCCAGTTGATTTATGTCATGCCCCAATTGGGAGAGTTGATTTCTATCACTCTTCCTAAGCCTACTGACTACATTGTAGTAGACAACATGCACAGGGGGATACCTAAGGTATCATACCTTCCCCTTTTTCAAAACATCAAAAATTAATATACAAAAACTTCATTTCAAAATACAAAAACAATATAAAACATAGAAATACAAACAAATCAGAAAGCATTAAAATAAAAAACAAAGGAAATCACCAACTTGGTCAAATCTCATCAAAAGGCACCAGGGGCATCTCTAAGCCGCTTGGTCAAATCAATCAAAAATGCTCCAAGGGTATCCAATCTGCTTGGTCAAGATCAATCAAAAGCCCCAAGGGCACAATAAGCCCTTTGGTCAACATAAAATCAAAAACACAAAAACAATGCAAAAATAAAAAATACAAAAACATTTGCATCTTCCATCTGCATTCAAATAGTTGCATTACATCCATTACATTTGCATATGTTAGCATCACAATCTTGCAAATGATGCCACAATTTGTATCACAATCATAATATTCAAGTCCACCTTCATCCATGCCTCCATGTGTGTAACTATGTTTTTCAACACAACCATTTCATGTTGCTATAAGGAATATACTAAGGTTTCCTAGTCACTCAACCATATCTAGTGGTCTTATCAACTTTTGTAGAAAGCCACCTTGATTAGTAGAGGGTAAGGTCTAGTTGTGATAATGCCTTGGATATTCAGGATCCCATCACTAATTGAAACACTAAAATCCTAGCTGGTACAAGGGAAAGATGAAAGCTGCAAAAGTGGTCTAGGTTACCTTAAGTGAAAAGGATCTTCCTTGCTTATCCCCTTGTGCGACCGGTTCAAAGGTGTTGAGAATTGGAAAAAGGACAAGCTCCACCCTACCCAATTAAATCCCTTGCTTAAATCAAAACAAGCAAAAATCCCGAACAAAGTGCAAATTCAAGATCCCAAAAGCACAAATTCAAAGTACTCAAAAGCACAAAAACAAAGAAAATAGTGATTATCATCACTACATGAATCCCTTGCTCAAAAAAAAAAAATCAATAAAAAATAAACAATGATTTTCATCACTAAACATGAGCAAGTATCCCAAATAAAATGAAGAAAATAAGGGAATGGAGCTTGAATCCCTGGAATTCTCAGCATTGTACAAAACTGGAAGGAGAAATCCTTACGCATGATGATATGTCTATCACATTAGCTTCTGGCATTTGTGTAGACCAATGTTTGCATGTGGATGAGCTAGCTTTAGGTAACCCAATACTGCCTAGTGGTATAGTCCAACTAAGTCCAACATAAGGATGAGAGGAACACATGAGAATCCCTGATCTTAGCAATGGGCTGAAAGAATCCCGCCTGACATCGAAGGAAATGCTTGAGTTCTATCTAAATATATTCATTTGCACACACAGGGATAATGAGTATCTAGGTCTTCATGAAGAAAGCCTTATCTTTCAAAAGTCTTGCATGGTCAGTACATAGTTGTTGATAGGGTAACTAGAGTGTTTGAAGTCTCAGGAAAAACCTCAAAAATTCCTACATAGCAACAAATCATATCATCAATCACATCATCAATTTTATTTATGAGGTTTTGTGAATTAAGGGGTATTAACAAGGTAGGTTAGATACCGGATAAATGTCAGAAATGATGTTTACACGACCACTGACTATTTTGAATTCTTTAAATTATAGAAGCTTATCAAGAAAGTACATACATTCCATGCCATTGCACTTCACATATGGATAGTTTAAATAATTAATTCTTGTGATAAGAATGATTATTGACATTCATGGTTGTTATACTTTCTGTGGTATCACCCAATAGATTGTTAAAGTCATATCATATGCATTCCTTATGTTTTAAGTGATTAAAGCATACAAGTTCATTCACATTAGATTAAACACTATACATAACGCATTACACATTGCATTTACCATATCATAGCATAAGTTAGATGCATACAATTAAACCAAAATCAAACATGCATTTAACAATAAACATTGCATCCATAAATACATAGTTCATAACTCACCCATTCACATTCAATATCACATCATAATCCGCCTACGCATACAATCATAAATCCATCATTAAATCAACTCATGGTACATCACATCATGTCACAATAATCAGATCATACAAGCATCTACATAAGCATCCATCTAAGCATCGCATCATCATCATTACATCATCAACATCATATATCATAAAATCATAATTGCATCCAAAAATATACATTTGCTAAACATCAACTGGGGCATTGTTGGTATCATACCTCCCTTAATTAGCAATCAAAAAGTTAAGCAATCAATTTCAAAAAGCCCCAAAGGCATCATAAGCCCTTTGGTCAAAATCACAAAAATCCCCAAAGGCATCATAAGCCCTTTGGTCAAATCATCAAAGACCCAAAGGCTCAACCCTCATAAGCCCTTAACATAGTCAAATCAAAAGTCCCAAAGGCATCATAAGCCCTTTGGTCAAAATCACTAAAAGCTCCAAGGGCATATTCAAGCTGCTTGGTCAAATCACTAAAAGCATCCAAGGGCATCTTCATGCCGCTTGGTCAAATTCAAAATAAAAAATGCTCCAAAGGCATCCATAAATGCTTTGGCCACCCAAAATGCCCCAATGGCATTTGCTAAGTCCATTGGTCATAATAACAACATGCACAATCAAAGTCAACAATCAAATGCTAAATCATTGCTAAGTTCACTTATTCAAAAGTCATTACCAAAGATAATCATGCACCCCTTTGCTTGGGGCAAATAAGCAAAAGATCAAAAGCAAATTCAAGCAAACCAGTAAGCTTGTCTCCTATCGCCATCAAGGCTAGGATTTGACTTCATGTCACAATAATAAAATCATATAAACATCCATATGAACATACATCTTATGCACATGATAAAGAATCCATCATCAAATCAACTCGTAACACATCACATCACATCATCAACAGGTCAATTGCTAGGTTCAAAAGACTATGTTATTTTATCAAAGGTTGCACCCTTTACCTTGCATTCATACCATCCACATTGGCAAAAATCCTCTTTTTCTATTAAGGACAAAGAACAGACACAAATCATTTCATTTTTCAATTGCCATCAAGGCTAGGATTTGACTTAAACCAAGTCTCCTAATTGCCACCTAGGCTAGGATTTGACTTAAACCAAGTCTCCTAATTGCCACCAAGGCTAGGATTTGACTTAAACCAAGTCTCCTAATTTGCCATCAAGGCTAGGATTTGACTTAAACCAAGTCTCCTAATTTGCCACATAGGCTAGGATTTTACTTAAACAAGTCTTCTAATTACCACCAAGGCTAGGATTAGACTTAACTAAGTCTCCTAATTCACACCAAGGCTAGGTGACTAACCACAAAGCTAGGATTTTACTTAAGCTTATCTCCTAATCACTTCACAAAAGGCTCCAAAGGTACCTTAATACCTTTGGTCAAATAACAAAAGGCTCCAATGGCACCTTAATGCCTTTGGTCATAGGATGTGCACCGTCTTGCATGACTAGGGCATCCAATGTTGATCAGATCAATGATCATCATACACCCTACAAACATATCAGTCTACATTTTTGCTCAGCATTATGTTTTTCCACATAGTGCATCACAAAAAGGGGCATCTGTAGACACCTAAAACATGTCATGTTTAGGAGAACTACCCACATAGGCACATTCCTAGACCATATGACTAAACCTTGGACTTTCCAAGTATCAAAAGTGGTTCTCACCACTCATATGGGGCATTCTTAGCCCATCCAAGCCTAGCCCTTTGAGCCTAGAGCCCTTAGCCATTGTAGCCTAGAGTGGCCAAACCTTAGTAAACAGCTTAGCCCTATAGACGACAGGCTAAGCCATAAAAGTCATTTTACCAACAAATAGGCCTAATCATGGGTGGAAGTGGTAGTCTGCATGCAATAAAGGTGAGCGGGAGTAACTTTGCATTCCCCTTCATGACCAGTTCACATGGAGGACTTGAGTCTAAATTTAGACTTCAGTTAACTGGTCTTTAAACATAGAAAAGACAAAAGCTTCTCATGCTAACATTCACTACGCATGAGGAATTCAATCCTAGGGTTTTGAACATAGACCTAGGGTTTCACACACTTTAAAAGGTGCAAGCCTAAGAGCACCAAGGATCCCGAATTTATCAGGACATGTCATTGAGGAGAGATTTTGAGACTTGGAGAGCTTCCCTTGGAGACTACCATTACAACGAAGCCCTATCGGATTGGAGAGCATATTGGAGCATCTTTGAGGAGCAACAAGGTGCTAGCCAATCGAGGGTTTAACATGAACAAATCGACCACCATTTCAACATTAGATACAAGCTTTGATCCATAGCCTTGGAGCAAAGAAGGCAAGTTTCACTTTAGCGGTCGTTGTCCTGGATAGTGGCCCGTAGGCCTAGCTTAGGGTTTAGACATTAGCTTCTTTTATTCTACTTTCTTCATATCTTCATATCATTAGCATAGATTTACATGATTTCATAGCATAGTTTCATCATATTTTCATTAAGTTCATTTATTGCTAACAACCTCATCCGGGGAGGCAATCTCGGACATCTAAGCGTGTGTTGTTGTTTCATTGCTTACAGGGCTACAGGTTCATCGAGAAAATCCACAACATACGAGAGCAAGAGGATCCCTCTAGGAATCAGACCTAGAGAAGGAGGCATCTGTAAGCCCTCATACATTTTCATGTGTGGAACCGGGAAGCTTGTGAAAGCGCACCACCCCTTGCTAGGGGACATCTTCCTCATTTGTAATTCATTGTATCAAAATGGGTATCCCTAAGAGGGACCGACATGTAACCGGGTTTTAATACAAATAAAAAGATCTATCTTTGTTACTTTCCATGTTATATGCTTTTCATGGTCTTTCATTTCATTTTGGGTATAATATTGCAAGTAGAGTAAAGCGGTGCGTGCATCCCGGGGTCGCTACAAATAGGATCCTCAACATTCATCCCAACCATAAAAGTATTGGACCCCAATGCTCTCAATAAATATGGAAGATCACAAGCCATATGATGGTGGGAGATCCAATGAGACTGGTGTGGAAGTTGACTGCGATGGGAAACAAGGTAAGAAGTGGAAGAATCCTATTGAGCATGATGAATCTTTGTGTTGAAAACTCTATCTGTAACAAGTGAAATCTAAAAGTCAGGTACCACATCTACTGGATGATTGATGATAGGTGCAATCTCCAATGTAGAGTCCTAATATAACTTCAAAATATCCACATTGACAACATCATGTATGCCAAGGTTTGATGGAAGATAAAAAAAAAAGCATTGTCAAAGATCTACTGAATGTTGATGTAGGTCCCATAGCAGAGAGGCTTGAGCTTGCTACGCGCCTTCTCTAAAAGGCATCGTTTGTCCAAGTGAAGCCAAACTCTATCGCCAACCTAAAAAGTATGAGGAATGGTATGCGTCCATCGCTCTCTTTTACTACTATTGAGTCTTCTACAAGATATGTGTCACCTTAGCCTAAAGTCTCTATAAATACTGAATGAAAGAGGTTGTCTTATCTTGCTCCTTCTCCATGTGTGTAGTGGTGGTAGAGGACAAGGCAAGAGGTAACTCATATGGTGCAAGTGGCTAAAATATGAGATAAACCTCAAATGGTGAATGTGTTGTGGAGCTATGAACCACTCTATTATATGCATGCTCTATGTGAGTGAGGCTCATATCCCACTTTACCGATGAGGTGTAGTGGTGGATCCTCAAACTCTATACCAGTGTATGATTCATCACTTTGATTTACCCATTTGAAAAAGGGTGAAAAGCCATGGAAAAATGAAGAGAAATCCCTAAAATTTTCCACAAAGATCTCCAAAAGTGTCCCACAAGGTGTGGATATCTGTTATACACAATGCTAGTGGGAAGACCAAATGATCACCACACTATCTCAAAGAAATTCTGTGCTAAATTAGGTATTGTTCTAGTATTCTTGCATGGAATGAACTTGGCCATCTTACTGAATCAGTCTATAATCACAAAAATATTGTCATGTTGCCTTACTATCAAGGTAAATCCACTCACCAAGTCCATGGATATAATCTACCAAGGACATGAAGGAATGGGCAATGGAACACTAGCCCAACTTCCTATTTGCTAACTTGGAGCGACAACATATGATACACTATCTTAAGAATCACAAGACATCTCTCTGCATGAGAGGCCAGTAGAAGAACCATTGTAAGTGGTGTAGTATTTTTTGTTTTTCGAAGTGATATCCATAAAGAGTGGAATGGGATTATTTGGGGAGAGGAATACTATGCTCTTGTGGGATGTAAAGTTTTTCCAACTTGTATAAAAATCCATCCTTCATATGGTAGTCCTGAAAAGGAGTGAGGTTGGAAGATGAAAGGTGTACAAGATGATAGTGAACTTTGCTAAAATTTGGATCAAGAGCATAAAGAGGTGGTCAAGTCTAAAATCCACTATGGGAGGTAGTCACAATTATTGTCAAAGCTTGAGCCATAGGTGAACAACTTAAACAATGATCCACTATATTGGTTTTTCCCTTATTGTACTTGATGAACAAGTGGAACTGTTGTAGATAGGTGGCCCACTTCATACATTGAGATTCCTCAATATTGGTTTGTGACTGAAGAAACTTGAAAGACATGTGATTCATGTGTACAATTTTTTATTTCCTAAGAAGATAGTATCTCCAATATTTGATAGCTTGAACCAATGCATACAACTCTTTGTCATACTGGAGTAATTTATTTTAGTAGCTGAGAATGTCCCAAAATGGTATACTATGGGGTGCTCATTTTACTTCAAAACAACTCCTAAGGTAAGCTGTGAGGCATCTATCTCTACCTCAAATGGTTGAGAAAGGTTGGGGAGAACAAGGACAGGAGATATGCACAATTTGTGTTTCAAGGTATCAAAGGTTTGGTCATGATATTTGGTCTAATGAAATCAAACTTTGGCCTTCATAAGATGATGCAAGGGATGAGCAATGGTAGAGTATCCAAGAATGAAATTATGATAGAAATTTGCAAGTCCAAGAAAACTCCTAAGATCAATGATAGAGGAGGGAGTTGGCCAATTTTGGAGGACTTCTACCTTTGTGGGATCTACATGGATTCCTTGCTAATTTATTATGAATCCAAGATAGGAAATTGAAGTTTGGGAAAATGAACACTTAGGAAGGTTAGCAAAAATTTGGTTCTTCTCAATGGATTGGAGAACCTGATCTAGATGTTGCAAATATTCCTTCCAATGAGAAGAATATACAAGGATATCATCCAAGTATATTATTACAAAGTTGTTTAGGTTGTCCCTAAATAATTCATTCATTAACCTCATAAAGGTTGTTGGTAAATTTGTTAGATCAAAAGGCATCACAAACCACTCAAAGAACCCAAATTTGGCCTTAAATGTGAAGAACACAAGCTTATACTAAGAGGGGGTGAACAATATAAGATACAACTTTTCACTTTTTAATCCAAATGATAACAACAATAATATCAATGCAGTAATGAAACAATGCATAAATTATCACACATATGAGAGACATAGATTTAACATGGTTCACCCAATATGGGCTACATCCATAGAGAAATATTGCTTATAAATTTCTCAAAAAAATTTGTGGGCTCCAACCCACAGGAGACACTAATCCCCTATTACAATATTTGTGGACACCAATCCACAGGAGACACCAATCCCCTCTCAAGTTCATGGATATCAATCCACAAGAGACACCAATTCCCTCTCAAGTTTGTGGACACCAATCCCCTCTCAAGTTTATGGACACCAATCCATATGAGACACCAATCCCCTCTCAAGTTCATGGACACCAATCCACAAGAGACATCAATCCCCTATCAAGTTTATGGAAACCAATCCACAGGAGACACCAATCCCCTCTAGTCTAGTTCATGGACACCAATCCACAAGAGACACCAATCCCATCTCAAGTTTGTGGACACCAATCCACATGAGATACCAATCCCATCTCAACTGGTTCATGGACACCAATCCATAGGAGACACCAATCCCCTCTCTCAAGTCTAGTCAACACTCTACTCAGGTCTATCCTCAAATATTGCTCATAAACTTGCTCACAAACACTGCTTCAAATACTCTCCAAAAATTGCTCAAATATGCTCCATAGTGTGCTCACAAAAATTACTCAAATCTGCTCCGTAATATGCTCATAAAACCTGCTCAAATATTCTCCAAAACCTGCTCACAAAACTTGCTCAAATATTCTCCATAACCTGCTCACAAAACCTTCTCAAATCTACTCCACAACATGTATACAAACAATCCTCATCTATTCCAAATCTTGCATAATGATGTCATCAAGTTCTTCACGTATTCTTCAATGTGCTTTCCTTAACTAAAGCAATTCAGACATATTCAACCTAGAATTCTTTTATCTTCATGAACATATAGAGAATGATATGTACCAATCAAATGCCCACTATATTCTTTACATTTATTAATTCTGTCGCTTCTACATGTCTCATATTTATTACATTGAAAGGTAGCTCTAGTCTAGCACTTGATCACTGACCTTGTAATTGTTGATTTACACCTTTCTTCCCTTTGTAGATAGCTGAAAATGTCCTTTTTAATTAAATTCTTTCACACTATCCTTGCACTATGTGATACTACGACTTGCTTTAAAACAACCCTTCTATTTGTGTGAGACTATACTATTTTTCTTATTTCCACATTCACTTCAAAACCAATCACAATGCACAAATTTGTCCTTCTCATCTACTCCCAAAATCAATCATGAATAATGCACAAATTTGCTTTCAAATATGATGTATAACCCTTGCCCATTTACTTCTAATTTCAAGCAAAAACAATGCACATCCAATAATTCCATATACCTTCCACTATATGACAAAAAAGTATTTTCCTCAAACGAAACCACTTTGAGAAAGGAATTAAATCACCATACCTCTAAATCTGCCTCAATGATGATGATTTTATTTTGTATGAGCTTTCCAAACCTGTCTTGACAAAAATAATTTTCCTTTTGTTTGTCCCTTCAAAATCTAGTTAGCAATTCTCTTTTTCTTTCTTGATTAAATATCAAATCAATCATTTTAAAATCCCTTATCAAAAAAATATACAATAAAGCTTAAAAATTAATTCCTTATATCTCCCTTTTTGAAATTCACAATGTAAAGATTTATTGACAACTAAAACCCTTATATCTCCTTTTTATTAATTTTAAAAAATGAAACCTTATACCAACATCACAACCCTTATATCTATCCTTCATTTAATATGCAAAAATATAATTCTATATTAGCACCATGACCCTTATTTCTCTCTTAAATTTGATAAAGAAAAACTTTAAAGACCTTGCACAGTCACGATGGGATTCGATCCCAAGTCCTCTTGAAGTGCAACACTCTCACAAGTGCTGATGACCAACTGTGCTACCATAGCACATGAAACCTAAAAGGGTACCTAAATATTTATCCTTGTCTTCGCTCTCCCTCAAACATTAAAACCACAACAAAACGATGTCAAAGGGATTCAATCCCTTAACCTCCTGCACAACAACACTTCCACACAAGCTAGGTGATCATCTAGGCTACCCTAGCGGATGGAACCAAAGGTGCAAAACTGATATATGGATCCTTCATAATTCTACCTTCACTCTTTAGCAAAACAACATCAACCAGATTTGACCTCTTAACCTCCTACACAACAACACTCCACACAAGCAAGACGTCCATCTGGGCTACCCTAGTGGATGGAATCAAAAGGGGTAAACTTGATATTTATCCTTGTCTTTCACTGCCTAATATTTTGCTGCTCTTCTCCTCTCTTCTACTCACACTCACCATGATGGTCGATAGATTACTTACCCATATAAAATGTGAAATGATACCCTATATTTATACATTTCCCATTGTCTTCGATAAGGAGGTCAACTCTTATTTTTTCCTTCAACTTTTTATCTTCTTCAAAGATGTCAGCGCATTCATTTTTTCAAACACTTTAGGTTATAATATTTAAACCTATGATTTAAATATTATAATATTCAATTTTTTAAACTCATATATTTAAATCCTTTGATTTAAATATGTCAAACCTTTGTCCCAATATTTGTCCTTCTATTTTATAATATTTCAAGCCTTTGTCCAAACCTTTGTCCTTCTCTTTATAATATTAAAATTTGATATTTAAATATTATAATATATTTGCCTTACTTTGAAATATACTTTCCTTGCTTCTCTTGAAATATATCTTTGCCTTGGATGATTTTTCACTGTTTTCTATTTATCAAGTCCATCTCTGACATTATTGATATATTGTCCAACCTTATAAACTTATCATTCTTGAAGAATATTTTTGCCTTGAATAACATGCACCTTTGACATCAATGAAAACTCAATATTTCCAACAATCTCCCCCTTTGTCATTGCTGGTAACCCTATAAGAAAATTTCTCTTACTACAATTGGATTCACAATCTACTCCCTGGATTCACAATATACTCCTCCTAACAAGCTACTTCCCCTTACTAAAAAATCTCCCCTTTGACATCAATGGAAAAGGGCTCCTTGGAGATAAAAATAAGACACTTAACATAGCCCCCTTACCACCTCCTTTTCTTGAGGTGATCAATTATGAGATGGGAGTAAAGCTACTCCCAAATTACTATGCTCCTCTTCTTGTTTTATTTTCTTTCTCCAAACTTTGGAGATCATACCCTTTTGCACATTTTGACTATCCTTCTTCTTGCTTGACTTTGAGAGCTTAGGGAACACTATTCTACACCATTTAGCTCTATGCCCAAAATTGTTGCAATTGTAACAAATGATGTTGTAGTCCATGAAAGGTGCAAATGAATTGACATTTCTTCTGCAATTTACAACTTTATGACCAAAATGATTACATGAAAAATAATAACCTTGAAAATAATATTCATATTGCCTTGGAGGATTTGGTCGCATGCTTCTTTCTTTGCTTTTTCTTTGATGGTCCCCGTTCCTTGATGGTGCATTGTTTTCTTTCTCATTGATGCTTCCACTTCTCAACATATCAAGCATAGTGTTAGTCTCACAATGACACTGAGAGGGGGGGGGTGAATCAATGTAGCTCTTTATAACTTAAATCTTCAACTCTTAAAGCCAAAACAATGAAAACTTAAAACCAAATAAAGCAAGTATAACAAGAGAGCATCACACAACACAAGATGTACCGAGGTTCACCGATTTGGCTACTCCTCAAAAATTACTATTTGGACTCCCATCCAAATCCAGCCTTTGCAAAGCACCAACTTTACAATCAATTTACCAGCACCCACTGGAAGGAGCACCAACCCTTGATTTACCAACACCAACTGGAAGGAGCACCAACCCTTGATGCCAAGCACCAACTTGGACTTCAATTTTGAAACTAGAAGATTGACATAAAAATACCTTCACTTTTACAAGACCCTGATTGGTCTATTGCTTACCCAACATCGCCCACAATTCACAAAACACACACCCTTCTCGCTCGCCTCTCGCTCGCCTCTCGCTCTCCTCTTGCTCTCTTCGCAAGATAAAATCCACCATTAAAATTCTCCAAGCAACACTCCTTTTATAACCATCCTTTCTCTTTGTAACTCCAGTTGTAACTCTTTCTATCATATTCTCATACGCCACTTGTCAATTGTAACTACTTCTTTATGTAACTCCTTTTGTTTATATTGAGAAGGCATTTCATCAAACACGTCACATGCAAATAATTGACACCATATTCTCCTACCATGACTATTCGTTTTCTCGGTCATGACTGTTCGTTTTCTCCTTCGATGACTGTTCATTTTCTCCTTCATGACTGTTCGTTTTCTCCTTGCATGACTGTTCATTTTCTCTTTGCATGTCTATTCATTTTCTCTTTGCATGACTGTTCATTTTCTCCTTGATGACTGTTCATTTTCTCTTTGCATGTCTGTTCATTTTCTCTTTGCATGACTGTTCATTTTCTCTTTGCATGTCTGTTCATTTTCTCTTTCCCTTATGCATGCATGTGTTTTGGTTTCCAAAAAAAATTTTCGTTTCTATTTTGAGGCCCTTCTTGAGTCGCAAAAATGTGACATGTCGCGATATCACGACACTTTTGTTTCTTTGCCTACCTGCCCTTTTTGAGTCATGAAAATGTGACATGTCGCGATATCGCGACACTTTTGTTTCTCTCGCCTGCCTGCCTTTTTTGAGTCGCGAAAATGCGACATGTCGCGATATCGTGACACTTTTGTTTCTCTGCCTGCCTGGCCTTTTTGAGTCGTGAAAATGCGACATGTCGCGATATCGTGACACTTTTGTTTCTCTACCTGCCTGGCCTTTTTGAGTCGCGAAAATGCGACATGTCGCGATATCGTGACACTTTTGTTTCTCTACCTGCCTACCCTTTTTGAGTCGTGAAAATGCGACATGTCGCGATATCACGACACTTTTTCCTTCTTGCTCTTTCTCTTTGCTTTGGCCCACGAAAATACAACATGTCGCGATATCACGACACTTTTTCTCCTTGCTCTTTCTCTTTGCTTTGGCCCGTGAAAATACAACATGTCGCGATATCGCGACACTTTTTCTCCTTGCTCTTTCTCTTTGCTTTGGCTCGCGAAAATGCAACATGTCATGATATCACGACACTTTTTTCTCCTTGCTTTTTCTCTTTGCTTTGGACCATGAAAATGCAACATGTCACGATATCGCGACACTTTTTTCTCGTTGCGTTGTTTTGCTTTTTCTTTGATCTTTAGCATATGGGCCACTTCGGTCTTCTTGGAAAACCTGTAACAACTTCACCCAAACATCAAAAACATCCTCATAAGCATTTAACATCACTGTACATACTCTAAATAACCTCTGAACTCCTATCCACTACATCAACCGATCTATCTGACTGTGTTGACAACAATGACAATATCGTCACTGCACCTTGCTCAACAATCTCCCCCTTTGGAATTGTTGGCAACACACGTGCAATTTCTTATAACTTTTGTGCAATTTCCTGTAACTCTTCTCCCCATTTGACAACAATACCAAAAGGGCTACTATAAACTCCCCCTGAGTCCATGCACAACATTCTCAGGCAAAAATTATTACACTTAGCAAAAATCACAAACATGAGCAAAAAGATAAACAAATACACAAATGCTCCCCCGAAGAATGTGGTCCCGATAGCTAGTCAATTCTTGGGAAGCGTGACCACTCCAAATTTATTATGAAGGTACTCAAAGACTTCCTTGGGCAACGGTTTTGTGAAGATATCTGCTACTTGCTCTGTTGTTGGAACAAAATCCAACTTAACCTCACCTTCCACAACTTTCTCCTTCAAAAAGTGATATCGGATAGCAATATGTTTTGTGCGAGAATGCATAACTGGATTCTTTGAGATGTTAATGGCACTGGTGTTATCACACTTAACTAAAATTGGCTCATTGAAGTTAATACCAAGATATTTTAGGGTTTGTTTCATCCATAATACCTGTGTACAACACGTTGTCACTACAATATATTCTGCCTCTACTATGGATAAGGAGACTGACTCTTGTTTCTTACTGTGCCACACGACCAACCTGTCTCCAAGATAGAATGCACCTCCACTGGTACTCTTTCTGTCATCTACACATCCTGCCCAATCTGCATCTGAATACGCAATAAGGGTGAAGTCCTTACCTTTCGGATACCATAACCCATACTCCATAGTACCCTTAATACCAAGAATCCTCTTCACTTGTCACATGAGTCTCCTTGGACTAGCTTGAAATTATGCTATCATCATCCCTATCAAAAATAGGGCAACATTCTTTCACAAACCAAATATCAAAACTTTATAATCCATAACTTTGAACAATGGCAGTAAGAACCATCAAAAGTACAACACTGACATATAGCAATACTACAAATGGTGACAACTCTCAATTTAATCACCACCCTTCATGGTACCTCCACAAACAACTACATGAACTAAAACACACTTTGACAACTATACGACAACTTCCCTTGACTACTTGCCTTTCATCCTTAGATAACCAAACAAATACATAGGAGCATTAAAATAAAACTTTAAGATTGCTCCCCTGAGGATGTGCTACCTGGAGTTGCTTAGTGCAATAGAGGAGTAGTCTCCTTCGGTCCAAGGAGACACGATTTCCTTTCTTCTTTCTTTCTCCACTCTGGTTTGATTACAGTTTTGGGCTCTTGTTTTGAATTTTCTTTTTCAGTAGCTTGTGCATGTTTTTCGAGAAATTTTCTATTTTGTCTCATTCCATTTGGTTGAAATTTTCTTCCTTGAAATTGATTTGATGCAAATGTACTTCGATAATTTCTTGCAATGTGCCCAAAATTATGACAATTATAACATTCTACTGCATAATCCATCAAAGGTGAAAAAACATTTCTACTGGTAAAATTCCTTGGTCCTACATTATACTTGCAATCTGAAATCTTATGTCCATAACCATTGCATTTAAAATAGTAACCAGAAAAGAGATGATTGAACCTGGGTGATGGTCTTTGCCATGTTGTCGTAGGAGTCATAAATCTTCTTCTTCCTTGATGTGTGACATTGGTGAATCCATCATTGTCAATTCTCCTTTCGTGCCTTGCATTATTGCTTTCTTTTGCATGAGTCAATTTTTCTTGATCAACTCTGTTTCTTATCTTCATTCTTTGATCCATTTGATGATTCTCCTTCATCAAAGCCCAAACCAAATTTGATGCCTCTAGTCCTTTGGTTATTTATGATCTTATCCAGCTTCATAGAACTTTCTTCACGTTTGTGATAACAACTAATTTTATGATTCATCTCTTCTATCTACATCCTTAAACCAACAGTCTCTTCTTCTAGCTTGCTGCAATAATCTATTTTCATGGTTATTTGCACTTCGAGATCTTCAGATATTTTCTTGGATTCTTTTATCTGTACTTTCAAACTGGTTATGATTTCATTTGCATCCTCAAGCTTTCTTGAAATTTTCTTATTCTTTTTTCTTTCTATCTTCAATTCATCCAGAGCTGCAATTAGTTCCTCTTCCAAATTTTCTTCTGCATCAATTTCTTCTTCATCACATTCCTGTTCTTTTTCTGTTTTTCTTCTTTGAGTGCCATGAAAAGAGCTTCACCTGTTTCCTTTTCAGAATCCTCACCGCAACTGTCTTATGATGAACTGACATTCTTGGAGATGAAACTTTTCTTCTTGAAGTTGTCTTTTCTGAAATTTGTTTTGTTCTTCCAGTCACTTCTTTCTTGGTGCGATCCTTCATCAATTTTGTTCTTCTCATTAAGTGGACATTTAGCTGCAAAATGCCCAATGCCTCCACAATTGAAACATTTAAATGGTAACTTTCCTCTATATTTTTCTTTTCCCCTTTTTAGTTTTTGAACAAAGTTTGCTTCCATTTCATCGAATGTCTCTTCTTCCTCGGATTCTTGTTTTGCTTTCATATTTTTATGGGCTTTAAAAGCAACTTCTCTTTCTATGGGTTTAGATTTTCCTATTCTCATCTCATATGCAGTCAAAGAACCATGCATCTCATCCATACTAAAAGAATTTAGATCTTTAGCTTCTTCTATAGTTAAAACTTTAGAATCAAATATTTGGGGAAGAGATCTTAATACCTTTTTCACGATGACAGAATCTTTGATTTCCTCGTCGAGTCCTCTAATCGCATTAATGACTTCATTAACTCTCAGCATATATGCCTCTATGTTCTCATCGTCATTCATATTTAATACTTCGAACTGAGCTCGATGTGTTTGTAACTTGGCCTCCTTGATCTTATCGTCTCCTTCATGAATGCTCCTCAGTTTGTCCCATATTTCTTTTGCCATTTTACAACTCATAATTTTTACTAGTTCACTATCCACTAATCCGCACATGATAGCATTCTTTGCTTTTGAGTTATTCTCAAATAGTTTCTTATCGACAACATCGGTTGGAGAAGTGGTGGGTATTTTGTATCCACTATCTACTGAATCCCAAATGTCGTATCCCAAAGCACAAAGATATGTCTGCATCCTGAGTCTCCAAAATGTGTAATTAGTTTCGTCCAACAATGGTGCTTTGTTTGATGAGAAGCCTTCACCACCTGCCATTGTGTCACTTCCAAGATCACCCTAGCCGGTTAAGCTTGTTTAGGAACCTCGCTCTGATACCAATTGTTAGTCTCACAATGACACTGAGAGGGGGGTGAATCAGTGTAGCTCTTTATAACTTAAATCTTCAACTCTTAAAGCCAAAACAATGAAAACTTAAAACCAAATAAAGCAAGTATAACAAGAGAGCATCACACAACACAAGATGTACCGAGGTTCACCGATTTGGCTACTCCTCAAAAATGACTGTTTGGACTCCCATCCAAATCTAGCCTTTGCAAAGCACCAACTTTACAATCAATTTACCAGCACCCACTAGAAGGAGCACCAACCCCTGATTTACCAGCACCAACTGGAAGGAGCACCAACCCCTGATGCCAAGCACCAACTTGGACTTCAATTTTGAAACTAGAAGATTGACATAAAAATGCCTTCACTTTTACAAGACCCTGACTGGTCTATTGCTTACCCAACATCGCCCACAATTCACAAAACACACACCCTTCTCGCTCGCCTCTCACTCTCCTCTCGCTCTCTTCGCAAGATAAAATCCACTGTTAAAATTCTCCAAGCAACACTCCTTTTATAACCATCCTTTCTCTTTGTAACTCCTTATTTCATATTCTCATACGCCACTTGTCAATTGTAACTACTTATTTATGTAACTCCTTTTGTTTATATTGAGAAGGCATTTCGTCAAACATGTCACATGCAAATAATTGACACCATATTCTCCTACCATGACTGTTCATTTTCTTGATCATGACTGTTCATTTTCTCCTTCGATGACTGTTCGTTTTCTCCTTCATGACTGTTCATTTTCTCCTTGCATGACTATTCATTTTCTCTTTGCATGTCTGTTCATTTTCTCTTTGCATGACTGTTCATTTTCTCCTTGATGACTATTCATTTTCTCTTTGCATGTCTGTTCATTTTCTCTTTGCATGACTATTATTTTTCTCTTTGCATGTCTGTTCGTTTTCTCTTTCCCTTATGCATGCATGTGTTTTGGTTTCCAAAAAAAGCTTTTCGTTTCTATTTTGAGGCCCTTCTTGAGTCACAAAAATGCGACATGTCGCGATATCATGACACTTTTGTTTCTCTGCCTGCCTGCCCTTTTTGAGTCACGAAAATGCGACATGTCGCGATATCGTGACACTTTTGTTTCTCTGCCTGCCTGCCCTTTTTGAGTCGCAAAAATGTGACATGTCGCGATATCACGAAACTTTTGTTTCTCTGCCTACCTGGCCTTTTTGAGTCACGAAAATGCGACATGTCGCGATATCGCGACACTTTTTCTTTCTCTGCCTGCCTGGCCTTTTTGAGTCGTGAAAATGCGACATGTCGTGATATCGTGACACTTTTGTTTCTCTGCCTGCCTGCCCTTTTTGAGTCATGAAAATGCAACATGTCACGATATCGCGACACTTTTTCCTTCTTGCTCTTTCTCTTTGCTTTGGCCCATGAAAATACAACATGTCGCGATATCGTGACACTTTTTCTCCTTGCTCTTTCTCTTTGCTTTGGCCCGCGAAAATACATGTCGCGATATCACGACACTTTTTCTCCTTGCTCTTTCTCTTTGCTTTGGCCCACAAAAATACAACATGTCGCGATATCGTGACACTTTTTTCTCCTTGCATTTTCTCTTTGCTTTGGACCATGAAAATGCAACATGTCGTGATATCGCGACACTTTTTTCTCCTTGCATTGTTTTGCTTTTTCTTTGATCTTTAGCATATGGGCCACTTCGGTCTTCTTGGACAACCTATAACAACTTCACCCAAACATCAAAAACATCCTCATAAGCATTTAACATCACTGTACATACTCTGAATAACCTCTGAACTCCTGTCCACTGCATCAATCGATCTATCTGACTGTGTTGACAACAATGATAATATTGTCGCTGCACCTTGCTCAACACATAGGTCTTATGCTCTTATTCAATTACTCTCTTTGATGCTTCTATTTCTTTTGAGCTTGACTCCCCATTTTGTTTCTCTTGACATTCTTCAAAATCAAGTCCAATATTTGTAAATAGAGATTTTTGTGATTTGATAATATCATCCAATTTTTTTGAGCTTTTCCTAAATTGATATATCTTATCATTAAAATTTTTAAGTCATTTTCTTAGAATGACAACTTTATGTTCTAGTATTTCACACTCTGGTTCTTTTACCTTTAACTATTCAACCATACCTTCTTCAATTCTTCTTGCCTCTTCAATATTTACTTTTAAGTCAATGAGATCTTGTAGAAGCTTTACCTTTGTTTTCTCATCTTCTTGTACTTGAGCCTTCAATCTTGAATTCTTCTTTCTAACTATTTTAAAATCTTCAAGAGCAACAATAAGTTCCTCTTCTATGTCAACTGTGGCTTCCTCTTCATCTTCTGAATCTTTCTCTTCTTCTTGGTCTTCAACAACATGATCATCTTCTTTCTCTTCTATGGCCAAAAATAGGATTTCTTCTTTTTCACTATTAGAGAGGCTTTCATCACTGCTTCTAGAAGCACTACTTGCTTCTTCAACATAAAAAATATTCTTGTATCTTTGAAATATCTTCTTCTCATGCTTGCCTTGACTGTGTCTATTTTTATTTTCATGATAAAATTTTCTTTCTTTATTTTTATTGTATTCCTTTTCTTCTTCACTACTACTACTTCCAGCTTGTGGAAAATTAGATGCAAAGTGACCAAAGTTACCACAATTAAAAAATTTCACAGACTGCATATCTTTGTGTTTTCTTGGACACTTCTTATTCCTTCTCATAAAATTAGCTTCTTTTCCACTACTTGATTCTTCACTTGATTTTGGTTCTTTATTCTTTGCATTCCTTGAAGCTTTGAATGTTGCCTTTCATTTAGATGTTTGATATTTTTCTGTCCTCATATCATAGGCTGTGAGATTCCCATGTAGCTCTTCCATGTTCAAATTTTTAAGATTCTTCATTTCTTTAATTGCTGAAACCTTTGGATCAAACCTCATGGGAAATGACCTCAATATTTTTCAAACAATATTAGAGTCTTCAATTCTTTCTCCAAGTACATGAATGGTGTTGACAACTTCATCAACACAAAGTAGATACCTAGCAATATATTCCTCATATTTCATCTTCAAGTCTTCAAACTTCCTCCTGTGGTTTTGAAATTTTGCCATTTTAACCTTGTCATATTTTTCATAAGTTCTCTGTAACTTGTCCCATATTTCTTTTGCTGAAGTGCATTGCATGAATTTCACAAAATCTAATTCACATAATCCAATTTATATTGTATTCATTACCTTGGCATTATTTTTATATGGTTTCTTACCATTTGCATCCATGGGAGGAGTAGTAGATGGTGTGAACCCATTCTCAATGGATTTCCATGTATCATATCCATGTGCCATCAAATAAGTCCTCATCCTCACACTCCAGAAAGCATAGTTAGTCCCATCAAATAATGAAGCCCTTTTTGATAAAAATCCTTCCTGATGAGCCATTTGTGTTCCTGTAAGATATTTCTTCAAGCTGTTAGGCTTTCATGAAGAAACCCACTCTGATACCAATTTAAGAAAACAAGTTTATACTAAGAGGGGGGGTGAACAATATAAGATAAAATTTTTCACTTTTAAATCCAAATGATAAAAACAATAATATCAATGTAGTAATGAAATAATACATAAATCATCACACATATGAGAGACAGATTTAACATGGTTCACCCAATATGGCTATATCAACAAAGAAATATTGCTTATAAATTTCTCAAAAACAATTGTAGGCACCAACCCACAGGAGACACCAATACCCTATTACAATGTTTTTTGACACCAATCCATAGGAGACACCAATTCCCTCTCAAGCTTGTGGATACCAATCCACAGGAGACACCAATCCCATCTCAAGTTTGTGGACATGAATTCGTAGAAGACACCAATCCCCTCTCAAGTTCATGGATACCAATCCATAGGAGACACCAATCCCTTATCAAGTTCATGGACACCAATCCACAAGAGACACCAATCCCCTCTACTCTGGTTCATGGACATAAATCCACAAGAGACACAAATCCCCTCTCAAGTTCATGGAAACCAATCCACAAGAGACACCAATCCCCTCTCATCTGGTTCATGAAAACCAATCCACAGGAGACACCAATACCCTCTCTCAAGTTTGGTCAACACTCTACTCAAGTTTATCCTCAAATATTGCTCATAAACCTACTCATAAACACTACTTCAAATCTTATCCAAAACCTGCTCAAATCTGCTCAAATATGCTCCATAATATACTCAAAAAACCTGCTCAAATCTGATCGAAAACTTACTCACAAAACCTGCTCAAATCTACTCCATAACCTGCTCAAATATTCTCCATAACTTGTATACAAATAATCATCATCTATTCCAAAATTTTCATAATTATGTCATCAAGTTCTTCACCTATTCTTCAATGTGCTTTCCTTAACTAAAGTAATTCAAACATATTCTACTCAAAATTCTTTTATCTTCATGAACATATAGATAATGATATGTACCAATCAAATGCCCAATATGTTCTTCAAATTCATTAAGTCTATCACTTCCATGTCTCACATTTATTACATTGAGAGGTAGCTCTAGTCTAGCACTTGATAACTGACCTTGTAATTGTTGATTTGCACCTTTCCTTCCCTTTTGTAGATAGCTGAAAATGTCCTTTTCAATTGAATTCTTTCACACTATCCTTGCACTATGTGATGATTTGACTTAATTTAAAACAACCCTTCTATTTGTGTGAGACTATACTATTTTTCTTATTTCCACATTCACTTCAAAACCAATCATAATGCAAAAATTTGTCCTTCTCATCTACTCCTACAATCAATCATGAACAATGCACGAATTTGCTTTCAAATATGATCTATAACCCTTGCCCATTTACTTCCACTTTCAAGAAAAAATAATGCACATGCAATAATTTCTTATACCTCCCACTATATGACAACAAAAATATTTTCATCAAACAAAACCACTTTAAGAAAGGAATTAAATCACCGTACCTCTAAATATGCCTCAATGATGATGATTTTCTTTTGTATGAGCTTTCCAAACTTGTCTTGACAAAAATAATTTTTTTTTGTTTGTCCCTTCAAAATCTGGTTAGAAATTCTCTTTTTCTTTCTTGATTAAATATCAAATCAATCACTTTAAAATACCTTATAAAAAACATACACAATAAAGCTTACAAATTAAATCCTTATATCTTCCTTTTTGAAAATCACAATGTAAAATTTTATTGACAATTAAAACCCTTATATATGCTTTAATTAATTTTCAAAAATGAAACCTTATATTAACATCACAACCCTTATATCTCCCCTTTAATTAATATGCAAAAATATAATTCTACATTAGCACCATGACCCTTATTGCTCCCTTAATTAAATTTGATAAAGCAAAACTTTAAATACCTTGCACAATCGTGATGAGATTAGATCCCCTATCCTCTTGAAGCGCAACGCTCTCACAAGCACTCATGACCAGCTGTGCTGCCACAACATATGAAATCTAAAAGGGCACCCCAATATTTATCATTGTCTTTGCGCTCCCTCAAACATTAAAACCACAACAAAATGATGTCGAAGGGGTTCGATCCCTTAACCTCCTGCACAATAGTGCTTCCACACAAGCTAGGTGACCATCTGGGTTACCCCGATAGATGGAACCAAAGGTGCAAAACTTATATATGGATCCTTCATAATTCTGCTTTTACTCTTCAAAAAAACAACATCGACCAGATTAAACCTCTTAACCTCCTACACAACAACGGTCCATGCAAGCAAGGGGTCAGTTTGGGCTACCCCAATAGATGGAATCAAACGAGTTATAATTGATATTTATCCTTATATTTTGCTACCCAATTTTTTACTGCTCTTCTCCTCTCTCTACCACTCGCACTCACCATGAGGATCAGTCAATTACTTGCCCTATATTTATACGTTTCCCATTGTCTTCGATAAGGAGGTCGAATCTTATTTTTTTCCTTCAACTTTTTATCTTCTCCAAATATGTCGGTGCATTAATTTTTTCATCACTTTAGGTTATAATATTTAAACCTATGATTTAAATATTATAATATTCATTTTTTTTAAACTCTTATATATTTAAATCCTTTAAAAAAAATATGTCAAACCTTTGTTCCAACCTTTGTCCTTCTCTTTTATAATATTTCAAGCCTTTGTCCAAACCTTTGTCCTTATCTTTATAATATTTAAATATTATAATATATTTGCCTTACTTTGAAATATACTTTCCTTGCTTCTCTTGAAATATATATTTGCCTTGGATGATTTTTTGTTGTTTGCTATTTATCAAGTCCATCTCTGACATTATTGATATATTGTCCAACATTATAAACTTATCATTCTTGAAGAATATTTTTGCCTTGAATACCATGCACCTTTGGAATCAATGACAACTCAATATTTCTAATAGAATGTTGTCTTCCTAGTGTCTTCTCCTTAAACCCTTACTTGGTGGTAGCCACTCTTAAGATCAATCTTAGAGAAAAAATTTACCCCTAGTATTTGATCTAGAAAATCATCAATGCGAGGGGGAAAATATTTATTCTTGATTATTATTTTGTTCAATGCATGGAAATAAATACAAAGTCTCCATGAGCCATCCTTCTTTAGCACCAAAATAATAGGATAATCACAAGGAGAGGTGCTAGGCTTAATGAATCCTTTTGCCAATAAGTCCTCAATTTGGTGTTTGATTTCATCCATTTGTAGCACTGATTGTCTGTACATGGGTGCATTTGAAAGTGATACACCCAGAATGATTTTGATGCTATGATTTATATCTCTCTATGGTGGTAGAGTGGTGGGTTCATTAAACACAATCTGATGTGACTACAAAATATTTTGAAGTGAAACATTTTTTGTGTGAAACATAGAAGTTTATACTTGGTATTCCTTTTGTGTGGGTCTTATAAATATAAGTGCCAACTCTTGTGCTTGATTTGCTGCCTTACGAGCTTACCTACAACTTAACACTAAATTAGATGTATCCTTAGTGTATTCCACCATATATTATTTGTTATTTAATTCTAATGTGGAGGTATTATTTTTAGCATGATTATCATATTGATAGGGTTTACCAAGCAAAATTCCACAACAATCCATATCCGTGACATCACATCTGATCTTATCCATAATTTTATCACCAAAAGCAAAAGATACAGTGCAAGTGTGTGTGATGTTGGATGTAGAGTCTACATCCTTCCACCCAAGTGCATAGGGTTGAGGATGTGGCTTCAAGGGAAGCTTCAACTTCTCAACAACGGGACCTCATAGTTAAATTTTTCTTCGAGTCATTATCTATGATACAATCATTAAAAACATTGTGTGTAAGGTGGGTCTTAGTGACAAACAAATGATCATGACCCCCATGAGTAGAAATATTTGTCATAAGGGTAACCTTGTTGAGTTTACCCTTCAAAGTAGGATATTATTCCTCTCTCCCTGTAGTCACAATGGGACCATATTTTGGGTCCTCATTTGTTGACTTTACAAAAAGGGACTTCTTCTTCATTCTTCCAAATGTAAAACATTTAGCTTTGGTATGACCATTATTTTTACAAAAGTCACAATACAATGTAGAATAAGAAGAATTTTTAGAGCTAGAAGAAGAAGAATGGGATTTAGATGAATGGGGAGGAGTAGAAGAATTAGGGGAGAAGAGTGAGAAGAGTTCTTCAACTTTTGTTGGTTCTGATTCAAACCTTTGGAAGTGCTTTCCTATGAAGGTTGAGACCTATGAGAGCTGCCAAATTTTTCCTCCACTAAGATGGCATGCTTGAATACTAATGACAAAGAGACAAATAGAATGAATTTCACTTCTCTAATTATAGGATCTTGCAACACCCTGACAAATTTTTCAATAAGTTCCTCTTCTAATTTTTTAACTATAGGAAGAAATCTAAGCCTATTGAATTGAAAAATATAGTTAGAAACTGGCATATTAAAGGCTTATTGAGGATTCTCGCCAGTTTAATTTATTACATTGAATACTGTATACGCTTTTTCTAACCAATCCTGAACTGTGCTCAAATCATCTAAGCTAGAATCTATATCTTTTGCATTTGTTGTCATAGATTCTAAGTCTTTAGTGGATTTATCAAAACTTGATAACAAACATATCTAATTTTCCATTAGATTTCTATGTATAGATTCTAATTGAGAAACATATCCTAGCTGATTACTTTGATCTCTTTGATTTCCTTTATGAGATTTATTGAACTGACCCTTCCTTGTCAATGCATTATACTTACCAGATTTTGTATTATGTCCTTTTTCACAAATATGATAATACTTATTTTGTTTTTTTTTTTGTGATGAAGTAGAAAATTCTAATGCATAAGCCTTATGGGATCACTCACTTCTTAATTGATTTTCAAGTACATATTGCTGAAGAATATTTATCAATCCATCAAATGACACCTATTGGTTTGATACTAGAAGAGATGTGATCAATACTTTGGATGATTCAAGAAGTGCTATAAGTATAACTAAAACTAGATATTGATATTCAACCTGTTATTCTAAGGTGTGTAATTTTGATTTTAGTTTTGATATCCTTCAAAGAAATTGTTCTATGTTTTCTCAATTATGGACTTTTAGTGTATACAACTGTGATTGTAGATGTAAAATGGTTGCCTTATTTCTTCCTTCAAATATCATGCATAATGTTTCCCATGCTATTTTTGAAGTTTTTTCTTCACTAATGTTTGCTTAAATTTCATCTGATATTTCTTGGATAAATTGGAGTTCATATTCACCACCTGAGGATTGTTGCTCAACTGTAAAGGAAATGATAATCTGTTGGCTTTGTGAAGCCTCTTCTTACTGTTCAGTTCCTAGAAAATTTTTCTTGGGGGTGGTTGATAGAGGAATATTCGACATTCACTCATGGTTGATTCATTCATCCATTATCCTTCCTATTAGAAATATTTTCAAAAACAAAAACAAGGACAAAAACATAGAAAACTACAAGAACAAAAACAATACCAGAATGTAACTTACTCTAAAAAGCAATGAAATTTAATCCTAGAAAGCAATAAAATTACTATAGAAATTGA
Organism: Wollemia nobilis; assembly: GCA_028583015.1. Lineage (NCBI taxonomy): Eukaryota > Viridiplantae > Streptophyta > Pinopsida > Araucariales > Araucariaceae > Wollemia > Wollemia nobilis. Next base: position 5,570,358 of record JAQPPZ010000456.1, read on the forward strand.
ATTTCAATGTATTTATCCACTTGAGAATTACTTGTTTCTTCAGGTGAGACCAAACAATCCTCCAAGTATTTAAACATGGAAAGTCCTTATCTTTTTCAAAATCCAATATTGTTTTCACAACCTTCCTCGACAACAATGCCAAAAAGTGATGAGTTTGTGGTAACCACTTAAATTATCCACCAAGTTTGTTTTAAAAGGGGCATTGCTCTATATAATACAATATATTTTCTTGCATAAACTAAGTGACTCCTTCCTAGCAAAGTATGAAAAAACTTGAAACAAACTAGAAAATGAAAATATGTGCTAAAAGAAAATCCTAAAACTACAGTCTTGTAACTAGTTTAAAGTCTATATAATTTGACTACATTCATATTACTCCTAATTAATGTTGAAAGGACAAAAAATTAACTCCTACTTATCAACTAAAAGGAATCCACTCAAAATAAACCAACTTATTAACTACCTACATTAACCTAAATCTAACAAGAGAGGTTTTACGGACTATCTAGGTTTAGTGGGCCCTTGCTAAACCTACAACAAAATAAAATATCTTCCTTCATAGTCCCTAAATTTACTTTAGAGAACTAAGATTAATTACACACCATCATACAAAAGTTACGAACATCAAATATACTAGAAAATAACTTTTATTCCTTCATAAAATTAAATTATGTCATTGCTGGAAATGTACAGTCATTACAATCCATTCAAAAACTAGAATACAATACTTAAAAAGGTTTTTCTTCACATTCTCTCTAACCTTGAATACAATATCTACTCTAGTATTTATGATATATGAATCTCCTTATTGTTAAACACACTCTCATAAATCTAGAAATTATGTTATAGAGATCAAGCAAGAATAAAGGTCTTGCTATAGTTAGATTTAGAAATAAAATCATGACTGTTGCTAATACTTAGGAGAGAAAAAATGTCTCCTGGTGGTTGTTTCTAATTAAAAAGAGGTATGAGTTATCTTAAATTATTCCTAACTACTTCCTAATAATCTAAGTTACCATTCTACTGTCAAATAAATTCTACCCTGCTATAACTATTGCTTCTAATAGGTTTTGCCTTGTAATTGTTGTGTTTTTTCACTTATACAACTCCCTTAATTTTAGGAATGGTTCTCTAAAATTCAGGAGGCTTTAACTACTATTTTCTAGAAAAATTATCCTATACCTCTAGGCTAGTTTCATGCATATATGAATTTGTAAGAGTTTCTTGTTTTTCTAGAACAGACCTATCGTTGTAGATCATTCCGCAATATATTCCACAATATTGAAAAATGACCTATGTATATAACAATACTCCAAGGAAACAAAGTACATAGAAATATAGCAAATAACAACAATAGTAATCACATTTACCTTTTACATCTACTCCATTAACATTTAAATGAAACATTTCATTTAAACAAAAATTAGTAAAATTATCCATAAGATACTTAAAAAATAATCAGTTTGGGTATGAAAGTAGGGCTAATGAATATAAAGTCCTAGCATATTTTTCTGACTCATCACATTTATATTCCCTACTCTTTGCTTCATCCAACTTCTACTTCTAACAAAACTTTGGTGATCTCATATCCATATAATCCCAATGGAACCTTCCTCTAGAAAGAGCAACAAAGAGGCACAACTTCTTGCATACCAAAGGAGTAACATCCCATTCTATGTTATAAATATTTTAGTATCAGTTATAGCAATGGAATGTTATCTTCATCTTTCTAATGTTAGGGTTTTTCTATTAATGGATTTCCCTTTTAATCCTTTCCACTTTACAACTTTTAAAAGAAAAAATGATCTTCCTTTACAAATCTATTAAATTCAATATTAGCCTATTAACTTTCACAAGGCATAATATTAATAATAAGATCATCTTCCTAACATCATCAAATTCCAATACTAATGATATTTACTAACACTTGTGTGATTAAATTAATCATCCACCTAATTAATTTAATTATCATCGAATACTAATATTAATCATTAGCATCGATATCAAACAACAACAATACAAAGGCTCTTGCTAAGTCATCTTAGCTTCACTAGAATACAATCAAACAATAAGCACCACAAAATTTTCCTTAAGTAGATGGCTTTACAATAGCTATGACACTATCACTCGTCTACTAAGGATGGCTCTTTTGCTTAGATAGCAACCTCCTTGTCCAATGGTGCATTCAATCAAACATACATATATATGATGCACCTATATGAAAGGTTTTTTATACCCTTGTGATTTCTATGAGAATATCATCCACCATTTTCCATTTTCTCTCAACTTTGGTGGTTGACCCATACCAATCCACCAATGAGAGTACTTGGTCCTGCAAGCATAATTTTCATTATCAATAACATATTCTAAGTGCATTTATCAACATATCTTGATAACATAAAATGATATTATGCATTAGATAATCACACATCAATACATAAATCCAATACCAAGAACAAGTCTTGCCAAGGAAGGCCATTATAATATAGCAAAATATTTCATAGGATCAAATATAAAATAGCCACAATATTAAAGATCAAGATAATATTATAATGAGTAGAATAATATATGAGCAAATTAATATGTATATCAAGGCTTATAATAAATCAAATAACATTCATTTATATACTGAAATATGAATGTAAATAGCCTGAATCATTCATGTACTATGCATGAAGAAAAACTTACAATATTAATTGCTCAAAATGTATACAAGTTTTATTGCTCCTCTTTATGTTACAAATTTGAATTATAAATAAATGATTTTTGATTGAATCACATTTCTATCAAGAATTATCTCCATAATATAGCAATAGTAATGTGATATTTAGATACTTTACTATTGCTCTTCTATGACTTTGGGCTTCTCATATTACCACTTGTATACAAGATCAACACTAGACTCTACAACACTTGGAGATATCTATAAGACTCTTGAACTCCTAATATAGGACACTTGTTCACATACTCACATTATATATTTGCACTCTTACATACAAGATACTTGTGCACATTATCTCTTACATGACACTTGTGCATTTCCTATATATTCACACATACATAAAAGGGGAAATATAACTTACACCCTAAACTATAGACTCAACTCTAGTCTACTATTTACAAATGTACATTTAAGGTACCATGGGGGTACATTAGCATGTATCAAATAATATAATATATCTCAACAGGCTTGGGGAGAAGTTGGGAGTTTGGCTAAGTCCAAAAGTAGTTGATTGTTAAATTAACATAACATTTTGGATTTCTATTTGATTATTGTTTTGCACTTCTAATTGACCCTTATTGTTTATGTTAGTTTGGTTAGAGTTTTGATCTTTATTGGAGTATTATTTTGATTAGGTTGAGGGTTTAAAGTTAATGACATCAATGCATAATTGATAGGAGGCTATAAAAAGGAAGAAAATAAAGAAGAAGAAGAAGAAGAAGAAGAAGAAGAAGAAGAAGAAGCTGATGAAGATGGATTGAGGGATGGGAAAATACGACTTTTAGATTTCTAATCTAAATCACTTGGAAATAAGCAAAGGATTTAGAGTTAGCTGGGATGTGATATGTCTTGCCTTGGTATTTATATTTCAGATATTTATGAAGAGTAGAATGGACGATCCACATCAAATGGAATCAAGGCCTACCAAAAATAATGTTGTCAGTCATCTTGCATGGGATGATATAATAAAAGATGTTGAGGACACAAGGATTGACTTTTAGAGGAAATACAATGCTACCACTAGCCTTGTGCTATTCAAATTTAAATGCCCTAATGAAAAGATTAAATTTTCTAAATCTTGTTTATATAGCCCAAAATTTCTAATAAATTTTAGACTATAGAAATGGGTGAGCCCTTATCTATGAGAATGTCAATTTTTTTTATAAGCATATCACCATTATAGCCTATTATGTAAAGAGGGAATTCTTTGAGAATAAATATAGGTGGAATATCATCCTTGTAGAATTATATTATTGTGTGATGAACCCTACCATATTTGTGAGGTCATCAAGATTTAAATCTTGAGGGACCATTTTCTCACTCAAGAGTTTGAATAACATCTTTCTATGCAATGGAGAAGTTTTAAGAATATCAAGAAGTAATTTTTTGGTGAGGGTGCTCTTGAGTTTCTAGCAAAGATTGAAAGTGCCTTTATCTTTGTTTTTAGATTGTATAATTAGTGGTGCTACTTTATAGAGAATGGGTGGTTTATTAGATGGTCATTTTTTTCCATCATCTTAAGATAGCATAAATAGAAAAGGAGTGAATCAATCCTACATGTGTTTATTTGGATGAGGAACAATCATATATTAGATATTATTTTTTACCTTTTGGTAATGATTAAGCAATAAATATGGAAAAATACCTAGATCTTGATTGGAAGAGGTAGGTTTGGATTTAGATCCACTACATACAAATTGACCATAGTCGATCAAGTCCTATATAATATTTCTAAGATTATACACTTATTTTTTTGCATGGTTGTTGACATGATGGAAGGTGCATTACTCCTCAAGATGAAACTAAGGTGTTGTTTATCTTTTAGAATCTATGGTATTAGTGGGTGGAAGCTTGACCATTTTTGCTTCAAGGATCTAGATGAGGATGTTTGTAGTGGGTTGGTCAAGTTGGATAAAATTTCTATTGGATTTCTATTGTTTGGATTTTCCTATAATAATTTTTTAAAGGGCTATTACCATATTCCAATTGTTTTTCTAGCATAAGTTAGTGACTCCAATGCTTATGCCATATTTGTTATTATAATAACCCTTCACATAAGAGGAATACTTCTCCTACTCATTAGTGGATTTTTATTTTAGGTGCCCTCTTTTAATTAGGATAGTTTCTACCCTCTTGGCCATATCTATGGCATCTTCAAAATTAGATACATTAGTCATCTCTAGGTTGAAAGACAACTACTCATGGATATTTCCTATAATTTTTTTAAAATATACCTATATGTAGGATCATATTTAATCCTCCCCACTAAGGATTACCACCTAACTAATAATTATATGAAACTCTCATCCTTGGATTGTTTCAACTAATAAATGTCACTAATCATGACCTTATATTCAATATAAACTAAAAATTGTTGGACAAACATTTCAACAATGTCTTTAAAGGTTTTAAGGGTATGTCTAAGTATTTGATAGTACCATCCTAGGGAAGGAAAATAAATACTTTTAGAGGATATTTTATTAAGAAATATCTCATCATAGGTGAGGTCATGATAGGTAGTGTGGAAGAGCCTAATATGATTAATAGGATCTTCTTTCCCCTTGTACATATAGAACTTAGGTGTTTCAAAATTTCAAAGGAAAGGATGGCTAGCTATGATGGGATCTAAAGGATGGTTACATAGGTCCTCATAGGAGTATCTTTAAATAGATGAGGACCACTGGACCAAGACCATTTACTATTTAACTACCCCATTTACGAAGTTTGGGCTTGAAGTTTAGAGGAAAGAGTGTTCAATGACACATGTGATATGTGTTGTGGGATTAGAGGATTTTGATAATTGATAAAAGGGTAAGATTAGGGAATTGGGGCATATTATTTTGAAGTGGGAATCATATTATGTTTTTCCAATACACTTAAGATAAAAAGGATTTGAAGATTAAATATTAGAGGTTGTGAGATTAAAGGTTTGAGCAAATACCACATTCATGCTTGGGATTTATGGAAGGTTGTTGAGATAATATTGAGAGGTAAAATCACTAGGAAACCCATATATTGTGCTCACATTTTAAGTTATGGAACAAATTGCACTAACCTACAACAACTCATCAATGGGAGGTAAATATGATTGATTTCTTGAGGATAATAGAGGGTTTTATGCTATACCATCTAAATGATTTGGGATTGATGAATTAAGGTCTATGTATAGGGATCCATAAGATAGGTCCACTTGATCAGAGTTTAATAGGTTAGACTTGGGCTATTGTCAGTGGTCCAAGAGGGACTCTTTCCTAGTAGAGATAGCTAAGGGATCTCTACTTTATTTCAAAGTTGTTAATATGGACTTCATATTTCTATGCAATAAATATGCTATATGATCAAGGGATTTTAAAATTACCTTCCCTTACTCATAATGAATGGGAGAGAGAGGACCTAAGTAAGGATATACCTTGTCTTTATCTTCATATGTAGGTTTATCAAATGTGACTTGGTTATCTTGAACCTTAACCAAAGGATCTATGTTATGAGCTAGTTGATGAGCAACACTTTAAGTCACACAATGTCACTCTACCATGACTTAGTAAGGAAGAGAAATTAAATTTTATTAAGTATTGTTTTTAGAGTTGCTTAAGAGAAGGAGAAGGTATTTTATTTTCTTATATCACCTTCCATTGATGTACTTATCCAAGATACGTATCTTAAGGTCTCCCTATATACCTGAAGGTCCCTATATAACTAATTTATCTCTATATACTCATCAATATATGAGATATAGTTGATACATGGGATCATAGTGGTACATGAAAGTAACCATTTAGTATGTGGTTAAATATGGTATGTGAGGGGTAATAAAAGACCTTATTTTTAAAGTGGAAAATATCCCATAAGGGATGCCACTTTCGGGTAAGACCCAAGAATGCAGGAGTATCTCTTCCACCAAAATCACCCAGGGCTTGCACCTGGCCTACCATATTTGACATACTCAAGGAGCAAACCTAAAATAATAAAAAACAAGAACACACAAATGCAAACACACAAAAATATTGAAAAAACAAAAAATAAAAAAGACATGCTCCTTGAGTGTGTCAAAAAGACAAAGCACAATCAAACACACACACAATAAGAAAAAAAACACAACACGAACCACACAAAAAAAACACAAAACAACATAACAAAACACAAACATAATAAAAAACAATAGAACACTACAAAGACACAACCAACAAAAACATGAAAAAAAAACAACCAAAACCTAAAAAATAATTAAAAATATAAAAAAAATAAAAAAACAACCAACAACAGACAACAAAGAAAAATAAAAACATATAAAACACTCACACACCAAAATACCAATTAAAACAAACATACAAAAACACAAGCACAAGAACAACAAAAACACAATAACAACAATAAAAAATACAAAATAATAAAAACACAAGAACAAAAAAAAACACAAAAAAAAAACAAAACAAAAAAAACACACACACATAAATAAATAAGAAAAAAGAAAAAAAATAACACAACAATGACCTTTCTAGACCAAAAGACTATTAAAGCAAGAATCAACTAAGGAAAAAAAAGAAAGATTATTTTGAGCTAGGGAACTAAAATACCCTGATTGAACCAAAGACAAGCAAAAATAAAGCAAGAAGAAACTAGGTATCTCTAGAACTGGAGCTGTCCAAGAAATTATAGAAAGAAGAGCTTCCCTTATTTGTGAAGCCCACCATCTAGGAGGGTGGCCGTATCAAGTAAGGTCACCTTTTTCCAAATCCCAATTAGCTAAATCATCAACACTCTTGTTCTGATCTCTGACCACATGATTGTAATCATCTTTCAAAAATCCCATCTGAATTAACTGAATCTTATCAATAATTATTTTTATTCTCCAATCAACCTTATGATTCTTAGAAGGAGTCTTCAAAATATTAATCATGAGTTGAGATTCAGACTCAACTAGCAATTTTTTCCATCCAACTTTAGTAGCCTCTTGAATGCCTCTAAGGATACCATACCCCTCAGCAATATTATTGGATAGAATACCCAAATTTTTAGCAAAAGTAAAAACCAAGGAGCCATTTGAAAGTCTACCAATTCCTCCCGCACTAGCTTTTCCAAGGTTCCCTCTAGAGGCTCCATTAGTATTGAATTTTCCAAAATCCTTAGGAGGAGGTTGCCAATTTATTGTTCTATCCATATTGCAATTAGTCACATTCCCTTTAAGCTGGTTGCTCTTAGAATAGTTAATATTCAATATTTACATCACTTGATCCCATATTTGGTGGGATTTTTGGGGGTGATTAAGGAGCTGATGGACTAATTCAACTAAGTTGGCAATGGTATTTTTCTAGATATAGTGAATATTCTTCCTTTCTTTATTAAAAATTTGGTTGTTCCTCTCATTCCAGATATTCCAAAGAAGAATGGTAGAACCCATCCAAACTAACTACCTAATAAAATGATCAACACCCTCTTGATTAGGCCAATCACTCCAAAGTTGTTCAAAAGTAAAAAAAATTGGACCATTGTAAGCTAAGTAAATAGGTCATTCTCCTCCAAATATTAGAGGATAAAGTATATTCAATAAAAATATGGTTGAGATTTTCCACATTCTCTCTACATATTTCACATCTAAAAGGGCCATGAAAACCATGCTTCATAAGATGCTCTTCAATAAGCATCCTGCAATAAAATAAAAGCCAAGTAAAGAAACTCACCTTAGGCCAGATATTTTGAGCCCACAATTGAGAAAAGATGTCAGATTATTGGTTGGTATTATTATGGCATAATACCAAATAACCTTGAGCAAATAAATACTCACCCTTAATAGTGTTGTTCCATCCAAAACAATCTTTATCATGGAACCGAGAGAGAGATCTCATATGAAGGATGCACTGGATATCTTGTCTTTGCCTTTCTAGGAATTGAATAGGCCAGTCCTCAATAGGGATCCAATATTTACCAACCTCTGAATTAACATTATGGTACTGATAATAATTAGCCACCTTTATTCAGTTAGCTTGGTGAAGCTCCTCCATCCAAGGCCTCCAATCGGGAAACCGAGTTATCAAAGGCTTATGACCATCCCAAGAATTTGTCCAAAAATTTACCTGTTGACCATTATGAATGATCCAAAATAATTTTTCTTTATCAAATCCTTACCAGTCTTAAGAATCGCTAAAATGGGAGAACCTTTGTAAGGAAATTGATAGCGAGCAAGGTCTTCAAGACTTTTGTTCTCAACTTATTTAGCATCAATATTCTTGGCCCAAAGAGCATTAGGGTTATGCAAAATCCTCCAATATAATTTAGCAGCTAAAGATTTGTTGTTATTAATAGCAGATTGGAATCCTAACCCCCCTTCATTCTTAGGAAGACATAAAGTGTCCCATTTCACCAAGGCCCATTTTATTTTCTCCTTAGTACCACTCCAGAGGAACCAATGAGTGATTTGATCCAGTTCTCAAAGAACAAACTTTGGGATATTCAACACGATAGAAAAATATATAGGAATAGCCTGAAGGACTGATTTTACCAAGGTGATTCTACCCCCAAAAGAAAGACACTTATTGGTCCACTTTCCACTTTTATTCTTGACTTTATACAACAACCAATTCCAATATTTTTTTCTCTGTCTTCAAATATTGATGGAAATACCTAAATACATGATTGGAAGGGAGGTCTTCTTATATATTAATTTATCCAAGACCATGGATTCTTGTCTAGCAGAGCAGTAAAAGAAATTGACTCTAGATTTGTCTTCATTGATCAATTTCCCGGTAGCCATAGAAAAACAACTAATTATTTGTGTAATAGTAAAAGCTTCCTTAACTGTAGCTTTAACTAAAAGAGTAGAGTCATAAAAAAATTGAAGATGAGAGATAGGTCCAACTCCATGAGCAATGGTAACTCCATCAAGGGTTTTATCTTCTCTCTTTTTGGTTAAATCCCTACCTAAGCATTTAGCAATAATGATGAATAAATAAAGGGATAGGGGGTCACCTTGCCTAATACCTCTAGAAGCTGGGAAAAACTAAGAAGGCCTACCATTGATAAGAACTAAGTAGGAAACTAAAGAGATACATCCCATAATACAATCCATCCAATCCTAAGAGAAACCAAATTACCTCAAAAATTTGATAAGGAAGTGCCAATCCACTCTATCATAAGCTTTGGATAAGTTTCACCGAATGAACATGGAAGGATATTTTTGCATATCCATGGAATGAATGGCTTCCTGAACAAGAACTATCTCATCAACTATTTGAAAACCTTACACATAACCCCCTCGTTTAGGGGAAATAATATTATGCAAAAAAGGCTTCAACCTTTCTACCATGATCTTAGTAATGATTTTGAGAACATTACATAAAGCAATAGGTCTAAAAGCTGAGATATGTTCAACCTCTTGAGCTTTTGGAACAAGAGTAATATAAGTTTTATTGATAAAATTCAAAATTTCTTTGTCTTTCCTGGCTTCTTCCACCACCTCTAATAAATCAACATGAAGGATATCCCAAAAATCTTGGTAGAACTCAATGGGAAAACCATCAGGACCTAGGATTTTCCCTTTTTGCATTTTAAAAACTACCTATTGAAGCTCATTGATAGTAACAGGAGTAGTCAAAATAGAGTTCTCCTCAGAAGTGATAAGAGAAGAGATTGCTTGAAGAACATTTTTTTGAGAAGCTGAGTCAAAAGGAGTAGCAGTAAAAATATTGGAAAAGTAATTGAAAACAATAGAGTTCATGCCATCCCAAGTGTAGAGAACATCTTCAAAATCTGATTTCAGGGAAGAAATAAAGTTGTGAGATCTTTGATCTAGAAGAGATTTGTGGAATAAATTTGTGTTTCGATCACCTTATTTGAGCCATTGAATTCTATATTTTTGCTTCCATAGGAGTTCTTATATTTTTTCCCATTCGTCTAATTGAGCTGTGAGTTTAATTTCATTTGCACTTGTATTCTCTGTGAGGCCATCTAAATGGATTTTCTTATTCAAATTTTCAAGCTGAGCAATAAATTCATGTTTTTTATGAACATACCCAAACTCCTTCCAGTTCCAAGTCTTGATTTTGGATTTAATGTATTGCAATATTTTGGTAAACTAGAACATCTTAGTCCCATACCTAGGTTTACCTTCCTTCCACCATTGTTGCACTCAAGGTTTAAAGGAACTATCTCTAAGCTACATTAACTAAAATTGAAAAGAAGAGAAACTCACATTGGTTTTCAATATTTTTACCATGACAGGCCAGTGATCTGAACCAACTTTGTTAAGAGTCTTTACTTTAGGAATGTGACCATGGATTAAGAAAATTTCAAAGAGCAAGAACCTATCCAATATTTCCATTATACAAGCTAAGCCTTAACTTTTGTTAGACCAAGTCATAAGACCATTATCTGGTTGGATGTCCACAAGATGGAGGTTTGTAATATATTCGCTCATGAGGTCAGTGCTCCTATAAAAATTTCTATTTCCCCCCATTTTATCATCTAAAGAGATGATGGTATTGAAATATCCTCTAATAAAGATCCCAACTTCAGGAAAATGAGAGATAATATATGTAATATTCTTCCACTATCTTCTTTTTTCCTCCAAATTAGTTGAAGCATAAACAGTAATGCAGAGCATAATTTTGTTGGAATGTTTGCTTTGAATAGCTATAGCTAAAGGACTCCAAATGCCAAACATATGGTGAATAAATACCTCTTTTGGATCCCAAAGGTAAGTAATACCACCAAAAGTCCCTTGGGAACTGAGGGAAACCACTTTTCTAGCTGGCCAAATTTTATTAGCAATTGATTCCATATCCTCTATTGACATCTTCGTTTCTTGAAGGAAAACAAGATGTGGATGATTTATCAAAATAATTCTTCTAATTTTATTTTGTTTTGAAATACTTCCTTTGAGTCCTCTAATATTATAAGTGATTATATTCATTAATACCAAGGCTAAAAAATTTGGGAAGGACATTAATCTTACCTTCCTTTACAAGATTTTCACCTTCTTTAACATATGATATTGATTAGTCTTGTGACCTACCTTTTGATTATAATCCAACTTTAGTTTTTTTTTCCCTATTTTTTGACTTACTCCAATTGAATCTGAGATGGCTTCTAGCCTTGATGAATGCTTGTACACAGTCAAATATTACCAGAAGGTTCAACAGAGTCTATATTGGGACCTGTATTATTTGAAGTTTTAACATTTAAAAGATTGTTTTTCTTGTGAATATTTTCTCCCATTTTTTCTATTGAAAACCTTTGATTTGTTGGTTTGTCTCTGAGTTATTCCCTTTATCTTTAAATTGTGTTTTTTAGATTAATGTTTCCATTATTTCCTCCTCCTCACTTGGTACCTCATTTTTGAAAATAATTTCAAACATATTAGCAGATATCTTTGATTGATCCTTCATCCCTGGTTTTTTCTGAGTGCTCTTCTTCTTAGGAATTTGGAAACCTATTGAATTTATATCTTCTTTCTTTTAATCTAGAATTTTATTTGGGAAAACACTAGCCAAATGACCATATTCATGGCAAATTCTACAATGGAAAGGAATGTTCTCATAGGCCACTACTTGCTTCCAAGTGTCCTCTCCAAATTTTAAAGTAATATTTTTAGGTAGGGGTTTGTCAAAACCCATTAAAACACAAATTCGAGCATAAATAATATGTTCAAATTTTTGAGTACAATAAAAAATCATCATTAATATTCCTAAAGAGTTTCCAATTGAAGAAAAAATAGTTGGATTCTAGAATTCAATTGGGAGGCCAAAGAGTCTAACCCACACGAGACCTGTAGAAGGCATCTCTTCTTCAACTTTAAATTTAGTATGCCGGGGCTTCATGAAAAGCCCTACCCTTCCAAAGAACCAAGGATCCCCTTGAAAATTTTTCTCTCTATCTTCATTATTAGAAAATAAAACAAAAAAATAACCATTTGGACAAATAGATATTTGTAACTCACCTTTAGTTTTTCAGCTTTTTGTAGCCTAAACTTTGAAAGCAGATAGGCTCGAACGAAAACCCATGAAACAACAAATTAGTCCTCTTTTTTCCAGATCTTCAATTCTAATCTGAATGTTACCCATATTAACCTTAACAATATGAGTTCCATCAGCTTCTTTAAGACATCTCGATTGTATTTTCTTGGGATCAATCTTAGGTATTCTTAGATGTTTACGGGAAGCCCTAAGATTAATATTAGCATTAGGTTGAGGTTTTCCACCATAGAGGGCATACCTAAAATTTATTTTTGAGGCTGATCTTCAAAATTCTTACCCTTGACAAGGGTTTCCATAGTAGGTTTATTTTATGGGTGCACCTTAGCATTAGATTCACTTGAGATCTGAGCCATTTTTTGATCAGTTGCTTGAAACTTGTTTCGTGATCTCTTTAATCCATGCCCTAGACACCATGGAAAGGTATGATTTTCACTTTTATTTTGTGTAGTAAATTGGAAGCCATTGTCACTCAAGTTCACAACATGAAGATCTATTGAAATATAGATTTCTAACCCATATTGGATCCCCTACAACATTTCCTACTAAAATATTAAGTAGAAACCACAAAAATATTGGATTCTAGGGCCCAAAGGCCCCAAAAACCAACCTCTAGAGTTGCTTGCACTTAACCCAGATGAAACCCTTGCACAGTGACTTGCCAAATATTTTTTTCACACATAGGTATGTTCTAGGATATATGTTGCTCCAAATGATCTAAAAATTGGTGGAGATATTATAGGGTTTGACAGGCATCTACCCTCAAAATTTTAGCTCAATTCAAATCTGGATGAATACAATATGGCTAAAACAAGTTTGGAAGTCTGGGTAGTCCTCCAAAAAAAATCCCTCCACTACCACAACATATTATTATTCAATAAAACCATAAAATACATCCTTATGACTCTCACTAATCCACCATGTTATACTACTTTATAGGCTTAAAGCATGTTTCACATTCTATATGGGTAGTTGGAGTCCTAGGCTCACAATATATACCCAATATAGTCTATAAAATAATATGATGGTTTCTTAGAGGATCACATACAATTATAAATAGGACTAGTCTTTGGTCATGTTTTTATTAATCTTTATTAGCATGATATAACTATACAAACAAATTAGGTGGATCTCCTCAAAAGTTTAATCAATTTTATTCTGATTAAATATTTTGGCTATGATAGAGAGAACCTTTGCGAATAATTGTGATGTTCAAATTGGATTCACCAAAGATATTATTGGGAAATATATGGAAATCATGAGGGGATTACCAAGTGCATTCTATTTTGGTCATGAATCACACTCAATATTAGGGAACATTTCATGAAGCCTAACAAGCAAGTTTTAAGGGGTTAATTCATAAACACCTAGGGTTTTTATAGGAACCAATGACTTCCCTCTAAGATAATATCCTATCCTAATACCAAAAACCTAAATTTTAACATAATATGTAGATACAAATATGTAAGCATACAGATTCCTATGATACATGATTCTTCAATTTGAATGATTACAAAAAGTAAATAAATTAGCCCCCTTTTTATTTCAACTGAAAATAAGATGCAAAACACTAAAGTGCCTAATCTATATGATTATTTTTTATTTGAAAAATTATAAAACCAATTTTTTTTTAAATGAAGCTATATTGCAAGCAAGCTTATCCTATAATGCAATTACGTGTGCCTCTAATTTTATGCTTAATGTAGAGATTACAAATTATGTTTATTCACTTTTATAATTTTGTGAATGAAAAACTAATTTTCTAATCCTTTTGTAATATAACTTTGCAAAATTGATTTAGAAGTCACAAAATAGTTGGGACAACATAAATCTAAATTTTTAAGATACAAATAGATGAAAATATAGAGATTTTATACTTGGTTCCAAGCCATAGAAGAAGTGCCATGTAGAAGTTTCATGGAAATAAATGTATATAACTTTTGAATCCTTATATCATCTTTTGTTGTACCTACAGAAAATAGAAACCTGCAAATAGAGATAAAGAAAGTAAGTGATCAACCTAGAAGTGGTTATCCTATTTTAGCAAGGATTAGTGAGATTCATTATTTGGAAGAATCAAACCCATATTCTATTGATATAAAATATGGAAATAATATGAATTATAGAAATATGATTGATTCTAATAGTAACGTGTAAGAAAAAACTAAAGTATAATTGAAGTAGCAATTAAAAGAAAGAATATTAAACTAGAGACAATAGACACAATATTTTTTTTTAAGAGAAAACCCATTCTGAGGCCCCCTTGGTATGAGAGACCACGACCAGGGGGTTCTACACCATCAAAGTCACCCAAGAGTCATGCTCAGCCCTACCCACACCAACATTATCAATTGTATTTTGGGTACCCAATTCAACTTTTTGGTAGGGTGGAGATTCAAACTTGGGACCTCCCTTGGAGGATTACCCTCTCCTCTCCAACTCACCTACAACACCTGGCTAGTAGACACAATCTTAGATTGGCCTTTTTCTAATTGAAAAATTTCAGGATTGATCTCAAATTTATTTTGAGATTTTATTTATGTATATTGATACTTTCTAAGATACCACTTAGTGCTTTAAAAAATCCTTGTTATGCCCTTGATTTTTGATCACACTATTGACAAGAATTGAAGATGATTAAATTATTTTAGTAGCACTTTAAGGTGAGAAGAATATAAATGCAAGAAAGTAACATGCTATAGGTATTATGGTAGTATTTTGGTGCATTGAATATTTCCCCAAGGACTCCCCAAAAGGTATTTTTATAGAAAAACTAGACCTCCTTAGGGAGTTCAAATATGATTTCTTAGTAGAAGGAGAAAGGTAGGTTGAGAATAATTGCATGGGGTTGATTAGGACCGATTAAAAGTTGCATGAAGTCAAATAGGATCTGATTGTAATTGTATAACATACAACTACTAATTAGGAGGGTATAATTAATAGTTCACTAGTCAATCATGTGATAGTTAGATTGATAGGATCATACTCATAGTGGAATGGATGGTGATAGGCAATCAAAATACCAAAATATTGGCTTTGATGGTGGAAAAGTAGAAGAACCATGGTTCTTTTACTCATGGTTCTACTACTCAACAATTGGCAAGTAGGTAAATATTCAAAAGGTTTAATAGGAAAAATGCCATAGGGTAGCAAAAGTACCATGGTGCTTCCATAGGGTTACAATGCTTCTATTTTTAGGTCATTTTAAATATCAATTCTTATGAAAGTATAGGCATGCTTGTAATAATTAGAAATATATTTCTATTACCATTCTAATGGTGGTTATTTTCTAAAATTTTATGTAAGTTTAAAAGGATTTTATAGGCTCCAAAAAATGATATCACTTTTTACCCCAAATTTGGGTATGCCATAGTCAAACTGACTTGATTTGTTTACAAAATTGATTTGAAAGTGAAATAACCCTTTCAATTATTATTTATCATACAAAGCTAATTGTTTATTCTCCTTCCAATAAATGTGTGATAATCCTTGTATTCTTTGACCCATTTGAAGCAATCAAAAAATATGGTAGGCCAATAATATCCCACTCTTATAATATTAAGTGTTATGGTCTTTGTGGACCCTATATCATGATAACTATAGTTTACATTCTTTCCTCTTTCACAAACTATACTAGTACTTCATTGTATTTCTTTTAGAAAAATACCTTATCTATAGTGCATTGTTTTATTCCAAATTTGGGTCCTTTATTTAAGTGTTAATTCTCCTAGGACTTGTTTGAATATCATTTACCTTCTGATATCTCCTCTTCATTTTGGTTGATCGTCTAGCTCTATCTCATCCACTAATGTTTCTCAATATCATGAAAATGACATTATAATATTTTAACATAGGTCTCTTCCCCTAATGATCTTAGTGGATTTTATTTCTATGTCATGAATTATGTTTATCCATCCTCCTCTCTTTTCTCCTAGTTTTCCATGTAGCATAGTAGATAAATTATCCAAATGAACTACAAAGATAATGGTTTTACTTTGGATATGTGGTCTATAAATTTTCTTAGTGCTTTTATTATGGAAAACACATGGTTTTTGATGAACATATATCTTTATTCATAGTTATGGAGGACTTGGATCATGAAGGAATCCTCATATTTATAATTTTTTGTTAGCACTATAGTAATGTTTTCATATTTTCCTAACACATTAAGCCTAAAGTTAGAGAAATTGGGATTGACAAGGATCAAAGATTTCGTAATTACATTCTTTATATTATAGAAAATCCTTTTTCATTTTCATTCTTTAGTTCGTACTAGTGTTGTATCATTTTTTAACATTTTCATGATTGGCCTAACTAGCTATCCAAAATTCCTTTAGTAAATGTGGTTAAGAGGAGATCTCAAATGTTTTCCTTCTTAGACCATGAAAATTAACTTTCTAGGGTTAAGTGAGATACCATACTCACTATTTCTTTGAAATATAGATTTCAAATGTTCAACATGCTTACTCTTTCTTTAGAAAAGATAGTTAAATTATAAAGATATATAATTATGACCTCACCTATCAAGTTTATAAAGGAAATATCCATGGCTTGTTGGAAGTTGATCCTAGCATTTGATAACCTAAAAGGCATTTGTTGATATGCAAAAGTCCTTTGTGTTAATCATCATCCTTGATCTAGATTTGATTATACCCTAAGAAGTCATCCAAAAGTGATAACGTTTGTGACCATATTGTTAGAGAATATTATATTATTTTGTACATGTTAATGTATCCCTATGATACAATTATAAATATTATATTAGAGTGTGTGATTTATATTATCTCTAAAGTATGTTTCTATATGTAGGGTGATTCCAAGTATCATATACGTTTGCAAGTGATTATAAAGTCAAGAGTCATGAGAGGTTTGTATTATATGGAATAATAAAGGATGCATATCTCGAATATGAGAGGAGAGCAATAGTGAAGTATTCAAGAGTCATATTAAAAGGCTATATTATAGAGACAAAGCTCCAATTATTCTATTGAAAAACATTATGCTATATTCAAGTTGTATATTTGATACATTAATATTGTGAGTACATTTATTCAGTGATATTGATCTATGTTTTGTTATGTAAATAATATTTCATGTTATATTTATGATTTGGATATTGGAACATATGATTGAATCTAGTTGAAAAGTTAATAGTGGTATTAGAGCCACTTTGAGTAATTTCTATTACTAGCACTAGGAAGAATTTTGGTGTAAATTTGAAAAAGAAAATTTGAGAAATATCCATATGAAGAAAATGTAGACCAGAATAGTTTATTTTTAGTTATTAATTACCCTAACATTATTTTGTGAGGATTGATATTTATAGGAAGAATTATGAGTCCATTGAAGAGAACGTGGGCTAAAATAAAAAGAGAAAGATTCAGCTTTGAGGAAATATTAAGGTTGTTTTTAAGAACAAAATTTTGACAACCAAAAGAAAAAGGCTATGAGCCAAAGTAGAGGTTCTATATTTGAGATAGAAGTGCCTAAGTAAGAAGTGAGAAAGCTAAAGAAAATCACTGGTTAGGAATCAATGAGTATTAAATAAGAAGAGAACCTATCATGAAAATTAGTCATCTAAGTTGGAGAATATCCAATCACATCCTGCTAAGAGTAGAAGGGGACAACAAATTATGTTCCAAGAGAGCATAGAGGTATCGAGTTCCATTAGAAACACAAGATTATATATCATCCAAAAGTATTAAGCAACACTTGAGGGATGTCCAAAATTTAAGAATAATAAAATTATTGCTCAAGAGAAATAGTTGGTTCTAAGAAAATTTCAAACTCGAGGAAGCTTTAGAAGCATAATAGCTTAGGAGAAATATTTTGAGAAATGCTTAGGCCTAAGGAAAGGAAGAGAAATAGTGTCTGGTACACAAAGCTCTATGGTATTTCATGAGTCTAGAGAATGAGATAGTAGCACCTAGTAAGAGCAGTGAGTTGAAGTGCCAAGGAGAACAAGATGAAATCATAGTCCATGCACTTGAGAAAGTCATTGTTGGAATATATTACATTATTTGATACATGACAATGTACTATCATGGGTACATCTCTAGATTAGGAAAAGAGTCTTATATTAAGATTTACTTTATGCAATGTAATGTACAAGTGTGCAATTCTATTTTGGAATGTAAATGTGCATAGTTATTGTAAAGATACCAAAGTATAGGTTGGTTCATCCATTGGTCATGTGCATTTATTTATTATTTCATCTATTTATATGTAGATAGGTTTATTGAATTAATATCATCAATCATATTATATCCAATTGTGATCGTCCACAAGAGACTCCACCTTCCTTAAGTGGCTATAGGAATCTACCCTCCTTAAGTGGCTTTATATATTAAATTAGTTGATCTACAGTAAGTGTTATACTTTGTTAGAATACTAATATAGCTAGTCGGCTATATTAGTATTCAACTAATTTATTTATTTTTATTCATATAAATAAAGGTAGTTTGATTTACAATTATTCATCAATCATCGAATAATAATAATTTCCTATTGCATATATTGCAAGAGACCTGCCCTCTCTAAGTGGCCTCTAAATGGCTTGAATCATTTAATTAAGGAAGTTGTAATGCTTTAAGTGGTATAGCCTCTTTCTTGGAGACGTGGGAGTCCAATTGTTTGCATAAATAATTCTAGAAAATTTTACACAAGAAGAAAATTATCGGTTGTATTAAAATATTTTTTAGGTATAGCGCAGAAGAGAACAATAGTATTTCATAAATTTTTTTTACCACCGTGAAGAGATAGGAAATTCTCAGCAATGATTTAGAATTCATTGAGTTCACCTATAAGCAGAAGGGGACTTTTGAATTGTGTTGGCGCAAAGGCACGAAGTGTGAAGGGACTATAGACAGTGAGACGTTAGCCAAGGCACATAGAGAATTTTTAGGGTTTAAAGACCTTACTGTGCGTTCACAAAATCATCCAAAAGAAGTACCAAAAATTATTATGGTGGTTTTAATAGATTTACGTCTATAAGAATTGTGTAAACGAGGCTTGAAAGAATACAACACCGAAGAGCAATTTTACAATAATCTCGCACCAACACCAACAATCCACAATGAATGGCTACTGTTTGCTAATTAGAGTTCTCATAAAAGCCCAATAAAATAAGCGAAAAGAAAAGTACTTAATATTATAACCTAAAGTTTTTGAAATATATTATACAGAGCTTCGTTCGAGCGTTGAAGTTGCTAAGCTGTAACTGGTGAATATAAAGCAACTATTTCAGGAGATCACACCGTTAACACTAAAGCTGAGCATTGAATAGAAGCAATTTTTTTTTAATCAAAGCTCACTAAGGTTCAATCAAATATTTCAAAGTCTTTTAAGGAGCAAGCAATCCGCTCATCCAAAAAATTTCATGCCAAGAGTTAGCGACTTACTTTGGATTGGAGTACGTTCCGGTGCAGTAGGGTCACTTCAGCAATACAAAAATTAAAAGCGGGACAAAGAGTTATTTCGGGGCATCCGAGGAATTATGGATGAGGCAGTTTTAGGGTTCAAAAATTACGCCGAATTATCCAATTAGTAGCATTACGAAGAAGTTTAAGGAATTTATTTACGACTATAATAATCGAGGGATTCATCTCTCTAATGTCATAAGGATATAGATTCTGGAGTGATCATCAATCATAACACACGGAGTCAGTTATTCCACTCATATTACATTCATAATTTTCCACCGGCAAGCACAACACCCAATCAGGTGTATTAATTTAATTATCGCACTAAGGTTAAATTAATTATTGATGACAATAATTCACCGTGTTACTAGAGCGTGTCAAGTTTCTCAATAAAATACTGAAGTAATCATCCCATAAAATATCAGTAAAAATCATAGCGGAGGCAAGATAAATTTGATAATAAAACATCATCACCAGAATTGCTCGCTAGCTAGTTAGGAAAGGGAACGTCAACTCTTTCAGTATGCATGCTGCTAGTGCAAGGTGAGAAATCAAAATCCGTGGATAAACATAGAACAAAATTAGAAAACATCGTCGATACTTTTGCTAGCACAATAGATAATTTTTTGCGATGTGAATTGGAGTAGAAAAAGTGAGTTCAAGTGTTGAGTAAATTACCGCAGTCTCCAATCTAAATCCGGTGACAAACTACGTTCTAGGAAAGAAACGATCTAGTTCAAATTCATCAAAGCATTGGTCCTGAATAATAATAATAATAATAATAATAATAATAATAATAATAATAAGTGGAACTCATTTTCGTGAGAAGCGTAGAATTAAGGATAAATTTTCATTTGCGTATCGTGCCCAGGTAAATTTTCATGTCACGTCACCAGTATACTATTTTCGGTGGAAAATATTAAACGGTTCTCAAGGTTATATGGTTCACACAAATATTTTAGTCTCAAGGAAATAAATTTTGTCTGATCGATTTAGTCCAAATATCCGAAGTAAGAAATACCGCGATTAGGGCACAAGTTCATCTCCATGGTAGACGGTAAATACATCCATTTAATTAATCATCGAAATTAATATCAAAACCAGGTGGATCCTCACATATTATGGTTACTCTCCAAAAAATAGTGGTTGGTGAAATTTT
Source organism: Wollemia nobilis (assembly GCA_028583015.1). NCBI lineage: Eukaryota > Viridiplantae > Streptophyta > Pinopsida > Araucariales > Araucariaceae > Wollemia > Wollemia nobilis. The sequence continues at coordinate 5,591,625 of JAQPPZ010000456.1, forward strand.
GATTCGTGCTTACAGCATGGATAGCAGAGGGACGTTATTCACCAAAGCAAACACATTCAGGCCAGCAACAAGGAAGAATTCGTGACGAGTTTATTCAGTTTGCTTAAAATTAAGCACAAGAGGCACTCAAACGGTTTGCATATTGGTGATTGGGCATTAAAGATCGTAAATCCGTTTGATTAGATTTCACAAAAGATCCAGGTCTCAACCATTTTCCCAATGATTCACAAAGTTTCCCAAACATGCAAATTGATGATCAATAATATCAATAGTTCCCCGATGATTCACAATGTTTCCCAAATGTGCAAATTGATGATCAATAATCTCATGAATTGCTATAGTTCCTAAAGTAAATATGTTCCCATTTAGTGCCTAGGACCGCACGGATTTAATCCAATTATTTTTTTCCCCTCGCCATAGAAAATTGTGGAAAAAAAAAATTATGAGTGTTAATCAAGGAGCGGATTATCCGAATCTAATCGCACCATATTGTACATTCATAAATTCGCAAGTTTATTTGTTTGAAGAAAACCCTAAATCACTAGAGCACCTTATTCGCACGAGGAAAATACTATTGTGCCGGGACATGTATTCAATGGATTTGTCTTCGTGGGATTGGTTTGAATCGGTGGTCACAATGTTCGTTCACCACAGGCTAGGTATGGGTTAAGTAGCCAGCTAAGTTCCCGGTGGCTACTTAACCCGAATCAGTGTCGCTTGATTGCCAATAAACGTCGTTTGTGAAAAAAATATTTTACCCTTAAAAGTTGAGAGAAATTAATAAATACCTCCAACAATGTTACAATCTAGAGTACACCATCATCGACCATGTCACATTCAAAAGTTCCTAATTCAATGGCAGGGCCTTCCAGAAGATGATGCTACAAAGCAGACAGAGAATATGTTTAAGTCCTTCCCAAGCTTTGAGGACAAAGCTTTTAAGGGAGGGAGCCATGTTACAATACTAATATAGCTAGTCGGTTATATTAGTATTCAACTAATTTATTGATTTTTATTCATATAAATAAAGGTAGTTTGATTTATAATTATTTATAATTATTCATCAATCATCAAATAATAATTATTTTCTATTGCATATATTGCTACGATATCTGCCCTCTCTAAGTGGCTACGAGATCTGCCCTCTCTAAGTGGCTTGATTCATTTAATTAAGGAAGTTGTAACACTTTATAATTCAAGTGGTATCAGAGCACGATTCTAGAAATGCACTAAATTTTTTTGAATTAACTACGTCAACAAGCAAACGAGTTCCACCTAATTTTTTTACGATAGGAAGGTATCGTTCTTTTCCAGGTATCATTATCTTCCAGCATCGCCAAGTTCCATAGCCTCTGAATAATTTTTTTTTGGCATAGTAGAAGATATATAGGCAGGCTCACTCCATTGGAAACACATTTTGTCCAGATGAAGGAAATTATTATTGTAGAAATTTAGAAATTGTAACACAATGCGAAACCTTGTTTTGTCATTGGAATTAACGTCACCATTGAAATTGGATTTCTGACCTAAAACCATGTGAGAAGAACGACATTCTAGGTGGTAACAAGCAGGTGAAGTGTAGAGAAAAAATTTAGGTGGTAAAAGGAATTTCCATCTTCGCACAAGAAAAAAATTAAATCGCTCGGTGGATGATTCATAAATCATGTAGCCAAAAATTAAACTACAAAAACCAGCAACATATTGTGACATTTGCAATTCACGTTTTGGCATTTAGAAACAAGCTTCTCTTCCAAACCATTTTTTAAGAGAGAAATCTACAATAGTAAAGTTTAGAATTCTCCAAGGCAACTTCTTTTCTCAGGTTTGCAATTTCTAACATAAGGCAACAACATAGAAGATCACCAGTAAGATTGCTAGTTATAGAAGCAAGCAACAAGAAATTAAATTTTCATCATGTCAAAAAGAATTATATATTCAATTAAAAATCTAATCAATTTTCCAACCAAATCACGACACATGGCTATTTAGGAGATCTCACAATATTTTTTTGGTGGTCACAAAAAATTTACATCTGCATCTTGCAACTCCAGGAGAAAACAACTATAAGTACTCTATATCCATTCGTAGATCTGTAGAATTCATGTAAAACAATGATTGGATAACTTAAGGCTCATGTTTATAGTAATTTTATGACACTATTCTCGAATATCCAGTGACTCCCATGATAGACAACACAATATTTTCACTCCTATGAAGAATTGGGAAGCAAAAGTGCGTAGGCAGACAACCGACGACGAGGAAGAAATTAAACAAACCCTAAACAAATATAATTTTATAGTAGTTTCGAATAGGAGTTTTAGGTGAGCGAATTCCAAGCATCATTTTCTATTCTAACATTATCCAACATCTTTAGAAGGTGAGAAGACGCAAAAGCAAAAAACTATATATATATATATATATATATATATATATATATATATATATATATATATTTCATTTGTAAACGATGAAAGAATAGTTCACTCTGTGTTGCCCAGTACCTAGGTTCTAGAAATCTCATTTCTGAATTGATATTTATGCCTATTAGATTTGGTTGGAATAGATAAACTTCATTCAGGTGTATAATCCATCATAAAATTAAGTTGTTCAAAACAAGGATCTCTACAAATTAACATTCTAGAATTTGACGAACCAATAATATTCATAGCTAGTTTTATTTTTGGTAGAAAAATGCCATCCTAAAAAATTATTTAACATCATGAAGCACATTTAATTCTTGTAGAATGCAAACCAAATTTTCATAGTGGTAGAAATAAGAAGAGTGTAGAAAGTAACAAAAATTGAGAATACATCAAGTCAGGTGTATATAATTATTTGCTCATTTTAACATTCTTTATTTACACTCATTCACAGAAATATCGTATTGGATAATTGGTAGATCAAGTTTACAAGGAATCAAGCCATCAATTTTTTTTTTGTCCAAGCCAAAAGAATTACTTCATGGTCCAACTGCAGGTTCTGATGATAAGCAACTTGGGTGTGTTATTATTAAAATAAGGATATTGTTTAATACTTTAATTCAGATATCCCTTTCCAGATGCTTTCAGCAGCATAAAAGGTTTAAAATGATCATGGCATGGTGGTTATAGGGGTGGATTACATGGAGACCTGTGTGGCAACTTTCGAGGCGGCCAACGCAAAATACTGTGGCGGCCATAAAAAAATTTGGACAACTTGCACGAATTTGTGGTGGCTATCGATTCTATCATGTAAAAAAAAAAAATACTTCAATTCAGTCATGTGATTTCCATATATCTGGTGACAATAGGCTTAATAGAATAAATAATCAACTTCCTAAAGCTTTCAAGACTTATCACAACCCTAATAACAGTGGCCAACAAAGCCAATAAATTCATCAACAATTCATTCTAAACAAGCAAAGATAGAGGGCAATAGTAAATGTAATCATAAATTTCAGTAGCCAAAACCCTAATTTATTCCAAGTTGTATTCGCCAATCACATCGTGACAACAAAATATTATCATTCATTAAAGTTATATGGTTATTCATCGTGATTCGATGTTATGCATGGAAAGTGAAAAGCTTAAGCTAGTGACTATTTTGATAATCTGACCGTTGTGATTCAAAAATTGAAAAGCTCAAGCCGGTGACTACGGGTTGATCCACATATTTTTTTGCAAATTCAATTTTTGTGATAAATTATAGTGATAATTTTTGCAACAACTTTTGATGACTTTTGCGATGACTTTTTGCGACAATTTTTGTAACAACTTTTGCGATGAATTTTTGCAACAAATTTTGCAAATGATTTTATGCAGTAATTTTGTTGATGACTTTCTGCAACAATTTTGACAACTTTTTACGATAATTTTGCAACTTTTCACCTATGATTTCAAATATTTTGATCATTTAAATTTGAGAGCATTTGAAACATACCTCTAGCAATGCTATAATCCAAAGTACGCCATCATTGACAAGGCCAAATTTAAGAGTTCCTAATTCAGTGGAAGGTCCTTCTAGAAGATGATGCTACATGGTAGAAAGAAAGTATTTTCTAGTCCTTTCCAACTTTGAGGACAAATATTTTAAGGGAGGGAACCATGTAACGATACCAAAGTATACATCATTTCATCCATTGGTCATGTCCATTCATTGATTATTTCATCTATTTATATGTAGATAGGTTTATTGAATTAATATCATCAATCATCTTATATCCAATTGTAATCCTTCGCAAGATACTCTGCCTCTCTAAGTGGCTACAGGAATCCACCCTCCTTAAGTGGCTATAGGACTCCGCCCTCCTTAAGTGGCTTTATATATTAAATTATTTGATTTACAATAAGTGCTACACTTCAGTTATCCCCATGTACATATTTTAATAGAGTAGGAAGATGAAGGGTCATAGGAAGAGTGAGGCTCAAGAAACTTCCATATGAAGAGTCACATTCCATTATATATATATGGATGTATTGATGTTAAAGAGATATGGTGAAGGAGGAAGAATCACCTATGTAAGTAATGGAAGGTGATGTAATATGATGTATTTTTGATCTCTTCATTCAATAAATATTTTTGAGCATTTGGCATTAGCATTCTTTGAGTTATTTTCTAGTAGATTTAGAATTTATATGCTTGATTGATCAACATTATTATATAATTCATATTGTAATTATATAATTGATATTTAGGCAATATTATTTGAGTATTTACTCATCAAAATCTAACAATGGTATTCGAGATATGATAGATATAGATAGAAATTGAAAGAGCCTCAAGAGTCATTAGAAAGAAGATTTCTATTGGTTAAAAAGAGAGTCAAGATACCAGTAAATATAAAGAAAATTTCCTTTGAAAAAGTAAACCAGAGAAGATAAAGAGAATTTCCTCTAGAAAAGGAACTAGAGAAGATAAAGAAATTACCTCTAGAAAAGAACCAGAGAAAATAAAAAAATTACGTCTGGAAAAGGAACCAGAGAAGATAAAGAAAATTTCCTCTATAAAGAGAAACCAAAGAAGATAGAATTTTTCACTATGTTGAAGAAAAACCAATGACATTTAAGGATATACCTATTCCAAGAATAAAATAGGAATAGAAGAAATTTTACAGGTCTTGAAGACATACCTTGATATTGAGAAGATAAGAATATTCCTATTCCAAGAGCAAAATCGGAATAGAAGAACATTTACAGGTCTTGAAGACAAACCTTGATATTGAAAAGAGAATATACCTATTCCAAGAGCAAAATCAAAATAGAAGAACATTTACAGGTTTTGAAGATAAACCTTGATATTAAAAAGAGAATATACCTATTCCAAGAGCAAAGTCAAAATAGAAGAAAATTTACAGGTCTTGAAGATAAACCTTGATTAAGAGACCCTTAGAAGAGGTCCTATTGATAAGATTGATTAAAAAGTATTCCAAATTATTTAGCTAGAATATTTCGACAGGGTTGAAAGAAAAATCCGTGAAGACTAGGATTCAATATAGGTTTGATTCCACTCCTTTTTGAGATAGCTAGTGAAGATTATTATTTTTGGAACATTGAATACATCTTATTATTACTATTTGAGTTTTGTTGTAGAATATTGATTCTTAGAAGTTGAGAATATTCCTACAATAGATAGATAAGAATTTCATTTTTGATTACCTGAAAGTCTATGTGCTTTCCTAGTGCAAGGATTAACTCTTTTATTACAGAAAAAGACATTAAATGAGGTCCAAGAAAGAGATGTTACAGAATATTGAGAAAAACCCAGAAGAAGGTTCTCATTGCAAGATTATAGATTGAAGAAAGAGATCCAACAAGAGATCACATTGAAGAACTTCCTAGATTGGAAGATTAAATATTTAAGACAGAAGATAGAAGGACTACCGTAGGTCCTATTTGCAGACAGAAGCAACAGAATATAGATATCCAAGAAAGATATCTCATTGAAGAATTTCCCATAGCTAGAAGATAAAAGAAACCAAGGTAATGTTTCATTAAAAGCATTTCCTAAAGAATTGAAGGCTGCAAAATTAGAAGACCCAAGAATAGAGGTCTATAGAAGATTTTGAAGAAAGAAAAGAAGGCAAGAAAAAGCCTTATTGTAGAAGCTGAAGTAGTGACCTCAAGTAGAATATTGTAAGCAAAAAGAGCACCTATATAGAAGATATTGGGATAATTGTTGCCATACGAAAACAAGCCCAAAAGGAAAAAGGATTTGATAAGAAGTTTGTCAAATTTTGAGAAGATTTTGAGAACTCAAGGCATTCAGATTTTTGAGAAAGGAGACAAAGATAGAGGTCAAAATTGAATTTAGAATTTAGTAAGAAAGTAAGAATATTGAAGATGTCATAGTTTAGAGAGATTTGGAGATAGCCATAAAAGTTTTGTAGGCTGATAAAGCACAAAGTTGTAGAAAGAGAAGCTAAAAAGACAACAAAAAATAAAAGAGAAAAGTTGTATTTTAGAGAAATCTTTGGAGAAGCTTTCAAAAAATATTTGAACAACCAAGAGAAGGCTTGATAGGAAAAAAGTGCAGCAAATTTGAAGGCTTTAAGACAACACCAAATCAAATTTTAGCAGCATCAAAGGAGGAGTCCTACAAATTTGAACAACATTTGAGTAGCATTTGAAGATGCAAATTACAAAAATATCCAGCACCTGTGAAGAAGAAAGAAAGCTGATTTTGGGCAGAAACTATAGATGCAAATTAAAGAGTCTAATAATAGTAGAAGGAAGGTGCAATTGCAACAAATACAAGATAGCAAGCTATAAATAAATAAGCTACAAAAATGTGTGTTAATTTGATGCCATATATATTATTATTGCAAAGTTTTTGAAGGTACCTATTAAGAGTTTTTGGATCATCAAACATTAGAGCCATTTAGAGATAGCAAAGAGGAAGTATTTTAAGGTGTCATTAAGCTAAGAAAAAACACCATTTCACACCATTGATTTTATAGAAAGCTTGCATATTTATTTTTACAATAAAAAAGGCTTTGAATCTATTAAACTTGAGAAGAGATTACAATACTTACAATGTCTGATCGTAAATAGAGATAATTGAGACATCGATCAACTCACCCATGAAGCTAACAATGTTTGGCCATCAATATGGACAACAAAAATATACAACTCTAAAAGGCCTGGAACAAAAACAACTACAACACACATGAGAAACTGACATTTTCTCAATTCACAACATAGATAGAAACAAAAATACTAGAAACCTCCCAGCCAACTCTTTCCTCCAAATAACTGCACTCTGTCCCTAGACAATGAAGTACATCAAATAGCCTAGCTAACTGAATAAATAAAGATCTAGAGAGTGATTCTTTATTTTTTCAATGATCAATTAGAGCAATGGTAAATTTGCAGATTTTTGGCAGTTAAGTGTGCGGTTGTCTTTGCTAATTGATCTGCATCTAAATTAAACTCCCTATAAACATGATGAATTTGGAAGGACTTAAAGAAATTTTTCAATCTAATCGCTTCCTCTTTCATGTCATTAAGGACCAAATCATCTACTTTCCAATTTTTCCTTAAGGATTCTATGATTAACTTGGAGTCACCCTTGACAAAAATCTCTGTGACATTTTCTTGCAAAGCAATTTTCAATCCTCTCAATAGAGCTACCATTTCTATGTAGTTGTTTGTGTTCAACCCTAACCCTTCAGAAAAGCAAATGACCTTCTCCTATAAGGGCCATACTAATTTTCCCCCTGCCCCTACTCTACCCATATTTCCAAGAGAAGATCCATCAAAATAGAAGGTCACCACAAATTCTTCTATGGTGTTAATACCTACTATTTGTCTCAAAGGAACATACTGGTTTAAATTCAAACCAAAGACCTCCAAAATTTCTTTTTTCTCCCTAGAATAGTGTGCAATTGCTAGTACTTTAGTTGGAAATAAAATATTAGCCTATTCACTTATAGAACTAATTAAAATTTCCCATATTCTTCCTGAGTTTATGACTTGTTCTCTAAAGCATTTGTCATTCCGAGCCTTCCATAACTACCACATCAAGCAAAAAACCATAGACCTGCATAGTTCTTTGACTGGTAAATAGTTAGTCATTTGATTCAACATCTCTATAACATCCTTAAAGCACTTTAACTCTTGAGAAGGTCATTTTAAGAGCTTTAGCAACATGGTCCAAATATCTGCTGATATTGAACAATTAAAAAGTAGATGATTTAAGGTTTCTCCTTCTCTTTCACAAAGGTGACATCTGTCTAGACCAATCACACCCCTTTTTCTTAGATTCTCAGCTGTAAGAATCACACCATGAGCCACCAACCATCCAAACATCTATATTTTTGGAACCACCCTGGACTTCCAAACATGCTTCATTAGCACCTCTAGGGAATTATCTTTGTTGTCCTGGGCAGTTAAGAACCTGTACACAGAATTTGCTGATAGAGTCATCGGTATTTCATTCTCCTTCCAAGCTGGTATATCTTCCCCCTCTTGGAGAAAAATTTACCTACTGCCCAAGTGCTCTTTTAGACAATTAAAATCATCTTTCAAATGTTCTGGACAAAGGTTTGCCAAATCTGTTTTAAAGACACAATCTCTCCATCCTGTTGTGTGGGTTGTTTTCATAAAGAAATCCTTGACTTTGTAAATATTTTGTTGTAAGAAATGATTCCTAATGTTGTTAAGATCTGTAAAAGTTTCTAGGGGTTTGGACCCAACCAAGGACTAAGTGAAAATATTTAAGTCACCTTCTTTCACCACCCAAGTCAGATTCTCCTTAATGATCTTCAACCCTATCAAGATGTTTGCCCAAATTTTGGTACCTCTCTGTCCTGGATTGAGGTTCAACAAAACATCTTTTGGTCTACCTCCACCATAGTATTTCTTCAAAAAAAAGTTAGCCCAAGGAGCCTCAGGATTGAGCAACATTCTCCAAGCAGTTTTAGTGGCTAAATATTGGCCAACTTTGTCAAGTTGTCTTATCCCCAGACCTCCAAACTTTTTGGGTCTGCAGATCTTAGACCAATTCACAAGATGATATTTCTTCCTGCTAGTTTTGCCTCCATCCCAAAGAAAAATTTTGAATTCTTTTTCCATTTCACTTATTACAGTCTTAGGAGCTAAAAGTAAGGACATCCAATAAATCAGTATTGCAGACAAAGTTGCCAGAATCAGTGTTCTTTTACCTACCAAGTTCAAAAATTGATTTTCCCAACTGCCTATTGTTCTTTTAATTTTATCTACAATGCAAAACCAGTCCATAGCTTTATGATTGTGAGTTATGATAGGAATGCCTAGATACTTGATTGTTGAATTGTCTTCTCCTTCTTGGAATTGTAGAATTCTGCAAATTTTCCTCTTTAAATGGAGTGGTGTATTGAGGAAAAAGATGATACTTTTTTCCTTATTTATCACACTCCCAGAAGCTGAAGTGAAATCTATCAGAATGTTTTGGATAGCCTTGGCTATTTGAATGCTAGCTAAACCCATTAACAATGTATCATCTGCAAAGAGGAGATGAGAGGTTGCTTTCACATTGGAAGTAGCACTTAAGCCCTAAAAATTATGCTTTTCCTGACTTACTTGGAAGGATCTGCTCAACCCTTCTGAGACTAAAGCGAACAAAAAGGGTGATAAAGGGCATCCTTGATGAATTCCCCTTGATGTCTCAAAGAAGGAGGATGGGCCCCCATTTATTAGAACTACAACATTTGGATTACATATGCATCCTTGCACCCAATTTGTCCATATGTCATTAAATCCCATTTTCTTTAACACCTTGCTTATAAATTCCCTATCCATCCTATCATAGGTATTAGAGAGGTCCACCTTGATTGTCATGGCTCTGTTTTTATTTATCACTGTAGAATGTAAAGTTTCTTGAGCTATTACAATATTATCATGAATGTGTCTACCCGGGATGAATCCACCTTGTTCCATGGAGATCAAATCATTTATGAAGGGCTTTAGTCTGTTAGCCATTAACTTGGTTATTATCTTATAAGAGGTATTGCAAAGAGAAATAGGATGAAATCTATCAAAGGCTACTACATCTCTATTTTTAGGAATGAGTGCAATGAAATAGGCATTGATAGCCCCTAAAAACGCACCATTTTGTCTAGATTCATCAATCATTTTGACCAAATATTCCTTTATGATTTCCCAATAGGCCTTATAGAAATTAACCTGAAAACCATCAGGTCCTGGGGCCTTATCCAAGCTCATACTCTTGATTGTCTCATAGACCTCTTCCTCTGTAATGGATTTCTCTAGTTCCTCATTCATTTGTGAAGTGACCAATTTTGGGATGCAATTGAGAATTCTTTTTTGAGCTTCTTCATTATTTTCTATCCCCTCATTTAAGAAAGACTCAAAATAATTGATTGCTTCCTTCTTAATTAAGTCTTGATCTTTGACCTCCTCTCCCTTTGAGTTCTTAATCATGGAAATTTGATTGGCTCCTCTTCTTTGACTAGCTACCTTGTGGAAGAAGGATGTGTTTGAATCTCCTTTCTGAAGCCAAATTCTTCGAGATTTTAGCCTCCAAACCTGCTCTTCTCTCTCCTCTTCCTTATCAATGATTTGTTTCCATTTTTGCTCTTCTTGGAATAAATCATCATCCCAACCTTCCTCCAAGGCTTTTTGCTCAGTTTGAAGTAATTTTTCTCTTGCCATTCTCACTTGTTCTTGTTGTTGAGATCTGATGTTTTGAGTCCATATATTTATACCTCTTTTAACATTTAGTAACCTCTTATGGAATTGATACATTTGAGATCCATGATTAGGGGCACCATTGTCCCACCAAAATTTGACCCGAGGGAGAAAATCTTCATGCTCTATCAACATGGGTAGAAATTTAAAAGGGGATTTTTTTACTTTCAAAATGAATTGAAGTTCAACAACCATTGGCCAATGATCAGAGCTAGTGCTTGAGACTACCCTTGTTTCCACAATAATGGAGTCAGTAATTAAGCTTTTAGATAATAGAAACCGGTCCAACCTTTCAACAATCATCACTTTCCCTTTTCTTCTATTACTCCAGGTAAACCAACCTTCTTTAGGAGGAATGTCAATGAGTTCAAACTGTTGAATTCCCTCAATGATTTTGGATCCAACTTGATCATTGTTGTTGAACCATCCTCCTTTATTTTCATTCCTATCTAGAACTAAATTGAAGTCTCCACCCAGAATGACATGCTGATTTTGTAGAGACTCCACTAGATTCCACACTTGATGCCACAATTCAAGTTTGGCAATAGTATTGTTGGGTCCATATATGTTAATTAAATTGAAAGTTCTCTTTAGAGATGTTTCAAGGAATTTTAAATAGATCCAATTGCTTCCTAATATTTTTTCCATAATTTCAAAGGTATTGCTTTTCCACATAATGGCTAAACCACCTGACTGCCCACTTGCACCGACTACCACTATTTTACTACCTTTCCAAATCTGATCTTTCACTTGTATAAAATCTTCTTCATTCATATTTATCTCTTGTATCATGATAATATCTGGTTTTTCTTGGCTGATTTTGTCTCAAAGACGTTCTTTTTTAGGGGAGCCAAGACCCCTAATGTTCCAAGAAAGGAACTTCATTTAGATAAATTTTTTCTTGCTCTCATCATAAGTCCTTTGTCCTCAAGCATGAGTTGAGTCCCATAAGAAATCGATTCATGAGTTTGCTTCTCTCGCATTGTTTTACTATTGGGTCTACCCACTATTTTAGGTGTACCTCCTATATCTATTTCACATTGTGTTTTTTGGGAAGTCGTTTCAATGTCATGAATAGTTTGAGGTGACCAATTTGAATTGTTCACATTATCTATCTCAAAATTATTCTCAAAAGGGATAAAGTTAGAGAAAGAATAATTCAAACCTGGAACAAGATATGTTTTTCTAGATTCTGTAATGTCGACCCATTGCATACTGAAATCACTTTGTGCTTCCTCTTTTTCTGTTGCTTTTTTATTTATAGTTTTTCATTTAAATCCTCTTTGATTCCTTCTTCATCTGGTTGAGTCCCTTTGTTGAGGCTGTCTTCAACTGTGTTCACTTTAGATCCCCCAAATTGTTGTAGAGCCTCAAATTTGTTGAAGGTTTCCTTTTGAAAATTTTTTTGTGAGGTGAACAACCTCGATTTGTTCTCTTTGTCCTCTTTTGTTGCGAACCTACTGGTAACCATCCTTATTAATATCTTTTGCTTGATGTTCTACTGGAGGTATCTTAGGACAATAACGGGCAAAATGGCCATACTCATGGCATCGAAGACATTTGAAAGGAAGACATTCATAATCTAATTTTTGTTCAATATAGGAGTCCACATTAATCATTACTGCTTTTGGTAATCCAATTTCAATGTTTACCTAGACACAAATGCGGGTCACTACCAAATTTGCACCATTTCTCTCTGCACCTTTGATGAAGGTCCCCAATTTATTACCTATTTCCTCCAAGACTGAGTTCTTTCTCAAAAACCTAGGTAAAAAGGGTAAACAGACCCAAACTGGCACTTCCCTAGGGTTCTCCTCTAATGGATTGAAGTTGATATGCCATGGGGATAAGTACAAACCACTTCTGCTCATGAAATATGGGCCCTACTCAAACACCTTTTCTCTATCCTTCGGGGAGCTAAAAATAGCTATGAAAAAACCCCTCCCTTCCATGGAAATTTCAATGCTTCCCTGCACTTTTGGCTTCCAATTGACATCAACCCAAGCCCTAAGTGCAGTATCTCTAGGCCACATTCCACAAAAATGGCCAATCAGTGCTTGGTTCTTCAAAAGAGCAATTTCCTCATTAACCTCTTGGATTATCACTTCCACTGATGGATTACCATCCATTTTATTTACAAATACTTAGTTTTTCTTCCTCTTTTCTATCAATTTTCCTATCTAAGAAATTTGAACCAACCTCTATGCTTCAGATAAAACTGCACTTGATGAACCTCCTAAATTTTGGGTTGGGAGGGGTACAATGACCCCTCTAGAAGCACCTTTCATAAGTTATAAAGACCAATCAAATACTGAGTGACTCATAGAATTACTAGGATTTGCACAATCTTCTTCGGTTTCCTCAACATGCTTTTTGTTTTTGTTTTGCCTCCCATGCACTCTGTTGCTTCCATTATGGTAGTCTAATTTATTTCTTCTACAAAAATAAATTCAAGCATTACGAATTTTAAATGGCAGCAACCTTTCGCACTATCAACTCTTTTTGTAATGGGTAGGTAAATATTGCACCACTTTGCCTTCACCATGATATCCTGTTGTGCACACGCCATATGGGTTCTTGCAATATCTCCAAGGGCACAAAATTGAAAGGAGAAGTTATTACTAAGTCTGAAGAAGTTATTAAAAGTACATACATGGAGGAAATAGAAAGCATCAAAGCCCACACTTGGAGGAAGTCTCAAGCTTGCATATTAAAAACAATAAAAAGTTACAATTTTATAGGAGTGATAAGGAGTTTTTTTTTGTGGAAAACATCCTAGAAGGGATGCCACTTTTGGGTAAGACCCAAGGAGTTAGGGGTATATATTTTACCAAAATCACCCAGGGTTCACACCTAGCCTACCACATTTGACATACTCAAGGAGAAAACCTGAAACAACAAAAAACAAGAACACACAAACACAAACACACAAAAAGATTAAAAAAATAAAAAATAAAAAAACATGCTCCTTGAGTGTGTCAAAAAGATAAAGCACAACCAAACACACACATAATAAGATTAAAAAAATACAATATGAACCAAATAGAAAAACACAATAAGAACATAACAAAACACAAATATAACAAAAAACAACAGAATTCTACAAAGACACAACCAACAAAAATATGAAAAAAAACAACCAAAACCTAAAAAATAATTAAAAAAATAAAATAAAATAAAAAAAACAACAAAAAATAGACAACAAAGAAAAATAAAAACATAGAAAACATTCACACACCAAAACACAAAAACACCAATTAACACAAACATATAAAAACACAAGCACAAGAACAAAAAAAGCACAAGAACAACAACAAAAAACACAAAATTACAAAAACACAAGAACAACAAAAAACAACACAAAAAAAACACACACATAAATAGAAAAAAAAAGAAAAAATAGAACACAACAATGACCTTTCTAGACCAAAATACTATTAAGGCAAGAATCAACAAAGAAAACAAAAGAAATATTAGTTTGAGCTAGGGAACTAAAATACCCTGACCGAACCAAAGAGAAGCAAAAATTAAGTAAGAAGAAACTAGGTACCTTCAGAACTGGAGCCATCCAAAGAAATGATAGAAAGAAGAGCTTTCCTTATTTGTGAAGCCCACCATCTAGGAGGGTGGTCATAGCAAGTAATATCACCTTTGTCCAAAGTCCAATTAGCTAAAGCATTAGCACTCTTGTTTTGATATCTAACCACATGATTGTAATCAACTTTCAAAAATCCCATCTGGATTAATTGAATCTTCTCAATAATTTTTTTATTCTCTAATAAACCTTATGATTCTTAGGAGTATTCAAAATATTAATCATGAGTTGAGAGTAAGACTCAACTAGAACATTTTCCCATCCAACCTTAGTAGCCTCTTGAAGGCCTCTAAGGATACCATACCCCTCAACAAGTTTATTGGATAAAATACCCAAATTCTCAACAAAAGTAAAAACTAGGGAGCCATCTAAAAGTCTACCAATTCCTCCCACACTAGATTTTCCAGGGTTCCCTCTAGAGGCTCCATCAATATTGACTTTTCCAAAATCCTTAGGAGGAGGTTGCTAATTCCTTGTTCTATCCATCTTGCAATTAATCACATTTCCTTTAAGTTGGTTGCTCTTAGAAGAGTTAATATTCAATATTTGCATCACTTGATACCATATTTGGTGGGAGATTTAAGGGTGATTAAGGAGTTGATGGACTGATTAAACTAATTTTGCAATGGTATTTTTCTAGATATAGTGAATATCCTTCCTTTCTTGATTAAAAATCTAGTTGTTCCTTTAATTCTAGATATTCCAAAGAAGAATGGTAGAACCCTTCCAAACTAGCTATCTAATAAAATTATCAACACCCTCTTTATTAGGCCAATCCCTCCAAAGTTGTTCAAAAGTAAAAAAATTGGACCACTATAAGCCAAGTAAAGTGGCCATTCTCCTCCAAAGCTCAGAGGCTAAAGTACACTCAATAAAAATATGGCTGAGAGTTTCCACATTCTCTCTACACATTTCACATATAAAAGGGCCATGAAAACCACGCTTCATAAGATGCTCCCCAGTAAGCATCCTGCGATGCAATGAAAACCAAGTAAAGAACCTTACCTTAGGCCAAAGCTTTTGAGCCCACAATTGAGAAAATATGGTAGATGGTTGGTTGGTATTATTATGGCATAAGGCCAAACAATCTTGAGCAACTGAATACTCACCCTTATTAGTGTTGTTCCATCCAAAAAAATCTTTATCATGGGGCCAAGAGAGAGATCTCATATGAAGGATGCATTGGATATCTTGTCTTTGCCTTTATTAGATTTGAATAGGTCAATTTTTCAATAGGGATCCAATATATACCAACCTCTAAATTACCAGTATGGTACCGACAATAATTAGCCACCTTTATCCAGTTAGCTTGGTGAAGCTCCTCCATCCAAGGCCTCCAATTGGGAAATTGAGTTATCAAAGGCTTATGACCATCCCAAGAATCTATCTAAAAATTTACCTATTGACCATTATGAATGATCCAAAATAATTTTTCTTTATCAAATCCTCACCATTCTTAAGAACTGCTAAAATGAGAAAACCTTTGGAAGGCAATTGATAGCGAACAAGGTCTCCAGGACTTTTGTTCGTAGCATATTTAGCACGAATATTCTTGGCCCAAAAAGCTTTGGGGTTTTGAAAAATACTCCAATATAATTTAGCAGCTAAAGCTTTGTTGTTATTAATAACAGACCAGAATCCTAACCCCCATTCATTCTTAGGAAGACATAAAGTGTCCCATTTCACCAAGGTCTATTTTATTTTCTCCTTAGTACCACTCTAGAGGAACCGATGATTTATTTGATCCAGTTCTTGAAGAAAAACCTTTGGGATATTCAAAATGATAGAAACATAAATAGTAATAGTCTGAAGGACTTATTTTACTATGGTGATTCTACCCCCAGAAGAAAGCCACCTATTGGTCCACTTTCCAATTTTCTTCTTGACTTTATTCAACAACCAATTCCAATATTTTTTTTTGTCTTTCAATATTTATGGGAATACCTAAATAAGTGATTGGAAGGGAGGTCTTATTATATATTAATTTATCCAAGACCATGGATTCCTATCTAGTAGAGCAGTGAAAGAAAATGACTTTAGATTTATATTCATCGATCAATTTCCCGATAGCCTTAGAAAACCAACTAACTATTTTATTAATAGTAGAAGATTCATTAACTGTAGCTTTACCTAAAAGAGTAGAGTCATCAACAAATTGAATATGAGAGATAGGTCTAGCTCCACGAGAAATGGTAACTCCCTCAAGGGTTTTGTCTTCTCTCTTTTTGGTTATATCCCTACCTAAGCATTCAATAATAACGATGAATAAATAAGGGGATAGGGGGTCACCTTGCCTAATACCTCAGGGAGCTGGGAACAATTGAGAAGGTCTACCATTGATAAGAATTAAGTAGGGAGTGATAAGGATTTTGATAAATGCTATTTAAAAAAAAAGATTTATTTTACATTCATTAGTAAGATAGATTTACTCTCATTTTTAGAGAAGCCAACAAGATTATAACAGCATTAGATTATTTTTTAAAGGAGTTAAAAGTGAATAGTATATGCTATTTTTTAGTGAATGTAAAAGAAAAATTATCCTACGTTTGTGAGGAAGAATATTCACAACTTATAGCAGATTTTGAAAAGAGAAAAGCTCCAAATTCAAGGTATATTTTAGTTGTTTTAAAATACAAGACATACAAGCAAAAGTAGTAAGGATATCCACTAAAGAGTGGTGGAAAATACCACCATATTGAGAACCATTCAACACCAGAATATAGGGGGGCAATCTCTACAAGAAATACCCACCCATTTTTAGGAAAATAAGCACTAAAAATAGTGCTCAAGGAAAAGAGCCATTAGGCTCTAGATTCAGCTAGCCAAAGGAGAAAGAATATATCATCTACAACCTGCAAAATATCAATATACATAAATCCTATGTAGCACAACCATTCTATCTACTCAAAGGAAGGTAGATTACAAAAAATACAGGATGCATTATCAAAGAAAAAGTATCAATAGAGAAAACTACCAAAGAAAACATTACAGGCCACCATTGGAGAATACAAGAGGTATTACAACTAGAGCCATTCACAAAAATATCCACCATTAGCTAGGAGAGAGAAAACCTCACAAAGTGCAGTTACAAATAATTAAGAATACATTAGAGGAAAAAAGCATTGAAAAGCCTTGTAGTTTCATATTGGAGAAAGGAGCGCATGCATATTGCCATCTAGAACGAGTTAAAATTGGGTCATAAGCCATAACGTAAATCATCAAGGAAGAAATGTAAATCACCAACAAAAAAGAGTGATCAACACTCTACATCATTATCTAGTGCTCAAGAAAGGTTTAGTAACTCCCAAACAATAAGGAATATTGTGCCAAGTGTCCATTTTACTTTTTCATGAATGTTGGCACCACCAAGAAGGGAGTCAAAGAGTCTTATAATGTCTACAATACATGGCACTCAACAAAAGAAAGGAGTGTTAGTCTCACAATGACACTGAGAGGGGGGTGAATCGGTGTAGCTCTTTAAAACTTAAATCTTCAACACTCAAAGCCAAAACAATGAAAACATAAAACCAAATAAAGCAAGTATAACAAGAGAACATCACACAACACAAGATGTACCGAGGTTCACCGATTTGGCTACATCCCCAAAAATTACTGTTTGGACTCCCATCCAAATCCAGCATTTGCAAAGCACCAACTTTACAATCAATTTACTAGCACCCACTGGAAGGAGCACCAACCCATGATTTATCTGCACCAATAGAAAGGAGCACCAACCCCTGATTTATCTGCACCAACATAAAGGAGCACCAACCCCTCTACCAAGCACCCACTTGATTTTGATATTGATAATAAAATGACATATATGAATGTCTTCACTGAAACCAGAACCCTCTATGGTCTGTAAGCTCAAAATCTAAAACTTTCTATTTCACCCAGTATAACATCCCTCTCTCTGCATTACTCATAATTTGAATCTTCTCTTCTCACAAAAAAATTGATTGTTCTCTTAGCTCATTTTGCTAATTGCTAAACACTTTCTGGGTATTGTGCAACACTTTGTCTACGAACTCCTCTCAAAATTTCAGCCAAAATGGATATCATATGAGAAAGTTATGCCCAAAATACTGAAGTGACATTTTTCACCACTCTCCAAAAATCACGGATTTTCACTCTTTATTTTTCTCCACACACACTTCTCTCTTCACAAAATAAAGTCCCCACTTTTCAATAAAATCCCTTGTCACTTAAAAATCACACACTTGCATTCTTTTTCCCTTTTCAATTTTAAAAATATTTTCTTTAATGAAGCTTCTTAAAACAATATAACTTTTTTTTTTATTTTTATTTTGAGAAGGCATTTCGTCAAACACGTCACATGCAAAGAATTGACACCTTACTCGTTCTCTTACTTCGGAGCCATGTGACACCTCAAACAAAAAATGAAAGATGCTCTATTTGATGCCTTGAAGGTGTAACAACATTGAAACCAAAACTCTGGCGACTCTGCAAGGTCAAAACGACCAACTAAAGGATTTTGCACAAGTGGAACAAATTGACATAAAAGTGACATGTACCATTTTTGCAACAATCATAACTCTCACCTCGTAACTCTATTTTCTCTAAAATTTGAAACGTAGAATATCTACAATTCTGAATACATCCAGTATGAATATTACTGCATAAATCCTTATGGTTCACCTATACCACCTCCACGAAAATTGCTACTGACACACTTTTTCCAAAAAGAGTGTTTTTGTGACAGTCTTGCAACGCTTGTAACATTCGCCTCGTTTCTCCGTTTTGGTGGAAATTTGGAACACATGTTCTTGAAGATAACGACCACCTCCAATTTGAATTTTGCTATCAAATTCTTCTCGGTTTGCTCACAGTGCTTCTGACAAAACTGCCCTTTTTTGGCATGTACAACCACTTGCCAAATCATCCGCCAAGATACCAAAAACGTCACCGATCAATCCAAACACTGTGCTGACACCTCCAATGCTGTTCTGGACTATTTCCTGACATGTTGGCATGTTCCAAAATGATCCATCCTGTCCAACTACGCCCGTGATGACTTTTGCAATTTTTTGACAACTTCTTGATGATTTTTTCAACTTTTGCAAATTTGCACGAACAACTTGTAACAACTTCACCCGAACATCAAAAACATCCTCATAAGCATTGAAAATCACTGTACATACTCTAAAAAACCTCTGAAAAATTATCCATTGCATCAACCTGTCCATCTGAGTGTGTTGACAACAATGACAATATTGTCATTGCACCTTGCTCAACAATCTCCCCCTTTGGAATTGTTGGCAACACACACACAATTTCCTGTAACTCTTCTCCCCATTTGACAACAAGACCAAAGGGCTGCTGCAAACTCCCCCTGAGTCCATGCACAACATTCTTAGGCAAAAATTATTACACTTAGCAAAAATCACAAACATGAGCAAAAAGATAAACAAATACACAAATGCTCCCCCTAAGAATGTGGCCCCAATAGCTAGTCAATTCTTGGGAAGTGTGACCACTCCCAATTTCTTGTGAAGGTACTCAAAGACTTCCTTGGGAAATGGTTTGGTGAAGATATCCGCTACTTGCTCTGTTGTTGGAACAAAATCCAACTTAACCTCACCTTCCGCAACTTTCTCCTTCAAAAAATGATACCGGATAGCAATATGTTTTGTGCGAGAATGCATAACCGGATTCTTTGAGATGTTAATGGCACTGGTGTTATCGCACTTAACTAAAATTGGCTCACTAAAATTAATGCCAAGATCCTTCAGAGTTTGTTTCATCCATAACACCTGCGTACAACACGTTGTCTGCAATGTATTCTGCCTCTGTTGTGGATAAGAAGACTGACTCCTGTTTCTTACTATGCCACGCAACCAACCTGTCTCCAAGATAGAATGCACCTCCATTGGTACTCTTCCTGTCATCTACACATCCTGCCCAATCTGCATCTGAATACGCAATAAGGGTGAAGTCCTTACCTTTCGGATACCATAACCCATACTCCATAGTACCCTTGAGGTACCAAAGAATCCTCTTCACTACTGTCACATGAGTCTCCTTGGGACTAGCCTAAAATCGTGCTACCATGCATACTACCTACAAAATATCTGGTCTAGTAGCTATCAAGTACAGTAAGCTCCCAATCATAGATCTATACATAGTTTGATCAACATGTGGAGATTTGTCATCCTTGCTCAACTTGCAACCTGTCGTCATGGGAGTGCTAACTGGCTTACAATCCTCCATTGTGAACTTTTTCAGCATCTCTTTCACATATTTAATTTGAGAAATAAATATGCCCTTCTCCTTTTGATTAACTTGCAATCCGAGGAAATACGAAAGTTCACCAATCATTGACATTTCAAATTCTTTCTGCATCTTATTTGCTAAATCTTTACACAACTCATCTTTGTTGCTGCCAAATATGATATCATCTACGTATACAACAAGAACAATATGATGACCATTTTCTGTTTTGACATACAAATTACTATCCACCATACCTTTCTTGAACCCTTGTTGAGTAAGATAATTGTCTAGCCTTGCATACCATGCTCGGGGTGCCTGTTTTAAGCCATATAATGCTTTCTTCAACTTGCAAACCAAGTTGGGATCATCACCAAGTTGGAAACCATCTGTCTGCTCAATATAAACCTCTTCTTCAAGTTTCCCATTCAAAAATGCTGATTTCACATCCATTTGATAAACTTGGAACGCACTTCCTCTCAACATAGTCCGTGCCATTTCCTACACTGTCATGTTCTTTCTTTCTACCACACCATTCTGTTGAGGTGTCCTGGCTGCTAAAAATTGTCTCCTAATGCCATATTTTTCACAATACTTTGTGAAATCCTCTGAAATGAACTCTCCTCCTCTGTCTGACCTTAAACATTTAATCATTTTTCTTGTTTGATTCTCAACTTGGTTTTTGAAAACCTTGAACATCTCAAAAGCTTCTGATTTATGCTTCAAAAATAGTACCCATGTCATCCTGGAATAGTCATCTATACACAACATGAAATATTTGTCACCGTTTATGCTTTGCGTTCTCATGGGTCCACATAAATCAGTATGTACTAGTTCCAAAGGTTTGCTTGTGTAGTACTCTTTTGTTTTAAATGAGACTCTAGTTTGCTTCCCATTTTGACATGAAGCACAAATGCTATTTGATGGTTTGCCAATGGTGGGAATATCTCTCACTACTTTCTTTGAGCTGATTTTTACTAGATTGTCAAAATTGATATGATCGAGCCTCTTGTGCCACAACCAATTCTCTTCTTCCTGTCCAATCAAGCAAGCTCCTTCTGAAGTCTCCGAGAGAGTGTACAGGTTGCCAGATGTCCTTGATCCAGTTGCTATCAACTTCCCATTGTTTGCCTTTCCGACTTCACAACCTTGCTTCTTAAAGATCACTTCATGACCTCTATCACAAATCTGACTTACGCTCAACAAGTTATGCTTCAGACCAACCACAAACAAGACTTCTTTTGACCTAATTTTTCCATCACTAATATTAACTGAACCTCTACCAACTATCTTAGCTCCATCATTGTTTCCAAACTTTACTGAACCACCTTCATATTGTTGCAACTTCTCAAATTTTTGTTTGTCACCTGTCATATGACTGGAGCATCCACTATCAAGTATCCATGGTGCGGATTTATTCTACGCTTTAAATGCCATCTGTACGATCAAGGATTCCTTTTCTTCCTTAGGTCGCTCTTTTTCTTTCCACTCAGGTTTGATTACAATTTTGGGCTCTTGTTTTGGCTTTTCTTTTTCAGTAGCTTGTGCATGTTTTTTGGGAAATTTTCTATTTTGTCTTATTCCATTTGGCTGAAATTTTCTTCCCTGAAATTGATTTGATGCAAATGTACTTTGACAATTTCTTGCAATATGCCCAAAATTATGATAGTTATAACATTCTACTGCATAATCCATCAAAGGTGAAAAAACATTTCTATTGGTAAAATTCCTTGGTCCTACATTATACTTGCAATCTGAGATCTTATGTCCATAACCATTGCATTTAAAATAGTAACTAGAAAAGAGATGATTGAACCTGGGTGGTGGTCTTTGCCATGTTGTCGTAGGAGCCATAAATATTCTTCTTCTTTGATGTGTGACATTGGTGAAGCCATCATTGTCAATTCTCCTTTCATGCCTTGCATTATTGCTTTCCTTTGCATGATTCATTTTTGCTTGATCAACTTGTTTCTTCTCTTCATTCTTTGTGGATTCTTCATTTATGGCCTTTGATCCATTTGACGATTCTCCTTCATCAAAACCCAAACCAAATTTGATGCCTGTAGTCTTTTGGTTATTTATGATCTTATCCAACTTCATAGAACTTTCTTCACGTTTGTGATAACAACTAATTTTCTGATTCATCTCTTCTAGCTGCATTCTTAAACCAACAATCTCTTCTTCTAGCTTGCTGCAATAATCTATTTTCATGGTTATTTGCACTTCGAGATCTTTGAAGATTTTCTTGGATTCTTCTATCTGTACTTTCAAATTTGTTATGATTTCATTTGCATCCTCAAGCTTTCTTGAAATTTTCTTATTCTTTTTTCTTTCTATCTTCAATTCATCTAGAGCTGCAATTAGTTCCTCTTCCAAATTCACTTCTGCGTCAATTTCTTCTTCATCACATTCCTGTTATTTTTCTAGTTTTTCTTCTTTGAGTGCCATGAAAAGAGCTTCACCTATTTCCTTTTTAGAATCCTCACTGGAGCTATCTTCTGATGAACTGACATTCTTGGAGATGAAACTTTTCTTCTTGAAGTTGCCTTTTCTAAAATTTATTTTTTTCTTCCAGTCACTTCTTTCTTCGTGCGATCCTTCATCACTTCTGTTCTTCTCATTAAGTGGACATTTAGCTACAAAATGCCCAATGCCTCCACAGTTGAAACATTTAAACGGTAACTTTCCTCTGTATTTTCCTTTTCCCCTTTTTAGTTTTCGAACAAAGTTTGCTTCCATTTCATCTGATGTCTCTTCTTCCTCGGATTCTTGTTTTGCTTTCATATTTTTATGGGCTTTAAAAGCAGCTTCTCTTTATGTGGGTTTAGATTTTCCTATTCTCATCTCATATGCAGTCAAAGAACCATGCATCTCATCCATACTAAAAGAATTTAGATCTTTAGCTTCTTCTATAGCTGAAACTTTAGAATCAAATCTTTGGGGAAGGGATCTTAATACCTTTTTCACGATGATAGAATATTTGATTTCCTCACCGAGTCCTCTAATCGCATTAATGACTTCATTAACTCTCAGCATATATGCCTCTATATTCTCATCGTCATTCATCTTTAATACTTCGAACTGAGCTCGATGTGTTTGTAACTTGGCCTCCTTGATCTTAACGTCTCCTTCATGAATGCTCTTCAGTTTGTCCCATATTTCCTTTGCCATTTTACAACCCATAATCTTTACCAGTTCGTTGTCCACTAATCCACACATGATAGCATTCTTTGCTTTTGAGTCATTCTCAAACAATTTCTTACCGCAACAGGGGGGGGAGGGGGGGGGGTTGTGGTATCCACTATCTACTGAATCCCAAATGTCGTATCCCAAAGAAAAAGATATCACACCCCCGAGTCACCAAAATGCGTTAATTGTTCTAAAAAATGGTGCTGGTTGTTTGATGAGAAGCCTTCCCACCCCCTTTCATTTGTCACTTCCAAGATCACCCTAGCCGGTTAAGCCTGTTTAGGAACCTCACTTTGATACCAATTATTAGTCTCACAATGACACTGAGAGGGGGGTGAATCAGTGTAGCTCTTTAAAACTTAAATCTTCAACACTCAAAGCCAAAACAATGAAAACATAAAACCAAATAAAGCAAGTATAACAAGAGAACATCACACAACACAAGATGTACCGAGGTTCACCGATTTGGCTACATCCTCAAAAATGACTGTTTGGACTCCCATCCAAATCTAGAACTTTGCAAAGCACCAACTTTACAATCAATTTACGAGCACCCACTGGAAGGAGCACCAACCCCTGATTTATCTGCACCAACAGAAAGGAGCACCAACCCCTGATTTATCTGCACCAACAGAAAGGAGCACCAACCCCTCTACCAAGCACCCACTTGATTTTGATATTGATAATAAAATGACATATATGAATGTCTTCACTGAAACCAGAACCCTCTATGGTCTATAAGCTCAAAATCTAAAACTTTCTATTTCACCCAATATAACATCCCTCTCTCTGCATTACTCAGAATTTGAATCTTCTCTTCTCACAAAAAAAAATGATTGTTCTCTTAGCTCGTTCTTCCAATTGCTAAACGCTTTCTGGGTATTGTGCAACACTTTGTCTGTAAACTCCTCTCAAAATTTTAGCCAAAATGGATATCATATGAGAAAGTTATGCCCAAAATACTGAAGTGACATTTTTCACCACTCTCCAAAAATCATGGATTTTCACTCTTTATTTTTCTCCACACACACTTCTCTCTTCACAAAATAAAGTCCCCACTTTTCAATAAAATCCCTTGTCACTTAAAAAGCACACACTTGCATTCTTTTTCCCTTTTCAATTTTTAAAAATATATTTCTTTAATGAAGCTTCTTAAAACAATATAACTTCCTTTTTTTAATTTTGAGAAGGCATTTCGTCAAACACGTCACATGCAAAGAATTGACACCTTACTCGTTCTCTTACTTCGGAGCCACGTGACACCTCAAACCAAAAAAAAAAATGCTCTATTTGATGCCTTGAAGGTGTAACAACACTGAAACCGAAACTCTAGCGACTCTGCAAGGTCGAAACGACCAACTGAAGGATTTTGCACAAGTGGAACAAATTGACATAAAAGTGACCTGTACCATTTTTGCAACAATCATAACTCTCACCTCGTAACTCTGTTTTCTCTAAAATTTGAAATATAGAATCTCTACAATGCTGAATACATCCAGTATGAATATTGCTGCATAACTCCTTACGGTTCACCTGTACCACCTCCACGAAAATTGCTGCTGACACACTTTTTCCAAAAAGAGCGTTTTTGTGACAGTCTTGCAACGCTTGTAACATTCGCCTTGTTTCTCTGTTTTGGTGGAAATTTGGAACACATGTTCTTGAAGATAACGACCACCTCCAGTTCGAATTTTACTATCAAATTCTTCTTTGTTTGCTCGCAGTGCTTCTGACAAAACTGCCCTTTTTCGGCCTGTACAACCACTTGCCAAATCATCCGCCAAGATACCAGAAATGTCACCGATCAATCCAAACACTATGCTGACACCTCCAAAGCTATTCTAGACTATTTCCTGACATGCTGGCATGTTCCAAACTGATCCATCCTATCCAACTGTGCACCCATGATGACTTTTGCAAATTTTTGACAACTTCTTGATGATTTTTTCAACTTTTGCAAATTTGCATGAACAACTTGTAACAACTTCACCCAAACATCAAAAACATCCTCATAAGCATTGAACATCACTATACATACTCTAAAGGAGTTATATATAAAGATATTGCATTTGATAAGATACATATCTAAGTTCAATATTATTAGATATTTGAATATTTTTAAAGGATTAAGGAATCATAAGATAGTCTCCTCATGACAACTACAAACAAACTATTTATTTAAGATTCCCAATTTCTGAAAGGTCCTAACTATACTTCATGGAAAAATAAAGTAAGATCAATCTTAATAATGGGAAAACTTTGGGACATAGTCAAAGGAGCAAAAACTAAACCTACTAAAGATGAGAGAGATATACAAAAATTTGAGGAAGATGAAGCAAAATCATTGATGATCATAACTTTTGCAATTTCATATGACATACAACCATATATTAGTTCAGCAGGAATATCTACAGATGCATGGAAAACTTTAGCAAAAATATTTGAAAGAAAAAATAAAGCTACTATTTTAAATCTACAAACACAATTGCATTTTTGAAAGTCCAAAGTGGTGAAACCATTGAACTATTTTTGAGAAGAGTAGTAGATACAAAAGGGAAGTTATTAACCCTCGAAGAAATAGTTAAAGATAAATTTCTTGTTTAAGTAATCTTGAGAGCACTACCAAAAAATTACAAACATCTAGTTATATCCTTACAACTCCTAAGTAAGGATATTTCTTTTGATGATTTTGTTAACATACTACAAGAATGTGAAGTTGAAAACTCAGTAAAGGATGAAATGAGTAATAATGAATTAGTCTCAAAAGATAACTTACAAGGGAATGTTGCTTCATTTCCAAGAAGTAAAACAAAATGGAATGATAGATATTACCAAATTGGCAAGAGAGGAGGACATACTACTAGCTATTGTAGATTCAATCCAAGGAATCAACATCAAATGAATCCGATAAGCATAGGAGGACAATTAAATAGGTTGTCTCAACCTAGAAAATATCAGAACCAATATAGATCACCACAAAAATAGTTGCCACAACATACTCAATACATAGGAGTAAATAAAAAGGGGCACTTATTCCAAGAGATAGATGAAGTACACAAATTAACAGATGAATCAGATGTACATGAATCCAAATATCTTCTAGCAAATATAGTATTTCATAAAATAATAATTTTTTATTTGATCTAAATATGAAGTAGGACAAAGAAGAACACAAGTTCAAGAAAAAATTAAGAAGATCCATATTGAAGACTAGAGTCTTCAATAACCAAATAATGTAATACGAGGAGTGTTGGAATATATTACATTATTTGGTACATGCCAATGTACCATCATGGGTACATATATAGATTAGGAAAAGAGTCTTAGATTAGGATTTACTTTATGCAATGTAATGCACAAGCGTGTAATGATATTTTGGAATGTAAATATACATAATTGTATCTATGTACATGTGTCAATAGAGTAGGAAGATGAAGAGTCATAGGAAGAGTGAGGCCCAAGAAACCTCCATATGAAGAGTCACATTCCATTATATATGGATGTATTGATACAAAAGAGATATGGTGAAGGAGGAAGAGTCACCTATGTAAGCAATGGAAGGTGATGTAATATGATGTATTTTTGATCTCTTCATTCAGTAAATATTTATGAGTATTTGACATTAGCATTATTTGAGTTATTTTCTAGTAGATTTAGAATTTATATGCTTGATTTATCAACATTATTATATATTTCATATTGCCATTATATTATTGATCTTGAGGCAATATCATTTGAGTATTTACTCATCAAAATTTAACAGTCATTAAATGAAATAAGGTGAAATATTCTTGAGTATTGTGTGAATAATGTCTACCTAGGACATTACATTACTTTGACCTATGCCCTAATATATGCCCTAACAAAGAGAAAAAAAATTGAAGTTTTGAAGACCACAAGTAGATTAAGGTAAGAGTTGAAGCTTTAAATTTGGGCAAAATTTTTATTTGCAAAAGTTTAAATATTTTTAGCACTTTGTAGTTTATGGAGTAATAAGAATTTCTAAAAGGAACTTATTAGCACATAATATATTTTGAAATTGCAAATTGGAATAATTTAAAGCTTATATTTTTATTGAATTAAATTTAGATTTTGGAGAGATAAAGACGTCTACTCCAACAAGAGACCCAAGTTCAAACCCCACTTGGTACAAGGGGACTAGGAACCCTCATAAAAACTTCTGTAAAATTAAAAATTTTGGACCTGTGAGGGATACCGTAGTGGTAAGTCCTTGGTTTTTTGTCCAAGAGACTAAAGATCAAACATCAATATGAGGGTATCAGGACCCCTCATAAAAACCTGTGTAAACTTAAATTTTTATCAACTTATATATTATAAGAGGTTATATGTGAGTGGGAGTGAGCACAACTAGGAGTGAGTGCAAATTGAAGTGATTATGAGTGTGAGTGTAGCCAAGAGTGAGTGCGAGCATAGCTAGGAGTGAGTGCAACTGGGAGTGAATGTAGCCAAAAGTGAGTGTGGCATAAGTTAGGAGTAAGTGTAGCCAGAAGTGAGTGTGAGCATGATATGGGAGTGAGTGCAATCATAAGTGAGAGTGTGAGCACAAGATGAGAGTGAGTGCAATATAAAGTGAGTGTAAGCATTAGACGAGAGGTAGTGTAGCCAAAAGTGAGCATAGACATGAGTTGGGAGTGAGGAGGAATTGTGAGTAGGAAAGCAAAAATTTAAAATCAAAGTTTGATAAAGGAACATGTGACACTTCTTATTCCAAATATTGGCAGAGTTTAAAGGATTAATTTGAAGAAAATATAGGTAACATGAAAAGAAAGTCATTTGTGAAAGTCCTTACTAAAAGTATGAATGACCAAGTTGGAAGTTTGGATGCCCTAGCTAGAAATAAGAGGAAGAGAGAATCTATGTCAAACCCAGTCTAGATAGTAGATTATACACCAAAAGTGATTATCAAGGATGAAATGATTGAGAATGATATAATGACTCTTAAAACCAGAGGGTTAATATATAAGTTTCATGGATATTGGCCAAGTTGTTTTGAGATTCAATATTGGATTAAGTGGAAGTAGGTATTGAATTTAAATTACTCCATGAATTTTCTTCCAAAAGGATTTTTTGTCATTATTTTCTCTAGTTCATAAATAAGGGATGAAATAATGGATGGAGGCCCGTGGTTTAGGGGTAAAGATGCATTATATGTAATACCTTGGAATGATTTTTTTTTAAATACAAAGACTACTAAAAGGCTTTCGTTATGGATCAATATTTTTGGAGTTCCTTACCAACTCATTAATAAGGAGGTTTTGAAGAATATTGGTAATACTCTAGGTGAATTTATCTAGGAGGGACAAACTACTAAGGAAATAAGGCATGTTATATACACTCAAATTTGTGTTGCCATGGATATTTCTAAACCTTCACCATAGTCAATTAGGATTAAATCTGAATCAAGAGAATGGGATCAACAAGTGGATTATGAAAACATTGCATTTTGATGTCGCAAATGTCATGAAACTGGGAATATGGCAAGAGACTACAAAGTGAAAATGGAGGAAGAGATAGAATTTTTTGGGCATGAGGATAGCTTCAATTTGATACAAGGAGACCATATCATAGGAGAATTAGGTCAAATCAAGGATTTTCCACTCCTAAGAAAGTGGCTAGAAAAACCCCTCTACATTATCAGATGGTAAAGGCCATTAGAGTTCACTCAAATCATCCATTAGAAGAAAAAATGATATAGGTTATGAGGAAGTACAATACATAAGTTTAAATAATGAAGGAGATAAAGGTGTGAAGGAAGAGGGTAAGGTAAATTGTAAAACAAAGGAAGATGGGGAGATGAATTTTAAAGCAAATGAGGTGAAGGAGGTCATGCTTAATCCAAGTAAATCACATTTATTATTCTCAAGTAGCTAAAATATTCTCCTTACAATTAAAATTAAATTAGTACGAAGTATTCCTTGCACTATAGAATTTTAAGAGCAATATAGTAAAGAAAATATTATGGAGGATATCCAAGGAAATTTAGGGTTTTCAGGCCAACATAATAAAGTTATGACTGTGGAGGATAATTTATGTAGTTTAGAGTTTTTAGGGCAACATAAATAAGAAAATGCTAATGAGGATATTCCTTACACTTTTGACTCTTTAGGGCAACATAAATATTTAGAAGATAAGTCTCATTTTGAACAATATAAAAAAATGGAAGATATTGATGAAAATGAGAGTGTTGGTGGGAATGGAAGGAGAGGAAGGCCATCGAAGTAGGACAAAAGAGAAAATGAAACTCAAAAGGATATTGGTATGGGAAGCCAAGTAAAAATATAATAGGTGTTAAAAATAACTGGGGCTAAGCTCATTAATAAAAATAAAAAGTGTTGATGATGAAAATGATATCATAGAATATTAGGGGTGTGAATAAAATTTATAAAAAAAGAGTTATTAAGGAATTAATAGGTTTTATAGCCCTAAGTTTATTTTAATACAAGAAACAAAATTAATTAGTGAGGAATGTAAGGATGCGCTTAAGAAGATTTGGAAGATAGGTGATTGTTTAGCATTTTCTTCTATAAGAGCTTCAAGTGGTATTGTAATAATATGGGACAAATGCAAATGGGATGGACAACTATTAGAATAAAAAAGTAATTGGGTTGTTGAATTATTTTGTGGAAAAGAGGAAAACATCAAAGTTGAGGTTATAAATGTATATACTCCAACTATAGTTACTCCTCATGAAAGATGTTGTAAGGAACTTAGTATAGTTTTATCAAATACAATGATGATTCATTGTGATCTATGAATTCTTGGGGGTGATTTTAATATTGTTCTATCTTCTTTGGAAAATAAGGGTGGAATTTCAAGATGGTATAAATCAATGCAATATTTTGCTTCATTTATTAATTCAAATGACCTTTGGGATGTTAGTCCATTAAGCTTTCAATATACATGGGATAATAAATGCATTGGAAAAAACCATATAGCAAAAAGACTGGATAAATTCTTGTTATCCAATAAATGGTTGCAAATAAAGTATACAATCTCTTTAGATATTTTATTGTGAGCAGGATCAGATCACAAACACATTCTTTGGAATTATGAGTTACCTAATAATGGTCACTCTAATCCATTTGCTTCCAGTCTATGTGGCTCCATGGACCTAATTTTTTCCAAATGGTTATGTTATGGTGGGATGAATCAAAATTTTAAGGATCATGTATGTACATGTTTGTTCAAAAGTTGAAATATTTAAAGGATCAAATGAAGATATGAAATGCCAAATATTTTGGTAACATTTTTAGAGAAAAAAAGAAATTGAATCCAAGCTAAAAAAATTACAAGAAATAATAGAAATTAATGGAATGGAGTAGGGTTCTTATGTGAAATAAAAACAATTACTTTCTGATTATCATAATGCATTGAAAAAGGAGTCATATTGGTTCCAAAAATCTAGAGAGATGGCTCAAGGAAGGAGATAGAAATACAAATTTTTCATGCTACAACAAAAAAAAAATTAAGTTCATATCAAAAATATTATAAGCCTAGGTGGAAGAAATATTGAGGATGAAGAAGATATAAGGGAGGAAGCAATTAATTATTTAAAAAATATTTTGTTAGATTCTAGGCAAGATAAGAAGGCACAAGAAAAACTTTTTCAAAATATTCCATCAATTATCACTTAGGGATAAAGAGAAATTTTTATGAAGAAGACATCTATGGAGGAGCTCCATGAAGCAATTTTCTCTTTCCATCCTAACAAGGCACCTGACCTTGATGGCTTACAATTTTCTTTCAATTTTTTTAGGATTTATAGAAGAGTGATATGTTATATGTGGTATAATAATGAGATCAATGCTACTTTTATTACCTTGGTTCCCAATAAAGGCGACCAAATATTTTGATAATTTTCATCCAATAAGCCTTTATAATATTATTTATAAGATAATTTAAAAAATTATAGTAAACAAGTTGAAGTGCATTCTAGGGTGTCTTATCTCAGAGGAACAAGGTGACTTTGTTCATGGTAAACAAATTCTTGATGGTATAATTATTGCACAAGAGGACATAGATTCTTTTCATTCCATGAAAAACATGTATGCTTTTGAAACTAGATATGAACAAAGAATATGATAGGGTTTCCTATAATTTTCTACATGTTATTCTCAAAAAGTTTAGCTTTGATTATAATTAGTGTGAGTGGATTAAATGTTGTTATAGCACTAAAATTTTCTATTTTGATAAATGGTTCTCCTGCTGGGTACTTCAAGTCATATTGTGGACTTTATCAAGGTGATTCCATTTCTCTTTATCTATTAATTATTATCATAGAAGCATTAGGGAGAGCCTTTTTAAATGCTGAAATGGAAGGAAAAATCAAGGGTATTCAAGTTACACAATATGATCCCTTTGCATCTCATCTCCAATTGGTTGATGATACTTTTATTTTGGACCATCCCTTAGTCAGTAAGGTCATGGAGTTTAAATAAATATTATCATGCTATGATAAGGCCATTATATAGTTGGTAAATACTTCAAAATCCAATATTTTTCATTAATATTGCCCTATATTTACAACAAATTATTGTAAAAAATTTATGGTTTAAAATTGAAAAATTTCCATCAACCTACTTAGGTATTCCTTTGTTTGATAAAAGAAATAAAAAGGTAGTTCTTAACCATGACAGGAAGGCTACAACTCATAAAGACTACTTTGAAATCCATTCCTATTTATGTGATGTCACATTCAAGATTGCCAATAGGTATTGCATAAGAAATTGATAAAATTTAAAGAGAATTTCTATGGAAAGGATGTGGGGAAAAATTTAGGTTTCCTATTTGTAAGTGGGATAGGGTTTGCAAAGGAAAGAAAATTGGAGGAGTAGGCTTACGGAATTGTAGACATATAAATTTAGCATTGGGGGAAAACCTTGGGTGGATATTATTCAAAGACCAAAGAAATAATTAGGCAAAAATATTACAAAAATATATAGGTTCTCTTGATGTAGTGAAATTGTTTAGGAAAACAACTCTATCCAAAGGATCATCAATATGGAACTTCATATGCAAGATTTTCAATTGATAAAAAAACATATTAGATGGTCAGTTAATGAGGAGATATGCAAAGTTTTGGTTTGATACTTGGTTGAAGCCTTATCCTCTTATCTCTGAATCAAAATAGAAACCATTGGCTCAAGTGTGCTTAGCATGTAAAGGTACAAAGGTTAAATATTATATTATTATGAGTAAAACTCTAGATCATGGATTTCTTTTAGTAACCTGGTTAAAGAAGAGGAACACAAACATATTACAGATATACTTCAAAAGATGCTTCGAGAGTTTTATTTGCTGATTTTTACACAAAAGAATGAATTGGTTTGGAATTATAAAAGTATGGTGGATATTCGATCAATTTGGGATATGAGTATTTAGAACAATCAAAATTTCCTTCTCCCAAATATTTTCCTTGGAAGAACATTTGGTCATTAGAGGCTCTCTCTAAGGCCTCAATATTTCTTTGGTTAGTAATTCAAAGTAATATTCTTACGGGAGAGAGTCTACAAAGAAGAGGATATTATGGACCCTTCAAATGTACCTTGTGTGAGAAGGATTTAGAAATTTCAAACCATTTACTTATTTATTGTTTGTTTGCTCACACCATTGGGGGTTATTTTTTAAGAAATATGAAATTATATTGGGTAGCTCCATCAACATTGAAAGAGTTGATAAAATGTTAGATTAATTATTTCAAAGCTAAAGAATTATGTATTCTTTGGAGGATTGGCCTTGCTATTATTTGTTGGAAATTATGGCTTGAAAGGAATAACATAATTTTTAAAAACAAATATCAAAATCATGCTCAATTTTAAAACTGTATTAGTACCTCTCTTGCATAATGTCTACAAATATGGTGCTCATCATGGGAAGTCTCAATTGTAGAAAAATAGGTGCTAATAACTTGGGTAAATAATTTGAACATACATGGAAGATTCATCTATGACAACCAAATTAAAACAAAGGATCTACTTTGATCTATGGTAAAATGGAATTTTCTAAAAATTGGGTTTATCAAAATTCATTTTGATGGTGCTTCTAAAGGAAATCTAGGAAAAGTTGGTGGAGGTGGTGCTTTTAGAAATAATGAAGGCAAAATTCTCCTCACTTATTTAGAATCATATGGAACTTTAACTAACAACTATGCAGAGGCTAGGACACTTCTTACATGGATTAAAATTGTAGTAGAAAAATAATGGAAATATATTTTAATTGAGGGGGACTCAAAAATTATAATCAATGCTATTAACAAAAGTGGATGTGGATACTGGATAAAAATAATATTATTACCTATGTTCATCATCTATTATTAGATGTAATATCCTAGTAGTGTGAGCATATTTATAGATAAGGAAATTGAGTAGAAGATAAATTAGCGAATCATGGTGTTGATATTCATCCTAGTGAAATTCAAATTTTAGAAGGCAAATGAACAAGTGAGATTTTATGTATTAATAAAAATGATGTCAAGGAGTTGATTGTGGAAACATAGAACTTCAATGAAGTTGAAGAATATATTTAAGAGAAAAAAGAAATGAAAAGACTATGACAAAAATTTATGTTGTAGCAAATGTAATATTTTGATCTTTTGATGGAAGTGTCTACCAATAGAAGCCACATATAACCTATTTAAGAAAAAAGTCTACTCTAAAAAGGAATTTAAAAAATTAAAATATTAATTTTTTAAATTAAAGTAATTTTTTAGATTCGGGAGTCATAAGTTGTTTTACATCAAAGGAATAAGTCATATCAATAGTTTTAAAACATTATGGTCAAAATCATTGGTACACTGATTTAGGGGAAAGTGGGTATGTGATAGGAAATAAACAATGGTTTAATTATTTTTAAGAAAAATGTGAAAAACCAGTTTTCATAGTTGATCATAGGACATATGAAGTCAAAGGGATAGGATATATTTTAATAAAACTATAAAAAACAAAAGGCATAAACAACAATGTATAGTATGTTCCCATATTAACTACTAATCTCCTCTTAATATCTCAAATGATGGATAAAAAAATAGCAGTTGAGTTTAGAATGATTGACAAAAAAAAGAAATGTTTTATTACTAAACAAGGAAAACTTATAGCATCTGGTTCTTACATAAATGGTCTATTTTCCCTAGACACATTATCAAATGTTTCTCTATTAGCAAGAATATTAGAAACCAAAGAACTTTAGCATAAAAGGTTAGGACATACAAGTGCATATTCTTTGAATGAAATGAATAGATATCAAATGGTTAGAGGATTACCCAAAATTTAATGGGAATCTATATTTTGTCCAAAATGTCTTACAAGAAAACAACATAGAATACCTTTTAAACTCAGTAAACACAAATTTTAGGAACCATTGGAATTAATATATACATATTTATGTGGACCAATGAAAACTAATAGCCTTGGAGGACACATATGCTTTTAGCTCTTTGTTGATTATTATTCTAGAAAATGTGGGTATGTTTTCTAAAACTTAAATTTGAATCCTTTAGTTGCTTTAAACAATTCAAGCAACTTGTAGAAATAGAAACAAGAAAATTTATCAAGAATCTTTGTTTTGATAAATGTGGTGAATTTTATCAAAAGAGTTTGATTCATTTATAAGGATAAATTATATAGAAAGATAATTTATTACAACATACTTACCTCAACAAAATGGTATAGCAGAAAGAAGTCATTCTATTATGAAAATGATTAATTACATGCTAAAATGAGCATGTCCTGGTCAACAATATCTGGCAGAAGTTATTAAAAATATAGTATACATACAAAATATATCATCCATGAGAATACTAAAAAATATTACTCATGAAGAAGCATGGTCAGGAGGAAAACCTTCCAATGAACATCTAAAAATATTTGGGTGTAAAGCATATGTGCATGTTACAAAAGAAAAAAGGATGAAATTAGATGATAAAACCATATGTAGGATATTTCTTGGATATGATGATGATTCAATAGAATATATAATAATTGATTCAATCACAAAGAAAATTCATGTGAGCAGAGATATAGTTTTTTATGTAAGAAACAAATATAATGTTAAAGATCAAGAGGTTGATACAAGATATATTCTAAATATTTTAGATTAAGAAACTCATCAAGTAAAAAATTAAAATTAGAAATATTTAAGGATCTGAATGAGAACTAAAAACTCATAATCACACCTAAAATAATAGAAATTTTTTTTTACATAAATAAACTCAAATATTCAAATCTTGAGAAAATGCCAAATTTTACCACTACAAGACCTCAAATTTTTAGTATGATAAGGATAGTTATAGGATTAATTGTTTTTGTAGAAGAACCTACAATTACACAAGAAACTATAAGGCAATTAGAATGGAAGACATCCATGGAGTTAGAATATGCAACATTAATGAAAAATAAAACATGGGATTAGTTGATC
Source organism: Wollemia nobilis (assembly GCA_028583015.1). NCBI lineage: Eukaryota > Viridiplantae > Streptophyta > Pinopsida > Araucariales > Araucariaceae > Wollemia > Wollemia nobilis. Next base: position 5,627,736 of record JAQPPZ010000456.1, read on the forward strand.
TGCCACAAGGAAAGAAAATAGTAGGATGTAAAAGGATTTACAAAATTAAAGATAAAGTAGATGGATCTATTGAAAAATACAAGGTATTATTAGTTGCAAAAGGATATACTCAAACAAAATAAATTGATTACGAAGAAACATTTGCACCTACAACAAGAATGATTACTATATGAACAATCTATGCATTAGCAGCCAAACTTGGGTGGAAAATTCATCAAATGGATGTTAAGAGTGCATTCCTTAATGGGGATCTTGAAGAAGAGGTATATATGTATTAGCCATAAGGTTTGTAAATTAAAAAAATTACTATATGGTTTAAAACAAGCACCAAGATCATGGTACATTAAGATTAATGATCATATGTCACAGCACAAGTTTAAATGAAGTATAGTAGAATAAAATATTTATATAAAGAAGATTTGATTAGAGAGAATAATTCTTATAGTGTATGTTGATGACATAATAATCAAAATAAGCTCAAAAAATTTGGATAGATCAAGTAAAAAAGGATTTAGATAAGATGATAGATCCAGGACTTCTATATTACTATCTTGGTAGAAAATTGTCAAAATCATAATAGCATCACAATCAATCAAAAAAATAAGCAAAATCATTATTGGAAAAGTATAGAATGACAAATTGTAAACCTAAAGATACACCTATGGAGAAAATACTACAACTATAAATGATAAGACATCATCAATTTTACTTACTATGTATCAACGTTTACTTGGAAGTCTTTTATATCATATCTAACAAATACGAGTTATGATAATGTTTTTGATATAAATTATCTCTCTATATTTATGCAAGAACCTAGAGAAAGTCATTGGAAAAAAAAATACTATAAAACATAAACAAAACTATAGTATGGGTTGAAATACAAAATAAATGATAATTTTTACTTATAGGGATATTCAAATTCTGACTATGCTAGATTTATAGATGGCAAGAAATCAACACCAAGGTATGTATTCTATCTTGGGTTAGGACATATATCATGGTATAGTAAAAAAACATGTAGCATCTCTCTCATCAACAAAAGTAAAATATCGAGCAACAAGAGATGTAGTATGTGAAGCACTTTGGTTACAATACATCTTGTTAGATATGAGGATCAAAATGGGTTCAACATGTGAATACAAAAATCAAGCAACACCAAATATAAACTATGAAATAAATAAGCAAAATGACACAAAATGATTGCACAAAGAAATGAACTTTATTATTATCATTGGTGGATCTCTTGTATTACAATCAAATGTACCCCAAATAGGGGGTTTACAATGCTTATTATTTTGATACAATTGTTACAAAGCACTAGGGTTCTTCGAAACCCTAGTTAGAAATAATGGTGGTGTCTTCACGCTTGATTTGATCCCAACAGAGTGGTGAGTGGGCTTTGGTATCCTATGCAGGGCCACTCAAGCTTCAACAACTACCAATGAATGTGATTCTTAGACCTACACACAAAAAATGACAAGAGTCAATAATATCTGTGAGGGCTCCACTATGTGAGACCCTCAGAAAATAAAATCACTAAACCCTAGTTGCATAAATAAAGTTGTAAACAAATATAAGAATATGAAATAAGAGTAATGAGATTTTACCTTGTCAAATAACATTGTTTTTATCTTCATCGTTGATGTAGGGAGTGATTACGTAGATGCCCTAATGGTCACTCGAGGGCTGTAGGGCTATAGATCTAAATGGGAAACACCCATGGGTACTTGGTGCTGACCAAAAATACCTAGAGGCACTCTGTAGGCTCTAGTGGGTGCTCTACAGACTTCGATGGGTGCTCAGGAAGCTCTAGGGGGCATTCAATGGTTGAGGGGAAGGTTGCAGAACCAGATCTAGTTCACAAGGGGTATGCAGTGGTAGATGCGAAGGATGCGAATGATGATGGTGGATGAAAATGATGGTGAGGATGCTTGAGGACTTCAAAAACTTAGAAAACTTAGGGTAATTAGGGGTTGAGTCATCAAAATGACTCCTCTTTATAATCTTCCCTTAGACATGTTAGGGTTTCGATGACACAATTTATGTGGCCGAGATTAAAACATGAGGAAGGGTGGAGATTAAATCTGGGTAAGTGGCATGGATTAAGGTGGATGGATGGCTAAGATTAAAACATGATGGATGGATGGGATTAATTCATATATATATATATATATTTATTAAATATATATAAATATAATATATAAAATATTATTATTTAAATATATATTAAACAAATATATATAATATAAATAATGGATAATTGTGGTGGGAAGCTATGGATGGAGGACAAGTGGCTAGATTTTGGTGTCTACAGATGCCCCTTTTTGTACCATGTTGTGTGAAACACAATGTGGTGCAAAAATATGAGACACCTGGTTTGGCCTGATGAAGAAGCAACTTTATTTCATTGGGATGCAAAAATGATCTTGGAAGACAAAAGAATTTGGAGTGTGTAGCTTACCCCCTCAATTGGTGAATGAGTGAAAAATGAGTCTCACGAGCCAATTGATAGAATTATGGGGTGAAGAATGTAATTGAATTGTGCAAGTGTAAATGTAGGATGTAAATGTGGATGATATGAATGATGTAAAATGTGATGTCATTTTTGCCCCAATGGTGGAAGGGGATTGTTGTGAAATGCAAATGATTGATTCTATTTTTGCCCTAACAGAGAAAGGAGTTTTTGCCAAGTGTAGATGTCATGATCATGTAAGATGTATCCCATTGTGGGAATTCAAAATCAATTTTTGGTTGCCCCAAGTTTGGGGGTGATTCCATGTTGTTGAATAAAATACCTTTTGGCATCATTGAAATGCAAAGTGATGAAAATGCAACAAAAGAAAAAGAGTCAACTTTGGAGGGTCTACTAGTGATTATCAGATAATTCCCATAATTGGAACCAATCACCCTAGCTAGAGCCTATCTCCGTGATGACTATCAATGTAAAAGGAATGATGAGTTATGATTTTATCCATGTTTCAAGCCCCACGAACAAGGCCATCAATGACAGTTGTTGAGAAAATTGGTCGTGACATAGTCTCACTCAAAAAATGAGGGACCAAAAATGATTTTGCTTTTGAACAATGAGATATGTGATTATGAAGATGACCAAGTGTCCTTATGGTGATTTATTCATCTTACCAAATTGCATGGATGCAATCGCCAAGGAGATAGAATAGACCACTAGATACGAGGTTCACTTGAAATTGTGTATGAACTTGGAAAATGTGAAAATGCAATGATTGATGGATGAAAATGATGTGATGATGAGAAATGCATTGATGATTGAATTGAGTGATTTTGTGAAATTTTGTATTGATTTGGAGCATTTTGAAGCAATTTTGGATAATTTTATGCCTTTTGGGTGCAAATAAAAGTTAGCCATCCAAATAAATTCATATTATCACAAAATTGAATGCAATGATGGAATGGATGATGAGAATGATGAAAATGGTCATTTTGTGAAAATTTGGACCATTTTGAAGCATTTTGTAACTTGTAATGTGATTTTATGACTTTTGGTTGCAAGCAAAAATTATGAATCCAAATCGATTTTGGTTTTCACAAAACATGATATTATGATGAAATTGATGTATGGATGCAATTTGGAATGATTTTGTGGAGGTAAGCTACCTTTTTGGATCATTTTTGATCTTTTATCAACTTTGATGGCAAACATCGATGGGCGCCTACTGCATGTGTAAACGCTCGCTAGAGTTTGTTATTCTCCAAATGTAGGGATGCATTTCAATGCACCTAGAAGCACCCATGGGCATTTCAATGCACCTAAAATAACTATAAATAGCCTACAGAAGGGAAATCAAGTTCATTCTTACATTTATAAATTTTTGAAGTTGCATCTGAGGGAGTGGAGTGGAGTGGAGTGAGTGGGTGAAGTGTTATGGAAGCTATGGTGATGGAGGGTGTAGATGCGAGAGTAGGAGCAGATGTGCATTTTGCTAAGGTAAATACCTTTGAAGCTCTTTGTTACTTGTGCAAATTATTTTTTTTTGACATTAATGTTTTACCTTTATGTATTGTGCTACAGTTGAGGATTTTGGAGGCTCGACATCGGTTCTCACCTCTCATCCCGAGGATGAGGAAGGTGGTGCGGGAGGACCAGTGGGAGTGGTTGGAGGATATGGGGTTGGCTGGGGTAGCCTAGATAGATGTGGTGAGGGTGGATGAGGGGTATCTCTCTACCTTGGTAGAGAGATGGGATCTAGATAGGGGGACATTTCAGCTCCCTACTAGAGAGATGACCATGACACTTGAGGATGTATATCGCATCCTCAAGTTGCCAGTGGAGGGCTTACATATCGAGGTTGGACATGATAAGGGGCATGAGCTGAGCCAAATATTTGGATATGGGTGGTGGGATGTGGAGGTGAAGGGTGGAGGGATAACATACTTGTCCATGTATATGGACAAGAAGTTGGATGCCCTTCCTACTTTGGTGATGTTCATGTTGGCCAACATAGTGGCCTCGAATAATACTAGCTATCGGTTCCCATGGAACCTTATCGGGTTGGTGTGTGACATGATCGATACACCTTAGGTATATGCATGGGCTCCTACTTTATTGGTGTAGTTGTACCAAGAGTTATATGAGGTGAGGAGGAAAAGGTAGAAGGGGTTAGGGTGTAGTGTGCTACTATAGTGTTGGGATTGGGAGCATTTTAGTGTGGCTCACCTATGGGCTTACCTACTATGGCATGGGATAGGGAGTAACCCTATGCTATGAGATGGTCGATGGTAGAGGAGGTGCAATTGAGTCATCCTATTTAGATGAGTTAGTGGTACAGGGATCTATGGGTTGGATTGACATCAGCTCAGGTGATATGGAGACCATGGTGAGGTGCCATGTGGATAGGTGATGGGGAGAAGCTATGGAGGGTTTGGTAGGCTAGGTGGGTAGTTGGGAGGCATAGGAGTGAGGTGGAGTTGATCCAGTTCTCATGGGTATTAAGGTAGTTTAGATTGAGGTAGGGAGTTCTAGAGGCACCAGTGCTCTACAAGCATCATCGAGATGAGATGGGTCTACCTTGTGTTGAGGCATGGAGGATGACCTATGAGGATGATGAGGAGATGGATCTCCTGATGTGGATGATGTGAGGACTACTATGGAGTATGATGCATGGTTCACTACATAACCACCATGGGTACCGAGTCTAGTAGTAGATGGAGGGAATGGGGATGGGGATGAGGTAGAGGTTGAGGAGGCCGATGAGGCTCCTAAGCATCGAAGGCACCTTCGATCTAGTAGTCAAAGGAGGTAATCTAGGGGTACAACTGAGTAGGCTCTAGATATTGGAGGTGATGGAGATGGCATGGAGGATAGGGAGGAGATTCTAGATGGGCCTCCTAGTTAGAGTGAGGAGGATTGGGTGAGGTTAGAGCAGTTAGTGGTAGAGCAAGATGCTATGGTAGTAACTCAAGATACAGAGATAGCTTAACTATAGGATGTGGAGATGGTGGCTCAAGATGTAGAGATAGCTCAATTATAAGTGAAGCTAGAGGTATGACCGGCTATAGGTGGAGGTGAGGATAGGATCATGAGGCTCCAGGTAGAGCTACTAGAGAAGAGTCATCGATAGAGACATGATGTACAACACCTTCAGTCTTGAGATGGATATATCTAATTATTGGAGGATCGATTGATGGAGCATGACATTGGGCTTCTAGATCCACCCTCCTCATCCATATTCAGGTCTATTAGGCCTAGTGATTCTAGGCATAGCTCTAGGTCTAGGGCTCCTTCAAGGTCATAGGGGTCCTCTTATAGGCATTAGCTAGTGCTTAGATGCACTTTTTGTATATGAGCCTTGGTGCTCCATTGTATATAGCCTTTGGGTATTCATTGTATATGTGATATTTAATATATATATACATGGATTTTACTTTTGTGTTATGCTTTTGTGTGGATGCATGTGTATATGGATGATTAATATATAATTACAAATGTATATGGATGATTAATGCAAGTGATAATGTGTATGAATGCAAATGTTCTAATGATCATTCATAGTTTAGATTTTTCTTGGCCATGTTTAGCATTATTTTTTAATCAGGGGCACCAAACTAGTGGTATGTGAAATGGAAGACTCATGTAATGTTATGGATGGAAGAAGATATGGATGTTGATATGGAAGAAGATATGGATGTTGATATGGAAAACTGATTATTTTGTAGAGACTCAGACATACTAGTGGTATCAAACAAACTCACTAAATACTACCTAATTTCTCTAAGACCAAATGTGTGTGCAATGAATTCATTTACCAAATCATGAGCATGGTAATGACTCAAGGCAATCAAGAACCAATGTGTGTGCAAGTGAGTTCATTAACTCATCTTGAGTAAATTAGGGTGAAACCTATTATGGAGAAGACCAAGAAGCTAGCTTGTCCTTATGTGTGGTTAGAGGTCTCTTTAAAAGAGATGTGTCACCATGCATGAGTGTACTCCACTACTAGTCAAGCGTCTATAGCCCCGGTGGAGATTAGCTCCATAGTCCAAGAATTTGATCTCTAAGTTTTGGGGATGACTACCTAACCGTATGACTAGAAATGTAGTACTATCCTTACAACTTGAGGATCAGTGGTGTGTGATGTGTAAAATATTTAGAGTTTTTAGGGATTTTACCCTACTCTTTATTTTATTTTGAAATTTGTGATAGTAGTGAAAACCACTATTTTTGTGGACTATGTTGCATGATGGGACAAGCAAGGAATACCCTTTTCACTTTGAGGTACAACCCAAGTATGGTGTTATCCCTCTTTGACACAAGATGTTTTTAAGATGTGTAATTGTGTTTGGTTCAAGAATGTTTTAGAGTCAATTCCTAGAACTCAAGATTTTCTTAGTGAAAATGTGTCTTGGTCCTAAAGAAAACTTGACATGTATTTGGAGGTTGCTTAAAACACTAGGAGTGGCTGAGTGACCAAAAACACCTAGGAATTATGGACATGTGGTTTGCAAATGATAATTTTGACTTTATGAAATGGTGCAATGAAATGGATGATGACTTGAAGGTGCCCTTGATTAAGGCAACATGACTTTATTGGACCAATTATTATCTAAACTGAATAAATGATCCCTAATATGAAATGTGAAATGTGTAAAAATGATGGTGTGAATGCAATGAATGAAATGTGATTTGTGAAATGAAATGTATGAAATGCAATTTTATGAAATAAAATGAAATGTGTGTAATGAAATGTATGAAATGCAATGTTATTTTTATGTAATAGCCATGTATATATACATATATATAAATCACATTATGCATAGAATGCTCTCAAGTGTATAACATTAAGTGGTTTAAGCTCTTCAACTCCCTCTAGACTAGCAAGCCTATAAGTTCCTTTACCCACTTTTTGAGTAACAATGTATGGACCTAACCAATTAGCCATGAATTTATCATGAAGATGCGGTAAAGCATTGGTATTTTGTTGATTCTCTTTAAGAACAAGATCTCCTACTTGGAATTCATGTAGATGAACTTTGGCATTGTAAGCATGCTTTAGGTGGTCTTGATATACTCGTAAATGCTCTAAAGTATTGACTCACCTCTCATCAAGGAGTGTGAGTTGGTCAAGATGTGCTTGTCTAGCAATATCATCATCTATGAATTCTTGTAATGAAATTTGCAATGAGGGGATCTCAAGCTCAAGAGGCATGATTGCTTTGGCTCCATAGACCAATGAAAATGGTGTTGCCCCAGTAGGCATGTGGATGCTTGTTCGATAAGCCCATAATGCCAAGGGAATTTGTGTATGCCAATCTCTATGATTTTCTTTAACAAGTTTCTTGAGAATAGCAATTAAGGTCTTATTGGTAGCCTCAGCTTATCCATTTGCTTGTGGGTAATAAGGAGTCGAGAAACTATGTTGGATATTATATTTCTTGCAAAGTGCTCGAACATCCTTGTTCTTGAAAGACTTGCCATTGTCAGAGATGATTTTTGAGGGAATACCAAAATGACAAATGATATGATGAAGTATAAACTCCACAATTCTAGGCCCTATCATACTAGTTAGAGGAATTGCCTCAACCCACTTTGTGAAGTATTCAGTGGTTGTGATGATGAATGTATGTTATCCCGAGGAAGGAGGTGAGATTTTTCCAATTAAATCAAGACCCCATTGTGAAAAGGGCCAAAGGCTTTGAATAGGTTGTAATGCTTGTGATGGCACATGAGTTAAATTAGCATGCTCTTGACATTGCTTACAATGTTTGACATATGTGCAACAGTCGCATTCCATGGTGGGCCAATAGTAACCCATGCATAAAATACACTTTGCAATGGCCATTCCACTAAAATGACCACCACAAGTACCATCATGAGCTTCAACTATGGCTCTTTGTGCCTCAATAGACTCGAGACAATGAAGGAGGATTCCATCATAACCACGTCTATACAACACATCCCCCAAGAGAGTAAAACAAGCTACCTTTTGCTTGAAAGTGTATTTAGCAGTCCATGACATATCTGATGGGAGTGTTCCAAACTTGAGAAAGGCTATTATTTGGTTTGACCAAGGCTCATATGGTTCCAAATGGATAAAGCAAACATCCTTTTCATCCTTAGATTCAGCATGGACAATTGTAGATTTAGAGATCATTGTGATAATGAGTGGTTGTACCTCTCCTAAGGAGTCCTTTGGAATCAATGATCCAAGAGAGGCCATCACATCTACAAATCTATTAGTCAAACATGGCAAACTATCAATTTCATACCAATCAAACTTAGAGAGCAATTTCATTGCTACTTCATGGTAAAGTTTTATGGTAGGTTCTTTGCATTGGTATTCTCCATTGATTTGTTTAACAACAAGTTGAGAATCACCAAATATCCTGATACGCTTTATACCCATAGCTATAGCTGCTTGAAGACCTAATATTAAGGCTTCATACTCTGCATTATTGTTTGTGCATTGGAAGTCTAGTTTGAATGATAAGGGGATAGGCACCCCTTAGGGTGTATGAAACATGACTCCAACACCTTGACATTTTTTGCACTTAGAACCATCAAAGAAGAGAGTGATATCGACATCTTCCTCTAGAATGACATCTTCTTCTTGTTCAGTGATAGTGAATACCGAATCATCTGGGAGCTCAATAATCAAGGGTTGATCACTAGGAAGTGGAGCTTCCACAAGTTGATCGACTATGACCTGACCTTTAATGGATTTTTGACTAATGAACTCAAGATCAAATTCAGTGAGAAGCATTATCCATTTAGCAATGTGAGTGTTATTGTAAGTGTGAGACATCATATAACGTAGAGGATTTTCTCTAGCTATGACATATGTGGTGTGACTAAGCATGTAATGTCTGAGTTTCTTAGTGGTAAAAACCATTACTAAGCACAATTTTTCCATGTAAGCATATCTAGTTTCATAGCTTACCAATGTTTGACTAATGTAATAGACAACTTGCTCTTGATTGTTTTCATTATTTTGTGCAAGCATTATCCCTAATGCAAAGTCCATTGCTAAAACATAAATATGGAAGGGGACCCCTAAACGAGGAGGAGTTAAGACTGGTGGAGAAGCTAGGTATTGCTTGATATCATCAAAGGCTTTTTGACATTCATCTATCCATGAAAATGTCACCCCCTTTTGTAGTAGGTGATTGAATGGCCTACATTTATCAGAAAGTTGTGCAATGAAATGATGGATTGATTGAATATTTCCTTGTAAACTATGCAATTCCTTTAAGTTTGTTGGGGGAGGCATCTCCATGATGGCCTTGAATTTGTTTGGGTCCACCTCAATGCCTCTTTTGGAGATAATGAACCCTAGTAGTTTTCCAGAGGTAACACCAAAGACACATTTCTTGGGGTTCAACCTTACATTATGCTCTAGAAGTTGATCAAAGACTTTTTCCAATACACCAATGTGCTCTTGTCGAGTTTTAGATTTTTCCAAGAGATCATCCACATAATCTTCGATGATATTATGCATGTAATCATGGAAGATGTATGTCATGGCATGTTGATAAGTGGCACCTACATTTTTGAGGCCAAAGGGCATCACCTTGTAACAAAAAGTCCCCCAAGGTGTAGTGAATGTTGTTTTGTGTTGGTCATCAAGATTTATTCGAATTTGGTTGTATCCTAAAAAACCATCCATGAGAGAAAGCATTTCATGGCCAGCACAGGTATCGACAAGAGTATCAATGTTTGGAAGAGGAAAATCATCCTTAGGACACACTTTGTTAAGATCTCAAAAATCAGTGCAAATGTGTATCACCTCGTTAGGCTTACGAATGGGTACCATGTTTGAAAGCCACTCAGGATAGTCAATGGGACAATGAAGTTCACATCTAAAAGCTTTTGAAGCTCTTATTTGACTAAGAGGGCAATGGTAGGATGCATCCTTCTAAGTTTTTGTTTGATCGGCTTAGCATCAGAATGTAAGGTGAGATTGTGGACAACCAAGTTAGGGTCAAGGCCAGGCATGTCTTTATAGGACCATGCAAAAATGCCCTTCTTCTTCTTGAGGAGAGCAATTAATTGCTCTTGTTCATCTATGGATAAAATTTTACCAAGTTTGATAATTTGGGGATTGTCTGCATCTGAACTAAGGTTCACATCGATAGTATCTTCAATAGACATGTGAGAACCTTCCTCAAGTTGATGGGGCATTGGGATCAGATGAATGTCATCTATGACATTATCAAACTCTTCTGACTCAACCTCATCTATGTCTACCTAGAAAACCTTAGGATTTGAAGGTGAAGGTGAAGGTGAAGGTGGGGGTGATGGAGGAATGTAGTTGGTTGAAGCCCTTAACAATTCCTTGAAAAGGACAAAATTAAAAAAGGATGGTGGTGAGGAAATCCGGTCCATATCAATAAGGCTCATGTCAATTGGAATTGGCTTTGCCAAATCGTATGGATTACAGAGTGGGGTGAATAAGTCAACAGGATTCATGTTGACTTAAGGGGAAAATGGATGGTTGGCAAAGGTGAATGGATGGGTGGATCCTATTTGCTAGAACCGATATTAGAACACTGGTAAACCTGAACAACAACAAGCAACACAAATAAATGCAATGTACATGTAATGCAAAATATTTTTGTTTTTTAAATTTTTAAATTTATTTTTGATTTTTTTAAAATTTGAGTTATGTACATATATTACAAGAAAAATGGTCGATGATGTGGATCAATGGAATGGAGGTGGTGGTTCACCAATTGGTTTAACTCACTCTTATGGAAGAAGCAAGTGAATGATGGGCTGATGGATGGGGAACATTCTGAGGTAAAACTCATCATGTTTAGTGTGTGGGATGATGGGCTTTGATTCCTCTTTAGATTCATCAAAAATTATCGACATAAGGTCAAATTATTCATAAATTTCTTCTTTAGAGTCATCGAGGTGATGGTCGTCTTCTTCTAAATTCAAATTAAGCCTTTGAAAGGCTTGTTCAAAAGAAGAGATGGAAGAAAATGGATGGTAGCCTAGACCTGAATGGTCATGCACTTCTCGATATGGAGTATCAATTAGCTCATGCACTCCCTATTCATATCAGCCTAGGCCATTTCTTTACCAATTATATCGATGAAAATAATGGGATGGAAAACCCGACATTTGTTGTATATTGGCAGTTGTTGGTTGCTTGGGTTCATCTGGAGGAGAAGGATTGGATAATGAATCAATTCCCCCATACACAAAATTTATGCTATTTGACATGGAACCCATATTATACACCACTCCTATAGATAAGGGTGGGTCACATGGGTGATCGTAATCCTTGGTAGTTTGGATGTTGAGCGGTGTGACTGTAATATCTTGGACCATGTATTCACCAATACCAGGATTAGTGAGGTGGACCTCAACTTGGGATGACATGGATGTGGATGTGGAAATGGATGACTCATGATTGGCTTGGGGTATGGACTGAGATGGTGTCTCACAATCTATTAACTCGACTTGTGAGACATTGGCTAATGTGGATGGCGATGGATTTGATTGAGATGATTGTTGAATTGGCAATGATGTGGAAGGAATGGTGGAAGATGATGTTATGATGATGATGAAACTGATGTGGATTGAGTTTGACCACATGTGCATGTAGTCAAAGGTGATGAATATGGGGGCATGGAAGTGGAAGCTTGATGTGATGTGGTGATGGGAAGCTCCTCAGGGATAGGAGCTTTAGATGATGATCTAGATTGGGTGGATGATGAAGTGGTTGATGATGTGAGAAATAGATGAGTGGAAGGAAGCATGGATTCATAGGGATTGGAGATGAAATTGTAATACTTAAATGGTTCAACATCCATCGGTATGCAATGTACTTGTCCCTCATGTACGTATTTCAAGCATTGATGTAGTATAGAAGGGACACATCTCATTTCCCTCATCCAAGGTCATCCAAGGAGTACATTATATGCCATGGATCCTTCCAAGATGTGGAACATGGTATGCAATATTTTGACCCCCACTTCGATGGGTAAAATGATAGTGCCAACTATGGAGCAGAGAGCATCATTAAATGCTTTCAAGGTGAAAGTGGATTTGGTGATGTGGGATGGAGGAATATTGAGATGATGAAGAGAAGATGTGGTGATGATGTTAATAGAGGAGCCAATATCAATTAAAACTCTTTTGAATGGCTTCCTATCAATTTGAGCCATGATGTGTAATGGAGGGTCCATCGATTTCAATGATATTGGTTTAATCTCAAAATCATAGAATGTAATGGAAGGCTCCATACATGTTTGAATATTCCCCACAAAATTGTTGAAGGTATTAGCATCTTGAGATTGGAATTCAATGGATTTTAGAATATCCATTAATACCTCATGATGTGGGGGAGATTGTTGAATGAGCTCATATATAGATAGTTTAGTCGAAGCTATTTTAAGGCTTGTGGTTAACCGACTACTCAAGGAGATGATTGGCCTTGATGGATGATTGATGGGATGAATGGGGGGATTTGGATGACTTGGAATATGGATGGGTTGAGAAGGATTGGAAGAAATTTGGATGGGTGATGATGAATTTGTAGGTTGAGACACACTTTCTTGTGGAGGTATGGGCGATTGAATAGATTGTTGTTGAGCATTTTGTTGATTAGTGCATTGTTGTTGACCTCGGGTTACTACATGAATAGCACCCACAAAACCTTGGTATTGTTGGACATGATTGACTTGATTAGGAGGGGTTTTGGTATTAGACCCTCCTATTGTTGGTTGCACCTCCTCATGATGAGGAAGTGGTGTTTGATAAATTCCAAGGTTTTGGTTTTGTTGAGCTAAGGGACTATCAAGCTTGATTGCCCCTAAGTCAATGAGATCTTGCACTCTATCCTTAAATACATGGTAGTTGTTAATATCATACCCATTTTACCTATGATAAGGGTAAAAAAAATGCTCCTGATAGTGTTTACCATATTTAGTGGGATCATCTGGTTTAACCTCAGGCAAGGGAAGTTGGTTGGTGTCATATAACCTATGGAATATGGAAGCATAAGATTCGGCCAATGGGGTGTATTGATGGTTTTGTCAAATAGATTATCGATGTGGTTGGTTTTCCATAGTTGGCACTATGTTTTGACTTGATTGAGTTGTTGAGGGAACCACATGATATTCAATTTGTCATGGTTGTTGTTGCATAGGTTGTTGTTGAGCCATTACTGGCTGGCTCATGACCACTTGATTAACTTGGTTAGCTTGGTTGGCCGGATTGGCCTGGTTTGATTTTGACTGGCTAGAATAACTACCTTTATATTGGCCCTTGTTTTGCCATTCTTTATTTTTAGGCTTAAGCATACCTTCTTGGATTTTTATCTCCTCAATTGTGCTAGCCTGGGCAAGAGCTTCATCAAATGATCTATATTGTTGTAATTGTAATAACCAAGAGATGGGTTTTAAGCAACTCTTAGTAAACAATCGGATCAACTCCTCCATTGGTAGGGTGAATGGCAATTTGGTGATAATGACCCTCCAATGGTTACCAAAGTCATAGACAGACTCATCATCATATTGTTTTAGACCATATATATCAGATAATGAGACTTTATTTCTAACATTAAGGGAAAATATTTCAAGAAATTGGTCAATCAATTGCTCAAAAGTATAAATACTATGGTGAGGCAAGTGATTATACCATTCTACAACATCTCCCCCAATGTCTGAGGAAATGTTTGAAGCATTAGAGCATCATTACTTTGGATTCGAAAGCATGAATGGATAAATGTGCTCACATGTTCTTTAGGGTCCTCAGTCCCTTTAAATTTATCAAACTTTGGTACTATGAAGTCTATTGGATATGGCGGGGATGGTACCGAAGGATGGATTGGTTGATTGATCAGTTGACGTAAAGTGGGTTTCTAGTTTATCATACCAGGAGTATGTTGTATCAGACTATCAATATATTGTTGCATAACCTGAATTCTAGGGTCCTCCCCAGGAATGTGGAAACCCTGAATCACTTGATGATTCTGTGAAGGTGGAGTGGAAATATGTTGAGGTGTAATGAGATGATTATGACTTGGTGGAGTGGATTGGAATTGATGATGATAAGGTTGATGAAATGATTGTGAATGAAGAAATGGAGAAGATGCATGAGGACTATGGATGAATTGACCCATAGAATGGGCATGGGTTGATGGTGGTGTGGGAATGGAAACCATAGAATATTGTGGTACCCATGATGGACCTTGGGTGACAAAGGTGGGTTGAGTGGAAATAGGTTGAGGCTTAGGATTGACCACATGAACTTGTTGTTGAGGACAGGATTGAGCATTCTATCACTTCTTAAGCAATTTGTTAAGGTGTTCCCATGCTTCATGTATTTCCATATCTGAAGTGGAAGGTGTGGATGTGGATGGCTGAGGTATGTGAAGGATAAGTTGCAACCATAGTTACAATTGAATGGGTAACATTGGATGAGCTGGAAGTTGGCATCTATGAAGCAACATTGACATGTGCTTCATACAAAGGGTTGCCATAGGTAGTGGTGTAATATGATGGGATGGATGTGCTTTGAGCACATGATGATTGGGGTATGGACCAATGTTGGGAAGGTGTAGTTGATGCCTCAAAAAGAGGGTTGTTATACACCTGGGTAAGGCTTGAAGGCTAGGAGGAGATAAGTTCCTACTGGAAAGAAGGATCATGCCTAGGTGAGCTATGGACTGATTCTAAGACATAGTTAGTGGATCTATAAAGAGCTTCCACTTTGGCCATGTCTATATGGGTTATGTGGTGGTCAATGGTAGGTGAAGATGATTCTATTTATGGAATGGCCATGTGAAATGATTATGTGGATGACACAATGTGTGAGGGACCCACAGAAAAATCTGAATAACTTATATGTATCACACTAGTGGGATTGACCATAGAAGTGGTGGGGAATGATGATGAACAATCCATGGATGAATTATCTTGGTGGATGGAAGTTTGATTCAATACTTTAGTTTGATTTCTAGTTAATACCATAAGCTACTGAATCAAATATGCAATGTGTAGTAAAGAAAGTGCAGAAGAAAACTTCACAAAATAAGCAATTCAATTCTATGTTTTGCAACAATGTTTCTTACCTCCTTTTTTATCTCATTTTAATATTTTTATTTTTTATTTTTGTTTTTGTGTGTTTTGATGTACTAATATAAATTATGAAGGGTGAAATCTATGGCTTGGTTGGGCAATGAGATTATTTCTAGTGATGAAGTCCAGAAATTTTTCTCATGGGTATCCTATGGTGGCTAAGGGTAGATATTGGTGGATGGAGATGAAACCCACCATCACCAAATCTCAAGCAATGGTTGGTGATGAAATCCAACTCATTATTGTTTAATGTGAGACGTGTTGTGTGTGAAAATTTTTATGTTCTCTATTGTGTTTTCATACAATATCAATAGTAACCAATTTTGCAAGTCTAAATCAGAAGCCAACAATAGAGATACCAATTTCCTCAAAATATGTAAGGTACACCGCTTAAGACCCACTCTAAACAGTGGAGGGTTCGCTTACTCTTCCGCCTTGAATCACCAAATAGTGGGAGTACTTTTAATATTCTGATATTGTTCCTACTTAGGCAAGCAAAAGAGGAATTCTTGACCCTAATGTGCAAACTATTTTATGCAATTTTTACTTTACATGAAAATAGTATGCATATTTTTGAATGAAAAACACATCAGAAAGCAACAAAATTTTAAATTTGAAAATGTGCACTAATGTGAGTATGAATGCAAAGTAAATCTAAATGCAATGTATAAATGAATGCAAATTCCTAAAATGCAGATGTAATATGATTGTTTTTAATAGAAATTGAATGATGTTCTTTTTAGCAATTAATCTGTAAAAATGTAAAACAAAAATGAAATAGAGGGGTTAGGGTTTTGAGGTAGACTTACAGAAAAGCCTATGTATCCTTTTCCCACTCTATGAAATACCTTTTAGAGTCTATGAAATGCACCAGGGCACCTTATAAACTCTAGGGGGCATCCCTCGAGCATCATAGGGCATCTACGCAATCCTAGATCAACTTCTACAACTCTAAAAACCCTAGTTTGATAAAAATTGCATGATCAAATTTCTAAAACCTGCAAGATAGAAAATAAAATAGTGAATTAATGATAAGATAATTAGCATAAATAACCCATTGTGGGTCCCACCATGATCACCATTTGTGAATACAAAATCAAGCAACACCAATATAAACTATAAAATAAATAAGCAGAATGACACAAAATATTGCACAAAGAAATAAACTTTATTATTATTGAATGGATCTCTTGTATTACAATAAAATGTACCCCAAATATGGGGTTTACAATGCTTATTATTTTTATACAATTATTACAAAGTACTAGGGTTCTTCGAAACCCTAGTTAGAAATGAATGGTGGTGTCTTCATGCTTGATTTGATCCCAACAGAGTGGTGAGTGGGCTTTGGTATCCTATGCAAGGCCACTCAAGCTTCAACAACTACCAATGAATGTGATTCTTAGACCTACACACAAAAAATAATAAGAGTCAATAATATCTATGAGGGCTCCACTATGTGAGACCCTCAAAAAATGAAATCACTAAACCCTAGTTGCATAAATAAAGTTATAAACAAATATAAGAATATGAAATAAGAGCAATGAGATTTTACCTTATCAAATAATATTATTTCTATCTTCATCATTGATGTAGGGAATGATTACGTAGATGCCCTAATGATCACTCGAGGGTCGTAGGGCTACAGATAGAAATACCCATGGGTGCTTGATGATGACCAAAAATACCTAGAGGTACTTTGTAGGCTCTAGTGGGTGCTCTGTAGACTTTGATGGGTGCTCAAGAAGCTCTAGGGGGTATTCGATAGCTGAGGGGAAGGTTGTAGAACCATTTGGTTCACATAGGGTATGCGATAGCAGATGCGAAAGATGCGAATGTTGATAGTGAATGCAAATGATGGTGAGGATGCTTGAGGACTTCAAAAACTTAGAAAATTCAAGGTACTTAGGGGTTGAGTCATCAAAATGACTCCTCTTTATAATATTCCCTTAGACATGTTAGGGTTTCGATGACACAATTTGTGTGGCCAAGATTAAAACATGAGGAAGGGTGGAGATTAAATCTGGGTAAGTGGCATGGATTAAGGTGGATGGATGGCTAAGATTAAAACATGATGGATGGCTGGGATTAATTCATATACATATATATATATATATATATATAAATATAATATATAAAATATTATTATTTAAATATATATTAAACAAATATATATAAATAATGGATAATTGTGGTGGGAAGCTATGGATGGAGGACAAGTGGCTAGATTTTGGTGTCTACACAACAATACTAAATTATAACAATGAAGAATTTTTTAAGTTAATAAAAAATCCTATGATTCATGAAAGAAAAAAATAAACTAAAGCTTAGTATCATTTTATTAGAGATCATGTTTAGGATCACCATATTCAGATACAACATGTTTCCACTGAATAAAATATTACAAACATCTTTACAAAAGCTCTTAGTCAAAATAAATATCATATGTTTTAAAGTATTCTATGTGCATCAAGAGAATTTCATACCAAAAAATGTAATATAGGAGGGTGTTAGAAAATATTACATTATTTAGTACATGTTAATGTATCCCTATGATACAATTGTAAATATTAGAATAGAGTGTGTGATTTATATTATCTCTAAAGTATTGTCTATGTGTAGGGTGATTCTAAGTGTCATATAGTAAAGTGTGCAAGTTATTAGAAAGTTAAGATTCATGAGAGATTTGTCATATGTATGTAATAATAAAGGATGCATATCCTGGATATGAGAGGAGGGCAATAGTCAAGAATTCAAGAGTCATATTAAAAGGCTATATTATGGAGATAAATCTCCATGTTTTGTATTTAAAATATTTTGTTATATTCAAGTTGTATATTTGATACATTAATATTGTGAGTACATTTATCTAGTGATATTGATCTTTGATTTGTTATGTGAATAATATTTCATGTTATATTTATGATTCTATATATTGGAACATACAATTGAATTTGGTTGAAAAGTTAACACCTATAAATTTTTACAATATTTAGTCTATGATAGACAGAGGGTAGTGATCCTTCAATAATGACCTATTTAGATTCCTAAAATTGATGAATGATATCATGTCACTAATTTTATTTCTAACTATTACTAGTCTACCTACCCAAGTAGAGTGATTAATTGAGAAGATGATTTAGGTTTGTAAGATTTTTAGAAGATTATTTTTCATCCTTGCTTAGATTTTTAGGTTCATCGACCTTTAATTTTGCTTGAAATTCTTGGTTCCAAGCTCCAATTTAATAGTATATTCTATGATTCTTCCATCATCCACCTTAAAATACTCATAAGAATAGAAATTTTTTATCTCATGCTTTTCATAGATCTCTTTGAATAAGCATATATTCTTTTCGATGCATGTCTTTCCCAAAAATAATTTTTTTCCTCTATCAAATTATAGGGTGATAGGAGCATGTATTTACTTTGATACTTGAAGTTCTTGCACTATCATCTAGATTGAATACGATATTCAATATGATTATTCATTTTGGAATTTAGTTGGCATTCAATGTGTATGGAATCATTTTGATTTATAAGTCCCATACTCAATGCTTGTATAACTTTAATTGTTTGTTCTTAGTGGTGTATTGTGAATTTACCTAATTTATAACTAACTCAGAGTTGTTAAATATATTGAGGTTTTTTATTCTCATATTTTCATATTTTTCCAATCTAATGTATAGTGCTTCATATTTGGTTTAAATGAATAATAGCCTACAAGAAAAACAAATTGTGTAACATTTGGGTCAAGAATTTGGATACCTACACCAACCCAATTTTTTGTTCTCATGTCATTAAAATGCATAGTCCATAGTCCATTAGACCTTTGTGTATGTTGGTTGGTCAGATCTAGATACTAGATGGTTCTTTAAATATCAAGTAACTCCCTATCTCAGTGTCTTTGAAGCTCATTTTCTAGTCTTTATAATATTAAATCACATCAATAATTTTGGAATATATTACATTATTTGGTATATGCTAATGTACCACCTTGGGTACATCCTTAGATTAGGAAGAGTGTTCTATATTAGAAGTGATGCAGGAGCATCCAACAACACTAGCAGCAGAAGCATCGAGTTTCGGGAGAGACAGTGCTGAGGAGTCGGCCAAAGGAGAAAAAGCGGCTAAGGAAGATACCTGTCGTGATTTCACGACGTGTCACGAAATCACGATAGAAATTGGCAAGGGGCAAGTCGAGCAGAAGGGGCCATGATTTTGTGACATGTCACGAAATCGTGACCCGTGATTTCGCGACAGGTCGCAAAATTGTGACAGTTTGGAGGAGAGAGAAAGTGCAGCAGAAGGGGGCACGATTTTGTGACATGTCACGAAATTGCGACAGGTTTCGAAGTGGAGGACGGAGTGGCAGAATGGTCGCGATACCGCGATGCCGCGATATCGCGATACCGCGATATCGCGACGCCGCGATATCGTGACGTCGCGATATCACGACAAGTTTCAAGGCAAGGGACGCAGAGGCAAAATGGTCGCGATATCGTGACGTCGCGATATCGCGACAAGTTTCAAAGCAAGGGACGCAGAGGCAAAATGGTCACGATATCGTGACATGTCGCGATATCGCGACCAAATTGGGAAAATAGCACAGGGAGCCAGAAACGTCGTGATATCGCGACATGTAGCGATATCACGATGGAGAGAGAAAATGGTGCAGGAAGAAAAAGAGGTGCGGGAAACCACGGAGGCGGAATTTTCAAAAGTAGATACGGATGACACATGGCACCCAGAGAGCAGTCAGGGCAGACAGGACCAGGAAGCACGGGGAACGAAGAGGATGGGCTCGCATAGAATTTTTTTGACGGGATCTGCAGAGATAGAGACCGTGCAGGAATTTAATCGGGTTGGTGTCCCGATTTTTGAAGTTGTAATTATTTGGGTTGGTGAACCCGTTTAGGCGGGAAGTTGTTGCGTGAGAGGGTCGGGGCCTCTATAAAAACCCATTTTCTTGTATTAGTCGGGACGGTGGATCGAGATTGCATGCAAAGGGTAGAAGGGTGAAGCTAAGCCGGGAGCTAGCTAATGTAAGCCTGCGGGCTATTCTTCTGATGTATATTTTTCAACAGATTTTAATGAAAAAGTAGGGTTTGTGTCAAGCGTGTTTTCCCGGTGCCCCGTCAAGAAGTTATGATTTACTTTATGCAATATAATAAATGCACAAGTATTATTAAGGGTTGCAAAGTATTTTGGTATTATAAATGTGTATAGTTATCCATATGCACATGTTAATAGAATAGGAAGTGGAAGAGTCTATAGAAGAGTGAAGGCCAAGAGTGCTCCAAATGAAGAGTCACATTACATTATATATGTAGTTTATGTGTATATGTAAAGTGACGTGACACTAAAAATACACTACATATACACATACACTACATAAATAAGAAGAATTGAGGAATTGTAGAATTAGAAGACCTAAGAAGAAAAGGTCTCAAGAGAATTTTGAGGAGAAGAAAAAGGCTAGAGAAAGTCTTATTATAGAATTGAAGGAGTGATTATTGGAGAATTTGCAAAGAAAGCTAGAGGAAGAAGATTGCAAGCAAGGAGAAGTTTATGATAAGAAGGATTTGGGACAATTATCACCATATGACAACAAGCCCAAGAGAAATAAGATTTTTATAAGAATTTTGCCAAATTTTGGAGAAGATTTTTGAAGACCTCAAGATATTCAAATTCTTGAGGTAGAAGACAGTGAAGGAGATTGAGTTTGAAGTCAAAATTCAACAATAAGATTGAGGGAACATAAAATATTGAAGAGCCCATAATTTTAGGAATTTAAGGATAGCCACAATATTTTTGAAGGCTGATTTGATAGAAGTTTGCATATTTTTGAAGGATAAATTGAAGGGTTGAAGGATACTAAATTGAAGAAGGTATTGAGTTGTATATTTGGAAAGTTTTGGGTAGGTTTTGGAGTGCCCTTGAACAGGATATTGAAGAAGGTTAAGACAATGAATAAGGCAACATTTTGGAGATATTCATTGCAAGTTTTGGACAACAAAATAGAGGATTTGATTGAAGATTTGCAAAATTTTTGACAATATTTGGGCAGCATTAATAGTTGCAAGTTACAGAGTTTGAAGACACAAGTTTCAAAGGATATTTGGAGCCACAAAATTAGTTTTTTTGGACAATATTAGAAGAAGAAGATAAATAGCTACAATTTTGGAGAACTTCGAGGTAGATTTGGGAAGAATTATTAGGTAGCAAAGGTGCAAAACTTACAAAATCAATATTACAATAAGGGGTGAATTAAATCACCAAAGAAACTAGAAAAAATGATAGTACTTCATCATAAAATCATTATTTTAGCATTTATATCTAATTTACATTAAGTATTTGAGAGCACCATATTAGCTTTATTAAAAAATTAAGGAGAAATTTAAAAAGGAGTCTTCAAGCAAAAGTTGTTTATATCATTTACATCTTAAATCTGCAAGATTGAAACAACATGAATCTAAGTAAGAGTTATTTGGAAAGGATAAATAAGAAAAATATAAAATTATTATTAAATGTTGTTTTATAGTTTATAAGAATACAAAGTTATTAAAGTGAAAGGAAATAAAATAAAAGCATTTTCTTGAGTAAGTTAAATATTGAGCAAGGGTTAAAAATAAGGTAAAATTTCTAGTGTTTAAAGACACTAGATAGCCATAATCCAAAGGAGGAGTAAGATCATTTGGTTGGTGTAGAAAAGCACCAAGAAAAGCCACCACTAAAAAAATAAGTGCCACCATAGAATATCTACCACCACTAATAAGCACCACCATAGTCCTAGAAGGGAGAGACACCACCATACAAAGGAGTGTCAACATAAAAAGTGTTGAGAAAGCTATAGTTTTTTATGCATGAATTCCAAGTGAATACATTTCTACGTAAGAATGCAAGAGAATACATAGAAGATAGAAGGATTAGGGTTCAGGGAAAGTTACAAGTATTGGTGAAAACATTACATGCAAAATACATATGTAAAAAGAGACAAGGACAAACTTCAAATATTAAATAGGTGCCAAGGTAAAAGGAGGTGTTGAAATTTTCATGAAGTAATGCCCATAATGCCATAATACCATTTGTCCAACCAAGGAAATGCTTCAATAGAACAAGGAAGAAATGTTTAGAGTAGTGGAAGAGATTAAGTGCCATGTGGCATACATAATGTAGTATATCAAGAGTTTCTAGCATCCATTCCAAGGAGAGAATGTTTTTAAAAGGCTAAAGATAGAGGAGTAAAATGACATTTTTGTAGAGATGCACTGGAAATAAAAGGAGGTGTAAGTGGAGCCATTTATTGAAGGTTAATTGGGAGTAAGAAGTTAAGTGCCATTTGGAATTTCAAAGAAGAGAGTTCAAGCCATAGAGGGAGTCAAATAGTCAAAGGTTGAATACATTGTAGAGTGCCTATGAGATATTTTTTTTTACTTGGCCAATCAAAAGGAGAAGGCATAATATTTTCCAAGGAAACCCAAAGTGTAGAAAAGGTTTCATAAAAGGGGGAGTGCCTATCAAGAGTCAGTAAACCATTATTGACTAGAGGGAATTACCATGATTAAAGTTAAAGTAATTCATTTGATTAAAATTTTATTTATGCACATTCAAAATATAAGATATAAGAAATATATACACTTATTATTTGCCAAGGATAAAAGTGAACTTATATACTTTGTTGGGCTAAGAATTAAAAGTTGAAACCTTAGAAATAATATTAGTGCTATTTAAAGGTTTTATGAAGGACTGAAATTTAGTTTGAAGGAGTTAAACAAATAAGTTTAAAAGTTTTGTAATTTGATTATTTAAATTTACAAAATATTTTTGAAATATTTGCAATTTGAATAGAATGGAGTAATAAGGTTTTCTACATCAAAATAAGTTTATAAAATTTGCAAATATTCTTTTATAAAATTTCTAAATTTCTATGTTTGGAGTTATAAGGTATTCAACACCAAAATTGGATTAAGAAATTTAGAAGAAGTTATTTTGAAAAATTGCATTCAAAATTATTTTTGATTTACTACTCAAATATTAGGGAGCTATAAGGAAGTCTACAAAGGTTAATCATGACAACTCATAAATTATTTCTTTTAGAATCTCAATTAGTTAAGGGTCCTAATTATACCTCATGGAAAAATAAAGTGAGATATATATTGATAGTAGAAAAACTTTGGGAGATATTTAAAGAAGCAAAACCTAAACCTACTGAAGATGCTAGGGAGATTCAAAAATATGAACAAGATGAAGCAAACGCACTCATGATCATAAATTTTGCGATTAAAAATGAAATAAAGCCATATATCAGTTCAACATCAACCTCTACAGAAGCATGGATTACTCTATCTAAAATATTTGAAGGAAATAATAAAACCACCATTTTAAATCTTTAGACTCAATTATACTCTCTAAAGGTTAAAAATGGTGAAAGTATAGAGTTATTTTTAAGAAAATTGGTATATATAAAGGGAAAGTTATTAACTCTAGGGGAGAAGGTAGAAGATAAATTTCTTGTTCAAGTAATTTTGAGAGCACTTCCTAAAAGTTACAAGCACTTGGTTACATCTTTACAAATATTGAGTAAGGATACAACATTTTATGAATTGGTTAATATACTACAATAATTTGAAGTGGATAATTTAATCAAAGATGAAATGACTAATAATGAATTAGTCTTAAAAATAATCAACAAGGAAATATCGCTACATTCTCAAGGAATAAAACAAAGTGGGATGATAGATATTGTAAAATTTTCAAGAGAGGAGGTCATAGAACAAGTTACTGTAGATTCAATACAAGGAATAAATACCAAGGGAGCCAAAAAAATTTAGTAGATCAATCAAATAGATTGTTTCAATCAAGACAATATCAAAATCAATATAGACCACCTCAGTAATAGTTCCAATGCCAATACAATCCACTCCAACTACAATATAGAGAAGAAAATCAAAAGGAAAACTTAGTTTAAGAGATATAGGAAATGCAAGAATTAGAAGAGACTATAGAAGAACATGAAGCTAAAGCCCTTTCAGTAACATTTTATGAAGATACTAATCATTTGCTTGATCATATTACAAACAAGGAGTAGAATGAAGAAAACAAAAGAGAAGAGCACAAGCTTCAGCAAAAGGATGAAGACCATATTGAAGACTAAAATCTTCAATAACCAAATAATGTAATACAAGGGGGTGTTGGAATATATTAAATTATTTGGTACATGCTAATGTACCACCTTGGGTACATCCTTATATTAGGAAGAGTGTTCTATATTAGAAGTTATGATTTACTTTATGCAATGTAATAAGTGCACAAGTATTATTGAAGTGTGCAAAGTATTTTGGTATTATAAATGTGCATAGTTATCCACGTGCACATGTGCCCATAGAATAGGAAGTGGAAGAGTATCTTGAAGAGTGAATGCTAAGAGTGATCCATATGAAGAGTCATATTACATTATATATGTAATGTATGTGTCTATGTAAAGTGATGTGACATGATAGGACATGAATTGACACTTGATATTTTCAGAGCTATTATACCATTTCGTGAGCATTTGTTAATGGTAATTTTATAAGTGATTGTTGAAGTTATTTCTAAGTTTTATACTTCTATAATATTACAACATTATTATAGATATTTTGGTGAATTTTATCTTAAGTATTAAGCTTCAAAAGATAACAAATAATCATATTTATTTTATACATATAATCATCCTCTATGACTTCATCATCTACAAACTAAAGTAATTAATTCTAATTATTCATGTTGTATTCATCCAACTTGCATAAAAAATAGTTATCTAGAATCTCATTTTTAATTTAGATCATCTTCCCAACTTGTGGTAATGTGGGTGCAATTTTGAATCTCTGCACCCACATCCTTTTTTAGGATAATGACTATTTGAAAGAGTGCACACAATTTTGAGGATATTTATGGATGGGCAGAGGAAGTCAATTGAATGTGGTAGCAGTCATAGGTAGACCAAAGTTTCAGGTGGATGGTGGAATGAAGCAAGGGTGGATTACAAAAGTGGGCATACATTTTCCCCATGAGCCTGTGTGGAACCTTCTAGAAGACCCACCCAAATTTTTGGGTGACCGCTCCTTATGGCTAGAAAGGGTGGAAGAATTATTTGAACCCACCATTGATGAAAAAGTAAAACACCTACCCATCCTAGGTAGGAATTTAGGAGTGCAAAGTGGGTGAGAAACACCCACTCTCTCTCCCAATGCCTCCACAGGTGGAGAAAAGTACAAAGGAAGTGCTCACCCAACACAAAAGGTTTTTGCAATCACCCATAATTCAAAGGAGGATCTTCCTGCTACTGTAGAAGCGTATGTACCCAATATAGTACATGTAAGTAACTAATTTTTGGTGTGGTGCCCTCATAGTACTATATTATCTATCATACACTACCTAACCAAGGGATCTCTAGTCGAGGAGAAGGACAAGGTAGTTGAGAAATAATGAATTGGGCAGAAGATTTGAAGGTCCAGATTGATCCTGAAGCACCTACCACCTTCTATAATATTAGTGTAGTGTACTAGTGTGGTGCTCATTAGCTACAACATTTGTCTTCTCACCTGCTACCATTAATGTCCAAATTTTGAAATCAATGTAAATATAGCTATAAATAGTGGAATCCTAATCATTCCTAAGGGTGGATCTTTAGCCATTACAATTATTATGTAAGGTTTCTCCTATATAAATACAAATTTTGTATTGTTTGGTCTCTGTATGTGTCATCTTGTTATTTACTGAATGCATGAATATTAATTTCTATTTGGCCGTTTAAGTTATCCTATGTTATTTTGTTGTCTGGATTCCATGGGGTTTACTTTAGTGACTTAGGATTGAGTGTTCATTAATATGGGTTGGGGGTTTATTTCTACTAATGCCAATCAGATAAGAGCACTTTGATTCTGCATCTTAGATCTCATGCACCTATTTGTTGGTTCTGGAATTTGCCTTCCACCCATCATTGATAGGATCTAGAACTAAGGTACATTTGGGTGATCTATTAGGTGTAGGGTTTGTGTTCATATAGGGTATCACACCTGTATAAGTATTTATGTGAATCTAACCATCCTTATGAGTTTTGGCTATGGAATTCCTTTATTTATTTCCTTCCCCTTTCCCTTTACCTTGTTTTGCATGGTAGAGTAGTTGGAACCACCCTCGAAGGAACCGACCTACTTCAAAGATCATTTGCCCCACCCTGATGCAATGAATGTTTTATGCTACTTGGTGTTGATCCACCCTCAATGCCCTATGCACAATGTTATATTGATAGCCAAAATTTTTTGGTTACTCTGCTAGGGAATTCACTGAGTCCTTGTATTTCAATAAATTAGAGTGTGGTGACTTAATGATTTACCCAGATATTCTCAAAGTTAATTGGTGACTCTGATTAAGTGGCACATCCGTATCATGAGATTAATCACCTACTCATACCAAATATACAAACATATCAGAGGACTCAAGGTATGGTGAGAAACCTTGACCTCATTGGCATATATAGTATGCTTATCTAGTGATTCTAACTTTGACTCTGACATCACAACCGAAACCTTTGAAGATTAGTGCCTTAATGGATCAGCTATCATTCCCTCAATGGAATGACCTTGACCCAATGAACCTCCACTACTCACATAAGATTCCTAAAGATGCCCTAAAGGCCCTGACCAAATTTAATGTCACCTTGATAATGGCTTGGGAGCATCTTGAAGATGTCATTGCACGGGTACCCCTCCATGGAATCACCTATAAATATGTCATGATTAGGCTTTTGGTCATGTCACTAGAGGGAATGGCACTACTGTGGTATCAAAACCTTGGGTGGAGAACCATATTCTCATGGGAGCACTTGGTAGGAGCTCTCATCGACACATTCTATTCCTCCATGGATCCCTTCCAACTCTTGATGCATCTCTCATTCATCAATAGGTCACCTTTTGAATATTTGATTAACTTTAATATTTGATTTAATAGAAGTTAAAAATGATACCCCTTCAGTTCCAGCCATCACCCACCTAGGTTCGCCTGTATTATATCCAAGATCTCAGCTTGAATATAGACCTCTTGCTCCTACAATCTGGGGAAAGTAAATTACCCCAAATTTACTAGGAGGTTGTATGGGTGGAGTGACTCCTACTACAAGCAATAATGATATCTTCAGGGGACTCCACCCTTCAATCCCATTTTCCATCCATTTTTGTTCCCCAATCTACTGCATAATATTCACCTTGGATTCCATCTCAAGCCATGCAGGAGTCAAGGTTGTAGCTCAAAAAAACACAAGGGGTGGATGTCATCTCAAGCCTAGGTGGGATAATTACAAGCATCAACATAAAAAGTAACAACTCTAATGCTTGTATTCAATCCCAATACATGGAAGATATGGACCTGGGTGGGAAATCCATGCACGAGGAGGGTGCATTTTTACACCATTTTTATGTCCAGGGGAACATTGAGTAAGGACCAAGCCATTTTGATAATGGTATGGTTAATCAGCTCTTGGTTCCTGAGGAGGCCCCATCAATGGTATGCACAATAAAAAATGCCTATGGATAAAAGTTCATGAAGTCAATATAGCCATACAAAGCCAGGATTTCATGATAGGTGAATTCCAAGGACTGGAAACATTGAAGCCCATTGTTAGAAAGACTAGTACAAGAAGATGGCTCTCACGTGGCTAAATTCATTGCCACACTGATCATTGGTTACATAAGTACTGGTATGTGCAATGATCATCCAAGTTGAAAAGGATTCATGACTTGGAAAGAAAGGTGGTTCTAGCCAAACTATAAAAGACATCTCAAGTTTAGTACGATATGGTTAGATCATTACAGATTCATTGGGTGAGCTCTTGCATAGGTTAGTGGTTGTGGTGTTCCACTCATGTTGTAGTTTTGTGTACATAAGTTTGCTGGTAAATAAAGGTGTGTAAAGAACATGATAATAGCATTATCTGGTGCTTGGAAACTAAGGGAAGGGACTATCAACATATCTCATTCTGGAATCACATTCATTTATTGTTGTGACCCCATACCCAAAGGATCTAAGGCTCATGATTCATACATCCTACATGCAACCTCATAAAATATATCTGTAACTTTTTGGAAGTAGTGCCCACTCCTCGTATGATGAGAAAATTAGTCTATAAAAGGCACCTCAAAGGATATAAGTAGCATGAATAAAGGAATATGGAGCAGAGAATGGTGTAGCGACTAAGGATTCCCTAGGAGAGTGGAAATGAGCAAAAAAGATATTTGTAATATTGTGTCAAAAAGAAGTGTTGCAACAGAGCTGGCAAATGCTCTCAACATTCTATCTCTTCTTGAATCCGCCAATATCCTCAGTGGGGTATGTTGATGGGAGTGTGATTTGTAGGGGTGTCCCATGGATCACCTTCCCTTTTATTTCTTTGATCTTTTGTCTATTATTTTTCTTTCTCCTTCCTCAATTCTCCCTTCTCACTAGCCCTATTAGATAGTGAGACCATTCCTCCTATCTCTGCCGCTTCCTATGTTTTCCTCCTACCCCATTTACCCTCTCATTCTCCTTTATTGTTTTTTATTATTGTCTCCCATATTCTCTTCTCCCTCACCCTCTACCTCCTTTTTATCTTGCCTTTGGAATTCTATGACTTGTAGCCTTTCTTGGTTGTTTTGTTTTGGTTGTACCTCTTCCTTTCCCTCCTCTTGTCTTGCATGTTTCAAAATGTAGCATTCTGGGTCCTCCTTTCCTATAATGGAAAAGACCCTATGAGGCGCCAAGAGTTTGGGTCTAATTTTTTAATCTCTCCATCCACATCCTTTTTTAGGATGATGACTCTTTGGAAGAGTGCACCAATTTTTTAGGACATTGATGGATGGGCAGGAAGTTGATTGAAGGTGATAGAAGTCATGGGTGGAACAAAGCATCAAGCGGATGGCAAAATGAAGCAAGGGTGGATTATATAATTAGGTGGACATTTACCCATGATCCTGGGTAAAAATTTCTACAAGACCCACCCAAATTTTTGGGCAGATGCTCCTTATAGCTAGCAAGGGTAGAAGAATTATTTGAACCCACCCTTGAGGAATAAGAAAAACCCTCACCCATCTTAGGTGGGAGGTTAGAAGTACAAAGTGGGTAGAACATATGAGAAACACCCAATCTCTCTCTTGGTGCCTTTGCAAGTGGAGAAAAGTGCAAAGGAAGTTCTCACCCAACATAAAAGGTTCCCACCATCACCCATAATTCAAAAGAAGATCCACCTACTACTATAAAAGCCCAAGTACCTGATGTCGTATACAGAAGTAACTAATTTCTAGTGTGGTACCCTCATGGTACTATATTATATATCATGCATTGCCTAACCAGGGGATCACCAGTTGAAGAGAAGGATGGGGCATCAGAGCAATAATGAACTGGGCAGAAGATCTGAAGGGCCAAATTGATCCTGAAGCACCTGCCACCTTCTATAAGATCAATGTAGTGTACCAATGTGGTGCTCATCAATTGTACTAGTTGTCTTATTACCTATCACCATTAATGTCTATATTTTGAAATTGATGTAAATATAGCTATAAATAGTGGAATGCTGGTCATTCCTAAGGGTAACTCTTTAGCCATTACAATTATTATGTAAGGTTTCTCCTATGTAAATACAAATTCTACATTGTTTGGTCTCTGGATATGTCCTCTTGTTCACTAAATGCATGAATGTCAATTTTTGTTTGGCCATTTAAGTTATCCTATGTTATTATTCTATCTGGATTCTTTGGGGTTTACTTGAGTGACTCAGGAGTGAGTGTTCATTAATATGGGTTTGGGGTTTATTTTCACTAACACCAACTAGATAGGAGTGCTCTGATTCTGCATCCTAGATATTATGCACCTATCTATTGGTTCTAGATTTACCTCCCATACATAATTGATAAGAGCTAGAACTAAGGCATAGTTGGGTGATATATTAGGTGTAGGTTCTGTGTTCATAGAGGGTATCATGCTTGCATAAGTCTTGATGCAACTCTACCCATACTTGTGAGTTCTGGCTATGGTATTCCTTTATTTCTTTCCTTCCCTTGTTTTGTGGTGTAGAGTAGCTGGAACCATCCTCGAAGGAACCGATCTCCTTCGGATATCATATATTCCACCCTGACACAGTGGCTATTATATTCTTCTTGGCATTGATTTGCCCTCCCTACCCTACACATAGTGTTGGATTAGCGACCAACATGTACCTTCATTTAGGTATAGTGCATTTAAAAATACCCATACCCATATAGCTTATGCATCCACTCTCTTGAAAATAACATGCTAAAATATGAGGGGAGGTTGATTACTATAGCTTTATAAACTACCACTAACTTAGGATGTTTTTACATGGTCATGATCAAATATTTCAAAACTCCTATATCATTTACTCAAGTTCCATCTATCTAATAAAACTTCTAGTAGTATTTGTATAGGGCAATTCTCTTTCTTGGAAGATGGTCTTAAGAATCACTATTATAACAACCCTTGAATATACTATTTAATTATTTATTTTCAAACATAGAAAGAACACTTAGGACATCCATTGCATTGACCTAGATTTTCAAAGGATTTTTTTCTATTAGTTTTTGTTGTTGCATCAAACTAGGTTGGATCAACTTAGATTACCAATGTTTGGCATAACGTATCTTCTACTCCTTACTATTTTATTGGAGTAGGCCTCTTTACCTAGGAAGAGCAAGGAATTTAGCATGCTTGCATATGTAATAGTATTCTTAAATTTCTCTATTATATTGAACCCAAATTCAATGGAGTTACTTTCACTATGCATTATGAATTTCATATACTTCTTGGTGGCCATCATATGCTCTTCACTATAAGAGGAGGGCACTTAAGAAATGTTTTAGCCTCCATTTATAATTTTTCCCTTTATTTATCATTCCTCCTAGATTTTAACTCCACATTTCCTTGATTACCCTTTTTTATTTCATTTTTAAATCTATTGGAAATAGAGTCTATTCCATCATTTGGGTTATGTAAATGTATCCTCCAAGATACATATCTAGATTACTTCCTGTGCAAGTTATCTAGTTACTTCATGCAATGTAATAAATGCACAAGTGTCAATGTGCAAGTTGTACATGTGCAAGTTGTCCCTTGCACAACTAGATAGAGTGTTGGCCAAGTATCCTATTTTACCTATATAAGGATGGCCTCTTAGATAGAATAGAGAGTCGGGGGACATAGTCAGATAGCGTAGCTTAGTGGATAGTGTAGTTCTGTATGCCACACCATTCAGTGGTGATGGATACAATGTAGATCTGTAGCTTTGTTAATGGAGTGCTCACTTCCTCCATAGCTACATTGTAATATTTTATATGATTTATATTTTTAGCATACTTTAGTCATCTAGCAGATTTACTTTCTTTCATGTTATTCTACATCTTGTGATTGTTATCTCTCAAGGCTCATTCATCAAAATCTAACAGTGGTATTAGAGCCACGATAGATCTAGTCTATGTAGGTCAATAGGGAAACCACCATTGTTGGTCAGCCTAAGAGTTTTTTGTCAAACTAATGCGCCACTGGACCAACCACTAATAAAAGATCTTAGAAGTATCTAGGTGGTAGATTTTGGGAGAGTCACAAAGATAGGACTGAAAGGAATCTCAGTTTAAAAAATATTAAGATCATTTTTATCTAGAGTCTTTTCCACAGAGTTGTTATGAAAACTCGTGAAGACTAGGACTCAACACTCAATCCACTAGATTGACAAATCATCTAGTGAAGATCATCCAGGTTATCTAGAATTTGCTAACTAGTGCCTAAAGTTTCTTTTGTTGTAGGAAATTAATTCTTAGAGGATTGGGACTCCTCCTATGATAGAAAGCTAGGAGACTCCAACTTCGTTGCCCGAAGGTTAGTGTGCCCTCATAGTGCAGAGGTTAGTTCATTATGCAAGAGAAGAATACTATAGAAGAAGACTTCTAGTGAAGGATCGTGGTGAATATAGGAGA
Source organism: Wollemia nobilis (assembly GCA_028583015.1). NCBI lineage: Eukaryota > Viridiplantae > Streptophyta > Pinopsida > Araucariales > Araucariaceae > Wollemia > Wollemia nobilis. The sequence goes on from JAQPPZ010000456.1 coordinate 5,660,306, forward strand.
CTGAAGATCTCCATTACTAGATTATAGAATTCCATAGTTGAAGAACAAGCCATAAGAGCCTTGATACAGAAAGGCCATAAAAGCCTTGAAGAAGAAGCCACAGAAGTCTTGATACTAAAAAGGCCATAGAAGCCTTGATACTAAAAAGGCCACAAAAGACTTGATAATAAAAGGCCATAGAAGCCTTGATACTAAAAAGGCCATAGGAGCCTTAGTACTAAAAAAGGCCACATAAGCCTTGATATTGAAATAGGCCATAAAAGCCTTGATCCTGAAGAAGAATTCAAGAAGAATATATAATTCAAAAGTAGACTAAAATATTTTAGTACTAATATCTTTGTTGCAGGAATAGAAGATTCAGTGAGTTGGGAGACTTCCTAAAAGAAAGTTAGGAAGAGTATCTTCTTTAGAATCAGCTCAACCCTAAAGCAAAAGTGAAGAGATCAGGAGAAGATCTCATTGAAGAACTTCCAGTCTTGGAAGAAGAAGAAGGACTAGGAGAGTCCTGCTCAAATCTAGGAGCAACAGAATCAGAAGATCCAAGAGAATATCTCACCACCAACACTTCCAAGAAGTAGAAGGTTGAAGAAAATGTCTCAAGGAAGACCATCAGAAGCTTCCAGATCAAAGACCTTGTGAAGGTCTCATCAAGCATCCAAGAAATGCTAGGAGAGCCTTGTTGAAGATCAAGAGAGTTCTTTGAGAACTCATTGGAGAAATCCACTATCTAGGTGAAGTCCTTGATAGTGAAGGACTTGGGACAATTATCACCATCTGAAAACAAGCCCAAGAGGAGAATTTGGTAAGGAGTGCCAAATATATGAAGGAGAATTTGGCAAGGAGTGCCAAACCCTAGAAGAAGATCCTACTTGAAGTCAGAATTTGACAAGAAGACTTGAAGATAGAAGAAGCTCACCAAATATTGGATATTTGAAGATTACCTCTCATAGTAAGAAGGCACCACTTTAGAGACATAGACTTCTCCAAATCTATAGCATAAGGAGGAGAACACAAGAGGAGAACAAGCCACCAAATCCTAGGCTCGTGAAAGAAAGTTTGAGACCATCATTTGGTGAAGAAGGAGTTGTTCAGGACTACCTACTTGAAGCAACAACTTGGTGTTTTAGATACCAAGGTCTACATCCTCTACAAAGGTGGGAGAAGAGCTACAGGAAAAAGGTATGCAACTTATGGTGCAAAGAGATTCATTAATTGAATTATTTATCAGATTTATTAGAGCACCTGAATATGGATTAAAGTTGCAAAAAGGAAACTAGATTACAATCTTCTAAAAAGTGCAAAAGGAAACAGATTCTTTTAAGGATTCATTTGCACATTTATTAGGAGTTGATTAGATTTTATATTAGCTACTATCAACTACCTATTATCCATTTTTGAAAAAGAAGACTAAGTCCTACAACATTGATTGTAGTGAAATTGCAGAATAACTCTTAAAGATTCATTTTAGGTTATTCTTGATTAGTTGTAGTAAATTATTAGTGCATGACTTTGAGAGTTGATTGGAGTGATAAGGTGTAATATTAGTGCATTAAAAGTGAAGAACTTGTACTATTATATCACTCTAAAAAAGAAAATTAGTTTTGTGTTTCTTGAAAGGCACAAAGTCTGATTTGTATCAAGTGTCTAAAGACACTATTGAAGCACAAAAATCTGCAACTTGAAGTGGCCAATAGAAGCCACCAAAAGGGTTAGAATCCTCCAGAATTTGGAGAAGAACTTAACTAACCAAAAACAGAAATAGAAGCTTATGAAAGTGAGACTTGGTGAGTCTCAAAAATCAGAAGCATTACAAGTTGAATGCAAGGAAAAAATGCAAAAAATTTGCATCAATTAAAAAGCTTCTATCTACTATTATTGAAGCTTGGACTTGTTATCAAAAGTATCCAAGCAAAAAGGGAAAGGTGTGTCTACTATTTAAAGACAACCTCAAACCCTTGTATTGCAGGAAAATCTGCCACAAAACCAGAATTTTAGATCTGGAAATAGAGTGCAAAAGAAGGTATATTAAAAAGCCTTATTATACAACATTATAATACATTATATGCACTACTCTAATATGGTTTTTGACAGCATAAGAGCAGATTTGGAAGTGCCACAAAAGGGCACATTTTATACAAAAAAAAGCCAACATAGGTCGGATGTCAGCACTCTTCTTCCCAAGTCAGAAGGAGCCACTCAAGGGCTCATCTTGGATGTACGTACCTATAGAATCAAAGCTCATTTTAGATCATTCATGAGCCACATTTACGTAGACAAGCGAGTGCATATCGATTTCAAAAAGGATGTCAAAAATATGCAAGGAATTCAATACATTTGGAGGCATAAAAGAAAGAGGGAAAGGTGTTACATTCATGGTCTCTAACTTGGAGAAGACCACCCACCGAAGGAAGCTCCAAATCACCGTCCAAGCTCCATAGTGCATCGTCCATCCACCTACAAAAAATCTTGCTTGCTGCCCAAGCAACGTTGCAAAGCAAAGGGGTTATGGAGTTATAATCTCCATCTTCAAAGACGTTACAAGAATAGACTCCATGCAAAAATAACACTTGGCATTCTGGTCATCATTCCTCTCAACATTCTAGAAACTTCCACGCAAGAGTTACAAGCAAAGACGTGCCACTTGGTATTCTCCACTAGCTTCACACAAGTGCCCATACATTTTTGAATCTCTCCAAGAGCGTTGAACAAAGGACTTGGAGCATTACATAAATAAGGGAGCACTCACTTGTAATGGATGTGACACTTGTCACAATGTCTATGATCAACTACCCTTAAAAGGCATTCAAAGTCCAAGTTCAATGTGCATGAGTGAAGCATAGTCAAAGACGTCCAAAGGAGGAGCGTAGCACAATCAAGGTGTGAGAGAAGCGCAACAAAAACATTTGAAGTGCAGCATGGAAGATAAAGGGGAAGGAGCATTAAAGGCTCCCCATATTTGAAGGTCAACTTTCAGCGCCATACGTACCAACATTCAAGACCAGCCACTCCAAGGAATCTCCATTAAATCAAGCACCTAAGGTACCTTTTACACGTTGTTATACTCAGCCACAGAAAGCACCAAATATTGAGGAGATATTACATCTAAAAGGTAAGGTCTAAATCCCATTTATTATTGCTTTCATAAGTTGGAGATATAAGGGTTATAAACTAAGGTTAAAACTTAGATATTGAAAGCTAAAGGGGTGACTTATCTTATTAATTTAATATTTGCAATCTTACTTAGGAGGAATAAGGAATTCAACTTGGATTAAATTATATTGCAAATATTATTATCATTTCTCTAATTTTCCAAACTTGGGAGTCACAAGGATTACTCCATCAAATTTATTTTATTGGAAATTAGAAATAATCCAAGGGACATAAAAGAGGTTATTAGGGTTTCTATTAAGGTTGGATATATATATATATATATATTTTTTGCTTGTCTCAAATCTTCAAAAAGGGACAAAATAATTCCAACATCAAAACCTCTTCAAAATTGAAAAAAGTGCTTAGTTCAATTAGGAGTAATAAGGTGTTAAAAAGTTGATTTTTGACTCTTACAAAACTTGTACAAAATCAACCAAAATTGAACTATATTTTTACAAAAAGCACTATATCATACTCCAAAACATTAGGGAGTCATAAGGTATTTTACAAAACTTGATAACATTAACATTTGTCTAAAATTATCAAGTTGGGAAGATATAAGCTTTCTTCAAAACCTAAAGTTAGGTGTTCATTCTAGGGAGATATAAGGTAGTTCACAAACCTAAGAATCTACAAAGGTTTTTCAAATCAAGCTTATATACTTCAAGTAGGAAACTGTAAGAATTCAGGTCATACAAATGTCTACAGGCATACTTGGTAATGCTCTTAGAAGTGGAATGAGAAAAATGCCTATATGGATCAAGAACCTGATGGACTATAATGATGAAAAGGGGAAAGAAAAGGAAGAACCTCTACAATATGACATAATTTCTGAAGTCAACAACTATGCAAAAGAAGATTCATCTAATGAATCAAATGAACAAAAACAAGGAAATATTGATCAACAAGATTTTGTACAAAATGGAATAGCTTCAATTGTGCACATATGGTTTGTAGACCTTATTAAGGAGATAGACAAACATGACATTCCTAAAATTGACCACAAAATTGCCAGATCATCTCTATTGTGCATCCATTGCAAGCAATATGGTCATGAAAAAATGAATTGTTGGAGTTTATATCCATGCAAATATTGTGATGGAACAAATCACTCATATTTCTCCTATCACTTCAAATATAGATATTATACAGACTATGAAAGAAGATTGCTTCAAAGGTTAAACTGTTATCTTCAAAAATTTATTTTAGATAGATCTACTAACATTGAGCTCAAGGTTGATACTTATGAAGGACAGAGAACCAGGTCTTACCAAGGTACAAAATAAGGAAGAAGGATCAATTCAAATCCACTCAAGACATGCACCATCATGAGAGCAATGAATCACCAAAGATGCTTGACACCAAGGAGAAAAGAATTGAAAAATACTAGAAGCATTGACATGAAGACTGTAGCAGTAGAACAAGAACCAGATCAAGTAGAAGAAGATGAAGAAAATCCATATTGAAGACTAAAGTCTTCAATACCCAAATAATGTAATACAGAGGGGTGTTGGAAATAGAGTCTATTCCATCATTTGGGTTATGTAAATGTATCCTCCAAGATACATATCTAGATTACTTCCTGTGCAAGTTATCTAGTTACTTCATGCAATGTAATAAATGCACAAGTGTCAATGTGCAAGTTGTACATGTTCAAGTTGTCCCTTGCACAACTAGATAGAGTGTTGGCCAAGTATCCTATTTTACCTATATAAGGATGGCCTCTTAGATAGATAAGAAGAGAGTCAGAGGACATAGTTAGATAGCATAGCTTAGTGGATAGTGTAGTTTTGTATGCCACACCATTCAGTGGTGATGGATACAATGTAGATCTATAGCTTTGTTAATGGAGTGCTCACTTCCTCCATAGCTACATTGTAATATTTTATATGATTTATATTTTCAGCATACTTCAATCATCTAGCATATTTACTTTCTTTCATGTTATTCTGCATCTTGTGATTGTTCTCTCAAGTTATTATGCATCTTGTAATTGTTATCTCTCAAGGCTCATTCATCAAAAGCTAACAATTTCTAGTTCCTTCCCCTTGTTTGTTTGCTTTCTTTAATTTGTGCATTCACTTTTTAAGGGGAGGGATTGATCGAGTCTATTCTAGAATTTTTAGTGTTATTTTTATGTTCCATTCTAGTCATGTTTCCCTTATATTTTAGGTGTAGTGGTAGTCTACTCATCCTCAATACTATAGTAACCTTGTTATCCTCAACCTATTTTTGAACATACACTGTTGTCTTTGAATGTGGAGTCTTCATCTACATTAATTGCACTAAAATTGAGAAAAATGCATTGTTTATATTTAAAAAAGTTGGGACTACTTATTGTAATATAACAAGGGCCTAATAAACTAGTTGTGTTATGATGGGCAATTGAAAGATAGTTGGATTTACCATCATAGATTGATTCATTGTTGGTAACATTTATCCCATGGTAGCAACTTGTTGAGTTTGAAATTATTGATCATATTAATTAATTTGTGAATGCTTAAAATTTGCACAATCTATGGATCATGCCCCACATTTCATGGAAAATATCATAATGTGTTGATTTATAAATTCATGTTAACTATATTATTTTGATTTGTATTTATCTAAGGGATTTTCCTTGGCTTATAATTCCACTATTACCACCTGCTATTTTGCTACCACTAATTTTCCATATTTTTATGATTCACCATTGTCTTCACTACCTCCATTATTTTCTTTATAATGAGCTCACATTATCTTATACATTTATTGATGGATTTAGCATCCTCACTACTTTATAGTAAAGTAGGTAAAGTTGGCAATAAAGACTAGAAAGTGATCATTGATGGTGAATTTTGACCAGGATATGTTGCAATGCATGGACAAGGTACTAAATTAATACATGATAATCCATTTGGAATGATAAAATAGAGGGTATGTGTAACAAACCTCCAACTCAACCCAAGAGAGAGAGATTTTTTATTTTACCAAGAAAACTCATAAACAAGTCCTAATACTTTTTCAACATTATAAGACAACCATATTTTGAGTTCAATGTTACTATAGATGATACTCAAGTGGAAAAGAGTGTCCAAAATCTTGTATTTTTGGGGTTCACCTTTCTAAACTTGTCATTTAGGAAGGATGGAAAAAGTGGTCCCCCCATTTTTCCTATACCCTCACCGGTATAGGATAACTTGACCATGGCATAGGGATTATCCTTTAAGGTTCATAATACTCAAATGGGGACACCTATTCTCTAACCCTACATAAGTCTATCTATGTAGGATTATTATGGTGTAATTCCATAGTTCTTAGTAACCACACCTTTGTAGAATAACTAAGGCCATTATCGCTGACCTGGTAATGAGCATGGTCATCCGATCCTCACCGTTCAAGGTGCCACCACTATACTATCTTGTGGATGATTATTGAACCTCACTACTAGGAATACATCCAGGCCTCACCACTTAAGACTACCTAAAATCCTCATTGCTTTGAGACACCCGAGCCTCATCATTCAAGGTGTATCATTCATAACTATTTGATTATTGCATCATCACAACTCCTCGTAGACTTACAAATACCTAGTTATTGCATCATCACAACTCCTAAGATTTTATAAATACCTGGTTATTGCATCACCACAACTCCTTATAGGATTGGGTTATCTTCTTTACTCAAGGATTATCTAATATGGCTCTAGTTTCATGCTCAAAAATCCACAAACACAAGAGTCTAAACATTTAAAAAAAATATATCCCTCCTAAAAGGAAATAAAGTGTTATATTAATTCATAGATTCAATTCAATATAACACATTTCTAAAGACTAAAAATTTAAAATACTTCAAGTCATAATTCTAGCATTTAGCATTTCCTTATTTATAATGAAGAATAACACATCATCAAGGCATTATAATCATAATCCATGCATTAAAATTATTCTTCCATTTTGCACATAACCAATATTCCAAGAACTTTCATAAAATAATAACAACATATAATCTTTCATTCTTGATCAAGTCTTGAAATACTATAATAAGTATATTTACAATACATCTTTTCTTCATCAAAAGCTTTGCATAATTTCAATACAAATACTTTTCATATATTCTTTTCTTCAAATACAATAATACATTTCAACATAAATAGTCCCTAGTTCCATTTTCTCTTTCAAGTCTTCCACTGGTTGGATCTTCTCCAATAAATATTGAAAGTAGTTTTAGAGATTAGGATAGCTCTTGATATGCATATGCAAGCCTAACATGCATTATGTAATTTAAGTAATCCACAATGCACCACATAAAGTAATTAAATATAAATAGAATGGAAGAATCTCATACTTTTTCCATGTATGGATTCCTTCGATGCTCAAGTGTCATCCATATCAAGCCTATATGCATTTTAAAAGTAAACAATAATACACCAATCAAAGCAATTTCATGCAATATATTGGAACAATCTCATGCTTCTACCATATATGGATTCCTTGGCTAGCCAAGTCTCATCCATTTAATTTCTTTTAAGATCCTCATTTCATAATTTCCTCCAACATCAATCAATAGATACAACATTACAACTTGAAACCTAATAACAATATTTACTCTATAAATAAAGATAAGGTTTTCTCTTTAATAACAATGTTTTATTTCAAAAAATAAAAAAACTATTGATTAAGTAAACAAACATGAAATATAATATTAAAAATATACTATTAGCTCCAAAATACCAACTTAAGCAATTCAATGAAGCTCTTAAACTCATTCATCAAGTAAATCAATGAAGTTTCATTTAAATAAATAAAATAACTCTTCCAAAAAGCATAACATTGAAGTTTAATTCTAAATAATGAAATAACTCTTTTGAAAAGCAAACAATAAATCAATTAAGTTTCATTCTAAATAAGGAAATAAGTTTTTAGAAAGCATACAAAAAATCAATTAAGTTTCATTCTAAATAATGAAATATGTCTTTTGAAAAGCATATATCAAATCAATTTAGTTTCATTCTAAATAATTAAATAACTCTTCTGAAAATCAATCAATAAATTAAATAATTCTTCTAGGAATCAAATCAATTAAGTTTCACCCAAGTGTTGTAGGTGAGTTGGAGAGGAGAGGGCAATCCTCCAAGGAATGTCCCAGGTTCGAATCTCCACCCTACCAAAAAGCTGAATTGAGTACCCAAAATCCAATTGATAATGTTGGTGCAGGCAGGGCTGGGTGTGACTCCTGGGTGACTTTGATGGTGTAGAACCTCCTGTTTGTGGTCTCTCAGACCAAGGCGGCCCCACAAGGGTTTTTTCGCTTAAAAAAAAAATCAATTAAGTTTCATTCTAAATAATGAAATAACTCTTCTGGAATGCAAATAAAAAATCAATTAAGTTTAATTCTAAACAATAAAATATCTCTTCTAAAAAGCAATTAATAGATTAAATAATTATTCCAAGAAGAAAATCAATTAAGGAGCTTTTCCAACTAAAAGACACAATCTATCAAACACATATTAAGCTAAATTTTTTAAAAGTTAACCAATTAAGACAATTATTAATATATTTCCATTTAAGCATATGTAAACACAAAATAAAATGGTAAGGTTGGGTGCTCCCCTTTTGGTCTATTGTTGTGGGGCAACCTCTATTAGATAGTTTCAAATTTTGTCTGGTTGGTCTCTTTGAGTGAGCTTTAGGGCTGGGTCCAAATCTCCCTCATCTCCATATGTAAAAAGGTTTGGGGAACCTTTCTCAAAAAACCCTTTCCTTTATCTAAGAAAAACTAATGGAAAGGGAATATAACCAAACATACCTATTATGATGCAATAATAAAAATTCTACACCAAGTAGAGTCTAACCAAGCATATGTCTATCACCAAGCACACACTTGTGGTCTAATTTAGGCCACATTACAAAAGAAATTATTTTTAGAAAAAAAAGGTTAAGTGTACATAATTTTTTTGGCTAAGTAATAAAATAAAGTTAGCACAAAAGTAGGTAAGCTCTGAAACCATGATGTGATAAATGACACATCACCTAGAAGTTTTATAATTGTGGGACTGAACCAAAATATGAAAGTCAAACTTACCCAAAACCACATCAAAGTTAATAAAGAGGTGAAAGAGCAAAGCATATGCGCAAGACTAGAATATGTCTAAATATAGGCTATTCGAGAAGATAGTTCTAGAAAATATGCCAGACACCCAAAACCATGCCAATTGAGTAAGTGACATCATCAATAAAAATAATTGCTCAAAATTGCGCTCATAAAGAAAGAAAAAGAACAAAGGGTAGCCCAATCCTGAGAATACCCAAAATTATGACACCTCTACAAAATGAGTCTCATGAATGAGTGAAAGGTTTGACTTGAGTAAATTCTAAATATAAGCCACTTTCAAATATCCAAATGCCATGATGCTCACCAGCTAAGATCTAACTCACCTCCAACTGAAAAGCAGACAAATATCATAATGCTATAGGCAACTCCAATAATGCGACCATCAACAAAAATCAATTGCAAATCAATGGGCCTAGTTAAAATTCATGCTCAAGATGAAATGAAAGATTGTCATGTCATCATTTTTGGTTCTCTTGCTAGACTATCATTCAAATGGCCATTTAGCTTCCCTTCACCAAGAAATTTTGAAATTGTAATCTATAAATATGATTTCAAACCTCATTCAAAGGGTCAAATCTATAGTTCTTACCTGGTATCTCATTGTAATTATTTTTTATCAATGAGGTGGTAGTTTTTTTATCTCCAAATTTCTTGAATTTTTAGGTTTTATATGAATTATCTGAAGAACATAAGCTTAACTAAGAGGGGAAGGTGAACAATATAAGATAAAACTTTTTATTTTTCAATCCAAATTATAACATAATTAATATCAAAGCAGTAAACAATGTACACATCATCACACACATGAGAGATATGATTTAACGTGGTTCACCCAATGTGGGTTACTCCACGAAGAAAATATTCCTTATAATTTTTTCTCAATGAATCTTTTGGGAATTAAATCCCTATTACAATGTTTATGGACCTCTATCCAAAGAAGGCACCAATCCCCTATGCTCAAGTTTATGGATCTCTATCCATAAGAGACCTTTGTCCCCACTGCTCTGGTTTGTGGATCTCTTTCCACAAGAGAACTCAATTATCTCTACACTAGTTTATGGATCTTTCTCCATAGGAGAACTCTATTCCCTCTACTCTTCTCAACTCTGATTAGCTCTAATAACAAATATGATCTAATATGCTCATAAAAATGATCCAATTTTCTCAAAACACTATCTTAAACCTGCTCACAAGTCTACTTCTAACCTACTTACAAGTCAGCCTCAAACCTGCTCAAAATTTTTCCTCTAACTTTCTCATAATTCAACCTCAAACCTGCTCAAAAATATACCTCTAACTTTCTCACAATCTCTGCTCAATTATGCTCTAATACATGCTCATAACTACTTTTAACACATGCTCAAAAAGGGTTTCACAAAGATGCAAAAACTTATTTTCAAATATATCACAAGTAGTTTACAATCTCTAGCACAAGTGTCTCAATATTTTTCAATAATGGAAGCACAATATTATTCTCAAAATCTATCCCAATTGTTTCCAAAACATTCTATTATGAAGCATAAATTCTAACTCAAATATTTTTAATAATGCTTACCAAACAACCCTTTTATCTCCACATTATGTTCCAAAACATTCACTTAAACAAAATACTAAAAACAAGGAATGATGTACCCACACCTCTTAATTTTCTCTTATGGAGACATGTATTCAAAAACCTATCTCACAAACAACTAATTTTTCTAGTGCCACTTCAAGGTTAGATAGCAAAAATACTTTCTCAAACCATCCACATGAACTTCCTTCTCAAAAAGATATGCTCAATGAAATCTGAAATTGATGTTCAATAATTCTTCTCTTGTTCTCAAAAATAGGGCATTAATAATCATCAAAGACCTTCAAACTCACTTTCACCATACAAACATTACAATAAAATATCAAACCTTTATAACACCTTATTACTCCTATCTTTGCATGTAAAACATATTTTTCATTTAACCACTTTGCAAAAATAAACTATATAAAGCACTCTCAAAATTTTAACAAATTACACCCTTATAACTCCCTAAGTGCAATTAAAATTTTATAAACTTAACCCTTATGACTCCCTAAATTAAAAAAAAAATTAAACATCATCAATTTAACCCTTATGCCACTTTAATCAACACCTAACCATTATAACTCCCTAAATTAAAAAATCAAATTTATAAAAAAATTGTTTGTCCTTACCAACTTGGTGCTATAGGGATTCAAACACATGACCTCATGGAGCCCATGCTCTAGCACTTGCTAGAGAACCACGTGGGCTAACTACCCACACAACAACCTTACTGCACCACTTTTTATTTAAGTCTTCCATGGATCCTTGATGTCAAAAAAACACGAACTATCCTGTCGTCATCGAGAATCGATCTTGGAACCTCCTTTGTGTCATGCCTTACGTAGGGTCTGCCTACCAACCAAGCTACCCGCTTGTTTGAAACCAACCATGCAGCTACTTCGATTTACACCTCATGCACTATCTTCTTGCCTTTGAAAATATGCATCGCTTTCCCTCTCTACCTTTAATCGATCACAATGCGCTCGCTCATACGAATCGGATGTAGTTCGAATGCAATTAAATTATCATCATCAAAAAATATACCATTGCAAAATAATATTTCTTCCCCCTTAAATATGCATTTTGGCACTTTAAAATACATGACGTCGATGCTCGTATTTTACCATATGATGTCAGCACTTGGGTTTCACCTTATGTTTTGGTGCCCATAATTAAATTTAAATTAAAACCTTTTAGACTTTTAATTATTATAATATTTTAAATCTGAATAGATTTAAATATTATAATTTTCACTTTTACCTTTGGGCATTTTTCAACATGAAGTCTTTTGTCCTTGCTTTGTAAGTGCCACCATGGAGAATTAATAAAACCTTTTATTTCTCTTTGCAAATACCACCATGGAGAATTAATAGTCTTTTATCCAGGTGCAAATTTGGAGAGTACCTTGTCTTTGTTTTGCTCACACAACCATGAGAAATATTTTTACTTATCTTTCCTTTAACATCAATGAAAACCAATGTACTAAAAATTTCCAACAATCTTCCCCTTTTTCATTGATGTCAACCCTTTCTAAAAATTTCTTTTTCAACCACTGGATTCCAAATCTGCTCTCCCTGAGAAACTACTCCCCTTGACTGAATGCTCTCCCCCTTACTAAAATCTCTCCCCTTTTGACATCAATGAAAAAGGGACTCCTTTGGGGCTAAATATAAGACTCTTAGCTCAGCCCCCTCCCCACCTCCTCTCCTTGAGGTGATTAATTTTGGGGTGGGAGTAAGACTACTCCCAATTTCCTTCTAAGGTACTCAAAAGTTTCATTTGGAAGTGGCTTAGTGAAAATATCCACAATATGTTCCTTTGTAGTAACATATTCCAATTTGACTTACTTATCCATCACCTATTCTCTCATAAAATAATATTTGATCGAAATATGCTTGGTACTTGAATGCATAATAGATTCTTTGAAATGTTTATGGCACTTGTATTATCACATAGTATGGAGATGGGATGATCATGATCTATCTTAAAGTACTTTAAAATTTGCTTCATCCATAACACTTGTGTACAACAACAAACCGCTGCAATATACTCTCTTTTGATCCCATGTTGTTCACAAAATTCTATGAATTCACCTGAAGTAAATTTGATGCAGGAGCATCCAGCAGCATCTAATGCAGAGGCATCAAGATTTGAAAAAGTCAGTGCTGAAGAGTCGGAAGAAGAGAAAGTTGAAGGCAAGGAGGAAGTTCATAGTAGAAACTGTCACGATTTTGCGACGTCGCAAAATCGTGACAGTTTGTAGGAGAGAGAAAATTCCAAGGAAGTGGCCGTGATTTCGTGACATGTCACGAAATCGCGACCCGTGATTTTGTGACATGTCACGAAATCGCAACCGTCGTGAAATTGCGACCGTTGCAAAATCACGACCGTCGTGAAATTGCGACCGTTGCAAAATCACGACCGTCGTGAAATCACGACGTAAGGGCGGAAGTGGAAGTGAAGGCAAAAAATAGTAGTGAAATCGTGACGTCGTGATTTTGCGATGTTGCAAAATCGTGACGTCTCAGCGAGGTGGAAGCGGAGGAGAAAAATTGTAGCGAAATCGCGACGTCACGAAATCGCGACGTCGCAAAATCGCGACGTCCTGGCAAGGCAGAGGTGAAGTTGAAAAGCTGTAGCGAAATCGTGACGTCGCGATGTCGTGATGTCCTGGTGAGGCAGAGGCAGAAATCAGAAAGGGGAGCGAAATCGCGACGTCGCGAAATTGAGACGTCAAATGACAACGAAGGTGAGGCGACAGTTTTGTCACGATATCGTGACGTCGTGATATCACGACGTCACGATATCGCGACATAATTCAAGGCAAGGGGCTCGGAGGCAAAATGGTCGCGATATCGCGACCAAAATTGGAAAAGAGCACAGGAAGACAGAAACGTCACGATATCGCGACATGTCGCGATATCGCGACGAAGAGATAAAAAGGCGCAGGAGGAGAAAGAGATGGCGGGAATGACATTTTCGAGGACCATTCAAAAATGACACGTGGCACGAATTGAAGTTAAAGCGGGGGACTACCCAGAAGTGCGAAAGACGAGAAGGATGGGCGCACAAAATTTTCTGACGGATTCAGAGATGACAGGGACCGTGTGGAGAGGGGTCTTTAATCGGGTTGGTGTCCCGATTTTTGTGTTTTTGTTTTAGAGGGTCGGGGCCTCTATAAAAACCCAGTTAATGTAATTAATCGGGTTGGTGTCCCGATTAATGCATGGTTTAATGCGTGAGAGGGTCGGGGCCTCTATAAAAACCTAGTTTGTTGTTTTAGTCGGGACGGTGGATCGGAGAATGCACGCAGAGGTATAGAAGCGTGAAGCTAAGCCGGGAGCTAGCAATTGTAAGCCTACGGGCAGTGTTATGTAAAGATTTTCAGAATTAATAGATGAAATTTTCTGGAACTTGTGAGTGTGAGTATGCATGTGTTTTTCGGTGTGCCGTCAGTGGTATCAGAGCAAGTGGTCCTGAGTGTGTAATAGATCGTCGGACATGAGGTAGTTACACCAGGATCTATGGAGGGTTCTGAGAGAGAGTGAGTTAAGATCCTGGGCGTGTTAGCAGATCGTCGGATGTGAGGCAGCTACACCGGATCGGTAAAGCTTTGTAAGAAAAGCAAGAGAAAAAAAAAATGCATTCCCAAAGAAGACGGGACAGCAAGGAAGATATGGTGACAGAAGAAGAATTCATAGCTTTACAGAAACAGTTGAAGGCCCTACAAGAAGAGTGGCTCCGAATGAAATTGCAGAAGCAAGAGGAGCGGCAAAGAAGGTGGGAAGAAAGATAGAGAAAGAAAGAGGAGAAGTTGAAGAAGGCTGCAGAAGAGTGCAACAGTACCGAGACCTGCCCGGAAGAAGGCACAGATTTTTCTGTGCAAGAGGAGGAGTTGAAGCAGGCTATAGAAGAAGTATGCAGCAGTGGGGAAATCTATCTGGAAGAAGACAAAAGTTGTGTGGACCCGAAGAAGGGTTTGGAATAGACTGCAGAGGCAGAGATAAGTCTGGAAATGCTGTAGGAGGTAGTGACCGGACCAAGCAGAAGTGAAGATCACTTCTCCACGTACCCCGGGTGTCTGATGCAGGAGCATCCAGCAGCATCTGATGTAGAGGCATCAAGATTCAAAAAAGTCAGTGCTGAAGAGTCGGAAGAAGAGAAAGCTGAAGGCAAGGAGGAAGTTCACAGTAGAAACTGTCATGATTTCATGACGTCATGAAATCGCGATAGTTTGCAGGAGAGAGAAAATGCCAAGGAAGTGGCCGCGATTTCGTGACATGTCGTGAAATCGTGAAATCGCGACGTAAGGGTGGAAGTGGAAGTGAAGGTAGAAAATAGTAGCAAAATTATGACGTCACAAGATTGTGACGTCTCAGCGAGGCAAAAGTGGAGGAGAAAAATTGTAGCGAAATCGTGACATCATGAAATCGCGACGTCCTGGTGAGGCAGAGGTGAAGTCAAAAAGCTGTAGCAAAATCATGACGTCCTGGCGAGGTAGAGGTAGAAATCAGAAAGGGGAGCGAAATTGCGACGTCGCGATTTTGCGACGTCGCAAAATTGTGACGTCAAATGACAACGAAGGTGAGGCGACAGTTTTGTCGTGATATCGCGACGTCGCGATATCGTGACGTCACGATATCACGACGTCACGATATCGTGACGTCACGATATCACGACATCACGATATCACGACATAATTCAAGGCAAGGGGCTCGGAGGCAAAATGGTCGCGATATCGTGACCAAAATTGGAAAAGAGCGTAGGAAGACAGAAACGTCGTGATATCGCGACATGTCGCGATATCGCGACGAAGAGAGAAAAAGGTGTGGGAGGAGAAAGAGATGGCGGGAATGGCATTTTCGAGGACCATTCAAAAATGACACGTGGCATGAATTGAAGTTAAAGTGGGGGACTACCCAGAAGCACGGAAGACGAGAAGGATGGGCGCGCAAAATTTTCTGACGGATTCAGAGATGACAGGGACCGTGCGGAGAGGGGTCTTTAATCGGGTTGGTGTCTCGATTTTTGTGAATGTAATTAATCGGGTTGGTGAATCCTTTTAGGTGGGAGTTGATGCGTGAGAGGGTCGGGGCCTCTATAAAAACCTAGTTTGTTGTTTTAGTCGGGACGGTGGATTCGGGTAAGATTGCACGTAGAGGATAGAAGCGTGAAGTGTGAAGACCAAGCCGAGCGCTGGTCATTGTAAGCCTGCGGGCTGTTTGTAGAAGCATTTTTAGATTTAATGAATGAGATTTTTTGGATTTGCTGAGTGGGTATTACGTGTGATTTTTTTGGGTCCCCGTCAGTGGTATCAGAGCAAGTGGTCCTGAGTGTGTAACAGATCGCCGAACGTGAGGCAGTTACACCAGGATCTATGGAGGGTTCTGAGAGAGAGTGAGTTAAGATCCCGGGCGTGTTAGCAGATCGTCGGACGTGAGGCAGCTACACCGGATCGTTAAAGCTTTGTAAGAAAAGCAAGAGAAAAAAAATGCATTCCCAAAGAAGACGAGACAACAAGGAAGATATGGTGACAGAAGAAGAATTCATAGCTTTATAGAAATAGTTGAAGGCCCTGCAAGAAGAGTGGCTCCGAATGAAATTACGGAAGCAAGAGGAGTGGCAAAGAAGGTGGGAAGAAAGACAGAGAAAGAAAGAGGAGAAGTTGAAGAAGGCTGCAGAAGAGTGCAGCAGTACCGGGACCTGCCCGGAAGAAGGCACAGATTTTTTTGTGCAAGAGGAGGAATTGAAGCAGGCTGCAGAAGAAGTATGCAGCAGTGGGGAAATCTGTCTGGAAGAAGACAAAAGTTGTGTGGACCCGGAGAAGGGTTTGGAACAGACTGTAGAGGCAGAGATAAGTCTGGAAATCTTTGCAGGAGGCAGTGACCGGACCAAGCAGAAGTGAAGATCACTTCTCCATGTACCCCGGGTGTCTGATGTAGGAGCATCCAGTAGCATCTGATGCAGAGGCATCAAGATTCAAAAAATTCAGTGCTGAAGAGTTGAAAGAAGAGAAAGCTGAAGGCAAGGAGGAAGTTCACAGTAGAAACTGTCACGATTTTGCGACGTCGCGAAATCACGATAGTTTGCAGGAGAGAGAAAATGCCAAGGAAGTGGCCACGATTTTGCGACATGTCACGAAATCATGATCGTGCGAAATCATGACGTAAGGGTGAAAGCGGAAGTGAAGGTAGAAAACAATAGCAAAATTGCGACATCGCAATTTCACGATGTCTTAGCGAGGCGAAAGCGGAGGAGAAAAATTGTAGTGAAATCGTGACGTCACGATTTCGCGACGTCCTAGCGAGGCAGAGGTGAAGTCGGAAAGCTGTAGCAAAATTGTGACATCGTGATTTCATGACATCACGAAATCATGACGTCCTGGCGAGGCAGAGGCAGAAATCGAAAAGGGGAGCGAAATCGCGACGTCAAATGACAACGAAGGTGAGGCGATAGTTTTGTCACGATATCACGACGTCACGATATCACGACGTCGTGATATCACGACATAATTCAAGGCAAGGGGCTCAGAGGCAAAATGGTCACGATATCATGAAATGTCATGATATCGCGACATGTCACGATATCGCGACATGTCATGATATCACAACCAAAATTGGAAAAGAGCGCAGGAAGACAGAAACATCGCGATATCGCGATGGAGAGAGAAAAAGGCACGGGAGGAGAAAGAGATGGCGGGAACAACATTTTTGAGGACCATTCAAAAATGAAACGTGGCACAAATTGAAGTTAAAGCGGGGGACTACCCAGAAGCATGGAAGACAAGAAGGATGGGCACGCAGAATTTTTTGATAGATTCAGAGATGACAGGGACCGTGCGGAGAGGGGTCTTTAATCGGGTTGGTGTCCCGATTTTCGTGTTTTTGTTTCAGAGGGTCGGGGCCTCTATAAAAACCTAGTTAATGTAATTAATCGGGTTGGTGTCCCGATTAATGCGTGAGAGGGTCGGGGCCTCTATAAAAACCCAGTTTGTTGTTTTAGTCGGGACGGTGGATCGGAGAATGCACGTAGAGGTATAGAAGCGTGAAGCTAAGCCGGGAGCTAGCAATTGTAAGCCTGCGGGCAGTGTTATGTAAAGATTTTTAGAATTAATAGATGAAATTTTTTGGAACTTGTGAGTGTGAGTATGCGTGTGTTTTTCGGTGTGCCGTCAAAATTCTCCTCCTCTATCTGATCGTAGATACTTTATCCTTTTGCCTGTTTCATTTGCTACTAAATATTTTAATGCCTTGAACTTATCAAAGGATTTTGACTTTTATTTCAAGAAATCTACCCAAGTCATTCTAAAGAAATCATCTATAAATAACATGAAGTAACTTTCACCTTGTAAACTCTTTGTCCTTGTAGGACCACATAAATCAGTATGAACTAGTTTCAATGGTTCGGATGAAGTCAATTCTTTTGACTTGAAACTTGTTCTCGTTTGATTTCCATGCTGACATTGTGCACAAATTATGCTTTGTGGCCTTTTTATCTTGGGTAAATCTCTGACTGCCTATTTGTTGCTTATCTTAACTATGTTGTCAAAGTTCAGATGACCCCTTCTTCTATGCCATAACCAACTCTCATCTTCTTGTGATAAGAAATTTTTTTCTCCCTTAATTTCACTTAGCATGTAGAGATTGTTTGTAGTTCTACTGGCATCTGTAATGAGCTTTCCTATTTTGGATTTTTTAATTTCACATCTATTTGGATGAAAAGTGACCATGTGTCCTTGATCACAAAGTTGACTTACACTTAGTAAATTATGCCTCAATGCTTAAACATACAATACATTATCTATTTTGATTTTCCATTATCTAAACTCAAGGTCCCTTTTCCACAAATTTTGTTGAACCATTTTCACCAAATTTTATTGATCCTCCATTGATTTCTTAAAGAGCAAGAAATTTACTTTTTTCACCTGTCATATGAATTGAACAACCACTATCAAGTAACCATTGATTTCTTTTATCTTGTACACGAAGACTTGTTTGTACCAACATTGAATTCTCCTTTTCTTGCTCTTTTCTCGCTTTCCAAACTTTTGAGGTTGTATTCTTTTGAACCTTGTGATCCTCCTTTTTGCTTAATTCATGAAATATTGTTTTACACCATTTTGCCTTATGCCCAAAGTTATTGCATTTGTAACATATGATATTTTTATCCATAAGAGGTGCAAATAAATTGAAATTTATATCAATATTATTTCTCACATGAACCATGCAATTTACAACTCTATGACCATGTTTGTTACATGAAAAACAATAGCCATGGAAGAAATTTTGTAACCTATTAGATTGTTTTGAATAGTATGGTTGCATGCTTCTTCCTTTTCTATTTTTGTAATTGATTTTTATCCATGAAGATTTTCTGCTTTCTTCCTTATTGGTTCTTGACTCCTCTTTCTGTTTCCCTAGATTTATATCTTGCTCTAACTTGTCTTTAGACTTTTCAAATTCCTTTCTTAGAGAGACAATTTTAGATTCCAACCCTTCACATTCTAATTCTTTTTCCTTTAATTGTTCTGCCATATCTTGTTCAATTTTCCTTCCCTCTTCAACTTTTATCTTGAGCTCTGTGATATTTTATAGAAGTTTCATCTTTGCTTTCTCATCCTCTTGGATTTAAGCTTTATAATTTGAATTCTTCCTTATGACATTTTCCAAAGAGTAGCGATAAATTCCTCTTTTATGTTGATCAAAGATTCTTCTCCATTTTTGAGGTCATGTATGTTCTTGTGGGATCTTCCTTCAAGTCGTTAGGCTTTTCATGAAGGAACCCACTCTGATACCAATCGAAGAACATAAGCTTATATTGAGAGGGGAGGTGAAAAATATAAGATAAAACTTTTTACTTTTCAATCCAAATGATAATAACAGTAATATCTATAGTGACCCTGAGACATACACACCGCTTTCTTTTTTTACGCTACTTGCAATGTTATACCAAAATGAAAATGAAAGACCATGAAATGCATATAACACAAAAATAACAAAGAGAGATCCTTTTATTGATATTGAAACCCAATTACATGTCGGTCCCTCTGAGGGATACCCATTTCGATACAATGAATTACAAGTGGGTAAGATGTCCCCTCACAAGGGGTGGTGCACTTTTAAAGGCTTCCCAATTCTGCACATAGAAATGTATGAGGGCTTACAGATGCCTCCTTCTCCAAGTCTATTTCCTAGAGGGATCCCTTTTGCTATCGTATGTTATAAATTCCGTCTGATCAACCTATGGATCTATAAGCAATGAAACAACAACACACAGTTAGATGTCCAGGAATGCCTCCTCAGATGAGGTTGTTAGTACTGAATTTAACAAATGAAAGCAAGTGCAAATTAGACTAATGCTATGGATGCGAACAAACGAAATGATGCTATGCTAATGATATGATAAAATAATGAATCTAATCTCTAGATCCCTAAGCTAAGCTTACGGGCCATTATCCAAGACAACGATCGCTAAAGTGATTCTTGTCCTCTTTGCTCCAAAGCTATGGATCAAAGCTTGTATCCTAATGTTGAAATAATAGGTGCTATGCTCTTCAATCCGTTAGGGCTTCACCATACATGTGATCTCCAAGGGAACTCTCCAAGTCTCGAAAGCTCTCCTCAATGACCAATATTTATGGGTAAAAGATCGATGATCCTTTGGTGCTCTTAGGCTTGCACCTTTTATAGTGTGAAACCCTAGGTCTATGTCCAAGTCCTAGGAATAAATTTCTCATGCGTAGTGCAAGTTAGCATGAGAAGCTTTTTGTCTTTTCTATGTTTGGAGGCTAGTTAACTGAAATATAACTACCAAATTGAGTCTCCTATGCGAACTTATCATTAGCATGAGAAGCTTTTGTCCTTTGTTTATGTTTGGAGATCAGTTAACTAAAGTCTAAATGTAAACTCAAGTCCCCTATGTGAAATTGTCATGAAAAGGAATGCAAAGTTACTCCCGTTCACCTTTATTGCATGTAAACTACCACTTTTGCCCGTGATTAGGCCTATTTGTCGATAAAATTGTTTTTAGGGTTTAGTCATTGTCATCTACAGTGACTAAGATTTTGCTGATGTCATCTTTAGCTGCTAAAGTATGGACACTCTAGGCTTGAGCGGCTAGGACATGGCCACTCTTGGCTTGAGTGACTAGGCTTGGATGGCTTGAAAAGGCCCAAAATGAGTGGTGAGAACCACTGTTAATTATTGGAAATTCAAATATTATGTCATATGATCTTATGAATGTGTCTATGTGAGCAGATCCCCTAAGCATGACATGATTTAGGTGTCTACAGATGCCCCTTTTTGTGACACGCTATGTGGAAAACACAACGCTGAGCAAAAATGTAGATTGATATGTTTGTAGGGTGTATGGTGATCAATGGTCTAATCAATGTTGGATGGCCCAATCATGCAAGATGGCACACATCCCTTGAATCATTGCCTCAATGTTTGGAGGACTTAGCTCAGTGGCTTGGGCATGTTAAATTGCACTCATTCCTCAAACTCAATCAGGTAGCTTCAACTCCTACAACAAAATTGACCGATAGGAGAGCTACAATTGAAGATGTCATGTCTACTTACATTCCTAGCAAACAAGAGAAATTTGTGATTGTTGTATGCAATGATTTGTAGGACAAACACAATTTTTTTATGATCGAGTGATCTTTTGTTGATTTTATTATGAATATGTTGAAGATTTGAACTACCTCCTCACTCAATAGATTGGTGAAGATATGATAATGAATGAAGCAACAAGTCACTTGACCAATATGACTAATCTGGCTCCTTTCTAATATTTGTTGCTTTTAATTGGCAATCCCACATCCAAATGTGATTTCAATTATTTATGATAATCATTCATCCTTATCCCAAGGAGTGGTCTATCTATCAATAGCCTTATTAGGGAGTTAGGATGAGTGATTTTATCTATGTTTATTTTGTATCACTTTGGCTTAATATTTTTGGTATCATAGGGGAATTAGGATGATCCTTTCGCACTCGTGGAGCAGTCCAACCATATTGGTCTTCTTCGGGATTGAAGGATGGCACATCGTAATTCTAAAATGAAATGATTTTGCCCCAAGTGGATTTATGGTAACCTACTCATCTTATCAAAATGCATGGAGTCGTTGCAATAATCATGTGGATAGAGCAAGTAACTAGGTATGAGTCCTGCTTGAGATTATTCTTTTATGTGATTTTTTTGTTATTTTGGTCATTAAGATGACTTCAATTCATCGAAATGGTTTTATTTAATGTTTTTGTTATCCCCCATGGAAGGAATTATTTTGTTTTTATTTGTGAAGCAGGCCACTTTCAGGTATAGTGGCCTCTGAGTTTCTACCTGTGGCCGCTATCGCCTTGAGCTACCATGAAGTTTGAGCCACTAATGTCAGCAACGACTAAGGCATATTTTGAAAATATATAAAATACACTTTAGGGTTTTGACCTATCACTTTCACTTACTATCAATTCGCTTTTTAGAGCTCTGGTGAGACAACGAAAGTTGTGATTTCTAAAGCTACCTTTGTCGAGGACATGGCTGCATAGGGTGAGACATCAGTTGTTGGAGCCAAAGCTTCTCGGGTATTTTATTTTTTTAAACCCTAACCTCTTTTCCTTTTTGGGTAAAACTGAACCTCACTAAGTAATTGGCAAATGAACCTCACTAAACCTATTGGTAATGAACGAAATCTATAGTTAGGCTTAGTATAGGTTTTTAAGTGGTGGTTTAGTCCCCATTTTGTTCTTTTTCAATTATTTTTATTTTTATGGCCTAGGGTTCATGGGTTTGCCGTGTCATCCTTTGGCCACTATTGCTCAGAGCAACAAAAATTTGGCCACTGTCGCTCAGAGCGGCTAAGTTTGAACCCCAACGGTCAAAAAATTGACCATTGGGATTTGGATGCTGCTGTCTCTAGTGGCCAGATTCTAGTCACTGTAGGCAACAACAACTAATCCCCTTAGCCAATTTTGCATAAATTTTTTGCTTTTTATTGGATTTTTGAGATAGTTTTTGATTTTTTTGAAATTTTGAACTACTCTTTAGCCTGTATTGCACTATAGTTATGTTTCATCTTTATTTTGCTTTGCTTAGATCCTTACTGCTCGGGCTCGGGACCCAAGGCTCATGAGTGACCTCCTACCTCTTCTAAATGACATGGATTGGAGGTGGCTTAAGGCTTGTGGGCTCCAACATGTTACCAAATTACCTGACCTTATGTCAAACCAGGATTACCTTATGGCTTTAGTCCATCACTAGGACTCTCGTACTAATACCTTCTACCTCCCTATCGATGAGATGACCATTACATTGGAGGATGTGTACAACATCTTTTGGATCCCTTTTGATGGGGTGGCTATTGTTTCTTTGACCACTAATGCTAAGGTGGCCATATTCACTCGAGTTTTTGGGAGGCATTTTGAGGATTCTCTCAAGGACAACAAGTCTAGAGGAGTGTCTATCATCCAATAGTATCGGGAGTGCATTTTCACAGTGGGGCATGCTTTGCTGCTGATGGTCATCAGTAATATCCTTATCCCAGATTGCTTAGGCTTGAGGTTCCCTTGGAATCTCCTTGTGATGGTTTAGGACCTGATAGACAGTGAGAAGCCTATCATATACGTGTGTTTTAGGTCTCTATTGGATCAGTGTTATGATGAGTTGTACCACATCCACAAGAGGGGTCGTGTCAGCATCACCTATAGTTGGCTTCTACAGGTCTAGGGATGGGAGCACATTAGGGTAGATCATCGTAAGGGGCTTCTTGTTGAGATCATAGATATGGATAGGAAGATGTAGTGCTACAATGCTAGGTGGGCCAAAGAGAGTGAGGAGCACAAAATCCATACTTTTGCAGGGAAGCTGACTCATTACATTGATACTTTTACTAGACTCTAGGATGGAGATGTCATATGGCACTCATATCATGAGTGTCTCTCTTGGGATAACCTTGACAACTTTACTACTAGGATGCGGTGCGAGCGATGGCTCATTGGCTGCAAGGTCAACATTCAGGAATACTTCTTCTACTCTCGGGTTCTTCATCAGTATGGGTTGCAATAGGATGTGCCACTAGTACCATTTATGTATAGGTGCATCAAAGCAGAGAGAGACCTCCCTCTCTGATAGGTTACAGAGCTGGCTAACGAGGAGGATGCCCCAGTTGTTGATCTTGGAGTAGCTGGTGGATTCATAGAGGTATTTGCATAGTGGTGGGGTGACCTAATGTGGTACGATGAGGGTAGTATGGGCCAATAGGATGATGGTAGAGTTGGGGTAGACCCAGTAGGGTGTAGGGTTTGTGCTAGGGCTATGTCGTGGGGCTAGTAGATAGAGTAGGTAGCAGTGGAGGAGTAGGAGGCTCCTGAGGAGGCAGAGGAGGAGATGGAGCTTGAGGAGAGAGATTCTCCTCTTAGGGCACAACTACATGATGTGGAGGCCAAGATCTAGTCGGCCAAGATATAGGTATAATAACGTGATGCCATCATAGATCATAGGGATACTACCATAGCATAGCTGTCAAACTAGATACATGCTTTGTAGGCTACTATAGGAGGAGCTACCCAGATGTAGGTTGTTGTTGCCCCTCCTACTCTCGAGGATCCTTCAAGGGTAGCTCTTAAGACTGAGATCCATCATCTACAGGGTTTTTTGGATGAGAGTGATGTTCATATTACTGAGGACATAGCCTAGATTGCCACTCTCTCGAGGCATATCAGGAGGCTAGGAGCCATCCCTAGGGAGAGAGGGGCTATAGGTGGGTCATAGGTCATTAGGATTTCTACAGCAGGGTAGCCTTCTGTCTGGCCTAGTCATGGGGTCCGAACTCGTACTAAGAGACCAGTAGGGTCCAGCTTGCACCATTCTCCCAGAGATTCGTCCATAGGGGGCGGTGCTGTAGGGGGTGCAGACCCAGTATTTGATTGATGATGCTCTTGGTTTTGATTCATTTTTGAGGTCAAGTGACCTATATGACTGTAGCCCATGGGTATTTTTGTATATCCATTGACACACATACTTTTATGATATTTTTACATTATGACTCATTATGTGCATCATTTATTGCTCATGTTTTTATTGTTATTTTGTTTTATGATGGTGTTATGATGATTTGATGTATATTCTAGATGATAGATGATATTGTAGATGCTTATATGGATGTGTAGATGCTTATATGATTTGATGATGTGACATGATGTATTTTGATGATGGATGATGAATTCATGATTGTATGTAAATGGATATTGTCTATGTGTTTTATGATGTGCTTTATGATGTGATGATGGATGATTAATGAATTGTGTTTGTGGATGCATGTTTTTGTTAAATGCATGTTTTTAATTTTGTTTTAATTGTATGCATATAACTTATGTGATGAGATGGTATAAACGAACCCGTATGTTTTAATCACTTAAAACATACGGAATGCATATGACATTGACAATATTAATGGGTGATACCACAAAAAGTAAAAAAATAATCATAAATTTAAATAATCACTCTTATCATAAGAATTGATTAAGTATTCATATATGAGATGTAATGGTGTGTAATGTATTTTCTTAATAAGTTTATGTAAATTAAAGATATAAAGTAGTCAGTGGCCGTCTATATACTATTTCTAATATATATGCAGTATCTGTCCTATTATGTTGATACCCCCTAATTTATAAAATCTAATAAAGAAAATGATGGTGGGAATGATGTTATGATTTGTTGCTATGTAAAATTTTTGGGGGCTATAGGAGATTTAAACACTCTAGTTACCCTATAAAAAACTGTCTACTGACCATTCTAGACTTTTAAAAAGTAAGGCTTTTACCATGGACCTAGTTTTTTATGATCCCTGTGTGTGCAAGTGATTGTATATTGTGGGATAGAACTCAAGCATTTCCTCTAATGTCAGGCGATATTCTTTCAGCCCATTGCTAAGATAAGGGATTCTCAAGTGTTCTTCTCATCCTAAGTTGGAATTAGTTGGACTATACCACTAGGCAATATTGGGTTACCTAAGCTAGCTCATCCACATTCAAACATTGGTCTACACAAATGCATGAAGTAATTGTGGTAGATATATCATCATGCATAAGGATCTCTCCTTTTAGTTTTGTACAATGCTGAGAATTCCAGGGATTCAAGCTTTATTCCTTTTTTGGCTTCCTTTTGGCTTTGGATATTTTATCATATGTAGTGATGAAAATCACTTTTTATTTTTTATTGATTTTTTTTCTTTGAGCGAGGATTTTTGTAGTGATGATAATCACTGTTTATTTTGCTCATATGTAGTGATGAAAATCACTATTTATTTTTAATTTTTCTTTGAGCAAGGTTTTTTTTTGAGTGATTTCTGATTTGTGTATCAAATTATTGCTTTGAACTCTGAACTGTATGCTTGGCCTTTTGAATATGTACTTTGCTTTAGGATTTTTGCTTACTTTGATTTAAGCAAGGAATTTGGATAAGGTAAAACTTGTCCTTTTGCTAATTATCAACACCTTTAAATTGGTTGCATAGGGGGATAAACAAGGAAAATCCTTTTCGCTTAAGGTAATCTAGACCACTTTTGCAGCTTTCATATTTTCCTTGTACTAGCTAGGAATTTAGTGTTTTAATTAGTGACGGGATCTTGAATATCAAAGGCATTATCGCAGCTAGACCTTACCTTCTACTAAGCAAAGTTGTTTTCCATAAAATTTGATAAGATCACTAGGTGTGGTTGATTAACCGAAAAACTTTAGTATATTATGTATAGCAACAAATAATGGTTGTGTTGAAAAACACAATTACACACGTGTTAATGGAGGTATGGATTTGAATGATTTGTGCGACAAACTGTGGTATCATTTTTAAAGCTCTCATGACATATGCAATGTAATGATGTGGATGCAAGATGTGAGATGCAATTGTTTTTGTATTTTTGATTTATATGTTTTTTTTGTATTTTTGTTTGATTTGACCAAAGGACTTATTATGCCTTTAGGGATTTTTGATTTTTGACCAAGTAGCATGAAGTACCCTTGGGGCTTTTTGATTTTGACCAAGTAGCATGAAGTACCCTTGGAGTATTTTTTTGATTGAGGTTGACCAAGCGGTTTGAATACCCTTGGAGCATTTTGAATTTATTTTGACCAAGCGCCTTGAGTACCCTTGGAGCCTTGGATTGAATTTGACCAAGTGGTTTGTATACCCTTGGAGCATTTTGAATTGATTTTGACCAAGTGGCTTGAATACCCTTGGAGCCTTTGATTTGATTTTGAAATTTTATGTTTTTATGATTTGTTTGTGTTTTTGACATATTTGAATGTTTTTTGTTTTTATGACATATTTGAATGTTTTTGTTTTTATGACATATTTGAATGTTTTTTTTGTTTTTGTGTAGAATGCCTTCAAGTGAATGATATTGAGAGGTTCAGGCTCTTCAAAACCATCTAATGATATAAGGTGATATGCTCCATGCCCAACCCTCTATGAAATCATGTATGAGCCTCTCCAGTTTGCCATGAACTTATCTTGTAGATGCGGTGACATATTTGAATTCTATTGGTTTTATTTGAGAACTAGATCTCCAGCCTTGAATTCCTTTAAGTGGACTTTACTATTGTAAGCTCGTGCAAGGTGATCTTGGTAAACTTGAAGATTCTCTAAAGCATTGACTCAACGTTCATCAAGAAGCATCAATTTATCAAGGTAGCCTTGTCGTGTGGTATCATCATCTATGAAGTCCTTTAATGCTATGCATAGAGTCAAAATTTCCAATTCTAGTGGCATGATGGCTTCAGTGCCATATACTAGTGAAAATGGTGTTGACCCAGTGGGCATCCGTATACTAGTCCTGTATGCCCATAGTGCAATAGATAATTACATGTGCCAATCCTTGTGATTGTCTTACACCGTCTTCCTCAAGATGGAGACTATTATTTTGTTTGAGGCTTTTTCTTGCCCATTTGCTTGTGGATAATAGGGCATTGAAAAATTGTGCTAAATATGATATTTGTTCATTAAAGCACGCATATTTTTTCTTTTGAAAGATGGCCCATTATCTGATATTATCTTAGAAGGGACCCCAAATTGACTTATGATATTGTGCAAGTATAAAATCCATAATCCTTGGTCCAATTTTTGATGTTAAGGGGATTGATTCCACCCATTTAGTGAAGTATTTTTTGGCCGTTATGATGAATGTGTGTCAGCCTGAGGATGAGGGTGAGATATTCCCAATCAAGTCTACTCCCCACTATGAGAATGGCCATGCTGCCTAGATGGGTTGCAAGGCTTGCGATGGTAAGTGCGTTAGATTTGCATGATGATGGTACTTACTGCATTTCTTGATATACTCACAGTAGTCCTTTTACATGGTGGGCCATTAGTAACCCATTATCAAGATGTGCTTAACGATAGCCATACTCCATCATATCCTCATATATAGAGGATTTATCCTAGAAATATGTATCTTATCACTTTCTATTTGAATGTTCACCTTTAAGTATGTGATAAACCTTGAGGTATTATTTCAAGCTTCAGGAATTACCATAGTTGGGAAAGCCTATCATGATAAGCCATGAATTCTATAGAAAAGACGACTTGATTTTTCTATATTTTTGAGCTGGTGAACATGGATTGAGGAACAACTCTATGGTCTATGGTTACACCACACTCCACATATCCTTGGGATATCAAAGACCTCGAAGGTGTCATTTGCAAAAAATCTCTGGCTGCGAAGGACCAATCTTGATTTGACTCGATGTTGATAATGTTGACTGATTTTTGATTGTCAAAAGCTTCATGATGTATTGCTAAGTGCAAAAGCAATTTTACATGAACAGTTGTAAAATCAATTGATATATTCTAAGGGATTAAGGATCCCAAAGATGCCATGGTGTCTAAAAATCTATTTGACATATGAGGGATTGCCTCGATGTCATACCATTCCAGTCGGGCTAAGTAGGTGTCAACAAGTTCCTTGTAAGTCTTCAAGAGTGGGCACCTGCATTGAAATAGTCCTTTGACCTGGTTTACTATGAGCAAGGAGTCACCAAAGATATTCAATATTTTAATGCCCATTGCTACGGCCGTTTGGAGTCCTAGGATCAATGCTTCATATTCTATATTATTTTTTGTGCATGAGAAGTCTAGTTTGAATGATAAGGGTAATGGAGCACCCTGTGGTGTGATAAAAAAAATACCTACTCTGCCACCTTGTTCACACTTTGAATCGTCGAAGAATAATGAAATTTATTTTTCTTTCTTAGGTTCTTCAAGTTTTAGCGGATCTGATAATGCAAAGACCATATCATCATGAAATACTATAGTGAGAGGCTTATTATCCTAAAGAGGTGCCTTTGCTAATTGATCTGCTATGACTTGTCCCTTGATGGAATTTTGGCTTATGAACTCTAGATCAAATTCTATCAATAACATGATCCACTTTGTGGTACGTGTATTGTGATATGTCTTGCTCATCATGTACTGCAAAGGATTTTGTTTTGATATGATGTAGGTCATATGGATCAACATGTAGTGTCACAACTTTTGAGTAGCAAAGACCACTGCTAAACACAAATTTTTGACATATGCATATCCTAGCTCATAACTCACCAAGGTGCGACTAATGTAATATATGGATTGCTCTTTGTCTTGTGCATTATTTTGGGCTAACATGGTCCCCATTGCAAAATTAGTAGTGGATATATATAGTAAAAATAGTATGTTTGGCCTTGGTGGAACCAATACTGGCAGTGTTTCCAGATAAGTTTTGATCTCTACAAAGGTTTGATGTCATTCTTCATCCCAATGAAAGGGGACCTCCTTACATAGCAATCGATTCATAGGTCAAAATTTGTATGATAAGTGTGCAATGAATATTTTGATGGATGCTATATTGCCTTGTAGGCTCCTCAATTCCCTAATGTTGGTAGGGGTGGCCATTTCCAATATAGCCTTTACCTTTGCAGGATCTACTTCGATGCCTCTCTTGGATACGATGAATCCCAAAATCTTGCCAGAAGTTACACAAAATACGCACTTCTTAGGATTCAATCGGACATTGTGTTCTATGAGACGATCAAAGACTTGTCTAAGGACTTCGGTATGCTCTTATCACAATAGGGACTTGGCCAGTAAGTCATCCATGTAATCCTCTAAGATCTTATGCATATAGTCATGGAATATGTATGTAATGGCCCACTGATATGTGGCACCAGTATTTTTGAGAATGAATGACATCACTTTGTAACATAATTTCTCCCTTGGAGCAACGAAAGCAGTTTTATGTTGATATTTGAGCTTAATATGGATCTAGTTGTATCCGAAGAAACCATCCATTAGGGAGAACATCTCATGACCTACGATTGTATCTAAAAGAACATCTATGTTTGGCAACGAGAATGAATCCTTTGGTGTTGCCCTATTTAAATCTCTGAAGTCCATGCAAATACAGACTCTTCCATCAGGTTTACCCATGGGTACCATGTTTGACACCCACTCAGGGAAGTTTATAGGAACTATGAATACTGCATCCAATAGATTTTGCAATTTGTTCTTCACCATCAAAGCGATGGTTGGATGTATTTTACTCAGCTTTTTCTTGATTGGCTTCTTCATGGGATCCAATGAAATATTGTGAATGACTAACTTTGGATATATCCCTGGCATGTCTTTGTAAGTCCAATAAAAAATATTTGGTCTCTCTTTGAGAAGAGGAATTAGTATGGTTTGTTCCTCTGGAGATAGACCTTCTCTGAACTTGAATTTTCTTGGTTGGGTAGGATCATCGCTGATGTCCACATCAAAAGTCGCTTCTATAGCCATATGTGAACCCTCCTCTATATGATGAGGCGTGGGTATCAAATGAATGTCATCAAGGGGATTTACAGGACCTACTGACTCAGGTTCCAAACCAACATGGAAGACATCATATGCACAACTTGAGGCAAAATGGAATGATTGTAACATCTCTTCATTGGGGAAGAGGTCTTCAGGCTCTATGGGAGAATTAGCGTAATCTCAATAAATAGCCTCTACATCAAGATCTACTGGATTATGAAATGGAGTGGTCAAATCAATGGAGATCCTATTGATGAATGGGATAAAATCTCCAGGACCACATGGGTGTAATATTGTTTTAGGGGTTTCCCTTCCATACTCGCGATGAGGTTCTAGAGGAATAGGAATTTTTTGGATCTAGCCCATGAACAGGGTGGATAATAGGATCATTGGGCTATAATTGCTCTCTAAATGTAGGCGAAGGGGGATTGACCATCTGGTGAATGGTAGCTAGGTCAATAGGTCTCCCTAAAAATCATAGATGAGGGTCTATAGCATGGAGTGCTGCCTCTCTCTCTACTAGCTCGTTGACTTTCCTCAAGTGGTGAGGCCCAAGATAAGCCATATCAGTCTCATCCTCAAAGTCAGCATCACTTATCCAAAGACTATTAGCATTGGTATGTGATCCTATGACAAGGGGATCATGTATTAGCCCTAAGTAGGACATCCCTATTTCATCTTCATATTATTCATCACTTATTAAGAATCCATTTGCATTTGTCTCTTGTCCCAAAGTCAGAGGTTGATGGCTCAGGCCTAAGTAGGCTCTTTCTATTTAGTCTTTCGATTCATAGTCACTTTCATATGATGTATACCAACTCTCATCGTGGATGGACCATGTGAATATTTGTAAATAGTGGGGCCCTTGGTAGGCTAAGCCAAGTTGTGCCTCATCATCACTTGCTTCATATCCATTCTCCTCATCCCATGAGTTGTACCCTATTGGGGTGGAATCAATTGAGATGTTTGGATGATAAATTTTTGGTGGTGGTATGTTTATCGTGGCCACTTGTATGTTGCTCAAATTTCTTGTTCTTAGGGGGTGATAAGGAATGAAATAAATGTATTATCCTAATGCTAAGATTAATCTATCCAATGCTACTTCAAGAGAATCATCTCGACCTCTAATATAATAGCCTAACCCAAACCTGTCAAAGGGAAGTTGATATTGGGGCTGGTATGACCACTGCACTCCTGCTCATATATACCAAGACCATAGCCATGCCAATGGCAATGCTCAAAGTAGCTTAGAGAAAAATTAGGATTAGAGAGATAATGAACATTGACCATGAATAATTTGTCACTATCATATTCTATGTCTGAAGACTTATGGGCACAGTCCAGGTTGGCATAGAAAAAATTGGTTTTGTTGGGAGGGATTCCAAGTGGAACCATTATTCCCATTGGCGGTCTCAAGTCCTTAGGTCTTCCCATGTCTTGTGTAGACTTAATGATAGGTGTAAAGGTAATATTCTACACAAGGTACTCCCCTATACCCATGCTTGCCAAGTGTATTGATGCATATGACGTGGATGACCCTACGGATGATACTGGTGAAGCGGGGTGGTAATCACTATCTTAATATTGATCTTGAAGATCTTCTTCTTCCATAGGACATGGAATTTCAACAATGGCTATGATTGGCACTTCCTTAGGCCTTCTTCCTTGAATAAGGTTACCTTTAGCTTTTTATTATATTTTGATTTTGACGTTGATGGTACTTTAGAAGTGTTGACTATTTTGAATGCACCAGGAGGTGTTGATGTGCATGGGTCTTTTCTTACCCTGTTGTATTTTTTATACATTTGTGTGGTTGGATATGAAGGTGCTACGTATAGGTGGGTAGAAGGAATTACAAATTATCTTGAAATATCCACCTGATGGATGTATTTAAAAGACTCTTCATCGGCTAGAACCACATAGACTTTGTTCTCCTATAGATACTTGACACACTGGTTCAAGATCGAAGGCACACACTTGGAAGGATATTTCTATCCTTATGTTTAAAAGAATTTACAGATAATTATAAAGACGAGCAGAATGACGAACGAATATATCGAATAGGAAAATGCAGTGATTGAATTTAAATAAATCAATGCCACTCAAGGTGGGCACACCCTCGCCTTATAGGCAGTTGCGATAAACGCCAATGAAACTTAGAAAAATAAAAGATGATAGATCCAAATAAACTATTGAATCAATATATATATTAAATGTTAAACTCTTGGAAGCGTCGGCTATGTTTGGACTGCAACATGACTCCCCTCCTCGAAAAGCTTTGTCCTCAAAGCTGGAAATGTCTGGAAGATACTTTCAGGTTCCCATGTGGCATCCTCCTCTGATAAATCTTGCCATTTAATGAGAAATTCGTGAATCTGACGTGATCTCAGTTTTTGGATTCTATGTTGTAGTATATCTTCTGGTTGGAGATGTATGCGTCCTTCCTCATCGAGCACTGGTAATTCTGATTGACTTTGTACTTTCTGACCAATTACTTTTTTGAGACATGAAACATGAAATACCGGGTGTATTCGTGAAGATGTAGGTAGCTCTAATTGATAGGCTACTTCTCCAATGCGGCGCACAATTTTGTAGGGACCATAGAATCGTGGGGCCAACTTCTGGCTGGACTTTATCTTTAACGAGGATTGTTTGTAAGGTTGCAACTTTAGGAACACCCAATCACCTATATTAAAAGTTCTCTCTGATCGGTGCAAGTCTTGTTGTTGTTTCATACGATTCTGTGCTTGGACTAAATTCTCTTTGAGGATGGTGAGTGTAGACTGCCTTTGTTGGAACCAATCATCCACTTTGGCTACTTTGGATGATCCCTGTACGTAATCTGTGACTTTTGGAGGTTTGGTGCCATACAATGCTTCAAATGGAGACATCTTAATTGAGTAATGGTAAGAAGTGTTGTACCACCATTCGGCCAATGCTAACCAATGGCTCCATTGGTATTGTTTATCTTGAGCAAAACATCTTAAGTACGTACCCAAACATTTGTTAACTACTTCGTTTGACCATCTGTCTGTGGATGGTAGGCTGAAGACATGTTCAATTTGGTACCACTAAGTCGAAATAATTCCCGCCAAAAGTTACTAGTGAAGATGGGATCTCTATCA
This sequence comes from Wollemia nobilis, assembly GCA_028583015.1. Taxonomy (NCBI): domain Eukaryota; kingdom Viridiplantae; phylum Streptophyta; class Pinopsida; order Araucariales; family Araucariaceae; genus Wollemia; species Wollemia nobilis. The sequence goes on from JAQPPZ010000456.1 coordinate 5,694,056, forward strand.
CTTACAATATTTTTTGGCATACCATGTAATTTGAAAATTGAATCCATAAATACCTTTGCCACCTTGCTTGCGGAAAATGGATGTTGTAAAGCCTGAAAGTGAGCGTATTTGGATAACCGGTCTACGACAACGAAGATTACTTGTCCTGCCTTCGACTTTGGAAGACCTTCAATAAAATCCATGGATATATGTTCCCACCGTCGTTCGGGGATGGGTAATGGTTGTAACAATCCTGGTGATTTGATTGTTTCTCCTTTATTGCGCTGGCAAACTTCACATTCTGCTACCCATTGTTTGACTTCTGCTTTTAATCCTTTCCAAAAAAATGATTGTTTGACTCTTAAATATGTCTTCAAAAATCCTGAATGTCCTGCTGATGGAGAGGCGTGTGATTCGTCTAGGATCTTTGATTTGAGTTCTGAATTGTGTGGAATATAAATGCGGTTTTTCTTTCGGAGGATTTTATCTTCATAAGAGAACAAAGGGTGTTTAGAGGACCCTATAGATAATTCTTGAATTATCCTGAGCAGTTTCGCTATTGGACAACCATTCATCTTGTAATTGATTCACCCATTGGGAGCAAGGACCTGAAATAGCGTTAATGACTACTTCATCTTCATATTTCCTGGATAGCGCATCGACGACTATATTTTCCTTCCCTTTCTTGTATTCGATAACAAAATCATAGCCCAACAGTTTGGTTAACCACTTATTTTGTTCTGGATATGAAAACCTTTGCTCAAGAAAATGTTTGAGGCTACTATGATCTATTTTTATAATGAAGCGGCTACTGATTAGGTAGTGTCTCCATTTTTCTACTGCGTGCAGGATAGCCAACATTTCTTTTTCGTATGTTGATCTTCCCAAATTTTTCCCTGACAGCTGTTTACTTTCAAATGCCAATGGATGACCTTCTTGCATGAGTATGGCCCCAATTCCTGTTCCTGATGCATCACATTCGATAATAAATGGTTTGTGAAAATTGGGAGTTGCTAATATTGGAGTTGTGCACATGGCCTTCTTAAGAGCTTCGAAGGCTTGAGAGGCCTCTGTTGACCAACGAAAAGCATCCTTCTTTGTGAGTGCGGTGAGAGGTGCTGCAATCTTACCATAATTTTGTACAAACTTGCGATAGTAGCCTGTGAGACCCAAAAAACCACGAAGTTTCTTGATGGTTTTAGGTAAAGGCCACTCTTGAATTGCCTTAATCTTATTGGGATCCACTTTGACGCCCTCATGTGAAACTATATGACCAAGATACTCGACTTCTTGAACACCAAATGAACATTTGGAACGTTTAACAAATAATTTTTCTTTGTGTAAAATGTGAAGGGCTTTATCCACATGATGTAAATGGTCCGTCCATGTTTTGTTGTATATGAGAATATCATCAAAAAAAACTAACACAAACTTACGGAGGAGTGGACGAAACACTTGGTTCATGAGACTTTGGAATGTGGATGGTGCATTAGTGAGACCAAAAGGCATGACCAAAAATTCGTAATGACCTTCATGAGTACGAAAGGCCGTTTTGGGAATATCTTCTTCTCTAACACGGATTTGGTGAAAGCCAGAGCGAAGGTCTAATTTTGTAAAAAATTTTGCACCATGCAACTCATCTAATAGGTCATCTATGACAGGGATAGGAAATTTGTCCTTGATAGTGAGTTTATTGAGAGAACGAAAGTCAGGACACATACGCCAAGAGTTATCTTTTCGTCTAGCCAGGACTACAGGTGAGGAATAAGGACTAGTGCTGTGACGAATGACTCCATGATCCAACAATTCCTGAACGATCTGTTCGATTTCTGTCTTTTGTGGTTGAGGATAGCGATAAGGATGATTGTTAGGAGGAACACTCCCTGGAATCAAATGGATGGCATGGTCATGAGATCGTTTAGGTGGTAATCCTTGAGGTTCTTGGAAAACCTCTTCGTAATGTGTTATGATGTCTTGTAACTCTGGGGCAATAATATCCGAATTTGCTGGAGATTGTCTTTCCAAACAATTAATTTGAGCTATAAACCCATATCCACCCTTTTTTAACATCTTCTCCATACTATGAGAGCTCACCATTTGTGATGGAGGAGTAGTAATGCCTTGTAAGCGAATGACTCGTCCGTTTTCCTTCCATTCCACAAATAATTTTTTGAAGTTGAAGCTAACCGTGTCTAATGTTTCCAACCATTCAACTCCCAAAATGACATCCGAGTTCCCCAAGTTCATGACAAAAAGGGATCCAAACCAAGTATAAGTTCCCATTTTTATGGAAACTTGAGATGTGCGACCAACACATTGTGCGTTCACCCCGTTGGCCACTAGAACCTGGAATTTGTCTTTGTTGGAAGAGTTAATGAATAAATTCAAAGCTTTTGTGGTTTTGATGTCGATAAAATTGTGGGTACTACCAGAATCAATTAGCACATTCACCTTTTTCTGGCGGAGAAATCCTGGTACCTTGATGGTATGGTGGGCGGTTAAACCCATGAGAGCATGCACGAAAATCGCCATTGTATCCTCTTCTTTTTCTTCTATAGTACATGGTAGGTCTTCTGGCATAGGTTCTTCTGATCGGTAAGGTTCTTCCTCTTCTCCTTCACATTGATCACCTTCAATATGAAAGTTTTGTTTTTGGGCACATGCTTGTTCCCTGGGGTGATGAGTGCGACATTTATAGCAAAAATATCTTGATGGTTGATCATTTCTACGAAAGGAATTGTTGCGATATGAAGGACGACTATAAGTTTCACGTCGCGCAGACAACTGATGTCTCTTCTCGGCCAACTTGGCTATTCTTATACAATCGTTCAGCAAGGTTGGATTGTGCATGTCTACCTCTACTCGAATACTTTCTTTCAAACCATTGCGAAAGGCTCCTACCACTGTGTCGGGACTGAGGTCTAGAGTGTATGGTAGTAAACTGGTAAACTCCGAAACGAATTCGCTAACTGACCCTTCTTGTTTAAGAGATAACAGTCGTACTGTGTATGATGATGTAGCTCCTTCATCAAATCTTTCTAAAAAAGAGGTAGTGAATTTTCTCCAACTAATAGTAGCTCCTTTCTCTCGTTTAAGCCATACAAACCATTGGTAGGCCTCAGTGCCAAGTTTTGATGCAGCGAAAGGAACTTTATCAATTTCCTTAATTTGATATAAGTCAAGAATGCCTTCCATTTTGGCTATCCAACCACGAGGATCATGACCTTCAAAAGTGGGCATATCAATTCATGGAAAATTATTATTAGGGCCTCTCGGTTGTTGATAACCCGTATCCCTTTCTTGATTTTGGTTATACCACTGTCTCTGATAGCGATCCCTGTAATTATCCGAATCACCTCGTTGTTGTTCCCAATTATCATTAGGATCGATATTTTCTTCATTCCTTTGGGCATGGGAGTGATTTTGAGAATTAGTATTGGGATTATGCTGGTTTTGTGCTTTTACTAGGTCTTTTAGGAGGAGACCAATTTCGTTCATACCCTCTAGTAAGAGTTGAAGAGAATCATCGTTGGAAACGGCTGAGTTACTTGAGTTTCCTTGTGTGATGTTTTCGTGAGTTGGGGGAGGATTAGTAGCCATAGGATCTACTAGTGGATGATGTGGATTATAACTACCAATTTTAAAAGGAGAAAGAGAATTTTTAGTACCTGGACTGCGATTAGGTCTTCTTGTGTTGTTATTGGTCGTTTTCGAGCTTGATAATCGACCGTCAGATCCCTTGATCCACTGTTTGCTCATGCACTTGTTAACATAACCCGCTTAGGAACCCTTGAACTTGGACTGCCGTAGAATGTGATGGAATTTTAATCAAAAATTTGGTTTCCGCTACAACTGTCGCTCCAACTGCGACGCGGATTTGAATTTGGGGTCCTTCTTTGTGACAGCTTTTGACCACTTTGACTGCAATTTTGACAACTTTTCTTGACAACACTTTTAAGACATGACCCAGTTAACCACTGCAATGAGGACGCCGAACACTAAGTGGACACTGATGCGAGAACACGATAGCTGGACGTGAGGATACGAACGGACCAACGACACACGGTGGACGCGACACAGAGGGAAGACCAAACGATGACACGGACACGACGACCGAACAGAGGACTAAACGACGACACGGACGCGACGAGCGAACGGAGGACGCAACGATCGAACGAAGGACTAAACGACGATAGGGACGCGACGATCGAACGAAGGACTAAACGACGACACGGACGCGATGATCGAATGGAGGACTAGACGACGACACGGACGTGACGACCAACGATGACCAACGACGACACGACGACCGAACGGAAAACCCAATAACGACATGCTCCAAACGACATGACGACCGAATAGAAAACCCAAGGATGCACGCTCCAAACGACACGTGCGTGGAATGCAACTGAGGATGTGACCGAAGTCACAAACTTGAAGGTGCGACTAATCCCCTATAAGCACCTGAATCGCTGTCCCACAGCGAATGTGGGATATATATCCCGAACAAAAATTAAAAAAAAATATCGTACCTTAGGAAAGCCTTTTAATTAAACGTAAATCGCGCACTGTGATTGGCCAAAAATTGCTTGGTGTTCATGCGCTGGTTTTACGAGGATTTATCTGCGCGGAAGACTACGATTTTAACCTGGAACGCGGAATGTCGTGACTGCAGCTCAGGTGGTAACCGGATATGCGACAGGACAACGCTTGGTGAAGAATCGAGCAACAGGACCGGATTATGGCTGTGAGAGAAGGCAGAACGCTTACTGGGCTGGCCACGAACCGTAGCACAGTTGTGTCAACGAACCGAAGAACCAGAACCGGTAGTTTTTGCGTTAGAAGAATTCGGAGCAGCTTGCGGGAAACCGAGCCTGAAATTTGATACCACTTGGAAGGATATTTCTATCCTTCTATTTAAAAGAATTTACAGATAATTATAAAGACGAGCAGAATGACGAACGAATATATCGAATAGGAAAATGCAGTGATTGAATTTAAATAAATCAATGCCACTCAAGGTGGGCACACCCTCGCCTTATAGGCAGTTGCGATAAACGCCAATGAAACTTAGAAAAATAAAATATGATAGATCCAAATAAACTATTGAATCAATATATATATTAAATGTTAAACTCTTGGAAGCATCGGCTATGTTTGGACTGCAACACACACTTCATGGCCCTTATCCAAGAATGCCCTAAGAGGATGTTGTACTGCATAGATCCTTCCAAGACATGACACATCATAGGGATGGTCTTGTGCCCCACCTTGATGGATAGGACTATTTTTCCCACAATGTTGCATAAAGCATCATTAAAATATCTCAATGTGTAAGCTCCTGGAACAATATTGGACTTGGGGATCTTGAGGTTCTCTATTGTTGTTGTTGTAATGATGTTTGATGAGCACCAAAAATGCTCCTATTTTGTACACATTTTCTTGATCATTATGTGGCTGTATAATAAGGATTGCATACTTTTATAAATTATTATATAGATATTTGATGAAATTATGCGTGTTATCTAATTTGTGTGTTTTCAGTGTGTTTTGTGGAATTGTAGTTGGTTTAGTTAGATTTGGATTAGTCGAGGTCTTTTTGATGGACCTGGCACTTTGTTTCTTTGGGGATCAATGCAGAGAACATAGGTGCCTTCCTCTTCCAGGAAGGCACCAAGAGAAAGTAGGCACCTTCCTCTTCCAGGAAGGCACCAAGAGTAAGTAGGCACCTTCCTCTTCCGGGAAGGCACCAAGGAAATATAAGTGCCTTCCTCCTCTAGGAAGGGGCCAAAGGGAAGGAAGCACCTTCCTCTCATAAGGAAAGCACTGATGGGAAGATGCCATGATAGGCAAAGCGCCTTCCTCCCATAATGAAGGTGCCACTAGAAGACAAGCACCTTCATCCCATAAGTAAGGTGCCACTAGAATGCAAGCGCCTTCCTCTCACAGGAAGGTGCCAATAGAAGGTAAGCACCTTCATTTTCTAGGAAGGTGCCACGACAGTAAGACAATTTTCGTATAGGGAATGCGTCTGATATAATTAGGCGCCTTCCTCACAGGGAAGACACCTCTGTTCTTCGCCTGTTGACCAGATTTGCACGACGTGGACAACAACGGCTGGTGCAGTTCCAACTCTACGTCATGTAGAGCTAAATTGAAGATCGCACCAATGTATGAAAGCATATTACCAATGCCAGGTGAAGCATGAACCAATCAGCGAACACGTCACCATTAGAACCAAATGCCAGTTTTAAGCAGACGTCGATTGCATTCACCAGACTATCTTAATTTAGTCTGGGATGAATCAACTGTTGTAACCTCTTTGCAATAGAAGTTCTGTGGGTGTGTTATATAAACACACAGACCGCTCTGAGAGATATATATTGATATATATTTATATAGAGTTATAGATATAGATAGAAGAGATAGATATTGTAACACTTTGATAAATATATTATAGTTCTAAGAGTTCTAAGCACATGTTCAGCTGGGAGGAAGCTACTGGAGCCTAGGCCCACTCCAAGCCAGTATTTCTTCCCCACTTTTCTTGTGTTTTCTAGATTAGTTTATTGCTTTTATAGGATCGTTTATCGCATTGCTATTTCTAGTATTTGCAGTAGATTCATTTTCAGGAATGTGTGAATGTTTTATTTTTGTAGATTTAATTATTTTCTTCTTACATAAATTATTGAGGAGTGCATGAATGATTGAAAACCATTTTGAAAACACCCCCCAATAGTAGAATTAATAGACTCATCTCAAGTGGTATTGTAAGAAATCTTATTCAGACCCTTCGCAAGTTTACGAAGCTCCCTGGGTTGATAAATTAAATGCACGGGCATGTGACAAAAGTAGGAAAAATTTAACCTTGTTTGGCCCTAAAAAATTTTGCACCGTTGTCGGGGAAGCATCTCAACTAGATTATTTACAATACCCTAAAACCTTTCATCTGACCTTGTATGAGTTCTTCGAGAAGAAGAGGACCGAACAGTCGGTTTATAAGAACCAATCCATCAGAACCAGAGTCAACCGAGCATTCTAAATTTGAATTAGACTCACCCGACCCACCAGTAATCCATTGGAGTGAGGAACCGCACTTTGTGCAAAGTGCCTCCTCATCCCATCAACATGGGGAAGAACGAATCATCATAAATCCCCTGTTTAATAGGACTCCCTTAGAGGAAGCCCTATTGTAGAAAGATGTATAAGATCAAACGATCTCACCAGACAACCTTAGAGCTTTGACTCAAAAATTCTTAAATGATCGTAAGGCCATAAGCACTGCATTAGAAACCACATTTCCTAAATTTTTTTTTGATAATAATGAAGTCTCATCTGGCTTTAGTTTCTTGATAGAGGAAGGAGTAGGAGATGCCAAAATGAAAAACATACCCCTTGCTCACCTTTCGACCTTCAAAGGATACCCAAATGAGGACCCTGACCTATTTTTATTTAATTTTGATGTCTTATGTAGGTCTGTGGACTACAAATCCAATACGTAGAAGTTGAAACTCTTTCCTTCTACATTGGACGATGCAGCTCTATGGTGGTTCATCGGTCTGGGAGATAAACATATTGCCATGTGGGACCAGATGAAGAGGCTTTTTTTAGAGCAATACCAAGATTTTGGGAGAGCAAGAGACTCCAGGTAGGAGGTCCTGAGCATGACACAGAAAGAATATGAGTCTATCGAGGAGTACTGGGAGAGATTCAAATTTAATCTTCAACGATCTCCTCACGCGAGACTATCTGATAAGTCCCTCAAAAGCATATTTTTGAGAGGACTTACCAATGAATCACTGGAGGCTCTTAACATGATCTCCGGAGGTGATGTCTACCAACATGCTATGGAAGACATCCGGAAACTATGCCAGAACTACTCAAGAAGGCGAGGCAAGGCCACCTCCAGAACCATGAAAGTGACTGCTTCAGTCACAAAGGTAGAAATAGGTAACATGTTGGAGGATTTAAAGAGCGAAATGCTCTCATCTCTAGCATTGTAGATGGATACACTGTTGTTAGAGAAAAATAAGCAAGAAAATGAGGCAAAATTAGCTTATTTCTATCCAAAATACAGAGGGAGGTATGCAAAGAATGCATGCCTGAAGAACAGAGTCAGAGTATGCATAGTTTGCAGGCTGAATCATAAAACTAGATTGTCCCCACAACTGCCCAGTAATTAGGAGGCTGAAAGCATGGATGCATATTTCATAGGTAATCGGAAGAGTTGGCCATAGCCCCCTATGGGGAATATGCCAACCAAAATGCTGCCATATGAGGGAGGACCATACATGCACCAAGGACCACCTCAACCACCTAACATGGGATGGTGGGGGTCATCACCCTGTTCTAACACACCCCCAATAGCATTCCTAAATCAGTAGCCATGGATGTCATATCCATATCCTAGGTAGTAGTGGAGAGGCCACACTATGTGGAATCAGGCTCCATAGAACGTAGCACCTACTCACCCCCAACAAAATTTACCGGTATTTCCAGTAGTGATACTTGAGTAGCTACCCGCACAATCGATGACAAATCCAAATAACAGGGTGAACCAACCAACATACAACATGGAGGGTGAGATGTATCCTATGTACAATATTCAACTTAGGTAAGGTAGGCAACTAGGAGTAGGAAAACCTCCACTGGTAGAAGAGGAGGAGGAGGTACAAGAAACACCTTTGGTAGAGGAGGAAGAAACACTTGAGAGAGTGAAGGCTCCATTTCCCAATCGACTGCAAGAACAAAGAAAAGTAACGCAGCTAGAATTCGACATCTTGTCAAGCTTGAAGAACCTCATAGTGAAAATTTCATTATTCCAAGCAATCCGAGATGTTCCAATATATACCAAGGCAATCAGAGAGATGTGTCTGAGGAAGCCGAGATGAAGAGCAATCCAGACTATCAATTTTGTGGGTAAACTGGCAGATTTGATGATGGGTAGAACATGCCATCCAAAGTATGTAGACCCAGGTAGCCTGATGCTGACTGTAAAAATCAAGGGGCATTCCCTGTCCAATACATTGGTCGATCTCAGAGCAGCCATCAATGTAATGCCTCAGGAGACCATGCAGAGACTATAGCTCACAAACTTGAAACCCACCATGACAGTGCTGCAGCTGGCTGATTGATCGACTATAGCACTAAAAGGAATGTTGGAAGACGTGATAGTAATGGTCAGTGCATGGGAATACCCAGCCAAATTTTTAGTCTTGCAATCCAAAACTAGGCTAGGTGGTTACCCACTCATCTTGGGGAGGCCATGGCTGGCAATAGTTAATGCTTACATTAGCTATCGGGATGGGCTGATGACCATCTCTGATGGGTGAAACATTAAAAGGTTGACCATTTCACCCCCAACACAGTTTGTTGACTCAGTAGGAGAACCCATGTTCACCGAGCGTGGAAATATGGAGCTGTCCATGATCCAGTCGATGATGACATTGGAGGAGTTGACAGAAGAAGATGAATATGGTGCTATTGTGGAGTTTATCCATGGAGAGCCCTCCATATCCACACCCGGATTGCCGTTGACTGGTTCCCAAGATCACCATGTTTGACAGATACACGTTGGGCCAGGAAGAACGTTAAATATCAGCAGTAGGTTGACACCCATAAAACTGACAAAATTAGAAGAGCTCCTGGTAAGGCACAAACAAAAATTTGCATGGGATTACTCAGATATGTAGGGCATCAAACCAGAGGTCTATACCCATCGGATTTATCTAGATGATCAGGCAACTCCAAGCTAGCAACCATAGAGAAGAATGAACCCGTCAATGAAAGACATTATCAAGGAAGAACTGCAAAAACTCTTGGTTGCCGGATTCATATATCCGATTTTTGATAGTGAGTGGGTATCACCGTTAGTGGTGGTCCCTAAAAATAATGAGAAGTGGTAAATCTGTGTGGACTACAGAGCATTGAACAAAGCAACCAAGAAAGACCACTTCCCACTCTCGTTCATTGATCAGGTCTTGGACACACTCTCAAGGAGGAAGTACTTCTCCTTTCTAGATGGATTCAGTGGATACAACCAGATCCAAATAGGAGAAGAATATCAAGATAAGACAACATTCACCTACCCATGGAGAACGTTTGCCTATAGGGTATTGCCTTTCAGACTGTGCAACGCACCTGCCACCTTTCAAAGGGTGGTGCTTAGCATATTATCAGACATGATGGGAGACGAGGTCGAGGTATACATGGAAGAATTCACTATCTATGGATAAACCTTTGAGGAGGCAATGAAAAACTTGGAAAGAGTGCTCGATAGAAGCAAGAAAAATAATTTATCCCTAAGTAACGAAAAATGCTTTATGATGATGCAAGAAGGAATCGTACTGGGGCACCAAATATCTGTAGAAGGAATAAAGGTTGATAAAAGGAATATTGAGGTCATCAGGGACCTACCCAGCCCTAGAACATAGAAAGAGGTGAGAATTTTTCTTGGATCATCCAGGTACTATCGATGATTTATCACCAAATTTAGAAAAATTGCCAAACCACTACACACTCTATTATCTAAGGATGTGGAGTTCAATTGGACGAAAGACTGTGAAGAAGTGTTCCAATTGATTAAGGAGAAACTGATATCTACACCAATTTTAAGAGGACCAAATTGGGCCATACCATTCCATATCTATTGTGATGCATCCAACGGTGCAATTGGAGCAGTCCTCAGACAAAAATATGGCAAATAATTTTATGCCATTTATTATGTCAGTAAAAACTTGGTAGGAGCAGAGCTCAACTACATGATGATAGAGAAGGAGTTCCTCGTAGTTGTCCATGCTATAAAAAAATTCTTCCACTATATCATCAGATATAAGGTATTTGTCCATACGGACCACATGGCTATCAAATACCTAATGAGCAAGCCGAATTATCAGATGGCTATTGCTACTACAGGAATTCTACATCACCATAGTCAACAAACTAGGCAAGGATAACGTCGTAGCAGATGTTTTGTCCAGATTGATACCAGTAGACCATCAAGCAGTGGAAGACTAGTTTTCGGATGAACATTTGTTCACTATTAGTGAGCAAACCCCATGGTATGCAGATATAGCCAATTACTTGGCCATCGGAAGGACCTCACCTGCTCTCTTTTCGAGAAAAGTAGGCGATCATAGAGAAAAGTGCATCATTCCTATGGATGGATGGCCTCATATTTAAAATAGGATGTGACCAAATTATAAGAAGATGCATAGCAGAACATGAGTTCTCAAAAGTACTCAAAGCATGTCAGGATGAACCATGCGGAGGACACTTTGCAGGGAAATGAACTGCCTAAAAAATCCTATAGGTTGGGTACTTTTGGCCCACTCTGTTTAAGGATACGGCTGTGTACGCAAACAAGTGAGACGAATGCCAAAGGATGGATAGACCAACCCATCGATATGAAATGCCCCTCTAGCCTTAGGTACACCTGGAACATTTTGATAAGTGGGGCATGGACTTCGTGGGACCGTTTAATCCACCTTCAATGGGGAGGAGGTTTATTTTGGTCTGTACGAATTACGTTACCAAATGGGTTGAAGTTTAGGCATTGAGGGATTCAAAGGAAATAACGGCTACCAATTTCTTATTGGCCCAAATTTTTACACGATTTGGGGTCCCTAGGGAGATAACAACAGACCAAGGGCCTCAATTTACCTCCAAGTTGATCAAGGAGCTGATGGAGCAATATAGAGTTTGGCACAATAAAACTACGCCCTACCATCCGTAGGCAAATGGGCAAGTGGAAGTGACAAATAGAGAAATAGAGAACATCCTGATGAAGACCGTGTAGCAACATAGGAAATATTGGGCTACACGGTTTCCAGAGGTAGTTTGGGCATATAACACCACATGGAAATCCACCATAGGCTTTACACCTTTCCAACTGGTCTATGGGAAAAATGCGATGATGCCCATCGAATTTGAAATCAAGATGCTGAGAACGGCTTCAGAATTGAACTTGAGCTTGGATGAAGCTCAAAAACAAAGGATTCGATAGCTAGATCAGCTAGATGAAATCCGATTAGATGCTTTGTAGAGAACGGAAATTATATAGAAGCAAAGAAAGTAGTGGCATGATAGCTACATTAAGCTGAAGCAGTTCCAAGAAGGGGAATGGGTACTATTGTACGATTATCGATTCCAGGAGAGGAAAGGCAAATTAATGCAGAGATGGATGGGGATGTATGAGGTGGTAGAGCTCATCAAGAATGGGGTAGTGTGTGTTAAGACAATTGATGGCAGTGACACCGTGTTAACAGTCAATGGCCACCGACTATGCCCCTATAACACATCCAAAAAATTACAGGTAGAATCCAGAATAGGCGTGGGGAGACCCCATATTGTTAGATCTAGACCAAACTCTCACAGGAAAAATGGTGGGCATGGAAGTGCTCACCCAAAATTAGTTAATGTAGTTTTTTCTTATAGTGTGTTTTTGCAAGGACGACGCTCGCATGCAAGCTATGGGCATCCTAACCCAGGGCCTAATAGGCATAGAATGCATCTAACTGCATTTATTTTCCTTTATTTTTCGATTGCTTTTTATAGGTGGAGGACTTGACAGTACGAGGAATAGGTATCTGGGAAACCAGGCCTGATTCGACTTAGCATTTTGACATCGGATCGTAGGTAGAAGCTGAGGTAGCATGAAGCAAGACTAAGAAGGATTGATCACCCTTTCCCAGTCAATCACAACATGATTTTCGAGAATAAGGCACCTTCATTATAAAGAAGGCACCCCACAAGAAGAATATGCCTTCCTTATAAATAAGGCACCCAACTAGAAGAAGACACCTTCCACATCAAGAAGGCACCCTGCCAGAAGAAGGCGCCTTCCTTATAAATAAGGCACCCTACAAGAAGAAGACGCATTCCTTATAAAGAAGGTGCATTCCACATCAAGAAGACGCCCCGCCAGAAGAAGGTGCCTTCATTATAAAGAAGACACCCCACAAGAAGGCGCCTTCCTTATAAAGAAGGCACCCGACCAGAAGAAGGCGCCTTCCTTATAAAGAAGGCACCCAGTCAGAAGAAGGCACCTTCCCCGCTAGAATAAGGCACCTAGCCAAAAGAAGGTGCCTTCCTTATAAAGAAGGCGCACACAAAATATATATATATATATATATATATATATATATGAAAAAAAAAATATATATATATATATATATATATATATATATATATATATATATATATATATATATATATATATATATATATATATATATATATATATGAAAAACAAATGGGAAAACCAAGGCACCTTCCATATCAGGAAGGCGCATACAGGCCGAGGTGCCTTCCACATCGGGAAGGCGCATGCAGACGGAGGCACCTTCCACATCAAGAAGGTGCATACAGATCGAGGTGCCTTCCACATCGGGAAGGCGCACCCATTCAGAAGGTGCCTTCCACCATTGGAAGGCACACCCAATCAGGAGCACCTTCCATAGCAGGAAGGCACCATCATCAAGAAGGTGCCTTCCACCATTGGAAGGTGCATCCAATCAGAGGTGCCTTCCATCATCGAAAGGCACATCCATTCAGAGAGCATCGATAACATCGAGAAGGTGCCACATCAGTGCCTTCCACATGGGGAAGGTACCAAAGAACACCTTCCACATATAGCCAGCACTTATGCCTCCCGGATGCCTTGAGCGGAATGAAGCATCACATGAATGAGTGGCACCAGATGACCATACCCCTCCCCCATATCACAAATCAGCAAATCAATGGCCCTCACGATGCCTAAAACATCAAATCATGTATGTGCATGTTAATTCAAATTTTCATATAATTATTTATAAAATATGTAGTACCAGAAAAGATACCGCCGTCATAAATATCATATCCCTCCATAGCCGGAACCACGTGCCAATGATATGGCACCTTCCATAACTACTAGGGTTAGGCGTCTTCCCTATAAGAAGGCGCCTTCCTGAGGAAGGAAGGACAAAAAAAAATAGCAGTAGTAAGGGAAGGTGCCATGGGAGGAAGGTCTAAGAATCACGTAGTGAACAAGAATGAATCAGGTGATACAAATGGAATCAGAGGGGTGGTGAAGACACATTTCGAGGCCAAGGGATGTCTCGAATACTATACCCTAGTCAGTTAGGGGCAAGATATGGAGGCATCCAAAGAGTTTGTTGCCTCCTTGAGGGGCGATGTGGCTTAGGTGCGAGGGATAGAAATTCCAGTCACCCCCGAATTCATCTCATAGGTGACTGGATTTCCCCTCACAGGGGAATGTGTATACAAGGGCGGATTGTTGAAGTCGTACACCGAGGTGCTACTGCTAGGGGAGAATGTGCAGATAGACAAGGAAGGGCTACCCAAAAATAGCCTCCCCATGAATCTATGGAATATATTTGAGCAGGTTGCTCGATTATTCACATGCACCAAGAAATGTACCCATCTGTACGCTAATCATGTGTAGTTTCTCAATCACCTGGTGCATGGAAGGAAGTTAAACATGCCCTTCTACCTAGAAAATGCTCTGAAGGACGAAGCAGCTCGGTACCAGAAGGGGGCACCATCCGCCTTAGCCCACCATGGGCTGATATCGGCACTGGTCTGCCATGCAGAACTACAGAGGTAGAACCCCAATGCAGAGGGAGATGGCAGCTAAGAAATGCGACAGGATGCTATTGCCAAAATAAGGCAAGAAGAGAGAAACCCTACAGAGGAAACAACAAGTATCGGGCAATTGGCATTGCCCTATTTCATAGAGGAAAAAGGGTAGTCACCAGTGCCCAAAAACACGGAGGAAAGAGGGCATTCCCAAGTTCCTGAGCATGATGAAGAAGGAGTGCCACTTATTAGCGGCGAGGATGAGTTTCGGCCGACAGAACCAGTACCCATGAAGAAACATCTGCAGTGACTCCTCTCGGTAGAAGAAGAATAAAGTGACCTGAAAGTAGACATTATAGCCGAAACCCTTTGGGAACTAACAAATCGGAGCCCACAAGATGCAGGGACTTCTGAGAATAATGACCAGGTTGATGCAGCCTTGGAGGAGGCGCTCGAATGGTGAACCAATTGCTGGATGACCCAGCAAATTCTGGAGGACTGCCAGAACAAGCATGCAGGGAAGTTGAAGGAATGAGATGGATGGATCGCCCATCTTGAGTAGCTGGTCAGCCAGTTGCGGGAAGAAAACCAGCTGCTTCAGGACAGGGGAATGGAAAGAAGGGATGTGTCAACCCAAAATGATTGGGCGAAAGAAGTCTCGACGAATTCTCCCACATATGTCGAATGAGTATTCTCTTCGAGAGAAATTCGATCGGACGCCCGACAGAGCAGCTCGAAGGTAGGGGATAACTCCTCTATTTTTGGGAGTGAAGGGGAGAGAAGTCCCATAATACCCCATGTCATCGTCCTGAGTGATACAGAGTAGGACGAGGGCCTCCAGCAGTAGACAAGACTAGAGGATAAGGAGGAACTCCCCAGACCTAAGGAAGGAGGAGAAGATCCTGAGGGGTCGACACGGGATAGACAATGGAATGAAGGAGCACCCCCAAAGACAACAACATAGAATGAAGAGAATGCTCCAGATCAGGCCCCTCAGAGCGAGGATACGTCTACCTAGGATAAAGGGAAAACCCCTATTCGAGCCACCGCATTCTCTACAGAGGCTAGAGGAAATGGGACCAGGTCAGCTCGAAAGAAGGTGAAGGTGACCTTCGCCAAGCCAGAATAGGATGAATGGGATATGCATCCATTCACAAAGAGGAGAAAATAATTCGAATGGCTGCTCAAAGAGATGATGGTAGCCAAGGAGACCCAAAAGGCAACCTCGAGGATGCAGGGGGACATTGGTATCTGTGTCAACCTGGTAGAGGACAACCAGTTCTAGGATATTTACGGGTCATCTTGAGGATGGCCCTCCATGATGAGGAGGTATTTGGAATGATGGGGGGTATATGGCCCCCAATTGGAGGCCATTTCCATTGCAAAGGAGAATGTAGGGCTTACTCCTGAAGCAACCATATTATACAAGGCCCAAGTAGTACATTCCAGGAGGGATAATTTAGATATCCCTTTAGCAGCGGTCAGACCTCCGAATGCTGACCTATGGCCATCTTCTGAAGCTGCATTCCAATTAGTAGAGATGATGCTGGCTAGATCACTGCCAGTAGCGACCAGAATGAGAAAATACTAGTAGATAGTCGCACCCTCAGTTCCACGTAGGAAAATGTGAGCCACATCTTTAGATGCCAGCACGTAGAAGAGACAGACTCGAGCCATAGGTACAGCCGAATCCTCCAAGAAACAACAATGATGAGGGATCAACAGGGCTACCTGTAGTTTTGATGCCATGAGGGCGTGGCATATGTTAGGCATGGGGGGATGATGAGAACCATAAATGCTCATATTTTGTAAACATTTTCTTGATCATTATGCGACTGTATAATAAGTATTGCATACTTTTATAAATGATTATATAGATATTTGATGAAATTATGCATGTTATCTAATTTGTGTTTTTTTAGTGTGTTTTGTGGAATTGCAGTTGGTTTAGTTAGATTTGGATCAGTCGAGGTCTTTTTGATGGACCTGGCACTTTGTTTCTTTGCGGATCAATGTAGAGAACATAGGCACCTTCCTCTTCTAGGAAGGTGCCAAGAGTAAGTAGGCACCTTCCTCTTCTAGGAAGGCGCCAAGAGAACGTAGGCGCCTTCCTCTTCCAGGAAGGCGCTAAGAATAAGTAGGTGCCTTCCTCTTCCAGGAAAGTGCCAAGGAAATATAAGTGCCTTCCTCCTCCAGGAAGGCACCAAAGGGAAGGAAGCACCTTCCTATCATAATGAAGGCACCGATGGGAAGGGTCCATGATAGGCAAAGTGCCTTCCTCCCATAAGGAATGCACCACTAGAAGACAAGCGCCTTCCTCTCACAGAAGGTGAGCACCTTCCTCCCATAAGGAAGGTGCCACTAGAAGGCAAGTGCCTTCCTCTCATAGGAAGGTTCCAATAGAAGGTAAGCACATTCATCTTCTAGGAAGGTGCCATGGCAATAAGACACCTTCCATATAGGGAAGGTGCCCGATATACTTAGGCACATTTCTCATAGGGAAGGCACCTCTGTTCTTCGCCCGTTGACCAGATTTGCACGACGTGGACAATAGCGGCTGGTGCATTTCCAACTCTATGTCATGTAGAGCTAAATTGAATATTACACCAACATATGAAAGTGTCTTACCAATGCCAAGAGAAGTACGAACCAATCAGTGAACACACCGCCATTAGAACCAAATGCTAGTTTTAAACAGACGTCGATTGCATTCACTAGACTGTCTTAATTTAGTCTGGGATGAATCGACTATTGTAACCTCTTTACAACAGAAGTTCTATGGGTGTGTTATATAAACACATGCAGACTGCTCTGAGAGATATAGATTGAAGAGATTTATATAGAGTTATAGAGATAGATAGAAGAGATAGATATTGTAACACTTTGATAAATATATTACAGTTCTAAGAGTTCTAAGTGCATTTTCAGCTGGGAGGAAGCTGTTGGAGCCTGGGCCCACTCCAAGCTAGTATTTCTTCCCCACTTTTCTTGTGTTTTCTAGATTAGTTTATTGCTTTTATAGGATAGTTTACTACATTGCTATTTCCAATATTTGCGATAGATTCATTTTCAATAATGTGTGAATGTTTTATTTTCATAGATTTAATTATTTTCTTCTTACATAAATTATTGAGGAGTGCATGAGTGATTGAAAACCATTCTGAAAACACCCCCCAATAGTATAATTAGTGGACTCATCTCAAGTGGTATTGTAAGCAATCTTATTCAGACCCTTCACAAGTTTATGAAGCTCCCTGGGTTGATAAATTAAATGCATGGGCATGTGACAAAAGTAGGAAAAAGTTAACCTTGTTTGGCCCGCAACAATTTTTACTGATGAACCTATATCGACCAAGAACCTCTTGCTAGGTAAGTCATTGATTGCCACCACAATGTTTAGCAGAGTTTCTAGTAAGGCAGTAGGTATCATATTAATCTCATAATCATAGAATCAAATTACAGGTTTCAGGCATTCTTGTACTTGTCCCACAAAGTAAGTGAATGCATTCGCATATTGTGGTTGGAGCTCAATTATCCTTAAAATTTCCATTAGAGTCTCCCTATGCTTTAGGGACAATTGTATGAGCTCATAGATGGATAGCTTAGTCAGAGTCATATGTAGGTTTTGCTCCAATCTACTTCAGATACTTACCACAGGTCATGTTGGTGGACCTGGAAGGTCATCTTGCCTTTGCCTAGGTGCGTCTGGTACATTCATGGGAGCTACAGGAGGTTGTGGTTGACCATACTACCTAGTCCTTTTTGCTATGTTAACAATCTAAACCATCCCAACGCATCCATGAGTAGGTATATCAACTCAAACCTAATTTACTTGGGCTCCTTGCTCTCTAGGATCCTCATTATTGGACAACAGGTTTCTGTATATGCCTATGTATCTATTATCATGAGCCTGTGGGTTGTCAACTTTGAGTTCTCCCGCCTCAATCATGTTTTAAACTTGATGCTTAAAACCAACACAAGCCTTAATGTCATGCCCCGGTATCCTGTGATAAGGGAAAAATTGATCTTCCCTATATCCTTTTGGCTTAGGATGGTTGGGATCTATAAGAGGTATATCAAGAAATATGATCCTCCTGGCCTCACTCAACTGATTAAAGATTGATTGCATTGATTATGTCAAAGGCGTGAAATAGCGAGGTGGCTTGCATTCTCTGTTTCACCCCTGATTATTCCTTTGGTTGTAATTGGCTAGAGGGGGATGTGCTTGATAGTTCTAGGGTTGTTGTGCACCCCCATCCTTGGGTGTAGCCAATACAACTTGATTGACTGGAGTAGGGTTGCCCTGCTTCTGTTTGTACTTGTCATTATTACCATTCTTGTTCCACTCCTTTTTGTTTCAGAGTTTAATGGTTCCCTTATCTACTTTTATTTCTTTGATGAGCTTGGCTTGTGACAAAGCTTCCTCAAATGAAGGATACTACTAAAGTTGTAGTAAGAGGGAGATGTGTTTAGATCAAATTTTGGTGAACATGCGAATGATCTCTTCTGTGGGAATGGAGAATGATAATTTCACCATGAATTTTCTCCTTCTATTCCCATAATCTATTATTGGCTCATCATCATATTGTTTTAAGTTGGCCAAGTCTGAAAGGTTCACCTTCTTCTTAGCACCAAAGGAGAAATGATTTAGGAATGCATTCACTAGTTGTTCAAAATTAGTTATGCTATGCTTAGGCAGTTGGTTGAACCATTGAGTGGCAACGCCTGAAAATGTCATTATGAATGTTCTTAGCATGAGAGCATCATTGTATTAAAGATTAAAATAGGCATTGATAAAATTTGTGACATGCTCTTGTGCATCCTCTTCACCCTTAAACTTTTCTAACCTAGGCATATAAAAGTGCTTAGGATATGGAGGGCTAGGGATTGATGGGCACAATGGTTGTGTATTTTTCTCAAAGTTGGCAAGTTATCGACTACCTATTGTTTCTCAAAGGCTTTCATATTTTCAGCAAGCTCTTGAAATACCTTTAATGCGTAGATTTACTCCTCTTGTAAACCTACTCACAATGGCAATGGAGGTAACTCTCTATCCATTTTATTTGTTCCATTTTCCTCCATCCTACGAGGGGACTCAAGATTGTGATCATGATTTTTTATGTTTTCCCTTTCCCCATTAGTTGGATTTTGTTTATGGTTCAATGGGGGATTTCATTGTGGGCTATCTTGTATAGTGTGCCTATCCTTAGGTGAGTCAACACATATAGTTATTTTGTGGTCACCACCATTTCTTTGTAAATTGTTAAGAGCTAGCTGCTCAGCCTGCTCTCTTAAGCGCTGCTTATGTTAGTGTAAGAGTATTTCTCTTTGTTTATCTTGTTCAAGAGCTTCCACTAGCTCTCGCTCCTTACATAATGAATTTTATAACCACCTCATTTGGTCAGTTTGCACTATCATAGAAGACTCATGTTTATCTGACTCTGTTCTTGTTGTCTTGACTCACAGATTCCTTAAGGAGGTTTCTATTGTATTTGTACTCTTGCTAGCTAATGTAACTTGTTAAATGTACTATTGAGTATCCCTACGATCAGACTCCATACATCTACTTTGGGGTCGCTCTGAGGTACCCCCATATTGAGAGATGTGTTTAGAAGTCACATTTCATGAGCTTCTAGATGCAGAGTTCTCGATACCTACAGTTCTTTGAGTTGGTCATGTAGGAAACCGATCCAACCCGTCTAGCTATCTTGTTTTCCATGGTTGGTCCCATGGGGTGCCATTCACTCCTATGAGGTCATAGTCTACGGGAATATTTCCTTTCATATGAAGGGTTTCTTCTATATGATTCCCATGACTAAATGTAGCTCTCATTTCCTACCCTTCAATGGGCAGACCTATTTCATATGTTTCTTATGAATCTTGAGGTATTGCGACTCTTGCTTACCTTCTTGATGAAGAGGGATTTGTGACATGTTTTATCCATGTGGATGGATATGTAGCATTCTCATCATCCCTATGTGAATAAATAGTTTTATAACCTTCTTTATGTCCACGTGATGAGGAAGCCCTTGAAGCTTCCTCACATATTTGAGATGTTTTTATGTGTTTAGAGGAGGCCCTTGAGGTCTCCTTGTGTCTCCTTGATGAGGACGGCTGTGAAGCCTCTTTTTGTTTATGTGAATTTGTTCCATGATGTGGTTCCCTACTTGGTGTTTCTCTAGGAGATCCCCCAAGGGTTGAGTTATCACCCCTTAGGCTCATGGAGCTACGTATCACTGTATTACGGGTGGGTCATTCAATGTTGCTATGACTCTGCCTATGCGTATGAGTTGCTTCAGTCTCTTCCTCGATATCAGATCGAGGGTGCTTACTTCTTGTTTTGACCATGTTGTCTATGAATTGATCTTTTTAGTTGCAATTTAGGAATAACCACACAATACCAAACAAATGTTTATCTTGATTATCGTTTTAAGTGTGCCCTAAACTATTTGGTGTATTTTGATGTGTTGTTCTTTCGATTTCTTACTCTTGTTATTGAATTAAGAATGAGAAGACTCATCCATAGTGACAATCAAGTACACTTGTGCCAAACATGATTTTCTCAAAAGAAGCTAGGATACACCATTGAAGACCCAGTGGGGGGTTCGCCTAGCTCTTCCACTCTGAACCAATGATTGTTCCAAAAGTGGGATACAGTTTGAGCACAAGTAACTTAGTATCACTATAAATAAGTTTCTCAATCCATTTCTAGGAAGCTCTAGGGGGTAAACCAGTGGAAGGAGATGAATTCCAACATCACTGGACTGAATTGAAGGTTGGTGATGAAATCCAACTTCCCAATGTTTAAATGAGACATGCATGTGTGGTGTTTATTTTAAGCTTACATAAAATAAAGTGCATCATATAGCAACAATGAATCTTTACTATATGCCTAAGTGCAAAAAAATACATTTTAATATTCAGAAAGATGCATGAACTACTATGATTTGTATGAGCGCACTTTATTTTGTGCAGTTATGGCCTCTAGCAGGGCCTTAAAGCAAGCAAACAACATACAATTTCTAGCACATTAGATTCTAGGGTGAAATTTTCAGGCATAAGCCGTTATTCCTAGCAACGCCTAGTGGAAAATTAAAAGAATATCTAAGATATGCAAAAAGCTTAATTATCTCTCCTTTTATTCTTTCAATTTCCAAACATAAATGTGTTTTAAGTTCTCTATTTTAGACACATAAAAGTAGACAAAAAGCTATAAAATATCAAATAAGTTGTACCAAACTTTGATCCAGCTTAGAGAGTCAATGTTTTGACCTCTACAACACTCCAATTCTGGCCGTTGTTGACCAGAGCAACTAGTTCTTGGCCACTGTTAGTGGAAGTGGCTAAAGCTCTATTGGTCGTTGTAGCTCAAAGCAATTGATTTTTGGCCATTGTAGCTCAAAGTGGCTAGACATGCATACAAAACTAAGTTAGTATTCCAACAAAAAATGAAAAATTAGTGGAGGTCCCATCGTGATCTCCATCTGTAGTGACCCTGGGATGCATGCACTGCTTTATTTTTCTATTCTACTTGCAATGTTATACCAAAATGAAAATGAAAGACCATGAAATGCATATATCAAAAAATTAACAAAGAGAGATCCTTTTATTGATATTGAAACCCGATTACATGTTGATCCCTCTGAGGGATACCCATTTCGATACAATGAATTACAAGTGGGTAAGATGTCCCCTCGCAAGGGGTGGTGCACTTTTAAAGGCTTCTCGATTATGCACATGGAAATGTATGAGGGCTTAAAAATGCCTCCTTCTCCAGGTCTATTTTCCAGAGAGATCCATTTTGATCTCGTATGTTGTAGATTTCGTCTAATCAACCTGTGGCCCTATAAGTAATGAAACAACAACAAACACTTAGATGTTTGGGAATGCCTCCCTGAATGAGGTTGTTAGTACTAAATATAGCAAATGAAAGCAAGTGCAAATTAGACTAATGCTATGGATGTGAATGCATTAAATGATGCTATGCTAATGATATGCTAAAATAATGAATCTAATGTCTAGATCCCTAAGCTAAGCCTACGGGCCACTATCCAAGACAATGACCGCTAAAGTGATTCTCGTCCTCTTTGCTCCAAAGCTATGGATCAAAGCTTGTATCCTGATGTTGAAATAATAGGTGCTATGCTCTTCAATCCGTCAGGGCTTCTTCATACACGTGATCTCCAAGGGAACTCTCCAAGTCTTGAAAGCTCTTCTCAATGACCAAGATTGATGGATAAAATATCGATGATCCTTTGGTGCTCTTAGGCTTGCACATTTTATAGTGTGAAACCCTAGGTCTATGTCCAAGTCCTAGGAATGAATTTCTCATGCATAGTGCAAGTTAGCATGAGAATATTTTTGTCTTTTCTATGTTTGGAGGCTAGTTAACTGAAATATAACTGCCAAATTGAGTCTCCTATGTGAACTAGTCATTAGCATGAGAATTTTTTGTCCTTTGTTTATGTTTGGAGGTCAGTTAACTAAATTCTAAATGCAAACTCAAGTCTCCTATGTGAACTGGTCATGAAAATGAATGCAAAGTTACTCTCGTTCACCTTTATTGCATGCAGGCTGCCACTTCCACCCGTGATCAGGTCTGTTTGTCGACAAAACTATTTTTAGGTTTTAGCCACTATCATCTGTAGTGACTAAGATCTAGCCACTATCATCTATAGTGACTAAGGTTTGGCCGCTCTATGCTTGAGCGACTAGGATCTGGCTGCTCTTAGATTGAGCGGCTAGGTTTTGATGGCTTGAAAAGGCCCCAAATGAGTGGTGAGAACCACTGTTAATGCTTGGAAAGTTCAAGATTATGTCATCTGATCTTATGAATGTGTCTATGTGAGCAGCTCCCCTAATAATGACATGATTTAGGTGTATATAATATCAAAGAAGTAAACAATGCACACATCATCACACACATGAGAGACATGCTTTAACATGGTTCACCAAATGTGGGTTATTCCATGGAGAAAATATTCCTTATAAATTTTTCTCAATGAATATTTTCATAATCAAATCCCTATTACAATGTTTATGGACCTCTGTTCAAAGAAGACACAAATCCCCTATGCTCAAGTTTGTGGATCTCTATCTAGAGGAGACCTTTGTCCCCACTACTCTAGTTTGTGGATCTCTTTCCATAGAACAAATATATCCCCTCTACTATAGTTTGTGGATCTCTCTCCATAGGAGAACTCTATCCCCTCTATGGCACTTTAATCAACACCTAACCCTTATAACTCCCTAAATTAAAAAATCAAATTTTATAAAAAAATTGTTTGCCCTTACCAACTTGTTGTCACGGGGATTTGAATGCATGACCTCATGGAGCCCACACTCTAGCACTTGCTAAAGCACCACGTGGGCTAACTGCCCACATAACAACCTTACTGCACCACATTTTATTTAAGCCTACTGTTGATCCTTGATGTAAAAAAATATGAACGATCCTGTCACCACCAAGACTTGATCTCGGAAACTCCTTTGTGCCATGCCTTACACGGGGTATGCCTACCAACAAAGATTCCTGCTTGGTTGAAACCAACCACATAGCTACTTTGATTTACATATCATGAACTATATTTTTCCTTTAAAAAAATGCATCGCTTGCCCTCTCTACCTTTACTCGATCATAGTGCACTCGCTCATACAAATAGGATGCAGTTCAAATGCAATTAAATTATCATCACAAAAAATATACCATTGCCAAACGATTTTTCTTCCCCCTTAAATATGCATTTTTGCACTTTAAAAAACATGATGTCGATGCTTGTATTTTACCATATGACGTCGGCACTTGGATTTCACCTTATGTTTTGGCACCCATAATTAAATTTAAATAAAAACCTTTTAGACTTTTAATTATTATAATATTTTAAATCTCAATAAATTTAAATATTATAATTTTCACTTTTACCTTTTTTTTCAACATGAATTCTTTTGTCCTTTATTTGTAAGTTCCACCATGGAGAATTAATAAAACCTTTTATTTCTCTTTGCAAATACCACCATGGAGAATTACTAGTCTTTTATATTTCTTGAAGTGCAACTTTGGAGAGTACCTTGTCTTTGTTTTGCTCACACAACCATGAGAAATATTTTCACTTATCTTTACTTTGACATCAATGACAACCAATGTACTCAAAATTTCCAACAATAATCCCTTTTTTCATTGATGGCAACCCTTTCTAAAAATTCCTTTTTCAACCACTAGATTCTAAATCTGCTCCCCATGACTAAATGCTCTCTCCCTTACTCAAATATCTCCCCCTTTGACATAAATGTAAAATGGACTCCTTTGGGTCTAAATATAAGACTCTTAGATCAACCCCCTCCCCACCTCCTCTCCTTGAGGTGATTAATTTTGGGGTGGGAGTAAGACTACTCCCAATTTCCTTCTAAGATACTCAAAAGTTTCCTTTGGAAGTGGCTTAGTGAAAATGTTCGTAATCTATTCCTTTGTAGTAACATATTCCAATTTGACTTGCTTATCCATAATCTGTTCTCTCAAAAAATGATTTTTGATCAAAATGTGCTTGGTCCTTGAATGTATCACTGGATTATTTGAAATGTTTATTGCACTTGTATTATCACATAGTATGGAGATGGGATGATCATGCTCTATCTTAAAGTCCTTTAAATGTTTCTTCATCCATAACACTTGTGTACAATAAGCAACCACTACAATATACTCTCTTTTGATCCCATGTTGTTCACAAAATTCTATGAATTCCCCTGAAGTAAATTCTCCTCCTCTATCTGATCTTAGATACTTTATCCTTTTACCTATTTTATTTTCTACTAACTCTTTGAATGCCTTGAAATTCTCAAAGGCTTCTGACTTTTCTTTCAAGAAAGCTACCTAAGTCATTATGGAGAAATCATCTATAAATAGCATGAAGTAACTTTCACCTTTTAAAATTTGTCCTTGTAGGACCACATAAATCAGTATGAACTAGTTTAAATGGATTAGATGAAGTAAATTATTTCGACTTGAAACTTGTTCTTGTTTGCTTTCCATGTTGATATTATGCACAAATTGTGCTTTGTGGCCTTTTTATCTTGGATAAATATCTAACTGCATATTTGTTACTTATCTTCACTATGTTGTCAAAGTTCAGATGACCCATTCTTCTATGCCATAACCAAATCTCATCTTCTTGTGATAAGAAATATTTTTCTCCCTTAATTTCACTTAGCATGTAGAGATTGTTTGTAGTTCTACTGGCATCTACAATGAGCTTTCCTGTTTTGGATTTTTTGATTTCACATCTATTTGGATGAAAAGTGATCGTGTGTCCCTGATCACAAAGTTGACTTACACTTAGTAAATTATGCCTCAATCCTTTAACATACAATACATTTTCTATTTTTTATTTTCCATTATCTAAACTCAAGGTCCCTTTTCCATAATTTTTTGTTGAACCATTGTTACAAAATTTTACTAATCCTCCATTGATTTCTTAAAGAGTAATAAATTTACTGTTTTCACCTATCATAAGACTTGAACAACCACTATCAAGAAACCATTGATTTATTTTATCTTGTACATGAAGATTTTTTTGTACCAACATTGAATTATCCTTTTCTTGTTCTTTTCTCTCTTTCCAAACTTTTGAGGTTGTATTCTTTTGATCCTTGTGATCCTCATTTTTGCTTAATTCATGAAATAATATTTTACACCATTTTGCCTTGTGCCCAAAGTTATTGTATTTGTAATAGATGATATTGTTATCCATAAGAGGTGCAAATGAATTGAAATTTCTATCAACATTATTTCTCACATGAACCATGCAATGTACAACTCTATGACCATATTTATTACATGAAAAACAATAGCCATGGAAGAAATTTTGTAACCTATTAGATTATTTTGAATAGTATGGTTGCATGCTTCTTCCTTTTCTATTTTTCTAATTGAATTTTATTTATGAAGCTTCTCTGCTTTCTTCCTTCTTGGTGCTTGACTCTACTTTCTATTTCCCTAGATTTATATCTTGCTGTAACTTGTCTTTAGACTTTTCAATTTCCTTTCTTAGAGAGACAATTTTAGATTCTAACCCTTCACATTCTAACTATTTTTCATTTAATTTTTCTTCCATATCCTATTCAATTTTACTTCCCTCTTCAACTTTTATCTTGAGCTCTGTGAGATTTTGTAGAAGTTCCATCTTTGCTTCCTCATCCTCTTAGATTTGAGCTTTCAAATTTAAATTCTTCCTTTTGAAATTTTTCAAGTTTCTAAGAGCAGCGATAAATTCCTCTTTTATGTTGATCAAAGCTTCTTCTCTATTTTTTGAGGTCATGTATGTCTTGTGGGATCTTCCTTCAAGCTATTAGGCTTTTCACGAAGGAAACCACTCTGATACCAATTGAAGAACATAAGATTATACTAATATGGGGGTGAATAGTATAAGATAAAACTTTTTACTTTTCAATCCAAATGATAATAACAGTAATATCAAAGCAGCAAACAATACATAAATCATCACACACATGAGAGATATGATTTAACGTGGTTCACCAAAAGTGGGTTACTCCATAGAGAAAATATTCCTTATAACTTTTTCTTAATGAATATTTTGGAAATCAAATCCCTATTACAATGTTTATGGTCCTCTATCCAAAGGAGACACCAATCCCCTATGCTCAGGTTTGTAGATCTCTATCCACATAAGACCTTTATCCCCACTAATCTAGTTTATGGATCTCTTTCCACAGGAGAAATCTATCCCCTCTGATCTAGTTTGTAGATATATCTCCATAGGAGAACTCTATCCCCTCTAATATTCTCATATTTGATCAGCTCTGCTCATAAATCTAATCTAATGTGCTCACAACATTATCTTAAACCTACTCACAAGTCTAATTCTAACCTGATCACAAGTCTGCTTCAAACCTGGTCAAAATTTTACCTCTAACTTGTTCACAAGTTGGCCTCAAATCTACTCAAAAGTTTGCCTCTAACCTACTCACAATATCTACTCAATTTTACTCTAATACATGCTCATAATTGCTTATAACACATGCTCAAAAAGGGTTTCACAAAGATGCAAAAACATTTTTTCAAATCTAGCACAAGTAGTTTACAATCTCTAGCACAAGTGTCTCAATATTTTCAATAATGGAAGAACAATAATATTCTCAAAATCCATCCCAATTGTTTCCAAAACATTCAAAAATGAAGAAAAAATCCTAACTCAAATATTTCCAAAAATGCTTACCAAACAACCCTTTTATCTCCACCTTATGTTCTAAAACATTCACTTCAACGAAATACTGTAAACAAGGAATGATGTGTCCATACCTCTTAATTTTCTCTTATGGAGATATGTCTTCAAAAAATTGTCTCACAAAAATTTGATTTTTCTAGTGCCACTTCTTAGATAGCAAAAATATTTTCTTAAACCATCCACATGAACTTCCTTCTCAAAAAGATATGCTGAATGAAATTTGAGATTGATGTTCAATAATTTTTCTCTTATTCTCAAAAATAGGGCATTAATAATCATCAAAGACCTTCAAACTCACTTTCACCATACAAAAATTACAATAAAATATCAAATATTTATAACACCTTATTACTCCTATCTTTGCATATAACACATATTTTTCATTTTCCAACTTTGCAAAAATAAACTATATAAAGCACTCTCAAAATTTTAACAAATTACACCCTTATAACTCCCTAAGTGCAATTTCAAATTTTATAAACTTAACCCTTATGACTCCCTAAATTAAAAAATCAAACATCATCAATTTAACCCTTATGGCACTTTAATCAACACCTAACCCTTATAACTCCCTAAATTAAAAAATCAAATTTTATAAAAAAATTGTTTGCCCTTACCAATTTGCAATCGTAGGGATTTGAACATACAACCTCATGGATCCTACGCTCTAGCGCTTGCTAGAGAATCACATGGGCTAACTTCCCACACAACAAACTTACTACGCCACATTTTATTTAAGCCTTATGCGGATCCTTGACATAAAAAAAATATATGAATTATCCTATCGCCATCGAGACTCGATCTCAGAACCTCCTATGTGTCAAACCTTACATGGAGTTTGCTTTCCAACCAAGCTACTCACTTGGTTGAAACCAACCATGTGGCTGCTTCAATTTACACCTCATACACTATTTTCTTGCCTTTGAAAATGTGCATCCCTTTCCCTCTCTACCTTTACTCGATCACAGTGTGCTCGCTCATATGAATAGGATGCAGTTAAAATGCAATTAAATTATCATAACCAAAAATATACCATTTCCAAATGGTTTTACTTCCCCCTTAAATATGCATTTTGGCACTTTTAAAAACATTACGTCGACGCTTGGATTTTACCATATGACATCGACACTTGGGTTTCACCTTATTTTTTTGTGTCCATAATTAAGTTTAAATTAAAACCTTTTAGACTTTTAATTATTATAATAATTTAAATCTGAATAGATTTAAATATTATAATTTTCACTTTTACCTTTGGGCCTTTTTCAACATGAAGTATTTTGTCCTTGCTTTGTAAGTGCCACCATGGAGAATTAATAAAACCTTTTATTTCTCTTTGCAAATACCACCATGGAGAATTAATAAAGTCTTTTATATTTCTTGCAAGTGCAACTTTGGAGAGTGCCTTGTCTTTGTTTTGCTCACACAACCATGAGAAATATTTTCACTTATCTTTCCTTTGACATCAATGACAACCAATGTACTCAAAATTTCCAACATGATATTTTCAAAGTCATTTATATTACATTGTAATGTTGGTTTATTCTGTTAAAGTAGTTCACCTAAATTACCTATTGGATTGCTAATATTTATAGTCTTTGGAATGATTAGAAGTATAATACATTTATTTTAAGTCATTTCTATTACATTCAACCTTTAGTTTATTCTATTAAAGCAATATCACCATTGCCTATTGGATTGCTAATTGTATGAATCCTTGGAATGATTAAGATGAATGTAATGAGTTAAATAAACCTATGTATTCAATTGTCAATGGTTGATCTATGAATTACCATGAAATAGATTAATTGTATATTGTTTTAAGAGATCCAATATTGTTACACTATACCCCATCTATAATTTTACTTATCTCTTTACCCTTACTCTTTCTCTTAACCTTTCCTTTTCTCTCCCTTTAAAATTTTCCTTACCACTTTTACAAAAGAAAGAAATCTATAGGAGTCAGCCTACTCTGGAGTTTGAAACATAGGAAAACCTAGTTTCATCCACTTACTATATTATGGCTAAAATAGACCAACACAATGTCTTTCCACAACAATGACAAATTTTAGTCCAATAGTAGAGTGAGTTTTTGGCATGCTCGATGGGACAAACGATTAATTTTATCTCATTTACCTGAGGAATTCAATATTAGTTGAACAATATTGATCTCATAAGTGGTGATCATATGTTCATCTGATGACTCCCATAAAAAAGAACCAAAATCCTTGAAAATAAAAAGTTAATAATTTAACTTCACCAAATTTATGCAAGATTCACATATTTGTCTCACCTTTTATATGATAATAATATCTATAGCCAGGAAGTCAAAAATTCCACTTACGTTTGCCGAATTACCTCTTCAAAATTCAAAATGAATTGAAATTCTCGTTCCAAAATTTCCTTTCCAAGAAGCATATCATTTTCCACTCGATTTTTAAACTATACCAATATCATTAAGCCCTATCATAATGGCTCAAAATTTGAATTAATTAGCTCATAAACTACCTAATTGGAACACTACTAGACCTTTAGTTCTATCCCAAATAAATTATATTCCACAAAATGCTATTAAGGCCCTCCCCACCTATGATGGTACTAGAAATATGGTATATCTAGCTACAATTCACAACATCAAAGAAGAAGATGTCATGGTCAGACTATTTGCTATGTCCTTTCAAGGAAAGATACTCAGCTGGTATCACATCCTAGAATAAAATACCATTCACTCATGGTATGATTTGGTAGGACCATTTGTAGAATAATTTAATGAGTTGGAAGATATTTTTTCACTTTTAACTCAATTTACTATCATCCAAAGGTATTTGTAATAGCTAATCACTAGTTTTAATCTAACATTTAGTAGAAATTGATAATAAATTCCATATAATATTAGGCCACCAAGTCCATTAGCATATATTTACTATACTAGATCACTGGGTCCTAATTTGGTATTACAAACCCAACAGTCAAATATTGTTAATTTTCCTCAAGTCTATCAAGCTACTATCATAGTTGAGAATGCTCTAATTTCTATAGGAAGGTTACCCCCAAGAGTAGTAATGACATACTTACCAGGGATACCATAAACCTATTAGAGAGTTGAAACACTTTCTACTCCCATGTCTTTTCCTTATTTTCCTACAATTATTTCCATTCTTACCCCTAAGGCATTTCCTTTGATACCTACTTTACTAGCATTACCGACATAAGAATACAAAGAGTCATCAATTATGTTAGAAGTGTTATCCACTTTGAATAATCAATAATAAGGTTATGAAAATAGAGAAAAGATAAGTAGAAATATCATAATTCAAAATATTCCCTTATATTTCTAGAGATCAAAAACTTTAAGCAGTAATATAGCTAAAAAACCTAATAACAATTATCAAGAAGAGCTAGCATTTTCAAAAACCAAGAATTATCCTTGGTGTCTTGTTTGTAGTGATCAACACAGTGTAGAAACATGTGTTATGTATCAACATCATGTATAATTAGCTCTCAAAATGACTAAAATATCTTAAAAAAATCCAGTTAATATGCTATGGGAGCTAGAACAAATTATGCTCACATATGATCCATTAGAAGAATATATTTTTGTATTGATAAGATCTAGGAAGAATAAAATCCCAGTAAATCCATAGAAATTGGAGCCTTTTAACGTTTCATATCATTCATAAAATCCAAAAGAGAAAAATTTACCCAATATCGAGAAATTCCCAATATAAAAGGAATCTGATACTGCTCCACCATAGTCACAAAAGGATGCATCTAGCTCAAAGCAATCATAAAAGACCAAAAATTTATTACCTGATATATAGGAAGAAGCATATGATAAACTTAGATTTTCTTTAGTCACTAAAAGATAAAGAATCAAGGCTACCCAAGAATACAAAAGGAAGTTCAATGAACTTGAAAAGAAAGTTACTGAAGATGCCAACTTCAATATAGTGGAAGAGTTGAAGAAAACTCCATCTAAAGTAAGCATGTATGATGCATTAATGATTCTTGGTCAAATAGACCTTCTCAAAGCTTCATTTAAGAAAGTGGTTCTATAAGATCAGCCAATTTTTGAGTATATTTTGGCTCAATATGAAATAACTCTAGAATCTATAAAAAATAGACTTCCTCCTTTCTACATATCCTTGAGTATGGAAGGTTGGGTAATTCAAAATTGCATGATTGTTTCTAAAGCTGCTATTATAGTAATTCCAAAAGTAGTGTGTGAATTAATGGGTATGGAATATATTTGTTCCTATCTAGGTGTACTCCAATTGGATGGTATGCCTATGAAAATAGTTGAAGTCATAAAAGATGTTCTTATGACACTTCAAAGAGCACCAAAAATTAATGTGATACAAGAAATAGTTGTGGTTGGTCTAGAGCCTTATTTTGGTCTTTGCTTATCACATGAATTGATTTTAAAATTGAAATATTACATGTACCTAGACTATTCTCATATGGTGATTTCTCACAAAGGAAAAATAATAAATATTCTTCCATAAAAACCTACATCCTATGACATTGAAAGAATAGGGGAAGATGAATATATTAACACCATCAATGAGGAAACAAACTTGTTGGAAGATGTTTTAGAAGAAATGAATACTAAATATCAATTCTCCCTAAAAAACTAAAATTCTATTATTGAGACGGGTATGGGTACTTACCACCTCTCATCTCCAGAGTGTAAAAATAAAATATTAGTTATTTCAAGACTTGCATAATTCAAAACTTTGGAAAATGTATTTGGATGGAGCTGGATGTAAGAATGGCATTGGGGCTAGCATTGTATTGATATCCCCTTCAGAAGACATCAAGAGTTTTTCATATAGGCTAACATGGAGTTGTACTAATAACGTTGAATATAAAGAACTATACCTCAGTATGAAGCAACTAGAAAATATGGGAATCGAGATATTGATAATTTATGGTGATTCAAAGCTAATCGTTAGTCAAGTCATTGAGAAATGACATAGTATACACCACTACCTAAATGCATACCAAAATAGATTTTGGAATATGATGGAAATCCTTGAAACTCTAAATATAAAACCTATCCCTTGAGAACAATATGAATTAGCTGATGCACTTGTAGCTAAAGGAGCAAACTATGCACATGCTTCAAAGTTGGAAAATATTTGAAAGTGATCAAAAAATTATAGACTTCCTTATAAAAGAGACAATCTACTCAAATCAATCAGAAGAAATATCCTAACATTTTGATCAAGTAGACATAATTCAACTAAAAAATAATCATATTCCTCAAGGATTAATCACTCTTGAAAGCCTATTTGATAACAATGATAGGAATGTAGGTAGAAGAATGAAAATAGAACAATAAGCTTACAAGGAAGTCAATATTAAACTAGGAAAAATCCTTAGATTTGGAATACAATGTACAAATATGGATATAGATCAACTTAAACAACTTTGTATTCAATACCAAGATATTATAGCTTGGAGCTATGATGACCTTAAGGTCTATAATAAAGATATAATTCAACATACTATTGAACTTGTCCCTGATTCTAAACCTTTTAGACAAAAAAAGAGTTCTATCAATTCAAAAATTGAAGAAACTATGAAGCAAGAATTGCTAAAACTATTAAATGCTAAAATCATTTATCCAATCAAGCATTCCACATGGGTTGCAAATCTAGTCCCTATTCAAAAAAAAAATGGAAACATTTGTTTATGCGTAGATTTCATAAACTTGAATAGGGCATCATTGAAATATCACTATCCTCTACCATAAATTGATAAGATTCTAAAAATAATATCAGAAGAAAAAATATTCTCACTATTAGATGGTTTCTCAAGCTATAATCATATATGGGTAAAGGATGAATATCAACACAAGATAACTTTCACAACCAAATGGGGTACATTCACCTACCAAAGGATGCCATTTGGATTATCCAATGTAGAGGCAACATTCCAATGTGCTATGGACTTTGCCTTTGGAGAATTGGTAAATAAAATAATTTTGATATATCTGGATGATATGACAATATTTTCTCATGACAAACAACAGCATTTGGATCATTTAGAAAAAGTCTTCAAAAAATGCATAAAGTTTGGGATATCCTTAAATCCAAAAAAATATGTATTTAACATCATCTACAAACAAGACATGACAATAGATCCTGAAAGAATCCAAGCCATACCATATCTTACCATTCCTCTAAATAATAAAACTTTACAATATTTCTTTGGATAAGTCAATTTTTTTTGCAATTTTTTTTAAGACTTTTCATAGATTGTAAAACCCATGACTGAGATCTTGAAAAAATATGCAATATTGTGGATCCCTAAAAGGATATAAGTATTTGAATAGATCAAAGAAGCTATCACTAAAGCTCCAATATTGATCGATCTAGATTTTAGCAAGGACTTTATCATGTATGCTTACAAATCTAAGGATATTTATGTTGTAGTATTGACAAAAAAATGCTCAAGAAGAAGAACACCCAGTATTCTTTCTAAGCTAAAATTTCCATGATTATCAAAATAATTATAACTTCATAGAAAAATAGGTATATGCAATCATGAATTCTTTAAAGAAATTTAGGCATTACTTGTCACAGAGTAAGACTATAGTCTATGTAGTTCATGTAGATGTTCAAAATTTTATCATTCAAGAACTCAATGATAAGAGAGTTGGTTGGGTAACTAAGATACAAGAATATGATGTAGAGACTTACCCCACCAAAATCATGAGGGGGATAACATTATACCAATAGTTAGTAGCTTCACAAGAAGGCTGTAATTTGTGCATAAGCCAAGAACCAAATAATGTGCCCAAGACTAGACAAAATGTGGAGGCACTCGATTGGGTT
This sequence comes from Wollemia nobilis, assembly GCA_028583015.1. Lineage (NCBI taxonomy): Eukaryota > Viridiplantae > Streptophyta > Pinopsida > Araucariales > Araucariaceae > Wollemia > Wollemia nobilis. Next base: position 5,728,689 of record JAQPPZ010000456.1, read on the forward strand.
AAAGAATTAATCCAATAATTTCATATAAGAGGGTGTCCAAAAATATTGAATCCCTTATAGAGAATGAGGTTTAAGCTTCAAGCATTGATGTATGTCTTGATAAAAGAAGGTTTATACCAATTTTTTTTTGATGAAACACTCTTAAAATGTATAAAAATAGAAGAGAAATATAAGGTTTTAACTATATTTCATTCAGGTTTATTTGGAGAACACTGTTTACGACATACCATTGTTACCAAGATCCTCAGAGCAAGTTATTACTAGCTGATGATTTTTGCAAATTCTTTTAAAGTGGCCTGATCATGCAAAAAGTGCTAGAGTTTCAATAGAAGAAATAGAAATGCTTCATTACCTCTACAACCAATTATGATAGAAAACCATTCCAAAAATGGGGTCTATACTTCATTGGAGTTATCAATACATATTCTTTAGTAGATCATAAGTACATATTCACAGCTACTGACTACTTTACCAGATGGACTAAAGCAATCACTACAAAGGTGGTAAATCAAGACACGATGATTGAGTTCATTGAAAATTTGATAATAACATTTGGTATTCCAAATGCAATAGTAAGTGATAATGGGACTCTTTAATTGGTGTTAGGTTCATGATTTTTTTTGCACAATATGTAATATATCTCAAAACTTCTTCCAACTATTACCCATAGGGGAATGGGTTAGTTGAATCCACCAACAAAAACCTATTAAGAATCATTAAGAGAAACATTGGAAAAAATAAGAGGACATGGTATTTATTGCTAGACCAAGCACTTTGGGCTGATAGAATCACAATCAAGAAATCAATAAAAATGTATTCTTATGCCTAGTCTATGGAAAAGAAGTTATTCTCTCAATTCTAGAGTTTCCAACTATAAAAATGTTAAGTTAGATGGGTTTTCTCGATATGGAAGCCATAGAGGTTAGACTAGCACAGTTGACATTATTGAAAGAATAGAGGAAAAAGGTCTATTCCAATTTCCAATGTCCCTTTATTGCAACCAAGAAATGGTTTAAAAAATACAACATATTGGGACTTAAAAATAAGCAATTTCATGCTCAAATGGGATGAAGATAAATCAAAACTTGGGAATCACAAAAAAATTGATTCGTTCTAGACATGACCATATTAGATTATCACCAAATGAGAGTTTAATGCATATGAACTAGTAGAAAAAAATGGTCATATTTTACCAATATCAGTAAATGGATACCATTGAAGCACTTTATATGAAGTGCCACCACAGGAAATATGTACAATCTTACCAAAAAAATCAAAATAAAAAACATACAGAAAAGAATAAAATAATGGTATTACAAAATGCTCTAGTGAAGCAATCATATGACTCAGCAATATCTGTAAAAAATAAAAGAATGATTTAAATCACATGCTTCAAATATAATTACAACTACTACAATTAATGTTTTAAATATTATTTTGATATTTTACAAGTAATCAATGGACGAGAAAAGACTACACAAGGCAAATTGTAATAGCAGAAAAGAGATCATACATATAGTACTTAGAATTCAAGCGAGCAATAAAAAAGCATAAAGAGTCATATCTTTTGAAAATAATGGCTAGAAACACAAGAGTAACCAACAACAAGATGAAGAAAGCTCTCCAAGACTAGTAGTGCCACATTGAAGACACAAAGTTGATGTTCAATAATCCCAATCAACTACGCAAATATACTAAATAAAGAATAGCACAAAGTGTGTCTCCTAATACTCCTAGCTCATTCTATAACCACTCTTTCTTGTATTGTTACATCTACAAATATATTCACCCTTACCCAGAGTTGGATTTAGCTATCTCAAAACATTACAATGTGCAATTAAGAATGATTCAAGATGCTAGCAAAAATATCTTCCACCTCACCCTAGATTGTATAAGAGATACTTTCACCAATGGAGAGAAACCTTGAGTTAATCCCAAATATATCAATTCCCCTATCCAAACCAAATATTATGAGTCTAATATGACCCAGAAAAGAGAAAATATTTTAGGAGGTGGTTACACTATTAGCTTCATAAACTCCCATTTGAGGATAAACTCCCAAAAATCCCACTAAAAGTTTTAGATTTCAAAAACCCAGAGTTATATTCCATGCTAGTAGTTATTTTCAACCTACCTTCAAATAGGGAGGTCCATGATTACCAGATAATAATGGCCTATATCATTTCTAAACTAAGGTACTATGATGAGTCTAATCCAAACTTTTTTTGGAATCCCATTTTCGTTGACCCAGTTGTAGTTATTTTCTCATGGATGATTTCATATGTAACAAGATTCATGAGCAACTGACCCAGTTGTAGTTATTTTCTCATGGAATTTTTCACTACTGCTCGTGTATCACTCCAATTTTTTCGCATCCTTACCTTCAGGCTATAGGATCCACGCCCAGAATGGGGATGTGAGAAGGATGGGACAATACCTCGGACTGAAATGCCCTTTGAAGGTCGTGCCTCTCAGGGGAGGGATATAAGGGTGAATTTTTGATGGATGGTGGGTTCACTAGGAAACTTTTGAGTGGCAGTTTCCACGCCTAGGTTGAGAGTAGGTTTGATGTGTTCATTTTGTGCTTTAATCATTCAATTCCTAGGTTTGGCCAAGATGAATCTAAGCTATTCTATATGCCAATGCTGATTTATATGAATACAAAAAACATGAATAAGTGCTAAACACATAAAGTATGCTAAATAAGACAAAATATACCTGATTCCGGATGTCTGATGAAGATTCTAAGGTTTGTAGAAGTCCAAATCGTCTCAAATTGTACGTAATCATATAAAATTGCATAGAATCATCTCATATCTTAGTTGGTCATCTGATATCAGATGAGATCATCATCAATCTGACGAATTTGTCAGATGAATTGGTTAGAAACCTACAGTCACAGAAACAGATACCAAAAACAAAAAATTCAACTGTAAACACAAGGGGAAATGATAGAAATGATAGTAAATTTACCTAAATGATAGATCAAAATAGCAATTAAAAGGAAATGCATCAATTTAATAATTTATTTTAACTTTATCATGCATCTATGCTAAATGAGGTGAACTCCAGGATGCAGAAAATAGAATAAAATAAGTTAATGCATAAAGGAATGAAGAGAGAAGATAAAGAAATGCAAACTTCGAGCTCTGATTGCCTCTAATTTGGATTGCAATCAAGATCACCTCCAATCTTACGAGATCATCACCGATCTGCAATAGGATCATCCAAAATCATCTAGAATCGCCTACGATGATCCGAGCTTGCTTCGACTGAAAAACAATAAAATTCCTGCAAGAAAACTTGAAATACGTGATGCAAATGAAGGTACGAGGGTGTTCTAATGCACAAAAACTAAATTTGCAGGGAAATCAGTCAGTCAGGGGGTTTAGGGGGATAAACTAAGAAAATCCTAGTTTATATAGGATTAGGGAGAGGTTAGGAGGTTGGAGATCATCCCAATTTGGGAGATCTCCAACAGGGGAGACTCTAACTGCGTAGACAAGCTTTCTGCCCAAGTTAGAGAAGCTGTTGAATAGAAGCTAATTATGAAAATTTGGTTTTGGGACGAAATTGTCTGGACGTTCTATTCTAGACGAATTCGTCAGATCTGGGATGATTTCGTCTGATCGTCGATGATATCGTCCAATGGCAAAACAAATCCTAAAAATGGCACGAAAAACAAGGGGAGCGGGTAACGGGCGGTTTTGGGTTAAAATTCAAATTTTTATCTTTTTACTAAGGTTTAACTGCATCAATTTTAGGGTGCTACATTTTGCCCCCTCTTTAGCAAATTTTTTTAGGAAAATGCGTTAAAGATGAGTTCTCATTTTACGAGAAAGCAAAAATTTTACTCAATTTTATAGACGACGATTCTAGGTCGAATCGTATGACTGCTAATTATGGTGCCCCCTTCGTGTTTTTACCCAAATCGAATGTTCGAGGTAAAAGCGTGGAAAAGAAAAACTAAAAATGTTGTTTTTAAATAAAATTAAGAAAAATAGGGTAAAACCCTAATTCATTTTTACTATTCATTTTTACTGATTGAGAGCTCTGTAGACAAAAATGGTTGAGACAACGCACCGATCGACAGAGGTCCGGCACGGGCTATGGGTAAGGATCTAATCCTAGTGAATTATGTTTGAATTTGATTTGTGCAATTTTTTGTTTTAAATTTTGACTATTTTGGGGCATCGTGGCCGTTTTTAGGCCGTCGATGACATCGGGATGAAATCATCCTCATTTCATCGAAATCATCCCTATATCGTCGATTTCGTCTGAGGGCGAAATCGGCGAACTAGGGGCGATCCCGTCCAACAAGGGGTGATCCCCAAGTTGCAAAATTAAAGATGATTTCATCCTACCAAGGATGATTTTACCCAATTTGGGACGATATCATCCAATGGTGGACGATATCATCATTTTTATGAAATTAAGCTTGTTTGAATTGCATTTATTTGACTTTAATAATTGGTTTATTAATGAATTTTATTGTTTTATTGTTTGTTTTGCAGAGGGGATTACTAAAGAGTCGAGAGTGGAAATACGGGGGGCTGAGGGATGATGTGGCCATGCTCGACTAGGCGGAGCGAGACCGACTAGCATAGGTCGGACTACAACATGTGGTAGAGATGCCACAAGTACCGACGAACATGGGGCTACTGACAGCCCTAGCAAAGAGATGGTATCCAGGGTCGTCCTACTTCTGGTTATTGATAGGGGAGATGGCTCCCACACTAGAGGATGTATGGAGGATCTTGAAGATCCCCATACAGGGACGGTTGATGACTCCTACGACCAATCAGGGCCAAGCTATGATGAGGCTGAGCGGAGACCCGAGCTTCACCCTGGAGAAGGGCAGAGTGAACATCGAGTCTCTGAGGTAGATGCCTAGGGCATCTAGGTTGACTCGAGTTTTGGTTGGGATAGTGGGTGGCCTACTGCTATGCCACTACAGCAGGTGCATATTACCCTGGCTCCTTTCAGATGTGGTCTGTGACGTAGGAGACCACGGGTACAGGTTTGCATGGTGCAGCTTTGTACTATGCCACTTGTATAGGATCTTGCATGGGATCGTATACAAGGGAGGCCGATGTCTAGTTTTGACATCGCTGCTATGGGTATGGTGCTAGGAGCACATCATGGTGTGAAGGTCGGTAGGACTCCCACTAACAGGGGTTGACCGAGAGAGGCCCCGGGTTTTCTATTGGTGGCTATAGAGAGGGTCACAATGACGGATAGATCTACCAATGTCATGGAGGTTTCTAGATGACCTCATCCTAGACCAGATCACCTGGAGGCTATGGAGAGAGCATCCAGGGTGGGCATAGGACGGGCAGGAGCTGGCTCACATCAGGTGAGTCTATTGGCTGAGGATGGAGTAGGGAGAGGTAGAGCTCCATCACTATGACCAAGTTTTGAGGTAGTTCAGTCTACAATAGGGGATCCCTTCTCTCAGAGACTATGAGTACTCCCGCATTATCCAGGATAATACCACACTGAGCGAGGCTCCAGATATGCAACGATTCTAGAGTCAGGACATGGATGATGCCCCCATCCAGCTAGTGGATGGAGATGATGATGGGGTCGCTGATGGATATGATGCTTGGTACACAGTCATCCACCCTCCTCAAATTACGAGGGCACAGGGTTCGGTGCATGTGATTGTGCAACGAATGGGGAGGTGGCACTAGGCAGCCATTGAGGTAGCATGGGGTCACAATGGGAGAGAGCAGTGACGATCTCCATAGGAGAGATGCCAAAGGATGGCACAGGCTCCACAGGGACCACAGTGGACAGGGATGAGGGAGGAGGGATTCCATTATCAGCAGGGGGAGAGGCCACCATCACCCGATAAGGGCAAGGGTATCGAGGTATGGGAGAGCAGCGAGACGGTGGCTCTCCAGGCTGAGGTTGCCTACCTTTGGGCTCAGGTGTAGACACTACAAGATGAGGCTACATGGCTTAGGGCTCGAAGTAGAGGGACGAGCACTCAGGATCTGGCATGGTCTATTTCTCAGACCATGTTCTACCAGGGATTATACTATCATGTGGTTCTAGAGGGGTAGAGGATACCGCTTCCAGCTAGCATTATGGAGCTGATCATGATGGGATCATCGAAGAAATCCTCATAATCGATGGTGAGGACCTGAGACACAGCCTAGACCTCTATGGGACCACCTCCTCCACCTCAGGGCAAGAGAGGAGATGATGCTGAGAGCTCGAGGGCTTCTCAAGGCTAGCTACTATATACTATAGATTGTATATATTATTATTACTTTTTGAGGGGATTGAGTATGCCAGGGTATTGATTGTGGCATACCAATCCAGATGATGTACATAATTTATTGATATATATAGATCATATTTTTGATGATATGACTTGTGTATATGTTGTATGATGCTTTAATTTTGGATTTGTTGATTAATTATTCATGTAATTATGTCATTTTGAAAAGAAATTATAATTTTTATGCCATGCCATAAAATTGAAATGGAATAATCTGATGTAAACAAATTGGTTGTTTTGTGGTGTGATGTGATGCAAAAAATAAAAGGGACTTCTAACAATAATTTCAAAGGACATTGTCATTGTTATAGACCATTTCATGGAGTCGCTGCTCACTAGGTCATCAAGCTAATCCCAGTATAGAAATATTGCTAAAAGTAAAAGGGTGCTTAAGAGACTGTCTTAAGACTTTGTGTTGTGATGATGAAAAATGATGATGGTGATGATTTGTTTTCAGATTTTCATAAAAATATTATGCATGAGATATGAAAAGAAATATGATTTTTGCTAGGCATAAATTCCTAAGTGTGATAAAATTTTGAACAATGCCTTAGAAATTATACCATGGTTGCAAAATGGAATATTTGACATAATGAAATGAAATAGAAAAATTTGCGTTCCTTTTAAAGTACAATTGTGTAACATAATGATGTAAGCCGTAAGTTTTTATGAATTTAAAAATGGATGGGAAAATAAAATTAGAACAATGGTTTGCATAGGCATAGAATTATAGGTATAGAATTATACCATCATCGTGAAATCCAAAGAAGGAAATTGATATTTTAGTGTTATTGCATGATTGATTTTTGATTTTTGAGATAAACAGAAAAGAATAATATATAAACATGACTTTATTTACTAGGTTTTTGAAGATGTTTGTGAAAGAAATTTTTTGGATTTGTGGAAAGAAATATATTTAACTGTTTTGATGCTAAGCAAATGTTCTTAAATAAGAAGATGAAATGGTTCTAAAAGAATTGCAGAGATATTTTAAATTATCTTAAAGATAAAATGTAGATTTATAAGGAACCCTCATGTGCAAATGTGAGTTCATTACTGATCTTGATTTATCATAATGATACAAAATCTCTCAAATACAAATGTTTGTGCAATTGTATTGTTCATTCACCAATTTTGAGCAAGATAATTTGATACAAGTAATTTGAATTAACCAAATAAGTGTTCTTTGACCATGATTTATATGCATGTAACCGTACCAGACTACTATGTAAGTTAGGTCATCAAGAGCTAGCTGATCCATAAGCTAACATAGGTCTATACAAAAGAATGTTGCTAATGTGACAGACATATCACCACGCTAGGGATTACCCAAGGCCAAGCGGGTTGGGCACAAACCGCCTGTTATGGGGCTTACCTCACAATTTTTGAATAATTGAGAATTCTAGGGATTCAATATCATTCACCCTTATTTTCTTTTCAAGGGGTAGGGAAAGGGATTTTATTGCTTTTTGCTTTTTCTTTTATCTCTTTTTTTTTTTTTGTATTTTTGCTTGGAACTGAGATAATGCTGAAATATTGTTGCGATGGTATAAACTGATATTTTTCTTTTTCTCATTTTCTTTGACTTTTCTTTTTCTTCCTATGCTAGATATACTTGCTCGGATTGGTTGTAGAGTAAGGGATTTTTATTCTGGGTAGGGGTGAGCTTGTCCTTTTGCCAATTCTCAAAGATTCTAGACCATGTGCATGATAGGATAGCAGGGGAAACTTTTCGCTCAAGAAACCATTTCTACTATGTAGCATCATATCAAATTTGCAATGAAATCATTTTAATGTGAAAATATATACTTGGTTAAGTAAATAACAAGATCAGTTCTCTATGCTCAAAACTTTATTTAATTCAACTGTGGACTTTGATATAAGAGAGATTAATAATCATACCAAATAAAATTAAGATATTTATTCATGTGAGTGTGAAAGTGCGGGATTCCAAATAAATGCTAATTTATCCTAAATAACTAGAAATATAACTGCAATACTTCAAGAATTGACGAGTTCGAAAAAAAAAGATGTTTTGAAGATTTTGATGATTTTGAAGTTTTTATAGTTTGATTTTAATTTATGAATTGAAAGAATAAATACTATTGATGTGTTGTGAAGTTAGTATATGGATGACAAAAATGAAACAATATGCAAAATAACAATATATACAATGATGAAATGCCTAGATTTTATGCATAATAGCGTTTGAGATGCATAATGTTCATAGGTTCTTTAAGATATTTACCATCTAAGGTAACTAATCGGTATGCTCCTGAGCCAATTTAGCAGTGATGACATATGGCCCAAGCTAGTTAGGTTCAAATTTATCTTTAAGATCTTTAGTTGCATTAGTATTTTTTTTATTTTCTTTTAAGACAAGGTCGTCGATCTCAAAGGATCGATGATGAACTTTCTTGAGGTATGCTCGTTTAAGATTGTTTTGGTAGGCACGAAGATGTTCCAAAGCATTGATGTGCTTCTCATCTAGGAGTTCCAGTTGACTAAGTCTGCCAGCATGATATTCATCTCCTACTTCAGTATCTTGAAGTAGTAGAGCCAAAGAAGGAACTTATAATTAAAAAGGAAAAATAGCTTCAACGCCATAAACCAAAACAAAAGGTGAAGCACCCGTGGGAGTACGAACACTAGTTCGATAAGCCCACAAAGCAGGGTATAATTGGATGTGCCAATATCGACCAGATTTATTGACCAATATTTTGAGGATTTTGATTAATGTTTTATTAGATGCTTCTGCTTGGCTATTAACCTGAGGATAATAGGGAGTGGACCAACAATGTTGAATTTTATATTTTTGACATAAATTTTTGACATCTTTATTTTTGAAACAAATGCCATTATCTGAGATGAGATTTGCAGGAATTCCGAACCTACAAATAATTTTATTAAAGATAAATTTGGAGACTTGTGTTCCAGTGCAATAAGCTAAGGACATATCTTCAACCTACTTCGTGAAATACTCGGTGGCAGTTATGATAAATTTGTGTCCATCAGATGACATAGGGTTGATTTTTCCAATGATGTCTAAGCCCCATTTTGAAAAGGGCCAAGGAGATGAAATAGCTTGCAGCTCTTGTGCAGGCGCATGGACAAGGTTAGTGTGTTTCTGGCACTTGTCGCAATGGTGCACGTAATCATGTGCATCATTCTCCATGGTAGGCAAAAAATATCCTATCCTAAGGAGCTTCTTAGCAATGGTGCTACCACTAAAATGTCCCCCACAAGATCCATCGTGGGCTTCACTCAAAACTTATCTAGATTCTTCTAGATTCAAACATTTCAATAGGATGCCTTCAAAAGATCTCCTATACAAGGTATTACCAATAATTATGAAGTGACTTGCTCGTCTACGTAATAACCGATGCTGGTTGCTATTACAACCTTCAGGGAAGGTCCCATTTTGAATAAAATTAAATATATCAGTCTACCAAGGTTCAAGAGTAGTTTCGTTGATTAGAAACACATCCAAAGGTTCTAAGCATGATTTATTTGAAGCGGGTTCTTGGAGTCAATGAATAATGATGGTATCATATTCTTCATCTAACTCCAATGGCAAAAGAGATGCAGCTGTAGCCATAGCATCATCCACACGATTGCTAGTTCGGGGAATAGCTTCCAAGGTAACTTGATAAAATAAATATAATAATTGTAAGACATATGCTTTATATGGGCATAATTTATCATCTCTGGTCTGATAAAAATCATTGATTTGATTTATGACAAGTTGAGAATCACCAAAAACTAATAAATTTTTAATTTTCAATGCCAAGGCAACTCGTAATCCAAGGATTAGAGCCTCATATTCAACAATGTTATTAGTGCAAGCAAATGTTAGTTTGAAGGACAGAGGTATAAGATGTTTCTATGAAGATATTAAAATAATACCTGCACTAGCCCCACTCATGCATCGGGCTCCATAAAAGTATAGGGACCATTGCTCTGGATGGTCTGCCTCTAATTTAAGGCATTCATCGAGAAACTCAATGATGAGGGGATGGGTAGACTCTAAGGGTGTAGTAGCTAATTGATATGCTATGATTTAACCTTTAACAAAATTTTGTCCTATAAATGTGAGTTCAAACTCGCTTAGCGCAAGAACCCACTTAGCGGTGCGACCAGATAAGTACGATCGACTCATGAGATACCGCAAAGGATCGAATTTAGCAATAACATACATTTTTTGACTGAGCATATAATGGCGTAGTTTTTGTGTAGAAAATATGACTACTAGACATAACTTCTCTAATGCTGTATAGCGAGTTTCATAACTAATTAAGGTTCTACTGATATAATAATTAGCACGCTCTTTCTTCTCATCATCAAGTTGAGCTAACATAGCTCCTAAGGCAAGATCTGAAGTAGAAATATACAAGATAAATGGGCGATCAAATCTAGGTGGTGAAAGCACAGGTGGGTTAAGGAGATATTGTTTGAGGATTTCAAATGCTTCCTGACTTTCGTCATCCCAATGAAAAGAGACATATTTCTTAAGAATCTTAAGAAAGGGTCCGGTTTTGTCTGCCAACTTATCGACAAAGTGATGAATATATTGAAGCTTACCTTGTAGACTCCATAATTTAGATATATTTGTGGGTGCGGGCATATTAGTGATAGCCATGATCTTGAGAGGGTCAATTTCAATGCCACGTAAAGAAACTATAACCCCTAATAATACGAACTTAACTCCGAATATATATTTAGCTAGATTTAGTCGGATAAGATATTCCCTTAACCGATCAAAGACTTGTCTCAAGTTAGCTAAATGATCATCTTCTTTGATGGAAAGAGCTATAATATCATCTACATAATCATGTAGAATATCATGCATCATATCATGAAATATATAAGTCATGGCTCGTTGATATGTTGCACCTGCATTATTTAAACCGAATGGCATCACTTTCCAACAAAAGGTCCCCCAAGGGGTAATAAAGGTTGTTTTAGCCTGATCTTCAGGAGCTATCCTGATCTGATTATAACCAAAAAATCCATCCATTAGGGATATCATTCCACTCCCAACAGTAAAATCAATGATATGATCCATGTTGGGAAGAGGAAAATCGTCTTTAGGGCATGCAACATTAATATCTCTAAATTCTGTGCAAACCCTAATTTTGGTAGCTTCTTTCTTAGTTACTGGAACTACATTCGAAATCCATTCAGCATAATCAATGGCTTGTATAAAAATAACCTTCAGGAGTTTTTATAATTCTCCTTTGACTAGTAAGGCCACTTTAGGATGCAGTTTTCTAAGTTTCTATTTAACAGATTTAGCATCCAGATGGACTACTAGGTGATGCATAACTACGAAAGGGTCTAATCCTGGCATATCCTCATATGTCCAAGCAAAACCATCTTCATAGTCTTTAAGAAATGCAATGTATTTATCTTGTTTTTCTTGACTCAATTATGATCCAATGTTGATTATGTGAGGGTTATCATTGGTTCCAATGTTAATTTTTATGACGTTTTCTACTTCCATGTGTAAATATCTCTCAAAATTAGGTGGGGTAGGTGAAACACCCAATTCTTGTAATTCTTCCAAGGTTAGCTTGGATAATTCATTTTGAGGAGTCGTGGACTCAAGCTGGGCTATACTATGTATAGAGCCATCGAAATAAAATCCATGATGTAATAGTTCCTCAATGGAGACATCATGGAAGATGTCTCCCTCCAACTCATTGTCGGATTTGGTGATCATCTGAGGGTAAGCTATGGATAGCATATTACATGTAAATGGCTTATTCATTAAATGCAAGGCATCACATTTATCCAAATAATCTTGGTAACATATGAGTTGGTCATCATCCTCAAATGGGAAGGGCTGACCCTTACTAGGAAATAGGCCCACACCACATCGGACGGGCCATGGTTCTACCTCAAAATGTTCTTTCATACCATTTTGGAAAGGTCCCAAACCTTTCCCTTTATATCCCAATTTAAGCATTATAGGCTTAGCTTTAATATACTCATTAGTAAAATAACATCGAGCATATCCATCATAATGTGTCTGGATGTTTCTAGGTATTCTTCCTCAGTCATATCCCTTATAAATAAAAGCGCAAATCCCAACTTGGTAAATACTTCCCATAGGCTATGGGAGGCCCAAGGTACGAGGAGAGGGTGACAAATTATTTAAGATAAGGGAATATTGCATAGCAACGTTCGTTTGTTCTGATATAAGAATTTTAGATAAATCGGGTAAAAGCTCATCAGTAAGAGCATAAGAGATAGAAGGAACATTTCCCACATCTTCTGATGCAGAAAATATGCCTTTAGTGGATGTAGATGGTGTAGAAATGTCGATGGATGATTCTATAGGTATGGAATTTATAGGAGTAAAACAAGAAGCATTGGTTGTGGGTTTAGGATCTTTTGGAAGTCCTAATGTGGTTTATCCGAAAGATGGTTGAACTATATGTAGAGGTAGAGTTGATGGAGAAAAAATAGATGATGTTATGGGTGTGTGTTTCACACGTTTAGACGGATGATTAGAATTAGGATGTGTGGATGACATAGCAAGGCAAAATTGAACTCCAAAAGGTTCTGCCAAAGCACACATATCAAAGGGTCTAGGATCACCATGAATGGTAACCAACTAATTTTTAAATTCGAATTTAACACACTGATGTAAATTTGAGGGAACAACTCGCATCGCATTGATCCAAGGGTGACCCAAGAGTATATTGTATGATTCAGGGCAATGTACAATAAACACGGTTGTATCTAAGGTTCTTGGACCAAATTGCAATGGCATAGTAATAACTCCACACGTTTCTTGTGTTTCGTCATTGAAGGCTTTTATGATCATATCAGTTCTTTTCATTTTGTCACTTCTAAACCCAAATCTTTGGTAGAAGTCAAAAGTGCAAATGTTTAAAGATGAACCATTATCAATCAAGACTCGTTTAACTACTACATCTCCAATTAGGGAAGTAATATATAAGGGGTTATCCTTATGTAAACTATGTTGCGGTATATCTCTATCCCGAAAGTCAATACAATTGACTTCTCAAGTTATGATAGTATTGGTTATGGCTGCAGGTTGAATATTTTGTGGTACCATCATTTGGATTAATGTGAGCATTAATTCATCCCTATGTGTAGGAGAATATATTAAAAGGTCCAAAAGGGAAATTCTAGTTGTAGTATTTGATAATTGTTCATTAATATTATAAGGAGGTTTAGGTTGAACATTAGGTGCCTGATTCCCTTTATTAGGAACCTTCAAAATAAATGGAGCTGATCCATCATTCTGCATTTGATCTTGTTGAGAATTTTGAGCTTGTTGTCTAGTAACAGCTCCGATGGTACCTATAATATTATTTTGCGGATGATGAATGGGTCTTGGTCTAGCGTTTATGGCTTGTTCATTAGAAAGTAATTACTGAGATGATGTTCTAGTAGTGACTCTTCTTGGAAATGGTTCTTCTGGAACCATAGAATTTGTGATAGGTTGAATAGGATCTAATTCATCTTCAGAGCTATTCAATTGATTTGAAGTAATTTCCATGTCACTTTCAATCTCATATTCTGTATCACTAATATCAGGTTTCTGAATGTTATATAGAGGTCTGGTCGTAACCATGGATAAAGTTGTGTCAAATATTTCCAAATCATTAGTAGGTAAATGCCCACTAATAGTTCCTACATATTAGGTAGGAGGGGGAACATTATGATGTTCAATTTGATTAGCCACTTATTTACCATGCTTCAGTAAATTATGTTGAAATATGTCTAATGATTGATTGGCATTCTGATTCTGATTTCCGGGGATGTTCTTTTGAGCATTATTGGGAGGATTTTGTTTAAGTTGAAAGGCTTGCACCTCCATCTCATTGTTATCAATTAAGTCTTCTATTTTATGTTTTAGTCTTTTACAAGAGTTGGTAGCGTGTCCAAGTCCTCTATGGAAATCACAGTGTAAATCAGCTTTGTATCCGGGTATAGTTGGATCAGGTTCCTGGATATTTGGTAATTGGATCAAACCTCATGCTAGTAATTGTGGGAGAATGGTTGATAGAGGTTGATTTAACCTAGTAAATTCTCGAGGTGGTTTATCAGGAGGTTTCAATATAAACTTCTCTGTTGTTTTCGTAATATTAACATTAGCAATGTTTCTACTATCAGTGACTCCATCACCCACAACTTGTTTATTTTTATATTGATTTCTGGATGTTTTCTCATCATATTTCTTTTTAAGCTGACCTCTCCTAATGAGAGCATCTTCCACTCTTCGAGCTAAGTCTATAGCCTGATCGAAGGTGGTCAAGGTAGCGGTTGATAACTCATAGGATAGTTGTTCTTGTAAATTATTGATAAAGATATCCAACATTTCTCGATAAGGTAACAAAAAGTGTAATTTTCCTATCAACTGTATCCACCGAGCTAGGAAATCAGCAAAACATTCATCTTTGTCTTGTTTTAAGTTGTACAAATCTTTAATAGTTACATGCCTTTCAATGTAGGCACTAAATTGATGAACGAAAGACTCGGTTGTTTCTTCAAAATTCCTCAAAGAATGAGTGGGTAATTGATAATACCACTCTAATGCCATTCCTCCTAAACTTTTTAGGAACATCATTAGTAATAAAAAGTCATCATGTGATATATCATGACATGCTATCCTAAACATACAAAGATGCTCTATGGGATCTTCGATTCCTTTGTATATAGGTAGGACAGGCATAGGAAAGTGTTTAGGATATGGCTGTGCTACAACTATAGGATCTAGAGGTTGACTACACATCTCTCGATAATTGTATGAGGGACGATAGGGATCTATCTGGTCCATGCGGGAGACTAATTGTTTCACCATGGCTTCTAGATTACTAGTTTGTCCACCATATTGGTTTGGTGGTATGTGAGCATATGATGACATGACGTAAGGATTAGATGCTATATTGCTATTATGCAAATGGTTGGTAGGAAGAGTATTATGAAGAATATTTGTAGTAGCATTATGTTGTATCCCAGATTGTTGGAAATTGGTGTTTGGTTTTGTTTTGGGATTTTGTTGATTTGAGGTATGTTGATCAATAACTTGGCAAAATAGAGCAGTGAATGAAGGTTTCTTTTGTGTGGGAATAACTCTAGGCTTGGTAACAGGCACTCTAGGTGGTTGGGTAACCTGTTGTTGTTGCATGTTCTAGATTATAGTGGCCATATCCAAATTGGATGGTCCATCTTGATCACTTTCTTGATCAACGAAGGACAAGGTATTAGTGCGTGTGTGATATATTTATTCTAGGGTTGCTTGAGTGTCACTAATTTGATCCTTGTCCATATAGACTGCTCTATTAAGGGTGCCAATATTAGTATTGAGGAACTTCCAGAAATGTTCCATGTTCTCAAAAGTAACAGCTCCTTTCGAAGACATTTTAAGGGATGAGGATCCTTTCTCTCTAACATTTTCTCTTTTTTCATTTGCTTCAGCAAACTCTTCTTCTTGTTGGTCTAGTGTTCCTTCTTCCTGAATTGGGTCTTCAGGAAGGACATCTGGTTTATTTACTAGTTTTCCTAACCAATATTCTTCTACTTTAGTCTGTTTTCCATTACTGAGTCTAGTCATTATGCTTAAACTTAGATTTTAGAAAATATATATATATATATATATATATATATATTTGCAACAAGTTTGGGAGGTATATATTTTAATTATATACCTACTATAATACTTAAAATAAAACGTTTTAATTTTTGTTTTTATATATTTGTTTTGTTTTCGTTTTTATGATAATATTATAAAGACAATAAACAACATACTAAATGCAAGAAATAATAATAATAAAAGAATGGCTTATTTTTCTATAAATAGTTTATGGATATCATTAATGGGCTCAAGTTCATCAGGAGTCATGAAATGCTCCTCTTCAAATTGGAAATGGTTTTTCATAAATTTGACAAAATGTGCTATGGTGATGTTATCTACTTCTGACTTTGACTTGTAAAAATAAAGTTCATGGCAATACTCTCGATATAACATAGCTCTAGGAAATCTATTCCATCTCTTTCTATCTATAAGAACAACTTCTTGATCCTCTATACGAGATAGAAATTCATGTACTACAACTTCATTGTCGAGGTATTCCTCAAAGGTATACAATTCAAAAGACACAAGTGCTATTTTATCTACTAACCACCTATGGCAAGCTCTCTGAAGTTCATGATATAAGGTCACTTGATCAGGATCCAAAATTCTATCTAGGACAAATCTCTTAATTTGCCTAAGTTCTGTTGACCTAGATGAAATAATACCCAATCTCCTATCAAGTTCGTCCCACAAAGGTTGAACCCTATTTGTTTGAGGTACTCTAAGCACGGAGGTAATTTCTATAGCTGCTAATTGTTTTTCAACATTAATTGTGATAGCTCGTATTTTATTATAATCTACCATCTAAATATGATATGCAATCTTAATTGTTTATCTGATGATTCTAAATGCATTTTTTTTTTTTGGATTGTTTTCAAAAGGTTTTAAGTTTTCACGTCGGGTTCACCAAAATGTATCGCTCCAAATTTTTTGCATCCTTACCTTCAAGCTATAGGATCCACGCCCAGAATTGGGATGCGAGAAGGATGGGACAATACCTCGAACTGAGAGGCCCTTTGAAGGTTGCTCTTCTCTAGGGAGGGATATAAGGGTGAATTTTCGACGGATGGTGGGTTCACTAGGAAAATTTTGAGTGGCAATTTCCACGCCTAGGTTGAGAGTAGGTTTGATGTGTTCATTTTGTGCTTTAATAATTCAATTCCTAGGTTTGGCCAAGATAAATCTAAGTTATTCTATATGCCAATGTTGATTTATATGAATACAAAAAACATGAATAAGTGCTAAACATAGAAAGTATGCTAAATAAGATAGAATATACCTGATTTCGGATGTCTGATGAAGATTCTAAGGTTTGTAGAAGTCCAAATCGTCTCAAATCGTATGTAATCATCTGAAATTGCTTAGAATCATCTTAGATCTCAATCGGTCATCTGAGATCAGATGAGATCGTCGTCGATCTGACAAATTCGTTAGAAACCTACAGTCATAGAAACAGATACCAAAAACCAAAAATGCAACTGCAAAAGCAAGGGGAAATGATATAAATGATAGTAAATTTACCTAAACGATAGATCCATATAGTAATTAAAAGGAAATGCATCAATTTAATAATTTATTTTAACTTTATCATGCATCTATGCTAAATGAGGTGAACTCCAGGATGAAAAAAATAGAATAAAATAAGTTAATGCATAAAGGAATGAAGAGAGAAGATAAAGAAATGGAAACTCTGGGCTTTGATTGCCCCCAATCTGGACTATAATCAAGATTGCCTCCAATCATACGAGATCATCGCCGATCTACGATAGGATCGTCCGAAATCGTCTGGAATCGCCTACGACGATCCGAGCTTGCTTCGACTAAAAAATAGTAAAATTCTTGCAAGAAAACTTGAAATACACGATGCAAATGAAGGTACGAGGGTGTTATAATGCATGAAAACTAAAGTTGGAAGGAAATCAGTTAGCCAAGGGGTTCAGGGGGATAAACTAAGAAAATCCCAATTTATATAGGATTAGGGAGAGGTTAGGAGGTTGGAGATCATCCCAATTTGGGAGATCTCCAATGGGGGAGACTCTAACCGCATAGACACGCTTTCTGCCCAAGTTAGAGAAGCTGTTGAAACAGAAGCTAATTATGAAAATTTAGTTTTGGGACGAAATCGTCTGGATGTTCTATTCTAGACGAATTCGTCAGATCTGGGATGATTTCATCTGATCGTCGACGATATCGTCCAACGGTCAAAACAAATCCTAAAAATGGTGTGAAAAACAAGGGGAGCGGGTAACGGGCGGTTAACGGGCTGTTTTGGGTTAAAATTTAAATTTTTATCTTTTTACTAAGGTTTAATTACACCAATTTTAGGGTGCTACAGCTCGCACCTCACATGGTTATTATTCTACCACACCATAGACTCTACACTTGGGTGGCCCATAGAAAAGTTGATGATGAAGGAAAAAACATCGTAGTGGTAGAATGGTCAAATTTACTAGAAAAATTAGAATCCTATTGTCACTTCAATAGGGAATTCTTGGGGTTAGCATTGAAAATCATTACACCTAATTTTTATCGTCTATCTAACCAAGCCAAAATTCTACTACAAGCCAAATATGTAGAAGGAGACCTGTATTTCCTAGTAGATGGTACTATCATCAAGCTATATGGTTTCACAAGAAAACCATTTCTACTACCATATTATGTAATTAACAAGATTTTTGCATTGGAATATTGTAGATAAATAAACTATATTAATATGAATTTTGGCTCTAGCATAAACAAGAAAAGTACTTATGATTATCTACTCACTTTTGTACCCATCATTGTGAACACCAAAGGCTAAGTAGAGGCATTAGATCATAAATTACAAGAGTTAGGGCTAAAAATAGTACCACAAATATGGAGGTATGACCCTATAGACAAATTCAATGAAAGGTTATGTCTAATCAACTCAAGAAAGCCACTTGCATTAAAAAAAAAAACTAGATAAGAGGTGGAAAATATGAGGAATAATCATAAAAATAATAATCTAAAATGGAACATCAACCAATTACCATAATTACCACCATAGAGATATTTTTACGAATAAGAAGAAGACTATGAACCTGAGATAAATCCAACACATTTCCTACATTAGAAATTAGTTTGATTAGAAATTAGTTACATTGGTAAATAAGACTAAATAACCTACACTTAAAGTGGTAGAATGGTGAACATTTAGAGTAGAAAGGAAAAAAACCTCTAATTCAAAATTTAGTACTACAATGGACAAAAAAATTTCTAGATTGTATTATGAACATGTAGATACATGGAAAGCTAAAGTTAAACAAACAAGCATTCCAACTCCTTCATCAGAGAGTGTAGAAAAAAAAATAAAGGCCAACACAGTAAAATATTTTTGAAAGAAAAATATCTAAGGCCAAAACTTCAGCATTGGGTAAAATACATAAGGAAAAAGAGTTGGCAAAAATACTTAAGCAACAAGAAATCATAAAAGAACCTCATCATCTATAGCCATAGGAAAAAAAATTTGTGCCATCAGAACTACAAAAAATTTACCCAATGGGCTCACACATATTGATCAAAATGGACTACAAAGGTAAAGTATTAGGCAAAATTCCTATTGATTCTCAAGCCATTATCAAAGTGGAACAAAGGCCTAAAGTATTATCTCTAGGCATGCCCTTCCCAAATTCTTTGGCATCAAAAACAAAAGATAAAAGGACAAGGAGATATACATCAAAAATTTCAACAAGATAACTTGTGAAATTCATGATAGGCCAAAAGAATATTCAAGGAATAAGTGAGTCTTCTAAATCACAAAATGCACTTACAGAGGTTGCATAAATGCCAAATCAGACCATTTTTAGTGATGAGGCGGTAAAAGGCAATGTCTCCCATGAAGTCCAATAATTACCTAGGACTAGAGATCTCCTTTACTATGTTAAAAAACAATCACCTAAAGATAAAACTATTGCTTCTTCACCTCAAAGGGAAATAGAAAATCAAAAGGTCAATTCACTTAAGGAACCACAATATGAAAATAAAAAAAGATATAAGGTTCAAGAACCACCATCCCAAGCAAAAATTGAGCAAAGAATAGATTAAATACCAATTGTGGAAGCATGTATGAATATTCTTGGCTCTTTAACTTCTCTTCCTTCTCCTCTCATCCTAAATATCATTCCCTCTTATTCTATTTCATTAAAAAACACTACAGTGGAGGTAAATATCACAAAGACCTCTACAATAGAGACCATCCACATCATAGAATCCCCACATTCATTCAAACTTCACTAGTTATCACCACTCATCTTATTTAAGAAGATTATCCATTTCTATTTCCACTCATTCATCCATTCATCACCACCATCCATCCATCAAATCACCCCACTACTGCAACCATCAGTGCACTCACAAAAATGAGTTGTAATTCTCATAATTAGTGAAAAGATAATAATTCAAAGTGAACCAGAGGACCTATAGCCCTTAGGTAAATGATTTCTATAGATCCCACTATATATCAACAAATGAGAATGGTGGCCACACCAAAAGTCAACAAACAAAAAACAAAGATGATGTTGGATTATTATCACATTGAGACTCAAGTGGTAGATATCACTCAATTGCCACTGTAAGATACCTTGTTGAATACTCAAGCACATGTAAGCACCATGTATCTCTAGGGAGATAGACTAAGAGAAAAATACCAATATCTAGAGGAGAAATATAAATATTTGGATGAGATAACCAAATAGGATTAGAATAAAAACAAAGCCCTCAATCACAAAGTACAAAAATGGAAAATAAAATTCTTTAAGATGACTAAGCAAAATAACATGCTACAAGAGCATAACAAGACACTAACAGGATAGGTGCAAGCATTGTAATAGCAACTATAGGGTGAAAAATAAAATATAAATATATCAAGCTTCTCTAAAGACACTCTCAAATAGTTGAGAAGAGATAGCTAAAACAATATCCTTGAATATACCCTCAAGGCCTACATAGTTATATATTTCCTCGATCTCTGCAAGAAAACCATCAAAGAAACCAAAGCAACATTTGAGAAATTTGGACTAGGCAATATGTGCTTGCAAGCAAAAACATCATCAAAATATCTACAAGGAGGTTTGAACCAACAACCATAGATATCCTTGGCCTAAAATGTAGTGCTATGAGAAGAGCTAGCCAAATTGTAATTAACAAACATATACTAAAGCAAGAAGGGGTACGATTAATCTAAATATTGTAGAGTAAAGCTAATAAAATCATGGAGCCTATGTGGGAACTTGAATCACTTGGATTCCTTGGCTTTTGTGACCAAGATGCACAAATCCTATCCAAAGAAGAAGTGTAGGCCTAGATAGAAGCAACTGCAAATGATGAGTATGAAATAGACCAACTACAAGAACCCATAGAAGAAATATAAGTAATGGAGCTATTAAATATATTGGCCTAGTTGCAATCAAATATTCAAGAAATATCTAGAAGATATGAATACCCTTCTTATGAAAAGATATCTCAGTTGAAGATAATACAAGACCAAACTAGCAGTATCGATATCCCTTTAGATGAAGAGTGAGCAAGGGCCCTAGTTGTATTTGAGAAAGAAAAATAAATATTTTTTAAATAAGATGATCAAGAGAGTGAAAATTCTGAGGCAAAAATTCCTTTAGAAGACTCAAGGTTAAGACTCCTAGATGAACAATTGATACCTGGTGAACAAACATAAATACAGAGCAAAGCAACAGTTCATAAACCAACAAATAAAAAAATAAGTAAGGATATATGGATGTCTCCACACTCGAAAGGTTTGGTAAGCCAATGATTCCATTCATTTCCATTTCCATTCACAATCATTCCACATTCACATCCTTGTACTTCTTGCCTTCAACACAAACACCAATCCATTCCCTTCATTAATCACACCACTTTCCCACCATATTCTATTTTAAGCATTTCATTCTTATTCCACTCTGTTCTATAAATTCAACTTATACTTCCATTTCATTCTCTACCTTGACTCCATGCCCAATGGAAATAGGCCTTTTGAGTTCATAATTTTTGCAAGCAAAAATCCTTGGGAGTGCCAAACATGTGGGTCTAATTTAGGCCACATTACAAAAGAAATAATTTTCAACAAAAAATGTTAAGTGTATAAAATTATCATGGGACTAAGAATATCCTAGGGTCGCAACTCCATAAAAATTGTGTTAGCTACGATGGAAGAAGTAAAAAATGACTGAAATCATACCTTATTTAAGGATGATGTCAGAAAAAGAGTCATATGCATAAGAATGAGCAAAGTTTAGTTTTTTTGGCTAAGTAAAAATATAAAGTTAGCACAAAAGCAAGCAAGCTCTAAAGTCGTGATGCAGCAAATGACACATCACCCAGAAGTTTTATAGTCACGAGACTGAACCAAAAGATAAAAAATTAAACTCACCCAAAAATGCATCAAAGTTAATAAAGAGGTGAAAGAGAACAGTGTAGGCGTGGGATTAGAACATGCCTAAATCCATGCCATTCAAGAAAATAATTCTAGAAAATATGCCAGCCTCCTAAAACTATGCCAATTGAGTAAGTGAAATCATCAATAAAAATAATTACCCAAAACTGAGATCATAAAGAAAGAAAAAGAATAAAGGGTAGTCCAATCCTCAAAATGTATAAAACTATGGAACCTCTACAAAGTGAGTCTCACAAATGAGTGAAAGGTTTTACCCAAGCAAATTCTAGTTATAGGTCACTTTCAGATATCCAACCACCATGATGTTCACCAACTAAGATCCAACTCACCTCCAACTAAAAAGTGGATAACTCTAATAATGTGACCATTAACAAAAATTAGTTGTAGATCAATAAGCTTGGTTCAAATTCCTACTCAAGATGAAATGAAATATTTCCATGTCATAATTTTTTGTTCTCCTGCTAGATTTTCATTCAAACGACCATTCAACTTCCCTTCACCAATAAAATTTGAAATTGTAATCTATAAATATAAGTTAAGAGCTCATTCAAAGGTTTAGCTCTATAGTCTTTGTCTGGTATCTCATTGTAATTGTTGTTGATAAATGAAGTGGTTTCTATTTGGTCTCCAAAGTTCTTGTATTTTTAGGTTTTATACAAATGATATTTTTTAAGTCATTTTTGTTACAGTATAATGTTGGTTTATTCTATTAAAGCACTTCACCCAAATTACCTATTGGATTGCTAATATTAATAGTCTTTGGAATTATTAGAAATATAATACATTCATTTTAAGTCATTTTTGTTACATTCAAACTTTAGTTTATTCTGATAGAGCAATATCACCATTGCCTATTACATTGCTAATGGTATGAATCCTTGGAATGATTAAGATAACTGTAATGAGTTAAATGAACTTGTGTATGTAATTGTCAATGGTTGATCTATTAAGTACCATGAAATAGATTAATGGTCTATTTTCTTGAGATATCCAATGATGTTACACTATAATCCATCCACAATTTTACTTGTTTCTTTACCCTTACTCTTTCTCTTAACCTTTCTTTTTTCTCCATTTAAATGTTTCCTTACCCATTTTCTAAAATAAAGAAATATATAGGAGTCAGCCTACTCTAGAGGTTGAAACATAGGGTAACCTGGTTTCATCCAATTACTATATTGTGGCTAAAATAGATGGGCACAACATCTTTCCATAGCAATGATATATTTTAGTCCAATAATACCTAACCAATAGATGTCTATTACCAAGCACATGCCTAAATAGGTAAACACAATAAGGAAGACCAAAAGAAACAAAACTCTCAAGGAGTTCCATTCAAAAAAAATTAAAACAATGGATTACATATATATTAGATTTGACTCATTGGCTTGAAATATTGTACAAAAATTCTACTCCCAAGGCTTCAAAAGGCTATCACAATTTCATAGTCCAAATGAGATACACAGTTCTAGATAAAATTAGTGCAGTGTTTTCTTTTTTCTCCCCGTTCGGTCCAACCCCAAACACTTCCAAAAAACAAAGCTTAAATGACCCTTCGAGGAAAGAAAAATCTAAAACTGGAAGGCTTTTCCACTTCCCAAAAGAATACATGCTTGCCACCCAAAGAAACCATTCTTCCTTGCCAAGCATTTAGAAAAAGAAGTAACACTTCCAAGATTATATTACAAAGACCCCGATTAAAAAGAACTCTCCCAATGTTCCTTTTTATCCTTTTTAACATTATTAAAATGTGGCTTAATGGAAAGCTTTCATATTTTTAATAAAAGTAAATCTTACTTTTAATTTACTAATGTTATCACACTTATTCTTTTCATTACTCCTTTTATTTTTAATGCCACCAACATTAATTTAATAATAATTAAATTTACCAATCACCTAATTAATTTAATTACTATCGAATACTAAAATTTACCATTAGTATAAATATCAAACAACATGCAATCAATAATAAGAACAACCACAATATTTTTCTTAAGTAGGAGATTTTACAATAAATATGGTGCTATGCTATCACCCTCTTACCAAGGATGTATCTTTTGCTTAATAGCAACCTCCTTGCCTAATGGTGCATTCAATCAAATATACATATATGAAATGCACCTACATGAAGGGTTTCTTTTTACCCTTGAGCTATCGGTGAGAATGTCATTCATTATTTCCCTTTTTTCTCTCAATTCTAGTGGTTGTCCCATACTAATCCACTTGTGAGAGTACCTAGTCCTACAACCATAAATTTCATCAATAGTACCATATTCTAAAAGTAGTATAACCAAATCATTTTGATAACATAAAATGAGAATATGTATTTGATATCCACACATCAATACATAAATTAAGTATCAAGAACAATATCTACCAAGGAGGGTTGTTACATACTCCCCCAATTAGACTAAACATAGTCCCCTATATTTTCTAAAAATAAGCAAATATTTTATTCAAACAAATATGGGAATTGATTCCTCATTTCCTCAACATCTTCCCAAGTTGCACAATTTTTAGAATAATGGTCCCACTGGACCTTACATTGATCTAGGATTTATTTTCTCAATATTTTAGAATGAAACCCTAGAATCCTTAGCAAATACACCTTAATGGTTGTAGGATCTTCCAACTACAATTTTGAAACATTTCAAACATGAGAAGGATCATAAACATACTTCCTAATTAGAGATATGTGGAATGTATCATATATATTTGATATATTGGGTGGAAAGGCAAGCCTATAGGCTACTAGACTAATCTTACTAAAGATCTCAAAAGACCCAATAAAATGAGGATCCAACTTAGTTGACTTGATGGTACTTTTCATTGATATTAACCTCAAGAAGAATTTATCTCCCATATATAATTTTCTTGATGATATTTTTAGATCAACATAGCTCTTCTGACGATCGATTGCTTCCTTATACCTCTGTTGAATCACTCTAACTTACTCCTTCATATCTCTGATAATGTTCAGTATGATCACAATGCAATATTCTAGATTATCCCATTATATATGTTTTCTTCATCTACTACCATACAAGGCCTCAAACGAAGCTATTCCCAAGGATGCATGGTATCCATTATTATATGCAAATTCAACCAGACACAAAATTCTTCCCACTTAGACTTTTGATTCATGAAAAACATGTGAAGCATATCTTCCTAGACTTGGTTCACCTTCTCTATTTGCCTATTTATTTTTGGATGGTACAAAAATATTATTTTCAATTTAGTGCCTATTGCACGATGAAGAGCCTTCCATAATTTTGATGTAAAACTAGAATCTTTGTTTGATATGATCACCTTAGGAAAACCATGTAACCTAAAAATTTATTTGGCAAACCTATTTGTCATAACTAATGCATCATACTTGATGATCCTTGATATAAAATGTGCAACCTAGTCAACTTGTCTACCACCACAAGTATTACATCATGTTGGTACCTTGTCTTAGGTAAACCCACAATAAAATCCATAGATATAACTTATCACTTCTAAGTAGGTATATCATGTGGGTACAATTTTTCTACTAGATGCTAATATTTTACCTTAAACTTTTAATATTTCAAATATCTAGCAATGAAACTATTATTATCCTGTTTCATCCTTGAACAATAGAATATATTTTTAATGTTTTATCTCATCTTTGCACCTCCCAAATGAGTATAATATAGAGAAATATGTACCTATTACATAATAATTCTCCTTAAATCACTAGTTTTGGGTACGAAAAACCTATCTTTGAAATATAAAAGTCCATATTTTATGTTAAAATCCTTATTTTTCTTAATTTTAGTATGGATTTCAATGCAATACTAATCATATAGCTACATTTTCCTGACTTTATCTATCAAGTCTACATTACTCTAGGTTAATGCTATTAGATGCCTTCTCCTACTTAATCCATAAAAAACCTTGTTTTCTTTTCCTTTCGTATACTCTTGTCATGACCCTCCCTAACAGGACTCATGATATGGAAAAACTATGTGATGATCAATAGTAATTTGATACTTAGTTTTATTGCAAATGAATGACTATACAATTCTTGGATTGATTTATCTTTGAAGAACATGGTACTACTAACAGATTATCAATGTGCAAGATCAGGTACACTCATAGGTGGAAGAAATAGAACCGTCCACTCAAAATGGGGTACTTGAAATAGGGGAAGTGATGATTAAGATAACTTAGGATTAACTTGGATGAGTACCCTTATATAGGTATGCAATATCGCTTTAGGGATAATCATCAATAACCAGCCACCT
This sequence comes from Wollemia nobilis, assembly GCA_028583015.1. Taxonomy (NCBI): domain Eukaryota; kingdom Viridiplantae; phylum Streptophyta; class Pinopsida; order Araucariales; family Araucariaceae; genus Wollemia; species Wollemia nobilis. The sequence continues at coordinate 5,755,292 of JAQPPZ010000456.1, forward strand.
AGAGCTACAATTGATAGCCTAGTAGCTATCATAAATTCTTCGATTGAGATGGGTGACTAGGTTGATGGAAAGACTTCCTCTTTTTTTGTTGCATAAGATTGGTTGCCTTTTACTTCATTACTTTGTTGTATCTTTGGTTTTTGGAAAATGTGCATGAATCTAGTTGCCTTTCAACTCACTGAATTGTTGTAGAATAAAATGTTGTTAGTTTGTAATGAAATGACTTCTTCTATATGTAAAAATATATAGAAGAATCTATTTAAATAATAATGTAAAATTATTTAAAACAAATGATAAGAATCTCTTTTAAATAATAGTAGATTATTATTTAAAATAGATAACTTGAATCTATTCTGAATAATAATAGAAATTTATTTAATAGATAAAGAAACTCTATTTTAAATAAATAATAGATTTTTATTTAAATAGAGCTTATTAAAAAATATATATAAGAACTTTAATAAAAAATGGTGGAGTATTATTTAAATAAATGAAATATCTTAACTTAAATAATAAATAGAATATTATTTAAGTAAATAATAATATCTTAATTTAAATAAGAATAGACTATTATTTAAATGAATAAAGGGATATTAAAATAATAATATAATTTTTATTATGATATGATCTTCAATTTATTATTATTATTATATGGGAAGATAAGCCTTTGCCAACTTGACGAAGAAGCTTCATTAATGGTAAGATTTTTGAAATAAGGGAAAAAATCATTTAAAAACCAATTTTCCCTGCTCAATCGCCTATGGGATAAGATGGGGAGTAAAGGAAAGCAAGTGGAAGTAATGGGAAGCATGCTCGATGGTGTTATGAAAGAGGACTCCATCAATTTAGAACAAAAAATAAGAAAATAAGGGAGAGCTAGCTTGTAGTAGAGAAAAATGGAGGATGCTAATACGAGGAAGGAGGACTGAACCTTTCAATGAATCCAGCATGAGGAGCAAGTCAAGGATATCTTAAAAAAATTATAGGTTGGTTTAAGCATGCATGTTCACTACCTTTTAACTTCTAAGTGTTTCTATTGGACATCGTATTTATGCTAGCAGTTTGGTTTTGCTACCTATCCTTGCTCTATTAGATGCTACCATTTTTGTTGAGTTTGGCATTGTTGTTCATATCCTTAAGATTGGGTTCTCCTTATCCATTGTGATACCTAAAACTCCTTTAGTCTTCCTTAGTAACTCTCGTAGTCATTGGTTAAAATTTTAGCTCCATCCTCTCTTTGAGCCAGTGAACTACATATGCTGCATTACTAAAACAATTCACGTATGTCGTACTATAGCTATGTTATAGTTTGTTGATATTGTAGTTTGTGTGACTTTGACCAGTGCTGATGATTGAAGCACTGCATCAGCTTCACGCTAGGCTAGGCTAGCATTTTTGGATAAGAACTAATGCAAGTTGTTGCCCCACGTTGTTTAAACACTAAGCCCTCCCGGTGTAACTTTCATCTAAACTAGTCAATGAACGTTCACCACAACGTTGGTCAATATTTTGTGATGGAATTTTTGCCCTCCTTTGGGTTTTGAGTTGTTTATTTCTCCACCATATCTGCTAGTCACCATGAAGGCAATCATAATTGAGTTCCTTATTGTGTTTCTCCCATATGAGAGAGTTTAGTGTTGTCCTCACCGTTGAGCTACATCCATTAGATTAGTTCAAAGCCCTCCTTTGTGCAATTTTATCTTTGATTGTTGTTCCTTGGTGGTTTCGTATGGTATGTTTGTCCATAGTCGATGTGGGATTGCTTGTACCAGGTCAAAATGCTTTAAATGTGAAGCCCTACATATTTAAGTTTTGATCGACTGTAACCTTCACTACACCCACCTCCTAAGCTTTGTTGGTCCTTCTATTTATATTTTAAAATCCTTTAGTTTAACAAGGATGATCATTATCTCCCTTTTATTTTAATTAAAGAAATATTTAAGTCTAAAAAAATAACTTTAAGATTTATAAATTTTAGAACAAAATTTCTAAGGTTGTAATTTAAAAGAAAGGAATATAATTTATTTTGTTAATTAAAGTAATGGGACTTTGATTAATATAAATAAAGGAATTTTAGTTAATTTTTTTAATTAAAGGTATGGGACTTTGATTAATGTAAATAAAGGAATTATAGTTTATTTTTTTAATTAAAGGTATGGGAATTTGATTAATGTAAATAAAAGAAACTTAGTTTATTTGTTTAATTGAAGGTATGGGAATTCAATTAATTTAAATAAAAAAAAATTGTATTATTTGTTTAATTAAGGAATGGCACCTTAGTTATTTGAAATAATATGCTATTGGATTCATTTTTTTAATTAGGGAATGAAACCCTAGATATTTAAACAATGGATTTGATGATTTGATTAAATAAAGTTTTGAGATCTATCTGTTCGTTTAAATGACTCTCATTGAGTGAATGAGAGGAGAAAATGAGAATGAGGTGATTTTCATAAGATCAACTAAACATTATATGGTTGAATGCTTTGTTTGAATTTTAATAGTTGCAATTTGGAAAAGTAAACATTAAATGCACTGTTTCATATCAATAGTAGATGCATTTAGATGCATGTCTTTCATAGAACCATAAGCTATCTTGATACCCTATCACCCTCCAAATAAAGATGTGAAGACAAATAGAACCAAAGAGGACAATTGGAACCAATGCATTGGTTTGATCAAGTAGACTAGACTTGTAGGGAAAAATACCTAGTTAGATATGAATATAATACTTTATTCTTTTAAAGTATGGATGTTTTACCATACTTATAGCTATGTAATAATTGGAATGATTGAATGAGGAATGAACCTTTAATTTAATTTATGGATTATGTAATCTTTATTATTCAAGTTTTCCTTTGTTTAGCTCTCCCTTTTATTTAATGTTTATCTTCATTCAAATGTTGTTTCCTTTCTAAGTACTTCTATATGCTTTATGAATTTTGCTCCTTAAATTGATTGAGTAAATAGTTTCATTCTTGTCTTCTTTCTAAACATAAAATTAATCTAAGAGAATGAGATCTTAGGGTGAACCTAGAAAGTAACCTAAGAAAATGAGGTCTTAGGGTGAACATATTAAAGACATAAGGGATTGAGACCCCTTATAGAGAATGTTAACTAAGTAAACTGATGGATTACATTGTAGTTAAGATAGCTCATCGTGAAGACAATATGGATAGCTTAACTTGTAATACGCATAACATACCTACATATATAGACTTGTGTATGGTATGGTGATGGGCGTATACTTTTGACTATATTGAAGATGATAAGTTTAGCTCATCAAGAATGATGAGAGGGATAAAATTATTTGCAGTAACACATGGTATTCCTACATAGATGGACTTGTGTAGGGTACTAAATGCGATGTAACTCTTTGGGTAATTTGGGAAACTTAGTAGACTTGAAACAGTAGTAGTAGTAACAAAAAAAACTTTTATTTTATTATGTTTTTCTTGTAGCTAGTTTTTGGGGTCATTACATATGGTATCAGAGCTCTAGGTACAAGGGTATAGAGATTCTTAATGTGTTTTAGGTATTTGGGTATCTTTCTATGTAGGCTTGCTTAAGTTTTAAGCTAATGTCAGGAAGACCTAGAATCCCCTGCTTGCTAAAATCTAATGGGTACTAACCCCAAGGGTGATTGGAATTTTATGATACCTTGCTTATAGTAAGTATGGAATTTGGCATTAAAGTTACATCATAACCTTGGAAAACTACCATAATTATATTATTGATGTTTTTAGCAAGATAACTCTACATTATGGCTCATGTTAGTAGTTCAGTTCAAATATGGAATTGTAACCTAACCTTATCTTATTGGTTGTCATCAGGATAAATGGAACCTAAGGCTAGAAAAGAGATAGGAACTAGAAAATTCCAATAGAGAGATATAAAACCTCACTGCTATGGTTTCTACCATGTAGGATTAGATGAAAAAAATGTTGGAAACCATTATAAATAAGAATTTATAAGCTAGAGGTTTAGAGGTTAGCCAAGATGATGGACTAACTATAGAATAGTTGGAAGCCAGAGCTCTTTTGGAAAAAGAACTAGCTAAGGATCTAAAAAATATTTGCATCACTAAGTTTGGTGGAGAAGGGGATGGAGATGCAGTTGAAGCATGGTTAAGAGAATTAGAAGTTTATTTTACAATGACAAGTTATTCCCTAGGAACCCGAATAGTTTGGGCCACAATCTACCTAGAAGGGGTTGTTTTAGATTTGTGGGAAACTTACTATAATAAGAATAATATTGAACATGTTGATATTAAATGGAGGTATTTTTTTGGAATCTTCAAAAAGAGGTTCCTCACAGAACACTTTTATGCATTAAAGTTTGAGGAGTTTGCCAACCTTCAACAAGGAACCAAAACTATTGAGATATATTATAAAAAGTTGATATGATTACTTTAGTATATACCCACTTATTATGAAAAGATGAGGATTCACAAGTTCATTCTCAAGAGTGAGATATGATATAAACATGCATGAACCCAAGTCACTACAAAAGGCATATGACCTGGCAAAGAAGGCAGAGTCTCACCTATAATTCAACTATTTTGTCCTATCTGAGTAAGATCAGTAAGTACTTAGGAAAAGGAATCATTAGGGATTCTTGAATGGGAAGAGGAACAAGATCAAAAGGTTAATAATCCTTGAAAATTTGAGAAGAGAAATGATGGGAAACAAAGAAATTTCAAGAAGAACTTCCAAAATAAAAACAACAATAATCCCAAAAATGTTAAACCTTAGCCTTAGAAACCATAAACTTTAGCCCTAGCAAGTAAGATAGGATAACAAAAACCTCAAAAGTGGTAGGGACCCATGGATGGGTGTTATAATTATAGAGTCCCTCACTATGCTAGTCACTATTCGTATCAACTGTTAAATTTAATGTGTACTTTACCCCTTATTTCTCTTTGACATGTGTTCTTGATACTTTTCATGTTTTCATATAGGTTTATGCCTGTATATTTTACTATTTTTATGTGTAATACAATTCATATTTTTTAGTCCCAACATTTGGTATCAGAGCCCAAGTGCTCCCCTATCCTATTTAAATCCTTGAGGGGGGAATTTCCTCTTTGGAAATTCTCCCATTCCCTATTGGCCATTTTTTTTTCCAACACTAAGGGAGTATGCTCTCCATATCTGATGGATCAAAAACTAGACGTTTAAAAAAAAAAACCCTCCCATATCTAGTTTCTTTGGTCTCTGGGTCATATAAATATCCATCAAATATCTCTTCTATTGATTTAATCAACTTGCAAGTAGATAACCATGCCAGTGACTGTAGACTCTAAGTTGTCTAAATGTTGCATGCATTTTCTGATTTGGTTTCTATAATGTTTCAAAGGTTTTTCCATTTTTTTTAAGATCGTAGGTTGGATCTCTTAGGAAACATAGACTACCATGCCACTAGATCCATGTGTGTAGTAGCACCGTATATGTAGATACCACCATGTAGCAATGATAGATATGTAGGCACCACCGTGCAATAGCTAGGAGAAGCACATAACAAGGTACACATAGGTACCCACATTTCAACATCCTATACGTGGAGCCGTTCATTGGAATATACAAATGGAGGATATGTTATTTTTTTCACGATGTCCCTCAACTATTTTTTTCTTAATCCTCACACATGGAGATATTGCACTTGAAACATGGAGTTTTTTTCAACAAGCGATGACACATATTTTTTTCTTTGCCATCGCTCACCAGATTGAGGTGTAGATCTACACTAGAAAACTTTCCATTGACCAGGCATCTATTCTACTCAATCACCATCTTCTAGTACCACGAGCCTATTTCCAACCAACTCAAGAAATATGTGGGTGTTCTTACCATACCCTCATTCCCATCTATAACCTCAACTATGTCGCTCTAGCCGTAACTTCCAATTGTATCTTATGTGGTCGAATGATTTAGTGGAGTTATATTTCTTGTTTATTTGAGTTCCACGAGGAGGTTGGTATTTCTAACATCGTGATGCCAATAAACAGGCACCTACAAGAACCTATGTGCATTGTTTGCAATTTTATCTTTTATTAAGTAATCCTTGATGAGATATCCAAGCCATGCTCTTCTCAAAAAAATATTACCAAAAACTATAGATGGTGAAAAGGATGTGTGTAAGATGACCTCTGCTACTATGCATGTACGGAGAGAGTTCTCACCTAGATGAACTATATTTCTACCCTTGCACTGTATTATTTCGAAGAAATTTTTTAGAATATTCCCCTATGCAATAGAAAAAAATAAGAGCATGACATGCCCACTTCCACATCATAAAAAAATAGTGCATGATCAACATAAATGTAATATTCACCACATCACTAGTGCTTGAGTACACAAGGGAACTTCCATTATACATTGGTTATAAACATGGAATTATTTCACATATTTCTATATGCTTTTGAGATAGCATAGATTGTGTACAGAAAGGTTGGCCAGGTGGGCCATGCATTTTGTAACATACACCATGTATTCAAATGCAAATGCACCATGGAATTGTGCACCTTTGACTTCATCGAATAGGAAATATATTTTTTGATTTCAATATGAATATCTCGGGTGGGCGTATAGTGTCAACATCAAGAAATCTCATAGTAACAATATGAGAATACACAATTGTGATGACCCATCTAACTTGGACTGCAAAATTATATATGTTGAGGATATTATTGTACCTTAGGCTTAATTATAAGCCTAAGATATTATTATTATTTCTTATTTATTGCATTGTATTATGTGAGGCATAGTATGCCCACATTGGATATGTGTTTGTTAGTTGTTAGGATGCATGGTTAGGATGTTAGTGATCTCCTTGTCTTCTAGTAGTTTGTTATTTTATCTACATCCATGTTTGGCAGGTGGTTTTCCCTACATATCTTATAGTTACAGGTGGTTGGCCTTGCATGGCAAATTGTTACAACCGTTGTAACCTACGTGATTCTATTTCATGTACTATATATTTAGTTGCACATAATGGAAATATTAGCTTCACATTTGGTATTTCCATATCATTGGTAATCAAAGCCACAAAATAGTTTACCAACTTCACTACATCATATATTAGGCTAGTTGTTGTGAGAAATTGGCTTGGGCTAGCTGTAACATTCATTTTGTGAAGCTCCTGAGGTGGTAGAGGGTGGAAATTATCCCTACATCGAATAACTCTAATAGAATATTAGAAGGTAACTAGACCTACCCCGAGGAAGGCAATAAGAACTTGTCTTATTTGAATATTAAATAGAAAAAAAGAGGATTTGATGTTGTTGATTTGAAGATCAACTTCACCAATATTGAGGTCAATTTGTGGCCAAAAGGAGGCTTGCCAAATAATAATAAGACCACTTTAAGGTTACACAAGTGTGAAGGAGTGATAAAATTATTGGAGGCATTATAAGTGCTCTTGGAGGACCAAAGGATCTCAAGGAGGCTTTTGGATTAATTTTCCCTCTTATTTTTTCTTCCTCCTCCCTGAATTGGCCAACCATCCCCAAACCAACCGACCATATGTCAATTGATTGAGGTTGGGAAAACCCTACCCTATCTCTTCCCCTCATATTATCCCTCCATATTTCCTCATTTCCTCCTTCTCCCTCCACCTACACTCTCTATTTTACCTACACGTAGCCATAATTTGGAAGCCCACAACCACCACACAGGCCTTTACAGCCAAATCACAATCGATTGATGGTTGAATGCCCATAGTTGCACCCTCTTGATGATAACATACTAGCGTAGTGTTCTAGCACATATCAACATACTCAAGAGTGATCACGATAGATAAATTGTTTTCATAGGCAAAGAAGAAAGTTTTACGCGTAGAGGAGTCTACAATTTTTTTTAGAAAACTTAAGTGAACTTCCTAAGGTTTAATAACCAGCCAATAGGGTGAAAGATTCAAAACCCTAAATCCTACCCATTTAGCATGTGAATCTAGATGTGTTGTCTACTTGGATATTGGATATGGAGACTTGGTTCTCATTGCTGAGATTTCTACAAATGAACAACTACCTTTTTCCAAGGTCAAGCTCATAGGTTTAGCAAAGATGTTGATTTCAGATGGTAAAACCAAGATCAACTCTTGGACAGAGCTAGTAGAACTCTTGAAATAATTTTTTTTCCACCTAACTATTAGGGTGATCTTAGGATCAAGTGGCATAGGTGGAAATAATCCTTTAACATGTCAATATCAGACTAGGATTAGAGTTCTTGCTAAAGTTAATAATTCAGAAGAGGAGCTTATTGAAAAATTTGTCAGTGGGTTGCAAGATCCTATAATGAGAGAAGTGAAATTCATTCCATTTATTTTCTTATCATTGGCATTAAACCATACTCTCACAGGTCTTGACCTTCATAGGAAAGCACTTCCAAAGGTTCGAATCAACACCAACAAAGGAGGAGGATTCTTCTCTCTTCTTCCCCTAATTATTCTACTCCTTCCACTTCACATAAATCCCATTCTTCTTCTTATCACTCTAAAAATTCTTCTTATCCATCATTGTATTGTGAATTTTGTATAAAGAATGGTCATACAAAATCTAGATGTTTTTCATTTGAAAGAATAAAGAAGAGGTCCATAATTGTACAACATTCAAATGAGGACCCACAAGATGGTCCTATTGTAACTACAAGGATAAAAGAAGAATATCCTACTTTGAAGGGTAAACTCAACAAAGTTACCCTCATGATAAATATTTCTATACAAGGGGTCATGGCCATTTTTTTGTCACTCGAGCCTATATTACACATAATTTTTTAGTTGATTGTATCATAGATAATGGATTGCAAAAAAATCTCATTACGAGGATTATTTTAAAGAAGTTTAAGCTTCCCTTGAAGACACATCCTTAATCCTATGCACTTAGGTGGAAGGATGTAGACTCTACATCCAAAATCTCATGCACTTGCATCTTGTATTTTGCTTTTGGTGATAATTTTATGGATAAGGTATGATGTGATGTCACTAACATGAATTGTTGTGGGGTATTGCTTGGTAAGCCCTATCAATTTGATAGGAATACGATGTATCATGTTGAAAAGAACACATACACTTTGGAATTGCATGATAAAATATATTTGATATAAAGTACTACATCCACATAAAATTTGATGCTAATTTATAGGTAAGCTCATAAGCCATTAATTCAAGCACATGTATTAGCTCCTAATTGCATAAGTCCCACATAAGATAAAGAACATGCACCTCCAAAGACTCATGATAAAGAATATTCACTTTCAGCTATTGTACAATCACAAAATCTCATGGTTAAGGAACCCATTACTCCTCCTCATGATAGAGATATTAGTTATACCATTGATATCATTTTGAGTACACCTGTGAACACACAATCACTTTCTCCATAGAAGTTTCCTTTAGCATTACCCTCTTCCACTGTTATACATACAAATAAGGAGCAAGATAAGGCAACTTCCTTCATTCAATACCGGTACAACCTTCTGGCCAAGATAACACAGGACTTGCAAAATATTTAGTAGGAGAAACCAAGAGCGATGGGTAAGCATCATAGTCCTCATCCATTTTAGGTTAGAGATAGATTTTGGATTCCCTTGGACAAGTAACACTTTTTAGAGATACCATATCAGGGCCCTCATTTGACACCTAAACCTGTCATCAGCTAGCCAGCAGCAGTGGTACCTAACCCTTAGCTTCTACTCACTACAGATAGAGTTTTTGATATGAAGACTCATCACACTCAATAGGGTTCTTCCACTTCTTACCTTATCACCCACCACAGTCACTTTCCACATATGGTTAGCTAGATATCACCATAAAATGGATTATGACTTTCCACATTTATTCAGAGCATTGGGGTCCAATGCTTCTATGGTTGGGAGGAGTGTTGAGGATATTTTTGTACCTTAGGCTTAATTATAAGCCTAGGATATTGTTATTATTTCTTATTTCTTGCATTGTATTACATGAGGTATAGTATAACCACATTGGATATGTGTTTATTAGTTGTAGGATGTATGGTTAGTTTGTTAGTGAACTCCTTGTATTCTAGTAGTTTATTATTTTGTTTGCATCCATGTTTGGTATGTGGTTTGCATATCTTTTAGTTACAAGTGGTTGGCCTTGCATGGCATATTGTTACAACCACTGTAACCTATGTGATTCTATTTCATGTATTATATATTTAGTTGCACATAATGGAAATATTAGCTTCATGTTTGGTATTTCCATATCAGCATGTGAGCTGGCACAGGGAAACAAGTGGTATTAATATGTATTTTATGTGGTAGACTGGAGGCTCGATTGCATGGCAACGAGGACTAGATTGATGGCAATCCATGAATGACCTACAGTTGGATGCCATTGCAACAAAATCTTGTTGTTAACAATTTGAAACCCAAAAAAATAACCATCTATGCTCTACTCCTATCCCATTTGGATAAATATATTTAGGCACACCCAATGTGGGTAGTCGTGTGACATAGAGCAAAAACATAAGTCTAGTATTAAAACTTAAATTCCATCACAACTTTCACTAGTTCCTTGAATATTTGTTTTGACTTACATAAAGAATAAAAGCAAATATTTAAAAAAAAAAATTAATTATTTTCATTAGTTCTTTCATTCCTTCCTCGCAACATCACAACTCATCCTCTGATGGGATTAGGCCATATATGTTGAAGGTATGCTCATCCTTGACACGAGAATCTACATGAAAATATTTTTGTGCATATTTTCTCAATTAATCTTCCCTAATGATGGAGGAAAAAAACCCATGATATCATTCAAATCACTGAGGTTTACTATTATCGGGAACTCTAGATTTCCAAGGGAGCCCGACATTGTTACCTTCATTTGCATATTGAATAGAAAGTTATAATCGAAGAGCAAGCCAAAACCACATCCACACAACTATGCATTGATAGTAAAAGACGTAGCAAAAATAAGGATGTAGGAAAAGGTGATAGGTCCATGTGGAGGCACCAAGCCCTCCTACTAAACATCGAAGGTAGATATGTGGAATATGTGGTAAAAAAATAGATGTATGCTAGAGCAGATTTACATATATGCATCGATCATCATTTTTATCTCTAAATGGAAATGGTTTGGACTTGGTCTGCGAAGGCTAGATAATGTCAGATCCATAAAATGAGGGACCTCAGGAGGTAGCTATTTGTGGATAAGTAGGCTTCATAGTGGTGATGCCATAAAAAAATGATCGCACTAGTATTCGACTAGCTACAAATGAGCAAGCAGGTGGATAAAAAAAATAGCAAACAGTGCTAGTATATTCAGGCAGATATATTTAGATAATTTTTTAGTCCCCCTTAAAAAACTCAATCCATGAGATGAAAAATTCTCCTGTAAGTGCACAAAATAGGCTAGATTTGTAAGATGCAGATTGGATCATTGAACTACATGGGCCACTAGTAGCAATACCGTCAACTGCGCTCCATGAAGAGACTCAAGCACAAAATAGATTATTTATGTGTGAAGAAGGCTTAGTTAGCTTTATAAATCTTTAAGAGCATACCAAAAATATTTTTTAGTGGATAAATAGATTTCCTATGTGTGATGGTGGGATGGGGTACATACCATGCTTGTGCACCTCCTGCGCATTGTGTAAATGGCCACTATGGTCCACTTTGGACCGTAGAGGCCCATGCTACGAAACACATAAAAAAAATAGCAGGTTCTCTATTACAAAAAAAATAGTGGTCAACCTAAATGATTTCTGGTGGCTCACAGATAAATATTTTTGTGGTTTCAGGAGGATTTCAATGAACCTATAATACTAACCTGATCAGAAACTAACCTCCCAATAAATCACTCTTAAAAAAATCTCCAGATTTTATAGCCAATAATCTTTCTTAAGCTTCTGGTTTTTGATCCATCAAATATGGATAGCATACTCCCTATCTTGGAGAATAAAAATAGGGGGAAAATGAGAGGGATTTCCATGAGATAAATACCCCCATAAGCTCACAAGGGTAGGAGAGAGCCTGAGCTCTGATAACAAATGTTTGGATTTAAAGAGATGATATGTATTACACATGAAAAGTATACGGATAAGCCTATATGAAAACATGACAAGTTTCAAGGACACATGTCAAGGAGAAATAAGGGGTAAAGTACACATTAACTTTAAAATTCCCCCTTAATGTGTAATTTACCCAAAAAAATATGAGGTAAGTCAACATTAGAGACATCAAATAGGGTTGAGTACATCTAGTGCCAAGGGAAATGAACTCATGCACCAGATTTATGCTACAATCGAGAATCAAAAGCTAGAGGGGCAAGCCACCCCAATGCTTATAAAAGGTAAGCTTTTTAATAAATAAGTAAATATTTTAATTGATAGTGGGGCAACAAATAGTTTTATTTCTTCTAGTTTAGCAAGGGATATGCCAAAAAGGTCGGGATATTTGGCCCAAGGACGGAAGGTCGAGTATGGTTTTGGGTAAACCTACTCAATAAACCAATATTTTCTAATGGAAAATATTACTTTAACTAGTGGTACCAATGAATTTTGTTTGTATGTAGCTCCACTTCATAATTTTGATGTGATCCTAGGAATGGATTGATTATAGGCTCATAAAGCCTTGATCAATTTCCAAGATATATGGATAGAGTATTAAAAAAAAAGATAAGGAAATACTGATAATTCATAATGAACAAGGGTCATTAAAACCCTAAATTTTATTGGCTATGCAACTAAAGAAAGCCCTCAAGAAGGGAAGGATAATATATGTTGTAAAACTCAATGAAGTTGGAGAAGATCAAAAATAGAAGTGTTGGAGAAACATCCAATTTTCTAGGACTTTAAGGATGTGTTCCCTAAGGATTTCCTTGGAATCTCCCCTATGAGAGAATTTGATTTTACCATTAAACTTATACCAGGAGTAGAAACTACCCATAAATTTCCATATAGGATGAATCCTATTGAGATGTAAGAATTAAATGTGTAACTGCAAGGGCTATTAGAAAAGGGATTGATAATATCAAATGTTTCACCATGGGGTGCACCGATGTTATTTGTCAAAAAGAAGAATGGTTCATTAAGGCTATGTATTGATTACAAGATGCTTAATAAGGCTACAATCAAGAATGAATATTCTTTACCTAGAAATAAATATTTATTCGACCAACTAAGGAATGCCATAGTATTCACAAATATTGATCTAAAATTAGGGTATCTTTAATTAAGAATACGTGAGGAGAACACTCACAAAATGACATTCAAAACTAGGTATTGACATTATGAGTTTACATTCCTACCCTTTGAACTAACACCCCAACTGCATTCATGAATCTGATGAACAGTGTGTTTAGGAGGCATCTAGATCAGTTTGTACTCATATTTTTTGATGATATCTTAATATACTCTTGAGATAATAAGGAGCACGATAAACATCTCAAGATCATGTTAGAGTTGCTAAGGGAGAACCAACTCTATGGAAATATAGCAAAAAGTGATTTCTATGTCTCAGAGGTATGATATCTTGGGTATATTATATCTATATAAGGGATTACAGTAGACCCAGAGAAAATTGAATTCATTCTAAATTGACCACCCCTTACCAATGTGACTAAAGTATGAAGCTTCATGGGGATGACAGACTGATATAGACATTATATAAAGGATTACTCTAAGATTGTAGCAACAATAGCTAAACTCCTGAAAAAGGGAAAGGAATTCAAGTGGCTAAAAAAGTGTGAAGCTACCTTTGCATTGCTAAAACATAAACTCACTACAATACCAATATTGAAAATTCTATACCCTCAAGGGAACTTTTTAATATGCACAGATGTATCATTGGAAATGTTGGGAGGAATACTCTATCAAGATGAGTCATTAGTAGCATACACTTCAAGGAAGCTTAAGAAGCATGAAATTAATTATGCTATGCATGATTTAGAGCTAGCTATAATGGTGCAAGCTCTAAAATTTTGGTACCACTACTTGGTAGGAAGACCCTTTGAGTTGAAAACTGACCACCAAAGTCTGAGGTATATATTCACCCAACCTATACTCAATGCGAGATAGAGAATATAGGTTGAGTTTCTCACTCAATATGAATTTAATATTGAGTATATAAATAGGAAAGAGAATAAGGTTGTTGATGCCTTAAGCAGAAGGAAGAACATAGCAACCATAACCACGAGTCACATAAATCTAATGGATTAAGTGAGATAGGAGTAATATCAAGATGAGTATTGCAAGGACATTTGGATTAGGATGAGCAAAAACCTTGAAGGTAATAAGGAATTTAGCATAAAATATGACCTTTTGTGCTACAAAGGTAGAATCATCATACCAAAAATGGGTGATTTAAGGAAAATAATAATGCAAGAAGCCCATATATCCCCTTATTCTACTCATCCTAGAGAGGCCAAAATGAGGGAAAGCATGAAAATAACCTTCTTTTAGACATGAATGAAAAATGATATCACCAATTTTGTTGCTCGGTGTCTTGAATATCAAAAGGTTAAGGTTAAACATAGGTATCATATAGGATAATTGTATCCACATGATATACCTACACATAAATGGTAGGTTATATCTATGGATTTTATAGTAGGTTTACCCAAGACCAGGTATCAACATGATGCAATCCTTGTAATAATTGATATATTGACTAAGGTTACAAATTTCATACCAAGGAACATCAAGGATGATGGTCAGGTAGTGGTTAATAGATTTACCAAAGAGTTATTCTGATTGTATGGATTTCCTAAAATAATCATTTTAGATAGGGATTCTAGATTTACTTCTAAATTTTGGAAAGCCCTACATTATGCAATAGGTATAAAATTGAATATGAGCTCGACATACCATCCTAAGACATATGGACAAACATAAAGGGTAAACCAAGTACTTTAGGATATGCTCTACATGTACTATATGGATCAAAAGTCTCATTGGGAAGACTATCTATACCTTGTGGAGTTCACCTACAATAATGGACATCACTCCTCTCTAGGAATGGCTCCTTTAAATGTCTTGTATGGATGGAAATTTAGAACACCATTGTTTTGGGACAAACTAGAAGACCAAGTTGTAATTGGGCCAGATATGCTCAAATAAATGGAGTTTCAGTTGAAAGTAATCATGCAAAGGCTTAAAGAAGTTGTTGATCACTAAAAACGTTATGTTGATATAAAAAGAAAACCAAGAGAATACTTTATAGAAGATAAATTTTTCTTGAGGGTAAAATTGATGAAGAGTGCTATTAAGTCCATGAAGTTGGATCCTCAATTTATGGGAACCTTTGAGATCACTGAAAGGATTAGCTCGATGACATACCAACTTGCTTTACCACCTAACTTGTCAAAGATCCATGATACCTTCCACATATCCCTACTTAGGAAATATGTTGTTGACCATGAACATGTGTGGGATGTGTCTAAATTGCAGATGATAAATTTGAAGGCTATTGAAGTAATGTCGATGCATATTCTTGAGTTTTGTTCTAAATATACGCAAAACCAGACTCTTGAATAATGTAAGGTCTAATGGGACTATTTTTTTGAAAGAAATACCACTTGGAAAAAGTGGAGGACATGAAAAAATATTTTCCCTTCTTGTTTGAAAATATAATGTAATAAGTTTTATTTCTGTAAAACAGGAAAACACCAGGAAAATATTTAGTCCCAGGGAGTAGTATGTTATGACCCTCCTTGGCAAGAATTATAGCATATAAAAACTATGTGATGATCAATAGTAATTTGATACTTAGTTTTATAGCAAATGAATGACAATACAATGCTTGGATTGATTTATTTTTGAAGAACATGGTACTGCTAACAAATTGTCAATGTGCATGATCAAATACACTCATAGGTGGAAGAAATAGAACCATCCACCTGAAATGGGGTACTTGAAATAGAGCAAGTGATTATTAAGACAACTTGGAGGTAATATGGATGACTACCCTCATATCGGTATGCATTATCGCTTTAGGGATAATCGTCAATAGCCAACCACCTAGAGCCGCAGTTGATAGTCTAGTAGCTATCATAAATTCTTTGGTGGAGATGAGTGATTGGGTTGATGGAAAGACTCCCTCTTTATTTGTTGCATAAGATTGGTTGTATTTTACTTCATCACTTTGCTACATATTTAATTTTTGGAAAATGTGCATGAATTTGGTTGCCTTTCAATTCACTGAATTGTTGTAGAATAACATGTTGTTAGTTTGTGATGAAAGGACTTCTTCTATATGTAAGAATATATAGAAGAATATATTTAAATAATAATAGAATTTTATTTAAAACAGATGATAAGAATCTCTTTTCAATAATAGTAGATTATTATTTTAAATAGATAACTTGAATCTATTCTAAATAATAATAGAAATTTATTAAATAGATAAAGAAACTCTATTTTAAATAATAATAGAATTTTATTTAAGTAGAGCTTATTTAATATATATATATATATATATATATATATATATAAGAAATTTATTTAAATCATCGTAGAGTATTATTTAAATCAATGAAAGATCTTGAATTAAATAATAAATAGAATTGTATCGCTCCAAATTTTTTGCACCCTTACCTTTAGGCTATAGGATCCGCGCCCGAAAGGGGGATGGGAAAAGGATGTGTTTCGTCATTGAAAGCTTTTATGATCATGTCAGTTTTCTTCATTTCATCATTTCTAAACCCAAATATTTGGTAGAAGTCAAAAGTGCAAATTTTTAGAGATGAACCATTATCAATCAAGACTCGTTTAACAGCTACATCTCCAATTAGGGCAGTAATATATAAGGGGTTATCCTTATGTAAACTATGTTGTGGGATATATTTATCTCAAAAGTCAATACAATCGACTTCTCGAGTGATGATAGTATTGGACATGGCTTCAGGTTGAATATTTTGAGGTACCATCATTTGGCTTAATGTGAGCATTAAATCATCCCTATGGGTAGGACAAGATCTTAACAAGTCCAATAGGGAAATTCTGGCTGTAGTATTGGATAATTGTTCATTAATATTGTAAGGAGGCTTAGGTGGAACATTAGACATATGATTCCCTTTATTGGGATTTTTTGAAATAAATGGAGCTGATCCATCAGTCTGAGTTTGATCTTATTGAGAATTGTGAGCCTGTTGTCTGGTAACAACTCTGATGGTACCTACAATGTTATATTGAAGATGCTGAATTGGTCTCGGTCTAGCATTTATGGCTTGTTCATTAGGAAGGAACTGATTAGAAGAAGGTCGAGTAGTAACTCTTCTAGGAAATGGTTATTACGAAACCATAGCATCTGTGATAGGTTGAATCGGATCTTATTCGTTTTCATAACTATTCGATTGGTTTTAGGTGATGTCTATTTCACTTTCATTATTCGATTCTACATCACTAGGATCCGGTGTTTGAGTATTATATAGGGGTCTGGACGTAACCATGGAGAAAGTTGTGCCAAATATTTGAGGATCCTAAACAGATAATTGTCTGCTAATAGTCCCTACATATCGGGTAGGAGGGGGAACATTATGATGTTCAATTTGATTGGCCACCTCTTTATCATGTTTTGGTAAAAGATGTTGAAATATATCTAATGATTGATTAGCATTTTGATTTTGATTTTGGGGAATGTTATTTTGAGCATTATTAGGAGGATTTTGTTTAGGTTGAAAGGCTTGCACCTCCATTTCATTATTATCAATCAAGTCTTGTATTTTATGTTTCAATATTTTACAAGAGTTGGTAGAGTGTCCAGGTCCTCTATGAAAATCACAATGTAAATCAGCTCTATATCCGGGTATAGTTGGATCAGGTTCCCGGATAGCTGGTAATTGAATCAAACCTCTTTCGAGTAATTGGGGTAGAATAGTTGATAATGGTTGATTCAATCTAGTAAACTCTCGAGGTGGTTTATCAGGAGTTTTTAATATAAACTTCTTCGTTGTTTTCGTAGTATTAACATTAGCAATGTTTCTACTATCAATGACTCCGTCACCTACAACTTATTTGTTTTTATATTGATTTCTGGATTTTTTCTCATCATCTTTCTTTTTGAGCTGACCTCTTCTAATGAGAGCATCTTCCACCCTTTGAGCTAAGTCTATAGCTTGATCGAAGGTGGTCAAGGTAGTAGTTGATAATTCATAGGATAGTTGTTCTTGCAAATTATTAATAAAAATGTCCAACATTTCCCTATAAGGTAGCACAAAGTGTATTTTTCCTGTCAACTGCCTCCATCTAGCTAAGAAATCAGCAAAACATTCATCTTTGTCTTGTTTTAAGTTGTATAAATCTTTAATGGTCACATGTCTCTCGATGTAGGCACTAAATTTATGGACAAAATATTCAGTTGTTTCTTCAAAATTTCTCAAAGAATGAGTGGGCAATTGATAGTACCACTCTAATGCCATTCCTCCTAAACTTTTCGGGAACATTTTTAGTAATAACAAGTCATCATGTGATATATCATGACATGCTATCCTAAACATGCGAAGATGCTCTATGGGATCTTTAGTTCCTTTATATATAGGCAGGACGGGCATGGGAAAGTGCTTAGGGTATGATTGTGCTACAACTATGGGATCCAAAGGCTGACTACACATCTCTCGATAATTGTACGAGGGATAGTAGGGATCTATCTGGTCCATGCGGGAAGCTAACTATTTCACCATGGCTTCCATATTACTGGTTTGCCCACCATATTGGTTCGATAGGGCATTAATATGAGATTTGTGAGCATATGATGGAGGGACATGAAGATTAGATGCTATATTGCTATTGTGTAAATTGTTGGTAGGAAGGGTGTTATGAAGAAGTTTTGAAGTTGTATTATGTTGTATCCTAGATTGTTGAAAATTGGTGTTTGGCTTCATTTTAGGTTTTTGTCGATTTGAAGCATATTGATCAATAGTTTGGCGAAATAAAGCAGTGAATGAAGGTCTCTTTTGTGTGGGAATTATTTTAGGCTCAATAATAGGTTCCTTAGGGGGTTGGGTAACCTGTTGTTTTTGCATGTTCTGAATCATAGTGACCATATCTATATTGGATGGTCCAACTTTATCACTTTCTTGATCAACAAAGGACAAGGGATTAGTGTGTATGTTAAACATATCTTCCATGGCTGCTTGAGTGTCACTAATTTGTCCTCTATCAATACGAACTGCCATATTAAGAGCACCAATATTATTATTGAAAAATTTCCAAAAATGATCTATGTTATCAAAAGTAACAGTTCCGTTTGGAGCCATTCTAGGGGATGAGGATCCTTCCTCTTTAACATTTTCTTCTTGTTCATCTAAAACCAGCTCATCTTCTGGTTGTTCTAGAGTTTCTCCTTTTGGAATTGGATCCTCAGGAAGGGCATTTTATTTTTTTGTTTTCTTTCCTAACCAATCTTCTTCTTCTTCTTCTTCTTCAGTTTGTTTACCATTCCTAAGTCTAGTCATTGTGCTTAAGTTTAGATTTCAGCAAATATATATATATATATATATGCAACAAGCTTAAGAGGTATATATTTTAATTATATACCTACTATAATATTTAAAATAAAATGTTTTGGTTTTGTTATGTTTTTGGTTTTTCTTGTTTTTTTTTTGTTTTTGTTTTTGTTTTTGTAACAATATTATAAATATAACAAACATCACACTAAATGCAAGAAATAATAATAATGAAAACAATGATCTATTTTTCTATGAAAAATATATAAATATCATTAACGAGCTCAAGTTATTTAGGAGTCATGAAATGTTCTTCTTCAAATTGAAAATTTTCTTTCAAGAATTTGACAAAAAGTGCTATAGTGATATTATCTATCTCAGACTCTGGTTGGTAGAAATAAAGTTCGTGGAAATACTCTCGATATAAAACAGCTCTAGGAACTCTCCTCCACATTTCCCTATCCGTAAGAATGACCTCTTGGTATTCTACATGACCTAGGAATTGGTGTATAATAGTTGCGTTCTCGAGGTATTCCTTAAAGGTGAACAATTCTGAAGACACAAGAGCTCTCATATAAGCTAACCACCTATGGCAAACTCTCTGAAGTTCATGATAAAAAATGAGTTGATGAGGATCCAGGATTCTATCTAGGGCAAACCTCTTAATTTTCCAAAGTTCGATTGATCTAGATGAAATAATACCCAATCTCCTATTAAGTTCGTCCCACAAAGGTGGAACTCTATATGTTTGAGATAGTCTAAGCAAATAATTAAACTCTATGGCTATTATTTGATTTTCAACATTTATAATGATAGCTAGTCTTTTCTTAGGATCTACCATCTAAACATGATATGCAACTTAATGATTTTAAATGCATCTATGTTTTTTTTTTTTTTTCAAAAGGTTTTAGTTTCACGTCGGGTTCACCAAAATGTATCGCTCCAAATTTTTTGCACCCTTACCTTCAGGCTATAGGATCCACACCTAGAAGGGGGATGGGAAAAGGATGGGACAATACCTCGAACTGAGATGCCCTTTGAAGGTCCCGCCTCTCGGGGGAGGAGTATTAAGGTGATTTTTCGATGGATGGTAGGGTTCACCAGGAAACGTTTAGTGGCAGTCTCCACGCCTAGGTTGGGAATGTGTTTGATGTGTTCAGTTTTAGCTTTAATCATTCAAATCTTAGGTTTATCCAAATGAATCTAAACTGTTCTATTAGGAAATGTAGATTTAAATGAATACAAAAAATAGAATTAAACAAAAAATACAGAGAACAAGCTAAGTGAGAAAAACCATACCTGATCCGGATGTCTGATGGAGGTTCTGATTTTTGAAGCAGTCCAGATCATCTGGAATTTGACAGGATCATCTTTGATCTGATAGGATCGTCTGAGATCTGACGAATTCGTCAGAGACCTGCAATCAGAGAAATAGACACAGAATGTAGAAAATGCAGCTATGTTGATAAAGGAAAATGATGTGAAATGATAATAATGATGTTAATAAGATAGTCCCAAATAGAAATTCAAGTAAATTATCATGCTTTAATAGCTAATCATGATTTTATTATGTATTTAAGCTATATGGGTGAACTCCAAGATGCAGAATAATAGGAAATAATAATAAAACTAACTAGATGCAAAATAGAATAACAAAAAGGTATAGGAAAAGCACAAACTCTGGGAACTGATTGCCCCCAATGTTGACTGTAGTCGAAATCATCTCAAATTGGGGCATGATTGTATGAGATTGTACAAGATCGTCTGTGACAATCTGAGCTTGCTTCGACTGAAAAAAAATGAAGTTCCTACAAACAAACTTGGAAAAATACGAAGGCAAATGGTGATTTAAGATGGTCTAATGCAAATAGAATTCGTGTTACAGGAAATTTCAGCCAGGGGAATGTCAAGGGGAGGGCCTAAGATTAAATAGGCATAGGAAGGAGGTTGGGAGGTTGGATATCATCCCAATTTGGGAGATATCCAATGGGGGAAATCTCTAACCGCGCAGACACGCTTTTGCCCAGGTTAGAGACACCGTTGAAACATAATCTAATTATGAAAAATCAGTTTTGGGACAAAATCGTCTAGATGTTCTGCTCTAGACGAATTTGTCCGATCTGAGGCGATATCGTCTGATCGACGATGATATCGTCCAACGGTCACAACAAATCCTAAAAATGGCACGAAAAACAAGGAAAGCGGTTTAACAGGCGATTAACGAGCGGTTCGGGGTTAAAATTTGAATTTGAATTATTACTAAAGTAATTTTAATTATTTTCTAAGGTTTACTGCACCAATTTTAGGGTGCTACAAGAATATTATTTAAGTAAATAATAATATATTAATTCAAAAAAGAATATACTATTATTTAAATGAATAAAGGGATATTGAAATATTAATAATAGAAATTTTATGATGATAAGATCTTCTGTTTATTATTATATATTGGATTAAAATATCTTCCCTTCAAAGCAAGGGGAAGGAAGGACCATGGGAAGATAACCCTCTGCCAACTTGACAAAGAAGCTTCATTAATGGTAAGATTTTTTTTTGATAAGTTAAATTGTATTAAAATGGATTTTGAAAGGAATCCCAAAACCTTGATACAAAAACAACATTACAGGATGCTGTGAAGAGAGACAACATGAGATGACAAGGCATTCAGCCTACAATAAAAAAAGCAAAACAGGAACACAAAGCCAACAAGACCAATATCAACAAAGCTCCCTAAAATACAACCTATGATTCACCCTAAGAAACATCCTCAAACACGTCCCTGGCAGCTTCTCCTATGTAACATCCTTGATACATCCTTCACCACTTCCTTTGCCTCTTCCTTGATGTAAACAATAGAGTCAAAAACCTCAAGTTCATCAGTAGTCACAGCAGAGAATTCTTTGTGGAAAAAGAGCATGTTTAGAGCATTGCACATATCCTTGAGAGTGGATGACAATTCCTCATATTGAGATATAGCCATGGAAATTATTTTAGTTATTAGTTTTTATAGCATCTGAGAGGTAGGGTCAACGTTGTCATCATAGGACACCACCTCCTAGATTTTTTGTTGACTCTGGAGAAACTTTCTCCTAATGTGAGTAGAGAATCTAGTGGCACTTACAAGCTCTTTGGTCTTGACCTTCTTCCTTGTGGAACAATCAACATACCTGTCTGAGCCCATTTATTTTCTCTTTATAGGTAGGGGGGTATTCAATGTAGGGCTAGTGGAAACATATTTCTCAGGGATGGCCTTGGAAGAGCTGGAATATTATTGGGGAGGGTCATAAGGAGGAGTTGGGTCTACAAGTGAGCCTTTAGGGCAATGGATGAGGAAATGGTTGTAAATAATTTTGAACAACCCTTGATGGGAAGAAAACAAAGAAGAATTATTTTTTGACAAGTATCAATGGAATAGCTAATGGAACGGAAGAGGAATTCAAGTACATTGATAAAATTTATGTCTCTAAAATTATTGACAAAAACCAAATGAAAACTACAAAGGGCTTTATCAGGGTCATCAAATATAATATACTACATTATGGGTATCATTACTCTATTCCACGAAGAAGGAAGGGGAAACCTATGCATACCAAAGTTGGACAGTTTGAGCATTCTGGTCTTGTATCATAATTCCTTGATCTCAACCTCCCAATTGTGCTTCTCTCTCCTCAAGGGTCTTCTAGTCAGGGGCTAGCCTGTAATCTCTACACAAAGCTGGGTGTCCATGATGTAATATTTTATATGAATGATCACCTTACCACCATCCCAACTACATAGGAAAGCCAAACTTATGTCATAAACATTCCCAGAGAATTTCTTGAGGAATCATTAATGGTAAGATTTTTGAAATAAGGGAAAAAAATCATTTAAAAATCAATTTATCCTGCTCGACCACCTGTGGGATAAGATGACAAGTAAATGTGGGCAAGTGGGAGTAATGGGAAGCATTTCTGATGGCATGATGAAAGAGGAATCCATCCCTTAAGAAAAAAATAAGAAAAGAAGGGAGAGCTAGCTCATAGTAGAAAAAAAGGATGCTAAGATGAGGAAGGAGGACTAAACCTTTCAATGGAATTTGCACGAGGAGAAATTCAAAGATATCTTGGAAGAAAACTACATGTTGGTTTAAGCATGCATGTTCACTACCTTTTACCTTCTAAGTGTTTTCTATTGGATGTCATATTTATGCTAGCAATTTGGTTTTGCTACCTATCCTTGCGCAGTTAGACACTGCATTTTTTTTTGGGTTTAGCATTGTTGTTCATCTCCTTAATATTGGGTTCTCCTTATCCATTGTGATGCCCACAACTCTTTTAGTCTTCCTTTGTGACTCTTGTAGTCTTTGGCTCTTAGTTTAGCTCCATCCTCCCTTTGAGTTGGTGAACTATAGATGCTACATTGCTACAACAATTCATGTACATCGTGCTATAGCTATGTTATAGTTTTTTGATATTGTAGTTTGTATGACTTTATCCAATGCTAATGATTGAAGCACTACATTGGGTGGATGCTAGGCTTGGATAGCATCAGTGGGTAAGCACTACAAAAAGTTTGTCCCGTGTTGTTTAAACACTAAACCCCCATAACTTTTATTTAAACTAGTCAGCGAAAAATGGCCATGATGTTGGTCAATTTCTTGTGATGGAAGTTTTACCCTCCTTTGTATTTTGAGTTATTTGTTCTCCATCATCTCTGCTAGTCACCATGAAGGCAATCATTTTTGAGTTACTTGTCAGGTTTCTCCTGTGTGAGAGAGTTTAGTGTTGTACTCACCATTGGGCTACATCCATTGGATTATGTCAAATCCCTCCTTTATACACTTTTCTCTTTGACTGTTGTTCCCAGGTGGTTTCAAATGGTATGTGTATCCATAGTTGTTGTGGGCTTGCTTGTACCAGGTTGTGATGGTTCAAATGTGAAGCCCTGCATATTTAAGTTTCAAATGACTGCAACCTTCATTGCACCCACCCTAAGCTTTGTTG
Source organism: Wollemia nobilis (assembly GCA_028583015.1). NCBI lineage: Eukaryota > Viridiplantae > Streptophyta > Pinopsida > Araucariales > Araucariaceae > Wollemia > Wollemia nobilis. The sequence goes on from JAQPPZ010000456.1 coordinate 5,779,678, forward strand.
GTTCTTTTATTTATATTTTAAAACTCTTTAGTTTAATGAGGATGATCATTTATATCCCTTTTATTTTAATTAGAGAAATATTTAATTTTGAAGAAAAGAACTTTAAGATTTATAACTTTTAGAACAAAATTTCTAAGGTTGTTGTAATTTAAATGAAAGGAATATAATTTATTTTGTTAATTAAAATAATGGGACTTTTATTAATATAAATAAAATAATTATATTTTATTTTTTTAATTAAAGGAATGAGAGTTTGATTAATATAAATAAAGGAATTTTATTTTATTTTGTTAATTAAAGGTACAAGACTTTGATTAATGTAACTAAAGGAATTATAGTTTATTTTGTTAATTAAAGGTATGAGACTTTGATTAATGTAAATAAAAGAAAATTAGTTTATTTGGTTAATTGAAGGTATGTGACTCTGATTAATTTAAATAAATGGAAAATAGATTATTTGTTTAATTAGGGAATGACACCTTAGTTATTTGAAATAATATGCTATTGGATTCATTTGTTTAATTAGGGAATAAAACCCTAGATATTTAAACAATGGATTTGAAATGATTTGATTAAAAAAGTTCTAAGATCTATCTTTTTGTTGAAATGACTCTCATTGAGTGAATGAGAGGAGAAAATGAGAATGAGATAATTTCATAAGATCAACTAAATAGTAGATGGTTGAATTTGTATGAATTTATATAGTTTCAATTTGGAAAAGTAAACAGTAAATGCACTGGCTTCATGCTAATAGTAGATGCATTTAGATGCATGTCTTTCATAGAACCATGAGCTATCTTGATCCCCTATTACCCTCCAAAGAAATATGGGAAGACAAACAAAACCAAAGAGGACAATTGGAACCAATGCATTGGTTTGATTTATAATTGCAATAATTTATTTATGTTCAAGTAGACTAGACTTGTAGGGAGAAATCCCTAGATAGACATGAATGTAATACTTTATTTTTCTTAATTATGGAGTTTTTACCATACTTATATTTATGTAATAAATGGATTGATTGAATGAGGAATGAGCCTTTAATTAAAGTTATAGATTATGCAAGATTTATTATTAAGCTTTTTCTTTGTCTAGATCTTCCTTTTATTTAATGTTTATCTTCATTTAAATGTTGTTTCCTTTCTAAGTACTTCTTTATGATTTATGGATTTTGTTCCTTAAATTGATTAAGTAAATAGAGTCATTCTTGTCTTCTTTCTAAACATAAAAGTAACCTAAGAAAATGAGATCTTAGGGTGAACCTAGAAAGTAACCTAAGAAAATGAGATCTTAGGGTGAACATAGAAAATACCTAAGGGATTGAGACCCCTTAGGGATAATGTTAACTAAGTAAACTGATGTATTGCATCAAATTTAAGATATCTCATCGTGAATATGGGATGGATAGCTTAACTCATAATATGTGTAACATACCTACATAGATAGAGTTTTGTATGGTATAGTTATGGGCATATACCTTTGATTGTACTAAAGGTCATAAGTTTAGCTCATCAAAAATGATGAGAGAAATAATATTATTTGAGGTAACACAAGGTATGTCTATACAGATGAACTTGTGTAGGGTATTGACTATGATGTAACTCTTTGGGTAAGTTGGGAAACTTAGCAGACTTGAAACAATAGTAGTAGTATAAAAAAATATTTTATTTTCTTCTATTTTTCTTGTAGCTAGTTTTTGGGGTCATTACAAATCTATACCAAAGTCATACTTGGCTAGGAACTCTATCCACCTTCTTTACCTTGCATTCAACATGGGTTGGGTAAAGATATACCTTAGAATTTGGTGGTCTATTCTTAGATTAAAAGGCTTCCCCAATAATCAGTAGCCATAACAATAAGGTCAATAGTGGTAATCAAGAATGAGTGAGCTGAGGTTTAGCGGGTGCGGCGGGAGTGAGGGTTTGAATTTTTTGGGCAGGAATCTCAGCCAAGGTGGTAGAGGTAGAGCAGGTATGGAAGGGGTGGGTGGGAACCTCGAGCATGGATCAAGCGAGGATCCAGAGGAAGGCGGTCAGGCTACGGTAGATTTGGAGGTGGGCATCACATGGGGGCCCGACCCTCCTCAGAAAGACCCTAACAAAAAGATACGAAGGACAATGCGGGGCCCAAGAAGTGGTTATCTTTTGCTGAGACTCTTAGAGGAAAAAGAAAGGAGGTTCTCTCTCTTCCGCCCCTAGTTCCAATAAATAATAAAATTTTGGCCCCGACAAGTTCCATGAGCCCTTTTCTTTCAATGGAAGAATTCTCCCTGGTAGGCAAGTTTTTGGGAGGTAGGCCGGACATGGAGACTATCAGGGCTTGGGCGATGGGTAAATGGTGATTGGTAGGTATCTTGGAGTTGGTAGCTCTAACTCGAGGGTTCTTCATTATCCATTTTAACAATATGGAGGATGCTAACCACATTTTAATAGGAGGTCCTTGGTTTTTGGGCAAAAGGAGCCTTTTTCTCAGATGATGGGGTGAAGATTTTGACCCTGAAAAGCAAAATATTAACATTGCCCCTATTTGGGTTCATCTCCCGAGTCTACCTGCCTAGTTCTTCAATGAATATTGGTTACAGGGCATAGCCAGAACTATAGGGGACCTGATCTCCATTGACCATGCGACCTTGGCCAGGACAAGGATGACTCATGCATGAATCTACGTAAATGCTAATTTGGATAATGAATTGCCAAGGTTTGTGGAGCTAGAGTATGGAGAATACTATCAAAAATAGTTGGTAGAATACGAGAATAGACCGAAATTCTATGCAGAATGCAAAAATCAAGGACATCTATGCAATCAGTGCCCTAACCTAGCAATGAATAGAGAAAAGCAGAAGTAGGGAATGCTAGACAGAGGAAATTTGAGGAGTTTCCCTGGAAGAGGTGATTTCAATCAGGCAAACTATGTCTACCAAAAAAATAAAAGAGAGGGTGCAGGGTCCCAACAAGACAAAGGAAAACAACAGGTTGTTGGCAACCAAAATACTCGGGTAAGTTCCAATCCTCTAGTTTCAAATAAATTTTCAATTCTATCCAATATGGGAGTAGGAGGATTATCGAAAGACATGGAAGCCCAGAACCTTGAGGCTAACCTTTTTGACTCTCTAGAATCCCCATCCAAGTCGGGATCCTCAAACCCTAATGCTAAAATTATTGTAAGCCCCATGGGCATCACAAAGCCAAACCCTAATGCTCGATCTCTAGAATCCCCATCCAAGTCGGGATCCTTAAACCCCAATGCTAAAAATACTTCAAGCCCAGTGGGCATCCCAAAGCCAAACCCTAATGCTGAAGAACTTAGGAAGAAATTTGAGGCATTGGAAAATAAAAAATCTCATCTCCCTAACATCATCACTAGGAGCCAGGTGAATCCTACTGAGGGGCCATCCCGTAGACCAAGGGAATACAGGAAAAAAGGAGAATATTTGGATGTAGGGGTGGAGATATGTGAAACTCTTCAGATTGAGGAATATGGCAGTCCGATTCTGCAACAAATTGCCTCCCCCCAGTTTAGTCCTAAACAAACCAAGAGCACTATGAAGTCTCCTATAGATTTTGGCAGTGAAAAAAGAAGAGGGAGAATATCAAATGCTGAGCATCAAAAAATTAAAACTGATAATGACATTGCCAATGGAAAATAGAGAACCTTGTTTCAACAGGTTATTTCGGGTTCTGAAGACAACAAATTAGGAAAACCCCCTCAAGGGAGGGGGAGAGGAAGAAATCCCAAACAATCTAAATGAAGTTCCTCTCATGGAATGTGAGAGGCCTCAATGGCCTACCCAAACACAGGGAAGTTAGTGCAATAAGAAATCAAGTGAATCCAACTATTATCATGTTGCAAGAAACAAAAACTGATGAGATTCAATCAAAAAAAGTAGCAAAAAAATCTGGAATCAAGGGGAGATGGTTTGCAAATCATCCAGAGGAGCGTCTGGAGGCCTTATGACTTTGTGGGATCCCCAGATAGTAGAAGGCACCATTATTCAAAAATATGATAGGGTTCTTAGTGTTTTATTTAAGGAAATAAACAACAACAGGTCATGGATCCTTTCAAATATTTATGCCCCAACTTCAATTCAAGGGAGAGCTCTACTATGGGAGTACTTAGGCAATCTGAGTGAAATCTTCCATAATGTCCCCTAGATTATGGTTGGGGATTTTAACACTCCTCTTTACCCTTCGAACAAAATGGGTGGAAATGGACCACCTATCAGGAGCATGGATGAGTTCAATGACTTTGTGAACTCCAACATGTTGATGGATGTAAAACTTAGAGGAGCGAATTATACCTAGAGCAATCGATGGATAGGGTGTCATCTCATTCAAGAAAGGCTTGACAGGTTTTTTCTATCAAAGGAGGCTACAACTCTGTTCGGTGATTCTACCCTGCAAGCCCTTCCTAAAATTACCTCTGATCATAATCCCATTTTGTTGGAGATCCCTAACTCTCTGTCCTTCAAGAAACCTTTCAGATTTCAATCTATGTGGATCAAACATTCTAGTTTCAGAGATAACTTAATTCAGTGGTGGCAACAGCCTGTCAGGGGTAGTGCAACTTTTAAACTTGCTTGGAAAATTAAAGTTTGTTAAGGAAAAGCTTCGAACTTGGAACAAAGAGGTCTTTGGGAACCTCTTTGAAAATAAAAAATAGGTTGTTGAAATTTTGAAGATAATTGATCAGAGGATTCAACATGGTGATGTTGATGAAACTACTAGGCAGGAGGAACGGACAAAACTAGCAGAGTTTCATAACATTTTGGCCTATGAGGAAATCTATTGGAGGAAAAAATCAAGGGCTCTTTGGTTGAAATATGGAGATTCAAATTCCAAGTTTTTTCATGTCACCACGCTTAGAAACAGAAGCAATAACAAGATAAATTTAAAAAAAAAAGTAGATGGTTCTATTACTCAGGACTTAACAGAAATCAGAAAGGAGGCAGTAACTTATTTCAATTCTATCCTTGGTCAGGAATCATAGTGCAATGAGGAGGCCAAAGATATTCTCTTGCAATCCATTCCTAGCATAATAAATGAGGATATAAACCTTAAGCTTCTAGCTCCATTTTCTGATGAGGAAATTAAGGAAGCCTTGTTTAGCATGGAGCCAGACAAAGCCCCGGGACCCGATGGCTTTCCCCCTCATTTCTATCAAGATTTTTGGGACATCGTAAGTGAGGATGTAATTTTTGCTGTCAGAGAATTCCAAGCAAGCAATCATATCCCAAAAGGTCTCAACTCTACTTTTATTTCTCTAATTCCTAAGAAGCAAACCCCTGAATCTATGGCTGACTTCAGGCCAATCAGTCTGTGCAATGTTTCTTACAAGATCCTAACTAAAGCCATTGCAAATAGAATGAGAGATGTTCTACCCCGCATCATAGATCCATGCCAGGGAAGCTCTATCTAGGGTAGGTCAATCTTGGATGGAGTTATCATAGTTCATGAAGCTCTGCACTCTGCTCATAAGACTAACATGTCTATTTTTGCCCTCAAGCTTGATATGAACAAAGCATTTGATAGGCTAAATTGGGACTTTCTGATTGTTGTCCTCCTTAAGTTTGGTTTTCACCACCAATGGGTTAATTTGATCAAAGAATGCATTTCTAAAGCATGGTTCTCGATTATAGTTAATGGAACAACTGCTGGTTACTTTCAAAGTCATAGAGGAATTCGGTAGGGGGACCCTATCAACCCCATGTTATTCATCATTGTGGCAGAAGCTTTAGGTAGAACCATAAAAAATACTTGCAGTTCAAGGCTAATATCAGGAATCAAGGCAACATCTCTCACTAGGGTTATTTCTCACCAACAATTCATCGATGATACCCTTCTATTGACTAAGGCATCGATGGTTGAGGCCAAAAGAATTAAATACATCCTGCAACTCTACGAGGACATTGTTGGTCAGAAAGTTAATTTTAGTAAAAGCAAGTTATATTTCTTGAACACCCCCATTCAGAGGCAAGGAAGGATTGCAAAAATTTTAGGGTGTGATATAGCAAACCTCCCCACTTCGTATCTTGGTCTCCCTCTTTTCATTGGTTCTCCGAGAGAGTCAATGTGGGATAGGGTTATTGAAAGAATTCAAAAAAAACTTGTTGGATGGAAAGGTCATCTTCTATCTCAAGCAGGAAAGCTGACCCTCACTAAGGCCTCTCTTCAGAGCATTCCAATCTATTTCCTCTCCATTTTCAAAGCCCCTGTGAAGGTTTTCCAAAAAATTGAGAAACTCCAAAAAGAATTTTTATGGACTGGATCAGAGGAGAAAAAAAGGATACACCTTGTAGGATGGACCAAAGTGTGCAGACCCAGGGAAAATGGGGGCTTAGGTCTGAGGAGAATTGCTCATATGAATTTAGCTTTACTAGCTAAGTAGGCGTGGCACCTCATTTCTGGTGAAGAAAATGAATGGACAACTATCATCAAACGAAAGTATCTTCAAAATATGGAATTTCTAAGTGACTCAGTTCCAATCAGAGGTTCTGCTTTTTGGAAAGCAATTCTCAATTGTAAGGAAATCATCAAAAAAGGTTTAAGATGGGTTTTAGGCAATGGTGAGAGGATAAATTGCTGGAATGATAGGTGGGCTAAGGATGAACCACTGACGCAATATCCTAACTTAGCCCGAATCAGAGATATCACGGAAGAACTCATTGGTAGAAAAGTCTTCGATTATATGGTTGAGGACAGAGGCAGAATGAAGTGGAAACAAATAAGGATTCAAGGTAGGGATTTCAAGCGGAATCAAATGATCTTTGTAACATTCTCGGGCAACGGTTTATCCCCATGAGACCCAAGGAAGATCAAGTGACCTGGGCTCCTACGAAAAATGGGCAGTTCACTGTTAAATCAGCTTACAAGCTTATGCTTGATGACGAGGATTTTGTCCTCCAAAAGGACTTAGTTTGGATAAAAAATTTAATTCCAAAAATTGTAGTCTTTTCATGGTTGGTTATCCAAGGAAGAATTCTAACCATTGATAATATGATGCGTAAAGGTATTTGTATCACTAATCATTGTTATCTATGTAGGGCTAATTGGGAGACCATTTATCACATTTTCCTTGAGTGCCCTTTTTCCTTGACTATCCTAAGTGGGGTTTTTCAGGCCTTCAATATTTCCTGGGTTAAACCAGCCATCGTACTTGATTTGTTCATCCAGTGGCCTTGCCCCTTTTCAAGCCAAAGACTTAGATACATGTGGAAAATTTGTCTCAATCACTATCTTTGGCAGGTGTGGTTAGAAAGGAACCATAGAGTCTTTAATGAGTCTATCCATGATCATCAAACTATCATTGCCAGGATCCTATCCTTTGCCAATGAGAATGTGAACCTTATCCCTTTTGATAGTCGTAAACCTCATCTACAGGAGACCATGATTGCTCAATATTTAAGCTTAACCTTGTTAGATGAGTCTGTGCCTAGGGTAGTCAACCCCAGAGCCAATGTTAAGTGGTCCCCACCTCCTACGGGTTGGTTTAAGCTTAATTTTTATGGAGCGGCTAAGGAAAATCTTGGAAGAGCAGGCATTGGTGGCATTGTGCGAGATCATAATGGGAATATGATGCTTGCATTTTCTGAATATTTGGGAACAAGGACGAACAACGAAGCTGAAGCTAGAGCTATGTGGAGAGGCCTTCAAATGACTCAAGACTTAGAAGGCAATTTGATCATAGAAGGAGACTCTATGCATGTTATAAATCTCCTCAATAATTGGAAAACACCTCCTTGGAGGATTAAAACAATTGTTGAAGAGGCTAGGATCCTTTTCTAGGGAAGACAGGATAGAAAAGCCCAACATGTCTTTCGGGAAGCTAACAAAGTTGTTGATAAGCTGGCCAATTTGGGTGTCGATGGTGATGGACTTTTCAAATGGGAACACGGTGTCCCGAGTGAAGTAGAGGAGCTTATTCAACAAGAATGCCAAGAATGATAGTCAAATTTACCAATAGGGAAGGCATTGTAAGTTCGAAGGCTATGAGTATTCCCGTATCTTTTTTGAAATGGACTCACAATAAAAATTATCCGAGTTGTCAGTCTTGGTGGATGCTTCTTGGAAATACCACAAAGACTAATGGGGACAGTCACATGTCAGATAACATGGCTCCTAGTCATCTTAGTAATTTGAGGTTGGTTGATAATCACAGGGTAGGAAAGAAATGACAATATAAGACTTCGAACCAGAGCCACGTGGACCACCAGATAGCCACCGCCATAAATCTAGCCAATAGGTTCACTTCTCCAAGGCTGATTGGCCAAGACGGGATGTGGTCCCAAAGCATGTCATATACGGAAGAAAGCAATTACCAAAGAATTATTAAGAGTAACTATCAATACAGAGCTTGTGGGAGTTTTTTTCAGTACTCTGCTATGTGTGTCTGCAACTTTTTGTTTCTCCACTATTTCAAGGAAGGGATCTGTGTCTATTTCTTTTTTTGTAATTATGATGCAGGTGTGTTTTCTTGGGGTATACCCAAAATGTTGTATGGGAAGTTTCTTTTTGATAACAGGCTATGTGCCTTACCGGATGTAATGGCTTTGGCGGCATGTAGATTTTACATATATAGGATCCTTAGTAAGGACATGTTCATCAACAACCCTGGGCTGATTTTTGTAAAAGGTTTTGGGTCAACTTGTAAAACCCGGTATTAATGCTATAGTATCTTATCTACAAAAAAAAAGGCTTCCCCAAAAAATAGTGCCTCTAAAACTTAAGATCATGTACAACCATTGCTAACTCTAGGTCATGTGTAGCATAATTCAACTCATTCTTCTTGAGTTTCCTATTTTCATATGCTACTATAGCTTCATTTTAGGATAACACCCTTCCCAAACCTTCTAAGGAAGCATCTATACATATTTTAAAATTCCCAAGAGGATCTAGTATCCTAGGAATTGGTGTTGTAGTTAGATTATTCTTCAAATTTTCAATGCCAGCCTCTCATTTATTTTTCCATTTGAACTCTTTTTCTTTTCTCTGAAGGTTGGTAATAGAGTAGGAAATTTTTGAATAGTATTTTACAAAATACCTAGTGGTTCTCATAAATATTCTAACCTCATACACATTATTTAGTGTAGACCAACTCAAAATAACTTCAATTTTATTAGGATCTACAACAATCCCTTTTACAGATATGATATACCCCAAATATTGAAATTGTAAGGCATAGAACTCACATTTTTATGATTTTCCATAAATTTTATTCTTTCCTCAAAACCTCTAACACTAAAATCAAATTTTGATCATGTTCTTCTCTGGTGTGGGAATATATCTTATGAGAGGTTATTTACTACTAAATTTTGTATCAGATTTATTTATTTTACTATAATATTTAATATATTTTTATATGTTATCATCAGTTTAATATGAATTATTGATGAAAATGATTAAAAATGGTAATTTTATATTTATAGTTAACTTTTCTCGAGTTCTAAGTTAAATGCAGGTAATAAGTGAAAAACTTACAAGCCTGTACCTCATATATGAAGAACAACCATTAGCAGTTGGAAGAATTCAGCAGATGATCTCAGTTTACAGAAGACAGATACTGGAAGTAATTATTGACAATAATTATGTAAGGATAAAAGGTCACTTCTAAAGAATTACCTCCAGATTATTGACCATTGATGGCAACATCATATGGACGACAACATAATATGGATGGCAACATCATATGGACAACAACATAATATGGATGGCACCATAATATGGATGGTAGAACCAAATGACGACAATTAAAATATCTTCAAATATATCTTGCCTTTCCATTTTGGTTATGAGATTCTCTCCAGTTGATAAAACTTTATGAAAATTATTTGTAATGTTATTATTTGTCAAATGTCAAAGCTGTTAAGACTTCCTACATTAAAGGAATTGAAAAGTCTTATACAACCCTATTATGAGTCAGTTAGATATAAAATATTCCATGTAATGCCACTTGGACCAATAGGAATATTTTTAGGTCCAAGTCAAATAAAATATATTTAGCTTTAGGATATCTTATGATGCACGTACAGTCATCACTCTACATTTTTAGCAAGATACATACATGGAAAATATTGTACATTGTATTAGTCTTAGTATAAATATACATCAAAAAATAGAGGAATTTTTGTCTCTTCTGTTACTTCTGCTGGATTATTGTTACATTTCAATCATGTTACAGAGCTTGTACATTTGAGCCTTCATCAATAAAATAACATTTCTTCAATTATGGTAACTTGTATCATTTCTAGCATTTATTTCTTCTTTGTTTTGAATTTGTAAATACCATAACCTGCATTCATGAATAATGAATAAACATTAGTATAAATCATAATATTTAGTTACTGATAGAGTAGTTTGGGGGAAAATAAATTACACTGCCACTTAGGAGGCAGGGCCCACTCCTAATAGGCAGTCCCTGAGCTCTTTCACCCCTGCATTAGATTAGAATTAGTTAGATCTGCATTATAAAATATATAAAATTTATAAATTGCATAAGGATCCTAATAGTTAAAATTCATAATAAATTGCATTTATTTACCATTTTCTGCATAATTCATATTGCATATTTTATATTTCTTTTTGTACACGTGTACGCATGATTTATGAATTGGAAATTGAACTAGACTTAAGCATTAATTCCTACGATCATATATATACTGGATTGCTACTTTTTAAATCTAACCTTGATTTCCCTCAGATTGATAAAATTAAATGTAAGCTTCTACATCCGATCAATATCAAGATATAATTCAAAAATATCAAAATAAAACAATCTAGATATTTTCTAAACACACTGTTCATCAGATTCATAGAAGTCATTGGTATATTTCTCAATCCAAATGGCAACACTATGGAATCATAGTATCCATATCTAGTTTAAAGGTTGTTTTATGAGTATCCTCCTCATAAATCCTCAAATGATGATATCTTTATCTCAAATTGATCTTTTAAAATATAGTGGCATCCTTTAGCTAAAAAAAAATATCATCAATCTTTGGCAAAGGATACCTATTATTTATGGTTACATTATTTAGCATCCTATAGTCAATGCCCAATCTTAAGGAACTATACTTCTTCACAAATAATACTAGAGCACCCCAAGGCAACACACTAGATTTTATCAAAATCTTCTCCAATAAATCTTGGAGTTGCACCTTTAGATCTTGTAACTCAATAGGATTCATTATGTAGGTTGTACTTGCAATAGGTTTAGCTCTAGACATTAATTTAATAGTGAAGTCAAATTCATGTTGAGGTGGAAGGATTGGAATATCTTCTAAAAATACATCCCTAAATTCATATAGAATTGGATGTTTCTTAAAAAAATTTGCATCTCCATTATCACCTATCTTTTGTCCTCCTTATAAGCTAAATCATTCTACTTTTGAGGGTTAGGGTTTTGAATTTTCCTTCTTTTGGAAATTCTACTTATAATTCTCTTTGCTCCCATTGTTTTTTTGCACTTTGGGTTTCCTTTGTTTTTCTTATTTTTCTCTTTATCCCATCTTGCAAACCCAACACTCTTCCCCTTCCTAAGTTCATATTTCTCTACTTTTTTCAACACTCCATAGTTGAAGAATGTCTTCTTGGTGTGTTGATTGGTATCTTCTGGTCGAGCCAAATCATATGTTTTTTAAGGGTTCTGGGATTGAGAAAGTTAATCACTATTCAAATCTTAGGATCCACTCCCAAGATGAAATTTTACATCTTCAATTGTTCCTTGGTCTCATACTCAAGAAAAATCCTAATGAATTTTTTATAATATACCTCCATAGTCAATGTACCCTAGTGGAGTATACAAAACTCCTCAAACTTCTATACATAAAACTAATTAGATAGGAATCTCTTCTTAAATTTCCTTATGAAACTATCCCATTTAAGGGCCAATACTTGGATTCCTTTTCCTACCTTGAACGTGTTCCACTATTCTAAGGCTACATCTTGAATATGAAGAGTTACCCAAATAGTTTGGGTTTTTGGTGAGTAATTCTTCATGGAAAAAATGTTTTCAATTCATTAAACAAAGGTTATATTGCATCACCCCATTCTCTTCCATTAAATTTAGATACCTTAACATTCTTAAGGTCCTTGGAAAGATCATCCTTGATTCAAGCTTTACCCTCATGGATTCCTCTTGTAGAATTATCTTCATATCTACCCTTTGAATCCCTTTTGTTGATTTCCTTATTAACCAAGGTTTCCAATATTTTTTGTTGCTATTCCATATACTCTTGAAGAAACTTATCTATTGAAGAAAGATTTTCCACCCTCTCACTGAGTCCATTGTTCTTCTAGTTTTTTTTGGAGTCCATTGTTCTTCTAGACTTCTTACTAGAGTCCATTGTTCTTCCAAATTTCTTGCTAGAGTCTATTGTTCTTCTAAACTTCTTATTGGAGTCCATTTTTCTTCCAAATTTCTTTCTAAAATTCATTGTTCTTCTAGATTTCTTCGAGTGAATAAGTGTAGCTTCCTCCTGCATAGCTGATCCTAACTTCTTGTATGATTCTCCTCTTAAAATAGGTGCCATATACTTTCCATAAAAAGGAGTTGGTTAAGTTATAATTTCTCCAAAATTGTAATCTAACTTTAGTTATTTTCATCTCCCCATGAACTAACTTAGATCATTATCACTAACTTGATAATAATCATGGTCACATTTTCCTACCCATAAGGTACAATATCTAGTAAGACCATTTTCACCCACTTGATAATGATAATGGTCACACTTACCTCATCGCAAGGTGTCAATTCTGGTAAGACCATCATCACTCATCTGATAATGATCATGGTCACACTTACCTTGTTGTAAGGTGCCAATTATAGTAATACCATTATCATTCACCTGATAATAATCATGGTCACACTTACCTCACCACAAGGTGCCATCCTCAAAGTAGCACATCAAGTCAAGGCTCAACCTAGGTTCTCTCCATGGAAGCTTCTAGTCCTATGACCTAGGCTCTAATACCAACTATAACAACCCATAAACTCAACCCAATGGAGAGATATTTTTATTATTTTTTTTACAAAAAAAATCACAAAGAAGTCCTTTTAGCATTATAGGACATAACCACATTTTGAGTTTAATGTCACTACAAATAACACTCAGTGGATAGGAGTGCCCAACATCTTGTATTTCTTGGGTTCACCTTTCTAAATCCCACTATTTAGGAGAATACCAACAATGTTCCCCCACTCCTCTACCCTCATTGATATAGGACAACTTGACCATGGCATAGAGATTATATTTTAAGGTCCATAACATTTAAATGGGGATGCATATTTGTTAAACCTTCATAATTTTGTTTTTGTAGGATTATTTTTGTCCCTTGATCCTCATTGTTCAAGGTACCACCGCTATACTATCTTGTGAATAATTCCTGGATCTCACTGCTTAATACTACCTAAAATCCTCACCAATTTGGTACACCCAAGACTCACCATTCCAAGTGTATCATTCACAACTATCTAGTTATTGCATCATCATAACCCCTCCAAGATTTATAAATACCTGGTTATTGCATCACCACAACTCCCAAGAATTTGCAAGTACCTAGTTATTACATCGTCACAACTCCTCTTAGGATTGGGTTATCTTATTGACTCAAGAATCATATAATATGGCTCTAGTTTCATGCCCAAAAATACACCAACCCAATATTCTAAAAATTTAAAAGAAATAAATCTCTCCTAAAATAAAATAAAGTGTTATATTTATTCATAGATTCAATTCAATATAACACATTGCTAAAGACTAGAAATTTAAATACTTTCAAATCATAATTCTAGCATTTAGCATTTCCTTATTTACAATGAAGAATAACACATCATCAAGGTATTATAATCATAATCTATGCATTAAACTTATTCTTCTATTTTACACATAACCAATATTCCAAGAACTTTCATAAAAGAATAACAATATATAATCTTTTATTATTAATCAAGTCTTGAAATACTATAACAAGTATATTTACAATACATCCTTTCTTCATCAAAATATTTGCATAATTTCAATACAAATACTTTTCAAGTATTTCTTTCTTCAAATACAATAATACATTTCAACATAAATAGTCCCTAGTTCCATCTTCTCTTTCAAGTTTTCCACTAGTTGGATCTTCTCCAACAAATATTGAAAGTAGTTTTAGGGATCATGACAACTCTTGATATGCATATGCAAGCCTAAAATGCACTATGTAATTTAAGTAATCAATAATGCACCACAAAAATCAATTAAATGCAAATACAATGGAAGAATCCCATACTTCTCCCATGTATGTATTCCTTAGCTACTTGAGCCTCATTCATATCAATCCTATATGCATTTTAAAAGTAAAAAATAATACACCAATCAAAGAAATTTCATGCAATATATTGGAATAATCTCATGCTTCTCCCATATATGGTTTCCTTGGCTACCAAAGCCTCATCCATTTAATTTATTTTAATCATCATTTCATAATTTTCTCCAACATCAATCAAAAGATATAACATTACAACTTGAAACCTAATAATAATATTTACTCCATAAATAAAGATAAGGTTTTCTCTTTACTAGAAATATTTTCTTTCAACAAGTTAAAAAAACTATTGATTAAGTAAACAAACATGAACTATTAGCTCAAAAATATAAACTTAAGCAATTCAATGAAGCTCTTAAACTCATTTTTCAAGCAAATCAATGAAGTTTCATTTAAATAAATAAAATAACTCTTCCAAAAAGCATAACATTGAAGTTTCATTCTAAATAGTGGAAAATCACTCTTTCAGAAAGTAAATAATAAATCAATTAAGTTTTAGGTTCGAGGTGTAGACCAATTGGTTTGATGAAACACCGTAAGGGGGATGAAGGTCCAAGGTTCAAATCTTGGGCCTTGTCAAACTGAATGCTTGTTCGTATTCCTAGTGCTTTAGCAACATAAAAGATTTAAAATGATGCATCATGGTGCTTATAGGGGTGGAGAGCATGGATAACCGTGGTGGTTATCAATTCCACCATGTTTAAAAAAATCAATTAAGTTTTATTCTAAATAATTCAATAACTCTTTTACAATAAATCAATTAAGTTTCATTCTAAATAATAAAATAACTCTTTCAAAAATAAAACAATAAATCAATTAAGTTTCATTCTAAATAATGAAATAACTCTTCTAAAAAGCAATCAATAAATTAAATAATTCTTCTAGGAAGCAAATCAATTAAGTTTCATTCTAAATAATGAAATAACTCTTCTAAAAAGCAATCAATAAATTAAATAGTTCTTCCAAGAAGTAAATCAATTAAGTTTCATTCTAAATAATATAATAACTATTCCAAAAATCAAACATCAAATCAATTAAGTTTCATTCTAAACAATTAAAGATATCTTATAGCAAGTAATCAATAAATTGTATAATTCTTCTAGGAATAAAATAAATTAAGGAGCTTCATCGGCTAAAATACATAATCTATCAGACACAAGTTAAGATAAATACTTAAAAAGCATTGGGGATCCCTTCCTTACACCTGTTGCTACTGTTGTCCCTGGCTCCTTTCGGATTCCTCATAGTTCAACTTGGTGTGCATGGGGATCTCTTGGCCTATAGAGATCCCCAGTATTGTTGATCCTTTTCATAGGCTTGTGTGAAGGCTTCCCGTTGTTACTTCTTTGAGGGTCCTAATACCATTTCCCAGGTTGTCCCACTACTGCATCCTAGACTATATCTCATTGCTACTTGCTGCTTTGTTGCATCCCATTGCTGCTTGTTGCTCTGCTTCATCCTGGTTTGCGTCCCAGGCCATTCCAAAACTTCCCTGGGTAGGAACCCTCTTCAAATTTCAATTTTTAATTTTCTCGCTTTCGTTTTCTAGGTGGGATATTTGTTTTTAGGATTATCTTGGACTTCCCACTCTCCCTACTTGGTTTTGGATGGGAATGTTTTTTGATATTTCTCTGTGTTTTGTGTGGGACTTAAATTTTCATAAGGCTTGCTCACGTGTAGCTTTGGTCTGACGTGAAGCCTTGTTTTTATTTTGTTTTTTTACCCATGTGTATTTTCCTAACGTGGAGGCCTTTTTAAACTTGTAAAAAATATTTCCTCGGCTATCTTCTATATTATTCTTTGGGCTTAGGTGGCAGGCCCTTTTTAATTTTTTTTTTCGTATGGGTCGATCTTGTGTCCCCTGCTCAATCCCGCATCCTAGTTTGTATTGACTGTTGGTGATGATCCCTCTAGGACCATTCCCTATGCTTCTTTTATTTCTCAAAGGCCTACCTTTGCCCTTATGGTTGGTATGTTGACCTATTGTAAAAAGGTTTTGGGGCCCCTTTCAAAACCCACTTTTAATGAAATTATTTACCAATAAAAAAAAATACTTAAAAGTTAACCGATTAAGGCATTTCTTAGTATATTGCCATTAATAATATGTAAATGTAAAATAAAATGGTAAAGGAATTTAACAAAACATCCCTATTATGATGTAATAATACACGTTATACACCAAGTAGATATCTATCACCAAGCACATGCCTAACCAACAAATATATATCACCAAGCACACACCTAACTAGGAAAACATAGCAAGGAAAAATAAAAGAAACACAACTCTTAAGGAGTTACATTTAGACAAATTTAAAATAATGGATTACATATAAATTGGATTTGACTCATCGACTCCAAAACTTATCTAAAAATTCTACTCCCAAGGCTTTAGTAGGCTATCACAATTCCATAGTCTAGCTGATATACAATGTTCTAGATTAAATTAGTGTAGTACTTCCATTTTCCTCCCTTTTCGGTCCAATCCCAAACACTTCTAAAAAGCCAAATCTTAAATGACCCTTTGAGGAGAAAAAATCTAGTTTTGGAAGGCTTTTCCACTTTCCAAAAGAATGCATGCTCACCATCCAAAGAAACCATTTTTTCTTTCCAAGCATTTGGACAAAGAAGTAACACTTCCAAAATTACATTATAAATGCTCCCATTAAAATGAACTCTTCCAATGTTCCTTTTTCTCTTTTTCAACATTATTAAAATGTGTCTTAATGGAAATCTTTCCTCTTTTAATAGTAAATATTACTTTTTTTTTATTGGTAAAAAATTTCATTAAAAGTGGATTTTGAAAGGGGCCCCAAAACCTTTTTACATTAGGTCAATAGACCACACATAAGGCCAAAGGATAGGCCAATTGAAAAACACATTAAAAATCCTGCCCAAGTAGGAAATTAAACCAGGAAATTTAAAAAATCCTGCCCAAAGCAGGAAATTTAAAAAATCCCGCCCAAAGTAGGAAATTTGAAAAATCCCACCTAAGCAAAAAAAATAGAAGTTGAAAATCCTACCCAAAGCAGGAAATTTGAAAAATCCCACCTAGGCAAAAAAAATAGAAGTTGAAAATCCTACCCAAGGGGAAAATCAAAAACCAAAATCCTGCCAAGCAAAAACTAGAATACAAAGCCACCTAGAAAGAAAATCCACCTCGAGAAGGCATATGGACTAGAGAAAATCACCAGTCAAACAAATATGGGCCATCCCACCCAAGTAGGGCCAAAACTAACATGAGCACAGAGGAAAATTGGAATCCCACCTAGGAAAGCCAAGAACCACTATAGGAGAGCAGGAATAGCTAAAATCTAAACTCAGGATCCCACCTAGGGATAACCCTGGAAGATAATCCAAGAAGTAGCATCTTGTACAAAGCTTGGAAAATGGATCAGTAAATCTAAGGATCTCCATAGGCCATGAGATCCTCTTGCACATGAGGTTGAACTAAAAGGAAGCTAGAAGAAACCAAAGTATGTGATAGAAATGGATCCAAAAACCATGAGAAAAGGGGTAGGAAGGTCCCAAGAAACATGATTTGAAGGAAATACAGGGTGATCAACGCTATAGACAGAAAGCGCAAGTCCTCCTCCAAGATTGAAAGATGTAGCAGATTATCCCAAGCATCAAACAAATAAGTACCATGAAAAACCTCCAACCCCACACATGCACAACTTCAGGGAACCATATTAGGACAACCAAAAGGATCATCTTAGTAGCAAACAAAAAGCATAGGGCCCTCCACCAATGTCGAGAAAGATGCATTGAGGATACATAAAGTAGAATTTATCCAAGAACCCAGGGAGAAATTTCATTGGAGATGAAGCACGTGGTCCCCCCAAAACTAGAAGGTCAAACTTGAACCCCCAACCCAAAGCCAAAACACTCCACAATCGAGGAAAATGGGAATCTGACACCAAGTAGAGAACCTACAAAAACCTAAGAAACAACCTGAGAGAAAATAGGAAAGGATCTTGAAAGCTAAGCAAGAAATCTAGGGGAGAATCTAGGGATGCACTAGATCAAAGGCACAGGCAGGAAACCCTCAAACAAGCAGAGACAAGAGCAGATAAATGGATCAGGGACCTCCCACCCCAAAGAGATTGTCTGCATCAACAATAAGCCTAGAGAGAAGGGCCTATAAAGTGCCATGAAATTGGGGTAAGGCTAGGGGAGGGGGAAGCAGGGAAGCAAAATGAGAGATCCAATCTAGATCGAGAAGTCTCCTGCATTCCCTCCTTCTAAATATTACTTTGTATTTACTAATGTTCTCACATTTATTCTTTTAACTAATCCTTTTATTATTAATGCTACCAACATTAGAATAATAATAATTAAATTAATTAATCACCTAATTAATTTAATTACTATCAAATGCTAATATTAACCATTAGCATCAATATCAAACAACACACAAAGGCTCTTTCTAAGCCACCCTTATCCAACTAGGATGCAATCAACAATAAACACAACCAAAGTCTTTTTCTTAAGTAGGAGGTTTTATGATAACTATGACACTATCACCCTCCTCCTAAGGATGGTTCTTTTTCTTAATAGCAACCTCCTTGCCTAATGGTGCATTCAATCAAATATACATATATGTAATGCACCTACATGAAGGGTTTATTTTTACCCTTGAGCTGTCAATGATAATGTCATCCATCATTTTTCTTTTTCTCTCAATTCTGGTGGTTGTCCAAATCCAATCCACTTGTGAGAGTACCTAGTACTTTAACCACATATTTTATCAGTAGTACCATATTCTAAAAGTAGTATAACCAAATCATAAAGTGCAACTATCAACACATATTGATAACAATGTGTTTGATATCCACACATCAATACATAAATTAATTATTAAGATCAAGTCCTACCAAGGAGGGTTGTTATAGTATGGATCCAAGAAACTGAGGTTTTGGGTGATATAGGTATAATAATCCTTAAGAAGGATAATTCATATTTTTTCTACTCTAATCATGACATCTTCTATGTGGGGTACTTTTTCAGAAGTTATAGCTAAAGTAACATGGTTATCATTATAGACCATTAGCTCTAAATTATATTGTAAGTATTTGATGTAATATGGAAATGCCTATTCCTCATTTTTTCTAGCATTTATAGGAATAAAATTTAAGGTCCTCATGAATCTAGTGTTGTAATCATGAATATTTTCTTGAGGATTCTTTTACATAGCTTTTAATTGAAACAAAATAAAACACTCATTACCCATGTTACCAAATTTATTCTTGGAAGGTTCTATGATTGATACACAATTAGTAATAAAATTGCCATGTAGTTCCCTATACCATAAAGCAACTTTATCATACAATTCATAGATAAGAAAGCATATAATGATGTCTTCTTCTTAAATGTGGCATATTGACTTAAGCTTGGAGAGCTCATTTAGATGATCTAATGTCATTATGGTTTTATTTTTGTTTAAGGTAGGTAAGGCTTTCATAGTAACAACCAAAATGGAAGAATATGCCCTTAGGTGTAGTGGTTCTCAATAGGTATAGTATAAAAGTGAATTTCATGGCCTAAATAGTTGAGGTGTTGAATTATTTTTGGAAAAATAATCATATTACATTGAACAAGGGTGGACTATATACCCTTCAAGGGGGGTTTCATATGCTAGGTATGGATGAATTCAAGGGAATTTTGTTATTAAAAGCCTTAGGTATGTTTATGCACAATATAATACAATGGTACAAAAGAAGGGTTTAGATTTTGAAAGGGTTGTAGATTACAATGGATTAATTGTTGACTTTGTGGGGCTTGCAAATTTTAGATAGGAGAATATTAGTATCCATGTTGAGGGTCTTATTGATTTTTAGGAGGTAGGTATTACTAAAATTTTTATGATGGTTGATTTTATAGAGACGGCATTTGGCTCATGGTGTTTCTCTCTACTCCTTGAGCCCTCATTTGACAAACCAACACTTGCAAGTTTTGGGCAATTCCTTGGATCTAGGTAGGAATGTAGATTTATCCTAAAGTATCTATATTTTGTGGCATTAACTATTTTAATTATGAGGTTGCTATAATAAATGTCATATTTTAATGACCAGACTCAAGTTGACTTTATTTTTTTTAAAGCAAAAAATCCCTTGTGGAGCCGCCTTGGTCTGAGAGACCACGAAAAAGGGGTTCTACACCGTCAAAGTCACCCGAGGGTCGCACCCGACCCTGCCCGCACCAACATTATCAATTGGATTTTAGATACCCAATTCAGCTTTTTGGTAGGGTGGATATTTGAACCTGGGACCTCCCTTGGAGGATTGCCCTCTCCTCTCCAACTCACCTAAAACACCTGGGTAACTCAAGTAGACTTTAAGAAGTCATACAAGTAGGAGGATTAGTTTAGATATTAGATATACGAGATTGATTAGAATTATTTTTATTATTGGGGCACTAGAATTAGTTATTTGAAGGATTATTTACATCAACCAATGGCATACCATATAAAGAATTAGTGTGAGTCATGGTGATACCCATATTGGCCTAGCCTTGACTTGGAAAGTGAAGGTATAATTATAGTGAAATACAAAAAATACCATCTCTTGGGACATAAGATCTTGATTTGGGCCATTGGACCTTTTTTTCATGAAAAAGTGGGATTCAACATTTTGATATTGTCATCTTGGTTCACCCATGCAACAATTTGCTCCTTTATTTCCCTTTAATATTTTTTTCACTAGTATGTAATTAATTATGTTAATTAAAATTCTTTGCTTGGCTTTTGTACTTTTAATTGTGTGTGTATATAGGCATGGGTTCCCTCACATGCATACTTACAAGATAGAGTTTTAAGGTTAACTTTGATTTTTTTTTATTGAATAATGGACTGAATCACTCCCAAATGGGAATGAATTGCTTCCCAATTGGAGAAAATTGCTTCTAGAAATGCAACTTAGAAAACTTGTCAAAATAGGTTCTAATTAATTTGATTTATGTGAATTACTCTAATTATGGGGCAAATTGCTCCCCCTTTGGATGAGTTAGGTTTTTTATCTTTTGAGCAAGTTTTTTCTTAGAAATAGGCAAATCACTCTTCAAATTCTACTTCAATAAATTTTACTCTTTTGGAGTGAATCACTCCTTGAGTTGGACATTAAATTTTTCTACTTTTTCTAGGCAATTGGCCTCAAATAGAGTGAATCACTCCAATTGTAGAGTGAAACACTTCCTGAGTGAGGATTTGGAAAAAATCTCCTAAAATCAGTCCAAGTTATTTTTTCTTATGGATAATGCAAATTGGAACAAAAATGAGAAATGCTACCAAATGAAGTTCATCTTATTTGTTTTCCTTGTGAAAATTTTAGATTTTGATATTTGTAACAAAATCACCTATAAAATAAAATACAAAAAGAAAATATATGATATTAAAGTTTAATTTGGGACTAGGATTAGTCTGCACATGGAGATTAAGTCCCTTTCACACTAAACACACTATTAATAATGTTTATTTGTGAAATTATCCAACTTATTATGTTATTGCAATTCCATTTCAACAATATTGGAAGGAAATGGCAATGCCTCTTCCACCACCCAAATTTAGGTTTTTTTTTTTTAAGAGAAAACCCCTTGCGGGTCCGCCTTGGTCTGAAAGACCATGAAAAGGGAGTTCTAAACTGTCAAAGTCACCCGGGAGTCGCACCCGACCCTGCCCGCATCAACATTATCAATTGGATTTTGGATACCCAATTCAGCTTTTTGGTAGGGTGGATATTTGAACCTAGGACCTCCCTTGGAGAATTACCCTCTCCTCTCCAAATCACCTACAACACCTGGGTCCATCCAAATTTAGGTTGACTCCACACTATTTGTGCTAGAAACAAACTAATCTAATATAATTGAATAACATTAAATGTGATAAATTAAAGTGCAAAAAATAAATATGGAAATTAAAATGGATGAAAAGTAGATTTTAAAGTTTAGGATGTGAGAGATTAAAAGTAAATATAGTCATAATTATGGAAAATAGAGTGTATCAAATAAAAATAATGGAATCCCATGCATATGAAATTAAATCAATAAGGAATGACAAGAGGACAAAATAGGAATGCTATAATCATCATGTATTTTATAATCCAAGAGGGCAATGCCGCTAATGGAAAGCAAAAAGTCTCATCAATTTCTCATTAACTCCAAGAAGGATAAAAAATATTATGGGTCTCATATAGTGTAGCTCTTATTTACTCAACCCAAAATATATTTACAATGGAGCCCATATATTCTCATTATAGGAAGAATACACCATTGAGCTAATTTTGATGATTTATTCTTAATACCTAGTAAAAGTAAATATATGGTGGCAACTTTAGAAAAATTATGTAGCTCTAAATGTTACATGCCTCTAAACACATTTCTAAACCTCTTATAAGGCTTCTAAAATTATTGGTGGCACCACTACATACTAAAATATCATTTTATAAAAATATTCTTCAGGATCCTTGCATTTTCTTTTTACCATTTTGCTTGTCCATAAGTGATTCACTCTAGGAGGTGAGTGAATAATTATACACTAGAAATTATTTACTCTAGTTTGTTAGCACTTAAATCCTATGAACCAATCACTTCCATTTTGCTAGTGCTTCAATTTTGGAAATCAACTCCACCATTTTGGTCAAATTGATCCTTTTTACTTAGCAAAATATAGATTTTAGAGGCTTTAATTGATCGATTTTAAAGGTTGTGTACATCTCCAAAAATAACATAAACCCATGGTAGTAACCTATTACTACAAAAACCTTTAATGAATACTTTTAATTTTCTTCACTCTAATTCACTTAAATAACTCATATTATTCATTTACGATCTTAATATAATATGTACACTAAATCAAATAATGCTAATTTGATATATTCTTTATTTACTCAAATTCTCATCTCATAAGAGTGACTCTCACACAAACAAATTATATGAGAAATTGTACTTGAAACATGCTTTAAATAATTTAACTAGAATAAATTAACTTCTTGGAAATATACATAAATAATACCTCTTTCAAGATTCAAGAAAAATTCATAAATAGAGAGGAATCTATGTGTTTAAAATTTTCAAAATACTCATTACAAATACCATACTTAGAATAAAAAGGATGTAAAATATTAGCACATCTCACATATTAAGAGCACTTAATCACTTTTTTATTTTTTATCAACATTTACAATTTCCCAATAATCTTAATAGTAGCCAAGCTCAAATAGAGTTTCCTTTTTGCTCCTAACAATTGTAATATTATGTAGACAATTAAAATCCTTCATTTGAGTACTATGGAAACTTCAAATATCTTGATAGTAACTCCTTAGAATCTATTGTAATCAACAACATGCCTCCTTGGATAACCATAATATTTTATTAGTATTGACAAACCCACCTCCCCCCAAGCCCCATAAGAGTTATAAATTATGGAAAACCATGAGATCTATGGATCACAAGTTTGGATGATAATCTATACAAGCAAAGACTATACAATAGTAACACTATGGTAAGCTCAATAAGGATTATAGATTTTTTATAAGCTTAACTAAAAATAATATGCCCACTTTAACAAACTCAAAATTTATTTATGTCATTAAATAAGCCCAAATTGCTCTAGAATAACTAAAATGGTAAATTCCTTCCATCCAAACAAGAATTTCAAAAATATTTATAGGAGGAATCCCTTTCACCTATCTTATTTTACCCTTTATGGATAAGCTACCACTTCAATCTATGCTTGATGTCCTAACATCCCATATTTACCTCTAGTTTAACCTCCTACATGAAACCTAACTAAGAAAAAACAATAAAATTGTATATGATTAATGACATATTAGAATTGCATACACAAATAGACTTGAATCTAAGTAAAACAACTCCATCATCAAGTTAATTATAAATCTAGTGCATGGTTTAGGTAGTATAAACACAATAACCTCATTAAACTAATTCAAAATCATAATATCATAGATAAAAAAGGAGTTCTAGTAAAGGAGAGGTATTTTATTAATTCTATTCAATTTTATTTCTTTTATTGTTACAAAAAACTTATTGAGGGTTTCTTACCTTTTATTCAAGCTTCTAATATGATTGGTTTATATGTAGGTAGCTTCAACAACTTTCTTACCTTTAATGAGAAAAAATGTGTAATTAGGAAAATACTCATAATATAAATCTTAAATCCCCTTCTTCATGATAAATCAAAGCTTAATATTAATATAATTTAGTTTGTAACCTATATTTCCCTTATTCACACCTAGTTTTATATGTATTGAATTTTATATACACTATCTTGTGCTCTAATTTTCACATATGGTATCCTCTAAATGCAACTACCCCACATGCACTAGATCCTACCACTCTCTCTTCTCTTCTCTCCTCTCTTTTTGTTTAAATTTGCAATATTTTCTAGAAACATCCTAAAAAATCCATTCATCATAGTCATATGTAGAAAAAGGAAGAATAGCAAAAAGGAAGATAATATAGATGAAAAAGAGAGAAAGAGATAAACAACATGATTTGAGAGAAGGAATAATGGGTGGATGTCTATGGAAACCCCATAATAATTTTTATATATCACACTGATATGGATGATTGATCATTGATGGGTATATAGTGATACTAAAACCCCAATGATATATTAAACCTAGCCTAACATAAACTTAATCTTGAGGTTAACCTTATAATCTAGTAATAATAAATTACCCTTTAAGCAAGGTTGTCCATGAATATGGATTAGCCAATACCACTAAGGGTGAATACCTTAGGCTTACATAAAGATGCTTGAAGGCTTACATAGAAGAATGTCTTTAGGCTTACATTAAAATGTACCCATGGGCTTACATGAAGATGCCTATAGCCTTACATAGAATAATACCCATAGGTTTACATAGAATTATGACTATAGGATTACATGAATACGTTTATAGGCTTACATAGAGATGCCCTAATGCTTACATAACACTTGCTTGTAGACTTACATCAAGAGCACCTATAGGTACTTCATCTTCGTTGGCCTTTTCCTAATAATGTCAGATTACAAATATTTCAACACCCCCCATAAATAAAACTAAGCGACCAAGGAGAGAATACATTAGATATGAAACATCTCCACCTATAATTAATTCTCATATGGGCCACGTGATATTTGTTATCTTCTATTTATAAAAGATACATGAACTAAGTCAACTTCTCCTAAACATCAAGCCATAATTCCACCTTCTATATCAAGATGTTGATCTTCCCATGAGAATATTTTCAACATGCACTGTGGTGAGCACAATCTATCTCCTAATATTAAGAGAAGGCAATTGAATCATAAATAAATGGTCAAGTATTTGAATAATCAAACCCAATGGTTAGAAAGGGCCCATAGAAATAGGGAATACCTTGCATTGATTATCCAAAACCTGGTCCTCTTGAATCTCAAAAGATTACTAATCACTACACTAAAATGTTGTTGAAGTTAGAGAAAACATAAACTATTAGAAATGATAAGGATTATACATGATGTTGATATGAAGAAGATTTCCAACTAGGTCTATTTTGCATAATAATTCACACAAAAATAAATCATTGAACTGTTGTCACCAATCTGTAGAGTGCAAAAAAATATGCAATTTGATAAAATGCCTAAAATACTTCTCTATGCAAAAGTTATGGCCTTCAAAATTTTAGACATACTAAATATAAAAGGAGAGCAAAACATTAAATGACATGCCATAGAAAAAAATCTAACCAATCAAATGTCACAACTTATCACCTTTTGATGCCTCCTTTTTTGATATCACTTTCTAATAAAATTATCAAGTAGGATAGTGATAGCAAATTGAATGTTGACACTTGGTGAAATTATATTGGTTGTCCTCCATAAAAAATTGTGTCCAAAGGTTGAATTATGTTACTAATAGATTTTGAACTTGGTTCCTTACATGCATAATTCAAGGCCCCTACCATTATACCATTTGTGTGCTCAATCTAGAAGGGCATGCACTAATTTTTACCTATTAAGTCTTGGGCAAGAAATGTGGCCAATTACATTCCATAAATAGAATTATAGTGCATGTCTATGCCAGGATAGTGTGTGGTCCTCTATGACCATCATGGTAATATGGATCTTAATGGTTTGTACATATAATAGCACATGTAAATGCACCCTCTAAACACCAAGCTACATAGGACTACCAATGGACTATACATGCAGTAGTGCATGCAAACACACTTCCAAAAAATATGACTTGAAAATAAAACTAAGGACCTCAACCCCACTAAAGAGGTGTCCAACCATTGCACCAATACCTTCTATTGAAACTCGTATAGAACAAAAAAAAAAATGATGACATCTAGAATTTAACACTAAAATAGCTACACATGCCTCTATGCCTTATCCCAATGTACAACTAATATTCCATGGAATATTCTATTTTTAAATTTTCAAAATTCAAAACTTTGGATGGAAAGGAGCATATTTTTTGGATTAAAAAATAGGCATCAAAATGGTGAAATTTTGAAAAGTGTAGTATTGGGACCCCCACTAAAATTTTACAAAGAATCCAATAGAATCAACAATTTATCTATATGTACCATGGTTTTTCTTGTATAGATTTTTTGTGCCTTTGAGAAAAGTTTCTTCAATTTGGATTTTATACCATGTTGGAATCTATAATATTTTCTAGAAAGATCCTAAAACATCCATTCACTATAATCATATGCAAAAAAATAAATACAAGTGAAAAAAAATTTGTATAGATAAAAAGAGAGAAAGAGATTAACAACACAATTTGAGAGAAGGAATAAAGGGTGGATTATCATGGGCAACCCTATAATATTTTTATATATCACACTATGATACAAATTATTTCTCATTTATGGGTATGTATAGTGGTACCAAAATCCCAACGAGAGGTTAAAATCAAGATTATATTAACTTTGAAGACATGCTAATGCTACAAGGTCATGTTTATTAGTTAGGTTCCAAATTAATTGTTATGAGGCTTTAATAAGACCTCATTAGAATAAATTATTTTAATGTGTAATATCATTTCATGTTCATTTGAATTTAATGTAATATGGATTTAGGAACCCTAACCCTAATCTCATTTTTCTCAATATATAATTCCATAACACAAAGGGAGAGATGTGATTTTTCATTCTCTCCATTGTCAAAAATCTTCTCCTTTTTTCTTGTTTTATGTGGTTGAGCTTGGGCACATAGCATTGATCCTTACTACAAAATTAACCTAAAGGTTAACATTTTAGTATAATAATATTTTATTACCTCTTAAGCAAGGTTATCCATAAAGGTGGATTAGCTAATACCACTAAGGTTGAATACATGAAGGTGCCCTTAGGATTACATGAATATCATGAATATGCATATAAGATTACATATATATAATGATAGGCTTACATAGAAGAATGATTGTAGGATTACATAGAAATATGCTCATAGGCTTACATGAAGGTACACATAGATTTACTTCTTCTCCAAATGTGATTCCATAGCTGTGAAGTTACATGATTGGAATCTTCTTCCTCAATATTTCTTCAAAATTTCTCAAACTTTCTTCAAATATTCTCCAATGGCCACTTTTTTAAATTCTCAATAGGGCTTCTCTAGAATTATTCTTTCTCCTTACAAATTCACTTTAAACCTCTTATCTTGGGTTTCCAAATTCTTCAATATTCTATCCTCTTTTCTCAAATATGCAATGGGGACCTCTTATCTAAAGTTTCCTCTTTCTTCAATCTTCAATAGGGTTGCTCTGACCTCTTTCTCTCTTCTTCCTTTAATCTGCTATGGAGATATCTTTATTGAGTCTCCTCAATATTCAATGATGATATTTTTCCTTGGTTCTCATCAATCTTAAATCTTCAATATCTAATGAGATCTCTTTCTTGTACCTCCTTCATCTTCAATGTATAATCTTTTGCTACAACTTAAAAACTAATCCCTGCACGAAGAAAGCACATAGATTTTCAGGAAATTAAAGGTGAAATTCTTCTATGTTTATTGTAAGAAGCTTTCAACTTTTGAGAACTAATTTTTTTCAACAAAAACTTAGAAAACAACAATCAATTAGATCTCAAGAATTCTAAAAATAATAAACTTCACTAGTTATCCTTCTCTAGTGGAAATAAATCTATATTGCGTCCTAGTCTTCATGATTTTTTTTGCAACTCTATAGAAATACTCTAGCCAAAAAAAAATTCCAAATTATACAAATGGGTTCTCCCTATATTCTCTCAATATCTCTTATGGATCTCCCTATCTCCTATCCATCTCTCTTGTGGCTCTCCCTATCTCCTATCAATCTTCCTTGTGGCTCTGATACCAATGTTAGCTTTTGATGCTTAAATATTAAGATAAAATAACCACAATATATAAAATAAAGATTCAATATAAAATATAATTTAATGGAAATATTATAAACATATAAAACTCATAAATAACTTATGAAACAACTCATAAAACTACCATTAACAAATGCTCACAAAAATAGTATCTTGATAGAATAAAGATCTCAATCAATTACATAGCTTCACTATAACAATGAATATATAGCCTTCCTATAATGACTCTTGGATGGCTATGACTCTTCCATACCCTGTGACTCTTGGCTATCACTCTTCTTGAGACTCTTCACTTTCCTACTCTATGGACTCATGTGCACATGGACTATTATGCACATTTACATTATTGAATAATTTGCACATTCTAATAATACTTATGTATTTATTACATTGCATAAAGTAAATACTCAAACTATATTCTAAAACACTGTCATAATATAAATATGTACCAAGGTGGTACATTAGCATGTACCAAATAATGTAATATAATCCAACACATACATACTACCACATTAGTATTATAGAAGCACTCCATCTGTACGCCAAGTCTATTTTTAGTTTTCATTTGCTTTCTTTCATTGTAAATCAATTCACATATTTGCATCATCCCTAAAAGGAATGCATATGATGACTCATTTCACAACCTAGCCTTGTGACAGGGTGCCACTTCCTTGGTGGTGGGAAATCCACATTAAAGGCCCTATGAGTCAAATATGGACTGGACTTAATAAGAATACATAGTGAAAGGGGTTAGCCATACCCATGAACCTTTGGAAAGGGATCATCCTTTCACCTATGCTCAAAAAATTAAAAAATATCAATCAAAATTAAAATTAAGCTGATCTAATTTCCATCATGGCCCTAGAATAGAGCACGTACTTCTTATCATAAAGTATATCACTGACCATAGTAAACTATATGAGGATTGGTAGGATTTGGACTCCATCATAGCTTGGATTTCATCATCAAGTATATGTATGTGGGCATCCAAGTGAATGACTTAATTTGAGATAAGCTCATTATACCTCTCCAAATTTTAGCACATCACCTACTTATAATCATAATATTGAGGCTACTAGTTTTGCACATCCCACACTTTGATATTCAATTGTGTAATATAGTGTTGGATATATTATCCTACACATTCATCTATTGGAGATATTAGATTTTACATTCATATAAAATATTTTATTTTGGGCTATACACCTTTTATTTTAGTACTTTAGATTTAGCCACATCATCATCCTATTGCATTAGGACTCATAGCCACTTACTTGTACAATTCATCATTTGTAAAAGAGATTCCACTTGGATGGTGAGCAAGGTCTAGTGGATCACATTCATTCATTGTCATCACTTGGCTCATTATTTACTGGTATATTTTGCCTCACTTAGTCATATGTTCCTTATTCACAACTTGACACACCTCTTTCAGATCTTTGTAGTATCACAGGTCACAATGACTTCCAAATTCAAGAAAAATGTTGGATGTACCCTTAAAGGTAAGGATAATTGGGATTAATAGGCCTTAGGATAGCTACAAAATTTGAAAACCTATGGTGCAACCATCTGGATGAAAATCCCATACCACCCATAGATGTTGCTACCCTATAAAAATGGTAGATAGATGATGACTGAATTTGTTCCAGTATCCTACTTATCACAAAATATTACCTTCATAATTTGATTGATGAAGCAAGCATGACATAGCATGGTTAGTTATCAAAGTCCTCAATATGAATTAAATAAATATACAAAAAGGATACTCTAGTTCCACCATCAAGCTCCTTCGCCCTATTAAACAAGTCATTGATAAATATCACATGGGATTTCCTCATTCAGTCATGTCTTCACATTCTAGACTACACAAAATTGGTTGTTGCTAGTTTATCAGATAGTGGAACATTAAAATTTCTCAACTTTGATGTCTTAGTAGAAAGGTTTGTTGAACTTGACAAAATATTTGATACAAACTTCACTAGTTTTGACCCTGATGACTCAACCTTTTAGGTGGATGAAGATGCAAATTTTAAAAGTAGTCAAGGTAAAAAAGTCATGGTTGAGGTTATGGTCAAGGGAAAAGTAAAGAACAAGGATAAGATTCTAATAATGGTCAACATGAACACTCATTACATCAAACTAGTCAAGGACAACACAACCAAAGACAAATAAAACACTCTCGTACCTCTTAAGGAACTGGCAACTCAAATATCATGTGCAAATATTGTAATAGAAAAGGGTACTATGCCACTGATTATCAAACTACCACATACAAGATTAAGCAGTTTTAAAATCATACTATGCATAATGTAAATAAAGATGACTCTAGTCCAAACATCTTCTAAATTTCTCAATTTATACATACCTAGATCATCAGCACACGAGCACCTATATCACCATCTATTGACCATCCCAAAATATTCATTGAGGCACATATTTAGGATATACTAGCTATGACATTTCTCATCCCACATCGTAACCCGTTGGAGTTTTCCATAGTTTAGCCTCCACCAGTAACTCATGAATCATGGATATTAGATCCACCCAACACATGAATTCCAACAAGGAATTATTTGAATAACTCAATTCAAAATTACTTGATGTAGTTCACATGGCTAAAAAATCCTCTCAAATAGTTGAAAGAGCTAGAACTAATCAATTGAAACTTCCTATATTACCTTATATTTGGATAATTGATGTTCTTTACATCTCTACTCTGAAGCAAAAACTATTTTCACTATCCACACTCATCTAACATGGATTTGCTCTAAGTGTTACTACCAAAGATAAAACTCTTCAAGTCATTCATCCACCCTCTAAAACAAGTGTTATGATCAGTTTCTTATATGGAAAACTCATTAGACTTGCTAGACATCCTGCTTCTGAAGTTCACATTGCCAAAGCTGACATGGCACTTAATGCCATCCTAACTCCCAAGAAAATTTTTGTTTATGCATTATGACATGCTCGTATGGTCATGTCAAACTTGACCCATTGATACAAATAAATACCATTAGGGGACTACCACACTTCTCTTACAAACCCATCAAATGTGAAGCATGCATCATTGCCAAATCCTCTTGATAGCCTTTTTCAAAGAGCTAGTGGAAGTCCACACAAAAACTAGAGCTAGTTCACTCAGATATTTGTGGGCCAATGCCTATTCCCTCATTAAAAGGCAAAAGGTATTACATCACCTTCATCAATGACTTCTCAAAGAAGCTATGAATCATTATTTTGGTGAATAAGTTTAAAGCTTTTGAATTTTTCAAAGCATTCAAGGCTTGCATAGAATGAGAATCATGTTGTCGAATTAAGATATTCATGAGTGGCAATGGTGGTGAGTACACCTCAATTGAATTCACAATGTACTTGTTCTCACATGGGAGCAAACATCAATTTAAAATACCATGCACACCTCAATAAAATAGTGTTGCCAAGTGCATGAACAAGACAATTAGGAACATGGCTTATGCCCTTCTTGTCTATAAAAATATACCTCCATATATTTGGGTTGAAGCTACCTAGATTGCTATGCATGTACTCAACACAGTGAGTCCCTCAAAACCCAACCAATCACCTCATGAAAATGGACTAGACCCCCCTATCATAAACCACTTCAAAATATCTATGTCCATTTGTTATGCTCGTCTTCTTCTCGAGCATAGAAATAAACTTGAATCTCAAGTTATTAAAGGCATCTTTGTTGAAAAATTTATGGATTTGAAGGGATACTTGGTATTCATTCCTTTACACTAGAAAGTGATTGTGACACGTGATGTTGTATTTGCAAAAAACTAAAGAACAATTCATTACATTAGATACCAGGGGACACAATATTCAACATAGATCAAAATATGTTAACATATATGATGTTCAAATTCCAACATATAAGGGGGGAAACATTGAAAAGTTAATCAAAACTCTAGAATCTACAAATCAACCCATAAGTATAGGGGAACTAAACTATGATACTAAGAAAAATGTCTATATCTTCTACACCTTCTACCTCTTCACATAGTAATGTTGATCACAATAAAAGCATTGTTTCACATCTATCTTCATCAGAATCCTCTGTACCTAATGATCCATTCCAATATGATGATACAAATTGAGGTAGATGAGACATTCCCCACTAGAGGAATTCATGAAGCTCACCAACTCTTAAAGGATATCAAACCAAATGAAGTGAATAAAACAGACACAAGAGGTGCCCTTAGAGCAAGAGTGCATGAATCATTACTTGTTGAACTGGAACCTGTAGAATTACACCTCACTTTGAATAATGAACCTCTCATGTACCAAGAAGTTATCAAACACACAACTTGAATACATGCAATGAACCAAGAGTATGAATCTCTAATAAAAAATGGTACTTGGGAGTTAGTCAATCTACCACTTGGAAGAAAGGTAGTTTGAAATAAATGGGTGTACAAAAACAAGTATAAATTAGATGGCACCCTTGATAAACACAAGGTGAGATTAGTGGCTAAAGGCTTCATGCAAAAGCAAGGCATTGACTACACTAAGGTATTTGCACCTACCACAAAATTAACCACAATCAGAACTCTTGTAGCCTTAGCTACACAAAAAGGTTTGAATATTCATCAATTATATGTAAATATTGCTTTCTTGAATGATGAACTTCAAGAAGAAATATACATGGCACAACCAAAATATTTTGAGATTGCAGGATAGGAGCACAAGGTATGTAGAATTAGAAAGTCTTTATATGGATTGAAGTAAGCCCCTCATGCTTGGTTCAACAAGTTGTCAAATCGGATGAAGCAACTTGAATTTAAAGTGTGTGATTACCAAGACATTAATGCAACATTGTTCATCAAGCACAATAAATACAAAGTCATATACCTCATATTATTTGTGAATGATATGCTTCTAACAGGTAACAATGAACACTTCATCAACATAGTGAAAAAGGACCTTGCAAAGACTTTTGATATATCTAATCTGGGATTGATGAAATTATATTTGGGCATAGAAGTAACTCAAGAAAATGGTAAAATATTCTTGACCCAAGAGAAATACATCAACAATATTTTGGATAAGTTTAAACTCAAATATGCATACCCTATGACAACACAAATGGAATCAAATATTAAACTCACCATAAATGATGACACACTAGATGTACATGCAACACTTTATAGAAGTTTGGTTAGTAGTCTCATCTATGTTACTAACACAATACTTGAAATCACTTATGTAGCAGGGATTCTAGTAAGATACATGACCAATCCAAAGGAGAGTCACTGAAAAGAGATAATAAAAGTGTTGAGGTACCTAAAGACAACTTGCAATTATGGCTTGTTGTATGAAAAGAATGTAGATTTCAAACTCATCACATACATAGAATCAAAATTTGTAGGAGATAAATATACTAGGAGATCTATGTATGGGTACTTGACATTTCTTGGCTCAACACCAATTTCATGGAGATCAAAGCAACAAAATACTATAGCAGATTCTTCAACAGAAGCTGAATATATTGCTACAACTGAGACAAGCAAAGAAGTGGTATGGTTGAGAAAGTTGTTACACACTCTTAATATCACCCAAAAAGGTCCTACAAGAGTACGTGTGAACAATAAATCAACAATCCACATGGAAAATAATCCTATATTTTACAACATAACCAAACACATTAGTATAAAAATCCATAGGATCCGAGAATATTTTCAATATGGCACAATATAAATGCACTATTATTCAACAATAGATCAGATTGTTAACATCTTCACCAAGCCACTCTAGAGGGTAAAGTTTGAACAATTTAGATAGTAAATAGGTTTGAGAGCCTCCATCTCCCCATGACAATGGAGATGCAATAGGACAAACAAGACTAATGCTTATTCATAAAACCACCTTTGTGTGGGTAAAAAGTATTGGTCAGTATCTACTCTATCCCATTTGTGAAAACCTCTTGTGGGTGCGAAAGGATAAGGATTGTACTAGTTTTAGAAAATTAGAACCTGTGAAAACCTGAAATGGCATGGGGGATGACCAAATGGTATATGGAGACCCAACGGATTGGAGCCACATTTCATGGATAATTGGCTAATTAGCTACACAAAGAGCCACCTGAGCCATTCATCTATTGAAATAAAATGACCTTCTACCATTAAGGGGGTATTGAAGACATGTTAATGCTATAAGGTCATGTTTATTAGTTAGGTTCCAAATTAATTGCTATGAGGATTTAATAAGACCTCATTAGAATAGGTTATTTTAATGTGTAATATCATTTCATGTTCATTTAAATTTCATGTAATATGAATTTGGGAACCCTAACCCTAATCTCATTGTTAGAAATCATCTCCTTCTTTCTTCTTGTTTCATATGGTTGAGATTGGGCACATAACATTTATCCTTGCTACAAAATTAACCTTAAGGTTAACCTTATAATATAATAATATTTTATTACCCTTAAGCAAGGTTATCCATAAAGTTGGATTAGCTAATACCACTAAGGTTGAATACATGGAAGTACTCTTAGGATTACAAGAATATGAATATAATATTACACATATATGTTCATAGGCTTACATAGAAGAATTCTTGTAGTATACATAGAAATATGCTCATAGGCTTACATGAAGATGCCCATAGGTTTACATAGAAGAATGTCCATGGGCTTACATAGAAATATGCTTGTAGGATTATATGAGCATGTCCATAGGATTACATCAAGATACCTTTTTTATAGACATACATCAAGAGCACCCATAGGTACTTCATCACTATTGGAAATAGCCTAGTAAGGTTAGATTGCACCCTACCATAATTTGTACTAAATGACCAAGGAGAAAAGGCATTAGAGATTATACATATCCTCCCATAATGAATTATTGTATGGACCAATGGATATTTCTATATTATCTTTATCAAGGGTACATGAGCTAGATCAACCTCTCCTAAATATAAATCCATAACTCCACCTCTTAGATCAAGATGTTGAGGTTATCATGATAGGTTCTTCAACATGAACCATGATGACCACAATTTGTCCTCCAATCTTAAGAGAAGGCAATTGAATCATGAAGCAATTGGAAAATCTCTTAATAATAAATCTCAATGACTAGAAAGGGCCCATAGAAACAAGACATATCTTGCATTGATCATCCAAAATATACACCTCTTATATCCCCAAAAAGTACCAATCACCATACTAAAGAGTTTTTGGAGTTAGAGCAAACATCTAGTGTGAGATAAGAGGATCATACCTGATTTGGTATGAAAAAAACTTCCAACTAGGTTTATTTTACACAAAACCATAAAAAATAGTAACAGGTCTTTGAATTGATGTCACAAATTTGTAGAGATTAAAAAACTATGTGATTTGAAAACAATGGGCCCAAAAATGCTTTAGTGTGAAAAATTTATGGCCTCCAAAAGTTTAGACATATTAAAGGTAAAAGAAGAGAAAAATTAAATGATAGGCCTTAAGAGAAAATCCAACCAATTAGATGTCACCACTTGTCACCTTTAGATGTATTCTCTATTAATATCACTCATTAATAAGATTATCAACTAGAGCAGTGATAAAAATATGAAAGCCAATGCTTGATAAAATTAGGTTGGTTGTCCTCCATGTATGTAGAAAATAAAAAAAAATGTACCCAAATGTTGATCTATGTCACCAATAGATTTTGAACTCAGAATCCTTATGATCATAATGTAAAACCCCTACCATTGCACAACCAGTGTACACAAGATTGAGAAGGGATTACACTAATTTTTACTTGTTAAGTCTCTGATGAGTGGTAATAGTAGCCAGTTGTATCTTTTGAATGATGCTATACCATGTGCCCATACCAGGATAATGTGTGGGCCTCTATGTCCACTGTGTTGCATGGGACCCTCAATGGCACATGCATGTAGTAGTGCATTTAAATGTGCTTTAAAAAATATGACTTGTGAATCAAATCAAGGACCTATGTATTGTTATAAAGGTGCCCAACCATTGTGTCAATACCTTCCAATGAAATCCCTGTAAAGTAAAATAAAATTTGATGACAATTAGAATTTGATGCCAAAAAAGTTGCATGTATGTTATGAACCTCTATTATTATTAACAAAAACCACTCACCAATATGCATAAAAATCAAACATGCATCTAAAAATAAATTCCATAGTAAAAATACACCTAATAAAATAGATATAGGTAATATCCCTGAAGTAGGGCAACACCAAATTTTACTCCTTAAGGAAGGAATCACTCCAATATCTATTCCATAAGCCAAATTATTATAAAGAATTCTTGGTATAAATTCCTCTTACCATTGGAAGTATAAATTTTTTTATACAAGAATGTGATGGTTCACCTTCCATGAGCTATAATATCACCCATGTGGTGATTCACCTTCCATGAGTTACAAAGTGCATAGTATATTAATATGGCACTATGATATATATTATTGTGATTTTATGTGTGACCCATGCCATAATACCTATATACAATATTATCTCCCCACATTCATATCCTTAAATACCTAACATTCCATACCCCTTAAAAAAAACTTGTGTCCTTGAAACATAGGAAGAAACTAAATAATATGATATTTTAAGTAATGTTAACAACTGGTATGAATCTTGATTATCCCTCCATCCAAGTAAAATCTTGATTGGTAGTAATATATGATAATGCCAAGCTATACTTATGCTATTTGAATACTCATAGTTTTTTCTATTATGGCTCCATGTATGTCCATTGTAGTTCTTTTATTTCTCTATGTCATGTTTCCATGATTGTAGCCTCTCATGATGGTGTGGGTGGTGATATGCTACAACCTTAACTTGATGTTCTACTTTCTTTGACTCATCAAATTTTTGCTCCTCTATTTTAGCTTCCTCTACATGTTGTTCTTCTAGATATTTCTTGGACTTTTTCATTTCTTCTTATTTGATTTCCACTATGGCTTCCTCCTTACAATATGATTTATATTCTTCTGTTTATTATTCTATATCCAAAACAACAGAACACCACAATGCACGAAACAAAAAAAGAGAATATTACAAAAATTGATCTTTTGTATTAATACAGGGGATCCAGAATCTCTCAATTTTATAATGCTTTTGATTTACCCCAATGTCTCAGGGGTGACGTTACAATGATCTCTATATTTTCTGAATATAATGATTTGATAAGGGAGGTCTTCCAACTCTTCAATAGACTATGGTGTGTTCTTTGCTCCTTAGTTACAACTCTAAGGATGAGTGGGCTTCTAGTATCCAGCAATGGGATCACTCTAGCTTCAATAGCTCTCCAATTACCTACCTCCTGCACATATGACAAAGTACACAAGGGTTTAGTAGAACCTATAAATGTGACTGAAAACCAATGCTGTAAAACCCCTAAACTAATATTTGCAAAAAACACATAAAATCAAACTTAGATGCCTTGCTAAAATAAAATTATTGATAATGTCTATCATGCTTTTCTGGTTTTAAGTAATCATGGATGCATTATTTTTATTGATAAGCCATGATAGTGTGGTGAGGAAACCACATGAGGGTGGTTGCAATTATGTAATTGTAGATGAGCAGTTGAGGCTGAATGGCTAAAAGCTCCAAAAAGGGGACTTTGGGACTCTTGATATTTGATGTGTGTGAACTCCTAGTATATTTTTGGTAGCTTGATAGTGTGTACTCTTAGCCCCTTTTGGTTTATGGTGTGAAGGTGCTTTTATAGGCCCCTTAGGTTTTTGGAGAGAAAAGGGATGTGGCAAGCCAGTATTACCAAGTGGAAAATCAAGGCTACCAAATGGAAGGGGTAGTTACAATGAGTCACCTAGAGTGTCTCACTTAACTGGGGTGATGTGACTAATGGGTGAGTGCAAGTGGAGTGAGGTGTAAGGGATATCCCATGTGAAGGAACAAGGGGGACATGAGTGTGTGATATGTGGCAAGGGATGGGGTAGTGGTGGCTAGGACACATGTCTAGTGAATAGGTAGGGTATCCTAGGGGGATTTTCCAAATTTATTAAAATATGGAAAATAGGATAATATGCAGGATTTTATACACCTAAGTTTAGACTTAGGTATATAATTTTATTATGCAATATTGTGATGTGGGATGCAAGAATATGGTTTTGTGAATGCCTAAGTTTTGGTATCTATAGATATCCCTTTTTGTACCATGTTGTGTAAAACACAATATGGTGCAAATACAAGTGATACTTTTACTTATTGGATGGACTCATATCTTCTCAACGCTCAAGAATGAATGATTTTTGAAATTTTTGATTTGGTTTGCTTATCCCATCAATTGATGAATGGGTAAAGAATGAAATCCATGAGCCATTTAAACAAATGTGTATGACAAAAGGAGATGTGATGGATGCAAATGTGTGAAATTGAAGATCAACTTGATGCCCCAATTTTGGGATGGTTTTTGTTATAAATTTACCTTTAGTTTCTATGATGCATAAATGTCATGGTAAAATAACCAACCGCATTGAAAGTTGGGGTGCCCATGTGACTGTTAACAATTCCTGTTATTAGAAACTAGGCACACTAGGAATTTGACACTCGTAGTGATTTCTATGATTGTTACAAAATTGTGATTGATTGTTTCCACTTTTGTAACCCAATGGAAAGGGCTTAATATAACCTTTTGAAAATTATATTGAACAGATCCATACTCAAAAATTGAGAGACCCACCTGATTTTAATTCCACATGTGATGATGTTGGTTGTTTTGAATGAGTGTCCTTATTGTGAGCTATCCACCCAACTGGATTGCATGGATTGTTAATGGCTACAACTGCCAAGTGTGTAGGGTAATTCACTAAATATGAGGCTCACTATATTATTTGCTTATAATTTTTGTTGAATGGATGTGATGAATGCATGTTATTATTTTTATTTTTATTTTTTGGTTGCTAACCATGTGTGGGTGTTTTATTGCACCCATGGTTGGATCTCCTAACCATGCGTCCATGGTTAGGCATGCTCTATGAAATGTGCTCCTAGGGTTGCTACTACTTGTTGTGGCTATAAAAGGGGGAAGGGGGAATTTTTGTTTTCTACGGTTGAGTTTCTCTAAGCGGTTTGATAAGTGAGGTTGAGCTATGGAGGTGGCTGGTGAGATGAGTGGAGCGGGTGTGGCTGCAGAGGTTGAGGCTCGACTGGAGTGAAAGCCAGAGTCCACTATGCTAAGGTAGGTGGTCTAAATTATTATTTTAGGTTTATTATATTTTTGTTTTATTTTTTTGTTGTTTTTGTTGTTTATTTTTTTTAACACACTAAGAGGGGATGGTAAAAAAAAATTTGTTTGATTTTTTTTGTGTTTTTTTTTTTAAATGAAAATAAAGCATGAAATGTTTTTGTATTTTTTGTTTTTTTGAAATATTTTTGGATTGATATGGATTTTTTTTGTTCCTTTTTAGGTTAATTTTATTGAGGTGTGACATAGTTATGGGGAGCCAATTTTAACCAATTAAAATCGTAAAGAAAAAAGACGCAATTTTATTTCGAAGCATGGAAAGCTTACAATTCGGAACTATGAAATTTACACAGTACAAAAAAAAAATGACAGTAGAAGCCGCAACCTTCTTCTTCCCAGCCTCTCGAATCCTTCCAAAAAATCCCTATTTATAATTAAATATTCTTGCCGTAACCGCCTTCGCAACCACCCCTGTAACCGCCGCAACGGTTTTCTGGAACTGCCTTAACGGTTTCCTGGAACTGCCTTAACGGCTTTTGGAACTGCCTTCTCTTTCTAGCCAGGTCGCGAAAACGCGACATGTCGCGATTTCGCGACACTTTTCTGCCTCTGGTTCACTTCCGCCAATGTGTCGCGATATCGCGACGTTTTTCTGCTTCTGGTTCACTTTCGCCAATGTGTCGCGATATCGCAACGTTTTTTTGCTTTTGGTTCTCTTTCTCCAATGTGTCGCGATATCGCGACGTTTTTCTGCTTTTGGTTCTCATTCTCCAATGTGTCGCGATATCGCGACACTTCTTCGACTTTTGGCTTTGCTTGCCCAAGTGTCGCGATATCGCGACACTTCTTCGGCTTTTGGCTTTGCTTGTCAAAGTGTCGCGATATCGCGACACTTCTTTGTATTTTGGCTTTGTCTGCCAAAGTGTCGCGATATCGCGACACTTTTGTGGCTTTTGACTTCGGCTGCCAAAGTGTCGCGATATCGCGACACTTTTGTGGCTTTTGACTTCGGCTGCCAAAGTGTCGCGATATCGCGACACTTTTGTGGCTTTTGACTTCGGCTGCCAAAGTGTCGCGATATCACGACACTTTTGTGGCTTTTGACTTCGACTGCCAAAGTGTCGCGATATCGCGACAACTTTGATGTCGCGATATCGCGACCATTATTTGCGCTTGCCACGGTTCTAAAATACGTCGCGATATCGCGACGACATTTGTGTCGCGATATCGCGACCATTTTTATACTTAGAAAAATTTGCAAACTTCGAACTTTTTTTGTTTTTCTTTTCGGTGATGCAAGATTGCTGTGCTGCCCTGGATGCTCCTGCATCAGACACCCGGGGTAGATTTTTTTAGAAGTGATCCTCACTTCTGAGCTGTCAGAGGAAAACCCAAACGATCAACCTCTGATTTGAACAACCATGTGGCATCTTCGACAGGTCGGTTCTTCCATTTGACCAAATACTCCGAATATTGCCTGTTTCGGGTACTTCGCCTTCACGAGTGTCGAGTATGTCTTCAATTTCTTCTTTGTCTGGAGTGGATGCAGGAATGTTCCACAGATCCGAACTGGGTGGTTCACTACAACTTCCTGCATGATATTCAACCAAGTCTGAAATATTGAAGATAGGTGAAATATTCAGTTCACTTGGTAGATCAACTTCATAGGCATTGCCTGAATCTCGTTTACCTATGATCCGGCATGGTCCAAACTTCTTCATCTTCAACTTATTGTATGTTTTTCGAGGAAAACGTTCCTTACGCAAATGAACCATGACTTCATCCCCTACCTGGAATTCTTTGAAACGCCGCTTTTGATCTGCTCTGGCTTTGTATGAAGCATTCATTTGACTGATATGTTGCTGTACCTCTTCATGTAAAGTCTTCATGTGTCTTTGCAAAGTCTTCAACTTCAGCACTGCACTTGTCTGCTTTATCCATCGGTCTTAACTCAGAAGCGTTTCTCGGGCTGTACCCATGCACAATCTGGAATGGTGATTTACCAGTACTGCGATTGACAGAATTGTTGTAAGCAAACTCTGCCTGTGGTAAAATCAGATCCCATCCCTTGGGTTTATCTCCTACCAGACATCGTAGAAGATTACCCAGACTTCTATTGACTACTTCGGTCTGTCCATCAGTCTACGGATGGTACGCAGAACTGAATTTCAAGTCTATTTTCAGCTTCTTCCATAAGGTTCTCCAGAAATACCCCACAAATTTGGTATCTCTTTCCGAGACAATGCTTTGGGGTAGACCATGAAGTCGGACTACCTCCTTGAAGAACAAGCCGGCAATGTGAACCGCATCACTTGTCTTCTGACATGGAATAAAATGGGCCATTTTCGAAAACCTATCAACAACAACAAAAATGGCGTCATTTCCACGTTGTGTTCTTGGTAGACCAAGAACAAAATCCATGCTGATGTCCTCCCACGGTCTCTCTGGTATAGGCAATGGCTGGTACATTCCTGTATTCTAGCTGACACCTTTTGCCATCTGGCACACTCTGCAACCCTGCACAAATCTGGTCACATCTTGCTGCAACTGTGGCCAATGGTAATTCTCACTAACAAGAGCAATGGTCTTATCACGGCCAAAATGCCCTGCTAGTCCTCCGCTATGTTTCTCTTTGATCAAATTTTCCCTCATGGAACTTCGTGGAATGCACAACTGATTCTGTCGAAACAACATCCCATCTTGGATCATGAAATCCAACCACTTAGTGCGATCCACAGTAGTAGGAGACACACATGCTGTCCATGCCTCTGAAAAATCTGGATCTACTGGGTATAAACTCTTGAGTTCATCAAACCCAACAACTTGCACTCTCATTTCTATCAACAAATTATGCCTTCTACTCAAGGCATCTGCAACTCTATTAGATTTGCCACTTCTATGCTTTAGTACAAAGGTATAACTCTACAGGAATTCAACCCACTTCAAATGTCGTTGGTTAAGTTTACCTTGACTATTAATATACTGCAAAGCTTGATGGTCAGTATATAAAACAAACTCTTTGGTTAGCAAATAATGTCTCCATTTCTTAAGAGCCTGAATTATAGCATAGAATTCTTGATCATAAACAGAGTATTTCTTTCTAGCATCATTCAATTTTTCACTAAAGTATGCAACAGGTTTACCTTCTTGACTCAACACAGCTCCAATGGCACTGCCACTGGCATCACAGTCAACCTGAAACACTTTATTAAAATCTGGAA
Organism: Wollemia nobilis; assembly: GCA_028583015.1. Lineage (NCBI taxonomy): Eukaryota > Viridiplantae > Streptophyta > Pinopsida > Araucariales > Araucariaceae > Wollemia > Wollemia nobilis. Next base: position 5,822,724 of record JAQPPZ010000456.1, read on the forward strand.
GTGCCAGAATGGGTTGTTCTATCACTTTCTTCTTCAATATGCTCATGCTGGTATCTGCCTTGGCAGTCCACTTAAATTCTCTCTTATCCCCTCTCATAGTTTCTGTTAGGGGTGCACAAATACTGCTAAAGTCTCTAATAAACTTTCTATAGAAACTTGCAAGACCGTGAAATGATCTTACCTCTGTTACATTCCTTGGGGCAGGCCATTCAAGGATAGCCTTCACTTTCTCAGGATCCATTTTCAGACCCTCCTCTGGAGATGACAAATCCCGGGTATATCAACTCTTTCTGTACAAAACTGCACTTCTGTATATTTATCAATAACTGCTCCTCACGCAGTTTTTCAAAAACTGTCCGAACATGCAACAAATGTTCATCCAAAGTTTTACTAAAAATCAGAATATCATCCAGATAAACTATCACAAACTTTTCCAGGAAGTCACGCAATACCTCATTCATCAGCCTCATAAACGTACTGGGTGCATTAGTCAATCCAAATGGCATAACTAACCACTCATACAAACCCTCTCTGGTTTTAAAGGCTGTCTTCCATTCATCACCCTCTCTAACACGTATCTGATGATATCCGCTCTTCAAATCAATCTTAGTGAAGTATTTAGCTCCACTCAAGCAATCCATTATATCGTCCATTCTGGGTAATGGAAAGTGATATTTAATGGTAATTTTATTAATGGCTCGGGAATCAGTGCACATTCGCCATTCGCCATTCTTCTTTGGTGCAAGTACTGCTGGCACTGCACAAGGGCTCAAACTTGCTCGAATCAAACCCTTCCTCAACAATTCCTGAACTTGTCGGTTCAACTCCTCATTCTCAATAGGAGACATTCTATGGGCTGCCTTATTGGGTAAGCTAGATCCTGGCATTAAGTCAATCTGATGACTAATCTTCCTCATTGGCGGCAAACCCTCAGGCACATTGTCTGATATAATATCAAGAAATTTTGCTAACAGATGTTCAACTTCTGCTGGAATGTCAGTAGTATCTTCTCTTTTTACAGTAGGAATTAATGCATAACACATTGAATCCCTCTTTAAACCATCCAAAAATTTTTTGCCATCTACTAAACAAATTCTAGCATTATTGCATACCTTTTCCTCAACCTCCTTCAATGGCTTCAGTTTGTGGCGTACTCCGTCTTTTGTCAGGGAATAGGTATTTGCATGTCCATCATGCGCTGCACGTCTATCAAATTGCCATGGTCTTCCAAGCAACAAATGGCAAGCATCCATCGGCAAAATATCACACAGGACCTCATCCTGGTATCTTCCAATTTTGAACTTGACCAAGCATTGTTCACTGACCAATGCTCTATGATCCTTCTGCAACCATGCAATCCGGTATGGATGCGGGTGTTGTCTTCTTTCTAACTTTAACTTAGCTACCATTTTCTTAGAAACCAAATTATCTATACTACCATTATCAATAATAATATTACAGATTTTACCTAAACATTTGCACCTCGTGCGGAACAGGCTTTTCCGTTGATCTGGTTCCTTCTCTTCATTCAACAAAGTTCTCCTTGTGATCATCACTTCTTCGTGCTCTGCTTCTTCAGAGTGCTCGGATTCAACACCATCCTCAACAACTGCAGCTCTGGCATTACCTTCAGGCCTTCTGTTCGGTGTTTCTTGGTGTTTGGGACACTCATATGATCGATGCCCTTCTTCTCCGCAATTAAAACAGGTTCCACGGAATCTGCCTCTGCCATATCCGCGTCCACCTCTACCTTGTCCCCTTTGATAATCATTGTTCTGATTACGGGGTCGGTAAGCATTCTCCTCCTTCTGTTCCTGGCGATTGCTGGTTTCACCAGTCTATTTTTGATCATCATATTTAATTCCACTGGTTCTTCCACCAGTTCTTCCACCACGACCTCTTCCTCTTTGCTTGCTGTCAAATCTGTGGTTCAGTTTCTCTTCCACTTTCAGAGCAAACTGGTAAGCATCTTCAATGTTGTTCATTCGAACCAGACTCAATTCTTCTTGCACGCTGGTTCTTAACCCATTAATGTAACGGGCCACTCTCTCTTTATTCGCTTCCGTATGACCGGTTCTAATAGAAATTTTAAAAAATTCCTTCGTATATTCTTTAACGGACTTGCTGGACTGGCGCAAACTCTGCATTTTTCTCAGCAGATCTAATTCGTAATCTGCCGAAATAAACTGTCGTTTCAGTTTTTCCACCATTCGATCCCACTTGGTGATCTTTTCTTTGCCTCTCCGGTTTCTTTCCAGTTGCACTCCTTTCCACCATATGCCAGCATGGCCTTTCAATTTTGTTCTGGCAAATTTAATTCGATTTGGATCTTCAACGTCCTCATATTCGAAATATTCCTCCATGTCATTAATCCAGTCGATTAATTCTTCTGGATTTAAATTTCTAGAATATGTGGAGACGTCAATCTTTGGTCTTTTCCCAATTTGCGAAATGGCTTTAATCATTCGCGATTCTGCGGCACTCATTTCTTCTTCTTCTTCTTCAGACGGGTCTTCAACTCCGTCATCATCGCTTCGATCTTCTCCTCTCGGCTCTACTCCTCTGTGCAATTCTTCCTGCAAGGCCAACACTTGCCTCTGTAATGCTCGGAAGTCTCCTTCAGGAACCACGTTCCTTCCAGCACCACGATTTCTTCGCGGTGGCATTCTGCTTCACAGTTTCTCAGAACCCGTAACCCCAGATCCTGGTGCGAGCTGCCTCACGTTCGGCGCTCTGCTCACACACTCAGAATCTTGCTGCTCTGATACCACTTGATGGGGAGCCAATTTTAACCAATTAAAATCGTAAAGAAAAAGACGCAATTTTATTTCGAAGCATGGAAAGCTTACAATTCGAAACTATGAAATTTACATAGTACAAAAAAAATGACAGTAGAAGCCGCAGCCTTCTTCTTCCCAGCCTCTCGAATCCTTCCAAAAAATCCCTATTTATAATTAAAGATTCTTGCCGTAACCGCCTTCGCAACCACCCCTGTAACCGCCGCAACGGTTTTCTGGAACTGCCTTAACGGTTTCCTGGAACTGCCTTAACGGCTTTTGGAACTGCCTTCTCTTTCTAGCCAGGTCACGAAAACGCGACATGTCACGATTTCGCGACACTTTTCTGCCTCTGGTTCACTTCCGCCAATGTGTCGCGATATCGCGACGTTTTTCTGCTTCTGGTTCACTTTCGCCAATGTGTCGCGATATCGCGACGTTTTTCTGCTTTTGGTTCTCTTTCTCCAATGTGTCGCGATATCGCGACGTTTTTCTGCTTTTGGTTCTCATTCTCCAATGTGTCGCGATATCGCGACACTTCTTCGACTTTTGGCTTTGCTTGCCCAAGTGTCGCGATATCGCGACACTTCTTCGGCTTTTGGCTTTGCTTGTCAAAGTGTCGCGATATCGCGACACTTCTTTGTCTTTGGCCAAAGTGTCGCGATATCGCGACACTTTCTTTGCTTGCCAAAGTGTCACGATATCACGACACTTTTGTGGCTTTTGACTTCGGTCGCCAAAGTGTCGCGATATCGTGACACTTTTGTGGCTTTTGACTTCGGCTGCCAAAGTGTCGCGATATCGCGACACTTTTGTGGCTTTTGACTTTGGCTGCCAAAGTGTCGCGATATCGCGACAACTTTGATGTCGCGATATCGCGACCATTATTTGCGCTTGCCACGGTTCTAAAATACGTCGCGATATCGCGATGACATTTGTGTCGCGATATCGCGACCATTTTTATACTTAGAAAAATTTGCAAACTTCGAACTTTTTTTGTTTTTCTTTTCGGTGATGCAAGATTATTGTGCTGCCCTGGATGCTCCTGCATCACATAGATGGCCTCCTAGATGATGACTGAAAGTTGTTGGAGGTTATGGGTTTGGCTGGGTGTGGGAAAATTGAGACCATACAGGAAGACAAGGAGTTCCCCTCAACCCTGGTAGAGAGATGAAACCCTAATAGGGGGTCATTTTAGCTTCTAATAGGGGAGCTTACCATTACCTTGGAATATGTTTACTGTATCTTCCATGTTCCTATCGAGGGATCACTAGTCAGGGTGGATCACGACAAGGAGGAGGAACTGAGACCCATATATGGTGAGGATTGGGATGTCGATTGTAGCAAGGGAGATATTCCATATATTTATTTGTTAAAGGATGAGAAATTGGGTGTTCTTCAACCTTTTGTTATGTACATCATAGGCAACATGTTGTTGCCTAAAAACATGGGATCCTGGTTTCCTTGGAACCATATGGGGCTTGTCTTGCATTTGATTTTTAAGCCTCAAATTTATGCATGGGCTCCCACTCTTCTATGCCAGATGTATATGGTGCTATATAAGGTGAAGATGCAAGAGTGGAAGGGACTTGGATGTAGTCTACTACTTTAGTTGTGGGTCTGGGAGCACATTAGCATAGCTTGTCCAAAGGGTCTACAATGTGAGTGGGATCACTCATTACCTTGTGCTCTCCATTTGTGGACCAACAAGGAAAATTCACCGAGTCACCCTATATGTAGTGGACAAAAGTATTGGGACAGTATTGGTTCTCTTTCCAGCAATGATATTTTTTGGTGGTCTTGGTGAGGTCTAGCTTGGGATAGTGATGCAGCATAGCTTCAATGGGTTAGGTGAGGTAGGTGGGTGGTTGGCCAACATGGATGAGATATGGAGTTTATCTAGGTATTTTGGATGAGGAGATAGTTTGGGTTGATACAGGGGGTTCCAAATGCTCTAGTGTTGTATAGGAAATGAGACAATGAGCTTAGCCTTATAGTCACTCTTGAATTTTGGATAGTAGATTATGCTATAGATGATGAGGTTTTTTATGTTCCATATGTAGATGATGTTGGTATGACAATGGAATGTGACACTTGGTTTGTTATGCAACCTCCATGGGCACCCAACTAGGCAGTGGATGATGCATCTAGCGGTGATGAACATGATTCTAGTGAGTAGGCTTATTGATGGTAGAAGCATTGTTAGGGTAGCGGGAGTAGGGGGTAAGTTGGAGTAGAGGTGTAGCCTATAGATTTTTGTTTTGAGGCTAGTGGAGATGGAGGTAGTGGTAGTAGAAAAATAGGTGGGGGTGATGGAGGATAAGATCCTTCTCCATGCCATACTGAGGAGGAGTGGGAGATTATCTAGACTGAGTGGGATAGCTTGGAAGATGCTGTAAAGTCCCATGATGCAGAGATCATAAGGCTACAAGGTGAGGTTACTCATTTATAGACCGAGGTGTATGAACTACAAAGGTAGGGATGTTGCTACAATTATGGATTTTTGTGCTAAGATAGCCCAGCAAGCGGTGTGTCAGGATATAGATTTTATTGCTACTGAGAGGTACACTACCTATATTCTAATGCTTGAGGATACTTTAGGTCAACATAAAGTTATGCTACCTCTACCTCCTACATCATCAATACCAGGCTCTAACAGGTGGAGCAAGTCTAGGCCTAACGGTTCATGGTCTCGGGTTTCTAGTTTCCATGATATATCTATCTCATAGGGATCAATTCATGGACCTCATAGGAGTCATGGTGGTGCTATCTAGTAGCACTTTATTACCACTTTTTATACTTTTTGTTTTTGCTTATGAGCCTTAGTGCTCTTATGTATACAACCTTTGGGTATTTTTGTACTATGTGATTCATATATATATATATATATATATATATATATATATATACATGGCTTTTATTATGATCATTTGTGTTGAAATTTTTCTTTATTGTGTGTATGGATGCATATGAAATGTCATAGTGATAGATGGAATGAATGATGAATGCTTATGTTCTAATGATTATTTGGTATGTTATAGACTTTCGCTTGATCAACTGTATTCTCATTGTTTAATCAGGGACACTAACATTTGGTATTTATAGATGGTATGGATAATGAGATGATATGGCATGGGTTGATAAATTATTTAAGGTTGTTTTGAAAAGACTCAAACATCCTAGTGATATCAAACAATCTTGTTTATGTTTCTCACAAATCTCCATGATGCAAAAGTTGTCCTAGTGGTTTCAAATTTCTCAAGAACCAATTGTGTGTGCACATTAATATTCATTTATCATTATGAGTAATGTCTAACTAATTAATTGGTAACTTATGCCAATAATCTATCTCATTCGTGAGCATCCATAGGTCTGTATAAAATAATGTCACTAATGTGATAGACGTGGTGCCATGCGTAAGGATACCTCATTGTCAAGAAGGTTTCATTCAACCCATTATTGTAATGAAGGATCACCCCACGATTTTTGAGACACTAAGGGTTGCATGGATTCAAGCTCCTTTACCTTTTTTTATTGGATTAGATTTTTTGGGATTTTATTTCTAAGTTTGCTCATCATTTTTTTGTGTGTTGGAGCAAAATGCATTTTTTTTTGCTTTTTAGAAACTTGTTCATTTTGAGGGAGAGCAAGAGGAATTTTATTACTTTAGGATAATTTTTGGGATACTTGCTCATTTTGAGAGAGATCAAGAAAATTTTTATTATTTTATAATATTTTTGGGATACTTGCTCACTTTGATGAAGAGCAAGAGATTGTTTTTTGGATGAAGGTGGAACTTGTCCTTTTGTCATCTCTTAGCATTCGAGACCATACACATAATTGGATGAATAGGGGAAACCTTTCACTTTATGGCAATAGCAACTCATGACTTCATACTTAATAAGCTTTACAATATTTTAATGTGTTTTGATGTGCGTGGTCCAAGAGGAAACTTGATTAACCAAGAACAACTTATTGCATCTAAAGATGTGTTTGATTTTACATTGAGGTTACTCAAAACACTAGGAGTGGCTGAGTGATTGAAAAAATTTGGACTTTTCTTATGGTTAAATATGGTGTGTAAGGTTTTGCAATACTTTCATTGCAAGCCTTTGAAAATTAAAAGGTGCACATAAAATATTCAGCTGTCGCATAATCATTATTGCTAATGATTATACAATATCTATCCTAGTTTATGTAAATCCCTTCAAATTATTGTGATTGATGGAGTGATGGGTAATGTTTGATGTAAGGTGCCCCTAATTAAGGCAACAATATATAGTGGACTAGCAATCATCCAATTAACCAAATGATCCCTAACATGATAATTAACAAATGCCTAAAATGCATCTATGTAATGAGGTGGATTGTATGAAATGAAATGAATATATATATTTAACCATGTATATGTACATATTTACAATCTGCATTAGGCATAAAATACCTTCAGGTGTATAATATTTAATGGCTCAGGTTCGAATATTCCCTCTAAATTTGTAAGTTGATATGGTCTTGGACCCAACTTTTGCTTAACAATACATGGACCTAACAAATTAGCTATGAATTTATCTATCAAGTGTGATAATGCATTGGTGTTTTGTTAATTCTTTTTAAGAATGAGATCTCCTACTTGGAATTCATGAGGATGGAATTTAGCGTTATAAGTGTGTTTGATGCGATCTTGATATACTCGTAGATGTTCTAAGGTATTGATTCACATTTCATAAAGGAGTGTAAGTTGATCAATACGTGCTTGTATAGTTGTGTCATCATCCATGAATTCTTGTAATGCAAAACATAAATAAGGGATCTCAAGCTCAAGAGGTATGATTGCTTTAGCTCCATAGATAAAAAAAAATAGTTACCCCTATTCACCTTCAGATGCTTGTTCGATAAGCCCATAATGCTAAGGGGAGTTGGGTATGCCAATCTCTATGATTTTATTTGACAATTTTATTGAGAATGGCTATCAAGGTCTTATTTGTCACTTCAACTTGTCCATTTTCTTGTGGTTAATAAGGAGTCAAGAAATTATGTTGGATATTGTACTTGTTACATAATGCTTGAACATCCTTGTTTTTGAAAGACTTATCATTATAAAAATGATCTTTGAGGGAATCCCAAAATGATATATAATGTAAAGAAGTATGAAATCTACAATTCGAGGTCCAGTCGTAGTGGTCATTGGGATCACTTTGACTCATTTGGTGAAGTATTCTATGCTAGTTATGATGAACTTATGTTTTCCTGAAGAGGCAGGTGAAATTTTACCAATCAAATCTAGGCCCCATTGTGAAAAGGGCCAAAGGCTTTGAATGGGCTATAATTCTTGTGATGGTACATGAGTCAAATTAGCATGATGTTGACATTTTTGAAATTTATTTACATAATGATAATAATCATTTTTCATAGTGGGCCAATAATAACCCATGCGCAAAATACACTTTGCAATGGTCATTCCACTAAAGTGACCACTACAAGTACCATCATGTGTCCCCTAATAGAGTATAATAAGCTAATTTTTGTTTAAACATTCTCTTTGTAGTTTACATAAAATCTGATGGGAGGATCCCAAACTTGAGGAAGTCTCTTATTTGATTAAGGCAAGATTCGTAACATTCTGCATGGATTAAACAAACACTCTTCTCACTTTTATATTTTTCTTGCATGATTATGGATTTGGACATTGTTGTGATGATAAGCGGTTGGGCTTATCCATTTTTGTTCTTAGAAATTAGTGACCCTAAAGAATCCATCACATTCACAAATCTATTAGTCAAACGAGGCAAGTTGTCAATCTCATACCAGTCAAACTTTGCTAGCAATTTCATTGCTACCTCATGATATTGTTTCAAGACTAGAACTCTACATTGGTAAGTTTCTCACTTGACAAACGACAAGTTGGGAATCACAAAAAATGCTTATACACTTAATGCCCATAACTAATATTGATTGAAGCCCCACTATTAATACTTCATACTCTATTTTGTTATTTGTGCATGGAAAGTCAAGTTTGAATGATAAAGGAATTGACATTCCTTCGGATGTATAAAATATAACTCTAGCACCTTGTCATTTTTTGCACTTTGATCCATCAAAGAATAGAGTGATGTCAAAATCATCTTCATGAGGTACTAGTTCTTTTTTAGTGACATAAAATATTGAATCATTTGTAAGCTCTATAAGAAGAGGTCGATCATTTGGGAGTGGAGCTTCTGCAAGTTGATAAACTATCACCTGACCTTTGATGTATTTTTGGCTAATGAATTTGAGATCAAATTCTATTAAGAGAATTATCCATTTTGTGGTTTGGGTATTGTTGTACGTGTGAGTCATCATGTAACATAGAGGATTTTCTCTAGCTATGACATAGCTAGTGTTACTTAGCATATAATGTCTAGGTTTCTTAGTGGTAAAAACCACTGCTAAGAACAAATTCTCAACATTAGCATATCTTGTCTCATAACTCACCAAAGTTTGACTGATGTAATAAATTGCTTGCTCTTTGTGATTTTTGTTTTTTTTGCACAAGCATTAACTCTAATGCAAAATTTGTTGCATAAATGTAAAGGTGAAAAGGGACTCCTAGACAAGGTAGCGTTAGTACTGGTGGTGAAGCTAGATATTTCTTGATATCATAAAAATCCTTTTGACATTCATTTGTATAGAAAATGTCACCCCCTTTTGTAGCAAGCGATTGAATGACTTGCATTTGTCTGAGAGTTGTGCAATGAATCAATGAATGGATTAAATATTTCCTTGTAAACTACATAACTCTTTAATATTTTTTGGAGGTGGCATTTCAATAATGGACCTGACCTTATCAGGGTCCATTTCAATGCCTCATTTGGAGATAATGAATACTAGAAGTTTACCTAATGTGACTTCGAATATGCACTTCGTTGGATTTTCCCTCACTTTATGTTCAAGCAATTGATCAAAAACTTTTTCTAGTACTTCAATGTGCTCAAGACATGTTTTAGATTTTGCAAATAGATCATCCACATAGTATTCAATGATGTTTTGCATATAGTTGTGGAATATATATGTCATGGTATGTTGATAAGTATCTCTAGCATTTTTAAGACCAAATGACATCACATTGTAACAAAAAGTACCCCAAGGTGTAGTGAATATTGTTTTGTATTGGTATTCAGGATTAATTCAAAGTTGGTTGTATCATAAACAAACATCTATTAATTAAATCATTTCGTGGCCTACACATGAGTCTACAAGTTGATCAATGTTCGATAACAAAAATTCATCCTTGGGGTATGCTTTATTTAAATCTTTGAAATCTATGCATACGCATGCTCCCCATTCAACTTACAAATGGATACCATGTTTGTGAGCCATTCTGGATAATCAATGGGTACTATGAAACCCACATCTAATAATTTTTGTAGCTCTTATTTGATAATTAGTGCTATGATAGGATGAAGTTTTCTTAGTTTTTTATTGAATGGTTTAGCTTCAGGAGCTAAGGTAAGGTTATGGACCACAAAATTGGGGTCAAGGCCAGGCATGTCCTTGTAAGACCAATCAAAGATATATTTCTTCCTTGTTAACACATCTACCATGCATTATTTCTCTTCTACGAATTAATATTTTACAATTTTCATGATTTGTGGATTATCCACATCTTGACTCAAGTTCACATCGATGGATTCTTCTATGAGCATATGAGAACTTTATTCCAACTAATTTGGAGTAGGCATGAGATGGATATCATCCTCCACATGCTCAAAGAACTCTGGTAACACCTCATCTACTTTTATTTGGAAAATAGAAGCAGACAAAGGTGAAGATTTTTGGGGGATATAAACATTTGAAGCTCTTAGCAATTTTTTGAATAGGATAAATTTGGTGATGGATGATAGGGATGAAATCTTGTCCATGGTAATAAGGCTAGTGTTTATTGGAATTAGCTTCACCAAATCATATAGGTTACAAAGTGGGGTGAACAAGTCAACATTAATCATGTTAACTTGGTAGAAATGAGGTGGTTATTATTTGAGGAGTGAACTATCTTGCTCACTCTATCTAGGTTACAACTGACCTATGATGGGTGAATAATGACTCTAAGAATGCAACCAATGTGGTGGTGGATCTAGCTTAGGGTACTCATGCTCTTTATTGAAGCGAAATATAGAGTGATATATGGGAAACATTGTAGTGTAGCACTCATATCTCTTGATGGGCTCTATAGGGGCCACATCCTCTTGGGGACCATAAAAAATGTGATTGATCATGTATAGGTTTGGTTCTATCTCTTGAAATTCCTCAAAATCCTCATCGAAGATGTAATCATCAAAAATGTAATAGATCATAGTCTTATGCAATGTAATATTTGAAAAAACCTCATTTAAATAAGACACAAAATCAAGTTCCAAATGCTCGTCATCACTATCATCACTAGATTTTCTCTCCTCATCGTCTTCTTTGGACATCAAGGTGAGTCACTGAAATATATGCTCGAAAGAGGAGTTTGAGGCTGATTGCCTATATCCTAAGCCATAGTGATCATGCACTTTGAGATATTAAGGCTCAATGATGTGATGCAGACCCTTTTCATGTCGTCCAAGACCAAATCCCTACTATTTAGTCCTATGAAAATATCACCAAGGAAAATCTAGGTTAGACATATATTCTAGGTTGGCATAAAATTCTTCTATGGGTTCCTCATTAGGAGGAGGTGAATTGGATGAAGAATCCACCCTCCATATACAAAGTTGATCCTATTTGGCTTAGAACCCATTCTATATACTACACCTATAGCTAAAGGTGGGTCACATAGGTGACCATAATATCTGACAGACTGGATAGGCAGTGTTATTATGAAACTTTCAACTATGTACTCACCAATATCTGGATTGGTGAGATTAACTACAACTTGAGTTGGCTGGGATGTAGATGGTTCAGGTGCTAAGGTGGATGCTTCAATGGTGCCTTGTGGCTCATATGGTGGTGATGGTTCACTCAATAATGGTTCTTATTGGATAGGTGACCCTATGTATGATACAATGGGTGGTGAGGTTTGAGGTGGATTTGGTTTGATGGGATTGTTAGTGGTTGGTTGATTTGGTTGGGATGAAAATGTGAAGGGTGTTTGTGAAGTGGGAGGTATGGCTAATGAAGATGATGGTTGTTAGCAAGATAATCAGGTGCGATGGAAAAATGATATGAAGTGGATTAGGGTTGACTTTTATTGATGGATTGAGATGCAAAGGCCTGATCAACTATTCGCAAAGCCTCTAGGATGAGCGCTTGGATGAAGTGTTGTTAGTTGGGGTGGTTCAAACAATGAAAGGTTGAATGGAAATATGGGTGGATGGAAGCAATGGATCATATGGATTGGATATCAAGTTGTAGTACTTTAAGGGCTCGATGTTGGCTTGAATGCAATGTAATTTTCCCTCGTGCACATATTTCAAACATTGGTGTAATATCGAGGGAACACAATTCATTTTCCTAATACATGGATGTCTAAAAAGTGTGTTATACTGCATAATCCCTAAGAAGATGTGGAAGAGTACATGTATGGTATTCACCCCCACTATTACGGGTAGAACTGCATTCCTCATAGTGGAACACAGCATAATTGAAGGCCCACAAGGTGAAGGTGGATGTGGTGATGTGGTATGATGGTAGGTTGAGATTTTTTATGGTTGGGGTGGTTATGATATTGATGGAGGAATAGATATCAATGAGAAATATCTTAAATGGTTTTATATCAATATGAGCTACAATGTGCAATGGAGGATTAGGTAACTCTGATGATACACTTTTTCTCAAATTCATATAATGATATTGAGGGTTCCATGAAATTCTAAACACTCCCCACAAAAGTGTTGAAGGTGTTAGGATCTTCTATTTGTAGTTCAATGGACTTTAGGATTTCAATAAATGCCTTATGATGTGGGGGATATTGTTGTATGAGCTCATATATTGATAGTTTGGTTGATGCTATTATTAGGCTTTGTGTCAACCAACCTCTCAAGGTGATGATTGGTTGAGATGGATGATTTGGATTATGAATGGGTGGAGGTAGAATTATTGGGCCTAGTTGTATGGGTACACTTGGTTGTGCTACAAGAGTTGGTGTTGCTTGGGTTATCTCATTTGCTTGTGTGTGATTTATTTTTCTTTACCCTCAAGTGACTACATGAATAGCCCCCATAAAACCTTGGTATAGTTGCAACACATGATTAACTTGATTGGGAGGAACTGTAGAAGTTTATGCTCCCACTATTTGTTGATTTGCCTCATGATGATGTAGTGTTATCTGATATATTCTAAGGTTTTAATTTTGTTGGGATAAAGGGTTATCAATATTGATATTTCCCATTTCAAGTAGGTCTTGCATAATATTCTTGAACCCATAGTAATTCTTGATGTCATGACATTTCTACCGATGAAAGGTGCAATATAGGTGCTCTCTATAGTTTCTAGATTTTGGCTTATTCAGATCTTCAAGATTTATTTCTAGTAATGTGAAAGCCTGTGCATCATAAAATTATAGAAAATGGATGAATATGGTTTAGGCAATGAGGTGTAAATGTGTTTGGGCCTGAATTGACATTGTTACCTTTCTGTAGGTTCAGCTTGGTTCTACAACTGTTGTGGGGGTGGAACTACTTGATAAGTCTATTGTTGCGGGGGTTGTTGTACTTGGACTTGGGCTTGTTGGATTTGCTATTAAGGTTGATCCAAGACTACTTGATTAACTTGAATAGCCTTGGACTATCCATGATTATTCCCCTTTTGATTCTTGTTATATCATTCTTTCTTTTTAGGTTTGATCTCGCCCTCTTGAATTTGGATCTCTTCTATTACTCTAGCTTGGGTGAGTGCTTATTTGAATGTTATATATTATTGTGGTTGTAATAACAAGAATATATGTTTGGCATAAATCCTCATGAGTATTTATGTTAATTCCACCACAGGGAGGGAGAATGGTAGTTTGGTCATGATTTCCCTCCAACGGTTTCCAAAATCATAGATCGATTCATCATCATATTATTGTAAATTAAGCAAATCAGTCAATGTTGTCTTCTTTCTAACATTTAGGGAGAACCACTCCAAGAATTGGTCTGCTAGTTTCTTGAAAGTGTAAATATTTTGATGCAGTAAGTGGTTTTATGAATCCAAGGCATCTCCCCAAACATTTGAGGAAAAGTATGGAGCATGAGTGCATTATTATTTTTTATTTTGAAGCATGCATTAATGAATCTAGATACATGAATTTTTCAAACTTCGGTATTTGAAATTCTATTAGGTAGGGTGGTAATGGTACTGAAGTATAAATTGGATGATTGAGTAGTTGCCTTAGAGTAGGTTTCTAGTATTGCATACCTAGTGTTTGCATGGCTAGGCTATCAATCTAACTTTGCAAAAATTGAAACTTTGGATCTTCTAGAGGGTTAAAACCGTGGTTGGTTTACAGCTACTGAAATAGTGTATATTATTAGTGGGTTTGGATTATGTGGGATGTTAGCATGAAATGGATTATAGTATGGTTGTTGATGATGATTTTTATGATTTTGATGGTTATGAGGGGATGGGGGTATGTTGGCATGCTGACTTGAAGAATTAGCATACATTTGATGAAGTGGACTAGTGGATATGATTGTGGTTGGGGGATGCAAAACCCAAGACGGATATTGAGTGAAGAAGGTATTTTGATGAGATGTTGATGGTTGGTTTTGATCTATCCTTTGTGACTACTACTATGGGTTAGTATAAATGCTTTGATTAAAATTATTCATGATTAGTTGTTGTAACTACAGGAATACTTGTTACATGAAAATCACAAATGAAGATGGTATAGCCATGTATGTGGTAGATGGTTAGGCTGGTTGTATGGAAACCATGTCAGTGGATGTAGGTGGAGGGTACATGGTAAAAGGTATTGTCACTAAATGAAGGATGTTATGAGAAATGGGATCTATGGATGTAGTGGATGGGATGGATGTAGGGACCTGCAAAGAAACATTAACTTATGCTTCATAGAGGGGGTTAGTGTAGGTGATGTTTTGATTTGGTAAGATGAAGGGTTTTTGGTTAGATGATGATGGATGATTATGGGTTAGGGTGGCAGTAATCATTTTAAAGAGTGGATTCGTGAAGATTCAGCTAGACTACTATGGTTGCAAGAATATAGTTTCTTTTGTGGTGGAGGAAAGGTGTGGGATAGAATTATAAGTGGTGGCAATGATAGAAAGACCATACTAGTTGCATTCAGGTTTAGCCTAAATATGTCCATGTCCACATATGTGACACGACCATTCGATTGCATAGGTGGATCACTCCTAGGAGTATCAAGGATGGTTGCATGAGTAGCCCTCTACATAAAATCTATGTTCAAAATAGGAACAACACTAGAGGGTATGAAATTTAGATTTAGGGATATAGCAAGGGCTACACTGACTTGTCCTACCATCGAAGTGTTAGGGACCTGACAGGACTAAGATGAAGGCTCCATGGAAGAAGGCAACTGACTTTGAATCTGGGCTAAATTTTGGCTTAGCTACAAGTTGTTACCATATGTTAAGGATAGAATGAGGTGTAAAATATGGATGTGCATGTGTGAATGTGTGATGGAAGCACAAAGCAAAAAAAACAAAAAAACAAGTTTGTTTCTAAGTTTGTACAAATTTTGATTTTTGTTTTTGATTTTTGAAAAGTTTTTATTTATTTTTATAAGTTTTTGACAAGTGATGTGCAATGTTTAACCCTAAAATGAATCTATGGATTTCACCTAGATTCTCTCACACACTAACTCGGTGATGAAGTTCGATTTGTGAAACCCACCAGGACTTGGTGATGAAACCCAAATTCGATAAGGGAGCCTTGGTTCTACCAATCCTCAGCCAGTTCACTGTTGGTAGTGATACACCCTTAAAAGAGGAATGCATGCTATTTTCCATGGCTATGATGGTTCTTGGATTGACCTTGACCAGATAATGGGATAATTTGTTGGGGGTTGGTGGTAAAGTACAACCTTTTCCAACATTCATGTGCTAGTGTGTGAAGGCTTTGTTTATTATTGTGTAAAGTAAGCTAACATTGAATTATGTTTATTACCTAAGTGTAAAAAGTAGTAACATACAATAGCAAAAAAAAAATAGATCAGGGGCCGAATGGCTAATTTCAAGCGAGATCTACCAAAAATCTAAAATACAAAGTCAACCATTGATAGGCAGTTAGGTTTGGTCAACCATAACTACGTTATTAACCAACCACGCATGTGCATTTGGGAGTTTCCAACCATGGACCCATAATTTTAGTTGTATGCTAGAAAATAAGGTAGAGCAGGCCTAAAACCCTGAATGAGCCTGGTCTATTCCTAATAAGGCTATGCAGATGCTCTAATGACTGAACTAAAATGCAAATTCTTATTATTTTTTTAAGTTTGCCTAGCCTAAGATCTAGATGCAAAAAAAAGCAAACAAAGACTAGGAATCCTATTTAGCCTAATGAAATCATAAAGAAACATAAAAGAAAGGAGGGTTTTAAACATACAAACTTGTGATCCTTTTGTTACTCCTTCCAATCCTTTCAACCATCAATCTATGGTTCTATAGCGCTCTAACCATTGGTATGTGGTTCCATAGAAGTCCAACCACCGATCCATTATTTTTATGATCTATAATTGCATGCATGTAGTTGCTTAGACATAGGGCCAAATCGACACGAGCTCTAGATCCATCAATTTTTAATTTTCAACCTTCATGCGACTAAGCTCCAAAAACCTGCAATCATAGAAAACACATATCAATAATAAATTTTATCAAGGCAATCACAAATAGAACCCTTAGGGGGTCCCATCGTGATTGCTATTTCTATAGCTAAAATAACTTAACACCATAATGCACAAAATAAAAAAGAGAAGATTGCAAAAATTGATCTTTTGTATTAATACAGGGGAGCCTGAATCTCTTGATTTTACAATGCTTTTGATTTGCCCCTATATCTCGAGGGTAACGTTACAATAATCTCTCTTTTCTGAATACAATAATTTAATAAAGAGGGGGTCTTCCAACTCTTCAAAAAACCATGGTGTGTTCTTTGCTCCTCATCTACAACTCCAAGGATGAGTGGGCTTCTGGTATCAAGCAATGAGACCACTCCAGCTTCAATAGCTCTTCAAGTACCTATCTCCTACACACATGAAAAAACACACAAGGGTTTAGTAGAACTTGTAAATGTGACTGAAAACCAATGTATTAAAACCCCTAAACTAATATTTAGAGAAAACACAAAAAATCCAACTTAGATGCCTTACTAAAATTAAACTATTGATAATGCCAATTATGCTTTTTTAGTTCTGAGTAACGGTGGATGTGCGGTTCTGACTGAGAAACCATGGGAGGGTGGTGAAGAAACTATGCAAGGGAAGTTGTGACTATGTAACCATGGACGAGTGGTTGAGGTTGAATGGTTGAAAGCTCTAAAAATGGGACTCCAAGACTCTTGATATCTGATGTGTGCGAAATCCTGGCATGATTTTGGTAGCCTAATGGTGTGTACTCTCATCTCCTTTTGGTTGATGGGGTGAAGGTGCATTTATAGGCCCCTTAGGATTTTGGATAAAAAGGGAGGTGGCAAGCTAGGATTTCCAAGTGGCAACCGAGGGTTGCCAAATGAAAGGGGCAGTTACAGTGAGTCACCTAAAGTGTCTCACTTAACTGGGGTGATGTGGCTAATGGGTGAGTGCAAGTGGAGTGAGGTGTAAGGGATGTACCATGTGAAGGGACAAGGGGGACATGAGTGTGTGATATGTGGCAAGGAATGGGGTAGTGGTGGCTAGGACACATGTCTAGTGAATAGGAAGGGTATCCTAGGGGATTTTCCAAATTTATTAAAATCTATAAAATAAGATAATATGTAAGATTCTATACACCTAAGTTTAGACTGAGGTATATAATTATATTATGTAGGATTGAGATGTGGGATGAAAAATGTGGTTTTGTGAATTCCTAATTTTTGGTTTCTACATCTTTAATTTGTTCTCCTATAATTATTTTCTAGTTTTCCCTTAATACTTTCTCTCTAAGATGAACTATCTTGCAAAGTTATCTTTTTTTCTTCTATACTATATTTTCATAAATTTCTTTTGCACATTTATGTTAATAGTGCCCAAAGAATACAACAAAAAAATCCCAGAACAATATCCATATCACCCATATCAATAGCATAAAAATATGAATGTAAAATATATTTATCCATGGTGATCTTC
Organism: Wollemia nobilis; assembly: GCA_028583015.1. NCBI lineage: Eukaryota > Viridiplantae > Streptophyta > Pinopsida > Araucariales > Araucariaceae > Wollemia > Wollemia nobilis. Next base: position 5,840,742 of record JAQPPZ010000456.1, read on the forward strand.
AAATCTTCAAAAATTTGAACATATTCACCCTCAAGTTTTATGTTTTTAAATTTTGTTGTTAAGACTTGCAAATATTTAATCAAATCCCTAGTGGTGAAGTTATAATTTTTTCTAGGATTTATGGAGACAATCACACTTTTCTTTTCTTTTTTATTATAACGGAAGAAGGGGTTTTGAAAGGGGCCCTAAACCTTTTACAAGAAAACACCTACAGATCTACTAACAATCTCAAAATTAAGATATCACAAACAAGACAACCCATAAAACTAAAATATTTCAAAGTGCAACAGACCACAAAGTGAAATGATCTCCCAAGACCAAACTGAACACAATCACATTTTTATTTTGAATGCAACCATAAACTTACAAAATAATTTTTTTTTATTCAAAAAAATATTTATGAATTATTTTGCTTATCTTTTTTCTATCAATTTCTTGATATTTTCTAACTCTATTTTGAATTCCTTTTGTTCATCCTAGAGCCTAACTATATTTTCATATTTTTTCTCTAATTTCTATTTTCCTTAAAAATACAATTTTAAATTCTTGTGTGCATGTAAAATTACAGTTACATTTAAAGCTCTTATACCAAATTATTGCTTCCCCTTGAAAAAATATTCAAAGATTACATTTCCATTCCAACTATAAAAAAAATTAAAGAATTTTTTTCCACTTCATCAACCATTCCCTAGCATCACTATCATCCCTTCCAACAAATATTGGCAACTCCATGACCTCAACCTAAAATAAAAAAATTGTCTCCCAAAGTCACTAGGGTTTTTAAATAATAAAAAAATCTCAAAAAAAAAATTGAATATCATTTGTTCCCTTCTTCAAAAAATTAAATCTATATATTTTCTTCAAAATAAAACAAACGAAAACTGATTTTCTTGTTTAGATTAAAAGATAATTTTTTTCTCTTTTCACAAATTTTCTACGCAACCCAAAAACAACATTAAGATCTCAACTTCAAATATTTGTAACTCCATCAATACTTATAAAAATATAATAAATGATTAGTTGTTTTTGTAGTATTCAAAAATATCTACACAATGATGTACTTGTCTTCTAAAATTGACTGCTTAAATAAATGATATGAATTTTTTTCTTTTGAAAACGTTTTTACACAATCAAAAATAACATAAATAACAAAACTTCAAAAAACCACACCTTTCTCAATACTTATAATAATATAACAAGTGATCATACATTTTGTAGCATTCAAAAAGATATACACAATGGTGTAAGAATCTTCTAAAAATAACTGTTAAAAAAATTGATATGAATTTTTTTTGTTGAATTTTTTAGTAGCCAAAAAACAATATTAATGAACCAACTTCAAATAGTAATTTCTTAATACTTATCATAATTTAACAAATGAGTGGTCATTTTTTTAGTATTAAAAAAGAACTACATATTGGTGTAAAAATCTTTGAAAAATAACTGCTAACAAAAAATATATGCCCCCCATAAGATGAGATATTTTTTCTATAAAAATGTGCCCTAGCTCTACAAAAGAAACCCCTATTTATCAAAATCAATGCTCTAATACCAATTTTTAAGAACCTCTATTCTCATCAATAATACATAATTTACCAATATGCAAAAATATTAAACATGCATCTATAGTAAATTCCACGATAATAATCCATACAATAAAATAAAGATAGATAATACCCTTGAGTTATGGCAACACCAAAAATACTCCTTAGTATCCACATGAGTGTGGTCTACCAGAAAGGATGCCACTTGTATTATCGATGATGTGACCCGGGTTCAATCCCCATGGCGAATGCGTATAAGAAGTATTACTCAAAAAAACAATACTCCTTAGGGAAGGAATCACTCCAAGATCTCCAAGCTCCATGAGCCAAGACTCTTACAAATAATACTTGATATAAATTTTTCTACAATTGGTGGTACATCTCTCTTTATACAAGAATGTGATGGTTCACCTTTTATGATTTAGAAGGTCATCCATGTGGTGATTCACCTTCCATGAATTACAAAGTGCATAATATTATTATATTATAATATTATGTGTGACACATGCCATAATACCCATTTACAATATTATATTATATCTTCAAATTCATATTCCAAGGTACCTAACAATGTGCCTCTATGCCTTCTCTTATTATACAATTGAATATTCCATAGAGTATTCTATTTTTTGACATTTTAAATTTTGATTTTTTTGAGGGAAAAGAGCATATGTTTTTATAAAGAAAAGGAATAAAAATGGTGAAACATCTAAAAGTGCTAAAATTAGACCCTCGCTAAAATTTACAAGAAATCCAATGGAACTAAAAATTCATTCATATCTACAATGTTTTTCCCTATATAGCCTCTTTGTGCTATTGAGAAAAGTTGCTTTGATTTTTTTTTTTTATTGATAGTAGAAGGGGTTTTTAAAGGGTTCCCAAACCTATTACAAGTAGGGTTTTGAAAGGCACCCCCAAACCTTATATTTAGATTTAAGCTATTGAGAAATACTAAGCTAGATTACCTCTAATACCATGTTAGAGTTTACAATATTTTATAAAAATATTTTAAAATATCCATTTAACATAATCATATTGAGAAAATGAATGAGTGAAAAAGAAGGGTGTATAGATTAAAAAGAGAGAAAGAGATAAATGGCATGATCTGAGATAATGAATGAGAGTGGTTGTCCATGGAAACCCCCACAATAATTTTTATCTATCACATTATGATACAAATTTCTCATTGGGGGGTATTTATAGTAATACCAAAACCCCAATGAGATGTTAGCTTCATATCAATATTAACTTAACCTTTAGGTTAACCTTACAATAAAATGATAGCAAATTATCCTTTAAACAAGGTTATCTATAATGGTGGATTAGCTAGAAAGAGAATCATTGATCAAAATAGAATTTTTGTATCTGGGTCAAAGGCTTTGGCTAGTTGAAGGAACCACAACAACCAAATAGTTTTTTTGGGTGGAAGGCTTTGGCCAATTGAAGGAACCACAAAAACCAGTTGGATTGTTGGGTGAAAGGCTTTGACTAGCTAAAGGAACCACAGTAACCAGTTGGATTGCTGGGTGGAAGGCTTTGGCTAGCTAAAAGAACCATAGCAACCAACTGGTTTATGGGGTGGAAGGATTTTTCTAGTTGAAGGAACCACAACAACCAGATAGATTTTTGGGTAGAAGTTTTTGGCTAGCTGACGAAATCGTAACAACCAATTGGTTTGCTAGGTGGAAGGTTTTGACTAACTAATTAAACCAGATACAAGTTACCTATTGCAAGAGTTATAGCTATAGATTTGTTGTGTCGAATCCCAAAGTTTTAAAGTTCCAAATTTATATGGGATCCTCAAAATTATGAATTTTAGTTTAATTGAGCACTTGTTTTGATCTATTGGTCTTGAATATTCTCTTTGGAAGGCCCCTGATGCTTGTTGGATGTTTTAAGTTGGGGTAGTTTTTCCTTTCCTATAGGATCATAGTTATGGGTGTCTATTGCAGGAGTTCCTATTATAGGTTTGTTGTGTCAGATCCCAGAGTCTCATAGTTCCAGCTTTAGATGGATCTTCAATTTTTTTGAAATTTGAATTCAATTTGGGTGCTTGTTTGAGGATGAATTGTCTTTGGATGGCCCATGATGCTCATTGGATGTTTTAAATTGGGGCATATTTTCTCTCTAGATGGATTCTAGTTGCAGGTTGTTTTCTATAGGAGCTCTAATTTTAGATTTGTTATGGTGGATCCTAGTGCTGTAGAGTTCCAAATTTAGGCAGGATTTACTTAATCTTAAAATTTGAATTTATTTTAGGCATTCATTTTAGGTTGGAATATCTTAGGTTAGGGTAGCTTTTCTTTGGTTTATATTAAGAGGACCTCTATAGGTTTGCAGTATCATATCCTTGTGCTATATTAGATCCCAGTTCTTCATTGTTCTAGATTTAGGAGGGATCTTAATTTTGAAATTTGAATTAAAAACTGAATTGATGGCCCCCAATTCTCATTGGATGTTTTAAGTTAGGGAAATTTTTCTATGGTTTATCTTCAAGGGACATCTCCAGGTTTCCAATGTCGGGTCCCCATCCTATGTTGGATCCTCATACTTCAATGTTATATATTTAGGCGGGATCTTCTTAATTTTTAAATTTGAATTTATTTCTAGTGCTCATTTTAGTCCAAACTATCTTGATGGCCCCTGATACTCATTGGATATTTTAATTTGGGGTAGCTTTGTCTTAGGTTAGCTCTTGATGCTCATTGGTTGATTTAATTTTGAGTAGTTGGTAACTCCTCCTTGATAATGTGGGTTTGTTGCTCGAGTTGGATTCATGGGATCCAACTTAGTTTTTGGATTCTCAGTTTTTAGATCTGGTGCTCCATTTTGGTTTCATTTTAGTTTTTTTATTTCTAAATATTAGGTTTGGGGGAGCCTTTCAAAATCCCTCTTGTAAAAGGTTCATGTACCCTTTAAAAACCACTTCTTGTATCAAATTAAATAAAATAATGGTGGATTATCTAGTACAATTAAGGGTAAATACATGGGAGTGCCTTTAGGCTTACATGACTATGTCCATAGGATTACACATAGATGTTTATAGTCTTACATAGAAGAATACCCATATGCTCACATAGAAATATACCTATAGTCTTACATGAAGATGTCCATAGTCTTACATCAATATGCTTGAAGACTTAAATAGCACTTGCATGTAGAATTATATTAAGAGCACCAGGAGGATTACACATAGATTCCCATAGGCTTACATAGAAGAAACCCATAGAATTACATAGAAATATGTGTGTAGGCTTACATGAAGATGCCTAAAGTATTACATAGAATAATTCCCATAGGCTTACATATAAATATGCCCGTAGGCTTACATAGAAGAATTCCCATAGGCTTACATAGAAATATGCCTATAGGATTACATGAATATGCCCATAGGCTTACATCAATATGATTGAATATTTACATAGAAATTGCCCATAAGATTGCATCAAGAGCATCCATGGGTACTTCAATTTTGGTAATGGCCTAATAAGGTCAGATTACAAATATTTTAACATAATTATCATTATTCTCTAATATTTTTTCCATGTATATGATGCTACCCACCCTCTAATACCCTTATTAGTTTTCCTCCCTTATCTCCACTTCCCATCAACTTCTCTAACAAATTCCCTACACTCTTGAAACATCACTTATATTTCCCTTTATAAAAAGAGTTATCTACTTGGGGGATAGTTTGGTGCAATCATAATTCACCCATTCCAACCAAGCTATCCACTAGGATCTAATATCATGTGAGGTTAAAAGTAGGATACATTTATTTTTATTTAAAATTTCCAAGGTGTAGTTTGGTAAGCAGATCCATTTTATAGTATTTTCATGATGCCAAGGTTAATTCCAAATGACTACAACTTCCAAATGTAATTAGGGTTTCAATTAATATTAAATGTAACCCTATGTATTCAAATACATTGATATAAATTATTCGAATCACATCAATTTTTAAAGTTTAAGGTAAATTTCAAATGGTTTCCATTGTTTATAAAATTGTAGAGTCTTGTATTTTTTATAATTTCTCTCTTAACATGGTATGGTACATAATAATATGATTTTTTTGTAATTATGTAACATAAAAATGTCATGGTACTTAGGCCACTTTACCCATTTGTAATTGTAGTTCCTACCTACAAGACATAATTACACTTTGACATTTCAAAGGTTTAAAGCAATTCATATATAATCATCTTTAGATATGGCTATTTTCTAAATGTTATAAATTTAAAATTTTAATGTTGTCCTAATAATTCAAAAAGTCCTAATTCATGATTTACCAACAAACAATTCAACTTATTCTAATATTTTCATTCAACATAGTTTTTTTTAGCAAGAAAAAAATCATAATTTTATTTCAAGAATGAAAGAAAATTACACTTCTCAAGTGCCTTGACACAAAAAAAAAACTAGATAAAATAGATTATTAGGAGTCAAAATATAATTATAGTCAAATATATTAGAGAGGAAACTACATATTCAAAACAACATAGGGATAATAAGGATAAAAACCCTTATATATCAGTACATAATCATCAAAATAATCTCCATGTCCATAACGAGGATAAAAACTAGCAAAAAGAACAAAAAAAAAAGAAAATAGTACAAAGAAAATAAATAGTTAAAATCTACCATAAAGCTCTAATCAATGGATAGACCCATAGTAAAAACCTAGAGCTAGCATAGAAACTAGGGGTATGATATGTGAGTGAAAGAAAAAACTCCATCCTTGATCTCTTCCATTTGCAAGAAATATTTTGGAACCTACTGATCTTATTTTTTTTATTGATAAAGGATTTTGAAAGGGATACAAAACCTTTTACAAGTTGCAAAGGAGATCCCAAATGGGATCAACCTTGAATGGAATAACCCAAAAATGAGGACCACCCTTAGTAGCCTCGAAATTGAGAAATTGCAAACAACTTAGGAGGATAAGGCCCAGAGACAAACACAGGAACCAAAACATAATAGTTAGTAGAAAAATGGGAAATTCCAAAAAAGGAACTAGCCATGAAGCCTCACTCCGAGATATAGTCCTCATCATCATTATATTTAGGAGAATCCTCTCTAGATTGGCCCGCTTTATGGGCCTTCATCTAGTTGATGATCTTACCAGCCCTCAGTAGCATTGATGTGGCTAATGAAACAATGTCATCTAGGTCATACATCTGGTATGCATCACCCATAGGCTAGACAGAGAGTGTACCAGGAAATGGCCTAGCCAAGGTCTTCTATAGCTTGTGAGCAAGGGAAGCATAATCAATTGTAGACACATTTAAAGATATTATGTTTTTACCTTTCTTGTTGGAAAACTTAACCCAAGATGAGCGTCTTCTAGGATTTAAGGAGGAACCCACTGCCAGTATCTTCTTACCCACCATACTGGAGGTACTAGCTTCAACATCAATGACCAAACCTTCAGAGAGAGCATCCAACAACACTAGAGGCAAGCCCGAGATGGGCTGTAGGTTGGGATTTGTCGTTGGGCCACAAAATTTAACAATTATTTGATTTGGTTTTAACTTATGTAATTGTAGATAATCAGGTGTAATACTTGATGTCTTGGGTAAGTTGATTTTCCTTTACATATGCTATCGATGGAAATTTCCATCGATCAAAAAATATATTTTGAGATGTTGATTAAATTCATGTTCTTAAGATAGTTTAGAAACACCATATGGAAGCTTCGTAAAGGGGAGGACAAATCATCAATCATTAGATAATACATTATTGGAACCAGGGTATGGTTCCATGGTAGTGGGAGGTCTTCTTGGATGAAACTATTGTCCTTATTGGATAGGAACTTCCCTTTGTCATGGAAGGAGACAAGTTCCCCTGCCATCAAGTGCTTGTCTCAATGAATGATCTCCCTATCATTGGAAAGCTCCATTATCTTAGCCAAAAAATAAATTGTTACTACAAATGTAAGTTCCCTCAAGGACACATTATCGCTATCCCAGGTCTGGATGAATTCCTTTGAAATATTTGGGTCATGTCACTGAAACTTTTTCAAGAAATTCAGCAACCCATGGGATGCCATAATCTCTTTGACCATCAGGTTGAGTTGTAGAAGTTTGGGTAAAATAAGTGCCATCATGCTCCCTCTATAAAACACAACCTTACTCAAAATATAGGCACAATATAGTGCACACCACACTTCTTGATTGCACTCATACTCCACCTCCATGAAGCTGAGCACCAACTAGTTTAAAAAGTATACCGTCATAGGCCAAGAAGGTTTTATGCCACCACCCTTGGACCTCATGCTTGATCTATGCCATTTATGGATATGCTCTACCCTGAAAAATCTCACCACATGAGCCTTAAAACACCCAAGGATGATTGGGTTCACTAGTCGAGCATTAGCCAAAAAAGGAGGCATAAACTGAGGGATGAAAAGTTGGCGAACGTCTTTAGAACTAGTAGTGCATTTAGAAGTAGATGGTTCAAGATGTTGGAAAATGCATATTGGTGTGGACCAATCAAGGTATCCCTCACATAAAAACAAAACCAAAAGGTGCCACCTAGCCGAGAGTGACCCGAGTTACCACCCATACAAAGGTAGAGCTAGTGAATCATGTCAACAAGGAGAGCACAATTAGTAGGTTGGCACAAAATATTGGTCATGTCAATATTGGAAATGACATTGCACTTGTTCAAGGTGAGGAACACATGAATAGTGCTTGCATCTCCACATGTTTCCTCAATACTTTTTTGATGCACATTTCCAACCATGTCAATATTTCCCCCTTTCCAATGTTGATCGCCATAGCTAACATGGATTTTGGACTGATATCCACAACCAAGTTTTCTCTTATACCTACTAATTTTGATATGGAAATTAATGCTTTTCTAGACCTTGGAATTATACCAAGCACACCATCATATGGAATTAAGGGTTTTATGGTCCCAAAAACCTTTTGTTGGACTTTTTGGGAGATGAAACTCAACATTCTCGCCCACATGTCTCAGGCGTGATGGTTGAAGCCTAGTCAATGAGGCACATTTAAAATGGGCTTTTTCCTAGAAATAATGGTAAATTACAATAATAAATATAGGTATGTTGGGTCCTCTCCTACTGACATTATTTTGATAACCTATCTAATTCCTTATTTAATTCATTGTAAACATGAGTAAAATATATATTTTCAAAAAAGGAAATTATCTCTAGTAGTTCATATCCCATCGGTCTGAGAAGATTATTTTGTAATTGAGTAGATCCATATATCCAATTGATAACTAGATTAGAATCTCCTAACTACATTAATGCCTCCCATGCTACTAAAATCCAACTCTCTTTGATTTACCCCATCAAAAAAACCCTAATTTTGAGACTTTTTAATGAACAAACTATCTATTGTCAAGGTTTTTTACATTTACAAGACCCTTTGCTAATTGAGACCAAATTTCTCACTTGAAATAAAACCTAAAATAGGGGTATTAACTTCCATTCAAAAATAGCTACATTTTGTGCCAATCATATGCCCCAACATATAAGACATGGTAAAGAGAGAAACTATTTTAGATTTTTTTCAAAAACCAATGTCTTAAGCATACCTCCACTATTTCTCCTTCCCAAATATTTTGAACTCGAGTTATTTGTTTAGATTCTAACCAAACCTATTGATAAAAAGGGTATTTGATTAAAAAATGTGTGATGTTTTTCTCCTTCGATCAACATAGAATACAAATACTTGGAACTTATCAACTTCCTCTATAAAACTTCCCAAGTCAAAGCCTTATTTCTCAAAGCTAACCACATGGGCCAACATTTTCCAAATATGCTTCCACCACCAAGTAGGCCATTGGGTATTAGGATCAAAACTCTCTTTTCAACCAAGTCTAGTTGTATATTAACCCCCAAATTTATTGTATGCCCAAGAAATAATATCTGGTTCAATTCTCAGTTTGATATGACTCTTATTAAGACTATATATGTAAGCCTTCTATAAAACAACCTACTCGTTGAAAAGACCCAAGATCTGAGCTTGCTTTCAAACTTGGTTCCAAAGACCAAAAGAATATGATTCCTCCATTTTATGAAGAAAGTAAAAACCCTTGTAAACAACCTATCATAGCTTCCAGCATCAAACTATTTTCTCCACAACCCAAACATAGAATCAACCCCTATTCTAACTATTTTACCATTGCCTACTTTCCAAGCCATATATTTTCCAATCATAGGAAAGGCATGTACGAGCACCTTCCATTGAATGAAAATATTTTTTATGCTTTTTATAGACTTTTGATCCAATCCATAAAGGTCCATGGATGAATATACTTATGTTCAATAATCTTCTTCCATTTCCATAATCCTTCTATGGTTAAAAATCCTCTATAAGCTATTTGTTTCCAAAGAAGAATTAAAAGGATGGATATTTTTAAGTCCCCATCCACCTTCCTCCTTTGGCCTAACAATACTCTACCATTTTACTAAAGGAATACTTTCATGTTCCTTGCATTTAGTCCAAAGAAATATGAAGTATTGTTTTCTTATTTTCTCTAGAACTCCTTTAGGAATGAAGACCAAGGAGTGCCAAAACATAGGAATTACCTCAAGAATCTCTACAAGTTTTAGTATCCTACCAATAGACAACCATCTATTACACCAATGGTTAATCCTAAATTTAATCTTATCTAAAAAGCCATCCCCAATATCTCTTCTTATAACTATTTAGATTTACCAAAAAACCCAAATACTTAAAGACTTCTTGAAAATCTAAGGGATTAAAAGGAAAAATTTTGATTAGACCCTATTCAGTCTCCTGCTCTAGACCACTAAAGAAAATGAGTGAATTTTGAAAATTAATCTCCATGTTGATAACAATATTGTAAGTGAACCAAAATACATCATAAACAAATAATAAATTAGATAAATAAAGGACCCCCATTTTGATCCTAGACACAAATATTACCCTCTTTGCATCCAAATTAGCTCTACTAAATCCTTCAAAAACCAACAAAAAAAGTAAAGGAAATAAAGGAAATCCCTTTCTTAGACCTCTTGAGGGTCTAGAGAATTTAGAAGGTCATCCATTGATAAGAACAAAATATATAGAAGAAATTCATCCCATAATCCACTTTATTACCAGATAGCTAAACCCACATGTAAGAGCATCAATCTGAGATACAACTAGCTAGTTATATCATAATATTTAGATAGATCTAGTTTAAGGGCCATTATAGAAATATTTTTTAGTTTTAATAGAGTGAAAGCCCTATTTTGTAGCTCCTATGGCTTCAATAATCTGTCTACCTACTATAAACCCAAACTGATCCTAGTAAATAACTCCAAATAAAATCTTATTCAATATAATAGCCATAATATTTGTAGGTATATTATAGATATAGTTACACAAGTAAATAGGTCTAAATTCATCGAAGGTTTCAAGCTTCTCATTTTTTGGAATCAAAGCTAAAAAAATGGAGTTAAAAGCTCCCAAATCTGATCACTAAATCTAAATTCCTCAATTACTCTAAGAAGATCCTCCTCAACAAGATCATAGAAAACTTGGAAAAACTCCATAGGCCATCCATTAGGTCCTAGAATTTTATCCTTTTTGAAAGAAGTTAGGACAAATTTTAGTACTTCCTTTGTGACCTCCTTCATAAGTAACTTATTATCCTCCTCTATCACAAAATTGGGGAAGAAAGTAGTTAACTTTAAAATGTTTCCACTATTAACTCTATCAGGTTCTTTGTAGATAGATTAAAAATGTTTTACTTTCAAATATGCTAACTCGAAGAAACTCCTAACGAGGACCCTTTATTCATTTTGCAACTCCTAGAGAAAGTTAACCTTCTACCTATGATTAGAAAAATTATGAAAAACTTAGTATTTTCATACCATTTTTAACCATACAAATCTAATTTTCATTCTCCATTTAGCTTCCCTCCACTCCAAGAATTTGTTCTTCTTAAATTTTATTTCAACCAATCTTGTTTTCTCCTCCTCTTTAAAAAAACTAGCCTCATTCAATTTTATGAATTTTTGAAATTTCCTTCTCCACAAACTTAAAATATCTATACATACTCTCATTTTTAACTACAATCCAAGATGCTACAACTCCTTTTAATTTTTTAAAAGCAACAACAAATTGAAAACTTATCGATAACCTGTAACTTTGGTCATAACCACTCCATTCTATTTTAATCAATTGCTAAAATCCTTATTCCTCCAACCAAATTGGATTGAGCTTAAAAGCACTAGTATATTTTTCCTCCTAAATTTCTAATTGAAGAAGTATGGGAGAATGATCTAAGCCACCTGTTGAGTGAATATTTTGCCCAGTTGCAAAATCCCCACCACAGTCAGGGTATTAAATCGAAAACCCTCTCTTGCAAAGAAGTTAAACAAAGAAAACAACTTCTCCAAGGTTTCGCTATATAAGCATTACACAAGTATATTCGAAAGTAAAATGTTCAAGCATAACAAGTGCTAGGAACAACCAAGTGATTTGCAAGTGACTGTAAACAAGGGGTTGGTTTATTTCATTCATGCTTTGTAATTGATTTCCTTAGATTGCCATGATTGTGCCTTAATGTGAACTCATAAAATGAAGTGTTGCTTCATTGATTATCTTTGCATTAATCTGTCTTACCCTGAATCCCTGTTAGTGGGTTCATTTTAATCTTCAGATTAGGATGCAAAGTTAGAGTGTTGTGGAATTATCCACTTCATTTTAAATCCATGCCTTTAATGTGAGATTGTAGTCAGTATTTGTAGTTAGTAGGTTTGTTTTATCTTCAGATTATTGTTCCACTAATTGCAAAGTTAGAAGTCAGTCGGTTAGAAAGTTAGAATGTTAGAAAGTTAGCAAGTTAGCATTCATTGTTTTATCTGCACTTAAGATGAGATAGTAGGTTAGCAACCCTCCCTCTTAGACTGATTTTTATCTTGCTTATGTCATGTGAGAAGAGTGCAGATTCATTCCTTTTAATACTCTTGAAAGATTATCCAAATAATTGTAAAGGTAAAAACTTAGAAAACTAATTACTTGGATGATGTACACTCTAGATTTCCCAGATCAGATTTATGATTTAAATAGGATCTTTTGGGATTCTGAGTTTTAGATTGAGCACTTGCAGAAATAAACTTTGACATGTGCAAAAAGGAAGTAAACTTGCATGAAGAAACTGCAACTAACTATGCTAAAGCTGGAATAAAAATGCAAATGTAATATGGTATCATGCTCCCCTACCCTACAAAACCAAATATCATGAGTCACTCACGAGGATAACCCAACCTAATCAAACCTGCAATAGCACAATCAGATTAGATCAAGTTCTAGACTCAAAGGAAAAATAGAACCTACATCAACATAAACCTTCACATGTAGTGTAACCTCCTAAGAGCATTCAACACTAGATATAAGTTTAAAATAATGCAGAAAAAAGGATGGACATTAACACAATAATCCTCAGAAATGAACTCCTTTAGTCTTGCTCACAAGGTGCAAGTTTTTGAATCAATATGCATCAAAAAATGGTATTCTTTTATTGCAAAAATTCCAGCCCCTACAACATGGTCTTCCATGGGTATTTAACAATTTTAGGAACCCTTTCGTTTCATCTCCCTTTACAAAAAAAAATGGAAGTGTAATATGAAACAACTTCCACATTTAAATATTACAAAATAGAATGATAAAAAAGATAAATCTCTTCTTATATCTCCTTCCAAAATAGAGCTTACCTTTTGGTCCCTATCCCCAAATGTTAAATCATGATAATAATCAAAATCAAACAAAATATTCCAACCCTTACAAAACAACAAGGGCCATGATAGTGAGCACCATCCATGCCCTCAAATATTCATAGACACAATGTGCTATACCCAAAGGGGCACAAAGTGTTCACATAAAACTAACCATGAACAACACAAAAGTAATTAACTTTACACCCAACATAAAAAAATAAAAAACTAAACAAAAAAAACTCCCTTTGTCTTCCATCGAGAAGCACCAACGAGACTCGAACCCGAGTTGATGGGGCACAAGCCCTACCTTGGCCTACCCATACCACTATGCCCAAGGCTTGGGTTAAGACCCAAGCCTTGCAGCTTACATACTATGCTTCCTCCTATGCAAAAATCCTTCCTATGGAATCTCTCCTACATAGCCATCCTCCATTATGTGTTGTGACTATTGGTCGACACTCCTCTATTCTATGTCTATGAGAACTCAGATTCATTAGCTAGTTCATACCCGCACTTGGGACTAAACATCACTCCAAAACCTTACCCATTGTTTATTGAATGATCTCTCCAATAGGCATTTATGCAATATTTTTAGCATTAGGGTTTATGACACAAATGTGTTACATTATCATTCTACCCCTACCTATCACTACTTGGTTGGTAGTGTCTCTGCCATTCAGCCATGAGTTGGTGAAGGGTGTTGTCCCACCTTGATGTCGCAATGTCTCTCTAACCACCTGCTATTCTCCTACACTTGATGTTACCATCATCAGCGAGTAGCTCGCTATGCATTCTGGCTCCTAAAAGTACCGCATGTACACGGGAAGCATTTTAATTTGGATGGGAAATACATTTATCCCACATACCTTGTATTGATGCCTCTGAGTATTTCATAAGGTAGAGTCTACCTTTAGTGTGTTGACTACCTTCGAGCAGTCTTCCTCTAATGTTGCACAGTGGGAAAGCTCCTTCCATTGGTCACTCATTCACTCTCTACTATATCCTCCATTGATCGCCCGCCCATGTGGTGGGTTACCACATCCTTACTTCACTATCTCCTCAAATCACCGTTCCGTTGTCACCTTAACTAGATGCTCCATTGTTACCCCTTTGTAAAACACTTTAGACATCAGATGCTTTAGGAATGAGAAGAATGAAGGGACAACAAAAAAATAAAACCCTTTATTAAACCTACCATAAACACACTAAAATAAATATAAATCTAAATAATGACATTATAAAAATAAACCAACTAAAATGAGAGGAAATAAATCAAAATACAACACTAAAATGAAAGAAACTAAATCAAAATAAAAGAACCTAAAGACAAGCTCTAGGTAAATATAAATGAAACCAAATAAATAAAAATGGAAATCCACACTAAATAACATAAACAAAGCAACCACACAAAAACAAAAACAATAACCTTCAACATAAAAACATAACACAAAGCAACATAGAACCTTTTAAAATAAAGCAAGACTAACAACTAAAATCTAATAATGAAAATCTCATGGAATTAAACAATACCAACAATTAAAATCTAAATATTGAGCCATGGTAACCATCATTATGCTTGCAAATACAAAGCAATGTCATACTAGAAAAAGTGGTCCCCATTAATACCATATTCAATGAAAATCAAGGGACACATAACAACCAGGAGAAGTATCCAATTGCTCAATACTATCCCATTAGCTCAATTTTTTACAAATTTCAAGTGGGTCCCCAATATTGGGGTTAGTTGTGAAATAGTCACAACAAATGGTGACTCTGCTGGGAAATGTTCTTGAGCATTTCCAATGAGAACCCAATTCTAAAATTAATGAACCAAAGGTTAGAAAAATACATCCTATTTAATGACATCCTAGGAAAGCAAGTTCAATGGCTTCACATGAGAACAAATGAATTATTTGCTTCAGCTAGGTGTGTGCATTGTGATTCAATTTACACCCTTGGGACCATCCAAATTCCATCATTTGGTTCACCTTTAGGCTATGAAATACTGCTCATAGAACTTATTTTAAATATTACTTTGCAAATTCTCTTTTGAGCATGATCTAGATAGAGCCCCACTGCCAATCAGGCATCCATAGCCCCGGTGGAGTTTATCCAAATCTAGTGACTAATTTGATCAAGCTTTTCGATGCTCTTTTATTTTTCTCTTTTATTTATTTATATATTTTTTTTCAAGATTTTGTCTAAATAGAGCCCCACTACCAATCAGGCGTCTATAGCCCCGATGGAGTTTATTTGACTTGGTGACTGATTTGATCAATCTTTGCATTGCTTGTATTCCTATTTTATAGTGAACTTTGCAAACCTGTATGTGACATGAGCATGTTAGATTAGCCTTAATCAGTTTACCAAAATGATTTCATTCTTCAAAATCCCAAGAAATGTCTCTTCATGTGATTCATTAAAGTGAAGCTTTGGCATAATATTTCATTGTTTCACACTCCACCATTTTAGTATACTTAACCAAGGATAACCATTAAATAGCTTTATTTCCTTACCTTCAGTTCCATTTGATTCTTGGGTTGTATTATTGACTTCTGAAAGCATGCCATTTTGTCAGTAACCATCCCAAAACCAAAACCACAATAAAGGGAACTACTCAAAACTGTAAATGCTTTGGGACCATGAACATGACTCTAACACCCACACACAAAACTCCAAAATACTAAAGAAAACACAACAAACACATCTAAGTAACAAAAATCAACACACCAAACTGAAAGCAAACACACATCTATATACATATAATACACAATCACACACTTCATGGGCTAAAATAATGCTTTAAATGCAGCCCATTAACAGGAAAAGATAATTCCTTTCCATCCAAGGTTTGTAATCTGAAAGTATTTTTACCTAGGATTTCAAAAATCTGATAAGGTCCTAACCATAAACAATCAAATTTGTCATGATCCCCCTTTTTTTCATGTTTTTTGTCCCACAATAACACTAAATCAGAAATCTTGAAAGTTTTAATTGTAGCTCTCCTATCAAACCACCTCTTTACTACATCTTGATGTTTACTAAAATGAAGCATGGCTTCCTCTCTTTTCTCATCAAGATGCATCAAGTGGGTTAAACGAGCTTCAATTTGATTATCAGTTCCAAGATATTCTTTCATAAAATGAAGAGTTTGCAACCTTATATTAGTGGGAAAAATGGGGTCCTGCCCATAAACTAGATGATATGGAGATGTTCCAATTGATTCTTTCACTCTAGTTCTATCAGCCCAAAGAGAAAATTTTAACTTACCATGCCAATCTCTAGGATTCTTCTCAAGCAACTTTTTTATGCTAGACAACAAGTTCTTGTTAGAAGATTCTGCCAAACCATTACCTTGTGGATAATAATTGGAAGAAAATTTCAAGCTCACCTTGTTATCATATGCCCAATATGCAAATTGAATAGAAGCAAATGTGGAACCATTATCACTTACTATTGCATTAGGTATTCCAAAATGAGTTATAATGCAATCCTCTAAAAACTTAATAACAACATCAGTGGTAGCATGTTTTGTAGGGACTGCTTCTGTCCACCTAGTGTAGTAATATGTAGTTGTGAGGATGAATTTATGAGAATCAGAAGAGTTAGGATTAATAACCCCAACAAAATCCAATCCCCATTGTGCAAAAGGCCTCATCTCCACTACAGGTTGTAATGGCATGGCTGCGTTTCTCTCTTTATTGGCCGCCACCTGACATGTATGGCAAGATCGCACATGAGCATGTGCATCCTTGAAAAGATGAGGCCAATAGTATCCAACTCTGAGAATCTAGTGTGTTGTTGCGTTGGCTGACCCGTGTCTAGTTCCATACTTACCATGGAAGTCATTGAGCACTTGGGTTGCTTCTTCTCGATTCACACAACGAAGGTAAATCCCTTCATGGTTTCTCCTATACAAAACACCATATTTAATCAAAAAGTTTGCAGATTTCAACCATAAAGCTCTTCTTTGAGTAGAAGTGAGATGTGATGGACACTTACCATTCAACAAAAAATATACAATATCTACATACCAATCATATTTAGTAATTTCTTCTACAGTATAATGTTGGCATGAGATTTGAGGATCAATTTCAGCAATTGATTTTACCAATCCTTGTCCATGAACTAGCTTCATAGGTTGGATTTCAAGGTCAAATTCTTGGAGTGTAGAAATCCATTTTCCTCTTCTCTCACCTAGTTCATTCTGCAAAAACATAGTTTTGATAGCAAGGTCAGGCACAATAGCATAAACCCTACTACGTACAATGTAATGTCTGATTTTTTTATCATTTTAAATAGTGCATACATTTGCTTGTCTAAAATAGAATATCTCAACTTTATGCCTTTCAAAGGAGAACTCAAAAAAGCGATGGGATTTTCAACATTACCTTCACCCTTTTGAGTTAGGACACTTGCGAATGAATGATCGGAAGCAAACGTATAAATATAAAAGGGCTTTGAATAATCTAGACTTACCAAAATAGGTGCCTTAGAAATAGCATCTTTAATGCCCTGGAAAGCATCCTTACTCTCATTTTTCCATTTAATTTTGACATCCTTTTTTAGCATGTCATTCAATGGTTTAGCAATCTCAACAAATTCAGCAATGAATTTCCTTACAAAATTGATTTTACCAAAGAATGATCTTAATTCCTTCTTGCTATGGGGAGGAGGGATTTCTTGGATAGCTTCTATTCTTTTAGGATCAATAGAAATTCCTTCTTTTGAAACGATGTGACCCAAAACTTACTGTCCGTTACTCCAAAGATGCATTTTCTCGGATTTAGGGAGATCCCATGTTCCCTACATCTTTGGAGAACTTTCCTCAAATATTTGACATGATCTTCTCTCTTCTTAGAGAAGACAGGAATATCATCCACATAAACAATAATGCACTTACCTATGAGTCCCTTAAATGCATAATCCATGGCACGTTGGAAAGTTGTGCCTGCATTTAATAATCCAAAGGGCATTCTCCTATAGGCAAATGTTCCCCATTTGGTTGTAAAGGCTATCTTCATCCTATCACTTGGATGGATGAGAATTTGGTTGTACCCTGAGTACCCATCTAAAAATGACATCATTTTTGACCCATTTACCATTTGGAGTATCTCATCAATGGAAGGCAATGGGTAGTTGTCCTTTTGAGATGCTTTGTTCAGATTTCTAAAATCTATGCACAACCTTATTTCTCCATTCTTCTTTCTCATAGGAACCAAGTTGGCAACCCATGTAGAATGCCTAATAGGAAAGATAATCTTAGCATCTAGCAATATTTTCACTTCTTTCTCTATCAAGGGTTCTAACAATGGGTTGACAGGTCATTGCCTCTGTCTAAAGGGCTTGGAGTTAGGTTTCAATGGGATCATGTGCATTATAACATTCTGATCATAGGTTTTTAGTTCTTTGTAACTCCAAGCTATACAATCCACGTATTCTTTCAATGCATGAATGATAGATTATTTTTCTTCACTTGTACATGCCTTGGCAATGAATACCTCTTGTGGATTTTCTGCACTCCCTAAGTTGATTGCATCACATGCTTCTTTAGGGGGTGGTATCCTTTTTCCTCTTTTTGCTTGATACCCTGTATCGAATAATTTTTCTAGTGAAATAACTCCTTTTGGTATCCCATTCATTTTCTGCGCTATTTCACTATCCTCATCTATTTTCTCTTGCCATATCTGGTCTTCATCTATGATATGATTTTCAAAAATACCAGAGTTAGTAACAAACTTAAAAATGTGTCTGTCACTCTCAAACACCTACAGATTCCTAACGTTATCTGGTATTGAGGGATAGGAAACTAGCTCAATCGAAAACTTTTTGCACTTTTTATTATCAACTGGTTTGAGCATACCTGTTGCAATAGCTAAAGAATCGGCCATCCTATTACCTTTTCTAGAGATTAGGGAAATATTGAAAGCATCAAATTCATCTATCAAATCCCTAACTCGAGTCCTATAATGGCTCAATATTTTGTCATGACATGCATATTGCCCTTTGACCTATTTAACAACTAACTCGGAGTCTCCTAAGACCTTGAGACACTTGAATTTCTTACTCAGAGCTAGTTGTAGCCCAAAAATAAGGGCTTCATACTCTACCACATTGTTGGTGCAAGGGAACTATAATCTATAGGTAGCAAGCAAAGGCTTGCTTCTCAGACATGTGAGTTCAATACCGACTCCAACACCTTGTCTTGATTTGGACCCATCAAATCTGAGAATCCAAACCATACTATTCTTTTCAAGAGGGCTACAAGAAAGGTTTCCTTTTTGAGGTTCTTCGGTAGCCTCTTCTATATCCAAGTTATAGACCCCTAGGTCAGATTCTACAAATTGAATTTCATTGGGTCTATTATACTCAGTAATCATTTCCTTAAGTCTTGGCTCACTATCCACCCAAATTTGGTTTGCTAATCCTCTCCAAGGTAGCCACATATGGGAAGAATCAGTGACTACATAACCATTCAGATTCTTACTCCAATCCCTACCCAACACCATGCCATACTTGGCAGGAATATTGACCACCAGGATGTCAATATGATGTTGAATCCTGGGTTCTAAATTGATTTGAATTCAGACTTCGTAAAGAGTTCCTACCACATCCACTATAGTCCTATCCAATTGTATCACCTTGCTCCTTGAAGGAATTGGTTTTAAACCTAACCTTTGGCAAATCTCAAGGGGCATGATATTACCCGAGGCACCTGAATCCACTAAACAATTATGCAAGTTTTTTCCTACAATCCTAATTATCAAAAGAAAAGGAGGCACTTCTTGCTTCTCCTTTCATAAAACCAAGTGAGACTCAACACCTTTGACCTCATGGGTTTGACTTGGTGGATATAATACCTTCATCAAGGCTTCCTTCTGACCTGGAAACCTAGCAACCTCTATGAACGAGACATTAGCTTTAGTCCTTTTTAGGTCTTCCACTATGTCATAAGTAGGCTTCTCAAAATTCTGCATTTTCTGCATAGGCTTGGATGATTCTATAGCAGGTGGTGGTGGAGGATTATTATCCGCTTTGGTATCCAGAGGAAGAATGGAATTGTTTGGTGGATTAGAGGAAGTTTTGGGACTCCTAGACTTACTTCTCATGAAATAACCATGATTACCTTTCCTAAACTGCCTAACAACTTGGACTTCTTCTTCTATGATTTCCTCATCATCCTCTCCTAAGACTTCATTATCCTCTTCTTCTTCCTCACTCTCTTGATAATGAACTATTTCAGCCACCAAAGCAACATATTTTCCCTTAGAAAGATAATGCGGACCCTCATTGGGCACTAGCTCTAAGTCATCAACTTGAGCTTGTAAACAATTCATGTATCGAGAAATTTTTGGACACTCCTCATTATGGTCCTTAGTGTTGTGCAACCTACATCCCTTTTCCCAAGTAAGATCTAAAATATTGATAATGGAATCTGATCTACTAGGGCTTGCAAAAGCATCAACTTGATTGGCTATGGGGTTAGGTACATTCCCATTATTAGGCCTAGTATTCCATGGCCTCCTCTAATTATTAAAATTTTTATTGGAGTGAGGAGCTTGGGAATTATGCTTTTGCATGTGGACCATATCATTACTCAACTTGAGGTACATCTTCTTTAGTTCCTCAACTTCAAAATTAGACTCTTTTGGTGGAGGGATTATGGTACTGGGTCCAAAATAATTTCCAACACCATAAGTATCTTGACCTGGCATCATGGCTTGATTTGGCACATTTTTATTTAACAATGGATTCATGCTCTAAAGAGGTGTGGGCATGGGAAAGGCTGCCAAAGCCTGAGCATTGGTAGTCATTTGATTATCAAGGAGCAATGGTGTGGTAGATGGAATGGAAGTATTTAGATAGGTGGGAATAGATGGATAAGTGGACATCAATGGGTAAGATTGATGGTACGAAAAGGTATTCATCATTGGCACCTGTGGTGTCATGACTTGATTCATCATAGAAAATTGACTGTAAGGACCAAATTGTCCTATCATAGGCAATTGGGGCATCCCAACTCCTTGCGGTGTCATTTGTTGCTCAATAGTCATGGCCTCTACATATGCTAGGGCAAGAGTAGTAACTTGGGGGTTTCTCCTAGAAAACATGGTTGTCATGGGATCTAGCACTCCTAAGTATAATTGAAGAGCCACAGCGGCATCAACCACAAAATTATGGGTTACACTCATGTAGAGTTTTTGGAACCTAGAATTGAACATCCTGATTGGCTTGTTAGGTCCCCTTTTGCAGGTCACAAATTGGTTATATGTGATGGTAGGATCTAAAAGTGACCTAAATTGATTAACAAAGGCTTCCTCTAATTGGGCCCAAGAGGTGATAGAGTGGTGGTGGTTGTTCCATGTTGTTCAATTGGTGGTTGTTGGACCATGTTGTTCAATGATGGTGGCCCTATGAGGGTGGTATAGACAATTGAGGTAATGGGTGCATATACACTTGACATACCTACAACAATAGACACAATAGGTGTAGGCCCACTAGATGTACTTGAATTGGCATCACATATAACCAATTAGAGGATACCTTTGTTAACCAATTAGAGTAAGCCTTAATTAATCAATTTAGGTCACTTTTAGATCCTACCATCACACATAACCAATTTGTGACCTGTTAAAGGGGACCTAACGAGCCAATCAGGATGTTCAATTCTAGGTTTTATAAACTCTACATGAGCATAACCTATCATTTCATAGTTTATGCCACTATAGCTCTCCAATTATACTTAGGAGTGCTAGATCCCATGATAGCCATGTTTGCTAGGAGAAACCCCCAAGTTACTACTCTTGCCCTAGCGTATGTAGAAACCATGACTATTGAGCAACAAATGATGTTGCAAGGAGTTGGGATGCCCTGATTGCCTATGATAGGATAGTTTAGTCCTTACCATTAGTTTTCTATGATGAATCAAGTCATGAAACCATAGGTTACAATTATTAATGCCTTACTGTACCACCAGTCTTACCCATTGATGTCAACTTATCCATCTATTCCCACCTATCTGAATATTTCCATTCTGTCTACCACACTGTTGCTCCTTGATAATCAAATGACTACCAATTCTCAAGATTTGGAAGCCTTTCCCATGGACACACCTCTTTAGAGTGTGAATCCATTTTTAAATAAAAATGTTCCAAATCAATCCACGATTCCAGGTCAAGATACTTATGGGGTTGGAAATTTTGTTGGACCTAGTACCATAATCCCTCCACCAAAAGAGTCTAATTATTAATTTGAGAAACTAAAGAAATATACCTCAATTTGAGTAATGATATGGTCCACATGCAAAAGCATAATTCCCAAGATCTTGACTCCAATAAAAATTTCAATAATCAGAGGAGGCCATGGAATACTAGGCCTAATAATGGGAATGTACCTAAACCTATAGCCAATCAAGCTGATGCTTTTGCAAGCCCTAGTATATCATATTAAATTATCAATATTTTAGATCTTACTTGAGAAAAGGGATGTAGTTTGCACAAAACTAAGGACCATAATGAGGAGTGTCCAAAAATTTCCTAATACACGAATTGTTTACAAGCTTTAGTTGATGACTTAGAGCTAGTGCCCAATGAGGGTTCACATTATTTTTCTAAAAGAAAATATGTTGCTTTTGTGGCTAAAAAAGTTCATTATCAAGAGAGTGAGGAATAATAAGAAGATAATAAAGTATTAGGAGAGGATGACGAGGAAATCATAGAAGAATAATTCCAAGCTATTAGGCAGTTTAGGAAAGGTAATCATGGTTATTTTATGAGAAATAAGTGTAGGAGTCCCAAAAATTCCTCTACTCCACCAAAAAATTCCATTCTTCCTCTGGATACCAAATTGGATAATAATCCTAAATCACTGTGAACATTAGAATCATCCAAGCCTACATAGAAAATGCACAATTTTGAGAAACCTACTTACACCATAGTGGAAGATCTGAAAAGGACTAAAGCTAATGTCTTGTTCATAGAGGCTGCTAGGTTGACAGGTCATAAGGAAGCCTTGATAAAGGTATTATATTCACCAATTCAAACCCACGAGGTCAAAGGTGCTGAGTCTCATTGGGTTTTATGAAAGGAGAAGCAAGAAATTCCTCCTTTGCTTTTGACAATTAGGATTGTAGGCAAAAAATTGCATAATTGTTTAGTGGATTCAGGTGCCTCGGGCAATATCATGCCCCTTGATATTTGCCAAAGGTTAGGTTTAAAACCAATTCCTTCAAGGAGCAAGGTGATACAATTGGATAGGACTATAGTGGATGTGGTAGGAACTCTTTATGAAGTTCAAATTCAAATCGATTTAGAACCCAATATTCAGCATCATATTGACATCCTGGTGGTCAATATTCCTACCAAGTATAGCATGGTGTTGGGTAGGGATTGGAGTAAGAATATGAATGGTTATGTAGTCACTGATTCTTCTCATATGTGGCTACCTTGGAGAGGATTAGCAAACCAAATTTGGATGGATAGTGAGCCAAGACATCAAGAAATTATTACTAAGTATAATAGACCTAATGAAATTCAATTTGCAGAATCTAACCTAAGGGTCTATAACTTGGATATAGAAGAGGCTATCGAAGAACCTCAAAAAGGGAATATTTCTTGTAGCCCTCTTGAAAAGGATAGTATGGTTTGTATTCTCATATTTTATGGGCCCAAATCAAGAAAATGTGCTAGATCCGGTATTGAACTCACATGTTCAGGAAGTAAACCTTTGCTTCATGCCTATAGATTACAGTTCCCTTGCACCAACAATGTGGTAGAGTATGAAGCCCTTATTTTTGGGCTACATATAGCTTTGAGTAAGAAAAGGTAATAATATGGCCAATTCTTTAGTCATTGTAGCAGGTATGCTCAAACTAGTTGATAATAAAAAGTACAAAAAATTATCGATTGAACTAGTTTTCTATTCTTAAATACCTAATACTATTAGGAATCTGTAGGTATTTGAGAGTGGTAGGCATATTTTTAAGTTTTTTACTAACTCTGGTATTTTTGAAAAGTAGATCATAGATGAAGACCAGAGATGGCAAGAGAAAATAGATGAGGATAGTGAAATAACGTAGAAAATTAATGGAATACAAAAAGGAGTTATTTCACTAGAAAAATTATTCGATATAGGGTATCAATAAAAAAGAGGAAAAATGATACCACCCCTAAAGAAGCATGTGATGCAACCAAATTAGAGAGTGCAAAAAATCCATAAGATGTATTCATTTCCAAGGCATGTACAAGCAAAGAAAAAAAATCTATCATTCATGCATTGAAAGAATACATGGATTGTATAGCCTGGAGTTACAAAGTACTGAAAACCTATGATCAAGATGTTATAATGCACATGATACCATTGAAACCTGACTCCAAGACCTTTAGATAGAGGCAAAAACCTATCAACCCATTTTTAGAACCCTTGATAGAGAAAGAAGTGAAAAGATTGCTATATTATAAGATTTTCTTTCCTATTAGGCATTCTACATGGGTTTCCAACTTGGTTCTTATGAGAAAGAAGAATGGAGATATAAGGTTGTGCATAGATTTTAGAAATATAAACAAAGCATCTCAAAAGGACAACTACCCATTGCCTTCTATTGATGATATACTCCAAATGGTAAATGGGTTAGAAATGATGTTATTCTTAGATGGGTACTCAAGGTACAACCAAATTCTCATCCATCCAAGTGATAGGATGAAGACAACCTTTACCACCAAATGGGGAACATTTGCCTATAGGAGAATACCCTTTGGATTATTGAATGTAGGTAAAACTTTCCAATGTGCCATGGATTATGCATTTAAGGGACTCATAGGTAAGTGCATTATTGTTTATGTGGATGATATTCTTGTCTTCTCTAAGAAGAGAGAAGATCATGTCAAATATTTGAGGAAAGTTATCCGAAGATGTAGGGAACATGGGATCTCCCTAAATTCAATAAAATGCATCTTTGGAGTAACGAAGGGTAAGCTTTTGGGTCACATCATTTCAAAAGAAGGAATTTATATTGATCCCAAAAGAATAGAAGCTATCCAAGAAATCCTTCCTCCCCATAGCAAGAAGGAATTGATATCATTATTTGGTAAATTCAATTTTGTAATGAAATTCATTGCTGAATTTATTGAGATTGCTAAACCATTGAATGAAATGATAAAAAAGGATGTCTAAATTAAATGGACAAATGAGAGTAAGGATATCTTCTAGGGCATTAAAGATGCTATTTCTAAGGCACTTATCTTGGTAAGTCTAGATTATTCAAAGCCCTTTTATATTTATATGTTTGCTTTCAATCATTCATTCGTAAGTGTCCTAACTCAAAAGGGTGAAGGTAATATTGAGAATCCCATTATTTTTCTAAGTTCTCCATTGAAAGGCACAAAATTGAGATATTTTGTTTTAGATAAAAAATGTATGCACTATTTTAAACAATAAAAAATTCAGACATTACATTGTACGTAGTAGGGTTTATGCTATTGTGCCTGACCCTGCTGTTAAAACTATGTTTCTATAGAATGAACTAGGTGAGAAGAGAAAAATTGATTTCTACACTCCAATAATTTGACCTTGAAATCAAGCCTATGAATCTAGTTCATGGACAAGGATTGATAAAATCAATTGTCAAATTTGATCATATAGACACCTAAAATGTGTCATGTTTAGGATACTACCCATATGGACACATTTGTAGACCATATGAATCCTCTTGGACCTCTCCAAGAGTTAGTAGTGGTACTAACCACCAAAAAATGGTAGTTCTAGCCCATCCAATCTTAGCCGCTCTCAAGTAGAGTGGCTGCCACACCTGGTTGTTGAAGCTGACAATGGCCACACCTAGCTACTAAACCTGATAGAAGCTAGCACCATGCATAATCTGGCTATGAATACGGGCCCAGATCATGTAGTATAACTGTAAATTGCATTGTTTATGGGCATATTTTTGTGAGGAACTCCTTGGGTTCCTCCTAACTGACCCTTCAATGCTAGTTTGTGACTGATGCTTTCCACTCGGGATGGTCAGTCGCATGCAATTTGGATTGAGGCTTCTCTAGGAAGACAAGGTCTAGATATGAAAGAGAAAAATATACATAGGGACTTTCCCCACAAAGAGTAGAGGGGAGTGATTTTTAGAGTTTATGCAGTGAAGCCCTATCATATTAAAGGGCAAATTTATTCATCCTTGAGGAGCAACGAAGTGCTATCTGGATGAGAAGAGACTATGCACCCACTATTCAGATTTGTTATTATTCACTACCAACAAGTGTACCAAGACACAATCGATGACCCTTAAACATTAATTGGAGAAAAATGAGATAGTGCTACAACCCTTGGTTCATGAGGAGGAAAGCTACTTTTCATGATCGTTGTCTTAGATAGTGACCCGCAAGCATATTTTAGGGCATTAGATATTATTTCCCTTTTTTCTAGCTTAGATCCATTACTGCTTGATTTATTAGTTAGTCATAGCTTAGATCTTATTTCTTACACATATTTACATTGTATTTCTAAGCTTTCAATGCATTTATTATTCAATTTATGTTGGTATTTCATTGTTATCATGATCATTTATCTTATTTATCAGATTTTCTAATAAGAGCCTCTTCTAGAGAGATGGCCTGTACTACTAATTATGCTCTATTTTTTCCATGCCTATAGCTATAGGTTCACAGGATTAGTTCAAAGTATCCAGAGCATGAGATCCCTCCTAAATGAGATCGGGAGAAGGAGGTATCTGTAATCCATCGAAAAGTTTGGTGTGCAAGATTAGGAGGCTTGCAAAGGTGCATCGTCCCCTTACGGGGGATACATTCACCACTACCCCAATTGTAATAGATTATATCAAAAATGAGTATCCCTCATAGGGACGTACATGTAACAAATATTTAGAAGTATTAATAAAATAATCTCTCTTTGCTTATTACTTTCACGTTATATGTGCTTGAGTGTTTCTTCAATTTCATTTGATATAATAATAATATTACAAGTAGGGTCGGTTGTGGTGTGCTCTTCCTGGGATCATATATATGGCGATCATGGTGGGACCCTCACCATGTTTTTATTTTTTGTCAATTTATTAACATTCACAGGTTTTTTTATGTACAGGTTCAATCGCTCTGGTCGACAATGACTAGCAATTTTTGACCGCTTTAGTCGATAGCAACTAGAAGATCTTAGTTGCTTCTATAGTTAGTGTCCATCAACAGCCACTCTGGTCAATAGTGGTTGGTAGAAAAGAGTAGTAGAGGGTAGAATTTCCATCATCAGACCAAGATTTGAGGTTGGTAGCATTCTGTATTTCTATGTGCTTTTCTATCTGCAACTTTTTTCCAAAAAACAACTTAAATCATGATTTTTTAATGGAAAATTTAAAGAAAAATAGAAAAATAAAATGCATTGGATGTTTCTTAGAGTTTTCTTTAGTTTCCTCTAGGCACTACTAGGAATAACGGGCCTCTGCTTTTAAGGTCTACCCTAGTCTCTAGTGTGCTAGGCTTCTGTGTGTTTAGTTTGCTTGCATGCGGCCCAGCCAGTGGCCATTAATTCATAAAGTAGAATGGATTCTCTGAAGTTCATATAAGATAAAACACATGTATTTTTCTGAAATGAAACATCTTTTATCGTAGACATATAGGAAATATCATGTCTACTTGGTGATGCATTTTGTTTACATGCAAGGTTAAAAATAACCCCACACACATCACACCTTGTTTTTAACATCAGTGGCATTGAGCTCTCACATCCAACCCATTGATCGAGACCAACAGTGGAAGTCATTACCACTTGGTTGGCTTATGAGAAATATTTTCATCGGGACCCATCCGTGGCCAATATCAGATCCAAGAACCATCATAACCCATGGAAAATATGTATGTATCTCTCTTTAGAGAGGCATATCACTAACTATGGGTAAAATGGGTGAGTACCGGGAGGACCTATGCTCCCTGACCATGTGTGGAAGTCATTACCACACATTATAGGTTGGATTATGCGGCATGGATTTCATCACCAGGTTGTCGATATATGAGTGTACAGGTGAAATCCCTTAAAAAATTTGAGTATACCATCCAAAAAAAGTGCAAAACATGATGAGAGTTAGCTTATATATCCAATGAATCAAAATACACCAAATAGTTTAGGAAATACACACATAAATCCTTAAACGAGATAAACATCTGCTTTTTTTTTATGTGGTTTGGAATTTACCTAAGAAGATAACTCATAAGTTACCATGGTATACACATGGAGCAACCACCCTCGGTCCACCACCGAGGTGGAAATAAATGTTCCACACACTCACAGTCATATTGGTGTTGGGTTGCCCACCTACAATGTCATCGGATGAAGTTCAACAAGTCTCAGGGGTGACAAATCAACCCTTGGTGGGACTCATTAAGAAATCCTAGTAAGAGAACCACATCCTCATTTCTCATCACATAGACATGAGGAGGCCTCAAGATATCATTCATCATATAGACATGAGGAGACCTCATGGCCTCTCTCATCACTTAGACACATGGAGGCATCATGACCTCCTTCATCACACAGATATGAGGAAGCTTTGAGGTCTTCCTCATCACACAAACATGCATAGGCATCATGACCTCCCTTGTCACATCGACATGTAGAGGCATCACAACCTTCCTTGTCACAAAAACATGTGGAGGCTTCAAGACCTCCATCATCATGCTGGCATGAGGAGGCATCAAGGCCTCCATCATCGCATAGGCATGCAGGGATTGCAAGACCCCAAGCTTCACATGATACATAGAGGACAGATCAACCCACTGAGGGGTAATACATTAGGGATGTTCCCAATCGTAGACCCAGGACATCCTATAGCCTCCCTATATATGGGAGGGTACCCTTGTCTTATGAGCTTATTGGTGCCAATGGGACTTCACGGGATCAGCCATGGAGAACCAGATAGCTTGATGAGTTGGATCGAGTTCCCTTGATACCAGCTCCAAGAAGCATTACTACCGAATATTCTACTTCAAGAAGTTCACATAGCATAACTACTAGACACACCAATGAACCAGGGGAAGCTTCAAAGTGACCCTACAACACATACACTACTTCCAACCATGGGGGTACTCAACACACAACACGATACATAGAATAAGTCACCCTGGGAGACAAGAGAAAGAACATAGCAGGAGCCTCATCGAGGGGCCTAAACATTAGAACTCCTCACATGGAATTAGAAATATATGAACATTTAGTAGCAGTTTAGTCTGACCATATACATAGTTTAGAGGAAGCGTTGTGCATTGAGTGAGAGTGTGTAGAAACTCTTGAGCAAGAAGAGTGAAGGAAGAAGCACCTCTACCTACAAGAAAAATGCTTGAGAGAAGAAATAGTTGAGCATGAAGTGCTAGCAGAGAGGCTATCCTGAGCTGATGCACACATAGGTGGTGAGAGATACCAATATGAGAGACATACCGATTCTCAAAAAGAGAGAAGCACTAGACAAAGAAATGAGTGTACTCACCATGATTCATAGCATCAAAAACACCTAGATCTTGGACAAACATAATTCAATGAGGAATAGGTAGGGATGGAATATCAATAATAGACATATCTTGAGCCTCCATCCATGGTTGTGGGGGATGAGTACAGATTCCCAAATCGGGTAAACATAAGGTTACCCCCTTACCACCATGAGTTAACCTTCAAGAACAAGAGATTATTTATTTGAAGGCATATCAGATACTCATTGATAGGGTCAAATCTCTCAAAAAATAATACATGGGTGGGTAGAAGCCAACACTAAGCAAGATACACAACTATCCTCTGTGCCCCTTAGTATCGAGTGATGCATATCTTAGGCACTTTGAGATGCCTAGGCTAGACAAGTTTAAGGAATATGAAGACGTGCAAGAACATGTTACCAACTTTATGAACACGTGCTTCCATATTGAGTAGAATTATGCCCTAATGCTTATAATGTTCATCATGAAATTCTTGAGCATAGTGACTCAATGGTTCAATCAATTATCCAAGCATAGCATCACCAGTTTTGAGAAACTGGTAAATACATTCCTTGAATGCTTATCCTTTGATGCAAATAAGAAGGTGAACCTATATGATCTGGCTAATTTAAAGCAATATGATGATGAGCCAGTGATGGACTATGGGGATAGGTGGAGAAAAATCATGGTGAAACTATCATTCTTTGTCCCCACTGAGGAACTCATCTGAATTTTCACAAAGAGTTGCACGAAACACATATCTCTATTATTACAATTGTAGTAGTATAAATCATTCAAATAAGACTTGGCTCAAGACAATCTTATCAAGGACATAAAGTTCGATGATGGAGACCTCAAGCTCTAAAAAAATAAAGAGTGGAGTAAGAACAATCAGGATGACAAAAATAAATAGAAGCAGGACAAGCCTGCTCAGGTTAATCACATTATATTGGTCATGCCAAAGGAGGGGAATAGATAGCAACCCAAAAAATATCAAGCTCATCCCTCACTGGATAATTACAACCCAAATAATAACCAAGTCCAAAATAGGGAGCATCAACCACCTCGCTATTATATGTATTTGACTGAATCTATGCAATAAATATTTAATCAGTTGAGCGAGGCACAGAGGATCATATTTCTTGATTTACAAGTTCTTGACCTTATTCATCCCAAGACTAAGGGATATATGGAAGATAAATACTACCCATATCACAAAATACAAGGGCATGACATTGAGACATGTGTCGAATTCAATAATATGGTACAAAATATGATTGAGAAGGGTGAGTTGAAAGTCGACAACCTGCTAGCTCCCAACAACAAAGACATGGGTATATTCAAGAACCCATTGCCAAATCATGAGGCCCCTAGAGATTAGGGCACCTATTGTGGTTGATCCACAACACACCCCAAAATTGGGGACCCACCTTTTTGCAGGCTTGCAGGGAAGAATCTCGGTGACCCAGATGCTAAAATTGAAGAAAAGAGAAAAAATGCATAAGTGTTGAAAGTGTCGCGAAATCACGACATGTCACGAAATCGTGACATGTCGCACCATCACTTCCGGAAATAGGAAAGTTGTCGCAAAATCATGACATGTAGCTCCATTGCTTCCGAAGAGGAGAGAAAATAAAAATTGAAAGTTGTCGCGAAATCGCGACATGTCGTTTAGAAGAAAAGAAAAGGTGTCGCGAAATTGCGACATGCCGTTGAGAAGAAAAGAAATGGTGTCACAAAATCGCGACATGCCATTGGAAAAGAATGAAAATGGTCATGATTTCGTGACGTGTTTTGTCGAAGTGTACGGATGATGAAAAGTGTCATGATTTCACGACGTGTTTTGGCAAAGTGTACGGAAGCGGAAAAACGTCGCGATATCGCGACAGGAAACAACGAAAGGACTCGAAGCGAAAAGACGTCGTGATTTCATGACCGATTGCAGCAAAGGTGTACGAAATAGGAAACGGTAGCGATATCATTATAGAAAGTGGCATGAAGGTCCGAAGGTGAAAAATGGTAGCGATATCACGACAGAAAGTGGCATGAAGGTCCGAAGGTGAAAAACGTCGCGAGTGACAGAAGGCGGCATGAAGGTCCGAAGGTGAAAAACATCGCGATATCACGATGAAAAGGGGCATGAAGGTCCGAAGGTGAAAAATGTCATGATATCACGATAGAAATTGGTTGAAGGCATACGAACGAGGAGGGCGTCATGATATCGTGACATGTCACGATTTCGTGACATGTCACGTTTTTGCGGCTAGGAAGGTGAACAGGTTGCATGCAGTTTTTGTCATGATTTGCACAGGAAAACATTACAGAAGGCATAGACAATGTAGGAAACGTGGCATACAGATGTCAGAGTTGTAGAAGCGTTACATGCAACGAAGGATTTCAAAGGTCTCGACATCGACTGAGTTAAAAGCAACAAAAAGAAAGGGAAGTTGAAGGGTCACATGCAGGAAGATGAAACAAAGCGACACAGGGAGAATCGAAGAGCCGTTTCCATTAGTATAAAGCCAGAAGTGCAGATTGAAAGAGGGGTTGGAAATTGCCGATTGCAGAGTTGCAGAGACAAGGGCTTTTTTGCCATTCTGGGCCTGCACTTGGGCAATTTCCTTCTTTTTTTTTCTGGAATATTTATGCCTGGAACATTATTTGAATGTAATTGACATATCATTTAATATAAAATACAGAGTATTGGCATCTCATTGATGAGAAAGAAGGAGTCATTTTGTGCATGCATGATTTAATGTTTTATCTTTCATTCCAGATTTTTGAGGCTTTTAGGTGAAGTTTAATGCAAGTGTGCTTGGTTGCTTCATGCGAATGCCTAAGTCTAGAATTACAGTAGAAACCCTAGAAACCAGCACCTAATTTATTTGGATTGTGCGAGTTTGCAGGTTCATTAGATTAGGTTGCATGCATAAAACCTCAGTATCTTCGGTTTCATCGAATTGATGAAAGTATTCTGACTGTAGTTTAATCTTATTTCCATTTACTTTGCTTTATCTTTCAAATCCTTATTTTATTTCTTGCAGTTTAATTACAGTATTTGAATAAGCAATTGAAAATCCATTAGAATTGAAGATTAGAATAGATTTATTCACTTTGAGTCCACTATAAATTCAAATTAAATAAACCATCAGTGCCCCTTGTTAACATCCACTTGCAAACCCTAAGATATTCCTGGCATTTCATTTGAACAACATTATTTAAGCATAACAGGAACCTTGGAGAAAGTTATTTTCTTTGCAAGCAGAGGATTTTGGACTCAGATCCTATCGGAGAGTGTGCTTTCACAATCGGGTGAAAACACCACTCAACAGATTGGCGCTAGAAGGAGGGCTGAATTGGTTTATCTATTTTGATTTTCATATCTGAATATTTTGTTTTTGAGTTAATTTTGAAATAATTTACGGCTAAACTGCAATTCTGTTTTTATTGCAGGTTTTCTTCGAAATAGCCGAGGGTTTCATTGGGCAGGCTGGACCCACCACGGCGTATTGCAACCAGGTCCCAAACAACCGGGGAAACCATTTTTCACGACCTTACTGGCACTCCCAAGAATAAAACTAAGCAAGTCGTTTTCTTGATGATAATCGAGAGTTTCGTCAAGGAGGGCTGAAGCGGTTTATTTTATTATGATTGCTATGCACTGTTCTTAACGCTTTGATGGTTCATACAGGAATAATATGATTTAATTTGATTTTTTTTTAAAATATATATATATATATATATATATATATATATATAAATAATAATAATAATAATAAAAAAAAAGAAGGAATTTTTGGCTATTAAAGTTATATTCTTTAACATTCACGAATGGCTATGTTTACACCGTGGATGACAGGTAGCCCATTGAATATACCGGGAATTCAACATTATTTGCCCCTTGGTTTTGAGAGATGTCTTCCTCAATTTTTGTCTAATGGGACAAATACTACAGAAGAACATATTCAAGCATTCAAATTTGTTGTGAATCACTTGACGAGTTGGTATGATGATGTTGCGTGTAAAATGTTCCTTTATACCTTGGACAAAGTGGCATATGATTGGTTTACAAGTCTGCCTTTAGGGTCTATCACTTCTTGGGCTCAGCTAGAGGCAACATTTCTCAATCAATTCAACAAAAAGCAAGTTGACCCAATCCTCATGTACAATCGGTTAACCTATATTAGAAAAGGACCAAGTGAAAATGTGAAGTCATTTTCTCGAGAGATTCTTTGGATTATATGCTCAATTAGTGACATTTTATGCTCTTCAAGAAGAAATGGCTCTCCAAATATACATCAATGCTCTTGACTCACCCATGTCCACATATTTGCGAGGGATGCCTCAAATCACATCTTTGTCACAAGCCTATACTCAAGCAATGGCAATTGAGCAACAATGGAGTTGTCAAAATTATGGTGTGGGTTTTGGATCATGTAATCTTCAATCATTTAATAACTCCTTTACCCACCCAATGATTTATCCATCACAACCAAGTTCAAGTGTGAATCAATTTCAGAATCAACAATCATTCCCATGCTTCAATCAAATTCAAAGTCCTCAACCTACTTTGCAAGATCAACCATCTTTCTTAAGTATGAATCAACTTCAAAATACTCATCTTGATTCAAAAGATGTTGCTAAAATCAATTTCAATGATTTTCATAGGAATATGATTTTAGGCAAGGGAGGAATACTAGATCCAACTCGTATGGAAACATGTGATAGATTGGAAACCCTTGACTCACCAAAAGATGAATTCTATGAGGATGAATCTGATTCGGATGACACATTGGATGACATTGTTGAAAGTAATGGCATAGGAAATTCACACCTTCCAAATCATGTTAAACGTGAATCATGGGTTACACATGTGGATTATGATAGCCTTATCAATTTGAATGCAAGCAATAACCCAATTTTGGAAGTAATTGAACCATCTAAGGAAGGAGAAGATAAATTTGATGAGAAACATGTTGATGAATTAAAATATGATAAAGAAATAGTTGAGCATCACAATTTGATCTTGAAAGATGATTGTTATGATTCTTGGGAAGAGTATGCTCACTCCAAACCTTCTAATGGAGTTTATGTGCCTATTGATATGCAGGATAATACAATTGCCCTTTCATATGAGGATATTACAAGTCCTCGCACAATCTGAGAATGTTTTGGAAGAAGCCTTGGAATCTCATCAAGGGTTGGAGAAGGATAATGATTCTACTACCATGGATGAAGAAGGAGAGGGGCAAGAAATCAAAAATCTTGATCCACCTATTGTTTCCACAATGTCTATGCCATCTCAAAATGATGAAATTACAAAACCTAAGTGGTGTGGGTTAGATGCTACAAATGATCCTAATGAAAATATGGAGTTTGGGGCAACTCAAGCCATTGATCGGGGAAAGGTGTCACGTGACATATATCTTGAAAAATTAGGCTCTTGTTTTGAAAAATATGGACGCATGTTTGATTGGGTGCCTAACTTTGGTGTTTTTGAACAGGTATTGGATGATGAAGAAGACAAAGAGAAAAAAGAAAAGGCTACTAATACTCATCAAGTTATGATAAATTTTAATCATGATGGGTTGAGTATGGATGACAAGGGGAAATCTGTACCTTTGGTAGTAGCTACAAAAATTTCAAGTGATAGGTCACATGATGTCCCTTTGGATGCTAACATCATTAATGAGGAAATGCCAAACTTTGTTGATGCTTGTCAAGTTTTGAATGATTTTGATTGCTTTAAAATCCTGGAAAATGATTTGAAGTCAAGATTTTTAGAAATAGGCTCTTGTTTGCAACATCTCACATTTGAAAAAGAAAGCCTACTTCTAAATCATGAAGGGAACGATGAAACTTGCACTTTAAAGAATAGACAAGATAAAATTGAATATCAACTATTGTCTAACCAATTTGATTTGAATCTCACCTATGACGTTGGTAATAGAACTAAATCAAAGTGGAATGGTGAGCATGGCAAGTTGAAATTTGTTGCATTGCTCGGTTTGATCTTATTGTTGTTGGATTCCTACAAAATTTGGCATGTGTATTGTGTCATATGTTTTTTGATATATTCTAATCATGTTTGGGATCCAGGAAAGTAATAGTCCAAGCTTGGCATCATCTTGTACAATAGTGTATATAATTTTTGGTTTTTTGGTGTGGGCTTTCAAGTTTTTGTTTTTGGGATTGTGTTTGGGTTTTGGTTTTGGTTTGTGTTTTTCAAATTTTATTTTTTGGATCCTTAGTTTAATCATGATTTAAGTTGTGTGTTTGATTTCAATTGGCATGCTTTGTTTTTTTTTATAAAAAAAATAAAAAATAAAATAAAATAAAATAAAATTGAGATGTCAACTTATGCTTAAGACTAGGAGAACATGAAATATTGGAATTGTCTTGTAAAAGCTCCACAAGTAACACAAGCAATTTAATTACATCGTTTGAAACTTGTGATGCATGAAAGAGTCAATTTTGCATGACAAATCATTTCATTTGCATTTCAAGAGATAATGCATTCATGTTCCATCTCACTTTACATATATTTCATCTTAGTTGCATATGCATCTTAGGTGCAAGTCATTAAAGTATGTCAAATCCTCTTAGGATTGTGTTATAACATAAATATAAGAAAAATCCTAAGGTTGGAAACCGAGTCTTGAGATATCTAGAACCAAGCACGTCTCATTCATTAAAAAGGATCTTGAGCAAAATGATCAAAACCTAACTTGGAAGAAAAGGGTTGGGCGAAAGAAGTATTTCATGTCTATCCTATTTATGCAGCATGATCCTTAAAACAATGGTTTTGATCACTTCCATAGAGCTTAAAAGCCTAAAATCAGAGTAGTAAGGATAGGGTTAAATCCTCATCAAACTTAGGTTGAGGATCCAATTCCCCAAAGCTTTGATTTGACCCACATGGAGTAGTAAGGATAGGGTATAAATTCTCATCTCGGTTGGTTGAGAATCCGATTCCCCAAAGCTCTTATGTCTCATTTCATAATCAGTCTTGGATTGTAAGGATCGTACTATTTGTCCTCTACAAAGGATGAGTAGTCATCCCCAAGGTCTAAGCAACAAAATTAATGTTTTCATCTAAAATTTGGATTGCAAGGATCATACTACGTGTCCCTAGCCAGGATGGGTAGTCATCCCCAAGGTCCAAGAAGTAAAAGAATAAATTTTTCCCATCTCATCTTTATTTTGGATTGTAAGGATTGTACTACTTGTCCTCTGCAAGGGATGGGTAGTCATCCCCAAGGTCCAAAGAAATGGAGATAATTTTTGGATTGTGGGGTTAGATATGCCCATGCATGGCATCATGTCTTGCCTAAAAAACAAGACCACTGATTGTCTAGAGGGTTAGACTAGCATGACCATTTCTTCCATAACTGGTTTAATTATTTTGCTTAAAGTGAGGTAATGAACTCTAAATCAGAATAGTAAGGATAGGGTTAAACTCTCATCTCGGTTGGTTGGGAGTCTGATTCCCCAAAGTTCTGATTTCACATTCACTTGCACATGGGTTCTAGATGGTAGGGACTCATAACCAACTTTGGGATATAATAAGGTAATGAATTAGTGGATCCTAAGAGGGTTTGGCAATCTTGAATGCTTGTACATAATAATAGAAGAAGGACCATGCCTTTTATGGAAGCAAAATCTCCTTGCACATTCATTAGGGTACACAAATCATTCACCATCCCACATATGCATTCATGCAAAACTGATAATGGAATGTTGATCAATTTCAAACGATAGGGAATGAAAACACATTGCACACACTGAGCTAATACTTGATGATTCTGATGATTCATGTACTTTTGATCTTTGGGCATTTGTTATTTTGCTTATGTGCTAACATATGTTTGCGAGTTTGTGATATGTTTTAGGTTGGGTTCTTACTAAAATGCTCAAGAGCATTTGACAGCAGAGTCACCATTTGTTGTGGTTGATCCACAACACACCCCAAAATTGGGGACCCACCTTTTTGCAAGCTTGCAGGGAAGAATCTCGGTGACCCAGATGCTAAAATTGAAGAAAAGAGAAAAAATGCATAAGTGTTGAAAGTGTCGCGAAATCATGACATGTCGCGAAATCGCGACATGTCGCACCATCGCTGCCGAAAACAGGAAAGTTGTCGCGAAATCGCGACATGTAGCTCCATCGCTGCCGAAGAGGAGAGAAAAGAAAAATTGAAAGTTGTCACGAAATCGCGACATGTCGCTGAGAAGAAAAGAAAAGGTGTCACGAAATCGCGACATGACGTTGAGAAGAAAAGAAATGGTGTCATGAAATCGTGACATGCCGTGGGAAAAGAATGAAAATGGTCACGATTTCATGACGTGTTTTGCCGAAGTGTACGGATGATGAAAAGTGTCACGATTTCGCGACGTGTTTTGGCAAAGTGTACGGAAGCGAAAAATGTCGTGATATCGCGACAGGAAACAGCGAAAGGACTCGAAGCGGAAAGACGTCGCGATTTCACGACCAATTGCAGCAAAGGTGTACGGAATAGGAAACGATAGCGATATCGCAACAAAAAGTGGCATGAAGGTCCGAATGTGAAAAATGGTAGCGATATCGCCACAGAAAGCGGCATGAAGGTCCGAAGGTGAAAAACGTCGTGATATCACGACAGAAAGCGGCATGAAGGTCCGAAGGTGAAAAACGTCATGATATCACGACAGAAAGTGGCATGAAGGTTCGAAGGTGAAAAACGTCGCGATATCGCGACAAAAAGCGATCGAAGGCATACGAACAAGGAGGGCGTCACGATATCGCGACATGTCACGATTTCGTGACATGTCACGTTTTCGTGGCTAGGAAGGTGAACAGGCTGCATGCAGTTTTTGTCATGATTTGCATAGGAAAATGTTACAGAAGGCACAAAAATGCGGGGACACGTGGCGTACGGATGTCGAGTTGCGAAGCGTTACATGCAACGAAGGATTTCAAAGGTCTCGGCATTGACTGAGTCAAAAGCAAAGAAAAGAAAGGGAAGTTGAAGGGTCACATGCAGGAAGATGAAACAAAGCGATATAGGGAGAATCGAAGAGCCGTTTCTGTTAGTATAAAGCCAGAAGTGTAGATTGAAAGAAGGGTTGGAAATTTCCGATTGCAGAGTTGCAGAGACAAGGGCTTTTTTGCCATTCTGGGCTTGCACTTGGGCAATTTCCTTCTTTTTTGTTCTGGAATATTTATGCCTGGAACATTCTTTGAATGTAATTGACATATCATTTAATATAAAATACAGAGTATTGGCATCTCATTGATGAGAAATAAGGAGTCATTTTGTGCATGCATGATTTAATGTTTTATCTTTCATTCCAAATTTTTGAGGCTTTTAGGTGAAGTTTAATGCAAGTGTGCTTGGTTGCTTCATGCGAATGCCTAAGTCTGGAATTACAGTAGAAACCCTAGAAACCAGACACCTAATTTATTTGGATTGTGTGAGTTTGCGGGTTCATTAGATTAGGTTGCATGCATAAAACCTCGATATCTTCGGTTTCATCGAATTGATGAAGGTATTCAATCGTAGTTTAATCTTATTTCCATTTACTTTGCTTTATCTTTCAAATCCTTATTTTATTTCTTGCAGTTTAATTACAGTATTTGAATAAGTAATTGAAAATCCATTAGAATTGAAGATTAGAATAGATTTATTCACTTGGGGTCCACTAGAAATTCAAATTAAATAAACCATCAGTGCCCCTTGTTAACATCCACTTGCAAACCCTAAGATATTCCTAGAATTTCATTTGAATAGCATTATTTAAGCATAACAGGAACCTTGGAGAAAGTTATTTTCTTTGCAAGCAGAGGATTTTGGACTCAGATCCTATCGAAGAGTGTGCTTTCACAACTGGGTGAAAACACCACTCAACAGCACCCAAGTCAACCAGGTTTGAGTTGAGCCACCCATTAAGGGATGCATTATAATGGTTGAGATAGTCAATGTGGCAAATAGGAGTTAGTGATATGGTCAACCACAACCTCCAATGATGCCTATTCATATCCTGGTTGTATCATGATAGATATAGGTGCAAAAAAATCCCTCGGGTTTGCTAGCATGACCTATGGTAATTGTTCAGAGTAGACTAGAACAAAATCTACAAATGACTTCAGCTAAGTTATCAATTTACAAGCTCATACAAAAATCCCCTAGGCACAGGGAGACTTTGATGGATATTTTGAGATCAATCAAGCTCTAGTCCTAGAACCTTGATGCATTCACACACTTTGTGGGGCAAGTGCAGTAGTACCAAGAGCCTATGATCTATTTCTATGATCACAAAATCAAGTTAGTTCCTACTACCCTAACAGACCCACTACTGCATATTATCATGTTAATCAATGACATACCATTCAAGCGGGTTCTAATCGATACAGGCTCATCAATCAAAATTATCACTACAAAGGCCATAGGGCACCTGAAGATCCATAAGTCCAACATTATCCTAATCTCATACACGCTTATGGCTTTCAATGATGCGTTGTGCTCCATAGTGGGTATAGTCATTTTACCTATAAAAGTAGGACATAAGACCATATTTGTGATGTGTCATGTGTTGGAAGGAGTAATGCAATACAACATCCTTCTAGGGCATCCCTTGATAAGGGATATGCAATGCATACCCTCAATCCTACACCAATGCATCAAGTATGTGCATGAGGGACAAGTTCATATGGTTCCATCTAATGAAGAGTCATTCAAGTACATGCATCAGGTCAACTTGCTCGGGGACTTTGTCCTTCCATAAATGCATCTGTACATAAGGCCTTCATCCCCAACCACGTATCCAAAGAACAAAAGTAGATTAGTGTGAGGTGATCCATCCTCATCAACACCACCTCCTACCTATAAGACTACTAGAACTTTTAAAAAACCTTTGACATCTAAGGAAAAAGATAATTAGAAGTTGAAAGCACCCCTAGTGAAGGAAAGACCTAAGGATCTTCCCATTATAGTAGCTATGGAAATTCTAAATTCCATGGAGGAGGAATATTCCCAGGACATATCCAAGGAGGTACCTCAACCTGCCTCACCTACATCATCAAGCAGGTGACAGTCCACTTAGCCAACATAGGGTTAGGTGAATATCTTGTGTAGAACGTGACTTTTATGCCTCTTTTTGAGTCTGTGAAAGACATGGTATGACCAAGAGTCCCAAATTTTCTAGTGGGTATAGCAGTTCCACTAGGGATTCCCCCTAACTAAAAAAACTTTATCTATGTTGGTTTGGACTATGACCATATTGCTTATGACATTGAAGAAGCCGAGGATGAGCCATTCACCATGAATATCCATTACTTGTCAAATTTTGAGTTCACTCTAAGGTACTTTGAGTAGTGTCATTGGCATGGCTATGGCCTAGGCCTGCACGAGCAAGGATGCCAGCTACCATTCCAGCCATAGTACTAGCTTCCTACTAATAGGTGCAGTCTAGGGTACCAACTACAGAGGTACGATGATTCTTTGGTAGCAGATATAGATAGGCTAAGCATAGGGTTTGAGGAAGATGTTGTCAAATCCCTATCAACCCCCTAGTAGAAACTACTTGGTAATAGATGGGTTTCTATGGTCAATGTCGCACCACCCGATGGGTATCACCCTGAATCCTCTCTTGAAGCACCCCCATTAGGAGCCATCTTATGGGAGGAAGAGCCAATGCATGGCTATGAGCAATAGGAGTATGATTATGTCCCAAGTTAGGATGAAGGAGTAGCTGGATTGGCCTACCATGGACCTCGATATGTGTAAAACCTTGCTTGGATAGGCCACATGGAGAGTGGATACATCTCGGATGATAGTGGATACATCTCAAATGAGGGTCGATACATATAATATGAGAGTGGATATGAGTCTAAAGAAATCAAAAGAGGTGGCCTATCAGGGGCCTAGAAATGTGAGCCACATCGAAAGTAAATGCCAATGGATTCTTCATAAGTGATGATGACTATGAAGATGAGACTGATATGGCCTATCTTGGGCATCAGCGGGTAAGTCACCACCCCATCCTAGGGCCAGAAATAAATGCCAATGGTTTCTTCATAAGCGATGATGACTCTAAGGATAAGACCGATATGGCTTATCTTGGGCCTCACCACTTATATCTGATCACTTTACTTGTTGAGAGAGAAGTTGCACTTTGTTCCATAGATCCTGACCTTCACTTCCTAGTAATACCACTAAATCTGGATGTTATCTATCACATGGTATTCTTGGATCTACCAACATTTAGAGAGTAGTTTTTACATAATGATCCCATCATCTTGTATATCCATAGACTAGATCCTAAGATCCCTATACCCCCAGAGCCTCATTACGATTATGGAGAGAACACATTTTATGTAGAGCTTCACCCACATGGTCCTAGAGATTTCATTCCATTCATCAACATGATATCCATTGATTTGACCACTTCACTTCACAACCCAACAGATCCTTCAAAAACATTGTGTATTAACTTAAATGCAATTTATTGGGATTGTGCTGACTCACCTTTAGAGCTTGAATATTTCTTCCCTAATTAAGAGATGGTACAACCATTCCATTTTGCACCAGGATGCACAAATGATGTCTATCACACTGGTATTGATCCTGAGTTAGTGGGAACTATAAATCCAATAGATGCCATCAGTTTAATCCCAACTCCTCACCATCTTGAGGAGGGGTCACATATGACAATAGGGGAGACTTCCAAGGTGGACATCAGCAATGATCCTTCTCAACTAAAGAAATTCAAGTTCGAAGAAATATTATCTCCAGAAGAACAGACCATCATAATTCCTCTATTGAAAGAGAGACCAAATCTCTTTGCTTGGACCTACAAAGACATGTCGGGGCTAGATTCAAATTTGGTTGTCCATAACCTTTTGCTAGAACCCACGAAGAAACTGGTTAAAAGAAGCTCAAAAATATGCATCCAACCATCACTTTGATGGTTAAGAATTTGTTACAAAAACTATTGGATGTAGTCTTTATTGTTCCCATCGACTATCCAGAATGGGTAGCAAACATGATGCCTATAGGAAAACCAGATGGAAGAATACGTATTTGTATGTATTTCATGGATCGCAATAAAGCAACACCAAAATATTCATTCCCATTGCCCAACATAGATGCTCTTGTAGATGCAACTGCAGGTCATGAGATACTCTCTCTAATGGATGATTTTTTTGGTTACAATCAGATTCGGATTAAACCCAAAGACTAGAATAAAATTATGTTTACCACTCCATGGGAAAAATGCTATTACAAAGTGATGCCATTCAGTCTTAAAAATGTTGGTGCCATATATCAGCTAGCTATGACATACATCTTCCATGACTACATGTACAATATCTTGTAAGAATACATTGATGACTTATTGTCCAAGTCATTGCTACATGAAGAGCATGTCGAGACCCTCAGGAAGGTCTTTGATCATCTGATTGAGCACAATGTTAGGTTAAATCCTAAGAAATGCATATTTGGAGTGATCTCTGGAAAACTCTTAGGATTCATAATTTCCAAATGAGGCATTGAGGTAGACCCAACAAAGGTAAAGGATATCCTAGAAATGGCCCCACCCACAAACATCAAAGAAATAAGAATACTATAGGGCAAAGTATCATCCATAAAGTAATTCATCGCACAACTATTGGATAAGTTTTGACCCATGAATCAACTACTACATAAGGAGGTCCCATTCCAGTGGGATGAAGAATGTAAGCAAGCCTTTTCTGAAATCAAGGAGTACCTGGTAGCCCCGCTAGTTCTAGCTCCACCAAGGTAGAATGTGCCATTCTTGTTATATATATCCGCTATCCATTTTTCTTTGAGCACCATGTCAGATCAAAAGAATGCATAAGATAAGAAGAAAGAGATATATTACATCAGCCACACTTTACTGAGCTATGAGATAGGATATGCATACATAGAAAAGTTGTGCTTAGATGTGGTCTTTGCAACCAAGAAATTGCACCACTACATGTTGATCCATACAATGTATGTAATATCCAAAAAAAACCTTTATAGTATATGATGAACAAGAAATATCATAATACACGTACTACAAAGTGGATCATGTTATTGATAGAATTTGACTTGGAATTCATAAACCAAAAGTCAATCAAGGGACAAGTCATAACTGATCAGTTGGATGAGGTACCTCTCCAACATAGTAGGTCCCTCACCATAGAACTTCTTGATGATGTGGTCTTCACATTATCAAAGGCACTCGAACCCAAATAACCTAAAAATAAAGTTGACATGAATTTTTTCTTTGATGGCTCAAAGTGTGAGCAAGGATGCGGTGCAGGGATTATATTTTTCATGCCACAAAGTGCTCCAATGCCCTTGTCATTCAAGTTAGACTTCTATTGCATAAATAATAACATAAAATACAAGGCCCTAATATTAGGTCTCCAAATAGCCATTGACATGAGAATCAAAAGGCTAAATATCTTTGGTGACTCCCTCCTCATAGTCAACTAAGTCAAGGGACTATTTCAATACCTATATCCCATCCTAAAAACTTACAAGGAGCTTGTTGACACCTATCTAGTCCAACTAGAATGGTATGGCATCAAGGAAATCCCTCGTTCATCAAATAGATT
This sequence comes from Wollemia nobilis, assembly GCA_028583015.1. NCBI lineage: Eukaryota > Viridiplantae > Streptophyta > Pinopsida > Araucariales > Araucariaceae > Wollemia > Wollemia nobilis. The sequence goes on from JAQPPZ010000456.1 coordinate 5,885,066, forward strand.
TGTAGACACCATGGCATCTTTAGGATCCTTAATCCCTCAGAATCCATCTATTGATTTCACTACCATTTATGTGAAAATGCTCTCACACTTAGCGATGTATGGTGAGGCTTTTGATAACAAAGAATAAGTCAACATGATTTATATAGAACCAAACCATGAATGGTTATGTAAGGCCAAAGACTTTTAGAGAAGGCACCTTAGGGGTCCTTGATCTCGCAAGGTCCTACGAAGAATGGTACCACTATTTACCACAAGGTTGTTGCTTAATCTGAATTTATGCAAATCAAATTGTAGGAGGAACAAGTCATCTTATCTATCGAGTTTGTCGCCTATCAGGATTAGCTATCATAGTTAAAAGACTTCCTGAAGCTTAGAATTGTCCCACAGGGACTATCGCATGCTGAAATACAAGCATTCAAATAGAAAAAGACAAGATATGTCTTTTTAGGAGGTATATTGTATCATAAAAGCTACGATGGAGTCCTCCTTTGTTGCTTAGAGCCCCAATAATCAGCTTGGGCGATTTTGTAAGCTCACAACTGTACATGTGGTGGCCACTTTAGTGACAGCTATTATTAAGTGCATCCTTCAAATGGGATATTACTGGCCCACCATGGAGAAGGATTGCTATGAGTATGTCAAGAAATGCATTAAATGCTAACATCATGCAAATATGATGCACTTGCCATCTCAGGCCTTACAGCCCATTTAGGCAGCTTGGTCATTTTCTCAATGCAGTTTTGATCTGATTAGAAATATTTATCCTTTGTATTTAGGCTGACACACGTTCATATTAACAAGCACTGAGTACTTCACCAAATGGGTGGAAGTGGTCCCCTTAATCTCAACAATTGAACCATAGATTGTGGAGTTCATATTTCAAAATATCATCTATCATTTTGGGGTGCCATTCAAGATAATATCAGATAATGGTATGTCATTCAAAACTAAAAATGTGCGAGCTTTAATGACCAGATACAACATTCAACATAGTTTTACGATGCCATACTATCTGTAGGCAAATGGGAAAGTAGAGGCCTCTAACAAGATAATAGCGGCCATCTTAAAGAATATAGTGAAATAAAATCATAAGGATTGGCATCTACAATTGCCCTTGGCATTATGGTCTTATAGGACTAGCGTGTGAATACCCACTGGGGCAACACCATTTTTTCTTGTATATGGAACTGAGGCCATTATGCCCTTAGATTTGAAAATCACAACATTGTGCATCACATTTAAAGAGTTCATCAATGACGACACTGTGCGACAAGATCACCTAGATCAGTTGACCCTTCTGGATGAACATCGCATTAATGCTATTGAGCATCTTCGCATCTACCAGGATCATCTAACATGAGCTTACAACAATAAATTCCACCTGAGAGACTTTAATTTTTGGGATCTTGTGCTTAAATATAACCAATAGAACTTAAATCTACCACCACATCTATAAGACAAATTTGTTACCAATTGGATAGGTCTTTATATCATCTCTGAGAAAATTGGGCCTGGTGTTAGTCTTACAATGGCACTGAGAGGGGGGGTGAATAAATGTAGTTCTTTTAACTTGAATTTACAGCTCTTAAAACTAAAATAATGAAACCTTAAAACTAGATAAATCAAGCATCACAAAAGAACATATCACACAACACAATATTTTAACGAGGTTCACCAATTTGGCTACTCCTCAAGAATGACTGCTTGGACTACCATCCAAATCCAGCCTTTACAAAGCACCAACTTTACAAATAGTTTACCAGCATCCACTGGAAGGAGCACCAACCCCTGATTTATCTATACCAATAGAAAGGAGCACCAACCCCTGATTTACCATAACCTACTAGAAGGAGCACCAACCCCTGATGCCAAGCTGCAACCTGGACTTCAATTTTGAATCTATAAGTTTGATGATAAAATACCTTTGCTTTTGCATGACCCTAACTGGTCTTCTTCGCCTTTGCGTTCTCTGTGCACTTCACTCTTTTTGCGCAAACACTTCACACACTCTGCTTCGCTGTAATCCAACTTCATGATCATCTTCTCCCTTTTGTGTACTCTGCTCCTTCTGCTTTCTTTGTGCAATCATAGATGCACTTAGGACAATTCGACATGACTTCTTTGCTCACTTTGCGTACTTCGCCATCATCTCATCGCTTCTATGCTTTCTATGCTCTTATGGCCACATTTCACACTTTGACACATATTCGATGATGCATACATTCACACTTCAAATCTCCAAACAACCCTCCTTTTATAACAGAATTTTGGTGATGAAAACCCTAATCTTAGTCAGCTGTAAACCCCAATCTTAGTCATCTTTCATGACAACTATAAACCCTAATTTTAGTCAATTTTTCATCGGTCTTTGTCAGCTTCAACTCAACCGTGAAGAAGCAACATGTCACGATATCGCGACACTTTTGTTTTCTCTCTCTTTCTCCTTGCTTTGGACCACAAAAATACATGTCACGATATCGTGACACTTTTGCCTCCTTGCTTCTTTCCTTGGCTTGTACCCGCAAAAACTCAACATGTTGCTATATCACGACACTTTCACCTCTGTACCTATTTTCTTGGCTTGTACCCGCGAAAACAAAACATGTCACGATATCGTGACACTTTCACCTCCTTGCCTCTTTTCTTGGCTTGTACCCACAAAAACACAACATGTCGCGATATCACAACACTTTTGCCTCCTTGCCTCTTTTCTTGGCTTGTACCTGTGAAAACACAACATGTCGTGAAATCATGACACTTTTGCCTCCTTACCTCTTTTCTTGGCTTGTACCCACAAAAACACAGCATGTCACAAAATTGCGACACTTTCATCTCCGTACTCTTCCTCTTTACTTTTATCGTGATATCACAACACTTCTGCCTTCTTGCTTTCTCTCTCCTCATTTAGTCACGAAAATGCGACATGTCATGATATCGCGACACATTCTCTCCTTTGCTCTTTCTCTTGCCTTCGGGTCACAAAAATGTGACATGTCACTATTTCATGACACTTTCTCTCCTTTGCTCTCTCTTGCCTTTGGGTCACAAAAACATGACATGTCGCGATATCGTGACACTTTCTCTCCTTTGCTCTTTCTCTTGCAATATGTCACGAAATCGTGACACTTTTTCTTTCGTACAATATCTCTTGCAATATGTCATGAAATCGTGACACTTTTTCTTTCGGACTCTCTCTCTTGCAATATGTCACAAAATCGTGACACTTTTTCTTCCGTACAATCTCTCTTGCAATATGTCGTGAAATCGTGACACTTTTTCTTCCGTACAATCTCTCTTGCAATATGTCATGAAATCGTGACACTTTTTCTTTCGGACTCTCTCTCTTGCAATATGTCACAAAATCATGACACTTTTTCTACTTGCCTTTTTCTTTTCCAGCATGTCATGAAATCGTGACACTTTTTCTTTCGTACTATCTCTCTTGCAATATGTCGTGAAATCATGACACTTTTTCTACTTGCCTTTCTCTCTTCCAACATGTCGCGAAATCGTGACACTTTTTCTTCCATACTATCTCTCTTGCAATATGTCACAAAATCACGACAATTTTGCTTGCTTGTGCTTTCTCTTCGAACATGTCATGAAATCATGACAGTTTTGCTTGCTTGCACTTTCTCTCCGAACATGTCATGAAATCACGACAGTTTTTCTTGCTTGCGCTTTCTCTCCGAACATGTCACGAAATCGTGACATTTTTGCTTGCTTGCGCTTTCTCTCCGAACATGTCACGAAATCACAACAATTTTGCTTGCTTGCGCTTTCTCTCCGAACATGTCACAAAATCATGATAGTTTTGCTTGCTTGCGCTCTCTCCGAACATGTCACAAAATCATGACAATTTTGCTTGCTTGCGCTTTCTCTCCGAACATGTCACGAAATCGTGACAATTTTTCTTTCTTCTCAACATGTCATGATATCGTGACAGTTTTTCTTTCTTGCTCAACATGTCACGATATCGCGACAGTTTTCTTCCTTGTGATTTTCTTTTGATTTTTAGAATATGGGCCACTTTGATCTTTTGGAAAGACACTGTACATACTCTGAGTAACCTTTGAACTCCTGTCTTCTAAACCTAAAAGGATTTTGAACTTCCTGTCCATTGCATCAATAGATCTATCTGACCGTGTTGACAACAATGACAATACTTTTGCTGCACCTTGCTCAACAATCTCCCCCTTTGGAATTGTTGGCAACACGTGCAATTTCCTATAGTTCTTCTCCCCCTTTGACAATAATACCAAAGGGTTGCTGCAGACTCCCCCTGAGTCCATGCATAATAATCTTAGGCACACTTAATTGCATTTAGCTAAGATCATGAACATAAGCACACAAATAATCAAATACTGAAATGCTCTCCCTGAGAATGTGATTCCTATAGCTAGTCAATTCTTGGGAAACGTGACCACTCCAAAATTTGTTGTTGGAATAAAAATCCAACTTAACCTCACTTTCTACAACTTTCTCCTATGTACAACATGTTGTCGCTACAATATATTCTGCCTCTGTTGTGGATAAGGAAACTGACTCTTGTTTCTTACTGTTCTACATGACCAATCTGTCTCCAAGATAGAATGCACCTCCACTGGTACTCTTTTTGTCATCTACACATCCTACCCAATTTGCATCTTTTGGATATCATAACCCATACTCCATAGTACCCTTGTGATATTATAGAAGACTCTATCTCTCTCGCACTGACTGGTGGACCTCTTCTTCACTTGAAGAATCCTCACTCATATCTATCTTCAACTATGTTGGCTGCTAGATTTCTATCCATTGAGACTCTGTCATTTGTACTCTGTCACCTCCAAAGCTCAGTCAATAGGCTCACTAAGAACCTACTCAATAATCTCACATAGAACTTGTCCAATGCTGAATAACAAGCTCATACAAAACCTGTCCAAATCTGCTCCACCAAGCTCACTAAGAACTTGTCCGAATCTTCTATAGCAATATCACCAAGAACTTGCCCAAATCTGCTCTAGAAATATATCCCAGCATTGTCCTCAAAAATTTCCCAAAGTCCTTCTCAAAGGCTCAATCAATCATGCTCAAGTAGTACTCAAAATGAACTCAATAATGAATGGCAATCTCAAATTAAATCCACTTCGTAGAACTTTTAAAAATCACTTCACACATAACTTGACTAGGCTCAATCAAATCAACTCAACCAATCATCACAAGGGATAACTCTCTCTCTCACAACCCTAGTCCAAGTATGTATCAACCAACTCAAATAATTCCAACAATGCTCAACCACAAATATCACATAACAATGATACTCATGTTCTTTTCTAACTCAAGTTCTTTCACAACCAATGGGCTCAAACCACTATGCTTATAACACAAGGTTTAAACACAACTCTCAATTCATAAAAATTTGATGCATTCAACCAACCACTTTCGAAAAAGGAAACCACAAACAATCATTTCCCTTCAATGATATTTCAGAAATCAACCACCATAATGTTGTCACATGAGTCTCCTTGGGATTAGCCTGAAATCGTGCTACCATGCATACTCGCTCGCAAAATATCCGGTCTGATAGTTATCAGGTACAGTAAGCTTCCAATCATAGATATGTACATGATTTGATCAATAGGTGGAGATTTGTCATTCTTGCTCAACTTGCACCCTTTCTTAAACCTTTGTTGAGTGAGATAGTTGTCTAGCCTTGCATATCGTGCTTGGGGTGCCTATTTCAATCCATATATATTCAACTTAAAAACCAAGTTGGGATCATCACCAGGCTAGAAACCGTCTGACTGCTCAATATAAACCTCTTCTTCAAGTTTCCCAATCAAAAATGCTGATTTCACATCTGTCAACAAAATTGACAAGTGACTCACACTTGTACCAACTTTTGTCCAACATTGTACCAACACTGCAATTTTACTGCCAACTCTGTGCAAGCATACCACAACACAACCAAATCCCTTTTTATATTTTCAACTTGGTCTATGTTTTCTATAGTTGAAAAGGATTGAAAATCCAACTAAGTGTTCTATTATTTACAATTCAATATATAGGCACTAATGGCCCAAAATACATAACCAACCCATGAAATCATGGATTTGATCCAATATGCTTAACCAAAAGCTACAAAGGTGCAAAGGAGAATGCACGTAAACTTCTAAGTTAAGAGAAAGGAATATTGCTAACTAGAAGATCCATTTTAGCTATCTTGAAGTACACACTTCCTACTTTGAGTTCACACTTACTAACTAACACTCTAAATGACAACTAGAAGACAACTAGTGCCCACAAGTGCATGTGAGAAGGAGACTCACTTACAATATGAATTTGCTAGAAATAAACTATGCAAACCTAGCTAGGAACTACTAGAGGGGTCATATGAAAGATCTAACATCAATCCTCATCATGCCTCCCCACAATAGAAGCATTGGACTCCAATGCTTTCAGAAGAATAGGAAAGTCACGGGACATCTGATGAAAAGAAATCCAACGAGCCTGATGCGGCAGCTGTCCTCGTCGAGCCACAAGATATGAGGTGGTAGACCCCTGGCGAGTCTGTCGAGTCTTCGTGTCATAGATCTGATCTGCATCCAATGGTAACTGAGCTTCAGGAACCACGTCCACAGGATGACTGATAGCTGGTGCAGTCTCCAATGTAGAGTCAAAGTACAACTTCAAGAGATCTACATTGACGACGTCATGAATTCCCAAGTGTGCGGGAAGATCAAGGCGGAAAGCATTCTCGGACACCTGTTGAAGAATAGTATAAGGCCCATAGCGAATTGGTTTGATTTTGCTATGAGTCTTATCGGTGAAACGCCGCTTGTCAAGATGCAACCAAACTTTATCACCAACCTGAAATGGATGAGGAATTCGATGTCGATCCATGGCCTTTTTCTCGTCATTGCTGTGTCTTTTGCAAAATCTCAACCACCTTTGATTGAAGATTGTGCAAGTGTTGAACAAATGAGTGTGCCTTGTCTTGCTCCTTCTGAAGATGTGAAGTGACAGGAGAAGGCAAAGACAAAGGTAACTCATAAGGTGCCAAGGGCTGAAATCCCATACAAACTTCAAAGGGTGAATGACCCGTAGAAGAATGTAGGGCCCTATTATAGGCATGTTCAATATGCGTGAGACTCAAGTCCCACTTTGTCGGTGAAGCGTGATGATAGATTCGCAAACTTTGCACAAGTGTACGGTTTACCACTTCATCCGCCCATCGGATCGCGGATGATAGGCGGTAGAAAAGTTAAGGGAAACTCCCAAAATCTTCCACAAAGAATGCCAAAAGTGACCCACAAAGCGTGAATCACGATCCGAGATAATGCTGGTAGGTAGACCAAAGGAACGCCAAATGCTGTCAAAGAAAAATTGAGCTAAGTCTGATGCAGAACTTGTCTTGCGGCATGGAATAAACTTAGCCATTTTGCTGAATCTGTCAACCACCACGAACACACAATCATGTTGGCGCACGGTCATAGGAAAACCACTAACCAAATCCATGGAAATGCTTTCCCAAGGACGGGAAGGAATGGGCAAAGGCATGCCTAAGCCAAACTTCCTATTAGCTGGTTTTGAGCGACAACAAACTGCACACTGTTTGAGAAATCTCAACACATCCCTCTGCATTTTAGGCCAATAGAAAAATCGTTGCAAATGATGAAGTGTTTTATGCTTCCCAAAGTGACCACCATAAAGTGTAGAATGAGCTTCCTTAAGAAGTGACACTCTAGGCTCACAAGGAACACAAACCTTGTCCAATTTGTAAAGAAGTCCTTCTTTGATGTAGAAATCTTGGAAAGGACGCAAATTGGAAGAAGAAGGCTTACTCACTTGCTCAAATATTTTTCCAAAATCAGGATCCCGAGAATACTGATTAGGCCAAGTCTGAAATCCCAAGTGCGAAGTGGACATAACTGTTAAGGCAAGAGCGGCAGGAGGCCTACTCAAACAATCAGCAACAATATTACTCTTCCCCTTTTTGTACTTGATCACCAAGTGAAATTGTTGGAGGTAAGAGGCCCACTTCATATGTCTTGATTCTTCAATTTTACTTTGAGATTGTAAAAACTTGAGAGGCATATGATCGGTGTGTACTACTGTATCTTTTCCCAAAAGATAGTGTCTCCAATACTTAATAGCTTGAACTAAAGCATACAACTCCTTGTCATATGTAGAATAGTTCAACTTAGCAGCAGAAAAAGTTTCTGAATGATAAGCAACTGGATGACCATTCTGTTTGAGCACAGCCCCTAAGGCAACTTTAGAGGCATCTGTTTCAATCTCAAAAGGTTGAGAAAGGTCAGGTAAAGTTAACACAGGTGCTGTACACAGTTTCTTTTTGAGTTTCTCAAAGGCAACTTCTTGGCTTTTCTCCCAATGAAATGGAGTTTTGGACTTAGTGAGATAATGCAATGGAGCTGCAAGGGTGGAATATTGAGGAATGAACTTGCGATAAAAATTCGCAAGTCCTAGGAAACTCCTTAACTCAGTGAGAGTTGTAGGAGGGGACCACTTAAGTAAAACATCAACTTTTATGGGATCTACCTGAATTCCACTCTCACTAATCACATAGCCAAGGTAAGAAACTGAAGTATTGCCAAAAGAACACTTGGAAGAATTGGCATATAATTGATTCTTCGCAAGAAGATCAAGGGTTTGCTGGATATGCCTAAGGTGTTCCTCCCAAGTTTTTGAGAAAATCAATATATCATCAAGATATATTATGACAAATTTGTCAAGGACTTCACGAAATACATCATTCATCAACCTCATGAAGGTTGCAGGAGCATTAGTAAGACCGAAGGGCATGACCAACCATTCAAAGAGGCCCATATTCGTCTTGAAAGTTGTCTTCCATGTATCCTCAGCTTGGATACGCACTTGATGATATCCACTTTTGAGATCTATTTTTGAAAAGAACTTAGCTCCTTGAAGCTGATCTAATAAATCATCAATGCGGGGTAAGGGATATCTATTCTTCACAGAAATTCTGTTCAAAGCACGAAAATCAATGCATAATCTCCAAGTGCCATCTTTCTTAAGAACTAACAAAATAGGTGAGGCACAAGCAGAAGTACTTTCCTTAATGAAACCCTTAGACAACAAATCTTCTATTTGCCTTTTTATTTCTTCATTTTGCAAAATAGATTGTCTATACATGGGAGCATTAGGAAGAGAAGAACCTGGAATTATTTCAATGTTGTGATTAATTGTGCGAATTGGAGGAAGAGACTTTGGCTCCTGAAATATGTGTGAATAACTTTGCAATATTTTATCCATTGAAGAGTGTTGCTTTGTAATGGATGTAGATGTAGAAGTGTTTTGAGAGCGAATGAAAATTAGAGCAACATCACCACCTTTCTTAATTACTCTTTTCGTTTGCTTGGAACTTAGAATGATATTAGGAGTGTTGGTGCTTTTAATGAGAAAGACCTTACCATATTTTTGAAGTGTGTAGGTTCTTTTGAAAGCATCATAAACAGCTCTCCTATCATACTGAAAAGGTTGTCCAAGCAAAATCCCACAACAATCCATAGGAGTCACATCACAAGTGACTTGATCTATGAAATGTGGGCCAAGTGCAAATTTTAAAGTGCAAGTGTGGGTGATTTCTGAGCCTCTTCCACTATCCTTCCAACCCAAAGAATAAGGTTGAGGATGAGGCTCCATAGGTAACTTCAAACGCTCGACAATGGACCTCGCAATTAGATTTTTCTGCGAGCCATTATCCACTATACAATCAGTTGCAAAATTATGAAGTAAGTGGGCTCGAGTGATGAACAAAGCATCACGAGCCCCTTCTGAAGAACTTACATTTACTAAGGTAACTTCATTAAGCTTACCTCGTAATTCCGTATATACTCTACTCTCTCCTACAGACTCAAGGGGACCCTTGGAAGCATCCTCCTCTTGAGTAGTAATTACTAAACTCTTCTTTTTGAGCTTAAAGCAATCAGCTTTCTCATGCCCTTTCTTCTTACAATAATTGCAGAATTTCTTAGAAGAAGAAGAAGAAGAAGAAGGAGTAGAAGCGGAAGGGGAAGGAGAAGAAGGAGATGGAGAAGACACATTCTTCTTTTGAGCAAAATTCTTCTTTTGTGAGAAAGAATTATTCCCTTTTGATGAGTTTGCAACCACTTGAGTAACAAGGTGTGCGGAATGCCTGCGATTGCGCCTTAAACTTGTCCTCCGCAAGCTGCGCCTGGTTGAAAACTTGATCCAACGTTTCCATAGAAACAAACATTAGTTCCCTGTACAAATGCTCCAACAAGCCACTTTGAAATTTGAGAATCAAACCTGGAATATCATCCTCCACATTCACAAGTATTCTGAACCTGTTAAACTGGAAAATATATTCTTGTACAGACATATTAGTACCTTGGCGAAAACGAAACCATTTAATAACCAATTCCCTAGAATAATTTGAAGGATAGAAATTGGTCTTAAGACATTGTACAAGCTCATCCCATGTAGTGAGTTCTTGTCCTCGTTTTCGTTCCACAAGTACTTTGGCTAAGCCATAAAGTTTTAGCTTAGCATAAGGCACTATATCATCTTCTGAAAGTTGAGAGAAAGAAAACCAAGAACTCATGTCAAGAATCCAACTATTCAAGACATCAGGGTTCCTGGATCCATCATACAATGGAACTTCACAACGAACTCTCAAACGAGAATCATGAGCAGAAGTTGAGGCATTATGCAAAGAAATGTCATTTACCTTCATGGCAAGATTGCCAAGGACTTCTGCCATGGTAGTGTCATTAGCCTTATCTGCCAAAGTGTTTACAACATGGGCCAATTCTGCCACTTGGGCAGCCAAGTCAGAAGCCATGTGTTCCCGGGTATAAGCCAGGAGTAAAAATGAGACAGCACTAATCAAGGAAAGAAAATGGAACTTTTTCCTTGTTACAATGGAGTGCTTCTAAATTTGAAAATTTTTACTCCTAAGGCTGAAAATTTTTGAAATTTTAAACTACCATAAGGTGCAATTTAACATTTATTAATTTAAAAATAACTTAATTAAAAATTAAATTTCAATTAATCCAAGATTAATGAATTTAATCAAGTTATTAAAAATTAAATTAATAAAAACTAAATTTAACATGCAACCTTAAATAGTAAAAATTAAATAAATAATTACAATAAGTTACCCTTCCAAATTCTGCATGAAATTCTGCTACCACTGTGGCACACTTCCCGAGGCAAAACTCCTGTTCACGCTTCCCGAGCAGATAATCCAACAGCAAAATCCAGTTAAGTGCAGAAAATTTTAATAATAAAATCATGCAGAATTTTTAATGACACCAAATTCTTGTGCACTTATTTTTGTGCACCCTGGCCATGCACAAACTCCTGTGCAAATTAAAAAAATTCGTGCACAAAATTTTAAGAATTTCGGGCTCCAAGCCCGCAGCTGAACTGTGGCTGACCCTAGGCACTGTCGGCCGTAGGCTCGACAGACGTCTGACAGACATTGCCGGCTCGGCACTGCGGACCGCAGGCCGTGCAGCCGCCCGTTAGGCGCTGCGTCGCAGGCAGCCAAGCCTGCAGACGCCTGACAAAGCTATCAGGCGCTGCAGCGGCTGGCCTGCTGCATTGGGGCCGTAGCCTAACAAAATGTCAGGCTTACAGGCTGGCGGTTAGCGCTAGCTCCCACTGGCTCGGCCCCGGGTGCCACGCTGTCGACAGACAGCGACGGCCGCGGTAGCTAGCGCCTGGCGCTGTCAGGCTGACAGCAGATCTGCTGTCAGCCCTGACAACACATCAGGAGATGCCGTGATCACTGTCCAATGGACATCGATTGTTGTCGGCTACTACCCAACGACTATCGGTCTGCCGGCTACGGCAAGCCCGACAGCAGTGTCGAATGCTGCCGTAGGCTGTCGAATGCGGTCGAATGCAGCCGAACCTGCTGCAAGGGTTCGGCTGCTGTAAAAAAATCTAATTTTTTTTTTTTTTACAATGCAGCAGTAAAAGAATTAATATATTAAAATAATATATTAACTTACAATAAAAGCTTTTCTAACAAGAATTAAAAAAAAATAAAAAAAATTAACCAGGGGGGTTAATTTCAAAACTTGAAAAGCTTAACTTGCAAAAATGTGAGCAACCAGCTCCCACCAGTAGCTCTCCTTTCAAGATCCGGTCGACACACGACCAGCGTTTGAAAGGCACCCAGATCTAAGTCGACACACGACCTAGCTTTGATGACCTCCTGGAGCTCTTCAGTACTCAAAAATGGGGGGGGCAGCAGGGTCAAATGGCTCCCTAATCCTAATTGGACCGTAGCTACGATCCAATCCCTTCCATGGATCAGTATACGAAGAACTCTGGGGCAAAATTTTCCTATACCTCTTGAGCATAAGCAAAAAGTTGGAACGAGGGGTTTGTCGGCGAAGGAACTTCCTTCTCCGAATGGTTTTCAAGCTCCCTTTGGGCTTAAACCGAGTCCTCAATGAGAAAATATTTCTCATAATAATACTATCTCCTATCCTCTCACCTCACAAGCCCTAGTGCAAACATGAACTAGGCTCTGATACCAATGAAAAGGATTGAAAATCCAACTAAGTGTTCTATTATTTACAATTCAATATATAGGCACTAATGGCCCAAAATACATAACCAACCCATGAAATCATGGATTTGATCCAATATGCTTAACCAAAAGCTACAAAGGTGCAAAGGAGAATGCACGTAAACTTCTAAGTTAAGAGAAAGGAATATTGCTAACTAGAAGATCCATTTTAGCTATCTTGAAGTACACACTTCCTACTTTGAGTTCACACTTACTAACTAACACTCTAAATGACAACTAGAAGACAACTAGTGCCCACAAGTGCATGTGAGAAGGAGACTCACTTACAATATGAATTTGCTAGAAATAAACTATGCAAACCTAGCTAGGAACTACTAGAGGGGTCATATGAAAGATCTAACATCAATCCTCATCAACAATCACCGCTGGTCACACCTTACTTTCAACTGTTCGAATTAGAGACAATATTTTGTTAAACACTTTACAGCCAACTATAGTGCACCTTACTCAAACTCATACTTCTGGACCTCAGATAGGTATGATTCACAAAGCAAATTTGCTCATCTTGATGGGCTAAACATGAGTTGATGAATATAATTCAATATTTTTCACCACAACGTCTTAATAGATCTAACAATCTTCACGCCAATGTGTAGTTGAAATACACACTGCTTTTATCGAAACACATATATGTAGCTAGGGCAACATTCTTTCACTAACCAAATTATATAAACTGTTATAATCCTTAACTTTGGATAGTGGCAGTAAGAACCATCACCAGTACAACAATGACATATAGCAATACTACCAATAATGATAGCTCTTAATTTAATCACCACCCTTCATGGCACTTCCACAACTACATGAACTGAAAACACACTTTGACAACTATACAACTTCCCAGACTACTTGCCTTTCATCCTCAGGTAATCAAAAAAATACATAGGAGCATTAAACTGAAGCTTCAAGATTGCTCCCCTTGAGGATGTGCTACCTGGAGTTGCTTAGTGCAATAGTGGAGTAGTCTCCTTCAGTCCAAGGAGACACGATTTCCTTTCTTCTATCTTTCTCCAAACTTTCTTGAACTCGAGCTTGGATTCTTCAACTGAATCCATGTTTTGCACCTTTTTGTGAACTCAAACATTTCTCTTGTGTGGTTGTCTCTTGTGCATCCTTGATGAATGATTATTTTCCTTTTTATGTACCTAATTTATTCCTTGTCTGTGTTGCGTTCTTTGCATCTGATGAAATATACTGTTTTACCTTAGATTAGATACAAAAATGCTTGGACAAAACCTTGCTATGTGCCCATGACCATTACATTGAAAACATTGTACATATTGTTCACTCAAAAATGTAGAAGTATTTCTACCAGCATAACTCTTTGATTTATTATTCAAATCACAATAAATTGCCTTGTGACCATACTGGTTGCATCTAAAACAATAGCCATTAAAAGTATTATTATGAATAGAGTGAGAGTGATAGAACCTCTTTTGTTGTGGTTGCTTTGTTGTAGATCTCCTTTGATATTTTCTTCCTTTTGAAAATTCAGCTTCAAGCTTTTCTTGCTTTGATCCTTCAATAGTGAACTTCTTCTTCTCTGCAGAGTTGGAAGATGAAGGTTGCTCAGCTTCATATCCAAGACCATGCCTATCTGTGGAGATTCTTTGTTGGCTTATCATTTTATCTAGCAACTTTGTGCTTTTCTCAAATTTAAGATTTGTATTGGCCTCTTCTAGTTGTTTCTTCAATAAAACAATATCTTTCTCTTGTTTGCAGCAACCGATCTCTTTCTCATTGAACTATGACCTGAGAGTTTCTTCAATCCTTTTGAATTCTTCTACCTGTACTTTCAAATTGGTTATTATTTCATTTGCATCCTCAATATTTCTTGATATTTCCTTATTCCTTTTTCTTTCTATCTTCAATTCATCTAGAGCTGCAATTAGTTCCTCTTTCAAATTTATTTCTGTATCAATTTCTTCTTCATCACATTCCTGTTATTTTTCTGTTTCTTCTTCGAGTTTTAAGAAAAGACCTCCACCGGTTTCATTTTTAGAATCATCCTCTAGGACTTCATTAACTCTCAACATTTATGCTTTTATGTTCTCATCGTCTCGTTCATGAATACACTTTTCTTTGTTCCATATTTATTTTGTTGTTTTAAAACTCATGATCTTTACTAGTTCACTATCTACTAATCCATACCTGATAACATCCTTTGCTTTTGAGTCATTCTCAAATAGATTCTTACCGACAGCATCGGTTGGAGGAGTGATGGGTATTATGTTTTCACTGTCTATTGAATCCCAGATGTCGTATCCCAAGGCACAAAGATATGTCTGCATCCTAATTCTCCAGACCATGTAATTAGTTTCGTCAAACAAAGGTGCTTTGTTTGATGAGAAGTCTTCAACCTTTTTTGGTTCAATTTTCTCTTCCATAGGAACTGAAACTGATTGAGATGCCCTTTTGGAGGAGGATCTATTATTCTTACCCATTGCGTACTAATCCAAGATCAACCCTAACTGATTTAGCCTTAGAAGGGAACTTGGCTATGATACCAATTGTTAGTCTTACAATGGCACTGAGAGGGGGGGGCGAATCAGTGTAGTTATTTTAACTTGAATTTACAAATCTTAAAACTGAAATAATGAAACCTTAAAACCAGATAAATCAAGCATCACAAAAGAACATATCACACAACACAAGATTTTAATGATATTCACCAATTTGGCTACTCCTCAAGAATGGCTGCTTGGACTACCATCCAAATCCAACCTTTGTAAAGCACCAAATTTACAAATAGTTTACTAGCATCCACTGGAAGGAGCACCAACCCCTGATTTATCTGTACCAATAAAAAGGAGCACCAACCCCTGATTCCAAGCTACAACCTGGACTTCAATTTTGAATCTATAAGTTTGATGATAAAATACATTTGCTTTTGCATGACCCTAACTGGTCTTCTCCACCTTTGCATTCTCTATGCACTCCACTCTTTCTACGCAAAAACTTTGCACACTCTGCTTCATTGCAATCCAACTTCACGGTCGTCTTCTCCCTTTTGCATACTTTGCTCCTTCTGCTTTCTATGTGCAATCATAGATGCACTTAGGACAATTCGACATGACTTCTTTGCTCACTTTGCGTACTTTGCCATCATTTCGCCGCTTCTACGCATTCTGCGCTCTTATGGCCACATTTCACACTTCAACACATATTCGATGACGCATACATTCACACTTCAAATATCCAAACAACCCTCCTTTTATAATAGAATTTTGGTGATGAAAACCCTAATCTTAGTCGACTTTCATGACAACTGTAAACCCTAATTTTAGTCGGTTGTTCATCGGTCTTTGTCGGCTTCAACTCAACCGCAAAAATACAACATGTCACGATATCATGACACTTTTGCCTCCTTGCTTCTTTTCTTGGCTTGTACCCATGAAAACTCAACATGTCGCGATATCACGACACTTTCACCTCCGTACCTCTTTTCTTGGCTTGTACCCATGAAAACACAACATGTTGCGATATCGCGACACTTTATCCTCCTTGCATCTTTTCTTGGCTTGTACCCATGAAAACATAGCATGTCACGATATCGTGACACTTTCGCCTCCTTGCCTCTTTTCTTGGCTTGTACCCGCAAAAACACATGTCGTGAAATTGTGACACTTTCACCTCCTTGCCTCTTTTCTTGGCTTGTACCTATGAAAACATAGCATGTCGCAAAATCATGACACTTTTGCCTCTGTACTCTTCCTCTTTACTTTTGTCGCGATATCGCAACACTTCTACCTTCTTGCTTTCTCTCTCCTCATTTAGTCACGAAAATGCGACATGTTGCGATATCGCGACACTTTCTCTCCTTTGCTCTTTATCTTGCCTTCGGGTCACGAAAACGCGACATGTCGCTATATCGTGACACTTTCTCTCCTTTGCTCTTTCTCTTGCCTTCGGGTCGTGAAAACATGACATGTCGCGATATCGCGACACTTTCTCTCCTTTGCTCTTTCTCTTGCAATATGTCATGAAATCGTGACACTTTTTCTTCCATACAATATCTCTTGCAATATGTCATGAAATCGTGACACTTTTTCTTTCGGACTCTCTCTTGCAATATGTCGTGAAATCACAACACTTTTTCTTTCGTACAATCTCTCTTGCAATATGTCACGAAATCACGACACTTTTTCTTTCGAACTCTCTCTCTTGCAATATGTCGCAAAATCACGACACTTTTTCTACTTGCCTTTTTCTTTTCTAGCATGTCATGAAATCATGACACTTTTTCTTCCGTACTATCTCTCTTGCAATATTTCACGAAATAGTGACACTTTTTCTACTTGCATTTCTCTCTTCCAACATGTCGCAAAATCGTGACACTTTTTCTTCCGTACTATCTCTCTTGTAATATGTCATGAAATTGCGACAGTTTTGCTTGCTTGCACTTTCTCTCCGAACATGTCGCGAAATCGTGATTGTTTTGCTTGCTTGCACTTTCTCTCCGAACATGTCACGAAATCGTGACAGTTTTGCTTGCTTGTGCTTTCTCTTCGAACATGTCATGAAATCACGACAATTTTGCTTGCTTGCGCTTTCTCTCCGAACATGTCGTGAAATCATGACAGTTTTGCTTGCTTGCACTTTCTCTCCGAACATGTCACGAAATCATGACAGTTTTTCTTGCTTGCGCTTTCTCTCCGAACATGTCGTGAAATCACGACAGTTTTTCTTGCTTGCACTTTCTCTCCGAACATGTTGTGAAATCGCGACAGTTTTTCTTTCTTCTCAACATGTCGCGATATCGTGACAATTTTTCTTTCTTGCTCAACATGTCACGATATCGCGACAGTTTTCTTCCTTGTGATTTTCTTTTGATTTTTAGCATATGGGCCACTTTGATCTTTTGGAAAGACACTATACAATGACAAAAATGACAATACTGTTGCTGCACCTTGATTATCATCACTACATAATAAAATAGTGTCTTTCACCTAACAATGCTAGAAGAAAATAAGTTCAATAAAATCTATCTGAATGTGACAGCAAGTTCAAAAGCCTTTCAATAAAATCATAAAATCCTAAACAAAGAAAAATTCAATAATAAAATAAACATTGATTATCATCACTACATAAATCCGTTGCTCAAAGGAAAAACAAAAATTAAACATAAACAATGATTTTCATCACTAAGCATGAGCAAGTATCCCAAATAAATATGAAGAAAATAAGGGAGTATTGAACTTGAATCCCTGGAATTCTTAGCATGGACGAACCGTAAGGTATCTTTATGCATGATGATATGTCTGTCACATTGGCATCCTGCTTTTGTATAGACCAATGTATGCATGTGGAAGAGCTAGTTGTAGGTGTCCTGTATCGCCTAGTGGTCTAATCCAACTGAGTCCAACTTAGAATCAGGATAAAAATTTGAGGATCCCCAATACAATAATGGGTTGAATGAATCCCACCTGGCACTGGGGTATGCTTATGTTTTATTTAATATATTCATTTGCATACACAGGGATAGTGAGTATATAGGTCTTTATAATGAAACTTTATCATTCAAAAGCTTTGTATGATTAGTATACAACTTTTGATGGAGCAAATAAGGTGTTTGAGTCTCATGGAAAACCTCACAAAAAATCCCATCATAGCAACAATTCATATCATCACTCGCACCATAAACTTTATTTAGGAGGTTTTGTTTCATTAAAAGGTGTGCATAAAATAGGATAGATACTGGATGAAGGTCAACAATGAAATTTAGACGGCCACTGACTATTTTGGGTATATCTTTTAACTTATAGAAGCTTATAAAGAAAGTACATACATATCACATCATCTCATCTCACATTTAGATGTTTAAATGAATAATTCTTATTATAAGAGTTATTATTTATTCATAATTTTTATACATTCTATGGTGTCATCCATTAGATTATCAGCACTCATATCATATCATACCAGATGTTTTAAGTGATTAAAGCATATAGGTTCATTCACATTAGATCATCAGCATAATGCATCACACACATTTCATTTACCATATCATAACAACATAAGTTAGATGCATGTAATAGACCAAAATTAAACATGTATTTAAACATAAGCATTGCTTGCATCCATATATGCATCCATCATCACAATGCATCTACACATCTAGATCATGCCATCTAAGCATCCATGCCATGTAGCATAAAATCATAAAGTAGTCCACCTACACATCCACATCATAACATCTAAAGCATAACATCCAATTATATCATATAATATCATGATACTGTATCACCTAAACATAATAACATAATCATAAAAGATACACATAATGAGTCTCAAAGTCTAGATATAATATATATGTGTGTCAAATGAGTACATGGAGGTACAAAATCACCATAAGGCTACAACTATGTAGGTCACCCAACCTTACACTCAAAAATAAAGCCAATATAATAAACATCAACATGGGCCTATACCCCTTGCCTCGCCTCCATCCTTGGATCTATCCCTGTGCGAATGATGAGAGCTAGTCCCAATAGTCCTATCTGTTTGGGTCTTGGTCCTTTAGCTAGGTTGGACCTAAGATTGCCCTAATGTAGTCTGCATGCTATATTGTGACCCCCCTACTATGGGTCTTTCCCTAGGAGTGGTACCTAGTAGCCAAACCTAAGACCTTAGAGTAACGATGTAGGCGATGTCCAATACCATCTGGTCGTCGTTCTCCTCTATGATCCCCTATAGCCATATCACCTCAACCCATGCATCTAAACTTGTAAGCCCTTGCATAGTAGGAGTAGTTACCATAATTTGGCTTTGAGCAACATCTAGCTCAGTAGTGAGCTGTGCAACCTGTGTCTAAAGTACAACCATAGTAGAATCCTATTGTTGTACCTAAATCTAAGCTAACTAAAGCTCAACGTCTACCTAGTGCAACTGAGCCCAAAGAGAGGACTCCTACTTCTTGGGAGCTAACTCCTCCTCCTTAGGAGTGAGCTCCTCCTCTATCACCTACTGCTCTACTTACCCCCAATCCTCTTTTCAAGCCCAAAATCGATGACCATCAAGATCCTCAACCTCTACCTCATCCACAGACCATCCCAAGTGGCCACTGCCCTACCACAATTGTGTAACCCACCAGTGAGTATACGCCTTAGTAACCCCATCATCAGTAATACTCACGTAAATTGCAAGAAGGTCATCCTCCTCTAAAACTACTAAAACTTGGGATGATGGAATGTTCTTCTCAATAGTGATCCATCTGTACACAAATGGCTCAAGAGGAACATCCTACTGTATGCCAAACTATCGAAGCACCCTAGAATAGTAAAAGAACTCCCTAATGCCATCCTTGAGGTCAATAACCCATCGATCACATCGAGTCTAAGTTATGAACATATCTACCTCTTCCCAAGTGGGGTATGCGTGATAGGGCCTCCAAATGATATCTTGAGCCTACAAGCTAGTCAAAGTAGATGTGTAGTGGGAAATCTCCCCTACGAAGCATTGACTCTTGCACTCCTCACACTCTCAATCCCATCTAGATCCATAGGACTTAGCACCCTCTGCTATGTTAATAAACTCGATAGGTAGACCTCCTGGATGGTCCACCATGATATACTCCTAGCCCTAGATCTATAGGAGTAGGTTTTAAGTGATGTTGGCTTATTCCCACTATTGGATACGATATAGATCATCATAGCACTGTGTAAGCAATGCTCTCCCCCAAGCATAGATAATCGGTGCCTCACTATCAATCATATCCTGAACCATCACCAAGAGGTTCCATGGGAACCTTGATCTAAAGCAATTGGGTAGAAGGATGTTATAGATAACCATTAGTAGGACAAAATGTCTATGAGAAATACATTCTCTTGGTACCACCGAACAATGAAAACCCCACTGGACTGGGTATTCTAAAAAGCAGTAGCAGCATGTCTCCCAAAGACTCTCATGAAGACTGCCTCTCTAGCATTAGTGGAGGAAGACACAATGGGGACTCCATAAAATGGGATCCTAAAGATCTTGTACATGTCCTCTGGTGTAATGGTCATATCGCCAGTAGGGAGGTGGAATGTGTTAGTATTGGAGTCCCACCTATGGGCTAAGGTAGTAAGATAGACCTGATCTGACATGATCATCAGAAGCCTAGTGATATACTAGAGGCCATGAGCATAAAGCCAACACTAGTCAGTGTCATCCATGTGGGGCAAGAGGTCCACAAGCAATTTTGGGTCTCGAGCCTACACAAAAAAAATCTATAAGTGCAAAATAAGTACCTAAATCAAATGCACTCATAAAATAATAAATTAAAAATCCTAAAAATAGTGCAAGATAAACTAAGATAGCCTAATGCTACAAGAATAATAGCTAAATGCACCTATACATTAAAAAAAAAATCAAAAACTACACTTCAAAAAGCCAAAAAAATAAACTAAATTACTTAAAAAATTCAACAATTTGAAAAATAAGGCTAAGGCCTTATAGCTGATCACGTCAGGAGTGGCCACAAAGCATCCATTGAAGTTGACAAAAAATAGCATCCAATGGTCAAAAATTTGATCGTTGGAATTTAAGATGGTCATTGATGGCAACAATGGCCAACCTTAGGCCAGGTAAGCCACTCTGAGTAGTAGAGAACAATGGGTGACATGCCAACGCCATTCCCTCGTGGCCATAAATCACAAAAAAATGGAAAAATCCTAAAACTATATTGGTACCACTAAAGTTAACCCTAACCTGGAACTATTGATAGATGCGGTTCACTTCCAATAGGTTTAGTGAAGTTTATTTACCAAATTAATTAATTAGGTTCATTTTACTGAATTAAGTAAACAGATCAGGGTTTGGCAGAGTACCCGTTAAGCTCTAGCTCCCCCACTTGTAGATGCCTCCCCCTGCTCGGCCATGCCATCCAAATTAGCAACAAATCTAGTAGCACTCCATGTCATAATTTTACTTTCTCACCTCAGAGCTCAAAAGTACAATTGACATCAAGAAATAATGAAAGGTAAAACCCTAGAATTTACTTTTGTATTTTCAAATCGTACCTCGGCTGTTGCTAGAGTCAGCGGCCACAAAGAAAAAATTGGGGGTCACTAGACCTAACAACGACTAATAAAAAGAAGAAATTCACTTAATTTATCACCCTAAAGCACCTCAAAATGAGTCAATAAGCACATCTATCAATCCAAAACAACCGAAATGTGCACAAAATACAAAAAAATAATAACATAAAACAAAATATAAAAACATCATAAAATTCAAAATGACACAAAAAAAAGTCAAATAAACAAAATCTTAAGTGATCCTCATATTTAGTTATTTGCTCTATACACTTGGCGATTGCAGCGACTAGCGCTCCATTCAATTTAGCAAGATGAGTATTTTACCATAAGGCCACTTGGGGCAAAATAGTGGTGTAATTGGGACACATCACTTCAATCCCAAAAAATTCCAGGATGGCCGAACTACCCCCATGAGAATGAGGATCCATCTCATTTATCCTATAAAAAATAGTGATTAAACACAAGCTACAATAGAATTGCTATCATCTTAATTCCCTAAGAAGGCCATTACAGTCAGACTGCCCCATGGGATAGAAGTGTACAATTACCAAAAATAGTTGAAATTACACCTGGATGGGACCTACCCTATAACAAAAAATCAACCCTCTAAAGAGGTCCAAATATTTCATCATGGTCAAGTGACTCGTCGCATTATTAATTTTCCTTTCCTCATCGACTTGTCGCTTGAAGGGGTAGTCAAAAATTAAAAAAAAAAATCATAATCAAAATCAACAAAATATCACTCGATCATGTCAAATTGCGTTCGTATTACGAATCATTACCAAAAACTAACATAAGCTTACCATTTTTTGGGGAAAAAAATCAAACATGATAGTTAAGTTTGTAGTTCTCCTCCTTTAGGATCTATAGTTGCACTAAAGCCTATAGTAGCGATCAAGCTACCCAATTGTCTGATGAACAAGTGCAAGATTTTACAAAATTTAAGCCTTTCACCCTATTGGAAGCAATTATTATAGGAAGTGTACCTTCTGCATGACTGGGGCATCTAATGTTGATCAAAACAATGATCATCACGCAACCTACAATGTGATCCTAGATGGTCTATTTTTGCTCTACGTTGTGTTTTCCCATGGAGCATCACAAAAAGGAGCATCTGTAGACACCTAAAACATGTCATGTTTAGAAGACTACCCATATGGACACATTCATATACCATATGAATCCTCTTAGATCTCTCCAAGATTTAGTAGTGGTCCTAACCACTCAAAAATAGCAGTTCTAGCCCATCCAGGCTTAGTTGCTCTCAAGCAGAGCGATTGCCACACCTGGACACTGAAGCTGACAGCGGCCACACCTAGCCACTGGACCTGATAGCGGCTAGCACCATGCATAGTTTGGATATAAATACAAGCCCAAATCATGTAGTTTGACTACACCTTGTATTGTTTGCAGGAGGATTTTGGCAAGGAACTCCCTGAGTTCCTCCTAACTGCCCTTTCAATGGTAGTTTGTGACTGATGCTTTTCATTCGGGACGATCAGTCACATGCAATTTGGATTGAGGATTCTCTAGGAAGCCAAGGTCTAGATCTGAAAGAGAAAAAATCTACATAGGAACTTTCCCCGTAAAGAGTAGAGGAAAACAATTTTTAGAGTTTATGCAGTGGAGCCCTGTCATATTGGAGAGAAAATTTGTACACCCTTGAGGAGCAAAAAAGTGTTATCTGGATGAGAAGAGACTACGCATTCGTAATTCATATTTGTTATTATTCACCAACAACAAGTGTACCAAGACACAACTGGTGACCCTTGAACATCAATTAGAGCAAAAGGAGATAGTGCTACAGCCCCTGGTTCACAAGGAGAAAAGCTACTTTTTGTGACCGCTATCTTGGACAGTGGCCTAGAGGCATATTTTAGGGCATTAGACATTATTTCCCTTTGTTCTAGCTTAGATCCATTACTACTTTATTTATTAGTTAGTTGTATATTAGATCTAATTTCTTACACATATTTACATCGTATTTCTAAGCTTTCAACGCATTTATTATTTGATTTATGTTGGTATTTCATTGTTATCATGATCATTTATCTTATTTATCAAATTTTCTAATAAGATCCTCTTCTAGAGAGGTTGCCCATACTACTGATTGTGCTTTGTTATTTCCATACCCATAGATACAGGTTCACAAGATTAGTTCAAAGTATCCAGAGCACAAGATCCCTCCTGGATGAGATCAGGAGAAGGAGGTAGTTGTAAGCCCTCGAACAGTTTGGTGTGTGATATTGAGAGGTCTGCAAAGGCGCACCATCCCCTTGTAGGGGATACATTCATCGCTACCCCACTTGTAATAGATTGTATCAAAAATGAGTATCCCTTAGAAGGACATACATGTAACTGAGATCTGGAAGCATTAATAAAAGAATATCTCTTTGCTTATTACTTTCACGTTATATGTTATTATGTGTTTCTTCACTTTCATTTGATATAATAATAATATTGCCAGTAGGGCCGGTTATGGTGTGCACTTTTAGGTCGCACAAATCCTCAAATCTTATACCAATAGTATACTATAGAATAAATTACTAAAGATGATTGGTATGTAGATATTGTATATCTTTTGTTGAATGGTAAGTGCCCATCACATCTCAATTCTACCCAAAGAATAGCTTTATGATTGAAATCTATAAATTTTTTGATTAAATATGGTGTTTTGCATAGGAAGAATCATGAAGAGATTTACCTTCGTTATGTGAATAGATCCCAAGAGGTGATAAACCCAATGGGAAGACTAATATACCATTCATAGGACACTCGATCCAAACTCATGGGGAAGAGCCTACAAGCAATATCTTCATGATCTACTGATAGTCTGATCAAAACATCCTTGTAAGTTTGGATATGCTCTTCAATTGTAATAGGACCATCATGCTTAAACTTGGGCAAGGATCTCTCAATGTTTTTGGGTATCTCATGAACATCCCCGACTATGTTCAAGGGAATATTATGTACTCCATACCAAGGAACTGATGGTGGTTGGGTCATGTTGTTCAACGATGGTGGCCCTATGGGAGTAGTATAGAAAATTGAGGTAATGGGCATAGATACACTTGATGTACCTATAGCAATAGAGATAATAGGTGTAGGCTTGCTAAATGTACTTGATTCTGAAGATAATCCTAGATCAAGTATACTAGGTGGGATTTCAACCTCTTGAGTCTTGTTCCTTGGTTTCCTAGAATTAGGAGAAAGGCTTTGAAAGATGGTTTCCCCAGTGGTTTTAGACCTAGTAGCGATATACTCAGGTTGGGCCATCTTGGGAAGATACTCACTCTATACAAACCTCTCACAACTCACAACAAACTCAAATAAGAAAAAGGAAAAATAAAAACTTGTAAAACAAAGTTTTTACAACAAAACATAGTGGAAACAAAAATTCACACGTTAGTTTTCAAAAAATCAAAGGCTTCTGCAACTACAAACATTGTTATATGAACATGATGTTAAGTAAACAAATCAAAAATATATGCAATGAAGGAGGCCCTCCTTCTAGCATTAAACTACCCAAAACCAAATGCACGGATGTGAAGAATTAGCTTTAACGTTTCAGCTTGTGCAATTTTAATTTCATTTTGAAGCCATTTCGAAATTATAAAAATTATCGAAAATTGTTGTTTTATGGGGATTTTTATAATTTCAGAATTTTACATTATTTCATAATCATAACTCCATTGGTAGACCTAGAAGTTTCACCTAGATCAGGATTCTCCTAGTAACTTTAATTCTAGGATCAAAGCAAGTTGTCCAAGCCTTCAAATCCAAAAAATAATACCCCCAATATCGATGACCTCCCAAAAAAATTTGTGCATCTTCCTCCTATCCATCCTTTAGAAAGTAAATGGAAAATTATCCCTATTGTGGCTTAGATTGACATCAAGGTAAACTTGAACTGTGGCTATCATCTATAGAATTTGAAAGGTAAGAACCTACTAATCATATCCCAAACCACACATTGGATGGGTCAAAATGCTTTAACCCAACCTCTAGAGTAGGCTGATATTCATTATCAAATTACTAAATGTTGACTCAATTAAGCTCAGTTGAGAGTATAAATAATAAGGATAGAAATAAAAATATTAAGAAATAAATGAATGAATGGTGGATAAATAAATCTAATAGCATAGGCATCTATAGAGAACCCCTGATAGCTTAACTTTTAGAATGGTACTTGGAACTAACAACATTCACAACTTAGCCATCTTCAACATTAAGACAATTGCATACTTCAAGAATTATTCCAAACATCTAGAGTATTAATAATCCAAATTAGTAGAATTAGATTAACACTCTGACTAAAAAAAAGAATTATTTCCAAGCATACATTCAGATATGAATCATTCCAATTTTCTCTAAGTTAGCAATCCAAATTAGCAAAATAAACTAACCATAGCAGTAGTAGTAGAAATGATTTCACAGGTTTGTACTTAGAAGATAAGGAGATGCAATTCTATGGAAAAAATTCCAAGTAATGCTCTTTTCATTAATTTGTAGAAATATATAATAGTAGTGCAAGCAAAAATTTTAGAGCCGACCCTTTGAAATGAGGGTTCAACCTCTATTTATAGATTTATAGTCTTTACATTTTGAGCATTATAGTGAATTTTTAGTGTAGCAACCCCGAGAACGCACGTACCAGTCCCATTTTTAACCCTTATTGCAATGTTATTTAAAAAACCCAAGATGAAATGGAAGACAAGAAGAAAAATCATATAACACAAAATAACAAATATGGATCTCTTTATTGATATTGAAGCTCGCTTACATGTTGGTACCTCTTAGGGATACCCATTTTGATACTATAAGTTAAAAATAGGTAAAGAGTGCCCCTTTCACGAAGAGGTGGTGCACTTATAAAAGCTTCCCGGTTCCACACACAGAAATGTATGAGGGCTTACAAATGCCTCCTTCTCCAGGTCTATTTCCTAGAGGGATCCCTTTTTCTCTCGTATGTTGCAAACTTCATCCGATGTACCTGTGGCCCTACAAGCAATGAAAAAAAAACACACATTTAGGTGTTTGAGATTGCCTCCCCATATGAGGTTGTTAGTAATCAAATAATGTAATGAAAATATGATGAAAATATGCCATGAAATCATGTAAATATATGCTAATGATATGAAAACATAAAGAAGCATAATAAAAGATGCTATATCTAAAACCTAAGCTAAGCTTGTGCACCATTGTCCAAGACAATGACCACTAAGGTAAACCTTACTCTCTTTACCCCAAAGCTATGGGTCAAAGCCTATATTTGATATTGAAATAATAGGTGTTATGCTCTTCAATCCGTCAGAGCTTCGTCGTACACGTGATCTCAAAGAGAACTCTCCAAGTCTCGAAAGCTCTCCTCAAAAAGGATGTCTCTCTTTGATATGATAAAAAAAAAGGATCTTCTTGGTGCTCTTAGGCTTGCACCTTTTATAGTGTGAAACCCTAGGTCTATTTCCAAGCCCTAGAATTGGATTTCTCATGCGTAGTGCAAGTTAGCATGATAAGATTTTGTCCATTGTCTATGTTTGAAGGCCAGTTAACTAAAATATAACTTCCCACTTGAGTCTTCTATGCAAAATGGTAATTAGCATGAGAAGCTTTTATCCTTTTCTTATGCTTGGAGGTTAGTTAACTAAAGTTTAAATGCAAACTCAAGTCTCCTATGTGAACTGGTCATGAAAAGGAATGCAAAGTTACTCCCGCTCACCTTTATTGCATGTAGACTACCACTTCTACCTATGATTAGACCTATTTATTGGTAAACTACTTTTTATGGCTTAGTCGTTGTTATTTACAGTGGCTAAGATCTAGCTGTTGTCATCTGTAGTGGCTAAGGTTTGGCCGCTCTAGGCTTAAGCGACTAGGATCTGGCCACTCTTGGATTGAGCGGCTAGACTTGGATGGCTTTAAAAGGCCCCAAATGAGTGGTGAGAACCACTATTGATGCTTGGAAAGTCCAAGATTATGTCTTATGATATTATGAATGTGTCTATGTGAGCAGCTCCCCTAAGCATGACACAATTTAGGTGTCTACAAATGCCCCTTTTTGTGATACACTGTGTGGAAAACACAACACTGACCAAAAACGTATACTGATTTGTTTGTAGGGTGTATGGTGATCAATGGTCTGATCAATGCCATATGGCCCAATCATGTAAGATGGTGCACATCCCTTGAATCATTGCCTCAATGTTTAGAGGACTTAGCTGAGTGGATTTTGCATATTAAATTGCACTCGTTCCTCAAACTCAATCGGGTAGCTTCAATTGCTACAAAAATTCTGACCGATAGGAGAGCTACAATTGAAGATGTCATGTCTACTTACATTCCCATAAAACAAGGGAAATTTGTGATTTTTGTATGCAATGATTCATAGGATGAACATGATTTTGCTATGATCGAGTGATCTTTTGTTGATTTTGATTATGATTAAGTTGAAATTTTTAAACTACTTCCTCACACAATGAATTGGTGAAGAAATGGCAATGAATGAAGCGACAAGTCACTTGACCAATATGACTAATCTGGTTCTTTTCTAGCATTTGTTGCTTTTAATTGGCAATCCCACATCCAAGTGTGATTCCAATTGTTTATGATAATCATCCATCCTTATCCCAAGGAGCGGTCCAACCATCAATAGCTTTCTTAGGGAGTTAGGATGAGTGATTCAATTTATGTTCATATCATATCACTTTGACTTAATGTTTTTGATGTCATAGGGGAATTAGAATTATCCTTTCACACCCGTGGAATAGTCCGACCATATTGGTATTCTTCAAGATTGAAGGGTGGTACATCATAATTCCAAAATGAGTTGTTTTTGCCCCAAGTGGCCTTATGGTTATCTACTCATCTCACTGAAATACATGGAGTGCAACTCGCTACAATCGTCGAGTGGATAGAGTAAGTAACTGGGTACGAGGCCTACCTGAGATTGTGCTTTTATGTGATTGTTTTGTAATTTTGAACATTCTGATGATCCTAAACCACCAAAGTGTGTTTATTTGTTGTTTTATGGAATTCCTCAAGGAGAAAATTCCTTATTCTGACCTATGGATCTGGCTGTTGTCAGGTCCAACGGCTTATGAGTTTTTGCCTATGGCCATTGTTGCCTTGAGCGGACAAGAATTTTAGGCCATTGACATCAGCAGTGGCCAAGGCATAATTAAGGAAATATAAAATTTGCTTTTCTAGGGTTTGACCTATCACTTTCACTATTTGAAGATTCACTTTGGGAGCTCTGGTGTGACGGCAATGGTTGCAACTTTGAAACTTTTTGGTGTTGAGTATATGGTTGCATAGGGCGAGACATCAGCTGCTGGAGGAGCCGGAGCTTCTCATGTATTTTTCTTCAAAACCCTAGCCCTCTTTTCTTTTGTCTATGTAAAACTGAACCTCACTAAGTAATGGGCAAAATGAACCTCAGTAAACCCGTTGCCAATGAACAAAATTCGTAATTAGGCTTAGGTTCCCCTTTGCTATGGTGGGTTAGTTCCCAATTTTATTTTCTTCTAGTGGCTTCAGCCTAGGGTTTTTGAATTCTTCAGTTATTCACCTACTATCACCATTTTGGGTGCTTTGAACTTAACCTAATTTTGATACTTGGATGGGAAATTTTGCTTTCCAATTTGTTTTTTTTCCCTCCCTATGTTGGTTTATTGAAGTAATTTTGTTATTTTTGCAATTTTTTTTTTATTTTCTAGCCAAGGGTTCAGGGGTTTTCCGTGCCGCCCCTTGGCCATTGTCGCTCAAAGAGGCTGATTATGATCCGTTGTTGCTTAGAGGGGCCAATTTTGAACCCCAATAGTCAAAAATTTGACTGTTGGGTCTTGGCCACTACTGCCTCTAGCGGCTAGGTTCCGATCACTGTAGGTGGCAGTGACTATACCCTAAGCCTTGTTTTTTTGAATTTTTGTTGATTTTTATGACATTTTTTATTTTTTTGATTTTTTTGGAATTTTGAATTTTGATTTGTTTGATTATGTGCAATATTATCCCTTTTTTTTCTTAGACTTAGAATAGTCCATCCTCTTTTGCACCATTTTCATGTTTATTGTGAATTATGTCTTAGATGCATTGTAGTTATATTTTGTCTTTCTTCTGCTTTGCTTATATCATTACTGCTCGAGCTTGGGACTCAAAGCTCCTACTTGACTTACTTCCTAGCTTTAATTATATGGATTGGGCATGGTTCAAAGCCCACGGGTTGTAGTATGTCATCAGGCTACCTTACATCATGGCATATCGGGCTTACCTTACAGCTTTGGCCCATCGCTGTGACCCACAAACTAATACCTTCCACCTCCCAACTGATGAGATGACCATTACGCCAGAGGATGTTTATAGGATCTTTCGAATTCCATTCTATGGGGTGGCTATTGTCTCTTTGGCCACTAATAATCAGGTGGTTGTCTTCACTCAGGTGTTTAGAGGGCACTCTGTGGATGCTCTCAAGGACACCAAGTCTGGGAGTGTCCATCAATCGCTAGCATAAGGAGGGCATCTTTACGGTGAGGCATATCGTATTGTTGATGGTGATTAGTAATGTTCTTATTATGGACTTCTCATGTTTGAGGTTCCCGTAGAACCTTCTGGTGATGGTGCAGGATCTATTGGATAGCAAGGAGCCTATCATATATGCATGGGGTAGATCACTATTGGCTTAGTGCTATGATGAGTTGTACCACATCCATCAATGAGGATGTGTCAACATTACCTGCAGCTTGCTCCTATAGGTTTGGGTATGGGAGCACATTGTGGTAGATCATCTTAAGGGGTTCCCAGTAGAGATTATAGCGATTGATGCTCAAAAACAGTGCTATGCTTCTAGATGGGCTCGAGAGCATGAGGAACATAAGAGTCACACTTTCACAGGGAGTTGTTCCACTACACTAATGCTTTCACCAAACTGTTGGCTGGAGATGTCATGTGGTAGCCTTACTATGAGTGTCCTATTTGGGATGATCCAGCTAGCTTTACTACCAAGACACAATGTGAGTGATGGCTCGTTGGCTGTAATATTGCCATTTGAGAGTATTTCTTCTACTCTTGGGTTCTTTGTTAGTATAGATTGTAGCAGGATGTGTCCTTAGTATCGTTATTATATAGGTGACTCATAGCAGAGATGGACCTACCTCCACGATAGATCATAGAGATTTTATATGAGGAGGATGTCCCAGCTATTGACCCTATAGTGGCTGGGGGAGTTACAAAGGCCTACACTTAGTGGTGGGGTGATAAAATGTGGCATGGTGTCGATAGCCTAGGGCATGAGGATGATGGCAGGGAGGGATGGTGCAGATCTAACATGATGTAGAGTTCAATCCAGGACCAAGGTATGGGGCCAGCCAATAGAGCAGGTGGTAGCTGAGGACCCTAATGTTCTTGAGGAGGAGGAGTAAGAGCCCAAGGAGAGAGACTCTCCTCTGAGAACACAACTACATGATATCAAGGCTAAGATTTAGGCCACTAAGATCCAGGTATAGTGGCGATATGCTACGATTGAGTAGCTCATAATATAGATACAGGCTCTGCAAGCTACTATTGGAGGTGGCAATGTCAGTATGTAGTTTGTTGTTCCTCCTTCTACACCATAGGAGGCTCCAGCGGTAGGTTCAGGAGTATATGTGGGACATCTCTAGTCTCTATTATATGAGCATGAGGTATGGATCCAAGGACTTGTGGATCATTTTATCCTTCTTCAGATGTAGCTTAGAAGGCACGAGATTGTCCCTAAGGATCTAGCAGGTGTGTGTGGTTCACAAGTTAGTGGGTGCTCGACCTTGGGGTAGTCTTCTGCCCGTCCTAGCCAGAGGACCCGAACTCATATATAGAGACCTATAGGCTCACATCATTCAACTCGTGACACTACTACAGGTGGAGGTGGCACTAGAGGAGGTGATGCAGGGGGCTCAAGCCTGGTATTTTATTGATGCTTTACTTGGTTCTTGATTCATTTTTGAGGTTGAATGACCTATATAACTGTAGCCCATGGGCATTTTTGTATATCCATTGGACTTGACACACATAATTTTATGATAACTTTACATTATGACTTATTATGTGTATCATTTATTGCTCATGTTTTTGTTGTTATTTTGTTTTATGATATGATGTGATGATGGTATTATGATGATATGTTAGATGATAGATGATATTGAAGATGCTTAGATGGATGTGTAGATGCTTATATGATTTGATGATATGATGCAATGTATTTTTATGATGAATGATGAATTCATGATTGTATGCAAATGGAAATTGCCTATATGTTTTATGATGTGGTTTATGTATGATTAATGACTTGTTTTTGTGGATATAATGTTATTGTTAAATGCATGTTTTAATTTTTATTTACTTGTATGCATCTAAATTATGTGGTGGAATGGTATAAATGAACCTGTATGCACTTAAAACATAATGAATGCATATGACATTGACAATCTTAATGGGTGATACCACAAATAGTAAAAAAATAATCATGAATTTAAATAATCACTCTTATCATAAGAATCGATTAAGTATTCATATATGATATGTAATGGTGTGTGATGTATTTTTTTCTTAATAAGTTTCTGTAAATTAATATATATAAAGTAGACAGTGGCCGTATATATACTTTTTCTAATATATATGCGGTATTTTTCCTACTATGTTTATACCCCCTAATTTATAGAATCTTATAAATAATATGATGGTGTGAATGATGTTATGATTTTTTGGTATGTAAGAATTTTGGGGGCTTTTCGGAGATTCAAACACTCTAATTCCCCTATCAACAACTGTCTATTTACCACTTATACTTTTGAAAAGTAAGGCTTTTACCATGTACCTAGTTTTTCATTATCTCTATGTGTGCAAGTGATTGTATATTTTGAGATAGAACTCAAGTATTTCCTCTGATATCAGATGGGATCCTTTTAGCCCATTTCTAATATCAGGGATCCTTAAGTGTTCATCTCATCCTTATGTTGGACTTAGTTGAACTCTACCACTAGGAAATATTGGGTTACCTAAGCTAGCTCATCGACATTCAAATATTGGTCTACACAAATGTATGAAGCAATGTTAATAGACATATCGTCATGCGTAAGGATTTCTCCTTCCAATTTTGTACAATGCTAAGAATTCCAGGGATTCAAGCTTTATTCCCTTCCTTTTTGGCTTTGGATATTTTCTCATATGCAGTGATGAAAATCACTATTTATTTTGATTGATTTTTGCTTTGAGCGGGGATTTTTGTAGTGATGATAATAACTATTTATTTTGCTCATACGTAGTGATGAAAATCACTATTTATTTTTGATTGATTTTTTTTTTTGTAATTTCTGATTTGTGTATCGGATTATTGCTTTGAAATATTGACTATATGCTTGGCCTTTTAAATATGTACTTTGCTTTTGGATTTTTCTTATTTTGATTTAAGCAAGGGATTTGGATAGGGTAAAGCTTGTCCTTTTGCCAATTCTCAGCACCTTTAAACCGGTTGCACAGGGGGATAAGCAAGGATAATCCTTTTTGCTTAAGGTAACGTAGACCGCTTTGCAGCTTTCATCTTTTTCTTGTACCAACTAGGATTTTAGTGTTTCAATTAGTGACGAGATCTTGAATATCCAAGGCATTATCATAGCTAGACCTTACGTTCTACTAATCAAAGTTTTTTTTTGCAAAAGTTGATAAGATCACTAGGTGTGGCTGATTAACCAAAAAACCTTAGTATATTATGTATAGCAACAAATAATGGTTGTGTTGAAAAACACAATTACACACGTGTGTTAATGGAGGTATGGATTTGAATGATTTGTGCGACAAAATGTGTTATCACTTTTGAGGCTCTCATGACATATGAAATTGTAGTGGAAATGAAAATGCAATGCAATTATGTGGATGTGAGATGTGAGATGCAATTGTTTTTGTATTTTTGATTTTATGTTGTTTTTGTATTTTTGATTAATTTGACCAAAGGGCTTATTATACCTTTGGGGATTTTGGTTTTTGACCAAGTAGCATGAAGTACCCTTGGATATTTTTGATTAAAGTTGACCAAGCAGTTTGTATACCCTTGGAGCATTTTGAATTTATTTTGACCAAGCGACTTGAATGCCCTTGGAGCCTTTTTGATTTGATTTTGACCAAGCGGTATGAACTACCCTTGGAGCCTTTGATTGATTATATTTGACCAAGTGGTTTGAATTACCCTTGGAGCCTTTTTTATTTTATTTTGACCAAATGGTATGAATTACCCTTGTAGCCTTTGATTTGATTTTGAAATTTTATGTTTTTATGCTTGTTTTGTGTTTTTGACATATTTGTGTGTTTTTGAATTTTATGAAATATTTGAATGTTTTTGAATTTTATGAAATATTTGAATGTTTTTGTGTTTTATGTGTAGAATTATTTTAAGTGAATGATATTGAGAGTTTCAGGCTCTTCAACACCATCCAATGATATAAAGTGATATGCTCTAGGCCCAACTCTCTGTGAAATCATATATGGACCTATCCAGTTTATCGTAAACTTATCTCATAGATGCGGTGGTAGATTCAAATTTTGTTGGTTTTATTTGAGCGCTAGATCTCCAACCTTGAATTCTCTTAGGTGGACTTTAATATTTTAAGCTTGCACAAGGTGATCCTGGTAAATGTGAAGATGCTCTAAAGCATTGACTTGGCATTCATCAAGAAGCATCAACTGATCAAGGCGGTCTTGTCGCTCAGCATCATCATCTATGAAGTCCTTTAATGCTATGCATAGAGTCATGATTTCTAACTCTAGTGGAATGATGGCCTCAGTGCCATATACTAGTGAAAACGGTGTTTCCCCAGTGGGCATCCGAATACTAGTCATGTATGCCCATAGTGCAAGAGGCAACTGCATGTGCCAATCCTTGTGATTTTCTTGCACTATCTTCTTCAAAATGGAGACTATTTTTTTGTTTGAGGTTTC
This sequence comes from Wollemia nobilis, assembly GCA_028583015.1. Classification (NCBI taxonomy): domain Eukaryota; kingdom Viridiplantae; phylum Streptophyta; class Pinopsida; order Araucariales; family Araucariaceae; genus Wollemia; species Wollemia nobilis. The sequence goes on from JAQPPZ010000456.1 coordinate 5,919,638, forward strand.
TACTTGTCCGTTTGCTTGCGGATAATAAGGCATTGAAAAATTGTGTTGAATATGGCATTTTTTCATTAAAGCATGCACATTTTTGTTCTTGAAAGATGGCCCATTATCCAATATTATCTTTGAAGGGACCCCAAAATGACTTATGATATTGTGGAGTATAAAATCTGTAATCCTTGGTCCATTTGTTTATGTTAAGGGGATCACTTCCACCCATTTAGTGAAGTATTATATGGCCGTTATGATGAACATGTGTTGGTCTAAGGATAGGGGTGAGATTTTCCCAATCAAGTTTAGTCCCCATTACGAGAATGGCCATGCTACCTGGATGGGTTGTAAAGCTTGTGATGGTAAGTGCGTTAGATTCGAATGATGCTGGCAATTACTACATTTCTTGACATACTCACGATAGTCCTTTTCCATGGTGGGCCAATAGTAACCCATTCTCAATATGCGCTTAACTATGGCCATTCCACTGAAATGCCCTCCACATGTTCCATCATGAGCTTGTGAAATTACCCAGGATGCTTCATGGGGCTCAAGACAATGGAGTAATACTCCATAATATCTTTGTCTATAGAGGAATTCTCTTAGAAATATGTATCATGGTGCTATCTATTTGAATGTTCGCCTTTCAGTATGTGACAAACCTTGAGGTAATATTCCAAGCTTCAGGAAGTCCCGCAGTTGGGAAAGCCAATCCTAATAAGCCACAAATTCTATAGAAAAAATATTTTGCTCTTCTGGTATTTCCAAGCTAGTGAAAATAGATTGAGGAACAACTCTATGGTGTATGGTTGAACCACACTCCACATTCCTTGGGATATCAACGACCCCCAAGTTTCCATTTGCAAGAAATCTCTAGCTGTGAAGGACCAATCCTGATTTGGCTTGATGTTGATCATGTTGATTGATTCTTGATTTTCAAAAGCTTCACCACGTATTGTTGAGTGCGAAATCACTTTTACATGAATGGTTGTAAAATAAACAGATGGATTCTAAGGGATTAAGGATCCCAAAGAGGCCATAGTGTCTGCAAATCTATTTTATGTATGAGGGATTGCCTCGATGTCATACCATTCTAGCTGGGCTAGGTATTTTTCAACAAGTTCCTTGTAAGTCTTCAAGAGTGGGCACCTACATTGAAATAGTCCTTTGACCTGGTTTACTATGAGCAAGGAGTCACCAAAGATATTAATTCTTTTAATGCCTATTACTATGGTTGTATGGAGTCCCAGGATCAATGCTTCATATTTTGTGTTGTTTTTTGTGTATGAGAAGTCTAGTTTGAATGATAAGGGCAATGGAGCACCCTATGGTGTGATAAAGACAATCCCTACTCTACCTCCTTGTTCACACTTCGAACCGTTGAAGAACAATGACATGTCTCTTTCTTTCTTAGGTTCTTCGAGCTCTAGCGGATCTGATAATGCAAGGACCACATTGTCAAGAAATTCTATGGTGAGAAGCTTGTTGTCCTAAAGAGGCACCTCTGCTATGACTTGTCCCTTGAAGGAATTTTGTCTTATGAACTCTATATCAAATTCTATCAATAGCATGATCCACTTTGTAGTACGTGTATTGTGATATGTCTTGCTCATCATGTACTACAAAGGATTCTATTTTGATATGATGTAGGTCATATGGCTCAACATGTAGTGTCACAAATTTTGAGTTGCAAAGACCACTGCTAAACATAACTTTTTGACATACACATATCCTAGCTCATAGCTCATCAAGGTGTGACTAATGTAATATATGGCTTTCTCTTTGTCTTGTCCATTCTTTTGGGCTAACATGGTGCCCAATGCAAAATTAGTAGTCTATATATATAGTAAAAATGGTATGTCTAGCCTTGGTGGAGCCAATACTAGTGACATTGCCATATAAGTTTTGATCTTTGCAAAGGCTTGATGACATTCTTCATCCCAATGAAAGGGGACTTCCTTGTGTAGCAACCAATTCATAGGTCTGCATTTGTCTAATAATTATGCGATGAATATTTTGATGGATGCTATCTTGCCTTGTAGGCTCCACAATTCCCTAATGTTGGTAGGGGTGGCTATTTCCAGTATAGCTTTTACCTTTGTAGGATCAACTTTGATGCCTCTCTTGGGTATGATGAATCCCAAAATCTTGCCAAAAGTTATGCCAAATATGTACTTCTTAGGATTCAATCGGACATTATATTCTATGAGGCGATCAAATACTTGTCTAAGGACTTCGACATGCTATTACCACAACAGGGACTTAGCCAGTAAGTCATCCATGTAATCTTCATATAGTCATGGAATATGTATATCACGACCCTCTGATATGTGGCACCAGTATTTTTGAGACCGAATGGCATCACTTTGTAATAGAATGTTCCCAATGGAGTAATGAAAGCAGTTTTATGTTGATCTTCAGGCTTAATCTGGATCTTATTGTATCCAAAAAAACCATCCATTAGGGAGAGTATTTCATGACCTATGGTTGCATCCACAAGAGAATCTATGTTTGGCAACGTGAATGAATCCTTTGGTGTTGCCCTATTTAAATCCCTAAAATCCATGTAGATATGAAATCTTACATCAAGTTTCCACATGGGTACCATGTTCGACACCCACTCAGGGTAGTCGATAGGAACTATGAATACCGCAGCCAATAGTTTTTGTAATTTGTTCTTCACCATCAAAGCGACGGTTGGATGCATCTTCCTTAGTTTTTGCTTGATTGGCTTCTTCTGGAATCCAATGAAAGGTTGTGAATGACTAACTTTAGATCTATCCCTCACATATCTTTGCAAGTCCAAGCAAAATGTTTGGCCTCTCTTTGAGGAGAAGAATTAGGATGGCTTGTTCCTCTAGAGATAGACTTTATCCAAACTTGACTTCCCTTGGTTGGGTAGGATCATCACTGGTGTCTACCTTGAAAGTTGCTTCTATAGCCATATGTGACCTATCCTCTAGCTGATGAGGTGTGGGTATCAAATGAATGTCATCAATTGGATTCATAGGACCTACTGACTCAGGTTCCACACCAACATGGAAGACGTCATATGCACAACCTGATGCAAAATGGAATGGTTGTAATATCTCTTCATTGGGGAAGAGGTCTTCTGGATCTATGGGTGAATTAGCATGATTCCAATCAATAGCCTCTATATCAAGATGCAATGATTTGGTAGGATCTATTGTATTATGAAGTGGAGTGGTCAAATCAATGGAGATCATGTTGATGGATGGGATGAAATCTCCAGGACCACATGGGTGTAATCTTGTCTCAAGGGTTTCCCTTCCAGACTCATGATGAGGTTTTGGAGGAATGGGAATTTATGGATCTGGTCCATGAGTAGGGTGGACAATAGGATCATTGGGCTCTAATCACTCTCTAAATGTAGGCGAAGGGGGATTGACCATCCGATGGATGGTAACTAGGTCAATAGGTCTCCCAAAAAATTGGAGATGAGGGTCTATGGCATGGAGTGCCACCTCTCTCTCTACTATCGTTGACTTTTCACAAGTGGTGAGGTCCAAGATAAGCCATCTCGGTCTCATCCTCAAATTCATCATCACTTATCCAAAAATTGTTAGCATTGGTATGCGGTCCTAAGACAAGGGGCTCATGTCTTGGCTCCAAGTAGGCCATTTCTATTTCATCTTCATATTCTTAATAACTTATTAAGAATCCATTAGCATTTGTATCTTGCCCCAAAGTCATGGGTTGATGGCTTAGGCCTAAGTAGGCTCTTTCTATTGAGTCTTCTAATTCATAGTCACTTTCATCTTATGTATATCCACTCTCATCGTGGATGGACCATGTGAATTTTTGTAAATAGCGAGGACCGTGATAGGCTAAGCCAAGTTGCACCTCATCATCACTTGATTCATATTCATTCTCCTCATCCCACGACTTGTAACCTGTTGGGGTGGAATCAATTGAGATATTTGGATGATAAGTGTCTGGAGGCGGTATGTTTATTGTGGCAACTTGTCTATTGCTCAAATTTGCTATTCATAGGGGGTGATAAGGAATGAAATCAATGTCTTCTCCTAACCCTATGCTCAATCTTTCCAATGCTGCTGCAAGCAAGTCATATCAACCTTCACTATAATAGCCTAAGCCAAATATGTTAGAGGGAAGCTGATATAGTGGCTCATAGGGCCACCTGCGCCCTTGCTCATATATGCCAAGGCCATAGCCATGCCAATGGCAATGCTCAAAGTGTAGACACTAAAATCTAGGCACTTGCATTACACATCACAATTCTGCATAATAATATATGTCTAGGTCTAAACTTAGGCATATAATCCTTTCACGTTATTCATTAGCATTACACATCACAATTTTGCATAATAATATATGCCTAAATCTAAACTTAGGCATATAATTCCTGCACATTATTCATCCACATTGCACATTTCAGTTCTACATAACATTATGTGCCTAAGTTTTGACTTAGGCATAAAATCTTGCACATAATTATATTTTCTAGATTTTATTAAATCTAGAAAATATCCTCCTATGATACCCTCTCTCCTCACTTGACATGTGTCCTGGCCACATCACCATCACTCCTTTGCCACCTCTCATACACCATTGTCCCCTTTGTCCCTTCACATGGGGTAACCCTCCACATTTCACTCCACTTGCACCTACTCACTTGCCACATCTCACACCTCACTCCACATTTCACTCCACTTGCACTTACCCACTTGCCACATCTCACACCTCACTCCATACATCACTCCACTTGCACCTACTCACTTGCCACATCTCACACCTCACTCCACATTTCACTCCACTTGCACTTACCCACTTGCCACATCTCACACCTCACTCCACACATCACTCCACTTGCACCTACCCACTTGCCACATCTCCCTAGTTAAGTGAGACACTTCTAGTGACTCACTGCAACTATCTAGGATAGGTGGCTACCCAGTCCTTGCCACTTGGTAGTTCCTGATTGCCACCTATCCTTCCCTCAAAAACCCTCAAAGGCCTATAAAGGCACCATCACATGTCCAAGAAAAGGGAGGAGGAAATGCTAATGTTATGCTGCTCAAAGTGTGACTTGTGTAAGCAATAATCATACTTGTTTTCATTTTTCCATTATGCATTAGTCATTTAGCCATATTCATTGTTTATCTTCTCCTATATTCATTTTACATTAATTATTTCATTTACATTTATCATTATCTGTTGTAATCACAGTGACACTGAGAGGGGGGTGAATCGGTGTGATCTTTTTAAACTTTAAATATTCAGCTCTAAAACCAACAACAGTTAAAAGCTAATGAACAAAAATATCAAATATAGCAAGAAAGCATTACACACAACACAACATTTTAATGAGGTTCACCAATGTGGCTACTCCTCAAAAATGACTGCTTGGACTACCATCCAAATCCAGCCTTTGCAAAGCTACAACTTTACAATATCTTTTACCAGCACCAACTGGAAGGAGCACCAACCCCTTAGATTTATCTGTACCAAATAGAATGGAGCACCAACTCCTAATTTACTAGCACCTACTGGAAAGAAGCACCAACTCCTTATGCCAAGCTACAACTTGGACTTCAATAAAAATAATGAAAATAACAAAATAATACTTTCACCTTATTTCCCACAGTCTGCAGTTTCTATGCCCTCTGTTTCTTCTGCAAAAATGCTTCGCACTAGGACTGCTTCTGTGATATTGCTTTGCACTCTCTACTGCTAAACAGTAGATCAATCACCTATGCTCCTTTGCGGTTTTTTGCTTTCTACGCGCTATTACTTCGCACTTGACTTGGTTCGACATGATTCGCTTTATTCACACAATAGACTTAATTTGCACCTTTTGTTGTTCTCTGCGCGCTAGCACTTCACAATTAGATCTGTGCGATTCAACCTCTGCACCCTGCGCACTCAATTCATGAAGATTCGATATGCACACTTCACTCCAACACAAACGAACTATCGCTTTAGACTTAGCTCCAATCGAAACGACTCACTCTCTGCTCACTGCAAATTTTGCATACACAAAAATTCTTCACACACAGTCATCCATCAAACTCGAAGTAGCCCTCCTTTTATAGATGAAATTTCAAGAACAAATCTTAAACTGTAGTCGTCTTAAACCCTAAAGAACGTCGGCTGTAAAACCCTAATAAATGTCGACTCCAAAACCCTAATCTTTGTCGGCCCAAATTTAACTCTGTCGGCTTCAACCGTCTCTTTGGTTCTATAGCTTTCCTCATGAAACTCCAACATGTCGTGATATCGCGACACCTTTTACATCCGTACGCCTTCTTGTCCTTACTGTCATGAAATCGTGACACTTTTGGCCTTTGATAGCTTTGCCATCGTTCTCCAAAACGGACACCCACCTCCCCCCCCCCCCCCCCCCCCCCCCCTCCCCCCCCCCCCCCCCCCCCCCCCCCTCCCCCCCCCCCCCCCCCCCCCCCCCCCCCCCCCCCCCTGTCGTGAAATCACGACACTTTTCTTCCTTGGAGCATTTTCTCCAAACATGTCACGAAATCGTGACAGTTTTCTTCCTTAGCACTTTTCTTCCGAACATGTCGTGAAATCGCGATAGTTTTCTGCCTTAGCACTTTTCTTTCGAACATGTCACGAAATCGCGACAGTTTTCTGCCTTAGCGCTTTTCTTCCGAACATGTCACGAAATCGTGACAGTTTTCTGCCTTAGCACTTTTCTTCCGAACATGTCGCGAAATCGCACCAGTTTTTTGCCTTAGCGCTTTTCTTCCGAACATGTCATGAAATCGCGACAGTTTTCTGCCTTAGCACTTTTTCTCCAAACATGTCGCGAAATCGTGATAGTTTTCTTTGTGCCTTCTCTCTCCTCCGCCATGTCGCGAAATCGTGACAATTTTCTTTGCGCCTTCTCTCTCCTCCTACATGTCATGAAATCGCGACAATTTTCTTTGTGCCTTCTCTCTCCTCCGACATGTCGCAAAATCACGACAAAAAACATGTCGTGATATCGCGACAGTTTTCTTACTTGTCTTTTTCTTTGATTTTTTGAATCTGGGTCACTTTTGTTTTCCTGGAATTTCACTTTACATGATTTGACTATCCTTTGAACTTTTGTCCTCTGCATCTGAATGACTTCTGAACTGTCTGTCCACTGCATCATTAGATCTAACCTGTGTTGACAACAATGACAAACCTCTTGCAACACTTTGCTCAACAATCTCCCCCTTTGGAATTGTTGGCAACACCTGTGTACATTCCTGTAACTCTTCTCCCCCTTTGTCAATAATGCCAAAGGGCTGCTGCAGACTCCCCCTGAGTCCATCCACACAATTCTCAGGCACAATTTGTTGCACTTAGCACAAATTATGAGCATGAGCAAAAGAATAGTCAAATACTCAAATGCTCCCCCTGAGAAAGTGATCCCTGTAGCTAGTCACTTCTTGGGAAGTGTGACTACTCCTAATTTGCTTCGAAGGTACTCAAACACTTCCTTGGGCAATGGTTTTGTAAAAATATCTGCTACTTGTTCTGTGGTTGGGACAAAATCCAATTTAACTTCTCCTTCTGCAACTTTCTCCTTCAAGAAATGATACCTTATAGCAATGTGTTTTGTCCGTGAGTGCATTACTTGGATTCTTGGAGATGTTAATTGCATTGGTGTTATCACACTTAACTGATATTGGTTCACTGAAATTAATACCAAGATCTTTTAAAGTTTGTTTCATCCACAAAACTTGTGTACAGCAAGATGTTGCTGCAATATATTCTACCTCAGCTGTTGATAAAGAAACTGACTCTTGTTTCTTACTGTGCCAAGCAACCAACCTGTCACCAAGATAAAAAGCACCTCCACTTGTACTCTTCCTATCATCAACACAACCTGCCCAATCTGCATCTGAATATGATATAAGAGTGAAGTCTTTGCCTTTTGGATACCACAACCCATACTCCATGGTGCCTTTGAGATACCGAAGAATCCTTTTTACTGCTGTTACATGAGTCTCTTTGGGACTGGCCTGAAATCTTGCTACCATGCAAACTGCCTGCAGAATATCAGGTCTGGTAGCTATTAAATATAGTAAGCTTCCTATCATTGATCTATACATGGTTTGATCTACAGGTGGAGATTTGTCTTCTTTACTCAACTTGCAGCCTGTTGTCATGGGAGTGCTAACTGGCTTATAGTCCTCCATTGTGAACCTTTTTAGCATCTCTTTCACATATTTGATTTGGGAAATGAAGATGCCTTTCTCATTTTGATTAACTTGTAACCCAAGAAAATAAGACAATTCACCAATCATGGACATTTCAAATTCATTCTGCATCTTATTTGCTAAGTCTTTACAAGATTCATCTTTGCTGCTGCCAAATATGATATCATCGACATAGACAACAAGAACTATGAGATGCCCACCTTCTATTTTCACATACAGATTACTGTCCACCAACCCTTTCTTGAATCCCTGTTGAGAAAGATAGTTGTCTAGCCTTGCATACCATGCCCGTGGTGCTTGTTTTAATCCATATAAAGCTTTCTTTAATTTGCAGACAAGGTTGGGATCTTGACTAATTTGAAAACCATCTGGTTGTTCAATATAGACCTCTTCTTCAAGTTTCCCATTTAAAAAGGCATATTTTACATCCATCTGATAAACTCTAAAGTTCTTGTGGACTGCTAAGGCTAGAAACATTTTGATTGCTTCGAGTCTGGCCACTGGTGCAAAAGTCTCCTCAAAATCAATGCCTTCAACCTGTGCATAGCCTTTACAAACCAGTCTTGCTTTATTCCTAATGACCTACCCGTCTTCATTTAATTTGTTTTGAAATATCCATTTTGTGCCGATTACATTCTTATTTGCAGGTCTAGGTACTAATTCCCAAGTTTTGTTCTTTTCGATCTGATCTAATTCTTCATTCATTGCCTTCATCCAACTATCATCTTTGCTTGCTTCATCTATGTTTTTGGGCTCAATGCTGGATAAAAGAGAGTAATTACTTATTACTTTCCTTCTTGTCTGGACACCAACTGTGGGATCTCCAATTATTTGATCTCTTGGATGATTTTTATGCCAGCTGCCTGTTCTAAATTTCTTATTTTCTTGCACTTTTGAGTCATCAGTTAAATCATCTGAATCAAGAATAGGTTTGTTACCTGCTTCATTTACCTCATCTCCTTCAATGACATCTTCATATATTGGATAGTTTTCCTCAAAGTCAGCTGATTATTCCCCACCTTCATCAAATTTAACGTCTGCACTATCCACAATTTTTTTGAGTCTCTTGTTGTAGCATTTGTAAGCTTTACTTTTTGAAGAATAGCCAACAAAGACACCTTCATTTGCTCTATTCTCAAATTTCCCAAGATTATCATCTATTTTTTTGATGTAACACTTACAGCCAAAAACTTTGAGGTGTTTTGCTGTTGCTTTTCTACCGAACCACAACTCATAGGGTGTTTTGCTTTCATGAGTTCTCAACATGTATCTGTTTTGGATATATACTATAGTGTGGACTGCTTCTTTCCAGAATCTGTCTGCTATTTTATTTTCTGCTAGCATAGTGCGAGCCATTTCCTGTATTTTTCTGTTCTTTCTTTCTACCACACCATTATGCTGGGGTGTTCTAGCTGCTGAAAATTGTCTCCTGATGCCATGTTTTTCACAGTATTCTGTAAATTCATCTGAGATGAATTCTCCTCCTCTATCTGACCGTAAAAATTTGATCCTTTTCCCTGTTTCATTCTCAACTAGATGTTTGAAAGACCTGAACATTTCAAAAGCTTCTATTTTATTCTTCAAGAAAAATATCCAAGTCATTCTGGAATAATCATCGATACACAACATAAAGTATTTGTCTCCATTTATGCTCTGTGTTCTCATGGGTCCACATAAGTCTGTATGTAGTTCCAAAGGTTTGCTAGTGTGATACTCTTTTGTTTTAAAAGAGATTCTGGTTTGCTTTCCCTTTTGACAAGAAGCACAAATGTTATTTGAAGGTTTTCTAATTGCAAGAATATCTCTCACAACCTGTTTCGAGCTAATTTTTATCAGATTATCGAAGCTTATGTGCCCAAGCCTCTTGTGCCACATCCAGTTTTCTTCTTCTTGTCCAATGAAACAAGTACCTTCTGATGTTTTTGAGAGTGTGTACAAGTTTCCAGACGTCCTTGATCCAGTTGCTATCAGTTTCCCATTGTTAATTTTTTTGACTTCACAGCCTTGCTTCTTGAAAACTACTTCATGTCCTTTATCACAGATCTAACTGACACTCAACAAGTTGTGCTTTAGACCATCCACAAACAAAACTTCTTCTGACTTGATTTTCCCATCACTAATTCTAACTGACCCTTTTCCGATAATCTTGGCTCCATCATTATTTTTGAACTTTACAAAGCCACCCTCATATTTTTGTAGTTTTTCAAACTTCTGTTTATCACCTATCATATGACTTGAGCAACCACTATCAAGAATCCATGGTACACATTTATTCTGAGCCTTGAAAGCTGTCTGCACTATTAAAGATTCCTTTTCTTCCCTGAGCTGTTCTTTCTGTTTCCACTCTGTTTTGACTATGGTATTAGGCTCTAGCTTGGATTTCCCCTTTCCAGTATCTTGTGTATCTATTTCAGAAAGATTTTTGTTTTGATTTGACCTATAAGGTTGAACTCTTCTTTTTTGAAATTGACTTGAAACAGAGATACTACGACAATTTCTTGCAATATGCCCAAAGTTATGACAGTTAAAGCATTCTACTGCATAATTTATTAAAGGAGCAAAAGTATTTCTACTAGTGAAACTTCTTGGTCCTGCATTATACTTGCAGTCTGCAATTTTATGTCCATAACCATTACATTTGAAACAGAAACTAGAAAAGTAATGATTGAACCTGAAATATGGTCTTTGCCAGGTTGTTGAATGAGCCATAGATCTTCTTTTCTTTTGATGTGTGACCTTGGTAAAGCCATCATTATCAGTTCTTCTTTTAGGCCTGGCATCACAGCTTCCTTTTGCATGATTACTTTCAACATCCTGTTTCTTATCTTCACTCCTTACAGATTCAACATTTCTGGCTTTTGGTCCGTTGGATGATTCTCCTTCAATAAAGCCCAGACCGAATTTGATGCCTGTGGGTCTTTGATCGCTTAGGATTTTGTCCAGCTTCATCGAACTTTCTTCACGTTTGTAGTGGCAGCTAATTTTTCGATCTAGCTCTTGTATCTGTATTCGAAGACCAACATTTTCTTCTTCTAGTTTACAGCAGTAATCTATCTTCATGGTTACCTGAACTTCAAGATCTTCGAACATTTTCTTGTACTCTTCTGACTGTATTTTTAGACTGGTTATAATGTCGTTTGCATCCTCAAGCTTTCTTGACAGTTTTTTATTCTTTCTTTTCTCAAATTTCCATTCTACAAGAGCAGAAACCAGCTCACCTTCTAGATCAACTTCAGCCTTAGCTTTTTCAATAGACACTTTAGAGTTCATACCTTCTCTCTTTTCTGGATTTTCTGCCTCTTCTAATTTTTCTACTTCAAATGCCATAAATAGAGCTTCACCTGTTCCTTCTTCCGAGTCTTCACTAGAGCTATCTTCTGAGGAATTTGCATTCCTGGATATAAAAATTTTCTTTTTGAAATTGCCTTTTTTGAAGTTAGATTTCTTCCTCCATTCACCTTTTTCTTGATGCGAAGTTTCCTCACCTTTGTCCTTCTCATTGAGAGGACATTTGGTTGCAAAGTGTCCAATACCTCCATAGTTGAAACATTTAAAAGGTAGCTTTCCTCTGTATTTTCCTTTGCCCTTTCTCAGTTTTTTGACAAAATTTGCTTCCATTTCATCTGAAGTTTCTTCTTCTTTAGATCCATGTTTTGTGTCTTTACCTTTTAGAGCTTTAAATGTTGCTTCTCTATCTATGGGATTAGACCTTCCAATTCTCATTTCATAAGCAGTCAAGGAACCGTGCATCTCATCCATACTAAAGTGGTTTAGATCTTTGGCTTCTTCTATGGCAGAGACTTTAGAATCGAACCTTTGGGGAAGCGATCTTAAAACCTTTTTCACGATAGTAGCATCATCCAACTCTTCGTCGAGACCTCTGATTGAATTAGTGATTCCATTCACTCTCTGCATGAAGGCTTCTATGTTCTCATCATTGGTCATTTTTAAAGATTCAAATTGAGCTCGATGAGTTTGCAGCTTGGCTTCCTTGATCTTGTCATCTCCCTCATGGATATTTTCTAGTTTGTCCCAAACATCTTTTGCTGATTCACAATTTATGATTTTGACCAACTCACTGTCCACTAATCCACACATGATGGCATTTTTTGCTTTAGAGTCATTTTCAAAAGCCTTTTTACCGATGCTTAGTCGGTTGGAGCAGTGGCAGGAGCTGTGTAGCCATTAACTACTGCATCCCAGATGTCAAATCCCAAAGCTCGGAGATAAGTCTGCATCCTGATTTTCCAGAACACATAATTTGTTCCATCAAACAATGGTGCTTTATTTGAGGAGAAACCTTCACCACCTGCCATAGCGTCACTACCAGGAACACCCTAGCTGATTGAGCTTGTATAGGAACTTGGCTCTGATACCAATTGTTGTAATCACAGTGACACTGAGAGGGGGGTGAATCGGTGTGATATTTTTAAACTATAACTATTCATCTCTAAAACCAATAGCAGTTAAAAGCTAATGAACAAAAATATCAAATATAGCAAGAAAGCATTACACACAACACGACATTTTAACGAGGTTCACCAATGTGGCTACTCCTCAAAAATGACTACTTGGACTACCATCCAAATCCAGCCTTTGCAAAGCTACAACTTTACAATATCTTTTACCAGCACCAACTGGAAGGAGCACCAACCCCTTAGATTTATCTGTACCAAACATAATGGAGCACCAACTCCTAATTTACCAGCACCTACTGGAAAGAAGCACCAACTCCTTATGCCAAGCTACAACTTGGACTTCAATAAAAATAATGAAAATAATAGAATAATACTTTCACCTTATTTCCCACAGTCTACAGTTTCTATGCCCTCTGTTTCTTCTGCAAAAATGCTTCGCACTAGGACTGCTTCTATGATATTCCTTTGCACTCTCTGTTGCTAAAAAGTCAATCAATCACCTCTGCTCCTTTGTGGTTTTTTGCTTTCTGTGCGCTATTACTTCGCACTTGACTTGGTTCGACACGATTCGCTTTATTCACACATCAGACTTAATTCGCACCTTCTACTATTCTCTGTGCGCTAGCACTTCACAATTAGATCTGTGCGATTCAACCTCTGCACCCTACGCACTCAATTCATGAAGATTTGATATGCACACTTCACTCCAACACAAATAAACTATCACTTCAGACTTAGCTCCAATCGAAACGACTCACTCTCTGCTCACTGCAAATTTCGCATACACAAAAATTCTTCACACACTTTCTTTCATCAAACTCGAAGTAGCCCTCCTTTTATAGATGAAATTTCAAGAACAAATCTTAAATTGTAGTCGGCTTAAACCCTAAAGAACATCGACTATAAAACCCTAATAAATGTTGGCTCCAAAACCCTAATCTTCATCGGCCCAAATTTAACTCTATCGGCTTCAACCGTCTCTTTGGTTTTGTAGCTTTCCTCGCAAAACTCCAACATGTCGCGATATCACGACACCTTTTACATCCGTACGTCTTCTTGTCCTTGCTGTCACGAAATCGCGACACTTTTGGCCTTTGATAGCTTTGCCATCGTTCTTGTCGCAAAATCGCGACACTTCTAACTTTCGCTGACGTCATCCTCACTCTTGTCACGAAAATGCGACCCTTTTTGCTTCTAGGCCTTCTTCTCCACTTTTGTCATGAAATCATGACACTTTTGGCTTCCGTACGCTTTTCTTCTCAGCTACCAGTGAAAACAGAACATGTCGCGAAATCGTGACACTTTCACTACCTTGGCTTCTTTTTTGTCTTTCGCCTGCGAAAACATAACATGTCGTGAAATCATGACAAACTTGCCTTCATACATTCTCTCTCCTCTTCGGGTCACGAAAACCCGACATGTCATGAAATCGCGACACTTTTCCTCCTTGGAGCTTTTTCTCCGAACATGTCGCGAAATCGCGATAGTTTTCTTCCTTAGCGCATTTTCTCCAAACATGTCACGAAATCGTGACAGTTTTCTTCCTTAGCACTTTTCTTCCGAACATGTCACGAAATCGTGACATTTTTCTGCCTTAGTGCTTTTCTTCCAAACATGTCACGAAATTGCGATAGTTTTTTGCCTTAGCACTTTTCTTCCGAACATGTCACGAAATCGCGACAGTTTTCTACCTTAGCACTTTTCTTCCGAACATGTCACGAAATCGCGACAGTTTTCTGCCTTAGCGCTTTTCTTCCGAACATGTCACGAAATCGCGACAGTTTTTTGCCTTAGCACTTTTTCTCCAAACATGTCACGAAATCGTGACAGTTTTCTTTGCGCCTTCTCTCTCCTCGGCCATGTCACGAAATCATGACAATTTTCTTTGCGCCTTCTCTCTCCTCCTACATGTCATGAAATCGTGACAATTTTCTTTGCGCCTTCTCTCTCCTCCGACATGTCACGAAATCGTGATAGAAAACATGTCGCGATATCACAATAGTTTTCTTACTTGTCTTTTTCTTTGATTTTCTGAATCTGGGTCACTTCTGTTTTCCTGGAATTTCACTTTACATGATTTGACTATCCTTTGAACTTCTATCCTCTGCATCTAAATGACTTCTGAACTGTCTGTCCACTCCATCATTAGATCTAACCTGTGTTGAAAACAATGACAAACCTCTTGCAACACTTTGCTCAACATTATCATTGTGACAGGTGCTACTAAACCCTCATCCATTTTCATGTGTGCAGATTTCAGGTTCAGGAATCAACAAGCTCAAAGCTCATCATGGTGGTCACGACAAACCCACCTCCCACATTGTTGTAGCATGAATATACGAAGACACCGTCCTTGATCTGTAAAAGGGATTCCCATTTGGCATGTCTATTTGTAAAATGCACCCTAAAAGGGTCAAAGTGTATCAAAAGGGACTTTCCCGAATTTAATACAATGTTTCATCTTTATTGCAATGGTGTTGTGTTTTTATATATACACAAAGTATCTTAGAGAAAACTCAGGGTTAGAGAGATAACAAACATTAACTATGAATAATTCATCACCATCATCTTCTATGTCTGAAGACTTATGAGCGCATCCTAGGTCGACATAGATAAAATTGGTTTGGTTGGGGGGAATTCCAAGTGGAACCACTATTCCTACTTGTGGCCTCAAGTCCTTAGGCCTTCCTATGTCTTGTGTAGACTCAATGATAGGCATAAAGGTGATATTCTACACAAGGTACTCCCCTATGTTTGTGCTTGCAAAATGTATTGATGCATGCGATGTGGATGACCCTACGGATGATACTAGCGAAGCAGGGTGATAATCACTATATTCATCTTGATCTTGAAGATCTTCTTCTTCCATAGGACTTGGCATTTTAGCAATGGCTACGGTTGGCACTTCCTTGGGTCTTTCTTCCTTAACTAAGGGTGCATTTAGCTTCTATTGTCTTTTGGTTTTGGAATTAAGGGTACTTTAGAAGCATTGACTGTTTTGAGTGCACTAGGAGGTGTTGATGTGCATGAGTCTTTTCTTACCCATTTGTATTCGTTATCCACTTGTGTGGTTGGGGATGAAGGTTCCACGTATAGGTGAGTAGAAGGGATTACAAATTCCCCCAGAATGTGCACCTGATTAATGTATTTAAAAGGTTCTTCATCGGCTAAAACCACATAGACTTTTTTCTTGTGCACATACTTGACACACTGGTGCAATATCGAAGGCACACACTTCATGGCCCTTATCCAAGGGTGCCCTAAGAGGATGTTGTACTACATAGCTCCTTCCAAGACATGACACATCACAAGGATGGTTTTGTGACCTACCTTTATGGGTAGGACTATCGTTCCCATGCTATTGCATAAAGCATCATTAAAATCTCTCAATGTGTAAGCTCCTGGAATGATATTTGACTTGGGGATTTTGAGGTGCTCTATTACAGTTGTTGTAATGATGTTTATCGATGAACCTATATCGACAAAAATCCTCTTGAAAGGTAAGTATTTTATTGCCACTACAATGTTTAGCGAAGGGTTTGGTAAGGTAACAGGAACTATCTTAATATCATGATCATAGAATTAAATTACAGGTTCTTGGTATTCTTACACTTGTCCTACAAAGTGAGTGAATGCATTTGCATCTTACGATTGGAGATCAATAATTCTTAAAATATCCATTAGAGTATCTCTATGCTTTGGGGACTATTGTATGAGCTCATATATGGATAACTTAGTTGGAGTCATCTGTAGTTTTTTCTCTAATATACTTCGAATAGTTACCACATGTCACATTGGTTGACCTGTAAGGTTATCTTGCCTTTACCTAGGAGTGGCTGGGATGTTCATGGGGGCTGCAGGCGGTTGCGGTTGACCATAATTCCTAGTTCTTGTTGCTATATTAACAATCTCAACCATCCCAATGCATCCATGTGTAGGTATGTCAGCTTGAACCTAATTGACTTGGACCCCTTGCTCTCGAGGGACCTCATGATTGGCTAGTGGGTTTCTGTATATGCCCATGTCTCTATTATCTGTAGCAAGTGGGTTGTCAACTTTGAGCTCTTCTACCTCAATCATGTTTTACACTTGATGCTTAAACCTGATGCAAGCCTCAATTTCATGCCTCAGTATCCTGTTATAAGGGAAAAATTGATCTTCCCTATATCATTTTGGTTTAGGATGGTTAGGATCTATAAGAGTTATATCAAGAAATCTGATCCTCCTGGCCTCGCTCAACTGATTAAAGATTGATTGCATTGATTTTGTCAGAGGTGTGAAATAATGAGATGGCTTGCATTCTCAGTTTCTTCCCTGATTGTTCTTTTGGTTGTAGTTGGCTGGTCGAGGATGTGCTTGATAGTTCTGTAGTTGTTGTGCACCCCCATCCTTGGGTGTAGCCAATACGACTTGATTGACTAGAGAAGGATTGCCATGCTTCTGCTTGTACTTGTCATTCTTACCATTCTTGTTCCACTCATTTTTTTTTAGAGTTTAATGGTTCCCTCATCTATTTTTATTTCTTTGATGAGCTTGGCTTATGCTAAAGCTTCCTCAAATGAAGGATACTGCTAAAGTTGTAGCAAGAGGAAGATGTGTTTAGAGCAACTTTTGGTGAACACACGAATGATCTCTTTTGTGGGAACGGAGAATGATAATTTTACCATGAATTTTCTCCATCTATTCCCATAATCCATTACTGGCTCATCATCATACTCTTTCAAGTTGGCTAGGTCTGAAAGGTTCACCTTCTTCTTAGCACCAAAGGAGAAACACTTTAATAATACATTTACTAGTTGTTCAAAGTCGGTTATATTATGCTTAGGTAGTTGGTTGAACCATTGAGTGGTAGCGCCTAAAAATGTCATTATGAATATTCTTAGCATGAGAGCATCATTATCTTCAAGATGAAAATAGACATTGAAAAAGTTGGTGACATGCTCTTGTGCATCCTATTCACCCTTAAACTTTTCTAGCCTAGGCATCTCAAAGTTCTTAGGAGATGGAGGGCTAGGGATTGATGAGCACAATGGTTGGTTGTGTATCTTGCTCAACATTGGTGTGTTCCCAGATACCTCTTGTTTCTCAAAGGTTTTCATATTTTTAGCAAGATCTTGAAATGCCTTTGATACACGAATTTCCTCCTTTTGTAAGCCTATTCACATTGGCAATGGAGGTAACTCTCTATTCATTTGATTTGTTTCATTTTCCTCCCTCCTACGAGGGGACTCTAGATTGTGATCTTAGTTTGTTATGTTTTCCCTTCCCCAATTAGTTGGATTTCATTCATGGTTTGGTAGGGGATTTCATTGTGGGCTATATTGTCAATTGCACCTCTCCTTAGGTGACTCAGTGCATCTTATTATTTGGTGATCACCACCATTTATCTATAAATTTTTAAGAGCTAGATTCTTAGCCTGCTCTCTTAAACGATGCTCATGTTGGAACAAGAGTCTTTCTCTTTGTTTCTCTTGTTTGAGATCTTCCACTAGTTCTCACTCATTATGTGATGCATTTTATAATCACCTCATTCGGTCAGTTTGCACTATTATAGATGACTCATGTTTATCTGACTCCGTTCTTGTTGTCTTGACTCACAGATTCCTCAAGGAGGTTTCTATTGTATCTGTACTCTTGCTAGCTAATGTGACTTGTTCAGTGTACTGTTGAGTATCCCTATGATCAGAATCCATGCGTCTACTATGGGGTCGCTCTAAGGTACCTCTAAACTAGGAGGTATGTTTCAAAGTCATGGTTTGTGAGCTTCCATATGCAGAGTTCTTAGTAGCTACATTTCTTTGGGTTGGTTGTGTAGGAAACCGATCCAACCCATCTAGTTGTCTTATTTTCCATGGCTAGTCTTGTGGGGTGCCATTCACTCCTATGAGGTCATATTCTATGAGAATATTTCCTTTTGTGTGAAGGTTTTCTTCTATATGATTCCCATGACTAGATGTAGCTCTAGTTTCCTACCCTTTAGTGGGCAAATTTGTTTCATATGTTTCTTGTGAGTCTTGAGGTGTTGCAATTATTGTTTGCCTTCTTTATGAAGAGGGCTTTGTGGTAACATGTTTTCTCCATGTGGATGGAGATGTGTCAGTATCGTCATACCTATGTGAAGAATGAGTCTTAGAACCTTCTTTATGTCCATGTGAGGAGGAATCCCTTGAAGCTTCCTCATGTCTTTGAGATGTTTTTGTGTGTTTAGAGGAGGCTCTTGAGGTCTCCTCATGTCTTCTTGATGAGGATGGCTATGAAGCCTCTTTTTGTTTATGTGACTTTGTTCCATGATGTAGTTATTTACTTAGGGTTTCTCGAGGATATCCCCCAAGGGTTGAATTATCACCCCTTAGGCTCGTGTAGCTATGTCTCACGGTCTTACGGGTAGGTCGTTCAATGTTACTACGACTCCGTCTATGGGTATGAGTTGCTTCTATATCTCCCTCGGTATCAAACTAAGGGTGCTTACTTCTTTTTTTGACCATGTTGTCTTATGAATTGATCTTTTGAGTTGTAATTTAGGAATAACCACCCAATACCAAGCAAATGTTTATCTTGATTACCGATTTGAATGTGCCCTAAACTGTTTGCTGTGTTTTAATGTGTTGTTCTTTTGATTTCTTTGCTCTTGTTCTTGGATTAAGAATGAGAAGACTCATCCATAGTGAAAATTAAGTACAATCATTCCAAACATGATTTTCTCAAAAGAATCTAGGGTACACCACTAAAGACCCAATGGAGGGTTCACCTAGCTCTTCCATTCTGAACTAATGATTGTTCCAACAGAGGGATATAATTTAAGCAGAAGTAACTTAGTATCACTATAAGTAAGTTTCTCAATCTGTTTCTAGGAATCTCTAGGGGGTAAACTAGTGGAAGGAGATGAATTCCAATGTAACTGGACTAAATTGAAGGTTGGTGATGAAATCCAACTCCCCAATGTTTAAATGAAACATGTGTGTGTGGTGTTCATTTTACTCTTGTGTAACATAAAGTGCATCACATAACAACAATGAAACTTTCCTATATGCCTAAGTGTAAAAAAAACATTTCAATATTAAGAAATATGCATGAACTACTATGATTTGTATGATTGCACCTCACTCTGTGCAACTATGGCCTCTAGCAGGGACTCAAAGCAAGAAAACAACATACAATGTCTAGCACATTGGATTCTAGGGTGAACTCTTCAGGCATAAGCCGTTGTTCCTAGCAACACCTAGTTGAAAATTTAAAAGAAGATCTAAGATATGCGAAATGCTTAATTCTTTCTTATTTTATTCCTTCAATTTACAAATACAAATGTGCTTTAAGTTCTCTATTTTAGACACACAAAAGTAGACAAAAAGCTATAAAATATTAGAGAAGCTATACCAACCTTTGATCCAGCTCAGAGAGTCGGTGTTTTGACCTCTGCTACACTCCATTTCTTGCTACTATCGACCAGAGCGGCTGGTTATTTGCCATTGTAGCTCAGAGCGGCTAAGCTCTATTGGTATTTGTAGCTTAGAGTGGCTAGTTTCTGGCCATTTTAGCTCAGATAGGCTAGACCTGCACACAAAATTAAGTTAGTATTCCTATAGAAAATAAAAAATTAGTGGTGGTCCCACCGTTATCACCATATATAGCGACCATGAGAACACACTCACCAGTCCCCTTTTTAACCCTACTTGCAATGTTATTTTAAAAACCCAAGATGAAATGGAAGACAAGAAGAAAATGCATATAACACAAAATAACAAAAATGGATCTATTTATTGATATTGAAGCTGGCTTACATGTCGGTCCCTCTTAGGGATACCCGTTTTGATACTATAAGTTACAAATAGGCAAAGAGTGCCCCTTTTGCAAAGAGGTGGTGCGATTATAAAAGCTTCTTGGTTCTGCACACAAAAATGTATGAGGGCTTACAGATTCCTCCTTCTCTAGGTCTATTTCCTAGAGGGATCCCTTTTGATTTTGTATGTTGCAAAATTCATCTTATGTACATGTGGCCCTGCAAGCAATGAAACAATAGCACACATTTAGGTGTCCGAGATTGCCTTCCTGGATGAGGTTGTTAGTAATCAAAGAATGTAACAAAAATATGATGAAACTATGCCATGAAATCATGTAAATCTATGCTAATGATATGAAAATATAAAGAAACAGAATAAAAGATGCTATGTCTAAAACCTAAGCTAAGCCCATGGGCCACTGTCCAAGACAACGACCACTAAGGTAAACCTTGCTCTCTTTGCCCCAAAGCTATGGGTCAAAGCTTGTATCCTATATTGAAATAATAGGTGTTATGCTCTTCAATCCGTCAGAGCTTCGCCATACACGTGATCTCAAAGAGAACTCTCCAAGTCTCGAAATCTCTCCTCAAAAAGGATGTCTCTCTCTTTGATATGATAAAAAAAGGATCTTCTTGGTGCTCTTAGGCTTGCACCTTTTATAGTGTGAAAATCTAGGTCTATGTCCAAGCTCTAGAAATTAATTTCTCATGCGTAGTGCAAGTTAGCATGAGAAGCTTTTGTCCATTGTCTATGTTTGAAGGCCAATTAACTAAAATATAACTGCCCACTTGAGTCTTCTATGTGAACTGGTCGTTAGCATGAGAAGATTTTATCCTTTGTTTATGCTTGGAGGTCAGTTAACTAAAGTTTAAATTCAAACTCAAGTCTCATATGTGAACTGGTCATGAAAAGGAATGCAAAGTTACTCCCGCTCACCTTTATTGTATGTAGACTACAACTTCTACCTGTGATTAGACCTGTTTGTTGGAAAAATGCTTCTTATGGCTTAGTCATTGTTGTCTGCAAGGGCTAATATCTAGCCACTGTCATCTGTAATGGCTAAGGTCTAGCCACTCTAGGCTTGAGCGACTAGGATCTGGCCACTCTTGGCTTGAGCGGCTAGACTTGGATGTCTTGAAAAGGCCCCAAATAAGTGGTGAGAACCACTGTTGATGCTTGGAAAGCCCATGATTATGTATTATGATCTTATGAATGTGTCTACGTGAGCAGCTCCCCTAAGCATGACATGATTTAGGTGTCTACATTTAGAGTTCTTGATTTTCTTACAACTTGCTTATCAATGATAACAACCAACTATATTTTTCTTAAAATAGTTATAGTAAATCTGGAATAGACTCATTCTCAGTCATATTTTGTTCTTGCAACATCTTCATAATCATAGATCTACAACTGAGTTAGTAGGGTAGTTAGTTATAGAAGCTTCTGGACTATAATATTTTATACTCTTGATGGTTTAGCTTCCATGGCATCTGGTTCAGTCTCTTTATCTCACTCTATCAATCAACCACACGAGAATCATATTTAGAATTTTAGATTCAAAGCAATATTGATGTTCATTATCGATTTGGAGATGAACAACTATGATCAATTGACGCATGACTTAGCTCATGATCATGGCTTGGCCTTTATGTTTCTCAAAGCTGCACTCAATTTTGAGATCTAGGGACTTTTAACAGATTTGACCATAATAATGAGGAAATCTACGATTTCATAAAAATTGGTAGATTTGGGCTTATGGTTACTCCTTTCCCCTGGTCATGATGCTAACAAAGGGATCCTGTTGGTCATGACTCAATTTGTGTTTGGACTTGTTTTGACAATTTCTTTCATGGATTCACACAAATTAGTGTATTTGAGCCACTCCAACCATAACGCTTATGCTTCCAAGTGTTTTTATCATTTCCTTATCATTAACAAGGAAGAACTGGTAGTCATGCTCTAAAATGAACCTTGATCCACTTTTTACATTCTTACTGTGAATTCATGCTTTTTGGTAAATTTTATATTCCTTTTCCATGCTTCTCTCAGTCACATAGTTAATAAAGAAAATTTGACAACCACATGATAAAATTATCTTTGAGTTGTTTTAGCAAAATTTTATCATGGATCTATAGAAATCAATAGATTTGAAGTTAATAACTTGCACGATTGCATACCTTCACTGATGGGTAAAATTTGATTGTCTTTTTACCATGGATTTGGGAAAATTAGTTGTTTTGCATCATACTCTAAAAACTTAGCCATTGTCTAGAAATTAGCCATTTTTTTATATGTAGATATTTTGGCCTACATTATTGATGCCTCTTGGGGAATCTTGCTTATAAGGTTGAAGAACTCAAAGCCTTATCTATTGGGTTTATGGAGTCTTAAATGAGAAATGAAAAGTAGGATAACATAGATGGAGGAAAAAATGAAAGAAAGTATGAAAATGAGATGGATGGAGGAAAATATAGATGAATGAATGGGTGAGGGGGAGGAGTGACAAATGGAAAATATATAAAGAAAAAAAGAGAAAAATAAGGTGTTCACTAATCATTTCCAATGTCGCTTCCATAGATGACTACCCTTTTCTAAAATTCATCATTTTATTTTGCAAATGGTAATGGTTCATATGAAAGTAAGATAAGAATCAAGGTATATCCTTTGTTCTATGAGGGGCTCAACTCTTGATTATATAGAAAAAAGGATCATTCCTTCATCATTATTTTGAAGGATCATGTATTTTATGCTCGTATAGGAACCTGTTAGAACCAAAGTCATGCCAAAAGCACCATTTTACTCTTCTTGTTGATCCTATTTTTGCTTGTCCTCCTGAGGTAATTCTTCTTGGTTTTATTCCTCTCCTTATTTTTTGAATTCTTAAATCTCAACTTTATCATCCTCTTCCTCCAAGACTTATTTTTTTGTATATCCCTCTTCGACATGGATCACTTCCTCAATTGTAGATTTTTCTTGTTCTCCCCATGCACCTATTCTTCTTCCAAATTTTCTTCTTCTTATTTTCCTTCTTGGTTAGTTTCATCTTCTTCTACTTATTCCTCACATATATCTTCCTCACTCAGAATTTGAACAACATATTCAAAAGCATTGAAGACCTCATCCCAAACTTTCTAAGGAGTTTTTGGTATTGATAATATTTGCTAATGAATATGCTATAACTTGGAAACCTTTTCATAGAATGGTTGAGATTTGTTGTTAGAAATTTCAACTATCACATCCTTAACATTCATCAAATCTTGGATCAACTGTAATACCTAATCTTATCGAATTAGTTCAGGCCATCCCTCAATCTTAGATTCATCCTTCAAAATCAATATAAAGTTGGCTTTCAACTATTATTCTCCAATGAATTGGTGATATTCTCCCCAAAAATATGGAAAACCATGTTGCTTGATCTAAGGGATTGTAGAATTTTATTCATATTGGTCTCCAACTTATCCACTAGTTACAATAATTTTGTTATCAATATGTTCTTATTTAGGATATCTTTGTCAATATTTCTGTAAGAACACCATTGCTTACTTGGGATGACTCTTGTTGCATCTCTAAACCTTACTTTTGCCAATTTACAAATATTTTTAGTTGCAACAATATTATGATGAACATCTCCTTGAGAAACTTTAAAAGCCTTATTATCATTTACAACCTCTTCACTAGCATCATCCAAAAAAATAAATATGGGTTTAGCTTTTAAACCCTTTTTTTATATATAAAACCAAATATCCTTCCTTATCTGCTTCACTCCATCCTTAGAAAATCCTAAATACTTGGTCTTTTCTACTTGCGACTATTGTTGCAATTGACTATTTTGTTTGTTCAAGGCCTTAATTTGTGCCTGAGAACTTTTAGCTTGTTCTTTATAATTGACCATCTCTTGAAACTTGTCCTACCACTTCTTCACTTCATTCTTGAGGGCCTTTTCTAAATTCTTTTGCTTCTTGAGTGAAGCTTCTAATTCTTCCACTTTCTCCTCTAGATTTTGACATTTTTCCTTATAGACATCACCTTGCAAATAGACAGTGTCCATGTGAGCCTTGGCAACTACAAGCTCATCCTCCATAGGTAATTGCATAATATCCTCTGTCTTCTCTTTCAACTGATAGTCATCTAGAGTCATCTTATTTTTAGGCTTGTTTACCTTAGGAGTGATGGTCAACTTCATTATTTTTTGAGAAATTGGATCTACTAAAATTGTAGGTTAACCTTTTTATATGGCTTTGCAAGTTGGGAATTCCACAAATCTATTGTACTAAGTGAAAGCTCTTTGAATTTCTAATAGGTGGCTATGGCAGGAGTAGTAGGAGAGGTGGAAGTGGTTACCAAAGATGATACTAGTGGAAGGGGAGTATGAACAACAACTAAGATAATAGAATCTTGAGGTAAAAGAGTTGATATTATTGCTTCTACCATTAACGATGATGGAAGAGGTGAAGACAATTACTATCCCACAAAAGACAACAAAGATGTTTTTGATGTTAAAGATAGGGCTTGAGGTAGAGAAGATGAAACTTGAGTTTCTAACAAAAATAGTGGAGGGGAAGGAGCTTTTGATGGGGGTGGTGTGGATAATCATGAAGGAGATGTATTAAATTGAGGAGAGGGGGGTATTTCAATGTGCTCTTCAGAAGGGGAGTGAGATTATTTGGGGATATTAGAGGAGAATGATTAGAAGAAGAATGAATAGAAACCTTACCTTAGTCCCTTGGTGGAGACTATTGTGTTGTTTTATTTGGATCGAGTTGCTCTTCCTGTGGAGGTTATGACCGTTCAACTATTTGAGTACCTACTCCATTTTCTTCATAGTCACTTCCTTATAATTTTACTCTAGTGTGTTTGTAGCTTTTCTCTTACCAAAAATGGGAGGAGGATTCTACTTGATAACTATCTCCAAATGTTATTGTTGAGGCTTTTCCACTACCTTTTTTGATAGAGATTTTTTCTCAAGAGGAACAAGATTTTTAAATTTAACCGATCAGGTACCAGTAATATATGTCATATCACCTATAGATTCCTCTTTATCAGTGGTGTGCACCCCTAGGTCTAGATTATTAGGCATCCTATGTACTTGTATTATTTCAATATAACCTACTTCACCTTTTTCCCAGTCCTCCTCTAGTGTAGCCTATTCTTTGCATCATTTTAGCACCTACTCCATATGTTTGGAGTTGTTCGATCATTGGTTGAAATAAAGATTCTACCTATTTACCTTTGGAAGAGGGGATTGCCTCTACAGTACCTTACCTTTGAGTTGGAGGAGATGGAGGAGGGGTTCCAATCTGGATTCCCTTTTGCTTTCCTACATTGACTCCATTTTTCCACTTCTTTGCCACTTGAAGTTTCTCCCTGATTAGTAGGACTTCTGAAACTTAGGGCAAGAAATATCCCATTGGCTTTCCATGATTTATAGGATTGGTCATATTTATCAGAAAATTGCTTGTCCATTTTATTGCCATATTTTGACTTGGTGTGGTCTATTTCAACTCTCATTCTCCACCATTCAAATATTTTAGCATCATCCCATTTGGATGTTTGACTCATCGAAGACATGCTATTTATTATTATTGGGATCATAATCCATGATATGGTCATAAAAATATCTCCAAGGAGGCAAAGCCTCCATTTGCTTGATATTCCATTCTAACTCTAAACCCTCCTGATTATTTCTAAAATTTTCAATATGAGGCCTGGGAGTCCCTTCAAATTTTGGGTACTTCCCTTTATTGAGTTGATTCAATCTATTTGTGAACTTATGGTTAGGATCATACCTCCATATTTGAGGGAGCTCTATTAATCCCAATTTCTTCATGAATGCAGTAATGCTCTAATACTGACATTTTTTAGTCACAATAATTCCCTCCTTATTAAAGGGATAAATGCAAGTGCCTTTCCTACCCTGTCCTATGCAATATATGACATTGATGTAATCTATTTGATGATAATTCTCTCGGGAAAACAACCTATTTGTGTCAAAATATGGTAATAGAAATAGATTCTCTATGAAACCATACAATCGTATCACTATTCCCTCAGTTAATATATATGAATCCCTCTCTTTTGTCCCTTTTATCCATAATGTTTCTATTACCAAGGGTAGGCATTTGACCATTAATGATTCTCTATTAAAATTATAATAGGACTTGGATTTAGTAAGCGCGTTGGTCCATGTGTAAACAAGAGTAGGATTTATATTTTAACCCTTGGTATTAATTTCTATCCATGACATATTGAATTGAAAAAAATAAAAGAAAAGCTAAACCAAATGGGAGCAATACCTGAAGAAAAATTTATCTATATATTGTTGTATTTTTCTCAAATGTTCATAAACCATGTTGCTTAAGTATTTGGGCCAATCAAATAATATAGGGTGATTTTTCATTAGAGCTAGGTCATAGTTCTTAGGGTTCAAAATGCAATAGGTAGTAGCTATTTGCCAATTATAGATATTCTTGTCTATGGGTAAGCCCCCTATTATGGCCAACATTGAATACAACTTAGGGTTCACAAATTCTTTGAGATTAATAGGGATTTGTAATAATGTTTTACTGCTTAATTTTCATTTTAGTTGGCCGAATAACCAATTCAAAAAATGAATTCCCCCATATAAATGAGCATCAAGTGAGTAATACTTGGTCTATCCCTTTTGGTTACACGCCCATGGCAAAAGCATTATTAAAAGCCACAATATTATGATTCATTAGAATTTTATCCTTAGCATTTTACACTACCCTATAATTAGAGTCATAGTTTTTTGCTATTGCAAAAATTAACTCGAGGTAAGGATGCATAGAATCACAAATATAAAATAAAAGAAGAGAGCTAACTTCAACAAAACCTAGGCTTGATGGTCATACATGTTGGGCTACCCTCCATTCTACATATGTTCTCAGTTTCTCTTTTTCCTTCCAGGTCATGATTATATCATTCACCTTGATTGCTACATCCTGGAAGTAATTTTCACCTTTGCTCTCATCTCTTGCAGGTATCCTAGTGGCTAAGGATGAAGAGGCCATTGCTGCTTCAATAAAAATGACACTCATAATTGCAAGAAAATACTAATTTTTTCCAAGCTTCTAAAACTTATTCTTTGTTCTACACTACTTTGCTCTGAATACTGAAGACATGGTAAATATGAACATTGCTCTACGTTCTTAAACATATAGTTTTTTCTAAATAGTGTGCCATTAATGTAGTACATGAAATATCTTGTCAATATCTCCTCTTTGCATGCAAAATCTAGCTAGCACTATATCAATGAGTTCTCTTTTAAATGATTGGATTGAATTTATGGTTGATGGTGTGGCCTCAAGACATATTACTGATGCATGTTGTTGCTTATTCAAATTCATATTTTTCCCATGTGGAGGTTGGATCATGGTAAAATCATGGCTAGGAGGTACTTAATTAAATGAGATATGGTGTAATAAATTGTTGCATGGCCACACTTCTCCAATTTTGTAAAGCATATTTTTTCCAAACTCGTCTGTGAAATATCGACTTAAGATTTTTGTGACTATGAAGATTTGAGAACACGTTGGTTTCACCTTGACCATGGCCTAAGGCTAGCTTGCGATCATGAGAAAACTCATGGTCGTGGCCAATATATTTTCCTATTTTTTAATTTATTTTCTTTTGAAAACAAAGTGCAAACCAAAAATATTTACAAAATATGATACATATAATACAAAGAAAGAAATTTTACTTAAAATAGAGCTTAAGGTGATACCCATTGACTAGGATAGGTTGGATTCTCCCTTCTTGATATTGTAATTGGAAATAATTATTCTATTTGACTTTGATAATCTGGTATAGGCCCTCCTAGAAGGAATCAAACTTTTGATGGTTGCCTGGTTTAGATTTCTCCTCATTCCATATTAAAATTGAATCACCAACCCTAAAATTTTTGAATGTAGCCCTTTTATCAAACCACCCCTTAGTTTGTGCCAAATGCTTCTAAAATTGTTGATAGACCTCATTCCTCTATTCTTCTATCTGTAATAATTGTATTAGCCTTATTTTAATAGGGTCTTCATCTGGTAGATCATTCCAGTTTGCAATTTTTAGGGTAGGTATTTCCAAGTGTGTAGGAAGCATAACTTATTTTCCATACACTAAGGCATAAGGAGATGTGCCTATTGACATTTTCATTATAATCCTATCTACCCATAGGACTTGGTTCATAAGCAAATGCCAGCTTCTTTTGTTATCCTCCAAGGACCTCTTTAGCATTCTAAGAAAATTCTTATTGGTAGATTCTACTAGGCCATTTCCTTGTGGATAATAATTGGAAGAGTTTTTTTACACAAATACCATATTTATTAGAAAAATTGATGTACCTTGCTCCTATAAAATATGGGTCATTGTCACTCATCAGAGCTTTAAGGATGCCAAAACTTGTGATCAAGCCTTCAATAAATTCAATTACTACATCTTGATCGACTTTCTTAGTTGGGATTGCCTCAACCCATTGGGTAAAATAATCAGTGGTAGTGAGGATATATTTGTGGCTTATTGATGAATTTGGATTTATTACTCCAATTAAGTCTAACCCCCACTATTGGAATGGTTTCTCTACCTGAATAGGCTTAAGTGACATTGATGCTTTCCTATTTCTCCCTACATATCTCTGATATTTATCACATGATCTAGCCACTTTGAAAGTATCAAAAAAATGGTAGGCCAATAATAACCAGCCCTAATTATCTTTAATGTAGTTGTTCTACCTGAATAGTGACCTCCTAATAATCCTTCATGGAAATTCTTCTAAAATATTTTGTTTTTGATCTTCTTTGATGCATTTTAAAAGGACTCCATCTAGGTTCTTTATGTATAATCCTTTAGGCAAAAGAACATAGTTCAAGGATTGAAGTATAAATCTCCATATTTGAGAGACATTGAGGTTGGAAGGGCATATTTCTATTTGAAAGTATCTCACAAGTTGATCAACCCAATATATCCCTTCTACAAAACTATCATCGTTATGCTCTGATCCTACTATCTGATATGTTACACCTTCTTCTTTGTTGGCTTGGACATATAACTCTTGACATAGGGATATTCCCCTTACCAATTTGGTGGGATGAATTTCTACATCAAATTCCTAAATATTTGTGATCCAACCTACTCTCTTTTCACCCAACTCTCCTTGCAAAATGAAGCTTCTAACATCAGGGTGAACCACATATACTAGATTTTTATTTTGAGCTAGATATTGCCTAAATTTTTCAATGATTTCATCACTACAAAAACTTGTCTCTCAATGAAGTTGTATTTCACTTGGTATTCATGAAGAGTTTAACTCCAAAATAATATGGGATGTTCATTGCCTTCATCATCTTTCTGAGTTAGTACAACAACATAACTCTCTTCAACTCCATAAGCATATAAGATAAAATATTTATTAAAATTAGGGTTGACCAATACTGGAGTAGTAGCAATGGCCTATTTGATTGATTCAAAAGCTTGCTTCCTCTTGTCAGTCCATTTAAACTCAATATTTTTCCTAAGCAATTCTAAAATGGGTTTGACAATCTAAGCAAAATAAAAAATAAACTTCCTTACAAAGTTGATTTACCCAAAGAAATACTGCAAAGACTTTTTGTTCATGGGAAGGGGTAAAGATAATATGGACTTGATTCTATTTGGATCAATAGATATTCCTTGCTTAGACACCACATACCCTAGAATATTTCCCTCATGAACTACAAAGATTGACTTCTTTGGATTGAGAGATATACCAAATTCCCTACACTTCTAAAAAACTTGTTCGAGATGCTTCAAGTGTGCCTGCTTTTTATGAGAAAAGAATTGTCATATCATCCAGGTATATTAGGATTATTTTATTAATAAGTTCTCCAAAATCATAGTCCATAGCCCTTTGGAATGTAGCTCCTACATTAGATAGCCCAAATGACATTCTTTAATAGGCAAAGGTACCCCATTTTGTAGTGAAAGTTGTCTTATATTGGTCTTCATATTTTACCCAGATTTGGTTATACCCAAAGAAACCATCTAGTAGAGAAAACCTTTCAGCCCTAGCTACTATCTGCAAAATCTGATCTATCTATGGCAATGGATAATGATCTTTGAGTTATGTTTGATTTATATTCCTAAAATCCACACATAGGTGAATATCACCATTATTTTTCCTCACTAGGACCAGATTGGCTACCCATGTAGAATGCTTAACAAGATAAATAATTTTTACTTTTAACAATTTAAGCAATTCTTGTCTCATGATTGCTTCAATATTGGGATTTATTGGTCTTTTTTTCTATCTAAATGGACTTGCTTCTAGAACTAATTCAATAGTATGTTGGATTATGCTCTTATCATAGAATTTCAAATCCTCGTAGGTCCAAGCTATTATGTCCTGATATTGAAAACACAAAGCCTTAAATTCTTCCATTTCCTTTGGGGTGCATTGGATACCAACTTTAAGCCTTTTTCCATCTTCAATTTCTATTTCTTTATAAATTTTATCATCTACTTGCATTTGCTTTAGTATTTTTCCATCTTCATTGTCAAAAAGGCTCTCTAAAGTAATCAACCCCTTAGGTATGTGATTATTATTTAACTGTATAATTTCTTGCTACTCAATATCTTGGGATGTGTCAACCTGTGAATTGCTATAGCCAACCTCTTTAATCAAAAAATCAACAATCTGGTCATCACTTTCAAATACTTACCAAAATATCTATCTATCTAGCACTGTAGGTTTGAAAACCAATTTAACTCTCTTGTTCTCAGTTGATCCATAATCTGAATATGGAGAAAAATTAGAACCTTTGATAGCCAAAGCATCCACCAAAATATTTTTCTTTATAGGAATAGCATGGAGGTTTAAAGCATCAAAATATTCCATTAGATCCTAGAATCTATTTCTATAAGTCTTTAAATAATGATGCTTATTGTTACATTTCTCTGTAACCTGATTAACCACCAATTCTGAATCACCATATATATCTAACATTTTAATGCCCATTTTCTTTGCTTGCATCAATCCTAGGCATAAAGCCTCATATTTAGCATTATTATTTGTGCAAGACCAAGTTAATCTATAAGAAAAAAATTTTACTCCTTTTGAAGGTGATTCTAGAACTACTCCAACCCTAGCTCCATTCTTGCATCTTGCTCCATCAAAATGCATGGTCCAAATCTCTGATTCTCTTAAGGTCTAATTAGATATGGCTAGAGTATTTTTCTCTACTTTAGAAGAAATGTTATAGGTACCCATTCCTATTTCAAGTAGATTGTGATATTCCTTAAATGGTAATTCATATTCAATTTCTAGATCTTCAAGGATTTCCACTAGCTCTAGTTCCTCCATTATAGAGTGGTTGTACATGTCTTCCTCAATTTTCTCAATGTGATAAGCTACTAGATTTTTAGGAGTGAGCCTTATCCTTTTTCCTTTATGGGGAATCATCATGCAAGAATAATCCAAATACATATAACCTCCTAACTTGGCCATGAATTCCCTAGAGAGACACAAGCCAAAATAAGGCTCTAGGTCCACTACTACAATTTCTTGGACTATAGTGACCTTTGGAGCTCTATGTAATTTCATCAAGACATCCTTTACAACCCCTATGGTTTTGACTAGTGTTCCATCTAATTGCAAAACTCCTAGACATGAACATGTATACTCCATTCCCATTTCATCACATATTGCTTTTGGCATGACTATAGTTGAAGCCCCTAAATATATCATACAATTATGGACAATCCACCCTTCCATTCTTAGAGAAATATAAAATGGTGGGGGTTTATTTTTTAGGGTTGTTGGTGTCATATTCTCTTGGTCATGATCTAGTTTAAACATAGTATTGGTCTCCTTTTCCTGAGAATTCTTATTCAAAGAAGCCTTTAGTAGATCAATTTGGCCAAGAATAAAGAGTGTGTCATAAAGACTTGCTCTAGAAGGCACTCTCCTTAGTTCTTCCACAATATTAAATTCAAACTTTTCTAGAGGGATTTTCTCATATTTCTTCTTTGGTTCTCCAAACTTTCTCTTGTATTGTTGGGTAGCTTCAATCCTCTGCCTTTTGGTGATAGAAGGAAATTTCAATATCTCTTGTGCTTCATCTTTAGAACCTACTTGTTCTTTGTTATTTTCCTTTTATCTCTATTTTGGAGTGCTCTTGTCCTTTTATTGTTCCCTAGGAATTGAATCTTACTTTTTAACTACTTGAGAAACTGGAAATCTATCATTCCTTAGCAAAGGATGCTCCATTTCTTTTGAGAGGGGACTTGAAATTAACCCTTTTTAGGGTTCCACTTGCAATGGTTTCTTTCTATATTTGGTTAGGATATAAATTGATTCTTCTTCAAAGAGATATTATCTAGCCATAACTTGCTCATGCTACCACAACATATTGACCCTTCCCTTCTGGGTTCTTTCAACCTTTTCTATGGCTTGTTGCACATGTTATTGGTACATTACACATGTATCAAGGTCATGGGGATCATTATAGACTAGGCACCAAACACTTCCACTAGTTTTAGAGAATAAATTTTGCTCTTCATGATTGGAATTAATCTTTGGCCCTATATTGTTGCTAGTACTAGGCCTTTGATCTCTATTAACATAAGTAAATATCCTCTGTTGAGATCTCTCCATCTCTCTTTTTCTATAGCATTGACTTTATTGTTAATAGTTTTCAAAGTGTTTTGAATGTCAAGTAATAATGATGATTCTTGAGGTTCTTGAAATGGAAGTGGGAGAAAAGGGATTGAAGTAGATGGAATTTTAGGAGGAGGTATTAGAGCCATTGAAGGAAACTAAGTTGCTAATGGTGGCAAGTCCATAGTAGGTAATGAAGGGGTTTTGGACTGAGGTAGATGTTGAGTAATTTTAGGATAATATGGCACAACAAATTTAGGAGGCAATATTCCTACTAAAATCAAGATATTCTCTACATGGATGGTCATTTGATAAACTTGTGGAAATGCAATCACTCTAGATTTTTAGATTGTAATCCTAGGTCAGGCCCATGTGCTCTAATGTAATACATATAGGCAAGAGGAGTAGTTGGCCTAAATTCATGAGGGATTCTTTTCCATGTCCTACTAAATCTAAGATTGAAATTAGAGACTAACTCCTATGGATGTCTTTGGATAACTATGAATTGGGTGAGAAGTGAAAATGGATCTATTGACTCATTAAATTCTTCTACAAAAGGGCCTACCAGATCAACCCATGACCTAATAGTGTTGTTTTCAAGTGTCCTAAACCAGTGTAGAACTTTACCTCTAAAATATAGGACTAGTAGTCTTACAATGATGTCTTCATTTCTAATATTATGAATGGATGCCATAGACAAAATATCTTTACAATGTTCATATGGAGTCTTTCTAGAACCATCATAAGTAGGTATGGCTTTTAGTGCTACTTGTGGAATGTCATTCATATGAGGGAAAGCCAAAGGACCAATAGTGTTCCAATCAAGGTAATTTTGTTGTCCTGCATTTTGTTCTTGATCCATATTGATTGGGGTCCTCGATGTGCTAGGCTCAAAGGATGTTGATTGAGTATCATCAAAGGTGGATTCAGAAGATGGATATCTTGACTATCTAGAATTTGGAAATAACTCAAAGAAATTTATAGGTTCTTTATTATTCTTTGCAGATGACCTAGTAAACATGAAAAATGATGCTAGTAAACAAGGGTTTATAGGGTTCTAAACTCAAGGAGTCACCAAGTGAATTTACTTTCACTACTTAGTGAGGATAAGAAAATTCACTAAATCTTGTTTTCTCTAAGAAAAAAATGTAATAAAAATGTATAGTGGGAATATGAAATCTTGTGAATGGTCCCACTAGGCATGCCAAAAACTATTGTGGCTTAGATTGACATCAAGGTAAACTTGAACTATGACTATCATCTACAATATTTGAAAGGTGAGCACCCACTAATCATAGCCTAAACCACACATTGGATGGGTCAAAATACTTTAACCCAACCTCTAGAGTAGGTTGGTATTCCTTGTCAACTTACTAAATGTTGACTCAATTAAGCTCAGTTGAGAGTATAGAGAATAGGGATAGAAATAAAAGGGTTAAGAAAGAAATGAATCAATGGTGGATGGATAAATATAACAACATAGGCATCTACAGAGAACCATTGATAGCTTAAATTTCATAATGGTACTTGGAACTAACAACATTCACAACTTAGCCATCTTCAACATTAAGATAATTGCATACTTCAAGAATTATTCCAAACATCTAGAGTATTAAAAATCCAAATTAGCAGAATTAGATTAACACTTTGACTAACAAAAAAATAATTCTTTCCAAGCATACATTCAGATATGAATCATTCCAATTTACTCTAAGTTAGCAATCCAAATTAGCAGAATAAACTAACCATAGTAGTAGTAGAAATGACTTCACAAGTTTGTAATCAAAAGATAAGGAGATGCAAGTTTGAGGTAAACATTCCAAGTAATGCTCTTTTTATTAATTTGTAGGAATATACAATAGTAGTGCAAGCAAACACTTTATAGCTAACCCTTTGAAATGAGGTTTAAGCCTCTATTTATAGATTTACAATATTTACATTTTGAGCATTACAAGGAATTTTTAGAGTTCTTGATTTTCTTGCAACTTGCTTATCAATGGTGACATCTAGCTATGTTTTTCTTGAAATAGTTATAATAAATCTGGAATAGACTCATTCTCAATAATACCAGTGAATCTCCTTTTGTTTTGTCATGTACCTTGCTAGAATCCCCACTGCATAAGTAATGCTAGGTCTTGTGTTAATAACATAGATGAGACTACCAACCAACCTTCTATAGAGTGTTGCATCTACCTTTGGTGTGTCATCATCCATGGTGAGTTTTAGATTTTATTTTATTGGTGTTGTCATAGGGTGTGCATATTTGAGTTGA
The DNA here is from genome assembly GCA_028583015.1 of Wollemia nobilis. Classification (NCBI taxonomy): domain Eukaryota; kingdom Viridiplantae; phylum Streptophyta; class Pinopsida; order Araucariales; family Araucariaceae; genus Wollemia; species Wollemia nobilis. Next base: position 5,954,926 of record JAQPPZ010000456.1, read on the forward strand.
AACTTCTCTAGAAGATCATTGATGTATTTCTCTTGGATCAAGAATATTTTACCATTTTATTGAGTTACTTTTATGCCTAAATAGAATTTTATCAATCCCAGATCCGATTTATAAAAAGTATTTGTAAGGACATTTTTTAATGTGTTGATGATGTGTTCACTATTACCTATTAGAAGCATGTCATCCATAAATACTATGAGGTATGTGACTTTATATTTGTTGTGCTTGATGAATAATGTTGCATCAATATCTTGGTAATCACACACTTCAAATTCAATTTGCTTCATCTAATATAATAGCTTGCTAAACCAAGTGTGAGGGGTTTGATTCAATCCATATAAAGATTTTTTGAGTCTGCATACCTTATGCTCATGTTCTACAATCTCAAAACCTTCTAGCTATGCTATGTATATTTCTTCTTCTAATTCATTATTCAAGAAAGTATTCTTTATATCTAATTGGTGAGTCTTCCAACCTTGCTATGTAGCTAAGGCTACAAGAGTATTGATTGCGGGCCATTTTATGGTAGGTGCAAATACCTCAGTGTAGTTAATACCTTGCTTTTGCATGAAGCCTTTAGCCACTAATATTACCTTGTGTTTTTCAAGAATGCCATCTAATTTATACTTGTTTTTGTACATCCATTTGTTTCAAACTACCTTTATTCCAAGTGGTATATTAACTAACTCTCAAGTACCATATTTTATCAGAGATTCATACTATTGGTTCATTGCATATCTCCAAGATGCATGTTTGATAACTTCTTGGTACATGAGAGGTTCATTATTCAGAGAAATTTATAGTTCTATAGGTTCCAGTTCAACAAGTAATGATTCATGCACTCTTGCTATTAGGGCACCTCTTTTTCTTGTTTTTCCCATTTCATCTAGTTTGATGTCCTTTAAGAGTTGGCAAGCTTCATGAATTCCTCAAGTGGGGAGCAATGTGGATGTATCACCTACCTCAAAGTTTTCATCATGATCCTAGAATGGATCATTAGGTATGGAGGATGCTGAAAAATATGGATGTGAAACAATACTTTTACCACAATCAACATTACTGTGTTAAGGGGTAGAAGGTGCAGAAGATACGAACATCTACTCAGTATCACAGTTTGGTTCCTCCAAACTTGTGGGTTGATTTATAGATCCTAGAGTTTTGAGTAAATTTTCAATATATCCTCCCCAAATTATAGAATTTTAACATCATATATATTAGCATATTTTGATCTAGGTTGAAGATTGTGTCCCCTGGTATCCAATGTAACTAGTTTTTCTTCAGTCTCTACAAACACAACATCACGTGTCACAATCACTTTTTTATTTGAAGGAATGAATACCTTGTATTCCTTCTTATTCATAGGGTATCCAAAAAATATACCTTTAATAACTCAAGATTCAAGTTTATTTTTGTTCTTTGGAAGAATATAAGCATAACATATGGAGCTAAATATTCTAAAGTGACTGATAGTGGAGGGCATCCAATATATTTTTCATGAGGTGATGGGCTAGTTTTTGAGGGAATCACTATGTTGAGTACATATATAGCAATCCATGTGGCTTCAGCCCAAATATATGGAATTATATTTTTATAGATAAGAAGGGCTCAAGTCATATTCATAATTGTCCTATTCATACATTCAAAAACACTATTTTATTGAGGTGTGCTTGGTATTGTCAATTGATGTTTGATCCCATGTGAGGAAAAATACTATGTGAATTCATTTGAGGTGTACTCACCATCATTGTCACTCTTGAAGATCTTGATTCTACAACTTGATTCTAATTCTATGCAAGTTTTGAATGGTTTGAATAATTTAAAATCTTTAGACTTCTCCAAAAATCCAATCCATAACTTCTTTGAGAAGTCATCGATGAAGGTGATGTAATACCTTTTACCTTTTAATGAGAGAATAAGCATTGGCCCACAAATACCTGAGTGAGCTAGATTTAGTTTTTATGTGGAATTCCACTAAATATTTGGAAAAGGTTGTTAAGAGGATTTAGCAATAATGCATGCTTCACATTTGATGGGTTTGGAGGAGAAGTGTGGTAGTCCTCTGATTTTGGACTCCATTTCTCTTAATAATTCAAGTTTGACATGACCCATGTGAGCATGCCATAATACATCAACAAAAATTTTCTTGGGAGTCATGGTGGAATTAAATACCATGTCAACTTCAGCAATGTGAACTTCAAAAGTAGGATGTCTAGCAAGTCTGATGAGTTTTCCATCTAAGAAACCAATCATACTAACTAATTGGAGGGTGTATGAATGAATCAAAGAGTTTTATATTTGGAAATGACACTTAAATAAAACCCATAGTATATGAGTGTGGATAGTGACAAAATTTTTTACTTTAGAGTAGGGATGTAGAGAACATCAAGTAGCCAAAAATCAAGTAATCTAAGAAGTTTCAATCAAATAATTCTAGCTTCTTCAACTAGTTGAGAGGATTTGTCAACCATGTGAACTACACCAAGTAATTTTGAGTTAAGTTCTTAAAATAAGTCCTTATTGTAAGTCATGTGTTGGGTAACTCTAGTATCCATGATCCACAAACTATTGGTGGAGGTTACGATATGGGCAACTCTAATGGGTTGCGATGTGGGATGAGAAATGTCATAGCTAACATATCCTACATGTACCTCAATAAATATTTTGGGATGGTCAATAGATGGTGATATAGGTGTCCATGTGCTAATGATTTGGGTATGCACAAATTGAGTACTTGGGAAGATGTCTATATCATAGTTATCTTCATTTAAAATATGTGCACTGTGCTTTTAAAACTGCTTGATCTTGTGTGTGGTAATTCGGTAATCAATGGCATAGTTCCCTTCTTTGTTACAATTTTTTCACATGATATTTGAGTTGCTAGTTCCTTGAGAGGTACTAATATATTTTATTTGTCCTTTATTATGTTGTCCTTGACTAGTTTGATGTCATGAGTGTTCATATTGACCATTTTTATAACATTGTCCTTATCCTTTATCTTTGCCTTGACCACAACCTCAGCCACAATTTTTGTTACCTTGATTATTTAAAAATTACATCTTCATCCACCTGAAAGGCTAAGTCACCAAGGTCAGAACTGGTGAAGTTTATGCCAAAGATTTTGTCAAATTCAACAAACATTTTTTCTAAGACTTCAAAGTTGAAAGTTTTTAAGGTTCCACTAGTTGATAAACTGGCAAGCAAGTTATTATAGTCTAGAATGTGAAGACATGACTAAATGAGGAAATCCCATGTGATACATTGATTTTTGAAGTCTTTATCAATGACCTTTTTAATATGACAAAGGTGATGGTGGAATTGGAGTATCTATTTTGCATCTTTATTTTATTCATATTTAGGACAAGATGAAAAAATGCTAGGTCAAATTTGGTGTCAATTTTTTTCTTGAAGACTTCAAGAACTGACCATGCTATGTCATTCTTGGCTTCATAAATCAAATTATGAAGGTAATATTATATGACAAGTAGGATGTTGGCACAAATTTGATCATCATATATCTATCATTTTTCTAGGATAGCAGCATCTATGGGTGGTGTGGGGTTTGCATCCATATGGTTGCACCATAGGTTCTCAAATTTTACATATGTCCTAAGGCCTGTGAACTATTAATCATAATTATCCTTATCTTTAAGGGTACATCCAACATTTTTTTTAAATTTGGAAGTCATTGTGACCTATGACACTACAATTACCTAAAAGAGATGTGTTAAGGTGTGAATAAGGAACATATTACCAAGTGAGGTAAAATATATCTATAAATAATGATCCAAGTGATGACAATGAATGAATTTGATCCACTAGATCTTGCTCACTATCCAAGTGGAATATATTTTACAAATGATGAATTGTACAAGTGGCTATGAGTCTTGATGCAATAGGATGATGATGTGGCTAAATCTAAAGTACTTAAAAAAATGTGTGTAGCCCAAACTAAAATATTGTAGATGAATATAAAAGCTAATATATCCAATAGATGAACATGCGGACCAATATCTTCAACACTATATTACACATATGAATGCTAAAGTGTGGGATGTGCAAAACTAGTAACCTCAATATTATAACTACAATTAGGTGAGGTACTACAAGTTGAAAGGTATAATGAGATTGTATCAAATTGAGGCCTTCACTTGGATGCCCACATAAAAATTCTCAACAGTGAAATCCAAGTTGTGATGGAGCTCAAGTCCTACCAGTTTTCACCCAGTTTATAGTGGTTAGTGATATACTCTCTAAAAAGTACATGCTCTATTCTACAACTATGATGGATATTAGTCTGACTTAATTTTAATCTTGATTAAGATTTTTTAGTTTTTCAAGCATAGGAAAAAGGATGATTCTTTTCCAAAGATTCATGGGTATGGCTAACCTCCTTCACTATGTATTCTCATTAAGTCTAGTCCAACTTTGACTCACAAGGCCTTTAATGCAGATTTTCCACCACCAAGGAAGTGACACCCTATAATTAGGCTAGGCTACAGAATGAGTCATTAGATATGTTCATTTTAGGGATGATGCAAATATGTGAATTGAATTGCAATGAAAGAAAGTAAATAAAAACAAAAAATAGACTTGGAGTGTAGATGGAGTGCTACTATAGTGCTAATGTGGCATTATGTATGTTAGGTGTGATCCACTAGATATTGCTCACCATCAAAGTAGAATAACTTTTACAAATAAGGGCTATAAGTTAGCCAAAAGCAATGTGAAAAATTCTATAAGCCACTTATAAAAGTACAATGGAGAGGCTAGAAACCTGCTATGCTATAAAAAATATGGTTAGTTTACACAAAGGCCACCAAAATATGTCAGATCCAGATTTGGATACTGTATGGTTGTGTAAAAAAACAAACATGATCATTTTACACAAAGGCCACCAAACCTAAACAGATCTAGATTTTGGATACTGTATGGCTGTGTAAAAACAAGCATGATTAGTTTACACAAAAATCGTTGAACTCAATCAGATGTAGATTTTGGATACTATATGGTGGTGTAAAAAATGAACACGGTTAGTTTACACAAAGGCCACTAAACTCGATCAAATATATATTTTGTATAATTACAAATAGAGATACAATATGATATCTACAATATAAAGAAAATCTATGGAGGTTTTATGAAACCTCATGCAATATCCTCATGCTCTCCTTAAACTCGACACAAATTTATGGAGGAGGAGAGGAAGGGAATGTAATGCTTCTCCAATATTGGTTGTGGGAGGGGCAACCATCCAATATATTATACCACTTGTAGCAAGGATCAATGCTATACGCCCAAGCTCAACCACATGAAACAAGAAAAAAGGAGAAGAAAAATTTTAACAATGGAAAAAATAAAAAATCACATATCTTTCTTTGTGTTATGGAATTATATTTTGAGAAAAATGAGATTAGGTTTAGGGTTCCCAAATACATATTACACGTAATTCAAATGGACATAAAATGACATTAAACATTAAAATAACCTATTCTAATAAGGTCTTATTAAAGCCACATAATAATTAATTTGGAACCTAACTAATAAACATGAACTTGTAGCAATAACATGTCTTACCATTATAATCTTTGACCTTCTCTTTTTAACCACTTTGTGTGCCTTATGCACTTTATTAACCAGATTTGTAGTCTATGTTCATTAAAATTTCAGAACCACTCCACTTAGGGCCTCTAACTTAAGACCTTTACCAATAAAACTAGAACCAAACAAAGGAAACTCCATAAAACAAAATGAGTCATGGTTGTTTGGAGCCTGCTCAAGTTTTTTTCCCCATAATGAAATGCTTGCTCATTTTTTAGACCCATCACTTCAGTAGAGTGTTCTGATATACTTGGGAGTTAGTAGTCAATAGGAAAACCAACCTAATATAGACCTACTGACATAGATGTTAGAGTATATTACATCAGTTGGGTCATGTAAATATACCACCTTTGGTACATAACTAGAGTAGGAGTTTACTTCAAAGTAAAGTTAGTTGCTTCAAGTATTGTAATCATGAAAAGTGTCATGTAAGTTGTACCAAGTGTCATAGGTAGATTGAGGAACAAGAAACCTATTCTTCTATATAATGGACTCATAGTTCCATTTATATTGTATCATTCTACTTTTGTAATATTACAAGTCATGTTCATGAAGATCTTGTTTCCTCTTTTTTTCTTTATGATTTTTAAGTATATATAATAGTGCAAAAACTATCATTGGTATCAGAGCAATATTTGAGGAACTTGAAAAGGATTGAAAGGATCAACTCTTGCAAGATTTATTTGGGATAATTATCACCATCCAAAAACAAGTCCAAAAAGAAAAATGCTAATTTCTATAGTAGAAAACCAAAGGCCATTGAATGAGAGGGTAAGTTAGCTAGTTACTTCAATCAATGTAATAAATGCACATGTGTCAATGTGCATGTTGTAATGTGCAAGGTGTCCCCTTGTACAACTGTGTAGAGTGTTGGCCAATGAATCCATATTCCTATATAAATGGCCTCATACAGACATATCACACATCAATTGCATTGGAGTATAGAGTAGTAGATAGTAGTAGAACTCCTGTATGGAGTACAATGTCACTCTTTAGCTTGTATTGATGGAGTGACCATTACCTCCATACTACATTGTATTTTCATAATTTCTATTTATAGTATATTTCAATCATATTGCATAATTACTTTCTTTCATATTTTATGCATCTTATTAGGACCTATGTTAGATCTCTCCTATTGCATATATCCTCAAAAGTGGACAATGGTATCAAAACCACGGTGAATCAAGATAGGAATAGGGAGAGTTACAAGTGAGGACTAAAATAGATCTCAGTTATAGAAATTTTGAGACTACATATGGCTAGATTCTTTCCACAGAGTTGTAGAAAAACTTCATTCCACTAGTTTGATGGATCAACTAGTGAAGGTTACTGATCTCAAGATATCTGTATCTTTTCATGTTAACCATTATCTAAAGTTATTTATTATAGGAAAATATACATTGTGAAAGAGACTCCAATAGTAGAGTCTTGGTGAATTTTGTGTTAGAATATTAATGTGCACTATACCTTGACACTTGTCATTCTCTTTGACACTTGTCATATTTTTCATATAGGCCTTCTACCTATATATTGTACTCATTTCATGTATAATATATCTCAACTTGTTTAGTACTAATGTGCACTATGCCTCTTTTGACACTTTTCATATTTTTCATATAGGCCTTCTGCCTATATATTGTACTCATTTCATGTATAATATATCTCATCTTGTTCAGTATTAGAGATCTCCATTGCTAGATTGAAAAAATTACACATTGCAAAAAAGGCCATAGAAGCCTTGATCCGAAAAAATATCCATAAAAGCCTTGATCTAGAAGAAATTCCATAGAAGCCTTGATCCAGAAGAAAGACCATAGAAGCCTTGATCCAGAAAAAGGCCATAGAAGCCTTGGTTTAGAATTATAAATTCTTTCGTTCTAGTTTCTAACAACTTGTTGCAGGAAAAGGATATTTAGGAAATAGGTTGGGAAGCTTCCTACAATAGAGCTAGTGTTAGCTTTTAAGGATATATACAGTGGGAGAGGTCTAACATAGGTCTTGATAATATGAAAGAAAGTGAGTTTGCAATATGACTAAAATATACTATAAATAGAAAGTGATAAAAATATAATGCAGTATGGAGGATATGGTCACTCCATTAGTATAAGCTAAAGAACTACATTATACTCCATACAGGATATCTACCACTATCTACTACTCTCTACTACAATGCTCTTGATATCTATATGCTACTTCTTATTATCTATCACTATGAGACCCTTTATATAGGAAAATAGATTCCTTGGCCAACACTCTACCTAGTTGTACAAGTGGACACCTTGCACATTATAACATGCACATTGATACTTATGAATTTATTATATTGCTTGAAGTAAGTAGTTAGCTTCCCCCTAAAATAATATCTACTCTAACTATGTACCAAAGGTGGTACATTTACATGACCCAAATAATGTAATATATTTCAACTCTAATAGCTAGGAATAATATCTTCTTAGAATCATTCCAACACTTACAACAACAAGTAGAAGACTGAATATTTCAAAGACCTTGTAAAAAAGGATTCCATTACAAGAGCTACAAATTCTATAGATTGCAGAAGTGAAGATAAGGCAACAATAACATCATAGCAGACTCAAGGAAGAAGAGACTACAGAATACAAGTTAAGGAGGAGATAGGAGATTGGTGATCTACATTCAAGATCAATACCTGTAGAGTGAAGAAGAAAAAAAATCCACAAAAGCATTAATTCTGAAGAACTTAGAAAATAATTCTTGATTCAGAAGAAAATTTCTTGATTCAAAAGAAAGACTCCAAAGAAGATTTCTTTATTCAAAATAAATATTCAAAAGAAGAGTTCTTGAAGAAGAGTTTAGAGAATATTTATTGATTCAGAAGAAGAATTCCTAATTCAAAAGAAGACTCCAGAGAAGAGTCCATGAAATAGGAGATTGGTGATCTCCTTTACTGATTAAATACTTATTTTAGAAGTAGAAGAGATACAAAGTAGACCTCATTGGAAAAAATTCCAATCTTGGAAGAGATAGAAAGGGACTAATAGAGCCCTATTCTTGATTAGAGAAGTAGCAAATTTTAGAGATCCTAGAATAAGATCTCATCACCAATACTTCCAAAAGCAAAATGTTGAAGAAAAGGTCCCAAACTAGAGAAGTTGTAAGATAGAAGACCTTGGGGAGGTCTCAAGGAGGAAAATAAAGAAGTATTGGAGAGCCTTTTTGTAGAGCTCATGAAATCATCATCAAAATATTTCCTAGGATAACTCATTGGAGAAATCCACTACCAAGGAGAAAGCTTCTGATAGTGAAGGACTTGGGGTAATTGTTGCTATTCAACAACAATCCCAAGAGAAGAATAATTTGGCAAGGAGTGCCAAATCCCATAAAAATAATCCAATGAATACCTCAAGATGTTTAGAATCTTGAGAAGAAGAAGATTATATTTGAAGATAAAATTCAACAAGAATATTGAATAAATATTCAGACAAAAGAAGACTACCAAATATGAGAGATTTGGAGATTGGCACTCACAGTAAGAGGTAAAAATTCAAAGAAAAGAGTTATATGAGTCTACAAAAAAAAATAGAAGATCACTAGAAGGATCAAACCACAACATCCTAGGCTCAAGACAAAAAGTTCAAGACCACAGTTTGGTGAAGCAAGAAGTTGTTCAGGATAGTTAACAAGAAGCTATAAATTCATCCACTACAAGGTAGTAACTTGGTGAATCAAACACCAAGATATAAATCTACTTTAGAATCCATTAAAGGTAAGAAACTAGGGTGCAATTAGTTGAACTTAAAATGAGGATTTATTATCAAATTCTATTAAGCACCATATTTGGATCAAAAGTTACAAGAATAAGAACCCATATTATAGTATTCAAGAAAGTGCAAAAAGGAGAATTTATTTTAGGATATATTTGCTCATTTAATAGGATTTAGATATTTTTGAAAGAAATAAATTTATCATCTACCTGTTATCTATTAAAAAATCAAGAAGACTACATCCTCCAATATTGATTATAGTGAAAAATTGCAGAATACTCAATAAGGGTTCATTATAGGTTACTCTTGAAAAGTTGTAGAATATTATTAAGTGCATTTAAAAATTATTTTGAGATTTTATTGAAGCAACAAGGAGAGATTATTGTTACCATTAAAGTGCATTATTAATCCATTAGCACTACACTAGTTAATATTTAACTAGTTACTCTCAAAAGGATTCATTTGTGTTTGTTAATTGTTAAAGATCAAGGACACAAAAATCAGCAGATTATCAAAGTGTCTAGAGACACTATTTGGTACACAGAACCTACAAAATTTTATGGACCAAATAAAACACCACAAATCATATCATATTCCTCCAAGGAAATGGAGAATAAAGCCACCATAAAATCAGCAAAAGAATCTTCAAATCAAAATTTGGTGAGTCTCAGATTCAAAGTGCACTAAAGGCTATTTACAGAGAAAAATAATGCAAAAATTACTTCTAAAAAAATCTTCTATCTACGTGGTTATTACCTTGGGTTTATTACCAAAGTAACCAAGAAAAGGAGAGAGTTGTCTAGGAAAAGAGACAAAATCAAATCAGCCCTTGCCTACAAGAAAGCCACCATTAAAACCAGTAGAATATAGTGCAAAAGGAGATGTAAAAATAAGGTATTGTATTTACAAGTTTGTTTACATTATCTTGTACCATATCAATCTATCCTAAAAATGAAGAAGGATAGAGTTTAAGTGCCACAAAGGCACATTCTTCACAAAGGAAATCAACTGAAAGTGGCCATGTAAAGAGCATTCTCCAAGCAAGGTAGAAGAGTCTCTCAAAAGGCTCATATATTCTATGATTTGGATAGCCGAACCTACAAGAAAATAAAGCACAATACAAATAAAGGAGAAGCATTATATTCAAGGACAATATTATCTACAAAAGGGATTTCATAACAGGTTGAAAAAAATAAGGGAAACAAAGCACAAAATATTACACTAGATGTATATCTAAGGAGCATCATTGGAGTATTTCAAACTCCACCATAGTAGTGATTTAAGCCTTCAATATAATTGCACAAATCCTAGCTTCAAGTCTCTAAAGATATTGCTCTCCACTCCAGCTAGAACCAGCTCATACCAAGCACTATCAAACAAAGGTAGAGCTAGTTGTGTTGCATTGTTAATAAGGGTATTGCAAATATACATTGAAGAGGCATTACATAAAAATCTCATGCAAAAAGGGAAGGTAACACTTGGCACCTTTAAGGAAATCCTAACGTTTCCCACATGAGCACTCATCCATTGCAATTTTTACCAAGAAAAAATTATAGGGAAGAAGGTTGGTGTGTTAGAAGGAAGAAGACACATGTCATCAAAAAGAATGAGTTCTCATCCAAGAGTGTAACACTCATAAATTACCTCACAAAAATTTACAAGTGGAAATAAGCATCTTCTCATCCCTCAAGTTATCAAAGATAACCATTGTGACACTTGTCACACATTTCAACATTCCTCTTCTATTAGCCAAATAGCCAAATTTATAGCATATTCATAGCTGAATAACCACATTCATAGTAGCCTAAGTTGTAGCGTGGAAGAAAGGTGAATAGCATTAAAGGCTCTAGTCAAGGGAGATCAAAGACTTTATAATTGAGGAACCACCATCCAAGCATTGAAGCAAAGGAATAATCAAAGCATTACATTGGCTATAGAACCCAAAGAAAGAACATAAAGTTTATTGTCATCTATGGCTCAACATCGAATATTTTGGGTTTACAACATTATAAAGATAAGAATTTACCTTATCCTAATTTACTTTCATTAATAGGAATTATAAGGGTATAATATAAGGTTGAAAACTATAGGGAAATCAACCATATTTGAAAGCAAAAATTAAAGGAATTTATAGCTTAATATTTGCAAATTAAACTTAGGGGAAATAAGGATTTATGCTTGGAAAATTTAAAATTTCATTATTAAAAATATTATTGTTTTTAAATATAACAAATTAGGGAGTTATACGGAATACTACACCAAAGTAGGATTTTGGAATTTAGAAACATTAAATATCAAATATCAAAAGCTACAAAAAGAGGTTCATTAATAATGATCAAGAGTTGAAAATTAATTTGTATTCTTGTCTCAAAACTACATTAAAGGGGTAAAAGAAATTCAACCATTAGAACCTCATCAAATTAGAAAGTGCTTAGTTGAATAGGAGAAATAAGTAGTAACAAAAGTTGATTTTGGTATTTACAAAAATTTACAAAATCAACCTAAAATTGAACTACTATTCACAAAAATCACTTTATCACTCATATAGCATATTCAAAATCACTAGGGAGACATAATACATTTTACAAAACTTGATAATAATAGCATTCATTCAAAATTTATCAAGTACTCAATCCATTTGGGAATCATAAGGTTTCTACAAATTCTACAAGGATTTTATTAAATCAAATATCTTGACTAGGGAGATATAAGGAAGCCTACAAAACCTAAGATACAAAATGTCTTATCAAAACAAGTTCATATATTCTAAACTAGGGAGTTATAAGGTAGACTACTACAAAGGTTCTACAATACCACAATGGAAAGAAGAACACACTTTCACACAAAGAAAAAAGAATAATTCACACACACTACATCATGCCACAAATGCAAAAATAATCCAAACATGGAAAATACAACAAATAAGGAAAATACATGGTACATTGACTTAGGAGCTAGTCATCACATGACTAGAAATCTATAATGGTTTAATTATATTGAAATCACTAATGGTTACAGACTAAGAATTATAGATAGTCAAACTTATCCCATACACAGATATGGATGTGTAACACCAAGTAAATCATTTCCAAACTTTCTACTACAAAAATTATTGTATGTTCCTGGATTAGCATTCAATCTCATTTCAGTAAGCAAGTTAGTAGAAATAAATTGGATAGTCAATTTTAGATATATGAATGATATCAATACATGCCTTATAATGAACCAAGGTGATATAGAAGCAACAAGATTAATCCATGGAAATACATATATCCTAGACTCAATGGAAATCTCACAAGACATTGTTGTATTTCAAAATGATACTAACTCATTTTTTGAGGAATGAGTTGAAGAAAATGAAGAGCCAATACACCATAATGGAAAGCATAGAAGAATCAAAATAAAAAATATGAGAGGTCAACAACACTATGCTCTACTCATCCAACTACAATCTGAATAAGCAACAAAACCAAAGGAAGAAACTCACAAAGAAGAAAACAAAGGAGGATGGGTAGAAGAAGATCTCTATGAATAGGCTAAATACCATATTGAAGAAGAAGATATCTATGAACAGGCTAAATACCATCCTGAAGAAGAAGATCCATATTGAAGATTGAAATATTCAATACCCAAATAATGTAATAAAAAGGGGTGTTAGAGTTAGAGTATATTACATCATTTGGGTCATGTAAATGTACCACCTTTGGTACATAGTTAGAGTAGGAGATTACTTTAGGGGGAAGTTAGCTAGTTACTTCAAGCAATGTAATAAATGAACAAGTGGCAATGTCCAAGTTGTAATGTGCAAGGTGTCCCCTTGTACAACTATGTAGAGTGTTTGCCAAGGAATCTATATTCCTATATAAAGGGCTTCATAGAGACATATCACATATCAAGTGCATTGTAGTAGAGAGTAGTAGATAGTAGTAGAACTCTTGTATGGAGTACAATGTAGCTCTTTAGCTTATATTGATGAAGTGACCATTACCTCTACATTGCATTGTACTTTTATCATTTCTATTTATAGTATATTTTAGTCATATTGGAGAATTACTTTATGTTATAATTTCTACATCTTGTTAGGACCTATGTTAGATCTCTCCCACTGCATATATCCTCAAAATCTAATAGGGATTGAGTTCAAATTACTCCATGGATTTTTTTCTAAAAGGATTTTTTCTCTTTATCTTTTCTATTTCATAAATAAAGGATAAAATAATGGATAGAGTTCCTTAGTTTAGAGGTAAAGATGCATATATTTAAGACCATATATTGAGAATTTTTATATTAATACAAAATCTATTAGAATTCTTCTGGTCACTAATACGAATATTTTGAAGAATATTGGTAATACTCTAGGTGATTTCATCTAGGAGGGATCAACTACTAAGGAAATAATACATGTTGTATACACTTAAATATGTGTTGCTATGGATATTTCAAAAACTTTACTATAGTCCATTAGGATTAAATCTAAATCAAGAGAATGGGATCAGCAAGTAGATTGTGAAAATATTGCATTTTGATGTTGCTAATATCATGAAACCAAACATATGGCAAGAGACTACAAAGTAAAAATTGTGGAAAAATTTGAGCATGGGGGTAGCTTCAATATGAAACAAGGATATCATATCATAATATAAGCTAGCTCAAATCAAGGATTTTCCACTCCTAAGAAAGATAAATAAAAATATATCTACATCATTAGATGGAAAACACCATTATAGTTCCCTTCAATAAACCATTAAAAGAAAATGACATGAGGGATGAGGAAGTACAATGCACAAATTTAATTATAGAAGTTAAAGGTGAGAAGGAATAAGAGAATGTAAAATTTAAAGCAATGGAATACGTGGAGGAAACATTTAAAGCAAAGTAATATGAGGAGGCAAATTTTAAAGCGAATGAGGTGAAGGAGGTCAAACAAAAAAAAAAATCTCAAGTAGAAAAAACTATTTTCCATACAACAAAAATGAAAAAGTAGTATAAAGTCTATTCATTGCACTTTAGGGTTGAAGAGCATCACAATAGAGAAAATAATATGGATGATGTCCAGGAAAATTTAGGGTTTCTAAGTCAACATAATAAAGTAATGACTATGGAGGATCATTTATGCACTTTAGGGTTTTTAGGGAAACATATGAAAGAAAGTGTTAATGAGGATATTCCTTGAATTTCATATTTTTTAGGGAAACATAAATCCTTAGAATATAAGTATCATTATGAAAAATATGGAAAAATAAAATTCTAATATGCATGTACCATTGTCCTTAAGGATAGTACTAAAGAGACTTCTAAAACAGATGTGAAAGACGTTGGCCTGGAAGGTGTTGCTTCATCTCTCATGCAGATGGACATTCCCCCTGATGGTTGAAGGCCTTTCCACTATTTTTAGGTTCCTCCATGGTGGAATATAGCTTCCTTTTGAATTCATCTATGGCGGAGGATTGCTTCCTTTTGGTTTCTGTCATATTTTTACCTGTTTCTCTCTGTTCCTTTTTTTCAAAGGATGCTTCTTTTTTGCTCCTTTTAGTCTGAGGTTGTAATTTTTTGTTTCAACAAGCAGTTATGTGGTTCCTTTTTGTCTGCTCCTTTTTTATCCTTTGATGTACAAGGCATTGGGGTGCCTTTCAAATGCCATTTTTGAATAAAATTATTAATTTACCAAAAAAATGAACAATATGAAAAAATAGAAGAGAAGGATGAATATGAGAGTGTTGGTGTGAATGGAAAATTGAGAGGAATCCCATCAAAGAATGAATAAAAATAAAAATAAACTCAAAGGAATATTTATTTGGGAAGCCAAATAAAAATATCATAGGTGTTAACAAGAAGTGGGGCTAAGCCCACTAATAAAAATAAAAAGTGATGATGGTGCAAATGATAAGATGGAATATTAAGGGTATGAATAAGACCCCTAAAAAAAGTTATTATAAAATTAATAGTTTTTTATAGTCGAGTTTATTTTAATACAAGAAGTACAATTTATATAGGAATTTAAGGATGCTTTTAAGAAGATTTGGAATATGGGTGAATATCTAGCAGTTTCTTCTAGAGGAGCTTTAGGTGGTATTGCAATAATATGGGATAAATGCAAATGGGATGGGAAATTATTAGAAGAAAAATGTAATTGGGTTGATGGACTACTTTAAAAGAAATAGGAAAACATTAAAGTTAAGTTTATATGTATATGCTCCAACTATAGTTACTCCTCATGAAAGATGTTGGAAGGACCTTATCATATTTTTATCAAATAAAATGATGACTCATTATGATCTATGGATTCTTGGGGCATGATTTCAACACTGTTCTATCTCCTTTAGAAAATAAATATGGTATTCTAGGATGGTCTACATCAATACAATATTTTTCTTTATTTGTTAATTCAAATGACCTTTGGGATGTTATTCCTTAAATTTTTTAACATATATGGGGTAATAGATGCATTGGGAAAACTTATACAGTAGAAATACTGAATAGATTCTTGTTATCCAATAAATGGTTACAAACAAAGTATATGAAATCTTCATATATTTTATTACAAGTAGGATCAGATCATAAACCTATTCTTTTGACTTATTATTTATCCAATAATGGTTATCCAAATCCATTTTGCTTTCAACCTATATGGCTCTAAGACCCTAAATTTTTATATATGGTTATTTTATGATGAGATGAATCAAAATTTGAAGGATCATGTATGTACAAGTTTGTTCAAAAAATAAAACAGTGAAGGAGCAAATAAAAATTTGGAATTCCAAATATTTTGGTAACATTTTTAAATAAAAGAAAGAAATTGAATCATATATCAAAACTTTACAAGAGATAGTAGAAACGAATGGCTCAGGATTCGTGTGGGAAAGAAAAATAATTACTTTATTATTATCATAATGCATTGGTAAAGGAGTCATATTAGTTCCAAAAATCTAGGGATAAATGGATCAAGGATGGAGATAGAAACACAAAAAAAACATGCTACAACAAAAACAATTTTTTATTTTCATTCACATCAATAATATTTCAACTCCAAATGAAATAAATTGAGGATGAATAATATCTAATTAAGGAAGCAATTAATTATTTCAAAAACATTTTGTAGAATAGTGGGCAACATAATGAGTTACAATATAAGCTTTTTCAAAATATTCCATTAATTATAACATAGGGACAACATGAAATCTTGATTAAGAACATATTTATGGAGGAGCTACATGAAGTAGTTTTATCTTTCCATACTAACAAGGCGCCTAGCCTCAATGGATTTTCTACAATTTTATTTTAAAAATTTGGGATTTATTAAAGAGTGATATGTTATTTGTGGTTGAAGAGACCTAGAAAAGGAACACTATAATAAGTAATATCAATGTCACTTTTATTACATTGGTTCCCAAGAAAGATGAGATATAATATTTTGATCATTTTTATGTAATAATATTTTGTAATATGATTTATAAAATAATTTTAAAAGTTATGAAAAATGGATTGAAAGACATTCCAGGTTGTGTTATCTTAGAGGAACAAGGTGGTTTTGTCTATGGTAAAAAAATCTTGATGGTATAAGCATTGCATATGAGGCCATATATTATCTTCATTCCATAAAACTACCAAGTATACTTATAAAATTATATATGAACAAAGCATATGATAGGGTTTCCTAGAAATGTGTACATGATATTCTCAAAAAGTTTGATTTTGATTATAGTTTGTGTGAATGGATTAAATGTTTTTATAGCACTATAAAATATTATATTTTGATCAATGGTTTTCATATTGGTTACTTCAAGTCATCTTGTAGACTTCATCAAGGTGATCTACTATATCCTTAAGTATTCATCATTCTTATAGAATCATTAAGGAGATAATTCTCAAAGGCAAAAATGGAAGGAAAAACCAAAGGTATTCAAGTTGCAAAAAATTACTCCTTCAAATATGATATCTAATTTGTTGATGATACTTTTCTTTTAGGCCATACCTTATTCACTAAGGCCATGAAGTTTAAATCAATATTATCATGCTATGAGAAGGCTACTAGATAGTTGGTTCCAAGATTTTTCATTAACACTGCTCTAAATTTACAATAAATTATTGTGAATATTTAGGGTTTAAAATTGAAAATTTCCATCAACCTACTTGGGAATTTCTTTGTCTTATAAAGGAAATAAAAATAATATTTGGTTCTCTTTTTTGGATGGAATAAAACATTATCTGGTAGGTTGGAAAGGTAAGTTCTTAACCATGGGAGGAATACTACAACTCATAAATACTACATTGCAATCCATCCCTATTTATATGATATCACTTTCAAGATTTCTAGTAGGTATAGCATCAAAAATTGATAAAATTTAAAGAGAATTTTTTTGAAAATTTTGTGAGAAAAAATATAGGTTTCCTCTTTGTAAGTGGAATAGGGTTTGCAAAGGAAATGGTGTTGGAGGAGCAAGCTTGTAAAATTGTAGACTTGTGAATTTGGCATTAGGAGAAAAGTTTGGGTGGAGATTATTTAGATATCAAGGAAATAATTAGGCAAAAATATAACTTTAAAAATATATAGGTTCTCTTGATGCAATGAAATTATTTAGAAAAATAACCCTACCAAGGGATCATCAATATGTAACTTCATAAAAGATACTTTAAAATTGATAAATAACCATATTAGATGGTCATTCAATGAGGAAAATTATGCAAATTTTTGGTATGATGCTTGGTTAAAGTCTTATCCTCTTATCTTGTAAACCATTGGCTCATGCATGCCTATCTTGTAAAGGTCCAAAGTTCAAATACTATATCAATATCAGTAACAACTCTATATGATGGATTTCTTTCAGTAACCTGGTCAAAAAAGAGAAACCCAAAAAACTTGCACATGAACTTCAAAAGATAATTCAAGAGTTTTATTTACTGATTTTTACATGAAAGCTTGAGTTAGTTTGGAATCTATCAAATAATGGTGGATACTCAATCAATTTAGGATATGAGTAGTTAGAGCAATCAAAATTTCCTACTCCCTAATATTTTCCTTGGTAGAATGTTTGGGCATTAGAGGCTTTCCCTAAGGTATTAAAATTCCTTTGGTTAGTAGTTCAAAGTAAGATTCTTAAAGGAGAGAGTCTATAAAGAAGAGGATATCATAGACCTTTTAGATGTACCTTGTGTGAGAAGTATTTAAAAACATTAGATCATTTACTTCTTTATTGTCTCTTTGCTTATACCATTTGGTGTTACTTTTTTTGAAATATCAAAATATATTAGGTAGCTTCATCAACATTGAAAGTGTAGACACCTAAAATATGCCATATTTAGGAGAACTACTCATATGGGCACATTCATAGATCATGTGACTAAACCTTGGGACATTACAAGTGCCAAAAGTGGTTTTCACCACTCATTTGGGGTAGCCTTAGCCCATCCAAGCCTAGTCGCGATGAACTAGAGCAACTGGATTCTAGTCGTTGAAGCTCAGAGCGGCCAGCCCTAGCCACTGTAGATGACAATGACTAAGCCCTAAATAGTAACTTGTTAAAATAGCCTAGTTTTGGGTGGAAGTGGTAGTTTTCATGCAATAAAGTCGAGCAGGGATAACTTTGCACTCCTACTCACATCCAGTCTACATGAGAGACTCAATTACAGGTTTAGACATTAGTTTAATTGGCCTTCAAACATAGAAAAATACAATACTTCTCATGCTAACATCCAGTGTGCATGCAAAATTCAATCCTAGGGTTTGGAAATTGACCTAGGGTTTCAAAAATAATATAAGGTGCAAACCTAAGAGCACCAAGGGGACTTTTTTACAGAGATATTTTGGAGACCTTTAGCAGAGATACAACCAAGGAGAGATTTTAGAGACTTGGAGATATTTTATTGTAGTGAAGCCCTATCGTATCAGAGAGAAAATTGGAGTGTCTTTTAGGAGCAACAAAGTGCTAGCCGATTGAGAGGTTATCATCTACAGGATATTCAACCCATCATGCATAAAAGACAATCATTTCAACTTCAGCAATAATATTAGATCCACAGCCTTGGATTAATAAATACAGTTTTCATATTAGTGGTCGTTGTCTCAGACAGTGGCCCGTAGGCCTAGTCTAGGGTTCTTAGCATTAGTTTCTTTTATTTAGCTTGTTACATGTTTTTATGCCATTAGCATAGATCTAGTTTATCACATTTACTTGCATTCATAGCTTTAGTTTCTATCATCATTGAGCATATTTCTATTATCATTAGGATTTTGCTAACAACCTCATCCGGGGAGGCAATCCTGGATGGATGAGTGTTTGCTATTTCTTTCATACTTGCAGGACTACAGGTTCACTAGACAGATTATCAACATATGAAAGCAAAATGATCCCTCTAGGAGCCAAACCTGGAGAAGGAGGCATCTGTAAGCTCTCATACAATTCTGTGTGTGTCACCGAGAAGCCTGTGAGAGTGCATCACCCCTTTGCAAGGGGATATCATACATCTGCTGCCCTATTTTGTAAAATTTATATCAAATGAAGGGAATCCCTTAGAGGGATCTATATGTAACAAAACTTGAGAAAAAGCAATAAAGAGCATCATTTATTCATTTCTTCTTATTTTGGTTGTATCTACTTTCACATCCTTCATTTAATACATGATAAAGTATAAATAAATCAAATAATATTTTTAAATAGAGTAGTGGACAGTGCACCTCTTCCCCAGGGTCACTACAGATGGCGATCATGGTGGGACCCCCACCAAGTTTTTATTTTTTTCCAATTTAAATATTTGGATTTTTGTGTGCATATTTAGTTGCTCTGGTCTACAGTGGCCTATAGACTTAGCCACACCTACTAACAGAGGTCAGATATCAGCCGCTCTGATAAAAAATGACTAGAATTGGAGTGCAGTAGAGGATAGAATCTCTGTTCTCTGAGATGGATTAGAGGTTGGTACACTTTTTTGATGTTTTATGGTCTTTTGTCTGCTTATGGTTTCCTAAAATAGTGAATATTAAGACACATTTTAATTTGGAAACTAAATAATGGAAAGGAAAGAACTTGCATCTTACACCTCTTAGGATTTTTTTTAGATTTACTCTAGGCATTGCTAGGAATAGTGGCTTATGCTTGTAAAGTCAGCCCTAGAATACATTGTGCTAGAAATCATTTTTTGGTTTGCTTGCTTTGAGGCCCTGCTAGAGGCCATATTCACACCAAATAGAGTGCATCCATGAAACTCATATTAGTTTATGCATATTTTTGAAAACTAAAATGTCATTTGTATTAGGCATATAGGAAAGATGCATTTCTTCTGTACGATGCATTTTACTTTATGTAAATTTAAAATGAACCCCACACACGTACACATATTTTAAACATTGGGGAGTTGGATTTCATCACCAACCCTCAATTCAGTCTGGTGACGTTGGCATTCATATCCTTTCATCGGTTTGCCCCCTAGATTTTCCTAGAATGGAATAAGGAACTTCTTTATAGTAGTACTAAGTTACTCATGTTCAAATTGTCTTCCACTATTGGAACAATCATTGGTTCAGAGTGTAAAATCTAGGTGAACCCCCCACTGGGATTTAAGTAGTGTACCATAGTCTCTTATTGATAAAATCATGTTTTGCATGGGTGTTCTTGATTCCCACTATGGATGAGTCTCCTCATTCTAAATCCAAAACAAGAGAAAGAAAACAAGAAAAACACATCAAAATATAGCAAACATTTTAGGGCACACATAAATCGGTAATCAAGATAAACACTTGCTTGATATTGTTTGGCTATATTTAATTACAACACAAAAGACTAATTCATGAACACAATGGTTAAAACTAGAAGTAAGCATCCTTGGTCCAATACCAAGGTAGAATCTGAAGCAACACATACCCATAGGTGAAGTCATAGTAACTTTGAACCACCTACTCATAAGACCGTGGGATGCAGTTCTACGAGCTTAAGAGGTGATAACTCAACCCATGGGGGTTCTCCTCAAGAAACCCCAGTTAGGGAGACACATCATGGAAACAAATCACCTAAAAACAATGAGGCTTCAAGGCCTCCTTCATCATGGAGACACGAGGAGGCCTCAAGGCCCTCCTCTAAACACACAAAAACTTCTCAAAGACATGAGGAGGCTTCAAGAGCTTCCTCCCCACATGGAAATAAAAGGGGTTCTAGACCCCACTCTTCACATAGCGATAACGAGGTTTCCCTACCTCCATACTCATGAAGGAATGGTGGGGCCACAAAGCCTTTATCACCAAAAAGACACACGAGAGTCATAACATCTCAAACTTCACATGGGACACTTAGAACAGATCTGCCCATTGAGGGGCATGAAACTAGAGTTACATACAATCGTGGGAATAAAAAAAAATATACCCTTCACACAAGAGGAAGGATTACAATAGATTATAACCTTATTGGTGTAAATGGCACCCCATGGGATCAGCCATGGAAAATAAGATAGTTAGATGAGTTGGATCGATTTCATTCGAGTCCAACTCCCAGAACCATAGCCATAGAAAATTTTGCTTTTGGAAGTTCACAAAGTGTTACTTCTAAATGCACCACCCAACCTGGGGAAGCTTCAAAGCGACCCTGTAGTACATATATCGAATCTGATCATAGAGGTACTTATGAACACACTAAACAAGTTACATTAGCTAGCAAAAGCAAAGAAATAGTGGAAATCTCTTCAAGGAATCTATCAATCAGAACCACAAGAACAGAATCAGACAAACATGAATATTCTTTAACATTACAATTTGATCGCATGCGATAGTTAGAAAATGCATTATGCAAAGATCAAGAGCTAGTGGAAGCTCTCAAGCATGACAAATAAAAGGAAAGACTTTTGCACCAACATGAGCAGTGTTTAAGAGAACAATCTGAGCAGCTAGCTCGTATCAACCTACAAGTAAGTGGTAATGATAACCAAAGAGATGAACGTTCTGACTCGCCAAAATAAGGACACATTAGGCAAGAAGAAAGCCCATAATAAAACCACCACTCAAATCATGAGCAAAATAAAATTGGTGGGGAAAGGGTAAACATGATAAATCAGGATCAAACACATCCTGAATCCCCTTGTAGGAGGAAAGATAATAGAATAATTTAAGTGGATAAAGGGTTACCTCCATTACCACCATGAGTGGGCCTGTAAGAAGAGGAAATCCTCACCTCAAAGGCATTCTAGGAACTCGCTGAAAAGATGAAATCCTTTGAAAAACAAGATACGGCTGGGAATGTTGAGTAAAATACACAACCAACCATTATGCCCATTAGTTCCTAGCCCTACATATCATAAGAACTTTGAAATTCCTAGGTTAGAAAAATTTGAGGGTGAGGAGGATGCATAAGATCATGTTACCAATTTCATTAATGCATGTTTTCATATTGAAGACAACGATGCTTTTGTGCTAAGAACTTTCATTATGACATTTTCAAGTGCTACCACTTAATGGTTCAACCAACTACCCAAGCACAACATATCTAATTTTGAACAACTAGTAAATGCTTTCCTGAAATGTTTCTCCTTTGGTACTAAAAATAAAGTGAACCTTTCAGACCTATCCAACTAAAAAATTATGATGATGAGCCAGTAATGGGTTATGGGGATATATGGAGAAAATCCATGGCAAAGTTATCATTCTTCATATCATCCACATGTTCACCAAGAGTTGTTCTAAACACATCTCCATATTATTACAACTTCAATAATATCCTTCATTTGAGGAAGCATTGGAATAGGCTAAACTCATTGAGGACATAAAAGTAGATGAGGGAACCATCAAGCTCCGAACCAAGAAGGAGTGGAACAAAAATGGCAAGAATGACAAATGCAAGTAGAAGTAGGCAAATCCTACTCTAGTTAATCAAGTATTATTGGTTGCACCTAAGGGTGGGGTTGCGCAACAACCATAAAATTATCAAGCACAACCCCCACCAACCAATTACGATCAAAAGAACAATCAGGGGCAAAATAGAGAATGCAAGCCACCTCACTATTTTAAACCTCTGTTAGAGTCAATGCAATTAATTTTCAACCAGTTGAGCAAGGCTGGGAAGATCAAATTTCTTGATGTACCTCTTTTATATCCCAACTGTCCTAAGCCGAAAGGATATAAAGAAGATCAAATTTTCCCTTATCATAGGATACCGGGGTATGGCATTGAAGTTTGCATGGGTTTCAAGAACTAGGTGCAAAATATGATTGAGGTGGGAGAAATTAAAGTTGAAAACCCATTGGTTCCTGATAACAGAGATATGGGCATATACAAAAACCTGCTGCTAAACCATGAGGCCCCTAGAGGGCAAGGTGCCCAAGTCAATCAGGTTCAAATTGATACACCTACCCACAGATGCATTGGGATGGTTTAAATTGTCAACATAGCAACCAAGAGTAAATGATATGGTCAACCACAGCCTCCTGCGGCTCCCATTAATGTCCCAGCTACACCTAGGTAGAGGCAGGGGCAAAAAATCCTTCCAATTCCACAAACCCGACCTATGGTAACTGTTCGGAGTAGACTAGAACAAAACTTACAAATGACTCCAACCAAGCTATTTATCTATGAGCTCATACAATAGTCCCCAAAGCATAGGGAGACTTTTATGGATATTTTGAGATCAACTGAGCTTCAACCATAGGACCCCAATGCAATCACTCATTTTGTGGGACAAGTACAACAATGCCAAGAACTTGTAATTTGATTTTATGATCATGATATTAAGAAAGTACCTACTGCCTTACTAGACCCTCTACTGCACATTTTTGCTTTAGTTAATGATTTAAATTTTAAGCGGGTCTTGATCGATATAGGTTCATCAATCAACATCATCACAATAACAAAAATAGGGCACCTTAAGATCCCCAAATCCAATATCATTCCAGAAGCCTACATGTTAAGAGATTTCAATGATGCTTTATGCTCTACTGTGGGAACGATAGTCCTACCCATTAACGTAGGGCATAAGACCATCCATGTAATGTGTCATGTCTTGGAAGGGTCCATGCAATATAAAATCCTCCTAGGGCATCCCTGGATAAGAGATATGAAGTGTGTTCTTTTGATTTTACACCAATGTGTCAAGTATGTGTACGATGATAAAACCTATGTGGTTCTTGCTGATAAAGAGCCATTCAAATATGTCCATCAGGTGGATTTTCTAGGAGATTTTATGATTCCTTCCACCCACCTGTATGTAAGACCTTCATCTCCAACTATGCAACTAGATGACAGAGACAAAGGGGTATGAAAAAACCCTTCCACATCGACACCTCCTCTTGCACCCAAAACAACTGACACTTCTAAAAGACCATCAACGTCTAAACCTAAAGACAATCAGAAGCTAAAGGCACCCTTAATTTAGGAAGAAAAACCCAAAGAATTTTTAACTATAGCCATTGCATAAATCCCAAGTCCCATGGAAGAAGAAGATATCCAGGATCAAGCCGAGGAAATACTAGAATCTTCTTTGCCAGTATCGTCTGTAGGGTCATACACATCACATGCGACAATACACTTGATAAGTATAGGGATAGGAGAGTACCTTGTGAATAATATAACATTCACATCCATCATTGAGTCTGCATAAGATATAGGATGGCCAAAAGACCTAAGACCACTAGTGGGAACTATGGTTTCGCTTGGAATCCCTCCCAACAAGACCAACTATATCTATGATGGCCTAGATTGCGCCCATGAATATTCAGACATAGAAGAGGACAATTATGAACTATTAATTATTAATGTTCATTACCTCTCTAATCTTGAGTTTTCTCTAAGATACTTTGAACATTTCCATTGGCATGGCTATGGTCTTGGCATATATTACCAGGGGTGTAGGCGGCCATACAAGCCGCAATACCAACTTCCCACTAACAGGTTTGGGTTAGGCTACCACATCAAAGGTCAAGATGAATCTCTAGAAGCATACTTGGACAGATTAAGCTTGGGTTTAGGAGAAGACAATGATTTTATTCCTTATCACCCATTAAGTACAAGACATCTGATCAATGAGCAAGTGGTCATGGTAAACATACCACCACCAGAGATTTATCATCCAAAATTCTCAATTGATGCCACCCTAATAGGTTGCATCTTGTGGGATTAATAAAAAGAAGAAAATGGATATGTGGTAAGCAATGATGAAGCACAGGTAAGCTTAGCCTATCATCAGCCTTGCTATTTACAAAGTCTTGCCTAGTCTAGTCACAATGAGAGTGGATACATATCGGATAAAAGTGACTATGAGTCAGAGGACTAAATAGAAACAACCTACCTAGAGCCAAGGTAGTGGCCCCATAGCTTGGGAAAAGAAACTAATACAAATAGCATCTTCATAAGTGATGAAGAATATGAGGATGAGACATAGATGGCCTACTTGGGGCCAAGACACAGACCCCTTGTCTTAGGGGCACATACCAATGCTAATGGTTTTTGGATAAGTGATGATGACTATGAATATGAGATTGATATAGCTTATATTAGACCTCATCACTTGCGAAAATTCAACATGCTGGTAGAAATATAAGTGGCACTTCGTGCCATAGACCCTGGCTTGTGGGTTTTTGGAAGACATGTCAACTTAGATGCCATTTACCATGCAATAAATCCCCCTCTGCCTATGTTTAGAAAGCTCTTGGAACCCAAAAATCCTATTATCTGGCCTTCTCATGGGCTAGATCTAGAGATTCCTTTTCCTCCAGAGCCTCATCGTGAGTATGTAGGGAAAATATTTGAGATAAGATTTCACCCATGTGGTCCTGGAGATTTTATTCCATCCATCAACACAATCTCCATTGATTTGACCACTCCACTTCATAACCCAGTAGATCCTACTAAACCATTGTATCTTGATGTATATGCTATTGATTGGGATCACTTTGATTCACTTGTAGAGCTTGAGGATATTTTCCCTAACGAAGATATGTTACAATCATTTCATTTTGCATCAGGATATGCATATGATGTATTCCATGTTGTTTTGGATCCTGAGTCAGTAGGACATGTAAATCCCACCGATGACATTCATTTAATACCCATGCCTCACCAACTAGAGGATGGGTCGCATATGGTTGTAGAAGCAAATTTTGAGGTGGACATCAACGATGATCCTACTCAACCAAAAAAAGTCAAGTTCGAAGAAAGTCTATCTCCAAAGGAACGAGCCATCATAATCCCTCTCCTTAAGGAGACACTAAACCTTTTTTCTTGGACCTACAAAGACATGCTAGGGATGGATCCAAATTTAGTGGTTAAAAACCTTTCATTGGATCACATGAAGAAGCCAGTCAAGCAAAAGATGAGGAAAATGCATCCAACTATCGCTTTGATGGTGAAGAATGAGTTGCAAAAACTATTGGATTGATTTTTTTTGAATTTTTGCATTGCTTTTCTGAAATTTACTGCATGATTAGGTGCATTTATTCCTCTTTCACTTATAAATAGGATAGTCTATCATTATTTGCACCATTTTTCATGTTTTAGTGTGATTTATGCCTTAGATGCACTATAGTTATGCCTTGATTTTTATCCTTAGATTCTTTCTACTCGGGATCAGGACCCGAAGATCTTAAATGACCTCCTACCATGTATGGATGATGCGGACTAGGCATGGTTTAATGCCCATGTATTATAGTATGTGACCAGGATACCCCATATTATGTCATATCAGGCCTACCTCACGACTTTGGATCACCAATGGGATCCTAGGACTAATACCTTCCACCTTCCTACCAGTGAGATGACTATCACACTGGAGGATGTATACAGGATTTTCTAGATTCCTTTTTATGGAGTGGCTATCATTTATTTGGCCACTAATTACCATGAGGTAATATTTCCTTGGGTGTTCAGGAGGCATGCTATGGCTGCTTTCAAGGACACAAAATCTGGTGGTGTATCTATTCTGCGATGGTACTGGACAAGGGTATTTTCTAAGAGGTATGTGGTGTTGTTGATGGTCATCAGCAACATGCTTATCCCAGACTACTCAAGCTTGAGGGTCCCTTGGAACCTCCTTGTGATGATTCAATATTTGGTGGATAGTGAGGATCCTATCATCTATGCATGGGGAAGTGCTTTGCTAATGTAGTGCTATGATGAGTTGTATCACATCCATTGGTGGGGTCATTCCAGCATCGCTTGTAGCTTGATCCTACAAATATGGGTATGGGAGCATATTCATGTAGATCATCCCAGAGGTTTTCCCATAGAGCTCATAGAGATTGATGATTTGATGCAGTGCTATACCACCAAATGGGCTCAAGAGCACGAGGAGTGCAAGAGCCACCCTCATGTGGGGGAACTCCCCCATTACATTTCTTATTTTACTGGGTTGTAGACCCACAATATCATATGGCACCCCTATCAGGACTTCCCAGCCTGGGACAGGGTAGCCAGATTTATAGCTAGGATGTAAACCCAGGTAATAATGACAAATACAAGCATAAGTAGGAAAACCCTGCTCTAGTTAATCAAGTAGTATTATCTACAACTAAGGGTGGGGCTACACAACAACCCTAGAATTATCAAGAACAACCCCCACCAGCCAATTACGATCAAAATAACAATCAGGGGCAAAATAGAGAATGCAAGCCACCTCGCTATTTTACACCTCTGTCAGATTCAATGCAATCAATTTTCAACCAGTTGAGAGAGACTAGGAAGATAAAATTTCTTGATGTACCTCTTTTAGATCTCAACTGTCCTAAGCCAAAATGATATAGGGAAGATCAATTTTACCCTTATCATAGGATACTAAGGCATGACATTGAGGTTTGCATTGGTTTCAATAACTAGGTATAAAATATGATTGAGGTAGGAGAACTTAAAGTTGACAACCTATTGGCTCCTGATAATAGAGATATGGGCATATACAAAAACTTGTTGCCAAACCATGAGGTCCCTAGAGGGCAAGGTGCCCAAGTCAATCAGGTCTGAATTGATACACCTACCCACAGATGCATTGGGATGGTTGAAAGTGTCAACATAGCAACCAAGAGTAGATGATATGGTTAACCACAGTCTCCTGTAGCTCCCATTAATATCCCAGATGCACCTAGGTAGAGGCAGGGGCAAAACATCCTTTCAGGTCCACCAACCCGACCTATGGTAACTGTTCGGAGTAGACTAGAACAAAACTTACAAATGACTTTGGCCAAGATATCTATCTATGAGTTCATACAACATTCCCCAAAGCATAGGGATACTTTTATGGAGATTTTTATATCAATTGAGCTCCAACCACAGGACTCAAATGCATTCACCCATTTTATGGGAAAAGTACAACAATGCCAAGAACCTGTAGTTTGATTTTATGATCATGAGATTAAGACAGTATCTACTGCCTTACCAGACCCTCCACTGCACATTGTTGCTTCAGTTAATGATTTACCTTTTAAGTGGGTCTTGATCGATACAGGTTCATAAATCAACATCATCACAACAATAGCAATAGGGCACCTTAAGATTCCAAAATCTAATATCGTTCCAAGAGCCTACATGTTAAGAGCTTTCAATGATGCTTTATGCTCTATTGTGGTAACGATAGTCCTACCCATTAAGGTAGGTCATAAGACCATCCCTATGATGTGTCATGTCTTGGAAGGGTCCATGCAATACAACATCCTCCTAGGGAATACCTAGATAAGAGATATGAAGTATTATCTATAGGATCATCCACATCGCATGCAAAAATATACTTGGAAAGTAAAGGGATAGGAGAGTACCTTGTGCAAAACATAACATTCACACCCATAATTGAGTCTATACAAGACATGGGATTGCCAAAAGATCTAAGACCACCAGTGGGAATAGTGGTTCCACTTGGAATCCCTCCCAACCAGACCAACTTTATCTATGCTGGCCTGGACTGCACCCATGAGTCTTCAGACATAGAAGAGGACAATGATAAACTATTCACTGTTAATATTCGTTATCTCTCTAATCCTAAGTTTTCTTTAAGATACTTTTAACATTACCATTATCATGGATATTGTATTGGTATATATTAACAAGGGTGTAGGCGGTCATACGATCCATAATACCAACTTCCCACTGACAGGTTTGGGTTAGGTTACCACATCAGAGGTCAATATGACTCTCTAGAAGCATCCTTGGATAGATTAATCTTGGGGTTAGGAGAAGACATCAATTTTATTCCTTATCACCCATCAAGTACAAGACATCTAATCAACGGATAAGTGGTTGTGGTAAACATACCACCACCAGATATTTATCATCCAAACTTCTCAATTGATGCCACCCCGATAGGTTGCATCTTGTGGGATGAATAATGAGAAGAAAATGGATATGGGCCTCGCTATTTACAAAGCCTTTACTGATCTAGTCACAATGAGAGTGGATACATATCAGACGAAAGTGGCTATGAGTTAGAGGACTCAATAGAAAAAGCCTACCTAGGGCCAAGGCAGTGGTCCCATAGCTTGGGGCAAGAAACTAATGCAAATAGAATCTTCATAAGTGACAAAGAATATGAGTATGAGACAAATATGGCCTACTTGGGGCAAAGACAAGATTGATATGGCTTATCTTGGGCCTCACCACTTGCGTTAAGTCAAAATACTAGTAAAAATATAAGCGACACTTCATGCCATAGACCTTGGATTACGGGTTTTGGGAAGACCTGTCGACTTAGATGCCATTTATCGTGCAATAAATCCCCCTCCACCTATGTTTAGAAAGCTCTTGGAACCCAATGATACTATTATCTAGCTTGCTCATGGGCCATATTTGAATATTCCTTTTCCTCTAGAGCCTCATCGCGAGTATGGAGGGAAAACCTTTGAGACAATATTTCACCCATGTGGTCTTGGATATTTATTCCATAAATCAACACAATCTCCATTTATTTGACCACTCTACTTCATAACCCAGTATATCCTACTAAACCATTGTATCTTGATATAGATTCTATTGATTGGGATTGTGCTATTTCATTTTGCATAAAATTGTGCATATGATGTATTTCATGATGGTTTTGATCCTGAGTCAGTAGGACCTGTAAATCCTATCGATGACATTCATTTAATACCCATGCCTCACCAACTAGAGGATGGGTTGCATATGGCTATAGAAACAATTTTTGAGGTGGACATCAGTGATGATCCTAATCAACCAAAAAATGTCAAGTTCAGAGAAATTCTATCTCCAGAGGAATGAGCCATCATAATCCCTCTCCTTAAGGAGAGACCAAACCTTTTTGCTTGGACCTACAAAGACATGCCAGGCCTGGATCCAAAGTTAGTTGTTCACAACCTTTTATTGGATCCCATTAAGAAGCCATTCAAGTAAAATCTAAGGAAAATACATCCAACCATTGCTTTGATGATGAATAACCAGTTGTAAAAACTATTGGATGTGATTTTCATTGTTCCTATCGACTATCTTGAATGGGTGTCGAACATAGTGCCCATGGGAAAACCTAACAGAAGAGTTTGTATTTACACAGACTTTAGAGACTTGAATAGGGCTGTTGCGGGCCAAACAAGGTGAATGGTTTCCTATTTTTGTCACATGCCCGTGCATTTAATTATCAACCTAGGGAGCTTCATAAACTTGCGAAGAGTCAAAATTAGGTTACTACAATACCACTGGAGGTGAATCTGCTAATCCTACATTTGGGGGGTGTTCTTGAAATGGTTGTCAATCATTCCCGCACTCCTCAATAAATTACGTAAGAAGAACAAAATTAAATCTACAAAAATAAATCATGTACACATTCCTGAAAATAAATCTACTGCAAATACTGGAACTAGCAAACTAATGAACATTCTTATGAAAGCAATAAACTAATTAAAATAAATAAACAAAAAGGAAATGGGGAAGAAATACTGGCTTGGAGTGGGCCCAGGCTCCAACAGCTTCTTCCCGATCGAACACGTGCTTTAGAACTTTTTGAACTGTAATATATTTATCAACGTATTACAATCTATCTTCTGTAACTCTAAATGGATCTTTATTAATTATTTCTATATATCTCTCAGAACGATCTACGTGTGTTTATATAACACACCCGTAGAACTTCTATTACGTAAGTGGTTACAACAGTTCGATTCTTCCTGGACTAAATTAGAACAGTCCGGCGAATGCAATCGACGTCTGGCATTCTATTTTGATGGCGGCGTGTTCATTTCGGTTCGTGCTTTGCCTGGCATCAGTAAGACATTTTGATACGTTGGTGCTATCTCCAATTTAGCTCTGCATGACGCAGAGCTGGAACTGCACCAGCCGCTACCGTCCACGTCGTTCAAATCTGGTCAACGGGCAAAGAATCAGTGGCACCTTCCTTATGAGGAAGGTACCTTGTTATCGCGGTGCCTTCTAGTTGTAGGGAGGCGCTTGCCTTCTATTAGCGCCTTCCGGCTGTGGGGAGGCGCTTGCCTTCTGTTGGCACCTTCCGACTGTGGGGAGGCGCTTGTCTTTGGTTGGCGCCTTTCGGTTGCAGGGAGGCGCTCGCATTCAGTTGGCACCTTTCGACTGCAGGGAGGCGCTCGCATTTAGTTGGCACCTTATGACTGTAGGGAGGCGCTCGCATTCAGTTGGCGCCTTTCGACAGGGAGGCACTCGTATTCAGTTGGTGCTTTTCGACTGCAGGGAGGTGCTGGTATTCAGTTGGCACCTTCCGACTGCAGGGAGGCACTGGTATTCAGTTGGCACCTTCCGACTGTAGGGAGGCGCTCGTATTTGGTTGGCACCTTTCGACTGTAGGGAGGCGCTCGTATTTAGTTGGTGCCTTTCAACTGTAGGGAGGCACTCGTATTCTCTACATTGACCCCCGATGAAATAAAGTGCCAGGTCCATCAAAAGGACCTCGACCGTTCCAAATCTAACTAAATCAACTGCAATTCCACAAAACATACTAAAAACACACAAATTAGATAACACGCATAATTATATCAAATATCTATATAATCATTCATAAAAGTACGCAATCCTTATTATACAACCGCATATTGATCAAAGAAATATGTACAAAATATGAGCATTTCTGGTGCTCATCATCCCCCCACGCCTAACATATGCCACGCCCTCGTGGCATCCAAGCTGCAGGTAGCCCTCTGACTTTTCATCGTCGCCATCTCTTGGAGGATTCTGCTGCCCCTGCGGCCCGAGTCTATCTTTTTGTGTCGACATTTGAAGGTGTGGTTCGCCTTTGCCTATGGGAAACTATGGCTGTCAATTGTCCTCTTCTTGTTCTGGCCGCTACTGGTGGTGGTCTAGCCAGCGTTGTTCCTACCGATTGAAATGCAGCTTTGGTAGCTTGCCAGAGGTCGGTGTCTGGAGGTCTGACCACTGCCAGAGGGATATCCGAGTTATCCCCTCTAGAAGGCACTACTTGGGCCTTGTATAATCCGGTCGCTTTAGGGGTAAGCCCTGCATTCTCCTTTGCAATTGTAGTGGCCTCCAATTGTGGGCCATATACTCCCCACCATTCCAAGTACCTCCTCATCATGGAAGGCCACCCTTGAGATGAACCATAGATGTCCCAAAACTGGCTGTCTTCTTCCGGATTGACGCAGATGCCAAAATCTCCTTTTACCCTCGAGGATGCCTTCCTGGCCTCCTTGGCTACTTTCATTTCATTGCACAGCTGCTCGAAATATTTTTGCCTTTCGACGAATAGTTGCATGTCCCATTCGTCCTCTTCGAAGTCGACGAAGGTCACTTTTGCCTTCTGTCGAGCCGTCTTGGGCCTCTTTGCCTTGGCTTCTACAGAAAATGCGGTGGCTTGGACAGGGGTCTCTCCTTTCTCCTTCGGGGACTTCTCCTTGCTCGAAGGATCGGCCGTGTCTGCTATCTCCGGGGGTGATCCTTCGTTCGCCTGTCTACCCGGTGTCGACCCCTCGTGCTCTTCTCCTTCTTCGTGCCCGGGGAGGTCCTCCTTATCCTCTCGGTCTTATCTATTGCTCGGAGACCTTCGTCCCGCTCTGTGTCACTCAGGACAATGACAAGGGGCATGGTAGGACTTCTTTTCTTTTCACCCCTAAAAATAGAGGAATCCTCCCCTGCCTCCGGGCTGCTCTGTCGGGCGTCCGATCGAATCTCCCTCGAAGAGAATACTCATTCGATAGATGTGGGAGAGTTTGTCGGCACTTCTTCTGCCCAATCAGTCTGAGTGGACGCCTCCTGTCTTGCTATTCCTCTGTCCTGGAGCATTTGATTCTCCTCCTGCAACTGTCGGACCAGCTGCTCGAGCCGAGCAATTCGCCTATCTCTTTCCTCCAATTCCCTTTTATGCTGGTTCTGGAAATCTTCCAGAATCTGCTGTGCCATCCAGCAATCGGTTTGCCATTCGAGCGCCTCCTCCAAGGCCGCATCGATCTAGTCATTACTCCTGGAAGTTCCTTCATTCCATGGGCTCTGGTTCGTTAATTCTCGGAGGGTTTGGGCGGCAACGTCTATCTCTGGGTCACTCTATCCTTCCTCTATCGAGAGGAATCACCACAGACATTTCCTCCTGGGGATTGGTTCGTCCTCACCACCAGCGAGTGGCGCTCCTTCCTCCTCATACTCGGGCACTGGGGAATGCCCTCTGTCCTCTATGTCTTTGGGCATCGGTGACTGCTCTGCTCCTCCTAGAAAATAGGGCAACGCCAATTGCCCGATGTTTGTTATCTCCTCTATAGGGGATGCTTCGTCTTGCCCTAATTCGGCAACCGCATTGTGTTGCTCTATTTGGCCGCCATCTCCCTCTGTGTCGTGGTTCTGTCCTTGTGCTTCTGCGTGGCGGACCAATGCCGATATCAGCCCATGGTGGGCTAAGGCGGACGGTGCCCCTTTCTGGTACCGAGCCACTTCATCTTTTAGAGCATTTTCCAGGTAGAAAGGTATATTTAATTTCCTCCCATGCACTAGGTGATTGAGGAAGTGCACATGATTAATGTGTAGATGGGTATACTTCCTTGTGCATGTGAAGAATCGAGCAATATGCTCGAACATCTTTCGCATATTCATGGGGAGACTATTTTTGAGTAACCCCTCCCTGTCTATCTGCACATTTCCTCCCGGTAGTAGTATTTCGGCGTATAGTTTTAACACTCCTCCCTTGTATGTACATTCCCCCGTGAGAGGCAATCCAGTCGCCTATGAGATGAACTCAAGGGTGACTGGAATTTCCACCCCTCGTACTTGGGCTGCATCACCCCTCAAAGAGGCGGCAAATTCTCTAGCTGCCTCCACATCCTGGCCCTGACTGACTAGGGTGCAGTATTCGAGCCACCCCTCGACTTCGAATTGGGTCTTCACTGCCCCTCTGATCCCATCAGTATCACTGGGTTCATTCTTCTTGATCGCGTGGTTCTTGGACCTTCCTCCCATGGCGCCTTCTATTGTTGTATATTTTTTTCTGTCCTTCCTTCTTCAGGAAGGCGCCTTCTTATAGAAAAGATGCCTAACCCTAGCAGTTATGGAAGACGCCCTATCATTGGCATGCGATTTCGGCTATGGGGGGATACGATCTCTATGACGGCGGTATCTTTTTTGGTACTACGTATTTATAAATAATTATATAAACGATTTGATTTAGTATGCGCGTACCTGATTCGTCATTCCAGTCATCGTGGTAGCCGCTGATTTGCTGACTTGTGACACGAGGGAGGGGTATGGTCCTTTGATGCCGCTCATTCGTGCGATGCTTCGTTTCGCTCGAGGCATCCGATAGATGTAAATGTTGCACATGGGAGGCATTCTTTGGTACCTTTCCCATGTGGATGGTGTCCTTGTAGCGCCTTTCCGACGTTGTCGGTGCTCTTCTTCGAACGAATGCGCCTTTCGGTGCTACGAGGTGCCTCTGATTGGTGGGAGGCACTTTTTCTTGCATGCGTCTTCCCAATGTGGGAGGCGCCTCCTTCGGTTCATGCCTTCCCGATGTTGGAAGGCGTTCGTCTTGATGAATGTGCCTTCCTGATGTTGGAAGGCATCTCGGCTAGATGAATGCGCCTTCTTGATGTTGGAAGGCGTATTCGGCTGGCTCCCTTTTTTTTTTTTTGGAACTTCTGAATGGATGGAAGGCACTGTCTTTCGATTTGGTGCCTTTCGGATGCAGTAAGGTGCCTTCTTCTGGATGGGTGTCTTTCAAGTGTAGTAAGGCACCTTCTTATGGACTTGGCACCTTCTTCTAGATGCAGTAAGGCACCTTCTTCTGGATGGGCGCCTTTTGGGTGTAGTAAGGCGCCTTCTTCTGGACTTGGCGCCTTCTTTTGGGTGCAGTAAGGTGCCTTCTTCTAGATTTGGTGCCTTCTGGATGCAGTAAGGCACCTTCTACTGGACTTGGCACCTTCTTCTAGACTTGGCACCTTCTGGATGTAGTAAGGCGCCTTCTTCTAGACTTGGCACCTTCTTCTGGATGGCGATTTGACTGGAAAAAGGGTGATCAAGCCTTCCCAATTTTTTTCATGCTGCCCAGATTCTACCTACGAGCCAGTGTCGGAATGCTGATCCGAATCAGGACTGGTTTCCCAGATACCTATCCCTCATGCTTTCGTGTCCTCCACCTGCAAAAAGCAACCAAAAAAGAAAGGAAAATAAAGGCGAGTTAGATGCGTTCCATGCCTCGTTAGGCCCCGGATTAGGATGCTTGCAGCTTGCATGCGGGCGTCGTCCCTGCAAAAACACACATTACAAAAAAAAACTATATTAACTAAAAATTTTGGGTGAGCACTTTCATGCCCACCATTTCACCTGTGAGAGTTTGGTCTAGATCTAGCAAGATGGGGTCTCCCCCATGCCTACTCTGGATTCCACCTGTAACGTTTCGGACGTATTATAGGGGCGTAGTCGGTGGCCATTGACTATGAACATGGTGTTGCTGTCATCAATTGTCTTAACGCGCACCGCCCCATTCCTAATGAGCTCTGCCACCTCATACGACCCCATCCACCTCTGCATAAGTTTGCCCTTCCTTTCCTGGAATCGGGAATCATACAACAAGTACCCATTCCCCTACCTGGAACTTCTTCAGCTTGATGTGGTTATCATGCCACTTCTTTCTCTGCTTTTGTATAATCTCTCGTCCTCTCGCAAAGCATCCAGTCGGATTTCGTCCAACTGATCTAGTCGGCGAATCCTCTATTTTTGAGCTTCGTCCAAGCTCAAATTTAATCTTGAAGTCGTCCTCAGAGTTTTGATTTCGAACTCGATGGGCATCATCGCATTTTTTCCATAGACCAATTGGAAAGGTGTGCATCCTGTGGTGGATTTCCACGTGGTGTTGTATGCCCAAACTGCCTTCGACAACCGTGTGGCCCAATATTTCTTGTGTTGCTGCACGGTTTTGGTCAGGATGTTTTCTATCTCCCTGTTTGTCACTTCTACTTGCCCGTTCACCTGTGGATGGTAGGGCGTGGTTTTATTGTGCCAAACTCTATACTGCTCCATCAGCTCCTCAATCAATTTGGAGGTGAATTGGGGCCCTTGGTCTATTGTTATCTCCCGAGGAACCCCAAATCATGTGAAAATATGGGCAAATAAGAAATCGGTGACCGTTCTTTCCTTTGAGTCCCTTAATGCTCGCACTTCCACCCATTTGGTGACGTAATCCGTGCAGACCAGTAATAAACCTCCTTCCCATCGAAGGTGGATTAAATGGTCCCACGAAGTCCATGCCCCATTTATCGAAAGGTTCCAGGTGTACCTGGGGCTGCAAGGGCATTTCATCTCGATGGGTTGGTCTACCCATCCTCTGGCACTCGTCACACTTGCTGGTATACGCTACCGCATCCTTGAACAGAGTGGGCCAAAAATACCCAACTTGCAGGATTTTGTAGGCAGTTCGTTTCCCTGCAAAGTGTCCTCCGCATGGCTCATCGTGACATGCCTTGAGCACTTCTGAAAACTCCTGTTCTGCTACGCATCTTCTTATAATTTGGTCCCGTCCTATTTTAAATAGGAGACCATCCATCCAAAGGAATGATGCGCTCTTCTCTATGACCGCCTACTTTTCTCGATAGGAGAGAGCAGGTGAGGTCCTTCCGATGGCCAAGTAATTGGCTATGTCTGCATACCACGGAGTTTGTTCACTAATAGCGAATAGATGTTCATCCGAAAACTAATCTTCCACTGCTTGATGATCTGCTGGTATCAATCTGGATAGAAAATCCACCATGACGTTGTCCTTTCCCGGTTTATCGACTATAGTGATGTCGAATTCCTGCAATAGCAACAGCCATCTGATAATTCTGCCACCAATGGCCGGCTTGCTCATCAGATACCTGATAGCCGCGTGGTCCGTATGGATGAAGACCTTGTATCCCATTATATAGTGGCAGAATTTGTTTATTGCATGGACAACTACGAGGAATTCTTTTTCTGTCATCGTATAGTTGAGCTCTGCTCCCGCCAAGTTTTTACTGACATAATAGATGGCATAAAATTCTTCATCGTCTTTCTACCCGAGGACTACTCCGATCGCACCGTTAGATGCATCACAGTAAATATGGAATGGTATGGCCCAATTCGGTCCTCTCAAGACCGGTGTAGATATCAATTTTTCTTTCAACAATTGGAACGCTTCTTCGCAATCTCCCATCCAATTGAACTCTACGTCCTTAGAAAGTAGGGTGTGCAGTGGTTTGGCAATCTTACTAAATTCGGTGATAAATCGTCGGTAGTACCCGGTTGATCCAAGGAAACTTCTTACCTCCTACGTTCTGGGGCTAGGTAGGTCTCTGATGACCTCGATCTTCCTCTTGTCTACTTTTATTCCTTTCGCAGAGAGGTGGTGTCCCAACACGATGCCTTCCCGCATCATCATAAAACATTTTTCATTACTTAGGGACAAATGATTTTCCTTGCTCCTGTCGAGCACTCTTTCCAGATTTGTCATTGCCTCCTCGAAGGTTTCTCCATAGGTGGTGAAGTCATCCATGTATACTTCCACCCCATCTCCTATCATATCAGAGAATATGCTAAGCACCGCCCTTTGAAAGGTGGTCGATGCGTTGCACAGTCCAAAAGGCAATACCTTATAGGCAAACGTTCCCCATGGATAGGTGAACGTTGTTTTATCTTGATCTTCTTCCCCTATCTAGATCTGGTTGTAACCACTGAAACCGTCCAGAAAGGAGAAGTATTTTCTTCCTGAGAGTGTGTCCAAGACCTGATCGATGAACGGGAGTGGGAAGTGGTCTTTCTTAGTCGCCTTGTTCAACGCCCGGTAGTCCACGTAGATCCACCATTTCCCGTTCTTTTTGGGGACCACCACTAATGGTGATACCCATTCACTGTCAAAAATTGGATATATGAGTTCGACAGCCAGAAGTTTGTGCAGTTCTTCTCTGACAATGTCTTTCATTGCCGGGTTCATCCTTCTCTATGGCTATCGACTAGGAGTTGCCTCGGTCATCTAAATAAATCCGATGGGTACATATTTTCGGGCTGATGTCGTGCATATCTGCGTAGTCCCATGCAAATGCTTGCCGGTGTTTTACCGTAAGCTCTTCCAATTTTTCTAGCCGTGTGGGCGTCAACCATCGCGTTGACGTTTAATATCCTCCCCGGACCAACGTGTATTTTTCGGATGTGCTGATCTTGGGCGCCAGTCAACGGCGATCCAGGTGTGGGGGTGGACGATTCTCCATGGAGAAACTCCATGATAGCACCATCCTCGTCCTCTTCTGCCACCTCCTCCAAGGTCATCATCGGCTGGATTATGGACAACTTCGTAGTTCCATGCTCGGTGATCCTAGGTTCTTCTATCGAGTCCATAGACTGAGCTGGCGGTGAAATGGTCAGCCTTTTGACGTTTTGCCCATTGGAGATGGTCATTAGCCCATCCCGATAGCTGATGTAAGCGTCAGCTGTTGCCAGCCATGGCCTCCCCAAAATGAGCGGGTAACCGCCCAGCCTGGTCTTGGTTTGCAAAACTAAAAAATTGGCTGGATATTCCCATGCACTGACTGTTATGATCACATCTTCCAACATCCCTTCCCGGTGACACGGTTGATCGATCGGCCAACTGCAACACTGTCATGGTTGGCTTTAGGTTCGTGAGCCGTAGCCTCTCCGCATGGTCTCTTGAGGCATCACGTTGATGGCTGCCCCGAGGTCAACCAATGTGTTGGACAGGGAATGTCCTCCAATTTTTACGGTCAGCACTGGGCTGCCTGGATCTGCATACTTCGGATGACGTGTTCCACCCATCATTAGATCTGCTAGTTTACCCACGACATTGATAGTCTGGGTAGCTTTTCATCCCGGTCTCCTTAGACACATTTCTCTAATTGCCTTGGTGTAAATGGGGACATCTCGAATTGCTTGAAATAATGGGATTGTCACCGTGAGATTCTTCAAGCTCGACAAGATGTCAAATTTTGGCTGTGTTGTTTTTCTTTGTTCCTGCAACCGGCTAGGAAATGGAGCCTCCACTCTCTCAAGTGCTTTTCCCTCTTCTACCGGAGGTGTCTCCTCTATTTCTTCCTCCTCTTCTACCAATGGAGGTGTCTCTACTATTTCTTCCTCCTCTTCTACCAGAGGTGGTGTCTCTACTCCTAGCTGCCTACCTGATCTAAGCTGAATATTGTACATATGATACATCTCACCTTCTACGTTGTATGTCGGCTGATTTACTCTGTTGTTCGGGTTTGTTGTCGATTGTGCTGGTAGCTGCGTAGGTCTCACTGCTGGCAATGTTGGTAAGTTCTGTTGGATGTGAGCAGGTGATGCACTCTGTGGAGTCTGATTCCACGCATTGTGGCCTCTCCACTACTGCCCAGGATATGGATATGGCATCCATGGCTACTGATTCGGAAATGCTGCTGGGGGTGCGTTAGTCCAGGGTGATGGTCCCCACCACCCCATATTAGGTGGTTGAGGGGGTCCTTGGTGCATGTATGGCCCTCCCCCATATGATGGCATTCCGGTTGGTATATTCCCCATGGGGGGCTGTGGCCAACTCTTCCTATTGCCTATGAAGTAGGCCTCCGTGCTCTCAACCGCTTCCTGGTTACTGGGCAGTTGTGGGCACAATCGAGTTTTATGATTCAGCCTCGCAAACTGTGCATACTCTGACCTTGTTTTCTGGACATGCATTCTTTGCGTGCCTTCCTCTACATTTTGGGCAGAAATAGGCTAATGCTGCATCATTTTCTTGTTTCTTCTTTTCTAACAGCAGTGTATCCATCTATAGTGCTAGAGATGAGAGCATTTCGCTCTTCAAATCCTTCAGCATGTTGCCTATTTCTATTTTGGTGACTGAAGCAATCGCCTTCATGGTCCTGGCGGTGATTTTGCCTCACCTTCTCGAGTAGTTCCGGCATAATTTCTGGATGTCATCCATAGCATGCTGATAGACATCACCTCCAGAGATCATGTTGAGAGCCTCCAGTGACTCATTGGTAAGTCCCCTCAAGAAGATGCTTTTGAGGGACTTATCAGATAGCTTCGAGTGAGGGGACCATTGAAGATTAAAGTTGAATCTCTCCCAATACTCCTTGAGAGACTCATCTTCTCTTTGTGTCATGCTCAGGACCTCCTCCCTGGAGTCTCTTGCTCTCCCGAAATCTTGATATTGCTCTAGAAAGAGCTTCTTCATCTGGTCCCAGGTGGTGATGTGTTTGTCTCCCACACCGATGAACCATCGTAGAGCCGCATCGTCTAATGTAGAAGGAAATAATTTCAACTTTTGCGTGTTTGATTTGTAATCCACGGACCTACACAAAACATCAAACTTGAATAAAAATAGGTCAAGGTCCTCAGTCGG
Source organism: Wollemia nobilis (assembly GCA_028583015.1). Lineage (NCBI taxonomy): Eukaryota > Viridiplantae > Streptophyta > Pinopsida > Araucariales > Araucariaceae > Wollemia > Wollemia nobilis. Next base: position 5,995,967 of record JAQPPZ010000456.1, read on the forward strand.
GTGTCCTCTGAAGGACGAAAGGTGAGCAGGGGATATGTTTTTCATTTTGGTATCTCCTACTCCCTCCTCTATTGGGAAACTAAATCTAGATGAGACTTCATCATTATCTACCATTTTTTCGAGAAATGTGGTTTCTAATGCAACGTTTATGGCCTTTCGGTCATTTAAAACTTTTTGAGTCAATGCTCTAAGGTTGTCTGGCGAGATCGTCTGATCCTCCATAGCCTTCCACAACAGGGCTTCCTCTAGAGGAGTCCTATTAAACAGGGGATTTATGATGATTCGTTCATCCCCTTGTTGATGGGATGAGGCGGCACTTTGCACAAAGTGCGGTTCCTCACTCCAATGGACTGCTGGTAGGTCGAGCGAGTCTAACTCAAATCCAAAATGCTCGACTGACTCAGGTCCTGATGGATTAGTTCTTATAAAGCGACCGTCAGGTCCTCTTCTTCTCGAAGAACTCATACAAGGTCAGATGGAAGGTTTCAGGGTATTGTAAGTAATCTAATTAAGACGCTTCCCCGGCAACGGTGCCAAAATGTTGCGGGCCAAACAAGGTGAATGGTTTCCTATTTTTGTCACATGCCCGTGCATTTAATTATCAACCCAGGGAGCTTCAGTAAACTTGCGAAGAGTCAAAATTAGGTTACTACAATACCACCGGAGGTGAATCTGCTAATCCTACATTTGGGGGGTGTTCTTGAAATGGTTGTCAATCATTCCCGCACTCCTCAATAAATTACGTAAGAAGAACATAATTAAATCTATAGAAATAAATCATGTACACATTCTTGAAAATAAATCTACTGCAAATACTGGAACTAGCAAACTAATGAACATTCTTATGAAAGCAATAAACTAATTAAAATAAATAAACAAAAAGGAAATGGGGAAGAAATACCGGCTTGGAGTGGGCCTGTGCTCCAGCAGCCTTCTTCCCGATCGAACACGCGCTTTAGAACTTCTCGGAACCGTAATATATTTATCAACGTATTACAATCTATCTTCTCGTAACTCTAAATGGATCTTTATTAATTATTTCTATATCTCTCGTAACGATCTCACGTGTGTTTATATAACACACCCGTAGAACTTCTGTTACAGAAGTGGTTACAATAGTCGATTCTTCCCAGACTAAATTAGAATAGTCTGGCGAATGCAATCGACGTCTGGCATTCTGTTTTGATGGCGGCGTGTTCATTTCGGTTCGTGCTTTGCCTGGCATCAGTAAGACATTTTGATACGTTGGTGCTATCTCCAATTTAGCTCTGCATGATGCAGAGCTAGAACTGCACCAGCCACTGTCGTCCACGTCGTTCAAATCTGGTCAACGGGCAAAGAATCAGTGGTGCCTTCCTTATGAGGAAGGTACCTTGTTATCATGGCGCCTTCTAGTTGTAGGGAGGCGCTTGCCTTCTATTAGCGCCTTCCGGCTATGGGGAGGCGCTTGCCTTCTGTTGGCACCTTTCGACTATGGGGAGGCGCTTGTCTTTGGTTGGCACCTTCCGGTTGTAGGGAGGCACTCGCATTTAGTTGGTGCCTTCCGACTGCAGGGAGGCACTCACATTCAGTTGGTGCCTTTCGACTGCAGGGAGGCGCTCGCATTCAGTTGGCACCTTTCGACAGGGAGGCGCTCGTATTCAATTGGTGCCTTTCAACTATAGGGAGGCGCTCGGTATTCAGTTGGCACCTTCCGACTGCAGGGAGGCGCTGGTATTCAGTTGGCGCCTTTCGACTGCAGGGAGGCGCTGGTATTCAGTTGGCGCCTTTCGACTACAGGGAGGCACTCGTATTCGGTTTGGCGCCTTTCGACTGCAGGGAGGCACTCATATTCAGTTGGCGCCTTTCGACTGTAGGGAGGCGCTCATATTCTCTTCATTAACCCCCGATGAAATAAAGTGCCAAGTCCATCAAAAGGACCTCGACCGTTCCAAATCTAACTAAATCAACTGCAATTCCACAAAACATACTAAAAACACACAAATTAGATAACACGCATAATTATATCAAATATCTATATAATCATTCATAAAAGTACGCAATCCTTATTATACAACCACATATTGATCAAAGAAATATGTACAAAATATGAGCATTTCTGGTGCTCATCAAGGGCAACTCCAAAGGATTCATTCCCATTTCCAAACATATATGCTCTTTTTGATGCCACTATAGGCCATTAGATGCTATCCTTAATGGATGGGTTTTCTGGATACAATCAAATTCGGATCAAACCCGAAGACCATCATAAGACCACTTTCATTACTCCGTGGGGGACATTCTGTTACAAGGTGATGCCATTTGGCCTAAATAATGTTGGTGCCACATATCAGTGGGCCATGACATACATATTTCATGACTATATGCATAAAATATTAGAGGACTACATTGACGACTTACTGGCCAAGTCTTTAGTGTGGCAAGAGCACACAAAAATCCTTAGAAAAGTCTTTGATCACCTCATTGAGCACGACATCAGATTGAATCCTAAGAAGTGCATATTTTGTGTAACTTATGGTAAGATCTTGGGGTTCATCATTTCTAAGAGAGGCATTGAAGTCGATCCTACAAAGGTAAAAGCTATATTGGAAATGGTCGCCCCTACCAACATTAGGGAGTTAAGAAGCCTACAAGGCAAAGTAGCATCCATAAAATGATTCATTGCTCAATTATTGGATAAATATTAGCCCATGAATTGGTTGCTACACAAAGGAGTCCCTTTTCATTGGGATGAAGAGTGCCAACAAGCCTTTACAGAGATCAAGAAGTATCTGGCAACACCAATAGTGTTGGATCCACCAAGGCCAGACGTGCCATTTCTACTTTACATATCAGCTATTGATTTCACTCTGGGCACCATGTTGGCCCAAAATAATGCACAAGACAAAGAGCAAGCCGTATATTACATCAGTCGCACCTTGGTGAGTTATGAGCTAGGGTATGCGTATGTAGAAAAGTTGTGTTTGGCAGTGGTCTTTATGACCAAAAAGTTGTGACACTACATGTTGAGCCATACTACCTACGTTATATCCAAATAGAATCCTTTGTAGTACATGATGAACAAGACCTATCATAATACACATACTGCAAAGTGGATCATGCTATTGATAGAATTTGACCTGGAATTCATAAGCCAAAATTCCATCAAGGGACAAGTCATAGTTGATCAATTAGCAGAGGCACCTCTACAAGATAGCAAGCCTCTCACCATAGAATTTCCTGATGATGTGGTCTTCGCATTATCAGATCCACTCGAACCCAAAGAACCTGAGAAAGAAAGAGACATGGCATTGTTCTTCGATGGTTTGAAGTGCGAGCAAGGGGGCATAGTAGGGATTGTCTTTATCACACCATAGGGAGCTCCATTACCCTTATCATTCAAACTAGACTTCCCTTGCACAAAAAATAACATCGAGTATGAGGCCCTAATCTTAGGACTTCAAATAGCCATCGCAATGGGCATTAAAATATTGAATATCTTTGGTGACTCCTTGCTCATAGTTAATCAAGTCAAGGGTTTGTTCCAATGTCGATGCCCAATCCTGAAATCATACAAGGAACTTTTTGACACCTACCTAGCCCGATTGGAATGGTATGACATCGAGGCAATACCTCGTACGTCAAATAGATTTGTGGACACCATGGCATCCTTGGGATCTTTAATCCCTCAGAATCCTTCTATGGATTTCACAACCATTCACGTTAAAGTGCTCTCGCACTTAGCAATGTAGCGTGAGGCTTTTGATAATCAAGAGTTAGTCAACATGATCAATATCGAACCAAATCAGGATTGGTCCTTTAGAGCTAGAGATTTCTTACAAATGGCACCTTGGGGGTCTTTGATCTCTCAAGGTCCTATGGAGTGTGGTACAACCATTCACCACAGGGTTGTTTCTCAATCTATATTCACAAGTTCTAGATCATAGGAGGAACAAGTCATTTTATCTATAGAAGTTATGGCTTATCAGGATTGGCTATCCCAGTTATGGGACTTCCTAAAGCTTGGAATGGTACCGCAAGGCCTATCACATGCTAAAATATGAACATTTAAACAAAAGGTAACAAGGTACATCTTATTGGGAGAGATCCTTTATAGATGAGGTTATGATGGAATGCTCCTCCATTGTCTTGAGCCGTAGGAAGCATCCTAGGAAATTTCATAGGCTCATGACAGTACGTGTGGTGGTCATTTTAGTGGCATGGCTATCATTAAGTGCATATTGAGAATGGGCTACTATTGGCCCACTATGGAAAAATACTATTGCGAGTATGTCAAGAAATGCATTAAATGCCAACATCAACAAAACCTCACTCACTTGCCATCCCAAGCCTTGCAACCCATCCAGGCAGCATGGCCCTTCTCGTAGTGGGGACTAGACTTAGTTGGGAAGATCTCACCCCCATCCTCAGGCCAACACATGTTCATCATAACAACCATTGAGTACTTCACCAAATGGGTCGAAGTGATCCCCTTGACATCGACAACTGGACCAAGGATTGTGGAGTTTATACTCCACAATATCATAAGTCATTTTGGGGTCCCTTCAAAAATAATATCGGATAATGGGCCATCTTTCAAGAACAAAAATGTGCGTGCTTTGATGAAAAAATACCATATTCAGCACATTTTTTCAACACCCTATTATCTACAAGCAAATGGGCAAGTAGAAGCCTCAAACAAAACAATAGTCTCCATATTGAGGAAGACGGTGAAAGATAATCATAAGGACTGGCATCTGCAATTACCTCTTGCATTATGGGCATACAGGACTAGTGTGCGGATGCCCACTAGGGCAACACCATTTTCACTTGTATATGGTGTTGAGGCCATCATACCCCTAGAGTTGGAAATTCCAACCTTGTGCATAGCATTGAAGGACTTCATAGATGATGACACCGTGCGACAAGGTCGCCTTGATCAATTAACACTTCTTGATGAATGTCAAGTCAATGCCTTGGAGCATCTCCGCGTTTATCAAGATCACCTTGTGCGAGCTTACAATAGTAAATTCCACTTAAGAGAATTCAAATTTGGGGATCTTGTGCTCAAAGAAAACCAACAAAACTCAAATCTACCACCGCACCTATGAGACAAATTTATGGCAAATTGGATAGGTCCATACATAATCTTGGAAAGGGTTGGGCCTGAAGCATATCACCTCACATCATTGGATGGTGTTGAAGAGCCTGAGCCTCTCAATATCATTCACTTGAAGGTATTTTATACATAAAACACAAAAACATTCAAATATGTCATAAAATACAAAAACAATATAAAGCATAAAAAATACAAACAAATCCTAAAAACATAAAAATTCAAAGTTAATAAAAAATGCTCCAAGGGTATCCAAACCGCTTGGTCAAATTAATCAAAAAATGCTCCAAGGGTATCCAAGCCGCTTGGTCAAATTCCATCAAAAATGCTCCAAGGGTATCCAAGCCGCTTGGTCAAATTCAATCAAAATGCTCCAAGGGTATCTTCATGCCGCTTGGTCACCTTAATAAAAATGCTCCAAGGGTATCTTCACGTCACTTGGTCACCTTAATAAAAAATTCTCCAAGGGTATCTTCATGCCACTTGGTCACCTTAATCAAAAATGCTCCAAGGGTATCTTCACGTCGCTTGGTCACCTTAATAAAAAATGCTCCAAGGGTATCTTCATGTCGCTTGGTCACCTTAATAAAAAATGCTCCAAGGGTATCTTCACGCCGCTTGGTCACCTTAATAAAAAATGCTCCAAGGGTATCTTCATATCGCTTGGTCACTTTAATAAAAAATGCTCCAAGGGTATCTTCACACCGCTTGGTCACCTTAATAAAAAATGCTCCAAGGGTATCTTCATGCCACTTGGTCACCTTAACCAAAAATACTCCAAGGGTATCTTCACGCCGCTTGGTCACCTTAACCACAAATGATCCAAGGGTATCTTCTTGCTGCTTTTTCAAACCCTAAAATCCCCAAAGGCACAATAAGCCCTTTGGTCAAAATAATAAAAAATACAAAAACAATGCAAAATAAGCAAAAATACAAAAACAATGCAAAGATAAAAAATACAAAAACATTTGCATATTACATCTGCATCCACATAGTTGCATTGCATTAAACATTCATATCCATTGCATTTGCATATGTTATGGTCACACTCTTGCAAATGATGCCACAGTTTGTATCACAACCACAAATATTCAAGTCCATCTTCATCCATTCGTCCATGTGTGTAACTATGTTTTTCAACACAACCATTTCCTATTGCTATACATAATAGGCTAAGGTTTTTTGGTCATTCAACCATATCTAGTGGTCTTATCAGATTTTTTGGAAAGCCATATTGATTAGTAGAGGGTAAGGTCTAGTCATGATAATGCCTTGGATATTCAGGATCCCATCACTAATTGACACATTAAAATTCTAGTTGGTACAAGGGAAAGATGAAATATGCAGAAGTGGTCTAGGTTACCTTAAGTAAAAAGGGTCTTCCTTGCTTATCCCCCTATGTGCAACTGGTTCAAAGGTGTTGAGAATTGGCAAAAGGACAAGTTCCACCCTACCCAGTTAAATCCCTTGCTTTTATCAAAACAAGCAAAATCCCAGAATCAAGCAAAAGTCAAAAGCAAAACAAACAAGTGATTATCATCACTACATAAATCCCTTGCTCAAGAGAAAAAAAAATCAATAAAAAATAAACAGTGATTTTCATCACTAAGCATGAGCAAGTATCCCAAAAAAAATATGAAGAAAAGAAGGGAATGGAGCTTGAATCCCTGGAATTCTTAGCATTGTACAAACTGGAAGGTGATCCCCATTATAGGTTGGTGTACAACTAACTTGGCAATGGTGGTATCCTTACACATGATGATATGTCTATCACAATAGCATCTTGCATTTGTGTAGACCAATGTTTGCATGTGGATGAGCTAGCTTTGGGTAACCCAATACTACCTAGTGGTATAGTCCAACTAAGTCCAACATAGGATCAGATGAACACTTGAGGATCCCCGATCTTAGCAATGGGCTGAAAGAATCCCGCCTAACATCGGAGGAAATGCTTGAGTTCTATCTAAATATATTCATTTGCACACATAGAGATAATGAATATCTAGGTCCATGATGAAAGCCTTGCTTTTCAAAAGTCTTGTATGGTCAGTACACAACTGTTGATAGGGTAACTAGAGTGTTTGAGTCTCAGGAAAAACCTCAAAACTTCCTACATAGCAACAAATCATATCATCAATCACATCATCAATTTTCTTTATGAGGTTTTGTGAATTAAGGGGTATTAACAAAGTAGGCTAGATACTAGATAGATGTCAGAAATGATATTTACACGACCACTGACTATTTTGAATATTTTAAATTACAGAAGCTTATCAAGAAAATACATACATTCCACGCCATTACATTTCACATATGGATGCTTAAATAATTAATTCTTATGATAAGAGTGATTATTTACATTCATGACTAATATACTTTCTGTGGTGTCACCCATTATATTGTTAAACTCATATCATATGCATTCCTTATGTTTTAAGTGACTAAAGCATATAGGTTCATTCACATTAGAGCAAGCACCATATAGATAATGCATTACACATTGCATTTACCATAACATAACACAAGTCAAATGCATACAACTAAAGCAAAAATTAAACATGCATTTAACAATAACATTGCATCCATAAATACATAGTTCATAACTCATCCATTTACATCTAAGATCACATCATCACATCCACATGCATTACATCATAAAAAATAATCAATTCTGTAGGCAATATCCATATACACCACATCATATGTAAAACCCTATAAGCATCCATATATGCATACATCATAATCCATCTATGCACACAATAATAAATCCATCACTAAGTCAACTCATGATACATCACATCATGACACAATAATCAGATCATATAAGCATATACATAAGCATCCATCTAAACATCTGCATCATCATAAATATCACCTATCATCTAACACATACATCAACTCATCATGATGCCATCATCACATCGCATAAATAAAATAAAAACATGAGCAATAAAGGATACACATAATGAATCATAATGCAAAGATCTCATATAAATGTGTGTGTCAAATACATAGATGTACAAAATACCCATAGGCTACAGTCATGTAGGTCAGTTGACCTCAAAAATAAAAGCCAAAGTACATCATGAATCAAATCGGGCCTGCACCCCCTGTGTCGCTGCCCCTTATGGCTAGATCTCGAGTAGAATGGTGTGAAGCCGTTGGTCTCTCTACACAGGCCTGAATCCATTGGATTGGCTTGACTGAATACTACCCTGAGGTAGAGCACCTTCTAACCTGTGATCCACCTATCATCTCCCTAGGAGTGGCTCCTAGCCTCTTGATCTGTATCTGGAGAGTGGAAATGTAGGCTACATCATTAAAAATCTGTACGTCACACTCATCCAACAAGATCTGCAAATGCCTAGTCTCTACCCCTAGATCTACCCCTGTAGGACCCTGTGGAGTATGAGGAACAACAACAAGTTGCATCCCACTGGCACCACTCTTGATAGTAGCCTGTAATGCCTATATCTACGTCATGAGTTGTGTTATAGTGGCATCTCATTGTTGTACCTAGATATTGGTCAACTATAGCTTGACCTCTACCTCATGTAGCTATACCCTAAGAGGAGAATCTCTCTCCTCGAGATCCAAATCCTCCTCCTCCTCCATAGGAGCCTCCTGCTCCTCTACTATGCCTACTCTATCGACTGGACCCATCCCTCAGTCCTAACTCAGACTCTCTACCCTGTTGGATCCACACCTCCATCACCGCCATCACCCTCACGGCCCAGGCTTCCATCACCATGCCACAATCGATCCTCCCACCACTATGTAAAAGCATCTATGACTCCCCCATCAACACCTACATCAACTATTGGGGCATCCTCATCATCGGTAAGCTCTGTGATATGGGGTGGAGGAAGGTCTCTCTCTGCTACGATGCACCTATACAGGAATAGGGCAAAGTGGCACATCCTATTGCAATCCATACTGACAAAGGATGCGAGAGTAGAAGAAATACTCTTTGATTTCACCCTTGTGGCCAATGATCCATCGCTTGCGCCACATCCTAGCTATAAATCTGGCTACCCTATCCTAGGTCGGGCAGTCCTGATAGGGGCACCATATGATATCGTGGGCCTGTAGCCCAATAAAAGAAGCAATGTAATGGGGGAGTTCCCTCACATGAGGGTGGCTCTTGCACTCCTTGCGCTCTCAAGCCCATCTGGTGGCATAGCACTGCATCGAATCATCAATCTCTATGATCTCTATGGGAAGCCCTCTGGGATGATCTACATGGATATGCTCCCATCCCCATATCTATAGGAGCAAGATGCAAGTGATGTTGGCATGACCCCATCGATGGATGTGATACAACTCATCATAGCACTGCGCTAGCAAAGCACTTCCCCATGCGTAGATGATAGGATCCTCACTATCCACCAAATATTGAACCATCGCAAGGAGGTTCCAAGGGAACCTCAAGCCTGAGCAGTCTAGGAGAAGCATGTTTTTGACAACCATTAGCAACACCACATACCTCTCAAAAAATACCCTTGCCCGGTACCATCATAGAACAAATACATCACCATATTTGGTGTCCTTGAAGGCAACCACAACATGCCTCCTAAACACCCGAGAAAATACTACCTCACGGTCATTAGTGGTCGAAGAAATGATGGCCACTCCATCAAAAGGAATCTAGAAAATCCTGTATACATCCTCTGATGTGATAGTCATCTCACCGGTAGGAAGGTGGAAGGTATTAGTCCTAGGATCCCATCGGTGAGCTAGGGCCATGAGGTAGGCCTGATCCGACATAATATAGGGTAGCCTGGTCACATACTGTAATCTATGGGCATTAAACCATGCCTAGTCTGCATCATCCATATATGGTAGGAGGTCATTTAAGAGCTTCGGGTCCCGAGCCCAAGCAAGAAAGAATCTAAGGACAAAAATCAAGGTATAACTATAGTGCATCTAAGGCATAAATCACACTAAAACATGAAAAATGATGCAAATAATGATAGACTATCCTAAGTCTAAGTGAAAGAGGAATAAATGCACCTAATCATGCAACAAATTTTAGAAAAGCAACTCAAAAATTCAAAAAAAATCAATTAATCATCTCAAAATACAAAAAAATAAATAAAAAAATTGCCTAAGGTTTACTGGTCACTTTCACCTACAATGACCAAAAATCGGCCACTGAGGCTAGTAGTGGCCAAGCCCCAATGGTCAAAATTTTGACCATTGGGTTTTGAACCGGTCACTGCCATCGACAATGACCAAGTCGTGGGCTAAAATGGTCGCTCTATGCGGTAGTGGCCGATGGGCGATGCAACAACCGCGTATGCCCTAGGCCAAAAACATAAAAAAAATTGCAAAAACAACAAAAATGGGGTAATCCCACCAAAAAAAATCCTAAACTAAGCCTATCTACAGGTTTGGTTCATTGCCAGCAAGTTTAATGAGGTTCGTTCACCGATTACTTAGTGTGGTTCATTTTTACTAAAAAATGAGCAAGGTTAGGGTTTTGAAGAGTACCCGAGAAGCTCCGGCTCCTCCACTCATAGATGCCTTGCCTTGCATAGCCATGGTCCTCGTCGATAAGCACTCCAAGTCGCAAGATGTCACTTTCTCTTCAAAACTCAGAAAAGCAATTTGCCAGCTAGGAAGAATGAAAAGTCAAAATCCTAGGCTACTTTTTATACTTCCCAAGTTATGCTTCGGCCACTGTAGTTGATAGCGGCCCACACTTCTTGGCCGTTGAGGTCGAGAGCAGCCATGAACAAGCATTTGGGGGTCACTGGATCTGATAGTGGCCAGCAACATAGGAAAATGCAAAAAAAATCCTTCCAGGAGGAATAACAAAAAAATAAAATAAGCACATTTTGATGATTCATAATCATCATAATGATCAAAATAATAAAAAAATCACATAAAAACAAAATCTCAAGTAAGCCTCGTATCCAGTTACTTACTCTATCAACTCGATGGTTGCAGCGATTTGCACTCCATGCAATTCGGTGAAGATGAGTGAGTTACCATAGGGCTACTTGGGGTAAATTAATCATTTTGGAATTGTGATGTGCCCCCTCAATCCCGAAGAAGACCAAGATGGTCGAACTGCTCCATGGGTGTGATAGAATCATCTTAATTCCTTTATGGCATTACAACACTGAGCCAAGTGATTCAACACAAGCCTAAATAGAATCAGTCATCCTAACTCCCTAAGAAGGCTATTTATGGTCGGACCGCTCCCTAGGATAGGGATGAATGATTATCAAAAATAGTGAAGTCACACTTGGATGGGGGATTGCCCATTAAAAGAAACAAGCACTAGAAAGGAACCAAGTTAGTCATGTTGGTCAAGTGACTTGTCGCTTCATTCATTGCCCTTCCCTCATCAATTCGTTGTGTGAGGGGGTAGTTAAAATCTTCAAATAATCATAATCAAAGTCAACCAAAGATCACTCAATCACGTCAAAATCGCATTCATCCTATGAATCATTGCAAGCGACTATCACAAAACTTCCCCATTTGTTGGGATCATAAGCAAAATTTAGCATGCCAATTTGTAGCTCTCCTCTGGTCGGTTCTATTATAGTGACATAAGCTACCCGATTGCATTTGAGGAATGAGTGCAAGTGAACATGTGCAAGCTTCTTGTAGAATTAAGCCTTCAATCAGGTTGAAGCAATGATTCAGGGATGCACGCCATCTTGCATGGTTGGGCCATCCAGCGTTGATCAAACCAATGATCATCATACACCCTACAAACATAGCAGTCTATATTTTTGCTCTGTGTTGTGTTTTTCCCACATAGTGCATCACAAAAATGGGCATCTATAGACACCTAAAACATGCCATATTTAGAAGAACTACTCATGTGGGCACATTCATAGACCATGTGACTAAACCTTGGGACCTTCCAAGTGCCAAAAGTGGTTTTCACCACTCATTTGGGGTAGTCTTAGCCCATCCAAGCCTGGCCACTATGAACCAGAGTGGCTGGATTCTGGTCATTGAAGCTCAGAGCGGCCAGCCCTAGCCATTGCAGATGACAATGGCTAAGCCCTAAATAGCAACTTACCATCAAACTAGCCTAATTTCGGGTGGAAGTGGTAGTTTGCATGCAATAAAGTCGAGCGGGGATAACTTTGCACTCCTCCTCATAGCCAGTCTACATGAGAGACTCAAGTCCAGGTTTAGACATCAGTTTAACTAGCCTTCAAACATAGAAAAAGACAAAACTTCTCATGCTAACATCCAGTGTGCATGCAAAATTTAGTCCTAGGGTTTGGACATTGACCTAGGGCTTCAAAAACAATATAAGGTGCAAACCTAAGAGCACCAAGGGGAATTTTTTAGAGAGAGCTTTTGGAGACCTTTCACAGAGATACGATCGAGGAGAGCTTTTTGAGACTTGGAGAGATTTTCTTGTAGCGAAGCCCTGTTGGATCGGAGAGAAAATTGGAGCACCTTTTAGGAGCAATAAAGTGTTGGCCGACTGAGAGGTTATCATCTATAGGATATTCAACACATCGGGCATAAACGACAATCATTTCAACTTCAGTAATAATCCTAGATCCATAGCCTTGGAGCAATAAAGATAGTTTTCATCTTAGTGGTCACTGTCTCGGATAGTGGCCCGTAGGCCTAGTCTAGGGTTCTTAGCATTAGTTTCTTTTATTTAGCTTGTTACATGTTTTTATGCCATTAGCATAGATCTGGTTTATTGCATTTACTTGCATTCATAGCTTTAGTTTCTATCGTCATTGAGCATATTTCTGTTATCATTAGGGTTTTTTCTAACAACCTCATCCAAGGAGGCAATCCTGGATGGCTGAGTGTTTGTTGTTGTTTTCATGCTTGCAGGACTACAGGTTCACTAGATAGGTTATCAACATACAAAAGCAAAAGGATCCCTCTAGGAGCCAGACATGGAGAAGGAGGCATCTATAAGCCCTCATACAGTTCCGTGTGCATCATCGGGAAGCCTGCAAGAGTGCATCACCCCTTGCAAGGGGATATCATACATCTACTGCCCTATTTTGTAAAATCTATATCAAATGAATGGAATCCCTTAGAGGGATCTATATGTAACCGAACTTCAGAAAAAGAAATAAAGAGCATCATTTATTCATTTCTTCATATTTTGGTTGTATCTGTTTTCGCATCCTTCATTTAATACATGATTAAGTATAAATAAATCAAATAATATTTGCAAATAGAGTAGTGGATGGTGTGCCACTTCCTCGGGGTCGCTACAGAAAGAGTTGATGAAATATTGAATTAATTATTTCAAAGTTAAAGTATTATGCATTCTATGGAGGAGTGTCCCTTCCATTATTTGCTAGAATTTATGGACTGAAATGAATATTATATTTTTTTAAAATAAATCTCAAAATTATGTCCAATTTTGGAACCATATTATTGCCTCTCTTGCATAATGTCTAAGAATATGATGCTCATCACAAAAAGTCTCAAGTGTAGAAAAATAAGTGGTTAAAACTTGGTTAGATTATTTGAACATACATGTAAAATTCATATGTGATAATGGAATTAAAACAAAGGATCTACTTTGATCTAGAGTAAAATGTGAATGTCTAGAAATTGGGTTTATTAATGTTAATTTTAATGGTGCTTATAAAGGAAATCTATGAAAATGTATTGGAGGTGGTGTTTTTAGAAATAATGAAGGAAAAAATATTTTTTGCTTACTTATAATTATATAGAACTTCAACTAACAACTATGTAGAGGCTAGGGCACTTCTTACAAGGATTAAATTTCTAATAGAAAAAAGGATGGAAGTATGTTTCAATTGAGAGGGGATTCACACATTATAATAAATGCTATCAATAAAAATGGATGTGGGGATTAGATAAAAAATTATATTATTACTAATGTTCATCACCTATTATTGGAGGCAATCTCTTCAAAATATGAGCATATTTATAGAGAATGAAATCAGGTAGCATAAAATTTAGAAAAACATAGTTTTGATCTTCATATTGGTGAAATTCAAATTTTAGAAGGCAACTAGCCAATTGAGAGGTTATCTCATAATAAAAATAATGTCAAGGAGATGATTGTGGAAACATATCACTGATTAGCACAAAAAATGTTTTTTTTTTTTTATATTTGTGTGGACATATTTACTTGTTTAATTAAAATTAGAGATGTATTTTGTATAAATTTTGTTTATAATTAATGGAAAATTGTGGTACTAATATCTAATTGGTGTTTTTAGTTGTGCATGTGTAGTTATATATTTCTTTGGATTTTTGAGTTGAGGTCCTATACAAACCTGGCATTTTATGGATAAGTTACAACTTCTTGAGATGGAGATGTTCACAAGGTGGTCTTTGTGGATGTATAAGGTGCCCACACCCCACCAAGGGTGAAGTGCCTACATCCTGTAGAGTGTAGAGGCACCTACACCCCACCAAGGGTGAAGCACCTACATCCCATGGAGTGTAGAAAGATGCCTACACCCCACCAAGGGTGAAGTGCCTACATCCCATGGAGTGTAGGAAGGTGCCTACACCCCACCAAGGGTGAAGCATCTACACCCTACAAATGGTGTAGTTGCTACATCCCACCAATGATGGGGTGCCTACTCTTAACACGAATGTGGCGCCTATACCCCATCGGAGGGTGCCTACACACCAATCATTGAAAGTTGACCAAATACCATATGACTTCTGGAAAAAAATGAGAGTGGTTGTAAACTCTAGAAGAGCATTTTTTTCAACCACCAACATTCAAATTTGAAGAACAACTAACCTTTTTATGGAAAATATCATAGCTACACTTGCAATCACTGTAACAAACCAAGAATGCATGTCTTAATTTAGATTTACCAATTGTACATAGTTGTAATAGAATTCACCTGCATATTGTATAAAAGTGCAGAGTGACCCTGAGATAAGGATCCAAGTTTAATTGAATAATTTGTATTGTAATTGAATCTCATCAATAAAGACTCGGGAGTTCTAGTGTTTTCTATTCGTATTGATTAAAAGACTCATCCTTAGTAATTAGTTAGGTGTATCATCTACAAGAGCTTGGGCCCACTCTAGGCAGTAATCCTCCTCTTTCCATCCTTTCATTTCCAGTCAAGTGTGTGTCTGCTTTATTTCTTTTATGTGTAGATGTATGTTTATTTTTATCTACTTTTATTTAATTATTGTTTCCTTGTACATGTGTGTTTCTTTATTTTCTAGCTTTAAATTGTTGATTGCTTTTATCTTTACATTATTTTAATTAAGTGGATTAGAATATTTTCATGCAAACATCACCCCCCATTAAAATGTTAGATATAACAAGGGAACCATTCCCACACTACAGGCATATACTATGTGGCACCTCACAAGTCTACGATTATTAGATTGACATGAGTTGATAGGACAACCATTTTAGAAATATTATTTTTGTCTATCATTTTGATGTCATTATCGAGGATTTACCAAAAATATAGTGTTTAGTATCCATATAGAAATTCAACTCAAAGGTGCACATTCAAACTACCTTACCTATAGATCCACTACCTGAGATGCATGAGTCCACCAAGATCTAAAGGACCCAATGGGTGATTCATTAAGAAAATAGAGAACTTCCTACAATCACAAGCTCATATTATTCCAAAAACATTTATATAAGAGTCAACATCCCCTGAAGGAATACAATCCTCCACTTGAGTTGCCTTAGCACTTTAACCTATTATATGGCACAGTAGTAGCTAGTGTATCAAACTATAATCAAGACCAGTCTAATAAAATATTTAAATGAAGATGGAAAGCGATAGAATAAGGCACTATTTTATATCTTGATCTGATAATATTATTGGAGGATAAACATAATGAGTGTGATGCTATATTAACGGCTATATAAATAGCTGATTTAGAATCTACACCACTTGTAAGAAGAAAATAGCTCAAATTAATGAAGCTTCTATAAGTTTTGAGTTCTCGATTGAGGAACTTGTGGAAGAAACTAAGGTGAAAAACATTTTCCTAGCACATCTCCCTACTTTCAAGGTATTATCAATAGAAGATCTTTATATTTTCCTTTTTAAATTTGATATCCTCTATAGATCATTTGACTATAAAATGGATGCCCAAAAACTAAAAAAAATTCCTTCTACATTAGATGATGTGGCGTTACACTAGTTTATTGGCCTAGGAAATAGACAAATCAATACTCAGGAAAGTATAAAGAAAATTTTCCTAGAACAATACCAATACTTTGGAATAGTAAGGGATGCATGAGAATAGATCCTAGACATGTCACAAAGGAAGGATGAATATTTAGAATATTATTAGGGAAGGATTAATTTCAATCTCCAACATTCACCCCATGCAAATTTGGGAGAAATATGATCAAAAAATAAATTCCTAAGGGGACTTACAAATGAATCATTAGAAGCCCTAAATTTATTTCTAGGAGGTGATGTTTACCAATCTTATATGTCAAACATCCAACAATTATGTCAAAATAACTCTAGGAGAAAGAGGAAACTGTTAACATGGGGAACAAAAACAACTTCAATACCCAAGGCATAAATAGGGAAATTGCTGGAAGACATGAAGAGTGATATTTTATCATCTCTTACATTATAATTAGACACATTCTAACTGCAAAATAAGAAGCGGGAGATAGAAGAAAAAATTGCATTTTTTAACCCAAGGTGTAGGAAGAAACACACAAAGAATGAATGTCCAAAAAATAAGGTAAGAGTATGTGGGATTTGTCAAATGGATCATAAGACTAGGTTGTATCCAAAACTAGTAATCATGAAAGAAGATCCAAAAGAAGTAGAAACATACTTCGTAGGTAATAGAAGGAATTGGCAACAACCCCCTATATCAATTGGGATGTTAGGTATAACACCACCATATGGTGACCCTAATCTTATGAATTAAGGACAGTCCCACCCATCCAATATGGGTTGGTGGGACCCATCCCCTTGGATGATTATTGCCTAGAATCCTTCTCCATATACACCAAACATGTGGATTCCATACCAGTAGCCTAGAATGCAATGGATGAATTTTAACATGTGAAGCCAACCTCCATAGATAGTAGCACAACCTACAACACACCCTAGTTTGACAAATCCACCTACTTCAAGACCATAATAATTGTCAACAAAACCAACTCTAAATTCCAACAACAATAAACTAAAATCATCAACAACCAAGTAGATATCATAATGTACCCAATGTATCATATTAGTGTAGAAAATATAAAATGGAGCTTAGGTCAAGACGAGAGGTAGGATTAGAAAAAACACCTCTAGTAGTAGAAGAAGTAGATGTAGAATAAAATCATGTTTTTGAACAATTTAACAATGAATAAATCCCACCATTTTCCAAAAGGCTATAGGAAACTAGGAAAAGAGTGCAATCTGAGTTTGATATAATGGAAGAATTAAAAAACCTTATGATGATTATTCCTCTATATCAAGCTATCAAATATATTCCCATTTATACAAAATCTATTCAAGAATTATGCCTTAAGATACCAAGGTGGAGACTACAACCGAAAGAGGTGCAGGTAGTAGGACAACTTGCTGACTTAATATTGGAAAATACTGACCACCCTAAATATTCTAACCCAAGAAGCCCAATTTTAATGATAAAAATTGTAGACTTAATGTTACCCAATACCTTTGTGGATTTAGCTTTAGCTATTAATGTCATGTCCAAAGAAACCATTCATAGGCTACATATGACAAATATGAGGCCAACCAAGACAATACTTCAATTGTCAAACAAATCCATAGTACTTCTACAAGATATGTTGAAATATGTAATAGTAATCATAGATGCATGGGAGTGCCCAACCAAATTTTTAATTATCCAATCAAATTCAAATTTGGGTGGTTACCAACTCATCCTAGGACATCCCTAGCTCACAATGGTTGATGCCTATATTAGTTACAGGACAAAAAAATGATAATATTTGATGGGAGAAATGTGAAAATTTTAGTTATTTACCCACCATCATATCAATGAGTTAGGTGAGCCTGATCTGGAAGACATAGGAGATGATTTTCTTATTATGGTACAACATATAATGGATCTTTATGAAGTAGAAGACATGGCAGATGAAGAATTAGTGATATTAAATTTTCTAGAAGGAGAATTTGAATTGCCACTTATAGTTTCACCACTTGTCAAAAGGAAGGAACATCACATTAAACAAATAGAAGTGGAAATAGGTAAAATATTGAATATCAGTAGCACTCTGACAACCACTCAGGAGAAAAATTTGAAAGACATATTGAGCAAAAATAGAAAAAAATTTGCATGGGTTTATATCGATATGAAGGGAATTGTACACAAAGTTTGCACTCATCGCATCTAT
The DNA here is from genome assembly GCA_028583015.1 of Wollemia nobilis. NCBI lineage: Eukaryota > Viridiplantae > Streptophyta > Pinopsida > Araucariales > Araucariaceae > Wollemia > Wollemia nobilis. Next base: position 6,014,386 of record JAQPPZ010000456.1, read on the forward strand.
CTAGAAAATGATGCAAAATTGGTAAGACAACCTTAGAGGAGGATGAATACAACCATTAAATAAATAGTGAAAAATGAATTGTAAAAATTATTATATGCTAGTTTCATCTACCCCATATTAGATAGCCATTGGGTATGACTATTGGTAGTAGTATCCACAAAAAATGGTAAATGGAGGATCTACGTGGACTATTGAATGTTAAACAAAGCAACCAAGAAAGATCATTTCCCTTTACCTTTTGTAGATCAAGTTTTGGATACCTTGTTTGGATGTAATTATTTCTAATTCCTTTATGGATATAGTGGATATAATAAAATCTAGATAGGGGAAGAGGACCAAGAGAAAACCACATTTACCTATCCTTGGGGAACCTTCACTTACCATGTTTTACCTTTTGAGTTATGCAATGCGCCTATGACATTTTAGCAGGCAGTAATGAGTATATTCTTAGATATGATAGGGGAAACTATGGAAGTATATATGGATGATTTCACGATTTATGATGAAAATTTTGAAGAAGCCACAACCAATTTGGAAAGAGTGCTTCAACATTGTCAGGAGACTAATCTATCCTTAAGTAACAAGAAATGCTTCATGTTGATGATAGAAGGGATAGTTTTGGGACATCATATTTCAACTAAGGGGATAAAAACCAATGAAAGAAAAATAGAAGTTATTAAAGGACTATCCACTCCTTAGAAAAAAAAATATGTGCAAATGTTTGTAAGCCATGTAGGATATTACTGATGTTTTATTAAATATTTTAGTAAAATTGTCAAACCATTGCATGCATTACTAACCAAGGAAGTAGATTTTATGTAGATAGATAAATATGAACAATTATTCTAGACATTGAAGGAGAAACTAACAGCTTCTCTGGTGCTTAGAGGTCCAAATTGGTACCTCACATTCCATATTTATACTGATGCATCTAACAACACCATAGAAGTGGCATTGGGACAAAAGGAAGGGAACAAGGTGTATGTTATTTAATCCATCAGTAAAAACCTCATGGGCACTAAACTAAACTACATCATCATAGAAAAAGAACTTATGATAGTAGTACACACTAATAATAAATTTGGCCACTATATTATAAGCTACAATATTTTTGTGCATATAGATCATGTAGAAATTAGATACTTGATGAATATGCCAATAGTAAGTGGTAAAACTATACGATGGCTTTTACTTCTACATGAATTTGATGTCACCATTATTGATAAACCTAGGAAAGATAATGTGGTGGCAGACTTCTTATCTAGATTAACATCTCAAGACAACACAACAATTGGGGACATGTTCCTAGATGAGCATCTCTTTGACCTTAATGATCAAAAGCCATGGTATACCGACATGGCTAATTATTTGGCAACCAATAACGTTTCCCCTACAGTTACTCCTTGAGATGCTCAAAAACTAATTTTAAAAAGTGTGGCATTCTCGTGTATTAATGGAAGCTTATTTAATACTAGTCCTAACCAAATAATAAGGTGTGTGGTAGAAGAAGAGGTCCCAGATATCCTGAAGGTCTATCATGATGAGCCATATGGAGAGAATTTTCCAAGTAAAATAACTATGTTTAAAATTTTACAAATAGGATATTACTAGCCCTCAATATTTAAGGATGCAACTAAACATGCCAACCAATGTATCCAATTTAAGAGGATATGATGGCCAACGATAAGATATGAAATACCACTTCACCCACAATTTCCTTTAGAATCATTCGATAAATGGGGATTAGATTTCATCAACCCTATCAAATCATAGTCAAATAGTAAAATATATATTTTAGTATGTACTGATTATGTTACTAAGTGGGTTTGAGTATAGGCCATGCATAATATATAGGAGGAGAACATAGCACAGTTCTTGTATTAATTCATATTCACCAGGTTTGGTGTTCTTAAGGAAATCACCATGGACCAAGGGGTTCAATTTACCTCCAATATGATACAAGAATTCACACAAAAATATTAAATCCAGCACAACAAATCCACCTCATATCATCCATAAACCAATGGCCAAGTGGAGATCATAAATCATGAGTTAGAAAATATTCCACCAAAATAGTACAATAACATAAGAAGGATTGGAATAAATATCTTCTCGAAGCAGTGTGGGTATACCAAACTACTTGGAAAACAACTATGAGATTTACACCATTTTAGTTGATGTGTGAAAAGAATACAATGATGCCCATTGAATTTGAAGTTAAAACTCTATAAATGGCTATGGAAATTAATATAAATTTAGATGTGGTATAGCAAGAGCGTATTCACCAATTGAATTAGTTGGATGAATACAGATAGGAAGTGCTACAGTGTACTAAAATAATGTAGAAGTAGAAAGCTATGTGGCATGACTGCCACATTAGACCAAAAAAAATTTAAAGAGGGAGAATGGGCACTACTATATGACTCCTGGTTCTAGGAAAGAAAAGGTAAGCTCATGCAAATATGGCTTGGCCCTTATGAGGTGGTCAAATTATTCAACAATGGAGCTATTCGTATCAAGAACATTAACAATAGTGAGGTGAATTTTATAGTCAACAGACACAAGTTGAGGCCCTATAATAGAACACAAATTTATGAAGATGGTCTAAGTGTAGGTATAGAGAAACCCCACCTTCCATATCACTTCCAATAGCATGACGAACGTTAATTACAATAATAACTAAAAAAAAAGAGATTGATTTTTGTTAATATTTTTAGAATAGGTTTTTACTTTGTTTTTGTTGTGTTTTGCAAGGTGACGTGGAACCCATTATAGACTATAGGTGGTCATGCCTATCAGGAAAGAGCCACTCCACCCTATTTTTCTTATTTTATTAGGAAGGAGTGCTACAAATAGGAGGTGCCTACTTCCCATAATGAGGGTGACACCTACACTCAAGCGAGCAAAGGAGGTGCCTACTTCCCATAATGAGGGTAGTGCCTACACTTAGGTGAGCATAGAAGGAACTTATTTCCCACAATGAGGGTGATGCCTACACTCAGGTGAGCATAGGAGGTGCCTACTATCCATAAGAAGAGTAGTGCCTACACTCAGGAAAGTGTAGGAGGCACCTACTTCCCATAAGGAGGGTAGCATCTATACTCAAGCAAGTGTAGGAGAATTCTACTTCCCATAAGGAGTGTGGGACCTTACTCAAGCAAGCACAGTAGACACCTACACTCAGGTGAGTGTAGGAGGCACCTACTTTCCACAAGGATGGTAATGCCTACAATCAAGTGAGTGGAGGAAGCACCTACTTACTATAAGGAGGACGATGCCTACACTCATGTGAGAATATAATATGCCTAATTCACATAAGGAGGGTAGTATCTACACTCAGGCACCTACTTTCTAGAATTCAATACCTACTTCTAGAATTTTGAAGATGGAGTAAATCTACTTTTGAGTTCCAATGATAAAGTATGCCTACTCCCACATGACATGTCGGTATTAAGCTAATAATAATTAGTACTATTTTTTAAACATAGAACCTCAAGATCTGCATTGGTATGTCACCTGATGAAATAACTTCTAATAGGAACATACGTGAATTACCAGTGTCAATAATATTATGACTTCCTCATTTTTGACACACCATGATTAAGCAACATCCAATCATTGCATGTCACTTGGTGTAACATGCACCATGTTCCATGAACTACACATAGGTAAGGACTATTATTTTTTATTATTATATGCATAGTTATATGAAATCCTTTCTGTGTTAATGCTAGTACTGCCCCCATATTTTTTATCCAATCCCATATTAGTATTCAAACATATGGCACTAATCAAATGTGATAAGATTTGCAACTGGATATCACTACACCTAGGCACACATCCCAAAATTAAAAATAATAATGGCTAGGGTATAGTGGTAATCTTTAAGTAATGGGGACTAGGTGCATGCTTTGGCATATTACTGGCCAGGGATGTAGTCACTGGAAAACATTATAGCGATACAAAAGAACAAATATAGTAGCCATGAGAGGACCATCCAATAATCACACAAAAAATAAATGAGCTCATCAATCTCACTACAAAGACAAGGGTTGTAAGAGAAAAATTTTAAGCCACAAGCTAGGTAGGCTACTACATTTTGATCATTCAAGGCTAAGATTTTGTCATGGCCCATGAATTTGTGGCATCCATGGAGGGAACAATTGTGCATATAATGGGATGATAAAAGAATACATTTTGAAGGTTATGGGCCTACCATGCATAGGGGAATGAGCCTATGAAAGTGATAATATTGAACTATGTGCACAAAGGTTTTTTGGCCAATTGACAACATAGTTGATGTTTTTAAGGTTGCCCAAATAGTACCTATCAAATGAATGTAAACTTATGTTTGAGCAATTGGCTCAATTTTTTACTTATAGTGCGTGATATTCCTATGTCCATGCAAACTATTTTCAGTTCTTTAATCATCTACAGTATGGAGACACCATAAATATTCCATTGTACCTGGCCAATGCCCTACAAGATGAATCCAAAAAATATGCCCCTATACGACATACCATGGGGTTATCTTGGCCCCTGTACGACATACAGGAAGGCAATAGGTAGAAAAACCACCACCAGATGCCATAGAAGAGCAAATTACAAAAGCTTCATTGAAATAATAGGCACAAAATGAGGTTTCTATCAATGAAGAAAAAAAATCACCTACCTCCCCATAGAATAATTAAGCTAATAAGGAGATAGGGCAGACAGTATTGAGCCCACATAGGACAACATTAGCTACTACATCTAGATCAAAAGTAGGTGTAGGTGCACTAGCAAATGATATTTTACTAAATTATTATACCATGGTTAATGCATATGCTACCCAAGCATTATAGAACATATTCTCTGCTATGATACCTTTTGATAGGTCACTCAAAGAAGACCTTAGTGACCAACTAATAGAGACACAAGCAAAATCCTCATACTAGGAGGAAAAACACAATGTAGTATAGGTAGAATATGAACAATACCAACAAGTAGCCATCATGAAACAACACAAATTAGAAATGACCATTCAACAATTGAGCTAGTTGCTTGGAAAAAAATGAAACAAAGTAGATGTTGCCACCAAGGCAAATTGGACCATGGACCCAGAATTATCTTCCTTGGATGATGAGGAAGAAGTGGCCTCTATAGGGGTATATCAGTATGATGCTAGGAGGATAACATCAAATTACTAGTAATCAGAGGTAGAAATGCAATAGAATGTATTCATAGCAAATATATCAACATAATAGAGAAGCCCTATAGCTCAAGAAAGGTATGTGATAGTGGATATATTTGATATCTAGGGTACCGAACCTGAAGTAGAACACTCTACATCAGATCAACCTACATTAGACTAGACAAGAGTAGAACACTCTACATCCAACCGATATATAGAATATCATGTAGTAGACTAATCTATAAAATACTATGCATCTAATCATCTCGCATCAAACCAACCAAAAGCATAACACTCTACATCTAATCAGTCTGTTGAACATCTTGTAGTAGACCAATCTATAGAACACCTAATGTAGGATCAACCTATAAGTGAACCCTCTAAATAGATATTAGGGGATGGCATGCAATCCCTATCATAGGATGAGTATCTTGTACCCACTCCTATAGCCCATACAACCTCAACACCTGATGACCAAATAAATGAAAAGAGAAAAAGAAGTGTGGCTCTGATACAGTATCACATTCATAGGTAAACAAAGTAGCATATCCCTAACTTTGATGAGGAATGGGCTATCTTCATGCAGATACATCAGGCCAATCAACAATAATTTATCTAATAAATGGAAAATGAGAAGCACACTAAAGTGACAAGGTGAACTAGGAAGCAATTTAAAGGATATCCAACCATCTGTGTAAACCCTACAAACAAGGACCAGGTAAAAGAAATGCTTACCCCTATTGATGGGTGTCCTTCACTCCTATTCCCAGTAGCACCACCAATATTAGAGAGTTTCTTTCAAAATGGGTTGTTCAAAATAAGGCCCATGTGGCCAAAAAAAAATATAAGCCAACACCTACCACCAAAACCTATGAAACCACAAGATGAAGCACCATCAGGGGATCCATAATCAATAGTCTTGTCAAAAGCTCAATTTTCTAACACATCATGGCTAGTGCTTTGGGAAACTCCATTTGTTGAGGAATCAGTACCCCTGATCGAAGATCATTTTCTATGGCAATAGGTAGAATTAAAGCTTCAACAAGAAAGGGTCACCCTTGTTTAGTATCCATCGCAATGAGTTTGTTAGAATAATAAATTATATCCTAATTTTTTACTTGGATAATCTATGTGGCTGAGATTAGCTCAGTTGGTTATGATCCAATGGATCAGATTGTATGCCTTTGCTATTTAAGCAAGGCTCCTTTTATTTGATAATATAAAGTATTCCATTTTCTAAAATGGTATCAGAGTGGGATTTCCCTGCCCTGTGAACTTGAGGGAGAATTCCCTCATGGGGAGATTTCCCTCATGGAAATCCCCCCTCACTTTTTTTTCCTCATTTTTTTTCTTCACGCGAGGGAGTATGCTCTCCATATTTGATGGATTAGAAACCAGAAGCTTGAAGAAAGATTAATGGTGGTAAAATATGTGATTTTTTTTAGTGATTTAATTTTTTTAGTTTTTCAATTTTTTTTTCAACTTTTTTTGAAGAATGACTTTTCATGGAGCATCTGCATTTTTCTTTCACGAAAGGAGAGGTCACGAATTCTAGTTGGGTGGCATAGAAAATAGACTCTGTTGCATTTTCGTAACACTCTGGAGTAGTGGACGTTGTTGCATTTGGATGACAGATAAATTTTTGTGTTTTTTTTAAAGTAATGCCTCCCGACTTCAACACCACGTTAGATCTTTTTTCTCCCGTGTAAATTAAATACCAATAATTTTGTTTCTAGTTGCTACTGCTAGAAGACAGAGTTTTGGTTCGAAACACAACGTGAAGAGTCCTTTGATCCCCTGTTGATGACATTGCAAATTTTTTGATGGCCCACTATCTCAAACCAGTGGTCAGCTATGTGAGGCATCAACTGAAGCAGGAGACAGAGATCTGCTAAATCGTGTGTGGACCATGCTGAGCAAGTTTCAATGGAGGTGGTCATCCTTCTCTTTAAAAATCCACTAGCCTATGTGATTGCAGCATCTATGAATGTTTTTATTCTATAGTAACTACATGGATGGATGGCCCATGGTGATTGGTCACATGTAAAATGTTATAGCATGTGCTCTATGGGAGGATAGGCAGTCAATGCATTCTTTGTTGCATTCGTTGCCACCTCTTGCTTTGATAGATGCACGTCAACGGATGGCTTATCTCCTCAAACCAGCTGAACCCCCCCTTCCTGTAATATTATCTGAGTGATGTTAAATATTATGGATTAAAATATATATTTTTTTAATTTCAGGTGATCTGATGGATAGCTTAGCAGAAGCGCGTTCGGCTTTCTTTTGGGGTTTCTTGAGCTACAATTCCCACTATATTTGACTCTACGCTTTGAGATAAAGAGTATCTTCATGGATGCCCAATACTCTAGTTTATGAACACAGTCTTACGGATGCAGCTATAGTTTCGCTGGTGATCTACGAGATTTGTTCCTATTTTTTTCGAAGTGTTGACAGTTTATCTGCAGGGGTGTGGGCGTGAAATACTTTTTTAAGTATGTTTAATGCTAGTTTGTTGGTGTCGTCTACAATTTTTTGTTGGGGAGATAGATCCCATAGCCTCTTTGGGTGGTTCATTGTGACGAGCTTAGGACTGGCATCCTTTTACAGAAAGTTATTCACCACTTTAACGATACACACACTTTTGAGATACTACGATCGGAAGTTTTTGGTTTTCAGCGTAAGATGGTACAACGAATGGTGATAGAACCTGGCAATTTGGTAGTGGATAACCTAAATATTTGGCGTACTGAATGTTGTGATGAATATTCCATGCTCAAAGGTGATATCTTGGGGAGATTACCGTAAATTTTTTTACCGTTGAGTCGTGTTATCTCTGCACCTGCAGTCATTAATCTTGCCAACTGCCACCAAGAAGACTGCAATCAAGCAACATAAATCTGGGCGGGGTGTGTTCTTATGCATCCATTTGATACATTTAGTTTGTTCGACATCCATGAAAAACCCATGATTTCAACTTTTTACTATGAATTTCCACATTTCTCTTGGCATAATTTGGTTGGTTCAATCACCCGTTCCTTAGCCGAGCAATAGTGTTTGGTGTGATATGTTTAAATATTTCCATCTGCTTGACGCATACCCGAGGTTGAAAAGCTACGAAGCTCCTGGTGTTGTGGTATTATGAATTTTCTAGCATCCGTGGGAGACTACGCAATAAGGACGAGGTCGACTATGCAAAATGATGGAGATTTTATTGTGGTATACCTCCATGATTTTTTTTGAGTGCACCTTGTTTCTAATAAAATGTGTTTTTTATCAATAAAAATGACCGGATCGCGCTGGACCTCTGAGTGCTGCTGAAGGGGTTCTGACCCTGTATGGCAATCCCAGAGAGGATGATAGTTTGAAGAGTTCTAGTGGCATTGGTATTCGCGTACAACATGTTGAAGTGAGGGTTCAGAGATAACGACTACACTCTAGCATAAAGCAAGTCATCCACATTCAAAATCAGAATTAAACGCATTGATGTTCCGTTATGTGATGATAGAAATTTGTTTTCAAACTGGAAGTCGAAGTGTTGTTTTTTACACCGAATGGCCATTGTGCTACAATTTTTAACAGTGGATAATTTTTTTTAAAATTATTCTGGCCACGACGTGGAGGCGATACCCATGTGCATTTGTTTGTTTGTGAAGTTGAGCGCATACAGTGCACAACAACCGTTGCTTCAGCATATGATATGGCAGAGGCCATGCCAGATCATGCTGAGGAACAAGCACAAGAATATGGAATTTTGTGAGTGATAATTGTGAACTTCTACGGTTGATGTAGCGGAAGCGGTTGTATCAAGCTTTAAAAACAAACAATAGTGGTTGAAGATTGCGAGTGTTGTATGTGATGTTGGTCGAGTGTTTAGCCAAATATATTCGGCTGTGAAGATTGCATTTATTGCTCCCACTATATAATTTGTGGACGTTCTATTAGACAGGGAGGTTCTGAGGAAGTTTCTATATGTGATGCCTTCATATTTGGAGTGTCATCTCATATTTTGTTTAGATTAGTAGCGCCATCCAAGTCCCATGTAGTTTTTTATGTCTCTTCCCTACATGATGCTGCAGTGTTTGAGGAATTGGTAGTAGCAGTTGGTGTCATGTTTTAAACAATGCTACCATTGGTGATAATGATGTGTAGTCACAAATAATTTGCTCAATTCCATTCAGACCCAAGTGGAGGTGCATATGAGGATGTGTGAATTTTACCGTGCACTTCGGCCCGACTCATATATGGACATCTAATACAATAACATTGCACACAAAACTTTCTGTTGTAGAGAAATACTAAAACATTTCCTGTGATGTCTGCCTAAGCATTGCTGAGGTCTAAGTTTACAAACCTGATGCATAGCCAATCAAGCTCTAGCTGGGGAGGATATAACAAGGGATCCGATTTATCTACATTTTTTGATGAGATGACACCCTGCTTGCTCTGCTTGTCAGCCTTTGTTCTGGAAGATTAACATTTGGAGATACACTGCCCGGGGCCCTTTCTATGAAAGTTGCATCATATTTACAAAGAATGGAAACCCAGGCATGGAACTTGTTAATATTAACAACCGTCGTCCCTGAAAATATTTTACTCCTCTCCAATTTTGACGAAGAAGTTGGCATCAAATTTGGCAAAATTGGCATTGATTCCACCTTGTGAGACAAGTGGAGCACAATATGGTGATAGATGACTTAACTAAGATTTGTACCTTTTCCTGTTCACGTGTTACATGTTGCTGAGAGGGGCCGTCGAATTTTTTGTTAGGGATTTCTACGTGCGGCCTCCCGCGTGCCTGTTGAAGATGCTAGTTTGTGGGGCCCACGTGCAAGTTGAAGCCCATTTTGTGTGGGCATGTTCTTGCTTCTGCTAGATGGTGACCTTCCTTTTATAGTTGGGGTATATGGGTTTTGTTACTCTAGCCATTCTGTGTTCCCAAACATCCATGAATCAACGATGAACCACACTCAATTTAATGGTGTTCTAGCCATTCTGTGTTCCCAAACATCCATGAATCAACGATGAACCACACTCAATTTAATGGTGTTCTGATAACCAGTTTTACTTTGTGTCATATAATTTATGGTGGGATGGCAATTATGGGCTTCCTCATGTTTAATCTGGGTACATTTTTAGAGAACTTGCCAAAAGAATCTATTGCCTCAAAGAAAGGGTATCCAATGGTATACAAGAAAGGTATCTTATTTAAAAAGGCAAGTTGTTTGAATTCAATTTCAAGATTAGAAGTTTTCTTCCCTGGCTGTAAAACTCTTAAAAACTCTCAAGTTAAGCATTTTGGCCTAGAGTATCACTCGGATGGGTGATCACTTGGGAAGTCCCGGAGCTATGCTCACTTAGAGGGACATTATTTTTTTGCATTTTTGAGCACCTCTATTTTTAGGAGTATACCTTATATATACTCGTTGGAATTTTTTTTGAGCCGGACACAATGGTGGTGTCCATTTTCAGTTTTGAAATTATTTTCTATACTTTTTATGGCTCGAAGATTGTGCTCTCTTAGTTGAAAGGTTTTGTGTGGCTGCTACGGACTAAATTTATAAAGTCCCTTTGAACCTTGTTTGGCTTCTTTGGTGACTTTTTCATTGTTCGACAACTACCTTAGTGCCCTTTCATTTTTATCCCCTTGTTTTGTTGTTTGTCCACAAGTTTTGGACCTTGTTATCAGCCCATTGTGTTCATATAGGTGGAAACCACATATTTATGCTTGTGGAGTCATTTTGGACTACCCTTGCGATTATGGTGGTTCTTTCTCCATCCTATCTTCTCACTCTCCTTTTGTGAGACACTTTGTTTTAAAGGGGTTTTATCCCCTTGTTTGGTTGTTTGTTCGAATAGTTTTGGACCTTGTTATCAACCCATTGTGTTTGTATAGGTGGACACCAAATATTTGTGCTTGTGGAGTCATTTTGGACTACCCTTGCGATAGTGGTGCTTCTTTCTCCATCCTATCTTCTCACGCTCTTTTTTGTGAGACACTTTGGTTTAAGGGGGTTTTCTTTAATGACCTTTTCATGGTTCAAAGCCTTGATCTGTGTCATAAGCACCAATCTATGAGTAAGATTTTATTCAGTTCGATGATTAGGCTTTCCTATATTTTTGAGGCATTTCATGGATCCTTTGAAGGCTTCTTGATGGAATATTCCTCCTTATTCTTTCTATTCTGGTAAGTGGTTTTCTCCCCTGTGGTTTTTCATCATCTCTCCAGCGAGTCTTTTTATGGATATATTATACATGAGTACCTTATCAGGCCTTGTTTCCAGGACTCGTACTTGTGGATATATCACATTTTTTGTTTTGTTATTTTTTCACTACCTCCTAATATCACTTAAGGGAGGGTGTTAGTATATCCTAGTAACACTTAAGGGGGGGTGTTAGAATAATAAATTATATCCTAAGTTGTTATTAGGATAATCTATGTGGTTGAGATTAGCTCAGTTGATTATGATCCAATGGATCATATTGTATACCTTTTCTATTTAAGCAAGGCTCCTTTCATTTGATAATATCAATTATTCCATTTTCTAACAGAGTTCCCAAGCAATAGAACAGAGGTGAGCAATGAGTAAGGAATAGAGAGAGATAATTCTTAGGCTTATGAGTGGTGTAAATAAAACATGACATATTGGTGAGATGCAACATGAGGATACATCATAGAGTAGGCATGGGGGTATGATGAGCACAAAAAATGCTCATTTTATTTATATTTGTGGGGATATATTTACTGGTTTAATTAACATTAGAGATGTATTTTGTATAACTCTTACTTATAATTAATGGAAAACTATGGTACTTATGTTTTATTGGTGTTTTTAGTTGTGCATGTGTGTAGTTATATATTTCTTTGCATTTTTGAGTCAAGGTCCCATATGGACCTGGTATTTTATGGATAAGTTACAACTTCTTGAGAGAGAGATTTTTGCAAGGCAATCTCGATGGGTGTAGAAGGTGCCTTCACCCCACCAAGGATGAAGTACCTACACCCCATCAAGGTTGAATTCTCTACATCCTACATAGTGTAGAGGCATCTACACCCCCACCAAGGATGAAGTATGTACATTCCATGGAGTGTAGAAAGGCACCTACACCCCACCAAGGGTGAAGCACCTACATCTCGTAGAGTGTAGGAAGGTGCCTATACCCTACCAAGGGTGAAGCACCTACATCCTACCAAGGGTGAAGTGCCTACACCCTACCAATATTATAGCACCTACATATCATAGAGTGTAATAAGATGCCTAAATTCCACCAATGATGGGGTGCCTACTCTCAACATGAATGTAGTGCCTGCACCCCACTGAAAGGCACCTACACCCTGATCATTGAAAGTTGACCAAAGACCATACAAATTTTGGAAAAATGATGAAAGTGGTTGTAATCTCTAGAAGAGCATTATTTTCAGACACCAAAATTCAACTTCGAAGAATGACCAACCTTTCTATGGCAAAGATCATAGCTGCACTTTGAGCCATTGTAACAAACCAACAATGCATGTCTTAATTTAGATTTACCAATTGTGCGTGGTTGTAACAAGAGTTGCCTATGTACTATATAAAAGTGCCTATATTGTAATTGAATCTTATCAATAAAGACTAGAGAGTTTTGGTGTTTTTTATTTGTGTTGATTGAAAGACTTGTTCTTAGTAGTTAGCTGGGTGAATCAACTATGAGAGCTCGGGCCCATTCTAGGTAGGAATTCTCCCCTTCACATCCTTTTATTTCTAGTAAAGTGTGTGTGTGTGTGTGTGATTTATTTATTTTTTGTGTAGATGTGTGCTTACTTATATTTGCTTTAATTTAATTATCATTTCCTTGTGCATGTGTGTTTCTTTAAATTTAATTTAATATGCAAGTTTACATTTAATTTCTAGCTTTAAATTATTGATTGCTTTTATCTTTACGTTATTTTAATCAAGCAGGTTAGAATATTTTCATGCAAACATTGCCCCCCATTAAAATGTTAGGCATAGTAGGGAACTTATTCCCACACTACAACCATATTTTGTGTGTGGCACCTCACAAGTCTATGATTCTCATATTAACATGATTTGATAGGACTCAACCATTTTAGAAATACTTTTTTGCTTTTCAATCACTTTGAGGAAGTTGAAGAATATATTTAATAGAAAAATAAATGAAAAAATTGTGATAAGGCATTTTGGATATGGTTTAGTTGACCTAAGAGCAAATATCATATTTTGGTATATGGAAGTATCCCCCAGTAGAAGACACATATAATTTATATATATAAATTGAGGTGCTTCCAACATCTATAATGTAAAGTAATTACATTTGGAACATATATATTTATGGGTTCAATTTTTAAATTTTCTTTTTTCTTGTAAATATACCATCAATTCAATCACTTATTTCTTCTAGTGATTGTACATCTCATTTGTGATAGTCTTATATGATTGTAATATTTCTTGAGGCTCCCATAGTAGAAACTACTAGACAAACCCCCATATTCCAAATTATTTTCTATGCATCCTTAATTTTTTCACTAACTATTTTTTATGTTAAAATAAATTTAAGATGATAATAACCTATTTTTTCAATGAGTTTACACAGGTTTTTATGAGGGGTCCCAATCCCCTCATACTGAATGGGGTTTGAATCTTGAACCTATCAAAGAAAGGCTAAAACCCTTACCATTGATGATAATATCTATTAATTCCTTAATATTAATAATTTAAACATACCGTATTTGTCATTACTTTTGATTCTTATTTATGGACATAGCCCAATTCTTGAATAGTTGTGATAGTTTCTTTTAGTTTCGCAAGTCAATAGTCCTCTAGGTTTATTATTATTTTTGTTCCTACTTTGAGATCCTTTCTCTTATTGATTGAATTTGTAATATTTTTCAAAAACATATTAAAGCATGCATTCATCACAATCGTAATCCAAATAGAAGAAAATATCAACTAAAAGATAGTACTAATAAACAACAAAAATAAACAAAGGGAGATAACAAGAAGTATAATGTGGGTACCCATGGGCATCCCAATATATCATATTTACTCACACTTATAATAAAAATGTATCCTTATTGAGAAGCATTTATAGTGATACCAAATCCCCAATGAGAGGTTAACCTCAAGATAACATAAAATTAACATTGAGGTTAACGTTACAATGAATTAATAATAAATTACCCTTGAGGGGAGGTTATCCATAAATGTAGACTAACCAATACCACTAAAGGTGAAATATAATATGGTCCCATATGATTACATGAAAATACCCATAAGCTTACATAAACGAGAAATTTACATAGGCTACATTAATCGTTCTCATAAGAACCTCATAACATATTTAACCTTGGCCTAAACAAGATTATATTACACAAATTTCAACACTTATTTTTTCACTCCCACCAATACTTTCATCCTCATCAATCTATTTTATTTTTCCAAAATATTTATAATTCAACTTATCATCTATATGTTTATATTATTCAAAAGAACCTATCTCAAAATTACTTCTTTTTTATAATACATTATAAATCCTAAAATACAAAAAAAAAATATTGATGTAAATTTTTGTTATATTATTTATGATTATCCTTTTTAACAAATGTATTCTATTTGGGTATCTTTGCATCATTATGAGTAAATTCTAGTATACATATTTTATTAGAAATAATAACATGTTTATTTGATCCTATCAAAAAACCTTTGTATGAATATAAAATATTTTAAATACTTTAATGAAAATGGATTTTATAAGTGTTAGGGTATTAAAGAAAATTCTCCAATTTATCCTTAGTTTTTGACCCTCAAAGTTATAACTTTTTAAATACCTTTACTTTATAAATTATAACACTAAAAGATCTACAAACATCTAATGATAAATTGCATATCATTTTCATTATAAGTTTTTCTATATTTATTCACCTAATATTCAAACAAATCAATATAAATTGCATTTAAAACATGAATAAAACCTAGTCACTTTGTAACAATGTTTACTACATTCTTTTAAAAAAATATTATCAATGTTTCTAAAGTCTATGTGTTTATATTTACTAAAGAGATGACTCTCACTGAAGAAATATGACTTAGGCTATTTGCTCTACCAAACCTTATAGGCATACCTAACATTTTTTTATATCCATAGGCTATATAAGAATTTTGGTTTTTGTTAGCTCAAGGTTCTATATATTAAATTTAGTATAATGTTTCCAACTTTTAGGAAATTTGTACAAACTATCAACTCCTTCAAGGTTTAAATTTATGATATGGATTTCTTGTGATTATGAATTTGGGATTTCTATTTCAAAACTTTATTCTCATTAACAAAAATCATCCATAATATTAAGAAATATCAAAATATTCATCCACAAATAATAGTCCACAAAGAAAATCCACACAAAAATACATAGATATAGATAATACCTTTAATGTGTGGCAACACCAATAATATTCCTTAAGAAAGGAATAACTCCAAAAGATCTCCCAAGATGAAATTACAATCTTTGGGTAAATATTATTACCAAAGAATACTCAATATGAATTATCATTATCATAATGGCAATATCCCTTCCTTATATACCAATGTTCTAATGCTACCTTGGGAAGGTATAACCCTAACACTAGCCAATCCCTAAACAATTATCTAGCTTATTATTATAATACAATTGACCTTGGGTTATGTATGGTCCATGCCAACTATCCCAATACCAATATACAATATAATATTATTTCCCCATATTCATCCCTAATTACCACAACATTCCACCCTATTTACAATATTTTATCCTTAAAACATGAAAAGAAACTACATAATATGATATTTTTAACAATTTTGAAAACTAGTACCAAACTTGATTACCCATCCATATAAGTAAAATATTTTTTGTTGGTGGTCTCTGATGATGCCAAGGTATCATTGTGTCACTTGAATATCCATAAGTACTTCATTGGTCCCATGATTTTGTTACTCTACTTTAATATATAGAATTATTGTTCTTTTGGTTCCATGAGGTTGTTGCACCACTTTTAAATCCATAATTACTATACTTTTACTATGAAACACTACCATACTTGAGGCCTTTCTACTCCGTGTAATTCCATAATAATATTTATGTTATAGTCATGCCTCCATAATTGTTGTTGATCATGGTGATGGGGGTGCAAATATATAACAACCTTAACCTAATGATCTACTTACTTTGACTCTTCAATAGTGTGTTCCTTTGTTTTAAATTATTCCTCATGCTCTTCACTCATGTGCCCTTTGTTTGGTGCATCCTTGTGCTCTTCTAATAGAGCTTCCTTAGACTTTATTGATACTTCTTAGATTTTACTATTACCTCTACTACAGACACAATTTTTTATTCCTCTATTGGTTCTTTAGATTATTCCCCTATCATAATTTCTTCTTAATTATCCTTGGATCCTTGTTCCTTAAGCTAAGAAATATCTTGCAATGTTATCTTTGTTTTCCTTTACCATATTTATTTTTCCTTCTACCATATATTCTCTATTAATTTTTTTGTGCTAGATAGTTGGTATATTACTTAACATTTCTTGATATTGCACATCATGGGAGGTGATATGATTTATAACCAATTGGAAAAATAATTGGTTGTAACAAATTAACATATATTTACTATTAGATATCCATCAATGTAATTTGTTGAATTCCCAACATTGGTGTTAGATCCAAGGACTTCCTGGCATGCATCCAGTTGGGAAAAGGGCTAAATATATTTGCACTAGTGTATTTGAGTCCTTGAAATCCAAATTATGGGGAAGTAGATCATATGTCCAAGGAAGACTCCTACTAGTCAAAGGCACTTCCATAACTTGCTCATTTTCATTCATTCATACACAAGCAAGAAGAGTAAATTCAACCTCTAATCTAATATCTCAGCTATGACATTATCTTTCCTCATTTTCATGAGGTGCAATTTCCTATTTTATTTTCTATTTATTTTTAACCCCTTTAATTTTTTAATGTACACCACATTGCAAGTTCAATTCCTCTATTAATTATCTTTGTCATGTCATATTTTAAACTTCTCCCTCCACCATTTTTTGCCTCAAAATCATAAAATGATCTACTTTGGCACTAAGTATTTGCTTTCTTAAGGGTCCTCACTCTATTTTTTCTTAGGTCTATCTCCACCATTGACAAGACCTCAGCTATGCTTGGACCTACTATGTTAAGAACTCCAATTGCTAGAGGTCAGGCATGGACCAAAAATAGTTTGAATAGTGAGTGAGGTGATAATATGATCTAACATCCAATCTAAGGCATAGGTATTCTACTTTATTAAAATATTTTTATTTTTTTAAATGGGGTTTGGTGTGGAATGTTGGGGATTTTAATGTTAATAGTGATGTGTTGTTCAATTTAAAAATATATTTTATGTTGAATTTTAGAAAAAAATATGGAGAGAAAATACAAATAAGAGTAAAGAGAGGAGGAAGAAAGAAAGAAGAAATGAGTTTAAAAACAAAATCTACTATGTTTGAAGCTACACAAATCTATTATACTAAAATCCATGGATGAAAATTGAGGGATTTCAAAATCTTTGAGGCCTCTTGAACACATTGGCCTAAAATTGAGGCTTCTAAAAATACTACCAAAAAGATTTTAAATTTACTAGGAGCTACAGTTTGTAAGTACTGGAACCTACTCTAGGTTGTGTTCATTACTAGCTATGCTTAAAAATCTCCTCATATGGTCAAAGGGGTTGTGGGGGTGTTGTATTTATACTCTTCCTACCTACATTTGGAGGAAAACTGCATTGTACCAAAAGAGAGAGAGAAGAAAAAGACAAAGAAGAAATAAAAATCATTCAAAAAAAGGAGGAAATTTTTCATATTGAAAAACAAAATCATAGAAATTTTAATTTTGCATGATTTTTTTTTTCAATTTTTTATTCCATTAATTTTTTAAATTTTCTATAGTTTTTGTGTGGAATTAAATTATTTTTGTAAAAGGTTCATTTTTTACTATGACTGATACCTTCAAAACTTGAAATTTTTTGTGAATTTATCATACAAAAAATTGTGATAGGCCATTACAACCATCAACACAAGATGCATGGAAAAATATGACTAATACCATCCCCACAAAGACAATGATTATAAATCCATTTAGTAAATGATTTGATTTTAATCCTTTTGAATAGATGTGTGTGTCCCTATTCACAAGAGGATATTCAATGAGACCATAATTTCTACTAAATTTGTGTGTATTAGGATTTGAATAAGTAGTTACATAATGTGTGATCAATAGTTTTTCATATATCTTGAGTGTGTGATTGGTAGTACCTTACACTCCTAAATAAAGTGCAAGTGTAGATTTCACATTGAGAATTATCTTCCCAAGAGTAGTGCATTGGTTGAGACAAATAAAAAATAAAATATAGGAGTAAGATTCAAATCCAATATTCAATGTTAGATCCAATATCCAAGAGCTAGAGCTAGATCTAAGAGCCAAATACTAAGCCAGAGTCCAAGGTCTAAGCTAGTAGAACAAGAGATGAATTGTTTCTGTAGACACCAAAATCTAGGTATTTTCATCCCACCATACAATTTTGCATAATAAACTTATATGCCTAAGTCTAAACTTAGGTGTATAAATCTTGCACATTAATCTATTTTCTAGATTTCATTAAATCTAGGAAATATCCCCCTAGGATACCCTGTGTCTCCTCTTGAAACTTGTCCTAGCCACCTCTACTTCTATCCTTTGCCACATCTCACCCTTCATGCCACATCACTCCACTTGCACCTACCCACTTGCCACCTCTCCCTAGTTAAGTGAGACACACTCAGTGACTCACTCTAACTACCCCCTCCACTTGGCTGCCTAGAACTACCACTTGGTAATCCTAGCTTACCACTTATACCTTCCCTCTAAATTCCCTAAATGCCTATAAAATCAAGGTCATTCTCATAAAGAAAATTAGGTTAGAGTTATAATGTTACGCTATTGAAATCACTGTAGAAGTCAACCATTGTCCATGGATTTGAGCCATCGAGGTCCTAAATCTATATCTTAGGGCTTCTGCATATCAGATCTAAATGCCTACTGATGTTTATGCAGAGCAAAATTCCCACCAACATTTTCCCAACCACGCACCCATAGGTGACTAGACTCAAATGCCCATTAATGTTTGCACAGGAGCAAGTTTAGCCCTCGATAGACATGTCGAGATTAGGTAAAAACTCAGCAAGGCATGTTTTATGTTTTATAATATCTATTCCTTACATGTTATTTCAAGATTCTACAAACATTAATGTTAGATTTTTTGGTAGCTTATTTCATGTGTTTCAATAGATGCTACTGACCCCTCTTCTTTTTTGCTTCCATGTATGTACAGGTGGCAGGTTTAATGAATGTTGTTACAACGAGGATGGTCCACGAGGATAGATAAAGCCCATCCACATCTTGGTTGTAGAATAGAATATCGAAGACATACTCATCCCAATATTATGTAAAAAAGGCTTCCTTTCTTTGGCTCCATTTGTAATCCTCTAAAGCAAGTGAAATACGCTCATTGTAATCGGTCTCCTAGGCACTCGATATAGAATATTTGTAAATTGGAGAACAAGGCTCCACTATATTTTAACACAAAATATAAAGCTTCATTTTTAGTATATCTCACTTTTATTTTATCATTTCATTGCATGGGTGTATCTTATTTTGGATTATAAATGGTGATCATGGTCAAGATAAAGTTAAGCCAAAGCCCTAGAAAAATACCAAATCTAGGCACTTGCATCCATGGAGAACTATGCTCAAATTTATCAAGCCTTAGTTACTTCTATAGCTTAGAAATAGGGTGCCTATGTGGACCTCTCTATTGAGACTTCCAATCAAGCCCACCATTCATATCAAGACATGATGCTAAGAGCTACCCATATTGCCATTTTAGAGACTTCTAGGAGTGAGCCACCTTCGACATTTGATCACCACATCATGTATTTGGATACTGATACCATTAGGAGTTACCTAAGATTGGTCTTTCCATTTTTATCTCATATCACCATTCTACCATGAACCATTTCCATATTTTATCAAGAACCTATCTATTCACATCAACAATACACTAATCGCATCATCACCAACCCCTTTTCTAATCCATAGCTACAACCATGAGTCAAAGTCATTTATCATCATCTAACCAATACATCTCCATCCCATCCACTAACAACATCATATATTCTAATAAACCCTACAAAGCATAAGCTAATGCTACTTTGTAAATACCTGCATCTATTCCATCCACATCATCTATTCATCCCATGTAACATGCCATCCCTCATTCAATCATGATGCCTTTTTCCACCTACCCTCCACTAACATCCACTCACATGGTTGCCACACACATAGCCAAATATTTCACCCTTGATATGAGCACACCATCTACATCCATGATTGTTATACAACAATATTTTTTGCACTTATAGCAATTGCTTACGAATAATTCCAACCAAAGCATTCATCCTAACATGCAATAAAAATCATAGTTGGGAGACCTCAATCATCCATCCACATCATCTCAAAATGCTTTCTTCATCCAAAATATATCATGGGTGATGTGACCACCCACCATAACCATACCCACACATCCACTCCATCACATGTATGATGCTTCATCAACACAACACACCATCATTCCACCATCTCCTCATCAACAACCCTTGCTTAACCAACATGCTCTACTCTTTCTACAACAAATTTTAAATCCCCTCATAAACATGGAGCTATAGTGATTCATCATCAACCTCATCAATATTGTCCACCTCATCAACATCATCAACATCACCCACCTTATCAACCTCACTCACCTCATCAACCTCATCCACATCACCCACATTGTTCAAATATTAAGTCTTATACTTGGACCCCCCTATTCGAGCCCTTGTTGACAATATTTCAAAAGTTGTAGGATGAAAAATAATTTTTTTACCTAACATACATCTTGTAGACACCAAAACACGTAAACCTAGGTTATATAGGGAAGATAACTATTACCTTTATCATCGATAAGTGGGCTATGACATCAATGATTGCAATGAATTTAAAAATATGGTCCAATACGTATTTATAGGGGAGTCTTTTCCATCAAAATTCCACTCACCACATCCAATCAGAACCCTGCTATCCACCAAAACCACTGTGGGTATGCTTAAGGTATCGTACCTCCCCCATGCAAAAAAAATGGCTTCAAAGGATCTAAATTCCTTTGGTTACATCCAATCCAAAAGGCTCCAAAGGAAGTAAACTCCTTTGGTTACATTTAGCTCAAAATTCTTCAAAGGAACCAGACTCCTTTGATCAAAATCCATTCAAAAATCCCCAAAGGCACCAAATCCCTTTGGTCATTTTTCAATTCAAAAGACTCCAAAGGAACCAAACTCCTTTGGTCACATTCAATCCAAAAGGCTCCAAAGGAACCAAACTCTTTTGGTCACATTCAATCCAAAAGGCTCCAAAGGAACCAAACTCCTTTGGTCACATTCAATCCAAAAGGCTCCAAAGGAACCAAAATACTTTGGTCACATTCAATCCAAAAGGCTCCAAAGGAACCAAACTCCTTTGGTCACATTCAATTCAAAAGGCTCCAAAGGAACCAAAATCCTTTGGTCATATTCAATCCAAAAGGATCCAAAGGAACCAAACTCCTTTTGTCACATGCAATTCAAAAGGCTCCAAAGAAAAAAAACTCCTTTTGTCACTACCAAATCCAAAATGCTTGGTCAAATCAATCCAAAGCTCCAAAGGCACCAAACCCCTTTGGTCAAAAAAAAATCCTCAAGTGAACCTTGTACCTAGTGATTTACTCTACTCACCTAGTGGTTGTAGTGATTGGTTATCCATGCAATCTGGTAGGATGGATAGATCACCATAAGGACACCTAAAAAAATAATAATAAAACACAAAAATACTTGCATACACATTGTATTTTTAATACATCGCATTCATAATCTCATATTTATTGAATTCATATATTCCACTTTCATTGCATTTGTGCATTCGTACCATTTGCATTCAATAGTTGTCATTACATCATCATGGATAATTGTTAGCCCACTATGTCTTGTTGCCTTAATCAAGGGCACCTTCGATCTAGTATTAGTTGTCAATCCATTAGTCACAATCATTTACAACTTTCTTTGTGGTCTTTTGATCATTAAGAGGTCCTTGTAAGATAGGATAGATACCGTATGACCATCAACAATGATGGTTATACGACCACTAACTATTTTATACACACTTCTTAATTTTCAAAAGCTCATAAGGAAATTACAATTGCACCATGCATAATACCATGTTTATCAAACAATACCTAGGTGTTTTCAGTCACTCAACCACTCTTAGTGTTTTAAGCAACCTCAATTCAATGTCAATATTGAGGTGTTATATGTTGCTCATAGTCAAATAAAATTTTATCTTGGACCACACACATCAAAACATATTAAAAAATTATGAAGTCTAGGAAGGACAAAGTCATGAGTAGCTATTTTCATAAAGTGAATGGTTTCCCTTGCTCATACAATTATACATATGGTTTAGAAATATGAGAATTGACAAAAGGACAAGCTCACCCTTATCCTCCTTCGAAAAACAAAATATCCCTTGCTCTTCCACAAAATGAGCAAGTATCCCAAAAAGCATCCCAAAAGCAAAATAAAATCACCTTGCTCTTCTTCAAAATGAGCAAGTCCCAAAAACAAATCCCTTGCTCTTCCTCAAAATGAGCAAGTATCCCAAAAAGCAATAAAATCCCCTTTGCTCTTCTTCAAAATGAGAAAGTCCCAAAAGCAATAAAAATCCCCTTTGCTCCTCTACAAAAATGAGCAAAAATACCAAAATTTAAAATTCCAAAAATGCAATAAAAGAAGGGAAACAAGATTGAATCCCTGGAATTCTTAGTATTTCAAAAACCTTGGGGTTATCCCCATTACAACAATTGGATCTAATAGTTGGTTTGGCAATGTGGTATCCTTACACGTGGTGACATTTCTATCACATTAGCAACCTTCTTTTGTACAAACCTATATTGCTCTCGGATGAGCTAGCTTATTGGCATAAATTACAATTGATTAGTTTGACCTAGCTCATGATTGGAAATGAAAATTTATTACACACATAGTTGATCCTTGAGAAATTTGAAACCACTCGGATAAACTTAGCATCATATGGATTTGTGAGATAAATATATGAGTTTTTTTAAGATAACTACGATGTTTGAGTCTTTGTAAAACAACTCTAGATCATTTATACCTAAGGCAAAAAAAACCATACAAGAGCTTACATTCCATGCCATTATCATTATTACATTTCATAATCCATTTCATATATCAGCATCAAATGTTAGTATCCCTGATCAAGAAATAAAGGTAAAGTTTTCTAAATAATGGTCCATAACTTCTTTGAACAATTATTAATAAGGCAACATCGTTCATTCATTTGCATACATCACCACCAATTGAATTCATTCTTAATACATTAATTTCATCACATGTGCACCAAAAAAAAATCTAAATAATCCATCATTACACATATACATGCACAATCACATCAACAACCAACAATGGGGGGTTCAAGGTCTTCCATCTTCCCCAAAAATCATATCATCAACACCAACTAGGGGGTTCAAGGTCTCACAACTTCCCCGTTATTCACATCAAAAAAATAATCAAGAAACTTGGGGGGTTCAAGGTCTCACACCTTCCCCATCAGTCACATAAAACAATCAATCAAGCAACTTGGAGGCATTCAAGGTCTCACACCTACCCCAACAATCACATTAAATATTCACATTTCAAATCATCTACTAGGTTCAAAAGGTTGCACCCTTTACCTCACATTCATAAACACAACACATCTAGCTCTATTTACTTGCCTACATTCATCAATTTGATTCGCTACCTTAGAGTCTCAAGCAAACCTTATATCTGGTGGTCTACTCTAGACACCTGGCAGTTGTAGCGACTAGTTATCCATGAAATATAGTAGGATGAGTATATTACCATAAGGACACTCATTACATCACATCAGAAGGCTCCAAAGGAACAAAAAATCCTTTGGTCATAACAAATTCAAAAAGCTCCAAAGGAACTAAACTCCTTTGGTCACATTCAATTCAAGAGGCTCCAAAGAACCCTACCCCATTTGGTCAACACAATTCAAAAGGCTCCAAAGTAACCTAACCCCTTTGGTCAAATTTAATTTCAAAGGCTCCAAAGGAACCAAACTCCTTTGGTCAATTCAATCCAAAAGGCCCCAAAGGGGACACCCCTTTGGTCAAATCAATTCAAAAAGGATCTAAAGGAACCAAAATCCTTTGGTCAATTCAGTTCAAAATGATCCAAGGTAAGCACACCCATTTTGTCAAATCACTTCAAAAGGCTCCAAAGGAACCTAATACCTTTGGTCAAATTTCATTTCAAAAGCTCCAAAGGCACTAAATCCATTTGGTCAAAAAAAATTCAAGTAAACCTTGTATCTAGTGATTTACTCTAGTCACCTAGCAATTACAAAGACTGGTTATCCATGCAATTCATTAGGATGGGTAGCTCACCATAAGGATACTTGTTTAAAAAAAAAACAACAAAAACAAAAACATCCACTTCATTCCAATCATTTTCACCCAGGTAAAAATCTAACTCTCAATTTGGTAAAAATTGCTAAAATCACTAATGTGTCCAAGCTCCTAGGGTGGTTGGTTCCTTTAACACCATATCATTTGGTAGGAATTTCTAAAGTCACTAGGATACCCAAAATCCCAGAGTGGTTGGTTATTTTACCACATCATTTTGCACTTCATTGTTACCAAAGAGAAATTTTCAACAACATAAACCCACCCCAAACTTGGGGCATCCAACTTGATCTTGTTTTTCAACATTTGCATCCATCACATTCATCCATTTTCATCATTCACAATTGGTGAATTGGATTGTCAGTTTCATTCTTCACCCATTCACCAATTGAGGGGGTAAGATACAAATCAAAATTTTCAAAATTCATTCATTCTTGGCATCGGGATAACCTGAGTCTATTTCTCCATCCAATAAAGCCACGTGTCTCTTGTTTTTGCATCACATTGTGTTTTACACAATATGATACAAAAAGGGGTATTTATAGACACCAAAATCTAGGCATTTACATCCCACCACACAATTTTACATAATAAACTTATATGCCTAAGTCTAAACTTAGGTGTATAAATCTTGCACATTAATCTATTTTTAGGATTTCATTAATCTGGGAAATATCTCCCTAGGATACCTTGTGTCTCCTCTTGACACTTGCCCTATCCACCTCTATCCCTCCCCTTTTCCACATCTCACCCTTCACTCCACATCATTCCACTTGCACATACCCAATTGCCACCTCCCCAGTTAAGTGAGACACACTCAGTGACTCACTCTAACTGTCCCCTCCACTGGGCTGCCTAGAATTGCCACTTGGTAGTCCTAGCTTACCACCTATCGCTTCCCTACAAAAACCCTAATTATTATAAAATAAAGGTCATTCACATAAAGCAAAGGAGGCTAAGAAATATAATGTTATGCTATCAAAATCATTACAGAAGTAAACCATCATTCATGGAGTTTGAGCCATTGAGGTCCCAGATCTACATCCTAGGGCTTATGCATCTTAGATCCAAATGCCTACAAACATTTATGTAGAGTTAAACGTCCACCAAAATTTGCCCAACCACACACCTAAAAGTGACCAGAATCAAATGCCCATCAACATTTATGCAAGAGCAAGTTCAATCCTTGACAAACAGGTCGAGGTTAGGTAAAAACTTAGCAAGGCATGTTTTATGTTTTATAATCCTATTTCATGCATGTTATTTCAAAATTCTACCAACATAAATTTTAGGGTTTTTGGTATCTTCTTTCATATATTTTAGTAGGTGCTATTAACCCCCTCTCCTTGTTTGCTTCCATGTATGTGCAGGTTGTAAGTTCAATGAAGGATGTTGCAGCGAGGATAGTTCATGAGGATAGATAAAGCCCATACACAACTTGGTTGTAGTAGAGAAGACCAAAGACATCATCATCTCATTGCTATTTCAAAGAGGCTTCATTTATTTAGATCCATTTGTAATCCTATAAAGCAAGTGAAATACGCTCATTGTAATCAATCCCCTAGGAACTTAGGGTAGAATATTTGTAAATTTGAGAACAAGGCTCCACTATATTTTAATATGAAATATAAAGCTTCATTTTGAGTATATCTCACTTGTCTTTTGTTGTTTCATTGCATGGGTGTATCTTCTTTTGGCTTATAGTTGAATAAGGGGAGATGTTAGATATTACTAAATAATGTAATAATAGGGGGGTTAGATAGTTATTACATTATTTAAAAATTCTTCATATTACACCTCACGAGAGGTGAGACAAGTTGTAACCAACTAGAAAGATCATTGGTTGTAACAAATTAGCATGTATTTAATATTTTATATTCATCAATAAAAATTGGTGAATTCCCAACATTTTTCCCCTTGTAAGCTTTTAATTTCTTCTTCATAGCCATTGATGGTATCCTTCAAACTAGCTATCTTTTTATATGTGTACCATTGACTTAAAATTGCATGCTTCATTCCATTCCAAGAGTGTACTCATAGTTATTTTTTGTAACAAATCTTGCCCACCAAGAATGAGCTTCCTCTTTTAACATTTGGTAAAGGTGGCATTTATAAGAATTATCACCAAAATATAGAGACCTAAAATTTATCCACCATTCTCTAACATCAATATTATCCTCTCCAAAATTATTTTTAACTCCATAAGTTTACATCCATATGAAAAATTATTCAAACTAAGGTTTTATGAACTAGGATTGCATGAACATATATATCTCCACTAATTTGAATTAAAATCCACATTAATAAGTACACCTAAGAATCTCCTCAAAACCAATTAATATTAGATGATTTTTTTACACTAACTAAAAGAAATATCATGTTTTATTTTCTAGAAAAACATGTGGAGGGGGAAAACCGTGCACTAGTGTACAATTCTTAAGTTTCGATCTACAAGGAAGCCTTTAGGTGATCCTGATGGCCATTGTAACTCTCCACTCAATGTGGAGGAGGAAGGGTTCACTAGGAATGGTTTTAGGACTTGCTCCAAGTCTGGTGGTGGAATGTGTTCAATTTAAGACAATCACCTATATTTGATCTTTCTAGAGCTAATCTATAAAATAAAAGAACAATGCAAGAATACAAGATGCAAGAATAAAAGAGCTAACCCTAGAATGATTATTTTCTTTGAATGATTTCTAACCCTAAGTTTGCAAAATGGAATTCTTTTGAGCAAGGATTCAAGAGAAGATGCACAAACAATATTAAACCCTAAATGCACACTATATGTTGTTTGTCTTTTCAAATGCCTAGAAAATTAATGAAATATTTTTTTTATATCAGATCTAGGATTTTGATATAAATATAAATCACTCAATAAACAACCTAAAATATTAATTAGAGCACTTATCTCATCCGATGGTTGATCCAAGATTTGTATTTTATCCAATGATATCCCATGATTCATATTCCTACAAAATATATTCATAAGAACTTAAAAAATATAATCAACATTAGGGAGCCTACTTAGGCTATTGTATAGCAATGCTTGGAGGTACAGTAGTAAATCCCCCTAAGTATTTTGTACATACTTATATCTCTCTCGTATGAGCTGGCTTATTGGCATAAATTACAATAGATTAGTTTTACCTAGCTCATGATGGGAAATGAAAATTCATGACACACACAGTTAGTCCTTGAGAAATTTGAAACCACTTGTAGCACCCTAAAATTGGCACAGTAAACCCTTAGCAAATAATTAAAATTACCTTAGTAATAATTCAAAATTCAAATTTTAACCCCGAACCGCCTGTTAAACCGCTTTCCTTGTTTTTCATGCCATTTTTAGGATTTGTTGTGACCGTTGGACGATATCGTCGCCGATCAGACGATATCGCCTCAGATCGGATGAATTCGTCTGGAGAAGAACGTCCAGACGATTTCGTCCCAAAACTGATTTTTCATAATTAGCTTCTGTTTCAACGGCGTCTCTAACCGGGGCAAAAGCGTGTCTGCGCGGTTAGAGACCTCCCCCATTGGAGATCTCCCAAATTGGGATGATCTCCAACCTCCCAACCTCCTTCCTATGCCTATTTAATCTTAGGCCCTCCCCTTGACATTCCCCTGGCTGAATTTTACTGCACTTCGAGTTTTACATGCATTAGAATGTCTTAGACTACTGTTTGCCTTTGTCCCTTTTCAAATTTTCTTGTAGGAACTTTGTCATTCTTCAGCCGGAGCAAGCTCAGATCATCGCAGATGATCCTGTACGATCTCGGACGATCACGCCACAATTCGAGACGATTATGTATTTTGTAGACGATTTCGATTGTAGCCAACGTTGGGGGCAAATCCATGCCCTGAGTTTGCATTCTCTGTCCATTATCTACTATTTTGCTTTGCATTAGTTAGAGCTTATTTCTATTTTGCATCTTGGAGTTCACCTCACGTAGCATAGATGCATGATAGAGTCAAAGTTAGTCATTAAAACAATGCATTTTACTTAATTTGTTATCTAAAGTTGTCATTCTAACATTCATACTTTCATTTCTATCATTTTCCCTTGCTTTTGCAATTGTATTTTTTGTTCTTGGTATCCATTTCTATAGTTGCAGGTCTCTGACGAAATCGTCAGACTATTTCGTCAGATTAGAGACGATCTCGTCAGATTAGAGATGATTTCGTCAGATTAGAGACGATCTTGTCAGATTAGAGACGATCTTGTCAGATCAGTAGATCAAGGATGATCCTGTCAGATCAGAGATGATCCTATCAAATTCCAGATGATCTGGACTGCTTCAAAAATTAGAACCTCCATCAGACATCCGGATCAGGTATGGCTTTTCTAATCTAGTATATTTCTTGTATTTTTTGTTTAATTCTATTTTTTGTATTCATATAATCAGCATTTCATATAGCTTAGCTTAGATTCATTTGGCCAAACCTAGGACTTGGATGATTAAAGCTAAAACTGAACACATCAAACACATTCCCAACCTAGGCGTGGAAACCGCCATTCAAAAGTTTCCTGGTGAACCCACCATCCATCAAAAATTCACCCTTATACACCTCCCCCCGAGAGGCGGGACCTTCAAAGGGCCTCTCAGTCTGAGGTATTGTCCCATCCTTTTCACATCCCCCTTTCGGGCACGGATCCTATAGCCTCGAAGGTAAGGGTGCAAAAAATTTGGAGCGATACATTTTGGTGAACCCGACGTGAAACTAAAACCTTTTGAAAAAAAAAAAACATAGATGCATTTAAAATCTTAGAGCTCTAAGTTGCATATCATGTTTAGATGGTAGCTCCTAAGAAAAGACTAGTCTGTCACTATTAATGTTGAAAATCAAATAATAGCCATAGAGTTTAATTCTTTGCTTAGACTATCTGAAACAGATAGAAACCAACTTTTGTGGGACGAACTTAATAGGAGACTGGGTATTATTTCATCTAGATCAACCGAACTTAGGCAAATTAAGAGGTTTGCCCTAGATAGAATCCTGGATCCTCATCAACTCATTTTTTATCATGAACTTCAGAGAGCTTGCCATAGGTGGTTAGCTTATAGGAGAGCTCTTGTGTCTTCAAAATTGTTCACCTTCGAGGAATACCTCGAGAACGCAACTGTTATACACCAATTCCTAGGTCATGTAGAAGACCAAGAGGTCATTCTTACGGATAGGGAAAGGTGGAGGAGAGTTCCTAGAGCTGTGTTATATCGAGAGTATTGCCACGAACTTTATTTCTACCAACCATAGTCTGAGACAGATAATATCACTATAGCACTTTTTGTCAAATTCTTGAAAGAAAATTTTCAATTTGAAGAAGAACATTTCATGACTCCTGAAGAACTTGAGCCCGTTAATGATATTTATAAATTGTTTATAGAAAACTAGATCATTGCTTTCATTATTATTATTTCTTGCATTTAGTGTGTTGTTTGTTATCTTTATAATATTGTTATAAAAACACAGAAAAAAAAAACAAGAAAAACCAAAAACATAACAAAACCAAAACATTTTATTTTAAATACTATAGTAGGTATATAATTAAAATATATACCTCTTAAGCTTGTTGCATATATATATATATATATATATATATATATATATATATATATATATATATATATATATATATATATTTGCTGAAATCTAAACTTAAGCACAATGCCTAGACTTAGGAATGGTAAACAAACTGAAGAAGAAGAAGAAGAAGATTGGCTAGGAAACAAAACAAAAAACCCAAATGTCCTTCCTGAGGATTCAATTCCGGAAGGAGGAACTCTAGAACAGCCAGAAGATGAGCTTGTTGTAGATGAACAAGAAGAAAATGTTAAAGAGGAAGGATCCTCATCCCCTAGAATGGCTCCAGACGGAACCGTTGCTTTTGATAATATAGATCATTTCTAGAAATTTCTTAGTAATAACATTGGTGCTCTTAATATGGCAGTTCGTATTGATAGAGGACAAATTAGTGACACTCAAGCAGCCATGGAACATATGTTTAACATGCACACTAATCCTTTGTCTTTTGTCGATCAAGAAAGTGATAAAGCTGGACCATCCAATATAGATATGGTCACTATGATTCAGAACATGCAAAAACAACAGGTTACCCAACCCCCTAAGGAACCTGGTATTGAGCCTAAAATCATTCCCACACAAAAGAGACCTTCATTCACCGCTTTATTTCGCCAAACTATTGATCAATATGCTTCAAATCGACAAAAACCTAAAATGAAGCCAAACACCAATTTTCAACAATCTGGGATACAACATAATACAACTTCAAAACTTCTTCATAACACCCTTCCTACCAACAATTTACACAATAGCAATATAGCATCTAATCTTCATGTCCCTCCATCATATGCTCACAAATCCCATATTAATGCCCTACCGAACCAATATGGTGGGCAAACCAATAATCTGGAAGCCATGGTGAAACAGTTAGCTTCCCGCATGGACCAGATAGATCCCTACCGTCCCTCGTATAATTATCGAGAGATGTGTAGTCAGCCTTTGGATCCCATAGTTGTAGCACAACCATACCCTAAGCACTTTCCCATGCCCGTCCCACCTATATATAAAGGAACCGAAGATCCCATAGAGCATCTTCGCATGTTTAGGATAGCATGTCATGATATATCACATGATGACTTGCTATTACTAAAAATGTTCCCAAAAAGTTTAGGAGGAATGGCATTAGAGTGGTACTATCAATTGCCCACTCATTCTTTGAGGAATTTTGAAGAAACAACTGAATCTTTTGTCCATCAATTTAGTGCCTACATCGAGAGACACGTGACCATTAAAGATTTATACAACTTAAAACAAGACAAAGATGAATGTTTTGCTGATTTCTTAGCTAGATGGAGGCAGTTGACAGGAAAACTGCACTTTGTGCTACCTTATAGGGAAATGTTGGACATTTTTATTAATAATTTGCAAGAACAAATATCCTATGAATTATCAACTACTACCTTAACCACCTTCGATCAAGCTATAGACTTAGCTCGAAGGGTGGAAGATGCTCTCATTAGAAGAGGTCAGCTCAA
This sequence comes from Wollemia nobilis, assembly GCA_028583015.1. NCBI lineage: Eukaryota > Viridiplantae > Streptophyta > Pinopsida > Araucariales > Araucariaceae > Wollemia > Wollemia nobilis. Next base: position 6,046,208 of record JAQPPZ010000456.1, read on the forward strand.
AAAGAAAGATGATGAGAAAACATCCAGAAATCAATATAAAAACAAACAAGTTGTAGGTGACGGAGTCACTGATAGTAGAAACATTGCTAATGTTAATACTACGAAAACAACGAAGAAGTTTATATTAAAACCTCCTGATAAACCACCTCGAGAGTTTACTAGATTGAATCAACCATTATCAACTATTCTACCCCAATTACTCGAAAGAGGTTTGATTCAATTACCAGCTATCCGAGAACCTGATCCAACTATACCCGGATACAGAGCTGATTTACATTGTGATTTTCATAGAGGACCTGGACATGCTACAAACTCTTGCAAAATATTAAAACATAAAATACAAGACTTGATTGATAATAATGAAATGGAGGTGCAAGCCTTTCAACCTAAACAAAATCCTCCTAATAATACTCAAAAGAACATTCCCCAAAATCAGAATCAAAATGCTAATCAATCATTAGATATATTTCAACATCCTTTACCAAAACATGGTAAAGAGGTGGCCAATCAAATTGAGCATCATAATGTCCCTCCTCCTACCCGATATGTAGGAACTATTAGCGGACATTTACCTAATCATGATTTACAAAAATTTGACACAACTTTATCCATGGTTACGTCCAGACCCCTATATAATACTCAAACACCGGATCCTAGTGATGTAGAATCGGATACTGAAAGTGAAATAGACATCACCTCAAATCAATCGAATAGTTCTGAAGACGAATCAGATCCTATTCAACCTATCATAGATTCTATGGTTTCGGAAGAACCATTTCCTAGAAGAGTTACTACTCGACCCTCTTCTAATCAGTTCCTTCCTAATGAACAAGCCATAAACGCTAGACCGAGACCAATTCAGCATCTTCAATATAACATTGTAGGTACCATCGGAGTTGTTACCAGACAACAGGCTCACAATTCTCAACAGGATCAAACTCAGAATGATGGATCAGCTCCATTTATTTTGAAAAATCCCAATAAAGGGAATCATATGTCTAATGTTCAACCAAAGCCTCCTTACAATATTAATGAACAATTATCCAATACTACAACCATAATTTCCATTTTGGACTTGTTAAGATCTTCTCCTACCCATAGGGATGAATTAATGCTCACATTAAGCCAAATGATGGTACCTCAAAATATTCAACCTCGAAGCCATGTCCAATACTATCATCACTCGAGAAGTCGATTGTATTGACTTTCGAGATAAAGATATCCCACAACATAGTTTACATAAGGATAACCCCTTATATATTACTGCCCTAATAGGAGATGTAGCAGTCAAAAGGGTCTTGATTGATAATGGTTCATCTCTAAACATTTGCACTTTTGACTTCTACCAAAGATTTGGGTTTAGAAGTGATGAAATGAAGAAAACTGACATGATCATAAAAGCTTTCAATGACGAAACACAAGAAACGTGTGGAGTTATCACCATCCCATTGCAAGTTGGTCCGAGAACCTTAGACACGACCGTGTTTATTGTACATTGCCCCGCATCATACAATATACTCTTGGGTCGTCCTTGGATCAATGCAATGCGGGCTGTCCCATCAACTTTACACCAATGTGTTAAATTCAAATTTAAAAATCAGTTGGTCACTATCCATGGTGATCCTAGACCCTTTGATATGTGTGCTTTGGCAGAACCCGTTGGAGTTCAATTTTGCCCTCGCTCTGTCATCCACACATCCTAATTCTTATTTTTCATCTAAACGTGTGAAACACACACCCATAACTTCATCTATTTCTCCTCCATTAATTTCACCCTCATATATAGCTCAACAATCTTCTAAACAAACCACACTAGAACCTCAAAAAGATCTTAAATCCACAACCAATCCTTCATGTTCCATCCCTATAATTTCAAAACCTATAGACCCATTTATTAACACCTCCACATTATCTACATCTATCATACCTTCCACATCTAAAGATATAGGGAATGATCCTTCTACCTCTTATGCTCTTTCTGATGAACTCTTACCTGATTTATCTAAAATTCTTATATCAGAAAAAACAAATGCTTCTATGCAAGATTCCATTATCTTAAGTAATTTGCCGCCTTCTCCTCGTACCTTGGGCCTCCCACAACCTATGGGAAGTATCTACCAAGTCGGGAGTTGTGCTTTTATTTATAAAGGATATGATTGGGGAAGAATACCCCGAAACATCAAGACGCATTGTGATGGATATGCTCGATGCTATTTTGCTAATGAATATATTAAAGCTAAACCCATAATGCTTAAATTGGGATATAAAGGGAAAGGCTTGGGACCTCTCCAAGATGGTATGAAAGAACCCTTTGAGGTAGAACCATGGCCCGCCCGATGTGGTGTGGGCCTATTTCCTAGTAAGGATCAACCCTTCCCTTTTGAAGATGATGATCAACTCATATGTTATCAAGATTATCTAGATAAACAAGATTCTTTGTATCCCAAGAATAATTCTTCTACCTGCAATATGCTATCCATAGCCTATCCTGAAATGATTGTTGAATCCGACGATGAGTTGGAAGGAGATATTTTCCATGATGTCTCCGTGGAAGAGATGTTACACAATGGTTTTTATTTTGATGGTTCTATACCTACTATAGCCCAGCTTGAGGCCACGACTCCTCAAGATGAATTATCCAAGTTAACCTTAAAGGAATTACAAGAATTGGGCGTTTCACCTGCCCCACCTAATTTTGAAAGAGATCTACACATGGAAGTAGAAAACGTCATTAAGGTTAACATTGGAACTGAGGATAATCCTCACATCATCAGTATTGGATCAGAATTAAGTCAAGAAAAACAAGAGCAATACATTGCATTCCTTAAAGAATATGAAGATGTCTTCGCTTGGACATATGAAGATATGCCAGGTTTAGACCCTTCTGTAGTCATGCATCATCTAGTAGTCCATCCAGATGCTAAACCTGTTAAACAGAAACTCAGAAAAATGCATCCCAAAGTGGCCTTGCTAGTCAAAGGGGAGTTAGAAAAACTCCTGAATGTTGTTTTTATACAAGCTATTGATTATGCTGAATGGATCTCGAATGTAGTTCCAGTCACCAAGAAAGAAGCTACCAAAGTTAGGGTTTGCACAGACTTTAGAGATATTAACGTTGCATGCCCTAAAGATGATTTTCCTCTTCCAAACATGGATCAAATCATTGATTTTACTACGGGGAGTGGAATGATGTCCCTAATGGATGGATTTTTCGGTTATAATCAGATCAGGATAGCTCCTGAAGATCAAGCTAAAACAACCTTTATTACCCCTTGGGGTACCTTTTGTTGGAAAGTGATGCCATTTGGTTTAAAGAATGCAGGCGCAACATATCAACGAGCCATGACTTATATCTTTCATGATATGATGCATGATATCCTACATGATTATGTAGATGATATTATAGCTCGCTCTATTAATGAAGATGATCATTTAGATGATTTGAGAAAAGTATTTAATCGGTTAAGAGAATATCTTATTCGATTAAATCCAGCCAAATGTATATTCGGAGTCAAGTCCGGTAAATTATTAGGGGTTTTAGTTTCTTTACGTGGTATCAAAATCGACCCTCTCAAGATTGCGGCTATCACTGATATGCCCGCACCTACCAATATATCTGAGTTACGAAGTTTACAAGGTAAGCTTCAAGCTATCCGTCGCTTCATCGATAAGTCAGCGGACAAAACCAGTCCCTTTCTTAAGCTTCTTAAGAAGGATGTCCCTTTTAATTGGGACGACGAATGTAAGGAAGCTTTTGAACTTCTCAAACAATACCTCCTTAACCCACCTATGCTTTCACCGCCTAGATCTGATCGTCCTTTTATCTTGTACATTTTTGCTTCTGATTCTGCCTTAGGAGCTATGTTAGCTCAACTGGATGATGAGAAGAGAGAACGTGCTAATTATTATATTAGCCAAACCTTAATCAGTTATGAAACTCGTTATACCATATTAGAGAAATTATGTCTAGCAGTCATATTTTCTACACAGAAACTATGACATTATATGCTCAGTCAAAAAACCTATGTTATTGCCAAATTTGACCCTTTGCGATATCTCATGAGTCGACCGTATTTATCTGGTCGCACAGCCAAGTGGGTTCTTGCGCTAAGCAAATTTGAACTCACCTTCATAGGACAAAAGTCTGTTAAAGGTCAAATCATAGCTGATCAATTAGCTGTTGCACCCTTAGAATCTACTCATCCCCTCCTCATTGAGTTTCCTGATGAATGCCTTAAACTAGAGGCAGACCATTCAGAGCAATGGTCCTTATACTTTGATGGAGCCCGATGCATGAGTGGGGCTGGTGCGGGTATTATTTTAATATCTCCACAAAAACATCTTATACCTTTGTCCTTCAAATTAACATTTGCTTGCACCAATAACACTTCCGAATATGAAGCTCTTATCCTTGGATTACGAGCTTCTTTGGCATTGAAAATCAAAAGTTTATTGGTTTTCGATGACTCACAACTTGTCATAAATCAAATCAATGATGTTTATCAAACCAGAGATGATAAATTATGCCCATATAAAGCATATGTTTTACAATTAATATCTCTATTTGATCAAGTTACCTTGGAAGCTATTCCTCGAACTAGCAACCGTGCGACTGACGCTATGGCCGCAGCTGCATCTCTTCTGCCCTTGGAGTTAGATGACGAATATGCCACCATCATTATTCGTCGACTCCAGGAACCCGCTTCAAATAAGTCATGCTTAGAACCTTTGGATGTGTTTCTAATCAATGAAACTACTCCTGAACCTTGGTATACGGATATATTTGATTTTCTTCACAATGGGACTTTCCCTACCGCTTCTAATAGGAACCAGCATCGGTTATTACGTAGACGAGCAAGTCGATTTGTAATAATTGGCAATACTTTATATAGGAGATCTTTTGAAGGTATCCTATTGAGATGTTTGAATCTAGAAGAATCCAAATCAGCTTTGAGTGAAGCCCACGATGGATCTTGTGGAGGACACTTCAGTGGTAGTGTCATTGCTAAAAAGCTCCTTAGGATAGGCTACTTTTGGCCTACCATGGAAACCGATGCACATGATTATGTGCGCCATTGCGACAAGTTCCAAAAACATGCTGACCTTGTCCATGCCCCTGCACAAGAACTACAGGCTATTTCATCTCCTTGGCCCTTTTCAAAATGGGGCTTAGACATTATTGGCAAAATTAATCCCGTGTCATCTGATGGACACAAATTCATCATAACCGCCATTGAGTATTTTACGAAGTGGGTTGAAGCTATGCCTTTAGCTTCCTGCACCGGAACACAAGTCTCTAAATTTATTTTTAATCAAATCATTTGTAGGTTTGAAATTCCTGCAAATCTCATCTCAGACAATGGAACTTGTTTCAAAAATAAAGATGTTAAGAAATTATGCCAAAAATATAAGATTCAACATCGCTGGTCCACTCCCTATTATCCTCAGGGTAATGGCCAAGCAAAAGCATCTAATAAAACATTAATTAAAATCCTTAAAATATTGGTCAATAAATCTGGCCGCGACTGGCACATTCAATTATATCCAACTTTGTGGGCATATCGCACTAGTGTTCGTACTCCCACAGGTACTTCACCTTTTGTTTTGGTTTATGGCACTGAAGCTATTTTTCCCTTTGAATTAGAAGTTCCTTCTTTGGCTCTACTACTTCAAGATACCGAAGTAGGAGATGAATATCGAGCTGGTAGACTCAGTCAGCTTGGAACTCCTAGATGAAAAGTGCATCAATGCTTTGGAGCATCTTCGTGCCTACCAAAACAAGCTTAAAAGATCATATGCTAAGAAAGTTCGTCATCGATCCTTTGAGGTCGGCGACCTTGTTTTAAAAGAAAATAAAAAAAATACTAATGCAACTAAAGACCTTAAAGGTAAATTTGAACCCAACCGGCTTGGACCATATATTATCACTCGCTAAATTTGAATCGGGAGCATACAAATTAGCTACCTTAGATGGTAAAGATTTAAAAGAACCTATGAATATTATGCATCTTAAGCGATATTACGCATAAAATTTGGTCATTTCATCATTTGTATATATTTTGCATGTTGTCTCATTTTAAAAATGTATAAAACTATTTAAACAAAAACAAACAACAATATTATTGACTCTTTCGAAACCAAAAAAAAAAAAAAATAGAGAAGAAAGAGAGAGTCAAAATTATCAAACTCCTCAAAAATATTTGTTGTATATATTTCTTCTTAAAGTATTGCAGTTATATTTTCAAATTATTTTGGATAAATTAGCATTTATTTGGAATCTCTCACTTTTGCAAACACAAAAATAAATATCTTGATTTTATCTGGCATGATTACTAATCTCTCTTATATCAAAGTCCACAAAATTCAATTAAATAAAGTTTGAGCACAGAGAATTGATCTTGTTATTTACTTAAACCAAGCATATCCTTTCACAATAAAATGATTATATTTGTAATGTCCATGCTATGCTACATAGTAGAAGTGGTTTCTTGAGCGAAAAGTTTCCCCTCGCTATCCTATCATGCACATGGTCTAGAATCTTTGAGAATTGACAAAAGGACAAGCTCACCCCTACCCGAATAAAAATCCCTTGCTCTACAGCTAATCCGAGCAAGTATCCCTAGAATAGGAAGCAAAAGAAAAAGAAAAATCAAGCAAAATCATGAGAAAAAGAAGCATTATTTCATAATCATTTTGTACTCTCTTAGCACTATTTCAGCATTATCTCAAATATCAAAGCAAAAGATACGAAAAAAAGAAAAATACAAAAAAAAAAAAAAAAAATAAAGCAAAGAAAGCAAAACAAGCAAAAGCAAAAGCAATAAAATCCCTTTCCCTACCCATTGAAAAGAAAAGAAGGGTTGATGAGCTTGAATCCCTGGAATTCTCAATTATTCGAAAACTGTGAGGTAAGCCCCATAACAGGTGGTTTGTGCCCAACCCGCTTGGCCTTGGGTAACTCCTAGCGTGGTGATATGTCTGTCACATTAGCGACCTTATTTTGTACAGACCTATGTCTGCTTATGGATTAGCTAGCTCTTGATAACCCGACTTACATAGTAGTCTGGTACGGTTATATGCATCTAAATCATGGTTAATGAACACTTATTTGGTTAATTCAAATCACTTGTATCAAATTATCTTGCTCAAAACTGGTAAATGCACAAAGCAATTGCACACACATTTGTATTTGAGAGATTTTGTGTATCATTATGATAAATCAAGATCGGAAATGAACTCACATACGCACATGGGATTCCTTATAAATCTAACTTTTGTCTTTAAGATACTTTGAAATATTTTTGCAAATTGTCCGGAATAATTTCATTTTCTTATCTCGAGAACAGTTGTTTAGTATAAAGACAACTACATGCATTATCAAAAAAATCAAAATCATTTTCAAAAAACATGCAATAAAGTTACATTTATATATAACTTTTTGACTTTCGCGATGATGGTATAGTTCCAAAACCAAAATTGGAATTTTATGCCTAGCGCAAGTCCTCATCTTTATATTTTTTGTTTATTTTCAAAAATTAAAAATCAACCATGCAATAAAACTATTATTTTCTTCTTTGGATTTCGCGATGATGGTATAAGTTTATACCTAAATATTCTATGCCTAGCGCAAACCATTGTACTAATTTTATTTCCCATTTATTTAAAATCATATAAACACATGACTTAAATCATTATGTTACACAATTATGCTTTAAAACAACGCACATTGTTACTATTTCATGTCATTATGTCAAACTTCAATTTTGCAATGATGGTATAATTCCTAGGGAATTATTCAAAAAATTTATCACACTTAGGAATTTATGCCTAGAAAAAATCATTTTTAAAAAATATATTTCATGCATAATATTTTCATGGAAATCTGAAAACAAATCACCATCATCATCATCATTTGCATCATCACAACAAAGTCTTAAGACAGTCTCTTAAGCACTCTTTTACTTTTAGCAATATTTCTATACCAGGATTAGCTTGACGACCTAGCGAGCGGCGACTCCATGAAATGGTCATAAATAGCGACAATGTCCTTTGAAATTATTGTTAAAAGTCCCTTTTATTTTTATCAAATTATCCCACAAACAACCAATTTGTTTACATCAGATTATTTCATTTAAATTTTAAAAGCATGACATTCAAACCATAATATTTCCAAATGACATAATTACATGAATCATCAAATCAATCACATCAAAACATTAAAGCATCATACAAACACATAAGACAAGTCATATGATCAAAAATATCTCATCTATATATATATCAACAATATATACATCATCTCAAAACTGGATCGGTATGCCACAATCTGTACCTCGGCATACTCAATCCTCTATCAAAAATAATAAACACTATGTATCAATCTGTGCAATGCAGTCTGTAGCGGCTAGCCTCAAGAACCCCTTGAGCTCTCGAGCCTCATCTCCTCCCCCTACCCCGAGGTGGACGAGGTGGCCCCATCGCAGTCCATGTGGTGCTATGAGTCCTGGACTCTGATCGTGATGATGTCCTCGATGACCTCATCATGATAGGCTCCGCAATGGGGGCCGACAGCGGTAACCTCTCGCTCCTCTGGCACCATATGGTGGTATAGCATCCGATAGAATGTGATCCGGGCAATAGCCCATGCTAGGTCCCGAGTGCTCGCCCCTCCGCTCCATGCTCCGAGGCGTGCGACCTCATCTCCGAGCCGTGTGGCCTCCTCTCGATGTCATGTAGCCTCATCCTGCAAGGCCTGCACCTGATCCCGGAGACGGACAGTCTCTTCCTGGAGAGTAGCCATCTCGCTACTCTCTCCTACCTCGACACCCTTGCCCTTATCGGGCGATGGTGGCCTCTCTCTCCATGGAGAAGGGGGTCTCTCCTCCCTCCTCTCCCACTGCCGTGGCCTCTGCCGAGCCTCGTGGCCTCCCTCTGCTCTCTCCCACCGTGACCCTGTGCCGCCTCAATGGCCGCTTGGCATCGCCTCCCCATCCGACGCACAACTGCGTGAATCAGACCCTGAGCCCTCGTCATCCGAGGAGGGCGGATGCCTACGTACCAGGCATCGTAGCCGTCGACAACCCCTGCATCGTCCCCATCCACTGGCTGAATGGGGGCATCGTCCACGTCCTCACTCCAGAAGCGCTGCATATCTGGAGCCCCACTGACCGTAGTGTTATCCCAGACGGTCCAGGAAAACTCGTAGTCCCCGAGAGATGGGATCCCCTATTGTAGACCGAACTGCCTCAAAACTCGGTCATAGCGGTGGAGCTCCACCTCTCTCCTCTCCATCCTCAGCCAACAGGTTCGCCTAATGCGAGCCAGCTCCTGTCCATCCTTGGCCCACCCTGGATGATCTCTCCAAGGCCTCCAGGTGATCTGGTCGAAGACAAGGTCGTCAAGTAGTCTCCGAGACATTGGCAGATCTATCCGCCGTTGTGACCCTCTTCGGAGCCACCAGTAGAAAACTCGGGGCCTCTCCCTATCAATCCCTATTAGTGGGAGCCCTACCGGCCTCCGCACTATGATGTGCTCCCAACACCAAACCTACAGTAGTGATGTCATGACCAGACATCGATCGCCCTTGTATACGACCCCATGCAGGATCCTATACAATCGGCATAGTACAAAGCTCCCCCAAGCAAACCTGTACCCGTGGTCTCTCATGTCGTAGACCACATCTATCGATAGCCATGGTAGTCCGCATCCACTCGATGGCATAGCAATCAGACCACCTACCACCCCAGCCAAAACTTGTGTCAGTCTAGATGCCCCAGGCATCTGGCGTAGCGACTCGATGTTCACTCCGCCCTTCTCCAAGGCGAAGCTCGGATCTCCGCACAGTCGCATCATCGCGTGGCCCTGATTGGCCGTGGGAGTTATTAGCCATCCTTGTATGGGGATCCTCAAAATCCTCCATACATCCTCCAATGTGGGAGTCATCTCCTCTGTCGGTAACCGAAAATAAGAACCCGGATACCACCTCTCTTCTAGCGTTGTCAATAGCCCCATATCTATAGAAACCTGTGGCATATCTGCCACATGCTGCAAGATGACTTGAGCCAACTGATCTCGATCTGCCTGAGATAGAGTGGCCAAGTCATCCCTCAACCCATCGTATTTCCATTCTCGGCTCTTTAGTAATCCTCTCTGCAACATAAACAACAAAACAATAAAAATCATTAATAAAACAGTGATTAAAAATGCAAGTAAAACAAGTTCAATCTCATACAAATGATGATATCGTCCACTATTGGATGATATCGTCCAAAATTTGAGCAAGCTCGTCTCTGATTTCGCAAGAGGGAATCGTCCCTTATTGTACGAAATCGTCCCCATATCGTCGATTTCGCCCTTGGACGAAATCGGCGATATCGAGACGATTTCATCCCGACGACGTCGACGGCCCAAAAACGGCCGCGATGCTCAAAAATCATTCAAAATTAATCTAAAAAGCATGAAATTCAAAATTAAAGCATTCTAAATTAAGTTTGGACCCTTACCCGTAGCCCGTGCCGGACCTCTGTCGATCTGTGCGTTGTCTCGACCATCTTGTCTGCAGAGCTCTAGAAACCAGGAAAATGAACAGTAAAAATGAATTAGGGTTTTACCCTATTTTCTTAATTTTATTTAAAAAACAAATTAACAACATTTTAATTTTGCTTTTTCATGTTTTTACCTCAAACGTTCGATTTGGGTAAAAACATGGAGGGGGCACCATAGTAAGTTGTCGTACGATTCGACCTAGAATCGTCGCCTAAAAATGGGAATAAATTTTTGCTTTCTCATAAATCGAGAAGAACTCATCTTTAACGCATTTTCTTTGAAAAATTCGCTAAAGAGGGGGAAAAATGTAGCACCCTAAAATTGGTGCAGTAAACCCTTAGCAAATAATTAAAATTACCTTAGTAATAATTCAAAATTCAAATTTTAACCCCGAACCGCCTGTTAAACCGCTTTCCTTGTTTTTCATGCCATTTTTAGGATTTGTTGTGACCGTTGGATGATATCTTCGCCGATCGGATGATATCGCCTCAGATCGGACGAATTCATCCGGAGAAGAACGTCCGGACGATTTCGTCCCAAAACTGATTTTTCATAATTAGCTTCTGTTTCAACGGCGTCTCTAACCTGGGCAAAAGCGTGTCTGCATGGTTAGAGACCTCCCCCATTGGAGATCTCCCAGATTGGGATGATCTCCAACCTCCCAACCTCCTTCCTATGCCTATTTAATCTTAGGCCCTCCCCTTGACATTCCCCTGGCTGAATTTTATTGCACTTCGAGTTTTACATGCATTAGAATGTCTTAGACTACTGTTTGCCTTTGTCCCTTTTCGAATTTTCTTGCAGGAACTTTGTCATTCTTCAGTCGGAGCAAGCTCAGATCGTCGTAGATGATCCTGTACGATCTCGGACGATCATGCCACAATTCAAGACGATTATGTATTTTGTAGACGATTTCGACTGCAGCCAACGTTGGGGGCAAATCCATGCCCTGAGTTTGCGTTCTCTATCCATTATCTACTATTTTGCTTTGCATTAGTTAGATTTATTTCTATTTTGCATCTTGGAGTTCACCTCATGTAGCATAGATGCATGATAGAGTCAAAGTTAGTCATTAAAACAATGCATTTTACTTAATTTGTTATCTAAAGTTGTCATTCTAACATTCATACTTTCATTTCTATCATTTTCCCTTGCTTTTGCAATTGTATTTTTTGTTCTTGGTATCCATTTCTGTAGTTGCAGGTCTTTGACAAAAATGTTAGACTATTTCGTCAGATTAGAGACGATATCATCAGATTAGAGACGATTTCGTCAGATTAGAGACGATCTTGTCATATTAGAGACGATCTTGTCAGATCAGTAGATCAGGGATGATCCTGTCAGATCAGAGACGATCCTGTCAAATTCCAGACGATCTGGACTGCTTCAAAAATTAGAACCTCCATCAGACATCCGAATCAGGTATGGCTTTTCTAATCTAGTATATTTCCTGTATTTTCTGTTTAATTCTATTTTTTGTATTCATATAATCAGCATTTCATATAGCTTAGCTTAGATTCATTTGGCCAAACCTAGGACTTGGATGATTAAAGCTAAAACTGAACACATCAAACACATTCCCAACCTAGGCGTGGAAACTACCATTCAAAAGTTTCCTGGTGAACCCCACCATCCATCAAAAATTCACCCTTATACACCTCCCCCGAGAGGCGGGACCTTCAAAGGGCCTCTCAGTCCGAGGTATTGTCCCATCCTTTTCACATCCCCCTTTCGGGCATGGATCCTATAGCCTGAAGGTAAGGGTGCAAAAAATTTGGAGCGATACACCACTCATACAACCTTAGCATCATATGGATTTGTGAGATAAATATATGAGTTTGTTTAAGATCACTAGGATTTTTGAGTCTTTGTAAAACTACTCTAGATCATTTATACCTAAGGCAAACAAAACCATACAAGAGCTTACATTCCATGCCATTATCATTATTACATTTCATAATCCATTTCATATATCAACATCAAATGTTAGTGTCCCTGATCAAGAAATAAAGGTAAATTTTTCTAAACAATGGTCCATAACTTCTTTGAACAATGATTAATAATGCAACACCATTCATTCATTTGCATACATCACCACCAATTGCATTCATTCATAATACATTTATTTCATCACATGCACACCAAAAAAAAATCTGAACAATCCATCATTACACATATACATGCACAATCACATCAACAACCAACTAGGGGGGTTCAAGGTCTTACACCTTCCCCAATAATCACATCAAGCAATCGACCAACTGGGAGGATTCAAGGTCTTCCACCTTCCCCAGAAATCATGTCATCAACACCAACTAGGGGGGTTCAATGTCTCACACCTTCCACATCAGTCACATCAAACAATAAATCAAGAAACTTGGTGGGGTTCAAGGTCTCACACCTTCCCCATCAGTCACATCAAACAATCAATCAAGCAACTTGGGGGGGTTCAATATCTCACACCTACCCCAATAATCACATTAAACATTCACATTTCAAAGCATCTACTAGGTTCAAAATATTACACCCTTTGCCTTGCATTCACAAACACAACACATCTAATTCCATTTACTTGCCTACATTCATCAATTTGATTCACTAGCTTAGATTCTCAAGCAAACCTTGTATCTAGTGATCTACTCTAGACACCTAGTGGTTGCAGCGATTGGTTATCCATGAAATATGGTAGGATGAGTATATTACCATAATGACACTCATCATTACATCACTTCAAAATACTCCAAAGGAACCAAAAATCCTTTGGTCATAACCAATTTAAAAATATCCAAAGGAACAAAACTCCTTTGGTCACATTCAATTCAAGAGGCTCCAAAGAACCCTACCCTCTTTGGTCAACATATTTCACAAGGCTCCAAAGGAACCTAACCCCTTTGATCAAATTTCATTTCAAAGGCTCCAAAGGAATTAAACTCCTTTGGTTAATTCAATCCAAAAGTCCCCAAAGAGGACACCCCTTTGGTCAAATAAATTCAAAAAGGCTCCAAAGGAACCAAACTCCTTTGGTCAATTTAGTTCAAAATGCTCCAAGGGAAGCACACCCCTTTGGTCAAATCAATTCAAAATGCTCCAAAGGAACCTAACCCCTTTGGTCAAATTTCATTTCAAAAGCTCCAAAGGTACTAAACCCCTTAGATAAAAAAAAAATTAAGTGAACCGTGTATCTAGTGATTTACTCTAGTCACCTAGCGATTATAGAGACTGGTTATCCATGCAATTCAATAGGATGGGTAGCTCACCATAAGGACACTTGTTTAAAAAAAAACAACAAAAATAAAAATATCCACTTCATTTCAATCATTTTCACCTTTATCGTCTGGTATGTTTCTTTCATCATTTCATCTCTTATCCATCAACTCATCGCTTTATGGGATAGATAATGTCTAAAAAACCTGATCTTAAATCAGGTCAATACCGAAAACACTCAATATTTGAAATTGAATTCGTTCAATAATTATTACCAAAGAATATCATACGCCATTTTTTTGGGGCAGATCACAAGAAAAAATCTCAATCAAACAAACGCTTGGTATACCTAAAACCTAAAGTATAGACTAAACTTGTCTACCCTCGAATGGAAGGTTTGCTAGAATTAAGTTCATCAATTTTTCAAAAGTAATGATTCAACAATGTGCATCTTTTCCATGATTGGGGTAACCCATGTTGAATTTTACTAGTGATCATATTACACAACTCTCCTTAAAATGCAAATGGCTTCAAAAACCTCGAACCGATCAAACACTCCATAAAATAATCAAATCATTCCATCAATGCATCCAGTAAATCATCCCATTTCATCACACTAGAAACCAGACCGGTTTGGTCCCTCAATTTTTGAGTGTGATTGTGTTCAAGAAAATTTTCCCAAGGTTATCATTAAGCCCTCTCCATGGGGTTACAAATGCAAAAATCTCTAATAACTCTCAATTTGGTAAGAATTGCTAAAATCACTAAGGTGTCCAAGCTCCCAGGGTGGCTGGTTCCTTTAACACCATATCATTTGGTAGGAATTTCTAAAGTCACTAGGGTACCCAAATTCCCAGAGTGGTTGGTTGTTTTACCACGTAATTTTGCACTTTATTGTTACCAAAGGAAAATATTCAACAATAGAGACCCACCCCAAACTTGGGGTATCCAACTTGATATTATTTTTCAATATTTGCATCCATAATATTCATCCTTTTTCATAATTAAAAATCAGTCAATTGGCTTGTGTTTTTAATTCTTCACCCATTCACCAATTGAGGGAGTAAGATACAAACCAAACTTTTCAAAAGTTATTCATTCTTGGCATCGAGATAACTTGAGTCTATTTATCCATCCAATAAATATAGGTATCTCTTGTTTTTGCAGTGCATTGTGTTTTACACAACATGGTATAAAAAGAGGTATCTGTAGACACCAAAATCTAGGCATTTGCATCCCACCACACAATTTTGCATAATAAACTTATATGCCTAAGTCTAAACTTAGGTGTATAAATCTTGCACGTCAATCTATTTTCTGGATTTCATTAATCTAGAAAATATCTCCCTAGGATACCTTGTGTCTCCTCTTGACACTTGTCCTAACCACCTCTATCCATCAACTTTTACACATCTCACCCTTCATGCCACATCTCTCCACTTACACCTAACGAGTTGCCACCTCCCCAGTTAATTGAGACACACTCAGTGACTCACTCTAACTACCTCCTCCACTTGGATGCCTAGAACTGCCACTTGGTAATCCTAGCTTACCACCTATCCCTTCCCTCAAAAACCCCCAAATTATTATAAAATCAAGGTCATTCTCATCAAGCAAAGGAGGATGAGAAATATAATGTTATGCTATCAAAATCACTATAGGAGTCAACCATCATTGATGGAGTTTGAGCTATTGAGGTCCTGAATCTACATCCTAGGGTTTTTGCATCTTAGATCTAAATACCTACCAATGTTTACATAGATTTAAACATCCATCAAAATTTTCCCAACCATGCAGTCGCAGGTGACCAGACTCAAATGCCTATCAACATTTGTGCAAGAGCAATTTCAATCCCCAATAAATAGGTCTAGGTCAGGTAAAAACTAAGCAAGGCATATTTTATGTTTTATAATATTGTTTCATGCATGTATTTCAAGATTCTACCAACATCAATTTTAGGGTTTTTGGTAGCTTCTTTCATGTGTTTCAGTAGGTGCTACTGCCCCCTCTCCTTGTTTGCTTCCATGTATGTGCAACTTGCAAGTTCAATGAATTTTGTTGCAGCGTGGATAGTTTGTGAGGATAGCTAAAGACCATCCACCACTTGGTTGTAGTAGAGAAGACTGAAGACATCCTCATATCATTGCTATGTCAAAGAGGCTTCCTTTATTTAGCTCCATTTGTAATCCTATAAATCAAGTGAAATACACTCATTGTAATCAATCCATTGGGCACTCGGGGTAGAATATTTGTAAATTGGAGAACAAGGCTCCACTATATTTTAATATGAAATATAAAGCTTCATTTTGAGTATATCTCACTTGTCTTTTATCATTTCATTGCATGGGTGTATCTTCTTTTGGCTTATAGTTTCATAAGGGGAGATGTTATATATTACTAAATCATTTAATAAGAGGGGGGGTTAGATAGTTATTACATTATTTAACATTTCTTGATATTACACCTCACGGAAGGTGAGACAAGTTGTAGCCAACTAGAAAGATCATTGGTTGTAACAAATTAGCATGTATTTAATATTTTATATTCATAAATAAAAATTGGTGAATTCCCAATATTTTTTCCCCTTGTAAGATTTTAATTTTTTTTCACAGTCATTGATGGTATCCTTCAAACTAGCTATATTTTTATATGAGTACCATTGACTTAAAATTGCATGCTTCATTCCATTCCAAGAGTGTATTCATAATTATTTTTTGTAACAAATCTTGCCCAGCAAGAATGAGATTCCTCTTTTAACATTTTGAAAAGGTGGTATTTATAAGAATGATCACCAGAATATAGAGATCTAGTATTTATCCACCATTCTCTAACATCAATATTGTCCTCTCCAAAAAATATTTTTAACTCCATAAGTTTACATCCATATGAAAAATTATTCAAACTAAGGTTTTATGAACTAGGCTTGCATGAACATATATGTATCCACTAATTTAAATTTAAATCCACATTAATAAGTACACCTAAGAATCTTCTCAAAACCAATTAATAGTAGATGACTTGTTTACGCTAACTAAAAGAAATCTCATGTTTTCTTTCTATAAAAACATGTGTAGGGGGGGAAATGTGCACTAGCGTATGATTCTCAAGGCTAGATCTACAAGGAAGCCTTGAGGTGACCCTAATGGCCATTGTAACTCTACACTAAATATGGAGGAGGAAGGGTTCACCAGGAATGGTTTTAGTACTCGCTCTAATTCTAGGGGTGGAATGTTTTTGATGTGTTTGATTTAATACAATCACCTATGTTTGGTATTTCTAGAGCTAAGCTATAAAATAAAATAACAATGCAAGAATACTAGATGCAATAATACAAGAGCTAACCCTAGAATGATTCTTTTCTTTGAATGCTTTCTAACCCTAAGGTTGCAAAATTGAATTCTTTTGAGCAAGGATTCAAGAGAATATGCACAAACAATATTAAACCCTAAATGCACACTATATGTTTTTTGTCTTTTCAAATACCTAGAAAATTAATGAAATATATTTTTTTGTATATCAGATCTAGGGTTTTGATAGAAATAGAAATCACTCAATAAACAACCTAAAAGATTAATTAAGGTACTTATCTCATCCGATGGTTGATCCAAGCTTTATCTTTTATCCAGTGATATTCCATAATTCCTATTCCTACAAAATATCTTCATAAACATTTAAAAAATATAATCAAGACTACTTAGGATATTGTATAGAAATGCTTGGAGGTATAGCAGTCAAGCCCCCTAGGTCCTTTTAGCTGACCTTTGAAATACAAAAGTGAAAGTTGACCTTTGGAATATGGACAAACAAAATAAAATGTAGCAAAATAGTATGATAATAGAACACATAATATGCTATTATGATAAGAATGCATCATGAAACATCAACCTAGGATTTAGAGGTAGTAGATAGCCCCCAATATTCACCTAAGTTAAATCATGCTTTGTACAAAGTGACCATGATTTTGTAGAAGAGCGAAATCATACCCCAAAACTGCCAGGTGTGATTTCATAATAGGAGAAGACAGCCCTAACAAAAATAAAATGAATAGATGTGAAATAAAATCTAACTAATATGAAAAATGTATATGAGAAAAAATAACCTGGTGATAGCAAAAAATCATGCAAAAGGATGGAGATTCCAAGTGGTAGATTCCTCCTTAGGGATTCAACACTTGTCCACCAAGGACAAAAACACACCATCAAATATAGTAGTATATAATTCCAAAATAGATCTTCAACAGACTATATCAATCACTTGAACAATGAGCACTTTTAGCCTTGGATGAGCACTTATCAATTCTCACATTAGCTTGCTTGCCTTGAAAAGATTTTGGATTTGTTAAGAGCTTGGAAAAATTATCACATAGTAACTTAGTAACCGGTTGAAAAGAATATTTTAAACCCTTTATTTATAAGGGATTTGAAAGAGGAATGGATTGGAAAAACCAAGGAAAGCAAACCACATAAGATTTCAACTTGAAAATTAGGGTTTTCTAAGGAAAAACCTAGTAATGCAAAATTGTGACCTATCAGGGCCAACTATGATTTTGCATAAAGAGGAAAAAAAGGGGTGCAAGGGGGAAAGGGAAGCCCAAAATTTTTGAGGATAAGTTAGAGGGTTTCCTTAAGGTTCTAGATAAAATTTCTTACTCAAGTTGGTCAAATTTATGGCCTAATAAATGCATCAAAGAAAGGTGTATATGCCTATGGGTGGAGGGAAACAAGTGGAAAAGGAGTAGCTAGGTTAGAATAAAGGGGTGGCGTAAAAATAGTTTTATTATAGACACTTTCTTATTTTGCATGCATATCGAGGTATTGGGGACATTAATGCCTCTTAGGCCAAGGTGCGCCCTCGAGTTTCAAAAGGAATAAGGAATTCCTTATGAAAATCAAAATGGTAGATGCAAAAGAAGAAAGGACAAAAGAGAAGAAAAAATGAAGCAAGAAAGGGGGAGACAAGAGTGTGTGTGTGTGTGTGTGTATGTGATTGTGTTTTGTTATTATTGCATATATATATTTTTTTTTAATGATGAACACAAATATAATTGATGCAATGAATGGCGAATGAATCTAACTAATACGTAAAAATACAAGTGAAGGTGAATGTGAGAATGTAATGGACAAAATACAATGGATGGGTGAACAAGACTCAGGGGAAAAAAATGAGAGGAAGAAAGAAGGTAAAGAAAAAAAGCTCCAAAGGTCAAGAAATATAGAAAAAGAGAAAATAAATTGAGGATGTATGCTTGCAAATGACCAAGATGGAGTTTATCCCTCATGTGTTTTCATGGAGCTATCATGCTCATACTGTAAATATGGTCAAGTGTAGTTGGACCCACTATGGGTGTAGCACTCACTGTGTGTTTTAAGATGAATTATCAAGTACTACCTAATAGGGCTATGATATACTCAAGAAAATGTATGGTCATGGCCAATGGAGAAAAATGAGAACCATATCCCTTGACTTGAGGAGATATAGGCAATGGGAACTTTAAATATCAAGGAATAATACAAAGATAAGATGCATGGATGAAATGGTGGAAGAAGCATGAATTTGGATCCTAGGTGGGGGATTCACTAGGCATCAAAGCCCTAGTGAGAGTGCAATGCATGTGAGCTACGACCTAACTAGGTATCATCACTTTCCATTATCATTGATCCCTAAAATATATATGATCAAGTAGTTATGAACAAGCAATAATGCAATTATGATAGGTAAGAATGCAGGTGGAACAAAATATCAAGCAACCATGCAAAAATATGACATGCATCCATGTATAATGATCAGGAAAACAATGATACTATATGAAACTATTCTAAATATAATGTGCAATGCAGATGATGGGTTATGCTTATTATATTTTTAAATGCACTATATTCATTGGTTCCTTAAGTTATTTACTATCCAGAGAAGCCAAACAATAGGCACTTGAGAAAAAATTGATCGTTGTAACAAAGGGGCCTAACCAATTGGGTTGAAACTTACCTTGATGATATAAACAAGTGTTAGTGTTTTTTATTCTCCTTGAGGACAAGGTCCTCAACCTCAAAAGAATGGTAGAAAATCTTCTTAGATTAAGATTGCTTGAGCCTATTATGATAAGCTCATAGATTCTCTAAAGCATCGATGCACTTTTCATCCAGCAGCTCCAATTGGTGCAAATGGTCTAAATGATACTCATCGTCGACCATTGAATCTTACAACAAGATGCACAATGTGGAAACCGAGCTCAAAAGGAAATAGTGCCTCAGATCCATATACCAGGATATATGGAGAGGCACCCATGGGGGTATATACACTAGTGTGATAGGCCTACAAGATAGGATAAAATTGGATATACCAGTCACAACCAGTATTACAAACCAACTTCAAGATCTTGATAAAGGACTTATTGGATGCTTTGGCTTATCCATTACCTTGAGGGTAATATAGATTTGACCACCTGTGTTGAATATTGTACTTAGCACAAAGTTTATGAACATTATTATTCTTGAAAGGGGTGTCTTTGTCAAAAATAATCATCAAATAAATATCAAACCTACAAATAATCTAGTTGAATATGAACTTGGAAACCTAAGTTCTAGTCATTGTGGCCAAGTGCATGGATTTAATCTATTTAGTGAAGTACTTAGTCAACGTGATGATAAAATTATGACCATCATATGACACTGGGTTAACCTTCCCAGTAATGTCCAAGCCCCACATGGAGAATGACCATAGAAAAGAGATAACCTACAGGTATTGAGAAGGAGCATGGACAAGATGGTCATGGTGATGACACTTGTCACAACATTGAACATGATCACATGCATATTTATCCATGGAAGGCCAATAGTACCCTATATGTAGGAGCTTTTTGGCAATAGTATTGCTACTAATATGGCCTCCACATGAACCTTCATGTGCCTCATTAAGAGTAATCCAGTCTTCATTGGATTTAAGGTATCCTAATAGGATACCTTCAAAAGAATGTTGATACAAAGTATTGCCAATTATAATAAAGCACACTCTTTTGCGCTATAGCCTATGTTGATTATGGTCTAAACCATCAAGCATCAAACCATCCTTAAGAAAATTAAATATGTTAGTGTACCATGGATTATATGGAGCATTTCCCATGGTCAAAACATCTAACGAGACAAGACAAGAACTAAGTGATGCATGCTCCCAAAGTTGTTTAATGATAATAGATGCTTGATCATCTTCTAAATCCAAAGGAAACAAGGATGTAGTAGCAGATATGGCATCTACATGGTGGTTTGAGAATCTAGGGATAGACTCTATGGTTACTCAACTAGACAAAGATAAAATCTTGGTGATAACCTCTTTGTAATATTTTAGATTATCATCTTGAGTCTGATAGACATTGTTAATATGATTGACAATAAGTTGAGAGTCACCAAAGACCAAAAGGACCCTAACCTACAAAGCTAAGGATGCTCTAAGACCAAGTATCAAATATTCATACTCCACAATGTTATTCGTGTAGGAGAACAAAAGTTTAAAGGACAAGAGGATGAGTTGCTTTTATGGGGTAACTAGAACAATTCTAGAACCAACACCCTTCATGCATCAAGCTTCATAAAAAAACAAAGTCCAAGACTCAGAATATTCAATCTTGACATTTAAGAACTCATAAAAAAATTCAACAACCAAAGTATGGGTAGCTTCTAGAGGAGTGAATGCTAGTTGATCAATGATCACCTGATCCTTGATAGCCTTTTGACCTATGAAATTTAAGTCAAACTCACTAAGGACCAAAACCCACTTACTAGTTTAACTTGAAATGTGAGGCTTAGACATCAAACTTTACAACCACTAATATCTTATGGCTAAGCATGTAGTGTTTTAGCTTTTTGGAAGGGAACACTAGAACAAGGCAAAGATTCTCTAAGGGAGTGTACCTAGTTTCATAGCTAATTAAAGTTATACCGATATAGTAGATAGCTCGCTCTTTATTTTGATCATCATGTTGGGCCAACATGGATTCCAAAGCATGAGTTGAGGCTTTTATGTAAAGCATCAGATGCCTCCAAGGTATGAGAGGAAGTAAAACAAACAAGTGAGATACTATTTGGGATAATCAAAAGCTTTTTAACACTCAAAATCCCACTAGAAGACCACATCTTTCTTAATAAACTTAAGAAAGGACTAACACTGATTGGATAATTGGATTATGAACCAATGAATATCCTAAATCTTACCTTACAGGCTATGTAGTTTGATCAAGGTGCAGGGATGAGTCATGTCAGTGATAGTCACTATCTTAGCGAGGTCCACTTCAATACCTCACCTAGAAATTATGAAGCCTAGAAACTTGCTAGATGTGACTCCAAACACACACTTAGTGGATTTAAGATGAACCTTGTATTGTCGAAGTCTTTCAAAAATCCATCTTATATCATGGCATGATCCTTTCGTTCTATAGATCAACTTAAAATATCATCCACATAATCTTGGAGAATATCATGTATCATGTCATGGAAAATATAAGTCATGGCTCGTTGATAGGTGGCTCCTGAATTTTTCAATCCAAAAGACATGAATTTTTAGTAGAAGGTACCCCATGAAGTAATGAATGTCATCTTGGCCTGATTCTTAGGGGCAATCAGAATCTGATTTTAGCTTGAGAAACCATCCATAAGCTAAATTATTCCATATTTGGTGGTGAAATCTATGATCTGATCTATGTTGGGCAAGGGAAAATCATCCTTAGGACATGCTAAGTTAATGTTCCTAAAGTTGGTACATACTTTGATTGTTACTTCCTTCTTACCCACAGGAACGATATTGGAAATCTAATAAGAATAATTGATGGCTTTTATAAAACCAATGTTAAGGAGTCTTTGGAGCTCCTCCTTGACTAAAAGGGTGACCTTAGGATGAATCTTCCTAATTTTCTACTTAACATACTTGGCATTAGGATTAGCTACCAAATGATGTATAACAAGGGAGGGATAAAACCCTAGCATGTCAGCATATGACCAAGCAAAAATATCTTGATATTCTTTTAATAAATTGGTCAATTGCTCTTGCTCTTCCATGGACAAGGTTTTACTTAAGGATTCTAGGGGCTTCCTTAGTACCTATGTTCACATCTATGGTCTCCTCAATGATGATGAAAAACTCATCCTCAAGAGGAGGTGGGGCAAGAATCACTCTTAGATATTCAAGGTCCTCGAGAGACATGGAACCAAAGTCCTCTTGAGATCTAGAAGACTCAACCTACATTATGCAAGGGACAAACTTGTCAAAGTAGATGTCATTTTGAGGGATAGCCTCATATTGGACATACTACTTTAGGGTTGAGGCCAACATAGAAGGAGAGGATAGCCCCTCATCCTCAACACTCCACTCTAAACCTTTATGAGATTCATCTAGAAGAGGATTTTGATGAGAAAAATTGTCTTGATCCAATGATAACACATTGATTAATGGTTCCTTTATCATGTTTAAATTTTTACACTACTTAGTTATATGATATGAGGAATTTTATAAATTAATTTGATCTAGTTCATCAGGTGAACAATATTTAAATGGATGAGGATCACCTAAAATAGTGATAATTTGATTTTTAAATTTGAATTTCAAACATTGATGAAAGGTAGAAAGGATAGCCTTATTTACATGGATCCAAGGTCATCCAAGAAGAAGATTAAAATAAGCATGGCAAGACACCACATAGAACAATGTATCTAAAATATTAGGTCCAACCTTAAGGGAAAGGTATATAATGTCACAGGCTTCTTGGGACTCGTTGTTGAAAGTTTTAATGATGTCATCGAATTTAGTTAAATCTTCCTCGGTTAATCCAAACTTTTGGAAAAATTGATATGTGCATGATTTAAGGGAAGAACCATTATAAATCATGACCCTATTGACAAAGGTGTCTCCAAAACATATTTTAATGTAGAGAAAATAATCCTAACATAGTTCAAAGAAATAAATAAATTCATTCAAGAAGGTGATGTGATGTATCCCAAGAGAGTGTACAACATTGGTCATATACTAGGGGAGATATTTTCCAAGATAGATTGTTGCTTTAGAAGTTTTAACAAGAATTCTCCATGAGGGGGAGAAATTTGTAAAAGTTCTAAGAGAGAAATATTTGTTGAAGGACTCATCTCCTACTGAGACTGTTGGAACTGTTGATCTTGCACCTGCTATCCTAAAGTCATTATCATACAAACCATATTTCCATAAGGAGGTGATATATTCTTATAAGATACTTGATTAGATATCTTTTGTCCATTATCTTTATTAGCCTAGATCCTTTCTTAGTATAAGGTTGGTTATTCGGGAAAGTATATTCTATAATAAGGTGTTTTGCATCAATTAATTCCTAAACCACATGTTTTAACTTCTTACAAGAATTTATCCAGTGTTCTACCCTATGATACATGCAATGTTGACCAATCTTATACCAATTTGTTGTAGTATCAGGTTGCCTTATGGAAGGTAAATCAATCATATTAGCTTCCAAAAGCTATTGTAAAACTACTTCCATCGGCATGTTAAGTATTGTAATATTCCTTTGTGGAGGTTTTCAAAGTATCATATTTTTTAGGTTGTTAACAATACTATTAACAAGCCTACTATTTATTACACCATATCCTACAACATGTTTATTCTTATATTGTGACTTAGTAGTTTTATGTTCTTTCACTTTGAGTTGTCCTCTTCTAATAAGAGCCTGTTTCACTTTCCTTTCTAACTAAATTGCTTGGTCAAAAGATGTGATATTTGTGGTTTCTAATGCATAAGATAATTGTTCTTATAGATTTCTAATTAATATTTCAATCATATCTCAAGGAGGTAAGGTATATCTCAAACATCCTACTAAGCTTCTCCAATGAGATAGAAATTCTAAAAAGATTTCCTCTTTATCTTGTTTAAGATTATAGACATCTCTCATGGATACATTCTTCTTAATATAAGCACCAAATTGTTGTACAAATAATTCAGTTATCTTTTTGAAATTCCTTAGAGAATGATTGGGTAACTGATAATAACATTATAATACTATGCCAACAAGACTCTTAAGGAATTCCTTTAATAATAACATATCATCATATATGAGATCAAGTAAAGCTATTTTAAATCTTCTTAGATGTCATATTTTTTGTTCCCTTATATATAGGTATGACTAGTATGGAAAAATGCTTAGTATAAGGTCTAGCAACAACAATAAGGTCTAGAAACGAAACTGGACTGCTTGGGCAGGAAAAATTCTGAGCAAGTGAGAGGCGATGTTCTAGGGTTTCTAGAGTGAAGGAAAATCCAGGGCATCAGGTGGGTTGTCATAGTGTTTTTCTGGTTACTGTGGATCTGTAGGCAAGTCTGCTGCCCCAGGAGGGTCCAATGGGGACTCCTTCGGATCCTCTCACCGAGAGAAAGAGCTCCTTCATAGACTTTCTAAAAGAAAATTCTCCGTCTTCTAATGACGAAGCTCAGAGAAATGCTCTTCATAAGCTCTTCAAGAACGCTGGAGAGATATCAACAGTACAACGGGTCAATGGATGCCTTCTGCAGTCTGAATCAAGACCCAAGATTGTCATCGAGCCAAAGATGGTCGAAGACACAATATTTTATAGATCCAAACATGATCTGATCTGTAAATTCATGGGTATTCGCCCTACCCTGAATTTCTTGCATAACTAGGTCAGGCAAAACTGGGAGCCTCATGGTGAGTACTCCTTATGGTTTATTAGCAATGGGTATTTCATTGTTAGTTTTTCTTCTCTGGCCGATAGAAACAGGGATTTTGAATCAAAAAAGAGGAACCACGGTCCGGCAGGGTTATTTGTTCAACCCTGGAGAGTGGGTTTTGATCCTCGTATTGAACCCATGGCTGTCCTGGTTTGGATCCGGTTGTATGCTCTTCCAATGGAGTTTTGGGGTGAGCAAGTTTTGGAAATGATCGGTAACTCCCTTGGTAGACATTTGGGCGTCTCCAAAGACACCATAGAAGGAAACACAACTGTTTTTGCAAGAATTTGTGTGGAAATGGATATTAGCTAGCCTCTAACAATAGAGGTGGAACTTGAACTGGCAGGACTATCTTGGATCCAACAACTAGATTATGAGGCTTTGCCCTTCAGATGCAGAGTTTGCCACAAACATGGGCATTTGGCCTGATTTTGTCCAAATATTTTGAACACAAAAATGGAGGCCCCACTTGGAATGCCAAATCGTCCCAGGGAGGGTAAGTCAACTCTTACCAAAGAACCAACCAATACTCCTCAAGGTAAAGATGTTCAGAAAGATGGATTTGAACAACCCAAAAGAAGGAGAAAGCAAAAGAAAAATGGTAAGGAGCAATCACAACTCAAGCCAGCCAATAGGTATGAAATTTTTAAGACACTAGTGGACTAAGAGGATCAAGTCATGGAAGGAGTGGATGGGAATATTGAAGACAATAACATTCATGCTCATGCTTCTCCTTCATCTCCCACCATCATAGAACAGGTAATTGAGTGCACTGAGTTACCGCAGTCAGAGAATGCTAGGGCATTGACAGTGCAACCCTAAGTGCAGCCAATAATCAAGGACGTCAGCATGGGAATAGCCAAAAATAATAGAGAAAGGCCAGTCCTAGGGATAACTCAGGTGGAAAAGAGATCAAAAAATAGCAACTCTCAAGGAGTGGGTAGAAAATCAAATAAGGACCTCCTAGCAGTTCAAGGAGACAAACTGATCATTGGAGGATCGGTGAGGACAATTGATTCTTATTGCTCTCAATGTTTTCAATGATTATACAATCATGGAATATTAGGGTTTTAAACAGTAGAACCCATCAATCTACTGTTCAAAGACTCTTAGGAAAATGCAAAACAGATTTTTTGCTTCTCTAGGAGACCAAAATGTCATTAGATCTTATGTGTAAAATAGTTAACAAAATTTGGAGGGGTGTTGGTCATATGGATGTGGTTGCCCAAGGTGCCTCATGGGGGATTGTCACTCTTTGGAACTCTCTGGAATGGACCGCAATAGAACATATAGCCTGGAGGGGTGTTCTCACATCTCATTTTAGGAATAATGTCACAGCTAAACATGTTTTAATCACAAATTTTTATGGGGCTCAAAACTTTGATGGCTAGAGGCTTCAATGGAAATTTGTGCATAACATGAGGACCTCAAGGGAAGATTTATACTGGATTATTGCTGGGGATTTTAATGCTAAATTATCTTCTAGAGATCGGGGAAGGAGGAATCCAAATTTTGGACCCGGGGATCGACTTCTGATTGCCCAAGTCCAGGCTTTTCACTTAGTGGATATTAAAGGCCCTGGAACCAACTTTACTTGGACTAACAAGAGGAGGGAGCCACATAGTAGGAAGGTAAAGCTGGACCATTTTTTGGTTTCAAAGGAGCCATTCGTAAAATGGAATACAAAATTCTAGATTTTGGAGGGCCCGATTTCAAATCACTTTCCCATTTTTTTGGAGGGAGGGATTACGACAGGGCAGCATCACAAACCTTTTAAATTTGAAAATTTTTGGTTACAAAAAGAGTATCTTCGAAAGAAAATTCCACGGTGGTGGGAAGAAGGTCGTCTACCTTTTGGGACAGCAATGTTTAGATTCCACAAACAGCTTCATTATGTCAAAGTTCAACTGAAACAATGGAGGCAAGCTAACAAGACAGACTTCCAGCTCCAAAGAGCTCCTTTGGTGGTTAGATGGGATGATATTCAAAAACACTTTAGGGAAGGAACAATTACAGAGCAGCTCAAAGCTGAGGATGATGCCTTGCGTAAAGCGGTGGAGGACATTGATAACCAAGAGGAGACCTACTGGAAACAGAGAGCAAGAACCACTTGGTTATTGGAAAGTGATAAAATACCAAATTTTTCCATCGGTCAGCCTGTGCTAGGAGACAAGATGAATAACATGGAAGCTCTTCAAGATGAGAATGGACACTCCTTTGATACTCTTCCTGGTATGCATTCCCATTCAATGGATTATTTTTCTAAACTTTTTAATGAAAGTATGGAGCAAGATGTAGAGGCTCAAAACGAAGTTATTGATGTCATACCCTCTGTTATCTCTGAAGAAGAAAATCATACCCTTCTTAAACCCATCGATAGAGAAGAACTGAAGAACGTGGTCTTTGGAATGAGCACCGGCAAAACTCCAGGACCAGATGGTTTTCCAATTGAGTTTTTTCAGGCCTTTTGGGATACTTTGGATGAGGATGTTTTGGCTGTCATAGAGGAGTCTAGAGGTAATAAAAGAATGCTTAAGGCATTAAATCATACCTTCATCACTTTAATTCCAAAAGGGGAGGAGGGGGTTCATATTTTAGATTATAGACCTATTGCCTTATGCAATGTGATTTATAAAATAATCACAAAGGTAATGGCTGAATAGCTAAAACCCCTTTTACATAACATTATCTCCTCAGAGCAAGGGGGTTTTGTAGAGGGTAGGCAGATCTTGGATGGGGTGGTTCTTGCTCAGGAGGCAATCCATACAATGCAAAAATCTAGTAATAAAGTAGTGTTCATTAAATTAGATATGTCAAAGGCTTATGATAGGGTGGAGTGGAGTTTCTTGTGAAAGATGATGGCAGCCTTTGGTTTTTCTCAGGACTGGATAGATTGGGTCATGAGCTGTATATCTACGTCGTCTTATTCAGTGTTAATCAAGGGTTTTCCCTCGCAACCTTTTGGAGCCACTCGAGGTATTCTTCAAGGGGATCCTTGCTCTCCCTATCTTTTCATAATTTTGGCTGAAGGATTAGGTAGACTTTTCTTGAGGAGAAGACATCAAGGTTTTCTAACAGGTATCAAGGTGGGTGAGGAATTTTTGACTCACTTACAATTTGTGGATGATATAGGATTGGTAGGAGTGGCCACCTTCGAGGGAAGCAAGAGTGATCGAGAGATACTCTTAATGTCTACCTTAGGGCTTCAAACCAAGTCATCAATGATAAAAAATCCAAAGTGGTCTTTCTCAATCTTGATCAAAGGCTCCAGGATAGAGTTCTAGAGATCTTGGGATTCACTAGGACTTCTCTTCCAGTGGTTTACTTGGGGGTTCCTTTGCATTTCAAAAAACTAAAAATAGATATCTGGAAGGATATTTTGGATGGTATCAAAGATATAATGAATCATTGGTCTCACAAATGGTTAAGCTATGGGGGTAGATTAACTTTTTTACAGTCAGTCATTTAGGCCATGCCAATTTACAAATTCTCTATCCTGGCTGCCCCACATACTATATGGAAAGAGCTGGACAATATGGCTAGAAGATTTTTATGGGAAGGAGTAAAAGGAGAGAGGAAATGGGCCTTAGTTGGTTGGGATAAATTAACCTGACCCCAAGGTAAAAGGAGGGTTGGAACTGAGAAGATCCAAGTTCAATAATAAAGCTTTGGCTGGAAAGTTGTACTGGAGGTAGATTTCCCAACCAACCTCCTTATTTAGTAGAATCCTAACTAGTAAATATTTGGGTCATGGTAACCCCAATGATGTGGGCCATTTCCCTTTGGATGGCCCTGGATCCCTAGTGTGGCAGGCCCTCAAGATAGGATCTCAGGTAGTTAAAGATCGATTGTTTTGGAAAGTGGGGAGAGGGGAGAAGGCACGTTTCTGGACAGACTCATGGGATCAATACCCACCCATCATTGTTGAATTTATTGAATTGCAACCAATAAAAACTACCATAGAAACCAAGGTATGGGTCCACATTGATAGTTATTTCATCACTAGTTAGCTGGGGGAGTATAAGTTTAAGAAGTTTAAGAAGTTGGAGGAGTGGCCAATTTCAATCCCTTTCGAGTTGGCACCCATCATGACTAAAATCTTGTCAAAAATATTTCTCACAGGTAGAGACGAGGAGGATGAATTAGCTTGGGGTTATGGGAGCCTTGGTGTCTATACAGTGAAGGACGGATATGATAAGATCCTCCAAGAGCCTCCCCCCCATTCATTCTCGATTGAGGATTGGAGAAATATTTGGCACTCCAAGGGCTGGTCGAAAGTAAACTTTTTTGCCTGGCAATTTATGCACAATGAAATTCTCTCTTTTGACAATCTTAGATGTAGAGGAATCATCGGTCCATCTCAATGTGTTTTATGCTACAAGAATGAGGAAACATTTGATCACCTGATGTTTGAGTGCCCTTTCACACGTCATATTTAGAAGAGTTGGCTTTCTTGCTATAAAATTCAAGTTAATGGTGACTTGAATCAGACTAATATCTGGAAAACATGGAAGAGTGGTAGATTTAAATCTAAAGATCTTCGAATTGGTTGGGATCTTGGATTAAAATTCATTTTGTGGCAAGTGTGGTTGGAGAGAAATGCTAGAATTTTTAGAGAAATTTTTTCCTCGTTAGATGGTGTTTGGCAAATCTTCTAGAGAAAAGTCACAGAAACTATAGTTGTCTATGCTATAGAGGAAACTCAGGTTGTTACTGGGCCAATGGAAGAGGGAGTTGAAGAGCAAGAGGGATAGGACATAGCTAGTTGGAAACCACCACCAGAAGGCTGGACTAAAATTAATATTGATGGAGCTACAAAGTGCAATTCGGGTAGTGTCGGAATTGGAGTGGTTTGCTAGAATCATGATGGATCAGTGCTCTATTGGTAACTACAAGGCTTGGGAAGAGCCACAAAAAATGAAGCTGAAGCCATAGATATCAAATGCGCTTCTATTTGGGCAGTGAAACAGGGCCACAGGAGGATCATTATTGAATTAGATTCTCAAATAATGGTTGGAGCTCTTGATTGCATGAGGAACTTTGCTTTGAAAGCATGGAGGTTGAAGATTCTTGTCACTCAAATTAAGGAATTATGGAAGGAATTAGATGATGTGATTCTAGCTTATGTGAGACAATATTTAAACAATGCGGTCGATTTCTTGGCTAAGATGGGTGCTGAGAAGGAGGCAGGGGTTCAGCTTCACAGTGACATGGCTATTGAGGATGATGTGATCAGGCAGGGTCTGGAAAGGTCCTTGAACAAATGATCAAATAAAAAGCAAAGGGAGGGAAGTTGTCATGATTTCATGACTTGTTGCACCGTCATGATCTTTGGAGGATAGTTGTCATGAAATCGTGACATGTTGCACCGTCGTGGCCTCTGGAGGAAAGTTGTCACGATATCGCGACATGTTGTGTTGTCATAGCCACTGGAGGAAATTTGTCATGATATCACGACATGTTGCGTCATCATGGCCACGGGAGGAAAGTTGTCGTGATATCACGACATGTTGTGCCGTCATGGTCACTAGAGGAAAGTTGTCACGATATTGTGACATGTTGCGCCGTCGCGGTCACTAGTGGAAAGTTTTCGTGATATCGCGACATGTTGCACTGTCATGGTTGCTGGAGGAAAGTTGTCACGATATCGCGACATGTTGCGTCATTGGAAAGTTGTCACGATTTTGTGACATGTTGTGTCGTCGCAGTTGCTGGTGGAAAGTTGTCACGATATCGTGACATGTTGTGCCATCGCGGTCACTGGTGGAAAGTTGTCATGATATCGTGACATGTTGCGCTGTCACGGTCATTGGAGGAAATTTTTCATGATATCACGACATGTTGCACTGTCGTGGTCACTGGAGGAAAGTTGTCATGATATCATGACATGTTGCGTCGTCGTGGTCACTGGAGGAAAGTTGTCGTGATATCACAACATGTTGCACCGTCGCGACTGCAGGAGGAAATTTGTCGTGATATCGTGACATGTTGCACTGTCACGGTCACTGGAGGAAAGTTGTCATGATTTCGTGACATGTTGTGCTATCGTGGTCACTGGAGGAAAGTTGTCGCCATATCGCGACATGTTGCTTTTTCACGGCCAATGGAGAAAAGGTGTCGTGATTTCATGACATGTTGCTTTTTCACAGCCAAGAGAGAAAAGGTGTTGCGATATTGCGACATGTTGCTTTTTCATGGCCAAAGGAGAAAAGGTGTCGCGATATCGCGACATGCCACATTTCCATGACAAGTTGCATCATCTGTCCATGCCAATCCCCTGTTAGCTAGTTATTGATTCAGGAGATTTGGCTCCATTGCAAATCTTCTTCTTTTGTTGTAAGCTTGTGTTCTCTATGAATTCAACTGGGAAGAGTCTCTTCCCATATTGTAATTGATCTTTGTTTTAATACAAGTTTTTTCAAAATTTTCAAAAAAAAACAACAATAAGGTCTAGCATTTATTGCACATCTCTTTATAGTTGTAGGTGAAACCAGAGGGCTGATCTCCACTTTGTGAAACTAATTATTTCACCATATTTGTGAAACTTTGTACCTTAGGATTGGTACTGTGCAATATTACTAGACTCCCTAATGTAGGTTATTGAATAGGTACATGACATAGGTTGGATGTATGGATAATTTTGTGGTGCATGTTTTCTTGCTAAAGAGTATAATTAATAGTTGATGGAATAGAAGCAAAGGTGTTGAGATTAGCAGATTGAGGCATAAATTGAAAATAATTTTGAGTGACACTACTGATTGAAGAAACTTGCAGATTCTTTCCAATGTTGGTTGTTATAATAGTGGCATAAGTTGGTTGATGGAAAATATTACCATGATTCAAAGATTCACTCAAGGAGTTATTATGAACATCTCAAGGAGAAATGGTTTGATGATGATGTTTCAACTTCATTGAGTTTGTCTTCCTCTTCCATAGCTTCATCCAAGGCATGCTTATGATGCTTGTAAAAGCTCCACATATATTTAAAAGATTTAAATTTAAGGTTCCCATCAGGTCCCCTATAGGATCAAGTCTATTCTTAATCTCTTCATGATATTCCTCTTCTCTAAGATTATGATTCTCTCTATCAATTTGACCATATTCTTAAAATATATCATCATACTCTAAAGGTCTTCTCTCACTCCTAAGGTTTGAATCCATTAGGAGAGAGACAAAGGATAGAATGAAAAGGAAGAAAACTAAAGACCAAAAAAAAATAAGCAAAAGGATTTTAAGATAATTTTAATATTTTCTAATCTAAACAAAAAATTAGTGGTCTTGTTTAAATTTTTAAACAAAAAATCAAAAGTAAGAAAGAAGCTTCCTAATTTGGCCACTAAGACGTGTCTTCACATCGGGTTCACCAAATATGTAGAGGGGGAAAATCATGCACCAGTGTATGATTCTCAAGGCTATATCTGCATGGAATCCTTGAGGTGACTGTGGTGGCTATTGTAACTCTAAACTTAGTATGGGGGAGGAATGGTTCACCAACAATGGTTTTAGGACTCACTCCAATTTCGGGGTGGAATGTGTTTTATGTGCTTGGTTTAATACAATCACCTATGTTTGGCCTTTCTAGAGCTAAGATATAAAATAAAATAACAATGCACAAATACAGGATGCAAGAAGACAAGAGCTAATCCTAGAATGATTATTTTCTTTGAATACTTTCTAACCTTGATATTTCAAAATGGAATTCTTTTTATCAAGGGTTCAAGAGAAGATTCACAAACAATATTAAATCCTAAATGCACACTATATGTTGTTTGTCTTTTCAAATACTTTTTAAAATGCCTAGAAAATTAGTTAAATATTTTATTTTTATATCATATCTAGGTTTTTGATATAAACATAAATCACCCAAAAAACAACCTAAAATATTAATTAGGGCACTTATCTCATACGATGGTTGATCCAAGCTTTATCTTTTATCCAGTGATATCCCACAATTCCTATTCCTACAAAATAGATTCACAAACACTTAAAAATATTATCAATGTTAGGGGGCCTACTTAGGCCATTGTATAGCAATGCTTGGAGGTGCAACAGTCAAGCCCCCTAGGTCCTTTTAGCTAACCTTTGAAATGCAAAAGAAAAAGTTAACCTTTGGAAGATGGACAAACATAATAAAATATAACATAATAGTATGATAATAGAACACAAAATATGCTATTATAATTAGAATATAGCATGAAATGTTAGCCTGTGGTTTGGAGGTAGTATATTTCCTCTAATCTTCACCTGAGAAAAATCATGCTCCATACGGAGCAACCACAATTTTTCATAACAGAAAAATCACGTCCCAAAATTGTTAGGTATGATTTTGCAATAGGAGAAGAAAAACCTAATAGAAAGTTGATAAATAGGTGTAAAATAAAATCTAGCTATTATGCAAAATGTAGATGAGAAAAAATTGGTAGCAAAAAAGCAGGCAAAAGGATGGAGACCTCTAAGTGGCATATTTCTCCTTAGGGATTCAACACTTGTCCACTAAGGGTAGCAACACACCATCAAATGCAACAGTATATAATTCCAAAATAGAGCTTCAACAAACTATATCAATCACTTGAAAAATTATCACTTTTAGCCTTGGATGAGCACTTGTCAATTCTCGCATTAGCTTGCTTGCCTTGAAAATATTTTGGATTTGTTAAGATCTTGGAAAACTTGTCACTTAGTAACTTAGTCACTGGTTGAAAAGAATATTTTAAACCCTCTATTTATAAAGGATTTTAAAGAAGAATGGGTGGAAAAAACCATGGAAATCCAACCTCAAAATATGCCAACTTGAAAATTAAATTTTTCTAAGTACAAGCCCTAGCAATGCGAAATCATGCCTCGTTAGGGCAGACCATGATTTCGCATAAAGAGAAAAAAATAAGGGGGATGGGGAAAGGGAAGCCCAAACTTGCTTAGGATAATTTAGAGTATTTCCCTAAGGATCTATGGAAAATTGCTCACTCAAGTGGATCAATTTTTCATGTCTACAACATGATATAAAAAAATTTCACTACTCTTGTTCCAAATGGCTAACTTCAAAGGTTGTATCTCCCTCATTACTATTTAGATTCCTCATATGACCAGTTTTTTGAATCTCTTAAAATTCTTAACAAAATGGAAAAATAATTGTCTAAATAAAATAAATTTATGCAAATACATGGATCCTAAAAGATGATTTTTTTGGGGGAAAAATGAAGGGAATCAATACATTACCTAGTATTGTTGAAAATAAATACACATAAAGCAAATAACAAATAATATGAATGTGTCTATGGACACCAAATAATATCATTATCAAATAATACAACCACACTCCAATTAATAGCCAAATGGTAAACAAGATGGTGTATTTATACCCAAATATAAGTTACTTTTAGGTCAAGGTTAAGTGACCAACCTTAAGGAATAAAATAATAAAATATTACAACAAAAACATTTTTCAAGGTTTATAAGGTCCCAAAGGGCATATATGAATAGTACAATACAAAAGTTGGTCATAGCCTCAAGAGAATATTAATTTCCAAATATTTTACCCTTCCCCCTTAGTATGAACAAGGGACATGTAGAGAGACCCTTACTTGGCATCCCCTATTAAGGGACACTCTCCTAACCGAAGTAGCTCCCACATGTGCATAAAAATGAGCTCAAGCATAATCTTATTTAGGATACTTGTTGCCTACTCTAATGAAGGCATAAAAACTAGATCAAGAATCCCATGTGCATAAATCTATCTCACAAAGTGCATTCAAATTCCTATGTATTTCCTTCACTAATAAAATATTTGATTAAGAATAATTTGGATGGTGCCTTGTGTATCACATAAAAGAGAGATGAGAAAACTTTGAGGAATGTCAATCT
Organism: Wollemia nobilis; assembly: GCA_028583015.1. Taxonomy (NCBI): domain Eukaryota; kingdom Viridiplantae; phylum Streptophyta; class Pinopsida; order Araucariales; family Araucariaceae; genus Wollemia; species Wollemia nobilis. Next base: position 6,081,527 of record JAQPPZ010000456.1, read on the forward strand.
CCTCCAAAATCATGAGCATCCACTAAATATGCCTAGTTGCCTCATTGGAAGCACAATATTCATCTTTCATAGAAGATTAATATATAGTGGATTAGAATATGGAACACTAAATAGATACAAAACCCAAATTGAACACAAAGGCTATGGTGGACTATCACTCATCCAAATCACTAGCCTAATCAACATCTAAAAAGTCTATTAAAATTAGAAGATATCCAATAGATTAGTAAATACCCATATGATAAGTACCTTAGATGCATATAATAATCCTCTTAATTATCATCCATTACTATTTCAAGGTGTTTGTATATACCTAGAATGATAACAAATATCAGAATTTGTATTGGGTCTAGTGTAAGTAAGATAAATCCACCCATAAGAGATTGATACAACATAGCATGCACCAAAAGAGTGGTATATCCACCTCTAATATTTAAACCTAAAGCAAAAGGATTCTAAGTTGACTCATAATAATCCATTCTAAAATATTTAATAAGATCCAAAATATACTTAGGCCATGAAATTATGATGCCAAAATCCATCTATTCAATCTACATCCTCCAAAAAATAATGCAAAATTCCCAAATTTATTATCTAAAAGTGAAACAATTTCATGACTTTATATCTTGGATCAAAGTAGGAGATTTTCCAATTATGAGAATATTATCAATATACAAAACAATCACTAAATTTATTCCATAATGACACTTGATGTAGACATCATGGTTGCCCTCACATATTTGAAACCCATAATTGAGAAAAAAATGAATCTTATCATACCATGCATGAATAACCTACTTAAGTCCATACAAGGACCTAGTCAAATAAAAAACCAAATAAGTAGAACCCTCAAGCTAAAATAAAGGTGGTTGTTGCATGTAGATCTCCTCCTAAAGATCCACATATAGGAAGGAACTCTACACATCCATTTGATGTGCATTTAATTCATATGAGGCCAGGATATAGAGAAACATCCTAATGGAGTCTATCCTAGCCACTTGCGCAAATGTCTCAAATGAATATACTCCCTCATATTAATAGAATACCTTAGCGAAAAGGCATTTCTTATGCTTATCTACCTAATCATCCAAGGTATGCTTTGTCTCATGGACCTATTTATATCCAACTATATTCTTTCCTTCTAGAAGAGGAATCAACTCCCAAGTCATGTTCTTCATCAAAGCCACATATTCTACCAACATAGAATATTCCCATTTTAGTTGACCCTTAGCCTAATAATATGTAATAGGGTCATAATAGTGAGTAACCTTCAAGAAAAAATATCAAGAAGGAGCTTTCCCATGTGATTCTAGAAATAAAATTAGTTGAGAATCCTTTACAAGCATCTTAACCAACTTGGGTGTTGGATGAACTAAGGAAAACTCATGTGTACTTTGTGACAAAATGAAATTAGAAGCAAAACCTAAATAATTCAAATTAAAATCACCACTCACATTATCATGCAAATCTAAAGCACTCTAAACTAATATTTCCTACTCAACATATCATGAATCTAGAAATAAGGTGCTACTTGTGGTGTTTCCCATGAAGGGTCCAAATAAATAGGCAATGGACCTCCAATCGAATATGAAGATAAAAAATATGCTTAAATGGTAATATATCCAACTAAAATATCTAATTAAATATTTAAATCTAAAACAATAAAAGGATCAAAATATCCATCTATCAAAAACTAGTAGAGTTGAAGGATCACCTCAAAGAACCTCGTGAAAAATGATATCTTTTCAAATCAAAACCTCATGCCTCTAAGAGTCATAAAGGTAATGTGTCTTTGAGGTATATCCTATAAAGATACACTTGTGAATATTTGAAACCTCCTTATTCAAAATATCCTGATGTATGTGATCCCATGTTGAAGACCCAAAGATACAAAATCAAGCCACATAAATATTATCATTTGTCAACCTCTCAAGAGGTGTCATACACTGAACAACCTTGGTGGGAACCCTATTGATGATGCACATTACACAAGTTATGGACTAACCATAGAATTTATGCTCTATCCTATTGTCATAAATCATACATTATTCCATCTCCATGATCACCCTATTATTACTTTCATCCATACCATTATGCATAGGAGTTTATGAACAGTCCTCTAATATACCCATGAGAAGCCAATAAATCATGAAAGCAATGGTTGATGTACTTACCTCCTCCTCCAACTAATTCTCAACAAGAGCCTTGAAGGTATTTGAATTTATTAAAGACCACATCCCTAGTGCAAATAGTATGCAACCACATATATCTATAAAAATCATAAATTAAAAGGACAAATTACATATTTATTAAAAGATATTATGTATCCATAGGTCCACAAATATCACTGTATATTATCTCTAATGGGTTAGATACCCATATCACAATCCATTTTAGAAAATTATCCTTAGAATACATCCCTCACATGCACCACTTAGAGGGGATATGTGTGAAATTCCAATGGGCATTTGATGTCAACTCATGTATCTTAATTATCCATAGTTGAGATGTTTGATCCTATGGTTCCACTTTTAACTTTATTTATTTACATGTGCAACCATAACAACAAAATTCCTCTCCCTAGAGGTGTAAATAGAATACCTTGTCCTCTCTTCCAACTTATGTATTTGTCTAGACTCATCACAATAGCCAAAATCAACATTTTTGGTAGGTAAAATTGCTTAAGTGCGGGGTTTAAATGGGCCCCAAACCCAAGTACATAAACTGGTAGCTAAAACAATAGCATAAGATGACACAGGCCTGCACATTGGCCAGCTACAACCTGAATGAAAAGGACCAAACAATAGTAGAGAAGGTTGAGTGGATGCCTGACATCATAAACACAAAAATACAGCCCGAGCAATACCCATGCAGGGGTTTCTTAAGAGAAGTAACTACCTGTAAACCTTGTAAAGGAGCTATAACAAAAACCCATGCAGGGGATGCTCACAAAAGATCAACAAAAACTATAATAGATACCTGAACAGGAAGAAACATAGTATTCAAAAAGGCCCACGCAGGGGCAATAAAGAACTTAGAAACAGTAATGGGAAGCCCTGGAGCTCAGGTTCCTAGTTATGATGATCTCTTCGCACCACTCGCCCTTTCACCAAAATTTCTGTCACCTCGACCATCAGCTTAATAGTAACTCTAAAATGGAGGTTACGCACAACAACATAACCATTATTCCATGAATTGACAAAGGCTTCAGTGATATCTTGCTCAGCCCCTTTGAACTTGCTGAGGAAAGGAATGAGACCATGAGCTTCCAGAAAGGTCTGAGACAGGGGATCAAGCTGAAGGCTAGATGGCTCAAGCAGGGCCATGTTGGTAAGACTAGAGAAAAAGGAAGACCATAGAAACCAGACACTACGCTTCTTACTACCTAGGACACACAATAGCGGATAAAACTAGACGGTAATGGATTGACATAGACCAAGGTTGTAAATATAGAAATTTTTGGCACAATAAATGACCTTTTCGAAAGCTGAGTTGGAGTGATTGGTGGACCACTTAGTAATTCTCCATAGGGAATAGACACTGGAAAATACAGACATGGCACAAGATAGACTACGCAAAGGATAGGACTGGGATAAGATTGGGAGTGCCAATTGATTGAAAAAATGATTCTCAAAATTTGTAAGATGCAAAAAAGAGGATCTCGAGACTTGATGCATATTGACCTTGTTTGACAACATCCAATTACACTGCCTAGACCTACTAAGGGACTTGACATGCTTGGAGAAGACCACCATGAGACAAACCCACTGATAGGGCCTACCTTGGGACATAGCATACTTCACAAAAAGGAAATGGGAGAACCAACCACCAATACTGATAGCAAGACTGAAAGTCATGCTAATAAAAAAACTTTCACCATAAGAATTGGAACCAAAGAAACAAATCATGCTAAAAAAGCTAGAGTCATCATTGGAGAAGTTGACCCACAAAAACCTATGACCACATATTTCAAACCAAATCATTATTAGTAGCATTTAAAACTTCTTTGGGAAAGCTTTCTTTCCAAATGGACAGTGATTTATGGATAACTCCCCAATTGGCAAGAATATCTGTAGGCCTATTAGCTTCATGGTACACATGATTGATAGAGATATCATTGAAATTTTGGGACAACTTCTTAGCTTCCTGAACAATGGTTCTGACATTCCAAGAGGACACCCTATTGTTTTTTAGAGCATTTATAATATTCAAATAATCTCCCTCAATAAAAAGGTTGCCTTTATAATACTTGAGAAGATCTAGCCCTCTCCATAGTGCATGACCTTCAACAAAATGATTAGTTTGACACCCTAGATACTCAACATAAGCCATAATAACTTGACCACTGTGATCTCTGACAAGACCACCTACACCTGCATCCCCTGGATTTCCTTTGGAGGCACCATCAAAGTTAAGTTTCAACCACTCACTTGGGGGAGGAATCCAATGGGCACCCACTCTAGGATGGGGGGATGGAAAACTAGAACTAGAGTTGTAGGGAATTTTTAAGGAAGAGAACAGAATAGACTCCAATCTAGAATCAGGAGATTTGGGACAAGGGAAGAGCTGGGAATTTTTGACAGCAAAGGCAATAGCTTTATTGGCAACAGATATGGGATCCTTAGAGGAGGAAGAAAAAACCTTGTTGTTTCTTTCAAGCCACACTTGCCATAAGATATGATGAAGGGTCACTTTCCATAAAGAAGATAATCTGAGGTTTTTGAAAGGAGTTGGCCATTGGATGAAAAGGTGACTCAATGAATTAGGAGGAACCCATGAGATATGAAAAGTGGACATAAGGTGATCCAAAGTTATCTTGGAGAAAGAGCACTCCAGAAAGAGGTGATTGATAGATTCCCAGGCATTCATGCACAAATAGCATCTATTAGGGACAATCATACCCCTTTTCATAAGATTATCAATCATTAGAATCTTATTTTGGATGGCCAACCAACTAAAATGAGCAACTTTCAAAATGAGATATTTAATCCACACTCGATCATAAGGTATTTGAACCACTTGATAATCAATAGTCAGACCATGAGCATATTTAACTATGAACAACCCAGAATCAATCTCTTTCCAAAAATGGGAGTCAAGGGAATTACCAGTGGGGATGACTATTGCATTTAGGATGGTTTTGAGAACTGTTGAAGCATCAGATATTTGGCCATTAGCATTTGGAATATGAAATTTTTTCCAATGCTTAGAATCAGATGAAACATCAATGAAATCTTCAACCTTGCTACCAATTAAAGTGTCCAGGAAAGGTTGTAAAACAACAATTTCATTGTTCTCTAAAAGTGGTTGATTAGAGATCCACCTATCAGTCCAAAAGTTAATTTTACTCCCTATGCCTAATTGCCACCTTATCCCCTTCTAAATTAGAGATCTGGTTTGGATAATTGATTTCTAGAAAGTGGAGCCCTCTCTGGGTATATCATCATCTATGAAACAATGATTTTGAAGATATTTTCTATTTACAATTGAGACCCATTCAAGGTTGTTGTTGGTGAAAACCTTCCATGCTTGCTTGGCTAACAAGGTTGTGTTCATATTACAAAATCTTCGGAGCCCCAAGCCCCCCTAAATTTTGGGGGAGCACACCTTGTCCCAACTGACCAGATGAAATATTTTCCTATCCTCGACACCTACCCACAAAAATATTTTTTGAATTTGCTCAATTTTCATGTAGACAACAATAGGAACTTTGAATATGGACATGAAATAAATAGGAACACTTTGGAGATAAGCCATTGTCAGGGTGGCTTTGGCTGCTTGAGAGAGGAGGGTCCCTTTCCAACCTACAAGTTTTTTGTTAATCCTCTCAATAACGTTACTCCACATGGATTCCTTCGGAGCACTGGTGAAAAGAGGGAGGCCCAAATATTGGGTAGGCAACTGAGATATAACACATTGAAATATGCATGTAATCTTAGCTTGTCTCTCTTGGGGAGTGTTAATGAAGAATATTTTGCTTTTAATATAATTTATTTTCTGCCCTGCAGCCTCCTCATAGGTATCAAGAATACTCTTAATGGATTTTGCTTCCCACACAGAAGCATGAGTAGCAATGATGGTATCATCAATGAACTGCTAGTGAGACAAGGCTCTTAAATTAGATGCAGCCTTAATGCCTAAAATTATGCCATTGGAGCAGGTATTTTTGAGTGCTCTACCCAAGGATTCAACAAGAATGATAAAAAGGATGGGGGATAGAGGATCTCCCTATCTAAGGCCCCTATTACTAGGGAAAAACCCTATTGCAGATCCATTGACCAGGACTAAAAACCAGGGATTAGAGATGCAGTTATGAACAAGATCAACCCACTCCCTATGAAACCCAAATTTGAGAAGGACAACAATAAAAAAATATCTGTTAACTCTATCAAAAGCCTTATTCATATCAATTTTGAAAAACATGGCAGCTTTTTTGTTACGACTGGTAGAATGAAGGGCTTCATGCAACGTGATAACACCATCAATAATATTTCTTCCTTTGATAGAGCTACCTTGACAAGGGTCTATGATCTGAGGAAGGATCTCTTTGAGTCTTGTAGCCATGGCTTTAGTAAGATTTTTGTACAGGATATTGCAAAGACTAATGGGTCTAAAATATGACATAGATTTACACATAGGCCCTTTGGGAACCAAGGCAATGAAGGTGGAGTTGATACTTCTGGGTATGGATTTAGTTTGCTGAAGTTCAATGATGGCATTGCAAATGTCAGGCCCAATGATGTCCCAAAAATTTTGATAGAACCAAGGGGAAAACCCATCAGGGCCTGGGGTTTTATCAGGGTGCATTGAGAAAACAACCTCTTTAATTTCATCAGGGGTGAGGGGTTTGATAAGAGCCAAATTCATATCTAAAGTGACCAGACTGGGTATATGATGGAGCAATTGTCTACCAACCTGGGCAAAATTTTGGGGGTTGGCTCCCAAAAGGCCTTCAAAGAAATATGAAGCTTCATTTCGAATCTCAAAAATATCCCTGATGATGGATCCATCACTTCTGGTTAATTCTTTAATTTTATTCAAACTTCGATGCCTTAGGGTAGTGGCATGAAAGAATTTTGTGTTTGAGTCCCCCTCTTTGAGCCAAAGGGCCCTTGATTTTTGCCTCCAGAAAGTCTCCTCTTTAGCCAACACATTGTGGTAGTCTGCAATAACCTGTCTCTCCTCATTTTTGAGTTGTTCATTGAGCTGCCCATTATGAATTTGGAGTTCAATACTTTTTAGTTTTTGCAAAATATTTTCCTTATTTTCGAAGATGTTACCAAAAACTTCTCTGTTCCAGACTCGGATATTTTCTTTGACACACTTAAGTTTTTGGGAAACCCTAAAAATAAAGGACCCATGACAGTCAAATTGCCACCAGTCAGCAATTTGCATCCGCAAATCTGGGTGTTGTGTCCACATAGCTTCAAATCTAAATGGGATTTTGAAACAAGGGCCTTTCTCAGCTTCAAACAGTAAAGGGCAATGATCAGATCCAACTCTGGGAAGACAGATAAGAGTGCCATCACCCATCACCGGTATAGCTTCTTGAGACAAGAAAACCCTATCAAGTTTTACTTGAATGTGTTGATCCCCAATTCTCCTGTTGCTCCAGGTGTATTTTACCCCTTTAGTCTGAACATCCATCAACTCACATTCAGTGACAAAGTTATGAAAATCCTCAATGCTCTTGGTGGGCATCAGGTTCCCTCCCTACTTATCAGAAGGAAAAAGGGGAGAGTTGAAGTCTCCAACAATAATCCATGGAAGGTTTATGAAAGCACTTCTCATCTGACTCAAAGTATCCCATAGACCCCTATGACTGAGAGGATCGTTAGGGGCATAGACATTGGTCAGAACCCAAGAGAAATTACTGCTTTTACAAAAAAACATCATATTGAGGACCCTATCGAAAGAGGAAATGATTTTGCCTTCTAACTTGTTTGAGTCCCAAATATAGAGAAGACCCCCAGACGTACCTTGAGTGGGGCAAAAAGCAAAATCACCATTTTTCCAAATAGAATTTGTGATTTTCTGGATTTTATTTTGATCAATATTCATTTCTTGCAGAACCATGATAGTGGGTCTGTGTTCTTTCCTCAGAGTGCAAACAAGCCTTTGCTTGACAACACTATTGAGGCCTCTCACATTCCATGAGAGGATCCTCATTTAGAATTTTTGGAAAGTTTTTGGCCTCCCTTAGTTTGTTGCAAGGGAGGTTTGGGCCTTTTTGATTCATCCTTCTCCTGACCGAGAAGATCTTGGAATAAGGTTTTTTGGGTACCATTTGCAATATCATTTTCTATTTTATTTTTATTCTAATCATTGATAGAGGGTCTTCCATTTTTTCTTTTCACTACCAATATCAACAGAAGCTTTCTTGATACTTCTAGTGTTAATGGGGCTAAAATCATATTTGTCTTCTTTCTCCACTTTGTCTGAGATGGGACTGCCAATTTTTGTATGCCCCTCGGGGGTGGGTGGTGGTTTTGAAAAAATATTGGATGGCCTAGATCTGGTTGGGGATTGGGGTTCCTCTTGATCAAAAACTAGGGTTTCAGTTGGATTTGGGGTAATGTCATCCTCACCAGGTTCAGACCCATGAATAAGAGTTCCTTTTAAAACATCAAAATGATTTTGGAAGGAAAAAATGGAACTCACCTTTGGATGATCATCCTCCGAATCTTGGATTTCAATCTACTTTCCTTTGGTATCTTCTAGAATTTATCCCTTCTTTTGATAGTGGCTACTTTATTGCTTGCCCTATAGGGGTCTACCTTGCTACCACTCGGTATGCAACCCACTTCGAGAGGTATTGGGGAGTTTCATCTCCTTTGAGTTTCTTAGCAATGGGTATTGGGTTTTGAGATGGCCCTGAGCCTTGCATTCAATGTAGAATGTAGGCTTGTTCTCATATTCTATGGCCTAGCATCTACGGTAGGAGCCATAAACTAATATAAATAAAAAAATTTAAACTTAATGTCTATATCCTTAATTACCCAACAATCAAACCATAATTCCATATTTTTATTTTTATAATTAATATGATAAATAGACAAGATGTTAGGGATAAAATTAGAAACATGAAGTACCTCATCAAAAGAATAACCAATGTTGATTTCTCCATATCCTACAACCTATAATATAGAGTTATCTCCAATAAAAATATGCTACTCTAAATGTGATTTGTTATATCCCTATAGATTTTTATGCTTCATCATGTGCCTAGTTTCCCTTGAATATGTAATCCACTCATCCAAAGAGGTGGATGTCCAATATACTAAATAAATAGCTACATGTACCTATGAGGTTTCTCCATTAAAACTATTCTCACCTAGTACATATAAGAGAGTAGAATCAACACCCAACATTCTTGTTGCTTCTCAATATTTCTAATATGAATACGAGAAAATTTTATTTTATGATCTTCCTTCTTATAAACTCAAATGTTGGCTTTTTGAAGAGATTATTGGGATTCTTCTCATTTTATTTTGGCTTCGTTCCCTTCTAATATTTTATAATAGTTTTATGTAGATGAACCTAACTAAGCCTAAAACATTTCTTATGCCTTTGTATTCTATCCTAATGAAGCAAATTGTACTTTAATACCTCATCAATTGGTGGTGTAGGATAATTTTATAGTACATACAAAGCATCTTGAAAACAATAGCAACTATCTCATATGTATAAAATATTGTTGAACATAATATTCAATAGTTTAATGTTCTCCTTATCCAAAACTTCATTTCCTTCTCCTTCCTCCTTAGGTAGTCCTCTTGTAGTCTAGATATCTTCTTACAATTTCTTGAAATGACTAAAATACTCATCAACAGTGTTAATGAGTCCATGGATAAATTTTCAAGCTCAACTTTTATCCTACTGATTTGTGTAGAATCAATACAATCACACAATATCTAAAACATCAAGCAACACTTTAGGGTCTATGGTGCTGCTAATATATGTGTCATAGATAATTTCAACATCAAGGAATATAACACCATAAGATTTATCCTTCTTGTCCTTGTAGACTTGCTTCATTTATTTAGTATCAATAGCATGAGGTTGCTCATTAACATACTTGAGTAATCCCTTGCTTAGAGCAATACTTCAATATTTATTTTCAAGGTAGCATAGTTTAGATCACTGAACAAGGGCATATGGTGATCCATGACTATCCTAGAAAAACATAAAATATTATATGTAGTTGTGACTAGAAATAACACCGTCAATGTAGAGATCTTAGTAAACTATGTGATTTGAAAAAAAGGTTCAAATTGCTTTTGTATGCAAAAGTTATGGACCTTAGAACTTTGACCCTAAAATCACACAAAATGCTTCCAAAAAATTTTAAAAATTTCTAAAAAATAGTACCTAGAACAAATGATAGGCCTCCATGTATCATTGCATGAGTGGTTGAGGGGGCTTCAAGCATACACTAACTAGAAAACATACCAAAAAATTGCATGATGCAACTCATCATGATTAGGGGACTACCACCTATGTGTTGACTATGTAGCATTCTAGATAGGGTACCAAAAAACTAAAATGCATCCCTTCTTGCACTTTTATTCACTTCTTTATCTATGAAACATATTGTGCCACTTTTCATAGTTTTAATTCACTCTAAAAACTCATACTTTGCTAAGTCTACACTAATTGTACAAATGAGTTATTGAGTTTCATGAGATGGAAGAATTTGATTGCTCAATGTGTTATGTATATATGCCAAGTAGCATACAACCTACCATGTCAACCCTATCAAAGCTTACATGTTAACACTTGCATCAAATATCATGTGTCATGCCATAATTTGAGTATGGAATGCCATGTCATTGTTAGGTTAGTGTCTACATTACCTATCATATGGCATGACACATTACTTATATGGACTTCCATATCATAATCTATGTTAGTTGTTGTGTTAGCTACCATGTTTATTTAAAGATACAATAAGGTGATTAATACTATTGAATAATAAAATGAATATATACAAAGTGATAGGCTATATATAGCTTAGAGAATCGCTAACTAATAGCTAACCAATGCACTTAGAGAAATAAGCGCTAACCTACTAACAAAATATAGCTAACAATATAATATTCATTAAATAGAAGATTTAATGAATATCTAACCTAGGTAAATAATAAACTAACTACCCAGGAGAATCAACATATTACCAAATAAGGTAATAGTACTCTAACATCCCCCCTTATTACATTATTTGGGTAATACATATAACTATCCCAATACAGTGAAGAAGAAGAGAAATGAAAGAATGCTAGCTTTTGCTTTAGCTCAGGCTCTGGCTCATGGCTCTAGCTTTGTCTCTAAGTGTACCTTTGGATTTGTACCTCTAGGTCTATCTCTGGATCTGCCTATGAATATACCTCTAGATCATTGCCTCTGGATCTACCTATAGATCTGCCTCTAGAACTTTATCTCTAGGTCTGTCTCTGGGTCATTGCCTCTAGGACTGCCACTCGGTTTGTCACTGAATCTGCCTCTGGTTCTACCATAGGTTTTACCTTTTTTATAGAAGCCATACAATATTGCTTTCATCTTGGTTCATTGTGTGATATATGTCCATCCAAAATCTATATGAACCTTGTTTACCATTTTCAATTTGTACCAACAACTCGAAGAAGAGTGATTTGTACATCCACATGAAACACAAGGTTTAATTTCCAACACCTAGCTGCTACATGTCCTATTCTACCATAATAACTACAACAATGCTTTGTAGGAGTTGTAGGAGATTTAGGTTTTACAAACATGGTTTTACTAGTACTTGCTTGTCCATCATAGCCAAGGCCTTCATTATTTGCCCTGACATTTAGCATTATTGGAGTTTTAATGTCTTGTTCATGTTTACCTAATATCTCACCATTGAATCCCATTTTCTTCATCAGTTTGGATCCAAATACTTTGGTGTATTTTTCAAAACACCCAATTTTGTCATCTTCGTCAATGCTTTTAACAATATGGCATTTGTCACTATTGATGAGATTATGGAGCTTATTTTTAGGAGTATCAATTTTTAAGAAATTGGTGTCACAAGAAAAATCTACCTTTATGATGAGATCACCTGTGCTACAACTAATATTTACCTTTGAAGGTAAGAGGTTGCTTGTATCACAACAAGCATTGGCCACAGTGGGCTTTAGGTCACTTGTGTCACAACAAGTATCAACCATTTGAAGCTTGACCTTTGGTTCCTCACTAATGTCCCTTTTTTTTTATGTTGGGCAGTGCCAAGTGCAACCAATGACATGTATATTTTCCTTACAACTCCAATAGGGATTAGAACACCATTTGTCTGAATGTCTTCACAAGACACATAATCATTGAGTATGGCATCTACACCATTGCGTAGTGTGAGAAATGTGGCATCCTCATAAAAATATATCATGTCCATCTATGTTGGAAAGCAAGGACTTTTAACTAATTTTGTAATATTATCAATTGTTTTTGGATAATTTTTCTTCTTTGATCTGCCCATATTTGAAGGTTTTGGTCTCTATTGAAAATACACCTATTACAATAAAATTTTACAAAATAAATGACTAGAGTGGCTAAGGTGTCAGTCGCTGCCGAAAATGCACCTTTACAACTTGTTCCCCCCTTTTTGCAAAATATTCTTTGATAAAATGTTGCAAGAAGTGTGACTAAGGTGTCGGTCATTGTCAAAAATGCACCTTGTTTAAGTCGTCCTCCCTTTTTAGAAAAATATTGTGAGGGAAAATCATGTATCCCCCTTGTTTGCAAAATATGATATGGTGGAGAAAATGTGTATCCCCCTTGTTGCAAAAATATAAAGCCTCTAAGGCTTTGTGCTTTACAAATATTGCCTCTTAGGAAAATTGCAAAGTCACTCAAATTGAGTGATTCAATTGTTTGCAAAAATAAATATTAAAGTTTCAAATAAAAAATTAATTAATATTAATTTACAATGGGTTGCAAAAATAAATATGAAATAAAGTTTTAAAAAAAATAATTAATATAAATCACATTAAAAATAATTTGATTTGCCAAAATTTTATCGAGGATGAGATGCAAAGAAGTTACCTTATGGTGGGCACACTGAGGTTTGAACTCCCGACCTCATGTCAGGTAGTGCATTAGCGCTCGAACAAGAACCGTCCGGGCTACCTGCCCCAACATGTTTTAAGGGAGAAGAATTGTCATTTATTGGTGGTAACTATTGATCAAATTGACACAAGGTGGTATAGCGCAGTCTATTTTCTTGTTTGTCAGAATCAAACTTGACACCTCCCCTGCACATAATGACTTGTTGGTCGTTTATTATTCAAACTAAGAAACTTCATAGCAAAAAAATATATCTAAAATTGCCTATAAAGAGCTATATCAATTAGCACACAGATGTCCCTTTATGTCCTCATTCATCGAGAGACGTTTCTGGTGTTCATCGAATATAAAAAAAATGGTTTGAGTGGCTTTGCAGAGTTGAGTTTATCCTACAAAATTTCATCTACCATCATATAACTCCAAAGATAGTGACTTCTGCTTCACTTCAAATCTATGAGGGTTTTATTTCTATGAATCAACACATTTGCATCATATTCGTTGAACAAGAAAATCATTGTGGCATCTACAAATATGGATATCTTCGTCTGCGTGAATCTGTATTTCTCTTATGCAAAAAATATATGTAAATTTTTTGGTTTTATCATCTACGATAGCAAACAATGAATAGCCATCGGATATTTATATTATCATCGTTTAGCACTAGAGACTGCTTTCAATGTAGATATAAAAAAATCCACCATGGAGCATAACCCTATGACAAGATCTTCTCGGTAGTTCACCTGTGCATTTGGATTCATGGTTGTACTCGATCGGTGGTCACAGGAAATTCATATTAGTGTTGAAGATATCAAACCTTGTTGCTAGATCTATGAGCACTTTGATTATAGGAAATCAGTTTTGCTTACTGCTACGGAAGACTTGCTCATCATAACCATAACCACGTAGTCTGAATTCTCTTACTTTCTTGCACCACAGATGAATTATTGAGCATCTGCAAAAAATTTATGATATACCTTTGATCACCAAAAAATCTTCTTGTAGGATGTTGTGAAACATACTTTTTAGATAGCGTAAGTGTATGACACAGATGCTTGCAGCACACCAAATTTCTTCCGCTCATGAATTTCACCAAACCAGGATCAGTCATCACAAAAAAAATAGTTAAAAATCATCTCAATCATTTGGACAATGAGCATCAAGAATATATTGGGAGATATCTATAATTCATCAAAAATATTTGTACACATCTATAATTTCCTTGGCAATGATGTCGAATTGTACCACATGGGATGTGCGGGATATAATTTAGTGGTATAAATATATAATTTTCACTAATTAAAAATGACTACCTTATGTTATTTGAGTCTCCCTAGCATCTATTTCATCCATTAGCCAATCTTGTTCACCACCAACCGTATTTCATCCTTACCATGTCAATATCGTTCACCACTAGTCCACTAGGTTAGTGATCCAACGTTTGGTCCAGGGTCCTGATGTCAGCATCCTTAGATCCATGATCACACCACCAGCTTAGAAAACCATCATCACTATTATGGTCCCCATAAGAGTCTAGTTCAGTGGTTTGTTGACCATACGATCCAGTCCTAGGTCATGTAGGAGTTTGTGTCAGTCCACATTGCTTAGGGTCTTCCCATACATCATGTCCGATCCACCACAATCAAGTCCCATAGGGTCTAGCATCTGAGTCAGGTCCACTTGTCCAAAATCACAGTAGTCACATCAACCTTAGGCTTAGATGTTCGAGGAGTCCACATAATCTAAGTCACAGATCTATCAGGTCGCTCATCATTCTCTAATTATCAATCCACCATGTTCTTCTTGGGCTCGTGACCCACAATGACTGTTGGTCAGATGCCAGTTAGAATCCAAAAGATCACTATGATTTCCCATGCTTAGAATTCTATAATGTTGCCTCAGGAATTGGTCCAAATATGTCCAAGTCAGGCTAGAGATGTTCAAGTCGACCAATCCACGCAGGAAAATCCACCCGGACGTCAAGCTACAAAAGCCTTGACTATCGATGCTCTGATACCATGTTAATATGTAATAAGGCAATTATACTATTGAATAATCAAATGAATATATACAAAGTGATAGGCTATAGATAGCCTAGATAATCGCTAACTAATAGCTAACCAATACGCTTAGAGAAATAAGCGCTAACCTACTAAAAAAATATAGCTAATAATATAATATTCGTTAAATAGAAGATTTAATGAATATCTAACCTAGGTAAATAATAAACTAACTACCCAGGAGAATCAACATATTATCAAATAAGGTAATAGTACTCTAATAGTGTCATGCCACATCACCTATATAAAACACCATATCATCTATAAATACTACTATTTGTCATATAATTGCTACTACCATGTTACTTATACAGATTGCCACATTAGCCATATGGACTACCACATGTCATGTATATGTTATTTCCAGGTCATCATCTACCTACAAAGGGGTAACATCTTCTAGTGCCACATCATCATGGTTTTCCATGTCATCATAGTCTACCATATCATTAGTTGCTTGGGTAATATTGATGTCACCATCCACAAAAGTTTTATGGTGTTCGGGTGTTCAAAATCAAGAACTCTTGCTTGCAATGTCTTGTCATAGGGAATGCTAGCCACTACACCTAAGGTTCCTATTTGGGGATAGAGGAATAGCCATATAGTTAAACAAACATTCAAATGCACATACCTCCCTTTTTTTCTCACCTAATGCAAGCATGCATCATCACAACACAAGTGTATTCTCATATGCATTTGAAACCCTACCAAGCCATGGAATATTCCTTGGTATATTTTTTTTTTAATTTAAATTTTCCCTTTTCGAAAGAAAAATAAATATTTTTCCAACCCAAAAATGTGGTACTTAGAGGTAAAATAATCAAAAGTGTTGAACTAGAATCCCACATTTTTTTTGCAAAGAATCCAAACAATAATAAGGATCTATCTAATTTTATCATAGTTTTCCATACACATTATTTTCATTGAATGCAATCAATTAGGACATCCTATCATGTCCATGCAACCAAAACTTGTCAGACCATTTTAGCAATTTTTTCAAGTGGCTTGGAGGTCTTTACCAAGTATGCAAGCCTTCCCATGGCTTCTCACACTAAGAATTTGTAAAAAAAAAAATTAGTCTCTTATTTTTTCTTTTATGATATCCAAGTAAATTGTCCTATAATTTGTGTTAGTAATGGACACAAGAAGTCAAAAGAGAAAAGGAAGTATTTTTTTGAAAAAAATCATAAAATATAAATGGGTTTTCAAAAAACCATAAAAAATCAATCTGAAAATGAGGACATCCATTTAGATAGAAACCAAAAGAAAGAAAAGGATTGATTCCCAATGAGAGGAACACAAGAACCTCTCAATGAATATTTCTCTTAGACTAAATCTATTGAATCCATTGATATCTTCATGATCTAAGTCCACCTAGGTTTTTTATTGAGAACCTTTATTCTAGTCCTATTGGTTGTTTTCAAAAACATATTCTTAGCTACTCCAAACATAGTTTCCCTTGGAATAAGTATTAGAATTCAAACTACCAACAACAATAAATTGAGTAAAGGAGATTCACACCCACTCTAATACCATGTTAGATTTCATAGCAGTTTCTAGAAATGAGTAGAATCAACACATTACTTAGTATTAGTGAAGATAAATATACACAAAGAAAATAACATAGAATATTGGGGTGTCCCTAGATACCAAATAATATTACTATCGAAGAATAGGATTATACTTCAACCAATAACCAAATAATTGGTAATATGAGGTATTTATATCCACATACAAGTTATCTTTAATTCAAGATTAATTTGCCGACCTTAAGGAATAAAATAATAAAATATTTAAAAAATATAATTTTCAAGGTTTACAAGGTTCCAAAGGGCTTATATGAACAATAAAATACAAAATTCAGTCTTATCCTTAAGAGAAGCTTAACCACCATATATTCCAACACAAAACAATTTCTATTTTGCTAGAATTGTTGCTCTAATACCACTTGTTACAAAAATTTATTCTAGTTGACAAAAATAATCCACAATATTGAAAAATATTAAAATATTCATCCATAAATAATATTCCATAAATATTATCTACACAATGAGACATAGATATAGATAATACTCTTCAGGTAGGGAAACACCAATAGTACTCCTTAATTAATAATTAACTCTAGAAGATCATTCTTTGTGAATAAATTAGAATGTGAATAAACAGTAGAATGACAAGCCACTTAAGAAGGGCATAATCCTTAGCCACTTAGAGAGGGTGTATCTCTTACACTATGCAAAGATAAAATTGATAATCAATGATGATATAAAATGAACTTCTTCTACCTATAAATAAACTATTTACTCAATGAATAGATGTGACTACTCCCTAAGCCGACACATCTCTTGGGATTGTTACATGGCTCCCTCCCTTAAAATATTTATCCTCAAAGGTAGAAATAACTAGAAAATACTTTCTGATTCCCATGTAGCATATTATTCTAGAAGGTCCTACCATTTAATCAAAAATTCTTGAATCTGTCGAGATCAAATATGATGGACTCCAGTTTGCAATATTGTTTCAGGTTGAAGAGTTATTTGCCCTTATTTATCAAGTACTAGAAGTGTTGTCTACAATTGCACTTTCTAACCAATTACTTGCTTGAGGCAAGATACATAAAAAATTAGATGTATACAAGATGAGGGTGGAAGCTCCAATTGATATATGACTTCACCAATGTGACGATCTATATTATAGGACCCATAAAATCGAGGAGCCAACTTTTTACTAGAATTGATCTTCAAGGATAACTACTTATAAGGTTGTAAACACAAAAAGACCATATCCCCAACATTGAATTATCATTTTTAATGTTGTAAGTCATGTTGTTGCTTCATATGATTTGTGCCTGGATCAAATTATCTTTAATAAGTTTGAGCATTGTTTGAAGATAATTAAACAAGTCATCTACCTGAGCTACTTTAGAAGATCCTGGAACATAGTCAGTGATTGTTGGTGGCTTCTGACCATACAAAGCTTTGAATGGAGACATCTTGAGGGACAAGTGGTAAGAAGTGTTATACCACCATTCTGCTAAGAAAAACCATTGGACCCAATGATACTGCTTATCTTGGATAAAGCAACAAAGATAAGTACCCAAACATTTGTTAACTATTTATGTTTTCCCATTAGATTGTGGGTGATAGGTAGAAGATATGTTCAATTTGGTACCACTGAGATGAATTAATTCTTTTCAAAATTTGCTAGTAAATATGGGATCACAATCGCTTACAATATTTTTGGGTATACCTTGTAATTTAAAAATAGAGTCTAGAAATACCTTGGTCACTTTACTTGCTGAGTAGGGATGTTGTAAGGCACAAAATTGAGCGTACTTGGAAAAGTGATCCACCACCACAATAATCATTTTTTTGCCTTCTAACTTAGGGAGACCCTCAATGAAATACATTGATATATGTTCCCATTGGCGGTATGGAATTGTTAAGGGTTGTGGCAGTCTTGGAGATTTCACTGTTTCACATTTATTGCATTGACATACCTCACATTTGGCCTAAAATATCCTAACATCTGATTTTAAGCCTTTCCAAGAAAAATATTGTTTCACACGGTATATTTTAAAAAAATTTGAGTGTCTTGTTGAAGGAGATGCATGCAATTATTGGAGAACCATAGATTTAATAGTGAAACCTAGAGTAAGGTAGATGTGATCTTTCTTGCAAAGCACACCTTAAAAATATGAGAAGTGAGGATGCCTTGATGATCCTAAATTTTTGTCTTGAATAATTTGAGCAGTTTCACTATCAACCAACCATTCTTCTTGAAGTTGGGATAACCATTGGGGACAAGGGCTAGAAATGGTATTGATAGATATCTCATATTCATATTTGAGAGACAATGCATCAAATACTACATTTTATTTACCGTTTTTGTACTCAATCATGAAATCATATCCTAGAAGTTTGGTCATCCATTTATTTTTTCTGGATAAGATAGAAATTGTTCTAGAAAATGCTTAAGACTACTAAGTCTTAATGATGAAGCGAATGCTTATTAAGTAATGTATTCATTTCTCAATGGAATATAAAATAGTCAAAATTTCCTTCTTGTAAGTAGATCATTCCAAATTCTTATCTGAAATCTATTTGCTTTCAAAAGCCAAGGGATGACCATCTTGCATTAAAACAGTGCCAAGCCCTATACCCGAAGTGTCACATTCGATGATGAAATATTTGCTAAAATAAGGAGTAGCCAATACTTGGGTAGAGCACATGGATTATTTAAGATATTGAAATACCTAATAATATGCTTCATTCCAGTTAAAATCATACTTTTTGGTAAGTTTTGTGAGAGGAGCTACGATTTTTCCATAGTTGCTTATGAATTTTTGGTAATAACCTCTAAGACCTAGGAATCCCCTAAGTTTTTTGAGAGATTTAGGTAAAGGCCAATCTTGAATAACTTTGATTATTTGAGGGTATACTTTGAATCCATCATGGGATGTAATATGACCTAAGTATTCAACTTCTTGGACCCCAAAGACACATTTGGATCTTTTAAAAAAAAGTTTTTCCTTATGCAGTAAATGAAGAACCTTGTCAACATGGGTTAGGTGATATTTCTAAATTTTTTTATAAATTAGGATATCATCAAAGAAAAATAGAACAAAATTATGAAGATATGGCCTAAAAACATGGTTCATAAGGCTTTGAAATGTTTATGGAGTGTTAGTAAGACCGAAAGGCATGACTAGGAATTCATAATGACCTTCATGAGTTCAAAAAATAGTTTTAGGTATGTCCTATTCCCTAACCCTAATTTGGTGAAATCTGAAACAAAGATCCAATTTAGTGAAATAACTAGCACCGTGTAATTCTTCTAATAAGTCATCAATAACATGAATACGGGAATTATCCTTGATGGTAATTGTGTTGAGAGGTCAAAAATTTGGATACATGTGCCAAGAGTCATCCTCATGATGTACCATTACCACAGGTGATGAGTAAGAACTGATGCTAGGATGAAATTGTGCCATGTTCTAAAATTTCTTGTACTATCTTCTCTATTTCTATATTTTGAGGTTGATGATAGTGATAATGACAAACATTAGGAGGAAGATTACTAGGAACAAGATGTATGGCATGGTCATGTGATCATTTAGGAGGTAGACCTTTTGGTTCACGAAAGACTTCATAATTATCCATAATAGGTTGAATATCCTTTGAGATATTGTCAGAGTGTCCAAGGATTGAGCTTCCATGGAATTTAATTGAGCTACAAATCCATAAGCATCCTTAGTTAATAACTTATCCATGCAATGGGAACTCATCATATTGGATGGTTGAATACAAATAGTCTTCCCATTCTCTGTCCATCGAATGTATAATATTTGAATATTAAGAGTGACATCACTGAGTTGAGAACCATTATGCACCCAAAATAACATCTGAGCTCCATAAATTCATGATAAAGAGAGTTCCATGCCAAGTATAACTTCCTATTTGTATTAAAACTAGAGAAGTTCAACCCACACATTGAGTGTTACCTCCATTTGCAATCAATACTTGAAACTTATTTTCATTGGAAGTATTCATATATAAGTTCAAAGATTTGGTAGTTTTGAAATTGATAAACTTATGTGTGCTCCCCAAGTCTATCATCATATTAACATGTTTGTGCCTAATAAATCCTTATACCTTAATTGTATGATGAGTTTTTAAACCCATGAGTGCATGTACTAAGAGAGCTATAGTATCTTCTTCAGGAGTTACTTCACTCGTAATTGGTGGTTGTTCTGAATCATTGGGTGACTTTGGTGGAGATACATATTCTTCTTTATTGGTGTCAAATTCCACTTGAAAGGTTTTTCGAACTGCACAAGCTTGATCCCTTAGATGATATAAATGGTATTTAAAGCAAAAATATCTAGAGTATTGTTCATTATTACAAAAAATATGATGAAAATTTGAATCACATTCATAAGGTACCACATATTGAAATTTATTTTCAGTTTCTTAAGCTATACGAGTGGCATCATCAAGAGTACATGGATCATGAATGTCAACTTCCTTTCTTATTTTTTTCTTGAGACCATGACGAAAGGTAGAAAACACCACTACTAGATTTAATTCGTGTGTATAAGTAAGAAGACTTGTGAATTCAATGACATAGTCTTCTACTGAGCTAGTTTGCTTGTGATCCATAAGGTGAACCACATATTATGAGGATAAAACTTTATAAAATATTCTAAGGAAGATCTCCTTAAATTCAGACCACATAAGGGAGTGATTATGTTTATGAAGCTACCATAACAATCATTGATAGGTTTGGGCACCTAGTTTAGAAGATGCAAATGCAACACAATCAATTTTTAGAATATGGTCAATACAAAAGATACCATATATTTTTGCTAATCAACCTCTAGGATCATATCCCTAAAAAATAGGCATGTCAGTACGAGGAACTTGGGCATCATGAGGCCATTTTAAGAATCAGGAGCCATCACCTGCTAAAGGATCAAAATCAAAAGAGGTTTGTGGAGTTATTGATGTTTGACGAGTATTTAAAGGTGGAGAGTTGGCATTTAGAGGTGGAGGGTTGGCAATGGCTTGAGATACTTATTTATTTTGTTGTAGAAGTAAACCCACTAAATATCGTATCTCACGTACTACTGAATACATAGTAGTTAGATCTCATTGTTGTTGCCCCAAACACTGATGCACACCAATGTCTACTATAAGGGAAATTTTAGAAACAAGGTCTTCTTGGTTAATGATAAATTCTTCTTGGTTAGATGAAGTACCATTGTGGTCTAGAGTAGGGGGGATGTTGGAATTGTCTTGACTTGGAGAAGCCATGGACCAGTGGTAAGGATTAAAACTATTAATTCAGCAAGGAGAATTATGTTGCATACCTTTATTCCGCGACTATATTCTTGGTGTATTCAGGTATCCCTTGTTAGGTCTATCGCTACATTGTAATATCCCGTTTGCTTCTCTAATCCATTTGTTTGTATTGGTTTGATCACTCATGCAATATTGTTTGGCACTTCAATGGAAAATCTTGAATTAACTTTGCAGCTTCCAAAAATGAAATATCATTTGGCACTTCAATGGAAATTCTTAAATTAACCTTGCACTTCCAAAAATTTAAATTTTGGCATAAAAAATATAATTTTAGCAATGGCTATTTTCAGTTATTCCAACCAATGGCTAGTTTCCAATTAACCAATGACTAATTTCAATTATTCTACCCAACGACTAGTTTCCAATTAACCAACGACTAGCTTCAATTATTCCAACCACTAGGAGAGATGAATTTTGGACACAACGATGCGATGAACTTTGGATAGACACTAGGAAAACTTTAGATATAATGATGCAATGAAATTTGGATAGACACAATATGGACCTTGGACACAATGATGTGAACAAACACTGATGTAATGAATTTTGGATACGATGACACGAACAAACATTGAACCTTGGACACAACAGATGGGAAGGATGGACATGCAAACTTAGAAGGAGGACGATGCAACAAGGGATGGATGGCCACCAGTGGCCAATGTGATATATGTGATATATGCATTATAAACCACTACAAGGAAGGCTCACCCACAATGTGGGATTAATAATTGCAAATTTTGATCACCTTATGCATGAATTATTTTTTGCATGAGTTTAAAAATTGTAATGCACAAAAATGGTGAAAGACAAAAAGGAAAATTATTGCGTATGTTTATAAAATTTTATGTAATTCTAGTCTTCTTCTACCTTGATGCTATCTTCAATTCATTCCCATATTTACATGAGACTTAAAAAAAATATAAATCGAATTAATATTCATTTCGATGTTTACTTGTTTAGTGAAGCCTACCAAATTAGGAATCTGTTCCCACATTTATGCAAAGATTACAAATTTAATATGTATACTTTTGACCTTTGATCTAATTGGATGTGCGGGATTAAATAAATTTAACTTTCAAAATAGATGCACCAAACAAAAGCGCCTGATTAAAATCAGGAAAGATGATATGTTGGATGCGTTAGATTAAATTGATTACAACTGATTAAAATTGGTGAAAATGATATGTTACCTGAATGTTATCCCAACCAATATTTAATTACCTGAGACGTATATATGGTGGTTTGGACAACTATGCATAACAAATTTTAGGTTTTAATGATTTTTTTTTGCGCACAAAATCGACTGCTCTGATACCACTTGGAAGATATTCTTTGTGAATAAATTGGAATACGAATAAATAGTAGAATGACAAGCCACTTAAGGAGGGCAAAATTCTTAGCCACTTGGAGAGGGCAGATATCTTGCACTATGCAAAGATAAAATTGATAATCGATGATGATATAAAATGAACTTCTTCTACCTATAAATAAACTATTTACTCAATGAATAGATGTGACTACTACCTGAGCCGATACATATCCTAGGATTGTTACAAACTCCATAATATTTACTACGATGAGAGGCCACTTAGTAGGAAAATATGATTACCATAGAATACTCTATATGAATGATCATTATTTTTTTTATTTTTTTATTTTTTTGAATTTACATGGTGGAATCGATAGTCATCACGAAACCAGGTAGACTATCTGGCTTTTATGGCTGCCATAGTATTCTTTGTTGTCCACCTTGAAATCCACCACACAGGTATTTGCATAGTACACCCTTATAACCACCATGCCACAATCATTTTAAACCTTTTACACCACTAAAAGCACTAGGAAAGGGACAAGCGTTCAGTCCGGTGAGGCCTGAGATTTGAACCTTAGACCTCCACCCCCCTTACAAGGTTTGGTTGAATCAATTGGTCTACACCTCGGACCTATGAATGATCATTATAATAATGACAATATCCCTTCTTTATATACCCATATTCTAATGCTACTTTGGAAAGGGTATAACCCTAATCCTAGCTTACTTCTAAATCCTTATCTAGCTCATTATTATCATACAATCAACCTTGGGTTATGTGTGGCCCATGCCAACTATCCCTAATACTCATACACGATAAAATATCATATCCTCATATGCCTATCCCTAGGTACTATAGCACTTTTATTTATAAGACCATTGTTTAAATCATTGAGAAGACAACCCCTCATTCCATATATTTTTTAGACAGTGTTAACACACACACACACACATATTCAAATTTTACCAAATAAGCATATGCTTATGTTTATATATATACATTTTAGTATAAATTTTAAGGTACATTGAAGGACTTCCATGAGTCTATGATCATAGTTATGCCCTACACCCAATATTTGTATAAATATTTATATTAATAGAAAATAATCTACATAAATTTATGATGGTTTTAATATTTGTTGTTTTTAAATTAAAAGAAATCAAGTTGACCACATCAAAAATTTTATGTGCATTAAAATAAAGTTTAGATTTAGCTTGATCCTTTATAGTTTGAATAACTTGAAATATTGATCATTTATTAAAACTATCTCTCAAATTTATTTTTTTAAATAAGTTTTTTTTTTTGTGATTATTTATGCATTTTTTGGTTTATAAACAAGGGGAATGATCATGAAAACTCAAAATATTTTTGCATCATAACAATTAATAAATTTTAAAATATTTTCTAATTATTTGTTAGCAAAAATAATTAAGTTGGTTCAAGAATTATAAAAATGTTAAATATCATGGAGTTATATAATGGACATTTCCATGATAAGGTAGCCCATGATAACTCTTTCTATTGTGGTACCACATAGATGATTTTTTTAATTAATTGAAGGTTTTTTGAAAGGGACCCCAAACCTTTTACAAAGGTGGAAGCAAAAAGGAGGCAGTATCCACAAGACCAAGATCAAAATAACAACAATCCAAAGAAACTAAAGTCTCCACAAGACAGAACAACAAGCACTAACCTGAAGGAGCATCTCTTAGAAACACCAAAAAAAAACAAAGGAGAATAGTTGACCACCATAGGAGAGGCCCAAGGAATCTTGGGATCCAAGCAAAAAGAAATAAATAAGGCATACAAGGCTAGATGAAATTTATTTTAATCATGTTTATTTAAAAGTAATTAAATCTATTTTATTATCAATTTTATATTAGCTTTTGATGATATATATTTAAGGAAATGCAATCACAAGATCTAAAATGAGCAAGCAATTTTAACTATATGATAATGGCAACATAATATGCAAGAAAAATATATGAGAAACTTTTGCAATAACTCATAAAATAGCCATTAATGAAATCTCACAAAAATAGTACAATGTAATGTAATGGAGGTCTTAAACACTCCAAAAATTCATGCAATATCTATAGTGTATCTACTTTATCTTCTTATCATTAAAATCTACTATTTGGTATGCTTCTCTCTACTGTATCCCACACTTTACTCTATCAAGGGCACATACATAGGGAGATATGTCCCTTGGCATTTCACCTACCCATGACTCTTTCTCTTCCTATCCTATGACTCATGTACATGTGGACTACATGCACATTTACATAATTGCACATTATAACACTTGTGCATTTATTACATTGTATAAATTAAATACTCAAACCTTAATCTAAGATAAACTCCTAATCTAAAGGTGTACCCAAGGTGGTACATTGGCATGTACCAAATAATGTTGTGAACATAAAATATTATCATCAAAAGAGAAACAAATTAAAACAAGCAACATGCATAATAAAAAGAGTGATTTTATATTGACTTATGGAGCCTTTGATATCATATTTTACACCATTAATATATCCCAAATCACAAGGGATTACAAAATATACTTATTTTAATGATACAATTATTAAAAGTGTGAAACCCTTTTGCTTGACCAAACAAATACAATACTTCCAAATATTCTTTGCTACAAGCAATTTGTTAAGTGGGATTGTGTATCCTCTATGGGGCCACTCCAGCTGCAACAACTATCCAATAAATTATCACCCATACTTGCACTAAAGCAAACCACAAAAAGAGATCAATAGCACATGTGGGGCCTCCACTATGTGAGGCCCTCTTCAATATGAAATATAAACCTACAAATCCTAGTTTGAATGTTTACAAAATGTGAAACAGAATACAAAAAATATAAATCAAATAAAATAATTGCCTTTTCAATACATGATTGTGATGTATGCTCTTAAGGGTTCAAAATGTTGCGTAGCTGCTAAAAAATATTTGAGGGCTCACTAGACGTAGTCTTGTGTCTGTTGAACACCTTGAAGCATCTGCATATTGTAATGGATGCCCTACATTGTTTGGTAAATACCCAGAGGTATCTACATACTATGGTGGCCACTCTACAATGTCTGGATATGGTTTGCAGAAGTGGTGGTGATTGAATGATGAATGTGGTGGTGGCTAGGGTTTGTGTAAAACATTTTGTGTGAATGTGTATGATCTCTCTTTTGCAAAATATTTTGACTTTTATTCACAAAAAGTGAATAACACTTTATGATTACCTTGATTCATGTTAGATTTTTAACGATGGCAACGAGTGGCCAAGATTAAAACATGATGAGCGGTTGATATTGCAACTTAATAAGTAAAAAGTATTGTAATTAATGAGCGGTAAGGATTGCCACCTGGCACGTTAGGATGGTATTTTTATGGATGACTCGGATTTATTTATATATAAATATATAAAATATTTATATATATAAATAATGTATTATGAATGGCTATGATTTGATGATGATGAGTGGATGATGAATGGTTAGGATTTGGTGTCTAAAAATGTAATATATTCCAACACCCCCCTGTATTACATTATTTGGGTATTGAAGACTTTAGTCTTCAATATGGTCTTCATCTTGGTTCTGGAATTTGAACTCTTCTTTTTTGCTTTCTTCATTTTGCTCCCTATTTGTATCCTGATCAATTAAATAGTTAGTATCTTCATAAAATGCTATTTTTTCTGAGAGAGCTTTAACTTCATGTTCATCTGTAGGTTCTTCCAGTTCCTGAATTTCTTGAATCTCTTGAACTAAGTGTCCTTTTTGTTTTCCTTCTCTATATTGTAGTTGTGGATAATTGTATTGATTCTGAGAAGTATATCTAAAATTGTTGCTGATGTGGATTATATTGATTCTGATATTGTCTTGGTTGGAATGGCCTATTTGATTGGCTTCCAAAATTTGTTTGATTTCCTTGATATTGGTTTCTAGGATTGAATCTGCAATAATTGGTACTATGTCCTTTCTTCCTGCATACTTGACAATATCTATTATTCCATATTGATCTTCCTTTTGGGGATGAGGCAATATTTCCCTATGGATTATCTTTTGTAACCAAGGCATTGTTAGTCATTTCATATTTTACTGAGTTTTCCACCTCATATTCCTATAGAATATTGACTAACTCATCAAATGATGTATCTTTACTTAGAATTTGTAAAGATGTAACTAAATGCTTGTAGCTTTCTGGAAGTGCTCTTAGGGTTACTTGAACAAGAAACTTATCTTCTACCTATTCTCCTAAGGTTAACAATTTTTCTTTTATATCTGCTACTTTCCTTAGGAACAGTTCTATACTTTCACCACTATTCAATTTTAGAGAATGCAATTGAGTTTGAAGATTCAAGATAGTAGCTTTATTCTTTCCTTCAAATATCTTGGCTAAAGTTTTCCAAGATTTTGTAGAAGTTGTTGTTGAACTAATGTATGGTTGTATTTCATCTATAATTGCAAAAGTTATTATCATGAGTGCTTTTGCTTCATTTTCTTCAAACTTTTGAATCTCACTATCCCCTATAGTAGGTTTAGTTTTTGCTCCTTTAACAATATCCCAAAGCTTTTCAACTATCAATATTGACCTCACTTTGTTTTTCCATGAAGAGTAATTAGGTCCTTTAAGAAGTTGGGATTCTATAAGAATGAACTTATTTGTTGTCATGATGATGCTTGTAAGCTACCTTATATCTCCCTAGTTTAGAGTATGTGATCAACCTTGATAAGACCTTTTCAAATTTTTAGTTTTGTAGAACCCCTTATATCTCCCAAGTGTTTTGAATGTACTATGATCTTGATAAAGTGCTTAGCTTTCTTTAAATTTCCTTTGAGTTGAATCCCTAATGTTTTGATGATAATTTTAATATAATGTTCAACTTCTATATTTCACCTTATCTCTCCCTATTTGTAAATAGAAAGCTAAAGATAATTTTAATGCACTTTTCAATTGATGAAGTTTTCTATTTTCAAGACTCTATAGTTGGATTCCTTTTGTCCCTTCAATTTGTATAAGAGACTAGTATCAACAATAATTTCCAACTTTCAAGCAATTCTATGTTTTGCTTCCTATATCCTTTAATTCTCAATGATATGGTTTCTAAATTTCAAGATATTTAATTTGGTGTTGAACTCCTTATATCTCCCTAATTAGAAATTTAGAAAATGATAATATTTGCAAAATAATGCTTCAATTTCAAGGTAGAAAACCTTATATCTCCTAGTTTAATAATTTGCAAATATTTCAATACTTGAGTCTCAAATAATGCAATTTTGAAAAAACTCTTAAAGTTATAATCTCCTTACTTTAATTGCCTTTCTAATCCATCAATGAATTATCTAAGGTTGTAATTTCCTTATATCTCCATGCAATGATTAGTTAAACTTAACCTTAGGAATAATAGACCTTATGTCTCCTTAAACTTGATGGAAAGCAAATATTAATTTAATGTCAATATACCTTTGATGTGAGGTGTTGCACTTTCAAACTATTTGAACATTGTATTCTCCTCAGACTTCAAGGTATGACAATGCTGCATTAATTGCACCTCTTTCTATGGCACACTTTTAGACTATCCTCTTCTCCTCTTCAATGCTCTCTGACCTTGGAAGCTTGATTTATGTGCACTCTTCAGGCTTGGGCTATTAATACTTCACTATCTCCCTTTGGATTGCATACCACATGGTATTTACATTACCCTTGGATGTAGTTCTTCCATGTTAGGTGGCGTAGAGACATTGTAATCTTTAGATGGCATTGATTTAGGTGGCGTAGGTATTATTTCAACCTTTGGATGTTGAAATAATGATGATTTATTCTCTCCTTGCTTGTATGGGGTGTTACTAAGGACTATTGATATTCGATGGTGTAGGCGCAGGCATTATTTCAAACTTGAATGATATATTCCCTCCTAAGATGTTACTAAGAATTCATTGGTGCTCTTCTCCTTTGTGCCAAATGGCATATGATTCCTTTACTCATTATGACAAGTGGTGGTTTCTTCTCTTGCATGTAACCTAGCACTCAATGTTCCCTTCTCTTCCTTAACGTACTTGCCAACTCCTTGCAAGTTGTTTGGTCTTCTCTTGTAACAACAGCGTGCTTCTTGATCTCCAAGGTATGGTGGTGGCTCCTCTCCAACGAAGGTGGCTCCTCCTTTGGTGGTGTTTCAATGCTCCTTTCCTTGGTGGTTGTTCGACCAAGCTTCTCTCCTCTTTCACTTGGGTAACACTTTGTTATTTGTGTTATTTTCCTTGCTATTTGCACCTTCATCCTTGCTTAGTCTTCATCTCTTGTTGTAGGTTTCTTGTTGTAGGTTTCTTTTCACTATGGGTGCTGCCTTCTTGCAACTATGGCACCCTATTTGGTGTCTTTAGACACCTCGAATGAGATAACTTTGAGCCCTTAGTCGGCTCTTTCTCCTTCACTTCGTAGCTTCTTTAAACTTGATAATGTTACCACTAATGACTGCAATTTATGTGCCTCTTTGGTGTCTTAAGACACTTCAACTTTTGTCTTCCTTTTGCTACTTTAGAAAAGACAAATATGGTGCTATTATAAACTAGAAATAAATCTATTTTAAGCTAGGATAAAGTACCTTTATTGCACTAGAATTTTGAGATCTTTTTAGTCTCCTTTTGTAGCTTCACTTATTGTCTTTAGTATGGTGACACCTTCTCTATTTCTTGGTGGTTGTAGTGCTCCTTTGGTGGCTTCTCTTCACCAAGACTTGCTGCAACTTTACCTATGTTTAATGGTGTCTTTTGACACTTTAACTCAACCTTGTTCTTGTGCACTATTCTTCCTTCTCTTGCTTAATACTAATGCACTTTGATAGCTCTTAGAAATAACTTGTATTAAGCACTATCTATTTCTCCTTATTGCTCCTTTTAAGCAACTTATAACACTAACTTGTGTTGATGTATTTTGCAGGTTTCAAGATGATAATGCTACCTCCTTACTTAACTTGAAAACATTTAAACTCAAACTCCTTATTGCTACCTTTAATAACTTTAATATGGTGTTTTCAAGGAACTTAAATAATACTTGAATAAGAAACTTTAATAACACCAATTATCAAACCTTATTTTGACCTCCTTGTAGCAATCTTGCTTGGTGATTTGGTTCACCTATTTTCTGCCCTAGATTTATAAACTTTGTAGCTTCAACTCCTTGATATTTGCTATCCTAAACTTTCTATAAATGCTTGAATATTTCTCCTTTAGTTGTTTTCCTAAACTCCTCTATCTTACAACTTTCAATGTTGCCTATATTCCTTCAACTTGCTATTCTAGGACCCTAGAATTTTTAGCTATAAAAATAAAAAATATCCTTCTTCCACAAATCAACCTTCAAGCCTTCAATGGCAATCTTCAAATATCTCAAATTTGGTGGCTTCTTCTACCTCCTTTCTCCTTCAACCTCCTTGTCAAATTTTGACTTCAATCTTGGGCTCTTTGTTGGCCTCCTTCTCAAGAATCTGAATGTCTTGAGGTCTTCATAAAATCTCTTCCAAAATTTGGAAAACTTCTTGCCAAACCTTTCTCCCTTTTGGGCTTGTTGTCGGATGGTGATAATTGTCCCAAATTCTTCTCTATCAAGAACTTCTCCTTTCTAGCAATCTTCTCACTTGAGTTCTCCTCAAATCTCCTCCAATGGCCTTCTTCAAATTCTCCAATGAGGCTTTCCTAGCCTTCTCCTTCTTTCTCCTTTCAAGTATGCTTGAGGCCTTCTTCTCTTGGGCCTTCAAATTTTTAGCTCCTTAAATATTCTTTTCAAACTTCAATGAACCTTTCCTTATCTCTTTTATTAGATCTCTTTCTTGGATCTCCAAATTTTCTACTTCTAAAATCTGCAATAGGACCTTTTCTAGTCCTCTATCTTCAATCTTCCAAATCTAGAAGTTCTTCAATGGGACCTTTCTCTTGGGTCTCCTCCTTCTAGGGTTGCTTTCTTCTTCTTTCACTCTACAATCTATAGTCTTCAATCTTCTATGGAAACCTCCTTCTTGGGCCTCCTTGATCTCCAATCTCCAATATTCTCTGAGACTCTTTTCCTTGAGTCTCTTCTTCCTTCAATATTCAATAAGGCTCCTTTGGCATTTTTCTCTCTTCTCAATATTCAATCTGCAAATCCTACAATGGGACCTTTTCTTAGGCCTCCAAGATCTTCAATCTTCAACTTGTTGCTTCAAGTACTAGATTGATTCCAAAGAAGATATTCTTCCTAGCTCTTGTAGGAAGCTTCTCAACTTTCTTTGAATCTCCTCTTCTCTACAACAAAGTATTAGAAAATGATAATAGAAATTTCTTTAAATCTAGAGATAATGAATCTTCACTAGTTGATTTGTCAATCTAGTGGAATCAATGTTGAGTCCTAGTCTTCACAAGTTTTTCTGCAACTCTGTGGAAAGACTCTAGCCAAATGCAATTTCAAAAATTCTGAAAATGAGATTTCCTATCTCCTCTCAATATCTTTTGTGGCTCTCTCTATTTCCTATCAATCTACCTTGTGCTCTGATACCACTGTTAGCTTTTGATGATATATATTTAAGGAAATGCAACCACAAGATCTAAAATGAGCAAGCAATGTTAACTATATGATAATGGCAATATAATATGCAGGAAAAATATATGAGAAACTTCTGCAATAACTCATAAAATAGCCATTAATGAAAGCTCACAAAAATAGTACAATGTAATGTAATGGAGGTCTCAAACACTCCAAAAATTCATGCAAGATCTACATTGTATCTACTTTCTCTTCTCATCACTATACTCTACTATTCTATATGCTTCTCTCTACCATCTCCTCTCACTTTACTCTATCAAGGGCATATATATAGGGAGATATGTCCCTTGGCCTTTCACCTACCCATGACTCTTCATCTTCCTATCCTATGACTCATGTACATGTGGACTACATGCACATTTACATCATTGCACATTCTAACACTTGTGCATTTATTACATTGCATAAAGTAAATACTCAAAACTTAATCTAAGACAAACTCCTAATCTAAAGATGTACCCAAGGTGGTACATTGGCATGTAAATATGTTCCAACATTATCCCACTTTGTATATGCTTTACATTGCTTTAGTTTTTTGGGAAAATGTGGCTTTATTATTAACAATGGTTGTGCTATGAGTCTATCACTTTTTATAATTTCAATTTTGTTTGCTCTTCTTGATTTTGTTATTCCTTAAATTATAAATCAACTAATGTTTTCATTGACCTCCACACAATATAATTGTGACATAATATTGATATTTTAAAACATTATAAATGCATGTAAAAAAAAAAAAAAAACATCATCAAAATTAATTCAATAGTTATAGAAAGTTGATTCGTACATCTTAGATTACATAATATTACTAAGTAGAGTTGTTTATATACAAAATTTGTTAGAACCATGAATAAGAGTAATATGATAATACATTTGTTCATATGTAAAGCTTGCTAAAATCAAGGAAAATATTTGAGTAAACAGGACTTTATGCATCTTTAATGGCGTGTTTATCTAGAGGAGATCCTTCGAGAGTGGCATGAATATTTGCAACTTGCTTCTTCACCCCATCCACTAGCATAAAATAGTCATTGTCTTGTTTTTGGTTGTTTTCCATTATATGCTTGATAAATACGAAATAAATTTTGATTATTTCTTGGTTTGTTTATATTTAAACCAATTAGATCAAGATTATAATAAACTATTCTCTCATTTTTGCCTTATTTTTCATCTCAAAGGCAAAGTACCTAACAAGAGCAACAACCTTCGGAAAGATGTTAAAATTGGATATTTTTAAATTTTTGTAATAAAAACATAATAATTAAATAAGACTAACATTTTAGAAACCATGTATTCTTGAGAATGACATGATCCAAAGTCTTAGAAAGTACATTGAACTTAGAATCTAGGTCCAATAAAGCAATACTAGAAAAAAATCAATGAGATGTTTTTGACACACAAAACAAATATGATTTTAAACTTGCTTTGCATTCCTACATAGCTAAAAAATATATATTAACAGTTCCAAAAGAGGTGTAATTAGGTGTATCTAACCCTAGTTTGTATATGACCTCTTGAAAGTAGTTGTAAATTTAATATTTTCCATGCTAGAAGCTTGACAAAGACCTCTGCTTAGATTTAAAATTTAGATACTAACATAATACCTCAATGCTTATAATTTTATTTTTATTATTTAATATTTGATATTAAAGGAAAAAGAGAAAATAGATGTTTATACAAAAGAAGGCAACAGTGCTACCATCTTATCCAACACAATCTTTGATGAAATCATAAGTGATGCATACCTTGACTAACAACTCATCCTCTACCTAAGATTATGCCTGTTACAGAGTAGAAAATAAGAATCACACCTACTAATTTATCCCACATTTGACAAAATCTAATAAATATTAATAAATACAATAGTATAACGAATTTGTTTAAAAATATAAATTTTCGTACAAAAATAAATGTAATGGTATGGAATATCCTGCACATTCTAAAACGTGAAAAGATGAATGACCACCCCCATCAAGCCTAATAAATAATTGTTAACTTGTTGAACTTGTCATGTTCGTGCTTTAACTATTTGTACAGCTTCACCATTTTAATAATTAAGAATTTGAAAGGGTCGTTATCATCACGAATTCAAAAAGGAAAAGTGAATATAAGACAAATATCTTCAGTGTCAAAATTCCAACAGATGATTACTTCCACCATATAACAACCACATGGGCATCAGTCCACCGAAAGAGAAAGATTACTTCCACCATATAACAACCACATGGGCATTATCTGTTAGAAAGAAGACAAATTGTTTTATTTTATGTACGAAAAATCTATTTTTTAAATATATTTTTAAATTTTTTATTTGGTTATTTTATTTGAGACAAATTAATAGGTATATTATTTATATATATAATTTAAAAGTCATAGATATTGTCTTAGAGCGTTTTTGTTATAATGTAAAATCTGAATAGAATTATATGGATATGATTTATGTTTAAATTTTTATAATATGATAGATACTTTATTTATAAGATTAATTATGATAATAAAATAGTGTGGTTTGTAAAAAATAATATGACAATATATTTACAATGTTATATGATTGGAATCATTTTAATTTTATATAATCAATTTAAAAAATTAAATGTATTATTTAAGTTATTGATTTTTGGGTTTAAGTTCAAATTCGACAAAGATAAATTTAACAAAAGAATATTATTGAAAAAATCAATTGTCATTTTGCTTTAAAAAAAAAAAAACAAGTCTTTTTATAATATATTTTGTTTTGATTAGTTGAAGGGGTTTTGAAAGGGTTCCCAAACCTTTTATAGCAAAGAACCAAAATGAGAGACAGTCTTCCAGAGACAAAAGGAGACAACGAGAAGAACTTGAGGAAAAAACGAGATAGGAAAAATAAAATAAGGCAATCCTCATCAAGATTTTTCTTGCCATAAGTTTTTCTTCAAGGTGGCTAGCAGCTCACAATCCTGGGATTTAAAAGTGAGATTTTGAGAACCTTTTTTACTATGTCTAGCAATTGCAGTTCCCAAGAGAGGGGTTATGAAAACAGGAAGACCATTGTTCCTAAGATTATGCTTCTTAGAAATCGAAGGAGGAACATCTGCTTAAGGAATGGAGAGCTCCTTAGAGGGAGGATCTCTTACCTAGCGCGTCTCCTAAAGATGAGTAGGAGAGGCAAGGGTCTTAGAACCAAAAACAGAGGGTGTCTCTAAAGTGAGAACAACAATGACATCCTGAGAAGCATCAACAGATGTAGAAGCAACAAAGAACGTCTCCAATGTAAGGACAATAAAGGTATCTTGAGAAGCAAGAGCAAAGAGCGCAACAACAACAAAGGACGTCTCTAAAGTAGAGATAGGAGCATCCTAAGATGTAGCAATAGTAGAGGATATCTCCAAAGAAAGAATAGGAGCATCCTAAGATATAGTAGCAAAGGACACCACCAAAGCAACAAGGGTACCCTGAGAAGTAGTAGCAGAGGATGAAACAACAAAGGGTACAACAGGGTCAGGGCCAACAGGAGCAAGGGAGGTAGAGGCCAAAATAGGAGAAGATCCAAAGGACTTCCAAATAGAAGGCCTAGTTTTAAACTCAAAAACTTGAGTCTAGGAGGAAGAACCAGAGATCAACTTGAATTATTTCAACTGATTCGACTCCAAATTGGCAAGGATGCACATTCTAGCATAAATCATTCTAGATTTTGCTTTGGTAGTTGGATCAAAGGAAACTAGATCCCCAATGGCTCTTGCAATGCCAATGAGGATGTCTTCATGCTAGAACTAAATCGACAGACCAGGGAGTGTGATCCAAATCAAAGCATAGTTGATGCTTTGGGTGTTCGAGTTAAATTTTAGACCTCACTTTGAGTCTACCAAAGAACCAAGGCCCTCATTTGAGTATGTGACATAAGTCTTCAATGCAAAGCAGTTTGATGAGGAAGAAGTCTTTGGAAAAGGCCACAATCTCCATGTGCCCCTGAGGCTTCCATTTGAAGAGATCCCATCGCCTGATGGAATCCAAGTCGAGTCGTGAACCTAAGAATTTTCCAACCAAAGAAGTTGCATTATTAGACATAGTCAATCACAAAAGTTCTAAGGGAATATCGAGCTCATCCTTACCTGGGTAAAGATTGAAAAGACCACAAATTCCATGCCTATATGGAGAAGACTTCTTAACAGTATCAACAAACGAGCTACATCCATAAATAGGAGGGGCTCCTTGCTATGTAAAAATAGAAGCTATGGATGCTTGGTGAGGGGGTGATGAGGACTCAGACTAATACCCATGTTGACCAGGCCATTCAGTGAGGTAGCAACAAGGCCAGTACCAGACCCAAAAACACCCAACCCTTACAATTGACTAGATTTGTGACTCAAAGCATTACCGCTAGAATACAATTCAAAATTCAAATTGAAGGCATATTTCCCACTTGGATCTAGGCTAGAGATTATGCACTGAATGATGGAAAGGGGTAAGAGCTCTTTTGATTGGCAAGGGGTCATCAAATGATCACCCAAGCGTTGAATGGTCTATAACAACTAGGCTAGTATAGATCACTCGAGCATAGTCTTTATAATATGAATGACTAAAGATCCCATGATTTTAGAGCAAGTGGTTGGAAGAAAGGAAATTTACATCATAAGCCAAGGTATCAATATTATGGGTGAAGCTTATCATATACATCATAAAATAAGGTTCAAACCCCATGGGTGAATATTAATATTACCTATGGGTTTAGAACAAGTGTTCAAGAGTGAGGAGTTCCACATCATAAACTAAGGTTTCAATCTCATGGGTGAACCTTACCATTTTATAAGGAAGTAAGCACAAGCAAGGAGTGAGTGCACATAAGAATTAAGCATCACTTTCAAAGTTCTTGATCTAGATCATTGGATAAATTCAAAGAGGATTTTTATGATAAAATGATGAGTGGCAAGAAAGAAAAACCATTTAAAGAAACCCTAACTAGAAGTAAGGATGGCCTAACTAGAGGAAGTAATATTTTTTCAATCAAGAACAAAATGAAAAATAAGTCTTTAGTAGTCCTTAATAAGGTGGTAGATGAAACACTAGATGTCACTATCAATGATGAGATGTTTGAGCATGATATAATGGTGCCTAAAACAATGAGTTAATGTGCAACATATACTAACTATAGTTATAGATATTTAATAGGAGATTAAATGGAAGTGGGAATTGAGATCAAATTATTCAACAACTTTCCTTTTAAAAGGATATTTTCTCATCTTCTCAAGTTCAAAAGTAGATATAAAATAATGGATGCCAACCCATGGTTTAGAGGGAGATTTGGCTTGTATTTAAGACCGTGGATTTATAATTTTTCTATGGAGATAGAAACTTTTGAAAGGATTCTAGTATAGGTTATGATTTTTAGTCTATCATATTAGTTAATCAAAAGCAAGTTTTAAAGAATATTAATAATACTTTATAAGAGTTTATCTAGGAGTCAACTATTGAGAAACATAATCATGATATGTTTACTCATGTTGTCATGAATATTTTAAAATCTTTTATAAAACCTATTAAGATCATAATTAAAACAAGAGAATGGGATCCATATGTGTATTATGCAAATATTGTATTTAGATGGTACAAATATTATTAAATTAGACATATGAAAAAGTGTTATAAAGTGAAAATAACCGAGAAAGTGATGAAAATTTAAAACTAGAAGACAGTCTCAAAGATAAAGCAAGGGATTCATATTGTAGTATATGATGGCTTAGATTAAGGATTTTCTACTCTTAAAAAGTGGGAAAAAATCCTTTTACCTCATCAAATGGCAAAGGGTATTATGGTCCATTTAGAGCAAACATTTGAAGAAACTAAGGATACGTAAAGATAAGCAAGTGTAATGTGCAAGTTCAAAAAAGTAGTTAATATTGTGAAGGAATATATAGACTTAATTTTCAAAGGAAGGCAGAAGAGGCTATGTTTCTTCTAAATAAATCGCCTCTGATATCCTCAAATAATATATAAGCATCTTCTTGAAATAAAATTGTAGTATAGAGGTTATCCCTTTCACTCTAATGTTTTAAAGGAAGCATACTAGAGCAAATAGCATGAAAAATATACATTGTACTTTAGGATTTTTAGAGAATCTTGAGAAAGTAAGTATTATGTATGTTGCCCCTTACACTTTAGGATTTCTAGGATAGCAATAAAATATTATTTCCAACATTAAGCCTAATTTCTCATATTTTTTAGGTAGTATAAATCTATAGATGATAATTTAAATTATGAATAGGGTGGAAATATGCAAGAGATTGGTGAGGATGAAAGCATTGATGGGAAAGAAAGGAGAGAATGACCATAAAAGAAAAAACAAAGAGAAGAGAAAGTTAGAGGAATATTGATTTGGGAAGCTAAAAAAAAATATCACAAATGTTAAGAAGTGGGGATAAGCTCACAAATAAGAATATAAAATAGTGGTAAATATGGTATCTTATAATATTTGAGGTATAAATATGGCCCAAAAAGAATCATCAATAAATTAAAAAAATCTTATTGCCATGAATTTATTTTTAATAGAAGAAATAAAAATAAGTTTTAGTGAATGTAAGGAAGCATTTGAAAACATCTATATGATAAGGTATTGTCTAGTGTTTTCTACTATGAGAGTTACAATGGATATTGCTTTGGTATGGGATACAAATGGGATGGCTAATTTCTAAAATCAAGAATTAATTATTGGTCTTTTTTCCAACAAAGAGGATGATATGAAAATTGGAATCATAAATATCCATAAGACCTAAATACAAATACTATTTGAGATAGTTGTTGGAAGGACCTTAGTTTTCTCATGTCAAATTCAATGATAAATTACAATATTTATATTCTTAGAGTAGACTTCAACATAGTTATATTTCCTTTGGAAAAGAAGGGTTGTACTCCTAGTTGGTCTATATTAATAAAATATATTGCTTCCTTTATCAATTTAAATACTTTAGAACAATGGGATTTTGTTCCTTCAAGCTTTAAAAATATATAGGATGATAAGTATATTAGGCAATCTCATATGCCAAAATGATTGGATAGAATTTTTATATCTAATATAGTTTGATAAAAATAAAGTATAAAATCTCTTCCAATATTTTGTTGTGAGTGGTGACAATTCATAGACCAATTATTTTGAGATATGATCTTTTTAATCACAATGATTGAAATCTATTTTTTTAAAATATACATTGCTTGAAGACCCTAATTTCTTCCAAATGGTTATGTTGTAGTTGAAGGAAATTATGTTTAAAGGATAATGTATGTACAAGTTTGCTCAAAATATGAAATAAGTGAAGGTATAGATAAAGGCTTGGGCTGTAAAATAATTTGATAACATATATAAAGGAAAAGAGAAAATTAAATCCAAGATCAACCATTTACAAAAATATTATGGAAACTAATTGAAAGTAGAAAGATGCTTATGCAAGGAAGACTTTAACATTATCCTCGTGAGTGTGGTCTATCGATAAGGACACCACTTGCATTATCGGTGATGTGACTCGGGTTCAATCCCCATGGTGGATGTGTATAAGAAGTATTGCTCAATAAAAAAAGGAAGACTAACATTTTTATTATCATAACATACTACAAAGGAAGAGTAATATTTGACCCAAAAATATAGGGAGAGAGGGATTAATAAAGGTGATAGAAACACTAATAGTTTTCATGTTATTGCCAAAAAGGTTTGTCCTTTTGTTAGATAAAAAATATTTCAACTATAATAAAATAATTATTAAAGAAGAAGAGATCAAGAAGGCAACAATTATTTTAAAGATTTTATATCAAAATTTGGGAAGTATAAAGAGAAACAAGGTGAGATTTTATAAATATTCAATCAAATTATCACACAAGCATGGAGTGAAACATTGACGAGAAACATCTTTATGGAGAAGCTACTAGAAGTAAATTTCCAACCTTACAAGATATCTAACCTCAATGTGTTTCCTATATTTTTTCTTTAATATTTTAAGATATTTTAAGATGGATATGTTGGTTGCCATTGAAGAGGCTAGGAAAAATAAGACTATGATAAACTAAATTAATGCAATTTTTATTGAATTGGTCCCCATTAAAGGTGATAATTTGTTTTTGATAATTTTTGTCCTATAATCCTTTGTAATATGATTTATAAAATAATTTTTAAAATTTATGAAAAAATGATTGCAAAACACTCTATATTCTATGCAACATGGTTTTTTTAGGGAAGGTAAATACTTGATGATATAATCATTTCATAAGGGCCCATACATTCTCTTTAACCCATACCATTGTTAGATCTCACCATATTTTCCAAAAATGACAAATGCATCATAGAGAGAGAGAGAGAGAGAGAGAGAGAGAGAGAGAGAGAGAGAGAGAGAGATCATGTATCACTACATTGGTAGAAAATATTACAATGTAGTTGTTTTGATTTTACTATTTTAATGTAATGCTTTTTTTTGTTTTCCTCCTTTAAGTGATTTCACTAAATAAAGAAGGTTGATTTCATCCTTGGAAATTAATGCAAATTATGGAAAAAATATAAAAGGGAAAATGTATGGCAAAGAACGTTTCAGAATCAAAGGAGTAGGAAAAGCACCAGTAAAGATAAAGGGAAAGACGTTTTCACCCCAAGGAAGGGGTAAAAATCATTTTCACCCCTCTTTTGGGTGAAAATACCATGTTAAGAAGATTTTTCCCAAGTGGAAGCGAAAGTAATGATAAACGCTCAGTTTGGAGTGAAGGACAAATTCTACCGATAGAAGAAAGATAAGTTAAGTACTTTCACCCAAAAATTATGCATTTAAAGTGATTTCATCCTTTGTTGGGGAAAATTACTATTTGAATTAATTTTGGGCAAAAATGATGGATGGGAAACTGGTCAAAGTCAAAGTCACCCCTAGGGGGGCGAAAATCATTTTCACCCTTCTTCAGGGTGAATTTCTAAATAAAGACGTTTCAGAGCGAAAATCAAGCAAAATATGTGCCTTATGAAGTCAAAGTCAAATTCACCCCTAAGGAGGGGTGAAAATCACTTTCACCCTTATTTTGGGTGAAATCCAAGTTGAGGATATTTTTTGGGGTGCAAATGATGAAGTGACATCATCCAGGTGAAGGTTGCTCTAGTCAAAGTCAAAGCAAATTTAAAGAAGGTGCCTGCCAATGTAATTTCACCCCATTTTGGGTAGAAACATTGATTTCACCCAGGTTGGAGCGAAAGTCCTAAAATAGCATCTTTATGCTCCAGTCAAAGTCAAAGTCACCCTAGGTAGGGGCAAAAATCATTTTCACCCATTTTCTTGCATAAGTCATTTTCATTCCATTTTTTGGTAAAATTCTCTATTTTTTGGGTGAAATTACTCAGGAGAAGAGTGAAAGCATATTGATGGGTGAAAACACCAAATTGCCTGGGCGAAATCAATTCTTGCCCCTCCCTTTAACAAAGTTTTCTTTCGAAGGTGCCACTATTGTTGATATTTTTTGGGAAAGATCGAAGATTGATGGAATTTAATTCTTGAAGCAATGAAATTGATATTTCCAAAATTCTTGTTGAAGAGATGCCAAGATTAAATGCTACATCCCAGATTCTAGTGTGATCTTATTTATTTTCAAGGTGCCCTCCATTGATTTCATTCCTTTTCAAAATAAATTTAATTTTCGTTGGGTCTCCCCTAGCGAAGATAAGATTTCGAGGTGTAAAGTGATGGAATGGTGTCCAAAATTTAATATCCAAGCTCTTGATTGTCATGTGATATTGTTGAGTTTCGATGCACCGACACCTAGAACATTTTTCCTATCATCCATCTCTACTGATTTCCCAGGTGCACTCCATGAAAATGGGATCATCTTCTTGAAGAATATTCTGATTTGAGCATTGTCATTACCGAGGAGAGAATTGCTCTAGTTGGTCTTTGACTAGCTAGCATTTTATTTTTATTTACATTTAATTTTAGAGGTGAAATCCTCTATAAATACTAAGCATTTTGATGTAATGAAGGAGGATAGACATTCTACCAAAAAACTCTTTGAGTTCTCTGCATCAATCGAAAGATCATTGGCTTCTGTTTCCTAGAGCAGTGTTGTGTGCTATCACTTTCTGCCTAGCATTTTTGTTATGTTCATTTCCATTATTAGATAAGTTTAAATTTTACATCTAAATTTAAGTCTTGATAAAGAGGTGAATACTGAAATGTTTATTGGAAGTTATATTTACAGTCTATGAATGGTTCTGATGCTTTACTTTCTATTGCATGCTAATTAAAACTTGATTTGAATTTTAGCTGCTAGTTTATCCCCACATTTCATCTTTGGCTCATAGCCATATTTCCCATTCCTTTCTATCATTTCCCATATCTTTCCTATTACCCTAAGATTTAAACCAAATTAGATTAGTAAGGGAA
The DNA here is from genome assembly GCA_028583015.1 of Wollemia nobilis. Lineage (NCBI taxonomy): Eukaryota > Viridiplantae > Streptophyta > Pinopsida > Araucariales > Araucariaceae > Wollemia > Wollemia nobilis. The sequence goes on from JAQPPZ010000456.1 coordinate 6,123,796, forward strand.
CCAACCCTCTCTAGATATTGGCTCGAAGGACATCTCTTTCCTTCGACCTTTCAATGTTGGTTGGGTCTAGGGTGCACAAGCATTTTGTACTTAGGTAGATTCATGACCAACAATTTTTGGCACACCCAATGGGACTCTAAAAAGTTCCACTTTGAGCAGTATTAAGGTTTGATGTTCATATTTTTACTATCTGATTAGAACATCTAGTGACTCAGTTTTACCCAAAAGCCTCCAAACATGAAGTGAGCAAAATATTTTCTTCATGATCACAAGATCGAAGGCCAAAAATTTTGAAGACCCTATTGAGTTTTATGAGCTTGAAACCCAAGTGCTAGGAGAACATCCTAGGTTAGTCACTCCAACTATTCCATCAATCATAACTTCTTCATAGGTAGCTAGTGTGTTTTCTATTCCTTCGAGTCCAACTAGCACAACCACTAGCTTTCCTCCTCCCCAAGAAAATACTCTAGTCCAAATGGCTCAAAATATACCACCCCAACCACCAAGATAGTTCCTGACCTAGAATCACTCTAGAGCTTTGAATATGCAAGCTCAGAACCTAATTTTGTAAGCAGCATTGAAGGCTTTGCCTACTTACGATGGTACAGGCAAGATGACTTATGAGCATGTCCAAGATGTGGCTTCTCTAGTGACCATTCATGGTATCACGAATGAGGATGTCATGGTAAGATTGCTTGTGCTCTCTCTCAGAGGTAAGTTGCTTTACTAGTATCGATCATTACAACCTACCACTATTACCACCTAGGACCAGTTGGATGAATTGTTGATCAAAGATTTCAATGAACAAGTGGATCCATTCTCTCTATTGCATCAATTTACCACCATTCAGAGGTATCCATAGGAGGAAATCATGGACTTCAATATCAGGTTCACCCAAACTTGGTAAAGAGTTCCTGATGGTCTCCGATGACTCTTGAGCAAGCTACATTTTACTACCTTTGAGCTTTCAACTCTGACATCAGTATGGCCATCCGATAGTCCAATGCTAACACATTTCTTGATTTGTATTCTGCTACACAAAAGGTTGAGGCTGACCTGATTGCTATCGATAAGCTTCCACCAAAAATGGTGATGCCTATATTTCTTGATATTCCATAATATTTGTACGCCAATGCATCTTCTCAACCCTTGCCGATGTCCCCCATGTATCCAATCCCTTCATGGAGTTCGAGTTCATCTCAAACTATGATAATAGTTTCTATCCCACAACTACCTACTCCAACCATTCCATAGTTACCTACTCTAGTTCCATTCCCAAAACTACCATCTCCACCTATACCTCTTCCATTACCAGCTCCTCCAACACCCTCAAATCTTGATCCCCAAGAGAAGTTGCTTAAGGAGATGTAGTCAATGAACTCAACCATAAGAGCGATGAGCAATGAGATCATGATGATTAAGAAGAAGTAGGATGAAAGAGATTTCTAGCCTAGGATATTTCAACCTCCATCGATCACCAGGGAGCAAGCAGCTTCAACTAGTAAGGCACCTGAGAGAAATCTGATTGTATTGGCAAATGAAGAAGTTGGCTCATCAGACAAAGCATACTGGTGCTCTACCTACAATGATCTACATGGTGAGGAAACTTGCATGGTTCATCTGAACTACGTGCAGACATTGGTAGAAAGTTCTTTCGATGGTCAAATCAACATGATTATAGAATTTGATCATAATTTCATGGTCCCTTCTGAGGAACAAGTTTCAGTTCTCATAAGAGCTAGAAGAAAACCCATCACCATGGACCCAATTGAAATGGAGCCCCTAAAGGTACCTACTGATCCAAAGGTGCAAAATGAGAAAAAACAAGCACAAGTGAAAGCACCTATCCCAGAACCCAAGCCAGATGCACCTATCCTATTAAAATATCTTTTGCCTCCATGAGAAAAAGAGAGATTGCAAGAAAAAGCTTCAACTTCATAAGCAAAAGCTGAAATAGAAGAACAAGCCAGAGAGAAGCTCAAATACCCATCCTTGACCAAACGTTAGAGGGTAGAAGCTACACAATAGTATCAGAGCAAATATGAGGCTACCAATGAAGGAAAAGAGTCTAATGCATCTACATACAACATCATTGAAGAACTGAAGAGGATTCCAACCAAGGTGAGTCTCTATGATGCATTGCAATTGCTTGGACAAGTGGACTTGTTGCAAGAATTATTAAAATTTGTGAAAGATAAGGGGAAGAATCTGACTCAGATGGTGTTAGCTCAAACATTGATGACTTCTACCACTAGAAAGAATAGACCACCCCCTTTCTACTTGTCTCTCAGGATGGAAGGTTAGATTGTGCATAATTGCATGATCGATTTCGATGTTGCAATGATTATCATGCCAAAGGTAGTTTGTGATGTTATGGGTATGGAATATACAAGAAGTAGCCCTAGAATTTTGAAATTATATGGAACCCCTATGAGGATAGTTGGGGTCATCAAAGACATCCCCATTGTGTTGCATAAAATACCTCAGATCACTATGATCCAAGAGGTGGTTGTGGTTGATCTGGAGCCGTACTTCAGCATGTGCCTCTCATGGGAGTTCACTGCCAAGTTGGGAGGCTATCTTTCTCTGGACTATTCTCATCTAGAGATTCTTATCAAAGGGAGGAGAATCTGTATCTATAATGAGAAGCCTTCGACTTATCACATAGAGAAGATTGAAGAAGAAGATAAACCCATGAATTCTATCAACTTGATGATCGAAGAATTGGAGGAATTAGATTTGATGGAAGAAGTTCTGGATGAACTTCAAATAGAAGATGAGTTTTCAATGCTCAATTTTAATGCCATGATGGAGATTAAAATTGGTTGTTACACCATTACTAAGCCTAAAAAGCTAAGGTGAAGGTGTTTGATGATCAAGATCCTACTCTAGATCAATTATGGAAGTTGTACTTCGATGGTGCAAGGTGTAAGAATGGCATAGGAGCTAGAATCATTCTCATTTCTCCTTCTAGCATACAAAATATGTACTCTTACCAGTTGACCTGGAGTTGTACAAACAATGTTGTTGAGTATGAAGCACTCTGCTTAGGTCTGAAGAAAGCAAAGAAGCTCAGGATCAAACAACTACAGATTTTTGGAGATTCTAAGCTGATCGTCAACCAGGTAACCAGTAAGTGTGTTTCCAAGAAGCACTACCTGAAGGTGTACCATAAAAAAGTATGGGATTTATTTGAGTCTTTCACAGCATTGAATGTTCAAGCGATTTCATGAGAATAGAACAAACATGTAGATATCTTGGCATCCCTTGGCGCTAATTTTTCTCTAGTTGAGCATGTGGTGAGAAAGCCCAAGACTGTGAGGTTAGTTTATAGACCTTCAATCCTTGAAAAAAATATCTACTAGCAAGTGTTCGAAAGTGATGAGCAGATTGTAAATTTCTTGATAAGAGAAGCTAGTACTATGGAGGAAAGAACACTTGATGAGGAAGAAGTTGAGGGATTGATACAACTACGGAATAATCATATCCCAAAAGGATTGATTACGCTTGAGAGTCTCTTTGATCAGAATGATAGAGAAGAAAAGCATAAGATCAAAGTGGATGAGAAAGAGTACACTGAACTACAGTTGGGACCCGAGAAGTCGATCAAAGTTGGCACTGATTGCACTCAGGAAGAGCTAGAGCAGATCAAGGAACTGTGCCATGAGTACCCAGACATTATCGCTTGGAGCTACCAGGATTTGAAAGGCTACAATAAATATGTGATCCAACATACCATTGAGTTGTAGGAAGGAGTAAAACCCTTCAGGAAAAAGTAGAGGCTAGTCAATCCCAAGATTGAAACCTTGATGAAAGTAGAACTGCTAAAGATGTTGGAAGCCAAGATCATTTACCCAATTAAGCATTCTACTTGGGTAGCAAATCTAGTCCCTATGAGGAAGAAGAATGGAGATATTCACCTATGTGTGGATTTTTGAAATTTGAATCAAGCATCTTTGAAGGATCATTATCCTTTACCTCAGATTGATCAGATTCTTCATGTAGTTGTTGGTGCTCAGATATTTTCTTTGTTGGATGGATTCTCTAGCTATAACCAAATCTAGGTCAAGGATGAAGACCAATATAAAATGATGTTCACCATAAAATGGGGAACTTTTTCTTATCAGTGGATGTCATTTGGTCTCTCAAATGTTGGAGCAAATTTTTAGAGAGTGATGGATGTAGCTTTTGGTGAGTTGTTGAATCATGTTATTGTGATTTATTTGGATGACATGATTATCTTCTCTCACAATAGGGAGGAGCATAGTCTACATTTGAGACAAGTGTTTGAGAAGTGTTGGGAGTTCAGAATATCCATCAACCTGAAGAAGTCCATATTCATGGTAAAATAAGGAAAGCTCTTGGGCCATGTTATTTTGGAGAAAGGTTTGGCTATTGATCCAACTAGAGTTGAAGCCCTTCTGAAGCTTCCATTTCTAGCCAACAAGAAGGATTTGCAATCTTTCTTTAAGTAGATCAAATTTATTCAAAATTTTATTGTAGATTTCACCCAAGTGGTAAAACCGATGATCGAGATTTTAAAGAAGAATGTTGAGTTCAAATGGACTGAGCAGAGGAAGCAAGCATTCAAGGAAATCAAAGAAAGAATTGCTCAAGCCTCGATCCTGGTAAACCCTGATTATTCAAAATATTTTATCCTGTATGTCGTTGGTGAATAGGAGAGTTACACAGTGGTGCTTACGCAAAAGGGAGATGATGGAGATGAGTGACCAATTGCTTTCTTAAGCCAAGTCATCCAACCGCATGAAGAAAAATATAATTTCATTGAAAAGTAAGTGTATGCGGTGATGAAATCCTTGAAGAAGTTTTGGCATTTTATTTCTCAGAGCAAAATAATAGTTTATGTTGTTCACCCAGATGTCCGAAGTTTCATCATTCAAGGAGAGCTTGGAGACAAGAGAGTTGGTTGGGTCTCTAAAATCTAGGAGTATGATGTTGAAATTCGACCAACCAAGCTAGTTCGAGGTTGAGCATTATGTCAAGAGCTTGCAAAAAGCATTACTTTCGAATCCATGGTTTGCCAACTTGAAGATTTAGTAAGCAATTTTGCTAATCACTCTATAGGTGATCATGATTGGACAGAGGACCTTGTCGAATATTTCCATTCAAGAAGGTGTCCTCCACACCTCAATGCTTCATAGAGAAGGAGATTCAGACTTTAAGCCCTTAGATACATGATGTTGCCAAATGGACTATTCCATAAGAATATTGATGGAGTACTCCTTAGGTGCATCCGAGAATCAGAGAAACAAAGAATCCTGGAGGAGTTTCACTCTAGTTTATCAAGAGGCCATTATGTAGGGAGACCAATGGCATTGAAGATCATTAAAGTAGGTTATTTTTAGCCCACTCTCTTTGCAGATGCTTTCAAAGTCAGTTAGAGTTGTGACAAGTGCTAGAGATATATTGATAGAAGCAAGAATGCATCATTACCCCTTCATCCAATTCAAGTAGAAGCATCATTTCAACAATGGGGCTTAGAATTTATTGGGGTCATTGATCCCAATTCTTCTACCGAACACAAATACATCCTGACTGCAACCGACTATTTCACTCGATGGTCAGAAGTAATTTTGACCAAGAAGGTGGACCAGGCAACAATTATCTCTTTCCTTGAAGGTTTAATCACTCATTTTGGTATACCGGATGTGATCATAATGGAAAATGGAACTCCCTTCATCGATGCCAGGATCAATGAATTCATGGGTAAGTACGAGATTTATTTAAAAATATCATCTAATTACTATCCATAGGGAAATGGCTTGGCCGAGTCCACAAACAAGAATTTGTTGAGAATTCTAAAGAGAACCTTAGGAGATAATAAGCGCAATTGGCACTTGCTCCTGAACCAAGCATTATGGGCTGATCACATCTCAATGAAAAATCCATCAAGACATCCCCCTATTCCTTGGTATATGGAAAAGAAGTAGTCTTACCCATTCATATTGAATTATTGACCCTTCAATCATGGCACTTACTGGATGGTGAAGATGATGAATCTGACCCCATGAGCACGAGATTGGCTCAAATTTTACAACTAGAGGAAGAGAGGGAGAAATCATACAATGCCTTCATGGAACATGCCCAGATGACACAGAAATGGTTTGGCAAGAAAACTTTTGAAAAGTCATTCGAGGTAGGTGATCTAGTGCTAAAATGGAATGAAAACAAGGCTAAGCCTGGCAAGCATCACAAGTTTGAAGTGATATGGGAGGGCCCATTCCAGATTTTAGGTGTGAATCAAGTCAACTCATTTTATTTGAAGGATATGGATGGTCATGTGTTGCCAATACTAGTAAATGGTCTTCATTTGAAGGCCTACCATCAATGATAAAATTTCGGATCAAGTATGTATATATGTACATAATTTTTCTATGTTATTTTATTTTGAGTCAAGTATTTTTAAAATAATATATATAAAAAAGAAAAAAAGTAATAAAAAAAATATGGAGTAGTCTCGCCAATTGTTTTCACCCTAAAAATATTTTAAAAGCCTTTAGTCTTAATTCGGGGTGAAAACATAAAAAGAAAAACATTAGTTTGCTTTTTCATTAATTTAAAAAAAAAAATATATATATATTATATATATATATATATATATATATATATATATATATAAGAGAAAAGAGGGGAGAAAATAATAAAGAGAAAAGCAAAAAGCAAAGAGAAAATAAATAAAAAAGGTCTTATTTTTACCCGAAAAAGATTTTTGCCATGCATATTTTAATTTTGAATATTTTCGGGGCAAAATTCCAAGAAAAGATAAAAAAAAAATACATGCTTTTTTAAGAACTCCAGTTGGTAGTGCTAAGTTTGGCAAGAAGGGGGCGAAATTAATTTTGCCTTGCTTTTTCAAGCAAAGCACTCACAGTTAAGCTTGTTTTTAGCAATCAACTTTTTGGGGCGAAATTAAAGATGAATTATTTTAAAAGGGCTGCAAAGCATGTAATTTCACCAAGCAGGAAGAGAAGAGCATTTTCAGGGTGTCAGTCGCATGAGTATTTTCACCCAAGGACGTTTTTGGCAAAGCAAGCATGCATAGTTGATGTTTTTTGCTAGCCCATGCTAATTTTAGAGTAAGCTCCAGTTAATTGCATGAGATCAAATTAATTTCGATGGTAAAATTCATAGAAGATGTTTTCAGCATCTTAATGCAATAAAATTAATTATTTTCACCCTCAAAAAGTGCCCATCACTCCCACGTGGTATTTATCATTCCTAGAGTTAGTCGTTAAATACCTAGATTATACTCTTCAAGATAAAAAGTGGCTAGAAACAGAGTTCGAGGAAGATTTACAATGCAAGGGCATTAATGGTAGTTAAGTTATCATGAAAAATGTGTTGAGTGAGAGAACCAAGGAAGCACGTCCACCCAAATTCATCAAAAGTGCCACCTGCATTCAATTTGGTAGTTGGGAGCAAAATTTTTAAATATGGCAAACTAGAAGCTTGTAGTTGAAGAAAAGGTTGAGATTATTTTTTTAGAGCATTGTCGGATTATCATTCAGTTGTCCCGAATTGTTGCTTTGTTGTAGGATTATCATATTATTGCAGAAAAGCTGATTGTACAAATATGGGAAAGAAAGTTATTGAGTCAACAAAAGTTATAGAGCCAAAGAAAGCACAAGGAGGCAAAAAAGCTAAAAAATCTAGGCAAAATGAAAATACAGAGCTTGACCCATATTATGATGTACTAGCTCAGATTGGAGAATGTGCTATTTCAAACAAGGGCATGGAAAAATTATGCTAGGATATGGAAGTTACTATCGAGCAAGGCTTGATGCCAGAAATCCCATTAACTATTGCCTATCATGTACAAATTTCCTGGTACCTATGTACACCTATTCATACTTACCCCAAGTTGGTGATGGTGATTTCAAAGTTTTATCATCCTACCATGAGGGTCGTTCAAAATATGAAGGGAGACAAATTATTCACCATTTTACCTAGCACAGTCAGAGAAGCATTTGTGTGTGGGGTGAAGCCTTCTCCGGATGTTATGTTTAAAAAAATGAATCTCAAGGAGCAAGAAGAGAGGTACCAATCGATTGTGACGTTGCACCAGTTCATGGAGAATCAGTTGATAAAGGCACCCTAATTTGGAGAGTTTCCAACTTTACCAAAGCCTCTAATAGAATTTAAAAGTCTAGACATATTTTCCATGTTGGCTTGGGTGTCTGGTCTTCCTACCGACTCCACAGTGTATAAATGGTAAGCGATACTGGTACAATGTATTTTATAGGTGGAATTTTATGCCCCAACAACAATGCAAGCAAGTACAAACCTAATTTTCTTTGATTGGGTGGATTATGTGGCTCGAGAAATGCATACCCAGTTGGAGAAGATATAGAGTGAAGGAGCAATATCATTCAGGCACACTTCATTTTTGGCCTGGTATTTCTTCTTCCACATGCACCGATATTTTTCTTTCATAGCGGTCAAGCAGGTTGATGAGGCAGATAAGAAGCTGCCAGTTTATTTGTGGACTCCAAGCTTATCCAGGAAGGAGTCATTTTATAATTTTAATCGCATGTTTTTGGGCCCCACCCTCGAACTTATTTTTGGCACATGTGAGAGAGTGCCAAGGGTGATGAGGGAGGAGATCATTACGAAGGAGAAAGGAGATATTTTCTTGTTGATGCAAGGCATCATGGTACAAATTTTTAGCTTCACTAGCAAGTCATTTCTCCTTCCATATTTTACTACAGAGCACATTTTTGCGTTGGAAGTTGTCCACCAGAACGACTTCATCAATGACATCTATGGGGTAGGATGAGGAAAGAAGACTACATGCACCATGCCATTTCACTTTGATGATATTGAAGTAGACCAGGTTGGCCAAAATAAATTGATTAATGAAGCTCTCTACGACATGGGTATGGTGGAGTTACCTCAACGGTGGAAGTATGACCCTTTGGGTCATTTTGCGACATTGATTAAAGCCAAAAGTTTTCATTGCTACCCCTGGGTAAATATTGAGTAGCAGAGAAATAATCTAGAAGGGCATGATCTCGAATGGCACATTGAGTAGATGATGATATTCTTGCCATGGCATAACTTCTATGAGATGGAGGTTGAATATAACCCTGTAGTTCACAAGCACCAGATTCCTCCTTTGGGCTTGTTTGGAAAAATGAAGGAACAATTGCCCACTTGGTCTGAGGAGAAAATTACCAACTGGTGGGTTATGAGGGCCCATCGAGGGAAAACCGGGTCAACTTATGGCCTAGAGATGGATGAGGTATTTTTGGATGTATATGATGAATACTATGATAGTTATCAGCCAATATCTTTTGCTAAAATTATACCTCAGAGCTTTCAAAGATCTGACAGTGAAGAGATCATGGTTGGACAAGAGCAACAAGTGGTTGAGGAAGTGCCACTTGTGGAAGAAGAGAAATAACTATCACCGAAAGTGCAGCCCTAGTAGAAGAAGAAGAGTAAGCGTGAGGTACTTCCTTTTCCTAAAATCTCCAAGAAGCCAAGGACAGGCATAGTTTCTTCATCAAGTGTGAACCCTCCTCCTGTAGCCGAAGCCACATAGGCTGACATTTCAGGAAATCCTCCTTTGGTTCAGGTAGGATAGCTTGGCCAACATATGGAAGTTATAGATCTGGAGAAGGAGATAGAGGAGGAATAAGACAAAGAGAACCAATGTCACAGTCACCCTCATCATCAACTCAAATGGTGTCGAAGCCTAAAGGTACATTTTCTCTACCCTCTTCCCTTTCTCTTGAGCATTCGGTGACTATTGCACCACATTTCGTAGTTATCACTTCTATCTCACCCCCATTCGATATACCCTCCACTTCCATTTCACTTCCTATTTCTCAGTCCCCAATCATCGATGCTCCCTCTTCTTCTATTCCTACTTCTACTATTTCCCTTTCTTTCAGTTCTTTTGCATCTAGGCCCAATCCATTTTTGCGCCCTTCATCCTCCATTCCAATAATTTCTATCGTAACTATAAGTACACAAGCTCCTCCTCGAGTAAGTGTAACTGTAGCCGAACCCCTCACTTCCATTCCCTCAACCACTTTTGTTCCACCAACCATTCCCATTTCTACTTCCCTTCCTAAGCCAAAACCTCAGTAGGCTCATTTTCCCCCTACTCCATTTATTGAGTTGCAGGTGTTGCCAGAGCTAGAGATGGAGATTGTGCTAGAGCATCCTATTGCAACAAAAATGAGTCGAGCCCACCAAAGTTCATCATAGTGGCTAAAAATCGTAAGAGAAAAGAAGCTCAAGCTCCAGAAAATACATTGAAGAAGGTCACTTTTGACCTCGAAGCTATGGAGTCCCATACTATAAAAATGATCCCCTAGGTCCAGAAGCCTCAAGGAGAAATGGCCCCAAGTGATTACACTTATGAAGTCATTATAGAGGACCTGAAGAATATTGATACTACAAAGAAGATGGGGAATATACAGGTGGATATGAGCTCTCTTTACCTGCATGGTGAGCATTACAAGAAAAGCTTTTTTGAGGTTGAGGCAAAGATTGTTGAGTTAAATGAAGCTCTGGCCAAAAATAGGGCACAGCTAGAAATAAAAAAATTAGAGGTAGAGCATTGGCAGTGAAAAGTAGTAGAGTTGGAGAATATAGCCAAGGGATACCAGATAGCTTGGGTAGGAGCAGAGAAGCAAGTGCAAGCATTGACCACCCAACTTGAAGCTTTACAGAAATAGTTGGCCAAAAAAGCCACACAGTTAGTGGGCTTCTCCAAGGAGAAAATCAAAGAAGCTCATCGCCATTTAACCAAATATTGTGTGACATTGGTGGAAGATGTGCTCAAGGTTCTGTTGTACATTCATGAGGCCCGGATAATAATTTTCATTGGCAAATGCTCGAACCCTTGGAGATGCAAGAATCAAGGAGCAGTTGGAACCCAAGTTGGAGATGGCACTGAAGATTCAGGCGTTAGCTCAGTCTGACTTCCAAGTTAAGACATTGAGTGGGATGGATCGAGCTTGGGCCAGCACTAGGATTATGTTGCACAACTACTTTTCTAGGTTGGATCTAGCTAGAGAGGGCCAAAATCTAGCTACTATGTTTGAACAAGAGCATTGTATTTCACTCGTTTATTTTGAGGCTCTAGATGATGCTAGCTTTCTAAGCTTCACTGATGATCAGGGGGAGATTTTTCCAAAGAAAGAATTGGAGGTGGCTTGGAAAAATTTTATCGAAGATACTTCAGATATCGATAGTTGGGAGGAGCCAATCATAGAGGAACAAGTACTACCATGCATGGAGAGGCTCACCTACATCGAATCATCTCTATTGGAGCTCAATTAGAGAGCTAATCGCATCAGCTTGGACCAAGTCGAGACATTGCACTTTGTCATTGATTCACTCTAGTATCCTTCGAAGCTCGATGAAGAGTCTTAGGTTGAGGTAGTTGTAGTATATGAGACTACCAGTGCAAGTCTCACCAAGCAAGAAGCACAAGCACGAGTGAAAGTAGAGCAAAAAGAAGTTGCAGAAGAGCAGGAGAAACAGGCACAAGAGGAAAGAAAAGGAGGTTGCTAAATCAAATGTACCACCTGATGCAGCTAATGGTGGTGATAGTTGAGCCCAATGGATGAAGGCCTGGGGTCGATTGCATCCAGATGAACTGAATACCCCAAGAGCCACCAAAAGTGTTGGCAATTTTACCACACTAAATTTTGATTGTAAAATTTAAAGAATATAAGATGAATGATGCAATTGTTTTGATTTTACTATTTTAATGTAACATTTTTTGTTTCCCTCCTTTGAGTGATTTCATTAAATAAAGAAGGTTGATTTCATCCCTAGAAATTAATGCAAATCATGGGAAAAATATAAAAGAGAAAATGTATGGCAAAGAACATTTCAGAATCAAAGGAGCAAAAAAAGTGCCAATGAAGATAAAGGGGAAGATGTTTTCACCCTAGGGAAGGGATGAAAATCATTTTTACCCCTCTTTTGGGTGAAAATACCATGTTAAGAAGATTCTTCCCAAGTGGAAGTAAAAGTAATGATAAACACTTAGTTCAGAGTGAAGGATGAATTCTTCCAGTAGAAGAAAAGATAAGTACTTTCACCCAAAAATTATGCATTTAAAGTGATTTCATCCTTTGTTGGGGTAAATTACTATTTGAATTAATTTTGGGGTGAAAATGATGGATGGGAAACTGGTCAAAGTCAAAGTCACCCCTAGGGGGGGCAAAAATCATTTTCGCCCTTCTTCAGGGTAAATTTCTAAATAAAGATCGTTCGAAGCGAAAATCAAGTAAAATATGTGCCTTGTGAAGTCAAAGTCAAATTCACCCTTGAGGAGGGGCAAAAATCACTTTCACCCTTCTTTTGGGTGAAATCCAAGTTGAGGATATTTTTCAGGGTAAAAATGATGAAGTGACGTCATCCAGGTGAAGGTTGCTCTAATCAAAGTCAAAGCAAATTTAAAGAAGGTGCCTACCAATGTAATTTCACCCCATTTTTGGTAAAATTCTCTATTTTTTGGGTGAAATTACTCAGGAGAAGAGTGAAAGCATATTGATGGGTGAAAACACCAAATTGCCTAGGTGAAATCAATTCTTGCCCCCTCCCTTCAGCAAAGTTTTCTTTCGAAGGTGCCATTGTTGCTGATATTTTTTGGGAAAGATCAAAGACTGGTGGAATTTAATTCTTGGAGCAATGAAATTGATATTTCCATAATTCCTACTGAAGAGATGCCAATATTAAATGCTACGTCCCAGATTCTAGTGTGATCCTATTTATTTTCGAGGCGCCCTCCATTGATCTCGCTCTTTTTAAATAAAGTTAATTTTCGTTGGGTCTCCACTGGCGAGGGTAAGATTTTGAGGCGTAAAGTGATGGAATGGTGTCCAAAATTTAATATCCAAGCTCCTGATTGCCACGTGATATTGCTGAGTTTCGATGCATCGATGCCTGGAACATTTTTCCTATCATCCATCTTTGCTGATTTCCTAGGTGCACTCCATGAAAACAGGATCGTTGCTTCCTGAAGAATGTTCTGATTTGAGCATTGCCATTACCGAGGAGAGAATTGCTCTTGCTGGTCTTTGACTAGCTAGCATTTTGTTTTTATTTGCATTTAATTTTAGAGGTGAAATCCTCTATAAATACTAAGCATTTTGATGTAATGAAGGAGGATAGATATTTTTCCAAAAAACTCTTTGAGTTCTCTGCATCAATCGAAATATCATTGGCTTCTATTTCCTAGAGTAGTGTTGTGTGCTATCACTTTCTGCCTAGCATTTCTGTTATGTTCATTTCCATTATTAGATAAGTTTAAATTCTGCATCTGAATTTAAGTCCTGATAAAGAGGTGAATACTAAAATGTTTATTGGAAGTTATATTTACAGTCTGTGAATGGTTCTGATGCTTTACTTTCTATTGCATGCTAATTAAAACTTGATTTGATTTTTAGCTGCTAGTTTATCCCCACCTTTTATCTCTAGCTCATAGCCATATTTCCCATTTCTTTCTATCATTTCCCATCTCTTTCCTGTTACCCTAAGCTTTAAACCAAATTAGATTAGTAAGGGAACCAACCCTCTCTGGATATTGGCCCGAAGGACATCTCTTTCCTTCGGCCTTTCAATGTTGGCTGGGTCTAGGGTGCACAAGCATTTTGTACTTAGGCAGATTCATGACCAACACTTACATAAAAAAATTATAATAAATTTATACATTGTATAGTGAAATACCCTTACGCCTATCCAATACATCATACAATGTTTACCTTGGCCATGAATCAAATTACAATTTCAATACCCCTCATAATTTCAAGTGAGGAACCATGGAGAGAAGATAGTAGTGGTAATAGTATCTTAACCCTATAATGGATGCTCTAATGGGTCTTTGAAGTTGAGGTATATCCTTTACAATTTCCCTCATCATTTGGAATACATCCATCAATATTTATAAACTCAACTTCAATCCTTTGTAATTTTAACAAACAAATATTTTGTTGGATGTACCTCCCTATTATAGTATCCATAAGTGATCTTTAAATTCTTTGAATATATAAATTTTCCATTGAGGCCATGGGTATTAGCCTCCTTAGTTTTGATATTCTTTGTGTGATCTTGTATTTATGGAGTCCCATAACATTTTGCATTACCACTTAGAAATTAACTAAGACAGAAAATTGATCAAGAGTAAGAGTCTTTTAAGATTCTAAGTATATAGGAATCATATGAACCATGAGGTTCAACATCTAAAAAGAGAAAGAGAGATTAGCAAGGACAATATTCATGCATTTTGCATCATATTTCTTTTTACCTCCAAAAGATAAAATATTTATCCTCAAAGCCTTGAATCTTGCAATATATCATCAATGTTATCAAATTCAACTAATTTAAGATAGGAAGGATCCAATTCCAAGAGATTTTAGTAGTATTTACTTTCCCAAAAATATCATGTAATTTTTACCATACCTTAATAGGTTCACTCTTCGCTTTCATAATGAAAAGTAACTTTGGTTTAATCAGCAAGAAAAATAGGCCAAGAGACTCTTCTTCTATTTTATAGGAAGTTTCTTCATTAAGAATAATTACTTTATCCTCTTTAAAGATGCACCATAGGTTCTTACTGAGTAACATGCCAACCATTTGAGTTGACCAACTACTATAATTTCACCCAATGAAAGTAACTAGGGATTTATGATCCATATTACACAATCTAACCTCTAACACCCCAATAGATCCACAAATTGATGCCACCAGTGCATGAAGTTCAAATAATCATGTGACTTATGTATGCAAAATTTAGGAACTCCAAAACAATTCCCCTAATGGACCCTAAAAATTAAAAATTAAATCTTCAAACCTTAGTGTAACAACACCTAATCACTTGTTTCCACTTTGCTTATGTCCACTTATTCTTTACCACCAATGAGACTACAATAATTATTGCATATAGTTTATTGTGGGGATATATATACACACACACACACACATAATTTGACCCATGGCACAAAGGAGTGCTATGTTGGCTGCTACACCAACCTTAAAATTAGTCCTGCATTTCATAGGATGGTGCTACTATGAATCAAACCCAAGTATGCTAATCACCAAAACCATCATGTTAATCAAGTCACAAATGTTCCATTGGAACTAATTTCTCCTTGCTTTACTATAACCCATTTATCCTCTTCATATCATGAGCTATCAAAGTAAAAGTATTTACCATGCAATATTTGACCTTTGAACCTCTTGCTCCTAAAGTGTACTTGATTGACTAGTATGAAACCCATTACACATTTGTCTAAGACTTGAGGACCTCCTTGAAGGCTATGATTTATCTTGAAAGTAACAATTCTAATGCAAAGGGGGTATGGATGGGTATCAAACAAATGACTCATCATTCCCTACTCCCAAGCAAGGACCCTACTAACCTAGTTACCATACCATTATGTAAAACATAGTAAAAAGGAAGACTAACCAAGAGCCCCTATGAAATAAGAGAAAGGACCAAAAATGATCCTAAGATTTGAACCCTAGATCTGTTCAAATAGTAAATCTAAAAATTGATGTACTTGAAATTTTAATCGATCCTTTAGTGCATTGAAATATTGAAACCTCCATATGATGATGCATCCAAGAAGAAAAAAAGGAATTAAGAGCATGTGGATTCACATCTTTTTCCTACCAAGGTGCTGGTAGGAAATAAAATTAAATTTGAAAAAAAATTTACCTTTGTTGCCAAGTACCAAAACCAAGCATGTGAATTCAAAAAGGATCTTTGATGATAATGAAGAAGGAGATAGAAGGATTCTTCAAAATATGAAATATAGAATTATGAAGAAAAAATAGATAGATCTCACTAGTTCTTATGCAAAAATGCTCATGAAACCTAGATAAAAAAAATCATCCTAATATTTAGAAGAAGAATTAAAGGCTCTAAATTGTGCTTCTATGTGACTAGATGAGGCATATCCATACCCACTTTGATACCATGTTGGAATTCACAATATTTTTTAGAAAAAATAGAAACAATCCATCCACTCAATTATTATACAAAAAAAATGAAAAGGACAATGAAGAGAGCAATATGGTGGGCACCCATAGACACCATAAATAATCATTATATCTATAGATAATATTACATAACACTTTAATAATCAAATGAGTAATGGGAAAGGGTATTTATACCAATACCAAAACCTCAAATACATAATAATTTTTAACCTAATCCAACATAACAAGAGGGATTTTAGTAAGCTACAAGCTTACTGTAGTGGTAAGGGCTTTGGCCTCTCTTTGATAGGTCCAAGGTTCAAACCCCACTTAGTATGAGGGAACCAGGATCCCTCATAAAAACCCTATGTAAACTCATTGAAAACATAACCAATTGAAAAAAACAAGAGGGCTTTTGGTTAATTATAAATTATAAAGTGGTTTTAACCATAACAAGGTTAACTTTGACCCATAGGCTTACATGATTAAATATTACAATTAATTAATATATTATACCATGAGACTCCCTTAGGCCTATCCAATACATTATACAATGTCAACCTTGGCCATGAATCAAATTATAATTTGCACAAAACAGATACCTATGCTTGTAAAATTGGATATGAACAAAGTACATTGGAGTTTTCTATATGATATGCTAAAAAATAGTTTTGATCAAGGTGGGTCTGAATGGATTAGATTTTGTTATAACAATCTAAAATGCTACTTTTTGATCAATGGATCCCCCATTGGATACTTTAGATCATCTTGTGGTCTTTTCTAGGGTGACCCATTATCTCCTTATGTTTTCATTATCTTTATAGAGGCTTTGAGAAGATCTCTCTTAAAGTAAAAATAGAAGGAAACTCAAAGGTATTCATGTTGTGAAAAATGATCCATCCAAATTTCATCTCCAATTTATTGATGCCACTTTTATTTTAGGTCATTCTCTAGTTTAAAATTTTGTGGAATTTATATCAATCTTATCATATTATAACAAGGTTATTTATGGATGGTTAATACAACAAAATCCAAGACCCTTATGATGGATTATTATAGAATTTTTAGGTTCTGATATGGAAAATTTTCCATTCATGTATGTAAGTATTTTTTTGTCTAATAAAAGAAATAAGTTATGGGACCCATTTTTGAATAGAATCAAATTTTATCTAGCTAGTTGGAAAACTAAGTTCCTAATCATGACTAGAAAGCTTCAACTTATAAATGATATATTGCAATATACTATATGAAAAATAGAAGGAAACTCAAAGGTAATCATGTTGTGAAAAATGATCCATCCAAATTTCATCTCCAATTTATTGATGCCACTTTTATTTTAGGTCATTCTCTAGTTTAAAATTTTGTGGAATTTATATCAATCTTATCATATTATAAAAAGGTTATTTATGGATGATTAATACAACAAAATCCAAGACCCTTATGATGGATTATTATAGAATTTTTAGGTTCTGATATGGAAAATTTTCCATTCATGTATGTAAGTATTTTGTTGTCTAATAAAAGAAATAAGTTGTGGGACCCAGTTTTGAATAGAATCAAATTTTATCTAGCTAGTTGGAAAACTAAGTTCCTAATCATGACTAGCAAGCTTCAACTTATAAATGATATATTGCAATATACTATATGATGCAAATCCCAAGGATATAAAAATAATAACATCCAAATTTGAAAAAAAACCATAGAAATATTATTTAGAAAGAATTTGATGAGAAATAATGGGATAACATTTGCAAAGGAAAGAATATAGGATGGGTAGGCTTACAAAATTGTAGATTTATGAGTAGTAAGGGTAAAAATTTGATGGAGACTATTTAAAAATTAATTAAACAATTGGGTAAAATATTACTTAAAAAATACATAAGATTCTATGGATGCAAAAAATCATTAAGAAATCAAACCTTGGTTAGAGGTTTGGCAACATATAATTCATATCATATATTTTTCAATTAATTAAGATATCCTACAAACAAATTTATTAGATGCTTGGTTGAAGCTTTATTTGTTTGTTTTTTTATCCAAAATAGTAACCTTTGGCTTGGGTCTATTTAGCTTGTAGAGATTCAAAAATAAAATATTTTCTTGATGTAAGTAGAAATTTCAAATTTAGATCCAAATAAAATGATATTAAATGGTTAAAAACATGGAATTCTAAGATGGATACCCAGGTTCAGATCCTACTAGACAACATATATAATTATAAATACCACTATGTGTTTTATTGAAATACTATGGTAATAGAATCATGATGCAATATGGATGGGACCCATTTCAATCCCATATAACCAATTAAAAACTTTATAAATATTGGATTTCTATTAGCAATTTTATTGAGGAAGAGGGCCTCAAACAAGTAGTAGATGAGCTCTTAAGTATGCTTCAAGAGTTATATTTTATCATTTTTCTATGAAAAATGATTTTTTTTGGCGTATAAGACTTTAGAGTAATTACAATTCTCTAATCTCAAGGATTTTCTTTGAAAGAGTATTTGTTCACTAAAGGCCTTCTTTAAGGCCTCAAAATTCTTTTTTTAACAATCCAAAGTAAATTTATTACGAGTGAAAATTTACAAAGAAGAGGATATTATATACCACTTATATAAGGAGTTAGAAACATTAGGTCATCTTCTTATTTATTCTACATGTTTCCATCACTTTAGGATATGTTTTCTAAAGATGAGAATATATTGGGTTGCTTCATCAATAATAGAATAGTTAGAGTGTTAGATTAATAGTTTCAAATCTAAAGCATTAAGCACTTCTATTGTTTATTGGAATTTATGGATTGAAACCAATTATATCTTTTTCTTTTTAAATCTCAAAATTACATCCAAATCTGGATTCAAATTATTGTATCAGTTTCAAAATGTTTACAAGTGTGGTGTTCATCATGAGATGTCTCAAGTATGGTAAAATTTATGCTAGTTGCTTAGATATAGGATTTGAAAATACATATAAGCACAATTTACTCTAATAAATTTAATGTACAAGGTCTACATCAACTCATGGTAAAATCAAAATATCAAAAAGTTAGGTTCATCAAACTTAGTTTTGATAACGCTTGAAAATGAAACCATGAAAAATATAATAGAGGTTATGCTTTTTTAGTATAATTAAACCAAAATTGTTCTTGTCTACTTAGAATAATATAGAACTTCACCAAAAAACTACATAGAGGCTAGTGCAATTCTTGCAAAGATCAAGATAGCCACAAGAAAGGATGGAGATATATTTAAATTAAGGATTTATAGATTAGTAGTAATACTATAAAATTCAAATAATTATTCAGATTAGTCAAAACAATTTAGTTGACCTGACATAACCCAATTAACAGACCCAAATTCAGATTCTATGAAATAATATAATATCACTATGTGGTTTATGTTAGAATAATATATTATATCCTAAGTTGTTACTAGAATAATCGGTGTGGCTGAGATTAACTCAGTTGGTTATTATCCAATGTATCATATTGTACATCTTTGTTATTTAAGCAAAACCATTTTCATTGAATAAATTAAGCATTTCATTTTTCCAGCATGGTATCAGAGCGGGCTTTCCCTACCCTAAGAACCTGAGGATCAGAAATCCTCCCTTCCTTTTTTTACCTAATTTTTTTTATCGAGGGAGTATGCTCTTCATCTTTTGATGCATCAAAAACCAAATGGCCAAATTTTTTAGTTTAGGAGGTCATTATAGTTTTGTTAGTTTTTTTGGATTTGCAGTCTTATACTGCAGATCTAGGATTACATAAAAAAAAATTGTTGTTACAGAGATCTAATTTTTTAAGTGTTGTTACTTACAACGGAAGCGGTGGGCCCAATCAAAACTCGGACGTTGCTATTTTTTTTTATCAGGAGGAGCAACACAACAAAAGGAGATGTTCCAGGTGGAGACATGAAGATGTCGTCGCAGGATTTTTTTGCCGTCGCAGTCAGAAACAAAAAATCGTTAAATATTTTTCTGGACCTCACGGAAGGAGAAAGCTTAGCATGGTCAACATTCTGCTGATGCGGGTGCCTGTTTTATTTTTTCTGCAAATGATCCGGATGAAGAGAATTTCGGCATGGTGGAGGCCATTATTGCCATCCGGTCATTCAAGCGAGAATGGCGTTCGCATAGAAGGAATTTTGTTTTTGTTTTAATAGTTCTTACCATGGGGATTGAAGGAATTTTATTCTTACTGTATTCCATACACACAAAATGCAGATCCGGTGAGAGGGTGAGACATTCGTTCCCCACGTCGAACCCGAACTCAATACCAAAATCTATACCTGTGATCTCATGATGGTGCAAGAACTCCTCGCCATGTTTACAACTAGTGTTTTAAGCTTGGAGCGGAATATTATTTGTTTTAACGGCGGCCACAAACTGGTTTCTTTCAAGGGAACATCACCACTGTAACACTCTACTCTTCAATCTACAATAAGAAAATGTCTATGCGTGGATGTTATGAATGAGTTGAGCCATGGAGACACTGGGAAAGCACTGCATCAAGTCTTTTATTTTTAGAAAAAAACACTCGAGTTCGCGAATGAAGATCAGCATATGCCAGTCTATTTTCATTCGTTGGCTTGGACTTCTTCCCGTGGCCTACGTCGACTGCCTCTCAGTGCAACTGAGTTATCCATTCTAAAAAGATGCAATGTATTTCTGAATCGGAATTCATCGTAGAGAATAATGAGAATAGTGAGATGCCTTCTAGGGGAGGAGGGAATATTTCTTTGTAGTCGAACGAATGACTAAAGCTTTCGGAAGTTTTTTTTGGTCTCAGTCTCAATATGCAGTGGGGCCGATGCTACTGTTATCTTTTGGATCTGCAGGCCAGAAGGGTTTGTTGAGGATTGGCACTCTTCGACCATCGACACTTTGCTTGTCGATGCCGCAGCCCCAGTTGCGGTGGTGTGATACATTTTTTTGGTACTTCGGAGGCTTATTTTTGGCGGATGGTGAGCTGTATTTTTAGCATGTTGCATTTGGCTGGATCCGGATTCAAACCCGATACCACTAAAATGGAAGCAAGCTGTTTCAGGTCCTGATAGTATTTTTTGAAGGAGAAGGGTCATGCCTTGTTATCTAGTTATTCTATTGCAGCGGGTGTTTTTGAAGGAGAGGAGTCCATATTAGTAGCTGTTTCAGATATCGCCAAGCAAAACGGGCATTTTGATCGTTGTCAGGGGTTTGAGGTGCCGCTGATGGCACTGCGGTGATAGCTGTGGTTTATTTTCGTTCCATTTGTTGCTAAAGGAGGACAAAATATTGGTAGTGATTGTCAGCCAGCTGAAAACCAAAAGCTACCCCTCTTCTGGCCCGTCCCTAATTCTTTCTATTTCCAAACTTTTTGAAATCATCTTAGTCAAGAAAACGACCGCTTTATGCCTAAGGAGGAGCCCACAGGTGCAGAAATTCTTTTACTGTTGCAAAGAAACAGGAGTAATGGGTGCTTTTTCACGAAAGGCGTCGTTGCTCACGCTAGAGATCCCTGAGGTAGTAGAGCTACCGTGATTCCTGTGGTCATGGGAACTCCACTGAAGATTACAATTATTTTGACATCGTTGTTGATTCAAAAATAAAGCCAGAGATTGCACTACCCGTGAGAATTATTTCAAGCAACATTTGGAGGGAATATGGGTGAAGAGATATTATACTCAAAAGAATCCAAAGTGTGCAACTATACGCGGTGTAAGCCGTTGGTGTGGAGAAGGCCATGTGGATCAGTTAAAAAAAAAATTATGGCTGTCAAATTAAAATGATTTTCTGTATGTGTCGAAGAGCATCTTGGCAGCGTGAATTTGTTTTTTCTGCATGCTATTTTTTTGCTTGACCGTTGCAAATCATCTTTGATCGTGGAAACAGTGTAGCTCGGGCGCTAAAAAATTATCGCCGCTATTACTGGCTTTCCCAAAGGTCTGCTTCCAATGAACGTGAAGAGCTACACGCTGAAGGGGGATGGAGATTTCCGTTAATTGACGATGCCATCATCGATAAAATTGGGCCATGTTGGTCGTAGCAAAGATGATTTGCAGCGGTCAAGCAAAAAAAATAGCATGCAGAAAAAATCCCAGGGACTATGGCCATGGAGTAGTTATCCGGATTCGAATCCAAGGGACTATGGCCTACTAGGGATGAGCGTGCAGATTTGAGGTTTCGCATGGACGTGCCAAGGTGTGCCCTTTCTCCATAGTAGATTTTAGGTGTGCCCATTTTCCACGGCATATTGCAGAAGTTCTTTGATGGCGCAGGTGCCAAAATCTACAGTGTGATCGAGTATGCGATCCTTGTTGCAGCCTCTGATTGCCCGAACTAATTCAGGAGGAGAAAGGATAAAATCACGGAGAGGCTTTATATGACTAGGGTTGAGGTGCTGGAAATACGATGCCTTAACCATGGTGATGGGGAAGGCTTTGTTTTTAAATTTGATACTTCAGTGCTAGTTTGTTGATAGCTGCAGGCGATAGACTGTCGGGCAATACATTTGTGACATCTTTTTTCAGCCTAAAGTGATGTGTTTTGTAGACTCCATCTGGACACCCTCCCTCCCAAGCAGATCACCACATTCCAGGATGACCGGTCCCGCAGTCTGCCTCTCATCTATGTCAAAGAAATACCAATTCTGTCAGTCATTGTAACAGCATGCTCTCAAATTTCAGCCTTTCGAGACGGGATATCTACTAAAAAAAATAAATATCCTTAATTGAGAATTTCTTTCAATTTATGCTAATTTATAAAATTTTAATAAATATATAATTTATTGATTAAACTATTATACTTAAATAAAAATAATATTTATTATAATTATCATATTAATGAGTTGTTTAAAATAAATATAAGAATAATTTACTAAAATATTTTATATTATAAAATATATATATTTTTGTTTTGATAACAATGGTGTCATACTTTAGCCTACTATAAGGGGACATGTTGAGCTAGTGAGAACAAATGAAATGTTTTAGAAAATAAAATCAAATGGCCGCACACACATAATGCATATATATATATATATATATATATATATATATATGGTATAATTTATAAAAAGAAATTATGAATTTCCAAACACAAGGTAAATTTTTCTAGAAAAATGACTCATCTTTTAGGAGCCATATCTTTGCATAGAGTTGTCCAATTTAGATAATTCTTATGCTATTTTGTGTATAATCTGAATATTTTTGAAATGAGTGGTCATATGAAATAATCCAAGTAGTATTTAGAGATTTACATCCATAGGAAGACAACCATATAGAACAACAGTAGTGTTATGACAATTTTTTCTAAAAAAAATTCTCATCTTTTAAGAGCCATATCTTTGTGAAGGGTTGTTGAATTCAGACGATTATTGGACCAAATTATGTGGAATTTGAATAGATTTATAATAATTTGTTATATGAAGGAATATAAGTAGTATTGAAAGAGATATGACCCTATGAAATTACATATATCTATCAACTAGGGTTCAGATGATGGGAGGAGAAATGGAGGGCCAAGGAATCACCAAGGTGAGATATTCTATCCAAGCATAGAATTTTTTAGATAAGTTTCATTTATCCATTCAATATCTTAGAAATTTTGCATGCATATTATTGTAGGTTTATTTTCAAATAATATAATTGCAATAGGATATAGTGGTAAATTTTAGTAGATATTAAGTTATATTTTCTTCCCATGGAATGATTTATAGATAAATCCTTGGAATCATCCCTAGTAACATAGGTTAAGGAGTACCTCATAGAGCAATGATAATCATTGGTCAAAGATATGGTAATAATTGGTAAATTTAATAGGTCTTGGCCAAGGACTTTGACTTTGAGAAAATAGATCGATAGGAGATGGAAGCCTCCATGAGTGATTCTATCATTTCTTCCTAAAGGTTTCTTCCTAGCCATTTTCTAATCTAGGAAGGAAAGAAATAGAATCTTGAAAGGACGTCCTTAGTTTATGGGAAGAACAAGACTCTTCCTTACCCACTAGTATGAAGACTTTGCACCTTGTATTGAAGTATCACTATAATCCAACCAAAGAAGGGAAATTGCAACTAAATTTGACTCATAATCTTATGCATAATGAAAATCCCTCAAACCATTATTGGCCACCAAAAATCACATGCTAGAATATCACCAAGAAGATATCACCCAAGGTTAAAAATGGGTGTGAGAACTCTTATGTTATATAGCCAAGTTAATCATCAAATCCTAATATTTAGCAACCCATAATAATTTTGCATAGCCTTTTAGTATATCTAAACAAGACCCCATCATTGATAGCATCTCATGATCCTTTTTTATGAGAGATAAAATAGGTCTATCACTGGTGATGGTTCAATCTAACTAACAATTGTGGGTAAGCTAGCAAGTTTGGCTATTATCCACATCTATTTGGATTCTTGAATCCTCATTATTCATCTCTACATCACACACATAGAACAACATTAAAAGGGGAGAGTGTAACAACCCACCAACTCAACCCAAGGGAGAGAGATATTTTATTTTATATTATTCACAAGGAATAACTCATTGAGAAGTCCTAGTATTTTTTTTAGCTTTATAAGCTATAACTACATTTTGATTTCAATGTCACTATAGAGGACACTCAAGTGGATAGAAGTGGCCAACATCCCATATTTCTAGGGTTCACCTTTCTAAACCTCATAATTTATAAAGGATACCATCAATGATTCCCCCACTTTTCCTATACCCTCACTAGTATAGAATAATTTAACCATGATGTAGGAATTATCCTTTAAGGTCCATAACACTTAAGGATGCTCATTCCCTAACCCTACATAAGTCTATATATGTAGGATTATTCTGGTGTAATTCCTTAGTTCTTAGTTACCATACCTCCATGGTCTAACTAAGGCCATTACCACTCACTTGGTAATGATCATGATCACTAGATTCTCATCGTTCAAGGTGCCACCACTATATTATCTTGTGAATAATTTTAAAAGCCTCATTGTTCAAGGCGTATCATTCATAATTATCTAGTTATTGCATCACCACAACTCCTCCTAGATTTGCAAATACTTGGTTATTGCATCACCGTAACTCCTCCTAGGATTCATAACTACATGCTTATTGCATCACTACAACTCCTCCTAGGATTGGGTTATCTTCTTGACTCAAGGATTTTTCTAATATGGCTCTAGACTTATGCCCAAAACCCCCATACAAAACCCAATATTCTAAGCATTTAAAAAAAAAGAAATGAAGTGCTATATTTAAACATAATTAAATGCATCATAACACTTTGCTAAAGCCTAAATACTTTCAATCACAAAACTGGCATTTAGCATTTCATATATCTTCTATGTAAATAATAAACCAATGTTTGAAAGGAATTATAACCATAATCCATAAACTAGATTCCATCATTACTTTCAATCATATATTATTTCCATTTAACCAAATGTTGCAAGATATTTACTTTAAGGAATATCAACACTCAATACTTGTTGAGTGATAATTTTACCCAATTGCAAAACCACACTCACCCCTAGGATTTTGATCACAAAACCCTCTCTTGCAAAGAAGTCAAAAATGAAAACAACTTCTCCAAGGTTCTGCTATATAAGCATTGCACATGTGTATTATTAATCTTTGTGAAGATGTGTTAAATATATGCTAGGAATACCTTAGTGATTTGCAAGTAACTGTTAATAAGGGGCTTGTGTTGGTTTATTTTATCATGTCATACTAGTGATTGTTCATGAAACTTAAAAGAAAGAGAAATGTGATTTGTGATTGAATTCCTTTAATTATTGCTTGATAAATAAAAAGGAGATAAATATGCATGAATACCTATGAAATATAATGGCCTCAAACTATCATTATAAATTATCCCTCTTTAATGAAATCATAATTTTCATAAAGAAGAAATAATTTACTGCCTTAAAAGCAATAGGCTTTGATGTAATGTATAAATCACCTATCTTTAATGAAATCAAAATTTTCTTAAAGAGAAGCCAATTTATTGCTCTAAAAATGATGGCCTATGGAATGCCATATAAATTACCCATTTAATAAAATTGTAATTTTCATAAATGGAAGGTTATTTATTTCTTGTGAATGAAAATGCAAAGCTTAAAAAATCCGATTTGCCTTCAAAATGTGAAATAATATAAAATTATGAAATTATAAAACCCTTATAAAATGGTAACTTTAAATAATTTTTATAATTTCGAAATGGCTTTAGAATGGGATCAAAATTGTTTCAGATGAAAGATTGAAGCTCATTCTTCACACCCATGCATTTATTTTTGGTATTTTAATTTTTTTATTTTTATTTTAATCGTCAAAGTTTTAAAAAAATATGCAAAAAGGAAGAGTTAGAAAAATAAATATAAAATCTGGAAAACAAAACACAAAAATAAAAAACGTAAACATGCAAGATATTCCAGTCTAATGCCACCCTATACAGCAAAACCAGGGATAAATGAGAAATCTCAAAAGGGTAACCTAACCTAATCAAACCTGTAAAAACGTAATTTGAGTTAGACCAAGTGCTAGCCTCTAAGGAAAATAAACGAAATCTACACCCCACATATTTTAACGTAGTGCAACCCTTTTACAATATTAAGCACAAGATAGAAATCTAGAAAAGCGTAGAGATAGATTGACATTAAAACAACTATCCTTTGATATTTTCTCGCCCAATAATGCTCATAAGATGCAAGTTTCTAAAATTTTGTATTAAAAATAATGTTCAGGTTTACAACAATGGGCATCTCCAGTCTCTATTCAAAAATCCTCCAGCATTTGACCTCCAAGAAGATCCAACCCTTGGTTTCTATTTCAATGGTGTATTTAACAATTTACAACAACTTTTCATTATCTCTTCCCTTTCATTCCTCAACTCTCCAACGTTTGATTTCTCTTTTCTTGGTAAGGACACTACCGCATACGTTTGATTTATTTTTATAGCATTTTATAATATTCCATTTGGCTTCGTACATGATATTTTCATGCAATTTGACATGTGTCAATTTTATTCCGTTGGAAATGCTTTGTAACATTTCTTCCATAATAGGTTTGGTAACGTTCCATTTTATAATGGTTTACTCTATTTTATTCAACACACCTCTTTGAAATCACGTGGGCAGTTTATATCCTACTGATAATCATTGTGGTTACCTATATTACTCCATCGGGACTTTCCAAACATATTTACATGACATACGTAAAGGATGCAAAGTTGGATTCCAACATTTAGTGATATACTACCGACACCAACGACTATTCTTGAAGACCATTCACCCATGTTTAGACGACAATATTTGTTCCCTCGATGATATGGTGTTACCAATTATCCATGCATGGACCCATATTTACCATATTGTTCTCTCACCATGTTGTTCACCATTGTTTATTATTTTTTAATTTTATTTTACGCATTTGATTCCTCCCTGAATATAATAATACACTGCTACCACAATGTGCCCTTTACAACCTGATTTCCTAATCTCTTCATCCCTTGAATCTAAATCATCTACAATGACCAACTTAAATGCCCCGGTCTTGCTTCCCCATATTCATGACCTAATATGATTTGAACCTTCGAAGATGACCAAAATCAATATCCACAAGTTTCATGATTATTGTGTTTTGTACTACGACTAGGTTAGTATCCTCCTCTACGCATGATGACCCTCTACGCATGATGAAACTCAATCATATGCCATATTCCTTCGATTTGTAGTGTTTTGTTGTGTATCAATCAAACAATATTTAACACTACTTCTATATTCTTAGAGTAACGTCGGCCATCTAGCCAGTGCCATAACCATTCATTCGCATAATGCCTTAACTGCTCATTCTACCGACATTCATGCACTCTAAAATAAACCAACAATGCCACATCATTTCTTCTACCTAGCCAAGAGTACGAGTTCTAATAAACTGATCTGCATCCATGTATTCATGTATGGGGGGTATCCAAATCCAACTACATACATATCCACGAATGTCCACTGCATCTGATATCTCCTTTTGCATACTCAAATTTTCCATTGGGTACACAATCACAATTAGCATCCAAACATACCCGTGTTATCATCACATCCTTCACACCTTTAACCTTCATTTTCCCTATCTAAACTGGTCTACACTATTCACTAACCTGCTTCACTTTACTTGCTTACATGCAGAGGTATACCCATTCAGGACATGACAACTTCCATGTTTGCTACAACCACCTTTGGATGCTCCACAAATCGATCTCGAGACACATACCGAGCCCCATGTCAAATACCTCACTCCATATTGCTGGATTCATCCAAAAGTGAGTTGTTGCCACATCTACCTATTATGCATCCAATATAGCATTTAGGTTCATCCAAAAATAATTCGTGTAGCCCATTCGAGCTCATCACACATGCCTCCAATTCAACATCTAGTTGTTTATGGGTGCCCTACTATCGAAAAGGCCACATCATGGTGTTTGAAATCATCGTCCATCTTGGATCTGAGTTGGAATCACCATCGTCTACACCTGCATACAAGAAAGCCACCCTCATTAGACCATATAAATATAAATTATCACCATATTATGACTTCATATAAATAGAAATGTATGACTATGAACATGAGGATGTAAAGATTGCTTTGTTGTTATATTTTTTGATTTTATTTTATTTTATATGTATACATATATTATATAATATAAATATATAGATGTTTTTTTATTCTTTTATTTAATTATCTTTCCTTTCTTTTTTATTTTAAGTTTGTTTTAATTAATTTTAATGTTTGCTTCAATTCAGATCTTACCATTAATCAAAACACTACAATCCTAATCAACATTAGCATTTTTAAAATAAAATGAAAGCAAACCTCAATCCACAATGAACCTTGGACTAACAAAATTATCACCCAAAAACACCAAAACCTCCCCAAACTCAAAAATCAAAGGTGGGTCCCCAAATCTTGGGGCTAGTTGTGAAATGGCCACAACAAATGGTGACTTTGCTGGGAAATGCTCCTGAGCATTTCGGGTGAAGAACCCAATATGAAACGAGAACATAAAATATCAGTGAAATAGAATTATTTAGCGATGTCCCGAGAAGGTGGGGGTAAACAGATTCAAATAAAAACAACTAATCCATCTACCTTTGCTCATTGTGTGACAAAGTGATTCATTTTGCACCTCTGAAACCATCCGGATTCCATCACCTGACTTGCATTAGGCTATAAAATATTGCTCATAATATTTCATTTTGAATAATATTTTTGCAAAGTCTCTTTTGAGCATAATTTTTTTAGATAGAGCCCCATTGCCAGTCAGGCATCCATAGCCTCGGTGGAGATTTTTTGAACTAGGTGACTGATTTGATCAAGCTTTTCAATGCTCATTTTTTTATATCAAGCTTTGTCTAGACAGAGCCCCACTGCCAATCAAGCATCTATAGCCCCGGTGGAGTTTATCTAAACTTGGTGATGGATTTGATCAATCTTTGCATTGCTTGTATTCTTCTTTTATAGAGAACTTTGCAAACCTCTATGTAACACTTGAATTTGAGCATGTTAGAATTTAGCCTTAATTTGCAAATCAAGATAACTTCATCCTTCAAGACTTCCAAAAATACCCTTTAATATGTGGGTTACATGTGGAGCTTTAGCGAAATGTTTCATTGTTCCACTCTCCACCATTTTAGTCCCAAAATCTGAGCATGATCACAAAATAACTCATCCCCCTTTTCTCAGGTTCACCTGCTTTTAGATTAGGTATTCCAACCTACTTAACAAAGGAACACAAAAATGGGCAAGAGGCCATAAATTAGCGACCATGAAACATCACCTCAAAATAAGGGAACAACCCAAAACACAAAACTAAAAACACAAACCAAAACCTAACCTAATGCAAACTAACAAGAAAGCAAAACAAAATAAAAAATTAAGGACAAAGCACAAAAACATCAAAGCTAAACAAAAACATGAAAACCAAAACTATATACAACAATATACACTATGGTACAAGATGGTGCAAAGTTTGAGCTATCACTTCCCTGGATCCCAAACATGATTAGCACATTTCAAAAGACATATAACATGATACACATGCCAAGTTTTATAGGAATCCAATGAAAACAAGATTAGGCCAAACAATACAACAATTTTCATCTTACCTCTCTCACCCCACCAATTTAATTTAGTTCCATTAATTAACAATCCCATGGGAGAGCTTCAAATCATTAAATTGATAAGACAATAATTGATTTTCAATTCCTTCTTGTCTATTCTTTAAAATGTCGATTTCACAATTCAATTGATGATTTAGAATTAGGCTTTCCTTTTCAAATATGAGATCTTGCAAGTAGGAGCCTATTTCTAAAAATTTCAAAGCCAATTCATTTTTCATGTTTGTAGGCCAATAAAATTTATGTAACAATTTGCAAGCATCTAGGATATTTACTAAATGAGAATCATTATAAGCTTTTATCCTAGATTCGATTGTTAATTGTTGATGAACTTGATTCAACAATTCAAGCACATCAACTTCTCTTTCATTCAACAAAGCAATATCATTAGTGGTGTGAGGAGAAATTAACTCAAATTCTTTATCAACCACAAATGGTATTTCATCATTGATAGTATTTGAATCCAACAACCAATTAGGTAAACCTTCACCTAGAGTTCGAATGGTGGAACACAAAAGGTGAGATTTTACCTTTGATACACTTTCATTTACCAATACTTGGTGAGTCATCATGATTTCTTCCTTTTCTTCATGGTCTTCATCATCATCATCATCATCATCATGTAGCACTTCTTCTTTGTCCATGACCTATTTATCAAAGACACCAAAATTAGGCACCCAATTAAAAACATGTCCATCCTTTTCAAACCATGAGTCTTGTCTATCTAGGGATGTGTCAAATAACACATGCTCCTGATCAACCGTTTGAGTTGTTTTAGATAAAGTAACATTTTCAATTGGATCATCAGTGATATCAAACCCAAACCATTTAGGTTCTAGAATTTTTCTCTCTTAAGAAGCATAGACATTATAGGATCCTTAGGTGAAGCAATGCTTTCCATTTCTTGCATCTCAAATGGGAACAAAGTGAGTGAGTCTCCTTCTTTGCCTAGAATAGTATAGTCATTATCATCCTTTTCTCTTTTAGCAAGATGTTCAATAAAATCATATTCAAAATGATTGGATCTTGGAACCTTCTCTATTTTCGTAAATGACTTGTCATCTTTCGATTGTACAAGAATTGCCAAATTTTCATGCGAGATAGAGTTTTCAACATCCTGCTTGTCAATAGAAATTTCATCAGTAGGAACGTGAGAAGACAATGATTCCTCATACCTTTTCCTACAATTATAATAATGGTCATCTAAACCCATGGGATGAAACTCTATTGCATCCTCCTCATAACTTTCAAGCTCTTCAAGAAATTCTTCTTCAAATTCTTCCTTGTCATCATCTCAAGGATGTTGAAGGCTTTGATCATCAATTTTAATCATCTCATCCAAATTGGTGGAAGGTCCTGATTCATCACATGTTTCAAAACTAGTCCACTCTAGGACCCCTCCACCTTCTAAAAGAGTATCACTTTTAGTATCTTCAACTTTTGTCTCATGAGGATGATTTAGGACATCATCAATATGTGCATCTTGAGGCCTTTGTTCTTGTAGTTGAGAGATATTTCCTTTAAGTTGTAGAACTAGCCTTTGCAACTTGTCCTGCATATCAGGTGAAGCAAGTGCTTCATTAGAAAGAGTGGCAAAGTTCTCCCATTTATTCCACCAACAATAATCATCTTCTAAAATTGGGGTGTGGTGTTCAACCACTTCTTCACAATCTTTAAATTCAACAATGGGTTGCTTTTCAAACTCACCTTCATCCACCTTTGAGGGCTCAATTGTTTCTAAGAGTGGATCATTTGGTTTTCTATGATTATCCCAATCCTCACTTGTAAATAGGGACTCTAAGCCTTCTAGCTTGTCACAACTTGACTCATGTTGGCTTTCTTGATCATCATAATAATTGTCCTTTGAAAAAAAATGATGAGATTCTATTCTACCTTGTGGCCAATCTTCAGATTCATCTCTTGACTCCTCAAATTCACTTTCAACCACCTTTGGTGAGTCAAGGGTTCCTTCAATAATATCAACTCTTGTATTTTGCTTCCAATGATTATCCCCATCTTCCTTTGTGAATAAACATGAAACAATCTCCACATCTTGATGGGTTTGTTCACCCCAATCCTCATTAATGGACATTGGATTTGAGACTTGCACATCCTCTTGGATGAAATATAAGGTGGTTGTAATATTTGGACATTCAAATTTATCCCATTGATTGCTCACATTAGTCCTCATTTGATTCAAGGGTGCTATATTGGATGGTTGGTGTAGGTTGGAATCCATAGCTCCTGAAAAATAATTCATCATGGGAGAAGGTTGTGCCCCACCCTGACTCATGGGTGATACCTGATTTTGAGCCTTAGGGTTAAGCAATGATGATTGATCCACCTCATCCCTCTTCAAAATATACCATTGTTCTACTATTATTGCAGCCTCGTAGACTCTATGCAAGTGTGGATTTTCAATATTTTCCCCTAGAAATGTAGCAAGTAAGGGGTCTATGGCTCCCATGTATATTTGAATGGCTTGTTCTTCTGAAATGGTGTAATATGCATGCATTTTGATAAACGCCCTATGGAACCTTTCATTGAATTGGCTCATGGACTCATTAGGCTCCTTACAGATAGAGATAAACTGATTCTTTATCACAACTGGATCAACCAGTTTTTCAAAATGGTTGATAAACATTGCTTCTAGTATAGCCCAAGAAATGATAGAACTTTGAGGTAAGTGGATGTACCAATCAAACGCAACCTCATCCAAAGTGTATGAAAACAACCTACAAGGAAAATCTGCATGCATAATTCGCAAATGAATTAACATGTCCTTGTATCTCTGAATATGTTCCTTGGCTTGATCCAGATCATGCCTAAACTAAGGTAAACGATCTTATACACCTTCAGGGATTTGATGGGTAGGCCTATTTAAATGGCTATAATAATCCCTTATCCAAGATGCAATTTGTGCCCTAGTTGGAATAACCGATGCCATTAGTGAACCTTAAAGAATATAACTTTAATACCAAAATTGTTAGTCAAATAAATATCTTGCAAAGAAACATGAAATGACTAACAAATTTCAAATGAACAAATCATCACATTCATCAATTATAATGCATGAATTAAACCATAGCAATAAAGAACATTCTCCAATTTGCAAAAGGTTAGTATCAATGCATCATCAATTGAAGAACTTTTAAATCAATGAATGTGATCAACAAAATCTCCTTAGTCAAGACCAATGCTTTCAAATAAACCTTCAAGTAAACATGAATAATTTAGCATCTAAATAGCAATAAAGTAAACCAATTTAGGCCCTCCTTCTAGCACCATTAATGTTGAGTGATAATTTTACCCAATTGCAAAACCACACTCACACTTAGGATTTTGATCACAAAACCCTCTCTTGCAAAGAAGTTAAAAAAAAAAACAACTTCTCCAAGGTTCCGCTATATAAGCATTGCACATGTGTATTTGTAATCTTTGTGAAGATGTGTTAAATAAGTGCTAGGAATACCTTAGTGATTTGCAAGTAATTATTAACAAGGGGCCTGTGTTGGTTTATTTTATCATGTCATACTAGTGATTGTTCATGAAACTTAAAAAAAAGAAAATGTGATTTGTGATTGAATTTCCTTAATTATTGCTTGATGAATAAAAAGGAAATAAATATGCATGAATACCTATGAAATGTAATGGCCTTAAAATATCATTATAAATTATCCCTCTTTAATGAAATCATAATTTTCATAAAGAAGAAATAATTTACTGCTTTAAAAACAATAGCCTTTGATATAATGTATAAATTACCTCTCTTTAATGAAATCAAAATTTTCATAAAGAGAAGCCAATTTATTGCTCTGAAAATGATGGCCTATGGAATGCCATATAAATTACCCCCCTTTAATGAAATTGCAATTTTCATAAAGGGAAGTTCATTTATTGCTTGCGAATAAAAATGCAAAGCTTAAAAATCTGATTTACCTTCAAAATATGAAATAATGTAAAATTCCGAAATTATAAAATCCTTATAAAACAACAATTTTCAATAATTTTTATAATTTCGAAATGGCTTCAGAATGGGATCAAAATTGTTTCGGATGAAATATTGAAGCTCATTCTTCACACCCATGCATTTATTTTTGTATTATTATTATTTTTATTATTATTATTTTTTAATCATCGAAGTTTTAAAAAATATGCAAAAAGGAAGAGTTAGAAAAATAAATATAAAATCTGGAAAACATAACAAAAAACTGAAAACATAAACATGCAAGATATTCCAGTCTAATGCCACCCTACACAACAAAACCAAGGATAAATGAGAAATTTCAAAAGGGTAACCTGACCTAATCAAACCTGCAAAAACATAATTTGAGTTAGACCAAGTGCTAGCCTCTAAGGAAAATAAATGAAATCTACACCCCACAGATCTTCACGTAGTGCAACCTTTTTACAACATTAAGCACAAGATAGAAATCCAAGAAAGCGTAGAGAAATATTGACATTAAAACAACTACCCATTGACATTTTCTCCCCCAATAATGCTCACAAGATGCAAGTTTCTGAAATTTTGTATTAAAAAATAATATTCAGGTTTACAACAATGGGCATTTCCAGTCTCTCTTCAAAAATCCTCCAGCATCTGGCCTCCAAGAGGATCCAACCCTTGGTTTCTGTTTCGAAGGTATAATTAACAATTTACAACTTTTCGTTATCTCTTCCCTTCCATTCCTCAGCTCTTCAACGTTTTGTTTCTCTTTTCTTCGTAATGCCACTGTCGCATATGTTTAATTTCTTTTTATAATGTTTCATAATATTCC
This sequence comes from Wollemia nobilis, assembly GCA_028583015.1. Taxonomy (NCBI): domain Eukaryota; kingdom Viridiplantae; phylum Streptophyta; class Pinopsida; order Araucariales; family Araucariaceae; genus Wollemia; species Wollemia nobilis. The sequence continues at coordinate 6,158,694 of JAQPPZ010000456.1, forward strand.
ATTTGGCTTCGTACATGAGCTTTTCATGCAATTTGACATTTATCAATTTTATTATGTTGGTAATGGCTTTGTAACCTTTCTCTTGTAACAGGTTTGGTAACATTCCCTTTTAAAATGGATTACTCTATTTCATTCAACACACCTCTTTGAAATCATGTGGGCCTTTTATATCCTGCTGATAGTCATTGTGGTTACCTATATTACTCCATCGGGGCTTTCCAAACATATTTACATGACATACATAAAGGATGAAAAGTTGGATTCTAACATTTATTGATATACTACCGATGCTAACGAATATTATTGAAGACCATTCACCCACGTTCGAATGGTAATATGTTTTCCCTCGATGATCCAACATTTCTAATTATCCATGCGTGGGCCCGTATTTGCCATGCTAGCCTCTCACCATACCATTCACCATTATTTATTATTATTTTTAATTTTATTTTATGCACTTTATTCCTCCCTAAATATAAGAATACACTACTGCTGCAGTGTGCCCTTTACAACCTAATTTCTTAGGCTCTTTGTCCCTTGACTTTGAATCATCAACAATGACCAGGTTAGATGCCCCGATCTCGCTTTCCCATATTCACGACCTGACATGATCTAAACCTTTGAAAGTGACTAGAATAAATATCCACAAGTTTTATGATTACTGTATTTTGTACTACGACTAGGCCAGTATCCTCATTCATGCATGACAAAACTCAATCATACACCATCTTCATTTTATTTGCAACATTTTGTTGTGTATCAATCAAATCATATTTAACACTACTTCTAGATTCTTAGAGTGACATCCACCATCTAGCTACTGCCATAACCATTCATACACATAGCACCTTCACTGCTCATTCTCCCGGTATTCATGCGCTCCAAAACAAACCAATAATGCCATATCATCACTTCTGCCTAGCCAAGAGTATGGGTTTTGGTAAATCTACATCCATATATTTATGTATGGGGGGTATCCAAATACATCTACGTACATGTATACAAATTTCCACTATGTTTGATATCTCCTTTTGCATAGTCAACTTCTCCATCAGGTACACCATCACAATCAACATCCAAATATACTCGCATTGTCATCACATCCTTCACACCTTGCACCTTCATATTCCCTATCCAAATGGATCTACACTATTCACTAGCCTGCTTCGCTTTCCATACTTATACATAGAGGTATACCCATTCGAGATACAATAACTTTTCGTGTTTGCTATAACCACCTTTAGACACTCCACAAACTGATCTCAAGACACATGTCGAGCCCCACGTTGAATACCTCACTTAATGTTGCCAAATTCATTCAAAAGTGAGTTGTTACCATGTTTTCCTATTATACATCCAATATAGCATTTGTGTTTGTCCAACAATGATTAGTGTAGCCCGTTCGATCTCATCACACATACCTCCAATTTGATGTCTAGTCGTTTACGGGTGCCTTGCTATCAGAAAGGCCACATCACGGTGTTCGACGTCATCGTCCATATTCGATCCAAGTTGGCATCACCACTGTCTGCACCTGCATACAAGAAAGCCATCCTCATTAGACCATATAAATATAAAGTATCACCATATTATGACCTCATATAAATGGAAATGTACGACTATGAACATGAGGATGTAAATATTGCTTTGTTGTTATATATTTTATTTTATTTTATATGTATACATATATTATATATTATATATATTTTATAATATAAATATATATAGATATTTTTTTATTCTTTTATTTAATTATCTTTTCTTTCTTTTTTATTTATTTTAAGTTTTATTTAATTAATTTTAATGCTTGCTTCAATTCAAACCTTACCATTAATAAAAGCACTACAATCCTAATCAACATTAGCATTTTTAATATAAAATGAAAGCAAACCTCAATCCAAAATGAACCTTGGCCTAACAAAATTATCACCAAAAAACACCAAAACCTCCCCAAAATAAAAAACAAAAGGTGGGTCCCCAAAACTTGGGGCTAGTTGTAAGATAGTCACAAAAATACTCTAATTCCAAAAATAATATGACAAGATTACTATTTACAAAAATATTCATTCCCTCTTCATAATAATGAAACTCATAATAATCCTCATCCCACAATATTACATTACAATATTTAAGAACATAAATAAACATTCCTCTATTCTCTAATACTTTCACTTTTTGAGTCTTCATCAAGGGACTTGAAATAATTTAGGGATCAAGACAATTTTTAAGTATGCATATGCAAGCCTAATAATGCACTACGCAAGAAATCATGCAACCATGCTAAGAAAATCTAAGCAAGAACATAGATAAAATCCCATACTTCTCTCAAATGGGGTCCTTAACTACCAAGCCTCATCCATAATTCAATTAATATAACTCCTCAAGATATACCTAATTATGTCCAAATCCAAACACCCATTTTTAACTCTTGTTTCAAAACGATATGGAATACTACAACATGCTTCAATAATTACTTATTAATTACTAAATATTAAATAATAAAAACAACATCTCAAGTTTTATTTCATTACTTAATAATTCAATTTTTTAGATTGCTTAATTTATCAAGAACTTCATAAGTCTAAGTTCATAATAGTATTAATTCCAATTTCATGCAATTTGCAACCTTTAAACTTATAAGTTCTAAATAAACCATATCATAATAATATTATAGTTCCAAACCTATGCAAATTTAAACCTTATAACTTATAAGATCAAATTGAAAAAGCATCATGGACATTCTAAATATTCTAATCTTAAACAAACATAATCGCTAACTTACACCAGGGTGGAGCTACCCCTCAAAAATAACTCAACCAAACCACCATGCTTATCTTAGGATTCTTGTGGCTAGGCATAGATAACCAGACATCTCTAGTCCAAAACCCAAGCATGCAAAACATGAGGTACCCACTTGTTAGCCTAAAAATTTGATAGCATTGCTAGCTACAAACTCCCTGCTCACTAAAACTCTAACCAAAGATGTATAAAGCCTAAACAAAGGACCACAAACTTAAAAAAATAAAATAAAAAAAGAAACCAAAGGCTATGTTAATATGAAGGTATAGAACAACAATGAAGCCTAAACATATCTCCTAAGATCTAAAGCTAGTGGATGAACAACACGTCATACTACATGATATCAATAAATAGAGAAATCAAAAATAATGTTGGAATAAGTTCTAAAATTAAGTAAACCAATCGAGTTTCTATCCAAATAGCAAAGCAACTAAACATTCACATGCTTCTTAAGCCTCTAAACTCTACCAAAATAAAATACTACCAGCCAAACTAGATTCATACCCATAGAACAGCTTGAAAATACAAGTTTAAACAAGGTTCCACTCTAAGGAAAACCAACCAGGTAGATCAATCCTAACTACAGGATCAACCAAACCATTACCATATGCTTGCAAGGATACATACAACTATCTAAAATCCAAGCAACTACAAAAATAAACTGATGCATGCTATTATGTACAAAGAAATTCAATAAATCAATAATAATAATGCACATAGTCTAAGTTATTCCAATGAAGCATACAAATTTTCAAGGGTAAACCAAGGAACTAAAATACCTTTGTAATAGCCTCTCTAGGTGATTATTTATCTTTCTTTCACATCTTCCATTTCAAATCTTCTACTTTCACTAGCTCAATTTGGCAATCACCCTCCCAACATATTTATGAGGAATCAAAAGAAAAATCAAAGAAGAAAATGATTTCCTTCTTGCATGTCATTGCATTATGCAAGAGTAACATTCCTTCCCAATATTTACATTGAAGAAAACCCAATATGTGAATTCTTCCAACGTTACCATCACTCCAAAAATAGAATCTTACGTTAAATATGAACTTAACTTCATATATATTAATTATACTCTTTAAAGAAATGCTATCAATTTATTAATATTCTAGCATTATTAATCAAATCACTCCACTTCTTTCTAAAGCTACCAATATTAGAATAATAATAATTAAATTAATTACTCACCTAATTAATTTAATTACTATCGAATGCTAATATTAACCATTAGCATCAATATCAAATAATTCACATACAACAACATAAGGGCTCTTGCTAAGCCATCCTTACCTAACTAAGATGCAATCAACAATATGCACAACAAAGTTTTTCCTTAAGTAGAAGGTTTTACGATAATTGCAATGTTATCACCTACCTACTAAGGATGGCTCTTTTGCTTAAATAGCAACCTCCTTGCCCAATGGTGCATTCAATCAAACATACACATATGCAATGCACCTACATGAAGGGTTTCTTTTTACCCTTGAGTTGTCGATGAGAATGTCATCCATCATTTCTCTTTTTCTCTCAACTTTAGTGGTTGTCCCATACCAATCCACCCATGAGAGTACCTAGTCCTACAACCACAAATTTCATCAATAATACCATATTCCAAAAATAGTATAATCAAAGCATAAAGTGCAACTATCAACACATATTGATAACATAAAATGAGATTATGCATTAGATATCCACACATCAATACATAAATCAAGTATCAAGAACAAGTCCTACCAAGGAGGGTCATTACATACTCCCCCCCTTGGACTAAACATAATCCCCTATGTTTCCTAAAAATAAAGCATATATTTCATTCAAATAAATATGGGAATTGCTTCCTCATTTCCTCAACATCTTCCCAAGTTGCATAATTTTTAGAATAATGGTCCCACTAGACCTTACATTGATCTAGGGTTCATTTCCTCAAGATCTTAGAATGAAACCCTAGAATTCTTACCGATCGCACCTCAATGGTTGAGGGATCTACCATCTATAATTTTGAAACATTCCAAACATGAGAAGGATCAACAACATACTTCCTAAGTAAGGATATGTGGAAAGTATCATGGATATTTGATAGGTTGGGTGGCAAGGTGAGCCTATAGGCTACTAGACTAATCTTATCAATGATCTCAAAAGGCCCAACAAAATGAGGATCCAACTTAGTTGACTTGATGGCACTTTTCATGGGTCTTACCCTCAAGAAGACTTTATCTCCCATAGAGAATTCTCTTGGTGATATTTTCAGATCAAGCATAGCTCTTCTAATGATCGATTGCTTCCTTGAGCCTCTATCAAATCACTCTAAGCTCCTCCATATCTCTGATAGTGTCTGGTCTGATCACCACCCGATCTTCTAGATTATCCCATGATAGAGGTGTTCTGCATCTTCTACCATACAAGGCCTCAAATGGAGCCATTCCCAAGGATGCATGGTATCCATTATTATATGCAAATTCAACCAGATGCAAAAAGTCTTCCCACTTAGACTTTTGATCCATGCAATACATGCGAAGCATATCTTCAAGGACTTGGTTCACCCTCTCTATTTTCCCATCTATTTTTGGATGGTAAGTAGAACTGATATTCAATTTAGTGCCCACTACACGATGAAGAGCCTACCAAAATTCTGATGTAAACCTAGAATCTCTGTCTGATATGATCACCTCAAGAAAACCATGTAACCTAAATATTTCCTTGGAAAACCTATTTTCCACAACTGGTGCATCATCCTTGATGTTCCCTAGTATAAAATGTGCAACTTTAGTCAACTTGTCGACCACCACAAGTATTGCATCATGTTGGTACCTAGTCTTAGGTAAACCCATAATAAAATCCATAGATATAACCTACCACTTCTGAGTAGGTATATCATGTGGGTATAATTTTCTTATTAGATGTTAATATTCTACCTTAACCTTCTAGCATTCCAAACATCTAGCAATAAAACTAGTAATATCATATTTCATTCCTGACCAATAGAAGTATTTTTCATGTTTTCTCTCATATTTACACCTCTCAGATGAGAAGAATATGGAGAACTATGCACCTCTTACATAATCATTCTCCTTAAATCACCAATTTTGGGTATGAAAACCCTATCCTTGAAACATAAAAGTCCATATTTTATGTTAAAATCCTTATTTTCCTCAAGATTTTTCTCAATTTTAGCTTAGATTTCAATGCAATACTGATCCTATAACTACATTTCCCTAACTTTATCCATCAAGTCTACATGACTTTAAGTCAATGTTGCTATATGCCTTCTCCTACTTAAGGCATCAACAACCTTATTTTCCTTTCCTTTGATATACTCTATACCAAAGTCATATTCAGCTAGGAACTCTATCCACCTTCTCTATCTTACATTCAACATAGGTTGGGTAAAGATATACCTTAGAATTTGGTGGTTTATCCTTAGCTCAAAAGGTTTCCCCAAAAAATAGTGCCTCCAGACCTTAAGAGCATGCACAACTACTACTAACTCTAGGTCATGTGTAGCATAATTCAACTCATGCTTCTTGAGTTTCCTAGACTCATATGCTATTGTAGCTTCATTTTAGGATAACACCCCTCCCAAACCTTCTAAGGAAGCATCTATACATACTATAAAATTCCCAAGAGGATCTAATATCCTAAGAATTGGTGTTATAGTCAACTTATTCTTTAGAGTTTCAAAGGTAACCTCACACTTATCCATCCATTTGAACTCTTTTCCTTTTCTCTGAAGGTTGGTAATAGAGTAGGCAATTTTTGAATAGTCCTTCACAAAATACCTATAATAACCAGTGATTCCCATGAAGCTTCTAACTTCTAACACATTAGTGGGTGTAAGCCAACTCAAAATAGCTTCAATTTTCTTAGGATCTACAACAATCCCTTCTACAGATATAATATACCCCAAATATTAAACTTGTGAGGCATAGAACTCACATTTAGACAACTTTCCATAAAGTTGGTTCTTCCTCAACACCTCTAACACTAACCTCAAATGTTGGTCATGTTCCTCTTTAGTGTGAGAATATATCAAGATATCATCTAGAAATATCAAAACAAAATGATCCAGATATTTCTTAAACACATTATTCATCAGATTCATAAAAGTCATTAGTACATTTGTCAACCCAAATGGCAACACTATGAACTCATAGTATCCATATCTAGTCTTAAAGGTTATTTTGTGAGTATCCTCCTCATAAATCCTTAATTGATGATATCTAGATCTCAAATCAATATTTGAAAATATAGTGGCATCCTTTAACTAATCAAAGAGATCATCAATCCTTGGCAAAGGATACCTATTCTTGATGGTGACCTTATTCAACATTCTATAATCAATGCACAACCTTAAGGAACCATCCTTATTCTTCACAAATAATATTAGAGCACCCTAGGGTGACACACTAGGTTTAATCAAACCTTTCTCCAACAAATCTTGGAGTTGCACCTTTAACTCTTGCAACTCAATAGGAGTCATTCTATAAGGTGTCCTTGCAATAGGTTCAGCTCTAGGCATTAGTTCAATGGTGAAGTCAAATTCACATCAAGGTGGTAGGCCTAGGAGATCTTCTAGAAATACATCCCTAAATTCATGTAAAATTGGATGTCTCTTAAATATTTTCTCATCCCCATTATCACCTATCTTGCCATTTATCTTTACTACATACAACATACCACCTCTTTTGATTGCCTTCTTTAGTTGCATAGCTGACAACAAATGTGGTTGAAAATACCCTTGCCTACTTTGAACCCTTACTCTCTTCTTATCCTTATCAGTATAGTCCATCCATATTTCTTGAAAGTTGATTAGGGCTCCATGAGCCTTTAACCAATCCATCCCTAGGATAATATCAAAGGCATGTAGTGATGCTACATATAAGTTCCAAATAGTGGATCCATTGGGTAAGGTGATCTCAATCATAGGCAAACATTGATCCACTAAGTAAGTCTATCTAGACCCATACTCAACTTTCCACCCTTGTGCCAAAAATCTAGGTCTTTTTAGCATATCCTCAATAATACTAGTGGAAATAAAACTATTTGTAGCTCCACTATCAATTAAAACTTTAACATTCTTATTAAACAACTTACCATTTAATAACATAGGAGTTGCTTGTCCATCTAGGTTTTGACTTCCTATGGCTGCATAGATTTGATGTGGTTGCTCCTCGACTCTATTACTTAACTCTAGCCATTAGGGACACTTATTTGCATAATGAGGACCCCCACAAATGAAACAACCTATCCTAGGTGCCTGAGACCTTTCTTACATTTTATCCCCTATTTCCTCTTTCTGAGCTGAATCATTCTACTTCTAAGGTTAAGGTTTTGAATTGTCCTTCTAGAAATTCTTCTTATAATTCCCTTGGTTCCCATTATTCTTATTTCTAAAATTTGGGTTCCCTTTACTTTTCTTATTTTTCTCCTTATCCCATTTCATAAACCCAACACTCTTCCTCTTCTTGAGTTCATATTTCTCTACCTCTATCAACCCTCCATAGTTGAAGAAGGTCTTCTTGGTTTGTAGATTGGTCTCTTCCTATTGAGCCAAATCATAAGATTTTTGAAGGGTTTTGGGTTTGAGAAAATTAATCATTATTCAAATCTTAGGATCCACCCCCAAGATGAACTTATGCACCTTCAATTGTTCATTGATCTCATACTCAGGAACATATTTCAAGAGTTTAATGAATCTTTGATAATATACCTCCATAGTCAATGTACCCTATTGGAGCGTAGAGAACTCCTCAAACTTCTCTACATAAAACTGATCTGATAGGAATCTCTTCTTAAATGCCCTTACAAAACTATCCCATTTAAGGTCCATAGCTTGGATTCCTCTGCCTACCCTGAATGTGTTCCACCATTCTAAGGTTGCATCCTGAAGATGAAGGGTTGCCCAAATAGTTTGGGTTTTAGGTGAGTAATTCTTCATGGAAAAGAAAGTTTCCAACTCATTCAACCAAGACTCTACTGCATCACCCCCTTCTCTTCCATTAAATTTAGATACCTTAACATTCTTAAGGTCCTTGGCAAGCTCAACCTCAATCCGAGCTTTACCCTCATGGATTCCTCTAGCAGGATTCTCTTCCTATCTACCCTCTAAATCCCTATTACTAGTTTCCTTATTAACCAATGTTTCCAACATTTTCATTGTTGCTCCATCTACTCTTGAAGCAACTTAACTATGGAAGAAAGGTTTTCCACCCTCTCACTAGAGTCCATTATTCTTCTAGTTTTCTTATTAGAGTCCATTGTTCTTCTAGACTTCTTACTAGAGTCCATTGTTCTTCTAGTTTTCTTGTTAGAGTCCATTGTTCTTCTAGACTTCTTTTGGGGATGTACTACAACTTCCTCCTATGTAGCTGACCCCACCTTCTTGGATGATCCTCCTCTCAAAATAGGTGCCATATCCTATCCACAAAAAGGAGTTGGATAAGTTACAATTTCTCCAAAATTATACTTACAATTAGTTAGTTTCATCTCCCCATGAACTAACTTAGACCATTATCACTCACTTGATAATGATCATGGTCACACTTACCTCACCATAAGGTGCCATATTTATGACCATTATCACTCACCTAATAATAATCATGGTCACACTTGCCTCACCACAAGGTGCCATTCCCAATAAGAAACTATACTCTCTAGGATTTTTACACCTTGGTCTGACTAGTCCAAATGGCATGCAATACCCATCTTATCCCAAATCAACTTAAGGTCCCTAGAAGAGTAAGTCTCCCCAAAGTAGCACATCAAGTCAAGGCTCAACCTAGGTTCTCTCCATGGAAGCTTCTAGTCCTACGACCTAGGCTCTGATACCAACTATAACAACCCACCAAACTCAACCCAAGGGAGAGATATATATATATATATATATATATTCACAAGGAATAACTCACAAAGAAGTCCTAATATTTTTCTAGCATTATAAGGCATAACCACATTTTGAGTTCAATATCACTACAGATGACACTCAAGTGGATAGGAGTGGCCAACATCCCATACTTTTAGGGTTCACCTTTCTAAACCTCACCATTTAGAAAGGATATCAATAGTGGTCCCCCCACTTTTCCTATACCCTCATCGATATAGGACAACTTGACCATGACATAGGGATTATCCTTTAAGGCCCATAACACTTAAAGGGGGATACCTTTTCCCTAACCCTACATAAGTCCATCTATGTAGGATTATTCTAGTATAATGCCTTAGTGCTTAGTTACCACACCTCTATGGGCTAACTAAGGCCATTACCACTCACCTAGTAATGAGCATGGTCACCTAATCCTCACCATTCAAGGTGCCACCACTATACTATCTTGTGAATGATTTCAAAAGCCTCATCACTTTGGAACACTCAAGCCTCACCATTCAAGGTGTATCATTCACAATTATCTAGTTATTGCATCATCACAACTCCTCCTAGATTTACAAATACCTAGTTATTGCATCATTACAACTCCTCCCAGGATTCACAAATACCTAGTTATTGCATCACTACAACTCCTCCCAGGATTGGGTTATCTTCTTGACTCAAGGGTTTCTCTAATATGGCTCTAGATTCATGCCCAAAACCCCATACAAAATCCAAGAGTCTAAGCATTTAAATAAAAGAACATATCTCTCAAAGGAAATAAAGTGCTATATTTAAACATAATTAAATGCATCATAACACTTTGCTAAAGTCTAAATACTTTCAATCACAAAACTAGCATTTAGCATTTCCTTTATCTTCTATGTAAAGAATAAACCAATATTTTAAAGGAATTATAACTATAATCCATAAACTAGATTCCATAATTCCTTTCAATCATACATTCTTTCCATTTAACCAAATGTTGCAAGATATTTACATTAAAGAATATCAACACTTAATCCTCCATTCTAGAAATAATATAACAAGAATACTATTTACAAAAATATTCATTCCCTCTTCATAATCATGAAACTCATAATAATCCTCATCCCAAAATATTACATTTCAATCTTTAAGAACATAAATAAACATTCATCTTTTCTCCAAGTCCTTCACTTGTTGAGTCTTCATAAATATACTTGATGTAATTTAGGGATCATGACAACTCTTAAGTATGCATATGTAAGCTTAATCATGTACTATGCAAGAACACATGCAACCATGCTAAGAAAATCTCATCAAGAACATAGAGAGACAATCTAACCAAGCCTCATCCATAATTCAATTTATATAACTCATTATGACATACCCAATTCTTTTCAATTCCAAACACCCATTTTCAACCCTTGTTTTAAAACTATATGGAATACTGCAACATGCTTCAATAATTACTTATAAATTATTGAATCTTAAATAATAAAAATAACATCTCAAGTTTTATTTCATTACTTAGAGCTTACTTAATTTATCAATAACTTCATAATTCTAGGTTCATAATAATAGTTATTTCAATTTCATGCAATTTGTAACCTTTAAACCTATAAGTTCTAAATAAACCATATAATAATAATATTATTAATTCCAAACCCATGCAAATTGCAACCTTTAAAATTATAATCTCAAATTGAAAAATCATCATAGAAATTCAAAATATCCAAATCTTAAACAAAAATAATCCCTAACTTACACCAAGTAAGATCTACCCCTTGTGGATGGCTCAACAAAACCGCCATGCCTGACTTAAGATTCTAGTGGCTAGGCAAAGAGAACCAAACATCTCCAGGTTAGTGCCCAAGCATGTAAAATACGAGTAACCCACCTACTAGCCTAACACTTTTATAATGTTGCTACCTATAAACTCCTTGCTCACCAAAACTCTAATCAAAGATGTAGAAAGCCCATACAAAGGACCACACCTTAAAAAAAATAAATTAAAATAATAAACCAAAGGCTATGGTAATAAGAAAGTATACAAAAATAGTGAATCCCAAAAATCTCTCCTAAGCTATGAAGTTGGTAGATGAGTAACACACCGCACTACAAGATGTCAATTAAGGAATAAAGCAACAAGAATGGTGGAAGGAGTTTCAAAACAAAGTAGGTTGATCTAGTTTTTAAGAAAATGGTAAAGTAAATAGACCTTCACATGCTTCCCAAGCCTCCAAAATATACCAAAAACAAATACTAACAACCAAACCAAATTCATACCCTTAGAATGACTTGTTAACATGGGTTTAAACAAGGTTCCACTCTAAGCAAAACCAACCAAGTGGATCAACCCTGAAATAATATCATAATTCTCTACAAGCTCAACCAAAATATTGGCATACACTTGCAAGGATACATACAACTATCTAAAACCCAAGCAACTACAAAAGCAAAACCATGCATGCAACTACATAAAAAAAATTAAACAAATTGATAACAATAATGCACATAGTCTAAGTTATTCCAGCAAAGCATACAAATTTCCAAGGGAAAACTGGGGAACCAAAATATCTCTATAATAACCTCTCCAGGTGATTCTTTCCTTTTCTTTCACGTCTTCCCTTCTAGATCTTCTACTTCCTCTAGATCAACTTGGCAATCACCTTCCAAATATATTTCTAGAGGAATCAAAAGATAAATCAAAAAAGAAAATGATTTCCTCCTTGCATGTCATTCCATTATGCAAGAGTAACATTCCTTACCAAGATTTACATTGAAACAAACCCAAGATGCAAACTCTTCCAAGATTTCCATACTGCCAAAAATAGCATCTTTTACCTTAAATATGAACTTAACTTCATATTTATTAAATATAATTTAAATAAATGCTATCAATTTATTAATGTTCTAGCATTATTAATCAAATCACTCATTCACTTCTTTCTAAAGCTACCAACATTAGAATAATAATAATTAAATCAATTGCTCACCTAATTAATTTAATTACTATTGAATGCTAATATTAACCATTAGCATCAATATCAACAATTCCACATATCAACAATTCCACATGCAACAACATAAGGCCTCTTGCTAAGTCTTCCATGCCTAACTAAGATAAAATCAACAATATGCACAATAAAATTTTCCTTAATTAGAAGGTTTTATAATAACTAAAACAATATCACCTTTCTACGAAGAATGCCTTTTTTGCTTGAATAGCAACCTCCTTTACCAATGGTGCATTCAATCAAATATATGCATACTTAATGCACCTACATGAAGCATTTATTTTTACCATTTAGTTGTTGATGAGAATTTCATCCATAATTTTTATTTTTCTCTCAACTCTAGTGGTTATCCCATACCAATCCACCCATACGAGTACTTGATCCTACAACCAAAATTTTCATTAGTAGTACCATATTCCAAAAATAATATAATCAAAGTATAAAGTGCAACTATCAACACATCTTGATAACATAAAATGATATGCATTTTATATCCACACATTAATACATAAATCAAGTATCAAGAATAAGTCCTACCAAGGAGGGTTTTTACAGAGAGTCGATTGAGAAAAAATCAATAGTTATAGGTAATGAATGAAGACTCATAGGATCTCAACATCAATATATCTCATGAGACATATATTTCCCCACATTAATTCAAATGATATACTTGATAATCTTCTCTAAACCCATGAATCCTTTAGTAAGGATACCAACACTTAGTGATAACAAATTTGGAAGCATGTGAGAGCACTTCAATTTGGAAATTTAGTAGACTAAAAAATATCATTATCTAAAGTTTGCATTTGAAGGGGTCTTTGACAAATTTACCTTAAAATAAATGAGAAGAATATTAAGAGCTAAAAGTAAAAGTTGGTGAAAATAAAAGAAAAAGTATAAAAACTCTAAGGTTAAATAAAAAATTCCTATCAAGAAAGCACTAGTCTTCAGAGGTTTAGATGGACCATGCAAGTCAGGTTTTAAAAGGGCAAAAGGAAATCAAAGAGTTTCAAAGAGAACAAAAAGATAATGGATATATCAAGACCAAAGGTTGTCAAAAATTTTGACCAAAAAATAGAACAAAAGTCCCAATGGTATAAATATCTCAAGAAAGTAGGTGATAATTGAATTCTAAGAGATCAAAAGTTTGTAAGATTTTTAAAGGATAAAATCAGATAAAAATTCCAAAAAATGGACTATGTAAAGTAAAGAGACTTTGAAAAATGAAACATCAAAAGGTCTGATGTTTTGATAAGACAAAGAGAAAGTTTTGATAAATAACCAAACACTCTTGGAAAAAAAGTAAAATATAGCCAAATCAAGAGGTTCAAATCAAGTTGAAAGGCATCAATTATGGTGAAAAAATTCCCAAAAGAGGTAGATGAGCTAAATCAATGCACTATTACTGTGGAAAAATACACATTACCTACCAATATCACTTCAACATAGTAATCCAAAAAATTAGGTGGCCTATTTAAGGCAAAGACATGGTTCCTACAATAGAAACAATTCCAAAATTGATAATACTAATGGTGGATGGTGTTTTCATTTAATTGTTTAAGATCACTAGAAAGAGCAGTTGGGATTGAAAATGTTGAAAATTTTGCTAGATTATATCATAGGTTAAATTTCCTTGGATTGCATAAATCACATTCACATAATATCATCAATATCTCACAAAATAAACCTATATTGATAATAAAAAATATACATCAAACTTCATTGCATACATTCAAAATTCACTCAATTACATTGCATGGAGCCTTATCTCCAAAATATAACTTTACACATGACTCTTAAATATTACTGACTATTGTTCTCCTTAAACTACCTAGGAGATGCATCCTTTCACATGCATCATATATGATAAAAATATTCATGATTTTTTACTTCCATACTTGACACCTATCATTTATAACTCTTCACTTGCACTCTTGACACCTATCACATGAATTTTCACTTGCATATGTGACACCTTGCACACTTTATTACATAATACAATACTCTCCACACTTTGACACATACATTAGACAAATATAAAACACACTCCTAAACTAATATTTACAATAGTACTCCAAGGTACTTTAATATTACCAAATAATGTAATATCTCCAACACCCCCTCGTATTACATTATTTGGTATGAAGACTTTTAGTCTTGAATCTTCAATTCTTGTTCTTCTTTATTTTTCCCTTTTTTTTGTTCTTATTTTTATTTGTCTTGGTATTTTTATTTTATTTCCCTACATTTTTACCTATTCCTATTATATTTCTAAATAAATTATTACAATAACATGACTCATATCCTTCATCAATATTGTTCTCGGTCTTTTCCTATTTGTTATTAGATGTAGAATATAGAAAATTACTATTTTCACATTCACTATCAACTGAATGCTTATCATGATTCTTTCTATCATTTGATTACTTCATATCATATTTTTCAATGTATCAGTCCCCTTAAACATCAATTTCTAGACCATAATATTTTATATCTGACAATTCCTTTTAATTTTTATGAACTCAAACTTCTAAAGAAAGCAATGCCATATATGCTATATTCACTATATCAATAGGTATTGTGATGACATTTTTGGAGTCTTCACTTGCTTATGTTAGTTTTTCACTTAGATAATCTTCAAGTGTTACAAACTATTCATTTTGGTTTCCTTGAAAATTGTTTGTATTATCTTTTTCAATTTACCATATTTTTATTTTTTAGCATTCTTTATCATGCTTTGTGTTCAATTTTTAAAATTTTCCAACATTTATTCACTATCCTCTAAAAACGCATTTTGAGTCATTCCTTCCATTATAATTTTCAATAAGCCAATTCTTCTTTCAACAATTTTAATTCATTATCTCTCCAATATTTAATCTAAAATCTTCAATCAAGCAATTATTTTCAATTCATCATATTTCTTCTTATAACTCCCAAAATTTTATTTCAAAAATCCTTTCCTCAATTTCAAATTTCAAATCAATATTCAAATCATTCATAAATTCATAAAATTAAATCTATTAATATTTTTTTATCTCCCAAATTTTAAATTTCACAATCAATCAAACTTCACATTTCAATTCACCATTCATTCATTTCATTCCACATCTTCATTTCATCTCATTATATCTTCTCCCAAATTTAATTCACTTTCACAATAAAATTTCAACTTCAATTTAATCAAAACTCCATTTAATTCAAACTTCAATGCAAAATGCAATGTTTAGTTTTCTTATGTTACCCAATCATTAATTCCTTTCTTCCAATTAATTCCTTTTAACTCCCAAAAATTAATTTTTTCAATAATTAAAACCTTATACCTCCAAATTATCTTCAAAATTATATAATGCCCAAAAATAAAGTAAGCTTGCTCAAAATAATATGTTCAATTCTAGAATATATAGTTAAAAATTAAATTAAATTTTTGACGCTCACTTTTTACCTTTTGTGCACACATGGCAATCAACCTTGGGCATTGTCTCAATTCACACTCTAACACTTCTAATGTGTTGTCCAAAATCTTCTCCTCCATAGGTGTTGGTCCAAATGGTATTCCTTCTTTCGTATTTCTTCTCTCTAACATAGGTAAAACTTTAACTTAGATACATTCATTTTCAGCTTGAACACTTCAATAAAGTCACTTATAGTCTCAATAAGATATATACCCACATTTTTAGCTTGAACACTTCAATAAAGTCACTTATAGTCTCTTTAGCTTAACATTCTTCAACACAAAACAAAGGCTTTCATAGGCACTTGTAGCTTGGTCATTCAAACCTCTCCTCTTTAGGCTTCATCAATTATTTGTTCTAGACTTCATCAATTATCACATTCCACTTTCTACTTCAGACCAGTCAAATTCCTTTGCTTCACTTTAGTTAATGGTTTCTCTCTACTTTTTGCCAACATCCACATTTTTTATAGCAATATCCTCATCCACAAATATGCTCCTCATTTTCTCAACATAATAGTCTTCTATCTTCAACATATTCAATGTAATAATATCTTTGTCTTCAACACAATAGTCTCTTCTTCTCAAAACTTTAATATTTATGCCTTCCTCAATGCATTAATAGCCTTAATATCAATATCTTATCTCACATCAATAATCTCATAAATCTCTCTCAATTCCTCAATCATAATAGTCTCCTCCACACCTTAATATTCTTGTGTAGCAATCTCTTCTTCTCTTTAGCAATTTTGTTCCAGCAAACCTTTCACTCTCTTTAATATCTTATTCTATACAATCTTGTTCTCAATATCAATTCTTCTTCAAATCAATCTCTTTTCCTCTCCAATGTGGATCTTGCCAGGATAGCTCTGATACCACTATTGGTAATTTTTTTGGTCGATAAAGAAATTTACATTAATGTAAGGGTTTTGGAAGGGACCCAAAAATATTAGTACATCCAAATTGAAACTTAATTACATCAGGCTTAACATCCAACACATAAATATCTATCAAAAATGGTGAGAAACCCAAAAGATAAAAATTGGAGGATTTATAGAATAGAAGGGATGATCCCATCCCAAGGGTCAATTCCATCCTCGGGTGGTACCCCACATTCGATTCCATGCCATAAATTACCATCAAGGGTGGTGCAGACCTCCTCTACATCCTTGAATATAATACTAAGTTGCGCATAGCGACACCAAGGTCATTTGAAACCTACTAGAGGATGGTCCACTGGGACTTAACAATTTTTGTAGCCATAGAGAGGATGGTCGTAGAGCTAGCCAGGTTATTGAGAACCACAATGCAGAGAGCACTCTTATCACTGGTAACATTTGATAGTCCCAAAGCACCAATGTCGTCAGTCTTCTTCTCCACTTGAGTAGAGGTTTTAGCAACATCATTTGATTTAAGTGGAGAAGAGTCAAAATTTTTACTCGGCTCACTGGTTTTGGTAGGGGAATCTAAATCAATTTTGAGGATTTTTAGCCACAGTGAGGCACACATGTAGGAAGGGCTAATATTTTGGAGAAATTTGAGTGTAGAGAACTTCACTGCCCTTAGCTTATGCTCAGGAACTTCTGAGGCCTCAATTTTGATCAAAGAAGCACCAGGGGAGGAGAAGTCAGGGTCTGATTCATCGTTGGGGATCTCCTAGATGTGGGATTATCTCATAAGTAGTTTTATCTCATTATCTCATAGGTTAAATTTTCCCAATATCACATAAATCACCACATAATAACATCAATATCTCACAAAATAAATCTTAATTGATAATAAAAAACATACATCAAACTTTATTATATATATTTAGACATCACTCAATTACATTACATGGAGATTTATCTTCAATATATGACTTTGCAAACAACTCTTCAATATTCTTAACTATTACTCTTCTCAAACTACTTAGGAGACACATCCTTTCACATGCCTCACATTATGAAAAAAATCCTCATGACTCTTTACTTCTATACTTGACACCTATCATCTATGACTCTTCACTTGCACTCTTAACACATATCACTTATGATTATTCACTTGCATACTTGACATCTTGCATACTCACACTTGCATACTTTATTAAATAACACATAATATTCTCCACACAATGACACATACATTAGACAAATAGAAAACACACACTCCTAAACTAGTATTTACTATAGTACTCCAAGGTCCTTTAATATTACCAATTAATATAAGATCTCTAACAAATAGATCATCTTGCATAATTTTATAGGGAAGGTCTCCCCATTTTGTAATCTATATATATTAGTTTTCTCAACATTGTTAAGGATCAACAAGTTATATCTATGCAAGTCATATATCTTTCCTTTCATTTTATTTAGTATAGCAATACTTGTATTCTTGGGTGGTCTTGCAAATAATTTGAACCCTCACTTCTAACATAATATTGTAATATTTTCATACTCATATATATAATAGAGTCCTATGACTATTTTTTATCAATTTATTTGGTTTTCCCTACCCTTTTTCCCTTATGTATGTATGCTTATATATTTTTAGAGGAGGAAATGTTCAAACTCCTAGTTATCAATGCATAAAAGCTAGGTTTGTTGTGTAGGATAAGCTCATGTTGATGTCAGAACATCATATTTATTAGCTTAGATTTTTTCCTTTCTACTATATTTATTTTTTTGTATTTCTCTATCCCTTTTCTCCATGAAGTTGGTAGATTAGGCTAGAGTAGGAAAAGTGTGCTCATGGCCACATTTTAAAAGGAGTTGGTATTGTAAAAAATATTTGAGGCCTTTGTTGAGCCAAACCCTATGCTCTTAGAAGTGGCTCTTCTTTGTCACTCTATTTGAGGAATGATAGTCTCATTCATCTATCCAACCCATCCTACGACCATGACAATAAAAGAGTACAACGCACCTAAAAATATAAATCTATCCCTAGTACCTATCTAGGTCAAAACGTATGGGTTACCCATTAAATTCTAGGAAATGGACACCTTCAAGGCAATAGGAAAAACTCTAGGATAATTCCTTGATATTTTAGAAACTAGAGAAAACAAAGTCTTGGCTTTTTATAATTGGATATTGATCATGATATTAGTAAAACGTTACCAAAACTAATAATTTAAGGTTGGGGATAACTTATGGAACCAAACCATGGATTATGAAAATATATATTTTAGAAGTAGAATATGTCATGAGGTGGGGCATATTGAGAGATATTGCACTAAGAAGAGTCTAGTAGAAACATATGTAGAAAATCGTAAGAGAAACTTAGAAATGGATATGGATGAGGATGGTTTTCAACTTACAAAAAATATGTCCAAATAGATGAAATCAAATAAATAGTAGAGATCAATGAGTAAGGAAATTGAAAGAAATACTACTTCTTTTGAGGCTTTATACTATAAAAAAAAAAGATCAAATCTTGGAGGACATGGTATAACAAGATCAGAATATTAATAAGAAACTGTCTACTTAGTATTAACCCAAATTAGGGATGAACATTCTTGATGAACCTAAGGAATGTACCTCATTAGATTTGAATGACTCTCTTGAAGTACCTTGCACTATTCAAGAGAAGGAAAGTGGTAGAGAAATTGTAGTGTTAGATGTCAATACCTCTACCATTAATAATGAAATACTAGAAAATGATCCAAATAAGCTAAAAGATTCCTTAGTAGATCCAAGAGAGGATAAATCTAATGAAAATTAAATTTTGTGAAATAATATTGAGGAATAGAATAATAAGACCCACTCTTGATACTAACAAGGCAAAAAGAGGAAAACCTTGAAATTATCAAGTGAAACCCTGAAAGCAAGAGTAAAAGTAGACAAAGGAACACAATTTAAGTTGGTTGAACTTCTCTTTACCAAACAAAAAATAAAATTGGAAATTCATAAGAGGGGTCAGTAGACCCTAATGAGATATGATTATTGTTGTTACTCTTAGGATGCCATGGCCATATATTGCAATAGCAATATGCACCTAGTGCCCACACTTTATGAAGAGCACATATTTATCGAAGTCCTAAGAGCATGAATTGAGACTCAAAGGACAACCTACGGGTTTTTTTGCAAGTCCAAATATTTGTTTGGGCATGCTATTGATGCCCAAATTTGCTAAAATACTCCTAAACTATCAGGTTATTTCAATGAAAAGGAAGGAGAAGGGACATAAAATAATAGTCCTAATATAAGGATGGTGATTTACTAAGGATCATAAAACCTTCTGTGTATTAATGTGATGAATGAACACATGCATCAGTAATGTTAGTGAAAGTGAATATAGTTTCAAACCAACATAATCATTTATCCATAAAACCTACATGAAGACTAGGATAGATAGTAGTCACAGCTACTTATACAAAGTTACATAAATACAAAGACCAATATAGGAGGTGAGTAGTCACAACTCTTTATATATACTTGAAAATGTTCATCCATATACACTAAAAAAAAAAGTCTCAAGGCCTATGCATGAATTGAATCAATGATAAAGTCCATATCAATACATAGAAGAGAGAAAATAATTCTAAGGTTATATACTAGACATGAAAATATAATTCTTCCCTTTCCCCATTTTCTAGGCTTAAAGTTGGGAATTTATACAATTATATCAAATTTTCAAAATTCCCTCCTCTCTGCCATAAGTGGGAAACCTATGTCCTCCATTATTTCTAGGATCAAGGTACCACTCTACATTTATATTTTGTAGATTCAAAGCTAGACTATGATCTTGTCTCATTAAACTCTCTACAATCTAGTAGCTCCTTTTAAATATGACATTTATGAGAATTATCTCTTCTAGAAAATAGATGCCTTGGTGATGATCTATGTTGAGTAATATTACATTATTTAGTACATGCTAATGTACCCCCATCATACCTTCATGGTAAAATTGTAAATATGTAATATATTAGGGTTGAGTCTTTAGTTTAGATGAGTGTTTTATATTTCCTCTTTTATGTAAGTGTCAATATACAAGAAATGCACAAGTGTCATGTAAGTTAGAGTGCAAGTGTAGATTAAGAGAATGTGCACAAGTGTCCTGTATGTAAGAGTGCATATATGTAATGGAAGGATGTGCATAAGTGTCTTATATTAGAAGATCATGTAGAAGTGTAAGAGTCATCTAGATGTGTGCTAGTGTCATAGAGTCAAATATGCATGCAAGAAGAAAGTGAAGCATCTAGTATGCAAGTGGTAATATGATAAGCCAATGTCATGGGACTTGTCATATGGAGAGAAATATTCAAATACTTTAAGAGTCATATTACTATGGCTATATTATGGAGGTAATTCTCCATAATAATGTAATCTAAATATCATATTATTGAGTTGTAAGAGGAAGAAAAGGAATAAATCTTGTATACAAATTTTGAGCAATTAATATTGTAAGTTTTCTTCATGCATAGTTCATGAATGACTTAGGCCATTTACATTCATATTTAATTATATAAGTGAATGTTATTTTTAGTATTTTTCAAATGGTTATATGGAATTGAAAATGGCCCCCACCTATATTACATCATCACTACATAGTGGTATTACAACAAAGCTGGATATTATCCATATATCGTTTGGCAAGATTTGAACCTTGGTCTCCTCTTTTTAAATATTAAGGAATCTAACCAGTTGAGCTAATTCCAATTGATAGTATTATTTTCAATATTATATAGGCCTTGATATGCATATTAATTTTCTCATATAATATTTTACTTATTATATTATCATTTTGAACTTTAATACTATGGCATTTTACATTGGGACCTATGCAATTTTGTGGTAGTAAGGCTTAAGTGGTATCAGATCTACCACCTATTTTTGTCCATTTTTATAGAGTTATTTTATTAGCCACCATCATCAATATTAAAATTTATCCATTTTTTGTAAACTTAATTTAGAGTCTATCCACTTTGAAAGAAATGACTCTATTTTTAAAGGCCTAATTGAATAGAGTTTGAGGGGACAAGGATAAGACACCCTAATTTGGGTGCTAGGGTCTTTCTACTTGGTTGAAGGAAAACTAGTGAAGACTAGAACTCATCCATAATAATAGAAAGAACCAACTTAGGAGAAATTTGGTCATTCAACAACATTCAGAGTCACCCTGATATTGATATTAGGTTCTCTAGCAAGTAGAAGAATCATATTGAGTTCTTAGGTGTGACCTAAGACATTGAAAATTTCAAATTGATAGAGGAACAACATTGTTATAGAGATATAGAAGCTTTAAAATCTTTCTAAGTACAAATATTTTAAGTAGTGAACAATAGTATACAAAGATAAAGGAGTAGTAGAGTTTTGAGAAGAAGCAATACAAAGCTTCTATATAATAGAGAACAAGTTAGCACAAAGAAATTGTAAGATTTCTAAGATAAAGGAATAGTGAAGAATTAGGTCAAGACTGAATTGACCTTGACATATTTGAAACATCGGTATAGCATAGAGCAGAGAAGAAGGAAGCATATTTCCAAGATATATTGAAGAACTAGGTTGATTGGACTATATCTTTATATAATTTTAGTCTTGGTTGTGGATCACATTTTGAAGTAGTTTCTTTAAGGTAGACAATTATTATAGTAGAGAAGAGGATCAAGGCCTATAACAAGGAAGAGGTTCAAGAAGCCTACATTAGAGAAGAGGCTCAACAAGCCTACATCAGATAAGAGGCTACATAAGCCTACATCAAAGAAGAGGCTTAAGAAGCTTTCATAAGATAATAGACTCAAGAAGCCTACATCAGAGAAGAGGCTAAAGAAACATACATAAGAGAAGAGGCTTAAGAATCCTGCATCAAATAAGAGGATAAAGAAGCCTATATCATAGAATAGGCTCAAGAAGCCTAAATTAGAGAAGAAGACCAAGTGGTATGCATCATAGAAAAGGTCCAAGATGTTAGCTTTTGAGGATATTTTTAGTGGAGATATCTCACACAGGTGCTTATGACTAAAATATAATATAAATAGAAATGATAAAAATACAATGTAGTATGGATGTAATGGTCACTCCATCAATATCAGCTAAAGAACTACATTATACTCCATACAATAGTAATGCACTTGATATAAGCTTCCTATGAGATCTATTTCTATCTATCACTATGAGGCCCTTTATATAGGAAGATAAGTTCTTTGGCCAACACTCTACCTAGATGTACAAGTGGACACCTTGCACATTACAACTTGCACATTGACACTTGTGCATTTATTGCATTGCTTGAAGTAACTAGCTAACTTCCCCCTAAAGTAATCTCCTATTCTAAATATGTACCAAATGTGGTACATTTACATGACCCAAATGATGTAATATACTCTAAATCTAACACACCCCTATATTACATTATTTGGGTATTGAATATTTCAATCTTCAATATGGATCTTCTTCTTGAGGATGCTCTTTGACTTGATCTGGTTCTTTCATCAATTGAATTTTGCTCTGGAGTCTTCTTTTATCTGGACCATATTCTTCTTCTTCTTCTTTATATTTTCCTTTGAGTCTGGTTTCTTCATTCCTGTAGGTGGTAGTACTACTGCTATATTCTTGCAAAGATGTTTCTCCTTCTTTGTTCTTACTCTGTACAGAAGCTTCCAAACAACCTCTCAAGACATCAAGATAAGATCTTGAATTAGTAGAACTTGAAGTACCAATGTTGCATGAGGATTGAAATATCTTTTCTAGATATGATTCACTCAGTTCTATTTTATTTATATGGGATTCTATTAATCCTTTTAGTTATGTATTCTCATTCTTGTAGCATTTGTGTGTAAGTACTACCATATACAATATGCTTACAAAATCTAAAGGAAGTGGAATGTCATCCTTTCCATTCTCAATTGCTTCTTTGAGTTGAGCTTGTAGATAATGTTCCATGGTATCAAAGTCATCATCTAAGGTTTCACTATGAATTAATTTTTAAGTAAGATCTAAATATGCTTCACCCTTTATAAGTAGATTCATGATTCCAATTTTTATGGCACTTGCTTTTTCCTTTCTAGAGAGAGTATTCATGTATTTGTTTGTTGTATTACTTGAGGTAGTCATTCTTATAGCTCTATGGAGAAATGCTTTGATAGAGATAGGATCTTCTCAAGTGGTCTACCTTATGACTCCCTAGTAGTATGAGCTTGATTTGATAAGACCTTTTTAGAGCTTTGTAGACTTCCTTATATCTCCCTAGTTAAAACTTGATAATGCTATGATGAAATTCCAGGTTTTATAGAAACCTTATGATTTCCATACAGATTTAATACTTGATAATATTTGATGAATGCTATTATTATCAAGTTTTATAGAATACCTTATGTCTCCCTAGTGATTTTGGATATGGTGTATGATTAATATAGTGCATTTTGAGAATAGTAGTTCAATTTTTTAGTTGAT
Source organism: Wollemia nobilis (assembly GCA_028583015.1). Lineage (NCBI taxonomy): Eukaryota > Viridiplantae > Streptophyta > Pinopsida > Araucariales > Araucariaceae > Wollemia > Wollemia nobilis. The sequence continues at coordinate 6,183,180 of JAQPPZ010000456.1, forward strand.
TTTGTAATGTTTTGTAAGTAGCAAAAAGCAACTTCTATTACACCTTATTACTCCTATTGAACTTAAGCACTTTTCAATTTGATGAGTTCTTAATGGCTAGATTTCCTTTGTCCCCTTAATGTGGTTTTGAGAGAAGTATATCAATAAATTTCCAACTCTTGATATTACTTAATAAGCCTCCTTTTATAGCCTTTAATAATTTGATATTTAATATTTCTAAATTCTAATTTCCTACTTTGATGTAGTATTCCTTATAACTCCCTAATTTGGAATGTTAAAAAACTATAATATTTGCAATAATATTTATTTTTCCAAGTTAAAAACCTTATTTCTCCTATGTTTAAATTACAAATATAAGGCTATATATTTTCCTTTTAGTATTGCTTTCAAATATGTTTATTTCCTAATTACTTCAACCTTATAGCTCCTTTTAAATGAAAGCAAATCATACAAGGTAGATTCTTACCTTAATGAAGCTTTAAATATCTACATATTTGGTGATGGATTAAAACATAAATAGTAGTGATGCTCAACATTCCCTTGGGTACTGTAAGCAATGGAAAACTTTGATTTTCCATTGAATTCAATGCTTGAATGGTGGCACCTCATGTCTAGCCTGTTTGACCTACTTTGAATACCTTGATCAAGAGCTTTTAATGTTATTCCTATTGCAGTTCACTGCTGCTCTAAATTTTGTTTCCTCCTTGGTCTTGGATGCCTTAACTAGGAGGATAAACTTATTTTCATGATGGTTTATTTCAATTCTCGATGATACCATTAGATAAGTGCCACGGTAGTATCTAATGATGATATTAGACAAGTGTCATGAGGGCTTATTTCAATGCTCGATGATGGTTTTCTTTCAATGCTTGATAATTCTATTCATTGTAGAATGAATATGTTACAGTCTCTATATAAATGTCTGCTTAGGTGTCATCCCTTCAATATTATCTATGTTATCCTGTATAATGCTTCTTTTAATTATTCCTTCCACACATGTGATATCTTGAATGTTATTTTTAACATTCATATAAAAATATTTAGGGTTCATTTTAAGGTGACAAGTAGCACCTTCTTTCCTTTGCTTATCCTAGACTTATAATGTATTCTTGCATGCTACTCCAATGAATGTTTCCACCTTTTTCTTTGTTGTATTTTGATGACATTGAGTTGGTCCCAGCTGAGTTGTACTATGGTGGAGCTCAGGTGGCTTTGAGTGGTGCCTTTGTGGAGCTTGAGTAGTGCTTTGGTGGATAATTTGTGATGCTCCTTGGATGATATATATTTCTCCTTGAAAATACATCTAGATTTGGTATTACCTTATTTTACCTTATGATTTTCTTCCTCCTTTCAACCTGCCTTGTAGTTACCTTTGTAGATAATTATTCTCCTTATGTTATGCTTACAGATAGCTTGATTCGACTGTTCACAATCATGGATGAGAGAGGCTTATTTTGTCTTATTTGGAGAATGGTTGCCTTGGATTGTATTTCTCCTTGTGAAGAGTGTGCCCTTTTGGCACCGAAAACCTATCCTTCTTCCTACGTATGGTATATTAGAGTAGTGCAATATAATGTAAATATTTTTGATAATATAATACCTCTTTGCACCTCTTTTACAATCTTTGGTTTTTATGGCAACTTTTGAAGTAGGTAATGGTTGATTTGATGTTGTATCTTTTGCTAGACAACTCTTTCCTTTGCTTTGTGAATTTTATAATAAACCCAAGCTAATAACCAGGTAGATAGAATATATTTTTTTAGAAGTAATTTTTGCACTATTTTTGTAAATAGCCTTTAGTGCACTTTGAATCTGAGACTCACCAAGTCTCGATTTGAAGCTTCTATTGCTGATTTTAATGGTGGCTTTCTTCTCCACTCCTTGGAGGAATATGATATGATTTTGGTGGATTCTTTTGGGCCACAAAATTTTGTAGGTTCTATGCACCAAATAGTGTCTCTAAACACTTTGATAATCTGCTAGTTTTGTGCTCTTGATCTTCAACAATCAACAAACACAAACTAACCTTTTTGAGAGTAACTAGTTAAGGATAACTAGTATAGTGCTAATGGATTAATAATGCATTTTTTAATGGAAATAATAATCTCACCTTATTTATCTTGTAAATAAACTCTCAAAATAATTTCAAATGCAGTTAATAATCATTTCAACTTTTAATATTAATATGTAATGAATCCTTAATGAATATTTTGCAATTTTTCACTACAATCAATATTGTAGGATGTAGTCTTCTTGCTTTTTAGATAGAAAATAGGTAGATGATAATTTATTTCTTTTAAAAATATTCAAATACTATTTAATGTGTAAATAATTCTTAAAATGAATTCTCCTTTTTGTACTTTCTTGAAGACTATAAAATGAGCCCTTCTTGCAACTTTAATCTAAATATGGTGCTTAATAATTTTTTTATAATGAACCCTAATTTGAAGTTCAACTAATTGCACCCTAGTTGCTTACCTCTTTAATGGATTCTGAAGTAGATGTAGATATTGGTGTTTTTGATTCACCAAGTTGTTGCCTTGTAATGGATGAATTCACAACTTCTTGTTGGTTTTCTAGAATAACTTTTTGCTTCACCAAAATGTAGCCTTGAACTTTTTGTCTTGAGCCTAGAGTTTGGTGGTTTGATCCTTCCAGTGATATTCTACTTTCTACTATAGATTTAGATAACTCCTTTATATGAACTATGTCTTCTTTCTATGAGAGGAAATCCCCAAATATCTTGGATTTGGTAGGCTTCTTTTGTTTGAATCTTTCTTCAATATTCTTGTCAAATTTTGACTTCAAATAGGATCTTATTCTCCTCAAGATTTTGAATGTCTTGAGGTCTTCACTGGATTTTTCCTCTAGATTTGGCACTCCTTTCCAAATCCCTCTTCTGATATTTGGCACTCCTTGCCAAATTTTCTTCTAATTTGACACTCCTTACCAAATTCTTCTTTTAGGATTTGGCACTCCTTACCAAATTCTTCTTCTAGGATTTGGCATTCCTTGACAAATTCTTCTTCTCTTGGGCTTGTTATCGGATGGAAAAAATTGCCCCAAGTCCTTCACTATCAAGAGCTTCTCCTTGGTAGTGGATTTCTTCAATGAGTTCTCCTAGTAACTCTTCTGATGATGCTTCTACGAGCTCTACAACAAGGTTCCCCAAGCCTTCTTCTTTTTCTCCTTGAGACCTCTCCAAGGTCTTCCATCTTGTATTTTCTCTAGTCTAGGACCTTTTCTTCAATATTATACTTCCAAAAGTGTTGGTGATGAGATATTCTTCTCAGATCTCTAATTCTACTACTTCTAGATTTGAACAGAACTCTCTTAGTCCTCTTTCTTCTAAGAATGGAAGTCCTTCAATGAGATCTTCTCTTGATATCTTCAGCTCTTCTAAAGGAAATATTTAATCAGTAAAGGAGATCACCAATCTCCTATTTCTTGGACTATTGTTTGGAGTATTCTTCTTCCTTGAGTCTACTACAAGGCTACTATGGCATTTTCTTGATTTTTGTACTTTGTAGGATTGCAACTCTTGTAATGGGACATTTTTTGAGGTCTTTGAAATATTTATTCTTCTTCCTTTTTGTTGTAAGTTCTAGAATAATTTTAAGAAGATATTATTCCTAACTCTCTTGTAGGAAGCCTCCTAACCTTTTTATGAATCTCCTTTTTCCTGCAACAAGTTTTTAGAAATCGAAATTGAAGAAATTTTAATTTTGGAGATAATAATCTTCACTAGTTGATTTTTCAAGCTAGTGATATGAATGTTGAGTCCTGGTATTCATGTGTTTTTTTTGCAACTTTGTGGGAAGACTCTAACCAGATATAATCTCAAAAAATTTGTAATTGAGATTTATTTTAGTCCTCACTTGTGACTCTCTTTGAACCTATTGACTATTGTGGATTTTTCTATCAATTAATTCCTAATGGCAGCTTTTGCATGCAGTGGCACTCAATGGTAGATCCAGTTTGTAAATATGTAGGTCAACAATAGTAATGGTGAATCTCTCTATTCCTCTTGAACTACTATAATTCTCTTATAAAATGCTTGTAAAAACAACTTTGAATTATTTTTATTATTTCAAAATTCAAAATGAAATCAAAATTGTTCTAAATAGAGTGTTAAAAATTGTTCTTCATATCCATCCATTTGTTTTTGGGATTTTAATTTTTTTTTATTTTTATTTTAATTGTCGAAGTTTTAAAAAATTGCAAAAAAATGAGGGTTAGAAAAATAAAAATAAATTCTATAAAATGGACCAAAAAGCTGAAAATGTTAACATACAAAGCACTCTCAGTCTAATGCTACCCTACACAACAAAACTAGAGATAGTGAGAAATTTCAATAGGGTAACCTAACCTAATCAAACCTATAGAAGCACAATTTGGGTTAGATCAAGTGCTAGCCTCTAAGGAAAATAAATGGAATCTACACCCCATAGATATTCATAGAGTGCAACCTTTTTACAACATTAAACACTAGATAGAAATCCAAGAAAGTGTAGAGAAATATCGACAGTAAAACACTACCCTCTGAAATTGTCTTCTCCAATCTTGCTCACAAGGTGCAAGTTTCTGAATTTGTTTGCATTAAAACAGAATAATGGTCTATTTGGTTACAAAAATTCCAGTCTTGGCCTCCAAAAAATCTAGCCTTTGGCCTGTCAAAATCTAGCCCTTGGCCTGCAAAAATACCTAGCCCTTGGCCTGCTAAAAGGTCCAGCACCTACCTTGGTAACCATTGCATGTGTCCATTCTTTTCATAATGCTCTTCAAAAAAAAATTTCCCCTTACAAAACCACCATCAATGATGATCTTACAGTAAACAATCCTTTATTTTTATATAAAATAAATTGGTCTTGGCAATGCCTTTGAATACCTTCTCATTTTAACAATGTAAAAATTAAATCAATATTACATGTATATGCGGGCAAAACCAAATTAGAAATAATCTTTGCTTTTTATTCATGGTAGCCTCAACTAGTCCCTTATTAGGCCTTTTATGGTGCTATGATGGTTAGAAAAATTTGCCACACTGGCCTCTCATAGTGCTGCTACTGTGCGCACCTTAGGACCCACTTGTATTGTTCATCATGACCGCATGTGTAAGGGATGTTTTGCTTCACATATAACCACTAGCTTTATTTTACATTCCTAGGCTTTGACATCATATTAAAATTATTAGTGTGAACTATTTTTTTCTTGAAATATTCTAGGTCAAGGCTTTAGACCATGCAAAGAGAAATATTTCATTGATCTTTGAGACCATCATCCTTGCAACAGTTGCCTATGATATTGTAGCAATACACTATGCAGTCAGGTGGAACCTACCCCATTGTCATGTTAGCACCAAATACGACTATATTTCATTGTCAAACTTAGTACCTTATGCTATGACATACGTGATGTGCTCTACCAAGTTTAAATACTCCATAATAGCCATTGTTACATCCTTTTGCACATTAGTACAATAGCTCGATTCCTTCCACGCCTTCATCGCACGTATTTGAATCCCATTACAAACATCCCATCATATGGTATCACTACCCATGTTAGCTTCAATGGTCCAAACCTTGAAGTCCAGCAATCCATGTTGTAATGATGATAGAAATATAAATCCATGGATTCAAATGTTGTTGCATTACTACCTTTGTGAGGGCAACCTTACAATGACTACCCAAAAAGCTTCCCATTCATCCACTATGTATTTTATCCTGTGTAGACCCATAAAACTATAGCCACATTGTCTAATTTTTACTACATTTACCCATTGTGGATGTCATTGACATATCCATTTCTCTATCAACATGTCTTCATATTCTCATGGTGGCTTTGTAACCATTTTATACATGTTAGATTATCCTTGTTATGGTGCACATCGATTCCATTGTTATCAAAATTAATTTCAATGTTATATGGTGCACCTCCAACTTGTCACAATGTACTTTATGATGTATTTTACCTTCTGCAAAGATGAGCTTGATTTTCCATGATACTACTATCATCTTATCACCTTCCATGTCGACAGTATGTCTGCTATGTTGATGTCAATCCCATCGGTAACACTAAAAATTATACCTACAATCATGTAAGTCGACTCCAAAAATAAAATAATTTATAGAAATATCATTACTGGACATCTATGATATGGGCATGGGCTCATCGTGCATCATGGGTAGCAATGTAGATATCCATGAGAGAATTGCCTAATATGGAGTGTTATTTATGCGTAGTCAATTTATAGACCCTGAATCTCTCTAATGTTGTGCTATCTCCATCCAAACTATGGAATCCATAGTCTCCTATTGACCTATTTTATCTACGTTGCCATGGACCAATTGATATATGTATTTTGCATAGTTAACCCTCGTTACACTGTGTTATCAACATCCATGAATTTTGAACCATAATTTTTGGCAATACATACTACGAGCACTCATCGTGGTGCCAATTTGGCTATGTCACCATCACCTCTATAGCTCAGTCATTGTCATTACCCATATATACTCCAAGATCCATGGCATATCAATTACTATTTATATCCTATCTAGGCCTCGTTGTCAAATCATCATTGAGGGATTATTCCATATAAGCTATCGCATCATCATTACATTCACCCTAGTAATCCATTATCCTTTTCACATCAATCCATACCGGTTGCTCCTGATGTGAACATCACTTGATAATATCCCTTGCCATGTCTACATTGTTGTCACATGTTGCTTATCTTTCATGTTCTACATTGAAACTCGGTCAAACTTATCCGTTCACACTATCTGTGTTCATATCAATCTTAAACTGTATTAATTTACCATAATATATATATTAACTATCATCGTGTAGCTTGCCCAGGTCCTTATTTTCCGTTGGTCCATCTAAACCCTGTCTAGTTCCTGTGGTCATCCGTCGAGATGTCATACCATCCATGCCCATTACACAAACTAAAATTACTTCAATAGAACCAGAAATATTAATCTAAATTATTACATATCATGAAACACAAAGGAAAACCAATGCCAAAGTGAATGATTTGCTTTATTCACTTTTTAATTTTTATTTATATATATATATATATATATATATATATATATATATATATATATATAATTTTTATTTTTATATTTTATTTATATATATATTGTTTATTTTATTTTATTTTATCTCTCATTAACATATCCATGTATATATATAATATACACATAGATATATTAATATTTAATTTTTTTTATTTTATTTTATTGAATTTAAATGTTTTAATTAATTTAATGTCAAACATTAAAATTAATCAAAACAACACCTAAAAAAAACCATGAAACAAAAACCAACCAGCATACCGGACACTTCCAAACGAAGAAAAGAAGACATCACAAACTGAGGAACCTCGAAGTCCATATGCGGAGCTCATGGCTATGGTCCTATCAAACATGACTGTTCAAAGATAACCAAAGTCTTAAAAACCAAAATTGTAAGGTAGGTCCCCAATTATTGGGGCTAGTTGTGTGATAGTCACAAAAAATGGTGACTCTGTTGGGAAATGCTCTAGAGCATTTCGGGTGAAGAACCCAATCTGAAATGAGAACATCAAAGATCAGTAAAATAATAATTATTTAGTGATGGCCTAAGAAGGTGAGGGTAAACAACTTCGAATAAATATCAACTAATCCATCTACCTTTGCTCAGTGTGTGACAAAGTGATTCATATTGTATCCTTGAAACCATTCAGATTGATCATCTATTTTGCATTTAGGCTATGAAGCATGGCTCATAAAAATTTTATAGACAGACCCCTACTACTAGTCAGGTGTCTATAACCCTGGTAGGGTTTATCTAATCACCCTTGCATTTACTCTATATCTTGCAAAGCTTTTCCTTATTAACAAGTTGTGTCTAGACAAAGCCCTATCATAAGTCAAGTGTCTATAGCCCCGATAGAGTTTATCTAGACTTTGTGATTGATTTTTAGTGTGATTTTCTTTGCTTGCTCTTTTTTTATGTATCATGAGGGTTAGGAAGCATAAATATGGAGCACATTGATTTTTTACCTTAATTTGCAAACCAATATGACTTCATCTTTTAGGACTTCTAGAAATACCCTTTAATTATGTGAGTTACATGTGGAGCTTTGGCGAAATGCTTCATTGTTCCACTCTCCACCATTTTAGTCCCAAAATCTGAGCATGATCACAAAATAATTCATCCCCCTTTTCTCAAGTTCACCTACTTTCAAATTTGGTATTCCAACCTACTTAACTAAGAAAAACAAAAAAATGGTCAAGAGACCATAAATTAGTGACCATGAAACATCACCTGAAAACAAGGGAAGAAGCCAAAACACAACAGTCGCAAACAAACTAAATCCTAACCTCATGCAATCCAACAAGAAAGCAACATAAAACCAAAAATTAAGGACAAAGCACAAAAGCAATAAAACTAAACAAAAACATAAAAACCAAAACTATATACAATAATATACACTATGTACAAGGTGGTGCACAAAATAGGCTATCACTTCCCTGGATCCCAAACATGATTAACACATTTTGAAAGACCCATACTATGATATGCATACCAATATTTACAAGAAATTAGCCAAAATAATATTAAGCCATAAAATACAACAATTTCATCTTACCTCTCTCATCCCACCAATTCAATTTAGTTCCATTAATAATCCCATAGGTGAGCTTCAAATCATTAAATTGATTAGACAATAACTAATTTTCAATTCTTTCTTGTTTGTTCCTTAAGATGTCAATTTCACAATTCGATTTATGATTTAGAATTAGGCCTTCCTTTTCAAATATGAGATATTGCAAACAAGAGCCTATTTCTAAAAACTTTAAAGACAATTCATTTTTTATATTTGTAGGCCAATCAAATTTATGCAACAATTTTCAAGCATCTAGGATATCTATTAAATGAGAATCATTATAGACTTTTATCCTAGATTCCATTATCAATTGTTGATAAATTCGATTCAACAATTCAAGTACATAAACTTCTCTTTCATTCAACAAAGCAATATCATTAGTGGTGTGATTAGAAATCAAATCTAGTTCTTCATTCACCACCAATGACATTTCATCATAAATAACATTTGAATCCAATGAATGATTATACAGATTTTCACCTGAAGCTTGGATGCTTGGACACAAAAGGTTAGATTCTACCTTTTGTACATTTTCATTTACCGAAACTTGGTGAGTCATTATAATATTTTATTCTTCTTCATGGGCTTCTTCATAATCATCATCATCATCATATTTTAATGTTTCTTCTTCATAAATTACCTATTCATAAAAACATCAAAATTAGGCACCCAATAAAAAACATATCAATCCTTTTCAAAACATAATTTTTGATGATCAAGGGATGTATCAAATAACACATCTCCATGATAAAATACTTTATTTGCTTCATACAAAGCAATATTTTCATCATTTGGAGGAGTAAAAGTCAATTCTAATTCCTTGCTAACCACCAATGGTATTTCTTCATTCAAATATTCAAAACAATCATGTGAATTTGTACCCAAGTTTTCAGTATTCCAAAATGAAAGAGAAGATTTTACCTCTTCCTCATCCAAAACATATGAGTCATAAGAAACATTTACCATTTCTTCCCTTTCTATTTCAACAAGATCTTCAATAAATTCATATTCAACATGATCTAATTTGGGAACCTTCTCTATTCTTGCAAATGCAATATCTTCATGTGAAATGGTGATTTTAGCATCCTGCATATCAAGCGGAATAGAAGTTTCATCAATAGGGGTGTGAGAAAATAATGAATCACCATACATACCCCAACCATTATAATAATCATCTAGACCCATGGGATGAAAATCTATTGCATCTTCCTCATAATATTTAGATTTTGCTATTTATTTCTCCTTCAATTCACTTTCAACCATTTGTGGTGGGTCAAGGGTCTCTTCAATGGAATCAATTCTTGTATTCAAATTTCTATGATTCTTCCAATCCTCATTCATAAACAATGACTCTAATCCTAGGTCATCATTTGGAACACATTGGCCTTCTTGATCATTTGTTTCAACTGTTTCACTCCATTCTATGGAAGGTCCCAATCTATCACATATTTCAATGCTAGTTAGATGTAGAATTCCTCCACTTTCTGAATACTCATGCATTTCTAGAGATGAATGTTGGAAATATGAGCAAGGTTTGTTGTCATTGATGTCAAGAAGAAATCAAGGTTTGTCATCATTAATGTCATGAGGATGATGACCAAGTTTCAATTTCATCCATGCATTTATGTCAAAAGGTTGATGTCCAAATTTTGGTGTTATAAATGTCCTCCAGTGGTTTTTCTAGCAAGGCAAGAAGCAGGTTGATAAAAATATTATAATATATAATATTATAATATTTTCCGATTATAGTTTGGCATGAAGAGAAACAAAGGTTGTGGAGTGATAAATTTATTATTTTCCAAAATACCCATGTGAAATTTTATAATGCCCTAAGTTTTAAATTATTTAAATTTAAATATTTTACCTAAAGGTAAATTTTAAATTTAAATTAATTTAAAGGGCCATAATTCGAATTAAATTCGAAATCGAATTATTTCATCTGCTGATGTGTTTGAATATATTGCCATGCATATAAAAGGGGTAAGAACCCACCTTAGAAATTCATCCATGCGATCAATTTGAATGTGAGACGAATTTGTGCGCTAAAGGTCTGAAGGAAATCGCATGTGTTAAAAATATTTAAGGAGAAAGACAAAGGCATAAGTTTCAGTGGGGCACACTTCTCAAATGTAGAAGCACTGGTAGCATAGTTGGTAGTGAGGGAAGTGCTAGGTCACTTGCAGGAAACAGGTCATGGGTTTGAATCCACGCGATAGTGTTTTGGGCAAGGCAGAGTTGGTTTTCATTTTTAGTTCACATCGTCGGAGGAAGCTTAAGAGGGAGGTGTGAGCCTCGTTTGTTGTGTGTGGGCATGCAACCCACTTGGTGGGCGTGCACTGTGCAGAGGCACTTGGGAGAAGGGGATCGTGAGGTTGAAACCCACTGAGCTTCTTTTTTTTTGCAAGTATAAGGTATGCACTCATTTTCTAAGGTTTGATATTGCACACGAAATGCATAAAGGTGGAAATTAAATTTTTAATTTCCTAAAGGTTTATGTTATTAAAATTTGCATAGTTAAAAGGGTTTATAAGTTATAAAGGGAGATAAAAGGGTATGTAAAGTTTTAATTTGGGTTTTTGATTTTTAAGTGGATAAAATGAGCAATAAGGTGTGCCAAGGGTTCTAGATGTTTTTATTGAAATAAAGTTATATTATAAAAAAAGATTTGAAAGGAGAAATAATGTATAGTTGATTTTTGATATTTTGACTTGGTGAAATATTTGTGAAAGAAAATATTAAGGATAATTTTTTTTTGCTATCTAACCCTTGAAATTAGGCAAAGAGAGTGAGTGTGATTGATACATGTTTGGAGAATAAAATCTTATTCAAAACAAAGGTATGAGCATATCTTCCTTGTGAGTGAAATATTGTTGGATGTTGTGAATGCTAAGTTGGAGTGAAAAGGATTGTTTGATAAGCATTGTTGAGTTTGATTTTGAGAAATCAAATGTTGATTGATGTGGGTTTTTTGGAATGAAATTTGATACTTGTTTGATAAGCATTGTTGAAAATATTGAGTATCATTGTTATGTGGAGTTGAGAACTATCTTGAACTAAGGTTTGTGAAATATCATGAGTATCATTTTTATGTGAGGTTTGTTTGATAAGCATTGTTGACTAAGCTTTCATTGAGTGACTGATTGAGTGAGTTGGTTGGGCTTAGTTGATTGAAATTGTTGGAGTGATAGTTCAAGTTCTATGAAATAAATTTTTCTTTATTCTTAATTGATTTGAAGAAATTTTGGAAGTATTTGAGTGTTGTGTGAGAGTGAAACATATTGAGTCTCTAACCATTCTCTATATGTTTTTGTGGTAAAATAAGAGATATTGAAAGTGATTAAGTATTGTTGTGAGTGAGAAGCATATTGAATCTCTAACCATTCTCTATATCTTTATGTGAGATTAGAACAAGATTTTGTGTGAAGCTTGTTTGTGTGATTTAAGAGGTTTTCTATAATAGAGTGAGTTAAGCTATGTGAGCTTTTGTGGAAGCTTACAATGTAGATTTGAGGTAATTCTTGGTGAAGACTTATTGAGCAGTTTGAAAAATTTCTAGTGAGGAGTTGTAGAGTAGATTTGAGGTAAGTCTTGGTGAAGACTTGAGAGTAGTGAGAGCAAGTTCTAGAGAGGAATTATGGATAGATTTGAGGTAAGTCTTTGAGAAGACTTGTGAGTAGAGTTGATTTATTGATTTTTTCAAACATTGAGTTAAGGTTTGGGGTAGATCTAGCAGATTTGATTTGTGATTAATTCAAGCTTTGTGTTAAGGCTTGAGGACAGATTTGAAGACATATTTTGGTGTAGATTTGAGGACAGGTTTATGCCAAACCAGAGATAGAGATTGAGAAGATTTGTGGTAGACCAAAGGACTATATTTAGTGTAGATTTGAGATAGAGATTGATCAGATTTGTGCTAGAATGAAAGATTGTGTTTAGTGTAGATTTGAGATAGATATTGAGAAAATTTATGCTATACCGAAGGACTATGTTTAGTGCATATTTGATATAGAGATTGAGAAAATTTATGCTAGATCAAAGGATTGTGTTTAGTGTAGATTTGAGATAGATATTGAGTAGATTTGTGCTAGACCAAAGGACTATTTTTAGTGCATATTTGAGACAAATATTAAGAAAATTTTTGCTAGACTAAAGGACTATGTTTAGTACAAATTTCAGACAAATATTGAGAAAATTTGTGCTAGAATGAAGGACTATGTTTGGTGTAGATTTGAGACAGAGATTGAGCAGATTTATGCTATATCAAAGGATTATGTTTAGTGCAAATTTGAGATAGATATTGAGAAAATTTATGCTATACTAAAGGACTATGTTTAGTGCAGATTTGAGACAGAGATGAGAGCAAGCTTTGGAGGTGACAAAGCAGAGGATAGTAGTCTCTAGTGGAAAGATATCCGTTGGCCAGGGTAGTGAGGATAGGTATTCTAAGTGAGGACAAGAGTCTTCAGTGGAGAGAGATCCACAAGCTAGTGCAATGGAGGTAGTAGTATTCTTAAGGTTCACCAGCCAGAGCAGAGGATAAGGAGTTCTCCTATGGATAGAGATCCATGAACTAGCTAAGGGATTGGCATCTCCTATGGATAGATATCCATGAACTTAATTAGGGAATTGGTGTCTCATTTGGATAGAGGTCCATAAAAATTGTAATAGGGAAAGGATTCCCAAGATATTTGTTTAGAAAAATTTAGTGAAATATTTTCTCTGTGGAGTAGCCCACATTGGTGAAGCACATTAAATTGGTGTCTCTATTGTGTGTGGTGATTTATGTATTGCGTTCATTACTACTATTGACATTACATTGATATATTGGATTATATATCTTGAGTAAAAAAAAGTTAAAAAGTGGTTTTATATTGTTCACCCCCCCCTCTAAGTATAAGCTTGTGTTCTTAAATGAACCCATCTCTACACAATCCTCATTGGTGGATATTGGATTTGAAACTTGCACCTCCTCTTGAAAAATATCTAAGGTGGTTTTAATATTTGGACATTCAACTTCATCCCATTGATTGTTCACATTAGACATCATTTGATTCGAGGGTGCTATATTAGATGGTTGGTGTAGGTTGGCTTCAATAACTCATGAAAAACAATCCCTCATGGAAAAATGTTGTGCCTCAACTCAACTCAGGGGTGAATTTTGATTTTTAGCCTTAGGGTTACGCAATTATAGCTTAACATTTCTTAAAGTACACCATCGTTCTACCATAATTGCCTCATTGAAGGCCTTAGGCAAGGATGAATCTTCAAGAAGCTTCCTTAGAAATTTGGACATTGAGGGGTCTAAGGATTCCATATAAATTTGAAAGGCTTCCTCTTCTGATATGTTGTAATATTTTACCACTTCAATGTACAACCCATGGAACCTATCATTGAAATATTTCATGGATTCATTAGGTTGTTTAAATTCCTCTGCTTTGTCACCTCCAAAGCTTATTTGATCACCTAAAAAAGATGTCATTCTTGCTCTTATTTGATCAAATATCATCATTAGTGAAACTCAAAAAATAACTTTAATCCCAAATTTGTTAGTTAACAAAATATCTTGCAAAGAAGCATTAAATGACTAACAAATTTCTAATGAAAAAATCATCACATTCATCAATTATAATGCATGAATTAAACCATAGCAATAAATAACATTCTCTAATTTGTAAAGGTTAGCATCAACACATCATAAATTAGAGATCTTTGAAATCAATAAACATGATCAACAAAACCTCATTAGTCAAGACCAATGTCTTAAAATAACTCTTTCAAATAACATGAACAAGTTAGCATGTAAATATCAATAAAGTAAACCAATTCAGACCCTCCTTCTAGTGCCAATTTTGTTGTGTATATAGGAGGCCAAAGAGAGTAGTCAAAAGGGACATGAAACATTCAAAAAATCAAATCTCTTAAGTACCAATGAACAACATAGCATTTAAAATCACAATAAAATAAATCATTTCATGCCCTCCTTCTAGCACCAATTCTATTAAGTGGAAATTTTGTCCAATTACAAAATCCCCATCACAGTCAAAATTTTGATTAGAAAACCCTCTTTTGAAAAGAAATATAAATTTCTCCAAGGTTCCTTTTACTTAATGTGTGCTTGTAATATTGTGAAGATGTATCAAATAAGTGCTAGGAATACCTTAGTGATTTACAAGTAACTATTAACAAGGGACCTATGTTGGTTTATTTTATTACTATACTAGTGATTGTTCATGAAACTTAAAAGAAATTAAAATGTGATTGGCCCTCATATGACCATGATGTAAAGCCTTAGTTCATTTTATATTGAAGTATTTTAGGTAGATTTTATCTTCTTTTGGTTAAGCAGATTTTAAACAAGTTTTATATTGCATTAAACCCTACTTTAAGCATGAAATAGAAGATTAAAATCTATCTCTAAATATGAATCTTAAATGATGATTGGATTCATTTTAACTTGCTTTGAGCATGAAAATAAAATGATGAAATGACTAGCTTTAAAATATAAAAGCCTTTGATATGATAAATAAATTACCCCTCTTTGATGAAATTAATTTTCATAAAGAGACGTCAATTTATTGCTCTAAAACAATGGCCTTTGAAATGCCATATAAATCACTCCCCTTTAATGAAATTGTGATTTTCATAAAGGAAATTTAATTTATTGCTTGTAAAATAAACATGCAAAGCTTGAAATTTGATTTACCTTCAAAATGCGAAATTATGTAAAATCTGAAATTATAAAATGCTTGTAAAAACAACTTTGAATAATTTTTATAATTTCAAAATGGCTTCAAAATAAAATCAAAATTGTTCTAAATAGAGCATTAAATCTTGTTCTTCACATCCATGCATTTATTTTTGGGATTTTAATTTTTTTCAATTTTTATTTTAATTACCAAAGTTTTAAAAAAATTGCAAAAAAATAAGGGTTAGAAAAATAAAAATAATTTTTGGAAAATGGACTAGAAAGCTGAAAATGTTAACATACAAAGCACTCTCAGTATAATGCTACCCTACATAGCAAAACCAGAGATAGTGAAAATTTTCAATAGGGTAATCTGACCTAATCAAACCTACAACAGCACAATTTGGGTTAGATCAAGTGCTAGCCTCTAAGGAAAATAAATGGAATCTACACCCCATAGATCTTCACGTAGTGCAACCTTTTTACAACATTAAACACTAAATAAAAATATAGGAAAGCATAGAGAAATATTGATAGTAAAAAACTACCCTCCAAAATTGTCTCCTCCAATCTTGCTCACAAGGTGCAAGTTTCTGAATTTGTTTACATTAAAATAGAATAATGGTCTATTTGGTTACAAAAATTCTAGCCTTGGCCTCCAAAAAGTCTAGCCTTTGGCCTACAAAAAATCCAACCCTTGGCCTGCAAAAAGGTCCAACCCTTGACCTACAAAAAGGTCCAACGCCTACCTTGGTAATCGTCGCATGTCTCCATTCCTTTCATAACGCTCTTCAACAAACATTTTCCCATTAAGAAACCACCATCAATGATGATCTTATAGTGTTGGGTGGTATTTTCACCCGATTGTGAAAACACACTCTCCGATAGGATTTGGGTTCTAAATCCTCTGCTTGCAAAGAAACAATTTCTCCAAGGTTCCTGTTATGTCAGCATTTTGCATCTGTGTATTAATAATCTCAAATAAAGATATTTAATTAAAATGCTTGGAACACCTTAGTGGTTGCAAGTAACTGAAAACAAGGGGCACTGTGATTTATTTTATTGTGAAACTGTAAATGATTGTTCATTGAACCCGAGTGAAGCAAATGTTATTTGATATTTATATGACCATGTTGTAACTTCAAAAATGAAATTTAATGAAATGCCATAAATGAAGGAATTATTTATGGATTTTGAAGTTTTTTAATTTTTATTTTATTTTAATGCCTGAAAAATTAAAATTGGGGTTTCTGAAAATAAAGTGTAGTAAAAAGAAAATAAAATGCAAAGAAAAAGAAATTAAAATTGCATTCAGTTTGATGCTATCCCGTCCTGGCAAAATCGAAGATGTGAGTTTTCCATGCATGCAACTGAACCTATTGAACCTGCAAAATCCGCACAATCCAAATAAGTCAAGTGCTGGTCTCTAGGGTTTACTGTAAAATTCAAATTTCAAATATTCGCCTAATGCAACCCACAAAAGTGGCATTTAACATTATCTATAAATCTGAAATCTGAAAATAAAAGAATAAACATTAAATCCATTGGCATGCACAGAAGATCTCCTTCTTTCTTTCCCACAAAATGCAAATTTTTGAACACTTCTGCATTAAAAAAAAATATGTCATTTTACAGCAGCAAAACTTTCTGGTTTTCTCAAAACCAGCAAAAGGAAGGAAAACAGCCCCAAAGCAGGCCCAGAATGACCCTCTGGCCTCTAGCACTGCAACTCTGCTCTAGCGATTTCGACCTCCGTATCTGTCCTGTGCTTCTACTTTTAAAGCTTGGCAATGCTCTCTGTTTCGACCTGTGATGCTTCGCTTCATCTTCCAGATCACATCGTTTCATATTCTTTGACTGCGTGTGTTTTGGCCTTATGCCCGACATTGAGACGTTTAATCTTCTCTGTAATGCTTTTGCAGCCTGTACGCCATGTGTCCCACACTTTTTTGCACGTTCTGTAACAGCCCCATGAAAATTGTGACAAAAAAAATAGCATGCAGCTTTGTCTGCCTTCCTGGCCGCGAAAACGTGACATGTCACGAAATCGCGACATGTCACGATATCACGACATTTTCCTGCCAACAGCCTTTCTGCCATCATGCCCAGCGAAAATGCGACATGTCACAAAATCGTGATGCATTTCTCGTTCGGTACCATTGCTCACAACCTATCGCAAAATCGTGACACCTTTCCACTTGAAGCTGTCTTGCGGCAACCTGTCATGAAATCATGACGTTTTTCATCTCCGTACGCCTCGGCCGCAACCTGTCACGAAATCGCGACGCTTTTTTGTTTCCTTCACTCTGGCAGCTTTCTGTCATGAAATCGTGATACTTTCTTGTTTCGTACTGCTCTTGTTGTTTTTGCCGTGAAAACATGACATGTCGTGAAATCGTGACATATTTTGCTTTCCGTACAAGTTCGCTGCTTGGAGCCGCAAAAACGTGACCTGTCGCGATATCGCGACATTTTTCTGCTTTATGCCCTTTGGCCGTTTCCTGTCACGAAATTGTGACGCTTTTAGTGCCTTGCCCTGTTTGACTAGTTTGACCCGCGATTTTGTGACATGTCTTGATATCGCGACACTTTTCGTTTTTAGCCAGCGACCGCGCAACACGTCACGAAATCGTGACACTTTTCCTTTTTCGCCAGCGACCGTGCAACACGTTGTGAAATCATGACACTTTTTCATTTTTGCCAGAAACCGCGCAACACGTCGTGAAATCGTGACACTTTTCATTTTTTCTAGCAACCACGCAACACGTCGTGAAATCGTGACACTTTTTCATTTTTGCCAGTGACTGCGCAACACGTTGCGAAATCATGACACTTTTTCATTTTTGCCAGCGACCGCGCAACACGTCGTGAAATCACGACACTTTTTCATTTTTGCCAGCGACTGCATAACACGTCACGAAATCGCGACACTTTTTCATTTTTGCCAGCGACCGCGCAACACGTCGCCATATCGCGACACTTTTTCATTTTTGCCAGCGACCGCGCAACACGTCGCGATATCGCGACACTTTTTCATTTTTGCCAGCGACCGCGCAACACGTCGCGATATCGCGACACTTTTTCATTTTTGCCAGCGACCGCGCAACACATCGCGAAATAGCGACACTTTTCATTTTTCGACAGCGATGGCGCGACATGTCGCGATATCATGACACTTTTTATCCTTGTGCAATTTTGTCCCTTTTTCTTGATTTTTAGCATCTGGGTCACTGCAGTCTTCTCTGAAAGTATGCAAAAAAGGTGGGTCCCCAATTTTGGGGTGTTTTGTGGATCAGCCACAACAAATGGTGACTCTGCTATCAAATGCTCCTGAGCATTTTCTTGAGAACCCAACCTGGAAGCATACAAACTCGAAAACATGCGTTAGCACATCAAAAATATAAACTCATGCCCCAAAGATCAGAAATACATGAATCATCAGAATCATCAAGTATTAGCTCGGTGTGTGCAATGAATTTCATTCCCTATCGTTTGAAATTGATCAACATTCCATCGTCAGTTTTACATGAATGCATGTGTGAGATTGTGAATGATTTGTGTAACCTAATAAATATGCTAAGAGATTTTGCTTTTATAAGATGCATAGTTTTTCTTCTAGATCATATACAAACATTCAAGATTATCAAACCCTCTTAGGATCAACTATATGTATAATGAATTGCTTTATTAGATCCCAAAGTTGGTTATGAGTCCCTACTATCTTGAACCCATGTGCAAGTGGATGTGAAATCAGAACTTTGGGGAATTAGACTCCCAACCTAATCGAGATGGGAGTTTAACCCTATCCTTACTATCCTGATTTAGAATTCATTACCTCACTTTGAGCAAAATAATTTAACCAAATTATGAAAGAAATGGTCATGCTAGTCTAACTCTTTGAACAATCAGTGGTCTTGTTTTTTAGACAAGACATGTTGCCATGCATGGGCATACTTAACCCCATAATCCAAGACTTATCCTCATTTCTTTGGACCTTGGGGATGACTACCCATCCTTTGCAGAGGACAAGTGGTACGATCCTTCCAATCCAATGTAAAGATGAGATGGGAAATTTTTATTTTTTACTTCTTGGACCTTAGGGATGGCTACCCATCCTTGCTATGGACATGTAGTACGATCCATCCAATCCAAACTTTAAATGTAAATGGAGAATATTAATTTTGTTGCTTGGACCTTGGGGATGACTGCCCATCCTTTGCAAAGGACAAGTAGTACAATCCTTCCAATCCAACATTTAACATGAAATGAGATATAGGAGCTTTGGGGAATTAGATTATCAACCTAAGTGAGATGAGAATTTATGCCCTATCCTTACTACTCCATGTAGGTCGAATCAAAGTTTTGGGGAATTGGATCCTCAACCTAAGTTCGATGAGGATTTAGCCCTATCCTTACTACTCTGATTTTAGGCTTTAAGCTTAATGGAAGTGGTCAAAACCACTGTTTAAGGATCATGTTGCATAAAGAGGATAGACATGAAATACTTCTTTCGCCCAACCTTTTTCTTCCAAGCAAGGTTTTGATCATTTTGCTCAAGATCCTTTTTAATGTGTATAAAATGTGCTTGGTTCTAGATATCTCAAGACTCAGTTCCCAACCTTAGGATCTTCTTCTTATTTAGGTGATAGCATAACCTTAAGAGGATTTGACACACTTTAATGATTTGTATTTGAAATGCATTTGCAACTAAGATGGCATGTATGTGCAAAGTGAGGTGTAATATGAATGCACTGTCTTTTGAATTGCGGATGAAATTTTGCCATATAAAACTGACTACTTCATGCATCACAAGATTCAAACGATATTACTTAAAATGTTTGTGTTACTTGTGGAGCTTCTACAACACAATTCCAATGTTCCATATTTCCCCGATCTAGAACATAAGTTAGCATCTCAAGGTAACTTTTTCATCATTTATTATTATTATTATTATATATATAAACAAACTAGACATGTCAGATAAACACACAACTTTAAATTAAAACTTATTCAATCCAAAGCCAAACTGCAATCCCAAAAATGAAAATTTGAAAACAGAAACCAAAAATCAAAAACCAAAATCTATATACAAATGTACACTATAATACAAGATGATGCAAAGCTTGGCTTATCACTTTCCTAGATCCCAAACATGGTTAGAACATTTCAACAAAAATATAACATGATATGCATGCCAAATGTTGTGGGAATCCCACAAAAATAAGACAAGACCAAATAATGCAACAAATTTCCACTTGCCATGCTCACCATACCAATTTGATTTAGTTCCAATATTACTCTCATAGGTGAGCACCAAATTACTAAAATGATTAGACAATAAATGATTTTCAATTTTATCATGTCTATTCTTTAAAACTTCCATTTCCAAACTCAATATTTGATTTAGAATTAGGCTATCCTTTTCAAATATGCAATTTTGTAAGTAGGAGCCTATTTCTACAAATTTTAAAGCCAAATTATTTTCCAAATTTGCAGGCCAATCACATTTGTGCAACAATTTACAAGCATCTAGGATATTTATCAAATTAGGATCATAAATTTTTTTTATCCTAGATTCAATTAGCAATTGTTGATGAATTTGATTTAACAATTCAAGTGCATCAACTTCTTTTCCATTCATTAAAACCATGTTATTAAAGGTGTGATTAAAAATTATACCTTGTTTTTCATTTACCTTTAATGACATTTTATCATAAACATTATTTAAATTCAAAATATGGTCCTCCTTTTCAATCCTCAAACATTCTTGGTCAAAGTGTATGTCAAGTAATATGTTTTGATGATCACTTATTTGAGTTGCTTCCAATCGATCCATATCTTTGTCATTTGGTTCCAATTCTTTGTTCACTATCCATGGTATCTCTTCATTTGAATCCTCCAAATCATCATGCAAACTTGCATCCACACTTTCAATGAATTTATATTCAACATGATCAAATTTTGTCACCTTTTCAAATCCTGTGAATATGAGATCTTCATATGATGTAGAAGGTTCAACATCCTGCATATCAAGGGAAATATGAGTTTCATTTATAGGTATGTGAGAAAATAATGCATTACCATACCTTCCCCAACCATTATAAAAATTATCTTCCAAACTTGTGGGATGAAACTCCATGGTATTTGTGACATGATCCTTTGATTCATTCATAAATACTTTTTCTTCTTTGTCCTTGGCAATAGGATCATTATAATCTTCCAAAATTTGATGAGATTTGAAACCCTCTTCCAAAACATCCTCAAATTGTACAGGAGTTGTAATATCTTCCTTTGAGTAGGCGATTATGTCATCCTGCATATCAATGGGCACACAAGCTTCATTAGTAGTTTTGGAATGAGTGTAGTCTTCCCACTTCTTCCAAGCATCATAATAATCTTCTTTCAAAATCAAGTGGTGACGTTCAACTACTTCTTCAACATCTTCCAATTCATCAATGTATTTCTCATCAAATTCATCTTCACCATCCTTAGATGGTTCAATTATTTCCAAAAATGGGTTATTTCTTGAATTCAAATTTGTAAGGCGATCATAATCCAAATTGGTAACCCATGATTCAATTTTATCATAGTTTGGAGGGTGAATAATTTCTTGATCTTTAATTTTACACATCTCATCAATAGTATCTTCCAAGAACAAGTGGTGAAACTCTATCATGTCTTCAAATTCATTTATTAATTTTCTTTCCATTTCACTTTCAACCATTTTATTTAATTCCATGGCAAGTTCCATCTTATCACATATATCAAACATTGTTGAATTTAGAATCCCTTCATCTAGATAATCGTGTATCTCTACATGATCCTCACTAGTGGATGTTGTCTTAGCGATTTGCACCTCCTCTTGGGCTACATCTAGGGTGGTCATAAAATTTGGGTATTCAAATTCATCCCCTTGATCATTCACCTTAGGTATCATTGGAGTGGAGGGTGCTATGTTTGATGGTTGGTGTAGGTTGGCATCAAAAGAACAATCTCTCATATGAACATGTTGTGCCTTTTCTTCTTCAAGACCTTGTCGTTCTATCTCTTCTAAGATCTCATGGATTTTCTCTAGGGACAAACCACTCAGTTTTTCTTCAATGAGTGAAGCAAGAGTGGGGTGTATGGCTCCTAGGTATACTTCCATGGCTTCCTCTTCTAATGTGTTAAAATTTTCCCACATTTGGGAGTGCAACTCACGAAATCTTCCATTGAATTGACTCAAGGATTCATTAGACTCTTTACATATGGAGGTAAACTGGTTTTTCAATATTTCTAAGTCAGCCTGATTACCAAAATTATTAAGATAGGTTGCTTCTAGTTGTATCCAAGAAGTCCTAACCTCCATGGGTAGTTGGCTATACCAAAAGAATGGTCTATCATCCAAAATGTATGCAAATAACTTACAAGATACCTCCTCATAAAAAATTTGGAATTTATATAATGTATCCTTGTAGACATGCAGTTTTTGCAAGTATCCTAGTGGCACCTCTTGATTAAAACACCATAAAAAATCCAATAACATTTTAGGAATTTGATAGGGTACCACAGGTATAGATAAACCCTCATAATGATCATCTATCATTGATACCATTCTCTCTCTTAGAGACATTATTTCAGCTCTCAGGGACACCATTTGCTCCTCAAGTGTCGCCATTAGTGAAACTTAAAATGTAATTTTAGAACCAAATCTGTTGAATATTCAACCTGCAATGTAAAACAGAAATCAAGTTAGCATCAACTAAGAGATGTATTTATTAAAATCAAATGAAAATAACTGTATGGAAATAACACTTTGATAATCAAGGCCAAAATTTTCAGAATTAAATCAAATCACATTTTTTTTTTTGTATGAACAATCAGAAAAATACAGCATACCTGAATTGCTTAAAATAAATAAATAAATTCAGGCCGTCCTTTTTACAATCCGCTGAATGTTAGAGGACTAAAGCATAAAAAATTTAAATTTAAATAATACTAAAATAAACCCGTTCGGCCCTCCTATCACCGATCCGTTGAGTGGTGTTAGAGGCCGAAGATGCTAATCACATGGACTTAAAATATTAAGCAATGTAAAGCTCTTAAATAATTAAAAACCTGTAGCATCTAAAATCACGATAAAATAAACTTTTCATGCCCTCCTTCTAGCGCCAATCTGTTGAGTGGTATTTTCACCCGATTGTGAAAACACACTCTCCGACAGGAACCTTGGAGAAATTGTTTCTTTGCAAGCAGAGGATTTAGAACCCAAATCCTATCGGAGAGTGTGTTTTCACAATCGGGTGAAAATACCACTCAACATATAGTAAGCACCTTTTTATTTTCATATAAAACAAATTGGTCCTAGTGATACCTTTGAATACCTTCTCCTTTTAACAATATAGAAATTATATCAATATTACATGTATATGCAGGAACAACCAAATTGGAAAGAATCTTTGCTTTCTTTCCATGGTAGCCTCAATCACTCCCTTCTTCGACCTTTTATAGTTCCATGATAGTAAAGAAACATAGCCACACTAGCCTCTCATAGTGCTTCTACTACATGCACCTCAAGACCCACTTGTAATGTTCATCATGATCACATGCATAAGGGATATTTTGCTTCACATGTAATCGTTGGCTTTCTTTTACATTCCGAGGATTTGACATCATATTAAAATTATTAGTGTGAACTATTTTTTTCTTGAAATATTCTACATCAAGGCTTTAGACCATGCAAAGAGAAATATTTCATTGATCTTTGATACCATTATCCTTGCAATGGTTGCCTGTGACACTATAGCAAAACAGCATGTAGGCAGGTGGAACCTACCCCATTATCGTGTTAGCACTAAATTCGGCTATTTTTCATTGTTAGACTTAGGCACATGATGTGCTCTACCATGTTTGAATTCTCCATAATAGCCATTGTTACATACTTTTGCACATTATTACAATAGCTCAACTCCTTCCATACCTTCGTCATGCATGTTTGGCTCCCATTCCAAATATCCCATTGTTCGGTATCACTACCCATGTCAGCTTCAATGGTCTAAACCTTGAAGTTCACTAATACATGCTATGAAATTGCTACAATAAATCTATGGATTTAAATATTGTTGCATTGTTGTCTTTGTGAGGGCAGGATTTCAATGGATACCCATAAAGATTCTCATTCATCCACTGTGTATGCTATCCTACGTATACCCATTAAACTACCACCATGTCATCTAATTTTCATTATGTTTCCCCATTGTGGATGTCGTTGACATATTAATTTCTCCATATATGTGTCTTCACATTATCATCATGGTTTTGTAACCATTTGATACATGTTAGATTGTCCTTGTTATGGTGCTCATCGATTCCACTATTATTAGAATTAATTTTAGTGTTATATGGTGCACCTTCAACTTGTCATAAGGCACTTTTTGATGTATTTTACCTTCTACAAACATGAACCTGATCGAACATGACACTACTGTCATCTTATCACCTACCATGTCGATAGTCTATCTACTATGTTGATATCAATCCCATTGATAACACTGACGATGATACCTGTGATCATGTAAGCCGACTCCAAAAATAAAATGATTTGCGAAAATATCATTACTGGATTTCTATGATATGGGCATGGACTCGTCGCGCATCGTGGGTGGTAATGTAGAGCTCCATACGAGAATTTCCTAATGTGGAGTGTTATTTATGTGCAATCAATTTATAGACCCTGAATCTCTCTGACGTTGTGCTATTTCCATACAAACTATGGAATCCATAGTCCCCTGCCAATGTATTTGGTCTACACTATTGTGGGCCAATTGAATTTTGTATTTTGCATAGTTAAGCCTTGGTAGTTTTGTTCTATCCACATCCATAAATTTTGAACCATAATTTTGGCAATAGATACTACGAGCACTCATCGTGGTTCCAATTTGGCTATGTCACCATCACCTCTACAACTCAATCACCATCATTATCCATATCTACTATGGGATTTGCAACATCTCAATTGTTGTTTACATCCTATCCAAGCCATATTTCCAAATCATCATCGAGAGATTATTCCACATAAGCTACCATGTCATAATTGCTTTCACCCTGGTAATCTATTGTCCTTGTCATAGTAATCCATGCTTGTTTCTCTTGATGTGAATATTGCTCGATAATATCCCTTGCCAGATCTACATTGTCATCACACATTGCTCAACTTTCATGTTCTACATTGGAACTCGGTCAAACTTATCCATTCACACTATATTTTTTTACATTGATCTCGGATTGTGCTAATTTACCATAATATGTATTCAAACTATTGTCGTGTAGCCTACCTGAGTCCTCGCTATGCATTGGTCCATCTAAACCCCATATAGTTCTTGTGGTCATCCATCGAGGTGTCATATCGTCCACGCCCTTAACCTGCATCCATAAAAATCACACAAATGGACATTACTTCAATAGAACCAAACCTATTTATCTAAATTATTACAAATCATGAAACACAAAGGAAAACCAATGCCAAAGTGAACGATTTGCTTTATTCACTTTTTAATTTTTATTTAATATATATATATATATATATATATATATATTATTTTTATATTTTATTATATATATTTATATATATATATATATATATATATTGTTTATTTTATTTTATTGTGTCTCATTAACATATCCATGTGTATATATAATATACACAGATATATTAATATTTAATTTATTTTTATTTTATTTTATTGAATTTAAATGTTTTAATTAATTAATTTCAAACATTAAAATTAATCAAAACAACACCAAATCAAAACCATGAAACAAAAACCAACCAACACACCGAATACTTCCAAACAAAGACAAGAAGACATCACAAACTAAGGAACCTCGGAGTCTACATGGTGAGCTCATGGCTATGGTCCTATCAAACATGACTACTCAAAGATAACCAAAGTCTTTAAAACCAAAATTTTAAGGTGGGTCCCTAATTTTTGGGGCTAGTTGTGTGATAGTCACAATAGGTATCCCCTCGATACTGGCTCCCTTAGGTTTCCCTTATAGGATTCCCTCAACTTTGGTACCAAATCCTATGCCATGGCCATTTAGATGAACTCTCTCTCTATGAGAAGTAGCTACAATATTTTTGATCTTCAACTAGCCCAGGGTAAGCTCTGTGTTCCAAAAAAACTCGTGGTATTGGTCATGATTCAATAAGCTAACTCACTAGTGGGGAAGCTCCTTAGAGCTTGCCTTGACATGGACTCCATACAAAAGTGGGATTTATCCAAGTGGAAGCCTTAATAAAATATGGAAATAGTGGCACTTCCCAAAGTTTTCTTTCTTATTAAGTTGCTCAGTGTTGAAGACTCGATTTGCATCCTAAAATTGGGGCACTAGTTCTATGGCAAGCATAGTCTTTTCTTGAGGAAATCAGGTCCAAATTTTAACCTAAAAACCCAATGTATCAACTCTACTCTGATATGGATCAAACTCCTTAGTCTACCTATCCAATTATGGCATGAAGACATTCTCCTAGGGATTGTGAGAGCCATAGGATATCTCATCTCTTTTGACCCTACTACAAAATTGAAGTTGAGGAGGATTTACACTAGAATGTGCATCAACATAAATCTAGAATTTAAACTACAAAATTCCATCAAGCTAGTCTCTAACATCCCCTCCTAGAATAAAGAAATAGAGTATGAAAACAAGCCTTCCTTTTGCTCCACCTGCAAGAAGCAAGACCACCTTTCTTCCCGATACCCATCCTTCAAGAGTGATCTAGAACCCAAAAAAGTGTGTCAAACAAGGATTCCAAGAAGTATTCTACCACCTCAAATAATCCTTAGGAATTTGTCCTTCCTTCTAGTGAGTGTTAGAATATGGACAAGGAGAAGTCTCGACATCCCCTAATCTAGGTAATCCTCCCTAATTCCTCGCTTCTCAATACCTCTCTTAATCCTCTAGTGTAATGCTAATTTAGAAAAGGGACCAATATATCTATATATCCTCTAGTTTAATGTTAATTTAGAGTATCCTCTAGTTTAATGCTAGTTTTGTAAGGGACCAATATATCCTCTAGTTATTTCTTTCTATAATATATCCTCTAGTTATTGCTTTCTACAATATATCCTCTAGTTATATTTATCCCCATACTCTAGTTACAATATAGGTCCCTTAGATATATCTGCTAGTTTAATGCTAATTTAGAAAGCAATACAAGAGTATTGGTCCCTTACAAGAGTTTTATGCTAATTTATAATGTCTATCCAACCTAGATTTCTCTTTGTGATATTTTCATAGGGTCATCTGGTAAGGATACAGACTTGGATGACATGAGAAGGGTCCACATCACATTGTTGAGCTTGAATACTGAGAAGCACTAGATCACTCTAGTCTAGAATACAGATCTTCTACCTCAAACTCTTCCTTCAACCATACCTTTCAACGACTCACTCTTGAGTATGAAGAAGAGGATGAGGAGAGCGATGATTGTGATGATACTTATGATGAATACTTAGACCCTAATTTTACACCTCATTTACATGAGTTCTATCCAGATATTGTATTGCATACATTCACAATTGATAATATTACAGATGATTATATCTTTGATGAAGATTTTAAGGATTATATCTCCGATGAAAATTTTAGGTAATTCCAATATATGGAAGCAAACCTAGATTGGATCATTCAAATATTTTATGGTCCCCAAGAATATGTGGCCCCTACAGAGCCCATCAAGAGAGATGAGTGTTATACCAAGATGTTTCCCATAGATCACACCATCTTTCACTTCAACAAGGAGTGTGAGTGCCCTCAGCCAAATCCACCACCATCACCTTGGCCACTCCTGTAGAATCGTCATTCATCCACCTTAGGTTAGTTGCATTCTAGAGACAGTGAGCCATCACTCCTCGAATCATAGCCACCTCATTTCCACTAATTCAATATGATTTATATTTACTTGTTCACCCCACTTCGTAACTCGTACAATTTGGTAAAGTTTATTCTGATCTATGCTAGCCTTATCACCATGGACATGATTTCATCCTCGTCATCCATCATCAAATTTATCCTATTTGAAGAGTTCTACAAGATTCAAACACTTACATTCCATAGCAACCTTCATCCTCCTCTACCTAAATTTTTTAAACCAAATTAGAGTGGGAGTCCTCTAAGTTATTTGAGCATGTGGAAGATTATATCCACATCATCCCAACTCCACATTAGCTAGAGGAAGGTTATATCAATATGCTTATCAAAGAATCTATCAATGTGAATCTTAGCCAAGATGTAGAAAATCCATAAATCATGAAAAATCCAAAATATTTGTTCGTAGAAGAGAAATAGGGTATGATCGATGTCTTAACAAGAAATAAAGACATATTTATGTGGTCATACAAGGATATGCCTAGAATTAATCCCAATTTGGTGGTCCACAACCTTACCTTAGTGCTAGAAGCTAAGTATTTCAAGAAAATCTAAGAAAAAATTATCCAACTGTAGCATTAATTGTCAAAGAAGAGCTATAAAAACTACTGGACATGAATTTCATAGTCCCAATTGATTATCCAGAGTGACTCTCTAACATGGTACCCATTTGTAATTCAAATGGGGGTACACATATGCATAAAATTTTGAGATCTAAACAAAGTATACCCCAAGGATGATTTTCTACTACCTAACATTGATCAATTGGTAGACTCTTGCATAGGCCATGAAAAGCTATCATTAATGGATGTTTTCTCAAGATACAATAATATTAAAATTAATCTTGATGACCAACATAAAACATCATTTACCACACCCTAGGGGACTTTTCATTACAAGATGATGCCTTTTGACCTTAAGAATGTAGGAGCTACTTATCAAGTTGCCATGACGTGCATATTCCATGAATATATGCATAAAATCATTGAAGATTATGTGGATGATCTGATTGCTAAATCTAAAATACGTCTTGAGCATATTGAGGTTCTAGAAAAATTCTTTGATCGACTGCTTGAACATAAGGTAAGTTTTAATACTAAGAAGTGTGTATTTGACATCACATCAGGTTAGCTTCTGTATCGCTCCAAATTTTTCGCATCCTTACCTTCAGGCTATAGAATCTGTGCCCAAAAGGAGGATGGGAAAAGGATGGCATGATACCTCGGATTGAGAGGCCTTGCGAAGGTCCCGCCTCTCGGGGGAGGTGTATTATGGTGATTTTTCAACGGATGGTGGGTTCACCAGGAAACATTTGAATGGTAGTTTCCATGCCTAGGTTGGGAATGTGTTTAATGTGTTCAGTTTTATCTTTAAACATTTGAGTCCTAGGTTTGGCCAAATGAATCTAAGTTGTTCTATTATGAAAATGCAGATTAAATGAATACAGAAAAACAAATTAGAACAAAAAATAGAGAAAGTAAGCAAGATTAAAAAGCCATACCTGATCCGGATGTCTGATGAAGATTCTAATTCTTGAAGCAGTCAGGATCGCCTCTGATTTGACAGGATCGTCTGCTATCAGACAAGATCGTCTAAGATTTGATGAATTCGTCAAACAAATTCGTTAGATACCTGCAATCAGAGAAGTAGACACAAAATGTAGAAAATGCAACTATTCTAACAGAGGGCAATGATGTAGAATAATAGCAATAACATTAAAATGATGATAATAAGGAAAATACGAGTGCACTACAATGATTTGATGACAATTGGTGACTTTATTATGCATTTAAAGCTACATGGGTGAACTCCAAAATGCAAAGTAATAAGGAATAAACTTAGATTTAACTAAATGCAGAACAATGTATAAAATAAAAGGATGAAGAAACACAAACTCTGGGTACTGATTGCCTCAATGTTTACTGCAGTCGAAATCATCTCGCATTGGTAAAAAATCGTCTCGAATCGAACAGGATCGTCCAAGACGAACTGAGCTTGCTCCGGATGAAAGATACTAAGGTTCCTACAAAAAAATTTGGATAGGACTAGTGCAAATAGTAATTTAGGATGTCTTAGTGCATATAAAGTCAAGTTACAGGAAATATCAGCCAGGGGTAGGTTAAGGGGAGGGCCTAAGTTTAAATAGGCTTAGGAGGGAGGTTAGGAGGTTGGGGATCATCCCAATTTGGGAGATCTCCAACGGGGAGGGTCTCTAACGGCGTAGACACGCTTCTGCCCAGATTAGAGATGCCATTGGAACAGAGGCTAATTGAGAAAAATCAATTTTGGGACAAGATCGTCTGGACGTCCTAGTCTAGACGAAATCGTCCGATCTGAGGCGATATCGTCTGATCGGCGACGATATCGTCAAACGGTCAAAACAAACTCTAAAAATGGTGTGGGAAAGGAGAAAATGGATTAAACGGCGATTTGGAAGCGGTTTTGGGGGTTAAAATTTGAATTTGAATATTTACTAGAGTAATTGTAATTATTTAAGGTTTTATTGCGCCAATTTTAGGGTGCTACATTTTGCCCCCTCTTTAGCGAATTTTTTGAAGAAAATGCGTTAAAGATGAGTTCTTCTCGATCTATGAGAAAGCAAAAATTTATTCCCATTTTTAGGCGACGATTCTAGGTCGAATCGTATGATAGCTTACTATGGTGCCCCCTCCGTGTTTTTATTCAAATCGAACGTTTGAGGTAAAAACGCGAAAAAGCAAAAAATTTTAAAATGCTTTTAATTGTTTTTGAATAAAATTAAGAAAAATAGGGTAAAACCCTAATTCATTTGTTACTGTTCATTTTCCTAGTTTTTAGAGCTCTGGAGACAAGATGGTTGAGACAACGCACAGATCAAAAGAGGTCCGGCGTGGGCTATGGGTAAGGGTCTAAATTGAATGTAGAATGCTTAATTTTTAGAATTTTATGCTTTTTAGATTAGATTTGATTGATTTTTGAGCATCGTGGCCATTTTTGGGCTATCGACGTTGTCAAGACAAAATTGTCTCGATATCGCCGATTTCGTCCAGAGGCAAAATCGGAGAAATGGGGACGATTTCGTCAAAAAGGGGACGATTTCGGATGGCAAAATCGGAGACGAATTTGATTAAATTGGGGACAATATCGTCCAATTGTGAACGATATCATCATTTATGAAATTGAACTTATTTGAACTTGCATTTTTAATTAATGATTTATTAATGATTTTTATTGTTGATTTTGTTTATGTTGCAGAGAGGATTACTAAAGAGCAGAGAGTGGAAATATGGCAGACTAAGGGATGACTTGGCCACCCTATCACAGGCAGAGTGAGATCAGCTAGCTCAGGTCGGCCTGCAGCATGTGGCAGAGATGCCACAAGTTTCTACAGATATGGGGCTACTGACAGCCCTAGTAGAGAGGTGGTATCCGGGTTCTTCATGTTTTTGATTACCGACAGGGGAGATGACTCCCACACTGGAGGATGTATGGAGGATTTTGCGGATCCCCATACAAGGACGGCTGATCACTCCCATGGCCAATTAGGGCCACGTGATGATGCGACTGTGTGGCGATCCGAGCTTCGCCCTGGAGAAGGGCGGAGTGAACATCGAGTCACTGTGCCAGATGCTTGGGGCATCTAGACTCACACGGGTTTTGGTTGGGGTGATATGTGGACTTTTGTTGTGCCACCAGAGTGGATGCAGGGTACCATGGGTACTAATAGATGTGGTCTGCGACATGAGAGACCATGGGTACAGGTTTGCTTGGGGGAGCTTTGTACTCTACCGGTTGTATAGGATCCTTCATGGGGTCGTATACAAGGGTGGCCGATGTCTGGTTATGAAAACTCTACTATAGATTTGATGTTGGGAGCACATTGCAATGCGAAGGCTGGTAGGGCTCCCACTGACATGGATTGACGGGGAGAGGCCCCGAGTTTTCTACTGGTGGCTCCGAAGAGGGGCACAGCAGTGTCTCGAAGACTACTAGATGACCTCGTCTCCGACCAAATCACCTGGAGGCCTTGGAGAGATCATCCAGGGTGGGCCGAGGATGGACAGGAGCTGGCTTGCATCAGGCGAGTCTGCTGGCTGAGGATGGAGAGGGGAGAGGTGGAGCTCCACCGGTATGACCGAGTTTTGAGGCAATTCGGTCTACAACAGGGGATCCCATCTCTGAGATACTATGAGTTTTCTTCGACTATCCGGGATAACACTATAGTTAGTGAGGCTCTAGATATGCAGTGATTTTGGAGTCAGGATGCAGATGATGCCCCCATTCAGCCAGTGGATGGGGACGACGTTGGGGTAGCTGACGGCTATGATGCCTAGTACACAGGCATCTGCCCTCCTCGGATGATGAGAGCTCAGGGTCTGATTCATGCAATTGTGCATTGGATGGGGAGGCAACACCAGGCATCCATTGAGGAAGCACAGGTTCACAGTGGGAGAGAGCAGAGGAGGCCACAACAGTGGGAGAGGAGGGAGGAGAGACCCCCTTCTCCGTAGAGAGAGAGACCACCATCGCCTGATAAGGGCAAGGGTGTGGACACAGGAGAGAGTAGTGAGATGGCTACTCTTTAAGCAGAGACTGTCCGTCTCTAGGCACAAGTGTAGACTTTGTAGGAGGAGGTTGCACGACACTGAGCGGAGGCTACACAGCTCAGAGATGAGGTTGCACACCTCAGAGCATGGAGTGGAGGAGCGAGCACTCAGGAGCTGGCACGGTCGATTGCTCAGACTGTGTTCTACTAGGGTATCTACTTCTAGATGGTGCCAGAGGGTCAGAGGGTACAGCTTCCAGTCGACATTGCTAACCCGATCAGGATTGGGTCATCGAGGACTTCATCTCGATCAACGACTAGGACTCGTAATACCACACATACTGCGATGGGGCCACCTCGTCCACCTCAGGGCAGGGGAGGAGATGAGGCTGAGAGCTCAAGGGGTTCTCGAGGCTAGGCTACTGCACAGAGGATATATGATTGAGAGGATTGAGTATGCCAAGATGTAGATTGTGGCATACCAATCTATTTTTGATATGATGTACATATATTTGATATATATATAGATGAGATATTTTTTGATCATATGACTTGTCTTATGATGATATGACTTGTGTATATGCTTTTATGGTGCTTTAATGTTTGAAGTGTGATTGATTTGATGATTCATGTAATTATGTCATTGGAAATATTATGGTTTGAATGTCATGCTTTTTAAATTTTAAATGAAATAATCTGATGTAACAAATTGGTTGTTGGTGATGATAATTTGATAAAAAATAAAAGGGACTTTTAACAATAATTTCAAAGGACATTGTCGCTGTTATAGACCATTTCATGGAGTCGCCGCTCACTCGGTCGTCAAGCTAATCCCAGTATAGAAATATTGTTAAAAATTAAAGAGTGCTTAAGAGACTTAAGAATTTTGATGTTGTGATGATGCAAATGATGAGGATGATGATTTTGTTTTTCAAATTTCCATGAAAATATTATGCATGAAATATTGGAAAATGATTTTTGCTAGGCATAAATTCCTAAGTGTGATAAAATGTTGAATAATTCCTTAGAAATTATACCATGGTTGCAAATTGAAGGTTGACATGATGACATGAAATAGTGATAATGTGCATGCTTTTTTGAAAGCATAATTGTATAACATAATGATTTAAGTCATATTGTTTTTATGATTTTTAAATAAATGGGGAATAAAAATTGATACAATGGTTTGCGCTAGGCATAGAATATGTAGGTATAGACTTATACCATCATCGCGAAAATCAAAGAAGAAAATAGATTGTTTTATTGCATGGTTGATTTTTAATTTTTGAAAAATAAACAGAAAATATGAAGATGAGGACTTGCGCTAGTCATAAAATTCCAATTTTAGTTTTGGAACTATACCATCATCGCGAAAGTCGACAATATATAAATATGTGTTTTTATTGTATGGTTTGAAAGAAATTTTGATTTTTGATTATGCATGTAGTTGTCGTTATACTAAATAACTGTACTTTAAAGAAGAAAATGAATTTATTCCAAAAAATTTGCAGAAATATTTCAAAGTATCTTAAAGACAAAAGTTAGATTTATAAGGAATCCCATGTGCATATGTGAGTTTATTTAGCATTTTAGGAATCCCATGTGCATATGTGAGTTTGTCTATCCCATGGGATTACATGTAAATGGCTGATTTTTTAGAGGCAAATCATCACGCCTATCCAAATAATCTTGATAACATATGAGTTGATCATCATCTTAAAAAGGAAAGGGTTGACCCTTACTAGGAAATAGGCCCACACCACAGCGGGTAGGCCATGGTTCTACCTCGAAAGGTTCTTTCATGCCATTTTGGAAATGTCCCAAGCCTTTCCCTTTATATCCCATTTTAAGCATTATGGGTTTAGCTTTAATATATTCATTAGTAAAATAACACCGAGCATATCCATCATGATGAGTTTTAATATTTCGAGGTATTCTTCCCCAGTCATATCCTTTATAAATGAAGGCACAACTCCCAACTTGGTAAGTACTTCCCATGGGTTGTGGGAGGCCAAAAGTACGAGGAGATGGCGACAAGTTATTAAAAAGAATTGAAACTTGCATGAAAGCATTTGTTTTTTTTTATATTAAGATTGTGGATAAATCTGGTAAAAGTTCATCAGAAAGAGCGTAAGATGTAGAAGGATCATTCCCTATATCTTTAGATGTGGAAGGTATGATAGATGTTGATAATTTGGAAGTGTTAATGAATGGGTCTATAGGTTTTGAAATTATAGGGATAGAACATGAAGGATTGGTTACGGATTGAAGATCTTTTTGAGGTTCTAGAGTGATTTGTTTAGAAGATTGTTGATCTATATATGAGGGTGAAACGAATGGAGGAGAAATAGGTGAAGCTATGGGTGTGTGTTTCACAGTTTTAGATGAAAAATAAGAATTAGGATGTGTGGATGACAGAGCGGGGCAAAATTGCACTCCAACAGGTTCTGCCAAAGCACACATATCAAAGGGTCTAGGATCACCATGGATAGTGACCAACTGATTTTTAAATTTGAATTTAACACATTGGTGTAAAGTGGATGGGACAGCCCGCATTGCATTGATCCAAGGATGACCCAAGAGTATATTGTACGATGCGGGGCAATGTATAATAAACACGGTCGTATCTAAGGTTCTAGGACCAACTTGCAATGGGATGGTAATAACTCCACATGTTTCTTGTGTTTCGTCATTTGAAAGATTTATGATCATGTCAGTTTTCTTCATTTCATCACTTCTAAAGCCAAATCGTTGGTAGAAGTCAAAAGTACAAATGTTTAGATATGAACCATTATCAATCAGGACTCTTTTAACAGCTACATCTCCAACTAGAGCAGTAATATATAAGGGATTATCCTTATGTAAACTATGTTGTGGGATATCTTTATCTAGAAAGTCAATACAATCGACTTCTCGAGTGATGATAGTATTGGCCATGGCTTCAAGTTGAATATTTTGAGGTACCATCATTTGGCTTAATGTAAGCATCAACTCATCCCTATGGGTAGGAAAAGATCTTAATAAATCCAAAAGGTAAATTCTGGCTGTAGTATTGGATAATTGCTCATTAATATTGTAAGGGGGTTTAGGTTGAATATTGGAAGCATGATTCCCTTTATTGGGATTTTTCAAAACAAATGGAGCTGATCCATCATTCTGGTTTGGTTCTTGTTGAGAATTTTGAGCCTGTTGTCGGGTAACAACTCCAATGGTACCTACAATGTTATATTGAAGACGCTGAACTGGTATCGGTTGAGCGTTTATGGCTTTTTCATTAGATAGGAATTGATTAGAAGAGGGTCGAGTAGTAACTCTTCTAGGAAATGTTTCTTCTAGAACCATAGCATCTGTGATGGGTTGAATAGGATCTGATTCATTTTTAGAACTATTCGATTGGTTTGAAGTGATGTCTACTTCACTTTCAGTATCTGATTCTACATCACTAGGATCTGGAGTTTGAAAATTATGTAGGGTCTTGGTTGTGACCAGGGATAGGGTTGTGTCAAATATTTGAGGATCCTGAACAGGTAATTGTCTGCTAATATTTCCTACATATCGGGTAGGAGGACGAACATTATGATGTTCGATTTGATTGGCCACCTCTTTACCATGTCTTGGTAAAGGATGTTGAAATATGTCTAATGATTGATTAGCATTTTTATTTTTATTTTGGGGAATGTTCTTTTGAGTGTTATTAGGAGCATTTTGTTTAGTTTGGAAGGCTTGCACCTCCATTTCATTATTATCAATTAGATATTGTATTTTATGTTTCAACCTTTTACAAGCGTTGGTAGAGTGTCCAAGATCTCTATGGAAATCATAGTGTAAGTCAGCTCTGTATCCGGGTATGGTTGGATCAGGTTCCTGGATAGCTGGTAATTGAATAAAACCTCTTTTGAGTAATTGAGGTAAAATAGTTGATAATGGTTGATTCAATCTAGTAAATTCTCGAGGAGGTTTATCAGGAGGTTTCAATATAAATTTTTCTATTGTCTTTGTTGCATTGATATTAGCAACATTTTTGCTGTCAGTGACTCCATCACCTATGACTTGTTTGTTTTTATATTTATTTCTAGAGTTTTTCTCATCATCCTTCTTCCTAAGTTGGCCTCTCCTAATGAGGGCATCTTCTACTCTTCAAGCTAAATCTATAGCTTGATCGAAGGTAGTTAAAGTAGCAGTTGATAACTCATAAGATATTTGTTCTTGCAAATTATTGATAAAAATGTCCAACATTTCCCTATAAGGTAGCACAAAGTGCAATTTTCCTATCAACTGCCTCCATCTAGATAAGAAATCAGCAAAACATTCATCTTTGTCTTGTTTTAAGTTGTATAAATCTTTAATGGTTACATGCCTCTCGATGTAGGCACTAAATTGATGGACAAAAGATTCAGATGTTTCTTCAAAATTTCTCAAAGAATGAGTGGGTAGTTGATAATACCACTCTAATGCCATTCCACCTAAACTTTTTGGGAACATTTTTAGTAATAGCAAGTCATCATGTGATATATCATGACAGGCTATCCTAAACATGTGAAGATGCTCTATGAGATCTTCAGTTCCTTTATATATAGGCAGGATGGGCATGGTAAAATGCTTAGGGTACGGTTGTGCTACAACTATGGGATCCAAAGGTTGACTACATATCTCTCGATAATTGTATGAGGGACGGTAGGGATCTATCTGGTCCATGCGGGAAGCTAACTGCTTCACCATGGCTTCCAGATTACTAGTTTGCCCACCATATTGATCCGGTAGGGCATTAATATGAGATTTGTGAACATATGGAGGGACATGAAGATTAGATGCTATGTTGCTATTGTGTAAATTGTTGGTAGGAAAGGTGTTATGAAGAAATTTTGAAGTTGTATTATGATGTATCCCAGATTGTTGAAAATTGGTGTTTTGGCTTCATTTTAGGTTTTTGTTTACTTGAAGCATATTTATCAATAGTTTGGCGAAGTAAAGCAGTGAATGAAGTTTTATTTTGTGCGGGAATGATTTTAGGCTCAATAACAGGTTCCTTAGGAGGTTGGGTAACCTATTGTTTTGGCATATTTTGAATCATAGTGACCATATCTGTATTGGATGGTCCAGCCTTATCACTTTCTTGGTCAATAAAAGACAAGGGATTAGTGTGCACATCAAACATATGTTCCATGGATGCTTGAGTGTCACTAATTTGCCCTTTATCAATACGGACTGCCATATTAAGAGCACCAATGTTATTATTGAAAAATTTCCAAAAATGATCTAAGTTATCAAAAGCAATAGTTCCATCTGGAGCTACTATAGGGGATGAGGATCCATCCTCTTTAACATTTTATTCTTGTTCATTGTCTTCACCTAGGTCATATTCTGGTTGATCTAGAGTTTCTCCTTCCGAAATTGGATCCTCAGGAAGGACATTTGGGTTTCTGGTTTTATCTTCTAACCAATCTTCTTCTTCTCCTTCAG
This sequence comes from Wollemia nobilis, assembly GCA_028583015.1. Taxonomy (NCBI): domain Eukaryota; kingdom Viridiplantae; phylum Streptophyta; class Pinopsida; order Araucariales; family Araucariaceae; genus Wollemia; species Wollemia nobilis. Next base: position 6,221,418 of record JAQPPZ010000456.1, read on the forward strand.
TTTGTTTACCATTCCTAAGTTTAGGCATTGTGCTTAACTTAGATTTTAGCAAATATATATATATATATATATATATATGCTATAAGCTTAAGAGGTATATATTAATTATATACCTACTACAATATTTAAAATGAAATGTTTTGGTTTTTGTTATGTTTTTTTTTTTTAGTTTTTCTTTTTTTTGTAATAATATTGTAAAGATAACAAATAACACAATAAATGCAAGAAATAATAATAAAAGCAATGATCTAGTTTTCTATAAATAATTTATAAATGTCATTAATGGGCTCAAGTTCTTTAGGAGTCATGAAGTGTTCTTCTTCAAATTGAAAATTTTCTTTCAAGAATTTAATAAAAATGGCTATAGAAATATCATGTATTTCAGATTCTGGTTGATAGAAGTAAAGCTCGTGGCAATACTCTCGATATAACACAGCTCGAGGAACTCTATTCCATCTTTCCCTATCCATAAGAATGACCTCTTGGTCTTCTACATGACCTAGGAACTGGTGTATAATGGTTGCGTTCTCGAGGTATTCCTCGAAGGTGAAAAATTTTGAAGATACAAGAGCTCTCCTATAAGCTAACCATTTATGGCAAGCTCTCTGAAGTTCATGATAAAAGACAAGTTGATGAGGATCCAGGATTCTATCTAGGACAAGCCTTTTGATTTGTTTAATTTTTGTTGACCTAGATGAAATGACACCTAGTCTTCTATCAAGTTCGTCCCACAAAAGTTGATTTCTATCTATTTCAGGCACACTAAGCACAGAATTGATTTCTATGGCTACTAATTGGTTTTCGACATTTATAGTAACTGCTAATATTTTCTTAGGAGCTACCATCTAAACATGATATGCAACTTAGTATTTTTAAATGATTTTAAATGCATCTATGTTTTTTTGTTTTTTTTTATTTTTTGTTTTGTTTTCAAAAGGGTTTTAAATGCATTCACGTCGAGTTCACCAAAATGTATCACTCCAAATTTTTCGCATCCTTACATTCAAGCTATAGGATCCATGCCCAGAAGGAGGATGGGAAAAGGATGGCGTGGTACCTCGGACTGAGAGGCCTTGCGAAGGTCCCGCCTCTCGGGGGAGGTGTATTATGGTGATTTTTCGACGGATGGTGGGTTCACCAGGAAACGTTTGAATGGCAGTTTCCACGCCTAGGTTGGGAATGTGTTTAGTTTTATCTTTAAACATTCAAGTCCTAGGTTTGGCCAAATGAATCTAAGTTGTTCTATTATGAAAATGCAGATTAAATGAATACATAAAAACAAATTAGAACAAAAAATAGAGAAAGTAAGCAAGATTAAAAAGCCATAATTGATCCTGATGTCTGATGAAGATTCTTATTCTTGAAGCAGTCAGGATCGCCTCTGATTTGATAGGATTTTCTGCTATCAGACAAGATCATCTGACATTTGACGAATTCGTCAGACGAATTCTTCAAAGACCTGCAATCAGAAAAGTAGACACAAAATGCAGAAAATGCAACTATTCTAACAGAGGGCAATGATGTAGAATAACAACAATAACATTAAAATGATGATAATAAGCAAAATACGAGTGCACTACAATGATTTGATGACAATTGGTGACTTTATTATGCATTTAAAGCTACATGGGTGAACTCCAAAATGCAAAGTAATAAGGAATAAACTTAGATTTAACTAAATGTAGAACAATGTATAAAATAAAAGGATGAAGAAATGCAAACTCTGGGCACTGATTGCCTCAATGTTGACTATAGTCGAAATTGTCTCGCATTGGTATGAAATCGTCTCGAATCGAATAGGATCTTCCAAGACAAACTAAGCTTGCTCTGGCTGAAATATACTAAGGTTCCTGCAAAAAAATTTGGATAGGACTAGTGCAAATAGTAATTTAGGATGTCGTAGTGTGTATAAAGTCAAGTTACAGGAAATATCAGCCAGGGGTAGGTTAAGGCGAGGGCCTAAGTTTAAATAGGCTTAGGAGGGAGGTTAGGAGGTTGGGGATCATCCCAATTTGAGAGATCTCCAATGGGGAGGGTCTCTAACGGTGCAGACACGCTTCTGCCCAGATTAGAGATGTCGTTAGAACAGATGCTAATTGAGAAAAATTAGTTTTGGGACAAGATCGTCTGGACGTCCTAGTCCAGACGAAATCGTCCGATCTAAGGCGATATCGTCTGATCGGCGACGATATCGTCAAATGGTCAAAACAAACTCTAAAAATGGCACGGGAAAGGAGGAAACGGATTAAACAGCGATTTGGAAGCGGTTTTGGGGTTAAAATTTGAATTTGAATATTTACTAGAGTAATTGTAATTATTTAAGGTTTTACTGCGCCAATTTTAGGGTGCTACAGCTTCTAGGATTCATTATCTCCAAGTGAGTCATTGAAGTGGATATTGATAAGTTCAAGGCCATAATCGAGATGCCACCTCCAAAAAATCTAAGAGAGTTGCGTAGTTTACAAGGAAAGATTCAATATATTCGATGATTTATTGCACAACTCTCATAAAAATGTAGGCCTTTCAATCACTTACTATAGAAGGGGTGAAATTTTCCTAGATAATTGAATATCAAGAGGTTTGATGACATAAAGAAGTATCTAGCTTCACCTCCAATTATTACATTGCCTCCTCCAGAAGTACCTTTTCACCATTATATCTCTACAATAGATTTTTGTCTAGGGATAATGCTTGCATAAAAGAATGAAAATCACAAGGAGCAAGCAATTTACTACATTAGTCAAATGCTGGTAAGTTATGAGATAAGATATGCTTACGTCCATGGGTGAGAGATGGAGTATATCCAGTTCTCATGGGTGATGAGGTAGTTTTGCCTAGTGTAGGGAGTTCCAAATGCTCACATGATGTATAGGAGGTAGGGAGACAAGCTCAGTCTTCCCTTGACTTTAGAATTTTTTATGGTGGATGACACAATGGATGATGTAGTAGTGGACCTCCTTGATTCAGATGATGTAGGTACTACTATAGCCTATGATACTTGGTTTGTAGCATAATATCCTTGGAGGCAAAGCTAAGTAGTGGATGACGACATGAGAGGGAATGAGCCTGATATTGGTGAGCAAACTCCCATGTGGTCTAAGCACCATCGAGGTAGTAGGGGTAGGAGTTAGTCTGCCATTGATGTACAATAGATAGATGTTGGTACTAGGGGTTATGGATATGGAAGCGATAGAGGCAATGGAGGCCATAATGTAGTTCATGGTGTGGATGTGGGTGATTATGAAGGTGATAAATAATAATATTATCCTCCTCATCATAAGAGGAGTGGGGGATACTATAGGTGCAGTGGGACAACCCAGAATAGGAGGTTATGATAATAAAGGGTAAGCTAGTATAGCTTCAGGGTGAGATGGATGGATTGTGGAAGATGTCAAGTGAGAGCGATGCTACTATAGGGTGATGTTACTCGACTACAAGGTGAGGTAGATGGGATGCAGTGTAGACCTGGTGGATATGGGGAACCATTACAACTCTTAGAGTTGAGATAGCCCAATGGGCAACATAAGAGGTTCAAGATTTGGTTACTGCTCGGAGATAGGTGTGGTATATGGCATCCCTTGAGAAAACTTTGCACCAACACCAAATTCTAGTTTCACCAAGATCAAAGATCCCAAGCCATTTCTAAATTAATATTATATTCAGTCTTCACTACATGTCTACAGTTTTACAGTTGAAACCACATCAAAAATGGTTGGATTCCATCACCACCAGGTTGGATTTCATCACCAACCACCAACATATAATTACCCCATCCATGGCCAAATTTGACTTCGAGAACTATCATATCCATCGAAAATAGCACTCATTCCTCTTTGAAGGGTGTATCGTTGTCCACGGTGTGTTGGGTGAAAATCGGTAGGACCTATGCTCCCTAATCAGATATGGGTTTCATATCCATATTTTGGTGGGTATGGTTGTCTAGACTTCATCACCAAGCTTAGTTGTTGCGAGTATACAGCTGAACTCCTAGATTCATCTTAGGGCAAAACATTTTGCACATAACTTTTTCTTTTTATCAAAAACTTTCAAGGTTACATTTTCTATTACAAAAGGAATGAACACAGACAAGAATACAATACAAAAAAGAGAGATTGCTAAAAATAATCCTTTGTATTGATATTGATACAATTTTTACAATATTTTTGAATTACCCCAAATGTGTTGGGGGTAATGTTACAATTCCTCTCTTCTTATTACAATGCTTTGATAAGAAACAAAGGGGAAGTCTTCCAAGTTCTCTAGCAAATGATGGTGTGTTCTTCATCCTTCTGCTCCAACTCTAAGGGTGAGTGGGCTTCAAGTATCCAATGTCAGGACCACTCCAGCTTCACCAGCTTCTCCAAATTACCTATTACCTACACACATGAAAACCAAATAAGGTTATTAGTACATACAAATAGAGATATAGAATGCTGCTACAAAAATCCTAACTAGAGAAAACATGTAATGCAAAAATAGAGCAAACAAAATAAATATGCCTTGCTATAAATGCCAACTTACTAGTCTGGTTCATCATATTTTCTTGACTTTGAGAAACCATAGGTATGTGATGAGGGCTGACAAACCACATTCAGGTGGTGGGGAAACAACACGAATGCTATTTTGACTGTGCAATCGTAGACGTGTGATGAAGATTGAATACAAGATTACTTCATAAATGGACCTCTAGGCTTCGAATATTGGTTCTCCTTAGGATGTTTACAAAGCTCTAGTCCTATTCTAATATCCTAATGGTACAAATATTTAGCCTCTCTTTGTGTATGGGGTGAAGGTTCCTTTATAGTCTCCTTAGGATTTTGGATGGGAACGAGAGGTGGTAAGCTAAGATTTCCAAGTGGTAATTCTAGGCTGCCAAAGGGAGGGGGCAATTAGAGTGAGTCACCTAGGGTGTCTCACTCAACTAGGGTGATGTGGTTGCAAGAAAAGTGAGGTGTAAGGGTTATCCCATGTGAAGGGATAAAGGTGACAATGGTGTATGAGAAGTGGTAAGGGGTGTTGGTGAGGTAGCTAGACACATGTCTAGTGGCTAGGCAGGGTATCCTAGGTTGATTTTCCAAATTTAATAAATCTAAAAAATAGGATAATATGCAATATTTCATACACTTAATTCTAAACTTAGGCATATAATCTTATTATGTAGGATTTTATGTGGGGTGGCAAATGATGACTTTGTAAATGACCAGGTTTTGGTGTCTATAGATGCCTCTTTTTGTACTACATTATGTGAAACATGATGTGATGCAAAAACCAATGATACCTATCTTTATTGGATGGATGGACTCAAATATTCTCGATGCACAAGAATCAGTGATTTTGAAAAAAAATGATGATATTTTGATTTGTTTGCTTACCCCCTCAATTGGAAAATGGGTGAAGGATGAAACCTACAATCTAATTGATCAAATATGTATGATGAGATGATGGGAATAATGAATTATGTGAATGTGATGGAAATGTATGACATTGACTCAACTTGATGCTCCAAGTTTGGGGTTGTTTGTGTTGTTTACAAATTTACCTTTGGTTTGTTATGACATGTATGTGGTAAAACAGTCAACCACATTTGGAGTTCTAGTTCCCTTGTGAATTTAGCAATTCCTTCTAAATGAGGGGTTCAAGGAACCAGTCGTTCTAGGAATTTGAGGCTCATGTGATTTTTTATTATTATCAAAATTGATTTGATTTTTTTCCACTATTGACCCAATAGAAGGGGTTGAAAGATAACCTTGTGTAAATCTGGTTTGAACATAGACAAACTCAAAAATTGAGGGACCTGGCTAATTAATGCCATTTTTATTTTATGATGAGTATCCTTATGGTGAGCTATCGATCCTACCATATTTCATGGATTGTTAGTTGCTAAAACCTCTAGGTGTATAGAATAATTCACTAGATACAAGGTTCACTAATTGATGCATTGATGATGATGATGATAACGATGGTGTTGATGGTGATGTTGATAATGACGATGTGATTTGGTTAGGGTTTTTGCTATTTTTGTTTTGGTTATATTTTGTTTTTATTTTTATATAATTATGCATGTGCGGTTTCTCCTCTAAACCGCGCATTTGCATTCTACCCCACAAACTGTGGGTACGTATTTTCACCCACTCCATAAAATATGAGTGCATGATTTTCATCGCAAAAAGAGGCTATATAAATGGGTGCATGATTTTGAGCGGTTTGAGAAGAGTGAGTGAGGATGGAGGATGGTGAGGGGAGTGGACTTTGTGCGGGTGTGGGTGGTGGTGTCTCAACTAGAGAATTAGCCAGTGTTTGCTTTGTTAAGGTAGGTATTCTATCCCTTAGGTTTTGTTTTATTTGTTTGTTTTTTTTTGGTGCTTTATTTTCTTGTTCTCTTTCTATTTTTTTTCTTTTTATTTTGCAACCACTAAGAGGGTCTGGAAAAATATATATATATTTTTTTGTTTATTTCTTACAACCACTAAGAAGGGCTAGCAAAATTTTTATTGTTTTCAATTTTTTTGTTGTTTTTGCTATCCAATAAGAGGGGCTAGTAAAATTTTTGTTGTCTTTTTTTTTTGAAATGCATGAATGGGGGAGGTTGGAAGTTTTTTTTTTTAAATGTAATTTATGCTAGTATGATAAGCAATGTTTTTGTGTTATTTTGGTATTTGCAATGTATGTAGAATGACTTATAATGCAATATGTATGTAAAATAATGTGTAATGCATTTTATGCTAAGAATATATGCAATGTATTGTGTTTTTATTTGGATATGCACTAATTTTTACTTTGTTTATGTTGTAGGTTAAGTTTATTACCAATCACCATCAATGGCCCCACACCATTTCCAAGGTGAAAAAAGCCCTCACTATCGATGATTGGAAGTTTCTAGTGTCTGTGGGTCTAGATGGCTATGGATGAGTAGATATTATCTGATATTATGAGGATATCTTATCCAAACTTGTGGAGATATGGGACCCTGATAGGGGTTCTTTTTAGCTTTTGATAGGGGAGCTTACTGTGACCTTAGAGGATGTGTATCACATATTCCATGTTCCTATCGAGGGTCTACGTGTGAGGGTGGGCCATGAAAATAAGGCAGTATTGAGACCCATTTATGGTGATGACTGGGATGTTGACTATGGGAAGGGTGGTATACCTTATATCAACCTCTATAATGGTGAGAAGTTGGGAGCTCTACCTACCTTCATAATGTACATACTAGGCAACATATTTTTACCTAATAGCATGGGCTCGAGGTTCCCTTGAAACCATGTTCCTATTGTACTTTAGTTGATAGTAGAGCCACAGATCTATGCTTGGACTCCCACTCTCTTGTGTTAGTTGTACAATGAGCTCTATGAGGTGTTGGTTGTAGCCTAGTGCTTCAAATTTAGGCTTGGGAGCACATTAGTGTTGGTCACCCAAGAGGGTTACCTTACAGATGGGATTTCTCACATACTTGTGCTCTTCGCTGGAGGACCAATGAGGAGTCTTCTATCACTCATCCTATTTGTAGTGTTGTTTCATATCAGGACAGGCTTAGCAGTTTGACACATGATGATATCTATTGGTGACCTTGGAGAGGTTTGACTTGGGAGGGTGATGTTGCATAGCTTCAATGGATGAGATGATGTAGATGGATATCACATCTACACAAGATTATGGTCCCACTGTGATCACCATTTTTTGTAACAAAAATAATGAACACAGACAATAATACAATACAAAAAAGAGAGATTCCTAAAAATAATCCTTTGTATTGATATTGATACAATTTTTATAATATTTTTGAATTGCCCCAAATGTGTTGGGGGCAATGTTACAATTCCTCTATTCTAATTATAATGCTTTATAAGAAACAAGGGGGAAGTATTCCAAGTTCTCCACCAAATTATGGTATGTTCTTCATCCTTTTGCTATAGCTCCAAGGCTGAGTGGGCTTCAAGTATCCAATGGGAGGACCATTCCAGCTTCATCACCTTCTTCAAAGTACTTGTTACCTACAAACATGAAAATAAAATAAGGTTAGTAGCACCTACAAATTGAGATATAAAATGATTCTACAAAAATCCTAACTAGAGAAAACATGTAATGCAAAAATAGAGCAAACAAAATAAAGACGCATTGCTACAAATACCAACTTACTGGTCTAGTTTGTTTTCTTTTATTGAATTTGAGAAAATTTAGGCATATAGTGAGGGCTGAAAAACTACACACGGGAGGTGGGGAAACCATGTGGATGTAGTTTTGACTTTGAAATTGTAGATGTGTAGTGAAGACTAAATGTAAGATTACTTTATAAATTGACCTTTGGGCTTTGGTGAGCAGAAATTACATTCCGAAAAACATTCATTTCTCTTCCATAAATTATCAATCCGGTAAGTCCGTAAACTTATGAGTGTCACGCACAGTATATGCCTGCAGTGTTGGGGAACAAATCTGGTTGTACCTTATTTAGTTTGGTGGGGAGGTTTGTGTAATTGGATTCCAGCCAAACCAAATAAACTAAGTGCGGGAAATGAAATAAATAAATTATAAACAAAAAGTAAAGTGCTGGAAATAAAATGCGAGGAAATAAACACACACAACTGAAATTAAATAAAGCAGTAAACTAATCTACAGAAAGCAAATGCACAAATTAAACAGGGGAGGACTACTGCAGGGAGTGGGCCCAAGCTCCCGCAGATAGTCCGCTCGGCTAGCTACGTAGAGCTTGCTCGAATAAGAGGAGTTGCACTCTTAATTAATTAAACAATAAAATAAAATAAGTTCTGTGTAAAATTAATCATTCATCTCCCTTTGTTCATCTGGCTGCGTCTTTATATAAAGCGCAGCCGGATCTCATTACAATAACAAATCAGTCTATTTTAATCACGTGATGTGATTTAGTTACAATTGATTCTACACATATTTTATTCTTCTATTTTAAAGTATGTTCGTTCACCAGAAGGATAAATATAAACATCCTTAGGTGTACGTAACAACAAATCCTAAACTAATGCATCCTAAAAATAATAATATGCTTTAAGAGCTTTACAAGGTCAACCGGCCAATCGGTTGATAATAATAACAAGCACTTTATTCTATTTAATAAATGCATGATTAAAATAGATCTCCTTTGTCTTCACGTGCAACCTCCTCCATAGTCCTTGGTCAACCAATCAAAGTTGACTTGGTAAATCTTGCAAAGTATGAAGGCATGGAGGCGCCTTCTTTATGAGGAAGGCGCCTACTTTTGTTGGGTGCCTTCCTTATAAGGAAGGCGCCTACTTTTGTTGGGTGCCTTCCTTGAAGAGGAAGGCGCCTACTTCTGCTGGGCACCTTCCTTGAAGAGGAAGGCGCCTACTTCTGCTGGGCACCTTCCTTGAAGAGGAAGGCACTTGCTCTCATGCCTTAGTCTCTGAAAGTAGAAGTATGCCAGGTCCAAGTGGATGTAGACTGGAAAACACCATATTAGTAATAAAACCTGCATTTATACACATTTCCCACTAAAAACACCAATCAAGCATAATACCGGATTTTCTATCAATTATATGCATAAGTTATATAAAATACATCTCATATGCTAATTGAACCAGTGATAATTCTCCTTAACCATGTATATAAAATGAGCATTTCTGGTGCTCATCATCCCCCCATGCCTAACATGTGCCACGCCCTCGTGGCACCAAAAGGTGAAGTTATCCCTCTCGTAGGCTGACCATGCCAAAAAGTTTGTCATGTCTTCGTGACAACAACCCCTGGGATATATATTTTTTCCTCTTTTTTATTTTATTTTAATGGCCTTCAACATCTCTGTTTCTCTATCGTTGAGTGCTGCTATTTTTTTCCATTCAGCACTACTATTTTTTTCTTAGTACTATTTTTTTATTCAGCACTGTGTTTTTTTTCATTGAGTGTTGCTATTCTTCATCCATAGAGCGATGCGGCACCAGCAGAAGTCAGAAACACATCTTGACTAATCATTGCGGATAAATAGTTAAATCGTGACCACACTATTTAGGGCAAATTACCACTGCACTAATGCTGGCATTTTCCAGTGTTGCACATTAGTCAGATTTGGTGAGACCAAATTTGTTTAAAACAAGTGCAATCACCAACTACTACTTTTACCCACATCTGAAACATATTTGGCATCTCCAGAACCTCCTTTGTGGTAGAGAGTAGCATCATTTATATGTGTTCGCTCAAGATGACTACCATTGTCAGGAGGCGGCAATGAAAATGATGCCAAATTTATTCATGTAGATGCCATAGCCTCTCTATATATTTTTTTCAAGGCACATCATGTGTTTGAATTCTAATGGGAGATTTTGAAAAACTATGGAGGCGTCGATTGGTATTAGCATAGAAATGATTTTAAAATAACTATACACATAATTAACAAGAAAATCAGTACATACCCGGGTGAATTTCGTAGAATCTGATATATATGATGTTGGTGGTGTGAGACGTCTTCACGTTGGTGCTCCTGGAGATTTTATTTATTTATTTATATGTATCTTTATCTGTTCTGCCATGAACAGAACAGATCTTGACTCTCTCCCTTTTTTTTTCTTTCTTTTTTTTATTTTTTTTTTCATCCTCTGCATCAAAGAACAGAGTCAATCCGCAACAACTGAGCTGGTGACTCTAAACTTTGAAATACCCAACTTTTTCTCAATAGCACAAAAAATATTTTAATCCTGCATTGACGTATCTCTCTCCGAATGCATTTACAGGATGAATATTAAAATTTATACCTGACACGTGTGCGTCCAAAATGATCTCCCCTCTGAATTATTTCTTTTGCATGCATAATTGGAACAACACTGCATTCCTTTGTTTTTTGGAGTGAGGAAAAACAATATTTCTTTCATCATTCATGGCATCTGTCAGGTGCATTGTTGAGATGTATGTGTTGTATGTGCTGGCATTGGTAGGATGTTCTCATACGTTGGTGCGATCCCCAAATTAACCTACATGATGTAGAGTTGGAACTGCACCAATCTTTGTTGCCCACGTCGTGCTTGTCTAGTCAACGGGCGAAGAACAGGGGCGCCTTCCCTATGAGGAAGGCGCTTGCCTTCTAGTGGCACCTTCCCTGGCCTTCCTATGAGAGGAAGGCGCTTGCCTTCTAGTGGCACCTTCCTGTGGCGCCTTCCTATTGGTGCCTTCCTAGGCCTTCCTGTTGCCTTCCTTCGTGAGAGGAAGGCGCTTGCATTCTTTTGGTGCCTTCCTGGAAGAGGAAGGCGTTGGCCTTCTATTGGCGCCTTCCTGGAAGAGGAAGGCACTTATATTTTCTTGGTGCCTTCTTGGAAGAGGAAGGCACCTACCTTCTTCTAGCACCTTCCTTGAAGAGGAAGGTGCCTACTTATCAAATATTTTTTTCAAACTCCTCCCCCATTTTATTTAGCTACCAGTTGGAGGTTTCTCATTTCCCTTCGGGACTAGGCTGGTCCTCGGGAAAGAGGATACTCTCTTCCAATGGGCAGCAAAAATAAAACTTTGCTTCTGATTTGCATTTCATCATGGAGCTATTTCAACAAAAGGTTTTTTTTTTCATAGGAGTAAGTTAGGCACCGACAATAAGGCGTCTTTCCCCCATGTCTAAAAATTGTCACGTCCTCATGACAACAGCCTTTCAAACTCTTTTTTTTTTCATAGGAGTAAGTTAGGCACCAACAATAAGGCGTCTTTCCCCCATGTCTAAAAATTGTCACGTCCTCATGACAACAGCCTTTCGAACTCCCCCTTTTTTTTTATTACGGGAGGTTCTGATTCACCCGCATCTTCCCCCACTTAAATTGGTGATGCCCTTATCACCAATAACAAGTCCCTCTCTGCAACAGGTCTGCAGCCCTCCAAACATCAGGTCCCACACTGAACAACAGGTACCCCCATCCAAGGGAGAAGAAAATTGCTTATTGGTGCCTTCCTCCAAGTGGAAAAAGGCACTATTGTATTGGGCTGATTGTAGGCACTCTCTTCCTAGTGGGAAGTAAGTGCCTTTTCCGCTTTACCGCAATCCTAATTGCAGGGCACAAAATGTCACATCTGTTAGGCCTAGTTTAAGCCGGCTCCACCTACAGATCATGCTCATGGTTGTGTACTACGAAACTACACCTACAAAAACTGCACACACGAAAGCAGTAAAACAGGAGTCATGACTCCATGCTTGTTAGGCCCTGGCTCTCAGGATGCCTGTAGCTTGCATTCGGTTCATGATTTCCTGCAAAGCAATAAGAAAGCAATTTTTATGCTAAGCAGGACATGTTCTATGCTTTTTTTTTCTTGATTCCTAATTTTTTTTTTTTTATTTTACCTCCCCTCCCCCCTCACTTGAATTCGCTTTTTTTTTCTTTGTGCCATCGAACCACCTAGGTGCGGGAAATGGATCAAGGCACCCTAGATGTCAAGGCGCATGCTTGCTATGGAAGGTGCCTGCTTGTTGTGGAAGGGCCTAGCACCTTTATGAAGCCTTCTTGATGCGGAAGGCGCCTCCAATGTATGGTGCCTTCTTGATGCGAAAGGCGCCTCCAATGTATGGCGCCTTCCTGATGTGGAAGGTGCCTCCAATGTATGGTGCCTTCCTATGGAAGGTGCCTCCAATGTATGGTGCCTTCCTGATGCGGAAGGCACCTCCAATGTATGGTGCCTTCAATTATTGCCTTCTGATGTGGAAGGCGCCTCCAATGTATGGTCACCTTCCTATGCGAAAGTGCCTCCATTGTATGGTGCCTTCCTTCATGCGAAGGCACCTTATTGATGATCAAGGCATCTTTCACTTCATTTTTTGTTTCACGTATCCTCCTTTTTTTTTTCTTTTTTTTTTTTTCTTCTCTTTTTTTTTTTCAACGAATGATTGAACATTCATCCAAGCTACTGGTATGGTATGGGGTCTCCCCCATGCCGATGTCTGATCCACTCTCGCAAATGTGAGGCGATTGTTAATAGAGCTCATTGACCGTTACTTGAACATTGTCTCGGCACTCTACTTTGTACGTGGTGTAGCATCTTTGACTCTGCTCATCATTTACTCAGGTTGTAACAGTCACACACCTTGCTGCAAAACATTCCCAAAGTTTCACAAGCACCTTGGGCTGGAAGCCTTTCGCTTGATCAGGGTTACTTAGCCTGCCTTCAGGCGCTAATGTTGCCAAGGTAAAACTCTGCTAGCTTTCACCTGCTAGATTGGATGCTACACGATCAGGTACACGAGATAGTTCGTATAGTGTTATTACAAACTCCACGTATAATTCTCAATTCATGAAATCTTCACAGACACCTCCTTATTTTTCTACTTCGCACTTCACGTTGTCCTGCAAAACATAAAAGAAAAATCTAAACTAAAGGCATTAAAATAAAATTCTAACTAATTTTTTTTCTCTTTTTTTTTTTTTGGTCTATTCTGCCTTGACCAGAACAGATCTTGGATTATCATTTTTTTTTCATCATCTGCATCAAAGAACAGAATGTCAACTTCAACCATTTGAGCTGGTGATTTTCACATCTGGAGGTTTGTCAATGATCCATCCTAAGAATTTGGCAAAATGTGCCATGTACTGAAACATCTTTGCCCTCACACTTTTTGTGAAAAGCAGATTTCTCCATGGTTTCAGATCCTCTCAAAGTTGATGTTATCTTCCACCATAGTGAGACTCTGCCTCTCTTTTGTATATTTTCTTCACATATTTTAACAGAATGAGAATGCTACCATAAAAACTGTAATGTTGGCACTGTGCATTCAAAAGTGGAGGCTGTGTGAGTCAGGTAACTACGTAGCCTACTGTGTGAAAGTTACATTCCATGTACCATTATGAAAGGATTTTATGACAACCAACAACTCACATTTTTGAAACACCAAGCTCCTCCTCAATTAGCACATAAAAAAAATGTTAATCCTGCTCTAATGCATATCCAAAGTATTGGACTCTCCGTATGCATTGCAGGGATTAATCTTCATGCACTATTTTCTCATCATGTGCCCCTGAACGCATCACTTTTTCAATTAAGTAATCTTTACACAATCCTGACACATGTGCATCTGAATAATCTCCCACTTTGAATTATTTACATCGCAGGTGGAGTTAGAGTGGCCCTACGATCCTCTATTTCTCAAAGTGAGGATAAAAACAAATATTTTCCATAATCTACAACATGTGTCGGGTGTTCAAGTGTGACGCCTTCATAAAATGCCTCGATGAGATTTATGTGCTATTATTTTTCTAGCCACCTTGAGCTCCATTCACACAATTTTTTTTTTTGTGCTCAAGCACCATGTGGCCTTTGTGCAGACATTTGAAATCTGATCTCCTCCAAGCTCTTTCCCTATTTTATTTAGCTACCGGTTGGAGATTTCTCATTTCCCTTCTGGACCAAGTTGGTCCTCGGGAAAGAGGATACTCTCTTTCAACAAGCAGCAAAATAAAACTCTATTTTTGATTTGCTCATTAACTTGGAGCCTTTTCAGCAGATGATTTATTTTTTCTCTCTTTTTTTTTTTTTTTTTCATGAACACTATAAATAGCGTTCATTGTGTTGTTGGCGGCATTGATGAAGGTGGGGTCTCCCCCATGCCTACATCTGAACTAGTCTTCTCGAAATCCTTCTTTTTTTTTCAACTAGTCTGATATGTTGTAGCATGAGAAGAGTATTTTCCTTCATGGCCTCGCAACCAAACTTCTTTCAACGTAATGGCAAAGTGTGCAGGCCAGCCAATGACTATCCGTGAGCTAGCAACCTGAAGAAAACATGGCATAGCAGTCTGTTAAAAACACATGCTAGTTTCTGATTCACCAGGTCGCCTTAAGCGCAAGTGAAGAGCATACTCCATAACAAGGCGTTCTCTTTAAATTATGCTCTGTCATTTTCCCTGCATTATTAATTTCATCATAAAAAACATTTACCAATACGTTGCAAAAATTTCAAGCCTGTAAAAATTTTTAATTTAAAACCAAGCTTCTAGAGGCACAATTTTTCAATGGTTTCTATATAAAAACACGTCCCTAAAAATTTTCAATCAGACTTGGGTTGTGCTTATTTCTTTTGATTTCTTGAAACCATTTAGAATATGATGGAAATCCTTCAATGCCAGATTTTTTCTAATTTTTTTCAACAACACGTTTTATTCCTACTTCTACACTTAATTTGGTACATCGAGTTCATTCCCACGTTTACCTGAGAAGCTATAAAATGCAAATAGTTGCCAATGGAATTTAGCTCTGACTGTGCCGACAACTATTTTTGGCCTTATAAAAAGGCCCACGGTGGACTCACACTTCTCAGGTAAAATATCTATAGGTAATTTTAAATAGACTTTTTATCTGACCTGTAAATTAGAACACTACAGTTTAGACACTCCCCGACAACGGCGCCAAAATGGTGAGCAGAAATTACGTTCCGAAAAACATTCATTTCTCTTCCATAAATTATCAATCCGGTAAGTCCGTAAACTTATGAGTGTCACGCACAGTATATGCCTGCAGTGTTGGGGAACAAATCTGGTTGTACCTTATTTAGTTTGGTGGGGAGGTTTGTGTAATTGGATTCCAGCCAAACCAAATAAACTAAGTGCGGGAAATGAAATAAATAAATTATAAACAAAAAGTAAAGTGCTGGAAATAAAATGTGGAAATAAAATGCGAGGAAATAAACACACACAACTGAAATTAAATAAAGTAGTAAACTAATCTACAGAAAGCAAATGCACAAATTAAACAGGGGAGGACTACTACAGGGAGTGGGCCCAAGCTCCCACAGATAGTCCGCCCGACTAGCTACGTAGAGCTTGCTCGAATAAGAGGAGTTGCACTCTTAATTAATTAAACAATAAAATAAAATAAGTTCTGTGTAAAATTAATCATTCATCTCCTCTTGTTCATCTGGCCTGTGTCTTTATATAAAGCGCAGCCAGATCTCATTACAATAACAAATCAGTCTATTTTAATCACGTGATGTGATTTAGTTACAATTGATTCTACACATATTTTATTCTTCTATTTTAAAGTATGTTCGTTCACCAGAAGGATAAATATAAACATCCTTAGGTGTACGTAACAACAAATCCTAAACTAATGCATCCTAAAAATAATAATATGCTTTAAGAGCTTTACAAGGTCAACCGGCCAATCGGTTGATAATAATAACAAACACTTTATTCTATTTAATAAATGCATGATTAAAATAGATCTCCTTTGTCTTCACGTGCAACCTCCTCCATAGTCCTTGGTCAACCAATCAAAGTTGACTTGGTAAATCTTGCAAAGTATGAAGGCATGGAGGCGCCTTCCTTATAAGGAAGGCGCCTACTTTTGTTGGGCGCCTTCCTTATAAGGAAGGCGCCTACTTTTGTTGGGTGCCTTCCTTATAAGGAAGGCGCCTACTTCTGTTGGGCGCCTTCCTTGAAGAGGAAGGCGCCTACTTTTGCTTGGTACCTTCCTTGAAGAGGAAGGCGCATACTTCTGTTGGGCACCTTCCTTGAAGAGGAAGGCACTTGCTCTCTTGCCTTAGTCTCTATAAGCAGAAGTATGCCAGGTCCAAGTGGATGTAGACTGGAAAACACCATATTAGTAATAAAACCTGCATTTATACACATTTCCCACTAAAAACACCAATCAAGCATAATACCGGATTTTCTATCAATTATATGCATAAGTTATATAAAATACATCTCATATGCTAATTGAACCAGTGATAATTCTCCTTAACCGTGTATATAAAATGATCATTTATGGTCCTCATCAGGCTTCAGATCTTGGTTCCTCTCGAGATGCTTGCAGAGCTCGAGTCCTATTTTGGTATCCTAATGGTACAAATGTTCAGTCTCTCTTGGTGTATGGGGTGAAGGTGCCTTTATAGGCTCCTTAGAGTTTTGGAGGGGAATGAGAGGTGGTAAGCTAGGATTACCAAGTGGTAATTCTAGGCTGCAAAATGGAGGGGGAAGTTAGAGTGAGTCACCTAGGCTATCTCACTTAACTAGGATGATGTGGCTACAAGTGGGGTGAGGTTTAAGGGTTGTACCATATGAAGGGACAAAGAGGACAAGCATGTATAAGATGTGGCAAGGGGTGCTGGTGAGGTGGCTAGGACACATGTCTAGTGGCTAGGTAGGGTATCCTAGGCTGATTTCCATATTTAATAAATCTATAAAATAGTATAATGTGCAATATTTCATACACCTAAGTCTAAAATTAAGCATATAATATTATTATGCAAGATTTTATGTGGGGTGGCAAATGATGACTTTGTGGATGACTAGATTTTGATGTCTACAAATAATATTTGCAATAATGGAAATTTAATTTTTCCAAGTAGAAATTATTTTTTCTCCTATGTTTTAAATTGCAAATTTTAAGCTATTTTTTGTTTATAATTCTTCTTTAATTTTGGTTTCAAATGTGTTTTATTTCCCTATAGTTTCAACCTTATATTATACCCTTATAACTCCTTTTGATGAAAGCAAATTTAAATAAGGTAAATTCTTACCTTTATAATGTTGCAAACCTTAAGTAATTGGCACTGAATTTGAACATGGATGACAACAATATTTAACGATTCTCTTAGGTTCTACAAACAATGGTAGGCTTTAATTCTTTCTTGACTTAAATACTTGAATGGTGGCACCTCAAATCTGGCTTCTTTGACTTGCTTTGAATATCTTGACCAATAGCTTTAAATGCTCTTCTTTTTTCTTACATGCTACAACTCATTATTGCTACGAATGTGCTTCCCTCCTTGGTTTTAGGTGCATTAAATAGGAAGAGGGATTTTTATAGAATGACAAGTGTCATGGCAGTTTTATTTCAATGCTTGAATAAGGTAGATGCTCTTTGACACTTGGAATTTGTTATATAATGGAGGATAGACGTTACAATATTTATGTGAGTGCTTGTATGCCTTGGTTACAAGTGTCACCCCTTATTTAACACAACCAATTCTCTCCTTTGTAATGCTTCCCTTGCCTACTCCTTTCATGTGTGCAATCTTAAGCATTATTTTGAGCACTTTTAGGTTTTCTTCAATAATGACAAGTGGCACCTTTTCTCTTTTGCATGAACCTATATTCTTGCAAGATTTAATGTATTATTTCTAGCTCTTTCTTTGTTGTATATTCTCCTTAGATTTTATGGCACTTGGTATGTCATTTGGTTCTATCTAAGCAATACTTTGGTGGAGTTTTGTGATACTCCAATTGGATGCTCCTTGTGGGCAGACACCTAGCTTCTAGTATTGCTTTATTTATGATATTATTCCTTTGTACTTTTGAGTTGGTGAGTTTCTCCCTTTGTAAGTGATGGATCCTTCCTTATGCTATTCTATGTGTGCTTGTAGGTTCCTTGTTATGTCTATCCAAAACCATGGGTGATGTGAGCTATTTGAAGGCTCTTTTGACCTTGCTTGAATTATGCTTCTGTATGACCACTTTGAGATATTCCTTGCTTGTGAAGAATGTATTTTTATGACACTTAGACCTTTTCATTTTTCCTACGTAGGATAGAATATTATGGTGCAATATAATTTAAATAAAATTTATATTAGAATACCTTATTTTTACACCTCCTTTTACAAGCTTTTTTTGTTGGTTTTAATGGCAGCTTTCTTGTAGGCAAGGGCTGATTTGACATTGTCTCTTTTTCTAGATAACTCTCTCCTTTTTCTTGGTTAATCTAGTAATAAATCCAAGCTAATAACCATATAGATAGAATATTTTGAAGAAGTGGTTTTTGCACTAATTTTTTACTTGTAAATAACCCTTAATGCACCTCAAATATGAGAGTCACCAAGTCTCGATTTGTAGCTTCTTTTATTGATTTTGGTGGTGGATTTCTTCTCCACTCCTTGGAGGAATATGATATGTTTTTGGTGTCTTCTTTGGAAAAAAAATTGTTATTGGTTTTGTGAACCAAATAGTGTCTCTAAACACTTTGATAATCTACTATTTTTGTGCCCTTGATCTTAACAATCAAAAACATAAACTAACCCTTTTTTAGAGTAACTAGTTAAAGATCAACTAGTATAGTGCAAATGGATTAATAATACCTTCAAATTAATGTACTTTAATGGTAATAATAATCTCACATTATTACTCTTGTAAATAAAATCTCAAAGTAGTTTCTAATGCACTTAATAATCTTTGCAATTCTTAAGAGTAATTATAATGAAACCTTAAAAAATAATCTACAATTTTCACTACAATCGATGTTGTAGGATGTAGTCTTCTTGATTTCTATATAGATAATAGGTAGATGCTATATTTATTTCTTTTTAAATACATACAACTCCTATTTTAATGTACAATTAAATATCTTAAAAGAACTACCTTTTGCACCTTCTTGAATACTGTAATATGAGCCCTTCTTTTTGCAACTTTAATCCAAATATGGTGCTTAATGATACTTGATAATGAACCCTAATTTAAATTTCAACTAATTGCACCCAATTTGCTTACCTTTAATGGATTCCATAGATGATGTAGATCTTTGTATTTAGATTCACCAAGTTGCTACCTTGAAATGAATGAATTTTTAAGCTTCTTTTTGGCTATCCAAAATAGCTTCTTGCTTCACCAAAATACTATCTTGAACCTTATATATTGAGCCTACGGTTTGGTGGCTTTTTATATTTATAAAACTCTTATATCTAAAATTTGTCTTCTTATAGTGAGAGAAAATATCCAAATCTCTTATATTTGGTAGGCTTCTTCTGTATGAATCCTCCTTCAATCGTTTTGTTGAACTTTGACTTCAAATAGGAGTTTTTTCTCAATATGTTGAATGTCTTAAGGTCTCCATTGGATTCTTATTCGATATTTGGCGCTCTTTTCCAAATTCTTCTCCTCTTGGTTTTGTTGTTGGATGGAAATAATTGTCCCAAGTACTTCACTATCAGGAGCTTCTTCTTGGTAGTGGATTTATCCAAAGAGTTCTTCTAGGAACTCCTTTGATGATGCTTCTACAAGCTCTGCAATAAGGCTCTCCAAGCCTTCTTCTTTTTTCTCCTTGATATTTCTCCAAGATCTTCAATATTACAGCTTCTATGGTCTTACAAATGAGACATTTCCTTCAACCTTCTACTTGTGGAAGTGTTGGTAATGACATCTTATTACATATTTAAAATTGATTGCTTCTCTGATCAAGAATAGGATTTTTCTTATCCCTCTTTATCTCTTCCATGACTGGAAGTTTTCTAATGAGATATTCTATGGATATCTTTAGCTTCTTCAAAAAGAAGTCTTTGATCAATAAAGGAGATCACCAATATCCTATTTCATGGACTCTTCTCTAGATTTTTCTTTAGGAACTCTTCTTTGAATACTTATTTGGAATTAAGTTTTTGCTGGTCCTTTCTTCTGGATCGAGGCTTCTATGGCCTTTTTCTTATATATCAAGGATTTTGTGGCTTTTTTCTTCTAGATCAAGGCTTTTGTGGTATTTTCTTCTGGATCAAGGTTTTTGTGGCCTTTTCTTCTGTAATGTGAAGTTTTTAAATCTACCAATGGATATCTCAATATCCAAACTCTAGAAAAACTCTTCTCCTTGAGTCTCTCCTACACAGATCTACAGTGTCTATTTTCCTACAATAAAAAACTAATATCTGCATGAGGAAAGTACATAAGGTGAAATCCTTCTTTATCCATTGTAGGAAGTGTCCCAACTTCTGAGAGTTAATTTTTTGTAACAAAGAAATTTTATATAGTAGATAGCATCAAAAAATTCTAGATATCTTGAGATCAATAGTCTTCACTAGTTGATTCATCAAACTAGTGGAATGAATGTTGAGTCCTAGTCTTCACAAGAAAGACTTTAGCAAAATGTAATATTAGAATTTTTTTAACTGAGATTTGTTTTAGTCCTCACTTGTAACTCTCCCTAATCCTATCTAGATGCACCATGGCTCTGATACCAACTATTATATTTTGAGGATATATGCAATGGGAGATATCTGTCACAGGTCCTAATAAGATGCAGAAAATATGAAAGAATGGAATTTTGCAATATGACTAAAATATACTATAAAAAAAAGTGGTAAAAATACAATGCAGTATGGAGGTGATATTCACTCCATTGATATAAGCTAAAGAACTACATTGTGCTCCATCAAATATTTCTACCACTATCTACTACTCTCTACCATAATGAACTTGATGAACTTGATGTAATTGATATATTTTTTCACTCACTATGAGACCCTTTATATAGAAAGATAGATTCCTTGGCCAACACTCTACCTAGCTATACAAGCGAAAACCTTGCACATTACAACTTGCACATTGACACTTGTGCATTTATTACATTGCTTGAAGTAACTATCTAAATTCCCCCTATAATAATATCCTACTCTAACTATGTACCAAAGGTGGTACATTTACATGACCCAAATGATGTAATATACTATAACACTCTCTTATGGCTATCTCACTCAGATTCCATAGTCCACTTTTAGCCACTCACTCAGACCTCCAACTACTCCAACCTCTATTATAGAGAGCATATGCCCCACTCACTCTAGGAGATCCTCCACATTGGTTGGCCCAATCCCCTCTTCCATCATGCTAGGACTTTTCTTTGTCCTCTCCTCCATAAGTTTCACACATGTATTTGTCTCTCCCTTAGGTGACACCACCACAATCATCTCTACTCCTAATATCACTTATCATGGTTGAACTTATGTCCTAGCCTATATATCCTCTCACCTCCTCAATCCACATGTAAAATCTCATTGTATCTCTATGCTCATAACCCTATACCTCCTAATCAACACAACTACTAAAACTTGTGTTGGCCTAACCTCTCGATACCACCTCTAGTATCCATGTACAACTCTAGGATCATTGACTTTTGGATCCATCATAGGTGGATTATCCCTATCCTCCTCCATAAAGCAAATGGTATTTGGTCATCCTTCCACTCCTAATTTCTCCTTGTCCACCTATTAGTAACAATAGTGCTATAAATTTGATACCTACTGAATCACCATAAACTATCATGTCACTTGATCATATCTATGTAAATCTTGCTCACCGTGATTGGTGATCATCCACTTGATCCAATGAACATAGGCTAACTCAAACCCATACTATTTTCACCCTAGTTGATGTCTCCATTATCTCCACACCATACAATGATCCTATAGATCATCCACCACCTACTATGCTAATATTAAAGATCCTCTAAAGACTCTCTATACTTACTCAAAATAGTGGGTCCATGTATACATTGTAGGTCTCTCTACATCGCTCACCTCTCTTGGTAGTCCCAATGGTCATCATACCATGTTGTGCTCCCAACACTGATGAGCACCAAAATTGCTCATATTTTGCATATGTTTCTAATGTTTTGTGCAGCAGTATTTTATCATATTTGTACTTTTTATGAATGTTTATATGTATTTAATGGTAAAATTATGTATGTTGCCTAACTTGTGTGAAAAGTGTGCTTTGTGTGTAGATTTGATCACTTTAGTTATTTTTTGCATAACTACGTCGAGGTCCCACTTGGACCTGGCATCATCCATTTTCAAAAGGAGTT
Organism: Wollemia nobilis; assembly: GCA_028583015.1. Taxonomy (NCBI): domain Eukaryota; kingdom Viridiplantae; phylum Streptophyta; class Pinopsida; order Araucariales; family Araucariaceae; genus Wollemia; species Wollemia nobilis. The sequence goes on from JAQPPZ010000456.1 coordinate 6,243,917, forward strand.
CAATGAATATTAAGGAAGGAGTTCAACCACGAAAGAGAAGGGCGCCTTACTCCCATATTTCGATGGGAAGGTGCCTTACTCCCATATTTCGATGGAAAGGTGCCTTACTCCCATCTTTCGATGGGAAGGCGCCTTACTCCAGTCTTCCAATAACAAGGCACCTTACTCTCATATTTTATGGGAAGGTACCTTGCTCCCATATTTCAATGGAAAGGCACCTTATTTCCATTGATGAAGTCAAATATGATTGACTCCACGTAAGTAGAATGAAAGGTGCCTAACTCCCATTAACCAATGAACATGTCAAATACTCTATTTTAGTATGAAATAGAGTAATGACTTCCAAAGGTAGAACATGAGTGACGATAATGAGATAAGACCAAAAGTCATTTGATTTAACTAGATCACAGACAAATGATGCAACAAATAATTTTTTTGAGTACACCAAATTTTCCTAAATTAGTGTGTTATTATTATAATCACATTTTTAATAGATATTTGTTATTGTAATAACAATATAAATATTGCAATAGAGAAACCTATGTGATATATATAAATGCATAAGACTTATCTGAAAGAGGAGGAGAAAAATAGCAAAGGAACCAGACTGTAATGTAATTTCATTTATGCAATAAAATTCATTCAAAGTTCTCTAATTTAGTTTGGCATACGTATTTAACCGGGTGGAATCTGCTAGAGCTTGGGCCCACTCTTGGCCAGTATTCCTCCCCTCTCCTTTACTTTTCTATAATTTCATTTCAGTTTTATTTATTCTATTTTCCTACATTCAATTATTTTTTTCTACAATTTGATTTATTTACTACTTTCTTTCATTTTTGCAAGTGTGGTGTGATTTTATTTCCTGCAATTTATGTTCTATAGATTAAAGTGGTTTGGATTGAAATGAATGGTATACAAACAATACCCCCCAAACTATAGAGTTAGTGGACTCATCTCAGAGGTATTGTAGTATATCTCTGCTTGGTACATCGTAAGTTTACGAACATCCCTAGGTTGACAATTAAGTGAAAGGGTTGTGACATCAACATAGAATTTAACCAATATTTTTACCCCAATATTTTGGTGCCATTGTTAAGGATGTGCCAATAGTAGATACCATTACAATACCCAGTTCTACAAGAATTCTGATTCAAGCTTGCAAAACTTTTCCTTATGATCTTGCATGAGTCCACCAAGAAACAGAGGACCAGATGGTCATTTTCTTAAAAATAAGAGCCCACAAGAAAATTTTGAACCAACTGAAGACTCTAAACCTGAAATAGTGTCCCCATAGTTACTTCAACTAGTGCATTGGATTGAACACCCAATTTTTGCACAAATCTCTTTCATACCAAATCATCCAAACCTGAGTGAAGAGCAGATAATACAAAATCCTTTGTTTAAAATAACCCCATATGAAGAGGATCTATTGTATGGAACATTATTGAGGATGGAACCATTTCACCAATTGATTTGAAGATTCTTGTGCAAAAAACTCAGAGTGATCGGAAGGCCTTAGAAATTGCTTCAAGGACAATAGATCTAGAGACCACATTTCCTAAAAAATGGTTGAGGTAGAAGAGACATCAACCAAATTTAGCTTCCCAATAGAAGAGGCTAGGGGAGAAAAAAAATGAAGAACATATCCCCTACCCATATTCCTACCTTCAAAGGATTTCCAATAGAAGACCCGAACCTATTTTTGTTCAAGTTTGATGTATTGTGCAGGTCTGTGGACTATAAGATGGATGCCCAGAAGTTGAAATTATTTCCTTCAACACTGGATGATTCAGCCCTATGCTGGTTCATCAGCTTGGGGAACAAGCAGATCACTACCTAGGAGGAGATGAAAAAGCTCTTCCTAGAGCAATACCAAGATTTTGGTAGAGCATGGGATTCAAGAGAGGAAGTCCTGAACATGATGCAGAAGGAAGATGAATCATTAGAGGAGTATTGGGATAGATTCAATTTCAATTTGTAGAGATCTCCCCATGCGAAGCTAAGTGACAAGTCCCTTAGAAGCATATTCTTAAGGGGACTCAATAGTGAATCTCTTGAAGCACTGAATATGATCTCTAGAGGAGATATTTACCAGCACTAGATGTCAGACATCCGACAACTATGTCAGAATTATTCTCGAAGAAAAGGTAAACCAACCTCCAGGATCACTAAGTCAACAGCCTCAATCACAAATATAGAGATAGGCAACATGTTGGAGGACTTGAAGAGTGAAATGTTATCTTCCCTAGCATTGCAAATGGATACTCTCCTACTAGAAAAGAAGAAGCAAGAGAATGAGGTAGCATTGGCTTATTTCTATCCAAAATGTAGAGGAAAGCATGCAAGGAATGTGTGTCCTGAAGACAAGATCAGGGTATGCGCTGTTTGTCAAAAGAATCACAAGACCAGACTATACCCACAACTACCAACTATCAAAGAGGATGCTGAAGTTTCATAAGCATACTTCATGGGAAACCGAAGAAACTAGTAGCAACCCCTATGGGGAATATGCCAACAGGAATGCCACCCTATGGAGGGGGAAATTACATGCCACAAGGGTAGGTCCAACCACCCAATATGGGATGGTGGGGACAACCACCCTGGATGAATACCTCCCAGGGAGCATCATTCTCAAATTAGTACCCATGGATGCCATATCAACAACCAGGGTAGCAATGGAGAAACTACAACCCATGGAATGTAGCTCCACCAAATGTAGTTCAGGCTCCACTACAGCAAAGCTTACCAACTTCCCCTATAGTGAGGCCTACACAACTCCCAATACAACCCACAGTCAATCCCAACAACAAGATAAACCAACAAGCATACCAATTGGAAAGTGAGGTGTTTCCTATGTATAATATTAGGAATTGCAATCTTGTACAATTAAGGTCAGGTAGACAATTAGGAGTAGAGGCTCCTCCTTTGATAGAAGAGGAGGAGGATGTACATATTACAATAGGAGAATCACCTCTGGTTGAAGAGGTTGATGAAGAACCAACTATTGAGAAGACTGAAGAAGAAGCTCCTCCTTTTCCCAAAAGGTTACAGGAGCAAAGAAAGCCAATACAACCAAAATTTGATATCCTCTCAAGTCTAAAGAATTTGATAGTGACAATCCCTTTGTTCCAAGCCATAAGAGATGTCTTGATCTACACTAAGGCTATCAGGGAGCTATGTCTGAGAAGGTCAAGCCGTAAGCCAGCCTAGATAATAAATATGATGGGAAAACTGGTTGACCTGATGCTAGGAAATACCTGCCACCCCAAATATGTAGACCCAGGTAGCCTGATCCTGATAGTGAAGATTGGTGGCCACTCATTGGCCAACACTTTAGTGGACCTAGGAGCAGCCATCAATGTGATGCCAAAGGAGACCATGCAGAAGCTTAAGCTCATAGGCTTGAAGCCTACCAAGACCATTCTACAATTGGATGATAGATCAACTATATCACTAGAAGGAATGTTGGAAGATATCATCATGATGGTGGATGCATGGGAATACCCAACAGACTTTTTGGTACTACAGTCCAAGTCTGGACTGGGGGCTATCCACTCATCCTAGGAAGGCCTTGGATGGCAATAATAGATGCATATATAAGCTACCAAAATGGATAGATGACTATTTTAGATGGTCAAAATGTTAAAAATATGACCATCTCTCCACCTGCACAGTCCATTGACGCATTGGGAGAGCCCATATGGGAAAATCAGGATGATGGAACATTATCAATGGTGCAGCCTATAATGGCATTGATGGAGTTGGAGAATGAGGTTGAAGAGGATAGAATTATTACAAATTTCTTCCATGGAGAATCCTCCCACATCTCTCTAGAGTCACCATTGGTAGGCAACCAAGACCACCATGTCAAACAAATTTAGATTGAGCCTGGAAAAATGTTGAATGTCAGTAGTGAGTTGACACCAACTCAACTGACAACATTGAAAGAGATACTGACTAGGCATCAATAGGATTTTGCCTAGGATTATTCAGATATGAGAGGGATCACTCCAAAGACTTATACCCATCACATTTACTTGGAAGAACAGGCAAGTCCGATCAGGAAGCCACAATGAAGAATGAACCCCACCATGAAGGAGATAGTCAAGGTAGAGTTGTAGAAACTCCTATCAGCTAGATTCATTTACCCCATATCTGATAGTGAGTGGGTGTCACCTCTAGTGGTGGTGCCCAAAAAGAATGGGAAGTGGTGGATCTATGTTGACTATAGATTGTTGAACAAAGCAACTAAAAAGGACCACTTCCCACTACCTTTTGTTGACCAGGTTCTTGATACACTAGTAGGAAGGAAGTACTTATCCTTTCTAGATGGATTCAATGGGTATAACCAGATCTAGATTGGAGAAGAAGATCAGGACAAGATAACATTTACTTGTCCCTAGGGTACATTTGCTTATAGAGTCCTACCCTTTGATCTGTGCAATGCACCAACCACTTTTTAGAGGGTAGTGTTGAGCATTTTTTTTGATATGATGGGAGAAGTAGTGGAGATATACATGGATGACTTCATTGTGTATGGTGAAACCTTTGAAGAGGCTATGACCAACCTAGAACATGTACTCCAATGGTGTGAAGAGACCAACCTATCCCTGAGCAATGAAAAGTGCTTCATGATGATGCAAGAAGGGATTGTTTTGGGGCACCACCTCTCTGCAAGAGGGATAAGGGTGGACAAGAAAAATATTGAAGTTATTAAAGATCTACCCAGTCCTACAACACAGAGAGATGTCAAGAGCTTTCTTGGCTCTATTGGGTATTACAGGAGATTCATAGCAGACTTCAACAAAATTTCTAGACCGCTGCACACTTTGCTATCCAAAAATATAGAGTTTGTCTGGATAGAGGAGTGTGAACAAGCCTTCCATATTCTGAAGGAGAAGTTGATCACTGCTCCAGTACTGTGAGGCCCAAACTGGGCCATCCCCTTCCATATATATTATGATGCATCTAACAATGCTATAGGGGTAGTTCTAGGATAGAAATATGGTGAGGAGTTTTATGCCATCTACTATGTCAGCAAGCATCTCACTGGGGCTGAGTTCAACTACACTATCACTGAGAAGGAATTCCTTGCAGTTGTCCATACCATCAACAAATTCTACCACTACATTATAGGGTACAAGGTCTTTGTACACACTGACCATGCAACCATTAGATATATGATGAACAAACCTACAATTAATGGTAGAATAATCAGGTGGCTTCTACTCCTGCAAGAGTTTGATGTTACCATCATCGACAAACCAGGTAAGGATAATGTAGTTGTAGAATTTCTATCAAGGTTGACACCTCCAGACCATTCAACTATAGAAGACCAATTCCTAGATGAACATATTTTCTCTCTGAGTGAACAAACACCATGGTATGTAGATATGGCTAATTACTTAGCCACTAGTAGAGTATCCCCTGCACTCTCACCCCATGAAAAGTGGACATTAATAGAGAAGAGTGCAACCTTCTCATGGATTGATGGTTGTCTATTCAAAATAGGGCTTGATCAAATCATGAGGAGGTGTGTTGTTGAGCATGAGTTTTCAAAAATCCTTAAAGCCTATCATGATGAACCTTGTGGTGGCCACTTTGCAGGAAAAAGGACTACATTCAAGATATTGTAGACCAGATATTACTAGCCCTCACTATTCAAGGATGCAACCAAATATGCAAATTAGTGTGATCAATGCCAAAGGATGGGTAGACCAACATTCAGAGATGAGATGCCCCTCCAACCACATGTTCACATTGAACCATTTGATAAATGGGGGATGGATTTCGTAGGGCCAATCAACCCATAATCGGTAGGAAAAAGGTATATTTTGGTTTGTACTGATTATGTAACCAAGTGGGTTGAAGTACAAGCACTAAGGGATTCCAAGGAGAAATCTATAGCAGACTTCCTATTTTCACACATCTTCACAAGGTTTGGAGTACCCAGAGAGATCACTACTGATCAGGGTCCCCAATTCACCTCAAGGTTGATTCAAGAAATCATGCAACAGTATAGGATCAGGCACAACAAGACCACCCCTTATCATCCTCAAGAAAATGGATAGGTAGAGGTCACCAACAGAGAGTTGGAGAATATCCTCATGAAAACTATACAATAACACAAAAAATATTGGGCTATGAGGTTTCCAGAGGTAGTATGGGCCTATAGGACTACATGGAAAACAACTACTGGTTTCACACATTTCCAATTGGTGTATGGGAAGAATGCAATGATGCCCATTGAGTTTGAAATTAGAACCCTCAAGACTATAGTAGAATTGAACCTAAGCTTGGATGATGCATAAAAAGAGTGGATTCAGCAACTGAATCAGTTGGATGAACACTGATTAGATGCTCTGCATAGAACAGAGGTCATCCAGAGACAAAGGACACAATGGCATGATCACCACATTAGGCTGAAGTAGTTCAAAGTAGGAGAGTGGGTACTATTATATGATTCCTAATTTTAGGAGCAAAAAGGCAAGTTGATGCAATGATGGATGGGGCCATACGAAGTGATTGAACTGATCAATAATGGTGTTGTGCGCATCAGAACTATTGATGGCAGCAACACCATACTAATAGTTAATGGTCATAGGTTGTGGCCTTACCACATATCTAAAAATATTATGATGGAGTCCAAGATAGGCATGGGGGAGACCCCATATGATTGAAATTTTTAAAATTTTTAGCAGTCGATGGATAGGAATGTCCACCCAAAAAATAATTTATTCTTTTATTTTTCTTTCTTTGCTTGTATTTCTATTTTGTAGGTACAGTGCTCTGAGTGCAATCTATAGGTAGCCTGGGAAACCTAGGCCTATCAGGCATAGATTCCACTAACTTGCATCTTACTAATTTTTAGTTTTTATTTTTAGATTTTGTAGGTATGATGCCCTGAATGCATGTTGTAGGCAACCTGGGAGACCTAGGCCTAACAGGCATAGGATCCATGAACCTGCATGATTTCTAGTTTTCTAGGAGTAGAAGCTTGATTGTTCCCATATGGAGGGGATAGTCACAATATGGATACGTACATGGGTGTGAAATATTTGCAAGAAGAGAAATTCCCATCTACATGTTTGAACAAGTAGCTATTGATGGAGCTCGAGAAGGAGGAAGCATTGAAAGGCCTGATCAACTAGGAAGCATTGACTATAGAACATGCTAGTAGATGCTGAATTTTTAGCTGTAGGGAGGCACCTAACTCTCAAGTACTTCAAGGGTGCCTAACTCCCATTGAAAAGTCTCATATATGAGGAAGAGCACCTAATTCCCATAAAGGCACCCGACCCGAGAGTTTTTCAAAGTGATAGATTGGCACCTATCTCCCATCCACTAGAGATAGGTGCCTATCATCAAGCAAGCTGAAATCGATATCCGATACACATGCTAAGGTTTTGTGCCTAACTCCCATTAGGAAGGCACCTAACTCCTTATTTGAAAATCCTAAATCCTATTAGGAAGGTACCTAACTCTCATGTATCTAGAGGAAGGTACCTAACTTCCATTAGGAAGGTGCCTAACTCCCGTGTATCTAGAGGAAGGTACCTAAATTCCATTAGGAAGTGACCTGACTCCCATGTACCTAAAGTAAGGTGCTTATCTACATTTTGATTAAGGCACCTATTTCTCAATGAAAAGGTACCTACCTTTTGTTAAGCGCCTGTATGCGACATAAATAATTTGGTAGCATTGGGAAGTGGTCGAAGCCACATCAACATCCCACATGATAAAAAGGTCAAATATTTCATGAGAAATTATTGCAAAATCCTATGGAGGATTTCAACACATTCCAAAGAAATCAACATAGGGATGTGTGTCATCCCATGTAGACCATCGATATTTCTTATTTTTAGCATGAGACTTTGAATGAATATTTTTGTAGTACCCAAGAAGAATAGTTCGAAGAAATTTCTCACATGGGGAATACATAGTCATTTCAATTGTCATGAAATAATGAATTAGAACACTCCATGATCATCGTCACGCTTGGTATGCATGGATCACCAATAAGGTACGTACATGATTTTCTATTAGATGCATATAATTTTCATAATTAGAACATTTCTAAAAATAGTGTCATAACAACATTAGAAAAAACATCCAACCATCGATCACCCGCTCTATCCAACGTGACATGTCAAACATCGATTGGGAAAGGCCACCCTCATAGTCCTCCATGCAAAATAGAATGCACCTACCTCCATAATTGAAGAGGCACCTTCATGTAGTGAAATGATAAAATAGTTATAGATAAACCTAGAGAATAGAGAAGAGTTGTAGAAGCAAATACAAATCAAATTTTCCATAATGGGAGGAAAATCGATGAACCATAGTTAGAAGAAAAGTGAACCCTACAATGTGGTAGGAATTAACGAAGAGGTTCAAGCCCAATTCAAAGTTATCGAGTGGATGGACTATTATCTCTTGGTCAGCCAGAACCAAGACTTGGAAGCAGTAGAGGAGTTTGTTGTGTCTGTGGACAAGGAAGTTGCTCGACTACATGGACTAGAAATTCCAGTCACAGAGGAGTATGTTGTAGCCATAACCGGTCTCCCTCAAATAGGGGATCATATTTACAAGGAATAATCCCCAACTGAGTGCATAGAACAACTCCTTGGGCACCTACCAACAAAATTGACATGCTTGAGTGTTGAATTCAGTCAAACAAACATAAAAATTGCAGAGGACAAAAATAAATTATTTATTTATTCGAAGCACACCAACCTTACAACAAATGCATATCAAATAATATATAGAGAAGGGAGGAGACGGTGGATAAGAATAGGTCGGAGGGATAAGGTAGGTGGTTGGAGAGATAGAAGGGAGAAGTCGGCGAAGGAGGGATAAGGGGGAGGAAGGTGCGGAGGAATAAGTGGAAGGGAGATTTGGAGGGATAAGGAATTTGCCGACAAAGAAATTGCCGACAAACATAGGAGGGAGTGTTCACACTTAGGCTTAGGAAAGGGATTTTTCTAAGCCTCCTTTAGGTGAACCCCTATTCACACTTGCAACATTCTCCCCCTTAAAGTTGAGAGGACTGACTACACAGTCTCTCAGCTTTACAAATTGAGCTTTAGTCATCGCCTTGGTGAAGATGTCCGCAACGTTCTCCAAAGTGTGACAGTATTGAAGCTCAACAATTTCATGTTCCACCATATCTACGATGAAGTGATACTTCATATCAAAATGTTTCGTTCTGCTATGGTGGACGGGATTATATGCCAAGCTGAATGGCAACGATGTTGTCGCGATAGATTCTGGTCGGACCACTTTGCTGTTCTCCAATCTCTTCTAGTACTTTCCTTAGCCACAAGGCTTGAGTACTTGCATAAGTAACCGCTATATACTCGGCTTACATTGAAGATAGCGCTACTACTATCTACTTTTTTGAACTCCAAGTTATTAGTCCTGATCCAAGACTAAAACAGGTTTCTGATGTTGACTTCCTGTCATCAATATTGCTACCCCAATCACTATCACTGAAGCCTACAAGCTTGATAGTGTTACATTTATGGTCCTGGATTCCAAAATCCAATGTACCCTTCACATATCTCAAAATTCTTTTAGTTGCCTGCAAATGCGGCTCGAGAGGGTTAGACATAAATCTAGAAACAAGAGATACAACATCTTGAATATACGAGTGCGGTGTTGGCGAGAAACATCAAACTCCCAACCATGCTTTTGAAAGTGGTCACATCAACTTTTGGTGCTCCATCATCTTTGCTTAATTGGATCCCATGTCCAAGTGGAGTTGCAACTGGTTTGCAATGCTCCATAGCAAACTTCTTGATCATATCCTGAGCATACTTATGTTGACAGATGAAGATCCCTGTATCTGGCTGATGAACCTCCATTCCAAGGTAGTAGTGCATTAAGCCAAGATCCTTCATCTCAAAGCTGCGTCATCATGGAGTGTTTGAACTCCATATTCATTTTTTCATTACTACCCATAAAAATGAGATCATCCACATACAAACAAACTATGAGGATGTCATTACCTTGCTTTAGGTAGTAGAGTGTGGGTTCATTTTTGCTCCTGGTGAACCCATAATCTTTGAAGTACCCATCAATGCGTGAGTACCAAGCTCTTGGTGCCTGTTTAAGACCATAGAGTGCCTTCTTCAATCTGTAAACAAGGTGTTCCTTACCTTGCACTTCAAATCCCTGTGGTTGCTCAACATACACTTCTTCTGTCAAGTAACCATTGAGAAATGCACTCTTGACATCCATGTGTTGGACTTTCCATCCTTTGTGTGCAGCTAAGGCAAGAAGCTATTACGATTGTCTCTGTACGGCTACAGGAGCAAAAGTCTCTTCATAATCTATTCCATACTTCTGAGTAAAACCCTTTGCCACTAATCTTGCCTTGTGCTTCTCAATGCTTCCATCAGCATTAAACTTGGTCTTGAAGATCCATTTATAGCCAACACATTTCTTTCCTTTCGGAAGCTTCACGAGCTCCCAAGTGTCGTTGTTTTTTATAGAGGTTATCTCCTCTTTCATGGCATCTTGCCAAATCTTATGAGTACATGCCTTCTCATAACTAGAAGGTTCAAGTTGTGCACTAGTTAACAAAGCATAGTTAACTTGATCTCCCCTAGGTTCTGTTGGGATTCATCATCACCATACAAGTGCATACTTTCTAATCTGTGTAAAACAGATTCCATTTCACTAGCTTGACTCCTAGTATATCTTCTTGAAAAATTTTTATCCAACATATGAGATGATGGATGATACTGTAAAGTTCTCTTACCTTTGGATGGAACATCAATGTCCATTGGTGAGGAACTTGCGGTCTCTGTGGAGAAGGACTTGGTGAGGAAGTTGAACTAGAAGATGGACTTGGAGGATGTGTAGGTGGAGATTTCTTTCCTTTACGTGGTATCTGTGGTTGCACTCTTTGAGCAACTTGAATCATGTGGCTTCAACATCACTGAATATTTGGGGCTTACCCCACTCTCCCCCTTCATCAAAAATCACATCCCTTGAAACCACTATCTTTCGAGTCGTAGGATTGTAGAGTCTATAACCCTTTGTGTTTTCACAGTATCCTACAAAAATGCATGCTGACTCTTTGGATCCAGCTTCTTTCTCAGCTCATCGGGAATGTGAGCATATGCCAATGAACCAAATACTACGAAATACTTCACATTTGGTTTCTTACCATACCGAGCTTGGTAAGGTGTCTTCCCTTTCAAACTTGAAGTAGGACTTATGTTCAAGATGTGAACACTAGTCCTTGTTGCATCTCCCCAATATGCATTACTCAAATGCTTTGTCTGAAGCATTGATCTTGCCATCTCCACAATGGTGCGATTCTTTCTTTCTGCTACACCATTTCTGTTGTGGAGTGTAGGCGGTTGTGAAGCGCCTCTTGATGCCATGATGTTTACAAAAATTCAAAAACTGATTAGAGGAGTATTCTCCTCCTCTATATGATCTAAGACATTTTATAGAATATCCACTCTCACTTTCAACTTTTGCTTTAAAATCAACAAAGCATGCAAATGCTTCATCCTTATGCTTCAAAAAATATATCCAACACATTCTTGTGCAATCATCAATGAAAAGTAGGAAGTAAGAGTGATTACCTAGACTCTTGGTCTGCATCGGACCACAGATGTCTGAATGTACTAAGCTGAAGAGGATAGCTGGCCCTCCATGCTTGTCCATGAGGAAATTTCGATCCGGCATGCTTGCCCAAGGCACACCCTTCACAGACTTCCTTACTATCTTGAACTTTGGGAAGTCCAGTCACCATTGCTTGTGAAGTTAGCATTTTCAAACTTGCTGAATTCAAGTGACCATATCTCAAGTGCCATAGGACACTTGGATTGGTAATTGCAACATTTGCTAACTTATTTCCTCCTGGCTGGCCAAACTTCAAAGGGAATAATCTATTCTTTGACATTGGCACTTGTGTAATGATTCTATTACTATTGTTCTTGTCAAAAATGGTGCATTTACCCTCATCAAAAATCAACTTATAATTCTTTTCAAGCATTTGACCAACACTTAAAAGATTGTGTTGAAGATGAGGTGTGTAATAGATATCACTTACTTGCTTGATGCCTTCTTTCGTTGGAACCTCCATGGCTCCAATGCCTTCAACTGCCAATGACTTGTCATCTCCCAACCGGATCTCTGGATTTGTATGAGGAGTCTAACTTAGCAAAGAGTTCTTCTTTGCCACTCATGTGATTTGAACACCCGGTGTCCAAAATCCATGTATCATTCATATTTTGCTCTGTCTGGCCATAAGAAAGAAAGAGATTTGAGGACTCTTCCTCTTCTCCAAAATTCCCAAACTGACTGCTCTGGTTGCTTCTGCTTCCTTGCGAAGTCTTTGACCAACAATCTCGAGCATAATGGCCAGGTTTGCCACAATTGTAGCAAACTTGTTTTGATTTGTCTCCTCCTTTTCCTTTGCCAGATTGTTTCCCTCTATATTGTTGTTGTCCTCCTCTATTATGATTTCCACCTCTGTTGGATGATCCTCCTCTGTTAGGAGTTCCCCCTCTTTGATTATTCCTGCCTCTGCCTCTTTGTTGACCTCTGCCACGGCCTCTACCTCTTCCTTCATGTGTGGCAAAAGCTTTGTCATCTCCTCCATAGCTGGTGGTAGGAGTTTCCTGTAACCTCTCTTCATGTGAGAGAAGTGAACCAATTAATGCATCAAAAGACAATGTGGTTAAGTCTTTGGATTCTTCAATAATTATTGCAACAGAATTCCATTTAGGAAGAAGTGTTCTCAACACTTTCTTCACCATCATCTCTGGCTTAATATCCTCCCCTAGTGTGACCATTTTGTCGACTACGGCTTTCACTCGCACGCAGTAATCTCCGACTCTTTCATTCTCTTGCATCTTGAGATTCTCAAAATCTCGTTTCAAAGTTTGCAGTTTTACCTGCTTCACTTGGTCACTACCTCTATAGCTTTCTTTTAGGGCATTCCATGCATCTTGTGCAATTACATAAGATGCAACCCTAGGGAAGATACTTTTATCTAAGGCAGCATGAATATGATAAAGGGCAAATGAGTTATTTTTCTGGGCTTCCTTTTTAGCCCTTCTATCAGCAGTTGAAAAAGCTGCCCATTCTGCAGCAGTTGGTTCTTCATAGCCTTCTTCTACAACATCCCAAAGGCCTTTTCCTATCAACAAGGTCTTCATTTTTATAGACCAGTAATCATAGTCGCTACCATTAAATTCAGGGATTGGCAAACTAGTATTTGCAGCCATTTTTGCTACTTAAAAGCAAACTTTGATTTCACTGAAATAAGCAATTACAAAGCAAAGTAATTCTCTTACTGATTGCTTGTTGTGAGACTCCCAATACTGGCTCTAGCTCTAGCTCTGGCTCTGCTCTGGCTCCACTGGCTCTGGCTCCGCTGGCTCTGGCTCTACTAGCTCTGGATTTACTGGCTTTGGCTCTGTTGGCTCTAGCTCCACTTCAATATTGAACCCTTAAACGGGCGCTCCGGAAGACTTCCCGTCACTTTTCCAGGTTCACAATATGCAAATTTTCAAGCCCCCTTGGGCGAGTTTTAATTGGCCACAAAAAACTCTTCAAGGTTTGCAAATTTTTATAAAGGTTTTTTTTTAAATAAATTTAATAACTTTTTATTATTTTTTAAATTACCTTTTTAAAAAACTAAATTAAAAAAGATAATTTTTAAAAAATAATATAAAAAATTATTAAATAAATTTTTAAAACCTTTAAAAAACACTTATTTAAAAAATTTTACCTTTCTTTCAGGCTAGAACTCGAACCCGCGACTTGCTGTCTGCGAAGCGGGCGCCTTAGCCGTTCGACCACGCGGCTCCTTGGTGAATAAGGAAGGCACTGCTTCCTTTTATTTCCTTGGCGGTGGCACTTTAAATAAAAAAAAAATTTACTTCTGCAAAGCTCCCGGCGGGATTCGATCCCAGCACCTCGCCCACACAAGCGAACAACTTGTCCGCTACGCCAAGCGCCTCGGACGAGGACAGATGAGGATGCGGGTGGATTTATCTCAACACGGGCAATAATTTTTTTTAAAAACAAAAATCATGGGATTATCCCACATACGCCATGAAATAGGCGCGAGAGGGTTTTTAACCCTCAACTCGCGTAATGGCTTTCGACTGCCTTCAGGCAGTCGATCCTTAACTGCAATTTTAACCGTCGCTTCAACCAATCGTCGTTCGCCACGTGGCGATATTTTGTCCTCTCTCTGCCAACTAAACTGCTCGTCGCCAATCGCCCTGTGCCACGTGTTAAACTCTGCTGTCGCCACGTGTCGTCCACAGCCGTGCCTGCCTCGGGAACTGCGCCTGAGTCTGCTCGCGATCCGCCTCGGGATCCGAGCCGAGCCGATCCTCCTCGACTGCTGTGCCTGCCTCAGAAATCGTGTCCACCTATCAACGTTCACCTCGGGAACCGTGCCTACAGGTGTCACCTCGACTGCCGCGTCGCGTGCCTCGGGAACCGTGCCCGAACTGACACAGTCTGGCTCTGATACCAGATGTCGAATTCAGTCAAACAAACATAAAAATTGCAGAGGACAAAATAAAATATTTATTTATTCGAAGCACACCAACCTTACAACAAATGCATATCAAATAATATATAGAGAAGGGAGGAGACGGTGGATAAGAATAGGTCGGAGGGATAAGGTAGGTGGTTGGAGAGATAGAAGGGAGAAGTCGGCGAAGGAGGGATAAGGGGAGGAAGGTGCGGAGGAATAAGTGGAAGGGAGATTTGGAGGGATAAGGAATTTGCCGACAAAGAAATTGCCGACAACCATAGGAGGGAGTGTTCACACTAAGGCTTTAGGAAAGGGATTTTTCTAAGCCTCTTTAGGTGAACCCCTGTTCACACTTGCAACATTGAGGTTATCGAAATGTGACTTCCTAGGGATTTGGCAACAAATTTTTGATCAGGTGAAGAGGTTATTTACTTGCACAGGTAAGTATACGCACCTAAATGCAAACCATATGAGGTTCCTCAGCCACCTACTACATGGAGTAAAAATTAACATCCCATTCTACCTGTCCTATGCTTTGTAAGATGAATCTAGGTGATACCAGGTATGGATGGCCTTTATCCTAGCACATCACAGGCTAATTTTGGTCCTAATTTAGTATGTAGAGGTAAAAAAAGGAGTGCCAAGGATAGAGAAGGAGAATGTTGAGGCACCTAACTCCCAATAATAGTTAGTTGTATAAGCACATAGAGAAGTTCCAAAAGTAGATAAGGAGAGGGTTGAGGTACCTAAATCCTAGTAATAGCCAGCTATATATGAGCCAAAAATAGAACAGATGACCAACTTCTAGGAACCATCAACTGTAGAGGAGCCTAAAGTAGAACAAACACCCAACTTCTAGGATGATCTAGTTGAAGGGGAAGCAGGGCAAAGCTCACCGAATGCCTCTCCATAAAATAATGAAGAGGTTGGGTAGAGCATCCCTAGCCCTATTCCTATAGCTAACTACACAAGAACCAGGAGTAGAATGAAGCATTTTGTAGCCTCGATCACCCACAACTCATCTAGATATGGTGAGGAAGTTGAGATTATCATAGAAGAATTTGTAGCCTAGGTGCTACAAAACCTAGCCAACGATGAACCCTCTTTCCAAGAAACTCAAGGAAATCTATAGGAATAACTATAGAAGTCAAAAAACATGCCTTCATCTAGGAAGTGAAATTCAAGGCAGAGGAGACACTTTTTAAAGTGTCCAGGAAAGCAACTAGAATTGGGTAACACCATACACCAGCTACAATAAGCTGTGTAGCAGATTAAATAGGAAAATTAATAGCTAAAGATCGACCAGACAACAAAGGTGGATGCTTCCACCCAAATATACTGGGCAATGGAAGTACCCACAACTTCTCTAGAATCTATGGAGAAAGTTGTTTCTTCTGACCAATTCAAGTTAGATGCCAAAAAGGAGGAAACAGAGGCAGGATAACTTTCATCCGTCTTTACCATAGCATCTGATGACAAGCAAGAGGACCCCATGTTACAAAAATAGCCCCCTTTAATTAAGGTCTCAAAATATAAGGATGAGAAATAGGTTCACAACCAGCAATCTAGAGGATATATGGAGCAGGGAGTGGAGACTGAGTAATCAACCCATGACCAATAACCTAATGAAGAAGAAATGAAGCAAGAAGCAGAGGTATAGGAAACATATCCTCAACCATCAGAACATTCTTTAGAGAAATCAGTAGACCAATAACCTGTCAAAAAACCAGTGAAAAAGTAGGAAGTGCCAAAAATACCTATTAAGGAAATACCAACAACTGATCAAGAAGCTGAGGAGGTGCTTGCCAAGGAAAAACTAGAGGAGTAGGCACTGAAACCCTTTGGTTTTAGGGAAACAATATAACCTACACCTGAGGATAAAATTCCCACTCATACAACCACCTTGGAGCACTTGGTGCAGGTAAGATCCAAGAGGAAAGTGACCAGGGCACCCCAAAAGAAGCAAAGAACCAAAGCCAAAACCATAAAAGTATAGAAGCCTAGAACCAAGGCTAGAACTACAAAGGTATAAAATCCAAGAACCAAGGCCAATGCTACAAAAGAAGAGACCCAACCAACCCCTGATTTAGATGAATAATGGGCTAGGTCCCTGAAGAATTTTACCAGGCAACAAGAGTAGTTTAACAAGATCTGAGAATATTTTGAGGGGAAGAAGACAAGAAAAGCCTTCAAAACGGTGACCAAAGAACCTAGATTAGTATTAATCCTGATCCTAAGAAGTAATTTAGGGATATAAATGGATTTTTTGGGGACCAACCCTCCAAAATGAAGAGATACCTGTAGGAGATGGGGGTATTCAGCCCAGAGGTAGTTGCATCCCAGGGAAAAGAAGCAAATAAGAAGCCACTTTTTAAAGGAGTACAAAACCACCTAAAGATGTTAAGATTCCTCCTAAATCAGCCCAATCATAGAATATCAAAGTGGTGGAGGAATCCTAAATTTATTTCTAGGAGAATTTAGGTATTCCAGACATAGAGCCCTTACTACAATATCATGAGCTCTAGAAGGAGGTAGAGCCTGCATTCCAAAAAGGGACCACTAACTTTACAGGGTATTACATGCAAGAAAAATAGGCCATAAAACATACATCACAAAGCCACCAAAGACAAGTGTCAAGCCTAGAAAAATAGCTAGGCATATCCCACGCTAGCAGAAGAAACAACAAGATTCCAGTGCCCTGCAGACCACCAAGAAAAGGAAGCCCAAGGACAAGGAAAGAGATAAGGCCACCACCAATAAGAGAAAGTAGAGGAATAAAAATTACTATGAGGCTATATCCAAAATAGGGAACTACCAGTATAAGATGCCATGAGGACGTGACAATCCTTAGGCATGGGGGATGATGAGCACCAAAATTGCTCATTTTTTCATATATTTCTAATGTCTTGTGCAGTAGTATTTTACTAGATTTGAAATTTTTATAAATTTTTATATGTATTTAAAGGTAAAATTGTGTATGTTACTAACTTGTGTGAAAAGTGTGCTTTGTGTGTAGATTTGATAACTTTTTTTGTTTTTTGCATAACTACATCGAGTTCCCACTTGGACCTAGCATTATCCATTTTCAAAAGGAGTTTAATGAATATTAAGGAAGGAATTCGACCATGAAAGAGAAGGGCACCTTACTCCCCTCTTCTAATGGGAAGGTGCCTTACTCCCATATTTTTATGGAAAGGTGCCTTACTCCCATATTTTGATGGGAAGACACCTTACTCTAGTCTTCTGGTGGTAATGCACCTTACTCTCATCTTCGATGGGAAGGCACCTTTATCTCATATTCTGATAGAAATGCACCTTATTTTCGTTGATGAAGTCAAAGACGAATGACCACATAAGAATAACGAAGCACCTAACTCCCGACTTGATGATGCCTAACTCCCATTAACTGATGAACACATCAACTACTCTATTTTAGTATGAAATGTAGTAATATACTTTGAAGGTAGAACGTGAGTGATAATGATGAGATAATACCAAAAGTTGTTTGATCTAACTGGATCACAAACAAATTACACAACAAATAGAACCTATTCTGAGTACACCTAATTTTCCTAAATTAGTGTGTTGTTATTGTAATCATGTTTTAAGTAGAAATTTGTATTGTAATATCAAACAAACTATTGTAATAGAGGAACTTGTGTGATATATATAAATGCACAGGACTCCTCTAAAAGAGGAGAAGAAAAATAGCAAAGAACCGGATTGTAATTTAATTTTATTTATGCAATAATATTCATTCAAAGTTCTCTAATATGATTCAGTGTGTGTATTAAACCGGGCAGAATCTACTAGAGCATGGACCCACTCTTGGCCAGTATTCTTCCCCTCTCCTTTAATTTTCTATAATTTTGTTTCAGATTTATTTATTCTATTTTCCTGCATTCAATTGTTTTTTTCTACAACTTGATTTATTTACCGCTTTCTTTCATTCCTGCAAAATTCTAGTGTGATTTCATTTCTAGTAATTTATTTTCTATAGATTAAGTGGTTTGGATTAAAATTAATGCTATACAAATAACACCCCCAGACTATAAATTTAGTGGACTCATCTCAAAGGTATTTTAGTATATCTCTGGTTGGTACATCGCAAGCTTATGAACATATCTATCACCCCTAGATCAATATCCTCCAAATCTACCATATGTCCTCTAGTGTGAAAGTCATCTCAAATATAGGTAGCCTAAAAGTGGGTGACTCTAGGTACCACATTTTAATTAGTGTCATCATAATCACACGATCACACTCTATCCTTAGCAGCTCTACTATATGTTTAATTCCAATCACATCTAAGATACCCTATCCCCTATATTGAAAAGACCTAACAATTCTCCTAGTGTATGTAATTGCCACTCATATATATCTAAAATATCTAGTTCCACAACAACACCAAAAGCCTCAATGTTAGTCTCTCTCGGTATACTATCATGTCTTTCCTAAATTCTTACACAACTACATGAAATTGTTTTTCTCATTATGTAGTCATGTTTTCACACAACTTCGAAAAAGAGCATGAATTTTATTAAGTTGGCACCCATTTTTGGGGTAAGTCACTAAAATATCTATAACCGAGATTGGAAGTAATATATGTTAGTACTTGTGGAGTTTCATAGGGAGATCCTAGGGGTACCAATGGGGGAAAATTTTAGGTAGTATTATAGAATAACTATAGCCATGGATAGCAAGGTACAATTTATCACCACATACACACATATGATTGGGAAGGAGCAGTCAGGTGATTGGGAAGGAGTAGTCAGGGGATCAAATTCAGGTTCTAGAGGGTATTCTAGTGCAATGAGTTATTCAAGATCAGACAATAGAGTCATGAGGTGGGTTCTATGGTATTTTTAGGTGCTACGTACTCACATGGAATTGAAATAAGTGCTAGTGATACAATCCCCTCAATGGTACTCAAGCCAGGTGGTAAATCAAGTGGGTCCCATTGGATGGGACATCCTTTCAACCTCATAGAATATTTTTCCAAGGTGACTGCAAAATTTTTTAAACCTAGTAGGGTGAAATTATTATTTAATATCATTCTTTAAGGTGATGAAATTCATATTCTTTATGAGCTCACAAATATTGCTATGGAAGAGGGTTCTTGGAATCTAGTAGGCAAATTCCAAGGAAGTAGACTCGATCTAGATTCCATTAGATGTTGGGCTTTGGAAAAATGGAATCCATTGGGATCCCTAGAGATAGTGGCTATACCAAAAGGTTTTTTCATCATCAAGTTGAACTACAAAGAGGACTCAAAATTAATCTTGGATGGGGGCCCTGGTTTTATGGTAAAAGAGACCTATTTTTTCATAAATAGGGTCATGAGTTCAACCTAGACACCCAAAAGGTGAATTTGGTTCCTATTTGGGTGAGGCTTTTGGATCTCCCCTTTCACCAATGGAAAGAAGACATCTTGAGAGGGATATATAAAAGTATTAGTGAACTCATTAAAATTGACCCAATGACTAGATAAAAATCTAAGATGGTCTTTGCAAGGTTGTGCATTATGAGGGATCCAGAGGCTGATCTTCCATACTATATTAAGTTTTTTTTAAGGTAGGCACATGCAAACCCATATGATGTTTCAATTGCAGTAAACCTAGCCATTTATCTTCATAGTGCTCTAAGATCCTTAACAAGAAGGATAAATTTTTGTGGGAGAAAGTTGTTGAAGGCCAACTTGAGCAAAGCCTAAAGGTTTGGGCCTTAAGGAGGTGGTGCATGACTCCACAAAACTCTAGATTCATATGATGCTTGTAAAATAAGTGGTGTCTAAAACTCAAAATACTAAAAGTCTTTCACATGCAAACCCGTATGAATCATTGATTTCCTACTAAATTTGGGGTTGAACCAGGATAGACTAACTATTTGGAGAGAGGATTTTTTGTTGGGTATCAATGATTCAGAGACTAAAGGTTTTTTCTATAGGTCCCATTGTAATTCCCTTATGTTGGGGAGGTTTTTTTGACCTATTATTGTGCTGACACTAGGGATGTTGTTGATAGCCCACCCAAATCCCCCAAGTTCAATATTTCAAATCTTTTGAAATTCTTCACTTGTATTGCCATCATTTTGGTGGGGCCCTAGTATAATGGGTGGTATAAGCTATTTTGGGTACTAGTGAAATTCACTAGGTTCTATAATAGTTGGTGCAATGCCTATTAGCAAGAGGTTGAATAATTTGATCTTCTAGGGTTACATATTTTAGCAAACCAAAGTCACAACCCAAGCAATCATACCATTTTTTTAACATAATAGCTAGACCAAAGGATCCTTAAATGGGTCTAGAAAAACTAACCTGAAGATGTTCATTGGCCTCCAAAGTCTAAGAAAAGCTTCCACCCATTGCCATAATCTCCCTCAAGGTGGGTTTACTTTGGGCTAGACCTATTTTTTCTATACTTTAGTTAAAGACTTTTAGTATTTTGAATTTTAAACACCACTTATTTTCCAAGCATCATATGAATCTAGAGTTTTGTGGAGTCATGCACCACCTCCTTAAGGCCCAAACCTTTAGGCTTTGCTCAAGTTGGCCTTCAAAAACTTTCTCCCATAAAAATTTATCCTTATTTTTAAGGATCTTAGAGCACTATGAAGATAAATGACTAGGTTTACTGTAATTGAAACATCATATAGGTTTGCATGTGCCTACCTTAAAAAAAACTTAATATAGTATGGAAGATCAGCCTTTGGATCCGTCATAATGCACAACCTTGCAAAGACCATCTTAAATTTTTATCTAGTCATTGGGTCAATTTTAATGAGTTCACTAATACTTTTATATATCCCTCTCAATATGTCTTCTTTCCATTGGTGAAAGGGGAGATCCAAAAGCCTCACCCAAATAGGAACCAAATTCACCTTTTGGGTGTCTAGGCTGAACTCATGACCCTATTTATGAAAAATAGGTCTCTTTTACCATAAAACTAGGGCCCCTATCCAAGATTAATTTTGAGTCCTCTTTGTAGTTCAACTTGATTATGAAAAAACCTTCTGGTATAGCCACTATCTCTAGGTATCCCAATGGATTCCATTTTTCCAAAGCCCAACATCTAATGGAATCTAGATCGAGTCTACTTCCTTGGAATTTGCCTACTAGATTTCAAGAACCCTCTTCCATAGCAATATTTGTGAGCTCATAAAGAATATGAATTTCATCACCTTAAAGAATGAGATTAAATAATAATTTCACCCTACTAGGTTTAAAAACTTTTGCAGTCACCTTGGAAAAATATTCTATAAGGTTGAAAGGATGTCCCATCCAATGGGACCCACTTGATTTACCACATGGCTTGAGTACCATTGAGGGGACTGTATCACTAGCACTTATTTCAATTCCATGTGAGTACGTAGCACCTAAAAATACCATAGAACCCACCTCATGACTCTATTGTCTGATCTTGAATAACTCCTTGCACTAGAATACCCTCTAGAACCTGAATTTGATCCCCTGAATACTCCTTCCCAATCACCTGACTACTCCTTCCCAATCATATGTATGTATGTGGTGATAAATTGTACCTTACTATCCATGGCTATAGTTATTCTATAGTACTACCTAAAATTTTCCCCCATTGGTACCCCTAGGATCTCCCTATGAAACTCCACAAGTACTAGCATATATTACTTCCAACCTCGGTTATAGATATTTTAGTGACTTACCCCAAAAATGGGTGCCAACTTAATAAAATTCATGCTCTTTTTCGAAGTGGTGTGAAAACATGACTACATAAGGAGAAAAACAATTTCATGTAGTTGTGTAAGAATTTAGGAAAGCCATGATAGTATACCGAGAGAGAGACTAACATTGAGGCTTTTGGTGTTGTTGTGGAACTAGATATTTTAGATATATATGAGTGGCAACTACATACACTAGAAGAATTGTTAGGTCTTTTCAATATAGGGGATAGGGTATCTTAGATGTGATTGGAATTCAAAATATAGTAGAGCTACTAAGAATCTTCTCCCAAATGCTATGTTGAGCTAGGGATAGACATGTCATCTTTTAGATGGCCTTAAAAAGGACAACCCAAACATCAACAAATAGTAATGGTCGAGGGCCTATTTTTTTATAGGTCTTTCTTAGTTTTTTTTATTATTTTGGTTGTTATTTGTGCTTGGGTGTACCTGCATGGGTTGATATATATGAGTTATGGGGGCTGGTTGTAGGTCATCTAGTCTTACTTATATCTATTTGTTTCTTTTTTGTTTGCCTTGGTGGTGGCTATGTTGGTTTCCCCTGCATGGGTTCCGGATGTTGGTCTCTATTTAGCTTGCTAACATCCTTCTCCCTGATAGGGTGTTAGTTGTTCCTTTGTAATAAGTTTTGGGTATTCTTTCAAAACTCCTTATTTCAACTAATTTTTTCACACCACTTCCACTTGTATAAATAACGTGATAACTGCAAAAAATGTAGGTCATGTTATCACAAGTACCCCACAAAATTATGCATGTAGCCACATAATGAATTTCTCAAAATCCAGCAAAAATTTAAAAATTTAGCTTAGCAAATCCAACAACCACTACCTAGTCACATGATAGATGTCTACATAGACACTCGTGCCTATTGCCCTTGCCTCACCTCTCACAATTATTGAATATTGGACCAAAAGCACCACCATTATCTAGATATTTGCTTTGTATCTCATGCAGGGTAATAAATTGGATTTTACCTCCACCTTACCTATTAACCTTTTCATTCTCTATTTTTCTTCCTTTCACTCTACTTTTTGCTTTTTCTACAATTGCTTCCCAACCTATTCGAGTTTCTTCAAGGGACTTTGAATCCCCTTAATAACTCAAGGAGGCACCTTGTATGGGGGAATAAGTGCAATTAATACCCCATTAAAGTGCATTTTTTCAAAGTTCTCATAATCACATGATTTTCACACCATCACTTCACCTTAGTCTAGTGACCATCTAGAAGTAATTTTTCTTCAAAATTAGGGGCATATTTGATGCATTTATTACATAAAAAAGGAAAAATATAGATGCTCAAAATTGGACCACTCAATTTGTCCAATTTATCTCAATTACCCATCAAACCCACAAAAAAAGCATAATTTAGCTATTACAACCTTAGTTCATTAGGTTTTTCCTATTCAGGTAGAATAATGTCTTTTTGAGTGAAGGTGTGATTTAATGCCCAAAATATTTCCACATATATTTCAAAGCATTGCTCCTTCCTAGCCCAAATATCCTTCAATGGTCACATCCATAAAATTATGATAGCAAAAGCTAACCTACAATTTCCCAATCCAAGGCCAAGGACTAAAAATATTGGATCCTCTACCTCCCTTGAGCTTTGGGCCATTTATGACATCATCATCCTCAAAAAACCACCACCTACAATTGTTCCCAATGATGCCATTTTTGGATTTGCATTACCAATTCAAATATTCAATTTGAAAACCTTTCCTACCTCTATGATCACTCATGAACGATCCAAGCTCCCTTTCCTAAGGCTAAAAAATCTATAAATTGAGTCCTTAGGGTCTCATTTCATAAAGAACTCTCTAACTAAAGAAATTCTATCTCTTTGATTTATTATTTTGTCTCTTGTGCTTAAAATATTCATGGTGATCTTAGTGCTCTTGCTTGAAGGCTCTGAGGATTCTTGGGTAAATTACAAGATAAGTCACTCTCCCCTTGGTTGTTATACTTCCTCTTCTTACTCTCCTTTGACATTTCTTTGCACTTTGGTCTACTAACATATTATTATTTTCATGTTTTTATTAATATTATTTTTTCATTTACATGAATTTTGGCATCTTCATATGTTTTTGATCTTCTTGTAGTTGTAATCCCTAGTCCATTACACAATCCTTGATAGTTTGGTCAATCTTGAAGACACCTTTCAAGCCTATTTTACCCTATGAGAAGTTAGGCAAAATTATACATTAGTTTTTTGAGGTACAATTCCATAATCAAAGACTTGGGGGCAATCCCCCACCCCTTTTTCCCCTAATTCTAATCCTTGGCTGATATTTTACCTATTATACACCTTGATAACTCCATCCCTAAGCCTTTTGTATTCATTCATTCATCCCTAAGCCTTTTGTATTCATTCATCCTTAAGCCTTTTGTCCTAAGTCCTTCAAACAAAAATATACCTTATCTGTGTAAGGCATGATCTTTCCTATTACCTATACTCCAAAAATTTTATAACCTAAGATTAATATTTACCTCTATGCTCTTATCTAAATGCCCAAAACTATAACCCACACTCTATCTAGTTTAATTTTCTAATCACAACCAAAATCATGTCATAATCTAGGAAGGTGTGATTCCACCTCCATTAGGTCACTACTCTACATCTACACATCAACAATCAACTCTCTATTCTCTTGCACTCTATTCTTAAAGTATAATCACACCTTTCTTGCATCAAGAACAAATTTTTTGTCCATGGTTGCACATTTTATTTATTGCATTTATTTTTAGTCAGCTAAGGGACCTTAGGAGTTTGACTCTACAACAAGGAAGTTCTCTACCTCCATCTAGCAGATCCTCAAAAAATCTAATTTTCTCTTACAAGTTTCTCTTTCTCTTGTAGGTACCTTGGAATCATGGTTTAGTTGTATAAGGCACGATGGTGTAAAATCACAGGTCTGTAACTTAGGGCATAATTATGCTAAAAGTGTTGATTAACGTATATTTTTTTTAGCAATTTTTGCATTTTCAATTTGGGCAATAAAAACTTGTCTAGTGTTTGTTGTATCTCTACTTTCTATTTAGCTTAGACAACTTCAAAATATAAGAACTTTAAGAAATTTTTGGGTTAGTCTTAGTTTGATTTTAATTTTAACACATAAAAATAAAAGGAGGAAGTCAAAGATTTTTTTTAGTTTGATTTGTTTATCTCCTTTGTTAACTGAGATATTTAAAGTAAAATTTCATGTAGCCTTGAATTAGGCTAGCTTGTGTGATTCATATCTCTTGTGACCTTGCCTTAAAGAAAAATATTTTAATTTTCTTACAAATTAAGTGATAGCGTTAATCAAAATGAAAAATCAAACTTAGGTTAGCTCTTGTTTTCATGCATTATTATTTTATGCATTTTAAGTTTAAATTTATTTTATATATTTTAACATTTAGTTATTCAAAATAAACTTAGGTTATTACTAGAAGAACTCATCAAACTTAAATTATTGCATTTTTAAAACAAAACCCAACATTGAAAGTATGTCCTTTATGTAATGACCCAAAAATCAAGAAATAAGAAAACACACAAAAGAGAACAACAATTTTTTTTATAAAGGACTAAAGAGAGGGATTCATAAACCCCTAACCATCCTTAGACCGACTTAGTGTTTAACATACCCTAAGTTTCTCAAGAACTATACCACACAAGATTCCCCTCATGCAAGTCCCTTCTACGTAGGCATATCTCATGTCATGCACATAAGTCCATCCATCTCATCAATCTTGATGAGCTAGACTTACCACCTTCAATCATTAGAAGGTGTACACGCATCTCCATATTCCACACAAGCCATTATGTGTGGGTATGCTATGTGTACTATGAGTTAAGCTATCAATCTTATCCTCTGACAAGCTATCTTAACTCTGGTACAATATTCTAAACCTAGTTACCAATATCCCTAAGGGGGTCTCAAGCCCTTAGGTTATCCTCTAAGTTCACCTAGAACTTACTACTATTTTTTTATTTAAAAGGATTAAAAGCACGCAAGAAAATAGAGAACAAATCTAGATACTAAATCTAACAAAACATGCATCTTTAAATAAGTGTGATCAACCAAATCATAAAGCATCCATTAAGGAGAAGGCATACAATAAAAGGGTAAGTATAACCAAATAAATAAGGGCATCCAAAATACAATAATCAACAATGTTCATTTATTACATAAGCATGTATGGTACACCCCATACCTTCAACAATTACTTCACAACTATTCCATCAGGGAAATCTCCCCACAAATCTAATCTATTGCATAATTAAGCAAGAAGTAAGGTAGAGAGAAAACTTGTAGAGTGGTCCATCCCATGACTTTGGTCCTCCTGCTCTTCCATCGATCAAGTGAGGATAGTAGGGGATCAGGACACTCATGGATCCAGATAGACATGCTTCTAAATGCACTAGCTTGTTCTATTGCCAAATTGCAACTATACAAATAACCCAAGCAATTCAACTTCCTAATGCATAGTTATTATCTTAGAAACTACCTTTTTCTATTTCCCCTCTCATCTACTCATGAGATTCAATCCACCATGCATCCGACCATATGCTTTATTTGCAATAAATGATCTAACCCTTACTTAACAATTAAAGTCCCATACCCTTAATTGTTAAATGAACTGGGTTCACACATCTTATTTGATTAAAGCAAACCACTTTAGTTCACCATTTACCTTTTTCCTTCATTTCATAAAGTAAGGTCCCATACCCTTATTTTACAAAATAAACCATAATCACATTTATTTTCCAATTAAATCCATCTACTCTAATTTTCAAATAAACCCTTTTTCATTTCATAAAGCAAGGTCCCATACCCTCATTTTAAAAAATAACCATAATCACATTTATTTTCCAATTAAAGCCATCTACTCTAATTTTCCAAATAAACCCTTTTTCATTTCATAAAGCAAGGTCCCATACCTCATTTTACAAAATGAACCATAATCACATTTATTTTCCAATTAAAGCCATCTACTCTAATTTTCAATAAAACCCTTTTCATTTCATAAAGCAAGGTCCCATACCCTCATTTTACAAAATGAACCATAATCATATTTAATTTCCAATTAAAGCCATCTACTTTAATTTCCCATAAAATCCTTTTCATTTCATAAAGCAAGGTCCCATACCCTCATTTTACAAAATAAACCATAATCATATTTAATTTCCAATTAAAGCCATCTACTTTAATTTTCTATAAAACCCTTTTCATTTCATAAAGCAAGGTCCCATACCCTCATTTTACAAAATGAACCATAATCATATTTATTTTCCAATTAAAGCCATCTACTTTAATTTTCCATAAAATCCTTTTCATTTCATAAAGCAAGGTCCCATACCCTCATTTTACAAAATGAACCATAATCATATTTATTTTCCAATTAAAGCCATCTACTTTAATTTTCCATAAAACCCTTTATTCTTCATTTCATTTCATTAATCTAAAACTATTTAAATTAATGAAACTATAACTAAGAGAATTCCTATCTCAAGTTTAAACTTCCTTACTCAATAATAGAGCAGAACAGGGGTTCCTACCTAACACCTTACGACCTTTCATGGGTAGCGCCCACTACCAATCCTAGCATTATATGGGTGAAACACAAGTTAAGCATAGGGTGTGGGTTTAAGGTGGTGCTCATCTCACCTCCCATGGTAGCTACGTTCATGTCACCCTCTCATCTACTCATGATAGTCTAGCATGAAGGTGCATGACTAGGCAAGGGGTAGGGAATGGCCCAACCACTGGCCTACGATCAACGAGGTTCTAACAATGGTACCACTTCTGGACAAGGTGGCTACGACTTCCACAAAGATAGAGCTATCCTCTCACAAGATACTTTAACAAAGATAGAGCTACGCTCTCAATAGAGCTATGCTCTCACAAAGCTATAAATTTAACAAAGATGACAGAGAGCTACGCTCTCACAAAGCTATAACTTTAACAAAGATGATAGAGAGCTACGCTCTCACAAAGCTATGAATTTAACAAAGATGATAGAGAGCTACACTCTCAACAAAGCTATGCTCTCACAAAGCTATGAATTTAACAAATATGATAGAGAGCTACACTCTCAACAGAGCTATGCTCTCATGAAGCTACAACTTTAACAAAGATGACAGAGAGCTACGCTCTCAATAGAGCTATGCTCTCACAAAGCTATGGCTTTAATAAAGATTATAGAGAGCTAGACAACTATGCTCTCACAAAGCTACAACTTTAACAAAGATGATAGAGAGCTACGCTCTCACGAAGCTACAACTTTAACAAAGATGATAAAGAGCTATGCTCTCACAAAGCTATAGCTTTAACAAGGTGCATTAAAAAGAACAACAAAAATTAAAAGTGATATTAGACCAACCTGGTCATCTTCATTGTCCATATCCTTGGTCATTCTAACCAAGCTTCACTATTTCATCTATATTTACCTTCTTCTCCTGAGCTCCCTTCTTCTAAGCTCACTTCTCTAACTCTCTTCTCCAAGCTCCTTCCTCTTTCTTCTCGGTGCCTCTCCCATTTTTCCTCAACTTTCATCCCCATCTAACTACCATTACTTCCACACCCCTTCGTCAGGTGGTAGAGGGGACATCCCTTCCTCTCACCTTCCCAAGGCACAACCTGCATTGAAGTCCTCTCTCACTCACATAGATGAAACCATCCCCTCACTCTGGTGGAGCCATCCCTTGCATTAATGGGGCCATACCTCCTCACCAGCTAGGCTCTGCCCTAGGCGGCCCACCCAATTTCGAGGTAGGTTCTATTATGCGTGATAGATTTTATTGCTTTTATGAAACCCATTCCAATTAGGATAAATCACTCATTTATTTAAAGATAAACCACCATTTATCTAAATGAATATTTATTTAAAATAAATCATTCTTTTTATTCAAGAATAAAATATATTTATCATTTAAAATAAATCCACCATTTATTTAAATGAATATCTATTAAATAATTTTTTTATTCAAGAATAAAATCTATTTATCATTTAAAATAAATCCACCATTTATTTAAATGAATATCTATTTAAAATAAAATCATTCTTTTTATTCAAGAATAAAATGTATTTACCATTTAAAATAAAACATTCTTTTTATTCAAGAATAAAATCTATTTATCATTTAAAATAAATCCACCATTTATTTAAATGAATATCTATTTAAAATAAAACATTATTTTTATTCAAGAATATCCAAGAAATTATGAAGGTAGTTCATTCATTCCTATTTTCCACATTATTGAGGTGAAGTGCTGAAGTGAAAGACAATTAAGCATGTGCACAAACAAAGAGGGAGATATTTCCATCAATTTAGTCACCTATCTCTGCCTCGAGAACTTATGATAGCTACTAGGCCATCAGTCTGGGGCTCAAGGTGACTTTCTATTGATGATTATCCCTTAACCGAATGCATGCCTATATGAAGGTATCTATCCTTGTTACCTTCGAGTTGTCTTATCATCATTTCCCCCAACCTCAAGTACCCTCATCTTCGGTGGATGACTTACTTCTTCCACTTATGAGTGCACCTGATCCTACACATTGGCAATTTGTTAGCAGTATCATATTCTTCAATACCTAAAAATATTGCATAGCTACTTAATTGCACTAAACCGAGTGTTAAAACATCACATGATAATACATTTTTTTTCCACATTCAAAGGTCCATTTGGGAGGGTCATGACATCCTCCCCCACTAGGACTAACACCATCCTCGATGTTTTTTTTTAACATAGGTAAATGTAGCCAAAATACAAATTATCACAAAAAAATTCTTTAGAGTTCATCAAACAAAAAAGGAAAATATTTTTGCATATCCGCCACTTTTTCCCAAGTGGTATTCCTTTCAGAGAAACGGTCCCACTAGACTTTACATTGCTCAAGTGTCTGATTTCGCATAGCCTTAGAGAGGAATTCGAGAATCCTCACTGGCATTACTTCAATTGCCTCTAGGTTTGCCATCTGCAAATTAGAAACATCCCACACATGGTCAGGATCAACAACATATTTTCTAAGCAAAGATATGTGGAAAGTGTCATGGATTTTTGACAAATTAGGAGGTAAGGCAAGTCGGTATGCAACCAAACTAATCTTCTCAATGACCTCAAAGGGTCCTACAAACCGTGGATCCAATTTTATGGATTTGATCACACTTTTCATTGGTTTGACCCTTAGGAACACCTTATCTCCCACTGAGTACTCTCTTGGAGTCCTCTTTAGATCGGCATAACTCTTCTGCCTATCAATAGCTTCTTTGAGTCTTTGCCTGATTACCTTAATTTGCTCTTCCATTTCCCTAACCATTTTTGGTCCAATCACAGTTCTATCTTCAAGGTTGTCCCATGACAATGGTGTTCTACACTTTCATCCATACAAGGCATCGAAAGGTGCCATCCCTAGAGAAGAGTGATACCCATTATTGTAGGTAAATTCTACCAATGGTAGATAGTCTTCCCATCGAGACTTGTGATCCATACAATACATGTAGAGCATATCTTCTAGTACTTGGTTTACCCACTCCATATGACCATCTATTTTAGGGTGGTATGTTGAACTCATGTGCAAATTTGTGCCTATTGCCTGGTGAAGGGTTCTCCAAAATTTGGAAGTGAACTTAGAATCCCTATCTGATATGATCACTTTTAGAAATCCATGTAATCAGAACACTTCCTTGATAAATCTGCTAGCCACTATTTGAGCATCATCATTGGTGCTCCCAGGTATGAAGTGGGCAACCTTGGTCAGTTTGTCGACTACTACAAAGATTGCATCATGTTGGTACCTAGTTTTTGGTAAACCTACTATGAAGTCCATTGATATGACCTACCATTTTTGAGTAGGGATACTATGAGGGTACAAATATCCTGTGGGATGCTTGCATTCTGCTTTAACCTTCTGACATTCAAGGCATCGAGCTACAAAATCTGTAATATCCTTCTTCATTCCTACCCAGAAGAAGGTTCTCTTCAGATTTTCCCTCATATTTACCCCTTCGAGGGTGAGCTATATAAGGAGATCTATGGGCTTCTTGCATTATTAGCTTTCTTAAATCCCCTAATTTTGGTATGATGATTCTACCTTTGTAGCACAATAGGTTATCTATCACCCTAAACTCCTTATTGCCCTCAGGGTCTCTGTCCATTCTAGCTCGAATTTCCTAGCAATATTCATCTTGATATTGCTCTTGCCTTACTTGGTCCATGAGTTTTATGTGACTCCTAGTTATGGCTGCTATGTGTCTTCTTCTACTCAAGGCATCAATAACCTTATTCTCTTTTCCTTTTATGTACTCAATTTCAAAGTCATACTCAACGAGAAACTTGACCCACCTTCTCTGTCTCACATTGAGTATTGGTTGGGTGAATATGTACCTGAGACTTTGATGGTCTGATTTTAACTCAAAAGGTCTTCCTACCAGATAGTGGTGCCAGACCTTTAGGGCATGTACTACAGTGGCTAGTTCCAAATCATGAGTAGCATAGTTGACTTCATGCTTCTTAAGCTTCCTTGAAGTATAAGCTACTATGGACTCCCCTTGCATGAGTACTCCCCCTAATCCTTCCAATGATGCATCCGTGCATACTATAAAATCTCCTTGGGGATCTAGAATCTTCAATATTGGTGTAGTAGTGAGTTTTTACTTCAACAAAATGAAAGCAACTTCACACTTTTCCATCCATTTGAATTCCTTCCCTTTCTTCTGAAGGTTAGTTATTATCAAAGAAATTTTTGAGAAATATTTTATGTGACGTCGGTAATAGCTTGTTAAACCCATGAAGCTCCTTACCTCTATAACATTGGTAGGAGGTGGCCAGTTTAACATGGCTTCTATTTTCTCTGGATCCACAATGATCCCTTCTACTAAGATGATATGCCCTAAATAGCGCACCTCCAAAACATAGAACTCGCTTTTGGCTAGATTCCCATAGAGTTGATTTTCCCTTAGCAGCTCCAACATGATCTTGAGATGCTTATCGTGCTCTTCCTTGTTTCGAGAGTATATTAAGATGTCATCTAGAAATACAAGGACAAACTAGTCTAGGTGCCTTCTGAACACACTTTTCATTAAATTCATGAAGGTGGCAGGGGCATTTGTTAGCCCAAAATGTAGGATGGTGAACTCATAATGCCCATACCTTGTCTTAAATGTCATCTTGTGAGTGTCCTCCTCACGTATCCTCAATTGGTGATACCCTAATTTTAAATCTATTTTGGTAAATACCATGGCATCTCTTAGTTGGTCGAATAAATATTTGATCTTGGGTAGGGGGTACCGATTCTTTATTGTAGCCTTATTCAACATTCTGTAGTCAATACACAATATTAATGATCCATATTTATTTTTTACAAATAAAATGGGTGCACCCCAAGGTGACACACTTGGTTTTATCAACCCCTTCTCTAATAACCCTTGCAATTGTACCTTTAACTCTTGCATTTCAATGGGTGACATCCTATATGGATATCTATGAATGGGTTCCGCTCCTGGTATAATATCAATAGTAAAATCAAATTCTTGTATAGGAGGGAGCCTAGGTAGATCCTTAGGAAATACATCCCAAAATTCTTGTAAAATTGGGTGTGCCCCCAACACCTCTTCCTTCTAGTCCTTTTTAACTTCATTCAAATTTACTACATAGACAATCCCTCCTTTCCTGAGGGCTTTATTTAACTGCATAGCTGACAACATCTGGGGTTTAAATACCCCCTTATCACTATGAATATGCAGCCTTGCCTTACCTTCCTTAGAATACTCGATCCATCTATCTTGGAAATTGATTATGACTTTATGGGCCTGTAGCCAATCCATTCCTAGAATCACATCGAAGGCATGAAGTGGGGCCACATATAAACACCCTTCCGTGGCATTGCCAGCTAAGTTAAACTCCATCATTGGGAAACATTGGTTTACGGAGTAAGTCTATCCATATCCATACTCAACCTTCCATCCATGAGCCAAATACCCTGGTATTTTTGGCATATCTTTGGCTAACTTACAAGAAATGAAACTATCAGTGGCTCCACTATCTATTAAGATATTTACTTGTTTATCAAAAATCTTACCTTTTATGACCAATAGGATGGGTTCCCCTTCCAATTTTTGACTCCCAGTCGTAGTGTAGATCTTATGCATTGGTTCCTTTCCCTTAGTGTTGGGTGTGCTTGGCCCTGGCTGGTATGGGCACTGGTTAGCAAAGTGTGGCCCTCTACAATGGTAGCATCCATCCTTGGGCCCTTGTCTCTTTTTCATATTTTGCTCTTTACCCTTAATCGATGGAATGGGACCTTGTGGTTTCTATGGAGGAGGTTTAGCATTATTGGGTTTGTTGCCCTTCTTATAAAAGTTCTTTTTGAACTTCTTTTGGCTTCCATTGAATTTCTTATCTGGATTCTAGGGGTTCTTAGCTTTTCATTCTTGTTTAGCCTCCCATTTTATAAACCCATTGCTATTCCTCTTCTTCAATTCTTGACGTTCCTGCTCAGTCAAGGTTTCATATTTATAATAAAAATGTGACTTTGCTTTCTTTTCTAGATCATATACCTTTTGCAATGACTTAGGCTCCTACATCTCTACATCATGCTTTATCCTAGATTGCAATCCATGAGTAAACTTGTGAATCTACATTTTCTCATTATAGGTGGGTACATACTTCAACAATTTTACTAGCCTCCTATAGTATGTCTCTACTACATTGGTTCCTTGCCTCAGGCTAGAAAACTCCTCGAATTTTAGAGCATAAAAATGCTCCGTGAGGAACCTCTTCTTGAAGATGTCTACAAATTGCTTCCATGGAATGTCTACCGGTTCGATTTTGGTTTCCTCATAATAAGTTTCCCACCAATCTAGGGCAGCTCCTTCTAGGTAAATAGTAGCCCAAACCATCCGGGTTCCTGAAGAATATCCCTTTACCATGAAGAAAACTTCTAGTTCTCTTAACCAAGCCTCAGTCGCATCCCCCTCTCCTTCTCCATTGAATTTGGAGATACAAACATTCTTTAGGTCTCTCACCATCTCCTTTTCTAAGAGGGTTCTAGCTTGCTTCTATTCCATTGTCAGCCCCTCGACTTGATTGACCTCTGAATCTCTAGCTTGCAAATTTTGATTCGCCATAGTCTCCAGCACTTGCCTTAACTGATCTTGCAACTCAACAACTGTGGTAGTAAGTTCTTTTATTCCCATATTGGGAATCTCTGGACCCTCATTCTAGATCTCTTCTTCGACATTACTTTGTCGAGTCTATCTAGGTGGAGGCCTCTCTATCCTAGCCTTAGGTGGCATCTTGATCTAGTCCAACCAAGAAGAGAATTAGATCCCAGTTTATCTTGTTGATTTACTAATTCCCAACCACATTACAGAGTTCTTCCTTGCTAATAATTAGAAATCTAATTAGGATAGGGTTCCAAGGTTATGATGTAACATTGACACCAAAGCCCATACTAAGGTATCATAACATTCATCTCTCCTTGGGATCGACTCCATTTAGATTCTAAATAAGTAGAGACTCTAGGTTATCCTAGCATTTTAGCTTAACCCCTAGCAGGCCTTCATTGGAAATACCCGAATCCCTTTTCGCACATAAGAAGCTCTATACCCTCGAACCTAGAGCTCTGATACCAAATGTAATGACCCAAAAATAAAGAAATAAGAAAACACACAAAATAGAAAAACACAATTTATTTTATAAAGGACTAAAGAGAGACATTCATAAACCCCTAACCATCCTTAGACCAACTTAGTGTTTAACATACCCTAAGTTTCTCAAGAACTATACCACACAAGATTCCCCTCACGCAAGTCCCTTCTACGTAGGCATATCTCATGTCATGCACATAAGTCCATCCATATCATCAATCTTGATGAGCTAGACTTACCACCTTCAATCATTAGAAGGTATACACACATCTCCATATTCCACACAAGCCATTATGTGTGGGTATGCTATGTATACTGTGAGTTAAGCTATCAATATTGTCCTCTGACAAGCTATCTTAACTCTGGTACAATCTTCTAAACCTAGTTACCAATATCCCTAAGGGGGTCTCAAGCCCTTAGGTTATCCTCTAAGTTCACCTAGAACTTACTACTATTTTTTTATTTAAAAGGATTAAAAGCACACAAGAAAATAGAGAACAAATCTAGATACTAAATCTAACAAAACATGCATCTTTAAATAAGTGTGATTAACCAAATCATAAAGCATCCATTAAGGAGAAGGCATACAATAAAAGGGTAAGTATAACCAAATAAATAAGGGCATCCAAAATACAATAATCAACAATGTTCATTTATTACATAAGCATGTATGGTACACCCCATACCTTCAACAATTACTTCACATCTATTCCATCGAGGAAATCTCCCCACAAATCTAATCTATTGCATAATTAAGCAAGAAGTAAGGTAGAGAGTAAACTTGTAGAGTGGTCCATCCCATGACTTTGGTCCTCCCACTCTTCCATCGATCAAGTGAGGATAGTAGGGGATCAGGACACTCATGGATCCGAGATAGACATGCTTCTAAATGCATTTACTTATTCTATTGCCAAATTGCAACTATACAAATAACCCAAGCAATTCAACTTCCTAATGCATAGTTTTTATCTTAAAAACTTTTTTTTTGTATTTCCCCTCTCATCTAATCATGATATTCAATCCACCTGTTGTCTTAGTAAACAACTTTCTAAAAATTACCCTCCTCTTTAAGTTATTGGAGTGTGCCCCACCTCCTATGGAGCGCACAAAGTTTGCAAGGGGCACGCTAGTCTATGTGCCCCCTTTTTGAGTTATGTGCCCCACCTCCTATGGAGCACATAAGTTTTTAAAAGGGGCACACTAGTCCACATCCCCCTTTTTAAGTCAAGTGCCCCACCTCTCGTGGAGCCCACAAGTTTTTTAAAGGGGTGCACTAGTCCGTGCGCCCCCCTTTTGAGTCGTGTGCCCCACCTCCCATGGAGCGCATGAGTTTTTCAAAGGGGTGTGCTAATCTGCATGCCACCATTTTGAGTCATGTGCCCCACCTTCCATGGAGTGCATGAGTTTTTCAAAGGGGTGCACGGACTTTCAAGTCATGCACCCCACCTCCTGTGGATCATACAAGTTTTTCAAAGGGGCGTGCTAGTCCGTGCACCCCTTTTGAGTCGTGTGCCCCACATACCATGGAGTGCATGAGTTTTTCAAATATGTGCACTAGTCCATGTGCCCTCCTTTTGAGTCGTGCATCCCACCTCCCATGGAGTGCACAAGTTTTTCAAAGGGGTGTGCTAGTCCATACACCCAATTTGTTTTGGTGTGCTCCACTTCCTTTGAAGTGTGTAAAGATTCCAAAGGTGTGCAAGCTCAAAAATGCCTTACTCCAAGTCACACAACTACTTATGAGGAGCGTGGGTGAATTAAAGGTGCACAAATTTTGTGTGCCCCTTCCTTAAGTCACGCACCTCACAAAATCACACCCTGCTCGAGCTAATAAGAAGCAGACATGTGGGTGGCCTTGATTCCACCTAGTGAAGATCCAACCAAATAGGCCCGAGAAGTGTTCGATCAGCACATCGTAAAGAATTAATTCATGTGCCCATACATCATGGCATGATTAATAAGGTCCTCCCTACCAATAAGGAAATAGCACTCCACCTAATAAAATTAATGTAGGCTCTTTTAAAAGGAAGGTGGTGGATCGTCCTCACGACGTCGACACAAGAGGATTCAATACGCGCATGTAGAGTGCATTATGAATATCAGTCTAGAGGGAGAAATTGAAATAACTAAGCACCACAAAATAGAGGTATCACCAGTCCACTAATGGCTTCCACGAGCACAACTGCAATGGGAGAGATGGACGTAAAGGCTTGAATCAAAAAATTGATAAGGGCCTGGTCGGTGAATAGAAAGGTAGGAAGGGCCAAAGACCCAAAGGCGCTTACTGAACCACTCGACACAAGCAAATATATCACACCAAGTTAGGTACAGGAGGTGGAAAACATAACCATATATAGCTTTGATCCAACAGAAGAGGATAATCAATGACACCCTACTCTACTGAGGGGTTTGTTCATGAGGGCGCAATGAGACAGTGGTGAGCCAAGCCTTGTATGTAATAAATGGAATACCAACCTTGGTAGGTTAACTTGCCCTAGGGTCTATCACTCCTTGGACCTCCTAGCATGGTTGGTGGTAGCATATGACCCCAAAAATAGGACTATCCGAGACCATGCAAATCAGGTAGTATTCAGGTTGATAGCTGATAAAATTAGATGGGTGTTCAGGCTCTCCACAGCCTCATGAATTTTGGACTTCCAAACATTGGCTCTCCAGTCTAATTTCATGCTCAATACCTCCTTCCTAGGCATGCTCTTGAAAATAAATAAGTGCATACCTCCTAGTTTCCCCATTCACAAGTTCATTCTCCACCCTTGGGTGCAGGATTATGCTGATATGATCAACCTAGTGCTGGGCACAAAATATTTAGAACATATTACAAAGGAGGTCTTGTTCCTGATAATCCAATGCAACAAAATAGATAAGGTGCCCATGTATCGATGGGAAGATGTCATCAGTGACAACATGGATAAAGAGCTGATAAAATTATAGGAAGCCATACTAGTAGATAGGGAAGAACTCCCACCTTTCTCTTATTATTCATTTCTAATTCACTTAGTTATAGGCCAATTGGATCAATCCTTGATCGCTCAGATAGGAGGAGTTTGCGCTACCACAGTCCAAGATAGATTATTGTGTATACAAGAGGGGTGCTCGAGCTATGCAACCTTCTTTGAGAATGTCCTCCCAGTAATTCATGCTCACCTATGTGGAGAGAAACCTGATAGATTTGGGGTTGGGGTAAGGACATTCCTGCATGAAGCTAAAGTAGGTGATTTCTTCTATACAAAATATTATTCTTATATTAGGCTCTATGGGTCCAAGTTACCACTGAAAGCATTGCCAAGACACTGCCCGACATCCATAGCCATCCTGGAGATATCTCGACAGATAGTAGAAGAGGTGAAAATCTGATCCATAAGGAAAAAGGGAGGTGTTCCATGGTTATCGATACCTTGTAGAATGGGCCCTTACACATATCTGGGCCACTTCTCCTTGCTGCGAGCTATATGGAACATGGATACATATTATTTCCAGGAAGTAACTTGGAGATCCTATGACCCTCATGGTTATCATAGACACACTATCTCATCAAAAATTTCCCTCTTACAGGTCACACATAGGGAGGATGATTTTGAGGATGAAATGCAGAAGGCGCTCAGGCAGAAATGATCATTAGATTTGGTGTGGAAAATGGAAAATAGGCCGCATAGCAAATTAGAAGTGGTAGGAGATTATGGCTCTAACTTGAGGCTTCATAGAGGATTGTTGGTCGATAAGGTGGTCCCTTTGGTCCCAGTTGCTCCCCCAGAAGAATTCTAGGACCCCACCTTTCAGGTTGTTCACCAGGATACAGATTTATTTGAAGTCATGATGAGGATAGTAGATGAAGCTCAACAGGAGTAGGTGAAACTCCCCCATCCTCTAGCTCTCCCATTGCTACATCAAAAGGAAAGGAGTTAGTCACTTACTCCTCACAACAAGTGCAAAGCTTTGCATCATCGGCCCAAGCATTAATGTCTCCATCTGACCAGACTGATCTAGTAGTCGACCAATCCACATTGTTCTTTGCCACCCTAGTAATCAACCAAAAGGAACATCCAATCCCTCTAAAAGCTCTAAAGAAGATACAAGAAGTAGGAGGACTATCAAGCATACTCAGAGAACATGAAGTTCAGGAAGGAAGTCCCTCACAATCCCCCACCAAGAAAAGGATCAAGACTGAGTCAGCTGACTTAGACATAGAGAACTTCACATTATCCAGAATGAGGGACTCACTCCAGTTCACAATCGATGAAGAAGATCAGATACAAGACATGGAGGAGCAAATATCTCCTAGTAAAGGAGTAAGCAGGGCCAGAGGGACAACAAGACAAGAAACATGTGATGTGTCCACTACCACATTTACTATCCCTCTACCACCAAGCCTAAAGGAAGCCATGATTGACCTCAATAAGGGAGTAATGATGGCCAAAGTAGGCCCACTAGATATGATGAAATCACATGTAGCCTCTCAAGTATAGGTGGTAGAAGTAGTGGAGAAGGAGGTTGTAGTTTTAAAGACCAAAGCTATAGAGGTAGAATAGTTACAACATAAGGTACAACAATTACAGGTGAAAATCGATCAACTAAAGCAAATGTTGGCTCCCTCTTAGGCTGTCACCACACAAGCCAATGACCACTTTGGATCCATTGAAGAATTCAAGCAAGAGATGAAGGATAAGGTACAGGAAAAAATG
Organism: Wollemia nobilis; assembly: GCA_028583015.1. Classification (NCBI taxonomy): domain Eukaryota; kingdom Viridiplantae; phylum Streptophyta; class Pinopsida; order Araucariales; family Araucariaceae; genus Wollemia; species Wollemia nobilis. The sequence continues at coordinate 6,283,488 of JAQPPZ010000456.1, forward strand.
GATGATCTCTCATCAATATTTTATAATATCTATGCTACCAGGCATACTATCGGTATTCTAAAAGACCTGTTACAACAAGCTAATCAGAGAGTGAATCTGATATACCCTGTATTCCAAAAATTCAAAGAAAACTATGTGGAGATTAGTGCAGGGGAAGCTACCTTGAGGGATGGTTCCATTTGTTTCTTTGTAGAAGAATATGTGAAAGTTTTCATTTATCTATAGAACAAACCAAATTGGCTTCATTGGGACCAAGAGATCACCAGCTCTGAAGAGGAAGTAGAGGATGAGCTAAGTGACTATGGGTTTATGCTAGATGAATTTATCCAAACCCTTGATATCAAGGATTTTATGTTCAATAAAATACAAGACTTTGACTTTGGTCAAAATACAAAGTTGACAAAATAGTTCACCTCTTTGGTGGAAATGGTGGATCGCCTATGTGTCTTCACTGAGAACACCATGGAGTGGTCCAAGGAATGGGTGAATAAGGTCACACAGGATGTCAACTTGCTAACATTCACCTTGACCTTTCACGATGAGGCATGGGTTTATATTGATCAAAGTCTATAGAATATTGGAGGAGATGGAGTGGGGCCCAACATGCCAAAGGAAGCTCCAGATCAAAGCATGATAGAGCCACCCATTCAGGATAGTGAGAAATATGGCACGCAACAACAACCATAACAACCGTAGGGGAAAGGCATGGGCCACATGTCCAATTTTTCTCCTACCACATTTTTGTATGAGAGAGGAGATCAGGCCAGGTGGAGGGTCGATGGAAAAATAGTTACGACCCAGCTCGAGCATCTGGCCCTATATATAGAAGACCATTACAGTAGCAAGTTTTTTTATCAAACCTTTGAGAGAGAAAACTTGAGTCTAGGTATAGTTGTGTCTAAAAGTTAGTCATATTTTCCCTTGTGCATGTTTTTCCTGTCTTTCTTACCTCACCCTTTCTTCTACCATTTTCCAGGGACTATCCAGGAAGCTTTGTTCATTGAGATTATTTCCTATGGATGCGCCAGAGTTGGAGACTCTCGCATCACTACAATCAGGATGGAGAGAAACAACCCCCTGTTATGATATTCGAACAAGGGAGCCATTGTAATTATTATCATATAAGACCCGAGCACTCTGTCAGGCTTTTCATATGTAAATCTTTTTATATGAATACAAACTCCAACTCTATTCCTAGCATTTCCTATGTTCATGGTTTATGTGTCTAGCTTATTTACATATTACAATAATATGAATGTGTGGATGATGCTTTCCCTCGCTAGTTTAATCATTTTTATTGATTACATCATTTGAATGAATGAAGATGAACTAGTTCTCCTTTCCTGTTCCTTTCTGAGTTCATAAGAAATATAAATCTGCTATGACTACCCAATGGACATGGCACCGGTCTAGTCTTGATGGTTTTAATATTTCTTGGTTTGGTCAAAAAGAACAAAAAACTAATATAATATCATTGAATCTGGTAATACATGGGTGATTGTATCATAATGGTAAACATCCAAACCCATTGTTCTAGGGTTTCCTTACCCGACCTGGTCTATCTAGAGTCACTTAGATAATCTATTCCTGGGTCAAAGAGGTAGATCCACTAGAGTCTACAAACTAGTTGTGATTTTAGAGATCCCTACGATGTGACATATGATAAAAAGGTAAGCAAGAAATCTCCACAATAGTTTTTGGCACCATTGTCGGGGACTAACCTTCCATTTACTATTTTCAAAATTTTCTTGGTTATTCCTTGTGAGATCTAGAGTTATTGGGCTGAGCAATCTTGGCTAGAGAGCACCTCTTATTTTTGCACACTATGTGCTGGTGACTCTGAAGAACCCATCATCAAGAAGAAGTTGATCTGGTGGCCATAAGAAGTAGCGAAAAGGAACTCTACCCCAAACTTCTAGATCCACAGGTACTTTTCCATCCACGTAAGAATAGAAAGGAACCTCCAATTTTTGTTCCTTTAAGTGATCATAATTGTATTCCCAAAAAGTCCCCACCTAGTAAGTACTATCCTCTCTATTGTACCTCCTATGTTGAGGGGCCTAGTTACACAAATGGCTAATCCACCTTTAAATAACTGGCATACCAATAGATATAGGCCTTTTGTGTTACCTCCTCTACTAAACTTGTTACCCCCTAAAGCCCACAAATACCTACCCAAGTTCATGGGGGATAATACTGTAACTGGTGAGGACCATATCAAAGACTTCCTGTATGCTATGGATAGCCTGGAAGTAGAGGATGAGGATGTTGTTCTCAGAATTTTTCTCTAGACCTTGGAAAAGGATGCCCAAGAATGGTTCAACGGCCTCATGGCAAACTCTATAGGCACTTTTCAAGAATTAGAAACCTCCTTCCTAAGGAAATATGGGGAAAAGAAGAATGAGCAGTCTCTGCTGACTGAACTGGCCATGATGAAGAAGAAAGACAATGAGACCATGGATGATTTTAATAGGCGGTTCACCAAACTGAGGAACAAAATCCCTATGGCTCTGAGGCCTAATGATCACCAATCTATATGTTTCTATAAGAATGCATTCCCTGGGGACTTCAACTATGAACTCAGATAGCAACCCACACTTACCATTGATGCTTGTATGGAAAGGGCAATAGTGATAGAAAGAAACATGATAGATAGTGGGAAGATGAAGCCAACCTCAATAGATCCTAGCCCAAGTTAGGTCAAGAAGAAGCCTAAGAAAGTGGGTTTTGGTATCTTAAAAAAATTAGAACCTGATCCTATTGAGAAATTATCAACCCAGTTGATGAAAATGTTTCATTCAATGAACAATAGGTTGTCTAATATTGAGAGAGATAAGACAAATAGTGGAGAACCCTCACAACACCAAAATGAAGGTAGGCCCCCTTTTAGAAGAAATTTCAATAGGAATTGGAATAACGAGGGAGGTAGAAACCCAAATAATAACTAGAAAATAAAGGAGGTCCAGAAAGATCAAGATACTATCCCAAACCCCATGGCTTCAGTCAATGTGGCCTCTAATTTTCCTTTCTTTTTCCCAACATGTGATGCCCCCCACAACTCAGCCGATTGTGGTGTCTACCTCAGTCTCCATTCAAGTGTCAACCTCGAGGAGGAACCAGATGATGAAATCAGGATAAATGCTTGTTGGACTTGGGATGAAACCATTAAAACCCCACCGGATCAAGAGGGGCCAAATCAACCTTCCAGCTCTAAAGACAGACCTACGACCTTCACCCTCGATGGTGTGAAAATTTTAAAAAGGCCACCGGATAACCATTTTGAACAAATGAAATGGGGTAAGCTAACCCCCATAGCTAAAGAGGTAGAAACCTTAGAAAGAGTCCATGCCACTAAGCTCCAAAGTTGAGCTATACCCGAAAAAATTGATAAAAAGGGTACAAGTGAAGGCAAAGAACACACCAGTATGAAGAAGTCGAATGATAGCCATCAACACATTCCTCCAAAAAAACTAGAACCAATCAACAATGGAACAAAAAATAAGAAATTTGAGTTTGATATAGGACTGGAGTTGTCAAAATAGAAAATAAATATAACTTTTGGGGAATTGATGATAGTGCCCAAATATAGGGATCAGGTCTGTAGGGCCTTTGGATTAACTGAACAAGGGGAGAGTCATGTTCTCACTGCTTCAACTTCTAATCCACCTGGTAGAAACCCCTCTTCAGTAAGGCCCTTTTATATATCCCTCCGCTATACATCTAGATATGGTGATCGCTATGTGATACACAACTGCATGCTCGATAGCGGAGCATCCCACAACATCATGCCAAAATAGGTGGTAGATCAATTGGGATTAATATGTACTAAATATTCCCCTCCTATATCTATCATGGATAACAGACAAGTACCTTGTGTAGGGATAATCATAGGCCTCTTGGTTTTCCTAGACCAATACCCCAAAAAGGGCATTGTAATGGATGTGGTTGTAGTAGATGTGGACCCATTTTTCTCTTTGCTACTATCTAGACACTGGGCAAAACAACTAGGTGGGTCAATCCAGTTGGACTGGTCATACGCCACCATACCCCTTTCATCCAAAGAACAAGCAACCTTGAGGAGGGAACCATTTAATAAACACTCGATTGAACTAACAAGGCCTGACAACACAACAGTCAACCTGGTCAGTTCCATTGAAGAGAAAGAATTAGGTGTTTATTCCATTTGGCACATGCATTTTTTGAAAGAGGTCCTTGATGTAGAGGGTATGGATCCCAAAGTAAGGGTAGTAGTAGATGCAGAATCAGACAGAGTTCTAACCACTGAGATGTGGACGATGACCTTCGATGGAGCTAAGTCACAAATAGGGGCTGGTGTTGGGATCAACCTCACTGACATAAAAGGGAACTATTTGGGCATACCCTATCGACTGGAATTCCCTTGCACAAATAACATGGTAGAATATGAGGTATTACTACTGGGGCTTAGGAAAGCTAAGGAACTAGGTATAAACTATCTCACTATTTATGGGGATGCTGAATTAATCATCCAACAAATTAAAGGGAAATACCAAACCAAGCATCCTAGGTTGAAGCAATATAAACAAGCAGTGCAAGATGAAATTAATAAGTTTTTAGCCTTCAACATATCTCATATACCTAGGGAGAGGAACCATGTCGCCAACCTACTAGTTGTAAATGCCTCTAGGGCAGACAGTCCTAAAATAGACACAGAATACATGGATAGGTTTCCCACTATATTTGTATACCATCCTTCTGTCCTCGATAATATGGTGTACTTATAGGTCTTCCAAGATGACACTGATATCAAAGACTTTATGGCTATGCAGAATCATTTCACTGGCATGATTTGTGATGAAGAAGATGAGGATAAATTATAGCATATTATAGGAGAGCCAATAGAGGTGATACAACTAAAAATGAATAAGATCCCTAGGGGGTTGGTATCTCTAGAGTCCCTTTTTGATGATTTCGACAAGGCGCACAGGACTGCTCTTCATGAGTCAGAAGTAGAAGAGGTCAATATTGGAATAGTAGAAGAACAAAAAATAGTCAGAATAGATAAAACATTATCAAGAAAAAAAAAGAAACAATACATCCAGTACCTAAGAAAGAATAGGGGTAGCTTTGCTTGGAACTACGATGATTTAAGGACCTTTAATAATGATGTCATGACCCATATTATCCCTTTACGGGAAGATACTAAACCTTTCAGACGGAAGCAGAGAAAATTTAATCCTATTCTACATCTTATCATGCAAAAAGAGGTACAAAAGCTTTTGAACGCAAAAATAATTAAAAAGGTAAGATTCTCCTCCTAGATAGCAAACTTAGTGCCCATGAAAAAAAAGAATGGAGAAATAAGGCTATGTGTCAACTTTAGAAACTTGAATAAGAATTCTCTCAAGGATAACTACCCCCTCCCCAATATGGAACAACTTTTACAGGTAGTAGTGGGGTCAACCAAAATATCCTTACTAGATGGTTTCTCAGGGTACAATCAGATTCTGGTCAATCCAGAAGACCGATACAAAACTACATTTACCATGCCATGGGGAACCTTCGAGTATCAGAGGATGTCATTCGGGTTAATGAATGCAGGGGCCACTTTTCAAAGGGCCATGGACTTCACTTTTAAAGGATTAATGTTTAAAATCATGGTGGTATATCTGGATGACATCATAGTCTTTTCAAAAAATCTAGCAGATCACTTCTCCCATCTGTCCCAAGTTTTTGAAAGATGCAAGGAGTATGGGATATCCTTGAACCCAAAAAAATACTTATTTGGGGCCACCCATGGCAAATTGTTAGGACATGTAGTCTCTAAATAAGGGATAAGCATTGATCCTCAGAGGATAGAGGCTATCGCAAAAATACCACCCCCGAAGAACATCAAAGGAGTCAGGTCCTTCTTTGGTAAGATAAACTTCGTCAGGAGATTTATCCCCAATTTTGCCAAGATTTCCAGACCTATTAATGATATGATAAAAAAGGATGTGAATATAAGGTGGAACGAAGATAACATCAAGGCTTTCTAGTGGATCAAAGAGGCTATTACCACTACACCTATGCTAACTTGTCCAGATCATTCAAAGAACTTTAACCTCTATTATTTTGCTTTAGAACACACAATAGCCATAGTATTGTCCTAGAAGGATGAAGAAGGGAATGAAAAACCCATAGCATTCATGAGTTTAGGAATGAAGGGAGCTCAGTTGAGATATAAGCCGATAGAGAAACAGGTGTTTACCCTAATCCAGGCTTTGGAACATTTTAAAAGCATCTTTGGTTCTAGTAAAGTGATCACTTGCATCCCCTATATAGTCGTGAAAGATGTTCTCACCCAACCCAAACCTATGGGAAGTTTAGCAAGATGGATGGTGAAATTGCTATAGTACGATGTTGAGTTCAAGGTAATCAAAGTGATCAAAGGACAAGGATTAGCAAAATATATGGCCAACAAAGGAGGAGAAGATATGGATAATGCCATCTTAGCAGAAGATTCACAACAAGCCATACATACAGATGATGAGGGATGTGATTGGTATAAATATATCCTATTCTATTTGAAGACCCTATCCTTCTTACCAGGAAAATCTACCAACAGAATCAGGAGCATCAAACAACAAGCCCAAAAATATTATCTCCAAGAAAATCAGCTTTATTGGAGACACCCAAGTGGAGTGTTGCTTCTATGTCTATCAAAGGAGGAGGTTCCCAAGATCATCAAGGAATTCCACACAGGATTTTGTGATGGCCATTTCGCTCCAAAAGCAACAACTAACACTATTATGAGGGTAGGGTATTATTGGCCTTCAATGTTCAAATATGTCTATCAATTCATCAGGAAGTGTTATAACTACCAAGTTTTCACCGGCAAGAAAAACCTACCCGCAATGCCACTGAAACTTGTCATCATTGAAACTCCATTATCTCAATGGGGAATAGACCTGATAGGGGAAATCAACCCAAAATATTTAGGGGGCCACAAATGGATAGTCACAGCTATAGATTATCTTACCAAATGGGTTGAAGCAGCCCCTCTCTGAAGGTCAACAACAGAGGTTATTATTAGTTTCTTGGAAGAGAATATTCTGACCAGATTTGGGGTGCCCAAAAAATTTGTTATAGATAATGCTAAATACTTTACCTCCTTTGAGATGATTGAATTCTGTGCTAAGTACAATATAGAGTTATCCCACTCGACAAATTATTACCCTTAGGGGAATGGGTTGGTAGAATCCTCAAACAAAAACATCATTACCCGAGTCAAGAGGTCACTGGAAAAAAACAAAAGGAGCTGGGATAGTGAGTTAAAATATGCATTATGGGTAGATAGGCTATCGGTTAAAAGAGCCATAGGTAAATCACCATATGAACTAGTTTATGGTGAAAGAGCACTCCTACCACCTCAGTTGGAATGGACAATGCTTTCCTTACTACTCCAAGATCATGAAGAGCTTGATGCCTTGCAAAGGAGATTAGATCAGATTGTATAGTTGGAAGAAGATAGAAAAGAGGTAGTCACCAAAATGATCTCCCAAGTGGATAGGACAACTCAGATATTCAATAAAAAGGCAAAAGGGGAATCTTTCTCTACAGGTGATGTAGTACTCTACTAGGATCCAAAAAATGATAAGCCCAGGGAAAAGGGTAAATTTGAACCAAAGTGGTTGGGTCCTTATCAGATTGCCAAGGTCATTGGCCAACATACTTATAGGTTGTAGGACCTGAATAGAGAGGAAATTCCCATACCAATCAATGGTTAGCACCTGAAGTCATTCGGCCCTCTCCACGAAGGAAGTGGGGAATAACTCTCAAAAAAAAAAGTGTGTGTGACATTTTAAATATTGTACAAAATTGTCATCAAGTCTTAGTCTTATTTCTTTTATCTTCTTTATTTTTTATCATTCTCAGTCAGCCCAAAGATTCTGAAGTTCTCAGGATGACTCATGAAAGCCTTTCATTCATTCCCTGTCCCAGTTAGAGCTGGTGTTGTCTTAGTAAATCAATTTCCCAAAATCCCCTCCTCTTTAAATTTTTGGAGTGCACCCCACCTCCTATGGAGTGCACAAAGTTTGCAAGGGGTGTGCTAGTCCATGCACCCCCTTTTTGAGTCGTGCACCCCACCTCCCATAGAGTGCACAAGTTTTTTAAATGGGCATGCTAGTCTGCATGTCCCCTTTTGAATCATGCACCCCACCTCCCATGGAGTGCATGAGTTTTTTAAATAGGTGCGCTAGTTCGTGCACCCCCCTTTTGAGTTGTGCACCCCACCTCTCATGGAGCACATAATTTTTTCAAAGGGTAACACTAATTTATGCATCCCTATTTTGAGTTGTGTGCCCCACATCCCATGGAGTTCATGAGTTTTTCAAAGGGGCGTGCTCGTCCGTGCGCCCCCATTTTTAGTCATGCACCCCACCTCCCATGGATTTTACAATTTTTTCAAAGGGGCTATCTGAGACCATGTGAATCAGGTAGTATTTAGGTTGACAGCTGACAAAATTTGATGGGTATTCGGGCTTTCCACAACCTCACAAATTTTGGACTTCCATACTCTGGCTCTTCATTCCAATTTCATGCTCAATACCTCTTTCTTGGGTATGCTCTTGAAAAGAAATAAGTGCATACCTCCTAGTTTCCTCATTCATAATACATTACATCAATCTAGTGTTGGGCACAATATATTTGGAATACATTACAAAGGAGGTCATGTTCCTGATAATCCAATGCAACAAAATAGATAAGGTGCCCATGTACTAATGGGAAGATGTCATCAATGACAACATGGATAAAGAGCTGACAAAATTATAGGAAGCCATACTAGCATATAGGGAGGAAATCCCACCTTTCTCTTATTATTCATTTCTAATTCACTTAGTTATAGGCCAATTGGATCAATCCTTGATCACTCATATAGGAGGAGTCTGCGCTGCCATAGTCCAATATAGATTATTGTGTATACAAGAGGGGTGCTCGAGCTACACAACCTTCTTTAAGAATTTCCTCACAGTGATTCATACTCACCTATGTGGAGAGAAACCTGATATATTTTGGGTTAGGTAAGGATGTTCCTACATGAAGCTAAAGCAAGTGATTTCTTCTATATAGAATATTATTCTTATATCAAGCTCTATGGGTCCAAGTTACCATCAAAAGCATTGTCGAGACACTACCCAATATCTATAGCCATCCTGGAGATATCTCGATAGATAGCAGAAGAAGTGAAAATCTGATCCATAAGTAAAAAGGGAGGTGTTCCATGGTTATCGATACCCTACAAAATGGGCACTTACACATATCTGGGCCACTTCTCCTTGTTGAGAGCTATATGGAACATGGACACATATTTTTTGCAGGAAGTAACTTGGAGACCCTACGAACCTCATGGTTATCATAGACACACTTTCTTGTTAAAAATTTCCCTCTTACAGGTCACACATTGAGAGGACAGTTTCGACGATGAAATGCAGAGGTGCTTAGGCAAAAACCGTCATTATATTTGGTGTGGAAAATGGACAATAGGCCACATAGCAAATTAGAAGTTGTAGGAGATTATGGCTCCGAATTGAGGCTTCATAGAGTATTGTTGATCGATAAGGTGGTCCCTTTGGTCCCAATTGCTCCCCTAGAAAAATTCTAGAACCCTAGCTTTCAGGTTTTTCACCAGAATATAGATTTATTTGAATTCATGATGAGGATAGTAGAGAAAGCTTAGAAAAAGCAGGTGAAACTCCCCCCATCCTCTAGCTATCTTATTGCTACATCGAAATGATAGGATTTATTCACTTACTCCCCATAGTAAGTGCAAAGCGTCATATCATCGACCAAGGAGTTAATGTCTCCATTTGATCAGATTGATCTGGTAGTCAATCAATCCATATTATTCTCTGCCACCCTAGTAATCAACCAAAAGGAACATACAATCCATCTGAAAGCTCTAAATAAGATACAAGAAGTAGGAGGACTATAAATCTTACTCAAAGAACATGAAGTTCAGGAAGTCCCTCATAATCCCCCACCAAGAAAAGCATAAGGACTGAGTCAGATGACTTAGACACGGAGAACTTCACATTTTCTAGAATGAGGGACTCACTCCAGTTAACATTTGATGAAGAATATTAGATACAAGACATGGAGGAGAAAATATCTCCTAGTAAAGGAGTAAGCAGGGCTAGGGGGACAACAAGATATGAAACATGTAATGTGTCCATTACCATATTTACTATCCCTCTACCACCAAGCCTAAATAAAGCCATAATTAACCTCGATAAGGGAGTGATGATGGTCAAAGCAGGCCAAATGGATATGATGAAATCACATGTAGCCTCTCAAGTATAGGTGGCAGAATTAGTGGAGGAGGTTGCAGTTTTAAATATCAAAGTCATAGAGGTAGAATAGTTACAACATAAGGTATAAAAATTACAGGTAAAAATTGATCAACTGAAGAAAATATCGGCTCTCTCTCAGGCTATCACCACACAAGCCAACGATCTCTTTGGATCCATTTAAGAATTCAAGTAGGAGATGAAGGATAAGGTACAGGAAAAAATGGATGATCTCTCATCAATATTTTATAATATCTATGCTACCAAGCATACTATCGGTATTTTAAATGACCTATTGCAACAAGCTAATCAAAGAGTGAATCTGATATACCTTGTATTCCAAAAATTCAAATAAAACTATGTGGAGATTAGCATAGGGATAGCTACCTTGGGGATGGTTTCATTTATTTATTTGTAGATTAATATGCGAAGGTTTTCATTTATCTGGAGAACAAACAAAATTGGCTTCGTTGGGACCAAGAGATGACCATATTCGAAGAGGAAGTAGAATATGAGCTAAGTGACTATGGGTTTATGCTAGATGAATTTATCCAAACCCCTGATATCAAGGATTTCATGTTTAATAAAATACAAGAATTTGACTTTGGTCAAAATACAAAGTTGACAAAATAGTTCACCTCTTTAGTGGAAATGGTGGACCACCTATGTGTCTTTACTGAGAACACCATGGAGTGGTCCAAGGAATGGGTGAATAAGGTCACATAGGATGTCAACCTGCTAACTTTTGCCTTGACCTTTCATGATGAGGCATGGGTTTATATTGATCAAAGTCTACAGAATATTGGAGGAGATGGAGTGGGGCCCAACATGCCAAAGGAAGCTCCAGATCAAAGTATGACAAAGTTACCCATTCAAAATAGCAAGAAATATGGCATGTAACAACAACCACAATAACCATAGGGGGAAGGCATGGGCCACATACCCAATTTTTCTCCTGCCATATTTTGTATGAGAGAAGATCCGACCAGGTGGAGGGTTGATGGAAAAATGATTACACCTCACTCGAGTGTCTAGCCGTATATATAGAAGACCACTATAGCAGCAAGTTTTTTTATCAAACCATTGAGAGAGTAAACTTGAGTCCATGTATAGTTGTGTCTAAAAGTTAGTTGTATTTTCCCTTGTGCATGTTTTTTCTTTCTTACCTCATATTTTCTTCTGCCATTTTTTAGGGACTATCCAAGAAGCATTGTTCAGTGATATAATTTCCTATGGATGCGCTAGAGTTGGAGACTCTCGTATCATTGCATTCAGAATAAAGAGAAATAGTCCCCTGTTATGATATTCGAATGGGGGAGCCAATGTAATTATTATTATATAGGACCTGAACACTCTATCGGGATTTTCATATGTAAATATTTTTATATGAATACAAACTCCAACTCTAGTCCTCGCATTTTTTGTGTTCTTGGTATGTGTATGGCTTATTTACACATTATAGTGATCTGAATGTGTGGATGACGCTTTTTCTTGCTAGTTTAATCATTTTTATTGATTACATCATTTGAATGAATGTGGACGAACTAGTTCTTCTTTCCTATTTCTTTTTTGTTTCATTATAAATATAAATTTTCTATAACTACCCAATGGATGTGGCACCAGTCTGATCTTGATAGGTTTTAATATTGCTTGGTTTGGTCACAAAAGAACAAAAAACTAACATAATATCATCGAATCTGGTAATACATGGGTGATTATATCCAAATGGTAAACATCTGAACCCATTTTTTTGGGGTTTTCTTACCCAACCTGGTTTGTCTATATTCACTTAGATAATCTATTCCTAGGTCAAAGAGGTAGATTCACCAGATTCTACAAACAAATTATGACTTTAGAGATCCCTATGACATGACATATGATAAAAAGGGTAAGCAAGATATCTCCACAACACCACCATGCATCTAACCATATGCTTTATTTGCAATAAATGATCTAACCTTTACTTAACAATTAAAGTCTCATACCCTTAATTGTTAAATGAACTAGGTTCACACATCTTATTTGATTAAAGAAAACCACTTTAGTTCACCATTTCCCTTTTTCCTTCATTTCATAAAGTAAGGTCCCATACCCTTATTTTACAAAATAAACCATAATCATATTTATTTTCCAATTAAAGCCATCTACTTTAATTTTCAAATAAACCCTTTTTCATTTCATAAAGCAAGGTCCCATACCCTCATTTTACAAAATGAACCATAATCACATTTATTTTCCAATTAAAGCCATCTACTCTAATTTTTAAATAAACCCTTTTTCATTTCATAAAGCAAGGTCCCATACCCTCATTTTACAAAATGAACCATAATCACATTTATTTTCCAATTAAAGACATCTACTCTAATTTTTAAATAAACCCTTTTTCATTTCATAAAGCAAGTTCTCATACCCTCATTTTACAAAACAAACCATAATCATATATATTTTCCAATTAAAGTCATCTACTTTAATTTCCCATAAAATCCCTTTTATTTTATAAATAAAGGTCCCACACCCTCATTTTACAAAAATAACCATAATCATATTTATTTTCCAATTAAAGCCATCTACTTTAATTTCCCATAAAATCCCTTTCATTTCAGAAAGCAATGTCCCATACCATCATTTTATAAAACGAACCAAAATCATATTTATTTTCCAATTAAAGCCATCTACTTTAATTTTCCATAAAATCCTTTTCATTTCATAAAGCAAGGTCCCATACCCTGATTTTACAAAATGAACCATAATCATATTTATTTTCCAATTAAAGCCATCTACTTTAATTTTCCATAAAACCCTTTATTCTTCATTTCATTTCATTAATCTAAAACTATTTAAATTAATGAAACTATAACTAAGAGAATTCCTATCTCAAGTTTAAACTTCCTTACTCGATAATAGAGCAGAATAGGGGTTCCTACCTAACACCTTATGACCTTTCATGGGTAGCGCCCACTACCAATCCTAGCATTATGTTGGAAGAACACAAGTTAAGCACAAGGTGCGGGTTTAAGGTGGTGCTCATCTCACCTCCCACGGTAGCTACGTTCATGCCGCCCTCTCATCTACTCATGATAGTCTAGCATGAAGGTGCATGACTAGGCAAGGGGCAGGGAATGGCCCAACCACTAGCCTATGATCAACGAGGTTCTAATAGTGGTGCCACTTATGGATAAGGCAACTACGACTTCTACAAATATAATAGAGAGATACACTCTCACAAAGCTACGACTTTAACAAATATGACAAAGAGCTACACTCTTAAAATAGCTATGCTCTCACAAAGCTACAACTTTAGCAAAGATGACAGAGAGCTACACTCTCAACAGAGCTATAACTTTAACAAAGATGACAGAGAGCTACGCTCTCACGAACCTATTACTTTGATAAATATGAGAGATAACTACACTCCCACAAAGCTACAACTTTAATAAAGATGACAAAGAGCTATGCTCTCAACAAAGCTACGCTCTCACAAAGCTATGAATTTAACAAAGATGATAGAGCTACGCTCTCACAAAGCTAGAGCTTTAACAAATATGACAAAGAGCTACGTTCTCACAAAACTACGACTCTATAAGGATGACAGACAGCTACGCTCTCACGAAGCTATAACTTTAACAAAGATGATAGAAAGCTACACTCTCATAAAGCTACAACTTTAACAAGGTGCATTAAATAGAACAACAAAAATTGAAAGTGATATTAGACCAACCTAGTCATATTCGTTGTTCACCTCCTTGGTCATTCTAACCGGGCTTTATTGTCCACCTATCTTTGCTTTCTTCCCTTGAGCTCCCTTATACCGAGCTCTCTTATTTTTCCCTTCTACCCAACTCCCTCCTCTTTCTTCTCGATACCTCTACTTTTTCCTCGACTTTTTTTTGTCACCTAACTACCATTACTTCCACACCCCTTCGCCAGGTGGTACAGGGGACATCCCTTCCTCTTGCCTTCCCAAGGCACAACCTGCATTAAGTTCCTCTCTCACCCACGTAGACAAAACCATCCCCTCACTTTGGCGGAGCCATCCCTTGCGTTAATGGGGTCATACCTCCTCACCAGCTAGGCTCTGCCCCAAGAGGCCCGTCCAATTCCAAGGTAGGTTCTATTATGCTTGATAGATTTTATTGCTTTTATGAAACCCATTCCAATTAGGATAAATCACTCATTTATTTAAATATAAACCACCATTTATCTAAATGAATATTTATTTAAAATAAATCATTCTTTTTGTTCAAGAATAAAATCTATTTATCATTTAAAATAAATCCACCATTTATTTAAATGAATATCTATTTAAAATAAAATATTCTTTTTATTCAAGAATAAAATTTATTTATCATTTAAAATAAATCTACCATTTATTTAAATGAATATCTATTTAAAATAAAACATTCTTTTTATTCAAGAATAAAATTTATTTATCATTTAAAATAAATCCACCATTTATTTAAATGAATATCTATTTAAAATAAAACATTCTTTTTATTCAAGAATAAAATTTATTTATCATTTAAAATAAATCCATCATTTATTTAAATGAATATCTATTTAAAATAAATCCATCATTTATTTAAATGAATATCTATTTAAAATAAAACATTATTTTTATTCAATAATATCCAAGAAACTATGAAGGTGGTTCATTCATTCTTATTTTCCACATTATTGAGGTGAAGTGCTAAAGTGAAACACAATTAAGCATGTGCACAAACAAAGATGGAGATCTTTCCATCAATTTAGTCACCCGTCTCGACCTCGAGAACTTATGATAGCTACTAGGCCATCAGTTTGGGGCTCAAGGTGACTTTCTATTGATAATTATCCCTTAACCGAATGCATGCCTATATGAAGGTATCTATCCTTGTTACCTTCGAGTTGTCTTATCATTATTTCCCCCAACCTCAAGTACCCTCATCTTTGGTGGATGACTTACTTCTTCCACTTACGAGTGCAGCTGATCCTACACATTGACAATTTGTTAGCAGTATCATATTCTTCAATACCTAAAAATATTGCATAGCTACTTAATTGCACTAAACCGAGTGTTAAAATATCACATGATAATACATTGTTTTTTCCACATTCAAAGGTCCATTTGGGAGGGTAATGACACTTTAGCAGGGTTTAGCCCACAAATCCTTGATCTCGCATGCGGTCCATAATAACAATCTATTAAATCCTTAATAACTCTATTTTTAGGGATCTTATTCATAGCCCTAACATTCCACGAAACCATTTTTAGCATCAGCTTTGTTTTATTAGTGGGCTTAGCCCCACTTATTATTGATACCTATGATATTTTTTCGGCTTTCTAGATCAAATTGTTTCGAGTTTTCTTCTATTTGTTCTTGCTTTGATGACCTTCCTCTCCCTTTTCCATTCCAACCAATACTTTCATCTTCATTAATATCTTCTATTTTTCCATCATGTTCATAAAGAGACTTATCTTCCAAAGAATTATATTACCCTAGATAATATAAAATGCAAGGAATAGTCTCATAAATACTTTGTTCTCTATGTTGCCCTAGAAACCCTAAAGTACAAGGATTAAACTCCATAGTAATTACTTTATTATGCTGCCCTAGAAACCCTAAGTTTTCATGGATATCATCCATATGTATTTCTTTATTATGCTACTCTTGAAACCTTAAAGTACAATTGATACACTATGAACTACTTTTATTTTTATTGTAAAGAGGGGATTTCATGCTACTTGAGGAAAACAAAAAATTTTATTTGGAGTAACCTTGAACTCTTTTTCCTCATTTGCTTTAAAATTTACCTCTCCATCTTCTTTAATTCCTCTTGAATTTGAACCTGCATATTGTGATTTCTTATACCTTGTATCCAATTTTTCTTCTAATGGTCTATTCGAATAAATTGCAATGGCCTTTACCATTTGATGATGTAGAAGGGATTTTTACAACTTTCTTGAGAGTGGAAAACCCTTGATTTGACCTGGCTTCTACTATAATATGATCTATTTATTTCATATTGAAGTTTGTCTCATGCACAAAGTTTTCCATCTCTTTCTCATTCATTTTCACTTTACAATCTCTTACCATGTGTCCAATCTCATAACATTTACCACATTGGAACACAATGTTTTCATAACCCCCTTGTTGATCTCATTCTCTTGATTTAGATTTAATCCTAATGGCCTATGGTAAATATTTTGATATATTAATGACAAAGCATATTCAAGTGTATAAAACATGCATTTTTTTCCTTAGTAGTTAGTCCCTCTTAGATGAATTCCCCTAGAGTATTGCCAATATTATTCAAACCCTTCTTATTGATAAACTAATAAGGAAGTCTAAAAGCCTAATCCACATCATAAACTTTTTAATATTTTATCTCCACACAAAAAGTCTCACTCCATGGTCTTAAATATAATGCTTCTTTTCCCTAAACCAAGGACCACCATCCATTATTTTATCTCTAATTTCTGAATTGAAGATGATGAAGAAAAATCCTTCTGGAAGAAAATTCGTGGAATAATTTGAATTCAATCCTCACTTCTACTTGATCCAATTTTGAATCTTCGAAAAGCCTAGCCAATATCCATGGAACTTAAATCCTAACCCTCTCCTTTTGAGAACTATTATATCACTTTTAAGAACTATTATATCATGTTTAATCATCTCATCCTTGAAAATAATTTTTAGTGCAATATTTGCTACCTAGATAGGGTTTGTCATAGATTCGTTTTTTCTCTTATCCTTAACTAGAACATCCATAGTTCCAACTTCATCTTTACTTTTAATAAAAACTTTTAAAATTCCTAGCATGTTACCTAAATTTTCTTTATACCCTTAGCATTAAGAATAAGAAGTGATGTTTATTTTTTGCTTACATTTTATTTCATTCTTCATACTTGTTTTTTATTTCCACTTATAGTTATTATTTAAAAAAAATAAAAAATAAATTTACTATATTGTATCCAAAAACACAATAATGATATGTTTTTGAAATTAAAGTTATCTAAGTTCAAATCATGAAAAAAAAGACCTCCATTACATTCTAAAAAATGTAGTCCCAAAT
The DNA here is from genome assembly GCA_028583015.1 of Wollemia nobilis. NCBI lineage: Eukaryota > Viridiplantae > Streptophyta > Pinopsida > Araucariales > Araucariaceae > Wollemia > Wollemia nobilis. The sequence continues at coordinate 6,300,851 of JAQPPZ010000456.1, forward strand.
TATATATCCGTGATACTTCGCCTTATTTTAAAAAATGTTATGTTTACTCTCGCTTCCCCTAGCACCAAATAATAGTTTCTAAAATTCAAAAGAAGGTTTATCTTTCTTTTAAAAAGGTTGCAATTGATAATAAAAAGTTGAAAAGACCGCTGCACTATAATCTCAATTGTCGAAGAAGATGACCTGCTACTAAATAATAAATAAATGGCATAAAGTAGAATCCCCGGCCGATAATCTCAATTGTCGAAGAAGAAAGTTGCAATTGATAATAAAAAGTTGAAAAGACCGCTGCACTATAATCTCAATTGTCGAAGAAGATGACCTGCTACTAAATAATAAATAAATGGCATAAAGTAGAATCCCCGGCCGATAATCTCAATTGTCGAAGAAGAAAGTTGCAATTGATAATAAAAAGTTGAAAAGACCGCTGCACTATAATCTCAATTGTCGAAGAAGATGACCTGCTACTAAATAATAAATAAATGGCATAAAGTAGAATCCCCGGCCGATAATCTCAATTGTCGAAGAAGATGACCTGCTACTATAAATAAATGGCATAAAGTAGAATCCCCGGCCGTCGCGTTAACGTTGGGGAGCACAAGCACATGCACATGCACATGCCGCAATATCCGCAATGCATGGCAGGCATGTTACTTTGCCTTAAATCAACAAAGTTACGGATAGAAACTGAACGTCCTTTTCATATCCCCACCAAAAGAAAATATCTTTTCTTATGGCCATTTTGGATTATATAGGAGTTGGTCCATTTTTTTTGTAATTGTTTTTAAGGTTTGGTTTGTATTTAAAGGATTTAGATTAGACTACTATTTTTTAAAACAGTTTCATAGTTTAAAAGTAAGTATCTTCTTGGTAAATGTCTAGTCAATAAACACTTACCAATCCACTTAATCATGTAGGGTTGCAGCCTTTCACATTTGATTAAAGGTTTAAGGACGACTTTTTTTTAAGATTTAGGTTTAAATTATAAAATATTGAAAAGGGATAAGTTAGTTTGTAAAGATCACTACTTTATTTTATGTCTTGAGTTAGGATTCTATTAATTTATTAACTTCCTCTTACCTAACAAGACAAAGTTTATAATAACATTTAAATTAATTTTAATATAACAACTTTTGTATGAATGTGAACTATAACATACGAACAAACATTGCAATCCCTTTCAATACACATGGTTTGGAGTTTGGACTATCGAATGTACATTGTTACTTTATCTAATAAAAAAAAAGTCGCAATACATTTATTATAATATGATTCTTTTGTGAGGTGGTTTTTTAAATATTTTATTTTATTTTTTAATGAAAAAGCCTTATATTAATTAAGATTAATTATAAAAAAAAGTGGGTGGAATTAGCACACCCCACAAACTATAAAAATTGCTAGGTGAAGGAAATCATACTTTTCTAATAAAAACAAATTAAAACATAATTCAAAAAACATTACTACACGCCACCGCAAGCAATCATTACACAGACATCCCAAAACATAATCATTAAACAAGATCAAGAAGCGGGACAGAAGTTATCTTCCTCGTTGACACACTACCAACCGCCATCCGAAGAGGCTGGGGCAGTCCATCTTTTTTCTTCATTACGTTGAAGACCCTGAGTTATTCAACTTGAAATGCTTGGTAGAATACATGTTACTCGTAAGCTGCGACCTCTTTGCTAGAAAAAAGTAAAAAAAGAATGAACCACTATTTTATGTTTTTTCTTTCTTTTCTAAATTACAAATGTTTTATGAAAAATTGTATAACATAACATTGCATGGACATTATGGTGATACTTCAAAAACTTACCTACAATAAAAAAGAAAATAAGATAACAATGTTATATCATGATGGAATAAATTATATATTAATTGTGTTAAATTTAAAATATTAAAAGATCATTTTTTAATGAAAAAGTAAATTTATATTAAATTAAAATAAAAGCTTTTATAATAAAAAATTTAGAGAAAGTAAATTAATTTTAGTTTATTTTATGTTGAGTGCATTTTAAATTTTTTATATTATTATTTTTTCTATTAAATTTTTTATATAATTTTTTTCAAAAAATAGATTTTTTTTTTATTAATTATCTTTTAAAATTTGAATTTTGTCAAGATAAATATTAATATTGAAATTAATTAAATTATGGTTTACTCTCATTTCATCAAAAAAATAATAATATCATTTGATCTAACCCTTGCCTCTATTTTTTTTTATCTCATTACAAATTGTATAAGAAACCGCTTTATTTGAAATATATCTCCATTAATTTTCAATGACAATCTCTACCTATGTAAGAAGGGCTCTCACCCCTACACCATTATATATTGAAGTTTTATATGATTCTAAGTAAATGAAAAGACTTGTGTCTTCATTATTAAAAAATACCACATTTATTGATTTCTTTTTTATGGTTTCCTTTAGAATTGTCATTAAATTCAATGAGTAATTTTTGAACATTTTTATTTTACCATGAATCAATAGAGATCCTTATATTATCTTTATTCTTACATTTTTTTTGCATATATATTCAAATCATGTAACCAAGAGGTGGAGACATCCTTTTTTCACATGAATTTTTATAATGAAGACCATGCTTGTAAGAATTCTACAAGAGAGACAACAATACACTTTCAATGTTGTATATAATTATAAGATTTATTTTTTTATATTTTATTATTTCTTTCAAGCGACATATTCTAACAAATAATGGAATGAAAATCCTCCATAGAATCCTCAATGCTTTAGCTTTAAAATAACAAGTCCAATATGTCATTAACTCTTTCAATCTTGATCTTGACAAAAACTTAATATATTTTAATAGAACCAATGTCAACAAGTATTTTTAGAGTATATTACATTATTGGGTACATGCTAATGTACCACCTTGGGTACATAACTAGAGTAGAAGTTTACTTTAGAGTAAAGTTAGGTAGTTACTTCAAGTAATGTAATAAATGTACAAGTGTCAATGTGCAATGATGTAAATGTACAAGGAGTCCACTTGTACATGAGTCATAGGAAAGGTAGATGAAGATTCATAGGTAGAGTAAGGGCCAAGGAACCTATCTTCCTATATATAGGCCTTATAGTGAGTGAAATCAAGGTAGTAGAGAATATAGAGAGTGCATAGTATAGATTGGTAGAGGAGTACAATGTAGCTCCTTAAAACAATTTATAGAGTGTTCATGTCCTCCATTATACTACATTGTACTATTTTGTGAGCTTTCATTAACGACATATTTCTAAGTTATTGCAAAAGTTTCTCTTTATTTTCTTGCATTATAGTGTCATTATCATACAGTCATATTAGATTGCTTATCTTACATCCTGTGGTTGCATTTCCTATGTCATATGCTCATCAAAAGCTAATAGTGGTATCAAAGCTATTTTAGATTAGATAGGAAATAGAAAGATAGCAAAACTTATTTTCAATATGAGATTGTAGTTGGCTAGAGTATTTCCATAGAGTTGCAGAAAACTCATGAAGACTAGGATTCAGCGTTTATTCCACTAGATTGACAAATCAACTAGTGAAGATTGATCATATCTATATTTAGAATTTCTTTCGTTATAGTCCTAATACTTTGTTGCAGGAAAAAGAGATTCAAAGAAAGTTGGGAAGCTTCCTACATAGAGCTAGGAATAATATATGCTTTAGAATCAATCCAACACCAAAAGAAACAAAAAAAAGATCAACTATTTGGAGGCCTGTAGAAAAGGTCCCTTTACTAGAGATTGTAGACCTGTAGAGTGTAGAAGAAGAAAAGGCCATAAGATCCTTGTTGCAAATTTGAGGGAGAGAAGACTCAAGGAGAAGAGTCCTGGTGAAGATAGGAGATTGGTGATATCCATTGAATATTGAAGACTTCACCTTGAAGGAGTAGAAGAAATTAGCTTGAGAATCTGAAGAGACCCACAAGAGGTCCCATTGAAAAAAATTTAGTTCAAGAAAATAGAGAAGGACTAGCAAAGGTCCTATTCTAGAATCAATAGATTTCAGAGATCTTAGGGAGATCTCATTACAACACTTTCATAGTAAAAGGTTGAAAGAAAGGTCATATTGGTAAGACATGATAAGCTGTGAGAGTGAAGACCCTAGAGAAGAGGTCTCAAGGAGAAACAAAGAGAAGGATTGGAGAGCCTCATTGAAGGAGATTCGAAGAAGACCATTGGAGGAATTCCTAGGAGAACTCATTGGAAAAATTTACTACCAAGGAGAAGTTCCTGATAGTAAATAACTTGGGATAATTATCACTATTCGACAATAAGCCCAAGAGAGAAGGATTTGGTAAGAAGCTTTTCAAATTTTGGAGGATATTGGTGAAGACCTCAAGACTTTCATATTCTTGAGAAGAATACCTAGATTGAAGTCAAAATTCAACAAGGAGGTTGAAGAAGAAAGGAGATAGAAGGAGCTACCAAATATGAGAGAAGCTACCAAATATGAGACTTAAAGATTACCTTTTAAGGCTAGAAGGCTTATTCAAAGAAAGGATATTAGGTGGTTTCTATAGCAAAAAGATAAAGGGTTCTTGAAGGAAAATATTAGTTGTGATTTGGAGGAGTTCCCTAACAAATTTTTGAGGTTCAAGGACAAAATTTCAATGAAATAATTAAATACGAAAGGAAAGCAATTAGGACACCATCAATAGCTGCTAAGTTTCAGATTTCCAAGATACATCCTAAAGGAGAGTTGGAGCCACCAAACTATAGTTTCAAGAAGCAAGTTAGAAGAGGTACAAAGCTATAAATTTGGTGAGTTGAGAAGCTATTTTGGATAGCAAAGAAGAGTTGCAAGTTCATACAGTAAAATGTAGCAATAAGGTGAATCTAATCACCTTGTAATCCTTCATCTATAGAGTTCATTAAGGTAAGCAAATTTGGTGCAAAAGGTTCATTAGTTGAACTTTAGATTTTTGGTTCATTATTAAGATTTGTTAAGCACCATATTAGAGTTTAAAATTTGCAAGGAGATGGTTGCTTATTAAAGTCTTCAAAGGAGTGCATAAGATAGTTTCTTATAAGGTTAATACTTGCACATTAAAATAGGAGTTCGATATATTTAAAAAAAAATAATAATATCATCTTCCTATTGTCTAGTTGAAGCATTGAAGACTATATTCTAAAGCATAGACTTTAGTGTAAGATTCAAGTTACTTTTAAGAGTTCTTTACAAGGAGTAATAAGGAGAGATTATTGCCTATACTAGTTATTAAAAGTGCACTAAGGATTTTAGTTAAAGTGAAAATTAGTGCAAATTTTAACCTTTCAAAAGACATATTAGTTGCATTATTAAGAGTTTGGATTCATTGTTACTAAGTTAACCAAGCAAAGGAGACATTTGTCTAGTAAGGAAGACAACATCAAATTATTGTTTGCTTTTAATGAATAGTGCAAAGTAGCTGCTATATCTAAGAAGCAAGGAAAATCTTCAAAAAGAAGATTTAAGGAGATAAAAATTTGATGCAAATCAAGGTACTTTATCCTATCTATTGCAAAGGTATTTGCATTACATTAGCACTAGTCTTGTCCTTTTAAATATAACAAAAGAGGACAAAAGAGAGAGTGTCCAAAAGACACTACAACAACCAATAAAGTGTAGTCTTCAAGAGGTCACATTATCAAAGTTTGAGGAGAAAAATTCAAGCAAAGAAAGTGAGCAACTAAGGGCTCATAAGCATTGGGTTCAAGGTGTCTAAAAACACAAAATCAAACACCATTGGTTCATGAAAGGAGCGCTTATTTTAGTGCAAGAGTAGTGACCTGCACCATCGAACAATCCATGTAAGGGAACATAGTACTTATTACAAGGTAACGTAAATAATTAAGGTGCAATAAAGGAGAACATTATCCAAGAAAATTATAATAATAGCTTGGATGAACTACCAACCAAGAGGTCAATGTAGAATCACTCAAAAGCCACCATAACTATAAATTAATGACCAACTAGAGCCATCATCATTGGAATAATATCACAATATAAGAGCATGAAGAACACAAGCTTATACTGAGAGGGGGGTGAACAGTATAAGATCAACTTTTACTTTTCTTTCCCAAACAATATTATCCAATATTATCAATGGCAATATCAATAGCAGTAATCAAAGCAATGCACAAATCATCACACACATGAGAGACACAAATTTAACGTGGTTCACCCAATGTGGGTTACATCCATGGAGAAAATATTTCTTCTAAATTTTCTCAACAAATCTCTTGGGAATCAATTCCCTATTACAATGTTTATGGACCTCTATCCAAAGGAGACACCAATCCCCTATGCTCTGATTTATGGATCTCTCTCCATAGGAGAACTCTATCCCCTTGCTCTAGTTCGTGGATCTCTCTCCATAGGAGAACTCTTATCCCCTTCTCTGGTTCATGGATCTCTCTCCACAGAGAACTCTATCTCCTCTAGTTTATGGATATCTATCCATAGAAGAACTCTATCCCCTCATCTGGTTCATGGATATCTCTCCATAGGATAACTCTATCCCTTCTTCTAGTTTATGGATATCTCTCCATAGGATAACTCTATCCCCTCTACTCTGGTTCATGGATCTCTCTCCACAGGAGAACTCTATCCCCTCTACTCTAGTTGATGAACTTATAGAAGACTTATATCCCCACTGCTCTGGCTTGTGGATCTCTCTCCACAGGAGACCTCTATCCCCACTACACTAGCTGATGGACCTCTATCCACTGGAGACCTCTATCCTCTTTACTCTTATCACCTCCAAATTCTACTCTCAACTCTATCTCAAATATACACCAAACCTATCACAAGTCTAGCACAAATCTACTCTAACTCTACTCAAATCTACCCCAAGCCTTAACACAAATCTTTATCAAATCAGCAACCAAACCTTCTCTTAATTCTATCTCAAATCTACCCCAAGCCTTAACACAAAGCTTGATCAAATAACAAACCTTCTCAAATCTATCTCAATGCTTCAAGTCTTCTCTAAAATACTTGCTCAAATCTACCTTCAACCTTCTCAAAAGACTTGCTCAAATATACCTTCAAGTCTTCTCAAAAGACTTGCTCAAATCTACCTTCAATGCTGCTCACAAAACCTGCTCAAATATTTCCAAATCTTGCATACAAACAAATGCTTAAATCTCTTTCAAAAATACTTTCTTCAACTAAATTCAGACATATTCTACCTAGAATTCATTTAACCTCTAGAACATATAGAGAATGATATGCTCTATCAAAAACTCAATATGTTCTTCACACTCACAAATATTGTATTCAACTAATCCAATCTCTATCTCTTGCAAAATCCCTTTCAAATCAAATCAAAACAATGTATAACTTGTTTCACAAAACTGATCTATCTTTCTTGCAAATTTGCTCTCAAAGATCAACCACACTAATGCACAAATTTCCCTCACAAAATTGATCTCAAACACTTTCACAATTGCTTTCAATATCTCTCAAACCAATGCTCAAAATGTTTCACAATGATGCAAACTTGTCTTCAAACCTAGCACAAGTAGTTCACAATATCTAGCACAAATGTCTCAATCCCTTTCAACAATGGAAGCACAATTGTTCTCAAAATCTATCCCAAATATTTCCAAAATCATTCAACAATGAAGTAAAAGCTCTAATACAATTATTTCAACTTTCTCTCAACAATTGATGCACATGTAGGTCTCAAACCCTAACTCAAATATTTTCAACAATGCATACCAAACAACCCTTTTATCTCCACCTTATGTTTCAAAAACATTTACTCAACAAAACACCTTAAACAAGGAATGATGTGCCCATACCTCTTAATTTGCTCTTATGGAGATATGTCTTCAAAAACCTGTCTCACAAACAACTGATCTTTCTAGTGCCACTTCAAGGGTTAGATAGCAAAATACTTTCTCAAAACATCCACATGAACTTCCTTCTCAAAAATATGCTCTCAAAGAAATTAAAAGAGATTTAATAAAACTTCTCTTTTTCTCAAAAAAAAGGGATAAAAAATAATAAAAACCCCCAAACACTTTCACCATACAAAAATTACAATAAAATATCAAACCACTATAACACCTTATTACTCCTATTCTTGCATGCAAAACATATCCCCTTTTTTTTCATTTATGATTTTTGCAAAAATAAAATATATAAGGCACTCTTTGTAATTTATTTTAACCAACCCTTCCCAAAATTTATGACTTCACACCCTTATAACTCCCTAATTGTAAAATCAAACTTTATTAAACTCAACCCTTATAACTCCCTAATAGAAAAAATCATGCATCATTAATTTCAACCCTTATGGCACTCTTAATCAACACCTAACCCTTATGACTCCCTAATAGCAACAAAAATTATTAAAAATAATCCTTATACTCCATTAAACTTTATAAAAATTTGCCCTTACCAACCTACTATCGTGGGGATTCGAACATGTGACCTCATGGAGCCCATGCTCTAGCATGTGCTAGAGCACCACGTGGGCTAACTGCCCACACAAGACCTCAAGGCACTTAACTTCCCTTTAACCTATCACTATCGAATGAACTGTTGCACAAAACAAAATGTGAACAACCTGTCACTATCACATCTCGAACACGAGACCTCCTCCATGCTACTCCCTACATGGGGTCCACCTACCAACTGAGCTACCCGCTCGGTTGGAACCAAACCTTGCACTTTCCTTATTAACTTTATGCACTGTCCAAAAAAAACATGTATCCTCTTTTCCCTCATGTTACCTTGCTCGAAGATCGTGCACTACGATTCACAAAGGATTTCGATGCCTTAGGAATTTTGAATGCCAATCCTTAATATTTTTCCACACCATGCCAAATGATTTTAGGTTCCAATTTATATATGCACTTTGACTTAGGAAGACGACGTCGATGCTTTGCCAACTTAGGAGAATATTTAAATTTTGGTGCCCATTTTAAATTTAAATAATATTATTATAATATTTAAAATTTTAATTTAAATATTATAATTAATCCTTTTAACCCTTTGTCTTTTGCCTTGGAAACTTCCTCAACTTGCAATTAATTGAACCTTTTTCAAAGGAGCTTTGTCTACCTTGTCTTCCTTTTTCAATGGAGGTATTTGCCTTGCAATTTTAATATTTCAACCTAGAAGATGATTTTCAATCATTTTACTTTTGACATCAATCCTTTGACATCAATGACAACCAATTACTCAAAATTTCCAACAATCTCCCCCTTTGTCATTGATGGCAACCCTTTCTAAAAAATCCTTTTCCTATCACTAGATTCCAAATTTGCTCCCCTGAGAAACTGCTCCCCTAACTGAATGCTCTCCCCCTTACTCAAATCTCTCCCCCTTTGACATCAATGGCAAAGGGACTCCTTTGGGGCTAAATATAAGACTCTTAGCTCAGCCCCCTCCCCACCTCCTCTCCTTGAGGTGATTAATTTTGGGGTGGGAGTATCTCTACTCCCAGCATACAATGCTCTTTTTCTTTGTCAACCTTCTTTTTCAACATTTTTGTAGCCATACCCTTTTGATCCTTTTGAGTGTCCCTGTTCTTGCTTATCTCTGGAAGTTCTGGAAACTTTGTTCTACACCACTTGGCCTTATGCCCAAGATTATTGCACTTGTAACACTTAATGTTGTAGTTCTTGGAAGGTGCAAATATCTTGAAGTTCCTCTTGGTGAAGCCATAATCATTTCTATCATGAACCCTGCAATGGATTGCTTTATGACCAAAGTGATTACAAGAGTAGCAATACCCTTGAAAGAAATATCCATATTTGAATGAGTTGACATTCCTTTTAGTGAGACCATACTCCTTCTTTCCATGAATCCTGCAATGCATAGCCTTGTGACCAAACCGATTACATGAAAAACAACGTCCTTTGAAGAAATCTTGTCTTGAACCCTCTGGTCTCTTAGTCCTTTCTTTGCCTTCTCTGTGATGATCCCTGTTTCTTGTTTGTGCATTGTTTCCTTTCTTAGTGAAGCTTCTATTCTTCAACTTATCCTCATAAGTCTCAATTTCTTCTTCACTCTCTTCCTCTGAAACTTCTTCTTCTTTTGAGCTTGAGCTTGACCCTTCTTCTTGTTTCCCTTGTCCTTCTTCAAAACCAAGTCCTATTTTGATAGATGAAGATCTTTGTGCATTGATAATTTTATCCAAAGTCTTTGAACTTTTCCCAAACCTGTGTAGCTTGTCCTTAGAATCTTTCACTTCCATCCTTAGTGAAACTACCTCATGTTCTAATCTTTCACATTCTAACTCTTTTACCTCTAACTTTTCAACCATGACCTCTTTAAATCTCCTTGCCTTAGCTTTTGAGTTTGTTAGGTCTTGTAGAAGCTTTTCCTTTTCTTCCTCATGTTCTTGAACTTGAGCCTTTAGTCTTGAATTCTGCTTTCTAACCTTTTTCAATTCTCTGAGAGCAACAATAAGTTCTGCTTCTAGATCAATTGTGCCTTCCTCTTCATTTTCTGAATCTTTCTCTACTTCTTGGTCTCCAAGAGCATCTTCATACTTTTCAACTTTATCTTCAATAGGAGCATTTTCTTCCTCTTCTATTGCCAAAAATAGAATCTCTTCTTCTTCACTATCTGAGAGTCTTTCATCACTATCACTTGAAGCCTTGCTTGCCTTGTTAACATAGAAACTCTTCTTGTGCCTTTGAAAGAACTTCTTTTCATGCTTGCCTTGACCATACCTATTTTTCTTTTCATGCCTGGATTTTCCTCCTTCCTTTTTCTTATGATCCTATTTCTCTTCACTGCTACTGCTTCTGGCTTCTGGACAATTAGATGCATAGTGACCAAAATTACCACAATTAAAACATTTCACAGTCTTCATACCTTTGTGCTTTCTTGAGTCCTTCTTGTTTCTTCTCCCATAGTTAGCTTCTTCATCACTGCTTGACTCACCACTTGATTCTGGTTTCTTATCTTTTGTCTTCTTTGAAGCTTTGAAAGTTACCTCTTTCTTGGAGTTGGGATCCTTTACTATTCTCATCTCATAAGCTATGAGAATTCCATGTAACTCATCCATAGTCAACTTATCAATATCTCTCATCTCTTCTATAGCTGAAACCTTTCCATCATACCTCATAGGGAGTGATCTTAATACTTTCTGAGCAACACTAGAGTCTTCAATTTTGAATCCAAGTCCATGCATGGTATTAACAACCTCATCCACATGAAGTAAGTATGTAGCAATATCTTCCTCATCTTCCATATTCAAATCTTCAAACCTTTTCTTGTGGTTTTGTAGTTTTGCCATCTTGACCTTTTTATCTCCTTCATATGTTTGCTTCAATTTGTCCCATATCTCTTTTGCTGATTTGCAGTGCATAACTTTCACAAATTTTGCTTCACGTAATCCACTTAAGATTCCATTCATAGCCTTGGCATTATTCACATGTAACAGCTTACCATATTTATCTATGGGAGGAGTAGTTGTAGGTGTGAATCCATCCTCAACTGATTGCCATGTCTCATATCCTTGTGCCATCAAGTAAGTCTTCATTCTTATACTCCAGAAAGCATAATTGTTCCCATCAAACAATGGTGCCTTATTTGATGAAGATCCATTCTGAGATGCCATCTATGTTCCTATAATATCTTCCTTCAAGCTATTAGACTCTTTCGAAGGAACCCGCTCTGATACCAATTGAAGAACACAAGCTTATACTAAGAGGGGGGTGAACAATATAAGATCAAATTTTACTTTTCTTTCCCAAACAATATTATCCAATATTATCAATGGCAATATCAATAGCAGTAATCAAAGCAATGCATAAATCATCACACACATGAGAGACACAAATTTAACGTGGTTCACCCAATGTGGGTTACATCCATAGAGAAAATATTTCTTCTAAATTTTCTCAACAAATCTCTTGGGAATCAATTCCCTATTACAATGTTTATGGACCTCTATCCAAAGGAGACACCAATCCCCTATACTCTGATTTGTGGATCTCTCTCCATAGGAGAACTCTATCCCCTTGCTCTATTTATGGATCTCTCTCCACAGAGAACTCTATCCCTTTCTCTAGTTCATGGATATCTTTAGGAGAACTCTATCTCCTCTAGTCCATGGATCTCTCTCCATAGAAGAACTCTATCCACTCTATGGTTCATAGATCTCTCTCCATAGAGAACTCTATCCCTCTTTGTTTATGGATCTCTCTCCACAGGAGAACTCTATCCTTTCTAGTTCATGGATCTCTCTCCATAGGAGAACTCTATCCCCTCTGCTCTAGTTGAACTTCTAGAAGACTTCTATCCCCACTACTCTAGCTAGTGGATCTCTCTCCACAGGAGACCTATATCCCCACTACACTAGCTGATGGACCTCTATCCACTAGAGACCTCTATCCTCTCTTCTCTTATCACCTCCAAATTCTAATCTCAACTCTATCTCAAATCTACACCAAACCTATCACAATTCTAGCACAAATCTTCTCTAACTCTACTCATAAATCTACCCCAAGCCTTAACACAAAGCTTGATCAAATCAACAACCAAACCTACTCTCAATTCTATCTCAAATCTACCCCAAGCCTTAACACAAAGCTTGATCAAATCAACAACCAAACCTACTCTCAATTCTATCTCAAATCTATTTCAAGTCTTCTCACAAGACTTGCTCAAATTTACCTTCAAGTCTTCTCAAAATACTTGCTCAAATATACCTTCAAGCCTTCTCAAAAGACTTGCTCAAATCTACCTTCAAAGCTGCTCACAAAACCTGCTCAAATATTTCCAAATCTTGCATACAAACAAATGCTTAAATCTCTTTCAGAAATACTTTCTTCAACTAGGCAATTCAGACATATTCTACCTAGAATTCATTTAACCTCTAGAACATATAGAGAATGATATGCTCTATCAAAAACTCAATATGTTCTTCACACTCACAAATCTTGTACTCAACTAATCCAATCTCTATCTCTTGCAAAATCCCTTTCAAATCAAATCAAAACAATGTATAACTTGTTTCACAAAACTGATCTATCTTCCTTGCAAATTTGCTCTCAAACATCAACCTCAATAATGCACAAATTTCCCTCACAAGATTGATCTCAAACACTTTCACAATTGCTTTCAATATCTCTCAAACCAATGCTCAAAAGGTTTCACAATGATGCACTAACTTGTCTTCAAACCTAGCACAAGTAGTTCACAAATTCTAGCACAAATGTCTCAATCTCTTTCAACAATGGAAGCACACTTGTTCTCAAAATCTATCCCAAATATTTCCAAAATCATTCAACAATGAAGTACAAGCTCTAATACAATTGTTTCAACTTTCTCTCAACAATTGATGCACATGTAGGTCTCAAACCCTAACTCAAATATTTTCAACAATGCTTACCAAACAACCCTTTTATCTCCACCTTATGTTTCAAAAACATTTACTCAACAAAACACTTTAAATAAGGAATGATGTGCCCATACCTCTTAATTTGCTCTTATGGAGATATGTCTTCAAAAACCTATCTCACAAACAACTGATCTTTCTAGTGCCACTTCAAGGGTTAGATAGCAAAATACTTTCTCAAAACATCCACATGAACTTCCTTCTCAAAAAGATATGCTCAATGAAATCTGAAATTGATGTTCAATAACTCTTCTCTTGTTCTCAAAAAAGGAAAAAATATCAAAGAAACTTTCACCATACAAAAATTACAATAAAATATCAAACCACTATAACACCTTATTACTCCTATTCTTGCATGCAAAACATATCCCCTTTGTTTTCCTTAATGCTTTTGCAAAAATAAAATATATAAGGCACTCTTTGTAATTTATGTTTGCAAAAATAAAACTCTTAAAACAACTCCTTGCACACAAAACTTTATGACTTCACAACCTTATGACTCCCTAATTATAAAAACAAAGCTTTAATAAACTCAACCCTTATAACTCCTAATAGAAAAAATCATGCATCATTAATTTCAACCCTTATGGCACTCTAAACAACTCCTAACCCTTATGACTCCCTAATAGCAAGCAAAAACTTTATTAAAAATAATCCTTATGACTCCCAAACATTAAACAAACACTTTATAAAAATTTTGCCCTTACCAAACTGCTATCACGGGGTTTCGAACATGCGACCTCATGGAGCCCATGCTCTAGCGCATGCTAGAGCACCACGTGGGCTAACTACCCACACAAGACCTCAAGGCACTTAACTTCCCTTTAACCTACCATCGAATGAACTGTTGCTACCCAAAACAAAATGCGAACAACCTATCACTACCATGTCTCGAACACGAGACCTCCTCCATGCTACTCCCTACGCGGGGTCCACCTACCAACTGAGCTACCCGCTCGGTTGGAACCAAAGGCCTATGCTCTCCTTATTAACTTTCGTGCACTATCCAAAAGAGAAAACGTGCATCCTCTTTTCCCTCGTGCTACCTTGCTCGAAGATCGTGCGTTGCAATTTGCAAAGGATTTCGATGCCTTAGGAATTTTGAATGCCAATCCTTAATATTTTTCCACACATTGCCAAATGATTTTAGGTTCCAATTTATATATGCACTTCGACTTTAGGAAGACGACGTCGATGCTTGCCACCTTAGGAGAATATTTAAATTTTGGCGCCCATTTTAAATTTAAATAATATTATTATAATATTTAAACTTTTAATTTAAATATTATAATTAATCCTTTTAACCCTTTGTCTTTTGCCTTGGAAACTTCCTCAACTTGCATTTAATTGAACCTTTTTCAAAGGAGCTTTGTCTACCTTGTCTTCCTTTTTCAATGGAGGTATTTGCCTTGCAATTTAATATTTCAACCTAGAAAATGATTTTCAATCATTTTACTTTTGACATCAATCCTTTGACATCAATGACAACCAATTACTCAAAATTTCCAATAGAACATAACATTGAAACACCTTGGATACACCATTGCTAGAGCCAATTTCATAGAGGAATGTCATCAGTTGTAGAAGAAAGAACATTGAAAGCAAGATAAATAACCTGCATTCGTTGGCATTAAAAATAAAAGGTGTTGGAAGCATGATTGCATGTAAGGGAAATACATTCCACTTGCCACTTCAAGGTAGGGAATATAATACCACTTGGTAGAATAGAAGATAAGTTCTCATAAATCCCTTGTAACACCTATATCATAACATATACAAAGTAAGTATCCAAGGTAAAAGTAATGCTTATCATAGAAGTGTTTGAAGGTATATTCATCATTACACACCATTCAAGGAGGAATTGGGCATTAGAGGAACATAAAATAACACTCATCAAGATCATAAACTCCACTTACCACCTGAGCAATGTACATACCAAATGGTTGAAGCATCAAGAAGGGACACAACATAGTAACACGCCAAGTGGAGTGAATCCAAACTTAAAATGTTAGGATTCATTAATCCTAAAAATTATAATTATTTAATCATGCATAAATTTACATGGACCATTGTGTCCTTTCACTCACAACTATAATATAGGTATATAAGTTCATTCAATAGGGTGTAAAACACTCATCCATGAATAAGAAAGAATATAAATATATTATTTATCCATTGGCAAGGTTTCCTCTCCAGTGAAAAGGTGATTCAATCCAATGGTGATTCTATTAGTTTTAAATTCATTTCATGCATCCAATTCCAATTATTTCATTCGTATAATATGCTAGGATATATAGTCCTAACATATGGTATCAAATTATTTCCATTCTTGCACCTCATCACCACTCACTCATTGGAAATCTGTGTACAAGGTGTGCAAATTCATCAAAACATATCATCCTTGATTCCTTCTGCCATTCTCAATGTCTATTCATCAATGTTGGTAGCTACGTTATCATCTAACACATCTACAATAACCATTACACCATTGTCACCCTACTAGTGAACGTCCAAACACCCCAAAAAATTATTAAGAAAACTCCACACAATACTAGGTGACCGTTCTATGTCACCAGACATATACGAAAAGCTTAAGTTACAAAAATCACTAATTTTTGCCAGTTCAAAACGTTAAAATCCTAGATGGGAAGAAGTGAGATCGACCTTGAACGTACTGTGAAAACAAGCAATCAAAAACAGGGGTAGAACTAGCAATTCTGGCGAGAAAACAGTTGTTCTATCATTTTTACAATGAAAAAAAAGACTTCCTATCCTTTTTTTGGTAAGCATAAAATCCAGGGAGGAAAAAATTTAATTAAACATTAAGGTTTTAAAATTTTGTGGTTGCTACATTATTTCTCCATCACTAGAGGATTACACAAGGTAAAAAGGTTTAAAATGTTTATCCCACATAGAGGAGCTAAACAAAACCATAGAAAGATAAATACGTGAAGTTGCGTAGAGGAAGGCATGACTTAGGTCACGCACCTTCTCCTACACCTCGTGCAATCCCTACCTTCACTAAAATCCACACGCTACTTCCTTCCCTTTGTGCTCCACCTATTGCTGACATGTTGCTTGTACCTACCACCACGTACCTTGTGCTCCTCGTCCCTGCTTGCTAACTACTGTTGACTTTCACCTATGCTTGCCTTGGCCACTAACGTCACTTCCCATTGAAAAACATTTTTTCAAAATTTTAAAAACATTGACCGTTGAGGTCCAGAAAATTTGCTTAAACCAAAATTTTAGACCATTTTTTTTTTTTAAGTTTGTAAAAATATATCAAATTGTGTCAGATTTTTGGTTATTTTCAAATAAAATTCAAAATTTAAATTATATGTTGGCAAAGAATTGCAAATTACTTCCTAAATGGCTTATGGAAGGATATCACAAGACCTTACTCTCAAAAAATTCTACCAAAATTTTCAATAATGGAAGGACAAAACTACTCAAAATAATATTTACACCAGCCCAAAACCTAAACAAACTTTACAAATTAAATGCCTCTGCTTTGAGGAGATGCAGGAACGACGAGCGAAAAACCTCTGCGATAATTGTGATGAGCAATTTGGACCCCACCATAAATGTGCTACACTAACATTGTATTTATTGAAGGAAGTTGATCCTTGTCAATCCATAAAGGGTGAAGATGAGGCAGCTATGTCCAAGATGACCAAAACCCCTACTCACAACAATGAAGACATTAAGGTCGATGTGCAAGAAGTGATCAATACACCCGAAGAAGATGAGATAGTTGTGTCCCAGATGCTCGACACCCCTACTCACAACAATGAAGACATTGAGGTCAATGTGCAAGAAGTGATCGATACAATCGAAGAGGATGAGGTAGACATACCTAAAGTGACCAATGGAGGCTAGATATACACTCTACCTGAACTACACACAAGTTCCTCACCAACATTGAGTTCTCATCATATAGGCAACTTGATTCAGAAAGGAGGCAAAAGAGTGAGTGCACCTTTATTTTCCCTTCATTTTACATAGGAAGAACTGGCTAAAGTGGATGCTCACCGTCATCACGATTCTCCTAAGGATGCTTCTACTATTCTTCTTGGCAACCCCCCACTAACGCTTCAACCCTCAAGATATCCCTACCTCTGGAAAAGTGACATTAAAATAGTACAAGAACTTGAGCGAATTCTTCTTGGAAAATAAGGGACAATGCTCCTCACTTTGAGCTTTGAGGAAAAAGCTCCTTTTAAGGAGGGTGGCATGTTAGGATTCATTAATCCTAACCATTATCATTATTTAATCATGCATAACTTTATATGGACCATTGTGTCCTTTCACTCACAACTATGAAATAGGTATATAAGTTCATTTAATAGGGTGTAAAACACTCATCCATGAATAAGAAAAAATATAAATATATTATTTATCCATTGGCAGGGTTTACTCTATAGTGAAAAGGTGATTCAATCCAAAGGTGATTCTATCATTTTTCATTAATTTCTCACATCCAAATCCACTTGTTTAACTCAATAGGACCTAGAGTCCTAACATAAAACTATTAATAGCCTGAGTGGAGAAGCATATAATATGAAGCATAGAAAGGAAGAGCTTAGATTCAGCATTCATGAGTCCATGTAGAGAGAATTCAAGGCACACAATCAAGGGTTGAAATGAGGAGTCAAAGGCACATTAAAGAGGACATCCATTAACCAACAAGCTTGCTATCATAAATGTAGCACCCTAAAATTGGCGTAGTTAAACCTTAGTAAAAAGATAAAAATTTGAATTTTAACCCAAAACGCCCGTTAACCGCCGTTACCCGCTTTCCTCATTTTCTGTGCCATTTTTAGGATTTGTTTTGACCGTTGGATGATATCATTGATGATCAAACGAAATCGTCCCAGATCTGACGAATTCATCTGGAACAGAACGTCCAGACGATTTCGTCCCAAAATTGAATTTTCATAATTAGCTTATGTTTCAACAACTTCTCTAACTTGGGTAGAAAGCGTGTCTGCATAGTTAGAGTCTCCCTCGTTGGAGATCTCCCAAATTGGGATGATCTCCAACCTCTTAACCTCTCCCTAATCCTATATAAACTAGGATTTTCTTGGTTTATCCCCCTGAACCCCCTAGCTGATTGATTTCCCTACAAATTTAGTTCCTTATGCATTAGAGCATCCTCGCACCATCGTTTGCATTATGTATTTCATGTTTTCTTGTAGGAATTTTACTATTTTTCAGTCGAAGCAAGCTTGGATCGTCGCAGGCGATTCCAGACGATTTCGGACAATCCTGTCACATATCAACGATGATCCCGTACCATTAGATGCGATCTCAACTGTAGTCCATATTGGGGGCAATCAGAGCCCAGAGTTTGCATTTTCTTATTGTTTCTCTGCATTTCTTTGTGCATTATCTTAGTTTATTATATCTATGCATCCTAGAGTTCACCTCATTTAGCATAGATGCATGATAAAGTCAAAACAAATTATTAAATTAATGCATTTCCTTTTAATTGCTATCTGATCTATCATTTAGGTAAATTTACTATTATTTCTATCATTTCCCATTGCTTTTGTAGTTGCATTTTTGGTATTTTGTATATGTTTCTGTGATTATAGGTTTTTGATGAATTCATCTGACGAATTCGTCAGATCGTCGATGATCTTGTTTGATCTCAGATGAATGACTGAGATCTGAGACAATACTATGTAATTCCAGATGATTACGTATGATTTGAGATGATTTGGACTTCTACAAACCTTAGAATCTTCATTCAGACATCCAGAATCAGGTATATGTTGTCCTATTTAGCATACTCTCTGTGTTTAGCATTTATTCATGTTTTTTGTATTCGTAAAAATTAGCATTGGCATATAGAATAGCTTAGATTCATCTTGGCAAAACCTAGGAATTGAACGATTAAAGTACAAAATGAACACATCAAACTTACTCTCAACCTAGGTGTGGAAACTGCCATTCAAAAGTTTCCTGGTGAACCCACCATCCGTCAAAAATTCACCCTTATACCCCTCCCCCGAGAGGTGCGACCTTCAAAGGGCCTCTCAGTCCGAGGTATTGTCCCATCCTTCTCACATCCCCCTTCCGGGCGCGGATCCTATAGCTTGAAGGTAAGGATGCAAAAAATTTGGAGCGATACATTTTGGTGAACCCGACGTGAAAACTAAAAACCTTTTGAAAAAAAAAAAACAAAAACATAAATGCATTTAGAATCATCAGACAAACAAGTAAGATTGCATGTCATATTTAGATGGTAGATTATAATAAAAGATGAGTTGTCACCATTAATGTTGAGAATCAATTAGCAGCTATAGAGATTACTTCTTTTCTTAGAGTATCTCAAACATATAGAGTCCCACATTTATGGGATGAACTTAATAGGAGATTGAATCTCATTTCATCTAGATCAACCGAACTTAGGCAAATCAAGAGGTTCGTCCTAGATAGAATCTTGGATCCTGATCAAGTGACTTTGTATCATGAGCTTCAGAGAGCTTGCCATAGGTGGTTAGTAGATAAAAGAGCCCTTGTGTCTTCTGAATTGTACACCTTTGAGGAATACCTCGACAATGCAGTTGTAATACATAAGTTTCTATCTCGTATAGAGGATCAAGAGGTCGTTCTTACAGATAAAAATAGATGGAATAGAGTTCCTAGAGCTGTGTTATATCGAGATTATTGTCATGAGCTCTATTTTTACAAGTCAGAGTAAGAAGTAGATAACATCACCATAGCACACTTTGTCAAATTCCTAAAAAATCATTTCCAATTTGAAGAGGAGCATTTCATGACTCCTGATGAACTTGATCCCATCAATGACATCTATAAACTATTTATAGAAAACTAAGCCATTCTTTTATTATTATTATTTCTTGCATTTAGTATGTTGTTTGTTCTCTTTATAAAATTATCATAAAAACAAAAACAAAAACAAAATATAACAAAAACATCAAAACATTTTTTTTTAAGCATTATAGTAGGTATATAATTAAAATATATACCTCCCAAATTTGTTGCAAATATGTTAATATATATTTGCTAAAATCTAAATTTAAGCATAATGACTAGACTCAGGAATGGAAAACAAATTGAAGTAGAAGAAGTTTGGTTAGGAAAACCAGTAAATAAACTAGATGTCCTTCCTAAAGACCCAATTCAGGAAGAAGGAACTCTAGACCAACAAGAAGAAGAATTTGTTGAAGGAAATGAACAAAGAGAAACTGTTAGAGAGGAAGGATCCTCATCTCCTAAAATGTCTCCGGAAGGAGCGGTTAATTTTGAGAATATGGAAAATTTTTGGAAGTTCCTCAATACTAATATTGGCACCCTTAATAGAGCAGTCCATATGGACAAGGATCAAATTAGTGACACTCAAGCAACCCTAGAAGAAATATATCACACATGCACTAATCCCTTGTCCTTCGTTGATCAAGAAAGTGATAAAGCTGGACCATCCAATTTGGATATGACCACCATAATCCAGAACATGCAACAACAACAGGTTACCCAACCATCTAGAGTGCCTGTTACCAAGCCCAGGGTTATTCCCACACAAAAGAAACCATCATTCATCGCTCTATTTCACCAAGTTATTGATCAACATACCTCAAATAAACATAAGCCTAAAACAAAACCAAACACCAATTTCCAACAATCGGGATACAACATAATGCTACAACAAATCTTCTTCATAATACTCTTCCTACCAACCATTTGCATAACAACAATATAGCATCTAATCCTTATGTCATGCCATCCTACGCTCACAAATCCCATATTCATGTACCACCGAACCAATATGGTGGAAAAACTGGTAATCTGGAAGCCATGGTGAAACAGTTAGTCTCCCGCATGGACCAGATAGATCCCTACCGTCCCTCGTACAATTATCAAGAGATGTGTAGTTAGCCTCTAGATCCTATAGTTGTAGCACAACCATATCCTAAACACTTTCCTATGTCTGTCCTACCTATATACAAAGGAACTAAAGATCCCATAGAGCATCTTCGTATGTTTAGGATAGCGTGTCATGATATATCACATGATGATTTGTTATTACTAAAAATGTTCCCAAAAATTTTAGGAGGAATGGCATTAGAGTGGTATTACCAATTGCCCACTCATTATTTGAGAAATTTCAAAGAGATAGCTAAGTCTTTTGTGCATCAATTTAGTGCCTACATTGAAAGGCATGTAACCATTAAAGATTTATATAACCTAAAACAAGACAAAGATGAATTTTTTGCTTATTTCTTAGCTCGATGGAGACAGTTGATAGGAAAATTGCACTTTGTGTTACCTTATCGGGAAATGCTGGATATCTTTATCAATAATTTACAAGAACAACTATCCTATGAGTTATCAACTGCTACCTTGACCACCTTCGATCAAGCTATAGATTTAGCTCGAAGAGTGGAAGATGCTCTTATTAGGAGAGGCCAACTTAAAAAGAAAGATGATGAAAAAACATCCATAAATCAATATAAAAATAAACAAATTGTGGGTGATGGAGTCACTGATAGTAGAAATATCATTATTGTTAATGTTGCGAAAACAACAAAGAAGTTTATACTGAAACCTCCTGATAAACCACCCCGAGAATTTACTAGGTTAAATCAACCTTTATCAACCATTCTCCTACAATTATTAGAATGAGGTTTGATCCAATTACCAAATATCCAGGAACCTGATCCAACTATACCCGGATACAGAGCTAATTTACACTATGATTTCCATAGAGGACCTGGACATGCTACCAACTCTTGTAAAAGATTAAAACATAAAATACAAGATTTAATTGATAACAATGAGATGGAAGTGCAAGCCTTTCAACCTAAACAAAATCCTCCTAATAATGCTCAAAAGAACATCCCCCAAATTCAGAATCAGAATGCCAATCAATCATTGGACATATTTCAACATCCTTTACCAAAGCATGGTAAAGAGGTGGCTAATCAAATTGAGCATCATAATGTTCCCCCTCATACCCGATATGTAGGGACTATTAGTGGACATTTACCTGCTCATGATCCACAAATATTTGACATAACTCTATCCATGGTTATGACCAGACCTCTATATAATATTCAGACACCTGATCTTAGTGATACAGAATACGAGACTAAAAGTGACATGGAAATCACCTCAAATCAATCGAATAGTTATGAAGATGAATAAGATGTTGTTCAACCCATCACAAATTCTATGGTTTCGAAAGAACCATTTCCTAGAAGAGTCACTACTAGACCATCTTCTCACCAATTACTTTCTAATGAACAAGCCATAAATGCTATACCAAGACCCATTCATCATTCGTAAAATAATATTGTAGGTACCATCGGAGCTGTTACTCGAAAATAGGCTCAAAATTCTCAACAAGATCAAACTCAGAATGATGGCTCAGCTCCATTTGTTTTGAAAATTCCTAATAAAGGGAATCATGCGCCTAATGTTCAACCTAAAACTCCTTATAATATTAATGAACAATTATCAAATACTACAGCTATAATTTCCCTTTTGGACCTTCTAAGATCTTCTCCTACACATAAGGATGAATTAATGCTCACATTAAGCCAAATGATGGTACCACAAAATATTCAACCTGAATCCATGTCCAATACTATCATAACTCAAGAAGTCAATTGTATTGACTTATTGGATAGAGATACACCACAACATAGTTTACATAAGGATAATCCCTTATATATTACTGCCCTAATTAGAGATGTAGCATTTAAACGAGTCTTGATTGATAATGGTTCATATTTAAACATTTGCACTTTTGACTTCTACCAAAGATTTGGGTTTAGAAGTGACGAAATGAAAAGAACTGATATGATTATAAAAGCCTTCAATGACAAAACACAAGAAACATGTGGAGTTATTACTATTCCATTGCAAGTTGGTCCTAGAACCTTAGACATGACCGTGTTTATTGTGCATTGCCCTGCATCATACAATATACTTTTGGGTTGCCCTTGGATCAACGCAATGCGAGCTGTTCCTTCAACTTTACATCAGTGTGTTATATTCGAATTTAAGAATCAATTGGTTACCATTCATGGTGACCCAAGACCCTTTGATATGTGTTCTTTGGCAGAACCTGTTGGAGTTCAATTTTGCCCTGCTCTGTCATCCACACATCCTGATTCTAATCATCCGCCTAAATGTGTGAAACACACACTCATAACATCATCTAATTTTTCCCCACCAACTACACCTCTACATATAATTCAACCATATTCCAAACAAACCACATTAGGACCTCAAAAGGATCCTAAACACACAACCAATGCTTCTTGTTTTACTCCTATAACTTCCATACCTGTAGATCCGTCCAAAGACATCTCTACAACATCTACACCTACTAGAGGCATATTTTTTGCATCCAAAAACATAGGAAATGATCCTTCTACCTCTTATGCTCTTACTGATGAGCTCTTACCCGATTTATCTAAAATTCGTATATCAGAGAAAAAAAACGCTGCTATGCAAGATTCCCTTATTTTAAATAAATTGCCACCCTCTCCTCGTACCTTGGGCATCCCAAAACCTATGGGAAGTATCTACCAAGTCGGGAGCTGTGCTTTTATTTATAATGGATATTACTGGGGAAGAATACCTAGAAACATCAAAACTCATTATGATGGATATGCTCGATGTTATTTTGCTAATGAGTATATTAAAGCCAAATCTATAATGCTTAAATTGGGATATAAAGGGAAAGGTTTAGGACCTTTCCAAAATGGTATGAAAGAACCTTTTGAGGTAGAACCATGGCCTGCCCGATGTGGTGTGGGCCTATTTCCTAGTAAAGGTCAACCATTCCCATTTGAGGATGATGACCATCTCATATGTTACCATGATTATTTGGATAAACATGATGTTTTGCGTTTAAGGAATAACCCCTTTACATGTAATATGCTATCCATAGACTACCCTGAGATGATTGCTAAATCCGACGATGAGTTGGAGGGAGATATCTTCCATGATGTATCCGTTGAGGAATTGTTACATAACATATTTTATTTCGATGTCTCTATACCTAATATAGCCTAGCTTGAGGCCATGATTCCTTAAGACAAATTATCCAAGCTAACCACAGAAGAATTACAAGAATTGGGTGTTTCACCTGCTCCATCTAATTTTGAGAGAGATCTACACATGGAAGTAGAAAACATCATAAAAGTTAACATTGGAACCGAAGATAACCCTCACATAATCAACATTGGATCAGAATTGAGTCAAGAAAAACAAGACAAATACATTGCATTACTTAAAGAATATGAAGACATTTTTGCTTGGACATATGAAGATATGCCAGTATTAGACCCTTCTGTAGTTATGCATCACCTAGTAGTCCATCCGGATGCTAAACCTATTAAACAAAAACTTAGAAAAATGCATCCCAAAGTGGCTTTACTTGTCAAAGGGGAATTAGAAAAACTCTTGAAGGTCATTTTTATACAAGCCATTGATTATGCTGAATGGATCTCAAATGTAGTTCCAGTAACTAAGAAAGAAGCTACCAAAGTTAGGGTTTGCATAGACTTTAGAGATATTAATGTTGCATCCCCTAAAGATGATTTTACTCTTTCGAACATGGATCAAATCATTGATTTTACTACTGGGAGTGGAATGATATCCTTAATGGATGGATTATCTGGTTATAATAAGATCAGGATAGCTCCTGAAGATTAGGCTAAAACAACATTTTTTACCCCTTGGGGAACCTTTTGTTGGAAAGTGAAGCCATTCGGTTTGAAGAATGTAGGTGCAACATATCAACGAGCCATGACTTATATATTTCATGATATGATGCATGATATTCTACATGATTATGTAGATGATATTATAGCTCATTCCATCAAATAAGATGATCATTTAAATGACTTAAGAAAAGTATTTTATCGATTAAGAGAATATCTTATCCGATTAAATCCAACCAAATGTATATTCGGAGTCAAGTCCGATAAATTATTGGGGGTTATAGTTTCTTTACATGGCATTGAAAGTGACCCTCTCAAGATCATGGCTATCACTGATATGCCCACACCCACAAATATATCTGAATTACGAAGTTTACAAGGTAAGCTTCAAGCTATTCGTTGCTTCATCGATAAGTTGGCAGATAAAACAAGACCCTTTCTTAAGCTTCTTAAGAAAGATGTCTCTTTTCATTGGGATGAAGAATGCCAGGAAGCATTTGAACTCCTCAAACAATATCTCCTTAAACCACTGGTGCTTTCACCACCTAGATCTGATCATCCATTTATATTGTAAATTTATGCTTCAGAGTTTGCCTTAGGAGCTATGTTAGCTCAACTTGATGATGAGAAGAAAGAGCATGCTAATTATTACATTAGTAGACCCTTAATTAGTTATGAAACTTGCTATACAATATTAGAGAAGTTATGTCTCGTCATCGTATTTTCTACACAAAAATTACACCATTATATTCTTAGTCAGAAAACGTATGTCATTGCTAAATTTGATCCTTTACGATATCTCATGAGTCGACCTTATTTATGAGTCGACCTTATTTATCTGAACTCACGTTTACAATACAAAAGTCTTTTAAAGGTCAAATCATAGCAGATCAATTAGATGTTGCACCTTTAGAGTCTACCCATCCCCTCATCATTGAGTTTCCTGATGAATGCCTTAAATTAGAGGCAGACCATCCATAGCAATGGTCCCTATACTTTGATGGTTCCCGATGCATGAGTGGGGCTGGTGTAGGTATTATTTTAATATCTTCATACAAACATATTATACCTCTATCCTTTAAATTAATGTTTGCTTGCACTAATAATACTGCTGAATATGAGGCTCTCATCCTTGGATTACGAGCTGCCTTGGCACTGAAAATTAAAAATCTATTGGTTTTCGATGATTCTCAACTTGTCATAAATCAAATCAATGATGTTTATTAGACCAGAGATGATAAATTATGTCCATATAAAGCATATGTCTTACAATTATTATCCCTATTTGATCAAGTTACCTTGGAAGCTATTCCTTGAACTAGCAACCGTGCGACTGACGCTATGGTTGTAGCTGCATCTCTTTTGCCCTTGGAGTTAGATGATGAATATGCTACCATCATTATTTGTCGACTCCAAGAACCCACTTCAAACAAATCATGCTTAGAACCTTTGGATGTGTTTTTAATCAACAAAACTACTCCCAAACCATGGTACACTGATATATTTAATTTTCTTCAAAATGGGACCTTTACTGAAGGTTGTAATAGCAACCAGCATCGGTTATTACGTAGATGAGCAATTCGCTTCGTGATTATTGGTAATACCTTGTATAGGAGATCTTTTGAAGGTATCCTACTAAGATGTTTGAATCTAGAAGAATCTAGATTAGCTTTG
This sequence comes from Wollemia nobilis, assembly GCA_028583015.1. NCBI lineage: Eukaryota > Viridiplantae > Streptophyta > Pinopsida > Araucariales > Araucariaceae > Wollemia > Wollemia nobilis. The sequence goes on from JAQPPZ010000456.1 coordinate 6,327,586, forward strand.
AGTGAAGCCCACAATGGATCTTGTGGGGGATATTTTAGTGGTAGCACCATTGCTAAGAAGCTCCTTAGGATAGGATAGTTTTGGCCTACCATGGAGAATTATGCACATGGTTATGTGTGCCATTGCAACAAGTGCCAGAAACACGTTGACCTTCTCCATGCGCCTGCACAAGAACTATAGGCTATTTCATCTCCTTGGCCCTTTTCAAAATGGGGCTTAGACATCATTGGAAAAATCAACCCTATGTCATCTGATGGACACAAATTTATCATAACCGCCACTGAGTATTTCATGAAATGGGTTGAAGCTATGCCCTTAGCTTCTTGCACTGGAACCCAAGTTTCTAAGTTTATCTTTAATCAAATTATTTGTAGGTTCGAAATTCCTACAAATCTCATTTCAGATAATGGAACTTGTTTCAAAAATAAAGATGTCAAAAATATAAAATTCAACATCATTGGTCCACTCCCTATTATCCTCAAGGTAATGGCCAAGCCAAAGCATCTAATAAAACATTAATCAAAATCCTCAAAATACTGGTCAATAAATCTGGTCGAGATTGGCACATCCAATTATATCTTGCTTTGTGGGCTTATCGAACTAGCATTCGCACCCCCATAGGTACTTCACCTTTTGTTTTGGTCTATGGTGCTGAAGCTGTTTTTCCCTTTGAATTAGAAGTTCCTTCTTTGGCTCTGCTACTTCAAGATACTGAAGTAGGAGATGAATATCGTGCTAGCAGATTTAGTCAACTGGAACTCCTAGATGAGAAGCGCATAAATTCTTTGGAGCATCTTTGTGCCTACCAAAACAAGCTCAAGCAAGCATACCTCAAGAAAGTTCATCATCGATCCTTCAAGATCGGTGACCTTGTCTTAAAAAAAATAAAAAAAATACTAATGCAACTAAAGACCTTAAAGGTAAATTTGAGCCCAATTGGCTTGGACCGTATATCATCACTGCTAAATTTGGATTGGGAGCATACCAATTAGCTACCTTAGATGGTAAAGATATTAAAGAACCTATGAACATTATGCATCTTAAGCATTATTATGTGTAACATTTGGTCATTTCATCATTTGTATATATTGTTATTTTGCATATTGTTTCATTTTCGTCATCCATATAATTTTTTTCAAAAATAGTAATAGTATTTATTCTTTCAATTCATCAATCAAAATAAAAATATAAAAACTTTAAAACCATCAAAAATCTTCAAAACATTCTTTATTTTCGTACCTGTCAATTCTTGAAGTATTGCAGTTATATTTTTAGTTATTTGGATAAATTAGCATTTATTTGGAATCTCACACTTTCACACTCACATGAATAAATATATTGATATTATTTGATATGATTATTAATCTCTCTTATATCAAAGTCCACAGTTAAATTAAATAAAGTTTTGAGCATAGAAGAACTGATATTGTTATTTACTTGAACCAAGTACATCTCTTCACATTAAAATGATTTCATTGCAAATTTGATATGATGCTACATAGTAGAAGTGGTTTCTTGAGCAAAAAGTTTCCCCTGCTATCCTAACATGCACATGGTCTAGAATATTTGAGAATTGACAAAAGGACAAGCTCACCCCTACCCAGAATAAAAATCCCTTGCTCTACAGCCAATCCGAGCAAGTATCCCTAGTATGGGAAGCAAAAGAAAAATTCAAAGCAAATGAGAAAAATAAAAACATTATTTTGTATCATCGCAGCAATATTTTAGCATTATCTCAATATCAAGCAAAAATACAAAAAAAAAAAAAAAAGAGAAAAAGCAAAAGCAAAAGAAACAAAATCCTTTTCCCTACCCCTTGAAAAGAAAAGAAGGGTGAATGACCTTGAATCCTTGGAATTCTCAATTATTCGAAAGCTGTGAGGTAAGCCCCATAACAGGTGGTTTGTGCCCAACCCGCTTGGCCTTGGGTAATTCCTAGCGTGGTGATATGTTTGTCACATTAGCGACCTTATTTTGTACAGACCTATGTCGGCTTATGGATTAGCTAGCTCTTGATGACCCGACTTACATAGTAGTTTGGTATGGTTACATGCATATAAATCATGGTCAATGAACCCTTATTTGGTTAAGTCAAATTACTTGTATCAAATTCTCTTGCTCAAAATTGGTGAATGAACAATACAATTGCACACACATTTGTATTTGAGAGATTTTTGCATCATTATGATAAATCAAGATCGGTAATGAACTCACATTTGCACATGAGGGTTCCTTATAAATCTATATTTTGTCTTTGAGATAATTTAAAATATCTTTGCAATTCTTTGGAATAATTTCATCTTCTTATTTAACAGAACATTTGTCTAGTATAAAACCAATTACATACATATTTTCTTTCCAAAATCTAAAACTTCTTTCAAAAACATGCAATAAAGTCACATTTCTTTATATCTTCGACTTCCGCAACGATGGTATAGTTCCAAAACCTAAACTGGAATTTTATGCCTAGCGCAAGTCCTTATTTTATATTTTGTTTATCTCAAAATAAAAAATCAATCATGCAATAAAACTAAAATATCAAATTCTTTTTGGATTTCGTGATGATGGTATAAGTCTATACCTATAATTCTATGCCTAGCGCAAACCATTGTTCTCATTTTATTTCCCCTTCATTTTAATTCATACAAACATATGGCTTACATCATTATGTTACCTGATTGTGCTTTAAAAAGAAATGCAATTTTTTTATTTCATGTCATTATGTCAACCATTCAATTTTGCAATGATGGTATAGTTCCTAGGGACTTATTCAAACATTTTATCATACTTAGGAATTTATGCCTAGCAAAAATCATATTTCTTTTAATGTCATGCATAATATTTTTTATGAACATCTAAAAACAAATCATCACCATCATCATTTTTCATCATCGCAACATAAAATTCTTAAGACAGTCTCTTAAGCACTCTTTTACTTTTAGCAACATTTCTATATTGGGACTAGCTTGACGACCTAGTGAGTGGTGACTCCATGAAATGGTCTATAACAGCGACAATGTCCTTTGAAATTATTGTTAGAAGTCTCTTTTATTTTTTATCAACACACACCACAAAACAACCAATTTATTTCACATCAAATTATTTCATTTAAATTTTATGGCATGACATAAAATTATAATTTATTTCCAATGACATAAATTACATGAATAATCAATCAAACAAAATTCAAAATTAAAGCATCATCCAACATATACACAAGTCATATCCTCAAAAAGACAATCTATATATATCATCAATAAATTATGTACATCATCTGGATTGGTATGCCATAATCAATACCCTGGCATACTCAATCCTCTCAAAAAAAAAATAATAATAATACAGTTTGCACTCTGTAGTAGCTAGCCTTGAGAATCCCTCGAGTTCTCAGCCTCATCTCCTCCCCCACCCTGAGGTGGAGGAGGTGGTCCCATAGAGGTTCGGACTGTGTCTCGAGTCCTCGTCGTTGATCGTGAGGATGTCCTCGACGATCCCACCCTGATAGGCTCTACAATGCCAACTGGAAACTGCAACCTCTGACCCTCTGGCACTAGCTAGAATTATATTCCTTGATAGAACATGGTCTGGGCCATAGATCGCACCAACTCTTGTATGCTTTCCCATTCACCCTGAGCCTTGAAACGTGTAACCTCATCCTAAAGTGTCTACACCTGAGCCCAAATGCAGGCAACCTCAGCCCAGAGAGCCATCGTCTCACTGCTCTCCCCCACCTTGACACCCTTGCCCTTATCGGGTGATGGTGGTATCTCCCCCTTCTGTGAAGGGAATCTCTCCTCCCTCCGCCCTATCTCCTATGGCCTCTGTGGAGCCTGACCCATGCTATAGCATCTCTCCTACGGAGACCGTCACTACTCTCTCCTACCGTGATCCCACGCTACCTCAATAGTATCTTGACGTTGCCTCTCCATCTGTCGCACCATAGTTTGCACCAGACCCTACACCCTCGTCATCCAAAGAGGGCGAATGCCTACATACCAGGCATCATAGCCGTTTGTAACCCCAGCGTCATCACCATCCACTAGTTGGATGGCGGCATCATCTATGTCTTGAATCCAAAACTACTGCATGTCTGGAGCCCCACTCAGTGTGGTACTATCTTGAACAGTTTGGGAGTACTCGTAATCCTTGAGAGAAGGGATCCCCTGCTCTAGACCGAACTACTACAAAACTTGATCGTAGCAGTGGAGCTCTACCTCTCCCCGATCCATCCTCAGCCAACAGACTCACCTGATGCGAGCTAGCTCATGCCCATCCTCTAGCCATCCAAGATGCTCTCGCCATGGTCTCCAAGTGATTTGGTCTAGGATGAGGTCATTCAGCAACCTCTATGACATCGACAGATTGATCCACCACTGTGACCCCCTCTGTAGCCACCAATAAAAAACCTAAGGCCTCTCCTAGTCAACCCCTGTCAGTGGAATACCCACTGGCCTTCGTACCACAATGTGCTCCTAGCACCAAACCTGTAGCAGTGATGTCACAACCATACATTGACCTCCCTTGTATACGACCCTGTGCAAGATCCTATACAAGCGGCATAGCACAAAGCTGACCCATGAGTATCTATAGTCATGGTCTCTCATGTCATAGACCACATCTGAGAGGAGCTAGGGTAACCTGCATCTACTCTAGTGGCACAGCAGTAAGCCACCTACTACCCCGACCAAAACCCAAGTTAGCCTAGATGCCCTAGGCATCTACCTCAGAGACTTGATGTTCACTCTACCCTTCTCCAGGGTGAAGCTCGGGTCTCCGGTCAATCTCATCATCACTTGGCTCTGATTTGCTGTAGTAGTCATCAAGCGTCCCTGTATGGGGATCCTCAAGATCCTCCATACGTCCTCTAGTGTGGGAGCCATCTCCCTTGTCGATAACCAAAAGCAGGACGACCCTGGATACCATCTCTCTGCTAGGGCTGTTAGTAGCCCCATTTTTGTCGATACTTGTGGCATCTCTACCACATGCTGTAAATCGACCTGAGCCAGTCGATCATGCTCTACCTGATCAATCATGGCTATGTCATCTCGCAGCCCACTGTATTTCCACTCTTGAGTCTTTAGTAATCCCTTCTGCAAAACAAACAATCAAAAAAAAAATTTCATTAATAAACCAATCATTAAAATCAAATTAAATACATTTTAATCAAGCTTAATTTCATAAAGAAGATGATATCGTTCACCTTTGGATGATATCGTCCTAAATTAGGAAAAATCATCCTTTTTAGGACGAAATCGTCTTCGATTTCACAACTATGGGGATTGTCCCTTGTTGGACGGGATCGCCTCTAGTTCACCGATTTCGCCCTCAGATGAAATTGATGACTTAGAGATGATTTTTAAAAAATCAAGATGATTTCATCCCGACATTGTCAACGGCCTAAAAACGACTGCGATGCCCCAAAACAATCAAAATTTAAAACAAAAAATTGCACACAACAAATTCAAACCTAATTCACTAGGATTAGATCCTTACCCGTAGCCCGCGTCGGACCTCTGTCGATCGGTGTGCTGTCTCCACCATTTTTTTTTCTTTGCAGAGCTCTAGAACAGTAAAAATGAATTAGGTTTTTACCCTATTGTTTTAATTTTATTTAAAAACAACATTTTTATTTTTTCTTTTTCGTGCTTTTACCTCAAACGTTCGATTTGGGTAAAAACATGGAAGGGGCACCATAGTCAGCAGTCATACGATTTGACCTAGAATCGTCGTCTAAAAAATAGAATAAATTTTTTCTTTCTCGTAAAATGGGAAAAACTCGTCTTTAACGCATTTTCTTAGGAAAATTCGCTAAAGAGGGGGCAAAATGTAGCACCCTAAAATTGGTGCAGTTAAACCTTAGTAAAAAGATAAAAATTTGAATTTTAACCCAAACCGCCCATTAACCGCTTTCCTCATTTTTCACACCATTTTTAGGATTTGTTTTGACCGTTATACGATATCGTCGACGATCAGACGAAATCATCCCAGATCTGACGAATTCGTCTGGAACAGAACGTCCAGACAATTTCGTCCCAAAATTGAATTTTCATAATTAGCTTATGTTTCAACAACTTCTCTAACTTGGGCAGAAAGCATGTCTGCATAGTTAGAGTCTCCCTCGTTGGAGATCTCCCAAATTGGGATGATCTCCAACCTCCTAACCTCTCCCTAATCCTATATAAACTAGGATTTTCGTAGTTTATCCCCCTGAACCCCCTAGCTAACTGATTTCCCTGCAAATTTAGTTCCTTATGCATTAGAGCATCCTCACACCATCGTTTGCATTATGTATTTCATGTTTTCTTGCAGGAATTTTACTTTTTTTTAGTCGAAGCAAGCTTGGATCATTGTAGGCGATTCCAAATGATTTCGGACGATCCTATCGCAGATAGACAATGATCCCATACGATCAGATGCGATCTCAACTGTAGTCCAAATTGGGGGCAATCAAAGCCCAGAGTTTGCATTTTCTTATTGTTTCTCTGCATTTCTTTGTGCATTATCTTAGTTTATTATATCTATGCATCCTGGAGTTCACCTCATTTAGCATAGATGCATGATAAAGTTAAAAAAAATTATTAAATTAATGCATTTCCTTTTAATTGCTATCTGATCTATCATTTAGGCAAATTTATTGTTATTTCTATCATTTCCCCTTGCTTTTGCAGTTGTATTTTTGGTATTTTGTATCTATTTCTGTGATTGCAGGTTTCTAAAAAATTTGTTTGACAAATTCATCAGATCACCGATGATCTTGTTTGATCTCAGATGATCGACTGAGATCTGAGATGATACTGTGCAATTCTAGATGATTATGTATGATTTGAGATGATTTGGACTTCTACAAACCTTAGAATCTTCATTCAGACGTCCAAAATTAGGTATATTCTGTCCTATTTAGCATACTCTCCGTGTTTAGAATTTATTCATATTTTCTATATTCATAAAAAATAGCATTGGCATATAGAATAACTTAGATTCATCTTGGCCAAACCTAGGAATTGAATGATTAAAGTACAAAATGAACACATCAAACTTACCATCAAAAAGTTTCTTGGTGAACCCACCATCCATCAAAAATTCACCCTTATACCCTTCCCTCGAGAGGTGCGACCTTCAAAGGGCCTCTCAGTTCGAGGTATTGTCCCATCCTTCTCACATCCCCATTCCGGGCACAGATCCTATAGCCTGAAGGTAAGGATGCAAAAAAATTGGAGTGATACAATAAACCATAGAGATACAACGCCTACCTTGGAGATAAAAGTCAAAGCAAAGCATTACAAAGGTATAGTTTCAACTTAGATTAGTATTTGCTTTCATTAAGGAGTGATAAATAGTATTATATAAGGTTGAAATTATTATCAATGAAGATAGAAGCAAAATCAACCTTAGTAAACTTGAAAGAAAATTAAAAGGAGTTTATATCCTTAAATAGTATTTCAAAACACATTAGTTGAAATACAAGAATATTAATATTTGAAATTAATATCATAGGAGATATAAGGGTTTCTACTTGGTAAACCAAATTATTATTATTGCAAATATCATCAATTTCTATAATTCCAAATTGGGGAGATATAAGGAGTGCTATATCAAATTTTAGTTTATTAGAATTTAGAAAAATGAACCATTGGAAATTTAAGGATAGAGAAACAAAATTATTGCTTGCTTAAAAGAGTTGGAATTTATTGCTTATACTTTTCATATAGTCACATTAAATGGACAAAAGGAATCCAACCATAGAAAACTCCATTAAATTGAAAAGTGCATAGTTCAATGGGAGAAATAAGGTGAATATGAGTTGATTATTATCATTCCCAAAATATTACAAAATCAACTCAAAAGGTGAACTAATAGTTGCTAAGAACTTTATCAATATTAGAGCATACTCTAATCACTAGGGAGTCATAAAGAAGACTACTTAAAATATTATATTTGAACTATTATCAATATATTTATAACACTAAGGAGTTATAAGGATTTCTACTCCAAAGAACATATTAAACAATATAATTAGAAAAGAAGGAAGAAAAATACCAATATGTCTTAAAAGCATGATTGATGATTCAAAGAATTCAATGGGTAATAAGGAAGATGCAAATGGAAAAGAAGAGTCAATAAACTTAAAAATATTTTTGAAAACTCACAAACTAATAGTTTGGTGAAAGTAGATTCTTCAGGAACATCTTCTAGTAAGATAGTAAAGGGAGTTGATGATAATTATACTAATGAAGATATTGAAGATCATATTCAAAAGATAGAAAATAATATTGATGAAAAATACCTCATATATATTTATGAAAGAAGTAAATATGGAATAGCTTCAATTGTACACACATGGTTTAACTATTTTATCAAGGAAATAGATAAACATGATATTCCTAAAACAAACAACAAAGGAGTTGGTATACTTTTACTATGCTCCTATTGCAGCCAATTTGGTCATGAGAAGGTAAACTGTTGGAGTTTCCATCCTTGTAAATATTGTGGAGGAAAATTTCATTCATCTTACTCCTGTTACTACAAAGATAAGTACTATAAAATATTTGAGGAGAGACTAATATTCAGATTAGATTGTTTCTTCCAAGTTCTTATTTCAGAAGCATCCACTAACAATGAGTTCAAGTTTGATATTTTTGAATATCAAGAAAACAGACCATACAAAAAACCAATGAACAAAAAAGGAAGCAATTTTGATCCATGTATGACTTGCAAGATTGTAATATCACTAGTACATCAAGGGTATCTAGAAGACTACAAGATCAAAGACTCTTCCAAATACTTTAAAACAAAAAAACTAGTGGAATGAAAAATACAATAAGAGACAACATGAAGAAAAAAGTAGAAGAAGAAGAACCTGAACAAGATGAAGATATCCAAATTCAGACAAAGAAGACAATGAAGGAAGCAAGAGAGAAGAGCTCAAATTCTAGAACCAAGATGAAGATCCATATTTAAGACTAAAGTCTTCAATACCCAAATAATGTAATACAAGGGGGTGTTAGAGTATAATACATTATTGGGTATATGCTAATGTACCACCTTGGGTACATAACTAGAGTAGGAGTTTACTTTAAAGTTACGTAGTTACTTCAAGCAATGTAATAAATGCACAAGTGTTAATGTGCAATGATGTAAATGTAAAAGGAGTCCACTTTTACATGAGTCATAGAAAGGTATATGAATATTCATAGGTAGAGTAAGGGTCAAGGAACCTATATTCCAATATATAGACCTTATAGTGAGTGAAATCAAGGTAGTAGAGAATATAGAGAGTGCATAGTATAGATTGGTAGAAGAGTACAATGTAGCTCCTTAAAATAGTTTATGGAGTGTTCATGTCCTCTATTATACTGCATTGTACTATTTTTGTGAAATTTCATTAATGGTATATTTTTGAGTTATTACAAAATTTTCTCTTTATTTTCTTGTATATTATACTACCATTATCATACAATCATCTTAGATTGTTTATCTTACATCTTGTGGTTGAATTTCCTATATTATATACTCATAAAAAGCTAACATGCATATTATTCAATATGAACAAATATTTTAGGAAAACATGTGTTAACATGTTCATAACATATAAATATGTCTAATTTATTTATATTTTAATTTTTAATCAAAAAATAAATTATATTGCAAAAACTAGTGTCATAGATTATTGATTTCTCTTCATTAGTTGACTTCTTTCCTCAAACTTATTATGCCAATAAGATTTATATAGAAAATATTTTATGCATGCTTAATTAATAATATATAGATCTTCAATCTTATTACAAATTTTAAATGTATTCAAAACAACTAAATATACTAAGACTAGGATGATTGCATTTACCTTTTATTTATATTTTGAAAAATAACTTTGAGTTTTATTTAAAATTTTAAAATTTTGGGTTTGATTATTTTGATTACTCAATTTCACAAGTTGAGTCAAGAGCAGCATCAAAGGTTTTTTTGGAAAAAAATTGAGCAGTGGCATCAGAGGGTTTCTAGAAAAAATTTAAGTAGTGACATTAGAGGGTTTCTATGGAAAATATTTGAGTAGTGGTGTCAGAGGGTTTTTATGCAAAAAAATCTAAACAACGGCATCAGAGGATTTATGTGGAAAAAATATATGTAGCGATATCAAAGGGTTTTACAGGAAAAAAAATCTGAGTAGCAACATAAAACAGTTTTGTGAAAAAAAGTTTAAGTAGCGATGTCAGTGTTTTTGTGAAAAAAACTCTGAGCAACAGTGTTAGAGGGTTTTTGTGGAAAAAAATATGAGTAGCAACATTAGAGGGTTTTGTAGAAAAATCTAAGCAATGGGGCATCAGAGAGGGTTTTGTGGGAAAAAAAATCTGAGCAACGGTGTTAGAGGGTTTCTGCAAAAAAAAATTGAGCAGTGGTGTCAAAGGGTTTTGGAAAAACAAATTGAGCAGTGGCGTCAGAGGGTTTTTGTGGAAAAACAATTTGAGCAGTGGCATAAGAGGGTTTTATGAAATTAAAAAAAAAATTATGGTGCATGGTTGCTATTATGGAGTGGTGTTAGAGGAGTGGGGTCTGAGCAGTGGCATCAAAGTTGAAAATGAGCTCTGGTGGAAAGGAGCTAGTGGATGGAAAGTTGTAGGTGAATGAGAATGAGCTAATAGGAGAGAAGGAGTAGGTGATTGGAAAGGAGCAGTTAGGTGGTCAAATTCAGGTTCTAGAGGGCATTTTGGTGCAGGGCGTTGTTCAGGCTCAGAGAGTAGAGAGTCACGAGGTGGGTTCTATGGCATTTTTGGGTGTTGCATACTCACATGGAATTAAAACAAGTGCTAGTGATGCAGTCCCCTCAATAGTACTCGAGTTGGGTGGTAAATCAAGTGGGTCTCATTGGATGGGATATCCTTTTGACCTAGGAGAATATTTTGCTAAGGTGACTACAAAATATTTTAAACCTAGAAGGATGAAAATATTATTTAATCTTATCCTTGAAGGTGATGAGATTCATATTCCTAATGAGCTCACAAATATTATTATGGAAGAGGGTTCTTGGAATCTGGTAGGCAAATTCCATGGAAGTAGACTCGATCTAGATTCCATTAGATGTTGGGATTTGGTAAAATGGAAACCATTGGGGTCCTTGGAGATAGTGGTTGTACCAAAATATTTTTTCATCATCAAGTTGAATTGCGAAGAGGACTCGAAATGAATCTTAGGTGGGGATCCCTAGTTCTATGGGAAAAGAGGTTTGTTTCTTTGCAAATGGGGTCATAATTTCAACCCAGACACCTAAAAGGTGAATATGGTTCCTCTTTGGGTGAGGCTTCTAGGTCTTCCCTTCCACCATTGGTAGGAAGACATCTTGAGAAGGATAGCTAAAAGTATTTGTGAACTCATTCAAATCGATCCAACGACTAGAGTGAAATCCAGGATGGTCTTTGCAAGGTTGTGCATTATGGTGGATCCAGAGGCTGATCTTCCATCTTATATTAAGCTTATTTCAAAGGTAGGCACATGGAATCAACCTATTGAATACAAAAATAAACCCATTTGATGTTCTAATTGCAGTAAACCTGGCCATTTATCTTCACAATGCTCTAAGATCCTTAACAAGAAGGATAAAGTTTGGTAGGAGAAAGTTATTGAAGGTTGGCATAATCGGACTAAGATTGAAGGTTTGGGCCTTAAGGAGGTGGTGCATGACTCCTCAAAACCCTAGATTCAAATGATGCCTGGTAAAGAAGTGGTGTCTGAAACTCCAAATACTAAAAGTCTTTTGCTGAAGGACATAGAAAATGTAGGTTCGACCCAAGGAGAACCCACCTTGAGGGATATTATGGCAATGGGTGGAAGCTCTTCTCAGAATTTGGAGGCCAATGAACATCTTTAGGTTAGTTTTTCTAGACCCATTTTAGGACCTTCTGGTCCAGTTTTTATGCTAAAAAATTTGTATGACTGCTTGGGATATGACTCTAGCTTACCAGAAGATGTAACCTTGGAAGAACAAATTCCTCAACCTCTTTCCTTGGTTGAGGAATTAGTCCAGTCTCTGACTCTCGGGTCCCCTCCAAATACTAGAAGCTACAAAAAAGGGATTGATGTTGGAGTGGAGCGCAAGGGGGGTTGACCTTCCAACAAAGCATGTCGGTCCAAAGAGATAGAGATAGATGTGGCGGATGGATCTCAGACCCTATTAAAAGTTGATAATGTCAAAGAAACAAGGGGAAAACAACTCAAGATTGAAATATTTTATCATAACTCCCAGGGCAATGGGGGTAAAAAAATTCATAAAATTCATAAATGAGGTTCCTATCATGGAACATTAGAGGTCTGAATGGGACCTCAAAACAAAGGGTTTTGTCTTCTTTGAGAAAGGAGGTTTGTCCAGATATAATTCTTCTACAAGAGACAAATATGGATAGAAGCAAGGTAGATGAGGTAAGAAAGGTGGTTTGGAAGGAGGTCAACTTTGTGGCAAGTTTGGCACAAGGAGCCTCGAGGGGTCTCCTATGTCTATGGAACCCCAATAAAGTCACTAGCTCGGCCCTTTTGGTAACAAATAGAATTATTAACATGTTATTTTGTTGCAAGTCTTTGAGTCAAAAATGGATTTTGACCAATATTTACACCCTAACTCCAGAACAAACAAAAACTATCTTTGGTCCATGCTTAGTTCAATGAGAGAAGATTTTAAGAATGAGGCTTGGATTCTAGTAGGAGACTTCAACTCTCCTTTGTACCAATCGGACAAGAAGGGGGGATACAACAATCTTAAGAAGTATGGAAGAATTTGCTACTTTTTTCAATAATCAAGAGCTCATGGACTTAGAATTGAAAGGTTCCAAATATACATGGAGTAATAGATGCCTAGGGGACCATCACATACAAATTATATTGGATAGAGTTTTTATTTCCAAAGAGGTCATTCCTCTATTTGGGGACTCTTCTCTCAACTCTTTGCCCAAGATTGCGTCTGATCATAACCCCCTTCTCTTTGATAATGATTCTAATACTCCTTTCTTCCTGAGACCCTTTAGATTTGAAGCCATGTGGCTCTCTCATCCAGAGCTGGAGGTAAGAATTAGGAAATGGTGGAACATTAAATTCTTTGGCCCACATATTAATCAGGTGGTTGCTAAGCTGAGACTGATAAAAAAATCTAAAATATTGGAACAAATCGATCTTTGGGGACATCCAGATTAAGAAAAAGGATCTCAAATCCCAGTTACAGGCTATTCAATATTCATTGGAAGTGGATGTCCTCTCACAGAATAATAGATTGGAGGAGAGAAGAATCTTGGTTGAGCTTCATAATGTCCTAAGTAGTGAGGAGGTTTTTTGGTGATAAAAGTCTAGAGCTCTTTAGCTCAAATATGGAGATAGAAACACAAAATTTTTCATTCCTCAACTCTTCACCATAGAAGCCATAACCAGATTAGGGAGATTCGTAAAGTGGATGGTTCTAAAATAGGGGATATCTAGGAAATTAGGGTGGAGGTTGTCTCCTTCTTCCAATCTCTCCTCTTATGAGAAAAGTGCTTTTGTAGAAGAAAAACTCCTTCAGAACATTCCTCACCTAGTGATGGAAGAAATGAATGATAATCTCAATAATCTTCTTAATGATGATGAAATTAAGAAAGCACTCTTTTCCATGGAAGGACTGAAGGCCCCTGGCCCGGATGGCTTCCCTCAATATTTTTCCAAAGGTTCTGGCATATCTTTGGTAGGGAGATCGGTGAAGCTCTACATGAAGTTCAATCCACTAGAGTTTTCCCTAGGGCTTTAAACACCACTTTCTTGGCTCTAATTCCAAAATCAATAGGTGCCATTGAGTTCAAAGACTTTCACCCCATTAGCCTCTACAATACTATCTTCAAAATTTTCACTAAAGCTTTGGCTAACAGGGTTAAACCTCTCTTGTCTCATCTGATTGATCCTGCTCAAAGTGGCTTTATTTTGGGTTATCAGATCCTGGATGGAGTTATTTTGGTTCATGAACTCATACATTCAATGGATAAAAGTGGTCGAGCAGGAGATTTTCTAAAATTGGACATGAACAAGGCCTACGATAGGGTCTCATGGGACTTTCTCCTTAAGGTCCTCCAAAAGTTTAGCTTTGATAGGAGATGGATCTTTATTATCAAAACCTACATTTCATCGACCAAATTTTTAGTGCTTGTCAATGGCTCCCCTGCTAGGTACTTTCATAGTTGTCGTGGTATTCATCAGGGAGACCCACTCTCCCCTTATCTATTTATTCTCATGGAAGAAGCATTGGGTAGGTCCCTTAAGACCTCCTCCTCTATGGTTGGTATCAAACCGGCCCTGAGCATGGAATCAATCTCCCATCATCAATTCATAGATGATACTCTTCTCTCATTCCTTGCCTCAATTCCTTAAGCCCAAGCAATCAAAGAAATCCTTATTTTGTATGAAGAGGCAACAAGGTAGAAGGTTAACTTTTCTGAAGAGTAAAATATTCTTCTTGAATTCCTCGATTCTCAGGCAAAGAAGAATAGTGATAGAGCTAGGCTATGAGATAGAGAAGTTTCCATCGACTTACCTTGGGCTTCCTCTTTTTAAAGGGAGGTGCAAGGAATATTTATGGGAGCCGATGGTGGAAAGGGTGCAATACAAACTTTCCAGTTGGAAAGGAGCTCTGTTAAGCTAGGTAGGTAAGGCTATTTTGGTGAAATCTACACTTCAGAGTATATCGGTTTACTTTATGTCCTTGTTCAAGATGCCAGGTAAAATAGTGTAGAAGATCGAGCAAGTTCAAAAGTCCTTCTTGTGGTCTGGGTCGGAGGAGAAGAAGAGATTCCACTTAGTAGCATGGGATCAGATCTATAGCAGAAGGGAGTTTGGAGGCTTGGGCCTGAGAAGGATGGACCAAATGAATAAGGCCCTAGTTGCTAAACAAGGTTGGCACCTAACCCAGAATGAACAAGTTGATTGGGTTAATATTATAAAAGCAAAATATCTAAATAATGGGGAGGACTTCCTATCAGATGATGTCCCAAACTCTAGGTCAGCCTTTTGGCTTAGTCTATGTAATTCCAGGAGCAACATTAGAAAGGGAGGAATATGGAATGTGGGTAATGGCCATCTAATTGATTTTTGGTTAGATCCCTGGCTGATGGACCAATCGTTGGCTTCACTCCTAGAATTGGTAGTGGCTGAAGACTTCTGCAGATGTACCTTTGGTTCTAAGGTTGAATATTATATCGAAACTACAAATCATAGGAAGATATGGAGAGTTTTATTCAGTCCTAACTTATCTCTGGCTAAGAAAATGGCCCTTAAGAAGATCTCGGACCTCCTAAAGTTCCAAGTCATCAAATCTACTGATGAAGCTGATAATATTTTTTGGAAGGCAAAAAGTTCAAGAGTATTTTTTTGAAATCAGTATATTTCCTCTTGGAGGACCCTGTCCCCCCTTGGTTCCTAAGTAGACTGGTTTGGTGGAAGGGATTAACCCCTAAGGTAAATGTTTTTCTATGGCTTGCTATATAGAATAAAATCTTGACCATAGATAATCTGCAATCCCGAGGTATGATTATTCCAAACCGGTGTTACCTTTGTGGCTTGGATGCTGAGTTGGTACAACATGTCTTTATTTTGTGCCCATTCTCTAAGGATGTTTTCTCCTCATTTTTCAATTTGGTTGGTGTCTATTGGGTATGCCCCTTTCAAATGTATGATCTTTTATACCAGTGGGACCCTCCCTTATTTTCTCCCTAACTTCATCTATTCTAGAGATTTAGCTTGGCTCACATCATGTGGTGTATCTAGAAGGAAAGGAATTTGAGGGCTTTTAAAAATGAAGCCAATTCAACCCTCTCTATCTGTACCAAGAGCATTGCGGTAATAGTGGAGAACGTCTCTACCATCTCTTTGGACTCAGGTTCCTCTATTGGGGAATTAGCTCTAGAGCATGCTCTAGGGTTTAAAACTTTTTTGAGGTCTACTGCCCATTTGGATTCGAGTGGAAGAAGACAGATTTCTTGGGAACCACCCCCTATAGGCTGGATTAAACTCAATTTTGATGGGGCCTCCAAGGGTAACCTAGGAGAGGCAGGTGTGGGTGGTTTAATTCAGAACAATAGTGATGAACTCCTTCTCACCTTTGTTGAGAAGCTGGGACCTCAATCGAGTCATTTTGTTGAAGCTCGTGCTCTCTTCCAAGGGATTTCTCTATTGAGTGGCTTTGAGCAGAGTAAGGTCATCATTGAGGGTGATTCCCTTAATATCATCAATCTAGTGAAAGGTTCTCAAACTCCTAGTCCTTTTATCGCTAATATGATTTTTGAGGCAAAAAGAATCCTTCAGGCCTTTGAGGATGTGGTTGTCAAGCATGTGTACAGGGAAGGTAATAAATCATCTAATTTCTTGGTAAATTTGGGGTTGAGCCAGGATGGTCTAACTATTTGGAGAGAGGATTTTTTACCAGGTATCAATGATTCAGATACTAGAGGTATCTCTACTAAGCTAGGGATAGGTAGGTCATCTTTTGGAGGGCCCCAATAAGGACAACCCAGACATCAACGAACAATAATGGCCGAGGGCCTATTTTTTGATGGGTCTTTCTAAGTTTTTTTGTTTTTGTTTTAGTTGTTTTCTTTGCATGGGTGCCCCTGCATGGGTTGATCTGTATGGGTTATAGGGGCTAGTTGTAGGTCTTTTGGTCTTCCTTTTACCTGTGTATATATTTTTTTGTGTTCACCCTAGTGGTGGTTGTGTTGGTTTCCCTTGCATGGGTTTTGGATGTTGGTCTTTGTTTAGCTTGCTAACATCCCTCTCCCTAATAGGGTGTTAGTTGTTCCTTTTGTAATAAGGTTCAAGGATCCTTTCAAAACCCCTTCTTTCAACTAATCAAAAAAATAATAATATTTCACAAGGGATTAAAATCACAGTCTTTAGAGACCTTCAAATGCACATTCAATCAAGTTCCTCTTGAACAGGATACTCCTTGAAGTCGGTATAGGTCCAAAAAGTAGTGTTGCTCACTCCTAAACTACACTCCTATCCTATATCAAGGTCCTTTTAGATATGGTCATGGCTACTTGACTATTCCTCTCTCTCCCAACTCCTTGACTTGATGCTTGGGATAATTTAAAAGATTTGGTGATTATTGCCAACCAAGAACCATTTGTTTATGGTTGGGAGGATATTCCTAGCACTTTTGGATAGGGGAGGGACTCGATGCCAATGTCTATTAATGCTATTTTTGGGTGGGAATCGATCCTAGGGGTGGATAAACCCATATAATGGAGCCTCATCATTATGTAATCAGTTAAATCTGCTATCCATCAGTTCTGCAAGATGGTGTTGATTAGTTGTAAATTGTTTGCTTGGGTTCCAACTCAATTTTGATAGGAATGGTTTTTGGTTTATGCTATTAGCCACATGGTGTGTTTATCTACCTCTTTTTTTGTTTGTAAAATATATTCTGTTAATTTTTTAATATAATGCATTTTTTACTAAAAAATATTTAAAATATCTTTAAAAAATATTATATAATGCTCTACCTTGGGGATCAAAAACTCAACATAAAAATATAATTCAAAGTAGATACTTTTAATAGTTTAGAAACACTTGCAAGTAGATCATATCATTAAGGATTTCTAATTGAATAATTAAGCATGCAATGTTTATCTATGATGACTAGAATATAGTTACAATTTTTTGTTTTTGAAAGAGAATATTTTATAATTTATTTTGGATAACAAGAGTAAATCACACATAAATTTAAGTCAATACTAGATACAAGACTCATAATAAATCAATAGGTCTATCTTCTTTATTATAAGGATGTTTAACAAGTCAGATAGTGATGCCACATCGCTCTTTTTTATAATTACACTTTTATAGCATGCAAGATTCAAAATTGGATAACTAATTTAAATTCTATATTTTATCATATTCTATTATAAACTCCATTGCTATGGCAACATATTCTATAAATATCTTATAGAAATTAATTCTCTTACTCATCCAAAAAAAACAAATTCATATGTCATATTAAATATCTATGAGGTAGATAGTTCAAATGAAGTTGAAGTTCCCTTATGGAAAGGTTCATTTTGTCAAGACTAAAGTTTATGGAAAGATATGTTTGGTCAAGGCTAAATTTTATGGAAATATTGTTTGGTCAAGGATGAAGATCCTTATAAAAATGTTTATTTGATTAAGGCCAAAGTTCCTTATGGATGTGTTCATTCGAGCATTACATAGGTTCAAAACTTGGATACCAACAATAACCAACCAAAAGTACTAAAGTTTATTCAATTAAAATTAAACTTATATATGGACATTTGATTAGCCAAGGTCAAAGTTAATTAAATGAAGGTTCATTCAATAGGTTTCTTTTGAATGTAAATTCATTTAAGTAAAAACAAATTCAACTTTATTTAGAGCTGATGTCTTAGGTTTACCTTAAGGAAATATTAGAATTCAATTTTTGGATGATTTAATATCACATAAAATAGTTAAAATTTTAAAGCTTACGTTTGGCTTTACTTTGCTACATGCATTGCTAAAGGGTGAACATATGTCAACTATAGACATTACCCAAGTTTCAAACTTTGGCACACAAATCCAACCCAAACTACTAATATCATTTTAACATTATCCAAAAAACTAAAGTTTTATAATGTTTTGAAATGACAAGAAGCCCAAACATCATCTTGACTAAATTCCATTCCTTAATTCATACAACAATTTTTTTAATCAAAACAATCAACAAATATTAAGGAAATAAAATAAGAATTTGATAATAACTTAAATATTCTTTAAATACAACAATTGATATCTTTGTCAACATTTATTTCATTTTATTGTTTTATAGGTAATACTATTTTTATGGCATTAAAAAAATACAAGATCAACCAATTTTACTATCTTATTGTAAAAAAAATACTAAAATAGGAATATCATTCCCTTTCAAATTGAAAATTACACATTGATAATCAAACTGAATCTAAAAACAAGGAAAAATATCTTTAAGAAAATAATAGGTTTGTTTGGAAATTGAAGTTCAAATACCAAAACACTGAAGAGACATGTTTGTTCAAATGATACCTAAGTTCAAGACTTAGGTACAAAATCTAACCAAAATCCTTAAAATACTTCTCTCACATTGCTATGGTTTTGAGGTCCAAAGGTGGATGGGACTCTAAACTTTACCTTGGCCAAGTTTCACTAAACATTTTAAAAATAGTAGCTTTGATTTTTAGTAAAACATTGCTATGCTCACAAGTTAAACAATTTTTGATATCATAAAATAATGTCCATATATCAAATGAACAATAATCACACAAAAAGCTTTATTAAAACTACTAAATCAATGCATAAATACAATTCTTCTTCAAGGTACATTTTGCATGGATTTGTCTTCAATATGTAGATACATGAGACTCTTCATATTACATGACTCTTGAACTTTGATTTCAAAACCATGGGAGAATCAGAACTTCATATTTTCCTTTTACATAATAAATCTCACATATTGCATAAAAACAAAGTTTTTTTTTTTTTTTTGGTAAATAAAAGTCTTCATTAATTACCGGGTTTTGCAGGTTAACCCAAAACCTATTACAATATCTGTCCTTCTACTGATATTGTAGATCCTAGTCATCCTTGAAACTTTCTTACCAGAAATTGTGTTGAATCCCCTACAACTAACAAGGCACACCCATACCTAAACATAATTGTAAACATTACTTACATTGACAAGAAATTGAAGTTTGGAACTTTGCACTTGTGAAACCTGTTGCTTGCCCATTTCCTATTCTCTATCAAAATCCTCCAACGCTTACACCATATTACCTTCATTTCCAATTTGGTATGATTTAGAGGGAAATCCCATAGTTATTACCAGCTCCATGGGGAAAGAACACCCATTCATATTTCTCCTTAATGGGTAGGTTTTTTTTCATGACTAATAATGTTTTCCACTTCACGTGGCACACCTTGTGTCCATATCACCAAACTACCAACATCAAAACCTATGTTGGCTAATTTTTTAACTGACCTGTTGGCCTCACGGTACACATGATGAGCCCTCTTGTTCTGTCTTGTCACAAAAAAGATCCTCACTTCATGGATGACTCCCTCGATTCTCCATGGAGGTTTTTTGCCATTGGTTAACAAGTTGATGATGTTCATCAAATCACCTTCAATCATCAGGTTACCTTGAGTTGCTTGGGCTACTTGCAACCCTCTACAAAGGGCTCTAGCTTCTGCTTCGTTATTAGTTCTGATTCCTAATGGTTCAACGAAGGCCTTGACCAGATTTCCTTGATGATCCCTGATTATTCCTCCAGCTCCAACTCTTCCCGAGTTCTCCTTGGTTGCACCATAAAAATTTAGTTTAAACCAACCCTGGGGAGGTGGCTCCCAAGAAATCCCATTTTTGGGATTGGGCAAAGGAATAGAAGGTTTGTCCTCAATACCTAAGGCCCGAGCTAATTGTTTTTCTTGGGGAGGAATTGAGTGGTTCTCATCCACTAAGGTGCTAAGGTTTTCTTTTGCAAAGACAATAATCCTATTGAGGATGGTTTTTGGGTTGTGAATGGTATCCTTAAAGGTTCTATGGTTCCTTTCTAGCAAAATATGCCATAGAAAATGATGCCAATAGATTTTCCATAGGTACTTAATTTTTAGGCTAACAAAGGGTTGAGGTCATTGATGGAACACTTCGGATATAAGAGCAGGCTTAACCCACGAGATCCTAAAGGCTTGGAAAATTTCATCCAGGATGGACTCCGCTATCGGACACTCCAAAAACAAGTGTTGGGTAGTCTCCCATCCTGCCTTGCACATGTAGCAATGGTTAGCAATAACCATACCTTTGGATAACATATTGTCCATAGTGAGGATTTTTCCTTGAATCGCCAGCCATGAAAAAAAGGATATTTTAGGAATTAAGCCTTTGATCCAAACCAAACTCGATTGAAATTTTTGACCTTCCATATTGAGAAGCAAATTATAGGCAGACTTAAATGTGAAGTCACCACTTTCAGTCTCAGCCCAAACAATGTGATCTTCATCCTCTCTAGAGGGAATAATTTGTTGAGTTAAAATGTTATAAAGCTCTTCAGAATCCACTTCAAAACCTTGTACTCTGATGTGTTTCCACCCGTTGATATTTATATCCTGCCACATATAATTTGCAACCTTCTTCCTAATATGTTGCTCCATATGCTCTTGAATCCTAGCCAAATGAGGATTCTGGGATAACTCCTCAGCTCTCATCCACCGATCCTTCCAAAAGTCTATTGTTTGCCCATTTCCTAGAACCCATCTAAGACCTTTCTTGACAAGATCCCTGCTCATGAGGATTGCCTTCCAAAAAGAAAACCCCCTACTTGCTAAGTTTTCATTAAGGAAGTTTACACCTTGGAGGTATTTCATCCTAACTATGGTAGTCAATTCATTATCGACCTTAGTCAATAACCACCACGCTTGTTTGACTAACAGAGCTGTATTGAGATGAGCAGCTCTCCTCAATCCTAAACCCCCATCAAATTTAGGTTTGCAAACCTTGTTCCAACCTACTAAATGGATCCTTTTCTTATCCTCAGTCCTTGACCAAAGAATTTTTTTTTGAAGTTGCTCAATTTTGTGATACACCTTTTTGGGAGTTCTGAAAACTTATAGGAAGTAAACGGGTATACTTTTAAGTGAAGCCATAGTTAAAACTGCTTTTTCCTGCTTGAGATAACATATGTCCTTTCCAACCTGTTAGATTTTTTAGGATCCTCTCCAGAACTATGTTCCACATTGATCCTTCAGGTTTCCCCGTAAACAGGGGAAGACCTAAATAGGAGGTGGGAATGGATGCAATCTGACATTCCATGATCCTTGCTATGTTATTTTGCCTAGGAATAGGGGTATTGATGAAATAAAGTTTGCTCTTATCAAAATTCACTTTCTTTCCAATGACTTCTTCATACATTATGAGAATATTTTTAATCCTTCTTGCCTCAACCACAGAAGCCAAAGTCAGTAGCAATGTATCATAAACAAATTGCTGATGTGTCACCGTGGTAGTTAGCGACATGGCCTTGAGACCTAATATGAGTCCAACTATCGTTGCTGCCTTAATGGTTCTTCCCAAGGCCTCAGATACAATGATGAACAACATAGGACTTATGGGATCTCCTTGTCTTATACCACATTTGCTTTGAAAAAAACAAAGTCTCTTATGATTGCACATAACTCCATAATTCTAAACTTGACACATCACTCATATAACTCACACTTTCTAACAAGACATATCACACACTTATTTACATGACACATACTATAGACTCAAATATCAAATTCACTCCCTAATATAAATATTTATAAAGGTACCAAATTATGTAATACCTCCAAAACCCCCTTTATTATATTATTTGGTATGAAGACCTTTTGCCTCTAATCTCTAATACTTGTCTTGGTTGTTCAGCTCTAGCTTTGGTATTGCTTCAGACAGTTTTTTCTTCCATTGAGTTGTTACTTGTATATTCTTCTTATTTTTCTACATCTAAGATTGTCAGAATTATTACTTTCTTGAAGCATCTTAACATTTCCATAATTTGTTTTATTCTATTTTATTTATTCGTCCATAATGAACTTCAAATTTATTTTCCTAACAAGTCTTTGGTTTTTTTTTTTTGTAGATCTTGCACTTCTTGAACATCTTTCATTTAGTTTCATTTTTTCTTTTGCTTATTTTTCAACAACTCTTGCTTTGTTATCAATGCTATTACTAATAGAAATTTCAGAGTGGCTTGTATTATCATCTTTGTCACATTGTTTCTCAATTTGGTCCATAAATTTTTCTATAATTCTTCCCGTAAGGGCTTTCTAAATTGTTTCATTTTCTTCCTCATTAATATTTTTTATTTCTTGTACTTCTTGAACAAAGTTTCCTTTTTTATTTTCCCATTTTGAATATTGTTGTTGTATTGATGGGTATCAATATTTATTTTGTCTTGGCTAGTATCTTGGGAAAGGTCCATCCATTTGATTCCATTGGTTAAAAAATTGTATTTACAATGACTTGTAGTATGAACTTATTACATATGTGACAATATCTTTTCTTTCATTTAGGTTGAGTATAAGATGTTGAAGTAGTATTATTTGACACATTTTTCTTTGACATAAGTGCATTATTTGTCATCTCATATTTGGCTATATTTTCTATTTAATATTCTTGAAGTATATTAATCAATTAATCAAAGGGTATGTTTTTATTTAGCACTTGAAGAGAAGTGACTAAAGTTTTAAATGTTTTTGGGAGATCTCTTAATGTAACTTGAACAATAAACTTATCTTCCATTTTTTCTCCCATATTTTATAATATAGCTTTTAACTCTGCTACCCTTTGAAGAAAATATTTTATACTCTCTCCATCATGATCTCTTAGAGAATACAACTGTGATTGCAGGTGTAAAATATCTACTTCATTCCTTCCCTCAAATATTGTACATACCTTTTCCCATGTAATTTTTGAAGTTTTTGCGTCACTTATGTGTGCTTATACCAAATATGATTAACATAAGAGCCTTTGCATCATCATCTTTAAATTTTTGTATTCCAATTTCATCTTCTAGCATGTCTTTTTTTCCATTTACCACATCCCAAAGTTTCTCAACAATGAGTATTGATCTCATTTTTTTCATGGAGTAAAATTTAATCCTTTTAGAGGTGATTTAGAAAGAAAAATATTTGTATTTGCCATAATTCTATTTTTCAATCTTCAAATTATTCAATTTTAATTAATTTCATTCACTTCTCAATTCAATTTATTTATTTTTTTCAATGGGTTATATGGGATTGAAACAGGCCCCACCCATATTATATCATCACCACATAGTGGTATTACAACAAAGCTTGAATATTATCCATGTATCATTTGGTAAGTTTTGAAACTATGGTATTACAACAAAGCTTGGATACTATCCATGTATCGGTTGGTAAGATTTGAACCTAGGTCTCAAATATTAGGAATCTAACCAATTGAGATAATGCCACTTGATCAATTCAATTAATTTATTGTTCTTATAACTCTTTTCAATTTTCTTCTCAATTTTTTTTTTCAATTCAATCAACCTTCAATTTCTTTAATTTCAATTTTAAAATTTTCATTCAATCACTTATTTCAAATTCTTCAATTCTCTTTCAATTTCAAATACCAATTCTTTCTTCAAACAATTTCAAACTTCAATTTTCCATATAATTCTTATATCTCCCTTCAATTTCAATTTTAACATTCTTCCAATTTAATTTCTTCTTCACATTCAACTACATTTCTTTTATTTTCATATATTTTATTTTTCCTTCTTATAACTTTTGTTTGTCATTTTCTAATTTATTTATTCTCTAACTTCTTATATCTCAAAAATTAAATTCAAATTCTCTTTTATTCAAAACAATCATTTATTTTCAACTCCAATCTATGTCTGACTTATTAAATAACATAAAGGTCAGAAATTACCTTGAATTTATAATGCCTATCCCTTGCATTCAAATGTCTCATTAACACACGTTAAATTTACTTCTTTGAATTTGGGCTACATGTTCAAACTTCTAAAAATAATTTTCTTCTAAGCATTACTTATCTGATGTTTCTTTAACATCGTTGATCAACCATGTTTTTATCTCTGTCAGACGTACCTAGATATTTCCAAATATCTCTCAAAATGCTTCTTTATTTGTGTGGTCTTATACATTCATATTACTCCCTCTCATGTTATCAAATCATATAAATATTCATAGAACAATATGATTTCTCCTTTCCTTTAACTTATCTCTTGCTTGTTGTATCTTCATACAAATATCCTTCAACTTGCTCACTTCAATTATCTCCTCCAACACTTTTTCACCATCACACTATTTATTTAGAGGTGTTTGCTATCACTTTAGAACCTGCACATGACTCCTTCAATGTAGCTTCCTTCCAATCCACCAGTCTTCCAATCATTCTTCACCTTTTCTTCAATGCTATTCTCCTTCTCTTCCAATGTTGTTCTCCTCTTCTCTTCACCTTTCTCTTTCCATACTACTCTCCTTTTATCTTGGACATTCAACATGGATCTCACCAATATGGATTTTATACCACTATCAGCAAAATATACTATGCTCATAGGTTAAATAATTTCCAAGATCATAAAATAACATGCATATATCAAATGAACAATAATATCACAAAAATCTTTATTTAAACTACTAAAGTAATGTTTCCTTGAGTTACATATTACATGTATGTATCTATGTATCTATCTATCTATATATATATATATATATATATATATATATATATATAGATACATAGATAGATACATAGATAGATACATGAGACTCTTCACATTACACGACTCTTGACCTTTTCTATCCTCAAACTCATGGGAGAACCAACTCTTCATATTTCCCTTTTACATAATAAATATCACATATTACATAAAGATAAAGTCTCTCATGATTGCACATAACTCCCTACTTCTAAACTTGACACATCACTCATATAACTCACACTTGCTAACAAGACACCTCACACACTTATTTACATGACACATACTCACACTTAAGAACTTGACACATACTATAGACTCAAATATCAAACTCACTCCCTAATATAAATATTTATAAGGGTACCAAATAATGTAATACCTCAAAAATTAGTTTCTCGTATAGAAGAAAGATTTCCAAAAGATATTAACATGACCATGTTAAAACTTTATAAAGGTTATGGTTAATGCATCCTAAGTGTGAAAGTAGTAAGATGTTCCCAACCATATCCAAGAAGATAAATAGGCATGATATGGAAATTTTGTAAGTGGGAGTGCATAGTTTTAGTTATAAAATTGGAAATAAACATAATTCATTCTACTCATTGGATTCACATTCATTCTCAGGTCACTATTGTAATTTTAGTGCATTTAGGTATAAAAGAATTATCACCCACATATAATAGGAAATCGTTAGACCTAGTTAGATATTATTGCTAATTATAAATCCTTTCAATAGAAGTTTAAAAGTTGCAATAAAAGCATAAGCTTAAATTGGAACATCATTTGTCCTGAACTTCTTATCAACTAATAGATTTAAATACAAATCTAATAACATACTTACACTTCACTATGATATTGTAATTATTATTTTGTTACATTAATCTTAAATCTAAATTCTTTCAAAATTCATTCAAAACAAAGATTTATTTTATGTAAAAGTTTAAAAAAAAATGACCATGAATTCATTTATTCATTGAAGGAATTTACCTGCAAGGCAAGGTATACATAACTACATTTTTAGTTCACATATGAAGCCACAAAATCATACTTTTCACTTTTCTTCAATAGATTATAAGAACTTAAGATAAGTCCTAATTCATAATTTACCTAGTGGAGAACTTTGTATACACA
The DNA here is from genome assembly GCA_028583015.1 of Wollemia nobilis. Classification (NCBI taxonomy): domain Eukaryota; kingdom Viridiplantae; phylum Streptophyta; class Pinopsida; order Araucariales; family Araucariaceae; genus Wollemia; species Wollemia nobilis. The sequence continues at coordinate 6,353,967 of JAQPPZ010000456.1, forward strand.
TATTTTATAGTTGAACACACAAACAATAATATTTTAGTAGAGTGGATCTTATAATTATATATCTAAAATTGGATTATACACATCCTAACAACTATTATTCACTTTCAGTATAGTGGACAATGAAAGATATTTCTTGAGCAGTCTCCCATCAAATTCGCCACTGTAGCAGCCGACACTGTAGAAGCCTGCATACTGTAGCAGCCGCCACTTTAGCAGTCCGTGCACGGTAGCGGTCACAAAAATTTTGGCCCTAAAAAAAAAAAAAATGGCAGATTTTGGAGGCAACAAGTTGTGACGGATGGAGCAGCAAGGAGGAGGAGCGAGAGGTCTAGGGGCATCAAACCCTAGGTGTGGGACTTCAGAGGTCGGATCAGCAGACGCGCGGCGGTGGGGGCTCGGCGAGATAGCGAGCCCCCGGGGCGAGAGGATGTGGACAAGGAAGTTCTATTGGAACCGGTCCAAGGGCGTTGGGTGGATGCGGTTGAAGATTTCTCTGAGGGGGACCAGGACTCTATGCGTCAGGATAAAAGGAAGACCCAAGAAGGAGACAAAGAGAAACCTGGCAACTGGAGACCTTCATATCTTAATGCTCTTCACGGTAAGAAAAAATTATCCGACTCTTGTTTTAATATAAAATCGTCAATGGTAGGTTGCACGTCCGGATTCCTTAGCTCGGCATGTGGCTATGGAGTGCGAGAACATCTCTCGGTGGCTAAATTTATGGGGGTGAGGCCGGACATGGAAGTCATAAGGAGATGGCCCATCCAAAAATGGCGGCCAAGGGTCGGTATGATGATTAAGGCTTTACCCAAGAGTTTTCTTTTGGTGACATTTCAATGTGAACAGGACATGGAAAGGACTCTCCGAGGAGGTCCTTGGTTTTTTGGGAAAAGGGGCTTGGAGGTCCTTGGTTTTTTGGGAAAAGGGGCTTGTATCTGAAGCGTTGGTCCCCCGATTTCAACCCCCAGACTCAGGTCTTTGGATTTGGCTCCTATTTGGGTTAAGATGCCAGGATTACCTCTGCTTTTCTAGAACGAACAAATCTTGGATGGGATAGCTACAGATATTGGAGAACTAATAGCTATTGATCCTGCAACCTTGAGCAAAACAAGACTCCTATCTGCTTGCATGTGTGTGTTGGCGGACCTGAGTAAAGAGCTCCCTAAATCCATTATTTTGTCGTCTATGTTTGGCATTCATACTCAGGTCTTTGAATATGAAAATATGTCTTTTAAGTGTAGTGTTTGTGGGAAGGTAGGGCACCAGGGTATCCACTGCATTTCCAAGAACCAGCCCCCACTCCAAAATACTGATCCTCAAACCTAAAATAATATCCCTGCCCCGCAGATCTCCATTCCTACCCAACCTGGGCCTCAAGGACGTGGAGCTTGAAATCCGAATATCAGAGACCCTGTTCGCCCTATTGTAAGCAAGAGGCAACGTTTTAACCCTCCTCCCAAAAATTCCTATGCCCCAAAACCCTCTAATAGGGGAGCTGGTCCCTTTTATGGGAACCCTCAAGCTCAACCTGCTCCTAAGATGATACAGCAAGCCTCAGAGCCAAATCACAAAGGAAATAACCCCATAGATCAATGCCCTGGGGCAAGTAAGTTTGATTGGGTGATACGGGAGGCCTATGGAGGCTCGGTGGAAGTGGTCCCATGTGCTGCAGAGGAATTTATGGGAAGAAATTCCAAGGAGATCAACATCCCAGTGGAGAATAGTTTTGATGCATTAAATCATTTGAAGGGAGATTAGATGGACAGCCAAGAAGTGGAATCTGAGGTAGAGGAGACTCAAGAGAAGGATTTAGAGGAGAAAAATTATAGGAAGAAGCAGGAAACTAATAATACAGGCAAGGATACTCAGGAGGAAGAGGTGAACCACCAAGATCAGTGTAACCCCAAAGCAGGGAAAAAAGAATCTACTAATCAAGAAGCTAAGAGCACGGAATCATCTCCACTGTCAAAAATACCAGTTAACCTGGAAAGCCGGATTGTTACCCCAAAGACCAAGACCGACCTACCCAAGATGGTTACTAGAAGCCAAGTGAATCCCAAGGAACTTCAACCAAGAGCGGATGTATGGGGATATGGTTCGGTAGGGAAGAGGGAAACCTAGCAATGCCGCCTTAAGGCGAGAAAGAAGCGGAGCGAGGAGTGGTTGATGGCACTCAAGCAGTATTGCTCTTTGGGGCGAAGGCTCGAGGATCCAAAGCCCATAAATGAATATTCTTTCATGGAATATTCGTGGGAGTAATCCTGCAAAAATAAGAGCTTTGTATGCTCTTAGACAAGAACACAAACCAGATATGATTTTACTGCAAGAAACTAAAATGGAGGAGAGTAGAGTTATTCCTTTTAAGAATAGGACTTGGCAAGAAGCTGAAGTAGTAGGCCAAGATGCCACTGGAACAGCAGGAGGGTTACTGGTTATGTGGAACAAAAATGTGATTGATAGTAGAGTGATTCCGATGTCTAGTTGGTTTATTTGTCTCTTATGTGTGGATAAAACCACGCAGGAAGAGTGGATCTTAACGAATGTATATGCTCCGCTTAGACGAGGACCGAGAAGGGTTCTTTGGAATCGACTAGTTGAATTGAGCGAGACGGTCCCCAACTACCCTTGTATTGTGGCGGGGGATTTCAATTGCTACCTTAATCTCGTAGATAAATTGGGGGGCTCTCAAAGAATAACTGCCGATATCTACGAGTTTAGAGATTTTGTTGATCAACATGAGTTGATGGATGTGGACCTACGTAGATTCTCCTATACATGGTCTAACAAAATATTGAAGGAAAACCAAATTCAGATAAGATTAGATAGGTTTCTTCTTTCTCAAGAATGCCTGGAGAGGTTTGGGGACTCTTCATTAACGGCACTCCCAAGAATCGGGTCTGATCACAACCCAATTCCGTGGGAAACAGGGGAGGACTCTAAGAAAAGATACATCAGACCCTTTCAATTCGAACTTATGTGGTTCCAACATCAGGATCTCAAGGATCTGGTTGCCCAATGGTGGGACAAAAAGTATAATGGTTCGAAACTAGCCCAAGTGGCATGTAAACTAAGGAATGTGAAGGCTAACATTAGAGAGTGGAACAAAACTTCCTTTGGCAATATTTTTGTTAAAAATGCAGAACTAAAAGACAAGATCAATGAACTACAGGAGAAGCTAAAGTCAGAGCGACTTACGGAGGATCCGAGAAACCAGGAGAGGGAGCTGTTAGCCGAATACCACACGATGCTAGGATTTGAAGAAACCTTTTGGAGGCAGAAATCCAGACTGCGTTGGTTAAAGGAGGGTGATATAAATACAAAGTTCTTCCATTTCTCTACTCTTCGCCATAGGAGTACTAACAAAATTAAGGAGATCAAGATGGCCGATGGGTCTAACACCAAAGATATGGAAGACATAAGGAGGGAAGCGGTTGAGTACTTTAAATCGTTGCTAGAAGATGTAAATCCGACTATTGAAGAAGAGGACTCTCTGTTGGCAGCCATTCCACCCCTCGTAACTAATAATCTTAATGGATTCTTACTTAGTCCTTTCACAAAGGAGGAAATCAAGAAGGTCATTTTTGACATGGATGGTAACAGCTCCCCAGGACCGGATGGCTTCCCTACGACTTTCTTCCAGAATTTTTGGGATATCCTAGGCAATGATGTAGTGGAAGCTATAATTGAGGCTCAAAAGGACATGGAAATCCCAGAAGGAGTTAATGCTACTTTTTTAGTCCTCATCCCTAAACTAGTGGGAGCAATGGAATTTTCCATTTTTCGCCCTATCAGTTTATGTAACACTCTGATGAAGATTCTCACAAAAACAATCGCCAATAGGCTGAAGGTTATCCTTCGTTTCATCATTGATATGAACCAAGGTGGCTTTGTGAAAGGGTGAAAAATATTGGATGGTATCATCACAATTCATGAGGTTATTCATTCAATGGTGACTAGTAAGGAAGCAGGTATGTTATTAAAGCTTGATATGAATAAAGCCTACGACCGGGTCTCATGGCTGTTCCTCACCAAGATTTTGGGTAAGTTTGGTTTTTTTCCCCAGTGGATTAAGTTGATTTTTAGTTGTATCTCTACTACAAGATTTTCTGTCATGGTGAATGGGTCACCCTCCGGTTACTTTAAGAGTGAAAGGGGGTTGCGACAAGGAGATCCTTTGTCTCCATACTTGTTTATTATTTTAGCGGAAGCATTGGGTAGGAACATTTCAGCAACGGTGGTAGATGGTCATTTGGAAGGTTTTAAACCAGCCTCAATAGCAGAGCCAGTGTCTCACCAACAGTTTGTGGATGATACAATCATTGTGTCCAAAGCCTCGGTGCCTCAAGCTAGGAAGCTGAAGATAATTCTAACCAAGTATGAGACAGAAGCAGGATAGTACATAAACTATAAGAAGAGTAGCATCTATTTCTTTAACACGCCTGGTGGGAGGGAGGAAAGAATAGCTAACCTCTTTGGTTGTGGAAAGGAGCTTCTACCAGCAACTTATCTAGGCATGCCTATGTTCGAAGGAAGAATGAAGGCTACTTTGTGGAACTCAGTCATTGACAGGATCTCCAAAAAGTTAGCAGGGTGGAAGGGCAACCTTCTCAGCTCACGAGAAAAGCCTTATTAGTTCAAACTACTTTACGAGCATTCCAATTTATCGCATGTCTCTATTTAGAATGCCCGCAAAGTTTCAAGCTACATTGGAGCTAATTCAACGCAACTTCTTGTGGTCGGGTTCAGAGGAGAGAAAGAGAATTTCGTTGGTAGCATGGAATCGGGTGTGTGCAAGCAAGGATCGGGGGGGCCTGGGGTTAAAGAGAATGAAAGAAATGAATCAAGCTCCGATTGGAAAACGAGTATGGAGATTTATCAATAATGATCAATTGGGATGGGTAAAACTTCTTAAGGCAAAATATATCGAAATAATCGGGACTTCCTGAAAGGCGATAATCTTCCTAGAGGATCCTATTTTTGGAATTGTTTGCTCGAATGTCGGGAGGTAGTCAGGAAAGGCATCAGATGGAGAATTGGTAATGGAATACAAGTGGACTTTTGGAAAGACCCGTGGTTGGAAGAGGTCCCTCTGAAAGATAACTTAGACCTTCAGGTCCTCCAACATAAACTTTCGAAGGAAATGGGAGGAAAAGTAGGGGATTTTATTGCTGTAGCACAGGAAACTTCTTCTTGGAAGAAAATCATAGTTCATAATCTGTCAGAGCAAGAGAAGGTGGCCCTAACCAAACTCAATGATGCTTTAAGGGTGTTCTCGATCATTCCTGGGGGAGGAAGAGACAAGGTGATTTGGGGCAAAACTACAAGTGGGATCTATTCAGTAAAAACTGCCTATAAGTTAATCCACTCGGGATTCAATGGCTGGACTCCGACTTTTGTTATTTGGTTAAATAATTTAACCCCAAAAATAGCTTTCTTCTTTTGGTTGGCAGTTCAAAATAAGATCCTGACAACAGATAATATGCAAAGGAGAGGTTTCCAATTCATCAATCGATGTATCTTGTGTGAGAAAGCAATAGAATCGTAAGTCATATATTTCTAACTTGTGATTTTTCTTGTACGGTCTTCCAAATTATCCTGTCCAAATTTCATATAGATTGGGTCTGTCCAAATAGCATGTCCGACTTCGCATACGGTGGGCTTCCCCCTTCGGGCAAAGCTTTTGACTTGTCTCGCAGAGCTCGAGCTTACCCCATTTTTTATGGGGTATATGGAATGAGAGAAATAAGAGAGTATTTAAAGGACGTAAGAAAGATCCCAGGTTATGTGGTAATAAAATAATCAGAGCTTTGAAAGAAAACTGGAAAACTTTCTTCTTAAAAAATGAGACCATGTCTCTAAGGGAAAGGAGAATTTTGTGGAACTGGGGAGAGGAACTTCCAGACCTAGACATTACAACAAACCCACGGGATGGTGTCAAGTGGATACCCCCACACAAAAGTGGGTTAAGTTTAATTTTGACGAGGCAGCTAAAGGAAATCCGGGGGCTACAAGAGCAGGAGGAGTTTTGAGAAATGAGGAAGGAAAAGTGGTCCTTGCCTTTGCAGAGCCTTTAGGAACTCAAACAAATCATTTTGCAGAAGCCCGAGCCTGCATGCAGGCAATGAAAATTGCTAGAATTGAGGGTTATAAGGAAGTTATCTTTGAAGGGGATTCGCTTAATATAATCAAGGCAATTAAGGAGGATAAAGACCCCAGCTGGACCATATTTGAGCTTATCCTAGAAGCAAAGATTCATAAATCTCATTTGGTTAATGCCCGAATCCAACACACCTTCGAGAGAATGGAACCAGGCGGCAGATCTAATGGCAAATATTGCAGTTTCTATTGGGGAGATGCAAATTTGGAAGGATAACTTCCCTCAAGAACTATTGGTGTTGGCTTCTAGAGAAGAGCTAAGATCAAACTAGTTAGAGCATCGGGGAGATCGAGAGGGGTTGATGATGAGTAATCCGACGGATGGAATTAGGCGGAAAAGGCAACCCATTTGTTGGGGCACGGGAGGTGACAAGTGTACAGATCGAGCAACCTAGGGTTAGTAAGTGCTAGGTGTTGTTTGGTTTTTGTTTTATCTCGAATAGTCAAGCGACAAGTATAGGACTGTGGACTCTAAGTATGGCTTATTGTGAGTCTTAGAAAGATCCATTTTGTATTTTGATTATACGGGCTTGATGCTAGAACCAGCCCATTTTGACTTTGTAAAAGGTTTGTGGACCTTATAACCACCTCTACCTTATACCAAAAAAAATGAAAGATATTTCTTGTCCTAACATGGATGGATCACTATAATAGATATAGCAAGATTGGTTTACACCTCTATTATCTATAACTAACTTGGGCAACCACAATTGAAGATAAGGATTTATATTCATTCATCCCTCCAATCCCCATAAGCATTCCAAGTACAAGACTTTTGTTTACCATTCATAATATACGTATGAATAACATTGAGTAGGAAGATATACACATGAAAAACACATAATCTATATTTAATCTCCTAAGATTATTATAGGTCAATTGGCATAAATGGACTACATTCATATTCAAGAAATACATACTTGCTTTGACATAATTCCCTTTACCTAACTTCAAAGAAGGCCCATTTTATTTGGCATAATTTCCTCTTATCTCACCTAAATTAAGACCCATTTGCTCTGGCATATTTTCATTAGTTTAATAGGAGGCTATCCCCATTTCACTCCTATAATGTTTGGCATGGAGAAGTTCACTTTACTTCATGTCAAATATTTTTTAGTCATGCTATCCATTGACTTGACCCCATATTTAAAACCTAAATACATAAATTTTTACAATTGTAAACACATTGAATATCTAAATCTAGCACAATAAGTATAACTTAATATCAAACACAAATACCTATCTATGCATGCATACATTACTAGGTTAAAATAAAAAAGCATAGACTATTTGATCCAACTCATTCACAAACTATAGAGAGTCTTGGTTAAGGAGAGGATTATTGATGGATAATTTTTATTTCTTTTGATTAGGGTAAAATCTGGGTTTTTTAAAGGGCCCAAACTATTTTACATTCCTAGATTGGTCTCTCTAGTCTTACCAACCAAAATGTCTCATATCCAAAGGATATAGGACATTTAAAATATTGTACTACCTTGTTTCACAACTCTACATATTTATATTTATTTATAATCTATTTACCTAAAAATTAGGTTGCTTATTCGTCAAAGCTTCAATAGTGACCTAAAAATCATTTTGCTTATGCATCATAACTATTTATCTCCAATAGATAAAATTATAACTTCTTACATCAATTATCCTATTGCAAACCACCACCCAAAATAAAATATCTTCACAACAGCTTGGATGGGGTGCCAAAATTCATACCAAAAAAACTATCATTAAATTTAATGCTCTATGAGCTCCAAAACCCTCTGAGCTTCCAAAGGATTTTTAAATTCCTCTTCAATATCATATATAGATTATCATAAAAAAAAAACTATTTCTAGGGTTTTTGTTTTAGCTCCTAATATGGAATAAAAATTCTACAACAAATATTATCCTCGCTTGCTTGCTCATGCCCACTCCTACATAGCCTTGGAAAATCCATAACATTAATAGAAATGGCCAAAAATATACACCTCTCTTCGTTTCTATTGTTAAATGTTTAAAGGAAAAATATAATGACCAAAAAAATAGAACTCTTTATCCTTCTCTACCAGGCTTCTTATTTTAGCTCCTGATTTATAATAAGATATTCCATAGAAAAATTTCTCCTCACCTGCATGTTCACATTCACTCACTCAACCTTAGAAAATCCACAACATTGGTAGCAACAACAAAAACATTTCAACTCTTTACCCTTTTTTTAACACCATTTTCTTTGCTCTAAACCCCCCTTGAAAAATCTATAGCACTGACAACGATGACAAAATTCTACAACTCTTTACCTTTCTATTGTCATTCTCATTACTTTGAACCCCCCTTGGAAAATCCATAGTATTGGCAACAACATATTGAAATCTATAACTTTCTACCCTTCTACTGTTGCTCTTATCTCTACTCTAAACCCCCCTTGGTTTGACAACAACAATTAGAAATTTATACCTCTATCCTCTTGTTTAATTTTTAAAGTAAAATAGTAACAACCATAAATTTACAACTCTTTTCCCTTCTCTACTACACCTCTTGTTTTATCTCTTGATCTAAAATAAAAATTCCATAGCAAAAATTATCCTGACTTGCATGCTCACACTCACTCCTACTCAACCTTAGAAAATCCACAACACTGGTAGTAATGGCAAAAAATATGTAACTCTTTGCCCTTCTCTTCTTGTCTATTTATAGGAAAAAAATATGGACAAGAAATCTGCAACTTTGTGCCCTTCTCTTCCAAGCCTCTTGTTTTAGCTCTTGATTTAGAATAAAAATTCCACAACAAATTCCTTTTTGGAAATATCACCCAGTGAATTGACTTTATATAGTTCTTCCTTCCTTTACCACTAATTGAAGTACATTTAGATGGATCCCATCCAATGATATCCATATTTTATCTTCCTCCCTAAGAGCTCCCCAATTGGCTAGCCAATCTACCACCCTACTTCCTTCTCTATACACATGTATCACCTCAAATTATTCTAGTAAATTTAGGGATCTTAATGCATTTTTTAGTATGTCTACTACTATCTAGCCCACCATTACCCTTTTATTGAGATAATTAACAATATTCAATGAATCTCCCTCAATTATTAGTTTCCTATCCCACAATCCAACTTCCATATTTACTCCTACCAAGACGACTCTAGCTTCAACCTAATGACTGGTCATAATACCCAAGTACTCACTCATTGCACCAATCAACATTTTTTGGATATCTATCAATATTTCTCCTCCTCCATCCTTCCTTGGATTTTCTTTAGAATCCAAATCAAAATTTATTTTTAGCAATCCTTTTTGGATGACTACTACTTAGCCATGATCCTCAAGTCTCCTTAGGGACTATAATTCACCCCAACTAAATTTAGGTTCCACTGTTCATTAATTTTACCTCCATTGACTCTAGAATCTCATGCACTTTTAATGCTTTAACATTATCCACTATGGACACTATGACATGTTGTCAATTCTTGGATTTAGATTTCTTCCCCCCTTTAGAAATCCTTCTATTTCTCTCCAACCAAACTCCCTACGCATAATGAAATGAAACAACATCCCAAATTTGATTTAATTGTAGGCTCTTAAATGGCTTCTCCTATTGTTATATCCAACTTGCCATGTTATTAGGCAACACCCACACCACCCTCATATTTTTTATTGTAACATACAACATTTTAAGGGAGCAATTAAATTCTAGTATGATGTGACTCATTGATTCCTCATGAGATCCACAAAGGTAACATGTGTTAGGGAACTAAAAAGCCCTCTTATGCATGTTATGAACTGTTAAATTATTATTTTGGACCTAATACCATAGGAAAAATATTAACTTTGGAATTAATTTATTTCCCCACTGTCAATCCCATTGAAATACCCCTAGGTATTGCAAGTGAAAGATCATAGGTCGATTTAATAGTGAATGACTATTTCTGAGTAGATCCCTATACTATTGTATTCTTCGCCAAACTAGAGCTTATATAATATGCTTTTCATTTATTTATTATTATGTTTAGCTCTTCCTCATACTAATTATGGGTTATCAATTCCTTCCATCTTACCTCTCCTTATTTTATAGCCAAATAGTCACTCACCATATTCTCATAATTTTATTCCATCTCTACTCTAATTCTTGTTAATTCCTTATCCTTCACTAATAGGTACTTCTCCAGCCACACATATTCCTAAAAGTGGATAAACCTACCATTCCATGCCTTCATTTGGATTCTTTTCCATAACATCTCTCTACCCTTTCCTATGTAGTTCCATACGAAAGATCCTCGATAGGGCTCTAGAGTGGTCAAACATATACTATCCTATTGGTTGTCAAGGTATTTGTCTCTTCTGATTATTTCCCATAATGTATGACATTCCTTCACTAGTATCCATCCTAACTTTAATGCTAAAGTATTATTTATATACCTTATTATTCTAATCACAAGTCCCCCACTTTATTTATAATTTCATACTCTTTGCCATGCTATAAGTAGAATTCTACTCTTCTCCTCTAGTCCTAATCATATGAATCTTCTTTGAATACTTTCTACTATATTAGCTATTTTAAGTGGGATATTAAACAATGATAAAAAATATACAAGGATTTCTTGGAGAGTACTCTTAAGTAGTTGTAACTTACCTATCTAACTCAAAAAATTCTCTTCCATATAGTTAACTTACTATAGACCCTATCAATCAACACATTCCACATATGATACTTGCATTAACCTATGAGCATCGATATTTCCAAGTAAATAGAAGGAAGAGTTAAAAACTACACCCAAGTTTTGTTGCTATTCTTCTTTGTTGGTTCTCTATAGTGTTTATAAAAAACACTTAAATATTTTCCCTATTTATCATTTGTTGGGATGTTTTTTTAACAGAAATTTAAGATTTGTCTAAATTCCTTCTCCTTAGCTATAGACAATCTTTCCAAAAAAATTGTATCATCCACAAATTATTGGTAAATAATACCTTATTTGGAAAAATAATGTTTCAACCCACTTAATATTCTTGCTTGTTTTGATGATCCAATGCACCTTCCCAATGCTTCTACCATTATTATGAATAGATATAAGGATAATAGGTCCCCTTACCTTAAGCCCTTATTGCTTCTAAAGAATCTAGCTAAATAATTGTTCACTATAATTGAGAATTTAAGGCCTCCATAGCAGTTATTCATCCACCTTCTACATCTATTGAATCCCAACTTCTCTACAACTATATATAAGAAATGACATGAGATCATGAGACCCAATCATAGGCTTTGTTCTTGTCAATATTTAATACCATTCCCTCTATTTTACTAATTATAGCTGAATGTATGGTCCCACAGAGAGATTATTTTATCCAAAATATGCCTTCCCTTCACAAATACCCATTTCTACTATGCAATGATCTATGGGAGAACAAACTTTAGCCTTAACACAATCACTTTTGATATTATCTTGTAAATGGCATTACATAGGCTAATTGGACTGAAGTATTTATATCCCTTTAGTCCATGCTTCTTTGGAATGAGCACTAGGAAAGTATTGTTTTGTTCTCTTAACACTTTTATTGAGTGGGGTAAATATCTTAGTAATTCTATTACATACTTACTCACTATGTTCTAAAAATCTTGGAAGAAATCCACTTGAAATCCATCAATCCTTAGAGCTTTATTTTTTCCTAATTAGAAGACCTCTTCCCTGAACTCCTCATCAATCACCTCTTTGAAAAGTTCTACATTCAAGTATCTAGATAAAATCCTTGTAATATGTTGAATTATTTCCTCCATAGCTTCCTGATAATCCTCCCTATTATTTTATTAGAAACAATCTAAAGAAGTCGATCACCCTATATCTAATTTGATCTCCTCTCTTATTACTTCTCCATCCCATTTTTGAATTTTAGTTATCCTTATTGCACTTTTATGTCTTATAGTAGAGAGATGAAAGAAGCTTGTATTCCTATTTTATTTTTTTAACAATTGGTTCCTTAATTTTTATCTCTAGTATGTCTCCTCCCTTGCCAATATTGTATACGATATTGACTAGAAAAAATTTCTCTATTATAAATGACCTTGTCCATATTTTTTTTGCCTATTTCCTCTTCAATTCAACTCAATTATTGCTTTAACCACTTTTTTTACAAGAAGGTATTTCCAAATACCTCATGGTTCCACTTTTTTACTTTCCCATACACATGTTTCAATTTCCTAGAAAACATAAACATCTTGGATCCTTGGACCAGATGCATCCACCATCTATCTATTTCCTCATAAATGCTTGTTTTGTAACCATACTAATCAAATTTCAAGGGATATTTTTCTTTTTATCCTCTAGGCCAAACCAAAACATAGGAGGATTATGGTATGACCTCATTCTTGAAAATGGTGCTAATACATTCTTAAAATAATCCAAGGATAGTAGAAACCTATCCAATATCATCTAGATCAAGTCCTCCCCTAACCTCTATTAGTACACATGAAAACATTTCCACTCAAATCAACATCATATAAAATTAATGCTAATACCTAATTGCTAAGATCCTTCATACTCTTGGTGAATCCATGGGACCCTCCTTTGTTCTCACCTAGCCTTAATGGACTGTTGAAGTCTTCTAACACTATCCATATAATCCCTCTAACCTACTAACCCATCTATTATAGCTCTTTTAAAAACTCCTTTCTCAACCTACTTTGTAATGGAATTAAATACAAGATGAATTTGCATTGGAAAGAGGTGCTTAAATTGGCATATATTACAATTGAATGCCCTTAAAAATAGCAAAAATATACCAAATTTGGAAGATAGGCTCTTATAAAGCTACCAAATAGTAACATCTAGAAGATATTTCCAACTAGAATACTTACTACCAAGTCCCACGTGAGCAATATAATTATCACATTTAACATATTATTCATAAAATTTTAAAATAAAGCTAAACTTCTATCAATACTGAGTCCTAATCTAAGGTTTTATTAAACGCAGGAATTTAAACCTATGCCTATCACATGATATCCACATCATACCTCCCCACAATAGAAGCATTAAACTCTAATACTTTTACAAGGAAGTTGGAGAGAATATATACAAGTACCCAAAAATCCTCAAACATAATGAATAAGAGAGAGACCCCTATGAAAAGTATTGCTTAATAATGGAGAGCATACAATCATCTCAATTTTTTTCTCAATTACAAAGAGCATACAATCACCAAAGGTTCTACTCGAGATCACACATTCATCCCAATGGAATGGAGAAGGGACTATGACTCATGCAAATGGAGTACCCCTAGCAAGCAAGGCTATAAGGGCCATGGTAGTAAATATCTTCAGTAACCTTCAAAAAATATTACCTGTTGCAAAAAAGAGAATAAAGGCATAAATCATGCATATTCTAAAGTGTTTATATCTCTATAGTCTTTAGAAGTGGTTGATGTTCGAAGTGTCAAAATCTCTGTAGTCTTTGCTTGTGGATGGTTTACATGGCTTGGCTCATGATGCTTTGCTGAATTATTTTGTAGAAGGTATGGAGTTGAGTGACACCTTCAAAAAGTCGCAATGGTGTCTTCAACTTCTACTTAGGGAGTATGAAAAATACCCAACTGGGATACAATGGATGTAAACAAGAGGGTGGAGTATTGGGTACCACTAAGTTGCACTCCATTAAAAATCCACAAAAGTTTTCAAAATCCCAAATGGGAGGAGCAAAATATAATTTATCTCCTCAAAGATCCAATAGATCATATTACAAAGCTACAATTGCAAGTGGGTTCAATTTTTTAAAATCTTATAAAGCTTTTTATTAGGCATTTAATACAAGCTTTACAAAAATGAAAGTGCATAATAAATTAATCTGTTAATGAGTTAATTAATTTAATTTATTTATTTATTTAATAATGTGATTTTAATTATCAAAATTAAAAATCTAGGGTCTATTGTGACTATCTCACAACTAACCCCAAAATTGGGGACCCACCTTAAATTTTTGGTTTTGAGAATCTTGGTGGCTCTTGAGTGATAGTTTCGATGATTTCATCTTTTAAATTTTATGCTCCAAGGTTTTGTATCTTGGTTTAGGATAATGGGTCTAAATGTTTGGTTTCATTTTTTTAATTGATTAAATTTAAAGTTGCTCTTTTATTTTATGGTATTTTGATATTTAATGGTTGAAAGTGTTTTATTTGAAAACATATATAATATATAATTAAAAAATATATGTATAACAAAAAATATGTATATATATATAAATAATAGTATATTTATAAATATATATATAATAATAATAAAATAAAGGGCATTCAAATTAAGGTGCACTTAAGTGGATATTTCATGATATGTAAGCTTAGATTTATAGTATATATCATATCACTTAGACTTAATCCACTTGGTGCTAATAATAATAAATAGGTTGAACGTTAAAGTTTTTGTGTATGTATGACTCTAATTTTAAATTATTTTTATCTAAAGTGTAGGAGAGATGACTAGATAGACCCCACACAATGGATGGATGAGCCCAAGACTGACGACATGGTAATGACTAAGGTGACATGTACTCTAGGATGCTACCACACAGATTTAGATAGGGAGGTCGATTTGGAAAAAATGGATATATGATACGACGAATGCGTGTGGTAGGTGGAATCCAAGTAGACAACTTGAGAGGGGGTCTTACTAATGCATAATAGCCCTATTAAGAGCTCATCGCTATAACCAAAGTCACCATGGGGATCAAATTCATTATTACAAGTAAGAAGCTTTACATATTTCACACTATTGATGAGGCAAAGTATAGTGGGTCTTGGTTTAATGGAAGGACGTCATAGTAATGGCATCAATATGTCATATACGATAATGTTTAGGGGTACATAAGTGTGATGAAATAGACCACATACAGGATGTATATTTGTGCTTTGTGTAAGGAGTGCACTGCAGTGTGAAGTGCTCGATGGGATGAAGTACAGTGGATACGTAGAGGGAGATGTATAGGTTGAGAGCCATACGTTCAACTGTGTGGTCAGCAAGTGCATTTGCATGGCTTCCTTGGTAAATTCCAATAAAGAGTCTAAGAAATGGAAAAGATATGGTAACAACACGATCATAGCAATTCGGGGATGAGCAACGAAGGATAGATTGATAGTGGATATTGAAGGAGTTTTCACAACATTAACTATGAATAGGATAGCAAGGTAGTAACAAGAATGCTGTAAAATTAATGATAGATAGTGAATGCATCAATATCAAAGGAGACGATGATGAAATCAATGAATGGTCAATAATTTTGGGATGAAGGCATTTTTTATTATTGCACAATGATGCTTGTTTCTAGGGTTGAAGTGATGGTATCATGTTGTCTCAGATGTGTCCCTCCCATCGCACCTATGGAGTTATACAAAGCTAGTTGATAGGTATGAATAATTGATTAACCACAGACATCAACAACATGTAGATAGGGCCATAAAGGGGTTCACATTCAATGTGGGTGATCATTGCATCATGACATCAACAATAGTTGAATAGAATAAAAGCTAACTAGAATTGATAATTCAAAAACTTGACCGTGACAAGTTTGATAGTGATACGAAGGAATTGAAAATGATTCACTCAAGGAATATGCGTAGACTTCCAATGATATGGTTTCTCTGATCATGAGATCTAATGCATAGATGAATGAGGCCAACAGTGTATGAGGGGTGTGAACATTGAAGGCTATGTGGTAGACAAATTCTAAACAATGAGTGATGGCAGTGAAGATAGCCAACATGGTAGATCTAAAATATGGTCTAGTGGGGGTGAAATGATGAACTAGGGTGTTTTCTACTACAATTTTTTGAATGGCACAGGATCCTCTAGCTCAAACAAGCTTCTACAAAGGCCAAAGTGATTATGATATAGTTTTCTAAAATCCTCCTATGATGTGACAATCACTGCTAGTCTCTTGGGTGTGGAGTACGAAGGAAGTGCGCCACATATAAAATATGGTATACCCCAACCACATAGTTTGACCACATATCACGGTATAGTTTGATACTGATAAGATAAAGGGTAAGGTTGGTGGGCCCACCTAGTGTTTCAATGAGATGACAGAGGTCGAGGGTTCATCACCCACTTAATGGGGTGTTCAATAAAAGAACATTCTCTCAAATACGGTAAACATTCAAATATGAAGTCAAAGAATGTTTTGAGTAATGGTTCAACATGTGTCATATGTTTAGCATGTATTTAGGGGGAGTAAAAGTAGACGTTACTATTCATATACCAGTGGGGCTCATAAAAGAAAGGTAGATAATTGTTCGGTTGGCTTAGCAATTAAAGAAAATGCACATGAGGACAAAGGTGTTACAAAGGCCTTTCATTAATGGAAAGTAGTCAACATGATGGTGGTGCAGGGCAGAATAATAAATAACCCCATGATGGGAACATTATACAAATGTGGATGAAAATATAGCGGGACAAAATCAAACAAAAAGGATGAAATTAAGAGAAAACAAAACGAAGAGTTGAGGGTCCTTCCTCAACAATTCAAATAGAGTTGGAAGGGCTAGAACTTTGTCCAATGCCAAGGGTTGGACCTTTTTAAATTTTGGGGCCAAGGATGGAATTTTTTATAACCAAGGAGACTATTATTCTTTTTTAATGCAAACCAATCCAAAAACTTGCACCTTATGAGCAAGACTTGATGAGACAATTTCGGAGGGTAGTGTTTTATTGTCGATATTTCTCTACATTTTTTTGGATTTCTATCTAGTGTTTAATGTTGTAAAAAGGTTGCACTACGTGAAGATCTATGGGGTGTAGATTCCATTTATTTTCCTTAGAGGCTAGCACTTGATCTAACCTAGATTGTGCTTTTGCAAGTTTGATTAGATCAGGTTACCCTATTGAAATTTCTCACTATCTTTGGTTTTGCTATGTAGGGTAGCATTAGATTGAGAATACTTTGCATGTTTACATTTTTAGCATTCTGGTCCATTTTTAGATTTTACTTTTATTTTTCTAACCCTTCCCTTTTGTAGATTTTTTTTAAAACTTCGACAATTAAAATAAAAATCGAAAAAAATTAAAATCCCAAAAATAAATGCACGGATGTGAAGAACGAGCTTTAACGTTTCATCTTATGCAATTTTGATTTCAGTTTGAAGCCATTTCAAAATTATAAAAATTATTCAAAGTTGTTTTTATAGGCATTTTATAATTTTGGATTTTACATAATTTTGCATTTTGAAGGTAAATCAGATTTCAAGCTTTGCATGTTTATTTTGCAAGCAATAAATTAACTTTCCTTTATGAAAATTCCAATTTCATTAAAGGGGAGTGATTTATATGGCATTTCAAAGGCCATTATTTTTAAAGCAATAAATTGACTTCTCTTTATGAAAATTCTAATTTCATTAAAGAGGGGTAATTTATTTATTATATCAAAGGCTTATACATTTTAAAGCTAGTATTTATTTTCATGCTCAAAGTAACATTAAATGAATCCAATCATCATTTAAGATTCACATTTAGAGATAGATTTTAATCTTCTATTTCATGCTCAAAGTAGGGTTTAATAACACAAGATAAAACTTGTTTAAAATATGCTTAATCAAAAGAAGATAAAATCTACCTAAAATACTTCAAGATAAAATGAACTAAGGCTTTACATCATGGTCATATGAGGGCCAATCACATTTTCCTTTTCTTTTAAGTTTCATGAACAATCAATAGCATAGCATAATAAAATAAACCAACATAGGCCCCTTGTTAACAGTTACTTGCAAATCACTAAGGTATTCCTAGCACTTATTTGATACATCTTCACAAGATTACAAGCACACATTAAGTAAAAGGAACCTTGGAGAAATTTCTATTTCTTTGCAAGAGAGGGTTTTCTAATCAATACCCTGACTGTGATGGGGATTTTGCAATTGGGTAAAATATCCACTCAATAGAATTGGTGCTAGAAGGAGGGCATGAAGTGGTTCATTTTATTGTGATTTTAAATGCTATATTGTTCATTGGTACTTAAGAGCTTTGAATTGTTGAATGTTTCATGTCCCTTTTGACTATTATCTTTGGCCTCCTTCATGCACAACAAAATTGGCACTAGAAGGAGGGCCTAAATTGGTTTACTTTATTGCTATTTAGATGCTAAATTGTTCATGTTACTTGAAAGAGTTATTTTAAGGCATTGGTCTTGACTAATGAGGTTTTGTTGATCATATTCATTGATTTGAAAGTTCTCTAATTGATGATGCATTGATGCTAACCTTTTGCAAATTGAAGAATGTTCTTTATTGCTATGGTTTAATTGATGCATATATTTTGGTTGATGCTAACACGATGATTTATATGTTAAACATTTGAGATTTGTTAGTCATTTCATGCTTCTTTGCAAGATATCTTCTTTGACTAACAAAATTGATATTAAAGTTGTATTCTTTAAGGTTCACTAATGGCCATGTTTGCACCATGGATGATAGGCAACCCATTGAACATACCTGGAGTTCAACATAATTTACCCTTTGGTTTTGAGAGATATCTTCCTCGATTTGTGTCTAATGGGACGAGGCCCACAGAAAAACATATTCAAGCATTCAAAATCTACGTGAATCATTTAACAATTTGGTATGATGATGTTGCTTGTAAAATGTTCCCTTACACCTTGGACAAAGTTGCATATGATTGGTTTACTAATCTACCTTTAGGGTCGATCACTTCTTGGGCTCAACTAGAGGTAATGTTTCTCAATCAATTCAACAAAAATCTAGTTGACCCAATCCTCATGTATAATCAGTTTGTCACTATTCATAGAGGACCAAGTGAAAATTTGAAGTCATTCACCAAAAGGTTCCATGGGTTATACACTCAACTGGTAGTGCCTTATGTCCTTCTATAGGGAGTGGCTTTCCAAGTATATTTCAATGCTATTGACCCATTAATCGCTATGTATTTGCAAGGGATGCCTCAAATCACATATTTGTCCCAAGCTTATACTCAAGCAATGGCAATTGAGCAACAATTGAGTTATCAAAATTATGGTGGGGGTTTTGGATCATATAATTCTCAACCATTTAATACCTCCCTTACCCTCCCAATGATTGGTGCACCTCAACCTACCATTCAAAATCAACCATCATTCTTAAGTGCGAATCAATTTCAAGATACTCATCTTGATCATATTTTGAATGATGGTCCTAAGATAAATTTCAATGATTTTCACAATAATATGATTTTAGGCAATGGAGGAGTCTTAGATCTAACAAGTATTGAAATATGTGATAGGATAGGACCTTCCATAGAATTGAATGAAGCGGTTGAAAGAAATGATCAAGAATGCCAATACGTCCCAAATGATGACCCTTTTGTTTGGGAAAGAAAGGGTTTAGAACCATTATTCACAAAGGAGGATTGGGATGATCATAGAAAGAAGAATATAAAAATTGATCCCATTATAGAAACCCCTAAGCCATCAAAAGTGGATGAAAGTGAGGTTGAAAGAGAATCAATAGATGAATCTGAAGACATGATAGAATTTCATCACTTGTTTTTAGAAGATGATCATTGTAAAGATCAAGAAAGCCAACATGAGTCAAGTTGTGATGAGCTAGAGATGAGTGGCCCAGAGTTCTTGTTTACAAGTGAGGATTGGGATAATTATAGAAAATAAATTGATCCACTTTTAGAAATAATTGAGCCCTCAAAAGTGGATGAAGGTGAGTTTGAAAAGCAATCGATGGTTGAATTTAAATATTATGAAGAAGTGGTTGAACATCATACCCCAATTTTAGAAGATGATTATTATTGGTGGAATAGATGGGAGAACTTTACCACTCTTTCTAATGAAGCACTCGCTTCACCTGATATGCAGGACAAGTTGCAAAGGCTATTTCTACAACTTAAAGGAAACATCGCTCAATTATAGGAACAAATGCCTCAAGATGTGTATCTTGATGATGCTCCAAATCATCCTCATGAGACAAAGGTCAAAGATACTAAAAGTGATATTATTTTAGACAGTGGAGGGGTCCTAGAGTGGACTAGTTGTGAAACATATGACAAATCAGGAACTTCCATAGAATCAATAAGTGGTTGAAGGTTGAAAAAAAAAAAAAATTTTTTTTGGATGAGATTGTTGAAACTGATGGTCAAGAAAACCCACACCTTCCAAATTGTGATAAAATTGAATCATGGGTTACAAATGTGGATTGTGATCTTGCAAGATTGAATACAAAGAGTAGCCCACTTTTGAAAATAATTGAACCATCTAAGGAAGGTGAAGGTGAATTTGATGAGAAACACGTTGATGAATTGGAATATGGTGAAGAAGTAGTTGAGCATCACAACTTGATTTTGGAAGATGATTACTATGATTCTTGGGAGAAATGGGAAGAATATGCTCACTCCAAACCTTCTAATGAAATTTTTGTGTCAATTGATATGCAAGATAATACAATTGCTTTCTCACATGAGGATATTACAAGTCCTGTACAATATGAGAATGTTTTGGAAGAAGGGTTGGAATCTCATCAAGTGTTGGAAAATGATAATGATTCTACTACCATGGATAAAGAAGGAGAACCACTTGCTTTGGTCCCCTTTGAGGGGAAAGAAATTAAAAATATTGATCCACCTATTGGCTCTACAATGTCTATGCCATCTCAAAATGAGGAAATTCTAGAACCTGAGTGGTTTGGGTTTGATATTATTGATGATCCTAATGAAAATGTGGATTTTGAAATAGCTCAAGCCATTGATCATGGAAAGGTGTTATGTGACACATATCTTGAGAAGCTAGGTTCTTGTTTTGAAAAATATGGGCATATGTTTGATTGGGTGCCTAAATTTGGTATTTTTGAACAGGTGTTTGATGATGATGAAATTCATGAAGAAAAAGGAAATATTACAAATTTTCACAAAGGTTTGGCAAATAAAAATATGCAAAAGGTAAAATCTAAACCTTTATGTTCCATTATCCAAAATCTAGGTAAAATGTTGCATCATGAAATTTTAGATTCAAATGTGATTAATGATCAAGTGCCATGTGAGGTTAGCAAAGAGCTAGAATTGGTTTCTACTTACATTGCTAATAAGTTTGTCTTGTCAAACGAAACAAATGTGAATATGCTTGAATTGTTGAATCATATCCATAGAATATTAAAAATTCAATCTAGGGTAAAAAATTATAATGATCCTTATTTAGTAAATATCCTAGATGCTTGCAAAGTGTTGCATGAGCATGATTGGCCTAAAAATTTAGAGGGTGACTTGATGTCAAAATTTTTAGAAATAGCCTCTTATTTGAAGGAAATCTTATATGCTTGCGAAAATGAGAAATGTTGTCAAAGTGATGAATTGAATGTTGGAATTTACACCTCATGTAATAAGCAAGAAATAATTGAAAATCATGCATTTTCTTACCAATATAATGTGCCAGAATCTCAAATTGAAATTGTTGAATACTGGAATAAAAAAGGTAAAATAAAGGATTTTGTATTTGTAGGCATAATTTTATTGTGGGTTGATGCTTGTATAATTTAGTGTGCCTATCATGTCAAAATTATTTCTATTCATGAAAGAAATCAAATTTGGGATCCAGGAAAGTCATGGTTGAGTTTTGTGCCATTTGTACTATATTGTATATTTTGTAAATACTCTTTGGTTTTTCATGTTTAGTCTTGGTTTTATGTGTTGGTTTTCCTTTGATTTGTTGTTTTTTTCTCTTGTCTCCTTAGAGTGTTTTAATAGTTTTGTTTGTGTGTGCTAGATTCATGTTCATGCTCCATACATTTACATTTTGAGTTAGTCCCCTTTATTGTGGTTTTGGTTTTGGGATGGTTGCTGAAAAAATGGCATGCTTTCAGAATAGATAATACAACCCATGAATCAAACATAAAGGAGGGAAAGGAAATGAAGCTAGATAGTTATTATCCTTGGCTAAGTGTACTAAGATGGTGGAATTTGAAACAATGGAATATTATACCAAAACTTCACTATAATGAATCACATAAAGAGGTATTTCTTGGGGTTTTGAAGGAGGAAATCATTTTGGTAAACTGATTAAGGCTAAATTCTAACATGCTCAAATTCAAGTGTTACATAGAGGTTTGAAAAGTTGTCTATAAAAGAAGAATACAAGAAATGTAAATATTGATCAAATCAATCACCAAGTTTAGATAAAATCCACCGAGGCTATAGACGCTTGATTGGTAGTGGGGCTCTATTTAGACAAAAGCTTGATATAAAAAAAATGAGCATTGAAAATATTGATCAAATCAATCACCAAGTTTGGATAAAATCCATTGGGGCTATAGATGCCTGACTGGTAGTGGGGCTCTGTTTGAATAAATTATGCTCAAAAGAGACTTTGCAAAATATTATTAAAAAACAAAGTTTTATGAGCAACATTTCATAGCCTAAAGGTAAACCAGATGATGGAATTTGGATGGTCCCAAGGATGCAAATTGAACCACATTGCACACACCATGCGGAAGCAAATAATCCATTTGTTCTCATATGAAGCTATTGACCTTGCTTTCCTTGGATGTCGCTAAATGGTGTATACTTTTCTAACCTTTGGTTCATTAATTTCAGAACTGGGTTCTTCACCAAAAATGCTTAAGAGCATTTCCCAGTAGAGTCACCATTTGTTGTGACTATCTCACAACTAACCCCAAAATTGGGGACCCACCTTAAATTTTTAGTTCTAAGAATCTTGGTGGTTCTTGAGTGATAGTTTTTATGATTTCATATTTTAAATTTTATGCTTCAAGGTTTTGTATCTTGGTTTAGGATAATGGGTGTAAATGTTTGGTTTCAATTTTTTAATTGATTAAGTTTAAATTTTTCTTTTATTTTATGGTATTTTTATTTTTAATGGTTTAAAGTGTCTAATTTGAATATATATATATATATATATATATATATATATATATATATATATATATATATATATATATATATATTTTTATATATATAAATAAAATATATATAACAAATATATATATATATATAAATAATATTATAGATGTACATATATATACAATAATAAAAATAAAGGGCATTCAAATTAAGGTGCACTTAAGTGGACATTTCATGGTATGTAAGCTTAGCTTTATAGTATATATCATATCACTTGGACTTAATCCACTTAGTGCTAATAATAATAAATAGGTTGAGCATTAAATTTTTGGTGTATGTATGGCTCTAATTTTAAATTATTTTTTTCCAAAGTGCAGGTGAGATGACTAGACAGACACCACACAATGGGCGAATGAGCCCGAGACTAGTGATGTGGTCATGACTAGGGTGACATGGACTCCAGGATGCTGCCATGCAGATTCAAACAAGGAGGTCAATTTGGATAAAATAGATATATGACACAACAAATGCGTGTGATAGGTGGAATCCAAGTGGAAAACTCGAGAGTGGGTCTTATTGATGCATCATAGCCTTGTTGAGAGCTCATTGTCGTAAACGAAGTCATTGTGGGGATCAAATTCATTATTACAAGAAAGAAGCTTTACAGATCTTACGTTGTTGATGATGTAAAGTACAATGGATCTTGGTTTAATGGAAGGACACTTGTAGTAATAGCATCAATATGTCATATACAATAATGTTTAGGGGTACACAAATGTGATGAAGTGGACCACATATAGGACATATATTTATGCTTTGTGTAAGAAGCATGTCGTAGTGTGAAGCATTCGATGGGGTGAATTACAATGAATACATAGAGGGAGGTGTATAGGCTAAGAGCCATATGTTCAAATGTGTGGTCAATAAGCGTGTTTACATGGGTTCCTTGGTACATTCCAATGAATATTCTAAGAAATGGTGAAGACGTGGTAACAACATGATCGAAGCAATTTAGGGATGAGCAGTGAAGGATGGATTGATAGTGGACATCAAAGTTTTCATAACATTGACTATGAAGAGGATAGCAGGGTAATCACAACAATGCCACAAAACCAATGATAGATAGTGAACATAACAATATCAAAGGAGACGAAAATGAAATCAATGAATGGTCAATAGTTTTGGGATGAAGGTAGTTTTGATTACTGCACAATGACACTTGTTTCTAGGGTCAAAGTGATGGTATCATGTTATCTTATATGTGTCCTTACCATTGCACCTAAAAAATTAGACAATGCTAGTCCATAGGTATGAAGGATTGATTAACCACAGACACCAACGACACGTAGACATGGCCATAAAGTGGTTCACATTTGATGTGGGTGATCATTGCATCATGATGTTGATAATAGTAAAATAGAATAAAAGCTAACCAACATGGATAATTCAGCAATCTAGCTATGGTAAGTTTGATAGTGATATAAAGGAATTTAAAAAGATTCACTCAAGGAATATGCATAAACTTCTAATGACGTGGTTTCTCTGATCATGAGAGTTAATGCATAGATTAATGAGGCCAATAGTGTATGAGGGATGTGGACATCGAAGGCTATGCGATAGAAAGATTACAAATAATGAGCGACGAGAGTGAAGATAGCCAAAATGACAGATTCAAAACATGGTCTAGTAGGGGTGGAATGGTGAATTAGGTGTTTTTCACTATAATTGTTTGAATGGCATAGGATCATCCAGGTCAAACAAGCTTCTGCAAAGGCCGAAGTGATTATGGTACAGTTTGCAAAAATTCTCCCATGATGTGACAATCACTACTAGTATCTTGGGTGTGGAGCAGGAAGGAAGTGCACCACGTATGAAAGATGGTATACCCCAGCCACATAGTTTGACCACATATCATGGTATAGTTTGATATTGATAATATTAAGGGTAAATTTGGTGGGCCCACCTAGTGTTTCATTGAGATGACATGGGCTGAGGGTCACTCACTTAATGGGGTGTTCAATAAAATAGTGTGCCCTCAGATGTGGTAAACCTTAAAACATGAATGCACAGAATATTTTGAATAGTGGGTCAACATGTGTCATATGTTTGGCATGTATTTAGGGGGAGTAAAAGTATATGTTACTATTTGAATACCAACGGAGCTCATGGAAGAAAGGTAGATTTGTTTTGTAGGCTCAACAATTAAAGAAAACACACATGAGGACAAAGGTGTTACAAAGACATTTCATTAATGGAAATCAGTCAGCATGATGGTGGCACAAGGTAGTATAAGAAATAAACCTGTGAAGGAAACATTATAAAAAGATAGATTAAAATGTAATGGGTCAAAATAAAACCAAAAGGATGAAATAAAGAGAAAATAAAATGAAGAGTCGAGATGCCTTTATCGGTAATTTTAAATAGCAGTTCAAACAAAGTTGGAAGGGCTAGAAGTTTGTCCAATGCCAAGGGCTAGACATTTTTGGGGCAAAGGTGGGATTTTTTTTGTAACCAAGGAGACTATTATTCTATTTTAATGAAAACCAATCCAAAAACTTACACCTTGTGAGCAAGACTTGAGGAGACAATTTTGGAGGGTAGTGTTTTACTGTCGATCTTTCTCTATATTTTCTCATATTTCTATCTAGTGTTTAATGCTATAAAAAGGTTGCACTACATGAAGATCTATGGGGTGTAGATTCCATTTATTTTCCTTAGAGGCTAGCACTTGATCTAACCCAGATTGTGCTTTTGCAGGTTTGATTAGATTAGGTTACCCTATTGAAATTTATCACTATCTTTGGTTTTGTTATGTAGGGTAGCATTAGACTGAGAATACTAAGTATGTTTACATTTTCAGTATTTTGGTCCATTTCCAGATTTTACTTTCATTTTTCTAACCCTTCCCTTTTTTAGATTTTTTAAAACTTTGGAAATTAAAATAAAAATAAATAAAATAAAATAAAATCCCAAAATAGAAGCACGAATGTGAAGAACGAGATTTAACGTTTCATCTTATGCAATTTTGATTTCATTTTGAATCCATTTCAAAATTATAAAAATTATTCAAAGTTGTTTTTACAGGCATTTTATAATTTTGAATTTTACATAATTTTACATTTTAAAAGTAAATCAGATTTCAAGCTTCACATGTTTATTTTGCAAGAAATAAATTAACTTTCCTTTATGAAAATTCCAGTTTCATTAAAATGGAGTGATTTATATGGCATTTCAAAGGCCATTAGTTTTAAAGCAATAATTTGACTTATTTTTATGAAAATTCTAATTTTATTAAATAGGGGTAATTTATTTATTATATCAAAGTCTACCTTTATTTTCATACTCAAGGTAACATTAAATGAATCCAATCGTCATTTAAGGTTCACATTTAAATATATATTTTAATCATGTATTTCATGCTCAAAGTAGGGTTTAATAATGCAAGATAAAACTTGTTTAAATTTTGCTTAATTAAAAGAAGATAAAATATATCTAAAATACTTCAATATAAATGGAACTAAGGCTTTACATCATGGTCATATGAGGGCCAATCACGTTTTTCTTTTCTTTTAAGTTTCATGAATAATCAATAGCATAACATAATAAAATAAACCAACATAGGCCCCTTGTTAACAGTTACTTGCAAATCACTAAGGTATTCCTAGCACTTATTTAATACATCTTTACAAGATTACAAGCACAAATAAAGTAAAAGAAACCTTGGAAAAATTTATATTTCTTTGCAAGAGAGGGTTTTCTAATCAATACCCTCACTGTGATGGGGATTTTGCAATTGGACAAAATATCCACTCAATAGGACCAAAATGTTAGATTTCTACTATGGTTAACTCTGCATGGTTGGTGGGAAAAATTGGTGCGCTATAAACTGTAGCACTATCAATGGTGAAAACCATGGTCAATAAGGGACACAATTAATGGGTAGAGCCCAGTTGTTCAATGTAGTCGACACTTGCGATAGCAAACAAGCATTGGCTACCACAATAGGGCATCTTCACCCTATATGAAGGTTTAAAAAGCCTTCAACCTATTAAATGTGGGATAAATAATTTTTATTCCCATGAAGATAAATGTCATAGCTTCCCCCTTTATTTACCACATGTTAGGACAAGAATGAGAATTGCTTTATTGTTTTCTTTGATTGGTTGATTTTCTTCTACAATTGGGGAATTTTTTCATCCTGTAACTTCATTTTCAAAGGATAAGTGTGGCTTGTTGATGTGTCATCCTCCTCCTCCTCGAATTCCATCTTCAACAATATCTTGAACCTCTTCAGCTAAAGCTTCAAGGGCCAGTCCCATAGATCTGGGTTGTGCACAAGTAGATCAACCTATGGATTGGCCATGTACACAAAAATTGATCTATTATTTTACCATCTTAATTTGGCACTGTCATGGAAAAATAAGTTCACATGTTTAAAATATCAAGAAGGGTTGTTATCAACAACAAGATTATCCACGTAACTCGTGTCTAAATCAAAACTTGCACCTTCAAATATTATTGTTGTACAATTCTGCCATAGTGGTGATTGTGCCACCAAGAATTTTTAGATGTTTCTCCATGGCTCATCCAAGTTTAACATCCCTATAAGGTCACCTAACAAAGGGATTGCACAACAGGGTGGGTGGATTGCAACCATTTGAAGTTGGTTGTAAGCAATTGATAATGGCTTAGGGTATGCATGCGATAATCTAATAGGTAGGGTGAGGATAAGATCCTTGTAGGCTGATGAGTTTGTCTAAGGCCATGATAGGTCCCTAGTTCATCATAGCATAGTAGAGACCATAAATATTTTCTATATTAATCATGGTATTATCCCATGACCCATCTTATGTGCACCATAAATATGATGATGAAACTATCGAAGGATCCACATACGAGGTAGATACCCAATTCATGGGGTTATTAGGAGATTGAATTTATGGTGCCTTCATTATCTACAAATATGTGGGCATATGTCCACTTGTTCTTCCATCAATTTTGCAAAATCAAATATTAACACAACAATAATGTCTTGCTATGACTAGACAAAAATATGACCCAAAAAGTCGTTGAACATAAAAGTAGATGTGTTATCTGGTTAACTCAACTTTTGGTTTGTCATATTATGACAAACCCAAAATAGATCTAGGAATTTCATAGTCGATCCTGGTGTGAATATTGCATATTTGAATGCAAAGAAGATTATTTCATATTATATCTTGTTGAGTTGGTGGTACTAGTAGATATGAATATCCTTGAGCAGTCTATAGGGTATTAAGGGTTCGATCTACTTCATGATATTTCCTCTATAGCATGATAAAGCAATCTATGGGATGTTCCTCTATGACCCTATAACAACAATAGATTTTACAATGGTGTAGCCTTTGCCTCAAGTAGAGTTTCTAAACATTAGGTCTCTATTAAAATGTAAGAGCTGATAATATGTACAACCATGGATATCAAGAACTTCCATGTAGGAGGTAAAGAAGTCCTATAATCCATCCAAAGTAGGTAATGGATAAAATAATGGATTTTTAGAGGGAAGAGAGAATTTCCATGAAGGAAATTCTCTCTCATAGGATAGGATACCCCTACTCTAATACAAATACAATAGAATTAAATCCAAGATGAATTTGCATTGGAAAGAGGTGCTTCAATAAGCATGGATTACAATTGAATGCCCTTCCAAATAGAAATAATATGATAAATTTGAAAGATGGGTTCTTATCAAGCTACCAAATAGAAACCTCTAGAAGACATTACCAACTAGAAGACTCAGTACCAAGTCCCACGTGACCAATCTAATTCTCACATTTAACAAATTATTCATTAATTTAAAAAATAAAGCTAAGCTCATATCAAGAATAAGTCCTAATCTAATGTTTTATTAAACCTAGAAACTTAAAGCTATGCCTATCACATGATTTCCACAACATACTTACATTTGGAGCATAGGCATTTGTAATAAGGAAATCCAACTTTGAAGACTTGACTAAGATAAGAATAGTCAATTATTTTTCACACTCTAGAGATGACGTATCCCTCATAGAGGTTATAGTTTCATAGAGTTAAAAAATATTTTGAATCTCCCTTATCTCCTGCCTAATAAATCTTACCCTTATTCCATATTACACTCTAAATACTTTCACAACTTGCACAAGTTAATTTAATTTCTTGTAATAATACTATTTTAGATTGATGGTTCTTCATCATGGATCTCACAAATTTGTGCTTGTTAGGGGTATTCATTCCCCTAATATTCCATGATATTATTTTCATTTATTACTTCTTGTTGTGGGATTCTAACCAATCAACACTATTCATATTTCAAGTCCTTTCTAATTTTTTTAAGTGTTTTTCCTTCAAGGTTGGCCTACCCAGCTTCTTTATCTCCTTTACTCCTACATATAGGAGCTTCTTAGCACTCTCTTTAGGAATGGTATTATCCCTAAATACCCTTCAACCAATTATTATTTATTAAATATACATGACAAACCTTATAGATTTGGTTCTCCATGGGCCTTCATATCCCCTACCATTTCTTTATTATTTTCTTCCATTTGATCCATATTTTGTTCATCCTTGTTAGTTACCTTATCTCATGATATTAGATATCTTATTATTAATGTAGTGTCTTGGATTTATACATATTTAGTTTCCTATCTTATGATCAATATTTCACCTTCTTCCATCTCCATTTCCTTCTTTGAGTTTTCTACCTTCACCAATACCAACTTCCTTTATTTTTTCCTTATTTTTTTTTGGATCCCTTCTCTCTCCAACTTCCTATCTTTGAGTCTCTTTACCCTTCTCATAAAAAATTTTGTATTTTTTCTTTCATATTAGACATTTTTTCTTTATTCATACTTACTCAACCTTTCTTTGTAATTCCTCCTCTATCTATTTGGAAAATCCTTTGCTAGATGACTTATCTTGGCATAGATTCTACAATTAAAAGGGCCATTTTTATATATTATGCTTTTATTCCACACACCCATATTAAGACCAATTTATCTCCTTAGGTAGTTTGTATCTTGAATCAACCATAACACATAATCTAGCAAAAATTACTCTTTTTTTTCTTTGGTAACAAAATCCATTGTGAAAAAGTGGCCAAAAGAGTTTGATATGCTCTCAAAAATTCCTTCTCCTAAAATTCTTAAGATAAAGCAAGGAGCCTTACTTATACTAGGGACATATCTATCCTCTCTATGTCAATGCTAAAGCTAAGAGCCTATTTCTTGAGAAATAGACTAGATCTACCCATAAACCATGGGCCTCCTAGAAGATCCCCATGGAAATCTTCCTCATTGTTAAAATAGGTGAGGAAAAAAAATTGGTGTAAAAGAGAATTCCATATGTCCTCTAACATTCTAGTGGTTAGCATCCCATTTCTTGATTTTATCCCCTATTGGTTGTGAGCCTAATAAATTTCCTATTAGAGTATTATTAAGTCTGTTATGTGCTCTTTTATAGATTTTATCAAGCATATTCAAATAAATTCCTCCCTTAGTTTTAGAGGAGATCAATATTTATTGATCCTTGTTTATGGACTCAAAATACTATATCCTCTCATACACCATCCCCAACCTACTACAAACCCACATGACCCTAAAAAACTATTCTCATCTAGTCTCATATCTGCCTCCATATGCTAAAATATCTCAATCATCTCCTTGTAAAACCCTTTATAGGAATATCTAGAAATCATATAATTCCAAGATGTGTAATCTCATTTAGGCATTTTGTCAAACACTTGGTGGGAATATTGGATACCCTCGTACTTCCCATAAAAATCAATAATATTATTTCTAACCTCCATATCAAGGCTAAATCTAGACTAATCCATGTGATGAATCACCTTTTACCCCTCTTCCAATACCTTATTTTTGGCACAACACTAGAGAATAAAAATATAAAAAGGTAATTTACAAAACCAATCTTTGATTCATACTTAAAAAAAGCTCCATGGCTTCTTAGAGTTTTTTCTACTTGGTTAGAATATACAAATTCTCTATGACAATGTAAATGGTGGGCCCCATATGATCGAGGCCTATACTAAATGATCTTTATTTTACAAATCTATGGATAATGAAGGTGTAGAGAGAAAAAAAATAACCCTCAACTATAAATAATTTAAACAATCCTTTACACCTTAGAAAAGTCATCTTAATAAGATGATTTTCATAGAAAATTTCAATGAAATAAAAACTACAAAAATAAGATAATATCATGGCACTAAAGAAAAAATTACTTGGGATCTATGACTAGGAGGGTCCTACCATCCCTAATGAGAATAACCAACCTCTCCTTCTTTGAATGCTAGTCTATGTACTTCTATTTGAAGGTCAAAAGGGCCTTGGAAAAGCTTTGTAGGGTGGTATAGATCTAAGAGGTGTGCCCTTTTCCCTCCACACACATATGTCTATCTACCCCAACAAATAAATTGCAACAATAAAATCACCTAGGATCTATGACTAGGAGGGTCCTACCATGCTTGACGAGGATACCCTACCTTTACTTCTTTGACTCAATTTTATTTTCCACTACAACCCTAACTCATAGATGTTATAGCCCATGCTATAATTTTTTTAGATATTCTATTCTCCACTATAATTCTAACTTGCAAATACCACAATCCACATTATTATATTTTTTAGATTATAGATGCTACAACCTATGCCACCATGTTTCTAGAGCTTCTATTCTCTATTGCAACCCTAGCTCATAGATGTTGTAGAATGAGTCATCATATATTTAGATAGTATGTTCTCCACTACAACCATAGCTCATAGATGACATAGCCCATGTTATCATATTTTTTAAAGCTTCTATTCTCCACTATAATCCTAGCTCATAGATTCTATAGCTTATATCACCATGTTTCTAGAGCTTCTATTCTCCTTTGTAACTCTAGCTCATAGATGTTATCACCTAAGACATCATGTTTCCAAAGATTTTATTCTTCATGTAACCTTAGCTCACAAATTTTGTAACCCATTACACCATGTTTTTGGATCTTCTATTCTATATTGTAATACTAATAATATTTTAGGGTAAACATGGGTTTTTGAAATGGTCTCGGTCCTTTGTATAGTGGTTTGAACTTGGGTAACCTAGATGAAATATTTTAGGGTAAAGCATGGGTTTTTTGAAAGGGTTCTAGACCCTTGTATAGTGGTTTGAAGTTGGATCTCCTATATGAGAATCCAAAGACATAACACTAAGGTATCCCAATAGGGACTAAATTTAGGATAAAACATGGGTTTTTGAGAGGCTATCAGTCCCTTGTACAATGGTTTGAACTTGGATATTTTTAACAAGAACCTAAATACATACCATTGGTATCCTAACATGGATGAATAATTTTGATTTTACTTGTATTAATATAGGCTTATGAAATTTAAACTATAAAAGATTATAATTCTCTTTAGCTTCAAAGTTGTAGGTTTTCCTCTTTCATCTTGGAATTCTATTCTTTCCTCTATTGTGTTTTATTTTCCTTCTTCACAATTCCTTTTGTATCTGCTCTCATTTTTTTAAATTCTCTCCTTTTTGTATGATAGAAAATGGAGTAATCATGCTACTCTCTCCATTTATAATGTGGATCATATTCATGCAAGTGTTAGATTTTGATGCTTAATATTTAAAGTAAAATAACCACAAGATCTAAAATAAAGTTTCTATATAAAATATATGATAATGATAATATTCTATTCATATAAAACTCATAAATAACTTCTGCAAGAACTCATAAAATGGAAATTACCAAATGCTCATGAAAATAATATTTTTATATAAAATAAAGATCTCAAATACAACACACTTCTAAACAATCTTACTCTACATTATGTCTCTCTCTCACACACACACATAGACACATATACAATGGAATGTGACTCTTCATATGGAGTACTCTTGGAATTCACTCTTCTTGAGACTTCACTTTCCTACTTTAAGGACACATGTGCACTCTTACATAAAGAACACTTGTACATATCTACACTCATCATACTTACATACTTAACTACAAGACACTTGTGTATTTCCTACATATTATTACATTACATAAAGTAAAATTCACTCTCTAACTTAAGACACACTCCTAATCTAAAGAAGTACCCAAGGTGGTGCATTAACATGTACCAAATAATGTAATACACTCCAACACCCCCTTGTATTACATTATTTAGTTATTTAAGACTTTAGTCTTCAATTTATCTCTAGTAAATTTATATCTGGAGTCTTCAAATAAGTATCTTCTTTTGGTTCAATCTTCATTTTTCCTCTCTTGATCTGATTCTTTTTCTTGCTTCACTTTTTCTTCTGTTTCTATATTTTCATTGATGGTATGTCTTTGATGCAATGAGTTAGTAAATCATCACAATAATATGACCTTTTTTTGATGACTCTTCTTTGAGATAATTATATGAATCATTTCTTTCAACTTGTATATTTTCTTGAAAATTTTCAAATATAATTAATGAAAGATACATCATTAGACATTCTTCTTAAGTGAGTACAATGGTATTTTGAGACTTTAAACAAGATCTAAAAATCTTCACATGAAGATATCCCATAAATATAGTAAAATTTCCTTCTTTATATTCTTTCAAAAACAAAATCAATTTATCCTTTAGAACATAAAATATTCGATCTCCATCAATGTTGGGTATTAAGCCATGTGAATAAAACCTGAGTGCATGTAACATTTCTTCACTATCTTCATTAAATACTTTCTTCACTATTTCATCCATGATTCTTTAGCTTTGTATATTTTAAACCTTTGAAGTAGAATTCCTTATAGCTCCCTAGGATTTTGAATGTAATATAGCTTCGATAAAATACTTAGCTTTCTAAGTTTTCCTTTGAGTTGAATTTCTTTTGTCTCTCTAATTATGAGTGGAAAGACTAAAGATAATTTCCATGCAATTTCAATTTTGATAAAACTATCTACTTTCAAAAAAATTAAGTTGGATTTCTTAATTCTAATTAATTTTGAATGAGAGACTAATGTAAATTTATTTTTCTAAATTTCCAAAAAACTCTATGTTATATTCCTTATATGTCCCAAATTCCAAAAATATGATTTCTAAATTCTAAATTTCACAATCCTATGTTGGTGTTGTATACTTTATAACTCCCCAATTAGAAATTTAGTAAAAATATATTTTCAAATTTATTCCTAATTTGATGTTGGACTCCTTATTTCTCCAAAATTATCAATTTGTAAAAATTTCAAATTGCTTTACAAAATCAAAAAAAATAATTACAAAACATGTAATTATCTTCCCAAAACCTTAAACCAGCTTTTCAAAATTTCACAAAACTTTCCAAAATACAGTAATAAAATATCTAAGGTTTGATTTATCACTTATAAACCTTATACCTCCAATAGCATTAATTAATCAATATGATAATATAATAATCAAACTAAATATTTCATAAACCAATTATAAATTCCTCCTTATTCCTCATTATAATATGAAATTTACCTCAATAATTTCGGTGTACGCTATTATGGGTAAAAAAATTGGTCTTTAGTGTTGAAGAGTCAATAGACTTCTTGCTGCAAGGTGCTCTCCTATTTTTGCAACCTGAACTTCCTTCCAAAATGAATCTCACTTGTGCTATTTATGGCCCATGCATTAATAAATGCCTCATGTTTTAATTCTCTCCCATATTGTTGGTGTTCTATTTCTAATACACCAAATGGTAAGTAATGACTTTACCTCTTCATCTCACATGCCATAGGTCTCCTTTAACGCTTTAATTATTTAACACCCTTCCTCACTATGTAACACTTGGTAATGATCAACCTGAAGTGTTTTCAAGGTGTTATGGTATCTTGAACATTTCAGTCAACATGTGGCATCTCACCACTTGTAATCCCAACATACACTTGTGTGGTGGTTCATACTCAATGTGGATGTTTTCTTTTCCATGGTGGCTATACCTCAGAAATATGGTGGCTCCTTTTCCACATGATTATTGGCCAAGCTTCTTTGATAAAGATTTTACTTTCTAGATAATATTTCTTCTCCAATATTTTCTATGAAAATATTAACTTATTCAATTTCTAAAAATCTTCTTTCCTTATATCAAATCTAACTTCTTTTTGCTATCTACAATATGTAGATTCTAATATGATGCAGATGCAATCTTCTTCAACTTTGAAGACTTAAAATTAAAATTTATTTTACTATTCTATAAACTCTAATATGGTGCTTAGAATAAACCAATTTTTAATACTTGGACAAAAATACTTTTAAAGTACCAATATTTCAAACCTCTTTGGCCTCCTTCATAGCTAATTTTCTTGGATTTTTTTTTTTTATGTCCAAGCTTATAGAAATTTGTAGCTTGTCTCCTTTACAATATGCTGCCAAAAACTATCTTCTTCTTCCTCCAATAATGCTGTTAAAAAATCTGCTCTTTCTCCTATCAAATTCTGCCCAATTGTTTTGAAAGTCGCATCTCCTTTGCTTCTCAAAATGATGTTCAAAGTGAGATCCTATCTCCTTCCAAATATGTTGTCCAGAATTATTTCAATTTGTAGCTAAGTTCTTCTTAAAATACTGTCTAAAATACAGCTCTATCTCCTTCAACTTGCTGCCCAAATTCTCTGAAATTTGTAACACCAAATGCAGTCCAATATGCTGCCTCTAACTCTTCCAATTCTCTATATTTTTTCTGTACACAAACTTTGTATTTTGCAGCTCCAAATTATGCCAATATGCTGCCTTTTTCCTGTTCAAAACCTGCCTATATATCCTTCAATTATCTGCCTTAAATTACTACCAATTCCTATTTCAATCAGCTATCCAAAAAACACTTCTAAAACTGCCCAAAACTTCTCCAATTGCAGCTCTTCTATATCCTTATAATGCTGCCCAGATTTGTAGTCCAAAATCTTCAAATGATGCTTCAAAATTCTGATTTCTCCCCATATATATTGCTGTTCTAAAACTCTTCAAATTCTTCCCCAAAAATCTGAAATATTCTCCTTCAAAAACTTTAATAGCTATCTCCAAAAATATCAATTTATGGCCTCTTTCAATATTCTTTCTCCTCCTTAGCTTCCACTGAATTTTATATTCAAATTTGACCTCTTTTATGGCCTCTTATTCAAGAATATGAATGTCTTGAAGTCTTCAAAAAACACTTTCTCAAATTTAGAAAACTTCTTGCCAAAATTCTTCTCCTTGAATTAGTTTCACAAATCCTTTTAGGCTTGTTGTTGGATGACAACAATTGTTCCAATTTTGATGTGATTACATCTTTTTAAGAGTTTCTTCTTCTTGAAATATTCTACCTCAAACTTTCTTCAAATATTCTCTAGTGGCCACTTCTTCAATTTCTCAATAGGACTTCCCTATTCTCCTTCTTTCTCCTTCAAAATTTCAATGAACCTTTTTCTTAGGCCTCCTAAATATTCTCTCTCAAATATCTTATCTCCTTTCTCAAATTTGCAATAGGGACCTCTTCTCTTGAGTCTCCTCTTTCTCAATCTTCAATAGGGCTTCTCTAGCCTCTTTCTCTCTTCTTCTTTCAATATGCTATGGGGATATATTTTTTGTATCTCCTCAATCTTCAATATCCAATATTCTATGAGGATATCTTTCTTGGATCTCCTCAATCTTAAATATTCAATATTCTATGGGGTCACTTTATTGTACCTCATCAATCTCCAATCTTCAATATCCAATGGGACCTCTTTCTTGGACCCCCTTAATCTTCAATATCTACTCTTTCGTTGCAACTCCAAAATTAATTCTTGCGCGAGGAAAGCACATAGAATTTTAGGCAATTGAAGGTGAAATTCTTCTCTATATATTGTAGGAATCTTCTCAACTTATAAGAACTAATTTTATGCAACAAAATATTAGATAACAACAATCAAATACATCCAAATCTCTAAAATTCTGAAGTCAGTAAACTACACTAGTTCTTCAATATAGTGGAAAAAAATCTATATTAAGTCCTAGTATTCATGAGTTATTTTAAAACCCTGTGGAAAGACTCTAGCCAAATAGCAACTTTCAAATTCTATAAAATAAATCTCCCTATATCCTATCAATCTCCCTTGTGGATCTAATACCATTGTTAGCTTTTGATGCTTAATACTTAAATCAAAATAACCACAAGATCTAAAATAAAGTTGTTATATATAATATATGATAATGGAAATATTATAATCATATAAAACTCATAAAATGACCATTACCAAATGCTCACAAAAATAGTATTTTTTTTGGTAAGTTAAGATTTCATTAAAAAGGGTTTTGAAAGGGCCCCAAAACCTTTTTACAACAGGTCACCAAACCAAATACAAGGCCATAGGATAGGCTGAAGGAAAATCCCAAGGATGGGCCAGAGGAAATGCCAAAGGATAGGCCAAAGGAAAGGCCAAAGGAAAGCCTGAAGGAAAAGCACATGAAAAATGTGCCCAAAAATAGAGCATTCCGCCCAAGCGGGAAAATTTTTAAAAATCCTACCCAACAAGAAATTATAAAATCCTATCCAGTGGGAAATTTTAAAAATCCCTCCAAAGCAAGGAATATTTTTTTAAAAAAGCCTACGTAGGGGATAAACAAGAAACTGGTATTTTTCCAAGAAAATACTAGAGAAACAAAACAACCACCCATAAAACCACCCCGAGAAATAGGATGGAATAGAGGAGCCATCAAGAAGGAAAATACCATCCAGGGAGGTCCAGGATACATGTAAGGATACAAGAAAAAAGACCAAAATAGCATCCCACATAGGACTGAAAAATAGAACAACAATCTAAGGATCTCCATAGGCCATGAAATCCCCTTGCAATGAGGTTGAACTACAAAGACACCAAAATAAGCAAAGGAAGAAGTAGAAGTAGAACCACAAGCCATGGGAAAGAGGTAGGAAATTTCCTAGGGAACCCAAAATGAAGGAGCCACAAGTTTAACAAGCTACATGTGTTAAGCACAGGTCTCCCCCAAACCAAAAAATACAACAAGAAACCCTAGACAACCTTAAAACCATCAACGAATAGCTTCAGGGAACTAGATAAGGAAGTCTAGTGAGATCACAATAGCAAGAAAAGTAGAGGTCCCTCACAAAGGCATGAAAAATGCTAAGAACCCACCAAGAGGCCCACATCCATGAACCCAAAGAGTAGAATCATAGCAATAAGCACATGGTCCCTCCCAAACAAAAAATATGCTATGTAAAATTGCTCAAAAATCAACTCTTCCAAAGCCACGACCACACCTGGAGAACCTCTGAAACCTAGAACCAAGTAGAAACTTACAAAAAACCTAGGACACACTATTATCACCAAGGAAAAGGATCCCTAAAGTAGCACATAAAACCTAGGGAAGTTCCCAGGGACATTCCAGACCAGAGGCACACAAAAGAACCCTTCAAACAATTTGGAAAGGGGTAGACAAAAGGAAAAGTGACCTTCCACCCTAAGGAGATTATCTGCCAAACTAGGCAGTCAAGAAGGAAGGGCTAGGGAAGTTCCAAGGAACTAGGATAGGACCAGGGAAGGGAGAAGCAATAAAGAATAACAAGACTTCCCAAGGAAG
Organism: Wollemia nobilis; assembly: GCA_028583015.1. Lineage (NCBI taxonomy): Eukaryota > Viridiplantae > Streptophyta > Pinopsida > Araucariales > Araucariaceae > Wollemia > Wollemia nobilis. Next base: position 6,392,514 of record JAQPPZ010000456.1, read on the forward strand.
TCCCTTGCAGTCCCCCCTCTTATTGCAACCATCCATAAAAATAGTATTTTGATATAGAATAAAGATCTCAAATACACCATACTTCCACACATTCTCACTCTACATTATGTCACACACACACATAGACACATATATAATGGAATGTGACTCTCATATGGAGTACTCCTGGCCTTCACTCTTCTTGGGAATCTTCAATTTTCTACTCTAAGGACACATGTGCACTCTTACATAAAGGACACTTGTGCACATCTACACTCATCATACTTGCATACTTAACTATAATACATTTATGCATTTCCTACACATTATTACATTACATAAAGTAAATATTCACTCTCTAATCAAAGATACACTCCTAATATAAATATGTACCCAATGTGGTATATTATCATGTACTAAATAGTGTAATATACTCCAACAGTAAGACAAGTGGGATTAGTTAGGATTTTATTTTATTTTAATATTTACTTCTAAAGTTAATTATAAGGGTGTGAATAATGTGTTGATTGGAAATGGTTCCTAATTATTTCCATTAATGACTTTTGATATTTTTTTAGTTTTTGAGGATACATGTAGTGGGAGAGATCTATCACAGGTCCTAATAAGGTGTAGAAAATATGAAATAATGGAATTCTGTAATATGACTAAAATATACTATAAATAGAAAGTGGTAAAAATACAATGTAGTATGGAGGTGATGGTCACTCCATTAATATAAGCTAAAGAACTACAATGTGCTCCATCAAGGAGCTATACTAATATCTACTACTCTCTACTATAAAGAACATGATGAACTTGATATTCTTGATCTACTTGATATCTTACTATGAGGTCCTTTATATAGGAAGATATATTCCTTGGTCAAAACTCTACTTAGCTATACAAGGGGACACCTTGCACATTATAACTTGCACATTGACACTTGTGCATTTATTACATTGCTTCAAGTAACTAGCTAACTTTCCCCTAAAGTAATCGCCTACTCTAACTATGTACTAAAGGTGGTACATTTACATGATCCAAATAATGTAATATACTTTAACACCCCCTTGTATTACATTATTTGGGTATTTCAATATTCAATATAGATCTTCTTCTATTGGGTACTGGAACTTGTATCCTCCTTCATTGCTTACTATAACTTGATCAAGTTAGTATCTTCATATGATTCAAAGAGATTTTTAGCTAAGGGTTCTTCTATATTTTAAAAATACCCATCTAGTTTAGTCTTTATGGTTCCTTTGTTATTCATGTATTCTTTGCTATGGTGTCTTCGAGCATGTATTTTCTTTCTTTTCCTCCTTCTCCTACGATTTTGCATTAGTACTAGTGGAATTTATGCTTCATGAGGAGTCAGTCTATCATCACAAAAATATTTATTTGTATTGATATCTTGCTTCATGTGTTGAGTGAGTATAAATACAATTAATGATAGGTAAATCATCAAAAACTCCTCGAATGTGAATATAACTATCTTTTGTGAATTCCACCATGTATTGAAGAGGTTTTCATGAAGATAACCAATTAATACTTCAAAGGTACTCTCTTTTGCTTCTTTAAGAAATAAGGAGAATCTCTCCTTATCAATAGTTGATATATTCTCATACCCTTTAAGGGTATCTATCAGGTTTTGAGAATACAATTCCATTTAATGAAATAATTATTCATTAATAAAGGCATTTCTTAATATTTCATCCATATTCCTTCTTTTTTTTGGTAGATAAGATATTATAGCATTAATACCAGGTTTTACAGGTTGACCCAAAACCTTTTACAAAAATCAGCCCAGGGTTGTTGATGAACATGTCCTTACTAAGGATCCTATATATGTAAAATCTACATGCCGCCAAAGCCATTACATCCGGTAAGGCACATAGCCTGTTATCAAAAAGAAACTTCCCATACAACATTTTGGGTATACCCCGAGAAAACACACCTGCATCATAATTACAAAAAAAGAAACAGACACAGATCCCTTCCTTGAAACAGTGGAGAAACAAAAAGCTGCAGACACACATAGCAGAGTACTAAAAAAAACTCCCACAAGCTCTGTATTGACAGTTACTCTTAATAATTCTTTGGTAATTGCTTTCTTCCATATATGACATGCTTTGGGACCACATCCCATCTTGGCCAATCAGCCTTGGAGAAGTGAACCTGCTAGCTAGATTTATGGCGATGGCTATCTAGTGGTCCACGTGGCTCTGGTTCGAAGTCTTATATTGTCATTTCTTTCCTACCCTATGATTATCAACCAACCTCAAATTACTAAGATGACTAGGAGCCATGTTATTCTGACATGTGACTATCCCCATTAGTCTTTGTGGTATTTCCAAGCAGCATCCACCAAGACTGATAACTCGGATAATTTTTATTGTGAGTCCATTTCAAAAAGAGACGGGAATACTCATAGCCTTCGAACTTACAGTGCCTTCCCTATTGGTAAATTTGACTATCATTCTTGGCATTCTTGTTGAATAAGCTCCTCTACTTCGCTCGAGACACCGTGTTCCCATTTGAAAAGTCCATCACCATCGACACCCAAATTGGCCAACTTATCAACAACTTTGTTAGCTTCCCGAAAGACATGTTGGGCTTTTCTATCCTGTCTTCCCTAGAAAAGGATCCTAGCCTCTTCAACAATTGTTTTAATCCTCCAAGGAGGTGTTTTCCAATTATTGAGGAGATTTATAACATGCATAGAGTCTCCTTCTATGATCAAATTGCCTTCTAAGTCTTGAGTCATTTGAAGGCCTCTCCACATAGCTCTAGCTTCAACTTCATTGTTCATCCTTGTTCCCAAATATTCAAAAAATGCAAGCATCATATTCCCATTATGATCTCGCACAATACCACCAATGCCTACTCTGCCAGGATTGTCCTTAGCCGCTCCATAAAAATTAAGCTTAAACCAACCCGTAGGAGGTGGGGACCACTTAACATTGGCTCTAGGGTTGACTACCCTAGGCACAGACTCATCTAACAAGGTTAAGCTTAAATATTGAGCAATCGTGGTCTCCTGTAGATGAGGTTTACGACTATCAAAAGGGATAAGGTTCACATTCTCATTGGCAAAGGATAGGATCCTAGCAATGATAGTTTGATGATCATGGATAGACTCATTAAAGACTCTATGGTTCCTTTCTAACCACACCTGCCAAAGATAGTGATTGAGACAAATTTTCCACATGTATCTAAGTCTTTGGCTTGAAAAGGGGCAAGGCCACTAGATGAACAAATCAAGTACGATGGCTGGTTTAACCCAAGAAATATTGAAGGCCTAAAAACCCCACTTAGGATAGTCAAGGAAAAAGGGCACTCAAGGAAAATGTGATAAATGGTCTCCCAATTAGCCCTGCACAGATAACAATGATTAGTGATACAAATACCTTTACGCATCATATTATCAATGGTTAGAATTCTTCCTTGGATAACCAACCATGAAAAGACTACAATTTTTGGAATTAAATTTTTTATCCAAACTAAGTCCTTTTGGAGGACAAAATCCTCGTCATCAAGAAGAAGCTTGTAAGCTGATTTAATAGTGAACTGCCCATTTTTCGTAGGAGCCCAGGTCACTTGATCTTCCTTGGGTCTCATGGGGATAAACTATTGCTCGAGAATGTTACAAAGATCATTTGATTCCACTTGAAATCCTTGAATCCTTATTTGTTTCCACTTCATTCTGCCTCTGTCCTCAACCATATAATCGGAGACTTTTCTGCCAATGAGTTCTTCCATGATATCTCTGATTCGGGCTAAGTTAGGATATTGCGTCAGTGGTTCATCCTTAGCCCACCTATCATTCCAAAAATTTATCCTCTCACCATTGCCTAAAACCCATCTTAAACCTTTTTTGATGATTTCCTTACAATTGAGAATTGCTTTCCAAAAAGTAGAACCTCTGATTGGAACTGAGTCACTTAGAAATTCCATATTTTGAAGATACTTTCATTTGATGATAGTTGTCCATTCATTTTCTTCACCAAAAATGAGGTGCCATGCCTGCTTAGCTAGTAAAGCTAAATTCATATGAGCAATTCTCCTCAGACCTAAGCCCCCATTTTCCCTGGGTCTACACACTTTGGTCCATCCTACAAGGTGTATCCTTTTTTCTCCTCTGATCCAATCCATAAAAATTCTTTTTGGAGTTTCTCAATTTTTTGGAAAACCTTCACAAGGGCTTTGAAAATGGAGAGGAAATAGACTGGAATGCTCTGAAGAGAGGCCTTAGTGAGGGTCAACTTTCCTGCTTGAGATAGAAGATGACCTTTCCATCCAACAAGTTTTTTTTGAATTCTTTCAATAACCCTGTCCCACATTGACTCTCTCGGAGAACCAATGAAAAGAGGGAGACCAAGATACGAAGTGGGGAGGTTTGCTATATCACACCCTAAAATTTTTGCAATCCTTCCTTACCTCTGAATGGGGGTGTTCAAGAAATATAACTTGCTTTTACTAAAATTAACTTTCTGACCAACAACATCCTCGTAGAGTTGCAGGATGTATTTAATTCTTTTGGCCTCAACCACCGATGCCTTAGTCAATAGAAGGGTATCATCGATGAATTGTTGGTGAGAAACAACCCTAGTGAGAGATGTTGCCTTGATTCCTAATATTAGCCTTGAACTGCAAGCATTTTTTATGGTTCTGCCTAAATCTTCTACCACAATGATGAATAACATGGGGCTGATAGGGTCCCCCTACCAAATTCCTCTATGACTTTGAAAGTAACCAATAGTTGTTCCATTAACCATAATCGAGAACCATGCTTTAGAAATGCATTCTTTGATCAAATTAACCCATTGGTGGTGAAAACCAAACTTAAGGAGGACAACAATCAGAAAGTCCCAATTTAGCCTATCAAATGCTTTGTTCATATCAAGCTTGAGGGCAAAAATAGACCTGTTAGTCTTATGAGCAGAGTGTAGAGCTTCATGAACTGTGATAACTCCATCCAAGATTGACCTACCCTAGACAGAGCTTCCCTGGCATGGATCTATGATGTGGGGTAGAACATCTCTCATTCTATTTGCAATGGCTTTAGTTAGGATCTTGTAAGAAACATTGCATAGATTGATTGGCCTGAAGTCAACCATAGATTCAAGGGTTTGCTTCTTAGGAATTAGAGAAATAAAAGTAGAGTTGAGACCTTTTGGGATATGATTGCTTGCTTGGAATTATCTGATAGTAGAAATTACATCCTCACTTACGATGTCCCAAAAATCTTGATAGAAATGAGGGGGAAAGCCATCGGGTCCCGGGGCTTTGTCTGGCTCCATGCTAAACAAGGCTTCCTTAATTTCCTCATCAGAAAAGGGAGCTAGAAGCTTAAGGTTTATATCCTCATTTATTATGCTAGGAATGGATTGCAAGAGAATATCTTTGGCCTCCTCATTGCACTATGATTCCTGACCAAGGATAGAATTGAAATAAGTTACTACCTCCTTTTTTATTTCTGTTAAGTCCTGAGTAATAGAACCATCTACTTTTTTTAAATTTATCTTGTTATTGCTTCTATTTCTAAGCGTGGTGACGTGAAAAAACTTGGAATTTGAATCTCCATATTTCAACCAAAGAGCCCTTGATTTTTGCCTCCAATAGATTTCCTCACAGGCCAAAATGTTATGAAACTCTGCTAGTTTTGTCCGTTCCTCCTGCCTAGTAGTTTCATCAACATCACCATGTTGAATCCTCTGATCAATTATCTTCAAACTTTCAACAACCTATTTTTTATTTTCAAAGAGGTTCCCAAAGACCTCTTTGTTCCAAGTTCGAAGCTTTTCCTTAACAAACTTTAATTTGCCAACAAGTTTAAAAGTTGCACTACCCCTGACAGGTTGCTGCCACCACTGAATTAAGTTATCTCTAAAACTAGAATGTTTGATCCACATAGATTGAAATATGAAAGGTTTCTTGAAGGACAGAGAGTTAGGGATCTCCAAAAAATGGGATTATGATCAGAGGTAATTTTAGGAAGGGCTTGCAGGGTAGAATCACCGAACAGAGTTGTAGCCTCCTTTGATAGAAAAACCTGTCAAGCCTTTCTTGAATGAGATGACACCCTATCCATCGATTGCTCCAGGTATAATTTGCTCCTCTAAGTTTTACATCCATCAACATGTTGGAGTTCACAAAGTCATTGAACTCATCCATGCTCCTGATAGGTGGTCCATTTCCACCCATTTTGTCTGAAGGGTAAAGAGGAGTGTTAAAATCCCCAGCCAGAATCTAGGGGACATTATGGAAGATTTCACTCAGATTGCCTAAGTACTCCCACAATAGAGCTCTCCCTTGAATTGAAGTCGGGGCATAAATATTTGAAAGGATCCATGACCTATTGTTGTTTATTTCCTTAAATAAAACACTAAGAACCCTATCATATTTTTGAATAATGGTGCCTTCTACTATCCGAGGATCCCACAAAGTCATAAGGCCTCCAGACGCTCCTCTGGATGATTTGCAAACCATCTCCCCTTGATTCCAGATTTTTTTGCTACTTTTTTTGACTGAATCTCATCAATTTTTGTTTCTTGCAACATGATAATAGTTGGATTCACTTGATTTCTTATTGCACTGACTTCCCTATGTTTGGGCAGGCCATTGAGGCCTCTCACGTTCCATGAGAGGAACTTCATTTAGATTGTTTGGGATTTCTTCCTCTCCCCTCCCTTGAGGGGGTTTTCCTAATTTGTTGTCTTCAGAACCCGAAATAACCTGTTGAAACAAGGTTCTCTATTTTCCATTGGCAATGTCATTATCAGTTTTAATTTTTTGATGCTCAACATTTGATATTCTCCCTCTTCTTTTTTCACTACCAAAATCTATAGGAGACTTCACAATGCTCCTGGTTTGTTTAGGACTAAACTGGGGGGAGGCAATTTGTTGCAGAACCGGACTGCCATATTCCTTAGTCTGAAGAGTTTCACATATCTCCACCCCTACATCCAAATATTCTCCTTTTTTCCTGTATTCCCCTGGTCTATGGGATGGCCCCTCAGTAGGATTCACCTGGCTCCTAGTGATGATGTTAGGGAGATGAGATTTTTTATTTTCCAATGCCTCAAATTTCTTCCTAAGTTCTTCAACATTAGGGTTTGGCTTTGGGATGCCCACTAGGCTTGAAGTATTTTTAGCATTGGGGTTTAAGGATCCCGACTTGGATGGGGATTCTAGAGATCGAGCATTAGGGTTTGGCTTTGTGATGCCCATGGGGCTTACAATAATTTTAGCATTAGGGTTTGAGGATCCTGACTTGGATGGGGATTCTAGAGAGTCAGAAAGGTTAGCCTGAAGGTTCTGGGCTTCCATGTCTTTCGATAATCCTCCTACTCCCATATTGGATAGAATTGAAAATTTATTTGAAACTAGAGGATTGGAACTTACCCGAGTATTTTGGTTGCCAACAACCTATTGTTTTCCTTTGTCTTGTTGGGACCCTGCACCCTCTCTTTTATTTTTTTGGTAGACATAGTTTCCTGATTGAAATCACCTCTACAGGGAAACTCCTCAAATTTCCTCTATCTAGCATTCCCTGCTTCTACTTTTCTCTATTCATTGCCAGGTTAGGGCACTGATTGCATAGATGTCCTTGATTTTTGCATTCTGCATAGAATGTCGGTCTGTTCTCATATTCTATCAACTATTTTTGATAGTATTCTCCATACTCTAGCTCCACAAACCTTGGCAATTCATTATCCAAATTAGCATTTACGCAGATTCATGCATGAGTCATCCTTGTCCTGGCCAAGGTCGCATGGTCAATGGAGATCAGGTCCCCTATAGTTCTGGCTATGCCCTGCAGCCAATATTCATTGAATAACTAGGTAGGTAGACTCGAGAGACGAACCCAAATAGGGGCAATGTTAATATTTTGCTTTTCAAGGTCAAAATATTCACCCCATCATCTGAGAAAAAGGCTCCTTTTGCCCAAAAACCAAGGACCTCCTATTAAAATGTGGTTAGCATCCTCCATATTGTTAAAATGGATAATGAAGAACCCTCGAGTTAGAGCTACCAACTCCAAGCTGCCTACCGGTCGCCATTTACCCGTCGCCCAAGCCCTGATAGTCTCCATGTCCGGCCTACCTCCCAAAAACTTGCCTACCAGGGAGAATTCTTCCATTGAAAGAAAAGGGCTCATGGAACTTGTCGGGGCCAAAATTTTATTATTTACTAGAACTAGGGGTGAAGAGAGAGAACCTCCTTTCTTTTTCCTCTAAGAGTCTCAACAAAAGACAACCACTTCTTGGGCCCCGCATTGTCCTTCGTATATTTTTTATCAAGGTCTTTCTGAGGAGGGTCGGGCCCTCGCATGATGCCCACCTCCAAATCTACCATAGCCTGACCACCTTCCTCTAGATCCTCGCTTGATCCATGCTCGAGGTTCCCACCCACCCCTTCCATACCTGCTCTACCTCTACCACCTTGGCTGAGATTCCTGCCCAAAAAATTCAAACCCTCACTCCCGTCGCACCCGCTAAACCTCAGCTCACTCATTCCTGATGATGCAATAGCCATCCATATTCCTTCTTGATAGTATTTCTTTCTATTCCTTAGGGTTGTAGAAATGGATTTGATAGAACCTTTGTAGTAGACTCCCTTATGTCTCCCTAGTAGATGACATGTAGTATTCTTTTTGTTTCCTTAATATCTGTAGAATACTATATCTTTCTTGAGTAAATGATCCAATTTGATAAACCTATCCAAGGCTTAGATTTTGTAGAGTCCTTATATCTCCCTAGTTAAGAGATGTGAATTAATTTGATAAAACCTTTATAGAACTTAGGTTTTGTGGACTTCCTTATGACTCCCAAATGAATTGAGTACTTGATAAACTTTGATAAATGCTATTATTATCAAGTTTTGTAGAATACCTTATGACTCCCTAGTGATTTTGGATATGCTATATGAGTGATAAAGTGCTTTTGGGAATAGTAGTTCAATTTTGGGTTGATTTTGTAAAGTTTTGTAAATAACAAAAATCAACTTCTATTACTCCTTATTTCTCCTATTGAACTAAGCACTTGTTAATTTGATGAAGTTCTAATGGTTGGATTTCTTTTATCCCTTTAATGTGATTTTGAGACAAGTATACCAATTAATTCCAACTCTTGATATTCCTTGATGAACTTCCTTTTATAGCCTTTTAATGTTTCTAAATTCCAATAATCTAATTTTGGTGTAGTATTCCTTATAACTCCCTAATTTGGAATATTAGAAAACAATAATATTTGCAAATAATAGAAATTTAATTTTTCCAAGTAGAAATCCTTATTTCTCCTATGTTTTAAATTGCAAATATTAAGCTATTTTTGGTGTATGGTTCCCCTTTAATTTTTGATTTCAAATGTGGTTGATTTCCCTATAGTTTCAACCTTTTATCATAACCCTTATAACTCCTTTAATGAAAGCAAATTTAATAAAGTAATTTCTTACCTTTATAATGTTGCAAACCTTAAGTATTCGGTGCAGAATTTGGACGTGGATGACAACACTCTTTAATGCTGGTCTTGAATCCTTTCTATGGTGGATGGCGGTAGACTCTCCTTTGACTGCAATATTTGGACAATGGGTGCCTCAATTCTTGCTCCACTTTAAATGCTTTGACCAAGAGCTTTGAATGCTCTTTTCTCCTCTTACACGTTGCACACCTCTACTACTATGAATGTGCTTCCCTCCTTGGTCTTTGGCACCTCAAATAGGAAGATGATATTTTAGAAAATGACAAGTGTCATGGTAGTTTCTTTCAATGCTTGGAGAAGGTAGATGCTATTTGACACTTGTTGAACTTGTTGTAGGAAGGAAGATAGATGTTAGAGTCTTTATGTGAGCACTTATATAGCTTGGTGACAAGTGTCACCCCTTCTCTAACACAAGTAACACTCTTTTGTGTAACGCTTCTTTGGACTATTCCTTTCAAGCGTGTAGAATTTGAGCATTATTTTGAGTGCTCATATGGAAGGTGTTAGGGTTTCTTCAAAGGTGACAAGTGGCACATTTTCTCTTTTGCATGAACCTACCTTCTTAATGTATTCTTGCAAGCTTCCTCAATGTATTATTTCCAACTCTTTCTTTGCTGTGTTTTCTCCTCAATGCTTCGATGGTGCTTGGTATGTGAGTTGGTTCCAGCTGGGATAATGAGCAATGCTTTGATGGCTTTGAGCTAGGATTGTGAGAAATGCTATGGTGGAGGTTTTGTGACACTCCAATGGTGATTTTGAATGCTCTTTGTGGATGTACATCTAGCTCTTTATGCTTTGATTTTCTCCTACTTTCAAGTTGTTGTATTTTTACCTTTGTGAATGATAGCTTCTCCTTGTGCTATGCTATGTATGCTTTGCAGGTTGCTTATTGTGGTTGTCCAAACCATGGATGATGTGAGCTCTTTGAAGGCCCTTTTTACCTTGCTTGGATGATGCTTCTCTATGGCCACTTTGAGATGTTCCTTGCTTGTAAAGAATGTGTCTTTATGACACTTAGACCTTGTCCTTTCTCCTACATAGGATAGAATATTATGGTGCAAGATAATGTAAATAAAATTGTAAATAGAATACCTTCTTTTGCACCTCCTTTTGCAAGATTTTTCTGCTAGTTTTAATGGTGACTTTCTTGTAGGTAAGGGCTGATTTGACGTTGTCTCCTTTGCTAGACAACTCTCTCCTTTTGCTTGGTTAATCTGGTAATAAATCCAAGCTAATAACCATGTAGATAGAAGCTTTTGAAGAAGTAGTTTCTACACTAATTTTCACCTGTAAAAAACCCTTAGTGCACCTTGAATCTGAGACTCACCAAGTCTCGATTTGTAGCTTCTTTTACTGATTTTGATGGTGGATTTCTTCTCCACTTCTTGGAGGAATCTGATCTATTTTTGGTGGCTTATTTGGGCCATGAAATGCTGTAGGTTTTGTGCACCAAATAGTGTCTCTAGACACTTTGATAATCTATTGGTTTTGTGCCCTTGATCTTGACAATCAAAAAACACAAACTAACCCTTTTTTAGAGTAACTAGTTAAATATCAACTAGTATAGTGCAAATGGATTAATAATACCTCCAACTTAATGCACTTTAATGGTAACAATAATCTCACCTTATTTCTCCTGTAAATAAACTCTCAAAGTAGTTTCTAATGCACTTAATAATCTCTGCAACTTTTAAGAGTAATTTGAAAAGAACCCTTAATGAATAATCTACAATTTTCACTACAATCAATATTGTAGGATGTAGTCTTCTTTGCTTCCTAGATAGATAATAGGTAGGTGATAATTTTATTTCTTTCAAAAAATATCCAACTCCTATTTTAATGTGCAAATATATCTTAAAATGAACTCTCCTTTTTGCACTTTCTTGAAGACTATAATATAAGCCCTTTTTCTTTGCAACTTTAATCCCAATATGGTGCTTAATAGAATTTGATAATGAACCCTAATTTGAAGTTCAACTGATTGCACCCAAGTTGCTTACCTTTTAATGGATTCTATAGATGATGTAGATCTTGGTGTTTAGATTCACCAAGTTGCTACCCTAAGATGAATGAATTTCATAGCTTCTTGTTGGTTGTCCAAAATAGCTTCTTGCTTCACCAAACTGTGGTCTCAAACCTTCTATCTTGAGCCTAGGGTTTGGTGGCTTAATCCTTCCAGTGGTCTTCAATTTTCTATAGTAGATTCAAAAAGTCCTTGCTTCTGAAATGTGCCTTCTTGCTATGAGAGGTAATCTCCAAATCTCTTGGATTTGGTAGGCTTCTTCTTCTATCTAAGTCCTCCTTCAATCTTCTTCTTGACTTCAAACAGGATCTTCTTCTCAAGATTTTGAATATCTTGAGGTCTTCACTGGATTCTTCTTTGGGATTTGGTACTCTTTACCAAATTCTTCTCCTCTTGGGCTTGTTGTTGGATGGTGATAATTATCCCAAGTCCTTCACTATCAGGAGCTTCTCCTTGGTAGTGGATTTCTCCAATGAGTTCTTCTAGGAACTCTTTTGATGATGCTTCTACAAGCTCTGCAACAAGGCTCTCCAAGCCTTCTTCTTTTTCCTCCTTGAGACCTCTCCAAGGTCTTCAATATTACAGCTTCTATGGTCTTTCAAATGAGACCTTTCCTTCAACCTTCTGCTTGTGGAAGTGTTGGTAATAATGAGATCTTCTTCTTGGATCTCTAAAATTTATTGCTTCTCTGATCAGGAATAGGACTTTGCTAGTCCCTCTTTATCTCTTCCATGATTGGAAGTTTTCCAATGAGATCTTCTATGGATCTCTTCAACTTCTTCAGAAATAAGTCTTTAATCAGTAAAGGAGATCACCAATCTCCTATTTCATGGACTCTTCTCTGGAGTCTTCTATTCTAGATCAGGAAATTTTCTCTAGAATTTTCTTCTGGATCAAGAACTCTTCTATGGACCGTTCTTCTATATCAAGGCTTATGTGGCCTTTTTCTTTAGGTACAAGGCTTCTATGGCCTTTTATTTTGCAATGTGAAGTTTTTCAATCTAGAAATGGAGATCTCCAATCTCCAAACTTCACCATGACTCTTCTCCTTGAGTCTCTCCTACATGGATCTACAATGTCTATTTTCTTGCAATAAAAAACTAATATCTACATGAGGAAAGCACATAGACTTTCAGGAAACGAAGGTGAAATCCTTCTCTATATATTGTAGGAAGTGTCCCAAATTCTAAGAGTTAATTTTTTACAACAAAGAAACTTTAGACAGTAGTTAGCATGAAAAAATTCTAGATCTCTTGAGATCAATAGTCTTCACTAGTTGATTCATCAAACTAGTGGAATGAATGTTGAGTCCTAGTCTTCACGAGTTTTCCTACAACTCTATGGAAAGACTCTAGCCAAATGTAATCTCAAAATTTATATAACTGAGGTTTATTTTAGTCCTCACTTGTGACTCTCCCTATTCCTATATGGATGCATCGTGGCTCTGATACCATTGTTAGATTTTGAGGATACATGCAGTGGGAGAGATCTATCATAGGTCCTAATAAGATGCAAAAAATATGAAATAATGGAATTCTGCAATATGACTGAAATATACTATAAATAGAAAGTGGTAAAAATACAATGCAGTATGGAGGTGATGGTCACTCCATTAATATAAGCTAAAGAACTACATTGTGCTCCATCAAGGAGCTCTACCACTATCTACTACTCTCTACTATAAAGAACTTGATGAACTTGATATTCTTGATCTACTTGATGTTTTCTCACTATGAGGCCCTTTATATAGGAAGATAGATTCCTTGGCCAACACTCTACCTAGTTGTACAAGGGGACACCTTGCACATTACAACTTGCACATTGACACTTGTGCATTTATTACATTGCTTGAAGTAACTAGCTAACTTCCCCCTAAAGTAATCTCCTACTCTAACTATGTACCAAAGGTGGTACATTTACATGACCCAAATGATGTAATATACTCTAACATTTTCTAAACCTCCATAATTATTAAAATAATCCAAATCATTAAAATAATTAATTACAAAATAATAATTTTCAATTACCAGTTTGACTGCCTTAGCAATTATTGATCCATGAAAATGGTAAATGCTCATGAGGTCATGTTTCAAAAATTAACTAGATGGGTGGAGGCTATTCCAACTAAGAAGTCAGACCAGGAAGTAGTGATTGAATTTCTAGAGAATTTGATTACAAGGTTTGGAATTTTGGAGGCACTAGTGAGTGACAATGGCCCAACTTTCATAGGTGCAAAATACATTGAGTTCACAAGCAAGTATGGCATAAATATAAATAATTCTTCTAACTATTACCCTCAGGGAAATGGATTGGTGGAATCTACCAATAAAAACTTGCTCAAAATTCTAAAAAGGGCATTGAAAGAGAACAAAAGGAGTTGGCATATGTTACTTGACCAGGTTCTATGGGCAGATAGAATCACTATCAAGAGGTCTATCAAGACATCTCCTTATGCATTAGTTTATGGTAAGGAAGTTGTTTTGCCTACTCATCTAGAGATACCAACTTTGAAATGGGCCAGCCAAGATCCAAAACTTGATCAAAGTCTGCTAGAGGCCAGATTGATGCATCTGCTACACTTGGAAGAACAAAGAACTCAGGCATATGAGAACTTTCAAAAATACTCCATGAATACCAAAGAGTGGTTTGACAAAAAAGTAAGGTTCAAAAATTTCAAAGAAGGAGATTCAGTGCTAAGGTGGAATGCTAAAAAGGCTAAGCCAGACAATCACCAAAAATTTGATTCTTTCTAGGAAGGACCATTCAAGATTGTCGAAGTGAAGGAGAGCAGTGCCTTCCAACTCCAAGATCAAAGAGGAAACATACAACCCATTCTTGTAAATGGGTATCATCTCAAACTATATTTTAGTTAGAGGAGCTCTCCTATTGTAATATATGTACATATGTTGTATTATATTTTCTTTATGTACGCATGTTGTATTATATTTTCTTTATTAAGTCCAAAAAACAAATGGAGAAAATGAGGTCATTTTCCGCTTGTAGAAATGACTGTGATATACTTCACAAGGAGGTAATGCAATGTAGAATCTATAGTCAAAGTGGTCAAACAATGCTTACCAAAATCAAGAACAGTGGAATTCAAATTTTAGTGAAGTTTTCAAGAGGCATAAAATCCTTCAGCAATTTATAAAATTGGTAAAGTTCTAAAATCCATAGTCAACTTGGTCAAAGTTACCATTGCAGAAATACAATTGGTAGAATTTTGGGAAAGCACCAAAAGGAACATGCATTTTCAGACAAGTAGAATCGGGAAAAGAAAGTATAGCATTAAAATCCATTGAGTTCATCATTCCATCATGAATATGGGTAAATAAATGCGCCTTGAGAAGTATACCAATGGATAGTTTACCACCATCTACCGTGAATGTCATCCAATCAAATATGCATTCTTCATTGACAAGCCATGCTTCACAACATATGATTCACTCATTTGAAATCATGGGAGGTAATCACCCACTCATTCTCATTAATGGCGAAGGAGTGCTCAAAAACCTATTTAAGCAAGCAAATTCAAATTTTCAGTCATTTGCGAGCAATCAAGCTGAGGAACCAGAGCGTTGTTGAGAATAGTTTGTTGCATACTCCCTAGAGCAATTTGTGAAGAGTGAGTTACTCAGAAGCTGAAATGGCATCATCTTCAACAAAGTATACTAGGCAATCTGGCAAGGTGGAAAGACCATATTACATAGACAAGAAGGTAGGGGTCGTAGACACAAGGATGATGTACTCAACCAGAGACAACCTGAGATGGGGATATGAAGATAAATTCTTCAAGGGGGAGCCTCTTCCAGACCAAGGTATTGGGGCTATGTATTCTTTCCTTGCTTATTATATTTGTGATGCAGTCCATCCTTACCTTGAATTAGTCTCTGCCATAGCAAAATTCTATGACCCTACATCTAGGTCTATAAGAATATCCCACGATAAGGTTTTGTTTCATATTACAGAGCAAGCTTATCGAGATCTATTTGCAATGGGATAAAAACCCTTTGTACCCCCTAGAGAGTTCAGCTTAGAGCAACAGGCCAAATATTACACTCTGAGGAACCATGCACAAGATGGAAAATATTTTAGAACCTGGGTGTATGGCCAGTTTAAGACCATTAAGTCTAGGGAAGCCCTACCCACAACTCCTATTCCTACTAGTGAATTTGTACACCCAAAGTTGTATTCCATGTTGGCCATAATAGTTAGCCTTGAGTCAGACCTGGACATAAGAGACTAGCAATTGGCCATTGCATATTGCATCTCCAACACCAGGATGTACACGATGTAGATAGGGGATAACAACAATGCCCCAATTTACTTCAACTGGCCCGCATTTCTTGCCAATAAAATGCATGAGTAGCTGGTGGATATGAAGGAAGATGAAGAGAACCCAGTATTCAGACATTATTCCAACTTAGTTTGGATGTTCTTTAGTGCTACTAAGGATGAATATCCATGGATATCAATGGTTGATAAGGATGCAAATGGACATATACTACTAGTATATTATTGGACAAGGGTTCTGAGTAGAACACAATCATATTATACTTTCAATTTTGAATTTCTTAGACCAGCTCTATGAGTTATGTATGGCGACTACCCTAGGCTAGCCTTAAAAATTGAAAGTAAAATTAGAGTGAAAGGAGTGGAAGAAGGATACTGGTACCTCCTAATAGAGGGTACAGTCATAAGATTATATGGTTTCATAGAGAAGTCATTCTTATTGCATCATTACGTCACCCACCACTTATTCACACTAGAATATTGTAGGTAGGTGGACTACATAAACTACAGGTTTGGTTTCGAGAATAAGAGGAGAGCAACCATGGAGTATGGTTTCAATGAGGGTGATATCATCGTATGGAAGAAATGGCAATGTGAGTAAATCACAACAACCTTGGACAAACTAGGTCTTAGCCAACTTCCATAGAGGTGGGGATATGATCTAGATGATTTGTTCATGGAAAGAATTAAAGAGTTGCATGGAGAGAAAGTAGCTAAATTAGTGAAATCCAAGCGCACACACATGGAGAAAAATAGGAATAATAGAGAGCAGTCCCCCATCCAATGGAATGTAAGCGCTATGGAACCACTTCCACCTTGGAGATATTTCTATGTGCATGCAAATGACTATGACCCAACCAAGAGTTCTCATCAACTCGATGATGTCAAAAGAAAGGAAATGGAAGAAACTTACAAATGGTCTCCAACCAAAATTCTTGAATGGTGGAAGATGAGGGTTGAGAGAAACACAATGAAGGGCAAGTATCCCAATCCTAAAATTGATGAAGAGTTTGAGAGGAGGTACGATGAACATATTGCAACTTGGAAGGCCCAGAAAAAGAAGAGCCTAGCATTAGTTCTAGGAAAAGTAGAAATGAGTGAGGTCGAAAAAGGTAAAATGAAAAGCAAGAAGGCTAGAGTAGCTAAAAAGTAGCAAGAGTCCATGCCACCATCTACTACTCCTCTATAGAAAAATGAGGATACCATGAAATAAGTAGGTGCAACAGAAGATACTCCAAGGAGGAGAAGGTCCGAACATAGAGCTACTAAGGCAAAGACCCCTATAAAAGAAGATCAGAGAAAAAATGGGAAAGCATTAGACCTCACTACTATAACCTCCTCCAAAAATAAAGGTAAATCGGTCCTAGTTATAGAATCTATAGAAGCACTTCCTCAATGGGAACTACAACCAACTATAAAATTTAAGAGGAAGGTGAAAGGTGCAGTATTGGAGATTGACATCGTAGCTCTTAAGAAACAAAAGTTGAATGAAGCAGAGGAGGTGACACAATCTCCCACTACATCAGGCGAGGAGAGAACTTAGGAAGAACAACAGAAGAGTGTCAAGGAGATTCTCAAATAGTCTACTATAGTAGGCTCAGGTATGATTTTTGATCTCTTTCCTCCTTCTCCTACTTATTCCCCAAAGAAATCTCACTCCCCTTCTCAAGATCAAAATATGGTGGAAATATCATCATCAAAACCTAACTCCCCACAACCATCTCCACCTCATCCACATTCACCTCCTCATTTAGTCCACTCTCCACTTCATACAATCGAGAATCCTAAAGCATCATCTACCCCTCCTTCATCATAGGTTCCAATGTCATCTCCACCTCCAAATTCCATAAATCCAACTCCCCCATCATCATTACCTCCATTAATAATGGCAATATCACTACCATTATCCCCACCATCAACTATAGCTAACTAGTTCTATTTTAGTTGCTATTTTCATTGTGGACACAAACTCCACTCTTATTACCTCCACTCCCCTCTCATATGGTGGTCCCTTTCTTCCCTACAAATGTCACTCCATCTACTCCCATGGATCACCCCATAGTAGCATCTTTGTAGAAGATCAAAAGTACTTCGCTAAGAGCACAAAACTTCTAGAGCATGAAACTGGCTCAGTCCTCCAAAGGAGCTACTAAGGTGAGAAGAACAATGATGGTTGATCTTGTGTCCCGGTAGAGGATAAAATACAATATGATCCCCTTGGTTGATAAACCAGAGGAGGATATGATAGTGGAAGACTATTAGATAGTGGAAAATACTGAAGATATAACACAATTGGTCATAGAGGACGTGTTGATCACTACCAAAGCTGGATTAGAAACCATGTTCATCAAAATTGACATCTATAGGGAGCAATCCACCAAATTGGAAGAAAAGGTCACCAAGCTTCAAGCCACCATCAAAGACCAAAAGAAATAAATGCAAGCTTTGGTGAATGATGCTAAAAAATGGTAGAATAAGTTTGAAAATATGGTTGACTTCAAGGAATAGGTTGAGCAGCTACAGGAGTAGAATAAAGGATATGTAGAGCAGATACAGGCCTTACAGTAGTAGCTCTAGGTTGAGAGAACAAAGGCTACAGGATTCTCCAAGACTAAGGTGAAGCAAGTCAAAAAAGAAATCTTGTCAAAAATCTTGGAGAGGTGCTCCAAAATCTAGCACATCTTCAACTTCATGGATGAAGCCAATCAGGTGTTGCAAATGACAAAAGAGGATATAGAGGCCATCACCAAACAAATACGACCGATAGCTCCTCAGGCCAATGAAATTCTCAATTTTTTTGAGGCTAAGTGTAACCAGTTGGGTAAGCCTATCCCCAATAAGGATTGGAACACCTCAAGAATTGTAGCTAGAATCATCCTGAAAAGGAATAGTTTACTTCAGAAGGGGTGGTCGTTAATTGACAAATTGGATGATGAGCTTCAAAAGATCATTGATATCAATGAAGAGATGGTGCAGTATGGTTTCAATGGATTTTGGGATGAGAATAATCTAATGATATCAAAGGAGGAGCTCCATAAAAGCATACAAGCAATGATTGAAGATGAATCAGAAGTGGATGCATGGCAAGATCCAATCAATCAGGATAAAGTAACCCAGCTGATAAAAAATTCAACTAGATTGAAATATCTGATGGTAAACTTGGTAGAATGGGGGACTTCTTTCTCATATGATAATATGGTTGAACTGTGTTACATCCATCGACAACTTTTGGAAATTCAAAATCCTTCTCTAGCATCTTGGAAAAAGGCCATGGATACCTTGAACCAAGCTAATCAGATTCTGAAAGGGGATCCAAAACAAAAGGAGGCCAAAGATAAGGAAGTACAAGAGCATTCAAAGGAAGATCAAGAGGAAGAAGTACAAGAATAGGAAGTTAAAGGAAGATGAAGAATAGGAAGAAGACCAAGAAGGAGAAGGCAATGAAGCTAAGGAGTAGGAGGATCAACAAGAGGATACACATGGAGAAGAACAGGAGGAAGAGGTTGAAGAAGAAGATAAAACCATAAACATCTTAGATGAAGAGATGGTAGAAGATACTACCAAAGATCAAGACCAACAATAAAGGCATGAGAATGCCAATAATTTTGTTGTAACATAGTTCAAAATTTTTGAATAATAATGATTAGTGGAATAAGCCATAGAGGCAATTTTGTAAAAGCATTTTTTGGAGCCTGACAATGTCAGAAGGTAAAAGAAGCATGAGTCTATCTAGGCATGAAAAAGTTGTGAAGTTGAGTTTTGAGGAATAACTATTTGACCAGGTATATAAAGGAGTATATTTCTATGCATTTTGAGTATAGTAACAACTAATTCTAAGCATGGTTTCCATGTGAAATGTTACTCTATGAGTCTTCCTACAATAGCTTAAGAGAGTGAGGTTTACAAGGAAGTTATTCCTGGAGGTATAGTCTACAACCAGTAGGAGCGAGTTCCACTTGTTCCCAAGGAGATCAGTCAACAAAAGTGAGGACTATGGATGGATAAGATACATGGTTATGGTGCTAGCTCACCCCTTTATTTTATTTTTTGACTCTAGTGCCCAATGGATAAGGATCTGAGTTCGTAAGCCTTGCTAGCAATGCTCCCCAGGAGGCACCAAAATGTAGGCCCAAAAGGCTACATACTTAGCAATTTTTGTAAAATTGGCTAAGTGTCCAGAGAAAACTCAAGAGCAATGTTAAACTCCACTAAGGTGTAGAATCCATGGTCAAGTAGTCAAACAGTGCTAAGAAGAATTCAAAGTTGCGGAATTCAGAAGAGCGACGTCAACACAAGGGTATTTTTCACAGTGGAAGATCACAAGCATATCAGTTTTGGAAAAAGGGTGACTAAGTGTCAGAAAGGATATCTACCAAGTATTGACAAGGTTAAAATCCATCGAAATGTGAAATTCGTAGTCAACGTAGTCAAACAAGGTTTAGCAGATATTGGAGTTGCAGATTTTGGATGTCAGGAGGTAAAGCAATGTCAAAATCCGCCCGAGGCTAGTGCAAAAATAAACATTCCATAGTCAAATTGGTCAAACCCGACCTAGCAGAAAACCAAGTAGCGGATTTTGAAGAGGGGCACAATTTGCTTCCAAATGATAATTTTGCGGTCAACTCGGTCAAACTCGACCTGATAGAAAATAAAGTAGCGGATTTCATAGAAATTCGTCAAGCATCGCAAGAACCCCATTCCATGATCAAACCAGTCAAACCTGATCTAGCAAAAAACCAAGTAGTGGATTCTAAAGAAGAAGAAGTGCAACAAAACCTGAGGAGTGCAGCAAAAAGAATCAAGGAAGATCAAACATCACTAGAATCAAGACTCACCTACATTTTTAGTTGTAGATCAATGGAGGAGAAGTCTTCTCAAGAATGAAGGATGATCCAGATTGACCTATAACCATTCCAGCTACTGAATTTAGTTAAGAGCCAAACAACTTGCAGAGCTCAAAATTGCAGTGTTCATGGAGCGCAACTCTATTCTTTTTCTTAAAAATCCATGAGAGGCCACCACCTCAGCATTCTGCTGATCTGGCAAGAAGATCCTTGTAATATTTCCAATATTTTACTATCATTGTAAAAATCTATATAAAGAGGTCAAACCCTCATTTTTAAGGGTCGGCTCTGGAGTGTTTTCCTGATATATTACTATAACTTGCTAAGAAATCAATAGAAGGAGCATTACTTGGATGTTTACCTCTAGCTTTTATCTTCATCAATTGTGAGTTTATTCTGTGAATGCATTTCTACTACTATTGTTATGATTAGTCAATTCTGTTGATATTGGATTGCTAATTTGGAGCAACTTGGAATGGTTCATGCCTAAACAAATACTGTAGAGGACTTCTATTTCTATTAGTCTAAGTGTTGATCTAATTCTGCTATTTGGATTATTAGCATTTTAGATGTTTGAAATAGTTCTCTGAGTATTTCATTATTTTAATGGTGAAGATAATAAGTTTTGAATGTTGTTAGTCCTAAGTGTGGCATATTGGAAATGTGATTGATCAATGGATTCTTAATATTTGTCAATGTTGTTAGCTTTATCCGACCATTATTCATTCAACTATTTTCTAACCCTTATCTCATTTCTATCCCTAAACTTACACATTTATTTGAGCTTAATTGAGTCAACACCTGAATTAGTTGACAAGGTATACCAACCTACTCTGGAGGTTGGATTGAAGCAATATTTGATCCATCCAATGTTAGGGTTTGAGTTGTGATTAGTGGGTATGCACCTCCTAGAAGTCATAGATTCATAGTCATAGTTCAAGTTTTCCTTGATGTCAATTCAGACCCCAATAGGTTTTTTGACCAAATTTAGGATTTTGTTGTTGCAGAACTACTATTATCATAACATAAACCAATCACCAATATGCAAAAGTATCAAATCATTCATCCACAATACATTATCCACAATAACAATCCACAAATGGGAGAGAGATAGATAATACCCTTAAGGTAGGGAAACACCAATAATAATCCTTAAGGAAGGAATAACTCCACAATATCTCCCAATGTGAGAAACCACTTCTTGGGCACGACGATTACATAAGATTCTTCTTCAATGATGACTACAATGACAAATATCTCTTATTTATATATCCATATTCTTATTCTAATTTTGGGAGCCTACTACTAATATAATATAATATTATAATATAATATAATATTATAATACAATCAACCTAGGGTTATGTATGGCCCATGCCAACCCTTATAATATATAATATATCCCCAATTATCTATTCCTAGGTACCCTACCATGCCACCCTCACAAATATTTCATCCTCGAAATATATGAAGAAACATGATAATATGATTTGCTAAGCAATGTTAGCAACTGGTACCAATATCGATCATCCATCCATCCAAGTGAAACACGTTGATGTTGGTATGCCATTTTGTTACTTGAGTATCCAAATTTGCTTCATTGGCTCCACCTTTTATGTTGTATTTTGATAACTTGAATGATGGGTCCACTTGTTCCTTGATGTTGATGAACCACTCTAAAAATCATGATCACTATGCTTTCTCTGCTAAACACTGCCATAGTTGGTGCCATTTTGATTCCATGTAGAACCATAATATTGTTGCCTTGAACCATACCCCTAAGATTATTCCCACTCATGGTGGTGTGGATGGTGATATGGTGCAACCTCAACTTGATGTTCTACCTTCTTTGACTTCTCAATATTTGGCTCCATTATTTTAAATTACTCTACACATTGTTCTTTCATGTTCTCTTTGTTTGGTGTGTCCTTGTGCTCTTCTATCAAAGCTTCCTTGGACTCTGTTATTGTTATTTCCACTGAATCAGTTTTTACTACTTCTTCCATGGACTCTTTTGCTGCTACTGCCTTCTTGGATTCTATTTTAGGTTCTTCAATTTGTTTCTCTACAACCACTTCTTGATTTTCCTTGGATCCCTGCTCCTTAAGCTGAGAAATATCCTGTAATGTTATCTTATTTTTCCTGTACCATAACTTCATAAAATTCTTTTGCATATTAATGTTAATAGTACCCAAAGAATCTAACCAAGGATAACCAAGAACAATATCCTTATCATCCATCTCAATAGCATAGAAATCTAAATGTAAAACATATTTATCCATGGTGATCTTTAAATCTTTAAAAATCTGAACATTCTCACCCTCTAGATGTATGTCCTTGATTTTTGTTTCTTGAACTTGCAACTTCTTAGCCAAAGTAATATTAATAAAATTATATCTGCTACTAGGGTCAATGGAAATAATAACCTGTTCTTTTTTAATGCTTCCATGAACCTGCAGAATAGAACTTTTAGATGAATCTAAAACCTTTTGATTCTTCTCTTGCTTTTGAAAATCTAAAGATGTGACTTCATTCTTCTCATTATCTTCCTTAACATTTTCCTCTTTCTCCTTCTTGAGTAAGTTTATTTATTTTTCATAGTCTTTATTTTTTTCTTGAAAACTTCCCATTCTCCTTTTATTTCATTTCACTCATTTTGAATTCCTTGTAGTTTCTTTTCAAGGTCTTTGATGACATCCAACATGCTATCTATATTTTTATCCCTTCATTCAAGTTTTCTCTTAAAAATATCTAACTTTCTTTGTAATTGAATAGGTACCCATGTGCTCAAGAATTTTGGTTCAATGTGATCCCATTTACACAAGCCTTTACCACATTTAAACTCTTTTATCCATTATAAAGCTTTCCCCGTAAACAAGGTATGACAACCATATTGTAACATTTTTTCACTAACTTGAGATTTTACTATTTTCAACCACTCTCTCACATCAATATAATTTTCTCCATTAAACATTTCCACTCTCACATCAATATCATTTTCTCCATTAAAATTTTTCAATGACATAGTTGATGCCCTAATGCAACTAGGGTTTTTTGACAATATATATCATGCCCTAATGCAAACTAGGATTTTATGGAAATAAATATCTTTCCACTTATTTGAAGCTAAAAATCCACATAGACAACTAGATCTACAATTTTTCTTCCAAATAAAATAAAGTGCAACTGATTTTCTTACCCGAACTAAACAAATTTCATCTTTTGAAAAATGCATGACTTGAAAATTCGTCACTACCCTTGTTCCAGATGGCTGACTTCAAAAGGTCGTATCTCCCTCAATACTACACAGATTCCTTCATATGACAACTTATTTTAAAGCTCTTCAAATTCTGCACAAACAGATCCAATAATATCCTAAATTGGATAAACTATCACAGAGATATGGTTTCTAAAATATGAGATATTTTTTCCAGAAAAAAATCTGCAAAATTCATCACTATCCTTGTTTCAAATGACTAACTTCAAAATTTTGTATCTCACTCAATACTACTCGGATTTCTTCATATGACCACTCATTTTAAAGCTCTTCAAATTTTACACAAAATAATCCAATAATCATCTAAATCGGATAAACTCTTGCAGAGATATGGCTTCTAAAACATGAGATGTTTTTCTTAAAAAAATCTACGAAATTCGTCACTATCCCTATTTTGGATGACTAAATTCAAAAGTTTGTATCTCCCTCAATACTGATCGAATTCCTTCATATGACAACTCATTTTAAAGCTCTTCAAATTTTGCACAATTTGATCCAAGAATCACCTAAATTGAATAAACGTGCACAGAGATATGACTCCTGAAAGATGAGACATCTTTCCAAAAACAATTTGCCCTAATTTTGCAATTTCACACAAAAATCCCCACTTTGCCAAAATCGTTGCTCTGATACCACTTGTTGCATAACTCTTATTATTATTATCATAAACCATTCACCAATATGCAAAAATATCAAATCATTCATCCATAATACATTATCCACAATAACAATCCACAAATGAGAGAGATATAGATAATACCCTTAAGGTAGGGAAACACCAATAATAAACCTTAAGGAAGGAATAACTCCACAAGATCTCCCAATATGAGAGGCCACTTCGTAGGCATGACGATTACATAATATTCTTCTTCAATGATTTTTACAATGACAAATATCTCTGATTTATATATCCATATTCTTATTCTACTTTGGGGAGCCTACTACTAATATAATATTATATTATAATATAATATAATATTGTAATACAATCAACCTTGGGTTATGTATGGACCATGCCAACCCTTATACAATATAATAATATATCCCCAATTATCTATTTCTAGGTACCCTACCATTTGCAATGGATACCAAAATCAAGTTGACCACCTTGGCCAAGAAGGAAGAATGCATGGCTTCAACTCCATGCATGCTACAAGGACAACACTCAGAATATTTTTTCTATGTCATATTGGGTTGGTCAATATAGTTTTTAGTGTGTTTGGTTTTTTTAATTATGTTTAATTTCTTGCATCAATATTTTTCTACAGTCTTGGTCTTAGTTTATTTAGTGGTGTTGGTGTTATATTTGTGTCTAAGTTTGTAATAGATTGTATTATATAGTTAAGGATATATGGGATAGTTCATGTAGTTTAATATGGAATTTATCCTTGAATAGGACCTATGTATTATCCCATTTTGCATTAAAAACAAGGTATATATGTGTTGTGTGACAATGTAAAAGGGTTGGGGCCCTTTCAAAAACCCCTTCTTCCAACCTTATCAAAAAAATACCATCAATATCTCAAGAAAATCCCCTAAGATATCTTATGTCAAAACCATACCTCTTGACTAGCATTATCATATGGGTAATAATCCTTAACAAGTTTGACCTTAAATTCATTAATAAAAAATCCTTAAAGGGACAAGTCATAGCTGACCTTCTAGTAAACACTCCATTAAAGTCCCATCAATATTTAGAGGTCCATATTCCTAATGATATTATCTATTGTCTAGAAACTAAGCAATTTGTTTCATGGTCCTTTATTTTGATGGGGCTAGAAGAACTAAGGAATCGATGGTAGGGATAGTTTTAGTTTCTCCGTAGAAGGTTGTTATTCCTTTGTCACTTAAGATTCAATTTTTATGTACTAATAATACAATGGAGTATGAAGCTTTAATACTTGATCTTTATGCTATTTAAACTTTAAGGGTTATGACCTTATCCATTTTTAAGACTCGTAGCTTGTTATCAATCAAATCAAAGGGATCCATCAAACCAAAGATAATAAAATAAATCCTTATAAATAAATCATGGATCACTTAATATCCACCTTTGACAAGGTTACCATAAATATAATTTTGAGTCTAGTAATCACCATATTGATGCAATGGTAGCTGTTACATCCCTTTTACCCTAGAACTTGAATATCAACAAGCCACCATCATTCATTAAATCAGACAACCAATAACTCTTGAATCTAGTCAAAAACCCCTAATGGTTTTTGCTACCCAATCAACAATCCCTTTAGATCCTTGGTATAAACACATTTATGCCTTTCTCAAAGATGGTGTTGTCTCAACCACAATGAGCACAAAAATCTTAAGAAATATGTTTGTCATTTTTTCATCATTGGTGATGTCTTATATAAATGATCCTTTGATGATATTCTCCTCTATCATCTCAATTTGAAAGAGGCTAATTGAGAAATATAATAAGTTCACAATGAAATATGTAGTGGTCATTTCAATGGAAATGCTATGGTCAAAAACTTCCCTAGGTTGGGATACTATTAGCCCTCTATGTAGGAAGACTCATGCGATTAAATTACATTTGTAAGTGTGATAAGTTCCAAAAATATGATAATCTTGTACTTACCCCTTCATAAGAATTATAGTTTGTAGCTTCTCCTTGGTCTTTTTCTACATGGGGCCTATGTATCATAGTAAAAATAAATCCTACCTTATCGAATGGTCATAAGTATATCATTACAAAATTAAATACATAACAAATGGATCAAGGTAATTATTCTATGTTCTTTGCATGGGAAAAAAGATGCCTAAATTCATATTCAAACAAATGCTATCTTGCTACGAAATCCCTTCCATTATAATTTTAGACAATGACACTTCTTTTAAAAATAAGGATGTAACCAAGATTTGTTATAAGTACAATATTTAGCATAAATAGTCTATGCCTTACTACCCTAAATAAAATGACTAGGCTAAGGCTTCAAACAAAACCTTCATTGCATACTCAAGAAACTTGTGAACAAAAATGGATGAGTTTGGCACCTTTAGCTATATCCCACATTATGGGCTTATCAAACTAGTGTTTGAACTCCAACTAGAGCCACACATTATGCCTTGGTTTATGGAAATAAGGTTGTCTTTCCTTTTGAACTCGCAGTCCCCTCTCTTAGGATCATGCTAAAAGACATAACAATAAGAAATTAATATCAACATGCTCACCTAATCCAACTAGAAATCCTTAATTAAAAGAGGATACGTGCCCTAGAACATCTCTGAGTCTATCATCAAAGAATCAAATGAGCCTATAACAAGAAATTTTGACCTCACACTTTTGATATTGGGGATATGGTCCTAAAAATAAAAATAAATACTAATGCCCAAAATAAATTAAAAGGTAAATTTGAACCCGACTAGTTAGGACCATTCATAATAACTGCCAAATATGGTACATGTTCTTCTTGCTTGGCCATATTAGATGGACATTAATTGAAGTAACCTATGAACTTAATGCATATTAATAGACACTACATATATATTTGCATCACCTTCCTCGTCATGTGCATATATGCATTAACTACTTGTTGAATGATTAAAATTCATTTGCTTGTATTCATATGCTTATCACTGCTTAGCTAATTGTTGCATATGAAGTCAATAGATTTTTTGAGACCTATGATGATCCTAGTTAGGATATTGCATTGTATTTATCTAGGTGGATGAGGTAGTGAATCTCTCTAAAAAAAAAAATCATAATAATTGCATATTTTATCACTTTCTCATCTTAAAACATATCCATCATCTTATTTCCATCACCCTATGATGATATTGATAATGCAAAGTAAATGAGTAATCACTATTCTCACATCAATATTCTCTTGTTGGCTTGTGAACACTTGGGAGGCACTTGTAGCCATATTCAATATTTAGTAGGACGAGTAATCATAAATGTGTTAGGCATTGAACATGACTATAATTTATCTCCTAACCGTTTACGAGTCAACTGAGGGTAAACATCATATTCTACATCTCTTCCTTAACATTAGAATTCTCATACACAATATAAATAATATCTATACCTAGTAAAAGTATATGGTAGAATTATCCAATGATTGACAAGTGCTTAAAATCCTTAGGCATCCAACATCATTGGATAATTCTATCAATATTTTTCCTTGACATATGGATCTATAAAAAACTTCAACTTTATCAACCCTCATCATTACCTCACAAAAAATTGGGAGGTGGTCATGTTTATATTCATTTATTAATATTTTTGTAATTAAGTGTGTACCCATCACTATATGCCAATGTGGCACATCTCCTAAATATTTATGAGATAGTTAAGATAAACAAATCATATCAATATCAATTCCATCTATCATATCAATTTGATTTATCCTTATACCATAAAAGTATCAATGGTAGGGTTATTTTGAATTTATCAAGTTTTTAATACTCT
This sequence comes from Wollemia nobilis, assembly GCA_028583015.1. NCBI lineage: Eukaryota > Viridiplantae > Streptophyta > Pinopsida > Araucariales > Araucariaceae > Wollemia > Wollemia nobilis. The sequence goes on from JAQPPZ010000456.1 coordinate 6,420,844, forward strand.
TATGCACCCAACAACATGGGATAATGTAGACACAAAAAATTGACCCACTCAAGTGAGCAATTTTCCTTGAGTCCTCCAGAGAGACTCCTTAGACCTACCTAGAGCAAGGGCTAGGTCTCTCCTCCCTTCCTTTTGATTTTTCTCCCCCTTCTACAAAATCATGATTGCCCTTGATAGGGCATATTTTCCATAATACAAAATCACAGTCGGCCTTGATGGGGCATGATTTTGTATTTTAGGCGTTTGTTCTAAGGAAATCCTAATTCTTGAAGTTGGCGTATTTAGCATTGACACTCCTTGGTTTTTCCTGCCCATTATGCTTTTAAATTCACTATATAAGGAGGGTTTGAAATCATCTTTTAAGAGTAACAACACCAAGTGATCAAGGATTCAAGCAATTCTTACATGTGATCTAAGCTCTCTTATTCTTGCGCATTTCTTCTCCAAGTGAATTATTTTCTTTTGCAAGTAAGCTAACTCACAATTGTGAAGTGTGATCTATTTTTTGTTGCATTGGATTATTGGTTACTATTGATTTTGGTGGACAAGTGTTGAAGCCCTAAGGAGATATCGACTATTCAAAGGTCTTAAATACTCTGTCTAATTTTATGCTATCTACCAGATATTTTCATGTATTTGCATGTATGCATTGATTTTCTATACTATGTAATTGAGTTCTTGCATCATTATATTATTTTTTGTATAGCTTCTACGAAATTGTGCTTGATCTCTAAGGTGCACAATTTTTTCGGTCTACAAAATTGTGGTTGTCTATTACAGGGTATGATTTCACCCAAACCACATTTGGGGGTAATTTGTTGTCCCCAAACCCTAGATCTATATTCTAGATTGCATATAGAGTGTACTATTATATTTTGTATTGTTATTTATCATTTTGTTCAGCTATATTCTGTTATTATTGTTCATCTTCCAAAGCTCAAATTTCACTTTTATTTTCAAAGGTTAGCTAAAAGGACCTAGGGAGCTTGATTGCTATGCCTCAAATTATTATCATACAGTGGCCTAATTAGGCCTTCTAATGCTAATCATATTTTTTAAGTGTTTATTGAGTTATCTTGTAGGAACAAAAATTCTTGGACATCACTGGATAAAGGATAAAATCTAGGATCAACCACTGGATAAGATAAGTGCCCTAATAAATCTTTAGGTTGTTTATTGGGTGTTTGTTAATTCTATTTGAATCATAAATCTTGTATAAAAAGGAATATATCTTTATTTCTAGGTATTGAAAGGAAAACAACATATAGTGTGCACTTAGGGTTAATATTGTTTGTGCATATTCTCTTGAGCCCTTGCTTGAAGGTTTTATATTTTGAAATCTTAGGGTTAGAAAGCATTCAAAGAAAGAATCATTCTAGGTTTAGCTCTTGTCTTCTTGCATACTATATTTCTACATTGTCCTTTATCTTTCATAGCATAGATCTAGAAAGGCCAAATATAGGTGATTGTCTTGAATTGAATACATCAAACATTCTTGAAAACCAGAGGACTTGGAGAGAGTCCTTAAACCATTACTAGTGAACCCTTTCCTCCTCTTTTACACCAATTTTAGAGAACAACATACCCTCGTGGTCACCTTGGCTTTCTCTTACACATCTATCCAAGAATCATATGCAGTAGGGCAATTTTTCCCCTCTACTGATAATCCTATCAAATGTCCTTCCTTCATACAGAGGTTTATCAAAAAAATTCAAATCAAAATTTTCTTCTAAATATAGCAAATTTGATTCATCCATAAATCCAAGAAGGTTCTATGGTAGAATCAATCAATGATTGGTAAGTTCTTGATACACTTATGCACTAAACAACATCAGATAATTTTATCAAATATTCTTCATCAGTATATGAGTCTATCAAAATTTTCAACTACTAACCTAGCAAGTTCTTTCTTCTCCTATTGATTCTCCCTTTTTGCTTTATAAACACTTGAGAGGCACACCCTCTTCTCATTCAATGCCTGACAAATGAGTAATCATAAAAATTCCAAGCCTTAGATGAGATTATAATTCATCTCTTGATTGTTTATAGGATGATTGAGGTAAACATTATTTCCTCATTAACACTTCATTTAGTTTTCCTACATTATATACTTTGCAAAGTCCATCACACCTCATATTGCATCTAGATCATTGTAATCAAAAAATTACTCTACTATATCGTTTGTGCTTATTAATTTACTAATGAGAGAGTGTGGTACTAACGATTGACTATTTGATAATTGGTACTATTTTTGGTCAAGTGTTACTACCAACATTCCTTGTTGACTTATGAATTAGCTCATACATCCTTCTTTCATATACCGTAAATCAAGTAAATGATTATTTGAATCATTTTTTTTTATTTATGTAATTTGATTCAACTCTATAGCTAGGAATAATTCAATACCTGACAAGTATTTAATTTGCTTCTACACTCAACAACATAGGGTTATTCTATCAAATATTTTTTCTCATTATAGGGATTAATTGGATAAGTCAAGTAAACATCCATTTTTCTAATCAAAGACATCTGATGAGACTCATGAAACTAGCATGATTTCTAAAGACTTTTTCTTGTCATACATACCTCATTCCATTTCAAAATTATTATTGTCATGACCCACCTTGGTAGGACTCTTTATGTGGTGGACTATGCATTGATAAATAATGATTTAATGCTTTGCTTTTGAAGCAATTGGATGGTTGTATGCATTTGTTGTTTAGTTTGTAAAAAAATGAGAATATGGTACTGTTGATATTATGTGTGTTTGTAGGACCAAGTACTCTCCTAGTTAGACGAGGAAGTTGACCACCAAGAACGAGATACCAAAAAGGAAAATAATGGTCAAAAAATAAGCATGGATCTTGGGTAAAACATGACACCCACATATAGTTGCATCTCATATTTGCATATCTGAAACTAAACCATTTTCAAGGAATTTACCATAAAGAGCAATAGAGTCATTTAAAACAAAAGTTGATAACCTAGAAGTTATCATAAAATCTTTTACATTTATGGTTGACAAATGCTTGCTTTGGTTGTTTTTATTTGTTCAATGATTATATTCCTTGTATATGTCTTTGGGTGCTTGGTTAATGGTATATTGTTTTATAAGCATTTAAATATATATGTTTTGCTTATGTTTATGAATCTGGCAAGGGATTCAATAAGGAGAAGGATTAATAAATATAGAGGCTTTATTAATCCTCTAATGTTTAGTGTCAATGTTAATAATTTATATTAACATTTGGCACTAAGTTAATTAATTAAAGGATAATTAATTATTTTAACTTGATGTTAAATTTTAATAATGAAAATGAATGGAAATGAAAATGCAATTCACATGTTTATACATTAAGAAACAACAAACCTGATTAGTTGCTTTGATGTTGCTAGATAACATTAGAAAATTGATTGCTAATATATATATATATATATATATATATATATATATATATATATATATATATATATGTATATATATATACACATATACACATATATATATATATGTATATATATACATATACATATATATGTATATATATACACACACATACCTTATTAACAATAAAAAGGGTTTTCATGATCATGATATTATTAAAAGACTTCTTTTAAATTAAAAGAAATATAAATGAGCTTATTTATTTTATAAAAACCTTCTTTTAAAATTAAAATAAATATTTGGTTTGACCAAACCCCGTAAAGGGGGCAAAGGTCCAAGGTTCAAATCTCGGGCCTTGTCGGACTGAACGCTTGTTCCTTTCCTGGTGCTTTTAGTGACATAAACAATTTAAAATGATTGTGGCATGGTGGCATGGTGGGTATAGGGGTGGACTGTGCGAAGATCTGTGTGGTAGATTTTGGGGCAGATAATGCAGAATACTGTAGTGGCCATAAAAGTTGAACCCTGCCCAGATTCATGGCGGCTACCAATTCCACCATGTAAATTAAAAAATAAAAAATAAATATAAATTAGTTTATTTTATAAAGTTAAAATAAATTTAATTTGGATTTTACGAACCCTTTTACCTTACAAAAGGAAGTGTATTTAATGAATAAATTAGGGCTTTATATTATTTAAAAAACGTAACAAGCAAGAAGATGTTGTAAAAATGGTTGAGTGTTTCATCTTCTTCCTCTCTTTTAAAACAAAAAAATATATATATATGGAAAGGAGGAAAAAGGAGGAAAAAGAGAACAAGGAAGAGAATGATATTTTAGAAGAAAAATCTTGAAGTTTCAAATGAACAAGATATTTTTATTAGATATTTGAAAGAGGTAATTTCATTTTGATATATAGTTTGAAAAATGAGTCTTTGTATTCATTCATGAAAATGTGGAATAATCCCTTTCTACTTACTTTATTCTTTAAATGAATGTTACGTTTGATTATTTTATCAATAGTTTTAGGGTTAAAAGTTATTGATTAAAATAAAAAAAAATTATTATTTAAACATTAAGTTTGATTATTTTATCAATTGTTTTAGGGTTAAAAGCTATTAATTAAAATAGAAGGTTTTAATTATCTAAATGTTAAATTTGATTATTTTATCAATAGTTTTAGGGTTAAAAGTTATTGATTATAATAAACACTTCTTATGTAATGTTACATTTGTTTATTTTATCAATAGTTTTAAAGTTAAAAGCTATTGATCAAAATGAAAAATTTTCATTACGTAATGTTTGATTAATTTATCAATAGTTTTAGGGTTAAAAGCTATTGATTAAGATGAAAGATTTTTATTAAGTATTATGTTTTATTATTTTATCAATAGTTTTAGGGTTGAAATCTATTGATTAAAATAAAATATTTTCAATATGTAATGTTACATTTGACTATTTTATTAATAATTTTAGGGTTAAAAGTTATTGATTAAAATGGAAATTTTTATTAAGTAATGTTACGTTTGATTATTTTATCAATAGTTTTAGGGTTAAAAATTATTGATTAAAATGAAATATTTCCTCTTGTAATATTTTTATTTTTTTATTTTTATTTTTTATTTTATTTTTTGATGGTGGAATCAGTAGCCGCCATGAATCCAGGCAGGTTGTCCAGCTTTTTATGGTCGCCATAGCATTCTGTGTTGTCCGTCCCAGAAGCCGCCACACAGATCTTCGCGCAGTCCGCCCCTATAACCACCATGCCACAATCATTTTAAATCTTTTATGCCGTTGAAAGCACCAGGAAAGGGACAAGCGTTCAGTCCGACGAGGCCCGAGATTTGAACCTTGGACCTCCGCCCCTTATTGATTATGTAATATATATTTTTTTTTAATTTACATGGTGGAATCGGTAGCCGCCACAAATCCGAGCAGGCTATCCCGCTTTTTATGGCCGCCACAATATTCTGTGTTGTCTGCCCCAGAAACCGCCACACAGATCTTCATGCAGTCTGCCCCTATAACCACCATGCCACAATCATTTTAAACCTTTTACACCGCCGAAAGCACCAGGAAAGGGACAAGCGTTCAGTCCGGCGAGGCCTGAGATTTTCCTCTTGTAATATTAAGTTTGATTATTTTATCAATATTTTTACAGTTAAAAACTATTTGATTAAAATGGAATATTTTTATTAAGTGATGTTACGTTTGTTTATTTATAAATAGTGTTAGGGTTTAAAATTGAATATTTTTATTAAGTACTATTATGATTTTTTGGTTTGAGGTATAGACCAATTGGTTCGACCAAATATCGTAAGGGGGGTGGAGGTCCAAGGTCCAAATCTCGGCCCTTGTCATATTGAATGCTTGTCTCTTTCCTGATGCTTTCAATGGCTTAAAAGATTTAAAATTATTGTGGCATGGTGGTTATAGGGGTGAACTATGCGAAGAACTATGTGGCATATTTTAGGATGGACAGTGCAGAATATTTTGGCGGCCATAAGAAAAAATCCAAATAGCCTGCCCAGATTTGTGGCGGCTACGATTCCACCATGTAAATTCAACAATAAATATTACTTTTATTTATTTTATCAATAATTTTAGGGTTAAAAACTATTGATTAAAATGAAATATTTTATTAAGTAATGTTATGTTTGTTTATTTTATCAAAAATGTTAGGGTTAAAAGCTATGGATTAAAATAGAATATTTTTATTAAGTAATGTTATGCTTGATTATTTTATCAATAGTTTTAGGATTAAAAGCTATTGATTCAAAATAGTAGACCTTGATTAAATAATGTGTTTATTTATCAATTAATTATTTATGGATGTGGCTTATGTAGCAATAGATCCATAAATAAGTGAGAGAAGCATGGGATTCTTTCAATTTGTATTGTTCTTGCATTATCCATAAATGAGTAAGAGAAGTATGGGCTTCTCTCCATATAACTAATATGCATTACGCCATCATAATCCTAGTTGAGTTGCAATGAAGTAATAACTAGATACTATGAACGATTCACCCTAAGTGGCGAGGCTTGGGTAACCCAATGTAGTGAAACTTGGGTATGTCCTAGTGATGAGGTCTAAGAATCTAAACTATGGATTGGTATGGGATAATCCACCAAATAATTCACTAGGCTTGCATATACATATGGAATTAAGATCTTGCATTGTTATGGAATGTCTATATTTGTATGATGCATGTTAGGCTTGCATATACATTATATTAAGATCTTGCAATTCTTATTGAATGATTACATTTGTATGATGCATGTAGGTTTTCAAGTACATTTAATCATGGAACAAAGATATTGCTTGTTTTGTGGAAATATATTGTCTATTTTTTAGAAATATATTGTGGAAATGTATTGTAGAAATATATCGTTTGTTTTGTAGAAATATATTGCGGAAATATATTATTTGTTTTGTGAAAATATATTGTTTTTTTGTAGTAATATATTGTGGAAATGTATTGTTGTTTTGTAGAAATATATTGAGGATATATAAAGTTTATTTTGTAGAAATATATAATGGAAATATACATTGTTTGTTTTGTGGAAATATATTGCTTGTTTTGTGGAAATATATTGTTTGATTTTAGAAAAAGAAAAAAATCAAATGGGACATGGAGTCCAAATTGGAAGAAGAAATTTATGGGTTTTCTTTATATGATTGTTCTAAAATTAAGTAGAAATGAAAGGGTCATTTCTATATGGGTTATTTGATATTTTTATTGAATTAAATAAAAGAAAAATATAGATTTGAAAGTTAAGTTGATTGAGTCCCTAAGCGTATTAGGATAAGGGGAATTAATGTGGAGGGAATTATGGGGTTCCCTTATGAAGTGTAATTTTTTGCTTTGAGGAAAAGAAAGAAATGAATGTTTAATTGGACATGGAATCCAATGGTAATAAGAAAATTATGGGAGTTTCTTTATCTATTTATTATATTAAATATTAATTCATTGGGCATGGAATCCATTTGTAGTGAAATATTATGGGGTATTTCACATTTTTCCTTAAATAGGATGTGGATTCCATCTATAGGGAAGAAACTAAGGGAGTTCTCTTATATGATTGTTTATTTTAAAACATGGAAAAATAAACTAGGCATGAAGTCAATTTTGGATGAAAAAATTTATGGGGTTTCTTCATGTGGTTGTTTAACAATAAAATGTAAAGGATCATTTCTATATAAATTATTGATGTAATGGATTAAGAATGTAGAAACTAAATGATTTGTTTATTTTATTTATGTTTTTATTGGATGCATGGAATATGAAATAAGCATTTAGGAATGCATTATCATATTAAGGAGTTGTCATGATCCCTTAATCCAAAAATCTCTTGATGAAACTCAGGGAGGACTAGTAAGCGGAGACAAAGAAAGAAAGAGTTATATTATAATTTTACTAAAGTTTTATGTTGAACATGATTATGATGTAATTGAAAACTCAAAGAAAAAGATGTAATGATGGATAAACCTATTGAGACTAGTCATTGGATTGATGATATGTGTATTAAAATATAATGTTAATAAAGGCTTGTTAGATAATTCCTAATATTATGATAGGATGTTTCTATGAATGAAATATGAATGGATGGTAAATGGATATTATTAAATGATTATGGTTACAAAATTAGGTTTATTCTATTATGGTGTAGATCATATATGATGTTATTCTTTGAGTATTTTCTTATGTTAAATAATATGATCATGCTTATCATTCTGGTTGAATTAAGAAAGGGTTTTGATGTTGTTCCTTTTTTTAAGAGGGAATCATTAAGGGTAGACTCTAGGTAACCTTGTATAGAATTCGTTTAAGATGAATCCTAACCTAAGGGAGTTATGATGAGGCAACACCTAGGATCTTTGTGAGGGTACACATCTGATAAAAGAAATTCAAGTGTGATCCAAAGGCGGGAAGCCTTTGGACAAGATTCATTGTGAGTTAGCTAAATTTTTATCCTACCATGGAGGTTAGGAATCCCTTGTGCATTGGAGATAGGTTATGGTACCTTGAATGACAATTGGGTGTCCATGTGAAGATATCATGTAGAGTGAAAATCACCTAAATTAAACCATACTAGATATGGAATATTGAGCACTCAAATTTTATTCATTCCACTATGGCGATGCAATATTTAAATTGAGAGGCTTTATGCCTATACACAAGCATAGACAAACTTATTCTAATAAGAGAATTGGCATCCCCTTCTTAAAATATTGAGAAGGGATAATCCCAATGCTATGGTCAAGATACCTTAAATTTATAGTGAATGTAAGGAATGTGGGGTGACCATTTGAATCATCCTTTATGTTAAAGAGGTACACAAGGTAAACCCTAGAACCTACAAGATTTTGGGCACTCTTATCCAATCGGGCGATTTCTATAATGTCATGGACTTGAAATATGGTAAAGCCTTAATGAATATGATCTATCTGGAAATATCTTTAGTGAATCTTAACTATGGTTTAAAAAAATGTCTCTCAGGTTGGTTAGTTTTGGGTTGTTATAGTTGGTATCAAAGCTCTAGATCGTAGGACTAAAAGCTTCAATGAATAGAACTTGATGTGTAGAATTTGGGTACATCTCTTAGTGGGGATGGAACCCTACATGGAGTAAGTGTGACCATTTATATTATTAGTGTATGAGGAATTGAACCTTATGTGGAGTAATTATGACCATTAGTGGATGATAATACTCTTGGAATGGTACCTCACATGGAGTAAGTGTGACCATTGATATTATTAGTGGATGATAATACTCTTTTGTTAATTTATGTGAATGATGAAACTAACTAGAAGTTAGAAGTATAATTTAGAGGAAATTGTAACCTAACTCAAACTTCTTTTATGGATAAGAAAAAAGGCACCTTGTGATGGGCCAAGCATGACCAATATCATTGTCAATAGAGTTATAATGGTTATAACTAAAATGGCATCTCATGGGGATACAAGTGTGATTGTGATCATTACCAAAAATATGTTAATAGTCTAATTTAGTTCATAGATAGATGTAACTAACCATTTGGAGTATAATTTGGGAGTATTTGTATCTTATCCAACTCCTCTATGTGATTAGGATAATTGGAACCCAAAGTTAAGGGGAGGAAGAAGAGAATATTCTTAAAATCCAAAGCTAGTTAGGCAATATGGAACCAAAAGAAAAAAAATTGGTAATTATAATAAGAGAGGGGAGAACCTCACTGTTGTAGTTCCCTATTACAGGAACAAATAGACAACAAAGGGAATCAATGAACCAAAAAAATATAGTTGTTGTCAACCATAGTTAACTAAGGTTCCCAAAATAAAAATTCTAAGGGTAGAAAGGAGGAGGATCCTACTTTAGAAGATCAGGTGAGCATATCTTGCATAATAGTAGACCTAGCCAAGGATATGAAGAATATTAGAACATCCAATTTTTCTATAAAGGATGGAGGTGATTCAGTCAAAGCTTGACTAAATGAATTAGAGACATACTTTTCCATGAAGAGCTACTCTTTAGTAACCCAAATAGTTTGGGCTACTCTCCACTTAAATAAGATAATATTAGAATAATGGATTACCTTTAAGATCGATAAGAAGATTTGAGTAGTGAATATTTAGTGGGATGTTTCAAATTTGTAGATGGTAGATCTCTCAATCATTAAGGTGAGACCAATAAACATTCTAGAGTTTTATTTCTAAGTGATAAGGAAATAAACTCTAGAACAATGCAAGGTCTAATGGGATCAATATTTTGAAAAAGAAATACCACTTGGGAAAAGTGGATAAGGTGAAAAAATATTTTTCTTATTTGTTTGAATGAAAATGATATGTAATGTTTATTGCAGGAAATACATAGAGAACTGTGTTTAGTCCAAGGGGGTATTATGTCACTACCTATCTTGGAAGGACTCTTTATGTGGTGGACTATGCATTGATAAATGATGATTTAATGCTTTTCTTTTGATGAAATTGGATGGTTTTTTGAAATTGTTGTTTAGTTTGTAAAAAATGAGAATATGGTACTACTAATATTATGTGTTTGTAGAACCAGGTACTCTCCTAGGTGGACAAGAAATTTGACCATCGAGAAAAAAATACCGAAATGGGAAATGATGGTCAAAAAATGATGATACCTCTTGTGTGAAACATGATACCCGCATATAGTTGCATCTCATATTTGCATATTTGAAACTAAACCATTGAAAAGGAAGTTTCCATAAGGAGAAATGGAATCATTTAAACCAAAATTTGATAACCTAGAAGTTATCATAAAATCTTCTATATTTATGGTTGAAAAATGCTTGCTTTGGTTGTTTGTATTTGTTCAATGATTATCTTCCTTGTATATGTCTTTGGGTGCTTGGTTAGATAAATGTTCCATTAATGGTATATTGGTTTATAAGAATTTGAAAATATATGTTTTGCTTATGTTTATGAATTTGGCAAGGGATTCAATAAGGAGAAGGATTAATAAATATAGAGGCTTTATTAATCCTCTAATGGTTAGTGTCAATGTTAATAATTTATATTAAAATTTGGCACTAAGTTAATTAATTAAAGGATAATTAATTAGTTTAACTTGATGTTCAATTTTAATAATGGAAATGAAAATACAATTTGCATGTTTATACATTAAGAAACAACAAACCTGATTAGTTGCTTTGATGTTGCTAGATAACATTAGAAAATTGATTACTAAAGGTTTTTATTTATTTATATATATATACACACACATACCTTATTAGCAATAAAAAGGGTTTTCATGATCATTATATGTTTAAAGACCTTCTTTTAAATTAAAATAAATATAAATTAGTTTATTTTATAAAGTTAAAATAAGTTTAATTTAGGTTTTAGGAACCCTTTTACCTTGCAAAAGGAAGTGCATTTAATAAATATATTAGGGCTTTATGTTATTGGAAAAACGTAACAAGAAAGAAGATGTTTCAAAAAAGGTTAAGAATTTCATCTTCTTCCTCTCTTAAAAAAAAAAAGAGATGAAAAGGAGGAAAAAAGGAGGTAAAAGAGAACATGGAAGAGAAAAAAAATTTGGAAGAAAATAAGGAAGGCTTGAAGTTTAAAACAAATGAGATATTCTCACTAGATCTTTGAAAGAGGTAATCTCATTTTGATATATGTAGTTTGAAAAGTGAGTCTTTGTCTTCATCGATGAAAATATGGTGTAGCAACCCTGGGGAAGTGGCGCGTCGTCCCCCACTACTCTACTTGTGATTTAATGGAATATTTTAACGTTTAAACATGCATTTAAATGAAAGGCATAAAAGAAGATATAACCAGAATGCAAAGAAATAAATGAATGAATGCTTTTGTATTGATATTTCCAAGATCCGGTTACATATGAATCCCTCTAAGGGATACCCTTCGTTTGATACATGATTTTACACACAAAGAAGGTAGCAGGTGCATAAAATATCCCCTTGCAAGGGGTGGCACGCTTTATCAGGCTTCCCGGTGATGCACACGGAAATGTATGAGGGCTTACAGATGCCTCCTTCTCTAGGTCTGATTGCTAGAGGGATCCTCTTGCTTTCGTATGTTGTGGATTTGTCCGATGAACCTGTAGCCCTATAAACAATGAAACAACAACACACGCTTAGATGTCCGAGATTGCCTCCCTGGATGAGGTTGTTAGCAATGAATACACTTAATGAAAACAAATGCAATGAAACTAGTGCTATCAGAACAAGTAAATGAAGCAAATCTATGCTAATGACATGAAAAGCAAGTAACAAGCTAAGATGTAAGAAACTAGTACAAAGAATGCTAGATTGGGCCGATGGGCCACTGTCCGAGACAGCGGCCGCTAAGGTGAACCTGTTTCTAGTACTCCAAGGCTATGGATCTAAGCTTGTTGTCGGTGTTGAAAGAGTTGTCATTTCTTGTCCATTGTATCAAATATCCTGTAGATGGAAAACCCCTAAATCGGCTAGCACTTTGTCGCTCCTCAAAGATGCTCCAATATGCTCTCCAATACGGTAGGGCTTCACTATAAAAATGATCTCCAAGGGAAGCTCTCCAAGTCTTGCAAAGCTCTCCTCAATGACCTGTTCTATTCAATTCATGATCCCTTGGTGCTCTTAGGCTTGCACCTTTTAAAGTGTGTGAAGCCCTAGGTCTATGTTCAAAACCCTAGGACTGAATCCCTCATGCGTAGAGGATGTTAGCATGAGAAGATTTTGTTTTTCTATGTTTAACTGAAGTCTAAATTTGGACTTAAGTCTCCCATGTGAACTGGTCATGAAAGGGGAATGCAAAGTTGTCCCCGCTCACCTTTATTGCATGCAAACTACCACTTCCACCCATGAATGGGCCGATTTATCGACAAGTCACATTTATGGCTTAGCCGTTGTCATCCGCAGTGACTAAGATTTGGCCATTGTCATCTATAGCGGTTGAGGTTTGGTCGCTCTGAGCTTGAGTGGCCAGGATATAGCCACTCTGGTTTACAGCGACCAAGCTTGGATGGGCTAAGACTACCCCAGATGAGTGGTGAGAACCACTTTTGATACTTGGAAAGTCCAAGGTTTAGTCACATGGCCTATGAATGTGCCTATGTTAGTAGTTATCCTAAACATGACATGTTTTAGGTGTCTACAGATGCCCCTTTTTGTGATGCGCTGTGTGAAAAACACAACGCTGAGCAAAAACGTAGACTGATATGTCTGTAAGGTGTATGATGATCATTGGTCTGATCAACGTTGGATGCCCCAATCATGCAAGATGGTATGCATCCTTGAATCATTGCTTCAATATTTGGAAGGCTTAACTTAGCATAGGGCTTGCACATGTTCAATTGCACTCATTCCTCAGACACAATCGGGTAGCTTATGTTGCTACAATCAGATCCGACCGGTAGGAGAGCTACGGACTGAAGATGTCATAATTTGCTTATGATCCCAGCAAACAAGGGAAATTTTTGTAATAGTTATCTGCAATGATTCGTAGGATGAATGCAATTTTGATATGATCGAGTGATATTTTGTTGATTTTGATTATGATTATTTGAATATTTGAACTACCCCCTCACACAATGAATTGGTAAGGGAAGGGCAATGAATGAAGTGACAAATCGCTTGACCAATCTTGACTGGTTTTGGCTTCTTTCTAGTATTTGTTCTTTTAATGGGCAAAACCCCCATCCAAGTGTGATATCAATTATTTATGATAATCATTCATCCCTATCCCAGGGAGCGGTCCGGCTATCAATAGCCTTCTTAGGGAATTAGGATGAGTGATTCTATTTATGCTTGCATTGCATCACTTGGCTCAGTGTTTTTGTGTCATAAGGGAATCAGGATGATTCTATCACACCTGTGGAGCAGTCCGACCATCTTGGTCTTCTTCGAGATTGAAAGAGGCACATCGTAATTCCAAAATGAATAATTTACCCCAAGTAGCCCTATGGTAACTTACTCATCTCACCGAATTGCATGGAGTGCAAATCGTTGCAACCGCTGAGTTGATAGAGTAAGTAACTTGATACGAGGCTTACTCGAGATGTGTTTTTATGTGATTTTTTTGTTATTTTGAACATTATGATGACCATGAGTCATCAAAATGTGTTTATTTGATGTTTTTGCTACTTCTCATGGAGGGAATTCCTCCTATTTTTGCTTGTGTTGTTGGTCACTGTCAGATCCAATGACCCCCAAATGCCTATTCTTGGCCGCTCTTGGCTACAATGGCCAAGAAGTTTGGGCTGCTAATAGTAGCAGCGGCCGAGGCATAACTTGAAAAATATAAAATAACCTAGGGTTTTTGACTTTTCACTTTTCCAGCTGGCGATTTGCTTGTCAGAGCTCTGGAGAGAAAGTGACTTTTGCGACTTGGAGTGTTGTTGCATCGAGGATCATGGCTGCGTAGGGTGAGGCATCATCGAGCGGAGGAGCCGGAGCTTCTTGGGTACTCTTTGAAATATTTAACCTTGCTTGTTTCACTTTTGGGTAAAAATGAACCGCACTAAGTAATCGGAAAATGAACCTCATTAATCTCGCTGAAAACAAACCAAACCCATAGTTTAGGCTTAGTTTAGGATTTAATGTGGTGGGCTTGCCCCCATTTTTAAGTTTTTCAAATTTTTTCATTTTTGGCCTAGGGCGTACATGTCTACCATGTTGCCCATCGGTCACTATTGCTTCGAGTAGCCAGCTCAGCCTACAATTTGGCCACTGTCGCTTAGAGTGACCAGATTTGAATCCCAACGGTCAAAAATTTGACCATTGGGGTTTGGTCACTTCTGTCCTCAATGACCAATTTTTGGCCACTGTAGGTGATAGCGGCCAAGAGCCTTAGTTAAATTTTGTGAATTTTTGGATTTTGCAAGGTGATTATGCTAATTTTTTTGAATTTTTGAACTGCTTTCTTGTACTATGTTGCATGATTAGGTGCATTTATTCCTCTTTTTCTTAGACTTAGGATAGTTTATCATTATGTGCACCATTTTTCATGCTTTATTTGTGATTCATGCCTTAGATGCATTGTAGTTATGCTTTGTTTTCTTTTGCTCTTAGATTCTCACTGCTCGGGCTCGAGACCCAAGGCTCTTGAATGACCTTCTGCCCCTCCTGGATACTATGGACTGGGCCTGGCTCAAGGCCCATGGGCTATAGTATGTTACTAGGCTACCTAATATTATGTCAGATCAGGCTTACCTCATGGCCCTGGTATACCGGTGGGATCCCTAGACTAATACCTTCCACCTTCCCATCGATGAGATGACTATCACGCCAGAGGATGTATACAAGATTTTTTGGATCCCCTTTGATGGAGTGGCCATTGTCTCTTTGACCACCAATGATCATGATGTTATATTTGCTCAGGTGTTCGAAAGGCATGCTATAGATGCCTTCAAGGACACCAAATATGGTAGTGTATCTATTATGTATTGGTACCAGGAGAAGGTCTTCTTCGAGAGGCATGCAGTGTTGTTGATGGTTGTCAGCAACATTCTCATTCCAGATTGCTCAGGCTTGAGGTTCTCATGGAACCTCCTTGCGATGGTCCAAGATCTGATGGACAGTGAGGAGGCCATCATCTATGCATGGGGGAGGTCTCTATTGGCCTAGTGTTATGATGAGTTGTACCACATCCACTGATGGGGTCATATTGGCATCGCTTGCAGCTTGCTCTTACAGGTTTGGGGATGGGAGCACATCAAGGTAGATCACCCCAAAGGGCTTCCTATCAATATTGTAGTCATCAAGGAGTGGATGTAGTGCTATGCTTCTAGATGGGCTCGAGGGCGCGAGGAGCGCAAGAGCCATCCTCATGCGGGGGAGCTCTCCCACTACACTACTACTTTTACTAGGTTGAAGGTCGAAGATATCATATGGCACCCATACCATGAGTGCCCAACTTGGGATGATCCAGCTAGTTTCATAGCTAGGATGCGACATGAGTGGTGGCTCATCGACCATAAGGTTGGCATCAAGGAGTATTTCTTCTACTCCTAGGTTCTTCATCAATACGGGTTGCAGTAGGATGTGCCACTAGTTCCATTTTTGTATAGGCACCTTGTAGAAGAGAGACCTTCCCCCACCATGGATCATAGAGCTTTTCGATGAGGAGGATGCCCCAGAAGTTGACCTAGGAGTCATTGGGGGAGTCATAGATGCATTTGCATAGTGGTGGGGGGATCTGATGTGGCATGGTGATGGTAGCCTAGGCCATGAGGATGATGGTAGGGATGATGATGTAGATCACTAGATGTAGAGTCTAAGCAGGACCAGGTATGGGGCCAACCAGTAGAGTAGGTGGTAGTAGAGGAGCAGGAGGCTCCTAAGGAGGATGAGGAGGAGCTAGATCCCAAGGAGAGAGATTCTCCTTTGAGAGCATAGTTGCATGAGGTCGAGGTTGAGCTCCAGTCGACCAAGATCTAGGTACAGTAGTGAGATGCTACTATAGCACAATGAGATGCCACTATAGAGTAGCTCACGCTACAGATCTAGGCTTTGTAGGCTACTATCGAGGGGTGCTACTAGGATGCAGTTTGTTGTTCCTCCTTCTACACCATAGAGTGATACCAGGGTAGATACAGGGGTAGAGGTTCTACGCCTACAATCATTGCTAGATGAGTATGAGGGGTAGATCCAGGGGTATGTCTCCCATATAGCCTCTCTCTAGATGTAGCTTAGGAGGCATAGAGTTGTCCCTAGGGAGGCACCAGGTGTAGGTGGCTCATAGGTCAGCAGGTGCTCCACCTCTAGGTAGTCTTCCATCCATCCTAGCCAGAGGACCCAGACTCGCATAGAGAGACCAGTAGGCTCACACCACTCTACTCATGACACAACCATAGGGGGAGGTGATGTTAGGGGTATAGGCCCCATGTTTGACTGATGATGCACTTGGATTCTATTTTTGAGGTCTGCTTGACCTATATGACTATAGCCCATGGGCAATTTTGTATACCCACGTACTTGATACACACATTTATATGATATCTTTGCATTATGACTCATTATGTGTATCATTTATTGCTCATGTTTTTGTTTTATTTTTTGTTTTATTTATGTGATGTAATGATGGCATTATGATGATTTGATGTATGTGTTAGATGATAGGTGATATTTATGATGATGTGGATGTTTATATGGATGCTCATGTAGATGTGATATGATCCAATGATGTGATGTATCATGCATTGACTTGATGATGGATTTATGATTGTATGTATAGGTGGATTATGATGTGATCTTAGATGTGAATGGATGAGTTATGAACTATGTATTTATGGATGTAATGTTTATTGTTAAATGCATGTTTGATTTTGATTTTATTGTATGCATCTAACTCATGCTATGATAAGGTGAATGCAATATGTAATGTGTTATGTATATGGTGTTTAATCTAATGTGAATGAACTTGTATGTTTTAATCACTTAAAACATAAGGAATGCATATGATATGATTCTGACAATCTAATGGGTGATACCACAGAAAGTATAACAACCATGAATTTTTAATAATCATTCTAATTATAAGAATTAATTATTTAAACCATCCATATGTGCAATGTAATGGTGTGGAATGTATGTATTTTTTGGATAAGCTTCTGTAATTTAAAAGATATAAAATAATCAGTGGTCGTTTAAATATCATTTCTGACATATATCCAGTATCTAGTTTATTTTATTAATACCCCCTAATTTATAGAAGCTTATAGAGAAAGTTGATGATGTGGTTGATGATATGATTTGTTGCTATGTAGGAGTTTTTGAGGTTTTTCCTGAGACTTCAAACACTCTAGTTACCCTATCAACAACTATGTACTGACCATACAAGACTTTTGAAAAGCAAGGCTTTCACCATGTTCCTAGATATTCATTATCTCTATGTGTGCAAATGAATATATATTTTGAGATAGAACCCAAGCATTTCCTTCGATGTCAGGTGGGATTCTTTCAGCCCATTGCTAAGATCAGGGATCCTCAAGTGTTCATCTCATCCTTATGTTGGACTTAGTTGGACTATACCACTAGGCAGTATTAGGTTACCTAAGCTAGCTCATCCACATGCAAACATTGGTCTATACCAATTCCAGAAGCAATTGTGATAGACATATCATCATGCGTAAGGATATCTCCTTCCAGTTTTGTACAATGCTGAGAATTCCAAGGATTCAAGCTCCATTCCCTTCTTTTCTTCATTTCATTTGGGATACTTGCTCATGTGTAGTGATGAGAATCACTATTTATTTTGATTGATTTTTTTCTTGAGCAAGGGACCTATGTAGTGATGATAATCACTATTTGCTTTGTTTTTGCATTCTTTGAACTATGACTTTGAAAACTGGGGTTTTGAATTTGTGCTTTGTTTCAGGATTTTTGCTTGTGTTAATGAAAGCAAGGGATTTATGTAGTGATGATAATCACTCATTTTTGGGTAGGGTGAAACTTGTCCTTTTGCCAATTCTCAACACCTTTAAACCGGTCGCACAGGGGGATAAGCAAGGAAGATCCTTTTCACTTAAGGTAACCTAGACCACTTTTGTAGTTTTCATATTTCCCTTGTACCAGCTAGGATTTTAGTGTTTCAATTAGTGTGTGGATCCAATTTCAGTTTTTTCACACCCCCCCCAATAGGGGAAGGGTTTTTTTTGGGGGGGGGGGGGGGGGGGGTTGGTGGGGTTTTTTTTTTTTTTTTTTTTTTTTTTTTTAAGGGTCTTTAAGATGCCTTTGGATATTTTTGTGATTTGATTTGACCAAAGGGCTTTAATATGCCTTTGGAGCATTTTGATGAAGTTGACCAAGTGGTGTGAAGATACCCTTGGAGCATTTTTATGAAGTTGACCAAGTGGTGTGAAGATACCCTTGGAGCAATTTTATGATGGTGACCAAGTGGTATTAAGATACCCTTGGAGCATTTTTGATTGATTTTGACCAAGCGGATTAGATACCCTTGGAGCATTTTTGATTTTGACCAAAGGGCTTTAAGATGCCTTTGGAGCATTTTATTGAAGTTGACCAAGTGGTGTGAAGATACCCTTGGAGCATTTTTGATTGATTTTGACCAAGCGGATTGGGTACCCTTGGAGCATTTTTGATAGAATTTTGAATTTTATTTTTTTATTTTTTTTTTTTTTTGACATATTTGAATGTTTTTGTTATTTTTGAATTTTTATTTTTGTTATTTTTGAATTTTATGTATGAAATGCCTTCAAATGAATGATGTTGAGAGGTTCAAGCTCTTCAACACCATCCAATGATGTAAGGTGATATGCTCCAGGCCCAACCCTTTCTAAAATCATGTAGGGGCCTATCCAATTTACCATAAACTTGTCTCATAGGTGCGTAGCAGATTTGAGTTCTGTTGGTTTTCTTTGAGCACAAGATCCCCAAATTTGAATTCCCTCAAGTGGACTTTACTATTGTAAGCTCATGCAAGGTGATCCTGATAAACATG
This sequence comes from Wollemia nobilis, assembly GCA_028583015.1. Lineage (NCBI taxonomy): Eukaryota > Viridiplantae > Streptophyta > Pinopsida > Araucariales > Araucariaceae > Wollemia > Wollemia nobilis. The sequence goes on from JAQPPZ010000456.1 coordinate 6,440,147, forward strand.
GAGATGCTCCAAGGCATTGAATCGATGTTCATCAAGAAGCATCAACTGATCAAGGTGGCCTTGTCATGCGGTGTCATCATCTATGAAGTCCTTCAATGCTACGTGCAAGGTTGGAATCTCCAACTCTAGGGGCATGATGGCCTTAGTGCCATATACAAGTGAAAATGGTGTTGCCCTAGTGGGCGTCCGCACACTAGTCCTGTATGCCCATAATGCAAGAGGTAATTGCAAATGCCAATCCTTATGATTATCTTTCACCATCTTCCTCAAGATGGAGATGATTGTTTTGTTTGAGGCTTTTGCTTGCCCATTTGCTTGTGGATAATAGGGTGTTGAAAAATTATGTTGAATATGGTATTTGTTCATTAAAGCACACACATTTTTGTTCTTGAAAGATGGCCCATTATCCAAAATTATCTTTGAAGGGACCCCAAAATGACTTATGATATTGTGGAGTATGAACTCCACAATCCTTGGTCCAGTAGTCGATGTCAAGGGGATCGCTTCGACCCATTTGGTGAAGTACTCAATGGTCATTATGATGAACATGTGTCGGCCTAAATATGGGGGAGAGATCTTCCCAACCAAGTCTAGTCCCCATTACGAGAAGGGCCATGCTGCTTGGATGGGTTGCAAGGCTTGTGATGGCAGGTGGGTGAGGTTTGCATGATGTTGGCACTTGACGCATTTCTTGACATACTCACAATAATATTTTTCCATAGTGGGCCAATAGTAACCCATTCTCAAGATGCGCTTAACGATGGCCATGCCACTGAAGTGACCACCACACGTACCATCGTGAGCTTGCAAAATTTCCTAAGATGCTTCCTAGGGCTCAAGACAATGAAGGAGCATTCCATCATAACCTCGTCTATAGAGGATGTCTCCTAGAAAAATGTATCTTGTCACCTTTTGTTTAAAGGTTCATATTTCAACATGCGATAGGTCTTGCGGTATCATTCCAAGCTTTAGAAAATCTCACAATTGGGAAAGCCAATCCTGATAAGCCACAACTTCTATGGATAAAATGACATGTTCCCCCTATGATTCAGAATCTGAGAACGTAGATTGGGAAACAACCCTATGGTGAATGGTTGTACCACACTCCGTAGGACCTTGAGAGATCAAATATTCCCAAGGTGTCATTTGCAAGAAAGCTCTAACTTTGAAGGACCAATCCTGATTTGGTTCAGTTTGGATCATGTTGACTGACTCTTGATTGTCAATAGCCTCACGTTGTATTGTTGAGTGCATAAGCACTTTCACATGAATGGTTGTGAAATCAATAGATGGATTCTGAGGGATTAAGGATCCCAAATATGCCATGGTGTCTACAAATATATTTGATGTACGAGGGATTGCCTCAATGTCATACCATTCCAATCGGGCTAGGTAAGTGTCAACAAGCTCCTTGTAAGCTTTCAGGAGTGGGCACCTACATTGGAACAATCCTTTGACTTGATTAACTATGAGCAAGGAGTCACCAAAGATATTCAATATTTTAATGCCCATTGCCATAGTTGTTTGAAGTCCCAAGATCAAGGCCTCATACTCTATGTTATTATTCATGCAAGGGAAGTCTAGCTTGAATGATAAGGGCAATGGGGCACCCTATGGTGTGATAAATACTATCCCTACTCCGCCTCCTTGCTCGCATTTCGAGCCATCAAAGAACAATGCCATATCTCTTTCTTTCTTAGGTTCTTCGAGTTTTGATGGATCTGATAATGCAAATACTGCATCATCAGGAAACTCTATAGTGAGAGGCTTGCTATCCTGAAGAGGTGCCTCTACTAATTGATCTGCTATGACTTATCCCTTGATGGAATTTTGGCTTATGAACTCTAGATCAAATTATATCAATAGCATGATCCACTTTGTAGTACGTGTATTGTGATATGTCTTGTTCATCATGTACTACAAAGGATTTTGTTTGGATATAACGTAGGTCGTATGGCTCAACATGTAGTGTCACAACTTTTTGGTTGCAAAGACCACTGCCAAGCACAACTTTTCTACATACGCATATCCTAGCTCATAACTCACCAAGGTGTGACTAATGTAATATACGACTTGCTCTTTGTCTTGTGCATTCTTTTGGGCTAACATGGTGCCCAAAGAAAAATTAGTAGTCGATATGTATAGTAAAAATGGTATGTCTGGCCTTGGTGGAGCCAATACTAGTGGTATTTCTAGGTATGTTTTGATCTCTACAAAGGCTTGTTGGCACTCTTCATCCCAATGAAATGGGACATCCTTGCGTAGCAACCAGTTCATGGGTCGACATTTGTCTGACAATTGAGTGATGAACCATTTGATGGATGCTACCTTGCCTTGTAGGCTTCTTAACTCCCTAATGTTGGTAGGGGTGGCCATTTCCAATATAGCCTTTACTTTTGTAGGATCGAATTCGATGCCCCTCTTAGAAATGATGAACCCTAAGAGCTTACCAGAAGTTACGCCAAACACGCACTTCTTAGGATTCAATCTGACGTTGTGCTCAATGAGGTGATCGAAAACCTTTGTAAGGACTTGAGCATGCTCTTGCCGCAATAGGGACTTGGCCAGTAGGTCATCAATGTAGTCCTCCAAGATCCTATGCATATAGTCATGAAAGATGTATGTCATGGCCCGCTGATATGTGGCACCAACATTCTTTAGGCCAAATGGCATCACTTTGTAACAGAATGTCCCCCATGGAGTAATGAAAGTAGTCTTGTGTTGGTCCTCAAGTTTGATCCGGATTTGATTGTATCCAAAAAAACCATCCATTAGGGAGAGCATCTCATGACCTACGGTGGCATCAACAAGAGCATCTATGTTTGGCAATGGGAATGAATCCTTTGGAGTTGCCCTATTCAAGTCTCTAAAATCCATGCAAATGCAGACTCTTCCATCTGGTTTTCCCATGGGCACCATGTTCGAGACCCATTCAGGATAGTCGATGGGAACTATGAAGATCACATCCAATAGTTTTTGCAACTCGTTCTTTACCATCAAAGCGATGGTTGGATGCATTTTCCTCAAATTTTGCTTGACTGGCTTCTTTAGGGGATCCAATGAAAGGTTGTGAACAACTAACTTTGGGTCAATCCCTGGCATGTCTTTGTAAGTCCAAGCAAAAATATTTGGCCTCTCCTTAAGGAGAGGGATAATGATGGCTTGTTCCTCTAGAGATAGACTTTCTCCAAACTTGACTTTCTTTGGTTGAGTAGGATCATCGCTGATGTCCACCTCGAAAGTCGCTTCTATAGCCATATGTGACCCATCCTCCAACTGGTGAGGCATGGGTATCAAGTGAATGTCATCGATGGGATTTATAGGTCCTACTGACTTAGGATCCAAACCAGCATGGAACACATCATAAACATAGCCTGATGCAAAATGGAATGGTTGTAATATCTCTTCACTAGAGAAAATATCCTCAGGCTCTATGGGTGAATCAACGTGATCCCAATCAATAGCCTCTGTATCAAGATGCAAAGGTTTCATGGGATCTGTTGGGTTATGAAGTGGAGTGGTCAAATCAATGGAGATCATGTTGATGGATGGAATGAAATCTCCAGGACCACATGGGTGAAATTTTGTCTCAGAGGTCTCCCTTCCATACTCACGATGAGGTTCTAGAGGAAAAGGGATTTCTGGATCTGGCCCCTAAGTAGGCTGGATAATAGGATCATTGGGCTCTAACAACTCTCTGAATGTAGGTGGAGGGGGATTGACCATACGATGAATGGCAACTAAGTCGATAGGTCTTCCCAAAAACTACAAACCAAGGTCTATGGCATGAAGTGCCACTTCTCTTTCTACCAGTGCATTGACTTGCTGCAAGTGGTGAGGCCCAAGATAAGCCATCTCGATTTCATCTTCAAAGTCATCATCACTTATCCAAAAATTATTAGCATTGGTATGTGGCCCCAAGACAAGAGGCTCATGTCTTGGCCCTAAGTAGGCCATTTCTATCTCATCTTCATATTCTTCATCACTTATGAAGAAGCCATTTGCATTAGTTTCTTGCCCCAAGCTATGGGGCCACTGCCTTGGTCCTAGGTAGGCTCTCTCTATTGAGTCCTCTGACTCATAGCCACTTTCATCCGATATGAATCCACTCTCATTGTGGATGGACCAAGTAAATCTATGTAAATAGTGAGGCCCATGATAGGCCAAGCCTACTTGTGCTTCATCATCACTTGCCACATATCCATTTTCTTCTTGTTCTTCATCCCATGAGTTGTAACCCATTGGGGTGGCATCAATTGTGGAGCTTGGATGATAAGTTTCGGGTGGTGGTATGCTCACCATGACCACTTGTCTATTGCTCAGATGTCTTGTACTTGGTGGGTGATAAGGAATAAAATTGATGTCTTCTCCTAACCCCAAGCTTAATCTATCCAAGGCTACTGCTAAAGAGTCATCTCGACCTCTGATATGATAGCCTAACCCAAACCTATCAGTGGGAAGCTGGTATTGTGGCTCGAATGGCCGCCTACGCCCCTACTCATATATACCAAGACCGTAACCATGCCAATGGCAACGTTCGAAGTAGCTTAGAGCAAACTCAGGATTAGAGAGGTAATGAACATTAACAGTGAATAATTCATCATTGTCCTCTTCTTCATCGATAGACTTATGGGCGCAGTCTAGTCCAACATAGACAAAGTTTATCTAGTTGGGAGGGATTCCAAGTGGAACCATTATTCCCACTGGTGGTCGTAAGTCCTTTGGTCATCCCATGTCTTGTGTGGACTCTATGATGGGTGTGAATGTTATGTTCTACACAAGATACTCTCCTATCCCTATACTTTCCAAGTGTATAGTCGCATGTGATGTGGATGATCCTACAGATGACACTGGCGAAATGGGCTCTAGTATCTCCTCAACTTGATCTTGGAGATCTTCTTCTTCCATGGGACTTGGACTTTTCTCAATGGCTATGGTTAGCACTTCCTTGGGCTTTCTTTCCTCAACTAAGGGTGCCTTTAGCTTCTGATTATCTTTTGGTTTAGACATTGATGGTCTCTTAGAAGCATTAGTCATGTTGGGCGCTAGATGAGGTGTTGATGTAGATGGGTCCTTTTATACCCCTTTGTCTTTATCATTCAGTTGCGTAGCTGGAGATGAAGGTCCTACATACAAGTGGGTAGAAGGAATCACAAATTCTCCTAGAAAATCCACCTGATGGACATATTTGAATGGCTCTTCATCAGCCAACACCATGTAGACTTTGTTATCATGCACATACTTGACACATTGGTGTAATATTGAAGGAACACACTTCATGTCCCTTATCCAAGGATGCCCTAGGAGGATGTTGTATTGCATGGCCCCTTCCAAGACATGACACATCACGGGGATGGTCTTATGCCCCACCTTGATGGGTAGGACTATCATTCCCATAGTATTGCATAAAGCATCATTGAAAGCCCTTAATGTGTAGGCTCCCGGAATGATATTGGACTTGGGGATCTTAAGGTGTTCTATTGTTGTTGTTGTGATGATGTTGATTGATGAACCTGTATCGATCAAGACCCTCTTAAAAGGTAAATCATTGACTGATGCCACAATGTGCAGTGGAGGGTCTGGTAAGGTAGTAGGCACTATCTTAATCTCATGATCATAGAATCGAATTATAGGTTCTTGGCATTCTTGTACTTGTCCCAAAAAATGGGTGAATGCATTTGGATCTTGTGGTTGGAGCTCAATCGACCTTAAAATCTCCATCAAGGTCTCCCTATGCTTTGGGGACTATTGTATGAGCTCATAGATGGATAGCTTAGCTGGAGTCATTTGTAAGTTTTGCTCAAGTCTACTTCGAATAGTTACCACAAGTCGAGTTGGTGGACCTGGAAGGTTGTTTTACCCCTACCTCTACCTAGGTGTAGTGGGGACATTAATGGGAGCTGCAGGAGGTTGTGGTTGACCATACTATCTACTCCTAGTTGCTATATTGACAATTTCAACCATCCCAATGCACTCATGGGTAGGCATATCAATTCAGACTTGATTGACTTGTGCACCTTGCCCTCTAGGGACCTCATGGTTTGGCAGAGGGTTTTTGTATATGCCCATATCTCTATTGTTAGGAGCCAGTGGGTTGTCAACTTTAAGTTCTCCCACCTCAATCATGTTTTGCACCTGGTGCTTGAAACCAATGCAAACCTCAATGTTATGCCCCGGTATCCTATGATAAGGGTAAAATTGATCTTCCCTATATCCTTTTGGCTTAGGATGGTTGGGATCTATAAGAGGTATATCAGGGAACCTGATCTTTCCCACCTCGCTCAATTGGTTGAAGATTGATTGCATTGATTCTGTCAATGGTGTAAAATAGTGAGGGGGTTTGCATTCTCTATTTCACCCTTGATTGTTCTTTTGATCATAATTGGCTGGTGGGGGCTATGCTTGATAATTATGGGGTTGTTGTGTAGCCCCATCCTTAGGTGCAGCCAATACCACTTGATTAACTAGAGCAGGGTTTGCCTGCTTCTGCTTGTATTTGCCATTTTTGTCATTTTTGTTCCACTCCTTCTTGGTTCGGAGTTTGATGGTTCCCTCATCTACTTTTATGTCCTCAATGAGTTTGGCCTGTGCCAAGGCCTCCTCAAATGAGGGGTATTGTTGAATTTGTAGCAAGAGGGAAATGTGTTTAGAACAACTCTTGGTGAACATGCGGACAATCTCTTCTATGGGGATGGAGAATGATAATTTTGCCATGACTTTTCTCCATCTATTCCCATAATCCATTACTGGCTCATCATCATAATGTTTCAAATTGGCCAGGTCTGAAAGGTTCACCTTCCTCTTAGCACCAAAAGAGAAATGCTTCAGGAAAGCGTTCACTAGTTGTTCAAAATTGGATATGCTATGCTTGGGCAGTTGGTTGAACCATTGAGTGGCGGTGCCCAAAAATGTCATAATGAATGTCCTTAGCATAAGAGCATCATTGTCTTCAAGATGAAAATATGCATTGATGAAATTGGTAACATGCTCTTGTGCATCCTCTTCACCCTTAAAATTTTCCAACCTAGGCATCTCAAAATGCTTAGGGTATGCGGGGCTAGGGATAGATGGACATAATGGTTGATTGTGTATTTTGCTCAATGTTGGTTGGTTCCCAACCATCTCTTGTTTTTCAAAGGACTTCATATTTTTAGTGAGTGCTTGGAATGCCTTTGAGGTGAGGAGTTCCTCCTCTTGTAGACCCCCTCATGGTGGTGGTGGAGGTAGCCCTCTATCCACTTGATCTGCTCTATTTTCTTCCCTCCTACGAGGGGATTCAAGATGTGTCTGATCCTGCTCTATCAGGTTTACCCTTTCTCCACCAGTTGGATTTCATTCATGATTTGGAGGGTGGTTTTATTGTGGGTTTCCTTCTTGTCTAGTGCACCCCTCTCTTGGTGAGTCAGTGCATTGATCTCTTTGATGATCATTTCTATTTTCTTGTTGGTTGATACGAGCTAGCTGCTCAACTTGCTCTCTTAAACATTGCTCATGTTGGTGCAACAACCTTTCTCTTTGCTTGTCATGTTTGAGAGCTTCCACAAGCTCTCACTCTTTGTGTAAGGTATTCTCTAGCCATCGCATGTGGTTAACTTGCACTGTCATAGAAGACTCATGCTTATCTGATCCTATTCTAGTGGTTTTGATTCATAGATTCCTCGAAGAGGTTTCTATTATTTCTTTGCTCTTGCTAGCTAATGTAACTTGTTTAGTGTATTTTTGAGTGTCTCTATGATCAGAATCTGTATGTTTACTATGGGGTCACCCTGAGGCACCCCTAGTTTGAGAAGTGGGCTTAGAAGTCATGGTTCATGAACTTCTAGATGCAGAATTCTCTATGGCTATGGTTTTGGGAGGTGGCCTCGAATAAATCTGATCCAACTCATCTAACTATCTTGTTTTCCATGGCTGATCCTATGGGGTGCCATTTATTCCAATGAGGTCATAGTCTATTGGAATCCTTCCTCTTGTGTGAAGGATATCTTCTGTTTGATGTCTATGATTGGATGTATCTCTAGTTTCATGCCCCTCAGTGGGCTGATCTATTCTAAGTGTCTCATGTGAATGTTGGGATGTTGTGACTCCTGTGTGTCCTTTTGATGATGAAGGCTTTGTGGTCACCCCCTTTCTCCATGAGGATGGAGGCATGGAAGCCTCGTCATCCCTGTGTGAAGAATGGGTTTTAGAACCCCTCTTATGTCCATGTGGGGAGGAAGCTCTTGAAGCCTCCTCATGTCTTTGAGAAGTTTCTATGTTTTTGGAGGAAGCCCTTGAGGTTTCCTCATGTCTCCTTGATGATGATGGCCATGAGGCCTCTTTGTGTTTATGTGATGTAGTTCCATGATGTTGCTCCCTATTTGGGGTTTCTCGAGGAGAACCCCCAAGGGTTGAGTTATCACCCCTAAGACTCATAGAACTGCGTCTCACGGTCTTACGAGTGGGTCTTCCAATGTGACTACGACTTCGCCTATGGGTATGGGTTGCTTCAGATTCTCCCTCGATATCAGACCGAGGATGTTTACTTCTTGTTTTGACCATTGTGTTTGTGGATTCAGCTTTTTGTGTTGCAATTAAATATAGCCAAACAATATCAAGCAAATGTTTATCTTGATTATCAATTTAAGTGTGCCCTAAACTGTTTGTTGTATTTAGATGTTTTGTTGTTCTTGTTTCTTGCTCTTGTTTTGGATTTAGAATGAGGAGACTCATCCATAGGGGTAATCAAGAACACCCATGCCAAACATGATTTTCTCAAAAAGAGACTAGGGTACACCACTTAAATCCCAGTGGGGGGTTCGCCTAGCTCTTCCACTCTGAACCAATTGTTCCAATAGTGGGAGATAGTTTGAACATAAGTAACTTAGTACCACTATAAGTAAGTTCCTAATTCCATTTCTAGGAAGCTCTAGGGGGAAAACCGATGGAAGGAGATGAATGCCAACGTCACCGGACTGAATTGAGGGTTGGTGATGAAATCCAACTCCCCAATGTTTAAAACATGCGTGCATGTGTGGGGTTCATTTTAAGTTTTTGCATAAAGTAAAATGCATCATACAACAACAATGACTCTTTCCTATATGCCTAATGCAAAATACATTTCAATTTTTAGAAATATGCATAACTACTTATGAGATTAATGGATGCACTCTATTTAGTGCAAATATGGCCTCTAGAAGGGCCCCAGAGCAAGCAAACCAACACACAGTTTCTAGCACGTTGGATTCTAGGGTGGAATTTACAAGCATAAGCCATTGTTCCTAGCAACGCCTAGTGGAAACCTAAAAAGAAACCCCAAGATTCGAAAGATGCAATTTCTTTCTTTTTCATTCTTTCAGTTTTCCAAATCGAAATATGTCTTAATTTTCACTATTTTTAAGAAAATAGAAGCAGACAAAAAACCATAAAGCATCAAAAAAGTTGTACCAACCTTTAATCCAGCTCAGAGAATCAATGTTTTGTCCTCTACTGCACTCTAGTTCTGGCCGCTGTCGACCAGAGCGGCTGATTTTTGGCCGCTGTAGACCAGAGCGGCTGACTCCTGGCCGTTGTAGACCAGAGTGGCTGATTTTTGGCCATTGTAGATCAGAGCGGCTAAACCTGCACACAAAACCCAAATCAGTAAAGTGGAAAAAAATGAAAATTAACTATAGAACTGGGCAGGAGTCCCATCGTGATCACCATCTGTAGCGACCCCAGGGAAGCGATGCGTCGTCCCCCACTACTCTACTTGTGATTTAATGGAATATTTTAACATTTAAACATGCATTTAAATGAAATTGAAGTAGGGAAAAATGGTGCACCAAATTAAATATAAACAATGTATGTATCTATGCCCTATCTCTAATGAGCGCCAAACAGAAGCATGCAAGTAAATGGAAAGATAGAGAATAACAAGAAGTGAAGCAAAATAAGTGTATCTCTTATTAATAAAAATGATCCAAAGGTTATAGGTTACAATGCATCCCCTTGAGGGCTCAAAATGGGTGATACAAATGTTTACAACTTGGGTGCCCAAGGGTCAAATATCTCAAAGAAATTAGGTGCACATCCACTGTCTTTCCTCGTACCCACAATTGAAGTGGGTAGGCCAAAGTTGTTGCAAATTGTATCTTTGATATCTGATGTCTTAGGCAACCTCCAAATGTGCTGTAATAACCTCCACCTACACACAAGGAAACTAGAATTGTCAAATAGTGAATGCATGTGAGAAAAAACATGCAATCCCCATAGGGGCAAAACAACTAATAATGAGAAAACATATCAAATAAACTCCAAATATAATTAAATTGTAGAGTGATGTAAAAAGGAATTTTTTGGGAATATATCACCAGAAATTACACCAAAATTGCATCCGATGGGGCTTCAAAACTTGAATGACCATTCGTAACCTAAAAAACCCAAAGAAAGCAAATTTTGACTCTACGCATATCCAAAATGTATGAAAATTGGAAAAAATACATGAAATACTATTCTAAGAAAACCCATTTGATTAGATTTATGATATAGATCATAGTTTTTGTGTTCTTTCAAATGACCGTCGAATACCTGCAAGAGACCCTACAAAACACTAAAAATGCAATATCTCGGCCAATATAGCTCAGAATGACATGAAATTTGAATTATAGAATCATATGAAAATGTGTAAAATATGTAATTAAAAATAGTCAAAAAATTGTGGACAAATATCTATTCATCTTGGGGTGGAGCGAATAGGTCTGTCACAGATTAGGGGACTCCCCGGGGTGCAGGGCCCATGGAATATCCCTAAATTTTGCCACCAATCCCACTTGGAATGATGCAAAATCCTATAAAATATGTTTTATTCAAATTTGGTGATGGAATTCACTCATTTGGTTCAGTTTTATAACAAATTATGCCTCCTAACTCACTTGCAAACCTCCTTCTCTAGGTAGAGGCTTTGAGGGAACAATTGGCACAAAAAATATGGAAGGAAATCTTGGCAGCACTCCATTGCTTTGTCCTCAAAATATCCTCTCATTTTTGTGTATAAAATATCTCCACTTTATAGCCTAAGGAGGCTTTAGGGGTCAAAAGGCATGCAAGGCATGAGGTGCCACTTGGTCACTAGGGTGGCATGCATTGGAGGGAGAAGGGAATCTCTCGATTTGGCTTCCCTCATGGGCTGGAGCATTAAGATACTATGTGCCCTACCCTCCTAGTCATTATAGACTAGAAATGTAATCATTGGTAGGCACCACTTGTCCAAGTTTGACTTTTTTCTAGTCAAACCTGCTATTTGCTTCACCTCGGAGCAAATGTTGCTATTTGCTTTGGGGTGCCATGAATAGGTTTTGTATTCATCCTAGGGTGGCAAAAATAGTATTAGGGTGTCCAAAAGGTGCCAAAAGTGGCCTATAACATTTCAAACCCTTGCATTAAGTGGTTAGAACCACTGTATACCTCCTGAGGGTTGCCCTAGGGGCCTTGGTGTGTCGTGAAGTCACTACTTATGGTAGCACAATTAGATTGACCAGTTTTTAGTGTCTATAGATGCCCATTTTTGGGATGCATTGTGTGCAGCACAACACTTGAGAAAAAATAAATGACTAAAAATGTTCAATTATTAGGGTTACTCAATAACCTAACCAACTTTAGATGCCCCAATCCTGGAAAGAGCATGCGTCCTTGAATCCTTACTTTTGACGAGCTAAGGAACTTACTTTAGCTTAGACATTATCTGTCATGAAAATGTAAGGCCTATATTTCCATGATGCCATTAATGCTAAGAACTTTAATTTAATACTTTGTGCTAGTTTATTGCCTCAAGAATGAGCGTGATTATCTTTGTCAAAGATTCATTGGACAAACACAATTTTCATGATTGAGTGTGTGCTTGTTGATTTGAGTTGAGTATGACTACCCCCTCAAGAAATGAGTTGATTAGGGAATGAATCATGAGAAAAGTGATGAGTTGCTTGACCCAAATTACTATTGTTAAGGTGGCCTTCAGTTGTACTCATTGAAAAATGGTACATTTTTGAAAGGATTTGAACGATGCTATGGGGGTTTCGTGGAAGCAAGAAGTTGAAAAATTCATTCCCATGGGGCAGTTTGGCCACAATGGCCTTATTAGGGAGTAAATTAATAGCTTATTCATACATCCATAAAAAAATTGTATTCCATATTGACCCTGAATGAATTCCATTAGATGCGACTTGTTTTGGCGGGTTTTGAGCCCTTTTCTTTGTTACTTCTTGGAGGAAGGAATGAAAAACCTTGCTTTCGTGGGGTTATCTGGCCATGGTGGCCTTCTTAGGGGTTGAATTTATGTTTTTTCCAAGCATATAGGAGTGTTAATATTTGCCTCTTTATTATTACAAAAATTTGACCAAAATAGAGTTGTTTTTGTGGGTCTTTAGACCTTTTTGGTGTCTTTTGAAGCCATTTTGATCTATGAACCCTATATTCATCCTGGGGTGGAGTGAATACAAATTTTTTATTTGTTCTAGGGTGGAGTGAATACAATTTTTTTATTTGTTCTAGGGTGGAGTGAATACAAATTTTTTATTTGTTCTAGGGTGGAATGAATGGCCAGAATTGCGTTCACCCTACCCTGGGGTGAATAGGACTGTTGTAGGCCTATATAAGTTGCAAAAACCAATTTTGGACTCATTATTGCATGTTCTCTTTTGCATTTTGAGAGGTGATGAGGAGGAGAGTGATTTTGCGTAGTGAAGCACTGCCAAAATCATCTTGTATCATCATGAATCAAAAAGCGGGGGCATCCAGTGAAGTGGCTAGTGCGAAGAAGGTAAATGCTAACTCAAGTGACCTCACTTATTACAAGTGTAATACTTGTTATTTTATTTTTTTATTTTTTTTTTTTGTTTATGATGTTTTTATTTGTTTTATATTTTAGGTGACGAGTTGGTATCACACACCAAATATCTTTAGGACCACATGGTATGCCTTGACTAAGGATAACTGGGAGTGTCTTGATGCCCTGGTGCTCAAGCATATTACTCGGTTGGAGCCTATGATAGGAAAAAAACATAGGAGAGAGGGCAGATTAGGTGGTTCATGGGTGATGTAGATCACTATGTAGATCTCTTCTCTCGCCTAGAATTAGGACAGGTGTACTGGTGACGATACAGGGATTGTCCAATCTGGGATGATGCTGGAGAGTAGCTCTGATGGGTGAGGTGGGGTAGATGGTTGATTGCTCAGCATAGGACCAAGCGAGAGTACTTATCATTTTATCAAATCATGTGGTAGTTTGGGCTATTATAGGGGCTACCTAGGGATCTGATGGTGTACAGGTACCGCGGGGATGAGTAGATGCTATCCTAGCCTATGATGGAGGAGGTAGGCAAGGAGTTAGATCTTGTGGTCGATGTTCTAGACACGGATGACATCGAGATGATGGGGTAGTATGACTCATGGTGGGTGATGTGCCAATGGCAAGGGATAGGGAACTTAGTTGGTGAGGTATCTGGGGTGACTGATGAGGTGATGTCAAAAAATATGGAGGAGGACCGAGCAGAGGGTGGCAAGCAGGGGGATCTCCTAGACTTGGGATATCATGGGGACTATATGGATGCAGAGGAGCCCGAGGCATAGGTACCGTAGGGTGCACAGGGTGGCCAGTATGTAGAGCTACAATATTAGTTGGCCAAGGTTTTATAGGAGAGAGATCTCCTATGGGTATAGGCATAGGAGGTGGAGGGGCTAAGGGTAGAGGTGTTGTGACTACAATCGATGGTGGAGACCTACCAAGGGTGGGAGCAACGGAGATAGGGATACATGGGTCTACTAGAGATAGAGGTGGTGCACCTTGGAGGGCACCTACCGGATGATGGAGAGTCCAGTAGATCACATTGGTCTCGATAGAGCGATATGGTGCAATCCTCTACTAGGCGGAGGGAGGATAGGGCTGGTGGCAGTAGGCATGGGGGGTCCCAGCGGACCCATACCACTAGGGGTAGTGTGAGTCGTAGCATCGATCCTGCGTGATCATGGTGACATAGACTCGTGGGACTATTTTTGGGTTTTTGGGTGGTGAGGTCTGAGGACCCACTTTATTGTAGCCTACGGGCATTTTGGAAACTATGATGTATATTTTTTTGCCCCATATATATATATGAGATTTTTGTTGTGATCATCATGTGTTTTCCCTTATTGCTTTATTTGGATGAATGCAATGTGTGTAATGATTTATGATTATGTGTTAGATGCTTAGTATGTATGCATATGGATGCAATGAGATGGTGATAGATAGATATCATGTATGTATATGTAATTTGATTTGATTGGAATTGCAACTATCTATATGCATGGATGCACAGTGAGATGAAATATTTGAATGATTGATAAACATGGAGTTGTGGCTAATGATTTGACATACTATGTGAACACTATAGGTTGTACAAAATACATTAACGCTCTTTGTTTTTGCTTCTTTTCTTTGTTTTTGTAATGGAAATGTGAAACCATTATTGCGATGTAGTGAAATGGAGTAAATGAGATGATATGTGCAAAGAATGTAGGTGAGGTTTTTATGAGACTCAAACACTCTAGCTGATTTGATCAAAGGTTGTATACTGACTATGCAAGACTTTTTGACAAGGTATGAATCTTCTAGGATGACCAAGGTACTTCATATCCCTATGTGTGCAAGTGAGTTCATTCCTGTGAGATGCATAAGGATACCACCAGTTCCAAGTAGGCTCTCAACCAAACCTGTACTGGGGATCACCCTATGAATGCCACCATCCTAGGTTTTGTACTTAGTAGGACTAGACCACTAGGCAATCTAGGTTACCAAAGCTAGCTCATCCACATGCAAACATTGGTCTACACACATGCCCAAAAGCTAATGTGGTAGACATATCATCATGCGGGAGGCTACCGCCATTGTCGGATAGGCTATCCACCAAACCCGTAATGAGGATCACCTTATGGTTTTCCAAATGCTGAGAGTTCCAGGGATTCAAGTTTGACTCCCTTATTTTCTTCAATTTTATTGGGATACTTGCTCATATGTAGTGATGAAAATCATTGTTTATTTTGTATTATATTTTTCTTTGAGCAAGGGATTTGGGATTTGGGATTAGTGGTGAAAACCACTATTTATTTTGATTTTGATTTTGACTTTGAACTTTTGAATTTGAACTTTGAACTTTGGATTTTGATATGGGATTTTGATTTGTGGGAGTTGGGATTTTTGATAGTGGTGAAAACCACTATTTATTTTGGGGAATTGGGTAGGGAAGATGCTTGTCCTTTTGCCAACTCTCAACATTCTTGAACCATTCACATAGGGGGATGAGCAGGATGACCTTTTCACTTAAAGTAACCTAGACCACTTCATGGATTTCATATTTCTTTGTGCAAAACTTGGATTTATTAATGTTTAAATATGTTTGGGATTTGATGTACACAAGGCATAATCTAAGCAAGACTCTACCTCCTAAAAATCAAGCTAGATTTCTACAAAACCTGAAGAGAAGCTAGAAATGGTTGAGTGACCAAAAACCCTAATGACATTCTAAAACAAATGATATGGAATATGAAAAATGTGGGTGAAAACTGATAAGTGCAACATTGAACTATGCTTACTTTCACAACATTGATTTTGAGCGATAAGTATTGTACCATCATGGTGCTAGACATGCATGAGCAACTCTAAAATGTAAAGTGCAAATGATGAGTATGCCTAAATGCAAGTGATGATAGAATGCAATGGGATGCAATGTGATGCGATGCTATATTTTTGTATTTTTGATATTTTGATAATGTTTTTGAAATGCAATGTGATGCAATGTTTTTGTATTTTTGATTGATATATATGTATGTACATGTGACCAATGGGCTTATTGGGGGCCATTGGGGCATTTGGGGGAACCAAAGGGCTTATGGATGCCTTTGGGGCTTTTTGGTTGACCTAGATGGTTCTAGACCATCTAGGAGCATTTTAGGTTGACCAAGCGGGATGTAGGCACCCTTGGAGCATTTTGGGGTGACCTAGATGGTTCTAGACCACCTAGGAGCATTTTAGGTTGACCAAGTGGGATATAGGCACCCTTGGAGCATTTTGGGGTGACCTAGATGGTTCTAGACCACCTAGGAGCATTTTAGGTTGACCAAGTGGGATATAGGCACCCTTGGAGCATTTTGGGGTGAGCCATCCTACGCTAGGCATGGAATGGCCACAAATGAAGGATGTTCAAGGGTTCAAGATCCTCGACACCTTCAAGGGAGGCTAGGTGATACATTCCAAGTCCTATCTGACTGGTAATGACATAGGGACCTAACCAGTTTGCTATGAACTTGTCCCTCAGATGGGGTGAAAAATTAGAATTTTGTTGGTTCTCCTTCAGAATGAGGTCACCAACTTGAAAGTCTCTTAGGTGGACTTTCATATTATAGGCTCTCTTAAGTCACTCTTGATAAACATGTAGGTGCTCGAGAGCATTAATACGATATTCATCAAGTAGCATAAGCTGATCTAGGTGAGCCTGCCATGTAGTGTCATCATCGATGAACTCTTGCATGGATATGCACAATGATGGTATTTTGAGCTCTAGAGGCATGACCGCCTCGATGCCATACACTAGTGAAAATGGAGTAGCCCTAATGGGTGTCCGAATACTAGTGTGATAGGCCCATAGAGCAAGAGGTATTTGTGTATGCCAATCTGTGTGACTCTCTCTAACAGTTTTCTTGAGAATGGCAATCAATGTTTTGTTAGAGGCCTCTGCTTGCCCATTTTCTTGCGGATAGTAGGGTGTCAAAAAACTATGCTGGATATTATACTTTGCTGTCAAAGCACGCACATATTTATTTTTAAATGATGTCCCATTATCCGAAATGATCTTGGATGGAATACCAAAATGACAAATGATATTATGTAATAGGAACTCCGCTATGCGGGGTCCCATCATAGTGGTAAGGGGAATTGCTTCCACCCATTTAGTGAAATACTCAGTAGCCATTATGATAAACGTGTGATGGCCCGAGGACATGGGGGAGATTTTCTTGATTAAATCCAACCCCCACTATGAAAATGGCCATACCGATTGGATCGGTTGCAAGGCCTGAGAAGGTACATGTGTCAAATTAGCATGATGTTGACACTTCATGCACTTCCTCACATATGCGCAACAATATCGCTCTAAAGTTGGCCAATAATAGCCCATGCGAAGAATGCGCTTGGCGATGGCCATGCCACTGAAATGGCCACCGCATGTACCATCATGTGCTTGGGCGATTGCCCAAGTCGACTCTTGATGCTCTAAGCAGTGAAGGAGGATCCCTTCATAGCTTCGATGATACAGAATGTCTCCTAGCAAGACATATTTTGTCACCTTCCATCTGAATGTTCTTTTAGCGGCATGTGACAGTCCAAGAGGGAGGTTACCAAGCTTTAGGTATTCCCTGATTTGTGTTGACCAGTCCTATTGTGAAGAAGCCTCGAGCGCATGAACGACCTATCCCTCTCGAAGTTCATCCCTAGCAAAAGTTGACTGGGAAAGAACTTGTAAGAATAGCATTGTGCTGCTATCGAAAGGGGCTTGAGGGAACAAAGTCCCCCAATCGGCCTAGTTCAAGTGTTCATGAATGTGCGAGAATCTCTCCTGATGAGGTTCAATTTGAATCAAGTGGACTTCCGGCATGACTTGATTGTTCTCACGCTCCACCGTAGATTGTGAGAGCATTTTGACCTGGATGGTAGTCATCTGATCCATAGGGTCTTGCGGGATCAAGGACCCCAGAGAGGCCATTGTATCCATAAAATGATTAGATGATCGAGGGAGTGCCTCGATGTTATACCATTCAAATTTTTCCAAGAATTTATCCACAAGGGCCTTGTAGGCTTGCAAGACTAGGCACTTACACTGGAAGATCCCCTTGACTTGGTTAACAATGAGCAAGGAGTCACCAAAAATGTTGAGCTTTGTTATTTTCATGGTGATAGCCATCTGAAGGCCTATGAGCAGGGCCTCGTACTCAGAATTATTGTTGGTGCATGGGAAATCAAGTTTAAATGATAGGGGTATGGGAGCCCCATGCGGTGTGAAAAACATGATTCCTGTACCACCCCCTTGCTCGCATTTGGAGCCATCAAAAAATAGGGTCATATCTGCCTATGCCTCAGGCTCATCAGAATCTGGCGATTCTGATATTTGGAAGACCCCATCATCGGGAAGGTCCATGCTAAGAGGTTGATCATCCTAGAGAGGAGCCTCTATGAGTTGATCGATGATGACCTGACCCTTAATTGATTTTTTTCCAACAAACTCAAGGTCAAACTCCATCAACAACATGATCCATTTCATCATGCGACTACTATGATAAGTGTGACTCATCATGTAGTGCAATGGATTCTCTTTAGATACAACATACGTGGTATTGCTAAGCATGTAATATCGTAGCTTCTTGGTGGTGAAAACCATCGCTAGGCATAATTTCTCAATGTATGCGTACTTGATCTCATAACTGACCAAGGTGCGGCTGAGATAGTAAGTAGCATGTTCCTTATGAAATTCATTATTTTGGGCTAACATGGCACCCAATGCAATCTCAGTGGCTGAGATGTATAAGCGGAATGACACTCCTAGCCTAGGTGGTGCCAACACTGGCGGTGAAGCCAGGTACTATTTTATTGCATCAAAGGCCTCCTGACACTCGTCATCCCAATGGAATGTGACCCCCTTGTGCAACAACTTGTTCATGGGGTGACACTTGTCCGACAATTGCGCTATGAAGCGCTTGATGGACATGATCTTGCCCTGCAGACTTTGGAGTTGCTTGATCATGGTTGGGGGAGGCATCTCGAGGATGGCCTTGACCTTATTAGGGTCCACTTCAATGCCTCACTTAGAGATGATAAATCCCAAGAGCTTTCCAGATGTGACATCGAAGACGCACTTCTTGGGGTTCAATCTCACGTTATGTTCAATGAGGTGGTCTAATACTTTGCTCAAGACCTCAAGATGCTCATGGCATAATAATGATTTAGCTAGTAAGTCATCCATGTAATCTTCCAAAATTTTATGCATGTAGTCATGGAAGATGTATGTCATGGCATGCTGGTAGGTGGCACCGGTATTTTTAAGGCCAAAAGGCATGACCTTATAGAAAAATGTCCCCTAGGGCATTGTGAACATCATTTTGAGTTGGTCCTCTAGGTTGATACGAATCTGATTGTACCCAGAGAAACCATCCATAAGGGATAACATTTCATGGCCCGTTGTGGCATCTACCAGGGCATCGATGCTTGGCAAAGGGAAATCATCCTTAGGACTCGCTTTGTTTAGGTCTCAAAAATTGGTGCAAATGTGAATCCTCCCATCTAGCTTCTTGATGGGAACCATGTTGGACAACCATGGTGGATAGTCTACAGAAATGACAAATTGGGCATCCAACAACTTCTGTAGCTCATCTTTGACCATCAAGGCCACTATTGGATGCATCTTTCTAAGATTTTGCTTGATAGGCTTGGCCTTCGGGTCAAGCATCAGATTGTGGGTGACTAGATTTGGATCCAGTCCCGACATGTCTTTATAGGACCATGCAAAAGCTTCCTTCTTCCTGGTGAGAAGGGCTATGTAATCGGCTTGCTCTTTAGGGGATAGGCTTTCCCCCAACTTGATATACTATGGATTTTCTAGGTCTGAGCCGATATCTACGTCAATCATAGGCTCGATTGACATATGCGACCCCTCCTCCAACTGGTGGGGGGTAGGGATCAAATGGATGTCATCCACTAGATTTAGATCATCAATGGGAACCTTGGGTTCCTCCTCAGCATGGAAGACATCATGAGCTAGCCCTGAAGAGAAGCGAAATAGTTGTAGCATCTCATCGTAGGGCCAATACTCAGAAGGTGATGGGGGTGAATCTCCCTGGTCAAATTCAATTACCCCCAAGTCGAGGTGCAATGGCTTTGATGGGTTATTCAGATCTCGCAATGGCTCAAACAAATCTATGGAAATCATATTGATGGATGGATGATTTCCCCTAGGTGGATGATGGTGACCATGGACCTCTGGATGTAGCATGACCTGAGGAGGTAGCTACGGAGGTGGTGGAATGATAGGCGGTGGTCGATGTGGCTATGGAGGAACTTGCCCTTCATGAGGTAGAAGCTACCACCAAATGGAATCTTGTAATGGGAATAGGTACAGAAGGTAATCATCATTCTCATCCCAAGGGATGATCTGCATGTATTCTCCATCAGAACTATCAGAGTCAATCGATGTGACCCCATAGTCTGACTCATCATCTGACGTCCACTCATAAGGGGACCCTGGATCTTCTTCCTCACCATCATGGGGAAGAGTGCATGAACCTTCACCTCTCTCATAGGATTGGATACCATCTCGAGGTGGTTCATCATCTCCCAAGGGCATAGGGAAATAGTCCCCCAATGAGTAGATGTGATTAGGGTTGGCAAAGGGATCTCAGGCCAACTCATATCTATAATTGAGGCATAGGTGCTCCATGCCATCAACAAGAATATCCAAAGGTAGGGGGTTGTTATGTCCCAACCCTAACTTATCATATGGCATCTAGTACTAGGGTTGAAATGGAACCCATGTGCCTTGCTCATACAAGCCTAACCCATAACCATACCAATTGCATAGGTCAAGATACTTCAGGGTGAAGTTAGGGTTAGACAAGTAGTGGATGTCCTCTCCAAAGGGCTCTTCATCCTCCTCCTACTATTGGTAGGGTTCGATGTCATAGTCAAGTCCCCCATAGATAAAATTCATTTGATTAGGGGGGATGCCTAGGGGCACGATAGTGCCTATGGGAAGATGGGGTCGACCCATGTCTTGCACCGAATCTATAGCAAGGGTAGTTGTGACCTCCCTAACCATGTATTCTCCTAATCTGATGGAAGCCAAGTGAACTATCACCTGAGGCTATGGATAGAAGAGTGATGAGAGTGAGATCTGATCTAAATCATCTTCTACCACCTATGGTAGCTCTTCATCATCTGGGCTAGGTATCTCCTCTATGGAGATGGTGGATATGGTCGGTTGTACCTCATCAATGGGCTTCTTCCCTAGGTTCCTCAACAAAGGTTCCATCGGCCCAGTGGGCATCGAAGGGGGTGTCGATGATGAGGAAGGTATGTCATGCGATGATGAGGGGGTCAAACCTTGGCTAGATTTATTCGGTTGGAAATCTAGATGTGTCGATGGTAAGGTTGACTCGGGGATCTGTTGCACCATGTTACAGTACTTGTAGGGCTCTAGGTCCATAGGGATGACATGAACTTACCCTTCATGGGTGTACTTGAGGCACTGGTGAGCAATGGAAGGGACACACTTCATGTCCCTAATCCATGGTCTACCTAACAAGATATTGTATGCCATCTCACCCTCTAGTATGTGGCATAGCATCGAGATGGTCTTCTCTCCTACCTGAATAGGTAGGACAATCGTACCAATTATTGAGCATATGGCATCATTAAAGGCTCGGAGGGTGTATGTAGATGGGACAATATGGGATGTCGAGAGCTTCAAGTGCTTGAGAGCTATTGTAGTGATGATATTGCTAGAAGACCCTATGTCTATCAACACTCTCTTGTATGGTGTCCCATTTATGCATGCAACGATGTGCAAGGGAGGGTCCACCATATCATGGGAAACCAGTTTAAGCTCATCTTCTCGGAAGGCTATCACCAGTTCAGTGCACTGTCTGACATGCCCCACAAAATTGTTGAAGGAGTTGGACTCTTGGGGCTGAAGCTCTATGGCCTTAAGGATCTCCATCAAAGCCTCTCTATGAGGTTGTGATTGTTGAATCAGCTCATAGATGGAGAGTCGAGCAGACATTGTTCTCAAGCTCTGAGTGAGCTTACTCTTGAGGGTGGCCATAGGCCTAGGTGGAAGGCTCGATAGAGGAGGTGGTGGCTACTATGACATCGAAGGGACATCACTCTGAGCCATAGGTGGTGTGGCTGGACTTGGGTACCACCTATTCCTCATGATGATGCTAATCATGCCAACGTATCCCTGCTGAGGAGGGGCATGATGAACCTCATTCACCTGGGGCACTGGCTTGGCCTGCTCTACATGGGTAGGCAAGGGATCTTTAAAGATCTCCATCTACTAGTTGTTTGGCATGATAGGGTTGTCTACCTGAAGGTCCTTCCTATCGATCATGTCATGTACCAAGTTTTTAAACTTGTAGCACATGTTCATATCATGCCCATTTTGCCTATGAAATTTGCAATATAGGTCTTCTCTATACCCTTTGGGTCTGGGTGCATTCGGGTCGATAGGTCGACTCTCAAGTAGATTGATCGAATTTGCCGCTAAGAGGTGCTCAAACAATGAGTCCATAGACTCTGCAAGGGGTGTAAACTATCGCTTGGGGTGACGTTGTTGATTCTGCCCTTGACTATTCTGATTGTCCTTAGTATAGTCCTGGTGTGTGGCCTGATAATTAGGCTTTTGAGGTGGCACAGCTTGCGCTGGCCCTGAGACACTAAGGGCAACCTGATTCACTACTACCAGCTTGGACTGTGTCAGGGTGCTCTTGGCATTCTTGTTCCACTCCTCCTTGTGAGGCTTCACAATCTCCCCCTCTTGAATCTTGATTTCTTCGATGGTCCTAGCTTGCGCTAGGGCATCCTCAAGAGTGGGATATTGTTGCAGCTACAACAACAAGGAGATGGGCTTCAGGTAGCTCTTGGCAAACATCTGAGTCAGCTCCGACATGGGGAGCAAATAAGGTAGCTTGGTGAGCAAGGCCCGCCACCTATTGCCATAATTTGTTATTGACTCATCGTCATATTGCTTCAACCCGGCTACATCGACCAATGTCACCTTCCTCTTGGTATTGAAGGTGAAGCATTCTAGGAATGCATCTGCAAGTTGATCCAAAGTATGGATGCTATGCTTAGGGAGCTAGTAAAACCACTCTGAGGTGGGGCCCGAAAGGGTAGTCACAAATATCTACAAAAGCAAAGCATCATCATCATGAATGCCAAAACACTGACCTAGAAATCTGGTGACATGCTCCTACGCATCCTCTTCTCCCTTAAACATAGCCAACTATGGCAACTTATAATGCTCTAGATAGGGAGGCATAGGTACTGAAGGATGGATTGGCTGACTATGCAACTGGCGCATAGTGGGCTTCTGAGATCCAGACCCAGAGGTCTTGTTCTCTACCGACTCTAGGTGCTCTAGCAGCTCTTTATATGGATCCGAGGACTTGATCTCCTCATTCTTGCTCACATCCTGAGGTGGAGGTCTAGGATCCTCCAACCTAAGGTGGGGTGTTGGCCTGTCACCCCCTACCTTGATAAGGCATCTCCAAATACTCTACTTTTAGCTCATGCTCATTGTAGGCCCCGTAAGGCATCTCTCGAGCCGGTCTATAAATAGGGGTGTCTACCCACTATGGGTGCCCTACATCTAGCCTATGAGGTAAGTCTCACTCTAGCCTAGGAGGCCATGGAGGCAACATCGGATAAGGTCTAGGAGACCTTTCTCGAACAAGCATAGGTTACCTCGAAGGGACTTCCTACCTATGGGTCTTAGGGGTAGGGACCCTCTCCCATAGAGTCTATTGGAACAGCTCATTAGTCTACCACTCAATCCTCTCTTTCTCAAGCTGATGCAAGCGGTCTAGTTGCTCTTTATCACACCAAAGCTACTTGAACTGAGCTTGGCATTCCACATATCTTGCAACTACTTGCTTGATTTGTTCCATTATGCGAGGCCTAGGGGGTCTAGGGGCCTCACCTTGGGGCCGACCTCATTCAAGATAATCTATGATATCTATGGGGTGCTTGCCTCTTTCGAGGTTCACCGCATTGACTTGAGGTTCGGGCTGGAACATATGCTCATTATACTCAATAGGCGTAGAGGCACATCGAGCATGCACAGAATACTGCTCTTGAGGAAAATCTAGGATTTCCTCATGCCTTCCTTCCTGGACGAGGAAGGGTAGGGCGGAATTGGCTCACCCAGAGCGATGAGTGTCATTCCCATCGGGTTGCATGAGCTGTTGTATCCTATCAAGGTGACGTGGAGGTAAAGTCGTATCGACTTGCTTCGACAGTGTGTGAAGTCATGCTCATGCCTATGAATAGGCATGTCAGCCCTGATGGGTACATGGATGCATGGCACCACTCTATCTATTAGCGCCTCAGTGCATTGTTGCCTTTCATCAAAGAAGGCATGTGATGTATCTACATACCAGGAACACTCTCCCAAGTAATGCTCATCATCCCTCGGGGTGTCCTACAGAGGGTCCCTTTGGAGATGAGGCTCGTGCCCTACTATCTTGGGGCTAGGTGGAGTAGAAGCTCACCAGGGAGGTATGACCAAGTCCCTAGGGCTATAGCAGAGATGATTCATGTCTCCTAATCCACTCTCCATAGCTTTTGCCCATGTTTGGGCTTGGCTGTAGGTGCGCACCATGGCGCTCCTCTATCAATACCCCAAGTGATTATCTTCTTTACAAATTTTTAATGAAACAACAAACAAGAAAGGAAACACTCAATAAGATAGATGATTATCTCATTTAAGTTTTAGATGTGAATCCCTAAACTATTTTGTGTGTTTCAGATGTGTTGTTTGTAAAGAATGACCTTGTGTCACGTGTTTGAAAACTTGTTGGATGATATTCTTGTGTTTAATTGGCTTTCACCTATATACTCATAGCTCGATAACCTGGTGATGAAATCTAGGTCACATAATCCCACCTATAATGTGTGGTAATGAAGTCCACACATGACCAGGGAGCATAGGTCCTACCGATCCTCACCCAGTTCACCCGTAGTCTATGATACACCTCTCCGAAGAGAGATACATGCTATAACCCATGGGCTATGATAGATCTTGGAACCAGCCTTGGCAAAGAACAAGGTACATGGGATTTGAGATGATGGATGGAGATGAAAGCCACCTCATCAAACTCTACTAGTGGATGGTGATGAAGTCCACCTCACTAGCATTTAAATGTGTCATGGTGTGTGTGGTTCTTTTTAACTTTTAAAGAAAGTAAGCAAAGAAGCATCCAATGATCATTCACTAAATGCATGCATAAAGTGTGTTTTACTTTCAGAAAGGTTAGTATATAAAAATAAACTCACAAATGTATCTAGAAATGCAAAGCCCTAAATGTTAGCCTACCCATTGGGTAGGCTACAAGCAAGCAAACCATAGAGATGCATTCCTACTCTGAATTTGTTTTGATTTTTTTGCTTTTTATGTGTTTTTGTTATTTTGCATTTAAGAAAAGGAAGCTACTTTTAACCTTTCTAAGAAAACAAAAATGCGAGAAAAACCAAATAACACTAAAAATAAATAGTTTCTGTAAATGCAAAACAGAGATGACAGATTCAGGGACCTACCTCATCACTGCCAAAACTTGCTATTTCTGAAATTCTGCTCCAAAAGCTCTCTATTTTCTATTCACTCTAGGGTGTGATGAATAGCAGGTCTGTATTCGCTCTAGGGTGAGGTGAATTCACATTCACCCTAGGGGGCACGAATAGCAGACCAGTGTTCGCTTTAGGGCAGAACGAATAGAACCTACAACATAAAAAGATGGAAATGAGATCCAAACTTCACCTAAAGCAAAAGGGACTAGGTCCCACCATGATCACCACTAAAGTAGGAAAAAATGGTGCACCAAATGAAATATAAACAATGTATGTATCTATGCCCTATCGCTAATGAGCGCCAAACGGAAGCATGCAAGTAAATGGAAAGATAGCGAATAACAAGAAGTAAAGCAAAACAAGTATATCTCTTATTAATAAAAATGATCCAAAATTATGGGTTACAATGCATCCCCTTGAGGGCTCAAAATGGGTGATACAAATTTTTACAACTCGGGTGCCCAAAGGTCAAATCTCTCAAAGAAATTCGGTGCACATCCAATGTCTTTCCTCGTACCCACAATCGAAGTGGGCGGGCCAAAGTTGCCACCACTTGTGTATTTGATCTATGATGTCTTAGGCTGCCTCCCAATGCATTGTAATGACCTACACCTACACACAAGGAAACCAGAATCATCAAATAGCGAGTGCGTGTGATAAAAAGCATGCAATCCCCATAGGGGCAAAATGGCTAATAATGATAAAACATATCAAATCAACTCCAAATAGCATAAAATTGCATAGGGATGTAAAAAGGAAGGTTTTGGGAAGATATCACTAGAAATTGCACCAAAATTGCATCCGATGGGGCTTCGAAACTCGAATGACCGTTCACAACCTACAAAACCCAAAGCAAGCAAATTCTGACCCTACGCATATCCAAAATGCATGAAAATTGGAAATAATACATAAAATACTATTATAAGAAAACCCATTTTATTATATTTGTGATATCAATCACAGTTTGGGTGTTCTCTCAAATGACCGTCGGATACCTGCAAGAGACCCTACAAAACACTAAAAATGCAATATCTCGGCCAATATAGCTCAGAATGACATGAAATTTGAACTGTAGCATAATATAAGCATATATAAAATATATAATTAAAAATAGTCAGAAAATTATGCACATATATCTATTCATCCTGGGGTGGAGCGAATAGGACTATCACAGATTAGGGGGCGCCTCGGGGTGCGGTGCCCATGGAATATCCCTAAATTTTGCCACCAATTCCACTTGGGAATGATGAAAAACCCTATAAAATGTGTTTTCATCAAATTTGGTGATGGAATTCACTCATTTGGTTCAGTTTTGTAACAGATTATGCCTCCTAACTCACTCGCAAACCTCCTTCGCTAGGAAGAGATTTCGAGGGAAAAATTGGCGCAAAAAGGGTGGAAGGAAATCTTGGCAGCACTCCATTGCTTTGTCCTCAAAATATCCTCTCCTTTTGGTGTGGAAAATATCTCCACTTTATAGCCTAAGGAGGCTTCAGGGGTCAAAAGGCATGCGAGGGCATGCGAGGCATGAGGTGCCACTTGGCCACCAGGGTGGCATGCATTGGAGGGAGAAGAGAATCTCCCAATTTGGCCTCCCTCATGGGTTGGAGCATTAATATGCTGCGTGCCCTACTCTCCTAGCCATTATGGACCAGAAATATAACCGTTGGTAGGCACCATTTGTCCAGGTTTGACTTTTTTCCAATCAAACCTGCTATTCGCTCCACCCTAGAGTGAATGCTGCTATTCACTCCGGGGTGCAATGAATAGGTTCTGTATTCATCCTAGGGTGGCACGAATAGTAGTAGGGTGTCCAAAAGGTGCCAAAAGTGGCCTAGAACCTTTCAAACCCTTGCATTAAGTGGTTAGAACCATTGTATACCTCCTGAGGGCTGCCCTAGGGGCCTTGGTGTGTCGCGAAGTCACTACTTATGGTAGCACAATCGGATTGACCAGTTTTTAGTGTCTAAAGAAAGGCATAAAAGAAGATATAACTATAATACAAAGAAATAAATGAATGAATGCTTTTGTATTGGTATTTCCAAGATCCAGTTACATATGAATCCCTCTAAGGGATACCCTTCGTTTGATACATGGTTTTACACACAAAGAAGGTAGCAAATGCATATAATATCCCCTTGCAATGAGGGCACACTTTATTAAGCTTCCCGATGATGCACACAAAAATGTATGAGGGCTTACATATGCCTTCTTCTCTAGGTCTGATTGTTAGAAGGATCCTCTTGCTTTTGTATGTTGTATATTTGTATGATGAACCTGTAGCCCTATAAAAAATGAAAACACAAAACACACTTAGACGTCTAAGATCGCCTCCCCGGATGAGGTTGTTAACAATGAATACACCTAATTAAAAAAATGCAATGAAACTAGTGCTATCAGAACAAGTAAATGAAGTAAATCTATGCTAATGACATGAAAATCAAGTAACAAGCTAAAATGTAAGAAACAAATACAAAGAATACTAGATTTGGTTGGTAGGCCACTATCCAAGATAGCAACCGCTAATGTGAACCTGTTTCTAGTACTCTAAGGCTATGGGGTCGGTGTTGAAAGTTATCATTTCTTTTCAATTGTATCAAATATCCTATAGATGTAAAACCCCTAAATTGGCTAGCACTTTGTTGATCCTCAAAGATGCTCCAATATGCTCTCCAATCTGGTAGGTCTTCACTGTAAAAATTATCTCAAAGGGAAGTTCTCCAAGTTTTGCAAAGCTCTCCTCAATGACCTGTTCTATTCAATTTGTGATCCTTTGGTGCTCTTAGGCTTGCACCTCTTAAAGTGTGTGAAGCCCTAGGTCTATGTTCAAAACCCTAGGACTGAATCCCTCATGCATAGAGGATGTTAGCATGAGAAGCTTTTGTTTTTCTATGTTTAACTGAAGTCTAGATTTGGACTTAAGTCTCCCATGTGAACTGGTCATGAAAGGGAATGCAAATTTGTCCCCGCTCACCTTTATTGCATGCAAACTACCACTTTTACCTGTGAATAGGCCGATTCATCGACAATTCACATTTATGGCTTAGTCGTTGTCATCTATAGCAACTAAGATTTGTTCGATGTCATCTATAGTAGTTGAGGTTTGACCGCTCTGAGCTTGAGTGGCTAGGATATAGTCACTCTGGTTTATAGTGGCCAAGCTTGGATGGGCTAAGACTACCCCAGATGAGTGGTGAGAATCACTTTTGATACTTGGAAAGTCCAAGGTTTAGTCACATGGCCTGGGAATGTGCCTATGTTAGTATTTTATCCTAAACATGATATATTTTAGGTGTCTACATATGGAATAATCCCTTTCTGTTTACTCTACTCTTTAAATGAATTACCTTGTTGTTGTGTGTTATATGAGTGTACCCTCTAAATTTTACATTTTATTATTTTATCAATAGTTCTAGGGTTAAAATCTATTTATTAATAAAATATTTTCATTATCTAAACATTACGTTTGATTATTTTATCAATACTTTTATGTTTATAAGCTATTGATATCATGACCCTCCCTTCAAAAAATTATTCATATGATGGAATTATGAATTGATATGTTATTTTAATGATGAATTGTATGGCTATATGATGATTAGTTGTTGTAAACAATTGTTTTATGTAAGAATATGATGCTACTAATATATTTGCACATTTGCAGGAACAATTAATCTCATGGGTGGAAGAAAGGATCAACCATCAAGAATGAGATGCCATAAGAAAAGAAAAATGATGATGATGACTTGTTCATCAAACAACTCAGGGTAACATGGATGAATACCCTTTCATGTAGTTGCATATCATGAATTGCATGTGGAAAACATATCATCGACAGGGAAGTTGTTAATAACAATGGAGTCGATAGGGTAGAAGTTGGTAACCTTGAAGTTACTAAAATACCTTCTACATATGTGACCAACAAATAGACGTAGTAGATCATTCTGAGTGTGTGATCATTGCTTGATTCCTTTACTTTGTGGATGAGTATGCTTTGTGATAGCTTAAGTTTTGATGAAACTTGATTGCTTTTTAATAATATCTCTTTGGTTGGGGTTCTATTTGATGAGAAAAGTTTCATCGCAAAGAAAGGTTAAAGGGTTGATTATTAAGCAAGAAGGTTTGGTTTAATCTTCTCTAGAAAATGTCATCATTGTTAACTAACTCTAGGTGGTGACATTAATTTGGAAACAATGAATTATTATCATTATGGTTGATTTTATTGCTTTAAAATAGATATAAAATATTTATCTTTTGTTTGACATTATTATTTTAACATTAATAATGAAGGATTATTATTCTTGTTTGAATTCAATAATGACTAAGGATTTTTTTTAGTAATATATTTTATTAATGATTCTTGTTTCCGTTTACTTTGGGAAAAGAAAGTGTTTCTTTAAAGGGAAGGCTCATTAAGTAAGGACTTAATGACTCCAGGCTTGGTTGTTTTAACTATTAAACTACATTTTAATGAAATTGTTTACTTAGCTAGCAATCAAAATTATTATTTAAATATTTTACTATGTCTATGAAAAGAGTTTTGGAATATTATTGCTTGTTGGTTGATGATACTCCTTCATGCTTCGAATGGGGGGGAGTGCATAATGGTTAGTTGAGAATATGCGCAACCCATGAAGACACCCCAAGAGAATGGGATGATGGGAGTGAAAAGGTATTCTTGGTGGATGTTCTTGGATGGCGGTTATAAAAATATAAAAATAAAAAGAGAAAGGAGCTAAGAATTTGGGGAGATAACAACACAGTGGAAAGAGAGCACACCATACAAAGAGGATTGACCTCTTGGGAGCTTGCATTTGATAATGCAGGAGTCTAAGGTAAGATTGAGGGCACCCTTATTATTATTTATTTAAAAACTTAGAGTCTGCAATATTTTTCCTTTGACTTCATTGATGGTGAACATAGTCCCAATGCTCTGGTTTGAAATATCTTGGTGGCTTTTATTGGCTTTTTCTTTTGGTAGTTGTGCATGCCAACGTAGGTTACTGCTTACTTTTCCTCTTTCATAAGTTTGTGTTAAGTTCTTCCATTTTTGAATTATCTTTTGGGTGTGCATGTTTTAGATCGTTGCTATATTTTAAATGCTATATGGGCTTGTGTTCTTGTACCTAGTTCATCTGGCTAGGGATGAAATGATGGTGCTCTTGTTTATGTAGTACTATGCATAGTCAGTGCTGACCTTGAGCAAGTCATTCAACCTTATGCTTGAGTCTTTTAATTTTTACTACCTTGGTCATTAGTAAGGTTTAAAAGTTGTTTATTTACCTTGCTCTCTTGTTATGCTTGGGTATTGCAAACTATTTGCCTTGTAGTTAGTGACTTAGCATTGTGTGTGGTATGTTTTGGTTCTGACCAGGAGCGACATCACTTTGTGTTGCATAGTTTTCTTAGAATTATTTTGAGTCATGCTTGGTTCATCTTCAATTTGCATAGATGGTTTTTGAGTTATAATTATTTGGTTGGGCTTCATGATGGTTGTTTATGCTTATGCTGGGTTAAACCCGAAAGCGCTCAACCTGGGTATTTAACTTTGAGTAATGCTTAGCTCTATCTTTTACCAATGTTAATTAAATAAAGAAATTACAGCTTTGATAGAATAGAGAATGGAATAGTACAAAAGGATAATTATTTTGTTAATTAATACTTTCTAAAATCTATTTCTTATGTTAAACATTGTTGTGTTTTGTTAAATTTATTATTGAATAACTGAAAAGAAAGACAACAACAGATTAAGGTTGGATGTGGAATCTAACCTCGAGATAGAGAAAGTATGGGCTTTCTTTATATTTTTTTTTGACCTGATTTTTCTTTTCATATATATATATATGAAAAAATCTAAAATACTTGGGTGTGGAACCCTTGTGTGAAAAGAAATTATGGGGTTTCTGTTTGAGGTGATAATTTGATATTATGTTGAAAATAATCCATTACTTATGCATCTTAAAGAAAGGTAAATGTAAAGTAGGAAATGGTTGAACTCTTTGCATTTTTTGTGATGCATTGAAATAAAATAGCATGCATGTAGGGTATGCACTATCATGTTAGAAAGTTGTTTTGATCCCTTATCAAGTCTCAAACCTCGGTGTAAGCTTGTGAAGATTAGCAAGTATGGTTTAATTCAAGGAAGGATCATGTGTGGTTAAGATGATGTAATTATTTTATTTGAGATTCAAAGAATATTGTAATGGAAAAGGTAAAAAAATATGGCCTATGATTTGTAATGTTTTTATATGATTTAATTGCCTCTAAAAGTTCCATCTATGCAGTTCTAAATGAAATGAATTCTTGGTTATCATTAATGAATGATAGTAGATGGTGGTTTACAAAGAATTAGAGTTGTTCCTGAATGTAAATCTAATCACAATGTATTGCTTTAAAGATATGATGAATGAATATTATATTAGATGATGTATGATTTACAATGGAGCAAAATGAAATGTTATGTTAGAGTATATTACATCATTTGGGTCATGTAAATGTACCACCCTTGGTACATAACTAGAGTAGTAGATTACTTTAGGGGGTAGTTAGCTAGTTACTTCAAGTAATATAATAAATGCACAAGTGTCTATGTGCAAGTTGTAAATGTGCAAGGTGTCCCCTTGTACAACTAGGTAGAGTGTTGGCCAAGCAATCCATATTTCTATATAAAGGACCTCATAGTGAGTGATAAGATATCATTGTAGGTAGTAGTGGGTATACTGGGTAGATCACCATATAGATTGGTGATGGATACAATGTAGTTCTTTAGCATCAGTTCTGGAGTGTTCATTTCCTCCATTTCAACATTGTATCATTTTTATCACTTTCCATTAATAGCATATTTTAGCATCTTACATTTCTGCATATTCAACATCCTGTGATTGCATTCTCCCTTGGC
Source organism: Wollemia nobilis (assembly GCA_028583015.1). NCBI lineage: Eukaryota > Viridiplantae > Streptophyta > Pinopsida > Araucariales > Araucariaceae > Wollemia > Wollemia nobilis. The sequence goes on from JAQPPZ010000456.1 coordinate 6,472,420, forward strand.
ATACACCATCAAAAGCTAACAGTGGTATCAAAGCCATGATAGATCAATAGGAATAGGGAGAGCCACAGTAGGTCACTAGGAATAGGAAAGTCACAAGAAATATTGAGAGGAGAAGCAAATCTTAGTTCCAAAATTTTTGAGATTACATTTGGCTAGAGTCTTTCCACAGAGTTGCAAAAAAACTCGTGAAGACTAGGACTCAACATTCATTCCACTAGATTGACAAATCAACTAGTGAAGATTCATCATTGACAAGATTTAGAATCAGCTTACTAATACTTTCTTGCAAGAAAAGGAAACTGAGGGAAGCCCTATTGCAGACCAACACATTGCAGAAGAAAAGGCCATAGAAGCCTTGATCTAGAATAAAAGGCCATAGAAGCCTTGATCCAGAAGAAAAGGCCACATAAGCCTTGATCCAGAAGAAAAGGCCATAGAAGCCTTGAACCTGAAGAAGACTCCAGAGAAGAGTCCATGAAATATAGGAGATTGGTGATCTCCTTTGTTGATTGAAGACTTCCTCTAGAAGAAGCTGAAGAGACCCATCAAAGGTCTCATTGAAGAACTTCCATCCCTGGAAGAGATAGAGAAGGACTATCAAAAAGTCATATTCTAGAGATCCGTGAAGAAGATCTCATTACCAACACTTCTATAGTTGAAGGTTGAAGGAAATGTCTCATCAAGAAGACCAGAGAAGCTACAAGACTAAAGACCTTGGAGAGGTCTCAAGGAGAAACAAGGAGAAGGCTTGGAGAGCCTCATTGTAAAAATTGGAGAAGCCATCAAAGAAGTTCCTAGGAGAACTCATTGGAGAAATTCACTACAAAATATAGTGGAAGAACTTGGGATAATTGTCACCATCCGACAACAAGCCCAAAGGAGAAATATTTGGCAAAAAAATTGTCAAAATTTAGAGAGAAGATTTGTGAAGACCTCAAGACCTTCAAATTCTTGAGAAGAAAGTCTTGTTTGAAGTTAGAACTCAGATAGAAGAAACCTACCAAATCCAAGAAGATTTGGAGATTTCCCTTCATAGCTAAAGAAGGCACATTTCAAAGATAGGGATTTGTTGGATTCATAGAAAAATACTGAAAGGGTTCTTGAAGGACAACATTTTAGTGAATAGATTGACTGCTAAAGGACAACAATCAAGATAGCATTACTAGCTACAAGACTTCAGAGTTCCAGGCCAGATCCTGAAGGAGAAGTTGAAATCATCTACTACAATTTTAGAGTAGTAGACTAGAAGCATTCATAGCTATGAGAAACCACCATTCTAGACAAGAAATTTGGTGAATCAACTCATCAAGATATTCATCATCAAAGGTAAGCAACTTAGGTGCAAAAGGTTCATTACTTGAACACTTAATTCGGATTACTACTTAACTTCATTAAGCACCTTATTAGAATTCAAAAGTTGCAAAATAGAAGGTTGCATTTTAAAGTCCTCAAAGAAAGTGTAGAAGATAGTTTCTATTAAGGTTCATTACCTGCACATTAATAGGAGTTAGATACATTCTTCCTATTATCTAATTATTGAGAAGAGGACTACATTAAGGAATTTGCAGTGATCATTAGTGCATTTGAAACTACTTTGAGAGCTTATTAACAGGAGCAATAAGGTGAGATTATTAAAGTGCATTAAGTTAGAAATATTATTGGTTCATTGCACTATACTAGTTGTTCATTAAACTAGTTACTCTCAAAGGGTTATTTTGTGTATTGATTGTTAAGATCAAGGACACAAAAATCTGCAAATATCAAAGTGTCTAAAGACACTATTCAGAACTCAATACCTGCAAGGTATTGTGGCCTAGAGAAGCCACCAAATAGGATCATATTCCTCCAAGGAGTGGAGAAGAAATCCACCATTAATATCCTTGAAAAGAAGCCAAAAATCGAGACTTGGTGAGTCTCAGATTCAAGGTGCACTAAGAGCTCATTACAAGTAAAATATTAGTGCAAAAATTACTCCTTCAAGGGTATATTATCTACATGATTATTAGCTTGGGTTCATTACTAGATTAACCAAGTGAAGGAGAGAGTTGTCTAGAAGAGAAGACAACATCAATCAACCCTTACCTACAAGAAACAATACAGAGAAGCCACCATTAAAACCAACAAAAGAAGCTTGCAAAAGAGAAGGTGCAAAATCAAGGTATTGTATTACAAATCTATTTACATTATTCTGCACCATAACATCTTGTCCTACATAGAAAAGAGGATAGATTTTAAGTGTCATAAAGACACATCCTTCACAAGCAAGGATCATCTCATAAGCGGTCATAGAGGAGCACTATCCAAGCAAGGTCAAAAGAGCCTTCAAGAAGCTCACATCACCCATAGGTTTGGATAGACACAATGAGCAACCTATAAGCATACACAACATAGCACAAGGAAGAATCTATCATCTACAACAAAGCACCAAAATCCAACTCATTATCCACATAAGAAGAAAGGTATTACAAAGACTACACTAAGCATTCCAGCATAACATATTACAAGCAAAGAAGGAAAAAATCAGGTGCATTACCAAGCTCTAGCCACCAGCCGAGAAAGCACCATAGGACCTGAGTTGGATTGCTCAAGAATCATGATAGCTGGAGCCAAATTTGGGAGGAGCACATCATTTATCTTCGCTAGAAAGGAGTCATCGCAAGCTTGCAATAGTTGGTAAAAATACGTTGAGGAAGCAAGAAGAAAGAAGCCAAGCTTCCAAGAATACATTGAGGCATTTAGATACATTGGAAAATAAGGTACATGCAATAGGAAAAGGTGCCACTTGTCACCATCAAATATACTCTAACACCTTTCAAATGAGCACTCAGAATAATGCTCAAGTCTTGCATGCCTGAAGAGAATCATCCAAGAAAGCATTACACAGGAGGAAGGAGAATGTTGCTTGTCATAAGTAACACCTCTGAGAAGGAGTGACACATGTAAGAAAGCTTCATAAGCACCCAAGAAGAGACTCTAAAGCCTATATTTCACCCAAGCAATGAATACAACAAATTTCAAGAGCATCTACATACTCCAAGGTGGAATAAGCATTGAATATAACTCCCAAGACACTTGTCAAACATCAAAATATCTCCTTCCTATTTAAGGTACCAAAACTCAAGGAGAGCAGTGCATTCGTAGCAAGAAAAAGAGTGCAGCATGTAAGAGGAGATAAGAGCATTAAAATCTCATGGTCAAGGAGAGTCAAAGAAGCTAGAAGCAAGGCATCCACTATCCAAAAATTGTAGTCAAAGAAGAATCAAATCCTATCGCCATCCATCATAGAAGGAATTCAAGACAAGCATTAAAGCCTGTTGTCATCATCTACGTCCAACATTGGAAAATACAATGCCCATACATTGGAGAATACAACACCCATTATACAATATTTGCAGCATTATAAAGTGCAAAGTTTAAAGAAAGAGCACATAGGCCCTTCGTTGGACAACAAGGTCAAAGCAACATTAATACAACATTGGAGATACGTACCAACCAACCATCAAAGTATGTGGAGCTACTCAAGGATACATAGAGCATCAAGCCTTACTAAGGTAAAGATTAAATTTACTTGCTTTAATTAAAATTGGAGTTATAAGGTGATATAGACTATTGCATTGGAATAAACTTATCAAGCATTAGTAATTATCAAGCAAGCTTATTTCAAGGTATTGAATATTCATATTTGCAATTAACCAAGTAGGAGATATAAGGTTGTCAACCTTGATTAAATCATTATTAAATTGCAAATACCATTATTTTCTAATATTCCAAAAAGTAGGGAGATATAAGGCATACTACTTCAAACTATATACATATAATTGGAATTTAGAAAATTAATCTATTGGAAAGAGAAGCAAATCAATTGCCTACATATAGAGTTGGAATTAATTGGTAAAAATTATCTCATACTCATTCTAAGGAGACAAAAATAAATCCAACCATTAAAGCATACTTCATTGGGAAAGATAAGGTAAAATTAAAAGGTTGATTATTCTCAAAACATTACAAAATCAACTTAGAAGGTGAACTAAGCATATTCTAATTATTAGGGAGATATAAGGAAGCCTACAAAACCTAATTCCAAGAAAGGTTTTATCAAATTAGTTCACATCTCTTAACTAGGGAGAAATAAGGGATTCTACAAAAGCTAAGACTTGAACAATTTTATCAAACTAATTCATATACTCTAATCTAGGGAGCTATAAGGATGTCTACCTCCAAAAATACAACAAACAATAACATGAACAACACTATTAGAAAGGAAAGAGCAAATGCTATAAAAATTGGGATCATGAATCTACTTATAAAGTCTAAAGGAATTTTAGATCTTACCTCAAAGGTGATTCATAGTGAAGCCTTAGAAGATAACTTTGATACTATGGAATATTATCTACATGCTCAACTCACTGAAGCAATTGATAATGGAAAAAGTAACATTCCACTTTCCTTAGATTTTGTAAGCATATTGTATATGGCATTACTTATATACAAACACTACAAGAATGAGAATACAAAACAAAAAGGATTGATAGAAGCTCTTAAAAAGAAAATAAAATTGAGTGAATCATACTTAGAAAATATATTTCAATCCTCATGCAGTATTGGTACTTCAAGTTCTACTAATTCAAGATCTTATCATGAAGCTTTGAGTGTTTATTTAGAAGCCTTTGTACACAACAAGGACAAAGAAGGAAAATTACCTTTACACAAATCAGATAGCGGTACAACCACTTATGAAAGTATAGAAACAGGATCTAAAGCAAAAGCTAAATAAGAAGATGAATAATCTGACCAAGGAGGCATACAGTACAAGCCAAAGACTATTCAAGAGAAGAAGATCCATATTGAAGACTAAAGTCTTCAATACCCAAATAATGTAATACAGGGGATTTTAGAGTATATTACATCATTTGGGTCATGTAAATGTACCACCCTTGGTACATAACTAGAGTAGTAGATTACTTTAGGGGGTAGTTAGCTAGTTACTTCAAGTAATATAATAAATGCACAAGTGTCTATGTGCAAGTTGTAAATGTGCAAGGTGTCCCCTTGTACAGCTAGGTAGAGTGTTGGCCAAGCAATCCATATTTCTATATAAAGGACCTCATAGTGAGTGATAAGATATTATTGTAGGTAGTAGTGGGTATATTGGGTAGATCACCATATAGATTGGTGATGGATACAATGTAGTTATTTAGCATCAATTCTGGAGTGTTCATTTCCTCCATTTCAGCATTGTATCATTTTCATCACTTTTCATTAATAGCATATTTTAGCATCTTACATTTTTGCATATTCAACATCCTATGATTGCATTCTCCCTTGGCATACACCATCAAAATCTAACATGTTATTTGGTTTTTATCTTGCTTTGTGCAATTTGAAAGTAAAGATATTTTATTTCAAGTAGTATGCTTGACTACTTTTAATGCATCTAAAGGAATAAGATGGTTTATATTGGATATAAGCAATAATGATTATGAAGGAAAACTTGGTTTGTTATGGAAAAAAATATGAGTTGATTTATGTTCCATTCTAGTTATAGGAATAAGTTTGGGAGGGTGAACCTAGCTTTTCCTTATAGATAAACCTAAAAATACACAACTTACCTAAAGAAGTTATAGTGGCATAACTCTTAGGGAGCATGTAGTGAGTACTACTCAATAAATAAATTTTGAGAAGTTTTCATAAGATGGCGAGTCTTTTAAATGGGGGTTTAGGTGGTTTAACCTAAATTTCCTACTCATCCATGGAGGATTGGAACTCATTGACATGATGGATTTAGTGATGGTAACCAAGGCAGAATGGCCTATAGGTTCCATGTGAGTCTATCTACATGGAGTAGAAATCACCTTAGATATTTCATCGAGGAGATGGAAATACTAAGCACTGGAAGTCTAGTGTTTCATCGTAGAGGTGTAAACAACTAGGTATAAGGGCATTACACTAGATGAGATATCATAGGACTTATGATGACTCTTGGAATAAAGCATCCCTTGGTCTCAAAGGATTGAGATAGGGTTAATCCAACACTATGGTTAAGTTGACTTGCATTTGTGGAGAGTGCATGGGAATGGGAAAACCATACAAAGGCATTCTTCATACTGCAGAGGTATACAAGGTAAACCCCAAATTATTTATGGGAGCTTGGCCTCTCCTATCCACTCAAGCAACATTTGCAGCATTGTAAGGCTCAAAATGTGGTTAAGCCCTATGGAGTTATAAATCCTATTGTGGAAACATCTTAGTGAACCATGTATTTCCTTTTTTATAAAAAAAGTTCTTACTCGGGATGGGTAAGTTTTAGGGTTGTTACAATTTATTGAAATTAAAGATTTGCATTATCTAAAAGTTACATTTGATTATATTATCAATAGTATTAGGGTTAAATTTTTTTGATTAAAATAGAAGATTTTCATTATCTAAATGTTACATTTGATTATTTTGTAAATAGTTTTAGGATTAAAAGCTATTGATTATAATAGAAAATTTTCATTATGTAATGTTACATTTGATTATTTTATCAATAGTTTTAGGGTTAAAATTTATTGATTAAAATGAAATATTTTCATTGTGTAATGTTACGTTTAATTAATTTATCAATATTTTTAGGGTTAAAAGATATTTATTAATATGAAAGGTTTTTATTAATTAATGTTATGTTTGATTATTTTATCAATAATTTTAGGGTTATTTATTAAAATAAAAGATTTTCATTACATAATGTTATGTTTGATTATTTTATCAATAGTTTTATGGGTTAAAAACTATTGATTAAAATGGAAGATTTTTTATTATTGTTAGATATAGAAGGAGTGTTAAAAGGGTCCCCAAACATTTTACAATAGGATAAGACATAAAAAACTTGGCCTAAGACCAACAATACAAGGACAAGAATAGATATAAAGCACTACAACTAGCCACCCATCACCAAGTGAACTAGCTACAACTTGATACAAGAAAACAAAATTAGAATAGTTATGGTGAGCCCCCTAGTTAATTAACACTCCCACATAGTTGTGCACAAAACCTTTCTTCATAAATAGTAAAATATTACAAAGCATCAAGAAGCATGTATCACTAAATTCAATTGAAGAAGGTATTTAGGAAAATTCTCTCTCCAAATAGACGTAACATTGATACTTATACCTAAGTTTTCCATAAATTTGGCATGGTAGTTTCCTTCTCTAAAGATATGCTTTATCTCCCTATCCTATCTAGCCTGAAGAATTCACCTAGATTCCATAATCATAGCCTCAATATTCCAACCAGGGATTGAATCACCTTTGACCAAGTTTATAATATTAAGTGAGTCTCCTTCAATGAAAACTTTTTGGTATCCCATCTTCTCCACGAGTAGGATCTTGGTTAAGGGCTTTGGTCTCTACAAAATGGCAAGTATAGATATCTAAGAATTTAGCATACACTAGAAAAATCCCACCTCTATCATCCCTAATCACCCCACCAATGCCAGCATTATCAGGATTTTCCTTTGAAGCTCCATCAAATTTTAGTTTAACCCAACCTAGATAAGGAGGTTACTACCTCACAAGGGTTCAAGGATTAGGAGAAAGAAGACCAGAAACCCTATTGCTCTATTGAAAGTTAGTTTTCCTTTCGATCTTAGCCTCCTCAAATTTGGCCTCCTCCAAAGCCAAAGAGAACACATTCTTCAAGGTGGAAGCCAAGTCTTTTGCATAAATGAAGGCAGGATCTCTTTTGAATATTTGTATTAAGTAATGTTACATTTGATTATTTTATCAATAGTTTTAGGGTTAAAAGCTATTGATTATAATGAAATATTTTCTTTCGTAATATTATGTTTGATTATTTTATCAATAGATTTAGGGTTAAAAATTATTGATTAAAATGGATTTTTTTTATTAAGTAATGTTATGTTTGTTTATTTTATCAATAGTTTTAGGGTAAAAAACTATTGATTAAAATGAAATACTTTTATTAAGTAATGTTACGTTTGTTTATTTCATCAATAGTTTTAGGGTTAAATCTATTGATTAAAATAGAAGAATTTTATTAAGTAATGTTATGCTTGATTAGTTTATCAATATTTTTAGGATTAAAAGTTATTGATTTAAAATAGAAGACCTTGATTAAATAATGTGTTTATTTATCAATAATTATTTATATATGTGGATTGTGTAGCAATAGATCCATAAATAAGTGAGAGAAGTATGGGATTATCTTAATTTACATTGTTCTTGCATGATTTTATTTGGATGTGGCTTGTGTAGCAATAGATCCATAAATGAGTAAGAGAAGTATGGGCTTCTCTCCATATGACTAATATGCATTATGCCATGATAATCCTAGTTGAGTTGTGATGAAGCAATAACTAGGTACTTTGAATGATTCACCCTAATTGGCGAGGCTTGGGTGACCCAATGTAGTGAAACCTGGGTATGTCCTAGCGGTGAGGTCAAAGAAACTAAATTATGGATTGGTATGGGATAATACACCATATCATTCACTGGGCTTGCATATACATATGGAATTAATATCTTGCATTGTTATGAAATGTCTAGATTTGTATGATGCATGTTAGGTTTGCATATACATTATATTAAGATCTTGCAATGTTATTGAATGATTACATTTGTATGATGCATGTAGGATTGCATATACATTTAATCATGGAATAGAATTGTGTTTTTTGTAAAAATATATTGTGGAAATATATTTTCTATTTTGTAGAAATATATTGTTTGTTTTGTAGAAATATATTGCTTGTTTTTTGGAAATATATTGTTTGTTTTGTGAAAATATGTTGTGGAAATATATTGTTTGTTTTGTAGTATATATTGTGGAAATATATTGTTTGTTTTGTAGATATATATTGAGGAAATATAAAATTTATTTTGTAGAAATATATTATGGAAATATATGTTGTTTGTTTTGTGGAAATATATTGCTTGTTTTGTGGAAATATATTGTTCAATTTTAGAAAAAGGAAAAAAACAAATGGGACGTAGAGTCCTAATTGGAAAAAGAAATTTATGGGATTTCTTCATATGATTGTTTTAAAATTAAGAAGAAATGAAAGGTTCATTTCTATAAGGGTTGTTTTATATTTTTATTGAATTAAAGAAAATAGATTTGTCTTGGTTATGAACCCTATTCTAATATAACACTAAAAATCAACTTGGAGACATGGTGGCAAGAACAGGCAATAGCCTGAATGGATAAACTATAAACCTCAAAAAAATACGATGGATTATAAGGTATATAAAGCAAAAGGAGAGGAGAAAGTTGGTGACACATGTCACTAAGTGAAGAAACACAAGACACATGTCAAGGAGAAAGAAAAATAAATGTACACATTATAATTCTAACATCCCCTCTTAATGTATACTTTCCTAACAAAACAAATAAGTCAATATTAGATACATCCCCCTTAATGTTGACTTTTATTACAATATACATAGACCATTTTTCTAAACTTGGAGAATTTGGCAAGTCCAAGTGACTTGATGAAGATGTCAGCCACTTGATCTTGAGTAGGTACATACTCTATTTGTATGATGTTCTCTTGGATAATTTATTTGATGAAGTGATGATGAATTTCATTGTACTTTATTTTGGCATGGAAGACTGGATTCTTGGTCATATTAATGGTACTTTTATTGTCATAATATATGTGTGTTGGACCATATATGAGTAGCCCAATATCATTAAGAAGTTGCCTCAACCAAATTGCTTTCTTAGTTGCCTAAACTACTACCTTATACTCTGCTTCTACTGAAGACAAGGAAACTATATGTTGTTTCTTGGTGCTCCATGAGATGGTACCTTGACCCAACTAAAAGCAGTAACCAGTAGTTGATCTTCTAGTTCCAAGACAAGTAGCCCAATATGAATCTGTATACCCAATAAATAAAAAGTTATCATATTCTATGAACATAATACCGTGATGGGTAGTCCACTTGAGGAATATCAAAATACCCTTAGCTACTATCCAATGACTCTTCTTGGGATCCTATAGGAATCTGAAAACAAGGCCTACTAAAAAAGTGATATCTGGTCTAGTTGAAGTTAAGTAGATCAAACTTCCAACTAGTTGCTATAAAGGGTGCCATAAACCATTTCTTCATCATCACTATTTATCAATTTCAATCATGTTTACATGGGAGTGAGGGTTGGTTTACACTCTTGCATATGAAATCTCTCCAAAAGAGACTAAATATATTTAGCTTGGGAAATGAAGATCGTGCTAGGTTGTTGTCACACTTCTATGTCTAAGTATTAATGAATGAGTTCCAAATCAGTCAATTCAATTCTTTTGCATAAGTCCTCTGTGAGAAACCTTATTCCATATATGTCATCACCTATAATGAGAAGATCATCCACATACAATGTCACAAAATGATGCGGTTTCCTCCAAAGTTTCACATAGAAAGTAGATTCTACTACAAATCTAATAATCAATTTTGGCATACCAAGCTCTTAGTGCCTTCTTCAACCCATATAAATATCTCTTTAATATGAGGGCTTTGTTTTATTAGCCTTCGAATGTATACCTTGGTGGTTGATCAACATATACTTATTCTTTCAATGCACCATTAAGGAAGGCACTTTTTACATCCATTTGATATATAGGCCAATGTTTATAAGTGGTTAAAGCAATAACAGTGTGGATTGTAGTCATTTTTTCCATAGGAGAAAAGGTATCCTCATAATCAATCCCTTCTTGTTGCTTATAGCCTTTAGCTACTAGGTGAGCCTTGTAGTAATCTAATGAGCCATTTGATTTATACTTTGCCTTGTACACCCATTTTGTGCCAATGGTGGATTTGTCTGGGGATAAATCAACTAAATCTTATGTGTGATTTTGTTCAATGGAATCCAATTCTTGCTCCATAGCAAGAGTTCATTTATGATCACCAAGTGCTTATTTGATATTAGAAGGTTCTGTTTGGCTAATAACTTTGGCCATGAGAGTATAATTCACTTGGTTTCTTAGGGTAGAATGCATTTTACCTACGTAAGTGGAAAAGTGACTTTGAAATGCATCTATGGTAGATTAAACTCATTTAGGTAAAATATTTTATGATTTGTAAATATCATTAGATGGAGAAGAAGTAGTAGGGGGAGGAGGACATTGATCATGAGTGGGGAGGTCCTCATTTTGAGGAAGGCTTTAACTTATGATGGAAGAGGAATGATTAGGTGAAAGAGTGGATGGAAAGGGAGAAATTATTTCCTGACTTGGTTTAGGAGAAGGATTTGGTGGGGAAATTATACTATTGTGGTGGCTTATATTTTTGACATGGCTGCTAATGTTGTTGACATAGCTATGACCTCTATTTGTCTCTGTGATTCTGCTACGATGGACACCTATTGGGTCTATGCTAAAAATTTGCCTTGGTGAAAAAGGTTGCTACTATAGAATCAATCTCTTCATCTTTGATGAGTTCTTGCTCATGTTGCTTAAGAAGAACTTCAATATCCTCAAATGGAGCACTTAATTTTTTACCAGTTAAATTTAACATGGTAGCATATGCATAAAATTTGGAAGGGATTCCATGTAGCATGATAGGAACCAACTCACTATTAGGAAGAGTTGAACCAGTAGCTAAAAAATCATTTCTAATAGACTTCACTTCCATGAGGTAATTGGTAAGTGAGCCTTTCATAGAAATATTATGCAACTTATGTTTTAAGTACAAGATTTTATCTTGACTAGGTCTATCAAAAAGTCTCTTAAGTGCATCCCAAGCTTCTTTTTGTGTAGTGGCAACCCTTAATGTTTCTCTACATGGAATTCTAGTAGATAGCTTGATTAAGCTTAATGACATATTAGAATTATTTTCAAATAGAGCTCTAGCTACAACATTTGTAGGTGGAGTCAATGGTGGTTCATTCTATTGTCTATCTCTCACATAATCCCACATATTATTCATCATTAATATTGCTTCCATTTCAAATTTCTAGTTTGCAAATGAATCAACTCCTTCAAGTTTTTGTGTGAGACCACTAAGGATATTTGTTGATGTCATGATTAGAAAATAGAGGGATCTCAACAACCAAGGAGGTAATTAGGAACACTAGTGTTAAGAAATAATCCTCAAAAGAGTCTAAGTTTCACCACTTAATATCCATTATGTGTGGGGGGTTCACTTAGCTCTTCCACTCTAAATAAACAAGTTTTTCCAACAGTGGGAAGAATCGCACAAATGACATATTCCAATCCTAGGAGAGAATAAGTGGAAAAATAAGTGGGGGTGAATGTTTTTCTTATTACAAATGTGTTTGCTTGCTTTCTTTCTTAAGAAAGAAATTTCACAATTTTATGTGCCAAATAGAAATTCAAGTGTATATATGCAAATGAAAACTACGCTTGATTATAATATAAACAATAATAGACTTAAAATGAAAGGCTTGCACAAGTGAGAAAATGCAAGCACAATATGGTGAATACAATGCCACAATAAATAACTCCACAAGCAATGGATAAGGGGCCCTAAAACACCCCTTTTAATGATGATTTTTATTGAGAAGATGTCTAAAAAATAGCCTCAAGTAATGCCTCCAAGAGTAGTACAATGTCAATGCCTCAATGACAAAAAATGATGTCTCCAAACCAAATACAATGATTAAGTATTCTTTAATATGCCACTTCACCTATGAAAATATGCTTCAATATACATCCAAATGGTGCCTTGTAGCCACTCATTGGAAAGATCTTTGAACCAACTTTCCAATGTAACTTTCTGAATGAAAATTGGAATCCTCTATGATAAGTTATGTTGAAAAGTTGTTGGGGGTCTTGTTGCGAACATAAAATATTCCTTCAAGAAGAATATTCCAAAAAAATATTTATATTTTAATAAATAAATAAATATTTCCTCTTTATTTAAAAATTTTTGTCTGCTTGATTAAAAAATAAGGTGCCAAAAAAAATTCCCCCTCTTTTGTTTTAATTCAAAAAATAAAAATATGCATCCACTAAAGCTATGTAGTTCATGTGATTCATTCCATGTAGCTTTGGAAAGTTGCATGCAAGTGATGTTAATGAGGTAAACTTATCCTCTAGATGGTAATCATGATCTTCTCCTCAATTTCAATAGTGTTTCTCATTGGGTTACTTCTTCTCGCGTGCTTCAAGTATTAGGTAGCTAGGATTTTATTGAAGCATTGGCAGTGCTATGTCAAGACATGAAGATTTTTTCATGACCACTTCAATTCCACAAAAGGAACTTTGACTCACACGGGGCATCTACAAATGGCTTAAAAAACCACCAAATGATTAAACTCCAGCCTTCAAGTATTATAAAAATTATACGGGTAGGGGAGATTGTGGAAGCTAGAAATGCTAAAGTTTATGAGCAGGTGGAGTTGGGGGTTAAAAATTTAGAGCTCTTTCCCATAGAGGATATGGAATACCAAACATAGGTGTATGGGGTATTTAGCTATAGTTTCATGACCACCTTCAACATTATTTGTAGGATCTCATCAAAAAATACCCGATGATCAAGTTGCAACTATTATGCACAATATTATCATAGGGCTGAGATGCATAGGAACCATGGATCATTGGCTTCAATAGAAAATATTGCAAAATCTAAATTCACTTCAACAACATCCCTTCCAACTCCTCTGAAGTTGTGTATGGTGACTATGTAGAAGCTACACGTACAGACTATACACGTTGATGCCTAAAAAAGAAATAATATAAAATCCATATGTGAATGTACATGGAAGACCTCATGGCTAATTCCACAATTGTGAGCATCGATTCAAAGTACAATAATATTGATTTAGGATCTAATTAAAATGTATATTTTAAAATAACACGCTTCAAGGAAATGGTGTGAAGGTTGTTGCAGAGTCAATGGGTCACATCAGAGGTAACAATGGAAATAGGACCATAGAGTGGCATCCACTATGGCAACAAGGAGGATGGGACCCATAGGGGGACTTACACACTATGGGCACTACACAATGCATTAGAAAATATCTGAAATCAATCTACTAATCAAGGCTTCTATTGCATTGATCTAGGCATATCTAGGCAATGTTGGAGACTGTGGGCCTATTATGCTTGATCATGGAGGGATAGGTGAATCCAGAGTGCCTTATGAAATAGATCTTCAATAAACTAGATAATAATATATGAATGCACCCTATTGAAGCAAGTCTTGGTGTCCACCGTTAGTCTTCCTAAGGCAGATGGGTCTAGTGTTAGGTTTGACTTTTGTTACACCTTTGTCACCGTCATTGTGGTGCCAAGGGGGATGTAAAATTTTAAGGTTGGAAAATTTACTAGTGTCATGGGAAGTCTCAATCCATAACAATATTTCACCACCTTTCTTGAATCACACATTTTTACATGCAAGCATGCTTTGTAACCTTAATCATTCCTATTTTTAGCAACCAACTTTCATGTTCGTATCGGTTGCAAGTGGATCATAGTGCAAAATATTGTGAGGTTGTAGATGGCTAGGGATGGTGCTCCAGGAGGGAAGCACCTACTTTAGGGCTATGGACCACGTAATTTTTTTTTTAATTTAAAAAGTCACTATTTTTTTAACAAAAAAAACTTCTAATTCCCTCCTTTTTTTTTAAGTAAATTTTTTAAAAGAATAGTTGTGGATGGACCGTGTGAATTTATCAAACCCTAAAAAACTTCAATATATCACTACCTCGTTATAGGATGAACTATACAAAAAATAAGAGCATTTTCAAGGTCCAATCTATCTTCCTCTGGATCATGGGTTTGTAGGAATCTCAGCTAGGGGTTCACACAAGGGGGCCATGAATGATCTACAAATATTTGTAACCCTGTCAGGTTCACAAGAGTATATATTTGTAGGACCTACCAAAAATTGGTTGACTACCTAAAACTTATAAGGAGAGGGAGGGTTGCTACTTTTTTTTAATTCAAAAAATGAACAGGGGTGAGCTGCTAAACCTAATATTTCAAAGGTTTTTAAAAAAATGCTCTCACATAGATCAAGAGTTTTCTCATTTCTAATCCACTTAGAAAGTGGAGAGCATACTCCCTAAGCTCTAATACCAAATGTTGGTTATGAACCCTATTCTAATATAACACAAAATATCAACTTGGAGACATGAAGGCAAGAACAGACAATAGCCTTATATACTTGTTTATTTTAAATCATGGAAAAAAAACTGGGCATGGAGTCCATTTTGGATGAAGAAATTTATGGTGTTTCTTTATATGGTTTTTTAAAAATAAAATAGAAATGTAAAGGATAATTTCTATATGAATTCTTAATGTAATGGATTAAGTATGTAGAAATTAAATGGCTTGTTTATTTTCTTTATGTTTTTATTGGATGCATGGAATATGAAATAAATATTTAGGAATGCATTATCATATTAAGGATTTGTCTTTATACCTTACTCCAACCACCTCAATGGAGCTCAAGGAGGACCAATAAGCAAAGACAAATAAAGAAAGAGTTCTATTAAAATTTTACCGAAGTTTCATGTTTAATGTGATTATAATGTAATTGAAAACTCAAAGGAAAGGTGTAATGATGGATAAACTTGTTAAGATTATTCATTGGATTGATGATATGTGTATTGAACTATAATGTTAATAAATGCTTGTTAAATAAGTTCCAATATTATGATAATATTTTTCTATGAATGAAATATGAATGGATGTTGAATGGGTCTTGTTATATTATTATGCTTATGAAATTAGGTTTATTCTATTATGGTGCAAATCATATATGATGTAATGCTTTGAGTCTTTTCTTCTTTTAAGTAAGATGATCATGCTTATCATTCTACTTGAATTAAGAGAGATAGTTAATATTTTGATGTTGTTCCTTTTTCTAAGGAGAAATAATTAGGGATAGACCTTGTATATAAATCCTTTAAGATGAATCCTAACCTAAGGAAGTTGTAAGAAGGAAACACTCAGGACCTTTGCAAGGGGGCACAATTGATAAAATAAATTCAAGTGTGATCCAAAGGTGATGAATATTTGGACAAGATTCATTGTGGGTTAATTGAATCTATATTCTACTATGGAGGTTAGGATCCCTTGTGCATTGGAGATAACTTATGGTACCCCAAATAATAGTTGGGTGTCCATGTGAAGATATAACACTGAGTGATAATCACCTCAATTAAACCATCATGGATATGGGATAATTGAGCACTGCAATTTTATTCATTCCACTGTGGAGGTGCAATGTTTAAACTAAAGAGGCTTTACAACTATACACAAGCATAGATGGACTTATTCTAGTAAGGTAATTGGTGTCTCCTTCTCTAAATATTAATAAGGGATAATCCCAATGTTA
Source organism: Wollemia nobilis (assembly GCA_028583015.1). Classification (NCBI taxonomy): domain Eukaryota; kingdom Viridiplantae; phylum Streptophyta; class Pinopsida; order Araucariales; family Araucariaceae; genus Wollemia; species Wollemia nobilis. The sequence continues at coordinate 6,488,718 of JAQPPZ010000456.1, forward strand.
TGGTCAAGATACCTTACATTCACAAATAATGTAAATAATGTGGAGTGGTCATTTGAAGCATCCTTTGTGTCGTGAAGGTACACAAGGTAAACCCCAAAACCTACAAGAGTTTCGACACTCCTTTACACTTGAGTGATGTTGTAGTGTCATGGACTTGAAATATGGTGAATCCTAAATGAATATGATCTATCTAGAAACATATTTGGTGAACCTTGACTGTGATTTAAAAAATAAATCTCCCAAGTTGGTTATTTTTGGGCTATTATGGTTATTGTATCGCTCCAAATTTTTCGCATCCCTACCTTCAGGCTATAGGATCCATGCCCGAAAGGAGGATGGGAAAAGGATGGCGTGGTACCTCGGACTGAGAGGCCTTGCGAAGGTCCCGCCTCTCGGGGGAGGTGTATTATGGTGATTTTTCGACGGATGGTGGGTTCACCGAGAAACATTTGAATGGCAGTTTCCACACCTAGGTTGGGAATGTGTTTTATGTGTTCAGTTTTATCCTTAATCATCCAAGTCCTAGGTTTGGCCAAAATGCGTCTAAGCTATTCTATATGAAGATGCAGATTTAAATGAATACAGAAGAACAAAATTAGACAGAAAACAGAGAGAAAAGGCTAAATTGTAGAGCCATACCCGATTCGGATGTCTAATGAAGGTTCTAATTTTTGAAGCAGTCAAGATTGCCTCTGATTTGATAGGATCATCTGCTATCAGACAAGATCATCTGAGATTCGATGAATTCGTCAGACGAATTCATCAAAGACCTGCAATCAGAGAAGTAGACACAAAATGCAAAAAATGCAACTATTCTAACAGAGGGAAACAGTGTAAAATGACAATAACAATATCAAACTAAGAATTATAAACAGAAACATGAATGCATCATACTGATTTAATGACAATTATAACTTAATTATGCATTTGATCTAGATGGGTGAACTCCAAGATGCAAAATAATAAGAAATAATCATAATATTAACTAAATGTAGAATAATACAACAGAAAAAGAATGAAGAAATGCAAACTCTGGGCACTGATTGCCCCCAATGTGGACTACAGTCGAAATCGTCTCTGATTCGACAGGATCACCTCCGATCTAAACAGGATCGTCTGCGACGATGTAAGCTTGCTTCGGCTAAAAAATACTAAGATACCTGCAACAAAATTTGGATAGAACAAGTGCAAATAATAATTTAAGATGTCTAGTATGTGTAGAATTCGAGTTACAGAGAATTTCAGCCAGGGGGATGCTAAGGGGAGGGCCTAGGATTAAATAGGCTTAGGAGGGAGGTTAGGAGGTTGGAGATCATCCCTATTTGGGAGATCTCCAACGGGGAGGGTCTCTAACGACATAGACACGTTTCTGCCCGGATTAGAGACGTCGTTGGAACAGAGACTAATTGTGAAAAATTAGTTTTGGGACAAGATCATCTGGACGTCCTAGCCCAGACAAAATCGTTCAATCTGAGGCGATATCGTCTGATCGGTGATGATATCGTCAAACGGTCAAAACAAACTCTAAAAATGGCGTGGGAAACGAGGAAACGGATTAAGCGACGATTTGGGAGCGGTTTTGGAGGTTAAAATTTGAATTTGAATTATTTACTAGAGTAAATGTAATTATTAAGATTTTATTGCACCAATTTTAGGGTGCTACATTTTGCCCCCTCTTTAGCGAATTTTTCGAAGAAAATGCGTTAAAGATGAGTTCTTCTCGATTTACGAGAAAGCAAAAATTATTCCCATTTTTAGGCGACGATTCTTGGTCGAATCGTACGATAGCTTACTATGGTTCCCCCTTCGTGTTTTTACCCAAATCGAACGTTTGAGGTAAAAACGTGAAAAAGGAAAAAATTTAAAATGTTTTTAATTGTGTTTTGAATAAAATTAAGAAAAATAGGGAAAACCCTAATTCATTTTTTTTTTTTTTACTATTCATTTTTATGGGACCACCTCCTCCACGTCAGGGCGAGGGAGGAGATGAGGCTGAGAGCTCGAGGGCTTCTCGAGGCTAGCTACTACAGATTGCACTGCACAGATTGATATATAGTATTTATTATTTTTGATAGAGGATTGAGTATGCCGAGGTACAGATTATGGCATACCGATTCGGTTTTGATATGATGTATATTATGGTTGATACATATGAGATATTTTTTATCATATGACTTGTGTCTTATGTATTTTTATGATGCTTTTAATGTTTTGATTGATTGATTTGATGATTCATGTAATTATGTCGTTTGGAAATATTATGGTTGAAATGTCATGCTTAAAAAATTTAAATGAAAGAATCTGATAGAACAAATTGGTTGTTTGTGATGTGATGTGATAAAAGATAAAAAGAGACTTCTAACAATAATTTCAAAGGACATTGTCGCTATTATAGACCATTTCATGGAGTCGCCGCTCACTTGGTCGTCAAGCTAATCCTGGTATAGAAATATTGTTAGAAAGTAAAAGAGTGCTTAAGAGACTGTCTTAAGACTTTGGTGCAATGGTGCAAATGATGACGATGATGGTTTTTTTTCAGAGTTTCATAAAAATAGTATGCATGAAATAATGTTAAAATGATTTTTGCTAGGCATAAATTCCTAAGTGTGATAAAATTTTTGGATAATTCCCTAGGAATTATACCATCATTGCAAAATTGAAGGTTGACATAATGACATGAAATAGTGTATATGTGTTTATTCTCTTTTGAAAGCATAATTGTGTAACATAATGATTTAAGTCATATGTTTTTCATGAATTGATTTTTAAATAAATGGGTAATAAAAATTGGTACAATGGTTTGCGCTAGGCATAGAATATGTAGGTATATACTTATACCATCATCGCGAAATCCAAAAAGAGATAGTTTTATTGCATGGTTGATTTTTAATAAACAGAAAATATGAAGATGAGGACTTGCGCTAGGCATAAAATTCCAATTTTGGTTTTAGAACTATACCATCATCACGAAAGTCGATAATATATATATATATATGTGTGTGTGTGTGTGTGTGTGTGTGTGTGTGTGTTTTGATTGTATGGTTTTGAAAGAAATTTTGATCTTTTTTATTTATGCATGTAGTTGTCTTTATACTAAACAATTGTACTTTAAAGAAGAAAATGAATTTATTCCAAACAATTTGCAACAAAAATATTTCAAAGTATCTTAAAGACAAAAGTTAGATTTATAAGGAATCCCATGTGCATATGTGAGTTCATTTCCAATCTTGATTTATCATAATGATACACAAAATCTCTCACATACAAAATGTGTGTGCAATTGCTATGTTCATTTACCAGTTTTGAGCAAGATAATATGATACAAGTGATTTGAATAAACCAAATAAGTGTTCATTAACCATGATTTAGATGCATATAACCATACCAGACTACTATGTAAGTCAGATTATCAAGAGCTAGCTAATCCATAAGCAGACATAGGTCTGTACAAAAGAAGGTCGCTAATGTGACAGACATATCACCATGCTAGGAGTTACCCAAGGCCAAGTAGGTTGGGCACAAACCACCTGTTATGGGGCTTACCTCACAGTTTTCGAATAATTGAGAATTCTAGGGATTCAAGCTCATCAACCCTTCTTTTCTTTTCAAAGGGTAGGGAAAGGGATTTTATTGCTTTTGATTTTGCTTTCTTTTGCTTTCTTTTGTATTTTTGCTTGATAATGCTTGGAACATTGCTGTAATGATATAAAATAACTTTTTTTTCTTTTTCTCTTTTTCTTGAACTTTGCTTTTTCTTTTTGTTCTATGCTAGGGATACTTGCTCGGATTAGTTGTAGAGCAAGGGATTTTTATTGCGGGTAGGGGTGAGCTTGTCCTTTTGCCAATTCTCAAATATTCTAGACCATGTGCATGATAGGATAGCAGGGGAAACTTTTCGCTCAAGAAACCACTTCTACTATGTAGCAAAGCATGGAAATTACAAATATAATCATTTTATTGTGAAAGGATGTGCTTGGTTTAAGTAAATAACAAGATCAATTCTTTGTGCTCAAACTTTATTTAATTGAATTTTGTGGACTTTGATATAAGAGAGATTAGTAATCATGTCAGATAAAAATCAAGATATTTATTTTGTGTTTGTGAAAGTGAGGGATTCCAAATAAATGCTAATTTATCCAAAATAATTTGAAACATATAACTGCAACATTTGTAAGAAGACATATATATAAATACTTTTTGAGAAGTTTTGAGAATGTTGACTCTCTCTTTCTTGTTTATGTTGTTTTGGTTTCGAAAGAGTCAAGAATATTGTTGTTTTTTATTATTATTATTATTATTTTGTTTTTGAAAGAATTAACAAGTGCCATAAATAAATACAAATAGTTTTGAATATTTTTATGATTATGAATGTTTTTAGTGTTTTTGAATTTATAAATTGAAAGAAATACAAAATAGTGATTTTGAAATATTTTAAACAAATATATACAAAGATGAAATGACCAAATTTATACATAGTAACGTTTAAGATGCAAAATGTTCATGGGTTCTTTAAGTTCTTTACCATCTAAGGTAGATAATTTGTATGCTCCCGATTCAAATTTAGCGGTGATAATGTATGGTCCAAGCCGGTTGGGCTCAAATTTACCTTTAAGGTCCTTAGTTGCATTAGTATTTTTTTTATTTTCTTTTAAAACAAGGTCGCCGATCTCAAAGGATCGATGACGAACTTTTTTAGCATATGATCTTTTAAGCTTGTTTTGGTAGGCACGGAGATGCTCCAAAGCATTGATGCATTTTTCATCTAAGAGTTCCAGCTGACTGAGTCTACCAGCTCGATATTCATCTCCTACTTCGGTATCTTGAAGTAGTAGAGCCAAAGAAGGAACTTCTAATTCAAAGGGAAAAACGGCTTTAGCACCATAAACCAAAACAAAAGGTGAAGTTCCAGTGGGGGTTCGAACACTAGTTTGATAGGCCCACAAGGCTGGATATAACTGAATGTGCCAGTCGCGACCAATTTTATTGACCAATCTTTTGAGAATTTTGATTAAGGTTTTGTTAGATGCTTCTGCTTGACCATTACCCTGAGGATAATAGGGAGTGGACCAGCGATGTTGAATCTTATATTTTTGGCATAATTTTTTAACATCTTTATTTTTGAAACAAGTTCCATTATCGAGAGATGAGATTTGTAGGAATTTCGAACCTACAAATGATTTGATTAAAAATAAATTTAGAGACTTGTGTGTAAGGCATAGCTTCAACCCACTTTGTGAAATACTCAGTGGCGGTTATGATGAATTTGTGTCCATCAGATGACACAAGATTGATTTTGCCAATAATATCTAAGCCCCATTTTGAAAAGGGCCAAGGAGATGAAATAGCCTACAGTTCTTGTGCGGGCGCATGGACAAGGTCAGCATGTTTCGGCACTTGTCGTAATGGCGCACATAATCATGTGCATCATTCTCCATGGTAGGCCAAAAGTAGCCTATCCTAAGGAGCTTTTTAGCAATGACACTACCACTGAAGTGTCCTCCACAAGATCCATCGTGGGCTTCACTCAAGGCTGATTTGGATTCTTCTAAATTCAAACATCTTAATAGGATACCTTCAAAAGATCTCCTATATAAAGTATTGCCAATTATTACAAATCGACTTGCTCGTCTACGTAATAACCGATGCTGGTTTCTATTAGAATTGGCAGGGAAAGTCCCATTTTGGAGAAAATCAAATATATCTATATACCAAGGTTCAAGAGTAGTTTCATTGATTAGAAACACATCCAAAGGTTCTAAGCATGACTTATTTGAAGCGGGTTCCTAGAGTCGACGAATAATGATAGTGGCATATTCGTCATCTAACTCCAAGGGCAGGAGAGATGCGATTGCGGCCATAGCATCAAGTCGCACGGTTGCAAGTTCGAGGAATAGCTTCCAAGGTAACTTGATCAAATAAAGACATTAATTGTAAAACATAGGCTTTATATGGGCACATTTTATCATCTCCGGTCTGATAAACTTCATTAATTTGGTTTATAACAAGTTGAGAATCACCAAAAACTAACAGATGTTTAATTTTTAGCGCCAAGGTAGCTCGTAATCCAAGGATTAGAGCTTCATATTCAACAGTATTGTTGGTGCAAGCAAATGTTAATTTGAAGGAAAGAGGAATAAGATGTTTTTGTGGGGATATTAAAATAATACCCGCACCAGCCCCACTCATGCATCGGGCTCCATCAAAGTATAAGGACCATTGTTCAATATGGTCTACCTCTAATTAAAGGCATTCATCAAGAAACTCAATGATGAGGGGATGGGTAGACTCTAAGGGTGTAGCAGCTAATTTATTTGCTATGATTTGACCCTTAACAGACTTCTGTCCTATGAATGTGAGATCAAACTCGCTTAGAGCAAGAACCCACTTGGCTGTGCGACCCGATAAATAAGGTCGACTCATGAGATACCTCAAGGGATCATATTTGGCAATGACATAAGTTTTTTGACTAAGCATATAATGGCATAATTTTTGCGTAGCAAACACAACTGCTAGACATAGTTTTTCTAATGTTGTGTAGCGGGTTTCATAACTGATGAAGGTTCGGCTAATATAATAATTAGCACGTTCTCTCTTTTCATCATCAAGCTGAGCTAACATAGCTCCTAAGGTAGAATCTGAAGCTAAAATATACAAGAGAAATGGGCGATCAGGTCTAGGTGGTGAAAGCACAGGTGGATTAAGGAGGTATTGTTTGAGAAGTTCAAAAGCTTCTTTACATTCGTCGTCCCAATTAAAAGGGACATCCTTCTTAAGAAGTTTAAGAAAGGGACCGGTTTTGTCCGCCAGCTTATCGATGAAGCGACGGATGGCTTGAAGCTTACCTTGTAAACTTCATAACTCAGATATATTAGTAGGTGCGGGCATATCAATGATAGCCACAATCTTGAGAGGGTTGATTTTGATACCACGTAAAGAAACTAAAACCCCTAATAGTTTATCGGACTTAACTCCGAATATGCATTTGGCTAGATTTAATCGAATAAGATATTCTCGTAATCGATTAAAAACTTTTCTCAAATCATCTAAATGATTATCTTCATTAATAGAGCGAGCTATAATATCATCTACATAATCATGTAGGATATCATGCATCATATCATGAAAAATATAAGTCATAGCTCGTTGATATGTTGCACCTGCGTTCTTTAAGCCAAATGGCATCACTTTCCAACAAAAAGTACCCCAGGGGGTAATAAAGGCTATTTTAGCCTGATCTTCAAGAGCTATCCTGATCTGATTATAACCGGAGAATCCATCCATTAAGGACATCATCCCACTCCCGACAGTAAATTCAATGATTTGATCCATGTTTGGAAGAGGAAAATCATCTTTGGGGCATGCAACATTAATATCTCTAAAATCTGTGCAAACCCTAACTTTGGTGGCTTCTTTCTTGGTGACTGGAACTACATTTGAGATCCATTCAACATAATCAATAGCTTGTATAAAAACAACATTCAGGAGTTTTTCTAACTCTCCTTTGACTAGCAAAGCCACTTTGGGATGCATTTTTCTAAGTTTTTGTTTAACAGGTTTAGCATCCGGATGGACCACTAGGTGATGCATGACTATAGAAGGGTCTAGACCTGGCATATCTTCGTATGTCCAAGCGAAGACATCTTCATATTCTTTAAGGAATGCAATGTATTGTTCTTGTTTTTCTTGACTTAATTCTGATCCAATATTGATTATGTGAGGACTATCCTCAGTTCCAATATTAATTTTAATGACGTTTTCTACCTCCATGTGTAGATCTCTTTCAAAATTAGGTGGGGCGGGTGAAACGCCCAATTCTTGTAATTCTTGTAAGGTTAATTTGGATAATTCATCTTGAGGATTAGTGGTCTCAAGTTGGGCTATAGTTGGTATAGAACCATCAAAATAAAATCCATTGTGTAACATCTCTTCAACGGAGACATCGTGGAAGATATCTCCTTCCAACTCCTCATCGGAGTCAACAATCATTTCAGGGTAAGCTATGGATAGCATGTTACATGTAAATGGATGATTTTTTAGAGGCAAATCATCATGCCTATCCAAATAATCTTGATAACATATGAGTTGATCATCATCTTCAAAAGGAAAGGGTTGACCCTTACTAGGAAATAGGCCCACACCACAGCGGGTAGGCCACGGTTCTACCTCGAAAGGTTCTTTCATGCCATTTTGGAAAGGTCCCAAGCCTTTCCCTTTATATCCCATTTTAAGCATTATGGGTTTAGCTTTAATATATTCATTGGTAAAATAACATCGAGCATATCCCTCATGATGAGTTTTGATATTCCGAGGGATTCTTCCCCAGTCATATCCTTTATAAATGAAGGCACAACTCCCAACTTGGTAAGTACTTCCCATAGGTTGTGGGAGGCCCAAAGTACGAGGAGATGGTGGCAAGTTATTTAAAAGAATTGAATCTTGCATGAAAGCATTTGTTTTTTTCGATATTAATATTGTGGATAAATCTGGTAAAAGTTCATCAGAAAGAGCATAAGATGTAGAAGGATCATTCCCTATATCTTTAGATGTGGAAGGTATGATAGATGTTGATAATGTGGAAGTGTTAAGAGATGGGTCTATAGGTTTTGAAATTATGGGGATGGAACATGAAGGATTGGTTGTAGATTGAAAATCCTTTTGAGGTTCTAGAGTGGTTTGTTTAGAAGATTGTTGATCTATATATGAGGATGAAATTAATGGAGGGGAAATAGGTGAAGCTATGGGTGTGTGTTTCACATTTTTAGATGAAAAATAAGAATTAGGATGTGTGGATGACAGAGCGAGGACAAAATTGCACTCCAACAGGTTCTGCCAAAGCACACATATCAAAGGGTCTAGGATCACCGTGGATAGTGACCAATTGATTTTTAAATTCGAATTTAACACATTGGTGTAAAGTTGATGGGATAGCTCGCATTGCATTGATCCAAGGATGACCCAAGAGTATATTGTACGATGCGGGGCAATGTACAATAAACATGGTGGTATCTAGAGTTCGAGGACCAACTTGCAATGGGATGGTAATAACTCCACACGTTTCTTGTGTTTCGTCATTGAAAGCTTTGATAATCATGTCGATTTTCTTCATTTCATCACTTCTAAAGCCAAATCATTGGTAGAAGTCAAAAGTGCAAATGTTTAGAGATGAACCATTATCAATCGGGACTCTTTTAACGACTACATCTCCAATTAGAGCGAGTAATATATAAGGGCTTATCCTTATCTAAATTGTGTTGTGGGATATCTTTATCCTGGAAGTCAATACAATCAACTTCTCGAGTGATGATAGTATTGGCCATGGCTTTAGGTTGAATGTTTTGAGGTACCATCATTTGGCTTAATGTAAGCATCAACTCATCCCTATGGGTAGGAGAAGATCTTAACAAATCCAAAAGGGAAATTCTAGCTGTAGTATTGGATAATTGCTCATTAATATTGTAAGGGTGTTTAGGTTGAACATTAGAAGCATGATTCCCTTTATTGGGATTTTTCAAAACAAATGGAGCTGATCCATCATTCTGGTTTGGTTCTTGTTGAGAATTTTGAGCCTGTTGTCGAGTAACGACTCCAATGGTACCTACAATGTTATATTGAAGACGTTGAACTGGTCTCGATTGAGCATTTATGGCTTGTTCATTTGGGAGGAATTGATTAGAAGAGGGTCGAGTAGTAACTCTTCTAGGAAATGGTTCTTCCGGAACCATAGCATCTGTGATGGGTTGAATAGGATCTGATTCATTTTCAGAACTATTCGATTGGTTTGAAGTGATGTCTATTTCACTTTCAGTATCTGATTCTACATCACTAGAATCTAGAGTTTGAATATTATGTAGGGGCCTGGTCGTAACCATGGATAAGGTTGTGTCAAATATTTGAGGATCATGATTAAGTAAATGTCCACTAATGGTCCCTACATATCGGGTAGGAGGAGGAACATTATGATGTTCGATTTGATTGGCCACCTCTTTACCATGTCTTGGTAAAGGGTGTTGAAATATGTCTAATGATTGATTAGCATTTTGATTTTGATTTTGGGGAATGTTCTTTTGAGGATTATTAGGAGAATTTTGTTTAGGTTGGAAGGCTTGCACCTCCATTTCATTATTATCAATCAGATCCTGTATTTTATGTTTCAACCTTTTACAAGCGTTGGTAGAGTGTCTAGGCCCTCTATGGAAATCACAGTGTAAGTCAGCTCTGTATCCGGGTATAGTTGGATCAAGTTCCCGGATAGCTGGTAATTGGATCAAACCTCTTTCGAGTAATTGAGGTAAAATAGTTGATAATGGTTGATTCAATCTAGTAAATTCTCGAGGAGGCTTATCAGGCGGTTTCAATATAAATTTTTATGTTGTTTTCGTTGCATTGATATTAGCAACATTTCTGCTGTCAGTGACTCCATCACTAACAACTTGTTTGTTTTTATATTGATTTCTAGATTTTTTCTCATCATCTTTCTTCCTAAGTTGGCCTCTCCTAATGAGGGCATCTTCTACTCTTTGAGCTAAATCTATAGCCTGATCGAAGGTAGTTAAAGTAGCAGTTGATAGCTCATAAGATATTTGTTCTTGTAAATTATTAATAAAAATGTCCAACATTTCCCTATAAGGTAGCACAAAGTGCAATTTTCCTGTCAACTGCCTCCATCTAGCTAAGAAATCGGCAAAACATTCATCCTTGTCTTGTTTTAAGTTGTATAAATATTTAATGGTTACATGCCTCTCGATGTAGGCACTAAATTGATGGACAAAAGATTCAGCTGTTTCTTCAAATTTTCTCAAAGAATGAGTGGGCAATTGATAGTACCACTCTAATGCCATTCCACCTAAACTTTTGGGGAACATTTTTAGTAATAGCAAGTCATCATGTGATATATCATGACATGCTATCCTAAACATGCGAAGATGCTCTATGGGATCTTCGATTCCTTTATATATAGGCAAGATGGGCATGGGAAAATGCTTAGGGTAAGGTTGTGCTACAACTATGGGATCCAAAGGTTGACTACATATCTCTCGATAATTGTATGAGGGACGGTAGGGATCTATCTGGTCCATACGCGAAGCTAACTATTTCACCATGGCTTCCAGATTACTAGTTTGCCCACCATATTGGTTCGGTAGGGCATTGATATGGGATTTGTGAGCATATGATGGAGGGACATGAAGATTAGATGCTATGTTGCTATTGTGTAAATTGTTGGTAGGAAAGGTGTTATGAAGGAATTTTGAAGTTGTATTATGCTGTATTCCAGATTGTTGAAAATTGGTGTTTGACTTCATTTTAGGTTTTTGTTTACTTGAAGCATATTGATCAATAGTTTGGCGAAGTAAAGTAGTGAAGGAAGTTTTCTTTTGTGTGGGAATGATTTTAGGCTCAATAACAGGTTCCTTAGGAGGTTGGGTAACCTGTTGTTTTGGCATGTTCTGAATCATAGTGACCATATCTCTATTGGATGGTCCAACCTTATCACTTTCTTGATCAATGAAAGACAAGGGATTAGTGTGCACATCAAACACATGTTCCATGGCTGCTTGAGTGTCACTAATTTGCCCTTTATCAATACGAACTACCATATTAAGAGCGCCAATGTTATTATTGAAAAATTTCCAGAAATGATCTACGTTGTCAAAAGCAATAGTTCCATCTAGAGCTACTCTAGGGGATGAGGATCCATCCTCTTTAACATTTTCTTCTTGTTCATTGTCTTCACCTAGGTCATCTTCTGGTTGATCTAGAGTTTCTCCTTCCAGAATTGGATCTTCAAGAAGGACATTTGGGCTTCTAGTTTTATCTTCTAACCAATCTTCTTCTTCTCCTTTAGTTTGTTTACCATTCCTAAGTTTAGGCATTGTGCTTAATTTAGATTTCAGCAAATATATATATATATATATATATATATATATATATATATATATATATATGCAACAAGCTTAAGAGGTATATATTAATTATATACCTACTACAATATTTAAAATGAAAGGTTTTGGTTTTTGTTATGTTTTTTTTTTTAGTTTTTTCTTGTTTTTGTACTAATATTGTAAAGATAACAAACAACACAATAAATGCAAGAACTAATACTGAAAGTAATGATCTAGTTTTCTATAAACAATTTATAAATATCATTAATGGGCTCGAGTTCTTCAGGAGTCATGAAGTGTTCTTCTTCAAATTGAAATTTTTCCTTCAAAAATTTAATGAAAAGAGCTATAGTGATATTATCTATCTCAGATTTTGGTTGATAGAAGTAAAGCTCGTGGCAATACTCTCGATATAACACAGCTCGAGGAACTCTATTCCATATTTCCCTATCCGTAAGAACAACCTCTTGGTCTTCTACATGACCTAGGAACTAGTGTATAATGGTTGCGTTCTCGAGGTATTCCTCGAAGGTGAACAATTTTGAAGACACAAGAGCTCTCCTATAAGCTAACCATCTATGGCAAGCTCTCTGAAGTTCATGATAAAAGACGAGTTGATGAGGATCCAGGATTCTATCTAGGACAAGCCTCTTGATTTGTTTAAGTTTTGTTGACCTAGATGAAATGACACTTAGTCTTCTATCAAGTTCGTCCCACAAAAGTTGATTTCTATCTGTTTCAGGCACACTAAGCACAGAATTGATTTCTATGGCTGCCAATTGGTTTTCAACATTTATAGTAACTACTAATATTTTCTTAGGAGCTACCATCTAAACATGATATGCAACTTATTAATTTTAAATGATTTGAAATGCATCTATGTTTTGGTTGTTTTGTTTTTTTTTTTTTTTTTTCAAAAGGTTTAAAATGTATTCACGTCGGGTTCACCAAAATGTATCGCTCCAAATTTTTTGCATCCCTACCTTCAGGCTATAGGATCCGTGCCCGGAAGGAGGATGGTAAAAGGATGGCGCGGTACCTCAGACTGAGAGGCCTTGCGAAGGTCCCGCCTCTCAAGGGAGGTGTATTATGGTGATTTTTCGATGGATGGTGGGTTCACTAGGAAACGTTTGAATGGGAGTTTCCACGCCTAGGTTGGGAATGTGTTTTATGTGTTTAGTTTTAGCCTTAATCATCCAAGTCCTAGGTTTGGCCAAAATGCGTCTAAGCTATTCTATATGAAGATGCAGATTAAATGAATACAGAAGAACAAAATTAGACAGAAAATAGAGAGAAAAGGCTAAATTATAGAGCCATACCTGATCCGGATGTCTGATGAAGATTCTAATTTTTGAAGCAGTCAAGATCGCCTCTGATTTGACAGGATCGTCTGCTATCAGACAAGATCGTCTAAGATTTGACGAATTCGTCAGAGACCTGCAATCAGAGAAGTAGACACAAAATACAGAAAATGCAACTATTCTAACAGAGGGAAACAGTGTAAAATGACAATAACAATATCAAACTAAGAATTATAAATAGAAACATGAATGCATTATACTGATTTAATGACAATTATAACTTAATTATGCATTTGATCTAGATGGGTGAACTCCAAGATGCAAAATAATAAGAAATAATCATAATATTAACTAAATGCAGAATAATACAACAGAAAAAGGATGAAGAAATGCAAACTCTGGGCACTGATTGCCCCCAATGTGGACTGCAATCAAAATTGTCTCTGATTTGATATGATCGCCTCTAATCTGAACAGGATCATCTGCGATGATGTAAGCTTGCTCCGGCTAAAAAATACTAAGATACCTGCAACAAAATTTGGATAGAATAAGTGCAAATAATAATTTAAGATGTCTAGTGTGTGTAGAATTCGAGTTACAGGGAATTTCAGCCAGGGGGATGCTAAGGGGAGGTCCTAGGATTAAATAGGCTTAGGAGGGAGGTTAGGAGGTTGGAGATCATCCCTATTTGGGAGATCTCCAACGGGGAGGGTCTCTAACGACGCAAACACGCTTCTGCCCGGATTAGAGACACCGTTGGAACAGAGACTAATTATGAAAAATTAGTTTTGGGACAAGATCGTCTGGACGTCCTAGCCCAGACGAAATCATCGATCTGAGGTGATATCGTCTGATCGGCGACGATATCGTCAAATGATCAAAACAAACTCTAAAAATGGCATGGGAAATGAGGAAATGGATTAAGCGGCGGTTTGGGAGCGGTTTTGGAGGTTGAAATTTGAATTTGAATTATTTACTAGAGTAAATGTAATTATTAAGGTTTTACTACGCCAATTTTAGGGTATAACAGTTATAATCAACTTCTTTTCATATTTTTCTTTATTTTTTACATAACTATTATCATCATAACTGCATAGTTACATAGGTTGTATGATTACCTCAATTACTTGGTGCATTTAGAATCATGGGATTCCACAAGGATGCAATTATGACAACTAATTAGGATAGTTTACACTTGCATTGTACTTGCACTAGGTCTCTGATGCTAGTAGATTCTCATCCTTAGGACATTAGCTTTCTTGATGTATGATTGCACCTATTAGGATGTAATGATGACCCACATTAGCCTAAGGGCATCAAATTATAGTGGAATTTATATTTTTATTTGCAAAATTTGACTCGATTGGAATCATGTGTTAGTATTTATCACATTTTGTATTTCTCACATTCACGTTTTTTCACCTTTGATAAATATTTGGTATCAAGTCATTAATTGGGATTGCATTCCATTGATCTTATCCCCTGTAATATATTTAATAAAGGTAACAAAATATTATCAATAAAATTTGACTAAAGGATAGCAACAACCATGGATTATCAATAGAAATGAATACAATAACATTTTTCGTTAGGTTATTGATGGGAAACAAGATCATGGTTCAAATTACAACTTGAATAATCTCAAAGTTTTAACAATACAAATCTTACATCAATATAATATAATAGAAGACCTTGATCCAAGGATATTCATCCAATCACAAGTACTCCTAAGAGGACTTGTGTAAGTAACCTTTAGATCCTATTGTAGCTAGCCACCCCTTCCCTCCAAATTTTTAAACACCTAAGTTTTAGATGTATAAGGGGGAGGAGTACCCAATTAATCACCTTAGGATTTTTTGAACTTCCTATAGTATCATTACCTATGATGAGATGTTGCTTCTAAAATTTTTTCCTAAAATCCTTAATATTCTATCCTTAGAATGGTATTACCAAATACCAAGGCATGCCCTCAAAACCTTCAAGGACCTTGTTGAAATGTTGGTCCAATATTTCTTGATCTATATGTAGACTTCCTAGATAGGTTGTGAGCCTTAGTTGGGAGACTCAATACACTCCCTCATAAAGATATATCTTAGATATCTTTGTAGGAAACATTAATGAGCAGTTGGCCTTCTATATAAATACATCCAATGTGTTTATTTTTTAGAATTTCGTAGATATGGCTAAAAGGATAGAAATTTTCCTACTCAAAAGAGGGAATCTAAAATCCAAAACTACTAAGGAGGAGGATAATTTTTCCTCCCATTCGAAGGGTCAATATAATAAAAAACATATTGTAGATGATGGAGTCACTAACTCATGCTAGACTGACAACATGAATACTAAAATAACCCTTCAAAAACTTATTATAGGAAAATCCTAGTATTTAAAACCAAAGAGGAAGTTCACCTAATTATGCCAGCCTCTTGTAGTTATCCTTGGTCAATTTATTGAAGCTAAAATGATAGATATTTCACCTATTAAGCCCATAGATCCAAAAAGGGAGAAAGATCCTTAGTTTTTCCTTGAGGAGCAATATACCTTTCATTGTGTCAATGGTCATTCCATTAACAAGTGCAAAAATTTTAATCCTTTTTCTAGACCTGATCGATGATGTTTAAGTTGTCTTCAACAAATTCAAATCCCAACCTTCCTCTTCTAATCAATATCCTGGTACTTTCCAAGATTCATTGCCTAATCTAACCAAAAGGTAACAAACAATATCTAATATAGGGTCATTCCACCTTCATGTAAAAACATAGTGGGAACAATCTATTTCTCTTTAATTGGTTATATCATAAGGAAACAACATAGAGATCAATCATCTAATCATACTCTTAGACCTCCTTTGTCCCTTCGATCAAAATAAACTTCTTCGTTTTGAGGACCACCACTAATCATACAATATAAAAATAAAGATAGGGTTATATTTAATCTTTGAGTATCCTAGAAAAAATTTCTTTTCTTGAACTCCTCAAAATCGTTTTGACATAGAAAAAATATTTCACTCTTAATCAAACACATCATACGTTAAAATCTAAACCCTAGTGATCTCATTAACATGGTAGGGTCCCTTGGGATCAACCATACCATAATATCATTCTATGATTATGATATTTTGTACACATACATGGTTGGAGAACTCCACCTCTACATCATAGGCTATATTGATGCTACTTTTACCAAGCAATTTCTCATTGATAAAAAAATGGCCATCAATGCATGTAGCCTAAAATTCATTAGAAATTTTGAGCTAACTCAACAATATTTGGAGAAATTTGATCTTTTTCATCATGACATTTGATAATGAGGAGAATAAGGCTAGTGACACCATAGTCTTGATTCTAAAAGTTAGTCCCTATATCCTTAGACCTATAATATTTTCTTGGTAAGCCTTATATCTATGTAATGTGGGTTGTTCCTTCTACTTTTCATCAAAATATCAAATACAAGTATTAGGGCAAGACATACCTCATTCTAGTGATCGAGGTTGAGAACCCTTTTATTATTGCCAATCAATTGAGGTTGAGAACCCAAAATCTCATATTTTCTCTTTCCTTATCTATCTTCATCAATTTCTTCTTCCTCTTCTCATTCCTTTATCAACAATGCATTAAGATCACTAACTTTAAATCCTTAATATAATCCACCTAATAATCAATCTAAAAATCAAAACTCTAAATAAATTAATTTTAATAATGATGGTTGATCAGAATTTAAAAATAATAATTAGTCTAAAACTCAAAATATTAATCAAATAAATCTTAATAATACTAGTCTAGATGATAACCAACCAATTCTAGACCTAGCCAAACAATAATATTACCTTCTATGAAGAGTCAAATAGTGCAAATAGGAATTTTTTCCTTTATTTGTGTCAATAATACTAACAAAGAGTAAATTTGTGGTAGTAACCCTTTCTAAGTCAAATAATAATACACTTCTTATTACTTGTTAGACTTATTATCCCATGCCAAAAAAATATTGTCGAATATGGGATATCAAGGAAAAATACTAAGTTTTCACAAATAGAGCATCAAAGAGTCATTGGAGGCCAAATATTGGTTGGGATAGTATGGGATAGGATATATCCCCATCCATAGTGAGTCTCTACCCACTTTTCTTTTGTCTAATAATAAAAATGAATCTAATATTTTATTTTTGGAGTCCCATGATGACACTATTTTCATAAATGGGTTGGATTGGGACAAGGAGGATGGAGAGTCCTCACTCCTAGATCCTAACCTCTTACAATTCACATGTTTTCTAGTGTGAATTTATTAACCCTAGATTATTCTAAGCTAATTATCGATGAAAATGACTATGAGTTGGAGGACATTCCCCACAATCCTCCTTGGGATGGTCCCTCCAACTATCTCATTCAAAATAACTTCTATTTCAAAGGATATATTCACCAAATAGCTAATATCATCATTTCACAATCATCTAATCATGACTAATTATCTTTAGATCCTATAAACCTTGAGAGCCTACGAATACTACCTACTCCCCCTCAATTAGAAGATGAATCTTGCATCTTAATTAAGAAAACCATCAATATTAATATACAAACTCATGATAATCCTAATATCTTCAAGATAGGGAAGGCCTTAATCCCAATTGAATTTGATGAGTACACTAAGCTTTTGATAGAGTTTAGTGTCATCTTTTCCTAGTCCTATGTTGGCATACCATGACTCAATCCCTCTCTATTAATTCATCACTTGATCATAAGACCAAATGCTAAGCGTTTAAAGCAAAAAATATAGAAAATATATTCTATAGTCACCTTACTTTTCAAGGAGGAGCTTGAGAAACTCCTTGATGTTGGATTTTTAAAGCAAATGATTATTTTAATTGGATATCTAACATTGTCCCCATGGCCAAAAAGGATGGCAATGTTATAGTGTGTACTAAATTTGGATACATCAATAAACGATGTCCCAAAGATTATTTTCTTATTTCCAACATCAACATGATCATCAAATTTACTATGGATTGCAAAATGCCATCACTGATGGATGGACTCTTGGGGAACAATTAGATTTGAATCACTCTTAAGGACTAGTATAAAACTACTTCTACCAGCACCTATGGGACCTTTTGTTATCAGGATCCTTTGGCCTAAAGAATGCAAAAAGAACATACCAATAGTCCATGACATATATTTTATATGATATTATGCATGACATCATGGGATATTTTATCAATAATCTTCTTGGTTAGTCTCTAAATTAGAAGGAATATTTTTTAGACTTAAGACATATTTTTGAATGGTTGAGGGAGTATAAGGTATGCGTGAAGCTTCAAAAGTCTATCTTTAGGGTGATGTCAGATAAACTATTTGAATTTATTGTATTTCAATATGGTATCAAAGTGGACCTTAACAATCAAGTTTTATTAGCTCAATTATTTAGATTCCTCTACATATTAAGGAGGATACCCAAATTTGAATCTTGTCAAATGATATATTGATAATATCCAAGCTTTATTGTAATACCACTATGTGGTTATGATGTAATATGGGAGGGACCCATTTCAATATCCCATATAACCCATTGAAAAAAAAAAAGTTGACCTTGACAAAATTGTAGCTATTTTCAACATGTCACCCCTTGAACATTAAACAATCTTCATATCCTCCAAGGAAAACTCTAAGCCATAAGTAAATTCATCTCCCAACTAGATGAAAAGTGTCATCCCTTCTCCAAAATCTTAAGAAAGGATTCCAATTTTTGTGGGATTTTGAGTTTTAATTATCTTTTGATATTTTGAAGTCCTATATCTTGACCTCTCCTATATTCACCCCTTATAATCCATCTAAAACTTTGTTCTACATATCAGTGACAAACCATGCCTTAGGGGCTATGTTGTTGCAATATGATGACCAACATAGAGAATGAGTAGTCTATTAATAGGACTTTAGTTAACTATGAAGTCCATTATACACCCTTATAAAAGCTTTACCTTGTTATTGTGTTTGCTTCAAAAAACTAAGACACTACATGCTCGGTCATAAAATCTTTGCTATTGCAAGGGTCAGCCCTTAAAATATCTTATGACTAAACTACATCTTTTAGGATAAATTTTTAAATGGGTTATTGCTCTTAGTTTGATCTCAAGTTAATTATCCATAATTATATGAAAGGCTAGATTATCATTGATTGATTAGCAGTTGCTTCCTTACAAGCAAGTCATCCCTTAGTTATAAACTTTTTGGATGAATTGTTCTTTAATATGGGCACACGCCAATCAGACTCTTGGACCCTATACTTTTATGGTGCTTTTTGAATCAAATAATAAGGGGTAGAAACTATATTAGTCTCTATATTTCAAGCTACAATTTTCCTACAGTAACAATACTATGGAGTATGAGGCTCTTATCCTTGGGATCTATGCAACCTTGGCTCTAAAAGAGAGGACCCTCTTCATTTTTTAAGATTACAAGTTGGTGTTCAATCAAGTGAATGGTGTCTATAAAATAAAATATGAGAAGCTTCAACCATACAAATATATTATAGATAAGTTAATGGTTACCTTTTACAATATTACTATTGACGTTATTCCTTAGTCTAGTATTCATCATGTTAATGTTATGGCTATAGTTGCTTTGTTTGTCCCTCTAGGGTTGGATGAAAAATAGGCCATGATTATCATATGATAAATCAAGGAACCTACAACCTTAGATTCCATATAGTCTCCTTTAAAAGTCTTGTTTGCTGAAGCATCTTCTCCACTTGATCCTTGGTACAAAAATATCTTGGTCTTCCCTAAATATGGCACCTTGCTCGAAGGGTTAAATCACATTGAATGTAAGAAATTGAGGCAATATGCATGTCGATATGTAATCATCAATGATATTTTATATTTTTTTCCTTTTATGGAGTTTTCCTTATGTGTTTAACCTATTTTGAAGCCTAGGTAGTCATCAAAGAAACCCACAATGGATCATGTGATTGCCAATTTAGTGGAAATGCCAAAACCAAGAAACTCCTACAAATGGGTTATTATTGGACCTACATGGACTCCTATGGCTATTTCAAAAGTATTATACATATCAAAAATATGACAATATTATCCATACACCCTCCCAAGATCTTCAATCCTTCGTGCTTCTCTATTTAGAGCTTGGATATCATTGGCAAGATAAATTCAATGTTACTGGATGGGCATAAGTTCATTATCATAATGACCAAATAATTTACCAAGTGGGTTGAAACAATACATTTTTTCCTCATGCTCCAGGGCCATAGTCTCCAAATTTATCCTTAATCAAATCCTTTGTCGATATGGCATCCCTTTCTTGCTTATCTCTAATAATAGGATGACCTTCAAGAACAAGGATGTCCTAAAAATCTATAAGTACAAAATCTAGCATAAAGGATCAATAACTTATTATCTACAAGGTAATGACAAAGTTGAAGCTTTCAAAAAAACCCTAATTAAAACACTTAGCAAGATCAACCAAGATAGTAATCTTTAGCTTTATTCTACTTTATGGGTCTATCACACTAGTGTTCAAACTGCCATTGGTACAATGCCCTATGCTTTTTTCTATGGGGCTAAATTTATTGTTTGAGAATATTATATCATTTGAAATAAATATTAATTTACCTTATGTTACAATCATAAATATGTAAATATTAGAATAGGGTGTGAGTATATAGTTTAGGTGTATGATTTATATTTCCTTAAAGTACTTATCTATGTGTAAGATGAGTACAAGTGTCATGTAATAATGTGTGCAAGTGTGTAGAATGAGAAAGTGTGCAAGTGTCATATAGTAAAGTGTGCAAGTGTATAGAATGTAGGAGTGTGCAAGTTTCATATGTTAAAGAGTGCAAGTAAATATAAATCCAAAAGTCATGTATGTAAGTGGTAAGATGTAAAGCCAAGGAACATGAGAGGTTTATCTTATGTATGGAATAGAAAAAGATGCATCTCCCAGATATGTGAGAAGAGCAATATTCAAATTATTGAAGAGTCACATTCCTAATGTTATATTATGGAGATAAAGCTCCATGTATTGTATTGAATGTGGTCCATTGTAATAAGAGACTCATTAGATAATATTGAAGCTTGTATACAATATTTTGAGCAATTATATTGTAAATTTTGCTTATGCATATTGTTATTGATATTGGTCATTTAATCCATATTATTGTTATTTTCATGAATGTTATATTCATTTATTTTGGTCATTTTATATATTTATTGCTCTAATATTTGAGTCTACTTAAGATCTTGGATATTGGGACCTATGATTGAATCTGGCAAAAATTCCATTAGTAATATTTCCCTTTGAGTTGGATATGACTTCCCTACACATTCTACTATAAAACTCCTCTATCAAATATGAATATCATCATGCTCATCTTAGCTAATTGGAATTACTTGATGAAAATCAAATCCATGTCTTATAAAACCTATGGGCTTACCAGTAAAGGCTTAAGAGACCCTATGGTAAAAATGTAGAATCTCATTCCTTTTAGGTTGGTGAAGAACACAAGCTTATACTGAGAGGGGGGTGAACAATATAAGACCACTTTTTACTTTCTCTTCCAAACCAATATCAATTAATGTCCTTAATTGCAATAACCAAATATAGCAGTGTGCATTAATAACTCAGATAGCAGTAGTAAGCAAGAGCACAAGTCACCACACAATAGAGACACAACAATTTACGTGGTTCACCCAATGTGGGCTACTCCACGGAGAAAATATTTTACTAAAACTTTCTCAATCAATCTCTTTGGGAATCACTCCCAATTACAATGTTTATGGATCTCTATCCAAAGGAGAACTCTTTCCCCTTCTGCTCTGGCTATGTGATCTTCTAGAAGACTCTGTCTCTCTACTGCACTGACTGGTGGACCTCTCTCCACTTGAAGACTCCTCACTCAGATCTATCTTCAACTATGCTGGTTGCTGGATCTCTATCCACTGAGACTCTATCCTCTGTACTCTGTCACCTCCAAAGCTCTATCAATAGGCTCACTAAGAACCTACTCAATAGGCTCACATAGAACCTACTTAACAAGCTCACACAGAACTTGTCCAATGTTGAATAACAAGCTCACACATAACCTATCCAATGCTGAATAACAAGCTCACACAGAACCTGTCCAATGCTGAATAACAAGCTCACACAGAACTTGTCCAATCTATAACAAGCTCACCAAGAACTTGTCCAAATATTCTCTAGCAAGCTCACTAAGAACTTGTCCAAATCTTCTCTAGCAAGCTCACCAAGAACTTGCCCAAATATCTCTAGCAAGCTCACCAAGAACTTGTCCCAAAACTATCCACAAATATGTCCCAAACACTATCCTCAAATATATCCCAAAGGCCTTCTCAAAGGCTCAATCAATCATGCTCAAGTAGTACTCAAAATGAACTCAACAATGAATGGCAATCTCAACTCAAATCAACTTCATAGAAGCATAAAGAGAATTGTTAGAGACTCAATATGTTCTAATCTCACTCTCAACCCAAATCAATCTCAACTCAACTCATAGAAGCATAAAGAGAATTGTTAGAGACTCAATATATTCTAAACTCACTCTCAACTCAAATCAACCTCAACTCAATTCAAGTCAACCTCAACTCAACTCAAGTCTTATAGAACCATAAAGAGAATTGTTAGAGACTCAATATGTTCTAACCTCAATCTCAACTCAACATAGAATGATGGAATAGTTTGTTTCATAGAACTTGAACAATCACTTCACACATCACTTGACTAGGCTCAATCAACTCAACTCAACCAATCATCACAAGGGACAACTCTCTCTCACACAACCCTAGTCCAAGTATGTATCAACCAACTCAAATGTTTCCAATAATGCTCAACCACAAATCTCACATAACAATGATACTCATGTTCTTTTCTAACTCAAGTTCTTTCACAACCAATGGGCTTCAACCACTATGCTTATAACACAAGGTTTTAAACACAACTCTCAATTCAGAAAACCTTGATGCATTCAACCAACCACTTTCGAAAAGGAAACCACAAACAATCCTTTTCCCTCCAATGATATTTCAGAAATCAACCACCATAAACAATCAATAGGAGAATGTGCCCATACCTTTTATGAAGTGAAGAAACCCCTTTGGAAATCTGCCACACTCAACACACTTTGAAACAAAACAACCTTCACTTTGAAACCCTTTACAAAAATAGAAATATCTCTCTACATACACCTTATTTCTCCTTCTAAATGAGTTAGTCAAATAGCCCTCGAAATAAGCTTTCCAACGATATATAATATGATATACTTTTATAAAAGGAAAATACCAAAAATATCTTCTTTTCTAAAAGTGCTTTTAAACTTGCCTTCCAATAAAAAATCAAATCAACCCTCATCACCTTATTCCTCCAACATTAGGCAATAATAAAAAATTTATTAATAAAAATGTTACTTGCCTCTTAGAGGGAATCGAACCCTCGTCTCTGCCCAAACAATCCTCAACCACGGTGCCAAAGACCACGCGAGCTACGCGCTCGCATAGGACGAAGAGCGCAGAATGCGCTTTTGTCCTTCTCCCCTTGCTCACGTCAAAAAAAATGTGGGCCAATTCTCTTGCTCGAAACTCTAACCCATGGGAATCGAACCTCATCTCTTTCACAAGCAAAAACCTTTGCACTCCCCTCGCTCGCCGTTGGACCACGCTACCACACGAATATTTCGGCGCTTTTCGTCTTATCTCCTCTGCATTCGATTCCAAGGCTTTTGAAATAAAAGCCTTTGCATTTATATGCAACTTCCCTTTAATTTTGCAAACGTCGGCGGTGCTTTTAAATTAATTTCTTTTTGATGATGACGTCGACGTTGAGGTAATTTTAATTTTAAAATTTAAAATTAAATTTTAAATATTAAAATTTAAACCAAATATTCAAAATTGAATATCTCCATCTCCAGGGCACCTTTTTTGATGAAACGAAAAGCCAACCTAGGTTTTAAGAAAAACCCATTTCAAATCTGCCATCCATGGTTTTAAATAAAACCTTTTATTTTACCTACCTTGGTTTTCACAAAAACCTTATATATATCCATGCTCTCCAAAATATGAATGCTTTGGTCATCAAAACTCAATGTTATCCATGTGACATCAATGATCCATGTGACATCAATGACAACATAAAACAACTCAAATTTCCAACAATATCCCCCTTTGTCATTGATGGCAACACCTCTAAAGCAAACACCACAATCACTGCAAAAACCATCTCTGAGAATCAAAGTTGCTCCCCTGACTCAATACTCTCTTTGGAGGCTGCTCCCCCTAACTCAATGCTCTCTTTGGAGGCTGCTCCCCCTAACTCAAATCTCTCTTTGGAGGCTGCTCCCCCTAACTCAAATCTCTCTCCCTTACTCAAATCTCTCCCCCTTTGACATCAATGGCAAAAGGGACACCTATGGGGCTAAAATATGTGACTCTTAAGTTTAGCCCCCTCACCACCTTCTCTTTTGAGGTGATTAATTTTGGGGTGGGAGTACTTTTACTCCCATATCACATTGTTTCTTTCCTCTATCAATTTCCTTCCATGTTTTTCTGATATCCTTCTCTTGATGAATTACTTGATCTTCTTGTCTAGAACCTGTTTGACCTTCTTGCCTTGAACCTGTTTGACCTTGAGTCCTACACCATTTTGCAATATGCCCAAAGTTATTGCAATTAAAACACTTGATATTGTAGCCTTTGGATGGTACCCATGTCCTGAATTCTTTCTTGAAGTAATTTCCATATCCATTCCTTTCTTGAACCCTGTATTGTGAAGCTCTGTTTTCATGACCATTATGACCATGACTTCTGAATTGTGTAGCTCTAAAACCAAAACCATGTTGCTCATTTCCTTTGCACTGAAAAGCTTTATGACCAATCCTGTTACATGAGAAGCAATGTCCCTAAAAATCATACCTTCTTCCTTTGAAGTTTCTTCTAGCAAAATCAAATTTCTTTGATCCATAGACCCTACAATGTATAGCCCTGTGTCCAAATCCATTACAAGAAAAAAAAAATCTCCTTGAAAAGCCCTTTGTTCATGCCTTGGTTCCTCATACCTTTCTTGACCATTATCCCTATGATCATCTTCAACTTGTGCATTGCATTCTTGAACCTTCTTTGTAGTATCTAAATCCTTTTCCTTAATTTCTTCCTTGCTTTCCTCTTCAAGTATTTCTCTTTCTTTTGAACTTGATTCACCTATCTCAAAACAAGATCCAAACTGAATATTTGGAGCCATAGGAACTTTGGAACTTTCTTCATAACACTTAGGTGCTTCCTGTTTCCCTTGTTCTTCTTTAGAACTAAGTCCTGTTATGATGACTGATGACCTTTGTGCATTGATAGTCCTTTCCAAGGTCCTTGAATTTTCCTCAAACTTGTGTAGCTTGTCCTTAGAACCTTTTACTTCCATCCTTAGTGAAACTATCTCATGCTCTAATCTTTCACACTCTAGATCTTTTGTTTTTAATTTTTCGGCCATACTTTCTTCAATTTTCCTTGTCTCTTCAACTTTGATTTTGAAGTTGGTGAGTTCCTGTAAAAACCTTGCTTTTGCTTTTTCATCTTCTTGAGCTTGAACCCTTAATCCTGAGTTCTCCCTTTTTAATTCTTCAAGAGTAACCATAAGCCTTTCACATTCTATCTCTTTTACCTTTGACTGTTCAACCATACCTTTTTCAACTCTTCTTGCCTTTTCAACCTTATCTCTCAAGTCAGATATATCCTGTAGAAGCTTTGTCTTACATTTCTCATCTTCTTGTATTTGATCCTTCAATTCTGAATTTTCTCTTTTCAATTCAACAAGTTCCTTAAGAGTGGCTTCCTCCTTTTCTTTATCTAAATCTTCCTCTTCTTCAACATCACTATCATTATAATCTTCTATAGCAAACAAACTCTCAAGATTTCTTTGACCATGCTTGTTTCCTTGATGTATCATTTCATCTTCACTATCACTAAAACCATTGCAATATCCTGATCTGTGATCTCTTTGACCACACACAAAGCACTATTCTCTTTCACCTTCTATTCCTAGGAATAGATGTTCTTCCTTTTATTTCATAACCATAGGTGTTCTTTTCTTCTTGTGTCTCATGCTTCTACTCTTGCCTTTCTTTGTCATTTGTGTTCTTGTAGAATCTGCCCTCAAGTTGTTAGCCTTTTCGAAGGAACCCGCTCTGATACCAATTGAAGAACACAAGCTTATACTGAGAGGGGGGTGAACAGTATAAGACCACTTTTTACTTTCTTTCCAAACCAATATAATTAATGTCCTTGCCAAATATAGCACGATTAATCTCATGCAATAAGCAAGAGCACAAATCACCTACACAATAGAGACACAACAATTTACGTGGTTCACCCAATGTGGGCTACTCCACGGAGAAAATATTTTACTAAAACTTTCTCAATCAATCTCTTTGGGAATCACTCCCAATTACAATGTTTATGGATCTCTATCCAAAGGAGAACTCTTTCCCCTTCTGCTCTAGCTATGTGATCTTCTAGAAGACTTTGTCTCTCTACTGCACTGACTGGTGGACCTCTCTCCACTTGAAGACTCCTCACTCAGATCTATCTTCAACTATGTTGGCTACTGGATCTCTATCCACTAAGACTCTATCCTCTATACTCTATCACCTCCAAAGCTCTATCAATAGGCTCACTAAGAACCTACTCAATAGGCTCACATAGAACCTGCTTAACAAGCTCACACAGAACTTGTCCAATGCTGAATAACAAGCTCACACAGAACCTGTCCAATGCTGAATAACAAGCTCACACAGAACCTATCCAATGCTGAATAACAAGCTCACACAGAACTTGTCCAATACTCTAACAAGCTCACAAAGAACTTGTCCAAATCTGCTCAACAAGCTCACCAAGAACTTGCCCAAATATGCTCTAGCAAGCTCACCAAGAACTTGCCCAAATATGCTCTAGCAAGCTCACCAAGAACTTGCCCAAAACTATCCACAAATCTATCCCAACACTATCCTCAAATCTATCCCAAAGGCCTTCTCAAAGGCTCAATCAATCATGCTCAAGTAGTACTCAAAATGAACTCAACAATGAATGGCAATCTCAACTCAAATCAACTTCATAGAAGCATAAAGAGAATTGTTAGAGACTCAATATGTTCTAATCTCACTCTCAACCCAAATCAATCTCAACTCAACTCATAGAAGCATAAAGAGAATTGTTAGAGACTCAATATGTTCTAAACTCACTCTCAACTCAAATCAACCTCAACTCAATTCAAGTCAACCTCAACTCAACTCAAGTCTTATAGAACCATAAAGAGAATTTTTAGAGACTCAATATGTTCTAACCTCAATCTCAACTCAACATAGAATGATGGAATAGTTTATTTCATAGAACTTGAACAATCACTTCACACATCACTTGACTAGGCTCAATCAACTCAACTCAACCAATCATCACAAGGGACAACTCTCTCTCACACAACCCTAGTCCAAGTATGTATCAACCAACTCAAATGTTTCCAACAATGCTCAACCACAAATCTCACATAACAATGATACTCATGTTCTTTTCTAACTCAAGTTCTTTCACAACCAATGGGCTTCAACCACTATGCTTATAACACAAGGTTTTAAACACAACTCTCAATTCATAAAACCTTGATGCATTCAACCAACCACTTTCAAAAAGGAAACCACAAACAATCCTTTTCCCTCCAATGATATTTCAGAAATCAACCACCATAAAAAATCAATAGGAGAATGTGCCCATACCTTTTATGAAGTGAAGAAACCCCTTTGGAAATCTGCCACACTCAACACACTTTGAAAAAGACAAAACAACCTTCACTTTGAAACCCTTTACAAAAATAGAAATATCTCTCTACATACACCTTATTTCTCCTTCTAAATGAGTTAGTCAAATAGCCCTCGAAATAAGCTTTCCAACGATATATAATATGATATACTTTTATAAAAGGAAAATACCAAAAATATCTTCTTTTCTAAAAGTGCTTTTAAACTTGCCTTCCAATAAAAAATCAAATCAACCCTCATCACCTTATTCCTCCAACATTAGGCAATAATAAAAAATTTATTAATAAAAATGTTACTTGCCTCTTAGAGGGAATCGAACCCTCGTCTCTGCCCAAACAATCCTCAACCACGGTGCCAAAGACCACGCGAGCTACGCGCTCGCATAGGACGAAGAGCGCAGAATGCGCTTTTGTCCTTCTCCCCTTGCTCACGTCAACAAAAAATGTGGGCCAATTCTCTTGCTCGAAACTCTAACCCATGGGAATCGAACCTCGTCTCTTTCACAAGCAAAAAACTTTGCACTCCCCTCGCTCGCCGTTGGACCACGCTACCACACGAAGATTTTGGCGCTTTTCGTCTTATCTCCTCTGCATTCGATTCCAAGGCTTTTGAAATAAAAGCCTTTGCATTTATATGCAACTTCCCTTTAATTTTGCAAACGTCGGTAGTGCTTTTAAATTAATTTCTTTTTGATGATGACGTCGACGTTGAGGTAATTTTAATTTTAAAATTTAAAATTAAATTTTAAATATTAAAATTTAAACCAAATATTCAAAATTGAATATCTCCATCTCCGGGGCACCTTTTTCGACGAAACAAAAGCCAACCTGGGTTTTAAGAAAAACCCATTTCAAATCTGCCATCCATGGTTTTAAATAAAACCTTTTATTTTACCTACCTTGGTTTTCACAAAAACCCTATATATATCCATGCTCTCCAAAATATGAATGCTTTGGTCATCAAAACCCAATGTTACCTTGTGACATTAATGTGACATCAATGACAACATAAAACAACTCAAATTGCCAACAAGTTGGTGATCTTTTTCTCAAGGAGAACCACAAGAATACCAACACCAAAGCTAAGATCAAATGTAAGTTTGAGCCCAATTGGCTAGGTCCATTTTTTATAACCTCCAAGTTTAGCTCAAGAGCTTAATTCCTAGCTACACTTGAAGAGAAAGAACTAAAGTAATCTATGAATATAATGCATCTAAAAAGATATTATATCTAAACTTACATATTACTACTTGTTTGCATGGTTTCTTGCTTGCATGATTGCATGTTCTCATACTGGCCTATATGCATGTTCTTGGACTCCTTGATTGCATATCAAGTCAAGGACTCACAATGATACAAATGATGATCCTAGTCAAGGATATTTTATTTTGCATTATACATGCACCAGGTGATTGATGCAAATGGGTTCTCCTAGTTCCCTCTTTGAGGGTTAAATTTAGGTCTATGCAATAATTCTTCTCTATCAATTTGTCTCAAAATCAATTGATTCTACTATCTCCAAGCATCACCATCTCATAAATATTGAACACATTATAAACCCTAGAAGTGATGGACTTTGTAGGTCCACTACCTAGCAAGTGTATAATACTTTATAGACCTACCAAGAAATGGTCCCCCAAGGTCCATAAGCCTCACATATTAATAAAGAACCAAGAGGGGCCTCTTATATACTTTGATCTCTCTCTTCTATATATTTATCTATCTTCTTTCATTTATTATTCATGGTGTTTATATCCCTTTTGTACAAAAGCAGGGGCTAAATAGTCACTCATATTTCCTACTTTTGTACAAAACGGGTATAGGGAGCACTATAAAATTATCTAGTTTGTTTTATCTACCGCACTCTTCTCAATTACAACTCTCTTTCTTGCCATGTGATGATTACTATGGGATTTTACATGTATGGATGGTAACCCCTCCATATCATTTGCATCATTATGACCTTGTTAATTTTTTTTCCTTATAGACTCTCTAGATGATGGACTAACATATCCTATTTTCTCATAAATTTGTAAGGCACAAAGATTGGTCCATCACATAATTTGATCTTTATAAATCATTTACCACATGATAAACATTAGGACACCCAAAAATGTTGATGGAAAAACCTTATCAAATTATGCATTCTTTTGTATTATAATAAGCTACACAATTGGCACCACGATAATGTGTGGTGATGATAGTCCAATTAATATCTCATATTTTGTCTCATCGTGGACTACATGATTAACATTGTGATAATCCATGGTGATGATATCCCAATTAATATCCATTATTTTGTATCATCATGAGCTACATAATTGATATCGCAATAATCTATGATGATGATAGCCCAATCAATATCCTTTCTTCTATGTCATCATAGGCTACATAATTGACACTGTGATAGGCCACAATTGATGATAGAGCGATCAATATCATCATTGTCTCTCCCACCAATTATCTTCATGTGTGGGAGAAAAATAAAAAATAAAAAAATAACAATATACCTCCTAATGGGGGGCATCTATTATTGTCATGCCTATCAAACATAAATATTCTACAACCCCTTTGTGATCAAATCAAATCAATTTCCAAAACAAATGCCCTTTAGGCATTCCATCTAAAGGTTAGCCAATTTTAAAAAGTTCCCTTTAGAGTTTAATCAATTTCAAAAAGTGATCTTTAAGCCCTCTATCTAAAGGTTAATTAATTTCACAAGGTGTCCTTTAGGCCTTATTTTTAAAGGTTAGTCAATGTCCAAAAGTGTCCTTTAGACCTTTTGTCTAAAGTTTAGTGAATTAAAAAAGGTTCCCTTTATGCCCTTGCATTAAGATTAATTAATTTAAAAAAATCCCTTTAGGTGTCCATATAAAGGTTAATCCATACAAAAGTGTCCTTTAGGCCTTAATTTGAAGGTTAATCAATCCAAAAAATTTCCCTTTAGGCATTTTTCTAAAGGTTAATACATACAAAAGTGTCCTTTAGGCCCTGACCTAAAGGTTAATCAATCCAAAAAAGTTCCCTTTAGGAATTTTTCTAAAGGTTAATCCACACAAAAGTATCCTTAAGGCCTTTGCCTAAAGGTTAATCAATCCAAAATGTATCCTTTAGGCATTCATCTAAAGATTAATCCATATAAAAAGTACCCTTTAGGCCCTAGTTTGAAGACTAATCAATACAAAAAGTGTCCTTTAGGCATTCATCTAAAAATTAATCCATACAAAAAGTACCCTTTAGGCCCTAGTTTGAAGACTAATCAATCCAAAAAAATACCCTTTAGACCATATCCTAAAGGTTAATCAACCCAAAAAAATTCCTTTAGATATTCGTCTAAAGGTTAATCCATATAATAATTACCATTTAGGCCTTTTCCTAAAGGTTAATCAATCCATAAAATGCCCTTTAAGTGTTCATATAAAGGTTAATCCATACAAATACTACTCTTTAAGCCTTTCCTTGAAGTTTAATCAATCCAAAAAATGCCCTTTAGTCATTTGTCTAAAGGTTAATCCATACAAAAAGTTCCCTTTAGACCCTTTCTTGAAGGTAAAATAAAGAAAAACTTGTTGCTTTGCATTGATATATATGAAAAGGTGTTACAAAGTGTATTATGTAATTCTTTTACAACATGCCCCATGGGCTACAAAATAAGGACTCATGAAGAGGGACCCTAGTCATTGATCTTCTTTTCAGCACATCAAAATGTTCTTTTATTCCTTAGAGTTGAAGTGGGCTTTGATCTACACCTATCTACAATACCTACATAACCCTACAAAAATGAGTTAGATGGTTTGGAGATCTGTCTCAATCATACCTCCTATAATAAAAGACAATATTGACACAAAATTTAATAGAAAATGTATAACAAAAGTGCAAAATGAAATAAAACTAAAAACAATGTATTATGTTACCTATCTGGCCTATCTTCCAACCTAAACCAAGAAAACATACCTCAAGGTGTGTTTTTTTTTCAAAACGAACCTCAAGGTTCATTTTAGTTTCTAAAAATTGCAAAGAGTTGCATATGCCCCGTGGATGCATTTTGTGTAATTTTGTTCCACCTGGACTATCGTAGTCACCTATTTAGCCCTGTAGAACACTAGAAAAATGCAATAGGAAATTTGGAGGAGAAATATCATGCATCAAAGGGGATTTAAAACACTTCAGACATGATTTTAGTAGCAAAAAATTACTTATCTTATCCTCTCTGAATTTGTAGACAACCCCTTCTATTTATAGACTTCAAGACAAGAAGAGGGATCATTTAGGTGGAGAGAGAAGAGGGCTTTCTTTAATGCTTAGATGGTAGGTGATATTTTTTCTTCCAAGCATATTTAATGAGAATGGGCACTCCATGCCCATGTAAGGCCTAAGAAGAAACAAAAGAATCCCTTTTCAACCTCCCTTTTAAATACTCTTTATGAAAGGTAGGTGGTTCTTTGAAAAAATGCACATGTGGATGTTTTGAAAGGCATGTGAGAGGGTTGTGAGGGGTGATCACATTGAAAGGGGGAAGAATAAACCATTATTTCATTGCCTCCTAAGTTTTTGAATTTATTTTGCCTTGACTATAGGGTTTTTGAATGGTTTCACCCTTTTTTTTACCTTTTTGAAATTGACTTTGTTCTTTTTGCTCTTTTTAATTTATTTTGCATTAATTCAAAAATTCTTGAATTGATTTTGTACCTCTTGAATTGATTTTGAATTTATTTTAGGGATTTTTGAACCAATTTTGAATTAATTTGTTCCTTTGATGTTGATTGATTTTGCAATAGGTTATTTGAGATATTTTAGGTGTCTATATTTTACCCCTTTTTGTATTGCATTGTGTGAATATATGATGCTTGTGAAAAACATTATGACACTGATTTAGTGATTGATAGTAAAACAACTTGGTTAACGGATGATGACAAGCAATTTGTATTGATGGGAGTAGATATAAGATGCCCCAATTGTGGATGGGATGCATGCCCTTTGAAATTTTCCATTGATCGATTGATGAGACCATTTTGGAATGGCAAAATGGTCATTCATATGTAGGTATGCTCATGATTGCTTCAGTGGAATTGATTGTGCACCTTGATGAAGCATGTTTGTATTAACAATCCTATAGTTTTATAATATACAACGTGCCAAATTTGATTGATTTATAATGTTATTTAAGAAGATAATTTTGCTTTTATGTTTGCACCAGCAAATGAGGGTGTATGATGATTTTTGAAAAAAATTCTTGAAATATTTTTGGTTATTTTATTACTACCCCCTCAAGTGATGAGTTTACGGGTGAGAAGTTCGAATATGGTGAAAAATCGCTTGATTGGATGAGGCAGTGGTGAGTAGACAAGGAAAATGACAAACATGTTATTGAAGAATATGTTATACAAGGTAAAAATGGGGGTGAAGTCGATTGCGATAGGTAAAAATAGAAAGGGCAATTTATGATGAAAGCGACAAGGGTAATTTTAATGGTGATGCTAGTGGACGTGGGGATTTGGATTGTGAATGATGGAGATATAATCACGGTGACCACATGTGTGTTAAGAGTGTTAGATATAATGTTGCATGAAGTGCTTGATGCCATCACAGAAGAACAATTGGTTTAGTGGTATCATGGCAATAAGAAGAGATTGTTTTATGCAATTTTGGAAAAAGGGAGCAACGAACAAGGGTTAGTACTCGATGAAGAATATAGATATGTAATGTGTGCCCTATGGGAGCAAACATATGTATGCGGAATGTATATGTAATAATAAAAATTATATACCCTAAGGCAGTAGAGCCTAGGGCTTTTGTAACCAAGATAATATTAATAAGTATATATCTCATTTTGTATGAATCGTGTGTGTGATATGAACGAATGTAAAGTGATGATGTTTATATAAGAAAGGGAGATTATATATGTGGTGAGATGATGATTAATGGTATGTGCCAATTTTTTTATTTAAAATTTGAAGTGACAGTGATTAGCGGATGGAAATGGAAAAGTGTGAGAATTGTGCATGATTTGATTGATAATTTTGAAAAAAATCTACATTTTTAGAAATTTGGACCAAATGGGTATCCCAATATGCAATTTATTTTAAGAATGTACATCAAGGTCTGTTAGGGATTTAAAATGCACCCTGAGGTATTTTTTTACTTCTGACACCTATGGTAGACTTGGATAGACCATAGAAGTCAACCAAAAATTGGAGAACATAGGTAGACTATCCCAAGTCATAGAATTCACCTGTTTTATCCCATTTTTGCTTGCTTTTGTGTTCCAAATCCTCGTTTGCATCTTCTTTTTCAAAAGGCACCTAACATATTAGGTCATCTTGTAACTTAGATTAGATTTCCTTTCAAAAAGGCACCATAATCATGTGGTCAATCTTCAAGTTAGCTTAGATTTATTTTCACCAGCATGTGCATTCAATTAGCATTAATTCATCTAAATCAAGAATGAAGACCCCTTTTAATATCTTCATCTCCATGAGCGGAGAGCATGATTCTGATCCTCTGCCTCATATATAAAGCTCTCGGAGACATCTAGCCATAACCTAACCAGACATATCTTGGCTAGTGTACATAGATTTATGCCTAAGCAAGTCTTATATCAAGTCGCTACAATGAAGCGACCTCCTTTATATTGTTTCTTATATTTTTTTGTTTAAAAATTTATATTATTTCTTGCATTTCCTTTACAAAAATTCAACAATTGTAAACAAAAAGTGCATTTCCTTTTCTTAAATTAGTTCCTTTTAGCATTTCCTACTTTATTCAACATAACTTTCACACACATGCACGCAAGAAACCTGGTTTGTGGTGGATTCACCCCCCACCCCCGCATTAACATTAGTTTGTGTTGGATTTAATCACCAACCACCAATAGAGATCAATGGCATTGGCTCTCATTAGAAAGATTTGACTCGTACCCCTAAACACCCTAGTGGCCCCCATGAGTGGTTTTTTGAACTTCATCACCAAAATCCCCCTAATTTTGGGTACATCTTGAAGTGGATAGGATTAGAAAGCCTCTTTACCACATGGTTTTTCAAATAATTAGTGGATGCAACTATCATTACTGTGCATGTCTTAAATGTGAGGGTTAAGCGACCGATTGGGCTAGTAGCAACACATTATACAGTGAAACCTCTTTTGATAAGAGGATTTTGAATCATTAGAGTATTTTAAGTTTCTCCTTTTAGTTATATTTTTGTTGTACCTTCAACTTAATCGTCATTCACTTTTTGTACACATAGTTCTATTTTTCACACCTTTGGGTGTTGTAAAAGGTTCTATGCTATGACACACCCTTTTCTAGAAATCACCCACACCTCTTAAAATTTTGTAGTGATCTTATTACATCCAAACACACACAAACTTACAAATCAAGGTCATGTACTATCAAATTCACAATAAATAACACACCTTGTTTGTTGTTTACGCCTTACAAAATTTCATTACAAAA
The DNA here is from genome assembly GCA_028583015.1 of Wollemia nobilis. Classification (NCBI taxonomy): domain Eukaryota; kingdom Viridiplantae; phylum Streptophyta; class Pinopsida; order Araucariales; family Araucariaceae; genus Wollemia; species Wollemia nobilis. The sequence goes on from JAQPPZ010000456.1 coordinate 6,524,160, forward strand.
CTTCACAAAATGGTTGTAAAAGTTCTCAAAACTATATCAAAACTATTCAACACTATGCAAAATCTATTTTCAAAGACCTCCCCAATAAGTATGACACCTTTCTAGACTTCAAAACCCTATTTTTTTCATGAAAACGTAGGTTGAGGTACGTTATGGCTGCAAAATGCACCTTGAGGTGCATTTTCTAGAAACTTGCTTCTGTATCCCAAACCAGAACCTATCACAAATTAGACTATTGTTTTTTTCTAGTTGCTAACTCTAGAACTTGATTTAAATTCCATTTTCCAATCACTATGGTCAATACATGAAGAAAAAATATTGCTAAAGAGCACACACCTCTAAGAAATGCTCGACTCAATCTATTGTTTGAGCATAAAGGAGAGTCATCAACAAGAGCATCTGACCGCACCAAAAACTTCATTATCCTTGATAAGTGTCACTCAAAACCCCTCCTTTACCATCAATACACTCTTCAAACCGAACCACTGGTTATCTCACAACTTTACATATTGAGCTTTGTCTTACATATTCCATCCACTTCCTTTGGAACTTCTACTAGTTTCCCATCTTCCACAACCATAGCATTCTCATTTCCCCCCATACATTCTAGCACCCCCCTCTTTCTCAACAATTTACCAACTAGTTCTTCACCACTCTATCTTCTTGGACATCCACCCTACCTTCCATTCCATCTCTTGGACAAACCCTTCCATCATCAGTTGCACACGAGTTCTCTCACCTCTCATTTCAAAATCATGTGCCCATTCCAGGACTAAATCAACAAGGGGGTACACAATTCCCTCTCAACCATCAAGTGCCCATTTTTTAGCTCAATGAACAAGGGGGTACACAATTCCCTCTCAATAATCAAGTACCCATTTAGGGCCTACATCAACATGGGGGTACATAATTCCCTCTCAACCATCAAGTGCCCATTCAGGGCCTCAATCAACAAGGGAGTGCACAATTCCCTTTCAGCACTCAAGTGCCCATTCAAGGGCAATATCCACAAGGGTTTTCTCCAAACCCATTACAATCACAAATGCCCAATCAAGGGCTTAATAAAATAGGGTATGCTCAAATACCCTTCCAACAACAAGTCCCCAATCAAGGATTTATTCAATCAAACTCTCATCACACACAACAACAACAATCACAAACACCCAATCATAGGCCTAATAAAATAGGGTATGCTCAAATACCCTTCTAACAACAAGCCTCCAATCATACTCATCCCACACAACAACAACAATCACAAACACCCATCATGGGCCTAATCACATAGGGTCTGCTCAAATACCCTTCTAACAACAAGTCCCCACTCAAGGATTTGTTTAATCAAACTCTCATCACACACAACAACAACAATCCCAAATGCCCAATCAAGGGCCTAATCAAATAGGATATGTTCAAATACCCTTCCAACAACAAGTCCCTAATCAAGGATTTGTTCAATAAAACTCTCATCATACACAACATCAACAACCACCACCGCCCATGCAGGGGATTAGTCAAATAGGGTCTTCTCAAATACCCTTCCAACAACAAGTCTCCACTCAAGGATTTACCCCATCCAACACTTATCACACACAACAGCAACAAAAAATACCTAATCAAGGGCAAAATCAATCAGGGTATATCCACATACCATTCCAACAATCAATGATAGCTCAAGGTCCACCCCAACAAGGATACATCCTGCCAGACCCTCATCCATCATCATTCCCTCTGATAGATAATTAATAAATGTTTGAACAAACTCACTATTATGAGGGACCTCCACAAATTTATTAGCAGGGTTCTATCCCATGGTAAATCAAACTCCACATCAAAATATCAATCCATAGATGCAATAACACACCATTATTCCCAATCAAGCCTCACAATAACCAACCATCTAACCACACTTCTCAAGATCAGTCAGTGGTTACCGCCTCTATTGGTTCTAACCTATTTATGCTAGTATTACCCGATGCCATTCAAGCCATGCAAGCAGATATCAAGCAATTGCAAACATGTTCTAATACCTATGGGTCTACCAAAACCACTTACAGTGAGTTATATTCTGAATCCATCCATCCCTTTATCCACATGCTACCTTAACCTTCCAAATTTGACCCCAAATTTGATAAATTCAAAGGTAAGGAGGATCTTAGAGAGCATTTTAGTAATTATCGATTTGCATGTTATCACATCAATGATCATGATGCCCTCATGCTCAAGACCTTTCCACAATCACTTGGGGGATCAACTCTCAACTGGTATGACAATTTGCCTTACCATAGCTTATACACATTTGAGCAATTAGCTAACATCTTCCTCGAACAATTTACCCTCAACATAAAGAATAGGATAGGACTGCTTGATCTCTATAATTTATTGTAGTTTGAGGATGAATCCATCACTAATTTCATCATTACTATTAACGATATCCCTTTCCATCTTCCTAAAATAGAATTGGTTAAGGTATTTTTTAGAAGTTGTATCAAGCCCATCTCTAGCAATCTACAAATGCAACCCCACAACACATTTGAGGAGGCATCCAATCATGCCAAGCTGATTGAGGAAGTTAAAATTCAAAAGGAGAAAATCAAACCCCACAAAAGAACTAACTACAATCCAAACCAATTCCAAAAAGGTAATTCTAGTCAGACCCCACCCAAACCACCTCAAAATACCAATTTCATACTCAACACCACCACCACTCCACCTATTCACAACACTCCATTGCAACAACCACAAACTCATCCACACCTAGGGAATGCCTTTACCCCACCATCACAACCCAATATGTGCACCCCCAACGTCAAAATGATTGTCCACCTCGTACATGGACTCTGTTAATAGAACTTATGGGTAGCATATTTCATCACTTAATGACTACAAGCCATCTAGCTTTACCACCAATTCAACCTGAGGACCCCACCTTACCCAAACCCAAAGGATACAATGAATATGCCCAATGTGACTATCATCATCGTAAGGGGCATGACATTAGTAATTGTTACAAGTTTTGCCATCTCATCCAAGACCTCATCGATAAGGGTTCCATCAAGGTTGATAATCCCTTGACTCCCTCCAACCAAAACTTGGATGTCTTTCAAAATCCTCTACCATAGCATAATACCACCCCACCAAATACCTCCACATCGAATGCACAACCACAAAACTCCCAAGTCAATCACATCAATCATGTACCTGAACAACAAGGCTTTGTGGGGATGATCAACATTGTTACACAAAATAACTGATGTCCCACTCAATCCACTCCCCCACAAGTGCCCGTACCCCTTCCACCATATTCCACACCTCCACCTCCACTACCATGACCAATCATCACCATTCATAGTAATCTTACACATCAATTTCAAACTGCTCCAACCAAGCTATCTATCTACAACATTTTATAGTAACCACAACCTCATTGTGAGGAATTGAACAACATACTATGATATATTTATCTTAAAACTAATGATAGCAATATTTTTCAACTTTATTGACAATTTGTGTACCAGTATGTAACCATCCATTGTATTCTAAAACCACAAAGTCACTACTCTCATTGACCCTGGATCTAATCCTCCTATGCAAATCATGGTAGAATTTAATGGTACCAGTTATAAAAGGGCGTTGATTGATATTGGATCTTCCATAAACATCATCACCTCACTCACCCTTGATCATCTCCATATTCCACCTGAGCATTGCACTACTCCCACCATGGATTTATGCTCTTTCAATACCACACTTTGTCAAACATTGGGTACCATAGTCCTCCCCATCAAGGTAGGCACCAAAACCATCTCCACCCTCTACCACATCATTGAAGGAGAAATGCAATACAACCTTCTCCTTGGTAGACCATGGATCTGGGACATGCAATGTGTTCCCTCCACCATTCACCATTGTCTCAAATACATCCATGCAGGAGCGGTACATCACATCCCGACCGATGATGACCCCTTCAAATTTTGTAATTTAATTTCCTTACCACCTACAACCACCCTTTCTTCCATTCACCTTGCTCCCACACCCATCCAAAATTCATCCTCCACTCAAGCAACAACAACTAAAGCATCCACATCATCAACCCCTCCTCCAATTACACCTCCTCATCCTCCTCCATGCTCCTTTTCTTGACCACCTCAAAATCTTCTTTATTCCCTCCTCCTCTTCATCATCTACAAACATTTTCCTCCACTTCTTCATCACCTCCTTCATCATCTACCACCATTTTCCCTCCACCTTCCTTTACCTCTCACAGACCACCTCATCCATATTCTTCCCGCATTTCCCCTCCTCGTCCTTCGTCATCTACCACTATTTTCCCTCTACCACCCATCATTACTCACACCCCACATTACCTATTTCCTACTTCTATCCCCTCTACCTCTCGTATGCCTCCTAGTCCTAGTACCCTTCCACCTATCATCTCCCTCTCACCCATCGAACATTCACCTAAATACCAAGCATCTCCTTCCATGTCACCCTCACCAAATTATGGATCCCTCATGTCTCAAACATATCCTGAGATCTCATCTTTTAGTACTTATGACAAGTAAAGGACCAGGAGAGTACGTCATCCATAATGCTCACCTCATCCCACCAAACATCCAATCCACCCATGACTTTGGTCATCCCTGCAATGCACCTCTCACAATTGGTATTGTCATTCCCATGGGGGTTCCCACAAATCACATAAACTTTATCTATGGAGGTATCGATACCTCCTTACAATCACTCGAACCCCTTGAACCTGAGCTACCATTCTGTGCCAATCTCCATTATATTTCTAATCTATATTTTGCCTTAAAATACTTTCAACGACACAACTAGAAAGGATATGGGTTAGGACACCATGAATAAGGGTGGTGTGACCTCATCAATCCCATATTTTTACAACCCAATGATAGATCAGGCATAGGATTTTGTAACACAAATCTAGATGATTTGATGCATCAATTTGGATGCTTTAGCATCACACTCACTGATTATGATGAGGAGAACTCTATTGATTCCCCTTGACCTTCTCCACCAAGAAGCCCATATTTGCAATCATCCATTGACATACCTTCTTATTTCTTCCACATCGAGTCTTTCGACAACTCAGATGATGAGCTCAATCTACATTTTGACACTATTTCTATATATACAGATAGCTCAGAGGACATGACCACTCACATCTTCCCCCTCATTACCTCAACTGATGAAAATGATCATCTTCTTCACCTTGTTTCCATTCCCCTCATCCTCCCTCAGCTTACCCCACCACTATAACCCTTACTCCAACCCATCAAACCTCCTCGTCTAGTGCAACGTGCACCCTCCTCATCACCTACGATCAACATGATATCTATTGACCTATTTTCCCCACTTCATTACGATAACACCCTGATCGAATTCTTGTAATCGATCTTGATTGTATCAATTTTGATCACCTTCCACCCACTCCATCCCCACATCATTTCATTCCCACCCCATAAATGCTTCGCCATGCTAATACATACATTCCACCCTCCCATCCCATTTCAAGTATTCACCACATTGATCTCGCTATCGATAATGACACATCTATTTTGGATACATCAGATGATATACACCTTATTTCGATACTCGCCCAGCTGGAAAATGGATCCCACATGTTGGTGGAAGATACCATCAAGATCGACATTAGCAAAGACTCTCAGAATCCACACATTATGCAACTAGGGGTAAGTTTATCATCTGATGAACGACAATAATTTATTGCATTTCTTATTAAATATGAAAATTCTTTTGCTTGATCTTACACTGACATGTCCAGTCTTGATCCAATCATGGTTGTCCTCAACATTATGATATACAAGGATACTAAATTGGTTAAACATAAACTACACAAAATGCATCCCACCATCACTTTGATGGTCAAAGATGAATTGCAAAAACTCTTGGATGTAGAATTTATTCAACCAATTGACTAACTTTAATGGGTATCCAACATCGTGCTTGTTGGTAAACCGAAAGGAAGAATTTGCATGTACATAGACTTTTGAGACCTTAATCTCTCTTGCCCTAAATATGACTTTCCTCTCCCAAACATCGACATACTTGTCGATTCATGTGCAGGTCACAAAATGTTATCCCTCATGGATAGGTTTTCAAGTTATAATCAAATTAGGCTCAACCTCGATGATCAACACAAAACCTCATTCATAACCCCCTGGGGGACTTTTTGCTACAAAGTCATACCATTTGGTTTAAAAAATTTGGAGCTACATACCAACAAGACATGACTTACATTTTTCATGACTACATGCAAAAACTTCTAGATGATTATGTAGAAGATCTTGTAGCAAAATAACTAGAACAAGATCTTCACCTTGACGTCCTAGGCAAAGTCTTTGATCACCTTCTTGAACACAACATCTGATTGAATTCCAAGAAGTGTGTATTTGGTGTATTATCAGGAAAACTATTATGATTCATTGTCTCTCAATGAGACATCGAAGTAGATCCAAATAAAATCAGAGCCATTATTGAAATGCCACCTCCAATCAATATCAAACAATTGCATAGCCTACAAGGCAAAATCTAATATATTCATCGTTGTCAGATAAGTGTCAGCCCTTCAACCACTTGTTACAAAAGGGGGTGCCCTTCAATTGGGATCAAGCATGTCAAGATGCATTTGATGATATCAAGCAATATCTTACGTCACCACCCATATTAACCTCACCACAACCAAATCAACCATTCCATTTGTACATATCAACCACAAATTTTGCTTTGGGTACTCTATTGGCCCAAAATAATCAAGGATGTTAGGAAAAAGCAGTATATTATCTAAGTCACATGCTTGTTAGCTATGAAATATGATATGAGTATATTGAAAAAGTTTTCTTAGCACTCATATTTGCCACAAAGAAGCTACAACATTACTTAATTAATCACACTACCTATGTCATTGCTAGGGATAATCCCCTATGCTACATGATGGGTCGATCATACCAAAATGACTGCACTAACAAATGGTTAATGCTGCTATTTGAGTTTGATTTTGAATTTATCCATCAATGACCCATCAAGGGATAAGTAATCATTGATCAGTTGGTAGAAGCTCCCCTTCTAGACAATATATCGCTTCTTATCAAACTTCCTGATGATTCCATATTTCTTATCACTGAACAAGAAGAACATGTCAATTTATATGATAAGTAGAACTAACGATGTTCTTTTATGGGGCCAAATACCGATAAATAGGAGTTACTAGATGTGTTTTCTTTACAACTTAGGGACTTTCCCTCCCATTCACTTTCAAACTTGAGTTCCCATGTACAAATAACAATGTCGAGTATGAGGCCCTCATCTTGGGTCTCAAACGGCTCTCGCTATACGCATTACTCGAATTCACATCTTTGGGGACTCCTTACTCGTAGTTAACCAGATCATAGGTAAATTTAATTGCTATGATGTCATACAAGCAATATTTACAAGTGGCTCATGACTTACTCTCGCAATTCACCTGGTATAAAATTGAAGCTCTACCATGAACAAACAACCGATTTGTGGATACCATGGCTTCCTTGGGGTCCCTTATACCTTAAAATTCACATGCAAATATTACACATCTTTTCATCCAAAAACTATACAAATCTTCCATTTCCACCCATCCATCGAATACTGACCATCCTATCAATTTTGTCCAAATAAAATCTCCTAGTATTTGGATGTCCAAAATCAAAGGCTATCTCAAACTAAGCATGCTACCGCCTGATTTATCTCAATCCACTCAAAAAATGTTCAAACAAAAGGATATACAATATACCTTGTTGGGCGACATACTCTACAAACACAGTTATGATGGAATCCTTCTTCGATACCTCAACTTACAAGAAATAAATCATGTCATTGTTGTTGCACACGATGATACTTGTGGAGGTCATTTTAGTGGTATGGCCATCACTAAATGAATTCTATGCATGGGTTTTTATTGGCCCACAATGGAATGATATTGTTGTGCCTATGTCAAGAAATACGTCAAATACCAACAACACGTAAATTTAACACATTTACCATCACAAGCATTATAACCAATCCAGTCTATGTGGCCATTTTCATAGTGGGGTCTCGACCTCATAGGAAAAATCACCCCTGCATCATCTAGTAAACATAATTTTATCATTAGTGCTACATAATACTTCACTAAATTGGTAGAGGTTGTTCCACTTATAGAAACAACATGACCTAAAATTGTTGACTTCATTCAACAACATCTCATATGTCATTTTGGTATTCCTTCACACATCATCTCTGATAATGGTACCCCATTCAATAATATAGATGTCCACGCTCTCTATAAAAAATATAACATCCAACACAACTTTTCCATACCTTATTATCCTCAAGGTAATGGTCAGGTAGAGGCCACAAACAAAACTATCTATGTCATCTTGCGCAAAACTGTTTCCAATTCTCCCCACGATTGGCCAAAAAAAACCCCCCCCTCCCCCCACGCACATCCCCCCCCCCCCCCCCCCCCCCCCACAAAACCCCCCCCCCTCTCGGCGAGGGGGGAAAACCCCCCCCCCCCCTGGGAAGAAAATACATATTTATAAAAACCCCCCCACCTATTTTTTTTATGTGGATCCCCCCCCCCCCCCACTCATAGATAAACTCACACTACTTGATGAGCATTACATAAAGGCTATCGAATATCATTGCATGTACCAAGACCATATTATTTGGATATACAACAAACACATTACTCAATGAGAATTTGAAGTCGAAGATTTAGTACTCAAAGAAAAAATAGAATCTCAACAAACCACGTCATCTACGTGAAAAATTTTCACAAAATTGATTGGGTCCATTCATCATCATGCATAAATATGGTTCAGGGGCATATCGAGTTACCAATATTGAAGGAATTGTGGAACCTAAGACTCTCAACATTATTCATATCCATGTGTTTTACACTTGATTCAATAAACAATGATTGACACATTCTTGTATATTCTCTTTCACAAAATAAAAATACAAAAACAACAAAAAGAACCATTTCAAACAACATCGTACATTTTTACCTATATTTCTTTCCTTCTTCTCTCCCCTCTCCCTGTTGTATGGTCATGCTTCAAGCGACTACATGCCTGGGGTATGTTTCTTCTTCTTCTCTTTCTTCTCTTCTTCCTCTTCTCTTTCTTTCTTCTATCTCTGTTGGATGGTCACGCTTCGAGTGGCTAAATACCTAAGATTGGTTCCCTCTTCTATTTGTTCTCCCTTATCTTCTTATTCTTCTTCTTTTCCTTTCTTATTTCTTCTTCTCCATTCCTTCTATTTTTTTTATACCACTCACTCGCGTTGATATCGCCAAACATTCAAATATTCCATCACATTCATTCATGTATCATCCTATGAGACTTCTACTCAGTTGTGGTCTCCTTTTATGGATATGAAATATTGGTTACACATCCACCCATGGTTCCATTACTCAATGATAGAACTTGTCTTGCATTTCATTATAAATAAGCATCACCTTATTATACATTTCATCCATTTATGCATTCTCACATCATTTTGTACATCCACTCCCATATAGATATTTTTATTGTAAAAATATCATACACTCATCATAACAAATAGCACAATGGCATGCTCTCTCTTATGCATAGGTTGTACAATCATAGAAATCATTTTTGTTAGTCAAACACTTTAGTTGACCTCATCAAAATTTATCCAATGTCATTGAATTCTAATGCAATTTTAGACCTCCCCATGGTTATCGAAAGATGAGAATTCCAGAGATTCAATATTTTTGATGATACTTGTTTGTTTCTCTCTTTTTTATTTTCTTTAGTAGTGCTATTTTAAGCGTTTTCTTTTGTTTTATACCCTTTCTCTTTTATTTTGAATAGCTTGTCCTTTTGTCGATTCTCATCTTTGAAAACCATGTGTGATGAATAGGGAAAACCTTTTGCTTAAGGGCTAAATTACATAAGGTGTCATATTTCCTATACACAAAATTTGTTAAGTGTGCACATGTGTTTTTGATCCATGAAGGAAATCTAGTCAGCTAGGGGAGGTCTAAAATATGTTTATGATCCAGAGTGATGTGTTGGCTAAGTTTTGACTTGTAATATGATTAGAAGACAGAAAACATGTGATTTTTTTTGTGTACCTATAATTTTATAGAAAATGTCAAGATTCTTCTAAGTGAAAGAAAACATATTTTCATGCAAAACATGAAAAATTAATACAAGGTAAAATACGGGATTGGTGATATGGATCCTGAAGTGTGTCTCAAGATGTTGGGAGAGTCCATGCCCAATTTTGGAGACCTGTAATGATAACAAGACCACAAAAGTTGTTAGACTTCTAACTCAAGCAATATCCCACTGTGATCAATAAAATAAAATAAAGAAAAATGTGTTGCTTTGCATTAATATATATGAAAAGGTGTTAAGAAGTGTATTATGTAATTATTTTACAACATACCCCATGGGCTAAAAAATAGAGACTCATGAAGAGGGACCCTAGTCATTGATATTCTTTGCAGCACACCAAAATGTTCTTTGATTCCTCAAAGTTGAAGTGGGCTTATGATGCTTTCCACCTCAAGCTACACCTATCTACAATCCTATGTAACCTTACAAAAATGAGTTAGATCATTTGGAGGCCTGTCTCAATCAAACCTCCTATAATAAAACACAATATCGACACAAAATTTAATAAAAATGCATAAAAAAAGTGCAAAATGAAATGAAACTAAAATAAAGTATTGTGTTACACATTTGGCCTGTCTACTAGCCTGAACCAAGAAAACACACCTCAAGGTGCGTTTCCTATCAAAATGGACCTCAAGGTACGTTTTCTGTCAAAATGAACTTCGAGGTCCATTTTGGTTTCTAAAAATTATAGAGTTGTAGATTTCTCATGGATGTCTTTTGTGTGATTATGTTTCTTTTGGATTATCATAGTCACCTATTCAGCCCTATAGAACACTAGAAACATGCAATAGGGAACAGGGGGGAGAAAGCTCATGCATCAAATAGGATTGAAAAAACTTCAAACATGATTTTAGAAGCATAACCTTACTTATCTTCTCTCTGAATTCGTATACAACCGCTTCTATTTATAAACTTCAAGACAAGAAGACGGGTCCCTTAGGTGGAAGAGAGAGAAGAGGACTTTATTTAATGCGTAGGTGGTAAGTGAGACTTTTTCTTCCAAGCGCATTTAATGAGAATGGTCACTCCATGCCCATGTAAGGCCTAGGAAGAAACAAAAGAACCCCTTTTCAACCTCCCTCTTAAATTCTCTATATGAAAGGTAGGAGGTTCTTTGAAAAAGTGCACAAGTGGATGTTTTGAAAGACATGTGAGAGGGGTGTGAGGGGTGCTCAAATTGAAATGGGAATATTAAACCCTTATTTTATTACCTCCTAAGTTTTTGAATTGTTTTTGCCTTAACTTTAGGGTTTTTGAATATTTTTACCCTTTTTGGAACTAACTTTACCTTTTTTAAATTGACTTTGTTCTTTTTACTCTTATTAATTGATTTTGCATTAATTCAAAAAAGGCTTCAACTGAATTTTTATCCCTTGAATTGATTTTGAATTTCTCTTAAGGCTTTTTGAACCAATTTTGCATTAATTTATTCCTTTAATGTTGATTGATTTTGCAATAGGTTATTTGAGACATTTTTAGGTGTCTACAGAAGGTTAATCAATCCAAGAAAGTATCATTTAGGCCTTTTCCAAAACATTAATCAGTTTAAAATAGGGTTATGCGTAAGGGGTCAACCCCAAAATGTATTTATAAAAATTTGGCGAATTAGTTTTGAAATCCAAGCGAATAGTGTCCAAACGCATGTAGAAGGTTCACTATTATTAGGGGCAATGTTGTAAATTTAAACTTAAAATGGTTAAATTATTATGAAATTGGGGTGAATCAACCCAAAAAAACTTGCCCCCAATATTTTTTGGCTAATGGGCCCAAGTCAAGGTTCCCAAATATTAACCAATTCCAAATTTCTAAAATCCTAATTTTAGCCAATTTGGTGATAAATAGCCAGTATGCATAACCTTGGTTTAAAAAGTGCCCTTTAAGTTCCTTGCCTAAAATTTGATCAATCCAAAATGCCCTTTTGGTCCTTAGCAAAAATTTAGTCAAACAAAAATATCCTTTTAAGCGCCTCACTTAAAAGAAAAATCAATTTAAGTCCACTATATAACCATAAATTAATATTATTGCAAAAAGGTCCTTCAAGCTCATGCTTGAAGGTAATCATTTGAAAAAAGACCCTTAAGTTCAGACTTGAAAGCAATCAATAACAAAAAGATCCTTCAAGCTCACTTTTGAAGATAACCAATTACAAAAATGCCTTTCAAGTTAACCCTTGAAGGTAATCAATTACAAAAATGACCTTGAAATTCAACTTTGAAAATAATCAATTACAAAAATATCCTTTAAGTTTATGCTTAAAAGTATTAAATTACAAAAATATACTTTAAATTTTCTTAATTACAATATAAAAATGTCCTTTAAATTTCCTCACTTAAAAGTAGTCATTTATGAAGATGGCTTTTAAAAGCACATGCTTCAAGGTAATCACTTATAAAAATATCTTGCAAGTTTATGTTAAATTAATCAAATATTTTTAATCAGTTACTATTATTTAATCAAATTAATTTTCATTGTTTATTAAAATTTTGATCATTAAATGAAATTAAATTACATTAAAAATATTTAATTTTAAATATTCTATTCATAATTAATTAATTCACCGTTTATTTAAATAAAACCTATCACACACCCAGGTGTTGTAGGTGAGTTGGAGAGGAGAGGGCAATCCTCCAAGGGAGGTCCCAGGTTCAAATCTCCACCCTACCAAAAAGCTGAATAGGGTATCCAAAATCCAATTGATAATGTTGGTGCGGGCAGGGTTGGATGCGACTCTCGGGTGACTTGGGTGCGATTCCCAGGTGACTTTGACGGTGTAGAACCCCCTGTTCATGGTCTCTCAGACCAAGGCGACCCCGTAAGGGGTTTTTCGCTTTAGGAAAAAAAACTTATCACACTTTCAATAAACTAATTAAATTAACCAAATTTATCATAAATAAATAAATATATATATATATATATATATATATATATATATATAAAACAAAGGTTGAGCAGTTTCCTCTTAACCATGACCCCTCCTAAAGTTGAGAGCTATATTTATCGGTAGGGTATTTAACACAAAGCCACCATACACCCACCCCTCACACACTCACCCATGCCGCGGTTTGAACCTTGGACCTCCAAAAAAAAAAAAAACCAAAACCTAAAACATTGCACTACATCCAGATGCGAATGAATATATATATATATATATATCACTTCATCCCTTATTTTTATTTTAGCACTTAACATGCAACTCACCATAAAGGCAATCACTTTTAAATAACAACAAATTCTAGGACTTGGCATCATATCTTCTACAACGGCTAGCCGCAACAAAGGGTAGCCATTTGTCTATGTCGATTTAATTTAGCCAATAGCCAAGGGATACACATAATTTTAGCCACCTAAATACACATACGAAACGGTGTTAAATACACATATTCCCATATACAATGATTTTGCCCCGTTCGTTCAACGCTCCACCTTTTAAATTTTTGTTTTTCTGTTTGTTTGATAAAAGAAATGAAATTTAGGTTTAATTTTTTTGAATATATTTATTGTAAAGATGGTAATAAATAGAAATAAATAGGTATTAAAGTGGACTAAAATTTCAATTATGGAATAGACTTATATCATCATATTAATAGTTTATTCTGAATCCTCTAAATGCATGCCAAATTGATAAATCCTATAACTTAAACTTTAAATTTAAAATTATAAATATAACCAACTACCCTATATATCAAAATAAATAAAAATATAACACATAAACCCTGAATCACTTCACGGGTCACTAAGCAGATGCCCTTCATATACCCACAACTTAATAAAGCCAATTCTACGCGCAACGCACATAAAGTGTCGGTGAACGCGCTAAGTCCAGAATGTCGAAAGACTATTTCCTTTATATATAAACACATTCTTTGAACCTAAAAGTACATTATTCAGGTTCCCTAAAAGACTTAATAATATTTATACATTTTTCTCAACTTGAAGGCTTAAACCCTTTAAAAATCATTCCCGTGATAGCACTAAGGCATGTAAAGCCAGTTTTATGGCTTTTTTTTATTTTGCATATCCACCCGTAAACTTATATTAAGTTTTTATTTTTATTTTTTAAGGTACGAAAAAAGCGTCGGGCGGACGTAAAATCATCACATGCTTTAGATAAACAAAAGCGTCGTTTGGCCGTAAAAGCACAAGAAAAATAATGAGAGCTCCACTCACTATTGCGTTTGAATGGGTGGACGCGATGTTTCACTCCTCTTTTCCTCTCCCTCACGGTCAAAATGGATCCATTTTCCCTCCCTCCCTTTTAAAAACCCCTTTCACATTTTCCTGACCTTTTTACCTTTGTTTTGACCCTTTTAAAGCCCTTTCACCATTTTTTGTAAACTTTTTTATTTTCCCTACTTTCATTCTCTCTACACCCCTCCTTTGTGGATCTCAACCAAGTTAAGTTTCTTCACTCGCTTGATCTTCCCTTTGAAACTTAAAAAGTACATAGGTTACATTTAATGCTATTTTTTTTTTTTTAAACATACTCTTTCACACATATCTTATGATAGTTGAGAGAGACAAGATTTTTTTAAGTTAATGATTAAATAATTAACTTTTATATCATATATTTTGTAACATTGATTTTAGATAAAAAAGAACTTTTTTCATTGCAAAATAAAGGTATTTATAACAAGTTTTTGATGCATTTATCATGCAATAAATTCATCAAAAAGGGATAAATGTAGACACCAAAATTTACACACTAACTAATCACTAAAAGTGTTACCAATCAATCCTTTAAGCAAATTAAGCCAATTCAGTTGTTTCAAACCTAAAATTGAGATAGATAGTGACAACACGTTTAGGACTTATAAAATCTTAGCAAAACTTCACAAAAATGCTCCCATTATAACAAGGTTGAAAAGATATTTTCAATGAGTATAAATATACTTGTAGTTGTATAAGGACTAATGCCTCAAAATGACATAAAGGTAAAAGCATCGTAACCCCATAGAATCATTGTGGTGCTTTTGGCAACCAAAAGTTTTGACTTTCTTTCAACCAAATTTGACCTGCAACAATCACAAAAGCAATAGCACCATGATGCAAAAGTGTTGTGGTGCTTATGCTTCGCCATCAGCAAAGTTGAGATTTTAGCTATTAAACTGCTTGTCACTTCCAATTGCCTCCAAGTCTTATCCCATTGACAACCCAATCATGAATTAGGGGGACAATTAGAACCTAGAATTACCAATTGAATCCTTTGATTGGTAGTTGCATGCAATCTACCTCCAGTTGGACTCCAATCAAATCCATGCAACTTTGAATCAGTCCTAATCAACCCCATGCAACTGCACACACCTCACATTTGCTCTCTTTTCCAAAAATCCTCTACGAGTTCCCCAAGGAGGCTTAGGTTGTCTATAAAACCACCCCTTACGGAGTCCTTTAGGGGGGATATTCTATGCACTAGCATGCTTTCGAAATCACTCTACACTTTTCTCTTACGTCAACACTACTAAGATTTCATTAGGACTTGGGCTTCTAGATCTTCCTCTCTTGTGAACATCATGTCCAAGGACCTATCAAAGGCTCTCTAGATCACCAAACCACTTCTCAGTAACTTTTTTCAAGCATCCAATCATTAGCAAAGGGAATCATCAAGATCATTTGGTAATCATCTCTTACAACAAATATTTATCAAAAAGGAACAACTTCGGATCTTAGGTTGTGGATATTCACTCCCTTCTTATCTCTCTAG
The DNA here is from genome assembly GCA_028583015.1 of Wollemia nobilis. Lineage (NCBI taxonomy): Eukaryota > Viridiplantae > Streptophyta > Pinopsida > Araucariales > Araucariaceae > Wollemia > Wollemia nobilis. The sequence goes on from JAQPPZ010000456.1 coordinate 6,540,066, forward strand.
CATTTTTCATTACTATCTTTGTTCCACTACCATTTTAGCCATTTACATGCTTATACTTTTTAGCATTTGACATTCCTTTACAATTTGCAATTATTTTAATCATTTTCTTAAAAAGAAATAAGGGTTTGATCATTTTGAGCAAGAAAGCATACTACCCCATTTTGTAATTCATCACACCCCTCTACATTGATCACCCATTTTCTTTATCTTGATTTGTAGGTTTCTATTTTCTATAGATTTAGTCGAACACATCGTAAAGGAGTGATAGCACTATACATTTCTTCTTATGGAACTTCTACTTTGGCTTGGAATTAGGTACACATTTTTGGGGGTTTTGTTTGTTTAGGTCTCAGGCTTTTAGATTTGCTCTGTTTGGACTATTTTTTAACTTCCTATTTAGCTTTTGTTAAGAAAATTTACCAAAAGGGATAGAAAATTGATGTTTGATCATAAAATCATAGAGGGAATAAATCCTAGTTTTAATCTTAGCATGAGGTATGAAAATCAAATTGCATGTAGTTACATTATAGGATAGATTGATTGTTGCATCATTTTATGAGCCCATGATTTAAAAAGTAAAAAAAAACTATTTACTTTTGTAGTCATTCAATTTAAAAAATCATTTAGAATAGGTTCTTGTATGTTTGCATCCTTTGTTTGTGCATCTTAGTGTAAAGATCAGGTTTTAGCATCATGATAGGTAGGATCTTAGAGGGAAGTTATTGCTTCTCACAAAAAATCTTGTGTGTTTCCAAAATTGACTCACTCAACTAGATCCTTGGAATCCCACAAGACACTCTAATCTTAAGTGTGATCTCATAAAAAGTGAACAAATGCATATGAATTTTTCCTAGTGACTTTATCCTTTTGCATCGATCATAGGGATAAATACTTTGAGAACACCTAATGGTACTCATGCATTTAGAAATATCATGTCTATAGTTGCAAGGAAGGCACCACATCTATTTAGCCTTTGTGTTGGTATTAACCATATGATTGTGAATCTAATTTGCTCCTTGATTAGCATCTTACCAAGGCACCTTATATTTTGTTAGGTATATGGTATTTCAAGGTTGCTAATTATGTGGTTGTTGTCATCATTCCTTCACAATATTATTCTAAAATTATGAAAGTCTTGATTACTTCTAGCATTTTGTTCATTGTAAATTTGTTGTTGGTCTCATTACCAAAGATGAATGGAGTGGGAAGGGTTGCAAGTGGTGGCTAGAAGGCTATTGTGGATGATGCATTTGGCAAGGATAGGTGTTGATGTATGGTGATGCAAAAGAATGTATGGGAGTGTTTGGTTGGGGATTAGGAATTCAAGAAAATTTAGCCACAAAGTTTTGCATAGGTGTATTTTGTGAGGTTTGGGCTACATAGGCCCTTAGTGGGGCAAGGGGTATCTTTCCTATCCAAACAAGTACATATTATCCTTTGGATGCTTCTACAAATATTGAAACTAGTGTACAATGATTAGAATTACAAACTGTTAGATCCAAATTGGATTATAAACTTTTGATATAATATGAAAATGCTTGTTCTTCAATTAGCTTAATATTTTGTTGAATTAAATTTAGATTTCTCAAGAACGTAGTATTAAAATTATAGATGTTTTCTTGAGGGTGTCTTTGCTTTGTATTTAGCTCAAACAAAACAAGTAACCATTTCCCATACTACGAAACCTATGCATAAATGGTTCTACTATTGATTCCGAACTAGTAACCAAATTATCTAACAATTCCCTATATCACAAAGCAACTTTGTTACAAAGGGGATAGATTAGTAAGCATACCATTATATCCTTCTCTTGAATGTAGTGAATTGACTTGAGCATTAACATTTTACTAAGGTGATCTAGTATTATCTTTTTTCTATTCCTATCAAAGGTAGGTAACACTTTCATAATTGTTGGGGGAATAAAAAAATAGACCACTAGGTTTAATGAATTTTAGTAGGTCCAATTAGAAAGCTGGTTTTATAGTCTAAGGGGCACTCTTGGATTGTTTTATTGAGAAGGAGGTTGACCATACTACTGATGAGGAGGATACATCGCATAGTCAAGAGGTGAGTAGTAGTACATATGGTATGGAGGGTACAGATATGGATAGAAAAAAGGTGGAAGATATTGAGGTGGTAGATTCTAGTAAGCCCACTATTGATTAGGAGGGGTTTGAATATTATATTATGGAGAAGGATAGTTCAACCCTATCTACAAGATTTATTGATTTTGAGGAGGCAAATCTTATATATTTTGTTTTTTTTGAATTTACATGGTGGAATCGGTAGCCGTCACGAATCCGAGCAGACTGTCTAGCTTTTTATGGCCATCACAGTATTATGTGTTGTCTGCCCCAGAAGCCGCCACACAGATCTTCGCGTAGTCCGTCCCTATAACCACCATGCCAAAATCATTTTAAACCTTTTACACCGTTGAAAGCACCAGGAAAGGGACAAGCGTTCAGTCCAACGAGGCCCGAGATTTGAACCTTGGACCTCCGCCCCCCTTATGGGGTTTGGATGAACCAATTGGTCTACACCTCGGACCTATATTATATATTTTGTTATGCTTGGTTGGTTAGAGGTAGTGTTGATCCTTGGGTATTTACTTGGGATACCTACAACCCCATTTGTCTATTCATTACTTGAGTATTCTAAGCAAGGTTTAGGTTTAAGCCTAATTAACCTATTGGAGTTGAGGATTGACCTAGAGGGATGTTGGAAGTATTTAATAAACTATATCTAGGTGGGTTTTGGGATGGAGTACTCATAGGAGGTATGTTTTGTATACCATAAGATGGCGGTGGGTCATAGAATTCCTTCACAAAGAGGGGATTATTCATAAGGTTATTTATGTCAATTGGCATATGATAAAAAAGATTGGTGCAAGTCATATTAGGGGTTGGATTCAAACAAGTCTAATTTGCTAGAGTTTATGACTAACTCATTTGTTGGATTAAATAATTTTAAGTGGTGTTAGACTTTGACTAGCTAGGTCAACCATGAGATTTTTTTCTTTTGACAAGGCAAGATTACATACCAAAACCTCTTTGAACTTGTCATCTTGATGTACTCACATGACTATTTATTATTTCTTTTCTTTAGTATCTCTTTTATGGTATATGATGATATCTATTATTTGTTGATATTTTCTCATTTTTTGAGTTTTAGATCATGTATTTATAAGCCTATGCGTACACCTACACAAATTGAGTTTTGGGATCAAAATCTATAAAAAAAAACAATAAAAAATAAAAAATATTACCTATTAAGCAATTTACTTGTAAAAGTGGAGTGATTTGCTCATAATTTTCAAGCAATTCTCTAGCTTTTTTGAGTGATTTGTGTAGATTGTTAAACTTAGAAAAAAATGTAAAAAAAAAAAAGAAAATCATCCAAGGAAATTGCTTGGAGCAAATAACTTTTGATACTGGAGCAAATCATATTCCCTTTTGGGAGAGAGGAAGAAATTTGTCTTTATTAGTAAATCATTTATCTTACTCGAAGAAAATCACTTCCCAAACATTTTCTTAAGTGAATTTCACTATTTTTGGGGTAAATCATTCACTTTTACAAGCGAATTGTTTGTTTTTGTACTTAAGAAAAAATGACTTAGAATTTGTCTTAAGTGCTTCTTACCCATAGCAGATGCACATATGATTAGGTTTGAGTTTTGATGTTGTTTGAATTTCATTTACTTTGTGAAGAATTTAAATTTGTAGAATTCATGGTAGAGTTGTCATTCACATAGTACCTACAAATTTTGAACACAAATAACAAAAAACCATCAAATCTTAAGTAAATAAAACTAGGTTTGGAATAAAAAAATTTAGATCTTTGCCTTGATGAATTGTTCTGGATTCAACCTATGAAAGTGCGGACTTTTTTTGAGTGAATAACTAGCTAAATTAGAGCGAATTGCATGGATTTACCAAGTGAATTTATCACTTTCAAGGGCTTAGTATTTTTCAATTTTATCTTAAAATGAGCCAATCACTCTAAATTTTAGATCAAATTGCTTGCTAAATTTAACTTAGTGAAAGTTTTCTCCAATTTTGATTCAATCGCTCTACCCACAACATATGCATTTTTGGCATAAAAATCAAGAAAAGGGTTTTGAAAGGGACCCTCACCCTTTTACAATTAAATCTTGATCCTGTAAAAAAACAAAATCAACTATGCATTGAACCTTTGGTTCCCATTACCTAGCTAAAGACTTATCAAAGTTTTCTAGCTAAGCACAAGAGACCTATATTGCCTAATTCCTAGTGATAGGACACATGTTGATGGATCTACTATTGGACAGCTCCAGAGAGGGCCAAATAGAGTTAGAATCTATTGGGCATTCAAGATTATGCTACAACTTGATCTTGATACTTGAATTATGTATTGATGTGTGGATATTTAATGCATGATCCTATTTTATTCTATCAAGATGAGTTGATAGTTGTACTTTATGCTTTCTAAAGTTGGATATGCTATTTTTAGAAATATGCAATTTTTAGAATTATACAATTTTTAAAATTATGTTGTTTTTAGAATATGTTATATTAAGAATTATGTTATTTTTAGAATATAGTATTGCTGATGAATTTTGTGATTTCAGGATTGGGTACTCTCATGGGTGGATTGGTATGGGAAAAGCACCAGAGTTGAGAGTGATGAGAAATGGGAAATGATGGATTATAATCAAAATTTGGAAATTGTCCTAACTTCCAAATTAGATTTTGCACCCCCAATCAAATTTTCAATAAGGTTGGATGGGTTTTGTTATTGGATATTATTACATTATTTGGTACCTTGCAAGTTCCTCATAAACACTTTGTTAATATTTGGAGTCTAGGAGTCTTGTAATTATTTATCATTTAGTAATCATTAGATGTTTATAATTAAGGAGTCAATAAATATATTTCTTATATGATAAATATAAATATTTTTATCTCTTGGGATTTTGAGGAGATGAAGAGATAGCTGAAGATGAAATGTCAAGAGCCTCTTTGTAAAGGCTATTTGTAGAGCAACATATGAGTTTGTATGTAACTAGAAATTGTAGTGCATCATTTGTATTGTAATACATTGTTAATTTGTCATCCATGGGAATATAGTGAGTTTGCTTGTTTTGAGTAATTTCTTGAATATATGTCTTATTCTGATATATTGTGTGAGATCTAGTTTGACGTTCCATTTACTAAGTTAATAAACCATTGCCTTATGTGGTTAGATTTATTGAGTAGTAGAAGTCTTATCATCCAAAGTCTTATTTACAACTTGTAGAAAGAAAATCCTAGCTTCTTGCTCCCTTTGAGAGATAATAAGAGAGATGTGCTTGAGATACCCATTTGTGAGAGAAGAAATGAGCCTAAGAAAAGTTTGATTTATCCAAGCAAAATATATCTATTGGAGGAAGTGCAAGTAAGAGAAACACTTGCAAGAATAATTGTAGGTAAGAGAAAACACTTATTGGAAGAAGCGCACAAAAAAGAAACACCTGCTAGATAAGAGAAAACATTTTTTGAATTGCCAAACTGAATACCTATGAATTGTTGTTATGATGAGTGAAAAAATATGTTGAGTTTTAGAACAAGCCTGGCTTGGACATGCTAGATCTAGAAGAGGAGTCCAACTATAAGAGGTCAAAACAAATGCCTCTCATCACATAAAAACTATGATAAATAGAAAATAAACCAGTAAAACCCCCATTCTCATAAAAACTACAATACATGGAAATAAACCGATAAATGCTTTATTTTCTCATTCCTGGATTCACCACCATAATGCAATACAAGGGGAATATATATAGATATCCCAAGAGAAACCCTAAAGCTTAAACCCTAAAAATTAAAAAAATTACTATTTTTGACAAATTATTTTTCATAAAAAATTACCATTTTTAGTAATTACCATTTTCAACAAATTATTTTTTCATCAAAAATTACCATTTTTAGTAATTACTATTTTTGGCAAATTATTTTCTCATCAAAAATTGCCATTTTTAGTAATTTGTAAAAAAACTTGGATTGACATGCAAATTAACACACAACTTCATAACACCCATATTAGGCATCCTAGAAAATATTGACACCTAATCATGCATAAATAAAATTTATTTAAAACTTCTAAAAAAACACCCTCTAAAAGATAGGCTCCTACATCATTCTCCTCTGGTTGAAAAGAACTCTACTCCTATGAGTTCCTCTGATCAAACTCCTGCAACTTTTTGCTATCAATATTTTTTCCAACCGTTCGAATCTTAGATCAGATCAATATGATTCTAGATATTCCTTTTTAGGGGTAGTCCATCTGGTAACTCCTTTGGTATGACATTTGTATACTCTTTTAGCAACTTTATTATTGTGGATGGTATAGCAACATCCTCAGTATCCACATTTTGTGCTATCAACACATAACAAAAACCAACTTCATTCATCCCTGTGAAAAATTCCTTAGTTATCAATAGGTTTTTACTCTACCCTTCTTCCTTATGCGGTAACAAGACCACTTTTACTCCATCCTTCTAGAATGTGTAAGTATTCCTTCCCCCATCATGGGTAGCCTTCTTGTCATATTGCCAAGGCCTCCCCAATAATAAGTGATATGCATCCATCAAAATTACATCACACCATACTTCATCCTTGTAGGTATTCCCAATTGAAAACTTAACCAGACACCTCTTATCTATAGTTACCTCATTCCATTTCTTGAACCACAATATGCAGTAGGGATATGGGTTCTTCTCACACTTCAAGTTAAGTTTCTCAACCATTTTATTTGAAACCATATTTTCACAACTACCACTATCAATAATCATCTTACATACCTTTCCTCCAGATGTGCACCTAGTTTGAAAGATATTCGTGTGTAGCCAAGAATCACCACCATCATTATCCTGTGCTTTCTCCTTCCTTGGGATGATCATTGTCCTTCTCACCATGAGACTTTTCCCCATATCTATAGCAACTTCCATCTCATTTTCTCTTCTGCCTCAACCAAATTAACTCTAGCTTGTTCTCCCTATCCTCTTTCTTGAGTGAGATAATGTGGATACTCAAAATATCTATTCCCTTCCTCACCACATCTATAATAGGTATATTACCTCCATGGGCCATCCCAATTTTTTCCTCCACCATAGCCTCTTCCTCTTTGAAATCCTCCACCTCTCTGGTGGTTACTATGACCTTGTCTAGACTCTTCTTGTTTTCCTATATTAGAAGATTCTCCCTTTGAGGAATTAAATCCACTATGCCCCTTGACTAGAGGTGTCGATGGTCCTCTCTTCACTCCTCTTCTAAGATTACTCCTCTTATGTTTCTCTTTTGCCTTTAATGCTAACTGATATGCATCCTCTACACTATGGATCCAAAGCATACTCAATTCATCTTGTATGGCATAACTTAATCCATTTACATACCTTGTAGCCTTATGTTCCTCTGACTCTTCAAGCTTTTCTCTAATTGATAACTTGTAGAATTCATTGGTGTAGTCCTCTATGCTATGATCCTTTTGTCTGAGGTTTAGAAATCTATGAAACAACATTTGGGCATAATCTATAGGCAAAAATTTCTCCTTAAAGCTTTTTCTCCATTTTGTGCCAGATCCTAATATTTTCCTTTCCTTTTCTCTGCCTCTCCTTCTATAGATGATCCCACCAAATCAACACATACCCTTTCAACTTCATGCATGCAAGCTTTACTTTCCTTTTCTCTAAAAGGTCTCTCCACTCAAATAACTTCTCCATGATATTCAACCAATCTATCAACTCTTCTGGTTTCAACCCTCTTGCATACTCAGGGATATCAACCTTGATCCCATCTCTATTTCCTTCCAAGGCCCTAATCAGCCTATCCTCAAAATGATGCTCCTTTGGATTTCCCTCTGGTTCTTCCTCTACATGAACCTCTAATCTATTATCTTCTCCCATAGTCTCATTATCAGAATCTAGATCTACAAAATTCGTTGGATGTTTTTCCCTTATACGAGCCATCATTCTAGTCAATTGAGCAACTTGTACCTGCAACTCTTGCATATACCTATTAACCTGGGCATAACCTCCTCTTCCTCTCCTCATGCTAATTTGATCTGTGTTATTCCAAATAGAAAATAAGAATAGCAAAATAATTATAATCAACAAAATTACCTTCTATTCCCAAGTAAGATCCAACTTGCTCTGATACCAAATGATGTAAATCTAGCTGCAAGAGGTCAAAACAAATGACTCCCATCACATAAAAACTATAGTAAATAGAAAATAAACTACTAAAACTCTCATTCTCATAAAAACTGCAATACATGGAAATAAACCGATAAATGCTTTATTTTCTCATTCCTAGATTCACCACCATAATGCAATACAAGGGGAATATATATAGATATCCCAAGAGAAACCCTAAAATAAAACCCTAAAGCTTAAAGCCCTAAAGATAAAAAAATACTATTTTTTGGCAAATTATTTTTTCATCAAAAATTGCCATTTTTAGTAATTATTATTTTTGGCAAATTGTTTTCTCATCAAAAATTGTTATTTTTAGTAATTCGTAAAAAAATTAGATTGACATACAAATTAACACAACTTCATAACACCCATATTAGGCGTCCTACAAAATATCGACATCTAATCATGCATAAATATATATATTTTTTAAACTTCTAAAAAATAACCCTCTAAAAGATAGGCTTCTACATAAAAAATCCTAGATTCTTGCTCCCTTTGAGAGATAATAAGAGAGATGTGCCTGAGATACCCATTTGTGAGAGAAGAATTGAGCCTAAGAAAAGTTTGTTTTACCCAAGCAAAATATGTCTACTAGAGGAAGTGCAGGTAAGAGAAACACATGCAAGAATAAGTGTAGGTAAGAGAAAACACTTATTGGAACAAGTGCACAAAAAAGAAACACCTGCTAGATAAGAGAAAACATTTGTTGAATTTCCAAGCCAAATACCTATGAATTGTTACGATGAGTGAAAAAAGGCGTTGAGTTTAGAACAAGCCTAGCTTGGACATACTAGAGCTGGAAGAGGAATCCAAAGACAAGATGTTAGCATGGTTGCATGAAATTAAGAGTTGTGGAGTCATTTAAAAGTCTGGAGGGAACACAAAATTGATTTTTTGAGTGCACACTAAGGTATTTTTTGCTTCAAGTTTATTTATCAAAAGTATAATGAAAACTTAAGTGAGATTTAATCTCTTATATTGAAAGGGGTATGTTATAAAGTAAAGAGAGAAGAATAATTAAAATAATCAAAAGGAATCATATTTAAAGAGAAAATTGCAATGACCCTCCTTGGTAGGACTTAATATTGATACTTGATTTATGTATTGATGTGTGGATATTTAATGCATAATCCTATTTTATTCTATCAAGATGAGTTGATAGTTGTACTTTATGTTTTCTAAATTTGGATATGTTATTTTTAGAAATATGTTATTTTTAGAATTATGCTATTTTTAGAATTATGTTATTTTTAGAATATGGTATTGCTGATGAAATTTGTGATTTCAAGACCGGGTACTCTCATGGGTGGATTGGTATAGGATAATCACTAAAGTTGAGAGTAATAAAAAATGGGAAATGATGGATTATAATCAATCTAATAGCCACAAGGGTAATATGCAAGCCTATCATGTAGAAGCATTTGCATGTGTGCATGTGTGATTAGATGCATAAATGAGCAAGGAGGTTGCTATAAAGGCAAAAGAGCCCTTACCCCTATGTTTAGGGGATCCCTTTTGTAGGTGGTTGATAACCTCAAAGTTATCATAAATCCTCCTACTTAGGGAATGGTTATATTTATGCATATTTGCTTATTATTGATTGATTCTTAATTGGTTGATGAAGTAAGGTATTAATAATAATGTTAGTATTATTAATATTATATATATATATATATATATATATATATATATATATATATATATATATATATATATATATATATATATAAGTTGCAAGATTACTACAATGGTAAAGACTTTGGCCTCTCTTTGAGAGGTCCAAGGTTCAAACCCCAATCAATATTAGGGGATTGGAACCCCTCATAAAAACCTATGTAAAATCATTGAAAAATACTTTAATATGCTAATATTAATATTAAAGCCAATTGCACTAGGTTGTGGCATGCTTGGCTAGATAACCTTGTTGACCCATTTGGGGGCTAAAGTCTCCTCTTATGAATTCATGATGATAGGTAGGGGATAATTTGTTGTTACATTTACCTCTATGGAGGACAAGAGCAATATCTTTCATGGAGGTCCTTGGTTTCTGGGATCTAGCCCACTCTACATGACCCCATGGAGCATGATATTTGATCCTCAAGAGGAGGAGCCTAAAGAAGTTTCTATCTGGGTGAGGTTGCCATTTTTACCACTGCACCTATGGAACAAACCTTCAATGGAATTAAGGGAACATTGGAACGTTCATTTAGGGCCCAAAGCCAAAGCAAAAATGATCAGGCAAGTCAATCCTTCAATGGAATTAATAGGGAATGCTATTGGAACGTTCATTGATTGGGCTCCTCCAAAGGCCAATAATGCTATATGCACATGCATCTATGTGCAAGTCAATCTAAAAAAGGGTTTGCCTGAGCATATTGGAATAAAGGTGTTTGATTGGATACATAACCAACCCCTAGACTATGAGCATATACCATTCAAGTGTATAACTTACCATGAGCATGGGCATTTCTCCCAAAACTGCCCAATTAAACAAGCACAAGAAATAAAAAGGAAGAACTAGGATTCTAGGAAGTCAAAAGGAGACCGCGTAGATCAAGAAGCAAGAATCGACAACCTCAACCATAGGATTAAAAAAGCTTCCAGCCCAAAAATAAATTTGCAAGTCTTAATGAAGAAGAAAAGGAAATCACCTCTCTATATGTGATGACTCCTAAAGATAAAGATAAGATACCTACAACTGAAGCTGACAACTCACCATAGATCCTAGGAGATACACCAAAGAACACAACAATTGGAGAAAAATCTGATGGAAACTCAAAGGAAGAGGTAGGATAAACACAAGTGGAGGAAATAGTGATTCTCAAGGGCCTTTTCGACCACACAATCTATAGCTAAGGGAAGAAAATTGAACTAACAACTAAAAAATGAGCAAGCACAAAAAGACTTGGAATCCAAAACGTAGGTTAGATTTGAGGAGAGCTTCATAAAAATAAGAAGCAATACAAAAAATGAAGATTATGACATGGAACTATAGGGGAATTGAGAATTCCTCTAAAAAAACTATCTCAAAGTTCTAATACAGAATTAAAAGCCAAAAATAGTTTTTATTTAGGAAACAAAAATAGTAGAGGCAACACTAACTATAGAATGGTAGAAGATATAGGCACAATCAAAATTGATAATTGTTGATTCTATGGGAGCTTTAGGGGGTCTGGCTTTGGCTTGGAACCCACAACAATTAGTTTGTAGCTTACAATATAAGCACAATAATTGGATAGGTACAAAATTTGTCTTACCAAATAGAACTAGTGTAACAATAATAAATTTTTATGGTCCAAATCATCCTATCCAAAAATAAGAAGCATGGTAAAACTTAGCACAATGGCTAGACAATGAGAAGTTTGAAAACATAATACTAGGAGGAGATCTCAACATGATTCTCTACCACTGGGAGAATTCTGGGGGAAGTTTAGAAAGGGATTCAAATAGAGATATTCTTAATCAAAATATGGTAGATGAAATATTACAAGACATTTGACCAACCAAAGGAAAGTACACTTGGAGAAATAGAAGAGCAGGGGTAAACTATACTACAAAAATATTGGATAGATTTTTTATCAATGAAAATCTCCTAACACACTTTCCCCTCACTTCCAGTCACATCATTCAAAACTCTATCTCAGATCATAAGCCAATTCTCTTGGATAGTGGCCAAAGCCTACAACCCAAAAAAATTCCTTTTAAATACAACTCTGAATGGGTGGTAGAAGAATATTTTAATGAACTTGTGGAAAGCACTTGGAACCAACAGGTCCAATCCACCAACCCCTAAGAAAAGTGGAAAAGCAAAATTCAAAAATTGAAGCACGTGATAAAAAAATGGTTGGCAAAAAAAGCGAGAGTCAAACTAGACAAGAAGCAGTTGATGCAACAACTAGAGAAACTAGAAATAGAAATTGGGGATCATCCTCCTCAACCATGGCAAGAAGATGCAAGAAATGACCTAATTTAGAAGCTCAATAAATTAAGCACTAAAGAAGAAACACATTGGAGGCTTAGATCTTGAATGGTTTGGCTAAGCAAGGGGGATAGAAACACCAAATATTTTCATCTAAAAACCATGCAACACTACCAAAGGAACACAATCAAGGAGATAGAGCATGAAGGAACCACTTATACAAACTAGGAGAAAATTAAGGAACTTGCCAATCAACATTATTTAGCTTTGTTCTCTAGAGAAAATGGTAACCCACATTCCCAGGGAATACTACTATAGCATATACCGATAGTATTAAGTTTGGAAGACAAACAAGATCTCAATCAACCAATCACTATGGAGGAACTTAAGGAGATTATAGCAACTCTACCAAAGGACAAAGCTCCCAGACCTGATGGATTCACAAATAACTTTTACCAATAATACTTACACATCATCGAAGAAGATTTTCTATGCATGATTGAGGATGTTAGAGTGAAAGGTAAGATTCTTAGAGCCATCAACTCCACCTTTCTAGCATTGATTCCTAAAGAAAAAATACCACTACTTTCTCTAGATTCAGACCAATTTCTCTATGTAACTCTTCCTATAAAATTATTACCAAACTATTGGCCAATAGAATAAATAAGAAACTTGAAAAACTAATATCATAAGAGCAAGGGGGGTTCATGCCTAGAAAACAAATATATGATAATATCATAACAGTGCATGAAGCCCTCCATAGTAGTAGAAAATAAAAAAAGAAACAAATTGTTATAAAACTTGATATGGCAAATGCCTTTGATCGAGTTAATATACAATTTGTAGAACAAGTCCTACAAAAGTTTGGATTCCCACATCAGGTCATCAAGTGGATTGGAGCATGCATAAAAAACCCATGGATAACCCCCTTAATAAATGGAGAACCAACAAATTTATTTCAGGCTACAAGGAGAATTAGACAAGGGTGTCCACTATCACCATACCTTTACATCATTTTAGTTGAGACTCTTGGAATATTAATTAACCATCTTCAAAGAGAAAGAAAAATAACAGGGATAGAGGCTACAACAGGATGAAAAGTTGTAACACATGCCCAATTTGTAGATGATATCATTCTTCTAGGTGAAGCCACCAAGAAAAATTTTAGACAATTCAAGCAATGCTTGGATTGGTTCACACAAGCTATTGGGGCTCATATAAACACTCAAAAGAGTCATTTATATACACAAAATGTTGCAACAATAAGATTCAAACTCTTTTGCACTATCCTAGGATTTTGGTCTAGCACAGAAAAATACTTTAGATATCTAGGAGTGCCCATGAGCTTCCACCTCAAAGCCTTAGACTGTTGGACCCCAACATTGGACAAGATGGTTAGGAGGATACAAAGTTACAATAATAGTTGGCTCAATCTTGCAGGAAGGGTAGTATTGATCAAATCAGTGATAGCTTCTCTTCCAGTCTACCAACTATTAGTATATCATGCTCCCAAGTTTATTTTGCAAAAGGTATATGGAATCATACACAACTTCCTATGGCAAGGAGGTAGCAATAGAAAGAAAAAGTTCACTTGGTCAATTAGGAGATGGTCATCAAAAGTAAAATTCAAGGAGGATTGGGAATAAAAAAAATGGAGATAGTTTTGAAAGCACTGGGAGCAAAACTTCTCTGGAACATGCTTAATCACAATCGAGCATGGCAGCACATACTAGTCAACAAGTATGTAAATAATCAAACAAGTATTCAAATTCTCAAACACATAGACAAACTTCCCAGAGCCTCATTGGTTTGGAAACATATAGTGGCTACAAAGAGCATAATAGAGGATATAATTTCTTGGCTATTGGGAGATGGTAAGTCAATTAATCTATGGGAGGACCCAATCCTAGGAAATCCACCATTAAGAGAGAGAACTCCAATCAAATTGTAGAATCACTTGGAAAGCCAAAGAATACTCAAATTAGGTGACTTGTTTTATTGGACCTCAAAACTTTGAATTGGATCTCCCCTCCCATTCCATCTTAGCTTCAAGGAGATTGGGATTATTTTAAGTCCCATGTGGTGAGCATTAGATCTCTTCATCCCATGATGCTAGACAAACTTATTTGGGGTAGCATCAATAGTAATGGGGAATACTCAGTGCATCTAGGAGTCCAACATCAGCATATTGGACCTTGCCAACAAAAAACTATCGATAGTGTGGAAAAATAGAGCACCACCTAAACTGCAAGTATTCAACTGGCTAGTCTCTCAAAATAAAATATTAATAGGTGATAATCTACAAAAGAGGAGTATAACAGGGCCTCATGTTTGTTATAGGTGCAGGCAGAACAATGAAATAATTTTCCATCTTTTGTTTGAATACCCAAAGGTAATTTCAATTTGGTTAGGAATAACCAAAATTCTTGGCATTTCCTACTCTGGAAGGTTAACCATAGACACATGTTTTACCAAGTGGAACAAATAATATAAAGGTAAACTGGCAAGTAAGCCCCTCCTGAAATATCTGTGGAGCTCTATACCATATTTTATCATCTGGCACATATGGTTGGACAGAAACCAAAGGATTTTTGAAGGAAAAGGTAAGGACAATAAAACTCTAATACGAAGGATAAAAGAAGAATTAGTCCTAAATGTCAAATCTAGTTTTTATCAACAATAGTATGAAGAATATTTGTCACCCATAGAAAGAAGAATGATCTACCAACTTAATCTCCAAGCTTTCTTGACATAGGGAGGATGTAGAGAAAACAATTCTTTGCCTAACATATGTTTTTTGGCACTCTTCTTTGATGGTGCCTCCAAGTCCAACCCCGATCAAGTAGTGGCAGGGGGACTAATTCTTACAGGACCTCATGAGATCCTGCTCAAATACATGATCAACTTGGGAATAACATCTAACAATGTGGCAAAGGCTATTGGATGTGAAATCAACTTAAAATTGGTGGTAAAGCAAGGAATCACTTAGGTCACAGTTTATGGGGATTCTAAACTGATAATAATAGCTCTTGCCAAAAATAAATATTTTAGATATTTACAATTGAAGATTATTCAAGATAGGATTAGACAACTAGGTAGGATAATTGGTAAAATATCCTATCAACACGTAAGGCAAGAATTCAACAAAGAGGTTGACACACTAGCGAATCAAGCAATAAATATAGCCCTTGGTTATTACCACCAAATCATCAAGAAATAGAAGGGCAGGGGTGGTATGTGAGGATGATGAGGACTCCAATAATGAGGTCCTTTTTTGTCTTCATGTTCTATTTTTTAGAATGCTCTGTTCACTTTGATCTCTTTGATTAGAGAGTTTTGTACCTTTTTGTTAAGTAAATAAATATTTTCCTTTTTTTTTAAATAGCATATTTACACTTCAATAAATATTTCTCTACATAAGTCAGCCCACACTTTTTTTTTAAAATTAATATTAGACAAGATAACAATAATAGGCCATAGTATTAACTCTTTACTTTGGATTTAAATAAATTATTTATTAATAAGGTTTTCTAAACCATTTCCAATTTCAAATCTTATTAAGGTTTCAATAGGGGCCATAGGCTTATTAGTACTAGTATTAATTAATTTGAATATGTTCTAGAGTATATATAAATTTTTTTAATTTAATTGCTTTGCTAAAGTTACTAATTTCATATTTTATTCAAAGGTTGAAGATAGCAGGTATATCCAACTTAAGATATAGGTCACTTAATTAATTTAGTTTGATAAGACCAATAGTGGGAGAGATTAACAATGATATATCTATTTTTTTAACAAGATTTTTTATGGATTTTAGAAAGAGTTTTATTGGATCCTTCAACTTGACCATTAGCTTATGTATTATGTATTGACCTTGATATATAGGGGATGACACTTGGTCCCAAAATTTATTGAAATATTCATATCTTATTTAGAGCTTGAGAGTTTACAAATAGATACACTTCTCATCTCAATTGAGATGCTATAGATAGAAACCTACATCATTTTGCATAAAATATCTGAATTCTTTATTTTCATTTTCTGGATCTTTTCAAATCTCTGTATGAATACAATTAATCCACAATTTAGCAAATTTCTAGATATTTTCCTATAGCAACATTCACAATGCCAAAACTTCACCTCTACTATCTATGCCTTGCATCTTAGTAGAGTAATATATTCAAAACATCACACTAACATAGTCCACTTTACCAAACCTAGATTGCTAGTATCCTTCTTGAAACACAAGTGCAACCACAAAAATTATAATAAATAGTCTAAATGAAAACACATTATTATTACAAAATAAAATAGGTATTACCAATGGAAAAAATTAAATTAAAATTTAATCATAAAATAATTCAAGCAATCAACATATTTTTTTCAGCTTCAACTAAACTTTCAACTTCCTCTAACAATGGAAAGGAGAATGTTAACTTCATGATCCTCAATAAAAATCCCTCTATTGGCTAGGTTATCTGAACATTTACTTCCTTCCCTTAATATATGTACAAACCTAATTTATTCAAACTCTTTAGCAAGATCTTGAATTTCCATAATTATCTCTTGTATATTCCATGGAGCCTTTGCTTTCCTCAAAATCACATTAATTACTATGAGAGAATCACCTTCCATCCACACTCTATTCCATTTCATTTGTTTGCATATTTTTAACCCTTCTAAAGCTGCCCAAGCTTCAACTTCATTATTTGTCTTAAATCCACAATTGAAAGCATAATGAGATAAAATCTCTCCTCTATTATTTCTAATTATTCCTCCTCCTCCTGTTGGTCCTGTGTTTCATTTAGATGCTCCATAAAAATTCAACTTAACCCACTCCACATTTGGTGGTTTCCACTTTATATTATTTGCCTTATTTTTGCTTCTCTTGTACCCAACATCATAATTCCATTTAATGACTTGACTCCATCTATCAAGGCTCTCTACTTCCAAATTAAGGATTGGGTGAGTTGATAGGGTTGGTTTAGACTCCTCTATGGCTAAACATATCTTCTTTTTCATTACCTCTAAACTACTTTCCTTTCCTTTAAATATTCTTCTATTCATTTCTAGCCATATAGTCCAAAGTATTGTATCTTTTGATATATCCCATATTGTTTGTAAAGCCTCACTTTTATAAGTGCTTTGCCATTGCTTTAACCAATATTCAATTCTGCTATTCATCACCATGCATTTACCAAACATATTAAGAATCCATTGCAATAGATTCCAGAATATTGAGTAATATCCCAAGAGATGGTCAATAATATCCTCCTCTTTATTACAAAAAACACATTGAGAGGGACCATGAAAACCACTTTTCATAAGGTTATCCTGGGATAAAATTATTCTATGACCTACTATCCAAAATAAACATTTGACTTTGAGGAATGCTTGGGCTATTCCAAATATCTCTCCATATTCTAGTGATATTATTATTATGTTAGTCTTGAACATTATATCCACTTCTTATTGTGTATTCTCTTGAGTTATTCAACTCCTAAATCAATTTATCCTTGGCACCCCTTGAAATAATCACAATTGTTATCTTTCTACTCAATTGCCTCTTAGCATCAATATCTTGAATACTTACAATAAAATATTCTTTCCATTTGTATCTTCCTTCTCGATCCTTGTAAAAAATATTTGAAACCCTATCACCATATTTTTTTGAAGTAATATCATCCAAGGTTTCAAAATTGGATCTAAATTGAGTGGTTTTTTATCACACCAAGTATCCATCCAAATAGAAAATTTTTCTCCAGTTCCCACCACCCATATTAAACCTTTAATCATAAGATCAATAGATTTTTTAAACCATTCCAAAGAGCAGAACCATTTGGTAGAGAGAATATAGTAAATATTAAACTTGGGTAATTGGGATCAACATACTTAGAAGATTTCTTGCCCATTTTCTTTGAATCTCTTTGTACAATCTCTAGATAACTTTTTCCCTAAGAGGTAAGTTTGAATCTGCAAGAACTCTTAAACCAAGACCTCGCCTAGTTTTATTATCACACAACTTACTCCATTTCACCAAAGGAAATTTCCTTTTATCATGTAAACTTGACCATAAAAGGATCGTATAATAAAGATTAAAATTTTTTCAATTGATTTTGGCATAGAATAAAAAGAGATATAATATGTTGGAATGGCTTGTAATACTGACTTAATTAACTGCACTTTTCCTGCTAAATATAACCATCTACCTTTCCAAGCTGGAAGTTTATTTTAAAACTTACTAATAAATGGAATCCATAAATCTATCCTCATTCTCCCCTCAAATAAAGGCATCCCTAGATAAGTTGTTGGCAATTTTCCCTCAGCCATTTGATATAACCTACAAATATTTTCTTTGATATTAGTAGGAGTGTTAAGGAAGTAAATTTTGTATTTAGTCCTATTAAATTTTTTCCCTAAAGCTCTTTCGGACTCTTTTAAAAAGTTATTCAAAGCTCTAGCCTCATTTATCCTTGCCCTTTCAAAAAGGGTTGTATCATCTACAAACTTGTTGATGGGTGATGTTATCGATGTTATTACTAACATTAAGTCCACTTATAAGTTCCTACTCAAAAATTCTACCATAATAATGAACAAATAAAGAGATAGAGGATCTCATTGTCCAAGGCCTCTTTTGGCTTTTACAAACTCTATCACTAACCCATTGACCAACACTGAATAAGAAATTGTAGAGACACAAGATTTAATCCATCTAACCCATTTATTCCCAAAACAAAACTTATCTAAAATTGCAAAAAGAAAATCCCATTTAACCCTATCATAGGATTTACTCATATCAAGTTTTAAGATCATTGCTTTCTCTTTTCTTGAAGTTGTTGAATGTATAACTTCATGAGCTACTATGATCCCATCCAAAATTTGTCTCCCTTTCACAAATCCTCCTTGCTCTTTTGAAATAATTTTGTCTAAAAATGACCTTAATCTATTCGCCATCACTTTGGAAATAATCTTATAAGCCATATTACATAGGCTTATGGGTCTAAAAGAATCAAACAATTCAACATCCTTCTTTTTTGGAATTAGGGTAATATAAGTTGCATTTATTTTATAAGGAATGTATTGTTTTACCCTAGAATTATCCACTACCACCAATAAAGAATCCTTCACTATATCCCAATTATGTTGGTAAAAATTTGTAGAGATCCCATCTAGACCAGAGGATTTATCCTTATTAAAAGAAAAAAGAGCTAAATGAACTTCTTCTAGAGTAATAGGCTCCATCAGTTTTCTATTATCTTCATTCTTTATAACTGAAGGAACATCTTGAAGAAGTTTGTCATTAAGAACTTCAAGTCTCCTCTAAACCTAGAATATTATGATAAATCGACTTTAGCCTCTTTTCTAATTTCACTCTAATCTTCAATCCAAACCCCTTCTATTGATTTAATTCTACCAATTCTGGAAGTTGATCTTTGTACTATAGCCATCCTATGAAATAACTTTGTATTTTTATCTCCTTCTTTTAACCAAGTATGTTTTGATTCTAATCTCCATAATTTCTCTTCCTTACTCAAAATATTATGATATTCACTAAGAAACTCCCTTTCCTCTAAAGCTTGTATTATTTTCATCACCTTTTTAAAATTTTGAAATTTTAAATTTTAGTTCTTCTTTCTTCTCAAACATATTTCCAAAGGCGTTCTTGTTCCATTCTTTTAATCTATATGTCATAGCTTTAATTTGGTTTGGAAGAGCATACAACCCACCATTACCTAAGGAATTCCATATTTGAGCTATCATATCAACAAATTGAGGATGGTCTTCCCACATCTTCTCATATTTAAAATATGATATTTTTTGAATTCACTAACCACCATTTTAACTCTTATTAGCTAGTGATCTGAACCAATCCTTATTAAGGTATTAATTTTAGCACAAGTTCCTTCATCTAGCCAATGATATGAGAGAATGCATCTATCTAATTTTTTTGCTATTAGGTTATGGCCTCTCCTATTTTTGGTCCAAGTATAGTTGTCTTCTTCAAACTCAACTTCCCATAGATTATTGTTTTGAATAAAAGCTAAGAAATCTTTCATACTTTGGGTCAATTTCCTAATTCTCCCAAATTTTTCATTCAACTTGGTAATGGTATTAAAATCTCCAATGATCATGAAATGGGTTTCTTGATATTTACTTCTCATAAATGCCTCAATCCCACTCCAAACGTCTAATCTACCAGACTGAGTTGTAGGATCATAGACATTTATAAGGATGAAGTGAATATAAGCAAAGTAGCAAGTGATTAAAGAGGCTATCCAATGTCTAGTTTTATGAATGGTTACACAAGAGGTTCTAGAAGGATTCCAACAATTTAGAATTCTCCCTACTGCTTCTTCAAAATACATAGCATCCCATTCACATCTTGCCCATATTGCTTTCATAGTTTTTGAAACTTCTTTTGTCATTTTAGTTTCCTAGATACATAGAATATCAGGTTTATTACTTAAACATAGGTCCCTAATACACCTATACTTTGAGGGGGAATTAGCACCCCTTATATTCCATGAGATGATAATCATGTCTCATTAAGGGCTTTTGTCCCCTCTTGCGTATTACCAATATCATTTTATTATTTGGTAAAGAGAAGTTCAACCAACTTAGTTTGTGTTCCTTTCTCTATGTTAGCTCTTGCTTCCTTGGATCTTGCTTGATAATTTGAGGGTTTTCCTCTTTTTGCCTTGCCTATATCAAGAGTAGGTCTTATTATTCTATTCCTCAATATTATTTCACCATTTTGTTTTTCAATAAAATTATCCTCTCCTGGATCTATTATAGAATATTTTGACTTATCTTGCTCATTTTCTGGTATTTCCTTATTAATGGTAGAGGTATTAAATTCTAAAACTATATTTTATTTACCAATTATTTTCTCCTAAATGGTGCATGGTACTTCAAGAGAGTCTTCAAAATATGATGAAACACATTCCTTGGGTTCATCGAGAATGTTATTTCTTAAATTAGGATCATATTGAATAGACAATTCCTTATTAATATGTTGAAATTGTTGTCTTGTGTCCTCTAAGTTTTGATCTACTTTTTCTTCATAGGATAAAACCTCAAAAGAATTAGAATTTCTTCTAGTATCCTTTCTTATTGGTCTCCACTGTTTATTTTATTTTATTTTTCAAGATCTATTTTTTGGAAGTTGAAAACCATCTTTATCCATAACCATTTTTAAATTTCTCTTATGATTTTCTACAAATGATTTTGTTGGGATTTTCTTAGGGAATGATCTCTCAATATGCCCCACCTCAAGACATATTCTACATATAAAATATATGTTTTCATAATCTATAGTTTGGATCCATATATTATCCCCATACTTAAGAATTATTGATTTTGGTAATGACTTACTTATATCAATCATGACCAATATTTGAGCATAAATAGCAAAAAATCCATCTTTTGTTGTATCTAAAATCTCAAGGAATTCTCCTAGAGTGTTTCCTATTGCCTTGAAGGTATCTATTTCCTAAAATTCAATGGGTAACCCAAAAATCCTAACCCATATTGGTAACTAGGGGTAGATTTACATTTTAAGGTGAAAAGCCTTCATACTAGTGGGTAAGGAGGAGCCCTGCTCTTCCCATAAACAAAGGACCCCATTTTAGGATTCTTTATCTTTCTTCGTGTAGCGACCTCGAGACGCATGCACCGCCCCCTTTTTAACCCTACTTGCAATGTTATTAAAAACCCAAGATGAAATGGAAGACAAGAAGAAAAGGCATATAACACGAAATAACAAATATGGATCTATTTATTTGTACTAAAACTCGGTTACATGTCGATCCCTCTTAGGGATACCCATTTTGATACAATAAGTTATAAATAGGCAAAGATTGCCCCTTTTGCGAAGAGGTGGTGCACTTATAAAGGCTTCCTATTTCCACACACAAAAATGTATGAGGGCTTATAGATGCCTTCTTCTCCAGGTTTGTTTCCTAGAGGGATCCCTTTTGCTCTCGTATGTTGCAGATTCCGTCCGATGAACCTATGGCCCTGTAAGTAATGAAACAACAACACACGCTTAGATGTCCGAGATTGCCTCCTTGGATGAGGTTGTTAGTAATAAAATAATGTAACGGAAATATGATGAAACTATACCATGAAATCATGTAAATCTATGCTAATGATATGAAAACATGAAGAAACAGAATAAAAGAAGCTATGTCTAAAACCTAAGCTAAGCCTACGGGACACTGTCCAAGACAACAGTCGCTAAGGTAAACCTTGCTCTCTTTGCCCCAAAGTTATGTGTCAAAGTATGTATCTGTATCGCTCCAAAATTTTTGCATCCTTACCTTCAGGCTATAGGATCCGTGCCCGGAAGGGGGATGGGAAAAGGATGTCGCGGTACCTCGGACTGAGAGGACTTTGCGAAGGTCCCGCCTCTCAAGGGAGGTGTATTTTGATGATTTTTCGACGGATGGTGGGTTCACCAAGAAACATTTAATGGCAGTTTCCACGCCTAGGTTTGGAATGTGTTTTTATGTGTTCGTTTTTAACTTTAAGCATTCATATCCTAGGTTTGGCCAAATGAGTCTAAATTAATCTATATGAAAATGCAGATTTAATGAATATAGAGAACAAATTTAAGACAAAAAAAATAGAGCAATTAAGGAAGAATAAGAAGAATACCTGACCCGGATGTCTGATGGAGATTCTGATGTTTGAAGCAGTCAGGATCGTCTGGAATTCGACAGAATCGTCTAAGATCAGACAAGATCGTCTGAGATCTGACGAATTCATCAGAGACCTGCAAACAGAAGAACAGATGCAAAATACAGAGAATACTACTATTCTAGTTGAGGGAAACTATGCAAAATAACAATGACAATACTAAACTGAAACTTAAAGAACGAAACATGTATGAATGATGCTAATTAAATCACAATTATGGATTAATTATGCCTTTGATCTAGATGGGTGAACTCCAAAATGCAATATAATATAAAATATCAAATAAACTAGCTAATTTGCAGAATAAAACAACAGAGAAAAGGTGAAGAAATGCAAACTTATGGCACTGATTGCCTCAATGTGGACTGCAGTCGAGATCATCTCGCATCAGTACGAAATCGTCTCTGATTTGACAAGATCACCTCCGATCTGAACAGGTTCGTCGACGACGATGTATGCTTGCTTCGGCTGAAAAACAAGATGATACCTACAACAAAATTGATATAGGACTACTGCAAATGAAAACTTAGGATGATTTAACATGCATGAAGCTAAGTTACAGAGAATTTCAGCCAGGGGTTGGGAAGGGAAGGTCCTAGGGATTAAATAGGCTTAGGGGAGTAGTTAGGAGGTTGGAGATCATCCCTATTTGGGAGATCTCCAACGGGGGAGGGTCTCTAACGGCGTAGACATGCTTATGCCCGGATTAGAGGCCCGTTGGAACAGAAGCTAATTTTGCAAAATCAGTTTTGCGACAAGATCGTCTGGACGTCCTAGCCCAGACGAAATCGTCAAATCTGGGGCGATATCGTCTGATCGGCGACGATATCGTCAAACGGTCAAAACAACCTCTAAAAATGGCACGAAAAAGGGGGAAACGGATTACCCGACGGTTAACGGGCGATTTGGGAGGTTAAATTTGAATTTTAAATTATTTACTAAGGTGAATGTAATTATGACAATTTTATTGCGCCAATTTTAGGGTGCTACATTTTGCCCCCTCTTTAGCGAATTTTTTGAAGAAAATGCGTTAAAGATGAGTTCTTCTCGATCTACGAGAAAGCAAAAATTATTCCCATTTTTTAGGCGACGATTCTTGGTCGAATCGTACGATAGCTTACTATGGTGCCCCCTCCGTGTTTTTACCCAAATCGAACGTTTGAGGTAAAAATGCGGAAAAGCAAAAAATTATTTTTGAATAAAATTAAGAAAAATAGGGTAAAACCCTAATTCATTTTTACTGTTCATTTTCTGGTTTTTTAGAGCTCTGAAGCAAAAATGGTGGAGACAATGCACAGATCGACAGAGGTCCGACGCGGTCTACGGGTAAGAGTCTAGACTTAACTAGAATGCTTTAATTTAATTTTACATGCTTTGTAGGTAATTTTTAGATGAATTTTGAGCATCGCGACCGTTTTTGGGCCGTCGACGTCGTCGGGACGAAATCGTCCCGATTTCGACGAAATCGTCTCAATTTCGTCAATTTCGCCCAAGGGCGAAATCGGCGAAAGGGGGACGATTTCATCAAATTAGAGACGATTTCGGCTTGCAAAATTGGAGACGATTCTGCTCAAATTTGGGACGATATCGTCCAATAGTGGGCGATATCATCAATTGCATAAAATTGAATTTTAACTTGCATTATTAATTACTTGAATTGTTTATTAATGATTGTTTGTTGTTTTGTTGTTTATGTTTGCAGAGAGGTTTGCTAAAGAGCAGGGAATGGAAGTATGGAGGTTTGAGGGATGACTTGGCCACTCTCACACAGGCAGAGCGAGATCAGCTGGCACAGGCCGGCTTGCAGCATGTGGCAGAGATGCCACAGGTGTCCACAGATATGGGGCTACTAACAGCCCTAGCAGAGAGATGGTATCCGGGTTCCTCATGTTTTTGGCTACCGACAGGGGAGATGACTCCCACTCTAGAGGATGTATGGAGGATTCTGAGAATCCCCATACAAGGATGATTGATCACTCCTGCGGCCAATCAGGGCCACGCTATGGGACGACTATGTGGTGACCCGAGCTTCGCCTTGGAGAAGGGTGGAGTTAATATCGAGGCACTGCGCCAGATGCCTAGGGCATCTAGACTCACATGAGTGCTAGCTGGAGTGGTTGGTGGACTTTTGCTGTGCCACCAGAGCGGGTGCAAGGTGCCATGGATGCTGGTAGATGTGATCTGCGACATGCAAGACCACGGCTACAGGTTCTCTTGGGGCGATTATGTACTATGCCGATTGTACAGGATCCTATATGGGGTCGTGTACAAGGGCGGTCGATGTCTGGTGATGACATCGCTCCTACGGTTTTGTGCTGGGAGCACATTGCAGTGCGAAGGCCGATAGGGCTTCCTTTGCGAGGGTAGACGGGGAGAGGCCGAGTCTCGGTGGCTCGGTCGAAAAAGAAAAGGGGCAGATTGACATTGTATTATTATTATTTTGTTGATAGAGGATTGAGTATGCCGAGGTACAGATTGTGGCATACCAATCCAGTTTTGATGATGTATATATATTGTTGACATATATATGATATGTTTTTGATCATATGACTTGTGTTATGTGTATGCTTATGATGCTTTTATGTTTGATTGATTAATTTGATAATTGGATTGAGGATTCATAAAATTATGTCATTTTGAAAATTTATAACTTTGATGTCATGCTATAATATTTTAAATGAAATAATCTGATGTAACAAATTGATTGTTTGTAATGTGATGTGATAAAAAATAAAAAGAGACTTCTAACAATAATTTCAAAGGACATTGTCGCTATTATAGACCATTTCATGGAGTCACTGCTCACTCGGTCATCAAGCTAGTCCCATTTATAGAAATATTGTTAAAAGTAAAAGAGTGCTTAAGAGACTGTCTTAAGACTTTGGTGCAATAGTGCAAATGATGATGATGATGATGGTTTGTTTTCAGATTTTCATGAAAATAGTATGCATGAAATAATGTTAAAATGATTTTTGCTAGGCATAAATTCCTAAGTGTGATAAAATTTTGGATAATTCTTTAGGAATTATACCATCTTTGCAAAATTGAAGGTTGACATAATGACATGAAATAATGAAAATGGGTTTGCTTTTTAAAAGCATAATTTGTGTAACATAATGATTTAAGTCATATGGTTTTCATGATTTTTAAATAAATGGGGAATAAAAATTGTTACGATGGTTTGCGCTAGGCATAGAATATGTAGGTATAGACTTATACCATCATCGCGAAAATCCAAAAAAAGATAGTTTTATTGCATGGTTGATTTTTGATAAACAGAAAATATGAAAATGAGGACTTGCGCTAGGCATAAAATTCCAATTTTGGTTTTGGAACTATACCATCGTCGCGAAAGTCAACCAGATATATATGTTTTGAGTGTATATTTTGAAAGAAATTTTTGATTTTTCTATTATATAGTTGTCTTTATGGTAAACAACTGTACTTGATTTATTCCAAACAAGTTGCAAAAATAATATTTCAAAGTATTTTGAAGACAAAAGTTAGATTTATAAGGAATCCCATGTGCATATGTGAATTCATTTCCGATCTTGATTTATCATAATGATACACAAAATCTCTCAAATACAAATGTGTGTGCAATTGCTTTGTGCATTTACCAGTTTTTGAGCAAGATACTATGATACAAGTGATTTGAAGAAACCAAATAAGTGTTCATTAACCATGATGTAGATGCATATAACCATACTAGACTACTATGTAGGTCGGATTATCAAGAGCTAGCTAATCCATAAGCAGACATAGGTCCGTACAAAAGAAGGTCGCTAATGTGACAGACATATCACCACGCTAGGAGTTACCCAAGGCCAAGCAGGTTGGGCACAAACCACTTGTTATGGGGCTTACCTCACAGTTTTCGAATAATTGAGAATTCCAGGGATTCAAGCTCATCAACCCTTCTTTTCTTTTCAAAGGGTAGGGAAAGGGATTTTATTGCTTTCTTGCTTTTTGCTTTCTTTTGCTTTTCTTTTGAACTTTGCTTCTTTTTATTTTTGTATTTTTTGCTTGATTTTTGAGATAGTGCTTGAAATATTGCTGTAATGATATAAAATAACATTTTTCTTTTCTCTTTTTCTTGAACTTTTCTTTTCTTTTTCTTTGCTAGGGATACTTGCTCGGATTAGTCATAGAGCAAGGGATTTTTATTCTGGGTAGGGGTGAGCTTGTCCTTTTGCCAATTCTCAAAGATTCTAGACCATGTGCATGATAGGATAGCAGGGGAAACTTTTCGCTCAAGAAATCACTTCTACTATGTAGCAAAACATGGAAATTACAAATATAATCATTTTATTGTGAAAAGATGTGCTTGGTTTAAGTAAATAACAAGATCAATTCTCTATGCTCAAACTTTATTTAATTGAATTTTGTGGACTTTGATATAAGAGAGATTAGTAATCATGCCATATAAAATCAAGATATTTATTTTTGTGAGTGTGCAAGTGAGGGATTCCAAATAAATGCTAATTTATCAAAAATAATTTGAAACATATAATTGCAACATTTGTAAGAAAATATATATAAACACTTTTGAGAAGTTTTGAGAATGTTGACTCTCTCTTTCTTCTTTATATTGTTTTGGTTTCGAAAGAGTCAAGCATATTGTTGTTTTTATATTTTTATCATTATTTTGATTTTTGGTTTTATTTTTGTTTTTGAGCAAAAAATTTAACAAGTGCCATAAATAAATGCAACAAATAGTTTTGAAGATTTTTGATGATTATGAATGTTTTTGATGTTTTTGGATTTTATAAATTTGAAAGAAATACAAGATAGTAATTTTGAACAAATATATACAAGGATGAAATGACCAAATTTATGCATAGTAACGTTTAAGATGCAAAATATTCATGGGTTCTTTAAGTTCTTTACCATCTAAGGTAGACAATTTGTATGCTCCCCGATTCAAATTTAGCAAGTAATAATGTATGGTCCAAGCCGCTTGGGCTCAAATTTACCTTTAAGGTCCTTAGTTGCATTTGTATTTTTTTGATTTTCTTTTAAAACAAGGTCGCCGATCTCAAAGGATCGATGACGAACTTTCTTAGCATATGATCTTTTAAGCTTGTTTTGGTAAGCACGGAGATGCTCCAAAGCATTGATGCATTTTTCATCTAGGAGTTCCACTTGACTGAGTCTGCCAGCTTGATATTCATCTCCTACTTCGGTATCTTGAAGTAGCAGAGCCAAAGAAGGAACTTCCAATTCAAATGGAAAAACTGCTTCAAGCACCATAAACCAAAACAAATGGTGAAGTTCCCGTGGGGGTTCGAACACTAGTTCGATAGGCCCACAAGGTCGGGTATAATTGAATGTGCCGATCACGGCCGCTTTATTGACCAATATTTTGAGAATTTTGATTAAGGTTTTGTTAGATGCTTCGCTTGACCATTACCCCGAGGATAATAGGGAGTGGACCAACGATGTTGAATCTTATATTTTTGGCATAATTTTTTAACATCTTTATTTTTGAAACAAGTTCCATTGTCAGAGATGAGATTTGCAAGAATTCCGAACCTACAAATGATTTGATTAAAAATAAATTTAGAGACTTGTGTGCCAGTGCAGGAAGCTAAAGGCATAGCTTCGACCCACTTCGTGAAATACTCAATGGCGGTTATGATGAACTTGTGTCCATCAGATGACACAGGATTGATTTTGCCAATAATGTCTAAACCCCATTTAGAAAAGGGCCAAGGAGATGAAATAGCCTGCAGTTCTTGGGCAGGCGCATGGACAAGGTCAGCATGTTTCTGGCACTTGTCGCAATGGCGCACATACTCATGTGCATCCGTTTCCATGGTAGGCCAAAAGTATCCTATCCGAAGGAGCTTTTTAGCAATGACACTACCACTAAAGTGTCCTCCACAAGATCCATCGTGGGCTTCACTCAAGGCTGATTTAGACTCTTCTAAGTTTAAACATCTTAATAGGATACCTTCAAAAGATCTCCTATATAAAGTATTGCCAATTATTACAAAGCGACTTGCTCGTCGACGTAATAACCGACGCCGGTTTCTATTAGAATTGGCAGGGAAAGTCCCATTTTGGAGAAAATCAAATATGTCTATATACCAAGGTTCAGGAGTAGTTTCATTGATTAGAAACACATCCAAAGGCTCTAAGCATGACTTATTTGAAGCGGGTTCCCGGAGTCGATGAATGATGATAGTGGCATATTCGTCATCTAACTCCAAGGGTAGGAGAGATGCAACTGCGGCCATAGCATCAACTGCACGGTTGCTAGTTCGAGGAATAGCTTCCAAGGTAACTTGATCAAATAAAGACATTAATTGTAAAACATAGGCCTTATATGGGCGTAGTTTATCATCTCTGGTTTGATAAACTTCATTAATTTGGTTTATAACCAGTTGAGAATCACCAAAAACTAAAAGATGTTTAATTTTTAGCGCTAGGGCAGCTCGTAATCCAAGGATTAGAGCTTCATACTCAGCAGTATTGTTGGTGCAAGCAAATGTCAATTTGAAGGACAGAGGAATAAGATGTTTTTGTGGGGATATTAAAATAATACCCGCACCAGCCCCACTCATGCATCGGGCTCCATCAAAGTATAAGGACCATTGTTCAAGTATGGTCGGCCTCTAATTGAAGGCATTCATCAAGAAATTCGATGATGAGGGGATGGGTAGACTCTAAGGGTGCAACAACTAATTGATCTGCTATGATTTGACCCTTAACAGACTTTTGTCCTATGAATGTGAGATCAAACTCGCTTAGAGCAAGAACCCACTTGGCTGTGCGACCCGATAAATAAGGTCGACTCATGAGATACCTCAAGGGATCGTATTTAGCAATGACATAAGTTTTTTGACTAAGCATATAGTGTCATAATTTTTGCGTAGCAAACACGACGGCTAGACATAGTTTTTCTAATGCTGTGTAGCGGGTTTCATAACTGATGAAGGTGCGGCTAATGTAATAATTAGCACGTTCTCGCTTTTCATCATCAAGTTGAGCTAACATAGCTCCTAAGGCAGAATCTGAAGCTGAAATATATAGGAGAAATGGGCGATCAAGTTTAGGTGGTGAAAGCATAGGTGGATTAAGGAGGTATTGTTTGAGAAGTTCAAAAGCTTCTCTACATTCGGTGTCCCAATTAAAAGGGACATCCTTCTTAAGGAGTTTAAGAAAGGGACCAGTTTTGTCCGCCAGCTTATCAATGAAGCGACGGATAGCTTGAAGTTTACCTTGTAAACTTCGTAATTCGAGATATATTAGTAGGTGTAGGCATATCACTGATGGCCGCAATCTTGAGAGGGTCGATTTCAATACCACGTAAAGAAACTAAAACCCCTAATAGTTTACCGGACTTAACTCCGAATATACATTTTGTTGGATTTAATCGAATAAGATATTCTCGTAATCGATTAAAAACTTTTCTCAAATCATCTAAATGATTATCTTCAATAATAGAGCGAGCTATAATATCATCTACATAATCATGTAGGATATCATGCATCATATCATGAAAAATATAGGTCATAGCTCGTTGATAAGTTGCACCTGCGTTCTTTAAGCCAAATGGCATCACTTTCCAGCAAAAGGTACCCTAGGGGGTAATAAAGGTTGTTTTAGCCTGATCTTCAGGAGCTATCCTGATCTGATTATAACCGGAGAATCCATCCATTAAGGACATCATCCCACTCCCGACAGTAAAGTCAATGATTTGATCCATGTTTGGAAGAGGAAAGTCATCTTTAGGGCATGCAACGTTAATATCTCTAAAATCTGTGCAAACCCTAACTTTGGTAGCTTCTTTCTTGGTGACTGGAACTACATTTGAGATCCATTCCGCATAATCAATAGCTTGTATAAAGATAACATTCAAGAGTTTTTCTAACTCCCCTTTGACTAGCAGAGCCACTTTGGGATGCATTTTTCTAAGTTTTTGTTTAACAGGTTTAGCATCCGGATGGACCACTAGATGATGCATGACTACATAAGGGTCTAGACCTGGCATATCTTCATATGTCCAAGCGAAGACATCTTCATACTCTTTAAGAAATGCAATGTATTGTTCTTGTTTTTCTTGACTTAATTCTGATCCAATATTGATTATGTGAGGATTGTCCTCAGCTCCAATATTAATTTTAATGACGTTTTCTACCTCCATGTGTAGATCTCTTTCAAAATTAGGTGGGGCGGGTGAAACGCCCAATTCTTGTAATTCTTGTAAGGTTAATTTAGATAATTCATCTTGAGGATTAGTGGCCTCAAGTTGGGCTATAGTTGGTATAGAACCATCAAAATAAAATCCATTGTGTAACATCTCTTCAACAGAGACATCATGGAAGATATCTCCTTCCAACTCTTCATCGGGGTCAAGCAATCATTTCAGGGTAAGCTATGGATAGCATGTTGCATGAAAACGACTGATTTTTAAGAGGCAAATCAACATGCCTATCCAAATAATCTTGATAACATATGAGGTGATCATCATCGTCAAAAGGAAAGGGTTGACCCTTACTAGGAAATAGGCCCACACCACAACGAGCAGGCCACGGTTCTACCTCGAAAGGTTCTTTCATGCCATTTTGGAAAGGTCCCAAGCCTTTCCCTTTATATCCCATTTTAAGCATCATGGGTTTAGCTTTAATATAATCATTGGTAAAATAACACCGAGCATATCCTTCATGATGAGTTTTGATATTTCGAGGGATTCTTCCCTAGCCATATCCTTTATAAATGAAGGCACAACTCCCGACTTGGTAAGTACTTCCCATAGGTTGTGGGAGGCCCAAAGTACGAGGAGATGGCGGCAATTTATTTAAAAGAATTGAATCTTGCATGAAAGCATTTGTTTTTTCTGATATTAAGGTTGTGGATAAATCTGGTAAAAGTTCATCGTAAAGGGCATAAGATGTAGAAGGCTTATTACCTATATCTTTAGATGTGGGAGGAATGATAGATGTGTCTATAGGTTTTGAATTTATAGGGATAGAACTTGAAGGATTGGTTGTAGATTTAAGATCTTTTTGAGGTTCTAAAATGATTTGTTTAGAGGGTTGTTGGTCTATATAGGAGGATGAAATTAATGGAGGGGAAATAGGTGAAGTTATGGGTGTGTGTTTCACAGTTTTAGATGAAAAATAAGAACTAGGATGTGTGGATGACAGAGCAAGGCAAAATTGCACTCCAACGGGTTCTGCCAAAGCACACATATCAAAAGGTCTAGGGTCACCATGGATAGTGACCAACTGATTTTTAAACTCAAATTTAACACATTGGTGTAAGGTTGATGGGACCGCTCGCATGGCGTTGATCCAAGGGCGACCCAAAAGTATATTGTACGATGTCGGGCAATGTACAATAAACACGGTTGTTTCTAGGGTTCTAGGACCAACTTGCAATGGGAGGGTAATAACTCCACACGTTTCTTGTGTTTCGTCATTAAAAGCTTTGATAATCATATCAGTTTTCTTCATTTCATCACTTCTAAAGCCAAATCATTGGTAGAAGTCAAAAGTGCAAATGTTTAGAGATGAGCCATTATCAATCAAAACTCTTTTGATGACTACATCTCCAATTAGAGCAAGTAATGTATAAGGGATTATCCTTATGTAAACTGTGTTGTGGGATATCTTTATCCCGGAAGTCAATACAATCAATATCTCGAGTGATGATAGTATTGGCCATAGCTTCAGAGTTGAATGTTTTGAGGTACCATCATTTGGCTCAATGTAAGCATCAACTCATCCCTATGGGTGGGAGAGGATCTTAATAAATCCAAAAGGGAAATTCTGGCCATAGTATTGGACAATTGCTCATTAATATTGTAAGGGGGTTTAGGTTGAACAGTAGGAGCATGATTCCCTTTATTGGGGTTTTTCAAAACGAATGGAGCCGATCCATCATTCTGGTTTGGTTCTTGTTGGGAATTTTGAGCTTGTTGTCGGGTGACGACTCCAATGGTACCTACAATGTTATAATGAAGACGCTGAACTGGTCTCGGTTGAGCATTGATGGCTTGTTCATTAGAAAGGAATATATCAGAAGAAGGTCGAGTAGTAACTCGTCTAGGAAATGGTTCTTTTGGAACCATAGCATCTGTGATGGGTTGAATAGGATCTGATTCATTTTCAGAACTATTCGATTGGTTTGAAGTAATGTCTAGTTCACTTTCACTATCTGATTCTATATCACTAGAATCAGAAGTTTGAAAATTATGTAAGGGCCTGGTCGTAACCAGGGATAAGGTTGTGTCAAATATTTGAGGATCCTGAATAGGTAATTGTCCGCTAATGGTTCCTACATATCGGGTAGGAGGGGGAACATTATGATGTTCGATTTGATTGGCTACCTCTTTACCATGTCGTGGTAAAGGGTGTTGAAATATGTCTAGAGTTTGATTGGCATTTTGATTTTGATTTTGGGGAACGGTCTTTTGAGTATTATTAGGAGGGTTTTGTTTAGGTTGGAAGGCTTGCACTTCCATTTCATTATTGTCAATCAAATCCTGTATTTTATGTTTCAACCTTTTACAAGCGTTGGTAGAATGTCCAGGTCCTCTATGGAAATCACAGTGTAAGTCAGCTCTATATCCGGGTATAGTTGGATCAGGTTCCTGGATAGTTGGTAATTGGATCAAACCTCTTTCGAGTAATTGAGGTAAAATAGTTGATAAGGGTTGGTTTAATCTAGTAAATTCTCGAGGAGGCTTGTCAGGAGGTTTCAATATAAATTTTTTTGTTGTCTTTGTTGCATTGATATTAGCAACATTTTTGCTGTCAATGACTCCGTCACCGATGACTTGTTTGTTTTTATATTGATTTCTGGATGTTTTCTCATCATCCTTCTTCCTAAGTTGGCCTCTCCTAATGAGGGCATCTTCTACTCTTCGAGCTAAATCTATAGCTTGATCGAAGGTAGTTAAGGTAGCAGTCGATAGCTCATAAGATATTTGTTCTTGTAAATTGTTGATGAAAATGTCCAACATTTCCCTATAAGGTAGCACAAAGTGCAGTTTTCCTGTCAATTGCCTCCATCTAGCTAAGAAATCGGCAAAACATTCATCTTTGTCTTGTTTTAAATTGTATAAATCTTTAATAGTTACATGCCTCTCGATGTAGGCACTAAATTGATGGACAAATGATTCAGCTGTTTCTTCGAAGTTTCTCAAAGAATGAGTGGGCAATTGATAGTACCACTCTAATGCCATTCCACCTAAACTTTTTGGGAACATTTTTAATAATAGCA
Source organism: Wollemia nobilis (assembly GCA_028583015.1). Lineage (NCBI taxonomy): Eukaryota > Viridiplantae > Streptophyta > Pinopsida > Araucariales > Araucariaceae > Wollemia > Wollemia nobilis. The sequence continues at coordinate 6,574,130 of JAQPPZ010000456.1, forward strand.
AGTCATCATGCGATATGTCATGACATGCTATCCTAAACATGCGAAGATGCTCTATGGGATCTTCGGTTCCTTTATATATAGGCAAGATAGGCATGGGAAAATGCTTAGGGTATGGTTGAGCTACAACTATGGGATCCAAAGGTTGACTACATATCTCTCGATAATTATACGAGGGACGGTAGGGATCTATCTCGGTCCATACGCGAAGCTAACTGTTTCACCATGGCTTCCAGATTACTAGTTTGCCCCCCATATTGGTTCTGGTAGGGCATTGACATGGGTTTTATGGGAATATGATGGCAGAACATGAAGATTAGATTCCATGTTACTATTGTGCAAATTATTGGTAGGAAAAGTATTATGAAGGAATTTTGAAGTTGTATTATGATGTATTTCAGATTGTTGAAAATTTGTATTTGGCTTCGTTTTAGGTTTTTGTTTACTTGAAGCATATTGCTCAATAGTTTGGCGGAATAAAGTAGTGAAGGAAGGTTTCTTTTGTGTGGGAATGATTTTAGGTTGAATAACAGGTTCCTTAGGAGGTTGGATAGCCTCGTTTTTTTGACATGTTTTGAATCATAGAGACCATATCCGTATTGGATGGTCCAGCCTTATCACTTTCTTGATCAATGAAAGATAAGGGATTAATGCGCACATCATACATATGTTCCAAAGCTGCTTGAGTGTCACTAATTTGCCCTTTATCAATACGAATTGCCACATTAAGGTCATCAATGTTATCACCAAGAAATTTCTTGAAATGATCTATGTTGTCAAAAGCAATAGTTCCATTTGGAGCTACTCTAGGGGATGAGGATCCATCCTCTTTAACACTTCCTTCTTGTTCCTTATCTTCACCTAGGTCATCTTCTGGTTGAACTAGAGTTTTTCCTTCCGAAGTTGGATCTTCAGGAAGGACATTTGGGTTTCCAGTTGTATCTTGTAACCAATCTTCTTCTTCTCCTAAAGTTTCTTTACCATTCCTAAGTTTAGGCATGGTGCTAAATTTTGATTTCAGCAAATATATATATATAATATATATATATATATATATATATATATATATATGCAACAAATTAAGAGGTATATATTTACTATATACCTACTACAATATTTGAAATGAAATGTTTAAGTTTTTGCTATGTTTTTTAGTTTTTTTAGTTTTTCTTTGTTTTTGAAATAATATTGTAAAGACAATCAACACAATAAATGCAAGAAATAAGACTGAAAGTAATAATCTAGTTTTCTATAAATAATTTATAAATATCATTAATAGGCTCGAGTTGTTCAGAGGTCATGAAGTGTTCTTCTTCAAATTGAAAGTTTTCTTTTAAAAATTTGATGAAAAGAGCTATAGTGATATTATCTGTCTCAGATGCTGGTTGATAAAAGTAAAGCTCATGGCAATACTCTCGATATAGCACAGCTCGCGGAACTCTATTCCATATTTCCCTATCTCTAAGAACAACCTCTTGGTCTTCTACACAACCTAGGAACTGGTGCACAATGGCTATGTTCTCGAGGTATTCCTCGAAGGTGAACAATTCTGAAGATACTAGAGCTCTCCTATAAGCTAACCATCTATGGCAGTCTCTCTGAAGTTCATGATAAAAAACTAGTTGATGAGGATCCAGGATTCTATCTAGGACTAGCCTCTTGATTTGCTTAAGTTGTGTGGACCTAGATGAGATGAGACTAAGTCTTCTATCAAGTTCGTTCCACAAGAATTGATTTCTACTTGTTTCATGCACATTAAGCATAGAATTGATTTCTACGGCTGCCAATTGGTTTTCTACATTTATAGTAACTGCTAATATTTTCTTAGGAGCTACCATCTAAACATGATTTTAAACTTTAAATGTTTTAAAATGCATCTATGTTTTAGTTGTTCTATTTTTTTTTTCTTTGTTTTTGTTTTCAAAAGGTTATGATGCATTCACGTCGGGTTCACCAAAATGTATCGCTCCAAATTTTTCGCATCCTTACCTTCAGGCTATAGGATCCGTGCCCGGAAGGGGGATGGGAAAAGGATGTCACGGTACCTCGGACTGAGAGGACTTTGCGAAGGTCCCGCCTCTCAAGGGAGGTGTATTTTGATGATTTTTCGACGGATGGTGGGTTCACCAAGAAACATTTAATGGCAGTTTCCACGCCTAGGTTTGGAATGTGTTTTTATGTGTTCGTTTTTAACCTTAAGCATTCATATCCTAGGTTTGGCCAAATGAGTCTAAATTAATCTATATGAAAATGCAGATTTAATGAATACAGAGAACAAATTTAAGACAAAAAAAACAAAGTAATTAAGGAAGAATAAGAAGAATACCTGACCCGGATGTCTGATGGAGATTCTGATGTTTGAAGCAGTCAGGATCGTCTGGAATTCGACAGAATCGTCTGAGATCAGACAAGATCGTCTGAGATCTGACGAATTCATCAGACGAATTCATCAGAGACCTGCAAACAGAAGAACAGATGCAAAATACAGAGAATACTACTGTTCTAGTTGAGGGAAACTGTGCAAAATAACAATGACAATACTGAATTGAAACTTAAAGAACGAAACATGTATGAATGATGCTAATTAAATCACAATTATGGATTAATTATGCCTTTGATCTAGATGGGTGAACTCCAAAATGCAATATAACATAAAATATCAAATAAACTAGCTAATTTGCAGAATAAAACAACAGAGAAAAGGTGAAGAAATGCAAACTTATGGCACTGATTGCCTCAATGTGGACTGCAGTCGAGATCATCTCGCATTAGTATGAAATCGTCTCTGATTCGACAAGATCGCCTCCGATCTGAACAGGTTCGTCGACGACGATGTATGCTTGCTCCGACTGAAAAACAAGATGATACCTGCAACAAAATTGATATAGGACTACTGCAAATGAAAACTTAGGATGATTTAACGTGCATGAAGCTAAGTTACAGAGAATTTCAGCCAGGGGTTGGGAAGGGAAGGTCCTAGGGACTAAATAGGCTTAGGGGAGTAGTTAGGAGGTTGGAGATCATCCCTATTTGGGAGATCTCCAATGGGGGAGGGTCTCTAACGGTGCAGACACGCTTCGCCCGGATTAGAGGCCCGTTGGAATAGAAGCTAATTTTGCAAAATCAGTTTTGCGACAAGATCGTCTGGACGTCCTAGCCTGGATGAAATCGTCAGATCTGGGGCGATATCGTCTGATCGGCGACGATATCGTCAAACGGTCAAAACAACCTCTAAAAATGGCACGAAAAAGGGGGAAACGGATTACCCGACGGTTAACGGGCGGTTTGGGAGGTTAAATTTGAATTTTAAATTATTTACTAAGGTGAATGTAATTATGACAATTTTACTGCGCCAATTTTAGGGTGCTACAAGTGGTCATTCCAAGCCTAGAATGAATTTCTGCTGAAGTAGATAAAGTTTTCTTTTATCTTGAGGGTTAACTAAAGTTTAAAACAAAACAAGCTTATGTGAATGGTTGTGAAAAGGAATGCAAAGTTACTCCCACTCACATTTATTGCATGCAAACTGCCACTTCCACCTATGATTAGGCCTATTTGTCGGAAAACTGCTTCTTATGGCTTAGCCACTATTATCTACAGTGGCTAAGATCTGGTCGCTGTCATCTATAGTGGCTAAGGTCTGGCTACTCTAGGCTTGAGCGGCTAGGATCTGGTCGCTCTTGGATTGAGCGGCTAGGCTTGGATGGCTTGAAAAGGCCTCAAATGAGTGGTGAGAACCACTATTGATGCTTGGAAAGTCCAATATTATGTCTTATGATCTTATGAGTGTGTCTATGTGAGCAGCTCCCCTAAGCATGACATGATTTAGGTGTCTACATATGCCCCTTTTTGCGATGCACTGTGTGGAAAACACAACGTTGAGCAAAAACATAGACTGATCTGTTTGTAGGGTGTATGGTGATCAATGGTCTGATCAACGTCGGATGGCCCAATCATGCAAGATGGTGTGCATCCCTTGAATCATTGCCTCAACATTTAGAGGACTTAGCTCAGTGGCTTTTGCATGTTAAATTGCACTCATTCCTCAAACTCAATCGGGTAGCTTCAACTACTACAACAATTTCGACCGGTAGGAGAGCTACAATTGAAGATGTCATGTCTGCTTACGTTCCTAGAAAACAAGGGAAATTTGTGATTGTTGTATGCAATGATTCATAGGATGAACACGATTTTGCTATGATCGAGTGATATTTTGTTGATTTTTATTATGATTATGTTGAAGTTTTGAACTACTTCCTCACACAATGAATTGGTGAAGAAATGACAATGAATGAAGTGACAAGTCGCTTGACCAATATGACTAATCTGGTTCCTTTCTAGCATTTGTTGCTTTTAATGGGTAATCCCACATCCAAGTGTGATTCCAATTGTTTATGATAATCATCCATCCCTATCCCGAGGAGCAGTCCAGCTATCAATAGCTTTCTTAGGGAGTTAGGATGAGTGATTCTATTTATGTTTAGATTGTATCACTTTGACTTAATGTTTTTGGTGTCATAGGGGAATTAGGATGATCCTTTCGCACCCATGGAGTAGTCCGACCATATTGGTCTTCTTTGGGATTGAAGGGTGGCACATCGTAATTCCAAAATGAGTTGTTTTTGCCCCAAGTGGCCTTATGGTTATCTACTCATCTCACCAAAATACATGGAGTGTGAATCACTACAATCATCGAGTTGATAGAGTAGGTAACTGGATACGAGGCCTACCTGAGATTGTGATTTTATGTGATTTTTTTATTATTTTGAACATTCTGATGATCTCAAACCACCAAAGTGTGTTTATTTGCTATTTTTGTGGGATCCCTCAAGGAGGAAGTCCCTTATTTTGATCTATGGATCTGGCCGCTGTCAGGTCCAATGGCCTCTGAGTTCCTGCCTGTGGCCGTTGTCACCTTGAGCGGCCAAGAATTTTGGGCCGCTGACGTCAGCAGTGGCCAAGGCATAATTAAGGAAATATAAAATTTGCATTTCTAGGGTTTGACCTTTCACTTTCACTATTTGAAGATTCACTTTGGGAGCTCTGGTGTGACAGCAACGGTTACGACTTTGGAGTTTGCTGGCATTGAGGACATGGTTGCGTAGGGTGAGACATCAACTGCTAGAGGAGTCAAAGCTTCTCGGGTATTTCTCTTTTCTAAACCCTAGCTCTCTTTTCTCTTGTCTGAGTAAAACTGAACCTCACTAAGTAATGGGTAAAATGAACCTCACTAAACCTGTTGGCAATGAACAAACTCCGTAGTTAGGCTTAGCTTACCCTTTGCTATGGTGGGTTAGTCCCCAATTTTATTTTCTGTTAGTGGCTTTAGCCTAGGGTTTTTGAATTTTTTCGTTATTCACCTACTACTGCTATTTTGAGCATTTTTGAACTTAGCTTAGTTTTTGATGCTTGGGTGGGAATATTTGCTTTCTATTTTGTTTGTTTTCCCTCCCTTTTGTGTTTTTTATGTCACTTTGTAATTTTGCAATTTTTTTTTTTTTTTCTGGCCAAGGGTTCACGGGTTTGCCGTGTCGTCCCTTGGCCACTGTCGCTCGAGTGGCTAGTTCTGAGCTACTGTCGCATAGAGCGGCCAAGTTTGAACCCCAATGGTAAAAAATTTGACCGTTGGGTCTTGGCTGTTGCTTCCTCTAGCGGCTAGGTTTTGACTGCTATAGTCGACAACGAATAAACCTTTAGCCATGTTTTCTTGCATTTTTGTTGGATTTTTATGACATATTTGATTTTTTTGAAATTTTTGATTTGTTTTATTAGGTGCAATCTTATCCTTCTTTTTCTTAGACTTAGAATAGCCCATACTCTTTTGCACCATTTTCATGTTTATTGTGAATTATGCCTTAGATGCATTGTAGTTATGTTTTGTCTTTCTTCTGCTTTGCTTAGATCCTTATTGCTCGGGCTCGGGACTCGAAGCTCCTACTTGACTTACTTCCTAGCTTTGATGATATGGACTGGGCATGGTTCAAAGCTCGTGGGTTATAGTATGTCATAAGGCTACCTTACATCATGGCAGATCAGGCTTACCTTATGGCTCTGGCCCATCACTAGGACCCATGGACTAATACCTTCCACCTCCCAATTGACGAGATGACCATTACATCGAAGGATGTATATAGGATCTTTTGGATTCCATTTGATGGGGTGGCCATTGTCTCTTCGACCACTAATGATCAGGTGGCTATCTTCACTTAGGTGTTTAGAGGGCACTCTATGGATGCTCTCAAGGACACCAAGTTCGGAGGAGTGTCCATCAGTTGCTGGCATAGGGAGGGCATATTTATGATGAGGCATGTCATATTGATGATGGTGATCAGAAATGTTCTTATCCTAGACTGCTCAGGTTTGAGGTTCCCATGGAACCTTCTGGTGATGGTGTAGGATCTATTGGATAGCGAGGAGCCTATCATCTATGCATGGGGTAGATCACTATTGGCTCAGTGCTATGATGAGTTGTACCACATCCATCGGTGAGGACGTGTCAGCATTACCTATAACTTGCTCCTATAGGTTTGGGGATGGGAGCATATTAGGGTAGATCACCCTAAGGGGCTCCCGACTAAGATCACATCGATCGATGCTCAAACATAGTGTTATACTGCTAGATGGGCTCGAGAGCATGAGGAGTGCAAGAGCCACACTTTCACAGGGGAGCTATCCCATTACACTGATGCTTTCACTAGACTTTTGGCTAGATATGTCATGTGGCGGCCTTACCATGAGTGTCCTACTTGGGATGATCCAGCTAGTTTTACTGCTAGGACACGGCACGAGCGATGGCTCATTGGTCATAAGGTTACCATCCGAGAGTATTTCTTCTACTCATGGGTTCTTCGTCAGTATGGGTTGCAGCAGGATGTGCCCTTGATACCATTCTTGTACAGGCACCTCACAACAGAGAAGGACCTACCTCCATGATAGATCATAGAGCTTTTAGATGAGGAGGATGCCCCAGCTATTGACCCTAGAGTGGCTGGGGGAGTTACAGAGGCATACACTCAGTGGTGGGGTGATCAGATGTGGCATGGTATCAGTAGCCTAGGGCATGAGGATGATGGCAGGGGTGATGGTGCAGATCCGATAGGACGTAGAGTCCGAGCTAGGACCAAGGTATGGGGCCAGCCAGCAGAGCAGGTGGTAGTGGAGGATCCTGATGTTCCTAAGGAGGAGGAGGAGTTAGAGCCCAAGGAGAGAGACTCTCCTCTGAGAGCACAGCTGCATGAGGTCGAGGCTAAGCTTCAAGCCACTAAGATCTAGGTACAACGGTGAGATGCTACCATTGAGCAGCTCACAACATAGATACAAGCTCTGCAGGCTACTATTGGGGGTGGCGATGCCAGGATGCAATTTGTTGTTCCTCCTTCTACACCACAGGAGGTTCCAGTGGTAGGTTCAGGAGCAGATGTGGGACATCTTTAGTCTTTGTTGGATGAGCATGAGGAGCAGATCTGGGGACTTGTGGATCATGTCACCCTTCTTCAGATGCAGCTCAGGAGGCATGGGATTGTCCCTAAGGATCCAACAGGTGTGGGTGGTTCGTAGGTCAATGGGCACTCCACCTTGGGGTAGTCTTCCGCCCATCCTAGCCAGAGGATCTAGAATCGAATAGAGAGACCGATAGGCTCGCATCATTCGACTCATGACACCACCACAGGGGGAGGTGGCACTAGAGGAGGTGATGTAGGGGGCTCAGGCTCGATATTTGATTGATGCTTTACTTGGTCCTTGATCCATTTTTGAGGTCGATTGACCTATATGACTATAGCCCATAGGCATTTTTGTACATCCATTGGACTTGACACACATACTTTTATGATAGCTTTGCATTATGACTTATTATGTGTATCGTTTATTGCTCATATTTTTGTTGTTATTTTGTTTTATGATATGATGCGATGATGGTATTATGATGATTTGATGAATATGTTAGATGATAGATGATATTTGAAGATGTTTATATGGATGTGTAGATGCTTATATGATTTGATGATATGATGTGATGTATTTTGATGATGAATGATGAATTTATGATTGTATGCAAATGGATATTGCCTATATGTTTTATGATGTGGTTTATGGATGATTAATGACTTGTTTTTGTGGATATGATGTTATTGCTAAATGCATGTTTTAACTTTGCTTTAATTGTATGCATCTAACTTATGTGGTGGAATGGTATAAATGAACCTATATGCTCTAATCACTTAAAACATACGTAATGCATATGACATTGACAATCTTAATGGGTGATACCATAGAAAGTAAAAAAATAATCATGAATTTAAATAATCACTCTTATCATAAGAATTGATTAAGTATTCATATATGAGATGTAATGGTGTGTAATGTATTTTCTTAATAAGTTTCTATAAATTAAAAGATATAAAGTAGTCAATGGTCGTCTATATACTATTTCTAATATATATGCGGTATCTGTCCTACTATGTTGATACCCCCTAATTTATAGAATCTTATAAAGAATGTGATGGTGTGAATGATGTTATGATTTGTTGCTATGTAAGAATTTTTGGGGCTTTCCGGAGATTCAAACACTCTAGTTACCCTATCAACAGTTGTCTACTGACCACTTAGACTTTTGAAAAGTAAGGCTTTTACCATGGACCTAGTTTTTCATGATCTCTGTGTGTGCATGTGATTGTATATTTTGAGGTAGAACTCAAGCATTTCCTCTGATGTCAGGCGGGATTCTTTCAGCCCATTGCTAAGATCGGGGATCCTCAAGTGTTCATCTCATCCTTATGTTGGACTTAGTTGGACTATACCACTAGGCAATATTGGGTTACCTAAGCTAGCTCATCCACATTCAAACATTGGTCTACACAAATGCATGAAGCAATTGTGGTAGACATATCATCATGCGTAAGGATTTCTCCTTCCAATTTTGTACAATGTTGAGAATTCTAGGGATTCAAGCTTTATTCCTTTTTGGCTTCTTTTTGGCTTTGGATATTTGCTCATATGTAGTGATGAAAATCACTATTTATTTTGATTGATTTTTTTCTTTGAGCGAGGATTTTTGTAGTGATGATAATCACTGTTTATTTTGCTCATATGTAGTGATGAAAATCACTATTTATTTTTTATTGATTTTTTTTTGAGCTATGATTTTTTTTTGAATTTATGATTTGTGTATCGGATTATTGCTTTGAAATATGGACTGTATGCTTGGCCTTTTGAATATGTACTTTGCTTTGGGATTTTTGCTTATTTTGATGTAAGCAAGGGATTTGGATAGGGTAAAGCTTGTCCTTTTGCCAATTCTTAGCACCTTTAAACCGGTTGCACAGGGGGATAAGAAAGGAAAATCCTTTTCGCTTAAGGTAACCTAGACCACTTTGCAGCTTTCATCTTTTCCTTGTACCAGCTAGGACTTTAGTGTTTCAATTAGTGACGGGATCTTGAATATCCAAGGCATTATCACGACTAGACCTTACCTTCTACTAATCAAAGTTGTTTTCCTCAAAAGTTGATAAGATCACTAGGTGTGGTTGATTAACCGAAAAACCTTAGTATATTATGTATAGCAACAAATAATGGTTGTGTTGAAAAACACAATTACACACGTGTGTTAATGGAGGTATGGATTTGAATGATTTGTGCGACAAATTATGGTATCACTTTTAAGGCTCTCATGACATATGCAATTGTAGTGGATATGAAAATGCAATGCAATGATGTGGATGCGAGATGTGAGATGCAATTGTTTTTGTATTTTTGATTTTATGTTGTTTTTGTATTTTTGATTAATTTGACCAAAGGGCTTATTATGCCTTTGGGGCTTTTTGTATTGATTTTGACCAAGCGGTTTGAATTACCCTTGGAGCCTTTGAATTGATGTTGACCAAGTGGTTTGAATTACCCTTGGAGCCTTTGAATTTATGTTTGACCAAGCGGTTTGAATTACCCTTGGAGCCTTTTGAATTGATTTTGACCAAGCGACTTGAATTACCCTTGGAGCGTTTTGAATTGATTTTGACCAAGCGGTTTGATTTACCCTTGGAGCCTTTGAATTGATGTTTGACCAAGCGGTATGAATTACCCTTGGAGCCTTTGAATTGATTTTGACCAAGTGGTATGAATTACCCTTGGAGCCTTTAATTGTATTTTTGAAATTTTATGTTTTTATGCTTTGTTTTGTTTTTGGCATATTTGAATGTTTTTTTGAATTTTGAAATATTTGAATGTTTTTGTTTTTTATGACATATTTGAATGTTTTTGTTTTTGACATATTTGAATGTTTTTGTGTTTTATGTGTAGAATACCTTTAAGTGAATGATATTGAGAGGTTCAGGCTCCTCAACACCATCTAATGATATAAGGCGATATGCTCCAGGCCCAACTCTCTGTGAAATCATGTATGGACCTATCCAGTTTGCCGTGAACTTATCTCGTAGATGTGGTGGCAGATTCAAATTCTGCTAGTTTTCTTTGAGCACTAGATCTCCAACCTTGAATTCCCTTAGGTGGACTTTACTATTGTAATCTCGTGCAAGGCGATTCTGGTAAACGCGAAGATGCTCTAAAGCATTGACTCGGCGTTCATCAAGAAGCATCAACTAATCAAGGTGGCCTTTCCGTGCATCATCATCATCTATGAAGTCCTTTAATGCTATGCGTAGAGTCGGAATTTCCAACTCTAGTGGTATGATGGCCTCAGTGCCATATACTAGTGAAAATGGTGTTGCCCTAGTGGGCGTCCATATACTAGTCCTGTATGCCCATAGTGCAAGAGGCAATTGCATGTGCCAATCCTTGTGATTGTCTTGCACCGTCTTCCTCAAAATGGAGACTATTGTTTTGTTTGAGGATTCTGCTTGCCCGTTTGCTTGTGGATAATAAGGCATTGAAAAACTATGCTGAATATGGTATTTGTTCATTAAAGCATGCACATTTTTGTTCTTGAAATATGGCCCATTATCCGATATTATCTTAGAAGGGACCCCAAAACGACTTATGATATTGTGGAGTATAAACTCCACAATCCTTGGTCCAGTTTTTGATGTTAAGGGGATCGCTTCTACCCATTTAGTGAAGTATTCAATGGTCATTATGATGAATGTGTGTCGACCTGAGGATGGGGGTGAGATCTTCCCAATCAAGTCTAGTCCCCACTGCAAGAATGGCCATGCTTCCTGGATGGGTTGCAAGGCTTGCAATGGCAAGTGCATTAGATTTGCATGATGTTGGCACTTACTACATTTCTTGACATACTCACAGCAGTACTTTTCCATTGTGGGCCAATAGTAACCCATTCTCAAGATGCACTTAACGATGGCCATGCCACTGAAATGGCCTCCACATGTTCCGTCGTGAGCTTGCGAAATTGCCCAGGATGCTTCCTGGGGCTCAAGACAACAGAGTAATACTCCATCATATCCTCGTCTATAGAGGATTTATCCTAGCAAGATGTATCTTGTTGCTCTCTATTTGAACGTTCACCTTTCAGTATGCGACAAACCTTGAGGTACTATTCCAAGCTTCAGGAAGTCCCACAGTTGGGAAAGCCAATCCTGATAAGCCACGACTTCTATAGAAAAGACGACTTGCTCTTCCTGTATTTTTGAGCTAGTGAACACGTATTGAGGAACAACTCTATGGTGTATGGTTGCACCACACTCCATAGGTCCTTGGGAGATCAAATACCCCCAAGGTTCTATTTGCAAGAAATATCTGGCTACGAAGGACCAATCCTGATTTGGCTCGATGTTGATCATGTTGATTGATTCTTGATTGTCAAAAGCTTCACGACATATTGCTGAGTGCGAAAGCACTTTCACATGGATGGTTGTAAAATCAGTGGATGGATTCTGAGGGATTAAGGATCCCAAAGAGGCCATGGTGTTCATAAATCTATTTGACATATGAGGGATTGCCTCGATGTCGTACCATTCTAGCTAGGCTAGGTAAGTGTCAACAAGTTCCTTGTAAGTCTTTAGGAGTGGGCACCTGCATTGGAATAGTCCTTTGACCTAGTTTACTATGAGCAAGGAGTCACCAAAGATATTCAATCTTTTAATGCCCATTTCTACAACTATTTGGAGTCCTAGGATCAATGCTTCATATTCTATATTATTGTTTGTGCATGGGAAGTCTAGTTTGAATGATAAGGGCAATGGAGCACCCTGTGGTGTGATAAAGACAATCCTTGCTCTACCTCCTTGTTCACACTTTGAACCATCAAAGAACAATGACATGTCTCTTTCTTTCTTAGGTTCTTCAAGTTTTGGCGGATCTGATAATGCAAAGACCACATCATCAGGCAATTCTATAGTGAGAGGCTTGTTATCCTGAAGAGGTGCCTCTACTAATTGATCTTCTATGACTTATCCCTTGATGGAATTTTGGCTTATGAACTCTAGATCAAATTCTGTCAATAGCATGATCCACTTTGTGGTACGTGTATTATGATATGTCTTGCTCATCATGTACTGCAAAGAATTTTGTTTTGATATGATGTAGGTCATATGGCTCAACATGTAGTGTCGCAACTTTCGAGTTGCAAAGACCACTGCTAAACACAAATTTTCGACATACGCATATCCTAGCTCATAACTCACCAAGGTGCGACTAATGTAATATATGGCTTGCTCTTTGTCTTGTGCATTATTTTGGGCTAACATGGTGCCCAATGTGAAATTAGTAGCTAATATATATAGTAAAAATGGTATGTTTGGCCTTGGTGGAGCCAATACTGGCGGTGTTGCTAGATAAGTTTTGATCTCTGCAAAGGCTTGATGGCATTATTCATCCCAATGAAAGGGGACCTCCTTGCATAGCAACCGATTCATAGGTTGACATTTGTCTGATAATTGCACGATGAATATTTTGATGGATGCTATCTTGCCTTGTAGGCTCCTCAACTCCCTAATGTTGGTAGGGGCGGCCATTTCTAGTATAGCCTTTACCTTTGTAAGATTGACTTCAATGCCTCTCTTGGATACGATGAATCCCAAAAGCTTGCCATAAGTTACGCCAAATACACACTTCTTAGGATTCAATCGGACATTGTGTTCTATGAGGCGATCAAAGATTTGTCTAAGGACTTCGACGTGCTCTTGCCGCAACAGGGACTTGGCCAGTAAGTCATCCATGTAATATTCCAAGATCTTATGCATATAGTCATGGAATATGTATGTCATGGCCCGTTGATATGTGGCACCAACATTTTTGAGACCAAATGGCATCACTTTGTAATAGAATGTTCCCCATGGAGTAATGAAAGTAGTTTTATGTTGATCTTCGAGCTTAATCCAGATCTAGTTGTATCCAAAAAAACCATCCATTAGGGAGAGCATTTCATGACCTATGGTTGCATCTACAAGAGCATCTATGTTTGGCAATGAGAATGAATCCTTTGGTGTTGCCCTATTTAAATCTCTAAAATCCATGTAGATACGGACTCTTCCATCAGGTTTCCCCATGGGTACCATGTTTGACACCCACTCAGGGTAGTCAATAGGAACTATGAATACTGCATCCAATAGTTTTTGCAATTCATTCTTCACCATCAAAGTGATGGTTGGATGCATTTTCCTTAGCTTTTGCTTGACTGGATTCTTCATGGGATCCAATGAAAGGTTGTGAACAACTAACTTTGGATCTATCCCTGGCATGTCTTTGTAAGTCCAAGCAAAAATATTTGGCCTCTCTTTGAGGAGAGGAATTAGGATGGCTTGTTCCTCTGGAGATAGAATTTCTTCAAACTTGAATTTCCTTGGTTGGGTAGGATCATTGCTGATGTCCACCTTGAAAGTCACTTCTATAGCCATATGTGACCCATCCTCTAGCTAATGAGGTGTGGGTATCAAATGAATGTCATCGATGGGATTTACAGGACCTAGTGACTCAGGTTCCAAACCAACATGGAAGATGTCATACATACAACCTAATGTAAAATGGAACGACTGTAACATATCTTCATTGGGGAAGAGGTCTTCTGGATCTATGGGTGAATTAGCACGATCCCAATTAATAGCCTCTATATCAAGATGCAATTATTTGGTAGGATCTACTAGATTATGAAGTGGAGTGGTTAAATCAATGGAGATCATGTTGATGGATGGAATAAAGTCTCCAGGACCACATGGGTGTAATCTTGTCTTAGGGGTTTCCCTTCCATACTCATGATGAGGTTATGGAGGAATGGGAATTTTTGGATCTAGCCCATGAGTAGGGCGGAAAATAGGATCATTGGGCTCTAATCACTCTCTAAATGTAGGTGGAGGGGGATTGACCATCCGATGAATAGCAGCTAGGTCAACAGGTCTCCCCAAAAATCATAAATGAGGGTCTATGGCACGAAGTGCCACCTCTCTCTCTACTAGCTCGTTGACTTGTTGCAAGTGGTGAGGTCCAAGAAAAGCCATCTCGGTCTCATCCTCAATGTCATAATCACTTATCTAGAAATTGTCTTGGCCCTAAGTAGGCCATATCTGTTTCATCTTCATATTATTTGCCACTTATGAAGAATCCATTTGCATTTGTCTCTTGCCCCAAAGTCAGGGGTTGATGGCTTAGGCCTAAGTAGGCTCTTTCTATTGAGTCTTCTGATTCATAGTCACTTTCATCTGATGTATACCCACTCTCATCATGGATGGACCATGTGAATATTTGTAAATAGCGAGGCCCCTGGTAGGCTAAGCCAAGTTGCGCCTCATCATCACTTGCTTCATATCCATTCTCCTCATCCCATGAGTTGTACCCTATTGGGGTGGAATCAATTGAGATGTTTGGATGGTAAACCTTTGGTGGTGGTATGTTTACTATGGCCACTTGTTTGTTGCTCAAATTTCCTATTCTTATGGGGTGATAAGGAATGAAATCAATGTCTTCTCCTAACCCTAAGCTTAATATTTCCAATGCTACTGCAAGAGAGTCATCTCAACCTCTGATATAATAGCCTAAGCCAAATCTATCAGAGGAAAGCTGATATTGTGGATCATATGGTCGCCTGTGTCCCTGATCATATATGCCAAGGCCATAGCCATGCCAATGGTAATGCTCAAAGTAGCTTAGATTAAACTCAGGGTTAGAGAGGTAACGAACATTGACCATGAATAATTTGTCACTATCCTCTTCTATATCTGAAGACTTATGAGCATAGTCCAAGCCAACATAGACAAAATTGGTTTGGTTGGGAGGGATTCCAAGTGGAACCACTATTCCCATGGGTGGCCTCAAGTCCTTAGGCCTTCCTATGTCTTGTTTAGACTAAATTATAGGCATAAATGTGATGTTCTACACAAGGTACTCCCCTATGCCTATGCTCACCAAGTGTATTGATGCATGTGATGTGGATGACCCTATGCATGATATTGGTGAAGCAGGGTGATAATCACTATCTTCATCTTGATCCTGAAGATCTTCCTCTTCCATAGGACTTGGCATTTCAGCGATGGCTAAAGTTGGCACTTCCTTGGGCTTTTCTTTCTTAACTAAGGGTGCCTTTATCTTCTGATTATCTTTTGTTTTTGATGTTGATGGTACTTTAGAAGCATTGACTAGTTTGAGTGCACCAAAAGGTGTTGACGTGCATGGGTATTTCCTTACCCCTTTGTCTTCATTATCCATTTGTGTCATTGGGGATGAAGGTACCACGTACAGGTGAGTAGACGAGATTATAAATTCTCTTGGAATTTTCAACTGATTGACATATTTAAAAGGCTCTTCATCGGCCAGACCCACATAGACTATGTTCTCATGTGCATACTTGACACACTGGTACAATATCAAAGGCACACACTTCATGGCCCTTATCCAAGGGCACCCTAAGAGGATGTTGTACTGCATAGATCCTTCTAAGACATGACACATCATGGGGATGGTCTTGTGCCCCACCTTGATGGGTAGGACTATTGTTCCCACAGTATTGCATAAAGCATCATTAAAAGCTCTCAATGTGTAAGCTCCTGGAATGATATTAGACTTGGTGATCTTGAGGTGCTCTATTGTAGTTGTTGTGATAATATTTATCGATGAAAATATATCGACCAAGACCATCTTGAAATGTAAGTTGTTGATTACTGCTACAATGTTTAGCGGAGGGTCTGGTAAGGCAACAAGAACTGTCTTAATCTCATGATCATAGAATCGAATCACAGGTTCCTAGAATTCTTGTACTTGTCCCACAAAGTGAGTGAATGCATTCGCATCTTGCGGTTGGAGCTCAATTGTCCTTAAAATCTCCATTAGAGTATCCCTATGCTTTGGGGACTGTTGTATGAGCTCATATATGGATAACTTAGCTGGAGTCATCTATAGGTTTTGCTCCAATCTACTCGAAATAGTCACCACAGGTCGCGTTGGTGGACCTGGAAGGTTGTCTTACCTTTGCCTAGGAGTGGCTGGGATGTTCATGGGAGTTGCAAGTGGTTGCGGTTGACCATACCACCTAGTCCTTGTTGCTATGTTAACAATCTCAACCATCCCAATGCATCCGTGGGTAGGTATGTTAGCTTAAACCTTATTGAATTGGACCTCTTGCTCTCTAGGGGCCTCATGATTGAGCAATGGGTTTCTATATATGCCCATGTCTCTATTATCGGGAGCCAGTGGGTTGTCAACTTTGAGTTCTCCCACCTCAATCATGTTTTGCAATTGATGCTTAAACCCGACGCAAGCCTCAATATCATGCCCCGATATCCTGTGATAAGGGTAAAATTGATCTTCCCTATATCCTTTTGGCTTAGGATGGTTGGGATATATAAGTGGTATATCAAGAAATCTGATCCTCCTGGCCTCGCTCAATTGATTAGAGATTGATTGCATTGATTCTATCAGAGGCATGAAATAACGAGGCGGCTTGCATTCTCGATTTCTTCCCTGATTGTTATTTTGGTTGTAGTTGGTCGATAGGGGATGTGCTTGATAGTTCTGGGGTTGTTGTCCACCCCCATACTTGGGTGTAGCCAATATGACTTGATTTACTGGATTAGGTTTGCCCTAATTCTGCTTGTAGTTGTCATTCTTACCATTATTGTTCCACTCCTTGTTTCACAGTTTAATGGTTCCCTCATCTACTTTTATTTCTTCGATGAGCTTGGCATGTGCCAAAGCTTCCTCAAACAAAGGATACTGCTAAAGTTGTAGCAAGAGGGAGATGTGTTTAGAGAAAATTTTTGTGAATATGTGAATGATATCTTCTGTGGGAATGAAGAATGATAATTTTACCATGACTTTTCTCCATATATTCCCATAATCCATTACTGGCTCGTCATAATACTATTTCAAGTTGGCCAGGTCTAAAAGGTTTACCTTCTTATTAGAACCAAAGGAGAAATGCTTTAGGAATGCATTTATTAGTTTCTCAAAGTTGGTTATGTTGTGCTTAGGTAGTTGATTGAACCATTGAGTGGCAGCACATAAAAATGTCTATGTTCTTAGCATGAGAGCATCACTGTCTTCAAGATGAAAATAGGTGTTGATAAAATTGGTGACATGCTCTTGTGCACACTCTTCACCCTTAAATTTTTATAACCTAGGTATCTCAAAGTTCTTAGGATATGGAGGGCTAGGGATTGATGGAAACAATGGTTGGTTGTGTATTTTGCTCAATGTTGGTGAGTTCCCAACTACCTCTTGTTTCTCAAAGATTTTCATATTTTTAGCAAGCTCTTGAGGACAGATTCCTCCTCTTGTAAGCCTACTCACAGTGGCAATGGAGGTAACTCTCTATCCATTTTATTTGTTCCATTTTTCTCCCTCCTACGAGGGGACTCAGGATTGTGATCTTGGTTTGTTGTTTTTGCCCTTCCTCCACTAGTTGGATTTTGTTCATGGTTTGGTGGGGAATTTCATTATGGGATATCTTGTCTATTGTGCATCTCCTTAGGTGAATCAGTACATCTAGTTATTTGGTGATCACCACCATTTGTCTGTAAATTTTTAAGATCTAGCCACTCAGCTTGATCTATTAAATGCTACTCATGTTGCCAAAAGAGTCTTTCTCTTTGTTTCTCTTTCTCGAGAGCTTCCACTAGCTCTCGCTCCTTATGTAATACATTTTATAACCACATCATTCGGTAAATTTGTGTTGTTATAGAATAATCATGATTAGCTGACTCTGTTCTTGTTGTCTTGAATTACAAATTCCTCGAGGAGGTTTTTATTGTATCTGTACTCTTTCTAGCTAATGTGACTTGCTCAATGTACTATTGAGTATCCCTAATATCAGACTCCATGCACCTACTATGGGGTCACTCTGAGGTACCCCCAGACTAGGAGATGTATTTAGAAGTTATATTTTGTGAGCTTCCAAATGCAGAGTTCTCAGTAGCTACAATTATTTGGGTTGGTTGTGTAGAAAACTGATCCAACCCATCTAGTTATCTGGTTTTCCATGGCTGGTCCCATGGGGTGCCATTCACTCCTATGAGGTCATAGTATATAGGAAAATTTCCTTTTGTGTGAAGGGTTTTTTTGTTAGATTCCCATGGCCAAATGTAGCTCTAGTTTCCTGCATTTCAGTAGGCAAACCTATTTCATATGTTTCTTATGAGTCTTGAGGTGTTGCAATTCTTGTTTGCCTTCTTGATGAAGAGGGATTTATGGTAACATGTTTTCTCCATGTGGATGGAGATGTAGCAGTCTCATCATACCTATGTGAAGAATGAGTCTTAGAACCTTATTTATGTCCATGTGAGGAGGAAGCCCTTGAAGCTTCCTTGCATATTTGAGTTTTTTCTGTGTTTAGAGGAAGCCATTGAGGTCTCCTCATGTCTCCTTGATGAGGATGGTTGTGAAGCCTCTTTTTGTTTATGTGACTTTGTTCCATGATGTGGTTCCTTGCTTGGGGTTTCTCGAGGAGATCCCAAAGGGTTGAGTTATCACCCCTTAGGCTTGTGGAGCTACATCTCATGATCTTAGAGGTAGGCCGTTCAATGTTACTATGACTCCGCCTATGGGTATGAGTTGCTTCTGTCTCCTCCTTGGTATCAAAATGAGGGTGCTTACTTCTTGTTTTGACCATGTTGTCTTATGAATTGATCTTTTGAGTTGCAATTTAGGAATAACCATACAATACCAAGCAATTATTTATCTTGATTATCGATTTAAGTGTGCCTTAAACTGTTTGGTGTATTTTGATGTGTTGTTATTTTGATTTCTTTGCTCTTGTTCTTGGATTAAGAATGTGAAGACTCATGCATAGTGACAATCAAGTACACCCATGCCAAACATGATATTATCAAAAAAAGCTAGGGTACATCGTTGAAGATCCAATGGAGGGTTCGCCTAGCTCTTCCACTCTGAACCAATGATTGTTCTAATAGTAGGAGACCATTTGAGCACAAGTAACTTAGTGTCACTATAAGTAAGTTTCTCAATCCATTTATAGGAAGCTCTAGGGAGCAAAATAGTGGAAGGAGATGAATTCCAACGTCACCGGATTGAATTGAAGGTTGGTGATGAAATCAAACTCCCCAATGTTTAAATGAGATGTGCGTGTGTGGTGTTCATTTTAATATTGCGTAATAGAAAGTGCATCATATAACAATAATGAATATTTCCTATATTCCTAAGTGCAAAAATATGTTTCAATATTCAGGAAGATGCATGAACTACTATGATTTGTACGAGCGCACTTTATTTCATGCAACTATGGTTTCTAGCAAGGCCTCAAAGTAAGCAAAAAACATACAATGTCTAGCATTTTGGATTATAGAGTAAAATTTTTAGGCATAAGCCACTTTTCCTAGCAACACCTAGTGAAAAATTTAAAAGAATATCTAAGATATGCGAAATTATTCATTATTTCTCCTTTTATTATTTCAAATTTCAAAACATAAATGTGCTTTAAGTTCTCTATTTTAGACACACAAAAGTAGATAGAAAGCTGTAAAATATCAGAGAAGCTATAGAAACCTTTGATCCAGCTCAGAGAGTTGGTGTTTTGACCTCTACTGCACTCCAATTCTGGCCACTGTGGACCAGAGCAGCTGGTTCTTGGTTGTTGTAGCTTAGAGCGACTAAGCTCTATTGGCCACTGTAGCTCAGAGCGGCTAGTTTTTGGCCGTTGTAGCTCAGAGCGGCTAGACTTACACACAAAATTAAGTTAGTATTCTAGAAAAAAATGAAAAATTAGTGGAGGTCCCACCGTGATCCCCATATGTAGTGACCCTGGGATGCACGCACCACCCATTTTAACCCTACTTGCAACGCTATTAAAAACCCAAGATGAAATGGAAGACAAGAAGAAAAGGCATATAACACAAAATAACAAATATGGATCTATTTATTTATATTGAAACTCGGTTACATGTTGGTCCCTCTTAGGGATACCCATTTCGATACAATAAGTTACAAATAGGTAAATAGTGCCACTTTTGTGAAGATATGGTGCGCTCATAAAAGGCTTCCCGGTTCTGTACATGAAAATGTATGAGGACTTATAGATGCCTCCTTCTCCAAGTTTATTTCCTAGAGGGACCCCTTTTGCTCTCATATGTTGTAGATTCCATCCGATGAACCTATGGCCCTGTAAGCAATGAAACAAAAACACATGCTTAGATGTCCAAGATTGCCTCCCCGGATGAGGTTGTTAGTAATAAAAGAATGTAACTAAAATATGATGAAACTATACCATGAAATCATGTAAATCTATGCTAATGATATGAAAACATGAAGAAATAGAATAAAATAAGCTATGTCTAAAACCTAAGCTAAGCCTATGGGCCACTATCCAAGACAACGACCGCTAAGGTAAACCTTGCTCTCTTTACCCCAAAGTTATGGGTCAAAGCCTGTATCTGATGTCAAAATAATAGGTATTATGCTCTTCAATTCGTCAGGGCTTCACCATACATGTGATCTCCAAGGGAACTCTCCAAGTCTTAAAATATCTCCTCAAAAGAAGATGTATCTATGATAGAATATGATGCCTTATGATATCTTGGTGCTCTTAGGCTTACAACTTTTATAGTGTGAAAACCTAGGTCTATGTCCAAACCCTAGGAATGAATTTCTCATGCGTAGTGTAAGTTAGCATGAGAATATTTTATCCTTTGTATATGCTTGGAGGTCAGTTAATTAAATTTTAAATGCAAACTCAAGTCTCCTATGTAAACTAATGCAAATTTACTCCCGATCACCTTTATTGCATGCATACTACCACTTCCTCCTATGATTAGGCTTGTTTATTTGCAAAATTGATTCTTATGGCTTAGCTGCTATCGTCTGTAGTGGCTAATATCTAGCCACTGTTGTTTGCAGTGGCTAAGGTCTGGCTGCTCTAGGCTTGAGCGGCTAAGATATGACTGCTATTGGCTTGAGCGACTAGGCTTGGATGGCTTTAAAAGACCCCAAATGAGTGGTGAGAACCACTATTAATGCTTGAAAAGTCCAATATTATGTCTTATGCTCTTATGAGTGTGTCTATGTGAGCAGCTCCCCTAAGAATGACACGATTTAGGTGTCTACACTTCCTTAGAACAAAAAATGGCTAGGAAGAAACTTTTGGGAAGAAATGATAGAATCACTCTTGGATACTTCCAACTCCTATCAATCAATTTTCTCAAGGTTGAAGCCCCTAGCCAATACCCATTAAATTTACCAAAAATTACCATATCTTGGAGCAATGAGGATCTATCTGAGGTGCACTCACTAACCTCTACCACTAGGGATGATCCTAAGGATTTAACTATAAATTGATCCATAGAAAGGAAACTAAAACTCAGAATCTAATTAAATTTATCTAAACGTTCTATAACAAATTGTAGACACCTAAAACATGTTATGTTTAGGAGACTACTCATATGGACACCTTTGCAGACCATATTAATGAGCTTGGACATTTACAAGACCAAGTAGTGGTTCTAACTTAGGCAATCTAGGCCTATACAAGCTCATCCACTAAAAACATCAGTGGCTAAGATCCCAGTCGCTGATGATCAGAGTGGGTAAGGGTAGCCTACCCATAGCCACACTAAGCAATAGTGACTAGCCCTGTAATCAACTTGAACTTCTTGAGCCGAGAAAAATTAGTTGCAACAACCCAAATTGCAACAGTTATGGAGTGATTTTGGGCTACGAATCTTCTAGAGGGTTCCTCCCAACTTCTCAGGCTAACTAATTCTTGATCTTGGCTTCCTTGAGAAGCCAATATTAGGATTTGGGGAAGTCTATTTATAGGCCCCCTAAAGAGACTAATGATCCCAAATTGAATACCACAAAGCTCTATAAAATTGGAGAATGAACTTGCAGCCTTTGAAGAGTGCCAAGATATTGTCCAATTGGAGAATGATATTTGTTACTATGTTAATGGAGCTTACAATAGCTTGAGGATTAAGCTTACCATTCCACACCAATCCATAGAAAATTCAAGACAATTCAATCACAAATCTATGTTTAGAAAACCAAGCGACCCTTGACCATCAATTCAATGAAGGAATTATACATCATCAAGCCTGATTTCAAGAGCAGATCACTTTTCCATGGCCACTATTTTCAATAGCAACCTGCAGGCTTAACTATTGGATTCAACAGTGGCTAGAAAAGCCAACTGCTATGAGCTATCCCAGTCATTTATGATCAGAGTGGGTAAGGGTAGCCTACCCATAGCCACACTAAGCAATAGTGACTAGCCCTACAATAAAATTGACCTTCTTGAGCCGAGAAAAATTAGTTGCAACAACCCAAATTGCAATAGTTATGGAGCGGTTTTGGGCTACGAATCTTGTAGAGGGTTCCTCCAAACTTCTTAGGCTAACTAATTCTTGATCTTGGCTTCCTTGAGAAGCCAATATTTAGGATTTGGGGAAGTATATTTATAGGCCCCTTAAAGATACATAATGATCCCAAATTGAATACAACAAAGCTCTATAAAATTGGAGAATGAACTTGCACCATTTGAAGAGTGCCAAGATGTTGTCCAATTAGAGAATGATATTTGTTACTATGTTAATGGAGCTTCCAATAGCTTGAGGATTAAGCTTACCATTCCACACCAATCCATAGCAAATTTAAAACAATTCAATCACAAAGCTATGTTTAGACAACCAAGCGACCCTTGACCATCAATTCAATGAAGGAATTATACATCATCAAGCCTAATTTCAAGAGTAGATCACTTTTCCATGGCCACTATTTTCAATAGCAGCCTGTAGGCTTAGCTGTTGGATTCAACAGTGGCTAGCAGAGCCAACTGCTATGAGCTATAGCAACTAGAGTTTGAAATTTAAAATCCTTTGATTTAGCCATAGATTTACATTTATTAACATAAATTTAGCTTAACTTAGCATAGATTAATCACATTTCATGTATTTCCATTGTTTATTCACAGTTTCATAGGCATATTTACTTTCATTTGTGCATTTCATGTATTACTTTACATGCTTTCATATATTAGGTCCCTTTATGCTTAATTTGCAAGATTATATGCATCTTTAGATTCCTTTATATGTTTCAATCTTTGCTTCATGCTTATTTGTCAATATTTTAGGTAATTTTATGCATATTTATATATGTTCATACATTCTTTACATATTTTCTCTATTTCATGTACTTTATTGGAAATTAGCCTCATCATGAGAGGCTTCATGTGCTACCAATGTGCTTTGTTGTTTCCTTACATGCAGATAACAGATCTCTTAAAGACAAAGCATATTTTAAGACTTTTCCTCTTGATATTTGAGGAGGCATCCTAGTAAGCCCTCAAGAAAATTGGTGTTAAAGTGAAGACCATTCAAGTGCATATCTCCCTATTGAGGGGCTTCAATTATTGTAACATTTGTATCAATTTGAGTTACTCCCTAAGAGGGAGAGATTGTAATAGAGCTTCATCATTTTTAATAAAAGATCACCCTAATTTATTGAATATCTTTTATTTATGCAAATGATTACTTGATTTCCTTTGTCAAATTGTTATATGCTTGCAGTAGTGTAGATGCATGGTTTTTACCTTTATACACATGGTGATCATGTTCGAACTGGCCCTATTTTTGTGTTTCTAACTTGGGTTTTTATGTTTTCCCTATTGCAGGCTCAACCACTCTAAGCAACAACAGCTAGCAGTCCTAGCCACAGATGGTGTCAGCAGCTAGCATCATGGCCACCCTGATCAACAGTAGCTAGTAGAAAACATAGATAAAAATAGTCAGCAATCTATTTCTCCATTAGATGAGGATTCCATAGTAAGTGGTCTTCTCTGCATTTTTTGTATTTTGTCTATCTGAGTGCAAATTATAGATTAATTACAAAACATAGCAAAATGTTAAGGGTAAATTTATGAGAATTCTATGTTTGTTGCTAGCTGCTTTTAGGAATAGTATCTTGTGTTATTAGCTACCCTAAAATTCCATGACTAGGTTTTTTTGACTGCTACTCTGTATAGCGACCAAGTCTGTTGCCTACTATACATAGTATTGGCCCCTATTTAGATTGTGTTTTAGGGTTTACTTGTTTGGGACTTGATAAAAGGCCAATATCATGTTAATTTTGCATTAGAAATTCTAAATTTTAAAGAGCATTTAGTCTTGCATTTTTTGAAAATGAAACATTATTTTCTAGGCATGTAGAGAAAAATCATGAATGCTTCTTGATGCATCTTTCCTTAATGCAAAATTAAAAGGAACACACACACACCACAATCCAAATTAAACATCAATGATGTTGGGCTTTCAAATCCAACATATTGATCAAGACCAATGGTGGAAGTTATTACCACTCATTTGGCTTGTTAGATATTGTATCATCAGGATCCATCCATGGCCAAGGCTGATTCAAGAATTATCCTATCCATGGAAAATTGCATGCATTCCTCTTTAGAGGGGTGTATCATTGACCATGGTGTGCTGGATGAGAATTGATAGTACCTATGCTCCTTGCCTAGGTATGGATTTCATCTCCATATCTCGGGGGATAGACAACCTGGATGTCATTACTAAGTTTTTCGTTACGAGTATATAGGTGAAAACCTTTAACAATATAAGAGAGTACATCAACAATTACAAAATAAGATAAGAGTTAGATTGTATACTCAACAAATCAAAATGCACCAAATAATTTTAGGGATCACAAAGAAAACTTAAATGAGATAATCATCTTGTATACTTTTTTTCCTTAAAAATTACATACAATATAATTCACAAGTTATGGTTGATACACGGGGTCACCGCTCTTGACCCACAATCAAGGTAAAAATCAATACCCCAACCAACACAAAAAATAATGAAGTTGAACCTCCCACATAGAATTCTCCTAAATGAAGTTCAACTAGCATTAGAGGTGATAACTCAACTCATGGGGATTCTCATCAAAACACCCCAATTAGAGGATAAAATACAAGATCCTCGTGTGATACAAATGAGGGTGGTTCAAGACCCCCATTGCACAAGATAGGTATAGACAAGATTCACCTAATGAGGGGCAATATGAAAGGGTAACATTAGATCACAAACCTACAAAGACTCCAAATCATACCGACCTAGGAGGTTTATGATAGATCTCAATACTACTGGGGTAAATGGTACACCTCCTAACCAACCTTGGAGAACTAGTTAAATCAATGGACTAGATCAAGTGCTAGGAATATTAGGATGTAGGACCTCTAATGGTCACTCTCATTATGAGAATACTGACATAACCAAAAAGCATGCAAATATCTACTATATTAGTCTATAGTCATCATAAAAGCGTAAAAGCTTGACACATTGCATACATTCAACAAAATGATATTTCTTGTATTGATTATGAATTAATCTCTGTTACGAATATACCCCTCTTAGGGTCACTTGAATGATGATACAGTATATACAATTGCCAATGCCCTCAATAGGGTAGGCGCATTAATATTGCCCTTTGACTAGTCACAAACTACCTTGGGGTGGAGTTGATCCCCTTCGTGATGTGGAAGGATTATGATATAGAATCCTCTTGTACCTATATTCCTAAGATAAAAAAACAACAACACATGATCAAAAAGATAGATAGCCTCTCATGATGAGGCACTTTAAAGAAACATACATGATAATGCCATTAAACTAATGATCAAGAAAACATAAAGAAAAACCTTTAAACTATGCTAATTGAATAAAGATTTGTAATATAGCATAAAGGAGATCGTTAGACAAATAATGCATGGATCAGATAAAAAATAGAAGCATAAAGATGCATAAAATATCCACAAATGTCCTAATTAATGCAAAGCATAAACTATCTATTCTAAGATAATTCTCATGGTCATAATTCTTCTGAATTGCAATTAAACCTAAGAAATGATTAATCTAACCTATTTAACTATACATAAATGAAAAGGTAAGGTGATATGTCACCTATTACAAACCGCAACTCTGGTGAGCGATCTACACTATGAACCATGGCTAATAGCCATGGTTTGACCTTTGATAGATTTACCCTTAAAATCAGGGGCAATGGATTTGATCTCCTTGTCCAAATTGATGTTCAAGGATCGCCTTCATTGTCCTCAGACTGATTTTGTGGTCAATTCGGTGTGAAGGACATTTGTTTGCCTGGATTCATGCTTCTTGACTCTCCTAAGCACCTAGGGCATACATAATGCAATTCATCATGAATATTGGCAAAATGGTCAGATATTAAGTGTAATAGCTCTATCGCAAGAACGGACGCAATTTTGACAATATCAGGGTATCTACGATCTCAGGGATCTTCTGTTGACTTTGATTATGATTATGAAATTATGAATACCCCCTCAAGAAACAAGTCAATGAGGGTAATGACAATGTATGAAGCGATGAAATCGCTTGACCACAATGAATGATCCTAAACAAATTTAGATTCGAGCCTTTTAATACCTTGGGTAGGCCTAGTTTAGCTTATGATTGCAACCCTTAGTAGTAGTTGCACATTTTTATCCCATGGAGCAGTCAGGCTACAATGCCCGTCTTAAGGAATCAAAATGATACAAATGCAATTAGACTTGTGTTGAATCATATTTGTCGATGATTTGCTGAAAGATGTCATAAAAGAAATGATAATTTTACCCCAAATATCCTTATGGTGATGTACTCATCTTTTCGGATTACATGGATCACAACTCGCTGCAACCGCCAAGTGTATAAGATAAATCACTGAATACGAGGCATATTTGGTTTTGAATTATTTGATTTTTTTGTTTTAATTTTGCATTTATTTGATTGATCTTGGTGCTTTTAACATCACCAAATTTGCAATTTTGATCATTGATTTTGAATTTTTATCTAATGGGAGTCATTAATTTATTTTTTTATACCTTCCCATGGTGGGTTTTGAGTGCATTTAATGCTAGATGTGGATCATGAGTATGGTCTACGATTTAATTTTTCAAAATTTGGGAACCGTGGGTCATACCTACGGGTGAAAAACCCTAGTTCCGGAACTGTAGGTGTTAGCTACGGTTCACCGAGACTAGGAGAACCTATAAATTGAATTCCCATTTGAATTTTTTTATTATTTTCTTGCAAGCACTAGCAACTTGAGAGATCTAAGAGTGAGAAAATATTCCTTGACCCGAAATGCTACCACACTACCATAATTACACTCGTCTACTTCGATGGTGGATCCTGATCAGCCATCTACTAGCCGAGGTCGGGATGCGGACAAGGTAACTCGAAATCAAGACCTCACACTCAACAAAAATAAAATGAACCACATTAAGTAATGCGGATAATGAACTTCACTAAACTGCTGGTAATGAACCCCACTAGTCTAGGTTAGCTTAGGTTTTTAATTTTTTGATTTAGTGGACTAGGAGGGTACTCGAAATGGGTGCCTCTCCTAAACCATAGTTGGTAGTTGTGGTTCCCAATTGGCAAATTGGGACCACATGTTTCAGCTATGGTTAGGATTCAAAAATCCCAACAGTCAAAATTGATCGCATGCGAACCGCAGGGTTGATCCATGGTTCGACAACTTTAGAAAAATTTGACTAATTTTGCTAATTTTTTTAGATGTTTTTGTCATTTTTAGCCTTGTTTTTAGCTCTATTTAGCTGGATTTTGTCTTACATTATGCTTTTTATTTCAAAAATTGACTTCTAGAGCCCGAGAGCTTGAAATTATGAAGACTCTCTGTGAGTATCTTTCTGATGACGATCAATATTGGTTCCGAGTTTTTGGGTTCGACTATGTCATGGATTTTCCCACTATTAGGGTAGATCAAGCCTACCTAAATATGTTGGACTGATGCTAGAATGCACAGACCAACACATTTCACCTGCCTATAGGTGAAATGACTGTTACCCTGAAGGATGTCTACAGGATCTTTAGGATCCCTATCGATGGTGAGGACATCGTATCCTCTACCTCCGAGGTAAAGGAGGCTATTTTTGATTCTATCTTCAGTGATCAGAGTGAGGATGCTTAGGAGGTGATTTACCATGGAGGGGTGCACATCGATGACTGGTATCATGAGGATGTCTTATCTGCATAGGAAGCCCTCTTCATGCACTTGATAGTACAAATTATCCTTCCAAACTATTTGGGCATGAGGATTCTCTAGAACCTCTTGTCCACTACCTGGAGGGTTCTTTAAAGTTCTAAAGAGGATCCATTACTCTTATCATGGGGGAGCACCCTACTATGTTAGCTCTACAAGGATCTGTATTAGATTACTAAGCATAGTCGTAAGGGCATCAACTATAGTCTTCTATTGCAGATCTAGGGGTGGCAGCATATCCAGACTGAGCATCCTATAGATCTTCCATTGTGCATTGTTGGGATAGATGTCGATCATCAGTGTTATGCTATATGCTGGTCTTGTGAGGGGGAGGGTACTCGTAGCAGGATCCATGCTGGTGACATCAAGTATTACATTACTCGATTTGCATCACTCAAGCCAAGGAATGTTGTCTGGCGCCCCTACATGGATTGCCCTACATGGCCTAATACGAACGAGTGGATTTGACAGGCTCACCAAGATAGGTGGCTTATCAGATGAAATACTGATATTAGAGAGTATCAATTCTACTCTCGTGTCCTATGATAGTTTGGCATAATGCAGGACATTCCAGAGATCCCTTTTAGATATCGATGCTTGGTCGTAGAGACTAATATGTAGTGGATCATTCCTAAGCCTATAGGAGATGCTCTTGATGACTGCCAAGATATTGAAGTTGAGACTACTAAGACCACTCCAGAGTATGATGGGTGGTGGTCCATGTTTAGATGGTACGGGTGAGAGCTTTTAGGCTGAGAGCCAGATCATGCAGAGGTAGATGTGGATCTCGATAGGTGCAGGGTGCACCAATGGATAGAGGGTAGTTGGGGTGTAGAAACCATCATTGAGGAGACTCTTGATACTGACCCAAATTAGGAGGCTCTAGAGGAGGGTGAGGTCCTTCCCAAAAATGTAGAGAGGTTGCTCTTAGCACAGGTGGCTGACTTGCAGAGTCAGCTTAGATGATTCCATACATAGTAGATGGAGCGAGATACTACTATCACCACTTTGGAGGTGAAGGTAGCTGATAGGGATAGGTTCCTGACTAAGACATAGGATCAGATACAAGATCTCACTATGCGGGCTATAGATGCAAAGACCCAGGTTCAGATATTGCATAATGCACTAGAGTTAGTATAGGCATAACGAACTATAGCAGAGGTGAAGAGGGATCTCCTTTGGGCATCGAGGTGGGCTACGACACCTCCTTAGGTTACTATGGGATCTTCAGAAGCACCAACAACAACTTCAATAGGTGGTCAGGATTCAATGGTTGAGGTAGAGTGAATGTGCAGCATGGTCATGAGGACCAATGAGATGCGTGCAACCCAGCTTGTTCACGTTGATCAGCTAGTCGGCTACATTGAGATGCATGCGCTATAGGTTCTTGAGGATCCTTTCACTTTAGAGATTCAGCGTATTAGGTCTATGACCTCTGGATAGTCTATTGTGAGCTTGAGTCATAGGAATCATAGGATTGAGAGGATGCACAAGTCCTCTAGCACACATGGTGCGACATTGCATGCCAAGACTAGAGATGCAGGGTAGACTTTAGGGGCCACCGGTCAGAGGACTAGCCTGATTTAGTTACAATTTCTCATGTGTTGGGTGCCTTAGGATTTGGAGGTAGGCAGGATCCATAGCAGGACCCACCATGGGTGCTAGAGAAGACAAGAGAGCAGGCTCCAGAGCACAATGCTGAGGGAGGCGATGAGAGCTCTGATACAGGGCGAGCACACTAGATTTGGGCTCTGCTAGTTGCAGACTACATTTTTTATATGCCATATTTATTTTGGGTGTAAGGTCGAGGACCTACACACTTTGTAGCCTACGGGCATTTTGATACACTCCCTATGTACTCTTTTGGACACACACACACACACACATATATATATATATATATATATATATGACTTGATCATTTATGGCTCATTATGTGTACCGATATTTATTTTTTATTTTATGTTTATTTGATGCACATGGATGAAATGCTTATATTGATGCTATGTTTATATGATGCGATGTATGGATGACATGCACTAGATAGATATCTTATTTATGATGATGTTGATGAGATGCAGTGATCTAGATGATTAGATGTGCCATATATGATGTATGCATATGGATGCACTATTTATTTTTTACGCATATTTGTTTTTATGTTTATTTTTATGAAGTTATGGTATGCTATGCAATGTATGGTAATGCATTATGTACATAATCGTAATCTAATGGGAATGAACATGTATGCTTTAATCACTTATAACATAAGGAATGAATGTAAACTATGTATATCAATTTTAAACTACGACACCACAAAATGTATAACAATCATGCAAAATAATTGATAATTCTTATTACAAGAACTTAATCAATTAATCACCCATATATGAAATGCAGTAAAATGGATTGGTATAATGCTAATGAATAAATGTCATTCTGTATATTTTTCTTTGCTGCACTATATAGTCAGCGGCCGTCTAAACATCATTTCTGATATTTATGTGGTATCCATCCTATATGTTTGATTGTGCTTTGTAAAATGCATTCTAATAAATGGATGAATCTTTTATTTTTATTTTTCTTTTGATATTTTTTTGTTGTGAGAGAACTTTTTGAGGTTTTCCATGAGACTCAAACACCCTAGTAGACTTCTCTAAAAATCACATACAAACTGTACAAGGCTTTTATTGGACAAGGATTTTGTCGTGACAGACCCAACTATTCATTATCCTTGTGTGTGCATGTGAGTATTTTTAGATAGACCATAAGCATACCCCGTATGTCAGTCAGGACTCTTTCAACCCATATGTGAGATAGGGTTCCTCATACGATCGTACCATCCTTGTTTCAACTTTGATTAGACTTATATAGCTAGACAAACCTAGGCACCTAGAGCTAGCTCATATTGCAAATTGATGAGGGCTAACCCTCTAAAAGCACGTAGGACTCTTTCAACCCATTGGTGCTAGTAGGGATCACCCAATAGAACTACTACTCCAAAAGTATGCGAGACTCTTTCAACCCATTGCTGCAATCGGGGTTCACTCTATGGTTTTTGATATGGTGAACAATCCAAGGATTCAAGTTCTCACCCCATTTGTTTTTTGATACTTGCTCATATGTAGTGATTCTTTTCACTATTTTTTTTTACGTTTCATTTATGCTTTAATTTGAGCAAGGGATTTTTATAGTGCTTTTGTTTCACTATATTACTTGGTATTTTGAACTTTGACTTGTAAAATTTGAACTTTGACCTGTGAGATTTGAAAATTTTCCACTTTTGAACTTGAAATTCAAATTTGTATCTGTGTACACGTAGGGGAAATTCTTGTCCTTTTGCCAAGGTTAACCACTCTAGACTGAACTATTTGCAAGATAGTCAGGTCATGAAACCCATCTCTCTAGATACCTAAGATCTCTTTCGCAACTTTCATTGTCTCTTGTCTTAGCAGGATTTTATATTGTTTTTCTTAGTGATGGGATCCTGATATGTTGAAGCACTATCCCAACTAATGACCTCATCTATAAAAGCAAAGCAAGATTTATACAATATATGAAGAACCCACTAGGTATGTTTGAGTGACTGGAAAACTTAATATACATACATATTTCTTCGCAACAGGTATCATGTATGAATGCAATGAATTATGATAAATGCAAGGGTGTATGATTGAAACACAAACAACAATCATTTGTAAGATTTTGATAGACACATTACACTCTACTATGGAATGCAATGGATGACACATGCCTAAATGCAATATGATGAGGTGAATGCATGTATGAAAATGCAAACTGCAAAAGCAAATGTTTTTAGATTTTATGCTTTACTAATTTTTTTGGAATTTTATATATTTTAACATTTTTATGAATTTTTGAGCTTTCATATTTGAGCAAACGATAAGTATATATGCCTTTGGAGATTTTTGGAGTTGACCAAGTGATTTTTAGAAATCTTTGGAGCTTTTTGTATTGACCAAAGGGCTTACAGACACCTTTGGAACCTTTTAGTTGACCAAACTCTCAATAAGAGAGCTTGGAGTCCTTTTAGGATGACCGAGAAGCTATAGGAACTCTCGGAGCCTTTGGGTTGACCAAGAAATTTTTTAGAAATCCTTGGTGCCTTTTTGGGATGACCGAGTGGCTTTAAGTAACCCTCGAAGCCTTTGGGTTGACCAAGCGATTTTTAGAAATCCTTGGTGCCTTTTTGACTGACCAAAGGGCTTACAGATGCCTTTGGAGCTTTTTTTGACATGACCAAATCACTTGAATGAGAGCTTGGAGACTTTTGGGATGATTGAGTAGTTTGGAAAAAACTCTCAGAGCCTTTGGGTTGACCAAGAGATTGTTTAGAAATCCTTGGTGCCTTTTTGGGATGACTGAGTGGCTTTAAGTAACCCTTGAAGCCTTTGGGTTGACCAAGTGATTTTTAGAAATCCTTGGTGCCTTTTTGACTGACCAAAGGGCTTACATATGCCTTTGGAGCTTTTTATGACATGACCAAATCACTCGAATGAGAGCTTGGAGCCTTTTGGGATGACCGAGTAGTTTGGAAAAAAATCTTGGAGCATTTGGGTTGACAAAGCAATTTTTTAGAAATCCTTGGTGCCTTTTTGACTGACCAAAGGGCTTACAGATGCCTTTGGACCCTTTTTTGCTATGCTCTCTAAGTATAGAACACCTTAAGATGGATGATTTTGAGAGGTTTAGGCTCTTCAACACACCCTAGAAACGTCAGGCGATAGGTACCTGGACCAATATTTTTAGATATGATATAGGGTCCTAGCCAATTAGCCATAAATTTGTCTCGCATATCGAGCAACAAATTCAAGTTCTATTGGTTTTATTTTAGCACAAGATCTCCAAATTCAAAGTCTCTCTAGTGGAATTTGATATTGTAAGCTCATTTTAATCACACCTGATAAACACAAAGATGCTCCAGGGCATTCACGCGATGTTCATCCAGTAGCATCAATTGATCTAGTCGAGCTTGTCGTGCGGTGTCATCATCGATGAAATATTTCAATGTGACGTGCAACATTGGAATTTCCAACTCTAAGAGCATAATGGCATCAGTGCCATATACTAGTGAAAATAGAGTTGCCCCAATGGGAGTCCGAATGCTAGTCCTATAAGCCCATAATGCAAGGGGAAACTATATATGCCAATCCTTGTGGTGTTATTGCACTATCTTTTTCAAGATGGCTACCACAATCTTGTTTGAGGCCTCAGCTTGCCCATTTACCTAAGGATAATATGGAGTTGCAAAACTATATTTAATGCGGTACTTAGATGTTAAAGCTCACATAGTTTTGTTCTTAAAAGAAGTTCGATTATTCAAAACTATTTTTGATGGTATCCCAAAATGACTTATGATATGCTCCATTATGAACTTTGCTATGCGAGCTCTAGTGGTCATTGTTAAGGGAATGGCTTACACCCACTTTGTAAAATACTCAATAGCCATAATAATGAATGTATGTCAGCATGATGATGGAGGAGGGATCTTGCCAATTATAGATCAATCCCCCACTGAGTAAATGACCAAGTTGCTTG
This sequence comes from Wollemia nobilis, assembly GCA_028583015.1. Taxonomy (NCBI): domain Eukaryota; kingdom Viridiplantae; phylum Streptophyta; class Pinopsida; order Araucariales; family Araucariaceae; genus Wollemia; species Wollemia nobilis. The sequence continues at coordinate 6,608,108 of JAQPPZ010000456.1, forward strand.
GATGGGTTGTAGGGCCTATGATGGCAAGTGCATAAGATTATCATGATGCTAACATTTGATGCATTTCTTGATATACACATTGCAATCCTTCTCCATAGTGGACCAATAATAACCCATTCGAAGTATGTGCTTGATGACGACCATGGCACTGAAATGGCCACCGCACGTACCATCATGAGCCTTTAAAATTGCCCAAGATGACTCTTGGGACTCAAGACAATGAAGGAGAACTCCATCGTAACTTCGATGGTACAAAATGTCTCCTTGTAGATTAAAAATACAACGCCAAACAAAAGATAAAGAAATCACGATAAAAAGTAATGCAGAACACAGTTGTACAAAACAAACGATTTTTATTAATCAATGGAGTTTAGAAACTCCTTTTGAGTACAACAGGGCCTGTAACCCTTTTCGTGATACAAAAATTACAATTTGTGCTAGGGTTCTCCGAAACCCTAGCTGGCACAAAGTGGTGGCGTCTCCGAAGAACGTATCCTTAATCCCAACAGAGTGAGTGGGCTTCGTTGTATCCTTTGGCTCGGACCACTCCAGCTTAAACAACTGCTATCAACACACCAGATCTGCCATTAAAATCCTGCACACATTAACACTATCAAGGAGTTAGAAATTAATAAGAGGGCTCCACTGTGTGAGCCCTCAAAAACAATCTAAAACCCTAGAAAGAAAAATAGAATGCAGGAGTTCAACAACAGATTAATAAAAGAAAAGAAGTTACTTGCTTTAAACTAATCTATACCTGTTTCCTGTTAACGCGGCGAGACCAGGCGGCACCTGGAAGTGATGTGGCTGTCAAATCGGCTGCAGAAGGCGCCCTGGTGCACTCGCTGAACGCCCGCGTGCTTCTGGATCGGGGTTGCAGACGTCGGTCTGCGTCTGTGGCTGCGGGTAAACGCCCGCGGGCACTTGCGACAAGAATGGGGGATTCTGCAGAATGTTGCAGAAGGGATGGCGACGAAGTTGGCGACGGATGCGGCGATGGATGCGACGAAAAGGGACGGCGATGGATGGGTAGGTTTAGCTAAAGAAGAGATAGATAGCGATAGATAACAAAAAGAGATAGTAAAAGATAGAAGATAGAAAGATAGAAAGAATAGGGTTTGAGCCATCAAGGTGACTCAATTTATAATCTACTCTTAGGGCACACTTTAGGGTTTTAACGACACTTTGAACGTGTGGCTAAGATTAAAGTGGATCCAAGGGTAGAGAATAAATCTAGGTTGTGAAACGGATTAAGATGGATGGACGGATGAGATTAAATGAAGGATGGACGGCTCAGATTAAATCACTTAAACTATATTTATATATATATTAAAATATATTAAAATATTAAAATATATATATAAATATTAATTTAAATAAATTTGGGGATGAAAAATGGCGGGAAAGGTGAAATTGGGCCAAATAATGGGGAAAAGGTGAAATTGGGCCAAATAATGGGGGAAGGTGTGGATTTGGGCCAAATAATGGCGGGAAGGATGGATGACTGACACGTGGCTGACAGGAAGGTATAGATGACTTACAAGTGGCTGGATTTTGGTGTCTACAGATGCCCCTTTTTGAGCTGCTTTGTGTGAAGACACAATGCAAGCACAAAAACTTAAGACACCTGAAAAGGCTGGATCGAGACGCAACTCTCTCTCAAGACTAAAGCACAACTTTGAAGACCAAAGAATAAAAGAATATTTAAAATTTTATCAGCTTACCCCCTCAATTGGCGAGCGAGAATGGTTCTCACAAGCCAATTGGAAGAAATTCGGAAGAAAATGAACCGTTTTTGCCCCAACGGTGAAAAAAGGGGTTGGTGTATGAACCATCTGTTTATGTCCCAACAGGAAAGGGGTTGGTGTACAAACCAGAAAAGAATATGATTGAAGACGATATGAGTGATGTGAAAGATGGACCGTTTTCTGCCCCAACGGTTATAAAGGGATTTTTGCCAAATTGTAAGTTCCATGATCATGTAAGATGAATTCCACTATAGGAAAATTAGAAATTGATAACGGATGCCCCAACTCCTGTGTGTGAGTCCATACTGTTAATGAAATTGCCTTGTTGGCGCCATTGATATGCAGAGATGAAAGATGCATGAAAAGAGTCCAGAACTCGGAGATGCTCCTAGTGACTGTATGGATAATTCCTCGGGTCGGAACCAATCAACCTAGGTAGCCTCAATCTCTAGCAAGACTCAAAATAATGATGATATTAAAGATTGTCCATGTTTAAGGCCCCATGAACTAGGCCATCAATGACAACTGTTGAGCAAATTAATCTTGGTATGAGGTCACTTGAAAAGTAGAATACCCAAAATTGATTTCCAATTTTCAAACAAGTGAAATAATTGATGATGATAAATGGTAAGTGTCCTTATGGTGGTTTAATCCTCTTACCGAATTGCATGGATTCAAATCGCTGCAATCGCCAAGGTGATAGAATATACCACTAGATACGAGGTTTACTTTAATTTGATTTGGCAAAAATATGCATGATGAAAGAAGAATGAATGAAATTGACGATAGATCAGAAGAATTGATGAATGTGGTTAATTTTGTGAAGGTTTTGAATATTTTTAACCCAATTTGTAAAACAATGATGAATGATGCGCTTTTTGAGCGAAATGACAAAATTTGTGTCCAAAACTCGTTGTAACCTTCACAAAATGTTTTATTATGATAAGAAGAATGGATGAATGCAATTTGATGAAATTTGGAGGAGGTAAGCTTCAATTTTGCAAGTTTTGTTCCTTTATTCAATACTGACACCAAACGCCGGTCTGCATTTGTGGTTGGCAGAGACGCCCGTCGGTGTTTAGGCGCTCTGCAGACGCAGGACTACGTCTGAATGCGCCATGAAATGCCCCACTACATTTCAGGGCGCCAAAACCAGCTATTTAAACAGTTTCAGCGAGAATTTCGCTCATTTGTGCGTTCGAGCTTGAGAGAAGTGCGTCTGAGGGAGTGGAGTGAAGTGAAAGGTTGTGTGGGAGAGTGAAGCACGCGGGAGCTATGGCGGAGATGGGAGCGGACGCGCCAGTGCAGCCAGCTGAGGTATTTGTTCATTTAAGCAAGTACTTATTATGTGTTTTTTTTTTTTTTTTTTTGGGAAAAATTTGTAACAAATTTTTGTTTTGTTGTTTTGCAGCTTAGGGTGTTAGAGGCACGACACCGATTCTCCCCTATCATTCCGGGGATGAGGAGGTCGTTGTCCCGGCAGACCGGGAGATATTGGAGGCGGTGGGGCTAGCGGAGGCAGCCCGGTTGGAGGTAGTTCGGGCGGATGAGGGGTACCTCTCGGCTTTGGCCGAGAGGTGGGATCCGGATCGGGGGACGTTCCAGCTCCCGACTGGAGAGATGACGGTGACGCTTGAGGATGTATACCGCATCCTCAAGGTGCCCGTGGAGGGGGCACGGGTGGAGGTTGGACGAGATAGGGCCACGGAGATGGCCAAGTTGTTTGGGGATGACTGGAGAGAGATCCGGATGGAGAGCGGGGGGATCCCATACTTGGCCATGTATACGGCCAAGGAGTTGGTAGCGGTGGAGGCTCTGATGATGTTCGTGTTGACCAACATTGTGGCCCCGAACAGCATCGGGTGCAGGTTCCCATGGAACCTGATGGGTGTAGTGAGCGAGATGCTCACTAATAGGGTAGTGTATGCCTGGGCGCCCGCTTTATTGGCGCAGGTGTACCGGGAGTTGTATGAGGTTCGGAGACGGGGCCGGAAGGGCCTAGGTTGCAGTGTGGTGCTCCAGTGCTAGGGCTGGGAGCACTTCAGAGTGGCTCGACCGGAGGGGTTGCCATGGGCTCACTGGGACATGAGCCAGGCTTATGGTAGGAGATGGCCAGTGGCGGAGGAGAGACAGCCTAGCCACCCCGTGAGATCGGGGCAATGGTATAGGAGATTATGGGCAGACTTGACAGATGCCCAAGTCATTTGGAGGCCCTGGCGGGAGGCGAGGTGGATCGGGGATGGAGAGCACCTGAGACGGGTGCGACAGGCCAGATGGGTAGTGGGGCGGGGCCATAGCGAGGCGGAGTACATACAGATGTCTCGAGTACTCCGCCAGGTCGGATTGAGGCAGGATGTCCCCGGTGAGCCAGTGCGCTATCGGAGGCACAGATCAGAGGGTGATTTGTCGTGTGCCGAGCCATGGAGGGAGGCGGTAGAGGATGATGAGGACATGGAGATCCCCGACATGGATGACGTCGGGGTGACAGCTGAGTATGCAGCATGGATGGCCGTAGAGCCGAGGTGGGAGCCACCATTGGTGGCTGGTGGAGCCGGAGAGCCCGAGGTTGGGGCTGGAGAGGGCGAGGGAACCGCGGAGGTTCCCAAGCGTAGGGAGGGTCCCCGCCTTCGATCTGACAGTCGAAGGCGAAAGGGGAAGATGGCACGGTAGGCTCCGGGGAGCGAAGATGACGGGGAGGATGGCGGAGAGGGCCTAGGAGAGGCCGCAGGAGAGGCTAGGGAGGTACCCCCTAGCGGGCACGAGAACGAGCTGGCGCAGCTGCAGCAGCAGATAGCAGAGCGTGATGCTATGCTAGCTGCCCGAGACGAGAGGATAGCTCGGCTGGAGCAGCAGGCGATAGAGCGGGATGCCCTGTTAGCTGCTCAGGAGGAGAGGATGGCCCAGCTATAGGCAGACTTGGATGGAGCGACCAGGGTGCCCCAGGATGACAGGGTGACGAGACTCCAGGCAGAGCTAGCGGAGCGGGAGCGACGACACGGGATAGACATAGCTAGGCTTAGGTCTAGGACTCGTTACATTGAGGCTCTGGAGGACACATTGTTTAGGCATCACATTGTGTTGCCTGATCCTCCATCCTCTTCTGTCTCTAGGCGTAGTGAGTCTAGGCACACCACTAGGTCTAGGGCTCCTACTAGGTCTCAGGGGTCCTCTTTTGATGGTTAGCTTAGTGCTTAGATGCACTCTTTATGAGCCTTGGTGCTCTATTGTATATTGTAGCCTTTTGGCATTCATTGTACAGTTTGTCCTTTATACATATATATATATACATGGCTTTTATTTATTTGGTGTTTTACTCTCTTTTGTGTGAATGCCTATGTTTTTGTGATGCATGTTTTTATATGTTTTAATGTTTTTGATGCATATGTGATGGAATGGAATGCAAACTTATAGATGATTAATGCGAGACTAAGTATATAAATACAAATCTATGGTGATTAATGCAAGACTAAGTAAATGAAATATGCACTAAGAAGCACTCATACTTTTAGATAGTTAGATTTAGCCAACTGTTATCATAATTGTTTAATCAGGGGCACCGAACTTGGTGGCTTGTGAATGGATGACGTATGGAATGACATGAATATGGAAGAAGATATGGAGGAAGATATGGAGGTTGATATGGAAGAAGACTATTTTACAAAGACTCAAACATGCTAGTGGTATCAAACAAACTTACTAATACTGCCTAATTCAACTAGGACCAAATGTGTGTGCATGCGAGTTCATTAACCAAATCGGAAGCATGGTAGTGACTCTAGGCAATCAAAAACCTGTGTGTGTGCAAGTGTGTTCATTAACCTCATCTTGCATAAATTAGGTAACCCTGTTATGGAGAAGACCCCGAAGCTAGTTTGTCCGTATGAGCATTCGGAGGTCTCTTTTTGAGGAGAGACATGTCGCCACGCAATGAGTATACTCCACTTGCCAGTCAAGCGTCTATAGCCCCGGTGAAGGTTAACTCCATAGTCCATGTTGTTTTTGACCTTTGTAAGCCTTGGGGATGACTACCTATCCGTCATGATTGGACAAGTAGTACGATCCTTACAACTTATTTGGGATCGGTGGTGTGTGAAAAATGTTCATTTCCTTAGAGCTTTGGGGAATCGGATTCTCAACCGAAGTATGATGAGAATTTTACCCTATCCTTACTACTCTGTTTATATTTATATTTTGTGATTGCTTGTGATAGTGGTAAGAACCACTGTTTTATGGACTATGTTTGCATGATAGGACAAACGAGGATTACCCTTTTCACTTCAAGGCACAACCCAAGGATGGTGTTATCTCTCTTTGACACAAGATGTTTTTAAGATGTGAAAATGTGATAGGTTCAAGACCGCTTTTGAAATCATTTCCCAATACTCAAGATTTTATTTAGTGTAATTTGTGATATGGCCCTAGAGAACTTTGACATGCATTTCAAAGTTTGCTTAAAACACTAGGAATGGATGAGTGATTGAAAACATTTTGGCAATGTAAATATGTGCAAATGGAAAATGGGTGTACGAATGACAATTCGGTTTGATGGATTTTATGAAGGTGCCCCTGATTAAGGCAACATGACTTTTGCTTGACCAAATTTTATATCCAAAAGATAGAATGGTCTCTAACATGATATGCAACTATGGCTGAAAATGAAATGTTATGGTTTTCAATGAGATGTATGCACATGAAATGCAATGTTTTTGAATGAGATGTATGCAACTAACAATGAAATGCAAATTCTTTTTATTTTATTTGTTTTTTTTTTTTTTTGTACAAGCCATGTATATATGTACATATAAAATTCAAACTATGCGTAGAATTCCTATATTGCCCCCCCCCCCCCCCCCGCCCTCAAAAAATCCCCCGGACCTCAAGACTCGTGGAGACGTTAAATATTGCTTGATGTCATCAAAGGCTTTTTGACACTCATCTGTCCATGAAAATTGTACCCCCTTTTGTAGTAGGTGGCAAAATGGCCTACATTTATCAGAAAGTTGTGCAATAAAGCGACGGATTGAATTAATCTTTCCTTGTAAACTACGCAACTCCTTCAAATTAGTTGGGGGACACATTTCCATAATGGCTTTGACCTTGTTTGGGTCCACCTCAATACCTCGTTTAGAGATAATAAAACCTAGGAGTTTGCATGAGGTAACACCAAAGACACATTTCTTAGGGTTCAACCTTACTTTATGCTCTAGAAGTCTATCAAAAACTTTTTCCAATACATCAAAATGCTCTTGTCGAGTTTTAGATTTTGCCAATAAATCATCCACATAATCTTCGATAATCTTATGCATATAATCGTGGAAAATATAAGTCATGGCTCGTTGATAGGTTGCACCTGCGTTCTTAAGGCCAAAGGGCATCACCCTGTAACAAAAAGTTCCCCAAGGTGTGGTAAATGTTGTTTTGTGTTGATCTTCAGGGTTTATTCGAATCGGTTGTATCCTAAAAATCCATCCATGAACGAAAGCATTTCATGACCAGCGCGGGTGTCGACAAGAGTATCAATGTTTGGAAGAGGAAAGTCATCCTTAGGACACGCTTTATTTAGATCTCAAAAATCGGTGCAAACACGTATCCCCCGTTAGGCTTGCGAACGGGTACCATGTTAGAAAGCCACTCGGGATAATCAATCGGGACGACAAATTTAACATCCAGAAGTTTTTGAATCTCCGATTTAACTATGAGGGCCACGGTAGGATGCATTTTCCTAAGTTTCTGTTTGACAGGTTTAGCATCTTTTTGTAAGGTGAGGTTATGGACAACCAAATTAGGGTCTAGGCCTGGCATGTCTTTGTAAGACCATGCAAATATCTCCTTCTTCCGCTTGAGTAGAGCAATCATTTGCTCTTGTTCCTCTGATGATAGACTTTTAGCCGGTTTCACAATTTGGGTGCCATCTTGGTCTGGACTAAGGTCTACATCGATAGTTTCTTCAATAGACATGTGGGAACCTTCCTCAAGCTGATGGGGAGTAGGGATCAGATTTATGTCATCTAAAATGTCATCAAGCTCCTGTGCCTTGCTCTCGTCTATGTCTGCCTGGAAGACCTCTGGCTTAGAAGATGAAGGTGAATGTGGAGGTGAAGGAGGAATGTAGTTGGCGGAAGCCCTTAACAATTCCTCGGAAAGGATGAACTCTGAAATAGATGGAGGGGATGAAATCCGATCCATGTCAATCGAGCTTGGGTTGATCGGGATTGGCTTATCCGGATCATATGGATTATGGAGTGGGGTGAATAAGTCTTCAAAATTCATTGTCGACTTATGGAAGAAAGGATGGGCGGAATGGAAGGGAAAACCGGTGAAGACCTCGGAAGACCTGAGATGCAAAACAACATAGTTTTTGAGTTTTTTTTTTTTTTTGTAGTTTGAGTTTTTTTTTTTTTTTGTAGTGGTGAAAACCACTATTACACACATACATAAAGCAATAAAGTATTTTTATATATTTTGATTTTTTTTTTTTTTTGGAAATTTTCTGATTTTTTTTTTTTTTTGGTAGTGGTGAAAACCACTATTTTAGTATATACATATAATACAAGTTTGGATTATGGCTTATGGATGTGGCGGAGGGGGTGGTTCACCTCGTTCTTGTGGAATAAGCAAGCGAAAGATGGCCTCTTGGAGAGGGAACAATTGGAGATAAAACTCGTCTTGTTTAGTGAGGGGAACAATGGGCGCCGACTCTTCTTCAGATTCATCACCATTTGACATGACGTCAAATTCTTCATAGGCTTCATCTTCGGATTCGTCGGGGTGGAGGATTTCTTCTTCCGAATTAAGATTAATGCTTTGAAAAGCTCGTTCAAAAGAAGAAAGGGATGGAAGTGGTTGGTAGCCCGGACCAAAACGCTCGGTGGGTCTCCGATATGGCATATCGATGCGTTCAGTTACCCCTTGCTCGTATCGACCTAGGCCAAATTGCTGCCAATTATGTCTGTGGAAATAGCGAGAGGGAAAACCCTCCATCCTTTCGATATTGGCGAGGACTCGGATGCTTAGGTTCTAGTATGGTGGTAGGACTAGAAGATGACTCTATTCCCCCATATACAAAATTAATGGAATTTGGCATAGAACCCATGTTATAAACCGATCCAATGGATAAATGTTGGTCATGTGGACGACCAAAATCTTTAACTGTTTGCACATTGAACGGTGTGATGTGGACATCTTGGATGGCATACTCACCAATACCTGCATCAGTGAGATGGACCTTGACTTGGGAGGGAGATGGACTAGATGATGGAATAGAAGAATGTGGGATAGAAGAATTGGAAGGATTTGGTTGGGTTGATGCTTCACTAACTTGTGAAACATCAGCTGGTGATGGTTGGGAAGATGGAGGAATAATAGGTGATGTTGAAGAAGGTGTAGAAGAAGGGGGTAATGACGTGGAAAGAGATGATTGGTCATGGCCACATGTGCATGTGGTCACTGATGAAGAAGAAGGAAGATTAGGAGATGAAGAAAGTGGTGAATGAGATGGAATAGCGGAAGAGGAAGATGGTTGCGATATGATGGGTAGCTCCTCGGGAATGGGAGCTTTAGAAGAAGATGGTATAGAAGAAGTAGATGGGGTCAAGAAAAGATGAGTGGATGGCAACACAATCTCATAAGGATTTGAGACATAGTTGCAATGTTTGAAGGGTTCAATGTCAGCAGGTACACAATGAACCTGTCCCTCATATACATACTTCAGACATTGATGCAATATAGAAGGGACACATCTCATCTCCCTAAGCCAAGGCCGTCCAAGCAATACATTGTATGCCATGGACCCTTCCAAGATGTGAAACAAGGTATGCAAAGTTCGGGCCCCTACCTCAATGGGCAAGATAACCGTGCCAACCGTGGAAGATAAAGCATCATTGAATGCTTTAAGAGTAAAAGTCGACTTTGTGATAAGGGATGGCGACGACTTTAGATGACTCAACGCCGATGTTGTAATGATATTGATTGAGGAACCGGTGTCAATTAAGACTCTCTTGAATGGCTTGTGATCGATCTTGGCCATGATATGCGGTGGAGGATCTATACTTTCTGTTGACATAGGTTTGATTTCAAAATCATAGAAAGTGATGGAGGGCTCCATGCATGTTTGAATACTCCCCACAAAGTTGTTGAAGGCATTAGTATCTTGAGTTTGAAGCTCGATTGACTTTAATATTTCCATTAATGCCTCTCTATGCGGGGGAGATTGTTGAATGAGGTCATAGATCGATAACTTGGCAGAAGCCATTTTTAAAGTGGTAGTTAATCGGCTACTCAATGACATGATGGGTCGTTGGCGTTGAGTAGAATGATTTAGCGGTTGTTGAGAAGTACTAGCACGTCGTTGGGTCACTGTTACCTGAGGTGGACTGGGGGTTTGTACAGGTGGCTGTGGTTCAACCTGATTTGGTTGGTTCGCCCTTTGACCCCGGGTTACTACGTTAATAGTACCCACAAAACCTTGGTATTGTTGTACATGGTTGACTTGATTAGGAGGAGTTACCTGAGTTACTCCCCCTGAAGTTGTTGGAGCTTCCTCCCGATGTGGAAGGGGTGTTTGAAATATACCAAGATTTTGATTTTGTTGGGCTAAGGGGCTATCCAATTTAATGGCTCCAATCTCAATAAGATCTTGGATCACATGTTTGAAAGTTGTACAATTATTGATATCGTGCCCATTTTGCCTATGATAAGGACAAAATAAGTACTCCTTGTAATACTTTCCCCTTCTAGATGGTTCTAAAGGTTTAAACTCAGGTAAAGTTAACTGATTTGTGCTATATAACTTGTTGAATATGACCGCATATGGTTCATCTAAAGGTGTGAATTGTCGCTTGGGACGATTATTTTGCCAAGGTCGAGTTTCCATGGTTGGCCCAGTATTGGGAGCTGGTTGAGGAGGGGCGGGTACCGCATGATAAGCAATTGGTTGCGGTTGACTTTGCATTACTTGTTGTTGTTGAGCCATTACGGGCTGACTCGCCACCACTTGATTAACTTGGTTAACATTTGAGGTTGTACTAGCCCGTGCTTGTTTGTTTTGGCCATAATTATTATTTCGTTGTTGGCCCTTTTGTTGCCATTCTTTTCTACGGGGTTTTAAAACACCCTCTTGGACTTTAATGTCTTCTATGATACTTGCTTGGGCCAAAGCCTCTTCAAAAGTCCTGTATTGTTGTAATTGGAGTAACCAAGAGATAGGTTTTAGACAACTGTGGGTGAACATTTTGGTTAACTCCTCCATTGGTAGGGAGAATGGCAGTTTATTAATGATAGCCCTCCAACGGTTTCCAAAGTCATAAACAGTCTCATCGTCATGTTGCTTGAGCTTGTATAAGTCGGACAATGAGACTTTCCTTTGTACATTTAGGGAGAATCGTTCTAAAAATAGATTAATCAATTGCTCGTAAGCATAAATGCTATGGTGAGCTAAATGATTGTACCATTGTACAACATCTCCCCCTAATGTCTGAGGAAAAGTTCTGAGCATAAGAGCGTCATTATTTTGGATTCTAAAGCGAGCATGCATGAATGAGCTCACATGTTCATGAGGATCCTCAGTTCCTCAAAATTTGTCAAACTTCGGTAATGTGAAATCGATCGGATATGGCGGTGAAGGTACCGAAGGATGAATTGGTTGATTGATCAACGACCTTAGCGTAGGTTTCTGACTAGATGAGCCGGGCATGTTGAGCATAAGGTTGTCAATCTGTTGTTGCATAGCATGGAGTCGAGAATCTTCATGAAAATTTTGATTCGTTTGATGATTATGATGATGCAATGGAGGAGTGGAAAAATGATGAGATGGGATGAAATTGCCTGGATTAGGCGGTGTGGAATGGACAGGTTGTTGGTATGGATGATACCGGAAAGAAGGTGATTGGGGTGAATGATGAACTGGACTGGGTTGGGAGAAAGGTGGGGTAGGAATGGACACCACCGAAGATTGGGGTACCCAGGTGGGGCCTGAGCTAAGAAAAGCTGGCTGGGTAGAAATTGGTTGGGGTGTAGGATTTACTACGACAGGTGGTTGAGCATTTTGTTGCTGTTGTTGCTGAAGCAACTTGTCGAGGTACTCCCTAACCTTATTAATCTCTAACCCAAGGGAGGTGGGATGATTGGATGAAGGTGGAGGGCAGGCTGCCATGGTAGTCACAGGAGACTGCATAGCGGGGGCAATGAAGGTGGCTGAAGTAGGCGGTACCTGGGAAGAAACAGTAGACTGTGCCCCAGGTAGGGTGAAACCATAAATGGTTTGGGAAGAAGAGGGTTGAAATTGGTCATGGCTAGAGGAGGTTCCACTAGCCTCATAGAGAGAATTGGTGTACACCCGGGTAAATGGAGGAGAAAGTGGTCGGGAAGACACTACATTTGTCTCCAAAGGAGGACAATTGAGCATCTGGGAAGATGTTGGAGATGAAGCCGGCTGAACAGATACAACATTAGCCTCAAAAAAAGGGTTAGTGTAGACCTGAGTGAAACCAACGGGTATGGTTGATGCAATATCCTGCTGAAAAATAGAATCTTGCATAGGGGAATCTTGGATTGGCTCAAGGACATAACCAATGCCATCTCTTAAGTGAGTTTGCACTTGGGCCATATCAATGTGGGTAATATGACAGGAATTGTCTTCCTCCATGGGCATGGCCATGCGATAGACGGTAGAAGGACGTGAAAGACCTGCAGGCGAACCTGCCTGAAATTCACTAGGATAAGTGGCCATGTTGGTGGTGGGGATGTTCTATGAATTATTCATTTGATTATTTAGATTTAACATTTTAGATTGATTCCTTGTTAAGACCATAAAGCAATAAATCTAAACAAATTCAGAAAAGAAGAATGCAAAACTTGAATGATAAATTTACACTAAAGAAATTATCAGAAAACAGTCACAACCTAGGTTTCAACCAATGTGTCTTACCTGCGGTTAATTAATTATTTTCTGATCTTAATCTGTAGTAAATTTTAAGTGTCCGGTTTATGAGTTTTGCATGTGATCTAATCTTGAATTATTCACAAAAAAGGTAAAAACTATGGCTAGGAAAGGACAACGAGATTCTTACTTGTGATGAAATCCAGCAAGTTTGCTCGGGGGTGACCTATGGTGTCTAAGGCAGAAGTTTAATGGATGGAGATGAATTCCACCGTCACTAAACTTCAAGCAATACCTGGTGATGAAATCCAGATATTATTGTTTTAAATGCAATATGAAATGCAGTGAATTTTATTTTAAGTGTTTTAGTTGTCTAATGTATACATACAAAGCTATAAATCAAAAGTTCTAATGATCTAAGCAAGAGGCTACTGAAAACATGCCATTTCCTCTGAAGAAGTGGAGTACACCGTTTAAAACCCCCTGCCTACCAATGATATCAGATATCAAAGGAGCAACCGGAAGGTTCGTCCACTTCTCTGCCTGGAATCACCCAATGGCAGGAGTACTATTGACATCCAATCAATAGTCCTACTTAGATAACTAAAACAGATAATTCGTAGCTATTCTAATATTTTTTTTTATGCAACCAATAATGCAATGTAAAAAAAAAATGTAACTAAAAATAACTATTCTTTTCCAGATTACTTAGTTTTTGTTCATTTTAAAGCAATGATCTGAAAAAGAAACAGAATACAACAGAAAAACCAAAAACGTAAAAAGTACAGTTTAACAAAGAAAAAAACGCACTTACTCGGAAGCCTACGCTTTTCTGTAAAACTGCCTTCAAACGCCCAAGGGAGTCTGCACAGGCTGAAACGCACCTCTGCATTTCGGATCGGACTTCCGAGATGCCACTCTGCGTCTACTGCATTTTTGCAACCTCAGAAACCCTAGTTCGTTGGAACAACGAATTTCATGATTTCTGGAACCTGCAAAATAAAACAGAAAATAGGAATAGATCAGTAAAGCAAGTATTAAAAACATGAAACCCTAGGGGGTCCCACCGTGATCGCCATTTGTAGATTAAAGATACAACGCCAAACAAAAATAAAGAAATCACAATAAAGGAATGCAGAACACAGTTGTACAAAATAAATGATTTTTATTAATCAATGGAGTTTAGAAACTCCTTTTGAGTACAACAGGGCCTGTAACCCTTTTTGTGATACAAAAATTACAATTTGTGCTAGGGTTCTCCGAAACCCTAGGCGGCACAATGTGGTGGCGTCTCCGAAGAATGTATCCTTAACCCCAACAGAGTGAGTGGGCTTCGTTGTATCCTTTGGCTCGGACCACTCCAGCTTAAACAGCTGCTATCAACAAACCAGATCTGCCATTAAAATCCTGCACACATTAAAACTATCAAGGAGTTAGAAACTAATAAGAGGGCTCCACTGTGTGAGCCCTCAGAAACAATTTAAAACCCTAGAAAAAAAATAGAATGCGAGAGTTCAACAACGGATTAATAAAAGAAAAGAAGTTACTTGCTTTAAACGAATCTATACCTGTTTCTCGTTAACGCGGCGAGACCAGGCGGCACGGAAGAGATGGCTGTCAAATCGGCTGCGAAGGCGCCCGGTGCACTCGCGAACGCCCGCGTGCTTCGGATCAGGGGTTGCGGACGCCGGTCTGAGTCCGCTGCGGGTAAACGCCCGTGGGCACTTGCGACAAGAATGGGGGATTCGAGAATGCTGCGAAGGGATGGCGGGAAGTTGGCGACGGATGCGGCGATGGATGCGGGAAAAGGGAGGCGATGGATGGGTAGGTTTAGCTGAAGAAGAGATAGATAGCGATAGATAGCAAAAGAGAGATAGTAAAAGAGATAGAAAAGGTAGGGTTTGAGCCATCAAGGTGACTCAATTTATAATCTACTCTTAGGGCACACTTTAGGGTTTTAACGACACTTTGAACGTGTGGCTAAGATTAAAGTGGATCCAAGGGTAGAGAATAAATCTAGGTTGTGAAACGGATTAAGATGGATGGACGGATGAGATTAAATGAAGGATGGACGGCTCAGATTAAATCACTTAAACTATATTTATATATATATTAAAATATATTAAAATATTAAAATATATATATAAATATTAATTTAAATAAATTTGGGGATGAAAAATGGCGGGAAAGGTGAAATTGGGCCAAATAATGGCGGGAAAAGGTGAAATTGGGCCAAATAATGGTGGGAAGGTGTGGATTTGGGCCAAATAATGGCGGGAAGGATGGATGACTGACACGTGGCTGACAGGAAGGTATAGATGACTTACAAGTGGCTGGATTTTGGTGTCTACATTCCTATCAAGACATATTTAGTCACTTTTTGTTTGAATGTGCATCTTGCGGCACATGATAGTCCCTTCGAGACCAAACCAAGTTTTAAGAAGTCTTGGATTTGTGACATCCAATTATGATAAGCCTCAACTTCGACTACTAAAAAAACTTGCTCCCCCTACGTATTTACATTTGTAAATGTAGACTAGGAAACAACCTAGTTGTGAATGGTGGTGCCACTTCCTATAGAACTCTGGGAGGTTAAAGACCCCTAGGGTGCCTTCTTGAGAAAGTCTTTAGCTTTGCAAAACCAATCAACTTTTGGCTCCACACTAATAAAGTTGACTGATTATTTGTTACCAAAGGTTGCATGCTCTGCTGTAGGATGAGAGAGCATCTTGACATGGATGGTAGTGAAGTTGGTAGATGAATTTTGAGGGATTAAGGATCCCAAATATGCCATGGTGTCTACAAACCTATTTGACAAATGAGGGATTGCCTCGATGTCGTACCATTCCAATTTATCCAGATATGTGGCAATAAGATATTTGTAGGCTTTCAGTACTAGACATCGACACTAAAATAGTCCATTCACTTGGTTAATTATGATCATGGAATCGCCAAAGATGTTTAGTCTCTTGATATTCATGGTGACAGCTATATGGAGGCCCAAAAGTAGAGCTTCATATTCAACATTATTATTGGTGCATGTGAAGTCTAGTTTGAATGACAATGGCATTGGAGCTCCTTACAGCATGAAAAACACTATCCCCACGCTAGCTCCTTGCTCACATTTTGAACCATCAAAGAACAGAGTCATATCAGCATTGTTATCTGGTTCATCAAGTTCAGGAGCTTCGAATACTAAAAATAAAGCACATCTAGGGTGGGCACCTAAACTGATCTACTGACATCCCTTAAGGATCCTCATCATATTGTAGACACCTAAAACGCGTCATGTCGAGGGTGACTACTCATATGGACATGCTACAAGACCATATGGAGGATCTTGGATAGACTCCAAGATAGAGCAGTGGTTCTAACCACTCAATTTAGGCATTTTGGCCTAAGCAGTCTGAACCGCAGCCCAGACCTACGGTCTCCAGTCTAAACCATGGTTGACACCTACGGTCTGTAGTCTGGACCACAACTGTGACCTGCGGTCTTAACTGAAGTTCAGTTAGGCCTTCCATCCGAGCCAAATCGGTTGGAACGGCCAAAAGATCTAGAAGGAGGCAGTTGAAGGATGAAAGATTCCAGAGGCTTCCATCCCAACTGTCCTAACCAACCTTCTTGGTCTTGGCTTCTCCATGAAGCCACCCCTAGCCCTAGGGGCATGCTATAAATACCCCCTCCAAATGGGGAGAAAAAGAGAGCAAGCATTGGAGATTTGAGCAAGCGAAGCCCTGGAGAATTGTACACTCAAACTGAGTATACTAAGAGATAGAGCTATTGCACTTAATCCCTGACCCTTTTGCCACCATTCATGATGAATTGCATTATGGATGCCCTAGGTGCTTAGGAGGATCAAGAAATGCAAATCCGGGCAAACGAAGGCCCTTCACATCGAATTGACCACCAAATCAGTCTGAGGACAATGAAGGCGACCCTTGAACATCAATTTGGACAAGGAGATTGAGCCCACTACCCCTGATTTTGAGGGTAAACTCATCAGAGGTCAAACCATGGTTGTCAGCCATGGTTCACAAGTGTCAGACCGCTCACCTAGAGCTATGGTTTGCAATAGGTGACAGATCACCTTACTCTTTTCTTTTCTATCCAGCTAGTTAGGTTAGATTAGCCATTTTGTTGATTTAATAGCATTTTAGAAGACTTATGACCATAGAACTAGGCTAGATTCACATTTTATGCTTATGTTTCAATTAGGACTAAAATGCTTTCTTTATGCATGTTTATGCTTCATTTTCTATATTTGATCCATGCATAGTGTAGATGCTATTTTACTTTATGCTATTACATGAATCTTGATTCACTTTGCATAGTTTAGCAACTTTCTTTATGCTTTCTTGATTATGCATGTTAATGGTGTCATTATACATTTTACCTAAAAGGGCCTCATCATGAGAGGTTGCCTATATTTTTGACATTCTTGTTGTTTCTTGACCGTAGGGAATAGTTCCAAAGGAGAGATAAAGCATCCAATCCCTTCCCCATTGCGAAGAAGAGGGTCATCGACACCCTAGAGCAGTTCGTGTCACCCTGAGGGGCATTTTGATCACACCTACCCTTGATAGGGATTAAACACTATTGTAATTAATGTATCAAATGGGTATCCCTAAGAGGGACGAATCTATAATTTGACTTCATTAAAATTAATAAAGGATTCCTTATATTCACGTTATTTCTTGTTATCAAATTATGCATGCCTATTTGTGTATTTTTCTTCGATTGTGATAGTTAGATCGGGTGTGAGCCTCCTTGGTGGTTACAGATGGCGATCACGATGGAACTCCACATTTCTAGCCCCTGAGTGCTGACATTTTTGTTTGTTTTATCTCAGGTGCTAACCATAGCTAACAACTACGGTTATTTTTTGGCCCATGGCTGTCACCTATGGTTTACACTATAGCCCATAGACCAGAGCTATGGTTTACATAGAAGAAGCAGAACAGAGAAACCACTTGGCAGCAGATCAGGAGTTGAGGTAGGTTCTATTTCCATCCTCTATTCTACATTTTCTCCTCTATATTTTTACAGTAAGTGGTAAATCGATGGAAAATTAGGAACATTAAAGGAAAAGGATCAATGAATAAGTCCTAATTTGCTTTCGCATTCTTTCCATTAGAAAGGCGTTGCTAGGAACAACGGACCTCTGATTGCAGTCCGCCCTAGAATACAGTGACCTTGATAAAAATTGTGTGGTCATTTGCATGCGTGAGGCCCAATTAGAGGCCATGTCATCGTAATTGCATTGTCATAACGTCATGTAGGGCATAGCATGCATACCTTTGTGAATTTGAAATATTCCTTCTTATGCATATCATGTAGGAATGATCATATGAATGCTCTTTTATGCATTTGTCTTTATGCAAAGTAAAATGAACCACACACACCACGTTTCATTGTAAACATCAGTGGCATTGGGCTCTCACATCCAACCCATTTGATTGAGACCAATAGTGGATGTCATTACCACTTGGTTGGCTCATTTGAAATTGTATTATCGGGACCCGCTCATTGCCAAGGCCGACCCAAGAACTGTCCTATCCATGCAAAATAGCATGCACTCATCTTCGAAAGGGTGTATCACTACGCACGGTGTGCTAGGTGAGGGTTGGTAGTACCTATGCTACTTCATTGAGTATGGACTTCATTACCATATTCGGCTTGTGCGAGTATATAGGTGAAAGCCAATTAAACTGAGAATAAAATCCAATGATTTTGCAAAACATGTGAGAGTTTCTCATACTGATACAACACATCTTGTAACAACATCAAATAGTTTAGGGCACATTTTAAAATTTAAAAATAAGATAAGCATCATTGTATACCTTGTTTGATAATAAAAGATACATCTAGATGTTAGGTACACTATGGTGGATACACGGGGTGGTCGACAAAGGTGCAAGCCTGAGGCCGATGACCAAGCCCCAATCGATTCACAATTACACGTGTCTAGTCCTCAACCACATGAGCAAACCGAATGACGTTCGATGAGCATTAGAGGAGACAACTCGACATGAGGGGATCCCATTGAGCATACCCCTGATAGACTAGCATCAGTGCATACTGTTAGACGTAGATTAGAGCATGGGGCTTCTCAACCTGAGGGTGCTCCACTCGAAAGCCATTATCGAGACCGTAGTGCACGCGCATCCACAGGATCGACCGAAGAGTATGTCATGTAAGGGACCAGATTGGTACCCATCCGCACTAAGTCTATAGGGTGTACTATACCCCCACCTTATGAGTATAGAAGGAATAGAGGTCCACCCATTCAGGGGCAAGTAGATGGGCTCCCTACTGAGTGCAAGTCTACCCATACTCCCATGCGTACTATAGCATGCAAGATCACCATCGATATGTCGAAGGTGGGAGCTAATGGAACACCACCCCATGAGAGGTGGAGGTCTAGATAGCTAGACGGTCTAGGTAGTGTGCTAGAGCAGCTAGGCTGCAAGCCTTTGGCTCCACCCACTCGTGCTCCGAGTGAGCATAGCGGGAGCACCATTAGAACTACTAGAGAGCATGGAGAGGCTTCTAAGCACCCTCATGTCTCATGTCCACCATCCATGCATGGTGGCACGCAGCACAGGACACAACATGATGTCGATGTCATCTTCACAGATAGAGGCAAAAGCACAACACATCAGTCCGATGGGTACAGAACCCACAAGGTCGCTCATACAGAGCAAGCATATCAAAGGCCTCCGATGGCTGACCAGGTCGAAAGATCATATCGACTGGCCTCTGAGCAAAAATGCCAACTCCTCCAAGATCAATTGGAGGATGCTCACCTAGAGAGGCAGCGCATCGAAGATGAAGATCTTCAAGTGTAGAGGCTTACTAGACAAAGGTTGTATGAGCAGCGCTTGCACGAGGAGCGCATCCTCATCCAGAAGGAGCATGTAGAGTAGGAAGATAGGTTGGCTAGGGCCGGCCTATACTCTCAAGATGAGCATAGAGAGCAGGTGCACAGGAAGGCTTTTTCGCAAGCCGACATGCACCATGAGCATGCAAGCGTTCATACTCATATCACTACCCATCACAGAGAGCGACCACCCTCGATCGACAATCAGAGGCAGCAACATTATGAGGAGCAAGAGGGGAACAGATGCAACCAAGAATATCCTGAGAGTTCTCGAGCTGAGGAGGAGGAAGAGCAATGCCCTCCACCTCGATAGAAGAGGAATGTACCTCCCAGACCGCCTCCATGCTGACTTAGGGAGGAGGACTTTCTATCTTCTGAGGCTTACAAAGCTTTGGCTGAGAAGGTCAAGGCAATTGAGAGACAAGGCATGGCTATCCAAAAGTTGACACTGAGGAAAATTCACAATGAACCTTTAGATCCCTCAGTACCTATGCCCCCATACCCGGAGCATTTTGAGATGCCCAGGTTGGAAAAATTTAAGGGTGATGAAGAGGTGCAAGAACATGTCACGAGCTTTCTAGATGCTTGCTTCCAGATAGAGAACAATGATGCACTGTTGTTGCATACGTTTGTCATGACACTCTCTGGGCCAGCCCGAGAGTGGTTTAATCAGCTAAAGAAGCACAACATAACAAATTTTGAGCAATTAGTTGATGCCTTTCTTGAACGCTATTCCTTCGACATCAAGAAATAGGCCAACCTTTTCGATTTGGCTATGCTAGCTCAGCATGACGATGAGCCAATAGAATAGTACGAGAAGAGGTGGAGGAGATTAATGGTAAAGTTGCCATTCCTGATTCCTACCATAGAATTAACCCAAATGTTTACAAAGAGTTGTGCCAAGCACATCTCGCTACTATTGCAGCTACAACAGTATGCCACATTCGAAGAAGCTTGGGTGCAAGCCAAGGTAATTGAGGATATCAAGTTGCAGGAAGGCAACTTGAAGCTAAAAACTAGGAAAGAGGGATATAAGAAGAGTACCTCAAAGCAACAAGGCAAGCAGGCCCATGTGAATCAAGTGGTACTAAATCTCCAAAATGAGGATAAGGGGCAAAAGAAATAGAATTATCAAGCCCATCCTCCTCCTATGCAATACGACCAACGCAAAAATAACTACAAGGGCAAGAACAAAGAGCAACGCCCACCTCACATATTTACGCCATTGATGGAATCAATGACATCGATCTTTCATCAACTCTATGAGGCCAAGGCAATAAGATTACCCGAAGTCAAGATGGTTGATCCAAATCAGCCCAAGCCCAAAGACTATCAGGAAGAGTTGTTTTGCATATTTCATAGAGTGAAAGGCCATGACATCGAGGTGTGTTGGTCCTTCAAACACATTGTGCAAAATATGATAGACAAGGGAGAGCTTGTAGTACCAGGAAATCCCTAGGCGCCAGACAACCAAAACATGGGGATTTTTAAAAATCCATTACCAAACCATGAGGCGCCCCGTAACCACGCTGGCCACGTCAATCAAGTATGAGTCGAACCACCTACCCAGGGGTTCATCGGAATGGTCAATGTTGTTACCAGACATGGGAGGTACGAATGGCTGAATCAACCTCATGCTCCCATTCAAATACAAGCCATGCCCCAGCAATGGTAGGCACAAAATATTCTAGGCCCACCAACGAGACCGATGGTGACCATTAGGAGCAGGTTGGTTCAAAACCTGTAGATGACTCCTATGAAGTTGTCGATATATGAGCTTATACAATAGTCCCCTAGGCACAAGGAGACTCTTATGGACATTCTGAGGTCCATTGAGGTACAGTCCTAGGATGCACAGGCATTCACAAACTTCGTGGGGCACGTACAATAGTGCCAGGAACCAATGATCCAATTCTATGATCATGAAGTGAAAATGGTTTTTGCAAGCGTGGCTGACCCACCACTACATATCATTGCATGTGTTAACCATGTGCCATTCAAAAGGGTCTTGATTGACACTAGTTCATCGATCAATATAATCATGACTAAGGCACTACACCATTTGAAATTGCCTAAATCACTCATCATACCAACCACCTTTACATTGAGAGCATTTAACGATGCACTATGCTCTATGGTTGGCATGATTGTCCTACCTATTCAGGTGGGACTAAAGACCATTCCCATAATGTGTCACATGATAGAGGGTGCCTTGTAGTATAACATCCTACTAGGGAGGCCTTGGATTCATGAAATGCATTGTGTTCCCTCGATATTGCATCAATGTGTCAAGTATATACATGAGGGACAAGTTCACGTGGTTTCATCAGATGAAGAACCATTCAAGTTCATGAACTTAGCAGATTTTCCAGGGGGTTTCATGATCCCATCAATGCACTTGGACATACGACCCACGTCATCGATGAGGGTTCCAAGAGGTAAACAGGTGGTGCATGTTCAACCATTGGTATCTATATCAAACAGATCTGAACATACCACTACCACTTCTCTGAGACCGAGTGCATCGACAATGCATCGAAATGACGAGAAATTAAAGGTGAAATTGGGTAGGAAAGAAGCAAAGAACATGCCCAAACCAGTCACCACTAAGGCTACCACTCCCATGGAGGTGGAGGAAGCCCAAGATCAAGTCGAGGAGGCACCTCAACCTACTTTACCTACATCATCAATAGGGTCATCCGCACCCCAGGTGACTGTTCACCTAGCCAACATAGGTCTGGGTGAATATCTTGTGCAAAATGTGACCTTCGATCCTATTTTAGAGACTGCACGAGACATGGGCCGACCGATAGCCCATCGATACCCAATTGGATCCATAGTACCATTGGGTGAGCCACCCAACCAAACAAACTTCATTTATGTCAGGTTGGATCAAGTTCCAATACGGGCACCCATGGAGGTGGATGATGATGAACAGTTCATGATGAACGTTCGGTACTTGTCCAACCTAGAGTACGCCATGCACATTTTTGAGCTCTATCATTGGCATGGATACGACCTTGGTCTTTTTGAACAAGGATGAAGAACCCCTCTTGAACCATGTTATCAGTTGGCAACTGATAGGTTCAGATTGGGATTGCAGATTCAGGGACATGATGATTTACTCGTTGCATCATTGGATCATTTGTACCTAGGTCTAGGGGATGACATGGATTTTAATCCATATCATCCTAACATGTCTAGCCTTTGAGGCAACAACCCAATGGTGTCAGTCATCACCATTGAGAGACCGAATATTGAACATGAAGAGTTCTTGGAGAAGAACCCCAGAGGCAACCTAGGTCATCAAAACCGTATCACAACCGATGATACCGGTATGTAGGGGCACAACCCCATCATTCTAGGTGATCTCAATTTAGGAGATATTTGTAGTGAATATGTAGAGGAGTCCACCTCCAAAATGAGTAGACCGAGTTATGATGTAGATGGTGAGTCCTCAAATGATGATCAATCCAAAGAGGGAATTGATCGAGCCTTCATGGTTTCGATATTTCTATGCCATTTGCTACCTAGAGAGCAATTAGATGAGATACAAGAGCATTTCATGGTCGATAGTGATTATGAAGATGAGATAGAGTAGGCCTACTTAAGGCCTCATCCAGCTAATCTCCCAATATTCATGGACATGATAGAGTGCCCTGCTCATAGTAGCAATCATAGCGATGAGGTTGAGATGACCGATCCGAGGCTAGTATATCCGCTACATCTATTGCCTATGGAGTCAGAGTATGTTATAGAAGAGGTGCCTCTTAACATAGATCACTCTAAAGAGGAAGCAGAGCCAGTTTTTGCATCGATGTCATATATACGATCATTTTATCCGATCTATCTCCGGATAGTGATGATAGCGACCACAGAATCAGATACATGGGGCCACATCTAGCAGATCACCCCTTGCATATGGGGGAAGTGAAATATTATATCTTT
Organism: Wollemia nobilis; assembly: GCA_028583015.1. Lineage (NCBI taxonomy): Eukaryota > Viridiplantae > Streptophyta > Pinopsida > Araucariales > Araucariaceae > Wollemia > Wollemia nobilis. Next base: position 6,631,563 of record JAQPPZ010000456.1, read on the forward strand.
ATAGTGATGATGAGGATTCATTGGAGATGGCCTATTTGGGGCCTCATCACCTACGTAATCAGAATCCACCTTGGGGTTCACCACCTATTACAGCTATGGGTTTGCATCGAGAGATTAATCTCCAATGCCACCTCAGGGAAAGAATAAATCTAGAAGAGGAATATCAAAGGCTCTTTCCCCATCCACCTACTTATGCTGAGCTGCTTGAGCTGAGAGATCCCATTTTGTAGTTAGTGCACAGAGAGGATCCAGTTGTCTAGGCATCCCATAGGGAGGACCCTTTCATCCCCGTGCCATCCGAGCTAGATCTTGGGTACGAAAGCTACACAGATGATGTAGAGTTCAGTCCATGTGGTCCTGGAGATCAATTCCATTCCATCAACATGGTCTCCATTGATTTGACCACTCCACTCTACAATCCAATAGATCCATCCAAGCCATTGCATCTAAACATGGATGCTATCGATTGGGATCATGTTGATTCACCAATAGAGCCTGAATATTTCTTCCCAAATGAAGAGATGCTGCAACCATTTCATTTTGGACCAGGCTATGCTTATGATGTCTATCACGCTAAAAATGCTTCCAATGAAGAACATATAAATCCAGCTGATGACATCCATTTGATCCCTACGCCTCATCAGCTTGAGGAGGGATCCCATATGTCAATAGAGGAAACCTTCGAAGTGGATATCGGTAATGACCCCACCAATCCAAAGAAGGTCAAATTTGGAATGAGTCTCACTCCAGATGAGCACGCTAGCATCATCCCTCTACTGAAAGAGAGACCTGACCTTTTTTCTTGGACATACAAAGATATGCCCGGTCTAGACCCAAAGTTGGTTACTCATAACCTTTCGCTAGACCCATCCAAGAAGCCCATCAAGTAGAAGCTCAGAAAGATGCATCCAATAGTAGCCTTAATGGTGAAAGATGAATTGCAAAAATTATTGGATGTAGAATTTGTCATTTCCATCGACTATCCAGAATGGGTATCCAATATGGTGCCTATAGGAAAACCAGATGGAAGGATCCATATTTGTATGGATTTTAGAGATCTCAACAAGGCAACACCCAAAGATTCATTTTCATTGCCCAATATCGATGCTCTAGTAGACTCTACTGTCGGTCATGAAATGCTCTCCTTAATGGATGGTTTTTTTGGTTACAATCAAATTCAGATTAAGCTCGAAGACCAGCACAAAACCATGTTTATAATGCCATGGGGAACATTTTGCTACAAAGTTATGCCATTTGGTCTCAAAAAGTTGGTGCTACATACCAGCGGGCCATGACATACATTTTTCATGACTATATGCACAAAATTCTAGAAGATTATATCGATGATTTGCTAGCCAAGTCATTGCTACGAGAAGAGCATGCGGAGGTCTTGAGAAAAGTCTTCGATTGCCTGATAGAGCACAACGTCAGGCTGAATCCTAAGAAGTGCGTATTTGGCGTAACTTCTAGAAAATTGTTAGGGTTCATTATCTCCAAGAGAGGCATCAAAGTAGACCCAACGAAGGTCAAGGCCATTTTGGAAATGCGTCCTCCCACCAATATTAAGGAATTAAGGAGCCTCCAAGGCAAGGTAGCTTCGATAAAGTGATTTATCACCCAACTATCGGATAAATGTCGACCCATGAATCGACTACTACATAAGGGTGTCCCATTCAACTGGGATGAGGACTGCAAGGTAGCCTTCACTGAGATAAAGCAATACCTAGCAATGCCACCAGTGTTAGCTCCACCAAGGCCAGAAGAGCCTTTTTTGCTATATATATCGACAATAGACTTTGCGTTAGGGACCATGTTGGCCCAAAAGAATGTACAAGGCAAAGAACAAGCCATATATTACATTAGCCAAACCTTGGTGAGTTACGAGCTAGGATATGCATATGTGGAAAAGCTATGTTTAGCAGTAGTGTTCGCTACCAAGAAATTATGGCACTACATGTTAAGTCACATGACATATGTGATATCAAAACAAAATCCTTTGTAGTATATGATGAGCAAGACATATCATAATACACGTACTACAAAGTGGATCATGCTATTGATAGAATTTGATCTAGAATTTATAAGCTAGAAGTCCATTAAGGGATAGGTCATAGCAGATCAGTTAGCTGAGGTGCCACTATCCAATAGTAGGCCTCTAACAATCGAGCTTCTGGATGATGCAATTTTTGTAATATCCGAAGCTCCCAAACCCGAAGAACCAGAGAACAATGTTGATATGACTCTGTTCTTTGATGGTTCAAAGTGCGAGCAAGGAGCTGGCATAGGGATAGTGTTTTTCATGTCGCAAGGAGCTCCAATGCCCTTGTCATTCAAACTAGACTTCCCATGCACCAACAATAATGTTGAATATGAAGCCCTACTTTTGGGCCTTCATACAACCATCGCCATGAATATCAAGAGATTAAACATCTTTGGTGATTCCCTACTCATAATTAACCAAGTGAAGGGACTATTTTAGTGTCGATGTCTAGTACTGAAAGCCTATAAAGATCTTGTTGCCACATATCTAGCTAAACTAGAATGGTACGACATCGAGGCAATCCCTCATTCATCAAATAGATTCGTAGACACCATGGCTTCTTTGGGATCCTTAATCCCTCAAAATCTATCTACTGACTTCACTACCATCCATGTCAAGATGCTCTCGCATCCTACAGTAGAGCGTGCAACCTTTGATAACAAAGAATCAGTCAACATGATTAGTGTGGAACCAAAAGCTGATTGGTTCTGCAAAGCTGAAGACTTTCTCAAGAAAGCACCCTAGGGGTCTTTAACCTCCTAGAGTCCTACGGGGAGTGGCACCACCATTCACCACAAGGTTGTCTCCCAGTCTACATTTGCAAAAGTAAATACGTAGGGGGTACAGGTTGTCTTAGCGATCGAAGCTGAGGCTCATCAGAATTGGATGTCACAGATTCAAGACTTCCTAAGACTTGGTTTTGTCTCGAAGGGACTATCGCATGTCGCAAGATGCACATTTAAATAGAAAGTGACTAAATTTGTCTTGATAGGAGACATTTTGTACCACCAAAGTTATGATGGAGTTCTCCTTCATTGTCTTGAGCCCCAAGAGTCATCTTGGGCAATTTTAGAAGCTCATGATGGTACGTGCGATGGCCATTTCAGTGGCATGGCCATCATCAAGCGCATCCTTCGAATGGGTTATTATTGGCCCACTATGGAGAAGGATTGCAATGTGTATGTCAGGAAATGCATCAAATGTTAGCATCATGCTAATCTTATGCACCTACCATCATAGGCCTTACAGCCCATCCAAGCGGCTTGGCCATTTGCTCAGTGGGGGTTTGATCTAATTGGCAAGATCTCTCCTCCATCATCAGGCCGACATACATTCATCATTATGGCTACTGAGTATTTTACAAAGTGGGTGGAAGCCATTCCCTTAACAATGACCATGGGAGCTCGCATAGCAGAGTTCATAATGGAGCATATCATAAGTCATTTTGGGGTACCATCCAAAATAGTTTTGGATAATGGAACTTCTTTTAAGAACAAAACTGTGTGAGCTTTAACCTCTAAGTACCGCATCAAACATAGTTTTGCATCTCCATATTATCCATAGGCAAATGGGCAAGTTGAGGCCTCAAACAAGACTATGGTAGCCATATTGAAAAAGATAGTGCAAGAACACCACAAGGATTGGCATACACAACTGCCCCTTGCATTATGGGCTTATAGAACTAGCATTCGGACTCCCACTAGGGCAACTCCATTTTCACTAGTATATGGCACTGAGGCCATTATGCCCTTAGAGTTGGAAATTCCAATGCTGCGCATCGCATTGAAAGAGTTCATCGATGATGACACCGCACGACAAGCTCACCTAGATCAACTGACGCTGCTCGATGAACGTCACGTGAATGCCCTTGAGCATCTTCATGTTTATCAAGAGTGACTCAAATGAGCTTACAATATCAAATTCCACCAGAGATACTTTGAATTTGGGGATCTTGTGCTAAAAGAAAACCAACAGAACTCAAATTTTTGCCCGATATGCGAGACAAATTTATGGCTAATTGGTTAGGACCCTATATCATATCTAAAAATATTGGTCTAGGTACCTATCGCTTGACGTCGCTAGGGGGTGTTGAAGAGCTTGAACCTCTCAACATCATCCATATTAAGGCATTCTATGCTTAGAGAGCATAGCAAAAAAATATCCAAAGGCATCTGTAAGCCCTTTGGTCAGTCAAAAGGCACCAAGGATTTCTAAAAATCGCTTGGTCAACCCAAAGGTCTCGAGAGTTCCTTATAACCTACTCGGTCATCCCAAAGGCATTTCAAAAATTGAGTTTTATTTCTAAAATTCTGTCATATTAAAACCAAGGATTTCTAAAATTGCTTGGTCAACCCAAACTCAGGTTCTTAAACCACTTGTCATCCCAAAAAGGCACCAAGGATTTCTAAAAAATTCGCTTGGTCAACCCAAAGGCTCTCCGAGGGTTCTTAAAGCCACTCGATCATCCCAAAAAGGCACCAAGGATTTCTAAAATTACTTGGTCAACCCAAAGGCTCCGAGAGTTCCTATAGCTTCTCGGTCATCCTAAAAGGCTCCACGCCCTCTTGTTGAGAGTTTGGTCAACTAAAAGGTTCCAAAGGCATCTGTAAGACCTTTGGTCAATTCAAAAAGCTCCAAGGATTTCTAAAAATCGCTTGGTCAACCCTAAAAAGCTCCAAAGGCATATATACTCATCGTTTGGTCAAATATGAAAGCTCAAAAATGTATAAAAATTTGAAAATATATAAAATTCCAAAAAAATTGGTAAAGCATAAAATCCAAAAACATTTGCTTTTGCAGTTTGCATTTTCATATATGCATTCACATCATCATATTGCATTTAGGCATTTGTCATCCATTGCATTCCATAGTAGAGTGTAATGTGTCTATCAAAATCTTACAAATGATCGCACGTTTGTGTTTCAATCATGCACCCTTGCATTTATCATAATTCATTGCATTCATACACGATACCTATTGTGGAGAAACATGTATGTATATTAAGTTTTCCAGTCACTCAACCATACCTAGTGGGTTCTTTAGATATTGTAGAAAGCTTGCTTTGCTATTATAGACAAGGTCATTAGTTGGGATAGTGCTTCAACATATCAGAATCCCGTCACTAAGCAAAACAATATAAAATCCTGCTAAGACAAGAGATGATGAAAGCTACGAAAGCAATCTTAGGTATCTAGAGAGATGGGTTTCACGACCTGCTTATCTTGCAAATAGTCGGTTTAGAAAGGTGTACTTTGGCAAAAGGACAAGAATTTCCCCTATAAATCCCAAAGTCACAAAGTTTAAATCCCAAGTTACAAAGTGCAAAAGTATAAATTTCAAGTTCAAAATGTAAAGTGACATAGTGAATCAAAAGCACTATAAAAATCCCTTGCTCAAAGAAAATGGTAACACATGGACTAACAATGATTTTTATCACTACATATGAGCAAGTAAGAAGGGTGAGAACTTGAATCCCTAGATTGTCCACCTTTTGAAAGCCATAGAGTGATCCCCGATCGCAGCAATGGGTTGGAAGAGTCCCACCTGCAATCGGAGGGGTAGTTCTATTGGGTGATCCCCAAACGTAGCAATGGGTTGAAAGAGTCCCGCCTGCATTTGGAGGGGTAGCCCTGATCAATTTGCAAGATGAGCTAGCTCTAGGTACCTAGGATTGTCTAGTTGTATAAGTCTAATCAAAGCTGAAACAAGGATGGTACGATCGTATGAGGAACCCTATCTCACATATGGGTTGAAAGAGTCCCGACTGACATACGGGGTATGCTTATGATCTATCTAAAAATACTCACATGCACACATAGGGATAATGAATAGTTGGGTCTATCACGACAAAAGCCTTGTCCAATAAAAGCCTTGTATAGTTAGTATGTGATTTTTGGAGAAGTCTACTAGGGTGTTTGAGTTTCAAGGAAAACCCCAAAAAGTTCTCTAATAGCAACAAGATACCAAATATCATTAAACATAAAAAATACGAGTCATTCATTCATCAGAATGCATTTTACAAAGCACAATCAAACATATAGGATAGATACCGCATGAATATCAGAAATGATGTTTAGACGACCACTGACTATATAGTGCAACAAAGAAAATATACATAATGACATATTCATTCATTAGCATTATACCAATCCATTTCACTACATTTCATATATGGGTGATTAATTGATTAAGTTCTTGTAATGAGAATTATCAATTATTTTGCATGATTGTCATACATTCTGTGGTGTCGCATTTTAAAATTGATATACATAGTTTACATTCATTCTTTATGTTTTAAGTGATTAAAGCATACAGGTTCATTCCCATTAGATTACGATTATGTACATAATGCATTACCATACATTGCATAGCATGCCATAACTTCATAAAAATAAATGCATGCCCACAAAGCAAAAATAAATATGCATTCAAAATAAATACTACATCCATTTGCATCCATTATATATAGCACATCTAATCATATAGATCATTGCATAACATCATCATCATAAAAAAGATAGCTATCTAGTGCATGTCATCCATACATTGCATCATATCAACATAGCATCACATAAGCATTGCATCCATGTGCATCAAATAAACATAAAATCAAAATTAAACATCAGATACACATAATGAGCCAAAATGATCAAGTCATATATATATATATATATATATGTTTTTTTTTTTTTTTGTCCAAAAGAGTACATATGAGGAGTGCATCAATATGCCCATAGGCTACAAAGCATGTAGGTCCTCGACCTTACACTCAAAATGAGTACAACATAGCAAAAGTATAGTCTACATCTAGCAGAGCCCAGGTCTAGTCTGCTCCCCCTATACCAGAGCTCTCATCACCTCCCTCAACACTGTGCTCTAGAGCCTACTCTCCTATCTATGCTGGCACCTATGGTGGGTCCTACTATGGGTCCTACCTACCTCCAAATCCTAAGGCACCCAACACATGAGAAACTAGTAACTACAGTAGGCTAGTCCCCTAACTAGCGGCCCCTGAAGTCTGCCCTACATCTCTAGGCCTGGCACGTGATGTCACCCCATGTGTGCTAGAGGACCTGTGCATCCTCTCAGTCCTATGAGTCCTATGACCTGAGCTCACCATAGACTACCTGAGGTCCTAGACCTAGTACGCTAAGACTCTGAGGAGAAAGGATCCTCAAGAACCTGTAGCCCATGCATCTCAATATAACCGACTAGCTGATCAACATGAGCAAGTCGGGCTACATGCATCTCATTGGTCCTCATGACCATACTATGCAGTCACTCTACCTCAATCATCGGATCCTATGTAGCTATTAGTGCTATCATTGGTGCTACCAGAGGCCCCATAGTAGCCTGAGGAGGTGGCATAGCCCCCCTCGATACCCAAAGGAGATCCCTCTCTACCTCTACTATAGTTCATTATGCCTACGCTAACTCTAGAGTAGTCTATAATCTCTGAGCCTAGGCCTCTACATCTGTGGCCCACATAGTCAGATCCTATATCTGATCTTGCACCTCAGTAAGGCGCCTATCCCTATCAGCTACTCTCACCTCTAGAGTGGTGATAGTAGTGTCTCGCTCTAGCTACTACATGTGGAATCACCCTAGCTGACTCTACAAGTCAGCCACCTAAGCTAAGAGCTGACCCTCTACACTATCGAAAGGGACCTCACCCTCCTCTAGAGCCTCCTCATCAGGGTCAACCTCAAGAGCCTCCTCGATGGTGATCGCTGTGCCCCAGCCACCCTTTATCCACTGGTGCACCCTACACCCATCAGGATCCACCTCTACCTCTACCTGATCTAGCTCTTAGCCTAGAGGCCCTATGTCATACCATATAAACATGGACCACCACCCATCATACTCTAGAGTGGTCCCAATAGTCTCAACTCTAGTCTCCTAGTAGTCATCAACAACATCTCCTAGAGGCTCCAAAATGATCCACTATAGATCATGCTCTACAACCAAGCATCGATACCTAAGGGGGATATCTAGAATATCCTACATGAGCCCAAACTACCATAGGACCCGAGAGTAGAACTGGTACTCTCGAATCTTAGCCTTACGACCGATCAACCATCTATCATGGCATGCCTATCTCAGCCACTAGCCCTCCTCTAGCCATGCTAGGCAATCCATATAGGGCCACCACTAAACATCATTCAGGCCAAGTGCCATGAACTGAGTAATATAGTGTTGGATATCACCAGCATGGATCCTACTATGGGTACCCTCCTCCTCATGAGGCCAATAGGTGGCATAACACTGATGATCATCAACAATAGTAGTAATCCATAGTGGTAGATCTATAGGATGCTCGATCCGAATGTGCTGCCACCCCCAGATCTATAATAGAAGACTACAACTGAGGCCCTTACGACTATGCTCTATAATCTGGTATAACTCCCTATAGAGCTGACATAGTAGGGTGCTCCCCCAAGCTAGAAGTAGAGGTGCCTCTATAGAGCTCTACAACACCCTCCAAGTGGTGGACAAGAGGTTCTAGGGAATCCTCATACTCGAGGAGTCTAGAAGCACAATCTATACTATGAGGTGCATAAATAGGGCTTCCCATGTAGAGAAGACATCCTCATGGTACCACTCACCAATGTGTACCCCTCCATGGTCAATCACATCCTGAGCATCCTCGCTCTAGTCATCGAAGATAGTATCAAAAATAGCCTCCTTTACCCTAGAGGTAGAGGAGACGATGGCCTCGCCATCAATAGGGATCCTGAAGATCCTATAAACGTCCTCTAAAGTAATAGTCATTTCACCTATAGGCAGGTGAAATGTGTTGGTCCATGCATTCCAACATCGGGCCAACGCAGTCAGGTAGGATTGATCTACCCTAATAGTGGGTAGATCCATGATGTATCCAAACCCGACAGCTCGAAACCAATCTCGATCATCATCGGATAAAGCCTCATAGAGAGTCTTTAGAATATCTAGCTCTCAGGATCTAGAAGTCAATCTCTAGAATAAAAAGTATAATTTAAGACAAAATCTAGCTAACTAGAGCTAAAAAAATAACAACAACAAACCTAGCTGAAACCTGTGGTCCCCAATTTGCAAATTGGGAACCATAGCTAAAACCTACGGTCCCCAATTTTCCAACTAGGAACCATAGCTACCAGCTATGGTTTAGGAGCGACACCCATTTTGGGTACCCTCCTAGACCACTAAAGCATAAAATTAAATTCCTAAAGCTAGCCTAAACTAGTGGGGTTCATTACCAATAGTTTAGTGAGGTTCATTATCTGCATTACTTAATGTAGTTCATTTTACTAGTATTGAGTGTGTGGTCTCGATTTTGAGTTACCTTACCCGCACCCTAGCCTCGACTAGTAGATGGCTGATCAGGATCCACCATCGAGGTCGAGGAGTGTAATCAAGGTAGAGTGTGGTAGCATTTTAGATCAAGAAGGGTCTTCTCACTCTCAGAGCTCTCAGATTGCTAATGTTTGCTAAGAAATAATGAAAAATTTCAAATGGGAATTCAATTTATAGGTTTTCCTAGTCTCGATGAACCGCAGCTGACACCTGCGATTTTGAAACTAGGGTTTTCTACCCGTAGGTCTGACCCATGGTTCCCAAAATTTGGAAATGTAAATCATAGACCATACCTACGGTCTACAACTAGCATTAAATGCACTCAAAACCCACCATGGGAAGGTCTAAAAGAGCAAATTAATGACTTCCACCGGATAAAAATTCAAAATCAATGATTAAAATTGCAAATTTGGTGATGTTAAAAGCACCAAGATCGATCAAATACATGCAAAATTAAAACAAAAAAAACAAATAATTAAAAACCAAATGCGCCTCGTATTCAGTGATTTATCCTATACACTTGGCGGTTGCAATGAGTTGTGATCCATGCAATCCGACAAGATGAGTAAATCACCATAAGGACATTTGGGGTAAAATTGTCATTTCTTTTATGACATCTTTCAGCAAATCATCGACAAATATGATTCAACACAAGTCTAATTGCATTTGTATCATTTTGATTCCTTAAGATGGCTATTGTAGCCTGACTGCTCCAGGGGATAGAAATGTGCCAATACTACTAAGAGTTGCAATCATAAGCTGAACTAGGCCTAGCCAAGGCATTAAAAGGCTCGAATCTTAATTTGTTCAGGATCATTCATTATGGTCAAGCGATTTCGTCGCTTCATACATTGTCATTACCCTCATCGACTCATCGCTTGAGGGGGTAGTCATAATTTCATAATCATAATCAAAGTCAGCAGAAGATCCCTGAGATCGTAGATCCCTTGATCTTGTCAAAATTGTGTTCATTCTTGCGAATCATTGTCAACAACTATCATAAGCTTCCCCCTTTGCTTGGGGTAAACAACAAATATGATAATTGGTTTGTAACTCTCATCCTTCAGATTTATGGGTCAGAAGATACCCATACTTGGCATTGGTGCTATCCGAACGTCTGATGATGAGGGCAGACTTGTCAAAATGTAAGCCTTTCACAAGCTGGAAGCAATGATTCCAAGATGCGCATCCTTTTGCTGGACCTGGGGCATCTAATGTTGATCTGACTAATGATCATCATAGAACCTTAGACATCATTTTAGGATGTATATTTTTGCTCAACGTTGTTCAATCTCACAATGCATCTCAAAAGGGGCATCTGTAGACACCTAAAATATGTCATGTCGAGGGTGACTACTCATATGGACATGCTACAAGACCATATGGAGGATCTTGGATAGACTCCAAGATAGAGCAATGGTTCTAACCACTCAATTTAGGCATTTTGGCCTAAGCAGTCTGAACCGTAGCCCAGACCTATGGTCTCCAGTCTAAACCATGGTTGACACCTATGGTCTATAGTCTGGACCACAACTATGACCTACGGTCTTAACTAAAGTTCAGTTAGGCCTTCCATCCGAGCCAAATCGGTTGGAATGGCCAAAAGATCTAGAAGGAGGCAGTTGAAGGATGAAATATTCCAGAGGCTTCCATCCCAACTATCCTAACCAACCTTCTTGGTCTTGGCTTCTCCATGAAGCCACCCCTAGCCCTAGGGGCATGCTATAAATACCCCCTCCAAATGGGGAGAAAAAGAGAGCAAGCATTGGAGATTTGAGCAGCGAAGCCCTGGTGAATTGTACACTCAAACTGAGTATACTAAGAGATAGAGCTATTGCACTTAATCCCTGACCCTTTTGCCACCATTCATGATGAATTGCATTATGGATGCCCTAGGTGCTTAGGAGGATCAAGAAATGCAAATCCGGGCAAACGAAGGCCCTTCACATCGAATTGACCACCAAATCAGTCTGAGGACAATGAAGGCGACCCTTGAACATCAATTTGGACAAGGAGATTGAGCCCACTACCCCTGATTTTGAGGGTAAACTCATCAGAGGTCAAACCATGACTATCAATCATGGTTCACAGTGCAGACCGCTCACTAGAGCTATGGTTTGCAATAGGTGATAGATCACCTTACTCTTTTCTTTTATGTCCAGCTAGTTAGGTTAGATTAGCCATTTTGTTGATTTAATAGCATTTTAGAAGACTTCTGACCGTAGAACTAGGCTAGATTCACATTTTATGCTTATGTTTCAATTAGGACTAAAATGCTTTCTTTATGCATGTTTATGCTTCATTTTCTATATTTGATCCATGCATAGTGTAGATGCTATTTTACTTTATGCTATTACATGAATCTTGATTCACTTTGCATAGTTTAGCAACTTTCTTTATGCTTTCTTGATTATGCATGTTAATGGTGTCATTATACATTTTACCTAAAAGGGCCTCATCACGAGAGGCTGCCTATATTTTTGACATTCTTGTTGTTTCTTGACCATAGGGAACAGTTCCAAAGGAGAGATAAAGCATCCAATCCCTTCCCCATTGTGAAGAAGAGGGTCATCGACACCCTAGAGCAGTTCGTGTCACCCTGAGGGGCATTTTGATCACACCTACCCTTGATAGGGATTAAACACTATTGTAATTAATGTATCAAATGGGTATCCCTAAGAGGGACGAATCTGTAATTTGACTTCATTGAAATTAATAAAGGATTCCTTGTATTCACGTTATTTCTTGTTATCAAATTATGCATGCCTATTTGTGTATTTTCCTTCGATTGCGATAGTTAGATCGGGTGTGAGCCTCCTTGGTGGTTACACATATACTGCAAAGGATTTTTTTGATATAACATATGTTGTATGACTTAGCATATAGTGTCACAATTTTTTGGTAGTGAAAACTACTGCTAAATATAGTTTTTCCACATATGCATATCCTAGCTCATAACTCACCAAGGTTCAACTAATATAATATATGGATTTCTCTTTACCTTGCACATTCTTTTGGGCTAACATGGTCCCTAATGCAAAGTCGGTCACCAATATATAGCAAAAAAAGGTACATCTGGCCTTGGTGGAGCTAGTACTGGCTACGTCACCAGGTATTACTTTATTTTAGTGAAAGCTACTTGGCAGTCCTCATCCCAATTGAATGGGACCCCCTTGTATAGCAATCGATTCATGGGTCGATATTTATTCGATAACTGAGCGATGAATCACTTTATGGATGCTACTTTGCCCTAAAGGCTTCTTAACTCTTTAATATTGGAGGGAGGACACATTTCTAAGATAGCCTTGACCTTCATTGGGTCAACCTCGATGCCTCGCTTTGAGACGATGAATCCTAATAGCTTAATAGAAGTTATGCCAAATACACACTTCTTAGGATTCAACCTAACATTATATTCTATTAGGTGATCGAAGACCTTCCTTAAGACCTCCGCATGCTCAACACGTAGCAATGAATTGGCCAACAAGTCATCCATGTAATCTTCTAATATATTATGCATATAGTCATGAAATATATATGTCATGGCCCGCTGATATGTTACACCAGCATTTTTTATGCCAAACGGCATAACTTTATAGCAAAATGTTCCCCATGGTGTTATAAATGTAGTTATATGTTGGTCTTTGGGTTTAATCCGAATTTAATTATAACCAAAAAAACCATCCATTAAGGAGAGTATTTTGTGACCTGTAGTTACATCCACAAGAGCATTGATATTAGGCAATGGAAATGAATCTTTGGGTGTTGCCTTATTGAGGTCTCTAAAATCCATACAAATACAGATCCTTCCATCGGGTTTTCCCATAGGTACCATATTGGACATCCATTCTGGATAGTCGATGGAGATTATAAATTCTACATCCAACAATTTTTGTAGCTCATATTTCACCATCAAGGCTACTATTGGATGCATATTTCTAATATTTTTCTTGACTGGCTTCTTCATCATATCTAGCGAAAGGTTATGAGTAACCAATTTTAGGTCTAGACCTGGCATAGCTTTATATGTCCAAGAAAATATATTTGGTCTCTTTTTCAATAGGGGGATGAGGGTTGCTCGCTCATCTAGAGTGAGACTCTCTCCAAATTTAACCTTCTTTGAATTGGTTTGATCATTACTAATATCCAATTCAAAGGTTTCCTCTACTGACATATGTGATCCCTCCTCAAGCTGATGAGGCATAGGAATCAAATGGATGTCATCAGCTGGGTTGATAGGTTCTATATTGGACATATTTTTGACATGATAGACATAATATGCATAGCCTGGCACAAAATAGAATGGTTGCAACATTTATTCATTAGGGAAGAAATCTTTTGGCTCTATAGGCGAGTCAGTGTGATCCCAATCGATAGCATCTACATTAATGGTTTAGATGGATCTGTTGGATAGAATGGGATGGTCAAATCAATGGAGACGATGTTGATGGAATGGTATTGGTCTCTAGAACCACACATACTAAACTCTACATCTTTTGTGTAGCTTGTGTACCCAAGATCTAGCTCATATTGTATGGGGAAGAACAGGTCCTCCCTATGGGATGCCGAAACAACTGAATCCTCCCTGTGCACTAACTATAAAATGGGATATTTAGGCTTAAGTAGCTCAGGATAATTAGGCAGATAGGGAAAGAGTCTTTGATATTCCTCTTCCAAATTTATTCTTTCCCTGAGGTAGTGTTGGAGATTAATCTCTCAACGCAAACCTGCAACTATAATAGGTGGTGGACCCCGACGTGGATTCTGATTACATAGGTGATGAGGCCCCAAATAGGCCATATCCAATGAATCCTCATCATCACTAGCCAAATACAACCCCTCACTTCCACCATATGCAAGGGGCGATCTGCCAGATGTGACCCCATGTATCTGATTCTACGGTCACTATCGTTACTATCCAGATAAATCAGATAGAACGATCATATATATGACACCAATGCAAAAAATGGCTCTAATTCTTCTTCAGAGAAATCAGTGTTAAGAGGAACTTCTTCTATAACATACTCTAAATATGTAGATAATAGATGTAGCAGATATACAAGCCTCATATCGGTCATCTCATCCTCATCGCTATGATTGCTACTATAAGTAGACCACTCTATCGTGTCCACAAATATTGGGAGATTAGCTAGATGAGGACTTAATTAGGCCTATTCTATCTCGTATTCATAATAAATATCCACTATGAAATGCTCTTGTATCTCATCTAATTGCTCTCTAGGCAGCAAATGGCATAGAAATATCGAAACCACGAAGGCTCGTTCAACTTCCTCTTCATATTGATCATCATTTGAGGACTCACCATATGCATCATAACCTGGTCCACTTATTTTGGAGGTGGAATCCTCTCCATATTCACTACAAATATCTCCTAAATTGATATCACCTAGAATTGCAGGGTTGTGCCCCTGCATACTTGTATCATCGATTATGATACGATTTTGATGACCTAGGTTGCCTCTAGGGTTCTCCTTCGAGAACTCTTCATGTTCAAGCTTCGGTATCTCAATGGTGATGACTAACACCATTGGGTTGTTGCCCTGAATGCTATACATGTTAGGGTGATATGGATTAAAATCTACATCATCCCCCAGACTCAGGTATAAACGATCCAATGATGCAACAAGTAAATTATCATGTCCCTAAATCTGCAATCCCAATCCGAAACTAAGAGGGGTTCTTCATACTTATTCAAAAACACCAAGGTCATATCCTTGCCAATGATAGAGCTCAAAAATTCTCATGGCATACTTTGGGTTGGACAAGTACTGAACATTCACTGTGAACTATTCGTCATCATCCACCTCCATGGGCGCTCGTGTTGGAACTTGATCCAACCTAGCATAGATGAAGTTTGTTTGGTTGGGTGGATCACCCAATGTTACTATGGATCCAACTAGATATCAATGGGCTATCAGCTAGCCCATGTCTTGTGCAGTCTCTAAAATAGAACCAAAGGTCACATTTTGCACAAGATACTCACCCAGACCTGTACTGGCTAGGTGAATAGTCACCCATGGTGCGAATGACCCTACTGACAATGCAGGAGAAGTAATTTGAGGTGCCTCCTTGACTTGATCTTGGGCTTCCTTCACCTCCATGGGAGTGGTAGCCTCAGCGACGAATGGTTCCAGTGCATTCTCTACTTCTTTCCTATCTAATTTTGCCTTTAATTTATCATTGTCCTAACGCATTGTTGATGCACTCTGTCTCAAAGAAGGTGTAGTGGTATGTTCAAATCTGTTTGAACATGCACCACCTATTTACCTCTTAGAACCCTTACTGATGACATGGGCCATATGTCCAAGTGCATTGATGGGAGTACGAAGCCCCCTAGAAAATCTGCTAAGTTCATGAACTTGAATGGTTCTTCATCTGATGAAACCACGTGAACTCGTCCCTCGTGTATATACTTGACACACTGATGCAATATCGAGGGAACACAACATATTTTGCAAATCCAAGGCCTCACCAGTAGGATGTTATACTACAAAGCACCCTCTATCATGTGACACATTATGGGAATGGTCTTCTGTCCCACCTGAATAGGTAGGACAATCATGCCAACTGTAGAGCATAGTGTGTCTTTAAACACTCTCAATGTAAAGGTGGTTGGTACGACGAGTAATTTAGGCAATTTCAAATGGTACAATGCCTTAGTCATGATTATATTGATCAATGAACCAGTGTCAATCAAGACCCTTTTGAATGACACATGGTTAACACATGCAATGATATGTAGTGGCGGGTCAGCCATGCTTGCAAAAACCATTTTCACTTCATGATCGTAGAATTGGATCATTAGTTCTTGACACTATTGTATGTGCCCCACGAAGTTCATGAACACTTGTGCATCCTAGGACTGTACCTCAATGGACCTTAGAATTTCCATAAGAGTATCCTTATGCCTAGGGGACTACTGTATAAGCTCATATATCGACAACTTCGTAGGAGTCATCTACAGGTTTTGAACCAGTCTACTCCTAATGGTCACCATCGATCTCATTGGTGGACCTGAAATATTTTATGCCTGATGCTACTAGGATGTGGCCTGTATTTGAATGGGGTCCTATGGTTGATTTAGTTGTTCATACCTCCCATTTTTGGTAACAATATTGACCATACCGATGAACCCCTGGGTAGGTGGTTCGACTCGCACTTGATTGACATGGCCAGTGTGGTTACGAGGCACCTCATGGTTGGGTAACAGATTTTTAAAAATCCCCATGTTTTGGTTTTCCAATGCCTAGGGATTTTCTAGTACCACAAGCTCTCCCTTTTCTATCATATTTTGCACAATATGTTGGAAAGACCAAAATACCTAGATGTCATGGCCTTTCGCTCTATGAAATATGCAAAACAGATCTTCCTGATAGTCTTTGGGCTTGGGCTGATTAGGATCAACCATATTGACTTAGGGTAATCTTATTGCCTTGGCCTCATAGAGCTGATGAAAAATCAATGTCAATGATTCTATCAATGGCATAAATATGCGAGGTGGGCGTTGCTCTTTGTTCTTGCCTTTATAGTTATTCTTGTGTTGGTCGTATTGTGCAGGAGGAATATGGGCTTGATAATTCTATTTCTTTTGGCCCTTATCCTCATTTTGGATATTTAGTACCACCTAATTCACATGGGCTTGCTTGCCCTATTGCTTTGAGGTACTCTTATTATATCCCTCTTTCCTGGTTTTGAGCTTCAAGTTGCCTTCCTGCACCTTGATGTCCTTAATTACCTTGGCTTGCGCCAAGGCTTCTTCGAATGTAGCATACTGCTGCAGCTGCAATAGTAGTGATATGTGCTTGGCACAAATATTTGTAAACATTCGGGTCAATTTTGTGGCAAAAATTGAGAATGACAACTTTTCCATTAATCTCCTCCACCTCTTCCCATACTATTCTATTGGCTCATCGTCGTGTTGAGCTAGCATAGCCAAATCAAAAAGGTTGGCATGTTTCTTGATGCCAAAGGAATAACGTTCAAGAAAGGCATCAACTAATTGATCAAAATTTGTTATGCTATGTTTCTTTAGCTGATTGAACCACTCTCGGGCTAGACAAGAGAGTTTTGTGACAAATGTACATAATAACAGTGCATCATTGTTCTCTATCTGGAAGCAAGCATCCAGAAAGATCATGACATGTTCTTGCACATCTTCATCACCCTTGAATTTGTACAACTTGGTCATCTAAAAATGCTCAAGGTATGGGGGTATAGGCACTAAGGGATCTAAAGGTTCATTGTAAATTTTCCTCAGTATCGGCTTTTGGACAACCGTGCCTTGTTTCTCAATTGCTTTGACCTTCTCGGCCAAAGCTTTGTAAGCCTTAGAAGAGAGAAATTCCTCTTCCCTAAGTCGACACAAAGGTGGTCTGGGAGGTACAATCTTCTTCTATCAAGGTGGATGGCATTACTCTTCCTCCTCCTCAGGTCGAGAAATCTCAGGATATTTTTGGTTTTATATGTTCCCCTCTTGTTCCTCAAAATGTTGCTACCTATGATTATCTACCGAGGGCAGTCGCTCTCTCTGATGGGTAGTGATATGAGTGTGAACACCTACGTGATCATGGTGCATGTTAGCTTGTGAAATAGCCTTCCTATGCACCTACTCTCTATGCTCATCCTGAGAATATAGGTCAGCCCTAGCCAACCTATCTTCCTTCTCTACACACTCCTTCTAGATGAGGATGCTCTCCTCATGTAAGTGTTGCTCATACAACCTCTATCTAGTAAGCCTCTGCGCTTGAAGATCTTCATATTCAATGCACTACCTCTTTAGGTGAGCATCCTCCAATTGATCTTTGAGAAGTTAGTATTTCTATTTAGAGGCCAATCGATATGATCTTTCGACCTGGTCATTCGTAAGAGGCCTTTGGTATGCTTGCTATATACGAGTGACCTTGTGGGTTCTGTACCCATCAAATTGATGTGTTGTGCCTTTGCCTCTATCTGTGAAGATGGCATTGGCATCATGTTGTGTCCTATGCTACATGCCACCATGCATGGATGGTGGACGTGATACATGAGGGCACTTAGAAGCCTCTCTATGCTCTCTAGTAGTTCTAATGGTGCTCCTGCAACACTCACTTAGAGCATGAGTGGGAAGAGCCAAATGCTTGTAGCCTAGTTGCTCTAACACACTACCTAGATCTTCTAGCTGTCTATACCTCTACCTCTCATGGGGCGATGTTCCATTAGCTCCCACATTCAATATATCGATGGTGATATTACGTGCTATAGTACGCATGGGAGTATGGGTAGACTTGCACTCAGCAGGAAGCCCGTCTACTTGCCCCTAAATGGATGGATATATATTCCTTCTATAATTATAATGTGGGGGTATAGTACACCCTAAATACTTAGTGTGAACGGGTACCAATCTGGTCCCCTGCACGATATACTCTTTGGTCGATCTCATGGACATGCGTGTAATGCGATCTTGGTAATGGCTTCCAAGTAGAGCACCCACAAGCTAAGAAGCTCCATGCTCTAATATATGTCTAGTAGAATGCACTGATGCTAGTCTATCAGGGGTATGCTCAATGGGATCCCCTCATGTCAATTTGTCTCCTCTAATGCTCGTCAGACGATGTTCGGTTTGCTCATATTGTTGAGGACTAGACACGTGTATTTGTGAATCGGTTGGGGCTTGGTCATTGGCTTTAGGCTTGCACCTTTTTTGATCACCCAGTGTATCCATCATAATGTACCTAATGTCTAGATGCATCTTTTATTATCAAAAAAGGTATACAATGATGCTTGTCTTATTTTTAAATTTTAAAATGAGCCCTAAATTGTTTGATGTTGTTTAAAAATGTGTTGTATCAGTATGAGAAACTCTCGCATGTTTTGCAAATTCATTGGATTTTATTCTCAGTTTAATTGGCTTTCACCTATACACTAGGAGCTCGATAACTTGGCTATGAACTCCAAGTCAATTAATCCAACCTATAATGTGTGGTAATGAAGCCCACACACAGTTAGGAAGCATAGGTCCTCCTAGATCCTCACCCATTTTCCCCCAGTCAGCGTTATACCTTCCAAAGAAATTACATGCAAATTTTCCAAGGTACAAAAGGTTCTTCGATCTGGTATGGTCTAGTAACAAAGGGTACATAGGATTTGGGCCAACATATGGAAATGATACCCACCGTCGTTAGACCCTACTAGTGGTTGGATATGAGGCCCAACTCACTAGAATTTAGTTGCATGCAGTGTATGTGATTCCTTTTACTTTGCATGAAGAAAAATGCATAAAAGAGCATTCATATGATCATTCCTACATGATATGCATAAAAATAAAAGGAACATTTCAAATTCATAAAGGTATGCATGCTATGTCCTACATGATGTTATGACAATGCGATTACGATGACATGGCCTCTAATTGGGCCTCAAGCATGCAAACGACCACTCAATTTTTATCAAGGTCATTGTATTCTAGGGTAGACTACAATCAGAGATTTGTTGTTCCTAGCAATGTCTTTCTAATGGAAGGAATGCGAAAGCAAACTAGGACTATTTATTCACCATTTTTCTTTAGTGTACCTAATTTGCAATTGATTTAACGCTTACTATAAAAACACAAAGAAGAAAATATAGAATAGAGAATAAAATTAGAGCCTACCTTAGCTCCTGATCTAATGCCAAGTGGTTTCTCTACTGTCTACTACTTCTGTTGTAAACTGTAGCTCTGGTCTACGAGCTGCAGTGTGAACCATGGGTGAAAGCTGCATATCAATAAATAACCGTAGTTGTTTGCTGCAGTTAGCACTTGTGATAAGAAAAATTCAAGAATGTAAGCACTCAGGGGCTACAAATGTGGAGTCCCATCGTGATCACCTTCTGACATAACCAAAAAGCATGCACCTATCTACTGTATTAGTTTATAGTCATCATAAAAGCATAAAATATTAACACATTGTATACATTCAAAAAAATGATATTTATTGTATTGATTATGAATGAATCTATGTTAAAAATATACCCCTCTTAGGGTCACTTGAATGATGATACAATCTATACAATTGCCAATTCCCTCAATAGGGTAGGTGCATTAATATTACCCTTTGATTAGTCGCAAACTGCCTTGGGGTGTAGTTGACCCCCTTCTTCACGATGTGGAAGGATTATGATATAGAATCCTCTTGTACCTATCTTCCTATGATCAAGAAACAATAGCACATGATCAAAAAAATAGATAGCCTCTCATGATGAGGCCCTTTAAAGAAACATACATGATAATGCCATTAAAATAATGATCAAGAAAACATAAATAAAAACCTTTAAACTATGCTAATTGAATCAATATTTGTAATATAGGATAAAGGAGATCATTAGACAAATAATGCATGGATTAGATAATGAAATAGAAGCATAAAGGTGCATAAAATATCCACAAATGTCCTAATTAATGCAAAGCATAAACTATCTATTCTAAGCTAATTCCCATGGTCATAATTCTTCTAAAATACAATTAAACCTAAGAAATGATTAATCTAACCTATTTAACCAAACAAAAATGAAAAGAGTAAGGTGATCTATCACATGTTGCAAATTGCAGCTCTGGTGAGCGGTCTACACTATGAACTATGGCTGACAGCCATGGTTTGACCTTTGATATATTTACCCTCAAAATTGGGGGTGGTGGGTTTGATCTCCTTGTCCAAATTGATGTTCAAGGGTTGCCTTCATTGTCCTCAGACTAATTTGGCGGTCAATTCGATGTAAAGGGCCCTCATTTGCCCAAATTTGTGCTTCTTGACTCTCATAAGAACCTAGGGCATACATAATGCAATTGATCATGAATGTTGGCAAAAGGATCGAGGATTAAATGCAATAGGTCTATCTCTTAGTATACTCAGTTTGATTGTACAATTCACCAGGGCTTCGCTGCTCAAATCTCAAATGCTTGCTCCTTTTATTCTCCCCATTTGGAGGGGGGATTTATAGCATGCCCCTAGCACTAGGGGTGGCTTCATGGAGAATACAAGACCAAGAAGGGTGGTTAGGATAGTTGGTATGGAAGCCTCTGGAATCTTCCATCCTTCAACTACCTTCTTCTAGATATTTTGGTCGTTCCAACCAATTTGTCTTGGATGGAAGGTCTAAATGAACTTCAGTTAAGACTGCAAGTCACAATTGCGGTCTAGACTATAGACCACAGGTGTCAACTATGGTTTATAATAGAGACCACAGGTCTGGGCTACGATTTAGACTAATTAGGTCAAAATGCCTAAATTGAGTGGTTAGAACCATTGCTCTATCTTAGAGTCTGTCCAAGATCCTCCATATGGTTTGTAGCATGTCCATATGAGTAATCGCCCTCAACATGATCCATTTTAGGTGTCTACAAGTACACATAGTGAGGACAAAGAGAGACATATCTATGCCTAGGGGGAATGTTCAAAATGATCTCGTAGCACATGCACCCCATCCATGCATGTGGATACAAAAAAAAGCCTCAACATAAAACCAATGCAATATTTACAAATAAAGGCAAGAGTGTAGCAAACCAATCCATTGGAGCTCATACCCATAAGTCTCCTCATATGGATTTACAAATTTAAATACCCTATATAGTCGATCACATAGATCGGGCATGTAGGCTTTGTTCAGGATATAGATAGCAAATACTCCAAGATCAGTTAGAGAATTTACATGCAAAATGTGAAAAGTTTGAACAAGATGACACACAATGACAAATGTTGCTTTGGAAATATTTATATGAGCATCACTTGTGGGAGCAATGCATCCTCAATCAGAAGGAGTGTGAAGAGATAGAGGATAGGTTAGGTAGAGCTAACCTACCTCTATCTAGTTTATATAGGGAGCAATGTAACATTAGACATGTTGTATCACATCCAAATTTACACCCTAGATAAGTTGAGCATCGCACTCATCATACTTCCTAGCACTCTCTAAGGCAACAATGTTGTCAAACTCTAGGTCAGCTTGGGCATAGTCAGTACAAGGAATCAAAAAGAGAACCAATATCAAAAATATCCTAAAACTTATTCTGTAGATGTGGAAAATGAGCACAATCATCCATATTTATCTCAAAGAAATTTACCTTTGCTTGCACCTCAGAGGTCACTTAGAGGAGGAAATTATATCCTCTCAAGCGTATAGAGTCCTTGCTAAGAAAATCAAATCTATTGAGAAATAAGGGATAGCTAATTAGAAGCCTATCCTAAAAAATATTCATAATAAACCTTTGTGTACCTCGATTCTCAGTCTGGCATATCCCAAACATTTTAAAATGCCTAAGCTAGAAAAATTTCAAGGTGATGATGATGCATAGGAATATGTGATCAGTTTCATGAATCTGTGCTTTCAGATTTAGAAAAATGATGCCTTATTGCTAAGGAATTTCATGATAACCCTTTTATGCCTAACCCTGGAATGGTACAATCAACTAAAGATGTATAACATCACCAGCTTTGAATAGCTAGTGAATGCCTTTCTTGAATGCTTCTCATTTTGTGTTAAGAAGAAGACCAATCTGTCCAATCTAGTTACTTTGAAGCAATACGATTATGAGCTAGTCATAGACTATGGCAATATATAGAGAAAATTAATGGCCAAACTTTCATTTTCCATCCCAACTATAAAATTAACATGAATGTTTACGAAGAGCTGCATGAAGCACATTTTGCTATTGCTACAACTACAATGATATCAAACACTCAAAGAGGCTTTGGTGCAAGCCAAATTCATTGAGGATATCAAGTTGCAAGAAGGAGACTTGAAACTTTGAATGAAGAAATACTAGAATAATAAGAACACAAGGAATCAAAATCATTAGGCCAAGCCTGCACATGTTAATCAACTTGTGTTGAACCTTCCAAAGGAAGAAAGAGGCCAATAATCATAAAATTATCAGGCACAACCACCCCCTGTGTAGTAAAATTAGCGTAATAAGAAGCTAGAAAAATATAAGGAAATTCACCCACCTCACCAATTTATAGCATTATCTAAGACTTTGGCATCAATATTCAATCAATTATGTGAGGCTAAGGTGATTCGATTGATAGAAGTGCAAATGCTGGATCCTAACCATCCTAAACCTAAAGGGTTTAGAGAAGATCATTATTGCCCATACCATTGACAAAAGGGGCACACCATTGAAGTGTACCATAGTTTTAAACACATGGTGCAAAATATGATTGATAAGGATCAATTGTTAATAGACAACCCCTTAGCAATGTATAACCAAAATATAGGAATATTCAAAGATCCCTTGCCGAATCACAAGCCACCAAGGAACAATGTTGGTAAAGTCAACAAAGTGTGGATTGATCTACCTACTCAAGGATTTATCGATATGGTGAATATGGTCACTAGAAAAATGAGGTATAACCAACCAAAACCTCCTACAATACCCATTCAATCCAAGTTGTGCCTCAACAAAAGCTAGCATAAAACCCATTGCTAGGCCCACCAATAATATCAGTGGTAACAATTAGGAATAGAATCATCCAAAGTCTATAGATAGCCTCAACAAAATTATCAATATATGAGATCATACAACAATATCCTAGGCATAGGAAGACACTAATGGAAATCTTAAGAGCCATAGAAATTCAACCCCAGGATCTCGAAGCTTTCACTATGCGAGCAAGGAGGTGGCATAGGGATTGTATTTTTCATACCACAAGGTTCTCCAATATCCGTTTCATTTAAACTCAACTTCCCTTGAACCAATAACAATGTTGAATACAAGGACCTAATCTTGGGTCTCCAAATAGCACTCACCATGAAGATCAGATTTTTGAATATCTTTGGTGACTCCCTTCTCATAGTAAATCAAGTTAAAGTAATTTATTAGTGTAGGTGTCCCATATTGAAAGCATACAAGGAACTTGTGGACACTTACTTAGCCCAACTATATTGGTATGACATCGAGGTAATCCCTCAAAATTCCAATAAATTTGTAGACACTATGGTATCTTTAGGATCCTTAATCCCTCAAAATCCATCTGCTAATTTCACTATCATATAGGTAAAAACACTATTACAATCCATGATACGATGTGAGGCTCAATAAAATCATGAATCAGCATATAGAACTAAACCATGAGTGGTTCTATAGAGCTAGAGACCTTTTGAAGAAGACACCTTAAGTATATTTGATCTCGTAGGGTCCTACAGAGAATGGTACCACTATTCTCCATAAGGTTGTTTTCTAATCTACCTTCGTGCAAGTTGAATTATAGTGGAAACACATCATCCAGTCAATCAAAGTCATTGCTTATCAAGATTGGTTATCACAATTACATGATTTTCTTAAGCTTGGAGTAATCCCACAAGGATTATCACATGCTACAAAAATAGCATTTAAACAAAAAACAACTAGATATGTCTTGTTAGGAGATATCTTGTATCATCGTAGCTACGATGGAATTCTCCTTCGTTGCCTTGAGCCCCAAGAATTAGCTTGGGTGATTTCACAAGCTCATGATGGTACATGTGGTGGCTATTTTACTGGTATGGCCATTATCAAGTGCATCCTTCGAATGGGTTACTATTGGCCCACTATGGAGAAGGATTTCACAATGTATGCCAGGAAGTGCGTTAAATGTTAGCACCATGCTAATCTTATGCACCTACCATCGCAAGCCTTATAGCCCATCCAAGTGGCTTGGCCATTTACTCAGTGGGGTTTGGATCTTATTGGTAAGATCTCTTCCCTACCTTCAAGTTGACACACATTTATCATATTGGCCACTAAGTATTTCACCAAATAGGTGGAGGTAATCCCTTTAACTACAACAATAGGAGCATGTATTACGGAGTTCATACTCCATAATATAATATGTCATTTTGGGATACCATCCAAAATAATATTGGATAATGGAACTTCATTTAAAAATAAAATTGTAAGGGCTTTAACATCCAAGTATAATATTCAACACAATTTTACAACTCCATATTATCCATAAGAAAATGGGTAAGCAGAGGCCTCGAACAAAATAGTGATAGCAATATTAAATAAGACTGCTCAAGAGAATCATAAATATTGGCATATTCAACTACCTCTTGCATTATGGGCTTACAGGACTAGTATACGGATGCCCATTGGGGAAACACCATTCTCACTAGTATATGGTGTTGAGGCCATCATACCCTTGGAATTAGAAATTCTAATATTGTGCATCGCATTGAAAGAGTTCATTGATGATGACACTGCATGGCAAGCTCACCTAGATCAATTGATGCTTCTTGATGAACATCGCATGAATGCTCTTGAGCATCTCTGAGTTTACCAAGATTGGCTAAAATGAGCTTACAATAATAAAGTCCACCTGAGAGACTTTAAAGTTGGGGATCTTGTGCTGAAAGAGAACCAATAGAACTCAAACCTGTCACCGCATCTACTAGACAAATTTACGGCCAATTTGTTAGGTCCATTTATTATATCAGAGAAGATAGGACCTGGTACTTATCACCTAACATCTCTAGAAGGTGTTGAAGAGCTTGAACCTCTCAATATTCTTCATCTAAAGGCATTTCATACATAAAATCAAAAATCCAAAAACATTTGAAAAGCACTCAAAATTCAAAAACAATTTAAAACACCAAAAATCCAAACAAATCAAAAAGCAATAAACTTAAAAACATTGCAAAACATCAAAAATATAAAAACATTTACATTTGGTATTGCATTTTCATTTTGCATATGCATTCATTTAATTGCATTGCATTAGGCATTTTCATCCATTGCACTTGCATTAGGATAGGTTGTGTTTACAATCTGACAAACAATGCCACATTTGTATGCCAATCATGCATCCTTTCATCATCATCATCCATCACCCTTGTGAGTAATTGTGTTTTTCAACACAACCCTTCCTATTGCTATAAGGAATATACTAGGGTTTTCCGATCATTCAACCATACCTAGTGATCTTCTTAGATTTTGTAGAAATATATCTTCACTTTTGGAGATGAGGTCTAGTT
This sequence comes from Wollemia nobilis, assembly GCA_028583015.1. NCBI lineage: Eukaryota > Viridiplantae > Streptophyta > Pinopsida > Araucariales > Araucariaceae > Wollemia > Wollemia nobilis. Next base: position 6,657,919 of record JAQPPZ010000456.1, read on the forward strand.
TTGATAGTACCTTGCATATATCAAAATCCTAACATAATTTTAATATTAATAATCCTAGTTTGAACAAGGAAGTATGAATACTACAAAGTGGTCCTGGTTACCTTAAGTGAAAGGTTTTTACTTGCTCATCTTGTGATGCACATGGTCTAGGATGTTGATCATTGGCAAAAGGACAAGCTCCCCCCTACCCAAAGAAATCCCTTGCTTTCACACAAAATAAGCAAAATCCCAAAATCAAAGCAAATCCCTTGCTCCAAAAGAAAACAAAAATGTAAAATAAATAGTGATTTTCATCACTAAGCATGAGCAAGTATCCCAATAAATCAAAATAAAAGAAGGGGTGAAGAGCTTGAATCCCTGGAATGGTCAATATTTGAAAGCCATTGAGTGATCCCCATTACATCAATGGGCTGAATGAATCCCACTTGGCAATGGGGTAGTTCTAAGCAATTTACAAATGAGCTAGCTTTAGGTGGCCTACATTACCTAGTAGTCTAATCCAACTGCATCCAAACCTAGGATCATGGTGAAAATTTGGTGATCCTCATTACAGCAATGGGCTGAATGAATCCCACCTGGCAATGAGGTAGTCTTATGTCTCATATAATATATTCATTTGCACACATAGGGATAATGAATATCTTGGTCTTCATAACAAAATATTTTATCTTTCAAGAGTCCTGTATAGTCATTATACAACTTTTGATTAATCAACTAGGGTGTTTGAGTCTCATGGAAAACCTCAAAAATCCCTTATAGCAACAAATCATCTCATCAATCAATCACCATTATCCTTATGAGGTTTTGTTTATTAAGGGGTGTCCATGGAATAGGTTAGATACCGGATGGATATCAACAATGATATTTAGACGGCCACTGACTATTTTGTGCATATATTTTAATTTATAGAAGCTTATAAGGAAAACCCATACATCTCACAATCATCTCATCTCACATATGGATGCTAAAATGATTAATTCTTATGATGAGAGTTACCATTTACATTCATGATTTTTATACATTCAGTGGTGTCATCCATTAGTTTGTAAAACACACATTAGATTCATTCCTTATGTTTTAAGTGATTAAAGCATACAGGTTCATTTGCATTAGATCATCCTCATGTAATTACTACATTACATTACATATCATTTGTCATATCACATCACATAGATTAAATGCATAAACAATTGAAATAATTTAAACATGCATTTAACATACACCATTGCATCCATATATGCATACATAGTAGTGCATCTACACATTTAGATCATAGCATCTAAGCATACATCTATCACCTAGCTAGTGCATGTCATTAGTACATCACATCCATATAGCATAATCAAAACATCATATAAGCATTGCATACATATGCATAACAAGAACATAAAGCAATAAAATGATACACATAATGAGCCATAAATAAAGGAGTATCATATATAAATATGTGTGTCAAAATGTACATAGAGGGATCAAAATGCCCGTAGGCTACAATAGTGTAGGTCCTCAGACCTTACACTCAAAAATGATACAAAGACATCATGTCATATCATGCAGGGCCTGTGCCCCCTGAGTCACCTCCACCCTTAGCTCTATCTCTATGAGTCTACCTAGAGCTAGTGCCCACTGATCTCTCCTGACCTATGACTAGGCCGAACTGATGACTACCCAGACTCGCTTTGCCTACTTCAATGGGAGCCCCCTACTATGGACCGCTCTAGAGGAGTGCCACCTAATATCCTAACCTGACCCTGTAGATGGATAATATATGCAACATTCATGGCTATATGAGATGTGATCTACTCTAAGAGTCCTCTCAGTCATCTGATCTCTGCATCTACATCCAAGATTGCCAGTCTCTAAGTGACTGGAGTGGATGGTGTAGCTTGAGAAGTAGTAGGAGTCCCTAGTTGTATTTTGAGAGTATCTCTCTCAATAGTCCTAGCATCTAATTGAGCCTATAGAATATACCATTGTGTAGTGATATTCTCTATAGAAGTCCTAGCTAAATCCACCTGTGCCTACAAAGTAGTCCTATCCTCTACATACCCTCACTATTACCTCTTCCCTACCTGCAACTGACTCTGAGATGTAGCTAGAGATGTATCATACTCTAGGATCTACCATTGTGCTATCTATAGCTATGCTTGCAGACTATGTACTTGAGCCTGCAACTAGGAAAACTCATCATTTTGCTCCTCCTCCTGTGGCTCCTTCACTTATGTGGTGGCCCAACCCCACTCACCCCAAATCCTAGGATGCACTCATCATCCATGTGGATCATCAATCACAACCTGAGTAGCATCGCCTCCCTCAACCTTAGTAGTCTCCCCATACCTAGAGTGGCCTAGAGGATAGCCATCCTACCATAGACTAGTGGTTCACCATGTGTCATAATCAATTGTAGTCTTAATACATTCTATCCTCGTATCTCCTATAACATCATCCTCATCTATTAGCTCTATCATTTGAGGCCATGCAAGATATGTCTCCACCTTCAAGAAATGGTAGAGTACTGGCTCCTATGGTCTATCCTACCTAAACCTGAACTACCTAATCACATGAGAGAAGTGAAATAACTCCATCACCTCAACCTTACACCCAATGACCCATTTATCACACCTCGTCCATGATAGGTACCTGTCTACATCCTCCTAGGCTAGATAACCCAAGTAGGGCCTTCATATGATCTAACTCACCTGGAGTCCTATCAATGATTCCATATAGTGTTTTAGATCCCCAATGTGAGACCTAATCTTGTGTGTCTTTGACTCCTATGACCATTGAGCACCATAACACTAGGCCATCGTTGTTACTACTGTAATCTCTAAGGGCAATCCTCTAGGTCTATCCATCTTGATATGATCCCATCCCCAAATCTATAGTAGTAGACTGCATCCCACATCTACTCACCCTCATCATGTAATACAGTATAGCTCATCATAGAGCTGATCTAGGAGTGCACTCCCCCATGCCATGATGAGTGGCTCCTTTGTAGTGCTCCTGAGCAGGTCCTATACCATCGCTAAGAGTTTCCAAGGGAACCTTACACCCGAGGTGTCTAGTATAAGCACATTATAGATAATGTGTATCACAATGGCCTAGCACCATGAGAAGATATCCTCCCTATACCAATAGGTCACTTGTGCCTCTCCATGCTCAATGTTACCTAGTACCTCAGTAGCTCTATCACTAAAAAGCCTTTGAAAGATGGTAGTCTTCACCAAAGTAGCCAAAGAGGTGATCACCCATCCATCTATGGAAATATTATAAATCTAGTATACATCCTCAGGTGTCACCATAATCTCTCTAATCAAAATATGAAAGGTATTAGTCCTAGCATCCCATCGATGGGATAGGGTTGTAGTATAAGCTTGGTCCAACCTAATGGTCAAAAGTTTTAGAACATAGCTAAGGCCCAAGGCCCCAAACCAATCCTATTCAGTGCAGTCTAACTCGGGCAATAGCTCAAGTAGTAAATTAGGCTCTCATGCCCATGCAGTCAAGGTCTAAGATGCAGAAAAACCAAGTGCATAATCAACCTCAAAATCCAAAAAAAAATAATAAAATTAAAAAATTTGGCTAAGGTTCCTTAGCCACTCACGTCAAAAGAAACCATCATGGCCACCACTGATGTTGACAATGGCTAGCACCAATGGTCAATTTTTTTATCATTGGTATTTGAACCTAGCTATTGATAGTGACAATGGCTCCTAATTGGCAAATTGGGAGCCATTGACACTAACAACGACTATGGGAAATACCCCTTGCAAGGTCATTTCCTACCCCAAAAATACCCAAAATAAAATTAAAACCTCCCACTAAGCTAACCTAATGCTAAATCTAACTAGGGTGAGGTTAATTACCTACAATTTAGTGAGGTTCATTTAGCCAATTACTTAATGAGGTTCATTTTATGGCTAAAATCATGAGTGAAGGATTTCAAGTCTACCTTAGGAGCACCGACTCCACCACTCGTCGATGCCTCTGGATGCTCCACCATAAATATGGGTATGAAGTCCAACAATGTTCCATGTCAAATGTCTTCTACCTCTCCTCAAAGATCTCACTTTCTCTATCTGCCAGTTGGAAATAATGAAAAGTAAAAACCCTAAATTTTATTTTTTATTTTTTATTTTTCCCCCAACCACTGATGGTAATAGTGGGCACAGATCAAGGCAACCTCGGCCACTGATAGCAACAACAAGCATGGATCAGGGCAACCCCGATCACTGATAATGATAGTGGATAAGAAAATTTTAAAAACTAGCCATGGCTTTTGATAGTGGCTAGGAACCAACAATAAATGCTCCAAATTTTTCACCATGAGGAGCTTCAAAATGGATAATAATAAATATCTACCAGTCCAAAATTCTCAAAAATTTCAAAAATAACAAAAAATAAAAAATCAAATTTCAAATATGCCTCGTACCTAGTTATTTATTCTACACACTTGGTGGTTGTAGCGACTTGCGCTCCATGCAATCCAGCAAGATGAGTAAATTACCATAAGGCTATTTGAACCAAATTATTCATTGTTGAATTGAAATATTTTCACTTCAATCCCGAAGAAGGCCATGGTGGTTGGACTGCCCCATGGGAATGAGGTATTCATTTCATTTCTCCTATGAAATTTTAGAAATCATCGAACATAGTGATTCAACACAAGCTTAAATGAAATTGCTATCATCTTGATTCCCTAAGAAGGCCATTGTGGTCGGATTGCTCTATGGGATAGAGATGTACAATTACTATTAATGATTGAAATCACAGCTATAATAGGACCTACCTACTAACAACATGCAATAGTCTTGAATCATCCAAATTATTCATCATGGTCAAGCGACTCATCACTTTCATCACTTATCCTTTCCTCATCGACTCATTGCTTGAGGGGGTAGTCATAATATCAATATTCATAATCAAAATCAACAATTGAACATTCAATCATGTAAATTGCATTCATCTTATGAATCATTGCTAACAACTATCACAAGCTTACCCTTCTATTGGGAAAAAACAAACATAATGAACTAAATATTTGGTAATATATTCTTCAATCATTGTTGGTCAAAATAATCCGTATCGATTACATATAGATCACATTCAAATTTTTACTCAAGTTAAGCCTTTCATTCCATTGGAAGCAATGATTATGAGATGTGTACCCTTTCTATGATTGGGGAATCTAGCATTGACAAGATCAATGAACATCAACAAACCTAGAATATGGCTTTAGGTGGTCTATTTTTTCTCAACATCGTATTTTCCCACAATGCATCCCAAAAGGGGTATCTATAGACACCTAAAACACATCATGTTTAGGAGACTACTCATATGGGCACCTTTGCAGACCATATGAATGAGCTTGGACCTTTCCAAGACCAAGTAGTGGTTCTAACCACTCATTTTAGGTAGTCTAGACCTATATAGCCTTAGTTGCTAATAGCATCAGTGGCTAAGATCCTAGTCACTGATGATCAGAGTGGCTAAGGGTATCCTGCCCCTAGCTGCACTAAGCAAGAGCGGTTAGCCTTGTAATAAAATTGACCTTCTTGAGCCAAGAAAAATCAGTTGCAACAACCAAATTGTAATGGTTATGGAGTGATTTTGGGCTATAAATATTCTAGAGGGTTACTCCCAACTACTTAGGCCAACTAATTCTTGATCTTGACTTCCTTGAGAAGCCAAGATTAGGATTTGGAGAAGTCTATTTATAGACCCCCCAAAGAGGCAAAGTGATCCCAAATTGAATACAGTGAAGCTCTTTTGAATTGGAGAATGAACTTGCAACCTTTGAAGAGTGCCAAGATGTTGTCCAATTGGAGAATGATATTTGTTACTATGTCAATGGAGTTTCCAACATCTTGAGGAGTAAGCTTGCCATTCCACATCAATCCATCATGAATTCAAGATAATTCAACCACAAATATATGTTTAGACACACCGATGACCCTTGACCATTAATTCAATAGAGGAATTGTGCATCATCAAGCCTAATTTCAAGAGCAAAATACTTTCCTTATGGCCATTATTTTCAACAATGGCCCGCAGGCTTAGCTACTGGATTCAATAGTGGCTAGCAGAGCCAACTGCTATGAGCTATAGTGGCTAGGGTTTGACATGTAAACTCCTTCGATTTAACCATAGATTTACATTTCTTAGCATGCATTTAGCTTAACTTAGCATAAATTAATCATATTTCATGAATTTCCATGCTTAATTTGTATTTTCATAGGCATATTTGCTTTCATTTGTGCACTTCAAGTATTCCTTTACATGCTTTCATATATTAGGTCTATTTATGCTTAATTTGCAATATTGTATGCATATTTAGATTCCTTTATATATTTCAATATTTGCTTCATACTTATTTGTTAATATTTTAGGTAATTTTATGCATAGTTATATACATTCTTTACATATTTGCTCTATTTCATGCACTTTCTTGGAAATCAGCCTCATCATGAGAGGCTTCATGTGCTACTAATGTGCTTTGTTATTTCCTTACATGCAGATAATATATCTCTCAAAGACAAAGTATCTTTCAAGACTTTTCCTCTTGATATTTGAGAAGGAGGCATCCTAGTAAGCCCTCAAGCAAATTGGTGTTAAAGTGAAGACCATTCAAGTGCATCTCTCCCCGTTGAGGGGCTTCAACTATTGTAACATTTGTATCAATTTGAGTTACTCCCTAAGAGGGAGAGATTGTAATTGAGCTTCATCATTTTTAATAAAAGATCACCCCCATTTATTGAATATATTTTATTTGTGCAAATGATTACTTGATTTCCTTTGTCAAATTGTTATATGCTTGTAATAGTATAGATGCATGGTTTTTACCTTTATACATAAATATAATATTTGATAAAAACTTTATAAAATAATTTCATGCATAATTTCTAAGATAAAGAAAGGGAAAAAAAACTTAGCTAATTTTTTTTTATTCAGATAGAATGTCCTACCTTGATGAAGTCCTAGCCCTTCATTGCTCTTCCCATCGTTCGAATTCTAGTTGGCAAATATTTGTAATTTTGTTTTTCGTGATTTGAAAAATCATCACTGCCCTTATTTTGAATGGTTGACTTCACAGGGTTGTATCTCCCTCAATATTGCTTAGATTTTTGCATATGACCATTCATTTTAAAGCTATTCAAATTCTGCACAAGTTGGTCCAAGAATCAACTAAATTGGATAATTCTTCACGAATATATGGCTCCTAAAATATGAGATGTTTTTCAGGAAAAAACCCTAATCCTTCGCACTTTGCAATTTCATTTTTTATGATTGGAAAAATTGTCACTACCCTTGTTCTGAATGGTTGACTTCACAAGATCATATCTCCCTTAATATTTCCCGGGTTTCTGCATATGACCATTCATTTTAAAGCTATTCAAAGTCTACACAAGTTGGTCCAAGAATCAGATGAATCGAATAACTCTTCATGAAGATATGGCTTAGGTTTATTATTATTATTTTGGAGAGATAATAATAATAATTAGGGCAACCATATATAGAAGTTAGTTTGTTATTATTATTATGGAGAGATAATAATAATAATTAAAGCAACCAGATATACAAGTTTTTTTATCATTATTATGAAGAAATAATAATAATAATTAGGGAAACTAGATATAGAAGTCTATTTATTATTATAAAAAGGAAATATAATAATAATAATTAGGGCAGTATGAGGGGACCATGACCCCTCATAAAAACCTATGTAAACTTATTGAAAAAAGAGGTGTGGTATTTTTTGTGTTTTTAGGTAAGGAATGTGTGATGGAGGAGACCAGGCGGTACATGGAGGAGCTTCACCTCTTAAATAAATAGATGGTCCAACAAGCACAGGTGGTGAAGAAGCACCTGTTGCTTGAAAAAATTATACATCCTGGATTCGAATGCATGACCTACCAGCCAATCTTCTAGTCTTCACGAAAGGGGTATAAACCCTAGGTGCAATCAAGTGATGGAAAAAAATGATAAATTTGGCTACAATATTCATGAAAGGGATGCAAACCCTAGGTGCAATCAAGCATTGAAGGAAGAGGGTTGTTTGTAGACCATCTCTTTAGTCTGTGAGAAAGCCTCTTCGATCAAAAGAAATATCTCTCAAGGATATTTGGGTTCATAGGTGGATGAACCTCTACCCTCTATTAGGATTTTAGAGGATGAATTTGGATTGGATCTTGTTGATTATGAATCCCAAACAATTATCTACAAAATCAAGGGTAAAATACTAGACCTAGAGGAGCTCAAAGTATACATTAAATATTGGTGGGCTAGTATAGAATTCTAATTAACTCTTCTACCCAAAACTTCATTTTTTATTTTCTTTTCTAATTTAGTGGATAGAGATGAGGTAATGGATTATAGGTATAATTGGTTTTTCAAACAAATGGGTGTCTATATAAGACCTTGGATTCCTAGTTTCAACCTCTTTACAAAAGAAGTTAATGGCTTCCTAGTCTAGGTGAATATTTATGCTCTCCCGATGGAGTTTTGGGGAGAGAAGATATTCACCAAAATTGGTAATGCAATTGGTGCATTCCAATATATGGATGCCCAAACATAGGAAAATTTATTTGAAAAAATTAATATGAGTAAATCAATATTAGATGTTTGGATGAATGTTTCAATTCCTTAACCTCAATCGATTATTATCTCCTCTAGCAAATGGGAATGGATCCACAATATTTAATATGAAAACTTCTCCCTAAGATGTTATGGATGTCAACAATATGGCCACATAAATAAGAGATGCCCAGTCATTTTATCATGCTTTGATTCCTCCTTGGTGGAGGAGAAGGTCATACATGTGAATGGTTTGAAAGCTTCAAATTTCCCATTTCAAAAGAAATAAGCTCATCCTCTAGATGCACCAATTTTCCAATATAAATCATACAATCAATAGAAGACTCAACCCCAAAAGGAGAATTTGAATTATATCATTGATAAAATCCAAATGGTTACTAAAGACCATCCAGATGGTTCCATGAAAAATATTAGCACCTCACATGGTATTCTTGAAGCTAATTATGAAACAATTGATGACGAACAATTTTTTGAAAATGAAGATCCTATAAAATGTGTTACAACTAGATATTACCTTAGGAGATTGAAGTATAAAAATGCATTCTCAGATCTTGCAACTCTAATGGAGGAAGAACCTCTGCTACAGAAGACAAATAATCGAACTATTTTCCTCTGTGTTGGATGACATATATATATATATATATATATATATATATATATATATATATATATATATATATATATATATAATATTTTGGAGTTATGTGTCATGTAAGGGTTGTTCTTGTTGTTAGTTCCTTCAAAAAAGAGTTGATTATGAAAACTTAGCAATTTGAGGAAGATGGAGAATATCTTTGATAGAAAGGCAAATATGGGTATGCTTTAATTAACCTCTTTGAAATATAATGAGAGCAATATAATTTTTTATTTTTGAAATGGGAGTGGTCCCCAATAGAAACCACACATAGCTTATTAAAAATAATAATAATAAAAATTAGGGCAACCAAATATAGAAGTCTATTTATTATTAGCATGAAGGATGTCTATATAATAGGTGCAAGGCACCCATTCAAGAAGGAATAGGGATAGCTATTTGGAAAGAGTTTATGCACTTCTGGTATGGGTGAACGGAAGGAATGAAGTGGCAACGAAAGTTAAAAAAAAACAAAGCAAGTTGGACCATCTTTCTCTAGATCTATGGTACACTTTTATCTATACTTACATTTTTAATTTCGTGTATATTAAAAAAAATCCATATTTTCTTCCTTGGTAGTTCATTGATTTTATGTAGATATTAGAGCCTATAATTTAATGTCCCAATTTGTAGATCATAATCATTCTTTATAAAAGCTTGTATAGATATTGGATTTATATAAGTTTTATACATGGATATTGACCATGAACATTTTTGCATTGTTCTTGCATGATTTTATTTGAATGATGCATGTGAGGCTTCCATATTCATTTAAAAGTGTTGTCTCAATCCCTATGCTCATTCTCATAAGCTCGGTGGAGAAATGTCATTTCAATAAGTATACTTTGACAAGAGGAAGAAACTTATGATTTTGAGTTTTGATGCTTGAATGTAATATTATTTTTGGAATGAGATATATGCTTGAATGTAATATTATTTTTGGAATGAGATATATTATGAGTATCATGTGTAAAAAGTTATGCTATGCAAATATTATGATGAAGGAATAGATGTCTTGTAAACATTCTTGATATATTATCTTGAGAATTGTTCAAAGGATGAAGATGAATTAATGTTTTTCTTTATGTAAAATTCTTGGAATATTTAGTTATTTGCAATATTGGAAAGGATGTGTTATTGATAGGAATTGATAGAATCTAATTGGTAGATTATGGTGATGATTCCTTTAGATATTGATTTTGTCCTTTTCATTGTAATTAAAGGAAATGCTAAATTTTAGTATTTTTATTTGAAAAGTATAAGTATTTAGCAACGTGTTATGTTGAATTTATTTATGATTTAATATAGCAATTTATTCCTTTGGGAGAGATGTTTAATTTATTTTTAAATGCTAAGACTCTTGGGTTTGTATGGGGGTTAATTCTTAGGCATGAATCTAGAGCCATATTATAAAACCCTTGAGTCAATATGTATCCAATCCTGGGAGGAGTTGTGGTGATGCAATAACCAGGTATTTATGAATTTGGGAGGAGTTACGATGATCCAATAACCATATATTTATGAATTTGGAAGGATTTGTGGTGATGAAATAACCAAATATTTATGAGTGATACACATTTAATGGTGAGGCTCAGGTGTACCCAAAGAGATGAGCCTTTTAGAAAGCCCTAAGCGGTGAGGCTTGGAAGTATTCCTAGTGGTGAGGTCTAGGAATAATTCATAAGGTAATATAGTGGTGGCACCTTAAACGATGAGGATTAGGTGAAAATCCTCATTACTAGGTTATGGTAATGGCCTTAGCTTGCAGAGGTGTGGTAACTAAGCACTAAGTCATTACACTAGAATATTTCTACATAGATGGAGTTATGTAGGTTTAGAGAAAAGGTGTCCCTATTTGAGTGTTATGGGCCTTAAAGGATGATCTCAACATCATGGTCAAGTTGTCCTATACTGATAAGGGTATAGAAAAATTTGGGGGACCACTACTGACATATTTTCTAAATGGTGAGGTTTAGAAAGGTAAACACCAAAAGTATGAGAAGTTGGCCATTCTTGTCCACTTGAGTGTCATTTGCAATGATAGTGAACTCAAAATGTGGCTATGTCTTACAATGCTAAAAAAATATTGGGTTATATTTGTGAGTTATTCCTTGTGATTATGAAAACATTATCTCTCTTCCTTGGATAATTACATTTGGTATCATAAGCTAGTTTGTAGGACTTAAAGCTTCAATGTAGAGAACCTAGGTTGAACATTAACTTGATGTGCTACTTTGGGGAGGTTTACCCTTCTAGGGAACTTAAATTTATTTGGGACAAGGTAGGTATTGCACACAATCTTAATCAATTAGAACAAGGAGTAAGAATCTTAGAAAGTACAATTTATTATTAGGGATGGAACTTTATAGAGAGGCAAGTGTGACCATGATCATTATTAGGTGAGTGATAATGGTATTATAAGATATGGAACCTTGTAGGTAGGTAAGTGTGACCATGAAATTATTAGGTGAGTGATAATTATCTAAGTTAGTTCATGGGGAGATGAAACTAACTAATTGTAAATACAATTTGGGAGAAATTGTAACTTGTCCAACTTATTTTAGGGATATAGAATATGACACCTATTTTGAGAGGAGAATCATCCAAGAAGTTGAGGAAAACTATGTAGGAGGAATATGTAGATATTTCCTTAAGTAAAAATAGAAGAACAATGAACTCTATTAAGAAGTCTAGAAGAACAATGGACTCTAGTAAAAATTTTGGAAGAACAATAGACTCCAGTAAGAAAACTAGAATAACAATGAACTCTAGTAAGAAATCTAAAAGAATAAAGGACTCTAGTGAGAGGATGGAAAATATTTCCTCAATGGTTAAGTTTATTTAAGATTAGATGGAGCAACAATAGCAAATATTGGAAATATTGGCTAATCAAGAAATTAGAAATAGGGATTTAAAAGGTAGATAAGAAGAGAATCCTACTAGAGGAATTCATGAGGGTAAATCTTAGATTGAGACCAAGCTTTCCAAGGACCTTAAGAATGTCAAGGTACCTAAATTTAATGGAAGAGAAAGGGATGATGCAGTAGAGTCTTGGCTAAATGAGTTGGAAACTTTATTTTCCATGAAGAATTACTCGCCCGAAACCCAAACTATTTGGGCAACCCTTCATCTTCAATATGTAGCCTTAGAATGGTGTAACTTGTTAAGGGTAGGTAGAGGAATCCAAACCATGGAACTTAAATGGTACATTTTCTAAGGAAATTTAAGAAGATATTCCTATTATTTCAATTTTATGTGGAGAATTTTTGGGAGTTCTCTATGCTCCAACAAGGTACTTTGACTATGGAAGTATATAATCAAATATTTGTTAAACTCTTAAAATATATTTCTGAGTACACGATCAATAAAAAGTTGAAGGTGCATAAGTTCATATTGGGGGTGAATCCTAAGATTTGAACATGTATTTAATTTTCTCAAACCCAAATTCCTTCAAAATGCTTATGATTTGGATCAATAGGAAGAGACCAATCTACAAACCAAGAAGACATTCTTCAACTATGGAGGGTTGATAGAGGTAGAGAAATAGGAACTCAAGAAGACGAAGAGTGTCAGGTTTATGAAATGGGATAAAGAGAAAAATAAGAAAAGTAAAGGTAATCCATGATGGTTTTTGAAGCCTTAATATTAATGTAAACTCATAGGATCAAATATATGATAGCCACAATATAATATGATCAAGATATTAATGTAACCAGAATAATATGAGCCAACTAATATGTAAATCAAGGCTAATAATGTATCAAATAACATTCATTAATAAGCAGCAATATGAATGTATAAATATCCCAAATCATACAATATAATAAAACTTACAATATTAGTTTCTCAAATGTATGTAAAATTTATTACTCCTCTTTCTCTTACAAATGTATCATCCTCTTACAATAATAATAGTCACAATATAGACAATGTAGACTATGTAAGTGATCTAGGTGATCATCTAGGTGATGTCTAGGTTATGTATTTCTATACCTCTCCATGGATTAATATATAGACATTGTAGGATGACTCTTGGGTTACTTGACTCTTCCTTTCCTTATGCCAAGTCTCATGATTATTGGCTTCTCTACTTGACACTTGCATACACATGACTCTATATTTTATGCACACTTGGATATGACTCTTCACATAACACATCCTAATATAATAACACATGTGCACACTTACATATGAGACATTTGTGCACATTTACACACATTACACTTGCACACTTATTTACATGACACTTGTGCATTTCTTGCACATTATTACATTACATAAAATATTTACTCACACTCTAATCTAGGACACAACCCTAATCTAATATTTACAAGGATGTACCAAGGAGATACATTAGCATGTAATAAATAATGTAATATACTCTAACACTCCCCTATATTACATTATTTGGTTATTGAAGACTTTAGTCTTCAATATGGTATTATTCTGTCAAGTGATCCTAGGATCTATTCTTCCTTTGTTCTCTTTTTTATTTCTTCATTCTACTACCTTTCTGTATTATGAACAAATGAATGATTAGTATCTTTCAAATTTTGTGAGAGAAATTCATCTTCATTGATTATCAACTTTTTTGAAAGATATTTGAATTCATTTTCTTTAGTTGTTTCTTATAACTCTTGAATTTCATGAATCTCTTAAGCTACATGTCCTTTTTTATTTCCCTCTCTATATTGCAACTGAGGTTGATTATATTTATATTGAGAAGGATAATGACGTTGAAATTGTTGATATTGTAGATTGTATTGAGTTTGATATTGTCTTTGTTGTAATGACCTATTTGTTTGACCATTTTGATTCATTTGATTTCACTAAAATTGATTCCTTTGATTGTATTTGTAGAATTTTGTGCTATGGCCATTTTATTACATATTTAACAATATCTAGTATTCCACCTGGATCTATATATTGGAGTTGAAGTAGAATTTCCTTGTGTAATTTTTATTGATACTAATACATTGTTAGTCATTTCATCTTTGGAAATATTTTCTATTTCATATTCTTGTAGAATGTTGACCAACTCATCAAATGAAGTATATTTGCTTAGGACTTGCAAATATGTAACTAGATGCTTGTAGTTTTTTGGAAGAGCTCTCAAAATCACTTGAACAAGAAATTTGTCCTCTACTTTTTCTCCTAAAGTTAATAGTTTTGCTTTTATATATGCTACCTTAGAAATAGTTCAATACTTTCACCACTATTAACTTTTAAAGAATACAACTGGGTTTGAAGATTCAAAATAGTAGCTTTGTTTTTCCCTTCAAATATTTTGGCTAAGGTATTTCAAGATTCTGTAGAAGTTTCTGCTGAACTTATATAAGGATGTTTTTCATAATTAATTTCAAATGTTATTATCATAAGTGCCTTAGACTCACCATATTCATATTTTTGAATTTCTCTATCATCTTCAACAAGTTTATTTTTACTCCACTAACTATGTCCTAAAGTTTTTCTACTATAAAATTTGATTTCACTGTATTTTTCCATGAAGCATAATTTGGTACTTTTAGGAGTTGAGATTCAGAAAGAAAGAATTTTTTGTTTGACATAGTAGCACTCATATGACCTTTGATGTAGTCTACCTTATGTATCCCTAGGTTTTAAATAATTTTAAATTTTCTAAGTTACAAAACCTATGAAGTAGAATTCCTTATATCTCCCAAATGTTTAGAAACTAGAAAATATGAATTTTGCAAAATTATTTCTAAATTTGAGGTTGAATACCTTTTGAATCCCAACTTATTTAATTTGCAAAAGTTCAATAATCAAATTATTTCAAAAAATCAAATGAAATAAATTAATCTTAAAAACTTATAACTCTTATTTAATCTACCATTAATCTACTTATCTCTCCACTATCTAAGATAATCAAATACAAAATTCTCCTATTAAATCACTTATCACTCCAAATCAAATTAAATATAAACTTCTAATTTTATAAAAATTAAATATTAAAAATTATGAAGTTGCAAGCCTATTGTAGTGGTAAGGGCTTTGGCCTCTCTTCGAGAGGTCCAAGATTCAAACCCCAAACAATATGAGGGGATCAGGACCCCTCATAAAAACCTGTGTAAACTCATTGAAAAATACTAAAACTTATTACCTCCAAATTAATCTTAAATTTAAAATTCAAAACCCTAAAATATTTTACCTCCCAATGTTTGTTCTCAAGTTTATTTTTTGCTTTCTCTACTTTGTTGGATTGTGGCAAAAAAACTCTCCTAACAAGCTTCTCTATTGCATGTTCCTCTTTAAACCACCTGGATATCAAACAATTCACCTCTTGATATTTGACCTTTCACATTATTCATGGTAGGTGTTATAGCTAGCATTACAAAATTTAATGCTTAATCATTAATCATCCTCTAAATGACTCTCTTGAATCACTTATTTATGTTAGAGAAAATATCATTCAACCTTGCCTATCTAATGTTTGTTCACCTTCTAAGTTTCAAATTGCTTCCATTTGTATTTTGGGATGAGCTCTATTGGTGCTATGTTCAGGGTGTCAACTATTGATATTTCAAGATGAGATATGTTGGTGCTATATTGAGGGTGTTGATTGTTGGTATTCTAATATGAGCTCTACTGGTACTACTCTATCAAGCACTAGTTCTATGCTTCTATGGATGAGCATAGGTTTGGTGCTTCTCTTAATGATTGTTGGTTTGGCTTTAGAGGTTCACTTGCTAAGCATAGGTTCAACTTTAGATCTTTGGTTGCTAATATATGGTTTGGCTTTGGATCTTCCCTTTTTGAGCTCTATTTTGGCTTTAGAGATTTACTTTTTGAGTGTTGGTTTGGGTTTTGGTGCTTCTATGGTGGAGCATTGGCTCGAGTGCTTCTATGGCTACCATTTGTTCCTTTAACTTAACTCTTTTTGTAGGGAACTGTGCTCTTCTTCTTATTCTAATATGTAGAGTTCTTATCTCTGCATTCTCCTTTTTAGAAGAGATTACCTTTATCCTCTTTGTTAGTAGCAAACTCACTTAATTCTTATAGTCTTTATGCTATCCTTCTTATGTAAACAAGAAAATCTAGCCTTATTTCTTCTTGATATAGATGGTTATGCAGTGAGTCTAATTCTTTTATTCAACCTCATGGGACTCCTATATTCAATAATTTTTATTCAACTCTGATTAAAAACTTTTTTCTCTTATGCAGACTTCTTATATTTTCCTATAGAACCTACAAATCAAGCCTTCTTATTTTAGTCTTCTTTTTCTAGTCCTATGGGCCTTCAATCCTTCTTTTCTTTATGTTTCCTCCTTCATGACCTCTTGGGTCTATTTTCTCTATATCAATTTTGAAACTTATATTTTATTTCTCTATTTCTTAACAAACCTTCTTTAAGCCTCTTTTCACTCCTTTAATATGATGCTTATATATGGCCTCTTATATTTATCAATAAGGGCCACAAATATTCACTATGGACCTCTTTCTCTAAAGGGTTTCTATCCTCTATATCAATGTTCAAGTCTATCTTAAAGACCTGAATCAACTTATCCTATAGACCACCTCTATTTTGAATTAAATTCTAGAATAGGTAACCTCAATCTATCTATCTTTGTCAAGGTCAATATCTTTGAGACCTAAATATTTTAATAACCTGCAACTTGAGTCAATTACTACTTGATTAAATATTTCTACCTTCTTGCACTTGAATATGAAATTATTCTCTATCTATTGTAGGAAGCTTCTCACACTTCTGATGGCCAATATCTACTGCAATAATATCTTAGATAAATTTCTTGGGTGCGATCTAAGAATCCAATATGATTCTCCTTCCTACTAGAGAACCTAATATCAATGGCAAGGTGACTATAAAATTCCTTGATACTCAAAACAAGATATCTTGATTGTACCAACTTCTTCAACTTTATTATGATTTTTGATAGAAATTAGTTGCCATGAATTTGTCTATCCCTAAAAAAATTTATCAATTTCAAGATGGCTCTTTATTAAATTATGAACTTTATTCTAATTTGGTTCTACCTCTATAAATAAATACTTATTATTCTTATCTTATATAATATCAATTTTAAGGGATTTCCATTCCTACAACCTTCCTATCAATGTCAAGGTTGACTATTTCTCTTAATAATCAACTATCTTCAAGCTGATTCACCCAAAAATGAGTCCTTATCTTCATTGGCTATCCTTCAACTTAGTGGAAATACCCTAGCTTTCTTCTTTCTTTAAATTTGACTTTATGATAGAGTCTAGGTCTATATCCATTTAAAGTAGACAAACTCTAACCAATTTTATCACACTAGACAAGAATTGATTTTGCAACTAAAAAAATCCTATAAAAGAAACTTCTTGTTGTATCTTTGATACCATTGATGGATTTTGAATTCTTAATATTAATATAAAGTAATGGGATAATTATTAATAGAATAAAATATATGATAGTTGTAATATAATATGATCAAGATAATAATGTAACTAGAATAATATGAGCCAACTAATATGTAAATCAAGGCTAATAATGTATCAAATAACATTCATTAATAAGTAATAATATGAATGTATAAATAGCCTGAATCATACAATATAATAAAACTTTATTACTCCTCTTTCTCTTACAAATGTATCATCAACTCTTACAATAACAATAGTCACAATGTAGACTATGTATATGGTCTAGGTGATGATTTAAGTGATCATCTAGGTGATCTAGGTGATCATTTAGATGATTTCTAGGTTATGTCTTTCTATACCTCTCCATGGAGTAATATATAGCCATTGTATGATGAATTTATTGGAAATATGTTGAATATTTTCCATGTTATTATGGTGGGGTTAACAATAAAAGGTACTTGACACTCTCTAACTATACTTGCAATTTTAGGGCTAGGATTTTTTATGTTATTTTTAAACCCATATGGGCTTATTTAAGTTACTATATTTGAACTCATGCTTTTTTGCCCATGATATTGTAAAATCCATGCATGTGCCTTTGTTATATATATCACACTTGCATTAGGGTTTGGAAAGATACATAAGAGGAATATTATTGTATTGGAGGTGATCAATTTTATGTAATAAGAAGATAATACTATGCTGGTTTTTCTCAGTTAAGGGTTTCTAGGATGTGTATCTCCTATATTCTTATTTTGATTTTACAATTACTAATTTATATATTTAGTTTATTGAGGCTCTTTATCCCTCTTCATTTGGTATCAGAGCTAGGTTTTAGCTTTGTTAGAGGAGTAAGGGTTTCAACATTGTGATAAATTAATTCTTGAGTGGGATCCATACATAGAAGGATCCGAGAAAAGGAGAAATATGGGAAGCACATAAGTAGAGTTTGAAAAATTTAATGGACAAAATTTTGAGTTATGGAAACTCAAGATGGAGGAATTATTGGTTGATAGAGATCAGTAGATTGCATCCTTGATAACAAAACCAACATCAATGGATAGATTATGATTGGCTAAAAATCAATAGAAAGGCAAATATATCTATCAAATTGTGCTTATCTAATTTGGTATTGTTGAATGTATCTATAGAGGTCACAATAAAAATTGTTATGGTAGAAGTTGGGAATATTGTATTAGACAAAATCACTAGTAAATATACTCTTTCTCTGAAAGAAGTTGTATTTGCTTTGGATAAACGATGGTGACTCTGTGGCTAAAAATCTGAATGCTTTTCACACTATGGTAAGTCAATTAACCTATGTAGAAGTAAAAATGGATGAAGAGAAAAAGTGTATTACTTTACTTTGTTTATTACCTAATTCATGGGATAACCTAGTTATGGCTCTCACAAATACCACATCTACATTAGAAGTAGAAGATATAGTAGGAACTTTGCTATCTAAGGAGATGATATGAAAATATTCTAGCTTTGTTCAAGGAGTAAGGGTTTCAACCTTGTGATAAATTAATTCTTAAGTGGGATCCATACATGGAAGGATCCGAGAAAATGAGAAATATGGGAAGCACACGAGTAGAGTTTGAAAATTTTAATGGATAAAATTTTGAGTTATGGAAACTCAATATGGAGGAACTATTGGTTGATAGAGATCAGTGGATTGCATCCTCGATAACAAAACCAACATCAATGGATAGATTATGATTAGCTAAAAATCAATAGGAAGGCAAAGATATCTATCAAATTGTGCTTATCTAATTTGGTATTGTTGAATGTATCTATAGAGGCCACAACAAAATTGTTATGGTAGAAGTTGGGAATATTGTATTAGACAAAATCACTAGTAAATATACTCTTTCTCTAAAAGAAGTTGTATTTGCTTTGGATAAACGATGGTGACTCTGTGGCTAAAAATCTGAATTCTTTTAACACTATGGTAAGTCAATTAACCTATGTAGAAGTAAAAATGGATGAAGATAAAAAGTGTATTACTTTACTTTGTTTATTACCTGATTCATGGGATAACCTAGTTATGGCTCTCACCAATACCACATCTACATTAGAAGTAGAAGATATAGTAGGAACTTTTCTATCTGAGGAGATGATATGAAAATATTCTAAGGATTATCATAAAAAATATTTTTTGGTTGTGAGAGGTCATACTCAAGAAAGAAGCAAAAAGAAATCAAGAGAAAATAAATCAAAATCTAGGGATAAATCTTTTGCCCTAGAAAAGAGAAAATGTTGGAAGTGTGATAAAGTAGGGTATTATAAAAGAGACTGTAGATCTAAAAAATTTGATAATAATTGATCATCTGATGAAATAAATTCTATAGAAATGAAGACCACAAATAAATATTCAAGGGACTTATTCTTAGCTACAATATGATCAAGTGAATGCCATGACTCATGGTTGATTGACTTAGGTGCTTCTTTTCATATGACTCCTCATAGGGAGGGGTTCTATGTATATGAACAGATAAATGGAGGTGAAGTCTTATTGGGAGACAATTTTATGTATAAAATAATAAGTCAAGGAGGAGTCAAGTTGAGGTTAAAATATGGTAGAATTAAAACCCTTCTTAGTGTGTTGCATATTTTATGTTTGGCCAGGAATCTGATATTTGTGAGTAAGATGAATTATGCATGTATAAATATGGTATTCAATAAGGATATTTGCAATATGGTTCATGGAGCCTTGGTTTTGGCAAGGGTATTTCACATAGGAACTTTGTTTAGACTAGAGGCTAGCACTGTAAGTATTAATTATAATAACTATTCAGTTTTAGAGGAAAATAACATGGTAGGAATGGCTCTAAGTATTTCTGTAGCAAAGATAATATTGTGGCATCAACACATGGGGCATATTGGTGAGAAGCCCTTCAAACATTAAAAATAAAAGGTATGGTTGAAAGAATATTTGATTTCCCATTAAATTTTGATTTTTGTGAGCATTGTACCTTTGGAAAATAAACTAGAGTCAAGTTTTCTAGTAGTGCGACAAGGTCTAAAGGAATTCTATATCTAGTTTATAGCAATATTTTTGGACCTTTGAAAGTACCATCATTAGGTAAATCTATCTATTTTGTTACATTTATAAATGACTTCTCAATAAATACCTAGGTATATTTTCTATGAAACAAATATGAGGTTTTAAATAAATTTAAAGAGTTTAAGGCTCTTGTAGAAAATCAAATAGAGAAAAAGATAAAGGTTTTGAGAAGTGATAATGATGAGGAGTATTGCTCTAATGAATTTGAGAACTTTTGTAAAGACTATGGAATATAAAGACAAAAAACAACTCCGTATACTCCACAACAAAATGGGATTGTAGAACAGATGAATAGGACATTGATGGATAAGGCTAGAAGCATGCTAAGTGGTGCAATATTAGAAAAGAAATTTTGGGTAGAAGTTGTGTTAACTTCATTTTACCTCATCAATAGATATTCTACCTTAGCTTTGGTAGACAAGACTCCACAGGAAGTAAGGACTGGTAAGAAGCCCTCTCTCTTGCATATAAGAGTTTTTGGTTGTGAACAAGACTCCACAGGAAGTAAGGACTGGTAAGAATCCCTCTCTCTTGCATATAAGAGTTTTTGGTTGTGATGCTTATGTGTATATCCTAAAATATAAAAGGACTAAGCTAGACTATAAATCTAAAAAATGCACATTTGTGGATTATAGCACTAGTGTTAAAGGATATAAGTTGTGGAACCCAAAAACATAGAAGGTTGTTTACAGTTGTAATGTGATCTTTAGAGAAACAAATGGGGTTCTGAAATAGGAAATGTATCCAAGCAAATAACCTAAAGTAGTTCAAGTAAAATTGGAACCGAAGAAAGAACCTATGATAGAATCTGATGCTACAAAAGAACTACAAAGATAATCTGAAGAGAAAATTTTAGAGGAAGAAGGTGAGGAGGAAGCTAAAGATGTAAAACCTAGAACTCCATTTTTGAGGAGATTAGATCGAGTGAGAATACTCCTAGATAGGTATAGCCCTTCAAATTTTTGTCTTGCATTATCAATTGTTGATGAATAACCTAATACTATAAGGAGGCACTTTAGTCAAGTGAGAATAAATCTTGGAAAAGGGCTATGGAGGAAGAAATGGAGTCCTTGGATAAAAATAAGACATGGGATTTGGTGAGATTACCTCTTGGAATAAAACATATTGGTTGTAAGTGGATATTCAAGAAGTACAATGTAGAATAAAATTTGGATAAGTACAAGGCTTGCCTAGTAGAAATGGGATTTTCTCAAGTTGAGGGAATTGAATTTGGTCTATTGGCTATTTTTGCTACTTTTGATCTTGAAATAAAATATATGGATGTAAAGACAACTTTTATACGTGGTGAACTTGATGAAGATATATATGTCACAACCAGAATGCTTTAAGGTAAAAGGTAAGGAGGAGCTAGTATGTAAGCTGAAAAAGTCCCTTTATGACTTGAAGCAATATCTAAGAATTTGGAACCAAAAATTTGATAGGTTTGTTTTGATACTTGGACTTGAAAATGGTAAAGCAGATGCATGTGTGCATGTCAAACAAGAAGGTGAAAATTTTGTTATCATTATTTTGTATGTGGATGACATGCTATTAATTGGTAACAATAAGAAGATGATAAAGCTACTAAAATCTTAGTTATCTTATAAATTTGACATGAAGGATTTAGGTGCTGCAAAATTTATTTTGGTTATGGAAATAATAAGGGATCATGCAAATAGAAATTTATGGTTAAATCAAAGGAAATATGTTTATTTGATACTACAAAAATTTAGGATGCATGATTGTAAACTAGTAAGTACTCCATACCTTGTTGGTCAAAAGTTATTTGTTGAGCAATATGTTAAAATAAATGAGGAAACTACAAAAATGCATCATATTCCTTATGCTAGTACTATTGGTAGTATGATATATGCAATGTTTTGTACTATACCTAATATTGCACATGTAGTGAGAGTAGTCAACAAATATATGTCAAATCCAGGAAAGGAATATTGGATTGTTGTGAAGAGGATCTTCAGATATTTTTTTGGAACTTCAAATTATGCTATCTATTACCAAGAAAAATATGGATATAGTAATTATAAATATACAAGGTTTTATGGATGCTGACTACGATGGAGATATTGACAAGAGAAGATCCACAAGTGCTTATGTGTTCAGACTATTTGGAGGGGCAATAATTTGGATGAGTAAAAAGTAGTCACCGGTTGATTTATCCACAACAAAGGCATAGTATATTATAAAAACTCATGCATGTAAAGAAGCAGTGTGGCTACAAAGGTTGTGTTCAATAGTTGATCTTAAGTAAAAGGTTGTGAGAATTGACAGTGACAGTCAGAGTGCAATATTTTGGCCAACAATATTGGTTTTCATGATCAGTCAAAACATATTGATATCAAGTACCATTTTGTGAGAGATATGGTTGAAGGGAATCGGGTGATGTTGGAGAAATCTGATACAAATAATAATTTTTTTGATTCATTGACGAGGGTTGTACCTTCTCAAAAAATGTCTTGGTGTAGGAGATCTATGGGTATTATTTCCCTTGATAGTTAGCGATGGCTATTTTTGGCCCCTATGGAAAGTATTCAACAAGTGGGAGAATATTGAAAATATGTTGAATATTTTCCATGTTATTATGGTGGGGTTAACACTAAAATATATTGGACACTTTGTACCTATACTCATCGAGGTTTGGGGGTGGTAGCCCTCCAAAAGTAGGGGTACCAACCTTTACCAAAATTTTAGGGTTAGGGTTTTTTAAGTTATTTTTAAACCCATATGGGATTTTTTGGGTTACTATATTTGAACCCATGCTTTTTTTCCCATGATATTGTAAAATCCATGCATGTGCATTTTTTATATATCGCACTTGCATTAGGGTTTGGAAAGATACATAAGAGGAAAATTATTATATTGGAGATGGTCAATTTTATGCAATAATAAGACAATACAGTGTTGGTTTTTCTTGGTTAAGGGTTTCCAATATAAATAATGTGTTATGTGTGTATATGCTATCTTCTTCTTTTGATTATGCAATTACTATTTTTCTAGATTTAGTTTATCGAGGCTCTTTATTTCTCTTCAGACTCTTGGGTTACTTGACTCTTCCTTTCCTTATGCTAAGTCTCATGACTCTTGGCTTCTCTATTTAACGCTTGCATACACATGGCTCTATCTTGTATGCACACTTGGACATGATTCTGCACATAGCACATCCTAATCTAAGAACACATGTGCACACTTGCATATGAGATACTTGTGCACATTTACACACATTACACTTGCACACTTTTTTTGAATGGATTATATGGGATTGAAATAGGCTTCACTAGTATTACATCATCACCACATAGTGGTATTACAATAAAGCTTGGATATTATCTATGTATCATTTGGTAATATTTGAACCTAAATCTCCTCCTTGAAATGTTAAGGAATTTAACTAGTTGAGCTAATATCACTTGATTACATGTGCACACTTATTTACATGACACTTGTGCATTTCCTGCACATTATTATATTACATAAAATATTTACTCACACTCTAATCTAGGACACAAACCTAATCCAATATTTACAAGAATGTCCCAATGAGGTACATTAGCATATACCAAAAAATATAATATACTCTAACAATCCAAATTTTAGAAATAATAACAATGAGAACCAAAGAATTATTAGAAGAATTTCTAGAAGGACAATTCAAAAACTCGATCTTAGAAGAAAAATGAGTTAGCTCAGAAGGAGGAAATAAGGGATAAAAGGCAGGAAAGATCTCAGGCACCCAAGATAGGTTGTTTCATTTGTGGAGGTCCTTATTATGCAAATACGTACCCCCAACATCTAAAGTTGAGTAACAGATCCATAGAGCAACCACACTGAAACTATGTAGCCATAGGAATTCAAAACCTAGATGGACAAGCAACTCCCATGGTAAGTTTTTTGATAAGAATATTAAAATTTTAATTGATAATAGAGCTATATATAGTTTTATTTCCATTAGTATATTTAAGGATATGTTAGAAATAACTAGATGTTTGGCACAAGGGTGAAAATTTGAGTATGGGTCTGGACAGACTTACTCAATGGATTAATACTTGCCTATGATGGAGATCACCTTACCCAATAAATTCACTATTTTGTATTTTTATATAGCATTGCTACATGCCTTTTATATTATCTTAGGTATGGTTTGGTTAAAGGCTCATAGAGCCCTAATCAACTTTCAAGAAATGTGGATCGACTATATTAATAAGGATAAGAAGAGAGTAAGGGTTCAAAGTAGGCAAGGGTCTTTTTTATCACATTTGATGTCAGCTATGCAACTAAAAAAGGCAATAAAAATATATGGTATGTTATATGTAGTAAAGATAAATGGAAATATAAACGATAATGAGGATGAGAAAATAATTAAGAGACTTCCATTTCTACATGAATATAGAGATGTATTTCCAAAAGATCTCCTAGGCCTACAACCTCAACATGAATTTGATTTCACCATTGAACTAATGCCTAGAGTTGAACCTATTGCAAAGACACCTTATAGAATGACTCTTATTAAGCTGAAAGAGCTAAAGGTGTAACTCTAATATTTTTTGGAGAAAGTTCTAATTAAACCTAGTGTGTTGCCCTAGGGTGCTTCGGTATTTTTTGTGAAAAATGATGGTTCCTTAAGGTTGTACATTGAATATAGGATGTTGAATAAAGGGATCATCAATAATAGGTATCCTTTTCCAATAATAGATGACATATTTGATAAATTAAAGGATACCACTATATTTTCAAATATGTATTTGAGATTAGGATATCATTAGCTGATAATTCGTAGGGAGGATACTCACAAAACAACTTTTAAATATACATATGGGCACTATGAGTTCATAGTTTTACCATTTGGGTTGACAAATACGCCAATGATTTTTATGAATCTAATGAGAAATGTGTTCAGGAAATATTTGGATGGGTTTGTTTTAATTTTTCTATATTATATCTTGATATATTCTAGCACCAAAGAGGAACATGACCAAAATTTGGGGCTAGTGTTAGAGGTGGTGAGGAAAAAATAACTTTATGGAAAGTTGTCTAGATGTGAGTTCTATGCCTCACAAGTTTAATATTTGGGGCATATAATATCTATAGAAAGGATTGATGTAAATCCTTAGAAAATTGAACCTATGTTAAGTTTAATTGCACCCATTAATGTGTCAAAAGTTAGAAGCTTCATGGGAATCATTGGTTATTATAAGATTTTTGTGAAGGACTATTCAAAAATTACCTACTCTATTACCATCCTTTGGAGAAAAGGAAAGGAGTTAAAATGGATAGATAAGTGTGAGGTCGCATTTGAGACTCTAAAAAATAATCTAACTACAACACCAATTCTTAAGATACCAGATCCTCTTGGGAATTTTCTAGTATGTACAAATGTTTCCCTTGAAGGTTTGGAAGGGGTGTTATCCTAGAATGAAGCTACAATAGCATATAAATCTAGGAAACTCAAGAAACATGAGTTGAATTATGCTACACATGACCTAGAGTTAGCAATGGTTATGCATGCTCTTAAGGTCTAGAGGCACTATTTGTTAGGAAAACCATTTGAGCTTAGGATAAACCACCAAATTCTAAGGTATATATTTACCCAACCTATGTTGAATGCAAGACAAAGAAGATGGATAGAGTTCCTATTTGAATATGAATTTGGTAAAATGTATATCAAAGGAAAAGAAAACAAGGTTGCAGATGCCTTAAGTAGGAGAATGCACATAAAAACATTGACCCATAGTCATGTAGAATTGGTGGATAAAGTAAGGGAAATGCAGTTATGGGATCATATTGCATTGAAGTCTAGGATAAAATTGAGAAAAATTTAAAGGAAAATAAGGATTTTACTATAAAATAGGCCATCCATACTCTATCTACTAATGAGGAAGCCCCTCTAGTCTCCTCACTATAATGTGCTCCTAGCACCATACCTAAATAAAATTCATGAGGACCAAGCTATAAACCTTCTTATACATGACCTTAAACAAGGTCATGTATAAGCAACAAAGTATATATGGTCCCCATGCAAACTGCTAATTAGAGTCCCTCATATCTTCCACTACCTTAACCAAGCGCCATGGAATATGTTTCCCACTCTGATGTCACAATAATAACCCTGCAACTATCCTTGATAGTACCTTGATCAGCCTCAAAACTCCCTCTATAGCTATCAGTCCCTCGATGCTAACCCCACTATGTTTGATATAAAATAACGGATATCCTATCAGTCATTGCAAATCCTGAGCCTAGGTCAGGGACTGGTAGACAAAATAGCCCCTGATAAACACTTGTATAATCCTCCATACATCCTCTAAAGTCTAGGCCATCTTCCCTATAGGTAACCAGAATTTCAAAGATCCTAGATACAACTTCCTTGCCAATGTTGTCAAGAGACAATAATCTACCTCTATGTGTGGCATCTCAACCATGTATCGTAGGCCCACCACCTTTAAAACCATCATGTCATATACACTTAGGGTCCTAACATGATCATAAAACCCCTTGTACTACCACTCACAGTTCTTAAGTGCACCTCACTATAAAAACCAAAAATAAAAGCAATAATTAGTAATATATCATATTATAAATTGAAAAAAAACATCAAAAAACACAAAATAATGAATCACAAAAATATAAACTTATCCTTAATTTGTAAATTCAGACTCAATGTGGAAAATTCAATACTGATGGAGCCTCTAGAGGGAACCCTGGAAAAGCCAGTGTGGGAGGAATTGGTAGACTTTCAGATGGCTCCCTGGTTTTTACTTTTGCTGAGAATTTGGGTATTCTTTCCAATAACCTTGCTTGAGGGGTATGCTATCCTCAGAGGCCTTTAGGAGGCTACTAAATTTGGATGGGAAAAGGTGTTAGTTGAGTCTGACTCTCAACTTATGATTAATCTCTTGAAGACTCCTTCTAAGAATCATAAGGTGGATTGGAGAATAAAATGAATTATTGAGAAGATTCAACTAATCCATATGGGATTTTTGAAAGTTGATTATAATCATGTGGTCAGAGATCAAAACAAGAGTGTTGATTCTTTAGGTAATTGGGCTTTGTACAAAGGTGATCTTACTTGTTATGGCCACCCTCCTATATGGTGGGCTTCTCAAATTAGGGAAGCTCTTCTTTCTATCATTTCTTTGGATGGCTCCAGTTTTGAAGGTACCTAGTTTCTTCTTGCTTTTTTTTGCTTCTCTTTGGTTCATTCAGTTTATTTTAGTTCCCTAGCTCATTCTATTCGTTATTTTGTTTCCTCTATTGATTCTTGCCTTAATAGTCTTCTGGTCTAGATAGGTCATTTTTATGTTCAATTTTTTTTTTTGTTGTTTAGTTTTTAAGGTGGGTGAGTTCTTTTGTTTTGTTTTGTTTTTGTGTTCTTTGTGTTGTTTTTTGTTGTTCATGTGTTTTTGTTGTTGTTGTTGTTGTTTTTGTTTTTTTTTTATGTTTTTTGTTATTGTTCTTGTGTTTTTTTTGTTCTTGTTCTTGCGTTTCTCTTTGTTTTTGTTATTTCGTGTTTTTATGTGTGAGTGTTTTCTATGTTTTTTGTTTTTGTTTATTGTATGTTGTTGGTTGTTTTTTATTTTTATTTTTATTTTTTTTAGGTTTTGGTTGTGTTTATTTTTCATGTTTTTTTGGGTTATGTCTTTGTAGTGTTCTGTTGTTTTTGTCTTATTTGTGTTTTGTTATGTGGTTCTTGTGTTTTTCTATGTGGTTTGTGTTGTGGTTTATTTTATCTTATTGTGCATGTTTGGTTGTGCTTTTGTTTTTGACACACTTAAGGAGCATGTTTTTTATTTTATTTTATTATTTTTTTTGTTATTTACTTATTTTTAAATTGGTTTTGTGTGTTTGTTTGCTCCTTGAGTATGTCAAAGGTGGTAGGCTAGGTCCGAGTCCTGGGCATTTTTTGTGGAATGGATACCCCTGCCTCCTTGGGTCTTACCCAAAAGTGGCATCCCTTTTGGGATGTTTTCCACATTAAAAAAAAAAATCGGACTCAATTTGTAAGACTTGGACCTAAATTACAAATTTGAACCTATACGAAAATAGATTTAGGTGATTGTATTGCTTTTCGTATGTTTGAATTTGTGAATTCAGACTGTTCCCAATCAAATTTGGACATAAAAAATCATTGGAAATCGCCCAAAGTCATGAATTTGGATATATTTCTAGATGAATTCAGATGTTTGAATTTTCTGGAATGGTTAGAATTTGTTGTTTGCAATTGCGATACAATAGGTCATGTTAAAAATTCTAAAAATATAAAAAATGAACCAAAAAATCCTAAATTTGACGTGATAAGAATGCTTACCTGCATCCTTACGCTAGATTTGTTGCTTCCTACTCGAACTACATTTGTTCAGTGTTTAGAAGTCATCATTTTCTCTAGAGCAAAATTAGAAAAGTAGTGGGATAAAAATGATTTAGGGTTTTTTCCCTAATTTCCTATTTTATACCCATTTTCACTTCAAATTTTAATTTTTACAATAAATTTTGAATTTTTTTACAAAAATTGAAGGGGTTACTCTAGATAATAAAATAAAAAGAAAATTTGAATAAAATTTTGGTTTCTTTATAGTGTAAATCCTCTTTTCGCTACATATTTCTTTAATGCATTTATTTTTCATAAATACACCAAAGAGGGGGTAAAATGTAGCTAG
The DNA here is from genome assembly GCA_028583015.1 of Wollemia nobilis. Lineage (NCBI taxonomy): Eukaryota > Viridiplantae > Streptophyta > Pinopsida > Araucariales > Araucariaceae > Wollemia > Wollemia nobilis. The sequence continues at coordinate 6,687,269 of JAQPPZ010000456.1, forward strand.
GGAATTTTGACACATTCCAAAATTCCCATTCCCTAGCCAACATGTTGTTACTCCCTAACAATGTACCTCTCACCCTTCAACCCCCTACCTTGATTTTTGTGCTAGATAAAATTAAATTTTATCTGTTTCCCCCTTTTTCATGAAATTCAAGAAACTCCAACAAATTTAGAATAGTTCAAAATTAGCCAAATCAAATGTGCACCTAATTCAAGTGCGTTGTCTAGATTTTACTCCTAATTTGGGCAAACCTAGGTTTTCAATGAATTTGGATCCATTCAAAGTTGCCCAGATTGGAAAATTTTACAAATCCCCTTAATAGCCCAACATATTTGCATCCTCCTTAATTTATTGACCTACCTTGGATGATAAATCCCACATACTATCTTCGGGCCCACCTAATGGTGATTTTACAGCACTTTGGAGGTGGAGAAGCTCTTTCATGATTTTGTTGTAAGTTTTGTGAAGGGATTTGGCCACCATATCATCATTCCAGTGAGCATATAATGTGATAGTGGGTATCATTCATTGATATTTATGCATTGAATTTCAATTGAGGTCTTATCATTTGGTATTCTTAGATCTAAAATTTGTATTTACAGTCACAAATTTGAATAGACATGAATTTACTCTATCTTTCCCGAATTTGTATAGAGATATCAGAATTAAAAATTATTGTTTTGATTATAAATTTTAGAATGGGTATTTTCAATATTGACCTCACTTGATTATATATATTCATAAAATACTAATTAATTTGCAAACTTTGACGAATTCGAACGCATCCAAATTTATTGATGAAACCCAAAATTGTACTACAAATTTCCTAATTTGATCATTGCATGTTTCAAATCTAGCCATTACATATTTGAATGAATTTGAAACCATCCCAATTTGTTGAAGACACCTGAAAGTACAAAGACTCATACTGAGGGTAAGATACATATTTAAGGTTTATCAATACTGATTTATACTTGCATTTTAATACCTTGAAACCTTATTACTTTACTATATTCACTACTGTTATTACTTTTTGATCATCAAATTTCATATATTTTGTATTAGATCCATAGATCCATAATTTCCTTTTGCATTAGATCCTTAGATCCATAATTTTATTTATATTTTATTAAAATAATTGAGGGGATTTGACTATCACAGATCATACTTTGTTGTGGCCTAAGCAGATCCCCCACCACTAATTGTAAATTTTAGTTTTCTATTGTGAAAGTTATAGGTTTGAACAGATTTAGAAAGATCCAAATTCATCCTAACAGATTCAGACCAATCCAAATTCACTCTGACAAATCTAAAAATCACCTGATTGCAGACATTCGGATCAGGTAAGGATCTAAACCTAGTTTTTTTGTAATTTTCTATACTATAATTTCATAACATTCTATTTTAGAAGCATCTGCATAAGATAAAAGAAATAAAAGAATAAAAAAACATAGATCCAACTGCATTCCTTTTTGCGTTTAATCATGTTAGTTGAAATTTTAAAAGAAAAGATCAAAATATAAACTTAGTTGCATTATTTTACATCAATTGCATCAGTTGAAAAACTTAAAAGAAAAATATCAAAAACATAGATTCAGTTGCATTATTTTAAATCAATCATACTAGTCTTGAAAAACACAAAACACAAAAATAAAAACAATAAGCTAGCCTAAAATTCATCTTTTGCTTTCAATATCTACAAAATCATTGCATCATAGTTAGATTTACAAAGCTTTCTAGCTAGAATATGTATACTTTATTTTCATCAAAATTTGAAATGCATATAGCTAGGCAATAGTTGCATTTTGGCCAAACCCTAGGTGTATGTGCATAAAAATAATTTAACAAACATCCACCTTACCTAGGCATGGAAACTACCACAAAAAGTGTTTCCTAGTGAACCTCACCCAATTCATCAACAAACACCAAGGAGAGCACAACTCAAGTGCTTCTCGTCCGAGGTGTAGATACATCATTTTCCCTCCCCCTTTCAAGTGCGGATCCATTAGCCTGGAAGAAAGGGGTGCAAAAATTTTGGGTCTACATTCTTTGGTGAACCCAACGTGAAAACACCCTCATTTTGAAATTTTGCTTTTTCTTTGTTAAAAAAAAACTAAAAAAGATCATTTAAGCTTGTGTGCCTTAGATTAAGTCATATAAATCAAATAATTTTTAATGAATCGAATCACTTATTTTTTAATTTGTACATCATTTGCCTTAAAAGTAACCACATCTGATGTACTCTTTTGTAGCTTTGGCTGGTCTAAAAACAATGGGATATATAGTGAAGGCTTACGGACTTAAGAAAGGTATTATCCTTTCACATATGCCCAAAAAACTTGAAATATTTAATCAATATTTAAAATTAGGTTGGTCCAACAACCGTCATAGCCATGGAAAATAGCACGTATCTCTTTTGAGGTGTATCACTACACACGGTAAACTGGGTGAGGACTAGAAAAACTTGGGCTCCATCATAGCTTGGACTTCATCACCAAGTGTTTGCATGTGGGCATCCAGGTGAAAGCCTAAATGAAAAATGAGTTAACTTTACCAACAACTTGCAAAACGGTTTGAAGAAAAAAATTTAGTTAAAGAAAGAACTCTTGTTTTCTTTTTGTCTTCTTATTTTAATTTTTTTATAAAAAACAAAAAAAAACCTCTAGAAAAAGTATTAAATGGTGGAAACTAGTGTTAAATAATTTGCTCTTATCGACCTTAGAAAAGAGCTTATAGAAAAAAAATTTGGCATCCTCTTTAGAAGCAATAGGGAAAATTGAGGATATTTGTGGTAAATTTTCAATCTCATTAAGAGAAGAATTGAGTTGAAACAAATTAAAAGGATAGACATAACAAAGGTCTTAGGTGAATATTACTATTCCACCTATTTTTAAATTAAGAAGAGTTGGAAACACTAGCTAGCAAACAAAAGGGCTAGCATCCACTCCACAATTTACCCGTGGGAAAGTTACTTTGAAGAATCTATAGTCATCCATAAATTCCTAGCAAACTTAGATGAAAAAGAGATAGCCTTTGAACAAAAAATATACTATCACAAAGCACTTAGAGTGGTCCTTTTTAGATATTTTTGCCACAAGCTCCAGTTTCAACCTCCTTCTTCTGAAACTAAGATATCACTCTTGTTCATTTTTTTCTTCTTTTAAAAGAGAACTTTATCTTTGAAGAGGAACATTTCATGAACCCTAAAGACCTAGAGCCCATCAATGATATTTATAAGCTCTTTTAGGAAGAGTAAAATCACCTTAGTTATGCTACACTAAATCTTGTAAATATTTAGGTAGATAATGAGAAACAATGGTGAAATTGTTCTATTGATCAACAATGCATTGCATAGTTTTAAATATTTCTCTTACTTTTCCTCCAATATTGAATCAAGAAATCAGAATTTACAAAATACTTGTGGTGGCACTCCTTCCACTCTTCATGTGGAATTTCCTACAAATGCTTGAGTGTCTTCTTTTGTTGATTACCTCCCCCTTCAAAAAAATTATCTCCTCTTGTGGTTTTCAGCAACCACTCTCTTACATCTTTATCATTATGGTCTTTAAACCATGCTCTCACATTTTGATCTTCTTTTACATCTTCAACACTAAACAATACTCCACATGAGTATTTACAATTAATCATCTCACATAGATGATTATACCATAAAACTCTTTCACATATTTCCACACAAAATATCACAATAAATATAGCCATATAATGACCAACTACATATGCAACATAAATTTGCTCCTCACACAAATATTCTCTCACAACAATGACTTTACAAGAATCCTTCTCCCAAGGAATTTTGAACACATCATTTTGATCCATTTGAAACAAGTTCTCCATCATAGTATCTCTCCAAGAAGACTCTTCATAAAAGTTGTCTCAATGAGACAATCGCTTTTCTTTTCATTCCTACTCACAAAAAACAAATCATTAATCATAAAAACATTACCTTTAGTATGGGTAGATTTGGTGCTTCCCATAAAGCTATTTTGTAGCAGTTCTCCTTCATTATATGGTGCTTCAAGATCAACCATCAACTCTTCACTAAGAGTTCTCCTCCTTTGTTCAATCCATGTTGGTGTGTTGAAACACCATTCATTCAAGCAATCATACATTGTTGCCTTTTCAAGTCCATTAATGACTATCTCACTATTTTATATCTCCTCCTTGAGATAGTCTTTCTCAAAATATTATTTTCCTTTTATTATCTCAGCCTTGAGATAATCTTCATTATGGAGCATGAAACTTATGCCCTTCATCTCTTCTTCCTGTACTACACTTGGGAAATCATCCCACATAACTTCATTTGCTCTTTCAAGAGAGCACTCATCCATTCCAAGTGAATGGTTTTCAAGATAAATGATCCAATGGTCTTCCATGAAAATTGCTTCTCCATCATCATCCCACAAAACTTCTTTATTCTCCTCCATGAGAACTGTAGGTGTATTCTCCAAAATACACTCTCCATTTATCTCCTCCATGAGATATTTTTTATCACTTTACCTTCTATCAACAACAAATACTCTTCTTCCTCCTCGTCCTCTTGAGGAATACACACCTCTTATATTTTCATCACAAAATTCAGCAACATATGCTTCCTCCATGAAGCATTCGTCATCTTGTTAGTTTTCTATATACATGCCTTCCTCTGCAAGAAAGAATTCTCCATTACAAAGCATGGCTTCATATGAGTCTTTACAAGACTCTTAAAAAACTCCTTCAAAAGGATCTAATTCATAAACTACTTCAAGGAAGCAAGGCTCCTCATTGCTTAAAAAATCTTCATGATTATCACTCATGGCTTTAGGGGTGTCCTCATCAAACCCATAAGCATCCTTCAACACTTGCCATGCCATTGTAGCTGATCTACAATTGGCTATGAGAGGAAAAACATTATTTTCCATTCCTCTCCTCAAATCCATAAGAGCTAAGAAATTTGCATATTGCTGCTCCTTCTTCTCTTTTCTCTCCTCACCTTGTAGCTTGCTCCAAGTGGGTTCCTCATAGCCTTCTTGAACTATATCCCATAAGTCTTGAGCCTTCAATAAGGTCTTCATCATTATGCTCCAAATAGCATAATTATCTCCATTGAATTTGGGAACTTCTAATTCTTTATACATGGTGGCCATTCTGCAATCCACCACTCATCAATATTCCACCTAGATCCCAACCACTTCTTTCCTGTAGACTTCTAATATAATTATCTAAAAATCCATTGAATTTCAGAAGCAAATTCACACAAATGAGAAATATGTGATCAATTTACTTTTGCCCTTTCTAGATATTAGAGTGTTTTTTAGACAACTTCAATGTTTTCACATAAATAAATCCATACAACTCCAAAATTTTTGAAAATTAAACTCTGTATTCCTATGAAAATATTCTGAAAACCTTCTAAATTTTGGAAGAAAATTCACAAATGTGAAAAATATGTGATCATTTACTTTTTCCCTTTTTTATCACAATTTCGGATCTAGGATTTTTGAAGAAAAAATCAATATTCACACAAATAAATCAATACAAATCCAAATGACCTGAAATTTTTTCTGAATTATGATTTTATCTAAATAATATTTCTCCCAAAATTTAATAATCAAATACTTTGTATTCCACCTTATACAACCATTTTATTGAAAAACTAAAAATGCTAATAAAATCTGCAAATTAGCTCCAAATCACCTAAAATTTTGACAACATCCTCTTGATACAATTATATAACAACCCTAAAAATTTCATAATCAAATAACTTAAGATACAAGATATATTAATGATTTACTCAAGATCTTCCTTGCAACTCTGTTGAGTGCTGGCCACTTGAGTTTCTCTAACAAAGTGCGTGCTTCAAATCTCTTCACACCACTCTCCATAGGTTTTGATCCATTTGATAAAACATGCTCTGATACCAAATGAGAAACAATGATGAAATTATTCTATTGATCAACATTACATTACATAGTTTTATAGTTCTTGAAAGAACTAAAAATAGACAAGGTGGTTGAGATAAATCCTCTCAAACTTATTACAACAAACTAACTTAAATATATCTCTTATCCTAACAACATTCTAATATTAGACTATGGTCAAATAGACCAACCAAGCCAAAACCTCAATGTATGTTAATAAAATTAACTAGAAATATGTAAATCAAAACATTAAACTAAAACTAAATACTGGGACTTAATACTTAGGACTAAGGAGGCAATGTTGAATATATTCCAATAGATAAGCCTTTTTAGTTTGATTAAAAAAAATAGTAGTTTCGTTGGGCACTGAATTGCACCAAGTTTTCACTCGATACTATGGTTGTCTATCTTCCTATTTTCTATCCAGGCTTGCACCCGATAGCTACAACTCAACACTCAACATTGGATGGACCAAAATAGGGGTTTCCGATCCAACCTCCAGAGTAGGTTGGTTCCTTGTCAACTTAACAGGTTGTTGACACAATTATGCTCACTTAGGGTTTGAAGTTTAGGGTAAGAGAAGATTAGGGTTAGAGAAATGTGAATAATAGTGGATGGATAGGTTAACAACATTGCACTACCATAGGAAGCTCCCAAAAACCATACCAAAGATACATACTCAGACCAACATTATCTCAAATCAGATTGTTACTTATTCATTAATGCACAACATAGAAATATTGCAGCAAGCAATTTCAATATCCAGATAATGATAATCCAAATAACAAAATTCACCAATACCTAGATTTTATAGAAATGCACTCCCTAACAATATAGAACAAACTCAGAAGCAGATTTCAATTACTCTAACAGCTAGTAATCCATTAATTAGGCACAAACTAACCATTCAAGCATTTACAGAAATACAACTAAAGAATCCGAACCTCTGATATCAAGCATGAGAACATAGATTTGAGGTGAAGATCAATGTAATGCTCCTTCCATTAGCTTTTCAGGAATATTTACAGTAGCACAGGCAAACACGCTAGAGCCGACCCTTTAAAAATGAGGGTTCGACCTCTACTTATAGTTTTGCAAAATTAAAATAATCAAGAAGCATTACAAAGATCTTATTTTGATAGCTCAATAGAGAGATCTAGCTGGCATCTGCTTACTGGTTCATCCTCTAGGAAATCCACTGAGAATGGTCTGCCATGGCAGCTCGGGGCCTCTGCAACTTGCTGGTCACTCGAAAAAACTGGAGTTCAGGCCATTGGAGATCATGCCTTTCCATCGATTCTTCTTGGGAGTGATCTGCCATCATTGATCTGTAACCACCCCTAGTTCAATATTCTAGAAAAACCCTTGATGCTTCATCTTCCAACTGACTATTCCAATCTCGATGAAGAAATGTTCTTTAAACATCTAAGATTTGTCAACATAACCTCCACCATTGATTCTCCTCATCATATGGTTCAGATCCAATCTGATATAAGCTTTATCAAAAATGGTGAGGAGAATCAAGTGCCATCCCACTTTAAAATCTTAGTGATATCATCCTTCTACATCAAAAGCTATGAAATCTCCAATCCGGACCCTTGATATCTGAGCATCGAATCTACCCTTTGTTCCTTAGAATACATCATATTTCACATAGTCTTCTTCAATCCGCATTAGAATGTTGATGATATCATCCTTTCCTTATTACTTTTGTGGATTCCATTCTGGAAGAACAAGTGCATTAGCATGTAATCACCAATCCGAGCCCACCATAGTGTGAAGTAACTCCTTCTCCATTCTAGATAACCTTCAGGATAAAACACCCTACCTTGTCACCATTTTGGGTCAAAGTTAGTCACATAACCTTTTGTCATGAATCCACACCTTCATCATTCTATCATCTCACCTTGTCATCATTCCAAAAGGAAACACTCCATTCATCCTCCAAATCACCAATCCACACTTCTTCACTACTAACATCATCATTTCCTTGAAACTTTTATAGATTTGAGGGTAGCACTAATCCAAAGCCAAAAAACAAAAGAACTTCCCAGAATTGGGAATTCCAATACTTAGCCACTCACAAAGATGCCAATCCACATTTTTTCATTGATTATGTCATTCTTCCTCATAAACTTTTACGGATTGGAGACTCGTCACCATTCCAGAGCCAGAAAGAAATCTCTCGAAATCGCTTCAAGTATGAAAAATTCACTAAGTGTTGGGTAGGTTCATATCTTCTATTGTGGATCCGCTCCAAAGTGCACTACAAGGTATGTGGAATGATGACTCTATCACTTAGGCAAAATTCTACAAAATTTTACTAAGTATGTGGCCATTTTGGGCCTACATTCTGGTGCCTCTCGGGTGGATTTGCTTGCAAAGCCAATCGAACTCAGAGTCTTATCCATTGGGCATTAGGAGTCAAATATACTTCTCTAAATATATATTTTACAGAATAACTTCCATACAAACACTACTCTCTAAAAGTTTTATCAATTTGTTGAGAGAGTAGAGATTCATATCAAAGTGATGCCAAAAATACATAGCACTGATCCACAAATACCGGTTATTGCTACTATCTTCAGAACTATACACAACTCTACCCCCTTTATAAAGCCTTATTTCACCAAGAATGCCTTCACACAAAAATTATTGCTCTATGGGCTTCATGCCTTTATTGCTTATTTTTGACAAATTGTCAGAGTAAAAATAGAAATACAAAACTTATGTATATGTACAAAACAAAAATGACTTAAGTGTGAGCCCCTTATAGGCCTGTAGCTGTTCCATATTGTTCTCCTTCTTCTTGAGTCTCTTCCTCTACTTCTTCTTCTTCAAGAGTAGGTACTTTCTGATTTCCCTCACCAGAGGTATCTCCAAACAACTGAATCATAGATTCTAGAGATTGTAGAGCCTATTTCTAAGCTTCTTTAGAGGGATTTGATGTTTCTTTAAGCTGCTTATAAACATATTGTAATTCTCCAACATCCTCATAGTTAGCAGCATTCCCTCTAGTCACCAGATCTTCCATGAGATCTCTCAACCTAGTACAATCCATGATCAGTTTGGCAACTTGTTCTTGGGATAGTGGCTCTTCTAAAGAATCAATTCCAGCTTCATCCTATAAATTCTCATTGATGCTTTGTTGGACTTCTTCCATAGATAACAAGTTGTGATCCTCCTTCCAGAGTCCTTTAAAACCAACCTGAATCATTTCCTCATTTATTTCAATAATATCTTTAATCCCCCTATCCATCCTGTCAACCAGTAGCCAAGCTCTTTGAATTACCCTATGCTTTTTAACCACTATTTTGGTAGCAACTCTAGCCAGATTCCATTCTTTATTAGGAATTGGTTTAGCAGCATCATTGAGTCTGCTATCAACCAGCCTGTACATCTGTTCTACCAGAATCACCATAGGCTACAACTCTCCAGTGATTTGATCCAAATATTTCTAAATGGTGGAGAGTAATCGATTGGCATCTTCAAGATAATCAATCATAAGTTGAAGTCCTGAACACTTTTCTTGAACCTCAGAAAGCAACTTCTTAATATTTTTCAAATCATCCTTAGAAAATCCTGAGGACTTAGCCTTCTCAATCTGAAGCTGATGCTTTAAGTTCTGAATTTCTTTTGCCTGATCTTCATTCAACTTCTTTTGTTCTTCTAATTGGTCCTTCAACTTATTGGCCTTTTGAAACTTTTCTTGCCAACCCTTGGCCTCCTTCCTCAGAGCTTTTTCTATCTCCTTTTGATCATTGAGGCTCTTTTTAAGCTTCTCAACTTGTTTTTCTAGCTTATCCACCTTCTCTTTGACTATATCATTTTTCACATAGAAGGTATCTAAGTGGGCCTTGGCTATCACTAGCTCATCTTCAGCAGGGAGCTTGTCAATATCTTCTGTGACCTCCTCCACTCGATAATCTTGAACAGTCATTTCATTCTCAGGTTTACTTACCAGTGGAATCATAGATCTTGATACCCTCTACCTAGTAATAGGGTCAACATACATACTTTTTCTTCTCACAGCCATCCTGTTGGAAGGCTTGGCAAGCTTCTCTACCCAGTAATCATTTATGCTCTGAGTGGTTGCCTGCTCCTTTGGTATAGTAAAGGGTTTTGAAAAACCAGTAGCCAAGGGAGATGATGACATCAAAAACATAAGGGTGGACTAACTTGTTGTTGGTGGGGGTGAAGATATAGTTACAATAGCCTCTATTACAATAGTGGACTCTGTAACTACCATTGTTGTTGATACAGGTAAACTCAAAGAAACAGATACATGACTGATAGTGGAATGGGTGGATGTACTTGGAACATAGTGTCCCATTGATGGTGGTGATGAAAAATATGGAGGTGGAGCGATGGTGGATGTTGAAGTGGAAACCTCAGAAGTGGAAGGTGGGGTTTGAGGTGGTTGTGACAAAATAGAACTGACCTGTACCTCCATAGCTACTGATGAAACATGGGGTGGACTGTGAGAGAGAGGAGGTACATTTGCCACATCTTCTTGATTAGAAAGGGAGGGAGGTTCCTTTGGGGATTCATGGAGATGAAGAGGAGAAGAGGGATTAGAAGCCATACCTTCACCTACAGATGTAGGGTGTTCTTGTTCTACTTCTATTTCTAGTTGTTGCTCTTGATCAATCAATTCTTCCATGGCCAAATCAGCTACCTCTTTAGCAATTTCCTCCATATCCATTTTCTATTTCTTCAAAATTTCTCTCTCCTCTCTTTCTAGGGCTCTCTTAGTCCTTCTATAAACTAATTGAAAAGCAGCCATCTCATCTTCAAAATCTTCTTCCAATACATATTCTTGCACTACTCCAAAAAGTAGTGATTTCTCAACAATGGGACGTATCTCAATAGATGTTACAGGAGCAAAAGAAAGTGGTCTGAACCTAAAACTTTCATCCTTTTTCTCCAATAATATTTATTCCCCACAAATAAATCTAGTCTAATATTGTTTCAATAATAGGATACTAACAACATTTTCCTTAGAATACTACATTTTGCTCATCAACTTAGCCCCCTTAGGAAACTTCTCCACCTACTCAGAGGTAGGATTAAAGGTTTTCAGTACCTCAGCTACCATCAAAGGAGCTTCTTGATCTGTAGGATGGGGGAGGGATTCAGAACCACTTTGGGGTTTTTCAACCATCAATACTATATGTCCGACATCCTTTAGTCTCCAAGTATCAATATTCTTATTATATCTTCTTGAAAACTCCTTATCAATTTTCATTCCAAATTTAGATTTCGGCTTTCCAATTTCAACCCTCATACACCACCAATCCATAATATTTGCTTCATCCCATGGCCCTTTATTCTCCTCTTCTTCTCCTCCCTCTGTAACTTCTTCCTTAGACTTCTTGAGAGATCCTTCATTTTTGTAGATTCAAGCTTTAATATTACTAATTATATCCTCTGTAATCTGATGACTGAGCTTATGGTCAGGATCAAAATCAACAATCTGTTCATAAAAATCCAACCATGGAGGTAACTGATCCATATTTGAGACATTCCACTCCAAAAGAGTAGTCTCATCATTATTTCTTCCCTATTCAAAATGAGCCCTAGGCCTTTTTTCAAACTTATAGGCCTTATCTCCATTTAGGGTTTTATTTCTTGCAGTGAAAATACCATCAAGGTCATAACTCCATCTTTGGGGAATATAAAATAGACCTAACCTATCAAGGTATTGGTCAATTTGTTGGCTCTACCACTTAGTGATAGTAATACCATTCACAGGGTGGTAAGTAAGTAAAGATTTCTTCTTCCTCCCCGAACCATAGTTCGCATCAATGTACTCCACCTACCTTAAATACTCTAGGGCAAAAAGCCTCTCTATAACAAAGTGGGGTAAGAGAAAGGGTTTATCCATGAAACCATATAACCTGATTACTGTGCCTTCTGTTAGAAAATACCAATCCCCTTCCTCTGCATCCTTCTTTCTCAGAATCTGTTCAGCTAAGGGTGGCAACCTAGGGCACTTATTATACATTATTCTTAAGGTAGGTTCCAAAAATTCCAAATTGAATCTATAATAGGACTCACTGCTCTTTAAATGATTTGTCCAATAATACACCGACAAGGGTTCCCCATCATTGGTCTTATCCTTAGCTGGAATCCATGGCATTCTATCTTTGGTAGCTGCATAGAACATCCATACCAGACTTGAACAATGCCTAAAACTAGGAGCATCAATACCCCTTTTCATGTTTACCAGCTGCTCATGTATCCTCTATGCGAGAAAAGCTGGCCAATCAAAATAAATCACTCTAGTACCCTTCTCTCCGACATCTTTCTTATACATACTTTCATTAGAGATACAATATGCTACGGCAATTTTCCAACCATGAACCATTCTATCAGAGTCCAAACCCTCCATACAAGCCAACATAGAAAATAATTCAAGGCTTGCAAATTCATCAATGTGAATAGGGACTTCGGGCATTTCATCTTCATTCCTTATCCTTCTAAAATTAAGATGCAACCATTTTTCTAATGCCTCTTTCTTTTCTTCTAAAGCTACCATTGCAACGTAAGCCCTATCTAGCTCTGCTACGCTAAAAGGTCTAGATTTTGAGGGTGGTCCTACCCCTACGATGAATAATTCATAGCAAAGCTCTCTTTTTTTTTAGAATCATAGAATTGAATCATAGCGAAGACTAGTTCAGGACAGTGATGTACAGAATCACAGATATAAGAGAATAAAAAGTATTTTATAGCTATAGTACCTTATCGATGCATTGGCTTCCCTTCAAAGTACAAAAATTCAAAACTATCCTTATGAAGGTTCTCCTTACTCTTTTCATCACTGTATCTGCCACTCGACTGGTCCGATGTACATGAACTTGCAGTCTTGTCCCTATCTTCGATGATTCGATGGATGACTTTTTGGGAGCCATTCTGATAGTGGCAAACTTGTTCTTTTGATTTGCAGTAAATCCTCCAAGGTATCATTGTGCTTTCTTACTATTTTGTAGATGTAAAGGGCTTTCAAATGGACTTTGTATGTGCTTTTCATTACTTTTATCTTCTGGAGCATGTGTATCTTCCACCATTAATGTAGCTATTATATGATATCTCTGCTGGCACACTTTCCAATCCTTTCAATCATTCACTTTGATGGCTCGAAGGTGGCATCCTATCTTCTCATTGGTCAAATTTTCAAATTGTGCTGCCAGCTCATCACATCCCTTTGGCTACTCTTTAATCCTGGCATGAGTTCATTAGAATTGAATGCGAGAACATTCTCTAGCCTCCACATGTCAAATTTGAACTTGTTGTTTGGCTCCAGCTTGATTCCACTCTGATGGCTTAAGAGCCTTTCGAGTCCGCTTGGTACTTAAAGCTTTTATGCATGAAAATCCACCTTGATTCCACTCTAGCTATCTTTAGCTTTGAGAGGTTCCCAGATTGGTGCCACCTTTGTCCTTCTTTATGTGGAATAGAAACTAGTACACCACTCTACGAAAATCCAGAATACTTTGATGTAGATTCAAGAGTGGAACATCATTCCAAAAAATATTACATAACACTATGTGCGGAATGGAACATTACTATGCACTTGGCCAATACTTAGTCATTTTTTGTAATTTTTCTTTTTTTAAAATTTTTTGAAGAGAATCAATTACAAAGTGCAGAAAGAATTCAAAATAGAAATTGCAGAAAGGAGGGGAAATTATTATACAATATATATACATATGTTACAATGAGCTTACTCCTTACACATAGTAGAGCTTGAGGTGAAAACCATTTACCAGAATGGGTTGTATGTTTCCCTCTAGACCTTCCAGCTGGAATACATTAGACTCCTTAGCTTCCACTATTTTGAAAGGACCATCCCAAAAAGAATCAAACTTTTCATGCTTGCCTAGCTTTGCTCTGTCAACATTCCATCTGAGAACTGAATCCCCAACTTGGAATTTTTTGAACCTAGCTTTCTTATCAAACCATGCTTTAATGTCTGATGAATGCTTTTGAAAACTGTCATATGCCTGAGCTCTACTCTCTTCCAACTACAGCAAGTGTGTTAACCTAGTTTTCACAGGATCTCCCTCTGATTCTTCTTCTGTACTGACAAGCTTAAGTGTTGGAATCTCTAAATGAATTGGCAACACTACCTCTTTGCCATATACCAGTGCATAAGGAGAAGTCTTAATGGAATTTTTAATAGTAATCATGTCTACCCACAGAGCTTGGTCCAGCAATAGGTGCCAACTTCTTTTATTACCTTCAAGAGATTTCTTCAAAATCCTTAATAGGTTCTTATTGGTAGATTCTGCAAGTCCATTACCTTGTGGATAATAATTTGAAGTATTTTTAAGAGTGATGCCATACTTGCTGGAAAACTCAATGTACTTGGCTCCTATGAAAGTAGGGCCATTGTCACTCACCAAGGCTTCTAGGACTCCAAACCTGGAAATCAAATTTTCCATAAAATTGATCACAACCTCCTGGTCTGCCTTCTTAGTGGGAATGGCTTCTACCCATATGGTAAGATAATCTATAGTAGTCAAGATAAAATTATGCTCTACTAAATAATTAGGGTTAATAACCCCTATGAAATCTAGCCCCCATTGTTGAAAAGGCTCCTCAACCTGTATAGGCCTCAGGGGAGATGAAGCATTTCTTGTTCTTCCAACATACCTCTGACATTTGTCACAAGCCCGAGTAATTTTAAAAGCATCAATGAATATAGTGGGCCAATAATAGCCTACTCTTATGATCTTCAAAGTTGTAACCCTGCCTGAGCTATGTCCACCAGCTGATCCTCCATGAAATTCTTCCATGACTCTTTTTTGTTGATCATCTTTCAAACATTTTAGGAGAATTCCATCCAAGTTTCTTTTGAACAAACCTTCAGGTAGTAATATATATTTTAAAGCATGAATTTTGTATCTCCTTCTTTGAGATGCATTCAGATCAGGTGGGCATACCCCAGTTTGGAAATACCTAATCATCTGGTCAATCCAATCAGAATCTATAGTGTGTACTATTTCTACTTGATCTTCTTCTACTGCCTGACAAACTATCACTTCGGCCAATGTTGAAGCTTCTATCAATCCTTGGCACAAAGCTCTACCTCTTACTAGCTTGGTGGGATGTATTTCTACATCATATTCTTGGATCTTGGTAATCCAACCAACTCTTTTATCTCCTAGATCACCCTGCAAGATAAAACTCCTTACATCTGGATGAACCACATACACCAGGGTTTTGCTCTGCACCAGATACTGCCTGAACTTCTTTAGTGACTTCATCACAACAAACACTTGTCTTTCAATGAAGTTATATTTGACCTGATAATCATGCAATGTCTAGCTCCAAAATAACACAGGGTGTTCATCCCCTTGATCATATTTCTGAGTAAGTACTGAGGCATAACTCTCTTCAACTCCATATGCATAAAGAATAAAATATTTACTAAAATCTGGGTTTACCAATACTAGAGCTATTGCAATGGATTGCTTGATGATCTCAAAATCTTATTTCCTAACCTCAGTCCACTTGAACTCAACTTTCTTCTTGAGTAGTTCAGATATAGGCCTCACTTTCTATGCAAAATCAGAAATGAATTTCTTGACAAAGTTGATTTGGCCTAGGAAATACTACAAGGTCTTCTTATTCGTAGGCAAGGGAAGAGCAAGAATTGCTCTAATCCTATCTGGCTCTATGGCCATACCTTCTTTTGAAACCACATGACCTAATAATTTTCCCTCATGAACTGCAAAGAATGACTTCTTAGGATTGAGTGAAATGCCGAATTCTCTGCACTTTTGAAAAACTTGTTCTAAATGGGACAGATGATCCTTTTTATCATGGGAAAACATTGTCATGTCATCTAGGTAAATCAAAATAACTTTGTTGATCAGTGTCCCAAAGGCATAATCCATGGCTCTCTGAAATGTAGCTCCTGCATTGGACAACCCAAAAGGCATTCTCTGGTAGGAAAATGTACCCCATTTTGTGGTGAATGTTGTTTTGTACTGATCCTCATATTTTACCCAAATTTGGTTGTATCCAGAGTAACCATCCAGTAGTGAGAATCTCTCTACTCCTACCACTACCTGTAAGATCTGATCAATCTATGGGAGGGGGTAGTGATATTTGAGGGATGCTTGATTCAGATTTCTAAAATCCACACATAAGCGTATATCCCCATTCTTCTTTCTTACGGGTACCAAATTGGCTACCCAAGTGGAATGTTTTATTGGATATATTATCTTAGCCTTTAACAACTTTAAAAGTTCTTCTCTCATAATGGCCTCTATCCTTGGATTGATAGGCCTCTGTTTCTATCAGAATGGTTTTGCATCAGGCTCTAACTCAATAGTATGTTGGATAATCCTTTTGTCATACACCTTGAGGTCCTCATATGACCAAGCCACAATGTCTTGGTACTTCAAGCATAAAGCTTTAATATCTTCTGCTTCCTTAGGTGAACATTGGATTCCAACATTAAGCTTCTTTTCTATTCCGACCTCTACTTATTTATAGATCCTTTCACTGACCTTCATAGCTTTGACCTTCTTTCTATCCTCATTATCAAACAAACTTTCAAGGGTGACCAACCCTCTTGGGATATGATTGTTTCTTAGTTGGATAATGTCTTGCTGATCCATTTCTTCCAAGTTCTCCTCTTGGACCATTGAGAGACATGCTTCCCTTACCAAAAAGTCAAGAATTTGTTCATCACTTTCAAAAACCTGCCAAAAAATCTGCTTGTCTAGTACTGCAGGCCTGAAAATCATTTTAATTCCCTTGGTCTTCTTGGTTCCAAAGTCTACAGAAGGGTTGAAGTTAGCTCCCTTTGTTGCTAATGCATCAGCCAGGGTATTCTTTTCTCTGGGCACAAAGCTTAAATTTAGGGCATCAAATGATTCCATCAGGTCCCATACCCTATTTCTGTAAGCTTTCAAATAATGGTGTTTACTGCTGCACCTATTCCTTACTTGATGGACTATTAACTCAGAATCACCATATATGTTCAGAATCTTGATGCCCATACTCTCTGCTTGTATCAATCCAAGACACAGGGCCTCATATTCTATGGCATTGTTGGTACATGACCATGTCAGTCTGTAAGCAAAATTCTTTATCCCTTCTGATTGTGATTGCAAGACTACACCAGCTCCTGCACCATTTCTGCATTTAGCACCATCAAAGTGCATAACCCATGTTTCTTTCTCTCTTAGGGATTGATTAGATATAGCAGGGATTTTCTTTTCTGATTCAGTTGTGATGCTATATGTACCCATACCAGTTCCAAACTGACTATAATCCTCTCTGAAAGGTAATTCATCTTCAATGTCTAGCTCCTCAATATTTTCTACTAGCTCAAATTCCTCCAAAGGATTAAGATTGCACATATCTTCTTCAATATTCTCAATATGATAAGCTACTAGTTTCTCAGGTGTTATCCTTATCCTTTTTCCTTTGAAAGGGATTATCATGCTAGAATAATCCATGTACATACATCCTCCTAGCTTTGCAGTAAACTCTCTTGAGAGGCATAATCCAAAATAGGGTTCTAAGTCCACCACCACTATTTCTTGCACCACTATCACCTCAAGGGCTCTGTGCAACCTCATAAGTACATCTTTAATAACTCCAACTATCTTGACAGGTGTCCCATCTAGTTGTAACACTCCAGGACAAGATCGGGTATACTCCATACCCATATCTTCACAGACTGCTTTAGGCATTACTGTAGTTGATGCTCCTGAGTCAATCATACAATTTTGGACTACCCAACCTTCCATTCTTAGGGATATATAGAAAGGAGGAGGCTTATTCTTTAGCACAATAGGTGTCATTTCTTTCTTTTCTGATGGCATACTAAGGATTGTGGTGGCCAACCTATTCTATGGGTTTTTGCTGAGGGAAGCTTTAAGCAAGTCAATCTGACCAGGAATGAACAGAGTGTCATACAGGCTAGCTTTTGAGGGGATTCTCTTCATTTCTTCAACAATGTTGTATTCATATTTAGTCAAAGAGAGTTTTTCTAGCCCTCTTTCTGGCTCACCATATCTTCTTTTATATTTTTGGGTGGCCTCTAACCTTTGTCTTTTAGTAATAGAGGGGAACCTAAGCCTTTCTTGATCTTCACCTTTAGATCTCATTCGGTCTCCCTCTATTTCCCTTTCTGGTCTCTTTGGAAGAGTATCTGTCTTCTCTTTTCCCTTAGCTAGGGGAATAGGGAAAGTGTCACTACCTTGAAGAGGGGAGTCAACTTTCTTCTGAGAAGGGACTTGGAAATGCCCCATTTTTTGTGGATCTACTTGCAAAGCTTTCTTTCCAGACCTTGTCATAACAACAATTGGACTTTCTTCATCCAACTCTTTTCCAGCCATGATTTGATCCAGGTGCCATAACATATTGACTCTTCCCTTTTGATTCCTCTCAGCTTGATCCATAGCTTGTTGAACATGGTGTTGATACATCACACAAGACTATGAGTCATGGGGGTCATTGCATACTAAGCACCAAATATTTGCAAGAGTAGTATCTGAAGAGCATTCTAGCTCCTCATATGTTGCATTCACCCTAACCCTAGTACTATTACTAGGACCAGGTCTCTGATATTTGTTTACATATGGGAATCTCCTCTATTGTGACCTTTCTTGATCTCTTTTTTCCATTGAATTCATTCTATTACTCAGAGTTTTCAAGGTATTTTGTATATCAAGGATAGTAGAAAGCTCCTGAGATGGTTGAGAAGGAAGGGGAGGAAAAGGGGTGCAGAGGATATAGGCTTTGGTAGAGGAATGGCATTCATTTGTGGATATGGAGATGATAAAGAAAGGGGGTCCATGTGTGATTGAATTTGGCTACTAGTGGTTTCTGAGTTATAAGGCAACACAATTTTGGGGGGAAGCCTTCCTACATTAATTAGGATATTTTCAGCATGAACAACTACATTATAAACCTAGGGGAAGGTTTCTACTCCTGATTGTTGTGTCTGCAACCCTAACTTAGATCCAAGAGCTCAGATATAATACATATAAGCCAAACATGTAGCTGGTCTAGCAGTGGGGGGAATTCTTTTCCATGTTCTGCTAAATCTCAAATTAAAGTCTAAGATAGTTTCTTGCTGGTTTTTCTGCATAGATGTAAACTGATTAAGTAGAGAAAAAGGATCAGTAGATTCATTAAATTCCTCTATGAATGGCTCAACCAATGCTTGCCATGAAGTAATAGAATTATCTTCCAGAGTTCTAAACCAATGCAATATCTTTCCTCTGAAGGACAGGGCTAGAATTCTGACAATAATATTTTCTTCTTTTATGTTGTGGATTGCTTCCAGATTCAAGATATCCTGATAGTGCTCATAAGCTATTTTCCTAGATCCATCATAAGTGGGAATAGCCTTAGATACATCCTGGGGAATGACATCCATTTGGGCTAATCTAAGGGGACCGATTGTGTTCCAGTCGGGGTACTTCTGTAATGGCTGATTGGGAGCCACATTTTGTGCCATACTTCCTACTATAGGTCTTATTGGGGGAACTACTAGATTTTCTTCCAGAAGTTGTTCCTCCTCAAGGAAATCTTGATCTAAAATTTTAGCAACAACAACCCCTCTATAAGGTAACTCATAGTAAAAGTAGGAATTAGGGTTATTTCTTTTGAAAGACCTAGTATACATGAAAGGACACTGGTCTATAGGGATAATCCTTTTTCTAGGTCTAATGACCAGGGAGTCACCAGGTGAACTTTCTTTTCTCCGCTTATAAGGTCAAGATAATTCACCAAATCTTGATTCCTTCGAGTTGAGATAACAATACTCATTAGATGGGTTTCATGTTCCTTGTGAACTGGTCCCACCAGGCATGCCAAAAACTATTGGGCACTGAATTGCACCAAGTTTTCACTCGATACTATGACTATCTATCTTCCTATTTTCTATCCAGGCTTGCACCCGATAGCTACAACTCAACACTCAACATTGGATGGACCAAAATAGGGGTTTTCGATCCAACCTCCAGAGTAGGTTGGTTCCTTGTCAACTTAACAGGTTGTTGACACAATTATGCTCACTTAGGGTTTGAAGTTTTAGGGTAAGAGAAGATTAGGGTTAGAGAAATGTGAATAATAGTGGATGGATAGGTTAACAACATTGCAATACCATAAGAAGCTCCCAAAAACCATACCAAAGATACATACTCAGACCAACATTATCTCAAATTAGATTATTACTTATTCATTAATGCACAACATAGAAATATTGTAACAAGCAATTTCAATATCCAGATAATGATAATCCAAATAACAGAATTCACCAATACCTAGATTTTATAGAAATGTACTCCCTAACAATATAGAACAAACTCAGAAGTAGATTTCAATTACTTTAACAGCTAGTAATCCATTAATTAGGCACAAACTAACCATTCAAGCATTTACAAAAATACAACTAAAGAATCTGAACCTCTGATATCAAGCATGAGAACACAGATTTGAGGTGAAGATCAATGTAATGCTCCTTCCATTAGCTTTTCAGGAATATTTACAATAGTACAGGAAAACATGCTAGAGCCGACCCTTAAAAATGAGGGTTCGACCTCTACTTATAGTTTTGCAAAATTAAAATAATCAAGAAGCATTACAAAGATCTTATTTTGATAGCTCAACAGAGAGATCTAGCTGGCATCAGCTTACTGGTTCATCCTTCGAGAAATCCACTGAAAATGGTCTACCATGGTAGCTTAGGGCCTCTGCAACTTGTTGGTCACTCGACAAAACTAGAGTTCAGGCCATTGGAGATCATGCATTTTCATCGATTCTTCTTGGGAGTCATCTGCTATCATTGATCTGTAACCACCTCTGGTTCGATCTTCTAGAAAAACCCTCGATGCTTCATCTTCCAACTGACTATTACAATCCTGATGAAGAAATGTTCTTTAAACATCTAAGATTTGTCAACATAACCTCCACCATTGATTCTCCTCATCGTATGGTTCAGATCCAATCTGATATAAGCTTATCAAAAATGGCGAGGAGAATCAAGTGCCATCCCACTTTAAAATCTTAGTGACGTCATCCTTCTACATCAGAAGCTATGAAATCTCCAATCCGGACCCTTGATATCTGAGCATCGAATCCACTCTTTGTTCCTCAGAATACATCATATTCCGCATTGTCTTCTTCAATCCGCATTAGAATGTTGATGACGTCATCCTTTCCTTATTGCTTTTGTGGATTCCATTTCGGGTAGAACAAGTGCACTAGTATGTAATCACCAATCCGGGCCCACCATGGTGTGAAGTAACTCCTTCTCCATTTCGGATAGCCTTTAGGATAAAACACCCTACCTTGTCACCATTTTGGGTCCGGAGTTAGTCACATAGCCTTTTGTCATGAATCCGCACCTTCATCATTCTATCATCCCGCCTTGTCATCATTCCAGAAAGGAAACACTCCATTCATCCTCCGAATCACCAATCCGCACTTCTTCATTGTTGACATCATCATTTCCTTGAAACTTTTGTGGATTTGAGGGTAGCGCTAATCCGGAGCCAAAAAACAAAGGAACTTCCCAGAATCGGGCATTCCCATACTTAGCCGCTCGTAAATATGCCAATCCATATTTTTTATCATTGACGTCATTCTTCCTCATAGACTTTTGTGGATTTGAGACCCGCCACCATTTCGGAGCCGAAAAGAAATCGCCCGAAATCACTTCAAGTATGAAAAATTCACTAAGTGTTGGGCGGGTTCATACCTTCTATTGCGGATCCGCTCCAAAGTGCACTGCAAGGTGTGCGGAATGATGACTCTATCACTTAGGCAAAATTCTACAAAATTTCACTAAGTATGTGGCCATTTTGGGCCTACAGTTTTCAAAAACAAAAACAAAAAAAAATAAAACAACACAACAAGATGCCTAAAACCTTAAGGAATGGTAAATAAGTGGCAACCGACTCTAAAGGGGAGTCGGATAATGAAAACCCTAATACCGAAACTGAAATAGAAGAGGTTTAAGAAGAACAAGTTGCACAAATAGAACAAAATGAGGAAGACAAAACAATTGACCCTTTTGACCCTAAAATGGGACCTCAAGGGGACATTCATTTTGAATATGTGCAACACTTCTATGAATTCCTAAATCATAATTGGTTAGCTATCACTAATGCCTTTGAAGTAGATGACCAACTTAAAAGGGGTGATTTTACAATGGAAGCAGCTTTAGAAGAAGCTTTTCGACTTCACCCGTAGCTAGAGACATATGCGAGTGATAATCTTCCTCCATTACAACCTGCCACTCATAATGATCATTCCTTAGGTACTACCCAAGTTCAAAAAACTATGGCATCACAACATAAACCTATTTTTGCAACCACTACTACTACCCAAAAACAACCTTCTTCTACCAACAATAACTTTCTTTCTCAATATTTTAACAATCAATTTATTCAAGCCTCAACATCCCAAAAAATAAAAATGTGAAAATCTTGACTTCTTCTCAACCAACTTTGCAACAAAATATGCCTCCTTATAAGCTCGCCAACCCTCCAACTTCAAATCCTATGCATAACAGTATTACCATTTCAACACCTTATGCGGTAGCACAACATACATATTATCCTCCCTATGCAAACATAGTAGCACAAAATAAGCATAATGGGCAACCACATCATCTTGAAGCTATAGTTCAACAATTAGCTTCATAATTAGATCAAATAGACCCTTATCGCCCTACATACAACTATAAGAAAATGTGTAACCAACCACTAGATCCTTTTGTTGCCGCTAGACCATACCCTAAACGCTTCCCCATACCGATTTTACCAATTTATAAGGGGATCAAAGATCCGATTGAGCATCTTCGCATGTTTAGGACCGCTTTCCATGACATTGCATATGATGACATGTTTCTACTAAAAATATTTCCAAAAATTTTAGGAGGTATGGCCTTGGAATGGTATTATCAATTGCCAACACACTCCTTAAGAAACTTCGAAGAAACTACGAAGTTGTTTGTACATCAATTTGGTGCCTATATAGAGAGGCATGTCACAATTAAGGATTTGTACAACCTGAAACAAGGGAAGGAAGAGAGTTTCATAGAATTTCTAGCTCGATGGAGAAAATTTTTAGGCAAGTTACATTTCACTTTACCTCCAAGAGAAATGTTAAAAACATTTCATTGGAAATTTACAAGAACAACTATCCTATGAGTTGGCTACTACCACTCTAACATCTTTTGATCAAGCTATAGACTTGGCAAGAAGGTTAGAAGAGGCCCTTATCATAAGAGGACAACTTAAAAAGAAGGATGAGGATAAATCATCTAAAAACTAATACAAGAACAAACATGTGGTAGGAGATGGGGTCATAGATAATAGACCCCATCCAAATGTTAATACCATAGAAACTACAAAGAATTTTGTGTTAAAAGCACCTCAAAAACCTCCACAATAGAATTTCACAAGATTAAATCAACCTTTGACAATGGTCTTACCACAATTGGTAGAAAGAGGCTTGATAAAATTACCAGAGATACGACAACCTGACACCTCTCAACCTTGGTATAGACCAAACCAACATTGTGATTTCCATCAAGTTGATGGACATCCAACCAACACTTGTAGAAGGTTAAAACACTTAATACAATACTTTATTGATAATGGAAAATTGGGAGTGGAAAATCCTCCACCAAAAGCTAATCCACCAACAGACCCACAAAAGCAATAGGCACAAAATGCTAATCAAGATCTAGATATCTTCCAAAATCCATTACCAAACCATGGTAAGGAAGTTGTGAATCAGCTAGATTATAAGATTGTGCCTCATCCAACATGTTATGTGGGAATTATTAGTAGTCACTTACCATCGTAACTCCCACAAACTTCATTAGTGCCTACTCAATCCATTGTCACAATTGAACAATTTCAAGGAAGGAAATTACAACCCCCATCTTCGGAACATATAGAAAGTGACACAGAATCTGAAGTAGACATTAGTTCTTTTCATTCTAATAGTTTAGAATATGAATCAGGACCAATTCTACCTATTACAGATCTTCTAGTTCTAGAGGAACCATTTCCAAGAATAATGACAACCCATCCTTCACAACAAATTCTTCCCATAGAACAAACATCAACTGCTAGATTACCACTTATTCAAGATAGTTTTACTATTCCACATCAATCAGGTAATATTATAGCCACATTTGGAGCCATTACTAGACAACAAGCTCAAACTCAAAATTCTCAAACTCAACTACCTACAACTCAACCAAATGATGTGGATCAACCACCTTTTGTTCTAAAACCACCCTATAAGGGGAATAATGTGATTCGACCTCAACAAAAAGCTCCCTTTGATATTAATGAACAACTAGCCAATACTACAGCTAGGATTTCCCTTCTTGACCTTATTAGGACTTCATATGTTCACAAATAAGAATTAATGCATACCCTAAGTCAAATGATGGTGCCTCAAGACATAGAGCCAACTATTGTAGTAAATGTTGTAGCCTCCCATGGAGTTGACTACATCGATTTTCATGACAAAGATATACCTCCACAAAGTATGCATAGGGAAAATCCTTTGTACATAACAACATTAATTGGAGATGTGTGTGTTAAGAGGGTATTAATTGACAATGGTTCATCTCTAAATATTTGCACATATGACTTTTTCAAAATATTTGGGTTCAGAAACAAATATTTAAGAAGAACTAAAATGATTATAAAAGCTTTTAATGATGAAACCCAAGAGGCTTGTGGTGTGATATCTATCCCATTACAAGTTGGTCCTAGAATTTTGGATACATTCATTTTTTTGTATCTTGTCCAACATCA
Source organism: Wollemia nobilis (assembly GCA_028583015.1). NCBI lineage: Eukaryota > Viridiplantae > Streptophyta > Pinopsida > Araucariales > Araucariaceae > Wollemia > Wollemia nobilis. Next base: position 6,712,005 of record JAQPPZ010000456.1, read on the forward strand.
TACAACATCCTTCTAGGACACCCTTGGATTAATGCAATGAGGGCAGTTCCCTCTACCTTACATCAATGTATCAAATTCAAGTTTAAAAGTTAATTGGTCACCATTCATGGGGATCCTAGACCATTTGAAATATGTGCAATGGTGGAACCCATTAATGTTCTATTTTGTCCAACTCTATCATCATCGACTCCTATTCCTCCTAAGTCTTCTTCCCCAAATATTGAACCTTTACCTTCTTATGACACACCTACACCTTCTAAAACTGATAATCCTTCTACATCATACCCCCTCACATATGAGGCTTTACTAGATTTATCCACCATATTAGCACCTATAGAGCATGCTAATTTTGTTGTACAAGACTCCATTATCTTGTCTCAATTACCGCCATCCCCATGAACGACAGGTTTACCTCACAAACGAGGAAATATATATCATGTTGGAAGTTGTACTTTTATTTTCGTAGGATGTTCTCCCGATAAAATCAACATCAAACAAATGAGATTTACATTTGATGAGAACAATTTTTCTCAATGTTACTTCTCCAATAGATATATAAAATCAAAAAAAATTATGTGTGATATGGGTTATAAAGGTAAAGGTTTGGGTCATTTTGAAAATGGCATACGCGAACCCTTTGAGGTTGAGGAATGGCCTACCTGATGTGGTATAGGCTATATTCCTACAAAATCTCAACATTTTCCCTTTGATGATGATGATCACCTAATCACATATGGTGAATATTTAGAAAATCAAAAATATTTAATGAATAATAAGAAGAGAAAGAAAACTCATTTGTTTTCTTGCAATATGATTTCAATAGTCCATCCGGAAATGATTGCCACTCCAGATGAGTGTATAGAAGGAGATGTCTTTTTTGACATCCCCCTCGAAGAAGTTATGAGGAATAGTTTCTTCTTTGATGGGTCTATCCCATGTATAGCCCATGTTCACACAACAACAACTACACAAGAAGAGTTAGCCAAACTATCCCTAGAAGAACTTCAAGAAATGGGTGTTTCACCTACCCCTCCTAATTTCGAAAGGGACTTAAATATTTTGGTAGAAGATATCTTAAAAATCAATATTAGAACAAAAATTAATCCTCACATGGTTAAAATCAGAGCTACCTTGAGTAAAGAAGAACAAATTAAATACACAAAACTTCTTGTAGAATACCATGATATCTTCACATGGACTTATGCGGATATGCCTAGCTTAGATCCTTCTATCGTCATGCACCACTTAGTGGTTCATCCTGATGCTAAACCTGTGAAACAAAAACTTAGGAAAATGCATCCTAAAGTAGCCTTGTTGGTTAAATATGAGTTGCAAAAGTTGTTAGATGTTGATTTCATCCAAGCCATAGATTATTCTGATTGGATATCTAATGTCATCCTAGTAACCAAAAAAGAGGCTACTAAAATTAGAGTATGTACTAATTTTAGGGACATCAATGTTGCATGTCCCAAAGATGATTTTCTCCTTCCTAATATGGATCAGATTATTGATTTCACAGTAGGAAGCAAAATTTTATCCCTTATGGATGGATTTTTAGGATATAACCAAATTTGTATAGCACCAGAAGATCAACCTAAAACTACTTTCATTACACCTTGGGGGACTTTTTGTTGGAAAGTAATGCCCTTTGGTTTAAAGAATGTAGGGGCAACTTATCAATGAGCTATGACATATGTGTTTCATGATATGATGTATGATATATTACATGATTATGTAGATGACATCATAGCTCGATCCATTAAGGAGGAAGATCATATTCCTGACCTATGATGAGTCTTTAATAGACTCCACGAGTACAAAGTTCATTTAAACCTGGACAAATGTGTGTTTGGAGTGAAATCAGGTAAATTATTGGGATTTATTATATCTATGCGAGGAGTAGAGATAGATCCTATCAAAATCAAGGCAATCATCGATATGCCACCACCAAAAACTTTGACAGAGCTCAAAAGCTTACAAGGTAAGCTCTAGTCCATCTGTCACTTCATTGATAAATTGGCAGATAAGTGTCAACCCTTTCTTAAGCTACTTAAGAAAGATACCCTTTTTCAATGGGATTATGAATTTCAAGAAGCCTTTGAAGCTCTTAAGACATATTTTCTTACACCACCAGTGCTCATTCCACCTAGACCTGAGCATCCATTTATTTTATATATTTCTACCTCATAACTTGCGTTAGGAGCAATCCTTGCACAACATGATGAGGATAAGAAAGAGATATCTATTTATTACATAAGAAGAAATTTGGTAAATTATGAAACTTGCTATACTCCTTTAGAAAATTTTGTTTAGGTGTTGTGTTCTCTATGCAAAAATTGCATCATTATATGCATAGTCAAAAAAAATTTGTCATAGCAAACTTTGATCCATTACAATATTTGATTAGACCTTATTCATCTGGTCGAGCAGCGAAATGGGTTCTCATCCTAAGTTATTTTTATCTAACCTTTATTTTTTAAAAATTCATTAAGTCGTAAGTCATAGCTGATCAAATCATCGTTTCTCCTTTTGAATCTATTCATCCTTTGATAATATGATTTCCAAATAAATACTTTAATCTAGAAGGTGACCTTGTAGACTCTTGGAATCTATTTTTTGATGGAGCCCATTGCATGAGTGGTGCAGGTGCATGCATTATATTAGTGTCTCCACAAAAACAAATTATCCCATTATATTTTAAACTCCAATTTTCTTGTATGAATAACACAACAGAATATGAAGCCTTGATTCTTGGGTTATGAGCAACTTTAGCCTTGAATATTAAAATATTATTAGTTTTTAGAGACTCACAACTCATGGTAAATCAAATCAATAATATTTATCAGACCCGAGATGAGAAACTTCATCCTTATAAATAATATGTTTTAAAAATTATGTCTTTATTTGATAAAGTCACTATCAAAGCTATCCCTCGTACTAGTAATCGTTCTATGGATGCTATGGTAGCAATTGTTTCTCTCATTCCTTTAGAGTTGGATGATGATCATGCTACTATCATCATTCACCAAATTAGGGAACCCACTTCATTAGAGTCTTTCCTAGAACCCTTAGACTTATTCATGATTGAAGAAGTGTCCTCAGAATCATGGTATGGAGATATCTTTAACTTTCTCCAAAATGGGTCATTCCCAGATGGCCTAGATAGGAATCAACATAGACTATTGCATAAATGAGTCATTCATTTCATAATCATTAGAATTACCTTGTATAAAAGGTCTTTCAAAGGTATCCTTCTAATATGCCTCAACCTAGATGAATCCAAAAATGCACTAAGCAAAGTGCATGATGGATCTTGCGAAGGTCATTTTAGTGGGGGTGCCATAGCCAAAAAGCTCCTACAAATGGGATATTTTTGGCCCTCCATGGAAAAATATGCCAATGACTATGTGCATCGATGTGATAAATGTCAATGACACACAAATTTAGTTCATGCTCCTACCCAAGAGCTTCAAGCCATTTCTTCCCCTTGGCCTTTTTCAAAATGGGGCCTAGACATTATAGGGAAGATTAATCCAGTTTCATCATATGGTCATAAATTCATCATAACAACAATTGAGTATTTTACAAAATGGGTAGAAGCTATGCCATTGGCTTCTTGTATAGGAACCCAAGTCTCTAAATTTATTTTTAATCAAATCATCTGTAGATTTGGGATTCCATCCACACTCATTTTTGATAATGGAACTTGCTTCAAAAATAAAGACATACAAAAGCTTTGTGCCAAATACAAAATCCAACATAGATGGTCTACTCCTTACTATCCACAAGGAAATGGCCAAGCTGAAGCATCCAACAAAACTTTAATTAAAATCCTAAAAATATTGGTTAATAAATTAAGGTGATATTGGCATACTCAATTATATCCTGCCTTATGGGCTTATCAAACTAGTGTTCGAACCCCTACGAGTGCTTCTCCCTTTGTCTTGGTATATGGAGCTGGAAGTCCCTTATTTAGGTCTTTTACTTCAATATATTGAAGTAGGAGATGAATATCGTGCTAGACAACTAAGCCAATTGGAATTACTAGATGAAAAGCGCATAAACGCTTTGGAGCATCTTTGCTCCTATCAAGACAAACTCAAAAGATCATACTCCAAGAAATTTCATACTCGATATTTTGAATTTGGTGATTTAGTTCTTAAAGAAAATCATAAAAATACCAATGCTCAAACTGATATTAAAGGAAAATTTCAACCAAACTGGTTAGGACCATTTATCATCACTACTAAATTTGGATCAGGTGCATATCGTTTAGCTACCTTAGATGGAAAATATCTTAAGGAGCCAATGAATATCATGCACCTCAAATGATATTATGCATAAAGCTATGACCTACCACTGTACATAATTGTCATATATTTTGTACATACATCATTTCTTGCATGTAGTTTATTTCATAATCATAAACCATTTCATCGTCTTTCATCTAGTTGCATTCATCTTACATCCCTAATAAGTTTTGGTCCAATTGCATATGGCACATAGTCACATCCAGTTTCTATCATTTAAATATTAGACTGATATTGTCCAAATGCATAGTTAATCTTGGTTTTCTTTGATGAAATTCAAAATTTATCTTGAACCATTCACAAAATTCACTTATAAATAAAATCTTGATTTTTGATATTGATTATAAATCTCTCTTGAACCAAAATCACTACTACTACACTAAGAAATTTTGAGTTTTGGGAACTGATTCTACCACTCTTTGAACCAAAACACACTTACACATCTTAAAAATGATTCTTGCACAAGGAAATATGATGCTACATAGTAGTCCTAGTTCCTTAAGTAAAAGGTTTCCCTTGCTATCCTATTATGCGCATGGTCTAGAATGTTGAGAATTGGCAAAAGGACAAGCTCCCCCCTACCCAAATAAAATACCTTCCTCTTCGCCTAATCTAAGCAAGTATCCCTTGAATAAAAAATGAAATGATTTTACTACAAAGAAAATAAATCCCCTTGTTCAAAAATGAACAAGAATCCCTACCTAAAATCAAAAGAAAAGAAGGGGGTAATGAACTTGAATCCTTAGAATTCCTCAGTTATTCAAAAACAATGGGGTAATCCCCATTACAACAATAGGTTGAATGAAACCTACCTAGAAATGGGGTAGTCTTACACATGGTGACATGTCTGTCACATTAGCGACCTTCTTTTGTACATACCAATGTTAGTGTAGACACCTAAAATATGTCATGTTTAGGATACTGATGCATTGTCGTTAATCACATCATTAAATCTCAAAGATCTTATCAATCTGGGGTGGTGTCCAAGGTTGTCTACGATAGAAGGCTAGGGCAGAGTACAATTCAGGCATTCAGATTTCAAGCATTTATTGGGTGAGACAGATTTGGTTTAGCCTTTTGGTGTCACACTAAACCTAATCTGTAGAATGGAAACTTGCAGGAACTAAAAACTAATTCTAAGTTGCAGGAATTGAAATCTAACTACAATTGCAAGAATTGGAATTGCTAAATTGAAAGTCTAATCTACTTTTGCAGAATTAAAATAACAGAATTTAAATTGCTGAATTTAAATGTTGTTGAAATGAAATCCTAAGTTACATTTGCAGAATTGAAACCTAGTTACTCTTGCATAATTGAAATGATGCTTGTAAATGAAACTTATGCTAAAAACACCTGTCAATGTCCTGCCACAAAAGGTCGTCAAGCTTCTGCTACAAGAATTGACAACAAAATGAAATATGCTGAAAATGGAAAGTTGCTAAAATAGAAAAGCAGGGAAAACATGGAAAGCAAAGGAAAAATGCTTAATATAATTTTTCAGCTGACACACACACAAATTTTGTACACAAACATAATAGAAAACATAAAGAACATTATACAAACTTAAAACAAGAAAAGTAAACTTGACAAGTAATCTGTTAATTTTGCTACAACAAAATTACAGATTAAAACCTGCCATAAAAATCCTCCTTCTAGATCTGAAAGTGGGCCCATACTTCCTGATCTAGAAGGAGGTGAAAAGCACTCCTTAACTAATTAACACTCAGAACAGAAAATGATAAAATAACTGCACTTTTATTGATGACAAAACATGCTGAAAACTGTTACAGAAAATTACTGTACAGTCCTAATTGCTGCTATTGAAAACTCTCCTCTATTCTAATTCCTAACTGGCTCAACCAAGGAGGGAGCTGTGTTATTTATATAAATATTTACAACATATCCCATGCTCAAATCAGCCTATGTGCTACTTTACAGTGATTTGCCAATAATTCTGGATCTGAAATAAATGCAAATCTGGACAGTTTGTGTTGCAGTAGTAGTCATTGGCCCTTAGAAAGCATCTTCAATGGTGGGAGTACATGGGAGGAGTCTAGAAATATCTCACACATCTTTCTCCACTTCATAATATGTCATTTCTATCTTGCAAACAACTTCCTATTATGCTACAGTTATTTCTGGGTTTATCCTAGAAGAGGATCAATTGATCTTTTTCCATGAATGGTGGCTTTGGATGACAAGGATGACAAAGACAACTGGGGGATATTTTCCCTTAACCTTCTCAACCTTCTTTCCCTTTTTCCACCATCAAAAAATAGTCAAAAAGCACTTTTTGTTCTCAATCCGGAGCTAAGTGGCTCAATTCGAAGAGACTGTATTTCTCAATCCGAAGAGACTGTATTCTCAATCCGAAGATCTTTGAAATGACCAACTGTGTGCTCTTCAAGTGATTTTAGCTGCATTTCTTAGGTGGATTAGCCCTCAGGATCAGATTGCAATAGCCTTCATTCCTCTCCATGTGTGAATTCCATGCCTTGCCATTCATTGGTAGCTTGCTGGAATTTACATGGTAAATTATTGCATTTTCCAACTTTGCTGCATAGTTGTAAAATATTGGCATTTCTTGCAAATTCAAACAAATTAGAACATGGAAAAATTATTCAAATATCAACATGAAGGAGTACATCAAGTTGCTACTGAATTTATACACTTCATTCACCAAGTAACCATGCTGAAATAGTGCAATAGTGTTGCACAATTGTCCTTGCTCTGTTATACCATGTTGCTACCTATTTAGACCATGTGGGAATGCTTCTAAATAGGTCAGATGTCTTCTGTAGTCCTTCTGAACTCATTCCATCCATATCCTCATGCTTTGCTTGACAACTTCAAGGTGTTCCTATAAAGTGACAACTTGCTGATTTTTATATGGTTGTTTTTTTTAGATTTTTAGATTTATGATAGTCCTAATAATTTGGCTTCAATGTGGACTTCAAACAAGTTGAAGGGTAGGAAAACATTCATAAACCATTGTGAAGTTAATGGATATCAGCATACCACATTTGGCTGTTTGAAATGCATATTTTTATTTGCTACTTAATCAAGCAAAAGCTGTCACAAAATGCTGAAAATAGTCAAAAATAGAGATATAATGCTCCTAACATAAAATCATGCAAACACTTAACAAATATATATTCTAATCAACTATTTGGCATTTAACTTAATAATATGACAATTTTTATATGTCAAACATAGTGTAAAAATGAGGCATTTTCAGGCCTCATCATCCCCCCAGCTTGAACTGATGCATGCCCTCATGCATCCTAGTAGGCCATAGTAATATGTTGGTTTTATCCTTGTGAAAAATATCCTTTGCCACCTGCTACCTGAGAAATTTCTCCTTGCTGCACTACACCAAGCATTTTTCAATTTAAGCACATGTATTTCACTTTTCTACAACCTTGCAAAAAAAATTTCAATCAATTTTTTTCAATTTTTTTTATTCTTTTTTCTTTTCTTGCATATCTTTTTTTTCATTTGCAACTTGCAACTTTTTTACTTCTGCACTTTCATCCTTCAATATTGCAATTTCTGCAACTACTGCAATTTTAACTCTTTTTCTGCCCTTCTACAAGTTTTAGTGCTGCAAGGTACCTCTTAAAGGCTTGGTATCATGTGATTCATCTTACAATAGCCTTATTGTGGAACCATATTTGGCAGATGCACTACTACTGGTGAAATTTTCTATTCTTAACAACATTTCAACTTGAATGCCTATTTCTATTGTTTGCACCTTTTGAACAAAATTGATAAAATTTTGATTTTGAAATGCTTGAGGGATGTACTTACATGTGGTAGAGCCTTAGGAACCTCAATATTTGATGTACCCTACTCTTTTTACTATTCTGCAACATTTTTAGCAATTTTGGTATAGTTTTTGCTTATTCCGAAGATATCTTGTTCATTCCGAAGATAACCTATTTTATTCTGAAGATTCATCCAAAAATGCAAAAATGACCTTCTATGCAAAAGTTAGCTACAAATTCTATTTTGGATCCATCTCTAGTGTGTATAAGCCTTCCATAACATCAAAAATCTCATCTCTATCCTTTTGTTTAGATGTTATTCTTCATTTTTATATTGCTATTTTATTGCAGTAGTAGTAAAATAGAATCTTTAGATGCTTTTCCATTTTCTCCCAATTTACAAATCCCACAACCCCCCCAAAAAAAAACCCCCCCCCCCAAATCTCATGCAACTAAGGGCAGAAGGGGGTGTTTCTTGACATCTTAAACATGTTCCATTTTCAACTTGTCAATATTGTATGAATAGTTTTATGCCAAATACCGATTATCATACATTAAATGCTAAATGCTTACTATGACTTAAATGCAAGAAACACATACCTTACTGTCCTAAAAATTGATCATGCACCTTACAAGTTGCTTTTGATGATTGTTAGCAAGCTATTTGAAAACATAAATATACACATGTGTAGTGTGAGATTTGTACAATGGTGGAACAATGATGGGTGGATCAACACGGCAATGCATGCCGAAAAACTAGTTTTCATGCAAGCCAACTCAGCAGCGCCTCAAGGAGGTTTTCACTACTGAATTATTCATTTTTTTCTCTTTTTTTTCATTTTTTTCTTCTCTTTTTTTCATCTCTTTTTTCATCAGAAGAGGCTGCCATTTCTGGTTTTCAACCAAGTTCTATCATTTTTTTTTCAAGTGCCTCAATAAAAGAGTGTCTCTCATGAGGCTACAATGAGAGAGAATGTCTCTCAATCTTATTTGGATGAGAACAATTCTTATTCTGCAAAAACATGTCAATATTTGTATGAAAACACCATCTTTTTCTGTTGAAATCTGTAACAATGATGCAACCTTCCTTTCTAGATGAGTAGTAAGAATCTGCTTATGTCATCATAATTAACTCCTTATTGTTGGAAATGAAGTATTGGCTCCATTGTTCCTCCTCCATGCTGAAATTGATGCTTGTCCTCATGTATCCCCATTTTGTGGGACATGCCTTTTGTTGCAATTTTTTTCTCTTTTTTTTTTTCTTTTTTTTTCAATTTTTCTTGTCTTGCTTGTACCCAAGAAGGAAGTTCACAAACAAGACTATTCTTCTTTTTGCTTTTCTTGTATTTTTTTTCTTTTTGTCAAACTTTTTATCATCACTCTGAATCTGATATTGAAGAGAAATTCTCTTCCATTATGTGTACATCCAATGGAATCTCCTTCAAGAACTCCTCCTTAGTTAATGGTGCATGGTATACCCGAAGGCAATGTCCATTCACCACTAACATCCTCCATGAATTACCAATGGGAGAAAGAAGCACTGCTCCATATCTAAAAACTTCTTCAATCAAGTGTTGTCCATGCCTCCTAGTCTGCAAAATCTTGTCAATCTGTACTTGAAACAATTAAATACCAATTCCCAAAAGATGTTAAGTGCTTACATCAAGATAAAATCTTGATATACCCTTGTAATTCCATGTAAAGGGATTGAAATATTGTTTCAAAATAGCAACAATTTTGCTTTTTGTTTATAAGTCAACCGGCTAATAATGTTCAAGAATTTTCTTGGCTGCACTTCAATTTGTTTCATTCCTAGGAGGACAAAATTTACCCCTTTGTAATTTCTTACTAAGGAGTTCAATGGAAGTAAATTTTCTATGTGCAGTTTTTCTAGTTTTTCTCCTTTATCCAAGGCTAATTTTTGTGTGTTTGGACTAAAGGTTTTCTGTGTATCTCCATTGATTTTTGTCTCTTCAAGCTCAGGTAAGTTCTTGTTTGAGCACAGTTGGATGTTGTTGCGATCAATAACATTTCCTATAGGTTTTTTTTTTTACCTAGATTCAGCTACATAGACAGGGGTTGCCTATCCTGTATTATTCAGATTGATCACGAGGTTGGGCTAAAAAAGACATATTTTTGGTTTGCACAATAAGACAAGAAGTGTACAACTTTAGCAGATCAACTACTTGTCAGGTAGGATCACCTCTAATGAGATCAACTATTGTCGATGTAGGCTAAGAATTGTTAGGTTACGGTTTAGCATGGTAAAACCCTAACAATATTTAAGCAATAATGGCAAAACTCTAGGATCACTGTTAAGCTGTAAACTTCTATTTTGATTGTGCAAAAGTTTTGTGATTTTTTTTTAACTGACTCAGCTTACATAGACAGGGGTTACCTATCCTGTATTATTCATATTGACCACAGGTTGGGCTGGAGGTAGTGGTTTTACTTGCTCTATTTATTGTTGTTGGGATCTCTCCTTGAGAAGAATTTAGACTAGGCAACAAATTTTGCATCTCTGAGTTGTGGAAGTAAATGGCATTTATCAGTGATATGTCCTTGTGAACAAATGCTACAAGTAGCTGATATGATTGTTTTGTTCAAGGGATAGTCTTGTATATCTGCCATGATGTCTTCCCAACACCTAGTACAAATTTTTTTATACTACCCTGATGATATGGATATAAAAATGGCAGTACTAGCAGATGGCTCCTCTAAGAGATCTTATGTTTCTTGATAATGAGGATGATGAATTCTTTCAATTTTTATCAAGAATTTCAAACATAAGCAATTTAACCCCTAGGTGTGAAGATCACCTCCCTATGGTTGCTTGTTTTCTAAATGGACTGAAATGCAATTTACCAAAAACTATTACTAATACCAATCATTTATCCATATTTTACTCTGAAGTTCACAATTTAGTATAATTAACAATTATTGGGCTACTTTTACCCTCTAACAACACCGTGTTCCCCGGAAACGGTGCCAAAATGATGCGTTGTCATTAAGCACATCATTAAATCTCAAAGATCTTATCAATCTGGGGTGGTGTCCAAGGTTGTCTATGATAGAAGGCTAGGGCAGAGTACAATTCAGGCATTCAGATTTCAAGCATTTATTGGGTGAGACAGATTTGGTTTAGCCTTTTGGTGTCACACTAAACCTAATCTATAGAATGGAAACTTGCAGGAACTAAAAACTAATTCTAAGTTGCAGGAATTGAAATCTAACTACAATTGCAGGAATTGGAATTGCTAAATTGAAAGTCTAATCTACTTTTGCAGAATTAAAATAACAGAATTTAAATTGTTGAATTTAAATGTTGCTGAAATGAAATCCTAAGTTACATTTGCAGAATTGAAACCTAGTTACTCTTGCATAATTGAAATGATGCTTGTAAATGAAACTTATGCTAAAAACACCTATCAATGTCCTGCCACAAAAGGTCGTCAAGCTTCTGCTACAGGAATTGACAACAAAATGAAATATGCTGAAAATGGAAAGTTGCTAAAACAAAAAAGTAGGGAAAACATGGAAAGCAAAGGAAAAATGCTTAATATAATTTGTCAGCTGACACACACACAAATGTTGTACACAAACATAATAGAAAACATAAAGAACATTATACAAACTTAAAACAAGAAAAGTAAACTTGACAAGTAATCTGTTAATTTTGTTGCAGCAAAATTACAGATTAAAACCTGCCATAAAAATCCTCCTTCTAGATCTGAAAGTGGGCCCATACTTCCTGATCTAGAAGGAGGTGAAAAGCACTCCTTAACTAATTAACACTCAGAACAGAAAATGATAAAATAACTGCACTTTTATTGATGACAAAACATGTTGAAAATTGTTACAAAAAATTACTGTACAGTCCTAATTGTTGCTATTGAAAACTCTCCTCTATTCTAATTCCTAACTGGCTCAACCAAGGAGGGAGCTGTGTTATTTATATAAATATTTACAACATATCCCATGCTCAAATCAGCCTATGTGCTACTTTACAGTGATTTGCCAATAATTTTGGATCTGAAATAAATGCAAATCTGGACAGTTTGTGTTGCAGTAGTAGTCATTGGCCCTTAGAAAGCATCTTCAGTGGTGGGAGTACGTGGGAGGAGTCTAGAAATATCTCACACATATTTCTCCACTTCAGAATATGCCATTTCTATCTTGCAAACAACTTCCTATTATGCTGCAGTTATTTCTGGGTTTATCCTAGAAGAGGATCAATTGATCTTTTTCCATGAATGGTGGCTTTGGACGGCAAGGATGACAAAGACAGTTGGGGGATATTTTCCCTTAACCTTCTCAACCTTCTTTCCCTTTTTCCACCATCAAAAAATAGTCAAAAATTCAAAAAGCACTTTCTGTTCTCAATCCGGAGCTAAGTGGCTCAATCCGAAGAGACTGTATTTCTCAATCCGAAGAGACTATATTTCTCAATCCGAAGATACCTGTTCAATCCGAAGATCTTCGAAATGACCAACTATGTGCTCTTCAAGTGATTTTAGCTGCATTTCTCAGGTGGATTAGCCCTCAGGATCATATTGCAATAGCCTTCATTCCTCTCCATGTGTGAATTCCATGCCTTGCCATTCATTGGTAGCTTGTTGGAATTTACATGGTAAATTACTGCATTTTCCAGCTCTGCTGCACAGTTGTAAAATATTGGCATTTCTTGCAAATTCAAACAAATTAGAACATGGAAAAATTATTCAAATATCAACATGAAGGAGTACATCAAGTTGCTACCGAATTTATACACTTCATTCACCAAGTAACCATGCTGAAATAGTGCAACAATGCTGCACAATTGTCCCTGCTCTGTTATACCCTATTGTTGCCTATTTAGACCATGTGGGAATGCTTCTAAATAGGTCATATGTCTTCTGTAGTCCTTCTAAACTCATTCCATCCATATCCTCATGCTTTTCTTGACAACTTCAAGGTGTTCCTATAAAGTGACAGCTTGCTGATTTTTATATGGTTGTTTTTTTCAGATTTTTAGATTTATGACAGTCCTAATAATTTGGCTTCAATGTGGACTTCAAACAAGTTGAAGGGCAGGAAAACATTCATAAACCATTGTGAAGTTAATGGATATCAGCATACCACATTTGGCTGTTTGAAATGCATATTTTTATTTGCTACTTAATCAAGCAAAAGCAGTCACAAAATGCTGAAAATAGTCAAAAATAGAGATATAATGCTCCTAACATAAAATCATGCAAACACTTAACAAATATATATTCTAATCAACTATTTGGAATTTAACTTAATAATATGACAGTTTTTATATGTCAAACATAGTGTAAAAATGAGGCATTTTCAGGCCTCATTAGAGACTACCCATTTGGACACATTTGTAGACCATATGGATAATATTGGACCATTCTAAGATCAAGTAGTGGTCCTAACCACTCAAAAGGGGCAATTCTAGCCCATTCAAGCTTAACCGCTATCGATCAGAGCAGTTGATAAACCTAGCCACTGAACCTCAAAGTAGCCAATTCTAGTCTCTATTGATGATAGTGGCTAGGATTGAAACACGAACTGCCATGAGGGATTGCCCAAATCATGGTCAATAATGGCAGTTTGCATGCATTTCGAAGGGATATCAATAAGGAAATCCTAAATTTCCTCCTGACTACCCTTCCATGCCAATCCAATACTGAACCATCCCTCTGGGATAGTTAGTTGGCATGTAAATCTAGAGCTTGGATTACCCCAAGAAGCCAAGCACTAGATCTAAACCTAAAACTAGGAAGCCTACATATGCAGACTTCTAGGAAGGCAAAAGGAGGAGAGAATTCAAATTAGTGTAGTGGAGCCCTATAAAAATGGAGAGTCAATCTATGTCCCTTGGAGGAGCATTGGAGCACCGTCTGGCTGAGCCACATCCACACATCGTATTCAGATCTATCGTTCCCAACCACCCATAAGTGTACCAGACACAATATGTGACCCTTGAGCATCAATTGGATCTAGGAATATAGTGCCACAACCCTTGATTCATAAGAAGAAGAGCTTCGTATCATGGTCGTTATCTTAGACAATGACCTGCAGGTATATTTTAGGGCATTAGAAATTATTTCCCTTAGCTCTACCTTAGATCCAAAACTTCTTGATTTATTAATTAGTCGTAGCTCATATCTGATTTCTTAGATTTATTTACATCACATTTTTAACCTTTATATGCAATTATTATTTGGTTTATGCTTGTATTTCATTATCATGATCATTCATCTTATTTATCAAATTTGGTAATAAGAGCCTCCTTTGGAGAGGCGTCCTGTACTACTTATTGTGCTATGTTGTTTTCATGCATGTAGATACAGGTTCACATGATCAGTTCAAGGTCTCTAGAGCATGAGATCCCTCCAAGATGAAATCAGGAGAAGGAGGTATTTGTAAGCCCTCAGACAGTTTGGTGTGCAAGATCAGAAGACCTATAGAGGCACACCATCCCCTTGTGGGGGATGCATTCACCATTACTCCACTTGTAATATATTGTATCAAAAATGTGTATCCCTCATAGGGACATACATGTAACTGATATCTGGAAGAATTAATAAAATAATATTTTATTGCTTGTTATTTTCACATTATATATGCTTTTGTGCTTCTTCATTTTCATTTGATATAATAACATTGCAAGTAGGGTAAGTGTGGTGCGTGCTTCCTAGGGTCACATAGATGGCAATCACAGTGGGACCCCACTAGGTTTTTATTTTATTTTATTTAATAACATTTATGGGTTTTTGTGTGTAGTTTTGATTGTTTTGGTCAACAGCGACCAATAGGTTTTGCCACTCTAGTTGACAACAACCAATAGTATTTATCTGCTCCTGTAGTCAGTGGCTAGTAGCAACCGCTCTAGTCAACAGTGATTAAAAAAAAAGTGTAATAGAGGGCATAATTTCCATCATCAGACCAGAATTTGAGGTTGGTAGCATTCTTTGCTTCTCTATATTTTTTTGTCTACAACTTTTTTCCATAAAATAGCAACTTAAATCACATTTTTTTATTAAGAAAAAATGGAAAAAGAAAATGCATTTGATTTTTCTTAGATTTTTATTCAATTTCCTCTAGGCACTACTAGGAATAGTGGGCCTCTATTTGTGAGGTCTACCCTAGTCTCCAACATGCTAGGCTTCTATGTGTCTAGTTTTCTTGCATGCGGCCCAGCCAGTGGCCGTTAATTCATGAAGTAGAATGAATACTCTAAAGTTCATATAAGCTGAATACATGCATATTTCTAAAATGAAATATATTTTATCATAGGCATATAGTAAATATTATGTTTGCTTGGTGATGCATTTTATTTACATGCATGGTTAAAAATAACCCCAAATACATCACATCTTATTTTTAACATCAGTGGTGTTGGGCTCTCACATACAACCCATTGATCGATACCAACAGTGGACGTCATTACCACTTGGTTGGATCATGAGAAAGAGTATCATTAGGACCCATTCGTGGTCAATATCGGATCCAAGAACCATCATAACTCATGGAAAAATTGCATGTATCTCTATTTAAAGAGGTATATCACTAACTTTGGGTACTAGGTGAGGACCAGGAGAACCTGTGCTCCCTGACCATGTGTGGAAGTCATTACCATACATTATAGGTTGGATTACGTGGCTTGGATTTCATCACCAGGTTGTCGAGTTGCGAGCCTACAGGTTAAATCCCTTAAACAATTTGAGTATACCATCCAAAACAAGTGTAAAACATGATGAAACAAATCAAAACACACAAAATAGTTTAGGGAATAGACATAAATCCTTAAATGAGATAAACATTTGCTTGTTTTACTTGTGTGGTTTGGAATTTACTTAAGAAGATAACTCATAGTCATCATGGTATACACATGGAGCAACCATCGTCGATCCAATACCAAGGTATGAACTAATACTCCACACACTCACAGTCACACTAGCATTGAGCCTCCCACCCACAGTGTCACCAAATGAAGTTTGAGAAGTCTTAGGGGTGACAACTCAACCCTTGGGGGGACTCCTCGAGAAACCCAAATGAGAGAGCCACATCCTGGTTCCTCATAACATAGATATGAGGAGACCTTAAGGCCTCATTCATCATATAGACATGAGGAGACCCCATGGCCTCTCTTATCACTCAGATATATAGAGGCATCACAACCTCCCTTATCACATAGATATGAGGAGGTCTCAAGGAATTCCTCATCACATAGATATACAAAGGCATCATGACCTCCTTCATCACATAGACATGTAGAGGCATCATGACCTGCCTCATCACATAGATATGTGAAGGCCTCAAGGCCACTATCATCATGCAGACATGAGGATGTATCAAGACCTCCATCATCACATAGGCATGTAGGGGTTGTAAGACCCCAAGTTTCACATGATACACTTAGGATAAATCAGCTCACTAAGGGGTGAGACATTAGGGCTACACCCAGTCATAGACCTAGGAAATCGTATATCCTCCTTGCATATGGGAGGATACCCCTAGACTATGAGCTCATTGGCACCAATGGGACTCCATGGGATCAACCGTGGAGAACCAAACAGCTTGATGAGTTGGATTGATTTCCCTTGAGACTAGATCCAAGAAGCATTGCTACCGTACATTCTGCTTCAAGAATTTTATGTAGCATAAATACTAGGCACACCAATGAACCAGTGAAAGCTTCAAAGTGACCCTGTAGTACATACACTGCTTCTAACCATGGGGGAACACAACACATAACATAGTACATATATCAAGTCACCCTAATAGATAAGGGTAATAACATAGTAGGAGCCTCTCCAAAGGGTCTAAACATTATAACTCCTTGCATGGAGTTAGAAAGACATGAACCTTTAGTAGCAGGTTAGTTTGACTATATACATAGGTTAGAAGAAGTGTTGTACATTGAGTGAGAGTGTGTGGAAACTCTCAAGAAAGAAGAATGAAGGAAGAGGTGCCTGTGTCTACTTGAGCAATGCTCGATAGAGGAAAGGGCAGAGCATGAAGAGCTAGCAGATATGCTAGCTTGAGCTGATGTGCACATAGGTGGTGAGAAATACCAATGTGATATATGTACCAATTCTTAGCATGAGAGAAGCATTAGACAAAGAAATGAGCGTTCTCACCATGCTTCACAACATCAACAACACCTGGACCTCAAACCAAAACAATTCAATGAGGAATAGGTAGGTATGGAAGATCAATAATAGACATATCCTAAACCCCCATTCGTAGTTATGGGGGATGAGTACAAACATCCAAGTCAAGAAAACACAGGACTACCTCCCTTACCACCATGAGTGAACTTTCAAGAACAAGAGATTATTTCTTTGAAGGCATATCAGATACTCACTGAGAGGGTCAAATATTTTAAAAAATAGGACATGGATGGGTAGAAACTAAAATTGAGAAAGATACACAACCAGCCTCTGTGCCCCTTAGTCTCAAGTCCTGCATATCCTAGGAACTTTGAGATGCCTAGGCTAGACAAGTTTAATGGAGAGAAAGACATGCAAGAACATGTTATCAAGTTCAAGAACGCATACTTCCAGCTTGATTAGAATTATGCCCTAATGCTAATAACATTCATTATGATGTTATCGGGTGCAACAACTCAATGGTTCAATAAACTGCCCAAGCACAACATCATCATCTTTGATCAACTAGTGAATGCATTCCTTGAATGCTTCTCCTTCGATGCCAAGAAGGTGAACCTATTTGATCTGGTAAACTTAAAACAATATGACAATGATCCAGTTATGGATTATGGGAATAGGTGGCATAAAATAATGGTAAAATTACCATTCTCTGTTCCCACAGAAGAGCTCATTTGAATGTTCACAAAGAGCTACTTAAAATACATCTCGATGTTATTACAACTACAACAGCATGAATCATTTGAATAAGCCTTAGCTCAAGCCAAGCTTATTAAGGACATAAAGGTTTATGAAGGAGAACTCAATCTCTAGAACAAGGAGTGGAATAATGCAAACCATAACAAAAATCAACAAAAGTAGGCCAAGCCTACTCAAGTTAACCAGGTCGTTCTAAGTATGCCAAAGGGATGTAATGGCCAACAACCGCAAAACTATCAAGATAATACCTCATCGGCTAATTACAACCCAAAGAAAAACTAGGGCTAAAACAAGGAGCATCAATCACCTCACTATTTCATGACTCTAAATGAATTGATGCAATCGATATTTAATTAGTTGAGTGAGGCACATAGAATCATATCTTGATGCACAACATCTGGATCCTAAATATCCCAAGCCAAAGATATATAGGGACGATCAATGTTACCCATATCATATAATATAGGGGTATGACATCGATACATGTATCAAATTCAAGAATGTTGTGCAAAAAATTATTGAAAATGGAGAGCACAAAGACATGGGTATATTCAGGAACCCATTACCAAATCATGAGGCCCCTAGAGATCAGGGTGCCCAAGTCAACCAGGTGCGATTCGAGCCACCCATTTAGGGATGCATTAGAATGGTTGATATAGTTAATGTGGCAACTAGGAGTTAGTGATAGGTCAACCACAACCTCTAGTGGTGCCTATTCATATCTTGACTACACCTCGATAATCCTCCAGGTCCACTAGTGTGACCTATGGTAACTGTTCGGAGTAGACTAGAACAAAACCTATAAATGACTCTGACCAAGTTGTCAATTTATGAGCTCATACAACAATATCCTAGGCATAGGGAGACTTTGATGGAGATTTTGATATCAATCAAGCTCCAAACCCAGAACTGAGATGCATTCACATGCTTTATGGGGAAACTGTAGTAGTGCCAAGAGCCCATGATTTGTTTTTATGATCATAAGATTAAGATAGTTTCTACTACCTTAGCATACCTGCCTTTGAATATCATCATGTCAATCAATGACATACCTTTCAAGCGGGTTCTAATATATAAGGGCTCATCGATCAACATTATCACTACAAATATTATAGGGCACTTGAATATCCCTAATTCCAACATTGTCCCAACCTCAAACACATTAAGGGCTTTCAACGATGCGTTGTGCTCCATAGTGGGTACAATCATTTTTCCTATAAATATGGGACATAAGACCATACCCATGATGTATCATGTGTTGTAAGGGGTAATGCAATACAACATCCTTCTAGGACATCCATAGATAAGGTACATGTAGTGTGTGCCCTAAATATTGCACCAATGCATCAAGTATGTGCATGAGGGACAAGTTTATGTGGTTTCATCTGATGAAGAGTCGTTCAAGTATGTGCATCAGGTCAACTTGCCAAGGGATTTTTTCCTTTCATCAATGCATATATACATAAGGTCTTCATCCTTGACCATGCAACCAGAAAACAAGAGCAAATCAGTAAGAGGTGACCCATGCACATCGACACCACCTCCTACATCCAATACTGCTAGCACTTATAAAACGCCTTGAACATCTAAAGCAAAAGATAATCAAAAGCTAAAAGCACCCCTAGTGAGGGAAAGACCCTAAGGAGCTTCCAACTATAGCAACTGTGGAAATTTTAAATCCCATGGAGGAGGAAGATTCCCAGGACATAGTTAAGAAGGTACCTCAACCTACCTCACCTGCATCATCAACAACATCATTTGCATCATAGGTGATAGTCCACATAGCCAACATAGGTTTAGGTGAATATCTTATGTATAACATGACTTTCATGCCTATTATTGATTCTGTGCAAGACATGAAATAACCAAGAGTCCCAAAAATTTTAGTGGGTATAGTAGTTCCATTAGTGATTCCCCCTAACCAAACCAATTTCATATATGATGGTTTGGACTGTGCCCATACTACTTTTGATATTGAATAGGATGAGTATGAAACATTCACCATGAATGTTCATTACTTGTCAAATACTGAGTTCTCTCTAAGGTACTTTAAGCAATGTCATTGGCATGTCTATGGCCTAGTTCTGTATGAGTAAGGTTGTCAGCTTCCATTCTAGTCATAGTTTAGGGTATCAAATACAGAGTTGCGATGATTCTTTGGCAGCCACCCTAGACATGCTAAGCTTAGGATTTAGGGAGGATGTTGACTGGAATCCCTATCAACCCCCTAGCAAAAACTATTTGGATAACGGATGGGTGCCTGTGGTCAATATCACACCACCTGATGAGTATCACCCTGAATCCTCTCTTGAAGCATGCCCATCAAGATCCATCCTATGGGAGTATGATCCAATCCATGGATATGAGTGAGAGGAGTATGATTATGTCTCAAGTGAGGACAAATATGAAGCTATCCTGGCCTACCATGGGCCTCGGTATGTGCAAAATATTGCTTGGATAGGCCACATAGAGAGTGGATACATCTCACATGATAGTGCATACATGTCGGATGAGAGTGGCTATGAGTCAAAGGACTCAATAGAGATGGCCTACCTGGGGCCTAGACATGTGAGCCACATCATTGGGCTAGAATTAAATACCAATGGATTCTTCATAAGTGACAATGATTATGAAGATGAGACTAAGATGGCCTATCTTAGGCATCAATAGGTAATCCACCATCTGATTCGAGTAGGTAGAAATGAGGGTTTCTTCATAATCAATTATGACTTTGAGGAAGAGACTAATATGGCTTATCTTGGGCCTCATCATTTATGTTAAGTCAATTAGCTTGTTGAGAGAGAGGCGATACTTCACACCCTAGATCCTGACCTTTGCTTCCTAGGAAGACCATCAAATCCAAACGTCATCTATCACATGGTCTTCCCAGATCCGCCAAAATTTAGAGAGTAGATGTTGCCTAACGATCCCATCATCTCATATATTCATAGACCATATCCTAAGATCCCCATACCCCTAGAGCCACATCTTGGGTATGGAAGGTAGATCATTAATGAGGAGTTTCACCCGTGTGGTCCTTAAGATTTCATTCTATACATCAATATGATCTCCATTTATTTATCCACTCCACTTCATAACCCAACAGATCCTTCAAAACCATTATGTCTTAATTTATATGCTATTGATTGGGATCATGTTTATTCACCCCTAGAGCGTGAATATTTCTTCCCTAATGGAGATATGCTACAACCATTCCATTTTGCACCAGGTTACATACATGATGTCTGTCACGTTGTTCTTGATTCTGATTTAGTTGGACCTATAAATCTAGCAGTTGGCATCCACTTAATCCCCACTTCTCAATAACTTGACGAGGGGTCACATATGGCAATAGAGTATAATTTCAAAATGGACATCAACGATGACCCTTCCAATTCAAATAAAATCAAGTTCAAATAAATCTTATCTCCAGAAGAGCAGGTCATCATTATTCCTCTATTGCAAGAGAGACCAAATCTCTTTCCTTGGACCTACAAAGACATTCCGAGACTCAATCCAAAATTGGTTGTCCATAACCTTTCACTAGACCCCATGAAGAAACTGGTCAAGCAGAAGCTCAGAAATATGCATCCAACCATTGCTTTGATGGTTAAGAATAAGTTGTAGAAACTATTGAATGTAGTATTTATTGTTCCCATCGACTATCCAGAATGGGTATCAAACATGGTGACCATAGGAAAACCTGATGGAAGAATCCACATTTGCATAGATTTTAGGGATTTTAATAAGGCAACACCAAAGGATTCATTCTCATTGCCCAACATAGATTCTCTTATAGACGCAACTACAGGGCATGAGATGCTCTCCCTAATGGATGGTTTTTTTGGTTACAATCAGATTTGGATTAAACCCAAATACCAGTATAAAACTACATTCACCACTCCATGGGAATCATTCTACTACAAAGTAATGCCATTTGGTCTTAAAAATGTTGGTGCCACATATCAGAGGCTATGACATAAATTTTTCATGGCTACATCAATTACTTACTATCTAAGTCATTGCTAACGTGAAGAGCATATTGAGACCCTCAGAAAGATCTTCGATCACCTAATTGAGAATAATATTAGGTTGAATCCCAAGAAATATATTTTTGGTGTAACTTCTGGAAAACTCTTGGGATTCATCATTTTCAACAATCGGACCTCAAATTGTGGAGTTCATACTTCACAATATCATATGTCAGTTTGGGTTCCCCTTCAATATAATCTTAGATAATGGTCCATCATTCAAAAACAAAAATATATGAGCTTTAATGACCAAATACAACATTCAATATAGTTTTGCGACACCATACTATCCATAGGCAAATGGGCAAGTAGAAGCCTCAAACAATATAATAGTAACCATCTTAAATAATATGGTGAAAGAGAATCATAAGGATTGGCATCTACAATTACCCCTTGCATTATGGGCTTACAAGACTAGTATACAGACACCCACTGGGGCAACACCATTCTTGCTTGTATATGGCACTGAGGCCATTATGCCCTTAGAGTTGGAAATTCCAACATTGTGTGTTGCATTGAAAGAGTTCATCAATTATGATACTACATGGTAAGCTCACTTTGATCAGGTGACCCTTCTAGATGAATGTTGCATCAATGCTATTGAGCATATTTGTGTTTACTAGGATCTTCTAACACGAGCTTACAACAATAAATTCCACCTGAGATACTTTAAGGTTGGGGATCTTGTGCTTAAAAAAAACCAATAGAACTCAAATTTTCCTCCGCACCTACGAGACAAATTTGCGGTCAATTGGATAGGTCCATACATAATCTCTGATAATATTGTACCTGGGGCATATCACCTAATATTAATAGAAGGTGTTGAGGAGTCAGAGCCTCTCAACATTATTCATCTAAAGGAGTTTCACACATAAGCACAACAAAATATAAAAATAAAATCACAAAAATAATAGAAATTTTGAAAAGCAAAAGGATCCAAAGGCATCTTAAAGCCCTTTGGTCAATTCAAAAAAGGCTCCAAAGGCATCTTAAAGCCCTTTGGTCAAATCACAAATAGCTCCAAAGGCATCTTAAAGCCCTTTGGTCAAATCACAAAAGGCTCCAAAGGCATCTTAAAGCCCTTTGGTCAAATCACAAAAGGCTCCAAAGGCATCTTAAAGCCCTTTGGTCAAATCACAAAAGGCTCCAAAGGCATCTTAAAGCCTTTTGGTCAACTCACAAAAAGCCCCAAAGGCACTATAAGCCCTTTTGTCAAAGGCAAAACGTAAAAGCACAAAAACAATTTTAAAATCAAAAAGTTCAAAAACATTCAGAATAATTAAAACTCAAAAACAATTGAAAGCATCAAAAATACAAAAACATTTGCATTATGCATCAACACTTGCATCAATATAGTTTCATTGCATTAGGCATATTGCATCCATTGCATTTAAAGTAGGTGGGTTGTGTTCACAATCTTACAAACGATACCATGTTTGTACCTTAATCATGCATCTTCAAAATCCATCATCATCCATAACCCATGTGTGTAACTATGTTTTTCAACACAACCCCTCCTATTGCTATAAGGAATATACTAAGGTTTTTCGATCACTCAGCCATACCTAGTGGTTTTATCAAACTTTGTAGAAAATTATCTTTGTTTTTGATAGGTGATGTTTGGTTTTGATAACCGCTAGTATATCTCAAAATCCTATCGCTAATCAAAACATTAAAATCCTAGTTGAACCAAGGGAAAGATAAACTATGCGAAGCGATATTAGGTCTCCTAAGGTGAATATCTTATCTTGCTCATCCCCCTATGCGATCGGTTCAAAAATACTAAGAATTGGCAAAAGGACAAGTTCACCCCTACCCAAAGAAATCCCTTACTTTGATAAAAACAAGCAAAAATCCTGAACAAAGCAAAATTCAAAATAAATTGTTATTATCATCACTACATAAATCTCTTGCTCAAAAGAAAAACAAAAATTCAATATAAACAACTATTTTCAGCACTAAGCATGAGCAAGTATCCCAAATAAATATGAAGAAAATAAGGGAGTATTGAACTTGAATCCCTAGAATTCTCAGCATGGATGAATCGTAAGATATCCTTACACACGACGATATGTCTATCACATTAGCATATTTCTTTTGTACAGACCAATGTTTGCATGTGGAAGGGATAGCTTTAGGTGTCCTATATCACCTAGTGGTCTAATCCAACTGAGTCTAACTTAGGATCAGGATAAATATTTGAGGATCCTCAATACAGCAATGGGTTGCATGAATCCCGCCTGGAATCGGGGTATGCTTATGTTTTATCTAATATATTCATTTGCACACACAAGTATAATTAATATCTAGTTCTGCATAACAAGAAATTTATCCTTCAAAAGCTTTGTATGGTCAGTATACAACTTTTGATAGAGTAACTAGGGTGTTTGAGTCTCATGGAAAACCTCAAAAATCCCTTCATAGCAACAAATAATTCCATCAGTCAAATCATCAGCTTTCTTTAGGAGGTTTTGTTCATTAAAAGGTGTTCATGAAATAGGATAGATACTGGATGAATGTTAGCAATGACATTTATATGGCCACTGACTATTTTGGGTATATATTTTAATTTACAAAAACTTATAAAAAAAGTACATACATATCACATCATCTCATCTCATATTTAGATGTTTAAATATTAATTCTTATGGTAAGAGTTATTATTTATTCATAATTTTTATATATTTTGTGTTGTCATCTATTAGATTTTCAGAACTCATATCACATGCATTCCTTATGTTTTAAGTGATTAAAACATACAAGTTCATTTACATTAGATCATCATCATAGCGCATTAAACATATGGTGTTTACCATATCATAACAACATAAGTTAGATGCATATAATAAAATAAAAATTTAACAAAATTTAACAATAAGCATTGCATCCATATAGGCATCCATCATCATAATGCATCTATACATCTAGATCATACCATCTAAAGCATACATCTATCATCTAGCTAATGCATATCAATACATCACATCATGTAGCATAAAATCATAACACTGCATCACATAAACATAAAAGCAAAAACATAATAAATACACATAATGAGTCTCAAAATATAGATATCATATATAATGTGTATCAAATAAGTACATAAGGATATAAAATTGCCTGTAGGCTACAACTGTGTAGGCCATTTGACCTTACACTCAAAAATAAAGCCATTAAGTTGGGCCTACACCCCCTACCTCGTCTCTGCCCTTAGATCTATCCCTATGAGTATGACGAGAACTAGTCCCTACAGTCCTCTTTGTATGGGCCCTTGTCCTATGGCTAGGTTAGACTGAAGACTACCCTGATGTACTCTATGTGCTTTGTCGTGATCCCCCTGTTGTAGGCCTCTCCCAAGTAATGAAACCTAGCATCCAAATATGCATCTATAGAGATGCAATGTAGGTAGCATCTCGAGTGATCTGAGCATCACACTCCTCCAAGACATCCTGTAGGTGCCTAACCTCTACACCTGGATCCAAAAATGTAGGCCCCTGTGTAGTAGAAATAGCTAACACAACCTGTCCCTAGGTAGCATCCCTCTTGGCTATGAGCTCTCTATCCTAGTCTGCACAGAGTCTATATGAGTCTGGAGAGTGGTCATATCCTCATCAAAGCCCCTGACTCATTCTTGAAGTGTAGCAATGGTAGAATACCTCTACAAGATTTGGATCTGATCTGACTGAAGCTCAGACTCCACATGATGTAGCTAAGCCCAAAGAGGGGAATCCTACTCCTCGGGAGCTAAATCCTCCTCCTACGTAGGGGCAACCTGCTCCTCTACCACATGCTGCTTTGTGTACCCCCAGTCCTCTATCTGATTCTGCACTTAGTACCCATCAAGATCCTTAACATCTACCTCATCCATGGACCACCCCAGGCGACCATTGCCCTACAAAAATTGTGTAACCCACCATCAGGTAAATGCCTCAGTAACATTGACATCAACAACACTTACATCAACTACAAGAGGGTCATCCTCCCCTAATATTTCTATAACTTGATGTGGTGGAAGGTTCTTCTCTACAGCAATCTGTATGTACACAACTAGCTCGAGAAGAACATCCTTTTGTATGCTAAAATATCAAAGCATCCAAAAATAGTAGAACTCCCTAATGTTGTCCTTACTATCGTTAACTCATCAGTCATACCAAGTCCAATCTGTGAATCTATCTACCTCCTCCAAGGTGGGTCAAACATGATATGGCCTCTATATGATTTCCTTGGCTTGCAAGCCAGTCAAATATGTTGTATAGTGAGAGAGCTCTCCAACGAAGCATCGAATCTTGCACTCCTCGTACTCTCAAGACCACCAACTATCATAATAAGGAGACACATCTGCTATGTCAGTAAACTTGATAGGTAGTCCTCCTGGACGATCCACCTTGATGTACTCCCATCCCCAAATTTGGAGGAACAAGCTGCAAGTAATGCTGGCCTATTTGTGGCATTGAATTTGGCAGATCTCATCATAGAACTGAGCCAAAAGTGCACTACCCTAATCAATGATGATAGGTGCCTCACTATCAATAAATTCTTGAACCATCAGCAAAAGGTTCTATGGGAACCTTGCTCTAGAGAAGTTAGGTAGAAGTATGTTATAGATGACCATCAGAGAAAACATCCTCATGGTACCATCGAACAACAAAAATCACACCAAACTGGGTATCCTGGAACATAGAAACTACATGTGCCCCAAAGACTCTCATGAATACAACCTATCTGTCATCAATAGGGGAAGATACAATGGTCACTCCATTAAAAAGGATCTAAAAGATCCTATAGATCTGATGTAATGGCCATCTCGCCCATAGGGAGATGAAAGGTATTAGTCCTAGAATCCCACTTGTGGGCCAGGGCAGTGAGGTTGGCCTGGTCTGACATGATCATCGAAATCCTAGTGATGTACTTGAGCCCACGATCATTGATCCAATGCCAATCCATGTTGTCCATGTCGAGTGGGAGATCCACAAGCAACTTCGAGCCCTAAGCCTGCGTAGATAAAATCTAAGAGTGCAAAATAAATACCTAAATTAAATGCACTTACAAGCTAAAAGTAAGATTAAATCCTAAAAATTGTGCAATTTAAAATTAAGACAGCCTAAGGCTACCAACACAATGGCTAAGTGCACCTAAACATTCAAAAATATCAAAATATACACTTCAAAAATGCAAAAAAAATTAATTAAATTGCTTTAAAACTTCAAAAATTTCAAAATAAAGCCTAAAGTTGTATGGTTGCTCATGCCAAGAGCAGCCATGCAGTGGCCACTGAAGCTGATAGTGGTTAGCCACCGACGGTTAAAAATTTAACTGTTGGGATTCAGGCTGGTCACTGACGATGACAACGGCCCCTCTTGGGCCATCTAAGCCACTCTGAGCATCAACGGCCACAGGGTTACATGCCAAAAGTGTTTTCCTTTGGTCAAAAACTACAAAAAAATCAAAAACTACTAAAATAAAGGAAAACCCACTTGAATTTAGCCTAAACTAAGCCTACCTATGGGTTCGGTTCATTTCCAACAGGTTTAGTGAGGTTTCTTTACCAAATTAATTAATTAGGTTCATTTTACCAAATTAAATAAACAAATCAAGGTTTGACAAAGTACCCGTGAAGCTCTGGCTCCTCCGCTCGTAGATTCCTCCCCCTGCTCGGTCGTGGCATCCAAGTTAGTAGTAAATTTGGTAGCACTCTATATCACAATTGCACTTTCTCACCTCAAAGCTCAAAAGTGTAATTGATAGCGGCAATAATAAAAAGTCAAAACCCTAGAATTTGATTTTCAATTTTCAATTTGTGCCTCGACCACTGCTGAGGTTTGTGGCCCGTACTTCCTGGCCACTAGACATGACAACGACCACTAAGAGGTAATTAGGGGTCACTGGACCTGATAGCGACTAGAAAACAAAAATGAATTGACCCAATTGCTCACCATGAGATACCTAAAAATGGACCATCAAACACAAAAGTCAAAAATTGCATAAATAACAAAAAAATCAAATAAACAAAATTTCAATCGAGCCTCGTATTCAGTTATTTGCTCTATACACTTGGTGATTGCATCGATTAGCACTCCATGTGATTCGGCAAGATGAGTAAATTACAATAAGGCCACTTGGGGAAAATTAGTTATAGTGGAATTGAGAAACTTTACTTCAATCCCGAAGAAGGCCATGGTGGCCATACTGCCCCACAAAAGTGAGAACTCATCTCTTTTCTTCCATAATATTTTTAGTAAATCATTGAGCATAGTGATTCAACATAGGCTTAAATATAATTTCTCTACATCTTAATTCTCTAAGAAGGCCATTGCGATCGGACCACCCCATGGGATAGGGATGTGCAATTACTATAAATGGTTGAGATCAAACCTAAAATGGGATATACCAATAACAAAGAAAACCTCTAAAAGGGTTAAAATCATTCATATTGGTCAAGCGACTCATCACTTTATTAATTTTCTTTCCCTCATCGACTTTTCGTTTGAGGGGGTAGTCATAATATCAACAATCATAATCAAAATCAACAAAAGATCACTCAATCATGTCAAATTGTATGTCTTACGAAACATTGCCAACAACTATCATAAGCTTACCCTTTACAGGGAAAAAAAACAAACATGACAGTTAAGTATGTAGCTCTCCTCCTTTCGCATTTATAGTTGCACTAAAGCCTATAGTAGCACTCAAGCTACTCGATTTTTTGATGGAGTGTAAGCTTTTGCAAATTTAAGCCTTCCATCTTGTTGAAAGAAATGATTCTAGGATGCATGCCCTTTCTCATGACTGGGGTATCCAATGTTGATTAGATCAATGATCATCACAAAACCTACAATGTGACCCTAGGTGGTCTAATTTTTCTCTACATTATGTTTTACCATAGCGTATCCCAAAAAGGGGCATCTATAGACACCTAAAATATGTTATGTTTAGGATACTACCCATATGGACACATTCACAAACCATATGGATCATCTTGGACCTTTCCAAGAGCAAGCAGTGGTCCTAACCACTTAAAAGGGGTAGTTCTAGCCCATTCAGGCTTAGTCGCTATTAGTTAGAGTGGCTGACAAACCTAGCTATTGAACCTGAGAGTGACCAATTCTAGTGACTGTCGTTGATAGCGGCTAGGACTGAAATGTGAACTACTATGAGGGATTACCAAAATCATGGGTAGTAATGATATTTTGCATGTATTTCAAAGGGATATCAATAAGGAAATTCTAGAGTTCTTCTTGAATGTCCCTTCAATGCCAATCCAAGATTGAACCATCTCTCTGGGATAGTTAGTTGGCATGCTTATCTGGAGCTTGGCTTCCCCCATGAAGCCAAGCCCTAGATCTGAACCTGAAACTGGGAAGCCTACATATGTAGACTTATAGGAAGGCAAAATAAGGAGGAGAGAATTCAAATTGTATGCAATGGAGCCCTATTGAAATAGAGAGTCAATATATGCCCCTTGTAGGATCATTGGATTATCGTCTGGTTGAGCCACGTCCATGCATTAGTATTTAGATCCATCATTCCCAATCACCCATCAGTGTACCAAACACAATAGGTGACCCTTGAACATCAATTGTAGCAAGGAATATAGTTCCATAGCCCTTTATTCGTGAGGAGAATAGCTTCGTATCATGGCCACTATCTCAGATAGTGGCTCGTAGACATATTTTAGAGTATTAAAAATTATTTCCCTTTGCTCTACCTTAGATATATTATTGCTTGATTTATTAATTAGTCATAGCTCAGATCTGATTTCTTAGACATATTTACATTGTATTTATAAGCTTTCTATGCATTTATTATTTGTTTTATGCTTGTATTTCCTTATCATGATCATTCATATTATTTATAAAATTTTCTAATAAGAGCCTCCTTCGGATAGGTAGCCCGTACTACTTATTTTGCTCTATTGTTTCTATGTATGTAGATATAGGTTCACAAGATCAGTTCAAGGTATCCATAGCATGAGATCCCTCCAGGATAAAATCAATAGGAGGCATTTGTAAGCCCTCAAACAATTTGGTGTGTGATATAGGGAGGCCTGTGGAGGTGCATCGTTCCCTTACATGGGATGCATTCATTGTTACTCCACTTGTAATAAATTGTATCAAAAATGGGTATCCCTCAGAGGGACGTACATGTAACCGAGATCTAGAAGCATTAATAAAAGAATATTTCATTGCTTGTTATTTTTGCATTATATGTGCTTGTGTGCTTCTTCATTTTCATTTAATATAATAACATTGTAAGTAGGGTAAGTGTGGTGCACACTTCCCGGGGTTGCACAATTAGCTTGTGTATCAGCTAGCTTTTGGTATCTTGTATTACATAGTAGTTAAGTCTAGCCGCATGTATAAAATCATGATAATGAATTCATAATTTGCACACACATGGTTCATAAAGTTGTTTTGCATCACTACCTTACTCAAAATTGGTAAATAAACTTCATAAGCACGCACATTTGATCCTTGAGATATTTTGTATTAGAATTAAGGTCAAGATAGAAAATGAATACACAGATTACACATTTGTTCTTGATAAACTCAATTTCATTTTAAAAAGACCAAGATTCTCCTTGAGTTTTGATTAGTTGAAGTCACTATATCCTCATGGATTTGTATGACTGTTAACATAAGCAATTGGTCCTAGAACCAATTAAACTTGCATCTCATATTTATCACCTAGTACAATTTATTCATTTCATATTATCATCTACAAAAACTTGCATTGATTATACATAAAATTACTTTATCATGTAGTTGCATATCGACTTCACGATGATGGCATGAGACAACCCTAATAAAATCTCTCTATTTACTTCACACTAGGAATATTATGCCTAGCACAAGTCCTCTATCCAATTTTTCATGCTTAATCATCCTCATTACATCAAACTTTTCTTAAGATTAAATCAAAATTAACCTTAAAAACCACAAAGTATTTATCCTAAACTTATACCTTTTAATCAATAACATTTCAAATTAATTTTGTTGATCACAACCCTTCGATGTTAGTAATACAACCAAAAACCTCATATAGGATCTGCTTCATAACCAACGTGAGGGGAAACATCCATAAATGATCATATACAAGCATACATCCTTGAGGTCTATTACTAACTGATAAAAATCGTAAGGGCACATTTTCCTAACACTCTATCTTCTACAAACAACTCAATCATACTACAAAATATCAACTACATTAAATCACATTTCACATCTCTACAATGATATCTTGATTAAGCATGATAAAAGAAATTTAGCAATCAAACATGACCATAAGCATGACTATGTAGAATCATAAAAAAATAAAAAATCATATTTTGCACTACATATAACCATAAAAATTGAATACCAAAAAGAATAGTAGTAGTCATATATCTCAAGAAGGTACAAAATGGTCAATTGGTATGTCATAATAAAAATCGACATACTCAGTCACTAGGGGGTATACCACAAGCCTCGGTATATCACTCTCTAGATCCTCTAGATATCTGAGTATCATCAGGTGGTGGTCTAGGCACTCGAAATTGAGGAGCCCTAGACATTGACCTAGAATATGATCTAACATGACTCAGAGGAGCAAACTCTGGAGGTAATGGAATCCTCTAACCATCAGGAACTAGCTGATAATAAATTATTTGGTAGAAGGATACCCAATGTGATGTTGTGACCACCTTTGCTAATAATGTAGTACTTCCTGAAGACTACCCTAAATTCCCACTCCTCATCTAGAGTGATTGTGACTATGTCTAATGTGATGCTCTATGTCCCTGCATTCGGGACAACTAAACCTGAGCCTGACTCAATAGATTCTATGACTATGTGATTTGTACCTCTAAGGACTAAATTTGGCTTGCTTGAATACCGATATGACTCCTCAAACTGATATTCTCTTACCATAGAGTAGCCACCTCTCCCATGCTACTTGAATCCCCAACTTTCATAGGAGTATCCTTCCTGGATGAGTCCTATCAAGAAACTGAAGGCACCTCCTATTGAAGCAATAAAGCAACCTACTCTAGTGGGGGTACTTGCTTCTGTGAAATTCCTACCTACTATCATCGCCCACTCCCTCCCTTAATTCGAAGAGCCCTCTCTCACTGAGAGGACATTTGTATCTTCCACCCTTCTCTCATCCAAGGAACCCCTCTCCTCTGTGTCTGTTCTTTTTGTATCTTTCCCTATGACTATCTAGATGATTTTTTTCCTAGACACCTATTGATAATATTGGTATACCTACTCATATATACCTCTATCTTGTGTAATCCTCATAGGGAGGATGGTGGTGTACCACTCATGGTACCCATCTATGACTCCCGCATCATCCCCCTTAGCAAGTGCAACCACTGGGTCATCTTCATCAACCTTTGAAAACTTGTTGAGATTCAACACCCCACTAGTGGTCATCAAATCTTGATTCACTCACTCGTACATAAAAAATTTACCTCAAGAATCCCTTGCACCAACCCAAACTAGTGCTACACTTAGTCTACTCGATGTAGCTCAATCTCCCCTCTCTCCATCTGGAGTCATCGCACTCACCATACATGAGACACCTCCACTCTATCATCCTCCCAGCCAATATGCCCTTGCTAGGATCCCCAACACATGTGTGATGCAATCACATCATCGACTGCCCACCTAGCCTCCTCTAGGCCACTCATCCTCCTCCCTCGACCTCTTACAAGATCCCAACAAAATACAACAAACCATCCATCCTCTATTTTTTTTTATGAGGAATCCCCTCTAGCCTCCTCACTACAATGTGCTCCTAGCACCATACTTGAATAAAAGTTGTGAGGACCAAGCCACAATCCTTATTATACATGATCTTAAATAAGATCTTGTATAAGCAATAGAGTATATATGGTCCCCACACAAACTATTGAATGGAGTTCCTCGTATCTGCCACTACCTCAATCAAGCCCCATAGAAGAAGTCACCCACTCTGATGGCATGATAATAATCCTACCATTATCCCTGATAGTACCTCGGTCAACCTAGAAACTTCCTCTACAACTATCAATCCCTTGATGTTGACCCCACTCTACTCGATAGGAAATTATGGATCTCCTATCAACCACCATATAGCCTAAGCCTAGGTCAGGGACTAGTAGACAAACTGGCCCCTAATTGACACTCGGATTATTCTCCATACATCCTCTAAAGTTGGGACCATATTCCCTGAAGGTAATCGAATGTTGAAGGTCTCGGATACCACCTCTCTACCAATGTTGTCAAGAGATAGTAATCTGCCTCTATGCATAACATCTCAGCCACGTTTTGTAGGTCCACCACCTCTAAAACCATCCTATCATCTACACTCAGGGTCATAACATGATCATCAATCCCCTTGTACCACCACTCGCAGTTCTTAAGTGCATCTCACTATAAAACCAAAATAAGAGCAATACTTAGTAATATATCATATTATAAATAAATAAAAAAACATCACAAAAACATAAAATAATGAATCAAAAAATATAAACTTATCCTTAATTTGCAAATTCAGACTCAATTTGCAAATTTTGGACCTAAATTGCAAATTCAAACCTATATGAAAATAGATTTGGGTGATCATATCTGCCTTCTATATGTCTAAATTTGTGAATTTTAACTATTCCTAATAAAATTCGAAAGTACGAAATCATAGGAAATCACTTGAATTCCTGAATTCAGACATCTTTCCAGATGAATTCGGATGTTCAAATTTATCGAAATGGACAGAATTTACCATTCGCAGTCACACGATAGCAGGCCAGATCAAAAAATCAAAAAATATAAAAAATGTACCAAAAAAAACTAAATTTGAGGTGATAAGAATGCTTACCCGCATCCTTACACGAGATCTGTTTCTTCCTACTCGAACCACATCTACTTGATGTTCACAAGTTCTCATTTTCTCTAGATCCAAATTAGAAAAGTAGTGGGATAAAAACAAATTAGGGTTTTTACCCTAATTTCCTATTTTATACCCCTTTTTCGCTTCAAATTTTAATTTTTGCAATAAATTTTAAAATTTTTACAAAACTCAAAGGGGGTACTCTAGATTATAAAAATAAAAAGAAAAATTGAATAAAATTTTGGTTTCTTTACAGCGTAACTTCCCTTTTCCGCTACTTCTTTCTTTAACACATTTATTATTCATAAATGCACCAAAGAGGGGTTAAAATGTATCCAGGGAATTTTGACACATTTCAAAATTCCCATTCCCTAGCCAACATGTTGTTACTCCCTAACAACATACCTCTCACCCTTCAACCCCCTGCCTTGATTTTTGTGCTAGATAAAATAAAATTTTATCCGTTTCCCCCTTTTTTCACAAAATTCGAGTGGCTTTGACAAATTTAGAACGGTTTAAATTTAGTCAAATCAAATGTGTGCCTAATTCAGGTGCATTATTTGTATTTTACTCCTAATATAGGCTAACCTAAATTTTTGATGAAATTAGATCCATCCAAATTCACCTAGATTGGGAAATTTCCCAAATTCCCTTAACAACCTAACCTATTTGCATCCTCCTCCCTGATTCCTCGACCTACCTTGGATGATAAATCCCTTAGGCTACCTTTAGACCAACCTAATGGTGATTTTGTAGCACTTTGGAGGTGGAGAAGCTCTTTCATGATCTTGTTGCAGGTTTTTGTGAAGGGATTTGGCCACCATATCATCATTCCAATGAGCATTCGAGGTGACAGTCGATATCATTGATATTTATACATTGAATTTTAGTTGAGGTCTTGTCATTTGGCATGCATAGATCTAAAATTTTTATTTACAGTCATAAATTTGAATAGATCTGAATTCGCTCTATCTTTATTGAATTTGCATAGAGATATTAGAATTACAAATTATTGATTTGATTATAACCTTCAAAATGGGTGTTTTCAATATTGACCTCACTTGATTACAGATATTCAGCAGATACTAATTAATTTACAGACTTTTATGAATTTAGACGCGTCTGAATTCACTGATGAAACCTAAAATTGTATTGCAAAATTTCTAATTTGACCATTGCAGGTTTCAGATCTAGTCATTGCATATTTGAATGAATTCGGAGCCATCCAAATTTTTTGAAGACATCCAAAAGTACACAGACTCATGTTGGGGCAAGATCCAGATTTAAGGTTTATCAATACTGATTTATACTTGCATTCTAATCCCTTGAAACCTTATTACTTTACTGTATTCACTATTGTCATTACTTTTTAATCATCAAATTTCATATATTTTATATTATATCTACATATCCATTATTTCATTTACGATTTTTTGAAAGAATCAAGGGGATTTGACTATTACAAATCATAGTTTATTGTGGCCTAAGTAGATCCCCCACCACTAATTGTAAATTTTAGTGTTCTATTATGAAAGTTGCAAGTTTAAGCAAATTTGAATTCATCCTGATAGATTCGAACCAATATGAATTTACTTTGACAAATCTGAAAAGCACCTGATTGTAGACATCCGAATCAAGTAAGGATCAGAACCTATATTTTTTGTAATTTTCTATACTGTAATTTCATAACATTTTATTTTAGAAGCATTTGTATATGACAAAAGAAAGAAAAGAATATAAAAATTATATAGATCTAATTGCATTCCTTTTTGCAATTAATCATGTTAGTTGAAACAATTAAAAAAATATATCAAAATAAAAACTTAGTTGCATTATTTTACATCAATTACATCAGTTGAAAAACTTAAAAGGAAAAGATCAAAAACATATATTCAGTTGCATTATTTTATATTGTTAGAGTTACTATGCTATAGTAACTATGATTATTACCTCATTTGGTAATTAGTAGATTCTCCTAGGTAGATGTTATTTACCGCATGGTAAATATAGTATTTACATTTACTTTT
Source organism: Wollemia nobilis (assembly GCA_028583015.1). Classification (NCBI taxonomy): domain Eukaryota; kingdom Viridiplantae; phylum Streptophyta; class Pinopsida; order Araucariales; family Araucariaceae; genus Wollemia; species Wollemia nobilis. Next base: position 6,747,853 of record JAQPPZ010000456.1, read on the forward strand.
TAATTTTACCACAAAGATATTCACTGTGGAATATCTTGTGGTTAGTCAATTCAACTACGTTGTTATTTGTTATTAGTTAGGTGCTTATTTTGCTAAGTGCATTTTTTAGCACGATTATCTCCTAAGACTTTTGTTAGCTTTCTAAGTGTTATTTAAGAACTTACCTATTCAATAATATTTTAATTTTTTTGTCCATGCCTATGCTCTAACATTGGTATCAGAGTGTTTCTCTTACCTGGGCATACTCGGCATATTTTTTGAGGTGACTGGAAATAGGGGTACAATTCCCAAGATGGGAACCCCTCCAGCACCCTGCTTCTCAAAATGGATCCCAAGGTGGATCCTATGTAGCACACATCCTGAGGAAACAATTGGAGATACATGCAAATCAAGCGAGGCACCAGCACACAGAATTTTGGAACTTGCACTAAATTCTAGGTGGCACTATTAGGCATGAAATTTCTTGGTTTTGTCTGATTACTAACCTCTATAGTGATTTGACTTTACCATTGATAGGTGTAAATCCACTTGGTGCATAGTGGAATCCTTCAACAACAAGGCTATCCTCGATGATTATAAATAACCTAACAGTGATGCCCTGACAGTGCTAACAGCAAGGCTATCCTCGACGATCTAATATAACCTAATAGTGTTGCCCTGACAACGTTGATATCAAGGTTGTCTCCTATGACTTGTAGTGCGAACAACCCCATGACTGGTGGCACTCTAGGGCTGAAACCCTCTAGCAATGACAACGAGGTATAATATGAACCATTGGAGGAATCTGACCACACAATGAGGACCTACTGGACCATATGACCTGATGGTGTGAATCCCAAAGCAGTTATGGATTTCAAGGTAGGAATAAATTTTGAAGACATGTGGCATAATGAACATAGCTAATTTGGTAGATACATGGTAGACCTGAGCTGGCTACTGATGTGGCACTACTGAGGTGGAGGCACTAACTTGGATCTGTTGATGTGGTGATCGGTATGAGTCTCTATGCAGCTAACATGTTGATCCAACCATTGTTGATGTGACATGGAGAACCTCTGGACACATGGTGGAAGAATGTATGACATGGCATGCATATGAGGAGCTTAGCTGGCAGTGACATGGCAAATCCTCATTGGTAGGTCTAGCGGTAAAAGGGCATCGTTTGATTGCCTAAATGCAATCATATGTTGATAGGCATATTTTTAGTTTTAAGGTGCTGAAAAGCATTCACACTACGTATGTGGGACATTAAGTCCCAAAGATTTTTTAAAAGCTTTAAATTTTAACCTGCTTTGTGGCGGACCAAGGGAATAAGTATTCACTCATGAACCAAGGTTCACAATTGGTCATTATCTAGGATGGTTGTAGCCCAACACGAAGACTCTGCCCCACGCCAGGTCATGAGGTCGACCCCCAGTGAGTGCAAAATGTTTTTTTTTTGCACAAAATACAAACAGGTAATAACAATTTTTTCACTTTTTTATTTATTTTGCATTTTTTTTAGTTTTTTCAAAAAAATTATTAATAATTTAATTATTTTTGTATTTAAAATCAATTTTATTGTTAATTCAATTGATTTTTAAACAAATTTATTTTCTTATTAATAAATTTTATTGATTAAATTAATTTTTTTTTGCAAATTAAACAAAATAAAGAAAGGAAAAGCAAACCTAATTTTTGAACAAAAACAAAAAAGTGTTTTTTTTTTCTCCAAATAAAAGGGGGATGTAAGACAAAAAATAACACTATTTTTCTTGTAAAATTAGGGAGCCCTGAAATCTCCACAAAACCTTGTTAATTTTGCAAAATCGACGCGAGATAAAATCAAGAAATTTGATTCTTTCTTGCAAAATTGTAAGACAAGGAGACACAAAATTTGCAAAATCCAAAGTTATAATTTGTGCATTTGTTTTCTCCAAGGAGGAATATAACAAAAGAAATTTCCACTTTTTTTTTTAGCAAAACTAAGAAGATATGAAGACCTTGGGTCCATAAAAACCAAGTCGTGTGTCGACTGGTTCTAGAAAACCTTTCAAACGTGGGTCATGTGTCGACTTGACTTAATAGGAGTGTTACTTTGTTAATTTTTCAAATCAAAGGGGAAGACAAGAAATTGTATTTCTTTGAAAAATTGTAACACAAAGTGAGGAGCACTTAAAAATCAAACTTGTTTATTTTGCAACACAAAAAGGAAAGGCAATTGTTTTATCCCATATTCATTGCAAAATTGAAAAACAAGAGGAGATTTTGAATATCAAATTTTAAAGAACACAATATTATACTAAGAGGGGGGTGAATAGTATAAGACCACCTTTTACTTTTCTTTACAAATTAATATTACACAATGTATCAATAGCAATATCAACAGCAGTAATCAAAGCAATGCATAAATCACCACACACAATAGAGACACCAATTTAACGTGGTTCACCCAATGTGGGATATTCCATGGAGAAAATATTTCACTAAAATTTTCTCAAAAAATATCTTGGGAATATTTTTCCTATTACAATATTTATGGGCCTCTATCCAAAGGAGACACCAATCCCCTAATCAAGTTCATGGATCTCTATCCATAAGAGAACTCTTTCTCCTTAGATCTGGTTGGTGATCTTCTAGAAGAACTAGTGCCTCCACTGCACTGTCTTATGGATCTCTATCCACTAAGGACTCTTGCCCTCACACATAAGACCTATCTTCACTACCCTGGCTAATGGACCTCTATCCACTGGGGACTGTTGTCCTCTATACTCTATCACCTCCAAATCCTGCTCTCAGCTCTGTCACAAATTTATACTAAACACAATCATTAGGTCTAGCACAAATATACTCAATCCCTATCCTCAAATTTGCACTAAATATAGTCCATCGATCTAACACAAATCTGCTCAATATATATCATCAAATCTACACTAAACACAGTCCTTTGGTCTAGCACAAATCTACTCAATCTCTATCCTCTGATCTGCACAAAACATAGTCCTTCGATCTAGCACAAATCTGCTCGATCTTTATCCTCAAGTATGCACTAAAAATAGTCCTTCGATCTAGCACAAATATGCTCAATATTTGTCCTCAAATCTACACTAAACATAGTCCTTCAGTCTAGCACAAATCTATCCACAATATTTAACACAAAGATTGACTCAATCACAAATAAAATCTGCTAGATCTACCCCAAAGCTTAATTTAAGGTTTGAACAAATCAATCAACTTTTCTCTCAAGTCTTCCAAAAGACTTGTCTCAAATTTGCCTTGTAAGCTTCCACAAAAAACTCACACTAATATGTCCACAAGTCCTCTCTAGAACCTGTCCAATCTGCTTAGCAAGTCTTCAATAAGACTTACTTCAAATCCGCTCAACAAGTCCTCACTAGAACTTGTCCAATCTTCTCAAGTCTTTCCAAGACTTTCTTCAAATCTACTCAACAAGTCCTCACTAGAAATTGTCCAATATGCTCAACAAGTCTTCACCAATACTTTCTTCAAATATGCTCAAAAATTCCTCACTAGAACTTATCCAATATGTTCAATAAGTCTTCACCAAGACTTGCTTTAGATCTTTATTGTAAGCTTCCACAAAATCTTACTCACCTCAACTCAATCTAAGACAAAATATTTCTTCAATCACACAAATAAGCTTCACACAAAAACTTGTTCAATCTCACATAAACATATAGAGAATTATTAGAGACTCAATATGCTTCACACTCATCATAATTCTTAACCACTTTCAATCTCTTTCTCAAATCAAATAAGAATATAGAACAATTTGTTTCACAGAATTAGAACTATCACTTCAACACTTCCACTTGACTAGGCTCAATCAACTCCACTCAATCAATTACTCAATGAAATACTCCTTGCTTACAAACCCTAGTCCAAGCATATGAACACTCACTCAATTATTCCCAATAATTCTAATCAACCAATCTCACATAAAAATTATACTCATGTTCTTTCATAAACCCTAGTTCAATATATTTCACAACTTCACATAACAATGATACTCATGTTCTTGCACAAACCCTAATCATGCATATGAAGGTTCATTTAATATTTCCAACAATGCTTATCAAATAAGGTTTCTATATTCAACCTTTATTCCATAAAAACCTTTAACAATCAAACTCAACAATGCTTATCAAACAACCCTTTTCACTCCAACTTAGCATTCAAAACATTCAATAATCACTCACAAGGAAGATGTGCCCATACCTTTTTGTTTGATGAAGAAGTGCCCTTAAAAACTTGTCTCAATCACAATTATTCTCTTTATCAATTTTAAGGGTTAGGTAGTAAAAACCTTCTCAAAATTTAATCAATAATTTCCTCACAAATTATTTTCACCATTTACAACATGAGAACTCAATTAACCTTATTACTCATTTCAAATATTAAAAAAAATCAAACTTTATTTTGAAATAATATTCAAAACCATCTAATGCCTTATCACTCTATTCAATATTCTAATCACTAAAAATCACAATATAAAAAATCAACTTTCACAGCCCTTATATCTCCCTAAAAACCTTATGCTAAAACAACCTTAGAACAAAAAATAAATTTTAAAATTTTAAATACCTTTTGCCCTTGGTGGGAATCAAACCCATGCTACACTTCCACCAATGCCCTAGTTTTTAGTCTCACAATGACACTGAGAGGGGGGGTGAATCAGTGTGGCTCTTTAAAACTATAGACACCAAAACAGCACCAATCCGATTATGTGACAACAAGCACTGATCGCACTAACACACACAGCCCCTAGGGTAGCCCCCAGAGGTTAAACAGTGGTTCTAACCACTCACACAGCAGTTTTGCAAGTCAGGGATCAATTTGGCACCTTTTAGACACTTTATTGCTTATTCGTCCCACCCAGGGACGAGTGTGGATTTGTACTCGTCCTACCCAGGGATGAGTGCGAATTTATACTCGTCTCACCCAGAGACGATTATTAGCGCTCGCTCCGGGGTGGGACGAACACCAGGTTTGACCAGCAAAAAGTTAGACCTCAGCGCATGACAACTCAGAACTGCCACTTAGCTTTTCTTGCATGGCATAGGAGTGCGAGTGAGTTCTTTTGACAACTCATATCTGCCAATTGATTCTCCCTTCACTGCATGGGAATGGGAGTGACCTTTTTAAGACAACTTAGATTTGCCACTTAGCTATCCCTTCATTGCATGGGAGTGCAAGTGAGCTTTTCTAAAACATACAAAGACATGCACAGAGACAGTTAAGCAACCCTTAATCAAGAAGAAGTCTTCTTTTCACACAAAAAGCATTTATGCAAAGAAACACTTTTGCATGTTAATTCAAAGAGACCCCTTGGGTCTATAAAATGGTGAGTTTCCTCACCCAAAAGATATACCAAGTAGGAGCATTTTGAGCGACGAAGTGCTACTAATTCATTTACTTGCGATTTGTGTTTTCAACATCCATAATCTCTTAATCGAAAGAGAGGTTATTGGGTGATTTTTGAAGGCACGAATCAAGGACCAACACCAATTTTTCTAACCACAACATCCTACCAATTTGCCGACAACACATCACATCAGGTTTCGGACCCATCCCAAGCGGATTGGTGTCGAAACAAAGTTTCACCCGCAGGTGGTTTGCCTTCGGGCACCCCCCACTTTATTTCTTTTATAGTATTTAGCTAGTTTCATGTTTATGCTTTTGTCAAGTTATCATTTTAATTTAAATTCATTTTAACCATCGTTAGATTCATATTTTATTTTTCATACACAGGTGCTACTGATTCTTTGTTTTTTTCTTTGAACGTAGATTTGCAGCATTGGAGGAGCAGCGAGGAATCGACCTTTATCAACGCAAGCGGCGATGACGTTTTGGTTCGCCCATCTTATATGTGGGCACGCGGAAGAAGGAATTCTGAAACAAGTTGTAGAGATCAATATCTAACGCTCTTATCCCCTAAAAAGGAAGGAGACGCATTGTAACACAAATTGAAAAGAATATCAATAAAAAGGGCCATAGTTTATATTGCTTTTATATCTTGTGTTCATTCATTTGTGTTCTTTCCTTTTAATACAATTTTGTTTAGTATTTCCTTTTTGTTTCTGGAATCTCGTGTTTTCAATGGCGATCATGGTGGGACTATGGCGATCTCGTGTTTAGTATACAACTCATTTCATTCATTTCATATGCCTACATCATACAAATTAGAAACATCACATTAATAACCGCCTCTGCATACATCAAACACATACATAAAAAACATGCCACAAAAAAAAAAAAACAAACACAACAAAACAACCAAAATATAAAAATGACAAATGCCAACAAAACCACTAAAAATTATCGGACAAAAGTGCTCTTGCACTTAACCTCCTGGCATAAGAAAACTGATGTCGGGGTCTACCTTGTCGCTATCCTACTCCCCAAGAAGGCTACCATAGCCGGACCGCTCCATGGGAAGATGGATTTTTGCCAATGTTAACCCCAAATGGCATCCCAAAATGGGTTCACACCCACCAAAAATACGTCAGAATGTTTGGAAACTGCTTTCGCATTAAACGAAAAACATCTGAAGGCACCCTCACTTAAGTCATCTTGGGTCAAGCGACTCGTCACTTTTCTCATGGTAGTCATTCCTTCATCGATTCGTCGCTTGAGGGGGTAGTCACACTTAAGTCACCAATCAACAAACACACACCCAATCAAGGCAATGGCATGCATTCAAAGAATCATTGACAAAAACAATCATGCTCCTACTTGGGGCAGCAAACAAGCAATTATCACAAACTGATTAAACACTTGGCATTCCTGAAGAATGAACACAAGGTTCCCCCATGGATGAAATGTTGCGCCCTTTGCCTATTCATGATTGATCAATGTCCAAGCTCAAGTCACACCTCACCAAAATAGGTTAATACTTGATTTAAGTTCCTTAGCTCATCAGAAGCAAGGATTCAAGAATGCATGCCCTTTCCATACTTGGGGCATCAAAATTTGGTTAGGTTACCAAGAAACCCTAATCATTAGTGCTTTGGTTATCTATTTTTTGCTCAGCACTACACCATGTGCAATGCTTCCCAAAAAGGGGCATCTGTAGACACCAAAACAACATCAATCCGATTATGTGACAACAAGCACTGATCGCACTAACACACATAGCCCCCAGGGTAGCCCCCAGAGGTTAAATAGTGGTTCTAACCACTTACACAGCAGTTTTGCAAGTCAAAAATCAATTTGGCACCTTTTAGACACTTTATTTCTTATGCGTCCCACCTAGGGACGAGTGCGAATTTGTACTCATTCTACCCAGGGACGAGTATGGATTTATACTCGTTTCACCTAGGGATGATTATTAGCGCTTGCTTCTGGGTGGGACGAACGCCAGGTTTGACCAGCAAAAAGTCAGACCTCGGCGCATGACAACTCAGAACTGCCACTTAGCTTTCCTTGCATGGCATAGGAGTGCGAGTGAGTTCTTTTGACAACTCATATCTGCCAATTGACTCTCCCTTCACTGCATGGGAATGGGAGTGAGCTTTTTAAGACAACTTAGATTTGCCACTTAGCTATCCCTTCATTGCGTGGGAGTGCAAGTGAGCTTTTCTAAAACATACAAAGACATGCACAGAGGCAGTTAAGAAGCCCTTGATTAAGAAGAAGTCTTCTATTCACAAACAAAAGCATTCATGCAAAGAAACACTTTTGCATGATTAATTCAAAGAGACCCCTTGGGTCTATAAAATGGTGAGTTTCCTCACCCAAAAGATATACCGAGCAGGAGCATTTTGAGTGACGAAGTGCTACTAATTCATTTACTTGTGATTTGTGTTTTCAACATCCATAATCTCTTAATCGAAAGAGAGGTTATTGGGTGACTTTTGAAGGCACGAATCAAGGACCAACACCGATTTTTCTGACCACAACATCCTACCAATTTTCCGACAACACATCACATCAGGTTTCAGACCCATCCCAAGCGGATTGGTGTCGAAACAAAGTTTCACCCGCGGGTGGTTTGCCTTCGGGCACCCCCCGCTTTATTTATTTTATAGTATTTAGCTAGTTTCATGTTTATGCTTCTGTCAAGTTATCATTTTAATTTAAATTCATTTTAACCATCGTTAGATTCATCTTTTATTTTTCATACACAGGTGCTACTGATTCTTTGTTTGTTTCTTTGAACGCAGATTTGCAGCATTGGAGGAGCAGCAAGGAATCGACCTTTATCAACGCAAGCGGCGACGACGTTTTGGTTCGCCCATCTTATATGTGGGCACGCGAAAGAAGGAATTCTGAAACAAGTTGTAGAGATCAATATCTAACGCTCCTATCCCCTAAAAATGAAGGAGACGCATTGTAACACGAATTGAAAAGAATATCAATAAAAATGGCCATAGTTTATATTGCTTTTATATCTTGTGTTCATTCATTTGTGTTCTTTCCTTTTAATACAATTTTGTTTAGTATTTCCTTTTTGTTTTCGGAATCTCGTGTTTTCAAAAACTTAAAAACTTCAACTCTTAAAGCCAAAACAATGAAAACTTAAAACCACATAAAGCAAATATAACAAGAGAGCATCACACAACACAAGATGTACCGAGGTTCACCAGTTTTGGCTACTCCTCAAAAATTGACTGTTTGGACTCCCATCCAAATCCAGCCTTTGCAAAATATCAATTTTACAATCAATTTACCAGCACCCACTGGAAGGAGCACCAACCCCTGATTTATCTGCACCAACAGAAAGGAGCACCAACCCCTAATTTATCTGCACCAATAGAAAGGAGCACCAACCCCTAATTTATCTGCACCAACAGAAAGGAGCACCAACCCCTAATTCCAAGCACCAACTTGGACTGCAATTTTGAAACTATAAGATTGACATAAAAATGCCTTCGCTTTTACAAGACCCTGACTGGTCTATTGCTAACCCAACCTCTCTCACTATTCACCAAAACATCACACACACTTAAGGCTCTGCTTACTGCACTTTTATAGCCCTCTTACAGCCCTCTTGTTGTGCTTCTTACTACATTCTTACGGCTCTCATGGCTCTGCCTAACGCTCTCTTACGGCACTCTTCCAACCCTCTTTTTGCAGCACTTTCACCTTTATTTTTAGCAACATGTAATTCTCCATGCAGACCTCCTTTTATAACAAAGTTCTGATTCTATTTTTAACTTCCATATTTTTGCATGCAACTTATTAATAGAAACTTCTATATGTAACTCCTTTATCACACAATATTCTCTCATGCATCCTATTAATAGTTACGGCTCTTTGTTTGGTCTTCGACTGATGACTTTCAGTTTAACCGTCGCTCGATGCTTTCACTCCGTAATTGGCCCTATAACTATCATTCTGACTTCAGTTCACTATTCTTATTTTAGTTGCATGATTTTTCTCTATAACTACACCTATAACTGACGTACTAACTTCAGTTAACTCTTCTTATTTTAGCTGCATGATTTTCTTCTGCAACTGCACCTGTAACTACCGTATAACTTCAGTTAACTATCACATATCTTATTTCGGTTGGGTTCTCTTCTTAGCTCATGCCAAAGTGACCTATCACAAAATCATGACACTTCTGCCTCTTTGTCCTCTTCTCGACTTTCGCCCATGAAAACACATGTCGCGATATCACGACACTTTCACCTCCTTGCTACTTTTCTTTTCTTCTACCCACGAAAACACAACATGTCACGATATCGTGACACTTTCGCCTCCTTGCTACTTTTCTTTGCTTCAACCTGAAAACACAACATGTCACGATATCGTGACACTTTCGCCTCCTTGCTACTCTTCTTGGCTTGTACCAACGAAAACACAACATGTCACGATATCGTGACACTTTCACCTCCTTACTCTTCCTCTTTACTTTTGTCACGATATCGTGACACTTCTGCCTTCTTACTTTCTCTCTCCTCCTTTAGTCGCGAAAATGCGACATGTCACGATATCGTGACACTTTCTCTCCTTTGCTCTTTCTCTTGCCTTCAGGTCATGAAAACGTGACATGTCGTGATATCGCGACACTTTTTCTCCTTAGCTCTTTCTCTTGCCTTCAGGTCATGAAAACCCGACATGTCACGATATCGTGACACTTTTTCTCCTTAGCTCTTTCTCTTGCCTTTGGGTCACGAAAACCCGACATGTCACGATATCGTGACACTTTTTCTCCTTAGCTCTTTCTCTTCCTTCCAACATGTCACGAAATCATGACACTTTTTCTCCTTAGCACTTTCTCTTGCAATATGTCATGAAATCGCAACACTTTTTCTTTTGTACTATCTCTCTTGCAATATGTCACGAAATCATGACACTTTTTCTTCCGTACAATCTCTCTTGCAATATGTCACGAAATCGTGACACTTTTTCTTTTGGACTCTCTCTCCTGCAATATGTCATGAAATCGTGACACTTTTTCTTTCGTACAATCTCTCTTGCAATATGTCACGAAATCGTGACACTTTTTCTACTTGCCTCTCTCTCCTGCAATATGTCACAAAATCGTGACACTTTTTCTTCCGTACAATCTCTCTTGCAATATGTCACAAAATCGTGACACTTTTTCTACTTGCCTTTCTCTCTTCCAACATGTCACGAAATCATGACACTTTTTCTACTTGCCTTTTTCTCTTCCAACATGTCACGAAATCATGATAGTTTTTCTTGCTTGCGCTTTCTCTTCGAACATGTCATGAAATCATGACAATTTTTCTTGCTTGCGCTTTCTCTTCGAACATGTCATGAAATCGTGATAGTTTTTCTTGCTTGCGCTTTCTCTTCGAACATGTCACGAAATCGTGATAGTTTTGCTTGCTTGCGCTTTCTCTCCGAACATGTCACGAAATCGTGACAATTTTTCTTTCTTCTCAACATGTCACGATATCGCGACAGTTTTTCTTTCTTGCTCAACATGTCGCGATATCATGATAGTTTTTCTTTCTTGCTCAACATGTCGCGATATCATGACAGTTTTTCTTTCTTGCTCAACATGTCGCGATATCGCGACAATTTTCTTCCTTGTGATTTTATTTTGATTTTTAGTATATGGGCCACTTCGATCTTTTGGAAAATCACTGTACATACTCTAAAGAACCTCTTAACTCCTATCCACTGCATCAACCGATCTGTCTGACTGTGTTGACAACAATGACAATATTGTTGCTGCACCTTGCTCAACAATCTCCCCCTTTGGAATTGTTGGCAACACACATGCAATTTCCTGTAATTCTTCTCCCCCTTTGACAATAATACCAAAGGGCTGCTGCAGACTCCCCCTGAGTCCATGCACAACATTCTCAGGCACAAATTATTACAGTTAGCAAAAATTACAAACATGAGCAAAAAGATAATCAAATATATAAATGCTCCCCCGAGAATGTGGTCCCGATAGCTAGTCAGTTCTTGGGAAACATGACCACTCCAATTTATTGCGAAGGTATCCACTACTGACTGGTGGACCTCTCTCCAATTGTTATATTATAGAAGACTATCTCTGCTGCACTGACTGGTGGACCTCTCTCCACTTGAAGAATCCTCACTCAGATCTATCTTCAACTATGTTGGCTGCTGGATCTCTATCCATTGAGACTCTATCCTCTGTACTCTATCAATAGGCTCACACAGAACCTGCTTAACAAGCTCACATAGAACTTGTCCAATGCTGAATAACAAGCTCATACAAAACCTGTCCAAATCTGCTCCAACAAGCTCACTAAGAACTTGTCCAAATCTACTCTAGTAAGCTCACCAAGAACTTGCCCAAATCTGCTCTAGAAATCTGTCCCAACACTATCCTCAAATATTTCCCAAAGGCCTTCTCAAAGGCTCAATCAATCATGCTCAAGTAGTACTCAAAATGAACTCAACAATGAATGATGGAATAATACAAACAAAAACACTTCCACATAACTTGACTAGGCTCAAATCAAATCAACTCAACCAATCATCACAAGGGACAACTCTCTCTCACACAACCCTAGTCCAAGTATGTATCAACCAACTCAAACATTTCCAACAATGCTCAACCACAAATATCACATAACAATGATACTCATGTTCTTTTCTAACTCAAGTTCTTTCACAACCAATGGGCTTCAACCACTATGCTTATAACTCTTCCCCACCTTCCTCAACTTTTTAACATCGACAATCTCCACATAATTTCTTTAGCCTCTTGATTGCCACCTCCTCCGTGACTAACGACTTTGCCTCGCATCCATTGTGCAGCTCAATGTCTCTGGTTTCTAATAGCTGCCATGAATGTTTTCATCATCTGCGTAGGTATTGATAGTGGACCATTATATCTAGCATTGGAACCTCAATCTACGTGTAGTCATCAACACTCGATATTCTGCTTCTTGCTAGGGCATATGTTAGGGCTACTCAATGTCTTTGCCTTGCATGTGCCAATTTGCACTCTTGACCAACTGGGTGCTAGTGCCACTATTTGCTTTGACTCTGGCATCTCTTTGACAATTGCTACTTCTTTAGAGAAAATTAATGCTCTCTTATACCAAACGATGTGTTGTATTTTTGGTTAAGAAACGCATGCCTTCCCATTCACAACATGGATTCTATTTTATCTGTAGATTGGGAATGTTACAGGCTTCAAAACAAGCACCTGCCAGCTTATGCTTCCATGACACGTCGACCTATGCTGCATGTTCTATCTCAGATAGCGCCTATCAGCTGCTGCATCGAAAACCTAGTTGTTCACCATGTTGTTCTGTTGAAGCACATCAGTTTGATACTATCTCCACAAACATCTACATGAACTGAAACACATTTTGACAACTATACGACAACTCCCCGACTACTTTCCTTTCATCCTCAGATATCCACACAAATACATAGGAGCATTAAAATAAAACTTTAACATTGCTCCCCCTGAGGATGTGCTACCTGGAGTTGCTTAGTGCAATAGAGGAGTAATCTCCTTCAGTCCAAGGAGACACGATTTCCTCTCTTCTTTCTTTCTCCAATATTTCTTGAACTTAGGCTGAAGGTTTTCAACTGCATCCCTATTTTGAACCTTTTCGTGAACTTGAACATTTCTCTTGGGTGGTTGTCTCTTGTACATCCTTGATGGATGATTATTTTCCTTTCTTTGATGCACATGATTTCTTCCCTGTCTGTGTTGCATTCTTTGCGTCTGATGAAATCTACTGTCTTGCCTTAGATTAGATACAAAAGTTCTTGGACAAGACCTTGCTATGTGCCCATGACCATTACATTTAAAACATTGCACATGGTGTTCAACCGGAATAACAGATGTATTTCTACCAACATAACTCTTTGATCTATTATTCAATCCACAATAAATTGCCTTGTGACCATAATGGTTGCATCTAAAACAATAGCCATTAAAAGCATTATTATGAATAAAGTGAGAGTGATAGAACCTCTTTTGTTGTGGTTGCTTTGCTGTAGATCTCCTTTGAGATTTTCTTCCTTTTGAGGATTCAACTTCAAGCTTTTCTTGCTTTGATCCTTCACTAGTGGATTTCTTCTTCTCTGCAGATTTAGAAGATGAAGGTTGTTCAGCTTCACATCCAAGACCAAGCTTACACATGGGGCTTCTTTGTTGCCTTATCATTTTATCTAGCAACTCTGTGCTCTTCTCAAATTTGAGATTTGTATTGGCCTCTTCTAGTTGTTTCCTCAATAACACAATCTCCTCTTCTTGTTTGCAGCAAACAATCTCTTTCTCATTGATCTGTGACTTCAAGGCTTCTTCTAGTTTCTTGGCTTTATGAATTTGTAAGAAGAGATCTTCAATATTACCCTCATATTCTTCCAACTTCTTGGACAGTCTTTTGTTCTTTTTCCTTTCTAAACCCAACTCTTCAAGTGCAGCGATCAACTCACCTTCTAGATCTACTTCAACCTCTAGGTTTTCATCACATACTTGTTCTTTTTCTATTTTTTCTTCTTTGAGTGCCATATAAAGAACTTCACCTGTTTCCTCTTAGAATCCTCACCTGCAATTGTCTTCTCGATGAACCGACATTCTTGGAGATGAAACTTTTCTTCTTGAAGTTGCCTTTTCTGAAATTTTTTTTGTTCTTCCAGTCACTTCTTTCTTGGTGCGATCCTTCATCACTTATGTTCTTCTCATTAAGTGGAAATTTAGTCTGCAAGATGCCCAATGCCTCCACAATTGAAACATTTAAATGGTAACTTTCCTCCTGTATTTTCCTTTTCCCATTTTTAGTTTTCGAACAAAGTTTGCTTCCATTTCATCTGATGTCTCTTCTTCCTCGGATTCTTGTTTTGCTTTTATATTTTTATGTGCTTTAAAAGTAGCTTCTCTGTCTGTGGGTTTAGTTTTTCCTATTCTCATCTCATATGCAGTCAAAGAACCATGCATCTCATCCATACTAAAAGTATTTAGATCTTTAGCTTCTTCTATTGCTGAAACTTTAGAATCAAATCTTTGGGGAAGAGATCTTAGTACCTTTTTCATGACGATAGCATCTTCCATTTCCTCGTCGAGTCCTCTAATCGCATTAATGATTCCATTAACTCTCAGCATGTATGCCTCTATGTTCTCATCGTCATTCATATTTAATGCTTCGAACTGAGCTCGATGCGTTTGTAACTTGGCCTCCTTGATCTTGTCGTCTCCTTCATGAATGCTCTTTAGTTTGTCCCATATGTCTTTTGCCATTTTACAACTCATAATCTTTATCAGTTCATTGTCCATTAAACCGCACATGATAGCATTCTTTGCTTTAGAGTTATTCTCAAATAGTTTCTTACCGACAACATCGGTTGGAGGAGTGGTGGGTATTGTGTATCCACTATCTACTGAATCCCAAATGTCGTATCCCAAAGCACAAAGATATGTCTGCATCCTGAGTTTCCAAAATGTGTAATTAGTTCTATCCAACAATGGTGCTTTGTTTGATGAGAAGCCTTCACCACCTGCCATTGCATACTAATCCAAGATCAACCCTAGCTGATTTAGCCTGATAAGGGAAACTGGCTCTGATACCAATTGTTAGTCTCACAATGACACTGAGAGGGGGGGTGAATCAGTGTGGCTCTTTAAAACTTAAAAACTTCAACTCTTAAAGCCAAAACAATGAAAACTTAAAACCACATAAAGCAAATATAACAAGAGAGCATCACACAACACAAGATGTACCGAGGTTCACCAGTTTTGGCTACTCCTCAAAAATTGACTGTTTGGACTCCCATCCAAATCCAGCCTTTGCAAAATATCAATTTTACAATCAATTTACCAACACCCACTGGAAGGAGCACCAACCCCTGATTTATCTGCACCAATAGAAAGGAGCACCAACCCCTAATTTATCTCGCACCAACAGAAAGGAGCACCAACCCCTAATTTATCTGCACCAACAGAAAGGAGCACCAACCCCTAATTCCAAGCACCAACTTGGACTGCAATTTTGAAACTATAAGATTGACATAAAAATGCCTTCGCTTATACAAGACCCTGACTGGTCTATTGCTAACCCAACCTCTCTCACTATTCACCAAAACATCACACACACTTAAGGCTCTGCTTACTGCACTTTTACAACCCTCTTACAACCCTCTTACTACGCTTCTTACTACATTCTTACAGCTCTCACGGCTCTGCTTAACGCTCTCTTACGACACTCTTCCAACCCTCTTTTTGTAGCACTTTCACTCTATTTTTAGCAATATTTAATTCTCCACGCAGACCTCCTTTTATAACAAAGTTTTGATTCTATTTTTAACTTCCATATTTTTACATGCAACTTATTAATAGAAACTTCTATATGTAACTCCTTTATCACACAGTATTCTCTCATGCATCCTATTAATAGTTACGACTCTTTGTTTGGTCTTCGACTGATGACTTTCAGTTTAACCATCGCTCGATGCTTTCACTCCGTAACTGGCCTCGTAATTGTCGTTCTGACTTCAGTTCACTATTCTTATTTTAGCTGCATGATTTTTCTCTGTAATTGCACCTGTAATTGACGTACTGACTTTAGTTAACTCTTCTTATTTTAGCTGCATGATTTTCTTCTACAACTGCACCTATAACTGTCATATAACTTCAGTTAACTATCACATATCTTATTTCAACTAGGTTCTCTTCTTAGCTCATGCCAAAGTGACCTATCATAAAATCATGACACTTCTGCCTCTTTGTCCTCTTCTTTGCTTTCGCCCATGAAAACACATGTCACGATATCGTGACACTTTCGCCTCCTTGCTACTTTTCTTTGCTTGAACCCACGAAAACACATGTCGTGATATCACGACACTTTCGCCTCCTTGCTACTTTTCTTGGCTTGAACCCATAAAAACACAACATGTCATGATATCGCGACACTTTCGCCTCCTTGCTACTCTTCTTGGCTTGTACCCAAAAACACAACATGTCGCGATATCACGACACTTTCGCCTCCTTACTCTTCCTCTTTACTTTTGTCATGATATCGCAACACTTCTGCCTTCTTACTTTCTCTCTCCTCCTTAAGTCACGAAAATGCGACATGTCACGATATCGTGACACTTTCTCTCCTTTGCTCTTTCTCTTGCCTTCGGGTCATGAAAACTCGACATGTCACGATATCGTGACACTTTTTCTCCTTAGCTCTTTCTCTTGCCTTCGAGTCACAAAAACTCGACATGTCATGATATCATGACACTTTTTCTCCTTAGCTCTTTCTCTTGCCTTCGGGTCATGAAAACCCGACATGTCACGATATCATGACACTTTTTCTCCTTAGCTCTTTCTCTTGCCTTCTGCACAAACACATGTCACAAATCGTGACACTTTTTCTTTTGGACTCTCTCTCCTGCAATATGTCACGAAATCGTGACACTTTTTCTTCCATACAATCTCTCTTGCAATATGTCGCAAAATCGTGACACTTTTTCATTCGTACAATCTCTCCTACAATATGTCACGAAATCGTGACACTTTTTCATTCGTACAATCTCTCTTGCAATATGTCACGAAATCGTGACACTTTTTCTTTCGTACTATCTCTCTTGCAATATGTCACGAAATCATGACACTTTTTCTTCCGTACAATCTCTCTTGCAATATGTCACGAAATCGTGACACTTTTTCTACTTGCCTTTTTCTCTTCCAACATGTCACGAAATCGTGACACTTTTTCTACTTGCCTTTTTCTCTTCCAACATGTCACGAAATCATGACAGTTTTTCTTGCTTGCGCTTTCTCTTCGAACATGTCATGAAATCGTGATAGTTTTTCTTGCTTGCACTTTCTCTTCGAACATGTCATGAAATCATGACAATTTTTCTTGCTTGCGCTTTCTCTCCGAACATGTCATGAAATCATGATAGTTTTGCTTGCTTGCGCTTTCTCTCCAAACATGTCGCGAAATCGTGACAGTTTTTCTTTCTTCTCAACATGTCGCGATATCATGATAGTTTTTCTTTCTTGCTCAACATGTCGCGATATCGCGACAGTTTTTCTTTCTTGCTCAACATGTCGCGATATCGCGACAGTTTTTCTTTCTTGCTCAACATGTCGCGATATCGCGACATTTTTCTTCCTTGTGATTTTCTTTTGATTTTTAGTATATGGGCCACTTCGATCTTTTGGAAAATCACTGTACATACTCTGAAGAACCTCTTAACTCTTGTTCTGAAGAACCTCTTAACTCCTGTCCACTGCATCAACCGATCTGTCTGACTGTGTTGACAACAATGACAATACTGTTACTGCACCTTGCTCAACACTAGCTACGACTCCAACCACCGTGTGAGCTAGGTGCTCACCTTGGGAGCAAAGAGCACCACATGCTCTATATCCTTCCCTCTTGGTGCCTAAACCAAAAAGAGTGCACTGCTTCCTTTGGTGCCCAAACAAAACTCTCACCAAAACTACCATCGAGATTCGATCGCATGGGTCCTCCCACTTGCCAAAGCACTAAGTCATAATCGCTTGCCACCAGGCCAACCCGCCATATGGATATGAGGCTTAGAGCCTCACCAAACTTATTCCTTCGTTGGCGCACACAAGACAAAAAATTTTGTCTTCTTCCTCGCATGAAATCGCATAAATCACATTAATCGTAGGCTTAGAATAATTCGAATGAAGGTAAGATTTTTGCCACTAAGGCATATGGTATTTATACCATTATGCCACCATAGTTTTTAGACGTCGATGGAGGGATTTTATTCATGACGTCGGTGCATTTCTTTTTGCCTTGCAACCCTAACTTTAGGGTTAATTAAATTATATTATAATTTAATTAATAATAAAATTATTATAATTAACTTATAATTAATTTAATAACCATAGGGTTAATTAAATTAAATTACAAATTAATTTATAATGAAATTATTATAATTAATTTTAATTATTCTTTAGGTCTTTCCATTAGACCTTTAATATTATAATAAAATATTATAATATTATTTTTCTTGGGCCTTCTAACTTCTCCTGTAGACCTTATCTGATCACCTTCTTATTTATGAAATTGACTCTTGAAATCCTTCCTCTTGCACTGCTCACTGAAACTGACTTTTGACATCAATGACAACAAATCTTGCTCATATTTCCAACAATATCCCCCTTTGTCATTGATGGCAACCCATTTTCCTTTTACCATTCCTTTTACCTTTTTCTATTATGCTCCCCTTGAGAAATTGCTCCCCTGACTGAATGCTCTCCCCCTAACTCAAATCTCCTCCCCTTTGTCATCAATGGCAAAGGGTCACCTTTGGGGCTCGAGGCTAAGAATGAGACTCTTAGCTTAGCCCCTCCCCCACCTCCTCTTGAGGTGGTTAATTTTGGGGTGGGAGTATTTCTACTCCCAACATGCACTGATATTTTCCTTTGTCCACTTTCCTCCTCATCTGATCCTTCTGATTCCTCTGACTATTTCTGTTCCTGCTTGTCTCTAGAATTTTTGCTCTACACCACTTTGTTGTATGTCCATCATTATTGCACTTATAACACTTAATGTTATTATTCCTTGGAGGTGCAAATGTCTTGGGATTTCTCTTGGTGAAGCCATATCTATTCCTATCATGAACCCTACAATTCATTGCCTTGTGACCAAACTGATTACAAGAGTAGCAATACCCTTGAAATAGCTACATGTTTTTGAAGTTTCCATATTCCTATTTTCCATGTGTCCTGCACTGAGAAGCCTTGTGCCCAAACCTGTGACATGAGAAGCATCATCCATTGAAACTACCTTGCCTTGACCTCATTGGTCTTTTAGTCTATTTTACCCTATGTTGGTTCCTGTTCCATATGTTCCTCATTTGTGCATTGTTCCTTTCTTTGTTGAACTTTCTATTATCCAACTCTTCCTCAGAAGTCTCACTTTCTCTTACACTCTCTTCTTCTAAAGTTTCTTCTTCTTTAGAACTTGAGATTGACTCCTCTCCTTGTTTCTTTTGTACTTGTTCAAAACCAAGTCCTATTTTGCTTGATGTAGGTTTTTGTGTCTTGATAATCTTATCCAAATTCTTTGAGCTTCTCCCAAACCTATGTAACCTATCCTTAGACTCTTTTACTTCCTTCCTTAGTGAAGCTACTTCATGCTCTAACCTTTCACATTCTAAGACCTTTTCTTCTAACCTATCTTTGAACTTCCTTGTCTTAGCCATTGACTTATTTAGATCCTCTATAAGCTTTCCTTTCTCTTCATCACATTCTTGAAACTAAAGCTTAAGTTGGGAGTTTTGCTTTCTTACCTTCTTTAATGCATCAATAGCATGAATAAGCTCTCCCTCAAGATCAACTTCTCCCTTCTATGATTCTTCCTCTATTTTTTTGCCTTTGAAAACATCTTCATTCTTTTCTGACTTGTCTTCTATAGGATCACCTCCTTCTTCTTCTAGTGCCATAAGAAGATTCTCTTTTGGTCCTTCAAATGTATCTTCATATTCATCATCACTGAAACTGAATCCATTCTTTGTACAACTATCCTCAAGATGACCAAAGTTACCACATCTAAAACATTTGAGGATTATTGGTGTCCTTTTCCTAACCACTTCTTTTTATTTTTCCAAAAATAGAACTTCATCTCTATCATTATCTGAGGAACTATCATCACTATCACTTGAGTACTTACTTACCTTATCTGCATAGAAACTCTTCTTATGCCTCTGGAAAAACTTCTTCCCTTGTGTACCTTGTCCATCCCTATTTTTCTTTTGGTACCTATGCCTTCCTGCATCCCTGTTCTTATGATCCTGTTTCTCATCACCACTGCTATTTCTAGCTTCTGGACAATCAGATGCATAGTGACCATATTTTCCACATTTAAAACATCTAACTAATTTTGTACCTTTATACTTTCTTGAGTCCTTGTTCCTTCTACCATAATTGGCTTCTTCATCACTGGATAGCTCATTGCTTGAATCTGACTTCTTACCCTTAGTCTTCTTAGTGGCTTTGAATGTTGCTTCTTTCTGGGGAATAGGTTCCTCTTTTATTCTTATCTCAAATGTTGTGAGAATGCCATGTAATTCATCTCTTGTCAAAAGATCAATATCTTTCGACTCTTCTATAGCTGAAATATTTTCACTAAACCTTTTTGGAAGTGACCTTAGAATCTTATCACACACATCAAGTTCTGAAACTTCAAGCCCAAGTCCTTGCATGGAGCTAACAACTTCATCCACATGAAGTAGATATGTAGAAATATTTTCCTCATCCTTCATTTTTAGATCTTCAAATGCTCTTTTGAAGTTTTGCAACTTGGCCCTTTTGACCTTTTTATCTCCTTCATATATGCCTTGCAACTTATCCCAAATTTCCTTTGCTGATTTGCAATGCATAATCTTTATAAACTCTATTTCACGCAAGCCCTTTTGAATTGCATTCATTGCTCTTGAATTATAATGATGTAGAAGCTTACCATATTTATCTATAGGTGGAGTTGTTGGTGGTGTGTATCCATTTTCAACTGCTTCCCACACTTCATTTCCAAGTGCCATTAGATGAAACTTCATCCTTGTGCTCCATAGTGTATAATTATTCCCATCGAACAATGGTGCTGAATTTCTTGAGGATCCACTTTGAGAATCCATCTATGTTCTTGTAAGATTTTCCTTCAAGTTGTTAAACTCTTCTGAAGGAACCCACTCTGATACCAATTGAAGAACACAAGCTTATACTTGAGAGGGGGGTGAACAGTATAAGACCACTTTTTACTTTTCTTTCCAAATCAATATTATGCAATGTATCAATAGCAATATCAACAATAGTAATCAAAGCAATGCACAAATCACCACACACAATAGAGACACCAATTTAACGTGGTTCACCCAATGTGGGCTACTCCATGGAGAAAATATTTCACTAAAATTTTCTCAACAAATCTCTTGGGAATCCTTTCCCTATTACAATGTTTATGGACCTCTATCCAAAGGAGACACCAATCCCCTAATCAAGTTCATGGATCTCTATCCACAGGAGAACTCTTTCTCCTTAGCTCTAGTTGGTGATCTTCTAGAAGAACTGATACCTCCACTACACTAGCTTATGGATCTCTATCCACTGAAGACTCTTACCCTCACACAGAAGACCTATCTTCACTACCCTAGCTAATGGACCTCTATCCACTAGAGACTATTATCCTCTATACTCTATCACCTCCAAATATTACTCTCAACTCTATCTCAAATCTACACTAAACATAGTCCTTCGATCTAGCACAAATATGCTCAATATCTATCCTCAAATATACACTAAACATAGTCCTTCGATCTAGCACAAATATTCTCAATATCTATCCTCAAATATACACTAAACATAGTCCTTCGATCTAGCACAAATATACTCAATATCTATCCTCAAATATGCACTAAACTAGTCCTTCAGTCTAGCACAAATCTACTCAATATCTATCCTCAAATCTACACTAAACATAGTCCTTCGATCTAGCACAAATCTACTCAATATTTATCCTCAAATATTTTCTCAAGACTTAACACAAATCTTGACTCAATCACAAATCAACTCTACTAGATCTACCCCAAACCTTAACCTAAGGTTTGAACAAATCAATCAATCAACTCTACTCACAAGTCTTCTCTAAAGACTTGTCTCAAATCTCATTGTAAGCATCCACAAAACTCACACTAATCTATCCTCAATCTCCCCTCCCCCCCCCCCCCCCCCAATCTCAAGAAACATATAGAGAATTGTTAGAGACTCAATATGCTTCACACTCATCACAATGCTTAATCACTTTCAATCTCTTTCTCAAATCAAATTAGAATATAGAACAATTTGTTTCACAGAATTAGAACTATCACTTCAACACTTCCACTTGACTAGGCTCAATCAACTCCACTCAATCAATCACTCAATGAAATACTCCTTGCTTACAAACCCTAGTCCAAGCATATGAACACTCACTCAATTATTTCCAACAATGCTTATCAACCAATCTCACATAACAATGATACTCATGTTCTTTCACAAACCCTAGTTCAAGATAGTTCACAACTTCACATAACAATGATACTCATGTTCTTGCACAAACCCTAATCATGCATATGAAGGTTCATTCAATATTTCCAACAATGCTTATCAAACAAGGTTTTTATCATCAACTTTCACTCAAAAAAACCTTTAAAAATCAAACTCAACAATGCTTATCAAACAACCCTTTTCACTCCAACTTAGCATTCACAACATCCAACAATCACTCACAAGGAATATGTGCCCATACCTTTTTGTTTGATGAAGAAGTGCCCTTAAAAACCTGTCTCAATCACAATTATTCTCTTTGCCAATTTTAAGGGTTAGGTAGTAAAAACCTTCTCAGAATTTAATCAATAATTTCCTCACAAATTATTTTCACCATTCACAACATGAGAACTCAATTAACCTTATTACTCCTTTCAAATATTAAACAAAATAAAACTTTATTTTGAAATAACATTCAAAACCATCTAATGCCTTATCACTCCATTCAATATTCTAATCACCAAAAATCACAATATAAAAATCAACTTTCACAACCCTTATATCTCCCTAAAAACCTTATGCCAAACAACCTTAGGAAAAA
Source organism: Wollemia nobilis (assembly GCA_028583015.1). Taxonomy (NCBI): domain Eukaryota; kingdom Viridiplantae; phylum Streptophyta; class Pinopsida; order Araucariales; family Araucariaceae; genus Wollemia; species Wollemia nobilis. The sequence continues at coordinate 6,770,865 of JAQPPZ010000456.1, forward strand.
ATTAAATTTGAAAAATTTAAATACCTTTTGCCCTTGGTGGGAATCGAACCCACGTTGCGCTTCCACCAGTGCCCTAGCCATGGCTCCAACCACCGCGTGAGCTAGGCGCTCACCTTGGGAGCAAAGAGCACCACGTGCTCTATATCCTTCCCTCTTGGTACCTAAACAAAAATGTATTGCTTCCTTTGGCACCCAAACAAAACACTCACAAAACTACCATCGAGATTCGATCATGGGTCCTCCCACTTCCAAAGCCTAAGTCACAACCATTTGCCACCAGGCCAACCCATCGGATGGATATGAGGCTTAGAGCCTCACCAAATTTATTCCTTCACTAGCGCACACAAGACAAAAAATTTTGTCTTCTTCCTCACACGAAATCACATAAATCACATTAATCGTAGCCCTTTTAGAATTCGAACGAAGGTAAGATTTTTACCACTAAGGCATATGGTATTTATACCATTATGCCACCACAATTTTAGACGTCGATGGAGGGATTTATTCATGACATCGACACATTTATTTTTGCCTTGCAACCCTAACTTTAGGGTTAATTAAATTATATTATAATTTAATTAATAATAAAATTATTATAATTAACTTATAATTAATTTAATAACCATAGGGTTAATTAAATTAAATTACAAATTAATTTATAATGAAATTATTATAATTAATTTAATTTCTTTAGGTCTTTCCATTAGACCTTTAATATTATAATAAAATATTATAATATTATTTTTCTTGGGCCTTCTAACTTCTCTTGTAGACCTTATCTGATCACCTTCTTATTTCTGAAACTGACTCTTGAAATCCTTCCTCTTGCACTGCTCACTGAAACTGACTTTTGACATCAATGACAACAAATCTTGCTCATATTTCCAACAATCTCCCCCTTTGTCATTGATGGCAACCCATTTTCCTTTTACCATTCCTTTTACCTTTTTCTATTTTGCTCCCCCTGAGAAACTGCTCCCCTGACTGAATGCTCTCCCCCTAACTCAAATCTCTCCCCCTTTGTCATCAATGGCAAAGGGTCACCTTTGGGGCTCGGGGCTAAGAATGAGACTCTTAGCTTAGCCCCTCCCCCACCTCCTCTTGAGGTGGTTAATTCTAGGGTGGGAGTATTTCTACTCCCAGCATGCATTGATCTTTTCCTTTGTCCACTTTCCTCCTCATCTGATCCTTCTGATTCCTCTGACTATTTTTGTTCTTGCTTGTCTCTGGAATTTTTGCTCTACACCACTTTGTTGTATGTCCATCATTATTGCACTTATAACACTTAATGTTATTATTCCTTGGAGGTGCAAATGTCTTGGGATTTCTCCTAGTGAAGCCATATCTATTCCTATCATGAACCCTACAATTCATTGCCTTGTGACCAAACTGATTACAAGAGTAGCAATACCCTTGAAATAGTTACATATTTCTGAAGTTCCCATATTCCTATCTTTCATGTGTCCTGCACTAAGAAGCTTTGTGCCCAAACCTATGACATGAGAAGCATCATCCATTGAAATTACCTTGCCTTGACCCCATTGGTCTTTTAGTCTCTTTTACCCTATGTTGGTTCATGTTCCATCTATTCCTCATTTGTGCATTGTTCCTTTCCTTGTTGAACTTTCTATTATCCAACTCATCCTCAAAAGTCTCACTTTCTCTTACACTCTCTTCTTCTAAAGTTTCTTCTTCTTCAAAACTTGAGATTGACTCCTCTCCTTGTTTCTTTTGTACTTGTTCAAAACCAAGTCCTATTTTGCTTGATGTAGGTTTTTGTGTCTTGATAATCTTATCCAAATTCTTTGAGCTTCTCCCAAACCTGTGTAACCTATCCTTAGACTCTTTTACTTCCTTCCTTAGTGAAGCTACTTCATGCTCTAACCTTTCACATTCTAAGACCTTTGCTTCTAACCTATCTTTGAACTTCCTTGTCTTAGCCATTGACTTATTTAGATCCTCTATAAGCTTTCCTTTCTCTTCATCACATTCTTGAAACTGAAGCTTAAGTTGGGAGTTTTGCTTTCTTACCTTCTTTAATGCATCAAGAGCATGAATAAGCTCTCCCTCAAGATCAACTTCTCCCTTCTCTGATTCTTCCTCTATTTTTTTACCTTTGAAAACATCTTCATTCTTTTCTGACTTGTCTTCTATAGGATCACCTCCTTCTTCTAGTGCCATAAGAAGATTCTCTTCTAGTCCTTCAAATGTATCTTCATATTCATCATCACTAAAACTGAATCCACTCTTTGTACAACTATCCTCAAGATGACCAAAGTTACCACATCTAAAACATTTGAGGATTATTGGTGTCCTTTTCCTAACCACTTCTTTTTCTTTTTCCAGAAATAGAACTTCATCTCTATCATTATCTGAGGAACTATCATCACTATCAGTTGAGTACTTACTTGCCTTATCTGCATAGAAACTCTTCTTATGCCTCTGGAAAAACTTCTTCCCTTGTGTACCTTGTCCATCCCTATTTTTCTTTTGGTACCTGTGCCTTCCTGCATCCCTGTTCTTATGATCCTGTTTCTCATCACCACTGCTATTTCTAGCTTCTGGACAATCAGATGCATAGTGACCATATTTTCCACATTTAAAACATCTAACTGATTTTGTACCTTTATACTTTCTTGAGTCCTTGTTCCTTCTACCATAATTGGCTTCTTCATCACTGGATAGCTCATTGCTTGAATCTGACTTCTTACCCTTAGTCTTCTTAGTGGCTTTAAATGTTGCTTCTTTCTGGGGAATAGGTTCCTCTTTTATTCTTATCTCAAATGTTGTGAGAATGCCATGTAATTCATCTCTTGTCAAAATATCAATATCTTTTGACTCTTCTATAGCTGAAATATTTTCACTAAACCTTTTTGGAAGTGACCTTAGAATCTTATCACACACATCAAGTTCTGAAACTTCAAGCCCAAGTCCTTGCATGGAGCTAACAACTTCATCCACATGAAGTAGATATGTAGAAATATTTTCTTCATCCTTCATTTTTAGATCTTCAAATGCTCTCTTGAAATTTTGCAACTTTGCCCTTTTGACCTTTTTATCTCCTTCATATATGCCTTGCAACTTATCCCAAATTTCCTTTGCTGATTTGCAATGCATAATCTTTATAAACTCTATTTCACGCAAGCCCTTTTGAATTGCATTCATTGCTCTTGAATTATAATGATGTAGAAGCTTACCATATTTATCTGTAGGTGGAGTTGTTGGTGGTGTGTATCCATTTTCAACTGCTTCCCATACTTCATTTCCAAGTGCCATTAGATGAAACTTCATCCTTGTGCTCCATAGTGTATAATTGTTCCCATCGAACAATGGTGCTGAATTTCCTGAGGATCCACTCTGAGAATCCATCTGTGTTCTTGTAAGATTTTCCTTCAAGTTGTTAAACTCTTCCGAAGGAACCCGCTCTGATACCAATTGAAGAACACAAGCTTATACTGAGAGGGGGGTGAACAGTATAAGACCACTTTTTACTTTTCTTTCCAAATCAATATTATGCAATGTATCAATAGCAATATCAACAATAGTAATCAAAGCAATGCACAAATCACCACACACAATAGAGACACCAATTTAACGTGGTTCACCCAATGTGGGCTACTCCATGGAGAAAATATTTCACTAAAATTTTCTCAACAAATCTCTTGGGAATCCTTTCCCTATTACAATGTTTATGGACCTCTATCCAAAGGAGACACCAATCCCCTAATCAAGTTCATGGATCTCTATCCACAGGAGAACTCTTTCTCCTTAGCTCTAGTTGGTGATCTTCTAGAAGAACTGCTACCTCCACTACACTAGCTTATGGATCTCTATCCACTGAAGACTCTTGCCCTCACACAGAAGACCTATCTTCACTACCCTAGCTAATGGACCTCTATCCACTAGAGACTATTATCCTCTATACTCTATCACCTCCAAAGCTTACTCTCAGCTCTATCTCAAATCTACACTAAACACAGTCCTTTGATCTAGCACAAATATGCTCAATATCTATCCTCAAATATACACTAAACATAGTCCTTCGATCTAGCACAAATATGCTCAATATCTATCCTCAAATCTATACTAAACATAGTCCTTCGATCTAGCACAAATATGCTCAATATCTATCCTCAAATATACACTAAACATAATCCTTCGATCTAGCACAAATATCTCAATATCTATCCTCAAATCTACACTAAACATAGTCCTTCGGTCTAGCACAAATCTCTCAATTTATCTCATCCTAAATACCTTCAAATCTATCCTCAAGCCTTAACACAAAGCTTGACTCAATCACAAATCAACTCTGCTAGATCTACCCCAAACCTTAACCCAAGGTTTGAACAAATCAATCAATCAACTCTGCTCACAAGTCTTCTCAAATACTTATCTCAAATCTACTTGTAAGCTTCCACAAAATCTCACACTAATCTATCCACAAGTCTTCACCAAGACTTCCTCAACTCCCCACAAGTCCTCACTAGAACTTGTCCAATCTCTCAACAAGTCTTCACCAAGACTTACCTCAAATCTATTGTAAGCTTCCACAAAAGCTTACTCACCTCAACTCAAACAAGCTTCACACAAAAACTTGTTCAATCTCACAGAAACATATAGAGAATTGTTAGAGACTCAATATGCTTCACACTCATCACAATTCTTAATCACTTTCAATCTCTTTCTCAAATCAAATTAGAATATAGAACAATTTGTTTCACATAATTAGAACTATCACTTCAACACTTCCACTTGACTAGGCTCAATCAACTCCACTCAATCAATCACTCAATGAAATACTCCTTGCTTACAAACCCTAGTCCAAGCATATGAACACTCACTCAAATATTTCCAACAATGCTTATCAACCAATCTCACATAACAATGATACTCATGTTCTTTCACAAACCCTAGTTCAAGATAGTTCACAACTTCACATAACAATGATACTCATGTTCTTGCACAAACCCTAATCATGCATATGAAGGTTCATTCAATATTTCCAACAATGCTTATCAAACAAGGTTTCTATCTTCAACCTTTCATTCAGAAAAACCTTTAAAAATCAAACTCAACAATGCTTATCAAACAACCCTTTTCACTCCAACTTAGCATTCACAACATCCAACAATCACTCACAAGGAAGATGTGCCCATACCTTTTTGTTTGATGAAGAAGTGCCCTTAAAAACCTGTCTCAATCACAATTATTCTCTTTGCCAATTTTAAGGGTTAGGTAGTAAAAACCTTCTCAGAATTTAATCAATAATTTCCTCACAAATTATTTTCACCATTCACAACATGAGAACTCAATTAACCTTATTACTCCTTTCAAATATTAAACAAAATAAAACTTTATTTTGAAATAACATTCAAAACCATCTAATGCCTTATCACTCCATTCAATATTCTAATCACCAAAAATCACAATATAAAAATCAACTTTCACAACCCTTATATCTCCCTAAAAACCTTATGTCAAAACAACCTTAGGAAAAAATTAAATTTGAAAAATTTAAATACCTTTTGCCCTTGGTGGGAATCGAACCCACGTTGCGCTTCCACCAATGCCCTAGTCACGGCTCCAACCACCACGTGAGCTAGGCGCTCACCTTGGGAGCAAAGAGCACCACGTGCTCTATATCCTTCCCTCTTGGCGCCTAAACAAAAATATGCTACTTCCTTTGGCGCCCAAAAAAACACTCACGAAAACTACCATCGAGATTCGATCATGGGTCCTCCCACTTCCAAAGCCTTAGTCACAACCGTTTGCCACCAAGCCAACCCATCGGATGGATATGAGGCTTAGAGCCTCACCAAATTTATTCCTTCATTAGCGCACACAAGACAAAAAATTTGTCTTCTTCCTCGCACGAAATCGCATAAATCACATTAATCGCAGGCCTTTTAGAATTCGAATGAAGGTAAGATATTTGCCACTAAGGCATATGGTATTTATACCATTATGCCACCATAGTTTTTAGACATCGACAGAGGGATTTTATTCATGACATCGACACATTTATTTTTGCCTTGCAACCCTAACTTTAGGGTTAATTAAATTATATTATAATTTAATTAATAATAAAATTATTATAATTAACTTATAATTAATTTAATAACCATAGGGTTAATTAAATTAAATTACAAATTAATTTATAATGAAATTATTATAATTAATTTAATTTCCTTAGGTCTTTCCATTAGACCTTTAATATTATAATAAAATATTATAATATTATTTTTCTTGGGCCTTCTAACTTCTCCTGTAGACCTTATCTGATCACCTTCTTATTTCTGAAACTGACTCTTGAAATCCTTCCTCTTGCACTGCTCATTGAAACTGACTTTTGACATCAATGACAACAAATCTTGCTCATATTTCCAACTAATTTTTGCACAATACATATCAAAATTTTGTTTTAAAAATTGGTAATAAGGTGCATTTTCGATATTACTTGACACCTTTATTACAAATTGATAAATTAGGTGCATTTTTGGTTGCATCTGACACCTAAGTGATAAAAATTTGTGGGCACTCTTTGATTGATTATTGCATTTAATTTCTTGTTTTATGCAATTATAAGTCATTCACACTCATTTGTATAAATCATTGCACAAGTATAAAGCCATTTTTAAATTGATATTCTCTTCATACAACCATAAAATTCATTCTTATTTGTTTGGCTCAATTTCCTCAAACTGATTATCCCTCTTCGGGAGGATTTTCAAGCAGGTGCCATTAAACATCTTTTTGAGTTAGTTCTCTTTCATTTATTATTTGTTTGGCTTAAATTTCCTCAAACTGATCATCTTTCTTCAAAGAGTTTTTTCAAGTAGGTGCCATTAAATATCAACTAAGAGTGAAAGAAATATTATCTTGGTGCAAATTCTAGAATCTTCATCATATCAACTATCAACAAATACCGAAATGATACACAATTGCTTAAAGGTTCTAACTATTCAGCATGGAAAACCAAGATGAAGGCCATTATGAATGTAGAGGAAATGTGTTATTTAGTGGATGGCACTGAAACAAGACCCACATCAACAAGAGTAGATAAAAAATAATGGGAAAAAAATAAAAATCATCTTCTCATGTTGATTCTCCTAGCTACTACTGATGAAATCCAGCCTCACATAAGTGAAGCCAAAACTGGTAAAGATTCATGGACACATTAAGTACCATTTTTAAAGGTAAGAATCAATCGACTATTCTAAACCTTCAAACTCAACTTCATACACTCCATATGAAGTCAAGAGAAAAAATAGAGATATTCCTTTGTAGAGTAGCAGAACTAAAGTCAAAGATGAATGCTTTAGGAGAAAAAGTAGAAGATACTATCTTGACTTCAATAATATTGAGGGCTCTTCCAAAATCCTATAATATGTTAATAACTTCCCTTAATGTATCTCAAAGAACAGTCACCTTTGTGGAGTTAGTCAATTTGCTTCAAACAAAGGAAGCAAATCAACTCCAAAGTGATGAAGTGTCAAACAATGCACTTTACTCGAACAATCAGGGTGGAAAGAAGAAAGGTAACTTTCATAAGGGAGGATCATCTTCAAGAGATAAGGGCAATAAACCTCAATCAAAAAATAAGTTTTGCACAAATTGTAAAAAGGACAACCATGACACCAATCGGTGTTGGTTTAAAAATAAGCAAAATAAAAATGGCAAAGGCACATCACAAAGAGGTAATGTTTCTAGTGAAGTGTTTGATTTCAATTTTGATTTTGGTTTAGAAGAGCACACAAGGTGCTCATGATCCATACAAATTTGTAAAGGAAATAAATTTGTCACCCTAGGCAAGCACCATTCCAACCCTCTTTTTAGGCTTCATAAAATAGAAAATATTTTTGTTTGAATTACTTGCAATAAAAGGGTGATTGTACCTCTTTTTAGGCTTCATAAATAGCAAACTCTCTTTGTTTGAAGTACTTGTAATAAAAGGAGGGGGATTTTTCTTGTTTAATTTTTTGAAATTTTCCTAAGAGGTAATATTTTTAAAAGCCTTAACAAGCTTCATGATTTGCATATCTTTTGCACTTAAGGGAAAATAAACATTTATTTCCTACTTCACACATTTTTTTAACAGGGAGGAAGACTTATAAGGGTTTATTTTTGGTAGCGATCGACACCTTAGTCACACTTCTTGCAAAAATTCCATTACAACATGTTCAGCAATAAGGGGGGAAACTTATAAGGGTGCATTTTCATCAGTGACCAACACCTTAGATACCTTATCAAAACTTTTACAAAATCATATTGTAACAGAATGAACCTCGTATGTAGTGATCTACTCTAGTACACCTAGCAGTTATAGTGGTTGGTTACCCATGCAATCTGGTTGGATGACAAGATTACAATAAGGACATTCATTGATGTGAAAACAAAGTGAGGAATGACTCATTTTTTTCTTAGAGTAGCCAAAGCACTATGAAAAAGCTCAAGCCAGAGCACGAGCCAGCATTTCATCATTTTTTCACTGTATTGGGGCAGTTATATACATTACCCAAATAATGTAATAAGGGAGGATGTTAGAGTTACTATGCTACGGTAACTATGATTATTACCTCATTTTGTAATTAGTAGATTCTCCTAAGTAGATGTTATTTATCACATGGTAAATATAGTATTTACATTTACTTTTTACTTTTACCACAAAGATATTCACTGTGGAATATCTTGTGGTAAGTAGTAGTCAATTTGACTATGTTGTTAGTTGTTAGTAGTTAGGCGCTTATTTTTCTAAGCATGTTTGTTAGCGTGATTAGCTCCTAAGACTATTGTTAGCTTTCTAAGTGTTATTTAAGCACTTACCTATTCAATAATATTTTAATGATTTTTTGCCTATGTCTATGCTCTAGCATATATCAATCATACTAGTCTTTAAAAATATAAAACACAAAAAGAAAAATAATAAGCTAACCTAAACTTCATATTTTGCTTTCAATATCTAAAATATAATTGCATAATAGTTATATTTACAAATCTTTCTAGCTAGAATATGTATACTTTATTTTCATCAAAATTTGAAATGCATATAGCTAGGCAATAGCTGCATTTTGGCTAAACCCTAGGTGTATGTGCATAAAAAGTATTCAACAAACATCCACCTTACCTAGGCATGGAAACTGCCACAAAAAGTGTTTCTTGGTGAACCCCATCCAATTCATCGACAAACACCAAGGAAAGCACAACTCAAGTGCTTCTCGTCTGAGGTGTAGATACATCATTTTACCTCCCCCTTTCAGGTGTGGTTCCATTATCCTGGAAGAAATGGGTGCAAAAATTTTGGGTCTACATCTTGAGTTTCCTTCCCAAATTTGATAAAATATCTTTAAAATAATTAATTAGTTTCTTCTTGATATCTTCTTCTTCTTAGTATTTGTTCCATCCAAAGTTGAAATATTTTTTATGTGATGAAAAGGAAAAATTTGACTATAGCATGAAATAATTTGGTATTTCTATCTCCTTCCTTGAGTCATATCTCCCTAGATTTTTGTGATCACTATGATTCCTTTTTCAATAATTATGATTATCATAAAGTAATTAATTTTCTTGCACATAAGTATCCTGGTCCATCCCATTAATTTCTATCTCTTGTAAAAAATTTATTATCTTGGATTAGATTTTTGTCTTTTCTTTAAATATGTTACAAAAAGATTTGGCATTCCCTTTCAATATTTTATATTTTTTAAAAACATGTATATGCATTATCTTTCAAAATTTTGCTTCATCCTACCATAATATCACCATATAAAATAAATCAGGGTCTTAGAGCCACATAAACTAAAAGTGAAATGGCTTTAAATGACCACTATTGAGTAAACAATATCTCAAGAGAATGGGTTTGTGATATAATCCTACTTGCAATAAAATTTTTGAGGAGATTGTATATTTTATTTGCAACCATGTGTTGGATAGCAAAAATATATGCAATCTTTATACAATATGAGTGTACCCAATGCATCTATTATCCCACATATATTGAAATCTTAAAGGAATAACATCTCAAAGGCCATTTGAATTGACAAATGAAGCAAAATCCTATATTAATTTAAACCATCATGGAGTACCACCCTTCTTTCCAAAGGATATAGAACTATGTTAAATTCTCTCCCAAGAATCCATAGATCACAATTATGAATCATCATTGTATTTGAACAAAATGTTGAGGTCCTTCCAACATCTTTCATGAGGAGTAGCTATAGTTGGAGGATATACATTTATAACCATAATATTGATGTTTTTTGTCATTTTTATAAAATAAAGTGGTGAACCAATTACTTTTTTCTTCTAGTAATTATCCAGTCCATTTGTGTTTGTCATATATTTTTGAAATACTTCTAGAAGATCTTGTAGAAGAAATTACTAGACAAACCTCTATATTTCAAATATTTTTTAATTTGTCCTTACATTTCTCATTATTTAATTTTATTTGTTGTATTAAAAAGAGCTTGGGACCATAACAACCTATTAATTATTTAATAACTTTTAATTTAGGGGTCTTATTCATACCCCTTATATTCCATGATACCATTTTCATCATCATTTTTTGTTTTTATATGTGGGATTAGACCCACATATTGTAAAAATCTACAATATATGTTTTTAGTTTCTCAAATCAATGTTCATTTTTTAACTCCTACCAACACTTTCATTTCATCATTCTCTTATATTTTTAAATATTGTTCATATGAGACTTATTTTATAAGGTATATATTACCCTAGAGAATCTGAAATGAGAGGAATAGGCTAAAAAAACTTTCTTTATGTTACCTTAAAAATCCTAAAATACAAAGATGATCCTCCATAAAAAAATTTTTGCTATGTTACTCTAACAACCATAAACATTTTCCTATAAACCCTAAAGTACAAGAATGATTATCCATAGCAATTAATTTCTTATGCTACCTTGGAAACCCTAAATATCTTTTTCTTTATCAGTAAAATTGAAAATGGTTTTTTATCAAGGATCCCAAAACCTGATTACAGCAAGTCATAAGACTATAAAAAACACCACAAGAAGGCCAAAATAAAGGACACAAAAATCCAGAGGGAAGGCATAAGATGCCTTTCAAGATAGGCTTAAGTACATCCTTTCAGGATAGGCTAAAGGATAGCCTTAAAGGATAAAATTTAAATTTTTTTTACATGGATATCCTTCATACTCATTTCTTTATTGAGTTCCTCTTGAAACCCTAAAGTGCAAAGCAGATGTATTATTCTACATTTTTATTGCAAGGAGAGGATTTATACTAGAGAAAAATGAAGATGCTTTACTTAGATTAACCTTGACCTATTTTACCTTCTTTGATTTGAAGTTTGCATCCCTAGCTTCCTTTGTACATTTAACTCTTGAATTTGAACTTACACATTGTACTTCCTCATCCCTTGTGTACTTTGTTTCTTCTAATGGTTAATGAGTAAACTATAATAGTATTTATCATTTGATAATGCATAGGGGATTTACCACTTTCTTAAGAGTGTAAAATCCTTGATATTTTCTAGATTCTTCTATGGTAATATACCCTTAATATTAAATTTTGTCTCCTGCCCAAATGTTTGGTCTCTTTCTCCATTATTTTTGCTTTGTAATCTCTTGTCATGTGTCTAGTCTCATAACATTTACAATATCACGTGTTTATAATCCACTTGTTTATCACATTATATTTATTTGGATTTAATCCTAATGGACTATGGAAAATTCTTTGAAATATCCATGGCAAAACATATTCAGGTGTATAAAACATGCTTTTATTTCTTAAAAATTGGTCTTTCGTAGATGAATTCTCCTAAAATAGTACCAATATTCTTCAAAAACTCCTTATTGATAAGCTGATATGGAAGTCCAAAAGGTCTAATACATCTTGAAATCCTTTTAATAACTTTTATCTCCATACAAATATTCTCACTTTATGGTCTTAAGTATAATGCATTTATCCTTCTAATCTAGGGCCATCAACTATTAGTTTATTATTGAAATTTGAACTAGAAAAATGAGAAAAAAATATTTTAGAAGAAAAGTCATGGAGTAATAAGAATTTAATCCCCACTTTCACTTGATCCAATTTTAAATATCTAAAAAACCTAACCAGTATTCATGGAATTTATATATTAACCCTTTACTTTTAAATAACAGTATGGCATGCTCAATCATATCCTTATCGATAATCACTTCTTATATAATATTTGCTACCTAGATAGTGTTTGATATAGATTTTTTATTTCCCTTGTCCCTAATTGAGGTATCCATAGACATCCTTATTTATAATTAGGACTTTGAAAAATGATTTTCCTACCATTTCACCTAGATTTTTTTCGTAAATTTCTTTAGTTTTCAAAAATTTCCAAATATCTAGAACGGAAAATATGACACACGCTTCTTACTCACTCTTGCTTGCTACTCACACTTAACACTTTTTGTTTTCTACAACAAGAAAAAGTGAGAGTTACTTCATCTAATTTAAGCTATTATTAATTATTATACTTATTCATTTATTTGTACATAAATATTACTATACTTATATTTAATTTTAGTAATGGATAATATAATTATTATTTAATATAATATAAAAAGATAAAGTTATTGAAGTATGTGTAATATGATATTATTAGGCCAAGGCTAAAAGTGTTAAAGAGTGCTTATGAGAACTATATATGTAGCCTAGGGGCAAGTATATATGTAAGCCTATGGGCATTCTTCATGTAATCCTATGGAAATTATTTACGTAAGCCTTTGGGCATCATTTGTGTAAACCTACAGACATCTTCATGTAAGTTTAAATGCAACATTTTTGTATTCACCCTTAGATATATTGGTTAATCCACCTCTATGGATAACCTTGATTGAAGGGTGTAATATATTTATTATATTTTAATTTAACATTCAAGTCAAGTTATGTATGCTTGAGTTTAACGTCTAATTCGGAATTTGGTATTTGGTATCACTATAAATATTCCAAATAGTTGATCCATTGTATTGGTTTGTGATATGTGAGATATTGGGGTGCCTACACACACCTACCCCTTTCCTTATATCTATTTGTGTTTATCTCTTTATGTATTTTTATTTATATGCTCTTCTATTTCATTCTTATTCCTTTTTTCTATATATGATTATGGTGAATGTATGTTTCAAAATGTTTTTGAAAAATAAATAGTTATATGATTCAACTGATTCTTGGACCAACTTGTGTAGAATTTGAATAGCTATAAAATGAGTGCTCATATAAAAAAATTGAGCAATATTGAGGGAATACGATCCTATGAATTCAACCATTCATAACAAGGGCAGTGATGATTTTTCAAATCATGAAAAACAAAATTTCAAAGTGCGAAGGATTAGGGTTTTTGCCTGAAAAACATCTCATATTTTAGGAGCCATGTCTTCGCAAAGATTTTTTTGATTTAGTTGATTCTTGTACAAAATTGTGCAAAATTTGAATAACTTTAAAATGAGTGGTCATATGCAAAAATCAGAGCAATATTGAGGGAGATACAACCCTATGAATTCAACCATTTGGAACAAGGGTAGTGACAATTTTTCAAGTCACAAAAAATGAAATTGCAAATATTTTTCAACTAGGGTTTGAATGATGGAAAGAGTAATGAAGGGCTAGGAATTCAGTGAGGCAATACATTCTATCTGGACAAAGAATATTTTATATGTAGAAGATGTCATGAGGTGGGGCATATTGAGAGATCATACCCTAAGAAGAGCCTAGCAAAAATTTGTAGAAAATCGTAAGAGAAATTTACAAATGGTTATGGATAAAGATGGTTTTCAACTTCCAAAAAATAGATCTAGAAAAGTAAAATAGAATTTATAGCGGATACCAATAAGAAATGATACTGGAAGAAATACCAATTATTTTGAGGCTTTAGCCTATGAAGAAAAATTAGATCAAAACTGAAAGGACACAAGACAAAAATTTCCAACATATTAGCAAGGAATTGTCTATTCAATATGATCATAATTTAAGGAAGAACATTCTCAATGAACCCAATGAATGTATCTCATCATATTTTTAAGACTCTCTTGAAGTACCATGCACCATTCAAGAGAAAATAATTGGTAAATAAAATGCACTTTTAGAATTTAATACCTCTACCATTAATAAAGAAATACCAGAAAATGAGTAGGATAAGTCAAAATCTTCTATAATAGATCCAAGAGAGGATAAATATGTTGAAAAACAAAATTATGAAATAATATTTAGGAATAGAATAAGAATACCTACTCATGATATAGGCAAGGCAAAAATAGGAAAACCCTCAAATCATCAAGCAAGATCCAGGGAAGCAAGAGCTAACATAGAGAAAGGAACACAAACTAAGTTGGTTGAACTTCTCCTCACCAAACAACAAAATGATATTGGTAATATGCAAGAGGGGCCAAAAGCCCCTAATGAGACATGATTATCATCTCATGAAATATAAGGGGTGCTAATGCCTCCTCAAAGCATAGGTGTATTAGGGACCTATATTTAAGTAATAAACCTGATATTCTTTGTATCTAGGAAACTAAAATGAAAAATGAAGTTTCAAAAACTATGAAAGTAGTTTGGGCAAGATGTGAATGGGATGCTATGGATTCTGAAGGAGCAACAGAAGGAATTATAACTTGTTGGAATCCTTTTAGAACCTCTTGTGTAGCCATTCATAAATTTGGGCATTGGATAGCCTCTTTAGTTACTTGCTACTTTGTTGATATTCACTTCATCCTTATCAATGTGTATGGTCCTACAACTCAATCAGGTAGATTAGAAGTTTGGATTAGAATTGAGGCCTTTATAAGAAGTAAAGACCAATAAACCCGTTTTATGATCATTGGATATTTTAATGCCATTACCAAGCTGAATGAAAATTTTGGGGGAATTAGGAAATTGACCCAAAGTATGAAATATTTCTCAGCTTTTATTCAAAACAACAATCTATGGGAAGTTGATTTTGAAGAAGACAACTATACTTAGACCAACAACAAGAAAGGCCAAAACCTAATAGTAAAAAAATATATATAGATGCATTCTCTCATATCATTGGCTATATGAAGGAACTTGTGCTAAAATTAATACCTTAACAAGGATTAGTTCAGATCACTGGCCAATAAGAGTTAAAATGGTGGTTAGTGAATTCAAAAAAGATCATATTTTAAATATGAGCAGATGTGGGAAGACCATCCTCAATTTTTTGATATGATAGCTCAAACATGGAATTATTTAGGTAATGGTGGGTTGTATGCTCTTCCAAACCAAATTAAAGCTATGACATCTAGATTAAAATAATGGAACAAGAGCACATTTGGAAATATTTTTGAGAAGAAAGAAGAACTAAAAGATAAACTTTCAAAATTCCAAAAAGGTGATGAAAATAATACAAGCTTAGAGGAAAGGGAGTTACTTAGTGAATATCATAATATTTTGAGTAAGGAAGAGAAATTCTAGATATTAAAATTAGGAAAAACTAATAAATAATACATGCCCTGTATTGAGCATTAGAAATTGTATTGAGAAGAGTCAATAAATAATACATGCCTTGATAACGAACTTATGGTTCAGTTTCCTAACCACTTGTTTGGTTCCCTAACCACCTAGGATATATATGTGCTTAACAATAAAAAAATGGTGTTAAGTGAAATATAATGTAATAATAGAATCTACTCTAACATCCCCCCTTATTACATTATTTTGAAATACAAAGAGTGTTGCGAAACAACTCAAATTTGACACGTGCAAGTGCCTTAGTGAAAATATCCGCAACCTGTTCATCGGTGGGAATGTACTGGAGCTGTATCTTGTGTTTTGGAACTTCATCTCGAATAAAATGACATTGAGTGTCAATGTGTTTGGTGCGTTCATGAAACACTGGATTCTTGACGAGCTTCAAAACACCTTGGTTGTCGCAAAACAAGTGGATTGGAAGTTTCTTGGGAAGACCCATACTTGAAAGAATGTGACGTAACCATATCACCTCGTAGACTGCTCCACGTGTTGCATGATATTCTGCCTCTGTAGATGATAAAGCAACCACCTACTACTTTTTACTATGCCAAGAGACAGGACCGGAGCCAAGATGAAAAATGTATCCAAAAGTTGATTTCCTATCATCAATTGACCCGACATAATCAGAGTCCGTGTAACCTTGCAAGAAGAAGTTGTCATTCTTCTTGTATTCCAGGCCATATTCTGTACTACCACGGACATAATGAAGAACTCATTTTGCTGCTTTCCAATGACTAACCTTAGGTTCCTGCATGAACCTCGAAAGATAATTCACAGCAAAACTGATGTCTGGCCTGGTGTTGGTCAGATATATGAGACTCCCAATCAACTGGCGATAGAGAGTTCCATCTACCTATGGAGAAGTATCATATCACGATAATTGTAGCCCTGTTTCCATTGGAGTTGCTTTAGGCTTACAATCAGTCATGCGATATTTCTCAATCAATGTCTTGGCATATTTCTTCTGTGTCACTCTGATGTGATTCTTCTTCTGTTCCACTTCTAAACCAAGACAATAATGAAGAAGTCCTAGATCTGTCATCTCAAATGACTTTTTCAAGTCACCTTTCACTGCATCTATCAATTTCTCTGAACTGCCAGTGATAATCAGATCATCAACATAGAGTACTAGAATCACTATTTCAGAACCACTTTTCTTGAAATAGAGATTAGCATCCGAAGGACTTCTCTTGAAACCATGTTGCAATAGGTGATTGTCAATTTTTATGTACCAAGCTCGTGGAGCTTGTTTTAACCCATACAAGGATTTAACCAATTTGTAAACCTTTTGCTCTTGGCCTTCAACCACAAATCCTTCTGGCTGAGTCATATACACTTCTTCCTTGAGATCACCATTTAAGAAGGCACTTTTTACATCCATATGATGTAGCTTCCATCCGAACTGAGCTGCCATAGCACAAAGTACATGAATGGTAGTCATTCTAGCAGTGGGTGCAAAAGTCTCTTCATAGTCAATGCCTTCTTTTTGTGCATAGCCCTTTGCAACAAGGTGGGCCTTATGCTTATCTATAGTTCCATCTACCTTATACTTCACTTTGTATACCCATTTGCAGCCAATGGGCTTCTTTCCAGAAGGCAGATCAACTAGCTTCCAAGTGTTATTTTTGATGAGAGACATATGTTCTGCATCCATAGCTGCCTTCCACTAAGGCTCACTAAGTGCATCTTGGACTGTGGTAGGTTCATGCTCATCCAATGAAGACATAAAAACCCTATCATCATCCACATCCATATCTTCTCCTTTATCTTCCTCTGCATCTACAGAAAGTTCTTCAAAGTGTTGGTAAAGCTCATCAACCTCTGAAGTTGATGCTTCTACTCTCTTTTGATGAGTCATACTGCATGTACGAGGTCGATCTAAAGTTAGATCTGGAGGTGTAGTCACTTTTGAATCTCTCATTGTGCTTGTATACCATTTTGGAATATTTTTCTATGGGGGAGGAGTCTCTTTCTTAGGCTCCTCATCATCCAGGTATACAACTGAAGATGTGTTATCTGGTGTGAAAGCTTCATCAAATACCACATCTCTACTGATGTGAGTTTTCTTGGTTTTAGGATCTATCAAATGATATCCCTTGGAATGCTCATCATAACCAAGAAAAATACACTGCAGGGATTTCTCATCTAACTTCTTTCTCTTTGCTTTTGGAATGTGCATGAATGCCTTACACCCAAAAATCCTGAGATGAGAAATGGAGGGCTTTCTACCACTCCATGCTTCTTGTGGAGTCATTCCCTTAAGAGCTTTTGTGGGTGCTCTATTCAGGAGGTACATTGTTGTATTGATAGCTTCTACCCAATACTGTTGCTCAAGATGTGCCCCTGTAAGCATACAATGAACCATTTCCATGATGGAACGATTCCTCCTCTCAACAACTCCATTTTGCTATGGAGTATAGGCTGTAGTAAGTTGCCTCTTAATCCCATGTGCACTAAGAAATATGGAAAATTATTTGGAGGTATATTCCCCCCTCGATCTGAGCGGAGGGTCTTAATAGAACATCCTGATTCCTTCTCAACACTTTTCTTGAACTGCTAAAAAATATGAAGGCCTCTGACTTCAGATGTAGAAAGAAAACCCACATCTTCCATGAGTAGTCATCAATGAACAACTAAAAATACCTCTTTCCCCCATAACTGTTTGGCATAGGACCGCACAGATCGGTGTGTACCAACTCCAATGGTCTTTTGGCTCATGAAGAGCTCAACTCAAATGGTACTCGGTGTTGCTTCCCTGCTAAGCAATCCGAGAAAACTGGCAAAGTGGATGAAAGGTTGGGAAGACCTTTCACCATTTCATATTTACTCAACTCAAGTAAATATCCTAAACTTAGATGGCCATATATTTTGTGCCAAAGAGAAGTGGCCTCTTTTGTGTTTACCGCCATGGCAACATGAGGTGTAGAAATGGCATCTAAAGCAAACAAGCCATGCTTGTAGGAAGTTGTTGCTACATGTTTGCCCTTCCTTGTGATGAAGCAATGCTTCTTTCCATCCTCAACTCTGAAATCAACCACCATGTTTTTATCCAAGATTTGAGGTACTGACAACAAATTATTTGCCAATCCTGGAACATAAAGGACTTTCTCAATCTGACATTTTCCATCTGGAAGAGTGACTGAAACATTTCCTTCACCCTGGACTCTGTAGGTCTTATCATCAGCTATGGTAACTGGTTTGCCTTCCTTAGCCTCAAATGTCTCAAACCATGATTTATCACCAGTCATGTGTTTACTGGCTCCGAAATCAATATACCACACAGGATCCTTTTGCTTAGAATCTGTGTGAGTCATGAGCACCTTGTGTGCCCTCTCAGAATCTGAGTCTGATTCCTCAAAAGCAACATGTCCCTTTGGTTGCTTATTCTTCTTTTGTGGTTTGTACTTGCCCTTTTTCTTTTGACCTTGGTCATGTGGTTGTTTATTTTTGAACCAACACCTGTTGGTGTCATGGTTGTCCATATCACAAATTTTGCAATACTTCTTTTGTCCTTGTTGAGGTTGCTTGCCTTTGGAACCTTTGGAAGAAGATCCCCCCTTCTGAAAGTTACCCTATTTCTTTGACCCCTATTTTGAGTAAAGTGCATTATCTGTCACTTCATCTCTTTGAAGTTGATTTGCCTCCTCAGTTTGAAGTAAATTTACCAACTCCACAAAAGTAACTTGTCTCATGGACACTTGAAGGGATGTGATCAACACCTTGTAGGAATATGGTAAAGCTCTCAAAATGACTGAAGTCAAGAGCTTATCCTCTACTATTTCTCCCAAAGCATTCAACTTGGACTTCAATTCTACCACTCTACAAAGGAACAATTCTACTGTTTCACCAGACTTCATACTGAGAGTATGAAGTTGGGATTGAAGGTTAAGAATGGTGGATTGATTCTTCCCTTCATATATGGTAACTAATGCATCCCAAGCATCTTTACCATTTTTAGCATCACAAATGTGAGGTTGTACTTCATCAGTAGTAGCAAGCAAGATAAGCATGAGGGACCTTCTATCCTTTTTATCATATGCTTCCTGATCTGTACCTGCTGTAGTAGGACGTTTTGTAGTGCCAATCACTACATCCCATAAATATTCAACCTGTAGAATGGCTCTCATTTTGGTTTTCCATGGAGCAAAATTGGAACCTTTAAGCAATTGTGTATCTGAAAGATATTTGTGTATAGTGGCCATTATGAAGGTTCCTTATATCACCAAAATGGTCTCTCTTTCGATATACCACAAATGAGTACTGAAAGAGAATTCACTCAAATTGATGGCACCTGCCTAAAAACCCTTCCGAAAAAGGATGATTAGTTGGAGGAAATTAAGCCAAGCAATAAGAATGAATTAGGGTATATGATGGAGTGAATATCAAAATAAAATTGGCTTTCCTTATTTCTCCTCGATGATTTATAGAGAACAATAGCTCAGACATCATTGTTGCAGCTATATTAGGCATTAGATATAGTAGCCCAAAGCACGACAACTTTACCTGTAAGTGTGGGCCAGAGGTACCATAAATACCGAATGTTGTTGTGCAATAAATTGCACAAAAGGGTTTAAAATTTGGGGTCTTATGTGCTTTTGAATTTTAACTTATGATGTAAGTGCAAAAAATAGGAAATTAAATGCAACATACAATCAAAAGTGCCCACAAATTTTAAAGCATAGGTGTCGGATTCCACCGAAAATGCACCTATTTTTACAATGCCAATTTTAAGGTGTCGAATGCAATCGAAAATGCACCTTTTTACAATAATTTTTGCAAGAAATTTTGTTTTGTGTTTGCAAAAATTGATATTCACAATTCCCCCTTGTGTTATAATTTTGCAAAAAAGAATACAGTTTTGTCCCCCCTTTTGTTTGCAAAATAAACAAGTTTTGGTGGAATTTTGAGAACCCTTTCAGTTTGCAAAAAAAACAATGTGCAATTTTTGTTTTGTATCCCTCCTTGTGAGAAAAAAATGCACTATTTTGTCTTTGTATTTTGCAAAAAAATTGGTGCTCCTTGGATTTTTTTTGTTTGCAAAAAAATTCTATCAATTATGCAAAGACAAATAACAAATTGTACCTTTGAATGTTTTTTCAGCAAAAAAAAGGAATTTTTGCCTATGCACGGGGTTTGATCCCCCGACCTCCCACACAACAACCTTTGCTATGGCTGACCAACCATCGTGGCTATTGCTCCGGATGAGTACAAAGGAGAAGCCCTTTGTATTTGAAGTCTTTCGGGGTGATTCGTATTTACAAACAAAAATATTGTTGCAAAAAAAATGGTTTTGCTACTGTGCGGGGTTTGAACCCTTGACCAATAGACTTTGAAGAAGAGAGTGTAATATTTGAAGACACCACCTCAAGAATTTTAGAAACAAAAATTCTAAATTCCTTATCCCACATGCATCAGGATTTTGCTATTGTGAGTAAATAAAAGTGCAAGCTCACCTATTGGAAGTCATATTCCCTTCGAGTATTTTATGCTCATGTGAACATTGATCGATAGTTACCACATGTCAAAATAACAAGATTTTATCATGCAATGTTATCACACCAGAATGCCACATCAACACCCAGTTAGTAACTAATAATACGCTACCACAACATTGTTGCCATGTTGGTCGATGAGTCAAACTGCCACATCAGCCTCAATCCATGTATTGTTTGCCATGTCATTCTATGACATGTCCACCTGTAGGGGTTCAAGTTAGCTCATTATAATCCATGCCCAAGGATGCGTGTAAAAATCCATATTGTCAATGGTTACCATCAGATTAGTTCTTGTGGTCGATCAGTTCTTGTCTAGTTGGTCGATTCCATCGTGTTTGTTAGGTCCAATCGATTCGATCTAGGTCTATCCTACATGGGAGTTCGCTCGCCTCAAATCATGAAAAAATCACCTCAAATAATTCACCCACTACTCCCACTCTCAATCTTATACCAATAATGGGTATATGATCATTAGAAATTGTATTGAGAAGAGTCAATAAATAATACATACCTTGATAATGAACTTATGGATTGGATGGCTATAGTGTAGAGATCTTCTAGAACTGGTAGAATTAAATCAATATAAGGGGTTTGGATTTAAGATAAGAGTGAAATTAGAAAATATACTATGTCATTTTATTATAATATTCTTGGTTCAGAGGAGACCAAAATTCTTAATGATAAACTTCTTCAAGATGTTCCTTCAGTTATAACAAATGAATATAATAGGAAACTAATGGAGCCTATTACTCTATAAGAAGTTCATTTAGCTCTTTCTATTTTAATAAGGATAAATACCTTGGTCTAGATGAGCTCTCTACAGTATTTTACCAATATATTTGGGATATAGTGAAGGATTATTTATTGGTGGCAATGGAACAATCTAGGGCAAAATAATACATTCCTTATAAAATAAATGCAACTTACCTTACCCTAATTCCAAAAAAGGATGCTGGATTATTTGATTCTTTTAGACCCATAAGCCTATATGGCTTATAATATTATTTCCAAAGTTATGGTGAATATATTAAGATCATTGTTAGACAAAATTATTTTAGAAGAGCAAGGATGTTTTGTGAAAGGGAGACAAATTTTGGATGGGATCATAGTAGCTCATGAAGTTATACATTCAGTAGCTTCAAGAAATAGAAAGCTATGATCTTAAAACTTGATATGAGTAAAGCCTATGATAGGATTAAATGGAATTTTCTTTTTATAGTTTTATATAAGTGTTTTGGGAAGAAAGGGGTTAGATGGATTAAAGCTTGTGTCTCTACAATTTATTATTCAGTGTTGGTCAATGGGCTAGTGACAGAATATTTTAAATACAAGAGAGGCCTTTGACAAGAAGATCCTCTATCTCCTTATTTGGTCATTATTATGGTAGATTTTTTGAGTAGGAACTTAAAGAAGGATTAAAAATATGGGTTCATAAGTGGACTTAAGATTAGTAATAACATCGATAACATCACCCATCAAAAGTTTGTAGATGATACAACCCTTTTGGAAGGGCAAGGATAAATAAGGCCAAATATTTGAATAACTTTTTAAAAGAGTACAAAAGAGCTTCAAGGCAAAAAAATAATAGGACTAAATCCAAAATTTACTTTCTTAACACTCCTGCTAATATCAAAGCAAGAATTTGTAGGTTGCTTCAAATGAATGAGGCAAATTCACCAACTTATCTAGGGATGCCTTTATTTGAGGGGAGAATGAGGATAGATTTATGGAATCCAGTTATTAGTAAAGTTAAAAATAAACTTCTAGCTTGGAAAGGTAGATGGTTATCATTAGTAGTAAGAGTGTAGTTAATTAAGTCAGTCTTACAAGCCATTCCAACATATTATGTCTTTGTATTCTATGCCAAAATAAGTTGAGAAAAGTTTAATCTTTATTATGTAATCCTTCATATGGTCAAGTTTACATGATAAAAGGAAATTTTCTTTGGTGAAATGAAGCAAGTTGTGTGATGACAAAACTAGGGGAGGTCTTGGTTTAAGAGCTCTTATAGATGTAAACTTAGCTCTTAGGGGAAAAGTTATCTGGATATTGTACAAAGAGAGTCAAAGAAAATGGGCAAGAATTCTTCTAAGTATATTGATCCCAATGACCCAAGTTTAATATTTATTGTATTCTCTCTTCCAAATGGTTCTGATATTTGGAATGGTTTAAAAAAATCTATTGATCTTATGATTAAAGGTTTAATATGGGTGGTGGGAACTGAAGAAAAAAATGTATTTGGATGGATACTTGTTGTGATAAAAACCACTCAATTTAGATCTAGTTTTGAAACCTTGGATGAGATTTCTTCAAGACAAATATGGTGATAGGGTTTCAAACATTTTGTATAAGGATCGAGAAGGAAGATACAAATGGAAAGAAGAATTTTTATAAGTATATAATACATTGATGCTAGGAGGCAATTGAGTAGAAATATAACTATAATTATTTCGAGGGGTGCCAAGGATAAATTTATTTGGGATTTGAATAGCTCAGGAGAATACACAACAAGAAGTGGATATAATGTTCAACACCAACATAATAATAATATCACTAGAATTTAGAGAGATATTTGGTATAGCCCAAGCATTCCTAATGTTAAAAGGTTTGTTTGGCTAGTAGGTCATAGAATAATTTTATCCTGGGATAACCTTATGAAAAGGAGTTTTCATGACCCCTCTAAATGTGTTTTCTTTAATGAAGAGGAGGAGAGTATTGACAATCTCTTGGGACATTGCTCAATATTCTAGAATATATGGCAATGGATTCTTAATATGTTTGGTAAATACATGGTGATGAATAGCATAATTGAATATTGGTTAAAGCAATGGCAGAGCACTTATAAAAGTGAGGCTTTATAGACAATATGGGATATATCAAAAGATACAATACTTTGGACTATATGGCTAGAAAGGAATAGAAGAATATTTAAATGAAAGGAAATCAATTTAGAGGTAATGAAAAATAAGATATGTTAAGCCATAAAGGAGTCTAAACCAACCCTATCAACTCACCCAATCCCTAATTTGGAAGCAGAGAGTCTTGATAGATGGAGTCAAGTCATTAAATGGAATTATGATGTTGGGTACAAGAGAAGCAAAAATAAGATAAATAATATAAAGTGGAAACCACCATATGTGGAGTGGGTTAAGTTGAATTTTTATGGAGCATCTAAAGGAAACCCAGGACCAAGGAGGAGGAGGAATAATTAGAAATAATAGAGGAGATATTTTGTCTCATTATTATTTCAATTATGGATTTAAGAAAAATAATGAAGTTGAAGCTTGGGTAGCTTTAGAAGGGTTAAAAATATGTAAACAAATTAAATGGAATAGAGTTTGTATGGAAGGTGATTCTCTCATAGTAATAAATGCAATTTTGAGGAAAGAAAAGGCTCCATGGAACATACAAGAGATAATTGTGGAAATTCAATATCTTGCTAAAGAGTTTGAAGAAATCAGGTTTACACATATATTAAGGAAAGTAAAAAATGTGTAGATAAGCTAGCCAATAGAGGGGTTTTGATTGAGTATCGTGAAGTTAACATCTCCTTTCCATGGTTAGAGGAAGTAGAAAGTTTAGTTGAAGCTGACCAAAATTTCTGATTGCCTAAATCAATTAATGATTATGATTTACTTTAATGTTTTCCATTGGTAATATATGTTTTATTTTTTAACAATAATGTGTGTTCATTTAGACTATTTATTATAATTTTTGTGGTTGCACTTGTGTTTCAAGAAGGAAACTAGCAATCCAGATTTGGTAAAGTGGACTATGTTAGTGCAATGTTTTGGAAACTTTACTCTACTGAGATGCAAGGCACATATAGTAGAGGTGAATTTTTGGCTTTGTGAAGGCTGTTATAGGAAAATGTCAAGAAAGATACTAAATTCTGGAGTAATTGTATTCATACAAAGATTTGAAAAGATCCAAAAAATAAAAATCAATAATTCAAACATTTTATGTAAAATGATGTAGGTTTCTAACTATAGCATCTCAATTGAGATGAGAAGTGTATCTATTTGTAAACTCTCAACCTCTAAAGAAGAGAGATGTAATTTGTTAAGGGTGGGGACCCGAGTACAACCCCTTTTTATCAAGCAAAAAAAAAATGTTTTTGGAAAGTATTGTGAAATCCAACATGGTATCAAAACCAAAACAAAGCTACTTCACTCAATCATACAAAAAGTTTATATAGGGAAAATTGTGGTAGATATGGATGAACTATCTACTCCAATGAATTTCTTTCAAATTTTGAAGAGGTTCTGAGTTCAACTCTTTTCATGATTCCATCATACGATGTCTCTTTTTTGCTTTAAAAAATCATTCTTTTCTCTCAAATTTTTAAAATTCAAAAAGGAATATTCTATGAAAATTTCTATTTTTGGTAAGGAAATAACAAGGCAACGCACACATTTGATTTGCGCACTTCCAAAAGTTGATCTCATCAATAAATTGGCCTAGTTTTGACCATCAAAAATTAGGCAACATTGTGGTAAGACATAGCAATGTGGTAGACTCTCCAACTTCAATTTTTCAAAAAAAAATAAACACTTGTGTTTTTTCTAACACATGGTCTTGTTGGTGCAAAATCTACCTTTGGTTACGTTTATGCCCAAGACTTTGCCAACATTGAATGACCGGGTTTAAAACAGAGATTACCCGATTCAATCTCCAGAGAAGGTTGGTTCCTTGCTTAGTTGTAGAAAAAGGGGAAAGAGTAAAGTGCATAAAGAAAGGGAAATATAGCTATTGCTAGAAACGTCAAAGGGGTACAAGTTAGACAACAACAAGGAGATACACATAGTTTTTGCAGATAAGCATTCTTTAAACCATCAAATAAGAACAACTAGTTCTATGGTGTAGACTAAAACAACCATAAACCTACTAGAATCGTTAACTTTAGAACTAGTAGAACTTAAAGTGCAGAAATCTAGAGATAGAATTAAAGCGATTTGCATTCAACATAGCTTATATAGAATTTAACATTCATACATACATGATTAAACACCAATGAGCCAAAAGCTAGAATGAGGAGTATTTTATTGCTTTCAGAAGTCTGTATACATTGCCTTGTAAATATCCAAGAGTCGACCCTTTGTTAGAGTCGCTCATCCTATATATATACATCTTCTAATAACAGAAAAACTAAAACTTGTTACAACAATATGCCAGTTGGCTCATTGGTAAGATGCTCAATAGCACCTACCAAATTGAATAAGAATGGAGTAGTGGGGTCTTCAATAGCAAACGATTGAGATATTTTTGTTACCACACGTTCGCACAAATCTTCTTGAATATGTTGTGGCCCAACTGTCATCCACTTCTTCATCACAAACTCTTGATCCGTGAAAACAGGACCGATCACAATATCGTGACTATTTTCTGCTCCTTACCTCTTTTTGGCTTTCGGTCCATGAAAACAGGATCGGTTGTGATATCACAACTATTTTTTGCTCCTTACCTATTTTCAGCTTCCGTTCCATGAAAACAAGATCAACCGTGATATCGCGACTATTTTTTGCTCGTTGCCTATTTCTGGATTTCGGCTCACAAAAATAGGATTGATCGCAATATCATGACTATTTTCTATACTTAGAAAATTTTGAGAGAAGTCTCCTCACTCCCCTTGGTGTAGTCATTTTGACCTACATTATTGGTGCCTCCTAGGGAATTCTACTGGTAGAATATTAGAATCCAAAGCCTTCATCCATTGGGAAACGGAGTAAAAAGAACAAAAAGAAATAAAGGGAGGGATATAGAGCAAAATTATTTCCTCTTCAATGTAACTATTCTTCTAGGGTGTCTTCTTTAGTTGATTTCCATGTCTCTATCACTGCTTAACTACTCGTTGAGGATTTTTTGGCCTTCTTTTATTTTTCTAGCTTTTGGACAACCTCATTGTAAGTGGTGTAGACCTTGTTCCAAGTCTCTTCATCTGGATCAGAAGTCTCCATGAACGTCTGATATAGATATTCTAACTCTTCGACTTTATCATAAGATAAAACCTTCGACCTCAAGAATAACTCATGGAGGCAGGAGTTGATCTGGGTAAGATCTTGAGCCATGCTAAATATTTGATCTTCTTGGACTAGCTCTTCCCAACTATCTATTTCTAATTCATCTTCTATAAAAGCTTTCCAGGAAGCTTTAAGCCCATCTTCTTCTAAGATATTTGAATTTTCATCCCAAAAGCTTGGTAGACCACAATTCTCTGCTATACTCAAATGTTTCAAAATCCCTTTAGCTTCTGCTTTGAGTTCTTGAATTATCTTAGCACTTTCTATCACAAGCTTGTACCTTCTGAAGAAACTCCTAGCAGCTATTTTGGCTTGGGACCATGCTTCATCTTGGGCTCTATTTCTAACCCTTTCCTACGTGCTCTCAACCAGAACTTGTATCTTCATTGTTGTAGATAGTCTTGCTTGCAAGAAGGTAATGGATGTAGTGAACTCATCTTCCACCCGACTCAATGTTTCCTTGATCTTGGCTAGGTATAGTAATGTAGGCCTCGCTTTCAAGCCTATTTTTTGTATATCATTGAACATTTCCTTTCTAACTGCCCTGGCCTTTTCTTTGGACAACCCACTAGTTTTGCCCGTACCTTCTTGGATTTGTCTCTGGAGATCTTCCACTTGTTTACTCAAAACCTGAATTTGTTCAACAACCTTTTTTGCTTCTTCCTTATATTTGGCTGCTTCATTGAACCTTTCTTCCCACTTCTTAGCCTCATTTTTTAGAGCCTTTTCAATAGTATTTTGCTCACTCAAGGCTGCCTCCAAATCTTTTCTTACCTCTTCAGCTCTGAGGTATTTCTCTTTGTAATATTCTACATTCAAGTATATGGTCCCCATGTGGGCTTGGGCCTTTCCCCATTCATCTTGCATAGGTAGCTGAGTGATGTCTTCAGTGACTATCTCAGCTTGGTAATCTTCTAGAGTCATTTCCCCTTCAGGTTTTTGTACCAATGGTGTCATCTTCATTATTGAGCATTGCATACTGAGGGGATCCAGAGCTACTACCTCTTTGGTATGGGCTATATTCTTGGAGGCTTGAGTGCAGTGAGATTTCCACCAGTATGAGGTATTCTGGTTGGCTTTCTTCATCTTCTTGAGCTTAGAGATGGTGGGGTGACTTTCAGAAGAGGAAGTAGGGATAGATTGAAAGCTAGAGAAATGGGTAGCATGGGGGAAGGGAATGTTGACCAGGGTGGCATCCACATTTAATGGTCCTATGAGGGGATTTATGGGAGTAGTTGAGGATGCTTTTGGATCGGATTGGGTTTGAGATGCAGGTGGTTGCGATGATGGAGGTTGTTGATTGGAAGGAGAGGAAACATCATCTTCAGGAGTAGAATGGGAAGGGGAGTCTCTTTGGGATTGAGAAGAGGATGAAGTAGAAGGGATAGAAATCATACCTAGTAGTTTTGATAACTTTTATGGATTTGTGCCTTCAGTACTTGGTGGCTCTTTAGCAAGGATTGAGCTTTTGGCAAGAACTAATTTCTCTACAAGATTTGATCCTTCGATAGGATTTACCCCTTCGAAAGGAGTTGCCCCTTCATTAGGAACTAACCCTTCAGCTAATTTATTTAGTTCTTGGGTACTGACATCATGATGCTTAGGGGGTTGTTCTACATTTTTCTCTACATTTTATTCTACATTCTTTTTTATCATATGTATATTTTCTTGTATATCCCCTATTTTAGAGTTTGCATGTGTTTCTTCCTGCTTGCTCTTCTTCTACTTCCCTGCTACTATCGATTCTGATTTCCTTTTCCTGAATATGAGAGGGTGATCATCATCAGACTCTATGTTAGATGTAGAAGGGGAATGAATTTAGGATTCACTTTCTTAGGGACTTCTTGTTGCTCGATGGCAATCCCTTTTCCCTTATCTTGGCTTGGTTTTCCCTTTTCTAGTGGTAGGTAGATTCTCCTTTTGAGGGCCATTGATGCCTAGTGGAACCTTGTCTGCAAGAGTTTCAGACCATGTAGCTTGGAATTGGTCATATCAGGGAAAAATTCATGATCAGATTTTATTCCCCACTTAGAGGTGCTCATATTAATTTGCACCCTCATCATCCACCAGGCCAGGATTTTTGTTGATGTCCACTCTGGTCCCTTCTTGGACATTCTCTTTATAACTTTTTCTTGCAACACATGTTTTGGATTATCTTTGGGGTTATAATCCATCACATGTTCATAGAAATCATGCCATGGGGGCAACGACTGCATCTGCTCCACATGCCATTCCAATGCTTCACTTTCTTCATTATTCTTACCCTGTTTATCGATTTCTCTATTAGATAGATGAAATTATTTGAAGGGAGTTTTATTTAGAGAAGCCTGCCTTTCTGCAAACCTATCAAGGGGATCATATTTCCACCTCTATGGTAGTTCTACTAACTTTAGGTTCTTCAAGGCTCGAGTGATTCACTCATGATGCCCTTTCTTAGATACAACTATTCCTTCAAACTGGAAAGGCATAAGGCATGTACCAGTTTTACCAATTCCTATTCCAAACTTACAATTGATGTATTCAGTCTACCTTACATACTCCAAGGCAAACAATCGATCAATGACATAGTACAGGAGTAAGAAAGGTTTCCCTATGAAACCATATAGTCTGATAACCACCCCCTATGTCAAAATGAACCAATCACCTTCTTCTACATGAGGGTGTTGTAAAACATCTCGCACCTTCTAGGGAAGTCTATGTACTTCACCATACATAATTTTCAAAGTAGGGCCCAAGAATTCCATGTTGAAATAATAGTATGATTCGGTCTTTGAAAGCACCATTGTCCATTCATATACTGGTAAAATTTTCCCTCTTTATCTTTATCAATTGTAGATATGAAAGGAAGTTTCTTTGAATAAAAGAAGAAGAAAATCCATACTAGATAAGATGAAAATCTAAAAGTCACCTGAGAACCCTTTTGTATTTTGGATAAGCCTTCGTGTAATTTCTGAAATAGGTAAGATGGCCAATCAAAGAAAATTGGTATAGTGTGCTCATCTATGATAGAAATATCATAGAACTTAGGGTTTGAGATGCATTGAGCTACTACAATCTACCACCCATGCACTTCTGCATCTAATTCTAGTCCCACCACCATAGCTAACATGGAGAATAACTCTTTGTTCTTGAATTTTGATAGGGGGATAGGTGTTTCTGGGAGAGTTCCTTCAGTAGGAGGTTCCAACAATTGTGATTGTAGAAACAACTTAATATTATGGGTGGGGGTATAGTACTTAGCCTACCCAACTGGGTCAAATGGTATGGGTTTCAAGGTAGGATTTCTATTGGTGCTGAAGGCACACTTGATTACATCAGGATCCAGGGTAAAAATAACCTCCCCCTTGTAATTCCTAACTATTCTCTACTTTGCATCATAAAAATTTACCATGGCTCTAATTAGCTTAGGGTAGGGGTGGATAGGAGTGCAGACATACCAAGAAAGTAAAGCATGGAAAGAAAAAGTGCTTGGGATCGATGGAGTCACACTTTTAGCTACTCTAGCCTCCACATATTTTCTAATCTTCTCTAGATTTTTCCAGGTGATGATTGTATCCATTATGTAGGCATCCATGTCTATAAAATTGACATTCTTTTCTCTAGACTATTGAGTTTTCGCAGTAGCTAAGGAGGATCCTACCATGGTTGCTTATCATGGATTTACCATAAAAATTTTTTGGAAGCATTTCGAGCAAAGCTAAAGTTTTGAGTGAAATTGGAGAATTATTTTTGTAGAGAAGATCTTCGAGAAAGTAGGGATGCGAGAAAAGGGGCTTCCATAATGTAAATAAGGAGTGCATGCATGAGTTAGGGCACCATGCAGTAATTGTGGTAGGTGGTGCACGTTCTACAAATAATTTTAAACATTGTTGGGGGTCTTGTTTTATGTGCCACCTTCTTGAAACCAATCATTATGCATCACCATCTTTTTTAGGCCAATAACTTCACATCACCTTTCCTTAAACAATAATTTGATCACCTTTTTTAGACCAATAACTTTACACAATGGTACTTTGAATGGAGCACATTTTAAAATTTCAAAAATGACTTTCCCACCAAAGCTAAAAAGCCTTGTTATTTGACTTTGACCGATGAGTGCCAAAGTGTCATGAAATCATGACCATTTTACTTGAAGTGGCCTCTGAATGCCAAAGTGTCATGAAATCATGACCATTTTTCTTGAAGTGGCCTTTGAATGCCAAAGTGTCATGAAATCATGACCATTTTCCTTGAAGTGGCCTTGAATACCAAAGTGTCATGAAATCATGACCATTTTCCTTGAAGTGGCCTCTGAATACCAAAGTGTCATGAAATCATGACCATTTTCCTTGAAGTGGCCTCTAAACCTCCCAAAGTTCATCAAATCAAACTGACCATTTTCCTTGAAGTGGCCTCTGAATACCAAAGTATCATGAAATCATGACCATTTTGCTTCTTCAACAATATTTGTTTGACCAACGAAAAATGGATCGATCATGAAATCGTGACCTTTCTTTTCAAGGTGTGAATTAGAAAAAACATCATATATACATATAATACAAGGGGGTGGGGAAAGTCTATAGCTTACTTGAAATATAGCTTCAAGTGGAAGCCATTAACAGGGATAGGTTGCATCTAGCCCTGTTCATATTTTAGCTGGAAGGAGTTCTATTATTTTTCTATAATTATCTCAAAAGGTCCTTCCTAGAAAGCATCAAATTTCTGATGATTCCTGGGTTTTGCTTTTTTCTCATTCCACCTTAGAACCAAGTCTCCCACTTTAAATTTTTTGAGAGTAGCTCTTTTGTCAAACCATTTCTTTGTGTCTCTAGTATGTTTTTGATGATGATTATAAGCTTGTTCTTTCTACTCTTCTAGCTGTAAGAGTTGTATCAACCTATTTTCCATTGGTTCTGCTTCTTCAATGCCAGTTTGATTTAGCAACTTCAGAGTGGGTATCTCTATATGTATAGGGAGGACAACTTCTTTACCATAGACCAATGAGTAAGGTGATGTGTTGATGGATTTCTTTATTGTGATCCTATCAGCCCATAATGCCTGATTTATCAGAGAATGCCAACTCCTCTTGTTGTCTCTCAGAGTTCACTTTAGAATCCTGAGTAGGTTCTTATTTATTGATTCTGCTAAGCCATTTCCTTGGGGGTAGTAATTCGAAGAAGTCTTCAAATAGATCCCATATTTACTAGTGAAATCAATCATCTTAGCACCTATGAAGGATGAGCCATTGTTTGTGACCAATGCATCAGGGATACTGAATCTTGTTATTAAACTCTCAATGAATTCTATCACAACTTCCTGATCAACTTTCTTAGTAGGTACTACTTCAGCCCACTTAGTGAAGTAATCAATGGTAGTTAAGATATATTTATGCCCAATAGATGAGTTGGGTTCAATTACCCCAATGAAATCCAAACCCCACTACTAGAAAGGCTCTTCCACCTGAATAGGTTTTAAAGGTATAGAAGTATTTCTATTCCTCCCAACGTATCTCTGGCATTCTTCATAATTTCTAGTTACTTTGAATGCATCTAAGAAAATAGATGGCCAATAGCAACCGGTCCTGATTATTTTCAAAGTTGTAGTCCTTCCTGAGTAATGTCCACCTGATGGACCTCCATGAAACTCTTCCAAAACCCTTTGCTTTTGATCATATTTTATGCATCGAAGTAATACACCATCCAAATTTTTTTTGTACAATCCTTCAGGTAGTAAGGTATACTTCAAAGCTTGGATCCTGTATCTTCTTCTCTATGAAGCATTTAAACCTATTGGGCACTTTCTAGTCTAAAAATATCTGATCAATTCATCAGCCCAATCAATGCTTTCTAAAGGTTGATCATCTTCTAGAATTGGTTCTTGCACTTGGCAAGCTACATACTCTATTGAGGCTTGTTTGGCGAGTTCTTGACATAAGGCTCTACCTCTCACTAGCTTGGTTGGGTGAATCTCAACATCATATTCTTGTATCTTTGATACCCAACCAACTCTTTTCTCACCAAGATCTCCTTGTATAATGAAGTTCCTGACATCAGGGTGAACTACATACACAATGGTTCTACTCTATGAAAGGAAATGCCTAAACTTTTTTAATGATTTCATGATTGCATACACTTGTTTTTCTATGAAGTTGTACTTTTCTTCATGTTCTTGCATGGTCTGACTTAGGAAGGCTATGGGCCTTTCTTCATTATCTATCCCTTTCTGAGTAAGGACTATAGTGTAACTCTCTTGTTCACCTACAACATATAGAATGAAACCTCTAGAGTAATCTAGATTCACTAGGATAGGTGCTTGGGCTATCTGTTCCTTTATACTTTTGAAAGCTTTCTTTCGCAAGTCTATCCATTTGAACTCGATATCTTTCTTCAATAGCTCGATCATGGGCTTGACGATTTGTGCAAAATCTACTATGAACTTGTGCACAAAGTTGATCTACCCAAAGAAGGATTGTAGGCCATTTTTATTCGGAGGTAAGGGGAGTTCTAACAGTGCTTTCACTCTATTAGGGTCTATAGCCAATCTAGCTTTAGAAATGACATGACCAAGCAAGATCCCTTCTTCAACTATAAATATGGACTTCTTGGGATTTAAAGAGATACCAAACTCTCTACATTTCTTGAAAACTCTCCTAAGGTGTTCAATGTGATCTTCTTTATGGTGGGAGAAAACTATCATATCATCCAAGTAAATCACTATGATCTTATTTACAAGCTCCCCAAAAGCCACATCCATTGCTCTCTGAAAAGTTGCTCCGACATTGGATAATCCAAAGGGCATCCTTTGGTAAGAAAATGTTCCCCATTTGGTGGTGAATGTGGTCTTGTATTGGTCTTCATCCTTGACCCATACCTGGTTGTAACCAAAAAACCCATCCAATAATGAGAACCTTTCTACCCCTACCATAGTATGTAGAGTCTGGTCGATTTGTGGGAGTGGATAGTGATCTTTCAATGAAGCTTTATTTAAATTTTTGAAGTCCACACATAGCCTGATGTCTCCATTCTTCTTCCTGATCGAAACCAGGTTAGCCACCCAAGTAGAATGTTTGATAGGGTAGACAATTTTAGCCTCAAGTAGCTTCAATAGTTCTTGTTTCATCAAGGCTTCAATTTTTGGGTTCACTAGCCTCTGTTTTTTCCTAAAGGGTTTTGCACCCTCTTTGAGCTCAATGGTATGTTGTATGGTTTCTTTCGAGTATACTTTAAGATCACCATAAGTCCAAGCTATGATATCGAGGAATTCTTTGCATAGTCCTCGAATTTGATTCAACTCTTCTTCTATACAATTTACTCCTACTTTGATAAACTTTTTTGGTTCCAACTGAACCTCTTTGTATCTATGTTTATCAACCTTCATCTTGTGACCAGTAGGTCTGTCATTGTTGTCGAACAAAATTTCAAGGGTAATCAATCCTTTAGGGATATGATTATTTTTCAGTTGGATCATACCTTCATCTTCTTCATCTTTTAATACCCTATCACTTGAACAGTTCATTTCATGGACCAAGAAGTCCAATATCTGGTCATCACTCTCAAATACCTACCAAAAGGTATCTTTGTCTGGCATAGAAGGCCTATATATTAGTCTAACTATCTTAGACTTTTGGATGACATTACTTATGGGGCAAAAATTGGCACCTATCGATGCCAATAGATCAGCATGAGTATTCTTTTCCCTAGGGATTGCTTTAATGTTTAGAGCTTCAAAAGCTTCGAGTAGATCCCAAAATTTATTTCTGTAAGATTTGAGGTAGTGTTGCTTACTAACACATTTCTCAGTGACTTGGTTTACTATCAGTTCTGAATCTCCATAAATCTGTAGTTGTTTGATCCCTAGCCTCTCAACTTTCTTAAGGCCCAGACAAAGTGCCTCATATTCAGCTGCATTGTTGGTACAGCTCCAAGTTAATCGATAGGAGAAAACCTTTTCCTCACCTATTGGGGAGATTAAGACTATGCCTACTCTAGCTCCATTCTTGCATCTAGCGCCATCAAAGAAAAGTTTCCACATTTGGTTGGTAGATGGGTCTACTTCATGTGAAGGGGTGAGATTACTTTTCTTAGGTTTCATGATTGAATAACTTCCAAGTCCTATTTCAATCATAGCATTGAAATCTTGGAGGGAGAACTGGTCTTCTACTTGTAGTACATCTAGAGCTTCTTCCATCAAGTTCAAATCTTCCATCTCCTCAATCATTATGTTTACTGTAGTGGTCTGCCTTCCTTCTTCTTCAATATTTTTGATATGGAAGGTAGATGGTTTTTCATTGAATATCTTCACTCTTTTACCTTTGAATGGGATTTCTAAGTGTGAGTAATCCATGGATAGATATCCTCCTATTTTAGCTATGAATTCTCTGGATAGACACATACCAAAATAAGGTTCCAAATCCACTACAACAACCTCTTGTATAATTGTAAGTTGAGGCATTCTATGTAGAACTATAGGAATATCTTTTATCACCCCCATGATTTTGATCGGAGTCCCATATAACTGCAAAACACCTAGGCTACTTCTAGTGTATTCCATCCCCATGATGTCACACACAACTTTTGGTATTATAGTAGTCGTAGCTCCTGAGTCTATCATACAATTATGAACCACCCATCCTTCCATCTAGAGAGACAAATAGAAAGGAGGGGGTCTATTTTTTCTTGTAGCAGATGTCAAACTAGCCTGAGCCGAATTCAACTGAGTTGGAGTCTTACTTTTTTTTTCATGGACCTCAAGGATTCTTGTAACAAGTTGATTTATCCTAGAAATTGCAATGCATCGTACATACTCACTTTAGAAGGAGTCTTCTTCATTTCTTCCACTATATTGAAAGGTAGTGGATCAATGCTTTTCTCCTTTTCTTTTGCAAAGGTGTCATACTTATTCCTATATCCCTGAGTGGCATCTATCCTTTGATGCTTGGTCAAAGAGGGATATCTCAATTTATCTCTTGCCTACTCCTAGGTTTCAACTTCTTTCTAAGGGGGCTTCCTTGCGCATCTCCATTTCTTTTTGACCTGGGCTTTGGGGTACCTTCTCATGGGAGACTCTCCTCTCAACCTAGTTTCTCACAGGTGAAGGTACTTTTAAGGGATTAAGCTCTTGGGGATCTACCTACAAGGGTTTCTTCCCTAATCTGGTCAGAATAGCTACTTGCTCTATCGAAGGCATCATGAGATTGTGGTTTTCTTCCCTAATCATATTTACTTACCCTTTAAGAGTCTTTTCTACTCTTTCAATGACTATCTTCTAGACATAATGTTGATGGATCATACATAAATTTTCACCATGTGGATCATTACATGTAGAACACCAGAAGTCTAATTCTATCGAAGGT
This sequence comes from Wollemia nobilis, assembly GCA_028583015.1. Taxonomy (NCBI): domain Eukaryota; kingdom Viridiplantae; phylum Streptophyta; class Pinopsida; order Araucariales; family Araucariaceae; genus Wollemia; species Wollemia nobilis. The sequence continues at coordinate 6,807,223 of JAQPPZ010000456.1, forward strand.
TTGGTAGGTTCACTATCATCATTAGCGTAAACCACATTTGATCTCTCTTAATTTCTACCACTTGTGGAAGCTTGATCTCTCATTACCTATGGAAATATCCTTGGCTGGAAACTTCTCTCTACTTCTCTTATTTCCATTGAGGTCATATTATTGGTCAGAGTTTTCATGGCTGATTGCAGGTCTAATAAGGCTACAAGCTGAGGATCAAGAGTTGGCAAAATTGATGATACAGGAATTGTAAGAATGATGGGTAATGTTGGGGGAGCAAGGGGTGCTTGTATCACTAGGATAGTAGGTTGCTCGGTCCATTTGGGGAGATCTATATTAGAAGTAGAAGTAGGACTTGGGAAAGTAGTATTAGATGCTTGTGAAAGATCTAGGAAGATAGGCATTATCATATTTGGAGGGAACCTTCCAATAGCAATGAGATCTTTCTCAACTTTTTGAGCTTCTTGGAAAATTTTTGGGAAGGTGAACACTTGAGACTACCTGATAACCATGCTTATATCTGAATTAAAAGCTCTTAGGTAATAATACATTGCTTGCTCATGTGTCGATCTCAACCCATCAAGCACTCTCTTCCAAGTACGACTAAATCTGATATTGAAATCGACTATTTCTTCCTAAGGATGCTTTTGAATAATGGTGAACTGATTGAGCAGAGAAAAGGGATCAACCTGTTCATTGAACTCTTCTACCAATTTACCAATGAGTTGGGCCCAGGTAGCTATAGTCTGATTAGGAAGGGCTCTATACCAGTAGAGCATTTTTCCTTTCAGAGAGATGACTAACAATCTTATCATTACATCTTCCTCTATGATATTATGTATTGGTGCTAATGAGGCTACATCTTGGTAGTGTTCATAAGCCATTTTTCCTATGCCATCATACTAGGGAAATGCTTTTAAAGCCACTATAGGGATCTGATGTTGGGCTACCAGATTTAGGGGACCTAAATGATTCCATGTAGGGTAGGGTATATTTGGTTGATTTACAACCATTATAGCTACAATGTTGGTTGATATTGTAGTAGTATGGGTAGTTGTGTTTAAAAATCCACTAGTAGCAGTACTAGGGAGAGTTATGGGGAAGGATTTATCGATCCTGTAGTAATGGTAGATGAAGAAGTTGATCGAGCAACAAGTACAAGATTAGCTCTGAGGCTACCAAGGTGTAATTCAAAGAACTCAATGGGTTCTTCAAAATTTTTTGCTTTAGATATGGTTTTCATAAAACTTAATATTTAACCAAAAAAATGGATAAAGGATTTTCTTAGGTTTGAACCTTTCGGATGGAGTCACTAGGTGATTGATAAAAAATACACAGGACAAAGACAACCACCGTAACTTTGGTCTGTATAGATAGTGGGATTGGGTCCCATCGGGCATGCCAAAAACTGTTGGTGCAAAATCTACCTTTGGTTACGTTTGCGCCCAAGACTTTGCCAACATTGAATGACCGGGTTTAAAATAGAGATTACCCAGCTCAATCTCCAGAGAAGGTTGGTTCCTTGCTTAGTTGTAGGAAAAGGGGAAAGAGTAAAGTGCATAAAGAAAGGGAAATATAGCTATTGCTAGAAACGTCAAAGGGGTACAGGTTAGACAACAACAAGGAGATACACATAATTTTTGCAGATAAGCATTCTTTAAATCCATCAAATAAGAACAACTAGTTCTCTGGTGTAGATTAAAACAATCATTAACCTACTAGAATCGTTAACTTCAGAACTAGTGGAACTTAAAGCACAAAAATCCAGAGATAGAATTAAAGCGATTTGCATTCAACGTAGCTTATATAGAATTTAACATTCATACATACATGATTAAACACCATTGAGCCAGAATCCAGAATGAGGAGTATTTTATTGCTTTCAAAATCTGTATACATTGCCTTGTAAACATCCAAGAGCCGACCCTTTGTTAGAGTCGCTCATCCTATATATATACATCTTCTAATAATAGAAAAACTAAAACTTGTTACAACAATATGCCAGTTGGCTCATTTTGGTAAGATGCTCAATAGCACCTATCGAATCAAAGAAGAATGGAGTAGTGGGGTCTTCAACAGCAAATGGTTGAGATATTTCTATTACCGCACGTTCGCACCAATCTTCTTGGAGACATCGTGGCCCAACTATCTTCCACTTCTTCATCTCGAGCTCTTGATCCACGAAAATAGGACCGGTCATGATATCATGACTATTTTCCGCTCCTTGCCTCTTTTTGGCTCTCGATCCGTGAAAATAGGACCGATCATGATATCATGACTATTTTCTACTCCTTACCTCTTTCTGGATTTTGGTCCATGAAAATAGGACCGATCATGATATCGCGACTATTTTCTATACTTAGCAAAATTTTGAGAAGAAATTTGCTCTCCCCTTAATGTAGATTTGGTTTTCATAAAACTTAAATCCCGATCATTTTGAGAAGCATTTACCTCACTAAACAATATTGGGATGGTGTAAATGCTTCTCAATCCTCTCCAAACTAAGGAGGTATTATTTTCTTTTGTTCAAGTCCCAACTTATGGTTTAGTGATTGGTATATTTACGTGTGTAATAGGTCTTTGGTTCAAAGCTCTACAAACCCCTTTTTTCATTACTCAATGGTATTTTCATATCTCTTTCCTATTTTTATTTTCCTAACCCCAATTACAAGGCTAGCGTACTGGTTGAGCATGGTAGTTATAAAGGCAAGGTCTCAAGTTTGAATCATAAGTAGTATTTTTTGAGGAAAAATATGGGTGCATCAATAAATTACTCATGGGCTTCAAAGGCATAAGTACATGTTCCATTTGAAGATACTACTATGATAATTAGGTCTTGTATTCAAACGTCATGAGACTCATTTTTTATCTCTATCAAATTGTTACTTGTTAAGAATATCTTTATGGATAGGTACCTTGCTTTTTAAGTCCAATTGTCCCTATGGTGGAACGGTTGGTTCTCTTTCTAGCAAGGTATTGGTCGGATGTTAAAACCCTTTTGATATTGACCTCTCTTAGGGTGCTCCCCTCAGCGTCCCAAATTTGAGCCCCACCTGCTATAAATTACTAAAACAATTTATTTTAAATAAATGAGGGCATATAGGCAATTAGATTATTCAATTCATAAATCTCCAATTTGTTACTCGAAATTTCAAGGTGTAGGTATAACCAATATTTTTTTTCAAGTGGTATTTGCAACATCTGCCAAGTGGAACTTTTTGATCCTACAAAATTTATCTCTAAGGTTTGGCATTGATTAATTTTTTTCTAATTTCAAGAGCTAATTTACCCAACCTTCTAGAGTTCATAACTTTTACATATGGAAATTTTTGGATCCCTTTTTTAAGATCACATGTTTTTTCTATCTTTATGCAATGGTGACATCAGTTATGATCTTTGTTACATAATGTGTGGAATTTTATGCAAAATGGATCCTTTGACATATGTTACTCACCTTAATTGGTGAAATTATAGCACCTAGTCAATTCAAATGGTAGGATTACTCGGAAGTAAGAATATATGGTTGATATTTAATGATGAAGCAAAAGGTCTCAATGATTATGAACTTGCTACAAAAAAGGAAGAACTTGATCTCTTTTTCATGTTCGTTGAACTAGATGTACTTTTTTAGATAAGAGAAAAGATTGATTTGATTGAGGTAAGGATAAAATTAAAGGATCTCTTAGCTATGATAGTAGGAGAGGTAAAGGGTGACAAAGAGTATGTAAAATCAATTACTTCCAATGTTACTCCACATTTTCTTACAATTGGCTTGGATCTTTATGTGAATATTATGACTATCAAGGATCCACAAGCTTTATCTCTTAAAGGACTTTTCAAATTTCTTGTTCATGATGAAGTTGCTATGAATAATTGTGGAGCTCTCTCTTATATACAAGCTCATCTAAAGGACTTCAAATCAATGGAATCTAAGGCTTTGTTTCCAAGGGCAACTTAAATATTTCACATAATTCAACCACATGTAAGTATAGTAAAAGGGAAGGTCCAAGGACACTCCATCAAAAATTGTATAACAAGAAATTAAATTATTAAGATCCAAACATAAGCTTTTTGATGATGAATATTAAGATGAATATGGCAAAGTGAGACCCACTAGAGCATCCAATATAGAGGGAGGAATTCTACTTTAATGTCTCCTCTCCTTGTCCCCTTAGCTCAGATTATAGGGGGTGTTGAATTATGTGTAATCTGATCTTATTAGGCCAAGGTGAAAAGTGTAGAGTGTTTATGAGCACTATAGATGTAGCCTACGAGCAATCGTATATGTAAGCCTATAGGTATTCTTTATGTAAGCCTATGACGTCACTTATATAAGCCCTCAAGCATCATTTATATAAGCCTATGGATATCTTCATGTAAGCCTTAAAACACCCTTCATATATTCACCCTTTTTTATATTGGTTAATCCATCTCTATGGATAACCTTGATTAAATGATGTAATATATTTATTATATTATAAGTTAACCTTCAAGTCAAGTTATATTATCTTGAGGTTAACAACTAATTAAGAATTTGTTATCACTATAAATTATCCCAATAACTAACCATTGTATATTTTTTATTATATGGACGAAGGAGTTTTTAAAGGATCTCCAAACCTTGTACAAAAGAGACTAAGCCCCATCCAAAAAGAGGGAGCCGAAATTACCTACATTCGGTAATAATCGAGGAATGACCAATCAGAGGAGTTACCTCTTCCAAATCCAAACCAATACATAGGTAAGACCATACATAATTTAAAACTTAAAACAAATTGAAACCAAATCAAGATGTTAGAGATAACCAACCGAACACAAATCAATAGTAGGACTTGAACCACGAATCGAGCCATGCACTAGTCCCATTCTCCCCCATGAGATCATTGCTTTCCCAGGCTTGCTAGCCCATCAGGGCAAGAATTTCTTTCACATTGGAGATTGTGGCTTGCATGGAGGAAACAGTAGCTTGGAGGTATGAAATTTGGTGCAGAAACCCAAAATCAAAAAGTGCCCCCAAGTTTTGTAGTTAAGTCATCAACAACAACTCGACTAGAGCAGCTAATTATGTATGAGGTCATTATTGATAGAAGAAATATCCATCGGGAAATTATCCCACCACACCACTAAACCAATTTGAATAACTCCTTTGTTAGCCAATAGATCGGTCACTCGATTACCTTTCCTATATGTATGCTTAAACTGAACCTCTTCCAGATTTTGGATGTATCTCTGAACTTCCAAAAGAAGGTTTGAAATAGTCTAGGTAGGAGATTGAGTCCCTCTTGCCATATTTATAATATTAAGGGAGTCCCCTTCAATGATTAGTTTCCTGCAACTTACAAAATACAATAGAGAAACTCCTTGGAATAGGGCCCTAGCTTTGGTGAAGTGACTAGTTTGATGGCCCATATTATCAGCAAAGGCTAAAATTATCAAGCCATCATGATTCCTTACAATCCCTCCAATACCTACAGGACTTGGATTCCCTTTAGATGCACCGTTGAAATTCAATTTCAACCAACCAATTGGAGGTGGCTCCCACTTAACCCTGGCTCTGTTTGGAGGTATAATAGGTCTAACTAGTTGAGGATTGGCATTGAATCTAAGAGATATCTCCATTGATAATTCATGCTATACAGTCACAACATTCAGATTTAGGTTTCTAATGTTCTCCACACAAAAAATAAATTGCCTGCAAAGTCACAACTTTAGCCGAATGAGCAGCATCCTTAAACACCCTTGAGTTTCTTTCCTTCCAAATCCACCACTAGATATGAGGAAGACTGAACTTCCAAAACCAACGAAGATAGAGAGATAGGAAGGGAGAAACCCATTGGGTCAGAACATCCTCTAGATTATTTGAAAACACCCATTGGATGTTTAAATATTTTAAAAAGTAGTTGAAAACCTCTTGTGAGAAAGGACAACTGAAAAGAAGATGGAGTAGGGATTCCTCTACATTTTTGCACAAGAAACAAGCATTAGGTAAAATCATACCTCTTTTTTGAGATTGTCTAAAGTTAGAAATTTTCCTTGTACGACCAACCAGAAGAAAATGTTGATTTTTGGATTCAGTCCTTTCAGCCAAATTTTATCTACAATAAATAAAGTATTATAAGGACCATTTGTTGTTAAATAAGTTGATTTGACAGAGAATTTCCCATCCTTCTCTAATCCCCAAATGAATCTATCTAGAATTTATCTTCCAGGAATTATAATCCATTTAATGATATTGAAAATTTCATCAAATGCCCTCCTTTCCTCCACCAAAAGTCCTAGGAAGTCAAATGGTTTCCATCGGGGGCGGTCTTCAATTATTTCAATGAAATCACAAACCTTATTCCCCCAAAAATGATCTATAATTGGTTTGACTAAAACCAGCTCTAATATTGAATCCAACGAAACCTCAATCGCCCACACACCACTCTAGAAGTCAAAAAACTTGTCATCTCCCAAACACCACCTACCCCTTATACGGATATTCAATCTGCACCGAATCAGGCTAGACCAAAAAGCTGAACCCTGAAGGGGTACTATCTCTACGTTGATCACTAGACAACATCACGAATGTTGCCTGATCACAGCCCTTCAACTTTCATTGCATACCCTTCCTCCGTTATTGTGACACTACTATAGATCAATTCTGAGAATACCTTCTACCGAGGCATCGTTGACGTGTCCTAATTGTGCCACTCTGCTCACAACGATGCCCGACATCAACAACTGCGCCTCTGAGGTTGCTATGCTCTTTGCCATATCTATCCTCGCTCTCATTGTTGTCCTAGAGCTGGCCGCACACCTTCAAGGAGGAGGTATAAAAATATCACACTTTGCATGTTGCAAATTGGCTTGTAATTTGGCCAATATAGTAGCCATTTCATGTGATTTGATTTAAAAGTTAAAAAAAATCTTATTATATATATATATATATATATATATATTATTCAATTATATTTATATATATATTTACAAAGCTTTTTAGCTTTTATTGTAAACAAGCTTTGATTAAAAAAAAAAAAAGCTTGTTATCTTTTATTTAGTGGGCATCATAGTCTTTCACTGGCTCCACCTAGACCTATGGCTGCCAATGTAGCAGAAAAATTAGTTGAGGTTACTGCCTTAGTTCTTTCTTTGGCCGACACTGTTAGAGATATCCAATCACATTCTTCCTCCCCCTCTCATACTCATTCTCCTAAATGTGAAGTCAAAATCTACGAAGGCTCTAGGGATCCTGATGTCCTCAATACCTAGATCTTAGATATGGAGACTTGGTTTGAATTCACTCAAACCCCGGACGATGAAAAAGTTCCATTTGCCAAGCTCAAACTCTCTGGCATGGCTAAGGTTCTCATTACCGAATGCCAAGGAACTCAGAACCCCATCTCCACTTGGGATGCTTTGGTTACGGCCTTGAAAGCCACTTTTTATCCATCCAACTATGATGATGATCTCCTCAACCATTGGCTTCACCTTCGTCAGGGCAAGAATCAGTCCATTCAGGACTATGTCCATCAATTCAACAGATTACGCGTGTTGCTTCGCGTTTCAGATCCCACTACTTCCCTTATTGCCAAGTTCAAAAGTGGTCTTCTCGCACACTTTTATCGGGAAATCAAGTACACTTCTTGTACAACTCTTGATGATGTTTTCAAACAGGCATAACTTGCAGAGGAGAAGTTTGCAGCACAACACAAGGGGAACCACTACTCTTCAGGAGGTTCAAAGCCATCACCTCATCCTCAACAACAGGCGCCACGAAGCTCTTCCTACTTTCCCCCTTCTCATTCTTCTCCTACTCCCACTCCTTCTCAGTCCTCTACTTCTAAGCATACATTTCATGCTTCTTCTTCTTCTTCTAATGCTAAGTCTCAAAAATTTTGTAATTATTGTAAATGAAAAGGGCATCTTAAATCTGAATGTAGACAATTGCAGAAGAAGAAGACCTTGTTTGTACAGTCTGATGAGGGTACCAATGATAACCCCATCAAGACTACTAGTGAAGAGAAGGTCTATGAGGAGTTGAAAGGTAAACTCAATCTTGTAATGAATCATCATTCTGATGCTCGAGACCGTGACAATCTGTTCGTCACGCATGCTCATTTAAGCCATGACTTTGTAGTCGATTGTATCATCGACAATGGCTCGCAAAAGAACTTGATCGTGCAGTCCATTGTCGATAAGCTCAAGCTCCCTACTTCTCCACATCCTCATCCTTACTCTCTTGGATGGAAGGATAGTGAGACCTCTTCATAGATTACACACACATGCACTCTTGCATTTGCCTTTGGTCCAAAGTTCAGAGACAAGGTCACTTGTGATGTGACCCCAATGGATTGTTGTGGTCTTTTGCTTGGTAAGCCCTATCAATATGATAGGCGTGCTACATATGATGCTTATAAAAATACATACACATTGCAACAAGATAATAAGCACTATCTCATTCACTCAATTCAAGAACCTACCAAGCACTCCAATAATCTATTGCTAAGTTGTAGACAAGCATGCAAAGCAGCCAATCAAGCACAGGAACTTGCTCTCATTTTCATTCATCCACAACATAAGCAATTTTCAGCAAAATCTTCTAAATCCAATAGACCCAAAGCAATTGATAACATATTGCACAAATATCAAAGTGTTTTTCAAGAGCCCACTTGCTTACCTCTAGAAAGGGCCATTAACCACACTATTGATATAGTTCCAGTTGCACCTCTTCCTAATGCCCCCATGTACAGGCAATCACTTTTGCAATATGATGAAATAAAGAAGCAAATTCAAGACCTGCTAGATAAAGGTTTCATTAAACCAAGCATTTCTCCTTGTGCCTCTCCTATTCTTCTTGTTCTCAAAAAATATGGCACTTGGCATCTTTGCATTGATTTTCGAGCACTTAATAAAATCACAATAAAAAATAGATATCCACTCCCTCGTATTGATGATCTCTTAGACCAACTTCAGGGAGCCAAGTTTTTCACTAAGATTGATCTCAAAAGTGGATATCATCAGGTCCGCATCCAGGCTGAAGATACATGGAAGACAACTTTCAAAACAAATATGGGTCTTTTTGAATGGCTTGTTATGCCCTTTGGCCTCACCAATGCTCCTGCTACCTTCATGAGGCTCATGAATGAAGTTTTCAGAGACTGTTTGGATAGATATGTAATTATCTATCTTGATGATATTCTCATATTTTCTCCTACATGGGAGGCCCATTTGCAGCATCTGGATCATGTTCTTTCCATCCTTCAACAACATCAATTGTACGCCAATTTGCCTAAGTGCTCTTTTGGGCAAAATTCTATTTCCTACCTTGGCTTTATCATTGATGAGCAAGGTATTCAGGTGGATCCTAGAAAAGTAGAAGTCCTCCTTAATTGGCCTACTCCTACCACTGCCACTGAGTTACGGAGTTTCCTTGGCCTAGCCAACTTCTACCACAAGTTTATTCCAAGCTATTCCACCATTGCTACTCCTTTGCATAATTTGACTAAGGCAAAATCTATTTTCCATTGGACTCCTACCCATTCCCATGCATTTTCCACTTTGAAAGATAAGCTTTGTTCTGCTCCTATTCTCGTTATTCCTGACCTTAGACAACCTTTTGAGATTGAAACTGATGCTTCTCAATTTGCCCTTGGTGTTGTCCTCAAACAAAATGGTCATCCTGTTGCTTATCATTCTGAGTCCTTTTCCATTGCCAAGCAAAATTATTCTACATATGACAAAGAGCTTTATGCCTTAGTCCAAGCTATCAAATATTGGCGTCATTACCTCTTAGGCAAAGAAACCATTGTTCATACAGATCATTTGCCTTTGCAGTTTCTCCAATCTCAGAATAAAATCCAAGAAGCTCGCCACATGAAATGGGCTTCTTACCTTCAACAATTCCACCTTGTCATAAAATACAAAAAGGGTAGTACAAATTTTGTGGCTGATTGCCTAAGTCGTCCTCCTTCCTCCCATGCTTTGACTATTGTTACTACCTCACACTTGGGATTTTAGTCTTGGCCTTCTTTGTATCCTCATGACCATGACTTTGCCAAAGTTTTTCAACATTTACACCATCCTTCCTCTTCAAATTTGGCCCCTTTTCAAGATTATCATCTTAAGGAAGGTTTGCTTTACCACCTGGACAAAATTTGTGTACCCTATGAGTCTCGACAATCCCTTATTAAGGAGGCACATTCTACCCTTTATGGTGGACATTTTGGCAAGCATAAAACTCTTCATCACTTGCAATGATTCTTCTACTGGCCCCACATGCAGTGTGATGTTTTGAGGTATTTGAGGCAGTGTGCTGCTTGTTGCAAATCCAAGCCATCCAACAGGAATCTCGGCCTCAACATGCCTTTGCCTATTGCATCTCATCCATGGGAAAGTATTTCAATGGATCTAGTCAGTGGTTTTCCTAAGACAGTCCATCAACATGATTGTGTTTTTGTCATAGTTGATCGATTCAGTAAAATGGCTAAGTTCATCCCTTGTAGAAAAACCAGTTTCGCTGCCAACTTAGCCCAACTCTTCTTTGATACTATTTGGCATTCCTTTGGTCTACCCACTAGTATTGTCTCTGATCGTGATTCCCATTTTGTTGGTCATTTTTGGCGTTCATTATGGAAACTTTTAGGGGTGTCTCTTAACTTTTCCACAACTTTTCATCCTCAAACCGATGGTCAAACTGAAGTAGTCAACCGTACTCTTGTCCAAAGTCTTCGTATTTTTCACCATTCATCTCCAACCAAATGGGATTTGAGTCTTACCCACATTGAGCATGCATATAATCGGGTTGTCCATTCCTCCACAGGTCACTCACCCTTTGAAGTATGTCTAGGTTTTCAACCCTTAGCACCTTATGAGTTACCCTTGTCCCTTCCATCTCCTATCACAACCCATATGAAAAAAGAGCAAGATAAAGCCCATTCCTTCATCCACCATTTGCAGCAGCTTCACTCTAACATTGTTCATATTTTGCAAAAAACCCAGCAGCAACAGAAGAAAGCCATGGACAAACACCATGTTCCACATCATTTCTAGGTGGGAGATAGAGTTTGGTTGCACCTTGATCATCGCAGGTTCCAGGGGACAACCCATAGCAAGATCAAACCCATTCGCTTTGGGCCATACACTATTGTACAACAGGTGTCCGAGAATGCTTTTTGGCTTGATCTTCCAACACACTTGGGCATCCATGATGTCATCAATGTTGACTTGCTCCGACCATACCATGAGTCTACATTGGAGACAGACCCTGTCATTAGTCATCCTATTGATATTGTACCTGACTTCCAGTTTCCTTTGGAGAATGATCATCTTTTTGACACCAGGACATGCCACACTCGCCAGGGATCTTCGACTTCCTACCTTGTGGCCAAATGAGGACAACTACCACATCAGGCCCGATGGATCTCTCATAGCCAGATGGTTCATGACTTTCCTTCCCTTTTGACCGCATTGGAGCCCAATGCTCTTACGGTGGGGAGGAATGATAGGGATGACACATAATCAACCTTCTATATTGTAAATAGTTTCCTTTCTAGCATACTTTCTATATTATGCACCGGATAAGATTTTTGAACAACTATTATGCTTATCCGAAAAGATGTGTAATTGGTTATAAATAGTCCTTCAATCAAAGCATTATGTAGTTCTTTCGAGTGCAATCTTCTCTGTTTTAGGTGTGAGTTTTCTTGTGGATAAATCCACATCACATATGAAGGGATCCATTTCGAAGACTAAACATCTTTGATGGTATCACAGATCTCCAGCCCCAAAATATGCTAAAATTTTAGAAAAAATATTGGGGGAAACCCATCAGGTCTCGATGCTTTGAGCTCACCCATTGCAAAAAGTACTTTACTGATTTCATCATCTAAAAACAAAGTATCCAAAACATTATTCATATCTGCAGATACCAGAGGTGGTATGTTATTCAGTAAGCAAGCTTTAGCATGTTGAGTTTTGCTGACATGGAACATAAGAGGTCCTTAAAAAATTCACTGCCTCGGATCTAATCTCTTCGATGTCTTCAGAGAGTTCTCCATTTTTTTTCGTAATCATCTTGATCCTATTGTTACTCCTATGCCTTAGCGCAGTGGAGTGAAAACAATTTGTGTTCCGATCACCCTCCTTAAGCCATAGGATCCTAGCTTTCTGCCTCCACATAATATCTTCCTCTGCCAGAACATTATGGAGCTCTATGAGAATAGATAGTTCTTGTCTCTTTAATTCCGTAGAGTAACCCTGAGTTTTGAATTTCTGCTCAACCTCCTGCAACTGATTGTGAATATCCATCTTTCTAATGACAATATTTCCAAAAACTTGCTTATTCCAATCCTTCAGCTTTGCCTTTATAAATCTCAACTTGGAGGCTATTTATGCCATTCGAGAACTTAAAAACTTGTGACTCCACCATTCCTCAATGTTGGATTCTAGACTTGGGTGTTGAAGCCACATTGTTTCAAATCTAAATGGTTGGGGAAAGAAGGTCAAATCTTGTGTCTTCACAAGTAAAAGTGGATTATGATCTGAGGTCAGCTTAGGGAGAGAGCATAAGGACACATCACCAAAAAACGGGATACCTTCTTTAGACACCAGCATTCTGTCCAACCTAACCTGAATGTTTTGACTCCCAATTCGCCTGTTACTCCATGTAAATATCGACCCTTTCGGGTCCAAATCCATCAACTCCTAGGAGTAAATAGAAGAGGTAAATTCATCCATGCTACTAAGCACCGAGGTTCCTCCTTTTTTATCAGACGGATATAAGGGTGTATTGAAATTGCCCGCCAACATCCAGACCTCTCTTTTAAAACATTCTCTCATAGAACCAAGGAAGTCCCAAAGCATGGTTCTAAAGGGTCAAAAATTTAAGGCATAAATATTCGAGGTTATCCATTTAAATCCTGACTCCTTGGAACAAAACAAGATGCTAATCACTCAATCAGATATGAACACAGTCGACCCATCAATGGTTTTAGGGTCCCACATGCACAAGAGACCCCCCGAGGCACCGTTAGTCGAGTTAGCTACAAACTCAGCCTCCTTCCAAACCTTCCTTTTAACTATTTCAACACTACTACTATCCATTTTTGTTTCTTGCAGCAAAATTATATATGCTTTAAAATATTATCTGATGGATTCCAATGCACGATGTTTAGGTAGCCTATTAAGGCCCCTAATGTTCCACGATAAAAAAATTATTTACAATTTTGGGAAATAAAACCCCCATCCTTAGATTGGGGGGACTGACAATGAATCTAGCTTCAGTTGTTGGTCCCCTTCACGTCGGGTCAACAATAACAAAGCGGAATAGGTTTGGTGGAAGCAGTCCCTGTGGTTTGAACCCTGTACTTGTCAGTTACTAAAAATAGTGTGGTTGTGACCAACTCTCCTATGTAACCGAAAAAAATCTAGCTTCAGTTGTCTACCTTTTGTATCCTTTTCCTTTTTGAAATTGAGCTTGGATTGAACTTCATCTGCAATATCAGGTTTTGTCTCTCTACTTATTTGAGCTTTATTGGATGGTTTGCCCACCGCCCTTGTAACTCCCACGTCAATCAGGCCCTTGTTCAAGCTTCAAGTTTTAGGACGCAACATCCTTACCCCTGAGGAACCTTCACTAGAGGGGCATTTGACATCGCTAGAGGGGGATTTGACATCACCCAAAATTGGGAGGTCCATTTTCAACTCCATCTTCTAAGGAGATCCCTCTCCCACCTGAGGGTCTTCAGAGCCATCCTGCTCAGCCTCCTCCGAGCTTAGGCAATGAAAAGATTTTTGGAGAAACTCCTTAGGGATTGGAGTCTCAGAAGTTAAATCTTCATTTTTTAGCACTAGCAGGCTAGAATAAGTACTTCCTGAGATTATACACCCCTTTTTGCTATCGTTTGAAGCCATTTGTTGAATATCTTACTCAATAACTTCCTTTGGACCAGGAGCCTCGCTTGAGAGACCTGCAGAATCGGATCCTGCCTTCTTTTCCAGGAGCTGGTCTCGGTTTTGCTCTAGATTCCTTTTCTCCCAGTTTTGCTTGAAATGGGTCTTCTTATTTTGGATCGGGCATGAGCCAGGGACATGGCCAAACTTATTACAGACCGAACATTTCACTAGTTGATTCTCATATACAATAGGTTGAATCCATGGCCCGAACTTCAAAAGCAAATTAATGTGATCCGGAAGATTAGCTTCAAGGTCCGCCATAACACACATACGGGCAAAGACTAATCTAGATTTGGCCCTAGTTGCCAAGTCGATTAGGACTAGCTCACCTATGGCTTTAACTATGCCTTTGAGAATATCAGCATGCCAAAGGTGGAAGGGTAGATCTGGTAATCTAACCCACAATGGAACCAAATTAATTTTTGGGTTTTGGGATTAAAATAGGGTCCCTATTTTCGTAGAAAGAGTCCTCGCTTTCCAACGAACCAGGGCCCTCCACCCAAAATCTTCTTCGAATCCTCCTTGCAGTTAAGCTTAATGAGGAAAAAAACGTTGGAAGCTGCTACAATGTTCAGAGCTCCCTTAGGCTTCCACTTAACCAGGGCCCAACATTTTATGGCATCAATGTCGAGCCTCCTCCCTTGAAATTTGCCAACCAGGTTCCAAGAACCCTCTTCCATGGTGATGGACAAAAGCTCGTTCGGAATCGGTAAAATATCCTCCGAAGCAAATAGGTCAAAGAGAACTGATGACTTTCCAGCAACAGAACCAAAAGTAGTAACAACATACGAACACTTACCTGGAGATGAAAATTTCCCTAAGGATTGGGACCAACCCGAAGATCCGACAAGTGGAGCCCCGAGGGCCCCTGATTTAGGAGAAATCACGACCGCTCTAGCCACCTCATCAGACTGCACCTCCTGAATTGGGACTCCAGAACCTTCTACCACTTGGGCTTGAATCCCACTCCCAAGGATCTCCACATGATTTCCAACCTTCATACTACCAAGTACATCTCTTGTAGAACGCTCGCCTCCCCACCCACGATCACTCTCTCTAAACTTTGCACCTTCCTGCCATCTCACATTTCAAATTCTCTTACTCTTCAAAATGTATAGTATTATTTCCCAAATTATATTGCCAAATAAAAATATTTTACTTCGCTGCCCTAGCAATGCTGCACTTGCCTTCACTGCCATAACACTGTTGTGGCACTATTAAACTTTTTTTCTTCGTTGTCTTAGCACTGCTGCACTCACCTTCATTGCCCGAGTACTGTTGCAACACTGTCAAATTTTTCTTTGCTAGCCTAACATTTTTGCGACACTATTAAAATATTTTTTTCGCTGCCCTGGCACTACTACACTCACCTTCGCTACCCTAACACTATTAATAAAATATTTTTCTTTTCTACCTTAACACTCTTACAACACTAACCATTCCATTAATTTATAATATATAAAATATTATCATTATATTAATCTATGATATGTGAGATATTAAAATGTCTACATGCACCTATTCCTTATTTCTTTTATTCACGTTATTTGTCTCTTTCTATGGGATCTTCTATTTTACTCTCGTTACTTTTTTTTCCATATGATAAATATATATTTCATAATATTTATAAAAAGTAATATGAATTCTAACAAAGACACATCAGACTCCATATTTGAGTTAATAAAATGGCTTCTTCCAAAGAAGTTGGAAACTTAATAATATAAAATAATGATATTTATTAATAAAATAAAAATAATTTATTAAAGTGGTCGTTCTTTAATAATTTTGGTTAGTGTGAAAAAACCTCTCAAAATAGAAATATTCTCATTTGGATATCTTATTTCATCGTGACCTTTCATAAGGATGAAAGCTGAACTTATCAATAAAGATCAATCACACAACCATACACATCCACTCCTTCACACACTTACCCTCACCTCCATTTGAACACACTTACCCTCACCTCCATTTGAACCTTAAACCTCACTGTTTAAAACTTGAACTAATTGATTCAAAGTGTAAACTTAAGTCACACATATTAATAAAATAAAATTCTTGGGCTCAACTAAAGACATTATAGTCAATCAAACAAAAAATAACAAATAAAAAAATAAAAATAAAAATAAAAAAATACTCTATCTTAAAATTTATCACACTAACTAAATAAAAATATATAATTAATTTATCTGACATTTTGTCGTACACAGGCCTGACCTTAGCCGGCTTTTATGGTGTCCACTTTCAGGGACCTTCAAAATTAGATATAAAGTCTTACAAAATTTTATGGAATGGTGTTTATAAAAAACATCCGTCGTGCAGAGAGCCTGCCCCCTTTCAAATTCATCTTAGCGGTGCATCTACACATAAATATTCTGGACTTTGTACAAGAATTTAAAACACTCGTGACATTGTGAAAATAGCTTACTCCGTGGAGGAAAGTTTGGAATTTTGTATATTACCAACGTGAAAGCGATCTGTTTTATGTATCTTACTGACCAAAACCTATTTTACGACTCAAATCTGCAATTGCAAATACGGTCAAACGGACGTCAAACTTAAACTTTGGACGTATGTAATGAACAATTAGACATAATAATTCCTTCTTAAAGACGTCAAAGTAAAAGTTTGATTACGATGAGGAGTTATGCATGTGCATGTTTTGATTCAAAGGCCAGCTGTATGATGACAGGAAACCAAAATATCTCTGAAAGTTGTAAACTAATCTACTTTTATTTTCTGTCTTGTCTACAACAACCATATAATGTCCTACACATGTGCACTTCCTGCCATAGTCAGGTTTGTCCCACCATCCAATTCTATTATCTGATCACATTGCTATTCTAGCTCCACCTTAGGATGCATGAATGTCAATTAATCAAACATTCATTTTAAACAGTTTTAAACCAAATTAAAATAAAATAAAAAACAAGAGAGACAATTTAGTTCATATTATTTTTTTGCTGGTTTGTTCAGCTTTTGGACGACAATTTATAAGCCAGCAGTTAGCAGTTGTACACACAAATTTTATCAAGACATAGAGTAGAGACTACCTACTGAATATCAAAAATCCAATAGCTCGACTACTTCAATGGAAATTATTCATGCTACTCTGGCTAAAGCCATAACACAAATATAGCAGCGTCAGAAGCATTTTGTACTTATTAATCCGTCGGAATTTTTAAGACCATATATTTTCTAACAAAGTGAACGCATCATTAGAATGTAGAAATTCCAAAGGAAAAAACTTTTCATTAGAAGATAAACGTAATCGTTTCCAGACAGCTTAAAAAACGATTCATAATGTTCTTAGAAGAAAAATCATTTATTAGGTTTAAAACATAGTTATAATAAATAGCTTGGAATGTACATATAGATCTACTTTCATGCTTTCCCCTCTTCAACAGAGTAGGCCAGCTGAGGAGTAGTTCAACAGATGAAACCTCAAACTGCGATGGTAATAAGAAACAGTTGCAAACGATAGAATCTGGCTACCCCACACAGCTGCCCACATTAAAATAAAAACAACACACAGACAATGGCATCGCTGTATACTGCGCGACCATGAAAAAGAGAACGTCTGGTTTTAGGGTTGCAGAGCAGGATTCCTCCATTGTTTGGGTCCAATGAAAAACCCACAAAATGAGGAGGCTTATCCACTAACCGCCATGTGGAATACATCAGCCATTCAAAAAAAAAAAAAAAAACCTAACTAAAACTGGAGAAACCCCCTTTTCTCTCTAGTCCAGTGCATTTGGTCCTGCACAGGAATTCATAATAGGACTCCATATCCACTGCACCAAATACTTCCTCCTAATACCATGAGCATTGAAATTACCTCCATACTTGTCAGTGAGGACCTGGCCTGTGTAGGAGCCACCACCCCCTGTGCCATAAACACCCTCACAGAGATCTGCAATCTCAGTGGGGGAAGTGGGATCCTCCCCAGCATACCAGGCATTGATGAGCGGATTCGAGGACAGCTCTGCCAGCTCATGGGCAATCACACTGATCATCCCATCTATGCCCACGTCGCCATTGGGGGGGTTGAAGGGTTTCATACCGGTCATGTAAGCGGGCACTGCAAAGGGATAGGCACACAGATCAGGGCACTGCTTTCCAGCATGCCCAACCCAAGCATAGGGCAGAGTGTACCCCACAATCGAAGGGAAGGTAAAGTAATGGAAGCCACACACCGCCCTACAGAAGTCCTGGACCTCCACATCACTGGAAGTGAGGAGGAGGTACAGCCCATTCTTGGGGTCTACAGGGAGGGGGTTCGCCTTGGCAGTGATTGCATTCTTGATGACCTCCTGAACGGTGAGCCTGCTCAGTATCTTGCCATGAGAATATCTGTCCTGGTGCTCGTTCGCTATCACAACGTTTCTGCTAACGTTGGCACCCGTCTGGTCGGTGTAGAGCTGCACCGTCTGCCACCACTGAGCCACGGAGGGAGTCTTGTCGTTGGGTTTGGACTGGGAGATGGAGAGCAAAAACTCCTTGATCACTCTCTTGTCCTTGTTGCTCCACCGCCCATACCAGATCACATGGACGTTAATGGCAGACGTTAGCACAGGCCCCATGTGGTACTTCATATTCACCAAGGAGGATGAACCTTCATTTTTCTTCGACGCCCCGAACACGAGCGCCGCTCCAGTCTTAGCAGACTGAGACTGCTGCTCCAGCGATAAACCGCCAGTTTTGGAGACTGTCTGGTTGAAATACTGAGGCCATGGCCTCCATGAATCCACCTCTACAGATAATAAAGAAAAACCCAAGCCCACAACCAAAAATGCAACTACAAACGCAGCCCCCATTTCTTTAAACAGAACTCTGTTATTCGACTTAGGGGTCTGACTGCTTGTTATGCAATGATAAAAGCGGCCCCCGGTTATATAGGGCGGAAGTCTCGTTGAAGGGCTCAGACGGTATTAGTCCAGACTCCCAAAAGCCAAAAAAGAAGATAGCGGTGTAGCTAGTGATGGATGGAGCGCGCCATACGTACACGACTATCAGTGGAATGCCCAGCTGGCTGATACCTGCTATCCATCGTACACGACTATCGAGTGGGGAAAGGGGGGAGGGGAGTGAAACAGTGATGACCCACCCCTCGTGATCGTCATTATAAATTTAGATGGTAAAGGCCGAGGGCACAGTGGTCCTCTGGTGGGACTGGGGCCCATGTTACTCAAGTTTTTAGGGACTGTGACCCGCCTTTCCTTATGTACCGAAATCGAATCGTTGAAAATTTGGGTTGTTTACAGCTTAGGGGTGAAGAAGGAGAATCGACTTTTGTGAAGAGAGGTGGAGACATGAGCAGATGCTTTTGTGAGGAGAGGTGGAGACATGAATGTCAATAAAGTTGGTGCAGTGCCTGCTTGCTACCTGTAGCATGTATCATGCATCATGCATCATGCATCTACCATCACCATCTGAATTCTCAGTACAGTGTTACGTGATGATAACTAAAGGTGGGTATTACTATTTTTTTTTAATTGTCTGTGCAGTGAGAAATTGATAGTTTAGGAAAAGTGGGGCCCTCGGTAAAAGTGACTGCAATGTGCCATTGTCCCATCCCTCAAAAGTTCATCAACTGCTTCTCGTGAACATGACATATGACAAAAAGTATTTGGTAATGTTCTTAAAATTTGTTTAACGATATCATAGTATCTAAGGTTTAATAATATAGTCTATTTCTAAACTTGTACCTTATTCGAAAGTTATGTAGTGCGTTAATGGCTTTATCAGGATACTCGGGTGTTGATTACTATTTGAAACTCAAATCTATGTAGTGCGTTAATGGCTTTATTAGGATACTCCGTTGATGATTACTATTTGAAACTCAAATCATTTAAAATGAAAAAGAAATGATTTTATTTTATTTTATTTTTATTTTTTTATTGCCTTCCATTGTAGTGTCAAATCATGGTGTTACCACTATAACCTCTATCTCACCTCTGTAAACACAACCTGAAGTGAGGGAGACTCCCGGTGGCTTGGGGTTGGTACCGTTGTCATCAAGTTGGCACACACTCAGTGGACTCAAGTCAGACTTTTACCTTTGCCCTAGATTGGGCATGCCCGCAAGGTTTGGCCCTAGGTCTCCGTTGGTACCGTTGTCATCAAGCTAGCGCACACTCCATGGACTCAAGTCAGACTACTACCTTTGCCCTAGATTGGGCATGCCCGCAAGGTTTGGACCTAGGTCTCCGTTGGTACCGTTGACATCAAGCTGGCGCACACTCAGTGGACTCAAGTCACACTACTACCTTTGCCCTAGATTGGGCATGCCCACGAGGTTTGGACCTAGGTCTCCGTTGGTACCGCTGTCATCAAGTTGGCGCACACTCAGTGAACTCAAGTCACACTACTACCTTTGCCCTAGATTGGGCATGCCCGCGAGGTTTGAACCTAGGTCTCCTCCTGGTAAGTACCCAACTTCTTACCAATCCACCTAGCCAATGATTTTAATTAATATAGTTTGTGAGACCAAGAATTTTAATACAAGATGGGTATAGCATGTAATTTTATTCTCTTTGAATTCAAATCTTGGATCTTTTATTTGGAGTTCCAAAGCATAAGCATAACAAAATTTAAGAAATAAAATTGTTCAACAAATTCAAAAAGTTCAACATCTTCTTATCATCTTTTGGAGTGTGTTTTCTTTGTTGTTGATTTTGATAAGAAATTTAGCTGTTATTCTATATTTAATTCTTTAAAAAGTTTCATTAATGAGTTTACTTTTAGAGTGTTTTCATATACAATCCTGATATCTTTATAGGCTTCACATTCTATGACAGAATGTTTTTTCAGTCTCCACTACTTTTTTTTTTGTACAAAAGATACATTTGTTTTGACCATGCCTCTAGAGGAATTGTCCATCTCTCAATCAAGCATTTGAGATGGTGTGAACTAGATCTTAGTTGGACTATAAACATTTTTTCCTTCCATTTGATCTTTGCATCTATGTACTTATTTTGGCTATGTTCATAGTTTGGGTTGAACTCATTGATGTGTAATTGTTTCTTCCTTTCTTAATTTTTAGTCCACATGACAACTCCGAGTTTTTTCCTCACATACTATTTAATTTCTTTGTTAGAGTTTGGTATCTCAAGAAATTTAATGCTTCATTTGTCCATCCATTTGTTGTTTTGTTTTATCCATGTATTTTCTTCTATTTAATGTTTTTTAATTACTTATTTTGACAACCTACTATCTTTCGTTCTTTGTATTTGTTTAGGTACCCCAATAATCTTATCATAATTTTTGCTTCTAGTGGAAAAGTCCTTGTTTTAGCAAGTAAAATCTCATATGGGACTCATGCTTTAATTCTAAAATTATTTGTAATTAGTTGCTTTTAAATACTTTCTATTTGTTTCTATTTATATTTTGACGTATTACTAGCCCACACCTTACACCCATATAACACCACTGGAATAACTAATAACTCAAAAAGGATCCTAATGGTTTTTCAATCCCACAATTCTACTTTTCTGCCCCTATTTAGTGATGAAATAAAGTGTCTTCTATCTGGCTTGTATTTGTTTTATCCTACATATGTTTCAATTGAATTTGCTTTGAAAATTTAACCCAAGGTATTTGTATTCTATTACTATCTCTAAAGGATTTCCTTCAAATAAAATATATGGTTGTTTTTGTTCTCTCTAAGTAGAGAAGACCATAATTTTAGTCTTGCTAGTGTTTACATGCATCTAACTTCTTTACAAAAATGCTCTAAAGTTTTTAAATGTTCTTTTAAACTTTGAAGTGTCTTGTCAATCAAGATGAGGTCATTGGTATTTAAAATTGGTATTTAAAATAATTTGTACTACGTAATTAGTCAATTGTATTCCCTCCCCTTCCATTATGTCTACCCATTCCTCTATTTTTTCAATGTAAATGTCAAATAAAATAGATCACAATGGATAACCCTGTCTTACCCTGACATCACTTCTAAAACACTCTAACAGTCCTTTTAGAGTTCTAATTTGATAGCCTCTTGTCCCCACATGAAATTATGAGATTTACTTAGCGTAATCCATGGCTCTATTCATTTATAATTATAATAAATGTTTATTAAGTGTAGGGTGTATATTATTTGAACTTAGTTTAAGATTTTAATTGAGTAAATAATGAGTTAGTATCCTAATTTGTCATTAAAAAGTTTATTAAGGTTAGTTTATTTTTCAAACTCAATAAATTGTTTTTTAGTGTCACTTTATCCATCTCATATGATTGAAAAATTTCACTTGGATCAAAATATAGGGGTGTATAGAATCTACAACTAATTATCAAATCCATTAAATTATATTTTAATAAACCATTGTAGCAATTTTTTATATTTATATTGTATTGTAATTATCAATAGTGAGGATAGAGGAGCCTCTCAAGCTTAGGGGAGCCATCTAACACTCTTTTAAACATCCTCACGTAGCATAATATTTAATGCCCAACAAATTCTAACTCTATTTTGGCTCTTCCTAGAGCTGTTCAACAGTAGATCCACCAATGTGTCCTGTCACTAGGCATTAGGCAATATAGGTCTATTGTGCCCAGCTAGAAGATATTTCTTTAGCTGGGCAAAGAGAGCCAAAGATTCGATGCATAGCTGGTTTTTTTTTTTAACAAACTCAAGATTTTTTGTAAAAGGGTGAGGGTCCATTTCAAAACCCTTCTCTCTAATCACCAAATATATATATATATATTTTTATTGTACTATCATATGCCATGTTTTCATAGAAATTTAAGGATTTGAATTTTAATTATATTTATACAATTACATCTTATATGTTATTGTTTCATAATATCTTAGATGGTTTCTATAACAAATCTACAATTTAATTTGTTTTTTTGATTTAAAAATTTATGTATCATTTTATAATTATACATTTAGTGTGTAATGATTGATATCATTATAAGTATAATAACTACAAAAGGTAGTTTATTTCATATTTGATCTAAATTACATTGTAAACTCTATAAGTTATTTAATCATAATGACTCTTAAAGTCATTTCATTTGATACTTTCATGGTTTGTGAGTTTCTTATAAGCTTTATAGTAGAATATCATAGAATATCAAGAACTGGGATGTTCTTGATTAGGGTTAAGCACATTCTTATGGTACCCATTATAATAAATTTTGTGATAATGTAAGATTTCATATTCTTCAATTATGTTATCTTTATGAATATTTCAATATTTTGATCATTCACTAAATGTCTTTTTGACATTTGTTCTTTAGTCGACTATAATATATTATTACATTAGCTTTGAAGTGAATAATGTGCCATGAAGAATAAAAAATAGTATATGTTATATACATGTATAGTATTTTTCTTATTTTTATTTGAAAGTTCATTGTTCATACAAATATTTTTGTTATCCATAAATGCCTTCAAACCTATCAAATCCTTCTTTCTATATTGTGTTTGAATTCAAATTTATAATTCAAAGATAAGATGTGTAGAAAGAGACCATTTCTATGGTATGGTTGTTAAAGGAGATTACAACATAGGTAGTCTTTCTATATCTAACTATTATGGTTGTGGTCTTTTCAATATTTACTAACAATTTAAGTATGATGCATAATCGTCAATTATTTTTAAGTCAATTGCGTAAGTATATGACGATTAGAAAGTAAGTTAATATTACTTACATATAATCAAATTTCATTAGTCTAATCAATTAAATTCTTTGACTTTCAAGGAGGAGACCCAAGTTTGAGTCTTGCCAAAAAATACATGCATAATTGCCAAGTTGGTGTAATACCACTATGCAGTCATGATGAAATATGGGTGGGGTTTTTTCAATACATATATTCTTTCTTTTCTAACATTTTTTAATTTGTTAGCATACAATGCAAAAAGAGTGGAAATCAATTTTGAAGTGATGTTTTAAACTAACCTTGTTACGTTTATACTTAGAAACAATATATTCATGTGGTTTTTATAATGTCATTCTCATTATAAGGGTAATGTTTATATCAATCATGCATGACCATGAATAATTTTTGATGCAATGTCTAAGGCTTTTCCAAAAATATCAAAAGAGAAGAATAATCATTTTGGATCACAACAATTTTGACTAAGGATATGTTTGATTGTAAAAAGGTGAACTTTATCTTTAGCTATTAAATTATTGTCATTCAACCCTTGTTGATCTTCTTTTTTATATGGCTTTAAAAATTATAGAGAATAATAGGTATAATATAATACTTTTGTAATTGAATCAAATGGAATGAGCTCAAGTGATTAAAATCATGGGCTTCTGATATGGATACTTAGGTTCAAATCCTATTAGGTAATATATACATAATTACCAATTGTAATACTAATATGTGGTTTGTTGAAATGCCATGGTAACATAGTCATGATATAAAATGAGTGAGCATGGTTTAATCCTATATAATTAAATTAAAAAATTAAAGCAAAGTTTTTGTTCTCATCTTTAATGTATATTAGGGCTTTTAGTACATTCTTGGGGAATTATTATGATAGCATAAATGAATAGGTGTTGCATGTATGTATAGAGAGAATAACACTACCTATTTGAAGAATTTTAACTTTTTATCCTTTAATATTAATAGTTTTACCCTTACAATATTTTTTAGTTTTTTTATGTCATTAAAATTGAATGATTTTGTTTATGTGCACAAGAATCAAGATCAATTATGCCACTTACAAGTTTAGGAATCTCATATATTTATGTACTACAAAAATATTCTACTACCAAAAAAATGGAATGGGTCAAAATTTGACACTTAGAAAATATTTAAGGCATTTAACATTTCCTTTGTAAATTAAAGATATAGAAATTTTTTCAAGTTCATGAGTAGATAAGTAACTTGAGCTACCTTTTTCAAGAAATTTATTTCATGGAAAAGTATATATTTGATCAGCCTAAATTTTGTGCATTTCATCTACAATAAGACATTGGTCTACCTAGTTGTAACATATTACTCACAGTAAAACGATAATTTATAGGTTTATTTTAGTGCTTCTTGTCTAGTATGGAGTGGAGGTCTTGTAGGTCAAAATGACTACACCAAGGGAAGAGAGGAGATTTCTTCTTAAAATTTTGCTAAGTATGGAAAATGGTTGTAATTTTGTGATCGGCCAGGTTTTCAATGGTCGAGGGCCTGAAAGGAGCACAAGGTAAAAAATGGTCGCAATTTCGTGATAGGCCAGGTTTTCGCTGGCCGAGGACCTGAAAGGAGCACAAGGTAGAAAATGGTCGCGATTTCACGATCGACTAGGTTTTCACTAGCCAAGGGCCTGAAAGGAGCATAAGGTAAAAATTGGTCGCAATTTTACAATCGACCAGGTTTTCGCTGGTCGAGGGCTCGAAAGGAGCACAAAGTAGAAAATGGTTGTGATTTGTTGGTGGCTAATCCGATATTACGTGCAGGGTGGGGCGGACAGGTCAGCACCCAACATCGAATGACCATCGTGTTGGGAGGACGAGGTGGACGATCTTCAAAGAAGGCTAATTCTTGTAAGGGGTGGTTCCAGCTACTCTACACCACGAAAGGGAAACAAAAAAAGGAAAAATTGAAAGAAATAAATAAAATATCGTAGCCAAACTCACAAGGATGGGTATAGCCGCATCAAGACCTATGTAGGTGCAATACCCAAATTGAAACACAAAACCATACACTCAATCATCCAACAGTGCCCTTGTCCTAACTCTCTTATTAGTGGTGAGAGGAAGGTGAACTCCAGCACCGATGAGTGGGTGCATGAGATCTAAGATGCAGAATCAAAGCACTCTCGCTGGGGTGATGTTAATAGAAGAAAACCTCCAACCCATATAATGGACACACTCCCCCTTAGTCACTTAGACACACCCCAAGGAATCCAGATAGCAGAATAACCAGAATGACTTAAGCAGCTAAGAAGTAGAATATAAATTCATTCAATCCAATAACAAGAAAATACAATTAGAGAATGAATAATGCAAAATTTGTATTTATAGAGGAGAAACCTTACATAATAATTATAAAGGCTAAAGAACTACCCTTTGGAACGATTCACATTCCACTATTTATAACTATATTTATATAGATTTCAAAATTTGGACATTAATGGCGATAGGAAGGAAGACAATCATTGTAGCAGACAAGCATCGTGCTGGTACACTGCTCCTCTGGATGACACTAATCCTCTAGAATGTGGCAGATACTTCTTGGATCAATATGGACCCTTTGATCTTCTGCTCAACTCATTAATGCTTAGCTGCGTTGTCATTCTCCTTGATTGGTGATCCTCTGGTTAGGCGGTGGGTGATAAGATTCGATATTCCTTGGGAGGAACACGTCAAAAATCAATTACATCCACTTGTGTTGTCAGGAACCTGAACTACTAGACCAGTGGACAAGTCTTCCATTTGAATTTTGGGTGATAGCGAAAGCTTTGCATGTTGGGTGGGTGCTTTGTTTGTTCTTCTTTCTACCCATGAAAGTATTGAAGGGAAAATATGGGTGTTTCTCATATGTTTCACTCGTCTTGTATGCCTAACTTCCCACGAGGGTTGGGTAGGGTTCTTCCTTGTTCCTCAAAGGAGGGCTTCTATGATTTATCCGCTCATGTTAGCCCCTCAAAATGTCCACCCAACAAGTTAGGCGGGCCATTAGAAAGTTCCACCCAAAGTTAAGGGTAGGTTTTTGCCCCCTCTTGGTGCCTGCTCTGCTTCATTATGTCATTCACCCATCAGTTGTTGCTACTTCGACATCTTTCGTTTGTCCATCAATACCTTCAAAAATTAGTGAACTTCCTAAAGAAAAATATCATCTTTTGCAAAAGGGGTGGGGGTGCAAAAACACACCCACACTCTTGGCGACTCACAGGGACTTTCCCCTTGCAATAAAGGAGGACCCAACATACTACATTCTAAAATTCACAAAATAAGAGGAGGAAAGGGACCAAGGAGGCACAAACAAAAGCAGTTGAGGAAATTTGCAAGACAATGGAGGAAAAGAGCTAAAGGTGAATGGAAAATGAGGGGAACGAGAGCAGAAGATAAGAAAAGAGGAGAGACAGTGAGCAAAAACAACAATCAAAACAAGGAAAAGAGAACAAGAGGGAAAGAGGGGAGGGAGAGAAACACAAGAAGCAGTGGAAGCAAGGAGATAGTTGCTATTAACCTTGATGGCTGGCAGCAGTGAGGAACTGAGGAAAGAGAAGGAAGCAAAGGATACATCGAAATAAAAGAAACAAAAGGGAAAGTGATCCACGGGACACCCCCACAGATCACATTCTCGCTAACATACCTTGTTAAGTATCATGGTGCATTCAAGAATAGATAGAATATCGAAGGTATTTTCCAAATCTGTGCAACACCTCTTTTTGACATGATCTTGTAAGAATCTTACTTGTTTATTTCCACTCTCTCCAGGAATATTTAGTCGTAGCCTCAATTTATTATTCATGTTTCATGTTGCTTCTACCCTTCGGGATCTTATAGAGTTTATTTATCATTGTTCGAGGAGTGGGTGCTTCTTCTTAGAAGCAAGAGATATATTTTACAAGATTATCCGTGGAGATGCTTGAATCATTAGCCATAGGTCCATTGGGTATGAGGTCACAACAATTACGTAGGAAAAATGAATGAATTGCAAGACAATGGATTCTGAGGGTCTTCCTCCAGTCACCAAATGTTCATATGATGTCACTTCGACACGCGCCTAGAGCACTTTTATTTATTAGATGAGCTATGTACACAAAATCATGGCATGATTGAAACACTACAACCATTGATTCATTCTAGAACTCATCCAGTGAATTTGCAATGACCAAACCATATTGCATTGTACTTGAGGTGACTTCTATAGTCCGGTTGACATTGCCAACATTTCCAAGTCATGAATAACCCATGACTTGGAAGATCACCATGCACACCAGTACTTGTGCAATCAATGATCAGGATGGTAATGAATTTTACCATATGGGAGCCTTCCTTTTATACTAGCTTGTCTAGCAACAGGCTTTTATGTTGCCAAATCTAAGGATTCATCCATTGTGAAATCCTTTCTTCACACACCTTCGTTGCCTCTGCATTTTTCCTTCTATAGGCTTGGAAACGTAACACGTAAACAACACACCTTCAAAATTATGGGCTTTTGTTCCCGGCAACCGTGAATACTTGGACGTTCGTCAAATTTTGAAACCCACGCAGCAATCGAAGGATTAATGACGTAGACACCTGATGAATATGAGCGCAGTCTGTTGCAATCACTCGATGTGTGTTACGGCAGAGTGTTCTCGATAACAGCAAACATCTGGCTGCAAAGGCATGGCAGGGGGCCTTCGCTAGTAGGAGACGTTAGCGTGAACAGTGCGTAGCGTAGGTGGACCGTGCGTTCATGGCAGTTTTACGATGAGAAGAATGCGACATCGTGGCAAATGAAGCTAGCATAGAGCAGGGAAGAGGGCATTGTCTCTTGGGTGCAGTGTGAACGCAGCAAGGGGATCTGATTCGAACGGCTCCAGAATGACTTGGGAGCACTCACGTAGCGACAAATGGCGGTAATTAGACCCGAAAACATTGCCTATTGAGGTCGTAGATAGAAACATAGACATTGAAGATGGTTTCTCCATGTTGACATGATTACTGATGCACAAGTCAGACCAGGCGTAGGTAACAGTGGTGGTATCTCGCACACACCACTCGACATGTCAGATAACAGAAGAAGGCACCACAGGGATGTTGAAAGTGCAAACTTAAACCAAAACACATAAATCCGGATCTTGAAGACATGCCTGTTACAGGCAAACCAAACTCATGTGGAGGCACATAAATAAATTACAAGGTTTATATTGAAAATAGGTGAGGGCACCCAAAACAAGGAAATGGCTCTGCAAAGCCTTACATCTGCAGCATCTACTGCCTATGGATAAAACCGCCTAAATCCCAACTGGATTACAAAGGGGGTTCTACGCTAAGGAGCAGCAAGAACCCCGAAGCTCTTTCTGAGCACAACTGATTTGCACTGCTGCAGAGCAGGACCTGCTAAGCTGCATGGAAACTGGGGCTAGCAGTGAAGGCGAGTACAGAATTTGGGTTAAATATTATTTCCAACAGCCTCCCTTAATCCAAATTCTTCTAACAAAAAATAAAATTGAGCTTCGGCATTCTTCAAATTTTTACTTCGGTGATTTTCTCTCCGAAGTAACTACTTCGCTGCTCAAACTCCCGAAGTAGATTCACTTCGGCCCAAACTCTCGCGAAGCGGCTCAATTCTGCCGAAGCAGTTTCTCTTCAACCTTTCTTCACTTCGGGTTTCAAATTCACTTCGGTAAAAGCTTCCCGAAGTACCTTCCGAACCACTTTACTCTACCGAAGTAGTTTCACACTGCCGAAGTAGATTAACTTCGACGAAAACAGGTCCGAAGCTGCTGCTTTGCTGACCGAACCTCCGAAGGATGCCTTCAAAGCAATTTCACTTCGGCCAAATGTTTTCGAAGTAATTTCACTTCGGCCAAAAACTTTTCGAAGTTTAAACTTCGGCCAAAAAACAAACTCCCGAAGCACTTCCCGAAGTGATTTTACTCCGAAATTACTTCGGCCAAATTGCTTTGCGAATCTGCTGAATCTGTACTTCGGCAAAGAGACTTCACACTGCCGAAGCATTTCTACTTTGGCAAAAGCAGCTGTTGAAACTTTACTTCGGCCAAAGGCTTTCCGAAGTACTTTGAAGTACCTTTACTTCGGCCAAAAATCGATGCGAGGCTCCTCAAACTTTACTTCGGC
Organism: Wollemia nobilis; assembly: GCA_028583015.1. Lineage (NCBI taxonomy): Eukaryota > Viridiplantae > Streptophyta > Pinopsida > Araucariales > Araucariaceae > Wollemia > Wollemia nobilis. Next base: position 6,836,892 of record JAQPPZ010000456.1, read on the forward strand.
GAGGCAGCTTCAAACTGCCGAAGTATTTCCACTTCGGCAAAAATTATTGCGAAGCTGCTGCTTCGCTGAACAAACTCCCGAAGAAGCTCAACGTCGTCCGATGCTGACGTGGCGGTCATGGCCCTCTCGATCTCGTTTATCTTAAGCTGAATGTCGAGAGCATGGTCTTGGAGCTCTTGGCCTCTCGGTCTTGTTGGCATCCAACATCTCCTTGGTCTTCCTAAGCTCAGAGGCGATCTGGTTCACTCTGCCCTCCAGAAAAGCGAGCCATTCATGCAATTTGCTTGGGAAGCCATTACCCTCCTTTCCACTGGAACCCTCCTTCTCAGTGCTCGTATTCCTCACCGAGTTCGATCCCAGGATTTTCTTCTCCTGGGAATGTTCTGGCTTTTTAGTCGCTTCAGCAACCGTACCGGGGTTCGACCTCGCGTCTCCCAGACATTCAATCCCGTCGTGAGAGGCCGAGACGGCCGACGTGGGATTCAGGGAGACCCGCGAGCGGCGCTCTCGCTGCATGTCAGAAATGATGCGCGAAATGGAGGATTCCGAAGATTTCTTACCATTTTCGTCGATGTTGTTATTGGAGGGCAGAGAGGAAGTGGACCACATCAGACTTGTGCCCTCTTCCTTGGCGATTTTCTTGGGGTCTTACATTGGCCTGCCAAGGTTTTGAACCCTGGACCTGGTGGTCTTGCTATTAATGCCCGAATCACTCTTGTCGACAAACTTGCTGCCGTAAATGGACTCCCCGTCGATGCTGTTGGAAATAAAATTGTGCATCATCCTTGATGACAACACCAAACCCTTGCAACTCTCCATCAGCTTCTCAAGGACCTCGCCTGTTGTCTCTGTCTCCTTGCTCTGATACCATGTTGAAAGTGCAAACTTAAACCAAAACACATAAATCCGGATCTTGAAGACATGCCCTGTTACAGGCAAACCAAATGCAGGCGGAGGCACAAAAATAAATTACAGGGTTTATATTGAAAACAGGGGAGGGCACCCAAAATAGGGAAATGGCTCTGCGGAGCCTTACATCTACGACATCTATCGCCTATGGATAAAACCGCCTAAATCCCAACTGGATTACAAAGGGGGTTCTGCGCTAAGGAGCAGCAAGAACCCCGAAGCTCTTTCTGAGCACAACTGATCTGCACTGCTGTAGAGCAGGACCTGCTAAGATGCAGGGAAACTAGGGTTGTTGCCCATAATACTGAATGCGGACACAGGAGCGGGCATAAATAGTTGCAGAAGATCTCAGGCTGGCATGGCGGGATTCTCGAGGCCAGCTGGAGGCATACGGACTTCACCTGCTCCCTTAACTTCGCCCATACTTCCTCTGCCAGATGAACTGTTGACGGGACGCTCCAGCGGCGAAGGCGAGTACAGAATTTGGGTTAAATATTATTTCCAACAAGGGAGCCATCTCACCGCGTACATATCTCCAAGGGAGATTTTTCCTACTTTACAATAATATGGGCATGCACGTTATGGCAATTTTAAAAGCTATAAAGTCTACGTTTTGAAACAACAGCTAATGACAGCACTGGTGCAAGAGGTATTACCGAAGCGTAAAAGAATTAATGAAAAAAGCTACAGATTAGCAGAGCCGTGTAAAGGTCACCAAGGATGGTTGAATGAAGGTGTCCATAGGCAGTATTATGGAATCCATTTTGGATTCGAAATGTTATTCAATCATTTCAAAGGCAGAGTAAAAGTGAAGATAAAACATAAGCATAGGGGAAATTTTCAACAAAGCAAGGGTATGGGATTAACACGAATTTCAACGTATACATGGATCAGCTCGACATAGACGTTAGTGGGAGCGGACTTGGACGATTCATCCAGCATGGCTTAGGGCGGCTATATGGTCATCTTTACCATAAACAAATGGATAAATCAGGGTAGCACACCCATGGATGCGAAGATAGCAAATTTAGGTAGTGACGAGACTAGTTAAGTGGATGTTGAGCATTTCACCGACGGTTATTAAAATGGTAACGTATACGTTACTTTTTAGGCCAAATCCACATGGTGCTCGTGGATAAGGCAAGCGCCTTACAAAGCAATGTTACATTGATTAAAAGGGCATGTAAAATAATTATTTATAATGTTTCCTAATAAAGACAAAGGGAATACGTTACCATGCGAAATCATGGAGAGGGAAACCAAAACAGGATAATGGAAGAGAATGCCAAACGAATCAGGGAAGGAAATGAAACGAAACGAAAACTGAAACCAAGCGAATAGCTTTGAAGGGGGAAACGAAAAGTTTTATAGAATCATTAAAAACAAAAGCGAGCTCAGGCACAGGGGCTGGACCTTTTAGGAGGCCACATACTGTTGGAAGGATATGTAACATAGATGTTTTTTTCATACATAATATGTCAAAAAATTGCATTTAATGTGTAAGAAAGGAGTTTTATTTTGCATGCATGTTATAACTGTTTATTTTTCTATTTTCGTGTTTTAGGCTTATAAAGGGTGTTGAATGCATTTTTTAATGGTTGCATTCAGTGAAGGTTTAAAACATGAAATTTATTCGTTTTTCCCCTTAGAAGCTCGCACCTAGATTATTTAGAGTTGTGCAAATGCAGATTCGGTAAACTAGGTTGCATGCAAGATTTTCTCACATCTTCGATTTTGCAGAAATTGGGTGGCAAAATACTGGCGATATTTTGCATGTTTATGTTTCAATTATCTAGTCATGTTTTCCAGATTTTATTTTTTGTTTTCTAAAATTTCATTTTACAGATTTTTTTTTTTTAATTTTCAGGCATTAAAATAAAAATCGTAAAAAAATAAAAAGACAAAAATAAATATATGGTTGCCTAGAATGAACATCAATATTCCATACGCAACAGATTCAGACTTATTCCGAGGTCATTTCAATTTTATATTAATTGTGAAAACTGTTGTTTTTAAGGGTTTTTATAATTTCGGAAATTTTATTTTTTCAAGTTTTGGAGGCAAATCAGATTTTTATGCTTTATGTTTTCATTCATAAACATGAGATGACCTTTCTTTCATGAAAATTTCAATTTCATTGAAAGGGGGTTAATTTTGTGGCATTTAATGAGCTATCATTTTTGGAGCAATAAAGACACCTTTCTTCATGAAAATTTTGATTTCATTGAAGAGAGGTAATTTACCATTACATCAAAGGTCTTGGTTTTAAAGCATGAAATTATTTCTTCTTAATGAAAATTAATTTCATTTAAGAGGAATAGTTCATTATGACATTTTGAGGCTGTTATTTTTAAGCCATAAATTGGTATCTCTTTATGAAAGCTAATTTCATCAAAGAGAAATAATTTATCAATTACATCAAAGGCTTTCTTTATCTTCATGATAAAAGCTAAATTTAATGGATATTTTCATCAGTTTAAATTCACTTTCATAGATAGATTTAATCTTCTATTTCATGCTTAAAGTAGGATTTAATGCAAGATAAAAACTTGTTTAAAATCTACTTAATCCAAAGGAAGATAAAATCAATCCTAAAACATCCAAGATAAAAGGAATTAAGGCTACATCGTGGTCATATGAGGGCCAATTCACATTTACTTTTATTTGGTTTCATGAACAATCATTAAAGTAGCATGGTAAAATAAACCAACACATGCCCCTTGTTTACAGTTACTTGCAATCACTAAGGTGTTCCTAACATTAATTGATATATCTTTATTGAGATTACTAATACACATATGCAAATGCTAATATAGCGGAGACCTTAGAGAAGTTGTTTTTTTTAACTTCTTTGCAAGAGAGGGCTTTGAGATCCAAACCCTAAGGGAGAGTGTAATTTCACAATTGAGTAAAATTAACACTCAATAGGTCCCATTCAATTGAGACAAGGACTGTCAAGCCACCTTTGCTGAGATTAAGCAATACCTGGCGACGTCACCAGTGTTAGCTCCACCAAGACTAGATGTACCATTATTGCTATATATATTGGCAACTGATTTTTCACTAGGGACCATGTTAGCCCAAAAGAATGTGCAAGACAAAGAGCAGGCCATATATTACATTAGTCAAACCTTGGTGAGTTACGAGATAGGATATGCATATGTGGAAAAATTGTGTTTAGCATTAGTGTTCACTACAAATAAATTGTGACATTATATGTTAAGTCATACAATGTATCTCATATCAAAACAAAATCCTCTGTAGTATATGATGAGCAAGACGTATCATAATACACATATTGCAAAGTGGTTCATGCTATTGACAGAATTCAATTTAGAATTCATTAGCCAAAAGTCCATTAAGGTATAGGCCATAGCTGATCAACTGGTTGAGGTGCCTCTTGAAAATAGTAGGCCCCTCACCATTCTTCCCGATAACGCAGTTTTTGCCTTATCGAAAGCACCCAAACCCAAAGAAACAGATAACAAAGCTGATATGACCTTGTTCTTTGATGGTTCGAAGTGTGAGCAAGGGGGTGGTGTAGGAATAGTGTTGTTCATGCTGCAAGGTGCTTTTATGCCCTCGTCATTCAATTTGGAATTTCCTTGCACTAATAATAATGCTGAATATGAAGCCCTAATTTTGGGCCTCCAAATAGCTATCGCCATTAAGATTAAAAGGTTAAATATCTTTGGTGATTCCCTTCTCATTGTTAACCAAGTGAAGGGACTTTTCCAGTGTCGATGTCCCATCCTGAAGTCTTACAAAGATCTTGTTGATAGATATTTAGCTTAGTTGGAATGGTACGACATTAAGGCAATCCCTCATTCATCGAACAGATTTGCAGACACTATGGCATCTCTGGGATCCTTAATCCCTCAGAATCCATCTACTGATTTTACTACCATCCACGTAAAAATGTTGTCACACTCTACTATGCAACGTGAAGCTTTGGATAACAAAGAGTCAATCAACATGATTCATGTAGAACCAAACCATGAGTGGTTCTATAGAGCCATATATTTTCTCAAGAGAGCATCCTGGGGGTCTTTGATCTCATAGGATCCTACGGGGAGTGGTACTACCATTCACCATAAGGTTGTTTCCCAGTCTGCATTTTTGAATGTTGAACTACAGGGGGAACATGTTGTCTTATCAGTTGAGGCTAAGAGCTATCAGAACTAGATGTCGTAGATATATGACTTCCTTAAGCTTGGTGTAATCCCTCATGGATTATCGTGTGCCTTGAAGCGCACATTTAAACATAAAGTGACAAAGTATGTCTTTTAGGAGATATTTTGTATCACCGAAGCTACGATGGAGTTCTCCTTCATTGTCTTGAGCCCAAAGAATCATCTTGGGTAATTTTGCAAGCTCACGATGGTACGTGTGGTGGCCATTTCAACGACATGGCTATCGTCAAGCACATCCTTTGCATGGGTTATTATTGGCCCACTATGGAGAAGGATTGCAATGTGTATGTCAGGAAATGCGTTAAATGCGAGCATCATGCTAATCTTGTGCACCTATCGTCATAGGCCTTACAACCCATTCAAGTGGCTTGGCCATTTGCTCAGTTGGGTTTGGATCTCATCGGTAAGATCTCTCCTTCATCATTGGGCTGGCATACATTTATTATTACGGCTACTGAGTACTTTACTAAGTGGGTGGAAGCAATCCCATTAACAACGACAACTGGAGCATGTATTGCTGAGTTCATACTCACCAATATCATAAGTCATTTTGGGATACCATCCAAGATAATTTTGGATAATGGAACATCATTCAAAAACAAAACTGTGAGAGCTTTGACATTTAAGTACAAGATCAAACATAGTTTTGTGACTCCATATTATCCACAAGAAAATGGGTAGGCTGAAGCTTCAAACAAGACAATGGTTTCCATATTGAAAAATACGGTACAAGAGCACCACAAAGATTGGCACATCCAGATGCCCCTTGCATTATGGGCTTATAGGACTAGTATTCGGACACCCACTGGGGCAACTTCATTTTCACTAGTATATGGCACTGAGGCCATTATGCCCTTAGAGTTGGAAATTCCAACGTTGCACATCGCATTGAAAGAGTTCATCAATGACGACACCGCACGACAAGCTTGCCTAGATCAATTGATGCTACTTGATGAATGTCGCGTGAATGCCCTGGAGCATCTCCACGTTTATCAGGAGCACTTAAAAATGAGCTTACAATGACAAAGTCCATCTGAGAGACTTTGAGGTTGGTGATCTTGTGCTGAAAGAGAACCAACAAAATACAAATATATCGCCAAAAATGCGAGATAAATTTGTGGCTAATTGGTTAGGTCCTTATATCATCTCTGAGAATATTGGACCTAGGACATATCTCTTAACATCGTTGGAAGGAGTTGAAGAGCCTGAATCTCTCAACATCCTTCACCTTAAAGTATTTTATGCCTAAAACCATTAAAAGTCTACAAAGGCATCTGTAAGCCCTTTGGTAAAATTAAAAAAAACAATAAAATCTAAAAAAACCGGGAAAATATCAAAATTCAAAAATATTGCATTATATTTCATTTGCATCATCACATTCTAGTTACTGCATGCATTTCATATTGCATTGCATTTAGGCATATCCATTTGTTGCACTTGCATTAGGATAGTTTGTGTTTACAATCTTACAAACGACACCACGTTTGTGTTTCAATCATGCATCTATGCATTATATTTTTCATCCATTTATCACCCTTGTGAGTAATTGTGTTTTTCAACACAACCCTTCTTGTTGCTATGAAGAATATACTAAGGTTTTCTGGTCATTCAACCATACTTAGTGGTCTTCTCAGGAGTTTGGTAGAAATCTTGCTTTGCTTTTGTAGATGAGGTCTAGTTTGTATAGCCCTTAGCATATCAGAATCCTATCACTAATCAAAAAACTAAACAATCCTAATAAGGACTAGGGGAAGATGAATGCTATAAAGCGGGACCAAGTATCCTAATGTGAAAATTTTATTCTTGCTTATCCCCCTGTGCGGATGGTTCGGGAAATGTTGATAGTTGGCAAAAGGACAAGCTTGCCCCCTACCCGAATAAATCCCTTGCTTACAAATAAAGGAGCAAAATCCCAGAATGAATTCCCCAAGTGAAATTCCAAAGTTAAATCCTCAGAAATCAAATCAAATCAAGATCAAATTCAAAGTGAAATCCTATCAGTATCAAATCCCTTGCTCAAAGAAAAAAAAGATATATATAAAAAAAAGTACAAAATAAACAGTGGTTTTTATCACTAAAAGAGAAGTACAAAATAAATAGTGATTCTTATCACTTTACATGAGCAAGTATCCCGATAAATTAAAGAAAAGAAGGGGGCAAGCTTGAATCCCTGGAATTGTCAGTACTATTGTACCTTACGCATGATGATATGTTTGATACATTAGCATTTCACTTTTGTGCAGACCAATGTTTGAATGTGGAAGAGCTAGCTTTAGGTGTCTTGTATCACCTAGTAGTCTAGTCCAATTAAAATCTAAACCTAGGATTGGATAGACATTTGAGGATCCCCAATCTTAGAAATGGGCTGAAAGAATCCCACCTGACATCGGGGTATGCTTATGCCTTATCTAAATATACTCATTTGCACACATAGGGATAATGAACAGTTAGGGTCTATCCTAGCGAAAGCCTTATGTTTCAGAAGTCTAGTATGGTCAGTATACAACTTTTGATAAGTCAACTAGGGTGTTTGAGTCTCATGGAAAACCTCAAAAATTCCCAAATAGTAGCAAACAATTTTCAATGCAATCATCAAAAATCAATTTTCTTTTATGAGAGTTTGTTTATTAGAAATTATTTGTAATATAGGCTAGATACCATATGGATGTCAAAAATGATATTTAAATGACCACTAACTATGTTATACATATTATTTTAATTTACAAAATCTTATGAACAGAAACAATACATCATTGCATCTCACATATGGGTGTCCAATTGATCAAATCATATAATAAGATATAGCAATTACATCTCATGATTGTTATACATTCGGTGGTGTCATCCATCAGATTGTACAAACTCATATTGCATTCATACATTATGTTTTAAGAGATTAAAGCATACATGTCCATTTCAAAAAAAACATTATCAAAGAAACAAAGAAATTATGCAATACATACATGGCATAGATTATGTCATAACAACATAAATTAAATGCATACAAGTACAGTAAATCAAACATACATTTAAACATCATATATCACATTCATATACATTCATCATAAGTAGTCCACCTACACATGTATATCATTGCATTTAAAATCATACATTTATCATCTATCTAGTGCATGTCATCCATACATCACATCATATAGCATAAAATAAACATCGCATCTAAACATTGCATCCATATGCATCTCATAAAACATAAAATAATAAAAATAATAAAATGCACATATAATGAGTCTCAATGTCAGATCATATATATATATGTGTGTGTGTGTATCAAAAAATAATAATAGACAGTACATTGGCATGTGTCAAAAATACCCGTAGGCTACATCTATGTAGGTCCTCGACCTTACACACAAAAATGGTATAATAACATCTATAATATATGTACTAAGTAGCAACACCTTCACCCCCACACTGAGAGGCTCTGATGTCGCCTCCACCATCCCTATGAGTCCTCCTAGAGCTGGCACCGAAGGTCCTCTTTGACCTATGAGATCTACGACTGGAGCTCACTGATGACTACCCTGTCTCTTGAGTGTGAGTCCTCTGAGACCCTGAAGTTGTGGGTATCTCTAGAATCTCACCCTTGAGTAGTCCAATTGCTCCTCTCAGAGTAGAGATGTAGGTAGCACTCCATGTGCCATCATTGATGTGCTACTGCACTAGGGCCCAAAGTCTCCTGATCTCTGCTCCCTGGTCCAACCCTGCTAATACCTATGCTACTGCTAGCACTGCTGGTACTGCTAGAGCAGCTAGAGGTGCTAGAGAAACCTGTGATGATGAGGGATCTAACCTCCCACCTTGGAGTGTAGCAATCTATGCCATCATAGTATCTACCTATGATTGCAGAAGGATGCACTACCCTATAACCTTCTGGATATTTGCATCTGCTGTAGTGATCCTAGCCTATAGAGTGGTCTTCTCCTCATAGCTACACCACTGAGTCTGCCTTGCTATGAGCTGAGACTGGAGATCCCCCACCTTTACCTATAAAGTGGCAATGGTGGTGTCCCAATGTAAGAGATGCATCTGTAAGGAGCCTACCTGAGTCTATAGGCTAGCAACCTGGGCCTTGAGCTGCCCAACCTTGCTATCCGGTGGTGCCTCACCCTCCTCGAGAGCATCGTCCTCCTCCTCAGTAGGAGGTGCATCCTCTGCATATCCCTCACCCCATCCACCCTTAGTCCTCTGAAATAATCGACGCTCATGAGGATTGACCTCTACACCCTCTACACCCTCTGTAGCATCATCAACTACCCTACCTAAGGGGCCCTCAAAGCCTCACCATACCCTGAGGGTCCACCAAGTGTCATAGTTAGGAGTGGTCCCTACATCTGTCAAACCCGACTCCTAAAAGTCATCATCCTCATCACCTAGTGGAGTCACCCTGGGCCATGTCAAGTCCCTCTCTAGCATGAGATGATGGTAGATAGTAGGTAACTCTAGAATGTCCTGCCTGATCCCAAACTATCGGGTGACACGGGAGAAGTAGAAGAACTCCTATACCTTGAACTTGCATCCGAGGAGCCATCTATCTCTGCATGCCTGACGCAGCTAGTCATCAACCTCCATCCATGGAGGGCAGTCTAAGTAGGGGTGCCAATCAATCTGATCTACTTGTAGTGCTATGAACCATTTGATGTAGTGCACCAGGTCCCTACGTGAGACCTGCTTCGAAAGCCCTCCTGCTCTCGAGGCCAACATATCGCATAGCACTGGCACACCTCCTCAATGGTGCCAATATCATGGGGTAGGCCAATAGGATGCTCGATATTGATGTGCTACCACCCCCAAATCTATAGTAGTAAGCTGCAACTAATGCCAACTCTACTCCTATGAGTAATCTGGTACAACTCATTATAGAGCTACGCTAGTAAGGCACTCCCCTAGGACAGGATTAGGGGATGATCAGTAGGACTCGCTAGGACCTCCATCGTCCTAGCTAGGAGGTTCCATGGGAACCTCACTCTAGATGTGTCGGGTAGGATGATCTGCACAATCAGGTGCATGAAGACGACTACTCGATTAGTGAAAACCTATTGTCTATACTAGTGCTCAATATGGACCCCTTCATGGTTTGAGTGTTGCTATGTTGCCTCACTATGGTGGCAAAATATGCAATCAAATATTGTATTCTTCACATCGGTCGATGAAGATGTGATGGCCTCGCCATCTAGTGGGAGTCGAAAGATGCGGTAGACATCCTCCAAAGTGATGGTCATCTCACCTGTAGGTAGGTGAAAGGTGTTGGTCCGCGCATCCCAACGTCGGGCCAATGCAGTCATATAGGCCTGATCGGCCTTGATGGAGGGGAGGCATAGGACATAACCAAATCCTACAACCCCGAACCATGCCTGATCCACTAGAGAAAGGGCATCGCGTAGGTTGCGAAGGATCTCTGATTCCCTCGCCCTAGCAGTCAAGGTCTGATAGAAAGTAGAATAATAAGGCAAAAATAAATAAAAATCAACCATAAACATCAAAAAACAAGCTTGAAAACATCAAACAAATTTAAAAAAAATTCAAAACACCAAAAACAATGGAAAAACGCACTTTAAAAATAAAAAAAATCAATTAAATCTGCTAAAAAATCAAAAAAATTAAAAAAATATGCTAAAGTTGTGAACCGTGACTCAGACCCGTGGTCAAGGAGGCGGTCAAATTTTTGATCATTGGATTTTGAATCCCACTGCAGATGACAACCACGACCCCCAATTTGCCAATTGGGGACCGCACTGCCAGTCGTGGCTAGGCGGGAAGACCTTTTCTAGGTCATTTCCCATCCTAACATTCCTCGAAAAACAAAAAATAATAATAAAAAAACAAAACAAAAACCCAAAAATAAATTAATTTTACCCTCCCCTTAAGCTAACCTAAGCTAAACCTAACTAGGGTGAGGTTCATTACCGATAGTTTAATGAGGTTCATTTAACCCATTAATTAGTGAGGTTAATTTTAAAACCGATAAAATAAAAATGGTCGAGGGTTTTGTGTGCTTCTACCTTAGTCACATGGGCTCCTCCAGGTTGGGCTGCCATCGTTCCAGGTGGTAGTGAGGTCGAGTTTTCAGTAGCACTTCGTATCAAAATTGTTGACTCACCTTTGAGAGTGCTCATAATTTGCAAGCTATCAAATGAAAATGATGTAAAAAATGATAGGAAATTTTTTTAATATTTCTTATTTTTTGCTTGACCGTGGCTAACACTCATAGGTGTAAAACTAGGGTTTGCCGATCACGGCTGTCAACCGCAACTAGAAAAATTTGAAAACCTAGCTGCTATTGCCAAGCATGACTAGCAACCTGCAATAAATGCTAAAAAATCCCACCGTGAGGAGCTAAAAAATGATGAATTAAAAATACCCACCTGACCAAAATTGTAAAAAAATTCACAAAATAACAAAAAAATCAGATAAACTAAAAGCCAAATGCACCTCGTATCTAGTAATTTACCCTATACACTTGGCGGTTGCAGCGACTTGTGCTCCATGCAATCCGATAAGATGAGTAAATTACCATAAGGACATTTGGGGTAAATTCGTCATCGTTGAATTGATATGCTTCATTTCAATCCCTAAGAAGGCCCAGACGACTAGACTGCTCCACGGGAATGAAGCAATCATATCACTTCTTCTATGACACTTTTAGTAGATCATCAAACAATATGATTCAACACATGCCTAATTGGAATTGCTATCATTTTGATTCCCTAAGAAGGCCATTAAGGCTAGACCGCTCCATGGGATAGAGATGTACAATTACTCTTAATAGTTGCAATCATAGTTGATTAGGCCTAATAAATTATCAAATGCTAAATCTTATTTTGTTCAAAGTCATTCATAGTGGTCAAGCAACTCGTCACTTCATTTAATTGTCCTACCCTCATCGACTCGTCGCTTGAGGGGGTAGTCATAATATCATAATCATAATCAAAGTCAACAGAAGATCCCTTGATCGTAGATCTCTTGATCTTGTCAAAATTATATTCGTCTTACGAATCATTGCCAACGACTATCATAAGCTTACCCTTTGTTGGGGCAAAAAGCAAATATGATAGTTAAGTTAGTAGCTCTCCTCCTTTTGGATCTATATGGTGTGGAAGCCTATAGTAGCCCTGAGCTACCCGATCGTCGTTGGAGCTTGCCAAAGCTTTGCAAATTTAAGCCTTCCATCCAGTTGGAAGCAATGATTCTAGGATGCGCATCCTTTTGTTGGACCCTGAGCATCTAATGTTGATCAGACTAATGATCATCATCCAACCTATGACATCATTTTAGGAGGTCTATTTTTTCTCAACGTTGTTCGATCTCACAATGCATCTCAAAAGGGGCATCTGTAGACACCTAAAACGTGTCATGTCGAGGTGACTACTCATATGGGACATGCTAGAAGACCATATGGAAGACCTTGGACAAATACCAAGGTATAGCAGTGGTTTTAACCACTCAATTAGGTAGTTTGGCCTAATCAGTGTTAATCACGGTTGACACCCATAGTTAGCAGTGTTGACCATGCCTCAGAGCCACGGCTAGCATCAAAAATTAGTTGGCCTTTGACCGAGTCAAATTTGGTTCCAAATGGCCAATTGGTTGCAGATCTAAGCATTTTGGGGATGGAATGATCGAGAAGCTTCCTTCCAACTGCTCTAACTACCCATTATTGATCTTGGCTTCCTCATGAAGCTAGGACATAGCCCTCCAAGGTGCTATAAGAACCCCATCCAAAATGGGGAGAGAGAGAGATGCATAGGCGAATTTGAGCAACGAAGCCCTATCGAATTCAACACTCACCTAATTGCATTGTGACATTGCTTTCTTACCCTTAATTGAGAGATTGAAATGGCAATTCAAGCCATGGAGGTCCTAGGAGGTTAGGAGAGCCAAGAAATGTAATTACACCCATTTCATGTGCAATCGAAGCAATTCAACCGCCAAATCTGTTAGAGGACATAGAGGCGACCCTTGACCATCAATTTGGCAAGAGGATTAAGAGATTTAGCCCTTGAATTGGAGGACAAGCACACTTCAAGCTCCGCCATGGCTGTCAACCATGGCTAACAGTGCTCACCGCGCCACAGAGCCGTGGTTAGGGTATCATCATTGATTTTCTTGCTTTCTCATCGTAGGATTTGTTAATGGCATTAGATTAAGCATAATTTAGGTTTAATTGCATTATTAGAGATTTTTGATCGATAGAATTAGCTTGTTTAGTTGTCTTGCTTTCAATATTGTAACTAGGATACTAATGAATATTTTCATGCTTCCATGCTTTCAAATTGGTAATTAGGCCATTAGATAGATACATATGCTTTTCCTTTACATGTTTCATAGAATATTTTCATGTTTTGCATAGGTTTATTAGCTTTCTTGCACTTTCTTGATTATATGCTAATAACATCATCTTTTCATGCAATTTCCTCAAAAAGCCTCATCAAGAGAGGCATCCTTTATTACTGATGCTTCTTGTTGTTTATTGCATGTAGGACTAATAGGATTTTGACATGCAAGGTAGCAAATACCTCTAATCATGGAGAAGAAGGTCATCGACACCTTGGAGCAGTTTGTGTCATTCTAAAAAGTCTACGGATTACACCTACCCTTGTGAGGGAGTTCTTATGATTGTAACATTGTATCACATTGGGTATCCCTAAGAGGGATGGATTTGTAACTGAGATTCATTTGGAAATTAATAAAAGAAACCTTTCTTTTGGTTATTTGCAATTTCATCAATTCTTGTATGCTTTATGTGATTTTCAATTGTTACTAGATTAGGTGTATGCTTTTTAGGGGATTGGACCCATGAGATCCAATAGAGTAGGATCCATGTCGATGAGTTGATAGGGCAATATGGGGCTGATTCATTGATGATCATGCTTTATGGGGTAGTGATAGAGTTCTTGGTGTGCCATACCAACCGGTGACACCTACCATGGGTGCTGGTGAGAGTAGTTGTAAATATGTGATACTAGTGGTTGTGGTTCACATGGGGTCTGTATGTGTTTGTTCGTCTATACAAGATATTGTATAATATTATGTATAAATGATATATAAGGTTAATTTGTATGACCTTGCTCTAGGTGTGGTGCTAGGAGCACATGGTAGTCTAGAGACCACATGCACTACCAAGGCCATTACCCAATCCAAAGTGGCCAATAATATACAGGTGGTCCAAATATTTTGAGTGGGTACAAAGGACGTACACTGGTATCCTATAACTAGGGAGGTGAGTGGTTTATGAATTATGGGACCATATGATTATATGGAGACCATGGTGCTTACACCCTAGCTAGATGAAGGATGAAGTTGAGCTGGTGAGGATCAAGAAGGTCAGGTGGGTCTCTATAAATAAGGGAGACCTAGAGCTTTATCGATTTGATCGAGTCCAATGATAGTTTAGCATATTTCAAGAGATACATCAAGAGACCCATCAAGGGTTTGAGAGGACCCTGATGTGATGAGTTGAATAGAGAAGAACCTGAAAAATCCATTGTACATGGATCTAGGTGTGGATGATGTTGGGGTGGCTCTCAGGTACAAGAGATGGTACATGAGCATCATGCCCCCAAGGATATCCCCACTAGAGCTAGTTTAGAGGTACTAGGTTATAGGCCAATGGGTGTAGCTAGCACTTTAAGAGGTGACTTGATGCACCACAAAGTCACAATAATATATCCAAGATGCTCCAAGGCTAACATAGATGTAGGTTTGGATAGAGATGGTACCAACAATTATTATTATCTCTAGGGTAGGGGAGGGGGAACATTAGGATATACCCCATGATGGTGGGAGTTGGGCTGAGTAGGATGGTTAGAGAGGCCTCTACATCGACATTAGTAGGACCTAATGGGACTATGGTTTAGGAGGACCTAATGAGGGAGATATAGGTACTATAGGCTCAGATAGTAGCCATGTAGAGGGAGATGGACCTACTTCAAGAGGATAGGACCAATAAGATAGAGTGGTTGCAAAGTGCTTTGAGAATGATACTCATAGAGCAAGACCAGGTGAGGGGTAAGGTAGACCACCTTAGGAGGAGATGATCTAATTGGAGTAAGAGTGACAATAGTTTTAGGTTGAGGGGATGGTTGTTGTGACTAAAAACCAATAGGGTGAGAGAATCTGCCTACTATAGGAAAAACTGTAGAGGGCAAGGGAGAGGCTAGAGGTAGCTGTACGAAGGGAGACCTTTTACTAGACCTTATAATTCTAGGTGGTTCTAGTGGATAAGAGGGTGTTGCCACCATCCTATCTTTAGACATAGGGTTAGTCATTATCTAGATCATAAACTATTTTATAGTATGTGAATATGCCCCCACTAGGACCACCTCTAATAGGTGAAGCAAAGGAGATGGGCTCATAGAGCTAGGGCTAGGATTAGGGTGACATGTCAATTTTGAGTGTGGTATGCATCCCTAGGGAGGATTGAGTGTGCTAGGCTTGGAATGTAGCACATAAATTGAGCTGATGTGTACTCTCTAAAATTTGAATAATACCATACTATGTTATATATAAATGTGTTTATTTATGTGTGTTTGTGATTTTTTATGTTTACTAGTGCTTTTATGTTTGATTATGCATGAATGAATGAAAAGAACTTAACTATGGAATACATTAATAAACAAAACTAATGCACTGCATGATGTGATGAAGTTGACTAATGAATGAAATGCATGAGTGGATGAAGATATGGAAGGAAAAGGTTATGGAAGAAAAAAGAGAAGAAAAAGGAAAGAAAAACATAACTCTAGCCAAATTCGCACCTCATAAAAATGGATCGTGAATTCGATGTAGAGTGAATTCGCACCCCATATGGATAGAGTATGAATTTAGCAAAGAGAAAATAAAAGAAAAATAAGAAGAATAAGAAGAAGCAAAAGATGGAGAAGGTCAACAAAGAAAAAGGAAAACAAAAAAGTGCTTGGAATATGATATTTGAATCAGCGTAGACCATGAAAGATCAGTGTGATCAAATGAAAATAGACCAAGTGAAAAGAAAAAGTGATGGAGTGGAACCCTATAGGGATTTATGCTCACAAATTATCTAATGGAGGCTTACCCTTGCTAGTGGCCATGAAGCTATCCCATAAGGGTGTTATGCTCACAAGAAATGGTCAAGTGTGGAGCGATACCCACTATGGGTGTAGTGCTTGCTAAAGTATATAGATGGAGAGATACCTGCTAAGATGTATGCTCATAAATGGTCAAATGGAGGCTATCCCTTTCTCATGAACATGAAGCTATCATGTATGGGATGAAATATTTGATTGATTTTCCAAAATGAGTACAACCTGATAAGGGTGTGGTGTGTGCAAAATATGAGTGATCAAAATTAAACACAACAAAACTATGTGTATGTGTGTGTATGTGTTATATGGGAATAAGATATAAGAATGATATAAGCAAGAATTAAACAATATTGTGTGTGTATCCTTATCAAAATTTTGATAGCTAAGAGATGTATGTAATATAGTCAGTGGTCGTATGAACACCATAAAGGATATTCATGCAATATCTACCCAATCCCATGAGTATCCCTTAACAATTGAAAAATCAAGAAGGAAAAATGTGAGCAAAAACAAGATGTGCAAATTGGAAGAAGGAACATATATCCTTTGTCTTGGGAAAAATAAGAAATGATTAAAAATTTCAAATGGCAAAGGACATACAAGAGGAACTAAATCCCTTGACTTGGAGAAACTAGAAACTATTGAAAATTTCAAGGTCAAGGAATATATGAGATGTGAAAATAAGAAAAGATATGAGCAAATAAAATGATGAAAAATGTATGAAAATATGCCCTAGGTTGGGGATTCACTAGGCATTAGAGCCCTAGTATGAGTGCAATGCATGTGAGCTAGAACCTAACTAGGTTTCATCACTTGCCATCCTCATGAAGTCCCCAAAATCTATATGATCAAGCAATCATGCAAGTATGATCAAGAAATAATGCAACTATATGAAAAGCAAATATGCAAATGGAATAGAATGTTAGGCAATTCATGCAAAATATGATAGGAAATAATGCAATATGAGCAAGTAAACCAAAATGTAGGATGAAGAATGAAGATGTAGAATCATGCATAATATCTTTTTAGGTTCATTATGTTTACTGGTTATTTTAATTCTTTACCATCTAATGACGCTAAATGATAGGCTCCTAATCCAAACTTGGTTGTTATGACAAAGGGGCCTACCCAATTGGGCTAAAACTTACCTTTTAGATCTGAATGAGAATTGGTATTCTTCTAGTTTTCTTTGAGGACAAGGTCCCTAACCTCAAAAGAATGATTGCAAACTCTTTTGGAATAATATTGCTTAAGGCTATTTTGATAGGCTCAAATATTATCTAAGGCATGAATGCACTTTTCATCCAGCAACTCCAATTGGTTCAAACAATCTAAGTGAAACTCATTGTCAATCGAGGCATCTTACAACAAGATGCACAACGAAGGGATCTCTAACTCAAATATAAAAACTACCTCAATATCATATACCAAGATATATGGAAAATCATATATAGGAGTTTGCACATTGGTGAGATAGACCCATAAAGTAGGAGAAATATGGATATGCTAGTCTCGATCGGTCTTATTAACTAGTTTCTTAAGGATCTTTATTAAATATTTGTTGCATGCATCGACTTGACCACTACCCTAAGGGTAGTATGGAGTTGACCACTTGTGTTGAATCTTGTACGTATCATAGAGCTTATGGATATCCTTGTTATTTTAAGGAGTTCCATTGTTAGAAAAAATTATCAAAGGAATTGTGAACCTATAAAGGATCTAGTTGAAGATGAACTTGGATACTTGAGCTCCAATCACCATAGCTAGGGGTATGAATTTGATCCATTTAGTGAAGTAATCCATCATCGTGATGATAAACTTATGGCCATCATATGACATTGGGTTAATATTCCCTATGATGTCCAATCCCCACATGGAAATATCCAAGGGGAAGAAATAACCTAAAGGTTTTGAGGAGCATGAACAAGATTGTCATGGCATTGATACTTGTCACAGTATTGAACATGGTCACATGTATTTTTCTCCATGATAATCAATGCTTCGATGGTTAGAATATCTAACATAACAAGACTAGAACTAAGTGACTTGGTCTCTTGAAATTGTCTAATGATAATCAATGATTGATCATATTTCAACTCTAAGGAAAACAAGGATGCAACAACGACCATGGCATTTGCATGGTAGTTGGAGGACCTAGGGATAGACTATGGTTACTTGATCGAATACAAAAAATCTTGGTGACAATTTCTTTATAAAGTTTTAGTTTATCATCCTAATTTTGATAAACATCGTTGATCTAATTAACCACAAGCTAAGAGTCACCAAAAACCAAAAAGACTCTAACATTTAAGGCTAATGTTGCTCTAAGATCAAGGATTGAGGCTTCGTACTCTACATTATTATTTTTGTAAGAGAAAGAAAGCTTGAAGGAAAGAGGAATGAGCCATTTTTGTGGGGTGATTAGAATGATTCCAACATCAATGCCCTTTAAGCATCAATATCCATAAAAAAACAAAGTTAAAAAATCTATATCTTTGTCTTCTAAACTAAGGTATTTGTAGAGAAACTTGATGACTAAGGGATGAGCTAACTCTAAGGGAGAGGAGGCTAGTTGATCAACAATCACTTGATCTTTGATAGTCTTATGACCTATGAAGGTTAAGTCAAACTTAGTAAGGGATAAATCCCACTTAGCGGCTTGACCTGAGAGGTGGGGCTTAGACATTAAATAGTGCAAAGGATCAAACTTCACAACCACCAATGTCTTATGAGTAAGTATGTAGTGTCTTAACTTTTGAGAAGAGAACACAACAACAAGGTAAAGCTTCTCTATGGGGGTGTACTAGGTTTCATAGCTAACGAAGGTTCTACTAATATAGTAGATGGCTTACTCCTTTTTTTGATCATCATGCTGAGCCAACATGGCTCCCAAAGTATGAGATGTGGTTGCTACGTAAAGCATCAAATGATTATTTGATCTAAGGGGAACTAAGATAGGTAGGAAAGAGATATATATTTTGAGTTTATCAAATGCTTACAAACACTCATAATCCCACTAGAACACTACATCTTTCTTAAGGAGCTTAAGAAAGGGCTGACACTTATTGACTAACTAAGTTATGAACCAATGAATAGATTGAAGTTTACCTTGCAAGCTATACAACATGGTTAGGTTACAGGAAGAAGGCATGTCAGTAATAGCCACTATATTAGTGGGATCTACTTCAATGCCTTGCCTAGACATTATGAAACCTAACAACTTGTCATATGTGACTTCAAACACACACTTGGAGGGCTTGAGATGAACTTTGTACTACTAAAGACAATAAAAAATTTGTCTTAAATCTTGACATGACTCTATCAATGTATGGAACGACCAAGAAGATCATCCACATAGTCCTCAACAATATCATGCATCATGTCATAAAAATATGTCATAGCCTTCTGATATGTGGCACCAACATTCTTCAAGCCAAAAGGCATAAATTTATAATAGAAGGTACCCTATAGAGTAATTAAAGTTGTCTTGGCCTGGTCCTCAGGGGTAACCATGATTTGATTATATCTTGAAAAACCATCCATGAGCGAAAGCATTCCATATTTGGTAGTGAAACATATGATCATATCTATGTTGGGGAGAGGGAAATTATCCTTGGAACATGCTAAGTTAATTTTCCTAAACTTGGTACATATTTTTATTGTTCCTACCTTTTTATATACATGAACAATTTTGGAGATCCAATCAGAATAGTCCATAACTTTGATGAAACTAATGTTAAGGAGTTTTTGAAGCTCCTCCTTGTCCAGAAGGGTGATCTTAGGATGCATCTTCCTATTTTTTTGCTTAACAAGCTTAAAACTAGGCATAGCTACCAAATGATACATAACAATGGAGGGATCAAGCCCTGACATGTCAGCATATGACCAAGCAAAAATATCATGAAATTATTTTAACAAAATGAGCAATTGCTCTTGCTCATCCATGGATAAGACTTTGCATAGCTTAATAATTATAGGGCTCTCCTTATAACCTATATTAACATCTATGGTCTCCTCTATGAGAATATGAGACTCATATTAATAAGGATGTGGGACGGGGATCACTCCTAGTTGCTCAAGGTCCTCAAGAGACATAGGGATGAAGTTCCATTGAGAACTAGAAGAATCAACATGCACAACACAAGGGAATGGCCCATCAAAGAAGCTATTTTAAAAGATATACTTATGATCCATGTCACAAAGAGTATCCCCTTCAACATACTCCCCTAGGATCACAACTAACTCAGGATGCACCATAGTTATCACATTATAAAATAGAATGTCAGAGGGATAAGGTAGTCCCTCATCCTCATCACTCCAATCCAAGCCTTAATAATCTAAATATTCAGCATAATTAATTAGGTGATCATCATCATCAAAAATCAAAGGCTAGTTTTTATTGGGTATGTAGCCTATGCCACATCTCCTAGGCCAAAGCTCAACTTCCAAAGGTTCTTAAATACCTTTCTATTGTGGTACCAAACTTTTACCTACATATCCCATACTAGATAGGATCTTCTTGGGAAGTGGGTAATCATTTGATAGATAACAATGGGTAAAAGACCACTCTACAGGAAGAGGATTGCTACCACAAATATTTTCTTCGAGGGATATACCCATGTAGATAAAGGTACATATGCTAATGTGTACTACTTCACCCTTTTTATGAGCTAAACTCATAGTTTGAGGTGAATGTGGAAGCTTCCATAAATATAGAAGAGGCTCTTGGAGAAAAGAATTGGCGTGATTTTGTGATGAAACATTGATCAGTGGTTCCTCATTTATTGTTAAATTTTCAAGTTGCTTAGTGATGTGAGATAAGGAAACCAATGGACATAAATTGAGCTTTCTCAACCATTAAATAATATTGGAATAGATGAAGGTCATCTAAAATTGTGACAAGTTGATATTTGAATTCAAACTTTAAATATTTATGAAGAGTAGAAGGAACAACCCTCATTGTATGAATCCAAGGGCATCTAAGAAGGAGATTAAAAGATGTAGGAAAAGGTACCACATAAAACAAGGTATCTAAGATATTAGGTCCAATCCAAAGGGGGAGGGATATAATGTTGTAGGCCTCTTGGGACTCATTGTTGAAAGCTTTGATGACATCATATTTAATTAAATATTTCTCATTTAATCCAAAATTTTGAAAAAATTGAAAGTTACATAAATTGAGGGAGGAACCATTATCTATCAAAATTCTCTTGATAAATGTTTCCCCAATATATACAATGATGTAAAGGGAAGAATCCCTCACAAATTTGAGGAAGGAATATCATCAAATGAGAATTCTATATGATGTATCCCAAGGGAACCTACAACATCAACTATATCACTAAGGGAAATATCTTGAGGAACAAACAATTGACTTAGAATCTTCAAAAAGGATTCCCTATGAATATGAGAAGTTTGAAAAAGCTCGAAGAGGAAAATATTGGTTGGGGTACTAGCTAACTGTTGTTGAATATCGAAGGATACTTTTGATTGTGGATTTAACACTAAGTATAGGTTTTCTACTCTCGTGCTCTTTTTTGGGTACTCTTAAAAACTAAGGGTGGTTTAGAAGGCTGGTTGGATGTAGAACTCGTCTCCTGCTAAGATTGTTGAGTCGATTGATCTTGAGCTTGTTGTCTTGTAGTTACTGCTATCATACCAACCATATTGTTATAGGGAGGTGGCACATTATTATATGATATTTGATTAGCTACATGTTGACCATTTTTTTTTTTTGGTAATTAAGGTACATATTCATTACAACCGGGTTTTACAGGTTGACCCAAAACCTATTATAAAAATAGCACAACGCTGAAACGAGACATGATCTCAATAGGGACAGTATATCCTTAGCCCCCTACTAAGGTCACACAACCAACAAAGAGCAACACCCTTACAAAATATTACACACACCTTAGAACACAGGCAGTCGACACTATCACCGCCTAACACTTTCTCTTTTCTTTTGGTCACGAAACTGTGACATGACGCGATATCGCGACACTTTTCCTTCCTCCTCTTTCTGCTACATGTTGACCATGATTAGATAGGGGATTTTGGAATATTGTGGGTACTTGTTGTGTAGGAGGTTGATTATTTTTTAGAGGATTTTGATTAGGAGTAGGTTGATAATCCTCTATAATAATATGACTTTCATTGACTAAGTCATGAACCACATGTTTCAACCTCTTACATAAATGTGTCATGTGTATGTTGGTGAAAAAACAGACACCAAACAGGTGAGGGGCATTCCTGGTTGTCCTCCAACAACATTGAATGGTCGCCCAACCTAGGAGTGGCAAGGGTGATCAATATTTGGAGAAGGTCAAATACTTCAGTTCCAGCTATCTATGCCACAGTGTTTGGGAGAAAAGGGAACGAGAGAGAAAGAAAAGGGAGGTCATAGCAAAAACTAACAAGGATGGGGTATGATCACATCAAGACACACGTACTCGATATCATCAGTGGAAAAATTGACACACCACCTAATAGATCAGCTCATATCATCCTTACTTTATCATTAGGTGTAGCGGGTAAGGGTGAATTCTAGAAATAGCAGGAGGGTGCATAAAATCTAGACTGTAGAATAGAGTGCTCCCACCCAATTGACTTTAGCAAAAATAAAACCTTGATATCCAGATGTAGATTCAAATTCTAGAACCATCTAGATAGACCCACAAAATATAGGTAGTAGAATTAAGTGAACTAGCTCAAATGGCCATCGCAAAAATAAACATCCAAACTTAAGAAAAATAGAAACGAGGACAAATTGAGAGACCAAACGGTGATATACTTTTATTTACAAGGCAAAGAAGAATTACATATGAATTATAATGGCCATAGAGCCTCCCTTTGGAATGGTGAGCATTCCACTATTTATAGAATATTTTACAACAAATTCAAATTCAAGCATTAATGGTATTCAACGAGAAGAATCATACTAGGATGATTGGAAGATCTATTGATGTTCTACTCCATGGAAGAATGATGGTTGTCTAGAAAGCATAAGGTGCTTCTACACAGATCTTGATTCTTGATCGTCTTGCCCAGTCTATTAAAGCAATACATTTTTATCTACTTTACCTCTTCAAGCAACTGAAAGGTTTGGATTTAATTGCTTCAGGATCCATGTACTTCAAACTACCCTTCATTAGTTTGTATCGATGTGGATGTGATCATTAATGATCCTACTTGATTTTTATGATGCCTCCCTATTGATGTCAGCTACGAATAGGTATTCGAGTATGCTCCTTCATGTGACATTTTTCTAGTCCCTTGATCATCATTATATTTTAAGAGGATGGATGGCTGAGTTTGAGCTTTTGATGCTGCTTTCCCAAAGTTCCATCCAACTTTGGAGATAGAAACTTAGGACTAATTATCACTATGCCATGGTCTAATTCTTTTGTTCAGGGATTTGGGATCCTAATTTTTTGTTCGAAGTTGGTTTGGGAATTTGGGTCCTTTTTGTTAAGCAACCCCTACCCAAATTTTTTTCTGATCCTAGATTTTTATATTCGTTCTTTCACTCATCCACTTGGTATTTGAAATCTACCTCAACTATAAAAGCCTCAAAAATTGGTTTACTTTGGGATATCATCATATTTAAAAAGGAAGAGTGGGTGAGTAGGTGTAAAATTTCACCCAGACTCTTGGAAAATTTCAAGGGTTTTCCATATTATGGAAGAAAAGGAACCCAGAAAGATAGGAAATATAACAGCTAAAACAAAGAGAAAATAAAAGAAGGGAACAACAAAGAGGAAATAAATATGCATAGGAAGTAGTAGAGAAGAGGAAGAACAAGGAAAAGAGAGCTAGAAAAATAGGATGGAAATGGTAGATAGAAAAAGAACTACAAGGAACAAGAGCAATAGGAAGACAAGCAGTGAAAACAAGGAAAAACAAAAAATGAAGACATGAAGTCACAAGAGGAGAAACAGGAGAGCAGGAAATAGTTAAGACAAATGGAGGGATGTCACCAATCCATAGATTTGCAAAAAATAGATACTAGTAGAAAAAAAGGGAGGGAAGAAAGGGAATGTGAGGAGAGACAAAAGAAGAAGCAATCCAAGGATTGTTACATGAAATAAATAGGGCAAATAATCTATTTCATGAGGTGGCTCCATGAAATTCAATCTCCTAAACATACCCTACCAGGAACCAAAATAATTCCAAGAGTAGACAGATTGCCAAGGGTATTTTTATTTTCTACTATAGCTCTTCTTTATTACATAATCCAACAAGGACTCTCCTTTACTAACTACTATCCACCAGGAGGCCATTCTGTTTTAGCTGCATATTATGGCTTAGAATTTTTGACCATGTCTACAATTATCAGTAGGGTGCTATTTATAACATGCTTGCCCTACCTTGCACTTGCAATTCTCTATTTATACTAGGGTGGTGGTGCAATTTACAAGGGTGTGATTTGGAGCCTTTGTAATTGTTGGTCGTATCCATTGGGCCATGGATTTGCAACAAAAGAGCAAGAGGGGAAGAAAACTAGATAATAAGCAAATAATAGAAGTGGAATGTTATATTTCCAAAAATGCTCTGAGGAACCTCCTTCTGCTCCCTTAAGTCTTTGGCTCTCCAGCTAGCTGGAACCTTTTTACTGGAGCAAATTCCCTATAAATATAAAAAAGTATGATGACATCCTACAAGAATCTATGCATAGGACATAAATTTATTTACTTGCCACAAAAATATGGCATACCAAGAATACCTAAGCCTAGGATGTCTATGTCATTCAACATTTGAATCTACAATGGTATGACCAAAGTACACCAAACTTGAGATTCTGTTTGTATTGATTTAGCACCATTTGCATGAGCTCATAATTACAATAAAATCATAATTTTCCTTGCTTTGCCTGAGTTCCTCGATACTTAGATCCTCAAAATTTAGGGTGGTAATTAATTTTACCACCTTATTCCACCTTAAGGGCATTGACCTATTAGGAGATAGGTTTTTGAGACTGGCCTGCTACACCAATCCCACGGTTGGATCCTTCTCTTGTAATGACCCCATTTTTTGATCTGGCACAAGCTCTGTGGTAGATATGCTCATGCAGGGCTACAATGGTAGTTTCTCCCCTACTAACATCCATTCAGATTTAATGGATTCCTTGTAAAATTGGGGAAATCTATTTTCTCCATATTGACATAGGAGGATTTCCATGTCAGGGTCAAAGGCTCGAATGTAGAAAAGATACGCTTGGGTAGAGGATGGGAGGAGTAGACTTGGATTTTTCTTCCAACTATTACTAAAATGAATGTTGAAGTTTATCACACTTTTAAGAGGGTTCCTCTTGATAAATGTGAACTGATTTAGTAGCTGGAATATGTCCTCAAGTTCACCAAACACATCTAGAAGAGGTTCAACCAAATATGCCCATGTGGAGATGCTCCCATGTTACAAGGTTTTATACCAGATCCATGCTCTACCTTTGAGAGAAGCAACAAGCAACCTGATCATCACATATTCATGCATGATATTGTGAAGGGTGGCTAGGGAAGCCATATTATCTAGGTGCTCCTTCACACATCCACTGACACCATCATAACTTGGTAGAAATTCTAGCATAGTTTTAGGGATATCATGCAGATGGGAAAGAATAAAGGGTCCATGATCATTCTAGCTAAAACAACTTGGCTGGGCCATTAAAGCACTAGTCCCTTAGAGCCTCTAGATTATACCACAAGGTTGGAGTTTCCAGATGAGCATATTTTCTTCGCTAACAAGGTCAAGATTTCTCATAAAACCCTAAGTCCTTCAGGAAATGAAAATATTTCAGCACATGAAGGCAACTGATCTCAAAATCTGGATCTATTACATAGAGGATTTTCCAGGTGATTGAACTAGATATAGGTAAACCAAAGTATCACAAAAATTTTATTTTCTCATACATGGAAACTCAATGAGTTTCCACAACAGAGTCACCAAAAATTTTTGGTGTAAAAACATACATCATATGGACGGGTGGCATGCCCTAATGTCCTCAATCAGCATTGAACGATCACCCAACCTAGGAGAAGCAAGGGTGATAAATATTCAAAGAAGGTCGGCTCCTTCGGTTCTAGCTATCTATGTTGTAAAGTGTTTTGGAGGAAAAGGGAACGAGAGAGAAAGAAAAGGGAGGTCATAGCTAAAACTAACAAGGATGGGATATGACCACGTCAAGACACATGCATTCAATGTCGCCAGTGGAAAAAATGGCACACCACCTAATATATTAGCTTATCCCATCCTCACTTTATCGTTAGGTGCATCGAGTAAGGGTGAATTCCAAAACTAGTGGAAGGGTGCATGAAATCCATAATGCAAAATTAGAGCACTCCCACCCGATCATATTTATCAAAAATAAAACCCTGATACCCAAAGGTGGATGCAAATTATAGAACCACCTATCTAGACCCACAAAATCTAGATAGCAAAAATAAGTGAACTAGCTCAAATGACCATCACAAAAATAAACATCTAGACTTAAGCAAAATAGAAACGAGGACAAATTGAGAGACCAAATAGTGATATGCTTTTATTTACAAGGTGAAGAAGAATTACATATTAATTGTAATGGCCATAGAGCCTCCCTTTGAAATGGTGAAAATTACACTATTTATAGAAGATTTTAAAATAAATTTAAATTTAGGTATTAATGGCATTTAGCGGGAAGAATAATACTAGGACGATTGAAAGATATACTAATGTTTTGCTCCATGTAAGAATGATGGTTTTATAGAAAGGATAAGGTGCTTCTGCACAGATTTGGACTCTTGATCATATTTCTCGATCTATTCAAGCAATAAATTTTTATCTGCTTTACCTCTTTGAGAAACCAAAAGGTCTGGATTTAATTGCTTTAGGATTCATGTACTTCAAACTACCCTTCATCAGTTCATATCGATGTAGTTTTGATCATTAATGATACTAATTAAGTTTTCCAATGTCTCTTTTTTGATTTCAGCTATGGATAGGTATTCAAGTATACTCCTTCATGTTCCAAATTCCCAATCCCCCAATCATCATTATATTTTCAAGAGGACGGATGGTTGGGTTCGGGATTTTGATGCTACTTTTCCAAAGTTTCATCCAACTTTAGAGATGGAAACTTGGTTCTAATGATCACTATGCCATGGTTCAATTATTTTTTTGGGGATTCGGGATCCCAAATTTTCATCTGAAATCGGGTTGGGGATATGGGTCTTTCTTGTTGAGCAGCCCCTGCCCAAATTTTTGTCTAATCCTAGATTTTGAGATTCAATATTTCGCCCATCCACTTGGTCTTTGAAATCCACCTCAACTATCAAAGCCTCCAAATTTTTTTGGCTTTGGAATATCATTATCTTCGAAAAGGAAGAGTGGGTGAGGAGGTGTAAAATTTTACCCATAGTGCCCCTCCACTCTATGATACTCATAATGTTAACCAGATTTATACCAGTCAGTTGTGGTATCGAGTTGCATTATGGTAGGTAAATCATGTTAGCTTCCAAGAGTTGTTTTAGGACTGATGAAATAGGTTGGTTGAATCTCATGAGGTTTCTTGGTGGGAGTTTTTAAGGTTTTCTAAGCACCATCTTTTGCAAGGTATTAACAACACTGTTGACAAGTCTATTATTTGTTACCCCATCATCAACTTCATGCTTGTTCTTATATTGGGCTTTCATGGTACTATATTCTTCTTTTCTTGGTTTAAGTTGACCTCTATGAATCAGGGATTGCTCTACCCTTCTTGTTAGATCTATTGCTTGTTCAAAAAAGGTAATATTTTTTGTTTCCAATTCATATGATATTTGCTCTTGTAAATTTCCAATAAATATCTCTAGCATGTCTCAGGGAGGTAAGGTATATCTTAATCGTCCAACTAAAATTCTCCAACAAGACAATAATTTTGAAAAACTTTCATATTTACCTTGCTTCAATAGATAAACATATTTCATAGTCACACTTTTCTCAACATAAGCTCCAAATTGTTGAACAAACAACTTTGTTGTATCCTCAAAATTTCTCAAATAATTATTAGGTAGTTGATAATACCATTCCAATGCCATACCACCAAGGATCTTAGGGAACATCTTTAGTAACAACATGTCCTCATACTAGGTGACCATGAATTCGATTAGGAAATGTTTTGATGTGTCCATTTGGTCAAAAACCCATCTTTGCCCCTTTTTAAATCTAAGCTAAGAAGAAATTAAAGAATAATGTAGGAAAAACAATAATGCAAGCAAACAAGACTAACCCTAGAATGATTTTTAATTTTCAATGAGGACTAAAACCCTAACTTGTAATAAAACATTTTTTTTCTTTTAGCAAGAGCTCAAGAAAATGCACAAAAAAGTTAAATATAAGATGCAAACTATATGCTTTTTCTTTTTCAAATTCCTAGAAATAAAGTCAAATATTTTTCTTTTTATTTATGATCTAAATTTAGAACAAAAATGGATAGAAAGCAAACAAAAAACCTAAGAAGTCTATTTAGAGAACTTACTTGATATGGTGGTTGATCCTAAATTTTTGCTTTCATCTCGATATATCCAACAACTTTACAACCTGCAAAACAACTTCACAAACGCTATAAAAATTGATTAGTGTTTGGGGGCCTGCTTAGGCTACTATGTGACTGAGCTTGGAGGTACAAAAATCAAGCCCCCTTGGTCCTTTCAGCTAACTGATTGAAACTAATAGTGATTTTTGACCCTTTTGGAAGTGAACAAGACAAGATGCAACAAAATGAAATAGTACAAAAAATAGAGTGCAAACAATGATATTATGACCTAAATTAAGAATGCAGAAGTAGACTAAGGGTTTGGGAGAAAAATCATGCCTCGTAAGGGGTGATCACAAATTTGGATCTACCAAATTTATGCCCTATATATATAGGGCATGAATTCAAAATATAAGTGCCAAAATGATCTATTAATGCATAATGAAACACAAAATGAGCAATTCACAATCTAGGAAAATTAAAAATGTAAGAAGGAATATTGTGGCAGTGAAATAACAATAAAAATGATGAAGACATCCACAAATGGTAGAATCCTCCTCAAGGCTCCCACACTTGTCCACCAAGAGCAACAAATCACAAAAGCAAAGCAAAAAAACACCAGAAAACACTTGATCTTGCTAGGAAAATTCATCAAAAATGCTTAGAACAACATGTTAGGAAATTAGCTAAAAAACTTATTTTTTTTAAAAAGAGGATCCAAAACATTTATTTATAAGAGGTTTGAAGGGAAAAGGGGTGGTAAAACAAAGGGAAAAACCTAGGAGAGGGCCAACATCCTATAAGTAAGCCCAAAAATTAGGTTTTCTAAGAGAAAATCTTAATTTATCGAATTCGTGCCTCATACTAGGTGACCATGAATTCGGTAAAAGTAGGAAAAAAGGAAAAGGAGGGGGAGAGAAGAACAAAATTGCACTTGAAAATTTTGAGGGACTTATCAAGGGTCCTAAGGAAAATGACTCATTTAGGTGGGTCAATTTTCCATGTCTATAGAGAGTATAGACCATCTTTTTGGACACTGCAAAATAGTATGGGAACTATGGTAATGGATTCTTAATATGTTTTGTAAATGCATGACGATGAATGGAAAAATTGAAGAATAATTAAAGCAATATCAAAGCACTTTTAAAAGTGAGACATTATAGATAATATAGGATACATTAAAAGATACAATACGTTGGACTGTATGGCTAGAAAGGAACAAAAATATATTTAAAGGAAAGAAAATAGTTTAGAGGTAATTAAAAGGAAGATTTTTTTAGTCATAAAGGATTCTAAACCAACCTTATCAAATCATACAATCCTAATATTGAAGCAGAAATCCTTGATATATGGATTTGAGTCATTAATTGGAATTATGATGGTGGGTACAGGAAAAACAAAAGGTAATAATATAAAGTAGAAACCATCAAAAATAGAGTTTGTCAAATTAAATTTTGATAGATATTCTAAAGAAAATCTAGGAGCAAATGGAGGAGGAGGAATAACAAAAAAAAAGGGGTGTAATTTTGTCACATTACGCTTTTAGTAATGGATTTAAGATAGATTATGAATTTGAAGCTTAGGTAACATTGGAAGGATTAAACATATGCAGATAAATGAAATACAATAGAGTATGGATAGAAGGTGATTCACTAATAGTAATAAATGTAATTTTGAGGAAATCAAAGACGTTATGGAGCATACAAGATATCATTGTGGAAATACAAGATCTTGCTATAGAGTTTGAAAAATTTGGGTTTACACATACATTAAGGGAAGGGAATAGATGTGCTAATAAGAAATCCAATAGAAGGATTTTAATTGAGGATCATGAAGTTAAATTCTCTTTTCCATGGTTAAAGTAGTAAGTTTAGCTAAAGATGACAAGAAAATCCTGAAAGAAGAAAATTCAAACTAATATTCCAAAGGATCACAAAATGTTTTAGGGGATCCATTTATAAATAAATGCATTAGAGTAAACTAATAGTCTAAATTTGGTAAAGGGGACTATGATTTCATAAGTGAGCAGAAGTTTTGTATGCTAAAGCAAAAAAAGATGATATTATATGGACTTCAAGTCTGAATGGATTATTTAAGTTGGTTGTTGGTTGGATTATGGGACATAGTATGGATTGGAACTTTCAACTTTTTAATATTGCTAAACTATTTATTAAAATAATACCATTATGATTTGTTAAAATGTCATTATAATATAAATGAGATTCATTTCATAACTCACTAGAATTATAAAATCTTTTTTTTAATTGGTTATTTGGGATTATAATGAATTCCACTTTTATTATAGAACTACCCATTTATGAGCACCATAATTGCTCATTTTTATGCATATTTTAATGGGGTATTGTGTGGCATTATTAACATTAGAGATGTATTTTTATGTAATTATTGCATATATTTAATAGAAATTGATGTATTATGCTTGACTAGTGTTTTTAGTGGAAAATGTGTGTAGATGTAGTCTTTTGTTGCTTTTTCACACCTTTTAGTCAAGGTCCCACATGGACCTGGAATTAGACAACACTTGTAATGCATTTAAGAAATGATGAACGGCTTGAAGGAGATAGTGATGTCAGGAATCAACATTGAGAATTCGCTAAGGGACAGTGCATGTATCCTAGAAATAGTTCAAAAAGATACTTGTATCCCAACAACAAGTTGAAAGGCACCTATCTTTTGACGATGAAGGAAAAGTGCCTATCTTCCAGTGATGGAGGAAAAGTGCCTATCTTTCGATGCTTGAAAATCGCTTGTCTTTCAACACCAGAAAAGCATCTGTCTTCCTATAACACAAAAAAGTGATTACTTCTTGATGCATTGGAAAATAGTTATATTTGGTGCCTTTATCCTTATGATAGGCTGAAAGGCATCTATATCTTGGTGATAGACCAATAGGCACCTATATCCAGCATGAATAAAGTGTGTTTATTCTGGGTGTTGACCATTTGACTAGGAGACCGTGCAAAGTTAGAAATATGTTGTTATGTAAACTTAGGGAGTACTATCATTATCGCAAATGATTAAAATTAGACATCTATGCTCTTTTATTAGACCTTGAACTATGCATGCACTCGCCAAATAAAATCATGTCGAGTTATTAAAATAGGATAGTCTATTTTTGTAATAGGGGATGACCACATTATGTATAAAACACAGGCCAACCTTGAAGTAAATGATCCCAAATTTTATTCAAAAAGTCTTGTTATTTTATATTGCATTATTAATAAAAGTTCAAGTGTTCTTCATTTATGTGAGTTCAAAAGAGTGCATGTTGCATAACTAGTTGGGTGATGTATCGCCCAAATTTTTTGCACCCTTACCTTCAGGCTAAAGGATCCATGCCCGAAAGGGGGATGCGAGAAGGATGGGACAATACCTCGGACGGAGAGGCCCTTTGAAGGTCGCGCCTCTCGAGGGAGGGGTATAAGGGTGAATTTTTGACGGATGGTGGGGTTCACCAGGAAACTTTGAGTGGCAGTTTCCACGCCTAGGTTGAGAATGGGTTTGATGTGTTCATTTTATGTTCAATCATTCAGATTCCTAGGTTGGCCAAAATGAATCTAAGCTATTCTATATGAAATTTCTGGTTTATATGAAGACAACAAACATAAATGAATCCTAAATACAGAAAATATCTAAAATGGAGAAGAGTGCACCTGATTTCTGATGTCTGATGAAGATTTTGAAGCTTGTAGGAGTCCAAATCATCTCGGATATGACAGGATCATCTCGTAATTGTACAGAATCATCCAGATCATAGGAGATCATCTAAGATCAGCCAAGATCGTCAGCGACCTGATGAATTCGTCAGACGAATTCTTCAGAAACCTGCAATCATGAAAACAGACACCAAAAACCAAAAATACAATTGCAAGAATGATACAAAATGATAGAAATAAGAATATAAATGCTTAAATGATAAATCCAGATATCAAATCAAATGGGATGCAATGTTTTAATAATTTATTTTGAATTTTATCATGCAAATATGCTAAATGAGGTGAACTCCAAGATGCAGAACATAAGTGAATTAATCTAATGCACAATTAAATAAGAAAAAGAGATAGAGAATGCAAACTCAGGGCTCTGATTGCCCCCAATCTGAACTGCAGTCAAAATCATCTGCAATCGTACGAGATCATCGCCGATCTCGACAGGATCATCCAAAATTGTGGTTGAATCACCTACGACGATCCGAGCTTCCTCCGACTGAAACACAATGAGATCCTACAATAAAACTTGAAAACACAAATGCAAATGATGGGGGATAGGATGTTCTAACACAACAAAAACTAAAGTTGCAGGGAAATGATCAACCAGGGGGATAAACTAGGAAAATCCCAAGTTTATATAGGATTAGGGGAGGTTAGGAGGTTGGGGATCATCCCAATCTGGGAGATCTCCAACGTAGGAATCTCCAACCGCGCAGACACGCTTCTGCCCGAGTTGGAGAGGTTGTTGAAACAGAAGCTAATTATGAAAATTTAGTTTTGGGATGAAATCGTCTGGACGTTCTGTTCCAGATGAATTCATCCGATTTGGGACGATATCGTCAGATCGACGACGATATCGTCCAACGGTCAAAACAACTTCTAAAAATGGCACGAAAAATGAGGTGAGCGGTTAATCGAGCGTTTTGAGGTTAAAATTCAATTTTTTTATCTTTTACTGATGGTTTAACTACGCCAATTTTAGGGTGCTACATTTTGCCCCCTCTTTAGCAAATTTTTTGAAGAAAATGCATTAAATACGAGTTCTTCATGCTTTACGAGAAAGCAAAAATTTATTCCATTTTTTAGACGATGATTCTAGGTCGAATCGTACAACTGTTTGCTATGGTGCCCCTCCGAGTTTTTACCCAAATCGAACGTTTGAGGTAAAAGCGCAAAAAACAAAAATTAAAAAAATGTTGTTTTTAAATAAAAATAAGAAAAATAGGGTAAAACCCTAATTCATTTTTACTGTTCACTTTCACTGTTTCAGAGCTCTACAGGCGAAATGGTGGAAACGACACACAGATCGACAGAGGTCCGACGCGGGTTGTGGGTAAGGATCTAAACCTAGTGTACTATGTTTTTAGCTTGATTTGTTTAATTTTTTACTTGAATTTTAATTATTTTTGGGCATCACGACCATTTTTAGGCCGTCGACGACGTCGGACGAAATCGTCCCTATATCATCGATTTCGTCTGAGGACGAAATCGAAGAAATAGGGGCGATCCCGTCCAATAAGGGGCGATCCCCAAATTGAAGAATCGGAGATGATTTCATCCTATTAAGGATGATTTAACTAAATTTGGTACGATATCATCCAATAATGGGCGATATCATTTTTTTATGAGATGAAATTGATTTTAATGATTATGTATTAATGATTTTTGTTGTTTTATTATTTATTTTGCAGAGAGGATTGCTAAAGAGTCGAGAGTGGAAATACGAGGGTCTCAGGGATGACTTAGCCATGCTCGATCAGGCTGAGCGAGACAGACTAGCAGAGGTCAGACTGTAGCATGTGGTAGAGATGCCACAAATTCCTATAGACATGGGGCTACTGACAGCCCTAGCAGAGAGATGGTATCCGGAGTCATCCTACTTCCAGCTACCGATAAGGGAGATGACTCCCACTCTAGAGGATGTATGGAGGATCTTGAGGATCCCCATACATGGGCGGTTCATGACTCCTTTGACCAATCAGGGCCATGCCATGATGAGATTGTGCAATGACCCAAGCTTCACCCTAGAGAAGGGCAGAGTGAACATCGAGGCTTTGAGGCAGATGCCTAGGGCATCTCGATTGACCCAAGTTTTGGTAGGGGTGGTGGGTGGCCTTCTTCTATGCCACCAGAGTGGATGCAGGTTACCGTGGCTCCTCTCAGATGTGGTCTACGACATGAGAGACCATGAATACAGGTTTTCTTGGGGTAGCTTTGTATTATGCCGCTTGTATAGGATCCTTTACGGGGTCATATACAAGGGAGGTCGATGTCTGGTGCTGACATCGCTACTACAGGTTTGGTGCTGGGAGCACATTATGATGCGGAGGCCGATAGGGCTTCCACTGATAGGAGTTGATCGAGAGAGACCCTAAGTTTTCTATTGGTGGCTCCAGAGAGGGTCACAATGGTGGATAGATCTATCGATGTCCCGGAGGTTGCTAGATGACCTCACCCTAGATCAGATCACCTGGAGACCATGGAGAGAGCATCCAGGGTGGGTAGAGGATGGACAGGAGTTGGCTCACATCAGGCGAGTCATCTGGTTGAGGACAGAGTGGGGAGAGGTAGAGCTCCACCGCTATGACCAAGTTTTGAGGTAGTTCGATCTACAGTAGGGGATCCCTTCTCTTAGGGATTATGAGTACTCCTAGACTATGTGAGATAATACCACATTGAGCGGGGCTCCAGACATGCAACGGTTTTAGAGTCAGGATGTTGATGATGCCCCCATTCAGCCAGTGGATGGGGATGACATGGGGGTAGCAGATGGGTATGATGCCTGGTATGTAGGCATCCACCCTCCTCGGATGATGAGGGCATAGGGTCCGATGCACGCTATAGTGCAATGGATGGAGAGGCGATGCCAGGCTACCATCGATGCAATGAGGGGTCACAGAGGGAGGGATCAATGATGACCTCCTCAGGAGAGACACCGAAGAGTACCATAGGCTCAGAGACAACAACAGCCAGAGAGGAGGGAGAGACTCCCTTCTCAATAGAGGGATAGGCCACCATCACCCGATAAGGGCAAGGGTGTCGAGGTGGGGGAGAGCAACGAGATGGCGGCTCTTGGGGGAGAATGCCCACCTACGAGCTCAGGTGCAGACTCTTCAGGATGAGGCGACATGGCTCAGGGCTCGAAGTGGAGGGGCGAGCATTCTAGAGCTGGCATGGGCTATTGCATAGACCATATTCTACCAGGGGTTGTACTATCATGTGGTTCCAGAGGAGCAGAGGATACCACTGCCAGCCAACATTGTAGAGCCGATCAGGATGGGGTCATCGAGGACATCATCACGATCGACGTCGAGGACCCACGATACAACATGGACTTCGA
Source organism: Wollemia nobilis (assembly GCA_028583015.1). Taxonomy (NCBI): domain Eukaryota; kingdom Viridiplantae; phylum Streptophyta; class Pinopsida; order Araucariales; family Araucariaceae; genus Wollemia; species Wollemia nobilis. The sequence goes on from JAQPPZ010000456.1 coordinate 6,872,633, forward strand.
TGGGACCACCTCCTCCACCTCAAGGTGGGAGAGGAGATGAGGCTGAGAGCTCGAGGGCTTCTCGAGACTAGCTGCTCATTGTACATAGACCATATATTTTTGAGAGGATTGAGTATGCCAGGGTATAGATTGTGGCATACCAATCCATTTTGATATGATGTATATACTTCTTGATATATATATATATAAAAAAATATATATATATATATATGTTCTTTTTGTGATATGACTTGTGCATATGTTTTATGATGCTTTAATATTTTAATGGTTGTTTGATTATTCATGTAATTATGTCATTGAAAATATTATAATTTTATGTCATGCTATAAAATTAAATGAAATAATCTGATGTAAACAAATTGGTTGTTGTGGTATGATTTGATGAAAAATAAAGTGACTTCTAACAATAATTTCAAAGGACATTGTCGTTGTTACATGACCATTTCATGGAGTCACCGCTCGCTAGGTCATCAAGCTAATCCCGGTATGAGAGAAATATTGCTAAAAGTAAAAGGGTGCTTAAGAGACTTTCTTAAGACTTTGTGTTGTGATGATGAAAAATGATGATGGTGATGATTTGTTTTCAGATTTCCATGAAAATATTATGCATGAAATATTAAAAATATGATTTTTGCTAGGCATAAAATTCCTAAGTGTGATAGAAATTTGAACAATTGCCTAGGAATTATACCATCGTCGCAAAACTGAATGTTGACATAATGAAATGAAATAGAAAAGTTTTCATTCTTTTTAAAGCACAATTGTGTAACATAATGATTTAAGCCATATGCTTTTATGGATTAAATAAATGGGAGATAAAATTAGAACGATGGCTTGCGCTAGGCATAGAATTTTAGGTATAGACTTATACCATCATCGCGAAATCCAAAGAAGAAATTGATGTAATAGTTTTATTGCATAGTTGATTTTTGATTTTGAGATAAAAAATATAAAAATGAGGACTTGCACTAGGCATAAATTCCAATTTAGGTTTAGGAACTATACCATCATTGCGAAAGTCGAAAATATATAAATGTGACTTTATTGCTAGATTTTTGAACATGCTTTGAAAGAAATTTTGGATTTTTGAAAAAATGTATTTAATTGTTTTTACGCTAAGCCAATATTCTCAAGTAAGAAAATCAAATTATTCCAGAAGATTTGCATAAATATTTTAAATTATCTCAAAGACAAAATTTAGATTTATAAGGAACCCCATGTGCATATGTGAGTTCATTGCCGATCTTGATCTATCATAATGATACAAAATCTCTCAAACACAAATGTGTGTGCAATTGTATTGTTCATTTACCAATTTTGAGCAAGATAATTTGATACAAGTAATTTGAATTAACCAAATGAGTGTTCGTTGACCATGATTTATATGCATGTAACCGTACCAGACTACTATGTAAGTCGGGTCATCAAGAGCTAGCTGATCCATGAGCGGACATAGGTCTATACAAAAGAAGGTCGCTAATGTGACAGACATATCACCACGCTAGGAGTTACCCAAGGCCAAGCAAGTTGGGCACAAACCACCTGTTATGGGGCTTACCTCACAGTTTTCGAATAATTGAGAATTCCAGGGATTCAAGCTCATTCACCCTTCTTTTCTTTCAAAGGGTAGGGGAAGGGATTTATTGCTTTTTGCTTTTTCTTTTCTTTTTCTCTTTTTTTTTTTGTATTTTTGCTTGACACTGAGATAATGCTGAAATATTGCTGAGATGGTACAAAATGATACTAAAATAATGCTTCTTTTTCTCATGATTTTTCTTGACTTTCCTTTTTTTTTTTCTTTCTATACTAGGGATACTTGCTCGGATTGGCTGTAGAGCAAGGGATTTTTATTCTGGGCAGGGGTGAGCTTGTCCTTTTGTCAATTCTCAAATATTCTAGACCATGTGCATGATAGGATAGCAGGGGAGACTTTTCGCTCAAGAGACCACTTCTACTATGTAGCATCACTTTGAATTTGCAATGAAATCATTTTAATGTGAAAAGGTGTACTTGGTTCAAGTAAATAACAAGATCAGTTCTCTATGCTCAAAACTTTATTTAATTCAACTGTGGACTTCGATATAAGAGAGATTAATAATCATACCAAATAAGATCAAGATATTTATTCATGTGAGTGTGAAAGTGAGGGATTCCAAATAAATGCTAATTTATCCAAAATAACCGAAAATATAACTGCAATACTTCAAGAATTGACAGTGCAAAAATAGAAGATGTTTTTGAGGATTTTGATGATTTTGATTTTTTTATATTTTGATTTTAATTTATGAATTAAGATAATACATAATATTACTATTTTTGAAATTTTTATATGAATTACTAAAATAAGACAATATGTATAATATATACAGTGACGAAATTACCAGATTTATGCATAATAGCGCTTAAGATGCATAATGTTCATAGGTTCTTTAAGATCTTTACCATCTAAGGTAGCTAATCTGTATGCTCCCGATCCAAATTTAGCAGTGATAATATATGGCCCAAGCCAGTTAGGCTCAAATTTACCTTTAAGGTCTTTAGTTGCATTAGTATTTTTTTTATTTTCTTTTAAGACGAGGTCATCGATCTCAAAGGATCGATGATGAACTTTCTTGAGATATGCTCGTTTGAGCTTGTTCTGGTAGGCACGAAGATGCTCCAAAGCATTAATGCGCTTCTCATCTAGGAGTTCCAAATGACTAAATCTGCCAGTATGGTATTCATCTCCTACTTTAGTATCTTGAAGTAGCAGAGCCAAAGAAGGAACTTCTAATTCAAAGGGAAAAATAGCTTCAGCGCCATAAACCAAAACAAAAGGTGAAGTGCCCGTGGGAGTACGAATGCTAGTTCGATAAGCCCACAAAGTAGGATATAATTGAATGTGCCAATCACGGCCAGATTTATTGACCAATATTTTGAGGATTTTAATTAATGTTTTATTAGATGCTTCTGCTTGGCCATTACCCTGAGGATAATAGGGAGTGGACCAACGATGTTGAATTTTATATTTTTGACATAGTTTCTTTACATATTTATTTTTGAAACAAGTTCCATTATCCGAGATGAGATTTGCAAGAATTCTGAACCTACAAATAATTTGATTAAAAATAAATTTGGAAACTTGAGTTCCAGTGCAAGAAGCTAAGGGCATAGCTTCAACCCACTTCGTAAAATACTCGATGGTGGTTATGATGAATTTGTGTCCATCAGATGACACAGGATTGATTTTTTCGATGATGTCTAAGCCCCATTTTGAAAAGGGCCAAGGAGATGAAATAGCCTACAGTTCTTGTGCAGGCGCATGGACAAGGTCAACATGTTTCTGGCACTTGTCGCAATGGCGCACGTAATCATGTGCATCATTCTCCATGGTAGGCCAAAAATATCCTATCCTAAGGAGCTTCTTAGCAATGGCGCTACCACTAAAGTGTCCCCCACAAGATCCATCATGGGCTTCACTCAAAGCTGATCTAGACTCTTCTAGATTCAAACATCTCAATAGGATACCTTCAAAAGATCTCCTATATAAGGTATTTCCAATTATGACGAAGCGACTTGCTCGTCTACATAATAACCGATGCTGGTTTCTATTAAAACCTTCAGGGAAGGTCCCATTTTGAAGAAAATTGAGGATATCAGTGTACCAAAGTTTAGGAGTAGTTTCATTGATTAGAAACACGTCCAAAGGTTCCAAGCATGATTTAATTGAAGTGGGTTCCTGGAGTCGATGAATAATGATGGTAGCATATTCGTCATCTAACTCCAAGGGTAAAAGAGATGCAATGCGGCCATGGCGTCAGCCGCACGATTGCTAGTTCTAGGAATAGCTTCCAAGGTAATTTGATCAAATAAAGATATTAATTGTAATACATATGCTTTATATGGGCACAATTTATCATCTCTAGTCTGATAAACATCGTTAATTTGATTTATAACAAGTTGAGAATCATCCAAAACTAATAGATTTTTAATTTTTAGTGCAGCTGCTCGTAATCCAAGGATGAGAGCCTCATATTCAGCAGTGTTATTAGTACAGGCAAACATTAATTTAAAGGATAGAGGTATGAGATGTTTCTATGGAGATATCAAAATAATACTTGCACCAGCCCCACTCATGCATCGAGCTCCATCAAAGTATAAGGACCATTGCTCTGAATGATCTACCTCTAGTTTAAGGCATTCGTCAGGAAACTCAATGACGAGGGGATGGGTGGATTCTAAGGGTGCAACAACTAATTGATCTGCTATGATTTGACCCTTAACAGACTTATATCCTATAAACATGAGTTCAAACTCGCTTAGCGCAAGAACCCACTTTGTTGTGCGACCAGATAAATAAGGTCGACTCATGAGATACCGCAAGGGATCGGATTTAGCAATAACGTATGTTTTTTGACTGAGCATATAATGGCATAGTTTTTGTGTAGAAAATATGACTGCTAGACATAACTTCTCTAATGTTGTGTAGCGGGTTTCATAACTAATTAATGTTCTGCTAATGTAATAATTAGCACGCTCTCTTTTCTCATCATCAAGTTGAGCTAACATAGCTCCTAAAGCAAAATCTGAAGCAAAAATATACAAGATAAATGGGCGATCAGGTTTAGGTGGTGAAAGTACAGGTGGGTTAAGAAGATATTGTTTGAGGAGTTCAAATGCTTCCTGACATTCGTCGTCCCAATGGAAAGAGACATCCTTCTTAAGAAGCTTAAGAAAGGGTCCAGTTTTATCCGCCAGCTTATCGATGAAGCGACGGATAGCTTGAAGCTTACCTTGTAGACTCCGTAATTCAGATATATTTGTAGGTGCGGGCATATCAGTGATAGCCATAATCTTGAGAGGGTCAATTTTGATGCCACGTAAAGAAACTATAACCCCCAATAATTTACCTGACTTAACTCCGAATATACATTTGGTTGGATTCAATCGGATAAGATATTCCCTTAACCGATCAAATACTTTTCTCAAGTCATCTAAATGGTCATCTTCTTCAGTAGAACGAGCTATAATGTCATCTACATAATCATGTAGTATATCATGCATCATATCATGAAAGATATAAGTCATGGCTCGTTGATAGGTTGCACCTGCATTCTTCAACCCGAATGGCATCACTTTCCAACAGAAAGTCCCCCAAGGGGTAATAAAGGTTGTTTTAGCCTGATCTTCAGGAGCTATCCTGATCTGATTATAACCAAAAAATCCATCCATTAAGGATATCATTCCACTCCCAATAGTAAAATCAATGATCTGATCCATATTGGGAAGGGGAAAATCATCTTTAGGGCATGCAACATTAATATCTCTAAAGTCTGTACAAACCCTAACCTTAGTAGTTTCTTTCTTAGTTACTGGAACTACATTCGAGATCCATTCAACATAATCAATGGCTTGTATAAAAATAACATTCAAGAGTTTTTCTAACTCCCCTTTGACTAGTAAGGCCACTTTAGGATGCATTTTTCTAAGTTTCTGTTTAACAAGTTTAGCATCCGGGTGCACTACTAGGTGATGCATAACTACAGAAGGGTCTAATCCTGGCATATCTTCATATGTCCAAGCAAAGACATCTTCATATTCTTTAAGAAATGCAATGTATTTATCCTATTTTTCTTGACTCAATTCTGATCCAATGTTGATTATGTGGGGGTTATCCTCGGTTCCAATGTTAATTTTTATGACATTTTCTACTTCCATGTGTAGATCTCTCTCAAAATTAGGTGGGGTGGGTGAAACGCCCAATTCTTGTAATTCTTCCAAGGTTAGCTTGGATAATTCGTCTTGAGGAGTCATGGCCTCAAGTTGGGCTATACTAGGTATAGAGCCATCAAAATAAAATCCATTATGTAATAATTCCTCAATGGAGACATCATGAAAGATATCTCCCTCCAACTCATCGTCGGATTCAACGATCATCTCAGGATAAGCTATAGATAGCATATTACATGTGAATGTCTTATTTATTAAATGCAAGGCATCGCGTTCATCTAAATAATCTTGGTAACATATAAGTTGGTCATCATCCTCAAATGGGAATGGCTGACCCTTACTAGGAAATAGGCCCACACCACATCGGGTGGGCCACGCTTCTACCTCAAAAGGTTCTTTCATACCATTCTGGAAAGGTCCCAAACCTTTCCCTTTATATCCCAATTTAAGCATTATAGGTTTGGCTTTAATATATTCATTAGTAAAATAACATCGAGCATATCCATCATAATGAGTTCTGATGTTTCTGGGTATTCTACCCTAGTCATATCCCTTATAAATAAAGGCACAGCTCCCGACTTGGTAAATACTTCCCATAGGCTATGGGAGGCCCAAGGTACGAGGAGATGGTGGCAAATTATTTAAAATAAGGGAATCTTGCATAGAAGCATTCGTTTCTTCTGATATAAGGATTTTAGATAGATCGGGTAAGAGCTCGTCAGTAAGAGCATAAGAGGTAGAAGGAACATTCCCTACATCTTCTGATGTGGAAAATATAAATTTGGTGGATGTAGACGGTGTAGAGGAGTCGATAGATGGGTCTATTAAAGGTATGGAAGTTATAGGAGTAGAACAAGAGACATTGGTTGTGGGATTAGGATCTTTCTTAGGTCCTAATGTGGTTTGTTCAGAAGATGGTTGAGCTATATGTGAAGGTGCAACTGATGGAGAAGAAGTAGATGACTTTGTGGGTGTGAGTTTCACACGTTTAGATGGATAATGAGAATTAGGATGTGTGGATGACAGAGCAGGGAAAAATTGAACTCCAATAGGTTCTGCCAAAGCACACATATCAAAGGGTCTTGGATCACCATGAATGGTAACCAACTGATTCTTAAATTCGAACTTAACACATTGATGTAAGGTTGAGGGAACAGCTCGCATTGCATTGATCCAAGGATGACCCAAGAGTATATTGTACGATGCAGGGCAATGTACAATAAACACAGTCATATCCAAGGTTCTTGGACCAACCTGCAATGGAATGGTAATAACTCCACATGTTTCTTGTGTTTCGTCATTGAAAGATTTTATGATCATATCAGTTCTTTTCATTTCATCACTTCTAAACCCAAATATTTGGTAGAAGTCAAAAGTGCAGATATTTAAAGATGAACCATTATCAATCAAAACTCGTTTGACTGCTACATCTCCAATTAAAGCAGTAATATACAAGGGGTTATCTTTATGTAAACTATGTTGAGGTATGTCTCTATCCCGAAAGTCAATACAATCAACTTCACGAGTTATTATAGTATTGGCCATGGCTTCAAGTTGAATGTCTTGTGGTACCATCATCTGGCTTAATGTGAGCATTAATTCATCTCTATGTGTAGGAGAAGATCTTAAAAGGTCCAAGAGGGAAATTCTAGCTATAATATTTGATAATTGTTCATTAATATTATAAGGAGGTTTAGGTTGAACATTAGGTGCATGATTCCCTTTATTAGGAACCTTCAAAACAAATGGAGTTGATCCACCATTCTGAATTTGATCTTGTTGATAATTTTGAGCCTGTTGTCTAGTAATAACTTCGATGGTACCCACAATATTATTCTACGGATGATGAATGGGTCTTGGTCTAGCATTTATAGCTAGCTCATTAGAAAGTAATCGGTGAGACGATGGTCTAGTAGTGACTCTTCTTGGAAATGGTTCTTCTGGAACCATATAACTTGTGATAGGGTGAATAGTATCTGATTCATCTTCAGAACTATTCGATTGATTTGATGTGATTTCCATATCACTCTCAGTCTCGTATTCTGTATCACTAAGATCGGGTATCTGAATATTATATAGAGGCCTGGTTGTAACCATGGATAAAGTTGTGTCAAATATTTCCAGATCATGAGCAGGTAAATGCCCACTAATAGTTCCTACATATCGGGAAGGAGGAGGGACATTATGATGTTCAATTTGATTAGCCACCTCCTTACCATGTTTTGGTAAGGGATGTTGAAATATGTCTAATGACTGATTGGCATTCTGATTCTGGTTTTGTGGGGTGTTCTTTTGAACATTATTAGGAGGATTTTGCTTAGGTTGAAAGGCTTGCACCTCCATCTCATTGTTATCAATCAAGTCCTGTATTTTATGTTTTAATATTTTACAAGAGTTGGTAGTGTGTCCAGGTCCTCTATGGAAGTCACAATGTAAATCTGCTCTGTATCCGGGTATAGTTGGATCAGGTTCCTAGATATTTGGTAATTGAATCAAACCTCATTCTAATAATTGTGGTAGAATAGTTGATAAAGGTTGATTTAACCTAGTAAATTCTCGAGGAGGTCTATCAAGAGGTTTCAATACAAACTTCTCCGTTGTCTTTGCAGCATTAACATTAGCAATATTTTTGCTATCGATGACTCCATCACCCACAACTTGTTTATTCTTATATTGATTTTTGGATGTTTTCTCATCGTCTTTCTTTTTAAGCTGGCCTCTCCTAATGAGAGCATCTTCCACTCTTCGAGCTAAGTCTATAGCCTGATCGAAGGTGGTCAAGGTAGCAATTGATAATTCATAAGATAGTTGCTCTTGCAAATTATTAATAAAGATGTCCAACATCTCCCTATAAGGTAACACAAAGTGCAATTTTCCTATCAACTGTCTCCACCTAGCTAGGAAATCAGCAAAGCATTCATCTTTGTCCTGTTTTAAGTTATACAAATATTTAATGGTCACATGTCTTTCGATGTAGGCACTAAATTGATGAACAAAAGACTCGGAAGTTTCTTCGAAATTCCTCAAAGAATTAGTGGGTAATTGATAATACCACTCTAATGCCATTCCTCCCAAGATTTTTGGGAACATTTTTAGTAATAACAAGTCATCATGTGATATATCATGACATGCTATCCTAAACATACGAAGATGCTCTATGGGATCTTCTGGTTCCTTTATATATGGGAAGAACAGGCATAGGAAAATGTTTAGGATACGGCTGTGCTACGACTATAGGATCTAAAGGCTGACTACACATCTCTCGATAGTTGTACGAGGGACGGTAGGGATCTAATGCGGGAAACTAGTTGTTTCACCATGGTTTCAAGATTACTAGTTTGTCCACCATATTGGTTCGGTGGGACATAGGTATGGGATCTATGAGTGTATGATGGTGTGACATAAGGATTAGATGCTATATTGCTATTATGCAAAGTGTTGGTAGGAAGAGTATTATGAAGGGGATTTGTAATAGTATTATGTTGTACCCTAGATTGTTGGTAATTGGTGTTTGGTTTTGTTTTGGGTTTTTGTTGATTTGAGGTATGTTGATCAAGAGCTTGGCGAAATAGAGCAGTAAATGATGGTTTCTTTTGTGTGGGAATGACCCTAGGCTTGTTAACAGGCACTTTAGATGGTTGGGTAACCTGTTGTTGTTGTATGTTCTGAATCACAGCTGCCATATCCAAATTGGATGGTCCAGCTTGATCACTCTCTTGATCAATAAAGGACAAGGGATTAGTGCATGTTTGAAATACTTCTTCTAGAGTTTCTTGAGTGTCACTAATTCGATCCTTGTCCATATGGGCTGCTCTATTAAAAACACCAATATTAGTGTTAATGAACTTCCAGAATTGTTCCATGTTTTCAAAAGTGATAGCTCCTCCCGGAGACATTTTAGGGGATGAGGATCCTTCCTCTCTAACAGTTTCTTCTTGTTCATTTCCTACAACAAGCTCTTCTTCTTGCTGGTCTAGGGTTCCTTCTTCTAGAACTTGGTCCTCAGGAGGGACATTTTGGTCAGTTAATGGTCTTCCTAACCAATCTTCATCTTCTTCGGTTTGTTTTCCATTCCTAAGTCTAGGCATTGTGCTAAACTTAGGTTTTAGCAAATATATATACTTATATATATATGCGGTAGGGTTGAGAGGTATATATTTTAACTATATACCTACTATAATACTTTAAAAGGAAAATGTTTTGTTTTTTTTTTTTTTTTGATTATATTATTATTTTGCGAGAATAAAAATAACAAACAACATGCTAGTTGCAAGAAATAACAATAGTAAAAAGAATGACTTAGTTTTCTATGAATAGTTTATGGATATCATTGATAGGGTCAAGTTCATCAGGAGTCATGAAATGCTCCTCTTCAAATTGGAAGTGGTTTTTCAAGAATTTGACAAAGTGTGCTATGGTAATATGATCTACTTCAGACCTTGACATGTAAAAATAAAGTTCATGGCAATACTCTCGATACAACACAACTCTAGGAACTCTATTCCATATCTTTCTATCCGTAAGAACGACTTCTTGATCCTCTATACGAGATAGAAATTTATGTACTACAACTGCGTTCTCAAGGTATTCCTCAAAGGTGTATAATTCAGAAGACACAAGTGCTCTTTTATCTGCTAACCACCTATGGCAAGCTCTCTGAAGTTCATGATACAAAGTCACCTGATCAGGATCCAGGATTCTATCTAGGACAAACCTCTTAATTTGCCTAAGTTCTACAGATCTGGATTCAATAATACCTAATCTCCTATCAAGTTCGTCCCACAAATATTGGGCTCTATTTGTTTGAGGTACTCTAAGCACAGAAGTAATCTCTATGGTCGTTAATTGATTTTCAACATTTATGGTGACAACTCGTCTTCTATTATAATCTACCATCTAAGTATGATATGCAAATTTAACGGTTGTCTAATGATTCTAGATGTTCTTAATAATGTGTTTTTTTTTTGGATTGTTTTCAAAAGGTGTTTTAGTTTCACGTCAGGTTCACCAAAATGTATCGCCCAAATTTTTTGCACCCTTACCTTCAGGCTAAAGGATCCATGCCCGAAAGGGGGATGCGAGAAGGATGGGACAATACCTCAGATGGAGAGGCCCTTTGAAGGTCGCGCCTCTTGAGGGAGGGGTATAAGGGTGAATTTTTGATGGATGGTGGGGTTCACCAGGAAACTTTGAGTGGTAGTTTCCATGCCTAGGTTGAGAATGGGTTTGATGTGTTCATTTTATGTTCAATCATTCAGATTCCTAGGTTGGCCAAAATGAATCTAAGCTATTCTATATGAAATTTCTGGTTTATATGAAGACAACAAACATAAATGAATCCTAAATATAGAAAATATCTAAAATGGAGAAGAGTGCACCTGATTTCGATGTCTGATGAAGATTCTGAAGCTTGTAGGAGTCCAGATCATCCCGGATATGACAGGATCATCTGTAATTGTACAGAATCATCCAGATCATAGGAGATCATCTGAGATCAGCCAAGATCATCAACGACCTGATGAATTCATCAAATTGTTAGAAACCTGCAATCATGAAAATAGACACCAAAAACCAAAAATACAATTGCAAGAATGATACAAAATGATAGAAATAAGAATATAAATGCTTAAATGATAAATCCAGATATCAAATCAAATGGGATGCAATGTTTTAATAATTTATTTTGAATTTTATCATGCAAATATGCTAAATGAGGTGAACTCCAAGATGCAGAACAGAAGTGAATTAATCTAATGCACAATTAAATAAGAAAAGAGATAGAGAATGCAAACTCAGGGCTCTGATTGCCCCCAATCTGAACTGCAGTCAAAATCATCTGCAATCGTACGAGATCATCGTCGATCTCGACAGGATCATCCAAAATTGTGGTTGAATCGCCTGCGACGATCCGAGCTTCCTCCGACTGAAACACAGTGAGATCCTGCAATAAAACTTGAAAACACAAGTGCAAATGATGGGGGATAGGATGTTCTAACATAGCAAAAACTAAAGTTGTAGGGAAATGATCAGCCAGGGGGATAAACTGGGAAAATCCCAAGTTTATATAGGATTAGGGGGAGGTTAGGAGGTTGGGGATCATCCCAATCTGGGAGATCTCCAACGTAGGAATCTCCAACCGCGTAGACACGCTTCTGCCCGAGTTGGAGAGGTTGTTGAAACAGAAGCTAATTATGAAAATTTGGTTTTGGGATGAAATCGTCTGGACGTTCTGTTCCAGACGAATTCGTCCGATTTGGGACGATATCGTCAGATCGGCGACGATATCGTCCAACGGTCAAAACAACTTCTAAAAATGGCGCAAAAAATGAGGTGAGCGGTTAACGGGCGGTTTCGAGGTTAAAATTCAATTTTTTTATCTTTTACTGATGGTTTAACTGCGCCAATTTTAGGGTGCTACAAGTGAACGTCTATAGGAGCTTGGGTCCACTCCAAGCAGTAATCTTCCCCTATTATTTCAATTTTGCATTTATTTATTAATGCTATGTGCTTCTTTCCTACTATATTCATTTCAACAAGTGTATTTTTTCTTGCTTTTCTATAAGTGTGTTTATTTTTGCAATTTCATTACAGTTGTGTGTTTTCTTTCAGTTATGTATTTGATAATAATAGTTTAATTTTATTAATTTATTTCTTGCACTTCTTTCAGTAGTGTGTTTTAATTTTCTGTATTCATTTTTAATGGTTTGGATAAAATAAACTACACGAACAAACACAACACACCCTCTAAACCAAGTGATATATAGGACTCATCTCCCAAATATTATAGACATATATTTTTCATAGGTACTCAGCAAGTTTACAAAATCTGATATTGATAAATTAAATGGAAGCAAAATAATTGTTTTCAGAAACACCATTTTCTACTCACCATTTTGGCACCGTTGCCGAGGAGTGCCAACTGTAGTATTTTAGAATCTATAGGTTAGTCAACCTAAAAATAATAGTTCATATTAGCTTACCCATAGATCCCTTACCTGATAATGTATGAGTCCACCAAGATTAAGAGGACCAGATGGACGCTATATTAAAATGGTAAAAGTCACCTCAAAACCACCTGAAATACCTTCTCTTATTCCTTCTAAAGCATCTAAAACACTTCCTGAAGGTGCACCATAATCTCCACCTAAGACACCTTGGCATATTAATCCAATAGCTAGATAAAATTCCTTTAAAATTGATCCAAGTTAGAAATATCTCAAACAGGTATTTGCTTCAAGCTTTGATTTAGGATCTTTGTTTGAAAACACAAGAGATGAGAGGAGTTATTGAATACCCAATTGTGGAAGGTAGTTGAATATGAAACTATTTGACATTTGGATTTAGAAATATTGTTAGAAGATAAAAAAATGATTGTGATGCCTTGTTATCTATCTTAGAAGTAGTCGGAGTAGACCGTACATCACCTAAAATTATGGTTGAAAATGAGGAAGCTTCTTCCAGTTTTGATTTTCTTATTAATGAAATAAGAGGAGATGCTAAAATAAAACATATCTCTCATGCACACCTTCCTATTTTTAGAGGACTACCAAATGAGGACCCTGATATATTTATTTTCAAATTTGATGTGCTTTGTATATTAGTGGACTATAAAACTGATACCTAAAAACTAACATTATTTCCTTCTATGTTAGATGATTCAACATTACGTTGGGTCTAGAGAATAAACATATTGCCACCTAGGAGGACATGAAAAAAATATTCCTAGAACAATACCAAGATTTTGGTAGGGCACAAAATGCTAGGGAAGAGGTCCTAGATATGTTGTAAAAAGAGGAAGAGTCATTAGAATATTACTGGGGTAGGGTTCATTTCAATCTTCAATGCTCACCCATGCAAAACTGGATGAGAAATCCTTGAAAAGCATATTCTTAAGGGATCTCACAAATAAATACTTAGAAGCCTTAAACTTGTTATCAGGAGGTGATATTTACCAACACCAAATACTAGATTTTTGACATTTATATCAAAATTATTCAAGAAGAAAGGGTAAACCCATCAATCGAGGAACAAAAATCAAAACCTCTATAGCCAAGGCAGAAATAGGAAATTTGCTAGAAGATATGAAGAGTGATATTCTATTATCTCTTACACTTCAATTAGAAACACTCTAGATTCAGAAAAAGAAGCTGGAAACTGAAGCAACACTAGCCTTTTTTTACCCAAGATGTAGAAGAAAACACCCCAAAAATGAGTGTTCGAAAAATAAAATTAGAGTGTGTGCTATTTGTCAATTGGATCATAAAATGAAATTGTGCCCAAAGTTAGCCAATATGAAAAAAATCTGATGTAGCAAAAACTTATTTCATGGGTAACAAAATAAACTCACATCAGTATCCTATAGGAGGCAGTATGCCATGAGGAGTACCACCCTATGGGAGATTCAAATTTATGAATTAAGGAGAAACCCAACCACCTAGCATGGGATGGTGGGGTCCATCACCTTGGATGAATGCCACCCAAGTATCTACTCCTTACACCTCTTATCCATGGATGCCATACCAATAAAATGGAATGTGTTGTGACCATTTCACAACGACCCCAAAATTGGGGACCCACCTTAATTTTTGTGATTTCAGAGGATTTTTGTTTATCCGATTTTGCTCACATCAAGGTCTTTGAAAATTTGCTTTCACTTTGGAATTGCTGACATCTTTGCATTTTGAAGGTTTGAATGTAGTTGCAATGTTTCAAAAATAAATATTTTGATTATTTGCATCTTATTTGCATTATTTCAAATAAAATCATTTGATTAAAATCATTTTCAAAGGTTTAAATGATTAATTTTCATTTAAATAATTAAATTTTATTTTAGGGTTAACCTTAAATTTAATGCAAAATTGAAATGGACATATCTTGAGCTAGACAACTCTGTTTGATCTCATTAAAAACTTGGTAAAAAGATATGGATTTTCTCTTTTTAATGGTACCAAACTTACAATTTTTTAGATATCAATTTCACCAAAAAATAGTAGTTTAATTTAGCAATTTGGGAACTTTAAAATATCATATCTCATAAACCATGATAAATATTTGGATGATCTCAATAATTTTGAGCACCCTTTTGGTATATTTAGATGAATGGAAATGTTCATTAAAATATGAGAACTTTGAAATAATTTTGGAAAAAAGGAAAGTTACGGGAGAATGAATAATAAATAAAGTAAAGTTTGGTTTTGTTTTAATATTATGATTATTATTTCATTATGCAGGTAATACAAGGGCAAGGGTTGAAGAAGATAGTTATAAAATCCATTCCCAAAACTGTAATGAAATGAATTAACTAAACTTTTAAAATTATAAATAATTCATTGAGATTCATGGAAAGGGTCGGACAGATTGTGAAGAAAAGAGGGATTGGAAGAAAACAAAGAAGCAAAGTTGAGTTGCATAGAGGATTACAAATTTTGGAAGCACACAAATTTTTGGAAAGCACTTATTGTAAGATCCATGAAGTGTATGTCAAATTATTTGATTAAAAAAAACATGAATATGGTGTTTTAATTTGAAGAATAAATTTGATATATTTATTTTCCTTCAAAGTTTTTTAAAAGATAGCACTAGGTTTATTGCAGGACTGTGTTGAATCTGGTTTGCATAGACTTAGTTATAATTTTGAAAGTTTCTGTTCATTTTATTTGTAGCCTGTAACCTACTATCCGAATTTTAATTTTATTCTTTATCTTAATATTTTGATTTTATTTCAACTTTAATGTTTTGAGATCTAAACCTAGTTTGATATTATAAAGTTATAAATGTTATAACTAGGTTTCATATTGATTTATTATCCAAATATTTTATGAATATTTGGATAAATCAATATTATATTACAGAGAATATTTATACCCTAATTTAGAAATTATAAAATTATAAATTTTATGATTAGGGTTGAAGTTTATTTCATGTGAATTTATGTAAATGCATTTTGAGAAATAAACTATAAGACATATTATAAACCCTAAAGCTATATTATAAAGTTGAAACTTTATAATAGGGTTAATATTTATTCATCCTTCAAATATTTTCATTAATTTATATTTGGAAGAATAAATATAAGATCACTTTGATATTTTATAAACCCTAAAGCTATATTATAAAGTTCAAACTTTATAATAGGGTTAATATTTATCCATACTTCAAAATTTTTTATTAATTTATATTTGGAAGAATAAATATAAGATTAATTTGAAAGTTTATTTAGAACCCTAATTCAATAATTATAGAGTTGTAAACTTTATAATTAGGGTCCAAAGTTTATTTTACCATCCTTGTTACGTAAATTTTATTTGGGAAATAAACTTCAATTTAGTTAAGTTGTTCAAATTAATTTATAAAGAGTTTAATTTAAATTTAAAATACTAAGCATGATTTTATATTGAGATCATAATTAAATTTGCATAGCTTAAAGGTCAAGTCATAAATCAAATTTAATTATTAAGTTTCAATTTTAGAAAAAGAACTTTTAGGAAAGATTGCATATGATGATGTCGAGTCAAAACACCTAAAATATAGGCCCCTTGTTATCAATTACTTGCAAACCATTGAGGTAGTTTGAGCACTTATTTTAATACATTTTCATGATACTTAAACATATTAAGTGAAATAACCTTGGAGAAATACATCTTTCTTTGCAAGAGAGGATTTCAATCCTAACTATAGGGTGATTTTGTAATTGGACAAAATCATACCTCAACATAATTGGCACTAGAAGGAGGGCCCGAAAGGTAATATTTTATTTTTTTTTTATTTGTGGAAAACATCCCAAAAGGGATGCCACTTTCGGGTAAGACCCAAGGAGGCAGGGGTATCCATTCCGCCAAAAATGCCCAGGACTCGGACCTGGCCTACCACCTTTGACATACTCAAGGAGCAAACAAACACACAAAACCAATTTTAAAAATAAGTAAATAACAACAAAAATAATAAAATAAAATAAAAAACATGCTCCTTGAGTGTGTCAAAAACAAAAGCACAACCAAACACGCACAATAAGATAAAAGAAACCACAACACAAACCACATAGAAAAACACAAGAACCACATAACAAAACACAAACAAGACAAAAACAACAGAACACTACAAAGACATAACCCAAAAAAAACATGAAAAATAAACACAACCAAAACCTAAAAAATTAAAAAAATAAAATAAAAATAAAAATAAAAACAACCAACAACAGACAATAAACAAAAACAAAATACATAGAAAACACTCACACATAAAAACACGAAATAACACAAACAAAGAGAAACCCAAGAACAAGAACGAAAAAAACACAAGAACAATAACAAAAAACATAAAAAAAAACAAAACAACAAAAACACAAGAACAACAAAAAACAACACAAAGAACACAAAAACAAAACAAAACAAAAGAACCCACCCACCTTAAAAAACTAAACAAAAAAAAACAAAAAACAAAAAGAAAAAAAAATGAACAAAACAATGACCTATCTAGACCAGAAGACTATTAAGGCAAGAATCAACAGAGGAAACAAAATAAAGAATAGAATGAGCTAGGGAACTAAAAAAAAACTGAATGAACCAAAGAGAAGCAAAAAAAAAACAAGAAGAAACTAGGTACCTTCGTAACTGGAGCCATCCAAAGAAATGATAGAAAGAAGAGCTTCCCTAATTTGAGAAGCCCACCATATAGGAGGGTGGCCATAACAAGTAAGATCACCTTTGTCCAAAGCCCAATTAGCTAAAGCATCAACACTCTTGTTTTGATCTCTAACCACATGATTGTAATCAACTTTCAAAAATCCCATCCGGATTAACCGAATCTTCTCAATAATTCTTTTTATTCTCCAATCCACCTTATGATTCTTAGAAGGAGTCTTCAAGAGATTAATCATAAGTTGAGAGTCAGACTCAACTAACACCTTTTCCCATCCAACCTTAGTAGCCTCCTGAAGACCTCTGAGGATACCATACCCCTCAACAAGGTTATTGGAAAGAATACCCAAATTCTCAGCAAAAGTAAAAACCAGGGAGCCATCTGAAAGTCTACCAATTCCTCCCACACCAACTTTTCCAGGGTTCCCTCTAGAGGCTCCATCAGGATTGACTTTTCCAAAATCCTTAGGAGGAGGTTGCCAATTTCTAGTCCTATCCATCTTACTAATACTCACATTCCCTTTAAGTTGGTTGCCCTTAGAAGGTTTAATCTTCAATCTTTGCATCACTTGATCCCATCTTTGGTGGGAGTTTTGGGGGTGATTAAGGAGTTGATGGACTGATTCAACTAAGTTGGCTATGGTCTTTTGCCAAATATAGTGAATATCCTTCCTATCTTGATTAAAAATTTGGTTGTTCCTTTCATTCCAAATATTCCAAAGAAGAATGGTAGAACCCATCCAAACTAACCGCCTAATAAAATGATCAACACCCTCTTGATTAGGCCAATCCCTCCAAAGCTGTTCAAAAGTAAAAAAATTGGACCACTGTAAGCCAAGTAAAGTGGCCATTCTCCTCCATAGCTCAGAGGCTAAAGTACACTCAATAAAAATATGGTTGATATTTTCTACATTCTCTTCACACATTTCACATCTAAAAGGGCCATGAAAACCACGCTTCATAAGTTGCTCACCAAGTAAGCACCCTACGATGCAATAAAAGCCAATTAAAGAACCTCACCTTAGGCCGGAGCTTTTGAGCCCACAATCGAGAAAATATGTCAGAAGAATGGTTGGGATTATTATGGCATAAGGTCAAATAACCTTGAGCAACCGAATACTCACCCTTAGTAGTGTTGTTCCATCCAAAACAATATTTTTCATGGGACCAAGAGAGGGATCTCATATGAAGGATGCCTTGGATATCTTGTCTTTGCCTTTCTGGGATTTGAATAGGCCAGTCCTCAATAGGGATCCAATATCTACCAACATTTGAATTACCAATATGGTACCGATAGTAATTAGCCACCTTTATCCAATTAGCTCGGTGAAGCTCCTCCATCCAAGGCCTCCAATCGGAAACCGAGTTATCAAAGGCTTGTGACCATCCCAAGAATCTATCCAAAAATTTGCATGTTGACCATTATGAATGATCCAAAATAATTTTTTCTTTATCAAATCCTCACCAGTCTTAAGAACTGCTAAAATGGGAGAACCTTTGGTAGGAAGTTGATAGCGAACAAGGTCTTCAGGACTTTTGTTCTCAAGATATTTAGCACGGAGATTATTGGCCCAAAGAGCATTGGGGTTATGCAACATCCTCCAATATAATTTAGCAGCTAAAGCTTTGTTGTTATTAATTGAAGACCGGAATCCTAACCCCCTTCACTCTTAGGAAGACATAAAGTATCCCATTTCACCAAGGCCCATTTTCTTTTCTCCTTAGTACCACTCCAAAGGAAACGATGACTGATTTGATCCAATTCTCGAAGAACAGCCTTTGGGATATTCAAAATGGAAGAAACATAAATAGGAATAGCTTGAAGGACTGATTTTACCAAGGTGATTCTACCCCGTGAAGAAAGCCACTTGTTGGTCCACTTTCCAATTTTCTTCTTGACTTTGTCCAACAACCAATTCCAATATTTATTTTTTTGCCTTTGAATATTTATGGGAATACCTAAATAAGTGATTGGAAGAGAGGTCTTCTTATATCTTAATTTATCCAAGACCATGGATTCCTGTCTAGCAGAGCAATGAAAGAAAATAACTTTAGATTTGTCTTCATTGATCAACCGCCCAAGTAGCCTTAGAAAAATAGCTAATGATTTGCTTAATATTAGAAGCTTCCTTAACCGTAGCTTTACCTAAAAGAGTAGAGTCATCCACAAATTGAAGATGAGAGATAGGTCTAGCTCCATGAGCAATGGTAACTCCCTCAAGGGTTTTGTTTTCCCTCTTTTTGGTTATAGTCCTACCCAAGCATTCAACAAGAATGATGAATAAATAAGGGGATAGCGGGTCACCTTGCCTAATACCTCTGGAAGCTGGGAAAGACCGAGAAGGCCTGCCATTGATAAGAACTAAGTAGGAAACTGAAGAGATACATCCCATAATCCAATCCATCCAATCCTTAGAGAAACCAAATTGCCTCAAAACTTTGATAAGGAAGTGCCAATCCACTCTGTCATAAGCTTTGGATAAGTCTAACCGAATGAACATGGAAGGAGAATTTTGCATATCCATGGAATGGATGGCTTCCTGAGCAAGAACTATCTCATCTACTATTTGACGTCCTTCCACATAACCCCCTTGCTCTGGGGAAATAATCTTATGCAAAAGAGGCTTCAACCTTTCTCGCCATGATTTTAGTAATGATTTTGAGAAGAACATTACATAAAGCAATAGGTCTAAAAGCTGAGATATGATCAACCTCTTGAGCTTTTGGAACAAGAGTAATATAAGTTTTATTGATAACCTTCAAAATTTCTTTGGCTTTCCTGGCTTCTTCCACCACCTCTAATAAATCAACATGAAGGATATCCCAGAACTCTTGGTAGAACTCAATAGGAAAACCATCAGGACCTAGGGGTTTTCCTTTTTGCATTTTAAAAACTACTTGTTGAAGCTCATTGATAGTAACAGGAGCAGTCAAAATAGAGTTCTCCTCAGAAGTGATAAGAGAAGGGATTGCTTGAAGAACATTATGTTGAGAAGCCGAGTCAAGAGGAGTAGCAGCAAAAATATTGGAAAAGTAATCAACAACAATAGAGTTCATGCCATCCCAAGTATAAACAACATCTCCAGAATCTGATTTTAAGGAAGAAATAAAGTTGTGAGATCTTCGAGCTAGAAGAGATTTGTGGAAGAAATTTGTGTTTCGATCTCCTTCTTTGAGCCATTGAATTCTAGATTTTTGCTTCCATAAGATTTCTTCTCTTTTTTCCCATTCCTCTAAATTATTTGTGAGGCCATCTAAATGGATTTTCTTATTCAAATTTTCAATATGAGCAATAACTTCATGTTTTTTTTTATGAACATCCCCAAACTCTTTCCAGCTCCAAGTCTTGATTTTGGATTTAATGTATTGCAGTATTTTGGCAAAACAGAACATCTTAGTCCCATGCCTAGGTTTACCTTCCTTCCACCATTGTTGCACATGAGGTCTGAAGGAAATGTCTCTAAGCCACATTAATTGAAAACGAAAAGGAGAGAAACTCACATTGGTTTTCCACATTTCCACCATGATCGGCCAATGATCCGAACCAACATTATTAAGAGTCTTCACTTTAGGAATGTGACCATGGATTAAGAAATTTTCAGAGAGCAAAAACCTATCCAATCTCTCCATTATACAAGCTAAGCCTTGCCTTCTGTTAGACCAAGTCATAAGGCCATTATCTCGGTTGGATATCCACAAGATGGAGGTTTGCAATATATTCGCTCATGAGGTCGGTGCTTTTGTCCAAATTTCTATTTCCCCCTTTTCTCATCCAGAGAGAGGATGGTATTGAAATCTCCTCCGATCAAGATCCAAGCTTTAGGAAAATGAGAGATAATATGAGTAATATCCTTCCACTGTCTTCTTTTTTCCTCCAAAGAAGTCGGAGCATAAACAGTAATGCAGAGCATAATCTAGTTGGAATGTCTACTTTGAATAGCTATAGCCAACAAACCCCAACTGCCAACCATATGGTGAATAACTACCTCTTTTGGGTCCCAAAGACAAGCAATGCCACCCGAAGTCCCTTGGGAACTGAGGGAAACCACTTTTCCAGCTGGCCAAATTTTACCGGCAATTAAGTCCATATCCTCCATTGACATCTTTGTTTCTTGAAGGAAAACAAGATGTGGATGATTTATCCGAATCATTCTTCTAATTTCATTTTGTTTTGAAAGACTCCCTTTGAGTCCTCTAATATTCCAAGTGATGATCTTCATTAATACCAGGGCTAAAAAAGTTGGGAAGGGCATTAATCTTACCTTCCTCTACAAGCTTTTCACCTTCTTTTACCATATGATATTGATTGGTCTTGCGACCTACTTTTTGATTAGAATCCATCTTCAATTTTTTTTCCCTGTTTCTTGACTTATTCCAATTGAATCCGAGATGGCTTCTAACCTTGAAGAATGCTCGTACACAACCAAAATTTTACTAGATGGTTCAACGGAGTCTATATTGGGACCTGCATTATTTGAAGTTTTGACATTTGAAATATTGTTTTTCTTGTGTAAATTTTCTCCTTTTTTTTTGTTGAAAACCTTTGATTTGTTGGTTTGTCTCCGAGTTCTTCCCTTCATATTTAAATTGTGTTTCTAAGATTTCAGTTTCCATTATTTCCTCTTCCTCACTTGGGACATCATTTGTGGAAAGGATTTCAAACATATTAGCAGATGACTTTGATTGATCCTTCATAACTAGTTTTTTCTGAGTGTTCTTCTTCTTAGGTATTTGGAAACCTCGCTGAGTTTATATCTTCTTTCATTTGATCAGGAATTTTATTTGGGCAAGCACTCGGCCAAATGACCATATTCATGGCAAATTCTACAACGAAAAGGAATGTTCTCATAGTCCACTACTTGCTCCCAAGTGTCTTCCCCAAATTGTAATGTGATCTTTTTAGGTAGGGGTTTGTCAAAATCCATTAAAACACAAATCCGAGCATAAATAATATGTTCAAAATTTTGAGTACAATCAGCAATCATCATAAAAGTTCCTAAAGAGTTTCCAATTGAAGAAAAAATAGTAGGATTCCAAAATTCAATAGGGAGGCCAAAGAGTCTAACCCACACGGGAGCTATAGAAGGCATCTCTTCTTCGGCTTTAAATTTAGTATGCCAGGGCTTCATGAAAAGCCCTGCCCTTCCAAAAAACCAAGGACCCCCTTGAAAATTTTTCTCTCTATCTTCATTATTAGCAAATAAAACAAGAAAATAACCATTTGGATAAATAGAGATTTGTAACTCACCTTTAGTTTTCCAGACTTTTGCAGCCCAGACTTTGAAAGCAGATAGACTCGGATGAAAACCCACGAACCGACAAATTAGTCCTCTTTTTTCCAAATCTTCAATGCCAGTCCGAATGTTACCCATATCAAGCTTAACAATAGGAGTTCCATCAACTGCTTTAAGACATCCTGACTTCGTTTTCCTGGGATCAATATTAGGCATTCTTAGAGGTTTATGGGAAGCCCTAATATTGATATTAGCATTGGGCCGAGGTTGTCCACCATGAAGGGCATCCCTAAAATTCATTTTTGGGACCGAGTCTTCGAAATTCTTACCCTTGACAGGGGTTTTCATAGTAGAATTATTTTGTGGGTGCACCTTAGCACCAGATTCACTTGAGATATGAGCCATTTTTTGATCAACTGCTTGAAACTTGTTTCGTGATCTCTTTAATCCTTGCCCTAGACGCCGTGGAAAGGTATGGTTTTCACTTTTATTTTGTGCAAAAAATTGGAAGCCGTTGTCACTCAAGTTCATAGTATGATCTATTGAAAGACAAATTTCTAACCCATATTGTATCCCCTGCAACATTTCCTGCTAAAATATTGAGCATAAACCACAAAAATATTGGCCGCTAGGGCCCGAAGGCCCTAAAAACCAACCTCCGGAGCTGCTTGCACTCAACCCAGATGAAACCCTCGCATAGCCGCTTGCCAAATATATCGTTCACACATAGGGATGTGCTAGGATCTGTGTTGCTCCAAATGATATGAAAATTTGTGGAGATGTTCTAGGGTTTTTCAGGCATCTACCCTCAAAATTTCAGCTCAATCCGAGTCCGGATGAGTGAGATATGACCGAAACGAGTTCGGAAGTTTGGGCAGTCCTGCGAAAAACGTCTAATCAATTTCAACCATCCGGTAATATTTGATTTTAAACATTTGAAGTTTGTTCAAATTTTGACATTTAAAAAAAAAAGTTGACATTTCTTTATTTATGATGCATTAATGTGGATCTGCTATAAATTTGGAAATATGGTTAGGATTCAATTATTGAAATTTCTTCACACATAGTATTTCATATTAAAATTGGTTCAATGGCAAAAAATTATTTACCTCATTATAAGCATGATGGAAAAAGTACAGCAGAGGAACATATTCAAGCATACAAAAATGCTAGAGTTCATTTTCAAATTATACATGAAAATGTAGCCTGTAGATTATTTCCTCTAACGTTGGATGAATTTTCTAAGGATTGGTTTATCAATTTACCTGCAAGTTCTATTAATTCTTGGGCTCAATTAGAGACAACATTTCTCAAACATTTTGGAACATTAGTTGACACATATTTGTTATCAAATCAGTTTGTCTCTATCTATAAAGAATCTAATGAATCTATGAGCCAATTTAATGATAGATTCTATAGGTTGTATACCGAAATAGAGACATAATTCATTATTTCAAAATAATAAATCCTTAAAATTTACTTGGAAGCCTTAGATTCCTTTACCTCTACATGCATAAGGATAAATATTAAAATCCATCCTTATCTAGAGCTTACAAGAAGGCAATATCCATAGAACAAAAGTGTATGTTGGAAGGAATTGATGTGGACCAAAAATGGTGTATTTTGAAAGAGATTGAGTTAGGTCAATTATCATTACTTAATACTAAGGCTCAAAATCAGATGTCACCCATGAGTTAGGTTGAAACACAACCTTCTCCCATGATGAACTATTTTTCAGGATATATGGATTTAAACCAATACCAATAATCTAAGTTAGCACCCTCGAATCACATGATGTCTAATGTGAATAATTAATGGAATGAAGTTGAATGCCCAAATTTCACAACCACCCTAAATATTATCCAAAAGGAAGTACAAGTTTCAAAACCAACATCCACCAACAAGGTTTGTGATAAACAATCTGATCAATATGTAGAAATTGACTCAGTTTTAGAAACATGTGATCCTTTAGAAATAAAGGGGTTAGAGCCATTATTCACAAAAGAATATTAGGATAAATTTATGAAGAAAAATACAAAATTTGATCCCACTAAAGAAGGTCTTGATTCACCAAAAGTGGTTGAAAGTAAATTTGAGGAGAAATAAATAGATGAATCTAAAGAGTGGCTAGAAGATATGATAGAAGTTCATCACTTGTTCTCAAAATACAATTATTATAATGATCTAGAAAGCCAACATAAGCTAACTTATGATAAGTTAGAAATAAAAGGCCTAGAATCATTATTTACAAGTGAGGATTGGGATAATATTAGAAATAAAAATACCAGGATTGATTCACTTTTAGAAACAATGGAGACATTAGAGAATAATTCGCCAAGGTTGGTTATGAATACAGAATGTAGTGATCATGTAAATTTGAATACATAATTTTATTCTACTGTAGAAAACCTTAAGCTACTAAAAATGGTTGAAGGTGAATTTTAAGAAGCGTTTCTTGAAGAGTTTAAAAATTATGAGGAATATGCAATAGAGTTCCATCCCATGAGTCTAGATGACCATTATTATAATTGTTTATAAGGACATGAGGAATCATTATTTGCTCACAATCCTATTTATGAAAGTTCTATTTCACTTGATATGCAGGATGTTGAAAATTCTACCTCAAATGAAGATTTTGAAATTTCTATGCAATCATAAAATGACGTGCCACTTGCAAAAATAGAGAAGGTTTCAAAATTCAATCACTTTGAAGATGAGTTTAATGCACACCTTGTTGAAATTGAAAATGAAAACATGGTAAATGTTTCTTATGACTCATTTGTTAAGGATGAGGAAGAGGTAAAGTCATCTCTTTTACCTTTGACTAATGAAAATTTGAGTACAAATTCACATGAATGGTTTGGATTTAAGTTTGGAGATGACTTAAAGGAAAATGTTGATCTATTTGAAGTAACTCAGGTGGTTGATCAAGAAGATTTGTTATTTAACACATCTTGTGATCAGTCAGATTTATGGTTTGAAAAGGATGGGCATATGTTTAATTGGGTGCCTAATTTTGGTATTTTTTAAAAGTAGGTGTTACATGAAGATAAAGAGCTACAAGATGGTGATGATTATAGAGATCATGAAGAAAAATAAGAAATTGCAATGGCTCACCAAATTTTGGTAAATGCTACTCATGATGTGTTGATTATGGATGAAAATATAGAATCTTCACCTTTGTTATTGATGGAAATTTTAGGTAACAAGTTGTATGATGTTCCTTTAGATGCTCGTGATTTTGATAACAAAATATCAAGTGTTGTTAATAAGGAATTGGAAACAACTTCTAAATCTATTGCCATTAAAAAAAAAAAAAAAACATGATTGAAACTTTGAATCAAGTCCATAGACAAATAATTATTAAATCTAAGATTCAATCTTGTAATGATTCTTGTTTAGGAGACATCCTAGATGTTTGCAAATTGTTGTACAAATTCAATTGGCCTAAAAACATGGAAAATGAATTGGTTTCAAAAATTTTAGAAATAGGCTCTTTCTTGCAAGACCTCATATTTGAAAAAGAAAGCCTAATTCTAAATCATGAATTGAATTATGAAAACTGTATTTTAAAGAATAAACAACAAAGAATTAAAAATCAATCATTGTCTTACCATTTCAATGTGTTGAAGTTTCACTATAGGATTGATAATATAAGTGAATCAAATTGGCAAAATGAGATAGGCATAATGAGAGATTCTATTTTTGGCCTAATATTATTTTTATTATATTCCTATAAAAATTGGTATGCATATCAGGATAGATATATTTTAAACGGTAAAAATCACATTTGGGATCCAGGAAAAAGATAGTTTAAATTTTTGCATCATCTTGTACATAGTGTATATTTTTTGTAAATTGTTTTTGTTTTCTTATTTTTATAGTTAATTTTTTTGTGAGCTTATCAGTTGGTTGTTTTTTTTTTGTTTATGTTTTATTTTGTGTCTATGAAATTCTAGATGTGATTCATTTGTTTGTTTGGTAATAAATTGTCTTAGGCCAAAATTTTGGAGTTTAGTTTAGATTTTAATTTTCGTTGTTGTTCTTGTGTTTGATAAATGTTTCAGTGAGGTTTTTCTTGATTAAGGTAGTTGTTAAATGGACACTAAACATTTGGTGATTTCATTTGGTAATTGTTCCTGAATCATTCAAGACAAAATTGCTCATTTTGAAATCATGCAAAATTTGAAGGAAAATAAAGTGAGATGTTTAGTGTATATCCTTATGAATTTGGACTAAGATAATGAAATTTGGAACAGTAGAATCATCTTGCAAAAGCTTCACAAATACTGAAAATATATTAAAGGAATATTTCTTGAAATCTTGAAATATGAAGTTATGTAGTTTTGCAAATTTTAGGTGAAAATCTAATGAGCTCAATTTTTATCCTTGATCTCTAACCCAAATGGCATGTGAATGTTGCAAAAGATATATAAAGCTTTAATAAAATGCAATCAAATCAAATACAATGGAAAGTAAAGCCAAATTAGTCACCACAGTCTAGATAACCTTCACCAGGGCTATAGACGTGTGACTGGAAGTGGAGCTAGGTCTAGACTAAAATAAAAAAATGCAAAATGCAAAATTCACCTAATATTTGGGAGATTTAGATAATATCTACCGGGGCTATAAACGCCTGGTCGACAGTAGAGCAATGTTTGAAGAGAGCAATGCAAAGGTATATTTCAAAGAGAAACATTTTAATAACCTAAATGCAAAACTGATAATGGAAATCTAGATAATATCATAAAAATAAATGAATCACAGAGCACACACCAAGCAGATGCAAATGTTTTAATTTTTCCAGATTGAAGTTGTCCATTCACATTCTCTAGATACTACTAAAGCTTATGTTTCTAATTTTTTGGTTTTGTTGGTTTCAGAGTTGGTTCTCAAGTCCAAAATGTCCAGGAACATTTCCTAGCAAAGTCGTCATTTGTTGTGACCATTTAAGAATGACCCAAAAATTGGGGACCCACCTTAATTTTTGTGATTTCGGGGGATTTTTGTTTATCCAATTTTGCTCGCATCAAGGTCTTTGAAAATTTGCTTTCACTTTGGAATTGCTGACATTTTTGCATTTTGAAGGTTTGAATGTAGTTGCAATGCTTCAAAACTGAATATTTTTATTATTTGCATCTTAATTGCATTATTTCAAATCAAATAATTTGATTAAAATCATTTTCAAATATTTACTGCTTAATTTTCATTTAAATAATTAAATTTTATTTTAGGGTTAACCCTAAAATTAATGCAAAATTGAAATAGACATATCTTGAGCTAGACAACTTTGTTTGATCTCATTCAAAACTTGGTAAAAAGATATGGATTTTCTCTTTTTAATGGTACCAAACTTACAAGATTTTATATGTCAATTTCACCAAAAAATAGTAGTTTAATTTAGCAATTTGGGAACTTTAAAATATCATATCTCATAAACCATGATAAATATTTGGATGATCTCAACAATTTTGAGCATCCTTTTGGCATATTTAGATGAATGGAAATGTTCATTAAAATATGAGAACTTTGAAATAATTTTGGAAAAAAGGAAAGTTACGAAAGAATGAATAATAAATAAAGTAAAGTTTGGTTTTGTTTTAATATTATGATTATTATTTCATTATGCAGGTAATACAAGGGCAAGGGTTGAAGAAGATAGTTATAAAATCCATTCCTGAAACTGTGATGAAATGGAATAACTAAACTTTTCAAATTATAAATAATTCATTGAGATTCATGGAAAGGGTCGGACAGGTTGTGAAGAAAAGAGGGATTGGAAGAAAGCGAAGGAGCAAAGTTGATTTGCACAAAGGGTTACAAATTTTGGAAGCACAAATATTTTTGGAAAGCACTTATTGTAAGATCCATGAAGTGTATGTCAAATTATTTGATTAAAACAAGCATGAATATGGTGTTTTAATTTGAAGAATAAATTTGATATATTTATTTTCCTTTAAAGTTCTATAAAAGATAGCACTAGGTTTATTGCAGGACTGTGTTGAATCTGGTTTGCATAGACTTAGTTTTAATTCTCAGAGTTTCTATTCATTTTCTTTGTAGCATGTAACCTATTGTATGAATTTTAATTTTATTCTTTATCTTAATTTTTTGATTTTATTTCAACTTTAATGTTTTGAGATCTAAACCTAGTTCGATATTATAAAGTTTTAAATGTTATAACTAGGTTTCATATTGATTTATTATCCAAATATTTTATGAATATTTGGATAAATCAATATTATATTACAGAGAATGTTTATACCCTAATTCAGAATTTATAAAATTATAAATTTTATGATTAGGGTTGAAGTTTATTTCATGTGAATTTACGTAAATGCATTTTGAGAAATAAACTATAAGACATCTTATAAACCGTAAATCTCTATTATAAAATTGAAACTTTATAATAGGGTTAATATTTATTCATCCTTCAAATATTTTCATTAATTTATATTTGGAAGAATAAATATAAGATCAATTTGATAGTTTATAAACCCTAAAGCTATATTATAAAGTTCAAACTTTATAATAGGGTTAATATTTATTCATCCTTCAAATATTTTTATTGATTTGTATTTGGAAGAATAAATATAAGATTAATTTGAAAGTTTATTTAGAACCCTAATTCAATAATTATTAAGTTGTAAACTTTATAATTAGGGTCCAAAGTTTATTTTACCATCCTTGTTACATAAATTTTATTTGGAAAATAAACTTCAATTTAGTTAAGTTGTTCAAATTGATTTATAAAGATTTTAATATAAAATTTTGAACACTACTTAGCATGAATTTTATATTGAGATCATAATTAAATTTGCATAGCTTAAAGGTCAATTCAGAAATCAAATTTAATTATTAAGTTTCAATTTTAGAAAAAAGACTTTTAGGAAATATAGAATATAATGATGTCGAAAACACCTAAAATCCAGGCCCCGTGTTATCAGTTACTTGCAAACCACTGAGGTATATTGAGCACTTATTTTAATATATTTTCATGATACTTAAACACATTAAGTGAAATAACCTTGGATAAATACATCTTTCTTTGCAAGAGAGGATTTCAATCCTAACTATAGGGTGATTTTGTAATTGGACAAAATCATACCTCAACAAAATGCAATGGAAGAATTTTAATACATGGACCACACCTCCACAAACCACTACACAAGCCCCACTACAGCTGAGTTTGCCAGCACCACCTACTTCTAGGCCATAACAAGTTTTGGCACAACCAACCCCAAATCCAAACAATAAGATAAATCAACCCACATATCAGGTAGACACAAGGATGTACCCTATGTATCATATTAGTGTAGATTGTAATCCTATTTAGCTTAGTTCAGGTAGACAGTTAGGAGTAGCTCCCACACCTCCAATAGTGGAGGAGGAAGAGGAAATAGAAGTAGAAGTAGAAGAACAAACACCTTCGATAGAGGAGGTGGAATAAATTCAAACTGCTGAACCAGTAACCAAGGAAGAGGTTCCACATTTACCATAGAGGTTACAAGAACCCAAAAAGAAAATGCAACTGGAATTTGATATCATGGAAGGGTTGAAAAAACGGATTGTCATAATTCCCCTCTATCAAGCCATACGAGATGTACCAATTTATACAAGGGCTATTAGAGACTTATGTCTTAAGAAACTAGGAAGAAAGCAACCATCAAAAGTAGTGTATGTGGTAGGTCAATTAGCTAACTTAATATTAGGAAACACCTACCACCCAAAGTACTCTGATCTAAGAAGACCAGTTTAATAGTCCAAATCATAGGCTTAAGGTTACCCAACACTTTAGTAGATCTATTAATAGCTATAAATGTCATGTCCAAAGAAACCATGCAAAAACTATAGCTTACAAACATGAGGCCAACCAAAATAGTTTTACAATTTGTGGATCAATATATAGTACTCCCAAAGGGAATGCTAAAAAATGTGATCGTGATAGTCAATTCATAGAAATATCCAACAAAAATTTTAGTCTTTCAGTCTAGATCAATATTGGATGGATATCCACTCATATTAGGACATCCTTGGCTAGCAAAAATTAATGCCTACATCAGTTTTAGGATGGGAGAATGAATCCAACAATGAAAGAAATCATAAAATTTGAGCTAAAAATTATTTTATCAGTTGGATTCATTTATTCAATTTTGGATAGCCAATGGATTTCACATTTGGTTATAGTGCCCAAAAAGAATGGCAAGTTATAGATTTTTGTGAACTACGAAATGTTAAACAAAGCCAGTAGGAAAGACCATTTTCTCTTACCATTCATAGACCAAGTCCTCGATAGCTTGGCAATACAAATATATTTTTTGTTCCTTGATGGGTTTAGTGGATATAATTAAATTAAAATAGAGGATGGGGACTAGGAAAATACCACTTTTACCTATCCTTGGAATACTTTTTCTTATTGATTCTTACCATTTGGGTTATGTAACGCACCTACAACCTTTCAATAGGTAGTTCTTAGCATTTTCTCAAATATGGTAGGAGAGACTATAAAGGTCTACATGGATGACTTTATTGTTTACGATAAAACTTTTAAATAAGCTACAAATAATATGGATAAAATACTCCAGTGTTGCCAAGAAATAAACCTATCCCTCAGTAATAAAAATACTTCATGCTAATGCAAGAAGGGATAGTGTTAAGACACTATACTTCTTTTAAAGGTATCAAGATAGACAAATGAAAAATCAAAGTGATTAAAAATCTACCCACTTCCCAAACACAAAGAGATGTTCATATTTTTCTAGGTTTTGTTGGATACTACCAGCGGTTTACCCAATATTTTAGCAAGATCGCCAAACCACTGCACACATTGTTAACCAAAGATACCAAATTTGTCTATACTAGTGAATGTGAGCAAGCATTCCAAAATTTAAAGGAAAAAATGACAACTAATCCCATTCTAAGAGGCCCAAATTGGAACCTCTTGTTGACCATTTTGTATTCATTGGAAATTCCGTGTAAAGTGATAATATATTTGTCTCTTTTATTTTTGGATAAGTTGCAATAAGTTGAAACAATTTTCTGAAATCTAATGCATTTAAATATTAATGGAGAGATGTCCTTCGGAGTCCAAAAAAATGGAGAGAATGATTTTCATAAAAAATTTGAAGTGAAATCACCAAAAAATCTTGTGCATTGACATTCGCCCTTCCTTAGGGGTGAACGTCCCTTGCACCCTTTCTAAGGGCGAATCGGTTTTGAAAGCAGAATAAATAAAAAAATTTAAAAGGCAAAAAATCACATTCGCCCTCACTTAGGGGCAAATGGGTCGTTCTCTCTTTTTAGGGGCGAACATGCCTTGGCATCACCAAGAGCGATAGCATGCCCGAATCAAATTACGTTTGCCCTAGTCGAGGGGCGAACACACCATTCACCTCTCCTATGGGCAAACCACTTAGTGCACATGCATGAATCAAATTATGTTTGCAAACACACCGTTCACCTCTCCTATGGGCAAACCACCTAGCGATAATAGAAAATCATGTTCGCCTTACCTTAGGGGAGAACAAGTCGTTCGCCCTTGAATTGGACAAACCTGTTTGTATCAAGATCGCTCGCGTCTGAAGGGGTGAAAATAAATCAAAAGAATGGAAATTTAGTCAAGATGTTGAATTTGGCATTAAATGAAGGGTGCTCTCAATTAATCCATTTTGTGGATCACAAAGAGGAAGTCGAAGGGAAACGAGCCTTCATGATTTCCAATGTATCAGAGGTAATCCATAGAATTTAATATTTTCTCCTAACAGGCGCACATCCATCTAAAGTTTGAATTTTCAAGAATTTGTTCCCCTGGAAAATATATTTTCCAAGAATTCAAGGAGGATTTTGTTGATTTTGTCTTTTATTCTTAGACATTCTTCCCTCGTATGTATTAAATGAAAGAGGTGAAAACCTCTATAAATACTAGGTAAATTTCATTGTAAAAGGGGGTTAGACATTTTATGAGAGGTCTCTCCAAGCTCTCTGCATTAATACAAGGCATTCAGGCTTCTAAATTTGTGAGCGATTTTGTGTATGATATCTTTCTATGTGTTGCGCTTCTATCTTACATCCACCTTTCTATTTTAGCTGTTAAGTTTAAATTCTATACTTGGATTTAAGTATTTTTATTGAGGGAGGGAATGCTGGAGTAACATTTTGGATGTCATTAGTGCAAGATCACAAGTAAATTTTGCTGCTCTTCCTTCTGTTAGGTGTTGTTTCTTGCTTGGGTTTTTTCTTGCTAGTTAGTCTAACACCAATTCTGCACTTTGGCCTGTGGCCATATTTCCCATCTATTTCTATTATTTCCAATTTCTTTCCTGCATCCTTAGTATTTTACCAGTTTTAGAATTATTTCGGGAACCATCCCTCTCTAGAGATTGGAACGGAGGACATCTCTTTCCTTTGGCCTTTCAATGTTGGTCGTATCTAGGGTGCATAAACGCAGTGTTTATTGATTAGGCAGATATTTGACCAACAATTTTTGGCACGCTCGCTGGGACTTTTAAGGTTCCACTTCTAGTAGAATTATGTTTGGTGTTCACCTTCCTACTTGAGATTAGAACATCTACCAACTCAATTTTTACCCAGAACTTCATAAGTGTGAGGACGACGAAAGTTGTTTTCTCATGAATACAAGATCAAAAGCTAAAAATCCTGATAATCAGATTAGATTTTATGAACTAGATATTCAAAGGCTATGAGAGCATCCTCAAATAGCCACTTTTTGATGAACATCTTCACTTCTACATATCTCATCCATACCACCTGTTTCATCTTCCCGATTAGTTGGTGTGTTTTTTGCCCCTGTGAGTCCTGTAAGCATTGCCACCAGTTTCTCTCAACCTCCGCCTAGTACAACCGCTAATGTCTCGAGGCCCGCTCATATTCTCGTACACATGGCACAAAATCATCCACCACATCAACAACTTCCAAGGCAATTTTTGACTTGGAATAGCTCAGGAGTGCTGAATCTGTAGGCGTAAGATCTCGTACCTCAAGCTTCTTTGAAGGCTTTATCCACATATGATGGTACTAGGAAAACTGCCTATGATCATATCTAAGATGTATTCTCTCTTACAACTATTCATGATATAACTTATGAGGATGTGATGATAAAATTTTTGGTCCTATCATTGAGAGGGAAATTGTTGTATTGGTACCGGTATTTGCAACCGGGTACCATTACCTCGTGGGATCAATTGGTAGAGTTGTTGATTAAAAATTTACATGAACAAGCTGATCCATATTCTTGGTTGCACCAGTTCACCTCAATCCAAAGACATACACAAGAGGAAATTGTAGATTTCAACATTGTATTTGCACGAAGATGGCAGAGGGTCCCAGATGGTTTACGACCAACTCATGAGCAAGCAATATTTTATTATCTTCGAGCACTCAATATCGATATTGGTATGGTGGTGCACCAGGCCAATGTGACTACATTATTGATGCTAACAAATTTAAGAACTCATTACCTGATCAAGCGCAAGATAAGGCGTAGGTTCATCCTTCAACTTCGCAAAGCATCGCTACTACTCCATTTCCTAGTGAAACTAAGGAGCAAGCTAAGGAAAGACTCGAGTACCCTTCATTGAAGAAAATGCAAAGAGTCAACGCTACACAGCAGTACTGAGAAAAATATGACTGGAATTTAGAAGAAAATGTGTCACCTACTCATGGCTACAGTATCATGGAAGAAATGAAGAAAATTTCGATAAGTATTAGCTTGTTTGATGCATTGCAATTATCCAGGCAGATTGATTTATTGCAAGAATCTCTGAAGACTGCCAAAGATCAAAAGAAGGATCATTTACAAACAGTCTTGGCTCAAGCACTACCCACTTTAGTGACAGGGAAGAATTGACCTCCCCCATTTTACTTATCTTTGAGAATGGAAGGGTGGATCGTGTATAATTGTATGATTGACTCTAGTGCTGCCACTATTGTCATGCCGAAGGCAGTATGTGAAGTAATGGGAATGGAATATACAAGAAGCAACCCAGGAGTTTTACAATTGGATGGTACACCAATTAAGACTGTTGTAGTAATAAAGGATATTCCAATAGTGCTCCATAGCATGTCATAGATTATCGTCATCCAGGAAGTGGTGGTTATCGATTTAGAGCCCTACTTTAGCATGTGCATTTCAAGAGAATTTATAGCTAAGTTGGGAGGTTATATTTCCCTAGATTATTCACATCTAGAGATTTTATTCAAAGGTAGGTGAATTCACATTCATAATGAGAAGCCCTCCCCTTTTCATATTGAAAAAATTGAGGAGGCAAAACAAGTCCCAAGCACGATGAATATGATGATCGAAGAATTGGAGGAAGTTGGCTTGGTTGAAGAAATACCCCAGGAGCTTGGTCTGGAAGATGAGTTATTGCTGATAGATTTCAATGCTATGATCGAAATATATATTGGTTGTTATTCAATTCAGAAGACAGAGAAGTCCCAAGAGCAAATCCGAATCCCCAGAACCTGTTTTGCATCAGTTATGGAAGTTGTTCTTTGGTGGCGCTCACTGTAAGAATGGTGTAGGAGTAGGTGTTGTGTTGATTTCCCCTTAAGGCATACATAAAAATTACTCTTATAGATTGACCTAGAGTTGTACAAAAAATGTAGCTGAATACGAAGCGCTATGCCTTGGCCTAAAAAAGGTCAAAAAGTTAGGAATCGAACAGCTGCAGATTATTGGCGATTCTGAGCTTATTGTTAATCAAGTTACAAATATATGTGTATCAAAGCAACATTACTTGAAGGCTTATCACAATAGAGTAGGGGATCTTTTGGAAGCATTTAAAGCTTTTAATATTTAGGTAATTCCTCGAGAAAAAATAGACATGCTGACATTTTAGCTTCCTTGGGCGCTAATTATTCTCTTGCTGAGCAAGTGGTTTGCAAGCCCAAGATAGTAAGGGTGATTTACATACCTTTCATTCCTGATAAGAACCTCTATTGGTAGGTGTTTGATAATGATAAGCAAATAGTGAATTTTCTGCTAAAAGATGCTACCAGCGTAAAAGATAGGATTCTTGTGGAAGAAGAAAAGGAAGGTATGATTCAATTAAAAAATAATCACATTCCTCGAGGTTTTATTTTGCTATAAATTTTATTTGATCAAATCGATAGGGCTTATAAGCATAGGATTAAGGTGGATGCTAAGGAATTCAAAGAATTATAGTTGGAGCTAGGAAAAGTTATCAATATTGGTACTGATTGTGAACCATATGAGATTGAGGGCATTAGAAATCTATGCTTCAAATACCCATATATAGTAACATGGAGTTATTAAGATTTGAAAGGATATGACAAGAGTGTAATTCAACATACTATCGAGCTACAAGGAGTTAAGCCTTTTCGACAGAAGCAGTGCCCTGTTAATCCTAATATTGAGGTTCTCATGAAAGCAGGGTTACTGAAGATGCTTGAGGTGAAGATCATATACCCTATTAAGCATTCCACCTGGGTGGCAAAATTGGTTCTTATAAAGAAGAATAATGGGGACATATGCCTATGCATCAATTTTTGAAATTTAAATCAGGCGTCACTTAAATACCACTATCCTCAGCCTCAGATAGACCAGATTATTCATGTTGTGGCTGGTGCTCAAATATTTTCCTTGTTGGATGGATTTTTTGGATACAATAAAATTTGGGTTAAATATTAAGATCAATACAAGACAATGTTTACAACTAAGTGGGGCACATTTGCTTACCAACGGATGCCCTTTGGACTTTCAAATGTCGGAGCTACTTTTCAGAGAGCCATGGACGTCACCTTTGGTGAGTTGCTAAATAAAATAATTGTGATTTATCTTGATGATATGATAGTGTTTTCACATTGTAGAACAGATCATGTTTTCCATCTAAGGCAAATATTTGAGAAATGTCGAGAATTTGGGATTTCTATAAACTTGAAGAAGTCAATTTTTGCGGTCAAGGAAGGGAAATTTTTGGGACATGTGATTTCGTAGGAAGGATTGGCCATAGACCCTGCACGAGTGAAAGTGCTTATGAGTTTGTCATTACTAGCTAATAAGAAAGATTTGTAGTCCTTATTTGTACAGATAAACTTTATGCATAAGTTTATTGTTGATTTTACCCAAGTTATCAAGCCCATGACTGAGCTCCTGAAGAAAAATGTGGAATTTAAGTGGACAGAAGCCAAGAAGCGGGCTTTTCAAGAAATCAAAGAGAGAATTACTCAAGTGCCAGTGTTAATCAACCTTGATTACTCCAAAGACTTTATACTTTATGCAATGGGTGAGCAGGAGAGCTATGTTGCAATACTAGCGCAAAAGCAACATGATGGTGAAGAAAAGCCTATCACTTTTCTAATCCAGGTTATAGCACCACATCAAAAAAAGTACAACTTTATAGAGAAACAAGTTTATGCAGTGATGAAAACCTTGAAGAAGTTTTGCCACTTTGTTTCTCATAGTAAAACTATGATTTATGTCATTCATCCTAATGTTTGGAACTTCATCATTCAAGGATAAATGGGTGATAAAAGGGCTGGATGGGTCTCAAATATCCAAGAGTATGATGTAGAAATTAAACCGACGAAACTAGTTTGTGGATGCGCTCTATATCAGGAGTTGGCCAAAAGCGTTGTTGTTGAGACAAGTCGCAAAGATGTAATTTATGCAAATAGTGCAGCAGTTAGCAAGGAATGGACCAATGAACTCATTGACTATTTTGTTTCTGGAAGGTGTCCTAGCTACCTCAACTCCTCACAACGTCGAAGGTTTAGATTACAAGTGCTCAGGTATATACTATTGCCCAATGACCTATATTATATGAATATTGATGGTATACTTCTTAGATGTGTAA
The DNA here is from genome assembly GCA_028583015.1 of Wollemia nobilis. Taxonomy (NCBI): domain Eukaryota; kingdom Viridiplantae; phylum Streptophyta; class Pinopsida; order Araucariales; family Araucariaceae; genus Wollemia; species Wollemia nobilis. The sequence continues at coordinate 6,910,049 of JAQPPZ010000456.1, forward strand.
AAGATCCTAAGAAAGAGAAGATTATAGAAGAATTCTATTTTGGGCTATTAGGAGGGCATTATGCAGGTAGGTCTATGGCTCTAAAAATTATTTGGACGGGGTATTATTGGCCCACTCTATTCGCCAATTCACATAAGATAAGCTAGCGGTGCGATAGTTGTCAAAGATATGTGGGTCGAGTTAGGAAAGGAGCATTACCATTGCATCCGATCCAGGTGGAAGTGCCCTTTTAGTAGTGGGGCATCAATTTTATAGGAGTTATAGTTCCACATTCCTCTACCAAACATAAATATATTCTGATCGTGATAGACTATTTTACTAAATGGGCAGAAGCTATACCTACCAAAAAGGCAAATCAGGCGGCTATTATTTTTTTTGGAAAGACTTATTCCTCATTTTGGCATACCGGATTCTTTAGTCACTGACAATGGCACTCCCTTCATTGGAGCCAAAATTATAGAATTCGCCAGTAGATATGGAATTTACCTGAAGACCTCTTCCAACTATTACCCATAGGGGAATGGATTGGCTGAGTCAACTAACAAGAATTTGCTTCAAATTTTGAGGATAACGATGGGCAAAAATAAGAAGATTTTGCATTTATTATTAAATCAAGAACTTTGGGCTGACTGCATTTCAGTGAAAAATTCAATAAAAACCTCCCCGTACGCTTTGGTGTATGGGAAAGAAGCTATCCTTTCTACGCATATCGAGCTTCATGTGCTCCAAGCATTGCAGATGTTTCATGATGATAATGAAGAAAATGATTTAATGGAGGTTAGATTTGCGCAATTGTTGCAATTAGAAGAAGAAAGGGAGTGTGCCTACCATACTTTTGTAGAACATGTTGCTAAGATGAAGAATTTGTTCAAGGAAAAAACAACTAATCGAAGCTTCCAGGTGGGTGATTTGGTATTGAAGTGGAACGAGAAAAAATCGAAGCCAAGAAAACATCAAAAAATTGACGCAATATGGGAAGGACCTTTTCAAATTTCTACTGTTACTTATTCTAATGTATTCAAACTTTATGACATAAAATGATATGAGCTCCCTATCCCAGTGAATGGCCTTCATCTGAAGGCTTATGTTTCGTAAGATTTTGAATCAAAGGTAACATCCTGTATATATGTAAATATTTTCATGCATTTTAAACAATTATGCATAGGCATAAATATGTTCTAAAAAAAGAAATGATGGTTAAGACATCATTCACCCGAAAGAAAAAAAAAAAGAGGAGAAAAGAAACTCAAAGATGGGTAAAGTAGTGATAGACTTTCACATGCACCTATTGAAATAGGTGAACGTCATGTTCGCCTATATTTGGGGTGAACACACTTGGATGACGTCATCTAAAAAAAAGAAAAAGAAAAAGAAAAGAAAAAAAAAGTTCGTTTTTCCTTTTTTAGAGAAAAAAAAAGTCATTTTTTTAGGTGCACTACGAGATTTTAAAACACATGCGCCCATGAATTTATAAGCATGTGAGAGGGTTTTTGCTAAAGAAGATATTCCCAAGGACTACGTGGTGATAATCAGAAGTAGTGGGTGATAAATTCGAGTAATGATTTCTGAACGTGGGAAGCAGTTGAATTGATTTTTCCAAGGTCATAGTCGAAATTAATGATTGAATGAGTAATGGAAGGGTTGGTTTCCCTAACAGGCTTCTAGCACCAGGGCACATTTTTATATAAGATTGCATAGCACAGAGGGCACATTTTTTCAGGAGGATCATACAATGAACCCGAAAAAAATATTTTCACACCTTGGAAAGGAAATTTGAGCAGTTTTGAAAGAATATTTCTCCCTAAGGGTGCGCCTACATTTAATTATGTAATTACTGTAACAGTTGGTAGTGACTCTATAAATCCTGGGAGAAAAGTCATTGCTTTTGTTATGCAAAATGGGCAGACACGGAAAAGAACCAGCAGAGGCATAGGAGGTCACAGAAGCAAAGCCCACTAAGAAAAGAAAAAGAATTTCAAGGGCCAAGAAAGCCCGACAAAACGATTATGTTGGCTTGGATCCTTATGAAGATAATATGGCCGAGATTGGTGATTGTTTGATCACACATAAAGGAGTTGACCAGTTGAGGGAAGAGGTCAAAGCTGCAGTAAGTTAGGGAGATTCCTATAATAGTTGGCTCACGATGCCTCACAATTTGTAGCTTTCATGGTATCTTTGTTCGCCTATACATCCGTACCCCGAGCTTATTCAGTTAACCACACAATTTTATGACTCCTCTACTAGGGCCATCCGAAATGCCAGAAAAGAGATTCTATTCACAATTACACCGAATGAGATCTGAGAAGATTTCACGTATGGGGTAGGTGCATTGAATTATGTAGTAAACAAAAAGATCCATACGGATGAACAAGAGGATAGATATGTCTCCACAGTTACAATGAGATAATTCATGGAAATTCAACTTGTCAAAGATCCACAGATGGGGAAGCTATCGAGTTTGCCTAAACTTATTTTAGAATTCAAGTGCTAGGTAATCTATTCCATGCTTGACTAGATTTTTGGGTTACCCTCAGATGAAACAGTGCATAAATGGCAGGTAGCTATGGCTCAATATATTTTCCAAGGTGGAGTTTTATTCACCCGCTGCTATGAGGCAGGGTGGAAATCTGATTTATTTTGATTGGGTTGAATTTATTTCATGAAGAATCAATTTGCAACTACATAGATTGCAAGAAGGGAAATCCAAATCATTTCGATATACATCCCTACTAGTATGGTTCTTCTTTCTTCAAATGCAACAATGTTTTTCTTTTATCGTTGTTATGTAGATGGACAAAAAGAATGAGCCTCTATCAATTTATAAGTGGACACAAGTGTTAACAATTAAATAGTTTATCTATAGCTTTAATAGTTGGTTTTTTGGCCCTGCCATTGAATTTCTTTGTGGCAGTTGTGACTGAGTGCCTCACGACTTGAGAGATGTAGTTGTTTCAAAGCAAGAGGGCGATATATTTTTGCTCACTCGGGGCATGGTAGTTCAAATTTTTGGATATACAGGTAAACCATTTTTGTTGCCTTATTTTGCTACTGTGCACGTTTTTACAATGGAATCGGTGTGCCAAATGAATTATATCAATGATATATATGGCTCTAGAAGAGGAAAGAAGACAACTTGTACTATGCCCTTCAAGTTTGGGAGTATAGAAGTGAATCAGACTGGGCAAAATTGTCTGCTGACGGTGGCACTTCAAGACTTGGGTTTAATTGAGTTACCATAGCGTTGGCACTAAGACCTACTCAGAACATTTTTGGAGTTTATTAAGGTGAAGTCCTTTCATTTTTGCCCGCGCTTGGATATTCAGAGGTGGCGAAACAATTTTTATGGGCCAGACATGAACTGGCATATAGAGAAGATGTCCTCCCTTCCTCCATGGCATGATTACTACGATCAGGAAGTGGAGTATAATCCAAAAAAGAATGCAATGCATATTCCTCCTCCAGGTTTGTTCACAAATGTCCAAGAAGTGAATCCTTATTGGACATAGGAGAAAATTATGAATTGGTGGATGATGCGCGTTCATGGGAGGAAGTCGTATAATGCTTATGGGATGAAACTTGATACCCAATTTTTAGAATTTTATGATAATTTTGTGAAATCTTAACAGCCATTTGCTTTTACCATTATTTTACCACAAATTTTTTAGTAGTCCAAAAGTTGCAAGAGCGAACCTGAGGAGGAAAATCCTATAGTTGAGGATGACACCGAAGAAGAGGAAGAAGAACAAGAATAAGAACAATATTTTTTCAAAAGGTGATCACAAAGTATGAAGCACCCTCAGGAGGAGGTTCCCACGCTCAAATAGCAGAAATGACCTATGGCACCTCCATTTCCTAAAGCAGCTAAATGACCTCGCATTGGTGCAACTACTACTTCCACTGTGATAGCACCCATGTTTTTAGGTACTACGATTTTTGCCACACCAAGTTCTACAGTCACCTCTATTCCGGTAGCAATGCCTTCACCCAATGTTGAACTTCCTACTTTTGTAGCACAAATATTTCCAATGGCACAGTAGGAAGAGGAAGAGCAGCTTTCTAAAGATTCTCATGTTGAGATTCTAGATGAGGGGACAACTCTAAGTGTTGGTGAACTGGAGGTAAATCAAAAAGAGGAGGTAGTTGTGCAACCTTCCTCATCTACATAATAAGTGGCACCCGTGCCCCAAGGTACGTCATATTTTCCCTCTTCTTCTCTCTCATTGAGCATGCAACGATTTCTTCTTCAGTCCCATCTGTTACATTTTCATTTCCTCCATTTTCTATCTCTCCACCTTTTGGCAATCCTTTTGTTTCATTTTCTATAGTTTCTTCTTTCGCTTTGACTTCTTCCATTTTTGAAATTGTTGTTGCTCATTATTTCATTCTCGCCCCTTTGTGTTCCATTTATTTTAGTTCATATGCGTTGGGTGTAAATCATTTTTTCCATCCCCTTCCCTCAGTTGTCACTTACTCTATTATTATGGTTGTTAGCACCCAAGTTCCATCTAAAATTAGTATAATTGCAGCCGCACCTGCATCTTCCACTTCCTCCACCCTTTCTCTTCCTTCCACCATTCCCGTGTCCATTCCTTCATTGTAATATATGTCATCTGTGTCCACTGGGCCTGGTCACCTAGAAGTTTTTGTTCCATTTACACCATTTTTGGAGTTGTAGACTGTCCCAGATATACAGGTAGCCCGCAAGCAGCCAGACATTGAAAAATTAAATCGGGAGCATATGAGCTCTTCCCAATGGTTGAAGAGTATGCGGTGAAAGGAGGCTTTGGCGTTGGCATGTCCAATCAAGAAGGTGGCTTTCGATCCAATTGCCAAGGAGGCTCATATGACAACATTCACTCCACTGGTTCAGAAACCTCAAGGTGAATTATAGCTTGAAGACTATGTTTTTGAGACTATCACTGAAGATCTGACACATATTAATCCCATTAACAAAATGGGTAATATGCAAGTTGATATAAGTTTGTTGTATTTTCACAGGGAGCATTATAAAGAGAAATATTTTTAAGTGCAAAATAAGGTGCTGGAGCTTGAAAGCGCCTTGGCCAAGAGCAGGGCGATAGAAGAAAAGACGGCCACCAAAAATGAATACTTGCACAATCAAGTCCAGGTGCACCTAAAGGAGTGTGATGTCGCTAGAATTGAAATGCATAATATTTAGCAGTAGGTTGAAGAACTCAAGAAACAACAGGAATCCAAAGTCGTGCCTGTTGCAGGATTTTTGTGCGATAGTGTAAGAGATATTCGCCTTCGCTCCACCCAAAATTCTACCAAGTTGGTTGCACAAGCCATCAAGGTGTTGTAGTACTTATGGGAAGTAGGGATACAAATCCAGCTTGGGCAACAAATGATTGATTCAGTGGAGGAGTTGTTGTCACCCTATATGGAGACGGCTGTGAAGATACAAGTATTGTTGAATACGTCTCTGAATATTCGCCCTCTTAGTGAGATGGATTGTTCCTGGTCCCTAGCACCTGTACCTTGCAAAGATATTTTTAGTGCATGGACCTTATAAATGAAGATCGGGTTGTCCTCAATACTATTGAGTAGGAGCATACTATTTCTATGTCTCAATTTGAGACTATCGACCGACTGGGTTTCACTACCTTCCTATATGAATGGGGCAAACCTCTTCCAATGGAGCAATTGCAAGAGCTCTAGAGTGCATTTATTGAAGATATTGTGGACATTAATGCCTTGGTTGATCCCCTTATTGAAGCACAAGTGTTGCCTCTGATTGAAAAATATACATGCTTGGACCTGTCTCTTTATGAATTAGTCCAACGTTCGAAGCACCTCAGCTTGATGGATGTGCAAAATATTCGCTTCGTTTATGAATCTCTCAGTGTTACCTACTTATTTAATACTAAAGCTTGGCATGAGGCTATTCACACCTATAAGGCCATTTTAGAGGTTATCATAAAAAAATAAGAGCAAATAGCGGCAGATCGTAAAGCAGCGGCAAAGGCGATAGAAGAGACAGAACATGTGGAAGTACTTTGCATTGCAGCCATGGAAAATAGGAAGAAGTAGAACATGCGTAGTAGGCATCCAAGAAGAAAGCTTCCACAATAAAGAAGGTATCAGCAACTGGAAAAAAATAATTCTACACCCAATGGATAAAGGCATGGGATCGCTTGCATCCATGCAAGTTGGATACCCCGTGAGTCACCAAGAAAATGTTGGTCATTTTGTATTCATTGGAAATTTTGTATAAAGTGATAATATATTTATCTCTTTTATTTTTGGATAAGTTGTAATAAGTTGAAACAATTTTTTGAAATCCAATGCATTTAATGATTAATGGGGAGATGTCCTTCGAAGTCCAAAATAATGGAGAGAATGAGTTTCATAAAAAGTTTGAAGTGAAATCGCCAGAAAATCTTGTGCATTGACGTTCACCCTTCCTTAGGGGCGAATGTCCCTTGCACCCTTTCTAAGGGTGAATCAGTTTTAAAAGCAGAATAAAAAAAAATTAAAAGGCGACAAATTGCATTTGCCCTCCCTTAGGGGCAAACGGGCCATTCACCCTTTTTAGGGGCTAACGGGCTGTTCACCCTTTTTAGGGGCGAACATGCCTTGGCATCACCAAGAGCAGTCGTGTGCCTGAATCAAATTACACTCACCCTAGTCAAGGGGCAAACACACCATTTGCCTCTCCTATGGGTGAACCACTTAGTGCGTGCACCTGAATCAAATTACGTTCACCCTAGTCGAGGGGTGAACACACCGTTCGTCTCTCCTATGGGTGAACCACCTAGCGATAGCAGAAATCATGTTCGCCTTCCCTTAGGGGTGACCAAGTCGTTCGTCCTTGAATTGGGCGAACCTATTTGTATCAAGATCATGAAGATAAATTGAAAGAATGGAACTTTAGTCAAGATGTTGAATTTGGCATTAAATGAAGGGTGCTCTTAGTTACTCCATTTTGTGGATCATGAAGAGGAAGGCGAAGGGAAACGAGCCTTCATGATTTCCAATGTATCAGAGGCAATCCGAAGAATTTAATATTTTCTCCTAACAGGTGCACCTCCGTCCGAAGTTCAAATTTTCAAGAATTTGTTCCCCTGGCGAATGTATTTTCCAAGAATTCAAGGAGGATTTTGCTGATTTTTTCTTTGATTCTCAGACATTCTTCCCTTGTATGTATTAAATGAAAGAGGCGAAAACCTCTATAAATACTAGGTAAATTTCATTGTAAAAGGGGGTTTGACATTTTTCTAGAGGTCTCTCCAAGCTCTCTGCATTAATACAATGCATTCAAGCTTCTGAAATAGTGAGTGATTTTGTGTATGATATCTTTCTGTGTGTTGCGCTTCTATCTTACATCCGCATTTCTCTTTTTGCTGTTAATTTTAAATTCTATACTTGGATTTAAGTATTGCTATTGAGGGAGGGAATGCTGGAGTAACATTTTGGATGTCATTAGTGCAAGATCGCAAGTAAATTCTATTGCTCTTCCTTCTGTTAGGTGTTGTTTCTTGCTTGGGTTTTTTCCTACTAGTTAGTCTAACACCAATTTTGCACTTTGGCCTGTGGCCATATTTCCCATCTCTTTTTGTTATTTCCAATTTCTTTCCTGCATCCTTAGTCTTTTACCAGTTTTAGAATTAGTTTGAGAACCAACCCTCTCTAGAGATTGGCACGGAGGACATCTCTTTCCTCCGGCCTTTCAATGTTGGTCATATCTAGGGCATATAAACACAGTGTTTATTGATTAGGCAAATATTTGACCAACACCTCCCCTTTCACATTTATACATATGCATCCAATAATACTATGGGATCAACACTAGGGCAAAAGGACAAATATGAATCTATGCCATGTACTATATCATTAAGAATATTACAGGTGCTGAGTTCAACTACACTATCACAGAGAAAGAGTTTCATACAATAGTACATGTATCTAATGAGCAAGTTGATGGTAAGTGGTCAAATTAGTAGATGGTTGTTACTTCTATAATAATTTGATGTAACTATTATTGACAAACCCGATAGGGATAATGTTGTTGCATATTTTCTCTTCAGGTTAATCTTTCAGGATAATGCTACCATTGCAGATTGATTTTTGGATGAGCATCTCTTTTCTCTCGATGAAAAAATTCCATGGTATGCTAATATGGCAAATTACGTAGCTACCAAAAAATATCACCTGCACTCACACCTAGAGAAGCCTAAAAATTAATTAAGAAGAGTGTAGCCTTCTCATGGATTGACGAATTGTTGTTTAAAATCAAGCTCAATCAAATCATACATAGATGTGTTGCAGAGAATGAAATAATAGAAATATTAAAATCCTATCATGACGAGCCATGTGGTAGATATTTTGTTGGATATAGAACTACATTTAAAATTTTTACAAATAGGGTATTACTGGCCCTCATTATTTAAATATGCAATAAAATATATTAACCATTGTGAATAATGGCAGAGAATGGGTAGACCAACTCTACATGATGAAATATCCCTTCAACCCCATGTACATATTGAACCATTGGATAAATGGGGGATGGATTTTGTTAGACCAACTTAACAAAAACAAGATATATTTTAGTATGCACTATGTGACTAAGTGGGTTGAAGTGTAGGCACTATGGAACTCATCGGAAGACACCATATCACAATTCTTGTATGAATTCATTTTTACCAGGTTTGGTGTTCCTAAGGAGATTACCACTAACCAAGGGACCCAGTTCACCTTGAAGTTGATTAATTAACTGATGTAGTAATACCAAATTTGACACAATAAAATCACCCCCTACCATCCGCAATCAAATGGGTAGGTGGAGGTCACAAACAGGGAGTTGGAGAACATTCTCACCAAAACAATGCAACAACACAAGAAGGATTGGGAAAACCCCCTAATGGAAGAAGTTTAGGTATATTGCACTACTTGGAAAATAACTATGATATTCACATCATTTCAATTGGTGTATGAAAAACATGCAATGATGCCAATCGATTTTGAAATCAAAACTCTATGGATTGTTGTAGATTTGAATCTGAATTTAGATGCTACATAGAAGGAACAAATTCACCAACTGAACTAGTTGGATGAATATCGACAAGATACATTACAACACATAAAATTCATACAAAAGTAGAGGGCCATGTGGCATGACCACCACATATGTTCAAAATAGTTTAAGAAGGATATTTGGTATTACTTTATGATTCCTAATTCCAGGAGCACAAGGGGAAACTGATGCAAAGGTGGATGGACCCGTATGAGGTGGTCAAAATAATTAATAATAGTGTTGTTTGTATCAAAACCATCGATGGTAGTGACATCATTTTAACAATCAATGACCACTACTTACACTCGTACCATGCACCTCTAATCCATGCGATCAACTTAGAAGCAAGCATGGGGGAGACCCCATTTTATGAAAAAATTTAGCGTTTTGATGAACACTTATGCATTTGCAAAAAATAAATCATTATATAATAATAATAATAATTTTTTTTTGCGAATGCATAAGCTTTTGTCAAAGCATATATAAATATATATATATATATATATATATATATATATATATATATATATATATATATATATATATATATATATATATATTTAAATGCTTAGCATAGGTTTTATTTTTATTTATTTTTTGTTTTGCAAGGTTACATGGACTCAAATGCAATTTGTAGGCAGTAGGTTCAAACTAGGCCTATCAGGCATGAAGCCATGATCCCTATTTTCCTTTTACTTTTTGTGTGTTTATTTTTGTAGGACATGTGGACTCATATGCAATCTATAGGTAACCGGGTCAAACTAGGCCTATCAGGCATGAAGCCACATTGACCTACATTTTTCCCACTTTCTAGGAGGGTAGTAGAGTAGAGAAAGCACCAAAATCCCATCAAGAGGGCGGTGCTTACATCTAGACCTGTGTATAGGTGTTTACTTTGTAATGAAAGAAAAATACCTATATGAGGATCAATGCAGCTAACGCTAACTTTTTCACCAAAGAGAGGCATCTATATCTGAACCACGGAGAAGACACCTATCTTTTGGAATACGAAGGTGCTTATATTTGGACTACAAAAAGGCACCTATCTTTGGGTCAATTCAATGAATTCTAACCTTCCACTAGAGGGAAGGCACCTATATTCAAAAGTAGTAGAAGGTGCCTATATCCACAAAATTTAGAGGGCACCTATATTCCATAGAAGGTGCCTATCTACCACACCCAACAGACACCTATATCCACAAAACAGAGAAAAATGTGCCTGTATTCCAAAAATAACAAGCACTTATATCTATAAAATAGAGAAAATATGTATGTATCCCAAAGATCCACAAAATAAAAAGGGATGTCTATATTTTGAAGTAGATATGACTCCTATATTCAACATTATAAAATCAACAGGCACCTATATTCCAAAAGTAGGAGGTACCTATATTCAGAGTAATGATAGCACCAATATCCATGCGCATTCAATGAAATCAACCTTTTAATGGAACCAAGTATGTCTATTTTTTCTATTTTTCATGATGGAATTTATTTGCTTCCTAGTCTTTGACCATCGAAGTCCATGTATTCCCACTAGCAAAACATGTATACTTTTGAGACACGCATATCAACTTCCAAGGGGATGTGTATCATTCCATGATAATTCAAATAATAATATTTTTCTTCTTTTTTCACACAAGACCTCAAACTTAATAAATATGTAGTACCAAATAAAATTACTTTGACAATATTGCCCCGCACAAAAAAATAAAAGCCATTGATTCACCCTGATACACTATCATCATGCTTTGAATTGCACCACCAGGTGTTTACACATTGTGATTAAAAAAAAACCACCCAGGTGTGAACTGGTTTTCCTATTATATGTGTGTATATTTTTCATAAAAAAACATCTTTGTGTAATGTGTCAACACATGCCTCATGATCCTATTGTCCAATCATGCAATCTTGAGTCTACTATCTACCATGTGGCACCAATCAGGCATGATGGATAAGGTTTTAACTGTATCCACCTATATCTAGCCCATAATTTAAGATTTAATTAAGCATATTCTATGATTACTACTAATTATGATAATATAGGTGCCCTATGTGCATGGATATAGAGGCATTATTTGACATACTTAAGAGTAGATAAAGGTGCATGTTTAGCAACCAAAAAAACTAGAAGAATGGAGTAGATACCATGGGATGACATTCACACAACCATGCATTGAAAAAGAATGAGCCCACAGATCTCTTGGGCATCACTGGTTTTGTTCGGGAACAATTCGACATCGCAGTATGGATGGACTATTACCACCTAGTTAACCAATACCAAGATCTCATGGTAGCATGAGAATTTGTGGCCTCCATAAATGATGGTATTATGTGAATGCATGGGTTGGTAATACCAATCACAGAGGAACATATAGTAGAGGTTACCGAACTCCCATGCATAGGAGATCAAACATACAAGGGTGACAATATCGAGCATTGCACTCAATTATTTTTTAGGTAGCCCATGATGCAATTTACACGATCAAGGTTATCAAAATAGTATGTCCCTGAGCTATGGTAGTAGGTGTTTGAGAAATTGGTTAGGTTTTTCACCTATACTGATAAATATTTATGGCTGAATTTCAAACACCTATGATTTTTGAATCATATGATACATGGAGACCACATCAAGATCCCATAGTATCTGATGAATGCCCTAAAGGATGAGGCTAGTATATACCAAGAGGGAATTGCAGCAGTATTAGGGCATCATGGGCTGATTTCAATCCTAATTCAACACACAAAAGCACAATGGGTTATGCAACCACCATCGACCATTGTAGTAGAGGTAAATGCATCTGAGTCATCCAAGGAGTGACAAGAAGAAAATAAGGATGATAACACAAAGACATCTACCTTCCAATGTAGCCATTCAGTAGGGGAGGCAAGGTAAGCTTAATCTAGTTGATTTTAGGCCACATCATCACCTATAACCAAAATTAGGGTGGTGATAGAAAATTTGGTGAATTATAGTTCATCAAGGGATGACGATGATGAAGATCATACCCTCGAGGATGAACTAGCCACCTAGGTATTGCAAGGCTTGGCCTTTGTTGATGTGCCCTACCATGACTCATTGAAGGAAAACCTCTAAGGTCAAATTAAAGAACATGAAAGAGCAAGCCTCATATTGGGAGGAGAAATAAAAGGTAGAATAAGCTGAGTTCTAGGAGTCTTGATGGGCTACCATAGTAAAGAAACAAGAATCTAATGACACTATGCAACAATTGAATGATACAATGCGATAACTAGAGTACACATTACAATAATTGCAACAATTATTGGCCACCAAAGTAGATAGGATTGATATTGTTGTACAGATGGACTGGGTCTTGGATCCAAAATTTTCTCCATCGACTTAGAGGAAAAGGTAGCATCAATGAGGGTGTACCATTCTGATGCCAAGAGGGTATTGTATGACCAGAAGTCTGACACATGAGACCAATTAGTAGCCTCTAAAATAGAAGCTTCCTAAGAACAAAGGAGCTCTGCTTTACAAACTGGGTTTGATTTTATGGAGTTGTCAAAAAATGAAGAAGAGAAGGCTACTCAGTTGGAAGGTGATTCAAAAAAACATGTTTTTGCTACCTAGTCAATAGGTTAGCATGAAGAATATTTATTAGCTAACACCCAATCAGCTGAGGTGTCAACTACACATGAAGAGGCTACCCAATCAACTAGGGAGCCATATGAGTAGGATGATGTGGGACAATCAATAAAAGAGTTGATCGATCCCTCAATCACTACATAGTTAGATGATCAACCACAGGTTGATCAAACCATAGCTAGCTAGTTCGATGACTAGCTAGAGGTTGAACCACCTCTTTATGCACGACTAGACCAAAGCATACCAAAAATAGAGTCATCAAAAGTATAAAAAATATCACCCCCAAGGAAAGAAGTGGTGCTTGGTATCATAGTGCCATCATCTGATGTAGAGGCCCCATGAGCTACAAAGAAACTTTAACCAAAGGGTAAGGCAAAATGACCACAATAAAGGAGATTGAAGGCTAAGGCCAAGAGGCCACTACAAAGAAGAAAGAAGGCATAACGACACCCTAAATCTATTGAAGAATGAATTGTGTTAATGGAAGCATTTGTAAGCCACCAACAGTAAGTAGAAGAGATCAAGAAGAGTTTGAATACAAAGAGGAAAGAATATTTGCCCCATAAATGGATGACTAAAGAGTCGAGCATCAGCATTAATCATGCTCAACCAAAATAATTTTAGGCCTTGTATGATTTTTATGGTGGACATTCATCAAATATGATGGAGTTTTATCGATGAATAAGGATGTATGACAAAGATACCATGATGCCATCATCGATTAGAGCACCTCAACCTCTACCATCTTATGATGAAGAGGATGATACATATGAGGCAACACTTGACCTACAAGTAGTATGATTGTCAAAATCTCAAGTATTTGACGTCATAGTTTCCACTGTGGGACATGCCCATAATTGAAATGATAGAGCAACTACCTACAAATTATTTCTTCTAGAAGTAAGACTAACCCATCCTTGAATGTGATGTCATTACATTCATAGGGTTGAAAATGGAGGACACAAGTAAAAGTGTTCAGTAAAATATGAAACTAGAAATAAAAGCAGGTCCTAGCCAATAAAGGAAGCATGACCAACACAAATGAGATAAATAGAAGGATAAGGCCATGAATCGAGAAAGGAGACATTAGAACATGATGTATTGGAAAGTTGTTGCTAAAACAGGGGATTATCAATAACAGGTGCCACAAGGGTGTGGTAATCCTTAGGTATGGGAGTATGATGAGCACCAGAATTCCTCCTTTTTTGTGCATGTTTTAATGGGATATTGTGTGGCATTATTAACATTAGAGATGTATTTCTATGTAATTATTACATATATTTAACAGAAATTGACATATTATGCTTGACTATTGTTTTTAGTGGAAAATGTATGTAGATCCAGTCTTTTGTTGCTTTTTTACACCTTTTAGTCAAGGTCCCACATGGAACTAGTATTGGACAACGCTTGTAATGCAATTAAGGAATGATGAACGGCTTGAAGGAGACAACAATGTTAAGAATCAGCATTTTAAATTTTCTAAGGTATGACACCTGTATTCTGGAAATAGGTCAAAAAGGTGCATGTATCACAAAAATAGGTTGAAAGGTGCCTATATTTTGATGATAGAGGAAAAGTACCTATCTTTCAGTGATAGAGGAAAAGTTCCTATATTTTGATAATGGAATAAGTGCCTATCTTTCGATGCCTAAAAAGCACCTGTATTCCAACGCCATAAAAGTACCTATCTTTTGGTAACAAAAAAAGTGATTACTTCTTGATATGATGAAAGATACCTATATTCGACACCTTTATCCTAGTGATAGGCTGGAAGGCACCTATTATGACACCTTTATCCTAGTGATAGGTCGATATGCGCCTATATCCAATGGGAATAAAGTGCATTTATTTTGGGTGTTGACCATTTGACTGGGAGACCGTGCAAAGTTAGAAATATGTTATGTAAACTTAGGGAGCACTATCATTATTGCAAATGATTAAAATTAGACATGGATGCCATTTTATTAGACACTTATTGTAACTTTGCGTGCACCAACCTAAGTGAATCATGTCGAGTGATTAAACTGGTTCTTAGCCATTACTCTACTCCTTAGGATAATGGTAGTTGTCCAGAAGGGTTTAGGTGCTTCTACATCAATTTGAACCTTTGATCACTATGAAATCTCCTTTTTATTGCACCTTTTATTACACTCTTTTGTAGGTCTAAGATTATTATTTTTGTAGTAGATTAATAAGTGTAAAATGAGAGTTTTAAGGATGTCTCTTTGGCTAGACTCCTTACCCTTTTTGCTTGGATGATTGATGGTGAATCCAAGCCTTGTAAATGTTGTAGAACAAAAGCTTTCTTTTAGTTGCACTAACCCTGAGTGCTTTGTATTTGAGACTCACCAAGTCTCAATATTTGAATCTTCTTTTTGGTTAGCTTTTCTTTTCTTGTACTAACCAATTTCAGTGGCTTCTATTGGCCACTATGAGTTGTAGGTTTTTGTGCTTTAATAGTATATTTAGACACTTGATCGAAACTAGATTTTGTAGCCTTTATTTCAAAGCACAAAAATAATTTATTTTGAGAGTAATAATAGTGTAAATTAATCTAACAAATTCTACTTTTAATGCACTAACATATTACACCTTGTCATTCCAATCTACTCTCAAGAAAATGCACTTAATCAATTCACTACAACTAATCAAGAATAAACTGAAATAAACCTTCAAGATTTATTCTATAAATTTCTTATAAGCAAGATATTAGGAGATAGTCTTCTTTTGCTTTCCAAAGTAGATAATAGGCTAGTTGATAGATTATTGAAATTCTGAAATCTAATCAACTCCTAATGTGCAAATAAACCTTAAAATAATCTTTATTTTTGCACACTTGAAGACTGTAATATAAATCTCCTTTTTGCAACTTTAATCAGGATGAAGGTGCTTTAATAAATCTTATAAGTAATCCAACTAATGAATCTACTTGCACCAATAGTTGCTTACCTTTTTCTGAATGCTTTTGTAGCTCCTTTTCTACTTTTGTAGAGGATCTATATCTTGGTGCCTAAGATCACCAAGTTGCTCCCTTGAGTAGGATCTTGCAGCTCTTTGTAGACTATTTTGAATAGCTCCTTCTTCAAAAAATTGATGGTATCAAAATTTCTTTCATAAGCCTAGGATTTTGTGACTTTGATCTCCTCTTGTAATCTTCTAGTTTTTCTATATATTTGGAGAATTTTGTATCTCTAAAGCAATGACCTCTTGCTGTAGGAGGTAATCTTCAAAACTCCTGGATTTGATAAGCTTCTTCTACCTTCAAGTATTCTTGTTGAATTTTTAATTCAAGCAAGATCTTCTTATCAATATTTTGAATGTCTGGAGGTCTTCACAAGATTCTTCTTCTGCTCAAATTTTTCACTCCTTGCCAAATTCTCCTCCTCTTGGGCTTGTTGTTGGATGGCAAAAATTGTCCCAAGTCCTTCACTATCAGGGGCTTCTCCTTGGTAGTGGATTTCTCTAGTGAGTTATCCTTTGATGATTTTTTAGTAAGGCTCTTCTAGAATTTTACTATATGCTTATTGAGACATTATCAAGGTCTTTGATATTGCAACTTCTTCTGGTCTTCCTTGAGACCTTATATTCAACCTTATGTTTTTGGAAGTGTTGGCGTTGAGATCTTCTCCTGGATATCTGATTATGATACTTTTATATTTGAGTAGGACTCTCCTAGTCCTTCGTCTTCTTCCTAGTCTAGAATTTCTTCAATGATATCTCCTCCTGATCTCTTTTGCTTTAGGTATTGGAATGATTCTGAAGAGGATTTTCTTCTTAACTTCCTTGTAGGAAGCTTTCTCAACTTACTGGATCTCCTTTACCTAAAACAAAAAATATTAGTATTCAAATATAATTTTGAATTAGATCCTCTCCTCTAGAATCATCTTCAAGATAAAGGTATATGTGGCCTATTTTAGTATCAAGGCTTATATGGCCTATTCTTCAATATCAAGGCTTCTATGGCCTTTTCTTCAGGATTAAGGCTTCTATGGCCTTTTCTTTTGTATCAAGGATTATATAGCATTTTCTTCTGGATCAAGGCTTCTATGGCCTTTTTATTATTGTGAAGTTCTTCAATATATCAATGGAGATCTCCTATTCTATACTTCGCCATGATTCTTTTCCAGAAGATTCTTCTAAAGTATTCTCCTCTCTACAACAACTAATCTCTGCACTATGAAGCCACTCTGACCTTCGGATAACGAAGTTGAGGTCTCCTAGCTTTCTATTGTAGGAGGTTTTCCAATCATATGAGTATTAATTCTCTAAAAAATTAAACTTTTAGGTAAGTATTTCTAGGTATCTAAGCTTCACTAGTTGATTCATCAACCTAGTGGATCAAATGTTGAGTCCTAGTCTTCACGATTTTTCCTTCAACTCTATGGAAAGACTCTAGCCCTATGCAATATTAGTATTTCTAAAATTTATATTTAAGTCCTCACTTATAAATCTCCCTAATTCTACCACCTAGACTCTTCTAAGAAATTTTGGTAGTGACTGGTTTTTTGGCGTGTCAAGTTCTCAAAAAACTCAGGATCACTAATAATGGTGGTTTCCTTATAGACCTATTGTGGCTTGATCTACCATAGCTCTGATACCACTGTTAGCTTTTTATACCACATACAATTGAAGATAGCAATCACAAGATGCAAAAAGAAATAAAGTAAATCTAAATATGCTATAAATAGAAATGACAAAAAATATTACAATAGTAGTTATGGAGGAAATGGACACTCCATGATATAAGTTATTGCTTCATAAATGAGCTCTAAGCTTATAGCTCACACACACTACCCTACTACCTATCGAACACACACTATCTTTGATACAATGACTTCAATGATCTATCTTCTACATCTATGGCCATTATTTAGGAAGATAAGTTTCTTAACCAACACTCTACCTAGTTGTACAAGTGGACACCTTGCACATTACATCTTGCATATTGATACGTGTGCATTCATTACATTGCATGAAGTAACTAGATAACTTCACCCTAAAAAAACCTAATGTCCTAAGTATGTACCAAGAAAGGTACATTTACATGACCCAAATAATGTAATATACTCTATTTCTAATAGGACAAAATGATAAAGCATTGTCATTGCTATTTATCTTTCACCAATATAAATGAATTGATGATAAGGTCTTCGAAGAGCAATGAAGAAACCTCAAGGACATGGGGAGCTAAGTCTTAGGGCTTTATAGTTTAGGGTTTAGGTGGTCCTACTAATGTTGTCATTGTTAAGCTAGTGGGATTGTTGATATATGAGTGATGAAGGGTTTGCATTGGCAACGAGATCACCTTAGCTTTAAATATTATTATAGATTCATGGCAAATAACTAAGTGACATGGAGGTAATGCATTGATAACTTATAACTTAGTTAGGATGATGAACTTTTATTTTATGACCCTTTTGGACCCTAGGTGATACTAAAGATTTAGGCACAATTATGAAAGGGGAAAATCATGTTGTACATGACTTTGACCCTTAAGTCACAATGAGAAATTTTTACGGGTGGTCTTGACTTGGTCGTTGATTCATTGGTGCGGTCACTGATGCATGGGTGATGGGGTTCAACATTAGTGATAGAGGGAGACTTACATAGCTTTGACCAATGCTAGCATTGATTGACTCAAGAGATCACTAATGGACTAGCGATATGAAACCGCAATCAATACCAAAGGAAATGCTTACCTTTATTTGTTAGCATGGTCATTGAGAGCTCAAATCTATTATCGATGGATCAACGATAGATGATTTTGATCAATGATGAAAATAAAAATGTTGAAAACTTTGATTTTATGGACTTTCAAGGAAAAAATTTAGAACTTAGACCATGGTAAAGGCCTTGGGAAATTATGGGGGAATGAATGTGGATGAAAAATGATAAAACATAAGGCATACTAGGGCGATGGCATGAAGACTTAATGATATATTTTGGAAAATATTATATATAGATTAGTGTGATATGGAAATATTGAAGGGGGAAATTTATGACCTAAGATTACATAGGTAATGTGAATAAAAAATGATGAATTGAATAAAATGGCAATGGACTTCATGAAAAAAATTGGAATGGGGAGATGATAAGGAATTATGAATTTTGATAGATTTTCTTTGAAATCACAAAAACAAAGACTGTAACATGGACTTTTTAATGACTCTTAAGATCAAAGTTATCATCATGGCTTGGTAGTAAAAGACTTTGAGTATAACAACCCCATAACATTTTTTGGTCGGTAAGTGAGAAGATTGAAATTAATGTAATAGGGTCCCCAAAACCTTAGTACATCCAAATTGTAACTTGATTACATCAGGCTTATTAGCCAACTTAACAGAGTCTATCACAAAAAGTAAAGATCTCAAAAGACAAAAAATGTAGGGCCAATAGTACAGGAGGGATGATCCCATCCTTGAGGTCAATCCCATCCCACGAAGGTATCCTACAGTTGGGTCCAAGCCTTCATTTGTTGCCAAGGGTGGTGTAGATATCCTATACATCATTAAAAATGGATTTGAGCTATGAATGGGCAGCCCCCAGATTGTTCACCACCTATTGGATGACAGTCCACTAGGACTTTACTATTTTAGAAATCACAAAGAGGGTGGTCATAAAGCTAGCTAGGTGACTAGGGATCACAGTGTAGAGAGTGTTCTTATCAATTGAAATATGACATTCCTAGAGAATTAATACTATCAATATTCATGTCCTCATGATCAGGTGATTTTTCAACCTCATTAGATTTATTTGGAGGATATTAATAGGTTTTATATGACTCATTGGATTTAGCTAGGGAGGCCAAGTCTACCTTGAGTTTTTAAGATACGAAGAGGCTCTCATGGTGAAAGGGCCCTAGATCAAGAGGAATTTGGATGAAGAGCATTTCACCGCTCTTGTTTTTATATTAGAAACCTCTAGGGCTTTAGTTTTAATCACAAGAGTAGCAGGGGTATGAAAATTAGGGTCCGAATCGTCACTGTGGACCTCTTGGATATGAGTTTCAGTGCTAGAGCTACCTTCTGACTTAGTAGGGGTGGGCTAAATGGGGGAGGAGGAAGTGAAGGGTCAGACAGTGAAGGGGCATATGGCATGGGGTTGAGAGGGGTTTATTGAGAGGGACCAAGGGCAGAGGGCCCAAGAGTGAAAATACCAGGGGATGCGTAGATGGGGGACTAGAGGGAATAAGGGGAGTGGAGGGGCCTGGGGCAGTGGGGGTGCGGGGGGGAGGGGCGGTGGCAATGAGAGCATTTTTGGTGAAGGTATCTAAAGCATACTTGTAAAGGATAAATCAACCCCATAACTTTATTAAAGCAACCAAGACTTCTTAAAATCACCTAGACCTAGATTTTTTATATTCTTTGAAAAATTAGGGGTATAAAATGAGTTAGGGTTATGCAAACCAACAGGGATGACATGGTGAGATTCTCACATAGCCTATTTTCTAAGCAATTTTGTTAGTTTAATATCTATGTCAAAATCCTAATTTTATTTATCCATCCTACTCTTTTTTCTTCCAATTCACCATGGAAACTTTATGTTTGGATGGACCATGAAGAAGATGATATTGCTTTGATATAGGTATCATCTAAATTTATGGATATATTTCATTATGGTAAACACTTATTTTTATATAAAAGCATAACCTTCTTCATAGTTGTGAAGTTCTTGGATCATGGAATAAATGGGATGTTCTACTTTTTTCTTATCTTTCTAATTCACCAAGATGAGGATAATTTCATTGGTATCAAGATGTATAATCTAAAATCTCTAGAAAAACATGGATTGATTAGGACTAGGGTCTTAGTGATAGCATCATTATTCCTTGAAAATATTGTTTACCTTCTTCAGTCCAAGCAAAAATAACATATTTTTTTAGCATTATGGTAATAGGTGTAGACACCTAAAACGCGTCATGTCGAGGTGACTACTCATATGGGACATGCTAGAAGACCATATGGAAGACCTTTGGACAAATCCAAGGTATAGCAGTGGTTTTTACCACTCAATTTGGGCATCTTTGCCTAGTCAGTGCTAGCCACTGCTGACACCCATGGTTAGCAGTGCTCACCATGCATGTCATCCATGGTCAGCACTCAGAATCAGTTGGCCTTCATCCGACCCAAAATCGGTTGCAATGGCCAATTGGTTGCGGATTGGAGTGGTTTGAGTGAGGAAGGTTTTGGATCCTTCCATCCAACAAGCTCAACCACCCAATATTGATCTTAGCTTCCTCATGAAGCTACTCCTAGCCCCTTGGCAATTGCTATATAATCCCCCTCCGAATTGGGGAAAAGAGAGAGAGAAGCATAATCAATTGAGCAGCGAAGCCCTGTCGAATTGCATAACCACTCACATGCATTGATAGGAATACTTTTGCTACCCAATTGGAGATCACATTGCCATGGAGGTCCTAGGAGGATAGGAGAGCCAAGAAATGCTAATCCGTGCAATCCATGCACTCACTGAGCAATTCAACCACCAAATCTATCAGAGGACACAGAGGTGACCCTTGACCATCAATTTGGCAAGGAGAATCAGAGAATTGGCCTTGATTTGGAGGGTAAACTTACTTCAGTCTCTATCGTGGCTATCAACCATGGTGAACAGTGCCCCTCGCATGAATGACCCATGGTTAGTAGGTGATCCCTGATCTCCTTGTTCTCTATTTTGCATTTTGTTTAACTAGGTTAGATTAATCATTTTGTAGGTTTAATTCAGTATTCTAGAGATATTTGACCGATATATTAGGAGTTAATTGTAATTTTCCTTCATTATTGTAGTGTAGGCATAATGAATCTTTTTCATGCTTTCATGTCTTCAATTGGTTAATTAGGAGCTTAGATAGATTAATCTTAGTTTCTTTCATGTTTCTAATGGCATATTATCATGTTTTAGATCAATTTACATGTACTAAATCACTTTCTTGATTTCTTGATTATCATGTTATCTTTTGTGCAAATATCCTTTTAAAGCCTCATCAAGAGAGGCCTCCTTTATTTTTAATGTTTCTTGTTGTTTATTGCATGTAGGACTAACAGGGTTTTGGGATGCAAGGCAACAAATGCCTCTAATCATGGAGAAGAGGGTCATCGACACCCTAGAGCAGTTCATGTCACCCTGGAAGGCATTTTGATTGCATCTACCCTTGAGAGGGATTTAAATCTCTATTGTAATTGATGTATCAAATGGGTATCCCTAAGAGGGATGAATATGTAACTTGGCTTCATTTGAAATTAATAAAAGGATTCTTTATATTTGTTTCATTTCTTGTTGTCAACTTATGTTTTCCCATTTGTGCTTATTTCATGAATTGCAATAGATAGATTAGATAGCAAGAGCCTTTTTGGTGGTTATAGAAGGTGATCACGATGGAACTCCATATTTTTAGCCATGATTTACTAACTATGGTCTATGTTTTTATGGTAGGTACTCATCATGGTTGACAGCCATGGTCAAAAAGTTAGCCCACGGTTGACAGTGCGGGCAACAGTCGTCGTCATGCATCAGAGTCATGGTCAGAAATAGACCAACCACAGAGTAGGAGTAAAAAGCTAAATCAGATGAGGACTTGAGGTAGGCCCTTATGACACCCTATGTGTCTATTTTCTATCTTTGTATTTTTCTAGAACATCAAAAATGAAACCTAGCTAGGATAAGGATAAAAAGAACAATAAAATGAATTAGGTCCTTGGGGTTTTTATTTGATGCTTCTACTAGTCATTGCTAGGAACAATGGGTCTCTGAGTGTAGCCCGCCCTAGTCTCCAGTGGTCTAGGCCATCTGAATGTTAGATTTTGCTTGCATGAGGCCCAATCAGTGGCCAATTACTCATACTAGTTGCATTCTCTGAACATCACGTAGCGTAGTGTGCATATACCTCTGAATATCAAATATTCTTTATTGCATATCATATAGGAAATGATCATGTTAATGTTGTATTATGCATCTTTCCTTTATGCAAATTAAAAAGAACCACACACACCATGTTTCATAGTAAACGCTAGTGAGTTGGGAGTCACATCCAACCACTAGTAGGGTTTCAATGATGGTGGAGGTGATTTCCATCCATTGGCCCAACTCCCTCGTACCCTATGTTCTAGACCAATACCGGATCCAAGAACCTTTCGTAGCCCAGAAAATTTGCATATACTCCTCTTCGGAGGGTATGACGTTGATTGGGTGAAAATGGGTGAGGATCTGGGAGGACTTGTGCTCCTTGCCCAGGTGTGGACTTTCATTACCACACTTTGGGGGGATTACGTGACCTAGAGTTCATAGCCAGGTTGTCGAGCTACGAGCATACAGGTGAAAGCCATTAAACAATTGAGAAAATCATCAACACTTTGCAAAACATGATAAGAGTTACTTTACTGATACAACAAATTGAAAACACATCAAACAGTTTAGGGCTCATTTTAAAATTATAAAAGGAGATAATCATCATTGTATTCTTTGCATGTTAATAAAAGTTAAATCTAGACATAGGATACACAATGGTGCAAACATGGAGAGGTCGATCCGGGCATAGACCCGAGATCGAAGCCCAAGCTCCACCTAGTGCACAACATGATGTAGAATACCCTCAATCATAGAATCCTCCTAGACGTCATTCAATGAGCATTAGAGGGGATAATTCTACATGAGGGGATTCCATTGAGAATACCCCGATTAGAGGAAGTACTAGACATCCCTCTAGACATAGATCAGAGCATGGGACTTCCTAGCATGGGGGTTCCACATATGGTAGCATTTACCATGACCGCATTCCATGTGGATCCATGGGTTCTACCAAAGAATATGTCATCGAGGGATCCAGATTGGTACCCCTTCGACCTATATCTAAGGGAGGCTCATGACCTCCACCATCAGAGCATAGACATGTCCAAGATCCACCCATTCAGGGGTGAATGGAGAGGGCTACTTTCGAGCATAGGCCCACATAGACTCCCTATAGGGGTGAACCTACCAAGTTCACCATAGATATATCCAAAGTGGGAGAAAATGGTATGCCACCTCATGAGCCATGGCATAGCAAATAATTGGATGGTCTAGACAAAGTCCTAGGGCATCTAGGATATAAGCCTATGCCTGCACCCTCTCGACCTATGAGCGTGTGTAGCGGAAGCACCATTAGGACCACCCGAGAACATGGAGAGTGCTCCAAGCATTCTCGAGACATGCATGCTCCTGCATCGCATGCAGGCACTGAGTATAGGAGATAGCCTAACATGAATGCCATCTTTATAGATCGAGGCAAGAGTGTGGTAAATCAGTCCATTGGAGGACATACCCATAAAGTCGCTCGAACAGAGTGCACTCCCCGAGGCCTCAGATGATTGATCATCTTGATAGAGCTCATAGAATGATGTCAGAGCAGAGATGGTAGATTCTCCAAGATCAATTGGAGGATGTTCGCATAGAGAAAGAGTACCTCAAAAATGAGAATACTCAGAGGTAGAGGTTCATAAGGAAAAAATTGTATGAACAATGCATGCATGAACAATGCATCCTCGATCAGAAGGAGCATGTAGAGAGAGGATCGATTGGCTAGCATCAGTTTACATCCTCACAGTGAGATCAGGGAGCGTGTCAATAGACGAGTGGCTTCACAGCTCGAGTTACACCCTGAGCACATAGACACACATACTCGCCATGCAACTCAACATAGAGATCGACATCCAACATCCGAACAACATGAGCATAGGTAGTATGAGAATGAAGTGGGAGAGGAATTAGAACAAGAATATCTAAAAATATCCCAATTCGAGGAGGAGGGTGAGCCTAGTCCCCCACCTCGATCGAGGAAGAATCTACCTTCGAAGGCGCCTCCAAGGCAATCTCGAGAAGAGGAGTTTCTTTCCTCGCAAGCCTACAAGACCTTAGCAGAGAAGGTTCAAGCCATAGAGAAGCAAGGAATGACTTATCAGAAGCCTACCTTGAACAAAATTCATAATGAACCTCTATGCACATCAGTGCCTATTCCAGCATATCCTGAGCATTTCAAGATGCCTAGGCTAGAAAAGTTTCAAGGAGAGGAAGATGCACAGGAGCACGTGACTAGTTTCCTAGATATGTGCTTTCATATTGAGAGCAATGATGCTTTGCTCCTATGCACCTTCATCATGACCCTCTCAAGCCCAGCTCGAGAGTGGTTCAACCAATTAAAGAGGCACAACATCACTAGTTTCAAACAACTAGCTGATGCATTTCTTGAATGCTTCTCCTTCGACGTCAAGAAGAAGGTAAACTTATCCGACCTGGCCGCTCTAACGCAACATGATGATGAGCCAGTGATGGATTATGGAAAATTATGGAGGAAGATGATGGCAAAGCTACCATTCTCCATCCCATCCTCTGAATTAACATGAATGTTCATGAAGAGTTGTGCCAAGCACATTTTGTTATTGCTATAGTTGCAGCAATACCAGACATTCGAAGAGGCTTTGGCGCAAGCCAAGGTGATTGAGGACATCAAGTTATAGGAGGGTAACTTGAAGCTTAGGAATAAGGAGGGGCACAAGAAAAGCACTGAGAGACAACAGGCCAAGCCGACCCATGTTAATCAGGTGGTGTTGAACCTTCAAAAGGGAGAAAAAGGGTAGCAAAAGCAAAATTATCAAGCCCAACCTCTGCCTATGTAGTATGAGCAGTGCAACAACAATTACAAGGGTAAAAATAAGGAACAATGCCCACCTCACGTATTCACTCAGTTATCAGAGTCATTGGCTTTGATTTTTCATCAGTTATGTGAGGCGAAGGCTATAAACTTACCCAAAGTCAAGATGATGGATCCTAATCAACCTAAGCCTAAAGGCTATAAAGATGATCATTATTGCATCTTTCATCGATCGAAAGGCCATGACATCGAGGTATGTTGGTCTTTCAAACATCTTGTGCAAAATATGATCGAGAGAGGTACGCTTCTTGTCGACAACCCACAAGCACCTGACAATCAAAATATGGGGATTTACAAAAATCCTCTACCAAATCATGAGGCACCAAAGAATAATGTTGGCCAAGTCAACCAAGTATGCATCGAACCACCAACCCAAGGGTTCATCGGTATGGTCAATATTGTCACAAGAAATGTGAGGTATGAATGACCGAATCAACCTCCAATGCCTATTAGAGTCCAAGTTATACCTCCTCCAAGGCCAGCCCAGTATGTGCCCGGCCCACCAACTAGACCGGTGGTGACCATCAGAAGTAGGTTGATTCAAAACCTATAGACAACTCCAACAAAGTTGTCAATTTATGAGCTAATTCAATAGTCTCCTAAGCATAGGGAGATGCTCATGGACATTTTAAGGTCCATAGAAGTGCAGCCTCAGGATCCCAAAGCATTTACACACTTCATGGGGCATGTGCAATAGTGTCAAGAACCGGTCATTCAATTTCATGACCATGAAGTCAAGATGGTTTCCATTATTATAGCAGACCCACTACTGCATATTATTGCTTGTGTGAATCACAAACCATTCAAGTGGGTTTTTATTGACATGGGGTCATCGATCAATATCATAACTACCAAGGTGTTAACTCACTTGAAGTTACCCAAGATGCATATCATCCCTTCTACCTTCACGTTGAGAGCGTTCAATGATGCATTATGCTCGATGATCGATACTATAGTTTTACCTATCCAGGTAGGACTGAAGACCATCCCGATGATGTGTCATGTAATCGAAGGTGCTATGTAGTATAATATACTTCTAGGGAGGCCTTGGATCAGAGAAATGCATTGTATCCCTTCTATTCTACACCAGTGTATCAAATACATTCATGAGGGACAGGTTCACGTGGTGCCTTCGGATGAAGAACCCTTTAAATACGTGAATCTAGCAGATTTTCTAAGGGAATTTGTGCTCCCCTCAATGCACCTAGATGTGCGACCAGCATCACCAATCAAATATCTAGGAGGTAAAATCAAAGAAGTGTGTGCTAGACCTGCAATATCCGTATCTCAATGATCGGAGCACACGACAACTACTTCTATTAGACCGACTACATCCATGATACAAGGGATGATAGGAAGTTGAAAGAAAATGTGGGCGAAAAGAAGATAAAGCAAATGCCCAAGCCAATTATCATTGAAGCCCCTACTCCCATGGAAGTAGAGGAAGTTCAAGGAGGAGTCGAAGAGGCACCTCAGCCTGCTTCACTTGTGTCTTCAGTAGGGTCATCTGCATCGTAGGTGACCATCCATTTGGTTAATCCTAGATTAGGGGAATATATTATGTAGAACGTGATGTTCACACCTATTATCGATACTGCACAGGACATGGGCCGACCATGAGCCCATCACCTTCCCATAGGGATGGTGGAACCATTGGGGGTACCACCTAACCAAACCAACTTCATCTATGGAGGTCTAGACCAGATTGCATCTCCCATACCCATGGATGAGGATGATAATGAACCATTCACCATGAATATTCATTATATTTCTAACCCAGACTATGCCATGTGATACTTTGAGCATTACCATTGGCATGGTTACGATCTCAGACTATTTGAGCAAGGGTGTAAGAGGCCTATAGAACCATAGTATCAGTTACCTACTGATAGGTTCGGGTTGGGATTTTATAGTGGAGGATAGGCTGAACTCCTCATAGCATCTTTAGACCACCTGTACCTCAGTCTAGGGGGTGAAGTTGACTTCAATCCTTATCACCCTAATCCTTCTACATTCTAGAGGGATAACCGGATAGTGTCGTATGTCACTATAGAACCACCCGAGACATATCACGAGGATATCTTGGTGGGGACCGGTCTAGATCATATACCAAGAGAAAACTTGGGTCAAAAAATCTATGAGGCAATCGATGATACAGGCATGTAGGTTCATAATGATAATTTAGTGATAAATTCCAAGTTAGAAGATCATTCTGATGAGGATACAATAGAATCCATCTACGAGATAGGTGGACCAAGTTGCATATATGAGAATGATGATGACAATGAGTCCTCAAATAATGAGCTATATGAGGATGAGACTGAGGTGGCCTATCTAGGCCCTCATAATTTATGTCATCTATTACTAGAGGAAATAGTCATCGAAGATGATCAATCCTTCATGAGCGACAATAGTTATCGGGTGTGGGTGTACATGGGACCTCATATTCCTAATCTCTCAATTCTAGTTGGTAGTGGTGAAGGTCTCTATTATGATAGTGATGATGAGGATGAGATGGAGAGAGCCTATTTAGGACCTCCATACTTACGCTATCATAATGCACCTTACACTATGGAGGATTTGCACAGAGAGATCAATATCCATCCTCTTCTTAGAGGGAGACCATCGAATCTTAATGTGATTTATCATATGGTGTTTCCTGATCCACCAACGTACATGGAGCTCCTTGAGCCTAGTGATCCCATCCGATAATCTATTCATAGACCGGATCCAGAGATCCCCATACCCCTAGAACCACATCTCGAGGATGGTAGTTTTGCTAATGTTGAGTCACTTGCATGTGGTCCTGGAGACATAATCCATTCCATCAACATGATCTCCATTGATTTGACCACTCCACTCCACAATCCAGCCGATCCATCCAAACCATTGCATCTAAATGTAGATGCTATTGATTGGGATCATGTTGATTCACCTCTAGAGCCTAAATATTTCTTCCCTAATGAAGAAATGTTGCAACCTTTCCATTTTGCACTAGGCTATGCACATGATGTCTATCATGTTGAGGATGCTTCCAATGAGGAACCTATAAACCCAGCAGATGACATCCACTTGATCCCTACGCCTCATCAGCTTGAGGAGGGATCCCATATGTCAATAGAGGAAACCTTCAAAGTGGATATCAGTAATGATCCCACCAATCCAAGGAAGGTTAAATTTGGAGAAATTTTGACTCCTGATGAGCGTGCCAACCTCATCCCTCTACTGAGAGAGAGACCTGCTCTCTTTTCTTGGACTTACAAGGATATGTCGGGTCTAGATCCAAAATTGGTTACTCATAACCTTTCGCTAGATCTATCAAAGAAGCCAGTCAAGCAGAAACTCAGGAAGATGCATCCAACAGTAGCCTTAATGGTTAAGGATGAATTGCAAAAGTTGTTGGATGTAGAGTTTGTAATCTCCATCGACTATCCAGAATGGGTATCCAATATGGTGCCTATAGGAAAACCTGATGGAAGGATCCGTATCTGTATGAATTTTAGAGACCTAAATAAGGCAACACCAAAGGATTCATTTCCATTGCCAAATATCGATGCTCTTGTAGATGCCACTGTAGGTCATGAGATGCTCTCCTTAATGGATGATTTTTCTGGTTACAATCAAATTTGGATTAAGCCCGAAGACCAGCATAAAACCATATTTATAACGCCATGGGGAACATTTTGCTATAAAGTTATGCCATTCAGTCTTAAAAATGTTGGTGCCACATATCAATAGGCTATGACATATATCTTTCATGACTATATGCATAAAATCTTAGAATATTATATTGATGACTTGTTGGCAAAGTCATTATTGCGTTTGAGCATGCGGAGGTCCTGAGGAAGGTCTTCGATCGCCTGATAGAGCATAATGTCAGGTTGAATCCTAAGAAGTGCGTATTTGGTGTAACTTTAAGAAAGCTCTTAGGATTCATCATTTCAAAATGAGGCATCGAAGTTGACCCAACAAAGGTCAAGGCTATTTTAGAAATGCGTCCCCCATGAACATCAAAGAATTAAGAAGCCTTCAGGGCAAAGTAGCATCCATAAAGTGATTTATCACCCAATTATCGGATAAATGTCGACCCATGAATCGATTGCTACACAAGGGGGTCCCATTCAATTGGGATGAGGACTATCAAGCAGCCTTTGCTGAGATTAAGCAATACCTAGCGACGTCACCAGTGCTAGCTCCACCAAGGCCAGATGTGCCATTTTTGCTATATATATCGGCAACCGACTTTGCATTGGGAACCATGTTAGCCCAAAAGAATGTGCAAGACAAAGAACAGGCCATATATTATATTAGTCGAACCTTGGTGAGTTATGAGCTCGGATATGCATACGTTGAAAAGTTGTGTTTAGCAGTAGTGTTCGCTACAAAGAAATTGTGACACTATATGTTGAGTCATACGACGTATGTCATATCCAAACAAAATCCTTTGTAGTATATGATGAGCAAGACATATCATAATACACGTACTACAAAGTGGATCATGCTACTGATAGAATTTGATTTGGAATTCATAAGCCAAAATTCCATTAAGGGACAAGTCATAGCAGATCAACTGGTTGAGGTGCCTCTCAAAAATAGTAGGCCCCTCACCATAGAGCTTCCTGATGATGTAGTATTTGCCTTATCAGAAGCACCCAAACCTGAAGAACCAGACAACAAAGCTGATATGACCTTGTTCTTCGATGGTTCGAAGTGTGAGCAAGGGGGTGGTGCAGGAATAGTGTTGTTCATGCCACAAGGAGCTCCAATGCCCTTGTCATTCAAGTTGGACTTTCCTTGCACTAACAACAATGTTGAATACGAAGCCCTAATTTTGGGTCTCCAAATAGCTATCGCCATGAAGATAAAAAGGTTAAATATCTTTGGTGATTCCCTTCTCATTGTTAACCAAGTTAAGGGATTATTTCAATGTCGATGTCCGGTATTGAAAGCTTACAAGGATCTTGTTGACATTTATCTAGCTCGATTGGAATGGTATGACATCGAGGCAATCCCTCATTCATCCAATAGATTTGTAGACACAATGGCATCTTTGGGATCTCTAATCCCTCAGAATCCATCTATCGATTTCACTACCATCCATGTAAAAACATTGTCACATTCTATTGTGCAACGTGAAGCATTGGATAACAAAGAGTCAATCAACATGATTCATGTAGAACCAAACCATGAGTGGTTCTACAGAGCCAGAGACTTTCTCAAGAGAGCATCCTGGGGGTCTTTGATCTCGTAGGATCCGATGGGGAGTGGTACTACCATTCACCACAAGGTTGTTTCCTAGTCTGCATTTGCAAATGTAGAACCATAGGGGGAGCATGTTGTCTTGTCGGTCGAAGTCGAAGCTTATCATAACTGGACATCACAGATACATGACTTCCTTAAACTTGGTGTAATCCCTCAGGGATTGTCACGTGCCGCAAAATGCACATTCAAATAGAAAGTGACAAAGTATGTCTTGTTAGCAGACATCCTGTACCGTAGAAGCTACGATGGAGTTCTCCTTCATTGTCTTGAGCCCCAAGAGTCATCTTGGGCAATTTTGCAAGCTCATGATGGTACGTGTGGTGGCCATTTTAGTGGCATGGCTATCATCAAGTGCATCCTTCGTATGGGTTATTATTGGCCCACTATGGAGAAGGATTGCAATGTGTATGTCAAGAAATGCATTAAATGCCAGCATCATGCTAATCTTACGCACCTGCCATCATAGGCCTTACAACCCATTCAAGCGGCTTGGCCATTTGCTCAGTGGGGACTTGATCTCATAGGTAAGATCTCTCCTCCATCATCGGGCTGACATACTTTTATTATCATGGCTACTGAGTATTTCACTAAGTGGGTGGAAGCTATTCCCTTAACAATGACAACTGGAGCGTGTATTGCTGAGTTTATACTCACCAATATCATTAGTCATTTTGGGATACCATCCAAGATAATTTTGGATAATGGAACATCATTTAAGAACAAAACTGTGAGAGCTTTGATGTCTAAGTATAGAATCAAACATAATTTTGTGACTCCATATTATCCACAAGCAAATGGGTAAGCTGAAGCTTCAAATAAGATAGTGGTCTCCATCTTGAAAAATATGGTACAAGAGCACCACAAATATTGGCACATCCAGCTACCCCTTGCATTATGGGCTTACAGGACTAGTATTCGGATACCCATTGGGGCAACTCCATTTTCATTAGTATATGGCACTGAGGCCATTATGCCCTTAGAGTTGGAGATTCCAATGTTATGCATCGCATTGAAAGAGTTCATTGATGATGACACTGCATGGCAAGCTCACCTAGATCAATTGATGCTACTTGATGAACATCATGTGAATGCCCTCGAGCACCTCTGCATTTATCAAGAGTACTTAAAATGAGCTTACAATAGCAAAGTCCATCTGAGAGACTTTGAGGTTGGTGATCTTGTGCTGAAAGAGAACCAACAGAACTCAAATTTACCACCAAAAATGTGAGACAAATTCATGGCTAACTAGTTGGGTCCTTATATGATCTCGAAGAATATTGGACCTAGGACATATCGCTTGACATCGCTTGGAGGAGTTGAAGAGCCTGAACCTCTCAATATCCTTCATCTTAAAGTGTTCTATGCCTAAGAACCAAAAAAGGCTCCAAAGGCATCTGTAAGCCCTTTGGTCATTCAAAAAGCTCCAAAGGCATCTGTAAGCCCTTTGGTCATTCAAAAAGTCCAACAAAGCCCTTTGGTCAATCAGAAAAAGCTCCAAGGGTTCTTGTCAATCCCAAAAGGCTCCAAGGGTTTCTCAAAACCACTTGGTCAATCCCAAAAGGCTCCAAGGGTTTCTCAAAACCACTTGGTCAATCCCAAAAGGCTCCAAGGGTTTCTCAAAACCGCTTGGTCAATCCCAAAAGGCTCCAAGGGTTTCCAAAAATCCCTTGGTCAAAATGTTAAAATCCATAAAAAATTTGGAAAAATATCAAAAATAAAAAACATGTGCATTTCATTTGCATCATTGCATTGCATTTCACCTTTGCATTGCATTAGGCATTTCCATCCATCACACTTGCATTAGAATAAATTGTGTTTACAATCTTACAAATGACACCACGTTTGTATCTCAATCATGCATCTATGCACTATATTTTTCATCCATTTATCACCCTTGTGAGTAATTGTGTTTTTCAACACAACCCATCTTGTTGCTATGAAGAATATACTAGGGTTTTTCGATCATTCAACCATACCTAGAGGTCTTCTCAAGAGTTGATAGAAAGCTTGCTTTGCTTTTGTAGTTGAGGTCTAGTTAGTATAGCCCTTAGCATATCATAATCCTATCACTAATCAACAAATTAAACAATCCTAATAAGGACTAGGGGAAGATGAAAGCCATGAAGCAGGACCAGGTATCCTGAGGTAAAAATATTTATTCTTGCTTATCCCCCTATGTGGACGATATGGGAAATGTTGGCAATTGGAAAAAGGATAAGTTTATTCCCTACCCATAATCCCTTGCTTACATTAAAATGAGCAATATCCCAGAGTGATATCCCAGATCAATCCTCCATATTGATACCCTAGATCGATATCATAGATCGACATCCCAGATTGATATCCCATATTGATATCATAAGATCGATATCCTAGATCGATATCCCAAAAATAGTTCCACAAAGTAAAATCCCCAAAGGAAGTTTTTGAAGCAAATTATCAAATGTAAATCCCAAAAAGTCAGATCAAATGAAGATCAAATTGTACAAAGAAAGTAAAATCAGTATCAAATCCCTTGCTCAAAAGAAAAAAGAGAAAGTACAAAATAAATAGTGATTCTTATCACTATAGTACAAAAATAAACAATGATTTTTATCACTTTATATGAGCAAGTATCCCAAAAAATTGAAGAAAAGAAGGGGGTGAACTTGAATCCCTGGAATTGTCAGCACTACTGTACCTTACGCATGATGATATGTCTGATGCATTAGCATTTTGCTTGTGTGCAGACCAATGTTTGAATGTGGAAGAGCTAGCTTCAGGTGTCCTGTATCACCTAGTGGTCTAGTCCAACTAAAATCTAAACCTAGGATTGGGTAAGACATTTGTGGACCCCCGATCTTAGCAATGGGCTGAAAGAATCCCGCCTGACATCGGGGTATGCTTATGCCTTATCTAAATATACTCATTTGCACACATAGGGGTAATGAATAGTTAGGGCCTATCCTAGCGAAAGCCTTATGTTTCAGAAGTCTAGTATGGTTAGTATACAACTTTTGATAAGTCAACTAGGGTGTTTGAGTCTCATGGTAAACCTCAAAAATTCCCAAATAGCAACAACCAATTTTCAAATTGCAATCATCAAAACATCAATTTCTTTTATGAGAGTTTGTTTATTAGAACTATTTGTACTATATAATTAGATACCGGATGGATGTCAGAAATGATATTTAGATGGCCACTGATTATATTATACATATTCTTTTAATTTACAAAAGCTTATGAACAAAAAACAATAAATCATTGCATCTCACATATGGGTGTACTATCTTTCACAAAAAGATAAAGCAACTACAATCCATGATTGTTATACATTCTATGGTGTCATCCATTAGATTGATTAAAACTCATATTGCATACATTATGTTTTAAGTGATTAAAGCATACATGTCCATTTTAGAAACACATTATCAAAGAAACAAAGAAATACATGCAATACATACATGGCATAAATTATGTCATAGCAATATAAACTAAATGCATACAAGTAAAGCAAAGTATACATGCATGTAACATAAAAATATGGCATTCATAATGCATCCATCATAAGTAGTACATCTGCATACATAACTCATAACATCTAATCATCTATCGCATAGCTATCTAGTGCATGTCATCCATACATCACATCATATAGCATCTAATCAATAACGCATTGCATCCATATGCATAACATAAAACATAAAATACCAAAAATAAAGTACACATGTAATGAGATGAAATGTCATATCATATATATATATATGTGTGTTTGTATGTGTCAAATGTACATCATAGTGGGGTACATCAAAATGCCCATAGGCTACATATGTGTAGGTCCTCGACCTTACACTCAAAAATGGTACAATAAGCATCTCTAAAGATCTATACTAAATAGGGCCTACACCCCCTATGAGGCACCTCCATCGCCTCTGCCATCCCTGTGGGTCCTCTATGAGTACTCAAGCCATGAGTCCTCTCAGTCCCATGCATCCTATGGCTAGAGCTAGCAGATGACTCCCTATCTCTCTAGTCCTAGACCTACTCTTGTGGGTCCCTATAGTGTGGGTATCCTCTAGAACCTCCCCACCTAGCAGCCTGATGTGACCCTCCAGCTAGGTGATGCAAGCTACACTCATTGTATGTCGATCGTTACCCTCCTCCACGAGGGTATGTAGCACTTGATCTCTGCCATAGGATCACAACCTCCTAGCAATAAAGAATATGGTACTATAGGAGATCCCATGATAACCTATGAGGATGAGGGATCTCCCCTCACTACCCTGAGCAAGTCCCTCTCAGTAGTCACTACACTCAGTTGTGCCTATGCTAGATCATGCTCACCAGTGAGCTCCGTATATCCAGTGTACAGTGGTAACCTATGCCTGGAGAGATGCCCTCTCCTCCTCATATCCATGCCACTACCTCTGCCCATGAGCTAGCTTCACCTCTAGAGTGGTGATAGAGGTATCCCTATGTAGTAGCTAGGTGTAGAGTCTCCCCACCTAGCTCTATAGGTCGATGAATTATGCCCTCAACTACCTACCTCACTATCTAGAGCTGCCTCACCCTCCTTAGGAACCTCCTCCTTGACCTCTACCTATGGGCCCTCCTCTGCTATGCCCCATGCTCCCTCTATCCACTGGTGGGTCCTGCACCCATGAGGATCCACCTCTCCCTCCACACCCTCTACTATAAATCCCTCAATTGGTCGACCTAGAGGACCCTCATCATGCCACTAGAAGTCGGCCCACCAACCATCATAATCTGGAGTAGTCCTGACATCTGCTAGCCTTGACTCCTAGAAGTCATCATCATCCTCCCTAGTGGAGTGACCTAGGGCTAGGTCAAGTCCCTCTCTAAGACCAAGCATCTATAAATGGTAGGCATATCTAGGACATCCTACCAAATCCCAAACTACCATAGGATGAGAGAAGTAGTGATACTCACGCCAATCGACCTTGCGATCGATGATCCATCTATCTCTATGCACATAGGTATCTATCTACCTCTATCTAGGCTGGATAGTCCATGTAGGGTCACCACCATATATCCTCGGGGTGGAGCTATGCAAAGTGACCGATATAATGATCTAGGTCTCCTGCATGAGACCTACTCCTGAAGCCCTCCTGCTCCCAGGGCTAGTAGGTGGTATAGCACTATCGATCATCCACAATGGTAGTGATCTATAGAGGTAAGTCGATAGGGTGCTCTATCAGGATATGTTACCAACCCTAAATCTATAGAAGGAGGTTGCAGTCGATGCCCACTCTACTATGATGGGTAATCTAAAATAGCTCATGGTAGAGCTATGCTAAGAGAGCTCCCCCATGACAAGATAAGAGGCCGCTTGATCGAACTAACCATCACATCTCTAGTCCGAGCTAAGAGGTTCCAAGGGAACCTCACACCTGAAGAGTCTGGGAGGACTATCTAAATGATAAGATGCATAAATACTACCTCCCTCTATGAGAAAAATCTAGCCTCATACCACTCCTGAACATGGATGCCTCCATGGTCAATGCAGCCCTATGCCTCCATGCTCCACTGCCCAAAGATAGCATCAAATATAACCTTCCTCACCAAGGTAGGAGAGGAAGTGATGGGCTCACCATCAATGGGAATGTGAAATATGTGGTAGACATCCTCCAAAGTCATAATCATTTCACCCATAGGTAGGTGAAATGTATTGGTCCACGCATCCCAATGATGGGCCAATGTAGTAAGGTATGACTGGTCAACTCAGATAGTGGGGAGGTCTAAGATGAAGCCAAACCCCACAATAGTAAACCAACCCCGCTCCTCATCAGTTAGTGTGTGGTGAAGGTTATGAAGGAGATCGGTCTCCCTCGCTCTATTCGTCAAGGACTGAATAAAAGCAATAAAGTAAAAACAAAAAAATAATTAAAAACAACTAAAAAATGACAAACAAATCATAAAATCTCATAAAAATAAAAAACATGCAAAAATATGATCAAAAATTTCAAAAAAAATCAAAAGAGTACTTCAAAAATGCAATAAATGGCATTAATTGCCAAGAAAATTCAAAAAAATTAAAAATTTTGAAAATTTTCCTAAAGTTTGTGCACTACGGGTCCTAACCGCGGTCGACACAACGGTCAAAAAATGACCATTGGGATTTAAATCCTATCGTGGCTACCACCCGTAGCTAAGGAGCGAGACCCTTTTCAAGCCTCGTCCTTCCCAAATAAACCCTAAAAAAATTAAACCCACCCCCTAAACTAACCTATGCTAAACCTAGCTAGGGTGAGGTTCATTACCGAATTTAATGAGGTTCATTTACCAATTACTTAATGTGGTTAATTTTAATCTGGTAATTTACAAGTGAGGTCTCGATTTTTGAGTTACCTTGGAGGCATCAGCTCCTCCATTAGTAGAAGCCTCTGATTGGTCGACCATCGATGTGGAATATGTGGAATGGGTCAAGTTTTTGGTAGCATCCTAGGTCAAATTTTAATATTTACCTCTCAGAGCTCTCAAATTTACTATTAATGTCAGGTAAATAATGAATTTTTCAAAAGCAAATCCTTATATATACTTTTTGAATTTGGGTCAACCCACGACTGACAACCGTGGTCCCCAAATTAGGGTTTTACGACCATGACTTTGAGCCACGATCAAGGAAATTTCCCGTAGTTGATAGGCATGATCAATGAGCTACAATAAATGCTCCCAATTCCCACCATGGAGAGCCTTAAAATGTCAAAATAAAATTGTTCATCAGACCAGAAGTGCATAAAAAAATATAAAATAATCTAAATAAGCCAAACAAAGCACAATGACATTGGAAAATGTCATCATAAGGCAAAACAAAATAATTGGTTGAGATTACAAAGTACATTCAACCGAGGTCATCGCTATGGAAATCCTTTCTTAGAATACCGCACCTCTCAGCCAATAAAACAAATTCAATTCAAAATTAACAAAAAAACAAATAAATCAAAAGTCAAATGTGCCTCGTATTCAGTTATTTACCCTATACACTTGGCGGTTGCAATGACTTGCGATCCATGCAATCCGACAAGATGAGTAAATTACCATAAGGACATTTGGGGTAAATTCATCATCATGGAATTGTTATGCTTCATTTCAATCCCTAAGAAGGCCTTGACGGCTAGACTGCTCCAAGGGAACGAGATATTCATCGTAATTCTCCTATGATATTTTTAGCATATCATCGACAATATGATTCAACACATGCCTAATCGGGATTGTCTTCATTTTGATTCCCTAAGAAGGCCTTCATGGCTGGACCACTCCATGGGATAGAAATAGGCAATTACTATTAACAGTTGCAATCATAGCTGATTAGGCCTTGCCAAGTATTCAAATGCTAAATCTTAATTTGTTCAAGATCATTCATAGTGGTCAAGCGACCTCGTCGCTTCATTTATTGTCATTACCCTCATCGACTCATCGCTTGAGGGGGTAGTCATAATATCAAATCATAATCAAATTCAACAGAATATCCCTTGATCATAGATCCCTTGATCTTGTCAAAATTGCGTTCATCTTACGAATCATTGCCAAAGACTATCATAAGCTTACCCTTCTGCTAGGGAAAATAGCATATATGATAGTTTGTTTGTAGCTCTCCTCCTTTCGGTTATATAGGCCTAACTCCTATTGTAGCACCAAAGCTACCCGAATGTCTGATGATGAGTGCAAACCCTTTCAAATTAAGCCTTTCATCGAGTTGGAAGCAATGATTCTAGGATGCACGTCCTCTTTGCAGGACTTGGGCATCTAATGTTGATCAGACTAATGATCATCATGCAACCTACGACATCATTTTAGGAGGTCTATTTTTGCTCAGCGTTGTTCGATCTCACAATGCATCTCAAAAGGGGCATCTGTAGACACCTAAAACGCGTCATGCCGAGGTGACTACTCATATGGGACATGCTAGAAGACCATATGGAAGACCTTGGACAAATCCAAGGTATAGCAGTGGTTTTTACCACTCAATTTGGGCACCTTTGCCTAGTCAGTGCTAGCCGCTGCTGACACCCATGGTTAGCAGTGCTCACCATGCATGTCATCCATGGTCAACACTCAAAATCAGTTGGCCTTCATCCGACCCAAAATCGGTTGCAATGGCCAATTGGTTGCGGATTGGAGCGGTTTGAGTGAGGAAGGTTTTGGATCCTTCCATCCAACAAGCTCAACCACCCAATCTTGATCTTAGCTTCCTCATGAAGCTACTCCTAGCCCTTGGCAATTGCTATATAATCCCCCTTCAAATTGGGGAAAAGAGAGAGAAGCATAATCAATTGAGTAGTGAAGCCCTATCGAATTGCATAACCACTCACATGCATTGATAGGAATACTTTTGCTACCCAATTGGAGATCACATTGCCATGGAGGTCCTAGGAGGATAGGAGAGCCAAGAAATGCTAATCCATGCAATCCATGCACTCACTGAGCAATTCAACCACCAAATCTATCAGAGGACACAGAGGCGACCCTTGACCATCAATTTGGCAAGGAGAATCAGAGAATTGGCCCTGATTTGGAGGGTAAACTTACTTCAATCTCCGTCGTGGCTATCAACCGTGGTGAATAGTGCCCCCTGCATGAATGACCCGTGGTTAGCAGGTGATCCTTGATCTCCTTGTTCTCAATTTTGCATTTTGTTTAACTAGATTAGATTAATCATTTTGTAGGTTTAATTTAGTATTCTAGAGATATTTGATCGATATATTAGGTGTTAATTGCAATTTCCCTTCATTATTGTAGTGTAGGCATAATGAATATTTTTCATGCTTTCATGTCTTCAATTGGTTAATTAGGAGCTTAGATAGATTAATCTTAGTTTCTTTCATGTTTCTAATGGCAGATTATCATGTTTTAGATCAATTTACATGTACTAAATCACTTTCTTGATTTCTTGATTATCATGTTATCTTTTGTGCAAATATCCTTTTAAAGCCTCATCAAGAGAGGCCTCCTTTGTTTTTAATGTTTCTTGTTGTTTATTGCACGCAGGACTAACAGGGTTTTGGGATGCAAGGCAACAAATACCTCTAATCATGGAGAAGAGGGTCATCGACACCCTAGAGCAGTTCGTGTCACCCTGGAAGGCATTTTGATTGCATCTACCCTTGAGAGGGATTTGAAACTCTATTGTAATTGATGTATCAAATGGGTATCCCTAAGAGGGACGAATATGTAACTTGGCTTCATTGAAATTAATAAAAGGATTCTTTATATTTGTTTCATTTCTTGTTGTCAACTTATGTTTTCCCATTTGTGCTTATTTCATGAATTGCAATAGATAGATTAGATAGCAAGAGCCTTTTTGGTGGTTACAATAGGTCTGACCAACTAGGCAAAGTTACGAATTTGACTATAAACTAGATTTACCCAATAAATGATTTGATACTTTTGATTGATGAGAGTAACGGTAACTTTTAAACTATTTTTATTTTATAATGTTCAATGGCAAGATCTTCTTTCAATGCCACATGACCTAGGATCTTATTGGATTTGTAGAGAAGTTATTATAGGTCCCAGCATTCAGGATCAAATGTAAATTATAGAAAATATATATGAAGGATTAATCATAGAATAATATCAATGCATACAAATCTATGATCAATATAAATCTAAGACATTCATGAAATTACAATTATATTTCAGAATAGTACTCACAATAATATTGATCAAATATACAAGATTTGTACATCATTTTTCATTACAATACATGGAGCTTTATCTCCATAATATAACTCTTGGATATGACTCTTCAATACTTGACTATTGCTCTCCTTACATATCTAGGAGATGCAACCTTTCCTATTCCACACATAAGACAAACCTCTCATATACCTTGGCTTTACCTCATACCACATATATGTGACTTTACTTGCATATTTGACATATATACACATGACACATTGCACACACCTACACGCTCTACTTGCACACCTTACTACATGACACTTGGACTCATCCTACACATTGACACATACTTAAGGAGAAATATAAATCACACACCTAAACTAATAACACACACCCTAATATATTACATGACCAAATAATGTAATATCTCAATCACCCCTTGTGTTATATTATTTGGTTTTTGAATACTTTAGTCTTCAAATTTTGATTTTGGTCCTCATTCTTCGACTCTAGCTCTGACACTACTTCAATATCTAATTTTTAATATTGCTACTATTTCCTATGCATGTCATGGTAGGTAATCAATTACACATTATAAAATAACCTACTTTAATGTAGAAATAATTTTAACTCACAAATGAATTTTTTTAATTTTCCAACTTCAAATTTTCTATTATCTTCCTTTTAAAAAAAAAACCTCCCCTTATATGTACCATAATTAAAAAACTTAATTTTTCACTTTAATATTTTTTTATTCCTTATAACTCCCCTTAAAAAATAATTAATTAGAAAATCCCCTTTTTAATATATATTTTTATCTTTTCTCCAAAATATTTTCCTTGTAAATTTCCCAACCCATTAAACTCATGCACATATATTTTAATTTTCCAACTTTCTCTTGACATCCATGCAAGAATTGAATAATTTTTTTTTTTTTCTTTTTGTCCTTTTAGTTTTTTTATGTTTTTCCGCTCCATAATTCATTTAAATGAATAACATTGTTATAATATTTATATATTGTGTCCATTAGCTTTAACAAATCCCTTGAATCCAATTTTATTTTATTAGATTTGAATATGGATTATTCCATGTACGAATCTGATTCCAACTCAAAAACAAACACTACTGCACCTTTTTATGGCTTTGAAGGTGCATGCAAAACAAAAACTACTATACATTTTTCTATAAATATTTATCTTTTCATATTTTGCATATACAATAATGGGAATAATCTTGTCCTATTTGGGAGATAAAAAAACTGTTTATAAAAAATATTTGCACTTATATCTCACACTTCCTTCAACAATAAATCATGCAATCAAAATTCTACTTATAACCCCCAACTAAAATATACTTGGCAACCACTAATTAAAAACAAATAGCAAAAAGTATGAAGTATTGTGTGTCTTGGTGCTCATGCACTATCTTCTTACACTTGGCACTTGCATGTAACTATTGAATGTTACTTCCTAATTTTGTATTGTTCACTCTTTCTTTATTAGGTAGGAAATGTTATAGATGATTCCTCATTAGGCTGCTTCATATTTCACCAGACTATATTCCTTAGGTGCAAATGAAAGGCATTATTCCTCCTCGATTTTTTCTTTCTAGAAAAAAAGAACCTTGCACCAGCAAGGTCAACGCTTCCCTCCTTATAGAAGTATCATTGACATTGTCCATATTCAATTTACTTTAGGTGAAAATGCTCTCATTCATAGAATTTTAGCTCATAGGATTATTATTTTTCTCTTCAATTGATTTATAAATCTAGTAATCTATTTTAATGTGTTGGTCTTTATTTTCCTTTCAATGTTTGCTCTTCTCTTGGCTAATTTATTCTCTTATTGTGTATGCCCATAAGGCTTCTAATATCAACGCCCTTTCATATGTTCTTTGAGCTCACCATGCTTTATTTTCATAGTAGGCTGCTATATTTCTCTTGTCTTCCAATATCTATGCCTTTCTAGATGTTCTTCAATCTTTTCTAGTTTAGATTTTACAAGCTACAATCTTTTTGTGTGTGCCCACTTGTTTAATATGAAGACTATTTTCTCACAACACTTTATGTCATCTAATATCAAATTTAATATCTCTTTTTTTAAGCGATATAATATCACAATCAACCAAAAAATAGAATTTTTTCTCAATAATTTTAATCAATTCACCTTCAATGTGAGATGTCTTCAAATCAGTTTGAGTCTTTTGCTTTGATTATTATTCAATTTAATTAGATTCATTGGCTTCCTTTTTATCCTTTTTTATTTTGCTACTTCTTCACCTCAAGTGGATTTGGCCACTCTTATCTTAATATCTCTTCTCAAGGATATTATAGTTGGACATATCCTCGACTCAAATGGCTTTTACTACCTCTGAATAATGCTAGCTCTCAGCTATATGGACTAGTGCACGTATCAAGTCCAAAACTTGGTTGCATCACTGTATTTTGTATTTTGAGATGACCTTTGGAACCACACTCAAGGTTGCAATCCTTGGATATCTTGACCTCTAGTATTTCTGCCCATTTTCTTAAAGTTTTATTCAAGCAAATTACTAGTCAATATCAATATCTAAATATCTATTATGATGCCCTATATTTTCAAATAAAAAATCACACAACTATCTTTTTATATTCCATATATATGTTCGGAAATAAAACAATAAATATTCAACTCTGCCAATAAAATTCACACCATAGTTTTCCTCTGATGGTAGCTTTTAAATCTCAACTTATCTCTCTAGATTCTTTAAATATTCACACTAGATTTATTCTTTGATGCTAGTTTTTCACTATGTAACTTTTACCTTCAAATTCATAATAAAATTTCCTTTTAATGCTAGCTTCTAACCAAATATGGATCTTACCACTATGGATTTGATATCACTGTTGAATTTTTAGCTAGGTTATCACAAGATCCAATGTTCAGGATCAAATATAAATTGC
Organism: Wollemia nobilis; assembly: GCA_028583015.1. Lineage (NCBI taxonomy): Eukaryota > Viridiplantae > Streptophyta > Pinopsida > Araucariales > Araucariaceae > Wollemia > Wollemia nobilis. The sequence continues at coordinate 6,953,205 of JAQPPZ010000456.1, forward strand.
AAAATATATATATGAAGGCTTAATCACATAATAATATCAATGTACAAATATATATGATCAATATAAATCTAAGACATTCATGAAATTATAATTATATTTTAGAATAGTACTCACAATAATATTGATCAAATATTTAAGATTTGTACATCGATTTTCATTACAATACATGTAGCTTTGTCTTCATAATATATCTCTTGGATATGACTCTTCAATACTTGACTATTTCTCTCTTCACATACCTGGAAGATATAACCTTTCCTATTACACTCATATTACAAACCTCTCATACCTCTTGGCTTTACATCTTACCACATATATGTGACTCTTCACTTGCATACTTGATACATACACACATGACACATTGCACACACCTACACACTCTACTTGCACACCTTACTACATGACACTTGGACTCATCCTACACATTGACACATACTTAAGGAGAAATATAAATCACACACCTAAACTAATAACACACACCCTAATCTATTACATGACCAAATAATGCAATATCTTAAACAAACCTTCCCTTATTGCACCATGAAAATTGACTTCTTATGGTTCAAGGAGATTCCATTCTCTCTACACCTTCTGAATACTCATTCTATATGTTTAACATGCTTAGCCTTTTTTTAGAAATATCATTCAATTCATTGAGGTATGTGAGTATGATCTTGTCTATAAATCTTGAAAATACAACATCCATGGATCTATAAAATAGATCATTTCTATTGTGTAATCCAAAATGCTTTCTTTATGTAAAGGTCCTATTTTATAGTGAAAGTTGTCTTATGTTGATCATCATTTTTTACCCATATCTATTTGTATCCATAGGAACCACAAAGCAAAGACAACATTAGGACCTATATGGTTTAATTAATTGATGGTTGTGGGTACTAATTATTCAAAGAAGACTTGTTTAAATTATTAAAATCAATGCATAATTATATATCCTCATTCTTCTTGTAGTTAGAAAGTGGGTTTTTCACCCATCTAAATTATTTATGGAAAATATGATTTGTACCTATTGAAATTTAAGGAGTTTCTTTTTTATTACTATGTTGTTTTTTGGATTGATAGGTTCTTGTCTTTATTAGAATGGTCTAGTCCTAGGTTCTTTCTTGATAGTATGTTCAACGATATTTTTATCATATAATTTTAGGTCTTCATATGTATAGGCAATGATGTCTCCATACTTTCCACATAATTATTTAGAAAAAATTCTTCTTCTTTGGTATATTCCTTCCCTAGAACCAAGTTCTTTCCTTTGACAATTCTAGATAGATGGTAAGAAGATGTCTTTACTTTGATACTTAGCCCTTTAGAGGTATAATCAGGATTGAATAAGCTCTCTAGTATGATTAAGCCTTTTAGAATTTAGTTAGCCTTTAGTTGGATTACCCCATCCTTAATTTCATCTCCAAATTTATTTTTGTATTCTATATGTTGAGATTCTTTGATAAGTAATTATATGATTTGTTCATTATTGTTAAAAATTTGCTATTAATCCTAATTATCAAGAATAGACAATCTAAATACTGCCTCAATATCTTTTGTCTTATCCCACATGTATATAGTTGGTCAAATTTGATAGCTATAGAATCCAAGTTAACTACTTTGGCATTCAATTCCTTAGGGATTAATTTAAGCTCATAGGTGCTAAAAATTCCAATAGATCCTAGACTATATGTTTGTAGATTTTAATATCTCATTTTTATTAGCATATTATGAGTTGACCTAATTTATAACTAATTTGGATGTGCCAAAGACCCTTATGATCTTAATACCCATCATTTTATATTTTGCCAAGCCCATACAAAGTGCTTTGTATTCAACAACATCATTAGTGCAATCAAACAACCTACAAGCATAGTTTAGTTGAGCACATTCAGGATGAATTAACTATATATAGTCCTAGCTATATTTGTGTTTGTGCACCATCAAAATACATCATCCATATATCATTTGATCCTTAAGCTCATTTGCTAGTCAAAATGGGCATATTAATAGGTTCATAAGATATTAGGTAATTCCTTAATTTAGGTTCTTCAAAATTTACTATTGGACCATCATCTTCTTGTAGGATGCCTATGATCAAATCAAAATTCAAAATAATTTCACCTTCAACTGGTTCATTTATAAATTTGGGAATTTTATTCTAGTTTACCACCCTGTCATCATCAAGCTTATGCAAGAAGTAGTTTCATGGAGGTTCATTTTTAATTTTGATGATTTTTCTATCCCTAGGCAACTTCATGTGTGTGTAGTCCATTTTCAAGTATCAATACCCTAATAGATTTTTATTCTATTCCATTGATAACAATATCCTGAATAAAAAGGGAGATCAATGATAATAACCTCTTTAACACTACTAACTCTAGGTTCCTCACCACTATCATGCTTAATACTTCAAGAATTTCACAACATTTACCCTAGTACCATATAAATAGGATTTTTGGTAGTTTAATTATATGATAGTCCCATCTCTTTGCACACCTCCTTTGTCATGACGATTACAACTACTATAGAATCCACTATATAAATCCTTAGTAAATAATTTTCTATATTTAAAGTAACATAGAATGGTTGTGGGTTCAATGTCCTTGGTTTATGAGTATTTAATATATCAATTATATTTATTTAGATATCTAATGGATTTTTTTTTGTTAAATTTTATTAATCTATCAGACTGGGATATATGTGTTGCTATACCATAACTTTAGCTTTGGTATAGATCCTTTCTTGTTCTTTGATGATTTCTTGAAGAAGATATCTTTGTATTTAAAATGCTATAGCTTCCAACATACTAACCATGGTTGGTGTTCTTTTCAGTTCTATAGTAATCTTGAATTTGAATTTAGTAGTGTTGCTTATTTTATCAAGTAAATAATATTATAATGGTGGGTTTTTTAACAAGGTCCCCAAAACCTATTATTTTTTAGTTATACAATGTAATTTTCTATATTGTCTAGTTATAATCTCATGTCCTTCATTTTTCAGGGATGGGTACTTTAACTATTTGTTAGATTTCTTAGCTTCTCTGTTTCATTTGCTTATTAGTCACCACTACCTCATCTTAGGTTTCTTTTCATTATTTGGTGTAGTACTATTTTATGGGGTTGTTATTGGTGAATTTTCTATACCTTTTCCTATGTAATGGATTCCTTAGATGTCATTTACCCCTCGTATTTTACATGTAAATTTCGTAATCCCTTTTTAACACTATAGTGTTCATACTTGATTTGGTTTACTTCTTGTTTGATTCTTGCTCAACAACTACCTTTCTTTTTATCCTAGTTCCAACCCCATTGTTTTTTGATTAGCATATACAACACTATATTTAAATGAGAAATATTCATCTTCTTCCAACAGGGCAAAGTTTGTAAATACTATGTTATTTGGATTTGGTAATGCTAAGACTAATTTTTGGATTGAAGATAGTAGCTAATAAATTAGTTCATTTTCATGAATGGTTAATTTACAACTAGTATTACTTGATCTAAGGCTATAACCTATTGTTATTAGAACTACTGGTTATACATCTATGTATAAGTATTTCTCATAGCTATAATACGTTCAATAGGAGTATGCCCAACATTGCAAGAAAACACCATAAGGTATTCATATATGAATTTATATTAATCATGTTATTTTGGACTTGTTTCTCAACTGCTTGGAACTTTATTAAGGGACCTAGTCCTTTGTGAGATATAGAGTTATTCATTATTGACTTAACTTCTATCATCCACTACTTTTCCTCTTCTTCATATCGGTGTGATTTAGCAATGTTTTTATCATTTCCATTATTTTAACTATTTTCCTATTTGAAATGTCATCTCAAATCTAAGATGGAGTAATGGTATCATTATTTCAATTATTTATCTCTTTAAAATATCATCTTAGCTTTGAGTGTTGGAAATTTGAGCATGTTGTGTTGTCATTGATGTCAAAAGGTTTGATGTCCTAAGTTGATGGAAATATTTGTGAGAATATTCTTCAAAGGGCACATGAGGCATGAGGCAGCAAGAAGAAAGAAAAGCCTTCTCCATGATGGTATTGAAAAATAAAAGGGTCAAGTTGATTTACCATGGTGGTATTTGAAAAAGGAAAAATAAAAAGGTCTATATGATTTACCTTGGTGGTAATTTTGCAAAAGAAAAAGGTTAAATTGATTAACTATGGTGGCAAAAGTTTTAACCTAAGAAAAGGCCCTAAGAGAAATTATAATATTTAAATCCCTTGGATTTAAATTATTATAATTAAAATATAATATTTTATTGGTGCCAAAGGTTTGAAAATTTGAGCGTCGACGTCAACGTTAATGCCAACCATTGCATATAAATATTGGATGCTAAGGTGGTTAATAAAGTGTGTTCGTGTGTTGAGAAATTCGTGCGCCCAAGATCGTCGTTCGATTCACGATGGAGAGGAAGAAGACATCAATTTTTGGAAGTCGAGGTAGAGTAAAGGACAAGGAGTAGGGGCTCCAAATTTCTATTCCATTCAGGATAGGTAGCCCCTAGATGACTGTCTTGTTCGAGATGCGGTGGATAGGTGATAAGGTTTTGTTTGAAGTTTTATTTTGCACCGGTGGTAGAGGACAAGAAGGAGCACGTGCTCCTTGGGTTTGTGTGGGTAGCTAGCCCACGTGGTGTTTGCCCTTGTGCTAGGGATGCCAATGAGGTCGTAGGTTCAGAAGCAATGATAACGCTTGAAGGTAGAATTAATTTTTTATAAAGGTATGCATGTTGTGCTTGGTTAAGGAGTTATAAGGGTTAATAAATTTTATCATTGTGATATGAAATGGTTAGGGAGTTATAAGGTTAGTAAAGTGATTTGATTTTTATTTTAGAAAGGGATGAAAGGTGAAATTTCAGATTATTAATACTTGGTTGATGCATGAGATAAAGTGATAATTTCTTTGATCTTATTGAAATTTGAAGTGCATTATTTTTGTTTTCATAAGGAGGTATAAGGTGTATATGTGAAATTCATGTGTGTAATTTCTGGTTTGTTTTATTGAGCATTATTTTGCATGAAAGAATAGGAGTAATAAGGTGTAAAAGTGATTTGATATTTTATTGTAATTTTTGTATGGTGAAATATCTTTTGAGAAGAAAATTCATATGGATGTATTGAGAGAGTATTTTGATATCTAACTCTTGAAGTGGCATTAGAAAGATCAATTATTTATGAGACAGGTTTTGAAGATATATCTCCATAAGAGCAAATTAAGAGGTATGGGCACATCATTCCTTGTTTAAAGTGTTTTGTTGAAGTGAATATTTTGGAACATAAGGTGGAGAGAAAAGGATTGTTTGATAAGCATTGTTGGAAATATTTGAGTTAGGTTTTGAGACCTACATTGTGCATCTTTGTTGAAAGAAAGTGGAAACACCTAGTTTAGGGTTTGTGAGAAAATTGTGATTCATTGTTTGAATGAATGTGTGAAGCTTTTGAGCATTGGTTTTGAGTGATATTGAAAGTGAATGTGCAAACATTAGAAATCATATTTGTGAAAGCAAGTGTGTGCATCAAGAAGATAGGTGTCATGTGCTAGACTAGATCTATCTTCAAAAGAGCAATAAATGTGAGACATGTGAAAGCGACAGACTTAATGATTGAGTAGAACATATTGAGTTTTTGATAGAGCATATCATTCTCTATATGTTCCAGAGGTTAAATGAATTCTGAGTAGAATATATCTATTTGAAGAAAGCATTTTTGAAAAATATATAAGCTTGGTTTGTGTGCAAGGTTTGGAAATATTTGAGTAGGTTAAGTGAGCAACATTGAGGAAGATTTGAGCAAGTATTTGAGAAGACTTGAGGATAGAATTGAGCAAGTCTTTGAGAAGACTTGAGGGTAGATTTGAGCAAGTCTTTGAGAAGACTTGAAGGTAGATTTGAGTAGAGTCTTTGAAGAGATTTGAGGAGATTTGAGCAAGTCTTTGAGAAGGCTTGAGATAGATTTAAATAGAATTGAGAGCAGGTTTGATTGAATTGATCAAGCTTTGTGTTAAGGCTTGAGGTAGATTTGAAATAGAATTGAGAGTAGATTTGTTCAAGATTTATGTTAAGGCTTGGGATAGATTTGAGATAGAATTAAGAGAAATTTTCAAGCTTTGTGTTAAGGCTTGGGGTAGATTTGAGATAGAATTAAGAGCATATTTGTGAGCAGAGTTAGAGTAGATTTATGCTAGACTTGGGATAGATTTTGGTGTAGATTTGAGATAGAGTTGAGAGTAGGATTTGGAGGTGATAGAGAAAAGAGGACAATAGTCTCCAGTGGATAGAGATCCATCAACTAATGTAATGGGGACAGAGGTCTCCTATGGAGAGAGATCCACAAGCTATAGTAGTGGGGATAGAAGTCTTCTAGAAGATCACCAAGCTAGAGCAAGGGGATAGAGTTCTCCTATGATAGAGATCCAAACAAGAAGGGAAAGAGTTCTCCTATGGAGTGAGATCCATGAACCAACTAGGAAGATAGAGTTCTTCTATGGAGAGAGATCCATGAACCAATTGAGGAGATAGAGTTCTCCTGGATCAAGTTCCATGAACCAAATCAAGGGGATAGAGTTCTCCTATGGAGAGAGATCCATGAATCAGAGCAAGGGGAAAGAGTTCTCCTATGGAGAGAGATCCACAAATTAGAGCATAGGGGATTGGTGTCTCCTTTGGATAGAGGTCCATAAACATTGTAATAGGGAATTGATTCCCAAGATATTTTGTTGAGAAAATTTAGAAGAAATATTTTCTCCGTGGAGTAGCCCACATTGGGTGAACCATGTTAAATTTGTGTCTCTCTTGTGTGTGATGATTTATGCATTGCTTTGATTACTTCTATTGATATTGCCATTGATAATATTGGATAATATTGTTTGGGAAAGAAAAGTAAAAGTTGATCTTATATTGTTCACCCCCTCTCAGTATAAGCTTGTGTTCTTCAATTGGTATCAGAGTAGGTTCCTTCGAAAGAGTCTAACAACTTGAAGGAAGATATTATAGGAACATAGATGGCATATCAGAATGGATCTTCATCAAATAAGGTACCATTGTTCGATGGGAACAATTATGCTTTCTAGAGCATAAGAATGAAGACTTACTTGATGGCACAAGGATATGAGACATGGCAATCAGTTGAGGATGGGTTCACACCTACAACTAATCCTCCCATAGATAAATATGGTAAGCTATTACATGTGAATAATGCCAAGGCTATGAATGGAATCTTGAGTGGATTACGTGAAGCAGAATTTGTGAAAGTTATGCATTGCAAATCAGCAAAAGAGATATGGGATAAATTGAAGCAAACCTATGAGGGAAATAAAAAGGTCAAGATGGAAAAACTACAAAATCATAAGAAAAGGTTTGAATATTTGAATATGGAAGATGAGGAAGACATTGCTACATACTTACTTCATGTGGATGAGATTGTTAATACCATGCATGGACTTGGATTTGAAATTGAAGACTCCAATGTTGCTCAGAAAGTTTTAAGGTCACTTCCTATAAGGTATGATGGAAAATTTTCAGCTATAGAAGAGATGAGAGATATTGATCAATTGACTATGGATGAGTTACATGGAATTCTCATAGCTTATGAGATGAGAATAGTAAAGGATCCCAACTCCAAGAAAGAGGTAACTTTCAAAGCATCAAAGAAGACAAAAGATAAGAAACCAGAATCAAGTGGTGAGTCAAGCAGTGATGAAGAAGCTAACTATGGTAGAAGAAACAAGAAGGACTCAAGAAAGCACAAAGGTATGAAAATAGTGAAATGTTTCAATTGTGGAAATTTTGGTCACTATGCATCTAATTGTCCAGAAGCTGGAAGTAGTAGCAGTGAAGAGAAACAGGATCATAAGAAAAAGGAAGGAGGAAAATCTAGGTATGAAAAGAAAAATAGGTATGGTCAAAACAAGCATGAAAAGAAGTTCTTTCAAAGGCACAAGAAGAGTTTCTATGTTAATAAGGGAAGCAAGGCTTCAAGTGATAGTGATGAAAGACCCTCAGATAGTGAAGAAGAAGAAATTATATTTTTGGCATTAGAAGAGGAAGAAAATGCTCCTGTTGAAGATAAAGTTGAAAAGTGTGAAGATGCTCTTGAAGACCAAGAAGTAGAACAAGATTCAAAAAATGAAGAGGAAGGCACAATAGATCTAGAAGCAGAACTTATTGTTGCTCTCAGAGAATTGAAAAAGGTTAGAAAGCAGAATTCAAGACTAAAGGCTCAAGTTCAAGAATGTGAGGAAGAAAAAGGAAAGCTTATACAAGACCTGACAAACTCAATAGCTAAGGCAAGGAGACTTAAAGAGGTCATGAGTGAAAAGTTAGAAGTAAAAGAGTTAGAATGTGAAAGATTAGAACATGAGGTAGTTTCACTAAGGATGGAAGTAAAATATTCTAAGGACAAGCTACATAGGTTTGGGAAAAGTTCAAAAACTTTGGATAAGATTATCAATGCACAAATATCTTCATCTATCAAAACAAGACTTGGTTTTGAAGAAGGACAAGGGAAACAAGAAGAAGGGTCAAGCTCAAGCTCAAAAGAGGAAGAAGTTTCAGAGGAAGAGAGTGAAGGAGAAATTGAGACTTATGAGGATAAGTTGAAGAATAGAAGCTTCACTAAGAAAGGAAACAATGCACAAACAAGGAACAAGGATCATCACAAAGAAGAAAGGACTAAGAGACCAGTGGGCTCAAGACAATATTTCTTCAAAGGATGTTGTTTTTCATGTAATCGGTTTGGTCACAAGGCTATGCATTGTAGGGTTCATGAAAAGAAGGAATATGGTTTTACTAAGAGGAACTTCAAATATGGATATCTCTTTCAAGGGTATTGCTACTCTTGTAATCGATTTGGTCATAAAGCAATCCACTGTAGGGTTCATGACAGAAATGAGTATGGCTTCACCAGGAGGAACTTCAAGATATTTGCACCTTCTAAGAACTACAACATTAAGTGTTACAAGTGCAATAATCTAGGGCATAAGGCCAAGTGGTGCAGAACAGAGTTTCCAGAGCTTCCAGAGATAAGCAAGAACAGGGACACTCAAAAGGGTATGTTGAGAAAGAAGGTTGACAAAGAAAAAGAGCATTGTATGCTGGGAGTAGATTTACTCCCACCCCAAAATTAATCACCTCAAGGAGAGGAGGTGGGGAGGGGGTTGAGCTAAGAGTCTTATATTTAGCCCCAAAGGAGTCCCTTTGCCATTGATGTCAAAGGGGAGAGATTTGAGTAAGGGGAGAGCATTCAATAAAGGGGAGCATATTTGGAATCAAATGGTTTGGAAAAAGGAATTTTAGAAAAGGGTTGCCATCAATGACAAAGGGGGAGATTGTTGGAAATTTGAGCATGTTGTGTTGTCATTGATGTCAAAAGGTTTGATGTCCTAAGGTTGATGGAAATATTTATGAGAATATTCTTCAAAGGGCACATGAGGCATGAGGCAACAAGAAGAAAGAAAAGCCTTCTCCATGATGGTATTGAAAAATAAAAGGGTCAAGTTGATTTACCATGGTGGTATTTGAAAAAGGAAAAATAAAAAGGTCTATTTGATTTACCTTGGTGGTAATTTTACAAAAGAAAAAGGTTAAATTGATTAACTATGGTGGCAAAAGTTTTAACCTAAGAAAACCCTAAGAGAAATTATAATATTTAAATCCCTTGGATTTAAATTATTATAATTAAAATATAATATTTTATTGGTGCCAAAGGTTTGAAAATTTGAGCATCGACGTCAAATATTAATGCAACCATTGCATATAAATATTGCATGCTAAGGTGGTTAATAAAGTGTGTTCATGTGTTGAGAAATTTGTGCACCCAAGATCATCATTCGATTCACGGTGGAGAGGAAGAAGACATCAATTTTTAGAAATTGAGGTAGAGGAAAGGACAAGGAGTAGGGGCTCCAAAATTCTATTCCATCTAGGTAGGTAGCCCAGATGGTAGCATCCATGGCACTAGGATGTGATAGTAGATAGGTCTCATGTTCGAGAGGTAGGTGATAAGGTTTTGTTTAAAGTTTTATTTTGCATCGATGGTAGAGGATAAGAAGGAGCATGTGCTCCTTGGGCTTGTGTGGGTGGCTAGCCCACATGGTGTTTGCCCTTGTGCTAGGGTACAGAGGCCAACGAGGTCATAGGTTCGAGTAGCGACGATAACGCTTGAAGGTAGAATTAATTTTTTATAAAGGTATGCATGTTGTGCTTGGTTAAGGAGTTATAAGGGTTAGTCAATTTTATCATTGTGATATGAAATGGTTAGGGAGCTATAAGGATAGTAAAGTGATTTGATTTTTATTTTAGAAAGGGATGAAAGGTGAAATTTCAGATTGCTAGTGCTTGGTTGATGCATGAGATAAAGTGATAATTTCTTTGGTCTTATTGAAATTTGAAGTGCATTATTTTTGTTTTCATAAGAAGGAGGTATAAGGTGTATATGTGAAATTCATGTGTGTAATTTCTAGTTTGTTTTATTGAGTATTATTTTGCATGAAAGAATAGGAGTAATAAGGTGTAAAAGTGATTTGATATTTTATTGTAATTTTTGTATGGTGAAATATATTTTGAGGAGAAAATTCATATGGATGTATTGAGAAAGTATTTTGATATCTAACTCTTGAAGTGGCATTAGAAAGATTAATTATTTGTGAGACAGAGTTTTGAAGACATATCTCCATAAGAGCAAATTAAGAGGTATGGGCACATCATTCCTTGTTTAAAGTGTTTTGTTGGAATGAATATTTTTGGAACATAAGGTGGAGAGAAAAGGATTGTTTGATAAGCATTGTTGGAAATATTTGAGTTAGGTTTTGAGACCTACATTGTGCATCTTTGTTGAAAGAAAGTGGAAACACCTATGTTAGGGTTTGTGAGAAAATTGTGATTCATTGTTTGAATGAATGTGTGAAGCTTTTGAGCATTGGTTTTGAGTGATATTGAAAGTGAATGTGCAAACATTAGAAATCAGATTTGTGAAAGCAAGTGTGTGCATCAAGAAGATAGGTGTCATGTGCTAGACTAGATCTATCTTTAAAAGAGCAATAAATGTGAGACATGTGAAAGCGACAGACTTAATGATTGAGTAGAACATATTGAGTTTTTTATAGAGTATATCATTCTCTATATGTTCCAGAGGTTAAATGAATTCTAAGTAGAATATATCTATTTGAAGAAAGCTTTTCTGAAAAAGATATAAGCTTGGTTTGTGTGCAAGGTTTGGAAATATTTGAGCAGGTTAAGTGAGCAACATTAAGGCAGATTTGAGCAAGTCTTTGAGAAGGCTTGAGGATAGATTTGAGCAAGTCTTTGAGAAGACTTGAAGGTAGATTTGAGCAAGTCTTTGAGAAGACTTGAAGGTAGATTTGAGCAAGTCTTTTGAGAATTTGAAGGCTTGAGATAGATTTGAAATAGAATTAAGAGTAGGTTTGATTGCTTGTTAAGGCTTGAGAAATTTGAAATAGAATTGAGAGTAGATTTGTTCAAGCTTTGTGTTAAGGCTTGAGGACAGATTTGAGATAGAATTAAGAGCATATTTGTTCAAGATTTGTGTTAAGGTCTTGGGTAGATTTGAGATAGAATTAAGAGCATATTTGTGAGCAGAGTTAGAGCAGATTTATGCTAGACTTGGGATAGATTTTGGTGTAGATTTGAGATAGAGTTGAGAATAGGATTTGGAGGTGATAGAGCAAAGAGGATAATAGTCTCCAATGGATAGAGATCCATCAACCAGTGTAGTGGGGATAAAGGTCTCCTATGGAGAGAGATCCACAAGCTAGAGTAATGGGGGAAAAGTCTTCTAGAAGATCACCAACTAGAGCAAGGGGATAGAGTTCTCCTGTGGAGAGAGATCCATGAACCAAAGAAAGAGTTCTCCTATGGAGTGAGATCTATGAACCAGATGGGAAGATAGAGTTCTTCTATGGAGAGAGATCCATGAACCAGTTGAGGAGATAGAGTTCTCTTGGATCAAGTTCCATGAACTAGAGCAAGGGGATAGAGTTCTCTTGTGGAGAGAGATCCATAAATCAGAGCAAGGGGAAAGAGTTCTCCTATGGAGAGAGATCCACAAATTAGAGCATAGGGGATTGGTGTCTCCTTTGGATAGAGGTCCATAAACATTGTAATAGGGAATTGATTCCCAAGATATTTTTTGAGAAAATTTAGAAGAAATATTTTCTCCGTGGAGTAGCCCACATTGGGTGAACCACGTTAAATTTGTGTCTCTCTTGTGTGTGATGATTTGTGCATTGCTTTGATTACTGCTATTGATATTGCCATTGATAATATTGGATAATATTGTTTGGGAAAGAAAAGTAAAAGTTGATCTTATATTGTTCACCCCCCTCTCAGTATAAGCCTGTGTTCTTCATTGATATGGAGTAGTGATATCATTTTTTTAGGTGGATATGGTAAATTAGGCAATTAGGATTGGAAAGATATGGAAATTGGAATATTTTGCCAAAAAAGAGTCACCATATAGGGAGAATTGGTAAATTTATAGACAAGTATGTATGAGGATAGTTGGGCATTTAGTATTGGTGTTATGGTGTGAGTAGGTCCTAGAACTAATGGATTTTGGTCTATATGGGATGCATAATCCATGAGTAGGGCATGAGGTAACTTTTCCACTCTAATAAGGATATCTTCTACATAGTCCACTTCCTCAAAATCTATAGCTAAAGTAACATTATTAGTATTAGAATACATTATTGCTAAATTAAATTATAGGTATTTTACATAATATTGCAAATATTATTCCTCATTAGGATGCACATATGGTGGAAATAATTAGATTATCCTATGGACCTAGTCTTATAATCATGAATATTTTCTTGGGGTTGTCTTTGCATGGTATTTAGTTATAGAGGAACTTCAAATTCATCGTCTATATTACCAATTCTCTTTATAAAATGTTGTATAATAGAAGCCCATTTGGTAACTAATTTATCAAGAAAACCCTTATTCCAAAAAGTAAATTTACCCCTTAATGAGTAAGCATACCACGATATACTCTTCTTGATTATAATATACCAATTTTAATGTGTAAAAATTTTTGAGGTGATCCAAAGCTACCTTACTTGCATTCCTATAAAATGTAGGTAATGGCTTTATAGCAACAATTGTAATAGGAGACTAGGCGATGAATTTCAAAGGTCCTTGGAAAGTCTACTCAAGGAGCTAATTTTAGGGCCTAGCTAGCATAGGTGCTCAATAGCATTGTGGAACTTGCCTATATTGCATTGGTGGTAGATATTGTATTTTTCCCTAAGATGGGGTGACATATGCTTGAGGTATATGTATTGGACTATTTGTTATTGGGGGAACCATATGGATTCTATGGGACAACACAATATTGTGGTAGAAATTGAGGGTTTGAATTTTACACCAAGGTTGGATTATAAGCATAATTTTGATTAGGTATTACTTGTAAATTATGCATAGTAAAAGGGTTTTGTAAGCCATACTATTGATTAAGCAAAGACATATTTTGCTTTAAATTTTACATTGGACTATATGTTGGAGGTAATATTTTTATTTGGAAAAGTACCTTGGATTCCTTATGTCCTATTTAACTAGGTGGTGCTTGCCAATTCTATACAATACCTTGGATTGATATTAGTGGGTTCATTTATCATAAAACATTACTAATATTCATGTTAGATGGATTTTACTAACCTTGTGGTGGAGGTTGGTTCAAATGGATCACCATGTTTAAAGCATTTTCTTATTTACTTGACACAGACAATGAATGACTAATAATAGATCTTATAGAGGGTTATCTTTGAGAATTCAAGGATGATGAAGGTTAAATTATCTCAATTTGTAAACTTGGAAATATTGATGGTTGAAAAGTTTGAATATTTTGAGGACTTGCCATAGTAGTAGATTGTCTAGAGAGGAACCTTATTTGGTTTGTAGGCTATGATGTGTTTGGTAAGCTTATGATGTTTGGGGTATTTCATACTAAGAGTTTATGATTACATTTGTAATGGTAGATTCCATGGAGGTCAAGTTTGATCAACACTAGTAGAGCGAAGTCATAAATTTTGCAACTACTAAGGAATCCTGCTTCTATCAACCAAGATAAATATGGGGGTACGGATGAAGTATTTCTAATTTTATTGGTTGAATTTTCCATTGATTCCATTTATTTTAATATTTTTGGAAGTTGATCATTGGCTTCATATATTCACATGATGGTCATGTTCTTCCTCTAGGACTATATGATCTTAACTAGACAAAATTCTTTGTTAAATTATTATCTTTGAGCATGTACTCATTAGCCTAGAATATATCTCATTTGTACCTACATTGAATTTTTTTTTGTTAAAAAAATTAAATTTTCAATAGAGAAGTGAATCACTCCTTAAAATTAGCAAATCATTTCAAAATGACCTAGAAATATTCTTGAAAAAGAAAAATTGAACAAATTACTCTTTTTTGAGAAAAGTGAATTGCTTCCTAAAACTAAGTGATTTGCGTTTTGAACACTCAGAAAATGTTTGAGAAAAATGGAGTGATTCATGGATTGGGTAGTTTGCTTTTCAAAGGTGGGTGATTTATTACTTTAACATTTAGATAAATTTTTAGTTTTGTAAAAATAAGTGAATTGCTTAGTGGATTGAGATAACTATTTATCCAACGAAAACTTTATAAAATCTAGTCAAAATTTGTAAGTCTCTCTTTGTTAGTAGAAAATTCTAATTTTAATCCAAACATGAAGTTATTTTTCAATTTTGGCGAACTTCTGCTCTTGCTTCACAAAAAAAATTATTTGGTATTTTTTTGAATTTTGTAATAGTGTCATCATTCCTTAAAGCACCTATACATTTACAAGAAAATTTTGAAATATAGATTCAACTTAACTCTATTAGATCCAACATTTTAAATAGAGGGACTAGGCTTGGTTTTAACATGGAAATCAAGCCCTTTAACCCATGAGGTATGCTATAAATACTATTAATATTTTTTGAAACATCTAATTTCTTATATGCTTGACATATCAATTTCAACAAAATTGGAAGAAGAAAAATTCCCTCTATTGACCTTAGCATTTAGACTATCTCCCCACTATCCTTGCTAATATAATCTAAAATAACCTAAAACAAGCACAATAAATTAAATACATGAAGGGAACAACACGAGAGGCTAAAGTAAATTGCATGAAATAAAATATGGTCATATCCATAGCCAAAATATTATGTGATTCATCAACACATGAATAGATTGAATAACAACAATGTGTCCCAATGCATATGGAATTGAAATAATATAATAATAGGATTAAAAAAAATGAAATAAAAGTGTCATAATCACTACGTATTGCAAATAAAAAAGAGTAGTGCCATAATTAGAAAGTAAATGTCATGTATAATCTTTCTATTATTCAAAACTTAGAGCATGAGTACAATGTGGAATACACAGAGTGTAGCTTTGAATTCCTCAAGGGCTAAAATATGTTTACAATGGATCCCATAGATCCTATTTATAGGAAATTTTCACCTAGGATTTACCTAGGATAAGAAAATTCTACTCCTAATATATCTACTCATGTAGGGAATATTTAGTAAAATTATATACCATTAAATATTACATGCCTATAAAATCATCCTTAAACTACTTAGAAGCCTTTTGAATGGACTTTGACACCATAAAAGGATAAAAATATTGTTTTTAAATTCGTTGCCTTAGCATCTATGCTTCCTTATCTTGATTAGCATGATTATGAGTGATTCACTCTAAGAAATAAGTGATTCGCTACTTGTAGAAAAGTGGTTCACTCATGGGAGCTATTCACTTGTTTAAAACTAATTGTATGCAAAGAAAATTGCTTATTGACGAGCATATTGCACCTTAAATGTTATACTAACATTTTTCATCCATGGACCCTAAAGAAGATGTTTTGAAGGTTTTAATTATTATATTATTTGATTTTCAAACTTCTTAGTCATAAAAAATTATAAGGTAGCAACTAAGTTATTATAAGCAAATATCAAATTTTATTTATTTATTTATTCTAAAAATTAGGTATGATCCATATTTAAGATGATGAATACCTTAATATTTCCATTAAAAATTATGTCAATCCTTTTTATCGATTGATCCTTAAGTATGTATTACTTTAATAATGATGATCCTTGGGTTGAGAAGCTATTATGATAAATTCTAAAAGAAAAAGAAATTATATCACAAAACCCTAGGTGTTACCTACTTAAAATATGAAAACGATCATATGATTCCCATACAAATTTATCAATATTTGTATCCCGTAAAACCTATATGTGATATGTCCTAGAGATTAGGATTATTATTGAAATTTAAGTTCCTCCTACACCAGAGGAGGGTCCAAAATCTAACCCATGAAATCTTAAGAGTGAAAAATAATATTATAATTTAATGGATTTTATTTCCATAATCCACCTCCCAACAATGCCAATGATCTTATTGCCATGTGTTCTAGAATTTTATATTATTGTAAAGGCAACTATGATGTTATATAGTCTCTTTTATAATTTTATGTGTCTATGCCATAAGTTGTTAGAATTAAAGTGCACTATGCCTCTATTTTGACACTTGTCAGTTTATATTGACAGTTATCATATTATCATATAGGTCTTATGCCTATATATATAACACATTTTCATTTGTAATAAATCTCATCGGTTCATCCGTAAAAATATTCCATCCTTATTTCCTATTTTTTTAATTATTCTGCTTAGAGGGTTTTAGATCTCTGAAGATCTATGTAAGTCCAAGGTGATGAGAACTATGGCAATGTTGGAAGCTACGTGTTTATGGAGCTGAAGAAAAAAAAGGTCCATCACTACATGTATACATGGGGATTCAATCAATCTTCCCTTTGTTTGTACATTGGTTGAATCTATTTCATGCACCCATCTTAGATCGGGCACTTTCAAATTTGAGTTTATGTTCAGTATTGACTAAAAGGGAGAGGAAATCTCTGTAGATTTGTTGTGCTTGAGATTTATGGGCATGTGTCATCAAGTGTTGTACAAATTAATAGTCATGCACTAAAGTGATCACGTCGAGAGACAAGAAATCATGGCCACACTGCATCAAAAGGCATCCTTTCATGAAAATTGATTTTACAGTTAGTGATGCGAGGCCCATCTCATTTTTTTCATCCAGTTGTGTCCAATTATTGTGAGGTTGTTGGAGTCGAGCACAGTTATGTGTTGTTGTTTACTGGCAGTACTGCATAGGCTGTGTGGGAGAAATAAGATGTAGGCATTTCCAACTACCCCTGTTTGGTTGAAGATATGGCAATACATATCCATGCAGACGTTCGGCATGTCAACAGTGCTATCCACAGGCATCGTAATTCAGCTTGTAAGTAGAAAGAAGAACAAAAATGGTAATGCTTTGGTAAGTACATGGAGCAGATATACCTCACATTTTTCTAGTAGAATGAAAGGATAATGAAGTTTTACTACTAGTCAGTTTTTATTTTCTTTGATCTGTATTATTGCTGGCCCATTCCCTGCTAGTGCGACCTCCTGCAAGTGGATTTGAAGGTGTTTCTTCCAGATCTGAAGTTAACCTTCAGTTTCCTTGTGTGTTTTGTGGCTTCCTTCGATCATAGGTCATCAGGTGGAAGGGAATGTTGTTGATTACTATGCAGTCCAAGGAATGATGATTATGGTAGAAGAAAATATCCCACCTTCATGGAGTGATTTCTAGCAAAATTGATATTTATAGATGTATATCTGTGTCTATTTGCATTGTTTGATGGTGCATCATCTGTTCAATGGGTTTATCTAATGTAGCGTGTCATTTCTTGGCCATATCATGAAAAGGCCATATTTTTTATTTGACAATATAGGGAGACTAGCAAGCACAGGCAGAGTGCTATTATTTTTTTCCAATTTTCGTTGGGGAGTGTAATCAACTTCCAGCCATGTTGATGATGATCTGGTTGTTGAGACTACGTGAGTACTGCCAGTGTGCCATGTTTTACACTAAGTGGAGAAGCCCACCAACACTGCACGTGAAATATTTTTCCAGATTTTTCTAGAGAATTGAAGCAGGAAATGTTTTTTCTATGAGAGATATTACAACGCTGTCGGCCATAATGAAGTCACGACGGATAATTTTTTAGATGTTAACGATGTTTTTCTTCCTTGGTGAAAATGACTATGACTACTAAGCATAGGAATATGGAAAAGAATTTGGTGCACTCCTGTGATGGTGCCCCATATGTATTTTTCTATGCTAGAAATCTGCTAGCAATCTCACGATGTTGGAGTGTGTAGAGACATTGATCTATAAGCCGCAATGACAAATCAATGTAGTTTCAAAAATGGTTGAAGATGATAGATATTATTTTTTTCCATTGGGCTGTTAGACAAAGCATGCTATACCATTGCCAGCCTGCAGAAGCGGTAAGCTTGTATGATGCACTATTGCTATATTATGCCTGATGTGCACTCCATGAATATTGTGGCTCATCTGTGCAGTGAAGGACGTAAAATACATGGTGTAATTTTTTCAAAATCTACAATGGTGTGGTCCTCATTTACTACTTTCTATGCTGCTACTATCACGTCTTGCCCATTGCCTCCACACAATAGATCTACATCGCATGCATGGGATTCATTTGAAACCTTGCAGTCCACTGCTATCAATGATGGAGACATGTTGCAGTCTTTTCACAAAATTTGAGGGATCTGCTGCCAAAATTTTAGACAGCAAGCGGTGAACGTCCAGATGTAGATGATAAAGTTTAATTTTTTGCTGTCAAGTCATAGATGATAGCATTACGGACCTGATGATGAAGCAATAGTCTCGTGCCCAATTTTTGTACCCAAGTCTCGAAGCAACACACCTATTTTTTAGTTTCAAAGATCATGTGTTGTTCATTAGAAGCTTCAGCTGTGTCAAAGATCTAGTTTGGCTGCACCAGAATATCCAATGTCATGTGCTTCCATAGAGAGTGTTTCATCGACATCGGTGTGGCGTTCCTCATCGTAAAAATGTCTGGTGTAGTGAGATATACGCTATGGAGGTTGAGATAAGGTTTGTAGAGGCAACAGAATGCTACAGTGATAATAAGTATTGATGGAGACATCGTTTGGATGATTGGAAGGAGATCCACAATTGCATTGGTGCTCCTATGCAACAGCAAGTTTACCCTAGCATGAAATATCAGTGAAGGGTGTTTAACCTGGAGGGAGTGGTATTTTATAATAGTGCATAGATATGAAGCATTTTGCATGCTCGTGGACATTTTTTCATGCAAGTTCTTCTCTAGAATACGGTGGGGCCTTTGTTCTTCTTCTGAATCATTGACGCGCTCGAGTGTGGAGTGGCACAATAAGCATGCGAATGGTGCAAAGTCTTAGTTGTGGAGTGTTTGATTGAAGTTTATTCAGTGGGGAGTTCTTTGTTTGATGGAAGTTGCAATAGTACGTGGAGACTTGTTTACCTGGCGAGCAGATATGAGTTTTAAGCAATGGTTCAGGATAAAATTGATGTCGATCCCCCCAAGTTGTTCAATTCCCAATGAAACGTCTCCTTGAACGACTCACAGTTATTTTTTCTATAGCCACGGTGGAAGAGGTCTGATCTCGGATTGAAGGAGCATATGGTAGGTGTTGTTGTGTTGATAGACCCTAAGTTTTTTTGTCTAATTTTGTGGAAGATCCCACCATTACACGTGTTGTTAGAAAAGAAGTGTGCCATGGGAAGATATGTGTGCCAAGATCGTGTGGCTATGGTGTGGTTGATTTTTCAATGTCAATTTGTGTAAAACCTGACTGACGTCATGTACCAGAGTGGGTGGAGATGTTCACCACCATGCTATACTGGGTTTTGTGGCAAGTGTTCGGAACAAGGCTACCATAGGTGCTTTCGATGGATGCTATAACAATGGATCTGGATCTAGTGAAAACAATGAACTTTCATGTGTATTGCATTTTTTTATGCAAATTGTTCGAGAACATAAGCAAGGCTACAATTAGTTTACTTATGAAGTTTTAAAATTATGAATGGGAGTATTAAAGGGAAAATTGACATAGAAAAGGGGTATTTTTTTATACTAAAATAAAGTGGATCACTTTATTTTCAAATTGTATGGGGAAGGGAAATTAGCAAAACACATGGTCATGTTATTCTCTTGTGAGGAAAATGAAGAGGTTGTTGTTTCTATCACAAATGAAGGCCCCATTGAAAGGTGAATATAGGGGTATTTATAGTCTTTGGAAAGTTTTTTCTATGACGAACAAAATGGTGGTGTCAATTTGTAATTATAAGGTTTTTCATTTGAGTTTTATAGCCTCAAAGTTATTGTTTCCTTGGAGTGCACTCTCAGTTGTACGTGAAACTCCCAAGGCATTTTTGTATGTGATCCTTGTATCTAGTCACCTTCTCTATAGACCTAGCGGATGCAGTGACTGGTTACCCATGCATTCCAGTGGGATGAGGAGGTCGTCATAAAGATACCTACTCTAGGGACTACAAAATCTTGACACCCTAGACTCTATCCAAGGAATTTTTTGGATCAACTTCTAAAGACTACAGACGAAGACACTTCAGAAGATTCTCTTCTATTCTCTTCTTACTTCTCCTCCACATTTGAATCTATGGATCATTTTATTGTATTTCATGGCTCATTTTTCTATTGTATTAAGGTGTATTTTTGACAAATATCAACACCTTCTATATTGAGTTCACCATGAGGGGGGATTTGATATTCATGGTGAATCTAGTTAGTGACCTACGAGAGGCAACATCCTCTGAGGATGACCTATAGAGGCAACAGACCCAGAAGTGGTTGACCTTGAGGCACCCATGATAACCCTTAGGCACTTAGACAACTGACCCAGTGGTAACATACCCATGGTAGTGGCTGACCCTCAGGCAACAGATCGAGATGTATACACCGTTGATCTAGCATTATTCATAGTTGGAGAGCCAAGCACAAAGAGCACAAACCTAGACCAAATCAGTAATAAAGGAGGATGATAGGTTGTTTTTTTTAGAGAAGTCAACATTAAGGGGAAATGTTACCTAATGTTGACTTGTTTTTTTCTTTAGTTAGGATAGTGCACTTTAAGGGGGAATGTTAGAATTAAAGTGCACTATGCCTCTATTTTGACACTTGTCAACTTATATTGACACTTGTCAGTTTATATTGACACTTGTCATATTATCATATAGGCCTTCTGCCTATATATGTAACACATTTTCATTTGTAATACATCTCATCAGCTTTTCCTCCTAACAGTTATGCCAATGAAATCTCATCAAGAATTGTATGTGGTTCAAAATGTTTACCCAAAACTATTTTTAGTCTTTTATTTTACTTAGTCCTTCTCTCTTGATTATTTATAACCTTGCTAGCCATCTATCTAAAAATAAACATTTTGAGCCAGAATCACTAGTAAATCAATAAAAGTGATGAAACAATAAATTCATTTACAATTTTGGTCATCACACTATAGAACCTTGTCTTAAAAGATCAGTTCAAAATTTTGATAATTTGTAGTGCTACGTTTTAGATCCTATTAGGTTATGTGGACTCATGCCATTTAACTTTTAGAGTTTGATTTTCCAATTATTCTATGTATTATTTTAAAAAAAGTATGAATCTAATGTGTTGCATATTTCTTCTATAATAATTTTAATTCTATAATTTCAATAACAATTCATGCTAAATTTAAGTTGATTAAACTTGTTTTATGGCTTACCTCATCTCAACATTTACAAATTATTTTTTACTATTTCCATTGATGCCCAAGACTATAAAAGTTTACTAAATATATATGGGTTCTCATTTGATAGACTACTAGCCTATCACTATATCGCCTAAAGAATCATATTTTTGGTTAGCTCAAATCGTTACTTTTAAATATAGACTTAACTATTTTGAGTAATTCTATTCCAATTTCTTGTGATAATTTTATACAATTTTTATAGTTTTGTCAATTACATCCATTTGTCAAAATATTTATTTTGAATGTTTACCATATATTCTCTTTAATATCTTATTTATGTTGTGCTAAATCTATACATTATATTAGGCCTACATAGTCTTCTAGTTGAACTAGGTGCCTTCTTTGATAGCTTATTAGCCTATTACAAGGTCATTGTTGGCATCCCTACCACATTCTTCTTTTGTGAAAAGTTTTGTTGAATGACGTAATAATGTCTTAAGTGATTCTCCCCTTTCAGAATGGTTCCTTCAAAGTTTTGTTGTCAAAACTGGTTGGCTGCGCATGAGGGAGCGCACATATCCTTTTTTTGTTTCACCAGGAAGGATCTCTCTTCAAACTTTCATGGCGCAAGGACCTAGTAAGAACTTGGTTTCGGTAGAGTCTTTTCCATCAGAGTCTTTTCGGTAGAATGGTTTCGGTAGATTCCTTTCGTGCATGAGTCTTTTTCGTGCAAAGGCATTCATGGTGCCTGTGTTTTTTTTGGTTTAAGTCATGGGCGAAGGCTCTTTCATGCCATGCTTCTGTAAAAATCCCTTTTTGGGCTCGAGGGCAGTGAAACCATTGGTTAAATTCACTCCAAGCTCGATGTAAGGCCAGTGCAACTCAGTTTTAGAGAAAAAATGCAGTGAAAGCCCTTTTCGGGCTAGAAGATGGCCGAAATGCAAGTGGGGCCCAAGTGCTTTCACTCCCACTTGAGAGCGCAATCCTATTTTAGAGCTTGCATGAGTGAAAGTGCCTTTTATCATTTCTTGATCAATGAAAACTGCATACTGGGTCCCACCTCTCCAACAAGGCGACAAAGAGTTTTGATATACTCGAAGTGACTTCCACGTGGTATTCCATGATGCATCTGGTGATCCTACCATGAGCAAAGAGCAGAGTGAAGGCCCTTTTCGGGCCAATGCTCAAACAAAGGTAAGCTGGGGCCCGCACCAATGAATTTTTGTTTCGCTCGAAAGAGGCATCAAAACTCCCTTTCATGCCTCTTCTCAGCGAAACTCATTTTCTCCTCTGCTTCAATGGTGATCACCCGAAGCAGCTTTGCGATGATTAAATTAATTTTTGACATCATGCTTTCACTCATTTAATGGTGGTTGGTCATAGGAGAATCTAAATCCAATCCCCTCGGATCCCAGAATCTGATCTTCACCATCGAGGCGGTTCCAGCAAGTAAGGAGATGGTATTGCAGGTGAATCACATCATCGCATTGAAGCCATGCAACTACTTTTCAAGGAGTCATCAAATTCGAGCCATGCTTCATTACTTTCTGATGAGTGCTGAAATCAAATCTTGGCTGCCACCACGATGTTTTGTGGTTGGGCATTTATGTTTTAGAGGTGGAATCCTCTATAAAAACTAGTAAGTTCAATGTAAGAAAGATGGATGTTTTGCTAGAAAACTATTGTGCCTAAGCTCTGCTATGAATACAAAGGATCCTTGGCTCTAAATCTGAATCCCTTTCATGTGCATGCCTTCTATTCTTTATTTCTATTAAATTTGCTTCCTTGTCTGATAGCTATAATTCTATGTCTGGATCTAGCTTCTGATAAAGAGTGAACGTTGGAATAATTCTGGAGGTTGCATATTGTGAGGGTATCTAGTTTTAATTTTTGTTACATCCTTTGTGTTAATGGCTATTGGTTTAAAGTATAACTAAGTGATCATGTTGTTTGTTCATCACCCCCTGTTAATCTGGCTCATAGCCACATTTCCCATCCCTTTCAGTCATTTATCATTCCTTTCCTATTTCCTTAATTCCAACCCAAGTTTAGAGTAGCAAGGGAACCAACCCTCTCTGGAGATTGGCATGGGAGGCATTTCTTCCTTTCGGCCTTTCAATGTTGGCCGGGTCTAGGGTGCATGGATGAAACATTCCATACCTAAGGCAGATTCTTGACCAACAGTTTATGGCACGCTCGGTGGGACGTAAACGTTCCACATCAAACGGTATTAAGAATTGATGTTCATATTTTTGTTGTCAAATAAGAACATCTGGTGACTCAGTTGAACCTAGAAGCCTCCGAATCTTGAAGCTGGTTAAAAGCCCTCCCCCTCATGATCACAAGATCGAAGGCTAGAAATCCAGAAGATACAATTGAGTTCTTTGAGCTTAACATCGATGCTCTAGGAGAACATCCTAGAGTAGTTCCCTTGACTATCCCGTTAGTCGGGACATCCTCGCAAGTAGCTGGTATATTTTCACAAACTCCAAGTCCTTCCAGCACCATAGCTAGCTTGCCCCCTCAACCAAGCACTCCAGTCCAGATGGCACAAAATCCACCTAGGCAGTTTCCAACCTAGAATCATTCGAGATCGCTCAATCTGCAGGCTCAGAACTAGATCCCAATTGTAGCGTTAAAGGCTCTGCCCACGTATGATGGTATGAGAAAGACAACTTACGAGCATGTCCAAGATGTCGCTTCACTAGAAACTATCCATGGCATCGTAGAAGAAGACATCATGGTAAGACTGCTAGTACTCTCGCTCAAAGGTAAGCTTCTCTACTGGTACCGATCGTTGTCACCTAGTACCATTGCTACATGGGACCAATTAGTAGAAAAATTGATAAGGGGTTTCAATGAATAGGTGGACCCTTTCTCCTTGTTGCACTAGTTCACCACCATTCAGAGGCACCCTCAAGAAGAGGTAGCAGATTTTAATATCAGGTTCACCTAAACCTAGAAGAGAGTTACTAACGACCTTCGACCCACCCTAGAGCAAGCGATATTTTATTACCTAAGAGCTTTCCATTCTGACATCAACATGAGCATCCAACACACTAATATCAACATATTTCCAGCCTTGTACGCTCAAGCACAGAAGGTTGAGGTCGACTTAGTCACTATTGGTAAGTTACCTCTGAAAATGACTATGCCAATTTTTTTAGACTTACCCCAACATCTATATCCTAGTGCATCCTCTCAGTCATTGCCTACATCCCCAATGTACCCTATTCCATCATGGAATCCCAATGCTTCTTAGAACCAGATGGTACCCATCTCACAGTTTCAAGCACCTATTATTCCCCAACTTCCAGCTCCTATCCCATATCCGGCATTACCTGCACCATTGGCACCATTGCCATTACCCGCACCTCTGACACCTGCAAATCTGGACCAAGCCAAAGAATTGTAGGATATGTGATCATCAATGAGGGCAATGGTGAATGAGATCATCATCTTAAAAATGAGGCAATCTGATCAGAGTTTCTAGCCAAGGAGATTCGCTCCTCCTCCCTCGATTACTAGAGAACAAGCTTCTTCCACTAGTAGGGCTCCTGAGAGAAATGCAATGGTTTTAGATAATGAAGAAGTTGGTCTATCTGATAGAGCTTATTGGTGCTCCACCTGCAATGACCCACATGGTGAGGAGACTTGCATGGTCCATTTGAACTATGTGCAGACCCTGGCAGACAACGTTCCTGGTGGGCAAGTGAATATGATCAGAGAGGTGGACCACAACTTTATGATCCCCCCTATCGAGCAAGTTTTCGTTCTTATGAGGGTAGGTAGAAAACCCATTGAAGTTGATCTGGTTCAAATGGAACCATTAAAGGTACCTGCTAGTTCCAAGATGTCGAGTGAGAAGGCGCTACCGCTAGTAAAAGAGCCTACCCAAGTGTCGAAGTCGAGAGGGACCCATCCTATTGAAGGATCTCTTACCTTTGAGAGCTAGGGGAGATTTCCTCAACCATAGGCTTCGCCCTCCCAACCCCAAACCGAGACAAGGGACCAGGCAAGAGAAAGGCTCAGGTATCCCTCATTGACCAAACATTAGAGGGTAGAAGTGACACAGTAGTATCAAACCAAATACAAGACTACGAAGGAGGGAGGTGAGTCTAGTATAGGGGCATATAGTATTGTTGAAGAACTAAAGAAAACCCCAGCTAAGGTAAGCCTCTTTGATGCGCTTCAACTACCCGACCAAGTGGATCTATTACAAGAATCGTTGAAGTCTACTAAAGGTAAGGAAAAGTTGACTCAGACTATCTTGACTCAGACATTGACTACCTCAGCCATCGAGAAGAATAGGCCACCACCATTCTATCTATCCCTCAAGATGGAGGGGTGGGTTGTGCATAATTGCATGATCGACTCTGGAACTACAACTACTATGATGCCCAAGGCTATTTGTGAGATTATGGGTATGGAGTACACGAGGAGTAGTCCTGGAGTGCTCCAACTGGATGGAACTCTGATCAAGATAGTAGGGGTGATCAAGGATATTCTGATCATGTTGCATAAGATGTCGTAAATCACCATGATACAAGAAGTTGTGGTGGTGGATTTAGAGCTGTATTTTAGTATGTGCCTATCAAGGGAATTCATCACCAAACTAGGAGGCTATTTGTCTCTGGATTATTCGCATCTAGAAATCCCCTTCAAAGGAAGGAGAATTAAAATTTTTAATGAGAAACCCTCTACCTTTCATATCGAAAGGATCCAAGATGTGGAGAAGCAAGTGGACTCAGTCAATATGATTGAGGAAGTGGAGGAAGAAGGAGTAGAACTGATGGAAGAAGCCCTGGACGAGCTCCGCATAGAAGATGAATTTTCCATGCATGATTTCAATGCCATGATCAAAACAGAAATAGGGTGCTACTTGATCACTAGGCCCGAAAAGGCTAAGGTACCAAGTGATGAAGACCCTATTTTTGATCAACTATGGAAGCTCTTCTTTGATGGTGCATGATGTAAGAATGGCACCAGGGTAGGGGTTGTCCTTATCTCTCCTTCAAGAAAGCAGAAAACCTACTCCTACAGACTCGCATGGAGTTGTACTAATAATGCAACTGAGTATGAAGCCCTATGCTTAGGGTTAAGAAAAGTAGATAAACTTAGAATCAAGTAGTTGTAGATATTCAGATATTCAGAGTTAATCTACAACCAAGTCACCAATAAGTGTGTCACAAAGCAACATTACCTAAAGGTATACCACAACAAGGTATGGGACCTACTCAAATATTTCACAACACTAAATATCCAAGCTATTTCATGAGAGAAAAATAAGCATACTGACCTCTTGGCATCTATTAGAGCCAGATTCTCCCTGACTGAACACATGATGCAAAAACCAAATATGGTAAGAGTGATTTATAGGCCTTTAATGCCAGACAAGAATATCCACTAGTAGGTGTTTAACAATGATGAGCAAATTATCAATTTTTTGGTTAATGAAGCCAACACTATCGAAGATAGGACCCTTGATGAAGAAGAGTATGAGGGATTAATACAGTTGAAAAATAATCACATCCCAAAGGGCTTGATCATGCTTGAAAGTCTATTTGATCAAGATGATAGGTCACTTGCTCATAAGATCAAAGTAGATGTGAGAGAATATAAGGAACTAGAGCTAGAACCTAGAAAGGTAATCAAGGTTGGAACCGATTGTACGTTGGTAGAGCTCGAGCAAATCAGGACTCTATGTAAGGAGTACCCAGATATTATCGCTTGGAGTTATCGAGACCTGAGAGGATATGATAAGAGCATCTTCCAACATACAATCGAGCTATAGGAAGGGGTCAAACCTTTCAGGAAGAAACAAAGGCCGGTCAACCCGAAGATTGAAGTACTTATGAAGATCGAGCTCCTGAAGATGCTGGAGGTAAAAATTATTTATCCTATCAAGCACTCTTCTTGGGTGGTAAACTTGGTCCTAGTGTGGAAAAATAATGGAGACATCCACTTGTGCGTTGAATTTTGAAATCTCAATCAAGCATCTCTAAAGGACCACTACCCGCTGCCCCAAATTGATCAAATTCTTCATGTAGTGGTGGGAGCACAGAGGTTCTCTCTACTAGATGGCTTCTTCGAGATACAATCAAATATGGGTGAAGGATGAGGATCAATACAAAACTACTTTCACTACCAAGTGGGGTACTTTTGCCTACCAATGAATGCCATTTGGCCTCTCGAACATCGGAGCGAATTTCCAAAGAGTGATGGACTTAGCTTTCATGAGTTACTAAATCACATCATTGTAATTTATTTAGATGACATGACTATTTTCTCCCACAAAATGGGGGAACATGGTCTACATTTACGTCAAGTATTTGAAAAGTGTCGAGAGTTCGGAGTTTCCATAAATCTAAAAAAGTCCATTTTCACGGTGAAAGAAGGTAAGCTCCTGGGCCATGTAATCTCAGAGAAGGGACTAGCTATCAATCCTGCTAGGGTTGAAGCCCTCCTCAAGCTACCTCTACCAGAAAATAAGAAATGCCTCCAATCCTTTTTTGGGTAGATCAATTTCATTAGGAAGTTCATATCCGATTTCACTCAAGTGGTAAAACCAATGACCGAACTCCTAAAGAAGGATGTTGAGTTTTAGTGGATCGAGGAAAGGAAGTGGGCATTCAGAGAAATCAAAGAGAGAATCGCTCAAGCCCCTATTTTGGTGAACCTCGATTACTCTAAAGACTTTATCCTTTACACCATCGGTGAACCAGAGAGCTATGCAACTATCCTTACTCAGAAGAATGAGGATGGGGATGAACGGTCGATAGCATTCCTAAGCCAAGTCATCCATCCACATGAAGAGAAGTATAACTTCATTGAGAGATAGGTACATGCAATGATGCGATCATTGAAGAAGTTTCACCATTTCATCTCCCAGAGTAAGACAATAGTGTACGTGGTACACCCTGATGTCAGGAACTTCATCATCCAAGGTGAGCTTGGTAATAAAAGAGTAGGATGGGTCTCCAAGATCCAAGAATTTGACATAGAAGTCAGGCCCACTAAACTGGTCCACAACCGAGCATTGTGCCAAGAACTTTCCAGGAGCACCGCATCCGAAGTAATAGCATGCCAGTGGGATGATCCAACACAAGAAAGTGATCTTGCGAATCGGTTTGTAGATGGTAAGGATCGAACAGAGGACCTTGTCGAATACTTTAATACCATAAGGTGCCCTTCTCACCTCAATGCTTCATAGAGGAGAAGGTTCAGGCTTCAATATTGTAGGTATGTGTTATTGTCGAATGGTTTGTTTCATAGGAACATTGATGGGGTTCTCCTGAGGTGTGTCAGGGGAACAGAGAAACAGAGGATCCTCGATGAATTCCATTCTATAATGTCAGGAGGACATTTCATAGGAAGGCCTATGGCCTTAAAAATCATTAAAGTGAGCTATTATTGGCCCACCATTTTTGTTGATGCCTTTAAAGTTGACCAAAAGTGCGACAAGTGCTAGAGATACATCGATCGAATCAGGAATGCTTCTTTGCCTTTGCACCCAATTCAGGTCGAAGCTCCATTTCAACAATGGGGCTTAGATTTCATTGGGGTGATAGATCCCAACTCTTCCATAGGGCATAAGTATATCCTAACAGCTACAGATTATTTTACCTAGTGGGTGGAAGCAATATCGACTAAGCAAGCCAACCAGGAGGTGGTTATCACCTTCTTGGAGGGATTGATAACCCGCTTCAAAATATTAGATGCAATCGTAACCGATAATGGCACTCACTTCACCGATGCTAGAATCTATGAATTCTCAAGTATGGTATTTACTTAAAGACTTCATCTAACTATTACCCATAGGGGAATGGTTTGGTAGAGTCAACGAACAAGAACTTGCTGAAGATTCTGAAGAGAACCTTGGAAGGCAACAAGCGAAGCTGGCACCTACTCTTGGACCTAGCCTTATGGGCCGACCACATCTCAATTAAAAAATTGATCAAAACATCTCCATATTCCCTGGTGTATGGGAAGGAAGCAGTCCTCCCCACACACATTGAGTTGCTAGATGGTGAAGATGGGGAGTTTGATCCCATGAGTGCCAGATTGGCTCAATTGCTGCAGTTAGAAGAAGGAAGAGGGAAAGTTTATGAAGCTTTTATGAAGCATGCGGAGACCACAAAAAATTGGTTCGACAAAAGGACCTCTAGCCGAACCTTCCAGGTTGGTGACTTGGTGTTGAAATGGAATGAAAGAAAATCTAAACCAGGGAACCATGACAAGTTTGATGCATTCTAGGAGGGTCCATTCTAAATCTCTGGTGTTAATCAGGTAAACTCTTTTATTATACAATATTTGGATGGTTTCACTCTTTCGATATCAGTCAATGACCTTCATCTGAAGGCATACTACCAGTGAGGAGTAGTAGCAAAGGTTTCATAGTTGTGTATATAGTTGTTCCCTTGTTCGCATGTATATATATTTCCTCTTGGAATAAGTCTCTTCACTTCCCATCCCTCTATGCCCTTAGCTGAGCGGCGTCGACCAAGCTCCCTACCGAGGTACGGAGTCGAGTTGATGGGGGAGCGTAGCGGAGAGTTTAAATAAAGAATTTTTATTTGTTTTAAAGTTGCGTATTTTCTAGCATGAAAGAAAAAGAAAAAGAGTGGTTTCAGGAGATAAAGCAAGCGAAAAGCAATTTTACTCTCCCCTAGAGTGAAAGAAGTTTTGTTTTGGTGATTTTAATACGTCGCATGGCAAGAGAGATCGGGGGAAGAGAGCACCATGGCCCTTCGATATTTCAAAGTCAAAAGAAGGTGGTTTCGCTCCTCTATAGGAGCGAAACTATGTTTCGACATCTCGAGGAGTGAAAGCTACGAGAAAAGGTGGGGCCCGCAAGATGTTTTTGACCCTCGAAGGTACCGAAAGGAAGTTTCATTCATATTTTTCAATGAAAGTCCCATGGTCAAAGTCAAACATGTACTTCTTGCCAATGTCGATGTTAAAAGGCACCAAGGAGTAAATGCCACGTGTTAGAAAAAAAGGAAGAGGCGTTCTAAATGTTTAAATGATCATTCAACATCAAAGATGGTCAAAGGCAATTTCAGGTATATCATTGGGCAAAAAGTATTTTTGCTCCCCTTTTCAAGCGAAATCAAGATCGTGGCCCACCGAGACTTCCTGAGCAAAGGCAGCATGGCGAGAGATTAAAAAGGAATTTGTTGCTCCAAAGAAAGAATGTATTAAGCGCTCCTCCCAGTTAACAAGAGTTCGCATATGTTTGGGTTAAGACTTGCTGTTTTGAGCATCTGGCATTCCGAAATGAAGTTTCTCTCCTAAATTGGTTGTCATTCCAGGTAAAATTTAAGATCAGGCTCATGATTTAAAAGGTGCCATGTGGCAAAAAGAAAATATTCGAAGCTCCCTCACCTCAATGGTCTCTTAGGCATAAGACCCTAAGTTATCTACTTTTTCAAAAAGCCTAAATTAAGGAAAGTCATTTTTAAGGAAAAGTACCACGTAGTTCTCCTAAAAAAGGAACTGTTTTGATGCTTTAATTTAGCGAAGGAGGTTTTTGGCGATGCAAGGGAGCGCAAGGAGGTTTTGATTTATTTAAAAAAAAAAATCATTTTAAAGATAGAGTATCCACTTTTAGGGATCTCTCAAATTAGAAAAGCTCACTTGAAAGGCGCCCGAATTAGCAACAAGACATGGAAAGAAAAGTGGAAGAAAGCATGCGTGCTTTTTGCTATTTTGGGCAGTAAGGTAAGAGAAAGGGTTTCTCGCTGGATTTTTTAAGCGAAATCCATTCTAGGTCTCAAGAACAATGAAAGCATTTGAGTCAGTGAAAAGGTGTTTCGCCTCTTTAGTACCCCGAACGCACATTTCGAAGCAAAACCTAGCGAACGCACACCCCGAGGAAGGTCGTTGGAGTAGGAAATCATGCCTTGAAAATTGGAAAGTGGTGAATCATGACTTTCAAGTAAGATTGTGGCCCATGCAGTCGACCATCATTGGAGGGAGTGCTCAACCACTGGTTAAGGTGAACAGGAGATCTCCCACTTCACCCATGATCTCTCCATGCATTTACTTTGCCTCATGCACAATTAAGGTGGTGGGTCGATTACAATGCTATAAGAAGGCCAACGATGTAGCTCAAATGAAACCATAAAGAGATTGCTAAGTGTTTTTTAGTAGCATTGTTTGTTTTGTTGTAGTTCAGAGCGAGAGGGTTGCTGGTAAAACGTGGTGCGCTAAGCAACAACGAGATGCTATCTTTTTCAGAGCAAGCACCTGGGCCAACGCATAATAAAAATGGGTAAGAAAAGCATCGAGTCCAAGAAGGAGAAAACCACCAAGAAGGGGGAGCTAGAGAAGAAGGCAAAAGGTATAAAGAGGTAAAAAAGGAGAAGAAACAAGTAGAGTTACCACCACCCATCGACAGGTTAGGGAGAATGAGAGACTGCACGCTCACAAATAAGAGCATTGAAAAACTATGCCAAATCATCGATGCTATGCTGACAAGGGTGTCTGCTGAAAGCAAGTGGATGACCACCTATTACTCTCACCTCTATTGGTACATGTGCACGCTTGTGCATAACTGCCCAGAGCTGGTATGCGGAATTGCCAAATTCTACGACCCTCAGACCAGGATGGTCCAAAATGCTAGAGGGGACAGATTGTTCACCATTTCTACCAATGATGTCTAGGAGGCTTTCGCTTGTGGAGAAAATCCCCCTATCGACTACACAATCAGGAAAATCAACATAACTGAGCAGAACAAAAGGTACAAGTCAACAGCATAGATGCGGTAGTTTATGGAGACATAGTTACTGGAGAAGCCGATGCCTGAAGAATTTCTAGACCTACCCAAACCCCTAAAGTTGTTCAAGCATCCTGACATATACTCCATGTTAGCATGGGTTATGGGACTCTCCATAGATGCAACAGTATACAAGTGGCAAGTTTCCCTCGTAGAGTGTATTTTGCATGGTGAATTCTACTCTCCTACCGCCATGAAACCAGAGATAAAGCCCATGTTCTTCGATTGGGTAGAGTGGGTGGCATGGTAGATGCACATACTATTGAGCGATGTGCAAAGTGGTAAGGATATGTCATTCTGACTCTGCTCTTTCCTTGCTTGGTACCTTTTCTACCACATGCACAATTATTTTGTTTTCATCACCAAGAATCACACCAGTAAAGAGGGCAAGGCACTCCTAGTTTATCAGTGGACTCAAAGTTTGTCCAAAGGTGAGTCCTACTATAATTTCAATAGGATGTTTCTCGACCTAGATCTAGAGCTCATCTATGGAATTTGTGAATGAGTGTCGAGGCAAATGAGAGATGAGATAGTGCAGAAGAAACTGGGTGATGTGTTCCAGCTTACGCAAGGCCTCATTGTCAAGATGTATGGGTTTATAGGGAAACCCTTCCTATTGCCCTACTACACCACTGAATATATTTTCACCCTCGAAGTCGCTCGACAAAGCGACTTCATCGATGATACGTATGGGCACAGGAGAAGGAAGCCACACACATGCGCTTCACCTTTCCAGTTCGATGACATTGAGGTGGCGGTCACTGGGCAGAACTCCTTCCTTGCAGTAATATTGTACGACTTTGGTCTAGTCGAGCTCCCCCAATGATGGAGGTATGACCCATTGGACATTTTCAAGCAATTTATCAGAGCGAAAAGCTTCCACAGCTATCCACGCCCAGATATTGAAGCACAATGCAACAACCCCTCAAGGTGCGATCTAGAATGGCACATGGAGAAGATGATGTCACTTTTCCTGTGGCATGACTTCTACACAATGGAGGCTGAATATGATCATGCACATAACCCAATGCATATGCCTAATGAGGAATTATTTCAGGTGATGAAGGACAAATTGCCCGATTGGTCAAACGAAAATATCGCTAACTAGTGGATCATGAGGGTCCACAATAAAAAGTAGGCATCCGAACAGTTTCTCGTGTTGGACGAGAACTTCTCCATGATATATGATACAAATTTTGATACTTACCAACCTATCTCATTTGTTGATATCATGCCTTAGAGCACTCAAAGCCTTGGCAGAGTGGAGGACGCAACAAAAGAGCAAGGGCAAACGATCGGACAAGATCCACTTGTCATGGAGAAGGGTGAACAACTACCCCCTAAGGAGTAGGTTACATCGATGAAGAGGAGCACTGGTACAACACTTTCACTATCACACATTGCAAAGAAGCCTCAACCTGGTGCGATCTGACTCCCTAGTGCAGACCCCTCAGTGACACCGATGACTTCAAAAGCAAACATTCATGAGGTCCCTATCCCAAAACAATAGGAGAAACAAGGGGTGGAGCTTATCGATCTATAATTAGATGTATCAGATACAAAGGAAAGAAGAGCAAGCCTAATCATGTAGCAGTTCACCTCTTCAACTCTATTAATATTTAAGACCGTAGGTACATTTTTCCTATCTTCTACCCTCACTTCTGAGCCATTAGCGACCATGCCCTCTAATGCTAAAACCCTCATGTCTACTCAACCTTTATTCGGTGTCCCCATGTCTACTATCCCACTTCTCATATCCTAGTTGTTGATCACTAGCACTCTTCTCCCCGCATCTACCCCATTTATCTCCTAGGTGTTTAGCTCCTTTGTGGTCATCACCAACACAATTATGTTTCCCTCACCATCCACCTCCACTCCTCAAGCTCCTTTCTATTCAATTACTACATCCACCATTGTTGTTGACCCAAGCCCACTTTCCCTCCCCCTCACCTCATCCACTACCTCGGTCATCATTGTCCAAACCCTAGCATCTCCTAGAGTCACTGTAGTTGCTAGCCCCATCTATTTTTGATCCATCTATTGAAGCCCTCCCCCAACGTGCCCTTTTTCCTTTCATGCCACTCTTTGGAGTATAGGAACCACTGGAGATGGAGCTAGAAGTTCTACAAGAGTGCCCCATCATAGAGAGCATTCATCGAGCACGTTAGAGTTCATCAAGCTGGCTCAAGGGCCAAAAAAGAAAGAACACACAAGCTTTGATGAAGGTCAAAAAGAGGGCTATGTTCAACCCAAAGAATATGGAGCTCCACACGATGGACAAAGTACCCAAAGTTCAAAATCCCCTAGAGGAAATGGTACCAATGGATTACTCCTACTATCACACCATCAAAGACTTGAGAAGGATTGATACAATAGAAAATATGGGGAATATCCAGGTCGATATGGGCTCCATCTATTTCCATGGAGAGCATTTCAAAGCATGCTTCTTTGAATCAAAGGCCAAAAATATAGAGCTAGAGGAGACTTTGGTGCAAATGAGAGCACAGCTTGAGGAGGCTCAATCTGAAGCTAAGCAGTTGCAGTAGTGCATAGCCAACTTGGAGGAGTAGGTGGGCAAGTACAAAGAGGTGACTGAGCATCACCTTAAAGCGCACATGGAGGCAGAAGATCAGGTGCAAGCCTTGAAGGTTTAGATCCAAGAATTACAAACTCAGTTGGTAGAGAAGACGATGCAAGCAGAGGTCTTCATGAAAGACCGCATCAAGGAGGTTCACCGACATTTCTTGGCTAACTTTTGGGTTAGGGCATCTAAGGCAATGGTCGTACTAATGTTCATTTGGGAAGCCAAGAAAGCAGTTGCCCATGGTGGGCCTATCATGGAAGATGCCAAAAAAGACATAGACCACTGGCTGGAGCTGGCTATGAAGGTACAAACATTAGAAAAAATGGACCTCCAACTTACTCCTATGAGCCCACTCGCTCGATCTTGGGCAACTACGAAGGTGACTCTACGGGCTTACTTCACCAAGGTGGAAAGAGCCCGAGAGGCTAGAAGACTTGGGATCTCCATATTGAGGTGATCTCAATGCCCCTGCAAGCCTCCAAATATGTTGGCATCCCTGCCACATTTTTATTTTACTAAAAGTTTTGTTGAATGACGTAATAATGTCTTAAGTGATTCTCCCCTTTCAAAATGGTTCCTTCAAAGTTTTGTTGTCAAAAGTGGTTTGTTGTGCATGAGGGAGCACGCATCTCCTTATTTTATTTCAATAGGTACGATCTCTCTTCAAACTCTCATGGTGCAAGGACCTAGGAAGAACTTGGTTTCGATAGATTATTTTCAATAGAATGTTTTTGGTAGATTCCTATTGTGTGAGTCTTTTTCATGCAAAGGCATTCATGGTACATATGTTTTTTGGGTTTAAGTCATGGTCAAAGGCTCTTTCATGCCATGCTTCTATCGAAATCCCTTTTTAGGCTCAAGGATGATGAAACCATTGGTTAAATTCACTCCAAGCTCAACGTAAATCCAACGCAACTTAGTTTTGAAGAAAAAATGCAGTGAAATCCCTTTTCAAGCTAGAAGATGGTTGAAATGCAAGTGGGACCCAAGTTATTTTGCTCCCACTTAAGAGTGCAATCCCATTTTGGATCTTGCATGAGTTAAAGCACCCTTTATCATTTCCTTATCAATGAAACTAGATACTATATCCCACCTCTCTAGAAAGATGACAAACAGTTTCGATATATTTGAAGTGACTTCCACGTGGTATTCCATGATGCATCTAGTGATCTTACTATTTGCAAAGAGCAGATCAAAGGTCCTTTTGGGGCCAACACTCAAACAAAGGAAATCTGGGGTCCGCACCAATGAATTTTTGTTTTGCTCAAAAGAGGCATCAAAAATCCCTTTCGTGCCTCTTCTCAATGAAACTCATTTTCTCCTTTGCTTCAATGGTGGTCGCCCAAAGTAGCTTTGCAGTGATTAAATTAATTTTTGACATCATGCTTTCACTCATTTAATGGTGGTTGGTTAAAGGAGAATCTAAATCTAATCCCCCTAGATCCCAGAATCTGATATTCACCATCGAGGTGATCCCAACAAGCAAGGATATGGTATTGGAGGCAAATCGCATTGTCACATTGAAGCCATGCAACTACTTTTCAAGGAGTCATCAAATTTGAGCCATGCTTATGTAGAACACAAGCTTATACTAATAGGGGGGGTGAACAGTATAATATCATTTTTTACTTTTCTTTCCCAAACAATATTATCCAATATAATCAATGGTAATATCAACAGCAGTAACCAAATCAATGCACAAATCATCACACATAATAGAAACACCAATTTAATGAGGTTCACCTAATGTGGGCTACTCCGCAGAGAAAATATTTTACTAAAATTTTCTCAACAAATCTCTTGGGAATCCTTCCCTATTACAATATTTATGGACCTCTATCCAAAGGAGATACCAATCCCCTAATCAATTTTATGTATCTCTATCCACAAGAGAACTCTTTCTCCTCTGTTGTTTCATGGATCTCTATCCATAGGAGAACTCCTTCTCTACTCTAGCTGATGATCTTCTAGAAGAATACTGCCTCCACTGCACTGGCTTGTGGATCTCTCTCCACTGAAGACCTTTGTTCTCACTCAAAATGCCTTTGTCCTCACTACCCTATCTAATGGATATCTATCCATTGGAGAATATTATCCTTTGCTCTATCACCTCCAAAGCTTGCTCTAAGCTCTGCTCTATCTCTACACTAAACACTATCCTTTGATCTAGCACAAATATGCTCAATATCTATATCAAATATGCACTAAACACTATCCTTCGGTCTAGCACAAATCTACTCAATATCTATCTCAAATATGCACTAAACATTGTCCTTCGGTCTAGCACAAATCTACTCAATCTCTATCTCAAATCTACACTAAACATTATCCTTCGGTCTAGCACAAATCTGCTCAATCTCTATCTCAAATTTGCACTAAACACTGTCCTTCGGCCTAGAACAAATCTACTCAATATTTGTCTCAAATCTATCCTCAAGCCTTAATATAAAGCTTGATCCAATCACAAATCAACTCTGCTTAGATCTATCCCAAACCTTAACTCAAGGTTTGAACAAATCAATCAATCAAATCTGCTCTCAAGTCTTCTCAAAGACTTGCCTTAAATCTATCCAAGTTCTCTCTAGAGCTTGATCAATCTGCTTCAACAAGTCTTTGTTACATAAGGTAAGACAAGAATTATTATTGATTAATCTCATCATCTATAGCATAGGATAGCTATAGGAAGTAGGTTACAAAATAGAGTATTTAACGATAGATTCTATGTCTATGCTAACAACTAACACACTATGAGATAAAAGTGCTTAACCTACTAACAACTAACCTATCTATCTTCCAAAGGGAAATGACGGTAAGATAGACTACTAACCAAGGTAACTGGTAATAGTAACTACTAGTGGTAAAAAGTAAGAAATTACTTTTTACCATGTGGTAAATTATATCTACCTAGGTGAAACTTAAATATTACCTAAATGAGGTAATAATCATAGTTACTAACATAGTAACTCTAGCATCCCCCCTTATTACATTATTTGGGTAATACATACATATCCCTCTATACAACAATATTTGGGTAAAGTATATAGTTGTCCCAATACAATGAAGAAGTTGTTGATCTGCTGGTTCTTTGCTCTGTCACAGTGCTCTGGCTCCTTCTAAGCAAAAAGTGGGTCATTCCTCACTTTGTCTTCACGCAAACGAATGTCCTTATGGTATTCATATCATCCAACCAAATTGCATGAGTAACCAGCCACTGCAATCGCTAGGTGTAGTAGAATATATCACTTCATACAAGGTTCATTCATTTACAATATGAATTTGCAAAAGATAAGGTAGCTAAGGTGTCGGTCGTTGCCAAAAATGCACCCTTATAAGTTCCCCCCTTCTCATTGCAAAACATAGTGTATTCAATTTCTGAAGGAAGTGAGACTAAGGTGTCGATCGCTATCGAAAATGCACCCTTATAAGCCTTCTTCCATATTTACAAAAATCAGTGAAGAAAAGAAATGGATATCCCCCCTCAATTGCAAAAAGTATGCAACTCAAGAGTGTTGTGAATGATTTTACAAATATTGCCTCCTAGACAATTTTACATCACAAAAAGTCGCTCCTCTTGTTACAAGTACTTCAAACACCTAGAATTTGCTATTTATGAAGCCTAAAAGAGGTACAAGCACCCCTTATTGCAAGGTCTTCAAACAAAAAACTTATGCTATTTATGAAGCCTAAAAAAGGAGAAAGAGAATATGGTGTTTTTTCCCAAGGGACACATGTGTTCTCCCTCTACAAAACTATTTTAGCAATGAGCACTCGTGCTATTTTTGAACCAGAAACAGAATCAGAATGAGACACTTCACAAGAAAGATGGCTTCTGTGTTGTGCCTTTGCCATTTTAGTTTTGCTTGTTTTGAAACCAACACTAAATGGTGTCATGGTTGTCATTTTTACAATTTGTGCAAAACTATGCTTTCTAGGCAATTTGATCAAAAAAGTTCACCAATTTGTCCGTTCTTATTGTAAGTACTTCAAGCATGATTGCTATTATGAAGTCTAAAATAAAATGTTTTAATGTTGATGACTTGGACTTTTCTGATTGCCTTTACAAGTTTTATTTCCCTCTTATCAAAATCTATGTTTGAAGGAAGAAAGGAATTATCCCCCCTTAGTGGAAAGGATTGCAACTTTTAAGGTTCCTTATTTTTACAAACTTGTTCTTTCTTTTGATTACCCTAAGAGAGTATCAAAATATAATTCACTCAAACAAATATTTAATGGCACCTGCCTTAACTCCCTTCAAGAAGGATGAAAAGTTTGAGGAAATTAAGCCAAAAAAATAAGAGTGAATTAGGGGTTTTGTTGATTTAGGAGAGAATATCAAGTAATTTTGGCTTTAAATCTATGCAAAGATTTACACAAATTTGTGAAATTTTGGGTTTGAGTGTGTTCTTGATTCTATGACTTATAGTTGCAAAAAGAATGATGCAACAATCAAACAAGAAATGCCCACAAAATTCTTATCACCTAGGTGTCGGATGCAACCGAAAATGCACCTAATTTGCCAATGAAGGTGTCGAGTAAAATCGAAAATGCACCTTTTAATTTTTGCAACAAAATGTGTATTTGTGTTGTGCAAAAAAAATGATATTTTTATGTCTCCTACTTTGTTTTCCAATTTTGCAAAAGAAGTACAATGTTGTCTTCTCCCTTGAATTTTGCAAAATTAACAATTTTGAGCACTCCTTCCAAGACAAGTCGACACACGACCCGCATTTGGAAGGCTTCCAGAACCAATCGACAAATGACTTGGTTTTTATGGACCCAAGGCTTCAAATTCTTCTCAAGTTTGCAAAAAAAAAGAATGTGCAATTTTATGTCT
Organism: Wollemia nobilis; assembly: GCA_028583015.1. Taxonomy (NCBI): domain Eukaryota; kingdom Viridiplantae; phylum Streptophyta; class Pinopsida; order Araucariales; family Araucariaceae; genus Wollemia; species Wollemia nobilis. Next base: position 6,993,091 of record JAQPPZ010000456.1, read on the forward strand.
TATATCCCTCTTCGAAGAAAACAAATGCACACTTTGCCTTTTGAATTTTACAAAAAAATTCAGTCTCCTTGTTTGCTATTTGTGCAAGAAAGAATCAAATTTCTATGATGTTGTCCCTCTTGGATTTTGCAAAACTAACAAGGTTGAGAAGAGTTTAGGGTTTTCTTATTTGCAATAAAAGTAGGTGCTCTTCTATGTCTTATATTCGCCCATGGAGAAAAAAAACAAAAGCTCCTTTAAATTTGTAAATTGCAAAAAAAATAATAACCCCTTTTTTTTTTTTTAATTTTAAGTTTATGTAATTTCTCTAATTAATATAAGTAAAATCTATAAATAGTAAAAATTATTTTAGTTTTAAAGGCATTTTGATAAAAAAATAACTTTAAAATAAAATAATATTGTATTACTATTAAATAAATTAAAGCTTAATTAATTAAAAAAAATAAACTTAAAAAAAAAATTAAAAAAATAAGCTTTTTTTTAATATTGAATAACCTTGGATTTTCTTGCCGTGGGCTCCTTGTGGCAAAAAATATTTTTGCCCCGACGGGAGTCGAACTCGTGACCTCCTGTCGGGCAGCGCCTTAGCGCTTGTTGGCAATTTTGGGTACTTTGGGTACATTGCCTTTGCTCAAGTGTATAAGTTGTCATTGATGTCAAGAAGCTTTTGAAGGAATTTGATTTGATGTAAAATAATTTGTTTTGATGAAGGTTACGGCTTGACAGGTTCGAAAGAAAGTAAGTTGGAAAAGTGTCGCGATATCGCGACATGTCGCATTTTCGCGACTTAAGCAGGAGAGAGAAAGCAAGTTAGAAAAGTGTCGCGATATCGCGACATGTCGCAGTTTCGCGACTCAAAGAGGAGAGAGAATGTTCGAGTCAGAAATGTCATGATTTCGTGACATATTGCAAGGAAGGTTGTACGGACGAAAAAGTGTCGCGATTTCGTGACATGTTGCAGGAGAGAGAGTCCGAAAGAAAAAGTGTCACGATTTCGCGACATAATGCAGAAGAGAGAGTCCGTAGTGTGAATTGTCACGATTTCATGACAAGTTCGAAGAGAGAGAAAGTAACACGAAAAGTGTCATGATTTTGTGACATGCTACAGATGAAAATGTTCCAAGTAAGAACTGTCACGATTTCGTGACATGCAGCAAAGGAAAGGTCTCGAAGTAAGAAATGTCACGATTTCATGACATATTGAAGAGAAAGCTTACGGATGCAGAAAGTGTCACGATTTCATGACAGATTGAGATGGCAGCATACGGTTGGAGAAAGTGTCATGATTTCATGACAAAAACAGAAAGCAGGTCTTCAACAGGAGAAGAGTCACGATTTCATGATAGAAGCAAAATGAAAGAGCATGGAAGAAGAAGCATCATGATTTCATGACAAATTCAAGAAGGAAGAGCTCAAAGGCGAAAGTGTCACGATTTCATGACATGTTCCATTTTCGCTAGTGCAAGCAGAAAAGAGTGCAAGGAAGCGAAAGTGTCACGATTTCACGACAGAAACTGAAAGCAGGTCTTCTATAGGAGAAGTGTCATGATTTCATGACAAAAGTAGAAAGGAGGTCGACGAAGGGAGAAGTGTCGCGATATCATGACAAAAGCAAAGTTGATGCTGACAAAGACAAAAGTGTCACGATATCGCGACAAGAGCTTAGTTGAAGTCGACAAAGGCTGAAGTGTCGCGATATCATGACAAAAGCCAAAAGAAAGTGTACGGTTGCAAAAGTGTCATGATATCATGACATGTTGTAGTTTCACGATAGAAGCTATAGAAGAGTTACAGAGGCAGTGAAGCCGACAAAGTTAAATTTTAGCCGATGAAGATTAGGGCTTGCAACTGACGAAGATTAGGGTTTGCATTTGGTATAACAGTCGACTAAGATTAAAGTTTTCATTATGAAAATTTTGTTATAAAAGGAGGGCTGTTTGGAGAAGTTGAAGTGTGAATCATGTGTTGTTGAAGTGCGATGTTCACAGATAGTGCGCAGAGCAAGAAGTTCGATCGTCGAGAGCAGAGTGCAAAATTCGATCGTAGTGTGCAGAGTGCATTTCATCGAATCATTCTAAGTGTGAAAGATCGCAAAGGAAGCAGAGAGTGTGAAGACGGTGTCGTTGTGATTGCGTAGAGGTGCAAAGGTTGAAGTTCGATCAAGTGCGGCTATGATTGCGCAAAGAGAGCAGAAGGCGTAGAGAGCACAAAGGGCAAAGATGAATGCGAAGTGCTACTGCTTGAGGACAGAGGTGCATTGGTTCTTTGAGAAGAACTTGAGGACAGATTTGGCAAGTCTTTGAGAAGGCTTGTGTGCAGAGGATTGATTTGTTCAAAGTTGGACAGATCTGACAGACAGAGGAAGACTTGTACTAGACCGATTGACTATGTTTGGTACAGGTTGCTTGAGCTACTGTGGACGTGATCATAGAAGGCAGAGGTCTCTTAGGCTAAGCATTGAGGACAGGAGGTCTTCGGTGGAAAGGAGTTCCACATGCTGGCAAGAGGTAGAGGCAGTTGATCTTCTGAGGGATCATTTCCAGAGCAGAGGGGAAGGTATCTCCTTTGAGCCGAGGCTCATAAACATTGTAATTGGGAAGGATTCCCAAAGAACTTTGAGATAACTTTTAGAGAAAAGTTTTGTGGACGTAGCCCAACCATTCTGGGTGAACCACGTTAAAATTGATGTCACTTTGTGGATGATTTTGTGCATTGCTTTGATATTGCTTTGGGTATATTGCTTTACTATTTTTGAAATATAAAGGAAAAAGTAAAAAGAGGTCTTATACTGTTCACCCCCCTCTCAGTATAAGCTTGTGTTCTTCAATTGGTATTAGAGCAGGTGCCTTCGAAAAGTTTAACTACCTTGAAGGAAAAGCTAGTAAAGAACACAATGGATTATTCAAGTGGCAATGCAAGCACCTATTCTTGATGGGTCAGATTTTGGTCTTTGGAGTGCAAGGATGAAGGTTCATCTAATGGCACTTGGTAATGAGGTATGGGAAGTAATTGAAGATGAGTACACTATTCCTGTACATGGTCCAAATACTAAAGAAGAAAGGCTCCTACATCACAACAATTCAAAAGCAATGAATGCAATCCTGAAAGGCTTACAGAAAGTAGATCTCACCAAAGTGATTCACCGCAAGACAGACTAGTGAAATGTGGAAACAGTTGCAGGTGGTTCATACAGGTGATACAAATGTCAGAAAGGCCAAGTTGAGACACTTCAAAGGTATGTTTGAACAACTCAAGATGAATGATGATGAAAATATTAGTGACTACATGCTTCGTATGGATGAGGTTGTTAACTCCATGAAAGACTTAGGTCTTGAGCTTGCTGAAAATGATGTTTGTGATAAGATTTTAAGATCTCTTCCTAATAGATTTAGTGAAAATATTTCTGCTATTGAGGAAGCTAAAGATTTGGATAAGTTGAAAAAGGATGAGCTACATAGTATTCTTGCAGCATTTGAGTTGAGAACTCAAGTGAAGGTTGATGTCAAGAAAGAGGCAGCTTTCAAGGCTACCAAGAAATCCAAGGGTAAACAACTTCAAGAGAGTGATGAGTCTTCTAGTGATGAAGAGGCATATTACAGCAAGAAAGGCAAGTTCTCTAGAAAGCACAAAAGCATGAAAAATATAAGATGTTTCAATTGTGGAAAGTTTGGTCATTATGCTACTGACTGTACTATTCTCAAGAATGAAAGTGATGAAGATAAACAGGATTCTAAGAGCAAGGATTCTGAAAAGCACAAGCATCACAGGAAGGACAAAGATGAGCACAACAATCAAGGAAAGAGGTATTCTCACAAGCACAAGAAGAGTTTCTACCTAGACAAAGCAAGTAAGTGTTCTAGTAGTGATAGTGAAAGTTCTTCAAGTGATAATGAAAATGAGATGTTGTTCATATCAGAAAAAGAGGAAGAACCGAAACATAGATTCATTATCATGAAATGTCTTAGATGTGGAAATTTTGGTCACCTTGAGGATGATTGTACAAATAATGATTTGGTTTCTAGTATGTATGAGGATGCTTCAGAAAACTATAAGGAAGATGCTTGTATGGTTTTTGAAAAAGGTAGCACCTCTAGTGATAAGAAATCTGGAAAAGGCTTTGATGATTCAGAAAGCAAACAAATAAAGGATCTTGAAAGTGAACTTATTAATGCTCTTAGTGCTTTGAAAAAGGAAAGAAAGAAGAATGATAGACTCAAGGATAAGTTAGATGAATGTTGTATGGAGAGAGATGATCTTATAGAAAATCTTGATTTCTCTATAGCTAAGACACAAGAACTCAAGGATGAGTTAGAATCTAAGGTTCTTGAGTATAGTGAGTTAGAACAGAAAATGGCTTCTTTGAAAGAAGAAACTAAAGAGTACAAGGATAAGCTTTACAGGTTTCAAGATAGCTCCAAAAAGGTTAAGTCACTCATCAAAGGTCAAAGAAAGACAACAGATAAAACAGGCCTTGGTTTTGTTAAGCCACACAAGGAACAAGTTGGAGAGTCTAGTAAGAGACTCCAAAAGGAAGAGAGTTCTGATGAGGAAAGTATTTCAGATCATGAGTCCTTGAATGATAGATGCGCAGAAATAGAAAATAGATTTTAGAATGAGAAGAAGAAGTTTTCAGGACCCAAGAGGTCAAATAAAGGAAAATTTCAAGGCAGATGTTTTGCGTGTCACAGGTTCGGTCACATGGCTTCACATTGCATGGCTCAAGTGAAGAAGGTAAATGACAGTTTCAGAAGTGCTAGTTACTTTCAAGGGTATTGCTACTCTTGTCAACAGTTTGGGCACAAGGCAGTTTATTGCAAGGCAAATAACAGGAACAGGTTTGGTCAGAACAGGTTTGGCCAGAACAGGTTTGGTCAGAACTGGTGGATTCAAAGATCAGGTTTACCTCAGAGAAACAACATCATCAAGTGTTTCAAGTGCAACAATGAAGGTCACACAATCAGACAGTGTAGAGCTGAAATTCCAGAATACAAGAACAGGAACAAGTGGCATGATCAGGTCCAAGGATCAAGGCATGAACAAGAACAGGGATGAGAACAAGAACAAGAACAAGTGACAAGAACAGGAATACGGGCAAAGAGTTCAAGAGAAGGCCCGACAAGGAAATTATAGATGCTGATGATGATCAGTGCCTAATGGGAGTTTTACTCCCACCCCAGAATTAATCACCTCATCAGGAGGTGGGGGAGGGACTAAGCTAAGAGGCTCATTCTTAGTCCCGAGCCCCAAAGGTGACCCTTTGCCATTGATGACAAAGGGGGAGAGATATGAGTAAGGGGGAGAGCTTCAAGTGAAGAGGAAAGCTTCAAGTCAGGGGGAGCAAAACTTCAAAGGAAGATTCTTAGTTGTGGGCACAGTTTCTCAGTTGTTAGCATAGTTGGTTTCAGTTTTGGCTCTTGAGACGTGTTTTCAGTAAAGGTTTGCCATCAATGACAAAGGGGGAGATTGTTGGCAATTTTGGGTACTTTGGGTACATTGCCTTTGCTCAAGTGTATAAGTTGTCATTGATGTCAAGAAGCTTTTGAAGGAATTTGATTTGATGTAAAATAATTTGTTTTGATGAAGGTTACGGCTTGACAGGTTCAAAAGAAAGTAAGTTAGAAAAGTGTCGCGATATTGCGACTTAAGCAGGAGAGAGAAAGCAAGTTAGAAAAGTGTCGCGATATCGTGACATGTCACAGTTTCGTGACTCAAAGAGGAGAGAGAATGTACGAGTCAGAAATGTCATGATTTCATGACATATTGCAAGGAAGGTTGTACGGACGAAAAAGTGTCACGATTTCATGACATGTTGCAGGAGAGAGAGTCCGAAAGAAAAAGTGTCATGATTTCATGACATAATGTAGAAGAGAGAGTCCGTAGTGTGAATTGTCATGATTTCATGACAAGTTCGAAGAGAGAGAAAGTAACACGAAAAGTGTCACGATTTCGTGACATGCTGCAGATGAAAATGTTCCAAGTAAGAACTGTCGTGATTTCGTGACATGCAGCAAAGGAAAGGTCTCGAAGTAAGAAATGTCATGATTTCATGACATATTGAAGAGAAAGCTTACGGATGCAGAAAGTGTCACGATTTCATGACAGATTGAGATGGAAGCATACGGTTGGAGAAAGTGTCATGATTTCATGACAAAAATAGAAAGCAGGTCTTCAATAGGAGAAGAGTCACGATTTCATGATAGAAGCAAAATGAAAGAGCATGGAAGAAGAAGCATCATGATTTCATGACAAATTCAAGAAGGAAGAGCTCAAAGGCGAAAGTGTCACGATTTCACCATTATCCATTTTGACATTTTTTTTCTAGTGTAAGCAAAAAAGAGTGCAAGGAAGCGAAAGTGTCACGATTTCATGACAAAAACTGAAAGTAGGTCTTCTATAGGAGAAGTGTCACGATTTCACGACAAAAGAGAAAGGAGGTCGATGAAGGGAGAAGTGTCACGATATCATGACAAAAGCAAAGTTGATGTTGACAAAGACAAAAGTGTCACGATATCGTGACAAGAGCTTAGTTGAAGTCGACAAAGGCTGAAGTGTCGTGATATCATGACAAAAGCCAAAAGAAAGTGTATGGTTGCAAAAGTGTCATGATATCATGACATGTTGTAGTTTCACGGTAGAAGCTACAGAAGAGTTATAGAGGCAGTGAAGCCGACAAAGTTAAATTTTAGCCGACGAAGATTAGGGCTTGTAGCCGACGAAGATTAGGGTTTGCATTTGGTATAACAGCCGACTAAGATTAAAGTTTTCATTATGAAAATTCTATTATAAAAGGAGGGCTATTTGGAGAAGTTGAAGTGTGTATCATGTGTTGTTGAAGTGCGACGTTCGTAGATAGTGCGTAGAGCAAGAAGTTCGATCGTCGAGAGTAGAGTGCGAAATTCGATCGTAGTGTGCAGAGTGCATTTCGTCGAATCATTCTAAGTGTGAAAGATCGCAAAGGAAGCAGAGAGTGCGAAGACGGTGCCGCTGTGATTGCGTAGAGGTGCAAAGGTTGAAGTTCGATCAAGTGCGGCTGTGATTGCGCAAAGAAGAGAAAGGGCGTAGAGAGCACAAAGGGCAAAGACGAATGCGAAGTGTTGTTGCTTGAGGACAGAGGTGCATTGGTTCTTTGAGAAGAACCTGAGGACAGATTTGGCAAGTCTTTGAGAAGGCTTGTGTGCAGAGGATTGATTTGTTCAAAGTTGGACAGATCTGACAGACAGAGGAAGACTTGTACTAGACCGACTGACTATGTTTGGTACAGGTTGCTGAGCTACTGTGGACGTGATCATAGAAGGCAGAGGTCTCTTAGGCTAAGCATTGAGGACAGGAGGTCTTCGGTGGAAAGGAGTTCCACATGCTGGCAAGAGGTAGAGGCAGTTGATCTTCTGAGGGATCATTTCCAGAGCAGAGGGGAAGGTATCTCCTTTGAGCCGAGGCTCATAAACATTGTAATTGGGAAGGATTCCCAAAGAACTTTGAGATAACTTTTAGAGAAAAGTTTTGTGGACGTAGCCCAGCCATTCTGGGTGAACCACGTTAAAATTGATGTCACTTTGTGGATGGTTTTGTGCATTGCTTTGATATTGCTTTGGGTATATTGCTTTACTATTTTTAAATATAAAAGAAAAAATAAAAAGAGGTCTTATACTGTTCACCCCCCCTCTCAGTATAAGCTTGTGTTCTTCAGCGTTGGCCCCTCCGTCGGTCGGGCTAGCTGGCCCGACAGGAAGGGAGGTGGCATGTCTTCACCTTGAAGGCTTCCCCATTGAGTGACAGGGAAATTAGTGGGATTTATCCCACATCGCCCATGCGGGCAATTTTATGTTGCTTAAAAGCAATAGAGCACACAGTGCTCTTTGATTGCCTACGGGCAATCAGGGTCTATCGGACCCCTTTTGTTGTCACCCACGTGGCACGATCGGAGGGGTCCACGTGTTAGGTGGCACACGTGGCTATCCGCCACATGGCCTCCATGTGTCCAGTATGGTTCATCGTCTAGTGGATGTTTGCCACATGTCCAGTCTAGTCCTTCGTCCAGTGGTTGTCTGCCACGTGTCCAGTCCAGTTCATCATCTAGTGGTTGTTCGCCACGTGTCTAGTCTAGTCTAGGTCAAGTCGAGTGGCAGTGCCATGTCAACACCTCAAGATCTGTGCCCAAGGTCATGTCTGGCCACCACATGTATCCAGATGAGTGGTCTGAGTTAGTGCCTCAGGATCTGTGCCTGAGCGCACATGGGTCCCAACTACATCTTTGCCAAATTTTGTCACCTACAATTGTCCTCAAGATTTGTGCCTAAGAGTTTATCCATAGGTTTAGGGTCTCTGATCCAGTCATTAGAGATCGAAGGGCGCTCCTGCCCTCTCAGATCTTGGTTGTCGAATATGTGTTGTTGATCGTCAGAGATCGGAGGGCGCTCCTGCCCTCATAGATCCCGGTCATCGAATCTGTGTCACCTGCCCTCTGTCAGCCTGTCAGGCCTGACAGGTCAGACAATAGAATTTTGTCAAATCTATCAGACCTGGGGGCCGTCTCCCATGGCCATCGATGACATGGGCCTGTGGGCCCTCTCCAAGCTACCTTATGGCAAGAGCTTTCGGGCCTTTGGGCCTTCTCCCAAGGCCGCCTTGTGGTGGGAGCTGTCAGGCCTACAGGCCTTCTCCTGTGGCCGCCAGATGACATGGGCCTGCGGGCCTGCCTAGGGATCCATGTAGGTCCTAAGGGCCAACAAGGCCCTCGAAGATCGTGTCAGGTCTAGGTCGGGTGGAACGAGCGAAGCTCGTATTAGGCCACCCGGCTGCAATGATACCAATGTTACATAAGGTAAGACAAGAATTATTATTGATTAATCTCATCAACTATAGCATAGGATAGCTATAGGATTAAGTAGGTTACAAAATAGAGTATTTAACAATAGATCCTATGTCTATGCTAACAACTAACACGCTATGAGATAAAAACGCTTAACCTACTAACAACTAACCTATCTTCCGCCCAAAGGGAAATGACGGTAAGATAGACTACTAACCAAGGTAAATGGTAATAGTAACTACTAGTGGTAAAAAGTAAGAAATTACTTTTTACCATGTGGTAAATTATATCTACCTAGGTGAAACTTAAATATTACCTAAATGAGGTAATAATCATAGTTACTAACATAGTAACTCTAACAGTCTTCACCAAGACTTGCTTCAAATAAGCTCAACAAGTCCTCACTAGACTTTACCTCAAATATACTCTCAAGTCTTCACCAAGACTTGTCTCAAATTTGTTTGTAAGCTTTAACAAAATCTCACACTAATCTGTCCTTAAGCTTTCACAAAAGCTTACTCAACTCTATCCTTATGTCCCCTTTAGGACTTACTCAAATTTGCTCACAAGCTTTCACAAAATCTTGCTTAACTCTGTCCTTAAGTCCCCTCTAGGACTTACTCAAAATAGTCCACTAGCTTTCACAAAAGCTTATTCAAATCAATTGTAAAATTTTCATACACAACTCAACTTAATCCTTTCAAAAAACCTCTTCAATTATACAAACAAGTTTCACTCAGAATCTTGTTTAACCATAGAAACATATAGAGAATGGTAAGATACTCAATATGTTGCACACTCACAATTCACTTTATCACTTTCAAAAGATATTTGGCTTTAATTTATGTTACATTCCTTGTGTGAAGTGCTATTGGTTTAAGTATAACTAAGTGATCATGCTATTTGTTCATCACCCCCTGTTAATCTGGCTCATAGCTACATTTCATATCCTTTTTAGTCATTTATCATTCTTTTCCTATTGTCTTAATTCCAACCCAAATTTAGAGTAGCAAGGGAACCAGCCCTCTCTAGAGATTGGTATAGGAGGTATTTCTTCCTTTCGGCCTTTCAATGTTGGCCGGGTCTAGGGTGCATGGATGAAACATTCCATACCTAAAGTAGATTCTTGACCAACAATCACCTAAATAATAATCTTTTTCTTAGCCTAAAAAATGACTATAATAATAAACTTAATTTCATTGAGTTGATGTTCACATATAGTTACACAACTTGTATAGTCTTAGATTGAATAAATATATTTGTATTCATTATATTTGTATCCTTGGAGAATGCTAAAATGTCCTTACCATTATACTAATTAATTGTATATGAAATTAATACAAATATGAAGATCGCAAACTTATTTAATACACTTTTTAATATCTTATTTATGTTTACTTTGTAGTGCACCAAATCCATACATCATAATGGTTATTAACTTTATCAACTTTGTGCATGCTCAATTTGAAAGACCATGAACCATTTAAATAAAAAATGCTATTTTAGCAATACAAATGTGATTAAATGGTATTTTATAAAATTACCTAATTAACCTTACCTCTTTCATTTTTTGTTGACCCATTTTATCATAGAAGAAGAGGCACCATGTGATTATTTGTCTTTATATTTTTTCGTCTAAATACAATTGTTGTTGATATTGTGCATTTACTTAGCGTCAATTTTATTTCCTTTTAGATATCTTATATTTGATTAGTTCTTAACCTATTAGCTTTTAGTTTAGTTGTTATGCCTATTTTATTTCTTTCATGTCATCTTCCCTTTCCTTGTTTTTGCATATTGTCTTTTATATCTTTATTTTTATTGATCCACATTTAATGTTTTCCATTATTTTTTGAACATATCCTTCATTTATGTTTCATGATTTTACTATCTTTTGAGTAGATTGATTTATTTGATTTTCTATTTCTTCTTTGTTGACCATGTTCATTGCTTTCAATGTTGATCTAGTACTAGAAATACCCTTTAAGTGATAATTCTAGGCCCTTACTTAGAAATATACATATTTTGTTATCATTCCATTTCCTATCCATTTTTAATCTATTATACATCTTTCTTGTTCAAATATTGTATTTTCATTGCTATCCCTTATGCCTAACATATCCTTATTTTTGTTTGGACAACTTTAATATGTATTCTTATTGATAAAAATACTAAACACTTTTTTGGAAATATGCTATATCTTAGTGAGGTAATAGTTGTTTCTTTTCATCATTATGCACTTTATTTATCTAAAAGTTTTGGATTCTTGTTCTTATTTAGATTTATTTCCATTGTCATAAGGGATTCTACTTTCTTTTTATGCTCTATTGTCTTATCTAAGCCATCTAAGATCTATAAATGCATATAATATTCTTTTCATATAGGGTGTAATGGCCCACCCTCGCAAGACTTTTCCTTCTTGTTGATTTATGTATTGATGTATGGATATCAAATGCATAATCCTATTTCATTTAATCTATATGAGTTGATAGCTGTACTTTATGATTTTAAAGTTAGATTATAGTATTTTTAGAATATAGTATCGATGATGAAATTTATGGTTGTAGGACCAAGTAATATCATGGATGGAATGGTATGGGACAACCACCAGAGTTGAGAGAAAATAGAAATGATGGATGAATTATCATCGATAGCCACAAGGGTAAAATCCTCATGTAGATTCATTGCATATGTGTATGTTTGATCAAAATTGCATCTTCAGGAAAGGAGGTCGCTATTTAAGCAAAATAGCCATCCTTAGTAAGCGAGTGATAACATTGCAGTTATCATAAAGCCTCCTACTTAAGGATAAAATATAGTTTGTATATACTGTTGATTTGTACCTTAAACATGTAGTTAGCATTGGAATACATATGCATGTATTTGATGCATAGAAATTGTTTGGTTAATAATTTTATCAAGTTGGTATTAATAATAATTTTGGTATTATTAATACTAAAAATATTAAATATCAATGTTAATGGTTAATATTAATATTTGTTATTAATTAAATTAATTAGTTGAGAAATTGATTTAATTATTATTATATTACACTAATGTTAACTCTAGTGTTAGAAAGTAATAGTATTGTTCAGTAATGTCATGAGTGAATGTTTTGGATATTAATACTTTACTTTAAAATTATTAATAGGTTAATATTGATCTTAGTAGGTTAACCTTAAAAAGGGATACATTTAATAAATCGATAAAGTTTATATTTTAAATGTTGGAAATTGAGAATGTTGAAAAGTTGGTAATTTTAGAATATTTCAAAAGTGTTACCTTAATAGTGTAATGGGATGGCAATAAGATAGGCCAGACATGCATAATGAAGTGGCTCCCAAATTTTGTTTTTTCATGTTCTTTTGAGGATGATATAAGGGCTACAGTTGGCAAGTTTTAGCATAGAAAATGAAGGGAAAATCTAGAAGGAGAAGCTTGGAGGAGGAAGAAATTTAGAAAATAAATATTGTTGCAAAAGTATTTCATAAAAAGTAAGTTGGTCAAGCTCCTAAGAATCTATTAAGCATTTTTAGATTTAGATATTTGCTTGTTCCTGAAACCTGCTTATTCTTTTGAGCGATGTTTTGTTTCTTCCTTCCTTATGTCTCTAGAGTAGTGCTATTAATGGATGTAATAAGGATGGAATGAGTATCAAAGACTTCTAATAGTCTTAGGGAATTTATTCTTCCTTTGGTTGTTTTACCTGAAAGCTTCTGTTAAACTAGTTGTAGATTGGTTATAGAAATATCCCTCCAACTACATTGTAAACTGTCTTGTTATTATTTTTAAGTTGTGCTTTTATTGTAAATATTTGTTTTTGCCATGTTCAACTAACCATATTTCAATTTTTACATGAAAGTAGAATTATCTACAGTTTTCAACTTTCCAAAAGAGCATTTTGCTTATTAGGTTAAGTTATCTTTATATGTGTGTTAGGATAAAGGAAAATCTAATAAAAATTTAAGAGCTAAGTTAGCCAACTAGATTATAGAGATCTATTAAGCACCATTCCATGGAATTGAAGGCATTTACGTGGTTTAAATCAATGATTTTAATCTTGGGTAGCCTTTCAATAATATAGTCTAGTTGATGCTTAGCTACTGGAAGAACGTCTTACCCTTAGGAATGTTTAAACATAAAAATTAGAGAATAGAATTATTAAATGTTGGATTAAAATTTTTGGTTTATCTTAGGCATTATTTGATTGTAGACTGTATGTGGCTTTGTTTTTATTGACGTAAGATGTAAGACCAGTATTATTATATATTAGTGAAGGTTAAAAATGGATTTTATATTTTTTTTATTAGGATAGAAGAAAGGATTTGAAAGGGTTCCAAAGTATTTTAACAAACTGTTACAAATAGATAAGCCCTGATGCTTCTAATAGAAACACAAATTACAAACATGCATCCTTCCATACCTATATAAACAACTAAAACTTAGAAAAATAGCCCAAACAATAAACCAACTAGCAACTAATAAACACATCAAACACTACAATAAACTAAAGTAGCAAAGGATGGGAACAACATTGATCATATATCTCCATACTCCTTCACACCCTCAGTCTAGGACTTAAGAAGGATTATCTTATTTTTTAGGTCCTTTAAAGCATTATCCACATTACCAATTAACTAGTGATTTAGTCTCCTCAAAGTTTCACTGAGGTCCTTGAAAATGATATAGTTATTCTCTAAACCTTCCATTATGTGCTTCATCAAGGGATCACCATCCAAGTTCCTTCCAATAGGCCTTAGGTTCACCATCTAAGGGATAATTGTTAAGGAAATTCCCACCCTCCAATAAAAACAATTTCATAGGTTCCTTCCTATTAACTTCCTCAAAAAAAATTAGACTCAAGATTATTCATATTCTGGTTGGGCAGATCCACATATTTACTTTTTCTATCTTCAGTTTTAAACCCATTTTTTGAACTTATATATGATTTCAATGCATGAGTAACGTATTCCTTTTTATCCTGTTAAGCCTTTCCCACACACATACAGACTCTTTTTCTAGTTCTTGGTGGTGAGTACTCTAGGTCCTCTTTGGTTCTTTTCTTTCCATAGCCACCACAAGAAGCAATCTTTGGCATCCTTTGCCACCCAAGAAACAACCCCAATGTAGAACATCCCAACACAAGGGCTTCATACCAAGAGAAACAAGGGTCATAAGATGCACTCTAAATAACATGAATCGACACATATGGATAAGCTTTATGGGAAATACTCTCTAAATCAGCCTCACAAGTCTTTTATCCTTGGAATTACAAAAAGCACTACCTAATAACAAAATCCAATTGGGGTGGATTACCTAGGTCAAAACAACCTGGGAAAGTACTCACCTACAGACAACATATTCAAACCAAAAATTTTGAAAATAAATGTTAACAAAAAAAGGGGGGCCTGAATAGCCATGGTAATTATCAAGGAGCTCCTAGAAAAACTAAACTTGAAATACCTTGAACTACTAAATGTTATTTGAAAAGAGTGGTACAACTAGGAACCAACACTACCAAAGATCCTTGTTCTAAAAACTAGGTAAAAAAGGGTGGCATCACCATTGGAAGAGTTGTACCAAATTTTATTTTCAAACTTTCCCCCAATCATCAAATCACATGATCGATTACTACTTCTAGGATCCCACCACATCCTTCTATGAAATAAACCAAACACAATGTTAAGGAATAAAATATTAATCAATGTGAACCCCATTTATTTTATCATTATCAACAATTACAATAACCTATTGGGGGAAGTCTCTTTTCCAAACATGATGAGGCCAAGAAATACCTCATTTTTGTTATATTTTGAACAGTAAAATATTGCCATAAAAACCAAATATAATATTATTTTATGCCAAATGTGTGATTAGAATGCATTATTTGTTATTGTTTGCATGATTTAATGTTTAGGAACATTGTACCCCTATTTTGACTATTTTTAGCATTTTTATGACTATTTTTGCATGATTTTTGTTGGTAAAATAGCATAGAAAAATAAGAGCAAATAAGCATGTTATGGTTTATGATTAACTCAAGCATTTTTGAAATGTCATCCCACCTTAAAACCAAATTGTCAAGTTGATTTGGTGCCAAAACAAACTTTGCTATAAAATAGAGTATAGATAGATTATGTGCAACATACAAATTCCAACCAACTATCATATTTAAGAGGAGCATTGAAATAGTCAAAAAGAGCAAGTAAAAATGGATGGAATGTGTTCACGGAGACCAAAGAAGACCTCTAATCCACTTGTATGTATTCCCACGTGGTCTAAATGAGAGCAACAAGGCATAAAGCAAAAAATGTAGGGACAATTGTAAAACAGCATACAAAAACCAGTCCTTTGCAATTTTAAGGGAAGTCACAGACCAGGTCAAAAGTGGTAAGTGTGAATAATTTAAATATTTCTAAAAGGATAAGAAAAAAATTATTTCACATATGGAAGTGCTTACACTCGATCTGAATTGGCAGTAACAATACATTCCTACAATTTTGCCTTATATTCTAGATCTCTCCGGAATGAAGGGCAGAAACAGACAATTTCAACTGAAAGAGCATAGTTTTCATCCATTGTGGGAGGAATAAAGGAGAATAGAGCAATGACAAGTGTAAAAATCTATACTAAACTTTTTTTCACTTATTTCCACCAGCTAGAGGATGCACGGATAAGTTGTTGCAACAGATTTTATCCTAAATTAAACCAAGTCTGCTATAATAACTTAGGTAAATCATACATACACAACAAAGAAGTTTTATTTGGTAGTTGCAATTATTTGTGTATAAAATAGTATAAATAGGAAACTCCCTCATTTGTTGAGTTAATTCGAATAGAAGTTCATAAGTCAGAAGCAAAAAATTCATTGTAATTGTTGTGTTTTGAATTCACAATATTCAAATAAAGTGTAAATTTCATTACATGTGTGAATTTGTGAGTATATGAGTGATTAGTTTTTAGTTATGGAGTGAACATTATTTCTTCTATACCAAGAAGCAAGGGCCCACTCTGAGGACTGGAAGTAAGGAGCAAATATTGTAAGTTTTTGATAAATTTTATTTTGCAGCAATTTTATCAATTTCTTGCTTAATTTGTGTAACAAAACTAACCCCTATTTTAGCATAGTTATTTTGGATATTTTAAGTATGATTTATGTAGAATTTTTACAATTGGATGACCTCTATTTTGAATGTGTTTAATACCCCTATTTTTATGTACTTTAATTTCTACATCAACTTTTTTCTAACAAATTTTGTAGCATTTTGTTTTGATAGTTTTTATCATTGTGAATTTTAGCATGATTAAATGTAGTTGATTTTTATTTAGCATTTTTCATTTTTACCATTTCAATTAACAAGAGTCAAATAGGTCTTTCAATTCTACAATTCTCAATTCCTGCAAGTGTAGCTTAAATATTGAATTCTGTAATTTCAATTATGTAAGTTAAATTAGCTTCCATTTTACAAATTAGGATTAATGTGACCTTGAAAAACCAAAAAAACATATGTTTCACCGAATAAGGCTTGTAAACTAATTAACTGGCCTATTGCCAAACCTTTCTATCGTAGATAGCCTTGGACACTGCCTTGGATTTGATAAATATTGAAAATTAAATAATGATAATAACGACACTCATCATTTTTAGCATCGTTTTTGGGGAACATAGGTGTTGTTAGGAGATAAAATAGTCAAACAATTGTTGGTTGTGCTAAGTTGTGAACTTTAGAGTAAAAACCTAAAACAAAGCAACTTGCATGAAACACAGTTGTGAAACTAATAGTTGCAATTCAGAAAGTTAGAAACACAAGCATAGCAAAATTTTAGAAACCATAGGAAGAAAAATTCACAATAAGTGGTTGAAACTATGCCAAAGTTGTCTGAATTTATGATTCCCAAAAATGTTGAAATTTTCAAAGAATCACAATCATCTACTTAAAGAAGTGTAGGATTCCTTGAGAAATTATTACAAAGAGGAAAAATCAGTAGTTCAACACCACCTCTTGACAAATCCATACAATTAGGATAATTTAATAGTATTTATAATTTTTGTTGGTAACCCATAAGGGTAGGCTCACAAGAGAATCCAGGAAGAGCCAATAATATGCTCCACCCTAATGCATCTAGTACACTTGCCAAAACTTTTCAAAATCTCATTCAATTAATTCCTAATCAAAACTCTCCCATGAAATTCATTTCATATTCTATATTATCAACTTTTAAAGGAGTTACATCTGAAGATCCTAGTATGTTTTTATTTGAGTTTAATATTGTATGTCAAGCTCATGATTATACTAATGACAATCAAAAGCTCAAATTGTTTCCTTCCACTCTTAAAGAATCAACCCTACGATGGTTTATCACCTTAGCACCTAATTCAATTCAAGCCTAGGAATGAAATGGAAAATATATTTTTGGAGAGATACCAAGGATATTGTCAAGTCAAGTATCAAAATGATGAAATGCTTAGAATAAAATAAGAGGAATATGAAATTTTAGAAGACTATATAAATAGATTTTCTTTTATTCATAAGAGATGTGGGGGTGTTAAAACTGAACTTACAAAATTCATATTCTTGAGAGGAATACAAGATGAATCTAGAGATGTATTGGATATTTTAGGAAGAGGAGATGTGAATACACTTGAATTTTAGGAAATCATTGAACTTTGCAACAAAAAAAAAATTGCACAAAACATAGACAAAATAAAATTGGTAATAACACAAATGATTTGAAAGAATTCATGAAAGAAGTTGCTAATCTAAAAACTGATATTTTAGATTATCTTGACACAACATTCTATGGAATGAACACAAAGAATGAATTCATTGAATCTTTAGCCATATATTGTTTAATATATAAGAATAAGCACTCTCTTCATGAATATCCTTTGAATAAAACTTTCATAAATGCTATATGTAGCATTTGTAAAAAAGGATACCCCACAGAACAATGCCATTTGTTACTAGGACTCAAAAGTATCTTTGAAAAAGAGAAAAATTCTCACTCTAAGGTCTTAAGTAAAATGCATCTTTACCGGATGAGCATGGTGGGAGCAGAAGTAGGTTCGGACGCAGGGTTGGGGATAGGATCAGAGATCGATGCAGGTTTCTGGGCAGGATCGGGTTCGAGATCGGGGTCAGGCACGTCAGGGCCCGATCCCGGGCCAGCAGGACCCTCGACGGGCCCAGAGGATGGCTCTGCGCCTGATCTGATTGGCGGCCAGGGCGGGGTCGGCATCTTGGGCCCTGGCCCCCAGGCCAGCCTCGATGCGAGCGCAGGCCTAGGGAAAAAGCCCCCTGATCCTGGGCAGGGCTCTGTCTCGGGCGGGAACAAACCCTCCTATCAGCAGATCTTGGCGGGCACCAGGGCCCCTTCTCGGGCCTTGGGGTTAGGGCTTTCCCTCGAGGGCACCCACATTTCTATTTAGGAGGAGGTCTACGCCTCCTTGGTAGCTGGTTCCTCTGCCTCCCTGGTAGGGAAATTCTTGGGAGGGCGCCCAGACATGGAAACCGTCCGCAGATGGGCGGCTACCAAATGGAAGGTGTCCGGGCATATTCAGCTGGTTGCCCTGACCAAGGGTTTCTTCATCATCAAGCTAAATAACAGTGAGGATGCCGAAAAGATCCTGTCGGGCGGGCCCTAGTTTTTGGGGCGCAAAAGCCTCTTCCTCAGGCGTTATGGAGCTGACTTCCACCCCAGCACCCAAAGCATCAATTTCGCCCCGGTCTGGGTTCGTCTCCCAGACCTTCCCTTTCACCTGTGGCACGAAGACGTCCTAAGACTCATTGCTCAGTCGATCGGGGACCTGGTGGCCTTCGACCCCGCTACCAAGGCCGGATCCCGTATGGTGCATGCCAGATTTTGCGTCAATGCCAATCTCGAATCTGAACTCCCCTCTTCGGTGACCATCTCGTCTGGGTCCTTCTTGTGGCGCCAGCCCCTGATCTACGAAAACAAACCTACCTTCTGCCCCACCTGCTGCACTCAGGGCCACCTCCCCCACCAATGCTCGATTTCCAAAAAGGCTGATGGCCCTGTCCCCAAACTCCCTTCTCGATCAGGTCGGGCCCCGTCTCGAGGGCCCCCTCGCGACGGCCACAGATCCCAGGCCTGGACCAGCAAGGAGGCTCCCCCTCCTGCCCCAAAGGACTCTCATGTGGACCCCGATCTGGAGGGCGGTCTCCCCCAGGTTTCCCCTTCCACTGCTCCCTCCCCTGGGTCATCTTTCGGGGCCCCGATCCTAGGTTCTCCCTCCCTGCCCGCTTCGAATCCCGCCCTACAGGCCCCTGCTTGTGCCCCCCTCTAGGCACGCGAGCTGCCCGGGCTCCTTTCCCCATCGGCTCCCTCTGTTGGGGCCCCCTTCTCCCCCCCACTCCCGCTATCCCCCCTCGACCCCCCGGCCCTCCCGGTGATCCTTGCTGGGCTTCCTCCCTTGGAGTGCGGATCTGAGAGGTCAGATGAAGAGATCGAAGCTAGTTCTCCGTCCGGGCCTGATGAAGTCAGCCCCAAGATGACCCGGAGCAGGACTTTTGCCATAGACTTTGGCAACAAACTCAAAAGAGGGCGGCCCACCCTGGGTGACCAGCGGACAAGGTTCACTGAAGATGACATAGCCAATGGCTCCCAGGAAACTCTCTCTGACGTTGGCGCAAGCTTCTCCAAGATGGATGCCATCCGACCCAAACCCCCGCTCAGGCCGGGAAGGGGGGCAAGCGACCCCACAAGGGTGTCAAATGAAGCTCATCACCTGGAATATCAGGGGGCTCAATGGGGCCCCCAAGAAAAGGATCCTCGACCAACTTCGTAGGGATCACCGCCCGTCCTTCCTCCTTCAGGAGACCAAAATAGATGACGTTGTTGCCCGACGTGTAGCCCAAGCTACCTGGCGCAATTGCGAGTCCCTGTCTACCCCGATGGTCGGCTCAGTCCAGGGGTTTGTTGTGCATGTGGGACCCCCGATATTTTGAGGGAAGACTCATATCTTCGTCTCCCAGAATAATCAACATTCTGGTCCATTGCGTGAAGTCAAGGCGCTCATGGATTCTGTCCAACGTCTACGCCCCTAACAACCCCATCGAGAAAGCAGCCTTATGGAAGGAAATTAGCTTGATGAGAGAAGCCTTTGCCCCCTACCCTGGATCCTGGCCAGGGACTTCAACATCCCCCTGTTCCTTTCTGATAAAAGTGGGGGCTCAGCGGTTCAGGGCAAGAGCATGGAGGACTTTGGAGCCTTTACCACCCTCAATGAGCTCATGGACGTCAATCTGAAAGGAGCCAGGTTCACTTGGTCCAATAGAAGAGCGGGAGCAAATCATATACAGGTCAGACTAGATAGAGTTTTCTTGTCCAAGGAAGCCCTTCCCATGTTTGTCGATGCCACCCTGTTGGCCCTCCCCAAAATTGGGTCTGATCACAGCCCCCTCCTCCTCGAAACCGACCATCGCCCCTCCCCCAAGAGGCCTTTTCGGTTCGAGTCTATGTGGCTGCATCACCCTGACTTTCGGGCCCAGGTAGGCCATTGGTGGGCTCCCCCAGTCCCTGGTCGCCCCGCTGAACAAGTTTTTCACAAGCTGAGATGCCTCAAAGAGCAACTCAAGGTTTGGAATAAGGAGGTGTTCGGTAATATCTTTGAAAACAAAGCAATTCTTAAAGATAAGCTCGAAGACCTCGAGTCCAGATTTCAAGTAGGCTCCCAAGACCCGGGGCTCAGGGAAGAGGAACGCCTTGCTCTCAGTGAGTATCACAACATTCTGGCCAGGGAAGAAACCTTTTGGAGGCAGAAGTCGAGAGCCCTGTGGCTCCAAGATGGTGATGCAAACACTAAGTTCTTCCATGCATCGACTCTCAGGAACAGGGGTTCCAACAGAATTGCTGAGTTGGTGGGCAACGATGGCAGAATCATCAAGGAAGAAGAGGACATCCGGGCTGAAGCCACCCACTTCTTCCAGGAGCTCCTGGGTGACAGCCCCCCCATGTCCCCAGAAGCGGTTGAATCCCTTCTGGAACACATTCCTTCTTTTGTCTCGGCCATGGCAAACGAGATGCTTGTGCAGCCCTTGTCTGACTCTGAAATCCATGCTGCCACTTTTTCCATGAAGGCGGAGGCGGCCTCGGGCCCGGACGGATTCCCCCTCGATTCTTCCAATATTTCTGGGACATCGTCGGGCAAGAAGTGTGCGTAGCCATTCGGGACCTGCAGACTACCAGCTCCATCCCCAGAGGTATCAATTCCACTTTCATAGCCCTGATCCCCAAGACCCAGGCAGCCAGATCCCTCTCGAATTTTTGCCCCATCAGCTTGTGCAATGTACTGTATAAAATCCTGACTAAATCCATGGCCTCCCGCCTTAAGGATATCCTTCCCCTGATTATTGCCCCCTATCAGGGCAGCTCGGTCAAAGGCAGACTGATCACAGACGGTGTTATAATCATGCACGAGGCCATTCACTCGGCCGTCCTATCCAAAAAAGCCTCCTTTCTGCTCAAGCTGGATATGAACAAGGCCTTTGACAGGGTTGACTGGGCTTTCCTGTCCAAGGTCCTCCTTAAGTTTGGGTTCCACCCCTCCTGGGTCAGGCTCATCAGCAACTGCGTGTCCTCCCCGTGGTTCTCCATCCTCGTCAACGGGTCCCCTATCGGGTTCTTCCCCAGTTCCAGAGGCCTCCGCCAAGGTGACCCCCTATCCTCGATCCTCTTCATAATCCTGGCTGAGGCCCTGGGGCGTACCATCTCAGGCGCTGTAACCCGTGGTCTCATCTCGGGCATCAGGCCTACGTCGGGCCTTCCCCCTGTGTCCCACCAGCAGTTCGTGGATGACACCATCCTCGCCACCTCTGCCTCAATCCCTCAAGCCAAGACCCTCAAGCATATCTTGACCCTGTATGAGGAGGCGGTCGGGCAGAAAATCAACCTCCAAAAAAGCAAGATTTTCTTCATCCATACTCCCTTGGCTAGGCAGATCAGAATCGGGCGGATTTTGGGCTGCACTCCTGGTTCCCTTCCCTCCTCCTACCTCGGGCTTCCCCTGTTCACAGGTGCATCCTCCAAGGCCCTGTGGGGCGGGGTGATTGAACGAATTCAGAGGAAGCTGGCCCCCTGGAAAGGTCACCTCCTCTCGCAGGCTGGCAGAGCCACCCTCCTGGCGGCAGTCCTGCAAAGCATTTCGATATATTTCATGTCGGTCTTCAGAATCTCGGCTTCCATTGCAGCTCACATCGAACAAATTCAGAAATGATTTCTCTGGTCGGGCAGCGAAGATAAGAAGAGGATTCCCCTGGTCTCCTGGCCCCTGGTCTGCCACCCCAAAGGTGAGGGAGGGATCGGGCTCAGGCGGGTGGTCCCCATGAACAAGGCCCTCTTGTCCAAACACGCCTGGAAGGTGCATACCAATACCCCTGATGAGTGGGTCAGCATCGTGCATAGAAAATACTATCATAACCACCCCTTCCTCAGTGATTCTCAGCCCCGTGATGGATCAGCCTTCTGGAAGTCCCTGATCTCCACCAAAGACATAATCCGAAAAGGGACCAGATGGATTCTCGGGGACGGAGCCAAGATCGACTTTTGGGAAGACAGATGGATTCATGATGAGGCCCTGACTGCTGATAGAGAGCTTCTCATCCTCAAACCAGGGCTTGCGGATAGAGGGCCCAGAGTGTCGGGCTATCTTTCCCAGAACTAGGGGCGAGCTACCTAGAAACCCAGCCTGAATCCCAGGCACCCGCTCCAAGCTGCCAGGCTTCAGCGCCTCCTCAAGGTGACTGTCATCCCGTCCTCCAGAGGAAACGACAGATGCGTTTGGCATGGCACTCCCAGTGGAGTCTTCTCTGTCAAATCTGCTTACAATCTCCAAAGAGTCCCTGACGAGGCTCCCTTTCCAACCCGTCAGGTGTGGGCCAAGAGGCTGATCCCCAAAATCAGTCACTTCATTTGGGCGGCCATCCAAAACAAGATCCTGACGCTCGAGAATCTGATCAGGAGGGGCTTTCAGATCCTGAATAGATGCTTCCTTTGTTGTGCTTCCTGGGAGTCCACTAATCACCTCTTTATCAACTGTCCCTTTTCGTCTGAAGTCTTGGGCCTCATTCTTTCCCAATTCTCCATCCAGTGGGTGGCCCCCAACTCCATCCCTGATCTTCTGTCTCAGTGGCCCAACCCCTTTGCCCATCCCTTCATCCGCTTCCTCTGGGGCTCCTGCCTTCCCCATATGCTCTGGAAACTCTGGCTGGAGCGCAACAGCAGAGCCTTCTCCTCCCCGGCCCGTTCCCCCCAGTGGATAGCGACCAAGGCGGTGTCCTTCGCCCTCGAGAATTCTCGTTCCATCCCCTTGACCGAGGCGCCCCGACGGCTGGGCGAGGTCACCCTCCTATCATCCCTTGGAGTTCAGCTTCCCCCCGGTCCCCCCCGCCCCCTCCCGACGTTCTATGACGAGGTGGATTGCCCCCCTGGATGGGTCAAGCTTAATTTTGATGGAGCTTCTAAAGGAAATCTCGGGCCCTCTAGAGCGGGCGGGGTCATCAGAGACTATCACGGGGCCCTGATCGTGGCGTACGTTGCACCGCTTGGCATCCAGACTAACAACTTCGTTGAAGCAGCAGCTCTCCTCAGCGGGTTGACTGCCCTCAGGGAGTCCACCTCAAAAGTCATCATCGAGGGTGATTCCCAAGTTATTATCAAAGCCGCCCGTAGCCCGAGAAACTGCTCTTGGCGCATTCACAACTCCATCCGGGAAAGCCTCACCATTCTCCAAGGACTCCCCGACCATGCCTTTCGGCATGTGTACAGAGAAGGCAACAGGGCTGTCGACTTCATGGCAAATCAAGCCATCTCAGCTGAAGACTCCATCTCCTGGACCACGAACTTCCCTGAAGCTCTGGTCCAAATAGCTTCGCAAGACTATACTAGCATCGATGAAGGCCCTGGTGCTTAGCCCGCCCCGAGTCGGGGCCCCGAAGTCTCGCTGCAGCGCCCCTCAGTGGCCAGGGGATTTTCCTGTCTGTTCCACCACGTCGACTGGCCCCGTCCTTTTCTTGCTCGTGAGGCAGGAAGGACGATGGCGATGGCGGGAGCGGGAGAGGAGCAAGAGCGGGAGCAGGACTGGGAACTGGTTCAGAGACTGGTGTAGGTTTCTGGGTGGGAGCGGGATCAGGATCGGGATCGGGGTCGGGCATGTCAGGGCCTGTACCCGGGCCCGTAGGGCCCTCTGCGGGCCCTGAGGAGGGCTCAGAGACCGAGCAGAATGGTGGCCAGGGTGGGGACGACATCTTGGGCCCGGGCCCTCAGGCCAGCCTCGATGCATCACGTCGACTGGCCCCCATCCTTTTCTTGCTCGTGAGGAGTGGAGCTGATCTGACAGGGTGGGCCCCGTCTAGGCCAGGCCCGGCTGCAGGACCTCTCGGAGTGACGACGTTCAGTTTTTGCGATCTTGGCGTTTGTCGTTTTATGGATTTTTCTTGTTTTGGTGGCCACAGGCCAAATTTTGTTGTTTTGTTTCTTAGTTGGCCCGATTTTTGTAGGCACCAGGGCCCTGGGCCCCGGACCGTTGCCTAAGGTTTTCAATCTTAATTTCAGCCTCGGCTGTCTATGTAACTAAGGTTTTGGGATCCTTCTTTAAAAAACCCGTTGTAAATATATTGCTACTTATCAAAAAAAAAGTATCTTTGAAAAATATTATCAACCTATTATTGAACTCAATTTTATAGGGCAAAGATAAGGGGGTAATTTTCTTAAGTTTCCATATAAAATGCTTCTCAATTTCCTACAAATTAGGGAAATACTCCTTGGTATATGTCATGGTCTACTTCAATTCCACTTCAACCACACTGGATTCAACCACCATGGGCATATTCCCAAGAGTGGTCTCAACCTAGATGGATGCATCAACAATAAAATCAACAACATCCACCATGGTTGCAACAAAAAATGTAGGGACAACAATGGAAACAACAAAAACAATCAAAACAACCTTCACTTTTAGTTCAACCTATGGCCAATCTAAATTATGTTAAACAACCAACCCCAATATTTGTATTTGAATCCAAAAGTATAGCTATAATAAATTTTCGTAATTGTGACAACACTCAATTGTGTTCAAGAAAACCACTTCTTGAATCTATTCCACTTATCAATGTAGAAATGGGACCTGAAGAAAAGAAATATGAAAACATATCTACATTGAAACATCAAAAACAAAAACAAAAACTCTCTTAAAGAAAAGAGAGTTGTAGCATAAGGTGTGTCCCACAAAATGTATATGTATGAGGACATGCATCATTCTCAGCAATAAGGAGGTAATGATGACATGAGAATATTTTTATTGTTCATATGAAACTAAAGGTTGATGCTTCATTGTTGATTTTTTATGCAGAAAAAGATAGATGTGCTTATTATAAAATAAGGATTGTTCTTATCCAGATAAAAATGAGAGACATTCTCTCTCATTGTAGCATTGTGAGATACATTCTCTCTCATTGAAGCACTTTAAAAAAAACAAAGAAAAAAAAGACATAAGTTGGTTGAAAACCAGAAATGGCAACCTCTTTTGATAAAAAAAATGAAAAAAATGAATAATTCAGTAGTGAAAACCTTTTCGAAGATGCAATTGAATTAAGGCTTACATGAAAACTAATTTCTAGCATGTTTGCCTTTTTGATTTATCCATCATTGTTCCACCATTGTACAAATATCATCTGTTGTACATGTGTTCTATTTTTGGTTTTAGATAATCAGCTAACGCCATTAGGAGCAGCAATTTGTAAAGTGTATGATAAATCTTCAAGACAATAAGGTACATGTTTCTTGCATTTTGTCATAGTAGGCATTTAGAATGTAATGTATGATAATTCAATGTTTGAAATAAATAATTTATAAACGTGGCAACTAAAAATGGACTTTCTTTCCAAAATGTCAAGAAGCACTATATTCTGCCCTTGGTGAAGCAAGAAATTCAGGTCTGGTTATAGAAAATAACAGGGAAAATACAAATCTTCGGAATGACCTAGAGCTTTGGAATGAAATATAGTTCTGGTTGTATATATGCAAAAATAAATAGAGCTTCGAAATGAGCCAGAGCTCCGGAATGAACTTCAAAAATTCAAATTTTCAAAAATGCATAGTGTGCAAAAAATTGAATATGACCAAGTGTGTGTGTTGAGGATTTTTGAATTTGACCAAGCGTGCATGTTGAGGATTTTAAATGAAAAAAAATACCTACGTGATGCACCTCACATGGCCACTATAGAATCAGGCTCAAGTTTTTAGAAACACGTGGCAGACATTGAGTAGGTATCATCTAGAATATTTTGAAATAGTTTAAAAAATGCAGCGTGCACAAATTTAAAAATATAGGGCACATAAAAATTTTGAATGCACAAAGCATGCATCAATAAAAAGCATAGAAAAATACACACAAGTATGTACAGCAAATCGTATGCCTTACATTTGTTATTTTTCCATTGTGCTCATATTTTTTTGTTTTGAAAAAATTAAGCAAAATCATCTAGAGTAGAATTGGGAAGGTGAACATCTTGGAAAGTTTTGATTGATGCATGTGAATCACAGTGTATTTTGTGTCATATTTCAAAGTTGATTCCTATATGCTAAAGTCATGAATGCCTAAGTCTTATAAACACCCAAGTTGTAGGGGCCATTGAAACCAAACACGGGTTGTCAAATCAAAGATTGAAACATTGCATCACAAGAAGAAGATATTAAATATATATATATATACCTAAGTGTAGTGGCATTACTAGAAACACCAAGAAATTGAAAAATATGGTAGTAGGAGAGCAACAACTATTGGTGCACTATTATCAACCAACTGCAAAAAATAGGACACAAAGAAAGCAAAAAAATTGAAGGTAGCCTTGTAGAATAGCCAAAATCCAAGAAAGTCACTTTTAGTGAAGAGGTTACTACTCAGGCATAAACATCTACACAATTATAATGCTTAAATTCTGCAATAACTAGGTCACTAGCTAAAACAACAAATTCATCAAAAGAAAAATGAGTTGATTCTAAGCTTTACAGTGAGGTGTGCAAGAATAAATCAAACTGGTGAAGAGATAGGTACACAAAAGCTAAGAATATCCACCAAGTTTAAAAGGAAATATGTTGTAGAGGAGCTTGGTGAGACAAAGGAAACAGAGCCTAAAATTTAAACATAGCCACCTTCACCCCCTCCTCTAAGAAGGAGCTTAAGGAGAAAACAACAGGATACAGTTGTAGCAACTGAAACAACATCTCTTGCACCATCTAGGCCAAGAAGAAGAAAAATTACAGAATTGCAGAGATTGCAAGAATTGTAAAAATTAAAAAATTATAGGAACAAAACAAAAAGCAAATTAGAAGTTTAAAAAAAATTAAGAAATTTTGAAATTTAGAATTTTTCAGCAATTGTTCAAAACAAATTTCAACATTTCATAATTTCAGCATTTTTTAGAAATAACAACAAAATTTATAATTTTTAACATTTTTCAATAATGACAACTTTAAAATTTTCAGCATTTTTTAGAAATGACAACAAACTCAAAATTTCAACATTTTTGGAAATTGCAACAATTTCTTAGGTGGCAAAGGATGTTGTTCACAAGGCTAGACCTGAGTATTATTATGGTCCACTAGGGTGCATGAGGGTATGCATTAGGTCAAATTGGGGGGGATGATGAGGCTAAGAAATTTCTCATTTTTGTTATATTTTGAACATTAAAATCTACCATAAAAACCAAATATAATATTATTTTATGCCAAATATGTAATTAGAATGCGTTATTTGTTATTATTTGCATGATTTAATGTTTAGGAACACTATACGCTTGTTTTGACTATTTTTAGCATTTTATGACTGTTTTTGCATTATTTTTATTGATAAAATAGCATAGAATCGTGATGATTTACTGGTAATAACACAAATGATTTAAAATAATTCATGAAAGAAGTTGCTAATCTAAAAACTAATATTTTAGAATATCTTGACACAACATTATATGGAATGAACACAAATAATGAATCCATTGAATCTTTAGCCATCTATTGTTTAAGATGTAATAAAAAACACTCTCTTCATGAATGTCCTTTGAATAAAACTTTCATATCTGCTATATGTAGCATTTGTGAAAAAGGATACCCCACTGAATAATGCCATTTGTTACCAGGACTCAAAAGTGTCTTTGAAAAGCAGTCTCAACCTATGAAAGAACTCAATTTTATAGGGCAAAGACAAGGGGGTAATTTTCTTAAGTTTCCATATAAAATGCTTCTCAATTTCCTACAAATTAGGGAAATACTCTTTAGTATATGTCATGGTCTACTTCAGTTCCACTTCAACCACACTAGATTCAACCACCATAGGCATATTCCCAAGAGTGATCTCAACCTAGATGGATGCATCAACAATCAAATCAACAACATCCACCATGGTTGCAACCAAAAATACAAGGACAACAATGGGAACAATAAAAACAAGCAAAACAACCTCCACTTTCAGTTCAACCTGTGGCCAATCTAGATTATGTTAAATAGGCAACCCTTGTATTTATGGTTGAATCCAAAAATATAGCCATAACAAATGTTAGTAATTATGACAACACTCAATTGTGTTCAAGAAAACCACTTCTTGAATCTATCCCACTTATCAATGTAAAAATGGGACCTGAAGAAAAGAAATATGAAAACCTGTCTATATTGAAACATCAAAAATATAAACAAAATTTCTCTCAAAGAAAAGAGAGTTGTAGCATAAGGCATGTCCCAAAAAATGCTTATGTATGAGAACATGCATAATTTTCAGCAAAAAGGAGGTAATGATGACATGAGAATATTTTTATTGCTCATATGAAACAAAATGTTGATGCTTCATTGTTGATGTTTTTGCAGAAAAATATAGACGTGCTTTTTGTAAAATAAAGATTGTTCTTATACAAATAAAAATGAAAGACATTCTCTCTCATTGAAGCACCTAAAATAAACAAAGAAAAAAAGACATAAGTTGATTGAAGACCATAAATGGCAGCCTCTTCTGATGAAAAAATAAATAATTTAGTAGTGAAAACCTTTTCAAAGGCGTTATTGAATTAAGGATTACATGAAAACCAATTTCTAGCATGTTTGCCTTTTTTATTTATCAATCATTATTCCACTATTGAACAAATATCATCTATTGTACATGTGTTCTGTTTTTTATTTCAGATAATTAGCTAACCACCATCAGGAGCAACAATTTGTAAAGTGTATGATAAATCTTCAAGATAGTAAGGTGCGTGTTTCTTGCATTTTATCATAGTAGGCATTTAGCATGTGATGTATGATAATTCAATGTTTGGAATAAATAATTTATAAACGTGGCAAGTAAAAATGGACTTTCTTTCCAAAATGTCAAGAAGCACCCTATTTTTCCTTGGTGGTGCAAGAAATTCAAGTCTGGCTACCAAAAATAACAGGGAAAATACAAAGCTCTAGAATGACCCAGAGCTTTGGAATGAAATATAGTTCTGGTTGTATATATGCAAAAAAAACACAAAGCTCCGGAATGACCTAGAGCTCAAGAATGAACTTCAAATATTTAAAATTTCAAAAATGCATAGTGCGCAAAAATTTGAATTTGATCAAGTGTGTGTGTTAAGAATTTTTTAATTTGACCAAGCATGCATGTTGAGGATTCCAAATGAAAAAAATACCTACATGATACACCTCACATGGCCACTGTGGAATTAGGCTCAAGTTTTCAAAAACACGTGGCAACCATCGAGCAGGTATCATTTGGAATATTATGATGTGTACAAATTTAAAAGCATAAGGTGCATGAAAAATTTGAATGCACAAAGTGTGCATCAATAAAAAAATATAGAAAAATACACACATATATGCACAGAAAATTTGTGTGCCTTACATTTTTTGTTTTTCCATTGTGCTCATATTTTTGAGTTTTGAAAACAATTAAGCAAAATCAGCTAGAGTAGAACTAGGAAGGTGACCATCTTGGGAAGTTCTGGCTAATTCATGTGAATCACAACATGTTCTATGTCATCTTTCAAAGTTGATTCTTATATGCTAAAGTCATGAATACCTAAGTTCTATAAACACCCAAGTTGTAGGGGCCATTGAAACTAAACATGGGTTGTCAAATCAAATATTGAAACATTGCATTACAAGAAGAAGATATTATATATATATATATATATATATATATATATATATATATATATATATATATATCCGAGTGTAGTGGCATTACTAGAAACACTAGGAAATTAAAAAATATGGCAACAAGAGAGCAATAGTTGCCAATGCACTGTTTTTAGCCAACTACCAAAAATAGGGCACAAAGAAAGCAAAAAACTAAAGATAGCCCTGTAGAATAGACAAAATCCAAGAAAGTCACTTTTAGTGAAGAGGTTACCACTCAAGCATAAATGTCTACATAGTTAGAATGCTCAAATTTTGCAATAACTAGATCACTAGCTAAAACAACAGATTCATAAAAAGAAAAGGAAGTTTATTCTAAGCTTTATAGTGAGGTCTGCAAGAATAAAAAATGCAATAATAAAGCAAATTGGTGAAGATATAGGTACACAGAAGCTAAGAAGATCCACCAAGTTAAAAAGGAAATATGTTGTAGAGGAGCTTGGTGAGACAAAGGAAATAGAGCTTGAAATTTAAACATAGCCACCTTCACCCCCTCCTGTGAGAAGGAGCTTAAGGAGAAAACAACATGACACAACTCTAGCAATTGAAACAGCATCTCTTGCACCATCTAGGCCAAGAAGAAGAAAAAATACAGAATTGGAGAGATTGCAGGAATTGTAAAAATTAAAAAAATGTAGGGAAAGAAAAAAAAGCAGATTAGAAGTTTCAACAAAATTAAGAAATTTTTATATTTAGGATTTTTCAGCAACATAGGTGTTTTTTTGTCTTGTTGATTGGAAGTCAACGAGTCACATCTTCTTAACCTGACCTTTTTTCTACTCCATTCTCAACAAACTTTTTCAAAATTTCCATATCAGTTGGTCCAAGCCTCCTATTGTTGATTTGTTTTCCCAATGGTCTAATCCTTTTCGCAATCCTTATCTCTAGGGGATTTGGAAATTTTATCTTCATCACTTCCTCTGGTAAATTTGGCTAGAAAGAAATAGAAGAGTTTTTTGCAGCTCAACTAAGGATTTTGACTCCATTACCAATAGAATTATCTTCTTTGCTAAGGAAAATGCTCTCTTGATCCCGAATGATCCTCATCCCATCCCTAGGTTCGAAGCATCCTTACTTCAGTCTTTACATATCTCTCTTGAGAATCTCAATTTCAATTCTCCTCAAATATCTAGAAGCAACATCAAATGGATACCTCCCCCTCAAGGATGGATCAAACTTAATTTTTATGGGACAGCTAAAAGAAATATAGGTAGAGCAGGTGCAGGGGGAATTATCAGGGACTACAAAGGAAACTTCATATTTGCCTTTGTTGAGGGTCTATGAGAACAATATAACCACATAGCTGAAGCTAGAGCCTTGTGGAGGGGGTTACTTTTGATTAAGAAATTTCTAGGCAAAGTCATTATTGAAGGGGACTCCTTAAATATGGTTAATTATTTAAAAAATTCCAAAACCCCTACCTGGAAGGTCAAAAATTTGATTGAAGAAGCTAGAAGTCTAATCCTTTATCAACACAAGGTTATTATCCAATATTCCTTCATAGAAGCAAATGGTGTAGCAAAAATATTGGTGAACATCGGAGTTACTGCCCCTGGAATGATGACATGGACTGACACCCTCCCAAGTGAGGTCGAAGAAATTATTAGATCAAAAAAAATTCAAAATGACTAACAATCCACTTGTGAATCTTTTTGCTATGAAAAGTTTGTTTTCCCTAAGGATTAAACCCATAAATACCTTTTGTTCCACCAAGGTCCTTTGCAACAATCCTATCATTCCCATGATGTTCAACTTTTTGAGGCATTCAATTTTTTGTGTTCTTAGGAAATTTTTGAGTTTACGATGCACCTCCCTTGTGCCTTCCCTAGACCTCATGTTCATTATTACTGCCAGTGCCAACATCACTCTCTTCAAAGATCTTAAGATTACCATTTTTCTCATTTCCAACCGTTGTCTTTTCATCATTATCTACTTTCTACCATTTCTCCTTTTCGATTCTCTCCCACGTGTCCTCCATCCGTGTGTTGCTTTATCATCCCACCCCATCACCTTTTTTTCTCTTGGGTCTTTTCTCTCACTTCATCCTTCCTACACCTCTGCCCATTTCTGCTTTTCACCAATTCCCAAGGCTTCTAATGCCTATTTTTCTATGTGATAATTATGCTATCATAAATATTTGTTACCTGTTTTGTTCAAAGTTCCTAGGAGTGGCACACCTTTCTAATTTTGAAGGGGATTGGAGTTGTTGGAACTCCCAATTTTTCAAGGTATGTTGCTTCGTTATCTGGGGTAGGGTGGTGTTGCTTTTCTCAAGGAAGCATATCAATCAGAGGTGGGGTTATAGAAGCTTCAGAAGAAATCAAACCTGTCTTGTAGTTTTAAATTTCACCTTCACGCCGAATTCTCCATCTGCATTGATTGTGTCCCAAGGCCAATTAATTACTCTATTTTCCTTGTTCTCAAACAATTTTTTTCCCGATCACCATGAGCTTTGTTGAGCCTGAAACACTTGAAGTAGATCTAGTGGCTGAAGCAATTATGAGTGTATGAGGTTTCCTGCCCTTCCTAAAATAATTTTTTGGTTTAGACTAGGATATCAATCTAGCATTTGTGTCTACCTATGAGAATGACATTGTCATCATTCATAAAGTGGAGTTCCAAGTCGATGTTTACCTCCTCACTGAGATCACTAGCCAACTACTGACGAGAAGAATTATTCGAAGAGATAAGAATAATTGGGATACAGATCTCAAGGAGTTCGAGCATAAGTTGAGCCTGTGCAAGATAGTCAAATAGATTATGGTTTGTGAGGATCTTCCCACCCCCTAGAAGGAGGTGATGAAACCAGTAATGGAGTACATCACTATTGATGACCCAGGTTCCCAATTAAGGAGCTTTCACATTGCTTTTGTGAACCATTTCAAGGAGGTGAAACCATTGAATATTCTTGAATTCTTGTATTTGTCCATGGATTACTCTATCAAGATGACCTGATCGAAGAAAGAGGAAGCTTAGTCCTCACACCAAGGGCTTTTTAAAGTAATTTATGTTCATCTATTGGAAACAATTTTGAAAGGAAATGTGGTTTTGTAGGAATAGTAGGTAGAGTCCAAGTAGACGATGGAGGAGGATAGGTCCTTCACTCCTTCCTCAAGTGTTTGTGGCTCTAAAAAGAGGAATATGGAAGGAGACTACAAGGAAGTCAAGCAATCTATGAGGAAGAAGGATAAGGCAAAGGATCAGCCCACCCCAACAAGAAGCTCACAACACCTAAATAACAAGTTTTTTCATAATCAAGGAAAGATGCACCATGATGCTGAGGACGAGTTTGAGGATCCTACAGAGAAGATTCTTCAGGAATATATTATAAAGACCACCATTGCTACTATTTCCCAGTTGGAAAGTGTTGTGACTGCAAGCATGGTGGCCATAACCCAAATGAAATAGCACATGAATGCTCTGAATATTTTGTTCTTTTGCAATAAATTTGTTGAGGATAATCCATCAAATAACAACGTTGGAGCCAAAACTAATGTCAAGAAGATGATGTGGTAGAAATTGCCAAGGATGTGTTCAAGGAAGTTCTTAAGGATATCAAGAAGGAAGACATCAAGGATGTGGTTAACACTTAATTGGTTGTAGTTTTTCTACTGTGGTTGAGATCTATTTTGTCAGGACATGTTGTCCTTCTCCTTTTGGCTAGTTCTATTTTATCCATATGTTTTATACTTTACGTGGATGCCATGAGGTTTTTTGTAGATGGTGTATCCTTTATCTTTGTTGATGTATCAATTCAATAGGGTACATTTCAAATACCCTTAGTAATACAAATTTTGTTAAATTTCCAAAAAAAGGATTGTGTTCACAAGGCTAGACCTGAGTATTACTATGGCCCACTAGGATGCATAAGGGCATGCATCAGGTCAAGTTGGAGGGATGATGAGGCCAAGAAATACCTCATTTTTTTTATATTTTGAACATTATAATATTGCCATAAAAACCAAATATAATATTATTTTATGCCAAATGTGTGATTAAAATGCATTATTTGTTATTATTTTCATGATTTATTTTTTAGGAACACTGTACCCTTATTTTAACTATTTTAGCATTTTTATGATTATTTTTGCATTATTTTTGTTGGTAAAACAGGGTAGAAAAATAAGAGCAAATAAGCATGTTATTGTTTATGATTAACTCAAGAATTTTTGAAATGTCATCCCACCTTAAAACCAAATTTTCAAGTTGATTTGGCACCGAAGTAGTCTTTGTTGTAAAACAGGGCATTGACAGATTTTGTGCATCATACAAATTCCAGCCAGCTATCATATTTAAGGGGAGCATATAGTCACAAAGAGCAAGTAAAAATGGATGGAATGTGTTCACGGAGATCAAATAAGACCTTTTATCCACTTGGATGCATTCCCATGTGGTCTAAATGAGAGCAACAAGGCATAAAGCAAAAAATGTAGGGACAGTTGTAAACAACATACAAAAACTAGTCCTTTGCAATTTTAAAGGAAGTCACAGACCAAGTCAAAAGTGGCAAGTGTGAATGGTTGGAAAATTTCTAAAAGGGTAGGAAAGAAGTTATTTTAAATTTGGAAGTGCTCCTGCTCAATCTGAATTGGTGGTAACAATACATTCCTATAGTTCTGCCTTATATTCCAGAGCTCTCTGGAATGAAGGGCAGAAACAAACTGTTTCAATTGAAAGAGCACAGTTTGCATCCATTGAGGAAGGAATAAAGGAGAATAGGGTGAGTACAAATGTAACAATTGATCCTAAACTATTTTTAACTTATTTCCACTAGCTATAGAATGTACGGATAAGCTGCTACAATAGATTTTGTCCTCAATTAGACCAAGTTTATTACAATAACTAAGGCAAATCACGCATAGACAACAAAGAAGGTTGATTTGGTAGTTACAATTATTTGTGTAGAAAATAGTATAAATAAGACACTCCCTCATTGTTTGAGTTAATTTGAATAGAATTCCATAATTCAGAAGCAAAAAAAGTCATCGTAACTGTTGTGTTTTGAATTAACAATAGTCAAATAAAGTGCAATTTTCTTTACATGTGTGAATTTATGAGTATATGAGTGATTAATTTTTATTTTTGGAGTGAAAATTCTTTATTTTGGACCAAGGAGCAAGGGCCCACTCTGAGGACTGGAAGGAAGGAGAAAATATTGCAAGTTTTTGATAAATTCTATTTTGTAGTAATTTTGTTAATTTCTTGCTTAATTTGTGTAACAAAAAAAAAAATCATGTTTTAGCATAGTGCTTTTGGATGTTTTAAGTTTGATTTATGTAGAATGTTTACAATCGGCTGACCTCTATTTTGAATGTGTTTAATACCCCTATTTTTTTGTACTTTAATTTCTGTAACAACTTTTTGACAAGTTTTACAACTTTTTTTGACAAGTTTTTGCAGCATTTTGTTTTGATAGTTTTTAGCATTGTGAATTTTAGCATGATTAAATGTAGTTGATTTAAATTTAGTATTTTTTATTTCTACCATTTCAATTAACAAGAGTAAAATAGGTCTTTCAATTCTGCAATTTTCAATTCCTGCAACTGTAGCTTAAATGTTAAATTCTGTAAGTTAAATTAGCTTCCATTTTACAAATTAGGATTAATGTGACCTTGAAAAACCAAATAAACATATATTTCATTGAATAAATCTTGTAAACTAATTTCCTAAACTATAACTTGCCAAATGCTTATATCATAGACAGCCTTGGACACTGCTCTGGATTTGACAAATATTGAAAATTAAATGATGACAATAACGACACTCATCAAAACATTGAGATCTTCTTGTGTTATTCCAATATTAGCCATACAATCTACTCCATCATTCCCTTACCTATAAATGTGCTTAAATTCCACTACCTCCATAAGATTCATATTATATCGAGCTTCATCAATCATAGAGGCTAAGTTCCAATTAATTTTTGTATGTTTTTCATAAGATTAATCATGTTAAGGGAATCCCCTTCTATAATTACTTTCTTAACCTAAATATTATTCACCAAATTTATTCCCACACACATAGCATGGGCCTCCACAAAGTGTCTTGAATGGTCCCTTAGGGCTTTAGCATAAGCAATTATAATATTTTTATTTTCATATCATATCAGACCTCCCACCCCAACATGTCCAAGATTCCCTTTAGCTACCCCATCAAAGTTCAATTTTAGCATACCACTCAAAGGGGGTCCTTATTGTTTGCCTTCTTAAGATATTTTAAGGAGGATTAAGCATACTTGTCACTAGATCAATATCTCAATTGGATGCAATCATACCTTCCCTCTCTAATTCCTAGAATTCTCCCCATTTAATCAATCTAGCATTCTCCATAGTAAGAGAGACAAACATATTGGCTACGACAAAATTATCCCCTTTTTACCCTTGAAAATGTAGTTATTTTCTTTCCAAATAACCCATAAAGAATGGAGAAGACGAAAGTACCATAAAGTGTTAAGACTCTTACTTTTGAAATGGGATTTCCATTGGAGACATAGATCGCTAAGGTAGTTGGGGTAGACCCAAGAAACCTGGAATCTATTGAGAATCAGATGGAGGACTTCTTGAGCAAAGGGGCAAGTCAGGCTCAAATGGTTAACATATTCCAACATACATTCACAAAGGATGCATCTATTTGGAAATTGAAAACCTCTTTTCATAAGTTTATCCATAGTAAGGATCTTATTTTGGCAGATGAGCTAGAAGAAGGTAAATTTAAGAGTGATATTCTTTAACCAAACATTCAAAGCTGGTAACCAACAAGGACCTTCTCCTTCCAGCAAATAGTAACTAGATTTGACCAAATAGGTCCCTTGTTTTGATAATTTCCACCACCTAGAATCCTGAGTGTCTAGGTTGTTTAGGGAATAAACCTGCATCATCCTATTCAACTTATTGAGAACCTGGTTCCTTCTCTAGTCCAAGCCTTCAACTTCAATTTTTTTCCATCTAGGTCTAGTCTCTCCCCTTAAAATGTAATCACTAACCATGGGCCCATAAAGTTGAGAATAATCATTCTCTGGGATAGCAAATTCTAATTATTTATTAATGGGAATACTCTTAAGCCAAAAATATTTCTATAAAAGAACCTTGTTACCCCTCCCAATTTTCCATTGCAAACCTTGTTGCAAAAATGATCTAATAGTTTGGAGATTATTCCAAAATTTGGAGCCCCTAGGAAAGTCCTTGTCCTCTAAAAAATTAGCATCATCTCTCAAGTACTTGGCTTGAAGAATCTTCACCCATCTTACCTCTTCATTCCTTATCAATTTCCAACCAAACTTTCCCAAGAGGGCTTTATTCAATTTTCTCAATCTTCTCAACCTGAAACCCCTTGTTTCTTTTTTTTGGTAGACCTGTTCCCAAGCTACTAGTGGAAGACGTATTTTATCCTTTGATCTATTCCATAGGAAATTTCTTTGATTTTATTCTATTCTATCATATAGTTTAGCCAACATCGTAAAAAGGGACATAAAATAGATCAAAATGCTTTAGAAAGAGGATTTCACCAATAGTTCTTTCCCTGCCTAACTAAGAAGAGCTCCTTTCCATCTTGTTAATTTCTTAGAAAATATCTCTACAATTGGGTTCATCATATCATCCAAAGATATTCCTTTAAACATGGGCATACCAATATAAGTTGAAGGAAGTTCTCCAACCTCACATCCAATGATATCTACAATTTTCAACTGCCTCCTAACAAGTGTTTTTAAAAAGAATATTTTGCTTTTTGCAAAGTTAATTTTCTGCCTAGCCACTAATTTGTAGGTTTTCAATATAGATTTCAACTATATTGCTTGTGAGATAGAGGATATTGAAGTGATAATAGTGTCATCAATAAACTGTTGATGGGAAAATAAATTTATGTTATTAGGGATTTTTGAAAATATATTTAAAATATTCAAGTTTAGAATTTATTAAAATGAGATATTCATTTATATAACCATAGCATGAGTAATGGAATCATTATCTTATCTAAAACATGGTTGTTATTGTCTTATTATTAATGATGTATTGTTTTGAAATATTATTAATTATTTAATGATAGTCTTAGTGATGAAGCCATAAATTAATGTTGGAAAATTGCTTTATTAGCTTTGGTAAAAGAATTCATTTGATTATTGTTGTTGATGCAACTATTTAATAGTTTGCTATAGTTTTTTTTGAGAAAAAGGTAAAAATTTTATTGAAAAAAACTCAAATTATACATTTACTGTTGATAACCTACCTTTCTTGGCAAGGCTCAAAATGCGGCACAACTCTGTTCCTTTGACTGTCCAACTTTTAGAAGTTTTAGTCCCTGCTGGATGACCCCTAAAGGTGTTCCATTTACCCTTTCCTTTTGAATCCATAGACTTCATCCTGAGTCTATAAAGCCCTCTTTCTATTCTTATCCTTCCTTTCTTAGTTCCCATATTGCAGTTGTTTTTGGAGTTGTGTCCATATATCTGCTTCATCCTCTACCATCTGAGAGTCCTCTTGGGTTTTAGCCTGCACTGTCTCTAAAAGTTTCCTAATTAGAGTGCCCTAGATTCTTTCCTCTTATCTAAATTCCTCATTGAAAATCCTGTTATTACGTTCCAACCAAAGTTACCAGCAGATGAAACCCAAACCCAAATCCCAAGCTATCTTCAAGGTCTTTGATTTGAATCTATTGGTCTTCCAATAGTCCCAAAAGTTGTTCTCAGTGAGAATGGATCTTTCTGATTGACAAAAAATATTGTACCACAAACTCCAGACTATTTGGGCATAGGGACACAAAAAAGGAGGTGGCCCATTGTTTCCTCCTCTTGGTGACACATTACACACCAGTTGGGTCCAATAAATCCACGTCTCCTCATGTTATCCTGAGTCATAATACTGTTATGTGCAACCAACCACATAAAGCAATTTATCTTTGGCCATCCTTTGGGTTGCCATAATTGCAACCAAGGGGGCTTTGGACCAATTTGAGTGCTTTGGATAATCTTTCTATAACCTTCTTTGACAGTATAAATTCCTAATTGGGTATGTCCCCAACCAAGTTGATCAGGTCCATTACTCCTTGGCCACTTTCGTCTATCCAAGATTTCTTTCAGTTCTCTTTTCTCCTCAGCCCATTCTTCCCTCAACTCCTCTAGGACTTGCCACTGACTAAGATTGTCCTGTAGTTGATCTGGCATTTTAAAATAGTGGCTTATGAGATTCCACCCTTTCCTCTAAAAGTTTTCCTTGAGTCCTATTAAGTGGGGGTACTGATCAATTATGGGGGAAATATTCCCAAGAATCTTCCCACAGTCTAGCAGTTTTGCCATCTCCCACTTTCCAGTATAACCCTTCTTTGATAAGTGATGCTCCTTTCTTTAGAGCTTTCCAGGTCTCTGATCCCTCTCCTGAAACTGGAATATGAGGAAGATATTTTGTATTTTGTGAGGGATAGTATTTAACTTTCAATACTTTGCTCCAGAGTTGGTCAGGATGAGTTAGCCATCTCCAATACAACTTGGTTGTTAGAGCTTGGTTGTTTGTCATTGTTGTTCTAATTCCCAAACCTCCAACTTCCTTAGGCTTGCAAACCTTGTCCCAACTGACTAGTGCCCTTGTGTGGTTACCCTGCACTCCAGACCAAAGAAAGTGTCTCATCATCTTGTCCAAATATTTTAGGATGCTCTTTGGGGCAGCCAAAATGGAGAATTTATACACTGGAATTGCTTGTAAAACTGATTTAAGCAATGTTACTCTTCCTCCAAAACTTAACCACCTATAGGTCCAATGCAAAAGTTTTGAGTGGATTCTATCTCTTATTGATTTCCAATATTTATTTTTGAGGCCCTTCTCTATTAAGGGGATACCCAAATATTCTAAGGGTAGTGATGCCTCTGAGAATCTGAGGATGTGGGTTATCCATTCTCTTAATTTTTTATCACATTAAAAAAACCACTATTAATTTTTCTTCATTTAGTAGTTGTCCAGTAGCCGCTATGTAGCACTCCAACATTTTTTTGATATTGGTTGCTTCTCTTATTGTTGCTTCCCCCCACATTCCTATGTCATCCACAAATTGGAGGTGAGTAATCTTTATGTTCCTACTTATCCTTACCCCTGAAATGGTATTCTCTGCTTTCCTCTTCTGTATGAGTCTTCCCAAGCCCTCCACAAAAATGATGAACAAAAATGGTGAAAGTGGATCCCCTTGTCGGATTCCTCTAGAAGATTTGAATAGTTGGGATGGATTACCATTGATGAGCACTGAGAAAGAAACTGTAGAGATGCATTCCATAATCTATTTTATCCATTCTTCGCTAAAACCAAATTTTTGCAGTATTTGGGCTAAAAATTCCCAACTTACTCTATCATATGCCTTGGATAAATCTAGCTTAAGGAACATACCTTTGTTTCCCTTTTGGCAAAGCTCATAAATAGTTTCTTGTGCTATCACAACTCCATCCAGAATTTGTCTACCCTGCACAAATCCCCCTTGTTCTAGAGAGATTAACCCTGGTAAGATTTGTTTCAACCTATTTACCATCAATTTGCTTATGATCTTATAAACCACATTGCATAGAGCAATTGGTCTATAGTTAGTGAGATTTTCCATATCTCCACCTTTCAGGATGAGAGCCAAAAAGGTGTGATTCAAGGCTTTAAGGATTCTTCCACTAGTCCTGACTTCTTCTACTACTTGGGTTACATCCTTTGCAATTATATCCCAATAGGCTCTATAGAACTCTACTGGAAATCCATCTGGACCTGGGGCCTTCCCTGTCTGCATATCAAAAACTATTTCTTTAACTTCTTCCTCTCTAATCTCTCTTAAGAGCTCCTCATTTTGTTTCTGTGAAATTAACATTGGTATGCTTTCTAAAATTTCCTCTTGGTGCTGAGTGGAAAGGTGTGGATTTGTAGTAAATAAAGTTGAAAAGTATTTATTTGTAGTTTCTTGCATACCTAGGGTAGTAGTTTCCATATTTCCATCCCCTATGGATAAGGCATCAATCCGATTATAGTGATTACGTGTTGTGGCTGAGTGATGGAAAAACTTTGTATTCTTGTCTCCCTCTTGCAACTAGATTATTCTTGCTCATTGTCTCCAGTAGGCTTCCTCTTTCTTGTCTAACTCTTCTTCCTCTTGCATCAAAAGACTTTCTTTGTGGAGAAGCTCTTCAGAGATAGGTTCTGAGTGGATCCTTTTTGCTATTTCTTGCACTCAAACTAAAATATTTGCTCTTTATTGCTAGAAATCTATTCGATGAAATTTACTCCATTTTTTAATTTACCTTTGATAAACTTT
This sequence comes from Wollemia nobilis, assembly GCA_028583015.1. Classification (NCBI taxonomy): domain Eukaryota; kingdom Viridiplantae; phylum Streptophyta; class Pinopsida; order Araucariales; family Araucariaceae; genus Wollemia; species Wollemia nobilis. Next base: position 7,034,348 of record JAQPPZ010000456.1, read on the forward strand.
AATCTGGAGTGAAGCTAAAATTGTGTTGTCCCATGTTCTGGTTTTCCTTGTTCCCACCACTATTTCATTAGCTCTGGCAAGTCATTATTTTGGAGCCAAAAAGTCTCAAATCTAAAAGGATGATTCTTGACCTAAGGCCTTTTTCCTATGTAGATAGATACTGGAAAATGGTCAGGTGCTAACTGGTTCAAAATTTGTGATTTACAGTGCCAAAGGGTGGAGACTTTCTCCCCCACAAGAAACCTATCTAATCTAGATTTGATTGTGAATGCTCCTTTTCTCTTATTAGTCCATGTGTTGTTGCATCCTGGTGGGGGTATGTCAATCAAATCTAGGTACTCTGATTGAGCCAACAACAACCTATCCTTCTCATTGAGCTGGGTCAAACCTCCTTCTTGATCCTGCACTGACATTTTAGCATTGAGATCCCCTCCCACTATCCAAAAGTCTTCCTGATGGGTTTCCCTCAACTGTTGTACTACCTTCCATTGGATTTTTTGAGCTCGTACCTCTATCATGCCATAAAAATTAATTATCATCCAAACCAACCCAGAGTCCCTCTCCCTAAGTCTGGTCATGAGGATTCCTTTGGCTGAAGCTGAGTCCATCAATTGGAAGCAATTTTTATTCCATAAAGTGGTTATTCCTCCTGAAAATCCTTGAGAGGCTTGGGCCATAAAATCTGCCTACCCCCAACATTTCTTGGCAATATTTTCCATAGCTTCTAAGGAAGTTCTAGTTTCCTGTAGCAAAACCACATCTGGGTTGTTTTCTAAAATCATTTTCTTAACAACCAATTGTCTAGGGTGGTTGTTTAAACCCCTTACATTCCATGTGTTTATAATCATTGAGGGTCTGTATTGTAGAAGTTGGCAATGGACTTCACCAATCCAAATTCTCTCATTTGTTCTCCTTGTTGTTGTATTTTGTCCTTATTTATTTTTCTTCCCACCCTTTGTGAACTTGCATTCTTTGGTCGCTTCTCTATCTGGCTGATTCCTAGTGTTGGCTTCTCTCTATTTTTCTTTGCCACTCCCATAATGATATCTTTTGATGGATTTTGATCTTGTACATGCACTATCATTGCCCCTACCATATCATTTTGTTGAAACATAGATATCTCTGGTGTTTGTTGTTGCTCTTCCCAAGCCCCTAACAAGTCAATTTGTTGGGGCCTAGATGTCTCTGATTCTTGTTGTTGTGTCATAATCTTCTGATTTTCTTGACTCTCCCCAATTTTAAAATTTTGATCAATTATAATTTGGGAGGGGTTTGTCTCCTGTGGGATGGGGGTGTACTCCCGATGGATCTGTTGTTCTCTTTCTTGTTGTTGGCCCTTGTCATTGACTGGTTCCACCTCTGAATCCTCTTGCCCTTCCATTGGATCATCTAATTTAAGGATTTCATATTTATTAGAAGATGCCCTCCAATCTGGGCGTTGGTTCATTTTTCCTGCTTTAGTTGGATTTCATCCTCTTGCTTGATAATTATTTCTTTGGACTCTCCTTGTTACTATTTGAAACCCTTCATCATTTTCTTTCTATGGGGGAGGGTTTTCAGGATTAGTTTTAGGTTGATGCATCTCCTCTCTCCCTATTTTAGGGTAGTTTCTTACTAGATGCCCATACTCATGGCAAGCTCTACACCTAAAAGGAATCGATTCATAATCCACTTGTTGTCTCCATGTATTTCTTCCCACTCACAATTCAATTTCTATCGAGAGTGGCTTTTCCAGGTCCATCTCCACACATATCCTTGCATATGTTGTTGATCCCCCTCTACTGATTCTCATGATCTTCCTATATATGTGCCTAGGAGGTTACCAATCATCCCAAGGATATCCTCTCTCCAAAATTCAAGTGAGAGAGCAAAGAGCTTTAGCCATATTGGGGCGATCGATGGCTCCACACGAGGATCGAATGCAGGTCGCTAGGGTTGCATGAATAAACCTGTCGATCCAATGTTGTATGGTCCCCCTTCAAAAGCCTTGTTCCTATCTGATACCAATATAAAATCTGCTACAAAGTACCCATTTGAAAGAAGCAAAATATCAACTTCTCCTTGGGGATCCCAATGTTTCCTTGCCCAGTTGTATAAGAAATGATGGGATGGCCTCAACCCCACAAATTTACAAATCAAAGCATGGGTGGATTTGTACATGATGTCTTCTACAATTAATTCTTCTGCAATCTCAAGGACAGGAACTGAGTCTGCTTGAGGAAAACACCCATTTCTCCGTGTTTGCTCTGGTTCTGTATCTTTTTGTTTGTTAGATTCTTGCATTTATTTTCCAGCTTGTGCCTCTATGTGGACCTCTCTCCTACTATTACCCTTAACTATTTCTGCAAAAGATCGTTGGTTGAAGGACACATCTCCCTGATTGACTTGTGAATCATCAGTAGTAAAAATTTATGGGGATGCTATGTGGGTTCCATTTTTGCTTATCTTCTCCTCAATATTTCCAGCACTATTTGATGGCCCACCAGGGTTGGGGGCCATTGAAAACCATAAAAATTGAAAAAACCCTAACAATTCACACCAAGAGAAAAATAGACAAATAAAAAGTACCTGCAATTGTTTTGAACATAGTTTGATGCAAAGAAGTCCCAACCTAAGCCTTGCATTCTGCCATCGCTTTGCCTCAAACCCTAGTTCTCCCACACATCACTCTCCAGCTTCTTTCTCAAACTCTCGACCTAAACCTGTTGAACCTAACAGTTTACTATAGTTATAGGAAAGAAATTATCTAATTAATAATGGAGAATGTGCCTTCTTATTTTTAGAAATTAAATAATGAATGGTTGGTAACCAATTGATAAATAATTATAATTGATTTATTAGAGAAGTAATTTCCAAGATATAAGGATGGATCTAATTTTTAAAAGGAATAGTATATTGAATGATAGAAAAATAAAGGTTATTATTTAGATTGAATAATATATATGGATGAGGATTGAGTAGTTAAGGAATCCATATTCAAGAGAAGTATGGCATTCTTTCAATGTTTTTGCATGGTTTCCTTATATATTGTATGCTCTTGCGTTGTGGTATATTTTCTTGCATAGTGCATGTTAAGCTTGCATATGCATTCAAGATTTGTCATGATCCCTAAATCTTACATCCAAGTTCGATGGACAAGGCATATTGAAAGCACGAGATTCCGGAAGCAAAAAGGAAAACTATAACTATGCAATATAAGACGAAATGTAACGCTTTAATCCTATGCACAAAACAAGGAAAGGAGATAAATTGGAGACGAAAGAAAAGATGTAAGGAAATCACAACCCTCTTTATTCAAATTTCTTATCCTCGGTTACATAGACGTCTCCTCCCTTTTTAGGGGCTAGGAGCGTTAAATTGGTCTTTGTTACAATTTGTGACTTAGTCTTCCTCCTTCCGCATGCCCACGTTTGGAATGGGCGGGCCAAATGTTGTCGCCGCTTGCGTTGGTAAGGTAGACTCCTCGCCGCTCCTCTAATGCTGCAACTCTGCACTCAAAGAAACAAACAAGAAATTCAGTAGCACCTGTGTATGAAAAATAAAAGATGAATCTAACAATGGTTAAAATGAATCTAAATGAAATGAAAAACTTGACAAAAGCATAAACATGAAACTAAAAGAAATACCACGATTATGAAAGCACAAATCGCCAGTGAACTAGCAGCACTTCGTCGCTCAAAATGCTCCTTCTCCGTATATCTTTTTTGGGTGAGAAAACTCACTGTTTTTATAGACCCAAGGGGTCTTTTTGAATTAACATGCAAAAGTGTTTCTTTGCATGAATGCTTTTGTTTGTGAAGAGAAGACTTCTTCTTGATCAAGGGCTTCTTAACTACCTCTGTGCATGTCTTTGCATGTTTTAGCAAAGCTCACTTGCACTCCCATGCAATGAAGGGATAGCTAAGTGGCAAATCTGAGTTGTCTTAAAAAGCTTACTCTCCTTCCCATGCAGTGAAGGGAAAGTCAATTGGCAGATGTGTGTTGTTAAAAGAACTCACTCGCACTCCTATGTCATGCAGGGAAAGCTAAGTGGCAGTTCTGAGTTGTTATATGCCGAGATTTGACTTTTTGGTGGTCAAACTCGACAATCGTCCCACCCCGAAGCGAGCGCTGGTAATCGTCCCTGGGTGAGACGAGTATCAGTCAGCACTCGTCCCTGGGTAGGACGAGTAAAATTAGCACTCGTCCCTGGGTGGGACGAATAAGCAATAAGGTGTCTAAAAGGTGCCAAATTGGTTTCTGACTTGCAAAACTGCTGTGTGAGTGGTTAGAACCACTGTTTACCCTCCGAGGGCTGCCTTGGGGCTGTGTGTGTTAGTGCGATCAGTGCTTGTAATCACATAATCGTATTGGTGCTGTTTTGGTGTCTACAGATGCCCCTTTTTAATGGAGCCATCATCGAGTGACAAACAAGGAGGTCGACCAATGGCAAATGTTGCAAATAGAGCAAGCAGATAAAATGCCCACCCTTCACTGGGGAAGGGAAGGAGGATCCAAGAAGACACATTGGCACATGTACCACCATTTGAAAAGCAATTGGGATAACACAACCTTATGAGTGGTTGCAATTATTTTTTGATAAGTTAAGAAAACTTGCAATTGACTAGTATTTAAAAAGAGAAAATATGCAACCCTTTCATGAATGGAATACCATGATAGAAGAATTTTTAAATGAATTCTAACCCGTAAGGGATGACAAATATTATAATAGAGATATATGTGATGAAACAAAGGAAAGAAGAGGATGTTAAAGCTGAAGTAGTTAACGAATAAGATGCAAATGCCATCGACTAATGGTTTGATTAGGAGATAGTTTATTGATGGACTATTGCCTAAATACAAGAAAAAGATGAAAGCAGTTTCATCATCAATATATACGAAAGCACTGGAAAAAATGAGAAATTTTGAAAGTGAGGCAAAATAGACAATCATAATTGTAGGTCATCCCAAGAGTGAAGCTTCAAATAGCGATTCCAATGATAAGATGAAAATTGCTATCGAATCGTTCAAAGAGGAGTTATGAAAGAAGTCAAGTGTGAAGGTAAGAAAGATCATACATATGGTGTACATACTCTACATTAGAGGGACACACCAATGTCAATTGTCCTAAGAATACATATTGTAATATATACGATGTGTTGGGACATGATATTACAGATTGTCCATTTAATATGAAGGGGGTAAGGCACCAAACTTTGATGATGTAGGAGGAAGAGGAAAAACCAAATGCCCAAAGGAATGGACAAGGTGCAACTAGTGGTGGTTATAGGAATAATTTTTGAGGAGGCAAGCAAATTAGGGCAATCGAAAAGGATGTCAGATTTGGTTGTAGTATGATTCATAGGGTAGACCAATCATACAATATCATAATTTCCAGGAATGGGGGCATTATGTGAATAATTGCTTAGTCCCTCAAACAAGTGGGACAATAGGAAATAACATAATTCACATGTGTTGATGGTGTGGTTTAGGCAACGACAAGGAGGTCAATTTCCCAAAGAAGGTGAGTACAAATAACTCGTAGAATGTCAACTTTCTTGACATTGATGTGCCTCCCACAAAAAATGAAATAAAAGAGAAGGATGCATTCATCGTGACAAGGAGTCAGGCCAAGAAGAATAATTATCCTAAGCCTATCATAGAGAAGGAAAGATGTCATGAAGTACATAAGGTGATTGGAGAGGAAGTCAGGAAAGTCAAACAAGAAATATTGATTGAGCATAAGAAGTTAAATAAGCCAATCGTCTCAGAAGAAAGTAGCCTTCTCTTTTTTTCTTTGTGATTTTGAGGTGCAAATGGGTTGTATTTATAGCCTCATTTGCTAAGTTGTCTGCCTTCCTATTGTGCTCCTGCCCAATGTGGGAGTAAGTAATGTAATCAAACTTCTTTTCCAAGGCTTTTATTCTTCTCTGTACAATTCTGAGTTGTACTAATGATAACTCCTTCGAGAGGGAAGAAGTCACAATTCTTGAGTCTCCATATACATGAAGTTGTTTAATTCCTTGTTCCACTACCAATTTGAGTCTCATTTCATAGCCTATCACCTCTACCACATTATTGGTTGTTTTCCCTAGATTGATCTTGAACTAGATTAGATCTTGTGTAGGAGCTACCAAGATCACTCCTCTAGTTGCAACCTTACCCAGATTTGACTTGGATGCTCCATCAAAGAAAAGAGTAGGATACTTTATTTATGGTGTTCTAACTTGGCTTATTTGATTCCCTATCTTCAAGAGCCCTTGGAATTCCATTTTATGTAACATTTCTAGTTCCTTGTGCCTTAATTTGTTGGTGTTTTGTTTCTTGTGATACATGACTTTTGTGTTTAGTACTATTTCCCTTGCCACTCTGTTGGTTAGAACTTTGAAGTTGGTCCTTTTGTCTTCAAAAATTATCCTGTTTTGTTCCTTCCAAATGTGCCATATAATGAAGGGTGGTATGGATGACCAAATCTATTTTAGGAGGTGCTTGTCCTTTAATCCCCATCTATACATATGGGCCCAATTATTGAGACAAGTTTATGAGTTTATACTCCCTGATATAGCTGATCCAAATTGCTTTGTTATCTCAATCCATATTTTTATTGCTTCTGGGCAATCAAAGAACAAATGTGTTATTATTTCATTGTTTTTGAAGCATTTGAGACATACATGAGGCCCCATAATATTCCTTTTTACAAGATTTTCTCTTGTGAGAATCTTGTTTTGGTGAACCAACCAAAGAAAAACTTGAAGCTTGGGAGGAATCCTATAATTCCATACAGTGGCTAATTTTTTATTCTTTTGCCCATGTTGTTGTAGGAGAACACCTTGGCTGATTGTATAAACTCTGGATCCACTAATATTACCCCAAATTATATGATCGGGGGCTTGAGGAGTTGGTTTCATCCCTGTCATTTGGCTTTGTAGTAAACTCCAAGAGTCTTGTACATGTTGTGGCAGGGGTGGGTTGATCCAATAAAGTGTCTTGTATTATAGTTCCTCTTTTAGATCTAGAGGATAGTTCCTTGTGATTGGTAATCCCTTCAAGATCAAATTCTTCAATAGATTAATTTGCTTACCATCCCCAGGTAGCCATGATATTTTTTCTAATATAAGTGCTTTGGCTTCTACTATGTGTTTCCAAATCGAGGAAGAGCCTGCTTTGTTATCAACACTCCTCAACAATTGGATACCATTAGAGTTATTTAGGTATTTATGCTTTAGAATATATTTCCATGGGGAGTTAGATGGGGTGACCAGATTCCATAACAGTTTGGCACCTAATGCTTTGCTCACTATCTTTGTTTTTCTTATTCCCAATCCTCCTTGATCCTTGGGTTTGGTGAGTATCTCCCAATTTTCCTTATTATTTTGCTTCCTCCCATTCCATAGGAAGAATCTAAGTAGTGCATCCATATTTTGTAGGATGTATTTGGGTGCATGGTATACCAATAATTGGTATATTGGTAGACTTGCTAGAACTAACTTGATTAAAATAATTCATTCCTTCTCTAGTATAGCATTCCAAGTTTCCCTTGTTTTTAGTTGGAAGCCCATAGGGACACCCAAATATTTGAATGAATGATCATTGCCTTTGTTGAACCCCAAAATTTGTGAGAATCCTCTGTCTTTTGCCCTTGAAGTATTTATTGTATAAAATCTACTTTTTTGAGTATTTATCTTTGCTCTAGTGGCTGAAGTAAACCATTCTAGTGTTTCCTTGAGAATCCTCAAATTTGATTTTGATGCTTCTCCTAGTAATATAGTATCATCTGCAAATTGAGCATGGGTGATTGACCTAAATCCCATGGCTGCTTTGATTCCTATGATTTCTTTTCCTCTTCTCATTTTGGTTAGAGTTCTTCCTAAGCTTTCAGCTAGAAGGATGTATAAGTATGGGGATAGTGGGCATCCTTGCCTTAATCCTCTAGTGGTTTTAAAAAAGTTTGTAGGCTCACCATTAATGAGGGGGGATATCTAGGGTCCTATACATGCCCCTATCTAGTTTATCATTTGGATTGGGAAACCAAATTTGATGAGGACTTGTTTTAGGAAACTGGTGTCTACTCTATCAAAAGCATTAGCCATATCAAGTTTTATGACTATTCTTTTCTTTTTGGATTTAGCACTTGTGTGAAGGGCTTCATGTATCATTATGATATTATCATAGATCTGTTTACTTGGCACAAAGCCCCCTTGTTCTACTCCTATCAGGTCATTTATCTTCCCCTTAATCCTATTTGCTATTATTTTGGTCATTATTTTGTATGAACAATTGCAAAGAGATATAGGCCTAAATCTAGCAAATGACATCACATTTTTCTCTTTTGGGATTAGTGCAAGGAAAGTGGAATTGATTGCTCCAGAGAGCTTACCTCTTGTCCTTACCTCTTCTATCATTTTCAATAGATCATCTCCTATGATATCAAAAGTAGAAATTGTTGGTGAAGCCATCTGGTCCTAGAGCTTTATCCTTGGGCAGAGATTGTATGACTTCTTCTAGCTCTTTTTTGGTCATTGCTACTGTGAGGTCTTCTCTATATTTTCCTTTTAGCAGTGTAGGAATATTATTCAAGAGAGTGGTCTATGCCTGTTGGTTTGCTAGTACCTTTGTGAGTAGTGATGAGTAGTGTTCACTTGCTATCTCTTTTATAGCTGATTGGTCAATATATATTACTCCTTTTTGTATTTCTCTAATGGTATTCCTTTGGTAATGTTGCATTGTTTTTAGATGGAAATATTTGGTGTTCCTATCTCCTTTTTTGAGCCATGTCATTCTTGAGCAAAGTCTCTAGTGTGCCTCTTCTACTCTGTAGCTTTGGTCCATTTCTTGGTTCAGTTGTGCTCTTCTCTTTTCTTGTTGTGGTGTTGGAGGATGATCACCTATCTCTGTCTCTACTTCTTCCATCTACTGTATCAGAATGTTTATCCTAGATTAATTTCTTGGTTTTTGGAAATCTAGTCCCTGATGGCTTTCTTGAGATTAGAAATTTTTATTTTCCATACCTCTTGGGGACTTTTTGAGGTGATGTGTTGCTTCTAGGTGTTTTTTACTAATAGACCAAAGTCTTCATGCTCCATCCAATCTAAATTGTATTTAAAAGGAATCTTTCTCTTCCCAAGGGTATTGTCTCCAGTGTCCAATGAGATGGGTTTGTGATTTGATATCAAGCTTTGGATTATGTCACTTGATATAAGTGGATACCTGGTCAGTATGTCCTCTTGTATCAAAAATTTGTCTAATATTTCTGCTATGTATTTAATCCCAGCTCTCCTGTTTGTCCATGTGAATTTTCCTTTTTTGGGGATTATGTCCTATAGTTGCTCCTCAACTATGATCTACATTACCTATTATTTTGTAGGATCTTTTGATGTAGTGCCTCCCTTTTTTTCCATTGTGCTAATGTAACATTTAGGTCCCCTATTATGATTAGATTGGGAGGCCTTTCCTGCCTTATCCATTGATGTAGACTCTTCCATGCCTCTTATTTTAATACTATGTTGTTTGGGCCATAAAAGTTAACTATGGTCCAAGTCTGACCTTCTAGAGAGTTGAGTGAAACAACTATCTAGTTGGTGTGTATGATTCTATTGGTACATGTCATGGCCTATGGGTCCTAGGCTAGAATGAGTCCACTAGAGGCTCTTGATGAATTTGTTGCTTCTAGTTCTGAGTGTCTCCATATTTTATTCCATTCCAATTTTATTGTTTGCTTTGACAATTTTATCTCTTGTATGCAAACTACCTTTGGCTTTTGTTGATCTATTAAGTTACTTAGGTAGTTTTTCTTTAGGGGACTACCTAATCCCCTTCCATTCCAGGATATAGCCTTCATTTCTTTGCTGACTTCTTAGCCTTGTTAAAGTCTAAGACTGTCTAGGTTTTCTTTTGTATTTCTAGATTGGCTTGCTCTGTCCTTGCTTCTTGGTTGGTTTTTCTCCCCCTTGTAGTGGATCTGGTGGTGGGAGTACCCCTTGGGATGACAATTGCTGCTATTTGAGTTTCTTCTATTTCTTCTTCGCTCTCCTCTTCAGCAAGAGTGTCTTTACTAGCCTGTGTTCCCTCCACTTCTTCTGTTTCTAGTTCCAATGGTTCTTTTCCCTTTTTGGAGGATGGTTCTAGGAGAGCCTCTTCTTCAGCTTCAGATAAGAAAAAAAACTTGTTATTGGTCTGTTTTTCAAGCTGTTGTGGCCTTCTTCTACTCCTTGATCTTCTTTGTTGTTTTCTTCTTACTGTCTAAAACTCTTGGTCTTCCCCTTTGTTCTCTTGTTGTACTTTAGAGGGACAATTTCTTGAAAAATGTCCATGTTGATGACAGGTAATGCATTTGAAAGGTATATGCTCATAGTCCAATGGTTGGGTGTGGATCCAATCCAGGACTTTGATGCCTATACTTTTAGGGAGTCCTTTCTTCAAGTTGACTTGAACACACATTCTGGCACATATTGCATTGTTGGCTTTTGGGGGAGCCCAATCTACAAATGTGCCAATAGAATTTCCTATTATCTCCAAAGTTGGCTTGTTCCAAAGGTGTAGTGGTAAAAATGGTAGTCTTACCCATATTGAGACCTCTTCCAGTTCTTCTACTTGTGGATCAAAGCTTGTTGACCAAGGGGTCATGTACAAAGGACTCGATCCGAGGAACTAGGGCCCTCCATGAAAGATTGCATTCCTTTCTTCTATAGATGAGAAGATGACTATGAAGTATCCTCTACTTGCCATCATTATCTCATAACTAGAGATTTTTTATCCCTAGGTAGAGGCTATCCACTTTTGTATGGCTATGGGGTTGGGCCAGATTCCCATGAATTTGCATGCAAGTGCTTTTTTTGTTAGTGTGAGAATCAGACTCTATATGAAGTCAGGAGGGATCTCAACCATTGGTGCTTCATCCAACTTGGGAACAAAGGTGCTTTTGGTGCTTGTTTGGGCTTGTTGTGGCCTCCTTGCTTTTAGGGATTTGGTCAAGTTTTCTAGTTTTGTTTGATCAAACAAAGGTGGTTGAGAGAATAGTGAAAAGGATCCATTTCCAATGTTCTTGAACAACAATGCAGCCGTCATGGTTGTTGCAGGCCCAAGGGTCGAGTCTGATGCAATATGTGACAAACCCTATTCTACTTTAGAATTTACCCTTACTACTCACACCAACAAAGATATCTCCCTTAGGCATTTTCTTACCATCTTATTTAATGCAATAAAATTCAATCTCTCAAAACTACTTTGATTTGAATTTGCAAAAATGAATAAATTTTGACCTGTAATTGAATGTGCACCATGGCCTCTGAAGCTTCAATGGTAATAACTTAGAATTTATAAATATATTCCCCAATGTTATGATTCCTCAAAACTGGACCACAAAAGTTGGATATAAAGCCAATAGCTTCAACCCTGACCTGAACCACATAAAACATCCAAATGCCCTTCTAATTCTCCAATGCTTGAGATTTCAATGAGAAAATTTCCTAATCTAAAAAATCAAATCCCTTGTGGCGATTTTCAATAAATCTTTTCCATGGATTTTACCGATCACAGAACCCTAGTTCTTAAATTTTTTTATAGAGATATTTATTTAATATGTGTTTATTCAATCATATCCTTATAAAAGAGGCTATAAGATATATGAGACTACACTTTTTTGTTTTTGTTTAATATATGTTTATCCAAACACATCTTTCTAAAAAAAGACTATAAAATATATGTAACAATCATTAGAGAAGATGTTATTTATTTAATATATATTTATCCAAACCATCCTTAAGCTATTGAATGAAAGATTTTAATTACGTCCGCGAGACCCAAATATGGTCTATGGGACCTCAAATATGGAAGTACAACTACTCAAATCATATCATATGATCTTTAATATCTTTGAGAAGGTTGTTCCTTCTCCTGCTAATTTGTGTTAGCAATTCTCCAACTTTTTTTATTTTCCTGTCTTCAAATAAATCTGTAATAAACTCATTCCCAAGTGTTTCTTTGTATTTGTCACGGATATCTGAAAAACTCGGGCATTTATAGATGAAGTGTTCCTCTGTCTCTACTGCCCCTGTGCCGCATAGAGTACATATCCTTTCTTCCCATTGTTCTTTGGGCGTTGTCCATCTCCTCGTTTCACATCTAAGCCTATGAGAGCTAGTCCTTATCTGAGCAATGAGTATTTTTTCCTTCCACTTGATTTCAGCGCCTATATACGTTTTTTCCTTGTGGTCATACGTTGGGTTAAAATTTGCAATATAATATTGTCTTTTCCCGCTTGCATTTTTCCACATTCCACTTCTGAACTTTTCATTCACATCATTTTTTATGTCTTTGTTGACATTTGGGCATTCATTTATGTTGATTTCCCAACGTTTCATCCATTTTTGATCTTGTTTCATCTACATATTCTTTTGCCTATGCAACTCTTCGTCCCCTAATCGCTCTAGGCCATCTATCATTTGTCATGTTTTCTGTTTTTTTCAAGTAACATAACAACTTGGTCATAGCAATTGCTTCTAAAGGGAACATTCCAGTTTTAGCTAGAATAATTTCATAAGGGGTTGTGGCCTTAATTTTGAGAAAGTTTGTGATTAGATATTTTTGAATCCTTTCTATTTGCCTCCATTTTGCATTTGTTGTGCCACTAGCCCACACCTCGCAACCATACAACGGAACCGGTGTAACAAGTAGGCCAAATAAGACCTTGGTGGTCTTCCAGTCCCACAACTCGGCATTCCTACACCTGTTTTGAAGTGCATATAGTGCTCTCCGACCACTTTGAGTTCTTTTCATCCTACATGTATTCCAATTAAGTTTGTCATGAAAGTCTATGCCCAAGTATTTATATTCTACTACTACATCAAGCGGTTCTCCCGCAAACCGAAATTTGAGTTGTTGCTTTTTCTTTTTTGCCGAAAAAATCATAATTTTTGTTTTGCTCGTGTTCACTCCGCATCCCAACTTCTTTACAAAAGAGTTCTAGAGCTTGAAGGTGATCTTCTAGATCTTTGGTCGTTTTGGCCACAAGAATTACATCATCTCCATACATGAGGAGTTTTACCACATATTTGGCTAAATGCACACCCTCTCCCCCAAATTTGTTTATCCATTCTTCTAACTTGTCAATGTACTGCCCAAATAAGGTCGGAGATAGAGGGCAACCTTGTTTGACACCTATGTCACTACCAAAACATTCGGATAACCCTTCCTGTCTTCGATTCTAGCTTTTACATGCTCATATAGTCCGTGAACTGCTGCCTCTGTAGTGAATTGGAACCTCTAGCTCTTCCATTCTGCTCCATAATTTTTTCCTAGGCACTGTGTCAAATGCCTTTTTGAAGTCTACAAAACAGCAAAAAGCCTCCTCTTTTTTGTCCCATAATATGAACAAGTTGAATGACCTTAACATTGATCTAAAGGATACAATTAATATGAACAAATAATAAGCATCAATTTTTTTCTTTTCTTTTTAATTGGTAATTATGTATGTATTACTTGACAAGATTAAGACTTAAAACTTGAAAAATATCACTGTTAAACTAATACCACTTAATATAAACATCAACTCTTTTTAAAAATTTATTACTAAATATTTTCCTTAAAGAATTATAATAAATCAAACTAAATAGTATTCAATATAAATATCAAACTTACTAGTAATACTTTCTGTTTAGTTATTCAAATAAGGCCAAAATAACATTGAAAGACTGGAGTCAGGGTTCAGTTTTGATCCCTATACAATGTCTCAAACGAGGCAGTTCAAACTTCCAGGCTTTGAACATATATGGTGTGTGTCCTATGAAACCACATAATAAACAACAATAAGGGTAAGGGTATAATGAATTAACTACATACGTTGGCCTGTCTTTGGCGCTTCTTACCACATAATTTAATCCCATTCAATCGCAGAAATCGATTTCTCTGAAAGAGAAGTGGCGTGCGGGGCGCAGTAGCCACCGATTTCTCTGAAAGAGAAGTGGCGTGCGATGGTATTCCATTCGAGGAGACTTCTCTCATTGGACGAAGCAAACAAGGTCTGTATACTATTATTTAGTGAACTCCCTGGAAAAATTCCCTGGCAAATAGAATGTGCCTTCATATTTTCTCTATTCAACTCAAGAAAACGGAGCATTATACATTAATTCTTTACTGTCTGCCTTGTCTACCTTGAGCAAGGATTTTAAAGAATATGCACGTATATATACGTGCCCTTATCAATGAACTTGTGGTATGTAGTTGAGCAAGCCTTTTAGAGACTACGTATGTGCGTGCATATAAGCGTATACGAGTGAAATTGTTTGTAATGACGGTTTGTTTAATTAAACATTATTTGGATTCTATTATTTTGGGTTGACCTGAGATTGAATTTAAATTTTCCAATGCTTCAGAATCATTTTTACCTTGAATTATCTCCACAGAGTTTGAATTCTTTATAAATATTCTTTCGATGAAAGTTGTTTATTAATTAATGGATGCTTTCACAATAAGAAATTTGGAGTGTATTAGTTTTGGTTGGACTGTGATTAACTTTGAAATTTTCAACATTTAGATCCACCTTGTAATCTTTATGGGTCAACGAACTGTTGTGTTTTATCAGCTTCAAATATTGGTAGCCAAAAGATATATAATTTATTCTCTTATAGCAGAGGGAAGATTATTATTATCCTTATAATTCTACGAAAACAGAACCAAGCACAATATGAAGACAGTTGGAGCAACATACATATATATTTATATAGTAATAAAGACCAAAGGAAGATATAGGAGCCACCGAGGCTACAAACATATGAGACATGGATCTGATAGCAAATTGGAATTCATTGTTGGTTGGTGATCTTCATTTCCACCATTGTAAAAGAGTTGGAAAGGCTGTTTCTTCAATGGCAGGGGGTCAATAAGTGCATTTGGAAGCTTGGACTTAACTGCCACTTGCCCTCATTGCCCACATCATTGTGAAGAAGCTACCATTTAAGGATTTAAAAAAAAAATTGATTCTATAGGATTCGAAACGGGTTCATCTGTATTACATCGTAACCATGTTACCATATTTTTTCAGCAAACCACAAAATGGTATTATAACTAGCAATTTTAGATATTATTGATCCACAAAAATGTGTGCCTGTGAGATTGCTGTTCAACATCGGAAGAAAAGGGTTTAATCCTTTCAACCTGTGGACCCCCACCAATCTAGCTAATGTAAACTAATCTAAGCAAACAAGACAAATCAGAGGAAAAAGGAGTTTGAGGGGATAAAATAAATGCAGTAAAATAAATAAGATGATGTGACCATAGTAAAAATAGTGTTGATCCAATGGAAATCATCAGAAGTGACCAAATAACTTTAGTGTGATCAAATTTGCAAATAATCTCAAATAACAAAGTGGAAGGACTGACTGAAGATGGAAGGGTGGAGCCACAAGCATCATGCAATTACAAATTAAGAGGTCAAAGGACACGATTGATCCACAAAAGCCATGCACAATCCCTTTATTCAGTTCAGTTTGATATTAGTGTACAATATTTCATCACAAAGAGTAGCTCTAGCATTCCAAAAGTAACCAAACAATCTTTTCAATGGGCACTAAGCTCTAATTAATAGAAAGTATGATTAATCCTACTTCTAACTGTAGTGAAGTCACATTAACCTTAGTTACATCCACTCTAGCAGAATCTTTTATCCAAAATATGCTTTGCCTGTCAAATTTGGCACTAAAACATCTACCAAGTCTTTTAGAACATTATTAAAGTCTCTTGGAGACAAAAATGTCACCATCAAGGCCGTTTTCTCGAAAATAAGGCCTCAAATTCCATGCCCATAACTCCTTGCTTGTCCATTCGCTGGATATTCTGGCAAATCGCTTGTGTGTAGGCAGTTTGCTTGTTTGTAGGTGCTTTGGAAGATTTGTCTAATGAATTACTGCATTCTAGAATTGTTCAATTTATGAACAAATCGCACTTGCCATGCTTTGGTCAAAATTTGAAGTGGTGTCTTATTCTCCCCTCTTTTGAGGTTGCATTCTAGTCTGTGCCTTTGAGTGGGATCATTGAAAATTTTGCCTTTACCTCTATCTGCATGACTCTTCTTATTGCTGGAGTGCAGTGGTATTAGTTGGACTCTCTCTCTCTCTCTTCTCTATCTATATATATCTTGCCAAGCAAGATTTGAACTTGGAACTCCATTGCATTCTAGTCTCTGCCTTTGAGTGGGATCATTGAAAATTTTGCCTTTACCTCTATCTGCATGACTCTTCTTACTGATGGAGTGCAATGGTATTAGTCGGACTATAGAAATATGGCCAAGCAAGATTTGAACTTGGAACTCCACATTGAGAGTCCAAGTTTTTAAACACTTGAGGTCATTCCATTTGATTACTTTATTTAATCATTATTATGAAGATTTAAAACGTTAATTTAAATCACACACATATATATGAAATTGCTATGTATATATCTCTGGGTAAGATTTGAACTTGGAACTCCACACTAGGGCCTACATTTTTAGTCACTTGAGCTCATTCCATTTTTTATTTTTAAAAGAAAAGATTTATTTACCTAACAAAAAAGCACAAAACTCTTTAATCAAAGATCAATGTGGAGAGCATTCTAAAAAACAGAACATGAAGACAAAAAAGAACCTCATTATTGGAGACGTTTTCATCCTCGCATACCACCCCTGCCCTTCTGCTTCTTGATGATTTAGCGGCAATAACCAGGGGTTATATTTATTGCCTGATTCGCTAGTGTGTCAGCCTCTTTGTTGAATTCCCGTCTTATGTGTTGATATGATATTTTGCCAATGATCCTGCCTAGTTGTCTAATCCTGTCTTGAATAATATTCAATTGTAAAGATCTAAAATCTTTATTTTTAGCAAGAGCTATTATTATCAGTTTAGAATCCCCGTAAACTATGACCTGAGTGATTCCTTGCTTTGCCACCAATTTTAAGCCGATTTCACATCCAATAGCCTCTGCCACGTTGTTAGATGTTGTTCCCAAGTTGATCATGTATTTGAGCAGGATCTCACGGGGTCTTGTAAGAATTAGTCCCCCTGCCGCTGCTTGACCGGGGTTGGACTTGGAGGCACCATCAAAGAAGAGTGCCGGAAAACATATGTCAGGCAAAGAGTTGTTTGCTCTACATCCTCCCTGTGTCAGGAAAGCTTGGAGATTAAGTTGGTAGATCATTCTTTTTGTGGGTGACAGATCTTCTTCATACTGCTGTTGACAGAAACTAGATTTGACATTTAGGACTAATTCTTCTTTTATCCTTCGTATTAGAGTTTTATTGTCCTTACCTTTTCTTTCAAAAATCCTCTAGTTTCTGTCCAACCAGATGTGCCAGATGACAAAATATGGTATAGAGCTCCACAAATATTTTAGGAGGGGTTTACCTGCCAGTTTACCTTTATATTCTTTGTTCCACTTGGTAAAACATGTGTCTATGGTTAACCTTCCAGAGTAGGAAATGCCAAGAATTTTGGTTATTCCTAACCAAATTGAAATTGCCTTTGGGCATTCAAACAAAAGATGGAAAACTATTTCACTGTTTTGCCTGCACTTGTAACAAATATGAGGCCCTGCTATACTCCTCTTTTGCAGATTATCACCTTTTAATATTTTATTTTGAGAAACTAGCCAGATGAATACTTGTGGGTGAAATTTTACACCTTTCACCCACTCTTCCCTTCAGGAAGTGATTCCCTTTGCTCGAAAGGAGTTCGCCAAATTTTGAAGACATTGATGGACGGGCGGAAGATATCAAATGGTGGCAACGACAGTAATGGCCAGACCAAAATAGCGGGCGGATGACGGATTGAAGCAAGGCAGGTGATAGAGCGGGCGGATGATCCGCGCTTGGCCTTGGGTGGAACTTTTCAAAAAGCCTGCCCACTCCTTGGGCAGGCCTTTCAAGTAGTTGCCAAGGGCGAAAAAGTCAGAAAACCTTGCCCTTAGGGAAGGTATAAGCTCCCGCCCATCTCGGCGGAAGTTGCAAAGCACAAGTTGGGCGGAATTCCGAACAAATGTCCGCCCTCTTACTTCATGTCCCCGCGGGCGGAGAAAAGCACAAAAGAAGTACCCGCCCAACACGCAAAGCTCCTGCCGTCGCTCGAATTTAGAGCCAAAGGACGTACCCACTACTGCAGCCAGCTAGTATCAGGTGCTTGTACGTAGAAGTGACAGATTTCAGGCGCGATGCTCCCAAGGTGATTAATGCTTGTCACTCGCCAACTAACCAGAGGATCGCCAACCGAGCAAAAGGACGAGGTAGCTAAGAATTGATGAACTGGACAGAAATGTTAGAGGATCCAAAGGCCCAAATTGAACCAGATGCATCTACCTCCTAGAAGATCGGCGCTGTCCCGAGGAACAATGTACCAATGCGGCGCCTATCAATTGCAAGGGTTGTCTTCCCGTCTACCGCCATTAATGTTCAATTTTGAATTCAATGTAAATATGCCTATAAATAGTGGAATGTTGGTCATTCCTAAGGGCGGCTCTTTAGCCATTACAATTCATATGTAAGGTTTCACCACTGTGTAAATATAGATTCAGCACTATTTGGTCTCCCATTTTGCCTTCATGTTCTATATTAAATGTATGAGTGCTTGCTTTTGTTTGGTTGCTTAAGTTGTTTCATGATATTCTGCAATCTGGATTCCGTGGGATTTGATTGAGTGACTTAGAGGTGCGCACTTGTAAAAACGGGTTGGGGTTTTATTTCTGCTAAAGCTGGTACGGACATGAGCGCTCTAATTCTACATCCTGGATTTCATGCACCTGCCCGTCAATTTTGGAATTCGCCCTCCGCCCACCACTTTTGTTAGAGCTTGAACAAGGGCATGATAGGCTGATCTGTTAGGTGCTGTGTTTGTGTTTCTGCTTGTGGTACCGTGCTTGCATAGGTCTTGATGTGGCTATACCCGTCCTTGTGAGTTCTGGATATGGCCATTTTCCCTTTTCTTTCCCTCCTTTTCCCCATTTTTCCCTTTTCCTGCTCCGCGGTGTAGATAGCTAGAACCACCTCCAGGAACGCCTCCTTCGGAGATCGATCGCCCCGTCCCGACCCAACGCGGCGACTGTTCTATGTTGGCGTTGGTCCGCGCCCCGCCCTGCACACGGTGCCGGATTGGCGACCAACAATACTTGTAGTTTAGGTGGTGCTCTAGTTTTCCACAATATCGATAGTTTTTGTTGGCAGGCCCAATTGCTGATGTTGGACTCCTGGATGCACCGAGTATTCCCCATTATTGTTGATGCTACCCCAAATAAGTTTGGCTGGCATCATGGGTTGAAGAGGTCTAATGCTCGCCACGTGGGACTTAAAATAATCCCAATCTCCTTGAAGTTGAGATGGAATGGGAGGGGAGATCCAGTTCAAAGTTTTCGAGGTCCAATAAAACAAGTCACCTAATTTGAGTGTTCTTTGGCTTTCCAAGTGATTCTGTAATTCGATTGGAGTTTTATCTCTTAATGGTGGATTTCCTAGGATCGGGTCCTCCCATAGATTAATTGACTTACCATCTCTCGGTAGCCAAGAAATTTTATCCTCTATTATGCTCTTTGCAGCCACTATATGTTTCCAAACCAACGAGGCTCCGGGAAGTTTGTTTATATGTTTGAGCATTTGAATACCCGCTTGATTATTTACATACTTGCTGACTAGTATGCGCTGCCATGATCGATTGCGTTTAAGCATGTTCCAGAGAAGTTTTGCTCCCAGTTCTTTCAAAACTATCTCCATTTTTTTGATTCCCAGTCCTTGAATTTTACTTTTGGTGACCATCTCCCAATTGACCAAGTGAAACTTTTTTCTTTTTGATTGCCTACCTCCTTGCCATAGGAAGTTGCGTATGATTCCATTTGCCTTTTGCAAAATAAACTTGGGAGCATGATATACTAATAGTTGGTAGACTGGAAGAGAAGCTAACACCGATTTGATCAATACTACCCTTCCTGCAAGATCGAGCCAACTATTACTGTAACTTTGTATCCTCCTAACCATCTTGTGCAATATTGGGGTCCAACAGTCCGAGGCTTTGAGGTGGAAGCTCATGGGCACTCCTAGATATCTGAAGTATTTTTATGTGCCAGACCAAAATCCTAGGATAGTGCAAAAGAGTTTGACTCTTATTGCTGCAACATTTTGTGTATAGAACTGACTCTTTTGAGTGTTTATATGAGCCCCGGTAGCTTGTGTGAACCAATCCAGGCATTGCTTGAATTGTCTAACATTTTTCTTGGTGGCTTCACCTAGAAGAATGATATCATCTGCAAATTGGGCATGTGTTACAGCTTTGCATCCTGCTGCAGCCTCTATCCCTGTTATTTTTCTTTCTCTTCGAAGATGGTTAATTAATCTTCCAAGAGTCTCAGCTAAAATGATGTAAAGGTATGGTGATAGTGGACACCCTTGTCTAATTCCCCTTGTAGCCTAAAAGAAATTTGCTGGCTCTCCATTTATTAAGGGGGCTATCCATGGGTTTTTTATGCATGCTCCGATCCACTTGATGACTTGATGTGGGAATCCAAACTTTTGTAGGACCTGTTCTACAAATTGTATATTAACTCGATCAAAGGCGTTTGCCATATCAAGTTTATAACAATTTGTTTCTTTTTTTGATTTTCTACTACTGTGGAGGGCTTCATGCACTGTTATGATATATTCATATATTTGTTTTCCAGGCATGAACCCTCCTTGCTTTTCTGATATTAGTTTGTCAAGTTTCTTCTTTATTCTATTGGCCAACAACTTGGTAATAATTTTATAGGAAGAGTTACATAGAGAAATTGGTCTGAATCTAGAGAAAGTAGTGGCATTTTTTTCTTTAAGAAATCAATGCTAGAAAGGTGGAGTTGATGGCTCCAAGAAGCTTGCCTTTCACCCTAACATCCTCAATCATGTGTAGCAAATCTTCTCCAATGATGTGTAAGTATTGCTGGTAAAAGTTGTTTGTGAATCCATCAGGTCCAGGAGCTTTATCCTTTGGTAGAGCTGCTATAATCTCCTTAAGTTCCTCCATAGTGATTGGCTGATTGAGATCTTTTTTGTCTTCCAAACTTAATACTGTTGGTATATGTTGCAGCAGTATTCCCTGGGAATGAGGGTTACCATTTTCTCTGGAGAGCAGAGCCGAGTAATGTTGATTGGCAAGTTCCTTAATTTTCTCCCTATCTGTATAAGTGGTTCCTTCATGCTCTATCTCCTTGATTGTGTTCCTTTGGCAGCGTTGCATGGTTTTCAGATGAAAATATTGGTGTTTCTATCCCCCTTGCTTGTTAAGAAAAAACTTCAAGTTTTACACTTGCAAGTAGAAACACAATGACAAAGAACAAAAAGCAGCAACACAAGTAACACAGAGATTTACGTGGAAACCTGCAATGTGCAGGAAAACCACGGGGCAATGGCAACTTCTCCTTTCTATTATTTTCAGCAAAACTTTACATTCACGTTTTCAACGTTTCAACATTACTTTGATATGCAAGGGATCAAGTCCCTTTTATAGAGCAGAAGGAAGACTCCAAACTGTTCGTTTCCTCTCCCAAAGGAAGCCTCCAAAAACTGTTTGTTTCCACTCCCAAGGAAGGCGCCTGAACCTATTCGTCTTCCGCATCTTGACGTCTATCTTGGACGTCTACTTGCCTAGACGTCTGGCCTAGGCGTCTAGTAGCCCAGACGTCTAGCAGCCCAGACATCTGGTCTGCTGCCTAGACGTCTGGCCTAGATATCTAGCAGCCCAGACGTCTGGCTTGCTGCCTAGACGTCTGACCTAGACGTCTAGCAGCCCAAACGTTTGGTCTGCTGCCTAGACGTCTAGCAGCCCAGACGTCTGGTCTGCTGCCTAGATGTCTGGCGTAGACGTCTAGCAGCCCAAACGTCTGGTCTGCTGCCTAGATGTCTAGGCTGCTGCAACTTCCTTTTCTGCTGACTGTGCACCTGTATAGTGACTTCACTTCCTAACATTGCTTAGCCAAACCATTCAGGATCTAAGCCTCCAGTGTGTTTCTTCTTCAGTGCTTAATTTATTGAGCTTTTGAATTAGGTCATTTCTTGCATCTTCTTGCCATGGTTGAGGAGGATGATCCTCAATTTCTGTTTCTAGCTGCTCTAGTTGTTGCATCAACTGCTTCTTGTCTGGTTTGACTCTCACTTTTTCTGCCAACCATTTTTTTATCACATGCTTCAATTTTTGAATTTTGATTTTCCACTTTTATTGGGGGTTGGTGGATTGGACCTGTTGGTTCCAAGTGCTTTCCACAAGTTCATTGAAATCTTCTTCTGCTGCCCATTTAGAGTTGTATTTAAAAGGAATTTTTCGGGGTTGTAGACTTTGGCCGCTATCCAAGAGAATTGGCTTATGATCTGAGATAGAGTTATGAATAATGTAACTGGAAGTGAGGGGAAAGTGTGTTAGGAGATTTTCACTGATAAAAAATCTATCCAATATTTTTGCAATATAGTTTGCCCCTGCTCTTCTATTGCTCCAAGTGTACTTTCCTTTGGTCGGTCGAATGTCTTGTAAGCTTTCATTTGCCATAATTTGATTGAGTATATCTCTATTTGGATCCCTTGCTAAAATTCCCCTAGACTTCTCCTAGTGGTAGAGAATCATGTTGAGATCTCCTCCCAGTATTATGTTGTCAAACTTCTCATTGTCTAGCCATTGTGCTAAGTTTTGCCATGCTTCTCTTTTCTGGATAGGATGATTTGGACCATAAAAATTTATTACTGCTACATTAGTTCCATCTGGTAAGACAAATTTTGTACCTATCCAGTTATTATGCTTATGTTTTAAGCTACAAACTAATTGTTGTGGGTCCCAAGCCAAAGCTAGTCCCCCTGAAGCTCCCATAGAATCAACAGTTATCAGTTTTGATTGTGCCCATATCTTCTACCATTCTGTAGTTAGTGTTGCCTCTACTATTTTTGTTTCCTGAATACAAACTATTGTTGGCTTTTGCTCCTATATTAGAACTTTGAGATAGTTTTTTTTAGAGGACTTCCCAGTCTACTATAGTTCCATGACATAATCTTCATTTTTTGGATTGCTTCTTTATTTTTTACGAATCTCTCCTCAATTCTGACCTGCGTTTTGGATTGCAAGTCTTTCTGTGCTTGCTCATTTCTGAGTTGTTGGTTTTATTTTCTTCCCTTAGCTGTAGATCGTGTGGTTGGCAAGCCCCCAGGAATCACTATTTCCTCCACTTGTGTTTCTTCTACCTCTTCCTCTGAGTTCCCATCAGTTTCTTCTCCAGCTGTTGTGTTCTTTGGTGTATCTCCTAAGATCTCTGGTGACTTCTCAACTTCAGTTGTAGGTATCTTCTCTTTATCTTTAGGAGCCATCACATCTAGAGAGGTGATTTCCTTTTCTCCTTCATTAAGACTTGCAAATTTATTTTTGTGCTGGAAACTTTTTTAATCCTGTGGTTGAGGTTGTCGATTCTTGCTTCTTGATCTGCGCGGTCTCCTTTTAACTTCCTGGAATCCTAGTTCTTCCTTTTTTGTTTCCTGTGCTTGTTTAATTGGGCAGTTTCGGGAGAAATGCCCATGCTCATGGCATGTTATACACTTGAATGGTATATGCTCATAGTCCAAGGGTTGGTTATGTATCCAATCAAACACCTTTATTCCAATATGCTCAAGCAAACTCTTTTTCATATTGACTTGCACACAGATGCGTGCGCATATAGCATTATTGGCCTTTGGAGGAGCCCAGTCAATGAATGTTCCAATAATGTTTCCTATTAATTCCATCAAGGTTTGTTCCATAGGTGCAGTGGCAAAAATGGCAACCTCACCCAAACAGAAACTTCTTCATGCTCCTCTTGAGGATCAAATGCCATGCTCCACAGGGTCATTAGAGTGGGCTGGATCCCAGAAACCAAGGACCTCCATGAAAGATAGTGCTCTTGTCCTCCAAAGAGGCAAATGTAATGACAAAGTATCCCCTACTTGTCATCATGAATTCATAAGAGGAGACTTTACCCCCCAAATGTATGTTAATCCATTTCTGGATTGTGATTGGACTAGGCCATATTCCCACAAATTTTCATGCAAGGGCTTGGGTGGAAAGCGTGAGCAAAGGCTGCTGGATGTAAGCTGGAGGCACCTTAATTACAGGATACTCATCTAACTTGGGCACAAAGGTACCATTGTTAGAGTGAGCAGGTGGTTTTGGATGGGGTGCTTTTCTCGCTTTAAGCACTTGACGCATATGATCCAACTTCTCCTCATCAAAGGGAAACTGTTGTGAAAACATGGAGAAGGCCTCATTGCCTGCTTGTTTGAAAAGTGAGGCTGCAGTCATCATTGCAACCAACAGACTGCCATAAATCACTTCCCAAAGAAGAGGTCCCTATTTTTAAAGCCCTAGCCAATGAAAGATTTTCAAAGCTAAAGCCAAAGAAGTACCATACTTGAACTGATACTCATGATCTCTCCTGGAAAAATCGATCGATGCTAGGGTTTTTTGTCTTCCCCCAAATTCGTTCCTCCAACAAATAAAAGATTTCTCCAAAAAAATACATTATTGTCACTTGCGTTTTTTTTTTTCTCTTTGTGCTTCACTTTGCAAACCCTAGCTTTGCTGCATGCACTCCACGATTCTAGCCAAACAAACTTCTTCAAAATAGACTCTTAAAAATACCAAATATTTTAAACAGCTGATGGGATTATCTTGTACAACCGAAGACTCAGATACAAAATAATGACTCAGATACAAAACAATGTCATCTAAAAACTGAAAATATTTTCTCCTCGATCTCTTTTTGGCAATAAGTCTTGAGCTCATTCCATTTGATAACTTTATTTAGTCATTATTATGAGGATTTAAAATTATATATATATGAAATTGCTCAAAAAATGAAGTGTTAGAACGTAATAATTAAGCCATTCAATTGCCTATAAGGTTTAGAGCAATTGGTGGGGAATGAGGAGTTTCACACCCTAAACCGAGGTCCAAATTTCATGGGTGAACATTGACATTTTATCAAATGGCATGACCTCAATTGGCTTCATGCCAAGTCAAGAATGAGACCCAAACTGGCTTCATGCCAAGTCAAGAATGAGACCCAAACTGGATTCATGCCAAGTCAAGAATGAGACCCAGGTTTGAATCATGCCAAATTGTTGTAATATCACTACATGCATGACCTCAATTGGCTTCATGCCAAGTCAAAAATGAGACCCAAACTGGCTTCATACCAAGTCAAGAATGAGACCCAGGTTTGGATCATGCCAAGTTGTTGTAATATCACTACATGGTCACGATGTAATACATATTTGGCTGGCTTTTTTAATAAGTTATGTGTTGCTTCTATTAGGAACCATTCCCGTCAAAATAACAAAACATTACTTTGTTGTTAATTAAACCCATAGTTATGAAAATCGGATTAGAATCGCGATTTGAATTGGAAATTGTGATTATGACAAAATCCGATTAAAATCGGATCAAAATCGGCATTTTTCAAAAAATTGCCAACTCTTTCAGAAAAATCGGCGAAAAATCGGAATCGCTATTTAAAAAAAAATAAACGGGATTTTTTGGTGAAAAAATCATGATTTTCTGGCGAAAAATCGGCAAAAATTCGGAATCGCGATTTTAGTGTTAATTCATTGTGGAAAAAAAAATTGCATTTTCTTCGGGTTTTTTTTTTTGTCAATTTTTTTGCTGATTCCCGATTCTGATTCTGACTTTTCCAAGCCGATTTAGATATGATTCCTATTTTCTCAACTATGATTAAACCATATTCAACTTGCCATTTTATCAAAGATATTCTTCTTTCTCAAACCACTATGTTTCCCCAATCAACTCCTTCACATTATTTTCATTAAGAAATAAAACCTCATTTGGCCGATTGCCTTCTAAAATTTGAATTTCTCGTAAATGAAAATTAACACTGCGATTGGCTAAATTGTCTCATGTTGGATTTTCTTTGCTATAAATATGAGGACATTTCCAAGATACTGCCTCCAACAATAGTCGATGGAGATAAAAAATAATGTTATTTATTTATCCAATCCCCACATCCATTTTTCTTGTTGGCATCAACAATAATTTGTGAATCCCCCTCAATTGAAATATATCTGCATCCATTTTCAATGGTAATTTGATCCCTAGAAGAATTTCCCTAGCCTCTGCGTGGTTGTTAGTTGAAGTTCCATATGATTCTTAAGTAAGCGAGGAGAATTTGGCCTTCATTATTTCGAAATGCACCACCTCCACCAGCTTTTCCCACATTTCCTTTGGAAGCACATTCAATCGTTTAGGTCAATATGATAAGTATACTTATTTATTGCAAAGAACAACAAACATTGATCAATATTAGGGATTAAATTTGAAGGACTGCCACTAGCAACTGATGTGAGCACACTCGAACTGACCAAGAGGAATCCTAAGGCTGTGTGTATGTCACTGGAAATAATCAAGACGAGTAATAATGCTATTTTCAACCTTCATGAAATGTTTAGTGTAGAAGGTCAACTTAGGACTCAGAGGCTGAGATGGAGCGACCCAAGTGATGTGGATATATTGTTGATAAATATCTTCCATAGATTGATCACCTCCATTCAAATACTCCTTAAATGCTCCTCTCCGTCTTCTTCCTGATAAGAGATGAGTCCAAGTCTTGATATTATGCTTATAGCTAAGGGGTCGTAAGTTATTGGTAACTATTTTCGAAAGGGAAATCTAGATTGCAGGCCACCATTTTTTAAAAGGACATTTAGGTTGTAGGCAACTTTTTTCTGTTTGCAAAAAGCTGCAACTTAGGTTTCAGATTGATTGGAAATCTCCTTACGATTGGTTCCGTAACAATAGGCAACCTTCAGCTGACCTCACAGTAGAACTGTGATTTGATCTCCATCACTTTGCTGTCCACATTCATTCTTCTTTTCTTTTTGCTGTAATTAGCTTCCTATTAATGGGCTGAACTTTGTAAGTCAAATTTGCACATTAATTCTCCTTATCTATCTTTGGAATATGATAAAATTCTGGTTTCATTTTGATATTTCTAGCATTGGCTGATATCTGTAACTTATTAACTACTGCATGCCATCTAGTGAGCCATAGTTGATATCTTACATGAATCCCTAAGCTAGCCGTTTCTTGAAAAAATGAATGGAGGCCTTTAAGGATGATATTATAGCCTTTTATGATGGTAAAGACTTGTGCTAGTCACATGAGGGAGTGCTATCTAGCTTTTGGTAGCATTAGTTTGTTTATTAACATTTTATCACCGCCAATTTTAATATATTGGCCTATTTGCATGGAGCTTACTGATTGACTCATTCATAGTAGGCAAGCATGGATGACATGCAAATGCAAAGAATAGAAGGTTTCATATGCTATGCATTTTGTTTGTTGTTATTGTTATATGAAGCATGTGTCAAGCGTCGGAAGGAAGTTTGTATAGGATTTGGTGAATTCCAATTGGAGATGGAGGCATGTGACTTGTATTTAGTGGCATGGAACCATTTTGTGTCCTAGGCGCATGGTGTTTTCGTTAAGTGTTCAAAGGCGCAATTGATACACCCTTATTTTCCCCTGGTACTGTTATACAGGTGGAGCGCTTTGTGAGTTATAATCGTCTATGGTGATGAACTTAAGTGGAATGAACTTTTGAAGATAGGAAGTCCTTGGAAGGATTATAATGGTAATTGCTATTTTCCTAGTTATGGAGTTTTGTATCCATTCTAGTTGATGTGTTCTATTTCATCTTGGTTTGCACCTAAAGATTCCTTGTACATGCTAATCTTATTTATAACAATTTCATTTTTAAGTAATGGCTTCAGGTTAGATTGACTGGTGTCATAATAGATTGTATTAATGTTAGAAAGACGTGTTGTAACAAAATGTGTACCTTGTGGGACTTCAGGGAAAGTACCGTACCTAAGGATGTTGAGGAGTTCTAAGAAGCTCTCGGATGTAGGAGTAGAGGAGGTAAAGAAGGTGGGCAGGCCAACTTTGAAGGAAAAACGCTTAAAGGAAACAAAGAAGGAATTGAAAGATGGGAAGCAAATGATCATAGTCTTGAGTGGATAGAAGTCCACTACAAGAAGTAAAAAATGAAAGTCATATCATGGAATGTTAGGGGAATGAATGCCCCTAACAAACATAGACTAGTGAGATCCACGATGAAGGATCACCAACCTGTTAATATTATTGCAAGAAACTAAATTAACTTGTGCAAGGTGGGAAAGTATTTGGAGTGGAATATGGAAGAAGGGTAAGAGCTGTCAGGTGGTAGCTAGGGGATCTTTAGGAGGATTGTTAACTTTTTTGAACTTTGAACTCTATGAGGGAGAAGTCGTCTCTAGAATTGAAAATCAGTTGTCTGTCCTTATCTCGGCCAAGTCTTCAAAGTTGGCTTTCCTTGTTACAAATGTCTATGCTCCAAATATAAGTAGATTGAGAAAGGAGTTTCGGAAAAAGTTGGAACAAAGGGGGCAACAGGTCAAGGGGAGAAGATGGATAGTGGTAGGAGACTTCAACACTCCATTAAGGCTAGGTGAAAAGAAAGGGGGGTCCTAGGTATTCACCAAGAGTATAGAGGACCTTAGCAATTTCATATCAGCATCAAGTCTTTATGATGTTGTTTTAAATGGCATTGCATTCATGTGGACTAATAGGAGTTTAGGAGAGGACTTGATCCAGGTGAGATTGGACAGGGTTCTGCTATCCTTGGAGTGGTTTGAGGAAAATTGTGAGCATACATTGGCACCATTGCCAAGAACAAGATCAGACCATAACCCTCTTGTCTTTTGGTGTAGTTTGGAGGCTTGCCCCTTCAAATTTGAATTCATGTGGCTGCAACACCCAAGCATTTATGAGGAAATGGAAAGATGGTGAATGCATCTGATCCAAGGATCCAAGATGTATGTGGTTGTTGGGAAATTGAAACATGTGAAGAGGGAAGTAAAAAAGTGGAACAATGAGGTCTTTGGAAACATCTTCTTGCAAAAGGACTGGTTGAGGCAAGAATTGAGTTGACTTAAAGAGGAAATAAGCAGAAACAGGATGGACGAGGTCCTTTATAGTAGAGAGAAAGATGTCCAATAGGAATTGCATACAATAATGGTAGGGGAGGAGACATACTGGAGACAAAAGTCAAGGAACCAACGGTTAACGAAAGGAGATAGGAACACACGATTCTTTCACGTCTCTTCCATAACACATAAAAGTGCAGCAAGGATCATTGAAATTCAAAAAAAGGATGGAGAAGTAATAAGAGAGGAAGATCAAATTAGACAAGGGGCAGTGGACTTCTTTAGATTGTTGCTAACAAAGGACAGGGAGGATGATCAGGAAGCTATGGAGGAAATAATTCAACATATCCCAAGGATTCTATCTAGAGACATGATGCAAAACTTTTCGAGGAGGTGAGTGAGGAGGAGGTCAGGGAAGCGGTTTTCTCATTAGGAAAAGATAAAGCTCCAGGGCCTGATGGATTTCAAGTGGGTTTCTTCCAAGATTTCTAGAACATAGTGAGTAAGGATGTAGTAGCAGCAGTAAGAGAGTCGCACCACTTAGGCAAAGTGTTAAGAGAATTCAATAATACTTTCCTAGTGCTCATTCCAAAGAAGCCTAGGTTGAAGGGATATAAAGACTTTAGGCCAATTAGTTTTTGTAACGCAATTTACAAGATAATATCAAAAGTGATTGTGTTAAGACTAAAGTTTGTTCTCCTAGAGATCATTGCAGAGTAGCAAGGGGGCTTTGTGAATGGTAGGCAAATTTTGGATGGAGTTATCACACTCTAGGCCAATTAGTCTATGTAACGCCAATTACAAGATAATACCAAAAGTGATTGCGTTAAGACTAAAGTTTGTTCTCCTAGAGATCATTGCAGAGTAGCAAGGGGGCTTTGTGAATGGTAGGCAGATTTTGGATGGAGTAATCACACTCCATGAGACCATACATTCAGTTAAAATTAGTAAAAGGGAGGGAATGGTGTTAAAGCTTAACATGAACAAAGCCTATGATCGGGTCTTATGGAGTTTCTTGGATAGAGTCCTAAAAACGTTTTGCTTCAGTAGATGTTAGGAAAGGTGGGTGAATAGCTGCTGCTATGAAAGACCTAAATTCTCGGTTACAGTGAACAATTCTTCAGCTGGATTATTTGGAAGCAGCAGGGGCTTAAGGCAAGGGGACCTATTGTCATCGTATCTCTTAATAATAATATCTCTTAATAATAATGGCAAAAGTGTTGGGAAGGTGCATTGAATCAACAAAACAAGCGGAAGCATTAAGTGGGTTGAAACCATCTATTTCCGTAGAAGGTTTTCCTCACTAACAATTTGTGGATGATACAATTTTGTTAGGGAGACACTCTGTAGATGAGGCAAAGAAATTTAGGAGGATATTAAATCTCTATGAAAAAGCATCCCAACAAATGATAAATATGGACAAGAGTAAGGTGTTTTTTATAAACACTATAAAGAATTGACAAAGAAGAATAGCAACAGAGCTTGGGTGTAGTGTTTCAACTCTCCCTTTTGTTTACTTGGGAATGCCAATGTTCATGGGGGAATGCAAGGATCAAATGTGGAATGTGTTGATTGACAGGACCTAGAGTAAATTAGCTGGATGAAAGGGGAATTTACTGACTCAGGTAGGTAAGTTACAACTTCTTAAGAATGCTCTCCAATCAATCCTTGTATATTTATTATCTGTGTTTAAGATCCCACTTAAAGGAACTAATATAGTAGAAAGTATTCATAGAAAATTCTTATGGTTAAGACCATAGGAGAAGATAAAGTTTTTATTTGTAGCATGGGAGAGAGTATGCAATTATAAATCAAGTGTAGGACTTGGGCTTAGAAGAACAAGGAATATGAAAAGGGCTTTGGCAGCAAAGGTAGGATGGAGGCTTGTGGAGGGGGGTCATGCCTTATGGGAAAGAATTTGAAGAGACAAATACCCTGACAACCAAGAGGATAGTAGATTGTTGACCACATTAGAGCCTTGTCGGGGATCTTCAATGTGGAACCACATAGTAAAGGGTAGAGAGATGCTATGGAAAGGCATCCAATGGAAGGTAGGGAATGGTAGGTCTATCCACTTTTGGGAAGATGCATGGCTAGAGAAGTATCCATTAGTGAAGGATGAGGAGTTAGCAAGAATCAGAGTAGAGCTGGAACAAAATTATGGTAATATGGTGAATGATTATTTGGATATAGGATGAGAGGTAAGATGGAAGGAGCCGAGAACCCATAATCAGTATGAGGAAGAGCTACAAAATCTAACAGCTAAATCAAAAGCATATTATGTAATCTCCAATTTGGCTGAGGATACAATAGTATGTACTATGGGAGCTACTCAGGAAGGGTCGTTCATTGTTAAATCAGCCTTTGATCTTTCACTT
Source organism: Wollemia nobilis (assembly GCA_028583015.1). Classification (NCBI taxonomy): domain Eukaryota; kingdom Viridiplantae; phylum Streptophyta; class Pinopsida; order Araucariales; family Araucariaceae; genus Wollemia; species Wollemia nobilis. Next base: position 7,065,671 of record JAQPPZ010000456.1, read on the forward strand.
GCAATACCTAAGGGGGGGGGCTTTCAATGGGACCGAAAAGCAATACCAAAGTTAACAATTTTCCTATGGCTGGCAGCTCAAATCAAGATTTTAACAGCAGATAACTTGCATAAGAGGGGTTTTCAATTCCCTAACAGATGTTACCTTTGTGAAGCTCATGAGGAATTGGTGAGTCACATCATACTGGAATGTAAATACTCCCTCAAAATATTGTATGATATAATAAAGAAGATGGGGGTGGTGTGGGTGCTACCTAATAACATGGCAATTTGGATAGAACAATGGGAGAAGCCTTTTAAGAGCCCAAGACTGAATCAGATTTGGAATCTGATTCCCTTTCATTATGCATGGGGAGTTTGGTTGGGGAGAAAAAAAAGGACTTTTAAAGGGGGAGAAGAGATCTACAACTAGGAATAAAGAACACATCATAGCGGCCATAGAGGAGAATGTTAAAACATTGAAAGTGCATGAGAGTCCAAAGTCAATGGAGGAGCCAAAATTAAGTGAACATTGGAACCTAAGTCTAGTTGGGGTGAATGGCAATCCTTGAGGAGACTTGAGGAGCATGACTAAGTGGCAACCACCCAAACAAGGATGGCTGAAACTAAATTTTGATGGGGCTTCTAAAGGCAACCCGGGGAAGGCTGGAGGAGGAGCAGTGCTAAGGGATAGCCAAGGAATGTTGATCGGAGCAATGAGTGAGTACTTGGGCATTATGACCAGTCATCAAAGTTGAATGTAGAGCGGTCTTGGTAGGTGTAAAGATGGCGGTTCAATTAGGGGCTAGGATACTAATAATTGAGGGAGATTCATTGAATATTGTTAATTGCCTCAATAAAAGTGCGATGGCGAGCTAGAGAGTAGCAGATGGTAATAAATACGCTAAGATCCTTGAATTCACTAGAAGAATTTGAGGTGGTACGTGTATAGAGACGGAAATGGGGTGACCTATGGGCTAGCTAATTGGGGAGCTCTTAGAGAGGAAGGTAAAAGACGGATATTTCCAGACGGGATCCATCTAGATATACTCTAGTTAGTGGCGAAGGAGGGAGGAAATATAAAAAGTTAAATCATTGGGTGAAATTTCCAATTTCCAGAATGCCCATAGTAAAATTGTTTTTTGGAGATCTGTGGACTTGTTTGCTGAGGGTTTCATTTTTTGAAGATCTGTGGACTTGTCTGCTGAGGGTTTCATTTTTTGGAAATCTGTGGATTTGTCTGCTGAGGGTTCTATTTTCTGGAGATCTGTGAATTTGTTTGCCAAGGGTTCCATTTTCTGAAGATCTATATATTTGTTTGCTGAGGGTTCCATCTTCTAGAGATTTGTGGACTTGTCTACTAAGGGTTCCATTTTCTGGAGATCTGTGGACTTGTCTGGACTTGTCTATTCTGGAGATCTGTGGACTTGTCTGGACTTGTCTATTGAGGGTTCCATTTTCTGAAGATTTGTGGATGTGACTTTCTGAAAGCATTGTGAGGTTCTGAGTGAGAAATTTGCCGGTTTGGGTTTTCGTGAGATTTGCCTGCTGAGGGTTCCATTTTCTGGAGATCTGTGGACTTGTTTGCTGAGGGTTCCATTTTCTGGAGACTCTTCAAAGATACAAATGTAAATAGACTGGAAATAAATGTAAATCTGTAGAGTTTTGAAACAAGGTATTTCAATGTTTCGAATGTCCTAAAGCCTTCGGAGACGAGGCTTTTTGGTTGGTAAGACTAGACAAACTAGTCTAGGAATGTAAAGGGGTTCTGGCTCTTTCAAAAACCCAGATTTTAACCTAAAAAAAAAACAAATTGTATACCTTGTAGAATGGGGAAAAGTTGATCTAAAACCACAAATTGGGATTCAAGCAACCGTTAGCAATGAGAATTGAGCACACATAATCTTGTACTCGTGCATATGAATCTTTATACCAATTTATAATTCATGGTGTTTTGGGGCTTCTATGTAATGTTTTATGTGTCAATCCTCCTCATTTTGGAGGCATCTAAACACAAACTCTTAAGATATATGGTCATTTTATAGTTTGATAATGGCCATTTGTGTTGATCAAGATTGACAAAGGTTCAATTCTAGTTGCATATTCTCTCTTAGCTTATTATTATTATCATTTTTAAATAATAAATAGGCTTATTAGTATTCCATTGAGAATGTCTCCATGGTCTTATTTTCGTTTCTTTTGAAGTTTATTGATAGTTCATAATTACATTTTTCATTCTTTCTTTGAAAGTAGGTTTAGTTGGCCTAATTAACTTATGTTTATTGATATTCACCTTTTTTTTTTGTTTATACAAGTATTCTATATTTTTCAATATGAACAGTTTGAATTTCACAATCTAATTTCTTTATTTTATTAATTTATGTAAATGCTTGGGTTATTATATTGCTGATAAGGTTACATGGGTGTGTAGGGTAGAAGCACATAGAATGCACATATAGCGCAACTGGTGTGTATGCCTAGAACTTAGTTATGCAGTTCTGAGAGTATGGTTGTGCATTATTAACAAAAAAACAAAACAATTGTGTTATGTATATGTCATACATATGCTTTTCTAGAAAGAAAACTTTACAATTTAACATCTTACTTAAAATGTAAGATGGTAAATTAGTTGCAAGCTATTGCAGTAGCACATCCATGTAAGCAATAAATCAAGTGATGATATGTATGCCTGTAAGAATTGGATTAGGCAATAGTATGCAAGCTACAATTATAGTGCTCTTTCTAGCATAATATAACTATGTTACAGAGGGATGGGTCCCTAACTCTCAATCCCCTTGGAATATGCCTCTGAGGAGGAATGTCCCCAAGCCATCTGCTTTGGATGGGAGACAGCTTGGGGTATTTGATTTCCATTCACCATCCCCGAGGGGACATGCAAATGTTCCCATCAACATAGTAAATTTGGATGTGACAAAGGGACTGTTAGAAGGCATCCCCAAATCCTAGCAAACAGGGGATAGCTGCATCAAGTTGAATATATAAAAGCAAGTTCCAATTTTAACAAACTTCTATTCTGATTTGTTTCTACATTTTGATTATGATATTAACTGATCTTTTTTTTCTTGGATAAAATGGATTCTGAATCATCCCCAATGCATAAGAAATGCACTCCAAAATTGTGCGTGATTGAGCGTAAGATGCAGCTGTACCTGTTGCCACATTTTGCACGGGGTGCCAAATTTTGAAAATTTTGTAAGCTTGCTGCTTTGCCTTCCCTCTTTCTTCTTTCCCATTCTTCTTCATGTCCTTTCTGCCCTTCAGCTGTCAGATTTCATTTCTCCATCTTTCATTTCATATTTCTCAGTGTTTTTGCAAGTGGGAAAATCTGCCTAAAAATTGTCTAAGTATGGAGTCCGCACGACTGCGCAACGCAGTCGGGCGATGCTCGTCATCTTTTGCGCACCTGGGCGCTCTTGTTGAGAATAAGCCCGAAAAATTGGCTAAGTACTGGGGCCGCCTGACTTTGCAGCGAAGTTGGACGACGCTCGGGGTCTGGTGTGCACTTGGGCTGTCAGGGTGAAGGCAGCCCAAAATATTCTAAGTATCGGGGCCGCCCGACTTCGTAGCGAAGTCGGACGACGCCCAGAAGACAGTGCGCGCTTGGGCGGTTACCTTGAAGAATCGATTGGAAAATTTTCTAAGTGCCGAGCCCGCCCGACTTAGCTGCGAAGTCGGGTGGCGCTCATCTATTTGTGCGCCGTCGGGAGGCCTTTCGTGGAAAAGCAGCAAAATAGCTAAGTGTTGGACTCCGTCTGACTGCGCTGCGCCATCCGACTGCACGCCCATCTTGGTGCACCCTCGGGCGAAAAGAGAAGAAAAGGTTGAAATTACTAAGGCATGAGGGCCCGTCTAAGTGCGCTGCCCTGCCCGACTGTGCAACTGTTTTGCTGCGCCATCAGACTGGAAGGAGGTGGACTGGAGTAAAGTTTCTAAGGCATAACCTGCCCGACTGCGCTGTTTTCAGCTTGCGCCTTCTGACTGCACTCCGTTTTTGTGCGCTGTCGGGCGGGATAAAAATACAATGAACGAACTCCTAAGTTTGATTCTCCCCCCTCTTTCATCAGCAATTTTCAGATGCCGACAAGTGTGCAGTCTCGGGATAAGAGTCAAGATGTGATAGAAGGTGTGCCACCCGGGTACAGAGTAGATGAGCGTGAAGTGCCAGATCGTACCGCACCTACCACCATTTAACCGGACTCGACTTCTCACCTACCGGATTGCCACGGAGCTGCTACGTTTCTAGGTGGACCTTGCTGCAAGTACACTCCTTGCCCGCAGAGGTCAAACATCAGCCGCTTTTCGCCGCTTTTGTCAGCTTTTGCAGCTTTTGTCAGGTCTGGGATTCTGTGCCCAAAATGTAATCGGGGGGGTTAATTATGCTATAAATAGCAGCCTTATTTCATTGTACAAGGGTGGAAGGGGGATATATTGCTAAGGAACTTCTGTAGTTGTGCACTTGCTTTTGAATGCAAAGTATATTTGGCTCTATTAGCTGTCTTTGTCTTGTATGCTGCCTTTATTAAGTATTTCTGCCTCATGTTGCTTATATTTCTGATTATTGTTATTCTGCACTTCTGGATATCAGTATTGGTAGTTGAGTATATCTGGAATACTAAAGTAAAGGATACATAGGATAGAATAACACTAATAGTTTCTGCTGTATACATTGTTTTGATTGTTGTTGGTAATAGTGATTGGTTAGTTATTGTGCTGTTTATCTTCCCCACCTGAAACAAGCATATTTATGTTTCTTTCTGCATTTTATAATTTCTTTCCTGCACTCTGAGCTAAAACCCCCAACTAAGAAAACATAGGAGTTGGCCTTCTCCGGAGATTGGCACGTAAGGCATTCCTTCCTTCCGGCCTTTCAATCTGCTGGGCGAATCTAGGGCGTAATAAGATTAAAATCCTATCCTAGTGGCAGATTCGTAACCAACAGTTTCTCTGTCACGCCCGGTGGGACACGAAAGTTTCTCACCCAAAAATAGAATCGAAGCATCGGTGTTCGCTTCATTGCTGTTAAATCAGAACACCTGGCGACTCTGCTGAACCTGAGTATCCTCTGAGTCTGTAAGACTGGTCCAATATCAAGAGCGCCTTCATGCATACAAGAAGATGGAGAGCTAGGAATTCGGGACAACAACCTGATTTTTACGAGATCGACATCAACGTTGTTGGAGAGCGCCCGAGGCTGGCTGATTATCAAGCTCACCAGGACGATAGATTTGAGCACGAATCTGAAACTGAAATTGAAGAGGTGGAAGAAGTCGAAGAAGTTGAAGAGGCTGAAGTTGAAGAACAACCTACAACTTCGGACAGTACTGATACCGACTACACCACTGACCAACTCGAAGAAGAGGAAGAAGACATGGCCAATCCTCAGGCGAATGCTAATGACCTCTTCTCGGATGTGAATTCCACGGGACCCCTCGCTCTAGCTGGACAAGAGGTTGTTCCGCCTGCTGCCTTAAAATCCATTCCTACATATGACGGCACCGGGAAGACAGCATATGAGCATATCCAAGACATTCTGGCCTTGGTTGCGCTGCACTCTATCACAAATGAGAGCGTGAAAACCCGACTGTTAGCTCTCTCCCTGCGAGGGAAACTTCTCTACTGGTGGAGATCCTTGCCGGAGGGGACTATCACGGGATGGGCTCAGCTGGCTGGCAGGCTAGTTAGGGGATTCAATGAATCCGCTGATCCCTCCTCATTGCTGCACCAATTTCAAAGCATTCAACGCCATCCGCAAGAGGAGATATCGGACTTCAACGTGAGGTTCGCAAGATCCTGGAAGAGAGTACCCCGGAGCTACGTCCTTCTGAGGGACAGGACGCTCACTACTACCTCAGAGCTTTCAATTCGGATATTTGCTTGGTCATTAAGTTGGCCCGTGTAAATACTTTCCCCGCATTGTATGAGGCCGCTCAGTAGGCAGAACTGGATATGATTGCCATAGGCAGGCTCCCTCATAAAATGCAGCCCCCAATCTATCCGGATTTTCCTCAGTCCCAATATCCGCCCGCGTCTGGTGGGGTGCCATCCTCATCCAATCCGTACCCCCATCAGCCGTGGAATCCTGCACCAGTCATAGACCCATATGGTCCGCCTCAAATGCATCGTCCTAATCCACCTCCTCCGCAATATCCAGCACTTCCTCGCTCCTCGCACTGTGCATTGCTTGCTCCACCACCTTTAGCTGCATTACCTCCGCAGGCCCGGCCAGCTCCAACTGATAACGATATACAAAATAAGATCCTTCAGGAAGTACGGGCCCTTGCCTCTGGTTACCAGACAATGTCTAATGACATGACAATCATGAAGAAGAAACAAGCTCAGATGGAGTTTGTTCCTAGGAGGTCATATCCTCCTCCCGCACTGACAAGAGATCAAGCGGCTCAAGCTCAAAGGCCTCCAACAAGAAATGCTGCCGGCAATGCTCAAACTGGCACTTCTGATCGCGTAAACCGGTGCTCCACTTGCAATGACCCCCATGGGGAAGATAGTTGCACGCTACATCAGCATTATATTCAGACCCTTGCGGGTAGCACCATAGAGGACGAAGCATACATGATCCGGGATGAGGAGAGTAACTTTGCAGTTCCATAAGAAGATCCTGTGTCACTCTTGACCAAGGAGGGGAAAAAGCCAATTGAGGCCACCCCGGCCCAGATAAAGCCGTTAAAGGTGTATACAAGAAGGGAGAGGACGCAGCCTGCCGTGGCAGCTCCTGATAAGCCACCTTTACCTCCGACTGCCAAAGAAAAGCCCCTGGCGCTCAAGGCTCCAGTAGCCAAGGCTCCAGTAGTCAAGGCTCCAACGACTCAACCTTCGGCCGAAACAAAAGAGCAAGCTCAGGAGAAGTTGAGGTACCCGTCGCTGACAAAGAGACAGAGGGTTGAGGCCACGCAGCAGTACCGCACCAAGTATGAGCCAACAAAGGAAGCGGAAGGGGCCGGTACTTCAACCTACAACATAGTTGATGAGCTCAAGAAGACCCCGACAAAAATAAGCATGTATGATGCCCTTCAGCTCCCAGGTCAGGTGGATTTGTTGCAAGAATCCCTAAAGAATGTAAAAGGTGGAAAGCCACCGCAGCCTGCTGTGTTAGCTCAGCCCTTGACGACTTCTGCTACCGGAAAGAACAGACCGCCGCATTTTTATCTATCTTTGCGGATGGAAGGCCACATAGTGCATAACTGCATGGTGGATTCCGGTGCTTCGACTACTGTCATGCCAAGGGCTGTCTGCGAGGAAATTGGTATGGAATACACGAGGAGCAGCCAAGGTGTTCTACAGCTGGACGACACTCCTGTGAAGACAGCTTGACGTCATCAAAGACATCCCCATCCGACTACATAAAGCGCTTGACATCGTGGTCATCCAAGAGGTCGTAGTGGTTGACTTGGAACCCTACTTCGGCATGTGTCTCTCAAGGGAGTTCACTGCCAAGCTGGGTGGATATTTGTCGCTGGACTATTCACATATGGAGGTACCTTTCAAAGGAAGGAGGTTGAAAATTTATAATGAGAAACCTTCCACTTTTCTGGTCGAGAAGATACCCGGGGAAGAACAACAAAATGACATGGTTCATCTGACGACCGAGGAGCTGGTAGAAGTGGACCCGGTGGGAGAAACCCTAGAGCAACTTGCAAGTGGAGGACGAGTTCTCCTTGCTGGATTTCAACGCCATGATCGAGACAGAACTAGGCTGCTACTCCGTCACTCAGCCCGAGAGACACGACCAGACGGCCAAAAAGGACATAGGTCCGGCCCTCGATAAGCTGTGGAAGTTGTACTTTGATGGCGCCCGATGCAAGAATGGCATCGGGGCAGGAGTCCTTTCGGTCTCCCCATCCGGTATCCAAAAGGACTACCGTTACGAGCTGGCCCGGAGTTGCACTAATAATGCGGCGGAGTACGAAGCCTTGTGCTTAGGCTTAAAAAAGGCAGAGAGGCTCGGGATCAAGCACCCGCAAATCTTTGGCGACTCGGAGCCGGTGTGCAACCGGATCACGAACAAGTGCGCCTCCAAGAAGCATTACCTCAAGGCGTACCGCAACCGTGTCTGGGATCTAATGGAGTCTTTTGACTCCTTGAATGTCAAAGCCATCTCCCGCGAGAAGAATAAGCATGCTGACATATTGGCGTCCGTTGGAGCCAGGTACGTCCCGGCTGATGACACTATGCAGAAGCCGAAGCCGGTTCGTACTATTTATAGGCCTTTTGTGCCTGATAAGGACACCCACTGGCAGGTGTTCGATTGTGACGAGGATATCGTCACCTTTATGATACATGAAGCTAGTTCAATCGAAGGTAGAGACCCTGATGACGAGCAATATGAGGGGTTAATACAGTTAAAGAATAATCACGTCCCAAAAGGACTGATCACCTTAGAGAGCCTGTTTGATCAGAATGATAGGGCTATCTCACACCGAATCAAGGTGGATGCCAAGCAATACATGGACCTGGAGCTCGAACCTGGTAAAGTGATTAAAGTTGGCATAGATTGCACTTCAGAGGAGTTGGACCAGATTCGGGCCCTGTGCAAGGAATACCCAGACATTGTAGCCTGGTGCTACCAAGATCTAAAGGGATATGACAGGGAGATGATCCAACACACTATAGAGCTTGAAGAACATGTGAAGCCCTTCAGGCAGAAGCAAAGGGCAGTGAACCCGAAGATTGAGGTCATGATGAAAGCCGAGCTCATGAAGATGCTGGAAGCAAAAATCATCTATCCTATCAAGCATTCCTCTTGGGTCGCAAATCTGGTTCCCGTGAGGAAGAAGAATGGAGACATTCGCCTCTGCGTGGATTTTCGCAATCTCAACCAGGCTTCGCTGAAGGACCATTATCCACTCCCGCAAATTGATCAAATCCTTCACGTGGTTGCGAGGGCTCAGAGATTCTCTCTCCTAGATGGGTTCTCCGGCTATAATCAGATCTGGGTAAAAGATGAGGACCAGCACAAGACGGCGTTCACCACCAAATGGGGGACGTTCGCCTATCGAGCGCATGCCCTTCGGTCTTTCCAATGCGGGGGCTACGTTCCAGAGAGCTATGGACTTGGCGTTCCGTGAGTTGCTCAATAAAATCATTGTTATCTACTTGGATGACATGACTGTGTTTTCGCACAAAAGAGAAGACCACACCTCCCATCTGCGGCAAGTATTTGAAAGATGTCGTGAATTCGGCATATCCATCAACCCAAAGAAGTCAGTCTTTGCGGTGAAGGAGGGTAAACTGCTAGGCCATGTTATTTCTGAGAAGGGCCTTGCAGTTGACCCCGACAGAGCAGAGGCTCTTCTTCGTTTGCCCATCCCGGTCAACAAGAAAGGGCTGCAGTCATTTTTTGGACAGATCAACTTTGTAAGGAAGTTTGTCCCTGACTTTGCCCAAGTGATCAAGCCCATGGCCGAGCTCTTGAAGAAGGATGCTGACTTTGTCTGGACTGAAGAGAGGAAGAAAGCCTTCGAGGAGATCAAGGCCAGGATTGCCCAGGCACCAGTATTGATAAATCCAGATTACTCCAAGGACTTCATCCTTTACGCGGTGGGAGAACCCGAAAGCTACGCTGCAGTTCTGACTCAGAAGGGAGACGACGACGAGGAGAGACCGATAGCATTCTTAAGCCAAGTGATCCAACCGCACGAAGAGAGGTATAATTTTATTGAGCGGCAAGTTCATGCATTTATGAGGTCCTTGAGAAAGTTCAAGCACTTCGTCTCTCAGAGCCGGATTACTGTCTTCGTGATACACCCCGACGTCAGAAATTTCATCATCCAAGGGGAGCCTGGTCACAAGAGGGCAGGATGGATTGCCAAAATCCAGGAGTTCGACATAGAGGTACGACCCACCAAGCTAATCCGAGGTCGGGCTCTATGCCAGGAATTGGCCCGAAGTGCTGCGGCTGAACTCTCTGCTTGTCAGTGGGAGGATCCAATGACAAAAATCAACCTTGCCAACTCCTTATCAGAGGAGAGTGATTGGACGAATGACCTAGTGTGGTATTTCAGCACTGGGAGATGTCCAGATCATCTCAATGCCTCACAAAGAAGGAGGTTTAGGCTTAATGCCTTGAAGTATGTACTACGCCCCGAGGGGCTGTATTTCAGAAATATTGACGGCATCCTGTTGCGGTGCGTCAAAGAATCAGACAAACCGAAGGTCCTCGGCGAATTCCATTCTGGGATGCCAGGAGGACACCATTCGGGAAGGCCGACGACCTTGAAAATTATCAGAGCGGGCTATTATTGGCCCACCCTCTTCGCAGATGCGCATGCGGTCTGTCAAAAATGTGAGAAATGCCAAAGGTTCGCCGACAGAAATCGGAAAGCACCTTTGCCCCTTCAGCCAATTCAAGCTGAGGCTCCATTTCAGCAGTGGGGTCTGGACTTCATCGGGACGATAACGCCCAACTCTTCGGCGGGGCATAAGTTCATCCTAACAACCACGGATTACTTTACCCGATGGGCCGAGGCAGTGCCTACAAAGCATGCCGACCAGGAAATGGTCATTGGTTTCCTAGAGAGCCTCATCACTCGTTTTGGGATTCCAGAGGCAATTGTCACAGACAATGGTCCAGGGTTTGCAGGCGCTGTACTCACAGAGTTCACCAGCAAGTACGACATTTACCACAAAATGTCTTCGAACTACTATCCGTCGGGGGAACAGCCTAGTCGAGTCCACCAACAAGAATCTTTTGAAGATTATAAAGAAGACGGTGGAAAGGAACAAAAGATCGTGGCATCTGCTTCTGGATCGAGCGCTATGGGCGGACCGTATCTCTTTCAAGAAGTCCATCAAGACGTCGCCATATGCACTCGTGTACGGCAAAGAGGCTGTCTTGCCCACACACATTGAGATGCCCGCACTTTGGCTGTTAGAAGATGAGAAAGGCGTCAAAGACCCCGTTGATGCCCGATTGGCTCAGTTGTCGCAACTGGAGGAGGAAAGAGAAAAGGCGTATCAGGCCTTTACCAAGCACGCTAAGAAAACGCAGAACTGGTTTTCAAAGGGAACCACCGCCCGAGTCTTCAAGATCGGGGATTTAGTGCTGAAATGGGACTCATACAAGGCCAAACCGGGCAATCATGACAAGTTTGATGCCTTCTGGGACGACCCCTTCCAAGTCGTCCGAGTGAACCAGTTCAACGCGTTTGTGCTAAGAGACATGGAGGGCCAGACCCTCCCGATACCTGTTAACTACTTTCATCTGAAAGCCTACTACCACTGAAAGTTGTCAAAGGTTTTCCCTTGTACATATTTTGTTTTCCGCTGTATCAATTTATTTTTCTGAATGTAAATATTGCTTTCAGTTCAGTTAGTTTCCTGCTTTAATCCGGAAAAGAGAGTCGAGTGTTTTGGAAAAGGGTGCATGGCAGTTCGAAAAAATGACTAAGGCAGGGAATTTCGTCCGAAGGCGCAGAAAATTGCCCCGAAGTCGGGCGTCGCCCTCAAATTTTTGCGACGTCGGGAGGTTCCAGGGCCACAACAAGCAAGGGAAAAAGGTCAAAAAATTTTCTAAGTGTTGGGAAGCCGCCCGACTTCGCAGCGAAGTCGGGCGGCGTGCCCTGTTTAATGCGCCAGCGGACGGGGACAAGCAAAAAAGTATAAGATTTTTCTAAGTGTCCCGCCCAACTTCGCGATTTTTCCTTGCGCTGCCCGACGCCGCACACTAAAATTTGCGCACTTCGGCGGGCGCGTCTCAAGGGCATGTGATAATTTGGAAATTTTTCTAAGTGTTGTCCTCCCAAGAGCGCGGGTTTCATATTGCGAAGTCGGACGGCGCCCATTTTTTGGGCGCACTTGGTCGGGGAGATGAAAAAATCACAAGTTTTACCTAGGGTTTCCCAGCACGCTTGTCGAGTCAAATGCTTCGAAGCGTGTGCCCAGTTGGCGACAATGACGTCATTAAAGGCATGAGTTTTGAAAAGTTTAAGGAATGATTGTGCAATTTTCAAAGCAGGTTTCATAAATGGAAAAGCGCACTCGGGTCCAATGACGTACAGTTTGCGCTTTCCAACAGGGGATCCCACGTGCGGCCGCCGAGGAATAACGGCGCTACTCACCCACTTCGAGCAACAAACTTTAAATCCGCCAGACGCCATTAATGCTGCTTTTACCCATTTGTAGAAAAGGCATTTCACTTACTCAGTAATATCAGTGTTGCTGAAGGAATTCGAGCTGCGCTGTGAAAGAGGAGAAATTGCGAATTTCGCTAAGTTGCAGCTATCAATTCTGGTAACTTTCAGCGCCATGAGTAAGGAGCCGAGTGCAGCTTAGGGGAAGGCTCCTATTCAAGCAGATTCTAGCTCGTCAGAAGAAGAATCCAAGGAGCAGACTGTCTCGAGCGCCCATGGAAGCGAAACACCAAAGGAGAAAAAGGGAAAAACCAGGTCGAGAAGCGCTAGGAGGCAAGGTCCTCCCCTGCCGTCCGTAGACCGCCTAGTCGGGTACAGAGACAACAATTATTCAATCAGCCTCGTAGAGCTGCGGGTTACTGTAAAACGTTGGTCCGATAAGGTTTCGCCCTCACACCATTTCGGGGCTGCCTATAAGTCGAACTTTTACTGGTTCTTGTGCCCTCCTGTTCACCACTGCCCGGAGCTGGTTGGGTCGATCGTAGTATATTACAAACTGGCCACCCGAAAGGTCTGCGACTGCCAGTGAAGAGTGCTTTTTCCCTCTTCAAGGAGAGCGTCCAGCCAGCTTTCGCGCTAGGGATCGAGCCAGACCCTAATGGCATACTCAGGAGGATTAACTTGGACGAACAAGCAGCTAGGGGTGGCGAATCCAATAGGATGAGGGATTTCCTCAATTCAGAGCTAAAGCATCCACTATCAGCTTCAAGGTGGCCGTCGCGCCCGATACCCTTGGCACAGTTCAAAAGCCAATACATATATACCATACTTGCCTGGGTTCTGGGCTGCGGCACTGACGAGGTGGTACACCCCTACCAGCTGGCCCTCGCCGAATGCATTCTGCATGGGGAGTTCTACGACCCCAGTGCCCTGAAAAGGGGGAGGATTTATTTCGACTGGGCAGACTGGGTGGGCTACGCCATCCATTCCAATCTTGTGAAGTTGCAGCAGAAGCAGACAACATAATTCAGGCACTGTTCATTTCTCGTATGGCTGTGCCTATACCATATGCACTATAGGATGAATACCGTTGAAGTTCGGAAGGTGGATGAGAAAGGCGTGTAGTTCTGTTTCTCGGCTGCGGAACATATCCTTCAACAATTCCTCTGAAAGAGAAGTTGTTGGTGCACCTGTTTGCTGTTTTGCCCTCCACAGTTCTTCCTCCAAAGCTGCATTTCTGTTCAGTAGTTCTTTTTCTTGAGCCCAAGTGCGCTCCTGCTGGCTTCTACTGATCGCAAATGCGGTCGCTCGCTTAACCAACAGCTTCTTTTGGTTCTTGAGTTGGTCTATCTCTTCTGCTGCTGCTTGCAATTCCAGATTCTTGTCTACCAACTCAGCTTGTAAACTTGCATTGACCTCCTTCATCCCTTCGTGAAATTTTTCCATGCGTTCCATGCCCTCAGCTAAGAGTTTATCCTTTTCCAACAGAGCTTGTGTAACTTCTTGCTCCATGATGTCCTTAGTTGTACTAATGTGTTTGATTCCCTCACCCAACCACTACAACAAGTGTGCGAGGAAATTCAACCGTGTATACATTGGCAATAGTTCTGCACCACTTCCACCTGTGTGCCGTGTTTCGTAGCCCGTGGTGGATTCTTGCCTTGGCCGCAAACATAAATCTGTTCAGTCTCACAATAAAGACTTGGTGTTCTGTCTGGTAATTCGGCTAACAGATGGGCTTCCTGTAGCCTGTCCTACAGTTCCACTATCCTCTTCGTCCTGTTCTTCGTTTTCCTCTAGGTATACCCATTACGGTGACTGTTCTTTTCCATCCTTAGTGCTACCTATACCCGGAATCTCTGTTAGTGTTTCCTTTGTGGGCTCTTTTGTTCCTTTCTCCCACTGTTCTATAACTGCTGGCTGAAGTTCCACTCCAGAACTACTACTTATTCTTGCAGCTTTTCTGGTTGCTTCTATCTTTTCCGCTGTAGCGAACATCTCCTCAATGGAAAATGTGCTCAACGTATCTGCCAATGTTGTCGGTCTTGCCACTGGTTTCTCAGATACATCAGGTGAACCCATACGCACAATGTGCTCTTCTGCAACAATCCTCTCCTCTGTTCCTACTGGATTAGCTGAACTTGTTCCAGCTGTCGGATCTTGCCTTGTAATTGTTGTGGAAAACTCAAGTTCTTTTGTTGGCTGCAGTTCCCAAGTACGAGCTACTTCCAGATTCTTTGCTATCTTCCGTAATGTTTCCTGCGAGAGATTATGTGGAGGCACATCAAATCGCCCCTTCTTTTGTCTGGGTTCATCTAGAGATTGAGCCTGTTTTTGTTTCTGTACCTCCGACTCCTGAGTCTGTGTGGCTCCCTTATCCTCCGCTTCTAACGCGGCCACCAGCTTCTCCTGACGCGGTTTGTGGGAAATCTGCTTTACCCTTGCCTTCTTTGCTGGCGTCTTCCTAGCTGGCGATTCTATCCACCTACAGATGGATGGTGCTCTTGGTGGCACGTCCTTGGAAGCTTTGAAGTCTGGGATAGAAATTTCTGCTCTTGCTGCCGCATCCAGAATCAGTCCAATTGCATGGAACGTCATCGAGAAATTCTTTGTTGTTCTTAGCAGAAATGTCTGTATCCGGTTGGACAGATATGTTGCCCCCAATCATACTGTTCTCCCCGTTCTACTCCTTGTAGATACAGAATCAGCCAAATTGGCAAATCTGAACTTCGCTGCTCTTCCGACAGCCTAGACATGATCACGTTCATTATCACTTCATATCCTTCATTCCGGAGTTGTGGCTGCTTGACTTCTCTTCCGTCGTGAACGCTAAGCATCTTCTCTACTTCTTCCTTTGTGAGATTTGTCACACTCATAATCAACTCTGTCGTATTCTTCGGATCCCTTTCGTTCAACACTGGTTGTCCTCTCAAAGGAAGCCCGAACGTTTACTGGAAAGCTTCGGGAGTAAACTCAATTTCTAGTGCTGTACCCTCTATCTCCACCAGATTGCTGTGCCTTCTCTCATCATAGGTCTCCAGCATCCGCACTAGATACTCCTTAAAGATCTCCCGGTCAAAGTGAGGAGCCTGCAAAATACAATGTACCCCCGCTTCCTTAATCTTGGATTTCACCGGATGATCCCTGGGTACATCTGCCCACCACTGCGGGCAAAATTCTCCTATCGGACAGACCCAGGTCATCTCCTCTACTGGAATTGGTGCTTTTCCACTTGGGTGGATCTCCTTCCCTCGGCGGGTTGCCATTTCCGGTACTTCTCTTCTCCCCCTCGACTGTCTAGCTTTCGTATTTTTCAGCTGACTTCTCATTGCAACCTCTTGCTGGTGCCGTAACCGCTTGACTACCATTGATTCCGGTTCAGGTTCACTCCAGGCAGAAGTCTTTCCGCCTTTATGCTGTGATGACCTCATATTCCCCTTGGATGGCCCTAGGCGTCAGGTATCCGAGCTGTTTGGTTCAGCAGTCGTCGAATGCGATGCCCGTCTCTTCCCTGCAGACGTTTGGCTCGGTAGCCGTCTACCCTGTCCAGCCGTCAAGTCTAGCTGGACGTCTGGTACAGCTGTCCAACAATCCAGCCGTCATGCTGGCTAGAAGTCTGACAGTGCAGACGTCGGGCTGGCTAGACATCTGGTGCAGCCGTCGGCAGGCTAGACGTCTGGTGTAGCCGTCGGGTAGTCTAGCCGTCAGGCTGGCTAGACGTCTGGTGCAGCCGTCTGCTCCTCTTCCTACTCCACCTGCCGTCAACCGTCAACTAGCCGCCGTCCGCAGCCCTAGCCGTCTGCAACTCCTGCTTCCTTTGCCGTGCACTCTGCTTCTTCTCGTCCACCTCCTTGCTACTTGAGAGCGATGTGAGAAGAATGAGGCTTCTCCTCATATAGTTTTTCTCCCAACCGCTCCAACTACCTGGTTGCATGCATGCGCGACACGTTGGCCTTCCTAGACGTCTAGGTGTCCTTATTCCGTCTTCTTCTCTATTTCGTCTTTTTCCCTATTTCGTCTTTTTCCCTATTTCGTCTTTTTATGTTGACTTTTGAATTTTTATAATTTTTATTATTATTTTTTTTTTTTTTCAAAATTGTCTTCGATGTCTATAACTTAACGTCGACGGATGAACCGCATGGTCAAGCCAATGCAGTTCCCATGCATCTGAGGTCGAATTCTGCTGATGACGGCTATTTTCTCCGAAATTACTAAAGTCATCATCACTATCAGTGTTTATCTCTTCCGTCGCCTGCCGTAT
Source organism: Wollemia nobilis (assembly GCA_028583015.1). Classification (NCBI taxonomy): domain Eukaryota; kingdom Viridiplantae; phylum Streptophyta; class Pinopsida; order Araucariales; family Araucariaceae; genus Wollemia; species Wollemia nobilis. The sequence goes on from JAQPPZ010000456.1 coordinate 7,082,017, forward strand.
TCAACGATTGTTTCATCTTGGGGAAGTTCCCGAGTGTGACTGTGGCTATTGTCTTATTCTTTCTCGCGGTATAATGCGCCAGTCTTGTTCTTCTGTTTCTTCCGTCTCATCGTCTTCTTGCTGGCTCGTGGGGACCGATTCCTACTATCCCATCGTCCGGCATTATTATTGACTTGTTCATTTCTCGAGCTAATCTGTTCCCATCGTTCTTCGGCCATCCGATCTTCTTCCCCATTTGGACTGATAATATTATCCCGGGGTTCTGCTACTCCCTCCTGGTGGTTGCTAGTCTGGTTTGGTCGTTCGGGATAATCAAGCACCAGTGGAATTTGTTCAATCCTTCCATCATTATGTCGGAGTATTATACAGTCATCCAAATAAGTACATATTATTCTCCCATTTTCTTGCCGATCAATTTCCGCGTGCCGGGTCGGCTTGTTGCCCTTGGTGTTCTCCATTCTCATGGGGTCGTCTAGATCTCCGACCTCGTACTTGACCTCGATCATTACCTGCAACTGCCCGTGCTTGATTCTTTTGCTCTAGATTGGGATTACGGTCCCAATCTCTCCTTCCGCGGACCTAGTTACCGCGTCCTCGACCTCTATCCGATCAAATCTCCCTAATGTTGGGCTGCCGTACTCCCAGCTGCCCAAGATTCGGTCGGTCCCTCAGTCGTTCCTGACGACGTCTCCGGTTCCTACGAGCTCACTGAGATGGACCTCTCGGTCTATTCTCAGGAGCACGAAGTGATGGGTTGACTTGGACTAAGTTCTCAGATGGGCCTCGCTGTCCAAGCTGAGAACCAGTCGACCTATTGGTAGCGAGAGGGGAATTTCTTCCTCTCAAGCTACCGGGATGGAGGTCAACCACGCTCCTCCCTTGGTCGAGTACTCTCGGGGTTCCTTGCGGTCTCCCGAAGGTACCTAAATTATCTCTATTACGGGTCTTGTTTATAGGTTGTGATCCTGGCTCAGGTGTTAGTTGTTGCAAGATCCTCAGTCTCCTATCGGCTCTCATCAGTCTTCGTCTCCATTTGCTTTGCTCAAATTGTCGTTGCATGGTACAATGAGCCAAATTCTCCCAGTACTCTTCTGAAAAGACTGAGTCGGTACTTGAGTCATTTCCATATCCTACCGTATTGAGTGGCCAAACTGAAGTTTCTTGAACCCTCTGCTGCAATCTCCGTACTTCTCTTCTATGTTGTCGCAAATCTAGTGCATCCATTCGATACCTAGCTACCTCTTCCTGTTCAGTTGGGCGTCTCATGGCTCCAACATAAGGTGTTCTCCATGCATGAGTCGGTGGTATTTCGGGTATGCCATCCCCATTCAATCCTCCATTGTATTCATCTTGTGAACTTAGTGAAGTATCGTCTTCAATTATCTGCACAGTTTCCAAGAATCTGACACCCGCTTGTCGACTACGATCTTCCTCCCTTTGCTTTCTATTGTCTAGGTTAGGGCTGGCAACTGGGATATCTGGGTCCCACGGTAGATTATTGTTGCTGCTGGAGTCTTCCAACCACCCTCCAGTTCTTGCTTTTTCAAGTGCCGTTTCTATATCCTTCCATATTATTGCTGCCACTTCCCCCCTACTTATGTGATATTTAGCAATCGAGCTTTGTCCTCGCTTCCCATCTCCTGGGTCTTTATGGAGAATCTCTTGTTTCCTGAAAGTTTGCTACTTCTCTACTTGAGGATTCTTCTGGATTTAATACAATTTTTAGCGAGGCTGAAGAAGAACTCCTAGAAAGTGCAGCAGTTACTTTTGCTTTTCCTCGTATATGTTCCCTTGGACTTGTCACGGCTTCCCGTTCTTCTTCCAAGGAGAATAAACTGCTTTCCGAAGGGTTCCTTGTTGCACTGTTTCTCGGTTCCCCTTGATTCAGCTCCGCCCACTCGCTAGGCGAGCTTCATGCCTTTCATTTACTCATTGCATGGTTGTGTCCAACTCCTGGATCACCTGTTCCCATAGCTGATTGTTGTACTGTCTCAGAGTTTCATATTCCTCTTGCAGCCGATGTGTTTCCATTCTTATTCACTGCATCAATCTAACTCTGTCTTCTTCATCTTCTTCCAGAACCTCCTATTGAGCGACCTCTGTCATTACTTGGAGTCGGTCCCCTTCGCTGTTAGTTGAGAGTTCCATTGATTGCTCTTCCTCACTCCCAAACAATCAATCCAGGTTATGCGTTTCCTCCCCTCGAACAGCTCTATCCTGCTCGTTATTTCTGGAAGGTTGTGTGCCTGAATCTTCTTCTTCTGTTCTGGAAGTTCCCGTTTGTTCCAAGTTAATCATGTTGACTTCCGCACGTGGCTTGTATACCTTCAACTTGGAACCATTGATTACGTCGGGGCATAATGTTCCATCCAATTTCCTTAGTCTAACTACCCCGTTTTCTAGTATTTCATCCACCTGGAAGGGTCCAAGCCACAGGGTTTTTAATTTCCCTGGCTTGAGTTCTCTCTTACCGTTGTATTTTAGAAATAGTCCACCAGCCTTCAAGTCCATATTCCAAAGGTGTTTATCATGCCAGAACTTCCTTCTCTTCTGCGCTACCTCCGTTGCCCATTGAGCCATCACCCGTTTCTCATCTAATTGTACCAAGGCTGTCAGTCTCTCCTGGACGCTTTCTTCTTCACTCAACTGGTTGTTGACTGCTACTCTCAAACTTGGTATAAGGAATTCAATTGGTACCACTGCTTCCTACCTGTACATTAGTTGAAAAGGTGTGTTATTTGTGGTTGGCTTAAAAGTTGTTCTATATGCCCATAGAACTGCTGGTAGTCTTTCCTCCTAGTCGGCTCCCTCTACTCCACATGTCTTGTACATGATGGACACCAGGACCTTATTCGTCGCCTTCGCCTGCCCGTTTGCTCTCGGGTAGTACGGACTTGATAGTGAGTGGAAGATCCTGAACTCCTCCGTTAGATTCTTTATAATTGCATTCACAAAATGGCCGCCTTTGTCACTTGTCAGCTGTAGAGGTATTCCAAACCTTGTAATTGCTTGTTCGTACAAAAAGCGAGCCGTGCTTCTTGCCGAGTTGTCTGGTAAAGCCCTTGCTTCGACCCATTTTGTGAGGTACTCCGTTGCAACTACGATGTATCGGCATCTCCTCCTTCGACTTGTCTTTAGAGGACCTACAAAGTCCAACCCCCATATTTCGAACAGTTTTTGAGGCTGCGACGGATGTAGTGGCATGAAGTCTCTTTTCAACGGTTTCCCTGTTCTTTGGAACGTATCACATGCTGTCACAAACTGTTTAGCATCGTGAAAGAGGGTGGGCCACCACAGACCTGCCAACAACACTTTCCTTGCTATCGCATCCGGTCCCATGTGTCCTCCTACCAGTCCCTCGTGTGTCTCCCTCGGGGTCTGTTGTACTTCATCTTCCATTATACATCGTCGAAGTATCTAATCCTCCCCCATCTTATATAGCAGTCCTGCAATCAAGGTGAAGGGTGCTGACTTTGTAATTACCTTCCGTTGTTCCGCTGTCGTCAACTCCTCTGGCAACTTCCCCGTCGACAGATATTCCCCGATATGCTTATACCACCCAGGTATAGCATTAATCATGAACAGTTGTGCATCGAGAAATTCATCCGGTATTCCTCCCTTTGCAGGTTCGCTTGAGCGAATCCTTGACAACTGATCCGCTATTACGTGTTTCTTCCCTGGACTTACTACCACTCTAAACACGAATTCCTATAGAGTGATGAGCCATCGACTTACTCATCCATAGATCGTTGGTTTATTGATCAAGTATAATAGAGCCTGGTGATTTACGTAGAAAGCAAAAGGGTTCGCCAATAAATAGTGTCCGAACTTCTGTATCGAGTACACCATTCCCAATGCTTCTCGCTCCGTTGTACTATAATTCTTTTCGGCTCTTGAAAATAGCCTACTTGCAAAGTATATGGGCTGATCCAATCCAAATTGGCCTTCCCGTGCTAAAGCGCATCCAATCGCAAAGTTTGAGGCGTCCACATGGACATGGAATTCTCTCTCCCGCTTAGGGTAAACCAGGATAGGTGCTTTTACCAGGTGTTCCTTCAATCCTTCAAACGCCACCTGGTGTTCCTCTCGTCCATCCGAATGGGGCATTCTTCCGTGTAAGTGCGTCTAGTGGGTGAGACGTCAATGCATAATTTCGGATAAGCCTCCTGTAGTATCTGACGGTTCCCAGAAAAGTTTTAACTGAGCTCATGTCATGTGGCTCCTCCATTAGTAACACTACCCGTATCTTGTCCGAGTCAGGTTTTAATCCTTCTTGGCAGACTGTGTCCTAACAGCTTCCCATATGGCACCAACAGGACACATTTATTTGGGTTAAGTGCGATTCGCGCCTTCCTGCATAAACCCATGCATTCTTCCAGAGCTTTTAGATGTTCTTGCGTCTTCCCATACGACCAATCATCTAAAAAAGCTTTAAAATTCCCTGTGGACATTTTATCAAAGATATATAAGATGATCCTTTGAAAAGTAGTGAGTGCATTGCATAGGCCAAATGGCATACAATTGTATGCATATATTCCATTCTCCACCACAAAAGTAGTCTTCAACTTGTCTTCTTTTGCTATGCTGATCTGATTGTACCCCGAGAATCCATCCAAAAATGAATAGAGCACGTGGTCAGCTACTTCTTCGAGTATGGAGTCTGTGAATGGGATTGGGAAGGGATCTTTTATAGTTACGGCATTCAAACTTCTAAAATCCACACAGATTCGGATTTTATCTACTTCTCGTTTTAGAGTAATCATGATTGGTGAAACCCACTCGCTTGTCGTAACCTTGAATATAATGCCTGCATCTAGCATCTTCTCGATTTCGGCATTCACCTTTGCTGCATATTTGGGATTCATCCTGTAAGGACGCCTTTTGACTGGTTGTGCGCCCTCTATCAGAGAAATCTTGTGTACGCAAATCTCGGGTGGTACTCCCTTCAAGTCTCTATACGTCCAAGCAAAAACATCCTTGTAGTCCATAAAAATCTTAATTGTTGCTGCTTTGAGGACTGGATCCCAATCATCTCCACATTTGATCATCTTCTCTTGACCTTCCTCTCCCAAGTTTACCTGAATCATCTTCGGGCCTTCATATTTTATTGATTCAGGCTCATTTGCTGCTTTTAGTGTCGCAATGGGGTGGGCTGGTTTCTCCTCGATGACTGCTTCCCCCATCGTGAATTCTGCAAAATTCTTGGGAAATGTCCACTTCTCCCGGTCTTTGTCCTTATCCGCTGCTGTCATTCTTTTGTTAAATATTTCTTTTCTAGGTTCTTGCGCCTCATCCTTTTTGGTCTCTATTTTTGCTTCTATGCATAGACATTGGGGAGGGAATACTTCGTAATCTTCCATCTGCTAGTGTAGTAGACCCTTGTCTTGGTCATAGTCGTCCTCCGTACAATTATCAAGTTCCAACACTCCTTCCTCGTCTGGTTCATATCCTGCCTCACCATCTGATGAAGAGGACCCCGAATCATCTGAAGTTGCTATATCCTGACTCACCGTATGATTCTTCAGATTAATAATATACTTGTGTTGCCCTTGTTTGAAAGATAATCTTTCCTTCTCCCAATTATGGTTAACTTTGGCTGCTCTCAGCCATCCTCGTCCTAGAAGTGCATCGTATGCGGACTTCTGCATAGCAATAATGACAAAATCTACCACAAAGTCTTGATCTGCTATGCGTATCTTCTGGTTCATTAAAACGCCTAATGTCTTGATGCCATACTAATCAGCTCCATATAGCTTAAAGGTTGGAGATCGTAAGGCGGGTTGCCCAATTATCCGCCAAGTCTTTTTTGGCATTACGTTCACACTCGATCCTCCGTCCACAATTACCTGAGTCAGCTTATGGTTCAAAACTTCTATTTGGACGATAGCTGGCTTCTTCCCTGCTTCAATCATCAGGATTGTTGGATCGATGAACTGGTCATGCTTGATAGTTGCTACCTGCCGAGGTTCATCCTTCTTCTTGATGACTTCTCCGATTGTAGCATACAGCTCCGGTACGATGCTAAACAAGTTGGTGACTTTTATTTCCACCTTCGTGTTTAGTACCTCCGTTACCAAGCCTTCCATTGTTGCCTTTTGCACGATCTCCGGTCGTTGTAACACTTTCTCCATAATTAGTTGATCTTCTTTTTCCTTGGGTAATTCTATATTTATCATCTCTTGGGCTTCCTGCCATCGTGCCTTCTCCTTGGCAGGGTTCGGGTATTCCTCCCTCTTCCTGGCCTGTGCCCTTGTTACAGCCAGGACTTCATTCTTTGGTTCGTCCACCTCTCCTATGCCAATCAGGTTTATATTCTGTGTCCCACTGGTACTGGCCTTGTTCGGGAAATTGGCTTCCTCGTGGTTGTTTGGACCGCACCATTTGCACATCTGCGTGGTATTATTTCCACGATTGTTGTTTCCTGCATTCTGCGTCTTGGGGCAATTCTTTGCGAAATGGCCCCATTCTTGATAGTTTTGACATTGAATAACTGGTCGGCCCTCAGCGTCATATTGCAATCGGCTCTGGCCTCCTTGTTTTCCTCCTTGTTGGTTATTCCTGTATCCTCCGCTTGTTGCAGCTTGTCCATTCCTTCCTGGGTTTGGCTGTTCTTCTTGTTGAATGGCCAAAGTTTGATGTCGTTTGTTCTTAAGATTGAATGGACACTCGACCACTGGATGACCTGCAATTTCACATATGTTACAATAAGCTTTCTTCGGACAATCAATATTGGAATGCCCTTCCTTCTTGCAATCCGAGCACCAAATTTCCTTCCGGTCTTTTCGATTTTCATTTTTGGCTTCTTTCAGTATCTTCTCCATTTCTTTCCGAAAGGTATGGATCGTGCTCTGCACCTTGTCTTCATCATCGCTATCCGATTCTTTGGTATGTTTTAAGTGACCTCCAATTCCGGCGGTTGTCTGCTTCCCTTCACTTTGGAAGTTCTTCGCTTTCTCCAGTGCTTCTTCATATGTTGAGGATGGTACTGCCTTCATCTTCTTCCTCCATCTTGGAAGTAGTCCATCCGAAAACCACCGCTTAATCATACCGTCGGCAGTGTCATTTCCATTTTGTTCGTCAGTTGTTTCAGTCTTCTATTGAAGCTCTTAACATCTTCATCTGTTCTCTGCTTCGTGCAACAAATTTCTGTGATTATGTCAGTGTCATCCCGCATTGGTCGGAATTCTTCTATGAATGCGTTCTTCAGGTCTTCCCATTGTGCAAATGTTTGTCTACTTTGTCTTTTCAAGTACCAGTCCATCGCCATGCCTCGCAATGTTGCTGGAAAAAATTGCAACCATTGTGTGTCTTGATTCACCCCATTTGCTCCCCAAATGGTAGTGCAAGTTCCCACATGTCGGGCTGGGTCTTCTTTCCCTTCACCCGAGAAAGGTGGGCATTTTTGTCTGTATAGTTCTATTAGCTTGATTTCCTACCATGGTATTCTGGTATATAGGTATTGTTGTATGTTGAGTTCTTTGCGGTTGTCTATCAACTATTGGTGGTGCAAAATTTTCCCCAAATAGCCTTGTCTGCGTTCCCCCTTCGTCTCTGCTTCGCAACCTTCTTTGCGAATATACCAAACGTGGCTCCGGTCTTCCTCCCCACGAACCTCCGCGGTGATGCCTTGATACCAGGTTCTCTCCTACAGTATCCTCTGGCCACTCTTCTCCCGTCGGTTGGGGTGTTACCGTCCAATCGTCAACTATGGGTGCTCTTTTTGGTATTTGTTCTTCCTCATTTTCTGCAGTCACCAACAATGTTTCTATGTGTGCATTTTCATCGTCTTCAGCGTTCCATACTTGTTCTATCTCTGGGTGAGACACCTCTGGGGCCTCGTTTGCTCGTAGGTTCGCCAGTCGTGCGCTTCGTCTTACCCCTTTGCTTTGTTCCCTGAAATCAGTCATGCACCTAACTCCCTCAATCACTTTGCCTAGACTCTCCGGGTTTTTTGATTAGGCAATGGCGCCAAATGTAGACAAGGGTGAGTACATTCCCGATACAGGTGATGACAATTAGTATCAAGGTTAGGCAAGGTAACAAATGGTCTAATTGATAGGCTAACTCTGGCTATCAAGGGTCCAAACGTTGGATAGACAGGTGCAGACGTCTGGGAGCCAGACGTCAGGTTATGGCTGGACGTCGGGTGCAAGGGCTGATGGCTAGCCGTTTGGTGGTGACTAGACGTCTAGTTAGACGTCAGGCCTCAGCGAACGCTCAACCGCCATAACCGCTTCTGCTTCCGCACCTATTCGTCAATACGCAACAACAAACCTGCAACAATAATTCACCAGTCGGAAACCTGCAACATAGCCATTAATGATTCAAACCTGCGACAACTCCATTAATGGCAACAACCTGTAACTCAACTCAACACTCAATGCATACACAAAATATGGATAAGAATAATAGTATTTGTATTATGCTTCAATCACGATTACAGCATACAATGGTGATCTCAGACAAAGTCTGTGCTTTCTCTCTCTGTCTCTCTGATGATCTACAAATGTTTGAAAATGGGGTATTTATAGGGCTGGAAGTTGGTTATCCCAACCAACTTACCCCAACTTCCCCAACCACTTCTACAACCGAATCTGCTAACTAATTGCTAATTAGACGTCTAACTCTGCTAACTAGCCGTCACGCTACTAGCCCAGACGTCAGGCCACTAGCCCAGACGTCTGGCTGTCAGACCAGACGTCTGACGGCTAGTCCAGACGTCTGGTGGCCGGTTCAGACGTCTAACTGCCAACCCAGACGTCTGACAAAACTGGACGTCTGACTTACAGACTGGATGGCTGATGCCAACACTTAGACAAAATTGCTCAATTACATTCAAAATTGTTGGAGGATGTGCCAGTCAGTCCTAGGGCTTAGAATTGTTGTCTACAAGGCGCGCCCCTGCCAGTGTATGAATGGACAAACCTGTTCTCCAGAAAGGAGTTGTATTACGACTTCAATTTCAAATTTCTGGGCATTGCCCTGGCTCTCTTCAATGGCCAGGCGCATCGCCCTCCTTATTTTATGACGAAGCACCTGGTAAAGAGCAAATTTGGGGATACTTTTCGGTTGACTCAGGGCGTCGTCATTAGGGTCTTTGGATTTAAAGGAAAGCCATTTCTGCTGCCATATTTCTGTACAGAATATCATTTTGGCGTCGAGGCAGCGCGGAAAATGGATTGCGTTGAGGAAGAGTACGGCCATGGGAAGAAGAAAAGCCCCATCTTCAACTACTTTCACCTGGGGAAACGTTGAGGTTCACAAGGTTGGGCAACATGTATATCTAGAACAAACCCTCCTCAGCCTTGGCCTGGTGCAATTGCCGCAACGTTGGAAGTATGACCCAATCGGGGTAAGGGGAAAGTTCGTGCACGTTTGCCCACGGAAGGAGATCATGTTAGAGAAGGGAAATAAGGCGGGAATGGATCTAGAATGGCACATTGAGCAAATGCAGTCGTGGCCACCATGGCACAATTTTTACTGTGTAGAAGCAGACTACGATCCCGAGCACAATGAGGATCACAAAGTGGGATCAGCTGGTTTCAGACGACTGCTCACGAAGGTGGCGTCGCTTGGATGGACAAAAGACAAAATCATGGAATGTTGGATAATGAGGTGTCGTACATGGCACGATAAATCAGGGAAAAAGACGCTGTCCGTTGATGACGAGTTTTCCGTCTTATATGATAAATACTTCGGCAAATGGCAGTCGCTCGTGTTCCGTGGTATCGTCCCTCAAGGCGCCCGAAAAAGGTATAAAAGGAAGCCTCCACCTCAACATTTACTTGTACAAGGGACGTCCAGAAGCAAAGCGTCAAAAGGCAAGAAGGTGGACCCAATGTTGTCCTCAGCGCCTGAAAAGTCGTCTCAGTCAGAGAGGGAGCCCGAGAAGTCAGCCAGTGAGGCAGAAACAAAGGGCGCAGACCCAACAAAGCCTAAATACAAGTTTACTTTAGGAGCCCCGGACCCTGCACGTCAACCGCCTCCGCTCCCCCCGAGCAAACTGCCGTGCCTAAGGAGAAAAAGAGGAAAAGGTCCAAAAAGACCAAAGAAATGCGGCACAAGGAGGTTGTGCAGCAGACAGTGACGGCTCCACAATCAGGCGTGGCCGCAAGTAACATAATCTCTGTTGAGGACAGCCCTCAGAGGGAAGCAGAAACCTGGGTTGCAGGAGTCATTCGAACGCTAGCTCAGGCGGAGCTCGTAGGTACGCCCTCTCCTCATTTGCAACAAACCCTAGCAACCCCTATTGATACGCCCTCATCTTCCACATCTGGGCACATTCTGGCTGCTTCGTCTCCGTCTCCTTTCACACAGCCCCAGCACAGTCCACAGTCCACAGTCCTTTGGCCGCTACGCCCAAAACCCCAACGTTTTTCAGACCCTGGGCCAAACCCTAGGTCTGTCCCCTACGACTATCATCGAGGAAGGTTCCCTATCCCCACGCCGCTCACCCGCCGCCGCAACTGCCCTCCAAATCCCACATCCGCCTCCTCAACAGTCGCCCACTTCCCCTCAGTCCCAGTCGCCCTCAAGAGCGGCCGTATCTTCTGGCGCATCGCCTACCTCATTATTTTCAGGAAAAATGCCGTAGTAGGATTTGGTCTCGACATACCCCATGCTCGCAGAGCTGGAGTTGGTCGAAAAACAACTGCAAATTACTGACGACCAGCCACTAGCCGAAAAGGCCGCCAAGGGCTTTGTTGCTTTTCTTCAGGGGGTTAGAAAGAGGAGGGCGGAAGAAATCGCCATGCCTGAGAATCGCGTCAAATACGACCTGGAGAAAAGGATGCTTCGGACAGAAAAAATAGTGCCTAAAGTCAAAAAGCCCGTCCAGGAGATGACCGAAGAAGACTACGAGTACCAAACCAAGGACAAGAGCTTTGATGACATAAATGAGGAATATGAGATAGGCGGAATCCGCAGAAAGGCTGACAACCTTCTGGTCAAGCGCCTCGAGGCCAAGCAACAGCTGTACCAGCTCCAGAACGATAAGAGGCAGCTTGAGGAAAATCTGGCCAAGGCACTGGCTCAGCTGGAGTCCGCTCAAGAAGAGGTAAAGAAGTTGAAGGATTAGCTTGCGGCCTCTCAGTAGGCGATGGCGGACCAAAAGGCGGCGGTTGATCAATTAACAGAAGATAAAAAGGCAGCACTGATGCATGTTGCTCAATTGCACAATCAGCTTTAGCAGACTCAGGCGTTGCTAGAAGAGAAGGCATCACAGGCTGCTGCTTTCTCCAAGGAAAGGATCAAAGAGATGAGAGCCGGCCTATTGAAGGGTTGCAGGACTAATGTTGCCAGGTCACTACCCATCCTTAATTTCATCTCCAAGATACAAGAAGTTTTTGCCGAGGGAAAGCCTGCGGTAGAGGAGGCCGAACGTCAAGCACGGAAATGGCTTGACTTGGCAATAAAACTTGAAGAATATGAGCGCAAGGGCTTCCAATTCCCACTTATGTCACAGATTGCCCTAGACAGGGCCGATGCAAGGATAACCTTGCAAAATTATTTTGAAAAATCTGAAAAGATCAGGGCTGCCAGGAAGATGCTAGATGCATTGATCCATGAGAAGAACATCTGCCTGGTCCCTTTTCACTCCCTTTCAACGCTCGGATTCCCGAGCTTTGTAAAAGATGAGGAATTTTTGCCTCTGGAGCAAGTGAAGCAGAACTGGCAGGTATATGAGGCAGATACTTCTGAGATTGATGGTTGGACCGATCCAGTGCAGGAGGCATAGGTAACCTAGATGGTGTCCAAGCTCTATAAAATCAACACCTGCCTCCACGAACTCGGAGAAAGGTATGGCACCATTGATGTGCACCAAAGTTGCGGCATTCATAAAAGCGCCGAAGGATATCGGCGAATTAGAGCCCTTCCAAGAAGCGGCCTGGGCTCGAGCTAAGACCGCTATGAGCACGTCCGTGAGCGGGTCGAGCCTCGCCGTACGAGGAGGAAGATAAGGACGCCGAGCAGTCAGGCTCAGAGAGGGAAGAAGAAGAAGATTCGGGAGAGGAGACTGCTGAGAGCGACCAAGAGCAATAGCAGCAGAGAGATGCAGGGTCCGAGAGGGACTCTGTGCCCAAAGGATAAAGGCTAGGTTCCTTGCATTGAGGCCAGCTCGATACCCCGCGAGCCGCCAGGAATGTTGCCACATTTTGCACGGGGTGCAAAATTTTGAAAATTTTGTAAGCTTGCTGCTTTGCCTTCCCTCTTTCTTCTTTCCCATTCTTCTTCGTGTCCTTTCTGCCCTTCAGCTGTCAGATTTCATTTCTCCATCTTTCATTTCATATTTCTCAGTGTTTTTGCAAGTGGGAAAATTTGCCTAAAAATTGTCTAAGTATGGAGTCCGCCCGACTGCGCAGCGCAGTCGGGTGGCGCTCGTCATCTTGTGCGCACCTGGGCGCTCTTGTTGAGAATAAGCCCGAAAAATTGGCCAAGTACTGGGGCCACCCGACTTCGCAGCGAAGTCGGACGATGCCCGGGGTTTGGTGCGCACCTGGGCGGGAAGGCAGCCCAAAATATTCTAAGTATCGGGGCCGCTCGACTTCACAGCGAAGTCGGACGGCGCCCAGAAGACAGTGCGCGCTTGGGCGGTTACCTTGAAGAATTGACTGGAAAATTTTCTAAGTGCCGAACCCGCCCAACTTTGTGCGCCGTCGGGAGGCCTTTCGTTGGAAAGCAGCAAAATAGCTAATTGTCGGACTCCGTCTGACTGCACCGCGCCGTCCGACTGTGCGCCCATCTTGGTGCGCCCTCGGGCGAAAAGAGAAGAAAAGGTTGAAATGACTAAGGCATGAGGGCCCGTCTAAGTGCGCCTGCCCCGCCCGACTGCGCAACTGTTTTGCTGCGCCATCAGACTGGAAGGAGGTGGACTGCAGTAAAGTTTCTAAGGCATAACCCGCCCGACTGCGCTGTTTTCAGCTTGCGCCTTCTGACTGCACTCCGTTTTTGTGCGCTATCGGGCGGGATAAAAATACAATGAACAAACTCCTAAGTTTGATTCTCCCCCCTCTTTCATTAGCAGTTTTCAGATGCCGACAAGTGTGCAGTCTCGGGATAAGAGTCAGGATGTGACAGAAGGTGTGCCACCCGGGTATAGAGTAGATGAGCGTGAAGTGCCAGATCGTACCGCACCTACCACCATTTAACCGAACTCGACTTCTCACCTACCGGATTGCCACGGAGCTGCTACGCTTCTAGGTGGACCTTGCTGCAAGTACACTTCTTGTCCGCAGAGGTCAAACATCAGCCGCTTTTCACCGCTTTTGTCAGGTTTTGCACCTTTTGTCAGGTCTGGGATTTTGTGCCCAAAATGTAATCGGGGGGGTTAATTCTGCTATAAATAGCAACCTCATTTCATTGTACAAGGGTGGAAGGGGGATATATTGCTAAGGAACTTCTATAGCTGTGCACTTGCTTTTGAATGCAAAGTATATTTGGCTCTATTAGCTGTCTTTGTCTTGTATGTTGCCTTTATTAAGTATTTCTGCCTCATGTTGCTTATATTTCTGATTACTGTTATTCTGCACTTCTGGATATCAGTATTGGTAGTTGAGTATATCTGGAATACTAAAGTAAAGGATACATAGGATAGAATAGCACTAATAGTTTTTGCTATATACATTGTTTTGATTGTTGTTGGTAATAGTGATTGGTTAGTTACTGTGCTGCTTATCTTCCCCACCCGAAACAAGCATATTTATGTTTCTTTTTGCATTTTATAATTTCTTTCCTGCACTCTGAGCTAAAACCCCCAACTAAGAAAACATAGGAGCCGGCCTTCTCCGGAGATTGGCACGGAAGGCATTCCTTCCTTCCGGCCTTTCAATCTGTTGGGCGAATCTAGGGCGCAACAAGATTAAAATTCTATCCTAGTGGCAGATTCGTAACCAACAGTACCCAAGTATAGGGTGGAGGTGCATCTGAAAACAGTTGGGGAAAATGTATCTACACAGTATTGAACACTGATTATAATTTTTTGTGGATGAAGGCAATGGATTCTTGTCCATAAGTAATGTCTATTGCTTTTGGAGAATGGAGACCATGAATAATGTTCTTGATGTGAATAAAATTAAAATCTTGGGAAGAGCTTAAAGTTTAATAGCTAGAACTAATCACTACTTCCATCAAAGAGGCTAATGGTAGACAGAGGCCTTGAAGTAGGTTCATAAGGTTCTTCATTTACTCTCTCTATGGACTGTGGTGGTAAAAACCATGAATAATGTTATTGATGTGAAAAATATTCAATTTTTTTTGGAGAAATTAAAATTTAATAGTGAGCACTATTTCTTTCAATAGGGGTAATGGCAGAAAAGGCCTCAAAGTAGGTTCATTAGGCTCATCATTACTCTTACTATCGTTATGGAGTTGCGAAATTGGCTTCTTTTGTTTTACATGCCTTGTAGTCTTTATGTTTCACTAATTATTTTTAATTGATATTGTCTTTATATAATCTTATGTGTTCGTTTAAAAAAAAAAAAAAAACTCTGCTTTGCTTTAAAGATGTTAGAGAATCTGATATTTCAATGATGAAGTATACATTGTGATTTTGCAGGAAATTGTTCATTAATTTGCAGCCTGTGGACAGATGGAGAGACAGTATGAGTACCTGAGAATCCAATCTGCTTTGACTTGTATAAATACAAAAGTGAACATCTATGGTGTGATAAAAGAGTTTGAGAAACCAAAGCCAACTAAAGGACCTGGTAAGATTAATCACAACATTGGTCTGATTCTGTTTCTGGTTGAACTTTTGCCCACTGAAGTTTGTGTCCTCACCTTCTTGTGCAGAGGTTAAAGTGATTCATGTACAGTGGTCTGGGAGTGTAGTTGAGCCATTGGAAACCATAGTTGAAGCATAACTATTATTGTAACAGCTCTAATATAGCCATGTTGACTATCTTTATTATTGTTAGCTCGGGCCCTAGGATTAGGTTAGTTGGCCCTTGAGCATTAGGGTTAGGGTTGTTAGTTGTTTTAGTCTATAAATAGAGGAGTTATGTTGTAGTTGTCTCATTCATTCATACTTGTTAAGTCGCCTGTGGTGCACATATGAGACTTTGCCCTCTCTAAGTGGTTATGATTTGCCCTCTGTGAGTGGCTAGGATTTGTACTTATTTGAATCTAAAATCTGTTACTTGCGATATTTGATTTCCTGCTATAGAATCTGAATTACTGTTCCAGTGAATGTTTTCTATTGTGCATTTCTGAGTTGCTATTGCTGTTGCTATTTCTAGAAGTTGTTTTGTTATAATTACAAATAAATGTTATGAAAATTTACAGCTATCGTTTTTGGTTGACATCTTAAGTAGCCTGGCCTTTGTTAAATGATGTTTTAATATAGACCAATGAAAAACAGTGAAACAAATATAAAAATAATATGTTGTAGACAGCCTAAAGAAACGTTGGAAGCTAACAACAAGCATTGTTATAGCAGAGACGGATGAACAGTACATCAATGCCTTGTGCATTGCTAGAACTTTCATATGATACGACAAAGCCTATAATTTAGAATGAAATGCAATCAAAATCAACAGGCAACATCTAAAGCCATAGGTATGACCTTGAGACCAATTGAGAAGCCCACAAGAATTGATAAAATTATAGAATTGGCATAGGATAAAGTTATTGTAATAATTGAAAGTATGTTAATAGCAATTTTTGACAATACTCTTATATTCAGGTTAAGCGCAGGAGAAATATACGTGGTGAAGCTGTTTTGGACGATCCTATTTGGGTGCATATAATGACAAAATACAAACTAACTCTCTTTGTTAGGGGAATATCTATACAAAAACTACATATTGTGAGTAAAATAAAATTTGATAGGCCTAGTACAGAAGGAGACCATCACTGAACAATGTCCAAAGATAGAGCTCCCTTGACATTCATACCTGTAAAGGCAGTGCTGATTTGGAACTCCAAACATTTTGTCTCCATTGTTCTGCATAAAACCAATAACATCATATCATCTTAGTGAGAATTTGCAAGATCTCAAAGAATTCATAAAGACAATGCCTTTCAGAGTTTGAGGACTTCTTTTTCTTGTTGAATGTCTTGCGAGGTTTGATGAGTTTACAGAACTTGGTGCCTCTGGAGGTTTGAGGACCTTACAGTAAATCAATGCAAAAGGTTTCCTAGGTTTATCAGGACCTCACAGAAGATGCCTCAAATACTTTGCTAGATCAGTTGAAATGCATTGGGGATTTCACAACAAAGAACCAAATTGCTTCAGGACTTCATGTGGCCACTTGTCCCAGCCAGTCATTAAACTGATATCATCATACCAGATAGATAACTTGGCATTAAATGATCCCTAGAAAATTAGAACAGGAAAAAATTTCCTTGCAAAAGCACAACAATACATTCAACCAATAAGTACAGCAATATTCTCTGATGTTTGTACTAGTCAATGCTCAGACTGTGTTTTTTAACAACATTAACTGCTGGTCAAAACATTCACAAAACACAAATTTATTATGAAGTTCAGTCATTCTTACCTTGTTAGCAAGCATACTAGTCAAATTCAACTGAGAACAAAAATATTTTCTTGTTCAAAGCAGCTAGATGAATGGTCAATCTAATCATCAAATACTTCAGTGTACCTTTGCTGACATCATAAATACAAGTGCTGATGTCAGCAGCATGGTGGTCTCCATCTGTCTTTAGTCATATTCATATGCCCTCTTTTCTTCCCATTGTGCATTGAATGCTTTTCACGCGATCATTGATGAAGACAAACAAGGCTAATTATATTTGTTGAATTGCAAATAATGAGTCCTGAAAGTGTCTATTTTGTAGAAAGTTGCCGTTCCCTTAATTACATGCAGGCAGATATCTAAGGTAAAGGAATACTCTTATAATGACTTTTTTCAGCATAATTTGTGACTGTCCTTGTACTGTTCATTTTCAAAAGAAGCTTGTACAAGAAAAGGTTATCTCTGAAACTTGCTTTTGCCCTTTTTTCTTATTCATAGTTGAATATGTATAGCTCTAACAGCTTGTTCAGAGCTTGCTTTACTAGACAATCAATATACTGATTGAGGGGGTAGTCGAGGTGGCAGGTAATTGTGAAAAGCATTGCACTTATTAAATAAGGACTTGATTTTTTATTGTTATGGACTTGCTTGATGAATACTGCATAAGCATGTGTGTATTTCCAAACTAGTGTGTTGGATGTGGAATAGTGGGTGCATATGGAAGTTACCTTTTTTTTTAATTGGTTACATGGGATTGAGGCAGGCCCGACCCATATTACATCATGACCACATAATGGTATTACAACAACTTGGCAATTATGCATGCATGGCTTGGCAAGGTTCGAACCTGGGTCTTGTCCATTAAAGTCGAGGAATTTGATTATTTGAGCTCATGCCATTTTGATATATGGGAGTTACTTTTGTCACCATGAAGTTTGGTCATAGTACCCTTTTGGAATTGAAGGATATGGTTCATGAGATGCCTTGTATACCAAAATATTTTGTGATTCCCTCCTAATATTGTATGAGACCATAAGCAATAGCAGTATTATTGGATTTGTGTTTTGACAATGGTCTTCCGTGTTATACTGGCAAATTCTTTGAGACTTCACTAGTTAAAATTTATTAATATAAGTGTATTGGCTGTTGAATTTTAGTTTTTGGAATCTTTTAATAAGAAACTATAATTATATACAACTTTAAGTCCACTAATTTTTTATGTTGTTGACTTTTCCTCTAAATATTTCCTACTAAGGTTTGGCTATTTTTTCTTGCACCCTTTACGTTTTATTTTTGATTAGGTTGGTTTTGGTCATATTTCTACAATTAACATTCTTTTAAGCCAGTTACAGCATTTTGTCTTTCGAGGGTGTTGCTTTTTTTGTTTGTTATTCTTGTCTTTTTGAACAGCCTTTTTTTTTTTAATTATTATTTAAATGGCTAATCTTGTGGAATGGTTATATGGAATTGAAACAGAGTCAACATGTATTACATCAGAACCACATAGTGGTATGACAACAACTTGGCTATTATGCATGTATCGCTTGGCAAGAGTCGAACCTGGGTTTCCTCTAAAGTTGAGGAATTTAACTGGTTGAGTTAATGCCATGTGATTCAAAATGTTAAGGTTCACCCATGAGATTTGAACCTTGGTTTAGGGTGTGAAACTGTACACTCTAACCAATTGCTCTAAACCCCATGGGCTCAAATGTTAAAGTGCAATCCGCGTGATGTGGTCTACCGGCAAGGATGCCACTTGCATTATTGGTGATGTGACCCGGGTTCAATCCTTACGGTGGATATGTATAAGAAGAATTTCTCAAAAAAAAAAAAAAAAAAAAAAATGTTAAAGTGCACCCATGAGATTTGAACCTTGGTTTAGGGTGTGAAACTCTTCACTCCCTTATGGGCAGTATTTTGAGGTTTTCTATCTAGGGTTAAGAATAAATGTTTGGTGATACTCTTAAGTTTTTTTGGGATTATGGAATCTCATCTACAAGGTTTTAGGCCATCAACAACCCTATGCTTTTAGTATTTTAATAATTTTTCTGATAGGTCTAGTATCCATGCAACTTTTTTTGGGGGACCTTTTACAATAATATTTTATGTAACCTATTTGCTTAGATGCTAATTCAATATGGTAAGTCTTCATAATTTTTTTCCCAAGTGTTTTTAACTTGGTTTGCTAGCCTTAGCTTTTGTCTAAATATATTTGTACAATTTAAGTGCTAACTGTTAAAGCTGCTATTGAACTGTCTATCTTAAATCATATCACTTAGTTCAAAGTAATGATTAACAATCTCAAGGTATGCTTGATATCATATGCCTTCTTTTTTTGATTGAAGTCTTACAATTTTACCTTCTTTTATCTTTTTGGTGGTTGAGGGGAGACAACAAAGAATATGATTTCTCTGATCATACTATTCTTTTGTTTGACAATTCTTTGATTTCTTGTGCATATTTTTGGATTGGCTTTGAATGGGTGTTTGCACTTTTTGTATCATGTTATTCATGAAGATCATTACTTGTTATGTAGCATCTTCTATGCTTGATTTATCATTATTATTCTATGCTGGGGGACAATTATTGATTGCGTTTGTTACACTTTATGTATCTTCCTTTTGTGATAATTTAATGTCAAAATTCAAAGATACATGCAATTGGTAAGTTGTTTTATATTTTATATTTTTTCTTTTCTTTATATAATTAGTTTTTTAAATTGGTTATATAGGATTGAAACGTGCCCCATCCATATCACATCATCACCCATGGTATTCCAACGAACCACAT
This sequence comes from Wollemia nobilis, assembly GCA_028583015.1. NCBI lineage: Eukaryota > Viridiplantae > Streptophyta > Pinopsida > Araucariales > Araucariaceae > Wollemia > Wollemia nobilis. Next base: position 7,101,285 of record JAQPPZ010000456.1, read on the forward strand.
AGCATTATTATATCGCTTGACAAGATGTGTACGTAGGTCTCCCCATTGAAAGCCCACATTTTTAGCTACTTAAGCTAGTGCCATTTGATACTTGCAATTGGTAAGATAACTCTTAGAAAATTAAAGATAAACGTGTTCAAAGGTTCTAGGTGCTTTTGCTTTTGCTGAAATGATTGATATTTGTACCCAAAGGCGATAATGGCTTAAGGTTATAGCTTGAAAGTTTCTTATTGTTTGATTTAAAACATAGAAAGAGAGAAGGAAGAATTATAATTTTCCATGCATGGCCGAGGCAGGTCATTAGTATAAGAATTTACAATAGCAAATCATGATTGTGAAAATTACCACTGTAGTGAAAATTCTATGGAATGAATCTTAAAGCAAAAAAAACCTAAGAAAACAGGGAAAACGCAAGGAGGCAAACCTTACACAAATCAGAATAGACAAGGCCATAGAATACAATCATATCAGAAGAGAATCCTGTGTTGAGCAAGAGTGAGCAAAGAGCAAGCGTCACCTTTGTTATTCATGCTCTATATCCTTGGAGAACTGTAAAGAATGAAGGATTCTCATGAGGAAATGATTAGCGGCAATAAAGAAATGTCATTTAAAGAAGCCCTAGCTAGAAGGATGCCCCAATTAGCAGAAGTAATATTTTGCCGATCAAGAAGAAAAGGAAGAAATAGTTTATAGTAATCCCTATCCAGGCAACAAATGATATGACAGAAGTGATTATCAAGAATGAATGATCGAGCATGATATAATGATTCCTAAAAGCAGAGAGCTAATATGCAAGTTAAATGAATACTGGCCAAATTTATCAAAGATTCAAAAGTGGATTATAGAAGTGGGGATTAAGTTCAAATTATCCAATGAATTTTCTTCCGAAATGATTTTTTCTTATCATCTTCCCCAGTTCAGAAATTAGGAATAAAATATTTGGGGCTGCCTCATGACTTAGAGGGAGAACTGGCTTATATCGAAGACCATGGAGTGAGGGTTTTTCTGTGAGGATGTAAACTCTTTAAAGGCTTCCAGTATGGGTTAGGCCTTTGGGACTATTGTATAAGCTCTCAATAAGGAGGTTTTGAAGAATATCAGTAATACTCTAGGGGAGTTCGATCAAGAGGGTTCAACTATTGAGTAAAGAAAGCATGATATATGCCATGGATATTTCAAATTCTTTGCCAAATTCCATTAAGATCAAATCTGAATCAAGAGAATGGGACCGACAATTGGATTATGAACATATTGCATTTTGATGTTGCAAATGTCAGAAAAATTGGACATGCAAGGGATTGCAAAGTGAAGACGATCGAAAAAGAGATGAAAAGTTTTGGTCATGAGACAAACTCAAGGATGAACCAAGGGAATCATATTCTAGTGGAAGATGGCTTAGATCAAAGATTTTTAAGTCCCAGAAATGTGGCAAAGAAAGCCCCTCAACCTCATTAGATGATTTAGCTCCTGTGAGGTAATTTGCAAACCAGGAGGATTATGTGCAAAGAAAACAATTACTTTCTGATTACCATAACATACTACAAAAGGAAGAGTCAGGGTTCAATAATCCAGGGAGAGATGGCTTAAGAAAGGTGATAGAAATACCAAAGTTTTTCATACTATTGCTAAAACAGATTTGTCCTTTCATTGGATCAAAAATATGTAACTCTATATGGAAGAATTATTGAAGAAGAATAAGAGATCAAGAAGGAAACAATCAATTATTTCAAAGATATTCTATCAGAAGTTGGGCAAAACAAGGATTCTCAAGATGAGCTGTTGCAAAATATTCCATCAATTATTACACAAAGACAAATTGAAAACTTGATGGGAAAGATCTCAATGGAGCTATAGGAGGCAATTTTATCTTTCCACCCATACAAAGGCAGCTACCCTTGATGGATTTTCTGCAATTTTCTTTCATAAAAATTAGGACCAGTTGAAGAATGAGATGGCTACAGTTGAAGAGGCTAGAGAAAAGAAGGCTATAATAAGTGAAATCAATGCTATCTTTAATGCATTGGTTCCAAGAAAGGTGAAAAAATATTTTGATAATTTTTGTCCCATAAGCCTTTATAATATGATTTATAAGATAATATAAAAAAATATGGCAAATAGATTGAAAAACAATTTAGTTTTTGTTATCTCAGAGAAACAAGGTGGTTTTTTTCATTGCAAGCAAATCCTTGATGTTATTATCATTGCACAAGAGGCTACGTGTTCTCTTTAGTTTATGAAAAAAACAACGTATGCTTAAAAAATTGGATATGAACAAAGCATATTATAGGGTTTGCTAGAGTTTTCTATATGATATTCTCCAAAAAACTGGTTCCGATCAAGGTTGGTATGAACGGATCAGATATTACTACAACACTGCAAAATATTGTATATTGATCAATGTATTCCCTTGTGAATACTTTGAATCATCCTTTGGTCTTTGCTAGAGTGACCCATTATCTCCTTGTCTTTTCATTATTCTTGTTGATGACACTTTTCTTTTAGGTCTTCCTTCTGTTAGTGAGGTCATGGATTTTAAATCAATATTATCGTCGTATGAGAAGGCTGCTAGACAGTTAATATGACAAAATCCAGGATCTGTTTTATCAACGCTGCCCTTGATTTACAATAGATTACTGCAGAGATTTTAAGGTTTATAGTTGGAAAGTTGCCATCAACATACCTAGGTATTCCCTTCTTTGATAAAAGAAAGGAGGAGGATCTTTGGGACCCAATTTTGGATAGAATGAAATCTTGTTTGGCTGGTTGAAGGGGTAATATCCTAACCATGGCTGAAACACTCTAACCCATAAAGTTTACATTGCAATCTATCCCTATATATATGATGCTATTTTTACGATTACCAATAAACATAGCATCCAAAATTGACAAAGTTCGAGAAAAAATTCTTTGGAAACAATGTGAGGAGAAATTTAGGTTTCCTCTTTGAAAATGGGATAATATTTGAAGAGAAAGAATATTGGAGTAGAAGGCTTGTGAAATTGCATATTATGAGTTTGGCATTAGGGGCAAACTTGGATGGAGATTATTGAATAATCAAGAGAGTTGGCCAAAATTGTTACTTTAAAAATATATAGGTTTTATGGTTGCAATAAAATTGTTAAGGAAGTGAACCTTTCCTAGGGTTTCAACATGGAACTTCAAATTAAAGGGTTTGCAATTAATAAAAAACATATTAGATGGTCAGTGATCAGTCAATGAGGGGGATTCTAGAAAGTTTTGGTCTAATTATTGGTTGAAGTCCTATTTGCTTATTTTTGATGTAAAATAACAAACCATTGGCTTGGGTCTATTTGGTTTGTAAAAGCAAAGTAGATTTTAACGTCCATGAGGCCATAGGCCATATGGGACAATGTATTTATCCAATATATGCTTATCCAACCAAACTTTAGTTACCAGAGCATGGCGTACAACTCTACCCCCCATCAAATTTGGACATTGGACCTCCTATTTGGAGTCCCAAAGTCTTGACCATTAGGCCCACTCAAGTTGTAGAGATTCAAAAGTTAAAAAATACTGTATTGATGTGAGCAACAATTCTAGATCTAGGATTTTTATTAGTATTGGTTAAGGAAGAGGACCTCAAATAAGTAGTGGATGAACTCAAAAAGTTGCTTCAAGAGTTGGTATACAAGGTTTTTGGAGCAATCAAAATTCCCTACTCACAAGGATTTCCCTTGGAAGTGTGTTTGGTCACTTGAGGCCCTCCCAAAGGCGTTAACATTCCTTTGGTTAGTGATCCAAAGCAAAATTTTACTGGTGACAATTTGCAAAGAAGGGGATATCATTAGCATTTTAGTTGTTCCCTATATAAGGAAGGAGCTAGAAACATCAAATCATCTACTTCTTCAGTGTTCCTTTGCTTCTACAATTTGGGGACACTCTTTCAAAAAATTGAGAATCTATTGGGTTCCTCCATTGACAATAGAAGAGTTGATGAAATGTTGGATTAATTGTTCAAATCTAGTTCATTAGGCATTCTATGGAGGATTGTCCTTCCACTATTTGTTGGGATTTGTGGATTGAAATGAATAATAGATTTTTTAAAAATAAATCTTGAATGAGTAATTGTTGCCTCTCTTTAGGTCAAATAATAAAATATTACAAAATATTCCCTTGTAAAAGGTGTCCAAGGGCCCAAAGGGCGTATACAAAGAATATAATACAAAGTCGGTCGTGGCCTCAAGTGAAGCTTAACCACCACATGTTCCAACACTCTTCAGTCCTGCATCCTCAAACACTGTGGTGATATAGGAATTCCTAAGCATTTAAAGGGAGGTGAGGCAATTGGAAACCAAAGTATACTAGCAATATGAAGCTGAATTCTATAGGCTGTATGGAAAAAAAAAATCTTTGATTTTGTGCTATTAAGCACCTGTCTAGAGGCTAATGTGCAGATCCTCACGAATCACTAAAGCTTCAACCATAGAGGTCACTTCTGCAAGATCTGTGCCATTTATTAATTGCAAATAAGGGAGGGGCTCCAATCCATGTGATATACCAAAACCTTGCAACAACACTCTAATTTGTAAGCTTTTCAAGTATTTCCCAAACCCTTCAACAAGGAGGTTGAAGAGGTAGGGTGATAGTGGGTAACCTTGTCTAAGGCCTATTTTTGCTTTAAACGTCTTAGAAGGGGAGCCATTGATGAGAACTAAAAATGGTGGAGAATAAAAGCTGCTACCTATTTGGTCCAGTTCTCATGGAAACCATAGGCTTTTGGTAGTGTTGACAATTCTGTCACATTTCGCAGAGGGGTAGAAATTTGAAGTATGAGTCAGTTTTTATGATATGTTTTCTTGTTTTTTATGAATTTGTTCCCTTGCTTTTTCTACATTTTGTAGCACTACAACATTTTTGGTCATCCACCTTTTGGCCCCCTGTATTCAATTCATATGTGTAAATAGCTTCGCCAACAGAAAACAGGAAAAAATAGGCAGCTTCGTTGAAAGCAGGGAAAAAAGGACAGCTTTGCAAAGAAAATCAGGTGAGTCCAGTTTGGGCATAAAATTTTCTAAGGCATGGAGGGCACTTCGCTCGCAGGACTGCCGAAATGGCCACTTCGGACAAAGGAGCTGCGAAGCTGCAATTTTGAATTGGTCGAGAATGTTCTAAGTTAGCTGGGTCACTTCGCTAAAAATTCTGCCGAAGTGTTACTTCGGCCCATCCCCCCAACGAGCTGTCACCTAGATGGGCGCCAGTTCGGGCCTTAGTCTAGCGAGCTGGCTACTTCGGCCATTCCCCAGGTGAACCTCCCACTTCGGTTGCTGTTTTTCCGAAGCGCTACTGAAATAATAGAAAAATGTCTAAGGTAGGGAGTAAACTTCGGCCAATGCTTCCCCGAACTGCCACCTTCTAGTTTGATCGCTGTGAAGCGTCCATCTAAATGCAAAGGGAGGAGATTTTGCAACATATTGCCAGCAGCTAGCCACTTTGGGCAAGTTCCTTGCCGAAGTTTCATTTTGGCCCCATTTCTCAGCGAAGCAAGCACATTTCAGCGAAGTAGCGTAGCTAGGAGTTAAGTAACCGTGTCTTCTACAAGTAGACTAGCTACTTCGGCCAGTTTATTTGGCGAAGCTATCTTCAAGGCCATTTTCCAGCGAACTAACCTAGACAAGGATATTTTGACTTAGGGCTTTGCCCCCCATGCTGGCCTTCACTTTGGCTCCGGTCCATTGCGAAGCTATGCTTCCGAGGTAAACTCAGCGAACCTCCTCAGTATCTGACAACGGTGCGTCTCCCAAGAGGCACGCATTCTAAGACCGGGTATTCATCCAAGGCAGGTCTGCGACTCATAAATGCGAATTTCCCCACTTAATGTGGCCCTGTAACTAATTGTAGAAACAGGATGGGAGGTTTCAATTGTAGAAAGGAGGCAAGCATCATTACTGGATCCGCCCTAATGTCCTTGTAAATCTGGTTCATTAATGGTTCAGAGGGGAGGGTCCTCTATAAAAACCCGAGCATTGTAATGAAAACGGGGGGGAACATATTGCTAAAGAAGCTGCTGTAACTAAACATTTTGCAATAATACTGAAGATCCTTGGCTCTGAATCTGTGCTGTCTTTTTATGCTGCCTCTGGCAAGTATTTCTGCTTTCATTTATTTTTCTGATTGCTGTAATTCTGAAATCTGGATTTTAGCACTAGAGGATAAATGTGTCTGGAATTCTTTTAGAGGATACATAGAGAAGCGTATGCAGTTTCGGTTTCTGTTACATCTTCTGTATTATTTGCTGCTGGTTTAGATATAGATTAGTTATTGTGCTGCTTGTTCTTTCCCACTGCAATATCAAGTTATTTACATCTCTTTCTGTACTTTTTAATCTCTTTCCTGCACTCTTAGCTTAAAACCCCGGTAGTTTAGTATAGGAGCCGGCCTTCTTCGGAGATTGGCACGGAGGGCATCTCTTCCCTTCGGCCTTTCAAGGTTAGTCCAGATCTAGGGCGCATAGACAAACAAAATCCTTTCCTGTGGCGGATTTGTGACCAACAGTTTCTGGCACGCCCGGTGGGACACTCAGTCTCACCTTCTGAGTGGTGTTGAGGGTTGATGCTCACCTTAGCACTATAAGACTCGAGCGTCTGGCGACTCTGTTCAACGTGAAAATCTTAAGCCTTAGAGACCGGTACTGAAATATCCGTACCTTCATGCATACGAGATGGAGAGTTAGGAATATTGGAGAAGAGACCGGGTTCTTTGAGCTCGACATTGACGCCTTCGGGGAACGTCCTAGGGTAGTTAAGCCAAATATTTCTCTCGACGAAGGGTCATTGCAAGAGGCTGTCTTTGACGAACAAGGTCCGACTTCAAACAACACAACAACTAGTCTCCCTCCTAATCCCCCGAACTCTCCAGATCACCAAGGCACCTCTGTTCTACCTAGCAATCAGTTGGGCACTTTGGGAACTTCGGTTCAGATGAATCAGCTGTTGCTCACCCCCAACCAGCCAAACCAAGGTGCAAATATGGCACAACAACAACAACAGCAGCCACCGCTTCCACAGCCCCCACCTAGGCTATTCCCAGCCTGGAATTTTGCTAGACCATTAAATCTAGCTTGGCAGGGGCAAATTCCACCTGCTGCTCTAAAGTCAATACCCACGTTTGACGGAACAGGGAAGACAACCTATGAACACATCCAGGACATCGCTTCTTTGGTTGCGCTTCATAATATCACAGAGGAGGAAGTTATGGTCCGGCTGTTAATTTTGTCCCTCAGAGGGAAGCTTCTTTATTGGTATAGATCTCTGCCGCCAGGCACCATCACCGGATGGGATCAGTTAGCAGGGCAGCTGATGAGAGGGTTTAATGAATCCGCCGATCCTTCCTCCCTACTGCATCGGTTTACATCAATCCAAAGACACCCACAGGAGGAGATATCCGACTTTAATGTTAGGTTCGCCTGAACCTGGCAGAGGGTACCCGCTGGTCTGCGATCGACCGCTGAACAAGCGACATATTATTACCTTAGGGCCTTCAACTTTGATATCAGCATGGTGATGAGATTCTCAAATGTTAATACCTTCCCCGAGCTATATGAGCTGGCCCAAAAGGCATAAATAGATTTTATCGCCATTGGTAAACTCCCTTCGAGGATGCCGATGCCAATATTCCCGGATTTCCCCCAATCGCAATACCCCAGCGCTGCTGCACAGACTTCAACGTCTTCTACGTATCCGGTTCTCTCCTAGAATCCAAATCCGATCGTGTCCCAGCTCTCTGCTCCACAGATACATTTCCCCATACCTCAGGCACCACAGCCTATAGTCCCCCCACCGTTTTCGGCATTACCTATACCACCTTAGTATCTTGCCTTACCTCCAATCCCGACAATAGCCCCACTGCCGACTTCGGCAGGATCAACACCCGCAGCCGTAGATGTACAAGTTAAGTTGCTACAGGAAGTTCAGTCTTTGAATTCTATTGTGCGAACATTATCTAATGATATGGCTGTCATGAAAAAGAAACAAGCACAGCAGGAATTTCTGCCGAGGAGACCCTATCCTCCGCCAGCGCTCACAAAAGACCAGGTAGCACAGTCAGGCAGACCTTCTGCGAGGAACGCCGCCATCAATGAGGAGCCGAGCACTTCTGATTATGTGCACTGGTGTTCCACATGTAACGACCCGCATGAAGAAGGCACTTGCATGTTGCATCAAAACTATGTCCAAACGCTGGCAGGCAGTGGCTCTAGCGGCCAAGTTAACATAATAATGGAGACAGATCATAATCTAGTGATCGTAGAGGAAGAGCAGGTTTCGGTTCTCACCAAGGGTGGGAAGAAACCGATTGAAGTAGATGCCGCTCAAATGGGCCCCTTGAAGATGTATACCCGCTGTGAAAAGGAGCAGCCACCTGTCAAGGCTCTTGATAAAACTCCTCAGCCTCCACCAGCGAAGGAAAAGCCTCAGCAGACCGCTGCAGCTCCACCACAAGTCGAAACCAAGGAGCAGGCTAGGGAGAAGCTGAAGTATCCTTCGTTGACAAAATGACAGAGTCGAAGCCACGCAACAATACTGCACTGAGTACGAGGCAGCGAAGGAACCAGAGATACCTGCTACTGCGGCATATAATATCGTGGATGAGTTAAAGACTCCCGCCAAGATCAGTCTATACGACGCCCTACAACTCCCGGGGCAGGTGGACCTGCTACAGGAGTCATTGTAATCAGCGAAGGCCGGGATGTCGACGCAACCCGTTCTAGATCAACCCTTACCCACTTCGATTACCGGAAAAAACAGGCCTCCATTTTATCTGTCCCTTCAGATGGAAGGGTACATTGTTCACAATTGCATGATTGACTCCGGTGTCGCAACCACCATCATGCCGAAGGCCGTTTGTGAGGAGATAGGCATGGAAGACACGCGAAGCAATCAAGGTGTTCTTCAGCTGGATGGTACTCCCATAAAGACGGTCGGTGTGATTAAAGATATACCCATACGATTGCACAAGGTACCTCAAATCGTAGTAATACAGGAAGTAGTAGTTGTCAATCTGGAGCCATATTTTAGCATGTGCCTCTCGAGGGAATTCACAGCCAAGCTTGGCGGTTATCTCTCTCTGGATTACTCGCACCTAGAAGTCCCGTTCAAGGGAAAGAAAGTCAAGATTTACAATGAGAAACCCTCTATATTTCTTGTAGAGAAGATGATTGAGGAAGGGGAGCGCAATGACTCTGTTCATTTGATGACTGAGGAATTAGAGCAGGTGGACCTAGTGGAGGAACCTTTGGAAGAATTGCGTATGGAGGATGAATTTTCATTAACCGACTTTAATGCCATGATTGAAACAGAGATGGGGTGTTACTCCATCACCAGACTTGAAAAGCCTACTGAGCAGATTCAAAGGAATGAAGGCCCTGCCCAAGACGGATTATGGAAGCTGTTTTTTGATGGCGCCAGGTGTAAAAACGATGCCAGGGCAGGGGTACTCCTGATATCACCATCTGGCGAACAAAGGGATTATTGCTACCGGCTTGCCTGGAGTTGTACCAACAATGTAGTCAAGTATGAAGCTCTATGCCTGGGATTAAAGAAAGCCGAGAAGTTAGGTATCAAGCATCTCCAGATTTTTGGGGATTCAGAACTGGTTTGTAATCAAATCACCAACAAATGCACTTCCAAGAAGCACTACCTTAAGGCATACCGCAACAGGGTATGGGATTTATTAGAGCACTTTGAATCACTGAACGTCCAGTCCATCCCACGGGAGAAAAACAGGCATGCTGATATCTTAGCCTCTATCGGGGCCAGATATTCCCCAGCCGATGAGATGGTGCATAAGCCCAAAGCCGTAAGGACTGTTTACAGGCCATCTATGCCCGACAAAGACACTCATTGGCAAGTCTCTGACAACGATGAACAAATTATTAACTTCCTAGTCCAAGAAGGGAGGAATCCTGAAGACGAAGAATACGAAGGGTTGATACAGCTAAAGAACAATCACGTTCCGAAGGGATTAATCACTTTAGAGAGTCTGTTTGACCAGAATGACAGGGCGATCTCCCACAGGATCAAAGTGGATGCAAGACAGTACCAAGATCTTGAGCTCGAACCAGGTAAAGTGATAAAGGTCGGGACGGATTGTACTTCAACAGAGCTTGAGCAGATTCGGTCTTTATGCAAAAGGTACCCAGACATCGTGGCATGGTGTTATCAAGACCTGAGGGGTTATGACCAAGATATTATCTAACATACAATCGAATTTCAAGGAGGAGTCAGACCTTGCAGACAAAAACAGAGGCCAGTTAATCCAAAGATCGATGTCCTGATGAAAGGCCGAACTCTTGAAAATGCTTGAAGCCAATATTATCTATCCGATAAAGCATTCTTCTTGGGTCGCAAATCTAGTCCCTATAAGGAAGAAAAACGGAGACATTCGCCTGTGCGTCGACTTCTGCAATCTGAATCAGGCCTCCTTGAAAGATCATTACCCGTTCCTGCAAATTGACCAGGTCCTCCATGTAGTGGCAGGAGCACAACGCTTCTCCCTTCTGGACGGCTTTTCAGGGTATAACCAGATTTGGGTTAGGGATGAAGACCAGCATAAGACGACATTTACCACTAAGTGGGGAACGTTCGCTTATCAGCGTATGCCGTTTGGTCTGTCAAATGCAGGATCTACGTTCTAGAGGGCCATGGATTTAGCATTCAACGAGCTATTGAACAAAGTCATTGTCATCTATTTAGATGATATGACTGTATTTTCGCATAAAAGGGAAGATCACGCCTCACACGTACAACAGATATTCGAAAGGTGTAGGGAGTTCGACATCTCCATTAACTCGAAGAAGTCTGTCTTCGACAGATGATTTAGCTAACCACCTCTTTCAGAATGTCCGTTTGGCCTCAGAATAGGCAAAGTATCCACTTGAGGCAACAAGGTGGCCGAACCTTCGCTTCGGGGCCTATTCTTGGCGAAGTAGCCATCCGCCAAGGTAAAAGGTTATGACCTCCTTCGCTTCTCAAACTTGTCAAATTACACTTCGGCCCACGATTTTGCGAACTACCGGTTCGGCTGAGCCGCTCAGCAAAGTGGCAAGGACAAACAACCTCTTATTTGCCAAGAGTGCTTGAGAAACATAGGTCATGAACAATCACTCCGCCATTAAGAAGCCCACTTCGGGCCAAGGAGACACCGAACTTTCGGTTCGCTCCGAAATTCAGCGAAGTGACATCTTCTTGCAAAGGAGTAACGGGAGGGCATAAGGCAGGTCTGAAGGAGCAGGTTCGGCAAAGTTTTACTTCGCTAACTTCCATGCGCAAGATCCACTTCGGGCGAAAAGTACGCCGAACTTCCCGATCACTCTGGATTCCAGCGAAGCTCAACTATCCAGATATTTTCTCTATCCTTGCATGGGTGGCGGGTCTGTCTTTTGACGCCTTAGTCTACCCCTGGCAGATCACCCTTGCCGAGTGCGTTTCTTGCGGAGAGTTTTACGCCCTCGACCCGTCAAGGCTGAACACTAACCCAATATTTTTTGACTGGGCTGAATGGGTAGCTCGTACCCTGCATACCAGACTGACGAACATGAAGTATTCAGGGGCAGATCAGTACTTCGGGCCCTGTTCCTTTTTAGTTTGGCTCTTCTTTTTCTACACTCATGGTTATTTTCCCCATATCGCCATTACCCCGGTTGACAAAGATGGAGCCCCGTTACTGGTCTACCAGTGGACCTTCATCCTGGCAAAGACCGAGTCTTATTATGCTTTTAATCTGCAATTCTTAGGACGTGCCTTAGGGCTTATGTGTGGCTCCTGCCCTCGAGTGCCTGCAACTCTCAGAGACAGAGTCGTTAACCAGAAGTTAGGCAGTGTATTCCAGCTGACACAGGGGTTGGTAGTCCGTATTTTTGGGTTTACAGGTAAACCCTTCTTGCTCCCCTTCTATACTTCAGAATATTTGTTCTCATTGGAGTTCGCTCGCTAGAGCGACTTTACAGATGTAGTATACGGCCATGGCCGAAAGTGGAGGCATACTGATGAGTTCCCTTTCAAAATGGGAGTCATCGAGGTTTTCGCCACTTCGCAACATGCACACCTGGCAGTAAAACTTTGTGAATTCGGCCTGCTCGAGATCCCCTAGCGGTGGCTATATGATCCTTTGGGAAAGATGAGGGATTTCCTCAGATTCGAAAATTTTCACAACTCCCCCGATCTAGAGATAGTGGAACAACGCAATAATCCCAACGGAAGGGATCTGGAATGGCATGTTGAATGCATGCAGGCCATGCCCCCGTGGCATGACTTCTATCCCATTGAAGCCGAGTACGTTCTAGCTCGACACCCATTCCCAGACCTCGAGTCGACGTTCTGGAGGAAGATGAAGAAAAATTTGAAGGGATGGTCTGAAGCGAAGTTGACGGAATGGTGGGCTATGAGAGTCCATCGCCCGAAACAGAGATCAGACACTATCCTCCAGACGGATCGTGATTTCTACCTGATTTATGATGCCCTTGAAGGTTCTTGGCAACCCATCTCTTTTGCTGATTTTGTGCCTCCAAGTGCTCCGGGATCTGGCGAAAGCCCCAGAAGGATCGAAGTAGCGCCCGAACAATCGGATGAAGAAGAACAGGCAGAGGCGCAACAGGCACAACAGAGTGAGCCAACGGAGGGTTCTAGCCAAGCTGCCGAAAAGGGTGCGCAGCAGCTGGAGAAGAAAAAGAAAAAGAGAAAGAAGGCCGATGAAGCTCAAATGCCTCCTCCACACCCAAAGCGGCCTCGAACCAAACCCTTTGGTTTCGTTGGCGAACGACCTACTGGAAGTCCTGTCGAGACAGGCGCTAGCGAAGCAACACCCGAGCCTCCGCTGCAGGATGAGAAGGAAATTGTTGATGTTGATGTTACCAATGTAGCAGAGGACCTCTAGGAAGAGGGGAATGTAGAAGAGACGGGAGCTGCAGATATTGAAAAACACAGGAGGAAAGCGGCCAAGAGCCCAACACGCAGGACTTCGCTTCTACTGCTCCCACAGCGGAGCATGAAGTTACGCGCCCCCTTTCCCCTTCTCTTTCTTTTGGAACTATATCTGTAGTTGCCCTGGACGAAAGGCCTTCAGTGTCTTCCTTGTCCTCAAGCACTGCCCCGCAAACCACAGTGTCTATTGATGTTTTGCAACCACTAGTGGACACAGTTTCATTTGCCGCCACCACCTTGTCTGTACAGGCCACGTTCAGCTCTTTCGCTACAGCCCCTAATCCCTTTATGTCTTCCGTATTACTCAGCCGGAACACTACCAACGAACCGCCACACATTGATCTCACCCCCACAACATTTGAACAACCTGGGGGCGATTCTTCTCTCCCAGATTCTAATAGCCCAATTATGGTCATCCAACCCATCGCTTCGCACGTACCCGCTGAATCCCCCTCTACACTTGTCTTCGATCCGTTGGGCGAAGTATACCCTCATCAGCCCCTGTACTTATTCACTCCCATGGCTGGAAACCCAGTGTCTCTAGCTTACGAGTTATCTTTGATGGAAGAACGCCCTCTGGCAGAAAGGTTGCTCCGGGCCAGGCAGAATACAGACAAATTACTCAAAGAGGCCAAGAGGAAGAGAGGGCGATCCTTGGCGAAAGTGGAGAAGTGTGCTATTTTTGACACGAAAAACGCGAAGCTCCACAAAGTAAAAAAGGTGCCCAAGGTCCAGAAGCCCCTGGATGAAATGACGCCCGTAGATTATGAATATCACGAGAAGATAGAGGACTTGGAAAAGTTAGATGTGGATGATGAGTCAGAGTCCATGCATGTTAGAATTGATTCAATCAGCTTTCACACCAAGCTAGTTAATGAGCGCCGTTATGAAATGGAAAACGCCAACATGAAGCTGGAGGAGGATCTTGCAAAGACTCGCGCCCAACTAGAAGAAGCTCAGAAACAGTGTGAGCAGATGAAGTAGGAGGTGACTGCCCTTAAACATCATGTAACTCAACTCCAGAATGCTGCAGAAGGTCACAGTAAAACTCAAGCGGAAACAGAGGAGAGGGCTAAGAAGGTTGAAGCCCGAATCAATGAGATGTAGCAACAACTGTATGAAAAAGAGAACATGGAATTGTTCAATAGGGACAGTATCAAGAACATCCACACACATTTTTTAAGAAACTTCAGATCTCGGGCCTCCAGCGCCCTGTCAGTCCTTTCATATATTACAAAAGCTCAGAGTGCAACTGTGCAAGATGGGCCAATCGTTGATGAAGTGATGCATGAAATACGGCTCCGGATGAATTTGGCCTTTGAGGCCCAGAGTGTTAAATTTCAAGATTTGCAGATTCCTGCCATGAGCCGGACAACAAGGGATTGGTCCACTGTCCAGTCCACAGTCCATGCCTTCTTTTCAAAATTGAAAAAGGCTCAGAAGGCCAAACGGTTGATGGATGTATTCAAACAGGAACAGCGCACCTCTCTGACGTACTTTCAAGATCTTGCGCAACTGGGTTTCCTGGGATTCACTGATGACAATGGGAACCTTTTGTCCAAGGAGGAACTTAAGCCCGTGTGGCTTGACTTTGAAAATGATACCTCAGAAATTGATAATTGGGTTGACCTCGTTACGGAGAGAGAAGTCACGGATTTTATACTCAAATATTGCCAGATTGCAGCTTGCCCGTCCGATTTAAGCAAACGAGCCAAGCACGCCGATATAGGCCAAGACCGCGAACCCTTCCAGAAAGGGGCTTGGGCTCACGTCCTCCAGACGATGGAAAATATCGTGACCGTATCCCCCCACCGCCAGAGCAGGGACAAGGGCAGGGACTTGATGAAAAAGGGGGGTGAAGAAGAAGAAAACAGAGGGACAACGTTAGAGGAATCTCCAGAGAAAAAGGAACAGAATGAGGTTGGGACCGGAGGTGACTCTGGCCCAATGAATCAAGGCTGAGGGTCTGTGCACCGAGGCGAGCTTGATACCCCGCAAGCCGCCAGGAATGTTGACAATTTTGTCACATTTCGCAGAGGGGTAGAAATTTGAAGTATGAGTTAGTTTTTATGATATGTTTTCTTGTTTTTTATGAATTTGTTCCCTTGCTTTTTCTACATTTTGTAGCACTATAGCATTTTTGGTCATCCACCTTTTGGCCCCCTGTATTCAATTCATATGTGTAAATAGCTTCGCTAGCAGAAAACATGAAAAAATAGGCAGCTTTGCTGAAAGCAGGGAAAAAAGGACAGCTTCGCAAAGAAAATCAGGTGAGTCCAGTTTGGGCTTAAAATTTTCTAAGGCATGGAGGGCACTTCGATCACAGGACTGCCGAAATGGCCACTTCGGACAGAGGGGCTGCGAAGCTGCAATTTTGAATTGGTTGAGAATGTTCTAAATTAGCTGGGTCACTTCGCTAAAAATTCTGCCGAAGTGTTACTTCGACCCATCCCCCTAGCGAGCTGTCACCTAGATGGGCGCCAGTTCGGGCCTTAGTCTAGCGAGTTGGCTACTTCTGTAATGTCCCTTTCCTAGCCAGTCAGTGGATCACATGGATCTAGCCTACTCTTGGGTTCCCGTAGGCTATGTCAGGTGTTGGGGAGCCCATTGGAGGGTTTGCAGTCATCTTCAGTCTTCAGAATGCTTTTAGTTGCCAACTTTTTGGGTCAATCCGAGCCTTGGAGTATGGACTTACTATTTTTAGTAAGTCAATGGATTAGGGTTTTAGACATATTGGACAGTAAAGTGAGACTCTTTGGCGAAATGGGTGTCCGAATCTACTTCTAGTTTGTGGATTGGAGTGGCAGAGGTTAGAGTTTTTAATGGACGAAGTTTAATTATATTAAATTAAATTAAATATTTAATTTAATATAGTTTACTTTAATATTTTTATAAAATGGAGTTTTGAGGTTATTGAAAAGTCACTTAAGTTATATTATTTGTTATAAAGTGACTTATTTTCCTAGCAAAAAAAAGGGGATGCCACTCATATGAATCTTATAATGTTTTATTATGTAAATAAAGTGAAATTAAAAAAAAAAAAAACATTATTAATTCATATTTTACCCACCAAGGAGGTCGACCCATTGGAGAAGTTATAAAAGCACATCCAAGGCTTCATTTTGGGCATTCTTGGCTTGTTATTTACTGGAGCAAACATTGTGGAGACTTGCAGAGTTTTCTGGCAAGGGTTTTCAGCTTGTTCGGAGACGAAATCCTCCAGCAAGGACATCATTTTCGGGATTGGAAGACATCCTCAGAGTGATTTAGAGCATTTCCGTGACAGGGAATGTATTGTGCTATGATTGCAGGTGATTCTTGAGGGTTTTAGAGGAGCAAACATCAGATTAATTGCAGATACATTTTATTGGCATCATTTCAGCAAAGGTCATACCTTTTCAGCCTATTTTCAGAGCATTTCATTGGGATTCGAGCTAGGGTTTGTGAGCATTAATTTGGGTGCCATTCTCCTACAGACCTAGTGTGGATTTTGAAGTTGGTTTCAAGGGTTTTCAAGCAGATTTGAGTATCATCTTTGCTGTTGTACTTTTTCGATACCTGTCCGTACAGTTTTAGCAGTTAATGTGAAAGTTTTGGGGCTGAAAAAACACCATTTTGCATGTGGGTATTGACAGAGTTGGAACAACAACAAATGGGTATGTTTAATTTGATATTTTGAAGACATTTACCCATCTAAGTATTCTAAATAATTGCTGTAAACTTGCAGATTTGAAATTATAAGATTCTTGATTGAGGGTTTCCTCAAGAAAGCTAAATATTCAGTGTTTATGCTATTAAACCTATTGCATGTTTATGGGTATTGCATAAAATTGATTATTCAGTGCTTAAATCATTTGGGTATCATTGCATTGTTATAGTTATGGTTTCTACTCACCTGGGTATTAATGCATGTACCAAATTAAGTCATAGTTTTGCAAGACAAATCGAAACAGGAAAAAAAAAAATTATTATCCAGATTTGGGGTGGAATATTACAACTTCGGCCATTCCCCAGGCGAACCTCCCACTTCTTTCGCTGTTTTTCCGAAGCGCTATTGAAATAATAGAAAAATTTCTAAGGCAGGGAGTAAACTTCGACCAATGCTTCCCCGAACTACCACCTTCTGGTTTGATCGCTGCGAAGTGTCCATCTAAATGCAAAGGGAGGAGATTTTGCAACATATTGCCAGCAGCTAGCCACTTCGGGCAAGTTCCTTGTCGAAGTTGCATTTTGGCCCCATTTCTCAACGAAGCAAGCACATTTCAGCGAAGCAGCGTAGCTAGGAGTTAAGTAACCGTGTCTTCTACAAGCAGACTGGCTACTTCGGCCAGTTTATCTGGCGAAGCTGTCTTCAAGGCCATTTTCCAGCGAACTAACCCATACAAGAATATTTTGACTTAGGGATTTGCCCCCCATCCTGGCCTTCACTTCGGCTCCGGTCCATTGCGAAGCTGTGCTTCGGAGGTAAACTCAACGAACCTCCTCAGTATCTGACAACGATGCATCTCCCGAGAGGCACGCATTCTAAGACCAGGTATTTGCGGCTCATAAATGCGAATTTTCCCACTTAATGCGGCCCTGTAACTAATTGTAGAAATAGGATGGGAGGTTTCAATTGTAGAAAGGAGGCGAGCATCATTACCGGATCCGCCCTAATGTCCTTGTAAATCTCTCTCATTAATGGCGCAGAGGGGAGGGTCCTCTATAAAAACCCGAGCATTGTAATGAAAACGGGGGGGAACATATTGCTAAAGAAGCTGTTGTAACTAAACATTTTGCATCAATACTGAAGATCCCTGGCTCTGAATCTGTGCTTTCTTTTTATGCTGCCTCTGGCAAGTATTTCTTCTTTCATTTATTTTTCTGATTGCTGTAATTCTGAAATATAGATTTTAGCACTAGAGGATAAATGTGTCTGGAATTCTTTTAGAGGATACATAGAGAAGCGTATGCAGTTTCGGTTTCTGTTACATATTCTATATTATTTGTTGTTGGTTTAGATATAGATTAGTTATTTTGCTTTTGCTGCTTGTTCTTTGCCACTGCAATATCAAGTTATTTACATCTCTTTCTGTACCTTTTAATCTCTTTCCTGCACTCCTAGCTTAAAACCCCAATAGTTTAGTATAGGAACCGGCCTTCTTCGGAGATTGGCACGGAGGGCATCTCTTCCCTTCGGCCTTTCAAGGTTGGTCCAGGTCTAGGGTGCATAGACAAACAAAATCCTTTCCTGTGGCAGATTTGTGATCAACAGGTAGGTTAGACAAAAATGTCTAGTCAACCTGATCGAAGGCCTTGGATAGGTCTAAGTTGGGCAACATGGATCTTTTTGTTTTCCATCATAGAATGAATATCCTCCTGCAAAATAATGATGCCATATGTGATTTGCTTATAGTGGATGAAAGCCTTTGCTCTTGAGAGATAAGAAGAGGTAGAACTTTCTTTGGTCTTGCAACCAAAATTTTGGAAGCAATTTTATAGGTTGTATTGCATAAGGCAATGGGCCTATAATCCGCAAAGAAAGAGCCTTCTTGATCTTTGGGAATAAGGGTAATCATGGCATTATCAAAAGTTTTCAATCTGCTTTGATTGGCGAATTTCCTCAACTACCTACCATACGTCAAACTTGACCACGTCCTAAAAGGATTGGAATAATTCTGTTGGGATACCATCTAGCACAGGGGTCTTTCCTTTTTTCATTCACATGACCACTTCCTTCAATTCTGCTAAAAAAATGCTTTGAAGTAGTTGGTCATTTAGTTGTGGTGTTTTGATGAATGGAATGGTATTTAGGATTTGTTTCTTGGGCCTCTAGATTCTCTCTATGATCTTGCTTGAAAAACTGGACAAAGTAAGAGATTGCCACTTCATGAATATCTGCAATTGAGATACTTCCTCTAAATTCACTTTGATAATTTCACTAATGATCGTTTTACTTCTAGAATTCATAATTGGCTTATGTAAAAAGGTTGTATTTCTATCTTCTGCCTCCAAATGATCGTTTTACTTCTAGAATTCATAATCATCTTATGTAAAAAGGTTGTATTTCTATCTTCCACTTCCAACTATTCATCTCTAGGTATTTGCTACCAATACTTTTCTTCCCTTGCTTCCAATTCCTCTAGTTTGTTGAAAAGATTTGTTTCATTACCCAAATTCTCTCTAGGTAGACTTGCTTTTTTATGTCTTGATGAAGCTCTGACAGATCTTGCAAAACTTCTTTTTTTTCCGTAGGAAAGGGCTTCCAAAAGAGAGCTTCCTCCATTCCTTAAGTGGAGATTTGACAAACTTAAGCTTTTGGAATAGGATGTATTGGGATCATCCATAGCAGGG
Organism: Wollemia nobilis; assembly: GCA_028583015.1. NCBI lineage: Eukaryota > Viridiplantae > Streptophyta > Pinopsida > Araucariales > Araucariaceae > Wollemia > Wollemia nobilis. The sequence continues at coordinate 7,120,553 of JAQPPZ010000456.1, forward strand.
TGTTCCTACAGACTACTAATTCTTAATTTTCTCATGTAAGGTGTCCCTTAACCACATCAATTTAAATTGGAAAGGTGCATCTTGTGGCTTTGGGAATCATAGAAATTCAAGGCAAATCGGTCAGTGGTTTGAGTCAGCCCTATCAAGTATAGAGAGTTGCACAATGGTGCTCCCAACTATCACCGAGCAGGAACCTGTTGAGTTTCTTGGCAATGTGGTGCTGGTTGATCTACCATTATTCCATGTGAAAATCCCATTGGAAAAACGAGGATCAAATAAGTTGCAGCTAATCATAAAGTTTTTCATAATGCCACTGGCTTGGTTCAAGCAAGGAATTCCACCTTTCTTTTTTTCCAAAGATAGAATTTATTAATTCTCCACTGGTTATCCACATTGAATTATTGCCACTTGTCCATGTTCTTACACAACTTGCCAGAGCCTAAGCTGACTTGGTAAGGAAGTGGGAGCATAAAATTTGTGGTCGTGAGCCTCTTGTTCAAACCTTCCATAGAGCCTTTCCATGGACAATCAAATTTTTTGCGCCTAAAGAAACTTGCTTGTGAAATAACTTTGAATCCCATAGTGTAATGATCCTTCTAGACTACCCTTTTACTGTAATTGCTAAGTGCTGGCTATTTTTTGAAATTCAATTTGAAATAATTGAAGCTTCTTCTAGAGATACCTTTGTTTCTTGTAGTAATACCACTATAGGTTTGATACTTCTAATTAGTTAGTCTCTTTAGAACATTTTTTCTAGCTTTGCTGCCCAAGCCTATAACATTCCATGTGTTGGCTTTTCTCACTGGAGCCTTATCCAGGATTAAGTATAAATTAGATAAATGCCACTCACAAATAACAATGAATCACATTCACAAAATAACAACAATGATGAGCGAGTGCGAGCCAAGTGAGTGTAGCCGAAAGCGAGTGTGAGCGCGAGCTGGGTCAGTGTAGCTGAAAGCGAGTGCGAGCTGGGAGTGAGTGCATAGCCAAAAGCGAGTGCGAGCGCGAACTGGGAGTGAGTGCAACCAAAAGCGAGTGAGCGCGAGCCGGGAGTGAGGAGGAAGTGTGAGCAGGGATGGAGAAATTAGAAAGCAAAGTGTGATCAAGGAACAAGTGCCACTTCTTGTTCCAGATCTTAGGAGAATTTAAAGGATTCATTTGAAGAAAATCCAGGTAACATGGAAAGAAAGTCATTTGTGAAAGTCCTTACTAAAAGTATGAATGGCCAAGTTGGAAGTATGGATGCCTTAGCTAGTAGTAAGAGGAAGAGCGAATCTATGGCAAACCCAGTCCAGGTATCAGATTGTACACCAAAAATGATTATCAAAGATGAGATGATTGAGCATGATATAATGGTTCTCAAAACCAGAGGGTTAATATGTAAGTTTCATGGATATTGGTCTGGTTTTTTTGAAATTCAAAACTTGGATAAAGTGGAGGTGGGGATTGAATTCAAATTACCCCATGAATTTTCTTCCAAAAGGATTTTTCTCGTTATTTTCTCCTGTTCAAAAATAAGGGATAAAATAATGGATGGAGGCCTATGGTTTAGGGGCAAAAATGCATTATACTTATGACTTTGTAGTGAGAATTTTTTTGTGGACACAGAAACTATTAAAAGGCTTCTGGTATGGATTAGGCTTTTTGGACTTCCTTATCAACTTATCAATAAGGAGGTTTTGAAGAATATTGGTAATACTCTAGGTGAATTCATCCAGGAGGGACCAACTACTAAGGAGAGAAGACATGCTGTATACACTCGAATATGTGTTGCCATGGATATTTCTAAATATTTACCACAATCGATTAGGATTAAATATGAATCAAGAGAATGGATCAACAAGTGGATTATGAAAACATTGCATTGCGATGTCACAAATATCATGAAATTGGGCACATGGCAAGAGATTGCAAAGTGAAAATGGAGGAAGAGATGGAAATTTTTGGGCATGAGGGTAGCTTCAATTTGAAACAAGGAGATCATATCACAAGAGAAGCTAGGTCAAATCAAGGATTTTCCACTCCTAAGAAATTGGCGTGAAAAATCCCTCTACATCATCAGATGCAAAGGCCATTATAGTTCACTCGAATCAACCATTAGAAGAAAAAAATGATATGGGGGATGAGGAAGTACAATGCGCAAGTTCAAATATAGAAGGAGCTAAAGGTGTGAAGGAAGAGGGGAAGGCAAATTTTAAAACAAAGGAAGATGGGGAGGCAAATTTTAAAGCAAATGAGGTGAAGGAGGTCAAGCTTAATCTAGGTAAATCACCTTTATTATCCTTAAGCAGCATAAAATCTTCTCCTTACAATAAAAATGAAAGTAGTACGGAGTGTATTCCTTGCACTTTAGGATTTCAAGAGTAGTATAGTAAAGAAAATCTTATGGAGGATATCCAAGGAAATTTAGGGTTTCCAGGCCAACATAAGAAAGTAATGACTATGGAGGATCATCTATGCAGTTTAGAGTTTTCGAGGCAACATAAAGAAGAAAATGCTAATGAGGCTATCCCTTGCACTTTAGACTCTTTAAGTCAACATAAATCTTTAGAAATCCCAGTGAGTGTGGTCTACTGGAAAGGACGCCACTTGCATTATCGGTGATGTGACCCGGGTTCAATCCCCATGGTGGATGTGTATATGAAGTATTACTCAAAAAAAAAAAAAAAAAAAAAAAAACAAACATAAATCTTTAGAGGTAAGTCTCATTATGAACAATATGAAAAAATAGAAGAGATTGATGAAGATGAGAGTGTTGGCAGGAATAGAAGGAGAGGAAGGCCATCAAAGCAGAAACAAAGAGAAAAAGAAACTCAAAAGGATATTGATTTTTGAAGCCAAATAAAAATATCATAGGTGTCATCAAGAAGTGGGGCTAAGCCCACTAATAAAAATAAAAAGTGTTGATGATGAAAACGATATCATGGAATATTAGGGGTATGGATAAAACCCTTAAAAAAGAGTTATTAAGGAATTTATAGGTTGTTATAGCCCTGAGTTTATTTTAATACAAGAAACAAAAGTAAGCAGTGAGGAATGTAAGGATGCTTTTAAGACGATTTGGAAGACAGGTGATTGCTTAGTAGTTTCTCCTATAGGAGCTTCAAGCGGTATTGCTATAATATGGGACAAATGCAAATGGGATGGACAACTATTAGAAGCAAAAAGTAATTGGGCTGGATTATTTTGTAGGAAAGAGGAAAACATCAAAGTTGGGATTATAAATGTATATGCTCCAACTATAGTTACTCCTCGTGAAAGATGTTGGAAGGACCTTAGCATATTTTTGTCAAATACAATGATGATTCATTATGATCTATGGATTCTTGGGAGTGATTTTAATACTATTCTATCTCCTTTGGAAAAGAAGGGTGGCATTCCAGGATGGTCTAAATCAATGCAAGATTTTGCTTCATTTGTCAATTCAAATGACCTTTGAGATGTTAGTCCCTCTGTAGAAATGAAATTTAACATGTTTACACACAATTCCATTTCTACTTAAATAATTCTACAGATTTGCAGTCATTGTAGTACAACAATAATAACAACAACAATAACAGCAATAGAAGATGACAATAATTACAAGCAGTTTTATATTAACAATGGCATTTACAGTACAACATTACAATCTGTAGTCTGCAAACCCTATGCAGAATATTCTTCATGGCTGCATACAAGACTAGACTGCATCATGCCCTACACACATATGCACCAACCCTCACACGTACCAATGTTGTTCCATTAATCCATCAACCTGCATGACTCTCCTCAATGCCTTGGCAGAATGAATGAATGAACAACCATTGAACCATCTCAATGAATGAACCACTTGAATGAATGAGAGGAGGGCTTATTTATACACCCAAAAAGTAGTTACCCTCCAACTACCTCATAACTTCCCCAAATTATATTTCATATGCATTTGATCTTGCATTTACATGACATTTCCCACTAGAGGACAAACTAGTTTATGACTTATAATTTAGCCGACTTACATGACTTAATATCACTTTATTATTACGTACAATATTAAATTGCACTTTATAACATAATTAAATATATGTACACACATTTCGTCAAACACTTTGCATACACTTATAAAATAACACAAAATACCCAAAACTGGTTCACCAAATACAAACATATCAATTTGCCTGTCTACATCTATCCCCTCTAAACTGGTCGGCGTCCTCGACGACACAAGCTAAACACTGGGAATAGAAGTACTGAACAATGTAACAGAATCTCTTGTCGCGCTCCTTCCGTTTCCTCCTGTTCCATACATCTATTGCAACAACCTGCACTTCAAACTGCTGCTCACACCATCTTGTTTTCTGATTGTGCACTCCATTGGCTGCAAGCAGTTGTAACATCAACATGACCAGTATTCTCTGAATAGGCACTTCACTTTTTGCAATAAGCCATATTAGCAGCATGAGCAACATCATCAACATCATGAACATGACGGGCAACGCCCGTCGCCATCTGTGTCGTGAGTTAAGGTGGCGGGAGCCCCCTTGCAGGGTCAAGGGACAACGTCCCTTGCGGGGTCGAGGGGCAACACCCCTCGCGCGTCCCTCGACGGGGTTCGGGGCGGAGCCTCGAAACCTCAACGACAAAACCATTGAAACCATCACAATTTGAATGAAATTTTTTTTCTTGTCAACCATTTGGAAGCTTTCACTCAATCTATTAAAACTACTTCCCCTCATCTCCAATTCATTGCTTTCGTGATCCAATTGACTTCTTATTAACCTCTGACAGACATCTCCCTTGTCGGATTGTACTTCTGACGACAACTGCTCTGACTGCACTGCCTCAGACATCTTTGGCGACAATATCCATCACGACAATCCTTGACGGCTTAGTCTCTGACGGATTAGGCTAGACGGATTGAGAAGCCTGACGGGTACAATGTCTAGACGTCTAGGACAACAGGGTAGATGTCTAGGACAACAGGGTAAACGTCTAGACAGTAGACGTCTAGGACAAACAAGTAGACGTCTAGGACGACAAGGCAGAAGTCTAGACGTCTCAGAGGGGAGACTTCCTCAGACGGGTAACCTACCAGACGTGTAGGATCCTCAGACGGGTAACCTGTCAGACGTGTAGGTTCCTCAGACGGATATCTTGCCAGACGTCTAACTTCCTCAGATGGGTAACTGCCAGATAGGTAGCTACCAAACGTGTAGCTCTCAGACGTGTAGCTTTTAGACGGCTTTGCTCAGACGTATTCACGTCAGACAGGTTCTCCATAGACGGCTTCGCCTCAAACGTTTTCACCTCAGACGACTCCTGCTCAGATGTCTGCACCTCAGATGTCTTCACATTAGACGACTCCTCCTCCGCCATCTAACTGCATTCTCTAGCCGTCCTAGCCTCATCCATCTAACCGGTCTCCTGACAAAGCCCTGTCGTTTGGCGTCCTTCCTGACTGCACTTTGTCGTATGGTCTTCTTGTTGAAAGTCTCCGTCATCAATTGAAATCAGATTCACATGCTCAATTTGAATCAAGCTTATCAAGTTAACCATGTCAAGCAGGTTCACTTCCTCCAATGCAATTGGCTTCCCCCCCTCTACTTCTTGACAAGGGCAATAACTCTCCTCAGACTTTTCAAACTCTTGATGAATCACTGGTTCATCTTGCTATACAGTACTTTGACAATCACGTGCAAAATGCCCCCACAATTGGCATTACCAACATTGCACAATAGGTCTTCCCTCACTATCATACTGAATTCTCTGTCTACGAGTTCTCTGACGGTGTTATAGACTGGTTCATTAGTGGTATCTCTTCGTTGTACCATCTCCCTTGGTGTTGCATATATCTGTGGTGATCTTGCACTCTCTAAGTCATACTCGTCCTCAGAGTCATCATTTGGATCCATGTTACTATCATTATCAATTTTGACAACATAAGCTTTCTTTGAACCATCATAAGTCATATACAAATCCTTTGGGTCACAAATAAGTTCTCCTGTGTTTGTCGTGGGTTACAAATCACAAGTATCACAAATTGCATCACAATTTTCTTTTTCATTTTGATGAAGTTCACTAGTATTACAACATGCATCTTTCATCATTGGTTTTTTTACATTTGCTTCACAGGTAACATCTTTCTTGTCTTTAAGGACTTCATTAGAGAGTAATGCCATATACATTATCTTTTCTATATCAACAAGTACTGTAAAAGCACCTTGAGAGTTTTCATCTGTTTCATCAAGCTTTGAGCTTAGGTAATTACCAAGCATTGAAAATTTTTCATCTTTGGCTTCTCTCAAAATTGATTGTAAGACCCTCTTTAACTTTATTGATGTATCTTTTTGTCCTTCAATTTTTTCTATCATGCATTGTGTACAACATTTTAGTTTTTCCAAAATTTCCTTAGTCTTTTTTAGTGAAGCATCCTGAATGTTTGTTTGTTTTTCTTGAAGACATGGATTTGTTTCTCTTCTTCATTTGTTTTTGACAATCCATGTTCTTGTATCTCTGATTTTTGATTATTTATTTGTCTTTTTGCTTGCTTTTTCCTTGCCATTTTGTGTTCAAATTTTCACTTTTTGAATGTTCCTTTGATGCCAAACTCCTTTTATCTCCAAATTTCAAATAAACAATTTTAATTTGCAAATTCTTCAATCAATCAAATCTTTCAATTTTCAAATTTCTTTTGGAGTAGAAATCCTTATGACTCAAATTTTAAATAAACAATTTCTCAATCTTTTAATTTGTAAAATTAATTTTTGCAATTATGAATCTTCAAATAATCAAATTTCAATTTTCTTCAAATTGCAAAAATCAATTTGCATTTATCAATAATCAATTTTCAAATTCCAATATCCAAATTCCCCTTATAACTCCCAAATGCTTTTTCAAAAATGCTTTTTCAAATACTCGCCTTTTTTTTTTTTTGAACAATTCTTCTCCTTTATAACTTCCGTTTTACTCCCTTAATCTATATAGGATTAAAACAAACTTCACGTAAAGTGATTCTTCACTTTTAAAGTTTGTCTTATTCAAAATTTCCGCAATTAGATTTTTTTTTTAAACAACTTCTAAACCATGCGTTCTCTATAGCAAACTTAATAATTTTTCCTTTTCTAATTGTAATGTCCATAATTTGCTCTGCTGGTTATTTTATGCTTAACATTCCGTTTTGAATCACTATGATAAATTTTCAAACCGTCCGTTTAAAAAAAAAAAAAGTTCGCTCAACTTTAAAAAGTGCAACTAAGGATTAATGCACACTGACCTTACGTGGCGATTGACAATTAATTTGAGAAGACGTTACTTTCAATTCCTCCTCTGAACGCAGTCTGAAATATCCTGAGCGTTATGTCTTCTATTCTTCTGATGCATTTATGATCAACCTGAGACGTTTAATATTCCTTGCAATTCTGATATTCTCAAATGTTTAATTTTTCTCCGTTAGACTTAATATTCCTCCTCCGACGGTGTTGAGGTATATTACATTATTTGGTAGATGCTAATGTACCCCCATGTTACCTTCATGGTCCATTTATGAATAATAGATTAGGGTTGAGTCAATAGTTAAAGTGTGATTTATATTTCCTCTTTTATATAAGTGTGAATGTGCAGGAAATGCTCTAGTGTCATGTAAAGATGTAATGTGCAGGAAATGCACAAGTGTCATGTAAGTTAGAGTGCAAGTATAGGTTGAGTAAATGTGCACAAGTGTCTTGTATGTAAGAGTGCAAATATGTAATGCAAATAGATGAGGCGTGCAAGTAGAAGTGTAAGAGTCATGGCAAGTGGCAAGTAGATAAGCTAAGAGTCATGAGACTTGGCATATGGAGAGCAATAGTCAAGTATCTAAAGAGTCACATTACTATGGCTATATTATGGAGACAATGCTCCATAAGAAGATATATCGAATACAATTCATATATCTTATTATCTGATTGTAAGAGGAAGAGAAGTAATAAAGCTTGTATACATTTTGAGCAATTAATATTGTAAGTTGTTCTTCATGCATAGTACATGAATGATTCAGGCTATTTACATTCATATTTTAGTATATAAATGAATGTTATTTTATTTATTATATAAGCCTTGATATACATATTAATTTGCTCATATTATTCTACTCATCATATTATTATCTTGACCTTTATTATTGTGGCTATTTTATATTGGGACCTGTGTGATATTTTGAGATAACCTATGATATTTTGTGGTAGTATAAGGCTTAAAAAGCCGACAGATAGCCTAGTAATATATTTTTTTCAAATACTAGGTGTTGAGAAATGCTTTATCAACAATATACTTATCCATGCATACCTTTTTTCTTCAGTAAGGACTTCTTCACAGTCGGAGAATGGATCCTCGTTGTTCGGCACACTCTCGAATTCCAGATAAAAAATGAAAGACTTGCTCTTCTAGGTAATGGATGACGACGCAAACAGAAAGAAGTCCTCTTCAATAATTTATCCTTTTAAAAAAAACTTATCTCGCCCTTAAAGCTTATCTCAAAAATCACCCGAAAGAAGTCCCTAGGCCGACAACAAGAAACTTCACACAACGATTAAATAAATCACTTTCTTTTTATAAAGTGAATGAGTCGATTAAATAGATCACTTCCTGCCGATTCTATAAAGTGAATGTGCCAATTTGATAATGTGAATGCGCTGGAAAGTAACTCAACCTTTACCTGATTTTCCACTACACCATTTATGAATTTGAAACAATTAGGGTTTTTGTTATGCATTACGTATTATGAAATTTGACAACAGATATTATGACTTTTGAATCTCCTATTTTGGTTTCTTTTCATCGTCGACGTTATCTTCTTTCTGCCCTTGGCGTCTCCTTTGTTTCTCCTTGTTCACGATCTTTCACAATGTCCACAGATTCTCTCGTCTCGTCCTTTGCTCACCTTCAACTTAGACGTTATTCTCTTCTTTGCTTTCGTCAGCTCACTCTTTGGTAGGAACTTCTCTTTGGCTTCTATTCAATGTTCTGCTATAGGCTATAATTTGGTGCTTCACTGTTTTGTTTTGGAGTAAAGCTCTAGTGCTTCAGATGCTCTTCTTTCGGACGTACTACTTTCACCAATTGGGCTTGTCATCGGATGGTGACAATTGTCCCAATACCTTCACTTCAACTCTTCGTGGCTTTGATACCACTATTGGATTTTCAACCAAATTATCTCATAGGAGCCTTATCTAGGATCACGTATAAATTAGATAAATGCCACTCTTAAATAACAATGAATAACATTAACAGAATAATAGCAATATCTCACAAATATATTCAGTATCAAAAGATTACAAGATTGATTTAGAGAGATTACATTGCATAAAGATTTGTCTCCAATATATAACTTTACATGACTTTTCAGTACTCTAACTATTGCTCTCCTCAAACATCCAGGAGATGCATCCTTTCACATTCCTCATATTAAGACAAAACTCTCATCTTGCCACATATCATGTAACTCTTCATTCTCTCTCTTGACACCTTGCACTTTCTCTCATATTGACACATACATTAGATAAAATATAAATCATACTACCAAACTAATATTTACAAGGGGGGCCAAATAATGTAATACTTCCAACACCATGAAACTAACATGATTTCAGATTAGTTGGGAAGTGCGAGTCTATCCTTTTAATCAGCATGGTTTCCGTTTTGTTCTCCAACTAAATTGACTTTCTCTTGATCTTTCTTCCTTGTTTTCATGTGGAATCACTTTTACCCACTTTTTTCAATCCAACCTGCTTTACACCAAAAATCATTGGAAGTTGCTCTTTTATATATATAATTTTTTTTGCACCTTCTTTTGGGCTGCCCATTCCCCTGGCTCCATTCATACATTTTCAAGGTAGTCCTCATTAAAATATGTAGACACTTGCCTTGCCTCCTGTTGTGAGGGTGAAAATTTCGATATTTCTTTGCTGTTTTGTGTCGAAGGTTTTTCATTTGTGTTGTAAAGAGGATTAAGTATATTTGAGCTTACCTGGTTCAGGGCTAAGGAGGAGATGGTTTGAGGCTGCAAAGCATTCTTGTCCATCTTCTCTTGATCTGTTAGCGCTTAGATGATGGGTTGTTTCCCATTATTATCAGGTGTTTGCACTGCAGATTGCAAATTCTTCATTTCTATCTTGTCAATGTAGTGTTAAGGAACTTCACCATGGATCTCAAAACGATTTCTAGATTGTGGAGAGTTGTGGCTTCTTCATCCTCTACCTGCATTTCTGTCTTTATTCCTTCTAACATTGATGAAACTGTCATTATTATAGGGATTGTGATTGCTCATGTTGGCTGCTTCTATGCTTGAGGCTTGCTTTTGACATATTGCTCATTGGGATGCTGTCCTAGCTTTGTAGTCATTATTAGCTTCTTGCTTTTGTTGTTGGATATAGTTGGCCCCCATTGTATCTTGTTGGTTGTCTTCATTCCTATGGCCATTTGTCATGTTGGTTGTATTTGCCTATGCATGTAGAGGGCAATCTCAAAAGAGATTTTCATACCAAGGATACTCTCAACAATGGAAGGGCACTCCTTCATAATCAAGTGTCTGGAGCCAAATAGTTTTCATTGGGATCTTAACTGATTCTGGCAGCAATCTAGACAAGTCCAATTCTATGTTCTGGCATAGGCTGTAACTTTTTTCTTCTTGAGCGGTCTGCAAAGTCCCTAGATAATTTCCTAGTGTATTGCCTATGATCTCTAAGATTTTTTCCTTCAACAGGACTAACGGGAGTGCAAAGCATCTAATCCAGACTGGATTTTTTGATGGCAACATCTTGGTTCAATGAACTTTACATGCCACGACTTAATGAAAGACCAACTTGTTGGTAGAAGTACAGACCGCCCTGAAAGACTTGTTTGCAGTGCATTTGGTTTGTGAAATTGCCATAAAATAACCATTTGTTGTGAGAGTTTTGAGTCACCCTTTGGATGCCAAGCTTTCCTTATCCAGTCTTCTATATTTCAGAGGGTGATGCAACCCCCATGAATTTGCCTATTAGAACATGCCTCTGAAGATATAAAATATTCCTCGCTATTGCTTGAGGGTTAGTGACTATTCTCAATTTTTTTGAGCTACATGGTAAATAACCATTGATTTTACCAGAGGAAGTTACCTAGGGCATTGCTTGATATTGTTGGGACATACCTGTGAGCATTTGCTCTATTTTCAAAATTTGAGGGTGAAATTTCTTTCATACCTAGAAGCTAGAACTACTTGTCTATAAGAAGGGATGTGAGGGCTCTGTTTCCCTCCATGGTGGTCTGCCATGGGCAGGCCTGGCAGATTGAAGAAACAAGGCAGGAAAAGCCACCTCAATATCCTAAACCTTAGCAGAGCTCCATTCCTCTTCGATCCACACCAAACCAATTTTTCCTATGATTGTAAGTGTTAACGCTTTAATTACCTTGCTAATATTTCTCATATAATCAACTTGTAATCATTTCCATTTCCTCTAGCTACCATCCTAGAACTGTACGATGGGAATTGTTGATGCTTTAGTTACCTTGTTGATATTTTCCATATATTTGTCTCTAGCTTGTTTCCCAATTACCTTAATATTGACATTCCATATGAAAATAATATAATTTAGAACTGTGAAGTATTTAAACAATGATACAAATACTAATTTTGTAATACATTTCCCCACCCTTATGATCTTTACATAAATAAATTTGTTTAATGATCATGATATTATAATGTATTATGGTTAGTATAAAATATTGTTTGGGGATTCAAGGGTGCTTCCTCAAGTTTTCTACAAGCATATGCTACATCATAGTTACAAGGTGTGGGAATTTTGGTCCAAACAAAAGAGGGGGGAAGGTCTAGAGTTTTGGATTTTTCGAAAAGTTTTTCTTTGAAAACTAGAAATAATTAAAATCTTATGAATATTATAAAAATATGAAAAAATTCATCAAATGCAATGAGCTTAAGTCGTTTTAAAAAAAAACATGAATTTTCAATGCAAAGACCCATATTCAAGGTTCAAACCTTGCCAGGCGATAAATGCATAATTGCCAAAACACAATGTGGTTTTTTGAAATACTATGGTAATCTGGTCATGATGTAAGAGGGGTGGGGCCAGTTTCAATCCCAGTCAAAAAAGATGCATGCAAAATGTAGAAAACAACTATTCTACTTGGACGACAGTCTCTATCAATGGTTGTTGCTTGTACGTGTGCGTGCGTGTGTATTACTTCCAATTTCACTAAAAAAATTTGCAAATATATAAATAAACTATAAAAAAAATTGATCCCAACTGAATCAGACAGGTTTCAACTGTCCAAAAGCTTGTTTTCAACTAAATGTGGGTCAGCTTCAGCCGAACCTTCGAACTATTGTGTTGCATATTTGCTAAACTTCTAAAGTTTTCCTTTTTCTGTTTGTCTCATTAATCATATCGCCATATAGAGCTATGATTTTGTAACTTGTTGACATCCTTTTGCAGATATGATCTCAACAATGACTCTTATGGATATGTCATATCATAGTCCAGGTCTTCGATTGATTGTATTTGCTTCTGACTTGAATGGACATCCTCGTGTGAATGCCATTGGTGATATTATTCGTCTTCATCGCGTTAAGGTAACTTTGACTTAGGCCATTGCTGTGAAGAATAATATTTGTAGTTTTATGTTATTCATTCGATTGTGGTATTTGTTTATTTTTTTAGTTTCTTTTGCAATCTTGTATGTTATGGCTTCTTTAGGGTGCAAGCATTATAACATTGCATGCAATATATGCTGTATTTCTCCTCCCAAATATGGTGGGGATAGCTTTCTATTTTTATCAACTTATAAAATTTTAAATTAATAAATAACGATATTTAGGTTGCTCTTATTTATGGAGATTAGTCCTTTTTCAGGAAAAAGGAGGAAATATTTCAGTAGTATTGCACAAGGTTCAAATTATAAATATTCCATAGAGCTTATGACTATACAGTTCTGGAGGTCTACTTACACCAGATAAAATGGGTGATACCTAGCAATCTGAATACCATAACAGGCTACAAAATACCATTTTGGCCTTAACAGCCTATTGACTATGCAGGAGCACTTAAAACAATGAAAGTATTAAAAGATCTATACCCAAATAATAATCACTCAAGCACATTATGAACTACGGTGGCCATGTTCCCAACCCTTCATGTGGTCATAGATGCAATTCAGTGCCTCCTCTATCTCTTGAAGCTTTTCCTAGTTAATCATTGCCATGTGATTGACGTCTTTGTAGAAATGGAATACGACATACTGCAATGTAATCTCATTATCTATTAATATAAAGAAAAGTACACAATGGGAATAACTTACACATATAACTCAACTATCTGCAATACATCATATTTCGACAAATAACTCTACCAACAAGCAACTACTGGGATCTCCCACATAGATGCATACTAATAAACATGATGGGACCAGTAGGTGATTAGCTACATCCTACCTACCACCAAACTACTTGTATACATAAAACATTATTATACGCCCTTCCATTACATCAAATTATTATAAACACTTTGTCACGTGCACACATAACACTACATGATAAACAAGCACATATGACAACTCTTATTGGCATGTATTATCTACTCATGTGGATGCATCCATGGCACTCCTACAACATGCATTCATGCAGATGTGTCAATTCGTCTGCCTACATCTATCCCCTGCTCTAGACTTGTTGGTGTCCTTGACGACACATGAATTGAACACTAGGGATAGAAGCATTGAACAAGATTTTGGATCTCTTATTGCGCTCCTTTTGCTTTCTTTTGCTCCATACATCTTTAGCAACTGACTTCATCTCAAGTTGCTGCCATCAAAACATTATTATCCAATAGCTTGTCCCACTTCGTGCAATAGACTGCATCACCCATTAAGGAGGAAGCACCCCTTGCGGTGCAATGGTTGAATAACTAACTTATCTGAGCTGAATTTTTCTCATTAGTTGCATTTTGATGGCCTCCATGCGACCCACTTTCAACAATCAATTCATTTCCCAAATCTTCAGTTGCAATTAGACAACCTCGATGACACCCCATAGATGGTTTCCTCAAACAATATGCGTTGAATGACTGGCCTAGATCATGGTCCCTATTAGCCAGTCTTTGGAGGCAGGCATATTGACATGTCTGCGGTTAGTAAATAAGTTTTGCCATTTTGTGTTATTTTGGAGTTTGTATGCAAAGTGTTTGACGAAATGTGCGTACTTATAATAAAATTATAAAGTTGTGATGTAATATTTAATATGATAATGTGTAATGTTAAGTATTAGTATGTACGACAAAGTCATAAAGTAAGTTAGGAAATGAAATGTAAATGCAAGTCAAATGCATGTGAAATGTAACTTACGAAAATGATGGTGTGTGGGGTAGTTGGAGGGTGCAACTCCTTTCTAGTTGTATAAAATAAGACCCTTCAATCATTCATTCAAAAAATGTATCGTATGGTTTTGGTGGTGGCTGACGTATGATGGTAAAGGTTGGTGTGGTTGGTCGTAGCGTGTGGTTGCTGTTGGCTGTAGATGATTGTGGGCGTTAAGGCGATTCTGCACAAGGTTGCAGATTGTAATGCAAGTGCCATACAGGCATAAATTAATGCAATATCCACTCATATTCATCCTTCATCTATTTGCATGTATATTGTGAGTATTTTCATTTGCTGATTTCTGTAATAAACAGTTCTGTGTTGTTTCTTCCAAGTTCTGTATGCACGGTGAATGTTGCAGACGAAGGGTTGCAGTACAAGTGAAGAGCTTTGGCTGATTATTAAATATGTCATTCAATTTTTTCCTCCAAGAGTTGGAATACAAACTGCTGTTCTACTGTCTCGGATGGTTGGCCTAGATGACAGACCCTAGACGGGCTTCGTCGGCTAGATGACAGTCTCTATTGATCGCTCCTAGATGATAGTCTCCATCGGCCACTCTTGGATGACAGGCTCTGTTGGCCAAGCGATAGTGTTTGTTGGCTTCTTGTGAACAACATCCTCCATCGCCCAATTCCATTGTTTGGATGACTCAATCTTGTAGGCAGGCAAATTGATATGTCTGTTTTTAGTAAATAAGTTTTGTCATTTTGGTGTTATTTTGTAGTTGTACACAAAGTGTTTGACGAAATGTGCGTACATATATTTAATTAATGTTATAAAGTTATAAAGTCATAATTTAATATTATATGTGATAAAGTGAAATATTAGCATGTATGACAAAGTCATAAAGTGACTTATGAAATGAAATGCAAATGTAAGCTAATGCAAGTCAAATGTAATTTGGGAGAATGATGAGGTGTCAAGTAGTTAAAAGGTGCAACTAATTTTTAGTTGTATAAATATGACCCTTGCCTCATTCATTAGAAGGAAAGGGGTTGATGGAGGTATGCCGATGGTCGTGGAGTTGGCCGATGCATATGCTTGCTGTTGGCTGTAGATGTATGATTGCACCAAAGGGAGAGTGCATTGTTGTAACCAACTAAATCTGTGTGATGCTGAATGTGCAGGAAACCCTAGAATGCTATTGCCATACAAATGGTAGATTACATGCGATTGCTATACAATTGCTGTTAGCCTGTTAATATAAAATTTGCATATTTTATTTATTATTTGCTGTAATTGTACATTGCTTGTGTGTTATTTTAAAATGCTACAGATCTGGAAATGTGTTTAAGTAGAAATGGAATTGAGTTTCAGTACATTAAAAATCATTTCTACATTCTGGCACTGTTGCCTCTACGACATTGGATCAAGTATTGTGACATGGAGTTCTAAGCAACAAAATCCTTGGAAAGGAGCACAAAGACATTGATGGAATGCAACAAATAATGTAGATGAAGAAGAGAATTTATTTGTTGATGCTGATGATGAGCCATACAATGGGGCGTGTACGACTGACAAGCAAAAGGGAGGTGACAAGTAGACCGTAATGGATTTGTATAGTAGAGTGGCAGATGGTTGTACAATTGATAACCATACAAATGATTGCCATTCAAATGCATTGCTGAGTTGTTCAGTTGGTGTGCACTCTACAAAGAGAGCCTACCGTACGACTAACATGGGCTATCCAAGTAGGTGTTGTACAAATAAAGTCTGCAGTACAAATAGAATCAACTGTACAAGCCAAATTACATCTTCCATACAATTGAACATGTTGAACAACAAATTTCGTACAAGCGCAAGCAACCGTACAAATAGGTTGAAGGACCGTACAAACCAAGTTCAACCAAAGTTGACGGAAGGTGTCAGTGAGGAATTGCATGTCGAAGAAGAGTGTTTGACATCGAAACAATTGCAACTAGTGGTGCATGATCATGACGAATGTGTAAAATAAGTATTGATAAAAAAAAAAATGTAGTGGTGCATGATGGTGAGCAGGACAGAGTCCGACATCGGTGCAAATGGAAGATGGTGTCCCCAAAAGTGCGTGAGATGGGAGTCCGGCACTAGGAAAACTGCAGATTCGTGTGCTCAATGGTGAGCGGGACAAGAGTCCGACATCGGAGCAACTGCAGGTTGGAACATTGTCTAGTGAGAAGAAAGGGAGTAAAGTGGAAGAGCAATTGTAGGGTGATGTGCCTAAGGTTGTGCGTAAGGGAGAGATACACAAACAACTACTGCCAATGAAAAGCCAACCTATCAAACCGAAGGCCAATTTGGGCATATTGTGTAAATGTTCATTGTTTCATGGAGAATCAATAGACGACCCAGTTAGGCATTGGAGATATGCCGTACAATGTGGAGAGCAACTGGGCAGAACAATGAGGCAGACTAGAGGTGGTTATTCCCCCAATATTTCGTTGATATGCAATAGACTGGTATATGAAACTACTAGAGGACAAGTACCAGACGTGAAGAATTGCACGATGCATTTGTGCAAGAATTTTGGTTGTACGCTAATGAAGATGCGGTCATTATTGATTAGATTGAAACAAGGTGAGAATGAGTTTGTTCATTCCTACAATTGGAAGTTGAGTGGCTTGTTTAACCATTTGGAGAAAGACCAATAAGAGGCATTGAAGAGAATGTGGTTCATAGACGGACTTCTTCCTACGTATCAAACGAAGATGAAGATGTTCCCTCCAAGATCATACCAAGAGGCTTTGGATTATGCCTTGATTTGGGAAAGTGATGCAAAAACATCATCAAAGAATTGGCATCATGTTAATTTCGACAAATTAACTTTGACGATGAAAGTGACTATGATATTGAGGATGACTTAGACAGTAAAAGTGATGATTTTGGGCGGGAAAGTAGTTCCTCATTTGAATGTTGGAGTCAAGAAGTCAAGGAAGGAAGTGACTTCAAAGGAAAGAACGATGAATTCAAGGATGAGTGTGACTCGAAGAGTACAAGATCATCGCTACAGGTATATGTAGCACAAAGCAAGATTGTACGAAGGAGGGATGCCACTAGTGATGTGGTTTGTGACAACCATCATAGAAATAAAAGATGCAGAATACAGTATGATACTAAGGGTAGACCCATTGTACAATGTTGGCAATGCCAATTGTGGGGGCACTTTGCATGTGATTGTCAAAGTGTTGTGAGTCAAGATAAACCAATGATGCATACAGATTTCAAAGCATCGGAGAAGAGTTATCACCCTTGCTAAGAAACAGAGGAGGTGAACTTGATTTCATAGTGGAGGCAAACATCCAGTAGGTAGTCAAGGCTGTGCAAGAAATTGTAGAAGTAGTTGATGTAGACAAGGAAGAATGACAGACTCTCGTACAAGTGAACAAGGTATGGTAGAACATTGTCCAAGGCAAGTGTACCGTACAAATGAAGTGTCGTCTAACGAAGTACTGTTAAAGGAGCTGTCGTACAAATTGGGTGGCATAAAGTCTATCGTACAATTGGAGGATGTTCGAATGGAACATTTTGTCGTACACCCGAAATTGTATGTGAAACAATACAAGGAGAAATCGTACAGAGTGGAACTGTACAATGCGAAACAATACAAGGAGAAATCGTACAGAGTGGAAACGTACAATGCGAAACTATACAAGGAGAAATCGTACGGTGTGGAAACGTACAAAGTGAAATCATACACAATGGAACCATACAAAGTGAAATCGTACAGGGTGAAACCATACAAGGTGAAATTGTACAAAGAGAAATCATACAGAGTGGAACCGTACAAAGAGAAATCATACAAAGTGGAACCGTATGAAGATATATTATACAAAGAGGAATCGTACAAAGAGGAATTGTACAAGGAGGAATTGTACAAGGTGGAACTGTACAAGATGGTGTCTTACAATGACGTGTCGTACATGACCATGTCATTTTAGGAGGTGTCATACAAGGTGCTACCGTACAAGGAGAAGAATGTTCGTCAGAGGTTAAGTCAGGGCAATTCAAGGCCAAGGTGCAATCGTCTAAAGCCGGAGAGAAGTAAAGGCCAAGGTACGTGAGAAGGGTGTTGCCCCTCGACCCCACAAGGGGTTCTGCCCCTTGACCTTGCAAGGGGGCTTTCGCCCCCTTGACCCTTGACACAGGTGGTGACAGGTGTTGCCAGTCATGTTCGTCAAAATGGTCATGTTCATCATGGTCATGTAGTTGATGATGCGACTAATTGCATATTGTCTAGGGAGCAATCAAAACACAATGCGTTATGAGCAGTAGATTGAAGTGATGCCAGTTGCAAAGGACATTTGGAATAGGAGGAAGCGAAAGTAGTGTGACAATAGATTTCAATAGGTGTTCAATGCTTCTGTCACCAATGTTCAGTTCATGTGTTATCAAGGATGTCGACCGGTTTAGAGGATGGGATAGATGTAGGTAGGCAAAATTGATGTCTGTTTTTAGTAAATAAGTTTTGTCATTTTGGTGTTATTTTGTAGTTGTACACAAAGTGTTTGACAAAATGTGCGTACATATATTTAATTAATGTTATAAAGTTGTAAAGTCATAATTTAATATTATATGTGATAAAGTGAAATATTAGCATGTACGACAAAGTCATAAAGTGACTTATGAAATGAAATGCAAATGTAAGCTAATGCAAGTCAAATGTAATTTAGAGAATGATGAGGTGTCAAGTAGTTAAAGGGTGCAACTAATTTCTAGTTGTATAAATATGACCCTTGCCTCATTAATTAGAAGGAAAGGGGTTGATGGAGGTATGTCGATGGTCATGGAGTTGGCCGACGCATATGCTATCTGTTGGCTGTAGATGTACGATTGCACCAAAGGGAGAGTGTTTTGTTGTAACCAACTAAATTTGTGTAATGTTGTATGTGCATGAAACCCTAGAATGCTATTGCCATACAAATGGTAGATTGTATGCGATTGCTGTACAATAGCTGTTAATATAAAATAAGTGTATTTAATTTATTATTTGCTATTATTGTACATTGCTTGTGTTGTTATTTTTAAAGTGTTGTAGATCTACAAATGTGTTTAAGTAGAAATGGAATTGTGTTTCAGTATATTAAGAACAATTTCTACAAATCTCAGTCTCGGACAACCGACTTCCCTTATTTGATGGCAAACTATTCTCCAACGATTTCATCTAGCTCTCAGATGACAAATACTAACAATTAGATGACAATTGTGTTCAACTAAATGATTGGGACCATCTTTTGGATGACCTTCTACCATCAAATAACCACCTCTTCCTTCTAGTCAACAAGTTTCCCTCTTTATATGGTGCCTTGGTTCCTCCATACAACCCATGTTTGGTCTTAGACGACTTGCTACGATCAATGCATTCTTTGGATGGTTATGGCTCTTTCTTTGGCAATCCAGATTGTACACCTCTTAATGATGGTCTCTCCTCTCGACAATAGGCTTTCCTTCTTTGTCGGTAAGCTTCTCTTCAACGTCTGCACCCAACTCTTGGAGGACCACCTTTCTCAACCAACCAACCTTCTTTTGCTTGTCGTTGGTCAATTTGTGGTGGATGGTTTTATTTTTGTCTTGGATGGGTACATTGCACTTCAAATGATGGGACCTTCTTATTAGATGATGAATCCTCTAATTTAGACATGTGTTTGTTTTTAGACAACCCAATCCAAACCCTCTACTTTGCCAATCCAAATTTTCCCTCAAATGGCCATATGGATGGTGAAATCCTTGCGCTTTTTATTTTTCTACTCTGTGGCTGCCTGCTCAAATCAACTCCTACTTGCATTCCATGGCCATGCAATTTTCCCCTTTTGGCACTTCGGCAACGACAACCAATCCTTCGTCTCAAAATCTTTATTGGGCTTTGTGGCTTCATTTGAAATTTGTGTTTACTTCTCTATGATCTAGTTTTGCAAAACCCTTATTCATTTTTCTGCAACTAAGTGCCTTAGCTCTATCTTCACACTGGAGGAATTCTCTATGAAATGGTTGTTGTTGAATTCTTCTCTCTCCTTTTGACTAGTTTTGCTTCAACAAAACCCTAGGTTGTGCCCTTTGACACTTGGCACTTTAACTTCTACATTCAAAACTAATGGCATATCGGTTGTTGAATGCTCCTCCTTTTTGGGTCTTCAGAGAGCCAAATAGTCTTGGCAAATGGCTAGATGACCCCAACTTTAGACGGCCAGACGACCCCAACTCTAGATGGCCAGACGATCCCAACTCTAGATGGCCAGATGACCCCAACTCCGTATGGCTACATGGCCTTGCCAAACCCAACTCCGTATGGCTACATGGCCTTGCCAAACGACTAGATGGCCTTGATGTCGGACAACCTCCCTCTTTGCCATTTGCATCACTCATTCTGCTGTCTGTATCACTCCCTTCACTGTTTACACCCAACACTAGGTGAAATTCTCCGCTAGAGGCTTGCATGCACCATTCTTCCTCACTTGGATTGAGTTGCACAATAACTGCATCATCGACCATGTTGATGTGTTGTGCAACCTCCTTTGGTTACATAGTCTTAAGCAGTTGCATGGTTCTTCAAACACAATTTCAATCCAATTCACAATTTCCTTTGTTGTTTAGGGTTTTGACTCTGCTCGAGCCTTTTGAACCTTCCCCTCATTATTGGTTCATCTTGACTAGCAACACTCCAACATTCCTATGCAAAGTGCCCCAAAAAAAATCTTCGACACTACACAATGGGTCTACCTACTCAATTCAGCGTCTTCCAATACTTTGGTGGTTGTCACTATCTGCATTGTTGATGTCATTCCTCCTTGGAACATATCCTTGTTTTGCATTTACTTGTAGTGATGATTTTATGTCCATTTACATGTTCTCCATATCACATTTATTCTCAGAGTCTTTGCTCTCATCTTCAGAGTCACTTTCTTCATTTCTCGATTCCAATCTCTAGATGATGCCCTCAAATCATCCTACAGGTTAATCTTGTTCTCAAAATCATCATTGTCTCTACTAAGGCCACTCTCATTGTCGGAGCCACTTTTATCTTCATATTCGCTTTCATCTTCATTAAAATGACCCCAACATTTTAGTGATGTCTTTACATCGCTTTCCATGTTCAGGGTCCCTCAAAGGCCTCTTGACATTGGAGGGATCGCCCTGGTCTTCTTTTAATGTTCAAGGTTGGTTTTTGCATGGCGATGACTACAAAGTCCAAAATGAATGTTTGGTCCGCAATTTTCTCTTTTTGTGCAATCAAGACACCCTTCATTTCCATACCATATTGATTAGCGCCAAATAATCGAAAATTGGGTGACCATAAATATGATGCCCCCAAGTCTTTCTAGGTCTTTTTAGGCAATACATCGATACTGGAATCCTCGTCAACAAGTACTTGTGTTAGCTTGTGCTCATGCAAATCTATATGGATCAACGTTGGCTTTTTTTCGGCATCTATCATCAGCATTGTTGGGTCTATGTATTGATCATTGGGCATTTCCTTTGTTGCATTTTGGTGATGCGTCTCCGTTACCTTCTTTGTTTGCATCAATTCCCCTACCATTGCGTAGAGCTCAGGTACTACATAAAATAAACTGGACACTCTGACAGCAGAATTCATGTCCAATGTTTTGCTGCCAACTGCTTCACTAATGACTCCTTGTCAACCATGATCTTCAGCTTTTGTCTTCATTGTTTATTTTCATTTCTTTTTGATTTGTACATGTCTTCTACCATCTCTCCTTCTCCTTGGCAGGATTTGAATATTGCTCCATCTTCTTTGCTTGTGTGCACATCACTGGAAGCACATATTTCTCTTTCTCCTTCTACTAGTTCCCTTGAGGCTCTTTGATATCAATAAAAAAATACATTTTGCGAGTTGTTGGTGCTCACCTTCTTCAGACAATTAGCCTCCTTATGGTTGCCAAGATTGCACCATCGACAATGTTGTTCCCACTTCCAATAGTTGGTGCGTTCAGACAATTACATGTGAAGTGCCCTCATACTTGACATCTTCGACACTTAATGATTGGCCAGCCTTTGGAGTCGTAATGCAATCGACTGTCTCCCATTGCCACCATCGGGCCTGTTTCCAGATTGCAATTGTCTCCTTCCTTGGCGGTTATTACGATAACTGCCACTTGTTGCTCCTTGTCCACTTTTGGAAGTGTTGGGCTAAATTTTTCTTCTTTCTCCTCCTACACCATCATCGTCTGGTGCCTTGCACTTCTTAGATTAAACGGACATTCCACAATTGTATGTCTATTTCACAAACATTGCAATTGATGGCTTTTGAAGCCTTAATATTAATAAGAAACTCATAGGATAAATTCCACAAGATCAAATATATGATAGCCACAATATAGTAAGATCAATATAATGATGTAAATAAGAATAATATGAGCCAACTAATATGTAAATCAAGGCTTATAATATATCAACTAACATTCATTAATATGCAGAAATATGAATGTAATAGCCTGAATCATACATGTACAAAGCATGTAGTACAACTTATAATATTAGTTGCTCAAATGTATGCAAACTTTATTACTCCTCTCTCTCTTACAAATGTATCATAAAACTCTATTACAATAATGATAACAATGCTCCTTGTTCGCTATGTATGCTCTGACCACTACATACAATATGCTTCTCCATGGAGTAATATATAGCTATAGTAGGATGACTTTTTGGATACTTGACTCTGCCTTTCCTTATGCAAAGTCTCATGACTCTTGGCTTCTCTACTTGACACTTGCATACACAATCTTGTATGCACATCTATACATGACTCTTCACTTAGCATTCTCTAATCTAAGGACATTTGTGCACGCTTACATATAAGACATTTGTGCACATATACACACATCACACTTGCACACTTACATGACACTCATGCATTTCCTGCACATTATTATATTACATAAAATATTACTCACACTCTAATCTAAGACTTGACCCTAGTCTAATATTTACAAGGTGTACCATG
This sequence comes from Wollemia nobilis, assembly GCA_028583015.1. Lineage (NCBI taxonomy): Eukaryota > Viridiplantae > Streptophyta > Pinopsida > Araucariales > Araucariaceae > Wollemia > Wollemia nobilis. The sequence continues at coordinate 7,143,858 of JAQPPZ010000456.1, forward strand.
AAGGTACCATGGGGGTACATTAGCATGTACCAAATAATATTCTCCAACAACAATATGCTTTCTTTGGACAGTTTGTGATCATATGGCCCTCTAGCTTGCATTCCGAACACTAAATGTTCTTTTTCTCTTTATTTTTCTCAACCTTCATGCATTGATCATCCTCTCGAGGTCCTTCTGCATTGCCTGGATTGTTGCTTGAGATCATCCTGATCACTTTCTATGTCATCATCTCTATTATGACTCATACTCCCGTCACTTGTTGTTGTCGTCTTCATTTCACTTTCTAGGTTTCATGCACGATCAAATGCCTCCTAGTAGGTTGTTGGTGGAACAACCTTCATCTTCTTCTTGTATTACTACAACAACCTATCGACTGGTTTCACCTCCATATTTCTGATCAATTCCTTTAGACGATGGTTGTATGGTTTTATATTCTCATCCTTATTTTGCTTTGTGGCATATATTTCTCCGATGATTTTTGTGTCGTCTCGAAGCAATCTGATTTCTTTGTTGAATTCCATCATGAGAAGTCCCCAGTTAGTGAATGGTTCTTCTCTCTTGAAGTGCCAATCAATCGCCACTCCTTGCATTGTTGTTGGAAACAGTCGCAACCATGCATTTTCATCTATTACTTCATTTTCCTGCTATATCGTCTTACACATACCAATATGCTGCTTGGGATCTTCCTTCCCATCTCTTGTGAATTTTGGGCACTTCTACTTGTCCGTTTCTACTACAGCCATCACTACTATTGGTGGTAGTTGTTCGACGGATTCCTCACCGCTCAACGAATCCTCTTTTGATGATTGGTGTTCTGCAAGCAATCGTCGATTGCTACCTATTACACTTGTACTTCTTGATCTCCTTTGCCAATACACGAGCATTGGTTCTAGTCTTTTGAGCACAATTCCTTGCGGTTTCTTGTGTACTTGATTCTCGTCCTCCGCACCTCTAGGCACTCTCCCCCGCACTTGTGCTGGAGTTACTAGTTGATTCGTCTCGTCATGTGTAGGCTCTACGTTGGTGCCGTTTTCACCACTTGCGTGAATGTTTTCTTCAGCCCGATTCAGGTTTGCTTGTTGCACCTCCAGTTGCACGTCTTCCTTCATTGTCAAAATCAATGTTTGCAACTGCTCACTTTGGTCGCTGTCTGGATTTCCCTCCTCTTGAGGGTTCCACATGCGCTCCACTTTTAGCAATGAGACTCCAACTCTGTTGCTATCTTCTACATGTACTTATTCATTAGCAAATTGCAGTTCCTCCAATGCCAACATTTTGTGTAAAGCTTAGTTTGGGAACACCTTTCTATCTTCTTGGTCTTTGGAGTTCTCTCTTTAGTTCTCTTTTTTTTTCTCCTTTTGCTTCTCTCCTACAGTTCTTTTCTACGGGGTCTCTTTGCATTCTCAATAGAACAGAGTGCCCTAAACCTTGCAACAACACACCCTTGTATTAAACATTGTACAGAGACTTCATATTTAATAGAAGATCCTTATATTTCATAGTGCATTTGCATCATCATCTGTAACTGCTTGTATTGTTTTGTATGAGGTGCACTTCTTCATTGATTCTGAAAAAGAATCACTGTTGTGCCTTTCTTCATACAATGCAACACTCCACATAACTAGCAGGTGCAACAAACTGGTTTTGTGAATTGTTCTCCACGCCACCACATCTTGGGCCCACAGTGTGGATCAACTTGTATCGTTGAATGCACCACACTGCAATTGCTCTTGTGCCAGACTCCCGTCTTGTGCACCATGAAACGTGCAAAACTGCAGCTGCTCCGATGTCAACCTGTATTGGTTTAAAAGGTCTTTTATTCCTTTTCTTTTAATTTAAACCACAAATGTTGACCTATATTGGCAAGACATCTTGATGTCTTTAACTTCATTTGACAAGTTGCATGAATTATAGAGGATCCTGTTGATGTTCTAACTTCCAAAGACACCGGGAGTGATTTTAGAGGAACAGTTTATGTTGTATAAGCCAATGTATAGAGTGTCTTATATCCATCTTGTATAGGTACCTAATGGACACATGCCCCAATAGTTATAACATCTATTTATTCCCAATATGAATCTAATCATCAGAGTACATAGGTCATAACAAAATTGGTGCAATCTGGTATATCTATCTATCTATCTATGTATCTATATGTTAATCATGTTTTTGTTATTATCATTTTAATTGATAATACAAATATTGTTTAAATAGATCATTTGGACTTCAAATTTTCCTTAACAATTAGTTCGAATGGATTTCTTCAAGGTCGTCTGTTTTTGCATTATTGTTTATCTTGAAAGAATATGCCTTGGAATATGTCGAATTGTGCAGATACCTTGTAAAAATACCATGAGCTTTGTGCTACATATAGAATGGAAGTGGGTCCAAGAAAGATCATGAACACAACAATAATAATAATATTGAACTTTTTTTGCATAAAAGATTAAATTGACCAATTGACAATATGGTTACTCATTTCATATTTATGTATTTCAAAAGTCATTGCTCAATCCAAAAGTGTGTGTGTGTGTATTTTGTGTGTGAGATCTTAACATTGTTGTTCAAACAAGCTTAACATGACTTGTGAAAAGTCACTGTTATCACTTGCCAATGTGATCCACACGTTGGGCTTGTCCATCACACAACCTAGGCCTTGACATTGACCTCAACATAAAGCTTAGCGTTTGCTTTAGCAAGGTCATGGCCATGCTAGGAACTTGTGTCCCAATGTGGGAGAAAGAATGAAATTTGGTGTGTTGCAAGATTGTGTGGTGATGGAAGGTATTTAGGCAAGTTGGTGATAGTGTGGACAATAGGCTTTTGATCTATTGCTAGACTAGGCTGTTCAAGAAACAACCTTAGTGCCAAGGTTCCTTTAAATGTCAGAGGGCATTGCAATAGAGTTGTAAATGTGAAGGTATTTGACAATAGCCTTTACTATAAGTACTAGGGGAGAGAGACCTATATTTGAGTGGGTGACTAGTGGTTGTGATAGCATATGAGATATTAAGCCCCATTCTTAAACAAATTTTAATGTTTGTTTAAACAAAAAAGTACTAATAAATTAAACAAATAGGTATATTAGTTTTACATATCAACATATGTTATTGTAAGAAAAAATGTATTGTACATGTTTTATGTATCAGGGATCCCCAAAAAATATGCATAATGTGATTATATCCCTTCTAATTGCATGTTGGTTATGGGGATGTCAACATTGTACTTACATGGAGTTATATAGGTTTTTATATGAAATATATATTTTTTGCATAGCTACCAGGTTCGTCTGAACCTGGACCAAGAATTCGAACTGGTTCATTTTGGTTTGGTCTTGCTTTTTTCTTTATTAATTTGCAATTTTTTTAATATATTTAAACATAAAATATGGCTCATAAAATATACTTGAATGCAGAAAATATGAAAAAATCTTAATTTTTCTAGTTCCTTTTGCATATATTTATATTTTTTATAAATATATTGTATATATATAGTTATATTAGTTATCCAAACTTTTCCGGACCGAACCAGACCTCCCTGAAAAAATCGAACCTCCAAACTTTTTGGCCTTCTAAAGCTCCAAACCAAACCCTCTCTGGTAACTATGATTTTTTGGTGGATGTATGCACAACTTTTGGAGATGTCTATCTCAAAAAATTTGTCCAATCATCTATTGTATGTAATATTGACACTTTGTGAAGAACTGGTTTAAAATAGCATTTATCATGATTGAAGAATAATGAAACTAAAAATGCATTAATATAACATTACAAATGTGTTACCTTTAAATCTTCATGACATATGGTGACACCATATGATCTCGGTAAGAGTGTCAATTTTGGTGTTCAACTGCACAAGTCACCTTTAAATCTTCATGACCTTTTTTACAATTTGCACACTTGGTGCAACCTACTTTCAGGGCTATCACGTCAAATCATCCTGCAGATTTAGACTTGCTGCTGGTGCCAATTACGTTCATTCAGATCAAATGCACAATAAGTGAGAAAGCAGCTATTTTCTTTTGTCACCTTTTGCACTTGTACCAGTCATAAATCTTGGCTGGTATGAACTTGAAATTATTACAATCCTCACATATGGAGGACTTCCGTGTGTGGCACTCAAGAATAGACTGGTATTCAAAACATTCAGAATGGTCACCAATTGAGCTTAACATTTGACTTCCACATATGATTGAGAAGCCTTTTTGGCATGCCATATTTTGGACATATCTTGAAAATATTCGACTCCATGAAACCATATGACTTTTGGCATGTTGTTGAAGACTTGACATGCAATTTATGAGCTGCATGGTGGCTAACTTAGCACGTTTTGGCAGAAGGGTAGAAATTGTGAGCAAATTGGGGTTAAGAAATTCCTAATGCATTTAAGAAAACAATCACAAAGTCTTCTCAACATTTCCATTCTATGAATACCTTGTAGTTGTGATGCTTTGTGCAACAATCTCTCTCTTTGACATTTTGTCAAACACTTTCTTTGCATACTCCAGGCTTACAAACATAGCATTTTTTTATTTAGTTTAAAATATGTTGAAGCATGAAACAATTGATGTTAACTTACATTTTTTTTTATTAGATAGAAGAAGGGGTTTTGAATGGGTCCCTGAACCTTTTACAAACTAGAAGCTAAAACTTCCAAAACTAAGACCAAAATGAGAAAAACATGGAGCAGCCCCAACCAGGGAACCCAAAAGCAGAAAACAACAGTAACAAGAAGAGGTGGCAAGGAAAAGGAGATTCACTTGAAATAACAAACCCCATCAGCCCTGAAATTCTTCTTCCTCATCGGGATCATCCTCCGCCTCTACATCTTTCTGGTTTCATTGAATCCTCTCTATTATCATGGTGACCTCTTCAGCAAGCGCACTTGCCATTTTGATTGTGCTCCTTAGGGATCTCATCAGATCTTTGACCATCTTCTTGGGAGTTTTGGGAGTTCTGAGAGGATCCTGCAAAATGAGGGGCTTTCTCCCTTTACCCACAAAGGCCCTCTTAAGAAATTTGGCTTTCTTTCTTTTGGCAGTGGTAGGAGAACCCTTAGAATCTTCCGAGTCTGGGATTATGTGAGTGGCCTTATCAGTCTTTACCGCTTTTGATTTCAAACGCTTAGAGCGTCTTGCTCAATCCTCTCTACCTTTGGAGTCTCCCGGCTGCTCAACAACTCTGTAGAAATGAAATTTTACATGCTTACACGCAGTTCCATTTCTACTTAAATAATTTTACAATTCTGCAGTCATTGTAGTATAGCAATAATAACAGCAGCAATAACAGCAATAGAAGCAGCAATGGTAGATAACAGTAAATACAGGCAGTTTTATATTAACAATGGCATTTATAGTACAACATTATAGTTTCAGCATTACAATCTGCAAACCCTATGCAGAATATTCTCCATGGGTGCATACAAGACCTGACTGCATTACGCACATAGGCATCAACTCTCACACGTACCAATGCTGTTCCATTAGTCCATCAACCTGCATGACTGCCTTCAATGCCTTGGCTGAATGAATGAACCCCTGAACCACTTCAATGAATGAAAAACTTGAATGAATGAGGGGAGGGCTTATTTATACACCCAAAAAGTAGTTACCCTCCAACTACCTTATAACTTCCCCAAATTACATTTCATATGCATTTGATCTTTGCATTTACATGACATTTCCCACTAGAGGACAAACTAGTTTATAACTTGTAATTTAGCCGACATAATTGACTTACATCACTTTATTATTACGTACAATATTAAATTGCACTTTATAACATAATTAAATGTATGTATACACTTTTTGTCAAACACTTTGTGTACAATTACAAATTAACACATAATATCAAAACTGATTCACCAAATAAAGACATATCAATTTACCTGTCTACATCCATCATCTCCTCTAAATTGGTCGAAGTCCTCGACGACACGAGCTAAACACTGGGAATAGAAGTACTAAACAATGTAATAGAATCTCTTGTCATGTTCCTTCTACTTTCTCCTGTTCCATACATCTTTGGTGATAGACTTCACTTGAGACTGCTTGCAACACCTTAGTCTCTGATTGTTCATTGCACTTTTTGGAATCATCAACATCATGAACATGACGGGCAACGCCCGTTGCCATCTGTGTCGGGGGTCAAGGGGGCGGGAGCCCCCTTGCAGGGTCAAGGGACAGCATCCCTTGCGGGGTCGAGGGGCAGCCTCCCTCGCGCGTCCCCTCTCGGGGTTCGGGGCGGAGCCCCGAAATTTGAACGAGAAAACCATTGAAACCATCACAATATGAATGAAATTTTTCTCCTCAACCATTTGGAAGCTTTCACTCAACCTATTAAAACTACTTCCCCTCAGCTCCAATTCATTGCTTTCATGATCCAACTGACTTCTTATCAACCTTTGATAGACATCTCCCTTGGCGGATTGTACTTCTGACGACAACTGCTCTGATTGCACTGCCTCAGACGACATCTCTGACGACAGTGTCCATGATGACAATCCTTGACGGCTTAGTCTTTGACGAACAGGTAGACGTCTAGACAGTAGGCGTCTAGGACAACAGGGTAGATGTCTAGGGTGACAGGGTAGACATCTGGATAGTAGACGTCTAAGACAACATGGTAGACGTCTAGACAGTAGATGTCTAGGGCAACAGGGTAGGCGTTTGGACAGTAGACATCTAGGACGACAAGGTAGACATCTGGACAGTAGATATCTAGGGCAACAGGGTAGACGTCTAAACAATAGACATCTCATACGGGTAGCGTACAAGTCTAGACGGGTAAGTGTAGACGTCTCAGACGGGTAAGTGCAGACGTCATCGATGGGTTGCTACAGACGGCTAGACGTCTCAGACGGGTAGACTTTCTCAGACAGGTAACCTATTAGATGTGTAGGTTCCTCAGACGGGTAACTTGCTAGACGTGTAGGTTCCTCAGACGGGTAACTTGCCAGACTTCCTCAGACGGGTAACCTACCAGACGGGTAAAGTCTGCAGACGAGTAACTTGCTAGACGTGTAGGTTCCTCAGACGGGTAAGTGCTAGATGGGTATGTCGCAGACGGGTAGCTTACCAGACGTCTAACTTCCTCAGATGTGTAATTGCCAGACGGGTACTTGCCAGATGGGTAGGTTCCAGGCGGGTACGCCTCGGACGTGTAGCCTCCAAACGGGTAGCCTTTAGACGTGTACCCTCCAGACGACTCCTTTTCAGACGACTTTGCCTTAGACAGGTTCTCCTCAGATGGGTTCTTCTCAAACGTTGGCACCTCAGGCGGCTCCTGCTCAGACGTCTTCACTTCAGACGAGTCCTTCTTAAACGACTTCTCCTCAAACGGGTCCTCCGCAAACATCTTCACCTTAGACGGGTCCTTCTCAGATGTCTGCACCTCAAATGGCTCCTGCTCAGACGTCTAACTGCATTCTCTAGCCGTCCGAGTCTCATTCATAGGTGAGGTTTTTGCATCACTTTCCCAAGTCAAGGCATAATCCAAAGCCTCTTGGTATGATCTTGGAGGAAATGTCTTCATCTTCCTTTGATACATAGGGAGAAGTCCATCTATGAACCACATCCTCTTTGATTCCTCTGAGTGGTCTTTCTCCACATGGTCAAACAACCTACTCAACCTTCGATTGTAAGAACGAACAAACTCCTTCTCTCCTTGTATGCTATAATTTTCGTCAGTATCGTATGATTGAAATTCTTCCACAAATGCATCACGCAACTCTTCCCATGTCTTGTACTTGTTTGCTGGGAATTTTATGTACCAATCCATTGCAAATCCACGAAACGTTGCAGGAAATAATCTTCTCCAGTCTACCTCATTGTTCTGCCCTATCGCTTTCCACACCATGCGACAAATTCTCCAATGCCTAATCGGGTCTTCCTTCCCTTCTGTGAAAATTGGACACCTTAGTTTCCTTGCTTTGGTGGCTATGTTAGCCATTAGCGAGGTTCCTACGTCGTCACTTGATGAAGTACCCTCTAGAATCCTTGACTGATTCCTTCTGCTATGTTGCTCCTCGTCGAATGTTTTTATCCTAGGTACCTTATTCTCACCAAATAGTCATCTCTCGACTTCTTGTGCGTCCTCACTCCGCGACCTCCTTCGCTGGAATGTTGGTTGTGGCCCTGGTCTTTCTTCCTGAGACCTCGCGCGCTGTTGCTCTGGTGCCTGACTCCAGTCCTCTGCACTTTGCAACCTTGCTGCCGCTTTTTCAAGTGTTACCATCAACTCACCATATCCTCACACGGTTTCTACTTCAATGTCTTCCCGTACATCAACATTTTCCTTGACTCTTGGTGGTCCTTGTACCCCTTCTTCCATTCCTATCAGCAATGTTTGCCCTCTTTCTTACTCTGCTCTTGGACTCTCGTCTTCCAAACAGCTGATTGGTCTACCTATTCTGTTGCTACAAACGTCTAGACTGCAGATGTTTAGACTGGTTCTACAGACGTCTAGATTGCTTCTGCAGACGTCTAGACTGCAGACGTCTAGACTGGTGCTGCAGATGTCTGCGAATCCTCAATCTGCAAAATCTTCACTTGCATTTTTGCATCCCGTTGGCGTGCACGTCCCTTTAGACAACCCTTCATCTGCATCAACAAACAAATCTGGTGCGTCTTCACCTACGTCTTTGGCTGCACTCCATTGTTTTCGTTGCGCATCTCCCCAAGGGTTTTACTTCTCAGAACTCCATGTCACCAAATTGGACCCAACTTCGTACAAGCAACGGCGCCAGAATGTAGAAATGAAATTTTACATGCTTACACGCAGTTCCATTTCTACTTAAATAATTTTACAATTCTGCAGTCATTGTAGTATAGCAATAATAATGCACAGAACCTGCAACAGCAATAATAACAGCAGCAATAACAGCAATAGAAGCAGCAATGGCAATAGCAGCAACAATGGTAGATAACAGTAAATACAGGCAGTTTTATATTAACAATGGCATTTATAATACATCATTATAGTTTCAGCATTACAATCTGCAAACCCTATGCAGAATATTCTCCATGGCTGCATACAAGAACTGACTGCATTACGCACATAGGCATCAACTCTCACACGTACCAATGCTGTTCCATTAATCCATCAACCTGCATGACTGCCTTCAATGCCTTGGCTGAATGAATGAACCCCTGAACCACTTCAATGAATGAACAACTTGAATGAATGAGGGGAGGGCTTATTTATACACCCAAAAAGTAGTTACCCTCCAACTACCTTATAACTTCCCCAAATTACATTTCATATGCATTTGATCTTGCATTTACATGACATTTCCTACTATAGGACAAAATAGTTTATAACTTGTAATTTAGCCGACATAATTGACTTACATCACTTTATTATTACTGTTGGTCACAAATCCGCCACAGGAAAGGATTTTCGCATGTCTAAGCGCCCTAGACCTGGACCAACATTGAAAGGCCGGAGGGAAGAGATGCCCTCCGTGCCAATCTCCGGAGAAGGCCGACTCCTTTACTAAACTACCGGGGTTTCAAGATAAGAGTGCAGGAAAGAAATAAAAAGATAAGAGTGCTGGAAAGAGATTAAAAGAGTAAGGGTGCAGGAAAGAGATAAACAATGCAGAAAGGGATGGAAATAACTGGATATTGCAGTGGGAAAGAACACGCAGCACAATAACTCATCTATATCTAAACCAACAACAAATAATACAGAAGATGTAATAGAAACTAAAACTGCATATGCTTCTCTATGTATCCTCTAACCAAAATTCCAGACACATTTATCTTCCAATGCTAAAATCTAGATATCAGAATTACAACAATCAGAAAAATAAATGAAAGCATAAATACTTGCAGAGGCAGCATAAAAAGAAAGCACAGATTCAGAGCCAAGGATCTTCTATATTGATGCAGAATGTCTAGTTACAACAGCTTCTTTAGCAAAATGTTCCCCCCCTTTTTTCATTACAATGCGTGGGTTTTTATAGAGGACCCTCCCCTCTGCGCCATTAATGATCCCGGTTTACAAGAATGCTAGGGCGGATCTGGTAATGATGCTAGCCTACTTTTCACAATCGAACCCTCTTATCCAATTACCATAACTAGATACAGGGCCGCGTTAAGCGGGGAAATTCGCATTTATGAACCGCAGACCTGCTTTGGTTAGGACGCTCAGGCGGCTCCAAAAATTGCGTTGGTCATCTTCTGCAATTGAGACTTCCCATCCTATTACCATAACTAGATACCGGGTCTTTCGGGGCGAAAAAACTGCATTTATGTGCCGCACAAATGCCTTGGATAAATACCCGGCCTTGGAATGTGTGCCCCTCGGGAGGAGCGTTGTCGTCAGACTTGCCCTGGGTGGAGCTTCGCTGGATTTTTAATCAAAGCGTTGCTTCGCAATGATTTAGGGCCGAAGCGAAGACAAGGATGGTAGGTGGATCTATGATGGTTCGCTGGGAAATGGCCTTGAAAACTGCTTCGCTGGAAGATGGAGCCAAAATGCCGCTTCGCGAGAAATTTGCCCGAAGTGACTGGTTGCTGGCAACATGTTACAAAACTTTCTCCCTCCGCATTTGGACAGAAGCTTCGCAGCGATCCAGTCAGAAGGTTGCAGTTCGGGGAAGCATCGCCCGAAGTCTACTCCCTGCCTTAAACATTTTTCTATCCTTTTAGTATTGCTTCGGCAAAATAGTGCCCGAAGTGGGAGGTTCGCCGGGGGCATGGCCGAAGTAGCTGCTTCGCTAGATTGAGGCCCGAACTGGCGCCTACCTAAGTTAGAGCTTCGCTGGGAAGATGGGCCGAAGTAGCACTTCGGCCAAGATTTCAGCGAAGTAGCCTCGCCGACTTAGCACGTTCTTGCTTCGCTTGAAATTACAGCTTCGCAGCTCCTCCGCCCGAAGTGGATACTTCGGCAGTCCCATGAGCGAAGTGCCTTCTATGCCTTAGAATTTTTCAAGTTTTAGGCTGGACTCATCTGATTTCTTTTGCGAAGTTGTTCTCCTTCTTCTGCCTTCAGCGAAGCTTTCTATCTTCTCCTATTTTCTACTGGCGAAGCTCTTTCTATACATGAATTGAATATAGGGGGGCCAAAAATGGGAACCAAAATTGCTGCAATGCTATAAAATACAAGAAAAAGCAAGGGAACAAATTCATGAAAAACAAGAAAACACTTTACAGAATCATCTCAAACTTCAATTTTCTTTACCCCTCCAAGCAATGTGACAAAATTGTCAACATTCCTGGCGGCTCGCGGGGTAACGAGCTCGCCTCGGTGCACGGACCCTCAGCCTTGATCCATTGGGCCAGAGTTACCTCCGGTCCCTGCTTCGATCTGTCCTCCTTCTGGGGGTACCTCTGCGGCTATCTCTTCTTCATTTTCTTCTCCTTCATCATCGGGTGCTTGTTCTTGTTCTGGCGGTGGGGGAAGACGGTCACGGATGCGCTCCATTGTCCGGCGGATGTGAGCCCAAGCTCCCTTTTGGAATGGTTCACGATCTTGAAGGGACTTGACCAGAACGTGGAACTGATCAATTTGGCCTATGTCGGCATGCTTGGCTCGTTTGCTCAAGTCGTTCAGACAAGCTGCAATCTGGCAATATCTGAGGATAAAATCCGTGACTTGTTTTTCTGTAACAGGTTCAACCCAATTATCAATTTCCGAAGTGTCACCTTCAAAGTGGAGCCACGCGGGCTTGAGTTCTTCTTTGGACAAAAGGTTCCCGTCATCATCAGTGAAGCCCGGGAAACCCAACCGCGTGAGATCTTGAAAATACACCAACGAGGTGCGTTGTTCCTGTTCGAATATGTCCATCAGCTGTTTGGCCTTCTGAACTTTCCTCAACTTTGAGAAGAAGGCACGGACTGTGGACTGAGCGGTGGACCAATCCCTTGCTGTCCGACTCATGGCAGGCACCTGCAAATCTTGATACTTAGCGCTTTGTACCTCAAAGGCCAACTTCAGCCGGCGCCGTACTTCTTGCATCACTTCATCGACAATCGGCCCACTTTGCGAAGCTGTGCTCTGGGCTTCTGTAATGTAGGAAAGAACTGACAGGGCACTGGAGGCCCGAGATCTGAAGTTTTTTAGCAGATGCGTGCGGATGTCCTTGATCCTGCCCCTATCAAACAACTCCATATTTTCCTTTTCATACAGCTATTGCTGCATCTCCATGATTCGGGCTTCAAACTTCTTAGCCCTCTCCTCTGTTTCAGCTTGTTTTTTATCGTGGCCTCCTGCAGCATCCTGGAGCTGAGCCACTTGCTATTTTAGGGCAGTCACCTCCTGCTTCATTTGTTCGCACTGCTTTTGAGCGTCCTCCAGCTGGGCGCGGGTCTTCGCGAGATCTTCTTCCAGCTTCATGTTGGCACTCTCCACCTCGTAGCGGCGCTCATTTACTATCTTGGCGTGGCAGCGAAATGAATCAATTCTTACATGCATGGACTCCGACTCGTCATCCACGTCTAACTTCTCCAGGTCTTTGATTTTTTCATGATATGTATAATCTGAAGGTGTCATATCCTCAAGAGGCTTCTGGACTTTAGGCACCTTCTTCACCTTGTGGAGTTTCCCGTTTTTAGTGTCAAAGACAGCACACTTCTCCACTTTCGCCAAGGACCGCCCTCTTTTCTTCTTGGCCTCCTTGAGCAACTTGTCAGTATTCTGCCGGCCCTGAGCAATCTTTCCGCCAGAGGGCGTTCTTCAATCAAAGCTAACTCGTTATCCAATGATGTTGGATTGCTAGCCAAAGGGGTGAACAAATATAATGACTGATGGGAGGATGCTTCGCCCGATGGATTGGCGACGGGCGTGGTGGGGGATTCGGTGGGTAAGGGCGAAGCAACGGGTTGTGCCATCGTGACTGGACTGTTGGGGTTTGGGAGCGAAGAGTCGCCCCCGGGCTGTTCGGATGGTGCGAGGTGGGTGTGAGTGGGTAATGGTATGTTGGTGGTGCCCCGACCAAGTGACGCGGACGATGTAGAGGCATTGGGGACATCAGCGAAGGTGCCAGACATGGCCTGTACAAATGGAATGGTGGCGGCAATTGAAATGGTGTCAACTGGTGGTCGCGAAGCTTCAATAGAAGCTGTGGTTTGCGGGGGATTGCTTGCATACAAGGGGGACACTAAAGGCCTTTCGGCCGGGGCAACTACAGATGCAATTTCAGAAGCAGGAGAAGGGGAAAGGGGGCGCGTACCTTCGTGCTCTGCTGTGAGAGCAGTAGAATCGAAGTCCTGCGTGTTGGGCCCTTGGCCGCTTTCCTCCTCTGTTCTTCCAGTATCTTCAATCTCCTTTTCTCCTACTTCTCCTTCTTCTTGGAGGAGTTCCTCCATATCAATAGCATCAACATCAACGATCTCCTTTTCCTTTTGTGGCGGAGGCTCGGGTGCTGCCTCGCTAGCATTCCTTTCAACTGAGCTTTCAGAAGGCTGTCCACTAGCAGAACCTGAGGGTTTGGTGCGAGGCCGCTTCGGATGTGGAGGGGGCATTTGAGCTTCATCGGCCTTCTTCCTCTTCTTGTTTTCCTTCTTCTCCAACTGCTGCGCATCTTTCTCCGGCTTGGCAGGATCATGCTGTGCCCCCGTCGGTTCTTCTTCTTCCTCCTGCTCTGGCACTTCCTCAACCCTTCTTGGGCTCTCACCTGAGCCAGGAATGCTAGGGGGTACGAAGTCCGCGAAGGAGATAGGTTGCCAAGAATCAACATGGGCATCATAGAATATGTAGAAATCTCTATCCATTTGGAGAAGACCACTCGATTTCTGCTTCCGGCGGTGGACTCTCATTATCCACCATTCCCTCAACTTCTCTTCGCGCCACCCTTTCAACTCTTCCTTCAACTCTTCTTTCATTTTTCTCCAAAATGCTGCGTCGGGATCCGGAAACAGGTGCTAGGCAGGGACGTATTCGGCCTCAATTGGGTAAAAATCATGCCACGGGGGCAGAGCTTGCATGCGTTCAATGTGCCATTCCAAATCCCTCCCGTTCGGGTTGTTGCGTTGTTCAACTATCTCTGGGTGGGGGCAGTTGTGAAAATTTTTGAACCTGAGGAAATCCCTCATTACTCCCAGGGGATCGTAGAACCATCGTTGGGGAATCTCCAGTAGGCCGAAGTCGCCGAGTTTCACCTCAAGGTGAGCATACTGTTTTATAGCAAAGACTTCAATGACCCCCATTTTAAAAGGGAAGTCGCATGTAGGTCCCCATTTCCGGCCGTGGCCATAGATTGCATTCGTGAAATCGCTCTGGCGAGCGACTTCCAGCGAAAACTGATACTCAGAAGTATAAAAGGGCAGCAGGAAGGGTTTACCTGTAAACCCGAAAATACGAACTACGAGCCCTTGTGTCAATTGAAAAACATCGCCCTTCCTTCCGTTGACAATTCTATCTCTGAGAATCGCGGGTACCCGAGGGCAAGAGCCGCGCATGAGCTGCAAGGCGCGTCCCAGGAACTGTTGATTAAAAACATAATATGATTCGGTCTTCGCCAGAAGAGAAGTCCACTGGTAGACCGGCTGCGGAGCTCCATCCTTGTCAACATAGCTGACAACAATGTGCGGAAAACGATCTTGAGTATGATAAAAGAAAAGCCAAATTAGAAAAGAACACGGCCCGAAGTACTGGTCTGGCCCCGAATTCTTCAAATTCGTCAGCCGAGTGTGCAGGGTTCGAGCCACCCATTCCGCCCAGTCGAAAAACATTGGATTGACGTGCGGTCTGGACGGGTCAGGGGCATAAAATTCTCCGTGGGAAACACATTCTGCGAGCGCCACCTGCCAGGGATACACAACAGCGTCAGAAGACAGGCCCGCCACCCATGCAAGGATGGAGAAAATGTCCGGGTATTTGAAATCGCCGAGGCGCAGAGGCATCTGCGGCAATTTGCCGGAAGGGAGCCCGACATTCAACTGTTCCCCTAAGAACTTTATTATGTTTGGGGAGGGGGTAAATCTTCCCGTCTGCTCACTCATATTGACATTTCGGACCGTATACCCCTTGGGTGGCTCCTGACGAGGGGCGAATGCCTCCTGTACGTCATCTTTATAAATTGAAAACAAATTATTTCCCTCAGCATCTCGGACCTGCCTAGTCAGAGGCTGGTAATTTTGGGCGATAGCGTAGACAAGCTCGGGACAGTGGTGCACCGGAGGACACAGGTACCAGTACAGCTGCGAATAATAAGCTACGGCCCGTTTGTGCTCTGCAGAGAGTCTACTCTTCATAAAATCAATGGTTTGCCTGAGTTCGGCAACACTCTTGGTGAGCACAGTGTCCTTGATGTTTTCCCACCCATCAATGGGCGGTTCTACGGGCTCCTCTTCTGAATCCTCCTCTTCCTCCAGAACTTGTTTCTCCGGGCGGACGTTAAGGTCGACCTTCTTAGGTCTGTGTTTCTTTTCCTCCTTCGACTTCTTAATCTTTTCTGCGCCTGCCTCCTCGGGCGCCTTCTTCTTCTCTTTAGAAGTTTTCCTCCCCATTACGGTCTGCAGAACGTAGCAGAGTTACAACACTCGAAAAGGCGGAGTGGCAGGAGTGCAGCAGAGTCTCGACTAGGGTTTCAATAGCTCGTAAGCTCTCTGCTAAGCATTAACCAGTAGGCAAATAAATTTGTCGAAGGCACTCGGCTTTTATAGGCAAAAGCTGAGACTGCTTCTATTAATGGCGCCCGCTGGAATTAAATGCATGAATCGGGCCGAAGGGGATCGCACTATTCTCTGATTGGTTCCCCGGCGCCGTTTACGAGGACCGAGGTACTTCGAAGATCTTACCCTGCTTTGAAACCTTAAATTTTTGTTGTCTTGCACCTGGGCACGAACCTCTAGTCTAACTAAATTCCCTTGGGATGTGTGCCGCCACCTTTGCATTAATTCCGTGTGCTTCGGACGTTTAACTTAGGCCGCCAATTGGCACGCGCCCCAAGGCACGTTTTAAATGCAATTGCTCCTTTTTACGGTTCAACTTGGGTACTTCGGATGAAAATCGGGCGAAGTTCCACTGCGGCTTTCCTTTTTCCCGAAGCGGGTGAGCATGTGTTTTTGTTGCTTCGCTGGAACTGGAGGCGATCAAGCAGTTCGGCGTGCTTTTTGCCCGAAGCGGACCTTGTCCATAAAAGTTAGAGAAGTAAAAATTCTCCGAACCTACTTCTTTAGACGACTTACAACTTTCTATTATTCCTTTGCAGATGTTACTTCGTTGAATTTTGGAGCGAACCAAAAATTTGAATTTTCTTCGGCCCAAAGCGGGTTTTTTAATAGCAAAGTGATTGCTTATGTCTTGGTATACTTTGGCGGATGACTGCTTCACCCGAAATGGGCCCCGAAGTGGAGGTTCAGCCACCTTCTAGGCGAAGTGTCTACTTCGCACATTATGAAAAGAGGTGGTTCGCCAAATTGCGTCTGAAGCGGACGCTTCGCCAGAGTCAAACCCGAACTTAGCGCCTTCCTGGGGATGGTTCGCTAGGGACATTGGCCGAAGTGCTACTTCGGCAACTTTCTGGGCGAAGTGATTCAGGCTCCTTAAACTTTCTTCTTCATAGGCACAGGGAGGTTCGCTGGAGTTGAGGCCGAGGTTGTGGTTCGGCGTTTTCAAGACCCGAAGCGGCCGATTTTGGAGATTTTGGCCGAACTGACCCTTAAGTCAATTCCTTTCAGCGAAGCTGCCTATTGACCTGTTCTTGATCGAAGTTGCCCCTTCTTGCCCTCTTCCTTCGGTTATGGGCTATGCGAACCTTCTCTTGGTGTTGGAAAATCAGCGAAGCGCTGCCTCCATGGCATGAAGCCTGTCTTGACACCGTCCTATTCCGGAGATAGTCCTTTGACACTATTTCCCTTAGTTTGCTTCATCGGCATTGAGGTGCGTCGCAGCTTACTCTCTGGTGACGACTGCTTCGCTTGGAAAATTGCCGAAGTGCCTTGTTGTGCTTAGATATAGGGCAATCCTTAGTTGTCTTGGACTGGGGTTGGTTTGTCTTGCAGCAAAAGCTGCGAATCTACCCTAAATTCGTTGCTAATTCTGGAAGGCCTTAAAATAAAATATGTACATGCAAGAAACGAGAAAAAGACATTATATACAGGGGCAAAATTTTCTGGGTACCTTCTTAATGATAGTAGGCCTTCAGATGAAGACCATTGACCGGGATGGGCAGAATCTGGCCGGTCATGTCCTTCAGGATGAAAGAGTTGGCTTGATTGACCTGCGAGATTTCGAACGGTCCTTCCCAGAAGGCATCAAATTTGTCATGGTTGCCTGGCTTGATCTTCCACGAGTCCCATTTCCATACTAGGTCACCGACTTTGAAAGTACGGGCAGTGGACTTCTTCTTGAACCAATTTCGGGTGGTCTCCGTGTGTTTCATGAAAACTTCGTAGGCCTTTTCTCGGTCCTCTTCAAGCTGCAGCAGTTGAGCTAATCTGGCTTCCATGGGATCCAATTCCCCTCTTTCGTCACCTAACATCCAAAGTGCAGGAATTTCCATGTGAGTCGGCAAGACAACTTCTTTGCCATAGACTAGGGCGTAAGGCGAAGTCTTGATTGATTTTTTGACAGAAATCCGATCGGCCCATAGCGCTTGGTCCAGGAGTAAGTGCCAGGTCCTCTTGTTTCTTTCCAGAAGCTTTTTTATGATCTTCAGCAGGTTTTTATTTGTTGATTCTGCTAATCCATTGCCCTGCGGATAGTAATTTGAAGTGGCCTTGAGATAAATTCCATACTTGCAGGCAAATTCATTAATTTTGGCACCTATGAATCCTGGGCCATTATCTGTCACTATTGCTTCTGGAACCCCGAAGCGGGTGATTAAACCTTCTAGAAACGCGATGACCGTTTCTTGATCAGCATGTTTCGTGGGTATTGCTTCGGCCCATCTGGTGAAATAGTCTGTTGCGGTCAAGATGAACTTGTGTCCCGCTGATGAATTTGGCGATATCACCCCTACGAAATCTAACCCCCATTGCTGGAAAGGTGCTTCAACTTGTATTGGTTGTAAGGGCATTGGGGCATTTTTACTTCGGCCGACGAACCTTTGGCATTGTTCACACTTTCGGCAAACCGCGAAAGCGTCGGCGAAGAGAGTAGGCCAATAGTAGCCTGCCCTGATTATTTTTAAGGCTGTTGACCTTCCTGCGAAGTGGCCTCCTGATAACCCGGAGTGAAACTCGCCGAGGACTTTTCCCTTATCATCTCCTCTGATGCATCTTAGAAGAACGCCATCAATATTTCTGAAGAATAGTCCTTCGGGGCGTAAGACATAACGGAGGGATTGCATCCTGAACCGTCTTCGTTGCGAGGCGTTTAAGTGCTCGGGACATCTCCCAGTGTTGAAGTACCTGATGATTTCATCGGTCCAATCTTCTTCGTCGGTAGATTGATAGGCGAAGTTGTTCTCTGCCACTGGATCGTCCCATTGGCATGCTATTACTTCGGCAGCTATGCTCTTCGCTAGCTCCTGACACAAGGCTCGACCGCGAACCAATTTGGTGGGCCGGATTTCGATATCAAACTCCTGGATTTTATTCACCCAACCAGCTCTTTTGCTGCCCATTTCTCCTTGGATAATGAAGCTTCGCACATCCGGGTGAATAACATACACCGTGGTTCTGCTTTGGGAGACGAAGTGCCTGAACTTCCTTAGCGACTTCATGACCGCATGCACTTGCCGTTCTATAAAATTGTATCTCTCTTCGTGAGGTTGGATTACTTGACTTAAGAAGGCAATTGGGCGTTCCTCACCATCTTCCCCTTTTTGTGTCAAGACCGCTGCGTAGCTCTCGGGTTCCCCGACTGCGTAAAGAATAAAATCCTTACTGTAATCTGGATTAATCAGCACGGGAGCCTGGGCAATTCTGGCTTTAATCTCTTCAAATGCCTTTCTCCTTTCTTCAGTCCAGATGAACTCAGCATTTTTCTTTAAGAGCTCAGACATTGGTTTGATGACTTGAGCGAAGTCTGGGATAAACTTCCTCACGAAGTTAATTTGGCCGAAGAATGACTGCAGCCCTTTTTTGTTCGTTGGGAGTGGGAGCTTGAGGAGTGCTTCGGCTCTGTCAGGATCAATAGCAAGACCCCTTTCTGATATAACATGGCCTAGCAGTTTTCCTTCCTTCACCGCGAAGATGGATTTCTTCGGATTGATTGAAATGCCGAATTCTCTGCACCTCTCGAATATCTGCTGTAAGTGGGAGGTGTGATCTTCCCTCTTATGAGAAAATACAGTCATATCATCTAAATAGATAACAATGACTTTGTTCAATAGTTCGTTGAACGCTGAGTCCATGGCCCTCTGGAATGTAGCTCCTGCATTTGAAAGGCCGAACGACATTCGCTGGTAAGCGAACGTTCCCCACTTGGTGGTAAACGCCGTCTTGTGCTGGTCTTCGTCCCTAACCCAGATCTGATTGTACCCCGAGAAACCATCCAGGAGAGAGAAGCGTTGTGCTCCTGCTACAACATGGAGTATCTGGTCAATTTGTGGGAGCGGGTAATGATCTTTCAAGGAGGCCTGATTCAAATTGCGGAAGTCTACGCACAGGCGGATATCTCCGTTCTTCTTCCTGACAGGGACCAGATTTGCGACCCAAGAAGAATGCTTTATTGGGTAAATAATTTTGGCCTCAAGCATCTTCAAGAGTTCGGCCTTCATCAAGACTTCGATCTTTGGATTAACCGGCCTCTGCTTTTGTCTGCAGGGCCTAACTCCTTGTAATTCGATTGTATGTTGAATAATGCCTCGGTCATAGCCCTTCAAGTCTTGGTAACACCACGCCACGATGTCTAGGTACCTTTTGCATAAAGACCGAATCTGCTCAAGTTCTGTTGAAGTGCAATCTGTTCCGACCTTTATCACTTTGCCTGGTTCGAGCTCAAGGTCTTGGTACTGTCTTGCGTCCACCTTGATCCTGTGGGAAATCGCCCTGTCATTCTGGTCGAACAGGCTTTCCAGAGTAATTAATCCTTTCGGAACGTGATTGTTCTTCAGCTGTATTAGCCCTTCGTACTCTTCATCTTCAGGATTCCTCCCTTCAACGGTGGCTGCCTCTTGAACCAGGAAGTTAACAATTTGCTCATCGCTATCAAAGACTTGCCAGTGAGTGTCCTTGTCGGGCACAGATGGCCTATAGACAGTCCTTACTGCCTTGGGCTTATGCACCATTTCATCGGCTGGGGAGTATCTGGCTCCAATGGATGCTAAAATATCAGCATGCCTATTTTTCTCTCGTGGAATGGACTGAACGTTGAGCGATTCAAAATGCTCCAACAGGTCCCAAACCCTGTTGCGATATGCCTTAAGGTAGTGCTTCTTGGAGGTGCACTTGTTGGTGATTTGGTTGCAAACCAGTTCTGAATCGCCGAAGATCTGGAGATGCTTGATACCCAACTTCTCGGCTTTCTTCAGCCCCAAGCATAAAGCTTCATACTCGGCTGCATTGTTGGTACAACTCCAGGCAAGCCGGTAGCAGTAGTCCTTTTGTTCGCCGGATGGTGACACCAGGAGCACTCCTGCTCCGGCTCCGTTTTTACATCGGGCACCATCGAAGAACAACTTCCACAATTCCTCTCGGGAAACTTCCTTATTCCCCTGCATTGGCTCCGTGGACCTTTCGGACTTAGTGATGGAATAGCATCCCATCTCTGTTTCAATCATAGCATTAAAATCCGTCAATGAGAACTCGTCCTCGGTGCACAGCTCGCCCAAGACTTCTTCTACTAGGTCCACCTGCTCTGACTCTTCGGTCATCAAGTGGACTGAATCATTATGTTCTCCTTCCTCGGCCATCTCTTTCTCCTTCTCGTTGTAAATCTTGACTTTTCTTCCCTTAAATGGAACTTCCAGGTGTGAATAATCCATGGAAAGGTAACCGCCGAGCTTAGTCGTGAACTCCCTCGATAGGCACATGCTGAAATATGGTTCGAGATCAACAACTACTACCTCTTGTATTACTACAATTTGAGGTGCCTTGTGCAGCCGAATAGGTATATCCTTGATCACACCGACTGTCTTTACGGGAGTACCATCCAGCTGAAGCACGCCATGGCTACTTCGCGTGTATTCCATACCTATTTCCTCGCAAACAGCCTTCGGCATGACTGTGGTTGCGGCACCGGAGTCAATCATACAATTGTGAACAATGTATCCTTCCATCTGCAGAGTCAGATAAAATGGAGGAGGCCTGTTTTTTCCTGTGATCGAAGTGGGCAAGGGCTGAGCTAGGACAGGTTGCGTCGACTTTCCTGCTTTTGCTGATTTTAGCGATTCTTGCAGCAGGTCCACTTGTCCTGGGAGTTGCAGGGCGTCATATAAACTGATCCTGGCGGGAGTCTTCTTTAACTCCTCCACGATATTGTATGTCGCAGCAGCGGGTTTCTCTGGTTCTTTCGCTGCCTCGTACTTAGTGCGATATTGTTGTGTGGCCTCGACTCTTTGCCGTTTTGTCAGCGAAGGGTACTTCAATTTTTCTCTAGCCTGCTCCTTGGTCTCGGCTTGTAGTGGAGCTGTAGTGGTTTGTTGAGGTTTTTCCTTCACAGGTGGCGGCTGAGGAGCTTTGTCAGGAGCCTTGATAGATGGTTGTTCCTTTTCACGGCGGGTATACACCTTCAAGGGGCCCATTTGGGCTGTATCTACTTCGATTGGTTTCTTCCCACCCTTGGTGAGGACCGAAACTTGCTCTTCCTCTGCGATCACTAAATTCTGATCTGCCTCCATAATCATGTTAACCTGGCCGCCAGTAGCGCTGCTTGTTAGCGTTTGGAAATAATGTTGATGCAACATGCAAGTGCCCTCTTCATGTGGGTCGTTGCAGGTGGAACACCAGTGCACATAATCGGAAGTGCTTGGCTCCTCACTGATGGCGGCGTTCCTCGCAGGAGGTCTGCCTGACTGGGCTGCCTGGTCCTTTGTAAGCGCTGGTGGAGGATAGGGTCTTCTCGGCAGAAATTCCTGTTGTGCTTGTTTCTTTTTCATGACGGCCATATCATTTGATAATGTTCGCACAGTAGAATTCAAGGACTGAACTTCCTGTAACAACTTAGCTTGCACGTCTACGGCTGCAGGGGCCGATACTGCCGGAGGTGGCAACGGAGCTATTGTTGGGACTGGGGGCAAGGCAGGGTACTGGGGCGGCGCTGGTAATGTCGGGAATGGCGGAGGAACTGTAGGTTGTGGTGCCGAGGGTGTGGGGAAATGTATTTGTGGAGCAGTGAACTGGGACACCGTCGGGTTCGGATTCCAAGGTGGAATCGGGTTTGTGGGAGACGTCGAAGTCTGTGCAGCAGCGCTGGGGTATTGTGATTGGGGGAAATCCGGAAATATAGGCATCGACATCCTCGGAGGGAGTTTACCGATGGCGATCAAATCTATTTCTGCCTTTTGGGCCAGCTCATATAGCTCGGGGAATGTATTAACGTTTGAGAACCTCATCACCATGCTGATATCGGAGTTGAAGGCCCTAAGGTAATAATATGCCGCTTGTTCGGCTGTTGGCCGCAAGCCGGCAGGTACCCTCTGCCAGGTTCGGGCGAACCTTACATTAAAATCGGATATTTCTTCTTGAGGGTGTCTTTGGATTGAGGTGAACTGGTGCAGGAGGGAGGAAGGATCGGCAGATTCATTAAATCCTCTCATCAGTTGTCCGGCTAACTGGTCCCATCCCGTGATGGTGCCTGGTGGTAGAGATCTATACCAGTAGAGGAGTTTCCCTCGGAGGGACAGAATTAACAGCCGAACCATAACCTCTTCTTCTGTGATACTATGGAGTGCAGCCAGGGAAGCAATGTCCTGGATGTGTTTGTAGGCTGTCTTCCCCGTTCCATCGAACGTAGGTATTGACTTTAGAGCAGCAGGTGGAATTTGCCCTTGCCCAGCTAAATTTAGTGGCCCAGCGGAATTCCAGGCTGGGAACAACCTAGGCGGAGGCGGAGGCGGCGGTTGTTGTTGTTGTTGTTGTTGTTGTTGTTGTTGATGAGCCATATTTGCACCTAGGTTTGGCTGATAAGGGGTAAGCAACAGCTGATTCGGTATAACCGAAGTTCCCGAAGTGCTTTGGTGATCTGGAGAGTTCGGGGGGTTAGGAGGGAGACTAGTCGCGGTGCTGTCCGAAGTCGGACCTTGTTCGTCAAAGACAACCTCTTGCGATGACCCTTCGTTGAGAGGTAGATCTGGCCTGACTAACCTAGGACGTTCCCCGAAGGCGTCAATGTCGAGCTCAAAGAACTCGGTCTCTTCTCCAGAGTTCCTAACTCTCCATCTTGTATGCATGAAGGTACGGATATTTCAGTACCGGTCTCTAAGGCTTACGATTTTCACGTTGAACAGAGTCGCCAGTTGCTCGAGTCTTACAGTACTGAGATGAGCATCAACTCTCAATACCACTCAGAAGGTGAGACTGACCAGGTCCCACCGGGCGTGCCAGAAACTGTTGGTCACAAATCCGCCACAGGAAAGGATTTTCGTATGTCTAAGCGCCCTAGACCTGGACCAACATTGAAAGGCCGGAGGGAAGAGATGCCCTCCGTGCCAATCTCCGGAGAAGGCCGGCTCCTATACTAAACTACCGGGGTTTCAAGATAAGAGTGCAGGAAAGAAATAAAAAGATAAGAGTGCTGGAAAGAGATTAAAAGAGTGAGGGTGCAGGAAAGAGATAAACAATGCAGAAAGGGATGGAAATAACTGGATATTGCAGTGGGAAAGAACACGCAACACAATAACTCATCTATATCTAAACCAACAACAAATAATACAGAAGATGTAACAGAAACTAAAACTGCATATGCTTCTCTATGTATCCTCTAACCAAAATTCCAGACACATTTATCTTCCAATGCTAAAATCCAGATATCAGAATTACAGCAATCAGAAAAATAAATGAAAGCAGAAATACTTGCCAGAGGCAGCATAAAAAGAAAGCACAGATTCAGAGCCAAGGATCTTCTATATTGATGCAGAATGTCTAGTTACAACAGCTTCTTTAGCAAAATGTTCCCCCCCTTTTTCATTACAATGCGTGGGTTTTTATAGAGGACCCTCCCTCTGCGCCATTAATGATCCCGGTTTACAAAAATGCTAGGGCAGATCTGGTAATGATGCTAGCCTACTCTTCACAATCGAACCCTCTTATCCAATTACCATAACTAGATACAGGGCCGCGTTAAGCGGGGAAATTCGCATTTATGAACCGCAGACCTGCTTTGGTTAGGACGCTCAGGCGGCTCCAAAAGTTGCGCTGGCCATCTTTTGCAATTGAGACTTCCCATCCTATTACCATAACTAGATACCGGGTCTTTCGGGCGAAAAAACTGCATTTATGTGCCGCACAAATGCCTTGGATAAATACCCGGCCTTGGAATGTGTGCCCCTTGGGAGGAGCGTTGTCGTCAGACTTGCCCTGGGTGGAGCTTCGCTGGATTTTCAATCAAAGCGTTGCTTCGCAATGAGTTAGAGCCGAAGCGAAGACCAGGATGGTAGGTGAATCTATGATGGTTCGCTGGAAAATGGCCTTGAAAACCGCTTTGTTCGAGAGATGGGGCCAAAATGCTGCTTCGGCGAGGAATTTGCCCGAAGTGACTGGCTGCTGGCAACATGTTACAAAACTTTCTCCCTCCGCATTTGGATAGAAGCTTCGCAGCGATCCAGTCAGAAGGTGGCAGTTCGGGGGAGCATCGCCCGAAGTTTACTCCCTGCCTTAAACATTTTCTATCCTTTTAGTAGTGCTTCGGCAAAACGGTGCCCGAAGTGGGAGGTTCGCCGGGGGCATGGCCGAAGTAGCTGCTTCGCTAGACTGAGGCCCGAACTGGTGCCTACCTAAGTGAGAGCTTCGCTGGGAAGATGGGCCGAAGTAGCACTTCGGCCAAGATTTCAGCGAAGTAACCTCGCCGACTTAGCACGTTCTTGCTTCGCTTGAAATTACAGCTTCGCAGCTCCTCCGCCCGAAGTGGATACTTCGGCAGTCCCATGAGCGAAGTGCCTTCTATGCCTTAGAATTTTTCAAGTTTTAGGCTGGACTCATCTGATTTCTTTTGCGAAGCTGTTCTTCTTTCTCTGCCTTCAGCGAAGCTTTCTATCTTCTCCTATTTTCTACTGGCGAAGCTCTTTCTATACATGAATTGAATATAGGGGGGGCCAAAAATGGGAACCAAAATTGCTGCAATGCTATAAAATACAAGAAAAAGCAAGGGAACAAATTCATGAAAAACAAGAAAACACTTTACAGAATCATCTCAAACTTCAATTTTCTTTACCCCTCCAAGCAATGTGACAAAATTGTCAACAATTACGTACAATATTAAATTGCACTTTATAACATAATTAAATGTATGTACGCACTTTTTGTAAAACTCTTTGTGTACAATTACAAAATAACACATAATACCAAAACTGATTTAGGAAACAAAGACATATCAATTTGCCTGTCTACAAACTCCACCTGGTTCCTTCTTAATTTCGGTCTCCTCTTCAACAGGTGAAGCTTTATTCTCAAAAAGGATATGGCCTGAAGGATTTGGGGAGGGGGTTTTAAGATTTTTGTTCTTCGATTGTTAGGAGACGCAACATTCTTGGCAGCTTCAAAGGGACTTCTGACCAAGGCTTGGCTTATACCCTCCACCTTGTCACCTTTTTTGGCCACGATCTTGAAAATCATTTTCAGCAGCCCTTGATGCAGCGGATTTGTCAAATCTCCTTTTTGGACCTGCAACATCGTCTTTTCCAGAGTTTGTACAAGAAAGCTAGAATATTCATTCTCTTTTTACGATGCAGGTGGTTCAAGAAGGCAAAGTGGAACCTCCTAACAATTGCGAAGTGAGTGTCGAGGGTGAAGTACTTCATGATCACCATGGTCACCCTATCCCACAGGGTCTTGAGGGATTCTCGCAGGATCCTATTTTGATATCTTTCCGAAATTTCTCCTTTCCCCTTGAAAATCTTGAGCTCCTTGGCAAGCAAGTGCTTCTCCCTATTTATGCATTCTCCAGCAATGAGCAACCCAATAACTTCAGAGATTAGAGGGATAGTAATGCTAAATTCCAGGATTTCTACTTTGACACTACCTTCTTTACCAGAGGGGGCCAATTGGAGGGAAAGCTCCCGATCGAATCCACTGAATTTCTTCAAGAAGTTGAGGAGACCACCTTTCTCCATGATTTCCTTGACTTCATTATCCAAAGAAACGGTTGAAGATTCCACCCTTTTCAGTTCTCCAGTCATGGTCTGCTTCCATGCCCTGTGATTGCTTCTGAAGACCACAAAAATATTGTCGGACAAGACAACTCTTGAGGGATAAGAAAACCAAAGGCACCCCCGATTGAAACTGAAATTAACCACGCCTTTCCAAAGAACATCCAATGACCAACGTCCAAAAGTTTCCTTGAACAAAGAAGGGTGCGCTTCCCAAACTTGCTTAGTTCTCTTGAAAAACTCTGCAGCCATCTCGAAAAAAACCATGATCTTGAGCGTAGTGTTCTCTGCCAATAGGCCAGCAGGGTGGTACATCTTGAAAACGTGGAATCGATGATAACAAGGGGTAAAACATGATTACCATGTGTGTTAAGATAGAAAGAGTTGGGAATCGCAAGGTTGGCACGGGCGTTGCTAGGAAAGAAAGCACTGTACATAATCGGAGGTTACCACCTCACCTCATGATACCCACGACCGAAATTTAAGCAAAAATCTGCTTGGGAAGCCACGATTTTGCAAATCGTGTGATTGTAGCTGGAATAGGGAGCTATGTAACACACCTTACCGAGCAACTGATACTGACCAAGGTGCCACGTGGAGGCCGATAGGGGAGAGAAGGGCATCCCCTTCCACTTCACATGGACTGTGCTAGAATAGAAGGTACTGCACGAATTCAAAGGCTGCCACCTCCCCTTATGATACCCATGCCCGAGACTTGAGCAAAAATCCGAGTGGTATGTTAACATTTTGTAAATCATGTGACTATATCTTGAACGGGGAGCTAAGTGACACACCTTGCCGAGCAACTGATCCTGACGCAGCTGCCATGTGGAGGCCGAATGGGGAAAATAGGACCTCCATTTCACACCCATGTGGTAAACAAAGGGATTTGCCTGGAGCATCACTACGAAAACCAAAAAGAGAGAGGACCCCTTTTTCCTTTTAAGATTTCTAAAATAAATGGTATTAAGACCCATCAAGAAAGTGTTCTGCTGTCGCCAAGTATTAAAATTCCAGACCAAAATCTTTTTGCCGCCACTAGGGTAGGGTTCAAATTTTAAAGGGTTCAGATGGTGCCAAAAACGTCTCACCAAATTGTAGAATGAGCTGTCCCCTGAATCTAAGACACAAAATAGAATATGCTTATTGAGCAAAATTCCTAAAGAATGGACAGACTCCACCACCTTGAAATCTTTACCTTTACTATTCCACATCTCCATGAATGAGACAGGATCCATCTAGAGAGGAATTAAAAACCAATTAAGGAGGCTGAGAGAGAACTTGAGGGAACCTTTCCTCGCAAGTGGTGAGACGTTCCTGCTGCAAACCGAGATTGGCTAGAGCATCAGCAGTTCTGTTTCCTTCCCTGTAAGTATGTCTGATTTGAAAGTCTTCTAGGGACCGAATATGCCTCTTAGATTCCTTTATCATGTTTGCAGTCCTCCAACTAGGGGTGTGAGTACCAATTGCAGAGTTGATAATATTTAAAGAGTCTCCCTCTATGATCACCTTTGTGCAATCTAAGGATTCAAGATGAGCCGTTCCTTGGTAAAGAGCTCTAGCTTCCACAAAGTGACTAGTTTGATGTTAACTTACATAATTGTCCATATACAACGCCATTATTGAGTTTTAGGGCTTAGTGACAAAGACATTTGTGAAACCCTCAAGCAGGGTTCTAAGCAAACCAAACTGAATTTGTGTTCCATTTTTCAAAACCTACACAACCCCTACTTGATGGTCAACCTGTTTATATTTTTTATTTAATCACAGCAATGTCGTGTTTACAGCATTTATAGCAGGGTTTGATTACAAGAAGTTGACTTTGATATCATGTTGCATTTCCGTCTGCTGAAAGATTATGCATTGGGAGACATTGCATTACTTGAATGCTTCAAATACCTTGAGAAAACACTGCAAGATTTGTGCAATAAGTAGAATGGAAATTGGGCCATGAAGGGTCATGACTGAAAACTTGTGTTTATCACTGTGATAAACATAATATTAAATTTCTTTTACATAAAGCGTAAGATTGACCAAATTACAATAGGTTTGCAAATATTAAATTTCTTATGATTACTTATCCTAATATGATTATTGGTGGACTAGAGATGCAAACAACTAAAAATGTGGCTTGATAGGATGAGCATCTTCAGTTTGGAATTGGATCAATCTGGACCACTTCTGTAGCAGGCTTTTTCTCTAATTTTCCCTTCCCATACAAGTCTTGTATGATGTTTGACAATGTTCTATTGTGGATCTTTTAATTCCTCTATCAAACCATGTTTTTTTTGCCCTCTTCCCAACAAGGGTTTCCTCTTTCTATTACTACATGAGTTTATAAATGCTTACCAGATTTGCGAACTTATCTATTTTGCAATTATCTTAAGTATCATTACAAAGTAGCTAGCAATTTATTTTATTTTATTTTATTTTTTATTTTTTTGTGGTTCTCTTAGATGGCTTCTCTCTTAGATGACTTCTCTTTGTGCAACCAAGGTCTATATGATCCGTAGAAAAATGTTTTTTACTTGATAGGTGCTTTTAAGTTTGGAATTAGCTTCTGTACTTCAGTTAAGTTAGTTTCTCTCATTTTCATTGTTTTCCTGCATTCTGTTCGGGAGTATCATATTGATGGCAAGGCCATTTCTAGAAATTTTCAGATGTTGTCATAATTATATCAGGCTCTAAATAATTGTACAGATCTAGTTATATTTTTAATTAGTTTCCATAATTATTCTATTTGGATGTTACCTGAAGTTTCAGTAATTGCTTGTGTGCAGATTGAAGCTCATAACAATGCAATCAATGCTGTTGCCAGGGGAAAGTATTCATCTTTCCTCCTCTTTGAGGGAAAGGGTGGAACTAGTTACAGTCCTTATCAGTATTCCCATGAAGGATACAATGTTAAGGGTCATGATGAAATTATGATAAGCTCGTTACGAACTTGGTTGGATAGCTTTTCTATTGACACAGGTAAACAATTATAAGTATGTTTTGAGAGTTTGTTCTTACTTATCTTTCATATTGTTGATTATTTGCATGGAAAGATCATGAAAAGTTGCAAGTGTGAAATTACTTCTTGAGTCTGGTGCCCATTCCTTAGTCATATGGCTTGTCTGCAAATCAGTTTATGTCTATGAATATAATTAATCAACTAGTAATGAGAACACCACATGCCCAAAAAATCACCATCTGACAATTCATAGACTCAATGCAAGGTCTGAATAACATTGGCAGGTTGTAACTGTCATAGTGGCAGTCAATACGAAGATGATGTCTCCATTTTCCCAGGACTAACATGTAATTAAACTGAAGTTTCATCAAGGGACTAATATTTGCTCTGCCTTGCATTTAATATTTTTTTGCATGGAGGCCATCCTTGAATTCAGCATTGAAGGAAGCTCATAAAAGAATGGCAGGAGGGCACATGGGGCCGAATGTGACCATGAGGAATTTGCTTTTGGTAGGGCTATGGTGGCCCCCCCTCTATTGCAATACGAAGGAATTTGTGACCGCATGCTATACGTGCCAGAGAGCTGGGAAGCCACTAAGGAGGGACTTCATGCCATTGTATCCATCTTAGTTGCAGAAGTTATTTGAGAGATGGAGTCTAGATTTTGTTGGACCACTGAGAACTAGGAAGAGAAGATGTAGGTATATTATGGTAGCTACAAAATACTTGAAGTGGGTAGAAGCAAGAGCGTTGCCTGATAATTTTGGAAAGAGCACAACACGATTCTTGTACGAGCAAGTCACGAGATTCAGAGTGCCTCTTTAGTTGACTAGTGATCACAAAGGACACTTTGTCAATGAAATCATTCAGAAGCTAACTGCGAAGTTTAATATCTTGCATTCATTGTCCAGTCCGTATTATCCTAGAGCAAATGGGCAAGTAGAGGCAACAAATAAGGTCTTAGTTTCCATAATGTACAAAACATGTGGTATTGAAGATATTGATTGGGTAGAGAAATCGCCAACAACCCTGTGGGCGTATAGGACTACGTATAAACTGATGACAAATCATACACCGTTCAGGTTGATGTATGGATAGGAGGCAGTTATGCCGGTGGAGTTTCTAGTACCAAGTTTGAGAGTGGTGGTGTAGAACCATCTTGGTGACCAGGAGAACCTAGAGGAAAGGCTTATGACACTCATCATGTTGGATTAGAAGAGGGTGATGGCACAATGGGCCACAGAGGTTGCCCAATGTCGTCGAAACTTGTGGCACAATAAGCACCTGAAAAAGATGGACTTGAAGACAAGTAACTTACTGTTGAATTTTAATGAGAAAAGAGAAATCAAGCCAAGGAACTGGAAGATCTTATGGCTTGGACCCTTCTAGGTAGATGAAGTGATGGGTAATGACGCAGTAAAGTTAAAGAAACTAGATGGGATACAATGTCCCAAGACAGTTAATGGTTCGAAGTTAAAGTTGTACAAAGTAAGGGTACAAATGAACTTAATAAATTTCGAATCAACAGATGAAGGTACAAGTTTGGGCAGATTGATGATTGCACCAAGTCAGTCTTCTAGATCCTTCCAAGGAATCTTGATACAAGAGCTTGGAGAGTTGAACTATACAAAAGAAAAGGATGGTGCAATGAACATAAGTGACTCGAATGACAACGAACTTCTAGAACAACTAGCATGGCTATATAAAGAAGAAAATGCGAGTAAAAAGGAAGTTGACCTGCAACCAATAGTGGAGCAGGAGGAATTGCAGCCTTGATCTGTGGAACGCAGATTCGTGTGCATGTCAAGTTCCTGAATGTTGAGGATGAACAAAGACTGAGATCACTTAATTTTGAGAACATACAATGAATGGCAGCGATGTATGTTGGATAGGAGGAACTGCTAGAACATGAGCCTCAAGGTGATGGAAGCGAATATGAGGGGATGAGTTTGCTAGTAGCCATTGGATGTGCACAATAGAGTATGCTGGAAGAGACCCTCGAAGGTGCACAACGAACAAGTAGATGTTGGGAAACGCTAATGATTTTGTGTAGGAAGTTGAATTTTTGGAAAAAAACTACCAGTCCAACTAGCAAAATCACATCAACAGAAGTGGAATGGCACGATATTCATGAAGTGCCTCAATAGACACTGCCAAGTGAAGCAACTAGTGTTGGGAACTTGGGAAATGAATCCAAAAGTGTCCTTAACAAGTTCAAGTAGTGAGGAGGAAGACTGGAGCAGTACCAGTTCAGGCTTGGAACTTGGAAGAAGAGTGAGACGGGGAACACCAAGGAGGCAATAGGTTGTCTGACCAAAAGGTAATGTAAACTTTTGATGAAAGAGAAGGAGGCAGATAGATTGGAGAAGGCAAGATCCGCCAAACAACTCGAACAATTCCTTGGGTAATCGAAGTGGTCTACAAGGGCTAACTGATGACGTGAGGTGGGCATTAAATCAAGGCTACTCAATTAGTCTAGGTGGGCTGGTAGGACCCCCAAGCCATTTGGGTTAGTCTAGCCAAGGGTGGAGGTTGTCTGGCTTCTTTCTCAGTCGTCAGCAGGGTAGTAGTCTTCCCCAGACGGCCCATAGGCTATCTAGATAACAGGTTGGACCATCTAGACCACCCCTTGGTTGTCTAGCAGCAGGAGTAAGACCCTAAACAACCCTTGGGCCTTTAGGACCAAGAAATGGGCCTTCTGGTTTCTTCAAAAGCCATCCAGGAAGATCGTTGGGAGCCTAGACTGTCCTTGAACCGTCAAGACATTTAGTCTGACTGGTAACAAGGGAAAGGTCGTTTGATAGTTGCATGAAATTTGAGGAGAGAAGTTAGGCCGTTCGAAGGAGAGGATTAGTTGGTAGAAGATCGATGAGTTGATGGAAATGAAGGTGAGCCTAGGAGGAAGTTACGAAGAAGTTGATGTTGGAGGTGATTGTCATGGGAAGGTGGGCCATCTAGCCACCGAGGCCATCCATAACAACATGATGTTAGGCCGACGGGATGACCAAGAAGGTAGTCAAGCAAAATAGACCATCTGGGTTTACAGAGGACGTTGTCTGGGCATGTGACCTGCCTAGATGAGTAGTCAGAGGGGCCATCTAGACAACCAGACAGGTTGTCTGGCTGCTTGGGCTGTTTAGGCCAAAAGGGAAAAAATTTCAAAATGCAAAAATGAATGACATTACAATGGGCCCGCCATGCGCAAGGTAGCAGAAGTCAAGTTGACAAGCAATGACATGCATAATAGTTAGTTGCATATGAATTAGTTATGGAAGGTGTAGTGGCAGTTGCCACATGCAGACCAAGTGTCCCCTTACTACACTCATCTTATAAATAGATGCTAAGAGCTTGCACTTATTCAAACCCTCAACATCAAAGAGGAGCAAGGAGGAAGTGTCCTCGATGAATTTTTTTTGCAAAGCATATGGAGTGACTTCAAGGAGATTGGAGAATGAGGATAAATACTAGCCCATTGTGCAAAAGAAGAAAGTTGCATAGGAAAATGAGGATGCATTGCCAAAGAAGAAAGCTGCATTTGAGGAGAGAGTTTAGAAAGGTTTTTTTTTTGAGAATCCCTCCCCATTGTTGACAAAATCTATTTTTCTTTTGTAAGTGGAAAATTTACAACAGTAGCAAGGAGGGGGTGTAGATAGAAGAAAGAAGGAAGGACAAGACAAAATTTCGTAGAAAGTAGTCCATATGGGCTGTACAACATGTCGTTCAAGGAAAACACTACAACAAGGAGGTGTATGGGCCGTCTGAGCTATTGGAGAAATTGCCATTTGGACAAAAAGACTTTGCAAAGGAAAGGTAATCTAGAATTGGACCGTTTGAGCCAAGGGCACCCAAGACTAGGCTGTTTGAAAATTTGTTGTCTGGAATTGGGCTGTCCAAGACTGAGTCGTTTGGAGCCAGGTCGTCCAAAGTCAGATTGTATGGGCTGCCAAAGTTGTACGAACAATTGTGAAGGACACACAAAAGAAGGCAACAAAGGGTATAGAGTGCGAGTGTACCACGTGGAGTTGTGAGTTGAAGCGAATTCACTTGGAAAACGGTTGGGGTAGTTGGAATTAACTGCTACCGGAGGATTTAATGCAGACCATAGAATGAATGCAGCGAAGACCAAGGATTTCTAAAAGGATAGAATGAATCGTGTTTCAGAGATATCCTCCAAGATTTGTACCAGAAGCTTTGTTGTGGCAAAGACCTAGTATTTGCGGCGGAGGTGTTAGAGTTGGCATTATGAGAAACCACTAAGAGCACACATGTGGAAGAGAGAGGGAGCATGAAATGGACGTTGAACAAGGGAAAATGTGACAACATGGAGGAGGATATTCGAGATCAAGGTCAAGGATTGACACACCAGATGATAGGCAAGATAAAGGGAAGGAACCAACAACTTCGTTGCGATAGAAGAGTAAGGGGAAAGCGTATGTAAATTCGCTTAGAAGAAATTACTTGGACAACGCCTGTAGGAGAATTTTGCAGGACGTGGTGTTTGGAGCATCTGCAAGATCACTAGTTGAAGACGATATTCAAAATGTGGGGGTTCGGTTCATTTTGTAGGTTTATAGTTTCAATAAATATTTCAAGTCATACCTGTTGGAGATGTTGCATATGTATGATGTGGAGAAAAAGCGAAGTAGGGTGAGCTTGGTGACAAGGAGGTGCGGGTGTCATTTTCCTAAAACAAGTTTTGGAGGGTCTTTAGCCTACGTGCTTCAACAAGATTAGAGAAGAACGAGAGAGTGGAGCCCCATCAGTTGAAGAATTTCGTTGATAAGGTCACCAACCTTAGTCCGACAGAAGTGGCAAGGTTGACCAATCATGGAAGTCACGGACTAAAGATGCAACACCTGAAGTTAGATGAATTGCAATGTGCGATAAATATAATCATGTCTAGGTTGTTCGATGAATAAAGAGCCTTGGATATGTCGGCTTGGCTCATACTATACATGGAAGAAGTGATTATTGGAGAGAAGTATGATTGGGTAGCTTTCTTGTTATATCGCGTACAAAAGTTTTTGTTATGGTATACAAAAGTTTTCCAATGGCATTCCACGCCATTGCGTTACTTTTGGATGCTACATTGTATGAAAATATTCAGTTCCCAAGAATCCTCCTCATATGATACTAGAAGCAGAGTCTACTATTTTTTGCTGGGTACATGTTGCCCCATTGATGAAGATTGAACCGACAGGAAAAGTAGCAATGAGGAAGGTGGCGACAACAAAAAAGCAGAAGGCAACAGAGTTGTCGGAAGAAGATGAAGGAGATACCAATGCATTGGTTGAGGAGAGTGCAGACTCTAACAGAGCAGAGGAACAATTGCCTAGTGTTGAGGAACTAGTGAGAAAGGAGAAGAGGCAAAAACAGTTAGAGCAACAGTGGTAGTAGATGGGACAACAACAACAACAACCATCCCGACAACAACGACAACAATAGCAATAGTATCAACCAATGGGTCAAGGTATTAAAGTGTTTCCACCTTCGGGACATCCACAAGACGCCACAATGGTTGGGACAGTTGGAGGAAATCTACAGGGAATTGTGGTAGGTCAACACTATAAATTGCATAGATTGACATATGTTGTAGTGTTATTGGATACTCCCGGACAATCAAGAGGCCAGAGTGTGCGAGGAGGCACTGCAAGTGCCATTGCGGGTACGATGAAAGTGGCTTCCATTGAGGCTGCCAATGGAGGATAGAAACTAGAACAAGCTGAAGCTGTTGCACAAGGATTTCGTTGTATAGGAGTAGCGTAACAATTAGAAAGACGAACTACATAGGAGCAGACACAGGAGACACCAATAATTGTAGATGTACATGATGAGGTGTAGACTGTAGTTGATGTGATGGAGTCATCACCACTGTTGGAGGAAGCACCTATGCTACATGGAGGAGACTATGTAGGTGATGTCACAATGATGATGAATGTGGATACCCTGGAAAGCTATGCCACAACACCACTGTGACAATTTGTGGAGGAAGTAGAGAGGTGTGGTTCACTGTCATTGGATGAAGAACAACCAATAGAGATTGCATCTACGACAACCCAAACCACGACACTGACTTCATCAGTGTGGGAAGGAAGTAGAGGAGAGAAGGGAAAACAACTTGCATCAGAGCATTAATGGTGGCAGAAGGGCTAGAGCAATCAATTGCTTGAGGTTGAGCTTGCAAAAGGTAAGGAGACGACATATACTATTGAAAAGCAAGCTGATGCAGAGGGAGAAGAACCAAAAATTTAGGAAGGCAAAGCCGCCAAGAAGAAAATCAACTTGAATGGTCAAGGTGACGAAGAAATTGAAGAGACAACCATTGAGGATGACACAGAGGAGCTGGAGCATTTTGAAACAAGTGAGCATTTTTTAATTGAAGTGCCGAACTTGAAGCAACCTCCAGTTCATGGTAACAAATAAATGAATAGGTTGATGCTTTTTTTGAGAAATTAAGTTGATTGTTTGACAGAGTTTTGAGAGAGTTCGAAGTTGGTTGTGTCGGTGACTGGCGATTGTGGCAAATGAGGATGGAAGTAGAATTGGGCAAGTTGGTGAGTTGGGTCCAAGACAAAAAGAGATTGAAGAAATTTGCAGAGATCCATCACATGCAATCATGGGAGCTTGGTGTTGGCAGCAACATCTAGTTAATGTTGGAAGTAAGGGAACTACTAGAATGAACTTTGGCTTTGTATCGACATCTACCAAGAGTATACATTGGTGAAGGAGTCATGGACAAGTATCTAGAATTTTTAGGTTCCAGGATAATTAAGTTGGCACAAGAGTTGGTGAAATTATATGCTAGAATGAACTTCTTGGCATATTTTATTCAGTGGTTGGCTGCAAGCTTGGAGATGTTTCAGTGGATGGTTAACGGCCTAAAGCTGAAAGGAGAAGCCAACTAGTTGCAATTGGTGGAAGAATGACTTCAGCAGGAATCTGAAGCAGAACTAGCAAGGATGAGGACAGAAATGGAAAGTATGCAATAAGCGTAGGAATGACAATCAGTTGAAATCAAAGGGTGTAGTGAGAGAACAAGCCCTTGAAGCGAAGATGCACGAGATTACTCACCAAGACCAGGTGATCGCAGAGCGTGATGAGCAACTTGCAGAAGCTAAAGGAAGCTAAAGCGACAAAAAGAGAGGCTGAATTGAAGGCTAGGCTAGCTGAATTTAAGCAGAAGTCACATCATTATGGCTTCTAGTGGGCTTGTTACCAAGCCTATGCAAAGAGGTTGAAGGGAGAGATCGAAGCCTTGAAGTTACATCATTGGGTGGAGTACCTGCACCAATACCTCATCCATAGCAAATTCAGAGCCCCTAGGAGTAGCAACAATCATCGATGAGGACGTCAACCTATCTAGATGTAGGCGTTGGTTCTGATGTGGCACCATCTCAAGTGCCACCTTGAACTTAATGTAGTGCATTGGAAGTCAAGTACGTGCACATGCTATTTTGAATGTAATAGTTTTGTTTATTGTAATTTTTTGTTATGCGTATGGTAAAATGATGGATAACGTACATATAATTAATAAGTCATGTAGTTAGTAATGAAATGAAATGAAAATGCATGACAAATGTAATGTAAGAAATGAAGATGTGTCGGGTCAGTTGTTGGGGGAGTAACTACCTCCCAAAATGTATAAATAGGACCCTTTATTTATTCGAGAGGGTATACACATAGATACATGCACAGGAGAGATGAAGGATAAATGAGATAACTGCATCGTATACAAACATGTATTCTTGTTGATAATAATATTGCCATTCAACCATTGTTATGCAAATTGTGTAATCTTTGTGCATGTGA
This sequence comes from Wollemia nobilis, assembly GCA_028583015.1. Classification (NCBI taxonomy): domain Eukaryota; kingdom Viridiplantae; phylum Streptophyta; class Pinopsida; order Araucariales; family Araucariaceae; genus Wollemia; species Wollemia nobilis. The sequence continues at coordinate 7,180,759 of JAQPPZ010000456.1, forward strand.
TTGTAGTTGATTGTCATTGTTGTAGATAGATGATCCGAACTGTTTCCACCTTATTTTGTTTGCTGTAGATGAATAGACTAGGCCATCTGGATTGTTGACCCAGGCTGTCCCATGCAAAGCCAACTCCGTCTAACCAAGAGACAAGCTGTCTGAAGTATGCTCAAGGTCGTCTGAACTGCAGACAGGGCCGTCTGACTTGTGTTGTGTAGGGCCATCGAGGACGAGGCTGATTGTGTTGTAGGTCGTCTGGAGTGAGACGTAAGACCATTTGAGTGTTACACAGACTGCATGTTGATGAATTGTTTTGCTAATTTACTGTCATTCCTTCTTTGTTCCTTCAACAACGGAATACCACTGCCATGCTACAAATGGCTTTCTATATTGAGTTTTTTTAATGTAGATTATGGATGGTATCATCACTCACCTTGATTATAGCAAGTGTCAGTCATGGCATCAAGATCATCCTTGGTTGGATGAGGCATGCTGCCATTGCCTTAGGGTTGAGGCTGACCATCACTTTCCTAGGGGGGATAGGATTTGCCTTCTTTGCCTATACAAGAGGTAGAGAGAGAAACATTATCTTTAGGTGCTTTTTATACAACGAGATTAAAGGGAGGTACTATTGCTTATAAAATGATTCAAGAAGCCGCTCTCTATTTCCTTTCAATATCCTAACTTTTTAGAAGCGATTACCCTTAGATGATAGAGGCCTTGAAGAGGCTTTCACAACCTTAGCTGCCATGCTGATTACCTCATTTGATCGTCTTCCAATAGCAGGTGGACTAGGTGCCCTTCAAATGATATGATTGCATTTTTCTCAAATGGGATGAGACATTCAACATCATTCATTCCCTGACATAGAAGGTGTAGACAAGTGTGCATTACTAGATCCCTTGTTGCATCCTTTGCTCATAGGCGTCCACATTTTCGTAGTAAATGTTCTACGACAATTTGAGCCTCCATTGTGTGAAGCCTACATATTGCTTGTATTATATATGTACTATATAAGATATATGTGTTCCAACCATCTACACATGGATATATTCCTCTCATTTTGGATTGAAGTTTATATTTTTTAAACTCTAACTTTATTCTGTGTCTTTTATTCTTTGGAGCAATATTTTGAGCTCTACCAAGGCTATTGTAACTGTGTAATATTTTAGTCCGATTAACATACTCTGGCCATCTGTGGACATTATTAAAATTTCTTTCTTTCTTTCCTCTTCCTTCTCAAGCAAAGTGAGGGATCACAAGTACACTAATATAAGGTGGTGTTGATAGACACTATAATGTAATGGATGATTCAAGTCTCTATTAGAAGAGAAGAAGATCTTGATGTCATGGATGGGTACATACTAGTGTATTTATACACTCCAAACAATAGAATTGTGTACCCCAATACACCATAAGTTGATGATCCATGAGTGGCCATCCAATTACAAGGATCAACATCAATACCCATGAAATACACGAAGGGCCCTGAATTTCACCACTAGCACATATTCTAATAGCAACATGTTGATAAAACATTAATACACAAACTCACCGTCTGCATTAACTATAATCAAACACTTTTGACTCAAATTACGAGTCTTATGTCACATCATACAAACATGAATTAAATATTGTGGATAATGATAGATGGATCGATTTATCTTATGTTTCATCAGATGTAGGTATTCAAACAACTTAAGCTTTACCATTGGATAAGTATTTGAACCCAAGACAATCCTCTCTCTATAAAGTGATTCAAGCAGACAAACAAAATTATTCCATCTGTTCCAAATATTTTTTAGTATACAAATACTGATACTTATCAATCAAGCATTAGTTAAGCAACTGTGACTGTCAGCAAGTATTAAAGACATCCAATGTTGAGCATTAGGGACATATACATTTCTATGGAAGTCTTTGGTTTCAAATTTCAAGTTCTCTCAGTACTATTAAGCAAAGTTATGGACGATATTCAGAGGCTTCATGTTGTTGCTTTTTGTGTCAGCAACGTTCAAGTATTCTTTTACTACCATATCCATTGCCCATTAGGATTAGTCTAGGATGGATTGATCTAAATTCAATGCACGGTTCTTGCGTCTACTTATTCGATCTTATCTCCCATGGACCCTCTTCAACCAGTGCTTCGAGGATGAAGCCTTTCCAATTATGGAAGGCATATAGTAAGCTTAATTAACTGTATTAGTTACTAGGGGTTACCTTGTAGTGCTACAAGTCTACAACTATCTCTATCCTTTATATTCTATTTATAGATGCTCATCCCTCCCATCCTTTTATCACCAATCAAATATATTATTATTTTCTATTTATATCTTACATATTTTCTCTGTATATATGCCTTGGGTGCATGATATTATTTCTTCATTAGACTAAAGCTGTTTGCAGAACTTAATTTACACTACGAGAAATTTTATTTTTGATCAGGGTTGCATAGATGTTTTATTGATGTTTCTCTCATTACTCAGGCGAAAATAATTATACTCTTCCAATAAGAGGCATTAAGGAGGGGGATTATTTTGATCTGTGTTGCAAGGTAAGAAACTATCTTATAGTAGATGGTCTTAAGCACTTTATTTTTAAAATTGCTAAGTACTTTCTTAATGTAGAATGTTGCTGCTAATTTAAAGTTTTAACTTTTGGTTACTCATACCTAACTTGACATACTATGTCTTGTTTATGTAGGTCCTCTTTTTGCTGGGAATATCTGAGAATTCATCAATGATTTATGTATGGGATGGAACTGATGCTCCACCACAAGAATTTGAGATGAAGTCCGTTCTATTTTACAATTATGTTTATTCTGTCCTTCTCCAATTCCTGACCAATAACTACACATGCATATGCCAATATGCCATTAGGAAATGGAAGATATGGAATTTAATAATTTCATTCAAGTTAGCTGTGGCATTGTATATTGTGTAAAATTTTCATTTAAAATGTGACATGAATAAATCAATCAGAGTGACTATATTTTGCAATTGTCGATAGACTCCACTACACAGTTTTTATGCTACGATCTCATTCTTTTATTTGACTCTGAAGATTGCCCTGCGCTTGTGGTAACAGTCCTCGTGTAATATATAATGATAATACAAGTCAACAATATTCATCATTTTAGCTGTACCAATATTAATATTTGCTATGAAACTAACAGAGGACATTGCCATAAATCATTTATTACTGGCCATTGACAAGCCAGGCCTTATTTCAGTCTCACAAAGACAGTCCTACACCTTTGTCGCCATTTCTAAGCATGGTATTGTCCTCCTACGGGGCATAGTTACTCCTAATCGTATTCCCTTACCTGTGTGCATGACAACTATTTTCTGATGAAAGGCTGTTAAACTTAATTTCATAGTTACAATACTCGACAGGCTTTTAAAAAACTCACCAATTTGCAAGCCAAGGCAAGGAAAACAAGTTCTCTCTGCTGGACTCATGATTTAAAAAAAATAAAAGAAACTGCCAATTAAATAAATAATAATTTAAAAAAAACACTCAGGACTCGACCAAAATTTCTGGACTTGGAAAAAATCTTGGCAAAAACATAGTAATAATTTTTGCGATAACAGAATACATCAGCAGAAATAATTATTATATATTATTTATGAGCCAAGTTTCTGACGAGTCTTTGGTCCACTCACTGATTCTCAAAAATGGCCTTGCCAAGTCTTTGCCCAGTGTGAATTTCACTACTAATATGGCCCCTTAGTTTAATAATATATAAAGATATTTCATATGGTAGACAATGAAAATTTATGTATCACAATCTGAAAGCAACAATTTCGAATTTAAAGCTGGAGCAGAAGACTGGGTCAAGAATCATAATGAGAGATATTAAAACTGTAGTCATATCCTCATTATGTACTATAAGAAGTGGCATGGGCCAAGCCAATTTTGGTTGGTAATCTTGTTCCTAATCATAGTGGTTTGCATAAAATATGTCATCTAAGACTCAGTTTATAATGCTATATTGCATTAGTGGATATCTGAAGTTGTGATTAAGTGCTAGTTGGAAGATTTCTTGATGGTTATGACCATGAACTGTATTTATGTATACTTATTACTGTTGGTTACGAATCTGCCATTAGGAAAGGATTTTGATCTTTTTGCGCCCTAGATTCGCCTAGCAGATTGAAATGCCGGAAGGAAGGGATGCCTTCCGTGCCAATCTCCGGAGAAGGCCGACTCCTATACTACACTACTTGATTTTTCAGATAAGGGAACAGGAAAGAGATTGCAAATGACTGAAAGAAATGTAAATGTGTGATTTAATGGTGGGAAAGAACAAGCAGCACGATTACTAACTAATACCCAAACTAACAACAATCAAAACAAAGCATGTAACAGAAACCGACACTGCGATTCCTTCCTATGTATCCTTCAGCCAGGATTCCAGATTCACTTACTGTCCAATGCCCTAATCCAGGATTCAGAATTACAACAAGCAGAAAGATAAATGAACATGAGGCAGAAATACTTGCAGAAGGCAGCATAAAAGAAAGAGACAAGAGTCAGAGCCAAGGATGCTTTGTATTGAGGCAAACGTCTGATTACAACAGCTCTCTAGCAATATGTTCCCCCTCCACCCTTTTACAATGATAATCAACTACTATATATAGCAAAATTTTCCCCGCAAATTACAATTGTGCACAAAATCCAAGAACTGGCAAAAGCTGCAAAAGGCTGCCAGGATTAGACCTTTGCTGACCGTAGGTGTACTTGCAATATGGCTCTTTTGAAATCCGTACGGGTCCGGTCAGATATGGTGGGCTGGAAAGTCATGTCCGGTTAAATGCGGTAGATGTGGTACAGTTTGTCCTTCAATGTCCATCTACCCTGTACTCTGGCAGCACACCTTCTGTCTCATCCTGACAGGCGGGAATCCCGAAATCTGCACGTGCTTGACCGAGGTCTGAAATTTGCTGATGTAAAGGGGGCTGACCAAAGTCGCCTGCTGAAGAGAGCACCTCTGCGAGTCGCTCCAGAATGGAGCGAACTTGGGAGACACCCAAACTTAGAAACTTGGCAACTTGGTCCTCTTTCTCATTCACTGACTGGGGGAGAGGCGACGACGGTCGCTGGAAAAAGGCAGTGACGACAGGCGGCGCTCGAAAAATGAGCGACCGACGACTGGGGGAGAGGCGATGACGGTCGCTGGAAAAAGGCAGTGGCGACGAGCGGCGCTCGAAAAATGAGCGACCGACGTCGGTCGCTCCTTTGATGCCTTAGCCAAATTTGGGCTTCCCTGCTTGCTGTCACTGAAAAAGGGCAGCGACGCCCTGCGTCGCTCCAAAACGGAGCGACGATAGACGGCGCTGGCGAACCTGAGCGACGACGGACGGCGCTGGTGAACCTGAGCGACGGCGGGAGTCTCCACACTTAGAATAATTTTCATTTGCTCTTTTCTCTTTCTCCACCCATGGTCGCTCGAAAAGGGGAGTGACGACGGGAGTCACTCCCAAGTGGACACTTAGAAAATTTTGCATTTTTTTATTCCTTCGCCGAGTTTCGCTCAGAAAGTGAGCGACTATGGGCAGTACTTGAAGAAACGAGCGATGAAGGGAGTTGCTCAAGTTTTAATAGTTCGAACATTTTTCAATCCGCTCCCCGTCTATCTCATTGTTTAGAACGCCGTCGGTCGTTGGAGGGGAGCAGCGAAGCTGGGAGTCGCTCGAAAGAGGGAGCGACTCCCGGAATCGCTCCAAAATGGAGCAACCGCGGGAGTGCCCAACACTTAGAATTTTTGGGCTTTTGGCTTTATGCATAATATCTTTTCAGATGCAAAATATTCATGGGTTCCTTGAGATATTTTCCATCTTGAAACACAAATCTGAAAACAGAAAGCTGAAAATTGGAAAATGCATGAAGGAATCTGGAAAGGAAGGAAGGAGGGAGGGAGGTAGCATCAAGTTTTTAGATTTTTCAGAATTTTTACCCCTTTGCAAAATGTGACAACAATTACTACATGGGGCATTGGCCTTGAGTGTGAGTTGGAATAATCTCTAAGCAGTCTGTCATGGTTGCTATCCTATGCAGCTGTATTTTGTTATGAACCTTGCAGTAAAATAAAAGCACATCCACATAATATTGCAATAATAACAGAGAATGAGCTTGAAATTAACAATATTGCAAGATGAAATGGATATGCAGCAAATTATATTGCAAAGCAAGAACACATTAAAGAATTGCAGGCCTCTTCGAGGGGCCAACCTCCTTAGAAGCAAAGCTTCGGTACAATAAAATATGAGAAGCCTTCATCTATGTCCCCTTGCCTTTTTAAAGACTCTTCGTAACCCTAACTATAATGCTCAAGGGTCAACTTCACATGCAAGTGGCCACCCAAGTTAGAATCTTCTACCAAACAAGTAGTTACATTCTTTATAATGGTTACATTAAATGGCCCCACTTGTCTAGGCGCCTCAAATGCCACCTACACATTATAAACATTACATTATATCATTACTATGAGGTCCCCATGTTAGGAAGGGGGTCATTACATAGTAAGGTTAGGATGGGGTCCTAACATACCCTTCCCCTTCAAAAAGCTGTCCTCAAAGCTGGAGATGAGGAAACTGCTGTTGTAGTTGCTGGAGAGGCTCCCATGTGGCATCTTTTGGTTGTAAACCTTGCCACTAGACCAAAACTTCAGTGATGGTGTGGTTATGGAGAGTGCGGGTTCTTTGGTCCAAAATGTTGTTAGGCTCCAAGATGATCGAGCCTTCATCATCTAACTTAGGGAGTGTTGATTGGACTTGAATGTGATTGTCGAGTACCTTCTTGAGACAAGAGACATGGAAGACTGGATGGATCTTGGAAGAAGGTGGTAACGCAAGTTTATAGGCCACTTGTCCAATCCACTGTAATATCTGGTAGGGTCCATAAAATCGTGCTGCCAATTTTTGATGAGCATGCAGTTGCACGGAAGATTGTTTGTAGGGTTGGAGTTGAAGAAAGACCATATCATTGACATTGAAGTTGCGCTTAGAAAGATGTTGGTCAGTTTGTTGTCGCATCCGGTTTTGAACCATAACCAAGTTCTCCTTCAACTGCTGCAAAATTTGGGCACGCTCCTGAAGAGTTGCATCCACCACATGAACTTTGGAGTTTCTAGGAACATATGAAGAGGGTGATGGAGGTGGGTACCCATTAATTGCCTCAAAAGGGATCATTTTGTAAGCTGTGTGGAATGAAGTGTTGTACTACCTCTCAGCGAAAGGCAGCCATTTAGTCCATTGTGTTGGGTGTTCAAAGGTAAAACAGTGAAGGTAGGTTTCCAAGCACTTATTGACAATTTCAGTTTGCCCATCCGTTTGCGAATGGTAGGTTGAGCTTATTCGTAGTTGCGTTCCCTACAGTTTAAATAGTTCTTGCCAAAATCGACTAGTAAAAGTGGGGTCACGGTCAGACACAATGAATTTGGGCATATTGTGGAGTTCGAAAATGGAGTCCATGAATATTTGAGCAATGGTGGAGGCATGGTAAGGATGAGTAAGGGAACAAAAATGAGCATACTTCGAGAGACAGTCCACCACCACAAGAATGACCTATTTTCCTTCGGATTTAGGAAGCCCTTCAATAAAATCCATGGAGATATCAGTTCATAAGAAGCCTAGCAGCGTAGCTGCAAGGTGCTCGTTTTGCTTAGTGGCGTCGACTTCAATTTCCCCCCATGTAATTGGAAAACCGAAGATATGTCCCCACCTTCTGCCTTGGCCATACTGTTGGTCAGTGTAGTCACATTGTCGCGAGATTTCCAAGGCGAACAGGTACTCTGTGGTATAGTAGGGCAAAAGGAAGGGTTTCCCGTTAAACCCAAAAACTCTGATGACGAAACCCTGAGTTAATTGGAAAGTATCGCCAATGTTCTTCAGCATCACTCGGTCCCTCATCTGGCGCGGGACGCGCGGACAGGAGCCATGGAGGAGCTCCAAGGTGAGACCCAGAAAATACAGGTTGAATTTATAGTAAGACTCCCGTTTCAACATTACTCGAGTCCACTTGTACACCGGTAGCCGGTCGCCCTTCTCATCGGTGCGCTGGATGGGGATGAGCTTCAGTTTACTGTGCATGTGGAACAGAAAAATCCAAGCCAGAAACGAACATTCCCTGAAAGATTGCGACTTCGCTTCAATCAAGTCTTGGAGCCGCGAATGCAAATTGCGAGCAACCCAGTCTGCCCAATTGAAGCGCAGTATCTTCGTGCTAGACCCGGTAGCGCTGGGTGCACTGAATTCCCCTTGCAGGAGGCATTCTGCAAGGGCGGCCTGATAGGGAAATATTACGGCATCTGTGGCGTGTCCCAGCACCCAGGCCAGCATCGTGTATATGCTCGTGCTTCTGAAACACCTCGACGACATGGGCAGCTCTGGCCACTTGTTGGGCAATAATGGGTCCCGTAACTGAGACTCCATGAAATGCCGCATTTGCGGGTTATCCATGTACCGGTCAGCCTGCTCCTCGAGATTGATAGGACACACCGTATAATTCGAGTTTGGTAGTTGAGTAGGTGCGAAAGCTTCCTGGATAGTGTCAGCAAAGAGCGAAAACAAGACATCTCCCTTGCTATTCAGGACTTGCCTGGTCTTTGGATTATAATATTGAGCAATTGCGTCCACCAATTCTGGACAGGTGGGCACAAGAACCAGTACAAATGTGAGTTGTACGCTGCGGCGCTAGAGCCAGCAAGGGAAGATTTCTCCTTTCTATCCTCGATTATCTGCCGCAGTGGCTCGATATTCTGAGCGAAGGTGTCGTCCCTGAATTTCACCCAATTGTCTTTGGGTAGGGGAGTGGGTTCCTTTGCTTGCCTCTGTTCAGGCTTTCCTGGTTCTTTCCCCTTATCTCTCTTCTCCTTCCCACCTTCCGCCTTTCTCCTTTTGCTTTCTGCTATTCCCGGACCTCCTCCTTTGGGCGCCTTGCCCTTTTCCTCGACGCCCGCTCTTCCCATATTGATCTGCTCGGCAAACTACTCGGGCTGCTGTTCGCGGGTATGGCACTTTGAATCTGGCTTCTGGAGTAATCTGCCACGGGCTCTGGATAATTCATTGGGACAAACTGTGGCTCCATGGTATTTAAGGAGCCAGACGTGGGTGTTGTCATTAATGGTGGAGGCTCGAGATAAATGCAGGAGCCGTCATTCGTTGGTAGCCGTGTAGGAGATCTTTGTTGCAGACACTCTTTTCTTGATCTACGTTCCTGCAGGTTTTATTCTCCATAACTAGCGATCATCCTTGAAATGTGCGAAGGAGCTTTTAATCTCGCCACATGCGCCTTGAAAATCTGCCCCGCCGTCCCTTTACGCGTTTCGAGGCCCTTGGATGTGCCCTGCCTAGAGTTCGTTGGGAAACTGGGCGATTCTCGGGGTTCGCCGCCTTGGTGAGCGATACTTGGGCAGAACCCCACTTGGCATTTTTCCGCTTTCCTCAACTGCTGACGGTTCGCTCGGAATGTGGGCGATTCTCAAGCATCGCGCCCAACTTGGGCGAACCTCGGGCAAGTTCGGACTTAAAAAACTTTTTCTTTCTTTGGCTGTTCGTATCTCGCCCGTGCGCTATGCGAATCTCGGGATTCGCTCGATATTCGAGCGAACTTTGGGTTAGGCTCCAGCTTCGTCTCTTGTCCTTCATCGTCCTCCTGGCCATATGAACCCAAGTTTCGCCACGATCTTTGGGAGCGACCCGTTCTCGCTTGTGAACGGAGCGAGCCACGGGCGGGACCTTTAGACTTGGTGAATCTTCCAACCGCCCGGCCTCTCGCTCGTCCGTCATCGTTCCTTGATGGAACCCGCAGCTCGCCCGAAGTTGCGGCGAATCTTGGTGCTCGCCGCCTGGATGGGCGAACCTCGGCAGGGTTTAAACTTTCCTTGTCTTCCGTGGTTCTGCGAACCTCACCACCTGCCAACATTGGAGCGAGTCTCAGCCTTTGTTCTGCCTTTACATGACATTGCCTCCGGGTTTCATTTCTGCCCTTTGGGAGAGATTTTCTGCTCTCTTGGATGCATTTTAGGGCCGCTCTTATTGCTCTTGGAACCTAGATCTACAAACTTTTAAACAAAAAGGCCCGAAACTAGGGAGCCTCCAACTGGAACTTTTAAATAGGCAAAGTATTTACATGCAGAAAGGATAACTGAAAACTGCAAAAGAGAAACTATGTACATTAGAGAACTTCTTGTTGACTTTCAATGGTGGTAGGCCTTCAGATGAAGGTCGTTAACCGGTATAGGGAGAGTGTGCCCCTCCATGTCGCGAAGTATGAATGAATTGAACTGGTTTACCCGAGCAACCTGGAACGGGCCTCCCCAGAAGGCATCAAATTTATCATGGTTCCCTGGTTTTGCCTTCCAAGAGTCCCACTTCAATACTAGGTCTCCGACCTGGAAAACACGGGCAGTGGTGCCTTTGCTGAACCAATTCCGGGTGGTTTTGGTGTGTTTCATGAAAGCCTCATAGGCTTTCTCTCTTTCCTCCTCTAGCTGTAGCAACCGAGCTAACTGTAGCAACCGAGCTAACCTAGCATCGATGGGATCCAAATCCCCTCTCTCATCATCCAATAGCCATAGTGGCAAGCATCTCTACATGCGTGGGTAAAACAACCTGTTTCCCATAGACCAGCGCATACGGCGAGGTTTTGATGGACTTCTTTACGGAGATGCGATCTACCCAAAGTGCTTGATCCAGGCATAAGTGCCAGGTTCTCTTGTTCCTCTCCACGGTCTTCTTGATGATCTTCATCAAATTTTTGTTCGTTGATTCTGCCAGACCGTTTCCCTGCGGGTAGTAGTTGGAGGAAGCCTTGAGGTAGATTCCATATTTGCAGGCAAACTCAATGAGTTTTGCCCCTATGAAGCCCGGACCGTTGTCTGTCACAATCGCCTCCGGGATCCCGAAGCGCGTTATCAAGCTTTCTAGGAAGGCAATTACTGTCTCCTGGTCGGCATGCTTTGTAGGTATTGCTTCGGCCCACCGGGTGAAGTAGTCCGTGGCGGTCAGTATGTACTTGTGCCCCGCCGAGGAATTTGGCGATAGTACCCCGATAAAGTCTAAGCCCCATTGCTGGAAAGGAGCTTCAACCTGGATCGGTTGGAGGGGCATTGGGGCATTTTTGTTCCTGCCTGCAAACTTCTGGCACTTCTCACATTTTTGGCAAATCGCAAAGGCATCAGCGAACATCGTAGGCCAATAGTAGCCTGCCCTTATTATCTTCAAGGTCGTGGGCCTTCCTGAAAGATGTCCTCCCAACATTCCGAAATGGAATTCATCGAGGACTTTCTGTTTTTCCGCTCCCTTGACACATCGCAAGAGAACACTGTCGATATTCTTGAAAAAGAGCCCCTCGGGGCGCAACACGTACTTTAGGGCCTGGAGCCTGAATCTCCTCCTCTGGGAAGCATTAAGACGATCCGAACACCTTCCAGTGTTGAAATACCGGATAATCTCGTCGGCCCAGTCGTTGTCTTTTGCTGACTGATTGGCAAAAGTACCTTCTGGTTCTGGGTCCTCCCACTGACAGGCAGTTACTTCCGCGGCAACACTTCTTGCTAATTCTTGGCACAATGCCCGACCTCGGATCAGCTTTGTGGGTCGGACCTCGATATCAAACTCCTGGATCTTAGCAATCCAGCCAGCCCTTTTGTTCCCCAGTACCCCCTGGATAATGAAACTCCTGACGTCTGGGTGAACCACGTACACCGTCGTTCTGCTCTGGGAGACGAAGTGCCTGAATTTCTTCAAGGACTTCATGACTGCGTGTACCTGGCGCTCGATGAAATTGTACCTTTCTTCATGAGGCTGGATCACCTGACTTAAGAAGGCTATGGGGCGCTCTTCACCGTCGTCTCCCTTCTGTGTCAAGACTGCCGCGTAACTTTCAGGTTCCCCGACTGCATAAAGGATGAAATCCTTGGAGTAGTTTGGGTTAATCAGTACAGGCGCCTGGGCGATCTTGGTCTTGATCTCCTCGAACGCTTTCTTCCTTTCTTTCGTCCAGACAAACTCGACATTCTTCTTCAAAAGTTCGGCCATGGGTTTGATAACCTGAGCGAAGTCGGGCACAAACTTCCTCACGAAGTTGATTTGACCGAAGAAAGACTGCAACCCCTTCTTGTTCGGTGGGAGTGGGAGTTTAAGGAGGGCCTCTGCCTGTCAGGATCCACAACAAGCCCTTTCTCGGAAATGACATGCCCTAGCAGCTTCCCTTCCTTTACTGCGAAGACGGATTTCTTCGGGTTGATGGATATGTCGAACTCCCGACATCTTTCAAATACTTGCTGCAGATGCGAGGCATGATCTTCCCTCTTGTGTGAAAACACTGTCATGTCATCCAAGTAGATGACGATTATCTTATTCAAAAGTTCGTCGAATGCCAGATCCATGGCCCTCTAGAAGGTAGCCCCAGCATTGGACAACCCGAAAGGCATGCGCTGGTAGGCAAACGTTCCCCATTTGGTGGTGAACGCCGTCTTGTGTTGATCTTCGTCTCTTACCCAGATCTAATTATATCCAGAGAACCCGTCTAGGAGAGAGAAGCGTTGTGCCCCTGCCACCACATGGAGGATCTGATCAATTTGTGGGAGCGGGTAATGGTCCTTGAGTGAGGCTTGATTTAGATTACGAAAATCAACACACAGGCGGATATCGCCTTTCTTCTTTCTGACGGGGACCAGATTCGCGACCCAGGAAGAATGCTTAATAGGATAGATGATTTTTGCTTCTAACATCTTCAAGAGTTCCGCCCTCATCAGTACCTCTATTTTTGGGTTTACAGGCCTCTGCTTCTGCCTGCAGGGTCTAGCTCCCTCTTGCAACTCTATGGTGTGCTGGATGATTTCTCGATCATATCCCTTCAGGTCCTTATAGGACCAGGCCACGATGTCTGGGTAGCTTTTGCACAAAGCCCGAATCTGCTCTAGCTCCTCGGGAGTACAGTCTGTCCCGACTTTCATCACCTTGCCGGGCTCGAGCTCCAGGTCTTTGTACTGCTTGGCCTCTACCTTGATCCGGTGCGATACTGCTCTGTCGTTCTGATCAAATAGACTCTCCAAGGTAATCAGTCCTTTTGGGACATGATTATTCTTCAACTGTATCAACCCCTCGTATTCCTCGTCATCGGGGTTTCTACCTTCAATAGTTGATGCTTCATGAATTAAGAAATTGACGATTTGCTCGTCGCTATCGAACACCTGCCAGTGGGTGTCCTTATCAGGCACGGAAGGCCTGTAGATGGTTCTTACCGCCTTAGGCTTCTGCATTAAATCATCAACCGGGGAGTATCTGGCTCCGATAGACGCTAAGACGTCGGTGTGCTTGTTCTTTTCACGGGAAATGGACCGGACATTGAGAGCCTCAAAGGCCTCCATCAAATCCCAGACCCTATTGCGATATGCCTTGAGATAGTGCTTCTTTGAGACGCACTTGTTGGTGATTTGTTTGCATATCAGCTCTGAGTCGCCGAAGATCTGCAATTGCTTGATTCCCAACCTTTCTGCCTTCTTCAGCCCTAGGCACAAAGCTTCATACTCTGCCGCATTGTTGGTGCAACTCCAGGCCAGCCGGTAGCAGTAATCCTTTTGTTCTCCAAAAGGTGAAACTAGGAGGATTCCCGCCCCGGCGTCGTTTTTGCAACGAGCGCCATCAAAGTACAGCTTCCACAGCTCGTTCGGGGCAGGGCTTATATCTTCTTTTACTGTCTCCTTTGGCTTTTCGGGCTGAGTGATGGAATAGCAGCCTATTTCAGACTCGATCATGGCATTGAAATCGGTCAAGGAGAACTCATCCTCCGTCCGCAGTTCTTCTATGGCCTCCTCCGCTAGATCCACCTCCTTCAATTCCTCTGTCATCAAATGGACTGATTCATCCGGCTGCCCCTCTTCTGGCAAATTCTCAACTAGGAAGGTGGAGGGTTTTTCATTGTAAATCTTCACTTTCCTCCCCCTAAAGGGGACCTCCATATGAGAATAGTCAAGAGACAGAAAACCACCCAGTTTAGCGGTGAACTCCCTTGAGAGGCACATGCCGAAGTAGGGCTCTAGGTCGACGACCACCACTTCTTGTATCACAATGATCTGGGGAGCCTTATGCAGCCGGATAGGAATATCTTTAATAACGCTAACTGTTTTCACAGGGGTACCATCAAGTTGGAGCACACCTTGGTTGCTTCGCGTGTATTCCATGCCTATTTCTTCACAGACCGCCCTTGGCATGACGGTGGTTGATGCCCCGGAATCCACCATACAATTGTGCACTACACACCCTTCCATCTGCAGAGACAGATAAAAAGGCGGTGGCTTGTTTTTCCCTGTGATTGAAGTAGTCAAGGGTTGAGCTAACACAGGCTGCGGTGGCTTTCCTCTTTTGATAGATTTTAGAGATTCCTGAAGCAGATCTACCTGCCCAGGGAGTTGCAGCGCATCGTACAGTTTTATCTTGGCCGGGGTCCTCAAATCATCAAAAATGTTGTAGGCTAAGGTAGAGGATCCAGGCGCCACTGTTTCTTTTGTAGCCTCGAACTTGGAACGGTATTGTTGCGTGGCCTCCACTCTTTGCCTCTTCGTCAACGAAGGGTACTTAAGCTTCTCTCTTGCCTGCTCCTGGGTTTCAACCTGAGGTTGCACTGCTGGAGCTTTTGCCGGAAATGTTGTCTCCTTCGCCGGCGGGGGCAAGGGGCTTTTGTCAGCGTCTTTCGCTGGAGGTTGTTCCTTTCCTCGCCGGGTGTACATCTTCAAAGACAGCATGTGAGCTGCGTCCACCTCCATCGGTTTTCTACCATATTTTGTCAGGATCGACACTTGCTCCTCTTCTTGGACTGCGGAGTTGCGATCTGCTTCCCTAATCATGTTGATCTGATCACCTGGGCCGCTACCTGTCAATGTTTGGGCATAATATTGATGAAGCATACATGTGTCTTCCCCGTGCGGATCATTGCAGGTAGAGCACCAATGTACGTAGTCTGAAGTACTCGGCTCTTCGTTGATAGCAGCATTCCTCGCAGAAGGTCTATTGGCTTATGCCGCTTGGTCTCTTGTAAGCACCGGAGGAGGATAGGGTCTCCTAGGTATGAACTCCTTTGGGCCTGCTTCTTCTTCATAACAGCCATGTCGTTGGACAGCGTTCGGTAGACAGAAGCAAGAGACTGTACTTCTTGTAGTATTTTAGCTTGCACATCAACGGCTGGAGGCGCTGATTGGGCTGGTGGAGGCAATGGTGCCAGCGGCGGGGCCGGGGGCAATGTCGGGTACTGTGGAGGAGAAGGCAGTGTTGGATACTGCGGAGGAGGTGGAAGTTGTGGCATTCGTGGAGTGGGGAAATGCACTTGGGGAGCGGAGAATTGAGAAACCACCGGCGCGGGATTCCATGATGGATTCTGGTATGCGGAAGATGTGGAAGGTGACTGGGTAGAGGCGCTAGGATACTGTGATTGAGGGAAATCGGGGTAAATCGGCGCCGACATCCTAGGTGGAAGTTTACCAATGGCAATCAAATCCAGCTCTGCTTTTTGGGCCAGGTCGTACAACTCGGGAAAAGTGTTGACGTTGGAGAACTTAATGATCATGTTGATGTCCGAGTTGAAGGACCTGAGGTAATAGTAGGCAGCTTGTCCGGCGGTCGGCCGTAGTTCGGCGGGTACCCTTTGCCAGGACCTTGCGAACCTTACATTAAAATCCGCTATCTCCTCTTGCGGGTGCCGTTGAATGGTTGTAAACTGCTGCAGCAGAGACGACGGGTCTGCGGACTCATTGAATCCTTTCACCAGTTGCCCCGCCAACTGACCCCATCCGGTGATACTGCCAAGCTGCAAGGATCTATACCAATATAGAAGCTTTACACGTAGAGAGAGAACCAGCAGCCGGACCATGACGCTTTCATCGGTGATACTGTGAAGTGCGGCCAAGGCAACAATGTCTTGGATGTGCTCGTAGGCTGTCTTTCCGGTACCATCGTACGTGGGTATGGCCTTCAAGGCGACAGCTGGAACGACGGCTTGCCCGACTAGGTTGAGAGGTCCTGTAGAGTTCCAGACTAGAAATAGCTCGGGTGCAGCTGGCTGATTTTGCTGATTTTGATTTTGATTCTGATTTGGTGGAGGGTTCGCCATATTCGCGTTCGGATTGGGCTGAATAGGTGACCCAAAAACGACTAACTACAAGTTGGGCTGTTCAGGAACGACCTGATGATCAGGAGAATTCGGAGGATTCGGAGCGCAGCTAGTTGCAGTGCTATCGGAAGCTGGATCTTGCTCGGCAGCGTCGGCTTCTTATGAAGATGTTTCGTCCAGGGAGACACCGGACCCAACTAGCCTTGGGCGTTCTCCGAAGGCGGTGATGTCAAGCTCGTAATACTCAGGCTCTTCCTCCGTGTTTCTAACTCTCCATCTTGTATGCATAAGGCCTTATAGTCTTGGACTGGTCCGCGAGCACTTGAGACGTCCAGGTATCAACAGAGTCGCCAGATGTTCTGATTCGACAGCACCGAAGCGAACATCACTTCTTCAATACTGCTTATGAGGTGGAACACTTTGGGTCCCACCGGGCGTGCCAGAGAAACTGTTGGTCACGGATCCGCCACCAGGAAAGGATTTCGTCTAAGTATGCGCCCTAGACCCGGACCACAGATTGAAAGGCCGGAGGGAAGAGATGCCCTCCGTGCCAATCTCCGGAGAAGGCCGGCTCCTTTTCTAAACTACTTTGGGGTTTTAAGACAAAAGTGCAGGAAAGAGATTGAAAAAGTGCAGAAAGAAATGTAAATGGGAATTAATAGCAGTGGGGAAAGAACGAGCAGCACAATCACCAACTGATACTTAAACCAACAACAATCAAAACAAAACAAGTAATAGAAACTAATGCTGCAGTTCCCTCCTATGTATCCTTCAACAAGAATTCCAGATTCACTCAATGTCCAATGCAATAATCCAGAACGCAGAATTACAGCAATCAGAAAAATAAATGAATATAAACAAAAATACTTGCAGAAGGCAGCATAAAAGGACACAAGAATTAGAGCCAAGGATGTTCTATCATTGATGCAAAGAGTTCGAGCATAGTAGCTCTCTAGCAATTCATTCCCCCCCCTTTTACAATGAATATCGACTGCCTTATATAGCAGAGTTTTCCCCCCAATTACATTAAAGCTCAGATCCCAAAACTGTCGGGACAGTTGAGATGTGACCCCTGACAACTGTCAGTGTACCTGGAATGCGGCTCGCCCGTGTTTGGAACTGAACTGTCAGTCGGGAAGGCGTGTTTCATCAATGCAGCTGGTACGTCTTGCCCTTTGGGGTTTTCCTGGGGTCGAAAACTCGTGCGACATTAACTCCTCAAACGCCCACCTACCCTGCTTCTTTAAGTTCACCTGCGGTTACTCCGGGAAGCACAAATCTCGAGGAATTTCCCGCCTTTACTTATGTCTGGCTTCTGCTGTAGGGCACGTGCGAAGCTGGGGGTTGCAGGGTGGATGAGCGAACCTGGAGGGCCTGAAAAGACTGGGGGGGCTAGCTGGAGGATCGCCCGAAATGGAGGAATGTTCCCGAGAATCGCCCGGAACCGGAGCGAATCCCGGGAGTCGCTCCATGATGGAGCGAACTGCGGGATGAGCTGCCCTGCCTGACTAACCTGTTTTCTTCATGTGACTGGCGATTCGCGGGCAGGTGAGATGTTTCCAGAGATCGCCGGGAAGTGGCCGCGATTCCTAGGAATCGCCCAAGGCGGAGCGAACTGCGGGCGGCTCCGGACTTGGAAAAAATTTCGGCATTTCATCCGCTCGCTGGTCGCTGGCAGTCCCAGCGACTCCCGAGAATCGTCGTGCTGAGGGGCGAATTCCGGGAATCGCTCCAATTGGGAGCGAACTCCGGGAAACAGGCAGGACTTAGCTGTTTTTCGATTTTAGCCTGCTAATCGCAAGCAACTGGAGAGAATCCCGAGAGTCGCCCTACTGGAGAGCGAACTCCGGGATGAACAGAACTTAGACAAATTTTCAGATTTGGTGGGCCGCAAAGAGCCCGAATGCTGGTAGGCCGTGGGGTCGTTGATGGAGAGGGACGACTTCGAGGCTGCCTGGGCTGCGATCTCTGGAAATCGGTGAGAGGAGGAAGAAGGAATCTAGAAACAGAAAACTGCAGCAGTCTTTCAAAATTTTACCCCGTGTCAAAATGTGGCAACACTAACCACAACAGTTTCTCCTACAACCAAGAATTTTTACAGTATGGTCAAATTCGTGATAGGTGTAGTCTCCTCAGTATGCTCAAATCAGTGCGTATGGTTTTGGAGGTGTAACATATGACTGTAATAGGGAACGCTAGGCCAAGGTGTATGCATTGTCCATAGCCCTTTAATATACCGCAACGGCGAACGATAATGCTCGGACCAATATTTTAGGCCACTACTCAAGGAGGGTTCCACACATACCCTTGAGCGCACTACTCGCCTCTCTGATAGTACGGAGGGTAATCTTCCCAAGTGTTGTGCTCGATGCACTATGGATAGATATACGGTCAAATATCTTCCTACAGCTAAAGGTTTCTCCTAATCCTAAGGGGGTCTCCCGATATACTTGAAGATATGTGGGAGCTCGAGTTCATAAATGGGTGTTGTCGGAGGCATGGGTATTGGAGTCTGATCACCCCTCACTTTATTAGACGCTTTATGGGCAATCTAGCTTAGCCAATAATGACAACTCTATGATATTTAAAAACCCCCAACATAGGGTTTGGAACCTATTAAACTAAAACAAAGGAAAATAAATGGCTGGATTTTTTTTTCTTTATAGGAAAATAAGCAGGAAAATGAAAACAAGAAAAATTTATGCCTATCAGTCGAAATGGCTAGACACGAATTGTTTTCTCTACAACAGGATGCAGCCCTAGAAAGTGCTCTGATACCACTTGTTATGAACTTTGCAGTAAAATAAAAGCACATCCACACAATATTGCAATAATAACAGAAAATAAGCTTGAAATTAACAATATTGCAAGATGAAATGGAAATGCAACAGATTATATTGCAAAAAGCAAGAACACATTATAGAATTGCAGGCCTCTTCGAGAGGATGACCTCCTTAGAAGCAGAGCTTCGATACAATAAAATATGAGATGCCTTCATCTATGCCCCTTTGCCTTTTTAAAGACTCTTCGTAACCTTAACTATAACTCTCAAAGGTCGATTTCACATGCAAGTGGACACCTAAGCTAGAATCTTCTACCAAACAAGCAGTTACATTCTTTATAATGGTTACATTAAATGGTCCCACTTATCTAGGAGCCTCAAATGCCACATACACATTACAAACATTTCATTATATCATTAATATGGGGTCCCCACATTAGGAAAGGGGTCATTACATAGTAAGGTTAGGATGGGGTCCCCACATTAGGAAAGGGGTCATTACATAGTAAGGTTAGGATGGGGTCCTAACATATTTATTGGATATAGTTAGTATGTCGCAAAATATCTTTTCTATTTTGGTTAGTGACATGTTTTTCCCATGGAGACAAATTCTGTATGAATATGATTGTTTCCCATGCACAACTTGTCTATATGTGGTGCTGTCATGGCTAGGAACTCAAGGTCTTATTTGTGAGATATTGGGAGTGTGTTATTGCTAATGCATGATTGTAGCAGATTTAGAATGTTGGAGTGGATTTGCATCACATAGCACTGAAAGTAAAATAATATTATTCCAATAGTACACCTGTTAATACTGGAATTTTTTCATAAATTATGTTTACTTTTATTTTGAAAAGAAGAACAAAATGATGTGTTCATCCTCTTATTTAAAACCAGTGATGGATGTCTTGGAAATTTCCTTTTAATTTTCTTTTTCCAGGTGTTGCCTGATTGCTTTATGCATTTGTATTAATGATGCTGTTCCCACAAGATGATTCAACTTTGTATATATTTGGGAATATACTTCATTCATTGTATAATTGAACTGGATGGTCTACCCTCAACAGGTTTGTTAGTAAAAGAGACAGGCATATTAATGAACACAATAGTAATTCACCTGTAGAATATGCTTGTAATTCCCTTTATAAAATTGTGGAAATAAAAATGTACTAGGATCATCAGGTGGTATGTCTGAAATGGTCTTCTAGATGCTTTCATTGATATCCTTCTGGTTCTCTCACCATATTCACAAGAACAATAGGGAGGCCCTAAATGGACCACAAGATGGTCCATGAATGGAAGAATACTTTATGAACACCTCCTTATCACTTTAGTTACATGATTTCATCATCACGTGTTTATAAGTGGCAGTTTTGACGTGGCACTACCACAAGTGCCATCCAAGCTTGTTGAACACAAAAATCAACGAGTGTGATTTGCACCCGTGAACGCAGTTCAACAAATGGATGGGGAGGGTTTTATTCTCTTTAAACTCTGGATCTTGGGCTAGTTCCCTTCTAATTTTGTTGAAAATGTAAAAAGAAACTAATCTAATTGTGCAAAAAATGAAATCTAATTTAAGTGCATAAAAGTAAATCTAATCTATTTTGCAAAGGAAAGAGTGTGAGAAAGGAAAAACACGGTTGAAGCCATAGCAAGATTCAGGCTGGTGCAATTGGGATGTCCAATAGTGATTGACTAACTTCAATGGGTAAGATCTTCAAACAACTTGTAGCACCAATAAGAGAAAGGACTAAGAAAAGAAAAGAGAGCTAAGCCAAGGTTGGAGATGCAAGTAATTTCAGATGTCCTACACATTCTTTTATTGATTGTTGTTTTCTGAAACATGTCAAGTACAATATTACTCCAAAGAGTAGCTCTAGTATGCTGGGTTCCAAAAGACCATTACAATGAGAATCGATCTCTTATTTATACTTGTAAAGTAAAAACCTAATATGTTTTTAAACTAGTTGTTCAAAATCTCATGCGGGTATAATGCCCAAAAATAGATGTGCAACTGAAGTGAGGCATCGGTTGCTTCGAGCGGGGTGCCTCAAAAACTCGCTTAGAGTGAGGCACTCTTGGGAACCTACTTTGAGCAGGGTGCTCCCTAGGAACTCGCTTCGAGCGGGGCGCTCCTTGGGAACTTGCTTTGAGCAAGGCACTCTAGGAAGTGGTGCACACTTGAGCGGATTGCATTGTTTGGATTGAGGTGCCTTTGAAGCTCTTATTTGGTCTCTCTTCGTTCTTTGTCTCGTTTTGCACGATAGGTGTCTACCTGGAGGTGATGGTAGTAGTTTGCTACTAAAATTTTGGCAATTTGTGGGGATGTCGATCTTGATCAATGGGAGATCCCAGAAGGTGCTTTATCCATTGGGTGTTGGAGTCTTTTGCTGAATTCTTCTTATAATCATTACCTTGGAGGGATCAATGTTCTCAAAATTTCCTAGTTCATATTGGAAACAACGGAGAACTCTTTTGTTAGCTCTCGTATGTGTCTCTCTGAAGATTTTCTGCCTTTGTGACCATCTGTATCATTTGTCCATGCAGCTCCTCAAGCCTACTCAAGACCTTCAACAACTAATTTCCTTTTGCTCTTCAATGATTTCAGCAAGTTGCCTTTGAGAACATCAAGATCTGACAATCCTTTCCCCATCATCTGGTTTATCTTCTTTTGTACCTTCCCAACTGTTTCTTGTAGTTTGGTGAGGTTATCTTCACAACACTCCATCCTCCTTGCCAATTGATCTTGAGTAGCTTTATCAAGATCAGAAGCAAATTGCGCAAAGGCTTCCAACTCTGCAAGTTGGGCTAACTCTAATTTTAATTTTCCAGCTACTTGTTTCATAGCTTTCATCTGAGCCGCGGATCCTACTCTGGATACGGAAATACCCACATTAATGGCAGGTTTCATTCCGGCATTGAATAGATCCGCCGATAAGAAAATTTGTCCATCGGTAATGGAAATTACATTAGTAGGAATATAAGCTGATACATCTCCAGCTTGAGTCTCAACTATTGGTAAAGCAGTCAAACTCCCTCCACCTAACTGAGAATTTAATTTAGCTGCTCTTTCCAAGAGACGGGAATGCAAATAGAAAACATCTCCTGGGTAAGCTTCCCGGCCAGGTGGTCTTCTTAATAGAAGAGACATTTGTCGATAAGCTTGTGCTTGTTTGGAGAGATCATCATAAATTATTAATGTATGTTGTTCTTTATACATGAAGTATTCGGCTAAAGCTGCTCCTGTATAAGGAGCAAGATATTGTAATGTAGCAGGAGAATCCGCATTTTCCGCTACCACAATTGTATATTCCATTGCGCCACAGTCTCGGAATGTATTAACTACCTGAGCTACAGAAGAAGCTTTTTGACCAATAGCTACAGTAACCACCCCAATCTGTCGTTTTGCACTTTGGAAATTTTTGGTTTTCTGATTTTTTGTGTTTTTGAGATATGCAGAACAACAATATTGAAAATGGAATAACTTCTAATCTACTCAACCAAACAACATGAAATTTTGGAATAAGATAGTTTTGATATTCATCTACAAACCCATTAAAGGAAATAACAAAATATGCAAATACCTGGAAGATATAAAATTCTGGAAATTGGCAGAAAGGTACATTGGACAGCAACTCAAAAATCTGATATTTTCATTACAATCTTCAAGGAATGTTATTTCTCCAATGTTCAATTGATCACAATACAGTCCTAAACCCTAGGCGCCAATATTAGATGTTGAAGACACCACCAAAGTGCAGCGACCAGCTCCAGGAGAATCATGCCATGACTGAAATGGTACAGCCAAGCTGGAATGTTCAGCAAATAAGATGAGCTCTGAAATGCACTGCTAATCCTCCAATGAGTCCCTGAAAATCTCTCTGCGAATCCAAACAATGAAGCTCCACTGCATTCCCTGAAGTAGAAATGCCCAGATGAACTTGAGGTGATCTTTCACGCGCGAAGTTGATGTTCTTTCAGGAGGTTTTCGTCCCCAAAAAGCCAAGAAATCCTGCAAACCCTAGCTACAAGCTTCCTCTCCAAAATACCAGATAAATTCATAATATAGTGATGCCGAATGAGCTCTTCAAATGTCTTTTTATTTGCCTCCAAATGGGTCGACCCACTTTTAGGGTTTCCAATAGCCTTTTTAAAACATTTAAAATATTCTAATTTTCACTTTATCAAAAGTGGCGTTCAACTTAGGCCCCCTTTAAGTCACTTTTATAAAATATTTTATTTCCCCTAAGTGACATAAAGTCCCCTTATATCCTCTATTAAATCAAATACATTATCTTTATAAAGTAAAAATCTTTAATTTAACTTTAATGATTTTATCGACGAAAACATTAATATTTTGGGCCTCAATAATCCAATCCAAAATCTGAGGCTAGGAACGAATACCCTTTTCGAAGACGCATCTCATCATACCATCCGTTCTGTCAGAAACCCTAGAAAAATGACTTACTAAAAATAGCAAGTGCGTCCTTCCATGCTCAAAACGGCTCCGAAAACTGGCAACTGAAAGCTTACAGCATCTTGATGAAACTCTACAACCTCCAATGGGCTCCCACACATCTGTCATAGCCTATGGGAACCCGTGAGTAGGCTAGTCCCATGCGATAACACTGACTGGTTAGGAAGGGAACATTACAACTACATAAACACAAATTATATTTTGACCCTTTTGATTGATAATCGTATCTGTAGCTACTGCTGTCTTGCCAGTCTGTCTGTCCCCAATAATTAATTCTCGCTGACCACGTCCTATGGGGATCATAGAATCAATAGCAATAAGACCCGTTTGAAGAGGTTCATATATAGAACGTCTCGAAATAATACCTGGAGCGGAAGATTCGATCAATCGAAATTCGGAAGCTGAAATTTTACCCTTACCATCAATAGGTTGGGCTAGAGCATTTACAACACGACCCAAATAAGCATCACTTACTGGTATCTGAGCAATTTTTCCTGTTGCTTTTACGGAGCTGCCCTCTTGTATCATCAAGCCATTGGTTCTAGATTTAGGGCAATACCTACTGTACCATCTCCAAATTCAACTAATTCACCTACCATTACTTCATCAAGACCATGAATATGAGCAATGCCATCGCCTACTTGAAGTATGGTGCCAATAGTAACGACTTTTACTTCAATATTGTATTGTTCGATCTATTTGCGTATCATAGTACTAATTTTGTCAAGTCGAATAGTTGCCATTAAATTAACACTAGTTCATTCTTTGAAAAATAAGACCTATATAATGCAACTTATAGATATATAGCCATATATCTATATAAGCTTTTTTCATGAAACCTATATATATATGTAAATGAAAGCTAATCAGTTATGTTTTTCATGGCTCTAAGCAGGCCGATATTATGATCGATAGTACGTAAATGTAACTCACTATTCAAACGAATATTCAAAGTTCCTAGAGCTCTTTGGACAGCTTGGTGAGAAACTTGCTGTCGGACCTGTTCAATTGCTCTTTGTTGTTCAAAGTGAACGGTCTCATTCTTGGATTCCTCTAATTGTTCCAAATTTGCAGAAGCAGCTTTGATGAAATCCTCTTTTTCTTGTTCTATTTGGGAGTATCCATTTAACCGGATTTCGCCCGCTCTCTTTTCTACTTCCCGTAAGCGAGCTCGAGCTTGTTCGAGCTGATTGGCAGCTCCTTTACATAATTCTTCTGAATTCCGAATAGTACTCAAGATTTTCTGTTTACGATTATCTAATAGATTACTTAATGAAAGTAGATTTTTTTTTTTTAAGCGAAAAACCCTTTGCGGGGCCGCCTTGGTCTGAGAGACCACGAACAGGGGGTTCTACACCGTCAAAGTCACTCGGGAGTCGCACCCGACCCTGCCCGCACCAACATTATCAATTAGATTTTGGATACCCAATTCAGCTTTTTGGTATGGTGGAGATTTGAACCTGGGACCTCCCTTGGAGGATTGCCCTCTCCTCTCCAACTCACCTACAACACCTGGGTATTAATGAAAGTAGATTATCTATTCATAAATTGAACAAATTTATAATCTCTTCCCAAACCGAACACAAACTGGCTCTCTTGCTTAGTTTTTTTATGGGACAACATATAAATCCCTTTATTCACCAAGCCTGCCCTTTCCGTTCATATTATGGAAAAATAGGATCAATCTATCAAAGACCGAAATCTCCGAAGGGCTCTTTCGCAAAAAGGAATTTTTGATTATCGACAAAGTTGTTCTTGTGTATGTGTGTTTTTTTCCTCTTTTCTCTTTCCTTCTTTCTCCTCTTTTCTTTCCATTCGTGTTTCCTCTTTACCTTTTCTTGAATAAATTCCCTCCTGTGTAGGTCGTCGATTCAGCGTTGAAACCAAAAAAAAAATTGGATGGGAGATTAGGACTATTTTTCAGTAGATAGATCAAATCATTCCATTGATATGAATGTTATATATTGGATCAATCTCTGTAAAGTGCAATTTAATATTGCACATCATAATAAAGTTATGTAAAGTCATATTAAGTCATTTATGTCGGCTAAATAAGCTATTTTGTCCTGTAGTGCAAATGAAATGTATGCAAATCAAATGTAATTTGAGGGTAGTTGCAAGGTAGTTGGAGAACATAACTGCTTGGTGGGTGTATAAATAAATCCCCCCTCATTCATTAGAGTTGCTCCAGATTGATACGTGTGAGGATTGATGCCTAGTGCAGAGTGATTGATGCAGCCATGGAGATTAATCAGCCTAGGGTTTGCAGGCTGTATTGTAATGCTGTATCATACATGCCATTATTAATATAAACTGCTGTATTTACTGTATCTACCATTGCTGCTGTTATTATTATTACTGTTGCAGATTTCTGTGTATTATATTTGCTATACTACAATGCTTGCAGATCTGTAGTTTATTACGTGGAAAGGGAACTGTTGGGAACATGTAAAATCCCTTTCTACATTCTGGCGCCGTTGTTATTACGAAATTGGGTCTAAATTGGTGACATAGGGTTTGAAGAAGTGAAACCCTTGGGAAGACGTGCAAACGAGAACAACACAGTGCGAAAACGGAGGGGAAGACGTATCAGAATTTTTTGTGTTTGCAGATTAAGGACGTGCACGCCAGTCGGAGGAAGAAAACAAAAATTCCAAGTGAAAATTTTGCAGGTGGGGAAGTCGCAGACGTCTGTAGTTTGATGTCTACAGGCTAGACGTCTGCAACCTGACATTTGTAGGCTAGACATCTGCAGCCTGATATCTGCAGGCTGGACGTCTACAGGCTTGACGTTTGCAGTAGAATGACGCGTTGCTGAGAGGAACGGCAAAATAGGTACAAGGATCACCAAGAGTCGAGGAAAACATTGATGTAAGGAAGACATTGAGATGTTGAGTGGATGGTAATACCTGAACATGTGGCAGGAAGGTTGCAGAGGAGTGCAGAGGATGGGAGTCAGGCACCAGAGCAACAACACGCGAGGGCTCAGGAAGGAAGACCAAGGCCACAATCAACATCCCAACGAAGGAAGTCGCGAAGTAAGGATACACAGGAAGTTGAGAGATGACTGTTTGGTGAGAGTAAAGGTACCTAGACTAAAAACATCCGACGAGGAGCAGCATAGCAGAAATCCCATCAATGGACAACGTAGCCACCAAAGCATTGGAGAATTTACCACTTTTCACAGGAGAAGGGAAGGAAGACCCGATTAGGCATTGGAGAATTTGTCGCATGGTGTGGAAAGTAATTGAGCAGAACAATGAAGTAGATTGGAGGTGGTTTCCTGCAACATTTCGAGAATCTGCAATGGACTGGTACATATACTTACCGCAAGATAAGTACAAGACATGGGAAGAGTTGCGTGATGCATTTGTGGAAGAATTTCGAGAATATGAGACTGATGAAAATTATAACATACAAGGAGAGAAGGAGCCTATTCGTTCTTACAATTGAAGGTTGAGTAGGTTGTTTGACTATGTGGAGAAAGGCTACTCAGAGGAATCAAAGATTACGTGGTTCATAGATGGAGTTCTCCCTGTGTATGGAAAGAAAATGAAGACATTTCCTCCAAGATCATACCAAGAGGTTTTGGATTATGACTTGACTTGGGAAAGAGATGCAAAAACCTCACTGATGAAGGAGACTCGGACAACTAGAGAATGCAGTCAGATGGTGACGAAGGAGACGTCTGAGGTGCAGACGTCTGAGCAAGAGCCGTCTGATGTGGAGATGTCTAAGGTGCAGACATCTGAGCAAGAGTTGTCTGAGCAAGAACCGGTTGAGGTAGAAAAGTCTGAAGTGCATTTGTCGGAGGAGGAGCCGTCTGGAGGCTACACGTCTGAAATCTACCCGTTTGAAGGAGTTAGACGTCTGGAAAATCACTCATTTGGCCATCCGTCAGCCCAGACGTCTGGCCATCCAGCCCAGACGACGTTTGGCCATCCAGCCTAGACGTCTAGCCGTCTGGCAGTCCGTCAGTCCAGACGTCTGGCCAACCAGCCCAGGCGTCTAGCCGTCTGGCCCAGACGTCCGTCAGTCCGTCAGTCCGGACGTCTGGCCATCCAGCTCCAGACGTCTGGCCATCCAGCTCCAGACGTCTGGCCATCCAGCTCCAGACGTCTAGCCGTCTGGCCCAGATGTCTGGCAATCCGTTAGTCCAGAAGTCTAGCTGTCTGACCCAGACGTCTTGCAATCCCTCAATCCAGACATCTAGCCGTCTAACCCCGATGTCTGTCCGTCTGTTGGGTCGTCCGTCTGGCCACTCGTCCCCGACGTCTAGCAACCTGTCCAGACGTCTAGCCCATATGTTTGCGACGTCTACCCTTACCCGTCTGAGACGTCTACCTGTGTGCAACCCGTCCGAGACATCTATCCGTCTGAGCCGTCTAACTTGTTGTCCTAGACGTCTAGACATTGTACCCGTCAGACTTCTCAATCCGTCTGGTCTAATCCGTCAGAGAATAAGCTGTCAGGGATTGTCGTCAGAAATGTTGACGTCTGAGGCAGAGCAGTCAGAGATGTCTGTTAGAGGATGATAAGCAGTGAAGTAGAGCTGAGAGGAAGCAGTTTGAACGAGTTGAGTGAAAGCTTCCAGAATGTTGTTGAGATGAAAAATTTAGTTTGGACATTGAGGCTTTCAATGGTTTTGCTGTTGAGGTTTCGGGAGCATGCGAAGGGCGTTGCCCCTTGACCCCGCAAGGGACGCTGTCCCTTGACCCTACAAGGGGACTCCTGCCCCCTTGACCCCCGACACAGATGGCGGAGGGCATTACCGATTATGTTCATGATGTTGATGGCATTGCTCATGCTGATAATATGGCTTATTGCAAAAAGTGAAGTGCCTATTCAGAGAATGTTGATCATGCTGATGTTACACATACTTGTAGCAAAAGAAGTGCACAATCAGAGAATCAAATGTTGTGAGCAGTCTAAAGTAAAGTTTATTGCCAAAGATGTATGGAACAGGAACAAGAGGAAGGAGCGTGACAAGAGATCCTATTACATTGCTCAGTACTTCTATTCCCAGTGTTTAGCTCATGTCGTTGAGGACAATGACTAGTTTAGAGGAGGGGATAGATGTAGACAAGCATATTGAGATATCCCTAATTGCTGAACCAGTTTTGATATTGTGTTATATTGTAAATGCACGCAAAGTGTTTGACGAAATGCATGTGCATATATTTTGATGTTGTAAAGTGCAATTTAATATTGTACGTAAAGAATAAAGTCATGTAAAGTCATATTAAGTCATTTATGTCTTAAGCTATTTTGTCCTGTAGTGCAAATGAAATGTAATGCAAATCAAATGCAAATGAAATGTAATTTGAGGGTAGTTGCAAGGTAGTTCGAGAACATAACTACTTGGTGGGTGTATAAATAAACCCCCCTTCATTCATTAGAGTTGCTCCAGATTGGTACATGTGAGGATTGATGCCTAGTGCAGAGTGATTGATGCAGCCATGGAGATTAATCAGCCTAGGGTTTGCAGGCTGTATTGTAATGCTGAAACTGTAATGATGTATCATACATGCCATTATTAATATAAACTGCTGTATTTACTGTATCTACCATTGCTGTTGTTATTTCAGTCATTGCTGCTGTTATTATTATTACTGTTGCAGATTTCTGTGTATTATATTTGCTATACTACAATGCTTGCAGATCTGTAGTTTATTACGTGGAAAGGGAACTGTTGGGAACATGTAAAATCCCTTTCTACAATCTCCAACTATGCCTTTGAACCCATCTCATATCGGCACAGCGGTGGAAAGAGTACCCAGTTGCGCTTGGACTTCAAGCAGTTCAGCTTTAACCATTCTAAAGGTATCCTCTTATTGGTTGGTAGAACAGTGGATCTCCCAATCAATTACGAAATGCTATAGTTCTTCCATATTAATTTCCCGTTTAGAAGTAATTCGTTGAGATCATGCACTTTTCTATCTATAAAGTGCAGTTGGTTGGACCCAGCCATATTATTCAATACACACAACTCGCACACACTCCCTTTCCAAAATAGATTAGCACACCAAGCACCACGCTTAGATTTATTATATTTGTTTCGAAAATATTGGTATTTAATTCGAAACCCCCAGCGGAAGGCCAATAAACCAAAATAGATTAGCACACCAAGCACCACGCTTAGATTTATTATATTTGTTTCGAAAATATTGGTATTTAATTCGAAACCCCCAGCGGAAGGCCAATAAACCAAGGAAATGGAAGAATCAGTTACATTTTTCATATGCTCTCCCCTCATAGATAAGGATATTTAAGTTTTACAAACAAATTTTTTTTCTCTGACTCGACTCTATTATTAAAGTTCCGGATAAGGAGATTTCGAGTACTCAGTCAGTCCCAGGTCCCGTATCTATAAATAAGGATAAAATTGGAAAGCAGAAAAACTTTGCTCGGCCTATCCACTCCTTCAAGTGTCACGGATCTTTCTAATCGGAACAAGTGAAGTATAGCGAAGAGCCAATAATTTGCTGATCATTTGTATCAGCCCCTCCCCTATGGGCTGAACAATAAAATTATTAGAGGAGGGTACTTAGAATCACGAGGGGTACGGATCTCTCTTTCCGAGATCAAACAAAGGGATTTGCAAATAAAAGTGCTAGGGCTACAACTAGTCCATAAATAGTTAAAGCTTCCATAAAAGCTAAACTTAGCAGTAAGGTACCTCGTATTTTACCCTCCGCTTCTGGTTGTCTCGCAATACCTTCAACAGCTTGGCCCGCAGCAGTGCCTTGACCAATACCAGGTCCAATAGAAGCGAGGCCTACGGATAATCCAGCAGCAATAACGGAAGCAGCAGAAATCAAGGGATTCATAGTAGTCTCCTCTTACTAAGGTTGATAAATGATTGATAATACGACAATTTTCTCTATTAATTTGATTGTTCACCAATGGTTCAGTTAGAGAACAATTTCTTTAAAACACCTAAAACCCGACGAAATCTTATTATGGTATTAAAAGTGATAATATTACCAAATAGGAAAATTCTCTACCTTTATACAAATATTTTTTTTTTTGGAATATCTGAAATATACATATATTTTGATTCTTTTAGGGAATGGAATAACCAGTGTAATAGCCTATTTTTATAGGTATTTTATAAGTAATTCTATTGATATATTAATATATTTAGATCATAATCATTGTTCTACGCCAGGGTACATATTTGACTCAACAATCTCCCATTAGTGAACCTGTTCCATTTTAGTTTAATAGATATATATGGATGTACAAATCCATCACTCTGAGCTATTTTATCTATCAATTTTCTCAACGGGATTAGTAGTTCGCTGATCCTAAATCTTCCTACTAAGATATTAGTAGATTAAGTATTCCAATCCTTGATTATACGGGTATAATCAAAATGATGGAAAGAACATTCCACATCCCTTTTGTCCCATATATATTCAATTATTT
This sequence comes from Wollemia nobilis, assembly GCA_028583015.1. Lineage (NCBI taxonomy): Eukaryota > Viridiplantae > Streptophyta > Pinopsida > Araucariales > Araucariaceae > Wollemia > Wollemia nobilis. Next base: position 7,211,556 of record JAQPPZ010000456.1, read on the forward strand.
ATGAATTGGGACAAATCTTTTAGAAAAGATTATGCCCAATTCATTGGATTAATGATGACCCTCCATGGATTCGCCTATATAAGCTGCGGCTAGATATATGCGTAGTATTTACACTCTTATTTTGAGCATTTACTTGAGGTACATTTCATTTATTGAACTATTTCTTGTTCTATTTTTTTTTTTTTTAAAGCGACAAACCCCTTACGGGGCCACTTTGGTCTGAGAGACCACGAACAGGGGGTTCTACACCGTCAAAGTCACCCGGGAGTCGCACCCGACTCTGCCCGCACCAACATTATCAATTGGATTTTGGATACCCAATTCAGCTTTTTGGTAGGGTGGAGATTTGAACCTGGGACCTCCCTTGGAGGATTGCCCTCTCCTCTCCAACTCACCTACAACACCTGGGTCTTGTTCTATTTTTATGCTTATAAGTTGTCAGTGATTAAATATGATTATTGAACAGTTTATTCCTCTGGAGACACACTCTGAATGAAGAATTAGTATAGGAAAGAGTTTTGTACTGACTGTTGATATGCTGCTAATAAGGTCTCTTCTCAGTGGCTCTCATCCTTATAAACTGCTCTGCATATGTGCAAGTTTATCACTTGATTGGCTTTTAAGAACATACCCTCATATTGCTTTTCATGTTGAAATTATAGCATTTAGTATTGAAAACATTTGCTTCCAATTCTGCTTTTATTCCCTTTAAATTGTTCCACATTTTTTAAATGAATTACAGACAAGAAGAGGAAACGGATATTGACACTGATCCACTTGAGGAATCATTGATGGTTCTTCCACCAAGGGATGCTTTATGCATTTTTCCTTCTGTGGGCACTGTACTTCAAATATCTGCAGAGATGCCTATCAGTGAACTTCAACTCCGCTTGCCTGAAATTGGGCGTTGGGTGAAACTTCGTAACATTACTTGTCGTACTCGGTCAGGGCTCTGGGAAGGAGTTATAACTTATGCAAGTAAGGTTTATGTTCTCCCCCCTGAAACCGAAGAAAGGTACAACAGGTGGGTTTTTTTTTAAATTTCTTTACAAAATTGGAGCTTGTGCACAATGTGCTATTTCCTTGATAAATACTTAAGTGTTTTGAGATTTTGAGTCTCAGGGAATCTGCGGAACGCCTTCAAACAGAATCAGCATGCTTGCCTCAGTGGTATACAAAGCCTCTGGATCCTATCACAGGTATTTTATTGCTGCCTTACTCTTAGAGTCCATCTTGGTTTCAAGTGTAAAATTTCAAGGACAAATTTTAGTGCTAAAATTATAGGGACATGCTTGAACTTGAGACACAATTTGGATCTTTGAGACGCAATAGTCTTGTATATTCCATGACTAGAGGTTAACTTTCAACATAGATATGATTATAATAATGTTGTGATATGCAGCCATGCAATAAAGTATAGATGGTTGTACTGTGCATTGATGTGAAATGAATGAAAGATTTTAATTACGTCCGCGAGACCCAAATATGGTCTATGGGACCTCAAATATGGAAGTACAACTACTCAAATCATATCATATGATCTTTAATATCTTTGAGAAGGTTGTTCCTTCTCCTGCTGATTTGGGTTAGCAATTCCCCAACTTTTTTTATTTTACTGTCTTCAAATAACTCTGCCATAGACCCGTTTCCAAGTGTTTCTTTGTATTTGCCACGGATATCTGAAAAACTCGGGCATTTATAGATGAAGTGTTCCTCTGTCTCTACTGCCCCTGTGCTGCATAGAGTACATATCCTTTCTTCCCATTGTTCTTTGGGCGTTGTCCATCTCCTTGTTTCACATCTAAGCCTATGAGAGCTAGTCCTTATCTGAGCAATGAGGATTTTTTCCTTCCACTTGATTTCAGCGCCTATATACGCTTTTTCCTTGTGGTCATACGTTGGGTTAAACTTTGCAATATAATATTGTCTTTTCCTTGCTTGCATTTTTCCACATTCCACTTCTAAACTTTTCATTCACATAATTTTTTATGTCTTTGTTGACATTTGGGCATTCATTTATGTTGATTTCCCAACGTTTCATCCATTTCTGATTTTGTTTCATCCATGTATTCTTTCGCCTATGCAACTCTTCGTCCCTAGCTGCCCTAGGCCATCTGTCATTTTTCATGTTTTCTATTTTTTTCAAGTAACATAACAACTTGGTCATAGCAATTGCTTCTAAAGGGAACATTCCAATTTCAGCTAGAATAATTTCATAAGGGGTTGTGGCCTTAATTTTGAGAAAATTTGTGATTAGATATTTTTGAATCCTTTCTATTTGCCTCCATTTTGCATTTGTTGTGCCACTAGCCCACACCTCGCAACCATACAACAAAACCGGTGTAACAAGTAGGCCAAATAAGACCTTGGTGGTCTTCCAATCCCACAACTCGACATTCCTACACCTGTTTTGAAGTGCATATAGTGCTCTCCAACCACTTTGAGTTCTTTTCATCCTACATGTATTCCAATTAAGTTTGTCATGAAAGTCTATGCCCAGGTATTTGTATTCTACTACTACCTCAAGCGGTTCTCCTGCAAACTGAAATTCGAGTTGTTGCTTCTTTTTTGCTGAAAAAATCATAATTTTTGTTTTGCTCGTGTTCACCTGCATCCCAACTTCCTTACAAAAGAGTTCTAGAGCTCGAAGGTGATCTTCTAGATCTTTGGCTGTTTTGGCCACAAGAATTACATCATCTGCATACATGAGGAGTTTTACCACATATTTGGCTAAGTGCACACCCTCTCCCCCAAATTTGTTTATCCATTCTTCTAACTTGTCAATGTACAACCCAAATAAGGTCGGAGATAGAGGGCAACCTTGTTTGACACCTATGTCACTACCAAAACATTCAGATAACCCTTCCTGTGTTCTGATTCTAGCCTTTACATGCTCATATAGTCTGTGAACTGCTGCCCTGTAGTGAATTGGAACCTCTAGCTCTTCCATTCTGCTCCATAATTTTTTCCTTGGCACTGTGTCAAATGCCTTTTTGAAGTCTACAAAACAACAAAAAGCCTCCTCTTTTTTGTCCCATATTTTTTCCACTATGTGTCTGAGCGTGATACAATGATCAATAGTTGAGTGCTTGGGCCTAAAACCTGCTTGCCCCTTTGCTCTCTTTCCCTTTTCTTCTGCCCATATGTTGATCCTACGCTCTATCATACTCCCAAACAACTTTGCAAAGAGAGGGTTGATCATGATAGTTCGATAGTTTGAGGGATTATTTACATCTCCACTTTTAAACAAAGGAATGGTCAAGCTAGTTGTCCACTCGGTAGGGAAGCCATTTTGTATGACCTCATTGAAAATTTCTTTGATCTGCGGTGCCAGAATATCTACCCCCCATTTTATATGCTCTGCTCGAAGATTGTCTATGTCACGGGCTTTACCAGTTGCTAACTTTTTTATCCCTTGAATAATGTCTTCATTTGTGAAAAGTTCTTTCTTGACAATGATAGTAGGGGGTGTCTCCTGCTGGTTACTACGCTGATACAATTGTTTTGAATACTCCAACCATTGATTAATTGTTATGCTATTTTCAGTTTGCATCCTTTTCACGCTTAGTTCCTTCCAAAATTTCTTTGGTTCATGCTTCCCTAAGTAAATCAATTCTTTCCTCCTTGTTCTAGTGTATTCTTCTTTTTTTGCCCTTACCAGTTTCTCATATGCTTTTCTGTTTGCTCTTGTTTTACCCGTTGGTTCCTTTAGTAATCTTCGCGCTTTTTTGCAATCTTCATCGAACCATGGGTTGGTTGGGAAGCTATTCCTTTCTTTCTTTTTAGGTTTAGCTCTCTTGCATTTGTTTAGAGCTTCTTGGATAACGTGCATTAACCATTCACTCTTACTGTAATCTCTGCTACTGTGAGGTAGTTCTTCCCTTTCCTGTAACTTGTTATTTAATACTGCTCTAAAATTCTGCCGATTTTCATCTGTTAAGAGAATGTTTCCCTTGTGAGGATATTTATTTTGATTGCCTTGCAAGTGTTTTTCCCTTGGTTTGTCTCCATGCATTCGAAGTTTCATAACAATTGGGTTGTGATCTGACTTAAGTTCCACTGGAGAATCTTCCACTTCTAGCTCCTCTATTTTTGGTATGTAATTTTGTGAGCATATTACATAGTCTATTACACTTTGTCCCTTATATGTTTTGCATGTATACTTTCCTGAATTTTTCCATTTGTTCATCCCATTGCAAATAATCAAGTTGTGTATGCTGCAGAGGCCTAACAACTCTTCTCCATATTGCGTGATAGCCCCATGCTCATCTTCTGAAGTCCTGGTCCACTGCTGATTTTCCTCTTCTGGCATCCAAAGAGGATTAATCTCAATATCTTCGCTACCTTCTAGAATGTTAGCTTGCTTATTTGTTGTCCTTGCATTGAAATCTCCAATTAATATAATCTCCCCCAACTTACTTGTATATCGAAATGTTTCTTTTTAGGGAGGAGTATGGGTCTTCTCCGTTAAGGTCATGTTTCTTATAGAATTTAGAATTCTTGGGAGCAAAATAACATGCTGCTATGCTAATAACTGACTTATTTTCTAGGATCTTTATCCAGATGTACTGTTTGTTTTCATCTTGTTTTTCAATTTTAATGACCCTATCCCATTCCTCTTTTATTAAAACCATAATACCCCCATGCCCTTTGCCATTTTCCGCTGCTTTATTCCATATTGCTATTTTTTTGTATCCCACAAATTCTGGAGTCCTACATCCATCGTGTTCATGTGTTTCCGTCAGTATGATTATATCTTTGTCTCTAGCAATGGGCCCTAACCCGGGTCCTCTTCTCCAAGGGTAACCTCTATAGTTCCAACTTACCATCGTAAGATGTTCTCGGGCGGGCCATACTCCCTATTTGTTTTGGGTTTGTTTAGATGTGATGTATGCCTTTCCATTTCTTAAATATGCCCGTTTCCCTTCATTCCTTGCTGCCCTCACCTTTTCCCATTCCTTATTTCTTTCTTCCTCGCTGTAAAAATGTTAGGTCGTCATCTAAATAGAATTGTGACCCTCTCAGCATGCCTCTATTTTTTAGTAACCTTGTTTTATCCTCGTAGCTCATCAATGTGACCCGAATATGCCTATCTCTGCCTCCTTCTCTCAGCTTGCCAATTCTGCTTACTTTTTTAATCTGACCTTTCCATTGTAATCGATCTGACAAGAAGTCCCTGGTTAAACGATTTGTGTCTTCCCTATCCCCATAATCTTTCAACCCTTTGATGATTATATTTGATAACTTCTCATGTCTTTCTTTCTCTTCTATTATTTGAATTTTTACTTGCTTCTCTATCAACTCTTTTTGTTGATTGATTGGTTCTTTTACTACTTGAGACCATGTCTTTGCCTTTGCTAATTCATTTCGCAGCTCATTTTCTCTTGTTTCCATGTTTTGGAGTGTTTCCCATACCTCTTTTATTTGATTTGCATTTGTTTTTTCCACCTCTATTGCATCATTGATTGGGGGTGGATGGCTTGTTTGAGGACATGCCATTCACGCTGACCCATGTTTGCAAGGTTTTGTAGCTTTGACACTTGCTCCTTGAGTTGGTTGTTTTCCTTTTCCAGCCTCCGAATGGTGTTTATAACCTCATCTGATTTAGTATCTCTTAATTTCTCCCTCCTTTCCATGCTTTCAAGTTTCTCTTTCATCTTCATTAGCTCTTGCACATAAAGTCTTGGTGCCCACATGAGTGGTGTAGTTGTGGGACTGTAAGTTTCTTCCTCGTCTGAAAACTCATTTTGGTGACCTCCATTTTCCATGTTGAATGCTTTCTTGCGGTTATTTCTGATTTTTTTCTCCTCGCTTGTTTTTCCTTCTGTATTCTCTTGTGTTGTCATTTTGCCTTCGTTTCTTTTATCTTCTCTCTTTTGTCCCCTCTGTTGGGCTAATTGATCTCCTCGTTTGATGATGGTTAGTGCCTTTGATTGTTCCTTATTCTCCACCTGTTTATGTGGTAGAATATTTTTTATTTTTATTTTTCGATATGTCCTCTTCATTGTTGTTGCCCTTGCTCGAGCTTGTCGACGCCTTAATATCCTCCAATATTGTTTCTCATTGACATATATCGGTTCTTGCAATTGTTGCTTCCCTTCTTCCATTGTCGAACCCTTTATACTATTGATCCGATGAAATAGATGTGTAATAAAACCCTCCACTGCAAACCCTCCTTGCTCTGCAAACCCTCCTCCACTGCAAACCCTTGTCGAACCCCCTATACTATTGATCCGATGAAATATATATATAATAAAACCCTCCGCCGCAAACCCTCCTTGCTTTGCAAATCCTCCTCCGCTGCAAACCCGTTGAACGAATTTGTGTATATATATCTGTGCAAACCCTCCTCTGCTGCAACCCTCCTCCACTGCAAACCCGTTGAAACAGACTCGACCCTCACTGTTTTGTGACGGGAAAATATTTGTCGTATGTTTTGCGTTGTTGTTTTTGCCGTATGTTTTTCTGAGGGTGACTAAAACCCTTTTCAAATTTTTTGTTCTAGCTAAAAGCTAGTGGAGCTCGCAACTGGGGTGTTGAATGAAGGAACTATATGTCCACGTATTTCTCCTATCTACTTAAATTGTTTTATAAATCGAAAGAGGACGGAAAATGTGCTTACCCGATGAGATAGATGTGTAATACAACACTCCGCCGCAAACCCTCCTTGTTCTGCAAACCCTCCTTGCTCTAGAAGGTGTCCTTGCCACAAACCCTCCTTGTTCTGTGCAAACCCTCCTTGTTTTGTGGAAGAAAGTGAGTTTTATCTGCTCATGATTGTATTATATATCTTGATTTCTATGTCTGTTAATATGTCGTGAAGAGTTCATATCAAATTTAAAAATTAAAAGCAATTTGTTAATGTAGTTATATACTTAAATGATGTAATTAGGCGTGCAAGTTATAGAGGTTCCGAAGGACTATAATCTATGAATGCATCTTAAAATTTATATTGGGGCTAGGTGGATTGGCAAAGGTTTGACTGGCCAAGTACTTGCCAAGAAGAGACCTAGGTTCAAACCTTGGGGGCACGCTGCCAGCTTTAGCAAAGGTAGTAGTCCGTGCTGAATCCTCTGAGTGCGCGCCAGACCGACGACGACGGTACGAACCCTGAGCGACTGGTGGTCTCCATCTCACACCGGGTCAACAACAATGAGACGAATAGGCTGTTGGGAGCAGTCCCTATGGTTTGAACCCTGCGCTTGCCAGTTACTAAAAATAGTGGCTGTAACCAACTCCCCTATGTAACCAAAAAAAAAATTTATATTGTTTAGAATCTGAAGTTCTGAAGAATTTATGGTGAAATATAAAACCCTTAAACCTGCTTATTATCATTTTAAGGTGTGGTCACATGTTGGAGGGTGTTTTAAGGGGCAAGTAAAATATAAGAGCTGTAATGGCCTTTTTTAAAGTATTCTTTCAGTTCCAGATTGCAGTCACCACAGAAAGGAAAGAAGAAAAGGGAACAAAGGGTACCTTAAATAAGATAAAACAAACCAGTTGGGTGTCAACTGAATTACAATTTACAAAGTACTGAATATGCTTTTGAAGCATTGCCTGCCTTAACTTCTGCTGATTTAGGAAGATTTTTCTAAACTAATTTTATTGAAACTGCAGATTTCTTTATAATTTGCTCCATTTTCTGTAATAACTTGAAGAATGTTTTCTTCTTAAATCTGCAAAATGGAAAATTAGATGCATTAGAAAATGAATTGAGAAATTGTCTACTCATTAATTGTATCCATAGATGTTATGAACATTGCACCTTCAGGACATTCTTTTCAGCATGGGTCTTTTGCATTTTCTTCTTCTAATTTACTAGATGTAGCTGTCACCTACTTCTGAAGAAAACAAGCTATTAAGATTTAAAACAAGATATTGTGTAGCCTTTCCCAAAATTACTAGCCCTTTCTGTCATACTTTTAACATATGGTGCCAAAAAAAAAAGGAAAAAGTACAAGTAAATGTAAAGGAACTTTTGAGGTCCATGAGTATTATGCATATCAAGCCACCTCCTACTCCCCTGGATCCACTATGCGTGGTTGTGCTATCCATGTATGGGAGTACATACCTGACGCCCCTTTGGATTCGAAGCTTGGACCTCCTATCTGGAGTACCCAAGCCTTCATTGTCACGCCCACTCAGACTGTACTACAGAAACTTCATTGTCACACCTACTCAGACTGTAGTGCAGAAACTAGTCTAAGTACTAACCTGTCTACATAATGTTTTTCATATGCTTCACAAAGACTTAAATGATTTGTACTTTTGAAGTCAACCTTTGTCTCCTTTGGAAAATGGTGATGCAAGGCAATCACCTGTGGGACCAAATGGAGAGACTGTGCTGAATGTTATCCTTGTTCATTGTGGAAGCTAATGATGCATTCATGCTGGTTTCATGGTTGGTATTCATTTTCCATGTATGCGTATTCTGGATTCATTGTATTTTCATGTGCTACCTTAAACTGTTTCAGGTGGTTCTTCAAGGTGATGATGGTAAACCATCTGTAAATTGTATGTGAGATTTTGATTTCCAAGGGTGCATTTTAGTTTTCATTGATTTTTGTCACCCTTTTTACACCATGTATTCATCTTGAATGATTGGTTTGCCATTCTGGAGAGGGGGTAGCTATGCCATTGCCCTTCATCTATTAATTATGCCTTGGCTTTCAATATTGTGTTCAGCAATGTTCCCTCACAGGCTGTTGGGTTGCTCAGTGAAAAGAGAATTCAAGTTCTGGCTGTGGGCAAAATAATAAGCAGATTTGTAGCCTTTATGAATGATCAAGAAACAAGGCTTAGGCTTTACCAAACCTACAATGAGCATTGAGTGATAAACCGCTCTCAGCTGAGGACTTAAAGTGCAAAAGACTGCCACTTGTTTCAGCCTTCAGGCTTTTCCAACAATTAAACCTCAAACACGAGTCTCATACATTCTGTTCCATTTGAAAACAAAAAATATAACATTGGATTTCCACTAAAGTGATTATATTTTGTTGAACAATGTCTCAGCCTTCTACAAAGATGATGGAGTTCCTTTATTCCATTCAAAGACCTACAGCAGCTCTGATATGGTTGTGAATGAGCATTTTACTTCCAGATCGAATTCTCCAGATCACACATATAATACTTTGGAAAATAGTGTTTTATAGCTGTTGTGATGTTTGCCTTGTTTTCTCTTGTCTGGTCTTTAGAAGTGATCATACCTTGCTAAAGCCTTAGCCTTTGATAGTACAGGCACCTAAAGATTTAGGGTTCACGGTTTATTTAAGGCATCAATTATTAATGCCTGTTAATGATAACATGCCATATTTTATTCTTTCCTTTGTATTTATTTTATTTTGGTATAAACATGTGCGAGTTTTCATATATAGATTTTCTAAAAAGGTATAGATATTGAACTGGTTCAATCTGTGCTAAGATTTTGATTTGGAATGAACCTCACCAAGTTCAGTCAAACTTGGTAAGTACAATGTGGATGAAGTGTTGAGAATGTTCAATTGCCACTGACCCTATAGTAGGACTGAGTGGAGTGAACTTTTATCTGTCCTCGCTATTCTAACTTGGGGGAGGTTCAATGATCGATCTTTGCTCTCATCTCATGCACTACCATTGGACAAACCCTAATGGAATTAACTACCGCATTAGATCTGGTCCTCATAAAGATCTCATCCTTTAGAAATAATCATATTTTAAGACAAAGGTTGAATATTTCTTCTCTGTTTTCTTTTTATAGTTGTCTTTTATGCAGATGGTAGTCAATGATGTACCACCATTTACATGCCAGAAGGGTCAAAATTATTGGTGTGCAATCTTCCTAAGGAAGTTAAAAAGTATTTTCCTATTGTAGGATTTCATTAAAGACAGAAAACTGCTTATTTGGGATGCAAATTGCATATGCTTCAATTTATATTACTCTCACATACTACTTGCTGAACAGGAAATCGTCAAGTGTGATTTCTGCCCATGACCACAGTTCAACATATAGAGGGAGAGTGTTTTACTCTCGCCAACCTCCGGATCTCATGCTGGTTCCCTTTAACTTTGCTGAAAATGTGAAAGGAAACTAATCTAAGCTTGTAGAAATTGAAATATAATCTAATTACATGAAAGGTAAATCTAATCTACTTTGTGAGGAAAAGGATTCGAGAAAGAAATCAAGAAAACATGAATAAATATCAAGTTGTAGCAAGATTTGGTGTTGGTGCAATCAACAAATCCAACAGGTACAAAATAACTTCAATGCGATCAAACCTTCAAAGTAATCAGCAATATCATGAAGAAGACTAATAGAGGGAAAGAGACCAGAGCTACTAATTCCACACATTCATGAACAAAAAGTGGCAGGCAATCATTTAAGCATGTCATGCACAATTCTTTGTTTTATTGATCTCAAAAATGTTAAAGTACAATGGTCTTTTGAGAGTAGCTTTGGTATGTTGGGTAGCCAAAAGACCCTTACATTGAGAATCGTTCTCTTTTTTATACTCAAAAAGTAAAACCCTAATCTATTTTTGGACTAGTAGTTCAAAATTTCATGAGGGCTCATCATCCTTATCCACAACACCAAAAATAGACGCACGAACAAGAGCGAGGCATGTAGGACGGAAAATGGGATGTGCTGCTTCAAGCAGGGCACACTGGTCACGTTGCGTTGGATGCTCTAGGAAGTCGGGCGCATTGGTCATGGTGTCACGCCAAGTAGGGTGCTTTGAGAAGCGGGGTGCAATAGTCACACTAAGTGGGGTGTTACAAAAAGTTAGGTGCAGTAGTCACATCGAGCGGGGTGCTTTGTGAAGTAGGGCGCACTAGTCACTCTGAGTAGGGTGCTTCGGGAAATAGGGCATACTGTTTACTTTGAGTGGGGCGCTCCAAGAAGCGATGTGCACTGGTCACTCCATGTGGGGCACTTTGGGAGAACGAGGCAATTTGCCTAGAGCGAGGTGCACTCAAAATGAGGTGCTCTCAAATCAAGGCACATTTAGAATGAGGTGCCCTTGAAGCTCTAACTTGGTCTCTTTCATGTTCTTCGTCTTATTTTGTGTGGCGTGTCTATCTGGAGGCGATGGTAGTAGTTAACTTTGGTGTCTTGTAGGGATGTTGATCCTAATTGATGGGAGATCCTAGAAGGTGTTGTAGGTAGATGAATTGACATGTCTGCATAATCAATGAATAAAGTTTTGTCATTTTGTGTTATTTTGTAGTTCATACACAAAGTGTTTGACAAAATGTGCATACGTGTAATTAATAAAGTTCATGAAATGTAAATGAAGATAAATGTATGTGAAATGTAATTTAAGAAATGATGAGGTGTCGGGGTAGTTAGTTGGAGGAAGTTGAGGATGCAACTACCTCCTTAGTTGTATAAATAAGACCCCTCCCTCATTCATTTGTATGTTGGTATTGCACATGGTAGTGGAAGTTGGGTGTAATCAGACATGTATTCATGAGATACTTGTGCCAAGCCGTCTAACTATTGTGCAAGGTCGTCTGACTATTGTGCAAGGTTGTCTAAACTGCTATGCAAGGCCATCTGAACTATTGGACCAGGCCATCTAATATATGTTGTGTGCATAGTTTATCCATTTGTAATTGTAAGTTATTCACATTGTATATTTTGTTTATTTAAGTGGTAATGGAATTGTGTTGTAGTATGTTGTATTCCATTTCTACATTCTGGCACTGTTGCCTGTTCTAAGTAGGGTCAAGCTTGGTGACATGGAGCTCTGATGAGAAAATCACTCAAGAAGGTGCACAATGATAACAATGAAATGAGTACAATGCAGTCGGTAAATGATTTAGTTTCCCTCGAGAGGATGGTAGATTGGAGGTCGCAATAGATGAAATGCAGACTTGTTTGTTGACTTTGACAAAGGGCTGGCGCACTAAGCAGATGTGCAACTAGACACGCATAAAGGAGGTGTGCAACTAGACACGCATAAAGGAGGTGTGCAAGGGTTTGTGCATGGAGAGTTGCATGTCAGGCATGACGACGACAATGAGTTGCATGTTGGCGACAAAGTTGTGTGATGGTGGCAGAGAATCATGCAATGATGAATTACGTGGTGTGGAATTGCATGATGGCAAAGTTGGTGATGTCCAAGTGCTTGCCAACGAGGAAGAAGCACAAGTGTTCATGCAATATGGTGATGTGCAAGTGTTCGAGCATGAAGCAGATGTGCGTCCCAACATAGAAGTGCATGTTAACAAAGACATAAGCACACAATAACATATGTGGAGATGAAAAAGAGGCATGAACAAGTGGAGTTGCTGAGAATATTTCCACCTAAAGTTGTGTTGTGGGCACTACCTTGTATCCATGGAGTGTCGGAGCTGGCATTGGGAGAGGTCAAGAGGAACATGCACGTGGAAGAGAGAGGGAGCACGAGATGGATGCTAAATGAGGAAGAACATGACAATATGGAGGGGAACTAGGATCAAGATCAAGAACCAACACACTGGATGAAAGACAAGTGTGAGGCAAAGAATCAACAGTTTTACTACAGTTGAAGAGTAAGGGGAAGGAGCAGATGCAGATTCCCTTAATAAATCACCTAGACAATGCCTATGGGAGAATTTTGTAGGACGTAGTGGTTGGAGCATCCAAAGGATCATCAGTTGAAGACCACATTCCAGAGTGCAAGAGTGTAGTTTATCTTGTAGGTTCTTGGGTTTGATAAGGACTTTTTCAAGTTGTACCTAATGGAGGTGCTCCAAACTTATGACGCTAAGAGGAAATGGAGTAGAGTGATACTTGGTCACAAGGAAGTACGTGTCATTCTCCCCTAATACGTTTTGGAGAGTATTTGGCTTGTCGACTTCAACGAAACCGGTGAAAGAGGGAGTGAGCTCTACTAGTTGTGGAGTTTTGTAGATAAAGTCACAAATCTCAGTTTGACAGAAGTGACAAAGTTGATAAAGCATGGAAGCTACAGATTGAATATGCAACATCTAAAGTCGAACGAACTATGGTTCACAATGGACGTGATTATGTGCAAGTTATTCAACAAAAATAGAGCCTTGGATATGCCCACTTGGCTCATACCATATATGGAAGGGGTTGTGGTCAGAGAACAATATGATTTGGCTAATTTTATGTCAAACCACCTTCAAAATATTCTGTTGTGGTATACAAAGAATTTTTCAATGGCTTTCCATGTCATTGCATTGCTTCTGGATGTGACATCCCATGAAAAGATTTGGTTTCTAGGACCGAGTCCTCCACATACCATACCAGAAGGCACGCTTACTATTTTTCATTGGGTACATGTTACCCCACTAATGAAGGTTGGACCAACGAGAAAAGTAGCTTCGGGGAAGAAGAAGATGATAATGAAGAAAAGAAATGAACAAGAGTCATCAGTGGAAGATGGAGGTGAAACAAATGCTCTTGTTGAGGAGCGTGAGGACTTTGATGGAGTAGAGGAGCAACTGCCTAGTGTCGAAAACAACCAGTGAGGAAAGAGAAGAGGTAGAAACAATTGGATTAGCAGTAGTAGAATATGGGAACAACTATAGCAACTGCAGCCCTGGCAACAATAACAGTAACACCAGCTAGTGGGTCAAGGTGCCAGAGTGTTTCCACCTTCGGGACTCCCACAACATGCCACGGAGAGGACAATTGGCAAAAAATAATTGTCATGGTGGGTCATCATTCTCAAGTGCATGGATCAACCAATGTTGTAGTGCCATTGGGGACTCCAACACAATCGAGAAGCCAAACTATGCAAGGAGTCACTGTAGGTGCCATTGCGAGTACTAGGGAAGTGGTTTTGATTGAGGCTGCTAGAGGTGGACAACAACCAAGACAGGTAGCACCTGTTGCATAGAATTCGAAGTGCGGGAGGAGCAATGCAACAGGCAAGGAGAAGAAATGTGTAGCACCAGGTGCAGGAAATACCAGTCATTGTAGATGTGGATAACAAGATACAAACTACATTTGATGCGATGGAGAGATCACCATCGTTGGAATTACCTGGAGGAGGAGACTTCGCTGGTGATGTTTCTTTGCCAATGAACATGGATATGTCGGAAAGCTATACCACAACCCCATTGCAGTAGTTTGCAGATGAGGTAGAGAGATGTGGTTCACCTTCATTGGATGAGGGATCACAATTGAGATCACATCTACAAAAACCCAAACCAAGGCACCAACTTCATCTATGTTGGAGGAAAGAAGAAAAGGGAAGGGAAAGCAACTTGCATTGGAGAACATTTTGTGACAGAAAGGCCAGAGTAGTCAATAGACTGAAGTTGAATTTCACAAAGGCAAGGATACAGTGGACATAGCTAGAAAGAAAATTAATGTAGAGGGAAGTGTAGTAACAGAAATTCAAGAGGGCAAGGTTGCTAAACAAAGGATCAACCTAAAGGGTTACGGTGGAGAAGACATTGAAGAAAAATAACCATCGAGGATGAGCTGGAGCATGGAGGAACGAGTGAGCATTTTCTAATAGAAGTGCCTAATTTAAGACAACCTCTAGTTCAGGGCAAAAATATTAATTAATAGGTTGATACATATTTTGAGAAGGTGAGTGGATTGTTTGATAGATTCCGAAGTGAGTTCCGAGTTGGTTGTGTTGGGAATTGATGACTATGGAAACTAAGGATGGAAGTAGAGTTGGGAAAATTGGTGAGTTGGATCCAAAACGAAGGATGCATGAAGAAGTTTGTAGAGATCCATTAGATGTAGTCGTGGGAGTTGGGTGTTGGTAGTAGCAGTGTTCAATTAATGCTGGATGTGAAAGAATTGCTAGAAGGAACTCTGGTCTTGTATCGACAACCACCACGAGCATATGTTGATGAAGTGTGTAGTCATATCTTGAATTTCTAGGTGTCAAAACAGCGAAGTAAGCACCCGTGTCGATTAAATCATATGCCAAAATGAATTTCTTGGCATATCTTATTTAGTGGTTAGCAGTAGGTTTGGAAACATTTCAACAAATGGTTCATAGCTTGAAGTTGAAAGAAGAAGAGCAAGCTAACCAATTGAGGATGGTGGAAGGACAACTTCAACAAGTGCAACAGGATGCTAAAGCAGAGGTAGCAACGATGAGAACCGAGATGGAGAGGATGACGCAAGTACAGGAACAACAAAATTAGTCGATTGATCAACTAAAATTAGAGTGTGTGGTGAGGGAATAAACTCTTGCAGCAAAGATGCAGGAGATTGCTCATCGGGATCAATCGATTGTTGAGCGTGATGAGCAGCTGGCAGTAGTTGCGAGGAAGGAAGCTAAAGCAACGAAAAGGGAGGTGGAATTGAAAGCTAGGCTAGCTGATTTTGAGCATGAGTCACATTACTGTGGCTTCTAGTGGGCTTGTTACCGGGCCTATGTGAAGAGGTTGGAGGGAGAGACCGAAGCCTTAAAGTTGCAGATCTAGGAGTACTTGTTTCGATGCCTCATCCTCAACATAGTTAGAGTCCTCAGCAGTAATCGTCGACAAGGATGTCGACCAATTTAGAAGTGTACATATAGCCACAATGGGGTCGAAAGGCTGTTGGCAACTACCCAACTACCTCCGAACTACCTGTTTACATAAGACATTAAGAATACCCCATTACTTTACATTATTCCAACACTTTGCCACGTGCACATTATAGCCGCTAGTTCTGACTTTGTACATGCACAATGAAGTGCGTTGGAAGTCAAGTACATGCACAATGAAATTTTGATATAATAAGTTTGATGTAATAGTTTCATGCAATACTTTGTAATGTTGAGTGAAGTGTTAGTTAATGTACGGATGAGTAATAAGTCATTTAGTTGTCATGTAGTTGGAAATGAAATGAAATGTAATTTGGTAAGGTGTCAGGTTGG
The DNA here is from genome assembly GCA_028583015.1 of Wollemia nobilis. NCBI lineage: Eukaryota > Viridiplantae > Streptophyta > Pinopsida > Araucariales > Araucariaceae > Wollemia > Wollemia nobilis. The sequence continues at coordinate 7,227,377 of JAQPPZ010000456.1, forward strand.
TAGTTGGGATTAACTACCTTTCCACAAGTTTAAATAGCTCCCCTCATTCATTTGAGAGGCTACATTATACATTGTAGATGTTGTATGTGGTAGAGGATGTACACAGATGGAAGCCTCTATACATTGTATACATTGTAAGGGTAGATGCTAGAGATTGCATCTATATAGGAGATAACTATATTGTAGAGATGTATCTTTATTATATCAATAACACCATTCAGCCATTGCTATTGTGTTCTTATTAGATGCGTTTGTATCTGAGCAATATTACTGTAGACATACATTCCAAAATATTTCCATTCATTTATTGTTTATCATAGGAAATTCGTACTGGGTAATCTGGATCTGAACCCAGGCCGTCCTATGCAAGACAAGGCTGTTTGACTTGATAGGCAAGTTGTCTGATTTCTGTGCCAGGCCATCTGGACTGCAGACTAGGCTGTCTGACTTGCTATGCTGTGCAGGGCTGTCAAGTACATGGTATTGCAAGTCGTATGGATTGTATGTTGCTGAGTTGTGTTGTCAACCTATTCTGTCATTCATTCTCTGTTCCTCCAATTGTGAAATAACACCGCTGTGCTACACAAATTATTATAAACACTTTGTTCGTGTGCATTATTTCAAACACTTGTCACTTAACACAGTATGGCAATCCTCTGCCGTTAAACACATTATGGCCAACACTTTGTGTGCACACATTCACATGATTAAACATTCAGTCATTTATTCATGTAGACGTGTCAATTCATCTGCCTAAAACAACAGCTCATGAATCAACTATACAATTGTGCAGTAGATACCTTTTGATTTTCAAAGCAATAGACAAGGGCAAAGTCTTCGTATTCTTGGGTTTGCGAGCATTGATGATGTATGCAACACTCACCGATATATCTGTTGGATCTGTTGCCAAAAGGTTTTGTTTTTCAATAAGTGCTACTTGGGTAGTAGCTTGTCTCGACTGTGTAGTTCTTGCCTTGGCATATTTTTTTCATGCTCCTTTAGAGCCTCTTGTAGCAAATCCCTTTGTCTAGTTAACAACAATGCCTCTGTTCACCTTGGCGAGGATCTTTCTTAATTCATTAGCAATGTTAAAATTGGGTTATGTGTCACTATCTTTTATTCCATGTATCCCATGCGTGAATGTTCTGTACTGTTTAGTTATAGCATCCCTCCCTTCACTTGTCAACAAAGGATATTTTGTTTTCTTCTCAGCCACTCTATTTGATTCTTTTGCTTTACTACCTTCTTTTTTTCATCCACCATCACCCCTACCCTGTTTGCCGACCATTTAGGTCCCCCATTGTTGGATCAGTTATTGTGTGGTGCTACAACATTTCGTGAAGGGAGATCCCCTCTTTGTTTCCTGTTGTGTTGATGGCACTGGACCTTTCCCCTGAATCTGCACTGACAATTGTCCTTTCCTCAAGATTGTGTTTCTTAAACCTGCATCAGATTGTGAGGTTTGAGGTGGAGCTTCGATTCTAGGTAGGGCTTCAGTAGCTTTCCTCTTGTTGCCCGTGATCACGTATTGCTGTTGATTTATTACTAAGGCTTGCTCTTCGAAAGGGCAGAATTCCTCCTTTGATGTCCCAAAATTTGTTAGTATGGCGTTATTCACTTTTGGGATCATCTACATGGAAGGTGTACCTATAACCTGCTGATTCATTCGCTGCTGGTTTGCAATTTGTTGGTTTTCCATTGACTGATTGATGCTTGTGGGTACGTTTGCCATTGTTTGGCCGACCATCGCAGCTTGTTGAGCCTGGCACAGCTGATTGTAAATTATGGTCTATGTGTGATGTATTGCAGCAACGCAATCTATTGGGTTGTCCAACATTACAAGTGAAACACCATAGGGAGTGGATCTCTAAGCCAGCATTTACCATGTTATTTTGTGATTGATTTACCATTGACCCACTTGCCGACTGAGGTACTTGATCCTTTGTTAGATATGGTGTCTTCTTCTGCTACCACTCTCCTGTCTTCTAGCTGAACGTTACCACTTGCTGACTGAGGCACTTGATCCTTTGTTAGATACGGTGTCTTCCTCTGCTACCACCCTCTTGTCTTCTAGCTGATCATTACCACAACTTTCAACTCGTTCACATCATTCACCATGTTTTGCACACTTCTGGTCTCCAACATAAGATTGGTAGGCAGGATTGGATGTAGGTGTAGGTAATGCGAGCAACTGGTTTGGTGTAGTGTCCCCCCTGTTCCGTGTTTGGTGTTTTTGCAATAACTATGGATTAATTTGAACATGCAATAATACCCAAATGAAAGAAGCCAATAACAGCAGCATGCAATTATACCCAGATGGATTTAACACTGAATAATCGATTTTTATGCAGAACCCATAATCAAAATAGCTTATTAATTCATATCAGCAAATTAACAACAATGTTTAGAAATTCCAGATGGATAAATGTCTTCAGAATATCATTATAAACATACCAATTTGCTATTATCTCAAACTGATGGATTATAAACCTCTGAATCTTTGATTGAATCACATAAGCGTGAATCCTGAGTGAATTCACCAACCAAGAATTGGGTTTTCGTCCAGATCCCTTCTTCAATACTAAGGGTTTCCGTCCTCAAAACTTCAACAATCTGCACATTGTCGATCCCTGAAATGGAACCGATATGTCCTTCGGGGTTTCATCCGTCGGGTTATCGATTGGGGTTTCCGTTCCTTTCGATGAAGAAATATCAGCCGCCGGCCTTAATCTCCAAGAGAAGAAATAACATTAACCAGAATGTCTGAAATGAGACCAAGTCACTAAATAAATAGGTTCCTCCTTGGCAAACTCTTTTTTTCGCGCTCAATGTGGGATAAACATATTTCTTCTCCTTTAATTATAATATAAAGTTTTAACTTTATAAAATAAATTTAATAATTCACTTAATAAAGCCAAGATTTGTGCTTTAAAAACTCTGCCTTATGAAACTCCGAATGACCAACTGAAACCTGTTTCGGATACCCATTTCGTTGTAGAACAACACCCCCCTGTCCGCTCGACAAGAAACCCTCAAACCCGACATTGCTAAAAATAGCAATTCCAGCATCCTAGCTCCGTTTGATCCCAAACGACCACCAAAACTGAGCTCTAAGAATCCAAAAGCTGTCTCAAATATCTCCAAAGGCTCTCATCCATATGACATAGCCTTCGGGAACCCGTGTATAGGCTAGTCTCAATGTGCTCCCACTAGCTGATTAGAAGGGGACATTACATTTGGAGAGAACACCAAACTTGGTGTGGATTGACTTAGGTATGTGACAGTGTAAGGGGTGATTCCTAAGGGTGTTGTGGTATCAGCCGAAAAAGGTGTGATTTGGGGAGGCGATAGGGCTGCTTGAGGCTGTTGGTAGGCTAGTAGATATGGTGAACTAGGAATGGAGGTTAACTAAGGGGTGATAGATATTGAACTTGTCTAGGATAGATCACATTCTCTATACAATAGAAAGAGAGAGAGGTATTGTTGTTGTAGAGATAGACAAGATCTCTGCATTGTATGCCATTGAGGCTAATCTACTAGTGGAAGATACTTTCTATGCTCTCATTTTGGATGGTTGTGTGTTGATGTTGTAATTAGATTTTTAGGTTCTATTGCAAGATGACTGATTGCAGGTTGGAGAACTCAGATGATTGCAGTGCAGACACTGTCAAGGGTTGCAGTCATCGTCAAACGAAGGTCGTCGTTGGAGGAAGTCGACGAGGTGTGGTGAAGTCATCGTCTAAGCAATTGCCGTCAAGGATTATCGTCTGTGTCATGCCATCATAGGATGCCATCATGCCATCATGAGTAGTGTCGTACTGCATGTCTAAAGTTGTTTTCTAGACCTCACCGTTAGGGCTAGAGTGTTGTCTAGTTGAAGTGTGGTCTATGTTGGACCTGTTGTTTGGAGCCTATGTAAGGACACCTTGCCATCTGTGGATGTTGCTGTCTAGGACATCACATTCTCCATTGACTGCATTCCATTGGTTTAAAGTTTAAACCTGCCATTCCCTCATCCTTGGTAATCCTCATCGTTGCACTAGAGTTGGTACTGCACCAATGGATTTGGTTGCACGTTCTAGGCCACTTGTTGCTACGGATTTTGAACATGTTATGTATTTTGAGCCACTTGCGATATCAAGTATTGAACAACTTGGTGCTATGGATTCTGCACAACTAGTTGTTGTGGACTTTGGACAACCTGTTTGGTAGATTTTGCACAACCTGTTGCGACAGATCTTGGGCAATTGGTGGATTTTGCATTATCTGCAGATATTGTGCAACAGTCATTTGTTGTTGTGACAAGGAGGGCCCTTGCGGGGTTTGAGGTATCTACTGTAGCTGCCCTATGAGAACTTGTTGGTTTTTAGTAGAGTTAGCACGAGGGTTTTGCAATACTTGCTCGGTCTTTCTTTGCTGACTTTGCAACAACTAGGGATTCTAGGGTGGTTGCATTGTTTGTTGTGTGACCTGCTTCCCTTGTTGCTAAAACTGGGACCTTTGGGTATTGGGTGGCTGATTGGGTGTAGGTTGCGAGCCTTGTACCACTTGTTGGAACATTGGTGTTTGTTGAGTCAACTGCACCACTTGATGTTGTTGGCCACTATCGGTAGGCATGCCTAAGAAATAAGGAGGAAGACCAATTTGTGGGGTTTTAACTACTTTTGTGCTTGGTGACACATTTTGTGGCTCGCTTGATTGTTCTATCTGAGGATAGGGCTGCACTTGTTCTACAACAGGGTTGGGATTTTGTTGTTGAAAAATAGCCTTGATAGGTATCATGTCTAGAACCAGTGTTGGTTTCTTCTCATCTTAATCTGAATTGTAGGCAAGCAAATTGATATGTTTGCATTTAATGAATAAGTTTTGGTTTTCTATGTTATTTTGTAGTTGTACGTGAAGTGTTTGACGAAATGTGCGTATATATATTTAATTATGTTATAAAGTGGCAATGTAATATTGTATGTAATAATGTGATGTTAAGTCATGTATGTTAGTAAAGTCATAAGTCATAAGTTAGTTTGTCTTGTAGTGGGAAATGATATGTAAATGCAAGTGAAATGTAATTTAGAAGAATGATGATGTGTCAGGTAGTTGGGGGGTGCAACTAATTTCTAGTTGTATAAATAAGACCCTAACTCTCATTCATTCATTCATTGTTATAAAAGCATTGGTACGTGTGAGAGAAGGCTGGTGAATATGTGTGTTTGGTAGGATGCAGTCAGCTCTTGTATGCAGTCATGAAGAGAATTTTGCACAAGGTTTGCAGGATGTAATGCTATAACTGTACATGCCATTGTTAATACAAATCTGTTATTTTTGCTGCTGTTGCTGCTTCTGTGTATTGTTATTGCTAATGGCTGTAGATCTGTAGAATTATTTTAAGTAGAAATCGAATTGTGTTTGAGCATATAAAATTTCATTTCTACATGAATTAACACTTCCGATTTGGGGTTCTTCGGACAGGTTAACTAGGTCATGTATCCAAGCTGTTGTGCCTACCTTCTTCATGTTCTTCTAGTAATTGAGCAGTTTGGTTGGATCGTTCCCCTTCTTGGTTAGAGAAATTTATGGTCATGCAGTCTCTTACCCGTTTGCTCCCATTTTCGCTTGTCACTGCATTTGTTCATTCCTGAAAAGCAAGATTCACAAATCACAAGTTAGGTAAGATTTTGAATCAATTCAAACGAAGTAACCATTTGCATGAAAATTACAAATGAAAAACAAAAGCTGAATTGAAAAGCAACTTGCAAATTTCCATGCAAAATTGATCAGATCTGATCAAATGATTTGTGGGTTTCATGCATATTAGCGCAATTCACAAACCATTTATGCAGATCTGAAAAGAGATAGAGTATACGTGTGCAAATCTGCAAAACTATAAGCAAATGGGGTAATATCAACTTTGTACAAAATTGGACTTGTGTGGCCCACTAGGTGTGCCAAAACTATTGAAGCATGCACAACGGCTATTTTTTTGTGGGGTCTCTTTGCTGAAAAAATGTAGATTGTCCCACAAGGCGTGCCAAAACTATTGAACATGAAAATCGTCAAGTGCATTTTGCACCCGTGACTGCAATGCAACAAATGGATAGAGAGGGTTCTGCAACTTTCAGATCTTGGGCTGGTTCCCTTATAACTTTCCTAAAAAATGTGAACGGAAACTAACTAAGCTAGCAAAATTTAAAATCCAATCTAGTACATGAAAAGTAAATGTAAACTACATGAGGAAAAGGGTGTGAGAAAAAATCAAGAAACCATGAATACGGTCGAAGCCATAGCAAGATTCAGAGTTCCTACAATCAACAAATCCAATAGGTATTGATTAACTTCAATGTGATCAAACCTTCAAAGTAATCAACCTTATCACAAAGAAAGGACTAACAGAGGGAAAGAGAGCAGAGCTACTAACTTCATGCGTTCATGAACAAAAAGTCACAGACACAATCATTCAAGACTCAAGAGTGTTTTGCACAATTCTTCACTTTATTGATTTCAAAAATGTTAAAGTATAATGATCTCCAAAGAGTAGCTTTGGTATGCCGGGTGGCCAAAGGGCCCTTACAATGAGAGCCATTCTCTTATTTATACTTGAAAAGTAAAACCCTAATCTACTTTTGGAGTAGCAATTCAAAATTTCATGCAGGCACACTAGTCACACTGAGCAGGGCACTATGGGAAGCAAGGTGCACTGGTCACGTCGAGTGGAGTGCACTAGTCACTTCGAGCGGGGTGCTTGGGAGAGTGGGCCACTTAGAATGAGGGAAACTCATAACAAGGTGCTCTCTAAGCAAGATGCATTGTTTGGAGAGAGGTGTCCTTAAAGCTCTGACATGGTCTCGTTTGCATTCTTCGTCTTGTTTTGTATGATGGATGTTTGTCTAGAGGTGATGGTAGTAGTGTAGAAATGAAATTTAACATGCTTACACACAATTCCATTTCTACTTAAATAATTCTACAGATCTGTAGTCATTAGCAATAACAATGCACAGAAGACAACAATAACAGAAATAGCAATGGCAGATGACAATAAATACACAAATTTATATTAGCAATGGCATATACAGTACAACATTACAATCTGCAACCCTTGTGCAGAATACTCTTCATGGCTGCATCCATAGCCTGACTGCATTATGCCCTACGCAGATATGCAGCAACATTCTCTCTCATGTATCAATGCTCCTCCAACATCAATGCCTCCCGAATGAATGAGGGGAGGGGCTTATTTATACACCCAAAAATTAGTTACCCTCCAACTACCTGACACCTCATCATTTTCTCAATTACATTTCATATGCATTTGCATTTACATGACATTTCCCACTACAGGACAAACTAGCTTATGACTTATGATTTTGTCGACATAAATGACTTAACATTACATTATTACGTAAAATATTACATTGCCACTTTATAACATTATTAAATATATGTACGCACATTTCGTCAAACACTTTGCGTACAATTACAAAATAACATAGAATACCAAAACTTATTCACCAAATACAGACATATCAATTTGCCTATCTACAAGTAGTGAAGTACTACACTACCTCTCCATCTAATAGATTCACAAAAGAAATGAGTTCTCTTCAAACCAATGCTTTCTTTTTCCCTTGTACTTTTAATTTTGTATTTTAACCCATAATGAACTTAAATTCGTTTTATATTTCATTCCTTGTTTTGAAGTTATCCTCCAAAGAGCTTGGCAGAGAAAGCAAAAGTGATATGGGATCATCGTGTTTGGCTGCATTTATAAAAGTTAATGTTTATGTTAGATGCATAACATAGATTTACAACTACTTATTGTTTGCACAAGTTAATAATAAGCAATTCAGTTTGTTTTTTCAGTTTCTCAACAGCCGAAAGCTCACCCTAAGGAGTAGTCTTTCTAATAAATAATTATATTCAATATATTATAAGCATTGAGATTAATAATGGAATGATTCTTTGAATTTTAATTATGTTTGAAGTTTTTATATTAGTTTTATGTTTGTTGGTAATATTGTTCAAACTGTTTTGGTAGAATTGCATTGAAACTGATATTTGCACCTTTCAGTGACGAATTGTGAGCATATTAGGTTCTCAACATTGATGGATGTCATCACACATTCACAGGTCTATCAAGTTCCATATCTTCTTTATGTTATTCAATCGTTGCTTTTTGGTTTGAACTCTTAATTTTGAAATATATTTTTTCAAAATCCTCATCAATATCATCGTTGACATTCAAATTGATAATTTATTCATTCTTGAATACAAAAGGCTTGTATTACAACTAAAAGATAGTTTGAATCTTGATTTATGTTGAGATGCAGATGTCAATATAAGAATGAAAATGTTATTGTTTCATGGGTCTTGCATTAATAAATATTATTTTTTTAAAATTATTTTATTGAATTTTACATTTTGTTTGGGCCAGATGTGGATGGGAGTGGAATCTACTAATTATTTTGAACTATTGCATACTAATATCATTGAAATTTGAGGGGAATTATGCACATCTCAAGTCTTTGAAGCAATGTAAAGCCTATATACTTGTTGGAATTTGCACCATACTTTGAAATGAACAAAATCAAACACATTACTTAGCAAAGCCAAGCATATCACCTCATAGAGAAGAACACATGTATGAAAGGTGCTGTTAGACCCAATTATGTCACTAAAAAATAAAGAATTTGTAATAACCCTAACTCAGCAAACTAGGGTTTGAAAAAATAAAAATCAGATTTCTGCAAAGTAGATCAGATCTGCAATTACTACTCAGAAATTACTCTAGAAACCCTAAAAAATGGACGTTCCAGCCATACAGATTTTTATTAATTTTCTGAAAGTGCAAACAGGCCAAACAACTATCCAACAACACAAATCAACCCTCAAAACTGGCTAGAAAAATTCCCAAAGCTGGGCGATCCTCCTATGAGGGCAAAATAGGTCACAAAACATGCACAAATGGCCTCCCAAAGCTGGACGACCCACTCCTAGACTCCAACACACCAAAATCTGCAACACAATTGTGAATACTGAGATAGATCCACCCAATCTCCAATCAAGAACAAGGCTACATCACCTTGTCTACAAGATTGTCTATTTCTGAAGGCTTAGGGCACACCACCTAAGTAGCAGAAGGTGAGGAAGGGTTCAGCCGTCTCTCTTACAATTCACAAGATGAACATGACATAATGAAACTGTTGACAATTTTGTCACATTGCTTGAAGGGGTAGAAAAGATTAAAATTTTGTAAAGAATTCTCTCATTTTCCATGAATTTGTTTTCTTGTTTTTAGTATACTTTAAAGCATTACAACAATTTTGGCTTCCATTTTTGCCCCCCTTTGTACATAATCTATGTATGCAAGAACTTCGCCAACAGAGCAAACCAGGTTAAGAAGCTTCGCAGGAGAAAGGAGGAGGAGAAACAGGAGGATCCAGACAAAAGCCCGAAAATTTACTAAGGCACAGAATGAGCTTCGTTGGCGAAGCTACCACAACATCTAGTTCGAGTAGGAATTTTGCGAATCAGCGATTATAAATTGCCGAAATTTTCTAAGTATGAAGGAGTGCTTCGCTAAAATTTGAGCGAAGCATCCGCTTCGGCTCCCTCCTCTGGCGAACCATTCCTCCGGTGAATTCTACTTCGCCCCAAACCGCTGCGAAGCATCTACTTCGGCCGCCTTCTATGCGAAGCTCCCCATTCGAAGCTTTGCTCTCCCCGAAAAATTAAGAAAATATTCTAAGGCAAGAGTCAGCTTCGGCCAAAACCTTTCCGAACAACCGTTTTTGAAGTAGTTCGCGGCGAAGTAGCCTGTAGCCCGTTGACGACCATCCGCCGCTTCGGGCAAAATCCTTAGCGAAGCGGCATTGAGCTCATATCCCTGACGAAGTAGTAAATAGCCAGAGGCCATGCTTTTTGCAGGAAACATCCGCTTCGACATAAGAACTTTGCGAAGCCGTTTTTAAAGGTCCCTTCGGACGAAGCACATGATCATCATTCACGCTTCGGCCCACACTTGCTGCGAAGCAAAGCCCCGAACCAGAATTCAGCGAAGCTCCTCCCAGGGCTCAACCGACGAGGGCGCTTTCTTCAAGGTCACACGTCCCAAGGCCGGGTATTTTTCCAAGACATTTGAGCATTTCATAAATGCGTTTTTCTTGCCCGAAAGACCTGGTGCCCATTTGTAGCAATAGGATATGAGCTATCAGTTGCAGAAGAAAATCTAGGGCAACTTGTGCATCCACTCGAGCACCTCACCCGGAGCGACCCAGGACAAGTCAAACGACTCATAAATGCAGATTTCCCCGGCTGATGCGGCCATGGTTGCTAATTGTGGAAATGGATGTGAAACCTCAGTCGCAGAAGGGGACGGGCGCGGATTTTTGTAACTGCTAGGGGCGTACTTCCGAATCCAGCGCATTAATGGCTAAGAGGGTCGGGTCCTCTATAAAAACCCTGGCATTGTAATGAGAAAAAGGGGGGGAACTTTTGCTAGAAAGCTGCTGTAACTTGATTTTTGCAATTGATATTAAGAATTTTGGGCCTCATTTCTCTCTTGTATGCCGCCTTCTGTGATTATTTCTGCTTTCTTGTCTTCATTTACGTACTGTAATTTTGAATCCTGAATTTAGGTGTGTGGTTGGGGATAGAACCTTGGAATTCTCTTGAAGGATACATAGGGGAGAAAATGCTCTGTTAGTTTTCTTGTATGCTGCCTGTGGATAGTGTTTCTGCTATATTCACATGTTTCTTAACTGCTGTAATTCTGAAATTTGGATTCCAGTGTAGGAAGATAGGTGGATCCTAGAACTCTTCCAGAGGATACATAGGAAAGCCAGTGTGGTGTTCATTTACGTTTTATTCTTTGTATATATTGCTGTTACTTCAAGGTATTAGTTAGTAATCGTGCTACTAGTTCTTCCCCTTTAAATCATCCATTTATATTTCTTTTTGTATTTTTTATCTCTTTCCTGCACTCTTAGCTTAAAACCCCAAGTAGTTTAGTGAAGGAGCCGGCCTTTCTCTGGAGATTGGCACGGAGGGCATCTCTTCCCTCCGACCTTTCAATGTTGGTCCAGGTCTAGGGCGCGTATACATACCAAAATCCTTTCCTATGGCAGATTTGTGACCAACAGAAACCCTAAAAGTGACTTTCCAAGCCTATATACCTAGTCACCCCATTAGAGGATTCTAATTATTCATTGAGGATTACATCAACATTAATCCCCAACACTTAATTTTTATTACATAAAACATCTATCAGCCTAGCAAAAAGGGGACGTCCCATTTCCTTGTCCACAAATGACAAAAATAAAACATTACAATGCATGGGGTCCACATAGTCTTCAAAATGGGACATTACAAGTCCTCCCTTCCCAAATTGCTTGTCCTCAAGCAATTCAGGGCTGGATGTGCAAGAATCTCTTTTCCCTCCCAAGTAGCATCTTCAATGGGCAAGCTCCTCCATTTCACCAAGTACTCCTTGATGACCCTGTTTCTCAATTTCCTCTCTCTAGTCTCCATGATCATTTCAGGTTCCAAAATCAGCTTGCCCTCATCATCAAATGGGGGCAACTCAATGGAAAGAACAATGTGTTGTCCAAGTGCTTTTTTTAGGCATGAAACATGGAATACATTGTGTATTTTACTGCTGTTCGGTAGCTCAAACTCATATGCAACCTCCCCATTCCTGCGTATGACCTTGTAAGGGCCATAAAAACGTGGCTTGAGCTTCTCTGCTCCACTTCTCTTCATGGTGGACTGTCTATAGGGCTGCAACCTCAAATAAACCATGTCTCCAACCTTAAAACGACGCTTAATACGCTGCTGATCAGCATACTTTTTCTTCTGATTTTGTGCAAGCTGAATATTATCCTTCAATGTCTTCATAATATCCTGATTTTCCTGCATATAATCCTTGGCTTTTGGCACCCTACTGTCACTCAACAACATATCAGTGAAGTTAGGAGCATTTTATCCATATAAAGCCATAAATGGGGTCATTTTAATAAACATATGATAGGAAGAATAATAATAGAATCCTCCCAAGTGCAGCCATTTAATCCATGCATTCTGCTGCCCTGAAACATAGTTTCTCAAGTAGCCTTCAACCCATTTATTCACAATCTCTGTTTGGCCATCTGTTTGGGGGTGATAGCTTGTACTTGGAGTCAACTATGTACCACAAAGCTTGAACAACTCTTGCCAAAACATACTCATGAATCTGTTGTCCCTGTCACTCACAATATTCTTTGGCATGCCATGCAATTTAAACACTTCTCTAAAGAACAAATCAGCAACTTGTACTGCTGTATATGAAGCTGAAATAGCATAAAAGTGTGCAAATTTTTAACCTATCCACCACAACATATATACAATCCTTACCATGCACTTTTGGCAGCCCTGTGATGAAGTCTATTGATATACTTTCCCGTTTTTGATTGGGAATGGGCAAGGATTGAAGAAGACCAGCAGGCTATGTGTTTCCAATTTTATTTTCCTGACAAGTGGTGCACTCCCTCACATGCTTCAATACATCATCTTTTAGCCCCTTCCATGAAAACCTTTCACGCAGCTGTCTATAGGTATTAAAAATCCCCGGATGACCAGCCATGGGTGCGTCATGCATAGTGGCAATCAATTTCTCTTTAAGCTTGGAATCTGGCATAATAAAAATTCTGTTTTTGTAAAAAACCAGACCTTCCTTCACGCTGTACCTATCATCTTTAAGTGGCCATCAAGAATGTTAGATGCAAAAGTGTTCTTCACATACTCATCCGTAATTGCAGCCTTCCAATCAGCTGTTATAATGGAAATAGAGTGAAATGTGGGCATTCTAGATAGTGCATCAGCAGCTGAATTCTTTTTCCCTTTTATAAAATCAATCTCAAAATCATATGCCTTCACTTTAGTGACCCATTTCTGCTGCCTATCATTTAAAACTCGCTGTCCAAGGAAATATTTAAGGCTATTATGATCAGTCCTTACCACAAATTTGCCACAAACAAGGTATTGCATGAACTTGGTCAAAGCGTGCATAATGGCAAGCATCTCCTTGTCATATATGCTGAAAGTTCTCTCCATTGGACTAAGTTTCCTTCTCTCAAAGGCAATTGGCCGCCCGTTTTGCATTAGGACAGCCCCTACTCCAACACCTGAAGCATCACAATCAATGGTAAATGGCAAAGAAAAATCAGGAATTGCAAGTAGAGGGCAAGAAGACATCACTTCCTTCAATTTCTCATAAGCCTTTTGGGCTTCATCACTCCACACAAACGCTCCCTTCTTTGTTAATTCAGTGAAAGGTGCTGCCAAGGCTGAAAACCCTCTAATGAATCTCCTGTAATAGCTGCAAAGTCCCAAAAACCCTCTCAATTGAGTTAAGGTAGTGGGAATAGGCCAATTTAAGTTGAGGGAGGCAAAATTAAGGGCAAGGCTTGTAGAGATCGAACAAAAGTTGCAGCATTATGGCTTCCAATGGGCTCAATATCAAGCCTATACCAAGCATTTGAAAGGAGAGAATGAAGCCCTCAAATTGTAGGTTCAACAACAAGGAGTTACACTCACATAGACAACAGAGTCAAAGCCCTCGGGAGTAGCATCAATTGTCAACGAGAACATCGACTAATCTAGAGGGGAGGACAGATGTAGGAACCAGTTTGGACATGGCACCACCTCAAGTGCCACCTCGAGGTTATTGGAGTGCGTATGAAGTCTATGTACATATGATTTTGTTTGTATAAATAATTTTGTAATTTTGAGTTGTTTTGTAACACGTGTGTAAAGTATTTGACGAAATGCCTTACGTGTAATTAGGATATATATGTAATTCACATGTGGGGTAAATGAACATACATGTAATTCAAGAAGTCATGATGGGTCGGGGTAGTTAGTTGGAGGGATTTGAGGATGCAACTACCTACCCTTTCATAGGAACTTGTATAAATAGACCCCCTCACAAATTCAAGGAGCATGTATGCATGTAAGTTGTGTGTAGACATCCATATGCATTTGTGAGATACATGTGCAGACCTGAAGATAATGAGAATACATCCATTCAGCCATTGTTGTGTGCAGACTTATGGTGATGTTGTGCATGTGCCTGTGAATTAATATTTGTTGTTATATATTGATATGTATGGTTGTCTAAGCCTATTTCCATACAATATTGTTGCAGTAGTTATTTGTGCAAGGTTGTATGGGGGTGTTTTGGTTTACATTGCTAACTGTGCACGGCCATCTGAGGGTAATTTTCCCACATATTTACTGTTGTTTTTTCATATCCAGACGTGAACACTGTTTCCATACGCTGTGAAATGCTGTGTTGCTGATTTTTCCTGTCATCCATTATTCTTTATTCCTTCAATTGCGGAATACCACTGCTGTGCTACACCCATTAGTTTTTATATATTGAGGGAAGGGCTCATTGCAAATAAAATCATTGCCCCTGGTGTGACCAACTTCCTTGTCTTCACATGTTCTATTTCCAAGGAGTAGACGTTTTTCAGCCTTTACTCTTCCTTTCGATGATTGTCTCTCGTGGCCATCTCCTTCAAACCATCAACAGCTCTCTGCCTCTGGGCAATATCTGGAATACCTTCAAAATTAGAGGAGGAAGAATTTGGAATTAGGAGTATAGATGTTTGTGGGGATTCGCCATTTCCTATAGTTCCCAAGTAAAAGGTACCCATGAGAAGGAGTTTGAATACCATCCATGTTATGGTGTCCTTTTATTCCTATTGTGCCGAAGACAAATTGGGAGAACATTTTCTTCTTTTATATTTTACGAGAGCACTACAAATATCTTTGTTCTAATCGCTCTTTTATCCTTGTTTTCTTGCTAATCTTGCTAATCATTGAGTTTACCAATGATATAAAAGGAACGCAAATACATGATTGCTGCCATTCTAAAATTAAATTGTCAACCTTATTTTTATTTATCTGACAGCCACACTATCTTTGGAACAAAAGAGATGAAGTTTGGAAGGAGCAACAGAACTCAATATTATCTATACCCACAATTATCTCTCTTTTGAAAAGGAAAACGGAAATGGAAGCTTGTAGATTTTGATGCATATGTCTAGTGGAAGATTGAAATTTAAATGTATACTGATGGGTGATTTTAATTTTAATTATCATTTCAATTTTCAGTGGGCTATGTTAACTTTCAAATTTCATTCCTGGCTGTACATGCTTTGCCAAGTGCCAACGAAGCATTATGAATAACATTGTAAATTATGTGGATGCCAATTTGGCATGAACCCAACACACATTGATCAAAGGATAGGGAACAGCCACTTGTGCACTGTAGTTCAAGAGGACACATCACCTGATTACCATATGTTAAAGTAGGTGCCCTCTTTATTGATAGATATATGACATATGGCTGGGGTGCACCATATTAGTATTTGAAATATTTGACCAGTCTCATCTGTTTGCCAAGTTCCCTTGTATGATAAAATATGTCCCTTCATTGTGCTTCCACATAAATTATCATGTTTTAAAAATAGATCATACTATTTTAAATGCTGATGTCATAATCATACTAGTGTCTCTGTCATAGCTTTTATGTTGGGTGTACTCATAAATAGACCTCAATTATCATTATATAGCAAAGGGTAAGTTAAGGATATCACAATTTAGCAAGTGGCAAATATTCAACAAATTTTCCAAATGCAAATACCTAAGATATTATATACATTTTACAAAGGCCTATAGCCCACATTATCTATTAAAGCTTGTTTTATAGAAACATGTGGTCAACATTATCCTTTTCATCGACATGAAATATGAAGGCTGCAATGAGAGTTAACCTTAGGTATCATATGGATTGGATAAGAGCTTATATCTTATATTTTCTATTAATGATTGTGGCTTATATGAACATGTGGTCAACAGTTACCGTTTTTGTCAACACAAAAAATATGAATGTTGCGATGAAATTTATACTTTATGCATCTCATAGCATGACCTCATATGTTTGTCTTATATTAGTTTCTATATTTTAAATAGAAAACAAATGGCATATAATAACACACCAATACACAATCACCTTGTGCAGGTTAAAATACATCAACCTATTTTGCAAAGGCATGAATAGTAAGTTCTCAAACATCTGTTAAGCAAACTTAATCCAGTCATCCCAAAATTAATACCAGTTACTATATGAGCTTAATTCCCATAGACGTTTGGAGACATGAGGTAAACCACTTCGATACTTGGACAAGAACCAAAAAAAGTGTATTAAGGATTTAAAAGCTTTAATAGCAAACAAGTGAGAAGTCATGTAGATACAAAGGTTAAAAGGTTTGAACTTTGCTTGTTATAGAAATGAAGCTTCCTTAATGACAATTGCTGGAACATAACTGTTTGGAATTCATTATGCCATAGGATACCAAGTGCTAAACAAGACAATGTAGTGACCCAAAAAAGAAATGGCACTCAAGTGTGTCATAAAGGCACTTTTGACACCTATAAGTGATTGTTCAATAGAGCAATCAAAACACAAATTAGGATTTAATTTGGATTGAAAGGTGGTGTAACTTTAAAGATTTACAAGGATAACAAATTTTATGGTAACACATTCATTCTTAAAACACTAGATTTTTCAAAGTCTCAACAAAAGATTTTTAAATTCATTAAAATGCAGGTAAGCTTAAAATCACCCTACCCATTCTAATCCAAGGTTTGAAAAACTAATTAAAATCCCCATTTGTGTCGTAATTACCCAGTTATTGCATTATCACGTCCTCTATTAGTTGTTGCATAGAAGAGAATATAAGTGAGACTTCTGTTTCATTAAGAGTATTCTTATGATAAATATAATAGTGAACTTTCCATGCTCAAAGTGAACTACTAAAGCTAGGTATTTGGGGATATGTTTCATTATAACTTGCCTTGTTTTAAGAAACATGTTATATAACTATTTTTATACATGGGATATCTAACTTATGTTTCATTTTCTAATAGGTAACATACAAATTTCGATGTCTTGTTCGAGTTATAGCAAGCTTACCTTCAAAAGTTGAAGCATTTTGTGGAGAAAAAAGAAATTCTAAAAACCAAATTGAGTATTTTTACAGAGTGAGGCTTACTTTAGAGGATCCCACAGCTAGAATACATGCATACTTGTATGGAGAAGATGCGGTATGTGTGCTTATTTTTATTTCCATTTATGTACAAAGAGCTTGAGGAAGGCCTTAAATGTTGCATATTATGTTTGACATAAGCTCTTTCATGGATAAATTTAAGACTGGATGTTTTCTTTTTAATTTATTGTTATATAGGAGTCATTTATTTTCAACAGATTTGAAGTACCTGATGAAGACAAGATCCATGATGGAGAAATTACATTCCATAGCTACAATGTTACAAAGTCGCAATAACTTAGCATCATTTGATATTTCCTTTCTTGTACCATGTTTGTTTGAACTACTTTTTGGGCATTCATAGACACATTTTTTGGTTGGCAGAATGATTTTTTCAAAGGCCATCCTGCAACAACTTTGAAGAATTGTAGTGCATCATTGAATGCATTGAAGACCAAATTTGATAAGCTTCTTGGCATCAATGAATGTGCTAACAAAGAAGGCGAAAAATCTTCAAAAATCCGAAATCCTCCTTGGGTGGAATGTTGTATAAAATCATATTACTTGGAAAAATATTCTCCTTGGAATAGTAGAAGATATAGAATCTTTGGTACTACTTTGCAAGGTTGAGTTTACTTGAGATATGCTAATTTTTTTTTTTTTTTGTAATTACAATCTAATATGTGCTTTGATTTTCATCATTGGTTTACATTTTTAGATTTTGATTACGTGTGTTTTATAATTTAAGACAATACAATAAAGAATATATTTTGATTTTCAGTATTTGCATTAAGGGATGTTCATTGTCCCTGTTAACAGAAGAAAGAAGCATAGATAAGAGAATCAAGAATCTGATATTTCTCTCAACATTGTAGAAAGAAAAGAACAAAGATAATGTCTTCAAAACTTGTTGAAGATTCATACCTACATTTTTCTCTTGACATTTCATGTTATCTATTGACTAGAAAGTTGTTTATCAAGTTTTGGAAGACATTAATAGATTCCTTGAGAATGTTTTAAAGTTGGTGCAATCAATTGATCACTGCCTTTGATATATGATGTCTTTAACAAATTTAAGAGATACCTCAATTGGCATAGTAGCAAACAGTTAAATCTATTTGTGTATTACGAAGATGATTATGGAGAATATTGTTAATGCTTTATAACCTCCTTTAAGATGCAAAGAAGCACAAATAATTGTGCTCATAAGTCATACTTTTCCATTTCTTCATCCTTAAATTAGGATTTTATGATGCTTGTAGTGATGCAAATTGAATCAGACCTCTCTACGATAATCTATGATGTGTGCATTCATGGATATTATCTTATTCCTCTTTTGGGTGATAATGTGATTATTTTTAGAATTCATGAGGTTTGATATGTCACTCACATTGCTTGATTGCATACCAAATCTCCATGAGAAATACTATAATTGCGCAACTCACTTGTATTTATGAGTTGCAATTCTTATGTTATAGGTGCTTAAATCATGCTTTTTTGGTAATGATCGAATTTTGGCCACAAAAGCTTGGACATAAAGGAGGATTATTTCATTTTTGCTTTTTGCAACATCCTTTTTGGATTCTTAGAGATCTTTTATGTACTAGATGTAAGTCATGAAGATTAGATATGATGTTTTCTAAAGGCACAAAAAAGAAGATTGAGAATGCATTAAAATTCTACTTTCCAATATTTCTTCTTCATATGAGATGCTTAGACTAATGGTTCATGTTGTTCCTATCTTCTCGAAGGAGCACACCAATTTAACCCTTGATGAGCTCTTCTCTCTTCTAATTTATTTTTAGGTAGGAACTATCATGAGTCTCTTCATGAACAATTTGATGCAAAGGTTTCTAAATTTGTAAAGATGAGGATCATGCTACCTAACAACAAGAGGAATCCTCCAAAGATGAAGCCTACTTGTGAATACTATAAGAGAGGTCATCCTAGCAAAAATTGCCTTGTGAGATTACAAAATATTGAAACAATTTGAGAAGATTAGAAGTTTTCCATACGATGACAATGGAAATTCTGATGAGTCCTATTTATACGTAAGTGAACCGATGTGATAGAGCTTCCATTAAGGGGGAATATTATTGATGTGTTCAAATAAGCTATATGTGGCTTCTATCTGGTGGCAGTTTTGCCACACTAAAATTTTGATTGTAAAATGCTAAGTGTGAAAAGATAAATGATGCAATGATTGTGCTAGTCTTCATTTTGTTGTGATCATTTTAATATAATGTTTTGCTCCTCCCTTTTTCTGATTTCATCAAAACATTAATAAGAGAGAATAAAGTTTGTTGTAATTTTGTTGCAAAATGAATCGGAGTCGTGGGCGAAATTAAAGGAAAAGAATACAGTGAAAATCATCAAAGGCGCCAACGAGAATAAGAAAACAGAGACGTTTTCCCCAAGAAAGGGATCACTCCTTATCTCAATTAAACTTTTCCCAAGAACAACAAAGACAACAAAAATTGCCTAAGTTGAAGTAAATACAAGTGATTTCACTCAAGTAGGGGCAAAAACAGGGAAAAGCGCCCCTCTGAAGTGAAAATCGATGATTTCGCCCAAGTTGGAGTGAAAACAAGCAAAGGCGCTCAACTTGGAAACAAAAATAATGGAGTGTTAGTCAAAGTCAATGTCACCCCAGAAAGGGGGCGAAAGTCATTGTCGCCCTTCTTTCAGGTGAAATTCTATTTTAAGATGATTTGGGAGCGAAAGCATTTAACGGATAGCATTGGGGCGAAAACAATGCTTTGGTCAAAGTCAAAGTCACCCCAGGGAGGGGGCACAATGTATTTTCGCCCTTCTTGGGGGTGAAACTCCATTTCAAGGTATTTTTGGGTGAAAGTATCAAAGAAGCAAAAATAACAAAGGCAAGTATTGGTCAAAGTCAAAGTCACCCCAACTTGGGGCGAAAATCATTTTCGCCCTCTTTTAGGGGTAAAATTCCCATTTTTTGCCTGTAATTCAAGCAAGACGATGTCATAAGGTGAAATTCATGAGAAAATAGTCTTTAGGCATAATTAATCAAAACAAAGGGTGAAACTCCAGTCTTGAGTGCAACCATCAACAAAGCAAATCATTTTCACCCCTACTTGCTATGAAAAGGCCTTTCACCCCATTGCATGGGTGAAATCAAGTTTTACCTCTCTCTCAAGCAGAATTACTTTTCGAAGTGTCATTATTGCAGATATTTTCGAGAAAGGATAAAGATTGATGAAATTTAATGCTTGGGGTAATGAGAGCGACATTCCAAAATTTTGGCTAAAAGGTTACCAAGATTAAATGCTACATCCCAAATTTTGGTATGATCCCATTCATTTTCAAGGTGCCCTCCAGTGACTTCACTCCTTTTCAAAACAAAGTTAATGTTCATTGGGTCTCCACTAGTGAGGGTAAGATTTCGAGGTATAAAGTGATGGAATGGTGCCCAAAATTTAATATCCAAGCTCCTATTTACCACATGATGTTGCTGAGTTTCGATGCACCGATGCCTGGAACATTTTTCCTATCATCCATCTCTACTGATTTTCCAGGCGCACTCCATGAAAACCAGATCATTACTCCCTAAAGAATGATATGATTCGAGCATTATCATTATCGAGGAGAGAATTGCTCTTGCTAATTTTTGACCAGCCGACATTTTGTTTTAATATGCATTTAATTTTAGAGGTGAAATCCTCTATAAATACTAAGCATTTCAATGTAATGAAGGAGGATAGACATTCTACAGAAAAACACTTTAAGTTTTCTGCATCAATAGAAAGACATTCGACTTCTGGTTCCTTGAGTAGTATTGTGTTTGATCACTTTCTGCTTATCATTTTTTATTACGTTCATATCCATTATTAGCTAATTTTAAATTCTGCATCTAAATTTAACTACTACTGGTGAGGGAATGAATACTGAAATGCTTCTTGGAGGTTATCTCTACAAACTATGAGTGGTTCCTATGCCTTCCTTTCTATTGTATGCTAATTAACACTTGATGTGGATTTTGGTTGTTAGTTTATCCCCACTTAAAATTTCTAGCTCATAGCCATATTTCTCATTTCTTTCTATCATTTCCCATCTCTTTCCTATTACCCTAAGCTTTAAACCAAATTAGATTAGTAAGGGAACCAACCCTCTCTAGAGATTGGCCCGAAGGACATCTCTCTCCTTCGACCTTTCAATGTTGGTCGGGTCTAGGGCGCATATATTTTATGATTAGGCAGATTCATGACCAATAATTTTTGGCATGCCCTGTGGGACAAATCTCTCCTATTTAAACATTGGAATCTCTTTTTAAAAATCAAAACAAAAATTTTACACTTTGAATAATATTGAGGTTTGATGTTCACCTTTGTACTGTATGATTAGAACATCTAGTGACTCAACTTTACCTAGAAGCCTCCGAACGTGAAGTGAGCGAAAGCTTTCTTCATGATCACAAGATCGAAGGCCAAAAATCTAGAAGATCCCATTGAGTTTTATGAACTTGACACCCAAGTGTTAGGAGAACATCCTAGGTTAGTCACTCCGATTGTCCCATCAAGTGTAACATCTTCATAGTTAGCTGGTGTGTTCTCTATTCCTTCGAGTCTTGCTAGCACAACCACTAGTTTTCCACCTCCCCAAGCAAACACTCCAGTCCAAATGGCCCAAAATCTACCACCACAACCACCAAGATAGTTCCCAACATGGAACCACTCTAGACCTCTGAATCTGCAAGCTCAGAACCTGATTCTACAAGCAACAATGAAGGCTTTGCCTACTTACGATGGTACGGGGAAGATGACTTATGAGCATGTCCAAGATGTGGCTACCTTGGTGATAATCCATAGCATCACAGATGAGGATATCATGGTAATATTGCTCATGCTCTCTCTCAGAGGTAAGTTGCTTTACTGGTACCGATCATTACAACCTACCACCATTACTACCTAGGACCAGTTGGCTGAATTGTTGATCAAAGGTTTCAATGAACAAGTGGATCCATTCTCTCTATTGCATCAATTTACCACCATTCAGAGGCATCCATAGGAGGAAATCATGGACTTCAATGTCAAGTTCACTCAAACTTGGCATAGAGTTCCTGATGGTCTCCGGTCGACTCTTGAGCAAGATATTTTACTACCTTTAAGCTTTCAAATCTGACATCAGTATGGCCATCCGATAGTCCAATGTCAACACATTTCCTAATTTATATTCTGCTACAAAAGGTCGAAGCTGACCTGATTGCTATTGGTAAGCTTCCACCAAAAATGGTAATGCCTATTTTTCTTGATCTTCCATAGTATTTGTATGCTAATGCATCTTCTCAGCCCTTGCCCATGTCCCCCATGTATCCAATCCCTTCATGGAATCTGAGTACATCTCAAACCATGATGATAGTTTATCCCTCAACTCCTACTCCAACCATTCCATAGTTACCCACTCTAGTTCCATTCCCAACACTACCATCTCTACCTATACCACTTCCATTACCAGCTCCTCCAGCACCCTCAAATCTTGATCCACAAGAAAAGGTGTTGAAAGAGTTGTAGTCAATGAACTCGGCCATAAGAGCGATGGGTAATGAGATCACAGTTATTAAAAGGAAGTAGGCTGAAAGATATTTCCAACCTAGGAGATTTCAACCATCATCGATCACCAGGGAGTAAGCAGCTTCAACCAACAAGGCGCCTGAGAGAAATTCGACTATATTGACAAATGAAGAAGTTGGCACATCAGACAAAGCATATTGGTGCTCTACGTGCAATGATCCACATGGTGAGGAAACTTGCATGGTTCACCTGAACTACATGCAGACATTGGTGGAGAGTTCTTTTGATGGTCAAATCAACATGATCACAGAAGTCGATCATAATTTCATGGTCCCTTCTGAAGAGCAAGTTTCAGTTCTCACAAGAGCTAGAAGAAAACCCATCACCATGGACCCAACTGAGATGGAGCCCCTGAAGGTACCTACTGATTCAAAGGTGCAAAATGAGAAAAAACAAGTGCAAGCAAAAGCAACTATTCCAGCACCCAAGCTAGGGAAAAGCTCAAATACCCATCCTTGACCAAGCGTCAGAGGGTAGAAGCTACACAATAGTATCAGAGTAGATATGAGGCTGCCAATGAAGGAAAAGAGTCCAATGCATCCACATATAACATTATTGAAGAGCTGAAGAGGATTCCAGCCAAGGTGAGTCTCTATGATGCACTACAATTACTTGGACAAGTGGACTTGTTGCAAGAATCACTAAAATTTATGAAATATAAGGGGAAGAATCTGACTCAGATAGTGTTAGCTCAAACGCTGATGACTTCTACCACTGGAAATAATAGACCACCCCCTTTCTACTTGTCTCTCAGGATGGAAGGTTGGATTGTGCACAATTGCATGATCGACTCCGACGCTACAATGACTGTCATGCCAAAGGTAGTTTGTGATGTTATGGGTATGGAATATACAAGGAGCAGCCCTAGAATTTTGCAATTATATGGAACCCCTATGAGGATAGTGGGGGTCATCAAAGACATCCCCATTATGCTGCATAAAATACCTTAGATCACTATGATCCAAGAGGTGGTTGTGGTTGATCTGGAGCCTTACTTCAGCATGTGCCTATCATGGGAGTTCACTACCAAGTTGGGAGGCTACCTTTCTCTAGATTATTCTCATTTGGAGATTCCTATCAAAGGGAGGAGAATCTAAATTTATAATGAGAAGCCTTCAACTTATCACATAGAGAAGATTGAAGAAGAAGATAAACCCATGAATTCTATCAACTTGATGATCGAAGAATTGGAGGAATTAGATTTGATGGAAGAAGTTCTGGATGAGCTTCGAACAGAAGATGAGTTTTCAATGCTCGATTTTAATGCCATGATGGAGACCAAAATCGGTTGTTACACCATCACTAAGCCTAAAAAGTTGAAGCGAAGGTGTCTGATGATCAAGATCCTACTCCAGATCAATTATGGAAGTTGTACTTTGATGGTGCAAGATGTAAGAATGGCGCAAGAGCTGGGATCATTCTCATTTCTCCTTATAGCATACAAAATATGTACTCTTACCGATTGACCTAGAGTTATACAAACAATGCCACCGAGTATGAAGCACTCTACTTGGGTCTAAAAAAGGTAGAGAAGCTCAGGATCAAACAACTATAGATTTTTGGAGATTCTGAGCTAATCATCAACTAGGTAACCAGTAAGTGTGTTTCCAAGAAACATTACCTGAAGGTGTACCATAATAAATTTTAGGACCTCTTTGAGGCTTATACAACATTGAACATCCAAGCAATCTCATGAGAGCAGAACAAGCATGTCGATCTCCTAGCATCCCTTGGTGCTAATTTTTCCTAGTTGAGCATGTGGTGAGAAAGCCCAAGACTATGAGGTTAGTTTATAGACCTTCAATCCCTAACAAAAATATCTTCTAGAAAGTGTTTGAAAGTGATGAACAGATTATAAATTTCTTGATAAGAGAAGCTAGTAATGTGGAAGAAAGAACACTTGATGAGGAAGAAGTTGAGGGTTTGATCCAATTATAGAATAATCATATCCCAAAAGGATTGATTACACTTGAGAGTCTCTTTGATCAAAATGATAGAGCAAAAAAGCATAAGATCAAAGTGGATGAAAAGGAGTACACTGAACTACAGTTGGGACCCGAGAAGTCGATCAAAGTTGGCACTGATTGCACTCAGGAAGAGCTAGAGTAGATTAAAGAATTATGTCATGAGTACCCAGACATTATCGCTTGGAGCTACCAAGATTTGAAAGGCTACAATAAATATGTGATCCAACATACCATTGAGTTGTAGGAAGGAGTGAAACCCTTCAAGAAAAAGTAGAGACCGGTCAATCCCAAGATTGAAACCTTGATGAAAGCAGAACTACTGAAGATGTTGGAAGCCAAAATCATCTACCCAATTAAGCACTCTACCTAGGTAGCAAATCTAGTCCCCATGAGAAAGAAGAATGGAGATATTCACCTATGTATGGATTTTCAAAATTTAAACCAGGCATCTCTGAAGGATCACTATCCACTACCACAAATTGATCAGATTCTTCATGTAGTTGTTGGTGCTCAAAGATTCTCTTTGTTAGATGGATTCTTCGACTATAACCAAATCTAGGTCAAGGATGAAGACCAATATAAAATGATGTTCACCATAAAATGGGGAACTTTTGCTTATCAACGGATGTCATTTGGTCTCTCAAACGTTGGTGCAACTTTTCAGAGAGCGATGGACGTAGCTTTTGATGAGTTGTTAAATCATGTTATTGTGATTTATTTGGATGACATGACTATATTTTCTCACAACAAGGAGGAGCATAGTCTACATCTGAGACAAGTGTTCGAAAAGTGTCGAGAGTTTAGAATATCAATCAACCCAAAGAAGTCCATATTCATGATAAAAGAAGGAAAGCTCCTAGGCCATGTTATTTTAGAGGAAGGTTTGGCTATAGATCCAGCTAGAGTTGAGGCTCTCCTAAAGCTTCCATTGCTAGCCAACAAGAAGGATTTGCAATCATTTTTTGGGTAGATCAACTTTATTCAAAAGTTTATTGTAGATTTTTCCCAAGTGGTAAAGTCGATGACTGAGCTATTAAAGAAAAATGTTGAGTTCAAATGGACTGAGCAAAGGAAGAAAGCATTCAAGGAAATAAAAGAAAGGATTGCTCAAGCCCCAGTTCTAGTGAACCCTGATTACTCAAAATATTTTATCCTGTATGTCATTGGTGAGCAAGAGAGCTATGCAACGGTTCTTACGCAGAAGGGAGATGATGGAGATGAGTGACCGATTGCTTTCTTGAGTCAAGTCATCCAACCGCATGAAGAAAAATATAATTTCATTGAAAAGCAAGTATATGCGATGATGAAATCCTTGAAGAAGTTTCAACATTTTATTTCTCAAAGAAAAACAATAGTTTATGTTGTTCATCCAGATATCCAGAGTTTCATCATCCAAGGAGAGCTTGGAGACAAGAGAGTTGGTTGGGTCTCTAAAATCTAGGAGTATGATGTTGAAATCCGACCAACCAAGCTAGTTCGAGGTCGAGCATTGTGTCAAGAGCTTGCAAAAAGTGTTGCATCTGAATCCATGGTTTGCCAACTTGAAGATTCAATAAGCAATTTCGCTAATCGCTCTATGGATGATCATGATTGGATAGAGGACCTTGTCGAATATTTCCATTCAGGAAGATGTCCTCCACACCTCAATGCCTCACAGAGAAGGAGATTCAGACTTCAGGCCCTTAGGTACGTGATGATGCCAAATGGGCTATTCCATAAAAATATTGATGGAGTTCTTCTCAAGTGTATCCGAGAATCAGAGAAACAAAGAATCCTAGAGGAGTTTCACTCTGGTCTATCAGGAGGCCATTATGTAGGGAGGCCAATGGCATTGAAGATCATCAAAGTAGGATATTTTTGGCCTACTCTCTTTGTAGATGCTTTCAAAGTCAGTCAGAATTGTGATAAGTGCCAGAGATATGTCGGTAGAAGCAAGAATGCATCATTACCCCTTCATCCGATTCAAGTAGAAGCATCATTTCAGCAATGGGGCTTAGAATTTATTGGGGTCATTGATCCCAATTCCTCTATCGAACACAAATACATCCTGACTGCAATTGACTATTTCACCCGATGGTCAGAAGCAATCCCAACCAAGAAGGTAGATCAAGCAACAGTTATCACTTTCCTTGAAGGTTTAATCACTCATTTTGGCATACCAGATGCAATCATAATAGATAATGGGACTCCCTTTATCGATGCCAAGATCAACAAATTCATGGGTAAGTATGGGATTTATTTGAAGATATCATCTAACTATTATCCATAGGGGAACGACTTGGCTGAGTCCACAAACAAGAATTTACTAAGAATTCTAAAGAGAACCCTTGGAGATAACAAGCACAGTTGGCACTTGCTCCTAAACCAAGCATTATGGGCTGATCATATCTCAATGAAGAAATCTATCAAGACATCCCCTTATTCCTTGGTATACGGTAAAGAAGCAGTGTTACCCATTCATATTGAATTGTCGGCTCTTCAATCATGGCACTTGTTGTATGGTGAAGATGATGAATCTGATCCCATGAGCACGAGATTGGCACAACTTTTACAGTTGGAGGAAGAGAGGGAGAAATCATACAATACCTTCATGGAACATGCTCGGATGACACAAAAATGGTTTGGCAAGAAAACTTTTAAGAAGTCATTCGAGGTAGGTGATCTAGTGTTGAAATGGAATGAAAACAAGGCTAAGCCTAGTAAGCATCACAAGTTTGAAGTGATATGGGAGGGCCCATTCTAGATTTTAAGTGTGAATCAGGTCAACTCATTTTATTTGAAGGATATGGATGGTCGTGTATTACCGATTCTAATAAATGGTCTTCATTTGAAGGCCTACCATCAATGACAAAATTCTGATCAAGTATGTATATATGTACATAATATTTTTTATGTTATTTTGAGTCAAGAATTTTTAATTTAAAAAAAAATTATTTCAAAAAATCATTTTCCCCCAAGAAGTTGATTTCCGAAAACACCTCACTAAAAATCTTTTTCCCAAATATTTTTAAAAATTAAAAGAAAAATTTTTAAGATTATAAACCATAATCACTTGACTTCAATAGTTTTTTTCATTAAAAAGCTCCTATTTTTAAAGAAAAAAAAGATTAAAAGAAAAGGCAAAAAAAATGTTTTCACCCAAAAAAGTTCCTCTCCATGCATATTTTTTTAATTTCGGGTGAAATCCCTTGGTGCCCCACTAGCAGATATTTTCGGAGCGAAACTCCAAGAAAAGGAAAAAGAAAAATCACATGCTTTTTGAAAACTCCAGATGGCAAAGTTATTTTCAGCATGTAAGAGGGCGAAATTGATTTTCACCTTGCTTTTTCCAGAAAAGACACCTAGTTGCATTAAAATCTTGCTTTTTGGCAATGAAGCTTTTTTGGGGTGAAATTAAGAAAAGATAAATTATTTTAAAAGTTGCTAAGCATGTAACTTCACCAAGCAAACATAGAGGAGTATTTTGAAGTGCCATTTTGAATATTTTTCCTAGGGAAGTTTTCGGTAAAACAGGTGCGTCCAGTTGGTGTTTTTCGCTAGCACGGGCGAGTTTTGAAGCAGACTTCAGTTAACTGCATTAATTTTACTAGTAAAATCTAGAAAAAAAGTGTTTTTGGCATCATCATGCAGTGAAATTAATAATTTTCACCCCAAAAAGCGCCCATCACTCACACGTGGCATTTATCATTCCTGAGATGAGTCATTAAATACCCAGATTGCACCCTCCAAGACAAAAATAATTGAGTTCAGTTCGAGGAAGATTTACAATGCAAGGGCATTATTGGTAGTTAAGATATCATGAAAAAATGTGTCGAGTGAGAGAACCAAGGAGCACGTTCACCCAAATTCATCAAAAGCACCACCTACATTTAATTTGGTAGTTAGGAGCGAAAGTTATAAAAAAGAAAAATCAAAAGCTTGCAGAGAAAGAAATATTAAGATTATTTCTAGATTCACATTTTTTTGTTGTAGAATTACATATTATTGCAATAAAATTATCATACGAATATGGGAAAGAAGATTGTTGATTCAAAGAAAGTTGTAGAGCCAAGAAAGCACAAGGAGGCAAAAAAGCTAAAAAATCTAGGAGGAATGAAAATATAGAGCTTGACCCATATTATGATGCACTGGCTCAGATTGGAGACTATGCTATTTCGAACAAAGGCATAGAAAAATTATGCCAAGACGTGGAAACTATTATCAAGCAAGGTTTGACACTAGAAATCCCATTAACTATTGCTTATCATGCATAACTTTCTTGGTACCTGTGTACACCTATTCATCCTTACCCTGAGCTGGTAATGGTGATTTCAAAGTTTTATCAGCCTGCAACAAGGGTCATCCATAATATGAAGGGAGAAAAATTATTCACCATTTCACCCAATGCAGTTAGAGAGGCATTTTCTTATGGGATGAAGCCTTCCTCGGATGTCATGTTTAAAAATATGAATCTCAAGGAACAAGAAGAGAGGTACCAATCAACTATGATGTTGCACCAGTTCATGGAGAACCAACTGATAAAGGCACCCTAGTTCAGAGAGTTGTTAACTTTGCCGAAGCCCCTAACAGAGTTTAAAAGCCCAGATATGTTTTCCATGTTGGCTTGGGTGTTCGGTCTTCCTACCAACTCCATAATGTATAAATGGCAAGCGATACTGGTACAATGTATTTTATAGGTGGAATTTTATGCCCCAACAACAATGCAAGCAAGCACAAACCCCATTTTATTTGATTAGGTAGATTATGTGGCTCGAGCAATGCATACCCAGTTGGAGAGGATACAAAGTGAAGGAGCAGTTTTATTCAGGCACACTTCATTTTTGGCTTGGTATTTCTTCTTCCACATGCACCAACATTTTTCTTTCATAGTAGTCAAGCAAGTTGATGAGGTAGACAAGAAGCTACCAGTTTATTTGTGGACTCCAAGCTTGTCCAGGAAGGAGTCATTTTACAATTTTAATCGCATGTTTTTGGGCCCCACCCTCGAACTTATTTTTGGCACATGTGAGAGAGTGCCAAGGGCGATGAGGGAAGAAATTATTGCTAAGGAGAAAGGAGATATTTTCTTGTTGATGCAGGGCATCGTGGTGCAAATTTTTGGCTTCACTAGCAAGTCATTTCTCCTTCCATATTTTACTACCGAGCGCCTCTTTGCGATGGAAGTTATCCGTCAGAACGACTACATCAATGATATCTATGGGGTAGGACGAGGCAAGAAGACTACATGCACCATGCCATTTCGCTTCAGTGGCATTGAAATAGACCAGGTTGGCCAGAATAAATTGATTAATGAAGCGCTCTATGACATGGGTATGGTGGAGTTACCTCAATGGTGGAAGTATGACCCTTTGGGTCAGTTCATAGAGTTGATTAAAGCCAAAAGTTTTCATTGTTGCCCTTGGGTGAATATTGAGCAGATGAGAAATAATCTAGAGGGGCATGATCTCGAATGGCATATTGAGCAGATGATGACATTCCCACCATGGCATGATTTTTATGAGATGGAGGTCGAGTATAACCCTATAGTTCACAAGCACCAGATTCCTCCTTCAGGTTTGTTTGGAAAAATGAAAGAATAGTTGCCCACTTGGTCCGAGGAGAAAATTACTAACTGGTGGGTTATGAGGGCCCACAGAGGGAAAACTAGGTCAGCTTATGGCCTAGAAATGGATGATGTATTTTTGGACGTATATGATGAATACTATGATAGCTATCAGCCAATATCTTTCGCTAAGATTGTACCTTGAACCTTTCAAATATCTGACAATGAAGAGATCATGGTCGAACAGGAGCAACAAGTGGTTGAGGAAGTACCACTTGTGGAAGAAGAGAAATAGCTATCATCGAAAGTGCAACCCCAATAGAAGAAGAAGAGCAAGCGTGAGGTACTTCCTTTCCCTAAGATCTCCAAAAAGCCAAGAACAGGCATAGTTTCTTCATCAGGTGTGAACCCTCCTCCTACGGTCGAAGCCACACAAGCTGACATTTTAGGAAATCCTCCTTTGGTTCAGGTAGGACAGCTTGGCCAACACATGGAAGTTATAGATCTAGAGAAGGAGATAGAGGAGGAACAAGACAAGGGTGAACCAGTGTCACAACCACCCTCATCATCGGCTCAAAAGGTGTTGGAGCTTGAAGGTACATTTTCTCTACCCTCTTCCCTTTCTCTTGAGCATTCGATGATTGTTGCACCCCATTCCATAGTTATCGCTTCCATCTCACCTCCATTCGATATACCCTCCACTTCCATTTCGCTTCCCATTTCCTAGTCCCTAGTCATCGATGCTCCCTCTTCTTCTATTCTCACTTCTACTATTTCCCTTTCTTTCAGTTCTTTTGCATCTGGTCCCAATCCATTTTTGCTCCCTTCATCCTCCATTCCAATAATTTCTACCATGGCTATAAGTACACAAGCTCCTCCTCGAGTAAGTGTAACTATAGTCAAACCCTCACTTTCATCCCCTTAACCACTTTCATTCCACCAACCATTCCCATTTCCACTTCCCTTCCCAAGCCAAAACCTCAGCAGGCTCATTTTCCCCCTACTCCTTTTATTGAGTTGTAGGTGCTATCGAAGCCAGAGATGGAGATTGTGCCAGAGCATCCTATTGCAGAAAGATGAGTCAAGCCCGACAAAGTTCATCATAGTGGTTGAAGATTCGTAAGAGAAAAGAAGCTCAAGCTCCAGCAAAGACATTGAAGAAGGTCACTTTTGACCCCGAAGCTATGGAGTCTCATACTATAAAAATGATTCCCCAGGTCCAGAAGCCTCAAGGAGAAATGACTCCAAGTGATTACACTTATGAAGTCATTACAGAGGACTTGACGAAGATTGATACCATGAAGAAGTTGGGGAATATACAGGTGGATATGAGCTCTCTTTACCTGCATGACGAGCATTACAAGAAAATCTTTTTCGAGGTTGAGGTAAAGATTATTGAGTTGAATGATGCTCTAGCCAAAAATAGGGACCAACTAGAAGCAATGAAATTAGAGGTAGAGCACTAGCAACAGAGGGTAGAAGAGTTAGAGAATAAAGCCAAGAGATACCATATAGCTTGGGCAGGAGCAGAGAAACAAGTGCAAGCACTGACGGCCCAGCTCGAAGTTCTACAAAAATAGCTGGCTGAGAAAGCCACACAATCAGTAGGCTTCTCCAAGGAGAAAATCAAAGAAACTCATCACCATTTAATGAAATATTGTGTGACATTGGCAATAAGCGCTCAAAGTTCTATTGTATATTCATGAGGCTCGGATAGTGATTTTTCTTGGTGATCAGACTTTGGAGTATGTTGAGGAACAGATGGAACCAAAACTAGAAATGGCACTAAAAATTTAGGCATTGGCTTAGTCTGACTTCCAAGTTAAGCCGATGAGTGGGATGGATCATGGTTGGGCCAAGGCTAGGATGATGTTGCACAACTTCTTTTCCAAGTTAGAGCTAGCGAGAGAAGGCCGAAAGCTGATGACTATGTTCGAACAGGAGCATTGCATTTTACTCATTTATTTTGAGGCTCTAGCCGATGTCGGGTTTTCGAGCTTTGTGGATGAAGATGAGGAGCTTTTACCAATGAAAGAGTTGAAGGTAGCCTAGAAAATTTTATAGAAGATACTTTAGATATCGATAGCTAGGAGGAGCCAATCATAGAGGAACAAGTATTGCCATACATGGAGAGGCTCACCCGCATCGAATCATCCCTATTGGAACTCCAGTAGAGAGCTAATCGCATCAGCATGGATCACATCCAGATATTACATTTTATCATTGATTCACTAAGTACGCTCTCTACATTCACTCTAGATTCTTAGGCTGAGGTAGTTGTCATGTATGAAACTACCAATGAAAGCCTCACCAAGCAAGAAGCACGAGCATGGGAGAAGAGCAGAAAGTAGCTGAAGAGCAAGAGAAACAAGCACAAGAGGAAAAGAAAAAGGATTTGCAAAATCAAACGTACCACCTGATGCAACCAAGATGGTGACAATTGAGCCCAATGGATGAAGGCCTAGGGTCGATTGCATCCAGAAGAACTGAATACCCCGAGAGCCACCAAAAGTGTTGGCAATTTTACCACACTAAAATTTTGATTGTAAAATTTTAAAAAATATAATAATGCAATGATTGTGCTAGTCTTAATTTTTTATTATTTTAATATAATGTTTTACTCCTCCCTTTTTTTGATTTCATCAAAACATTGATAGAGAGAATAAATTTTGTTGTAATTTTACTACAAAATAAATCAGAGTCGTGGGTAAAATTAAAGGAAAATAATACAAAAAAAATCATCAAAGGCACCAATGAGAATAAGAAAATTTTCACCCTAGGAAAGGAAATCATCTTCCCCTTTTTGTAATTAAATATTTTCCTAGGGAAACAAAGACAACAAAAATCACCTAATTTGAAGTAAATACAAGTGATTTCTCAAGTAGAAAAAACCCCTCTTGAAGAAAATCTTTTTCCCAATTTGGGGTGAAAACAGGCAAAGGCACTCAACTTGGAAATAAAAATAAGAAAGGAGCATTAGTCAAAGTCAATGTCACCCTAGAAAGGGGGTGAAAATCATTATCGCCCTTCTTTGGGTGAAATTCTATTTTAGGATGATTTGGGAGCGAAAGCATTTAATGGATAGCATTGGGGTGAAAACAATGTATTGGTCAAAGTCAAAGTCACCCCAGGGAGGGGGCGCAATGTATTTTCGCCCTTCTTAGGGGTGAAACTCCATTTCAAGGCATTTCTGGGTGAAAGTATCAAAGAAGCAAAAATAACAAAGGCAAGCATTGGTCAAAGTCAAAGTCACCCCAACTTGGGGTGAAAATCATTTTCACCCTCTTTTAGGGGTGAAATTCCCATTTTTTTCTATAATTCAAGCAAGACGACGTCATAAGGTAAAATTCATGAATAGTCTCTAGGTAAAATTAATCAAAACGAAGGGTGAAACTCTAGTCTTGAGTGCAACCATCAACAAAGCAAATCATTTTTCCCCTACTTGCTACGAAAATACCTTTCACCCCATTGCATGGGTGAAATCAAGTTTTACCTCTCTCTCTCAGTAGAATTACTTTTTGAAGCATCATTGCTACAGATATTTTTGGGAAAGGATGAAGATTGATGAAATTTAATGCTTGGGGCAATGAGAGTGATATTCCAAAATTTTGGCTAAAAGGTTACCAAGATTAAATGCTACGTCCTTAATTTTGGTATGATCTGGTTCATTTTCAAGGTACCTCCAGTGACTTCACTCCTTCTCGAAACAAAGTTAATGTTCGTTGGGTCTCCACTGGTGAGGGTAAGATTTCGAGGCGTAAGGTGATGGAGTGGTGCCCAAAATTTAATATCCAAGCTCCTGTTTGCCGTGTGATGTTGCTGAGTTTTGATGCACCGATGCCTGGAACATTTTTCCCATCGTCCATCTCTACTGATTTTCTAGGTGCACTCCATGAAAACCGGATCGTTGCTCCCTGAAGAATGATCTGATCCGAGCATCGCCATTACCGAGGAGAGAATTGCTGTTGCTAATTTTTGACCAGTTGACATTTTGTTTTAATGTGCATTTAATTTCAGAGGTGAAATCCTCTATAAATACTAAGCATTTCAATGTAATGAAGGAGGATAGACACTCTGCAGAAAAACACTTTGAGTTTTCTGCATCAATAGAAAGACATTCGGCTTCTGGTTCCTTGAGTAGTGTTGTGTTTGATCACTTTCTGCTTATCATTTCTGATTACGTTCATGTCCATTATTAGCTAATTTTAAATTCTGCATCTGAATTTAACTACTACTGGTGAGGGAATGAATACTGAAATGCTTCTTGGAGGTTATCTCTGCAAACTGTGAGTGGTTCCTGTGCCTTTCTTTCTGTTGTATGCTAATTAACACTTGATTTGGATTTTGGCTGTTAGTTTATCCCCACTTAACATTTCTGGCTCATAGCCATATTTCCCATTTCTTTCTATCATTTCCCATCTCTTTCCTGTTACCCTAAGCTTTAAACCAAATTAGATTAGTAAGGGAACCAACCCTCTCTGGAGATTGGCCCGAAGGACATCTCTCTCCTTCGGCCTTTCAATGTTGGTCGGGTCTAGGGTGCATATATTTTATGATTAGGCAGATTCGTGACCAACACTATCAAGTCCACTTCCATCAAAATATCAAAACACTATATCTATTATTAAGCTAATTAGACCATATCCAAATTTTCTTTTTATCAAAGATATTTGTTTGTCTCCCTCAAATTGTTACTTTTTCTCTATAAAATCCTTAATATATTTTTAACTAAAACATAGAATATTCGTTGATCAATTACCTTCAAAAATTTGAATTTTACCAATACGAAGATCAACATTGCAATTGACTAAATTATTTGCCACTTGTTTTTCCCTTCTTTATATATATGTTGGCATTTTCAAGATATTACCTCCATAATGATTAATGGATTAAAAAATAAGGGTATTATTGATTCAATCCCCATACCCATTTTTCTTTGGCACCATTGAAAATAATATATGAATCCCCTCCATTGAAATGTCTCTATCATTTTTCAATGACAATCTTGATCCTTCCAAAAATTTGCACTAGCCTATGCATAATTATTTGTTGAAGTTCCATATCATTTTGAGTAGGTGAGGATAATTTTATCTTTGTATTTCAATAAACACCACCTCCACCTTCTTTTATAGGTTTTTCTAGGTTTTCCCTTGAAAGTGTCATCAAAATAAAGTTAGAAATTTTCTATTTTACAATGGATCAATTCAAATCCTTTGCATTAAATCCATTCTCATAAATCATCCCTTTTTATAATGAATAGGTTAGATTTTTTTCACACCTAGGAATTTTCAAAAGAGAACAATACGAATCCAAATTTGGATATGATTATTTGTGTTTATTTTATTTTTTTAATTTTATTATTTATTTCTAACCACAAAATCTAGCCAATATTGGTAGGATCAATCCTTCTTAGGATGCTTATCAAATGCTATTAGCTAAATTGGTTAAATACCTTGACTTTCAAGGAGGAAACCTATATTCAAAAGTTGTTAGTGATATATGCGTAACGGCCACAAATGTTATCGTAATACCATCCTATGGTTTGTTAAAATACCATGGTAACAGGGTAATGTGATAAGGGTGGGGTCTCTTTCAATTCGATACAACCAATTTTATAAAACAAATTTGTCGTAGAATATTTTTTTTTATTGATAGTAGAAGGGGTTTTAAAAGAATCCCCCAAAACTATTACAAGTAGGGTTTTGAAAGGCACCCAAAAACCTTATATTTAGCAATAAGACACCAAAAAATATTAAGCTAGATTCCACGAATCAAATGTGAAAATCCAATGAAACAACCTCCTAGCAAATAATTTGCAAATTTTATCAAGCTGTGCTAAGGAATCTAAAGCATCGGAGAAAAATAGCAGAATAACAAAAATGCTATCAATTAAAAATAAAATCATCTAAACCGAAGCATTTTCCACCTAACTGGAAAGGAGAATAAGGGAATCCTGTCATCACGATCAACAAATCCGTCCAACAAAGCACATAATAGGAGAACCCCTCATAAGAATAGTTGGTTTAAGAAAAAAATACTAGAAATATTGGCCAACAAAATCCACAACATAAAAACCATCCAAGAGATCTGCACAAGAAATTCCATGAAACCCGCAAATCTCATTGGAGCCAACCAAAAAGTCCTCAACCATTGAGAAATTGGGCCGAAAATGAAATGCAAGGTTTAAAGGAAGAAACCTTGATTAATCGTAGAATTTTTAATGCCTTAGCTTTGAAAAAATAATCCAAGAATAAAGTCCTCAGGAAGAAAGTCCTCAACCATTTAGAATGTTTAATGCCTTAGCTTTGAAACAATTAATCCAAAATTTCTCTTAGCTCTTCCAATGTTGATAGAGCAACCTAATAAACATTCATTTTTTCAAGTTAGCCTCAAATGGTGGAAGCAAAAGGATAATGAAGAAGTAGATAGTTCAATATTTCTAGCTCTTCCTTACACATTTTATATAAAGGATCCATCATATCCTCTTCTTTCAAAGTGCAACACGTATAAATTTTGCATTAGGCTTCTAAAGGAATGTTGAGGCCTTAGGGAGGGTCCCAAATTTTCAACATTATTCTAATGAAAATTTATTTGGAGTAGGGAATTTCAATTGATTCAAATTATTATATTCTAACTTGACCAAGTATCTACCATCTTTTAATAGATTTCAATTTATTGAAAATTTTATAGTCATAAAGGAGCATTTGTACTCTACCTCGTTGGTAAATTGTATAATTAAAATGATCATTTTTTTGTTATTATTGATAGGTGCCCAAAGAAACTCACCTCATATTTTTTTACTCCTTTGATCTTGTTTACTTCTTTTATTGCTCTTATTCTAATATTTGGGTAACGTATTGATTTTGTTCTTTCTTGAATATATTGTATAATATTAATACAGTACTAGAGCTAATGTCTTATAATGAATTCCAACACATACCAATTGATTATTTCATGAAGATGGGAAATGCATATTAAAGTCTATTTTAGATCTTATGTACTACTTTTTTAAGGTTTTTTTTTTGATGAATTATTTTAAGTTTGCATTGGTTTTTATGAGGGATCCTAGTCCCCTAGTACCGAGGTTTGAACTTGGGTATCTTGAATGAAAACCCAAGGACTTACCATTACGGTATCCCTCATGGGTACTGTTGTTTTAAGGTATTTTTCCTTAGATAAAATTCTAATAATAATCCAAAATCTAATTTTTTTACTTATATCAATGTATTTTTTTATTTAGCCTCTATAAGCCAAACAAACTTTAACTAAAAGGTTGTCATTTTGGATTCAAGAAGAGGATAAGGCTTCAATCAAGCATCAAACTAAAGAATTATAGAATCCCTCTCATTTCAATAATATTTATTGATTAATTCCAAACTTTGTGATATAAAGTTTCATGTTATTAAAGCCCTGTGTAGGGTTTGTTTCCTAACAATTCTATTACAACCACAAAACCTAGTTATCTTTTAAGTACAATTTTTCTCAATTATTTTGTTGATATTTGAATAATATTCAACCAAGTTTTCCACCTAATGTCAATCTACAATCCCTCTATAATTTTACAAGTGTGCCCCTCTAATACTTTATTTTCTACAAACCCTATATCATTTACACCCTACCAAAACAAAACAAAAATACCTTTTAAAATTGTGAAATTTGAGTGCTATATCTATAGGCAATCTTGAAACTTACATCATATGTATATGTGTATATATGTGTATATATGTATATATATAGAGAGAGATCTCATAATTTAACATTCACTACTACTTGTCTTCCATCCATGGTTAGGAACTTACCTTTCAAACCCGTCAAACAAAACTTTATTCTACCCAAAATTGATTTCTGAATTTTGATGTAAATGTTCTAAATTTAAACCCTAAATTCTCCTCAATAATATATTGTAAATCAAAGGAAGTGTTGATAATAAAATCTAGGATTTTATTGTATTAACCAAATGTTTAACCTTCTCATAACAAAATAGTATTGATTTAAATTTCATAGCTTCATTAACTAAAGGATGGCTTAAAGAATGTTACCAAAAAATAGGAGATGATATCCTAAGCGAATACTTATTACAACCTAAGTACCTTTTATTTTCTTGTGCACTTTTTGCTTTGATACAACTCTTCCTAGTTCCTCAACAAGAATAATGAAGATATAAGGGGGTAGTGGGTGACCATGGTGGTTTCCTAATACGGACAACAAGACAAAGAAAGATATTTGACAATGAATAATTGAGGATTTGCATTCTAAAACTTTTTATAAATAGATAATTACACCGCCTCTTAAGGACCCTTAAAGAATACAATGGATATGATTGTATTTACTGTAATGTTAGTCAAGCCTATTTGATTAGTCAAAATTTACATTTGGAGGCCTAACTTTAAAACATATATCAAATTTATCAAAATATGGCCTATAATTTTAATATGAAACTATATGTTGGCTACATAAATACATTACATAAAATATTACATTAAATATTAATCCCTGTCAGTCCTTTCCACCATAGAAGCATTGGACTCCAATACATACAAAAGATAAGGAAATCATGAACTATTTGGTGGTGAGATATCAAAAAACCTTGGTGGACCTGGTGAATCTTTAGGACGATGAGCACCTAAATAGATCTAAGGGCTACCTCCAAGTTGAACATGATGTCTATCCTGAAGAATCAAAGCAGGTGGAAATTGTTGTAAAGGAGGCAAGGCGAGTGGCGATCCAAAGTGACCACAAGGAAATAGAGAATATGCCTCTTAAACCAAAAAATCCTACAAGGTAGAAGGAGCAAGATGCTAAAAAACATATACAAAATCTAGAGCTAGAGTTGGATTAGAAGCAATAGGAACAGGAGCAAGAACAAGAGTAAGTGTAGAAACTAGAACAATAGGAGGAGCAACAACAGGAACAAGAGGAAATTTTTTTCTATGGATGCCTTCCTGTAGAGGTGCAACATACTGAGTGGACATAAGGAATTTTTCTTGGGAGTCCTCATGTTGTGGTTTGTTGAAAACTAAGACTATTTTGTAAATTGGTATGGATTAGATGTGTGGTGTTCTTGGTACCTCAGAAGAGAAATATTTTGTGTTCATGTTGGAAAGTGTAGGTGTTGTTATATGCATCATAATGAACCTTTTTATCATATTTTTGTAGGGTTTATCTAGCAACAAACCATAACAATCCATGGGGGTTACATCACAGATAGCAGTATCCACAAACTTAGTCCCAAAAGCAAAATATAGGGTACAAGTGTGTGTGATTTTGGAGGTGGTGTCATTGTCCTTCTACCCAAGTGAATATGGATAAGGAGGTGGATCCATAGGTAGTTGTAAATTATCAACAAAGGACATCACAATAAATTTTTTCTATGAGCCATTATCAATGATAAAATCTATAGAAAAATTATGTAAGATGAACACAAGTGACAAAAAAATTATCATGTTATCCTGTAGAAAAGTGGTTATTTAGTAGGGTAACATTATTGAGTCGATCTTTTAACTCGTAACAGGTGGTGTCCAAAATAAGTCTCAATGGGAACATTCAAAGTTTCCTCATTAAGAGTTTGTACAAGCAAGTTTTTTTCTTCTCTAGGCAATCAAATTTTATATGGTCCTTTTACAATTACAAAATATATCGAGTTGTAGAAGGAGAAGATAAAGAAGGAGAAATAAAAAAAGAGGAAAGGTCTTCTTTGTATAGGAGAATTTTTGCTAGTTTGGAGAGGTGAAATGTCTAGAAGTGCCTATTGAGAAGGAAGACCAAGGTGTGCCTGCTGAAAAGGAAGACTGAGGTGTGCTTGTTGAGAAGGAAGATCGAGGCGCACAAAACTGGGCAAAAAGTTTCTCCTCTTCAAGTTGTTCTTGATTGAATCCTACATTAAGTGTGGTGAAAGAAGTGTATTTCAACTCCCTATATAGATATGCTTGAGTGCCACTTTTAAACTTTGCAATGAGAGTGGATGCAGGATCTAACACATGAAGAAAGATACGTAGCTTGTTGAATTGGTAAACATAATCCTACACAAAGGTGTGGCTTCATTGCTTAAATAAAAGCCACTGATTAAGCATACCATCATCATAGTTGGATGGATAGAAAGTAAATTTTAATGCTGCAACCAAATCATCCCAAGTGCAGATGGGAATTTGTGTTCCTTGTCGTCCAGTGATTAGAACCTTAGCCATTCCATGTCTAAATTCAATTGTTCCACCATAGATTTTGACTTTACATTTAACATGATAATGACTATCAGGTAAGGAAGAGTGAACCTAAATGTATTTAACTATATCAACTAAGGAACTGACGAGGGTGGTAATTTCAACCATTTTATCAGCTAGTGCCAAATTAGCAACCATATTTTGACTATGTTGAACCAAGGAAATTAACTAAGTTTAACCAAGATTGAATGCAATATATCCTAACAAGGTGGTTACAAATTTGAAAATTTTAAATATAATTCACCAAGGCATATATTTTAAAAAGATATTTGAAAACAATTAAAATATTCCTATCAATCAAACTTAGAGGAATAAATGTAAGAAATAACGTTAGGCTCTTAGCAAATTGAAATATTAAAAAATAAGGCTCAAGGTAAGGCTCCCCTTTTTGTGTTTTGATAATATCTAGTGAAGCAAGGTTTGGTAGTGTTGTTTGACTAAAAAAATTGTGTCAAACTTAATATGTCAAGTGAATAGAGAAAACAAACCGATGTGTGATGGTTGAATTTGAGCATGAAATAGTTGGACAGTCTTCAATAGCTATATTTGAATGACGACCAGACTATAAACTTATGCTACAAAAAGGCATGTGATCATGTGCTTCATGCAAAAATTGGAGGTGCTACAAATGAGTGCATGGCTTGCATATTTGCATGCTAAAAGTCCTTGTGCTTTGTACGTGGATTTAGCTACTGGAGTTGTAATTGTGGACAATAATAAAACAAAATATTATGCATGGATTTATGAATCAATAGTGTTTATGGCCTCTTATTCATGAATGTGTGGAATGAGTGGCTCTTCCCTCCTTCCCTCATCCTTTCTTTCATTCTACTACAAGTTATTCGAAGATTTAACTTGATGCATTATTT
Organism: Wollemia nobilis; assembly: GCA_028583015.1. Classification (NCBI taxonomy): domain Eukaryota; kingdom Viridiplantae; phylum Streptophyta; class Pinopsida; order Araucariales; family Araucariaceae; genus Wollemia; species Wollemia nobilis. Next base: position 7,268,650 of record JAQPPZ010000456.1, read on the forward strand.
AGTTACTACTAAATTTTTTAACTGTACCAATGCTAATATTGCTATGGCTTTTGGTCGTATTTACTTTTTTATATTTGCTTAGTTTTCTTGCATCCTTTTGATCACAATAGTAGATAAGATTTATTTTAAGTACTTAGTTTTGATTTTTTATTATTTTGACTAGATTAGGAAGGAACCATCTTGAATCCATAGGCTGGGAAGTGTAAGCTCCTTCCCATCCATTTTTTGAACTATGATCATAGGCATAAATGTCATTCAAAATTTTTTGTGTTCAACACTTTTAGCATGCCCATGGGACAATCCATGTTTTCATCAAAATATTTTATTGATCCTACAAAAAATAGCCACTATGCATGCTTCACAATTTTGGCATGCCCGCTAAGACTCACAAGTGCGATTTCTATGCAAAATCGATCTTATTTCACTTATATCTAACTTTTCTAGATCTACACAAATATCCTTCATATTTTTTTAGATTTGTTAAAATTATTTGTGTATAATAACAAAACATACAGAACCACAAATAGTTTGATCATATCTTCCTTTTCAACTCCATATTTGATTAATTTACATCAAAAATTTACAATAAGTGTTTTTTATTATTTTTTATTCATTTTGCTTCATAATGTTCATGCAATAGTGACTCCATTTTTCAACTTTCCATAACTTTGTGTAACTTGTAAGCTATTGTTTGGTAGATCTTGTTTTTTTGGAAAACTACATTTTTAGGAATGAGTGTGGATACAAAATAAAATATGTATCTAGTGTGCCTTACTCCCCAATAGAGCATCCCACTAGCTATATGTGTGTCCCACTTGGTGATATTAGGCTTTGAAATACTCAAGACAAGAGTATGCCTTGTTCAATACATAGTGTAGTTTGGTCTAACAATTATTGTGCCTAGTTTTGAGGCAGTGCACCTTACTCCAAATTTTCTTTTTTTTCAATTTAATTTTTAGAATCTCTCATTTTTGTTCATGAATACAAGATAAGATCTTTAGCCCATATAACTTTCTATCAATAATATGATCACCACATTTAGAGTAAATGTCCCAATAATGCCAAGTATGCCTTGGGTACTGTACCACTAAATTATCTAACAATTAGACTATACCCCTATAGAATTATTTGCATATCAAATTTCAAGTAAGAAAGGTTGGTATGGCTAATCCATAAATATAGACAAGTACCTTATCCATCTCAATGCATTTAGAAATAAAACCTTGTAACATTCACTCAACCAGGATACCCTGCCTATACAACCCAAATTCCCATCCTACAATTCCACATCCTTCCCACAATATTTACCTCAATATCCATAGCAATTGCCCCATTATCTATAGTTTCCCCAAGCTCAACAATATTAACAAGTTCCTTAGTGTTAGCAAAACATCCAAATGCAACTTGATGAGCTCAAGCATATGGCTTGAATCCTTCAATCATTATATACATAGACATATGAAATCAATGAGGGGAAGTATTCAATTCTTTAGTAGATAAAATTTTATATGACTGATATAAAACTATGCCGTGAATCATCCCACTATAGTTAGTCAACTAATGGTTGATCAACCCATAATGAACAAACCAGTGATGGGTCAAGTGAACACACCTTGGGCTAATATGACACAAATCTATGGGAAAAAATTGTTTATCTAATGGGTTGATAATTCCCCTAGATAATATTCCACCTCCTCACTAAGAACTTATTTCCCTTCAACTATTAATAGAACCCTAAATATTAAATGAATATTCTAAATTTGAAGGGTCAAAGCTCATAGAGAAGTGTGAGTTATTTGTCTTCTCAGAAAATGAAATAAGATAAGCTATAGAGGTGATAGAGAAAATTCTGCAACTAGAATGTGAGACCATTATGCTAGGTCTTACAGGAATAATGTGGGAAGAAAGAAAACAAACAAGAATAAAAGAGTTATTAGATGATCTCCCATTTGTGGAAGTATTTCACATATTCAAATAAGAAATTCCATGAGAAGACCACCAAATTCATGGAACAACTTGTAAACTAGAGAGAGAACCTAAAGTGAAGGGTGAATATTCATAGTTCAAAGTAGAATACATGTAATTCATGTTTCCACTAGAAGAAGAAGATCCTACAAAAGTGATGGGATACATTTTTTTTATATAGAATATAAAATGTTTAGTTTTATTCTAGAGGGAAAATAATATACAAGTTAAGGATCTATTATAGAAGGATCCCTTTTGGAAGGATTTTATCTCTTTGAAGAGAAAAATTTAGAAGTAGACATCATTCAACCAATAGGTATGAATCCACATGTAAGACCCAAAGGTATTAAAATGAAGAAACCACATTAAATAATAGAGAGGTCATTATTCTAAGAATGCAGTTTCCCATAATTTTGGGGGTAAAGCTAAGGTAGGGCCCACTTTACAATAGTTTGGAACTATGAAGGATGATAACAAGTTTTTCAAAGAATGACATCAAGAGGGATCACCATTAATGAGTAATGATATGTCACTTAGTCACATAAGAACAAAGGATTGAACTAGTTATCGGTACCAAAGTCCACTATGGGATAAAATAAGAGAAAAAAAAGCAATCATATTCATGAAAATTCATGTATCCACCCTAGTTGCCAATCACTTCAAGATTAAAAGAGAATATTCTATGTGGGATGCCTGGTATCAAATCTTAGACCAGGGAGAAATCAAAAGGGTAAAGGTTTCCTTCATTTTCAAAATTTTAGTTTTTACTTGCAAATCTACAAAATCCTTTGATGAGAGGGTATAATGTTCACTAGAGTGCACCCACAAAGTTTTTTTTTGGAGAAGACCTAAAAGTATATTTTTAATACCAATCAATTTGTTTTATTTACATACATGTTGGAAGATCTTATGTTGAAATGTCGACGTCAAAAGGAAAGACAACTATTTTTTTAATTGGTCAAAGGAAGCAACATACTCAACGAGAATAGCCATTGTTAAATCCATAAAAAATGATTCATGATATTCATCAAAAGAAAATAAATGATAATTCTAGAGTGCACTCTGCTTGAGGTAATGCACCCCACTCCTAAGATAGTATGCTCCAATCCCTAGAATGTGTGACTTGATCAAGTCGAGCATACCCTTAACTTAGAAAAAACCAAAAATAATATTTTATTTTATTGAGCAAAAGTCCACTTGGAGACATTTAATTTTCTTGCATCATTCAACCCATTGTCACATATTCCCCTTCTACTCATTCTAGGTTGTTTGGTACATACATAAAGAGATCCTTGTTCACCTAAATAAAAATCCCTATAGGGACATTCAAATTTTCTCATTCTTTGTTCCCATTTCTTTATCTTCTATTATAGTTCATTTCATACCAATTCTAAAGAAAATTATTTTTCTTAAGTAAAAATCTTGCAAAAGCAACTCAAGTTTCTATTCCTCATCCCTTTATTTCCAATATTAGTTGAAAATATCTCTAAATCAATTATTTATTTTCAAAAACTAATAAAATGATGCACCAACCTAGGAAATTAATGACAAACAAGTCAAAAAATAATGTACAACATGAGAGTTGGTGAATGTGGCTCATTCTTGGAAACCATGGTGGAAAATAAAAAGGAGAATGAGACCATATGTAACAACTTAATAAAAGGATAAAAAGTAGAGAATGATGGATAACCTTGAAGAGAAGAGCTTTAGAAAACCAAAAAATATTACCCACAAGGAAAAGATCAATGAAAATAAAATCCATTGATCCAAAAGCACAAATTACTTCCACCATCTATCCCATGACCAGTTTGCCTCCACCCCTTGTTTCTTTTATTCCCATAACTATTTTATCTTCCTCTCTTACTTTTTAATTTCTTCTTCTCATATGTCCCTCACTTCCTCTACTATGTCCATCTCACCTCCTATAAGCAAAAACTTAATCCAAAGGTCACTAATAGGCTTGTTTGCTCTAGTTTTAGGTCCATACCATATGCCATTATCAAATTATAACTTCCCCACCTACATTGATACCACCATAATCAATTATTCTATCATTGTCCATGCTTCCTTTGGTCTCCCATACCACAAGTTTCATTGTGTTATGCCATGTGTCATCATCTCAACCCTTCTCATCATCCATCATCACCATTTTTGTGTCATTGCTTATGTCATAATATCATTCTAGTATCCTCAACCTCATGGTTCCATAGGTTATTGTAGGTGCAATGACACTCTTTTTGCCAACATCAATTTTATTGCAAAACGAACTTGATTTTGATTCCATGCAAAATAATAAGACATAATCTAAGATGTTTTGTCAATAGAGATTGACATTATTAGGAGCCACCAAAACTATGGTAGCCTACTAGTACCATCACACTTTGAACAAATATCTGTCACACAAGCTAAGTAGATGATAAATTAGTTAATCAATTAGCAAAAGTTGTCTAAACAATAAGTAGTGTGTCTCAATATAGCTAAGTGGATCTCAATTTTATCTAGTGTATCTCATTATAATATAGTGTGTCTCATTCTAGTCTAGTGTATCTCATTCTAGTCGAGTGCACCATGTTCCTATCTAGTGCAACTCATTCCTACTAAGTTCTCCTTGCTTATATCCAATGCACATCATTCTAGTTGAGTGGACCATACTTCTATCCAATGTGCCTTGTTCCAACTAAGTGCACCTAACTCTTGTTTAGTGTGTCTTGTTCTACTCTATGAAAATTTATCATATTTTTAGATAGAGGTTTAGAAAAGGCTTGCACAACCATTTCCTTAGAATACCTAAAACCCCACCTGCACTAACACACCCTAGGTTACCTTTCATAATACCATATGCATTCAATTTGATCCAACCATCTAGAGGGGGTTCCTAATTAACTTTTGACCTTAAATATCTCAATAGTTCACACAGATTAAAGGCTTCAATTTACAAGGAACAACAATGGATTTCTTGATTCTAATTTCAACTGCCTTAGGAAAGGATAAGGTCTAAGAGTTCTCCACAATAGCATTGAGGATGGGAAAAGCAACCACAAAAGTCTCTCTTTTCCTATTTTCAAAAGCCTTGTTATTTCACTCCTTCCAAATTCCCCAAAGAAAATGGGAGAGATAAAATCTCTAGAGAGATTTCAATCTATCGTTGTTGAAAGGAGGATCCCACTACATACACAAATACCCTATACTGGCTAGGAAGACCCAAGGACCATTAAAGGGTTTTAAAACCTTCTTTAAAATCTGTCTAGCAAAGGAACATTCAATAAAAATATGATGAACCAATTCCAAATTTTGTCACACAAGTAACATCTATTTACAAGGATGCCTCTTTTGTGTAAGTTATAAATTGTTAATATTCTATTTTGAGCCACCAACCATAAGAAGAAAGCTATTTTAGGGATGAGCCCTTTAATCCAGATTTTTCTTACTAGAAAACAACCTCTACCTTCTATCTCAAGCAAATGGTAACCATACTTAACAAAGTATTTTCCATTATTTTCCTACTTTCAAATTATTAAATCATTGAAATGGGAGGATAGTGGAGAATATAAATGAAGCCATATTTTTATGTTGTTAATATGGCCAACCAAGTTTGGGTCTAAATCTGGAGTAGATAAATCTTTCTAGATTTTTTCACTATTTTTGGTTGTAATATAATCAACAACTTTGATACCAAAATGGAGGGACATAGCAAGCTCCAAGGTACTTACCTTTAGATCCTTTGAGAGATGAATGTCCTTCAACAAATGATATTTCCAAAAGTTCACGTGATTTCCATATCCAATACACTAGTGAAGCCCTTTACATAACAAATATCTAATGCCCATAAGACCATTCCAAAAGGAAGATTCGACTGGAAAGTCATTGGAGTATAATTTTTTTTCATTTTGTAAATACTTGGATTTGAGGATCTTAACCCACTCAAGCTGATCATTTTTCAATAATTTTCATCCTATATTTTCCACCATGGGCTTCATTCATCTATTTTACCCTTCCAAAGCCCAACCCTCTTACACCTTTACCAAAATATATTTGATCCCAGGCAACTAGGGCAAAGCACCTTCTATCCTCTAATCCAAGACAGAGGAAGTATATTTGAATTTGATTCATTTTAATCCTTTTTTTATCTAGAATATTGAAAAGATACATAAAATAAATGGGAATACTCTATAAAGAAGATTTCATAAGCTAAGATTTACCTACCTAGCTGAGAAGACTTCCTCTCCAACCTGATAATTTTTTTACTAGTCTATCTAGAACTAGATTCCAAAGATGTGACTCCATCCTACATTTGAACATAGATATACCCAATACGTGGCTAAGAGTTCTCCACTATCATACCCAAATATCCTTGTAATATTTCTTTTCTTTCCAATTGGGGGATGTTGCTAAAATAAAATTTACTTTTTAAGTTCACTTTTTGACCAGGAACTTCTTTATAGGATACTAACAATATTTTTTAACTCCTCAGCTTGAGGGATAGAGGAGCAAGAGATCAACAAAGTATCATAAAAAACTATTGATGAGAAATAGGGTTTGATGTCGAGTCTGGTTTGAAATCATCTACTCTCCCACTTTCTATAGCCTCTAAAATAGATCTTCCTAGTGCCTCAACAAGAATAATAAAAAAATATGGTGATAACAGATCCCCTTGGTGAAGACCACACCCACTTCTAAAGTAGCCAAAAGGGACTCCATTTACCAAGATTGAAAACTTAGTATATGAAAAACACTTTTTACCCAAACCACTCATTTATTTTGAAAGCCAAATTTTAATAGGATGTTGGTCAAGAAGTCCCAATAAACTCAATAATAATCTTTGTTCATATCTAACTTCAAAAGCATGCTAGCCCTCTTATTTTTTCCATAGAATAAATAACCTCGTGAATGGTAATTATGCTATATATAATTTGATGTTTAACAAAACCCTTTGTTGATCTAACACAATAAAAAGCATAACCCTATTTAACCTATTGGCAATAGTATTGGAAAAAATTTTATATATTTTGTTGCACAAATTGATAGACATGAAGTTTTGAAGATGTGTTGCTCCTTGCATTTTTGGGATCAAAACCAAAAAATTAGAATTGACATCCTTAGGCAGGTATTGGGTTCTCTACATCTTGATTGCCTCAGTAACATATAATCCTACAATATTCTAGAACTTTTGGAAGAAAGTATCCAAGAAATCATCCAACCCTAGGGTCTTTTCCCCACCCAGACTATACATGGCCATTATGATTTCCTCATCTATAAATGGGGCCATAAGAGAGAAATTCATTTGATCAATCACCAATTTTGGAATATTAATAAGGAGTTTGATCAATCACCAATTTTGGAATATTAAGAAGGAGTTTGCTTTCAGCTTCACCATTCACTACCACAAATTCTTCCAGGAGGTCTAAAAAATACTTGATAGCTTCTACCCTAACATCCTCTGGTTCCACTGCCATTGAGCCATCATCCCTAACCAACTCATTTATATTTATAATTCCTCTATGTATTAGGGTGGATACATGAAAGAATCTAGTGTTTCTATCACCTTCTTTGAGCCAAACCAACCTTGATTTTTGTTTCCAAAAAAACTTCCTCACAAGCCAAAATATTATAATAATCAACTAAGATCTAGCATTTAGTCATTCTTCAGTGATCATCTAGACCAATTCTATTCACTTCCTTTTCAATATTTTCAAGCTTAACTTTAGATCCTTCTTTTAGGGAAATAAATGCTTGAAGACTCTTCTATTCCATTATTTAATATTGGCTTTAATCCACCTCAATTTACAAGTAATTTAAATTATTTTAGGGCCCTTAAAAACATTTTGCCACCAATATTCTATACTAGGTTTTAAATTTTTATGCTTCATCCACATCAACTCAAATCGAAAGGGGCTCTTATGCAATATTTTTCCACTATCTATCTCCCAAATAATAGGATTATGGTTAGATCCAATCTTGGGAAGGGTCATAAGAGTTGTGTCTCCAGAGACCGTTAGACCTTCTTGAGAAACCAAAAACCGATCCAGCCTTATCTAAATTAATTGGTCACTCAATCTTCAATTACTCCAGGTATACTTAAACCACCTAAGATCGATATCCATTAACTCATTATCACTTAAAAACTTCCCAAAATATTCCATTCCCATTTACTTTAGAAGGGTAAAGCAACGTATTGAAGTCACTCACTAACACCCAAGGAATATATTTGAACACTTCCCTAAGAAAACTTAGATCTTTCCACAAAGAATGTTTTCCACTCATTGAGTTAGGGGTATACACGTTAGTCAAAATCTAATTCTAGTTATATTTCAGATTATGACAAAACATAAGGATGAAACTGTTATTATTTACTATAAGTTGACCTATGATATTATCGTTATTCAATAAACACATAAGCCCTCTAGAGGCTCCATTGGATGGGCTAATTAGGTAATTTGCTTCCCTCCATAAAATTTGCTTTACACTTTGAGCCTTTTGCACATCCATTTTGGTTTCCTGAAGCATTACCATATATAATTGTTTATCCTTCCATAGTGCCAAAATTTCTTGGTGTTTCAAAGGGTCATTCAATCCCCTGGTATTCTAGGAATGCAATTTTATTTTTTATTTTTTATGGAGGGGTTTCCCCCCCAAAGTTCAAAACTCTTTGAGATCCATTCGCCATTTCCATGTTTGTTTTCTTCTTTTGCATTTTAGACTTTGACGGACGACCTCTTTGGGTCTCAAAACCAACTTTAGCCTTTCCTTTATTTTGAATTCTAGTCATTCAGTTAGGAGTTCTAAGCATCTCTCTAAATTAAAGAAAGATCCACATCTTTCCCAAGGCCATGATCAATAGGATCAAAAAATCTAGATTCATCTAAAAAATATACTACAATAGATGAAAACATGTCTGCAAGATCCAAAATCCTTTGTCGTAGATTTATCATAACCTAAAACTTGAAGACAATCAAAGCCATTCCTACATTCAACACCAAAATCACAAAAAAAGGCAACAACTAGTAGAATATTTATCTTTGAGCACTTTTCATCGATTTCATCTACGTAAGGAATTCAATCGCACCAAGATCCAAGCTCTCTAGGGGAACTTTACTAAAATCCTTAGGAGTGTTGTTAGCACCTTTCCTATCCACCATTTACTTAGATGCCAAAAAACTTAGATTTGAGGTTTGCTTCCTTTGCCATACCTTTTTTCATTTATTGGCTTTCTAAGACAGAACACAAGTGGATTTGGGATGACCAAACTTCTTGCATACTAAGCATTTTCTAGCTATGTTCTCATATTTCAAAGGTTGGGTCCAAGCCCCAAATTTAAACTCAATTTTAATTAACTTTAGGAGGTCCTTATCAAACATAATATTGACATAGAATATGACATATAAGAACCTAGATCTAGCAATGGTAATAGGATCCATCACCCCCAACTCTCCTATTTCACTTGAAATTCCAACTAGGATCTCCTCTTGCCATAGATAAAATGGAAGGCTAGCAAGACGAACCCACATCGAAGCTTAGTCAATGCATTCAAAATTAGGGTTAAAATCGGGTGTACCCTTTCTTAGGAACAAACCTCTACATCCAAAGAACCATGGACCACTTTGAATAATCCTATCACAGTCCTCCAAACCACTAAGCCTAACTAGGAAAAACTCTTATGAAATGCAACAATCTCCATAGAACCCTTAGGATGCCATTTGAGTTGAAACCATTTTTTAAGAGTGTCCATATATGGATGAACCCCAAAAAATTTCCTAACAAGTGCAAAATCCCCATGAGAAGCAGCCATATTTGCAAAAGGGTCTGAAACCACAAGTCTTCTTGAGTGGAAAAGGAGATTTAAACCTAGGCTCATTTTTAGCTTTCGATGAGTAAATAATCAAATAATATTACCTCAAGATCAATAATATAATTGCAATATGAAAGATATAATAATATTTATCAATCAAGCATATACATTCAGAATCTACTAGATAATAACTCAAAGAATGCTAATGCCAAATAGTCAAAAATCATTATTGAATGAAGAGATCAAAATACATCATATTACATCACCTTCCATTGCTTACATAGGTGATTCTTCCTCCTTCGCCATATATCTTTTACATCAATACATCCATATATAGAATGGAATGTGACTCTTCATATGGAGGTTTCTTGGGCCTCACTCTTCCTATGACTCTTCATCTTCCTACTCTATTGACACATGTACATAGGGATAACTATGCACATTTACATTCCAAAATATCATTGCACACTTATGCATTACATTGCATAAAGTAAATCCTAATCTAAGACTCTTTTCCTAATCTATAGATGTATCCATGATGGTACATTGACATGTACTAAATAATGTAATATATTCCAACACCCCCTGTATTACATTATTTGGTTATTGAAGATTCTAGTCTTCAATATGGATCTATCTTCATATGTTCTTTAGATTGATGTTATCTTTAATTCATGTTGCAATGTATGCCTCCTTTGTTTGGTTCTTCTTCATCTTCCTTATTGGAGTCAGTAATTTCATAGGTGGATCTACTGTCACTTGATTCTTGCAAGAGTACTTTCTCTTTGTTTTTGTCCTTGTCATCATTCTTTGATTATTGTATAGAAGCTTATGAAAATACACTTAGAGCATCATGATATGATTTTGAGTTAGTAGAACTTGAAGTACTGATACTGCATGATGATTGAAATATTTTCTCTAGAAAGGATTCATCAATCTTTGTTTTTGCTTTGAGTAGTTTAATTTAATCTTTTTGCTTTGTAACTACTTCTTTGTGAATTTGAAGTAAAAGTAATACCATGTATAGAATGTTCCCAAATTCCAAATGAACTGGAATATATTTATTTTCATTCTTAATTGCTTCAATAAGTCTAGCATGAAGATAAAATTCCATAGTAGTGAAATCTTCTTTTAGTACCTCATTATAGATTAATCTTGAACCAAGATCTAAGTTCTTGGTTTTATTCAGTAGATTCTTGATTCCTGATTTTATAACATTAATATTTTCCCTTCTAATAGTGTTGTTCATATCATTATTTACTGTATCATTTGAGGTAGACATTCTTATAACTCCCTAGTTTCAATATAGTCCTTTCAATTCTATATTTTGTAGAACACCTTTTATCCCCCTAATGTTTGAAAGACAATTTAAATATCAATTCATACAATGTGTGCAATTTCAATCCTTTACAAATCTTCAAATCTCTAATAATTTTGAGCTTAGAGATTAATCTTATCAAATGCAATATCTTTATGTAGAACTCCTTTTATCTCCCAAGTTTATGTATAAAATATTTTACTCTAAATTTCATAAACTAATTTGAAGTAGGATTCCTTATTCCTCCAACTTTAGAAATTTAGAAAAATAATATTTGCAATATTTTGTACTCCTAATTTGATGTCGTATGCCTTATTTCTCCAACCTTAGCAATTTTGCAAATATTAACTTTGTTTTGTAAATCTAAATATGCAACTTAAATATAATGTTTCTTCAACTTCAAATAATCTTCAAATATGCAATATTCAAATTTTTCTAAGGTTCTATAATGCTTATCACTCCACTTTAAATATTTAACCTTAGAATATATTCCTTTAATCCTTATTTCTCCTACCAATGTATAAACTTTAATATGGTGGTAAATATTACCTTAATAAATTAGGTGCTCCTCCTTTTCTTGTTGGGCACTTCTCTTGATTGGGTGCTTCTCTTCTGGTCAACTATGCTTGGAATCTACTACGTATGGTGCTGGAAAGATACTTTGACCCTTCCTTTAATGCTTTTGCCTTGAATTCACTATGTATGGCACTGGACATTTCTATATAAGTGTTACTTCAGCTATATGAGCGCTTCTCCTTTCTTTTATTGAGTGCCACGTACTACAAGCATTATAAGACACTTTGACTCCCTTCTTGGTGGCTCCAAAATTTATGAAATGCTTGAAATGGACACTTGGCACAATATTCCTTGTTGTTTGGGAGTTATTAGACCTTTCTTGAGTGCTATGTGATAATGTAGAGCATTGAGTGCTCTTATTTCCTAAATATTTACGTTATGGTCTATGAGCCAACTTTGACCCTTGTGCCAAATGGCAATATTCCCTGTTCCTGCTCTGGACAAGTGTTACAAATGCATGTGCTCCTTTCTCCAACGTATAAAATTATAAGGCTTTACAATACCTTTTTCCTTTCTCTTTTCTCCAACGTATTCTTGCTTCTTTGTAACTACACTATGTGAGGTTTCTTCTTTTCTTGGATGGTGTTGGATGTACTCACATATGGATCCAACTATAATATACTCTAATGGTGTCTCAATGGTATTTTATTTTGTAGCTTGACCTATTGATAATTTTGATAATGCACCCTATATTTTTCTATCTTTTTTTAATCTGCCTTGCTTTGAGTAGATCGAATGGCAGTGCTACGTAGTATTTACATAGATTGATATTTTGTAGGTTGTAGCTGATGTCTTTTTGCTCCTTTGGTTGGCCGAATCTTGAGCTCTAATGGATCTCTTCCTTTAGCACTCTTTTAGTGCTTCTTTCCTGCAAATGGGTGGACGTTTATTGTAGAGCTTTCCCCCTATATTCTAGTGTTGAATGGTGCTCAATATGGTGGTGTTTTTCACCACTCTTTTAGTGGTTCTCTTTACCACTTTTGTTTGTACGTCTAGTGTTTTTAAACACCTAAAATATACCTTGAACTTTGGAGCTCTTCTCTTTCCAAAATCTGCTATAAGTTGAGGGATATTCTTCCTCACAAATGTAGGATAATTTTGCTTTTACATTCACTTAAAAAACAACATATACTATTTACTTATAACTCCTTTAAAATTCAATCTAATGTTGTTATAATCTTGCTAACTTCTCTAAAAATGAGATTAAATCTATCTCACTAATGAATGTAAAATGAATCTGATATTTTTCTATTTCAAAACAACATATATCAAACTCCTTATCACTCCTATTAAATTGTAGCTTTTGCTGTTGTAATATGCAAGCTTTCTATAAAATCAATGGTGTGTAATGGTGTCTTTTCTTGGCTTAATGACACCCTTCAAATATTCCTTTTTGCTAGCTCTAAATGGCTCTAAAAATTTGATGCTCTAAAAACTTCTTAATTGGCACTTTGCAATAATAATCTATATGGCATCAAATTAACACACCTTTTTTGTAGCTCCTTTATTTATAGCTTGTTATCTTGTATTTGTTGCAATGCACCTTTCTTCTATTGTCAGTAGACTCTTCAATTTGCAGCTATAGTTGCTGCCTAAAATCAACTTTCTTCTTCTTCACAGGTGTTGGCTATTTCTGTAATTTTGCAGCTTCAAATGTTGCTCTTTTGTTGTTCAATTCTGTAGGAGGACTCCTCCTTAGATGTTGCTTACAAAATATGATTTGGTGTTGTCTTCAAGCCTTCAAATATCTGCTCTTCTTTCTATCAAGCCTTCTCTTGGTTGTTCAAATATTTTCTGAAAGCTTCTCCAAAGCTTTCTCTAAACTGCAATTTTTTGCTTCTACTTTTTGATGTCTTTTCAGCTTCTCTTTCAACAACTTTGTGGTTATCTTCAAATCTCTCTAAACTGTGACCTCTTAATTTCTTCTAACTTCTTGCTAAATTCTGAATTCAACTCTGACCTCTATCTTTGTCTTCTTTCTCAAGAATCTGAATGTCTTGAGTTCTCAAAATCTTCTGATAAACTTCTTGTCAAATCCTTTTTCCTTTTGGGCTTGTTGTCATATGGCGATAATTGTCCCAATCTCTTCTGGTCAGGTGCTCCTTCTGCTTGCAATATTCTACTTCAAATCTCTTCAAATGGTCACTGCTTCAACTTCTGCAATAAGGCTTTCTCTTGCCTTCTTTTATTTCTTCAAAATATTCTTTAGACCTCTATTCTTGGGTCTTCTAATTCTGTAGCCTTCAATTCTTAGTAAATGATTTTAATGAAACCTTACCTTGGTTTCTTCAATTTTCCAACTATGGGAAATTCTTCAATGATATATCTTTCTTGGATCTCTATATTCTGCTACTTTTGTCTACAATAGGACCTTCTATAGTCCTATATTTTATCTTCAATCTTCAATCTTCCAATCTGGGAAGTTCTTCAATGTGACCTCTTCTTGGATCTCTTTCTTCAATCTACAATCTTGCAATGAGAACCTTCTTCTTGGTTCTTCTCAATATTCAATAAGATCTCTTTCTTGGACCTCCTTCAATGTCTTCTTTTCTGCAACAAAAGAGTTAATCCCTGCACTAGGAAAGCACATAGACTTTTAGGAAATCGAAGATGAAATTCTTCTCTATCTGTTGTAGGAAGCTTCTCAACTTCTAAGAATCAATATTCTACAAAAAAACTTAGACAATAGTAATCATATGTATTCAATGTTCCATAAATAATAATCTTCACTAGCTATCTCAAAAACTAGTGGAATCAAATCTATACTGAATCCTAGTCTTCATGGGTTTTCCTTTCAACCCTGTGGAAATATTCTAGCCAAATAATCTAGAATCATTTTCTTTATCAAGCTTATCAATAGGACCTCTTCTAAGGGTCTCTTAATCAAGGTCTGTCTTCAAGACCTGTAAATTTTCTTCTATTTCAACTTTGCTCTTGGAATAGGTATATTCTCTTTTCAATATCAAGGTTTGTCTTCAAGACCTATAAAATTTCTTCTATTTCAATTTTATTCTTGGAATAGGTATATCCTTAAATGTCATTGGTTTTTCTTCAACATAGTGAAAAATGCTATCTTCTCTAGTTTCTCTTTCCAGAGGAAATTTCTTTATCTTCTCTAGTTCTTTTCCAGAGGTAATTTCTTTATCTTCTTTGGTTCCTTTTCCAGAGGAAAATCTATTTATCTTCTATGGTTATTTTCCAGAGGTAATTCTCTTTATCTTCTCTGGTTCCTTTTCCAGAGGAAATTCTCTTTATCTTCTCTGGTTTACTTTTCTAGAGGAAATTCTCTTTATCTTCTCTGGTTTACTTTTCCAGAGGAAATTCTCTTATCATTACTGGTCTCTTCTTAACCAATAGAAATATTCTTTTCAATGACTCTTGAGGCTCTTTCAATTTCTATCTAGATCTATCGTAGCTTACCATTGCTATGATACCACTGTTAGCTTTTGATGAGTAAATACTCAAAATAATATTACCTCAAGATCAATAATATAATTGCAATATGAAAGATATAATAATGTTGATCAATCAAGCATATAAACTTAGAATCTACTATATAATAACTCAAAGAATGCTAATTCCAAATACTCAAAAATACTCAAAAATATTTATTGAATGAAGAGATCAAAATACATCATATTACATCACCTTCCATTGCTTACATAGGTGACTCTTTCTCCTTTGCCATATATCTTTTACATCAATACATCCATATATATAGAATGGAATGTGACTCTTCATATGGAGGTTTCTTGGGCCTCACTCTTCCTATGACTCTTCATCTTCCTACTCTATTGACACATGTACATAGGGACAACTATGCACATTTACATTCCAAAATATCATTGCACACTTGTGCATTACATTGCATAAAGTAAATCCTAATCTAAGACTCTTTTCCTAATCTATAGATGTACCCATGATGGTACATTGGCATGTACCAAATAATGTAATATATTCCAACACTCACTACTTTTTGCTTTCCCTTAAGCACACTAATACAGGATTAGGTCCCAGAGATAAAAGGTTGATGAAATAGCTCATGTTCGAGACCCTTTTTATTACCATAACCACTCATCATGACCAAACCCCCAATGCTTCCTTTGTCCTAACCAACACCACTCTTCATAGCTTGACCACCTTTGTAAAATAAACCCTTACTGCCAACATTCCTACTTTTTGACCATCACTGCTCCCTACGATCTGACCATTATAGCTATCCTCACCCTCCCCATCACTAATATCCACACCTTGACCTCCACTGATCCCCACACCTTGACCTCCACTACTTCCATCCTGACCATTAGCCAAACCCTACAAACCACCCTTGCATTCCTAACTCGAGTTCTCCATATTCAAACCCTTTAGAGCCATCATTTCTTGACTCAATTATGGATGTTGATATAGATTCAAATCTAGATTTAAACCCTTCAAAGTTATCATCACTTGACTTAGTTGTGGTTGTTGATACAAATTCAAATTCAACTTTAAACCCTTCAAAGTTGTCATTGCATAACTTAGTTGTGGATGTTGATACAAATTTAAACCCTTTAAAATCATCATTGTTTGACTTAGTTATGGATGTTGATACATATTAAAACCTAACTTCAAACCCTTCAAGGCATTGTTGCCTAACTCAGTTGTGAATGTTGATACTGATTCAAACCCAACTTGATGTTACCTAACTCAGCTATGGATGTTGATACAAATTCAAACCCAACTTCAAATCCTTGAAATTCATCATTGCCTGAATTTCTTGTGGATGTTGATACATATTCAAATATGGATTGGAATTTTTATTCAAATCAAACTCAGCTTCAAAACCTTTAGATTTTTCGCTGCTAAATTCCATTGTAAATCATTTTTCAAGAGGATGAACCTTCTTTAATTTTTTTCATTCTCCATCAGTTTAGAGGAAAATTAAGCTTTGACCCTTCATGAAGAGATAAATACATAGAATCACCTAGCTAAAGAGAACATTTGTATAAATTCTCCATGTCTTACTAAATGTGTGGAATCAATGTTTCTACACTCCTTTCCCCTATTAGTCATTTCTTTCATTTAACTAGAGGTTATTCAAATATCTAACTTGATCCATTGAAGTTATTCTATTACTATTAGATTTTTTTATTGTATGAACACTAATTTAGCTACACCTTTTGGTCGTATTTACTTTTTAGTATTTTATTAGTATTATTCCATCCTTTTGATCACAATAGTATACCAAGTTTATTTTATGTACCTAGTTTAGATTTTGCATTATTTCGATTAGATTAGTAGGGAACTAGCCCAATTTTAGAGGTTGAGAAGAGGAAACTACTTTCATCCATTTTTGAAGTGTGATCATGGGTACAAATATCGCTTGATAATTTTTGTATTCAATAGTTAGGCAAGCAGTAAATTATAAAATGAGTGAGTAGCAACAATCACAAATCCATTGCTACATTTGTAATCAATTTATATTACAAACAAGAAGAAACTAAAACACATACATCTAATAAGAATTAAAACTATGTGGGGTCTATTTGAGCCTAGTGTTCTCACCATTGGAATTTAACCATACAAGCAATCAAATATATTCATTTATTTATTTATGCCCCCAAGGGCTAGGTGGATTGATAATTGTCTATCTAGCTAAGCACTTACCTAAAAGAGACCCAAGTTCAAACCTTGGGGGTATACCTATTTGCAAAGGTAGTATTCTACTATGAAAACCTTTGAGTACATTCCAAACTGACAATTATGGTACTAATCCTAGGCAATTGGTGATCCTCTTCACATCAGGTTATAAAATAATGAGGTGGTATAGGCTTGTCGGGGGCAGCCCTTGTGGTTTCAACCCTACTCTTGGCAATTACTAAAAATAGTGTGGATGTAACCAACTCCCCTATGTGTGTGTGTGTGTGTATATATATATATATATAGTCTATTTATGTATATTAAAATAAATTCAAGGCTATAACAACGTATTAGTTCTTTGATAACTTTGTCTTTGGTTCATGTCTGAAAATGCAATCTTCATTATTATTTTTTATTCTTATTTGTGGGCTTAGCCCCACTTATTGAAAATACTTGTGATATTAGTTTTTAGTTTCCTAAATCGATATCTCTTGTGGTTTCCATTTCACTTTGTTATTGCTTTGAGTATTTTTATTTGTTTTTAAATTTTCACCAATTCTTTCATCTTCATCAATATATTCTATTTTTTAAAACTATTAATAATTTGACTTATCATCTATAGGTTTATAATTCTATTGAGAACTTGGAGTGCAAAGTATAACCTTAGAGACACTTTTATCTTTCCCTAGAAACCCTAATGTGCAAGGTGCAACCTCTAAAGTATCTAATTTCTTGTTTTACCTTGGAAATAATACAATGTAAGGGACATCATTTATATTATTTGTTTATGCACCTAACGGTTATGTGTGCCTCACACTCTAGTAAGACTAGAGGAGAGGGTTTTCACACCCACTCAATATATAGAGAGGGTCAAATCCTTATTATTTCTATTTAATTATTTAAAATTATGAAGAAAAGAGTTGGAGAATGCAAAAAATAGCTGTAAAAAAATAAATATCATAAATATAAATGTGAGGCTATAACAATGAATAATTGATGAACTGAGGTTTTACAAACATTGTATAGTTACAATCCACCATCAAACTAAAAATATGTATAATAAGCATTCAATAAAATGACTCATACGTATAAAATGGAAGAACCATAACCATATTTTTTTTTGTAGTTAAAGAGATGGGAGAGAAATACACACAATTTAAAAGTAAATGACCATACACAATCTATAAATATCCATTATAGAATTTCATCCAACTTATTGTAGTTAAAAGAGCAATCTAGTCTGAAAGGAAAGCTATGATGATGTCTTTAGGTTCTCATCAAGGACACCCAAGTTCAACCCATGTTGTGGGTGTATGTGTTCAAAAAAGAAAGAGCATACTAAGTTCTTGGATTTCCAAAAGGATTCATATAAGAGCCTTTGATGACTATTTATAGAAAATGTTTTAACTATACCCTAAATTCGAATAAAATCCTAATTTGTATTTTTAATACCCAAAAGGATTCATATAAGATCCTTTGATGATTATTTATAGAAAATGTTTGAACTATACCCTAACTTCAAAGAAAACCCTATTTTTTTTTTTTTAATACCCAAACGGTTTCATATAAGAGCCTTTGATGACTATTTATAGAAAATGTTTGAACTATACCCTAACTTCAAAGAGAACCCTAATTTGTATTTTTAATACCCAAAAGGATTCATATAAGAGCCTTTGATGACTATTTATAAAAAATGTTTGAACTCTACCCTAACTTCAAAGAAAACCCTAATTTGTATTTTTAATACTAACAGTGAATGCAAGAGTCTCACTTTTGTAGATTGTTATTATATTTTTAATGAATTCAAACATTTTAAACATGGATTGCTATCATATATATTTTTTTATTTCTATTAAAATTAATTTAAATGTATGAATTTACATAAAGTAGGACATTAAAACCCATTTCAAAATAATGTGTTGAATGCGTGAATATATTATAATAACTTTTTTGGATACTTAGGAGAGTTGTTACATCCACACTATTTTTAGTAACTGCCAAGTGTAGGGTTCAAACAATAGGGGTTGCCTCCAACAAGCCTATATTACCTCATTATTTTATAACCTAGTGTGAAGAGGACCATCGATTGCTCGGGATTCGTACCATCATCGTCTATCTGGCATGCAATAAAAGGATCCAGAGCAAACTACTACCTTTGAAAATAGGCATGCCCCCAAGGTTTGAATGTAGGTCTCTTCTCGGTAATATTATAATAATGATAGAAATAATTTTAACTAATTAATTTTTTTACTAACCTAAAGTGTATGGTAAAATTTTTAAGCATTTTAATAAATATTTTTTAAATAAATATTTCAATAATAAAATATTAAAAATTTGGTAAAATACATATTTATTTTTTGATACATAGGGGAATCAAATCTTGGAGTTGCCTCCTATAACCCCAAAACCACCTCGTTGTTAACAACCTAGCATGAGGGGGACCATAGTGACTTAGGTTTGGTATAATTATTGGTATCATCATCGGATTGGCATGCACTCAACAGATTTAGGTCAAGTCAGAATACTACTTTTACCCTAACAAGGCTTACCTCCAAGGTTTGAACCTGGGTCTCTTCTTGATAAGCGCACAAAACTTACCAATCCACCCAAACCTTGGGACTTGTTTATTTTTAAAATATATAGTATGATAACACATTATAACTTCATGTGTTATAATTTTTATATTATTTTCTTAATTTAATTTTTCCATTAAAATATTTTTAAAATACTTAAAAACCTTAAATTATTTTAAAAATAAATAAATTCTAAACTTAGTAAAATCTATCTCACTTAAGATAATAACATTTATTTATGCATACTTATATTTATGGAATATTGAATGTGTTAAGAGAAGGTTGTAATGATCAAATTAATTTTGCCATAGCAGGGAATTCAATGAGATATAATTTTATTTAGACATATCTTCAAACATCTGCTCAAGCCATATTAATTTATATTTTTTATGACATATTTGATGAAAGTTCTGAGAGGCTAATATGGAATTTAAGTCTGAACACAACATAGATCCTCATATTTACCCAATCATAACATTTCACAATGAGAAGAATCCCAATATGGGTTGTTGTAGGGAGAAATTCCATGATGGGCTTGTGTAGACATGGAAAATTGACCCATCAAAATGAGTCAATTCTTCCTTAGATCCCTAGTCAGCCACCCAAACTTGCTAAGTGCAAATTTGGGACCCTTTTGCCTTCTCCCTTTGCCCTATTTCCTTAGCTTTACCAAATTCATGCCCAGTCCATACGGGGCATGAATTTGGCTTGCCAGATTCATGCCCTATAATTACTGGGCATGAATTTGGTGTTCTAGGGGTTTTTTCTCACTAAAACCCCTCCCCTCGTCGATCCATTTTGGGGTCGGCCCTTTCCCATGATGAAATTTCATTTTCCCACTCATTTTTCCCTCCAAACCTCTTATAAATAGAGGATTGGATTCCCTCTCTTAACCAAAAAGTTCTTTGGAGATTCTAATTCTTGACTCGCTCATTTGCTCATGCTAACAAGTGCCCTTCTGCTGCAAGTCATTGTTTTGTTGTTTTGTGCTTTGGTGTTGGCTACCCTTGGGGATTGAGTGGAGGAGTCTTGGTGATTGGATAGATCAACCTTCTTGGAGTGCTTCTTCCACTTCTTCATTGCTCCTTGCTTTCTCCATCAGCTCATCAGGTTCTGCATTTACATTAGTTGCTTTGCAAGTCTATTTTTCATTGTTTTGCACTCTATTTTTCGTTGTTTTGAGGCCCGAAAAGGGCATCTGAACCAGATTCATGCCTTGCCCATATAGGGCATGAATTTGGTAAGCCATATTCATGCTCCCTATTTATAGGATGTAAATTTGGTAAATTAGGGCTTGGGGGCAAGTTTCGCACCCCAAAACCTTGATTTTGCACTTTGCATTTTAGTATTCTATTGTGTCCATCCTATCTGCATTTTATTTTATTGTTATATATCTATTTTACTCTATTTGTGCATGTTCCAAAGGTCAAATATCATTTTACTTTTGAATGGTCAGCTAAAAGGACCAAGGGGGCTTGACTGTTGCGCCTCCAAGCTCAGTCTTATAGCGGCCTAAGCAGGCCCCCAAACGCTGATCAAATTTTCTAGGGTTTGTGAAGTTATTTTGTAGGTTTGAAACCATTGGATATTCTGGATGCAAGATAAATCTTGGATCAACCATTAGATCAGATAAGTGCCCTAATAGATCTTTAGGTTATTTGGTGTTTGCTTTTGTTCATTTCTGCTCAAAACCTAGATTACAAGTAAAGGAAAATATTTGATTGAATTTCTAGGCATTTGAAAGAATAAAAGCATATAGTGTGCATCTAGGGTTTTAATATTGTTTGTGCATTCCCTTGGACCCTTTCTCAAAGAATTTATTTTGCAATCCTAGGGTTAGACATCATTGAATTACAGAATCATACTAGGGTTAGTTCTTGTCTTTTTGCATCTTGTGTGTCTTGCATTGTTCTTTCATTTTCATAGTTTAGTTTAGAAAGGCCAAACAATAGGTGTATGCTTAATTGACACATCAAACATTCCCACCCTAGACTTGGAGCGAGTCCTAAAACCATTCCTGGTGAACCCATCCCTTTTGGCATCCCCGAGTGTAGAGAATATAACACACCCCCATGGTTCACCTCGGCTCCTAGTGGATCCAACCGAGAATCATACGTGGTAGGGTAGTTTTTCCCCTCTACATATTTGGTGAACCCGACATGAACACACATCTTAGTGGCCAAGATAGGAAGCCTCTTCCTTTGTGTTTTCTTGAAAACTTTAAACAAGACCACTAATTTTATTTGTTTAGATCAGAAAATATTAAAAACATCTTAAGAATCTTCTTGTGTGTCTTTCCTTAGTTTTCTCCTCTATCCTTTCACTTCTTCTAATGGCTCCATTCCTTAGAAGTCAGTGAAGGCATCTAGAATCTGATCAAATTCCTCAAGAAGATGATCAAGTTGATAGAGAGAATCCTAACCTTGATGCAGAAGAGCAAGAACATGTTGAAATTGATACTAACTATGATCCCTTTGAGGGGCCTAATGGTGGCTTCACTTTTATATCAGTTGATCATTTATGGGGTTTCATAAAACACCACAGAGAGACTTTGATTAGAGTTATGGATGAGGAGGCCCAACTCGAAAGAGGTGAGGTACCTCCTCCTCCTACCGTCTCTCCTAGGAATGTTCATAACAACCCCTTGTTTGAATCTTCACATCATGGTAATCTTGTTCATAACCCAACATATGCTACTACTATAACCACCAACATTGGAAGGATTTTACAAGTTCCTCCAACTAGTAGTGCATCTCAAGATTATGTTCAATTTCCTCCTCATTCAGCTAATCTCAACATTCATGCTTTTGTTCCACCAAATGTTAGTTATCCTCCACATCAAGATACCACATATCATAACCCATACCATAAAAGTGTCAATACCTCCAACATGAGCCAAGTTTCCTTTCAACAACCTACCTATACCCCTCCCCTAGGGAACCTAAGGGTATTGCACAACAATAATACTGAAGTGCAAAGTTTAACAAATATGGTGAAACAATTGGTTTCAAGAGTGGATATGATTCAACCTCCTAGTTTCACCTACAACTATAGAGAAATGTGCAATCAACCCTTAGACCCTATCATTACCTCTAGGCCCTACCCTAAGCATTTTCCAATGTCAATTTTGCCTATCTATAAGGGAACAAAAGATCCAATTGAGCATTTAAGAATGTTTAGGACAACATGCCATGATATCATATATGATGACATGTTGTTACTAAAGATGTTCCCTAAGAGCCTTGGTGGTATGGCATTAGAGTGGTATTATCAATTGCCTAATCATTCTTTGAGGAATTTTGAAGAGATAGCTGAAATGTTTGTTCAACAATTTGGTGCTTATGTTGAAAAGAATGTGACTATGAAAGATATCTATATGTTGAAACAAGCTAAAGATGAAAGTTTTTCAGAATTTTTGTCTCGTTGGAGGAGTCTAGTTGGATGCTTGAGATATACCTTACCTCCTCGAGACATGCTTGAGATATTTATTGGAAATTTACAAGAACAAATATCTTATGAATTGGAAACTACAACTATCACATCTTTTGATCAAGCTATAGATCTAGCAAGAAGGGTAGAGCAAGCCCTTATTAGAAGAGGTCAACTTAAAGTAAAAGAAGATAGGACCACTAAAATGTAATATAAGAACAAGCATGTAGTTGGTGATGGGGTAATGGATAGTAGGCCTATTAATAGTGTGGTTAACACCCTACAAAATATGGTGCTTCACCAGCCTCAAAAACCCCCACCAAGAAATTTTACAAGACTCAACATACCTATGAATGTGGTCCTACAACAACTTTTGGAAGCTAATATGATTGAGTTACCTCCCATAAGGCAACCTGATACCACAACTGATTGGTATAAGCCTGGTCAACATTGTGAGTATCATAGAGTGGAGGGGCATATGACAAACTCATGTAAGAGGTTGAAACATGTGGTTCAAGACCTAATTGATGAAGGATAACTTGTTATAGAAGGTTCTCGACCCAATCCTCCAACAAACAATCAACCTCCTACTCAACAAGCACCCACAACTAATCAAGACATGGGAATCTTCCAAGATCCCCTCCCTAAGCATGGTCAACAGGTAACTAATCAAGTGTCATATCAAAATGTGCCACCTCCCTATGATAATATGGTTGGTATGATAGCAATAACTACAAGGCAACAAGCACATAATCAACCGACTCAACATTCTCAGTAGGAGATGAGTTCTTCATCCAACCCACCTTCAAAACCCACCTTAGTTTTGAAGAATACCCAAAAAAGGAGCACGAGAGTAGAAAATCCACCTTTAGTGTTGAAGCCACAACCTAAAGTCTCCTTTGACATTCAACAACAATTAGCTAGTACCCCAACCAAGATCTCTCTCTTAGAAATTTTGCAAACTTCTCCTATTCATAGGGAAGCTTTGTTGAAACTTCTAAGACAACAATTTATTCCTCAAGACATTTCCCCTAGTGCTATAGCTAATGTTGTAAGTTCTCTTGGGATACATCATATCACATTCTCAGATGATGATATGCCTTCCATTCCTCATCTCACATAACCAAGCAACTTAAAAATTTAAAAGTGAGTGAGGAACCTCTCATCAATGTTTCATCATGGGATCAAGTTAATCCATTTCTTCAAGAGCCTCTTCTAGATCTTGCCAAGCTACCACCTTCACCAAGGACTATAGGTTTACCTCATAATAAGGGTGAAGTTGTACACATTGGCACGTGTACCTTTATCTTCATAGGAATCTCCCTCAAAGAAAATATCCATGGTAGCAACCCTTGTCCTATTGAGCATTCTTTTACCCATTATTACCTATCCAATGATTACCCACTTCCCAAGAAAATCCTATCTAGTATGGGATATATAGGTAAAGGTTTGGGGCCATACTAGAAAGGTATTCAAGAGCCTTTAGAAGTGGATATTTGGCTTAGGAGATGTGGCATAGGCTACATTCCTAATAAAAACCAACCTTTACCCTTTGATAATGATGATCATCTTATTACTTAT
Organism: Wollemia nobilis; assembly: GCA_028583015.1. Lineage (NCBI taxonomy): Eukaryota > Viridiplantae > Streptophyta > Pinopsida > Araucariales > Araucariaceae > Wollemia > Wollemia nobilis. The sequence continues at coordinate 7,293,497 of JAQPPZ010000456.1, forward strand.
GTTGAACATTTAGATCATCAAATCTTGGAGTGGAGTGATGAGGATGAGGGACCCCCTTATCCCTCAAATATTTTATTTTACAATATGGTAACCATTGGGCATCCTGAGTCTAGTGTGACCCCAAAGAAGAATGCTAAAAGGAGTACCCCTTGTGACATAGCTCATAAGGATATCTCCTAGAATAGCTTCTCCTTTGATGGGTCTATCCCTTGTGTTGTGCATGCTAAGTCTCCTCATTCTTGAGGAGACCCTATTCCTCTATCTTATAGAGATCTTGCAAAGTTGGGAATTTCTCCCCCTTTCATCAAAAAGGATGGTACAGTCAGAGTTTGCACTGAATTTCATGCAACATCTCCCAGAGAAGGTACTGTGGGTGATCCCCTTCATGATGAGAATCATGAGGATATCCTCCATCATAGTCCTTTCTTTGATGGGTTAGATCCTTGCACTATCATCATGTTTGTTAAAATAGGTGGCACACTCAGAATTTGTGTTGACTTTAAAAACCAATGAATGTAATTCATCTTCCAACAAAATAATAAAATAAAAACAACAAAAAACAAAAATTGTGCATGGTGTTACATTTTCATCTAGTTTGCATTTGGTTTGCTTGTTCATACTGCATGATTACTTATCATATTTTGCATGATTTGCTTGACATTCTATTCCTTGCATTTTGCTTGTCATACAATTGCATTGTTGCTTGTTCATATTTGCATGATTGCTTGATCATATAGATTCTTGGGGATTTCATGATAATGGCAAGTGATGACACCTAGTTAGGTCATAGCTCACATGCATTGCACTCACACTAGGGCTCTGATGCCTAGAGAATCCCCAACCTAGGGCCCATTTTCATGCATTTTCATCATTGCATTCACCCATCCCATATTCTCTTCTTATTTCTTCTCTTATATCCCTTGACCTTGAAAATTTTCATTGCTTATATCTCTCCAAGTCAAGGGATATAGTTCTTCTTTGGTATATCCTTATCCTTTGCATTTTTTCCTTTCTTCCTTTCATCAAGACAAGGATATACATTCTTCTTCTATTTGTTCCTCCATTGGCTTTGTTCATACACCTTCTTGCACACACCACACCCCTATCAGGTAGTACTCACTTTGGCACATCATTCACACAACACACCCCATATGGGATCAGCTTCATGGTCATGAGTGAGGGGTAGCCTCCATTCGACCATTTGTGAGCATACATCCTAGTGGGTATATCTCTTTCTCTTTGTCCATCTTAGTGAGCACTACACCCATAGTGGGTACAACTCCACCTTATCCATATTTGCAAGCTTGCAACCCTCACAAGATAGCTTCATGGCCACACATGAGGGGTAACCTCCATCTCGATCATTTGTGAGCATACATCCTCATAGGGTTTTGTTCTTTTCTTTCTTTTTCTCTTTGGCCTTTTGGAGCTTTATTTTCATTTCTTTTCTTTCTCTCCATTCACCCATGCATTTCATTTAGATTTGCATTTTAGATGCATTGCATTTAGTTAGATTCATACCATTCCATCTCATTCATTTAGGATTCATTCATTGCATCCATTATGTTTGTGTTCACCATGCATACAAAAATAATAAAATATAAATAAATAAAAGCAATCACACATAAGCACACACATTTTAATTGCACCACAACACATAAATAAATCATAGCTAGTATTACTCGATAGCACTAAGTGCATGCTCATCGATCGATGTGCCACAAAAGAGAGCTTGGCACACTCGACCATCCCTAGGGGTGCATGCCACAATCTAAAATTGACATGTCATCCCGATCCTAGCCCTAGCCATGTGAGCCTATCCCCTCTACTCTACCTACTAGAGGTGGTGGAGGCATCATGTTCATAGATCATGAACCAATTCATGCTCGTGACTATGAATAACTCTATGACCATCGAGAAGATGGTTCTAGAACCCTCTGATCAATTGGGATGACATGGTAATAGGCCATCTAGTAGTGGGCCACTCTTCGTACTACCACCTCATATGACTCCCTCATCCTCTATAGCTCCATCAGTAGTAGGTGGTCTCCCTCACTCTATTGGTTGCCTACCATGATAGCCATCCCCTCTATCTAGGTCTACCAACCCATCTCCCCTCTGAGGTGCTCTACCTCAGCCCATGTCATATCTCACTCTACTTGAGCCTGGTCTAATACACTATGGATGGACTCCATCTCTACCTGCATCACTACCACTATGGCTCATAGCCCCTCTACCTCCCTTAGACCTACTACCTCAGGTCCCACTTGAGCCATAGTGGGGGTAACCCCTATGGCTCCCCTCCTCCTAAGCTAGAGATCATGATGGTCACCCTCATGGCTATCACTATCTCCACCTAAACCTATGCCTAGGGTGGTCTCGATGGGACCATGCCTCTCTACTACCTCTCAATGGCACATCGAGTGGCCTCTCGAAGTGCCAACTACACTCACTAGCTCATCACCTAGCATCTCTACACTAGCACTAGTGGAGAGATCCTTGAGGGCATAATGCTCCTATACCATATCTTATACCCGAAGGCCACCCCGATATCATCCACCCCTGGATCCATGTACAATGGGTCATCCAGGTCCTCCTCTACCCACCTAGCTACATCAAGAGTACCTCTACATCCTGATGGGTCCCTCCTCACCCATCTAAACCAGTAGTCTCCTAGGTCTAGAATCTCCTATAGAATATCAAACTAGCACTGTACTCGATCAAACCTGAATAGCTCTCACTCACCCTTCTCAATGATGAGCCATTAGATCCTCCTCACCTGAGCCAACTCCTCTATGTCCTCCCTCCAGCTTGGGTGTAGATGCCATAATCACCATATAATCTAGTGCTCTCATAGCTCATCTATCACCCACCTCCCTAGTGGTAAGACACCAACGTATGACCTATGCCCATGCTCATAGTGTCAGCTCCACCTATATGTTGTTGGTCGCTCCACATTGGGCAATGGTCCTGGTAGTGCATTCGATCTCTAAACTACTATGTGCTCCTAGCACCACACCTAGAGCAATGTCATATAGATCAACCCTATTTATTGCTTATACATGATGTCATGTAGCATCCTATATAAATAGGCCAACACATACGGTGCCCATGTGAATCTCACTCCTTGATCCTACATGTCTACCACTACTCCCACCAGTGCCCATGGTAGGTGTCACCTACTAGTATGGCACACCAACATCCCCACCACCACTCCACATAGTATGGATATTAGTGCCCCAACTCCATATCGATGTGGCATCTCATCGACATGGAATCCACTCTATTGGATCACATGTGTTAGGTTCCTCGACATCATCTTCGATGCCACCATCGATACCTATACCATGTAAATAGTCCTCCCCTGATGGGGATCCTCAAGATGCACCACACATCCTCTAGTGTGATCATCATCTCCTTGATTGATAGCTAAAATATGGATGATTCTAGATACCATCGCTCTACTAGAGCCATCAGTAGGGCTCGATCTACCTCAATGTAGGGCATCTCTACTAAGTGTAGTAGCCCCACGTTCTCTAGTGTCTCCCTCTCCTCCATTATGAGCTACTCCAAGGTAGTCTCCAATGTGCTCGACCACCACTCTCTACTCTCAAGTACATCTAGCTACATAATAACATAATTTTATCATCAGTTCATCATTTCACATATAAAAATCATAAACACATAAAAATTTAAAAATAAGTCTTTTTTTGTAAAATTCACCAAATTCATACCCTAGAATGATCGGGCATGAATTTGGAAAATGTTCCCAACCAAATTCATGCCTCATATATATAAGGCATGAATTTGGCTTGGCTAGACTACCAAATTCATGCTCCATGACCAAATTCATGCCCCACGATGAATTTTGCCAAAAATTGACTAAAAACTCTAAAAAATGCAAAAACTACTAAAATTTTTGTGTGTAGGTGCAAAATATAAAATGAGCAAGTGGGTCTCGATCCATACCTTCACCTGATCAGTAGTAATGCTAGCCTCACCCCTCACCATGGTAGCATGGTGAGTTGGTAGTTCCATTCTCCTCTTTCTTCTCCAGAGCTCTTTTCTCCTCCTCGCACGATGAAAATGAGCCTCTTTTCCCTCTTTTTCCTCTTTTCTTCCCTCCCTTTTATTTTCCCTTCCTTTCTTCTCTCTCTTCCTTCTTTTTCTCCATCCCTTTCTTTCTCTCTCCTTATCTTGTCTTTTGCTCTTTCTTTACTTTTCTTGCTTTTTGCGCCCTTTGTTCACCTTTTTCAAGTTTTTATCTAGAATTTTGCATTCCTTCTAAAAACTTGAGGGGACACCCTAGCCTTAGAGGCATTAATGGTAGTAATGCCTCATTTTGCATGTAAATTTGTGATGTTCAGGCTAACACCCCTTTTTGCACCACCCCTCTATCCAAACCTAACCACCCCTTTTTGTGTTTACTACTTTTACCCATAGGAGTCTACATATTTCTTTGATGCATTTATTTGGCCATAAATGCATCAAAGAGAGGGAAAAATATAGACATAAAAAATTGACCCATCAAAATGAGTCAATTCTTCCTTAGATCCCTAGTCAACCACCCAAACTTACTAAGTGTAAATTTGGGACCCTTTTGCCTTCTCCCTTTGCCTTATTTCCTTAGCTTTACCAAATTCATATCCAGTCCATACAGGGCATGAATTTGGCTTACCAAATTCATGCCCTATAATTACTAGGCATGAATTTGGTATTCTAGGGGTTTTTCTCACTAAAACCCCTCCCCTCATTGACTCGTTTTGGGGTCGGCCCTTGCCCATGGTGAAATTTCATTTTCTCACCTATTTTGCCCTCCAAACATCTTATAAATAGAGGATTGGATTCCCTATTTTACCCCAATAATTCTTCTTGAGATTCTAATTCTTGACTCACTCATTTGCTCATGCTAACAAGTGCCCTTATGTTACAAGTCATTGTTTTATTATTTTGTGCTTTGGTGTTGGCTGCCCTTGGGGATTGAGTGGAGGAGTCTTGATGATTGGAGAGATCAACCATATTGGAGTGCTTCTTCCACATCTTCATTTCTCCTTGCTTTCTCCATCAGCTCATCAGGTTCTACATTTACATTAGTTACTTTGCAAGTCTATTTTTTATTATTTTGCACTCTATTTTTCATTGTTTTAAGGCCCAAAAAGGGCATCTAAACCAAATTCATACCCTACCCATACAGGGCATGAATTTGGTAAGACAAATTCATGCTCCCTATTTATAAGGCATGAATTTGGTAAATTAGGGCTTGGGGGCAAGTTTTACACCCCAAAACCCTGATTTTGCACTTTGCATTTTAGTATTCTATTGTGTCCATCATGTCTACATTATATTTCATTATTACATATCTATTTCACTCTATTTGTGCATGTTCCAAAGGTCAAATATCATTTTTACTTTTGAATGGTCAGCTAAAAGGACCAAGGGGGCTTGACTGCTACACCTCCAAGCTCAATCTTATAGCGACCTAAGTAGGCCCCCAAACGTTGATCAAATTTTCTAGGGTTTATGAAGTTATTTTGTAGGTTTGAAACCATTGGATATTTTAGATGCAAGATAAATCTTGGATCAACCATAAGATCAGATAAGTTCCCTAATAGATATTTAGGTTATTTGGTGTTTGCTTTTGTTCATTTTTACTCAAAACCTAGATTACAAGTAAAGGAAAATATTTGATTGAATTTCTAGGTATTTGAAAGAATAAAAGCATATAGTGTGCATCTAGGGTTTTAATCTTGTTTGTGCATTCCCTTGGACCCTTGCTCAAAGAATTTATTTTGCAATCCTAGGGTTAGACATCATTGAATTATAGAATCATACTAGGGTTAGTTCTTGTCTTTTGCATCTTGTGTGTCTTGCATTATTCTTTCATTTTCATAGTTTAGTTTAGAAAGGCCAAATAATAGGTGTATGCTTAATTGACACATCAAACATTCCCACCCTAGACTTGGAGTGAGTCCTAAAACTATTTCCTGGTGAACCCATTCCTTTTGGCATCCTCGAGTGTAGAGAATATAACACACCCCCATGGTTCACCTTGGCTCCCAATGGATCCAACCAAGAATCGTACATGGCAGGGCAGTTTTCCCCCTCTACAACTTGTTGAAACCTATCCATTAACAACCAATGAACCTGAACCTGAACTTGCTACATCTACACCTATCACACTCTAAAATCCACACTCCATTTACCTTAAACATCCCTGGAACAACATAAATCCATGAATTTTATGCACTTCAGTTCACATCTATTTTTAGTTAGGGCATTGTCTTCCAAGTTTCAACCTATCACCCCACAAAAATACTCAGCATTATTACAATTTCAAAAATAAATAAGATATGCAAACATAAACCCTAATTCATGTATACCATGGACTAATGTATCAAGGTTTTGGTTTAATAATTTATTACATCTACATTTGGTATGAGAGAATTCCTCCAAAGTCATGAAATAGATATAAACTACAATATTGCAGTTTTAGACTCCATTTTTTTTTCTTTTGTACTTTGTAGTTTGGAGTATCGAAACCTTAGATATAAGGAGTTGAGTGCATGGGTACATCCATCTATAGTTATTCCATGTGTATTATTGTGAATATATTTTCAGGACATGTAGTTCTTGTAGCTTTAAGTAGATATAAAATGACACCTTTATAAAGTATAGCCACCTAGACAAAGTCAATGTCCATTGGGTCTCTATTAATCGATCTATTTCTTTTAGGTTGAATTTTTTAAAGTAAAGCATAGTTGGAAAGAAAGGGTCCTTTTCCTTTATGTGGTTTCAAATCGGATCTTCTAGATGAAAATTTAAAGACATACCACTACGGTGTCCCAATAGGAACAAAATTTTAGGGTAAAACAAGTTCTAAAAGGGCCTCGATCCCCTATGATTTAATGTATGATTTTAACCATGGAGACATTTTAACTATGAATATAGGTTTAATTTTCAAGTTCTACGAGATATAGGATTGTAACCAAAGTATGGTTGGATAATCATATATTGGGTAAAAAACATACTCCATAAGGGTTATTGTATATGACCTATCACCATAAAACTACTTTACCCTTTTACCCTTTAAATTCAACAAAATTATTTGCAAGGGATTTATAAATGAAATAAGAACAACACATAGAATAGAAAATGTACTTCTCAGCCATTCCATTGAATTAATAGTCATTGTTGCAAATTTTATACCATCTAACTCCATAATATATTATTTGTTTAACTATTCCATTGAATTAGTGTGATCTAGCTCCATATAATAGTCTTCACTACATCACATAGGCTTTGTTGTCATCTCATTCTATTCCATATAATCTAAACCAACTATAGATGATATGCATGATAGATGTGCATATGTTGTATGATCCATCCAAGGATGGGTGTCTCACTCATTTGACAAGAGATACATCAACATATAGAATCATGATAATGCTAATAATATCTTTTTCAAATTATCCTTTTCTATTAGAACTTTTTTTTAAAATTTTGCATTCACTTTTATATTTTTCCAATTACCTTTCTAACTTTAGAATTGCTTTTTTTATTTTCTTAATTCTTTGCATATACTTTTCCATGTTAACTATTAGATTTACTAACATTCTAATTTTCAATTTCTTGAACAAAACATTTGAATTGTAAACAAAAGTATCTCATCAAATTCTTGTTCCAAATTCATCTTCAACATTCCTTATTTTCTTCTTCAACATAGTTGTGATCCCATGACTCAACCAAAAGTATCCTTATGGAAACCTAGTTGTGATCCCATGACTCAACCAAAAGTGTCCTTATGTTAACTTTCTCATCCTATCATACCACTTGTATAACCCTTTCATCCCTATGTTGTTTATGCATCAAATATTATTCTTTGTTCTATCATGTGTGGGAGCTTGCTTTCACCACACAACCTTCATTCGATAATTCTCATCGTTCTCTCTTTATCTTTTGGGGATACTCCAGTTGTTGCCCTTTCTATTTTAGGGATTCTTTTACTACAACTGAGGACTCGAATCTAAGACCTCCACACATTGAAGTTGCTCTACCAATAAGTTTATGGATCCTCCTTAAACTAGCCTGCAATTTGGATGTAGGATTGCTTCCACTCATTACTCCAACATCCTCCTTAAGCCACTCTTTAGGTACTTGATAATATTATCTAGAACACTTGATATGAGATTCATTTATGACTTCTTGCATACAGTAGTTCTAATACCAATAATTAGGATCATATGCTTTAATACCAATTTTAAATACTGGCTTTGATACCAATTATCAAGACCAAATACTTTGTTAATCAGATCTTGTTATATCAAATACTATGGAAGCATACATTATAAATACATTTATTTAATTTGGTGCAAATACACTATTTGTAACATCCCCACTATTTGATTACTATCTTGCTAGAAGAATGTGATACTGTTGAAAGCATTTTTGAGTGCAGGTGCAGGTGCAGATTTCCACTTCATAGCAAGCGAGCTAGTTGAGAAAAGCACCCACCCCTAGTAGAGATTGTGGTTGTGAGCGTCAAGTGGGATATGATGTCGTGCTTATTGTAACTTGGCTCGTGGGTACATGGAAGCCCATTGAAATATTTCATATAGGTCATTTTGCCTGCTACTGCATTTTGTGTATATGTTTGATTGTATTGCATAATTTTATTTTACTAAGTAAAATTGGTTTTATGTGGTGTTTTTATTTAAAGGAAATTATTATGTATATATTTATTTATAAATATTAACATAAAATATCATATAATAAATTAAATTATAATACCCAGGTGTTTTAGGTGAGTTGGAGAGGAGAGGACAATCCTCCAAGGGAGGTCCCAGGTTCGAATCTCCACCCTACCAAAAAGTTGAATTGGGTACCCAAAATCCAATTGATAATGTTGGTGTGGGCAGGGCTGGGCGTGAATCCCGGGTGACTTTGATGGTGTAGAACCCCCTGGTCATGGTATCTCAGACCAAGGCAGCCCCGCAAGGTGTTTTTCACTTAACAAAATTAAAGCATAATTTTAAATAATAACAAAATTAATATAAAAATAAAATAATTATATAATATTTATATTGAAGCCTTTCCATTCATCGAAGGAATAAAGACACCACCACTTGGCAGTAAAGTGAGTAATCAGTTTCATGGTAAGTTATTAGGTGTCACAATGGAAATCCCATATGTTTTCTATAAAATTAAGGGAAGAGGTTTTGAACAGGCATTGGAAAAAAAATTATGAAAATTCCAATATATGTGTTGTAGGGCAAATTGAGACGATTGTGCTCTCTTTATCTCTGTGCTTGATCGGTATCAAAATGGAATTTGAAATAGACTGAAAGCAAGTGAGTAATTAAAATCACATTTCTATTTACCGTGAAGAGTGTGGTAGATATAAATTTAGAAATAAAAGGAAATGATAAGTTTCTTTAAATTGTTGATGTACATGATTAATGATTGTGTATTGAAGTACATTTTCTATTATGTTAAAGGAAAAATTACTTGAATATTTTTGGCTCTGTAATTTTATATTAGTAAACCAGACCAAGTTTAGTATTTATATGTGTTGGTTTTTAAAAAAATATGTGGTGTTAACACAATGAAAGTATTAAACAAAGTTGGTAGACTATGCTTTTTACTTAATTATAAATTTTGAAAGAGAATGCATTCAAAATTAGATTTCGTGTATCTTGAATGTTTGCTGCATACTATCTTCATATAGTTGAATGCATTAATTTAGGGCCAAGCTGACCCATTAAGCTCCCAAATTCATAAATATCTACCATTTGGAAGCAAAATAAGGTAGCATTGGTTTGGTAGCTAGCAGAGACAGTAGAAAACTTCATTGAAGAGGCCGAGTGAGCTAGGTAAAACAAACCGTCTAATGGGAATCATACAATCATTGATGTGTTAGAGGAAAATATATTTCATGTAAAGAAAGAATATAGCTTTATATAACATCCTATTTTAAATAACAGTGGTAGCTTCAGTGGTGAAAATTATAAAACTATTATGTCTTGTAACAACAAGACCTTTTAGTGTACACACTTTGAAAACTGAAAACCTTTTTTTTAACATATTAAGAAAGCATTACGATCATTTGCATTTTATTTAATATTTATAAGAGCTTAAAATTAAAGTGATTAATCTCACTACCTCATTTTATTTGATGTGTGTAACTCTGGATACGTATGGCTTGGTACGTGTTGATTTCGAATATGCATGCTTTGATTTTGTTAACGCACTGCTACAAATTTGTATAATTATGAAAATGCTTAGTAAGTAGCAATTCATTATAAACACACTATCATCTGGTACTATATGGAAATGTGATAGCCTCTTAGAAACAATGAGAATTAGGTTTTAAATTATAATCACAAATTTTCTCAAAATTAAGGCCACAACCACTTATGAAATTATTCTACCTGAAACTGGAATGTTCCCTTTAGAAGCAATTGCTATGACCAAGTTGTTATGTTACTTGAAAAAATAGAAAACATGAAAGATGATAGATGGCCTAGGGCGGCTAGGGACGAAGAGTTGCATAGGAAAAATAATACATTGATGAAACAAAATAAAAAATGGATGAAACGTTGGGAAATCAACATAAATGAATGCCCAAATGTCAACAAACATAAAAAATTATGTGAATGAAAAATTCAGAAGTGGAATGTGGAAAAATGCAATCAGGAAAAGACAATATTATATTGTAAATTTTAACCCAACTTATGACCACAAGGAAAAAGCGTATATAGGCGTTGAAATCAAGTGGAAGAAAAAAATTCTCATTGCTCATATGAGGACTAGCTCTCATAGGCTTAGATGTGAAACAGGGAGATGGACAACACCCAAAGAAAAATGGGAAGAAAGGATATGTACTCTATGCAGAACAGGGATAGTAGAGATAGAGGAACACTTCATCTATAAATGCTCGAGATTTTCATATATCCGTGACAAATACAAAGAAACACTTGGGAACGAGTTTATGGCAGCTTTATTTGAAGACACTAAAATAAAAAAAGTTGGAGAATTGCTAAACCAAATCAACAGGAGAAGGAACAACCTTCTCAAAGATATTAAAGATCATATGATATAGTTTGAGTAATTGTACTTCCATATTTGAGGTCCCATAGACCATATTTGGGTCTCGCAGACGTAATTAAAATCTTTTATTTCATTTCAAAACCTTTCCTTTTAGCAAGTGTTCGGAGGTCTTTTATCTCCCAGAAGGATTTGCTGATCAAATGTCGATATGAGGTTTTATTAAAACAACTATCTATCTATATTGAATAGGTTTCAAAACATCTTGAAGTTGTAAATAATTTCGTTTAAACCTCATATTGATTAGCATGCCAGGATGTGAAAACATGTTACCTTGAAAACCGTGCTAGCTTGTTAATACTAGTTGAAAAACAAAGGTAATAAAGTTTAATCTAAACATGCATTCAATGGTAATCTAAACATATAAAGGCAATAATGAGCGAAAGATCATCGACAATGAAAGAAATATAAGTTCTCGTTAATATTGATTTCTTAAATGTAGATTGCAATTGGAAATGAGAGGTAAATTTGTTGTATTGTATTTCTTCATGGTTCTATAACAGGATGTTCTTTTGACAATTAGTGTTAGAGCCAAACTTAGGCTATAAAATTAAGTTCGACAATACCAATCTAGCCATAGTGAAGATTGGAAATAGAGTAAATAGTCCAACGAAATAATGTTTTGTATTTTATTAAAGATAAACCATTATTAAACTTTAGTAAGCCAAAAATGAAGGGTGTTGCTTTCTTCCAATGCGTAATTCCATTATAGGTTTTGTGACCAAAAATTTTAAAATTTTATCATTGTTTTGGATAGATAGCTATCCAATAATATAATTCGAGACTTGACTTACATATAATATATATAGTGTAATGTTTAATCTTCTGGGTGTTGAAACATATATCAAAATATATTTTTATGACATGGTTGGTTAAGTAGCTTTCATATACTATAAAGTTACAGAGTATATGATTAATACTTTTGAACTTTCTCAAAATATCAAAATGGAACTTAGGTAAATGGCTTGAGAATAGTATCTTTGTTTATTTTAAAAATTGTTAAGAGTTACTTTATAATGAGTAGGATATTTTAAGCTAAAAATATGGAATAATATTAACTATATAGTAGTATTTAAGATATCTAGTAGGGTTTAACTCTTATATTAAAAATTTATGCAGTAAGCTTAGGCTTTTTTCAAAGTTAACTATATGTACATTATTTTTCCTTGAAAAATGTTAAAATAAAATATTTATTATGAAAATATTTTTATGGATATATTAAAGCTTTTATTTTATAAAAATGGAACTCTAAAAATAAATTAAAATATAGTTGGAAAACAATTGTATCCCTACCCCTCGAATTATTGAGAAAACCATTGGGTACACCCTCAAAATCTAGTTTTTTTGCTTGAACCAAAAGATGATGGTCAATTAAATAAATCCATCGGGGAGGATGGTATATTAAATTAATGATGCCATCGAGAAGGATGTCATATACCCAACTTCGAAAGATCACAAAGGTGGTTGTCGTGATTTCGGGGACAACTATTCTCCAACAAAGTATAAAAGGGATCGGAGGATCTTCTGCTATGGGAAGTAACGAAGAAGTTATGGGATATCGTTCTAGTTTTTTGTACGAGGTAGTACATGAGGGTTCTCATGAATTGTAACCCAATTATAGAATAGCCAATAGATATTCAAGACTAAGGAGCTAGATCTTGATGTTGGAATATCCAGTGATAGATGGTATGGGCAACATTATCATCAACTAGGTTACTTTATGAGATACCTGATCCCAAAATCCAAAGTGTTGGTAGACCCTATAAGTATTCATAGAAGGATGAACTACTATCAAGCACAAGAATAATACACTAATTCTAGAATGGGCTTAAAAGCTCATTCTAAACAAATATAAGATCAGTGGATTATTAGGATGAAAACAAGGTCATAAACCAATGTCCTTAATGCTAAGATACAGGGAATATATGCATCCACCCTTTGAGGTGTTATGGTCCCTAGAAGGACAACCCCTTGCAAAGAACCTAGAAATAAAGCTAGGAGAAGGTGGGTTTCAAAAATGGTAATCTATTACAATAAGTTGGCCGGTCTCGAGAACTCACGATTCCATCTGCAAAAATATAAGATCCTGAAGTGTGAATATTTATGCCTAAGTATTAATACCTAGTTGGGTTTCGCAATCATCAAAATTGTGACATTCATTATAGAATGAATTAAAATTTTTGAATTTGTGTTTTTAACAACCGGGCGAGTATATATGGGTTGTTAGAGTTGGCATTAGAGCCTAGGTTGCAAATGTGATTTGTTGAATTGATATAGCTCTTTTATCACAAGGTATTGCGAGGACCTCAAAAAGAGCAAGTGTTAATTTACAAGAGGAGATTGCAGAAGTTCCAACAAAGGGACTAAGATGACTCATGAGGGAGTCAAATCGTATATAGAAAGTCGAAATACCTCGGTGAGTCTTGAGAAAGGAAAAAGAGCCAACAATAGCAAGGGCTGCTCATACTGATGATATCATGACAAAAATTATTTAACTAATGCAAGAATAGCTGAATCAGTAGAGGGAAAAAATGGAGATTCAAAGGGCTCATATGAGTGAGCACATAGAACAACATAGAGCTCAAATATCTCAAAAATAGAAAATTATTACTCAGCAATAGAAGGTAATAAAAAATCTAACAAAGATTAAGTAATCAGAAAGAATAAATGAATTTCCTAAGGGATCTTCACAGAGAAAAGTTGGGGTGGAGCTACAAAAATAAATTAAAAAGTTAGATATTTCTAAATTTGATGGAAAGGGAGATGGAGAAGTAACTATCAATTGGTTAAGTGAAGCTAAGGGGTACTTCTCTATTCAACCCCTATGTGCAAAATCTAAAACTACATGGGAAGTGGCTCATTTAACAGGTCCAACCAGGGATTGGTGGACCACATACAAGAAAATAAGCCAAAAGGAGGCTACTGATATTCCTTGGGATGAGTTTGAAAAATAATTTAGGGATAGATTTCTTACACCATAATTTTACATTGAGAAGTACTCTAAATTCACCAATCTGCATCAGGAGAGCATGTCGATGATAGAATATTATCAAATATTTGTCCAACTATTAAAATATGCACTAGAATATGATAAAAAATAGGATTTTGATGCCACAAATTTGTAATGGGGTTACATCCCAAAATTGGGACTCTTGTTGGACGAGGTAAACCTAAAAATTTGACAGAAGCTTTTGATGTTGCACGTTATGAAGAAATAAGCCAGAAAAATACAAAGGCTTATTTCTAGAAATTTGAGAAGGAAGAACCTAAGAAAAGAAAATACCTAGAGTCTGCTAAAGGTAAATATCAATTTAAGAAATATAGGGATGGTGGCCGTTATAGAGGGGATAATAAGAATAAAGAAAACTTTTAGGGTAATAAGGGATAGTCAGACAAGAGGAATTTTTTGGAAAAACCTATGCAAAGGACAACATACTAGGAAAAAGGAAAGAATATCAACCAGAATAAAAATGAGGATAAGCAAACAAATAAGGGTCTAAATGTATGCTTTGTATGTGCAGCTCTGGATCATTATGTAAGTCAATGCCCAAAGAGCTGATAAAATAAAACCAACTGAAGAAGCTCCTCACTAAATTTATGCTGCTATAGGTAATCCCAAAATTTTAGGACAAGCCACTCCATTTCTCTTAAAAGGAAAATTAAGCAAGAAATAAGTTTATATTTTAATAGATAGTGGTGCAACTAATAGTTTTATATCTTCTAGTATTTTGATGGATATACCGGTAAGGTCTGGGATCATGGAAAATGGATGGCAAGTTGAATATGGGTCAGGAAAAACTTACATGGTCAACCAGTGTTTATATGACTCTCAGATAGATAACCCCTAAGGAAAAATAAATTGGTATATGTATGTAGCACCTTTGCATTCTTTTGATATCATCCTAGATGTAGATTGGCTAAAAGCTCACAAAGCCCTATTAAATTTTGAGGAAATATGGTTGGATTTCATAGATGGTTCCATGTAGTGAATTCGAGTCCATTGCAATTGAGTGAACTTTAAACCTCACTTACTAACTGGTATGCAAGTTAAAAGAGCCTTAAGAAAAGGGTGTAGACTATATGTGGTCAAATTGAACAAAAAAGAAGATACTGAGTCTAGCTCTACTTTGTTTCAACAATCCTATTTTGAATGAATTTAGGGATGCTTTTCCTGAAGATCTTCCTGGACTTCCTCCAAAAAGGGAATTTGATTTTTCCATTGACCTTTTACCTGGAGCATCACCTATAGCCAGAACCCCTTACCAAATGACTCCTCTAGAATTACAAGAGCTCAAAATCCAACTTCAGGATCTACTAGAAAAAGGGTACATTAAGCCTAGTGTCTCACCATGGGGAGCACCAGTTCTATTTGTGAAGAAGGATGGATCCTTGAGACTTTGTATTGACTATAGAATGCTCAATAAGATGATAGTGAAGAACAAGTATTCTTTTCCAAGAATAGATGACTTCTTTGATCAGCTTAGAGGAGCTACTATTTTCTCAAAAATTGACCTTAGATTAGGATACCATCAACTGAGAACCAGGGAAGAAGATACTTTCAAGACTGCATTTAGAACCCGATATGGGCATTATGAGTTCACAGTGCTACCTTTCGGATTAACAAATGCTCTAGTTGCCTTCATGAACCTGATGAATAGTGTCTTTAGAGAATAGCTGGATCAGTTTGTATTGATATTTTTGGATGATATCTTGATCTATTCTCAAATTAAGGAAGAACATGATCAACACATGAGAATAGTTCTAGATATTCTTAGGAGAAATTAGTTGTATGGAAAATTGTCTAAGTGTGAATTTTATACTCCACATGTACAGTATTTGAGGTACATAGTCTCAACCGATGGGGTTGTAGTTGATCCTAAAAAGATAGAAGCCATAGTAGATTGACCAACACCCACCAATGTAACTGAAGTAAGAAATTTTATGGGAATGGTTGGATATTATCGATGATTTGTAAAAGGATTTTCAAATATTGCCTTCCATATCACCAATTTGCAAAGGAAGGGAAAAGTATTCAAATGGACTACTCAATGTATAGAAGGGAAAGGTATTCAAATGGACTGCATGTATTATTCAAATTCTAGATCCTAGTAAACCATTTATAGTTTGTACGGATGCCCCTCTAGAATGGCTAGGAGGTGTCTTACTATAGAATGAGGCTATTATGGAATATGAATAAATAAAAATTAAGAAACATGATTTTAACTATTCCACTCATGATTTAGAGTTGGTTGTCGTAGTCCATGCTCTTAAGATATGGTGGCAATATTTAATGGATAAACCCTTTGAATTAAAAATTGATCACCAGAGTTTGAGATACATTTTTATTCAACACTTATTAAATGTTAGACAACAAATATGGATAGAATTTTTGGTCGAATATGATTTCGGGATTGAATATATAAAAAGGAAATAAAATAAACTGGTTGATGCACTTAGCTGAAGGAGACGTATAGTTGCCTTAACACGATGCCAGTATGGGCTAAAGGAAAAAATTAAAGAGTTGCAAAAAGTGATTAATTTTGTAACCAATTTGTATTAAGATCGAGCAAGGACCAGATCGATATATGGATTTAAATGTTAATTAGGATATGGTGTACTTCATAGAACATATAATAGTACCCAATAATGTTGCAATAAAAATAATGATATTGCAAGAAGCACATTGTGCTCTATACTCTGCTCATCCGAGAGTGGTGAAAATGAGAGAAAATTTAAAAAAGGACTTTTACTGGCCAAGAATGAAAAAATATGTGGTTCATTTTGTTGTAAAGTATCTGGAATACTAGAAAATTAAGGCCAAGCATCAAAATATTTGGGGACAACTACACCTATTTGATATTCTAGAACAAAAATGACAAGTAATTTCCATGGATTTTATAGTAGGTCTTTCCAAAACTTGATATCAACATGATGCAATTTTTGTTGTAGTGGATAAATTAACTAAGGTGGTGCATTTTATACCTGGTAATGTTCATGAGAATACCCCTACTATAGCACAAAATTTTGCTTAAAAAATTGTGAGGTTGCATGGATTCCCTAAAATAATTATCTTTGATAGGGATTCAAGGTTTACTTATGAATTTTGGTAAGCTTTGCACCAAGAATGGGACACAAATCTTAACATCAACACAACTTATCATCCTGAGATGAATGGGCAGACCGAGAGGGTCAATAAAGTGTTGGAAGATATGCTACCAATGTATTATATGGACCACCAAAGTAAGTGGGAAGATTATATCTTCCTAGTGGAATTTTCTTATAATAATAGCTAGCATACCATGTTGGGCATGGCTCCTTTTGAAGCTCTATATGGGTGAAGGTGTAGAACACCATTGACATGGGATAACCTGGACGATCGAGAAATAATTGATCTTGATATTGTGAAAAGAATGGAGTTCCAATTAAAATAAATCCATCGACTTTGAGAATCTATAGATCATCAGAAGAGCTATGGTGACTTAAAATGAACTCCGTGATAGTTTGTTGTTGGTGATAAAATTTTCTTAAGATTCAAACCTACCAAAATCTCCATTAGTTCCACAAAAATTAGCCCTAGACTCATAGGTCCATTCGATATTATTGCCAAACTTAGTCCTGTTGCATATAAGCTAGCTTTGCCACCTAATTTATCCAAGATACACAGTACTTTCCATGTGTCCCTCCTTCACAAATATGTGGCTGACCCATCTCATATACTGGATGTTTCTCATTTATAGACATCAAACCCGTAAATCATTGAGGTTTAACCCAACAAAATATTGGGATATAGAATTAAATAGTTAAGAAAAAGGCTAGTATACCAATGTAGAGTCTAGTGGGATCTCTACTCCAAAAAGAACGCCACATGGGAAGATGTGGTAGAAAATAAAATATAATTTTCTTTCCTACTCGACGACTGATATCTATGTGAATATTTAAACATTTGATATATCAATATCTGTATATATTTTGGATTTATGATACATATATGTTGTTGTAATACATGCATGATGTATGGTCGATTATTTATGTTCAATTATCTTCAAATATGTAGAATATTTTGGCTAACACAGAGACTATGTTAAATTTTGGTATGGGAGAATGTAACATCCCCACTATTTTATTACTAACTTGCTAGAAGAATGTGATACTACTGAAAACGTTTGAGTGCAAGTGCAGGTTTCCACTTCATAGCAAGCGAGTTGGTTGAGAAAAGCACCCACCTCTGGCAGAGATTGTGGTTGTGAGTGTCAGGTAAGGTGGGATATGATTTCATTCTTAATGCACCTTGGCATGTTGGTACATGGAATCCCACTAAAATATTTTATATAGGTCATTCTGCCTACTACTGCATTTTGTGTATATGTTTGATTATATTGCATAATTTTATTTTACTAAGTAAAATTGATTTTATGTGGTGTTTTTATTTAAAGGAAATTCTTATGTATATATTTATTTATTTAATTATAAATATTAACATAAAATATCATATAAGAAATTAAGGCAAAATTAAAATAATAATAATAATAATAATAATAATAACAAAAATAACATAAAAAAAAAAATAATTAAATAATATTTATATGGAAGCCTTTCCATTCATCGAAGGAATGAAGACACCACCACTTGCCAGTGAAGTGAGTAATCTGTTGCATGGTAAGTTATTAGGTGTCACCATGGAAATCCCATATGTTTTCTATAAAAGGAAGGGAAGAGGTTTTGAACAAGCGTTGGAAAAAAATTACAAAAATTTTGATATATGTGTTGTTGGGTGAATTGAGACGATTGTGCTCTCTTTATCTCTATGCTTTATTGGCGTCAAGTTGGCTTTCGACATATACTGAAAGCAAGTGAGTAATTAAAATCGTATTTATTTGTTGTGAAGAGTGTGGTAGATATAAATTTAGAAAAGAAAATGAAATGATAAGTTTCTTTAAACTACTTATGTACATGGTTAATGATTGCGTATTGAAGTACATTTTCTACTGTGTTAAAGGAAAAATTACTTGAATCTTTCTGGATCTGTAATTTTATATTAGTAAACTAGACCAAGTTTAGTATTTATATATGTTGGTTTTTAAAAAATATGTGGTGTTAACATAATGAAAGCATTAAACAAAGTTGGTAGACTATGCTTTTTACTTAATTATAAAATTTGAAATATAATTCATTCAAAATTAGATTTCGTGTACCTCGAATTTTTGTTGCATACTATCTTCATATAGTTGAATGCATTCATTTAGGGGCCAATATGACCCATTAAGCTCTCAGATTCATAAATATTTGTCATTTGGAAGCAAAAGAAGGTAGCACTGGTTCGATAGCTAGCTGAGATAGTAGAAAACTTCATTGAAGATGCCAAGAAGGCTACGTAAAACAGACCGCCTAATGGGAATTATAAATTCATTGATGTGCTAGAGGTAAATATGTTTCATGTAAAGAAATAATATAGCTTTATATAACATCTTATTTTAAAGAACAATGGTAGCTTCAGTGGTGAAAATTATAAAACTATTATGTCTTGTGATAGCAAGACCTTTCAGTGTACAAACTTTGAAAATTGAAAACATTTTTTTAACGTATTAAGAAAGCATTATGATCATTAGCTTTGTTGATTTAATGTTTTTAAGAGCTTAAATTTAAAATTATTAATCTTACTACCTTGTTTTATTTGACGTGTGCAACTACGAATACGTATAGCTTGGTACGTGTTGATTTTGGATATGTGTGCTTTGATTTTGTTAACGCACTACAGTAAATTTGTAGAATTCTAAAAATAAAAAATAAGTAGTATTTCATTATAAACACACTGTCATCCAATAATGTATGGAAATGTGATAGCCTCTTAGAAACAATGAGAATTAGGTTTTAAAATCTTTCATTTTAGCAAGTGTCTGGAGGTCTTTTATCTCCCATAAGGATTTGTTGATCAAATACCAGTAGGAGGCTTTATTAAAAAAATATTTGTTTATATTAAATAGGTTTCAAACGTCTTGAAGTAGTAAATAATTTTGTTTAAGCCTCATATTGATTAACATGCCAGGATGTGAAAACTTGTTACCTTGAAAATTGTGCTAGCTTGTTAATGTTGGTTTGAAAACAAAGGTAATAAAGTGTAATATAAACATTCATTCAATGGTAATCTAAACTTATAAACTTATCCATGATAATAATGAGCAAAAGTTCATTGATAATGAAAGAAATATAAGTTCTCGTTAATATCGATTTCTTAAATGTGGATTGTAATTGGAAATGAAAGGTAAATTTGTTGTATTGTATTTCTTCATGGTTATATAGTAGGATGTTCTTTTGACAGTCAATGTTAGAGCTAAACTTAGGCTATAAAATTAAGTTCAGCAATACCAATCTAGCCGCAGTGAAGATTGGAAATAGAGTAAGTAGTCCAACGAAATAATTTTTGGTATTTATTAAAGATAAACCATTATTAAACTTTAGTAAGCCAAAAATGAAGGGTGTTGGTTTCTTCCAATGCATAATTCCATGATAGGTTTTGTGACCAAAAAGTTTAAAATTATATCATTGTTTTGGATAGATAGCTAGCCGATAATATAATTTGAGACTTAACTTGCATATAATATATATAGAGTAATGTTTAACCTTCTGGGTGTTGAAACAAATCTCAAATATATTTTTCTGACATGGTTGGTTAAGTATAGCTTTCATAGACTATAAAGTTACGGAGTATATAATTAATACTTTTGAACTTTCTCAAAATATAAAAATGGAACTTAGATAAATGGCTTGAGAATAGTATCGTTGTTTATTTAAAAAAATATTAGGAGTTCCTTTATAATGACTAGGGGATTCTAAGATAAACATATGCAATTATCTTAACTATATAGTAGGATTTACAATATCTAGTAAATTTTATGCATTGAGCTTAGGCTTTTTCAAAGTTAACTATATTTACATTATTTTTTCTTGAAAAAGGTTAAAATTATGAAAATGTTTTTATGGATATATTAAAGCTTTTATTTTATAGAAATGGAACTCTAAAAACAAATTATAATATAGTTAGAAAACAATTGTATCCCTACCTCTCGAAAGATTGAGAAAACCATTGGGTACACCCTCAAAAGCTATTTTTTTGCTTGAACCACAAGATGATGGTCAATTAAGTAAATCCATCGAGGAGGATGGTATATTAAAGTAATGATCCCATTGAGAAGGATGGTATATTAAGGTAATGATCTAATCGAGAAAGATAGTATACTAAATAGCACCATCAAGAAGGATGTCATATATCCAACTCCGATAGATCATAGAGGTGGTTGATGTGATTTTGAGGATAATTATTCTCTAGCAGAGTATAAAAGATGTCAGAGGATATTTTTCTATGGGGAGTAATTAACGGTGGTATGGTACATAATTCTAGGTTGTCGTACAAGGTATTACATGAGGGTTCTCATAAATTATAACCCAGTTGTGAAATAGCCAGCAGATACTCAAGACTAGGGAGCTAGATCTTGAGGTTGAAATGTCCAACGATATATGGTATGGGTAGCATTATCGTCAACTAGGTTACTTTCTAAGATACCTGGTCCCAAAATCCAAAGTATTTGTGGGCCCTGTAAGCATTCATAGAAGGATGCACTGCTATCATGCTAGGCATAATACGCTAACTCTAGCATGGGCTTAAAATATTATTCAAAACAAAGATAAGATCAGTGGACTATTAGAACAAAAATAGGATCATAGACCAATTTTATCCATGCTAAGAGATAAGGAAAATATGCATCCACCCTTCCAGGTGTTATGGGCCTTGGAAGGACAACCCTTATCGAGAACCCATAACTCAAGCTAGGAGAAGGTGGTTTTCACAAATGGCAGTCTATTATGGGAATTTGAATGGCACTAAGAACTCATAATTTTGTCTGTAGTGGTATAATATCCTAGAGTGTGAATATGTATGCCTAAGTACTAATACCTAGTTGGGTGTGCAATCATAAAAATTATGACATTCGTTATAGAATGAATCAAAATGTTTGAATTTGTGTTTTTAACAACTAGGTGAGTAGATCTGGGTTGTTACACTATTTAATTATTTCATTGAATTAAAAACAATTATAGTAGATTTGTTTTTATCCAATTCTATAGTGTCACTCAGTAATCATTCATGTATGTATAATAAAAATATATAACATAAAATAATAATAATATAAAAATATATATAAATATAAATCAAGAATGACTTGTCTTTCAGTATTTAGATGTGCCACTCAAAAATCATCCAAATGGCACTAAGTGCATGGTTGATATTACGTGTCATTGAATTTGTGTTTTCCCACTTATATAAGGAGGAATAGTAGGATGCTGATGAACATCTTGGTATGTCTCTCTGAATTTGTGTTTTTGCACTCTATTTTTTGTTGTTTTGAGACCCAAAAAGGGCATCTGAACCAAATTCGTGCCTTGCACATATAGCACATGAATTTGGTAATCCATATTCATTATCCATATTTATAGAATGTAAATTTGGTAAATTAGGGCTTGGAAGAAAGTTTCACACCACAAAACCTTTATTTACACTTTGTATTTTAGCATTCTGTTGTGTCCATCCTATCTACATTTTATTTCATTGTTACACATCTATTTTACTCTATTTATGCATGTTCCATAGGTCAAATATCACTTTAATTTTGAATGTTTAGCTAAAATTACCAAGGAGACTTGACTACTACACCTCCAAGCTCAGTCTTATAGCGACCTAAGTAGACCCCCAAACGTTGATCAAATTTTCTACGGTTTGTAAAGTTATTTTGTAGTTTTGAAGTTGTTTAGATATTTTGGATGCAATATAAAGCTTGGATCAACTACTAGATTGGATAATTACCCTAATAGATCTTTAGGCTATTTGGTATTTTCTTTTGTTTATTTTTTCTCAAAACCTAGATTATAAGTAAAGGAAAATATTTGATTGAATTTCTAGGTATTTGAAAGAATAAAAGCATATAGTGTGCATCTAGGGTTTTTATCTTCTTTTTGCATTCCCTTGGACCCTTTCTAAAAGATTTTATTTTGCAATCCTAGGGTTAGACATCATTGAATTACAAAATCATACTAGAGTTAGTTCTTGTATTTTTACATCTTGTGTGTCTTGCATTGTTCTTTTATTTTCATAGTTTAATTTAGAAAAGCCAAAAAATAAGTGTATGCTTAATTGACACATTAAAAATTCCCACCCCAGACTTGGAGCAAGTCCTAAAACCATTCTTGGTGAACCCATCCCTTTTGGCATAAATGAGTGTAGAGAATATAATACATCCCTCATGGTTCACCTTGGCTCTCAGTGGATCCAACCGAGAATCATACGTGGCAGGGGAGTTTTTCTCCTCTACATATTTGGTGAACCTGACATGAACATACATCTTAGTGGCCAAGATAGAAAGCCTCTTTCTTTGTTTTTTCTTGAAAACTTTAAACAAGACCACTAATTTTGTTTGTTTAGATTAAAAAATATTAAAAACATCTTAATAATTTTCTTGTGTGTCTTTCCTTGGTTTTCTCCTCTATCCTTTTGCTTCTTCTAATGGCTCCATTCCTTAGAATTCAGTGAAGGCATCTAGAATATGATCAAATTCCTCAAGAATATGATAACATTGATAGAGAGAATCCTAAACTTGATGCAAAAGAGTGAGAACATATTAAAATTGATACTAACTATGATATATTTGAGGGACCTAATGGTGGATTCACTTTTATTTTAGTTGATTATTTATGGGTTTTCATAAAACACCACAGAGAGATTTTGATTAGAGTTATGGATGAGGAGGCCCAGCTCGTAAGAGGTGAGGTACCTCCTCCTCCTATCGTCTCTCCTAGGAATGTTTATAACAACCCCTTGTTTGAATCTTCACATCATGATAATCTTGTTCATAACCCAACATATGCTACTACTATAACCACCAACATTGGAAGGGTTTTACAAGTCCCTCCAACTAGTAGTGCATCTCAAGATTATGTTCAATTTCCTCCTCATTCAGCTAATCTCAACATTCATGCTTTTATTCCACCAAATATTAGTTATCCTCCACATCAAGATACCACATATCATAACCCATACCATAAACATGTCAGTTACTCCAATATAGGCCAAGATCCCTTTCAACAACCTACCTATACCCCTCCCCTAGGGAACCTAAGGGTATTGCATAACAACAATCCTAAAGTGAAAAATTTAACAAATGTGGTGAAATAATTGGTTTGAAGAGTGGATATGATTAAATTTCCTAGTTTCAACTACAACTATAGAGAAATGTGCAACCAACCCTTAGACCCTATCATTACCTCTAGGCCCTACCCTAAGCATTTTTCAATGTCGGTTTTGCCTATCTATAAGGGAACAAAAGATCCAATTGAGCATTTAAGAATGTTTAGAAAACATGCCATGATATCATATATGATGATATGTTGTTACTAAAGATGTTACCTAAGAGACTTGGTGGTATGGAATTAGAGTGGTATTATCAATTGCCTAATCATTCTTTGAGGAAATTTGAAGAGATGGCTGAAATGTTTGTTCAATAATTTGGTGCTTATGTTGAAAAGAATGTGACTATGAAATATATCTATATGTTGAAACAAAGTAAAGATAGATTTTTTTTTTAAATTTTGTCTTGCTGGAGAAGTCTTGTTGGAGGAGTCTAGTTGGATGCTTGAGATATACCCTACCTCCTCAAGACATGCTTGAGATATTTATTGAAAATTTACAAGAAAAAATATCTTATGAATTGGAAATGACAACTATCACATCTTTTGATCAATCCATATATCTAGCAAGAAGGGTATAGCAAGCCCTTATTTGAAGAGGTCAACTTAAATTAAAATAATATAGGACCACTAAAAATCAATATAATAACAATCATGTAGTTGGTGATGGGGTAATGGATAGTAGGACTATTAATAGTGTGGTTAACACCCTACAAAATATGGTGCTTCACCAGCCTCAAAAACCCCCACCAAGAAATTTTACAAGACTCAACACACCTATGAATGTGGTCCTACAACAATTTTTGGAAGCTAATATGATTGAGTTGCCTCCCATAAGGTAACCTAATACCACAACTGATTGGTATAAGCCTGGTCAATATTGTGAGTATCATAGAGTGGAGGGGCATATGACAAACTCATTTAAGAGGTTGAAACATATGGTTCAAATCCTAATTGATGAAGGAAAACTTGTCATAGAAGGTTCTCGATCCAATACCCCAACAAAAAATCAATCTCCTATACAACAAGCAATCACAACATATCAAGACATTGAAATATTCCAAGATCTCCTCCCTAACCATGGTCAATAGATAAC
The DNA here is from genome assembly GCA_028583015.1 of Wollemia nobilis. NCBI lineage: Eukaryota > Viridiplantae > Streptophyta > Pinopsida > Araucariales > Araucariaceae > Wollemia > Wollemia nobilis. The sequence continues at coordinate 7,318,926 of JAQPPZ010000456.1, forward strand.
TAATCAAACATCATATTGGAATATGCCACCTCCCTATGATAATATGGTTGGTATGATAGCAATAACTACAAAGCAATAAGCACATAATCAACCAACTTAAAATTCTTAGTAGGAGATGAGTTATTCATCCAACCCACCTTATTTTTGAAGAATACCCAATAAAGGAGCACAAGATTAGAAACACCACCTTTAGTGTTGAAGCCACAACCTAAAGTCTCCTTTGACATTCAACAATAATTAGCTAGTACCCCAACCAAGATATCTCTCTTAGAACTTTTGTAAACTTCTCCTATTCATAGGGAAGCCTTGTTGAAACTTCTAAGACAACAATTTGTTCCTCAAGAGATTTCCCCTAGTGCTATAGCTAATGTTGTAAGTTCTCTTGGGATACATCATATCACATTCTTAGATGATGATATGCCTTCCTCAAACTTACGAGGGGATTCTTCCCTTTACATCACTGCATTTATTGGGAAAACTTTTATCAAATGGATTTTGATTGATAATGGTTCTTCCCTCAATTTATGCACTTATCAATTCTTCCAAAATTTTGGATTAAAAGAGGAAGACTTAACTAAATCCGATATCATCATCAAAGCTTTCAACAATGAGTCCCAAGAAGCTTGTGGTGTTATATCCCTTCCCCTTAGGGTTGGACCTAAGATTTTAGATACCTTGTTCTATGTGGTGTCTTGTCCTACATATTTTAATATTCTTCTCAAATATCCTTGGATTCATGCAATGAGGGCAATCCCTTCCACTTTCCATCAATATTTGAAGTTTAAATTCAAATATCAATTGGTCACCATTCTAGGTGATCCTCACCCATTCAAATATTGTTTGATGGTTGAGAAAGATCAATCTGATCTCAATTTGTGTCCTTTAGTTTCCTCATCCCACATAACCAAGCAACCTAAAAATTTAAAAGTGAGTGAGGAACCTCTCATCAATGTTTCATCATGGGATCAAGTTAATCCATTTCTTCAAGAGCCTCTTTTGGATCTTTCCAAGCTACCACCTTCACCAAGGACTATGGGTTTACCTCATAAGAAGGGTGAAGTTGTACACATTGGCATGTGTACCTTTATCTTCAAAGGAGTCTCCCTCGAATAAAATATTTGTGGTAGCAAACCTTGTCCTGTTGAGTGTTCTTTTTCCCATTGTTACCTGTCCAATGATTACTCACTTCCCAAGAAAATCCTATCTAGTATGGGATATATAGATAAAGGTTTGGGGCCATACTAGAAAGGTATTCAAGAGCCTTTAGAAGTGGATATTTGGTTTGGGAGATGTGGCATAGAATACATTTCTAATAAAAACCAACCTTTACCCTTTGATAATGATGATCATCTTATTACTTATGTTGAAAATTTAGACCATCAAATATTGAAGTGAAGTAATGAGGACGAGGGACCCCATTATCCCTTAAATATTTTTTTTTACAATATGGTAGCCACTGGGCATCCTAAGTCTAGTATGATCCCAAAGAAGAATGTTAAAAGGAGTACTCCTTGTGATATATCTCATAAGGATATATTTCAGAATAGCTTATCCTTTGATGGGTCTATCCCTTGTGTTGAACATGCTAAGTCTTCTCATTCTTGAGGGGACTTCGTTTCTCTATCTCATAAAGATCTTGCAAAGTTGGAAATCACTCTCCATTTCATCAAAAAGGATGGTAAATTTAGATTTTGCACTAACTTTTGTGTAGCATCTCCCAGAGAAGGTATTGTGGATGATCCCCTTCATGATAAGAATAATGAGGATATCCTCTATCATAGTCCTTTATTTTATGGATTAGATCCTTGCACCATCATCATGTTTGTTAAAATAGGTGACCCACTCAACATTTGTACTGACATAAAAAACCAATGAATGTAATTCATATTCCAACAAAAAAATAAAATAAAAATAACAAAAAACAAAAATTATGCATTATATTACATTTTCACCTGGTTCAGATTTGATTTGCTTGTTCATACTGCATGATTACTTGCCATACCTTGTAGGGTTTGCTTGAAATTTTGTTCCTTGCATTTTCTTTTCATATAGTTGCATTGTTGCTTGTTCATAATTGCATCCTAAGTCTAGTGTGATCCCAAAGAAGAATGTTAAAAGGAGTACTCCTTGTGACATATCTCATAAGGATATATTTCAAAATATCTTCTCCTTTGATGGGTCTATCCCTTGTGTTGAACATGCTAAGTCTCCTCATTCTTGAGGGGACTTCATTTTTCTATCTCATAAAGATCGTGCAAACTTGGAAATCACTCTCCATTTCATCAAAAAGGATGGTAAATTTAGAGTTTGCACTAACTTTTGTGTAGCATCTACCAGAGAAGGTATTGTAGATGATCCCCTTCATGATAAGAATAATGAGGATATCCTATATCATAGTACTTTCTTTGATGGATTAGATCCTTGCACCATCATCATGTTTGTTAAAATAGGTGACCCACTCAACATTTGTGCTGACATAAAAAACCAATGAATGTAATTCATATTCCAACCAAAAAATAAAATAAAAACAATAAAAAACAAAAATTGTGCATTATATTACATTTTCACCTAGTTCACATTTGATTTGCTTGTTCATACTACATGATTACTTACCATATCTTGTAGGGTTTTCTTGACATTTTGTTCCTTGCATTTTCTTGTCATATAATTGTAGTGTTGCTTGTTCATATTTGCATGATTGCTTGATCATATAGATTCTTGGGGATTTCACAACAATGGCAAGTGATGACACCTAGTTAGGTCATAGCTCACATGCATTGCACTCACACTAGGGATTTGATACCTAGAAAATACCTAAGCTAGAGCTCTTTTTCATGTATTTTCATCACTGTATTTACCCATACCATATTCTCTTCTTCTTTATTCTCTTATATCCCTTAACCTTGAAAATGTTTATTACTTATATTTATTCAACTCAAGGGATATAGTTCTTTGGTATATCCTTATCCTTTTGCATGTTTTTCCTTTCTTCCTTCTATCAAGACAAGGATATCCATTCTTCTTCTATCTATTCCTCCATTGTCTTTGTTCATACACCTTCTTACATACACCACATGTCTATCAGGTAGGACTTGCTTTGGCATATCATCTTACACAACACACCTCATAAGTGATAAGCTTCATGGTCATGAATAAGGGGTAGCCTCCATTTGACCATTTGTGAGCATACATTCTAGCGGGTATATCTCTTTCTCTTTGACCATCTTAGCGATAACTACACCCATAGCGGGTACAACTCCACCTTGTCCATATTTGTAAGCTTGCAATCCTCACAAGATAACTTCATGACCACACATGAGGGGCAAATTCCATCTCAATTATTTGTGAGCATACATCCTCATAGGATTTTTTTATTTTCTTTTCTCTCTCTTTGGCCTTTTAGAGCTTTGTTTTTCTCTCTCTTCCTTCTCTCCATTCACCCATGCATTTTATTTAGGTTTATATTTTAGATGCATTGCATTTACTTAGATTTATACCATTCAATATCATTCATTTAGGCTTCATTCATTACATCCATTATGTTTGTGTTCACCATGCATACAAAAAAATAATAAAAATATAAATAAATAAAAGCAATCACACATAAGCACACACATTTTAATTGCATCACAACACAAATAAAATTATAGCTAGTATTACTTGATAGCACTAAGTGCGTGCTCATAAATCGATGTACCATAAAAGAGAACTTGGCACACTCGACCATCCCTAGGGGTGCATGCCACAATCATAAATTGACATGTCATCCTGATCCCAGTCCTAGACATGTGAGCTTGTCCTCTCTGCTCCACTTTCTAGAGGTGGTGAAGGTGTCATGTTCACATATTATGAACCAATTCACACTCGTGATTGTGACTAACTCTTTGAATATTGAGATGATAGTTTTGGAACCTTGTGATCAATTGGGGTGACATGGTAATAGGCCACCTAGTAATGGGTTACATTTTGTACGATCACATCAGATGACTCCCTCATCCTTTGCAACTCTATTAGTAGTAAGTGGCCTCCCTTGCTCTATCGATTGCCTACCACAATAGCCATCCCCTCTATCCAGTTCTACTAATCTATCTCCCATTTAAGACACTCTACCATAGCCCATATCGTGTCCTACTCTACGTGGACCTAGTCTAGTATATTGCGTATGGAATCCATATCTTCCATTGTGAATCATAACCCCTCTACTTCCCTTGGAAAAACTACCTCAAGTCTTTCCTGAGCCATAGTGGGTATAACCCCTATGGCTCTCCCTCCTCTTGAGCTTGATATCATGATGGTTTCCCTCATGGCTATCACTATCTCCACCAAACCTATACCTAGGGTGGTCTCAATGGTATTGTGCCTCTCTACTACCTCTCAGTGGCACATAAAGTGACCTCTTGAAGTGCTAACTACACTCACTAGCCCATCACCTAACATCTCTGCACTCGCACTGGTGGAGAGATCCTCAGGGGCATAATTCTCCTATACCATATCTTATACTAGAAGGCCACCTTGATGTCATCCACCCATGTATCCATGTACAATGGATCATCCAGGTCCTCCTTTACCCACCTAACTATATCGAGAGTGTCTGTGCATCCTGATGGATCTCTCCTCACTTGTTTAAACTAGTAGTCTCCTAGATCTAGAATCTCTTGTATAATTCCAAACTAACATTCTACTCGATCAAACTTGAAAAACTCTCGCTGACCCTTCTCAGTGATGAACCATCATATTCTCCTCACTTTAGCCAACTCCTCTATGTCCTACCTCTAGCTTGGGTGTATATGCCATGATCACCATATTATATGGTGCTCCTGTAGCTCATCTATTACCCAACTCCCTAGTGGTAAGACACAATTATATGACCTATATCCATGCTCATAGTGTCAGCTCCACCTGTATGTTGTTGGTCACTTCACATTAGGCAATGGTCCTGGTAGTGAATTTGGTCTTCGAACTACTATGTGCTTCCAACACCACACCTAGAGAAATATCATACAAATAAACCCTATTTATTGCTTATATATGATGCCATGTAGCAACCTATATAAATAGACCAACACATATGGTGCCCATGTGAATCTCACTCCCTGATCCCACATGTTTGACACTACTCCCACCAGTACCCATGGTAGGTGTCACATACTAGTATGGCATACCACCATCCCCACCATCACTCTGCATAGTATAAATGTTAGTTCCCCAACCCCATATTGATGTGGCATATCATCGACATGAAATCCACTTTGTTGGATCACATGTGTTAGGTTTCTCAACATCATTTTTGATGTCATCATTGATACTTGTACCATGTAAAAAATCCTACCCCTAGCAAGAATCCTCATGATGCACCACACATCCTCTAGTGTGATCATCATATCCATGGTTGGTAGCCAAAATATTGATGGTTTTAAATACCATCGCTCCACCAAAGCCATTAGTAGAGCTCAGTCTACCTCAATGCATGGCATATCTACTAAGTGTAGTAGCCCCACATTCTCTAGCGTCTCCATCTCCTCAATTGTGAGATGCTCCAAGGTAGTCTCCAGTGTGTCTAACCACAAATGTCTACTCTCAAGTACATCTAGTTGCATAATAACATAATTTTATCATTAGTTCATCATTTCACACATAAAGATCATAAACATATAAAATTTTAAAATAAGTTTGTTTTTGCAAAATTCACCAAATTCACACCCTAGAATTATTAGGCACATACTTGGCAAATGTTCCCAGCCAAATTCATGCATGATTTGTATAAAATATGAATTTGGCTTGGCTATAATACCAAATTCGTGCCCCATGACCAAATTCATAGTCCACGGTGAATTTTACCAAAAATTGACTAAAAACTCTAAAAAATGCAAAAAACTACAAAACAATTTATGTGTGCAGGTGGAAAATATAAAATGACCAAGTTGGTCTCGATATGTACCTTCACGTGGTAAGTAGCGATGCCAACCTCACCCCTGACCATGATAGCAAAGTGAGTTGGTAATTACATTCTCCTCTTTCTTCTCCAGAGCTATTTTCTCCTCCTCACACGGTGAAAATGAGCCTCTTTTCCCTCCTTTTCCTCTTTTCTTCTATCCCTTTTATTTTTCTTCCCTTTCTTCTCTTTCTTCCTTATTTTTCCCTCCCTTTTTTCTCTCTCCTCTCTTTCTTCCTTTTTTCTCTCCTTTTCTTTTTCTCCTTTACTTTTCTTGCATTTTTGCGCCCTTTGTTCACCTTTTTGAAATTTTACATTCCTTCTAAAAAATGGAGGGGAAACCCTATCCTTAGAAGTATTAATGGAGTAATACCTCATTTTACATGTAAATTTATGATATTCAAACTAACACCCCTTTTTTGCACCACCCCTCTATCCAACCCTAGCCATATTTTTTTTGTGTTTGCTGCTTTCACCCATAGAAATCTACATCTTTCTTTGATGCACTTATTTGGCCATAAATTTATCAAAGAAAGGGAAAAATGTAGACATGGAAAAGTGATCTATAAAATTGATTCAATTCTTCCTTAGACTCTCAATTAGCCACCTAAAATTACTAAGTGTAAATTTGGGACCCTTTTGCCTTCTTCCTTTGCCCTATTTTCTTAACTTTACCAAATTCACATCCAGTCCATACGAGGCATGAATTCGTATTACCAGATTCATACCCTATATTTACTAGGCATGAATTTGGTGTTCTAGATGTTTTTCTCATTAAAACCCCTCCCCTCGTTGGCTAGTTTTGGGGTTGCCCCTTGCTCATGGTGAAATTTCATTTTCTCACCTATTTTGCTCTCCAAACCTCTTATAAATATAGGATTGGATTCTCTATATTACCCAAAATTATTTTTGAAATTCTAATTCTTGACTCACTTATTTCTCATGCTAATAAGTGCCCTTCTGCTGTAAGTCATTGTTTTACTATTTTGAGCTTTGGTGTTGGCTACCCTTGGGGATTGAGTGGATGAGCCTTGGTTATTGGATAGATAAAACTTCTTGGAGTGCTTCTTCCACATATTCATTTATCCTTGCTTTCTCCATCAACTCATTAGGTTCTACATTTACATTAGTTGCTTTGCAAGTCCATTTTTTGTTGTTTTACACTCTATTTTTGTTGTTTGAGGCCCACAAAGGGGATCTGAACTAAATTTGTACATTGCCCATACAGTGCATGAATTTTGTAATACAAATTCATGCTACCTATTTATAAGGTATGAATTTGATAAATTAGGTATTGGGGACAAGTTTTTCACCCCAAAACCTTGATTTACACTTTGTATTTTAGCATTATGTTGTGTCCATCCTGTCTGCATTTTATTTTACTATTACACATTTGTTTTACTCTGTTTATGCATGTTCTAAAGTTCAAAGATCAATTTAATTTTGAATTATCAACTAAAATGACCAAGGAGGCTTGAATGTTGCACTTCCAAGCTCGGTCTTATAGCAACCTAAGCAGGCCCCCAAACGCTAATCAAATTTTCTAGGGTTTGTGAAGTTATTTTGCAGGTTTGAAGCTATTTGGATATTTTGGACACAATATAAAGCTTGGATCAACCACAAGATCAGATAAATTCCCTAATAGATATTTAGGTTGTTTGGTGTTTGCTTTTGTTCATTTCTACTCAAAACCTAGATTACAAGTAAATGAAAATATTTGATTTTATTTCTAGGTATTTGAAAGAATAAAAGCATATAGTGTACATCTAGGATTTTTATCTTGTCTATGCATTCCCTTGGAACCTTGCTAAAAGAATTTATTTTGCAATCCTAGGATCAGATATCATTGAATTATAGAATCATACTAGGGTTAGTTCTTGTATTTTTGCATCTTGTGTGTCTTGCATTGTTCTTTCATTTTCATAGTTTAGTTTAGAAAGGCCAAATAATAGGTGTATGCTTAATTGACACATTAAACATTCCCACCCTAGACTTGGAGTGAGTCCTAAATATTTCTTGGTGAACCCATTCCTTTTGGCATCCTCGAGTGTAGAGAATATAACACAAACCCATGATTCACCTCAGGTCCCAATGGATCCAACTGAGAATCGTATGTGATAGGACCGTTTTTGCCCTCTATAGCTTGTTGAAACCTATCCATTAACAACCAACAAACCTGAACGTAAACTTGCTACATCTACATCTATCATACTCTACACTCCACACTCTATTTACCTTAAACATCCTTGGAACAACATAAATCCATGAATCTTATGCACTACAGTTTGCATCTATTTTTAGTTAGGGCATTGTCTTCCAAGTTTCAACCTATCACCCCACAAAAATACTCAGCCTTATTACAAGTTCAAAAATAAATAAGATATGCAAACATAAACCCTAATTCATGTATACCATGGACTAATGTATCAAGGTTTTGGTTTAATAATTTATTACATCTACATTTGGTATGAGAGCATTCATCCAAAGTCATGAAATAGATAGAAACTACAATATTGCAGTTTTAGCCTCCATTTTTTTTCTTTTGTACTTTGTAGTTTGGAGTATCGAAACCTTAGATATAAGGAGTTGAGTGCATGGGTACATCCATCTATAGTAATACCATGTGTCTTATTGTAAATAATATTTTTAGGACATGTAGTTCTTATAGCTTTAAATAGATATAAAATGACACCTTTATAAAGTCTAGCCACCTAGACAGAGTCAATGTCCATTGGGTCTCTATCAATCGATCTATTTATTTTAGGTTAAATTTTTTAAAGTAAAGTATAGTTGGAAAGAAAGGGTCCTTGTAATTTATGTGGTTTGAAATTGGATCTTCTAGATGAAAATTTAAAGACATACCACTATGGTGTCCCAATAGGAATAAAATTTTAGTGTAAAACAAGTTCTAAAAGGGCCTCGATCCCCTATGATTTAATGTATGATTTTAACCGTGGAGACATTTAAACTATGAATATAGGTTTAATTTTCAAGTCCTACGAGATATAGGATTGTAACCAAAGTATGGTTGGATAATCATATATTGGGTAAAAAACATACTCCATAAGGGTTATTGTATATGACCTATCACCATAAAACTACTTTACCCTTTTACCCCTTTATATTCAACAAAATTATTTGCAAGGGATTTATAAATGAAATAATAACAACACATAGAATAGAAAATATACTTTATCAACCATTCCATTGAATTAACAGTCATTGTTATAAATTTTCTACCATCTAACTCCATAATATATTCTTTGTTTAACTATTCCATGATGCAGGAGCATCCGGTGGCGAAGCTGCAATCTTGCATCACCCAAAAATGTATTTTTTTCTTTAAGTACTAAAACTGTCGCGATATCGCGACGCTTTTTGAAGAAGGGCGCCAGCGGGCCAAATTGTCGCGATATCGCGACGCTTTTTGAAGAAGGGCGCCAACGGGCCAAACTGTCGCGATATCGCGACGCTTTTTGATGAAAAGGGCCAAGGTGCAAAACTATCGCGAAATCGTGACATTTTTGAGGCAACGCAGCCGTGACGCGAAATGGTCGCGAAATCGTGACATTTTCGGGTCGGAGAGATCAAGGCGCCAAACGGTCGCGAAATCGTGACAGTTTCGGAGAAAAGCAACTTCAACGTCAAACGGTCACGAAATCGTGATAGTTCCGGAGAAAAGCAGTTCGAGCGCCAATTGGTCGCGAAATCGCGACAGCTCCGAGGCAAAGTCACTTGAGTGCCAAATGGTCGCGAAATCGCGACACATCCGGGAAGCAAGATTTGAAAGCACAGGGACATCTTTGGCAAAAAAGTTCTAAGGCACAAGAATGGTCGCGAAATCGTGACACCTTCGAAGGCAAGCTTAAAGGACGTCGTGAAATCGTGACACCTTCGAAGACAAAGTTTAAAAGACGTCGCGAAATCGTGACACTTCCGGAGGAAAGGTTCTAAAACGCAAGGTGGTCGCGAAATCGTGACACTTCCGAGCCAAAGACTCAAGGGCGTGAAATGGTCACGAAATCGTGACATGTCACGGTTTCGCGGCCCGAAACGAAGCAGCGAGTACGAAATGCAAAGATGTCGCAAAATCGTGACATGTCACGGTTTCGCGGCCCAAAGGAGGAAAGCGAGTAAGAAAGGCCTAGACGTCACGATTTCACGACGTGTCATGAAATCGCGGCCCCAAGGAGGAGAGAGAAGCCTAACGTCGAAAACGTCGCGATATCGCGACCAAAGAGGAGAGAGAAAGTATTGGAGCAAAAACGTCGTGATATCGCGACCAGAGCGCTCACGACGTTGACCAACCGACGATTGTAGAGACCAGTGCAGAGGGACACGTGGCGTGAAGTTACAGGTGGCCCGAGAGTATGGAGCGGTTACAGGGACTCTGGCAAGGGGACACGTGGCATCAAATTACAAGCGACTTGGCGCACTCCTATGAATGATGATATGGCGGATGGATTGACAGGCGACCGCAGCGCACTCCACCACCCCAGACCATGATAACACGGGGCTCCTGGCGGCATCTTGTAGGTGCAGCAGAACATTCATGCGGGTGGTTAGAGAAGGCCCGCACTTAGTGTAATGATGGGAAAAGGAGGTGGCGATCGAGGATAAAAAGGGGCCGCGCATACATTGTAAAGGGGGACTCTTGGGTAGTTGGGAATAGGATCGCTGTGTATTCGAAGGAAGACCTCTGTTTAATGAAAATTTGTTGGAATTCGTCTGTGTGTTTCTGAGCTTTGCGTTGATCTTTGTTGTGTGTTGTCTTAGCTCTATATCAAGTGGTATCAGAGCAGGTTGGTTCTGAGTGTGCAGACCGAACGCCGACAGTGAGGCAGTTTGCACCGGGATTGTGGTTGTGGGTTACGAAGAAGAAGCAGGATGCCTCCGCATAGAGATCGTGGTGGTGTGAGGCACAGGCGAGCAAGAAGGGAGGAGGTCGATCTAAGAGCCCTACAGAGGCAAGTTGAGGCCCTGCAAGAGGAAATTAGAAGAGGAGTCGAGCCGAGAAGGGAGGAACCCAGCGAAGATGAAGTGTGGGAAGAAGAGGTTCCATCCGATGAGGAAGAGGCCTTGGATCCAGCTGAGGCTAGGTTGTATAGGGCCATCTCCCAGATCGGGAAGAAGCCAAAATTTGACGTCTCCACTTATTCTGGGAACCTCAACCCTGAGGAGTTGATAGACTGGATCAACGACATGGAGGAGTATTTTGAGTACGAAGAGATATCAGATCCAAATCGGATCAGGTTCGCGAAAACCAAGCTGAAGGGACATGCCAGCATCTGGTGGAAAGGAGTGCAGTTGGAAAGGAATAGGAGGGGAAAGGAAAGGATCACCAGGTGGGATAGGATGGTAGAGAAACTAAAGAGGCAGTTCATCCCTGCAGATTATGAGTTGGATTTGTTAAAAAAAATGCAGAGTCTTCGACAGGCTAGTAGGACTGTCAAGGAATATACTGAAGAGTTCTACCAAATCTCGATCAGAACCGGCCATTCGAAGGCGAATAAGGAGAAGGTCACACGTTACATCAATGGATTGCGAACCAGCATTCAAGAAGAGCTGGGGCTGGTTAGAATGAGCACAGTAGAGGATGCATATCAATTTGCATTAAAAGTGGAGGAGAAACTGAATAGGAGGTTTGATGGTAAGCAGAGAGGGAAGGACAGGGGTGGAAGAGGCTAGTGGAAGAGGCAGTGGTGGAAGATACAAAGATTTTGGGAAAACTGGTGAAGCTAGCAGTAGCCAAAAATAGAAAGAAGTGAAAGAGGAGGATGACCAACGCCCACGCAATCAGAGCAACAACTACCCAAGAGGAAGAGGTAGGTCTAGGCGAGGGTTTGGAAGAGGTGTCTTTAGAGGAACTTGCTTCAACTACGGAGAGGAAGGACACAGGGCATACAACTGCCCGCAGCATCAAGAGAGGCCAAATCGAAGACCTGAGGGTCAGGCCCGAGCTGCTGTAGTAGACGAAGGTGTAGAGTCTGAGCACTCAGAGGAGGCAGAAAGAGGAGAAGCAATGGTCATCAGAAGAGTCTTGTTAAATGAAGAAGAAAAGACAGACCAGAGGAACAGCCTATTTCGAACAAGATGCAAGTGCGCAGGCAAGGTCTATAACATCATCATTGATAATGGAAGCATTGACAATTTGGTTTCTGAGGAAATGGTTGCCAAGCTGCAGTTGGAGAGGAGAAAACACCCGCGCCCTTATCGAATTGCATGGTTGCAAAAGGACCATCGGGTGTTAGTAAGTGAACAATGCCTAGTGAAGTTCAATATTGGAACTTACCGAGATGAGGTTTTATGTGACATCTTGCCTATGGATGCATGTCACCTGCTGCTTGGGAGACCATGGCAGTTTGACCGAAGTGCTTTCCATGATGGTCGAGCCAACACATATTCTCTGTCAAAGAATGGAGTTCGCCATAAGTTAAAACCCCTGAAGGAGGCGGATGAGAAAGTATGCAGTAGTGCACGAGTCTGTTTAGTTGATGGCAGGAGATTTTTGGAAGGCCTGAAGCCAGATCATATGTGCTATGCCATAATCCCCAAGGTTAGGGAAGAAGGATGCAAGGAAATTCCAAGTGGAAGTCATGGGACTGTTAGAGGAATTCCTTGATATCATTTCTGACAATGTTCCTGAAGGTTTACCGCCTATTAGGAATATCAGTCACCACATAGATTTGGTGCCTGGATCGAGCTTGCCAAACAAGGCTGCACATCGAATGACGCCTGTGGAAACTGAAGAGTTGAATCGGCAAGTTCAAGATCTGTTGAAGAAAGGCCTGATTAGGGAGAGTCTTAGTCCATGTGCAGTACCAGCAGTACTAGCACCCAAGAAGGATGGAGAATGGAGAATGTGCATAGACTCTCGGGCAATCAACAAGATCACCATTAAATACAGGTTCCCACTGCCAAGGATGGATGATATCATGGACTGCTTGAGTGGAGCTGAGTACTTCACAAAAATTGACTTGAAAAGTGGGTACCATCAGATCCGCATTAGAGAAGGGGATGAGTGGAAGACAGCCTTTAAAACCAGAGAGGGGCTGTATGAGTGGTTGGTTATGCCATTTGGATTAACCAATGCACCTAGTACCTTTATGAGGTTAATGAATGAAGTTATGAAGGAATTTTTGGGCAAATTTGTTATTGTTTACTTGGATGATATACTAATTTTTAGCGAGAACCTTAGAGGAGCACCGATGCACATCGGGAAGGTTTTTGAGAAGCTGCGGGAGGAGCGATTCTTGATCAATACGAAGAAGTGCAACTTCGTGAAGAAGGAGCTGGTATACACGGGATTTGTTATATCAGCAAATGGCCTCAAAATGGACCCCGAAAAGGTGAAGGCTATCCTAGAATGGCCTGTCCCAAGAAGTGTGACCGAGGTTAGATCATTTCATGGTCTGGCCAGTTTCTACAAAAAATTTATCAAAAACTTCAGCAGTATTTGTGCATCTCTTACAGAGACAATGAAGGGGAACAAGAAGGAATTCCAGTGGACAGTTGGAGCAGACAAAAGCTTTGATATGCTGAAGAAGAAGGTCACTGAGCAACCCGTCTTAGCACTTCCAGATTTCAATAAGGTGTTTCAGGTGGACTGCGATGCGAGTGGCAATGCGATAGGAGCCGTATTGAGCCAAGAAGGTAGGCCTGTAGCTTATTTCAGTGAGAAGCTCAATGATGCCAGGAGAAAGTATTCGGTATATGATCAAGAGTTCTACGCCATAGTTCAAGCACTCAAGAAATGGAGGCACTATCTATTTCCGAAAGAGTTTGTTCTCTATACCGACCATCAAGCGCTGCAGTATATTAACAGCCAAGGAAAATTGAATCAGAGGCACCTGAAATGGGTAGAGTTCCTGCAGAGCTATACCTTTGTGCTGAAGCATCGGAGTGGAAGATCCAATAGGGTGGTAGATGCATTGAGTAGGAGGCAATGTCTGATGATAGAAATGAAAGTGGAGGTTGTAGGGTTTGCTGAACTCAAGAACTTATACCCTACAGACCCCGATTTCGTAGAAGCTTGGAAAGCCTGCACTGCGCCTGTTGCGTTGGATAGGACTAAATGGTTGGATTACCTGATTCAAGATGGAATGTTGTTTAGGGGGAACCAATTGTGCATTCCGAGGAGCTCAATGAGAGAGAACCTCATTAAAGAAAAGCACAGTGGGGGTTTAGCTGGACACTTTGGTCGTGACAAGACCATCTCACTGGTTAGTGAAAACTACTACTGGCCGCAATTGCGAGCGGGATGTGGCAAAGTTTGTGCAGAGTTGCGGGATTTGCCAGATGGCAAAGGGTGTGAGGCAGCCCACTGGTTTGTATCAACCGCTACCTATACCGAAAAGACCGTGGGAAGATATTAGTATGGATTTTGTGCTTGGTTTTCCCAGGACGCAGAGGGGACACGATTCCATATTTGTGGTAGTGGACAGATTTTTGAAAATGGCACACTTTATCTCGTGCCAGAAGACTAGCGATGCGGTCCATGTAGCTGGTTTGTTCTTTAAGGAGGTGGTACGCCTTCATGGGCTACCAAGAAGCATTGTGTCGGACAGGGATACCAAGTTTGTAGGATATTTCTGGAAGACCTTGTGGAAGAAACTGAAGACGGAGTTAAAGTTCAGTTCTGCATACCACCCCCAAACAGATGGACAAACGAGAGGTGGTTAATAGGAGTTTGGGCAACCTATTGCGATGCTTGGTAGGGGACAAGCCCAAGGGATGGGATCTAGTTCTGCCACAAGCAGAATTCGTGTATAACAGCTCGGTCAATCGGAGTACCAATAAGTCACCATTCCAGATCATCTATGGGAGCAGCCCAAGAAATGCCTCAGAGTTGAGAAGGATAGATACGAGGGAGAAATGCAGTGCTGAGGCAGAATATTTTGTCGAACATCTGAAGGGAGTGCATGAGGAAGTGACAAAGCACATTGCCAAGATGAATGCTCAGTACAAGACAAGGGCGGATCAAAAGCGTAGAGCTAAAGAGTTCCAAGTAGGAGATTCTATCATGGTCCATTTGAGGAAGGAGCGGTTTCCTGCCAAGACCTATAACAAACTAAAAATGAAGAAATTTGGACCATGTAAAATCATTGGCAAACGAGATTCGGGCAATGCGTACGAGGTGGAGTTACCAAGCGAACTCAACATCTCCCCCGTGTTTAACATCTTGGATTTGGTCGAGTATCATGAAGGAGAAAGCAGTGAGATACCCAGTCCAGATCCGTGGAGCATTCCAGCAGCCATCCCAGTTGCGGACGAGATAGAAGAAGTTATGGATATGCATGAGGGCCGAAGTACTAGGAACAGGAGTTACTCGGAGTACTTGGTCAAATGGAAGGGCAGACCCATTGAAGACGCGACTTGGTTATCCAAGGCTGAGGTTGATCGCCTGGGTCTACCTCGGAAGGATTAGAAGTGAGGTCACTTCTCAAACTCACCCCGGGTGTCTGATGCGGGAGCATCCGGTGGCGAAGCTGCAATCTTGCATCACCCAAAATGTATTTTTTCTTTAAGTACTAAAGCCGTCGCGATATCGCGACGCTTTTTGAAGAAGGGCGCCAGCGGGCCAAACTGTCGCGATATCGCGACGCTTTTTGATGAAAAGGGCCAAGGTGCAAAACTATCGCGAAATCGTGACATTTTTGAGGCAACGCAGCCGTGACGCGAAATGGTCGCGAAATCGTGACATTTTCGGGTCGGAGAGATCAAGGCGCCAAACGGTCGCAAAATCATGACAGTTCGGAGAAAAGCAACTTCAACGTCAAACGGTCGCGAAATCGTGATAGTTTCGGAGAAAAGCAGTTCGAGCGCCAATTGGTCGCGAAATCGCGACAGCTCCGAGGCAAAGTCACTTGAGTGCCAAATGGTCGCGAAATCGCGACACATCCAGGAAGCAAGATTTGAAAGCACAGGGACATCTTTGGCAAAAAAGTTCTAAGGCACAAGAATGGTCGCGAAATCGTGACACCTTCGAAGGCAAGCTTAAAGGACATCGCGAAATCGTGACACCTTCGAAGACAAAGTTTAAAAGACGTCGTGAAATCGTGACACTTCCGGAGGAAAGGTTCTAAAACGCAAGGTGGTCGCGAAATCGTGACACTTCCGAGCCAAAGACTCAAGGGCGTGAAATGGTCACG
The DNA here is from genome assembly GCA_028583015.1 of Wollemia nobilis. Classification (NCBI taxonomy): domain Eukaryota; kingdom Viridiplantae; phylum Streptophyta; class Pinopsida; order Araucariales; family Araucariaceae; genus Wollemia; species Wollemia nobilis. Next base: position 7,335,009 of record JAQPPZ010000456.1, read on the forward strand.
AAATCGCGACATGTCGCGGTTTCGCGGCCCGAAACGAAGCAGCGAGTACGGAATGCAAAGATGTCACGAAATCATGACATGTCGCGGTTTCGCGGCCCAAAGGAGGAAAGCGAGTAAGAAAGGCCTAGACGTCGCGATTTCGCGACGTGTCATGGAATCGCGGCCCCAAGGAGGAGAGAGAAGCCTAACGCCAAAAACATCGCGATATCGCGACCAAAGAGGAGAGAGAAAGTATTGGAGCAAAAACGTCGCGATATCGCGACCAGAGCGCTCACGACGTTGACCAACCGGTGATTGCAGAGACCGGTGCAGAGGGACACGTGGCGTGAAGTTACAGGTGGCCCGAGAGTATGGAGCGGTTACAGGGACTCTAGCAAGGGGACACGTGGCATCAAATTACAAGCGACTTGGCGCACTCCTATGAATGATGATATGGCGGATGGATTGACAGGCGGCCGCAGCGCACTCCGCCACCCCAGACCATGATAACACGGGGCTCCTGGCAGCATCTTGCAGGTGCAGCAAAACATTCGTGCGGGTGGTTAGAGAAGGCCCACACTTAGTGTAATGATGAAAAAAAGGAGGTGGCGGCCGAGGATAAAAAAAGGCCGCGCATACATTGTAGGGGGACTCTTGGGTAGTAGGGAGGAGAATCGCTGTGTATTCGAAGGAAGACCTCTGTTTAATGAAAATTTGTTGGAATTCATCTGTGTGTTTTCGAGCTTTGCGTTGATCTTTGTTGTGTGTTGTCTTAGCTCTATATCATTCCATTGAATTAGTGTGATCTAGCTCCATATAATAGTCTTCACTACATCACATAGGCTTTGTTGTCATCTCATTCTATTCCATATAATCTAACCCAACTATAGATGATATGCATGATAGATGTGCACATGTTGTATGATCCATCCAAGGATGGATGTCTCACTCATTTGACAAGAGATACATCAACAAATAGAATCATGATAATGCTAATAATAACTTTTTCAAATTATCCTTTTCTATTAGATTTTTTTTTTTAATTTTGCATTCACTTTTATATTTTTCCAATTACCTTTCTAACTTTAGAATTGCTTTTTTTATTTTCTCAATTCTTTGCATATACTTTTCCACGTTAACTATTAGATTTACTAACATTCTAATTTTCAATTTCTTGAATAAAACATTTGAATTGTAAACAAAAGTATCTCATAAAATTCTTATTCCAAATTCATCTTCAATATTCCTTCATTTCTTCTTCAACATAGTTGTGATCCCATGACTCAACAAAAAGTGTCCTTATGGAAACCTAGTTGTGATCCCATAACTCAACCAAAAGTGTCCTTATGTTAAATTTTGCATCCTATCAAACCACTTGTATAACCTTTTCATCCTTATATTGTTTATGCATCAAATATTGTTCTTTGTTGTATTATGTGTGGGAGCTTGCTTCTACCACACAACCTTTAGTTGATAATTCTCATCGTTCTCTCTTTATCTTTTGGGGATACTCAGGTTGTTGCCCTTTCTATTTTAGGGATTCTCTTACTACAACTATATTTCTTAAGGTATCATACCCTATTAAAGGTATGTACCAATGAGGACTCGAATCTAAGACTTCCATACATTGAAGTTGCTCTACCAATAAGTTTATGGATCCTCCTTAAACTAGCCTGCAATTTGGATGTAGGATTGCTTCAACTCATTACTCCAACATCCTCCTTAAGCCACTCTTTAGGTGCTTGAGAATATTATCTAGAACACTTGATATGAGATTCATTTATGAATTATTGCATACAGTAGTTCTAATACCAATAATTAGGATCATATCCTTTAATACCAATTTTAAATATTGGATTTGATACCAATTGTTAAGACCAAATACTTTGTTAATCAAATCTTGTTATATCAAATACTATGGAAGCATACATTATAAAACCATTTATTTAATTGGGTACAACTACACTATTTGTAACATCCCCACTATTTGATTACTATCTTGTTAGAAGAATGTGATATTGTTGAAAGCATTTGTGAGTGCAGGTGCAGGTGCAGATTTCCACTTCATAGCAAGCGAGAAAGTTGAGAAAAGCACCCACCCCTAGCAGAGATTGTGGTTGTGAGCGTCAAGTGGGATATGATGTCGTGCTTAATGTAACTTGGCTCGTGGGTACATGGAAGCCCACTGAAATATTTCATATAGGTCATTTTGCCTGCTACTGCATTTTGTGTATATGTTTGATTGTATTGCATAATTTTATTTTACTAAGTAGAATTGATTTTATATGGTGTTTTTATTTAAAGGAAATTATTATGTATATACTTATTTATTTAATTATAAATATTAACATAAAATATCATATAATAAATTAAAGTATAATACCCAGGTGTTGTAGGTGAGTTGGAGAGGAGAGGGCAATCCTCCAAGGGAGGTCCCAGGTTTGAATCTTCACCCTACCAAAAAGTTGAATTGGGTACCCAGAATCCAATTGATAATGTTGGTGTGGGTAGGGACAGGTGCGATTCCTGGGTGACTTTGACGGTGTAGAACCCCCTGGTCATGGTCTCTCAGACCAAGGCGGCCACGCAAGGTGTTTTTCACTTAACAAAATTAAAGCATAATTTTAAATAATAACAAAATTAATATAAAAATCAAATAATTAAATAATATTTATATTGAATCCTTTCCATTCATCGAAGGAATAAAGACACCACCACTTGGTAATGAAGTGAGTAATCTATTTCATGGTAAGTTATTAGGTGGCACCATGGAAATCCCATATATTTTCTATAGAATGAAGGGAAGAGGTTCTGAACAGACATTGGAAAAAAAATTACGAAAATTCTGATATGTGTTGTAGGGCAAATTGAGACGATTGTGCTCTCTTTATCTCTGTGCTTGATCGGTATAAAATTAGAATTTGACATAGACTAAAAGCAAGTGAGTAATTAAAATCATATCTCTATTTTCCGTGAAGAGTGTGGTAGATATAAATTTAGAAAAGAAAAGGAAATGATAAGTTTATTTAAATTGTTGATGTCCATGATTAATGATTGTGTATTGAAGTACGTTCTCTATTATGTTAAAGGAAAAATTACTTGAATATTTCTGGCTCTGTAATTTTATATTAGTAAACCAGACAAAGTTTAGTATTTATATATGCTGGTTTTTAAAAAAATATGTGTTGTTAACACAATGAAAGTATTAAACAAAGTTGGTAGACTATGCTTTTTACTTAATTATAAATTTTGAAAGAGAATGCATTCAAAATTAGATTTCGTGTATCTCGAATGTTTGCTGCATACTATCTTCATATAGTAGAATGCATTAATTTAGGGCCAAGCTGACCCATTAACTCCCAAATTCATAAATATCTACCATTTGGAAGCAAAAGAAGGTGGCACTGGTTTGGTAGCTAGCTAAGACAGTAGAAAACTTCATTGAAGAGGCTGAGTGAGCTGGGTAAAATAGACCGTCTAATGGGAATTATACAATCATTGATGTGTTAGAGGAAAATATTTTTCATGTAAAGAAAGAATATATTTTTATATAACAACCCATTTTAAAAAAAAGTGGTAGCTTTAGTGGTGAAAATTATAAAACTATTATGTCTTGTAACAACAAGACCTTTCAGTGTACAACTTTGAAAACTGAAAACTTTTTTTTTAACGTATTATGAAAGCGTTATGATCATTTGCTTTATTGATTTAATGTTTATAAGAGCTTAAAATTAAAGTGATTAATCTCACTACCTCATTTTATTTGATGTGTGTAACTCTAGATACGTATGGCTTGGTACGTGTTGATTTCGGATATGAGTGCTTTGATTTTGTTAACACACTACTACAAATTTGTAGAAATCTAAAAAATGCTTAGTAAGTAGCAGTTCATTATAAACACAATGTCATCTGGTACTATATGGAAATGTGATAGGCTCTTAGAAACAATGAGAATTAGGTTTTAAATTATAATCACAAATTTTCTCAAAATTAAGGCCACAACCCCTTATGAAATTATTCTAGCTGAAACTGGAATGTTCCCTTTAGAAGCAATTGCTATGACCAAGTTGTTATGTTGAAAAAATAAAAAACATGAAATATGGTAGATGGCCTAGGGCAGCTAGGGACGAAGAGTTGCATAGGCGAAAGAATACATGGATGAAACAAAATCAAAAATGGATGAAACACTGAGAAATCATCATAAATAAATGCCCAAATGTCAACAAAGACATAAAAAATTATGTGAATGAAAAGTTCAGAAGTGGAATGTGGAAAAATGTAAACAGGAAAAGACATTATTATATTGCAAATTTTAACCCAACATATGACCACAAGGAAAAAATGTATATAGGCGCTGAAATCAAGTGGAAGGAAAAAATCCTCATTGCTCAGATGAGGACTAGCTCTCATAGGCTTAGATGTGAAACGGAGAGATGGACAATTCCCAAATAAAAATGGGAAGAAAGGATATGTACTCTATGCAGCAGAGGGGCAGTAGATATAGAGGAACACTTCATCTATAAATGCTCGAGTTTTTTAGATATCCGTGATAAATACAAAGAAACACTTGGGAATGAGTTTATGGCAGATTTATTTGAAGACACTAAAATAAAAAAAGTTGGAGAATTGCTAACCCAAATCAACAAGAGAAGGAACAACCTTCTCAAAGATATTAAAGATCATATGATATGATTTGAGTAATTGTACTTCCATATTTGAGGTCCCATAGACCATATTTGGGTCTTGCGGACGTAATTAAAATCTTTCATTTTATTTTCATTTCATTTCAAAACTTTTCCTTTTAGCAAGTGTTCGAAGGTCTTTTATCTCCCATAAGGATTTGTCGATCAAACGTCGATAGGATTTTTTATTAAAACAACTATCTATCTGTATTGAATAGGTTTCAAAACATCTTGAAGTAGTAAATAATTTCGTTTAAACCTCATATTGATTAGCATGCCAGGATGTGAAAACATGTTACCTTGAAAACCATGCTAGCTTGTTAATACTAGTTGGAAAACAAAGGTAAGAAATTTTAATATAAACATTCATTCAATGGTAATCTAAACATATAAACTCAACCATGGCAATAACGAGTGAAAGATCATCGACAATGAAAGAAATACAAGTTCTCGTTAATATAGATTTCTTAAATGTAGATTGCAATTTAAAATGAGAGGTAAATTTGTTGTATTGTATTTCTTCATGGTTCTATAACAGGATGTTCTTTTGAGAGTCAGTGTTAAAGCTAAACTTAGGCTATAAAATTAAGTTCAACAATACCAATCTAGTCGTAGTGAAGATTGGAAATAGAGTAAATAGTCCAACGAAATAATGTTTGGTATTTTATTAAAGATAAACCATTATTAAACTTTAGTAAGCCAAAAATGAAGGGCATTGCTTTCTTCCAATGCGTAATTCCATTATAGGTTTTGTGACCAAAAAGTTTAAAATTATATCATTGTTTTGGATAGATAGCTAGCCGATAATATAATTTGAGACTTGACTTGCATATAATATATATATAGTAATGTTTAATCTTCTGGGTGTAGAAAAAAATATCAAAATATATTTTTATGACATGGTTGGTTAAGTAGCTTTCATAGACTATAAAGTTACAAATTATATAATTAATACTTTTGAACTTTCTCAAAATATCAAAATGGAACTTAGGTAAATGGCTTGAGAATAGTATTGTTGTTTATTTTAAAAATTGTTAAGAGTTACTTTATAATGAGTAGGATATTTTAAGCTAAACATATGGAATAATATTAACTATATAGTAGTATTTAAAATATCTAGTAGGGTTTATCTCTTATATTAAAAATTTATGTAGTAAGCTTAGGATTTTTCAAAGTTAACTATATGTACATTATTTTTCCTTGAAAAATGTTAAAATAAAATATTTATTATGAAAATATTTTTGTCGATATATTAAATCTTTTATTTTATAAAAATTTAACTCTAAAAATAAATTAAAATATAGTTGGAAAACAATTGTATCCCTACCCCTCGAATTATTGAGAAAATAATTGGGTACACCCTCAAAATCTATTTTTTTGCTTGAACCACAAGATGATGGTCAATTAAATAAATCCATCGAGGAGGATGGTATATTAAATTAATGATGCCATCAAGAAGGATGGTATACTAAATAGCGCCATCAAGAAGGATGTCATATACCCAACTCCGAAAGATCACAAATGTGGTTGTTGTGATTTTGAGGACAATTGTTCTCCAACAAAGTATAAAAGGTATCGAAGGATCTTTTGCTATGGGAAGTAATGAAGAAGTTATGGGTTTTCATTCTAGTTTGTCATACGAGGTATTACATGAGGGTTCTCATGAATTGTAACCCAATTGTAGAATAGCCAATAGATATTAAAGACTAGGGAGCTAGATATTGAGGTTGGAAGATCCAGTGATAGATGGTATGGGCAACATTATCATCAACTAGGTAACTTTATGAGATACCTGATCCCAAAAACCAAAGTGTTGGTAGGCCCTATAAGTATTCATAGAAGGATGAACTGCTATCAAGCACAAGCATAATACACTAATTCTAGCATGGGCTTAAAATATTATTCTAAACAAAGATAATATTAGTGGACTGTTAGGACAAAAACAAGGTCATAAACCAATGTCCTCAATTCTAAGATATGGGGAAAATATGCGTCCACCCTTCCAGGTGTTATGGGCCCTGGAAGGACAACCCCTTGCCAAGAACCTATAAATCGAGCTAGGAGAAGGTGGATTTCAAAATTGGCCGGTCCTGAGCACTCACGTTCCATCTGTAGAAATATAAGATCCTGAAGTGTGAATATTTATGCCTAAGTATTAATACCTATTTGGGTGTGCAATCATCAAAATTGTGACATTTATTATAGAATGAATCAAAATTTTTAAATTTGTATTTTTAACAACCAGGCGAGTAAGGTCCGAGGTGTAGACCAATTGGTTCATCCAAACCCCATAAGGGGGCGGAGGTCCAAGGTTCAAATCTCGGGCCTCGTCGGACTGAATGCTTGTCCTTTTCCTGGTGCTTTCAGTGGCGTAAAAGGTTTAAAATGATTGTGGCATGGTGGTTATAAGGGCATACTATGTAAAGATCTATGTGGCGACTTCTAGGGTGGACAACGTAGAATACTATGGCAGCCATAAAAGGCTGGATAGCCTTCCCGGATTTGTGGCGACTACCGATTCCACCATGTAAATTCAAAAAAAAAAAACAACCAGGCAAGTAGATCTAGGTTGTTACAGTTGGTATTAGAGCTTAGGTTGCAAATGCAATTTGTTTAATTGACATAGCTCTTTTATCACTAGGTATGGCAAGGACCTCAAAAATAGCAAGAGCTAATTTACAAGAGGATATTGCAGAAGTCCCAATAAAGGGACTAAGATGACTTGTGAGGGAGTCAAATCGTATATAGACAGTCAAAATACCTTGATGATTCTTGAGAAAGGAAAAGATCCAAAAATAGCAAGGGCTGCTCATACTGATGATAACATGACAAAAATTATTTAACTAATGCAAGAATAGCTGAATCAGTAGAGGGAACAAATATTCAAAGGGCTCATATGAGTGAGCACATGGAACAACAAAGAGCTCAAATGTCTCAATAATAGAAAATTATTACTCAACAATAGAAGGTAATAAAAAATCTAACAAAGAGTAAGGAATAAGAAAGAATAAGTGAATTTCCTGAGGGATCTTCACAGAGAAAAGTTGGGGTGGAGCTATAAAAATAATTTAAAAAGCTAGATATTTCTAAATTTGATGGAAAGGGAGATGGAGAAGCAATTATCAATTATTTAAGTGAAGCTGAGGGGTGGGTACTTTTCTATTCAATCCATATTTGCAAAATCTAAAACTACATGGGAAGTGACTCATTTAACAGATCCAACCAAGGATTGGTGGACCACATACAATAAAATAAGCCAAAAGGAGGTTACTAATATTCCTTGGGATGAATTTGAAAAATATTTCACGGATAGATTTTTTACACCATAATTTTACATTGAGAAGTACTCTAAATTCACCAATCTATATCATGAGAGCATGTCGGTGATAGAATATTATCAAAGATTTGTCCAACTATTAAAATATGCACTAGAATATGATAAATAAGAGGAGTTTGATGCCACAAATTTGCAATGGGGTTACATCCCAAAATTGGGACTCTTGTTGGATGAGGTAAACCTAAAAATTTGACAAAATCTTTTGATGTTGCACGTTATAAAGAAATAATCCAGGAAAATACAAAGGCATATTTCTAGAAATTTGAGAAGGAAGAACCTAAGAAAAGAAAATACCTAGAGCCTTCTAAAGGTAAATATCAATATAAGAAATATAGGGATGGTGGCCGTTATATAGGGGATAATAATAATAAAGAAAACTTTTAAGGTAATAAGGGATAGTCAGACAGGAGGAATTTTTAGGAAAAACCTACGCAAATGACTACATACCAGGAAAAAGGAAAGAATATCAACCAGAATAAAAATGGGGATAAGCAAACAAATAAGGGTCCAAATGTATGCTTTGTATGTGGAGCTTTGGATCATTATGTAAGTGAATGCCCAAAGATCTGATAAAATAGAGCCAACTGAAGAAGCTCCTTATCAAATTTATGCTGCTATAGGTAATCCCAAACTTTTAGGACAAGCCACTCCATTTCTCTTAAAAGTAAAATTAAGCAAGAAATAAGTTCGTATTTTAATAGATAGTGGTGCAACTGATAGTTTTATATCTTCTAGTATTTTGAGGGACATATTGGTAAGGTCTGGGATCATGGCAAATGGATGGCAAGTTGAATATGGGTCAGGATAAACTTACATGGTCAACCAGTGTTTATTTGAATCTCAGATAGATATCCCCTAAGGAAAAATAAATTGGTATATGTATGTAGCACCTTTGCATGCTTTTGATATCATCCTAGGTGTATATTGGCTAAAAGCTCACAAAGCCCTATTAAATTTTGAGGAAAAGATGGTTGGATTTCACAGATGGTTCCATGTAGTGAATTCGAGTCCATTGCGATTGAGTGAACTTTAAACCTCACTTACTAACTGCTATGCAAGTTAAAAGAGCCTTAAGAAAGAGAAGTAGGTTTTATATGGTCAAATTGAAGAAGAAAGAAGAAAATAAGTCTAATTCTACTTTGTTTCAACATCCAGTACTGAATGAGTTTAGAGATGTTTTCCCCGAGGATCTTCTTGGACTTCCACCAAAGAGAGAATTTGATTTCTCCATCGAGTTATTACCAGGAGCATCACCTATTAATAGAACCCCTTACTGAATGACTCCCCTTGAATTACAAAAACTCAAGACCCAGTTACAAGATTTATTAGAAAAATGTCACATCAAGCCTAGTGTCTCACCATGGGCAGCACCAGTTCTGTTTGTGAAGAAGAATGATGGATCCTTGAGACTTTGTATCGACTATAGAATGCTTAGTAAAATGACAGTGAAAAATAAGTATTCCTTACCAAGGATTGATGATCTTTTTGATCAACTAAAAGGAGAAATTATCTTCTCAAAAATAGACCTTAGGTCTGGATACCATCAATTAAGAATCAAGGAGGAAGATACTTTTAAGACTACTTTTAGAACCCGATATGGGCATTATGAGTTCATAGTGCTACCTTTCGGATTAACAAATGCTCCAATTGCCTTCATGAACCTGATGAATAGTGTAGTTAGAGAATAGCTGGATTAGTTTGTATTGATATTTTTGAATGATATCTTGAACTATTCTCAAATTAAGGAAGAACATGATCAACACATGATAATAGTTCTAGAGATTCTTAGGAGAAATTATTTGTATGGAAAATTGTCTAAGTGTGAATTTTATACTCCACAAGTACAGTATTTGGTGCATATAGTCTCAACCGATGGGGTTGTAGTTGATCCTAAAAATATAGAAGCCATAGTAGACTGACCAACACCCACCAATGTAACTGAAGTAAGAAATTTTATGGGAATGGCTGGATATTATCGATGATTTGTAAAAATATTTTCAAAGATTGCATTCCATATCACCAATATGCAAAGGAAGGGAAACGTATTCAAATGGACTACTCAATGTATGGAAGGGAAAAGTATTCAAATGGACTGCATGTATTATTCAAATTCCAGATCCTAGTAAACCATTTACAGTTTGTACGGATGCCTCTCTAGAAGGGCTAGGAGGTGTCTTACTATAGAATGAGGCTATTGTGGCATATGAATCAAGAAAAATTAAGAAACATGATTTTAAATATGCCACTCATGATTTAGAGTTGGTTATTGTAGTCCATGCTCTTAAGATATGGTGGCACTATTTATTGGGTAAACCATTTGAATTAAAAATTTATCACCAGATTTTGAGATACGTTTTTACTCAACCCTTATTAAATGCTAGATAACAAATATGGATATAATTTTTGGTCGAATATGATTTCGGGATTGAATATATAAAAAGTAAATAAAATAAACTAGTTGATTCACTTAGCTGAAGGAGACACATAGTTACCTTAACACGATGCCAGTATGGGCTAAAGGAAAAAATTAAAGAGTTGCAAAAAATGATGAATTTTGTAACAAATTTGTATTAAGATCGAGCAAGGACCGAATCGATATATGGATTTAAAGGTTAAGTAGGATCTGGTGTACTTCATAGAATGTATAATAGTACCCAATAATGATGTGACAAAAATAATGATGTTGCAAGAAGCACATTGTGCTCTATACTCTGCTCATCCGGGAGTGGTGAAAATGAGAGAAAATTTAAAGGACTTTTACTAGCCAAGAATGAAAAAATATGTGGTTCATTTTGTTGCAAAGTATCCGGAAAAATTAAGGCCAAGCATCAACATCTTATGGGACAACTACACTTATTTGATATTCTAGAACAAAAATGACAAGTAATTTCCATGGATTTTATAGTAGGTCTTTCCAAAACATGATATCAACATGATGCAATTTTTGTTGTAGTGGATAAATTAACTAAGGTGGTGTATTTTATACCTGGTAATGTTCATGACAATACCCCTACTATAGCACAAAATTTTGCTCGAGAAATTTTGAGGTTGCATGGATTCCTTGAAATAATTATCTTTGATAGGGATTCAAGGTTTACTTATGAATTTTGGTAAGCTTTGAACCGAGTATGGGACACAAAGCTTAACATCAACACAACTTATCATCCTGAGACAAATGGGCATACCGAGAGGGTCAATCAAGTGCTAGAAGATATGCTACCAATGTATTATATGGACCACCAAAGTAAGTGGGAAGATTATATCTTCCTAGTGGAATTTTCTTATAATAATAGCTAGCATACCACGTTGGGCATGGCTCCTTTTGAAGCTCTATATGGGTGAAAGTGTAGAACACCGTTGATGTGGGATAGCCTAGACGATCGAGAAATAATCGGTCTTGATATTGTGAAAATAATGGAGTTCCAATTAAAATAAATCCACCAGCGACTTCGAGAAGCTATATATCATCAGAAGAGCTATGTTGACTTAAAATGAACTCCGTGAGAGTTTTTTGTTGGTGATAAATTTTTCTTAAGATTCAAACCTACCAAAAGCTCCATTAGTTCCACAAAAATTAGCCCCAGATTCATAGGTCCATTTGAGATTATTGCCAAACTTAGTCCTATTGCATATAATCTAGATTTTCCACCTAATTTACCCAAGATCCACAGTACTTTCCATGTGTCCCTCCTTCACAAATATGTGGTTGACCCATATCATATACTGGATGTTTCTCATTTATAGACATCAGACCCGTAACTCATGGAGGTTTGACCCAACATAATACTGGGATATAGAACTAAATAGTTAAGTAAAAGGCTAGTAGACCAATGTAGAGTCTAGTGGGATCTCTCCTCCAAAAAGAATGCCACATGGGAAGATGTGGTAGAAATGAAAAGACATTTTTATTTCCTACTTGATGACTAATATCTATGTGAATATTTGAACATTTGATATATCAATATCTGTATATATTTTGGATTTATGATACATATATGTTGTTGTAATACATGCATGATGTATGGTCGATTATTTATGTTCAATTATCTTCAAATCTGTAAAATATTTTGGCTAACATAGGGACTATATTAAATTTTGGTGGGGGAGAATGTAACATCCCCACTATTTTATTACTAACTTGCTAGAAGAATGTGATACTACTGAAAGTGTTTATGAGTGCAAGTGCAGGTTTCCACTTCATAGCAAGCGAGTTGGTTGAAAAAAACTCCCACCTCTGGCGGAGATCGTGGTTGTGAGTGTCAAGCAATGTGGGATGTGATGTCGTGCTTAATGCACCTTGGCCCATCGATACATGGAAGCCCACTAAAATATTTTATATAGGTCATTCTTCCTGCTGTTGCATTTTGTGTATATGTTTGATTGTATTGCATAATTTTCTTTTACTAAGTAAAATTGATTTTATGTGGTGTTTTTATTTAAAGGAAATTATTATGTATATATTTATTTATTTAATTGTAAATATTAACATAAAATATCATATAAGAAATTAAAGCAAAATTTAAAAAAAATTAAATAATAACAAAAATAACATAAAAATAAAATAATAAAATAATATTTATATGGAAGCCTTTCCATTCATCGAAGGAATGAAGACACCACCACTTGGTAGTGAAGTGAGTAATCTATTGCATGCTAAGTTATTAGGTGTCACCATGGAAATCCCATATGTTTTCTATAAAACCAAGGGAAGAGGTTTTGAATAGGCATTGGAAAAAAAATTACGAAAATTCTAATATATGTGTTGTTGGGCGAATTGAGACGATTGTGCTCTCTTTATATCTATGATTGATTGGCGTCAAGATGGATTTCGACATAGACTGAAATCAAGTGAGTAATTAAAATCATATTTCTTTGTTGTGAAGAGTGTGGTAGATATAAATTTAGAAAATAAAAGGAAATGATAAGTTTCTTTAAACTACTTATGTACATGGTTAATGATTGCATATTGAAGTACGTTTTTTGTTGTGTTAAAGGAAAAATTACTTGAATCTTTGGATATGTAATTTTATATTAGTAAACCAGACCAATTTTAGTATTTATATATGCTGGTTTTTAAAAAATATGTGGTGTTAACATAATGAAAGCATTAAACGAAGTTGGTAGACTATGCTTTTTACTTAATTGTAAATTTTGAAATAGAATTCATTCAAAAGTAGATTTCGTGTATCTAGAATGTTTGTTGCATACTGTCTTCATATAGTTGAATGCATTCATTTAGGGGCCAATATGACCCATTAAGCTCCCATCTTCATAAATATTCGTCATTTGGAAGCAAAAGAAGGTAGTGTTGGTTCGATAGCTAGCTGAGATAGTAGAAAACTTCATTGAAGAGGCCAAGCAGGCTAGGTAAAACATACCGCCTAATGGGAATTATAAATTCATTGATGTGCTAGAGCTAAATATTTTTTATGTAAAGAAATAATATAGCTTTATATAACATCTTATTTTAAAGAACAATGGTAGCTTCAGTGGTGAAAATTATAAAACTATTATGTCTTGTAACAACAAGACCTTTTAGTGTACAAAATTTAAAAATTGAAAATCTTTTTTTAATGTATTAAGAAAGCATTATGATCATTTGCTTTGTTGATTTAATGTTTTAAGAGCTTAAATTTAAAATTATTAATCTCACTACCTTGTTTTATTTGACGTATACAACTATGGATACGTATGGCTTGGTACGTGTTGATTTCGAATATGAGTGATTTGATTTTGTTAACGCACTACTGCAAATTTGTAGAATTTTGAAAATGCTTAGTAAGTAGTAGTTCATTATAAACACATTGTCATCCGATAATATATGGAAACATGATAGCCTCTTAGAAACAATGAGAATTAGGTTTTAAAACCTTTCCTTTTAGCAAGTGTCTGGAGGTCTTTTATCTCCTATAAGGATTTGTTGATCAAATATCGGTAGGAGGCTTTATTAAAACAAATATTTATTTATATTAAATAGGTTTCAAATGTCTTGAAGTAGTAAATAATTTTGTTGAAGCCTCATATTGATTAACATGCCACGATGTGAAAACTTGTTACCTTGAAAATTGTCCTAGCTTGTTAATGCTGGTTGGAAAACAAAGGTAAGAAAGTTTAATATAAACATTAATTCAATGGTAATCTAAACTTATAAACTTAACCATGACAATAATGAGCAAAAGTTCATCGATAATGAAAGAAATATAAGTTCTCGTTAATATCGATTTCTTAAATGTGGATTGTAATTGGAAATGAAAGGTAAATTTATTGTATCGTATTTCTTCATGGTTATATAGTAGGATGTTCTTTTGACAGTCAATGTCTGAGCCAAAATTAGGCTATAAAATTAAGTTCGACAATACCAATGTAGCCGTAGTGAAGATTGAAAATAGAGTAAATAGTCCAATGAAACAATTTTTGGTATTTATTAAATATAAACCATTATTAAAATTTAGTAAGCCAAAAATGAAGGGTGTTGCTTTCTTCCAACGCGTAATTCCATGATAGGTTTTGTGACCAAAATTTTTAAAATTATATCATTGTTTTGGATAGATAGCTAGCCGATAATATAATTCGAGACTTGACTTGCATATAATATATATAGAGTAATGTTTAACCTTCTAGGTGTTGAAAAAAATCTCAAATATATTTTTATGACATGGTTGGTTAAGTATAGCTTTCATAGACTATAAAGTTACGGAGTATATAATTAATACTTTTGAACTTTCTCAAAATATAAAAATGGAACTTAGGTAAATGGCTTGAGAATAGTATCGTTGTTTATTTAAAAAAATATTAGGAGTTACTTTATAATGAGTAGGGGATGCTAAGCTAAACATATGCAATTATCTTAACTATATAGTAGGATTTACAATATCTAGTAGGTTTTATTTCTTATATTAAAATTTTATGCATTAAGCTTAGGATTTTTCAAATTTAACTATATTTACATTATTTTTTCTTGAAAAAGGTTAAAATTATGAAAATGTTTTTATGGATATATTAAAGCTTTTATTTTATAGAAATGGAAATATAAAAACAAATTAAAATATAGTTAAAAACAATTGTATCCCTACCTATCGAAATATTGAGAAAACCATTGGGTACACCCTCAAAAGCTATTTTTTTTCTTGAACCACAAGATGGTGGTCAGTCGAGGAGGATGGTATATTAAAGTAATGATCCCATCAAGAAGGATGGTATACTAAATTAATTATCCAATCGAGAAGGATGGTATACTAAATAGCACCATCGAGAAGGATGTCATATATCCAACTCCGACAGATCATAGAGGCGGTTGTTGTGATTTTGAGGATAATTATTCTCTAGTAGAGTATAAAAGAGGTCAGAGGATCTTCTGCTATGGGGAGTAATTAATGGTGGTATGGGATGTCATTCTAGGTTGTCGTACAATGTAGTACATGAGGGTTTTCATAAATTGTAACCCAGCTGTGAAATAGCCAATAGATACTCAAGACTAGGGAGCTAGATCTTGAGGTTGAAATGTCCAACGATATATGGTATGGGTAGCATTATCGTCAACTAGGTTACTTTATGAGATACCTGGTCCCAAAATCCAAAGTGTTTGTGGGCCCTGTAAGCATTCATAGAAGGATGCACTGCTATCAGGCTAGGCATAATATGCTAACTCTAACATGGGCTTAAAATCTTATTCAAAACAAAGATAAGATCAGTGGACTGTTAGAACAAAAATAGGATCATAGACAAATTTTCTCCATGCTAAGAGATGAGGAAAATATGCATCCACACTTCCAAGTGTTATGGCCCCTGGAAGGACAACCCTTACCGATAACCCATAACTCAAGCTAGGAGAAGGTGGGTTTCACAAATGGCAGTCTATTGCAGGAAGTTAGACGGTCCTAAGCACTTGTAATTTTGTTTGCAATGGTATAAGATCCTAGAGTGTGAATATGTATGCCTAAGTACTAATACCTAGTTGGATGTGCAATCATAAAAATTATGACATTCGTTATAGAATGAATAAATTTTTTTGAATTTGTGTTTTTAACAACCAGGTGAGTAGATCTGGGTTGTTACACTATTCAATTATTTCATTAAATTAATAACAATTATAGTAGATTTGTTTTTATCCAATTCTATAGTGTCACTCGGTAATTGTTCACGTATGTATAATAAAAATATATAATATAAAATAATAATATATAAATATATATAAATATAAATCAAGAATGATTTGTCTTTCAGTCTTTAGATGTGCCACTCGAAAATCATCCAAATGGCACTAAGTGCATGGTTTATCTTGTGTGTCATTGAATTTGTGTTTTTCCCACCTATATAAGGAGGAATAGTAGGATGTTGATGGACATCTCGGTGTGGCTCTTCAATTTCTTGGTGTTGGCTGTAATTTTTTTGGCTCTGCAATTCATGTTTTGGTTGATCTTTCTTCTCCTCTATACAACCGGATATTGCTAGGTCATTTTTTATCTTGATTTTTGTTATATTTACTTCAGATGAATGGTGGTATTGTTAGTCATTTCGTAATTCGGATGTTATGTATACTTTTGTTCGAATGTTTTTTATTTGTTTGAATGAGAATGTGAAAATTATCACAGTAAAATAGTATGGTAATTGGATGATAAGTAGTAATGAAAACTTGTGAAAACAATAAACTATTATATGAATAAGACCTTAAAAGTATATATACAAGCAAATAGGATATATATAGTGAATTGCTTTCTTGAGAGGTTGTGCATAAGTTTTATTGCATAAAGTAGTTGCATCCATACTGAACCATGCTGACCTAAAAGTGCCTTTGACCCTTACCTTTTCATCGCAACACGCATCTATTTTCGAACGGATGGAAGTGCACTGACAATGCCGAACATTACCTTTCTGCCGCAACATGCATCTATTTTTGGATGGATGGAAGTGCACTGACAATGCTAATTAGTGAGGATTACCTCAAGAAAGTAGTCGCTGAAATGTTATTTTTAATCAGTTTGGTATTAATAAAACATATTGAATACCATATCATGTTAAGTCATTTGTTGGGTGCATGATAAAGTCTCTCTAAAAAATTGTATAGTAGATATACGTAGATTGAATCTAAAGAGGATTCATGTGTTTATAAACTAAAGTATTCATCTCTGTAATGAATTAATAGGGTTGTACTATGGATATTATAGAACGAATAATAAAATTGGGAAATTTATTTTGTTTTAATTTGCTTGGATTTTATAGTTAAGAAGCATTTTAAGAGAAATAATTATACATTGTGTATTGGTGCTTAATGAGGTATTTCATAAGCTCTGGTCACTTGCGGAAAACAGTTGATGTGTTGGCAAATTTTAAAAATTTTCAATTTAAGACAAGTAGTTTTAGTATTCACATGTATATTACCTGATTGGGAGAAGCATCTTGATAAATAGAATATTAAACTTCAGTTGAACACGTCATAAGAACTCATCTAAAGTTTCCATTGTCTATAAATGTGGGCTTATCCTAAAACCTATATAGGAGTTCAATATAACATGAAATGAATATAAAGTTAGTAAAACTTGTCTCTAATCAATAATTTTAGACTTTGTTTAAATTAATAAGATAGAATGAATCAAGTAGACCTAAACATGTTTTTGGCTTCTTGGAAAGAAATTATACCGGAGGTAAAATTACTCCAAACCCGTGCCTGAATACATCTTTATGTGATGAACATTCATTAGTTTTTATATTACCTTAGATGAAAACTGTAGTGGAGAAAATTAAATATGCATGGATAAACTATATGATATATCTAGAGTGTTTTGGATAGAAATATGGTAAATGCCCTGTCATTTTAGTTTTTAAAATATAGCTTTTTCTCACTTTATGATTTATTATAAATTAGTTGGAAATCCCTTGTGAAATAAGCCTTAAACCTGGGCGCTAACAATATGAACAACCTTCAGGTTAAATACAATTTTGAACACATCACCCAAGGGAATTTTAGTTGAGCAATGCAAAACATCAAATCATTTGTTTAAATATTTCAATGAGACCCTGCACAAATTGAGAAAAATGTTTACCATAGATGGGTAGGAATATTAAAAAAAAATCATTCAACTGAAGCTTTGAAGATGAGTGGGTACTTTTTCCTAAGGGAAAATAGATTTTGAAATTTCAGCTTTGTCGATGCAGGGTAAAAACTTGATTCATGTGTATTTCAAACATTTTCTATAAATTTGTTGCCTTTGTAGCGCCAGCTTGGGAATTATCTTAAGGAAGTCTTTTTGAATCTATACCTTGTCATCAAAACTTTTAATGCATTCATTTGTCCACTCTTTAGAAAGAGGGATACATGTATGGAAGAGGTATATGAGTTTTGTTGCTCTATGTTTTTTAAAAATGATATGTTTATTTACAAATAATATAATAACCTTTAAAACCTCAATATGATATTACAAAATGTTTAATTGCAAGTCTCTTCAATTACATAATCGAGTAACTCCCATCTAAAAGGTGTTTAAACCAATGTGCTTGGGAAACAATTCAAAACTTAGAGAAAATTTTATTAAAATTAAAAAAAATAATATATATATATATATATATATATATATATATATATATATATATATATATATATATATATATATATATAACTTGATTAGAATATATTTCAATAGGGGTAAACTTCCTTTAGATTAACTAAGGGATGAGATTATACGGTTTTAAAGCGCATCAACATAGTAAACATAAATTTAGATAACAATCATTGTTTTTAATGATTGGATAAATGTTTGTATTCACCAAAAGTCTTGTGATAACATGATGAGATAGAAATTAATTTATGTATTTATATGCTTTAGATTATTATTTTTATGGTATAAGTCTCAATTGAATTGGAAGAGTAGTATGGACATGCATTAGTATTTTCTCTGAATTTATATAAAGTATAATATAGCATGAAGTTAAGTTCAAAAAGTAAAAGTATTTCTTAGTGTGGTTCAAATTTAATTCTTAATTTAGTTAGCTTATTATGAAGAAGACTTCTAGGGGAGACTATCATTGGTTTCATTACTGAAGAATATATTTAGTATTACTTTTTATGGAGTAAAGTCTACCAATGTTAAAAATATTTAGAAAATATTTAAGTAGAGAGCTTACTATATAGTTTTAATTATATGAATAAATATCCACTTGCATACCTCTTTTGAAAATGAAACTTAAACCTAAAAGTATATAAACCTAAGTTAAAACTATGAATAGAATGGTGTTATTACATGGAAACATCAAGTAGGACAGGAGAGTCCACTAAATAATTTGATAATTTGTCAAGATGGACAATTATCCACCCAGCATCGATGGACTGCAAGTGGCATCCATCATGAATCGACGATAGTCATTTTCTAGTAAACTTGCACAGGGCAAGTGACCCTTCTATGAAGAACAAGTAACAAATGGTAAAATGGGATGTCATTCTAGGCTATCAAATGAGTAGTATGATGAGGGTATCTCATGATCACAATTCAACTATGGAATTGCTAGCAGTAACTCGTCACTAGAAGTGCTAGTCTTCGGGGCTAGAAGGTCCAACATTGGGATGGAATGGGACATCTCATAGTCATTTGCAATATGAATTGGGATACTTGGATCCAAATCTAGATAAATCGGTGGACCTTAGTTGTGTCCATAAGTCAATGGACTACAACCAGGAACTAGGCATACTGATGCTATCCCTAGCATGGTTAAAATAAACAAAAGTAGAATCTAAGGATAAAGCACATGTTAAATAAGCCTATGTCCTCCATGCTACGGGGTGAGGAAACTATGCATCCATAATTCTAGGTATTATGGGCTCTAGAAGGATAATCCCTTGTCATGAACTCAGATCTCTTGTATGGAGAAGAAGGGGGTTCACTAAAATGACACATTTTGTAGTATTTGGTCAATCTCAACCATTCGAGAGATCATCTGTAGCGGTCACTATTCTCAGAGTGATTAAATTATGTCTATGTACTAATAAAATGTTGGGTGTACATTAGTTTAATTGAGTGTATTATCATGTTGATTCAAAAATTTTCTTTTGTGATTCTAAGGAGCAAGATTGGGACAACCAGACAAGTTATACCTAGGTTGTTATAGTTGGTATCAGAGTCTAGGTTACAAAAGCCTAAGTCATAAATTTGTGTTAGAAACTTTAAAAAATAATATAGCTCTTTTGCATCTAGGTCTAATGGTAGGGATATCCAAAAGAACTGCTACTACTCTACAAGAAGAGCTTGCAAAAAATTTGAGAAAGGGATTAATAAGACTTGTTAGGGAGTTAGACCGAGAGTAAGCAGTCAAAATATCTCATCGTCTCCTAAGAAAAGAAAAGGAACCTTGTAGCAGGAAATACTGCTCAAAAGGAAGACAATTTGGCTAAGATGATTCAGTTGATGTAGGAGCAACTAAATCAACAAAAAGAGCATATGGAAATGCAACGAGCTCAAATGAATGAGCACATGGAACAACAAAGAGCTCAGCTAACCCAACAATATAAAATCATAACCTAGCAACAAAAAGTATTGAGAATTTGACCAATAATAAGGAACCTAAGGAAAGATAGGATGATCTGCCTAAGGGGTCTACCAAAAGGAAAGTTGGTGCAAAGTTAAGCAAAGAAATAAGAAAATTGGATATTTCCAAATTTGATGGAAAATGTTATGGTGAGGTAATTGATAATTGGATATGTGAGGTCAATGGATACTTTGCTATTAAAACCATATCCTTTAAATATAAGATAGCTTGGGCAGTGGCTCATCTATCGGGACCTACAAGGGATTGGTGGACAACTTACAAGAAAACCAATCAAAAGGAGGCATCCGATGTACCCTGGGACGTATTCATAAAGAAATTCAAGGACATATTCCTCACTTGGTAATTTTATATAGAAAAATATACCGAGTTTACAAATTTACATCAAGATAATATGTCGGTCATAGAATATCACCAAAGGTTCATGCAATTGTTGAAATATGCACCTGAGTATGATAGAAGAGAAGAATTCAAGGTACAAAAATTTATCATGGGGTTACATCCTAGAATTGGATCACCAGTTGGTTTTATTAAGCCAAAATATTTATCAGAAGCCTTCGATTCAACGCGTTATGAGGAGGTGAGTCAAAAATACAAGAAAGCATACTACCAAAAAATGGAAAAATAAGATCCTATAAAACTAAGGAACACAGAACCAGCAATAGGGAAGGACCAATACATAAGACCCAAGGACGAGAGTTGATACAAATGTGATAATAGAGATAAGGATAAAGAGTGGAAAGATAAGAGGGACTTTTCAGACAAAACTGCATAGAAAACCATGAATCAAGACACAAGAAAGGAAACTACCAACCAGAACAAATATGGGAATAGTTGGAAGAGCAAAGTTTCTCCAAACAGGTGTTTCATATGTAGAGAAAAAGACCATTATGCTAGCCACTATCCATAGAGAGTTGATAAGAGGAAGGCAGCTAAGGAAATATCTTATAAAATCTATGCAGCTACAGGTAATCCTCCTCTCTCAGGACAAACTACACCATTTATTTTAAGAGGAAAAATAGGTGATAAGAATATTTGTATTTTAATTGATAGTGAAGCTACTATTAGTTTTATATCAACTAGTATTTTGATGGACATTTCAAGTATTTTGAGGGATATTTTGAAAAGACCTAGATTTATGGCAAATGGGTGGAAGGTCAAGTATGGGTCTGGTCAAATCTACTCAGTCAATCAAGTATTATAAGATATGTTGCAAATGTACTGCATGGATCACCAAAATAAATGGGAGGACTATCTCTTTCTGGTAGAATTTGCTTACAATAATAGTTACCATATCATGTTGGGCATAGGCTCCATTTGAAGCCTTATATAGGTGCAGGTGTAGAACACCTTTGACTTGGGATAATTTGGAAGATCGAGCAATGACCAAACCAGATACAGTGAAACAAAAGGAGGTACAACTAAAGGAAATACACCAATGACTCAAAGATGCCATAGACCACCAAAAGAGCTATGTTAATCTTAAGAGAGCACCTAGAGAATTTGTTGTTGGTGATAAAGTTTTCCTAAGAGTCAAAACCTAAAATTTCAATAAAGTCCATTGAACTCAGCCTTAGGTTTGTAGGACCATTTGAAATCATTAGTCCAATTGTCTATAAGTTGGTCCTACCATCCAATTTGTATAAGATCCGTGGTACTTTATATATGTCTCTACTTCGTAAATATATGGCTTATCCTTCACACGTATGGAATGTTCCCACTTGCCGATATCGAACCCCCAACACATTGAAGTCCATCCTATTTGAATCCTTAGTTTCAAAACAAAACAATTGAGGAAAGGAGAAATACATCAATGAAAGGTCCAGTGGGACCACTACTCTGACAAAAATACCACATGGAAATATGTGGTTATTATAAATAGAAAATTTCCATCTCTGTTTGAGAACTAATATATGTCTGAAAAATGATAGAAATATGTACATATGCATGTTTTTGTTTTGTAACACATGTTTTTATTTTTACTTATGGTTACTTATGGAAAGAACATTTCTAATAATTGATATCATGGTGTTTAATGGTTAAGTAATAATGTGGTAATACATAATTTTAAATGTAAACACAGTGATTGTGTTTAATTATGGAGGGGGAGAATGTAACATTCCTTTATTTTTCTAATTGTCTGCTTCTAAATATTTTTAGAATAAGATACTGCTAATAAATTTTGTGAACGCAGGAGCAAGTTTTCATCAAGAAAAAAATAGTAGCTCCTGGTGCCCACCTTCAGGCGGAAAGGTTAAGGTTTGTCTGTACGAGGTAAGGTGGGATATGATACCAATGCTTAAAAGCACCACGGTTGTGAGTACATGGAAGCCCACTGAGATAATTCATATAGGGGCATGTTATTTTTCGAATACATTTTGCAACTGTTTGTTTGATGCATTGATTTGTTTAATTCATATTTGTGTTTGAAGAATTTAATTATTAAATGTATATATATATATATTTATCAATATTAAGAATAACATAATATATAGTAAATTGTATTAATACACGTATGTATATTAAAAATGTATATAATATAAAATAATAATAATATAAAAATATATAAATATAAATCAAGAATTACTTGTCTTTCAATCTTTGGATGTGCTACTCGGTAATCATCCAAATGGTACTAAGTGCATGATTGAGCTTACGTGTCGTTGAATATATATTTTTCACACCTATATAAGGAGGAATAGTAGGATGCTGACAGACATCTCGGTGTGGCTCTTCAATTTATTGGTGTTAGTTGTAATTTGTTTGGCTCTACAATTCATGTTTTGGTTGATACTTATTCTCCTCTATACAACCGAATATTGCCAGGTCATTTTTGATCTTTATTTTTGTTAGATTTACTTTAGATGAATGGTGGTATTGTTAGGCATTTGGCAAGTTGGATGTTATGTATGCTTTTGTTCGAATGTTGTTCATTTGTTTGAATGACAATGTGAAAATTATCACAGTAAAACAGTATGGTAATTGGATGATAAGTAGTAATGAAAACTTGTGAAAATAGCAAACTATTTTCTGAATAAGACCTTAAAACTATATATATATATATATATATATATATATATATATATAAGCAAATAAGATATATAGTAGATTGCTTTCTTGAGAGGTTGTGCATAAGTTTACTTGCATAAAGTAGTTGCATCCATATTGAACCATGCTGACCCAAAAGTGCCTTCAACCCTTACCTTTCTACCGCAGCACATATCTATTATCGAATGGGTGGAAGTGCACTGATAATGTTGATTAGTGAGGATTGCCTAAAGAAAGTAACCATTGAAACGTTATTTTTAATCAGTTTGGTATTAATCAAGCATATTGAATACCATTTCATGTTAAGTTGTATGTTGGGTGGATGATAATGTCTCTCTAAAAAAATTTATAGTAGATATACGTAGATTGAATCTAAAGAGGATTCGTGTGTTTATAAACTAAAGTATTCATCTCTCTAATGAATTAATAGGGTTTTACTATGGACATTAGAGAACAAATAATAAAATTGAATTTTTTGTTTTGTTTTAATTTGCTTGGATTTTATAGTTAAGAATCATTTTAAGAGAAATAATTATACATTGTATGTTGATGCTTAATGAGGTATTTCATCAGCTCTGGTCGCTTGCAAAAATAGTTGACATGTTGGTATAATTTTATACATTTTTCAATTAAGACAAGCAATTTTAGTATTCACCTATATATTACCTGATTGGGAGAAGTGTCTTGATAAATATAATATTAAACTTCAATTGAACACATCATAAGAACTCATCTAAAGTTTCCCTTGTATAAAAATGCAGGGTTATCTTAAAACCTATGTAGGAGTTCAATATAATAGGATATGAATATAAATTTAGTAACACTTGTCTCTAATCAATAATTTTAGACTTTGTTTAAATTAATAAGATAGAATTAATCAAGTAGACCTAAACATGTTTTCAGCTGCTTGGAAAGAAATTATACCAGAGGTAAAATTACTCTAAACCCGCACATGAATACATCTTTCTGTGATGAACGTTTATTAGTTTTTATATTACCTTAGATGAAAACTATAGTGGAGAAAATTAAATATGCATGGATAAACTATATGATATATCTAGAGTGTTTTGGATAGAAATATGTTTAAGGCCTTGTCATTTTAGTTTTTAAAATATAGCTCTGTCTCGCTTTATGATTTATTGTAAATTAGTTGGAAATTCCTTGTGAAATAAGCCTTAAACCTGGGTGTTGATAGTATGAACAACCTTCAAGTTAAATATAATTTTGAACTCATCACCTGAGGGAATTTTAGTTGAGTAATGCGAAACATCAAATCATTCGTTTAAATCTATCAATGACGAGACCCTACGCAAATCGAGCAAAATGGTGAATGACATAATAGTTTTTAATAGTTTACCATAGATGGGCAGGAATATTTAAAAAAATAATTATTCAACTGAAGCTTCGAATACGAGTGGGTACTTTGTCCTAAGGGAAAATAGATTTTGAAATTTTAGCTTTGCTGACGTAGGGCAAAAACTTGAATCATGTGTATTTCGAACATTTTTTGTAAATTTTTTGCCTTTGTAGCGTTAACTTGGGAATTATCTCAAGGAAGTCTTTTTGACTCGGGACCTTGTCATAAAAAATTTTAATGCATTCATTTGACCACTCTTTATAGAGAGGGATACATGTATGGAAGAGGTATATGAGTTTTGTTGTTGTGTGTTTTTTAAAAATAATATATTTATTTAAAAATAAAATAATAACCTTTAAAACCTCAATATGATATTACAAAATGTTTATTTGCAAGTCTCTTCGGTTAGATTGTCGAGTAACACCCATCTAAAATATCTTTAAACCAACGTGCTTGGGAGACAATTCAAAACTTAGAGAAACTTTTGTTAGAATTTTAAAATATATATATATATATATATATATATATATATATAACTTGATTAGAAGATATTTCAAGAAGGGTTAAACTTCCCTTAGATTAGCTAAGGGATGAGATTATACAGTTCTAAAGTGCGTCAACATAGTAAACGTAAATTTAGATAACAATAATTGTTTTTAATAATTGGATAAATGTTTGTATTCACCAAAAGTCTCGTGATAACATGATGAGATAGAAAGTCATTTACGTATTTAGATGCTTTAGATTATTATTTTTATGGTATAAGTCTCCATTGACTTGGAAGAGTAGTATGGATGTGCAATAGTATTTTATCTAACTTTATATAAAGTATAATATAGCACGAAGTTAAGTTCGAAAAGTAAAAGTGTTTCTTAGTGTGGTTCAAATTTAATTCTTAGTTTAGTTAGCATATTATGAAGAAGACTTCTAGGGGATACTATCATTGGTTTCATTACTGTTAAATGAAGAATATATTTAGTATTACTTTTTATGGAGTAAATTTTATCAATGTTAAAAATATTTAAAAAATATTTAAGTAGAGAGCTTACTATATAATTTTAATCATATGACTAAATATCCACTTGCATACCTCTTTTGGAAATGAAACTTAAACCCACAAGTATATAAACCTAAGTTAAAACTATGAAGAGAATGGTGTTATTACATGGAAACATCAAGCAGGACTAGATATTCCACTAAATAATTTGATAATTCATCAATATAGATAATTATCCACCCAGCACTGATGGACTGCAAGTTGTAGCCATCGTGAATCGACAATAGCCATTTTCTAGCAAACTTGCATAGGGTAAGTGGCCCTTCTACTAATAATGAGTAAAAAATGGTGAAATAGTACATCATTCCAGGCTATCAAACGAGTACTACAATTATGGGATCTCACAATCACATTTCAAATACGGACTTGCTAGCAGTAATCCATCACTAGAAGTGCTAGTCTTCAGGGATAGAATATCCAAAATTGGTATGGAATGGGACATATTATCGTTAGTTGCAACATGACTTGGGATATATGGATTTAAATCCAAAGAAATTGGTGGGCCCTAGTTGTATCCATAATTCAATGGACACAACCAGGAACTAGGTATACTAACGCTATCCCTAACATGATTAAAATAAACAAAAGTAGAAGCTAGGGATAGATCACAGATCAAAGAAATCTATGTCCTCTATGCTACGGGATGGGAAAACTATGTGTCCACCCTTCTAGGTATTATGGACCCTAGAAGGACAACCCATTGCCGTGAACTTAGATATCTAGTATGGAGAAGAAGGGGGTTCACTAAAATGGCACCTTTTGTAGGATTTTTCCAATATCGACCACTTGAGAGATCGTCTGTAGTGGTCACTAATATCAGAGCAAGTAAATTATAGCTATGTACTAATAAAATGTTGGTTATGCATTAGTTTAACTATGAGTATATTATCATGTTGATTCAAAAAAATTCTTTTATTATTCCAGGGAGCAATATTGGGATGGACAACTAGGCAAGTTATACATGGGTTGTTACAAAAGTAAGAGGTATTTATCACAATATTTTTTGAGTAGCATTCCAAGGAGTTTTAGGGTTTTATAATTACCCCTAGTATATGAATAAACCTGCTACCACTATTGGTTTATCATGAATCAATAGTCAATTGTAGTACATTGGTCATTTAGAGGATATGTGTATGAGCAAAAAGTAGTATCAATCTAGAAATTTTGGTAAGCATCATAACACTTCCCCTAATATCAATAGTTTTAGACATCGTCTTATTTCTTTCTTAAATTACATGGATTCACATCCACTTAACACCTCTCATACTTCCTTTTCTCTTTCCAATAACCTTCCTCCTATCACTCCTCTTGCTACCCCTTAAATCAGTAATCCTATTTTTTATCCTATTGATAATGGTTTGTGTGTCTATCTTGAGAATGGATAAACTATGGTTTCTTCCATTGTAAAGTCCTTAACTGACATCCAATACATCCTAAAAACATTCTCTAATACGCATCCCCTTATCCATGGGTCTCAACAAATTAATGAGCAAAATCATTCATTAGGCACCAAATACAAGGAATATTATCATTATTCCATAACTGCCATCTAGTCACAATCCTTCAATTTCCTATGGAAGTCACTTATCTCCCTACGCTACCCAAGTAATCCTCTAGGTATGGATTATTACGACTTATACTTTAAGGGTGATTCTAAAATTGACCTCATGATGTTGTTCCACACATCCACATGCCCACCTTTAAGGGTGCCAATCTACATTGATGGTTGGCCAAGATGGATAACATTATCTATTTTTAACATGTTTCTAAAGGAGGTCATATCACATTAACAACTACTAAGTTAGGAACTGTTGTGACCATTTCACAATGACCCCAAAATTGGTAACCCACCTTAATTTTTGTGATTTTGAGAGATTTTTATGTATCCAATTTTGCTCGCATCAAGGTCTTTGAAAATTTGCTTTCACTTTGGAATTGTTGACATCTTTGCATTTTGAAGGTTTGAATGTAGTTGCAATACTTCAAACTGAATGTTTTGATTATTTACATCTTAATTGCATTATTTCAAATCAAATAATTTGATTAAAATCAGTTTCAAAGGTTTAAATGATTAATTTTCATTCAAATAATTAACTTTAATTTTAGGGTTAACCCTAAAATTAATGCAAAATTGAAATGGACATATCTTGAGCTAGACAACTCTGTTTGATCTCATTCAAAACTTGGTAAAAATATATGGATTTTCTCTTTCTAATGGTACCAAACTTACAAGATTTCAAATGTCAATTTCACTAAAAAATAGCAGTTTAATTTAGCAATTTGGGAACTTTAAAATATCATATCTCATAAACCATAATAAATATTTGGATGATCTCAATAATTTTGAGCACCCTTTTGGCATATTTATATAAATTTAAATGTTCATTAAAATATGAGAACTTTGAAATAATTTTGGAAAAAAATAAAGTTACCAAAGAATGAATAACAATAAGTAAAGTTTGGTTTTGTTTTAATATTATGATTATTATATCATTATGCATGTAATACAAGGGCAAGGGTTGAAGAATATTGTTATAAAATTCGTTCCCAAAACTATGATGAAATGGAATAACTAAACTTTTTAAATTATAAATAATTCATTGAGATTCATGGAAAGGGTCGGACAGGTTGAGAAGAAAAGAGGGATTGGAAGAAAGTTAAGGTGCAAATTTGAGTTGTACATAGGGTTACAAATTTCGGAAGCATAGGGATTTTTGGAAAGCACTTATTGTAAGATCCATGAAGTGTATGTCAAATTATTTTATTAAAACAAGCATGAATATGGTGTTTTAATTTGAAGAATAAATTTGATATATTTATTTTCCTTTAAAGTTCTATAAAAGATAGCACTAGGTTTATTGCAGGATTGTGTTGAATCTGGTTTGCATAGACTTAGTTTTAATTCTTAAAGTTTCTGTTCATTTACTTTGTAGCATGTAACCTACTGTCCAAATTTTAATTTTATTCTTTATCTTAATCTTTTGATTTTATTTCAACTTTAATGTTTTGAGATCTAAATCTAGTTCGATATTATAAAGTTATAAATGTTATAACTAGGTTTCATATTTATTTATTATCTAAATATTTTATGAATATTTGGAAAAATAAATATTATATTAGATAGAAGGTTTATACCCTATTTCAGAAATTATATAATTATAAATTTTATGATTAGGGTTGAATTTTATGTCATGTGAATTTACGTAAATGCATTTTGAGAAATTAACTATAAGACATCTTATGAACCATAAAGCTATATTATAAAGTTGAAACTTTATAATAGGTTTAATATTTATTCATCCTTCAAATAATTTCATTAATTTATATTTGAAAAAATAAATATAAGATCAATTTGATATTTTATAAACCCTATTGCTATATATTTTATAAACCCTATTGCTATATTTTAAAGTTCAAATAATTTCATTAATTTATATTTGACAAAATAAATATAAGATCAATTTGATATTTTATAAACCCTATTGCTATATTTTATAAACTCTATTGCTATACTTTAAATTTCAAATATTTTTATTAATTTATATTTGGAATAATAAATATATATTAATTTGAAAGTTTATTTAGAACCCTAATTCAATAATTATAGAGTTGTAAACTTTATAATTAGGGTCCAAAGTTTATTTTACCATCCTTGTTATGGAAATTTTATTTGGGAAATAAACTTCAATTTAGTTAAGTTGTTCAAATTGATTTATAAAGAGTTTAATATAAAATTTTGAACGCTACTTAGCATGAAATTTACATTGAGATCATAATTAAATTTGCATAGCTTAAAGGTCAAGTCGGAAATCAAATTTAATTATGAATTTTTAATTTTAGAAAAGAACTTTTAGGATAGATAGAATATAATGATGTCAAGTCAAAACACCTAAAATCCAGGTCCATTGTTATCAGTTACTTGCATACCATGGAGGTAGTTTGAGCACTTATTTTAATACATTTTCATGATACTTAAACATATTAAGTGAAAGAACCTTGGAGAAATAATATTTTCTTTGCAAGACAGGATTTAAATCCTAACTGTAGGATGATTTTATAATTGGACAAAATCATACCTCAACGGAATTGGTGCTAGGAGGGCCTAAAAGGTAATATTTTTAATTTTCAGCATTTGAAGTTGTTCAAATTAGTTATTTAAAAATAAAATTGAATTTTTTTATTTATGTTGCATTAATGTTAATCTGTCATAAATTCAAAATTAGGTTATGATTCAATTTTTGTAAATTTTTCATACATAGCCTTGCATATTGAAACCGGTTCAATGGCAAAAAATGATTTACCCCATTATAAGCATGATGAAACAATTACGGCTGAGGAACATGTTCAGGCATATAAAAACATTATGTTTCACTTTTAAATTGTGCATGAAAATGTTATCTGTAGAATGTTTCCATACACATTGGATGAATTTGTTCATAATTGGTTTATTAATTTACCTACAGGTTCTACCATTTCTTAGAATCAAGTAGAAACAACGTTTCTTGATCATTTTGGAAAATTGGTTGACACAAATATGTTATCAAATCAATTTGCCTCTATTTGTAAAAAGCCTAATGAATCCATGAGTCAGTTTAATGATAGATTTTATAAGTTATATATTGAAATAGACACACATTTTATCATTTCATAAGAAGAAGTTATTCAAAAAAACTTGGAAGCTTTAGATCCTTTTACTGTTAAGTGTCTAGAAAAGCTTCTTAAAGATCTATCCTTGTCTAATACCTATGGTGGGGCAATAGTTGTAGAACAATGGTTGATTTTAGGAGGAGTTTATGTGGGTAAATTATCATTACTTAACCCTAAGGTTTCAAATCAATTACCACCTATGAGTCATGATACACATTTTTTGACACCCTTAGATAAAATGATGCTCAATGTAAATAATCAATGTGATGAAATTGAATGTCCTAGTTTTATAACCACTTTTGATATTATCCAAGAGGAGGTGCAAGTTTCAAAGTCAATATCCACCAATGAGGATTGTGATAATCAATCTTATCAAAATGTAGAAATGCATGAGTCTTCAGATATTGGAGGAGTTATAGATCTAACTAGCTTTGAAACATATGATAGAATAGAATCTTATATAGAGTTGAATAAAAAAATTAAAGCTCCAAAATTGAAAATTTCTAGATGTAATGTCATTATGACTGATCATAGAAGTTTGTTACTTGAGGAAGATGAATTTTTTATTGAAGATAATTTTTTTGAAAGTGATGAAAGTGAATTTGAAAAGCATTTGATTATTGAGTTTAAAGAATGTGAAGAAGTAGTTGAACATCATACCCTAATTTTAGAAGATGATTATTGTTGGTAGAAAAATTAGGAGGATTTTTCCTCTCTTTCTAATGAAGTACTCACTTCACCTAAAATACAAGACAAGTTACAAAGGTTAGTTCTACAACTTAAAAGAAACATTGATCAAGTATAGGGACAAATGCACCAAGATGCATATCTTGATAAGTTTATAAATCATCTTCATGGAATAAATATTGAAGATACTAAAAGTGATATTATTTTAGATAGTGAAAGGTTCGTAGAGTGGACTAGTTTTGAAACATATGATAAATCAAGACCTTCCATAAATTTGGATGAATTTGTTGAAAATGATGATCAAAACCTTCAGTATCCTCAAAATAATGATCAAGAAGAAATGAAATAAGGGATGCAATCTCATCAAATATTTCAGGAAGATAATTATTATAATGGTTGGGGAAGATATGAGGAATTATTTATTTCTAATTATCCTACTAATAAATTTTCCATTTCACTTGATATGCAAGATGTTGAAACCTCTATCTTGCGTGAAGATCTGGCAATTTCTATTCAACTAGAAAATGACATGTCAATTTCAGAAATAGAGAGGGTTCCAAGATTTGATCATTTTGAACATGAGTTTGTGGAACATCTTGTTGAAATAGAAAAAAAATGGTAAAATTTTCTTATGATTCATCTGTTTTAGATGAAGAAGAGGTCATTGATGAAGTAATATGAAATGATGATGATGATGATAGAGATCGTGAAGAAAAATAAAATACTACAATTACTCATCAAGTAATGGTAAATGAAAGTGTACAAAAGGTAGAATCTTATTTTTTGTATTCAAACATTCAAGAATTAGGTAAAAATTACATAATCATTTATTGGATTCAGATGTTATTTATGATGAAATGTCATTGGAGATTGATGAAGAACTAAAGTGGATTCCTATTCACAATACAAATGAAATTGCTTTGTTAAATGAAAGAGAAAGAAATATGCTTGAGTTATTGAATAAAGTTCATCAATAGCTAACAATTCAGTCTAAGATACAAGATTTTAGCGATTCTCATTTTGTATATATCCTAGATTCTTGTAAATTGTTGCATAAGAATGATTGGTCTAAAAACATGAATGATGATGACTTTGCTTTAAAATTTTCAAAAATAGCCTCCTATTTGAAGGAAATCCTATATGCTTGTGAAATTGAAAACTTAAGTCAAAGTGAAAAATTAGATTTTGAAAGTTACACCTCATTGAATAAGCAAAAGATAGTTGAAAATCATGTATTCACTTGTGAGTTTAATGAGTCAAATATTAAATATAGAATTGTTGATAAACTTGAACTAAATTGGTGGAATGTGAAAGGAAAAATGAAATTTGTTATATTATTTGACCTGATCTTCTTTTGGTTGGATTTATGTAAAACTTGGCATGCATATAATGATATATGTCTTTTACAGTGTGCTAATCATGTTTGGGATCCAAGAAAATGATAGCATAAATTTGGCATCATCTTGTATATAGTGTATATTTTTGTAAATAGCTTTTCAGATTTTTATGTTTTTGTGTTTTCATTTTATTTTGTACATAATTTGTTGTTTCGTGAAATTTTGTTATTTGTTTGTTTGTTGATGTTTTGTTTTTTGTGAAATCATTAGATATGTTTCCATTGTTGTTTTTCAATAATACTGGCTTGTGCCACAGTTTTGGTTTCAAGTTGTCATGTTGTTGTTTGTGAGAGTTTTGGTATTGTCTCTTATTTTGAGGTAGTTGTGGTAGTTACAATAAACACTTGATGATTTTGTTTGGTATTTTTTCTTGTGTCATTTAGGACAAAATTGCCTATTTTGAAAACATTTGAAACTTTTTTTAAGTGAAAAACCCCTTGCGGGGCTGCCTTGGTTTGAGAGACCACGACTAGGGGGTTCTACACTATCAAAGTCACCTTGGAGTCACATCTGGCCTTGCCCGCAACAACATTATCAATTGGATTTTGGGTATCCAATTCAACATTTTGGTAGGGTTGATATTTGAACTTGGTTTTGCAGGCCAAACAAGGTGAATGGTTTCCTATTTTTGTCACATGCCCGTGCATTTAATTATCAACCCAGGGAGCTTCGTAAACTTGCGAAGAGTCGGAATTAGGTTACTACAATACCACCGGAGGTGAATCTGCTAATCCTACATTTTGGGGGGTGTTCTTGAAATGGTTGTCAATCATTCCCGCACTCCTCAATAAATTACGTAAGAAGAACATAATTAAATCTACAGAAATAAATCATGTACACATTCCTAAAAATAAATCTACTGCAAATACTGGAACTAGCAAACTAATGAACATTCTTATGAAAGCAATAAACTAATTAAAATAAATAAACAAAAAGGAAATGGGGAAGAAATACTGGCTTGGAGTGGGCCTGAGCTCCAAGCAGCTTCTTCCCGATCGAACACGCGCTTTAGAACTTCTGGAACTGTAATATATTTATCAACGTATTACAATCTATCTTCTGTAACTCTAAATGGATCTTTATTAATTATTTCTATATATTCCTCAGAACGATCTCTGTGTGTTTATATAACACACCCGTAGAACTTCTGTTAAAAAAGTGGTTACAATAGTCGATTCTTCCCGGACTAAATTAGAACAGTCTGGCGAATGCAATCGACGTCTGGCATTCTGTTTTGATGGCGACATGTTCATTTTGGTTCGTGCTTTGCCCGGCATCGTAAGACATTTTGATACATTGGTGCTATCTCCAATTTAGCTCGCATGATGCAGAGCTAGAACTGCACCAGCCGCTACCGTCCACGTCGTTCAAATCGGTCAACGGGAAAGAATCAGTGGCGCCTTCCTTATGAGGAAGGTACCTTGTTATCGCGATGCCTTCTGGTTGTAGGGAGGCGCTTGCCTTCTATTAGTGCCTTTCGACTGTGGGGAGGCGCTTGCCTTCTATTAGCGCCTTTCGACTTGGGGAGGCGCTTGCCTTCTGTGCCCTTCACTGGGAGGCGCTGTCTTTGGTTGGCGCCTTTCGATTGTGGAGGCGCTCGCATTTAGTTGGCGCCTTCACTTAGGGAGGCGCTCGTATTCTTGGCGCCTTTCGACCGTAGGGAGGCGCTCGTATTCACTGGCGCCTTCGACCAGGGAGGCGCTCATATTTGGTTTGGCACCTTTCGATTGTAGGGAGGCGCTTGTTCCCTTGGCGCCTTTCGGTTGCAGGGAGGCGCCTATGTTCTCTACATTGACCCCTGATGAAATAAAGTGCCAGGTCCATCAAAAGGACCTCGACCATTCCAAATCTAACTAAATCAACTGCAATTCCACAAAACATACTAAAAGCACACAAATTAGATAACACGCATAATTATATCAAATATCTATATAATCATTCATAAAAGTACGCAATCCTTATTATACAACCGCATATTGATCAAAGAAATATGTACAAAATATGAGCATTTCTGGTGCTCATCATCCCCCCACGCCTAACATATGCCATGCCCTCGTGGCATCCAAACTGTAGGTAGCCCTCTGACTTTTCATCGTCGCCATCTCTTGGAGGATTCGGCTGCCCCTGCGGCCCGAGTCTATCTTTTCATGCCGGCATTTGAAGGTGTGGTTCGCCTTTGCCTATGGGAAACTATGGCCGTCAATTGTCCCCTTCTTGTTCTAGCCGCTACTGGTGGTGGTCTAGCCAAGGTTGTTCCTGCCAATTGAAATGCAGCTTCGACAGCTTGCCGGAGGTCGACGTATGGAGGTCTGACCACTGTCAGAGGGATATCTAAGTTATCCCATCTAGAAGGCACTACTTGGGCCTTGTATAATCCAACCGCTTTAGGGGTAAGCCTCGCATTCTCCTTTGCAATTGTAGCGGCCTCCAATTGTGGGCCATATACTCCCCACCATTCCAAGTACCTCCTCATCATGGAAGGCCGCCCTCGGGATGAACCATAGATGTCCCAAAACTGGCTGTCTTCTGTCGGATTGACGCAGATGCCAGAATCTCCTTTTACCCTCGAGGATGCCTTCCTGGCCTCCTTGGCTGCTTTCATTTCATTGCACACTGCTCAAAATATTTTTGCCTTTCGACGAATAGCCGCATGTCCCATTCGTCCTCCTCTGACTCGACGAAGGTCACTTTCGCCTTCTCGTCGAGCCGTCCTGGGCCTCTTTGCCTTGGCCTCTACAGAAAATGTGGCGGCTCGAACCAGGGTCTCTTCTTTCTCCTTTGGGGACTTCTCTTTACTCCGAAGGATCGGCTGTGCCGCTATCTCCGGGGGTGATCCTTCGTTCTCCTGTCTTCCTGGTGTCGACCCCTCGTGCTCTTCTCCTTCTTCAGGCCCGGGGAGGTCCTCCTTATCCTCTCGGTCTTATCTCATTGCCGGAGACCTTCGTCCCGCTCTCGTGTCACTCAGGACAATGACAGGGGGCATCGTAGGACTTCTTTCCTTTTCACCCCTAAAAATAGAGGAATCCTCCCCGGCCTCCGGGCTGCTCTGTCGGGCGTCCGATCGAATCTCCCTCAAAGAGAATACTCATTCGGCGGATGTGGGAGAGTTCGTCGGCACTTCTTCTGCCCAAT
Source organism: Wollemia nobilis (assembly GCA_028583015.1). Taxonomy (NCBI): domain Eukaryota; kingdom Viridiplantae; phylum Streptophyta; class Pinopsida; order Araucariales; family Araucariaceae; genus Wollemia; species Wollemia nobilis. Next base: position 7,370,863 of record JAQPPZ010000456.1, read on the forward strand.
CAATCTGAGTGGATGCTTCCTGTCTTGCTGTTCCTCTATCCTGAAGCATTTGATTTTCCTCCTGCAACTCGCTGACCAAGCTGCTCGAGCTGAGCGATTTGTCTATCTCTTTCCTCCAATTCCCTTTTATGCTGGTTCCGGCAATCTTATAGAATTTGCTATGCCATCCAACAATCGGTTTGCCATTCGAGCGCCTCCTCCAAGGCCGCATCGATCCGGTCGTTACTCCCGAAAGTTCCTTCATTCCGTGGGCTCCGGTTCGTTAATTCTCAGAGGGTTTGGGTGGCAACGTCTATCTCTGGGTCACTTTGTCCTTCCTCTATCGAGAGGAATCACCGTAGACGTTTCCTCCCGGGGGATTGGTTCGTCCTCACCACCAGCGAGTGGCGCTCCTTCCTCCTCATACTCGGGCACCGGGGAATGCCCTCTGTCCTCTATGTCTTCGGGCACCGGTGATTGCTCTGCTCCTCCTAGAAAATAGGGCAATGCCAATTGCCCGATGTTTGTTATCTCCTCTGTAGGGGATGCTTCGTCTTGCCCTAATTCGGCAACCGCATTGTGTTGCTCTATTTGGCCGCCATCTCCCTCTACGTCGTGGTTCTGTCCTTGTGCTTCTGCGTGGTGGACCAATGCCGATATCAGCCCATGGTGGGCTAAGGCGGACGGTGCCCCTTTCTGGTACCGAGCCGCTTCATCTTTCAGAGCATTCGCTAGGTAGAAAGGTATATTTAATTTCCTCCCATGCACTAGGTGATTGAGGAAGTGCACATGATTAATGTGCAGATGGGTATACTTCCCCGTGCATGTGAAGAATCGAGCAATCTGCTCGAACATCTTTCGCATATTCATGGGGAGACTATTTTTGAGTAACCCCTCCCTCGTCTATCTCGCACATTTCCTCCTGGTAGTAGTATTTCGGCGTATAGTTTTAACACTCCGCCCTTGTATGTACATTCCCCCGTGAGAGGCAATCCAGTCGCCTGTGAGATGAACTCAGGGGTGACTGGAATTTCCACCCCTCGTACTTGGGCCGCATCGCCCCTCAAAGAGGCGATGAATTCTCTAGCTGCCTCCATGTCCTGGCCCTGACTGACCAGGGTGCAGTATTCGAGCCACCCCTCGGCTTCGAATTGGGTCTTCACTGCCCTCTGATCCCATCAGTATCACTGGGTTCATTCTTCTTGATCGCGTGGTTCTTGGACCTTCCTCCCATGGCGCCTTCTGTTGCTATATATTTTTTTGTCCTTCCTTCTTCAGGAAGGCGCCTTCTTATAGAAAATATGCCTAACCCTAGCAGTTATGGAAGATGCCCTATCATTGGCACGCGATTTCGGCTATGGGGGGATACGATCTCTATGACGACGGTATCTTTTTTGGTACTGCGTATTTATAAATAATTATATAAACGATTTGATTTAGTATGCGCGTACCTGATTCGTCGTTCCAATCATCATGGTAGCCGCTGATTTGCTGACTTGTGACACGAGGGAGGGGTATGGTCATTTGATGTCGCTCATTCGTGCGATGCTTCATTCCGCTCGAGGCATCCGATAGATGTAAATGTTGCACATGGGAGGCATTCTTTGGTACCTTTCCCATGTGGATGGTGTCCTTGTAGCGCCTTTCCGACGTTGTCGGTGCTCTTCTTCGAACGAATGCGCCTTTCGATGCTACGAGGTGCCTCTGATTGGTGGGAGGCGCTTTTGCCTGCATGCGTCTTCCCAATGTGGGAGGCGCCTCCTTCGGTTCGTGCCTTCCCGATGTTGGAAGGCGTTCGTCTTGATGAATGTGCCTTCCTGATGTTGGAAGGCGTATTCAGCTGGATGAATGTGCCTTCCTGATGTTGGAAGGCGTATTCGGCTTTTTTTTTTTTTGACTTGGTGCCTTCCCGCCATCGAAGGCGCCTACATATATTTTAATGGATGGAAGGTGTTGTCTTCCGATTTGGCGCCTTTCGATGCGTAAGGTGCCTTCTTCGATGGCACCTTTCGTGCATAAGGCACCTTCTTGACTTGCCTTGAGGTTGGGGGCCTTTTGGTTAAGGCGCCTTCTTGTGCTGTGAGTAAGGCGCCTTCTTCTCGACTTGGGCCTTTGTGATAAGGCCTTCTTCCGACTTGGCCCTTCGATGCGTAAGGCGCCTTCTTCTGATGGCGATTTGACTGGAAAAAGGGTGATCAAGCCTTCCCAATTTTTCCTTCATGCTGCCCAGCTTCTACCTACGAGCCAGTGTCGGAATGCTGAGTCGAATCAGGCCCGGTTTCCCAGATACCTATCCCTCGTGCCGTCAGGTCCTCCACCTACAAAAAGCAACCAAAAAAGAAAGGAAAATAAAGGCAGTTAGACGCGTTCCGTGCCTGTTAGGCCCCGGATTAGGATGCCTCGAGCTTGCATGCGGGCGTCGTCCCTGCAAAAACACACATTACAAAAAAAACTATATTAACTAAAAATTTGGGTGAGCACTTTCATGCCCACCATTTCACCCGTGAGAGTTCGGTCCAGATCTAGCAAGATGGGGTCTCCCCCACGCCTACTCTGGATTCCACCCGTAACGTTTCGGATGTATTATAGGGGCGTAGTTGGTGGCCATTGACCGTGAACATGGTGTTGCTACCGTCAATTGTCTTAACGTGCACCGCCCCATTCCTAATGAGCTCTGCCACCTCATACGGCCCCATCCACCTCTCCATAAGTTTGCCCTTCCTTTCCTGGAACCGAGAATCATACAACCAGTACCCATTCCCCTACCTGGAACTTCTTCACTTGATGTGGTTATCATGCCACTTCTTTCTCTCGCTTCGTATAATCTCTGTCCTCTCGCAAAGCATCCAATCGGATTTCGTCCAACTGATCTAGCTAGTGAATCCTCTATTTTTGAGCTTCGTCCAAGCTCAAATTTAATTCTGAAGCCGTCCTCGGAGTTTTGATTTCGAACTCGATGGGCATCATCGCATTTTTTCCATAGACCAGTTGGAAAGGTGTGCATCCTGTGGTGGATTTCCACGTGGTGTTGTATGCCCAAACTACCTCCGGCAACCGTGTGGCCCAATATTTCTTGTGTTGCTGCACGGTTTTGGTCAGGATGTTTTCTATCTCCCTGTTTGTCACTTCTACTTGCCCGTTCGCCTACGGATGGTAGGGCATGGTTTTATTGTGCCAAACTCTATACCGCTCCATCAGCTCCTCAATCAATTTGGAGGTGAATTGGGGCCCTTGGTCTATTGTTATCTCCCGAGGAACCCCAAATCATGTGAAAATATGGGCAAATAAGAAATCGGCGACCGTTCTTTCCTTTGAGTCCCTTAATGCCTGCACTTCCACCCATTTGGTGACGTAATCCGTGCAGACCATAATAAACCTCCTTCCCATCGAAGGTGGATTAAATGGTCCCACGAAGTCCATGCCCCATTTATCGAAAGGTTCCAGGTGTACCTGGGGCTGCAGGGGCATTTCATCTCGGTGGGTTGGTCTACCCATCCTCTGGCACTCATCACACTTGCCGGTATACGCCGCCGCGTCCTTGAACAGAGTGGGCCAAAAATACCCATCCTACAAGATTTTGTAGGCAGTTCATTTCCCTGCAAAGTGTCCTCCGCATGGCTCATCGTGACATGCCTTGAGCACTTCTGAAAACTCCTGTTCTCGCTACGCATCTTCTTATAATTTGGTCCCATCCTATTTTAAATAGGACACCATCCATCCAAAGGAATGATGCGCTCTTCTCTATGACCGCCGCTTTTCTCGATAGGAGAGAGCAGGTGAGGTCCTTCCGATGGCCAAGTAATTGGCTATGTCTCGCATACCACGGAGTTTGTTCACTAATAGCGAATAGATGTTCATCCGAAAACTGATCTTCCACTGCTTGATGATCTACTGGTATCAATCTGGACAAAAAATCCACCACGACGTTGTCCTTGCCCAGTTTATCGACTATAGTGATGTCGAATTCCCGCAATAGCAACAGCCATCCGATAATTCTGCCACCAATGGCCGGCTTGCTCATCGATACCTGATAGCCGCGTGGTCCGTATGGATGAAGACCTTGTATCCCATTATATAGTGGCAGAATTTGTTTATTGCATGGACAACTACGAGGAATTCTTTTTCTGTCACTGTATAGTTGAGCTCTGCTCCCGCCAAGTTTTTACTGACATAATAGATGGCATAAAATTCTTCGCCGTCTTTCTGCCCGAGGACTGCTCCGATCGCACCGTTAGATGCATCATAGTAAATATGGAACGGTATGGCCCAATTCGGTCCTCTCAAGACCGATGCAGATATCAATTTTTCTTTCAACAATTGGAACGCTTCTTCGCAATCTCCCATCCAATTGAACTCTACGTCCTTAGAAAGTAGGGTGTGCAGTGGTTTGGCAATCTTACTAAATTTGGCGATAAATCGTCGGTAGTACCCGACTGATCCAAGGAAACTTCTTACCTCCTTCTACGTTCTGGGGCTAGGTAGGTCTCTCGATGACCTCGATCTTCCTCTTGTCTACTTTTATTCCTTCCGCAGAGAGGTGGTGTCCCAACACGATGCCTTCCTCGCATCATCATAAAACATTTTTCATTACTTAGGGACAAATGATTTTCCTTGCTCCCGTCGAGCACTCTTTCCAGATTTGTCATTGCCTCCTCGAAGGTTTCTCCATAGGCGGTGAAGTCGTCCATGTATACTTCCACCCCGTCTCCTATCATATCAGAGAATATGCTAAGCACCGCCCTTTGAAAGGTGGTCGATGCGTTGCACAGTCCAAAAGGCAATACCTTATAGGCAAACGTTCCCCATGGACAGGTGAACGTTGTTTTATCTTGATCTTCTTCCCCTATCTGGATCTCGGTTGTAACCACCGAAACCATCCGGAAAGGAGAAGTATTATCTTCCCAAGAGTGTGTCCAAGACCTGATCGATGAACGGGAGTGGGAAGTGGTCTTTCTTAGTCGCCTTGTTCAACGCCCGGTAGTCCACGTAGATCTGCCATTTCCCATTCTTTTTGGGGACCACCACTAATGGTGATACCCATTCACTGTCAGAAATTGGATATATGAATTCGGAAACCTAAGTTTGTGCGCTTCTTCTCTCGACAATGTCTTTCATTGCCGGGTTCATCCTTCTCTCGTGGCCGCCGACTAGGAGTTGCCTCGGTCATCTAAATAAATCCGATGGGTACATATTTTGGGCTGATGCCATGCATATCTGCGTAGTCCCATGCAAATGCTTGCCGGTGTTTTACCGTAAGCTCTTCCAATTTTTCTAGCTGTGTGGGCGTCAACCCGTCGTTGACGTTTAATATCCTCCCCGGCCCAACGTGTATTTGTTGGATGTGCCGATCTTGGGCGCCGCTCAACGGCGATCCAGGTGTGGGGGTGGATGATTCTCCATGGAGAAACTCCATGATAGCACCATCCTCACCCTCTTCTCGCCACCTCCTCCAAGGTCATCACCGGCTGGATTATGGACAACTCTGTAGTTCCATGCTCGTGATCCCGGGTTCTTCTGCCGAGTCCATAGACTGAGCTGGCGGTGAAATGGTCAGCCTTTTGACATTTTTCCCATTGGAGATGGTCATTAGCCCATCCTGATAGCTGATGTAAGCGTCAACTGTTGCCAGCCATGGCCTCCCCAAAATGAGCGGGTAATCGCCTAGCCTGGTCTTGGTTTGCAAAACTAAAAAATCGGCTGGATATTCCCATGCACTGACTGTTACGATCACATCTTCCAAAGATCCCTTTCGATGACACGGTTGATCGATCGGCTAACTGTAGCACTGTCGTGGTTGGCTTCAGGTTCGTGAGCTGCAGCCTCTGCATGGTCTCTTGAGGCATCACGTTGATGGCTGCCCCGAGGTCAACCAATGTGTTGGACAGGGAATGTCCTCCAATTTTTACGGTCAACACCGGGCCGCCCGGATCTCGCATACTTCGGATGACGTGTTCCACCCATCATTAGATCTGCCAGCTTACCCACGACGTTGATAGTCCTGGGTAGCTTTTCATCCCGGTCTCCTTAGACACATTTCTCTAATTGCCTTGGTGTAAATGGGGACATCTCGAATTGCTTGAAATAATGGGATTGTCACCGTGAGATTCTTCAAGCTCGACAAGATGTCAAATTTTGGCTGTGTTGTTTTTCTTTGTTCCTACAGCCGGCTAGGAAATGGAGCCTCCGCTCTCTCAAGTGCTTTTCCCTCTTCTACCAGAGGTGTCTCCTCTATTTCTTCCTCCTCTTCTACCAATGGAGGTGTCTCTACTATTTCTTCCTCCTCTTCTACCAGAGGCGGTGTCTCTACTCCTAGCTGCCTACCCGATCTAAGCTGAATATTGTACATATGATACATCTCACCTTCTACGTTGTATGCCGACCGATTTACTCGTTGTTCGGGTTTGCTGTCGGTTGTGCCGGTAGCTGCGTAGGTCTCGCTACCGGCAATGCCGCGTAAGTTCTGTTGGATGTGAGCAGGCGCTGCACTCGTGGAGTCTGATTCCACGCATTGTGGCCTCTCCACTACCACCCAGGATATGGATATGGCATCCATGGCTGCCGATTCAGAAATGCTGCTGGGGGTGCGTTAGTCCAGGGTGATGGTCCCCACCACCCCATATTAGGTGGTTGAGGGGGTCCTTGGTGCATGTATGGCCCTCCCCCATATGATGGCATTCCGGTTGGTATATTCCCCATGGGGGCTGTGGCCAACTCTTCCTATTGCCTATGAAGTAGGCCTCCGTGCTCTCAACCGCTTCCTGGTTACTCGGGCGCTTGTGGGCACAATCGAGTTTTATGATTCAGCCTGCAAACCGTGCATACTCGACCTTGTTTTCTGGACATGCATTCTTTACGTGCCTTCCTCTGCATTTTGGGTAGAAATAGGCTAATTCTGCGTCATTTTCTTGTTTCTTATTTTCTAACAAGGAGCGTATCCATCTGCAGTGCTAGAGATGAGAGCATTTCTCTCTTCAAATCCTCCAAAGATGTTGCCTATTTCTATTTTGGTGACTGAAGCAGTCGCCTTCATGGTCCTGGCGATGATTTTGCCTCGCCTTCTCGAGTAGTTCCGGCATAATTGCCGGATGTCGTCCATAGCATGCTGATAGACATCACCTCCAGAGATCATGTTGAGAGCCTCCAGTGACTCATTGGTAAGTCCCCTCAAGAAGATGCTTTTGAGGGACTTATCAGATAGCTTCGAGTGAGGGGACCATTGAAGATTAAAGCTGAATCTCTCCCAATACTCCTCGAGAGACTCATCTTCTCTTTGTGTCATGCTCAGGACCTCCTCCCTGGAGTCTCTTGCTCTCCCGAAATCTTGATATTGCTCTAGAAAGAGCTTCTTCATCTGGTCCTGGTGGTGATGTGTTTGTCTCCCGGACCGATGAACCATCGCAGAGCCGCATCGTCTAATGTAGAAGGAAATAATTTCAACTTCTACGTGTTTGATTTGTAATCCACAGACCTGCACAAAACATCAAACTTGAATAAAAATAGGTCGTGGTCCTCGATCGGGTGTCCTCTTGAAGGACGAAAGGTGAGCAGGGGATATGTTTTTCATTTTGGTATCTCCTACTCCCTCCTCTATTGGGAAACTAAAGCCAGATGAGACTTCATCATTATCTACCATTTTTTTGGGAAATGTGGTTTCTAATGCAGCGTTTATGGCCTTCCGATCGTTTAAAACTTTCTGAGTCAATGCTCTAAGGTTGTCTGGCGAGATCGTCTGATCCTCCACAGCCTTCCACAACAGGGCTTCCTCTAGAGGAGTCCTATTAAACAGGGGATTTATGATGATTCGTTCATCCCCTTGTTGATGGGATGAGGTGGCACTTTGCACAAAGTGCGGTTCCTCACTCCAATGGACTGGCTGGTAGGCTCGAGCGAGTCTAACTCAAATCCAAAATGCTCGACTGACTCAGGTCCTGATGGATTAGTTCTTATAAAGCGACCGTCAGGTCCTCTTCTTCTCGAAGAACTCATACAAGGTCAGATGGAAGGTTTCAGGGTATTGTAAGTAATCTAATTAAGACGCTTCCCTAACAACGGTGCCAAAATGTTGTGGGCCAAACAAGGTGAATGGTTTCCTATTTTTGTCACATGCCCGTGCATTTAATTATCAACCCAGGGAGCTTCGTAAACTTGCGAAGAGTCGGAATTAGGTTACTACAATACCACTCGGAGGTGAATCTCGCTAATCCTACATTTTGGGGGGTGTTCTTGAAATGGTTGTCAATCATTCCCGCACTCCTCAATAAATTACGTAAGAAGAACATAATTAAATCTACAGAAATAAATCATGTACACATTCCTAAAAATAAATCTACTGCAAATACTAGAACTAGCAAACTAATGAACATTCTTATGAAAGCAATAAACTAATTAAAATAAATAAACAAAAAGGAAATGGGGAAGAAATACTGGCTTGGAGTGGGCCCAGGCTCCAACAGCTTCTTCCCGATCGAACACGCGCTTTAGAACTTCTGGAACTGTAATATATTTATCAACGTATTACAATCTATCTTCTCGTAACTCTAAATGGATCTTTATTAATTATTTCTATATATTCCTCAGAACGATCTACGTGTGTTTATATAACACACCCGTAGAACTTCTGTTACATAAGTGGTTACAATAGTCGATTCTTCCTAGACTAAATTAGAATAGCTCGGCGAATGCAATCGACGTCCGGCATTCTATTTTGATGGCGGCATGTTCATTTTAGTTCATGCTTTGCCTGGCATCGCAAGACATTTTGATACATTGGTGCTATCTCCAATTTAGCTCTGCATGACGTAGAGCTAGAACTGCACCAGCCACTGTCATCCACGTCATTCAAATCTGGTCAACGGGCAAAGAATCAGTGGCGCCTTCCTTATGAGGAAGGTACCTTGTTATCACTGTGCCTTCTAGTTGTAGGGAGGCGCTTGCCTTCTATTAGCACCTTCCATGTGGGGAGGCGCTTGCCTTCTATTAGCGCCTTCCGACTATGGGGAGGCGCTTGCCTTCTATTGGCACCTTCCGACTGTGAGGGAGGCGCTTGTCTTTGGTTGGCGCCTTCTGCCTGTAGGGAGGCGCTCGCATTCACTGGCCCTTCCGACCGTAGGGAGGCGCTCGATTCGCTGCCTTTCGACTGCAGGGAGGCGCTCGTATTCAGTTGGTGCCTTTCGACTGTAGGGAGGCGCTCGTCTTTGGTTTGGCGCCTTTCGATTGTAGGGAGGCGCTTGTTCCCTTGGCGCCTTCCAGTTGCAGGGAGGCGCCTATGTTCTCTACATTGACCCCCGATGAAATAAAGTGCCAGGTCCATCAAAAGGACCTCGACCGTTCCAAATCTAACTAAATCAACTGCAATTCCACAAAACATACTAAAAGCACACAAATTAGATAACACGCATAATTATATCAAATATCTATATAATCATTCATAAAAGTACGCAATCCTTATTATACAACCGCATATTGATCAAAGAAATATGTACAAAATATGAGCATTTCTGGTGCTCATCACCTGGGACCTCCCTTGGAGGATTGTCCTCTCCTCTCCAACTCACCTATAACACCTGGGTTAAAAAAAACATCTGAAACTTGAAGAAAAGGAAAATTAGATGGTTAATATATATCCTCATGAATTTGAATTAAGATAGTAAAGTTTAAAAATGTTGAAATCATTTTGCAAATGCTCCACAAGTACTACACATCTTAAAGGAATATTCTCTGAATGCTTGAAGGATGAAATTATTCAGTTTTGCAGATTAAGGCAAAAATTCAATGAATTCAATTTCTAGCCTTACTTGATCTCTAACCCATATGGCAGATGAGTTTTGCAAATGCAATATAAAGCTTGAATAAAAAAAAAGCAAGCAAAGCAAATACAATGGAAAGTAAAGACAAATTTGTCACCACAGTCTAGATAACCTTCACCAGGGCTATAGATGCCTAACTGGTAGTGGAGCTAGGTCTAGACTGAAATAAATAAAAATGCAAAATGCAAAATTCATCGAATATTTGGGAGATTCAGATAATCTCTATCGGGACTATAAACGCCTGCTCGACAGTAGAGCAATGTTTGAAGAGAGCAATGCGGAGGTATATTTCAAAGAGAAACATTTTAATAGCCTAAAAACAAAAATGATAATGGAAATCTGGATAGTATCAAGAAAATAAATGAATTACAGAGCACACATCGAGTAGATGCAAATGTTTCAGTTGTTTCGGATTGAAGTTGTCTATTCACATTCTCTGGATATTACTAATGCTCATGTTTCTAGTTTTTTGGTTTTGTTGATTTTAGAGTTGGGTTCTTAAGTCTGAAATGTTCAAGAACATTTTCCAGCAGAGTCATCATTTGTTGTGACCATTTCACAACGATCCCAAAATAGGGGACCCACCTTAATTTTTGTGATTTCGAAGGATTTTTATTTATCCAATTTTGCCCGCATCAAGGTCTTTGAAAATTTGCTTTCACTTTGGAATTGCTAACATCTTTGCATTTGGAAGGTTTAACTGTAGTTGCAATGCTTCAAATAGAATATTTTTATTATTTGCATCTTAATTGCATTATTTCAAATCAAATAATTTGATTAAAATCATTTTCAAAGGTTTAAATGATTAATTTTCATTTAAATAATTAACTTTTATTTTAGGGTTAACCCTAAAATTAATGGAAAATTGAAATGGACATATCTTGAGCTAGAAAACTCTGTTTGATCTCATTCAAAACTTGGTAAAAAGATATGGATTTTCTCTTTCTAATGGTACCAAACTTGCAAGATTTCAGATGTCAATTTCACTAAAAAATAGTAGTTTAATTTAGCAATTTGAGAACTTTAAAATATCATATCTCATAAACCATGATAAATATTTGGATGATCTCAACAATTATAAGCATCCTTTTGGCATATTTAGATGAATGTAAATTTTCATTAAAATATGAGAACTTTGAAATAATTTTGGAAAAAAGAAAAGTTACGGGAGAATGAATAATAAATAAAGTAAAGTTTTGTCATCTTTTGTTGTTTCAAGGCGTTGGGGTGCCTTTCAAATGCCCCCTTAATAAAAAAATTTAACTTACCAAAAAAAAAAATTAAAGTAAAGTTTGGTTTTGTTTTAATATTATGATTATTATATCATTATGCAAGTAATACAAGGGCAAGGGTTGAAGAAGATAGTTATAAAATATGTTCCCGAAACTGTGATGAACGAAATAACTAAACTTTTCAAATTATAAATAATTCATTGAGATTCATGGAAAGGGTCGGATAGGTTGTGAAGAAAAGAGGGATTGGAAGAAAGTGAAGGAGCAAAGTTGAGTTGCACGGAGGGTTACAAATTTTGAAAGCATAGAGATTTTTGGAAAGCACTTATTGTAAGATCCATGAAGTGTATGTCAAATTATTTGATTAAAACAAGCATGAATATGGTGTTTTAATTTGAAGAATAAATTTGATATATTTCTTTTCCTTTAAAGTTCTATAAACGATAGCACAGGTTTATTGCAGGACTATGTTGAATCTGGTTTGCATAGACTTAGTTTTAATTCTTAAAGTTTTTATTCATTTTCTTTGTAGCCTGTCCAAATTTTAATTTTATTCTTTATCTTAATCTTTTGATTTTATTTCAACTTTAATGTTTTGAGATCTAAACCTAGTTCAATATGATAAATTTATAAATGTTATAACTAGATTTCATATTGATTTATTATCCAAATATTTTATGAATATTTGGGCAAATCAATATTATATTATAGAGAAGGTTTATATCCTAATTAAGAAATTATAATATTATATATTTTATGATTAGGATTGAAGTTTATTTCATGTGAATTTACGTAAATGTATTTTGAGAAATAAACTATAAGATATTTTATAAACCCTAAAGCTATATTATAAAGTTGAAACTTTATAATAGGGTTAATATTTATTCATCCTTCAAATATTTTCATTAATTTATATTTGGAAGAATAAATATAAGATCATTTTGATATTTTATAAACCCTAAAGCTATATTATAAAGTTTAAAATTTATAATAGGGTTAATATTTATTCATCCTTCAAATATTTTTATTAATTTATATTTGGAAGAATAAATATAAGATTAATTTGAAAGTTTATTTAGAACCCTAATTCAATAATTATAGGGTTCTAAACTTTATAATTAGGTTCCAAAGTTTATTTTACCATCCTTGTTACGTAAATTTTATTTGGGAAATAAACTTTAATTTAGTTAAGTTGTTCAAATTGATTTATAAAGTGTTTAATATAAAATTTTGAACACTACTTAGCATGAATATTATATTGAGATCATAATTAAATTTGCATAGCCTAAAGGTCAAGTTGTAAATCAAATTTAATTATGAATTTTCAATTTTAGACAAGATTTTTTAGGATATATAACATATAATGATGTTGAGTCAAAACACCTAAACTCCAGGCCCCTTGTTATCAGTTACTTGTAAACCATGGAGGTAGTTTGAGCACTTATTTTAATACATTTTCATGATACTTAAACATATTAAGTGAAAGAACCTTGGAGAAATACATCTTTCTGTGCAAGAGAGGATTTCAATCCTAACTATAGGGGGATTTTGTAATTGGAAAAAGTCATACCTCAACAAGAACCCATGCTCCTAAATGCTTATTGTGATATCTTCACAAACTAGGGGATCCTTTTTTATGGCCTGAATTCAAAGAATGATTCCTTTGAAAATTTGATAAAGGATCTTCCACATCACATGTGGTCCTTTTAATGCAAATAAATCAAATAGGAATTGTTTAGGAGCATTGCATGAACTTCAGAAGTCTTCTCACCTATACCCATAAATTGAATGTAATGGTAGTGGTTTAATCCTTTCTCCATGGTCTTAAGGATAAAATCTAGTGGGATTTTGATATGATCAAACCCTATACTTTTAGCAATTCTAAATATATAGCTATGGTGGTAGAAAAAAAGCTCCAAAAGCATAGCCCCCAATATAGATGTCAATTTATAGGCATTGCATATACTAACATCTCACCCAAAAGGGCGCGCGATTTTTTTCTGAGCTCTAGCATTTTGGCGGGAAACCTTCTGTGCAGGCACCGGGCGAAGCTCCAGGGTCTCTGGTTGGAATTTTCTTCTAGATTCTCCTGCGGTTTGATTCTACACTTCTTTGAAGGATTGTTCATTGCCTTGGGAGGGCCCAATGGGGTCTCCTCCAGGTTCTTCCGATGGGCAGAAAAGCTCATATGCTGATAAATTAAAAGAAAACCCTGCATCTTCTTCCGATGAAGCTCAACGCAGTGCTTATCAAATGCTATTTAAGAATGCTGGAAAGGGTTTACCTGCAAACAGAGTTAACGGCTGCCTTCCACAATCTGCGTCCAGGCCAAAGATTGTCATAGAACCAAAACTGGTTGAGGATACGATTATATACCGTGCTACCCATGATCTGATCTACAAATTCATGGGTATTCGGCCCACTCTGAACTTTCTACACACCTGGGTGAGACAGAACTGGGAGCCCATTGGTGAGTACTCTCTATGGCCTATAAGCAATGGGTATTTTATTATTAGTTTCTCTTCTCTAGCAGATAGAAATAGAGCATTTGAATCAGAGAAGAGGAGCCACGGCCCGGCAGGATTATTTGTCCAACCGTGGAGAGTGGGTTTTGACCCTCGCATTGAGCCCACGGCTGTCCCGGTCTGGATACGGTTGTATGCTCTCCCAATGGAGTTTTGGGGCGAGCAAATCCTTGAGTTGATTGGTAATTCTCTAGGAATATTTTTGGGAGTTTCAAGAGATACCATGGAAGGAAATACTGCTGTCTTTGCTAGAATATGTGTAGAAATGGACATTAGCCAGCCACTTCCAGCCGAGGTGGAATTGGAGTTGGCAGGACTAACCTGGATACAACAGCTAGACTATGAAGCCTTACCTTTCAGATGTAGAGTCTGCCATAAGCATGGCCATTTGGCTAGGTTCTGCCCAAATAGCCTGACCACAAAAGCGGAAGCTCCGTCGGGTGTGTCAAATCGCTCCAGAGAGGGTAAGTTCACTTCGGTCAAAGAACCCCTCAATATCCCCCAGGGTTCTGATGCCCAGAAAGATGGCTTTGAATAGCAGAAGCGGAGGAAAAACAAAAAGAGAAATGGCAAAGAGCAGGCCCAAACCAAGCCAACCAATCGATATGAAATCTTCAAATCCCTTGTAGACCAAGAAGACCAAGTCATGGAAGGAGTGGTTGGGAATGATGGGGATACTAACACCCACTCTCATGCTCCTCTATCATCTACTCCTGTCTTAGAATAGGTGATTGAAACCCCTGAGACTTTGCAGCCAGAGAACCTAGGGGCTATGGTAATTCATTCCCCTGCACAACCAGTTATTAAGGATGTCCACATGGGAAGTGCAGAAAAGAATAGAGAAAGACCAGCGTTGGGGATTACCTAGGTGGAAAAGAGGTCTAAGAATAGTAATTCCCAAGGAGCTGGTAGAAAATCCAATAAGGATCTAATAGTAGCGCAAGGGGACAAGCCGATCAATGGAGGATCGGTGAGAACAATTGACTCGTATTGCTCCCAAGGTTTCCAATGATTATACAATCCTCGGAATGTAAGGGGTTTAAACAAGTAGAACCCATCAATCTACTGTTCAAAGACTTTTAGGAAGACACAAAACAGACTTTTTGCTCCTTCAAGAAACAAAAATGTCTTTAGATCTTATGTGTAAAATTGCTAGTAGAATATGGAGGGGCGCTGGATATATGGATGTGGCGGCCCAAGGAGCTTCGGGGGGAATTGTTACTCTGTGGAATCCTCTGGTGTGGATAGCAATAGAACATACAGCTTGGAGGGGGGTTCTCACATCTCTCTTTAAGAATATTGTTACAGCTGAACAGGTTTTAATTACAAACTTCTATGGGGCTCAAAGCATTGATGGCCAGCGGCTTCAATGGAATGTTGTTCATTCAATGAGATCCTCCCGGAAGATTGCGATTGGATTGTTGTCGGGGATTTTAATGCCAAATTATCTCGCAGTGATCAGGAAGGTGGTTTCCCAGTTTTGGATCCAGGGGATAGGCTTCTGATTGCTCAAGTCCAGGCCTTTCACCTTGTTGATATCAAAGGTCCTGGTACTTATTTTACGTGGACTAATAAGAGAAGAGAGCCACACAGTAGGAAGGTAAAACTAGACCGGTTTTTGGTCTCGGAGGAAGCATTTGTGAAATGGAATATTAAATTTCAGATTTTGGAAGGCCCAGTTTCAGACCACTTTCCCATTGTACTGGAGGGAGGGGCTATGACAAGGCAGTACCATAAACCTTTTAAATTTGAAAATTTTTGGTTGCAAAAAGAAGATCTCCGAAGAAAAACTCCTCAATGGTGGGAAGATGGCCGCCCACCTTTTGGGACTGCAATGTTCAAATTTCACAAACAGCTTCAATTTGTCAAGTGTAAACTGAAACAGTGGAGGCAAACTAACAAATCAGACTTCCAGCACCAACGGGCCCCCTTGTTGGCCAGATGGGATGAGGTGCAAAAACATTTCAGGGAAGGAAACATTTTCGAGCACCTTAAATCCGAGGATGATGCTTTGCGCAAAGCGGTTGAGGATATTGATAATCAAGAAGAGATTTACTGGAAACAGAGAGCAAGAAATACTTGGTTATTAGAAGGAGACAGAAATACAAAATTTTTTCAGCGCTTTGCCTGTGCTAGGAGACAAATGAATAATATGGATTTCCTTCAAGATGAGAATGGATACTCTTTTGACACTCTTCCTGGTATGCACTCCAACTCAATGGAGTATTTCTCAAAACTCTTTAAGGAAAGTATGGAGCAAGATGGGGTAGCCCAAGATGAAGTTATTGTTGTCATTCCTTCTATAATCTCTCCTGAAGAAAACCAGGCTCTACTTAGACCTATAGATAAAGATGAACTTAAGAAGGTGGTCTTTGGGATGAGTACTGGTAAATCGCCTGGTCCTGATGGCTTCCCTATTGAGTTCTTCCAGGCCTTTTGGGATTCCCTGGAGGAAGATGTTCTGGCTGTCACTGAGGAGTCCAGAACCAATAAAAGAATGCTCAAGGCTCTAAATCATACATTCATTACTTTAATTCCAAAAGGAGCAGGGGGGGTTCATTTATCTGATTTTAGACCAATTGCCTTATGCAATGTGATCTATAAAATAATTACTAAGATTATGGCTGAAAGGTTAAAACCTATTCTGCATAATATAATTTCCCCGAGCAAGGGGGGTTTTGTTGAAGGGAGGCAAATTTTGGATGGAGTGATTCTTGCTCAGGAGGCTATCCATACAATGCACCAACCTGGGAACAAAGGAATGTTCATTAAACTGGATATGTCCAAGGCTTATGACAGGGTGGAGTGGGGCTTCTTGGCAAAGATGTTGACTGCCTTTGGTTTCTCTCAGGTCGGACAGACCGGGTCATGAGCCGTATTTCTATGCCTTCATACTCTGTTCTTATCAAGGGACTTCCCTCGCTTCCTTTTGGTGCCTCTCGAGGATTGCGGAAAGGAGACCCTTGCTCTCCTTATCTCTTCCTCATCTTGGCTGAAGGATTGGGTAGACTCTTTCTGAAAAGAAGACTTCAAGGTCAGATAACAGGTTTTAAGGTCGGGGCTGAAGTTTTGACTCATTTACAGTTTGTAGATGATACTGGATTGGTGGGAGTGGCCAGCCTTAGGGAAGCAAGAAGAATCAGAGATACTCTAAATGTCTACCTTCGGGCCTCTAATCAAGTCATCAATGACAATAAATCCAAAGTGATCTTCTTCAATATTGATCAACGGTTAAAGGACAGAGTTATTGAGATTTTAGGTTTCACTCGGACCTCTCTCCCAGTAGTCTACCTGGGGGTCCCTCTCCATTTCCAAAAATTGAAAATAGATGTTTGGAAGGACATTTTGGATGGCATCAAAGATAGAATGAACCATTGGTCTAATAGATGGTTAAGTTATGGGGGTCGTCTAACTTTTCTGCAGTCAATTATTCAAGCCATGCCAATTTATAAATTCTCCGTCCTGGCTGCTCCCCAGTCTATTTGGAATGAGCTGGATAAAATGGCTAGAAGATTTCTATGGGAAGGTGCCAAGGGAGAGAGGAAATGGGCCTTGGTTGGTTGGGACAAGGTTACCCAACCCAAGGAAAAAGGGGGTTTGGGACTAAGAAGCTCCAAGTTTAACAACAAGGCTTTGGCTGGCAAACCGTATCGGAGGTGGATTTCTCAGCCAACATCCCTCTTCAGCAAAATTCTCTCTAGCAAATACTTGGGTTCTGTCCATCCTAATGATGTGGGCCGCTCTCCACTGGAAGGTTTTGGATCACCAGTGTGGCAGGTGCTCAAGCTTGGAGCTCAACTCATCAAAGATCAACTATTTTGGAAAGTGGGGAGAGGGGATAAGGCTCGGTTCTGGACTGATTCCTGGGACCAGAATCCTCCCATTATTGCTGTGTTTCCTGAATTGCAACCGATAAAATCTGCTTTAGAAGATAAGGGATGGATTCAAATTGAGAGCTACTTTAACACTAGTCAATTGGGGGACTACAAGATCATAAATTTTAAGCGGCTGGATGAGTGGCCAATACCAATCCCTCCGGAGTTGGTACCTACTTTGGGAAAAATCTTGGCAGAACGGTTTCTTACTGGGAGAGATGAGGAGGATGAACTGGCCTGGGGCTATGGAAGCCTTGGGGTTTATACTGTGAAAGAAGGATATGGTGAGATCCTCCCAGAGCCCCCTCCACACTTTTTTTTGGTTCATGACTGGAGAAAGATATGGCATCCCCAGGGCTGGCCGAAAGTGAACTTCTTCGCCTGGCAGTTTTTGCATAATGGAATTCTCACCTATGACAATCTCAGACTCAGAGGCATCATTGGCCCTTCCCAATGTGTGTTATGCCATAAGCAGGAGGAAACGGCGGATCATCTAATGTTTGAATGTTCTTTCACACGACAGATCTGGAAGCGCTGGTTCTCCCACTTTAAACTTCAGGCTAATGGGGTCTTGTCTCGAAACAACATATGGGAAAGCTGGAAGAAAGGTAGATTTAAATCCAAAGCTCTTCGAATTGGCTGGGAGCTTGGTTTATTTTTTATCTGGTGGCAGGTTTGGTTGGAGAGAAATGCCCGTATTTTTTGTGAAACCTTCTCCTCTCTAGAAGGAATATGGCAAGTCATTTGGAGCAAAGTGGCGGAAATGGTTGCCATTCATACCGAGGGGGAAATTCAGTCTGCTTCTGAGCCTTTGGACGAGGGAGCTATTTTTCAACAAAGGCAAGTGAGTGGTAGTTGGAAACCTCCTCCTGAAGGATGGATCAAAATCAATACTGATGGAGCGGCTAAAGGCAATCCGGGAAGTGCTGGAATTGGAGTTGTGTGCCGCGATCATGCTGGGTCTTTGCTCTATTGGGAACTGCAGGGTCTGGGATGTGCCACAAACAATGAAGCCGAGGCCTTTGCCATTAAATCTGCCTCCTTCTGGGCTGCCAAAAAGGGACACAGGAAGATTATTATTGAGTCTGACTCCCAAATTTTGGTGGGTGCTCTTGATTGTATGAGAAACTTTGTCTCGAAAGCTTGGAGGTTGCGGATCTTAGTTTCCCAAATCAAAGAGCTTTGGAGGGAATTAGATGATGTGATACCTGTCTATGTGAATCGAGATCTCAATAAGGCGGCCGATTTCCTTGCTAAGATGGGTGCTGAAAGGGAGGTTGGGATGCAGCTGCACAGTGACATGCCTGTGGAGGATGCAGAGATTCGACAAGGCCTTGAACATTTTTTGAAATGATGTGCAGTGTTTTTTTGCTAAGGATGGTTTCTGTCGCGATATCGCGACATGTCGCGATATCGCGACAGGTTGCGCCCTTTCGGCCTTTAGCGGGTTTTTGTCGCGATATCGTGATTGGTTGTGCCCTCTCGGTCTTTGGCGGGTTTTTGTCGCGATTTCACGACATGTCACGCCATCGCGACATGTCGCGCCATCGCGGCCCTAGGGGAAGGCGCTTGGTTAAGTTGTCGCGATTTCGTGACAGTTTTGGCAATTTGGGGCTAACTGGTAAAATTGTCGCGATATCGTGACACTTTTGCAGATGGAGAGCAAAGTGGAAAATTCGTCGCGATTTCGCGACAGTTTTGAGAACTGGGCGCCGAGAGGACTTTTCGTCGCGATATCGCGACAGTTTTGAGAACTGGGTGCCGAAAGGAAAAACCGTCGCGATTTCGTGACACTTTTGGCGGTCTGGTGTCTTAAGGAAAACCCGTCACGAAATCGTGACAATTTTGGCTTTCCAGCGGATTGGCGAAAACTGTCGCGATTTCGCGACGCTTTTGCGATCTGGTTGCCATATGGAGAATTTGTCACGATTTCGCGACACTTTTGTCGAAGGGTTGCAGGTGGGTGCTGTCGTCGCGACTTTGCGACATGTCGCGATTCCGCGACATGTCGCGATTTCGCGACATGTTGCGATTTCGTAACATGTCGCGTTTTCGCGACTGTTGGCACCGCAGTGGGGGAGCCGGGGTTGACTGTCGCGATCTCGCGACATGTCACGATTTCGCGACATGTCGCTTTTTCGCGCCCAGTTGCCTTCTTTGCTTTGTGTTGTGCTGGGTTGCCTTTGTGCTCTTCTCTTGTTGTGTTGTTTGCTGTTCTTGGTTGGGATGTGTTCTCTCCCGCTTGTAATTGTTCTTTGTATTAATACAAGTTTTTCATTTTTCTCAAAAAAAAAAATATAGATGTCAATTTAACTCTCAATATCCTTACTTAAATAACTACAATAATGATAATTACCAAGGATTATTTTCTTTCAAATATTGTTCTCACCATCCTTAAGATCAGTACTATGAAGATAATAATAACTTTCAAGCGGAAGGTAAAAATGTAACAATATTAGAAGATAAATCTTTATTGTAGCATAAGCAATAAATGGAAGTAGATGAGGCAAAACATGAGGATGATACCATGTATCTCTTTTCTTAGCTATTATGGGATTCCAAGCTCACCATACTATTAAGGTCTAAGGATTCATCAAATAACAATGTGTTAATGTGTTTATTGATTTAAGTAACACAACTTTTTTAGATAGTAAGGTAAAATAGTCTTTGGGCTTGTATATCAATTTTTAAAATTAGGATAAATTTCAAGTATTAATTACAAAAGCGGATAATACTCAATATGTGGGTTGAATGACTAATATTAACATCAAAACGAGAAATTATAATTGGTTGGAAAATCTTTTTGCTATGAATTTGGATAGTGTAAATGTAATTTTGGGAGCATAATGGTTATTTTAGCTTGGTGATGTTACTATTAATTTGCAAATATAATACGTCAAGTGGACAAAGAATGGAAGGGTAATATTTTTTCTCTAATAAATTCGACCCCCTCCCTCTATGGTGTTTAGTTTCCATAGCATAGAAAATATATTGAAAAAATATGGTCATGGATTCTTTGCCCAAGTTAATTTCATGAAGGTTCGATATTTAGAGCCACTTCTTCTAGCTCTTTTATTGGAATTGTAGAACATTGTGGATTGCTATGATATATTTTGTAAGCACACAAGTCTTCCTCCTAAGCATACACATGATTATACCATCCATCTTGTTCTAGGAAGTCAATCTCCTAATGTGCATCTTACTTCTATCCCTAGCTTCAAAAGTATAAAATACAAAAGCTAGTTCAAGAAATGTTAGAGCAAGGAATTATCTGATCAAGAATTAGTTTTTACTCCTATTTGGTGGTGATGGTATGATGCAAGGACAATTCTTAGTGCATGCACCCTAATATTTGACCTCTCAACAATATCACCATCAAAGATAAGTTTTCCATCCTTGTTATAGATTATTTTTCAGATGAATTGCATGGTGCTAGATACTTTGTAAATCTAGACTTGTGTTCTGGGTTTTCATCAAATTAGTATTAAAGAAAAGGATATTTCTAAGATTGCTTTTCACATACATGAGGGTCATTATGAGTTCCTAGTCATGCCTTTTAGTTTCACTAATGCTCCTCACCTTACCAAAGTCTCATGAAATTTATATTTCATCCTTTTCTTTGTAATCTTTTTCTAGTTTTCTTTGATGATATCTTAATTTATAACAAGTCCTAGGAGGATCATCTAGTTCATATGGATAAGGTTCTTCACCTATTAAAAAGGAAAAAATCTTCTTCAAAGGACCAACATGTTCCTTTGGGGTCTAGTAGGTATAAATTCAAGGTGGATCCTAACAAGGTCAAACCTAAGTCTGGACCTTGCCCAAATTCCTTAATAGCTTCATTGATTTTTAGAACTCATAGTCTACTATAGGAAATTTATTTACAATCATATCAATATTATAGTTCCTCTCATTGATCTCACTAAGAAGGATATCTTTGTTTGATTTGAAGCCACTTCCAATCCTTCTAAACCCTAAATAAGGTTATGTTTACCACTCCTATTTTGGCTAACCATGACTTTAGCAAACCATTTATCATTTAGAGATGGTTTTGGCAAAAGTATTGGAGCTATTTTGATGCAATATGGACACCCATTAGCATTTTAAAGTAAGCAGATTTCTAATAAGAAGTTGGTATGATCCACTTATGAGAAGGAAATGTTAGCTATTCTACATGCCATAGATAAATGGAGGCTTTATCAATTAGGATGTCACTTTATCATCAAGAATAACCATGAAAACCTTAAGCATTTCTTAGAATATCTCTCTTTTCCTAAATAAAATAAATGGTTGACCAAGTTAGTAGGGAATGATTTCATCATTGAATATAATAAAAAATAAGGAAAAATTAGTGGTTGACGCTTTATCTCACAAACATGAGGATGGTGTTGTTTTTAGCGCCATCTCTTGTTCTACCATAATGGCTTTCTCAAATTTGGTAGGATTGGCTCTCTAACCTAGAGACCACTCGAATCATTCAAGAAATGAAGGCTAGCTCATCGTTGCCTTTTTTACATATAATGATTTTTTTCTTTGTGAAAGGATTGCATTTAGCTTCCTTAGTCTTTGGCTATCAAGACATGTGTCCTCTAAGT
This sequence comes from Wollemia nobilis, assembly GCA_028583015.1. NCBI lineage: Eukaryota > Viridiplantae > Streptophyta > Pinopsida > Araucariales > Araucariaceae > Wollemia > Wollemia nobilis. The sequence goes on from JAQPPZ010000456.1 coordinate 7,392,875, forward strand.
ATTACATGCATAAAATTTCATGGTATATTTTAGATTCTTAAAATATATATAAGAGGATGAAGCAATATTTTCATGGAAAGGATTAAAATATATGTCAATAATTTTGTGGTTGATTGCAAGGTGTGTCAATATAAGAAGGGGAAATAATTAAATATCCTAGACTTTTGCAACCCCTTCCTATACCTAACTACCAATGGGAGCACATATCCATGGATTTCATTAAGATCCTTCCCAAACCTAAGGGTAAAACTATACTATTTTTGGTAGTGGGACACCTTTCCAAGTATGCTCATGTTTGTGCATTGAAACATCCCCATTTATAAAATAAGATAGCTAAGGTATTATTCACTGTTGGGACTGAATAATAAGGCACTAATTGTATTGAAAAAATATGGTACAATATATAGGCATGAAGCCTATGAGTGAGATTTGACAAGTGTCATAATCTGCACTCCAAGTGTCATGCAGATGACACATAACTCAACTCAACTAAAACTAAGACAAGTGGCAGAACTGAAGTAGGAAGGCATAGTGCACATTAACATAATATTCTAACATTCCCCCTTAATGTGCACTATCCTAACTATTGAATAAGTCAACATTAGATAACATTCCCCCTTAATGTGCACTATCCTAACTATTGAATAAGTCAACATTAGATAGCATTCCCCCTTAATGTTGACTTCTATTACATAGATAGAGCAATTTGCTAAACTGAGAAAAATTGTCTTGCCCAAGTGACTTGGTGAAGATGTCAGCCACTTGATATTTATTTGGTACATACTCCATGTGTATAATGTCTTCATGGACAATTTATCTTATGAAGTGATGATGGATCTCAATGTGCTTTGTTTTGGCATGGAAAACTGGATTCTTTGTCATTTTGATGGTACTTTAGTTGTCACAATATATATATGTTGGACCATGTATGAATAGCCCAATATCCTAAAGTAATTGCCTCAACCAAATTTTATCCTTAGTTGCCTCAACTTCTGCTCTATATTTAGCTTCTACTTATGATAATGATACCATGTTTTGTTTCTTCGTGCTCCATGAAATAGAGCCCTGGCCCAACTGAAAGCAATAACCTGATGTGGACCTCCTAGTTTTAGGACAACTAGCCCAATCTGAATTTGTGTAGCCAATAAAATAGAAATCATCATATGATGTATACATAAGGCCATGATGAGGAGTGGCCTTTAGGAATCTCATAATCCTCTTAGCTGCTATCCAATGGCTCTTCTTAGGATCCTGCATGAATATGGAAATAAGGCCAAATGAATAGGTCATATCTAGTCTAGTTGAAGTTAATTAGATCAAACATCTGACTAGCTGCCTGTAAATGGTGTCATCAACCCTTTCTTCATCATCATTATTAACCAATTTCAATCTAGTTTCCATGGGAGTGATGGAGGGCTTACACTCCTCCATGTGAAACCTCTCCAAAATAGACTAAATGTATTTAGCTTGTGAGATAAAAATCTTACCAAGTTGTTGCCATACCTCTATGCTTAAGCAATAATGGAGGAGTTCTAAATCTGTCATCTCAAAATTCTTGCATAAGTCCTCCTTGAGCAACCTTATTCCTTCCGTGTCATCACCTGTAATGAGAAGATCATCCACATACAATGTAACCAAAATGATGTGATTCCTCCAATGTTTCACATAGAGAGTATATTATGCTACAGATCTAGTGAAACCAAGGTTGATGAAATAGGAGTCAATCTTCGTATTCCAAGCTTGGGGTGCTTGCTTCAACCCATATAGAGCTTTCTTCAATCTAAGGATATTTTTTTCTTGGCCTTCAACTATGTACACCGGTGGTTGTTTCACATACATTTTCTTCTTCAAGTGACCATTGAGAAATGCACTTTTGACATCCATTTGATATATGGGCCAATGCTTTTGAGCTACCATAGCAATATTTGTCTTGATTGTAGTAATTTTTACCACAGGAGAAAAGGTCTCCTCATAATCAATTACCTCTTGTTGCTTATAGCATTGAGCTACTAGGCATGCCTTGTAGCGATATAATGAGCCATATGCTTTATAATTTACCTTGTACACCCATTTTGTACCAATGGTATATTTACCTTGGGGTAAATAAACTAACTCCCAAGTGTGATTCCTTTCAATGGAATCCAATTCTTGATCCATGGAAAGAACCCATTTAGGATCACCAAGTTCTTCTTTGACATTAGAAGTTTTTGGTTGGCTAAGTACTTTGGCCATGAGGGCATAATTCACTTGGTGTCTTAGGGCTGAAAGCCTTTTACTTGTATAAGTTGGCAAATGACTTTGTGCTTCATCTATGGTAGCTTGAACCCACTTAGGTAAAGAATTGGATGATGTGGCTTGATCATTAGATGGAGGAGGATATGGAGGACATGAATCATTTATGGGAAGTTCTTCATGTGGAGTAATTTCTTTATTTATGAGTGAAGGAGAAGGGCTAGATGATATTGTATGCATCAAGGGAGCAATTGTTTCATTGGTTAATTCCAAAGTGGGGATCTTAGGAGGATTATATGGGGGATACTCATGAAAGGTAACATCCCTATATAGAATGATCCTATTGGAAATGGGCTCATATAACTTATATGCATTGGCACTATCACTATAGCCAACAAAGATGTATTTTTGGCTCTTATCATCAAACTTATTCCTTTTATTATGAGGAATATGAGCATATGCATCACATCCAAAGACTCTTAAATGGCCCACATAGGGTGTCATTCCACTTCATGCTTCTTCAGGTGTTATTTCATGTAAGGCCTTTGTGTAGGACCTATTAGTCAAGTATGCAGTAGTAAGAACAACTTATCCCCAAAATGAGTTAGGCAATGTATCAGCATGTAACATTGATTTTGCTCTATTTGTGATTGTTTGATTCATCCTCTTAGCTACCCCATTTTGTTGCAGGGTATAAGGGGTTGTGAATTGCCTCTTTATCCCATAGTACTTACAAAGGTTTAAGAATTCATTGGAGATATATTCTCCACCATTATATGATCTTAAGGTGGAGATTTTATTACCACTTTCTCTTCCAAAAAGTGCCATGAATTCTTTGAACTTATAAAGGGATTGCCACTTTTATTGAATTAGGTAGATCGATATCTTTTTGATGTAATCATCAATGAAAGTGATGTAGTATTTAGCCTCATTATAATATTGAACAGACATTGGCCCATAAATGTCTGAATGAACCAATTGCAAAGGTCTATTGACTCTCCAAGCCTTTCCTGATTCAAAAGGTTGTCTATGGTGTTTGGCTATTACACATGGCTCACAAAAATATTTTGACTCCTTAAGATGTGGAAGTCCTTTAACTAATCCTTTCCTTGCCATCATTTGAAGATTATTAAAATTTAAATGCCCCATTATTTCATGCCACATGTACTTCAATTTCAAGAATACCTCCAAACCTATCAAATTCAATGAGTAATTTGGCCTAATATTCCTCCAATGACTTAAAAATTGAGTCCCTCACAAGTTTACCAAATTTTCTATTCAAGAGTGTCAAATGCAATAAAAAATGCACTCTAATTAAAATCTCAAATTTGAGTCAAAATTCAGCTGAGTAAATGATCTCAAAACCAAAAAATAATTTCACCAAAATATCCTCCTTGAAAAAATCTTTCCAATGACTATATATGAGCCTATAGTCGGATAAAAATTGATGCTTCAAAAAGGCACAATACAATGATCTTCTAAATATGTGCAGCTCTGGGACTTCCTAAATGGTCACGTATCTGAGTGCAAATCTGGAATAAATTGCTTAATATGAGATTTTAATAAAATTTGGCTACCAAAGTACTAGTCTTTAATAATAGAATTAAAATATAAAAGAAGATATTTTAAACACACAAATCCCAATTTTCAAATAATGTGCCCCCTATTTGAAAAACAATATTTGAATATTGAATAACATATTTGGGCGACAAGGGGCAGTTTTTATTTCAAATGAGTGCGAATAGTTGGCATGCTCCACTCACCGTTAATGGTGGCATGTTGGTCCACTTGGTCCGTGCTAGCCATTCCTAGTGCTCGAAACTATCACAAATGGCTAGAATGACCTTATTAACAAATACTATTGGTGTCTAACATCAATCATGAAGAGAAATTAACATGACGTCAATATGAAAAAAAATTCAAATATTTAAATATAGATCTATTTCCGCATGCCTATATCTACAGAAAATACAGATCACGCTGACTGAGAAAATTACTCTTTGACAAAGTTTATGCTGGTGTTGGATTTTAATGATTGTTACTCCAAACTATAGAAGGATGAGGGCTCCTCTTCTAACCATGGGAACTTACTTACATAAGGACTGGTCTTACAAAATCTAAGAGCACGGATTCAAACAACTAGCTATGTTGTACTAATTTCATAAAACATTCAACAAATCCACCATTGGCCATTGAACTATTAACCATAAAAAACATAGAGTTTCAAATATTTTACCATGTCTTCTTTATGGAAATGCTATGGAATAAGTCTACTTGATGTGACAATCAATAGGATTTCACTAGCATCGATCAGTTTAGAAGTGCTATGCTAGAGGATCCTTAGGCGCAAAAACATAACACAAAAAAAATCTTAGGTGCCATGGAACACCATGCAGGACCTAGATGTGGTCAATTTTCTGCTACACGCTAATCTGCTGGTGATGTAACCAAAAAATGATGTAGCTGCACTATTGTTCGGACATCGCATACACATAGAACACCACTTCAATCCTCGTAGATCTAGCAATATTTCATCCAGTAATATGTCGGTGATCACTTCGCCCAATTCTACGATCAATGATGTCGTTTACCAAGACTAATTTTTTAGGTTACCGAGGTTTTGAGTGCATTAGGGGATGGGTTTCCTACTTCACGGACCTTCTAACACCAGTGATCATAAAGTGCACTCAAACGAAAACATTAAACAAAGGTCAAAAGTGCATTCAAATAGAAACATTTGTGCTATATGAAACTTATGAATTTGCTTAGCTTGGGACTGTTTCGGTTTGAAAAAATCGATGGTCTCTGGCAGGGGGATCACAAATCCATAAAAAATCAAAAATAAAATAGTAACAAAAAAAACACAGACCTGATCAAGGCCTCCAATTCCTAAGTTTCTATAGTTTATGGTGTAGATTAGATGCTAATAAGTGCAAATGAAAACACCATGGTGGTCCAGCACTTCCAAGTAGGCTTTTGTGTGCAGAACATATCTCTGTGCGGTGTCTTCAATGTGATTTTTGTGATCACAACCAACTAGAAGACTAACTGGAATCTTCTTTGGAAACTCCACCATGCAAGTCGTATCATCATCAATTTCAAACACATGACCACACAGAAAAAAAAATGTCCTCTTCAATGCTCGCATCCACATAAAATTTTAGCAACTTCCCAAAAAAATTTAAAAAAATTGCTCACAATGGAAATATGGAAAGAGGCATGTCCTTGGATGGTGAGGATTTTCCTCTTCTCTATTAACTTATGGATTTTCTGATTTCTGATCCACTCAATGAGTGGAAGGCATACTCCCTAACTCCATAGACCAATTCCATAGGTGGATCTCACTGCTCTGATACCAAATGTTGGGACTTAATAATATGGAACTACTTGTATTGAACAAATATTGTACAATATATAGGCATAAAGCCAATGAGTAAGATTTGACAAGTTTCATAATATGCACTCCAAGTGTCATGTAGATGACACATAACTCAACTCAATTGAAACTAAGACAAGTGGCAGAACTGAAGTAGGAAGGCATAGTGCACATTAACATAATATTCTAACATTCACTAGTCACTTTTGAGAGGAATTAATTCATCTTAGTGGTACTAAATTGAGCATGTCCTCTTCTTATCACCCTTAGTTAGATGGCCAAATGGAGATTGTTAAAAAAATATTGGGTATTTACCTTTTTTATTTTGCTCAAGATAATCAATATCACTAGGTTCATTGGATTTTGTTAGTTGAATAGTGGTACAATTCTTATTGCTATTATTTCCTCAATATGTCACCATTTGAAGCATTGTCTAGTCAAAAATCTTCATTAGTGGTAGACTATGTTCTAGGATCCTCCAAGGTTGCCTAGGTAGATGATTTGTTACAATAATGATGGCTTGTGCTTTAGCTTCTAAAAAATAATTCAATTAGACCTAGAACCACATAAAGTAATAGTAAGACTCACACCATTCTAAACAACAACTTTCCATGGGGTATATGGTCTTTTTGTGCCTAAAACCTTAGAAGTAATTATCCTTAATTATGAAGTCTATTCAAAATTTGACTCCTAGTTTTTATGGGCCCTACAAGGTGGTTTGTCACATTGGTGAAGTGGCATATCAGTTGAATCTTCCACCATATTCCTGCATCCATCATGTCTTTAACGTATCTTGTATCAAAAGGGTTATTGGCTAGAAGATGTAGTCCTAGATAGAGTCTCTAGCAGTTGATGAAGAAGGACAAATCGATATTCAACTAGAATCAATATTGCAATATAGAGTTTATCTTCTACAATATTGATTAATTTAGAAGTTCCTCATCAAATTGTAGGACCTTCTAGAAGAAGATGTTACATGGGATTTTAAGATCATTTTCTAGTCTTTTTCATCTTTGAGGACTAATTTTTTGAGGGGGAATCCATATAATGGCTCCAATATAGACCCGTCAACTATCTTTATTTTTATTAGCTTAGGCCATAATTTTAGATAGTCAACCCTTGAGAATTAGGTTAGGGTTAATGTTGATATAGTCTATAAATAGAAAGAGTTATGTGGAAGTTGGAATCATATTTTATATTTGAATCTTAGTTGCATCTATTGTGCATATGATACCTTACCTTATCTAAGTGGCTACAAATTTGCATTGATTTGAATCTTTTTTTTTGAAAAAGGTAAAAATATTATTAAGAAGATAGGTCCAAAATTACAATAATTGGATTCCTACTTTTGGTCATCCCTAAGATCCTACTAAAACTAACTCTAACATCTTCTTGGACCACAATTTTTTTAGTTCAATCCAAATAGCAAAAAATCTTATTCTTATTACAACAGTGGTTAATCCTATTCCAAAGAGCCTAGATTAGCTACTATTAGAATTAATATGCACTATGCCTACTTCTAGTTTGACACTTGTCATATCTTGATAGAGGCCTCTTGCCTATATATGTAATCACTTTTCAATTGTAATATATCTCATCAGTTCTTATTCCCAACATTTGGTATCTGAGCACAGGCTTTCCCTAGCTTGTTAGTTTGAGGGGGATTTCCTTCATGGAAATCCTCCCTCCCCCCAAAAAAAATTTCATTGTTTTTCAAAATAGGAAGTATGCTCTCCATTGTATACAATGGATCAAAAACCAGACTTTTGAAATATTAATGGCTGCCAAGTTCGAGTTTTTTGTTAGAGTTATTTAGGAGGCTATTTTTCATTATTTTAAGTATTATAGGTTTGTGGTAATCCTCATGAAACCACAGTGCCATAGCTATGTTGAAATATTTCTTTTTGTGATGAAATGGAGGGAGAGCACTAGTAACTCCATGCAAATTTCTTGTGTTCATGGAGCTCACGACGGTAAAAAAAAAATTAGATTATTTTGCACAGTTGGGGAGTGGACACGTCCATTTGTGATTTAGCCACTTCAATATTTTATCTGATTTCATGCACATTCTGGCATCACTGAGATCGCCTATGGATATAACGATTGACGTCTAGATCTCAAACACATAAAAGCTTGTGGATATGAAGGTGAGAAATGATGCAACACATCCACTGTCATGGAGGATACGGGACAAATTTTTGATGTGGTTGAGCATGAGTAGCAAGCAAATCACTGGATATGATATAATCAATAGGTGGAGATCAATCCTCAGGCCTTGATATCTATAGCAACACCAAGGTCGAGTTTGATTTTATGCACGAACACCACACTTGGCACTCCAAGTTTCATCATTTTTTGCTTGTAGAAATGCATTGGCTTCATGGCATCGATTTGTTGCTAGAGGAACTGTGCCATTGCAGCTTGGTGCCCAAAACAGACGTAGATCTAAGAATATTTTTTTAGAATGCACTCACTACAACATTTCATTCACCAAAGATGAAGAATATTGTCACTATTTTCATCCCGTGATCGAGTTTGTTGCTCATGGCTATTTATTCTACCAATAGCCATTTGAAAAATGTTCATGGTGGTAATGTGTTTTGTGAATATGCTATAGTAATGGTAGTCGCCTACTTGTAGTGCTGGAAGGACTTAGAGTATATTCAAAATGGAGGTGCACCATACCAAAGGAATCAACCACTGACATATGAAGTTTTGTGGCATCGCTAGTTATGGCACTCATCTTCAAAAAGAGCTAATGGTAATGGTAGGTGAGAATATGCCAGATATCAGCTTCTTGGTGATTTTGTATATGGAAGACGTGTGAGACAGTCACCTATGAAAAATACACTTAAGTCCATGCAACATGTTTGTTATGAAAAATTTGGCCTTTGTGCTAGTTTCAACAATTGTTCAGGTGTACGTCCACCTGCAATGAACCTGTGCAAGTTCTATGTCGCATCGAAGAAGTTCTATGTGCTATATTTTTTTTATTTTGGGGAGGCAGTTTTATGCTTGGATCCATTAAGTTCAACAACTATTTTCAGGTATGCTCCACTATAAATTGTAGATCATGATAGGCACACCAATAATATGACATATTGCAGATTGTAGGAGATGTGGTCGAGCTGAAACATGCCACCACGTCCAGTTTTGACATGAGAAGCTTTACTTTTCTGGAGAATGAGACCACATATTTTGTCGATAATTCATATTTTTTCACACCCGTGATCCTAATTTTATTGACGGTATTGTCATTGAAATCGATAGCTCTAGAATAGACCATTACATTTTTCTCCAGAATGAAGTGCCTAATAAGTGAAATATCTCCTGCTTTGTGTGAGCGATCCCATCGTTTGTTGTCGGTGATCCCATATGTTGCTCCCGTGTTGTGTGGTACATGTAAAATATTACCGATGGTAATCCAAAGCACAAGTTTGTACCCAGTGTTCCTATGGTAGAACCCATTTGTTATATCGGTTGCAGTGGTTTGGTGATGCTCATAAAAGAAATGGTGAAGAATAGTAACACTTGCATTGATTGAAATGGTTTATATACACATTGGTATAGTTATGGTGGTTACCCAACCACCCAAACCACCCAAATTGGAGAAGCGCTTCAAGCGCTTATTTTGCTAATGATGAAATAACTTGCCTATGCTAACATCCCCCCTTATTACATTATTGGCAAAATACATAGAGCATTGCAAAACAATTCAAATTTAACACGTGCAAGTGCCTTGGTGAAAATATCTACAACTTTCTCATCAGTGGGAATGTACTGAAGTTGTATGTGGTGTTTTGGAACTTCATCTTGAATGAAATGACATCGATTATCAATGTGTTTGGTACATTCATGAAAAAATGGATTCTTGACAAGATTCAAAACACCTTGATTATCATAAAACAAATGAAGAGTAAGATTCTTTGGAAGGCCCATGTTTGTAATAATGTGACTTAACCACATTATCTCACAGACTGCTTCACTGGTTGCATGATATTCTACCTCTGTAGAAGATAAAGCAACTACATGCTGCTTCTTACTATGCCATGATATAGGTCTAGATCCAAGATGGAAAACAAATCTAGAAGTTGACTTACGATCATCAAGGGATATGACATAATCTGAGTTCATGTATCCCTGTAAGAAAAACTTGTCATTCTTCTTGTACTCCAGGACATAGTCTGTACTACCATGGACATAATGAAGAACTCTCTTTGTTGCTTTTTGGTGACTCACCTTAGGTTCTTGCATGAACCTTGAAATATAACCCACAATAAAACTAAGATCTGGATTGGTATGCATCAGATATATGAGACTCCCAATCAGTTATCGTATCTCTTGTTGTAAAAGGTTAGGGTTCCTTTCAAAATCTTGTGCTACCAAATAAAAAAATGAGATTAACTAGATAATTAGCCAAACATATAAGAATTCCACAACTCTATTCTTTCATTTAAATACAATCCTTACAAACACTTGATTAAATTGTTGTGCAACCATTCTAAAGAAATAAACATTTTAAGTTAGTGAAATTCCCTTACATTTAATGAGGTCAAGAAACATAACATTCAACAAGATGTTGAATCTTAATTAAGTGTTCTTGATGAATTCCTTCTTAATTAATTTTTATCTTCATGATCTTCAAAAGTGGTTCCATACTTATGTATTCTCTCACAACATTTACAAATTACAAATCACATAGAATATGAATTTAAATATAGTGAAAATATTTGTATCATTAAAATTAGTTGGTAATAAAGGACATGTAAATACCTAGGTGTTTTAGGTGAGTTGGAGAGGAGAGGGAAATCCTCCAAGAGAGGTCCCAGGTTCAAATCTCCACCCTACCAAAAATTTGAATTGGGTATCCAAAATCCAATTGATAATGTTGGTGCGGGCAGGGTCGGGTGTGACTCCCGGGTGACTTTGATGGTGTAGAACCCCCTGTTCGTGGTCTCTCAGACCAAGGCGGCCCCGCAAGGGGTTTTTCGCTTTAATAACAATATATATAGAGAGAGAGTACCATCTACCTAAGGTGATTCATCATATCATGATAACTTAAGTCCTTGCTCCATTGGAGTGGCTCTAGACTTACAGTTAGTCATCCAATATTTTTTGACTAATTTCTTGGCATAATTATTTTGTGTTACTCTAATATGATGTTTTTTTTGAGTCACTTCCAAACCAAGATAATAGTGAAGAAGTCCTAGATATTTCATTTAAAAAGATTATTTCAAATCATCTTTCACTACATCAATCATTTTCTTTGAACTGCCTATCTGATTAGATCATCTACATATAACACCAAAATTACTATATCAGAACCATTGTTCTTAATATAGATATTTGCATCTAAAGGACTTATTTTGAATCCATGCTGCACTAGGTGACTATCTATCTTGATGTACCAAGCTCGAGGAGCTTTTTTGAGCCCATACAAGGATTTTATTAACTTGCAAACTTTATGTTCTTGCCCTTTAACCACGAATCCTTCTGGTTGGGTCATGTACACTTCTTGTAGATCACCATTCAATAAGGTATTTTTAACATCCATATGATGCAACTTCCACCCAAATTGAGCTACCATGGCACAAAGTAATCGAATGGTAGTCATATTTACAGTAGGGGCAAAAGTCTCTTCATAGTCTATGTCTTCTTTTTGAGCATAGTCCTTTGTAACAAGATGGACTTTATGCTTATCAATAGTACCATCTACCTTATACTTCACTTTGAACACCCATTTGCAGCCAATGGGCTTCTTTCCTATAGGTAGATTAACTAGCTTCTATGTATGATTCTTCATGAGGGATGTATGTTCTGCTTCCATAGCAGCCTTCCACTAAGGCTCACTAAGTGTGTCTTGAACTATTGCAAGTTCATTTTCATCCAATGTTGTCATATAAACTTGTTCATCATCATCCACATATGTTTCTTTGTCTTCCTCTGCATCTACAGATAGTTCATAAAAATTTTGGTAAAGTTCATCAACCTCTGAATATGATGCCTCTGCTCTTCCCTGTTGTATCATACTCCAAGTGCAAGGTCGATCTTGAGTTAGATCTGGAATTGAACTCAACTTAGAATCTCTTAATATACTAGTATACCACTTTGGAACCTTCTTCTTTGGGGGAATACTTTATTTCTAAGGTTCTTCTTATTCTTCAAGGTATACATTTGTATATGTGATATCAAATGTGGAAGCTTTATCAAATACCACATCTCTACTAGTGTGTGTTTTCTTGGTTATTGGCTCTATCAATCGATATCCTTTTGAATGCTCATCGTAACCAAGAAAAATGTATTTCAAGGTTTTCTCATCTAATTTCTTCCACTTTTATTTTGGTATGTGCATGAAATATTTACATCCAAAAACCCTTAGATGAGAAATGGAGGGTTTCCTACCACTCCATGCTTCTTGTGGGGTCTTTCCCTGTAGAGCCTTTGTGGGAGCTCTATTCAGGAGGTACACTATTGTGTTCACTACTTCTACCCAAAACTGCTACTCAAGATGTGCTCCTGAAATCATACAATGACTCATTTCCATGATGGAATGGTTCCTCCTCTTAGAAACTCCATTTTTTTAGGGAGTATAGGTTGTAGTCAGTTGTCGCTTAATCCCATGTTCTTTTAGAAATGATAAAAATTCATTAGAGGTATATTCCCCCCCTTTATTTGAGTAGAGGGTCTTGATGAAACATCCAAACTCCTTCTCAACAAGCTTCTTGAACTGTTGAAAGTATAAAAATGCCTCATACATAAATTGAAGAAAGAAAACCCACATCTTCTATGAGTGATCATCAACAAAAAACTAAAAATACCTCTTTCCACCATAGCTATTTGGCATAGGACCGCACATATCGGTGTGTACCAACTCCAATGGTTTTTTAGCTATTGAAGAGTTAGCTTCAAAAGGTACTCGGTGTTGCTTCCTTGCTAAGAAATTCGAGGAAACTGGTAATATGGATGAAAGGTGAGGAAGTCCTTTCACCATATCATATTTGCTCAATTCGAGCAAATATCCTAAACTTAGATGCCCATATCTCTTGTACCATAGAGAAGTAGCCTCCTTGGTAATTATTTCCAAGGCAACATGAGGTGTTGAAACGATATCTAAAATGAACAAGACATGCTTGTATGATCCGATTGCTACATGTTTTCATTTTCTTGTTATAAAACATCCCTTTTTTCCCTTTGCAATACAAAATACAACATTCATATCTTGATCCAACATCTGAGGGACTGACAACAAATTATTAGCCAATCCAGAAACATAGAGTACCTTTTCAATCTAACATTTTCCATCTGGAAGAGTGACAGAAACATCACCTTCACCCTTCACTTGGTAGACTTGATTGTCAGCAATTGTTATTGGCTTACCTTCTTTCTCCTCAAATGTCTCAAACCACAATTTATCGCCAGTCATGTTCTTACTAGCACCTAAATAAATATACCATACAACATATATCTATGAAGATGAAGTATAATTCATGATAACCTTGTGTGCTCACTCAGATTATGAGTGTGAGTCAGATTCTGCAAAATATGAGTCAGAATTTTATTCAACATAAGCAACATACCCCTTGGGTTGATTATTATTTTTTCATGATTTGTATTTCCCTTTTCCTTATTCTTATTATCTTGGTCATTCTATTGCTTTTTCTTAAACCAACACCTGTGGGTGTCATGGTTATTCATATCATAAATCTTGCAATATTGTTTGTCTTTTTGCTGATGTTTTTTCCCTTTTTCCTTTGATGAAGATCCTCCTTTTTGAAACTAATCTTGTTTCTTACCCCATTATTTTGTTTAGAGGCCATTATCTAGCACTTCATCCTTCTGAAACTAATTTTCTTCTTCAGTTTGAAGCAAATTCACCAATTCCACAAAAGATACTTGTCTACCATATACATTAAGAGAGGTTATCAACACCTTATAGGACTCTAGCAATGCTCTCAAGATGATAGAGGTCAAGAGAGCATCATCCACTAGTTGTCCCATAGCATTCAATTTGGCTTTCAATTTTGCCACTCTACATAGGAATAGGTCAACTATCTTACCAGATTCCATACTGAGTGTATGTAGTTGAGTTTGTAGGTGTAGAATTGTGGACTAATTATTACCTTCATAAATAGTAATCAAAGCATACCAAGCTTTCTTACTAGTCTTGGCATCACATATATGAGGCTAGACATCATTTTTTGTAGTAAGAATAATAAACATGAGATATATTTTGTCCTTATTATCAAAAGCATCTTGATATGCTCCTGCTGTTCCAGGTCATTTTGTAGTGCCAGTCACTACATCCCACAAATCTTCCACTTGAAGAATAGCACACATCTTATTATTCCATGGTGTGAAGTTAGAACCTTTTAGAAACTATGAATCTGAGAGATATTTGTGAACAATGGCCATTGTGAAGGTTCCTTATAACACCAAATGGTCCCCCTTTCTTTATACCTGCCAGACCTTTATACCGAAACTCCTCTATATATACCCGCCCTTACATGAGGGAGACTATAAGTATATATAAGAGTAGAATGATACGTGGAACTTAGGCGATATTGAAAGGGAATATTTTTGTTTATGACACCTACCATAGAAGGTCTTTTGTCATGTGTGGGGTGTAACTTCCCCTAAACACTTTGGAAATTACTTCGTCAGGATTTATGTCTAACAACAATAACGATTAGGGTATAAATGGAGTGAATATTATAACTGCTTTGCCTTATTTCTCCTTGATAATTGATAGAGAATAATAGCTCATACATCATTGTTGTAGCTATATTAGGCATTAGATACAGTAGTCCAGGAATGACAACATCACTTGTAAGTGTGGTCCAGAGGTATCATAAATACCGAACTCTACTATGCAATAAAGTGCACAAATAGTTGTAAAATTTGGGGTCTTTTTCTTTTTCTTTATTTTATGATTGATAATGGAAGAAAATAGAATATTTAAGTGTAAAAATACAATCACAAATACCCACAAATTTAACTACTCTAGGTGTCGGTGTCCATCAAAAATGCACCTATTACAATACCAATTTTATCATGTAATGATTCACTTCCATCAATTTTGATCTCCCCCTTTGTCTTATAATTTTGCAAAAAGAATATTGTGATCTCCCCCTTTTTTTTGTTGCAAAATAAACAAGGAAGAAAAAAATTGGTACCTGAACCCTTCAAAAAACTTGCTCTTACGCCTGAAATACCCCGATGTTGCCAAAGAATGACAAAAAAATTGACCAAAAATGAGTCAAATTTGTTGCAATTCTTGCTTGAAGCATCAAAATTGTGCATTGGGACATCAAACTGATTCTCAGGGCATCAAAATTCCACTCAGGGCATCAACAGCCACTCACAAGACATCAAAAACCTTTTGGGTCGTCAACAGGCACTCAAAGGGCATCAAAAGATCATCGTCAAGAATCAAATGGGTCCGTCGGGCATCAAAACCATCCATTGTGTATCAAAATAGTCTGTTGGGCATCAAAATTATCTACCAAGCATCAAAATAATCTTCTAGGCATCAAAACGGTCTTCTAGGCATCTTCAGAACCCCTTCGTAGAATTCGAATAGCGGACCTCATCCGTAGTAGTGAGCACCACTAACCATTCGCGCTAGTAGAAGTGTTGGGAATAAGAGGCCAACGCCTTGTCCTTATAATGAATACACTAGTTGATTTAAAAAAAAAATAAGTGGAATTAGTCCCACATGCATCAGGCAGATGCATAAACAAGCCTTTCAAATGAGAAAGGCTCATAGTGGAAGGTAGTCACCTTTGGGCGGTCACCCCTTATAGCCTTTTTGTCACCTACCACCTAGCACAATACCGTGTTCAACCCTATGATTCCACATTATAGCCTCAGTCCATGTGTCCATATTTGTACTTATTTTTTCCTTGATCAATGTGTTCACATCCACATATCTACCTTGGTCCATGTGTATGCCTTGATCAACGTGTTTACGTCCACGTGTCTACCTTGGTATGCATGTCTGCCTTGATTAGGGTTTAAATTCCTCATGATCGGTGCCTAGGGAGTTGATTCTAGTCTGTCTTAGGTCAGTTTGTGTGTTGTTGGTCCATCTTAGGTCGTTGATCTGTCTGGTTGCATCCTAAACCCGATGCTCTGATACCATAAAAGAAATAGCAGAGAATAGTAACACTTGCATTGATTTAAATGGTTTATATACACATTGGTATAGTTATGGTGGTTACCTAACCACCCAAATCACCCAAATTGGAGAAGTGTTTCAAGTGCTTATTTTGCTAATGATGAAATAACTTGCCTATGCTAACAAATCAAACAAGCTCATGAGGTCTGATTTCACAAGCATTGCTACCCTCCTCCAAATTTTTGATTTCACCTTGGAAATTTGCAATATTGATGACATATTGTAGGTGCCCAATAGCGATCCAGGCGACAGGTTAGTGCTCATGTGTAAAGAGGAAATGACTCGCTTTCACAGGATGAAGCCGAATTTCCCTGTCGATTTAAATCCTCTAACATATGTTCAGCATCCAGCGGTACTAACAACGAGAAGGAAGCTCATGTTCTATGTTCAGAATCAAAAAGTAGTGAGAGATCTGAAGTCTCCACACCCACTTCAGACTTGTGTAGTAATGATTTAGAAGCTTGGGGAGAGTATGAGGTATGTAATGTAAACCAAGGGCTTTGGTCGATGAACTTTGAACTGAGTGAATATTTTGTTGAATGCCAACTACACACAATGATCGGGCAGTGAGGATGCCATCGAAATTATCGAACCAATGACTATGGTATTTTAGATCCATTTTTTGCTCTGATGTGATGGTGCTCCTGATACCTGAGTGTGGCCAAGTGGTGGGTAGTAGAATGGCTGACCAGATGACGATAAGGAGAAATCATAGGCCTACATCACGGAGAAACAAGACATGATAAGGCACCTCCTCCGATTTATGAAAGTATGTGATAGATTTATTGAATGGATGCTCCTACAATGTTGTTGACTGGATATTTTTTAACCTTTTCATGGCGAAGATATTTTCTTTGTTCAAATTATGCTCCACCGATGTGAGTGACCTGTGGTGGTGAAGACAAGTCGGTGACTCGTGCAATGGCAAAACAAGTGTAGTGATTTGTGAAGTGATGTTTTTGACCACCACCATGAAGAAGGAGCAAAATTTATGAGAAGCGAGGACCATACATATCAGGAAACTTACCGGTGATGTTTTTGTGTTTATGCAAACGCCTCGATAAGACCTTTGGGGGAATCATGGGACGAAAAAATTTAATTTTTTTTAGAGTGGGGTATTTTTTATAAGTGGGGGAGTGCTGGTGAAAATTGAAGAACATATAAAAGTGGAAATTCTATATAGCCAATGTAATTTCTTTGCATAGAATATTTTTTGTAATGATATTGTAACTCTGCATTAAAAGTTGCAAGAGTGCGATGCCAATTTTTCTGCCTAGAGGGGTAGTTGTTTTTCTCACATATGGGGGACCCATTCAGATCTGACTATAACCTTATATATAGTCAATGTAAATATTTTTTTGAGATGGACCCAATGGTGGGGTCCATATTCAGTTTTGAGACTATTTTCTATGATGTTTTTAGGCTAAAAAATTATTATATCAGGAGTGCACTCTCGGTTGTACCTGACACTCCAAGGCAATTTGTAAGTGATATTTGTACATAGTCACCTTCTCTATAGACCTAGTGGATGTAGTGGTTGGTTACCCATGTATTCTGGTAGGATGAGGAGGTCACCATAAGGACACCTACTCTAGGGACTATAGACATAGACACCCTAGACTCTATCCAAGGATTTTTCCAGATCTACTTCTGAATACTATAGACGAAGACACTTCAGAAGATTTGATTCTTGTATTTCTTCTTCTACTCCATATTTGGATTCTATTGCTCATTTATATTGTATTTCATAGCTCATTTTTCTATTGTGTTAAGGTGCATTTTTGGCAGAGACCGACACCTTCTAGATTGAGTTCACCATGAGGGGGGTGATATTCATGGTGGATATATTCAGTAACCTACGATAGGCAACATACTTGGAGGATGACCTACAGAGGCAACAGGCCCAGAAGTGGTTGACCCTGAGGCACACAGAATGACCCTGAGGCACTTAGACGGCTGACCTAGTGGCAACAAATCCAAGGAAGTGGTTGATCCTGAGGAAACAGACCGATATGTATACACCGTTGATCTAGCATTATTCATAGTTGGAGAGCCAAGCGTAAAGAGCATGAGCCTAGACCAAATCATGTAATAAAGGAGGATGATAGGGTTCTTTTAGAGAAGTCAACATTAAGGGGGAATGTTACCTAATATTGACTTGTTTTCTTTTTCTATAGTTAGGATAGTGTACATTAAGGGGGAATGTTAGAATTAATGTGCACTATGCCTACTTCTAGTTTGACACTTGTCATATTTCTTTGACACTTGTCATATCTTGATATAGACCTCCTACCTATATATGTAATCACTTTTCAGTTGTAATATATCTCATCAGTTCTTATTCCCAACAACTACAAGCAACAACATGAACATGATGTTAAACCAAAGGCTAATCATCATAATCATCTACCTTGGTCCAACACATGTCATTGTCTAAATACTTATTGGCTATTAATAAAACTTGTTGGTTAACCTTCATCCACTCTACAATATCCCTATTCTAATAAATTTAAACAAGTAATCAACAAGCTGTTCACTTTCATTTTTATCCAAAAATTTAGTCACAACATTCTTCCCTTTACCTACATGAATTGGAATGGCATCCTCAAATTGCTACTGGATGATTTTTATTTGACTCACTATGTTCTTTATTTGCCATGCACTTAGTCTAAAATTCCTAATATCATCTAATGACCTCACCAACAATTATGAGGTGGAATCCACTATGATCTTCCAAACTCCATTATCCCAAGCATTGAGAGAAGCTTATCTGATTTTTAAAGCCTCTAATTAATTATTTATTGATACTCCTAGACCTTCAAGTTCCCAATGAAGTACCTTTCCCTTGTAGTCTCTTCTAAGAAAACTACTGTATGTTGTCCTTGGGTTATCCTTGGTTGCTCCATTTGTGTTGATTTTTTCCATCCTAGGGGTGTGATTTTCCAAGCACCATGAGTCTACCTCATGGTAGTGTTCTCTTCCTATTGGTTTTTCTACTTCCTACATGATATTTTACTATTTCTATAACCTTGTTTAATATGTTTTTCCAAAATAGCTCTATAAGAGTGTATTCCTCATTAAAAAATTTGGTATTTATTTCTAGCCATATGTGTTGCCAAATAAATCTCATACCCAAATACCAACCCAACTAAATTAAATTATTTTTAACCTTCTTCATTTCCAAACCTTCCATATATTAGTAAGTATTAATTATAGGTTGAGACAGGCCTTGAAGAGATAAATCCATCGACTTTGTAACTCTAGAGCAAAGTCACATTGGAAGAACAAATAATCTATTATCTCTTCTTGGTCATTGAAAATGATAAATTTAGAAGGGCAATGAAACCTCTCTTCTATAAGTTATTATAGGTGAGGAATATCTCATGCATAACTTTCTAGGCAAAAAAATTAATTTTTGGCTATCCCTTTTCCAACCATACTCAATCCCATGGAATATCCAATAGCATCAGAGGGGAAGGGATTAATTCATTATAACCTTCCCAAACTATATAGATGCCTAAATTCCCATGACCCTAAGCTATTTTATCCTCTTCCTCCTCTCCTATAATATGGTTTTGCTTTAATATCCTCTCTAATAGCGATACCAAATTTGAAGAGATTTGGACTTGCCACTCTCCCCAACACTTCAGTTGCATAAGAGAGGTGGTACCAATTTGCCTTGTATGTGGATAGCATGTTATCTTTATCCAACCTCTATCCTCAAGGATCTATTTAAAGGGTTGTAGCTTTGGAAATTTTCAAATTAGGGGGGTATTGATTCCAATAATTGGTCCAAAAATTTTCTTTATCCCCTCTACCCACTTTCCAAAATAGTTTTAGTTTTGCCACTTTATCTCCTAATTTTAGCATCTTCCAAACAATAGAACATTGGCAACCCATATGGATGCAACATGCTTCCTCATGGGGAACGTTACACAAATACTTAATATTAATGAATTTGATAAGCAATGCTTCTTGATTGGAGATCCATCTCCAATAAAGCTTGTCTGCTTGAGCTTGGTTATTTAATACTGCTTTTTGAATTCCTAATCCTCCACTTGTTTTAGACTAGAATATTTTATTCCAACTTACTAGATCTCATTGCTTACCCATCCTTGTGCCATCCTAAATGAATTTTCACATGAGGAAGTTCAACTCATTTAGGATTTTAATCATAGCATCAAAAATAGAGAAATTATAATTTGACATTACTTAAACCACTGATTGAAGAGTCACTCTTCCTACAAAATAAATCTAATGGCATGTCCAATAATTTATTCCTACAAAATAAATCTAATGGCATGTCCAATAATTTATCTTCACACTAATTTTTTCCATCGATGTTTTCCATTCTTCCACCTTCAAATTCTTATAGTGGAGTGGAAACCCTAGGTAGTCTAGCAGGAGGTAGCCCTAAGAGAAGCCTAATATGTTTAGAATTTGATCTTGGATCCCCCTTTTGATATTAAATAATACTACCTTGGACTTGGTTGCATTCAATTCCTAGTTTGTGGCTTTTAGATATGTATTTAAGGTATCTTTGAGCACTCTTGCCTCCCTAACATTGGCTGCCCCAACCAATGTTAGGTATCTTGCTATTGTGGATAACTCACATTTGGTGGATTAGAAGAAATGTTATGAGGATAAAATTGAACATGATTTTGAGATGCACTACTAGTTGGAAGAACTTGCAAATTTCCCCAATATTGGTGGCTATAGTAGTGGTATATGTAGGTTTATAAAATGGATTAACATTATGATAAGATTCAAACAAAGGATTGATATGAATATTTTGAGGATAAATGGTTTTATGATGAGATATCCTAGCCTCTTTGAGTTGGGGCTTCTTCATCCATATATTTATTCAAAGCATCCTTATGATGCTTAAATAAATTCTATATATTATCAAATGATTAAAAGTTGAGGTGTCTATTAGACCCCTTAGTAGGATCAAGGTCATTACTAGTCTCTATATTCCATTTCACATCTATATTGGGATTATCTCTATCAATATGATCATCCCCTTAAGGATTCTCATAATATTCTAAAAGCTTTCACTTACTCCTAAGGTTGGGATCCATTAGGATTAAGGGAAAGGATAGAGAATATGATGAGGGGAGATCTAAAGCTAATGAAATACAAAAAATAATTTATTAATTTTTTTTTATATATTTTCAAATCTAAGAAAATATATTTTAATGGTCTTATTTATGGTTTAAAATAAAACAAATAAGAGAAAAAATAAAGAACTTCCTAGATGGCCACAAAGGATGTATTTCATATCAGGTTCACCATAGATGTAGAAGGGGGTAAATTGCTCTACCATGTATGATTCTCAGTTGGATCCACTTGGAACCAAGGTGACCATGAGGGTATATTGATTTCTCTATAATCGGGGGCTCGAGGGATCAAAGGGTTCATTAGGCATGATTTAAGGAATTTTTACAAGACTAGGGTGGAAATTTTTTATGTGTATATTTGAACAAGCACCTATGTTTGATATCTCTAAAATATAGCTATAAGAAATTAAAGAACAATGCAGGACAAACAGTGATGCAAGCAAACAAGAAGCTATACAAAAAAGTGATTCTTAGTTTTAAGAAAAACTAAACTTGGTTTTCAAGAAATAAGTTCGTTTCCTTTTTATAAAGGGTTCAAGAGAATGCACAAACATATTAACCTAGATGCAAAATATATGTTTTTTTCTCTTTTAAATACCTAAAAATAAAATTGAATGTTTTTCTTCACTTATGATTTAAATATGGAGTATAAATGAGTAGAAAGAAAACAACACACAACCTAAGAAGTATATTCAAGGCACTTATTTTATAAGGTGGTTGATCCTAACCTTTAACTTTCATCGTGATATATTCAACAACTTCAATACCTGCAAAATGACTTCAAAATCCTTGGAAAAATTTATCAGTATTTAGGGGCTTGCTTAGGATGTTGTATGACTGAGATTGGAGGTACAACAATCAAGCCCCCTTGGTCATTTTAGTTGGTCATTAAAAAAAAAAGCAATTTTTGACCTTTGAAAGAAAATAAGACAAAATGCAATAGTATGAAACAATTTAAAAATAGAATGTAGACAGAGATATTATGACCTAAATGCAACATGCAAGAGCAATCTAGGGTTTTGGGAGCAAAATCCTACCCCCAAGCCCTAAAGAACTAAATTCATGCCCTATAAGGGACGACCGCAAATTTAGGCTTGTCGAATTCATGCCCTATAAGGATGGGATGTGAATTTATGATAGAGACCTTAAATGATCTAATAATACAAAAATGCAATGCAATATAGGAATTTTATAATTAAAGAAGACTACTAATGCAAGAAAACCTGGTGGAATCAAAAGAGCAAAAACCAAAATGGTAGACCCCTTCTCAAGGATCCCACACTTGATCACTAAAGTAACAAAATCACAAAGCCAAAGTAACAATAGAATAATCCAAAGCACAAGAGCACTTGTTAGACCACACTTGGAAGAATTTGATAACTAGGAGCAAACTTGCTAGAACTTCTTGTTAAAAACTTATTAAGAGAAAAAATAAATCCAATCCTCTTTTTATAGGAGGTTTGGAGGGGAAAAAGGTGGGAAAATGAAAAACAACCTTGGTCTGGGGTCGACATAGAAGAGGTCAGCCCAAGTTTGAACTTTTCTGGGAGAGAAATCCAAATTTACCAAATTTGTACCTCGTCCTGAACGACCACAATTTTAGCAAGGCCAAGAAAAAAAGCAATAACAAGGGGAAAATAAGGTTCAAATATTGCACTTAGCATTTTGAGGAACTTCTTAGGGATTCTATGAAAAAATGACTCATTTTGATGGGTCAATTTTCCAAGTCTACAAATATACTTATGATCAAATTTACATGGAAATAATTACAAAAGGATGCACTTCTATGGTGGGGAAGACTATTAGTAATTTTTGGGACATTTACAATGGGAGAAATTGATAAGTTTTCTACTAAAATTTTGTAGGTTTGCTCTATTATTTTTCTCCTCTTAAAAAATAATCCAAAGATAATAACATTGAAGATTACAAGGCCATAATTGTAGGTACAGAAAAATAAGAAGATAATTACAAGAATACTATTAAGCTATGCATGTTACCATTCATTTATTTTTTCTAGTAAATTATGTCACACATGTTTTAGCCAAACATGATAGATTTAGTTGAATCTATGTGCAATAAATGAATTTAGTTCAAAAGTAGGGATCCTTAACATGCATGCACCCTAATATGATTTTTATTTTAATATTTGGTGGCAAATGGTTGTTTCTTCAACCAAATTTGGTTATGTATATCCTCTTGTTCATGAACTTTGGTGGTTGTTCTTTCCTATCTCCACTAGTTATTGTTTGTCTTTAGTGAGCAGTTATAGTAGGTCCTATGACACTTTTTATCCTTTCAAGTTAATATTGAGCTTATTATTGGTTTCAAACTGGTGATATGGTATCTTTTTTCAAAATTTTCCACTATTTTCTAGCTCTTGATCAACAATTTGGTGCCCATTATATCGGATCAATGTTATGTTAGCAAATTAGTGGACTAGTTAGTAGATTGAAATTAGCAAATTTACTGGTTTATTACTTCATCTTTTTTATTACATCTAGTAGATAACATATTTATTAATTCACCAATCATATAAAAAAAAATTGAGTTGACATCTTGTAGCCTATTGCATAATGACCTCAAGATCTATAACACAAATTTTATCATATTTTAAGCAACTTTAACCAGGTTATATCCAAAATACTAAGAATAGTATTTTTCTTCTTTGTTAATATTATTAAATTATAGTCCTCTAAGTCCCTTTTCACCTACAATTTGAGTCATTCAAAAAATTTATCAAATGATTGACTTATGGTCAAAATATATTTTGTCACCCAAAATTAAATAGTCCTATTCAACTATATGTTTGAAGGGTGAAATCATGATGGTTGTAAATTAGTTCTATATCTTCTTTTTAAAGTTATAAACATCTATACAAAAGTTCAAGTTAAATGACCTTAGATGATGGAGTGGATTTGATTTTCCTATTATTCAAATTTATTTATTCGTTGATTTGGTTAGCTAAGATATCATATTGATGTCATCAATTTAGTGGATCAATATCATTGATTTGTGACATAACAATATATCCATATTAACATATCAATGTGATCCTTGACTTGGTGAACTTATCATCTTGTTAATGGATTGACATATATGTTAATGGATTGAAATATATAACTATTAATCACCATCTAAGTCAAAAAATTGACATGAAGTTAGTAGATCAATGTTGCTAAGGTCTAAGACTTCAAAAAATATTTAACTTTTTTTCATTTTACTTCTCTAAAACCTATATTCCTTGGGCCTATTTCTACTTTTATTGGTTTGTTCAAATCACATGTTTAATATTTTTAAATATTTATGATATCAATCTATGCTTTGCTTTCATAGTGTGATTTATCTATGATTAATTATGAAATATGAGTGGTAAAAATAACTAGGATTATGGGGAGGGGGGCAAGCGAGGGATGACTCCAGCTCTAGGTTCCCTTGGACTAACCAGTCCCACTTCTCATTTTCCCTGCTCCTCTCCTGGGTCGGCTCTCAGGCCTAGTTTCTAGGTTCCCCTATTTTCTCAGGTTTCCCTCTTGACGAGGTTGCTGGTCTGCAAGGAGGTTTTGGTGGTTTCTTGCCCCGAGTTTCCTGGTTCGATGGGTTTCCAATGTGCTTTCAGGGCTGTTGGAAGAGGGTTGGCTCTGGTTTTCTGGTTGCTACTCAGGATCTTCATCTGCGTTATTTTGGCGTCATGGGGCACCTTTTTCGTAGATGGTTTTCCCAATCACCCCATGAAACCCTTGTCTTCGGGATCTCCTTGTAAATCTGGGGTTTGTTTGTTCTTGTGGATGGATCTCAGGGATCTTTCTGTATTTTTTTTTTTGGGTCCTGGGGGGGTGGCCATGCATGCAACTACATCTCTCCTTGGATCCATTCCCTGACAAACAATGGTGGGGCTAGAAGTTTTCTTGATGGTGGTTTTAATGGCTTGTTTCCTTGTAGGGTTTGATCTTGGGATGGGGGCTCAAGTTCTTACAATGCAATGGCTTTCGCTATTTTTTCTACTCGTCAAATTCCTTCTCAGTCATGGACGCTCATGGGACAGCTTCCCTATCTCTCCTCTACAGCTTGCATCCCAGATCGAGGTTCCTGTTAGGCAGGGGTTGTGTTCTTCTGGGCATGCTGCTGGTTTTCTTGTTGGGCGGGATCCAC
The DNA here is from genome assembly GCA_028583015.1 of Wollemia nobilis. NCBI lineage: Eukaryota > Viridiplantae > Streptophyta > Pinopsida > Araucariales > Araucariaceae > Wollemia > Wollemia nobilis. The sequence continues at coordinate 7,417,929 of JAQPPZ010000456.1, forward strand.
GAGTTCGTGGGATTTTTTGTAGGTTCAGGGCATGCTGGTTTTCCCCGATGGGGGGTCATGGGTTTGTCTACAGGTCTTGGGTGTACTGCTGGTTTTTCCCATTGGGCGGGTTTGCCTTCTCTTGCTGGTTTCTCTGAAGGCGAGATTTTGGGCATGCTGCTATTTTTGCCTACAAGGTAGGTTTTCTGTTTTTGTTGGGTTTCCCACAGGGTGGGGCCTTCCTTTGCTGTTGGTTTTTTGTCCCCACTAGGCGGGACCCTTCACACCTGGTTTAGGGTTGGTTTGGTGGTTTTCCCGCTAGGCAAGATTTCTCAAACATGCTAGTTTAGGGTTTGTGTGCCTTTCTTGCTTGGCGGGATTCCTAAACATGCTTGTTTTCTCCACGTGGCAGGATTTCCATATTGTGCGGTTTTTTCCCCATGAGGTGGGATTGTAATTTTTTCTGTTGTTTTCCCTGTTGGGAAGGTTTTTAAATTTGCTAGGGTCCCCGCTGGGCGGGATTTTCCCTTTTTGACTGTCGATTTTTCCCGTTGGGTGGGATTTCCTTTGTGGTGGTCTTCGGATGTTTCCCGCTAGACGAGATTTTATCTTCATCCTTGTAATGAGTCTCCCACTGGGTGGGATGTGTCATTTGGGTTTTAACCCTCGGTTTGGTCTTTTGACCTGTTGTAAGAAGGTTTTTGGGATCCTTTCAAAACCTGCTTGTAATATAATTCCAACTTACCAAAAAAAAATAACTAGGATTAATTGGGTGCATCATTTTACCAAAGATTCCCCCAAATATTTACTTTTACTAAGAGTAATTGTTTCTCATCCTAAGTAACTCAGGAGTAATTTTTTACTATAAATAGGGGCCTAAGGTCCTAATTGTAATCATATTTTGGCTCCAAAAATTTAGAGCTACACTCTATGAAACCTACATTATTCTTTGACCTTGTGATATTGTAAGAAATTGGCAAGTCCTTAGGATTTCCATCAATGGAACCACCCTCCTAGATTTCTAAGTGTGAAATGGTTGTGGCATAGCCCTTCTAGCCCATATTTTTATTCACTTATCAATTCTATAATCTAATGAATGAGTGGATAGTGATATTATTTGAATTTTCATGTGTTGATTGATCATACACATTTCTCACTATGGTTTAATCCCATATTTTCTTGAATCATTTAGACTCAAATATTCGTGCATTTTTTTTACTTTACTTTTCTATATTTTACTTTTTGCATCTTACTTCAATGCAATTTAGTGTAGGTTATCATAATGGATTTTTAGATAGATTAAGTCATAGGTCCCAATATCCAAGATCAAATATATTTTACATAAAATATATGAAGTCTCCTTCACATAATTATATCAATATTAATAAATAAAATATTCATTAAATATAACAATAATAATTTAACACAATGAACAAACTCATTGTATTATGAATCAAATATACAAGACCAATTTTACAATAATCCTTGATTATTCTTTGATTATTTCTTATTATAATACATGGAGCTTTGCCTCCATAATATAACTTTAGAAGATGACTCTTCAATACTTAACTATTGATGTCCTCATATATCCAAGAGATGCATCCTTTCCTATTCCACATACAATACAAACCTCTCATGTCCCTTAGCTTTACATATTACCATATACATGTGACTCTTGACTTTTTACACACTTGCACACTCTCACACTCTACACACTTGCACACATTGTTACATGACACTTGGACTCATCCTACACATAGACACATACTTTAGGTAAAATATAAATCATACACCCTAAACTAATAACTCACACTCTAATCTAATATTTGCAAATATATAATGATACCGTGGGGTACATTCACTTCTACCAAATAATGTAATATTCTCTAACACCCCCTCATATTACATTATTTGGTTATTGAAGACTTTAATCTTCAATTTATTGCTTTTAGTCCTTTGTTCTATTTCTCTTTGTCTTTAGTTTTTTATTCATGTCTTTTGTTCTTCTTTATTTGGTTCTTTGCTTTACTCTTCTTATTTGATCTTTTCATATTCATCTTCAATTATGGTATGTCTGCTGGTGTAAATTTTGAATAATGAGTTAGAAAGTCATCACAATAATGCATATTATGAATCATGGAATTTAGAGATTCCACATAGAAGTTAACATATGTTGCATTCAAATTAATTTTTCACAACTAACATATTTCATTTCAAATTTTCCTTCTTGTCTTTTTTCTAGATAGATTTCAAAAGTGAGTAATGTCATGTACGTCACTATTTCTGATTTAGTGGGCAATATAATAGATTTTTGGAAATTCCACCATGCTCCAAAAAGTTTTTCATGAAGATAGTTTATGAATATTGTAAATTTTTCATATTTGGCAATTTTTAGAATGGAAGAAAAAATTTTCTTCAAGTTGTCTAACATATCCTTTTTCTCATCAAAATCATCCATTAGATTTTGTGTATAGAATTTTAGTTTGTTCAACATTTCTTCACTATATTCTAAAAATGCATTTTTAATAATTTCTTCCATAATGAAATCCTTTGATGTAGAAATCCTTATTTCTTTCAAATTTCAAATAAACAAATTTCTTTAAATTCTTCAAATTAGTTTCTTTTGAATAAAAATCCTCATTTCTCCAAAGTTTAATCAAACAATCAACAAATTTCAAATAAGCAATCTTAAAACAAATTCAAGCTCTTCAATAATCCAATTTTTAATTTCTCAATAATCAATTTTAAAATTTAAATTATTCAAATATTCAATCCTTATTACTCCAAATATTTTTCAATGTTTGATTTTCAAATATTACTTCTCCTTAATACTCCTTTAAAAATAAAAATAAAATCCACAAATCAAACTTTATAAAAAATTATTCTTTCAATCTTACCTAAAATAATCACACTCTAAATAACAATATGCAATAAAAAATTACCTTAATTCCCACCAATTATTCTAAGAATTTATCAAGATGGATTTTTCTACCTTAGTCTTGATTATGGCATTACCAAGTCAGGTAGGCATTAATGACACCTCTAATTCTGTACTCTTGTCAAATACTTATGGTCACCAACTAGGGTTTATGTTGACCTATGAGATCATTATTATATTCACCTTTTTCGATATGTATCTACAATTGCTTTGAATTCCTTATTTTATTGTAACATAGGCTTGAAGATGACTTTGATGCTCAAATACTTTATTTTTGTATTTGGCACTTTCAAGCTTCATCCATGGCTTTTAAGTTCTCTGAATTCATCCATGGCTTTGAAGCTCTTAGAATTTATCCTTGACTTTGATAGATTACTTGTTATTTGTTCTGCTTCTTCTAGTGGTCTCCATTTTACTTATAATCTTAGGTGTTATCCAAAATATATCAGGACTCAGCCTTCTCATAAGTGATTCACCTTTAATATGCTATCACAAACATCCTCTTAAATACTCCTTTCAGCAATTGAATTCTACCTTTAAAGTCAAACACCTTTTCTTTACATTTTTTGACTTCTATCTCTTTAAAATTATTAGCATTGCTCATAGTCAGGGTCTACTGTACCCGATTTATCAAGTGCTCTTTTATATTTGTTAACACTTTCATAATGTAGTTTTTTCTTCTTCTAGTCACAGTTACTGTGTTACTTTACAATTTTCAAGTGCAATCAAACTGAATTCTCAAATGGACAAAATATAACTCTTCAACTATTGAGCTTCAAATAGAAAGTCTGCGGTGTAGACCAATTGGTTCATCCAAACCCCATAAGGAGGGCGAAGGTCCAAGGTTCAAATCTTGAGCCTCGTCAAACTGAATGCTTGTCCCTTTCCTGATGCTTTCAGTGGCATAAAAGGTTTAAAATGATTGTGGCATGGCGGTTATAGGGGTATACTACGCGAAGATCTGTGTGGTAGCTTTTGGGGCAAACAACGTAGAATACTGTGGCGGCCATAAAAGCTGGACAACCTACCCAAATTCATGGCAGCTATCGATTCCACCATGTAAAAAAAAAACTATTGAGATTCAAATTTATGCCTTCAAAAATTATTAAATTCAAATTCACACTAGATTTTTTCTTCGATCCTATCTTTTCAATCCATAACTTATCTCTACAAAATTCTTCAAATATTCACATCAATTTTTTTTATGCTTTCTTTTAGAGTCTACTCGAGGTAGCTCTGATACTACTAATGGATTTTTAACCAAATTAAATCATAGGTCCCAATATCTAGGATCAAATATATTTCACATAAAATGTATGAAGGCTCGTTCACATAATTATATCAATGTCAATGAATAAAATATGTTATTGTCGATTCCACTTTCCCAAGATGTAGCACCCTACTTGTCACAACCTAAGTTTAAGAAACTCTTTTTTCATTTTAATGATTTCCTACACTAAGAACACTTTTCCCAACAAGAAGGTTTCCTCATGGAATCTCTTCAATGCATACCCATCTCTACGTCTTACATAATTCTAGCTATGTAAGAATACTAGGTGTATTCACTTAATCAAGTTATCCATCTCTTTGTATTTCAAGATCTAGCTTTTATTTTCTCCTTTCATTTCTTCGATAGGAGCACAATAGAAACATAACCTACATAGCTCTCTTAATGCAGGTCATAGCTGTATATAAGGGCTTAACAATCTATCTCAAATCCATGTTGAGTTAGCCAACCCACTAATAAGTTGCTTTCCAATCTAGCCCATGAAAATATTACGGTTATACACCATCCCTTATAGCTACGTAACTTATAGAGCTCTAGCTATATTTTATATACAACTTAAAAGCTTAATGTTGCATATTCTTTTCTTTTTAAAAGGGAGGTACAATTAAATAAATTAACCCCCAAGTCAAAGGAGTGTTGCCTTAACAAGCACGTTGATTCCATGGTCAACTATAAACTAAATTTTGACCATAAATTAATCCATAACAACCCATTTTTAGGACGCCCATTAGATTTATTTCTAAATAACATAAATCCCATTGTAGTTCAACATTTACATTTATTAGCTCACATCTAAGAGTAAAAATTTCATCCTTAAACAACATCTCAATAAAGTACAAATCCATCAATTGAATATACTAAGAAAAGTACATATTGTATTCACAGTTCCATTTTATACAATCTTTCTTTTTCATGAATAAAAATAGTATTAACTTAATGTTAATATTTTCATCAGAGTATACAATCCAGGTCTATATATTTTCCATTCAATAAAACATAGAGTGCATCTGTTACATGTATATAAATTTTGCTTCCTCTTTCTCAAAATATGACATCACTTATTATTAATCAACACAATGGATAATCCAAAGATAAGGAAACATTGAGCAATAACATAGACATCTCAACAAGCTAGTGTTGAAATCTAGAAGCTCCATTCGCTTTACTTACCCACCTTCACTTCCTCAACATATTTCATGAGCTCCTACGATTCTTTTAGCATGAGGTATTTTGCTATACAAAGAAAACCTATCGAATATATGCTAATGATTTTCCAAGTATATTGGAATCTAAATCTCACATCATTTGGAGATATTCAATTCCATCATCATAAGATAAAGACTATTATTACCTTCTCTTATTTAACTAGCTAGAAGATCCAAACTCTAAATCAAAGAAATAGACATACACATATCGTCTAGCTCTACAATAAAATATAGTCCAATATATTTTAATTAGATAACATTATCCTTCCTTATTGTACAATAACTACCATATAAAACTGCATAATTAAAAGCTAAAATAATAGTAAATCTAGAAGTATAACAAAAATCTTCTCGGATCCTAGTATTGAATCTTATATTGTCTTTTCACTACACATGCATGTTTTCAATTACTACACTGATTCAAACATGCAAGTTACCTCAAACACAACTCATAATAAATAATTCCAATTGTTCATACTGTCCATTTATGGACTCCATTCAAAACCACGTTTACCACGTATGGGATGGTATACGCTCAACAGTTTCAATTTTCTTGACCACAAAACTCTTAATGCTCCCTTCACCAATTCCAGTTCTAACTTGTCAATGCTTAATTGGAAACCCATATTCATCCAGAATTGCTCAAACCAATTCCCATTTTGTACAAACCTCTTTGATGTTTAAAACACCGCTTATAAGGAGTATGAGATGTCAACTAAGATTGGTATCTACTCACTTCCCATTCAGTTTACCAATCACCTATCCTACAAAAACTATTGTTAAGAGATAACACCTTATCTATATTCTCTAACAACCATTGAAATTAAAATCAATCAGAGACTACAACACACCCTCTAAGCCTACCAATATCATCATAATTACCATCATGGTATCTATTCCCTTAATTAATAGATAAATTTTTCTACTAAACTGGATGAACTTTGACACCCAAAACTAGCCATCTGTAAAAATATTTTTAAAACCTTAAACAAAGAAAAATCCAATAAATCACAAAGTAAATTAAAGCCAACAACAAGAGTCACCTCAACAGAGCATACATACTAATTCAAAGGCAAGGAGGTAATTTCTAGCATAGTCTAAGATTCAAAATAGAAATATAGCATATATCATAAAATAATCTTATAAATAAGCTTCACCATTTGATTTATCTACAGCCACACCTAGATCTTATTCTAAAATCAGAACTTAATCCAAAAAATATCAACCACATAAGTTTTCTAGTAACCACAAACACCTCATTATAAATTCCTAGAAATCTCATTATGAGCTTACACAAAGTTTGATCTCTGCAATTCTAATCAGTTCTCTTCTTTTTACTTAATTTGATTTTTCCTTTTTCCATCATCCTAATTTCCTCACCTTCTCTCTTTGGCAGCCTCACCTCATCCCCAATCACTCCAATTTTTGAAGCAACCATTAAGGGACAAGCGTTAATCCAAGTATTACTTCTCACATCCCCCATCATCCAGGTACATTAAAGAACATCAACCAGTGAATTAGGGAATCCCAAATTCTACACTCTTAGACATAAATGGATCTAAATACTTCCATTCATCTTTATTGCAAATTGATAATAAACTCAACATGCTTAAATAATTCTTTAAATACAAACAAAGAGAATATGAAATTCTTTCTAATAAAACCAACATCACCGAAAGCTATTTACATAAATAAACATATTGTGGTGAAGACAAGATCCCTTAATAAAAAATCCTCATTAATATTAATTTTCCATAACCAAAGTATTAGTTAACTCTATTTGGACTAATACCATAAAATAAATATGTGCTAATGGTCTTATTCTCTTGTTCACTTTAAAAGAGCAAAACAAACAAACATCTATTGTTTATTTATTTATTTTCCTTTTGGAACTCCATTAGGCCCATGGAATATCTCCTTAACATTTTTTTTGGTAGATAAGATACTATAGCATTAATATCGGGTTTTGCAAGTTACCTCAAACACAACTCATAATAAATAATTCCAATTGTTCATACTGTCCATTTATGGACTCCATTCAAAACCACTTTTACCACGTATGGGATGGTATACGCTCAACAGTTTCAATTTTCTTGACCACAAAACTCTTAATGCTCCCTTCACCAATTCCAGTTCTAACTTGTCAATGCTTAATTGGAAACCCATATTCATCCAGAATTGCTCAAACCAATTCCCATTTTGTACAAACCTCTTTGATGTTTAAAACACCGCTTATAAGGAGTATGAGATGTCAACTAAGATTGGTATCTACTCACTTCCCATTCAGTTTACCAATCACCTATCCTACAAAAACTACTGTTAAGAGATAACACCTTATCTATATTCTCTAACAACCATTGAAATTAAAATCAATCAGAGACTACAACACACCCTCTAAGCCTACCAATATCATCATAATTACCATCATGGTATCTATTCCCTTAATTAATAGATAAATTTTTCTACTAAACTGGATGAACTTTGACACCCAAAACTAGCCATCTGTAAAAATATTTTTAAAACCTTAAACAAAGAAAAATCCAATAAATCACAAAGTAAATTAAAGCCAACAACAAGAGTCACCTCAACAGAGAATACATACTAATTCAAAGGCAAGGAGGTAATTTCTAGCATAGTCTAAGATTCAAAATAGAAATATAGCATATATCATAAAATAATCTTATAAATAAGCTTCACCATTTGATTTATCTACAGGCACACCTAGATCTTATTCTAAAATCAGAACTTAATCCAAAAAATCTCAACCACATAAGTTTTCTAGTAACCACAAACACCTCATTATAAATTCCTAGAAATCTCATTATGAGCTTACACAAAGTTTGATCTCTGCAATTCTAATCAGTTCTCTTCTTTTTACTTAATTTGATTTTTCCTTTTTCCATCATCCTAATTTCCTCACCTTCTCTCTTTGGCAGCCTCACCTCATCCCCAATCACTCCAATTTTTGAAGCAACCATTAAGGGACAAGCGTTAATCCAAGTATTACTTCTCACATCCCCCATCATCCAGGTACATTAAATAACATCAACTAGTGAATTAGGGAATCCCAAATTCTACACTCTTAGACATAAATGGATCTAAATACTTCCATTCATATTTATTGCAAATTGATAATAAACTCAACATGCTTAAATAATTCTTTAAATACAAACAAAGAGAATATGAAATTCTTTCTAATAAAACCAACATCACCGAAAGCTATTTACATAAATAAACATATTGTGGTGAAGACAAGATCCCTTAATAAAAAATCCTCATTAATATTAATTTTCCATAACCAAAGTATTAGTTAACTCTATTTGGACTAATACCATAAAATAAATATGTGCTAATGGTCTTATTCTCTTGTTCACTTTAAAAGAGCAAAACAAACAAAAATCTATTGTTTATTTATTTATTTTCCTTTTGGAACTCCATTAGGCCCATGGAATATCTCCTTAACATTTTTTTTTGGTAGATAATATACTATAGCATTAATATCGGGTTTTGCAAGTTACCTCAAACACAACTCATAATAAATAATTCCAATTGTTCATACTGTCCATTTATGGACTCCATTCAAAACCACGTTTACCATGTATGGGATGGTATACGCTCAACAGTTTCAATTTTCTTGACCACAAAACTCTTAATGCTCCCTTCACCAATTCCAGTTCTAACTTGTCAATGCTTAATTGGAAACCCATATTCATCCAGAATTGCTCAAACCAATTCCCATTTTGTACAAACCTCTTTGATGTTTAAAACACCGCTTATAAGGAGTATGAGATGTCAACTAAGATTGGTATCTACTCACTTCCCATTCAGTTTACCAATCACCTATCCTACAAAAACTACTGTTAAGAGATAACACCTTATCTATATTCTCTAACAACCATTGAAATTAAAATCAATCAGAGACTACAACACACCCTCTAAGCCTACCAATATCATCATAATTACCATCATGGTATCTATTCCCTTAATTAATAGATAAATTTTTCTACTAAACTGGATGAACTTTGACACCCAAAACTAGCCATCTGTAAAAATATTTTTAAAACCTTAAACAAAGAAAAATCCAATAAATCACAAAGTAAATTAAAGCCAACAACAAGAGTCACCTCAACAGAGAATACATACTAATTCAAAGGCAAGGAGGTAATTTCTAGCATAGTCTAAGATTCAAAATAGAAATATAGCATATATCATAAAATAATCTTATAAATAAGCTTCACCATTTGATTTATCTACAGGCACACCTAGATCTTATTCTAAAATCAGAACTTAATCCAAAAAATCTCAACCACATAAGTTTTCTAGTAACCACAAACACCTCATTATAAATTCCTAGAAATCTCATTATGAGCTTACACAAAGTTTGATCTCTGCAATTCTAATCAGTTCTCTTCTTTTTACTTAATTTGATTTTTCCTTTTTCCATCATCCTAATTTCCTCACCTTCTCTCTTTGGAAGCCTCACCTCATCCCCAATCACTCCAATTTTTTAAGCAACCATTAAGGTACAAGCGTTAATCCAAGTATTACTTCTCACATCCCCCATCATCCAGGTACATTAAATAACATCAACTAGTGAATTAGGGAATCCCAAATTCTACACTCTTAGACATAAATGGATCTAAATACTTCCATTCATCTTTATTGCAAATTGATAATAAACTCAACATGCTTAAATAATTCTTTAAATACAAACAAAGAGAATATGAAATTCTTTCTAATAAAACCAACATCACCGAAAGCTATTTACATAAATAAACATATTGTGGTGAAGACAAGATCCCTTAATAAAAAATCCTCATTAATATTAATTTTCCATAACCAAAGTATTAGTTAACTCTATTTGGACTAATACCATAAAATAAATATGTGCTAATGGTCTTATTCTCTTGTTCACTTTAAAAGAGCAAAACAAACAAAAATCTATTGTTTATTTATTTATTTTCCTTTTGGAACTCCATTAGGCCCATGGAATATCTCCTTAACATTTTTTTTGGTAGATAATATACTATAGCATTAATATCGGGTTTTGCAAGTTACCTCAAACACAACTCATAATAAATAATTCCAATTGTTCATACTGTCCATTTATGGACTCCATTCAAAACCACGTTTACCATGTATGGGATGGTATACGCTCAACAGTTTCAATTTTCTTGACCACAAAACTCTTAATGCTCCCTTCACCAATTCCAGTTCTAACTTGTCAATGCTTAATTGGAAACCCATATTCATCCAGAATTGCTCAAACCAATTCCCATTTTGTACAAACCTCTTTGATGTTTAAAACACCGCTTATAAGGAGTATGAGATGTCAACTAAGATTGGTATCTACTCACTTCCCATTCAGTTTACCAATCACCTATCCTACAAAAACTACTGTTAAGAGATAACACCTTATCTATATTCTCTAACAACCATTGAAATTAAAATCAATCAGAGACTACAACACACCCTCTAAGCCTACCAATATCATCATAATTACCATCATGGTATCTATTCCCTTAATTAATAGATAAATTTTTCTACTAAACTGGATGAACTTTGACACCCAAAACTAGCCATCTGTAAAAATATTTTTAAAACCTTAAACAAAGAAAAATCCAATAAATCACAAAGTAAATTAAAGCCAACAACAAGAGTCACCTCAACAGAGCATACATACTAATTCAAAGGCAAGGAGGTAATTTCTAGCATAGTCTAAGATTCAAAATAGAAATATAGCATATATCATAAAATAATCTTATAAATAAGCTTCACCATTTGATTTATCTATAGCCACACCTAGATCTTATTCTAAAATCAGAACTTAATCCAAAAAATCTCAACCACATAAGTTTTCTAGTAACCACAAACACCTCATTATAAATTCCTAGAAATCTCATTATGAGCTTACACAAAGTTTGATCTCTGCAATTCTAATCAGTTCTCTTCTTTTTACTTAATTTGATTTTTCCTTTTTCCATCATCCTAATTTCCTCACCTTCTCTCTTTGGCAGCCTCACCTCATCCCCAATCACTCCAATTTTTGAAGCAACCATTAAGGGACAAGCGTTAATCCAAGTATTACTTCTCACATCCCCCATCATCCAGGTACATTAAAGAACATCAACCAGTGAATTAGGGAATCCCAAATTCTACACTCTTAGACATAAATGGATCTAAATACTTCCATTCATCTTTATTGCAAATTGATAATAAACTCAACATGCTTAAATAATTCTTTAAATACAAACAAAGAGAATATGAAATTCTTTCTAATAAAACCAACATCACCGAAAGCTATTTACATAAATAAACATATTGTGGTGAAGACAAGATCCCTTAATAAAAAATCCTCATTAATATTAATTTTCCATAACCAAAGTATTAGTTAACTCTATTTGGACTAATACCATAAAATAAATATGTGCTAATGGTCTTATTCTCTTGTTCACTTTAAAAGAGCAAAACAAACAAAAATCTATTGTTTATTTATTTGTTTTCCTTTTGGAACTCCATTAGGCCCATGGAATATCTCCTTAACATTTTTTTTTGGTAGATAAGATACTATAGCATTAATATCGGGTTTTACAGGTTGACCCAAAACCTTTTATAAAAATCATCCCAGGGTTGTTGATGAACATGTCCTTACTAAGGATCCTATATATGTAAAATCTACATGCCACCAAAGCCATTACATCCGATAAGGCACATAGCCTGTTATCAAAAAGAAACTTCCCATACAACATTTTGGGTATACCCAAAGAAAACACACATGCATCATAATTACAAAAAAAGAAACAGACACGGATCCCTTCCTTGAAATAGTGGAGAAACAAAAAGCTACAGACACACATAGTAGAGTATTGAAAAAAACTCCCACAAGCTCTGTATTGACAGTTACTCTTAATAATTCTTTGGTAATTGCTTTCTTCCGTATATGACATGCTTTGGGACCACATCCCGTCTTGGCCAATCAGCCTTGGAGAAGTGAACCTACTAGCTAGATTTATGGCGGTGGCTATCTGGTGGTCCACGTGGCTCTGGTTTGAAGTCTTATATTGTCGTTTCTTTCTTGCCCTGTGATTATCAACCAACCTCAAATTACTAAGATGACTAGGAGCCATGTTATCTGACATGTGACTATCCCCATTAGTCTTTGTGGTATTTCCAAGTAGCATCCACCAAGACTGACAGCTCGGATAATTTTTATTGTGAGTCCATTTCAAAAAGATACGAGAATACTCATAGCCTTCGAACTTACAATGCCTTCCCTGTTGGTAAATTTGACTATCATTCTTGGCATTCTTGTTGAATAAGCTCCTCTACTTCACTCGGGACACCATGTTCCCATTTGAAAAGTCTGTCACCATCGACACCCAAATTGGCCAACTTATCAACAACTTTGTTAGCTTCCCGAAAGACATGTTGGGCTTTTCTATCATGTCTTCCCTAGAAAAGGATCCTAGCCTCTTCAAAAATTATTTTAATCCTCCAAGGAGGTGTTTTCCAATTATTGAGGAGATTTATAACATGCATAGAGTCTCCTTCTATGATCAAATTGCCTTCTAAGTCTTGAGTCATTTGAAGGCCTCTCCACATAGCTCTAGCTTCAACTTCGTTGTTTGTCCTTGTTCCCAAATATTCAAAAAATGCAAGCATCATATTCCCATTATGATCTCGCACAATGCCACCAGTGCCTACTCTACCAAGATTATCCTTAGCCGCTCCATAAAAATTAAGCTTAAACCAACCCGTAGGAGGTGGGGACCACTTAACATTGGCTTTGGGGTTGACTACCCTAGGCACAAACTCATCTAACAAGGTTAAGCTTAAATATTGAGCAATCGTGGTCTCCTGTAGATGAGGTTTATAGCTATCAAAAGGGATAAGGTTCACATTCTTTTTGGCAAAGGATAGGATCCTGGCAATGATAGTTTGATGATCATGGATAGACTCATTAAAGACTCTATGGTTCCTTTCTAACCACACCTGCCAAAGATAGTGATTGAGACAAATTTTCCACATGTATCTAAGTATTTGGCTTGAAAAGGGGCAAGGCCACTGGACGAACAAATCAAGTACGATGGCTGGTTTAACCCAAGAAATATTGAAGGCCTAAAAAACCCCACTTAGGACAGTCAAGGAAAAAGGGCACTCAAGGAAAATGTGATAAATGGTCTCCCAATTAGCCCTACATAGATAACAATGATTAGTGATACAAATACCTTTACGCATCATATTATCAATGGTTAGAATTCTTCCTTGGATAACCAACCATGAAAAGACTACAATTTTTGGAATTAAATTTTTTATCCAAACTAAGTCCTTTTGGAGGACAAAATCCTCGTCATCAAGCAGAAGCTTGTAAGCTGATTTAATAGTGAACTGCCCATTTTTCGTAGGAGCCCAAGTCACTTGATCTTCCTTGGGTCTCATGGGGATAAACTATTGCCCGAGAATGTTACAAAGATCATTTGATTCCGCTTGAAATCCCTGAATCCTTATTTATTTCCACTTCATTCTGCCTCTGTCCTCAACCATATAATCGGAGACTTTTATGCCAATGAGTTCTTTCATGATATCTCTGATTCGGGCTAAGTTAGGATATTGCGTCAGTGGTTCGTCCTTAGCCCACCTGTCATTCTAGCAATTTATCCTCTCACCATTGCCTAAAACCCATCTTAAACATTTTTTGATGATTTCCTTACAATTGAGAATTGCTTTCCAAAAAGTAGAACCTTTGATTGGAACTGAGTCACTTAGAAATTCCATATTTTGAAGATACTTTCATTTGATGATAGTTGTCCATTCATTTTCTTCACCAGAAATGAGGCGACATGCCTGCTTAGCTAGTAAAGCTAAATTCATATGAGCAATTCTCCTCAGACCTAAGCCCCCATTTTCCCTGGGTCTGCACACTTTGGTCCATCCTACAAGGTGTATCCTTTTTTTCTCCTCTGATCCAATCCATAAAAATTCTTTTTGGAGTTTCTCAATTTTTTGGAAAACCTTCATAGGGGCTTTGAAAACAGAGAGGAAATAGACTGGAATGCTCTGAAGAGAGGCCTTAGTGAGGGTCAACTTTCCTGCTTGAGATAGAAGATGACCTTTCCATCCAACAAGTTTTTTTTGAATTCTTTCAATAACCCTGTCCCACATTGACTCTCTCGGAGAACCAATGAAAAGAGGGAGACCAAGATACAAAGTGGGGAGGTTTGCTATATCACACCCTAAAATTTTTGCAATCCTTCCTTACCTCTAAATGGGGGTGTTCAAGAAATATAACTTGCTTTTACTAAAATTAACTTTCTGACCAGCAGCGTCCTCGTAGAGTTGTAGGATGTATTTAATTCTTTTGGCCTCAACCATCGATGCCTTAGTCAATAGAAGGGTATCATCGATGAATTTTTGGTGAGAAACAACCCTAGTGAGAGATGTTGCCTTGATTCCTGATATTAGCCTTGAACTGCAAGCATTTTTTATGGTTCTACCTAAAGCTTCTACCATAATGATGAATAACATGGGGCTGATAGGGTCCCCCTACCAAATTCCTCTGCGACTTTGAAAGTAACTAGCAGTTGTTCCATTAACCAAAATCGAGAACCATGCTTTAGAAATGCATTCTTTGATCAAATTAACCCATTGGTGGTGAAAACCAAACTTAAGGAGGACAACAATCAGAAAGTCCCAATTTAGCCTGTCAAATGCTTTGTTCATATCAAGCTTGAGGGAAAAAACAAACCTGTTAGTCTTATGAGCAGAGTGCAGAGCTTCATGAACTGTGATAACTCCATCCAAGATTGACCTACCCTAGATAGAGCTTCCCTAGCATGGATCTATGATGTGGGGCAGAACATCTCTCATTCTATTTGCAATGGCTTTAGTTAGGATCTTGTAAGAAACATTACACAAACTGATTGGCCTGAAGTCAGCCATAGATTCATGGGTTTGCTTCTTAGGAATTAGAGAAATAAAAGTAGAGTTGAGACCTTTTGGGATATGATTGCTTGCTTGGAATTCTCTGACAGCAAAAATTACATCCTCACTTATGATGTCCCAAAAATCTTGATAGAAATAAGGGGGAAATCCATCGGGTCCCTGGGCTTTGTTTGGCTCCATGCTAAACAAGGCTTCCTTAATTTCCTCATCATAAAAGGGAGCTAGAAGCTTAAGGTTTATATCCTCATTTATTATGCTAGGAATGGATTGCAAGAGAATATATTTGGCCTCCTCATTGCACTACGATTCCTGACCAAGGATAGAATTGAAATAAGTTACTACCTCCTTTCTTATTTTTGTTAAGTCCTGAGTAATAGAACCATCTGCTAGGCTGCTGCCACCACTAAATTAAGTTATATTTGAAACTGGAATTTTTGATCCACATAGATTGAAATCTGAAAGGTTTCTTGAAGGACAGAGAGTTAGGGATCTCCAACAAAATAGGATTATGATTAGAGGTAGTTTAAGGAAGGGCTTGCAGGGTAGAATAACCAAACAGATTTATAGCCTCCTTTGATAGAAAAAAACTATCAAGCCTTTCTTGAATGAGATGACATCCTATCCACTGATTGCTCCAGGTATAATTCTCTCCTATAAGTTTTACATCCATCAACATGTTGGAGTTCAAAAATTCATTGAACTCATCCATGCTCCTGATAGGTGGTCCATTTCCACCCATTTTATCTGAAGGATAAAGAGGAGTGTTAAAATATCCATCCAAAATCTAGGGGACATTATGGAAGATTTCACTCATATTGCCTAAGTACTCCCATAGTAGAGCTCTCTCTTGAATTGAAGTCGAGGCATAAATATTTGAAAGGATCCACAACTTGTTGCTATTTATTTCCTTAAATAAAACACTAAGAACCCTATCATATTTTTGAATAATGGTGCCTTCTACTATTCAGGGATCCCACAAAGTCATAAGGCCTCCAGACGCTCCTCTAGCTTATTTGCAAACCATCTCCCCTTGATTCCAAATTTTTTTTGCTACTTTTTTTATTGAATCTCATCAGTTTTTGTTTCTTGCAACATGATAATAGTTGGATTCACTTGATTTCTTATTGCACTGACTTCCCTGTGTTTGGGTAGGCCATTGAGGCCTCTCATGTTCCATGAGAGGAACTTCATTTAGATTGTTTGGGATTTCTTCCTCTCCCCCTCCCTTGAGGGGGTTTTCCTAATTTGTTGTCTTCAGAACCCAAAATAACCTATTGAAACAAGGTTCTCTATTTTCCATTGGCAATGTCATTATCAATTTTAATTTTTTGATGCTCAACATTTGATATTCTCCCTCTTATTTTTTCACTACCAAAATCTATAGGAGACTTCACAGTGCTCTTGGTTTGTTTAGGACTAAACTGGGGGGAGGCAATTTGTTGCAGAACCGGACTGCCATATTCCTCAGTCTAAAGAGTTTCACATATCTCCACCCCTACATCCAAATCTTCTCCTTTTTTCATGTATTCCCCTAGTCTGCGGGACGACCCCTCAGTAGGATTCACCTGGCTCCTAGTGATGATGTTAGGGAGATGAGATTTTTTATTTTCCAATGCCTCAACTTTCTTCCTAAGTTCTTCAGCATTAGGGTTTGGCTTTGGGATGCCCATTGGGCTTGAAGTATTTTCAGCATTGGGGTTTAAGGATCCCGACTTGGATGGGGATTCTAGAGATCGAGTATTAGGGTTTGGCTTTGTGATGCCCACGGGGCTTACAATAATTTTAGCATTAGGGTTTGAGGATCCTAACTTGGATGGGGATTCTAGAGAGTTAGAAAGGTTAGCCTAAAGGTTCTGGGCTTCCATGTCTTTCGATAATCCTCCTACTCCCATATTGGATAGAATTGAAAATTTATTTGAAACTAGAGGATTGGAACTTACCTAAGTATTTTGGTTGCCAACAACCTATTGTTTTCCTTTATCTTGTTGGGACCCTGCACCCTCTCTTTTCTTTTTTTGGTAGACATAGTTTGCCTGATTGAAATCACCTCTGCCAGGGAAACTCCTCAAATTTCCTCTGTCTAGCATTCCCTACTTTTGCTTTTCTCTATTCATTGCCAGGTTAGGGCACTGATTGCATAGATGTCCTTGATTTTTACATTCTACATAGAATACCGGTCTATTCTCGTATTCTACCGACTATTTTTGATAGTATTCTCCATACTCTAGCTCCACAAACCTTGGCAATTCATTATCCAAATTAGCATTTACGTAGATTCGTGCATGAGTCATCCTTGTCCTGGCCAAGGTCGCATGGTCAATGGATATCAAGTCCCCTATAGTTTTGGCTATGCCCTACAGCCAATATTCATTGAAGAACTAGGTAGGTAGACTTGGGAGATGAACCCAAATAGGGGCAATGTTAATATTTTGCTTTTTAGGGTCAAAATCTTCACCCCATCATCTGAGAAAAAGGCTCCTTTTGCCCAAAAACCAAGGACCTCTTGTTAAAATGCGGTTAGCATCCTCCATATTGTTAAAACGGATAATGAAGAACCCTCGAGTTAGAGCTACCAACTCCAAGCTGCCTACCGGTCACCATTTACCCATCGCCCAAGCCCTGATAGTCTCCATGTCTGGCCTACCTCCCAAAAACTTGCCTACTAGGGAGAATTCTTCCATTGAAATAAAAGGGCTCATGGAACTTGTCGGGGCCAAAATTTTATTATTTACTAGAACTAGGGGCGGAAGAGAGAGAACCTCCTTTATTTTTCCTCTAAGAGTCTCAGCAAAATATAGCCACTTCTTGGGCCCCGCATTGTCCTTCGTATATTTTTTTTCGAGGTATTTTTGAGGAGGTTCGGGCCCCCGTGTGATGCCCACCTCCAAATCTACCATAGCTTGACCGCATTCCTCTGGATCCTCGCTTGATCCATGCTCGAGGTTCCCACCCGCCCCTTCCATACCTGCTCTACCTCTACCACCTTGGCTGATATTCCTACCCAAAAAATTCAAACCCTCACTCCCGTTGCACTCGCTAAACCTCAGCTCACTCATTCTTGATGATGAAATTCTATAAATCTCTCCTTAACATTGTTGTAACGAAAGAAACCATATTAATGAAGAATTATTGATAGCAAACACGTTTTCACCTAGACTTAATATTTTTCCTATCAATAAAATAGCATAGTCAATCATGAATCCATCCATAAAAACTTCTAATGAGGGTAGGTCATGGCATCCTCTCCCCTTAGGCTTAGCATAATCCTCTGTGTTTCTTCTTTAAAAAAAAAAATAACCATTATATATTATTCTCAAACAAAAATCAAAAGTGTCTCTGCATATCTACTACTTTCTCCCAAGTAGCATTTCTTTTGGAGTAGCGGTCCCACTGAACCTTACATTGCTCTAGAGTCCCTTTCCTCATCAATTTGGAATGGAACTCCAGGATATTTACTAGTCAAACCTCTATAGCCTCTGGATCCACCATCTGCAAATTTGACAAATCCCACACATGATCAGGATTAACTATATATTTTTTAAATAATAAATTGTAAAAGGTGTCATGAATCTTCAATGGATTGGGTGGTAAGGCAAGTCAATATGCCCTAGGAATAATATTTTCTATAATTTCAAAGATTCCAACAAAATGAAGATTTAGTTTTATGGACTTAATAGCACTCTTTCTTGGTCTCACCCTCACAAATACTCTATCACCCACTGCAAAATCCCTTAGTGACCTCTTAAGGTCAGCATAACTTTTATAATGATCAACAACTTATTTAAGCCTTTCCCTAATTGCCCTTAATTATTGCTTCATTTTCTTAACTACATTTGGTCCAAGAACAATCCTAGCCTCTATATTGTTTCAAGATAATGGTATCCTGCACTTACTGCCATATAGGGCTTCAAAAGGTGCCATGCCTAAGGTCAAATAATGACCATTATTGTAGGCAAATTCTACCAAGTGTAGGTAATCTTCCCAATGGATCTTCTGGTTCATACAATACATGCAAAGCATGTCCTTCAATACCTAGTTCACCCTCTTAGTTTGCCCATTAGTTTTTGGGTGGTTATGTATAATTGATATTTAACCTAGTACCAATATCATGATGTAAAGCTTGCCAAAACTCAAATGTAAATCTTGAGTCTCTATCTGAGATGAACACTTCCAAAAAACCATGAATCCTAAAAAATTCCTTGGCAAATCTATTAACCACAACCACAACATAATCTTTGGTATTTTTGAGTATAAAATGCATAACCTTGGTTAGTCTATCGACCACAACTAAGATTACATCATGTTGGAATCTATTTTTTGGAAAACCTACAATAAAATCCATAGAGATCACTTGCAATTTTTGCATAGGTACTTCATGAGGATAATAGCCCTACAGTATATATGTGTTCCACCTTGAATTTTTGTTATTCAAGACATTGGGTAATAAATTCATTGATGTCTCTTTTCATCCCTGGCCAATAGAATATTTTCTTCATATTCTCTCTCATTTTTACCCCTCCTAGATGAGCAAAATATGATGATCTATGTGCTTCATTCATGATCATTTTCCTCAAATCACCGGTATCAGGAATTACTATCCTATCCTTGAAGCATAAGAAACCATCCTTGATGCTAAAATCCTTGTTTTCATCTAGTTTTCTTTCTATTTTTGCCAAAATCTAGTTGTAAAACATACCCTAATGTTGCATTCTCTTAACTTGTTCCATTAATTCTACATGGATGTGAGGCATTATAGCTATGTATCTCCTTCTATTGAGTTTATCAACAACCTTATTTTCCTTTGATATATTCAATACCAAAATTATATTTAGCGAGAAATTCCATCCACCTTCTCTATATAGCATTCAATAAGGGTTGAGTAAATATGTACCTCAGACTTTTATGGTTTGTCCTCAACTCAAAGGGTCTCCCTACCAAATAATATCACCAATTTTTAAGAGCAAACACTACTACTACTAATTCTAGATCATGGGTTGCATAATTGACCTCATTTCATTTTAGCTTCCTTGACCCATAAGCTATCACTACTTCATCCTATGAGAGCACTTCACCCAAAATTTTCAATGATGCTTTTGTACATATAGAAAAAAAATACCCTGAGGGTATGGTATCTTTAGTATGGGGGGTGTAGTGAGTTTTTTTTGAGCAAATTAAAAGTTTCTTTACATTTATCTATCCACTTAAACTCTTTTCCTTTCCTTTGGAGGTTAGTTATTGCTGAAGTTACCTTGGCATAGTCCTTCACATGCCACCTATATTATCCATTCAAACCCATGAATCTTCACACTTCAATCACATTTGTTGGTAGTGGCCAATTCATTATAGCTTCTATTTTCTTAGGATCTACTATGATCCCTTCTGCTAATACAATATGCTCTAAGTATTGCACTTCTTATAAGAACTCACACATTGATAAATTTCCAAACAACCAGTTTTTCCTTAGCAATCCCAACATGATCTCAAGATGTATGTCATGCTCAATATTATTCTGAGAATGTATCAAAATATCATCCAGGAATACAAGAATAAATTAGTCCAACTACTTCCTAAAAATTCTATTCATCAAATTCATAAATGTTGTTGGAGCATTTGATAGACAATAAGCAAGACAGTAAATTCAAAATTTCCATAATGAGTTTTAAAGGCTATCTTATAAGTATCCTCTTCTTGGATCCTTAATTTGTGGTATCCCAACTTCAATTCAATCTTTGAGAAGATAGTGATACCTTTAAGCTGGTCGAAGAGGTATTCGATCTTGGGTAGAGGATATATGTTTTTAATGGTTGCCTTGTTCAACATCCTATAGTCTATACACAGTTGCAAGGAACCATCATTTTTCTTGACAAACAACACTTGTGCACCCCATGGTGACATAATTGGTCTGATTAATCCCTTTTCTAGCAATCCTTGCAAATGCATTTTCAATTCTTGCATCTCAACTATATTCATTCTATAAGGAGCTCTATGAATAGGCTCTATTCTAGTTTGAATTTCAATTGTGAAATCAAATTCATGTTTAGGAGGTAGTCTAGGTAAATACTCTGGAAATGTATCCCTAAACTCTTAAAGAACTGGGTGTTTCACAAACACCTCTTCCTTCTTTTCCTCTTTTATCTCATTTAACTTTACTACATAAATTGTTCCTTCTCTCTTTATTTCCTTCTTAAGTTGCATTACAGAGGGGATCTAGGGTCAAAAAGCCCCTTGCAAGTTGTACACCCTCTATATTTTCCTACCATATTTTGTGTACTCAATCCATCTATCCTAGAAATTTATTATAGCCTTATGTGCTTGTAACTAATCCATTCCTAACACTATATCAAAAGCATGCAATGGTGCTACGTACAAGTATCCAACAATCAAACCACTCGATAGGGAAATTTTCACCATGGAATAACATTGATTTATAGAGTAGGTTTATCTTGAACCATACTTGAACTTCCATCCATGTGCCAGTATTCTTGGCATTTTTGATATATATTTAACTAAGCTAGTGGAAACAAAACTATATGTAGCACCACTATAAATCAAAATTTTAACATTCCTACCAAAGATCTTACCTTTTATCAGCAGTGGAGTGGCTTGCCCTTTTGAATTCTGACTTCCTATCACTACATAAATCATGTGTGTAGGTTCCTTTTCCTTCAAATTAGATCTTGAGATAAGTTTCAGCTTTTCTAGCTAGGTCATAAGCCTTTTGAAGGGTGTTAGGTTCTTGCATGTTTACCTCATACTCTATTCTAGGATCTGCTCCTAGTATAAACTTATGTACCTTCATTTTCTCATTATACGTAGGCACATACTTTAGTAGCTTGATAAATTTTTGATAATATAATTCCACAATCCTAGTCCCTTGTCTAAGTTTGGTAAATTTCTCAAATTTCTTGGTGTAAAAATATTTGGTGAGAAATATTTCTTTGAAGGTTTTCACAAAATTCTTCCATTTCAAATCAACTGTAGCCTCAATTCCTTATTCCCTACTAAATGTTTCCCACCAATCCAAACCAAACCCTTGTAAACATAAAGTGGCATAATATGTTTGGGTGCTAGTGGAATAGTTCTTCATGTTATAGAAAGTCTCTATCTCCTTCAACCAATCTTCGACTTTATCACCATCTTCCTCTCCATTAAACTTGGAAGATTTTAAATGTTTTATATCCTTGTCCAATTCTACCTCTAGTCAAATTCTAGCCTGTTGAGCCTCCCAATGAATTTCATTCTCTTATCTCATTCTAGAATTTCTACCTTGTGAATCTTGATTCACTATGGCCTCCAATAGCTATTTCTATGATTCCAACTATTCTCTTAGTAAGGCAACTATTGCAGTAATATCATCCCTCTCATTATTAGGAGCATTCCTACCTATATCTTGGGTATATACCTCTATATTTTTCTACCTATCAGCCTAGTCAATGGGGAAGCACTCCCTCTCCTTATCTTGGATGTCATTATCCTTGGCCACACATAGGAGAGATAGTAGGAATCAATTCACATTTTCATCCTTGAATTGTTTCTCCTACTAGCAATTGTATTCCTAATTACCCTAGCTAGAAAATATAGGTCTACCATTAACAAATAATCTATTCTTATAGTTATAGTATTTACATGGTACATTACCCTAATACACTCATATATTATTGTGCAAGAAAACTTGTATCCCCGATGAACCAAGAACTTTAATACTAAATGTCACAACCCAAGTTTAAGCAATTCCTTTTTTTCATTTTAATGATTTCCTAAACTAAGAACACTTTTTCCAACAAGAAGGTTTCCACATGGAATCTCTTTGAGGCATATCCATATCTACGTCTTACATTATTCTAGCTATGTAAGAATACTAGGTATATTCACTCAATCAAGCTATCTATCTCTTTGTATATCAAGAGATAGCTTTGATTTTCTCCTTTCATTTTTTCTATAGGAGCACAATAAAAACACAACCTACATAGCTCTCTTAATGCAGGTCATAGTTGTATATAAGGGCTTGACTATCTATCTCAAATCCATCCTAAGTTAGCCAACCCACTAATAAGCCTCTTTCCAATCTAGCCCATGGAAATATTATGGTTATACACCATCCCTTCTAGCTACATAACTTATAGAGCTCTAGCTATATTTGATGTACAACTTTAAAGCTTAACATTACAAATTATTTTCTTTTTAAAAGATATGTACAATTAAATAAATTAACTCCCAAGTCAAAGGGTTGTTGCCTTAACAAGCACATTCATTCCATGATCAACTATAAAACAAATTTTAACCATAAATTAATCCATAGCAATCCATTTTTAGGATACCCATTAGATTTATTTCTAAATAACATTAAGCCCACTTCATATCAGCATTTATGTTTATTAGCTCACATCTAATAGTAAATATTTCATCCTTAAACATCTCAATAAAGTATAAATCCATCAATCATATATACTAAGAAATGTACATACTATATTCGCAATTCCATTAGATACAATATTTCTCTTACACGAATAACAAGAGTATTATCATAATTTTAATATTTTATTAGAGTATACAATCTAGGTCTATATTTTTTCCATTCAATAAAATGTAGAGCACATATGTTACATGAAAGTAAAGATTACTTCCTCTTTCTCAAAATTCGGCATCACTTATTATTACTCAACATAGTGGATAATCCAAAGATAATAAAACATTGAGCAATAGCATAAACATCTCAACAAGCCAGTGTTGAAATTTGGAAGCTCCATTCGCTTTCCTTACCTACCTTCACTTCCTCAATGTTGTTCATGAGTTCTTGCAGTTATTTTAGCATGAGGTTTTTTATTTATACAAATAAAACCTATTGAATATATGCTAATAGTTTTCCAAGTATATTGGAATCCAAATCTTACATTATTTGGAGATATTTAGTTCATCATCATAATATAAAGACTATTATTACCTTCTCTTATTAACCAGTTAGAAGATCCAAACTCTAAATCAAAGAAATAAACATACACATAACATCTAGATCTACAATCAAAGATAATCCAATATCTTTTAATCAGACAACATTATCCTTCCTTATCGTACAATAACTACAATACAGAACTACACAATTATAAGCTTAAATCATAGCAAATCTAGAAGAAATATAGCACAAATCTTCTTAGATCCCAGTATTGAACCTTATACTATATTTTCACTATACATGCATGCTTTCAATTACAACACTAATTCAAACATGCAAATTACCTCAAATACAACTAATAATAAATAATTCAAGTTGATCATACTATCCATTTATGGACTCCATTCAAAATATTTTTTACCACATCTAGGCTGGTATACACTCAACAATTTTGGTTTTCTTGACCATGAAAATCTTAACGCTCCCTTCACCAGTTTAGGTTCTAACTTATCAATGGAGTAATTGGAAACCCATGTTCATCTAGACTTATTCAAACAAATTCCCATTTTGTACAAACCTCTTTAATGTTTAAATCACTGCTTATAAGGAGTATGAGTTATCAACTAAGATTGGTATCCACTCATTTCTTATTCAGTCTACCAATCACCTTTCCTACAACAACTACTATTCAGAGATAAAACCTTGTCTAGATTCGCTAACAACCATCAAAATCAAGATCAATCAGAGAATACAACACACTCACTATGCCTACCAATATCATCATGATTACCATAGTGGCCTCTATTCCCTTAATTAATGGATAACTTCACCTACTAAATTGGATGAACTCCAATACCCAAAACTAGCTATCTATAAAAATATTCTATTGGTCAATTCTTAAATGAAGTAAAATCCAATAAACTATAGAGTAAATTAAATCTAATAACAAGAGTAACCTCAATAGAGCATACATACTAATTCGAAGGCAAAGAGGTAATTTCTAGAATAGTCCAGAAACATAGCATATATCATAAAAGAATCTTATAAAGAAGCTTCACCATTATGATTTATCTGCAACCACACTTTGCTGTTATTATGAAATCAAAACTTAATATAGAAACTCTCAACCACATAATTTTTCTAGTGACCACAAAAGCCTCAGTATAAATACCTGGAAATACCGTTCTAAGCTTACACAAAATTTGATTTTTGCAATTCCAATTAGTTGTCTTCTTTTTACTTCAGTTTTTTCTTTTCCCATCCTCCTAATTTCCTCACCTTCTCTCTTTGGTAGCCTCACCTCATCCTCCATCACTCCACTTTTCAGAGCAACCATTGAGGGACAAACGCCAATCTAAGCATTACTTCGCATGTCCTCCATCATTCGAGTACATTAAATAACATCAACCAGTGAAGCAAGGAATCCCAAAGTCTATGTTCTTAGACACAAATGGATCTAAATGCTTCCATTCACCTTGATTGCAAATTGATAACAAACTCAACGTGCTTAACTAATTCCTTAAATACAAACAAAGAGAATATTAAATTATTTCTAATAAAACCAACATCATCGAAAGCTATTTACATAAATAAACATACAATGGTGAAGATAAGATCCCTTAATGAAATATCCTCATTAATGTCAATTTTACATAACCAAAGCATTAGTTAATCCTATTTGGACTAATACCATAAAATTGATATGTGCTAATGGTATTATTATCTTATTCACTTTACAAGAGAAAAATAAACAAGCATCTATTGTTTATTTATTTATATTCCTTTTGGAACTCCATTAGGCCCATGGAATCTCTCAATATTGTTGCAAAAAAAGAAACCATCACCCAAACTTAATATTTTTTCCTATCAACCAAATAGCATAGTCAATCATGAATCCATCCATAAAAAATTCTGCTAAGGGTGGTCATGACACTACTGGCCTATTGGCAAAGACCCCTACACTCAATATCATGGTATTTTTCAATGTGGCTGCAAAGTTGTTTTAGGGAAATTAAGTGGGTTTGGGAAGAACATACTTCTTTGTTCAAGAAAAATTTTGGACATTATCCACTATATGTTCTTTGGCAAGGTGTGGTTAATTTTGGTTTCAATCAGGGGTGCCTTTGGTTTTCTTATCCTATAAGAGTTGTCTTGTCTAATGATATTTTGGTGGTCTTTAGAAGCAATCACAAGGCAAGGAAGAATACCATGGCTAGATAAATGAAAATGGTGAAAATTTTAGCCCTTTCTCTAGATAATGAGGTCAATAAAATCATGGATAAAGGTGGTCTCCTCAAATTCATGAAGAAATTTAGTGGGTTCGATCGGGATTTTTCCCTCCATTTGGCCCACTCTTCGAAAGAAGGAAGTGTCAAAGAAAAAGGTATAAATAGGGAGAATGCATAAATAGGGAGAAGCACTCTCTTGCAAAGAGCCCATGGGATAGGGTGACCATGATGATCATGGAGTACTTCACCCTCAAAAATCACTTTGCAATTGTTAGGATCTTATACTTTGCCTTCTTGAACCATTTGCATCATAAAAAGAGAATGATCTAGCTTTCTTGTACAAATATCTAGAAAAGATGATGTTGTAGGTCCAAAAATGAGATTTAATAGATCCGCTACATCAAGGGCTACTGAAAATGATTTTTTAGTTTATGGCCAAAAAATGTGGCAAGGTGGAGGGTATTATCTAGGCCTTGGTTGGAATTCCCTCTGAAGCTACCAAGAATGTTGCATATCCTATCAATTGAAGAACAAAAATCTTAAAATCCCCTTCCCAAATCCTTCAAATCATACATTTCTAAGAATAAATCTTCACCTATTGATGAGGAGCCCAAAATTAAGAAGTAATGGAATGGATTTGTTGAGTAGCTAGGATAATCCAAAGGAATAGAGGATTAGGCAAGATACTCTAATCATCTGATATCAAAAGTGATAGACTGATAAGGCTACTCACATTATCCCAGAATAAAAAAAAATGAGGATTCTTCTCCTACCATTGCCAAAAGGAAGAAAACCAAATTTCTCAAGGGGACCTTTGTGGATAAAGGGAAAAGCCCCTAATTTTACAAGATCCTCTTAGAACTCTCAAAAATACTAGGAATATGGTCAAATATTGATGAGATCCCTGAGGAGCATGATCAAAATGATAGCCTTGATTGCTAAAGAGATTAACATGATAATGGATAGGATTTAGTGGAACCATAAATATGTAGAGGCAGAGGATGATACTGATGAGGAAGAATAATTTTAGGGATGATGGGACTTTTTATTTCATTTGGATCTTCTTTTTATTACCACATTTTCTTTTTACTGTTGTTTTCTACTTTTGGATCCCCTAGTTTAAGCAGTTCCATGTTTGTCTCATTTTGGTCTTAATTTTGGAATTTTAGCTTCTAGTTTGTAAAAGGTTTAGGGTCCCTTTTAAAACCCCATCTATCTAATAAAAAATATATATTCATTAAATATAACAATAATAATATAACACAATGGCCAATGGATCCTTGGTTCAATGGTTAGGACAAATAATTGATGTAGCCCACACCATGGTTCAAATCTTGGTGACACCAAATAGCTCAATGTGACTAAATAAATGTAAAAAAGAAAGGACAACCCTTTCAAAATTCTATTTAGTATATATATATAATGAATAAACTCATTGTAATATGAATCAAATATCCAAGATCACTTTTATAATATTCCTTGATGATTTTGTAATAAACTCTCATTACAATACATGGATCTTTACCTCCATAATATAATTTTAGAAGATGACTCATCAATACTTGACTATTGTTATCCTCACATATTTAGGAGATGCATCCTTTCCTATTCCACACATAATACAAACCTCTCATGTCCCTTGGCTTTATATATTTCCACACACATGTGACTCTTAACTTTCTACACACTTGCACACTTAATTACATGACAGTTGCACACTCTCATACTCTACACACTTGCACACATTGTTTACATGACACTTGGACTTATCCTACATAGATATATATGTAATAAAAATATAAATCACACACCCTTAACACTCTAATATAATATTACAAATGTATGATGGTACCATGGGGGTAAATTCACTTCTACCAAATAATGCAATATTATCTAACATAGCATATGAGTATTTTATGAGGACAATGAGGATCTAGCCTAAATTTAGAGGTTGGAAGAAGCCATTGACAATCCCTTTCAACTTTATTGAAATATGAACATGGATGAAATTCTTAATTACAATTCAGGACAATTCCTTGGGACCAAGCTTCAGTTACCCTCATAATCACACTTAATACCTTGATTTTTGCATCAAAAAGTCATTCAACGCTGATGAAGCAATTGGATTGAAATTGAGATCATCTTTACTAAGTCAACTCTTGGAAGTGATTTTCTCTAAACTCAAAGTGATTTGCTCCATTTCGAGGGAAGTGCCAAAACATTCACTAAGTCTATTTAGCAAGTAACTCACTTAATTTCAATGAATGATTCACTTGGAAAATTTGATATTTTTACATGATGTATCTAGAGTGATTTTCCAAGGCCAAGAACTTGATATTTTAGTTCTAGTCTCAAAATTAACTTTTAATTTTAACATTTTTCATTATTTATGCTTGATTTTTATAGGTGCTTTATGAAGGGCAACTTTTATATGGCATCCAACCATATAATGGCCTTATGAATTGGTCTAATATAAGGCAAGGATTAGCTTGTATAATGGAGAGATTGGATAGGTTTTTTCTCTCTAAAAATTTCTTAATCCATGGTCACATTCCTAAAGTAAAGACTCTTAAAAATGCTGGTTCGGATCACTGGTCAGTCATGGTGGAAATGTGGAAAACCAATATGATTTTCTCTCCTTTTCATTTTCAATTAATGTGGCTTAGATACAATTTCTTTAGACCTCGTGTGCAAAAATGGTGGAAGGAAGATAAGCCTAGGTATGGGACTAAGATGCTCTATTTTTTCAAAAGACTGCAATACACTAAATCTAAAATCAAGACTTGGAAATGGAAGGATTTTGGGAATGTTCATAAAAAAAACATGAAGTTATTTCTCAAATTGAAAATTTGAATAAGAAAACCCATTTATATGGCCTCACAGAGAATAGAAATGCAGATGAAATTAAACTCACAACTCAGTTAGAGGAATGGGAAAAAAGATAACTCTTATGGAAGCAAAAATCTAGAATTCAATGGCTTAAAGAAGGAGATCGAAACAAAAATTTCTTCCACAAATATCTTCTAGCCCAAAGATCTCACAACTTTATTTCTTCCCTGAAATCATATTCTGGAGATGTTGTCTATACTTGGGATGGCATGAACTCTATTGTTGTCGATTACTTTTCCAATATTTTTGTTGCTACTCCTCTTGACTCAGCTTCTCAACAAAATGTTCTTCAAGCAATCCCTTATCTTATCACTTTTGAGGAGAAATCTATTTTGACTGCTCCTGTTACTATCAATGAGATTTAACAGGTAGTTTTTAAAATGCAAAAAGAGAAAACCCCAGGTCTTGATGGTTTTCCCATTGAGTTCTACCAATATTTCTAGGATATCCTTCATGCTGATTTATTAAATGTGGTGGAAGAATCCAGGAAAGCCAAATAAATTTTGAAGGTTATCAATAAAACTTATATTACTCTTGTTCCAAAAGCTCAATAGGTTGATCATATCTCAACTTTTAGACCTATTGCTTTATGTAATGTTCTTCTCAAAATCATTACTAAGATCATGGTAGAAAGGTTGAAGCCTCTTTTACATAAGATTATTTTCCCTGAACAAGGAGGTTGTGTGGAAGGGTTTCAAATAGTATATGAGATATTTCTTGCTTAGGAAGCCATCCATTCCATGGATATGTAAAAATATCCTTCCATGTTCATTCGGTTAGACTTATCCAAAGCTTATAACAGAGTGGATTGGCACTTCCTTATCAAAGTTTTGAGGCAATTTGGCTTCTCTATGGATTGGATGGATTGGATTATGGGATGTATCTCTTTAGTTTTCTACTTAGTTCTTATCAATGGTAGGCCTTCTCAATCATTACCAGCTTCCAAAGGTATTAGGCAAGGTGACCCACTATCCCCTTATTTATTCATCATTATTGTTGAATGCTTGGATAGGACTATAACCAAAAAGAGGGAAAAAAAACCCTTGAGGGAGTTACCATTGCTCATGGAGCTAGATCTATCTCTCATATTCAATTTTTTGATGACTCTAATATTTTAGGTAAAGCTACAGTTAAGGAATTTTATAATATTAAGCAAATCATTAGCTATTTTTCTAAGGCTACTAGGCAGCTGATCAATGAAGATAAATCTAAAGTTATTTTCTTTCACTGCTCTGCCATACAAGAATCCATGGTCTTGGATAAATTAATATATAATAAGACCTCTCTTCCGATCACTTATTTAGGTATTCCCATCAATATTCAAAGGTAGAAAAAAATATTGGAATTGGTTGTTGGACAAAGTCAAGAAGAAAATTAGAAAGTGGACCAACAGGTGCCTTTCTTCTGGGGGTAGAATCACCTTGGTAAAATTGGTCCTTCAAGATATTCCTATTTATGTTTCTTCTATGTTGAATATCCTAAAGGTTGTTCTTTGATAACTGGATCAAATCAGTCATCGATTCCTCTGGAGTGGTACTGAGGAGAAAAGAAAATAGGCCTTGGTGAAATGGGATACTTTGTCTTCCTAAGAATTAAGGGGGGTTAGGATTTTGATATTCTATTAATAACAACAAAGCTTTAGCTACTAAATTATATTGGAGGATGTTGCATAACCCTAATGCTCTTTGGGCCAATAATCTTCGTGCTAAATATGTTGAGAACAAAAGTCCTAAAGACCTTGTTCGCTATCAACTTCCTATCAAAGGTTATTCCATATTAGCAGTTCTTAATACTGGTGAGGATTTGATAAAAAAAAAATCGATTTTGGATCATTCATAATGGTCAACAGGTAAATTTTTGGATAGATTCTTGGGATGGTCACAAGCCTTTGATAACTCAATTTCCTAATTGGAGGCCTTGGATGGAGGAGCTTCACCAAGCTAACTGGATAAAGGTGGCTAATTACTGTCGATACCATACTAGTAATTCAAAGGTTGGTAGATATTGGATTCCTATTGAGGGCTAGTCTATTTAAATTCTAGAAAGGCAAAGACAAGATATCCAAGGCATCCTTCATATGAGATCTCTCTCTTGGTCCCATGAAAAATATTGTTTTGGATGGAACAACACTACTAAGGGTGAGTATTTAGTTGCTCAAGGTTATTTGACCTTATGCCATAATAATCCCAACCAATATTCTGACATCTTTTCTCAATTGTGGGCTCAAAATCTCTAGCCTAAGGTGAGGTTCTTTACTTGGCTTTTATTGCATCATAGGGTGCTTACTTGTGAGTAACTTATGAAGCATGGTTTTCATGGCCCTTTTAGATGTGAAATGTGTGGAGAGAATGTAGAAACTCTCAACCATATTTTTATTGAGTATACTTTAGCCTCTGAGCTATGGAGGAGAATGGCCACTTGGATTACATTGGTCCAATTTTTTTACTTTTGAATAGCTTTGGAGGGATTGGCCTAAACAAGAGGGCATTGATCACTTTATTAGGTAGATATTTTGGATGGGTTCTACCATTCTTATTTGGAATATTTGGAATGAAAGGAACAACAAAATTTTTAATCAATATAGGAAGAATATTCACTATATTCGAAAAAATACCATAGCCAACTTAGTTGAATAAGTCCATCAAGTCCTTAGTCACTCCCAAAACTCCCACTAAATATGGGATCAAGTGATGCAAATATTGAATATTAAATCTTCTAAGGGTAACTAACTTAAAGGGAATGTGATTATTTGTAATATGGATAGGACAAGAAATTGGCAACCTCCTCCTAAGGATTTTGGAAAATTCAATACTTATGGAGCCTCTAGAGGGAACCCTGGAAAAGCTAGTGTGGTAGGGATTGGTAGAATTTCAAATGGCTCTCTAGTTTTTACTTTTGCTGAGAATTTGGGTATTCTTTCCAATAATATTGTTGAGGGGTATGGTATCCTCAGAGGCCTTCAAGAGGCTACTAAGGTTGTATGGGAAAATATGTTAGTTGATTCTAACTCTCAACTCATTATTAATATTTTGAAGACTCCTAAGAATCATAAGGTTGATTGGAGAATAAAAAGAATTATTGAGAAGATTCAATTAATCCATATGGGATTTTTGAAAGTTGATTACAATCATGTGGTCAGAGATCAAAACAAGACTACTGATGCTTTAGCTAATTGGGCTTTGGACAAAGGTGATCTTACTTGTTATGGCCACCCTCCTAGATGGTGGGCTTTGCAAATAAGGGAAGCTCTTCTTTCTATCATTTCTTTGGATGGCTCCAGTTCTGAAGGTACCTAGTTTCTTCTTGTTTTATTTTTTCTTCTCTTTGGTTCGGTCAGGATATTTTAGTTCCCTAGCTCAAACTATTATTTCTTTTGTTTCCTCTATTGATTCTTGCCTTAAAATTCTTTTGGTCTAGAAAGGTCATTGTTATGTTCAATTTTTTTTCTTTTTCCTTTTTTGTTTTTTGTTTAGTTTTTTGAGGTGTGTGTGTTTTTTTGTTTTGTTTTGTTTTTTTGTTCTTTGTGTTATTTTTTGTTGTTCTTGTGTTTTTGTTGTTTTGTGTTTTTTTTTGTTTTTTGTTATTGTTCTTGTGTTTTTGTTGTTCTTGTTCTTGTGTTTCTGTATGTTTGTGTTAATTCATGTTTTTGTGTGTGAGTGTTTTCTATATTTTTTGTTTTTGTTTATTGCATGTTGTTGGTTGTTTTTTTATTTTTATTTTTATTTTTTAATTTTTTAGGTTTTGGTTGTTTTTTGTTTTCATGTTTTTGTTGGTTATGTCTTTGTAGTGTTCTGTTATTTTTGTCATGTTTGTGTTTTTTTTTTGTGTTCTTATATTTTTTATATGTGGTTCGTGTTGTTTTTTTAATCTCATTGTGTGTGTGTTTGGTTGTGCTTTATCTAAATTGACACACTCAAGGAGCATGTTTTTCATTTTATTTTATTATTTTTATTTTTAATTATTTATTTTAATCTTATTGTATGTTTGTTTGATACTTGATTATGTCAAAGGTGGTAGGCCAGTTTTGGGCCCTGGGCAATTTTCGTGGAATGGATACCCTTGTATCCTTGGGTCTTACCCGAAAGTGGCATCCCTTCTAGGATGTTTTCCACAAAAAAAACTTTTATATGAGTTGTAGAATTTTTAAATTTTCATAGAGGAAAGAAGTTCAATGACATATGAGAATCATCATAGCTTGAGTATAACCTTGTATGTACTTATATCATTGACAAAAAGCACTTAAGGTAGATTTTGAGTCATTTTTCCAAAGATCAAATCAATAAGCAATTTACTTTAAGTCAACAAGTGATTCACTCTAAAATAGTAAAATATATCCCAAGATAGATCTAATAATGATTTTTTTATAAATATAAGAAGTTATTCACTAGGAAATACAAGTTACTTCCTCCCTCATAAGAAGGTGATTCACTCCAATTTCAAGTATGATTTACTTTAAGTGATCCACTTGGATCCCTTCTTGCTGAAATTTTTCTATGTCTATATTCATCAAGAAAATAGCCCAAAAATAGCAAGCAAATTGCCTCTATATTTTTTATGAGGTGCTCTACATACAAAACATTCAAAATCACCTTTTTTTAGAAAATTGATCTAAAAGTTTGAGCGAATCATTGTAATTTAAAGAATGAATCATTCCAAAGTCTAATTTTTTATTTTTAAATTTTTTTGAGATGGGACCTCTATCCGTAGAGGTATGTATGCATAAGCTTATTAATAAATAATCAAAGGCTTAGAAAATAAGGAAAGCTCATCAAATGAAATACATCATTGCATACCATTGAAGAAATATGAGTAGGTATGATCGATCAAATGATGGATGTTATGAAAGGAAAGAGAAAGGAATAAAATTTCATGTGGGTGCATCTAAAATATGAGTTCAAAAATATTTTTTTGTTTAATATCACCCTATCAAAAGGTAAAATCCACGTGATCAACTTAGTTAGTCAAGGATTCACACAACCACAAATTAGTTACTTGAGCTAAAAAATGAGTTATTCATCTATTGTAGATAAATAAATTTGGTATATTTTGGTTCTAATCCATTTACAGGATATGAGTGACATGAATAACCTTACAAATATCCCACCATATCTCTTATTCCCAATCCAAAACCAAATGTCTCCATTTTTCCTTCTACATCACCATACACCATTACTTATCCTAGCCAAAGTGCAATATGTATTGTAGTCTTTCAACCATAACTTCTATCCCTCCCTACTTTATCCAACTCAAATAATAAGTCAAACAATAATTTTACAATAAGAAAAAGGTTGGAAGTGATCAAAACATTGGAAAATCAAAATAATCCTATAAAGCAACAATGGCAACAATCATAGAATTGACAACTTTGAAAGACTTCATACCTCACAAAAAATTAGGTGGCTTGGAAATATGCTAATAAATGAGCAAATCAAAATCACTATCACATGGTTAATACCAATATATAAGTATATCTAGTGTGGTGCCTTTATTTTAATGATAGACATGATACTATAGAGTGTGTTGGAGCCATCATATATTCTTATACTATATAATATATCAACAATGTTAGTTTTAATAGACCACCATCATGAGCCAACTAGTCCCTATAGCTAATCAAATTTTGTAATAGAAACATCAATATCTACAAATGGAAATAGATAAAGAATAAATATTTAAATATTATGTCATATGTACTAATCAACAAGGGTTTGAGACAAGGGGTAAGAGGAAAGATTTTAAAGAGAAACCAACTAAGAAATAAAACAAAACTAGGAAAGTTACAATAATACTTAGAAGAGGGAGATTGCCCTTGCATTTGAAGGATAAAGGACCTATCATGACACAAACAAGAGAAATATAATTAGAAAGATAGCATAAAAAGATAATCCATTGTTATGAATAAAAAGGAGAA
The DNA here is from genome assembly GCA_028583015.1 of Wollemia nobilis. NCBI lineage: Eukaryota > Viridiplantae > Streptophyta > Pinopsida > Araucariales > Araucariaceae > Wollemia > Wollemia nobilis. The sequence continues at coordinate 7,453,202 of JAQPPZ010000456.1, forward strand.
GGGAGACATAAAAAATGATAAATATAGAAGGATAGATAAAGGAAAAGAACGTATAATGGAAAAAAATATGGAGTGGCTATTAAGAGGGAAGACAATAAAGAGGAAATAATCTTAAGAAAGAGGCCAACTTATATCTAAAATACCTTTTTCTCACAAGTGAAGGATAAACTAAATCCATAAAGTAATATTCATATTTCATAGTGTGAAGAGTGGGTGCCTCTATCAAATTCAAATTTAACATAGTAGAGTAAATAAAAATAATACTGACTAAGGTTAGCATGATCAAATAATTAGACCTACCATGATAGTATTATCTACTCCAAGAAGATCTGGAAGAGCAATAATGGAGTTATGCTAGGGCCAAGCAACCCGAATCCACTTCAACTAATATAGCAGGTCAATAGAATTTGATGGTAGAGCATCCAATAGACATCCATATTAAAACATCATATATACTAAATTCTCCAAAACCAAATATGTTAAATCCACTCCTATTTTATGTGACATTCAATATTTAAAATCACATACTTAGAAGTTTCATAGTTGATTTGAGCACAACGGTAACAATTATGCCTAAGGATGCTTGCATGGAAGTAGGTCTTCCTTACACCAAGACAACTAGACACTTAGTCCAAATAGATGGAACAAGGTTTAATGTAGGAGGGGTGATAAAATACCTAGTCATGACTATAGCTAGACATGTATATTTTTTAGTAGTGCAAAAAGTGATAGTTATGACTCACCTTCGTACTTTGGTATGCTACTACTTGGAGAATGGACATAAAAGTTGTCAAGAGGTGGTTACTTGATAATGAATTATACCAATATGAAAATTCCCAAGGTTTAAAAGGTAATTAGGATTATAAAAAATGCTATTTTGATCTCCATTGACAAAAAATTATCTAAATACATATTTTGTTGCCCAAATAAAGAGTATGTTACTTATCATGTGATTTTCTTATACGGTGGAAATCACAATCAACAACTCTTTTTGTGTGAGTGGTTGTAACCTCTCAATTAAATTTCTAATATTCCCTCCATTACATCATAATCCAATCATGGTAGGGATACTTACACCAATACAAATAACCATATGATGAACTAGAACACATTCAATAGTTCATTAAGTACACTTAGAGTACAAATAGGGACACACTCAACTATTCACAACAAGCTATTGTAGGAATGGCCTTACTGAACACTTAACCATGGATACAAATAAACTCAATTGTCCATGATTCATCAACACAACTAGGTATGGGCACACACTATCCAATATCAAAGTTACAAATAGAGACAGACACTACTTTCACAACAATTATAACTAGAAACACACACAACCAATCACAAATAATCAATCAAACTAGGTCTTACTAATATACATCATCTTTTGAATGGGGATAAACTCAACCATTCAGCTTGAGTGTGGCATGGACCTTCACTTATTACATAAAAAAATTATGAATGGGGAGACACATAATAAATCATAGATAAATGTGGCATGGGCCTCCACTTAATACTTCAAATACAATTTTAGTAGGAATTATGGCCACACTAAACATTCCTTTATGAATAAGGACACAGGATCAATCTTGAATCAATTTAATAAACATATTCCTCTTCATTGTCCTTGTGGGGAAGGTCTTCAATATGTATTTACATGCATCTTGTGTTGGTGATTTTAATATCCTATCACCATTTCTTATCTTGAACATTTCTTGTTGTGGTGAGTTCAATCACCTCCTGCTTTCTCTTGTGCATCTTAACCGTTTTCATTTGAATAAGTCATTGCCTATAATAAATTATGTATTTGTGTTTCTATTCTATGGAATGCAATGTATCACTAGTTAAAGTGATTGAATTTTGAGAGCCTTATTTGGGACTCTTGGATATTCTTGTTGATATTCATTTCTAACCCATTTAGACTAGAACTTATGGATAAAGATAAATTACATTCAAAATGGACCTATTTGACTTTAAGATATTGAATTTGCTACTTTAAAATCACCATTATATTTTCTAAGAATATTTATAGAATACCCCCTTAATCAAAATAATCTTTAAGGTGTTGGGTACCATTGAAAATGTACCTTTGACTCAATTTTGACATTAATAGATTGATTTGAACCAATACCAGAAAGATTTTAAAGAAAATATATTTGACATAGATACTTCTAACTCTTTAGCTAGACCAACAAATATATATGTGTGTGTGTGTAGATGGGAAAAATTGCCTTGCCACATACGATTCTCGATTGGATCTGTTGGGAACCAAGGTGATAGTGGGGGTGTGTTATATTCTCTACACTTAGGGGTTTGGGGATTGAAGTTTTTACCAGGAATGGTTTAAGTACTCATTCCAAGTCCAAGAATGGAATATTTGATGTTTATATTGATAAAACACCTATGTTTGGCCTTTCTAAAATCTAAGCTAAGAAATAAAAGAACAATGCAAGACAAGCAATAATGCAAGCAAGCAAGGACTAACCCTAGAATGATTCTTGATTTTAAATAATGAGTAAACCCTAACTTGCAAAAAAATAACTCTTTTTTTTAGCAAGGGTTTAAGAGAATGCACAAATAAAATTAGCCCTAAAATGCAAACTATATGTCTTCTCTCTTTCAAATGCTTAGAAATGAAATCAAAATATTTTCTTTTATTTATATTTAAATCTAGAGTAAAAATAAATAGAGAGCAAACAAAAAACAACCTAAAATATTATCTAGGGAACTTATCTAATCTAGTTATTGATCCAATATTTAAATTTCATCCATAATATCCAAACAACTTCAAACCTGCAAAATAACTTCACAAAACCCTAGAAAATTTGATCAACATTTAGGGGCCTACATAGGCCATTGTAATACTGAGCTTGGAGGCACAAAAATCAAGCCCCTTGGTCCTTTTATATGATCATTAAAAATTAAGAATGATTATTTATATTTTTTAAAATAAATAAGAAAAGATGCAATGAAATGGAATAATGCAAAAAACATGATGCAAACAACAATTTTATGACCTAGATGAAATATGTAAACGTAATTTAAAGGTTTTGAAAAAGAAGATTTACCCCCAAAATTTCTCAAGACAAAGTACTACATTGTAAGGGGTGACCATGACTTTAAATATGCTAAAATAATGCCTTGTATAGATGGGGCACGATTTCACAATAGAGATGAATGAGCAATGAACAGTGCAAAATAAAAAAATAAATAATGCACAATGAATGACCTAAGAAGAATAAAATGTAAGAAAATACCTAGTGGCAAAAAAATAATAGGTAAAAAGGGTGAAGGATTATATGAAAGGTTAGACTCATCAAGGCTCCAACACTTATCCACCAAGGGCAACCAATCACAAGAAGCACAACAATCCAAAAGTAGAGATTCATCAATAGCACTTTTTACAAAAGAACTTCACAATTTATCACACTAAGATCACTTAGAAAACTTGGTTGAATAAAATGGGAGTTAAAACCCTCTATTTATAATATTTTTAGGCAGGAAAATATAACTTAAACTTGGGTAAGAGCCGATGTCATAGAGGTTGGCCAAAAACTTGGGCAAGACAACTAGATCCATGTGCATTTTTTCTACACTTTGGGGGACCAAACAATGTCAGACTAGGACAAAAATTATATAATTGGAAAGCTCTTTTTGAGCCTGATAAAATGCTAGAGGTTTTTAGAAGAATGGAGAAAAATTTATGGGGGAAAATTTAGCTCAAATATAACCTTAATTTTTTTAGAGGAAAACTAAGGATCTAAGGAAAATGACTCATCTTAATAGGTCAATTTTCCATGTCTACAATATATATATAACAACTTTGAATTTTATAAAAAATAATAACTTTATCTCTCTATAAAACTAATAGGAATATTTAAAATGATAATAATAATAATATGAAACACATAACACTTAATCTATACCTTTATAAATACCACTAATCATGATCCTTTATGACACTAGAAGACACTTCTTAACTATTTATTTTTTAATAATGACCTTAAAACAATCCTAATGCTTAACATAATACCTTGGAATCTTTAATAAATTTAATTGACTCTCTAACCTAATACTAAAAAAGAAATATGAATGTTGCATAAGATTTTTTTTAAATGGTTGATCAAAACATGTTTTCTATGGCTAAAACACCCAACTTTGAAGTTTACGGTATGCCATCTCATTTGGAAATTTGTATGATTAAATTTTGAGTAGAAGAAAATTTTATTCCACTTTTGGCTTTGGACCACATGCTTGGCTTGAGGTGGTGCCTTCAAATATGATATGTAGAAATCATAGTGATCTAGTAAAATTACAAGCCACTTTGAAAATAAATTTATTATTTTATTGTAATAAATATAGTAAAAGTTCTTCCCAACTCATGTTGATACCATTTATTCTTCCCAAATAATGGAGACCAATATATGTCAAATTTATCCTCTCCTATTAAACAATTAGTATTGCCCTTATAGAACAATGAAATAAAATGCTACAATTAGCAATACACCAAAGAATAGCAAAAATGGTAAAATCAATCGTGTGGATTGATAAGGGACTTTGTGCTCAAGACATATTTATGTAGTTGTACTCCATTTTTTATTTTTTATTTTTTGTGTGTAGTTTTCCATCACCATTAACCCCTCAATGGTGGTAATATTTTTATTATGATATTTTCCTCAAAGATGCCACTCTATGTTGATGTTTCCATCGCTACATTAGGATTCGAACACCCCCATATGTTCTCCTAGCTCTACAATGTATAAATTAGAGAAAATAAATCAAAGGAAGGGGCTTTAATAGACTTGAAATATACAACAACATTCTCATACATTATGTGAAAATTTTGAGTGTGTATCTCACTCATAAAGAACTGAAACCTTGCTTTGACAAGTCTTTTTTGACTCCTTTAGATAAGGTTTGCTTCATGTTTAGTCAACTCACTTTTTTTTAGACCATGCATCCAACTAAATCATGGTTTGGAGCCAACACGCTACCATCAAGAGGAGCTTAGAAAAAGTACACATTAACAATGTTATCCTCTATATTCATGGGTTAATAAAATCTCCAAATATCAATACCTCTACCAGACATAACATGTAGTCAAAATATGCAATCGTTTTCAACCATGATTCTTTAGACATGTTTGCAAAATTTTGGTTGAGTAGAGATGTAGCCAATTTTAGCCTATTGTACCTATCATTCCATCCCCTTAAAAAATTTATATCCTCAAAATATTAGAAGAGGCTAAATAATATGATATTTTAATCCATGTTGAGTATTGGTACCAACCTTGATCATCCATCCATCTCAATGAAACTATGAATGGTGGTGGTCTTCGTTGATGCCAATGCCATGTATCGAAAGCATAAATTTCACTTTTTTCATCCATACATGCTTGTATTTATGACTTGTAGCAAATACAAAGTTTAGGCTCCTCTCATTTCTTGTATGTCCCTCATAGCTCCCGTGTTGCTCTATGCCTTGTCTCCATGATTGTTTTATCTCATGGTGGTGTGTATGGCAATATACTCCAACCTTAGCTTATTGTTCTACTTGGTTTCACTCTTCCTTGTTGCTTCCCTAATTTGGTTTATCCTTTGTTTTTACTTTCTTTATTTTTGCTACTACCTCCTCCTGAGATTCTCTTTTAGGTTCTTTTTTTTTTCTTCACTTTGTTCCCCTACAATAGCTATCTATATTTTCTTATATTGAAAAATGTTCTATAATGTTATCTTCTTATTTTTGTACCATAACTTCTTGAACTTATTTTGCACATTAATGTTAATAGTACCCAAATATTTCAACCAAGGATAACCAAGAACAATATCCATATCAACCATCTCAATAGCATAAAAATTTAAATGTAAAACATATATATCCATGGTGATCTTCAAATATTCAAAAATCTAAACATCCTCATCCTCAAGCTTTATGTTTTTAATTTTTGTTGTTGGAACTTGTAAACTATTAGCCAAGTTCCTACTGATGAAGTTATGTTTGTTGCTAGGGTTTATGGAGACAATAATATTTTTCTTTTGAATGCAACCATGAACTTGTAAAATAAATTTTTTACATTCAAACAAATCTCTTTGACCATTGTTTGGTCCTAACACACAAGGTGTAATTTTCTTAGTTGGCACATTATTGTCCTTTTCTTTTGATGCCCATTTGCTTAAAAATGCAACTTCAAATTCTTCCCATGTGCATGTAAGAGTATGGGCACTATCAAAGTTCATAAACCAAGAGTTAGCTTCCCCTTGTAAATAAACAAAAAGTTCACATATCCATGTAATATTAGAAGATTCTAAAGACTTTAAAAGTTTTCACCATTCCTTTGCATCAATATCATCTTCTCCTAAGAATTTTTGCAGCTCCATGACCTCAACCCTCCCTTTATTTTTTTTAAGCAACTAGGGTTTCAAATAACCAAAATTTCTCAAAAATATTATTTTAAAATATTATCTATTCCATTTTTCAAACAATTATATCTGCAATTTCTCTTTAAAAAATAAACTACAACTAATTTTCTTACTCGGATTGGGAGATATGAATTTTTTTCCCTTTGCCAAATTTTCCATGCAGCTTAAAAATAGCCTCAAAAGCCCAACTTCAAATAGAATTTTACAATTTTACAATACTTATCAGAATTTCACAAGTGAGTAATCATTCTAATAGTACTCAAAATAACCTATATGCTAGTGCAATTTTTTTGAAAAATATTGCAAAAAAATTTCATACGATTTTTTCTTTTGAAAAAAATTCACACAGTTAAAAAATAACTTCAAAAGCCCAACTTCAAACAATTGTAACTCTCTCAATACTGATAAAAATTTCACAAGTGAGCAGTTGTTTTTATAGTACTCAAAATAATCTACAATTTTGAAAATGACTATTAAAAAATTTAATACGAATTTTTTTCTTTTGAAAAAATTGTGTAGCCAAAAAACAACACAAATGTCTCAACTTCAAATAGCAATAACTTTCTCAATATTTATCAAAATTTAGTAAATGACCAGTCATTTTTGTAGTACTCAAAAATATCTACATAATGATGTAAAAACATTTTATAAATAACTGTTGAAAGAAAATATATGGCTCCCACAAAATGTGATGTTTTTTAAAATGTGCCCTAACTTTGCAAAAACAATCCCACTTTATTAGAATCGTTACTATGATATCAAATGTTATGAACCTATATTCTCGTTCTCAAAAATCATTCACCAATATGCAAAAATATACAACATGCATCCATAAATAAATTCCACAATAACAATCAACACAATAAAATAGATATTGATAATACCATTAAGGTAGGGAAACACCGTACAATGTTGGAAGGAAGCCACTCCACAAGATCTCCAACTCTACGAGCCAATAATTCTACAAAAGATACTTGATATGACCTTCCATTCCCACATTTACCTTTAAGTAATGCCCACAAACATATTTCCAATGACAATATTCCTTAACGATTACATTTATGATTCTATGACAATATTCTCCTACCTGTTTCTAATTTGATGTGTCCTTCCTTACTAATGATTAATAGTAAAAATTTACATCATAGTGGATCCACATTAGCCAATACTTTATTTATGGCTCATACCAATATACAATACAATATTATATTATTAAGTACCTATCTTGGGTACCTAACAACCATTCTCATATACCTTGATGATTTAATGATATTTTCCCAAGATAGAAGTACATTGACCACCTTGAGTTAGTATTCTAAAGGTGTAGTGAATTTGGTATCTTTTAACTCTAAGAAGTTTATTTTATGGTTCAATAAGGTAAAATTTAGGACATGTAATATCAAAAAATGTTTTAGTCATGGTCTTTGATTGGATAAAAGTTATCCAAGACCTACCATTGCTTTTGTCAATCAAAGAGATTAGGTCATTACTAGGTCAAATCTAGTTTATCACTAAGTTAATTATAAATTTTGCCTAGATAGTTAAACCCATAAGCAATATGTTTAAAAAGGATGATTTCTTATAATGGACTAATGAAGGAAATAACTCCTTCCACGATGTTAAAGATTCCATTACCAAAGCTCCAATCTTGATCAACTTGAATTTATCTAAATATTTTAGGTTGTATATTTTTGGTATAGATGAAAGCATTATGGTTGTCCTAGCCCAAAAGAACGATAAATATGAGGAAAATCCTATGTCCTTCATGATTCAAGATCATATAAACTACAAAGATAAATATATCCCTATTCAAAAGTAGGTGTTTTCCATCATGAAGGTTCTAAAGAAGTTCAAGTATTATCTATCATAGAGTTAGATTACCATCTTTGTAGTACACCCCAATGCCTAATATACTCTATTACATAACTAATTAGGAGAAAATAGGGTCGAGTGGATCAGTAAGATTTAAGAATTTGATATTGGGATCAAACCCACTATGCTAATTAGGAGAAGAACCTTATGTGAGAGGTCAATAAGAATAATCTATGAAAATCATATCACTCTAGAATAGATAGATATGGTTAACAGTATTAGTTGGATGGATGGTGTGTAGATATATGGATATAGGTCAATACCAAAAGATTAAATGATGAGGAAAGAACTCAATTCAAATAGAAAAAAACACATTATCATTGGCTCGATAGTGTCTCATTTAGAAAAGAGTATGATGACATCTTACTATGCTACATAGAAGAAGAAAGGAAAGAGACCATAATCCAACAATACAATGGTAAATAAGGGCACTTATTTATACCCACAAAAACTCACAAAATATTGAGAGTTGGATATTATTGACCTATAATTTTATCGATTGATACCAGTGAGTCAAATATTGCAAATCATATTGTATGCTTAAAGGAATAAAAAGAAGAGCTTTAATGCCCTTGAAGCCTATCATTGTGACTAAACCTTTTCAAAAATGGGCCTGAATTTCATAGGTAAAATTAACTTTCTATCAAATGTAGTACATGGATGGATATTTAATGCTATAGATTATTTCATCAAATTGGTTAAAGTAGTCCCAACCAAAGCAAATAATAAAAAAACAATGACTTTGTTGCTAGAATATATCATCACCAAGTCTGGAGCACCTATCTCCATAATCATAGATAATGCCACCTACTTAAATAGGATAAGGTGATTGTTGGTCAAATATCTGCCTAATCATACAAAACTGCGTTTGTGCGCCCTAGACACGGCCAACATTGAAATACCGAAGGAAAGAGATGTCCCCCGTGTCAATCTCCAGAGAGGGTTGGTTCCCTTACTAATTCTAAAATGGTTGAAGACTAGGGATGCAGGAAAGAAATTGGAAAATGCGGAAAGAAATGGGAAATATGGCCATAGGCCGACTGTGTAGGATGGGAATAGATTGATAGCAGGAATCCACACCAAGCTGAAAATAGCATGCAAATAGATGATCAAACAACAGAATTTTCGTACAACTTCGCACATGTAATCTTCAGATCAACACTCCAACACTCACTCTCTCACTTGCAATATTTAAATCCAACTTGCAGAATTTAAATCTAACAACAAATAATAAAGCTAACTGTGTAAAAGAAATGCGTAATGTAGAAGACCACAATGCACCAAGTCATTTGCAAATCCAAATGTTTTGAATTCACTATTACTACAGAGAACTTGAAGTGTTTTCTCGTAGGATATCTATTTTTTCCAACCCCTTACAATGAAATTTCTCTTAGTATTTATAGAGGTTTGCGCCTCTTTCATTGAATACATCAAATGAGTCATCATTTCTTGGAAATCTTCTATTGGTAGACACGATCCTAAAAACGGTTTGAGATGATAGCATTCAGACACCGTATCATTAAATTTGAGTCACCTCCATCTTCTTGGAAATCAAACACGAGCTTCAACAATTTACTCCATATTCAATTTGCTTTGGAGAGGGAGTAAAACCTTCGAGAAGATGTTCTTGAAAATGACAAAAATGCTTCCACTTCGTCACCAACATTAAATTGCAGTAGTTACCCGAAGCAAATCTTCAACTGGAAAAATCAAGCTCTAAAATTGTCGAAGATGATGGCAATTAATAATTAAAATTTACCCCATTTAATTCTACTCATGCCTCTGGAGAAATTTAATCACATGTGCTAAAAAACAAACAACATTCACCTTCAAAATATCTTCGTCGCATCTATCATGACGTTCGCCCCTTTTACCTGAGTGTAAGGGTGAAAACCATTTAAAAATTCTCATCGCCCAAAATTTATCTCTCCATGCCATTCGCCTTTAAAAATAATGAACGGATCCATCGTGAATACTTTAAAGTGACCATGACGCATATTGAAATCGTGTTCGCCCAAATGAGGGGCGAACACTACGTTCACCCCACTTAAGGGGCGAACGCGATGCGTTCTTTTTATTCTCCCTTTTGTTTGGTGCATTCCTCTTTTTGGGGCGCGTTCGCCTTTCCAATGGGTGAACGTGACGTTCACCCCTCCAATGAGGCGAACGCGTTTGCATTCTCCACTTAGCCGATTTTCTTTTGTCTTTCCTTTTTTTATTTTCTTTGATTTCACTGCCTTCAATTTCTTATTGTCGCTTCGCCTCTGAAGCGAAATCATTTTTAATTTTTCAACTATTGCTGTGGATAATTTGATGAAGTGAATCCGAAGTGGATTTCCAAGTCACAATTTGGGGTTAATTTATTTTGCAAAATGAAAGTTTACAGAGAATTGAAAAAACTATATAAACAAAATAACTGAGTTAAAAAAACTCAATCATAAATGTCTTCGGATTACAATAAAAAAATATGACATGTTGCAAAATGCCAATATTTTTGGTGGCTCTCGGGGTATCCAGCTCGCATGGATGCAAGCGATCCCAGGCCTTAATCCATTGGGTGATCTTGAGTCTTCTTTCCAACCTCCTTGGCTGATGCTTTTGATGTAGATGCTTGATGATGCTCCTCCTCTTCATTTGCTTTCTCAATGACTTCTGCTTCCTTTTTTGCCTCTGCTTGTTCTTTGAGGGCCTTAGAAGTAACCTCATAAACTACAACCATGGCATCCCATGCCTATGTGGTAAACAAAGAAGGAGTGCTCAGGGACTCATATACGAAGCACAAATTTTGAATATCTTCCAAACTCAGGCGCCTTGCTCGTTGGGCTAACTCAAAAAGTGAAAGCTCCATACGAGTATACTTTTGCATGAAAGGTAAGACCTGAACATCTATGATTGGCTCTTCCCACGCATCAATCTCTGAAGAATCTTCCACGAACTGCTTCCATGCTGCTTCCAATTGTGCTTGTGGAAGAGGTTCACCCTGTTCATCAATAAATTTTGGAAAACCCATGTCACGTAGAGCGTTAAGATGAGTCATTGAAATAGTATGTTCCCGCTCTATGGCATTGAGAATTTATCGACCCTCTCGCATTAGATCCATCTGCTGAAAATAACTGTGCAGTGTGACTTTTGCAGCTGACCAGGAATGATCCATCATGCTCAAAGGTTTCACATACATGGTGGAATTCGCCAAGGCCTGTATTTTTACTGCCATCTCCAGATGGGGCGATAATAACTCCTCCATGTTATCAATTATTTGTTGTCCCATTTGTATGTGTAGATGAGCCGCCCACAGATAGTGCAACACTTGAACTGCTTTTGGAGCTAGTTTCTCACAACTTTGTGCGGAGCGAAGACGCATTTCCTTGATGTTATCACGAGAAAAACCTACAGTTTGCACAACTTTCTCTACCAACTGACTCTGGACAGCTTCAAGCATCTAGCAAAGATTGTGCATCTCAATGCGTGTTGCATCTCTCTCTTTCAGGTGCACTCCAACCTGTCGCTTCAAATGCTCATTTTTTGTAGCAGTTTTTTCCTCCTGTGCTTTACTCTTAGCCAAGGCGGTCTCGAGTTCAATGATCCTATCAGCCTGATCAAAATACTTTTGTTTATAGTGCTCACCATGAAGGTAAACTGAACTCATGTCCACTTGAATATTGCCCATATTTTCCACAGGATCAATCTTCGTGAGGTCTTCTGTGATGGTCTCAGAAATAAGGTCGCCTGGCAACAATTCTCCTTGCGGTTTCTGAACCAATGGAGTAATCTTGGTGATATGAGCCTCCATTGCAACAGGATCAAAAGTGACCCTCTTTAGAGGACGTGTCGGTTCGAGAGCTTCCTTTCTTCATCTACTTTTCAACCATTGGGATGAACTCAAATGTGCTCGATTGATTTTCTCTATATCTGACTACTTGGATGCCACCTGAATGTCAGGCAAATATTGTAATTCCAAAAATGGGGTGAAGGGAATGAGGGCTTCAGAGCGGTTAGGCTGTGAAACTGACGTGGTGGTTAGAAGTGGTGGAATAGAAATGGTGGAATGGATGGGTAAACTGGTTTTAACTACAGTTACGCTCACCCTGGAAGGAGCTTGCGTACTTACAACTTCGGTAGAAATGGTAGAAGTGATAGATGGGGATGAACGTGAAAATGGATTCGGTCCTGACGCATATGAACTAAAAGAAAGGGAGGACGAAGAAAAGGGAACAGAAGAAGGAGCAATAGTGACTTCGGGAATGGTGGATGAAGAAAGTGGAAGGGATATGGAGGGCATACCGAAGGGTGGAGAAACAGACACAAAAACTAATGGAAGTGAAACTGACATAGTCACTACTTGCTCCAAAAGAGAAGAAGAAGAAGGGAGAGAAGACGTACCTTCGGACGCAAGCACCGTGTGATGTGGTGATAGAGGGGGCTGCACAAAATCCTCCTCTTGTTCCCCCCGTCCCCCCCCCCCTTTTTTTCTCGGCCCCCCCGCCCCCTCCCTTGGGGGGGCGTCTTGGGGGGGCTTTTTCTTTTTTTCTTTTTTTTTTTTTTTTTTTTGCTCCTCGTGGGGGCCCCCCCCCCCCGGCGGGGCGCCACCGGCCTTGGAAATAGTGGCACCTATTGTACATCACGCTTTTTTGGCTTTGGTGCTTCCTCTATCTTTTGCTTTGCCCGTTGAGATCTTCACTGAAACACGTATTGTGGTTCCTCTTCCTCAGGAGTTTCTTCTATGATCAACGGATGGTGTTCTTCTATCTCGCTTTCACCACTTTCTGACTATTGAAAATTGTATGGCAAAATATTGGTGAAAGCAACTGGCTGGTATGAATCCACATATTTATCATAAACCACTGAAAAGGCATCATCAAGCTTGAGCCCGTAAGCAGTTGTAGGTTTTCCATGGTGAACTCTCATTATCCACCAATTCATTATCTTCTCTTCGGACCATTCGGGCTTACTAGCTTTTACTTGGTCAAACAAACCCGACGGAGGAGTTTGAGACTTGTACTCTACTTCCTGCTCATAGCAGTCATGCCAAGGGGGAAGTGTAGCCATTTTCTCAATATGCCAGTTCATGTCCGGCCCATTAAAATTGTTTCGATTACGCTCAATGTCCGGTCGAGGACAACAATGAAATGATTTCATTTTGACAAATTCTTTAAACTTATCTAAAGGATCATACCTCCAACGTTGTGGTAACTCAATCAGCCCCAGATCCTGCAATGCAATGGTAAGAAGACGATTCTGTCCAACTTGACTCACTATTATGCCACCAAACTGAAATGGCATATTGCATGTAGTCTTGCTTCCGCGCCTAGCGCCATATATGTCATTCACGTAATCTGATTGGCGCACTACTTCCATAGCAAAAACATGCTCTGTAGCAAAATATGGCAGTAAGAACGACTTACCCGTGAAACCAAAAATTCTCACGACCACACCTTGGGTAAGCAGAAAAATGTCACCCTTTTCTTGAGTAACCATTATATCTTTCAATTCTCGTGGCACTCTTTCACAGGTACCACAAAGCAACTCAATTGTCGGTCCCAGAAACAAACTATTAAAGCTATAACAAGATTCTTTTTTCAATAAAACAGAAGTCCATTGGTAAACCGGTAAAGGCTCATCCTTTTCATTTGTAGTCGAAACAACAATAAAAGGAAAACGACGTTGTAGTTGGAAGAAGAAAAACCATACCAAAAATGAAGTATGCTTGAAAGATTTATCTGCTCCAGTCTGCAAGCTCTCCAACTGTGAATTTAATCTCCATGAAATATAATCAGCCCAATCAAAGAAAATTGGATTGGTGCCCTGTTTCATGGCTGAAGGAGAATAAAATTCTACACGACAAATGCATTGTGCCACAGCCGCCTGCCACTTGTGAACTGTATCATCTGAGGGCAAACCCACAACCCATGCTAGCATGGAATAAATATCCAAGCTTTTAAAATCTTTCAGTGGTCTAGGCAGGTTCGAAAGTTGTCCCATTGGTGGATCTTTAATCATCTGAGTCTCCATAAACTGACGCATGGCCACAGTGGAGACATATTTGTCTTCTTGTTCATCAATATGCAGCTTCTTATGGACTCCATAGTTGGGAGGCCGTAACCCATAGGCAAAAGCTTCTCGGACTTCATCGGGAGTAATGGTAAAAAGAATTTCCCTCTTCGCATTCTTGACAGCCCTGGTTGAAGGATCATAATATCTGGCAACAAGCAACACAAGCTCGGGACAAGGATGTACTGGAGGGCATAAATACCAAAAAAGCAGTGAGTGATAAGGTACTGTTAACCAACTTCTCGATGTCAATCCTTGCTGCACTACAAATTCGACATTTTGCCGTAATTTTTCTACTCCTTTGTGAGTGATGACGCAGTCACTGATTCCAGCCATCGAATCTTCATACGGGTCCAAATCAACATAATCATTTTTTTGAGCCTTCTTGGACCTCGTAGTCACTTCCCTTCTTTTTGACTTCTTCGGTTCTGAAGATTCTAAAACTTCTTGAGGCTCCTTGCCACGCCTTCCCATTTTTTATTAAAAAACTTTGAGCAAATTTCCCGCACACTTTCTGAGCACTTCTGCAATAATCCCTTGAAACACATGGTAGCAAGAAAAATTAAAAAGAATAACTGCAAGGGTTACCTCGTCTTGTTTAAATAGATCCCTTTTCAACCGCCACAATAAATACTGAGTTACTTGGTCGGCTTCGAAAAAAGCGTCTTCCTTGGCCGCATAACTATGTCGTAGACCGTGCCCTAGCTACAGAAGCTTGCTTTGAAAAAATAAATTGGCCACTTGAACCAATTAAATGCTCCTTGTGCTTCCCCGAGAAAGAAAACTTTCATTAGTCTGCATGCTTTCCAATAATTGCCACGTCTTGAGAGGGGCAATATATCCGCACTAAATCTCGAAAATCAAAGGGAATGTTTGCTCACTGAAATCTGCTTCTCCTTCAGAACGCTTTTGATCTGCTTGATGAAACTGGGGTGAAGGCTCTCCTTTTAAAGACTTTGATTCTTTGCCTTTTTTCTTTTTTCTTTAGAAAATCAAATTTTCTTTAAAAAAAACTGGCCTTCTTTTTTTTTATAGTTTTATTTTTATTTTTATTTTTATTTTTATTTTTTTAATTTATTTTTAATATAAAAATTATATTTAATTTTATTTTAATTTTTAACCTTTTTTTTATTATTATTATAATAATTCCTATTCCCCATGGCGATTTTTTTTTTTTATATTTTTTTTAATTTATTTATTTTTTTTTTATTTTTAATTTTAAATTTATTTTTTATTAAATTTTAATGAAGGGGAGCGCCCAAGGCATGGACGCTCCCATTTTTTTTTTTTTTTTTTTATTTTATTTTTTTAATTTTAATTAAAAAATTTATTAATTAAGAGGAGCCCAACATTACCGCTTTCCCATTAATTAATGGGGAAAGCACCCAACGTGGGCGCTCCCTTTATGGGGAGCGCATGTCCCCACATTGGGGCACTTCCCCTTTTATAGGGGATCGCCCAACGGTGGGGCAAACATAACGTTCTCCTTCCTAATGGATTTTTCCATTTATTTAGGAAATCCCATTTTTAATTTTTTTATATATATTTTATTTTTTTTAATATACGTTCGCCCCTCATTGGGACGAACATGACGTGACTTTTTTTTTTTGTTTTTGGTTATATTTTAAACGTTCACCCCTCCAATGGGACGAACATGACGTTTGCCCCAAACTTGGGGCAAACGACTTTTTTTTTTATCTTTTCTAAATTTTACTAAGCAATTTTTTTTCGAAAGAGATAAACTTAAAAATGAATATGTACATATTTACAAAGGTACCTCATTACGATTCCGTCATTGGATATAAGCCTTTAAATGAAGGTCGTTCACCGGAATTGGAAGCTCCCAGCCTTCCATATCTTGCAGATGGTAAGCGTTGGCCGAATTCACAACAGAGATTTGGAAAGGGCCCTCCCAAATAGCATCGAATTTATGATGTTCTCCGGGCTTGGCCTTCTTTGCATTCCACTTGAGGACCAAATCTCCAACTTGAAAACTGCGTTCGATTGACTTCTTCCCGAACCATTTCTGCATCTCCTTGTTATGTTCGGCAAACTCCTAGTAGGACCTTTCTCTATCCTCTTCCAACTGAATCAACTGTGCCAATCGTGCACTCAAGGGATCAAACTCTTCATCTTCCTCCTAAAATAACTACAATGTCTGAAGGACCGAAAGCTCAATATGAGCAGGCAGAACTGCTTCTTTCCCATACACCAATGCATACGGAGAAGTTTTAATGGACTTTTTAACTGAAATGCGATCTGCCCAAAGTGCTTGATTCAACAACAAATGCCAGCTTCGTTTGTTGTTTCCTAATGTCCTTTTCAAAATTCGCAGCAAATTCTTATTAGTAGATTCGGCCAAGC
This sequence comes from Wollemia nobilis, assembly GCA_028583015.1. Lineage (NCBI taxonomy): Eukaryota > Viridiplantae > Streptophyta > Pinopsida > Araucariales > Araucariaceae > Wollemia > Wollemia nobilis. Next base: position 7,469,908 of record JAQPPZ010000456.1, read on the forward strand.
CATTCCCTTGTGGGTAATAATTGGACGAAGTCTTGAGATAAATCCCGTATTTGCTAGCGAACTCCGTGATCTTCGCTCCAATAAATGGAGTTCCATTATCTGTTACAATTGAGTCCGGGACACCGAAGCGAGTGATGATTCCCTCCAGGAAAGAGATTACAGTTGCTTGATCCGCTTTCTTAGTAGGAATGGCCTCCGCCCATCGGGTAAAGTAATCAGTTGTCAAAATGTACTTATGCTCTACAGAAGAATGTGGGTCAATAACTCCCACAAAATCAAGACCCCACTGCTGAAAAGGAGCTTCTACTTGAATCGGGCGAAGAGGCAATGCCCCTTTCTTGATTCTACCAACATATCGTTGACAACTATCGTAGTGTGTACTTATCTTATGTGCATCGACAAACAGAGTAGGCCAAAAGTAGCCTGCTCGAATGATTTTTAAGGCCATAGGCCTTCCTGCATAATGACCTCCCGATAGTCCGAAATGAAATTCCTCTAAAATTTTTCTTTTTGAAGTCCCTCACACACCTGAGAAGAACTCCATCAATGTTTTTGTGAAATAGCCCCTCGAGAAACAAAGTATATCTGAGAGCTTGCAACCTGAATCTCCGACGTTGTGAAGCATCAAGGCGAGATGGACATCTGCCTGAGATAAAATAATCAATTAGCTCTTCGGTCCAATCAAGATCACTGGCGGTATGGTTTGCGCAAATGCTTTCACCCAGGCTATCCTCATGCACCACATCAAATGATTCGGAGGCCGCACTTTTGGCTAGCTCCTGGCATAGAGCTCTCCCATGAACCAGCTTCGTTGGTCGGATCTCCACATCATATTCTTGAATTTTTGTGACCCAACCTGCTCTCTTGTCTCCTAATTCTCCTTGGAGAATAAAATTTCTTACATCAGGGTGTATGACATACACAATCGTTTTGCTTTGAGAAACGAAGTGTCGAAATTTCTTCAATGCTTTCATTACTGCATATACTTGTTTCTCAATAAAATTATATTTCTCTTGATGAGGAGCAATAACCTGACTCAAGAAAGCAATTGGCTTCTCATCTCCATCCTCTTGTCGTTGTGTCAAAACTGCAGCATAACTCTCATGTTCGCCTACGACATAGAGAATGAAATCTTTAGAATAATCAAGATTAATCAATACCGGAGCTTGAGTAATCCTCTCCTTGATTTCCTTGAAAGCTTGTCTTCTTGTCTCAGTCCATTTAAACTCAACATTTTTCTTCAAAAGCTCAGTCATGGGTTTCACCACCTGAGCGAAATCAACAATAAATTTACGGATGAAATTAATTTGGCCAAAGAAGGATTGCAAATCTTTTTTATTAGCAGGCAATGGTAACTTCATTAGAGCTTCAGCTCTTGCAGGATCGATTGCCAATCCTTCTTGCGAGATCACATGGCCCAACAACTTCCCTTCTTTGACAGCAAAGATTGACTTCTTTGGATTAATAGAAATCCCGAACTCACGACACTTCTCAAACACCTGCCTCAAATGAGCAATGTGGTCTTCTCTGTGATGTGAAAACACAGTCATATCATCAAGATATATCACAATAATCCTATTCAATAACTCACCAAAAGCGATGTCCATGGCCCTCTGAAAAGTGGCACCGACATTTGAAAGTCCAAATGGCATCCGCTGGTAGGCGAAAGTACCCCACTTGGTGGTGAATGTTGTTTTATATTGATCCTCATCTTTCACCCAAATTTGATTATACCCAGAGAAACCATCAAGCAATGAGAATCTCTAGGCACCAGCTACTACATGAAGGATTTGATCGATCTACGGTAGAGGGTAATGGTCCTTAAGAGATGCCTGGTTTAGGTTGCGAAAATCTACACACAACCGAATGTCTCCGTTCTTTTTCTGTACTGGGACCAGGTTAGCCACCCATGTTGAATGCTTGATTGGATAGATTATCTTGGCCTCCAACATCTTCAACAACTCTGCTTTCATAAGGACTTCAATCTTGGGATTGATAGGTCATTGTTTTTGATAAAAAGGTTTTACCCCTTCCTACAGTTCTATAGTATGTTGGATCACATTCTTATTGTAACCCCTCAAATCATGGTAGCTCCAGGCAACAATATCTGGATACTCGTAACACAATTTCTTGATATCTTCCAGTTCTTCTAGGGTGCCATCTATTCCAACCTTGATGATTTTCTCAGGCTCCAAATGCAATTCTTTATACTCCTTTGCATCTACTTTGATCCTGTGCTTCTCAACCCGATCACTCTGGTCGAACAGACTTTCAAGTGTAATCAGTCCCCTAGGGATGTGATTATTTTTTAGTTGAATCATCCCTTCTCTCTCTTCTTCGGCAAGAACTCTATCATCAACGCTTGCAGTTTCTTTAAGTAGGAAGTTGACTATCTGCTCATCATTGTCAAACACTTGCCAATGGATATTTTTGTTGGGAACTGAGGGTCTGTAAATTACCCTAACTATCTTAGGCTTTCTAACTACTTGCTCCATAGGAGAGTAGTTAGCACCAAGAGAGGCCAGAATATCTGCATGTTTATTTAGCTCTCTCGAAATTGCCTGAACATTTAAAGCAGTGAAAGATTCAAACAAGTCCCACACTCTATTGCGGTAGGCCTTCAAGTAGTGTTGCTTTGACACACACTTGTTAGTGATCTGATTAATTATGAGTTCAGAGTCACCAAAAATCTGCAACTGCTTGATGCCCAACTTTTCAGCCTTCTTCAATCCAAGGCATAGTGCCTCATATTCAGCTGTGTTATTTGTGCAACCCCAAGTTAACCTATAAGAATAGGTTTTTTGCAACCCTTCGGGAGAGATCAACACAATGCCGGCTCCTGCACCATTCTTGCACCTGGCACCATCAAAATACATTCTCCATAACTGATCTGCAATAGGATTGGGAGAATCAAGAACCTTCTCTTCAATTTGCTCTGGCTTAGTTATAGTATAGCAACCAATGTCCATTCCAACCATTGCATTGAAATCCATGAGTGAAAACTCATCCTCGAGGTGAAGCTCACCCAACGCTTCTTCCATTAAATCAACCTCTTCTATCTCCTCAGTCATCATGTTAACCGCACCTGGAGATTCTTCTTCCTCCAGCTTCTCAATGTGAAAAGGTGAGGGCTTCTCATTATGAATGTGAATCCTCTTTCCCTTGAATGGTATCTCCAAATGCGAGTAGTCTAAGGAAAGATATCCTCCCAGCTTAGCTGTGAACTTCCTTGAGAGGCACATGCTAAAGTATGGTTCCAGGTCAACCACTACCACTTCCTGGATGACTATAATTTGTGGCATACTATGGAGGACAATGGGAATATCCTTGATTACTCCCACCATCTTGACCGGAGTTCCATCCAGCTGCAACACTCCTGGGCTACTCCTTGTATATTCCATCCCCATCACTTCACATACTGCCTTTGGCATGATAGTAGTTGCAGCTCCAGAGTCGATCATACAGTTGTGTACAATCCACCCTTCCATTCTGAGTGATAAATAAAATGGGGGAGGCCTATTTTTTCTCGTAGCTGAAGTTGGAAGTGTTTGCACCAAGACTATTTGAGAAGGATTTTTCTTTTGATCTTTAGCAGTCTTCAAAGATTCTTGCAGTAGGTCAACTTGTCCTGGCAATTGAAGTGCATCATACAAACTTACTTTTGCAGGAATATTTTTCATCTCTTCCACAATATTGTAATTTGAAATAGTCAGAGCCTTCTCTTCTGCAACCCACTCATACTTGTCTCGGTACTATTGGGTAGCTTCCACCCTTTGTCGCTTGGTCAAAGATGGGTACTTGAGTCACTCTTTGGCCTGTTCTCTTGTTTCATCTTGTGTTTGAGTAGTTGTCACAGGTTGTGAGGAAGATGCTCTCATTTGTGCCCTTCCCTGAGTTTGCTTAGGCATCAAATCTTTCAACTTGATAGAATCTTGCTCTTTAGCTACCCCAATAGGCACTTTCGCTAGAGGCCTCCCCTTTTCATCTTGCACTTTTGGTTCCGCTGGCACCTTTAAGGGTTCAAGCTCAGCAGGATCTACTATTACTGGTTTCTTTCCAGACCGTGTGAGAACTGAAACTTGCTCTACAGATGACATCATGAAATTGTGATTGGCTTCCCTGATCATATTGACTTGTCCTCCAGTCGAACTCTCTGCTAGCATTTGTACATAATTCATATGCACCATGCACGTTTCTTCTCCATGAGGATCATTGCATGTTGAGCACCAATACGCCCTCTCTGTTGTGCTAGTTTCTTCATTTGCTTGCACCATTGTGCTCTTCTCAGGGCCTCTACTAGTAGATGCTTGCTCTCGAGTGATCGATGGAGTTTGGAATCTCCATGATCAAAATTCAGCCTCTGCTTGCTTCTTCCTTACTATTGTAAGTTCATTTGATATTGTCCTTAAGGCTACATTATTATATTTTACCTCTTACAACAACATCATGAAAGGATCAGGATTAGAAGATGTGGGAGGTGCAGGTAGAGGCAAAGGTGCTGGAGGCGCGGGCAATGGTAATGGAACTGGTGGTGTTGGCAGCGCAGGAGCGGGAATAGAAGTGGGCAATTGTGGAAGTGACTGATTAGGTAGTTATGGGAAGCTTGGAGTCGTATGTCGTGGAGTAGGAATAGGTGCAATCTGAGGTGGACCCGAGCTCCATGAGGGAACTGGGTACATGGAAGGCATAGGCTATGAAAATGAACTAGAATATAAATATTATGGAAGATCAAGAACAATGGGCATAGTCATCTTTGGGGGAAGTCTACCTACAATAATCAGATCAGATTCGGCCTTTTGTGCCTACGTATATAGGTCTAGGAATGTAGTCACATTGGCTTGATGCACGACCATACCGATTTTGGTGTTAAACACCCTGAGATAGTAGAAAGCAGCTTGCTCATGTGTGGGTCGTAGACCATCGAGAACTCTTTGCCAACTTCGAGTGAATTTGACATTAAAATCGACTATCTCCTCTTGTGGATGTCTTTGAATCATTGTGAACTGGTGCAACAAGGAGTATGGATCAGCTTGTTCATGGAAATTCTTAATCAACAACTCCGCTAACTGATCCCATGATGTAATAGTACCCGGTTGCAATGATCGGTACCAATATAGCAATTTCCCTCTCAATGATAATACCAATAATTTTATCATCACATCTTCATCTATTATGTCATGGATGGTCACCAAAGAAGCTACATCTTGGATATGCTCATACGCAATTTTTCCAGTACCATCATAGGTCGGCAAAGCCTTCAAAGCAGCTTGGGGCACTGGATTTTGTGCTTGCAAGTTCAAAGCCCCTGAGCTATTCCACGTTGGGAACTACCTGGGTGGTTATTGTGGTGGTGGATTCTGAGCCATGTGGACTGGTATATGAGGTGGAGCTCGAGGAATACCAATGGTTGTGTGAGGCAGAGGTTGAGGAAGACTAGTGGCAGTACTACCTGGGCTTGCGGGAGCAGAAAATACACCAGCTAGTCGTGATGATGTGACAGATGGTATATGGGATATATGAGGTAATGAAGATGTACGATGTAAAGTGGCTAATTGAGGATGTTCCCCTAGCCTTTGGATATCAAGTTCGTAGAACTCAATTTGGTGATCTAGATTTTTGGCCTTCGATCTTGTATTCATGAGACACAACTTTCGTTGTACTCACATTTGGAGATTTCTAAGTATAATCGAGTCGCCAGATGTTCTAATTCTACAACACGAAGGCGAACATCAAACCTTAATACTATTTAAAGTGGAACTTTTGAAGTCCCATCGGTGGGTTTGTCAACTTGGGATAATACTTGTTCCACCGACTATGGATCTTACTGGGATAGAAACTGTCTGTCCCACTAGGCGTGCCAAAAATTGTTGGTCAAATATCTGCCTAATCATACAAAACTACGTTTGTGCACCCTAGACATGGCCAACATTGAAATACCGGAGGAAAGAGATGTCCCCCATGTCAATCTCCAGAGAGGGTTGGTTCCCTTACTAATTCTAAAATGGTTGAAGACTAGGGATGCAGGAAAGAAATTAAAAAATGCGGAAAGAAATGGGAAATATGGCCATAGGCCGACTATGTAGGATGGGAATAGATTGATAGCAGGAATCCACACCAAGCTGAAAATAGCATGCAAATAGATGATCAAACAACAAAATTTCCATACAACTTCGCACATGTAATCTTCAGATCAACACTCCAACACTCACTCTCTCACTTGCAATATTTAAATCCAACTTGCAGAATTTAAATCTAACAACAAATAATAAAGCTAACTGTGTAAAAGAAATGTGTAATGTAGAAGACCACAATGCACCAAGTCATTTGCAAATCCAAATATTTTGAATTCACTATTACTGCAGAGAACTTGAAGTGTTTTCTCGTAGGAATATCTATTTTTTCCAACCCCTTACAATGAAATTTCTCTTAGTATTTATAGAGGTTTGCGCCTCTTTCATTGAATACATCAAATGAGTCATCATTTCTTGGAAATATTCTTTCGGTAGACACGATCCTGAAAATGGTTTGAGATGATAGCATTCAGACACCGTAGCATTAAATTTGAGTCACCTCCATCTTCTTGGAAATCAAACACGAGCTTCAACAATTTACTCCATATTCAATTTGCTTTGGAGAGGGAGTAAAACCTTCGAGAAGATGTTCTTGAAAATGACAAAAATGCTTCCACTTCGTCACCAACATTAAATTGTAGCAATTACCCAAAGCAAATCTTCAACTGGAAAAATCAAGCTCTAAAATTGTCGAAGATGATGGCAATTAATAATTAAAATTTACCCCATTTAATTCTACTCATGCCTCTGGAGAAATTTAATCACATGTGCTAAAAAACAAACAACATTCACCTTCAAAATATCTTCGCCGCATCTATCATGACGTTCGCCCCTTTTACCTAAGTGTAAGGGTGAAAACCATTTAAAAATTCTCGTCGCCCAAACTTTATCTCTCCATGTCATTCACCTTTAAAAATAATGAATGGATCCATCATGAATACTTTAAAGTGACCATGACGCATATTGAAATCGTGTTCGCCCAAATGAGGGGCGAACACTACGTTCGCCCCACTTAAGGGGCGAACGCGATGCGTTCTTTTTATTCTCCCTTTTGTTTGGCGCATTCCTCTTTTGGGGCGCGTTCACCTTTCCAATGGGCGAACGTGACGTTCACCCCTCCAATGAGGTGAACGCGTTTGCATTCTCCACTTAGCCGATTTTCTTTTGTCTTTCTCTTTTTTTTATTTTCTTTGATTTCACTGCCTTCAATTTCTTACTGTCGCTTCGCCTCTGAAGTGAAATCATTTTTAATTTTTCAACTGCTATTGTGGATAATTTGACGAAGTGAATCCGAAGTGGATTTCCAAGTCACAATTTGGGGTTAATTTATTTTGCAAAATGAAAGTTTACAGAGAATTGAAAAAACTATATAAACAAAATAACTGAGTTAAAAAAACTCAATCATAAATGTCTTCGGATTACAATAAAAAAATATGGCATGTTGCAAAATGCCAACAATGATCCATGGAATTCAAATTATTACTCAAAACATCATCCAATTACTACCCTTAGGGTAACATCTTGACTGAATTAACTAACAAGAATAGTACAAGAATCTTGAAAAGAACCATTTTAGAATCACAAAGTGATTGACACACTAAACTACATAAGGTATTATGGGTAGATAGAGTGACATGAAAAATATTCATTGGATCATCCCCTTACAAATTGTTCTATGGCAAGGAGGCTATGTTTCTAATCAACTTAGATCTTTCTTCCCTTCTAGTGTTACAACTATTTTGAATCTTCAATCCTAGATGTATTATTTTAAAGTTAATAGTGGTGAAAGTATTGAAATTTTTCTTAGGAAGGTAGCAAATATAAAAACAAAACTATTAACTTTAGGAAAAAAAGTAGATGAAAAAATTCTTATTTAAGTGATATTTGAGAGCTCTTCTATAAAATTATAAGTATCTAGTTACATATTTGCAAATTCTAAGCAAATATACTTCATTTGATGAGTTAGTCAATATTCTACAAGAGTATGAAGTGGAAAATTCAATCAAGGATGAAATGACTAACAATGCTTTGGTATCAAAATATAATTCTCAAGGTAACCTTGCTTCATTCTCTAGAGATCGGTCCAAATGGAATAATAGATATTATCAAGTATATAAAAGAAGGGGACATACTACAAATTTTTATAGATATAATCCAAGAAATTAGTCTCAAGGAAATTAGATGAATCAAAATGGTCAAACAAATAAGTTAGTACAACAAAGACAATATCAAACTTAGTACAATCTACAATGACAATAATTTCAATGTCAATATCCTCCTCGAGTATCAGTATAGTCAACCTTAGTTACAATATAGAGAGGGAAATAAAAAAAGACATCTAGCCCAAGAAATTCATGAAATTCAAGAGTTAGAAGAAACTACTAAAGAAAATAAAATCAAAGCTATTTCAACAACATTGATAATTAATGAATATGAATTTATTTTATAGAATTTGACAGATACTAATTGTTCATTTGATCAGGATACAAAAAGGTAGCAGATTGAAGAAAGCAAAAAGAAAATGGGGGAATCACAGGTCATAGAATCACATGAATACAAAGACCTTTATTGAAGACTAAAGTATTCAATAACAACCTATCCTAGGTACCTTACTGGCAAGTTCCCTCAATCCTTGGAATGAGGTCCAGGGTTCAAGCTTGGTGGCCTACGTCGGATGCAAGAAAACCCCGGCTAGCCTAGGGAACGATTTTCCTTAATATAAACAATCTGCTTGTTTTGGTGCAGTGGTAAATGCCTTGGGTTTTGGTAGAGGCTGACCCAGGTTCCATTCCCCTTGTTTCCATCCTGCAGATATATGGTATAGTTAGGAATGTCCTATGTGTTGGTAGAGGCCGACAAGGCTCCATTCCTCCTATGCCCAACCTATTGAAAGTGGGACCCCAAAAGGGGTGTTTTCCATTATAAATTAGTTTTTAAACGCAGGTGTTGTAGGTGAGTTGGAGAGGAGAGTGCAATCCTCCAAGGGAGGCCCCAGGTTCAAATATCCACCCTACCAAAAAGTTGAATTGGGTATTCAAAATCCAATTGATAATGTTGGTACGGGCAAGGTCGGGTGCGACTCTCGGGTGACTTTGACGGTGTAGATACCCCTGTTCGTGGTCTCTCATACCAAGGCGACCCCACAAGAGTTTTTTCACTTAAAAAAAAATGTATTCAATAACCAAATAATCTAATATAGAGGGATGTTGGAGAATATTACATTATTTGGAACATGCTAATGTACATCCTTGGGATAACCTTGGTTTGAGTCCTAGATTAGAGTGAGAGTAAAATATTTTATGTAATGTAATAATGTGTAGGAAATGCACAAGTGTCATATAAATAAGTGTGCAAGTGTTATATGTGTAAATGTGCACAAGTGTCTCATATGTAAGTGTGCATATGTGTTCTTAGATTAGAAATTATTATGTGAGGATTCATACCCAAGTGTGCATACAAGATAGAATCATGTGTATGCAAGTGTCAAGTAGAGAAGACAAGAGTCATGAGACTTGTCATAAGGAAAGGAAGAGTCAAATAATCAAAGAGTCATCCTACAATGGCTATATATCACTCCATAGAGAGATATAGAGATATAGCAAACATAGTAAGCATTGTTTACATAGTGATGATAGAGAGTATTGTGATCATCTTGTAATAGAGTTTTGTAATACATTTATAAGAGGAGTAATAAAGTTTGCATACATTTGAGCAACTAATATTGTAAGTTTTATTATATTGTATGATTCAAGCTATTTATACATTCATATTGTTGCTTATTAATGAATGTTATTTGATATATTATTAGCCTTGATTTACATATTAGTTGGCTCATATTATTTTGTTCACATTATTATCTTGATCATATTATATTGTGGCTATCATATATTTGATCTTGTGATTAATTATCTTGTGAGTTTACATTAATATTAAGGCTTAAAAAACCATCAAAATCACACTTGGCATGACTATGAAATTTGATTTCCTTGTAGTCAAGGATGAAGCAATGCAAATAAAAAACAAAGAGTTTGAGGCATAAGTGGCTCAACTGGAGGCATTGGAGGATCAATTCTAATAAGAAAATTATATCCTGAAGAAAGATGCTTTAGAGAAGGATCAACTAAAGAAGCAAATTGATAACCTTAAATCCTAACTTGCTAAAGTTAAAATAGCTAACAAGATCTTGAATACCTTATGTAACAACTAAGGTAAGAGCAAAGTCAACTCTAAAATAGTTTAAATGTAAAAGATCAATAAATTGCAGAGTTGATAGACCAAAATCCAATAGAAATAGTTATAGATCCTAATGTGGCTTACGATGTCTAAAATGTCAAGTCCCTTTGGGATAATATCAAGGAAGAGGTTTGATATAATATCAAGGAATAGGTTTAATATACTAGAAGTACTTTTGATTTAACTTATTTGCAAAATAAAACCTAAAACAAGTAGATGAAACAATTAGACATATGGAAAGGTAGTTATTTGTAAGGGGTGAATCTCAAGAGGTCCTTAAACTCCTTGCCTCAATATCAATAGCACGTGTATTATAACATGGGATAGATCACAAGGACATGGTAAATGTTTTTAGGAAAATCCAAGATGTCCAAAGAAACCTTTAGACTTGCAAAATAACCTCGCATCATTAAAAACCCAAGTTCAAGAAATGGACAAGGATATTCAAGGGTTAACTATTGTCGGGGTTCCTAATATTTTTATAAAAAAAAGTACATCCTTGATGATAACATCATAAATTCTATTTTTAGGGAAGAATAGAGCCAAGTCAACCAAGGGGATGTAGTTGAGACCTATGAGAAGCTAGAGATAATGTATGCCAAGCTACAAGAGCTAGTTCTGAAATAAGGAAAATTGTTAGAGAAACCCTTCAAGAATATCATAGGGCAAGAAAAATACCTTCCATTAGTAAGTTTCCAACTGATCCTAATGTGCAAAAGTTGATAGGATTGATGCCATAAAATACCAAGTAAAAAGAATTAATAATTCTAATAATTTTATCACAAGGGTCCCAATTTTATAGACTTTATATCCAAGCATAATTGCAAGATTTGGAATCCTATACCAATCAATATTAGTGTCCCATGAATTTGCCATAAATTTCATACCTTAGAACTACCTGATAACTTTTTTCTATTTAAAAAAAAGTATGTAATAGAGAAATCAAGTAGTGGGTGCCTCCCAAAAAGTTTCAAAATTTGATCAAGTATGAATAGGGACTGATCTGCTTGTAAAAACTAGTTGATTATCTCCAAGTAACAATTCTCTTGTTGAAGAGGATTTATTGGATCAAGGGAGATATTCTATTAGCAAAATATATTTATATGCTTGTAAATACAAGCCATTAACTCATAAAATATGAGTGTTTCACTTGCTAAACTAGAGTGAACCACTAAGACAAGTCACAAAGTTAAATTGAAGGCATGGATCCTGAGGTAAATCTTCTATAAAGGAACAATTTTTCATGTAGTGGAATGATAATTTATTTTTAAATACTTATATAAATATTAGAGGTATAACTAAAGGTATGCAACATGTTGTGGTGCATCATTTTGCTAAAGAGGACACCAAATTTTTACTTTTCTAGTTGTAATTGTCTCTCACCCACTTTACATAGGGATAAACCTTTACTATAAATATACACCTAGGGACCTCATTATAATCATATTTTGGCCATGAGAATTTAGATCTATACTCTTGAAACCTGTATTTTTCTTTGACCTCATGAGATTTAAATAAATTGACAAGTCTTTAGGCATTTCATTAGTGATATTACCCTCCTGGTTTATTCAGTGTGTGGTGGTCGTGGCATAGCCCTCCTATCCCATCTTGCCATTCACTTACTATTTTCATAATCTAATTAATGGATGGACATTGATGTTATTTGACTTCTCTTGTGTTGATTTTTTTTTGCTTGATAAAAAGGGGTTGTACTCGGGTCCCTCACCCTTAACAAATTACATATCTCTTCTTTAGAGCTTGAGAGTTTACAAATAGATAAACTTATCATCTCAATTGAGATGATATAACTTCTCTTATGTTGATTTATCACACACTTTTCTTGTTATTGTTTAAACCTATATTTACTTGAATCACTCACACCCTTTTATGTATTTATATTTTTGTACCTTAATTTTTTACATTTTACTTTCAATGCAAGTTAGTGTAGGTTGTTATAGGAGTATTACATGAGCATAGTGGGGATCCAACCTAAATTTATAGGTTGGAATAATACATTGGTAATCCATTTCAACGTTTAAAACTCAAATTAAGGTGTAAATTTTAATTAGAAGGCAAGAAAATTCCTTGATTCATCACATATTTATTGAACATGAGAAAATGTTGCTCTATGAGAAATTTATTGGTATCTATTTTATCAATAAAAATAGTTCTATCTCTAGGCTAAATAAAATAACAATCCTTAAATTTGATACTAATATTTCATATCAAAATCTTCTAGAACCTATGCAAGCATAGAAATTTAGAAGGTATTAGTAGCGCATAAGTAGTGTCATTGCCAAGAGGTATTTCTCAATTAAGAACTCCATGGGTATTCTCTAGAAAATAATACACTTATTCATCAAAATAGCAAGTGGAATTATAGACGAGTTCCAAAGTTTAAACAACTAAAATACATTATTCCCTTTCTATTCCATTCCATACTAAAGCTTGATGCCAAATGTCCAAAAATTATTGTTCATATTTGGAAAAAATATGGGTAGGAGCATGGGCAAGGGCCAATATTTTTATGATTGTGATAAACATGTTTCTCCCTTATTTAATACCATGATGAATTATTAGATCCCTTTATTTACATAGTGAATAAATGGGTCATTACTTAATAGTAGTGGTTCCTTTTAATGTTGTTCTCTAAGAGATTCACTCTTATAATTCAAAGCATTGAACTATCCTAAGTTAATAATTACCTTGGATTTACATCCCAATATGGTAGGAAAATTCATCATTGTCAAAACCATGGCCTTGTTTTTTGCTCAATGTGGATTTTTATCTAAAATAATTTGAACACTTCTAGTATTTGTGAGTGAATTCTTCTCCATTTATTGGATGGTGTCAAAGTCTAAAATTATATATTTATGGAAGTAAAATACCTCCATAAGAGGATCCTTACATGTGGATCCTTAAAAACTTATAGATTTTTGTTCAAACAATAGAAATATAAATGCCTCATATTATGGTTCAAAACTTCCCTTCATTGTCTTTTATAGGGTCTAACTCAACTTCGGAGTCTTCATTTTTATCTAAATATTTTTCTTAGGAAGGGAAAAACATGATTCTAGATGGGAAAATTTAGCATATTTCTTAGTAACTATTAGCTCTTCAAATAAAAAACTAAACATAACATCTAGGGAGAAAAAAATCATAAACTCTAGGAACTTCAAATATTGTATAGACCTATGTTCTATAAGGTGTTCAAAGATGCTTGAAGATCTCTTCTCCATGATTATAACCTCATATCTCATCCATATCTAGCTTGTGTGATAACATCTCAAAAATAAGCTCAAGTTCTTGACTTCCCTTTCTACTTAATACATGATATCCTCTTATAGAGGGATTGAAAAGATCCTTGATGGAGTGAAAGTCTTGATTTAATTCAATTAAGATGGAGTTGGTAACATTTATGGAAGCAATCCTTCAACTTGAAGTATATTTGCATACATTTTTGGGAGCCTACTTTGATTTGATTGTATCACGACCAATTATAGATTAAGTAATAATACCTTCAAATAAATCATGAATGCTTTTGTATTCAATGGCCTAACTACTATTGGAATATGACTCCATGTTCTATGGAAGCATGGGTTGAAATCATGGATGGACTCAATTAGATGTATGGTGAATATGGTTAAGTGAATCAATAATAATTGCATATTAGATGTCTCGTTATATCTTTAAACACACTAATATGGTAGGTATCCCAAATTACAGTTATTTTTAGTTTGTAATCAAGTAAACCATAACCAAGATTTTACCTTCAAGGACAACACCAAGAGGTAGATCATGATATTTTCATTTTAAATGGATAAAATCTTATCTTAGAAAATTTAAATTCTAAATATGTTCATATGTTGTATTCTATAGGAGGCATAAAACAAGTTTAAATTATTGATTACGTAGGAAGAAATAAAAATATTAGTAACCAATGTGAAAGGACCTATACCATGCCATGCTAGAAAATTTGCTTTCCATACCAATGGTTGAGCCATATTTTACTACTAGAGGTTTTTTAAAACAAAATTCTAAATCTATGATTAAAATTTGCTATATGACAAGATTTCTTTTTAGTTTATCTGGCATAAAATTGATCAAAATGCTTTTGTAGTCTAAACACAAATTTCTATATTTACATCCCACCATATAGATTTCTTTGCAAGAGTCACCATAAAAATTCTTAAAAAATAATTTTGAAACAAAATTCCAAAGCTATGATTAAAATTTGCTATATGACAAGATTTATTTTTAGTGTATTTGCCATAAAATTGATCAAAAAAATTTTGTAGTTTGAACACAAATTTCTATATTTGCATCCCACCATCTAGATTTCTTTGCAAGAGGCACCATTAAAATTTAAAAAAAAAAAAAAATTGAATGTAGATCTAGATTTAGATTCTACTCATAAAGGATTTTTATTGAATATATAGTTTTTAATCAAACTATACCTTTGATGCTTTCATTTGATATGCCAAAAACCCTTACTAGCACTCTAGTAGTTAAATGATAATTTAGATCTTTTAATTTTTGCATAGGGACTATAAAATATCACATAAAATTTATTTTTATTTAAATCCTAGATTAATGTGTTATGTAAATCTCACCAGATTTGTAAGTTTTTTATAATCCCCAAACTAATTTTGTCAAAGCTACTAAAAATTTCTAGAAAATTATAAAAAATATATCAAATGTTCTAGATTCTTTCTTAAATGGTAGAGATTCTTTTCAATGAAGTCATTGTAAAAATTCAAATGTTTTTTTAGTTTTGAATCTTAATAGATTTATAAAATTCCTTATGAAATTAATTTTTATACCTATCTAAAACTTTTTAGGGATATTTTATTCCACATATAGCACTCTCAACAACTACAATGGATGCAACTACCCTTTGGCATTGGAGATATGGGTATCTCAATTCTGGTTACTTCAACTAAGCATCATATGGTGATCGATCTTCCCAAAATTTTCCCATATTGTTTGTTTGCTTGGATTGTTTAGTAGGGAAGCAACATTGAGTACCATTTGAGTTGAGCTCTCATAGAGCCCTTGATGTCTTGGATGTGATACACACTAATCTGTGTGGACCCATGATAGCCAATATTTGTGGTAAAAGATACTTCTAGTTGTTTGTTGATGACTACTCTAGGAAGATGTGGGTATCTTTGCAATTGAATTTAAATGTATTCCATCATTTTCAACATTTTAAGTAGTGTGTGGAAAATAAAATTGGGTGTTATATTAAGGTCCTTTTATCAGATCAAGGAGGTAATATACATCCAAGGAATTCATAAGGTTTCTTGTGTAGAATGGGATAAAGTGACAACTCACTACAACCTATACTTTACAATATAATAGGTTTGTTGAGAGAAGGAATTGTTTCATCATGGAAATGGTTTGTTGCATTCTCACAAGAAATAATCTAGAGTAGTCATATTGGGATGTGTAGGCACCAAAATCAAGCACATTAAAGTTAATTAGTTTCAATTAATTAGCATAGATCCATATAATATTAATTAATTAAATAAATAAATAAATAATATTCACCTACCTAAGTATTAAATAATTAATTAATTATACCTACTCTACCCATTTCCACCCCCCGCTCACCCTCCTATGTCTAATCCATAAACATTGTGAGAACGTTTCTCCTTCCACATCATCCCCCATTTCACTCCAGTTCCACCCCATATTTCCCATCTTGATTACATGCAGGAAAATATTATCCTCATTGGGAAATGAACTCAATTCCACTCCAATTTTGATCTATCCTTATCTTGATGGGTGAGGATTGTCCTCACCCAAAAAGAATCTCCAGTTAGCTTTAGTTACAACCTCATCACACCTCATGAAAGTTAACTGACACTTAAAATATAAGGATTACATAATTAAAATAATTAAAGAATCAAATAATAATGCCATTCACTTAAATTCCATATCTCATGCAAGTTAATTGGCACTTAAAAGATAAGGAGTTCAACATGAAGAAAATAATTAAAAATTCAAAGGATAATGCTCATGCAATTTAACTACACTCGATTTAACTACACTCAATGGATAAAGATTTATTTATTTAAAATAAATAAATAATAAAATAATAAACATGTTATTGTTTAAACAAGTCAATATGATAATCAACATGTTTAAGATTAGATGTTCACTCAAGTGGAGGAAATCCTCATCCTCGCTGCATATCACACACATGATGCCACCCTCATTCATTCTAAAAATTATAAATGCACACCTTCCCCCTTTCTCGAGTAGAAGGATGGTTCATATACATGAGAATGGTATAGGTAGACATATTGTCAAAACTCTAAGTTAAATTTACATTCAAATGCTAGAGTAATCACACACAACCATTCTCATCCCATACCAAACACCAATCACAACATTCCATAGGCCTAGATCCTAATTTTGATATTGACATGACACCATAGTCTACAACTATTCGACCCTGGATGGTCTCAGGTCATGGTCATCCAGACCTAGATGGTCGACATCCAACCTGTGCATGAATTACTAGAAGTAGCACAATGCAACACCATACTAGTAGTAGTCGAAAGGAAGGTAACATCGATCAAAAATTGCTTTTCATTTATACAATCATATTTATTTACTACATTTCAATTTGTTCTTTTGAATTTGAGCCTCAGTTTAGGTGGCTTATATTTTCTTTACTAAGGCTTTGTAGTAAATGTGTGTGTAAGAACATAGATCCAAAGCTAACAGATCTAGACAATAATCCAAAGCAAGCATATCCACTAGATTCAAATGTAAATCCACTAGATTTGGATGTATATCCACTAGATTCGAATGCAGTTCCATTAGATCCAGCTCTTACCAATAGTGGGATACTCTAGCTCTTATTCATCCAACCTTATATGGTCATAGATCCTAGTTGTCTTACCCTTGAACGATCAATAGATAAAGTTTTCCCCCCTAATAGTCGACATCCAAACATCACCCAGAGGTAGATCTAGCAGATCCAGATGATCCATACATAAACTCAAACTCATATACAAATTCATCAGACTCAAAAGACATAGATCCAATTAAGCAGTGGTCACAAAAAACTTGTCCATCCAATTTTGTAGTGAAAGAAGATACATGCATCATTACATCTTATAAAAGGGATACATCTTGTATATATACTTAAAAAACCCCACAAGGGTCTAATTGTAATAAAAAAGAGAATGAAGGCATATATAATATATTTTCTACTTTATTTGCTTTATGGTGCATCTTTTTATCATATACAAGTTGGTGATCATATTGGGACCTTTCCTTTGATTTTTCTTACATAAATAAGTTTAATTTTAGTGGCTATTTTTATGTTTAGTATAGAATTTATTAATGTGTTCTAATTTTTTTTGAATTTCTATTTTTTTTGGTTTTATGTGGGTTTCAATTAGTGCACACAGGCAAAACCATCTGACCCAAGATGTCTTCGGTGTGTAACCGTCCAACCCATGACATTATCAGCGCTCAACCATCTGATCTTGGATGGTCTAAGAGCAAAAGTCATCCTACCTAGGATCGCCATAAAGTATAGATACCACCAATTATCGATCTTCAACACAGCATAGGACCATAGGTAGGGGGTTTCTTTTCTTATTTTATTTAGTTTTATTAAGGAGGGTATTTACAGTTTTTTATTATTTATAGCTTTTACATTTTTAAATTTCTAATTAAAAAAGAGAGGGGGTTTTCATTTTTTTATTATTATTTATAGTTTTTACATTTTTTTTTATTTTTTATTTAAAAAAATGGGGGGTTCAATTTTTTTTTAAATTATTTATAGATTTTACATAATTTCTAAAAAAAAGGACATTCTTAGAATTAGTAATTGCTTTCATTGCATTTACCATTGATAAAAATTGCACTTAGATAAAATTGCATTTCATATTTAGGCATTTTTTTAAAGCATAAAAAAATATAAACAAAAATAAAAGATAAAATCTGGAAAGAAAAAATTCAAATCACACACTTGCATGACTTGCACACATCGACGATGTTGGATTTCATCACCAACCATAAATCACGACCAAGAATGTTGGAATTCACCTCCTTCTGTTGGCTCGTCCCTTAGACATCGTAGCAACCCCCACGAGTGGTTTTTCAAACTTCATCACTAGGAAATCCCCCACTCTTGAGATTATGTCATGGTGGATTAGGTTAGATATCCCTTTGTTCATGGGGTATAATAATTAGTAGACTTGCAACTATCGTTATTATCTAAACCCAACCGAGGGTGAACCAAAAGTTTGGGTAGACCGATAGCAGGACTTAGACAACATAACCTCTTTCGGGAGGTTAATTTATCCCCTTTAGGATACCTCATGCCACAACCATCCTAGGAATCCATTTTAGTCATTTTTGTACTTCTCATAAGAGAGGTGGGCATAAACACACCCGGTTAGATTGCATTCCATCATCCCATTCATAGTTCTTAGGATTAGCTTCATCAAGCACACAAAACTAAAAAAACAAAAAGATTCAAAAAGCAAAAAATAGTCACAACACATCTCACAAATACATTAACCCAAATATTAGCACATTGAAATGAAAAACATCAAAAATATTGTTTGTATTGATTATTTTTTTTAGATATAAAAATCCACCTTCGCCACACCATCACCATCACCATAAATATACATTCCATCTGTTTCTTTTTGAGCTTATGGTTTTGACTTGAATCCAAGCCCAAGCTCAAGCCCAAGCCCAAGACCAAGCTATAATGGACCAATCAGGTTAAATATCTCATCCATAAATCGCTCCCTTGACTCATTAGGAGGCAACATCATAACCATCCCTAGGTATCTTGCCTAGCCAAACCCACCATATTGTCCCCAACCCACTTGAGACACATAACTTGAGCACCACATATCACCACATCCTTACCAACATTCCTGAATCTATAGGCCGACTCCTATGTCCATGGTCAATTCCAACATTACCCTCAGCGATATTGATGTTGCATGGGCCCTCCATAGTGACCATTTTCCTCCATCATATTCACCATGATCATCCCTACCACCATTGATCATTCCACCCTACTCAGTTTCCTCCACTTCCCAAGATTTGCTTGAACCATTCATCACTCCAATCTGCCTCTTGAGGTGGTGATGTATGACATGCCTACTAAATTATTTCCACTTGAGAGATCCAATCTCCAACATTATGCAAGCCAAATGTTAGCATCCACTAATCCAAACCATCATCAAGCCTATGCCAATATCGCATCTCATCTACCCACATCCACTCCACCCACTTCGTCCCATTTTCTCCAACCACCACCTTAGGTATCAAACCGTCCACCTTACATAGCTGCTCAAGAATCATTCTTCACACAATCCCCATCATGGGCTACTCGACCATATATATTACAAGTATTAACACCTCCATTTCAAAACATTCATCAAGGGCGTTTGACACAACCATAAGACCCCTCCTCTAGCCACTACCAACCACCACCAAATTCACCTCACTCACCTACTAGTTACTACCAAACCTCTTTAGTCTCCATACAACAACCTCCCAATGCCAAGGCATACAACCAACCTCCACAACCTCAACAATACCAACAATCACCTATTCAATACCAACACATCTTGGATTGACTCAAAAACATTGGGCTACAATTGAGTCACCAAGACACACCTCCCATTTCACCAATACCTGACCTACAACAAATTTTGAATCAACTCACAAACATTGAGCTACAGTTAAGTCACCAAGATATTTTCCAGCTACCCCTCAGTCCTCTTCTATACCACATGTCTCCACTTCACTTTCATCACAACATTTCCATCAACTTTGCCCACCTTTTTTACCTCCTCCAAATCGCTCATATCATACCTGTATGTCCCTATCAGAGCCCTTGTTGATAATATTTCAAAAGTTACAAGATGCAAAAACAATTACTTTACTAAAATATGCCCTATAGACCCCATTAGACACAAACCTAGATCATATAAGTAAAATCACTATTGCATCTATCATCATCAAAAGGGTCATGACATTGATGATTGTCACACATTCCAAAATCAAGTACAAAATCTTCTTGGTCAAGGAGAATTAACCATCCCATCAGCATGACCCCATTTCACCAACTCCATTCTTCTTAATTCATCTGTTCCTCAATTTTGATTCTATCATCAACCACCTTGGGGATATTCAAGATATCACATCTTCTCCACCAAGCCACAATCATCTAATTTGGGGATGCTCAAAGGTATTGCACCTTCCCCTATAGCACCCTAAAATTGGTGCAGTAAAAATGCAATAATTACATTCACCTTAGTAAATAATTTAAAATTCAAATTTAACCTCCCAAACCGCCCGTTAACCGTCGAGAAATCCGTTTCCCCCTTTTTCGTGCCATTTTTAGGGGTTGTTTTGACCGTTTGACGATATCGTCGCCGATCAGACGATATCGCCCTGCATTTGACGATTTCGTCTGGACTAGAACGTCCGGACGATCTTGTCGCAAAACTAAATTTGCAAAGTTGGAATCTGTTCCAACGGGTCTCCAATCCGGGCAGAAGCGTGTCTGCACCGTTGGGACCCTCCCCCGTTGGAGATCTCCCAAATTGGGATGATCTCCAACCTCCTAACTACTCCCCCTAAGCCTATTTAGTCTCTAGGATTTTCCCTTCCCAACCCCTGGCCGAAATTCTCTGCAAATTGATTTCCTCTACGTTAAAGCATCCCAATCTTGCATTTGCATTAGATCTATACCAATTTTATTGTAGGTACATCACTATTTTTCAGCCGGAGCCAGCACCTATCGTCGTCGATGAACCTGTTCAGATCGGAGGCGAACCTGTCGAATTCGAGGCGATTTCGTACTGATGCGAGACGATCTCGACTGCAGTCCGTATTAAGGCAATCAGTGCCTGAAGTTTGCATTCCTCAATCCCTTTTCTGTCATTTTATTCTGCAAATTAGATAATCTATTCAGTATTTTATATTATCTTGCATTTGGAGTTCACCCATTTAGATTAAGTGCATAATTAAATCTTAATTATCATCAAATTAGCACAATTCATTTCTGTTTCTGTGTTTAAGTTGCAGTTTGATAACATTGCTGCCATTTTATATCATTTCCCTCTGGTTAGCACTCGTAGTATGTTTTGTATTTTGCATCTGTTTTCGGTTTTGCAGGTCTTTCGACGAATTCGTCAGATCTCAGATGATCTCGTCTGATTGCAGACGATTCTGTCGAATCTCAGACGATCGGGACTGCTTCAAAATCAGAATCTTCTTCAGACATCCGGATCAGGTATTCATCGTTTGCACTCTGTAAATTCTCTGTTTTAATTCTGTAAATCTATTTTCTGTATTCATTGAACTTGCATTTTCATATAGAGTAATCTAGATGCATTCGGCCAAACCTAGGATATGAATGCTTAAGGTTAAAACGAACACATTTAAACACATTCCCAACCTAGGCGTGGAAGCTGTCGTTAAATGTTTCCTGGTGAACCCACCATCCATCGAAAAATCATCAAAATACACCTCCCTTGAGAGGCGGGACCTTCGCAAAGTCCTCTCAGTCCGAGGTACCGCACCATCCTTTTCCCATCCTCCTTCCGGGCGCGGATCCTATAGCCTGAAGGTAGGGATGCAAAAAATTTGGAGCGATACATTTTGGTGAACCCGACGTGAATGCATTGTAAACCTTTTGAAAACAAAAACAAAAAAAAATATATATATATGTATACAAGAAAAACAAAAACAAAATCATCATTTCAAGTTTGCATGTTTTAGATTCAATTCTAAATAGTAGATGTTAAATATTACTTTTAGAAGTACTAAAGAAACCATGAGTTTTTACTCAAATCAATATGAGCCCATTAGTAATGTTGGAAGAATTCAGCCAAATACATTTGTTGATTATGACCAACCTCATCCCTATTCAACATCACCTCCATCACACTCCTCTCATTTTTCATCCATAACCCAACAAAACAATCCCTTTGCCAATCCTCTTCATAACGATATTATCTATTCTCCCATATATCCATATTATGTCTATCAATCCACATATAATCCTCCACCACCTTTTCAATATTCTTCTTTCAATACAACACATCCATTTCAACAAGAAAATACTTATTCTTCCAATTCTACCATGCACTCACCTCCTACATCGCAATCTTCCTATCATCATTCTACCCATAATAAAGAAAGTAGAGGTGAGAAACCATTAGGCCCTTTTATGACGAAATTCCTAAGGCATTTATCAAAAACCTCTCAAAAACCTTCATCACGTAAATTTACTAAGCTCAATCAACCAATGGATATAATTCTCAAGTATTTACTTGACACAAATAAGATTGAACTCCCTTCCATAAGACAACTCTGATACCACAGCAGATTGGTTTAAAACCTGAGCTACATTGTGAATATCATAGAGTAGATGGACATATGACACAAAATTGTAAAGATTTAAGATGTGCAATTCAAGATTTGATTGATAAGGGTCTTTTTAATATAAAGGAATTACAATCTACAACTGATGATAAATCTCCAGTAAACAATCAAACTCCTACACAACAAATACCAATAATCAATCAAGACATGGAGATCTCCCAAGAACCCCTATTCAATTATCAACAACAAGAAACCAATCAAATATTGCATGTTAATGTGTCCCATCATGATGATATTATTAATATTGTAACAAAAACTACAAATGAGCAACCTCAAGTTCAATCAACTCAATCCGATATTCAAGATATGGATTCCTCATTTGACCAACCTTCAAAACTATCTTTGGCTCTAGAGAATGATACAAAATGGAATGTAAGCATAGAAAGCTTATCTTTAGAATCAAAATCTCAATCTGAAATCCACTTTGATAGCCAACAACAAGTGATTAATCCTCAAGCAAAGATATCCCTTTTAGAAGTATTACAAATTTATCACAAGGAAATTTTGTTCAAAATACCTAGCCAACAATTTTTTCCTCATCATATTTTCTCTAAGAACATAATTAATGGTGTAAACCCTCTTGAGGTTAACCATATTTCATTCTATGATGAGGATATTCCTTCCTCTACTCCACAAGAAGACTCCTATCTTTACATTATCGGATCTAGTAAAGAAACACCTGTTAAAACTATCATGGTAGATAATGACTCCTCTCTTAATTTATGCACTTATCAATTATTCCAAAAACTCAAAACAAAGGAAGAAGATCTTAATGAATCAAATGTTATTATAAAATCTTTTAACAATGAAATTCAAGATCGTCAAGGTACTATAATTCTTCCCCTCAATATTGGATCCAAGATCCTGGATACTTTATTCTATGTAGGATATTGTCCTTCACCTTACAACCTACTTCTCCAGAGTCCTTGGATTCATACGATGAGGGTTGTCCCTTCCACTCTTCACCAATGTTTGAAGTTTGAAATTGCAAATAAAATTGTTACCATACATGGTGACCCAACACCATTTGAAGAATATTTAACGGTTGAAACATCAAGTTCTATACATTCTCTATTATCACAATTATCTTCTATCCATCACTTTTCTTCATCCATATATGATCATCCTTGTTTACCAAATAACATCCATGCATATCTTTCACATATACTTTCTCCATCTTATCAAAACTTGGAATATAATAATAAGAATGAAGAACTTTCTTATATTTCTGACATTTTATTTTGTAACATGATCAATTTTACACATATAAAAGTCAAATCTTTTGCTACATTATTCTACATTATAACAAAGCTTTTGTTATCACTACCTTTTATTCATCACCTTCTGTTCTTACCTTCACCTCAACCAGATTATCCTTCAAAACCTCCTTTGATTTTGAAGCAACCTTAGACATGCTATACTCAAATAACCTTGTATAGTGTATATAGATCATCTTGTATATACCACCAATTTCAATTCATAAATTAAAATCAAAATACAAAAAAATCAAAATCCTCAAAATAAAAAAAATACAAATGCAACTAAGGACCTTAAAGGTAAATTCGAGCCCAATTGGCTTGGACCATACATTATTACTGCTAAATTTGAATCAGGAGCATATAAATTATCTACCTTAGATGGTAAAGAACTTAAAGAACCCATGAATATTTTGCATCTTAAACGTTACTATGCATAAATTTGGTCATTTCATCCATGTATATATTTGTTCAAAATCATTATCTTATATTTCTTTCAAATTTATAAAAATCCAAAAACATCAAAAATATTCATAATCATCCAAAATCTTCAAAACTATCTATTGCATTTATTTAAAGCACTTGTTAAATTTTTCTACTCAAAATCATAAATGAAATCAAAACAAAAATCAAAATAATGATAAAAATACAAAAACAACAATATGCTTGACTCTTTCGAAACCCAAATAAAATAAAGAAGAAAGAGAGAGTCAACATTCTCAAAACTTTCTCAAAAATCATTTATATATATTTTCTCACAATCATTGCAGTTATATGTTTCAACTTATTTTGGATAAATTAGCATTTATTTTGAATCCCTCACTTGCACACTCACAACAATAAATATCTTGATTTTATCTGGCATGATTACTAATCTCTCTTATATCAAAGTTCACAAAATTCAATTAAATAAAGTTTGAGCATAGAGAATTGATCTTGTTATTTACTTAAACCAAGCACATCTTTTCACAATAAAATGATTATATTTGTAATTTCCATGTTTTGCTACATAGTAGAAGTGATTTCTTGAGCGAAAAGTTTCCCCTGCTATCCTATCATGCACATGGTCTAGAATCTTTGAGAATTGGCAAAAGGACAAGCTCACCCCTACCCAGAATAAAAATCCCTTGCTCTACAGCTAATCCGAGCAAGTATCCCTAGCAAAGAAAAAGAAAAGAAAAAGAAAAGAAAAGTTCAAGAAAAAGAAAAGAGAAAGAAAAATGTTATTCTATATCATTCCAGCAATATTCCAAGCATTATCAAGCAAAAATACAAAAAAAAAAAAAATACAAAAAGAAAAAGAAAGCAAAAGCAATAAAATCCCTTTCCCTACCCTTTGAAAAGAAAAGAAGGGTTGATGAGCTTGAATCCCTGGAATTCTCAATTATTCGAAAACTGTGAGGTAAGCCCCATAACAGGTGGTTTGTGCCCAACCTCGCTTGGCCTTGGGTAACTCCTAGCGTGGTGATATGTCTGTCACATTAGCGACCTTCTTTTGTACAGACCTATGTCTGCTTATGGATTAGCTAGCTCTTGATAATCCGACCTACATAGTAGCCTAGCATGGTTATATGCATCTACATCATGGTTAATGAACACTTATTTGGTTTCTTCAAATCACTTGTATCATAGTATCTTGCTCAAAATTGGTAAATGAACAATGCAATTGCACACACATTTGTATTTGAGAGATTTCGTGTATCATTATGATAAATCAAGATCAGAAATGAATTCACATATGCACATGGGATTCCTTATAAATCTAACTTTTATCTTCAAAATAATTTGAAATATTATTTTTTGCAACTTGTTTGAAATAAATCAAGTACAGCTTGTTTACCCCAAAAGACAACTATATAATAGAAAAAGCAAACCTTCTTTCAAAAATATACAATCAAAACAATATATATATATATATATATATATATATATATATATATATATATATATATATATATATATCTGGTTGACTTTCGCGACGATGGTATAGTTTCAAAACCAAAATTGAAATATTATGCCTAGCGCAAGTCCTCATTTTCATATTTTCTGTTCATAAAAAAAAAATCAATCATGCAATAAAACTATTTTTCTTTGATTTTCGCGATGATGGTATAAGTCTATACCTACATATTCTATGCCTAGCGCAAACCATTGTAACAATTTTTATTCCCCATTTATTCAAAATCATGAAAACCATATGGCTTAATTCATTATGTTACACAAATTATGCTTTTCCAAAGCAAACACATTTTCATTATTTCATGTCATTATGTCAACCTTCAATTTTGCAATGATGGTATAATTCCTAAAGAATTATCCAAAAATTTATCACCCTTAGGAATTTATGCCTAGCAAAAATCATTTTAAAACATCATTTCATGCACAAACATTTTTATGAAAATCTGAAAACAAACCATCATCATCATCATCATTTTCATCATTGCACCAAAGTCTTAAGACAGTCTCTTAAGCACTCTTTTACTTTTAACAATATTTCTATCCTGGGATTAGCTTGACGACCGAGTGAGCAGCGACTCCGTGAAATGGTCTATAATAGCGACAATGTCCTTTGAAATTATTGTTAGAAGTCTCTTTTTTATTTTTTTATTTTTTAATCACATTTCATCATAAACAATCAATTTGTTACATCAGATTATTTCATTTAAAAATATTACAAGCATGACATTCAAATTATAATATCTCCAACGACATAATTACATCCAATTCTCAAATCAATCAATCAAAACATAAAAGCATCATAAGCATACACACAATATAAGTCATATGATCAAAAATATCTCATCTATATATATCAACAACATATGTACATCATCAAACCTGGATTGGTATGCCACAATCTGTACCTCGGCATACTCAATCCTCTATCAAAAATAATCATATAATACAAATGTCAGTCCAACCCTCTAGCCTCGAGAGCCTCTCGAGCTCTCTGCCTCATCTCCTCCCCCGCCCTAGGTGGAGGAGGTGGCCCCATCACCGTCTGTGTAGTTCTCATCCTCGATCGGGACAAAGTCCTCGAGGACCCAATCCTGATAGGGTCGGCAATGCCGGCCGGCAGCTGTACCCTCTGACCCTCTGGCACCATCTGGAAGTAGATGCCCTGGTAGAACGCGGTCCGAGCAATCGACCGCGCCGGCTCCTGTGTGCTCGCCCCTCCGCCCCGTGCCCCGAGGCGTGCAATCTCATCCCGTAGCTGTGACACCTCAGCCCGGTGTTGTGCGGCCGCATCCTGTAGCGTCTGCACTCGAGCCTGCAGATGATCTCTCTCCGCCCGGAGAGTAGCCATCTCGCTACTCTCTCCTGTATCCACACCCTTGCCCTTATCGGGCGATGGTGGCCTCTGTGGAGATGGGGGTCTCACCTCCCTCCTCTCCCTCTCTCTCTGCCGTGGCCGCTCCTGTGCCTGTGGCCGCCTCACCTCTCTCCCTCCGCGACCCTGGGCTGCCTCCATCACCGCCTGGCGCCGCCTCCCTATCCGACGCACAACTGCGTGGATCGGACCCTGTGCCCTCGTCATCCGAGGAGGGCGGATGCCTACGTACCAGGCATCGTAGCCATCGGCTACCCCTGCGTCGTCCCCATCCACTGGCTGAATGGGGGCATCATCCGAGTCCTGGCTCCAGAACCGCTGCATGTCCGGAGCCCCGCTAACCGTAGTGTTATCCCGGACAGTCCAGGAAAACTCGTAATCTCTGAGGGATGGGATCCCTTGCTGTAGACCGAACTGTCTCAAAACTCGGTCGTACCTATGGAGCTCCACCTCTCCCCTCTCCATCCTCAACCAACAAACTCGCTCTGATGCGAGCCAACTCTTGTCCGTCCTCTGGCCACCCTGGATGCTCCCTCCATGGCCTCCAGGTGATCTGGTCTGGGACTAGGTCGTCTAGTAGCCTCCGGGACATCGGCAGGTCGATCCGCCGCTGTGCCCCTCTCCGGAGCCACCAGTAGAAGACTCGGGGCCTCTCCCCATCAATCCCTATCATAGGAAGCCCTACCGGCCTCCGCATCGCAATGTGCTCCCAGCACCAAACCTGTAGTAGAGATGTCATAACCAGACATCGGCCGCCCTTGTACACGACCCCATACAGGATCCTGTACAATCGGCATAAAACAAAACTGCCCCAAGCAAACCTGTAGCCGTGGTCTCTCATGTCACAGACCACATCTGCCAACATCCATGGCACCCTGCACCCGCTCTGGTGGCACAGCAGAAGTCCACCAACCACCCCAGCTAGTACCCGTGTGAGTGTAGATGCCCTAGGCATCTGGCGCAGTGCCTCGATGTTAACTCCGCCCTTCTCCAGGGTGAAGCTCGGGTCACCGCACAACCGTCCCATAGCGCGGCCCTGATTGGCCGTAGGAGTAATCAGCCGTCCTTGTATGGGGATTCTCAGAATCCTCCATACGTCCTCCAAAGTGGGAGTCATCTCCCCTGTCGGTAGCCGAAACATGAGGACCCCGGATACCACCTCTCTGCTAGGGCCGTCAGTAGCCCCATGTCTGTAGACACTTGTGGCATTTTTGCCACATGCAGTAAGCCGGCCTGTGCCATCTGATCTCGCTCTGCCTGTGTCAGAGCGGCCAAGTCGTCTCTCAACCCTCCGTATTTCCACTCCCTGCTCTTTAGTAATCCTCTCTGCAAACATAAACAATAAAACAATAAACAATCATTAATCAACAATTCAAGTAATCAATAATGCAAATTAAAAATTCAACTTTGTGCAATTGATGATATCGCCCACTATTGGACGATATCGTCCCAAATTTGAGCATAATCGTTTCCGATTTCGTAGTTCGAAATCGCCCCTAATTTGATGAAATCGTCCCCCTTTCGACGATTTCGCCCTTGGGCGAAATTGCCGAAATTGAGACGATTTCGTCCCGACGACGTCGACGGCCCAAAAACGGCCGCGATGCTCAAAATTCATCTAAAATTCATCTAAAAAACATGTAAAGTTAAAATTAAAGCATTCTAGATCAGTCTGGACTCTTACCCGTAGACCGCGCCGGACCTCTGTCGATCTGTGCGTCGTCTCCACCATTTTTGCTTCCAGAGCTCTAAAACTCAGAAAATGAACAGTAAAAATGAATTAGGGTTTTTCCCTATTTTTCTTAATTTTATTCAAAAATAATTTTTTTGCTTTTTCGCGTTTTTACCTCAAACGTTCGATTTGGGTAAAAACACGGAGGGGGCACCATAGTAAGATGTCGTACGATTCGACCAAGAATCGTCGCCTAAAAATGGGAATAATTTTTGCTTTCTCGTAGATCGAGAAGAACTCATCTTTAACGCATTTTCTTCGGAAAATTCGCTAAAGAGGGGGCAAAATGTAGCACCCTAAAATTGGCGCAATAAAAATGCAATAATTACATTCACCTTAGTAAATAATTTAAAATTCAAATTTAACCTCCCAAACCGCCCGTTAACCGCTGGGAAATCCGTTTCCCCCTTTTTCGCGCCATTTTTAGAGGTTGTTTTGACCGTTTGACGATATCGTCGCCGATCAGACGATATCGCCCAGATTTGACGATTTCGTCTGGACTAGAACGTCCAGACGATCTTGTCGCAAAACTGAATTTGCAAAGTTGGAATCTGTTCCAACGGGTCTCCAATCCGGGCAGAAGCGTGTCTGCGCCGTTGGGACCCTCCCCCGTTGGAGATCTCCCAAATTGGGATGATCTCCAACCTCCTAACTACTCCCCCTAAGCCTATTTAGTCTCTAGGATTTTCCCTTCCCAACCCCTGGCCGAAATTCTCTGCAAATTGATTTCCTCTATGTTAAAGCATCCCAATCTTGCATTTGCATTAGATCTATACCAATTTTATTGCAGGTACATCACTATTTTTCAGCCGGAGCCAGCACCTATCGTCGTCGACGAACCTGTTCAGATCGGAGGCGAACCTGTCGAATTCGAGGCGATTTCGTACTGATGCGAGACGATCTCGACTGCAGTCCGTATTAAGGCAATCAGTGCCTGAAGTTTGCGTTCCTCAATCCCTTTTCTGTCATTTTATTCTACAAATTAGATAATCTATTCAGTATTTTATATTATCTTGCATTTGGAGTTCACCCATTTAGATTAAGTGCATAATTAAATCTTAATTATCATCAAATTAGCACAATTCATTTCTGTTTCTGTGTTTAAGTTGCAGTTTGATAACATTGCTGCCATTTTATATCATTTCCCTCTGTTAGCACTCGTAGTATGTTTTGTATTTTGCATCTATTTTCGGTTTTGCAGGTCTCTCGACGCGTCGAGATCTCGAACGATCTCGTCTGATTGCAGACGATTCTGTCGAATCTCAGACGATCGGGACTGCTTCAAAATCAGAATCTTCTTCAGACATCCGGATTAGGTATTCATCGTTTGCACTTTGTAAATTCTCTGTTTTAATTCTGTAAATCTGTTTTCTGTATTCATTGAACTTGCATTTTCATATAGAGTAATCTAGATGCATTCGGCCAAACCTAGGATATGAATGCTTAAGGTTAAAACGAACACATTTAAACACATTCCCAACCTAGGCGTGGAAGCTGCCGTTAAATGTTTCCTGGTGAACCCACCATCCGTCGAAAAATCATCAAAATACACCTCCCTTGAGAGGCGGGACCTTCGCAAAGTCCTCTCAGTCCGAGGTACCGCACCATCCTTTTCCCATCCTCCTTCCGGGCACGGATCCTATAGCCTGAAGGTAGGGATGCGAAAAATTTGGAGCGATACATCCCCATAGTCATAGATACAAAAAAAATTGGGGATGCTTAAGGTATTGTACCTTCCCCATAGGCATAGATACAAAGCAATTTGAGGATGCTCAAGGTATCACACCTTCTCCATAGTCACAAAAAAAGCAATTTGAGAATGCTCAAGGTATTGCACCTTCCCCATAGTCATAGATACAAAATAATTTGAGGATGCTCAAGGTATCACACCTTCCCCATAGGCACAAACACAAATTAATTTGGGGATGCTCAAGGTATCACACCTTCCCCACAGTCACAACCATAGTCACCAAAAAAAATTATAATTAATCACACACCACTCCAAAGCATGTTGTATTCACACACATCCAAGCATTCCACCTCACATCATTTTCATCACCAATAATACTTTGATTATCATTTATTTCATGCTTTTAACTACTCTACTATGATTTATTTTGTCACATTAATCAAGAGCATCTTCCTTATGGTATTTTTCTTACATTATCCCTCCTTATACACGATTCTGCTACATTCACCGACCATCATTCTTTCCACTCACAACATCCTGTGACATCTTATATTTATCAAAGTCTTTGGTTTGGAGAATCTTTAGGTCCTTTTGGTCCTTCAACCATACCTAGTGTCTTATTCAATATCCATTGAACATCATTAATCCTTGAGTGCTACAAGTTTTTTTGGTTATCTCAGGTTTTCTCTTTGACCATATACACATATCACACATTAATAAAATTTTGGTGCCTAGGAAATACAAACTCATGATTCACTATCATCATAAAGTGAACGATTTCCCCTGCTCATCCTATCATGCACATGATCTAATACTAAGAATTTGCAAAAGGACAAGTGCAAAGCAATAAGTGAAATTCTAAAAAAAAAGCAAATACAAAGCCTGATTCCTTAGAACTCTTAGGTCCTTAGATCATGGGTTTAAACTCCATCAAGGCTATATATTTCTGACTGGCAGTGGAGTACAAATTGCATGGTGACATATTTC
This sequence comes from Wollemia nobilis, assembly GCA_028583015.1. Classification (NCBI taxonomy): domain Eukaryota; kingdom Viridiplantae; phylum Streptophyta; class Pinopsida; order Araucariales; family Araucariaceae; genus Wollemia; species Wollemia nobilis. Next base: position 7,501,655 of record JAQPPZ010000456.1, read on the forward strand.
TTGCATTAGCAACCTTCTTTTATACAAATCTATGTATTCTCATGAATGAGTTAGCTTATTGGCATAAGTCACAAATAATTAGTCCAACCTCACCCAAATTGGAAATGAATATTCACTGCATACACTTTGGTCTTTGATAAACTTGAATAACTTGGATAATCTTAGCATCTTCAAGAGCCTATTTCATTAGTAGATGAGTTTTATTGATGTCACTAGGATTTTTGAGCTTTCTAAAAGCACTTTTAGATTCTTCTTTCCTAGGACATACGAAAGAACAAGTCATGTCACCTTTGCCTTCACAATAGCACAATTCTTGCAAAATATTACATCGCATCCACTCACATCTATTCCACATGTATGTCAGTACCATTGTGTTGATGCCCTTGATTAATCAATTAAAATAATGAGTAGTGATACATGTCTAAGCATTTTTTGAATGACAATAAAATGTATATGCACACATCTCTCATATCCATCAACATTCAATCATTTCATCACATCACTTAGCTACAATGTAAAGTGGGTATTTTCATGGTCTTGCACCTTCTCCATCAATCATATCAAACAATTAAAAAACTTGGAGATGCTCAAGGTATCGCACCTTTCCCACCAATCAATAAAATCAATTCCTTCAGTCAAATCAAACATGCAAACAACCAACTAGCTTGTGGTGTTCAAGGTATCACACCTTCCCCAACAATCAATCAGGAATTCAAACAAGATGGGGACAATCAAGGTATCACACTTTCCTTATCAATAAATCAATCAAACAACCATCAACAACTTGAGGATATTCAAGGTATCACACCTTCCCCTCCAACAAATTAAATCAATCAAATCATATCAATATATCAATCAAAAAATCAAATAATCAAACAACTTGGGGATGCTTAAGGTATCTTACCTTCCCTACCAATCAATTTAATCAAATTAGGTAAATCACTCAAACAATAAAATCAACTTGGGTATGCTCAAGGTATTGCACCTTCCCTACCAATCAATCAAATTCAATCAATCACTCAATCAACCAACCAACTTGGGGGTAATCAAGGTATTGCACCTTCCCTATCAATTAATCAATCAAATAATCAACACACTTGACGATGTTCAAGGTATCACACCTTCCCCACCAATCAATCAAATATTTCAATCAGACAATCAATCAGGCATGCACAATGCTCATTCAATCAGTCACATCAAATTATTCAACAACTTTGGGATGTTCAAGGTATCATACCTTCTCGAATTAAAAATCAACCAATTTAGAAATTCTCAAGGTATCATGCCTTCCTCATAGTCACAAACACAAAATAATCTTGGGGATTTTCAAGGTATCACACCTTTCCTACCAAGCCATAATCAATCAATAAATTAGACACACTCAAATCAATCAATCATTCAATCATCAAATCACTTAGGGATGTTTCACAATATCACACCTTCCCCACCAATCCAATATAAATCTCAATCAATCAAATCATAATTAACCAACTTAGGGGTGTTCAAGGTATCACACATTCTCCATCAGTCACATCATGCAATCAACCAACCTAGGAGTGTTTAAGGTATCTCACCTTCCCCCTCAATTACATCAAACAATCAAACAACTTTGGGATGCTCAAGGTATTACACCTTTCCCACCAATCAATAAAATCAATTTCTTCGATCAATCAAAAATGCAAACCATCAACCAACTTGGGGGTGTTTAAGGTATCACACTTTCCCCATCAATCAATCAAACAATCATCAACCAACCTAGGGTGTTTAAGGTATCACACCTTCTCCATCAATCACATATATTAATAATCAATTTTTTGATGATCAAGGTATCGTACCTTCTCCATCAATCACATAAAACAATCATTGACCAACTTGGGGATGTTCAAGGTATCACACCTTCCCCATAAATCACATCAAGAAACCAATCCAACTTAGGGATGCTCAAGGTATCACACATTTTTCATCAGTCACATTCAATCAAAAACCACTTTTGGATGTTTCAGGTATCACATCTTCCCCACTAATCTAGCACAAGGCTCAATCAATCAAACAATCATCAACCAGATTGGGGATGCTCAAGGTATCACAACTTCCCCATCAGTCATATTCAATCATCAAATCACTTGGGGATGTTTTAGGTATCACACATTCTCCACTAATCTAGCATAAGGCTTAATAAATAAAACAATCATCAATCAACTTATGGATGCTCAAGGTATCACACATTTCCCATCAGTCACATTAAATCATCAAACCACTTGGGAATAATCAAGGCATTGCACCTTCTTAACTAATCAATAAAATAATCATCAACACACTTGAGGATGTTTAAGTTAGCACACCTTTCCCACCAAAAAATCAAACATCTCAATCAATCAAACACCTTTGCCTCACCATCAAGACTTTGGCATAGTTTTATTGATGCCATAAAACAGTCACATCTCAACACAACATCAACTACCATGTTCAAAATGTTGTGTCCTTTTGTCAAATATTGTGTCCTTTACCTTATATTCACATTTCAAAATACATCAACTGCCAAGTTCAACAGGTTACATCCTTTTTATCAAAGGTTGCACCCTTTACCTCACATTCACATCTCATGGCACATCAACTGCCAAGTTCAAAATATTGTATCCTTTTATAAAAGGTTGCACCCTTTTCCTTTCCTTTCCATATCAACAATCAAATTATATTTCAAAAGCTCCAAAGGCACTAAACCCCTTTGGTCAACATTGTCCATTTTAGTTCAAATTCTCCAAAGGTACAAATCCCTTTGGTCAACATATAGAATAGCTTTTGCTTTTCTAATTTAGCTTAATATTTCATTTCCTATATTATATTAGCTCTATCTTAATATTTACTTTTCTATTTTAGATTAGCTCTATCTTAGGATTTACTTTCCTATCTTATATTAGCTCTAGTTAGGATTTATTTTCCTATCTTAGATTAGCTCTAGCTTAGTCTTTACTTTCCTATCCTAGATTAGCTTTAGTTTAGGGTTTACTTTCTTGTCCTACATCAACTACATTAAATCCTTGAGTGAACCTTGTATCCCATAATCTACTCTAGACACCTGGTAGTTGCAACGATTGGTTATCCATGCAATCCGATAGGATGAGTAGATTACCATAAGGACACTCATCGTAGTCACAATAGAATAGATTTACTTTCATGCAATTTCTTGCTTTCATAAATTATTGTTTTCGTAGATTAGATTTAATTTCATGTAATTTATGCTTTCATATATTAGATTTACTTTCATGTAATTTACTACTTTCCTATATTAGATTTCCTTTCTTGTTGATGATTTGTTAGTTTATATTATTGAGTGAATCTCGTATTTAGTGATATATTCTAGTCATCTAGCAGTTGTAGTGGTTATCCATACAATATGGTAGGATGGGTAGGTTCCCATAAGGAAACTTATCACAAAAAAATCAACATCATCACTAAGAAAATAAAAACCACACAATCATCATCCATTTTATTCAAAGAAACTAAGCAAGGGCACATCATGTTACTTGTCAATCCTGCACTCCCTCCATCCTCAATCACTTCAAAAAAATCTTGACCTGTCAACTTTCATCACTCTTGCACAATCACAATCAGATGAATTTCCTCATTGTCATCCATTCTATATTTTGCCCACTCATCACTTGAGGTAGTAGATAAAATCCACAACATTTCATCCCAAACAAGATCAATACCCAAAAACCCATTTTTGGACTTGATGTTTTTCCAAGAGCCTTGTTTGAGATATCATTTGCATAAAATCATTTTAGCATAGTTCTCAGCACAGTGACCCCATGGCTGAAAGCCCATTTTTCACATTAGCAAAATTTCCAACACAAAGATCCCACTGTTGGAAGCTCATGTCTTAATAGTTTAGTTATTAGTTAACATATTTTTGTGCTCATCAATTTTTCGATGACAAGGTTTAAAGATATTCATTGCTTCCATCATTGGAGCATCTCACATTGTTCTTAATTTTGGGTAATCAAACGTCAACCTCCTTAAGCCAAAAATTATTTTCATCGTCCACTCATAAATCCAACAACAAGTATCATTTATTTTTTGCATTGCATTGTGTTTTCACACAACACAATACAATAAGGGACATATGTAGAAACCAAAATCAAGCACATTAATGTTAATTAATTAGCATATATTCATCTAATATTAATTAATTAATTAATATTCACCTACCTAAGTACTAATTAATTAATTATACCTAGGCTACCTATTTCCACCCCCTGCTCACCCTCCTATGTCTAGCCCATAGACATTGTGAGAATGTTTTCCTTTCCACATCATCCCCTAGTTCACTCTAGTTCCACCCCACATTTCCCACCCTAATTATGTGCAGGAAAAGATATCCTCATCTATAAAAAACTCAAGTCCACTTCAGTTTCGATCTATCCTTATCTGGACGGGTGAGGATTATCCTCACCAAAAATAATCTCCAGTTAGCTTTAGTTACAACCTCATCACACCTCATGCAAGTTAACTAGCACTTAAAAGAGGAGTGCATAATTAAAAATCAAAGGATAATGTCCTTCACTTCAATTCCATATCTCATGCAAGTTAACTAGCACTTAAAATATAAGGAGTTCAGCATGAAGAAAATAATTAAAAATTCAAAGGATAATGCTCATGCAAGTTAACTACACTTAATGGATAAATATTTATTTATTTAAAAATAAATAAATAATAAAATATTAAACATGCTATTGTTTAAAAAAATTAACTAATAATCAACATATTTAAGGTTAGTTGTTTACTTGAGTGGAGGAAATCCTCATCCTCGCATGCATATCACACGCATGATGCCATCCTCCTCCATTCCAAAAATTATAAATGCACACCTTCCCCCTTCCTCAAGTAGGAAGATGGTTCATACGCATGATGATGGTATAGGTAAAGAAACGTTGAAACTCCAAGCTAACTTTACATATAAATGCTAGAGTAATCAAATGCAACCATCCTCATCCCATGCTAGACACCGATCATAGCATTCTATAGGCTCGAGTCCCACTTTTAGCAGTGACAAGATACCATAGTCTACAGTTGTCTGACCCCAAACAGTCTTAGTTCATGGTCATGCATACCTAGATGGTCAATATTCAACCCATGCATAAATTTCTAGAAGTAGCATAATGCAACACCATAGCAACAGTAGTCAAAAGGAAGGTAACATCAAGCAAAATTTGTATTTCATTTATACAATCATATTTATATATTGTATTTCAATTTATTCTTTTGAATTTAGGCCTCACTTTGGGAGGCTTAATATTTACTAATATTTTGCAGTGAATGTGTGTGTAGGAACACATATCTAGAGCCAACAGATCTAGACAACGATCTATATCAAGTAGATCCACCAAATTTGAACATAGATCCACCAGATTCAGATGTAGATCCACCATATTTGGACATAGATCCATCAAATATAGCTCTTAATAATAGTGGGATACTCTAGCTCTTGATCATCTAATCTCATATGGTCATAGGTCGTAGTCATCCTGCCCTTGAATGATCAACAGATAAAGTTGTCACTCCCCTTGATGATCGACATACAAACATCACCTAGATGCAGGTCTAGCAAATCTAGAAGATCCAAACACAAACTTAGACTCAAACATAGATTCATTAGACTCAACAAATGTAGATCCAGCTAAGTGGTGATCGTGAAAAACCTGTCCATATAATGTTGTAGCGAAAGAAGACACATGCATCATTACATCTTGTAAAAGGGATACATCCTCTTTATATACTTGTACAACCCTATGAGGGTTTGATTGTAATCAAAAAGAGGACAAAGGCATATATAATATATTTCTTACTTTATTTGCTTTATGGTGCATATTTTTATCATCTACAGGATGAAGTTATCACCACTTTAGTGTATCTTATGAACAGAGTGCCTACAAAGGTATTACAAGGAGTTACACCAAAATAAGGCTAGTCAGAAAGAAAGACTTCTATCAAACATCTCAGATTCTTCGTAAGCAAGGCATACATACATATGCTAAAGTAAAAGAGGACCAAACTAGATGTAAAATCCTTGCCATACATATTTCTTGGATATGATGATGAATACAAAGGGTATTGGTTTATGGACCCAAAAACAAAAAAAATACATATAAGTAGATATTTAGTGTTCGATGAAGCAATTGATCCAAAGTTAGATGTTGAAGTTCCTCAATATGCTACAACTCTTGTTGTAAGCATAGAGCTTAATAAGGAATTCTAAAAAGACATTCTAGTGATAAATTATGAACCTACAATAATTACTCTTGCACAACAACAAAAGACTCCAAAATGAGTCTATAGTACCATCAAATATATCAAGTTTGATGCACCTCCTAATCTCACTTCCACTCACCCTCAAAATCATAGTATGGATTATCAATAAGTGAATCTAAGATTGATATCTTTACTAATAGAGAATTCAGAACTAATAGCATCAAAGGATACCCTTAGCTTGCCCCAATGGAAGTAGAATATGATTCTCTATTTTAAAAATAAAATATGGGAACTTGTTAATCTGACTAAAGAAAAGAAGGTCATAGGTTGCAAGTGGGTATTCAAAACCAAGTATAATGCTAATGGATTACTTGAAAAGTATAAATCAAGGCTCATTACAAAGGGCTATGCATAAAAGAAAGGAATATATTATGAAGAAACATTTTAATCCACAACAAATATGGCCACCATCCACATTCTCTATGCCATGGCAATATAGTTTGGTTGGAAGTTGCATCAAATGGATATCAAAAGTGCCTTCCTAAATGGTGATTTTCAACAAGAGGTGGACATGACTCAACCTGAGGCTTTGTTTTAAAATGACAATATCAAAAGGTATGTAGACTTGTTAAGTCCTTATATGGGTTGAAGCAAGCTCCTAAAGCATGGTACATAAAAATGGATGATCACCTATTACAACACAGTTTCAAAAGAAGTCCCTCATACACAAATATTTATTACAAAAAAGTTGGATATAAAATGGTGATACTTGTATTGTATGTAGATGATCTAATTATTACAAGAAATTCATATGATTTAATAGATACTATCAATAATGACTTGAAAAAATATTTTGATATGAAATATCTAGGACTTCTACAATATGGTACTGGCTTGGAAGTTTGGTAGAGAAAAAATCACATTGTGATCACACAAATAAAATATGCCAATACTCTGCTAGAAATATAATAGATGATAGATTATAAGCTTAATAAAACACCTATACAATAAGTATTGCAATTGTCCTTATATGATCAATCTCCTAAGGTATCTGACACTCTCTATCATCAGTTGATTGGGAGTCGTATTGATTTGACTAACACCAAGCTTAATATCAGTTTTGTTGTAGGATATATTTTAAAATTTATGTAGGATCCTAAGGAGAGACATTGGAAAGTAGCAAAGAGGGTAATGCATTATGTTTTTGGTATAGTAGAATATGGCCTATAATATAAGAAGAATGATCAATTCTTCTTACAAGGATAACAAACTCAGATTATGCTAGATCCCTCAAATTATGTATTTCATTTGGAATCTAGATTTATCTCATGGTATAGTAAGAAATAACATGTAGTATAATTATCATCCACAGAGGCATAATATCATGTTGTAAGAGGAGTTGCATGTGAGACAATTTGGTTATGTTGTATTCTATAAAAAATGGGCATACAGAAGAAACATCCAACACTATTGAAATGCGACAACCAAGGTGTTTTCAAAATGGATAAGAATCTAGTATTTTATGAAAGAATGAATCATGTTGAAACCTCATCCCATTTTATTTGAAACCATGTTCAAAATTAAGATATCTAACTCCAGTACATTCCCATTGACGAACAAGTTGTAAATATTTTTACAAAGGTACTTGCACATGTCAAGTTTAATTCACAATCTAGTTTGTTTATCAGATAATGTAATAAGGATAAACATTAGGGATATTTTATTCCATTATTTTAATATTATTAGAACATGCATATTTAGATGATTAGGTCATCCATTTTTAGATGGGTTATTATTATATTCATTGCATGTAAAGATCTCCTAAATTGGGAGATCTGATCTTCTAGTTTGTAACCCTAAAAGATGTAATAAATAGGCTTATGCCTCAATGAATGAATTAATTTACTTTAATATCATAACTATTAATCATATTTGGAAAATATTATAATTTTTGGGTGTTATTAGATCTACTTTTTTCCTTACAAATGTGTCACAACCCAGTTTATATCCTATATTTTTTTAGGGAGTCCTAGATGCATTGTAACCCACTTAACAACTTATCTAGTCTTACCCGAGGCACACCCATCACTACATCTTGTGTAAGTTTAGCTACACAAGTATACTAGATGCAAGGCTAGTATACATAATTTACCCTTCTTTATGGCACCACAAGCTAACTTACCTTCCCTTTCATTCTATCAAAGGGGTACGCTCTCAGCTATCCCCTTCTCATATCCATATGAGTGGGTTAGAGCGTATTGAACTTGACTATCCCTCTCATCCAAAGATGAGCTTATAAGTTCCTCACTTGCCTCATTAAAACCCTGTTCATAGGAATACCTTAGATTAGTTTACACAACAATTTCGACCATCATAGTCAATGAGGTATTCAACTTCCCTTCAAAACACCTCATCAAATTCCCTTATGATGTGTATTTGTAATCTTATAGTTTTTCCAATGAAGGTACTAACCTCATCCTAATATTCAATCATCAAATTCCTTTATGATGCACATGAATATTTCCTAGGTTTTTATCCCTTCAAACATCTACTTATTATGACACTAGATACCAATCCAACCTTTAGCTACAATGGTCCATAAATTATACTTCTTAGTAGAGCATGAGTTTATTTACTCTCATCCTTTCAAGAGGTTCATCTAATTTACCTATCCACTTAAATTAATGAGGTCAAATTTTCTAAACACCTTTATATTAATTTAAACCACCAAAGCATGGAATAAAGAATCTTTTAATATTTCCCAAGACTTGGCCTTTCCTAAGCAATAATTACAATTCTAATCTTTACTCTATGTTATAAACATAAATAGTCAATACCATAACATATTTGCATGGATAACACATCTATTGAAAATAGAGAATTTAAAATTGAAATAATTTATCCTAGGAGAAACCCAATGGGGAAACCCGACCTCAAAATCACTCCATCAATTTCATTCATCAAACTAAGTCTTTACATAGGTATGAACAACCCATATTTTTTGAAATCTTCACAATGGAAACCTATCATGTCTAACTACTTTCCCTCTATGAGATGGTCCATCTCTCACAGTCGTCGTTGTAACTATGTCTTGGATATTTATTTCCAAAACCCCCAAACTTGTTGTCATAACAATGGTTTGATTACATAGAACACATTATAAAAGCCCCATATGCAGCTCAGTATAACTTTAGCCAACTGTCCAAGCAACCACACTCAGCCTAAAACTTGATGTCTATAGAAGAGTACAACACTACAACATTCAGGGTGGAACCTGCCCATCGCGTAAGCACAATTCCAGTGCTTCCAATCTTGGAAACCTTATACTATTACAAGTACAACTAAACTTTCCCAACCAAAGCACCCATTGCTCTGACTTACCAATGTCATCTAAACATAAAATATTTGAATCACACATATCTTCTACATGTAATTACTAAAGCTATCCAACGCGTAACATATTGGAACACATATCCATATTATCTATTGACCAATGCTAACTAGTGCTTAATAGAATATGGAGCAACATTTTTATTTTAACAACTCATAAATGCTATCTAAAGCATAGCAAAATTGGAACAACAAATTCATTCTATCATTTCACCAGTGTTATCTATTGCATAATAAAATCTGGGTCTACATATCCATTTATCAATTCCAATGCTATCTACTACATAATAAAATTAGAACAGCATATCCATTTATCAATTCACCAATGTTATCTATTGCTTAAAAAATTTTGGAACAACATATCCATATATCAATTCCAATGCTATCTACTGTATAATGAAATCTAAACAACATATCCATTTATCAATTCATCAATGTTATCTATTGCTTAACAAAGTTTGGATTGAAAAAATTCAATGATACAGAGGAAACTCTCACTAAGCAATTAACAAATTTGAAAAATACCTTACATAACATGTAGAGGACTCCACCTCCAAACTACCAAAAGTCTTAGACGAACTCCCAAGAACAACCAACTTAGCTTCCAAATTGATTTCAAGTAAATCGCTCTAACGTCCTAACATTTCTCGCAATAACCATAGTTTTTTAGGCTCAAGAGAATAACATACTCCCTCTTCATCATAGAATAACACAAGATACATGCAAACTATTGTTCCAAGAGGGCTCCTCATCTCGAAATCACATCTAAATAAGTGGTGAACTCAACAACTCAAGATAAAAAATTTGTCTCTACAACAATAATAGCATCAACCCAAGTTTAGTGCTATGTCCAAGTGCAATCTTTAATCCTCAGATTGGTATAAAAGGGGTCTTAAAGCTTTTGAGTTTTCCACGTAACAAAATACACAGCAAAACACATGCAAGGGTACCAGGTTGGTCGGTTTACACAACAACTCAAATCTAACATCCCAACTCAGCCATCCTGATGGCTTACTACACCAAAAGGGAGAGTCTTAACAAGAAAGAATAAAACCATCCACTAACTAGCTTAATCAACCAACTTCAAGGCCTTCTATTCTATTCTATCCCATAGGTCGAATGCACATCCAGTGCCATACAAAGAGTGTAACAAAACATCTCTCACTACTATAGTAAAATAATAACACTCCTACCAGGGTATTGGAAACTCTTTTACTACCATTAAAACAATAGACAAGACATAAATTGAAAGTGCATGCTTACCTATGTTCCAAGGTTATTTTGTAGTGTTTAGAGTCTTTCCTCAGTGTCACCACCCAAGATTTCCTTCCACGGAGTGATTCCTTGTTAGCATCCCACATCCTAACATTTAATTATTATTAGTAGTAGTATAGTTAATTGATATATCGGCTTGTAATGTGAACCACCATATTGTAATAATTTGAACCGACGTAGGGTTAGGGTTAGGATAGTTATGCTATAAATATGTGTAAGAGCGGAAGAGATAGTATCAAGGAGAAAATACTTTGTTTTATTTAAAAGTTGTAAGGAGGAAGCCCCCTCAAAGTGGCCTGCGATTCTTGATAATCAATAAAGCTGTTTGGACTTTCTCCATTCTGAGATCTTATTGTGTTACCTTTAAATTGAAGACTGTGGATAAATCTTGTATTAAACCCTTAGGGTCTTAACATCTGGTATCAGAGCATGATCGTGGCCACCTGTGGGCGTATTTGAAGGAAAACTTGTCACTCCAAAATCAGTTAGATTGAGAGGCAGCGTGAAGACAAGGCTTCCTAGACAAGGCGCTTCGACCCGACCAAGAGGTTAGCAAGATTTTCATTTCTCCAAGAATCAAAAAATAAAAAATCATGCAAATCGAAGCTATAATGAAGAAGTTGTAGTGGTTTTATCATTACTCTATTTTGAGTAATTTTTAAACCAAAAATAGGGGAAAATAGCACTAAAAAAGTCATAAAAAGCCCTAGACAACCCCAAAAATCCTCAAATTTGTTTTGTTATCTTAGTTAGCCCCTTCTGCACCTCTCACAGAATTTTTGAGTCCTAACTCCTTATTTTCTCGAAATTCCTCAAATTTATCATTTTTCCACTAGCCCTTTTTGGCCAAATATTCCACAAATACAAAATTTGATCCCGAAAACACTTTTTTGAGTCCTAGCCCATTGTGATCAGCTCGTCGCACTGATCATTTTGATATATAACACCCACAACTTTTTTTGGAAGTCAGAATTTTCTAAAAAAAATGGTCGAGGGAAGAAGATCTCAAGACCCCAACTTAGAAAAATTGGATCATGATATTCGACAAATCAAGGACCTGCTTTCACAGGTTAATCTCAAGCATACTTTTCAAGAAATGGAGGTAAGGATGGCTGGATTGAATGCTAAATATGACTCTTTGAATAAGAATATGGCACAAGTACAACAAATCATGCAATCAGTTGTAGCTAATCAGTCTCAAAGCACACAAGGTTCAGGCTCACAACAGTCTTCAGGACAAACTGTAGGATCGATGCATCAGATGCACATTGGGGGCCAACAAGCATCCATCCTTCCAAGAACAACTAAGTTAGATTTTCCCAAGTTTGATGGAGGAGATCCAACTAGCTGGATCTATCGAGCGAAACAATATTTTTCATTGAACTAGATTCCTGAGGGGCAAAAAGTTCGTATTGCATCATTCCACCTTGAGCATGATGCTATCCAATGGTACCAATGGTATGAAAAGACTAATGGAACTCCTACTTGGGGGGAATTTACAAAGAATTTGTTGGTCCGGTTTGGTCCAAGTGATTTTGAAGACTTCATAGGAGCTCTCACCAAACTACGTCAAATCACTTCAGTGAAGGAGTATCAGACTTAGTTTGAGAAGCTCGTGAATCGCACCAAGGGGTTGGATGAATCATTTTTTAAAAGTTGCTTCATCAGTGGGTTGAAAGAAGAAATTAGGGTGGAGGTGAAGATGTTCAATCCCAACACCATGATGGAGGCCATTGGATTAGCCAAGTTAGCAGAAGATAAATTCAATGCTCAACGTCGACAAGGGAAGCAACCTATTGGAAAATCACAAGTCACGCAAACTACCCCAAAACCTAACCGACCCTTGCAGGTTAAGCGACTCAGCCTAGAGGAAATGAAGGAACGATGGGAGAAAGGCCTCTGCTATAATTGTGATGAGAAATATGGGCCAAATCATAGATGCACTACACAGAAGTTGTATTTGTTGGATGCAGATGTTCCTTGTAACTCAACAGAGGAAGAAGATGAGGTAGAAGTGGAAGAAGTGACAGATGCACCTGATAACAACAATGAAGATATCCCAAAAATTTCTTTCAATGCTCTCGCAGGATTTTCTTCTCCATAAACTATGAAAGTTCAAGGGTACTTCAAATGGTAAAATCTCATTGTGCTCATTGATTCAAGAAGTACACATAATTTCATTGACCCAAGCGTGGTGAAATAGGTTGATTGTTATATACAACCTTGCAATAGCTTTGAAGTAATGATTGGTAATGGGGGATGGATTACCTGTAAAGGGAAGTGTCGAAATGTCAAGCTCACCATGGGTGACTACAACATGAAAAGTGAAATGTATGCACTTCCATTGGGAGGATGTGATGTTGTCCTAGGGGCTCAATGGTTGCGAACGCTCGGGCCAATACTATGGGATTTTGTAGCATTGTGGATGCAATTCACAGTTGAAGGACAGAAATACACTCTAAAAGGACTACAAGCAGGTTCCTCACAGATAGTGAGTTCTCACCGCATGGAAAAGCTTATTCGAAAAGGAGGCAAAGGGATGATTGCATAGTTATTTTCCATTCAATCAATAGGGGAAGAACAGGATGAAGTGGAAGAGTTACAACAAATTTTGACATGTCACTCCAGAGTATTTGAAGAACCAAAAGGGTTTCCCCCCCACCGTAGTCAGGATCATGCTATACAACTTCTTCCTAGGAGTCAACCACCAAATATTTAGCCTTACAGATACCCTTGCTTACAGAAAAGTGAAATTGAGAAACTTGTGCAAGAACTATTGAAAGCGGGTGTCATTCGACCAAGTGTCAGCCCTTATTCTTCTCTAATCTTGTTGGTTCATAAGAAGGATGGGTCATGGTGACTGTGTATCAATTTTTGAGCCCTCAACAAGATCATAATCAAGGATAAATTTCCAATTCCTATTATTGATGAGTTGTTGGATGAACTTCATGGAGCTAAGTATTTTTCAAAGTTGGATCTATGATCAGGGTATCATCAAATCAGAATTAGAGAAGAAGACATTCCTAAAATAACTTTTCGCACCCATGAGGGACACTATGAATTTTTGGTCATGCCTTTTGGCCTTACAAATGCTCCTTCAATGTTCCAAAGCTTGATGAATCAGGTATTTCACCCTTATATTAGGAAATTTATTTTGGTTTTCTTTGATGATATTTTGGTTTATAGCAAGACTTGGGAGGACCATTTGGTTCACTTGGAAAAGACCTTGCAAATCTTGGGTGAAAACCAATTGTATGCCAAATGCTCAAAATGTTCTTTTGGGTGGAAGGAGATTGAGTATCTAGGACATATCATTTTAGAATATGGGGTTAAGGTGGATCCCCACAAAATTGAAGATATGCAGAATTGGCCTATCCCAAAATCATTGAAAAGCTTGCGTGGATTTCTTGGATTGATCGGGTATTACCGTAAGTTCGTAAAGGACTATGGCAAGATTGTAGCCCCATTGATAACTTTACTTAAAAAGAATACCTTTCTTTGGTCAACAAATGTTGAAGATGCTTTTCATAGATTAAAGGAAGCAATGTGTTCCACCCCAGTATTAGCCATGCCAGACTTCTCCAAGACCTTTGTGATTGAAAGTGATGCTTCCGGATTGGGAATTGGTGCAGTTCTCATGCAAGAAGGTAGACCCTTGGCTTTCACCAGCAAGGCACTTTTAGGATGAAACTTGGCATGATCAACATATGAGAAGGAGATGTTAGCCATCATTCATGCCATCCAACATTGGGAGCGTATCTCATTGGTCGACATTTCATTATCCGTATAGATCATCATAGTTTGAAGTACTTTGTGGAACAACGTATCTCCACCCCTGAGCAACAAAAGTGGGTCACTAAACTATTGGGATATGATTATGAGATTGTGTATCATAAAGGGAAGGAAAATGTAGTCATTGATGCCCTTTCACGCAAATTTGAAGATTTGACAACATTGCAAGCACTCTCTTCACTAGTTCCGCAATGGATAGACAAGGTAACACAAGAATGGCTCAGTGATAGTTCAACTCAGGCATTAATTCAACAACTCCAACATGATCCCAATAGTAAGCCTAACTTCACTTGGAGCAATGGAATGCTTCGGTTCAAAGGACGTATTGTACTACCTCCTACATCTTCATGTCGACCAGAGATACTCCATGAATTACATGCTACACCTCAGTAGGGCACTCTAGGTTTCTAAAAACTTATAAGAGGGTGGCTCGATATTTTTATTGGGATGAAATGAAATAGGATATCAAAAACTTTATTGCAGAATGTGAAGTTTACCAGTGACAAAAGGGGGAGACAGTGGGTACTCTAGGACTCCTTCAACCTCTTCCTATACCGACAAAAATGTGGATTGACATTTCGATGGATTTCATTGAGGGCCTTCCAAAGTCTTATGGAAAATCTATCATCATGGTGGTTGTGGATCGATTGTCCAAGTATGCACACTTTTTCTCCTTAGCCCATCCCTACAAGGCTGTTAACGTGGCTCAACTATTCCTTGATAACATTTTCAAGCTCCATGGTATGCCATCAACTATCGTCAGTGATCGAGACCCCACTTTCACTAGTCATTTTTGGAAAGAATTTTTCAAGCTCCAAGGAACTCAACTCCGCATGAGTTTGGCATATCACCCCCAAAATGATGGACAAATAGAGATTGTTAATAAATGTTTGGAGACTTATTTGCGTTGCTTTGCTTCTGCACAACCGGTTCATTGGGTTAAATGGCTTCCCTTGGTGGAATGGTGGTACAATACTTCATATCATACTACAATCAAAATGACACCCTATGAAGCATTGTATGGCCAAGCACCACCGATAGTCACATCTTATATTCCTGGAAGCACCAATGTTCAAGCAGTAGATTCTGAGCTTTCTAATCGGGCCAATATTCTTCGTCTTCTTAAGGAGAATTTACTCACAACACAACATCGGATGAAATAGCAGGCGGATCAACAATGGGTTGAACATGAATTTCAGGAGGGAGACATGGTGTTCCTGTGACTTCAACCTTACCGACAGACCTCTCTCAAGCTTAAGGGTCCATAGAAATTAGCCCCAAAATTCTATGGACCTTACAAAATTTTGTAGCGCATAGGACCAGCAGCATACAAGCTGGAGTTACCGGAGTCTTCAAAAATTCATCCAGTGTTTCATGTGTCTTGCCTCAAGAAGGTCATTGGCTCACAAGTGAAGGCACAAACAGAGTTACCTGAATTTACCGAGGATGGCTCCATAGTGGTCGAACCTGAAGTGGTCTTGGAACGATGCACCCGTCAACTTTGCAATCGCACCATCACCGAAGTCCTGATTCAGTGGTGGGGATTGGCACCTGAGGATGCTACTTGGGAAGTGCTTCATCAGTTTCAGCAACAATATCCTCAGTT
Source organism: Wollemia nobilis (assembly GCA_028583015.1). Taxonomy (NCBI): domain Eukaryota; kingdom Viridiplantae; phylum Streptophyta; class Pinopsida; order Araucariales; family Araucariaceae; genus Wollemia; species Wollemia nobilis. The sequence goes on from JAQPPZ010000456.1 coordinate 7,517,967, forward strand.
CCAGCTTTGAGGACAAAGCTTTTTCCAGGAGGGGTGGCATGTTAGGATCCCACATCCTAACATTTAATTATTATTAGTAGTAGTATAGTTAATTGATATATCGGCTTGTAATGTGAACCACCATATTGTAATAATTTGAACCGACGTAGGGTTAGGGTTAGGATAGTTATGCTATAAATATGTGTAAGAGCGGAAGAGATAGTATCAAGGAGAAAATACTTTGTTTTATTTAAAAGTTGTAAGGAGGAAGCCCCCTCGAAGTGGCCTGCGATTCTTGATAATCAATAAAGTTGTTTGGAATTTCTCCATTCTGAGATCTTATTGTGTTACCTTTAAATTGAAGACTGTGGATAAATCCTGTATTAAACCCTTAGGGTCTTAACATTCCTCCCCACTTCCTTTCGCACCTCCCAAACAACCTTCCTTCTTCCTAGTTTTCTTGGGCATCCCAAATGGAACCGCCCAACCTCTACTTCCCACTACTCCATCACCTTTAGATTCAGAGACTCTCAACATGGGTTCTTAGCTGATCATACCATAAAGTTTACTCCCTTGCTCCCACATCTACCAAGGATTCAATGCCCTACCAAACACTTAGCAAACCTAACCTTTTAATTAAGCAGTAATATAATAAAAGGAAAGCCAAGACTCTTGTCTTTATCTCTTATGAATTTGCACAAATATAAATAAAAATACTTTCCCACCAACAACATTATGAACTAACAAATTAGCAATAGCAATAAAAATATATCCGCTCAAATTCTTACTAGGTCCTTTAAACAAAATACTCATAGAAAATTTTTTTTGCAAAGCCATTAGGCCTAAAGACAACTCCTAATGAAATATTACCTCTATTTTTTTATAATCGATAATAAAGGAGTCCACCATACTAATTATGCTTACCAAAAATTTTCCTTCATTCTCTTTCTTTGAAAGAGATTATATTTTTAAGACATAATATAACTCAAATCATATTCACTAAATTTTTGTAGTTAATAACCAAGCAAGCAAAATTTGATCTATTTCTTATATGTAAATTATGCCAAGTCACTTAATAAGAAAAGAGAGCATCTCTCAGGTTGCTTCTTTGTCAAATAATATGCCCATATATAAGACATCTTGATCCTACATCAATGAAAATTTATTAGCAATATCATATTTTATCCTTAAAACCTATGTTGCAGAAATTAAACATAATTTATCAATCATTCCTTTGGTTAGAAAGGTATCTAACTGCAATAAAATATCCATCATGCATAACCTAGCATAAATCCAACCAAAAAAAGGGTCTTCCAAGAGAGGGTCATGACATACTCCCCCCATAGGCTTAACATAGTCCTCTATGTTTTCATCAAAGTTCTTTAAACAATAAACAATATTCAATTTGCTTTTTCAAATATAAATGGAAAGTGTTTCTGCATCTCTGCTACTTTTTTCCAAGTAGTGTTCCTCTCAAAAAGTAGTCCCACTGGACCTTGCATTGCTCCAAAGTCCCTTTTCGCATCGATTTGGATCGAAACTCAAGGATTTTTATTGGTCGAACCTCGATAGCCTCTGGGTTCACCATCTACAAATTAGAAAAGTCCCACACATGCTCAGGATTAGCAACATACTTTCTAAGCAAAGAGATGTGAAAGGTGTCATGAATCTTGAACAAGTTAGGTGGTAAGGCAAGTTGGTATGCCATAGGGCTGATATTTTCTGTAACTTCAAAGGGTCCCACAAAGCATGGATCCAGCTTGGTAGACCTAATTGCACTTTTCATCGATCTCACAACTTGATAGCTCTTCTATCGATCTGCGACTTCTTTCAGCCATTCCTTGATCATCCTCAACTATTGTTCCATCTCCTTGACCATGTCTGGACCAAGTACAATCTGATCTTCTAGATTATCCCAAGACAAAGGTGTCCTACATTTCCTACCATAAAGTGCCTCAAAGGGAGCCATGCCTAAAGTTGAATGGTGACCGTTATTGTAGGTAAACTCTACCAAGTGCAAGTAATCTTCCCATCAGGTTTTTTGGTCCATACAATACATGTGAAGCATGTCCTCTAGTACCTAGTTCACTCTTTCAGTATGACCATCGGTTTTAGGATGATAAGCAGAACTTATGTTCAATCTAGTACCAATGGCACGATGCAAGGCTTACCAAAACTCAGATGTAAATCTTGAGTCTCTATCCGAGATTATTACTTTTGAAAAGCCATGAAGCCAAAATATCTCTTTGGAAAATCTGTTAGCCACAATCATGACATCATATTTAGTGCTTTCAGGTATAAAATGTGTAACCTTGGTCAGTCTATCGACCACCACTAAGATTGCATCATGTTGGAACTAATTTTTAGGCAATCCTACAATAAATTCCATTGAAATTACTTGCCATATTTGCATAGGTACCTCATGTGGATACAACAATCCCATAGGGTGTTTATGTTCTACCTTCACTTTCTAGAATTTGAGGCATTGGGCGACAAATTTAGTTATGTCCCTTTTCATCCTAGGCCAAAAGAAAGTTTTCTTCATATTCTCCCTCATATTTGCTCCTCCTAGATGAGCAAAATATGGTGATCTATGTGCTTCATTCAAGATCATTTTTCTCAGATTTCTAGTTTTTAGAATAACTACTCTATCCTTGAAGCATAGGAAACCATATTTGAAGCTAAAATCTTGGTTTTCTCTTAGTTTTATTTCTATATTTCCATGAACTTGGTTGCAGTAAGCATCCTACTTTTGCATCTCCTTGACTTGTCCCATCAAATCCATGTGGGCACGAGACAAGGCTACTATGTGCCTTCTTCTACTAAGTGCATCAACGACTTTGTTCTCCTTTCCTTTTATATACTCAATATCAAAATCATATTCCACTAGGAATTCCATCCATCTCCTCTACCTAGCATTGAGTAAAGGTTGAGTAAATAAGTACCGTAGACTCTGATGGTCTTTCCTTAGCTCAAAGGGTCTCCCAACCAAATAGTGTCACCAAATCTTGAGGGCAAACACCACTACTACTAGTTCGAGATCGTGGGTTGCATAATTGACCTCATGTCATTTTAGTTTCCTTGACCCATAGGCTATCACTGACTCTTCTTGAGAGAGCACTCCTCCCAAACCTTCCAATGATGCATCCGTACAAACAGAAAAACTTCCTTGAGGATCGGGTATCCTGAGTATAGGAGGGGTAGTAAGCTTTCACTTAAGCAACTCAAAAGCTTCCTCACATCTATCCATCCACTTGAATTATTTTCCTTTCCTCTAAAGGTTAGTCATTGGGGAGGTAATTTTGGTGTAATATTTCACATAACGCCTGTAATAGTCGATCAGACCCAAGAAACTTTGAACTTCCATCACATTCATGGGTGGTGGCCAGTTCAAAATTACCTCTATATTTTTAGGATCTACCACAATTCCTTCTACTGACACAATGTGTCCCAGATATTGTACTTCTATTACGTAAAATTCATATTTGGACAAATTCCCATACAATTGGTTTTCCTTTAGCAATTCTAACACAATCTTGAGGTGTTTGTCATGCTCTACCTTATTTTTAGAATATATCAAAATATCATCTAGGAATACCAGCACAAATTTGTCCAGTTGCTTTCTAAAGATACTATTCATCAAGTTCATAAATGTGGTCGGGGCATTTGTTAAGCCAAAAGGCAAGATAATAAACTCATAGTGTCCATAATGAGTTTTAAAGGTTGTCTTGTGAGTATCTTCCTCATGGATCCTCAATTGATGGTATCCTGATTTTAAATCAATATTTGAAAATATTGTGGTATCCTTAAGTTGATCGAAAAGGTCTTCAATTCTGGGTAAGGGATATCTATTCTTGGTGGTGGCCTTGTTCAACATTTTGTAATCAATACATAGTCATAGGGAACCATCCTTATTTTTGACAAACAAGATTGGTGCTCCCCAAGGTGACACACTCGATCTGATTAATCCTTTTTCCAATAATCCCTATAGTTGCACCTTTAGTTCTTGCATCTCTATGGGATTCATCCTGTAGGGGGCTCTATGAATAGGTTTCATGTCAAGTTGGAGCTCGATTGTGAAGTCAAATTCACATTGGGGTGGTAGCCCTAGTAAGTCCTCTAGAAACACATCCCTATATTCCTACAGTAGTGGATGTTTCTCGAGCACCTCCTCCTTCTTCTCCTTGCCTATCTCATTTAGCTTCACAACAAATACCACTCCTCATTTCTTAATGGCTTTCTTGAGTTGCATTATCGAAATAATTCAGGGTTGAAAAGCTCCTTGTTGGTTGTACTCCCTCTAAAATTTTTTGTTATCTTTTGAGAACTCAATCCATCGATCTTGAAAGTTAATTATAGCCCTATGCACTTGTAGCTAGTCCATTCCTAAGATTACATCGAAAGCATGCAAGGGAGCGACATAAAGGCAACCTATGGTCATACTACTAGACAAGGTAATATCTGCCATAGGGTAACACTGATTTATAGAAAAGGTTTACCTTGAGCCATACTCTACCTTCCATCCATGAGCTAAGATTCTTGGTCTTTCTTATATATCTTTAATTAGGCTAGTCAAAACAAAACTATCTATAGCACCACTATCAATCAAAATATTAACATATTTATTAAAAATCTTACCCTTTATCAACAACGGAGTGGCTTGCCCATCGAGTTCCTATTTCCTTATTGTTGCATAAATTTTGTGAGTCGGTTCTTTGCATGCAGGTTCTTTGTACATAGGTTCCTTTCCTTTAGAGTTCAATCCTATTCTGAGTAGACAATTGGTGGTGTAATGTGGTCCACCATAATCATAGCATCCGATCTTGGGTCCTAGATGTATTTTCTATTTTTACACAACTTTTATTTTCTCTATTGAGGGAGGATTAGCCTACCCTTGATATGGTTTGTTGTTACCACCCCTACGATAATTAGCATTGCGGTTCCTCCATTGGAACCTTCTTCTATTCTTTCCTTGCCTCCTATCATTCCTTCGGTCCTACCCTAAGGGATTATTATTTTCCTTCTCTCCTTCCCACTTAATGAACCCTGCACTATTTTATTTCCTTAATGCCTCCTTGCCCTGCTCATCCAACCCTTCATAGTCAAAGTAGGGTTTGAGATAAGTTTTAGCCTTTCTAGCCAAATCATAGGCCTTCTACAAGGTAGCAGGTTCTCGCATGTCTACCTCCTACCCTATTCGAGGGTTTGCTCCTAATATAAACTTGTGGATATTCATTTTCTCATTATAAGTAGGGACATACTTAAGGATTTTAACAAATATTTGATGGTATACCTCCACTATCCTCATTCCTTGTCGAATTTTAGTGAACTCCTCAAATTTTTGGGAATAAAAGTGCTTTGTGAGGAATCTATCCTTAAAGGCCTTCACAAACGCTTCCCAACTCAAATCAACTATAGTCGTAAGTCCTAGTCCATCACTATATGTTTCCCACCAACTCACACCATCACCTTGAAGGTGTAGAGTGGCATAGGATGTTCGGGTGCCAGAGGAGTAGTTCTTCATAACACAATAGGTTTCTATTTCCTTTAGCCAAGATTTGGCTTTGTCACCATCTTCCTCCCCATTGAACTTGGAAGATCTTAAATACTTCATATATTTTCCCAACTCGGCCTCCAAATGAACCCTAGCCCATTGTGCTTCTGTAAGGGGTTCATTTGCCTGCTCTATCCTAGAGTTTCTAGTTGGTGTTTCCTGGTTCATCATGGTATCCAACATCTATCTCTATGTTTCTACCTGATCATGAAGTTGGGCCACTATCACTATGAGATCCTCTCTTTCCTCACTAGGGTTCTCTGAACCTACATCCAGATTTCCATCTTCTACATTGGTCTGTCGTGTCTACCTCATCGTTGGGGAAACACCTCTCCTTATTCTCTTTGGTGGTATTGTTCCTACCACACATAGGAGAGTCAATGAGAATCAGTCTACTAAAACTACTGTAGTCCTAGTTATGCTAGTCTTTAAGCAAACAGGTTCATCCTCATACCTAGGTAGGTTTTTTTTACAACCAATCTAGTTGTGGCGTAGTGAACCTATCCCACTACGAACCTAGGCTCTGATACCAAATGTCACAACCCAATTTCTATCCTATATATATATATTTTTAGGGAGTCCTAGATGCATTGTAACCCACTTAACAACTTATCTAGTCTTACCCGAGGTACACCCATCACTACATCTTGTGTAAGTCTGGCTACACAAGTGTACTAGGTGCAAGGCTAGTATTTACAAGTTATCCTTCTCGCTAGCCCCACGAGCTAACTTGCCTTCCCTTTCATTCTATCGAAGGGGTATGCTCTCAGCTATCCCCTTCTCATGTCCATCTGAGTGGGTTAGAGCATATTGAACTTGACTATCCCTCTCATCCAAAGATGAGCTAATCAGTTCCTCACTTGCCTCATTAAAACCCTATCCATAGGAATACCTTAGATTAGTTTAGACAACAATGTCGACCATCAAATTCAATGAGGTATTCAACTTCCCTTCAAAACACCTCATCAAATTCCCTTATGATGTGTATTTGTAATCTTATAGTTTTTCCAACGAAGGTACTAACCTCATCCTAATATTCACCCATCAAATTCCTTTATGATGCACATGAATATTTCCTAGGTTTTTATCCCTTCAAACATCTACTTATTACGATATTAGATACCAATCCAACCTTTAGCTACAATGGTCCATAAATTATACTTCTTAGTAGAGCATGAGTTTATTCACTCTCATCCTTTCGAGAGGTTCATCTAATTTACCTATCCACTTAATTTAATGAGGTCAAAGTTTCTAAACACCTTTATATTAATTTAAACAACCAAAGCATGGAATAAAGAATATTTTAAAACTTCCCAAGGCTCAACCTTTCCCAAGCAATAATTACAATTCTAATCTTTACTTTCCCTTATAAACATAAATAACCAATACCATAACAGATTTGCATGGAAAACACATCTATCAAAAATAGATAATTTAACATTGAAATAATTTATAAGCCACAACAAACCACATCAACACATAATTTATCCTGGGAGAAACCCCATGGGGAAACCCAACCTCAAAATCATTCCATCAATTTCATTCATCAAACTAAGTCTTTACATAGGTATGGACAACCCATATTGTTTGAAATATTCACTATGGAAACCTATCATGTCTAACTAGTTTCCCTCTATGAGATGGTCCTTCATCTCTCATAATCACCATTGTAACTACGTCTTGGAGATTTGTTTTCAACACCCCCAAACCTGTTGTCATAACAGTGGTTGGATTACATAGAACACATTCGACAAGCCCCATAGGCAGCTCGGTATAACTCTAGCCATCCATCCAAGCAACCACACTCGGCCCAAAACTTGACATCTATAGAAGAGTACAACACTACAGTGCTCGGGGTGGAACCTGCCCATCGCGTAAGCACAAATTCGATGCTACCAATCTTGGGAACCTTATACTATTACAAGTACAACCAAACTTTCCCAACCGAAGCACCCATTGCACTGACTCACCAATGCCATCTAAACATAATAGAGCTGAATCACACATATCTACTACATGTAATTACTAAAGCTATCCAATGCATAACATAACTGGAACACATATCCATATTATCTATTCACCAATGCTAACTAGTGCATAACAGAATCTGGAACAACATTTTCATTTTAACAACTCATCAATGCTATCTAATGCATAGCAGAACTGGAACAACAAATTCATTCTATCATTTCACCAACGCTATCTATTGCATAATAAAATTTGGGTCTACATATCCATTTATCAATTCCAACGCTATCTACTGCATAATGAAATCTGAACAACATATCCATTTATCAATTCACCAATGTTATCTATTGCTTAACAAAGTTTGGAACAACATATCCATATATCCATTCCAACGCTATCTACTGCATAATGAAATCTGAAACAACATATCTATTTATCAATTTCACCAATGTTATCTATTGCTTAACAAAGTCTAGATTGAAAACATTCGATGCTATGGAGGAAACTCTCACTAAGAAATTAACAAATTCCAAAAATACCTTACATAACATGCAGAGGACTCCACCTCCAAACTACCAAAAGTCTTAGACAAGCTCACAAGAACAACCAACTTGGCTTCCAGAGTTATTTCAAGTGAATCACTCTAATTTCCAAATATTTCTCACAACAACCATAGTTGTTTAGGCTCAAGAGGGTAACATACTCCCTCTTCATCAGAGAACAACACAAGACACATGCAAATGGTTGTTCCAAGAGGGCTCCTCATCTCGGACTCACCTCTAAATAAGTGGTGAACTCAACAACAACTCGAGATGAAACTTCCATCTCTACAACAATAAGAGCATCAACCCAAGTTCAGGTGCTATGTCCAAGTGCAGTATTTAATCCTCCGATTGGGTAGAAAAGGGATCTTAAAGCTTCTCAGTTTATCATGTACCAAAATACATAATAATAACACATGCAAGGGTACCAGGTTGGTCGGTTTACACAACAACTCAAACCTAACATCCCAACTCAGCCATCTTGATGGCTTACTACACCAAAAGGGAGAGTCTTAACAAGAAATAATAAAACCATCTACTAGCTAGCTCAATCGGCCAACTCTAGGGCCTTCTATTCTATTCTATCTCATAGGTCAAATGCACATCCAATGTTGGATAGCGAGTGTAACGAAATGTCTCTCACTACTATAGTAAAATAATAACACTCCTACCAGGGTATTGGAAACTCTTTTACTACCATTAAAATAGTAAGACAAGACATCAATTTAAAGTGCATGCCTACCTATGTTCCAAGGTTGTTTTGCAGTGTTCCAGGTCTTTCCTCAACGTCACCACCCAAGACTTCCTTTCGTGGAGTGATTCCTCCCCACTTCCTTTCACACCTCCCAAACAACCTCCCTTCTTCCTAGTTTTCTTGGGCATCCCAAACGAAACCACCCAACCTCTACTTCCCACTACTCCATCACCTTTAGATTTGGAGACTCTCAACGTGGGTTCTTAGTTGATCATACCATAAATTTTACTCCCTTGCTCCCACGTCTACCAAGGATTCGGTGCCCTACCAAACACTTAGCAAACCTAACATTTTAATTAAGCAGTAATCTAATAAAAGGAAATCCAAGACTCTTGTATTTCTCTCTTACAAATTTGCACAAATATAAATAAAAATACTTTCCCACCAACAACATTATGAACTAAAAAATTAGAAATAGCAATAAAAATATATCCGCTCAAATTCTTACTGGGTCCTTTAAACAAAATACTCATAGCAAACATTTTTTGCAAAGCCATTAGGCCTAAAGACAACTCCTAATGAAATATTGCCTCTTTTTTTTATAATCGATAATAAAGGAGTCCACCATACTAATTATGCTTACCAAAACTTTTCCTTCATTCTCTTTCTTTGAAAGAGATTATATTTTTAAGACACAATATAACTCAAATCATATTCACTAAAGTTTTGTAGTTAATAACCAAGCAAGCAAAATTTGATCTATTTCTTATATGCAAATTATGCCAAGTCACTTAATAAGAAAAGAGAGCATCTCTCAGGTTGCTTCTTTGTCAAATAATATGCCCATCTATAAGACATATTGATCCTGCATCAATGAAAATATGTTAGCAACATCATATTTTATCCTTAAAACCTATGTTGCAAAAATTAAACATAATTTGTTAGTCATTCCTTTGGTTAGAAAGGTATCTAACTGCAATAAAATATCCATCATGCATAACCTAGCATAAATCCAACCAAAAAAAAGGTCTGCCAAGAGAGGGTCAAGACAAAATGCCCAGATAAATTTTCTATAATAAACTTTGATGTACCATTGAGTACAAAATATTTCACTATTAAAACACCTAATGATTATGTGGACCTTTCATCCAAGTAAGATTTAAGGGAAAAAAATTCATCCAATCAACCTTCAGAGAGGAATGGATCCCTATTTATTTCCATTTAATGTATTTAAAACAATGTGAAATAGGGTAGAGAATAATTGAAACAAATGTAGAAGAGTAGGATATGAGTAGAGGAGCGAGATCTGAGCAGGATCTAAGCAAGATCTTAGCAATATTTGTATTGGAAGATGAAGATTTAAAGGAGATGATGAATAAAGAAGCAATGGAGTTTTGTTTAAAAATTTAGCAAACAAAAGGAGGAAATTTTCAAATTTTCTATGAAGATTATTGATGGAGGGAGAGAGGGTGGCCCCCTAGGGCCACCTAACTCTGAACTTTAAGGGGGCAGTTGTAGGTTCTTTAGGGTTTAGCTCTGATAGAGTTTGTAAAGTGTACAATTCCCTAAAGAAGGCTTGGGTTGGTGTGATGGGTTCAATTTCAATGGGTGGTGAGGAAAAGGTGAATGACTACCTTCATTACAAGGAGTGACCATGGATTAAGGCGCAACTTGAAGTGGTGGTAAAGCCCTCATTTACATATTCATTGGCATTAGGGTAAACCTGAGAAGGATTTAGGGATGGAGAGCACAATGCTGGAAAACTAAAGTTAAGTATGATATTGTTCTTTTTGCAAAAGCGTATTTCTTAGCTATTTTTCATACAGAGTAGGATCAAATTAAAATCTTTGAGGGTGACCCTTATTTCATGGGGCAAGCGAGGCTATACATGAAACTATGGCAAGCAAGGTTCAATCTGGTGGAGGAACTGCCTTCAATTATCCCCCTGTGGACCAAACTTCTTATTTGCCTTTGGAGCTTTGGAAGAAGGAGATTTTTAGAGATATTGGCAAGGCCATAGGGACCTTTGTTTTGGTATCTGATCTTACAAAGGGAAGGATATTTAATACTTATGCTAGGATTTATGTTATGTTGGATATATCTAGTCCTCACTCAAATTATATTAACATCCATATTGGGGAGGTGGTACAGGTTCATGCTCTTGACTATGAGGCGATCCCATTTAGGTGTAGATGCAATCATCTTTATGGTCGTCTAGCAAGGGATTTCCCCAAGAATACTGAGATGAAACAGGAGGAGCCCCATTAAGAGAAATGTGTGGAAGTGAGGGAGGAAGGTGGTTTTTGTGCAGTTATAAATAAGAAAAGATTGAAGGTTGGTGGTTAGAAGGGTAAGGAACATTTGGAAGTTCCTTTCAAAAATTAGTTTGATGTCTTAGGATTTGGGTCTAGTGAGATGGATGTGGATGTTATGGGGGGGATTACCCCTCTCATGAGCAGGTTGTTCAAGATGATTTGGTGTCATTTCCTTGTAGCAGGGGTGAGGCCTCAATAGAGATGTGCACTTAGGAATACTTTGGAACTCAAAAGGAAGAGGTTAGACCCTTGGAGGAGTCAATTCTAGTGATGGCTAGGGATGTAGTTGAGGATGATACAAAGGGAGGAAAGAGTTTTCAATATTGAGGGGGATGGGAGGAGAGGAACAAGAAGTAATCCCTTAGGGATTACATCAAGTGCCCCAAGGAAGCATCGAGGAGGAAAATAGCATGTGGTTAGAAGAAAATTGAAAAAGGACAAGTGAGATAAGGAAGGGGAGCATTTGGTGGAAGCGGAGGTTATGCAAACTATTGATTCACATTTCAATTTTTTCTCCAAATAAAGATTCTTTCTTGGAATGTGAGGGGCCTAGAGGCAAAACATAAGCAAAATGCTATGAAGCGTTTGATTAGATAGTATTGTCCTTATTTGATGTTGATTTAAGAATCCAAATTAAGTTTATAAGGAAGCTCAACAACTTGCAAGAGAATTTGGGAGGAAGCTTTGAGTTTAGCGGTTGCTACCAAGGGTAATTCTAGAAGATTGTTATATATGTGGGATCCTAGGAAGATAGAGGTTAAGGATGCAATGACAACCACAAGAATTTTGGAGATAAGAGGGTGTTTGCTTTCAAATGTGACTCCCTTTTAGGTAGTTAAATTTTATGCTCTAGCTAATATAAAAGAAAAGGTGGAGCAATGGAGGGCAATGGAGGTAATTTTAAAAAAAGGGAAGGAGATGTTTCAAATAGTTGGAGGGGATTTTAACGCTATTGCTTCATTGGAGGAAAATCATAGAAGCTCTAGAGTCCTAGACATGGAGAGTCGTTTATTCATTGATCAAATGGGCATGTTAGGTGTTAGAGATGTGGTTCTGAAAGGCTACTTGTTCACCTGGAGTAATAGGAGACTAAACTTAGACCATATCAAAGAAATATTGGATCATTTTTTAGTTGATGACTCTTGGGCAGTTGGAGGAATAGTGTTGCAATTAGATATTCTCTCGTACGGGATATGATCATTGGCTAATCTCTCTTGATGTCTTGAGTTGGATTAAACCAGGGAACAACCCTTTTTGGTTTCAACTTGCCTAGCTCAACCATGAGGGTTTCAAGGATTTGATCCTTATATGGTGGATGGACGCTTGAGATTTGAAACTATGATGTTTAAATTTTTTAAAAGATTGTAATATGTGAAAGAGAGGGTAAAAGAATGGAGTTGTCTAGTTTTTGAAAATATTGAGTGAGTACCAAGAGGTGGTATAGGCTCTTAAGTAGGTGATTGAGAGGATTCATTTGAAAGGTCTTTCTCGAGAACTCTTGACCTAGGAGATGGAGGTGGTGATGAAGGTGGAGGAATGAGAGTGAAAGGAGGGGGTGTTTTGAAAACAAAAGTCTAGAATCACCTAGCTATGGGAGGGGGATAGAAATACAAGAAATTTCCACCGGTTAACCATGGCTGGAAGGGAGTTTAATTTTATTAAGTCTCTAACCTGTGGAAGGGGGAAGGTCATAATGACGTGGTGAGAGATGTAGGGGGAAGCAATGAGGTACTTCTCTATATTTTTCAAAGGTTCCTCTAGATGATGAGGTACAACAAGAGATCTTGGAGACAATTCCTCCCTGTATCCCGACCAAGAAAAATGTATTCCTAGCCAGAGAGGTGTCTTTGGTGGAATTACAAAGGGTAGTCTTTGAGTTGAAAAAGGTAAAACTCTAGGACTGGACGATTTTCCAATTGAATTCTTTCAATTTATGTGGGAGGATTTGGAAGAGGAAATCCTACAAATATTTGAAGAGGTCAAAAGGACTAAATCTGTCTTAAGAGCTATGAACTATACTTTTATTGCTCTTATTCTGAAAAAGGATGGGGCCTCCTCATTGGATGAGTTTTGACCTATTTACCTCTATAATTGTATATATAATATTATTTATAAGGTGTTGAAAGAGCATTTGAAGGTGGTTTTACCAACCATTATATCTGAGGAATAGGGTGGATTTGTGCAAGGGAGACAAATCATGGACCAGATTATATTGACACAAGGAAGTTACTCACTTTGTGAGACTCAGTAAGGAAGGTAATATGTTTATTAAACTAGATATGTCCAAAACCTATGACCAAGTTTAATGGAGTTTTTTTATTAAGGTTCTACAAAAGTTTGGGTTCAAGGATAGGTGGATCAATTGGGTGGTAGCTTACTTTTCCAATCCTACTTACTTGGTCTTGATAAATGGTGTCCCATCAGAGCAATTTGGGGAAAGTAGAGGTCTGAGATAGGGAGACCCTTTGTCTCCTTGTTTGTTCATTATTTAGGCAAAATCTCTAAGTAGGACTATCCAAAAAACTAGGGAATCCTAGGAAATAAAAAGTTTTGCAATGTCCATGAGGGGCATGCCTCTAACGCATCTACAATTTGTGGATGGGGATAGCAAAGATCAAGGAGACAAAAGGCGTTCAAAATATGTTTAGATCTAAATGGGAGAACTGTAGATCAAGTTATCCAATTAGAGTGCATGAGAAGCTGAACTCAACTAACCTGGAAATCTACCATTTTCCCTTGAAAAAATCCTGCCCGCATCATCACACTATTGACAATTTGCAAATAGTGCATAAAGCCCAAAAACAAATATTGATTTAAGGGAATTACCCCCTTCCTTAAACTCTTTTAAAATTTTCCAAGCTAGTCCATTAGTAAGAAATCACGAGATATCATCACTTGAAAATCCAATTTGAGCTTCTAACAACAAGAGTACATAAGACGAATTCTATGAAGTCTCTCTCTCTATATATATAGAGAGAGAGAGAGAGAATGTGCATTAAAAACATATTATGCATTTTCCAAAGGATCCATAAAGGCTCTATGGCTAATATACTAAAGAATGAAAACAATTATCTAATTTAATATCGGAAAGGATGCTTGTTAATAGGTCTGCCAATAAAATTTTCCCAACCATAGAGGATATAAGAAAGTATATAACACAAAATTACAGAACTAGCAATTCAATTCTAATTCTTTAGCTATAAAAACATGAAAACATATCTAAGTTCTTGATTAATGCATATATTCACAAAATTTCATATTATATATACCTTGCATTTGCACAACTCTCAACTTCACAAGTTCAAAATTTCTCTTTGATTCAAGGTGGGATCAAATTGTATCCTAAATTTTATCATGTTGCTCTTATCACATAAGTTGTATATTTTAAAGTGAAGAAAATATCACAAAAGTTGTATATTTTAAAGTGAAGAAAAACTTTTTTGATGATTGAAAGGTGCTTAATTTCATTTTTATGATAGATATTTTATAATAGTCATATTATCACGAATATATTGAAAATAATATTTACTTCCATAAATTAATTGTTGTATTAATCTGAAAAGCATAGATCATCATAGTTATACACACTAAACTTGTAGATAGGCTATATTTCTAATCTATAACCATTTAGTTGGAAGACGGAATAAGTTGCTTTTAGTATGTGCGTTTCCTTTTCCTTAAAATGATCATGAGGTTCAACTCCTCGTAACTTATAAATTTCGTAAATTTTATAATTCATCATCTCAATGTTAAGGAACTTTTGGAACACGCTCTTAACCCATGTGAATTATTAGAATCAGTTTTTAAAAAATGGGAACAGGAATGTAGAAGACCTTGGCATTTCCTATTGATTTTGAGTTCATGGATCATGAAAGGGCTATACAATACAATAGAAGTACAAAGCACTATAGGCTTTAAATGGCCATGCATAACAAGGTGTAATGTTATTTAGACGGTCATGTCCTTATCAAAAGAAGCGGAATCCAAACTGTTGTGAACTTTTTAAACATCCCTACTATCAATTAGAGTATTCTGAATACTTTGTTTAAGGTCCCTGAGTTGCCACTGGGCAAGGCCCTTTAAAGATATACTCATTTGTTTATTGAAGACAAAAGTGTAAATTGGTTTTTCAAACAAGTATAGCAAGTCTCTGGCTAGTGTCTTTGTAATCAAAAGACTTTTCAGATCTTGCAAGTGTCCTTACTCCTCCAATATATACTCCAATTTCTCTGGGGTTTTCTGCCACAACATAATTGATTAAAAAGAAACCTCATACAATCATAAACTATATAGCTTCTTGAAAGGAGATTTAATAATTGTTGAACAGAGACATAGCATAGAAAATGACCTATACATTTGCCAGAATACACAATGCCTACCAGCAGATGGCTTTCTTTTTCTTCAACTTAAAAACTGCATTTCAGATCAGATGGTCCAAACTCTATATCCATCCTTCGGAGATGTCTTCTCTTCTTCCCAATTTCCCCAGTGAGTTCCACCAAAAACCAATTGCTTGATCCCTATGTAACTGTACAAATAAATCAGAGGAAAATCAACTGATATACAATCATTGCAATCATTGCCTGCTAAACTAGATATAAAGATCAAAAGCATTGCTATATTACAGGATGTCAATTAGAGTGAAAGTCTATAATACTTCTCATTATGAATACACAACATCCTGATAGCAAAGAAACATTTTTTATCTTCTATTTTTGGTGACAACCCAAATGTGAAATCTTAAAATTTAGCAAAACGCATGTTGTGTGGCATAAAATCAGTGCCAAGGCTGAAATGGCATTCAAAAGGAATGAACAAAAGAAAATGGGAGCAAAGATGAACGGTATTTTCACCCTTCAATTCTTTTGCCTTTGCCAGGAAAATCGAACTCCAAAAACTCATGGACCTGTTACTATGCATATGCCCCCTCATCATTAATTTTTATCCTGCCACTATGTTGCACTTATTTTTCACGGATAAAATTTATTGCATTCAAAGTTTTACTCTTGCACTGCCAGCATAAAACATGACCTGTGGATCTCTATGCATCTGGGATTCCTTGCCAACTGATAAAGGCGAAGGGAAATGTATTAAAAGATCTTAACAAGCATGAGAGTCTGCAGCTAGAAACCGTTTAACAAAGCATCTAGCAATGCTTTCACTAGAAAATTGGATTTTAAAAAAAACTTTACATACAAGATATGAACCATACAGGTCTTCACTTGTAAGATTTACTTAAGGTTGAAATAATACACAAAGTAAACCAAAGAAAATGCTTACTCTGAGCTCAAAGATTTAAGAGCATTAATCAACACATCCAATACCAGTTGATCAGAGTTTCCTATATCCACCCTGTGCACAAATATGCAGCATAACTCCACAAATGGGCATCTATGACTGGTCTTTTCACCAAGATAAAAAAAAATAACGAACTAGAAAATAAATGTAGCATTCAGATCATCTGATCACCAAACTAACAATCAGTATTAACAAGACAATATTGGCATGAGAAATAAATTTCTGACCAAACCCTTGCCAAGTTATCCTGAATCTCTATATCTCCAATATTTTCGAAGGCAACTCCATCAAATGCAACTTTAGTTGCTTGAGCACAGTCATAAGTTGGCTGCTTATCTATTGGCAATTTTGTCAACTGCAAAAAGAAATGTTCCATAATTAAGACAAACTGGTAAGTGTGTAAAGAACATTTCTATAATGCATTCCACCTGAACACAAAATATAGTAATCATCTTCTGCATATTGAAATCAGTGTTCATGAACAAGATCCTTAAGTAAAAACACATTAATTTTGTTGTGGGTAGAATTTTATCACTCACACAGTTAAAGAGAATAGTCCCTTCATGGGTGTTTGTTGTGGGTAGAATTTTATCACTCACACAGTTAAAGAGAATAGTCCCTTCATGGGTGTTTGTTTTATATATAAATTGCAAAAGCATTTTAAATACTATACAATAGGAGCATGTATATATTATTCAAAAGACTTGTGACGTTAATAAAATAAATATCAAACAAACAGTAAGACTTCATCTTTTATATTATTTTTGTTGTACTACAAACATTATCTACTGGATAGTAAAAATAAACTTTCCAATTAATAAAAGAAATCTCAAAGTTCAAGGTATTGTTGAGTGAGGATAAGGTGGAGCAATCATATGAGCATGACCAGAGTTCATATCGCCATGTGACGGCACTGCCATGACAATGCAGCCTGTGATAATACAGTTTCTTGCAATACCACAATAATATGGTTCATTGGAACTACCACTTTAATTTGGTCATGACCCCATATAACCAATTATAAAATAAATATCGAAGTAAATTGTCTTAATCATAAAGACAGTAATTAAATTATATTGTTTATTATCCCCTTGTTGTAAGCATATAGAAATAAACAAAATGAAAGATCTTAAGAAGTGATAAGGGTCCCATAAAATTCCTGCCACTAATCCTTGAAATATAGAGCTAACCAATCCAAAGACACATTATCTTTAGTAGACACAATTGACAAAATAGCAAAGTCTCCAATTGAGAAATTTTAAAGTTTTGATCGTAAGTAGTAAAATCTTAAACAAAATTCAAACCCCTTAAATAACTTAATATTTGCATTTAGATTAGCTCCAATAGCAGTTTGGACATAACTGTCATGATAAACTAATGATAAAGTCTTAATCACTTAATTTTTTAGGCCAACAAAATAATATTTATTTTGGGCATAATATCATGTTTAATTTTAGCATAGGCCCATAGGAATTAAGCCTTAATGTTAATACTTACGGGATCCACATGATTGTAAGCTTTAAGACAGCTTACATTGAACTTCCCCTTTGTCTTTGCTAAATTGTTCAATGGACAAGCCCAACCTTTATCCTGCTTTGCTGGATCTGATCAGGAATTTCTCCAGTACATCCACAGTTGCTATTTTGATCTGCTACAGTAATTGTCTTTCTGTGTCTAAATGAGCGTACAATATCGTGGAATACTCAGTATGGTCCATAAATTACACAAGTCCAAGATTTACCATACTCTGCTCAACAATCAATATGTTTTGTTGAATATGAAATTCAGAATACTGGTCACATCCCTATTTTCTCTTTTCAGAGAAGATTGACTAACACTCAATTATTTACCCCACTCGTTCACCCTATCTCCACCACAGGAAGCAATAAGCATTTATTTGAGGCTACAGATTTCCTGAATGATAATGAGATGTGTCATCCTTGTGTGCATACAAAACTAGATACTAAGGCTTTGGCACCGTCTTCTTCTTGCATGTGACAGGATAGAAATATGGCTCACTGGCACCAAGTACTGGCCACTCCAAGCCCAAGAGGTGCAGGCCGATGCAGCTTACCTATTTCTTGACTTCTTCTATAGGATCCTTGGCCATGGTTGTTATGAGAGTTTTGAGGGGTCAGACTCAATGCCCTCCAAAGATTATCTGAGCAGGCCCCCTTAATCCTAACCATTCTCCTGAGAACGTCATTGAATCATTTGTTGGCTCTTTTGGTATGATTAGTAATGATGATGGCTCTTTTTCTACTTACATTACAATACTAGTTAGAGTTGCTGCTTGGATCCACCTCAGCTCTTCTTCATTGGTTGTTGGTTCCCTCACTTCTACATTATTGACAACATATTTAAGATACCATAGTTACAAAACTTGACCAGTTTTTCAAAAACTCGCCGAGTCCATGCCATGTCAGCCCTCCCAGGTTTTTTTGACTTGGCTTGGTGAGTTTTTCTGGACTCGCTGAGTTTTTTTTTTTACTCGCAAGTCTTTTTGGATTCGCAAGTTCTTTTTAAACTCACGAGTCCGAGAAAAAAACTCGGCTGCAGCGGCAAAAATACAGAAAAACGGCATCAAATTTTTTTTTCTAAATTGGCCTCATTTTTGCTGTTTCCACTTGCAGAGAGAGCAGAGAGAAGGTGAAATCAGACCCAAAAAACACTCATTTGCATCCTAAACCCAAATTTTTCCTAGTTTTCAAGAATCTAACAGCCACCCAGCAGTTACATTTGAGGTAAAAAAACAAGAACCAAAAGGAAGGCTAATGCCACAAGGCCCACCTGATTACAAAGGACCAAAGACGAAAGGAAAAGAAAAATTAGTCAGCAGAGTACAGGGATAAGGTCAAAGAAGATCAACAATGGAAGTTGAGACCAAAAGGGTAGACAACATTAAGAGGAATCTAAACCAATCTTGTATGGAGTTCCATGGCAATATGTCCCACCCCATGCAAAGTGTAACACCTTCAATAATCAAGAGCAAAATTTCTTTGCACTTCCCTGTAATATACATTCTCTAGAACATTCATCTAACCACTGGGCCTAGGAACAAACAAATGCTTCCAAAATCCTAACCAACACAGGAAACATTCACCATGTTTGAGGCAACTCAAAGGCATCAAGAATTAGACACGAAAGATTGGAACAGTACAGTGCTTGGGCCCTCTCACAATCCCAGTGAGATTTATAAGACACATAAAATAGCAAGAGGCCATTTGAAGAAGCACAAAATGTCCTTGAGGTTTCTTTCTAAGGAAGACAAGTTGACTAATAATTGTGATATGTAGTTATACCCTTTGAAGGATAATATACTATCCATACTCTGCCAGAGAATAGCATCAACCATATTCAGTGTTGGTTTGAGCATTGCACCTGTGTATGGCCACAAAACCAGAATGGGAGATAACATGACTTGAAGGATTTTCTAACAGTAGCCACTAGCCCATATATAACCATTCGTCTATGGGAGGCATCCCCTAGTACAGCCACAATCTGAGAACCATGGAAATTAGAAGGGATATGTACCAGCCTTATGTACTCTCTCTGGACTCTGACTCAATATGAAATATTAGCAAACACTACATATTCATCAGGAGGAAATAATTACAAATAAACAGCACGTTAAATGACAACAAAAGGACTTGTAGATGCTCCAAGACTGAATCTAACAACCACCCAGCAGTTACATTGATGTGTGTTTTGTCACTTTCATGTGTAGTTTAAGGTTGTATCGCTTACAGTATTAATTTTGGATTTGTATAATGTTAATTAATTGTGATATGCTGAGCCCAAGTCCGAATCAAAAATAGGCCTTGCCAGGTCTGCACCGAGTCTGAGTTTTGCTACTATGTTTAAGATTACCCATTTCTAGGTCCACCCCACAATGCAGATATCTGGTGTTGTATAGTAGTTTTGCTTTAGTTTTGTTTTGTTTAGTTTATCTTGTTACTACCTTCTACTTGCTACAGTGCATTGTAACAGTTTATTACAGTGAATCCCATTAGCCTACTATTACCATTCAAAGACAAAACATTGAACGTAAGAAGAAATTTCATCTTTGCTTAGAACTAGCAACGATGAACAGGATTCTAGTTTACAAGTTCTAATCACTTCTCACATCTTTTTTTACATTTAATCACTTTCTAGACTCTGAAACTTGTCAGCATCACATTGAACGTAAAAGAATACCTTAACTATCACATACAAATCTTGAACATGTGCACATTTTGCATCTAAAAATTTCGATCAAGTGATTGTGAATACATTTTTCTCAAATGCTACCTTTTCCAAATTTGGTTTTTAAGTTTTTATGTTTCTTTGTTTTTTTCTTGAAGCTGAAGAATTAGTTCTGCTATTTGAATTTGTCATTTGGATGGTAACAACATTAGTAACACCAAGTGCATGCAGGCTTGGTGAGGAGGCAACACCACAAGCATTGATGCATTCATAAGTCACCTTGAGCTAGCATCATGTACATAGAATTTTTTGTATGTGTGTAGTCATCACATGGTGTTGTTGCATGTATAGAAGTGAGAACATATGTTTGTAATAATTGGGTATGTAGAATATAATATAAGGGCATTTTTATTTATTTCTCATGTAGATGGGTGTCCAGTAGTTATGTAGTCAGGCATAGACCAACTACGTATCGATAACCCATTGTCATTAACATTTGCCTCATTCTAGTCTCTTTGGGTATCGTATCATCATGAGATCATTTATTATGTGTGAAATATCACTATAGTATTTTGTTGATCCTCTCTTACTGTTTGTTCACAAGGGATTGATCGATTGTGCATGTAGCTTTCTTTCAACAATAATGACATACTACTATTTTGTGTTGTGAGCTACATTATGGTTTGTTGATGTATTTACTTTATATTGTATGTTCAGTTTTGTTACATTATTCTCTGAATTACGTGATTCGAATCCTCCCTAAAATATACTACATATTGGTGTTGTTGCCAATACTAAAGGGGGTTGGTGACATGAGCAAATGAGCAACACTCTATAGAGCCTTAAAGGATGAATACAACGATAAAAGTGAAAAAAGTGCATCTACAAGTCTAAGCTTATTTTGTGATGAACAATGAATGCGGTACTAACGATGATGCACACATGGTAGAAGCGCTACTAAGTTAAAGCAAATCATGAAAGCCCCTTCCTCATTTGGAAAGAAGTGTAGAAGGTGGACTTTCTACAATGCCCCCTTGTGTCAAGGAAATAGAGGGTGTGCAAATACCTCTGCCCATTATGTTCGAATAGAGACACCAAAACAAGTGATGACATTGTCCCAACTGCCAAACTTGGCAGAAGAAATTTCATCAAGAGAGTTCGATCACATGTAGCTCTCTCAACACAATAGAAGTCCTCGCTAAAAAAAAAAAAATTATTTTTTGGACGAGGTGAGAAGAGCACTTCAAGCGAACCAGCCTTGGTTGGAGACACTATTGCTAATGACAAAAGAGCAAGAAATTAATATGGTGCGTCTCAATGTTGTGTTTAATTATATCCTACATAATGACATGGTGAGAGACAATAGTGTGTGGTAAAAGACTGCGCAAGAGATTCAAACACAATAGCAAGTGCTATGACATGCATCCGATGGCACACCCAACAGGAATTTGGCTCAATAGCATCTACAAAGCAGTGTGTTTAGTGGTGCATGGAGTAGTAGTCAACCAAAGCCAACACAAGTCTATACATGATGATGATCTGAGAGCATTACTGTTATTCTGGAGAAACACACAAAAATCATCAACAACACACACGAGTCAGGAAAATCGAAGAATAGCATCCAGACACCAATCATGTTGAGTTGGACATAGGGAACTTCATTTTTGCGGAATCGAAACTTGCAGATCTCAGGGTGAGCAATTCACCTAGTACAAGTGGCACAAGAACCTAGTCAGCAATGGTTGCTTCAAGTGACAAATGGAGATGGCAAGGACCCGATCCACCATTATAGAACATGCATCATCATCTAGCACACGAATGAGCAAGACAAGGATGCAATGTGGATACATGCATTCAACATGATGCTTTGGGCCATCCGATTGACTAATTCACGGAACTGCCAATGCTGCACACCACACAGGCCAAGCTCAAAGACTTGTTCAAGGCGGAGCTTCATCTGCTACATGATGATAAAATTGTCATAAAGACCTACTAAACAAAGCAAGGCAAGATAGGAAATGCCAGGTTTTAAGAGCGTTTCCTTGGAGAGCTATTGGTTAAACAAGAGAAAGAACCAACAAACAACTTGAAAAGGCAATGGTTTATGAAGGAACTTCTACCATGATTCTGGAAGATTATTAGAGTTGCACCACCAATGACTTATCAAGAGGCTATTGACAAAGCCTTTAATTTAGAAAGTGACAAGGTCGTGGGTGGTGGACAAAGTTGATTGATGAGCAAATCCAACATTGACAGCAAAGGACACAAAATTTAGTATCCTTGGTCCTTGAAATTACTTACTCTATCACCACATGATCCCAAACACACACAAAACTCATTAGACGAGTCTTGAAAGCTCTCTCCTTGACTAACTAAATCAAGAATCTATCCACTATTTTTAGCTTCTTCTAGCATAATAGTACCGGCCTCAATTATTTGCTATCCCTTTCCTATATACAAAGACTAAGCTCTTAGGAGTTACTACGAGTTTCCATTGGATGTCTTGAATGTGCAACAACACCTCTTGAAGACATACAAATGTTTTCTCACATTGTGTGGACGTTTCCTATTCAATTATAGTGGTATGGAGATGGGGTTTTGCTTTCACTATCATTATTCATAGAGGAATCAGGTTTTGGAACTAGAATATTGGATTTTCCTACATAATACCATATTCTTCCTTGACTCTTCAACAGTAACTAAATCTCCTACTTGATGGACATTGTCAAATGTGTGTGTAATTTCTTTTCTTCATTTTAATTACTCTATCTCAGTGTCAAACTGGGTACCTGCCACAGGATATTCTGAAGGACATTTTGCTGCTAAAAACTGTTTTGTAGCATTGTTATATTCTCAATTCTCCATCTGTTGTCCCATGACTTGGCATTTCTATGAATTTTATCTGCAGGACCATCAGTGTGACAATAAATGACCTTTTTCTGTTTAATGAGAGAAGAAATTGAGTTCACTAGGTCATTAAAACCTTACTTAAGAGCTTAGATTTGTATAACTTAAGACAAAAACAATTTTCTATAATAATCGAAGCCTTATCAACCAGGCATACAATCTAGTTGCCCACAACAGAACAAAGCATATTGAAATTCATTGCCATTACATTCAAAAGCTGATTCAAAAGGGCATTGTTTCTACAAGGTTTTGTAGATAAGACAAGTTAATCTATTAATGTCCACATATGGCCAAAGTAGGCCAACGGGATGCATTGAAAAGAGTTGATACAATGCAGAGTAACAAAAAAGTACTACAAAGATAGGCTAAACTAGAGTAAAGAATCTAGTGTAAAATACACAAAAGTGGAACAATTGTATGGCATAAAATTACAGCCTCGAGGATTACCAAAAATGGATAGACCCAAACATGCTAAAAGTGATGATGAACAGAGAGCCAAAAGTCAAGGTAAAAACAAAGATAGAAAGCTCCAGTGGATCCAAGCACCAACACTAATTTGTAGTGTGATGTAAAATAGAAGCACAGTCAGCATCACCAACCATCCCAAAAGGGCCACCACAAGATATAATGATGCTCCTTGAAGAAATGGCCAGGACTAAGAGGGCATGGTTGGATAATCCTGGGAAGACATGAAGTTTGACCCCTTGTAGGTAGTAGTTCTGACTTGAGCATGATTGCATGCATACAAATGATTAGTATGCACATATTTTAATTGTATGTAGTTTTATTCTGTGTTCGTAAATAATCATGTTACATGAATTGTACACAATATGTTTGGTGTTATGTGCACAAAATGTTCGGTGTTTTGCACGCTTGAAATGATTTGTTATGTATAGGGTAGTTGTAGTTAGTAGACATGTAAAAGGATGGTTGTGTAATTGCAAAACTACCTGCCCTAACCAGTTTTGTTATTTATAGAACCCCTACATTCATTGTTGAGGATATATCAGGTATAGTTAAGTAACTTGATAGTATCAGGTATAGTTGAGTATCTTGATAGTTAGTGTATAGTTTGCATCTCATGTACATGTGTTGTACTGAATTGTGCACACATCAATGGAAGTAAATTGTTAGGATCAAAAAAATAGATTTTTGGGCATTTTTTATCATAAAACCATGCCAAAAAAGGGTCACATGCCTAGATCATTTGTCCCCTCTTGAATAGCAATGGTCCCCATTGCATCAACTTTTGACATCAGGTGCATAAAAAGTTTCTTTATCTGATTTTTTGTGAGCCATTCCCCTTGGTGACCATGTTGTCCTCCCTTGACCAATCTGTACATTTGAGCAGACTGCCTTCTAGTGGTCCTGGTCTATGTGTCAACAATCTAATCCTCCTCCACTAGTGCTAAACAGTATGGATTGAGTTCTTTAATGTCCAATTGTTTTGTTACTATGTAAGTGTCCAACAGAGGTGGATGATAGGGCCTTGTTGGTCACGAATCCGCCATGAGGAAAGGATTTGTTGCTTTTGCGCCCTAGGACCCGCAAACCAACATTGAAAGGCCGGAAGGAAGGAATGCCTTCCGTGCCAATCTCCGGAGAAGGCCGGCTTCCTGTGGGGTTTTGAGGTTCAAGATAAGAGTGCAGGGAAAGAGATAAAAATGCAGAAAGGGATTCCAAATTAGATTGGAGTTGGGTGGGGGGAACTAACAGTACGGCAACGCATCAATCACCACTACTAACACCAATATAACCATAACACACCACTATGGATGCTGTCACCAATCAGTAGAACAGAATCCGGTATATGTTTTGTGTTAAGAGCCAGAAGCACAGCTACAATGGTTCCCTAACAGACATTCCCTCCAAGGAACTAACAGTACGGCAACGCATCAATCACCACTACTAACAACACTATAACACAAAACATAACCAGAAAACTGCCACTAATCGTTTGCCCTATGTATCCTTTAATTTATGCACCTTAGGAATACCTGACCACCAAATGCTGAAGTGAATCAACAAGCCATGACACAGGAAAACGTAAGGCAGAAATGTCAAGGAGAGGCAGCATACAAAATAAAAACAGTATAACAGCACCAAGTGTATGTATTATATTAAAAGGCAGAAGCACAGCTACAATGGTTCCCTAACAGACATTCCCCTTCCACCACTTTACAATGAAAACGTGGTGGCTATTTATAGCTTTGAGAACCCCCCGATTACATTTATGGGCACAAAGTCCCGAGTCAAACATTAGCTGACAAAAGCAGCCGCGGAACTGGCGATGCTGACCTTTGTCGGGCTGGACTGTACTCGCGGCATGGTCTCCCTGAAGGCTGTACAGATACGTGGCAGCGCGTTGGGTAGAACTTCTCATCGGCAGGAATGCGGGTAGCTGAAGCAGGTAGAACCTCCAATCAGCTTTAAAGGCGGTAGGCTGGCATAAGTAGTGCATCCCATGCTTGTCCTTGTGCTCGACACGTCTCGGCTCGGATCCCAAAGTTGGACACTTGTCGGATGATGCTTGCTTGACACGTGTCTGCCTTGAAAGGCGGTTTATCCAACTTCGCCCGGGATCGGAGCGGCCGTCGGGTTGCGCGGGTGAAAAGCAGCGCGATCGGGAAGGCCTTTCATGCCTTGGGTACTTTTATGAGTTTGTTCCCCTACTGCGCACACTGTCAAAGGGCGCACTCCGACTTGGCTGCGAAGTCGGGTTGCGCACAGGTGAAAGCTGATTCCTACTGCCGTACGGACTTCGCCCTGGAAAGGGGCGCACTCCGACTTCGCTGCGAAGTCGGGTTGCGCCCCAGCACTTAGTCATTTTTCCTGCCAGCCTGCTTACCAAGTGCGCCCAGAAAGCAGGGCGCACTCCGACTTCGCTGCGAAGTCGGATTGCGCCCTGAACACTTGTTCTTCTGGTTGATTCTGTCACACTGCGCACTTTGCACTCCTGCTGCGCTCCAACTGGAGGGCGCACTCCGACTTCGCTGCGAAGTCGGATTGCGCCCTGACACTTAGCCATTTTTCAGGGCAACTGCTGTCATTTTTGAGATTTGACTGAGGGGCTCAAGAGAAAGAGGGAAGAATGAGAATGTAGGGAAGAGAGAGAAAGGGGGAGAAGAGGAAGGGGAAAGAGAGGGAGAGGGAAAGGGAAGAGCGGCTCTCTTACAAAAATTGAAAACATTGCACCCCGTGCAAAATGTGACAACATTTCTGGTGGCTCGCGGGGTGTCGAGCTTGCCTCGGCGCAAAAAATCCATGCCTTCATCCATTGGGTGCGAGAGGAACTTACTTCCCACGCCTTCGCTGCTCTGGCTGTTCCCCTCGCGGCAACTGTTCTTCAGATCCACTTCCGGCGGTTGCCTCCTCGGATTCGCCTTCCGAATGCTCTCCGGCGTCGGCTACGCCTCGCAGATGCGCTTGTATGCGGCCTGGGCTTGGACCCAGGCTTCTGCTTCGAAGGGTCGGCGGTCAGCAACTTCTTCTAACGCTGCGTGGAATGCAGCGACCGTGTGCAAGTCGATGGTGAGGTATCTCTTTCCCAGCTCCTGGAAGTAGGAGCTGATCTTGCGACACTTGGACACCATCTGGGTGACTTGACTTTCTTGAATTGGCTCGGTCCAGCTATCGATTTCAGCTGTATGTCTGCCTCAAAGGACAGCCAATTCTCTTTCACCTGCTCATGGGTGAGAAACTCACCATTCTCAACATAGCCCGGGCACCCTAGTTCAGAGAGAGCGTGAAGGGGAGCCATACAAATGTCTCTTTCATGTTCGAATGCATCCAACATTCGTTTGGCAACTCTCACCTCTTCTGTTTTCTTAAAATACTTATGCAAGGTTACCCTTGCATCTGCCCATTCTGCGGCGAATGAGGACATGGGGGAGAATTGGAGGCCATCGCGCTCGTGTTCTTGAAGTTTTATCGCCAGGTCCAGCCATTGCTTCACTTGGTGTTCGGCCTCCTCTACCACAGGCTTTCCACAGGCAGAAACTTCTTGGATCCTGGATGCGAAATCCAGGACCGACATGGCTTTATTCATGTGGGGCTTGCATCCCCGCAGCAGATCAGCCCGCATCTCCTTAACTTTGCTCTTTGAAAAGACCGTCGCTTGAGATGCTTTCTCTGCAGATTGCAACTGCGCCTGCTTCAAAGACTCCTGGAGCTGAGAAATCTGCTCCAGGGCTGCTGCTTTTCCGTTGCGGCTTCTTGTTGAGAAGCGGCCAGCTGGGCTTTTAATTCATCTATTTCTCGCTGCGCCGATTCCAGCTGCTCAGTGGACCTAGACAGGTCCTCTTCAAGCTGTCTTGTTTTGTCCTGCAACCGGAAAAGCTCTTCCTGTTCCTCCAGATTTTTGACAAGGAGATTATCCGCTTTACGAAGGATTCCATGAATCTCGTATTGCTTGTTGATATCGTCAAAGCTCTTCTCCTTTGTCTGGAGCTCGTAGTCCGCCCTGGTCATTTCCTGGAGAGGCTTCTTCACTTTTGGAGTTATCTTTTATGTCGTGAGCACTCTCCTCTCGAAGTCAAACTTGGTGCGCTTTACCGGGGCGGCAATCTCCTCAGGTCTCCTCCGCTTCAAGTTTTGGAGAAAAGAGATAGGATATTCTACGGCTCTTGCTGCCAGAGGCAAATCGTCCGTGTTCTGGAGATCGTCCATGAAGTCCGGTTCCCCCAGCCTAGGGTTCTGCTGTGACATCTCTCCTGCGAACAGGGAAATAGGAGAAACCGGAAGGACTTTGGAAGGAGCGGCCGCTTTTGAGGGCGACCGGGGAGCGGAGAGCGGAGCGGTTGATGCTGGAAGGGTTTCAAGCGGCTGAGGCGATGGATGCAACGGTGAACGCGCAGCTTCGGCACTAACCACGGGTGAAGGGTTTGGGGTTTGACTCAGGGATAGGGAGGCGTTGGGGTCCTGAGCAAACTGGTCGAAAGAATGGTGGCCGCTAGAAGGTTGTGGAGATGGGGAGGAAGATGCGGCCACGGCTTGCTCGGATTGAGCGGGAGATGGAGTCGGAGTAGGGCCAGATGGGATCCGAGGGGAGCGGGGCGGCGGACGTACCTGCGGGCTCCGCCTGAGCCGATGTTGGATGAATGTCTGCGGTTTTGGTTCCGGCGGCTGGCTCAGGACTATCCAGAGAAACAACCTCTGGAGCGGCTGGACGCGGCTGCGGCTCTGCGACTGACTGCTGCACCGTCAGGCTAGGTCGCCTGACCCTATCAACTCTCTTCCTCTTTTTCTCTTCTGGAGCAATGGCTGGTTTGGAAGAAGGAGATGAAGTAGGTGCAGCGGGCGTTGATGTTCCCACGGTAAACTTGTACCGGGGTTTGACTTGCAGAAGATCTGCCGCGGCCGGTCCGCTCGCTGGCGGTCTTGGCGTCTTTTGTGCCTGAGGAGTCACCTCGGGCGTTGACTTGGCTGATTTTTGCGCCTTTTCGGGCACCACCTTGGAAGCAACAGGCTGCATTGGGTCCACTTGGATATCTGCTGGGCCCGCGCTGGCAGTTGTAAAAGTGTACAACTGTTGGGAGGAAGACCCCCCTTTATAACCCTCGAAGGGACCTCGGGGAACGTAATCTCGGAATGCGAAAGGCCGCCAGCTGCCAATGTGCTGGTCATATAGAGCTGAAAAATCATCATCAACGGCCAGATTCCTTCTGATGGATTTATCGTGCTGCGTGCGGCACCTCATCTTCCAGCATTCAACAACTTTTTCTTTTGGCCAGTTAAGGCCTGCCAGTTTGGTGATGAGTTTCTTAAATCCCGGAGAAGTGAACTTGTGGTCCGGGTTTCGCTCGGGGTCATATGCTACCTCCTCGCAGTAAAACTCCTGCCACGGAGGCCATGCTTCCATCAAGTCAATCTCCCAGTCGAGGTCAACATGGACCACATCGCATCTGTCTTCGATTATATCCACCCGAGGGCAGATATGTGCAAACTTTCCCCTTATCCCGTATGGGTCGTACTTCCAGCGCTGCGGCAGCAGAATCAGGCCAATGTCATAGAGCTCCCGCTCGAGATAGACATGCTGTCCTATCTCTGATATTTCGACGTTCGCCCAGGAAAGAGGATATTGAAAGATATGGCCCTTTTTCTTTCCCTGGCCGAACTCCTCTTCAACGTAATCCATCTGCCGCGCAACCTCCATCCCAAAGCGATGATCCGTGCACCAGTAGGGCAGCAGATGAGGCTTGCCCTTGAATCCGTAGATTCTAACCACGATCCCTTGCGTCAGTCTAAAAACGTCCCCGAGCTTGTGATTCAACACATAGTTTGTCATTTCCTGCGGGGGGCGAGGGATCTCACCATCGTTGAAGACTGACATGACCAAGCCCAGAAAGTTGAAGTTGAACTTGTAATAAGACCCTTTCCGGTATAGGTCATCCGTCCATTCATAGACGGGTTGTGGCTCTCCCTTCTCATTTACCTTCTTCAGGTTAGGGATCGGCATACGGGAGTGCAAGTGATACAAACATAGCCAAGCCAAGAAGGAGCCGAATCGAAATTCGGTTGATTGCTTTCACGTAGCTTCACCGAGTCGGAGTGAATGGCGTATGCAAGCCAGTCCGCCCGATCGAAGAAGATCGGGCGCTTCCCACTTTTCTGCGTCTTTGGTTCATAAGATTCTCCGCATAGGAGACATTCTGCCAGCGCTAGCTGGTACGGCCGTACCAGCTCGTCGGAGTCGCAGCCGAGGACCCACGCCGGGATGGTGTATATGTATTTATTTTGAAACTTCTCCAAGGGCATGGGGCCGGTTGGCCATTGTCCGGCTGCGAGCGGGGCGTTCAACTCTGAGTTGAGGAAATCCCTCATCTTTTTTGTATGCGTAAAGCGCCCCGCTTGCTCGCCAAGATTTATCCTTTTAACAATCGCGCTGGAGTCATATTGCAACCCTGGGGCGAAGGCCGGCTGGACGGTCTCTCTGCGGAGTGCGAACAAGGGTTTTCCACTGCAGTTGCAAATTTGTCGGGTAGCTGTCCTGTAATGTCTGACAATGATGTCGACCAGCTCCGGGCATAGGTGGACAGGAGAGCACAAGAACCGATGAAGGTTCGACTTGTACGCAGCCCCGAAATGGTGAGAGGGCGAAACTTTATCAGCCCAATTTTCCACATTTATCCGCGAGTTTAGTAAGGCTCATGGAAAACGAGCCGTCCTTGTACCCGGACAGGTAATTAACCGGTGGTGGTGGGGCTTGCCCACGCTGTACTTTCTTTGTCCGGGATTTTGACTTTTGATCTCGCGGCGTCTCACTCTTGAAAACATTTGACTGCGGGGAATCTCCACTTTCGCGCCCTTTGCTGGATTGCACTGGCATTGGCAACTTTCCTTTGTCCATTCCTTTGAAACAACAATAATTATGACCTCTGGACGTCTGCAGAAGATTTCGCAGTCACAGGAATAATTTGCACGATTTGGCATGTCTGGGTGCACCAGACCTCCTTTTAATGATAATGACAGCGTCATTAATGGTGCGCAGGAGGGGGTAGGTCGGCCGGCTAGTGAAGAAGTTATGTTTTTTGGTGTCTGCGCAGGAGAACGTCTTGAAAGATGTACCCTGGTTACCGCGCCATGCCTCCTTGATTGCGTTTTCCTTGAAGGTTGCGCAATCATTAAATTTGACTTTGAACGCTGCGCCATGGCTGACGTCACTGCCACAATCCGGGCACACTGCTCAAGGCAAAACCCTTTTGGTTCGGAAACCCAACCTTCACAGCCGTTGCGCGCCCTGGGCCCACACTTGGAGTATTAATTTTTTTATTTTTATTTTTATAAACCATCCAAGTTGCGCCCAGGAAACAGGGCGCAATCGGACTTCGCCCCAAAATTGGGCGCAGTCCGATCGCTTATCGGACTTCGCCCCAAAATGGGGCGCGGTCCGAACCGACACTTGCTTCTTTTCTGTTGCTGCATTCACTTCCCACGCCCCTTGGATGGGCGCAGCTCGAACTCCCCAAACCGGGCGCAGTCCGAACTTACACCTAGTCCCTTCTGCCTTTGCTCTTTTCTTTGGTGAACCACCCGAGCTGCGCCCGGAAAACGGGGCGCATCTCATACTTCGCGCGAAACCTGGGCTCGCCCAAACTTCGCGCGCGAAGTCAGACTTCGCCTTGAAAGTCAGCGCAGTCCGAACAATTAACTCCCTTTTGATGCTCCTTCTCCAACTGCGCCCTTTGGGTGGTGCGCAGCCCGACTTCGCTGCGAAGTCGGGTTGCGCACCCGGACTTAGCAGATTTTTACTGTTTTCTTGGGCAGTCTCCTTTTACGAACTTCGCTCTTTTTCAGGGGCGACCCCTGATTTCGCCGCGAAGTCAGAGCTTTCTCCTTCTGTCCGACTTGGGCTTATTTAAACTGGAAAAACTGAAAGCTGAAAACTGTACATACTGAAATTTAAAAAAGCATAAGGGAAATATGTTACAAGGAAGGGCCCGTTAGGACACCTTCAACAGCGATATATTTTCAAATGGAACCCGTTAACGGGAATAGGCAGGAGCTGACCCTCCATATCCCGAAGTATGTAAGCGTTGAGCTGGTTCACCCGGGCGATCTGATAAGGGCCCTCCCAGAGGGCATCGAATTTTCCGTGGTTGCCCGGCTTCGCCTTTAATGAGTCCCACTTCAGCACCAGGTCCCCGATTTCAAAAACTCGGGCAGTGGTGCCTTTCGCAAACCAGCCTTGAGTGGATTCAACATGCTTGGTGAAGGCCTGGTATGCTTTTTCCCTGTCTTCCTCCAACTGCAGGAGTTGGCACAGTCTGTCATCCACCGGATCTCCGCTGCTTCTCTCTTCGTCCAACATCCAGAGAGCGGGGATTTCAATGTGAGATGGCATGACAGCCTCTTTGCCATAGACGAGCGCATAGGGGGACGTTTTAATGGACGTCTTGAACGAAACTCTGTCCGCCCACAGCGCCCGGTTCAGAAGTGAATGCCAAGTCCGCTTGTTCCTTTCAATGGTCCTTCTGATGATCTTCGGGAGGTTCTTGTTAGTAGACTCAGCAAGGCCATTCCCCTGCGGGTAGTAATTAGAAGACATTTTGTGATAAATGCCAAGTTTGCCAGTGTACTCCGTGAGTACAGCGCCTGCGAACCCCGGACCATTGTCCGTTACAATTGACTCTGGAACCCCGAAGCGGGTAATCAGGCTTTCAAGGAACCCGATGACCGTTTCTTGGTCCGCGTTTTTGGTTGGGATCGCCTCTCCCACCGTGTGAAGTAATCGGTGGGCTGTAAGAATAAACTTGTGTCCGGCAGAGGAATTAGGCGAAATCACCCCAATGAAGTCTAGACCCCATTGTTGGAACGGAGTCTCGGCCTGAATCGGTTGAAGGGGCAGGGGTGCTTTTCTGTTTCTACCAGCAAACCTCTGGCATTGATCACACTTGGAACAGACCGCATAAGCGTCTGTAAATAGAGTGGGCCAATAGTACCCGGCTCTAATTATTTTCAAGGCCGTAGGCCTTGCAGAATGATGACCTCCAGGCATCCCGGAATGAAAATCTCCGAGGACCTTGGACTGGTCTGATTTCCTGATGCAACGCAACAGGATGTCGTCAATGTTTTTGAAGTAAAGCCCCTCGGGGCGAAGAGTGTACTTGAGTGCACCTAGCTGAAATCTCCTTCGTTGTGAGGCGTTCAGGTGATCTGGACATCTTCCGGTGCAGAAATATCTCACCAGTTCATCTGTCCAGTCACTCCCCTCCGATAAGGAGTTGGCCAAGTTGATGCTTGTTGTTGTGTCCTCCCACTTACGAGGCGGAGATGTCGGCTACAGCGCTTCGGGCCATCTCCTGACACAAGGCTCGGCCTCTGATAAGCTTGGTGGGCCGCACTTCGATGTCGAACTCCTGGATTTTTGCAATCCATCCTGCTCTCTTGTGACCCGGCTCCCCTTGTATGATGAAGCTTCGAACGTCTGGGTGAATCACAAAGACAGTCGTTTTGCTCTGGGAGACAAAGTGCCTGAACTTTCGGAGCGATTTCATGACAGCGTGAACCTGCCGCTCTATAAAGTTGTACTTTTCTTCATGCGGCTGAATCACTTGGCTCGAGGAACGCTATGGGGCGCTCCTTGCCATCGTCTCCCTTCTGAGTCAGGACTGCGGCGTAACTTTCCGGTTCTCCCACCGCGTACAGGATGAAATCCTTGGAGTAGTCTGGGTTAATCAACACCGGAGCTTTTCGCGTGATATCGCCTTGACATTCAACGAGTCAAACGACTCCATCAGGTCCCACACCTGGTTACGGTACGCCTTGAGATAGTGCTTTTTGGAGGCGCACTTGTTCGTAACCTGGTGACAC
The DNA here is from genome assembly GCA_028583015.1 of Wollemia nobilis. Taxonomy (NCBI): domain Eukaryota; kingdom Viridiplantae; phylum Streptophyta; class Pinopsida; order Araucariales; family Araucariaceae; genus Wollemia; species Wollemia nobilis. Next base: position 7,551,720 of record JAQPPZ010000456.1, read on the forward strand.
ACCAGCTCTGAATCTCCAAAGATCTGCAGGTGTTTAATCCCCAGCCTTTCCGCCTTTCGCAAACCCAAGCACGGGGCTTCGTACTCCACCGAGTTGTTAGTACAGCTCCAGGCCAACCTGTAGGTATAGTCCTTCTGGATCCCGGTTGGAGAAACCAGAAGCACCCCTGCACCGGCACCATTTTTACATCACGCGCCGTCAAAGAAAAGCTTCCACAGCTTCTCAGGTGCAGGTCCCACTTCCTTTTCAGCTGACTTGTCAAGCCTCTCGGGCTGTACAATGGTGTAACAGCCCTGCTGTGTCTCAATTACGGCATTGAAATCCCGCAAAGAGAACTCATCTTCGAGCTGTAGCACTTCGAGGGCTTGCTCCGTCAGCTCTACCGTCACCAGTTCTTCCTCAGACAGCTGGACCATGCAGTCCAACTCTTCTCCGGGTATCTTCTCTACTAGGAAGGTGGAAGGCTTCTCATTAAAGATTCTCACTCTTCTTCCTTTGAAGGGCACTTCCATGTGTGAGTAGTCTAGAGACAGGTACCCGCCCAGCTTCGCAGTGAACTCCCTGGAGAGACACATGCCGAAGTAGGGAGCTAGGTCAACAACCACGACCTCTTGGATGACCACGATGTCGAGAGCCTTATGCAGCCGAATAGGGATGTCATTTATGACACCAACTGTCTTGACAGGGGTGCCGTCCAATTGCAGCACGCCTTGGCTGCTCCTTGTGTACTCCATCCCGATCTCGTCACAGACGGCTTTCGGCATAACAGTCGTGGAAGCGCCAGAGTCCACCATGCAGTTGTGTACTATGTGCCCTTGCATCCGTAAAGACGGATAGAAGGGAGGCGGTCTGTTCTTCCCGATGGTCGAGGCTCGTCGGAGGTTGAACCGGGACGGTGGGCGTATCCGCTTGCCGTTCTTCATGTTTTTCGGAGATTCCTGCGACGAGATCCACCGGCCCGGGAGCGAGAAGAGCATCGTACATGCTGATTCTAGCGGGTGTTCTTTTTAACTCGTCTACTATCTTTGTAGCCCGAGGTGCTAGCTCCTTCGCTTCTTTTGCCGGCTCATACTTCATCCGGTACTGCTGGGTGGCCTCAACTCTCTGTCTCTTGGTCAGAGATGGGTACTTCAGCTTCTCCTGGGCTTGTTCTTTGGTTTCAGCTGGAGGCTGAGGTTCGGGAGCTTTAGCCGGAGCTGGAGCTTTTGCTATAGGAGGCTTGGCTGGAACAGGGGCTGCCTTTCCCGAAGGAGGCTTGGCTGGAGCTTTGTCTTTGGATGCCTTCTCCTGGGCTGTGTAGGGCCACAGCCGCTTGTACGGTGGCAGCCCGCCAGGCTGCGGTTTTTCTCTTCGGGTGTATACTTTCAGAGGTTTGGCAGCATCTGCAGTTTTCTTTTCTTCCTTGGCGGGCGGCACTAGATTTTCCTCTGGGAGGGCAAAGTTGGCTTCGCCGTCCAGGATCATGTAGAGTTCATCGTCCTCCATGGCGCTGCCGGCCAAAGTCTGGATGTAGTGCTGGTGCAGTGTGCAGTCTTCCTCCGAATGCGGGTCGTTGCACGTAGTGCACCAGTTGATCTGGTCGGAAGGACCAGGTTGGTCTTCGATAGCAGCATTTCTCGGAGGCGGACGCCTCTGCGATTGTTGTTCTGGAGGCCTGTCTTTTGTCAGCGCCGGGGCGGATATGGCCTCCTAGGAGCGAGGTCCATCTGGGCCTGCTTCTTCTTCAGAGCGGTCATGTCATTGGACATGGCATGATAACCTGAGGCCAAAGCCCGTACCTCCTGGAGGATTGTGTTCTGAATGTTATTGTCAGGAGGCGGCAATTGTGCCGGTGGAGGCAATGCGGCTGATGGAGGGGGATTGGAATAAGGTGCGTACTGCGGGGGAGCAGGGAGTGCTGGAAAATGCGGAGGAAGAGGAGGGCGAGGATAATGCATTTGCGGCAGGCCGTAAGGAATTACGACCGGCGCCAGATTCCATTGCTGTTGGGGTTGCTTCCCTGAAGTGGACGGCGCACCACCAGAAGCTGACGGATACTGGGATCTGGGGAAGTCGGGATGAATGGGTTCCTGCACCCTGGACGGGAGTCTGCCGATGGAGATGATATCCGCTTCAGCTTGCTGGGCAGCATCGTACAGAGCAGGAAACGAGTCTATTATGGCAATCTTCAGCAACAGGCATATGTCTGAGTTGAAGGATCTCAGGTAGTAGTGAGCAGCCATGCCAGCTGAAGGCCGAAGTTCACGAGGTACCCATTTCCAGGATCTCGCAAACCTGATGTTAAAGTCAGACACCTCCTCTTGGGGGTGTCTCTGGATACTTTGGAACTGATGCAGCAAAGAAGTGGGGTCAGCAGACTCGTTGCATCCTTTCACGAGCCTTCTGGCGAGCTGGGGCCACCCTGTGATAGATCCCTCTGGCAGCGATCTCCACCAATAGAGAAGCTTTCCCCTTAGGGAAAGGGCCAGCAGACGGGTCTTCACACTTTCGTCAGTAATGGAGTGCAATGCAGCCAGGGCAAGGATGTCCTGGATGTGCTCGTATGTCGTCTTGCCATAGCCGTCGTATGTAGGGATGGACTTTAAGGCAACAGGGGGCATAGCTTGGTGTCCGACCAGGGCCAAGGGACCCGTAGAGTCCACCGCCGAGAAGAGATCATCATCATTCTGCTGCTGGGCAGCCATTTCTTCTTCTTCTCCTCCGTCGGTTGTATACTCAGTGTCGGTACCTTCCGAGGATGTAGATTCCTCTTCTTCCTCGGCCTCTTCTATTTCGTTCTCAGCTCCTTCGACCTCGGCTTCGGCTTCTTCTTGGATTTCAGCCTCGGCTTCGTCGACACGAGCTTGTTGATCAGCCAGCTCGACAATTTAGCCTCGAGCGTCGATGTCTAGTTCGTAAAAGGCGAGGCGGGTTTCTCGGATCCCTTGCTCGCCACCTTCTCGTTTGCATGAAGGTGCTAGGACCGGTCTTTCGGACTCAGAGGATATGTTCGTGCAGAGTCGCCAGGTGTTCTGATTTTGAACAGCAATGAAGCGAACACCGGTGCTTCGATTCTATTTGAGGGTGGGAAACTTCCTTGTCCCACCGGGCGTGCCAGGAACTGTTGGTCACGAATCCGCCATGAGGAAAGGATTTGTTGCTTTTGCGCCCTAGGACCCGCAAACCAACATTGAAAGGCCGAAAGGAAGGAATGCCTTCCGTGCCAATCTCCGGAGAAGGTCGGCCTCCTTTGGGGTTTTGAGGTTCAAGATAAGAGTGCAGGGAAAGAGATAAAAATGCAGAAAGGGATTCCAAATTAGATTGGAGTTGGGTGGGGGGAACTAACAGTACGACAACGCATAAATCACCACTACTAACACCAATATAACCATAACACCCCACTATGGATGCTGTCACCAATCAGTAGAACAGAATCCGGTATATGTTTTGTGTTAAGAGCCAGAAGCACAGCTACAATGGTTCCCTAACAGACATTCCCTCCAAGGAACTTGTTGTCACATTTTGCCTGGGGTGCAATGTTTTCAATTTTTGTAAGAGTGCTGCTCTTCCCTTTCCCTCTTCCTCTCTTTCCCCTTTCTCTTCTCTCCCTTTCTCTTCCTTCCCTACATTCTCATTCTTCCCTCTTTCTCTTGAGCCCCTCAGTCAAAATCTCAAAATGACAGCAGTTGCCCTGAAAAATGGCTAAGTATCAGGGCGCAATCCGACTTCGCAGCGAAGTCGGAGTGCGCCCTCGATACTTAGAGCGCAGCAGGAATGCAAACTGCGCAGTGTGACAGAATCAGCCAGAAATTCTAAGTGTTCAGGGCGCAATCCGACTTCGCGGCGAAGTCGGAGTGCGCCCTTCTTTCTGGGCGCACTAGGTAACGGGCTGGCAGGAAAAATGACTAAGTGTTGGGGCGCAACCCGACTTCGCAGCGAAGTCGGAGTGCGCCCCCTTTCCAGGGCGAAGTCCGTACGGCAGTGTAAATCAGCTTCCACCGGTGCGCAACCCGACTTCGCAGCGAAGTCGAAGTGCGCCCTTTGACCGGTGCGCAATAGGGAGACAAACTCAGAATTTGACTAAGGCATGAAAGGCCTCCCCAACTGCGCCGTTTTCTGCCAGCACAACCCAACAGCGCTCTGATCCTGGGCGAAGTTGGATAAACTGCCTTTCAAGGCAAGCACGTGTCAAGCAACATCATCCGACAAGTGTCCAACTTTGGGATCCGAGCCGAGACGTGCCAAGCACAAGGACAAGCATGGGATGCACTACTTATGCCAGCTGCCGCCTTTAAAGCTGATTGGAGGTTCTACCTGCTTCAGCTACCCGCATTCCTGCCGATGAGAAGTTCTACCTAACGCGCTGCCACGTATCTGTACAGCCTTCAGGGAGACCATGCTGCAAGTACAGTCCTGCCAGACAAAGGTCAGCATCAGCAGTTCCGCGGCTGTTTTTGTCAGCTAATGTTTGACTGGGACTTTGTGCCCATTAATGTAATCGGGGGGTTCTCATGCTATAAATACCCACCACATTTTCATTGTAAAGTGGTGGAAGGGGAATGTCTGTTAGGGAACCATTGTAGCTGTGCTTCTGCCAGTTAATATAATACATACACTTGGTGCTGTTATACTTTTTTTATTCTGTATGTTGCCTTTCCTTTGAATTTCTGCCTTACGTTTTCCTATGTCATGGCTTGTTGATTCATTTCAGCATTTGGTGGTCAGGTATGCCTAAGGTGCATAAATCGAAGGATATATAGGGCAAACGTTAGTGGCAGTTTTCTGGTTATGTTTTGTGTTATAGTGTTGTTAGTAGTGGTGATTGATGAGTTGCCGTACTGTTAGTTCCTTAGAGGGAATGTCTGTTAGGGAGCCATTGTAGCTGTGCTTCTGGCCCTTAACACAAAACATATACCTGGCTCTGTTCTACTGGCGAGTGACAGCATCTATAGTGGTGTGTTATGGTTATATTGGTGTTAGTAGTGGTGATTGATGCGTTGCCATACTGTTAGTTCCCCCCACCCAACTCCAATCTAATTTGGATCTCTTTCTGTACTTTTTATCTCTTTCCCTGCACTCTTATCTTGAACCTCAAAACCCCAAAGGAAGCCGGCCTTCTCCGGAGATTGGCACGGAAGGCATTCCTTCCTTCCGGCCTTTCAATGTTGGTTTGCGGGTCCTAGGGCGCAATAACGACAAATCCGTTCCTAATGGCAGATTCGTAACCAACAGTTTCTGGCACGCCCGGTGGGACAAGGAAATTTCCCACCCCCAAACAGAATCGAAGCACTGGTGTTCGCTTCATTGTTGTTCAAAATCAGAACACCTGGCGACTCTACACGAACATATCTTCTGAGTCCGTGAGACCGGTCCTAGCACCTTCATGCAAACACGAAGGTGGCGAGCAAGAGATCCGAGAAACCTGCCTGCCTTTTATGAACTAGACATCAACGCTCGAGGCGAAATTGCCAGGCTGGCTGATCAACAAGCTCGTGTCGACGAAGCCAAGGCTGAAATCCGAGAGGAAGCCGAAGCCGAGGTCGAAGGAGCTGAGAACGAAATAGAAGAGGCCGAGGAAGAAGAGGAATCTACATCCTCGGAAGGTACCGACACTGAGTATACAACCGACGGAGGAGAAGAAGAAGAAATGGCTGCCCAGCAGCAGAATGATGATGATCTCTTCTCGGCGGTGGACTCTACGGGGCCCTTGGCCCTGGTCGGACAGCAAGCTGTGCCCCCTGCTGCCTTAAAGTCCATCCCTACATACGACGGCTACGGCAAGACGGCGTACGAGCACATCCAGGACATCCTTGCCCTGGCTGCATTGCACTCCATTATTGACGAAAGTGTGAAGACCCGTCTGCTGGCCCTTTCCCTAAGGGGAAAGCTTCTCTACTGGTGGAGATCGCTGCCAGAGGGATCTATCACAGGGTGGCCCCAGCTCGCCAGAAGGCTCGTGAAAGGATGCAACGAGTCTGCTGACCCCACTTCTTTGCTGCATCAGTTCCAAAGTATCCAGAGACACCCCCAAGAGGAGGTGTCTGACTTTAACATCAGGTTTGCGAGATCCTGGAAACGGGTACCCAGTGAACTTCGGCCTTCAGCTGGCATGGCTGCTCACTACTACCTGAGATCCTTCAACTCAGACATATGCCTGCTGCTGAAGATTGCCAGAATAGACACGTTTCCTGCTCTGTACGATGCTGCCCAGCAAGCTGAAGCGGATATCATTTCCATCGGCAGACTCTTGTCCAGGGTGCAGGAACCCATTCATCCCGACTTCCCCAGATCCCAGTATCCGTCAGCTTCTGGTGGTGCGCCGTCCACATCAGGGCAGCAACCCCAGCAGCAATGGAATCCGACGCCGGTCGTAACTCCTTACGGCCCGCCGCAAATGCATTATCCTCGCCCTCCTCTTCCTCCTCAGCATTTTCCAGCACTCCCTGCTCCCCCGCAGTACGCACCTTATTCTAATCCCCCTCCATCAGCCGCATTGCCTCCACCGGCACAATTGCCGCCTCCTGACAATAACATTCAGAACACAATCCTCCAGGAGGTACGGGCTTTGGCCTTAGGTTATCATGCCATGTCCAATGACATGACCGCTCTGAAGAAGAAGCAGGCCCAGATGGACCTCGCTCCTAGGAGGCCATATCCGCCCCCAACGCTGACAAAAGACAGGCCTCCAGAACAACAACTGCAGAGGCGTCCGCCTCCGACAAATGCTGCTATCGAAGACCAACCTAGTCCTTCCGACCTGGTCAACTGGTGCACTACGTGCAACGACCCGCATTCGGAGGAAGACTGCACACTGCACCAGCACTACATCCAGACTTTGGCCGGCAGCGCCATGGAGGACGATGAACTCTACATGATCCTGGACGGCGAAGCCAACTTTGCCCTCCCAGAGGAAAATCTAGTGCCGCCCGCCAAGGAAGAAAAGAAAACTGCAGATGCTGCCAAACCTCTGAAAGTATACACCCGAAGAGAAAAACCGCAGCCTGGCGGGCTGCCACCGTACAAGCGGTTGTGGCCCTACACAGCCCAGGAGAAGGCATCCAAAGACAAAGCTCCGACCAAGCCTCCTTCGGTAAAGGCAGCCCCTATTCCAGCCAAGCCCCCCATAGCAAAAGTTCCGAGTTCCGGCTAAAACTCCCGTACCTCGGCCTCCGACTGAAACCAAAGAACAAGCCCGGGGAGAAGGCTGAAGTACCCGTCTCGACCAAGAGACAGAGAGTTGAGGCCACCCGGCGATGCCGGACGAAGTATGAGCCGGCAAAAGAAGCAGAAGGAGCTAGCACCTCGGGCTACGACATAGTAGATGAGTTAAAAAGAACACCCGCTAGAATCAGCATGTACGATGCTCTTCTGCTCCCCGGGGCCAGGTGGATCTGCTGCAGGAATCTCTGAAAAACATGAAGAACGGCAAGCAGATGCAGCCCGCTGTCCTGGTTCAACCCCTGACAGTCTCAGCCACTGGGAAGAACAGACCGCCTCCTTTCTATCTGTCTTTACGGATGCAAGGGCACATAGTACACAACTGCATGGTGGACTCTGGCGCTTCCACGACTGTTATGCCGAAGGCCGTCTGTGACGAGATCGGGATGGAGTACACAAGGAGCAGCCAAGGCGTGCTGCAACTAGACGGCACCCCTGTCAAGACAGTTGGTGTCATAAAGGACATCCCTATTCGGCTACATAAGGCTCTCGACATCGTGGTCATCCAAGAGGTCGTGGTTGTTGACCTGGCTCCCTACTTCGGCATGTGTCTCTCCCGGGAGTTCACGGCGAAGGCTGGGCTGGTACCTGTCTCTAGACTACTCACACATGGAAGTGCCCTTCAAAGGAAGAAGAGTGAGAATCTTTAATGAGAAGCCTTCCACCTTCCTAGTAGAGAAGATACCCGGAGAAGAGTTGGACTGCATGGTCCAGCTGACCGAGGAAGAAGCCGGTTACAGTAGAGGCGACGGAGCAAGCCCTCGAAGTGCTACAGCTCAAAGACGAGTTCTCTTTGCGGGATTTCAATGCCGTAATTGAGACAGAGCAGGGCTGTTACACCGTTGTACAGCCTGAGAGGCTTGACAAGTCAGTTGAAAAGGAAGTGGGACCTGCACCTAAGAAGCTGTGGAAGCTTTTCTTTGATGGCGTCGGTGCAGGGGTGCTTCTGGTTTCTCCAACCGGGATCCAAAAGGACTATACCTACAAGCTGGCCTGGAGCTGTACTAACAACTCGGCGGAGTATGAAGCCCTATGCTTGGGATTGCGAAAGGCGGAGAGGCTGGGGATTAAACACTTGCAGATCTTTGGAGATTCAGATCTGGTGTGTCACCAGGTTACGAACAAGTGCGCCTCCAAAAAGCACTATCTTAAGGCGTATCGCAACCGGGTGTGGGACCTGATGGAGTCGTTTGACTCGTTGAATGTCAAGGCGATATCGCGTGAAAAAAACAAACACGTTGACATTTTGGCGTCTGTTGGAGCCAGGTACGTTCCGGCTGACGACGTTGTCCAAAAACCGAAGCCGGTTCGCACTATTTATGGCCTTCTGTGCCTGATAAGGACACCCACTGGCAGGTGTTCGATTGTGACGAGGAGATCGTCACATTTTTGGTAAATGAAGCATGTTCAATCGAGAGTAGAGACCCTGATGACGAGCAATATGAGGGGTTGATACAGTTGAAAAATAATCATGTCCCAAAAGGACTGATTACATTGGAGAGTCTATTTGATCAGAATGACAGAGCTATATCTCACAGGATCAAAGTAGACCCGAAGCAGTATGCCGACCTGGAACTTGAACCTGGTAAAACCATCAAGGTCGGGACAGACTGCACTTCGGAGGAACTTGAGCAGATTAGATCACTATGCCAAGAGTTCCCTGACATCGTGGCCTGGTGCTACGAGGATTTGAAGGAGTATGACAGAGATGTAATCCAGCATACCATTGAGCTAGAGGATGGCGCCAAGCCGTTCCGGCAGAAGCAGAGGGCCGTAAATCCGAAAATCGAGGCCATGATGAAAGCCGAGCTCCTGAAGATGCTCAAGGCCAAAATCATCTACCCCATCAAACATTCATCCTGGGTTGCGAATTTGGTGCCTGTGAGGAAGAAGAATGGCGACATCCGTCTCTGTGTCGATTTCAGAAACCCGAATCAGGCCTCCCTCAAGGACCATTATCCGCTTCCCCAAATAGATCAAATTCTACACATCGTTGCTGGAGCCCATAGATTCTCACTTCTAGATGGATTTTCCGGCTACAACCATATTTGGGTCAGGGATGAGGACCAACACAAGACGGCGTTCACCACTAAATGGGGGACGTTCACCTATCAGCGCATGCCTTTCGGCTTATCCAATGCTGGTGCTACATTCTAGAGGGCCATGGACCTGGCCTTCCGAGAGCTGCTCAATAAGATCATTGTCATCTACCTCGATGACATGACTGTTTTCTCTCACCAAAGAGGGGATCATGTTTCCCACCTGCAGCAAATATTTGAGAGGTGTCGGGAATTTGACATTTCTATAAACCCGAAGAAGTCTCTCTTCGCGGTAAAGGAAGGTAAGCTGCTTGGACATGTCATCTCCGAGAAAGACCTCGCCATTGACCCTGACAGAGCAGAAGCCCTCCTTCGCTTGCCAGCCCCAATTGATAAAAAAGGGCTGCAGTCCTTCTTCGGTCAGATTAACTTCGTGCGGAAGTTCATCCCGGACTTCGCACAAGTGATCAAGCCTATGGCCGAACTGTTGAAAAAGGATACAATTTACGAATGGACTAATGAGAGAGAGCAAGCCTTCGAGGAAATCAAGGCTCGAATTGCGCAAGCTCCGGTGTTGATTAACCCGGACTACTCCAAGGACTTCATCCTGTACGCGGTGGGAGAACCGGAAAGTTACGCCGCAGTCCTGACTCAGAAGGGAGACGATGGCGAGGAGCGCCCCATAGCGTTCCTGAGCCAAGTGAATCAGCCGCATGAAGAAAAGTACAACTTTATAGAGCGGCAGGTTCACGCTGTCATGAAATCGCTCTGGAAGTTCAGGCACTTTGTCTCCCACAGCAAAACAACTGTCTTTATGATTCACCCGGACGTTCGAAGCTTCATCATACAAGGAGAACCAGGTCACAAGAGAGCAGGATGGATTGCAAAAATCCAGGAGTTCGACATCGAAGTGCGGCCCACCAAGCTTATCAGAGGCCGAGCCTTGTGTCAGGAGCTGGCCCGAAGCGCTGTAGCCGCCATCTCCGCTTTGTAAGTGGGAGGACACGGCAACAAGCATCAACTCGGCCAACTCCTTATCGGAGGGGAGTGACTGGACAAATGAACTGGTGAGATATTTCTGCACCGGAAGATGTCCGGATCACCTGAACGCCTCACAACGAAGGAGATTTCGACTAGGTGTACTCAAGTACACTCTTCGCCCCGAGGGGCTTTACTTCAAAAATATTGACGGCATCTTGTTACGGTGCGTCAGGAAATCAGACCAATCCAGGGTCCTCGGAGATTTTCATTCCGGGATGCCTGGAGGTCATCATTCTGCAAGGCCTACGGCCTTGAAAATAATTAGAGTCGGGTACTATTGGCCCACTCTATTTACAGACGCTTATGCGGTCTGTTCCAAGTGTGATCAATGCCAGAGGTTTCTTTGGCAGAAACAGAAAATCACCCCTGCCCCTTCAACCGATTCAGGCCGAGACTCCGTTCCAGCAATGGGGTTTTAGACTTCATTGGGGTGATTTCGCCTAATTCCTTTGCCGGACACAAGTTTATTCTTACAGCCACCGATTACTTCACACGGTGGGCAGAGGCAATCCCAACCAAAAACGTGGATCAAGAAACGGTCATCAGGTTCCTTGAAAGCCTGATTACCCGCTTCGGGGTTCCGAAGTCAATTGTAACGGACAATGGTCCGGGGTTCGCGGCGCTGTACTCACGGAGTACACTCGCAAACTTGGCATTTATCACAAAATGTCTTCTAATTACTACCCATGAGGAAATGGCCTTCTTTGAGTCTACTAACAAGAACCTTCTGAAGATCATCAAAAGGACCATTGAAAGGAACAAGCGGACTTGGCATTTACTTCTGAACCGGGCGTTGTGGGCGGACAGAGTTTCGTTCAAGACGTCCATTAAAACGTCCCCCTATGCGCTCGTCTATGGTAAAGAGGCTGTCATGCCATCCCACATTGAAATCCCCGCTCTCTGGATGTTGGACGAAGAGAGAAGCAGCGGAGATCCGGTGGATGACAGACTGTGCCAACTCCTGCAGTTGGAGGAAGACAGGGAAAAAGCATACCAGGCCTTCACCAAGCATGTTGAATCCACTCAAGGCTGGTTTGCGAAAGGCACTACTGCCCGAGTTTTTGAAATCGGGGACCTGGTGCTGAAGTGGGACTCATTAAAGGCAAAGCTGGGCAACCATAGAAAATTCGATGCCCTCTGGGAGGGCACCTATCAGATTGCCCGGGTGAACCAGCTCAACGCTTACGTACTTCAGGATATGGAGGGTCAGCTCCTGCCTATTCACGTTAACGGGTTCCACTTGAAAATTTACCGTTGTTGAAGGTGTCCAAACGGGCCCTTCCTTGTAACATATTTCCCTTATGCATTTTTAAATTTCAGTATGTACAGTTTTCAGCTTTCAGTTTTTCCAGTATAGTAAGCCCAAGTCGGACAGAAGGAGAAAGCTCTGATTTCGCGCCGAAGTCTGGTGTCGCCCTTGAAAAGGAGCGAATATCGTAAGAGGAGACTGCCCAATTAAACAGCAAAAATCCGCTAAGTCCGGGTGCGCAACCCAACTTCGCAGCGAAGTCAGGCTGCACACCTCCCAAAGGGCGAAGTTAGAGAGAGCACCAAAAGGGGAGTTAACTGTTCGGACTGCGCTGTCTTTCAAGGCGAAGTCTGACTTCGCGCGCGAAGTTTGGGCAAGCCCAGGTTTCGCGCGAAGTGTGAGATGCGCCCCGTTTTCGGGCGCAGCTCGGGTGGTTCACCAAAGGCAAAAGCAAAGGCTGCGGACGGGCTAAGTGCAAGTTCAAACTGCGCCCGGTTTGCGGGCGAAGTTCGAGCTGCGCCCATCCAAGGGGCGCAGCTGGGAAGTGAAGGCAGCAAAGAAAAGAGCCAAGTGTCGGTTCGGACTGCGACAAAATTTTGGGGCGAAGTCCGACTGCGCAGGCGAAATCGGACTGCGCCCAATTTTGGGGCGAAGTCCGATTGCGCCCTGTTTCCTGGGCGCAACTTGGATGGTCTATAAAAAATAAAAAATTAATACTCCAAGTGTGGGCCCAGGGCGCAACAACTGTGAAGATGGGTTTCCGAACCGCAACGACTGTGAAGATGGGTTTCCGAACCAAAAAGGGTTTTTCCTTGAGAAGTGTGCCCGGATGGTGGCAGTGACGTCAGCCATGGCGCAGCGTTCAAAGTCAGAATTAATGATTGCGCAACTTTCAAAGGAAACGCAATCAAGAAGGCATGGCGCAGTAATCAGGGTACGTCTTTCAAGACATTCTCCTGCGCAGGCACCTAAAAACATAACTTCTTCACAAACCGGCCGACCTACCCCCTCCTGTGCACCATTAATGACGCTGTCATTATCATTTAAAGGAGGTCTGAAGCGCCCAGACATGCCAAATCGTGCAAGTTATTCCTGTGACTGCGAAATTTTCTGCAGACGTCCAGAGGTCGTAATTATTGCTTTTTCGAAGGAATGGACAAAGGAAAGTTGCCAGTACAAGCTCAGTCCAGCGAGGAGCGTGAAAGTGGGGATTTCCCGCAGTCAGATGTTTTCAGGAGAGAGACGCCGCGGGATCAAAAGTCAAAATCCCAGACAAAGAAAGTACAGCGTGGGCAAGCCCCACCACCACCGGTTAATTACCCGTCCGGGTACAAGGACGGCTCGTTTTCCATGAGCCTGACTAAGCTGCGGATAAATGTGGAAAGTTGGGCGGATAAAGTTTCGCCCTCTCACCATTTCGGGGCTGCGTACAAGTCGAACCTTCATCGGTTCTTGTGCCCTCCTGTCCACCAATGCCCGGAGTTGGTCGACATCATTGTCAGACACTACAGGCCAGCTACCCGGCAAATTTGCAACTGCAGCGGAAAACCCTTGTTCGCACTCCGCAGAGAGACCGTCCAGCCGGCCTTCGCCCGGGGTTGCAATATGACTCCAGCGCGATTGTTAAAAGGATAAATCTTGGCAAGCAAGCGGGGCGCTTTACGCATACAAAAAAGATGAGGGATTTCCTCAACTCAAAGCTGAACACCCCGCTCGCAACTGGACAGTGGCCAACCAGCCCCATACCCCTGGAGAGGTTTCAAAGCAAATCCATATACACCATCCTGGCATGGGTCCTCGGCTGCGACTCTGACGAGCTGGTACGGCCGTGCCAGCTAGCGCTGGCATAATGTCTCCTATGCAGAGAATCTTATGAACCAGCAGCGCAGAAAAGTGGGAAGCGCCCAATCTTCTTCGACTGGGCGGACTGGCTTGCATACGCCATTCACTTCAGCCTGGTGAAGCTACAGAAAAAGCAGTCAACTGAATTTCGGTTCAGTTCCTTCTTGGCTTGGCTTTGTTTGTATCACTTGCACTCCCGTATGCCGATACCTAACCTGAAGAAGGTGAATGAGAAGGGAGAGCCACGGCCCGTCTATGAATGGACGGATGACCTATACCGGAAAGGGTCTTATTACAAGTTCAACTTCAACTTTCTGGGCTTGGTCATGTCAGTCTTCAACGATGGTGAGATTCCTCGCCCCCCGCAGGAAATGACAAATTATTTGCTGAATCACAAGCTCGGGGACGATTTTAGACTGACGCAGGGGATCGTGGTTAGAATCTACGGATTCAAGGGCAAGCCTCATCTGCTGCCCAACTGGTGCACGGATCATCAGTTTGGGATGGAGGTTGCGCGGCAGATGGACTATGTTGAAGAGGAGTTCGGCCAGGGAAAGAAAAAGGGCCATATCTTTCAATATCCTCTTTCCTGGGCGAACGTTGAAATTTCGAGAGATAGAACGAGCATGTCTATCTCGAGCGGGAGCTTTCGACATTGGCTCTGATTCTGCTGCCGCGACGGCTGGAAGTACGACCCACACGGGATAAGGGGAAAGTTTGCTCATATCCACCCCCGGGCAGATATAATCGAAGACAGATGTGATGTGGTCCATGTTGACCTCGACTGGGAGATTGACTCGATGGAAGCATGGCCACCTTGGCAGGAGTTTTACTGCGAGGAGGTAGCATATGACCCCGAGCGAAACCCGGACCACAAGTTCACTTCTCCGAGATTTAAGAAGCTCATCACCAAGCTGGCAGGCCTTAACTGGCCAAAAGAAAAAGTTGTTGAACGCTGGAAGATGAGGTGCCGCACGCAGCTCGATAAATCCATCAGGAGGAATCTGGCCGTTGATGATGATTTTTCAGCTCTATATGACCAGCACATTGATAGCTGGCGGCCTTTCGCATTCCGAGATTACGTTCCCCGAGGTCCCTTCAAGGGTTATAAAGGGGGGTCTTCCTCCCAACAGTTGTACACTTTTACAACTGCCAGTGTGGGCCCAGCAGATTGTTAGTGCTGAAGCTGCGCGTTCACCGTTGCATCCATCGCCTCAGCCGCTTGAAACCCTTCCAGCATCAACCGCTCCGCTCTCCGCTCCCCGGTCGCCCTCAAAAGCGGTCGTTCCTTCCAAAGTCCTCCCGGTTTTTCCTACTTCCTTGTTCGCAGGAGAGATGTCATAGCAGAACCCTAGGCTGGGGGAACCGGACTTTATGAACGATCTCCAGAACACGGACGATCTGCCTCTGGCAGCAAGAGCCGTAGACTATCCTATCTCTTTCCTCCAAAACTTGAAACGAAGGAGACCTGAGGAGATAGCCGCCCCGGAAAAGCGCACCCAGTTTGATTTCGAGAGGAGAGTGCTCACGACAGAAAAGATAACTCCAAAAGTGAAGAAGCCTCTCCGAGAAATGACCAGGGCGGACTACGAGCTGCAGAGAAAGGACAAGAGCTTTGACGATATACACCCGCAATACGAGATTCATGGAATCCTTCGTAAAGCGGATAATCTCCTTGTCAAAAATCTAGAGGAACAGGAAGAGCTTTTCCGGTTGCAGGACAAAACAAGGCAGCTTGAAGAGGACTTGTCTAGGTCCACTGAGCAGCTAGAATCGGCGCAGCGAGAAATAGATGAATTAAAAGCCTAGCTGGCCGCTTCTCAGCAAGAAGCCGCAACGGAAAAGCAGGCAGCCTTGGAGCAGATTTCTCAGCTCCAGGAGTCTTTGAAACAGGCGCAGTCGCAATTTGCAGAGAAAGCATCTTAAGCGACGGTCTTTTCAAAGAGAAAAGTTAAGGAGATGCGGGCTAATCTGCTGCGGGGATGCAAGCCCCACATGAATAAAGCCATGTCAGACGTCTAAACTGTTAGTTAGACGTCTAACTAGTTGGTTGGGCAAACGGTTGGGTGGTTGGCACAGGTAGTTGGGAAACCGCTCCTGCAGCCTTTAAATACCCCCTTACTTTTGCATTGTAATCTGTAACCTTCTGGAGATAATAAGACAGCGCTTGATCATATTGGTGTTATGTTGTGTATTGCAGATCGTGCTTGAGTGTTATTGCAGGTTGTGTTGCTAATGTTATGCAGGTTGAAGACTCTTCCTGGCAGGTTGTTTGCAGGTATTCGGGAGCAGAAGCCATGGCAGCAGCCGTCTGACGTCTAGACGTCTGCACCCCAGACGTCCAGCCCCTAGACGCCTAAGTCCCAGACGTCGAGTCCCTAGACGTCTAGTCCCAGACGTCTAGCCACCTGACGTCTCCCTTCCAGACGTCTCATCCCCTGATGTCTAGCCTCCTGACATCCCAGCCCCAGACGTCTAGTTCCAGCCGACTGACAAATAGACTAGTCTGACGTCTGATCCCTCTGAAGTCTGAGTTACCTTGTACCTCCGAGGACCCATGCTGATTCCTTGTCTCGTATGTTCGATCAGTTCACCTCTCGTATAGGGAGCATACTCACCCTTGTCTACATTTGTTGCTTTCAATGCAGCGATGGGGTGGGCTAGTTTATCTTTAATCACTACCTCCCCCATCGTAAATTCTGCAAAATTCTTGGGAAATGTCCACTTCTCTTTTCTTATCCTTCTCTGTTGTTGTCTGTCTTTTATTGCTAATTCCCTTTTCAAGTTCTTGTATCTCATCCTTTTGAATCTCTTTTTATGCCTCTAAGCAAAAACATTGGGGAGAGAATATCTCGTAGTCTTCCAACTACCAATGTAGTAAGCCTTTGTCCTGTTCATACTCATCTTCCGTGCAGTCTTCGAGGTCCAACACTCCTTCCTCATCTGGTTCATACCCTGTCTCACCATCTGATGAGGAGGATCCCGAATCATCTGAAGTTGCTGTTGGTTACGAATCTGCCATGAGGAAAGGATTTTGGGTTAATGCGCCCAGATTCGCCCACCAGCATGAAAGGCCGGAAGGAAGAGATGCCTTCCGAGCCAATCTCCGGAGAAGGCCGGCTCCTTTTGGGGGGTTTTCTGATTTAAGCTAAAGGGAACAGGGAAAGAAATAAATGAACTGAAAGAGACAAATGTACAGAAAGAGATTACAAATATGTCCAAAGGTTGGTGGGGGGGAACTAACAGTACGGGAACACACCAATCACCGCTACTTACTGCATACAAACACGAGAGCATGACAAGGAGCGCAAAACCTAGGCGTACTTCCGATACACAAGCGGTGTATGCACGGCTTCAATAGCTCCCTAGCAAACATTCCCTACAAGGAACTAACGGCGGGGGATCGTATCAATCACCGGATACGTACAACGACGGGGGTAGAAAGTAAACCTAGAGATGTCGAGCCGGGTATATGTGTTAAGCGAGAGAGTTTAACCGCACGGCTTCAATGGCTCCCTAGCAAACATTCCCTACAAGGAACTAACGGCGAGGGATCGCATCAATCACCGGATACGGGCCAGCAACGTCACACATAACTGATGGAACTGCTACCACATCTATTATACGAAAATTAAAAGTACAGAAAGAATGCTAAAGGCGCCTGACCATCAAATGCCGAAGTGAATCAACAAGCCATGACACAGAATCGCGTAAAGCATAAACAGGAAGAAATAAAAGCGGTAGAACAGAACCAGGCATACAGATTGTATTTATATGCAGAAGCACGGTTACAGTAAGCACAGTAATTCCCTAACAAACATTCCCCTTCCACCCTTTACAATGAATTTAAGATGGGCTTTTATAGCCCGAGTCCCACCCGTTACATTAATGGGCACAGAGTCCCAATCAAACATAAGGCGACGAAGCGGCGAAAGAGCTGCAAATGCTGACCTTTTGTCGGGCTGAGGCTGTACCCGCGACATGGTCTTCCTGGAAGGCTGGACGGCTACGTGGCGGAGTCTTTGGGCAAATCTTCAAGTCGGCGAGGCTTGCTGGTAGGCTGGAGCGGGTGAAACCTCGGATCAGCTTTGAATGAGGCTATTAACGCAGGCGGTGCGGGCGGTCCATGCTTATCCCTTTTGGTCGGCGGTCTTGGTTCAAATCCCGAAGGCTGGACACTTGTCGATGATGGGTTATCTTTGTGTGACACATGCACGCCTTAGAGGGCAATCTATCCATCTTCACTTGGGATCGGAGCTCCTTGGGATGCGTGGGCAGAAAACGGTGCAGTTGGGAAGGCCTTCACGCCTTGGTCAAATTCCGGGTTTGTTCCCCTACTGTACACCTGTCAAGGGCGCATTCCGGCTCTGTTGAGAAGTCGAACTGCGCACAGGCGAACACTGGTGTCTGCCGCCATATGGACCTGCTCCGGCATTTTATCTTTCTTCTGCGTTGACCTGCCAGTCTGCCAGTGCAAGGTGCGCCCAGAAAGTGGGGCGAAGTCGGACTTCGCACCAAAACTGGGCGAAGTCGCCTCGCACCCCGATGCGCACTCGCACCAGCGGGCGAAGTGCGCACTTCGCACCAACTGGCGAAGTGCGCACTTCGCACCAAACGGGCGAAGTGCGAACTTCGCACCCAGCCTGGGCGAAGTGCGAACTTCGCACCAACACTTAGCCAATTTTAGGAAGACTTGCTTGGAAAGTTGGAAAATCAAGCTGGGGGACTCCAAGGAAAAAGGGGGAGAGAAAGAGAATGGGAAAGAAAAGGAAAGGGAGAGAAGGAAGGAAAACGGAAGGAGGAAAAGGAAGAGCAGCACTGTTACAAAACAACATTGAAGACATTGCACCCCGTGCAAAATGTGACAACATTTTTGGCGGCTTGCGGGGTGTCGAGCTCGCCTCGGCGCAAAGAATCCATGCCTTCATCCTTTGGGTGCAGAGGAACTTACCTCCCCTGCCTTTTGCTGCTCTAACTATTCTCCTTGCGGCAACTGTTCTTCAGATTCATCTTTGTCAGTTGCCTCGTCAGAATCTCCTTCCGAAAGCTCTTCATTTCCCTGTACGCCTCGCACATGCGAGTGTATGCCACTTGAGGCTGAGCGCCGGGCTTACGTTCGAATGGCTTGCGGTCAGCTATATCTTCTAATGCTCCGTGAAAAGCAGCGACCGCGTGCAGGTCGATGGTGAGGTATCTCTTCTCTAACTCCTGGAAATAGGAGCGGATCTTGGAATATCTGGACACCATCTGAGTGACCTGACTGTCTTGAATTGGCTCAGTCCAGCTATCAATTTCAGCTGTATCTGCTTCAAAGGACTGCCAATTCTTCTTTACCCGATCTAGGGTGAGGAGCTCGCCATTCTCAACAAAACCTGGACACCCAAGTTCTGAAAGAGCGTGAAAGGGGGCCAGACAGATATCTCTTTCATGCGTGAATGCGTCAAGCATTCGTGCAGCCACTCTCAACTCTTCAACTTTTACTGAAATATTTGTGCAAGGTCACCCTTGCACCTGCCCATTCTGCAGCGAATGAGGACACGGGGGAAAAATGGACGCCGTTGCGCTCGCGCTCCTGAAGATTAACCGCCAGGTCCAGCCATTGCTTCGCATGGCGCTCGGCCTCCTCTACCACAGGCTTTCCACAGGCAGAAACTTCTTGAATCCTGGATGCGAAGTCCAGGACTGCCATCGCCTTAAAGGTATGGGGCTTGCATTCCCTCAGCAAACCAGCCCTCATTTCCTTAACCTTTGTCTTTGAAAAGACCGTCGCTTGAGATGTTTTCTCTGCAAGCTGCGGCGTACTGCTTCAAAGACTCCTGGAGCTGAGAAATCTGCTCCGAGGCTGCTTTCTTTTCGGTTGCGGCTGTTGTTGAGAAGCGGCCAGCTGGGCTTTGAGTTCATCTGTTTCTTGCCGCGCCGCTTCCAGCTGCTCAGTGGACCTAGATAGGTCCTCTTCAAGCTGCCTTACTTTATCCTGCAACGCGAAGAGTTCTTCCTGCTCCTCCAGACTCTTGACAAAGAGATTGTCAGCTTTGCGCATGATCGTCTGAATCTCATACTGCTTATTGATGTCGTCAAAGCTTTTCTCCTTTGTCTGGAGCACGTAGTCCGCCTTAGTCATTTCTCGGAGAGGCTTCTTCACTATTGGGATTATTTTCTCCGTTGTAATCACTCTCCTTCCGAAATCATACTTTGCGCGTTTCGCCGGGGCGGCTATCTCTTCGTGTCTCCTCCGCTTTAGGTCTTGGCGGAAAGAGACAGAATACTCTACGGCTCTCGTTGCCAGGGGCAAGTCATCTGAGTTCTGGAGGTCGTCCATAAAATCTGGTTCCCCCAGCCTAGGGATCTGCTGAGACGTCTCTCCTGCGGGAATGGAACCAGGAGGAACCGGACAGACCTTGGAAGAATCGGTCGCTTGTGGGGGCGACCGGGAAATGGAAATGGGAGCGGCTAACACTGCGAGGGTTTGAAGCGGCTGAGGCGGAGGATGTGACGGTGAACGGACAGCCTCAGCACTGACCTCGGGCGAAGGGTTTGGAGTTGTGCTCAGAGAAAGAGAGACGTTAGGGTTACGAGCAAGCGATCGAAAGAATGGGGACCGCTAGAAGGACGCGGAGACGGGGGGGAGGATGTGGTCATGGCTCGCCCAGATTGAGCGGGGGGCGAGTGGAAGTAGAGCGGGTGAGACTAGAGAGACGGGGGCAGCAAACGTACTGCGGGCTCCGCTCGGGCCGATGCGGGGGGATGTCTTCGCTTCTTGTCTCGGCGGGCGGCTTGGGACTGCCCAAAGGAGCTGCCTCTGCGGCGGCGGGACGCGGCTGCGGCTCTGCGGCCGGTCTGCTGCACTATCGAGGCTAGGTCGCTCTGATTTTCTCAACTCTCCTCCGCTTCTTCTCTTACGGAACAAGCTGTCGGATCAGGGGAAGGAGACGAAGCAGGTGCAGCAGGTGCTAATGCTCCCACGGTAAACTTGTACCGGGGTTTGACTGGCAGAATGTCTGCCGCGACCGGTCTGCTTTCCGGCGGCGCTGGCGCTTTTCTTGCCTGAGGGAGTGCCTCGGGCGCTGCCTTTACTAACTCTTTCGCCTTTTCAGGCGCCGCCTTAGGAGCCACGGGCTGCATTGGATCGGCCTGGGTACTTGCTGGGCCTGCGCTGGCAGTTGCCGAAGTGTACAACTGTTTGGGAGGAGACCCACTTTTATGATCCTCAAAGGGGCCTCGGGGAACGTAACCTTGATATGCGAACGGCCGCCAGCTGTCATGATGCTGGTCATAGAGAACCGAAAAGTCGTCATCTACGGCCGGGTTTCTCCTTGTGGATTTATCGTCTTTGCGTGCGGCATCTCATTTTCCGACATTCGGTAATCTTTTCTTTAGACCGGTTAAGGCACTGCAATCTTGGACAGAAATTTTTTGAACCCTGGAGATGAGAAGTGATGGTCCGGGTTTCGCTTGGGGTCATATGTCACCTCCTCGCGGTAGAAATCCTGCCCGGGGAGGAGAAGCTTCCATTAATTCAATCTCCCGAGTCAAGGTCCACATGGACCACGTCGCATCTATCTTCGGTTATATCCGGGGGCACAAATGTGCAAACTTTCCCCTTATCCCATGAGGGTCATACTTCCAGTGACTGCGGCACAAAACCGGGCCAATCCGGGACAGCGCTTGCTCTAGGTAGACATGTTGTCCTACCTCAGTAATCTCAACGTTGGCCCAGGAAAGAGGGTATTGGAAAATCTGTCCTCTTTTCTTCCCTAGGCCAAACTCTTCTTCCACATAGTCCATATGTCGGGCAACCTCCATCCCGAACAGATGCTCTGAGCACCAATAGGGCAGCAAATAGGGTTTGCCCTTGAATCCGTAGATTCGATCACAATCCCCTGCGTCAGTCTGAAAACGTCCCCGAGCTTCTGATTTATCAAAGCACTCGTCATTTCTCTCGGGGGACGGGGGATTTCACTTTCGGTGAAGACTGACATGACGAATCCCAGAAAGTTGAAGTTGAACTTGTAGTAGGACCCTTTCCGGTATAAGTCATCCGTCCAGTTATAGACGGGTGCGGGGCTCTCCTTTCTCGCTAACCTTCTTCAGGTTCAGGATCGGCATTTGGGGGTGCAGATGGTACAAACAAAGCCGAGGCCGGAACGAGCTAAAACGAAAATCGGTTGACTGCCTCTTCTGAATCTTCAACAGGCTGGAATGAATGGCGTAAGCCAGCCAGTCTGCCCAGTCGAAAGAGATGGGGCGCTTTCCGCTCCATTGCGCCG
Source organism: Wollemia nobilis (assembly GCA_028583015.1). Classification (NCBI taxonomy): domain Eukaryota; kingdom Viridiplantae; phylum Streptophyta; class Pinopsida; order Araucariales; family Araucariaceae; genus Wollemia; species Wollemia nobilis. The sequence goes on from JAQPPZ010000456.1 coordinate 7,573,355, forward strand.
CTGGTTCGTAAGATTCCCCACACGGGAGGCATTGCGCGGCGCTAGGCTGAGTGCGGGTGCACCGGCTCATCGGAGTCGCGGCCGAGAATCCATGCCGAGGATGGTATATAGATACTTGCTACGAAATTTCGTCAAAGGCATGGGGCCGGTCGGCCATTGTCCGAGCTGGAAGCGGGGCGTTCGGCTACGAATTGAGGAAATCCCTCATTCGCTTGGTGTGCGTGAAGCGTCCCGCTTGTTCGCCCGAGCCGATCTTTACGAGGATGGTGCCGGAGTCATACTCCGGCCACAGGGCGAAAGGCTGGCTGCACGGTCTCCTGCGCCGGTGCGAACAAGGGTTTGCCAACGGAGCTGCAGATTTGTCGGGAAGGCTGGTTTATAGTGTCGACAATTAAGTCAATCGGCTCCGGACGCTGGTGGACGGGGAGGGCACATGAATACGAAGAGATTTGATTTGTACGCCGCTCCAAAATGATGGGAGGGCGAAACTTTGTCGACCCGACTCTCCACATTCGCTCGCAGCTGAGTTAGGCTCATGGAAAACAAGCCGTCCACATATCCTGCCAGGTAATTGACCGGAGGTGGTGGGGATTGCCCACGCTGTACCTTCTTCGTCCGGGCCTTTGACTTCTTCTGCGGCGGGGGATCGCCTTTGAAAACTCCTGGCCGCGGCAAATCCCACAGTTCGTTGCTTTCATTTGGACTAGCGTTGACACGGGCCTTTTTCCCTTGTCCATCTCTACGAGTCGGCAATAATGATAGGTTCAGGCTGTCTGCAACAAATTTCGCTATCAGAGGAATAATTAGCACTGTCCGAGGAATAATCTCTGCAATCTGGAATGTTGGCATGTTTCTGACCCCCTTTTCTAAATAAAAAACAGCGCCATAAATGCAACGCAGGAGGGGTAGGTCGGCTGAGTTAAAATCCTTGGTGGCTGCGCAGGAGAACGTTTGAAAAAAAACGCGCCCCGGCAGACGTGCCATGCTTCTTTGGTTGCATTTTTCCTTGAAAAACGCGCAATCATTAATTCAGCGTTGGGGACTGCACCATGGCTGACGTTGCTGGCACCACTTGGGCACACTGCTCAAGACAAAACCTTTGGCGCGGAAACCCACATTAAAACAAGTGCAAGCGCGCCTTGGGCCCAGCTGGGATTTTTGAATTTTTTTATTATTATTTTTCAAACCGCGTCCCAATACTGGCCCGGAAAACTAGGCGCAGCCGGGCTTCGCCCGAAGTTGGGCGCGGCCCGACCTCGCCGGCGAAGTCGGACTTCGCCCGAATTTCGGGCGAAGTTCGAACTCGCGCGACGCGTGCTTGAACTCTTACGCTCGCTGCGCCCAAGGCTTCGGGCGCGGTCTGGGTCTTGGCCGCCTTCAGGCTTCACTAACACTTAACACATTTTGCAACCTTCGCTCGTTGGTCGAACTGCGCAATGCGATGCTGGCTTTGTTCGGACTTCGGCCGAAGCTTGGTGCGAAGTGCGAACTTCGCGCGAAGTTCGCACTTCGCACGAGAGTTGAGCGCAGCGCGCACTTCGCGCGAGCGCTAGCCGAAGTCAGGCTTCGCTGCGAAGTTCGCACTTCGCGCAAAAGTTGCGCGCAGTGCGTACTTCGCACGAAGGGTGTGCGCAGTGCGTACTTCGGTCAAAGGCTGAGCGGAGCTTCTTCTTAGTGTGCTTCAGCATTTTCTCGAACAAACTTCGCAATTCGGCTGGGCCGAAGTCCGACTTCGCTGCGAAGTCGGGCTTCGGCCAACACTTAGTCAATTTTTTGCTCTTTTTTCTCCTTTCTTTCTCTGCATAGCCGAACTTCGCCCCTCCTGCGGGGCAACGACAGACTTCGCTGCGAAGTCCGTCTTTCTCTCCCATGCCGCAATTAAGCTCAAAGAAGGAAAAATAAAACGAAAGCTAAAGCTGAAATTTATACATGCGGGGAAAAAAATAAAAAACACAAGGAAAAATTTTTACAAGGAAGGGCCACTCGGGCGCCTTCAACAGCGATAAAGCTTCAAGTGGAACCCGTTGACGGGGATGGGGAGGAGCTGACCCTCCATATCCGAAAGTATGTAGGCATTGAGCCGATTCACCGGGCAATCGATAAGGGCCCTCCCGAGAGAGCATCAAATTTTCCGTGATTACCCGGTTTTGCCTTGTATGAATCCCACTTCAGCACCAGGTCCCCGACTTCGAAAACTCGGGCAGTGGTGCCTTTGGCAAACCAGCCTTGAGTGGCTGCAATGTGATCCGCGAAGGCCTGGTATGCACTTTCTCTGTCTTCTTCCAACTGCAGGAGTTGGCACAATCTGTCATCTACCGGGTCTCCGCTGCTCCTGTCTTCATCAATCCTCCACAGGGCGGGGATTTCAATGTGTGATGGCATAACAGCTTCCTTGCCATAGACGAGCGCGTAGGGGGACGTTCTGAGGGATTTCTTGAACGCAACTCTGTCCGCCCACAGCGCCCGTTCGGGAGTAAGTGCCAAGTCCGCTTATTCTTTTCAATGGTCCTCAGGAGAATTTTCGGGGAGGTTCTTGTTAGTAGACTCGGCAAGGCCATTCCCCTGCGGGTAGTAATTAGAAGACATCTTGTGATAGATGCCAAGTCTGTTGGTGTACTCCGTGAGTACGGCGCCTACAAATCCCGGACCGTTATGCTGTCACAATCGACTACGGAACCCCGAAGCGGGTAATCAGGCTCTCAATGAACCTGATGACCGTTTCTTGGTCGGCGTTCTTGGTCGGGATTGCCTCCGTCCACCGTGTGAAATAATCAGTGGCTGTGAGAATAAACTTGTGGCCGGCGGAGGAGTTAGGAGAAATCACCCCAATGAAGTCTAGACCCCATTCTTTGGAACGGAGCTTCGGCTTGAATCGGTTGAAGGGGCGGGGGTGCTTTTACGTTTCGGCCGGCATACCTCGGCATTGATCACATTTGGCGCGAGACCGCATGCGCGTACGCAAGCGAGTGGGCCAATAGTACCCAGCCCTTATTATTTTTAAGGCCGTCGGCCTTGAAGAATGGTGACCCCCGAGGCATCCCGGAATGAAAATCTCCGAGGATCCTAGGCTGGTCAGATTTTGTGACGCTACCGCAACGGGATGCCGTCAATGTTTTTGAAGTAAAGCCCCTCGGGGCGAAGAGTGTACCTTAGTGCACCTAGCCGAAATCTCCTTCGTTGTGAGGCGTTCGGGTGATCGGGACATCTTCCGGTGCGAAGTATCTCACCGGTTCATCTGTCCAATCACTCCCCTCCGATAAGGAGTTGGCTAGGTAGATGCGTGTCGTTGTGTCCTCCCACTTGCAGGCGGAGATGCCGGCTACAGCGCTTCGGGCCAATTCCTGACACAAGGCTCGGCCTCTGATAAGCTTGGTGGGCCGCACTTCAATGTCGAACTCCTGGATCTTGGCAATCCATCCCGCTCTCTTGTGACCCGGTTCCCCTTGCAAGATGAAGCTGCGAACATCGGGGTGAATCACAAAGACGGTGGTCTTGCTACGGGAGACAAAGTGCATGAACTTTCGAAGGGACTTCATGACCGCATGGACCTGCCGCTCTATAAAATTATACTTCTCTTCGTGCGGCAAAATCACTTGGCTTAGGAACGCAATGGGGCGCTCCTCACCGTCGTCTCCCTTCTGAGTCAGGACTGCAGCGTAACTTTCGGGTTCTCCCACTGCATACAGGATGAAGTCCTTGGAGTAGTCCGGGTTTGTCAACACCGGAGCTTGCGCAATTCGAGCCTTGATTTCCTCGAAGGCTTGCTCTCTCTCATCAGTCCATTCGTAAGGTGTATCTTTCTTCAACAGTTCGGCCATGGGCTTGATCACCTGTGCGAAGTCCGGGATGAACTTCCGCACGAAGTTAATCTGACCAAAGAAGGACTGCAGCCCTTTTTTATCAGTGGGGGCTGGCAAGCGAACGAGGGCTTCCGCTCTGTCAGGGTCAATGGCGAGGCCTTCCTCGGAGATGACATGTCCCAGCAACTTTCCTTCCTTCACCGCGAAGACAGACTTCTTCGGGTTTATAGAGATGCCGAATTCTCGACAACTCTCAAATATCTGCCGCAGGTGCGAAACATGATCTTCTCGTCGGTGAGAGAAAACAGTCATGTCATCGAGGTAGATGACAATAATCTTGTTGAGCAGCTCTCGGAAGGCCAGGTCCATGGCCCTTTGGAACGTGGCACCAGCATTAGATAAGCCAAACGGCATGCGGCGATAGGCGAACGTCCCCCACTTCGTGGTAAACGCCGTCTTATCCTTGGTCTTCGTCTTTGACCCAAATACTGGTTGTAGCCGGAAAATCCATCTAAAAGTGAAAATCTCTGGGCTCCAGCAACGATATGCAGAATCTGGTCAATTTGGGGAAGCGGATAGTGGTCCCGGAGGGAAGCCTGATTTAGGTTTTTGAAGTCGACACAGAGACGTATGTCGCCATTCTTTTTCCTCACGGGCACCAAATTCGCGACCCAGGATGAATGTTTGATGGGGTAGATGATCTTGGCCTCCAGCATCTTCAAGAGCTCGGTCTTCATCATGGCCTCAATCTTTGGATTTACGGCCCTTTGCTTCTGTCGGAATGGCTTAGCGCCATCCTCTAGCTCAATGGTATCTCTGGATGACAGTTCTGTCATACCCTCTCAAATCCTCGTAGCACCAGGCCACAATGTCGGGGAACTCCTGGCACAGTGATCTAATCTGTCCCAGCTCCTCCGACGTGCAGTCTGTTCCGACCTTGATAGATTTACCGGGTTCGAGTTCCAGGTCAGCATACTGCCTCGGGTCTACTTTGATCCTGTGGGATATTGCTCTGTCATTCCGATCAAAGAGACTCTCTAATGTAATCGAGTCCTTTTGGGACGTGATTATTCCGTAAGCTGTATCAACCCCTCATATTGCTCGTCATCGGGGTCTCTACCTTCGATTACACACACTTCGTTAACCGGGAATGTGACGATCTCCTCGTCACGGCTGAATACACCGAGAAGGTATCCCTATCGAGCACGGAAGGCACTGTAAATGGTGCGGACCGGCTTCGGTTTACGGACGACGTCTTCGGCCGGAACGTGCACGGCTCCAACGAGACGCGAGAATATCGGCGTGCTTGTTTCTCTCACGCGATATTGCCTTAACATTCAATGAGTCAAACGATTCCATCAGGTCCCAGACCCGATTGCGGTACGCTCTAAGATAGTGATGCTTGGACGCGCATTTATTCATGACTTGATGACACACTAACTCTGAATCTCCGAAAATTTGGAGATGCTTGATTCCGAGCCTTTCCGCCTTTCGCAAACCCAAGCACAGGGCTTCGTATTCCGCCGCGTTGTTAGTACGGCTCCGAGGCCGGCCTGTAGGCATAGTCCTTACGGACTCCGGTTGGGGAAACCGGGAGGACCCCTGCACCGGCGCCATTCTTGCAACGCGCGCCGTCAAAGAAAAGCTTCCACGGCTCTTCGGGTGCGGGTCCTACTTCTTTCGCAGCCGACACGTCAAGCTCCTCGGGTACGTTTAATGGAGTAATGACCACCTGCTCTGTCCCGATTACGGCATTGAAGTCCCGCAACGAGAACTCGTCTTCAAGCTGTAGCACTTCGAGAGCTTGCTCGGTCAGTTCCACTGTCACCAGTTCTTCCTCTGACAACTGGACCATGCAGTCCATCTCTCCTCCGGGTATCTTGTCTACTAGAAAAGGGGAAGGCTTCTCATTGAAAATTTTCAGTCTCCTTCCTTTGAAGGGCACTTCCATGTGTGAATAGTCTAGAGACAGGTACCCGCCCAACTTCGCAGTGAACTCCCGAGAGAGACACATGCCGAAGTAAGGCTCCGGGTCAACAATCACGACCTCTTGGATGACCACAATGTCGAGAGCTTTGTGCGGCCGGATAGGGATGTCCTTTATGACACCAAGCTTGTCTTGACGGGGGTGCCGTCTAGTTGCAGCACGCCTTGGCTGCTCCGTGTGTATTCCATCCCGATCTCATCGCAGACGGCCTTCGGCATCACAGTTGAGGACGCACCAGAATCCACCATGCAGTTGTGAACTATGTGCCCTTGCATCCGCAAAGATAGATAAAAGGGTGGCGGTCTGTTCTTCCCAGTGGCGGAGACTGTCAAAGGTTGAACCAGGACAGCAGGCTGCATCTGCTTGCCGCTCTTCATGCTCTTCAGTGATTCTTGCAGCAGATCTACCGCACAGAAGAGAAGAGCATCGTACATGCTGATTACGCGGGAGTCTTCTTCAACTCGTCTACAATCCTTGTAGCCCGAGGTACTAGCTCCTTCTGCTTGGTTTAGCCGGTTCATACTTGGTTCGATGCTTGTTGGGTGGCCTCAACTCGTTGTCTCTTGGTCGGAGACGGGTACTTGACTTCTCCTGGGCTTGTTCTTTGGTTTCAGGTGGGGGCTGAAGTACAGGAAGCTTAGCGGGAGTTGGGGCCTTTCTTTGGAGGCTTAGGCTGGAGCAGCGGCGGCCTTTCTTTGGAGAAGGTTTAGCGGGAGCTTTATCTTTGGACGCCTTCTCTTGGGCTATGAAAGGCCACAGTCGCTTGTACGGTGGCGGCCCATCGGGCTGCGGTTTTTCTCTTCTCGCGTATACTGCAAAGGTTTAGCCGCGTCCGCGGCTTTCTTTTCTTCCTTGGCGGGCGTCACTTGGATTCTCTTACGGCGGGGCAAAATTGGCCTCGCCGTCCAAGATCATGTACGACTCATCATCTTCTATAGTCCTTGCCGGCCAAGGTCCGGATGTAGTCCTTGGTGCAAAGTGCAGTCTTCCTCCGAATGCGGGTCATTGCACGTAGTGCACCAGTTGACCTGGTCTGGAGGACCAGGTGGGTCTTCTATAGCGGCATTCCTCGGAGGCGGACGCCTCTGCTGTTGATTTTCTGGGGCTTTATCTTTTGTCAGCGCCTGTGGCGCATATGGCCTTCTAGGAGCAAAGTCCATTTGGGCCTGCTTCTTTTTCATAGCGGTCATGTCATTGGACATGGCATGATATCCGGAGGCCAAAGCCCGCACTTCTTGTAGAATCGTGTTACGGATCCTTGCTTGTCGGGAGGCGGCAAGCTGTGCCGGTGGAGGCAAAGCGGCCAATGGAGGAGGGTTAGAATAAGACGCATACTGCGGGGGAGCGGGAAGCGCTGGAAAATGCGGAGCGGGAGGAGGCGGATGAGGGTAATGCAAGTGAGGCGGGCCGTATTGAGTTACGACCGGCGCCGGATTCCACTGCGGGTGGGGTTGCTGCCACGAAGTGGACGGCAAACCACCGAAGCGAGAAGGATCTTGCGATGCGGGAAAGTCGGGATGAATCGGCTCCTGCACTGCGGACGGAAGCTTGCCAATGGAGATAATGTCGGCTTCGACTTGCTGGGCGGCTTCGTACGGTGCGGGGAACTCGTCAATTCGGGCGATCTTCGGCGACGGGCATATGTACGAGTTGAAAGACCTCGGATAGTAGTGAGCGGCCATGCCGGTTGAAGGCCGAAGTTCGCGAGGTACCCGTTTCCGGGATCTCGCAAACCTAATGTTAAAATCGGACACCTCCTCTTGAGGATGCCTTTGGATTGCTTGGAACTGATGCAGTAGAGAGGTAGGATCAGCAGACTCGTTGCATCCTTTTACGAGCCTCTTGGCAAGCTGGGGCCACCCTGTGATGGATCCTTCTGGCAGCGATCTCCACCAGTAGAGAAGCTTTCCCCTCAGGGAAAGGGCCAGCAGACGGGTCTTTACACTTTCATCGGTGATGGTATGCAGTGCGGCCAGGGCAAGGATGTCCTGGATGTGCTCGTACGCCGTCTTACCGTAGCCGTCGTATGTAGGAATAGACTTTAAAGCAGCAGGGGGCACGGCTTGCTGACCGATTAGGGCCAAAGGCCCCGTAGAGTCCACCGCCGGGAAGAGATCATCGTCATTCGGGCTGTTGAGCGGCCATTTCTTCTTCTTCTCCGCCGTCGGTTGTGTACTCGGTGTCGGTACTTTCCGAGGATGCGGGATTTTCCTCTTCCTCGGCCTCTTCTACTTCGTACTCGGCTCTTCCGAGCCTCGGCTTCGGCCTCTTCTTGGATCTCAGCCTCGGCTTCGTCGAAGCGAGCTCGCGGATCAGCCAGCCTGGGGATCTCGCCTCGAGCGTGGATGTCTAGTTCGTAGAACTCAGGCGGGCTTCTCGGATTTCTTGTTCGCCACCTTCTCGTGTGCATGAAGGTGACGGGACCGGTCTTCTAGACTCAGAGGATTTGTTCGTGCAGAGTCGCCAGGTGCTCAGATTTGGGACAGCAATGAAGCGAACACCGGTGCTTCGATTCTGTCGGGGGTGAGAAACTTCCTTGTCTCACCAGAGCTCAGAAGCTGTCAGCGCCAGGTGGAGACGGATCGGAAAATCTCTCTTCAGATGTGGGACCCGTGTTCCACCGAGCGTAGCAGAAAAACTGTTGCGCTAAGTGGAGACAGGACGGGTACTCTTTCTTTAAATCGTGGGACAAGGGTCCCACCGGGCGTGCCAGAGAAACTGTTGGTTACGAATCTGCCATGAGGAAAGGATTTTGGGTTAATGCGCCCAGATTCGCCCACCAGCATGAAAGGCCGGAAGGAAGAGATGCCTTCCGAGCCAATCTCCGGAGAAGGCCGGCTCCTTTTGGGGGGTTTTCTGATTTAAGCTAAAGGGAACAGGAAAGAAATAAATGAACTGAAAGAGACAAATGTACAGAAAGAGATTACAAATATGTCCAAAGGTTGGTGGGGGGAACTAACAGTACGGGAACACACCAATCACCGCTACTACTGCATACAAACACGAGAGCATGACAAGGAGCGCAAAACCTAGGCGTACTTCCGATACACAAGCGGTGTATGCACGGCTTCAATAGCTCCCTAGCAAACATTCCCTACAAGGAACTAACGGCGGGGGATCGTATCAATCACCGGATACGTACAGCGACGGGGGTAGAAAGTAAACCTAGAGATGTCGAGCCGGGTATATGTGTTAAGCGAGAGAGTTTAACCGCACGACTTCAATGGCTCCCTAGCAAACATTCCCTACAAGGAACTAACGGCGGGGGATCGCATCAATCACCGGATACGGGCCAGCAACGTCACACATAACTGATGGAACTGCTACCACATCTATTATACGAAAATTAAAAGTACAGAAAGAATGCTAAAGGCGCCTGACCATCAAATGCCGAAGTGAATCAACAAGCCATGACACAGAATCGCGTAAAGCATAAACAGGAAGAAATAAAAGCGGTAGAACAGAACCAGGCATACGATTGTATTTATATGCGGAAGCACAGTTACAATAAGCACAGTAATTCCCTAACAAACATTCCCCTTCCACCCTTTACAATGAATTTAAGATGGGCTTTTATAGCCCGAGTCCCACCGATTACATTAATGGGCACGAGTCCCGATCAAACATAAGGTGACGAAGCGGCGAAAGAGGCTGCAAATGCTGACCTTTTGTCGGGCTGGAGCTGTACCCGCGACATGGTCTTCCTGGAAGGCTGGACAGCTACGTGGCGGAGTCTTTGGGCAAATCTTCAAGTCGGCGAGCTTGCTGGTAGGCTGGAGCGGGTGAAACCTCGGATCAGCTTTGAATGAGGCTATTAACGCGAGCGGTGCGGGCGGTCCATGCTTATCCCTTTTGGTCGGCGGTCTTGGTTCAAATCCCGAAGGCTGGACACTTGTCGATGATGGGTTATCTTTGTGTGACACATGCACGCCTTAGAGGGCGATCTATCCATCTTCACTTGGGATCGGAGCTCCTTGGGATGCGTGGGCAGAAAACAGTGCAGTTGGGAAGGCCTTCACGCCTTGGTCAAATTCCGGGTTTGTTCCCCTACTGTACACCTGTCAAGGGCGCATTCCGGCTCTGTTGAGAAGTCGGACTGCGCACAGGCGAACACTGGTGTCTGCCGCCATATGGACCTGCTCCGGCATTTTATCTTTCTTATGCGTTGACCTGCCAGTCTGCCAGTGCAAGGTGCGCCCAGAAAGTGGGGCGAAGTCGGACTTCGCACCAAAGCTGGCGAATCGCCCGCACCGAGGCGAAGTGCGAACCGCACCAACAAGCTGGGCGAAGTCGCACCGCCCCCGCCCCGCGGCGAAGTGCGAACTTCGCACCAAAGCTGGGCGAAGTGCGAACTTCGCACCAAAGCTGGGCGAAGTGCGAACTTCGCACCAAAGCTGGGCGAAGTGCGAACTTCGCACCAACACTTAGCCAATTTTAGGAAGACTTGCTGGAAAGTTGGAAAATCAAGCTGGGGGACTCCAAGGAAAAAGGGGGAGAGAAAGAGAATGGGAAAGAAAAGGAAAGGGAGAGAAGGAAGGAAAACGGAAGGAGGAAAAGGAAGAGCAGCACTGTTACAAAACAATATTGAAGACATTGCACCCCGTGCAAAATGTGACAACAGTTGCTATGTCTTGACTCACTGTCTGATTCTTCAGATTGATTATATACTTGTGCTGCCCCTATTTGAAGGATAGACGTTCCTTCTCCCAATTGTGGTTGACTTTCGCTGTTCTCAACCATCCTCGTCCTAACAATACATCATATGCAGGTTTCTGCACAGAAATGACAACAAAATCCAAGATGAAGTCATGCTCTGCTATGCGTACCTTCTGATTCATCAAGACGCCCATTGTTTCAATGCCATATTGATCAACGCCATGTAATTTGAAATTTGGAGATCGTAAGGCGGGTTTCCCAATAATCCGCCATGTCTTCTCCGGCATCACATTCACACTAGACCCTCCATCCACAATTACCTGATTCAGTCTATGGTCCAAAACCTCCATCTGGACTATAGCTGGCCTCCTCCCGGCTTCAATCATCAGGATTGTCGGATCGATGAATTATCCTTGCTCGATAGTTGCTACCTGTCGAGTTTCATCTTTCTTCTTGATGACTTCCCCGATCGTAGCATACAACTCAGGTACTATACTAAACAGGTTGGCAACCTTCATTTCCACCTTTGTGTTTAGTACCTCTGTTACCAAGCCTTCAACTGATGCCTTCATGGTGATCTCCGGTCTCTTCCATACTTTCTCCAAAACTAGTTGATCCTGCTTTGCCTTTGCTAGTTCTGTTTAGATTAATTCTTGGGCTTCCTGCCATCGTTCTTTCTCCTTGGCAGGATTTGGGTATTGTTCCATCTTCTTGGTCTGTGCTCTTGTTACAACCAAGACTTCATTATCCACTTATGTTACTTCTCCAATGCCAATGAGGTTGATATTCTGAGTTCCACTAGTACTTGCTATTCGGACAATTGGCTTCTTTGTGGTTCCCTCGACCCACCATTTACACATTTTGAGTGATATTATTACAACTGTTATTACCTACATTATGGGGTTTGGAGCAATTCTTCGCAAAATGACCCCATTCCTGACAATTCCAACATTGAATAATCAGTCGACCCTCAAAGTCGTACTGTAGCCGACTCTGGACTCCTTGTCTTCCTCCTCAGCGACTATTCCTATATCCCCCACTAGTGGCTCCTTGTCCATTCCTTGGCGTATTGATTTGCTCCTCCTATAGCCAATGTCTGATACCTCTTACTTTTTAGGTTGAATGGAAAATCGGCTAAAGGATGTCCGGCTATCTCACAGATGTTGCAGTATGCGTTCTTTGGATAGTTGACATTCGAATGTCCTGTCTTGCAGTCTGAGCACCAGATCTCTTTCCAATCCTTGCGGCCTTCTCCTTTTGCTTCCTTTAGAATTTTAACAAATTCTTTCCGAAAGGTGTGGATTGTACTCTGAACTTTATCTTCCGCATCACTATTTGAATCTTCATTATGTTTTAAGTAACCTCCAATACCTGTGGTTGTTTGTTTGGCTTCACTTTCGAAGTTCTTGGCCTTCTCCAGAGCTTCCATGATGTTGAGGATGGTACTGCCTTCATCTTCTTCTTAAATTTTGGTAGTAGCCCATCCAAAAACCATCGCTTTATCATGCCATTTGCAGGTGTCATCTCCATTTTATCTGTCAGTTGTTTCAATCTTCTGTTGTAATTCTTGACATCCTCGTCTGGTTTTTGCTTGGTGACAGATTTCTATGATGATGTCAGTGTCATCTCTCAGTGGTCGGAATTCTTCAATGAATGCAGTAATTAAATTCTCCCATTGTGTAAATGCTTGTGTACTTTGTCTTTTCAAGTACCAGTCTATCGCCATACCTCGTAATGTGCCTGGGAATAGTTGCAACCATTGTGTCTTGTGTGACCCCATTTGCTCCCCAAATGGTAATGCAAGTTCCCACATGCCGAGATGGGTCCTCCTTTCCTTCACCTAAAAAAGGTGGGCATTTCTGTTGTACTGTTCTATTGGCGGGATTCACCATAGTATTTGTTCTGTTGATCAGACTCCCCAGTGTCGGTGATTGTGGAGTTCGATTAGGTTGTCTGTCTATTGTTGATGGTGCAAAATTATACTCAAATAGCCTTCTGCTCGACTCCAATTGGTCTCTACTTCGCGACCTCCTTTGCGAATATACCAAACGTGGCTCCGGTCTTCCTCCCCACAAACCTCCGCGTAGTTGTCCTGATACAAGGTTCCCTCCTTTAGTATCCTCTAGGCAACTCTCCCTTGCTGGTTCTGGTGTTACCGTATAGTCCTCACTGATGGGTTCTTCCTCAGCTATTTGTTCTTCCTCGTTTTCTGCAGTCACCAACAATGTTTCAATGCCTAGGTTATCCTCGTCTTCTAGATTCCAGACTCTCTCCACTTCCAGGTGCGAGACTTCTGTTGCTTCTTGTGTCCTTAAGTTCGCCAGTCGTGCACTTCTTACCGGTATTTACTTTTTTCTTTGTAACCTGAAATCAATCATTCACTTCTTACACCTATCACTTGCATCTCTAGACTCTGAGTTAAAATTAGACAACGGCGCCAAATGTAGACAAGGGTGAGTACATTCCCGGGGAAGGGATGATGACAGTCAAGATGACCAGTTACAGACCTTAGGTGTTATGTATTTCAATGGTCAAGTCTAGACGTCACAAACTAGCCGTCACAGGCTGGACGTCTGGTATAGCCGTCACAGGCTAGACGTCTGGACACTTTAAATTAGATGTCTACAGGTTAGACGTCTAGGACATCAATCTAGACGTCACAGGGTTAGACGTCAGGGTGCTTTAGACTAGACGTCTACGGGTTAGACGTCTACAGGTCAGCAATAGACGTCTACAGGTCTAAACGTCTAGGGACTGGGAATAGACGTCTACTGGTCTAGACGTCTAGGGGCTAGACTAGACGTCAAGTGGTGGGTAGACATCTAGTGCAGGGTTGGACATCACAACTGGGGGTTCGACATCTAGGAACACGATGAGACATCTGAGGTGGGGCCTAGACGTCTAGTGCTAGGCTAGACGGCTAGCCGTCTGACGGGTAACTCAAACGTCAAGATCTACAGTTCGCAACTCCCAGTTCATCGTACCTACAATTCCAACACTTGGTTCTCGTCCCTATTGCCGCATCAAACCTGCAAGTAAGCACCAAAATAACCCTGCAACATTGCCAATTAGTACCATCTGCAACACAACCTGCAATCACTTAGAGATTCCACAACATCACCATACACAGAACAAACATTCCGTACAAGAGCATTGGCATTATGAGCAGAATGATGATGATATTTACAAATTTGAAGGGGGGTATAAATAGGAGGGCAAAGTAGTTACTGCAACTACTTCGCTCCCAACCGCCCAACTGTCTCTTAACTACTTGTTAGACGTCTTAACACTAGACGTCTAACACTAACTAGACGTCTTGACACTTAGACGTCTAATCCTGCCTAGTTAACCGATTAACACAATGACGGCTACTTTTGTCTTTTAGTGCTCATGTACGTAATCAAGCCTTTACATTCATTGGCTGATTTTACAATTTAATAAGACAACATAATCAACATAGCATTGCAAAATTGCTATATACAATCAAAATTGGTAGACATTATCATCAACCAGTTATTCATGGTTTGTCTTGCTTAGAACTGTTGTCTACACCCACAAACAATATTTGACCAATGCCTGATGCACCTTCACTTCACAACTCCTTCACGAATAGACATACGTTGGATCTAGTCTACTCACCCAAGCACTTATGTGCGTTTCTCTAGTGCCTGACTCCCGTCCTTTGCACCTCTTGGAAAACTCCTTCGTGCTTGTGTTGGCGTTAGCATCCACTCGTTGTCTCGTCGTGCAACCTCCACGTTAGCATCTTGAATTATACGAACGTCTTCTTTGTTTGTTTGTTGCAAGTCACTTCGCACCTCTTCCTCTATTAATAACGTGTGCCACCTTTCGTGTAATACTCTTGGATTCTCCTCTTCTTGAGGACTCCACACACATTCTACAATGGTTCCTCGATTTTTGTATTCCAAGACTACAGTACTTGGTTGGCAATGTTTTGAACTATACCTTGTTGCTAAGCAATTCTTGTGCTTCTCCTTATAGGGATTTGACTTCTTCCATTTTTCTTCTTCAACTTTGGTTGTAGGCTTAGCATTTTGACTGCATTCACCAATATCATATAAACTCCATGATTGTTCACCTTAGATTTCTTCATCTGCATTGATGCACATGTAGGTTGGTTGAAAAACTTCAGTCTTCCATCTGCCAATGTAGAAGTCCGCTATCTAAATATTCCTCGTCTTCTGTGCACTCTTCCAAGTCCAGCACTCCGTTCGGTTCACATCTGTTTTCATCCTCTAGTGAAATCCCAGACTCATCGAATGTCACCAATTCATCACTTACAAACCGATTCTTCAAAATAATCATGTACTTGTGCTGGCTTTTCTTCAATGTCAAGCAATCCTCCTAATTGTGGTTAACCTTTGTCGTGCGTAGCCACCCACATCCTAACAATGCATCATAGGGTGGTTTTTGCATAGTGATCACCACAAAGTCCATGATGAAACCTGATCAACAATCTTTACTTTTGTGCAATCAATACTCCATCTCTATTCCGTATTGGTTTGCACCATACAACTGAAAGTTGGGAGACCGCAAAAAATGGTGCCCCCAAATCCTTGCACGTCTTTTGGGGCAATACATTCACACTTGAACCTCCATTGTTATGAACCTTGCAATAAAATAAAAGCACATGCACAATATCGCAATAAAACAAAAAAGGAGCTTGAAATTAACAATATTGCAAGACGAAATGGAAATGCAACAAATTATATTGCAGAAAGCAAGAACACATTACAGAATCGCAAGCCTCTTTGAGGGGGTAACCTCCTTAGAAGCAAAGCTTCAATATAACAAAATATGAGATGCCTTCATCTATGCCCCTTGCCTTTTTAAAGGCTCTTCATAAGCCTAACTATAACACTCAAGGGTCGGCTTCACATGCAAGTGGCCACCTAAGCTAAAATCTTCTACTAAACAAGCAATTACATTCTTTATAACGGTTACATTAAATGGCCCCACTTGTCTAGGCACCTTGTTATCACATTTTGCACGGGGTGCAATGTTTTCGATTTTGTAACAGTGCTGCTCTTCTTTTTCCCTCTTCCTCTATTTTCCTTTCTTTTGCTCTCCCTTCCTTTTTCTTTCCCATATTCTCTTTCTTCCCCCCTTTCTCGGAGCCCCTCAGTTGAATTTTAAACTTTCCAGCAAGTTACCTGAAAAATGGCTAAGTGTTGGTGCGAAGTACGCACTTCGCCCAGTTTTGGTGCGAAGTTCGCACTCGCCGATTTGGGCGAAGGACTCGCGAGTTGGGGATTTTCGCACTTCGCCCAGTTTTGGTGCGAAGTTCGCACTTCGCCCAGTTTTGGTGTGAAGTTCGCACTTCGCCCCTTTTCTGGGCGCACCTTGTAACTGGCAGGCTGACAAAATAGTGATAAGTGTTGGGGCAAAGTCCGTACGGCGGCAGATACCAGATTTCACCTGTGCGCAGTCCGACTTCGCAGCGAAGCCGGAGTGCGCCCTTGACAGGTGCGCAGTAGGGAAACAAACTCAGAAATACACCTAAGGCATGAAGGCCTTCCCGACTGCGCTGTTTTCTGCTCGCGCAACCCGAGACGCTCTGATCCCAAGCGAAGTTGGACGAACTGCCTTTCAAGGCCGACACGTGTCAAACAACATCATCCATCATCTGACAAGTGTCCAGCTTCGGGATTTGAGCCAAGACGTGCCGAGCAAAAGGACGAGCATGGGCTGCACTGCCTGTGCCAGTAACCTCATTCAAAGCTGATTAGAGGTTCTACCTGCTCCAGCTACCCGCATACCTACCGAGAAGAAGTTCTGCCCAACACACCGCCGACTAGCTGTCCAGCTTCCAGGAAGACCATGGTTGCGGGTACGGTCCGGTCCGACAAAAGGTCGGCATTTGCGGCTCCTTCGCCGCTTTTGTCAGCTTATGTTTAACTGGGACCTTGTGCCCATTAATGTAACGGGAGGGACTCGGGCTATAAAAACCCACCATGAATTCATTGTAAAGGGTGGAAGGGGAATGTCTGTTAGGGAACTAATGTAACCGTGCTTCTGCTTATAAATATAATTGGTATGCCCGGTTACGTTACTGCTTGCTTTTTATTTCTTTACGCTTTATGCTTTACGCTTCCCTGTGTCATGGCTCGTTGATTCGTTTCAGCATTTGATGATCAGGCGCCTTTAGCATTGTTTGTGTCGTAACCAAACACTTTTGTACTTCATAGACTAGATGTGGTAGCAGTTCCATCAGTTGTGTGTTACGTTGCTGTCCGTAGTGGTGATTGATGCGTTGTCGTCTTTGTTAGTTCTCCTTGTAGGGAGAATGTTTGCTAGGGGACCATTGTAGCTGTGCGGTTAAAATCACTGCATAACACATATACCTGGCTCTAATATCTCTAGGTTGCTTTCTACTCATGTTAGTGTCCGTAGTGGTGATTGATGCGTTGCCGTGTTGTTAGTTCTCCTTGTAGGGAGAATGTTTGCTAGGGGACCATTGTAGCTGTGCGTACACTTGCTTAGGTATCGGAAGTACACTTAGATTTTGCGGTTCTCGGTCATGCTTTGTATTTATAATGCGGTAAGTATTGGTGATTGCTTGGTTGCCGTCATTGTTAGTTCCCCCCACCAACTCCAAGTATATTTGTATATTCTTTCGGTTCATTTATCTCTTTCCTGCACTCTTAGCTTGAACATAAAACCCCCCCAAAAGGAGCCGGCCTTCTCAGGAGATTGGCACGAAAGGCATCTCTTCCTTCCGGCCTTTCATGCTGGTGGGCGAATCTGGGCGCATTAACCCAAAATCCTTTCCTCATGGCAGATTCGTAACCAACAGTTTCTCTGGCACGCCCGGTGGGACACGGGTCCCACATTTGACGAGAGATTTTCTGATCAGTCTCCACCTGGCGCTGACAGTAGTTTCTGAGCACTTGGTGAGACAAGGAAGTTTCTCACCCCCGACAGAATTGAAGCACCGGTGTTCGCTTCATTGCTGTTCTAAATCTGAACACCTGGCGACTCTGCACGAACAAATCTTCTGAGTCCGAAAGACCGGTCCCAACACCTTCATGCACACAAGAAGGTGGCAAGCAAGGGATCCTAGAAGCCTGCCTGACATTTACTGAACCGGACATCAACGCTCGAGGCGAAGTTCCCGAGTTGGCTGATCCGCGAGCTCGTGTCGACGAAGCCGAGGCTGAAATCCAAGAAGAAGCCGAAGCTGAAGTCGGCGGAGCTGAGTACGAAATAGAAGAGGCCGAGGAAGAAGAAGATCCTGCATCCTCGGAAAGTACCGACACCGAGTACACAACCGACGGAGGAGAAGAAGAAGAAATGGCTGCTCAACAACGAGAATGACGATGATCTCTTCCCGGCGGTGGACTCTACGGGGCCCTTGGCCCTGGTCGGACAACAAGCTGTGCCCCTATCTGCTTTAAAGTCTATTCCCACATACGACGGCTACGGTAAGACGGCGTACGAGCACATCCGGGACATCCTTGCCACGGCCGCATTGCATACTATTACCGATGAGAGTGTGAAGACCCGTCTGCGGCCCTTTCCACGAGGGGAAAGATTCTCTACTGGTGGAGATCGCTGCCAGAGGGATCCATCACAGGGTGGCCCCAGCTTGCCAGAAGGCTCGTGAAAGGATGCAACGAGTCTGCTGACCCTACTTCTCTACTGCATCAGTTCCAAGCTATCCAGAGACATCCTCAAGAGGAGGTGTCTGATTTTAACATCAGGTTTGCGAGATCCTGGAAACGGGTACCTCGCGAACTTCGGCCTTCAGCCGGCATGGCTGCTCACTACTATCTGAGATCCTTCAACTCAGACATATGCCTATTGCTGAAGATCGTCAGAATTGATGAGTTTCCTGCGCTGTACGAGGCTGCCCAGCAAGCTGAAGCTGACATTATTTCCATCGGCAGACTCCCGTCCAGGGTGCAGGAACCCATTCATCCCGACTTCCCTAGATCCCAGTATCCTCCTGCTTCTGGCGGTGCGCCGTCCACATCAGGGCAGCAACCCCAGCAGCAGTGGAATCCAGCGCCGGTCGTAACTCCTTACGGCCCGCCTCAATTGCATTACCCTCACCCGCCTCCTGCTCCGCATTTTCCAGCACTTCCTGCTCCCCCACAGTACGCACCTTATTCTAACCCTCCTCCATTAGCCGCATTGCCTCCACCGGCACAGTTGCCACCTCCTGACAGTAGCATTCAGAACACGATTCTACAGGAAGTGCGGGCTTTGGCCTCGGGATATCATGCCATGTCCAATGACATGACCGCTCTGAAGAAGAAGCAGGCCCAAATGGACCTTGCTCCTAGAAGGCCATATGCGCCACCCGCGCTGACGAAAGACAAAGCCCCAGAACACCAGCCGCCGAGGCGTCCGCCTTCGAGAAATGCTGCTATAGAAGACCCGTCTGGTCCTCCCGACCGGGTTAAGCCCGGTGCACTACGTGCAATGACCCGCATTCGGAGGAAGACTGCACTTTGCACCAGCACTACATCCAGACCTTGGCCGGCAGCGCCATAGAGGACGATGAACTGTACATGATCTTGGACGGCGAAGCCAACTTTGCCCTCCCAGAAGAGAATCTAGTGCCGCCCGCCAAGGAAGAAAAGAAAGCTGCAGATGCGGCCAAGCCTTTGCAAGTTTACACAAGAAGAGAAAAACCGCAGCCCGGTGGGCTGCCACCGTACAAGCGGTCGTGGCCCTACACAGCCCAGGAGAAGGCATCCAAAGATAAAGCTCCAGTCAAGCCTTCTCCGGCAAAGGCTGCCCCTGTTCCAGCCAAACCTCCTATAGCAAGAGCCCCAACTCCGGCTAAAGCTCCTGTACCTCAGCCTCCAGCTGAAACCAAAGAACAAGCCCAAGAGAAGCTGAAGTACCCGTCTCTGACCAAGAGACAGCGAGTTGAGGCTACCCAGCAGTACCGGACGAAGTATGAGCCGGCAAAGCAAGCAGAAGGAGCTAGTACCTCGGGCTACAGTATTGTAGACGAGTTGAAAAGAACACCTGCTAGAATCAGCATGTACGATGCTCTTCTGCTCCCAGGCCAGGTGGATCTGCTGCAAGAATCACTGAAGAACATGAAGAGCGGCAAGCAGATACAGCCCGCTGTCCTGGTTCAACCTTTGACAGTCTCAGCCACTGGGAAGAACAGACCGCCACCCTTTTATCTGTCTTTACGGATGCAAGGGCACATAGTTCACAACTGCATGGTGGATTACGGTGCTTCCTCGACTGTGATGCCGAAGGCCGTCTGCGACGAGATCGGGATGGAATACACACGAAGCAGCCAAGGCGTGCTTGCAATTAGACGGCACCCCTGTCAAGACAGTTGGTGTCATAAAGGACATCCCTATCCGACTGCACAAGGCCCTCGACATCGTGGTCATCCAAGAGGTCGTGGTTGTTGACCTGGAACCTTACTTCGGCATGTGTCTCTCTCGGGAGTTCACTGCGAAGTTGGGCGGGTACCTGTCTCTAGACTACTCACACATGGAAGTGCCCTTCAAAGGAAGGAGACTGAAAATTTTCAATGAGAAGCCTTCCACCTTCCTAGTAGAGAAGATACCCGGAGGAGAGATGGACTGTATGGTCCAGTTGTCAGAGGAGGAGCTAGTGACAGTAGAGCTGACTGAGCAAGCCTTCGAAGTGCTACAGCTTGAAGATGAGTTCTCGTTGCGGGACTTCAATGCCGTAATTGGGACAGAGCAGGGCTGTTACTCCATTGTACAGCCCGAAAGGCTTGACATGTCGAGCTGCGAAAGAAGTAGGACCTGCACCCGAGAAGCTGTGGAAGCTTTTCTTTGATGGCGCGCGATGCAAGAATGGCGCCGGTGCAGGAGTCTTTGTTGGTTTCTCCAACCGGAATCCAGAAGGACTATACCTACAGGTTGGCCTGGAGCTGCACTAACAACTCGGCGGAATATGAAGCCCTATGCTTGGGTTTGCGAAAGGCGGAGAGGCTCGGAATCAAACACCTGCAGATTTTCGGAGATTCAGAGCTGGTGTGTCACCAAGTCACGGAGAAGTGCGCATCCAAACAGCACTATCTTAGAGCGTACCGCAACCGGGTGTGGGACCTGATGGAGTCATTCGATTCATTGAATGTCAAGGCAATATCGCGTGAGAAAAACAAGCACGCTGATATTTTGGCGTCTGTTGGAGCCAGGTACGTTCCGACTGACGACGACGTCCAGAAACCGAAGCCGGTTCGCACTATTTACAGGCCTTCTGTGCCTGATAAGGACACCCACTGGCAGGTGTTCAGTTGTGACGAGGAGATCGTCACGTTCCTGGTTAACGAAGTGTGTGTAATCGAAGGTAGAGACCATGATGACGAGCAATATGAGGGGTTGATACAGTTAAGGAATAATCATGTCCCAAAAGGACTGATTACATTAGAGAGTCTCTTTGATCAGAATGACAGAGCAATATCTCACAGAATCAAAGTAGACCCGAGGCAGTATGCTGACACTGGAACTTGAACACTGGTAAAACTATCAAGGTCGGAGCAGGTGCACGTCGGAGGAACTGAGCGAGATCAGATCACTGTGCCAGGAGTTCCCCGACATCGTGGCCTGGTGCTACGAGGATTTGAAGGGGTATGATAGAACTGTCATCCAGCATACTATTGAGCTAGAGGATGGCGCCAAGCCATTCCGACAGAAGCAGAGGGCCGTGAATCCGAAGATTGAGGCCATGATGAAGGCTGAGCTCTTGAAGATCTCTGGAGGCCAAGATCATCTACCCCATCAAACATTCATCCTGGGTCACGAATTTGGTGCCCGTGAGGAAAAAGAATGGCAACATTCGTCTACGTGTCGACTTCGAAACCTAAATCGAGGCTTCCCTCGGGGACCACTATCCGCTTCCCCAAATCGACCAGATTCTACATATCGTTGTTGGAGCCCAGAGATTTTCACTTTTAGATGGATTTTCCGGCTACAACCAGATTTGGGTCAAAGACGAGGACCAGCATAAGACGGCGTTTACCACCAAGTGGGGGACGTTCGCCTATCAGCGCATGCCGTTTGGCTTATCCAATGCTGGTGCCACATTCCAAAGGGCCATGGACCTGGCCTTCCGAGAGCTGCTCAATAAGATTATTGTCATCTACCTTGATGACATGACTATTTTCTCTCACCAACGAGGGGATCATGTCTCGCACCTACGGCAAATATTTGAGAGGTGTCGAGAATTCGGCATTTCTATAAACCCGAAGAAGTCTGTCTTCGCGGTAAAGGAAGGAAAGCTGCTGGGACATGTCATCTCCGAGGAAGGCCTCGCCATTGACCCTGACGGAGCAGAAGCCCTCGTTCGCTTGCCGGCCCCCATCGACAAAAAAGGGCTGCGGTCCTTCTTCGGTCGGATTAACCCGTGCGGAAGTTCATTCCGGACTTCGCACAGGTGATCAAGCCTATGGCCGAACTGTTGAAAAAAGATACAAATTACGAATGGACTGATGAGAGGGAGCAAGCCTTCGAGGAAATCAAGGCTAGAATTGCACAAGCTCCGGTGTTGACAAACCCGGACTACTCCAGGGACTTCATCCTGTATGCAGTGGGAGAACCCGAAAGTTACGGCTGCGAGTCCGACTCGGAAGGGAGACGATGGTGAGGAGCGCCCCATAGCGTTCTCGAGCCAAGTGATTACGCCGCATGAAGAAAAGTACAATTTTATAGAGCGGCGGAGTTCACGCTGTTATGAAATCCCTTCGGAAGTTCGGGCACTTTGTCTCCCGAGCAAAACGGCTGTCTTTGTGATTCACCGGACGTTCGAAGCTTCATCTTACAAGGAGAACCGGGTCACAAGAGAGCGGGATGGATAGCAAAAATCCAGGAGTTCGACATCGAAGTGCGGCCCACCAAGCTTATCAGGGGCCGAGCCTTGTGTCAGGAATTGGCCCGAAGCGCTGTAGCCGGCATCTCCGCCTGTAAGTGGGAGGACACAGCGACACGCATCTACCTAGCCGACTCCTTATCGGAGGGGAGTGATTGGACAGATGAACTGGTGAGATTTTTCTGCACCGGAAGATGTCCCGATCACCTGAACGCCTCACAACGAAGGAGATTCCGGCTAGGTGCACTTAAGTACACTCTTCGCCCCGAGGGGCTTTACTTCAAAAACATCGACGGCATCCTGTTGCGGTGCGTCAGAAAATCAGACCAGCCTAGGGTCCTCGGAGATTTTCATTCCGGGATGCACAGGGGTCACCATTCTTCAAGGCCAACGGCCTTAAAAATAATCAGAGCTGGGTACTATTGGCCCACTCTATTTGCAGACGCTCATGCGGTCTGCTCTAAATGTGATCAATGCCAGAGGTTTGTTGGCCGAAACAGAAAAGCACCCCTGCCCCTTCAACCGATTCAGGCCGAGACTCCGTTCCAGCAATGGGGTCTAGACTTCATTGGGGTGATTTCGCCTAGTTCCTCTGCCGGACACAAGTTTATTCTTACAGCCACCGATTATTTCACACGGTGGGCGGAGGCAATCCCGACCAAGAACGCAGACCAAGAAACGGTCATTAGGTTCATTGAGAGCACGATTACCCGCTTCGGGGTTCCAGAGTCAATTGTGACAGACAACGGTCCGGGATTCGCAGGCGCTGTACTCACGGAGTACACCGGCGGACTTGGCATCTATCACAAGATGTCTTCTAATTACTACCCACAGGGGAATGGCCTTGCCGAGTCTACTAACAAGAACCTCCTGAAGATCATCCGGAGAACCATTGTGAGAAACAAGCGGACTTGGCACTTACTCCTGAACCGGGCGCTGTGGGCGGACAGAGTTGCGTTCAAGAAATCCATCAGAACGTCCCCCTATGCGCTCGTCTATGGCAAAGAGGCTGTCATGCCATCACACATTGAAATCCCTGCCCTATGGATGTTGGACGAAGACAGGAGCAGCGGAGACCCGGTGGACGACAGACTGTGCCAACTCCTGCAGTTGGAAGAAGACAGAGAAATTGCATACCAGGCCTTCACTGATCATATTGCTGCTACTCAAGGCTGGTTTGCAAAAGGCACCACTGCCCGAGTTTTCGAAATCGGGGACCTGGTGCTGAAGTGGGACTCATATAAGGCAAAGCCGGGCAATCACGGGAAGTTTGATGCCCTCTGGGAGGGCCCTTATCAGATTGCCCGGGTGAACCAGTTTAATGCCTATGTACTTCGGGATATGGAGGGTCGGCTCCTGCCTATCCCTGTTAACGGGTTCCACTTAAAAATTTACCGCTGCTGAAGGTGCCCGAGTGGCCCTTCTTTGTAAAAATTTCCCTTATGCATTTTCGTTTCCCAGCATGTACAGTTTCCAGCTTTCAGCTTTTAATTGTTTTTATTATTTTTTGAGCTTAACTGCGGCATGGGAGAGAAAAACAGACTTCGCAGCGAAGTCTGTCGTCGCCCCTCAGGAGGGGCGAAGTTCGGGCTGCGCAAAGGAAGGAGAAAGCAAAGAAAAAGGCGAAAAAAATGTCTAAGTGTTGGCCGCTGCCCGACTTCGCAGCGAAGTCGGGCTGCGCGCCAGCCAAGTGCGAAGCTTGAACGAAGACCGCAAAGCACAAAGGAGAACGGACTGCGCCCAACTTTGGGCGAAGTCCGACTTCGCACGCGAAGTCCGACTTCGGCCGGCTTGCGTGCGAAGTTCAAACTGCGCACAACCTCCGTGCGAAGGGCAAACTTCGCGCGAAGTTCGCACTTCGCCCGAAATTCGGGCGAAGTCCGAACCCGCTTCAATGTTCACGCTGCGCAGCTCGTACTGTTCGGTCTAAAGGAGCAGTAAAATGCTAAGTGTTTGCCTCCTCCGAAGGTTGCAAAGGAACCGGACTGCGCTCAAACCTTGGGCGCGGCAAGAAAGAAGAAAAGAAAAGAGAACAGTTTCAATGCGCACTTCGCGCGAAGTTCGAACTTCGCCCGAAATTCGGGCGAAGTCGGATCGCGCCCAACTTCGGGCGAAGTCCGACTGCGCCTCGTTTTCTGGGCCAGTTTGGGGCAATGGTTTAAAAAATGAATAAAAAATTCAAAAAGTTCTAAGCTGGGCCCAAGGCGCATTGTAACCGTTCTAAAGTGGGTTTCCGCACCAATGGTTCTGTCTTGAGCAGTGTGCCCGGATTGCGGCAGTGACGTCAGCCATGGCGCAGCGTCCAAGACAAAATTAATGATTGCACATTCCTCAAGGAAAAGTGCAATAAAAAGAACATGGCACGTCTGCCGGGGTACCTTTTTCCAAGCATTCTCCTGCGCAGCCACCCAAGAAACTTAACTCCAGCCGACCTACCCCCTCCTGCGCGGCATTAATGACGTTGTCGTTGTCTAGAAAAAGGGGTCAGATGCTTTCAAACATGCCAGACTGCGCAGATTATTCCTTAAACTGTGCAGATTATTCCTGTGACGACGAAATCTTACGCGAGACGCCACGAACTTGTAATTATTGCTGATTCGGAGAGATGGACGGAGGAAAGATGCCGGTGTCGGCGCAATCCGGCGAAGGGAGCGAGCACAAGGATTTACCATGGCCAGGTGTTTTCAGAAGTGAAACACCGTCAGAGCCAAAGTCAAAGTCCCGACCTAAAAAAGTACAGCGTGGGCAAGCCCCACCACCTCCGGTAAATTACCTGGCGGGATACGTGGACGGCTCGTTCTCTATGAGCCTGACTAAGCTGCGGACAAATGTGGAGAGCTGGGCTGACAAGGTTTCGCCCTCTCACCATTTCGGAGCGGCGTACAAGTCTAACCTTTTCAGATTCTTGTGCCCTCCTGTCCATCAATGCCCGGAGCTGGTAGACCTGATTGTCAGACACTACAGACCAGTTACCCGGCAGATTTGCAGCTCCAGCGGTAAGCCCTTGTTCACGCTGCGCAGAGAGACTGTCCAGCCAGCTTTCGCCCCAGGGTTGGAGTATGACTCCAGCACAATTGTCAGGAAGATAAATCTGGGCGAGCAAGCGGGACGTTTCACGCAAACAAAACGGATGAGGGATTTCCTCAATTCAGAGCTGAACGCCCCGCTTGCAGCTGGACAGTGGCCAACCGGCCCCATGCCCTTGGCAAGGTTTCAGAGCAAATATCTATATACCATCTTAGCATGGATTCTCGGCTGCGACTCCGATGAGCTGGTACAGCCGTACCAGCTAGCGCTGGCAGAATGCCTCCTGTGTGGAGAATCCTACGAACCGGCAGCGCAGAAAAGTGGAAAGCGTCCCATCTTTTTCGACTGGGCAGACTGGCTGGCATACGCCATCCACTCCAGCCTAGTCAAGATCCAGAAGAAGCAGTCCACCGATTTTCGTTTCAGTTCTGTTCTAGCCTGGCTTTGTTTGTACCATTTGCACTCCCTGATGCCGATCCCGAACCTAAAGAAGGTCAACGAGAAGGGAGAGCCACAGCCCGTCTATAACTGGACGGATGACCTATACCGGAAAGGGTCCTACTACAAGTTTAACTTCAACTTTACGGGATTGGTCATGTCGATCTTCAGCGAGCGAAATCCCCCGCCCCGAGAGAAATGACGAGCGCTTTCTTGAATCGGAAGCTCGGGGACGTTTTCGAGGCCGACGCGAGGGAATTGTGGTCGGAATCTACGGATTCAAGGGCAAACCCCATTTGCTGCCCTGCGGGTGCTCGGAGCATACGGTCGGGATGGAGGTTTCCGGCAGATGGACTATGTTGAAGAGGAGTTCGGCCTAGGAAAGAAGAGAGGACAGATTTTTCAATATCCTCTTTCCTGGGCAAACGTTGAGATTTTTGAGGTAGGACAGCATGTCTACCTCGAGCAGGAGTTTTCCCGGATTGGCCTGGTTTTGTTGCCGCAGCGCTGGAGGTACGACCCGTACGGGATAAGGGGAAAGTTCACACATCTCGGCCCCCGGGCAGATATAACTGAAGATAGATGTGATGTGGTCCATGTGGACCTTGGTAGGAAATTGAATTGATGGAAGCTTCTCCTCCCTGGCAGGATTTTCTTTGCGAGGAGGTGACATATGACCCCAAGCGAAACCCGGACCACCACTTCTCATCTCCAGGGTTTAAAAAATTCCTATCCAAGATAGCTGGCCTTAACTGGCCAAAAGAAAAGATTACTGAATGCTGGAAGATGAGATGCCGCACGCAGCACGACAAATCCACGAGGAGAAACCTGGCCGTAGATGACGACTTTTCGGTTCTCTATGACCAGCATCATGACAGCTGGCGGCCGTTCGCATATCAAGGTTACGTTCCCCGAGGTCCCTTTGAGGATTATAAAGGAGGGTCTTCCTCCCAACAGTTGTACACTTCGGCAACTGCCAGCGTGGGCCCAGCAGACATCCAGGTCGATCCAATGCAGCCCGTGGCTTCCAAGGCGGCGCCTGAGAAGGCAAAGAAGTTAGTCAAGGCAACGCCCGAGGTGATCCCTCAGGCACAAAAGACGCCAACGCCGCCAGAGGGCAGACCGGTTGCGGCAGACCTTACGCAAGTCAAACCCGGTACAAGTTTACCGTGGGAGCATCGGCGCACTGCTCTCTGCTTCATCTCCTTCCCCGGATCCGACCATCTGTTCCGAGAAGAGAAGAAGAGGAAGAGAGTTGAGAAAATCGGGCGACCCTAGCTCGACGGTGCGACGACCGGTCGCGAGCCGCAACCGCGTTCAGCCGCTCCAGGGACAGTTTCTTTGGACAGTCCCAAGCCAGCCGCCGAAATCAGAAGCGCAGACATCCACCCGGCATCGGCTCAGGCGGAGCCCGCAGGTACGTTTGCTGCCCCTGTCTCTTTGGTCTCATCCAGTCCCACTCCTACTCCATCTCCCGCTCACTCCGAGCAAGTCATGGCCGCATCTTCCTCCCCGTCTCCACGCCCTTCTAGCGGCCCCCATTCTTTTGATCAGTTTGCTCAGAACCCCAACGTTTCCCTATCTCTGAGTCAAACTCCAAACCCTTCGCCTGAAGTTAGTGCTGAAGCCATGCATTCACCGTCACACCCACCGCCTCAGCCGCTTCAAACCCTTTCCGCGTCAGCCGCTCCCATCTCCACTTCCCGGTCGCCCCTAGAAGCGGCCGATCCTTCCGAGGTCCATCCGGTTCCTCCTGATCCCATTCCCGCAGGAGAGACGTCTCAGCAGAACCCTAGGCTGGGGAACCAGATTTCATGGACGACCTCCAGAATACAGACGACTTGCCCCTGGCAACGAGAGCCGTAGAGTACTCTATCTCTTTCCTCCAGAACTTGAAGCGGAGGAGACCTGAAGAGATAGCCGCCCCGGTAAAGCGCACCAAGTATAATTTCGAGAGGAGAGTGCTTACGACAGAGAAAATAATCCCGAAAGTGAAGAAGCCTCTCCGGGAAATGACCAGGGGCGGACTACGAGCTCCGGACAAAGGAGAAGAGCTTTGATGACATTGACAAGCGATACGAGATTCGGGGAATCATTCGTAAAGTCGACAATCTCCTTGTCAAAAGTCCGGAGGAGCGGGAAGAGCTTTTCGGGTTGCGGGATAAAACAAGACAGCTTGAAGAGGACTGTCCGGGTCCAGCGAGCGGCTGGACGCGGCGCGGCAAGAAATAGATGAACTAAAAGCCCGGCTGGCCGCTTCCCGGCAACAAGCCGCAACCGAAAGCGAGGCAGCCTTGGAGCAGATTTCTCAGCTCCAAGAGTCTTTGAAACAGGCGCAGTTGCAATCTGCAGAGAGAGCATCTCAAGCGACGGTCTTTTCAAAGAAGAAAGTTAAGGAGATGAGGGCTGGTTTGTTGCGGGGATGCAAGCCCCACACCTATAAGGCGATGTCAGTTCTGGATTTCGCATCCAGAATTCAAGAAGTTTCTGCCCAGGGAAAGCTTGTGGTAGAGGAGGCCGAACGTCAGGCGAAGCAATGGCTGGACACGGCGATAAATCTTCGAGGAGCGCGGCGCGATGGCCTCCAATTCTCCCCCATGTCCTCATTCGGTGCAGAATGGGCAGATGCAAGGGTAACCTTGCATAAATATTTCAAAAAATTAGAAGAGGTGAGAGTTGCCAGACGAATGTTAGACGCATTCGAACATGAAAGAGACATTTGTATGGCTCCCTTTCGCGCTCTTTCCGAACTAGGGTGCCCGGGTTTTGTTGAGAATGGCGAGCTTCTCACCCTAGATCGGGTGAAAAAGAATTGGCAGTCCTTTGAAGCGAGACACGGCTGAAATTGATAGGCTGGACTGATCCAATTCGGGAAAGTCGAGTCACTCGAGATGGTGTCCAAATGTTGCAAGATCAGCTCCTATTTCCAGGAGCTAGGAAAAAGATACTACACCATCGACCTGCACGCGGTCTCC
The DNA here is from genome assembly GCA_028583015.1 of Wollemia nobilis. Classification (NCBI taxonomy): domain Eukaryota; kingdom Viridiplantae; phylum Streptophyta; class Pinopsida; order Araucariales; family Araucariaceae; genus Wollemia; species Wollemia nobilis. The sequence continues at coordinate 7,602,073 of JAQPPZ010000456.1, forward strand.
GCTTTCCACGCAGCACTAGAAGAAGTTGCTGACCGCCGGCCGTTCGAAGCAGAAGCCTGGGGCCAAGCCCAGGCGGCATACACTCGCATCTGCGAGGCAGAAGCAAAAGCTGGAGAGCCTTCGGAAGGTGATTCTGAGGGGGCAACTGACAAAAGTGAATCTGAAGAACAGTTGCCGCGAGGAGAACAGCTAGAGCAGCAAAAGGCAGGGGAGGCAAGTTCCTCTGCACCCAATGGATGAAGGCATGGATTCTTTGCGCCGAGGCGAGCTCGACACCCCGCGAGCCGCCAGAAATGTTGTCACATTTTGCACGGGGTGCAATGTTTTCAGTTTTGTAACAGTGCTGCTCTTCTTTTTCCCTCTTCCTCTATTTTCCTTTCTTTTGCTCTCCCTTCCTTTTTCTTTCCCATATTCTCTTTCTTCCCCCCTTTCTCGGAGCCCCTCAGTTGAATTTTAAACTTTCCAGCAAGTTACCTGAAAAATGGCTAAGTGTTGGTGCGAAGTACGCACTTCGCCCAGTTTTGGTGCGAAGTACGCACTTCGCCCAGTTTTGGTGCGAAGTACGCACTTCGCCCAGAGTTGGTGCGAAGTTCGCACTTCGCCCCTTTTCTGGGCGCACCTTGTAACGGGCAGGCTGGCAGGCTGACAAAATAGTGATAAGTCTTTGGGGCAAAGTCCATACGGCGGCAGATACAGATTTCACCTGTGCGCAGTCCGACTTCGCAGCGAAGCCGAGTGCGCCCTTGACGAGGTGCGCGATGAGGAAACAAACTCGGAAATACACCTAAGGCATGAAGGCCTTCCCGATTGCGCTGTTTTCTGCCCGCGCAACCCGAGACGCTATGATCCCAAGCGAAGTTGGACAAGCTGCCTTTCAAGGCCGACACGTGTCAAACAGCATCATCCATCATCTGACAAGTGTCCAGCTTCGGGATTTGAGCCAAGACGTGCCGAGCAAAAGGACGAGCATGGGCTGCACTGCCTGTGCCAGTAACCTCATTCAAAGCTGATTAGAGGTTCTACTGCTCCGACTACCCGCATACTGCCGAGAAGAAGTTCTGCCCAACACACCGCCGACTAGCTGTCCGGCTTCCGGGAAGACCATGCTGCGGGTGCAGTCCGGTCCGACAAAAGGTCGGCATTTGCGGCTCCTTCGCCGCTTTTGTCGGCTTATGTTTGGCGGGACCTTGTGCCCATTAATGTAACGGGAGGGACTCGGGCTATAAAAACCCACCATGAATTCATTGTAAAGGGTGGAAGGGGAATGTCCGTTAGGGAACTAATGTAACCGTGCTTACCTTATAAATATAATTGGTATGCACGGTTACGTTACTGCTGCTTTTATTTCTTTACGCTTTATGCTTTACGCTTCCCTGTGTCATGGCTCGTTGATTCGTTTCAGCATTTGATGATCAGGCGCCTTTAGCATTGTTTGTGCCGTAACCAAACACTTTTGTACTTCATAGACTAGATGTGGTAGCAGTTCCATCAGTTGTGTGTTACGTTGCTGTCCGTAGTGGTGATTGATGCGTTGCCGTTCTGTTAGTTCTCCTTGTAGGGAGAATGTTTGCTAGGGGACCATTGTAGCTGTGCGGTTAAAATCACTGCATAACACATATACCTGGCTCTGATATCTCTAGGTTGCTTTCTACTCATGTTAGTGTCCGTAGTGGTGATTGATGCGTTGCCGTGTTGTTAGTTCTCCTTGTAGGGAGAATGTTTGCTAGGGGACCATTGTAGCTGTGCGTACACTGCTTAGGTATCGGAAGTACACTTAGATTTTGCAGTTCTCAGTCATGCTTTGTATTTATAATGCAGTAAGTATTGGTGATTGCTGGTTGCCGTACTGTTAGTTCCCCCCCACCAACTCCAAGTATATTTGTATATTCTTTCTGTTCATTTATCTCTTTCCTGCACTCTTAGCTTGAACATAAAACCCCCCCAAAAGGAGCCGGCCTTCTCCGGAGATTGGCACGGAAGGCATCTCTTCCTTCCGGCCTTTCATGTTGGTGGGCGAATCTGGGCACATTAACCCAAAATCCTTTCCTCATGGCAGATTCGTAACCAACAGGCACCTCAAGTGGCACATACATAATACAAAACATTACAAAATAGCTTTTAGGATGGGATCCCCACATTAGAAAAGGGGTCATTACATAGTAATGTTTGGATGGGGTCCTAAGATGCCCTTCTCCTTCAAAAAGGCTTTGTCCTTAGAGCTGGAGATAAGGAAACTGTTGCTGGAGAGGCTCCCATGTGGCATCTTCAGGCTGTAAACCCTGCCACTAGACCAAGACTTCAATGATGGTGCAATTACCTAAAGTGTGGATTCTTCAGTCCAAAATGTTGTCAAGCTCCAAGATGACCAAGCCTTCATCATCTAACTCAGGAAGTGTGGATTGGGCTTGAATGCGGTTGTTGAGTACCTTCTTGAGACAAGAGACATGGAAGACTAGATGGATCTTGGAAGAAGGTGGTAATGCAAGCTTATAGGCCACTTGTCCAATCCATTGCAATACCTGGTAGTATCCATATAATCGTGCTACCAATTTTTGATGAGCACGAAGTTGCATTGAAGATTGCTTGCAGGGTTAGATTCGAAGAAAGACCATAACGCCTACATTAAAGTTGCGCTCAGAACAATGTTGGTGAGCCTATTGTCAAATCCAAATTGAGCCGTCACCAAGTTCTCCCTCAACTGCTGCAAACGTTGGGTACACTCTTGAAGAGTTGCATCAACCGCCTAAACCTTGGAGTTTCTGGGAACATATGAGGGTGACGTGGGTGGGTACCCATAAATTACCTCAAAAGGAGTCATCCTGGAAGCTGTATAGAACAAAGTGTTGTACCCCCATTTAGCTAATAGCAGCCACTCGGCCCACTATGTTGGGTGCCCAAACGTGAACAACGAAGGTAGGTCTCCAAGCATTTATTGACTATCTCGGTTTGCCCATCAATCTGTGAATGTAGGCTAAGATCATTCGTTGTTGTGTTCCTTGCAGTTTAAATAGTTCTTGCCAAAATCAACTAGTGAAGGTGGGGTCACAGTCAGACACAATTGATTTCAACATACGATGGATTTTAAAAATGGAGCCCATGAATATTTGAGTAATAGTGGAGGCACGGTAAGGGTGGGCAAGGGAACAAAAATGAGCATACTTCGAGAGACAATCCACCACCACAAGAATGACCAATTTTCCCCTGTATTTATGAAGTCCTTCAATAATCCATAGAGATATTAGTCCATAGTCATACATTTCCCAGAATTGGTAACGGTTGCAGAGTGCCTGGAGTACAAACCGTTTCTCCCTTCATCCGTTGGCAGATCTCACATTTCACCACAAAAGGTTGGATATCCCTTTTCATTCCCTCCCAATAGAAAGATCATTTAGCTCGCTCATAGGTCTTCAAAAATCCTGAATGGCCTATCGTGGGTGAAGCATGCATTTCTCTCATGATGTCCTCATGGAGCAGTGAGGTTTAAGGAACTACAAGGCAAGTTTGGTATCTCAACAGTTGTCGATCCCATGAGTACCCGATGTGAGAATTGGGATCCCTTTGAAGTTGTTCCTATATGGTTTGTAATGGTCGGTCCTTGGCTAATTCTTGCAGTTGGGAGACCCATTGAGGAAGTGGGGATGAAAGGGCACACAATGTCACTCGATCCTCAAACTGACATGAGAGGGCATCTACCACAATATTTTCCTTCCCCTTCATATAAACAATGTCATAATCTTACCCTAACAATTTTGAGACCATGTTTGTTGCGTTGGAGTAGATACTCTTTGTTCCAAAAAGTATTTCAAACTTTGATGGTCTGTTTTGATGGAGAAATGCCTCCCAATGATTTACGATCACCAATGATTGATAGCATGGAGGATGGCCATCATTTCCCTTTCATAAGTAGACTTCCCCAAGTTTTTCCTTGACAATGCCTTACTAGTGAAAGTTAGGTGTCACCCTTCTTGCATGAACCTAGTCCTTTAGTGTTAATCTGTTGGTATAATTTTGGGGCTTCCTTTAAACGCTCTTCAACCTCAAGGAATTTTTCCTCAATCCCTGTTTTGACTTTAATTTGGTCAGATTTCAGGACCTGCATGTGATCTTTCATATGTTTAACTTCTTGTCCAATGTGTGCCATTTGGTTCTATAGGTTACTAAGTGTTTGATTTATTTGTTCCATGAATTGGTTTTGTTCCATCTCCCTCATTGCTCCTCTAGTCCCTCCAGCCATATACTTGTGATTTGGACCACCCTAACTGACTTATTAAAAATAGCTTCTATTGTTCCAGGGGTTACTACTTTTAGTAATGGTCCAAAAAAAGTGTTTAGGTGCTATATATCAAAACGATCAGTTTGAAAAGACAAACACAATGGACTAGGTATCAAAATGACGTGTTGTTTGGGTGCTATTTTTAGTCAAGTTGTCTGTTTTTCTCCATAAATTTATCTTCACCTACAAAAAATGACTTTCTTTTGTAGAGTCCCCGAAAACTGCCATATCAGTTACTAGTCGATTTGTTAATCCCAACTACCTTGTCAAACTCTATCACTACCACTGCCCTGTCTGACATTATTACTGACTGTTACTGACAACTACTTATTTGACGTTTTTGTCTGTCACCGATAACTACCCTAACAACTGACCTGTCTGACTTTGTTCCCAACTGTTACTAACCCCAACAGTTTCTTCTTCAGTCAAGAATGCAATATGATCAAATTCGTGATAGGTGTAGTCTTCGCAGTATGCTCAAATTTGTGGTTAGGGTTTTGGAGGTGTAACATATGACTGTAACAAGGTAACACTAGGCCAAGGTGTGTGCATTGTCCATAGCCCTCTATTATACCATAGCAACAAACAATAATGCTCGGACCAATATTTCAAGCCACTACTCAAGGAGGGTTCCACACATACCCTTGAGCGCACTATCTGCCTCTTTGACAATACGAGAGGGTAATCTTCTAGAGTGTTGTGCTCGGTGCACTATGGATAGATACACGATCAAAAAGCTTCCTACGGCTAAAGGTTTCTCCTAATCCTAGGGAGGTCTCCCAATATACCCGAAGATACATGAGAACTCAAGTCCATGTACGGGTGTCTGAGGCCTAGGTATTGGAATTTGATCATCCCTCACTTCACTAGATGCTTTACGGGCAATCTAGCATAGCCCATAACGACAACTACATGATATTTTAAAAAACTGACACAGGGTTTCTAACCTATTAAACTAAAACAAAGGAAAAAAAATGGCTTGATTTTTTTCTCCTTTTTCTTTAAAGGAAAATAAGCAGGAAAATGACGAGGAGGAAAATTTATACCTAACAAGTCGAAATGGCAAAACACGAACTGTTTGCACGTAACAGGGAGCGTGGCCTTGGAAAGCGCTCTGATACAAATTGTTATGATCCTTGCAGTAAAATAAAAGCACATCCACACAGTATTGCAATAATAACAAACAATATATCAAGTGGCATTAGCTCAACCGGTTAGATTCCTCAATATTTAAAGAGGAGACCAAGGTTCAAATCTTGCCCAATGATACATGGATAATATCCAAGATTTGTTGTAATACCACTATGTAGTGATGATGTAATACGGAGGGGTGCCCGTTTCAATCCCATAAAACCAATTGAAAAAAATAATAACAGACAATGTGCTTGAGATTTAACAATATTGCAAGATGAAATGGAAATGCGGCAAATTATATTTCAGAAAGCAAGAACACATTATAGAATCACAAGCCTCTTCAAGGGGGCAACCTCCTTAGAAGTAGAGCTTCAATACAACAAAATATGAGATGCCTTCATCTATGCCCCCTTGCCTTTTTAAAGACTCTTCGTAACCCTAACTATAACGCTCAAGGGTCGGCTTCACATGCAAGTGGCCACCCAAGCTAGAATCTTCTACCAAACAAGCAGTTACATTCTTTATAACAATTTACATTAAATGGACCCACTTGTCTAGGTGCCTCAAGTGACATACATAATACAAAACATTGCAAATATCATTAGGATGGGGTCCCCACATTAGAAAAGGGGTCATTACATAGTAATGTTAGGATGGGGTCCTAACATCCATCCACGATCACTTGCGTCAACTTGTGGTTCAACAACTCTTTGTGGATCAGCGTTGGTTTCTTCCCGACATCTATCATCAAGACTATCAAGTCAATATATTGATCCCCCCGTATTCCCGTTGCTTTGAGTTGGTGTTATGGCTCCTCCACTCTGCTTGTCTGCAACATCTCTCCTACAATCGCATATAGCTTTGGTACTACACATAGTAAATTGAATGCTTTCACTTCAATACTTGTATCCAGTATTTGTGCAACCGAATAGCAGGTTGTCATCTCCTCTTCTTTGGTCATGACAGGTTCCTTCAACTTCTCCTGTAGTAATCTCTCCTTGTTGGTCTTTCATATCTCTTCTTCAAGCTAGACACATGCTTCCTGCCATCCTTCCTTCTCCTTGGCAGGATTTGGGTACTGCTCGATTTTCTCCCCACTCTTGACATCTTCAACACTGGATAATTGGCCTTTTGTCCGAATCATACAACATTCAACCCTTTCCTCCTGTGGATCAATTCCCTTGTGGTTGTGGTCTCCCTTGGTGATTGTTCCAATATCTGCCACCTATTGCTCTATGTCTGTTTTTTGAAGTGCCCGGCTCGTCTTCTTTGGCCTCTTTTTGCACTGTTAATGTCTAGTGCCTTGCACCTTTTAAGTTAAACAAACAATCACCAATAGCATGTCCCACAACTTCGCGATTGTTACAAAATGCTTTCTTTGAACATGTGACATTGGTGTGTCCTAATTTACAATCAGAGCACCATGTCCCTTTTCTCCTCCTTTTTCGCCTTCACATCCTTGATCTTACATTCCAGGCCCTTCGCATGGCTTGGATTGTTACACTCAAGTCATCATGATCACAATCAAAATCATCATCACGACCATGACTGACACTTCCTCCACCTCTTGCGGTTGTCTTCATCTCGCTTTCTAAATTCAATGCTCTATCGAAAGCTTCTTAAAAGGTAGTTGGCGGTAGAGCTTTCTAAATTCAATGCTCTATCGAAAGCTTCTTAATAGGTAGTTGGCGGTAGAGCTTTCTAAATTCAATGCTCTATCAAAAGCTTTTTAATAGGTAGTTGGCGGAACTACCTTCATCTTCTTATACCATAGTAGCATCCAAGAACCATCGTTTTTGCAGCCCATCTACCGTCTTTGCCTCCATTTTGTCAATTAGTTTCATCAAACAACGATTATATGACTTGATGTTTTCATCTTTCTTTTGCTTCATCCAATAAATTTCACCAATGATCTCTATGTCATCACGAAGCAATCTAAATTCCTTGCTGAATTCAGGCTTCAAATCGTCCAAAGATTTTGTTTGCATAAATTATGGTATATTTGCCCCTTTAAAATAGGGCAATAAGACTTGAGGACTATTCTGCACAATTCAGCCCCTAACATTGGAACAGGTCTATAAAATGATGTCACCAATACATAGAGCTCAAACAATCGTGTGATTTTAAAAAAACAGGCTCAAAACACTTTAGCATGCAAACGTTGTGGCCTCTAGAAGATTTACCCTAATAGTTCTCAAAAATTAAAAAATTAACCATCCAAACCTTAGGAAATTAGTGTGTAGTCGCAGCCCGCCATGTGTTGTACGCTCATCCATTGGTAACAACCACTCAATCTAAACCACCTAGTCGCCATTGGTAAACTGTAAACCTAAAACTTGTTGCATTTTGATTGGCTGGAAAGGTTTATAAGTAGAAAAAGTGTAATGTCCCCTTTTTCTAGGCAGTCAGTGTCCTACTCACGGGTTCCCGTAGGCTAGGGCAGATTGCAGGGGAGCCTAACTAGAGTTCTAGGAGCGGATAATTGAGCGAAATGGGTATTCGAATCCACTCTCAGATGTTGAATCTGATGGATAGAGCCTTGACTTACTATTTTTAGTTAGTTTTTAGGGTTTCAGGCAAAACGGACGGTGCAGTGATATTCTTCACTGAAATGGGCATCTGTATCTATCCGCAGTTTGCGGATCGGATAATCAGAAGGCCAAGTTTTTAATGTGCGAATGTTTAATTATATAAAGTAAAATTATTTAAATACTTTATATAGTTTAAAACCTTATTTTATAAAAAGGGGACGTGGGACTTAAAAAAGAGTTATGTTTCATGATTTATCCCACATTGAGCGTGCAAAAGGAGTTTGTTGTGGAGGAGTCTATTTATTCGGTGGCTTGGTCTCATTTCATTATATTCTGGATTTTAGTTATTTCCTCTAGAGTTTGAGGCCAGTGGCTGAGACTTCTTCTCCGAAGGGACGGAAACCCCAACGATGTGGCTGAAGACGAAACCCCTCAGATTTTTGGAGCTGGACGAAACCTCAGTTCTCTGTTGGTGAATTCACACAGGATTCACACTTGGAGCTTCATCAATCTTCGGGAGGTATCTTTCCATGTTTGCTGATTTAGTATATTTCAAGGGTTTGTAGACATATTGTGGAAAGATTATATTTTTAAAATATTGTAATCTGAACCCTATTTTGAAAGAAATTTGAAAAATAAAATTGTTAGTTATTTCCTGTTTCCTGGAGTTGTATTTTCTGATTTTAAGAAACAGTATAGTGTCCCAAATATTAAAAATAGCAGAACAGGGGGGGACATTACAGTGGTATCAGAGCACAGGCTCAACTCTGCCAGCCTATGAGGTTTAGCACATGAGTGACAGAGAACAGAGATACCAGGAAAGGGAAAGAAGAAAGGCTGAATATCAAACTTATCAGAGAGGTACCCAACAGATACAGTGGTATCATACTGAACCAGAGGATCAACGAGTGTCACATATACTGGATATTCCTACAGGTTCATCTTCGGGTGAGTCAGTTGGGAAAAAATTGAAGTTCTGAAAACGAATAAAGAAAAGAGTAACCGGGAGATATTCAACGAAATGATTAAGGAACAACAGGAGTTACAAAAAAAATTCAAACAGTTGGCTGATATGATGGCAAATGCTATGCCTACAATCCATTCTTGGGAAAAAGTTGAACCTCCAGCATGTTATGAAAAGATATACAAGGAGTCAAACTACTATGATGAAGAGGCAAAACACATGAGAGCCACTACTAAAAGAAAACTCAAAAGGGAAGTGGGAGTTGAAGAAAAAAATTCATCTCATGAGGTATGCTCTTTTGAAAATCAAAATGACTCATTGATCACACATGCCTCCTTCGTTGATGTAAATGTGCAAGAGGAAAGGAATCAAACTACGGAATTGACTTCAAATTTGGGCTTTCCTAATGAGATAGATGCACATAATGACAAAATTGTGGAGATGAATTGTACCAACTCAGAGGAAGGACGAATGGTGTTTATTGCTGATTACAAAACAGCCTACACCAATGTGACCACTAATGCAAAATCAAATGATGAGCATGCTGAAAGTGATGCCTACTTTAATTCAGCACCTAGTAATATTCATTTATTACATTCCAATGAAGACAGTACAGGAGAATTTTGGTCTAGTACCCAAATCCAATCATTGGTAAAAAATGTAACTGATGAGTCTCTTGTTGATTGTCATACATTCTCAGATTCAGTGCGGGTTGGCTTTGATGGTACAGGTGAACAGGCAGCAATTTTTATAACAGCTTCTATGGAGGTGACATTTAATCATCGTGATGATGATTATTCAGACCATGAGCAGAATATTCCTCTTCAGATTTCACCTGGAATTAATTTACTGGATAGTCGGGAAAATGTGGTGAAGCATGATGTTTGGATTGAGCCTGCTGAAATTATCAGACCAACAATTAAAGGTAAGAAACTCATTCATCCTTTGGCTCATAATTCTATGCATTTCAATAGGAGATGGATGTTTGGTACTATGGCATTTCATCATGGTTTTCATAAAGCAATACACATCTATCTTCAACCAAGAATATGGGATCCTGGAACTCTTCTTGAGCATGGAGCAATAACAATCAAAGGTTGTCCTCCATATAAGAAGCACAATTTCCAAGATAAGACAGTAGCTATTACCTGTTGTCATGGTGTTGAAAGTGCTTGTGATCAGCCTTTCAAGAGGTGTGATGATACCTTGAGGCATATATATGTATTCCTAGACATCAAAGATGATGGGAGAAGAATACCCTGGATGTTTGCTGACCGAACTTTATATGATCCTTCTTTTGAGTTGCATGATGTTAGGTTGGGAGAAGAGCACGATTTAGATGCCGAATTGATACTCATAACTAATGATGAAGGATCACTCTTAGCAAGCTTGAGGGCTGATTGGTATAATTTATCACATGGAGACAAGGGTTGTTGTATTGTTGGACAGCAGCATGGTGGAGCTATGTCAGCATTGAGTAACACAACCCAGGATCGTGTGCATATGATGTTAGTCGCTATGGATGATGGGTTGCATTCTTCATTGGGAGACGAGTTGTATTTTTCTTCAGGAGAGAAGACAGATTTCTGCCAGATTGATTGTATGTTTCATCAGGATGGAATTTATATAGGGATACGTTGGCACCAAACTTTTCAAGACATAGAGCTTGACCACTACAGTTATTCTAGTTCATACTGGGAGGATGAGCAGATATTGCAGCATCCAGCTCTCCAATTGCTTGTGGGCAAGCAATTTCAGGGAGGGAGGACTGTAATGTCCCCATCCTAGTCAACATCATGATGCAGTGTGAGACTTGCCTACTCACGGGTTCCCGTAGGCAAGAGGGAGTTGTGTGGGGACCCACATGGACAGTTTGGATGATGTCAGGGTGGGTGGAGCTCTTGATTGCCAGTCTTCTGGACCATTTTGGGCATCTTTGCAGGGACTTACTATTTTTAGTAAGTCAATTCTCTAGAGGTTTCATTTGAAGCAGATGTTACGGAAAGTACGACTGGCATCTTCGGCTTAATGGGTATCCGTTTCCGTAAGTTGTTTGGTGGTTGGATGTTGGGAGAGCAATAATTTTAATGCCCGAAGATTTATAATGTTATATTTAAATATAAAAGTTAAATATATTAATGTTGGGCTTATATATTTGATGAAGGGGTGCCTTATGACCACTTAATTTAAAGGTCATATAATAAGCTTTGATTAAAAATTATTTAAATGTGTTTTTGCTCCCTAGACAAGAGGAACGACCCCTTCCTTGGCTTATATTGTGAAATGTAAGTGTTTCTTTTATCCCACATTCCACCAAGGCATATGGGATCGCCCAACTTGAGGAAAGAATAAATAGAGGTTGTGAGAGCATTTGAAGGGATCTTTTGCTATTGTATTCTCTTGGAGTCTTTGAAGGAGAGCTTGCATTGTGCAGGAGTTTCTCATTGCTGCTTTGTTGTGACGAAAACCACAGCAGAGGACACCATTGCTTGGAGTGAAAGATCTCCTTACTTTGGTTAGTTGCATTCTCAATCCTTGGGAGTGACTTTGAGCAGAATTCGAGGCATATTTCAATATCAAATTGATGTTTCTTGTGAGAGTTTGAAGACATTATCAGATGTACATTATTTGTACTTCAACCCACAAGGAGGCCGTACCATTTTGAGGTAAAATCAGCTTGTGCAAGGGGAAAATTCAGCTAGGGTTTGATTGTATTGTAACCATACTTCCTCATACAGCCCAGCCGCTTCATATAGGAGTGAATTTAGTCAAGTTCGTGGCAGATTGGAAGAGTCCTTGGCAGCCGTACAACTTCCCAGCCTGGCCGTACAACTCAGAGAGGGACGTTGGACTTGGGTGTTGAGACGCCTTGTTTTTTGGAGCTTTCCAAGCTTGCATTGTCATTGACTCAATAGAGGGTGTTTAAAACTGCCACTAGTTTGATGGAGAAGTTTGTAATTTGAAAGTGATGAGCAAAACAATGAGTTTTCTGTAGCTGACATGCAATTTCCAGTTTATATCAGATCTTCATATTTCCGGGTATTCTCATTTTAATGCAGTTTCCTTCATTGGGTTTGTTTATCTATATTAGAGGAAGCTTGTGGACAAATTTGGTAACATCTGGAGTTCAAAAACAAAGTTAGAAGCATTTCTTTATTTCAGCAATGTGTGTTTCTTTTTCTTTCATATATTGCAAAAATACAAAAAAAGCATATATTATCAAAAAACACCAAAAATTTGCAAAATACACAAAACCCAAACCAAAACACCAAACTGGAGTGATAAATGGCAATCTGAGTTGGGGGTTGCACACTACATTGGTATCAGAGCTGGTTTTTCCTGCTAGCCTCTTCAGGGTTTGATGAAAATTTCAGAAATGATTTCAGTATTGTGTGAAAAAAAAAAAAATTCAGCAGTCATGAGTATTTTTCAGACTTGGAAGTTAGGGTTTGGTTGCCGTTTTCAAATCTAGGGTTTCCAGTTTCTGGGTATTGGTGATTTGAATACCCATTTGGTTGATTTGGGCTTTAAGAGTTCTGGGTATTGTTAATTCAGAGCTCAGCTTATTCTGCCAGCCTGTGGAAGCCTAAGTAAATTTCAGATTCATGGAGTCTTATAATGATTGGTCTAGGAGACAGCGTGATTGGGATAGGACTCAGAGTGAGATACAAAAATCCATCAGTCAATTAACTGCAATGATGCAAATTTCTCTACCTACAATTCTTCCTAAGGTAAAGGTTGAGCCTACAGTCATTGAATTATTTGATCAGTTCCAGCAAGAGTGGAGGGCTCATGATGATGATTTTCATGCCCTTATGTCTAATGAAGATTATATTGATATGTGTATGAGGCAACAACCCAACGGAAATAAAAAAATGAACCTTCTTGAGAAAATCAAAAATTCGAAACACAATGAAGAGCCTGCTGCCCCAGAAAAGTTGGAGAAGCCAGTTGATAGTGGCGTAGATTCCCAATCAGCTCATGATGATATTCACCCATCACATTTTAATGGTGATAGTTCAAAAGAACTTGGGTTGGATATTCACACTGAACCCATTATGATGCATGCACCGGATAGCTATATCTTCTTCGGAGATTTGCAGAGTGAGCGGAATATGGAATCAGTTATGCATGATACACATGATGGTGTTGTTACAGGTTACGTGGCAGCCCCTTCTGATGAAGACAGGCATGATTTTTCAGATCATAACACGGTTGAGGTTGTTGCTGATTTTAAATCAGCTTATGATGATATTTCATCTCACCAAGACAACCATGAAAATTCAATGCATGATGAGTCTAGTGCTGATTTACAAAATTTGAAGGCAGCCTTAGAAACTATGAAGTCAGACTTCATGAGCACTCTTGCGAGACGAGAGATCACTATGCCAAGCTTGTTGAAGAGACCCCTAGTGCATACGGGAGCAAAGAAGAAGTTAGTCAGCTAACTAAAGAGCTTGAGCGAGACTAGAAGCTCTTTGTCGGAGGCTCCTGCATGAGACGAGTTGAAACTCAATTCTGTTTTAGAATCCATTGAACAACTGAATCGGGAGAAAGCCAGGGAGATTGGGCGGATTGTTGTCGAACTAGATTGCATTCAGGAGGACTATAACTTAACACATTGTCCCATGAGATCAGATTACCCAATTTCGGATCAGTGGATTGGTTGTGATAAGCACGAGTGATAATAATTTATCATGGACTGACAATCCGCTGTATGAGATGGATCATGATACATCTTTTGATAATCCTCTTTTTGAGATGAAGAGTGTTGATTCTTTTCCTGTGATAGATCATGAGGATACATTGTTTGAGACAGGGTGTCTATTTCGACATGAGTCTGAGAGTGACTTCATGAGCATCGTATGCTTGCATTGATGAGCATCGAGGGCGATGGTAGGAGCATTATATGGGTGATAGTTGATCATGGGTATGAGAGATATGTCGTTGTTCGCTTTTTGGGCAGCCATAACATTTACTTGATGGAGGTTGGTCAGCAGTTTGGTTGGCATTATATGGAGTATCCTACTTCTTATTTGAACACCATGTTCTCTTAGGGGGTCAGCTTAATCAGTGAGCAGGTAGGCCTGGTTGAGTCACCTATGCATCAGATGTTTCTTGGCACAGAGTTCAATCATTATGGGCATACCAGTTTTGATTATGAGGTTGAGCTTCTTATGGAGTTGCAGGGGTGGAGTATGGATGGTCTTTCAGAGTCTCACGGATAAAATTACACCCTACTTGCTTGAGTATGATGAGGGACGTCATCTTTCCAGAGGATATTTTGTTGACTGCAGTAGATTGGGCTACATGGGATTATCTGGGTTATTCCAAGAGTGTGAACGCTGAGTTGAGCTGGTCAGGTGATGACTATGGAGGCACTTCCAACATTGTATTTGCAGTGGTTTATGATGATGATTTCTTGGATATGACGTGGCACATGATATTTCATCTCAGTTTAGATAGGCGGACTAGTGCCAGGTTGGGGAGAGATTTCATCATGCTATTGCAGTTGAGAGTTCAACAACTTAACCATGTTAGAGGGACAGTGATGATCAGAGTAGCGCAACGTCGGCATGGCATTTACTTTACGAGATTGCTATGGGATCCAGGTATTTGATGGACCTTAGACAGTATGCAGACACTTGACTGGAGTATGTATGCATATTGCTTGAGGACAAGCAATCTTTGGGAAGGGCGGACTATAATGTCCCCTTTTTCTAGGCAGTCAGTGTGCAGAACAGTTTAGCCTACTCACGGGTTCCCGTAGGCTAGGGCAGATTGCAGGGGAGCCTAACTAGAGTTCTGGGAGCGGATAATTGAGCGAAATGGGTATTCGAATCCACTCTCAAATGTTGAATCGGATGGATAGAGCCTTGACTTACTATTTTTAGTAAGTTAGTTTTTAGGGTTTCGGGCAAAACGAACGGTGCAGTGATATTCTTCATTGAAATGGGTGTCCGTATCTATCCTCAGTTTGCGGATCGGATAATCAGAAGGCCAAGTTTTTAATGTGTGAAGGTTTAATTACATAAAGTAAAATTATTTAAATACTTTATATAGTTTAAAACCTTGTTTTATAAAAAGGGGACGTGGGACTTAAAAAAAAAATTGTGTTTCATGATTTATCCCACATTGAGCGTGCAAAAGGAGTTTGTTGTGGAGGAGTCTATTTATTCGGTGGCTTGGTCTCATTTCATTATATTTTGGATTTTAGTTATTTCCTCTAGAGTTTGAGGCCAGTGGCTGAGACTTCTTCTCCGAAGGGACGGAAACCCCAACGGTGTGGCTGAGGATGAAACCCCTCAGATTTTTGGAGTTGGACGAAACCCTAGTTCTCTGTTGGTGAATTCACACAGGATTCACACTTGGAGCTTCATCAATCTTCAGAGGTATCTTTCCATGTTTGCTGATTTAGTATATTTCAAGGGTTTGTAGACATATTGTGGAAAGATTATATTTTTAAAATATTGTAATCTGAACCCTATTTTGAAAGAAATTTGAAAAATAAAATTGTTAGTTATTTCCTGTTTCCTGGAGTTGTATTTTCTGATTTTAAGAAACAGTATAGTGTCCCAAATATTAAAAATATCAGAACAGGGGGGGACATTACAAAAAGGTTGTTCTTTGCTCCGTTCGAATGCCAAATTGGCTTCCACTTTGGCCGACACTTGAGTGAAAAGTGACAACAATGCAAAAAGGAGAGGACGAGGCTCAAATTGTCGACCTATGCAAACACCCTTCTGCGCCTTGGCATTAGAAGCAAAATAGTAGACTCGCCCCTTAAACTCAAATCATCCTATGCTCAACAACGCATATGCACAAAGGATGGCTTTGAACTCTGCACCTCACCTGTAAAGATCTTTGCCAACACCCATCTACCACTGCACCAACACCCTTGGATGCAACGATGGGACAGAAGCCTCCTTGAAGTCGTTTGTTGAGCAAAGCAAATACTTCACACTACATTGAAAAAGAGGATGGAGCTGAGCTTGAACCCCTATCTCTCTGAGAAAGGACTCATGCAACCTTCCATTGTCCATCTCAACTCCCATCACAGTCGGATCGAGAAGTCGGTTCGCACATTCATGAACCTTCATGTATCCCCCAAGACTAATGCCAACAAGTCTACACATTGTCCCCAAAATGCCAAGCCTGATCCAAAAACCTGCATGTAGAATATCCAATGGTGCCCTCGGATCCATAGAATCAATGACCTCCAAAAACGACCAATTGTGGTGTTCTGTGCGTTCAATCAAGACCATGTCTACTGCGATCAATACAAAGTGGGGGGAAAAAGGATAGTGTCACCCTTTTCCAAAAATTTGAAATTTTCCCTCTAATTAGTTTCCCTCCAATGAAGCACTCACACAAGTAGTTATCAAAAGGAGAAGGAAAATCTTGTTCCACCAATGCTTCTTATACCGTACCTGACTTTATGAAGCTTCGAAGGGTAATTCATCCATGAGATTGGAAGAAGGATCAAAGGCTCTGAGCTGACTTCCTGCATGACCAAGCGACATTGCTCCATACTTGCTCTAATACCATGTTAGAATTCACACCTATTTTTAGAAATGAACAAAAGCAATCCATCCACTCAAATCTTATACAGAAAGCATACAAAAGGACAAAAGAGATCAAGGTATAGCAGGCACCCATAGGCACAATAAATATTCACTATTTTATCTGTAGATAAGATCACAACACTTCAATACAATGGACAGAGTGGCAAGGGTTATTTATACCAATACCAAAACCCCATTGACATAAATTAACCTAAGCCAACTTAACAAGAGGGCTTTAGGTTAATTACAAGTTATAAGGTGGTTTAACCATAACAACATTAACCGTGGCTTATAGGGCTTACACAATAAAATATTATGATAAATTAAATACAATTGTCCAATGCTTGCTCATAGGCCTATACAAGATTCCATCATACAATGTCGGCCTTGGCCATAAGTCAGAATATACATTCAACACACAACTCGAGCAAGACTCATAACATACAATGGGTTTAAGACCCAAAAAGGACCATCGTAAACAAGCATTTGAAATCCTCAAATACCATAACAAATGAATGTCACTTAGCAAATTAGGTGGCTAATCATCCCATTACAAGCAATAGCCAAATCAAGTGAGTTATCATGAAAGAAAAAGAATGAATGCATGAATTGTGTATAAATTTATTGCAGTATTACTACATATTATATTGTTTTGTCTGGATGATGAAGGCACAGTTGGTTGAATCAAAAATTAGCAGGGCTTTTCATCAATGAATGTCAAGGGACACCTGTCATCAACCTTAATTGTTGTTAAAATAAGTAAAATAATTATTAGTATAAGTTTGAATGATGTTTTTGTGATATCATATTTTCCTTCTCTCTCCTTAGTTGAACGCCCTTCCTAGTCTCTCTCATGAGAATGCCTTCCATCTTTGAACATGCAGACAATGACTTCATGGTTAAGTGAAAGCTTAATATTACAAGCCATAACACATTTGAAAATAGAAATATGCTAGAGTAATCAACAAGCCTTAGGCGCAAGTCCTTTAATTTTTTACAAGTTTAAGAAATTCACTCTTGCTTTAGGTCTTTTTAACACTTCAAAATGAAGAATTGTTTTATTGATTATGCTAAGGAATTTCAACAGTTAAAGTTGGTCTACCTAGAAGAAACAAATAGAACTCTCAATTAACACACACACACACACACACACACGTCCGTACAACGGTCCCTAATGAAACTTCAAAACGAATGGATAAAGAAAACAAAAAGTGCAACCAAAAATCTTACAAAAATCATTACTTTCCATGATATTTACAAAGTTATTCGATGTTATGATTGATAGCAGAATACAAACTTTCTACATAGATCACTAATAAGATATGGAGAAAGGGCCATGACAGACATTCCTGCTCAACATGCCACTATGTTTATATGGATACTAATATGGTATATACTAGTTCACAAAACATTTCAAGCTTTTCATAATATAGTTGTGCAATAAAATTTGACATAAAATCATACAATAAATAAACATGGTATATTTAATTAAATAACAATCCCAAAACATGAAGTAAATGAAAGACCATGTAAGACCATAATGAACACAAGAGTTCAATATACAAACCTGCAAATTCATAGAATTATAGCCTCCTAAATGGCCAAGCATGTACCAAGATCGCATTGCCTGCATTTAGGAAGTCATTACCATGATATAAAACTTGCTTGAAGTATTAGATCTCACCAAATTAAAATATGCAAATGTGAGTAGAATTTCTCTTTGACTTACACCACTAATCAGGGCTAACTCTTTGTCCTCTGGAGCACGCTCAAATTCAATCCATACGCAGAAATCAGAAAACTCAAAACTGCATCCATTTCATAAGATCTAATGAAATAGTCTAATCTCTTGTAGAAACAAGAGTTGCACTGGATCTTAAGAAATTAAAAATTTCCAACAAGGTTTCAAATGCCATAGTCACTGGTTTTTTAAAGCCACCACTAAGGATTTAAGATTCCTAATTGTAAACAAAGCATGGTTAAAACAATAACAGGATGTCTTAAAAGGTTAAATATGGAAATATTATGAAGATGGTTGATAAATGTTTGCATCAGCAAACATAATTTTACATTTTTAACACCAGTAGTAAACATCTGTATCAGAAAATAAATCTCTCACATTCTCAGCACCAGAAATTTAGATCCATTTATCTGTAAGTGTCATATAGATGATGCCCTTTGCAGCAATAAACTTTTTATCATATGGATTATAATTGATGTTTGTAGGTGGAAAATTTTCTAAATGGCATACTGTCAGGTGTTCTCCCTACTTAAAAACGACACTTATGTACTGCTGAGCATCCTTATCAAGCTCAAACAGCTACATAGGCTCATCAAATGCAAACACTCGTGCAAAAACAAAAGGCATTGTCCACTCTTGGATAACTACTTCTAGCTTTGGTCCCCAAGTAAGAATGCTCTTGTTGATGATATAATGTAGTTGACAAGTTATTCCAAGATAAATGAACTTTCCAAGGAGATCATCCCTCAAAGAAAACTCTTAAGGTCATAGATGGTAAAAGGGGTGGGTCATTCTGAGCATAGTTACAAAACTCAGTGAGTTTTTGAAAAAACTGCCTTGTCCACGCCTGAGTTGACCCTCCTGGATCTTTTTGACTCAGCTCGACGAGTTTTTTTTGAACTCATCGAGTTCTTTTTTTTTACTTGTGAATTTCTTTCAACTCGCAGGTTTCTTTTAAACTTGCAAGTCCAAGAAAAAACACTCAGCTGCAGCGGCAAAAATACAGAAAAACGACATCAATTTTTTATTTTTCTAAATTGGCCTCATTTTTGTTGTTTCCACTTGCAGAGAGAGCAGAGAGAAGGTGAAATCAGACCCAAAAAAAACACTCATTTGCATCCTAAACCCAAATTTTTCCTAGTTTTCAAGAATCTAACAGCCACCCAGCAGTTACATTTGAGGTAAAAAAACAAGAACCAAAAGGAAGGCTAATGCCACAAGGCCCACCTGATTACAAAGGACCAAAGACGAAAGGAAAAGAAAAATTAGTCAGCAGAGTACAGGGATAAGGTCAAAGAAGATCAACAATGGAAGTTGAGACCAAAAGGGTAGACAACATTAAGAGGAATCTAAACCAATCTTGTATGGAGTTCCATGGCAATATGTCCCACCCCATGCAAAGTGTAACACCTTCAATAATCAAGAGCAAAATTTCTTTGCACTTCCCTGTAATATACATTCTCTAGAACATTCATCTAACCACTGGGCCTAGGAACAAACAAATGCTTCCGAAATCCTAACCAACACAGGAAACATTCACCATGTTTGAGGCAACTCAAAGGCGTCAAGAATTAGACATGAAAGATTGGAACAGTACAGTGCTTGGGCCCTCTCACAATCCCAGTGAGATTTATAAGACGCACATAAAATAGCAAGAGGCCATTTGAAGAAGCACAAAATGTCCTTGAGGTTTCTTTCTAAGGAAGACAAGTTGACTAATAATTGTGATATGTAGTTATACCCTTTGAAGGATAATATATACTATCCATACTCTGCCAGAGAATAGCATCAACCATATTCAGTGTTGGTTTGAGCATTGCACCTGTGTATGGCCACAAAACCAGAATGGGAGATAACATGACTTGAAGGATTTTCTAACAGTAGCCACTAGCCCATATATAACCATTCGTCTATGGGAGGCATCCCCTAGTACAGCCACAATCTGAGAACCATGGAAATTAGAAGGGATATGTACCAGCCTTATGTACTCTCTTTGGACTCTGACTCAATATGAAATATTAGCAAACACTACATATTCATCAGGAGGAAATAATTACAAATAAACAGCACGTTAAATGACAACAAAAGGACTTGTAGATGCTCCAAGACTGAATCTAACAACCACCCAGCAGTTACATTGATGTGTGTTTTGTCACTTTCATGTGTAGTTTAAGGTTGTATCGCTTACAGTATTAATTTTGGATTTGTATAATGTTAATTAATTGTGATATGCATGAAAAAAAAACTTTTTTCCAATGAAAATTTGCATTTTCTTTGGTTTTTTTTTTGCCAAGTTTTTCCAAGTTTTTTTGCTGAGTCCGAGTCCGAGTCAAAAATTGGCCTTGCCGAGTCCATGCTGAGTCCAAGTTTCTCTACTATGATTCTGAGTACCATAACTATGTTAGATCTGCATACATTCTATGTTTGTATATTACAAATTGGATTAACCAAAGGAGGACTTGTCATCTTAATTTGAAGCTTGCATTGACAAATTAAATCCACCCCTATCTGCCAATGCTCTATATTTTCTCGAGTCTTACTGAAAAGAAAAGAATATCATCAAGTTCACGAAGGTTAAAGAACATATCATTAATGAGGCACATAAAAGTGTCCAATGCATTAGCAAGACAAAAAGGTATGAACAATCACTCGTAGAACCGAAACACTATCTTGTTGGTTGTCATCCGAATGTCCATAGGCTTCACACAAACTTAAGAGCCAAAAGTGAAGTCAATTTGATCAGGTAATTGGTTCTTCTAGGTTGGTCTATGAGGTCTTAAATCTTAGGAAGGCAATAACAACTCTTAACCATTATCTTATTCAGTGCTATGCAGTCATTACAAAGTCTCTGCTTTTATGTTCTTTCCTGGCACAATAAAAACTGAACCACAAGGACACATTCTGGGCCTCATTGTACTTTCTCAGGTAATTTCTAGACACAATTGAATTTTGGCACTTTTTTTTTTTTTTTTTCTCAGATAATTTCTAGACACGGTTGAATTTTGGCACTTTTATTTTTTATTTTTTTGAACTGTGGTTCAGTACAGTGCTCTATTGAGCCATGCAGAACTTGGAAAAAGGTACTAGAAGGTTTAATAGTCTTCTAAGGAGAGAGCCTTCAGGATCTTCAAACAGTTCAACATATCCAACCAAAAGCGATTGCACATAACATCATGCCCTAGCTAGCAGGTTAAAGAATAGCAAGGAAAGAACTCTGTTTTTCAAGTTGGAAAAAACCTCTGGAATCAAGAATTACAGCAACTAGCACATAAGGAGGGAATTAATTCAGCCCCCAACGGTGAGCACAGCGAATAGACCAACTTCTAAAGAACTTTGTAAAATAATCCCTAAGCCACCTTTTCAAACTGCAACTCCAAGGACCATATTCTTATTTGACAGATTGGAAGTGGGCCAATCTCAAGCCTTTTTATAAATTATACTACAAAAGAAATGCATGCCAACTCAAACACACTCCAGTCAATGCTCCTCTTTAAAACATTCAATAAGGAGTTAATGACCTAGAAGTTAGATGAAAA
Organism: Wollemia nobilis; assembly: GCA_028583015.1. Classification (NCBI taxonomy): domain Eukaryota; kingdom Viridiplantae; phylum Streptophyta; class Pinopsida; order Araucariales; family Araucariaceae; genus Wollemia; species Wollemia nobilis. The sequence goes on from JAQPPZ010000456.1 coordinate 7,623,817, forward strand.
AGCACTGCCAATCTATTTGGAAAGCAAGAACCCCCTTTGAACACAAAGTCTTGAAGTGGCTACTTCTGCATCAAGCACTAGCCAACAAAACACAGCTTAGTAAATATGGTATATCTCATTCTTCATGAATTTGTTTTTGGCAAGGAGAGACAATCAACCATGTTTTCTAGCAATGTTCTGTAGCAAAGAGTTTTTGGTCTTGGTTTCAGGAGGTATATCATTTTCTTTTGTCACCCCTTTTTCATGGCATCACTGTCTTGGAGGCATATTCAATGGCTGAGGGGCAGTTGTAAAACTATTTAGAAGTCCTTGCAGTTGTGTTCATTAGTTTTTTTGTGGAGGGCTTTTTAAGTAAAACTTGGCTTGGCTTAGAAAGTTAAGAATGTTTAGTTTCAAAAAAGATATTGCCTATGTATTTATTAGTGTTAAATCTTAAGTGTTTTCCTTCCTTGTTTTCCTATGCAAGGAATTTCCTTCTAATGATAGAGCCCAGCAGTTGTAAATTCCTCGTTTATCTGATGCAGCATATTCATACATCTCTTTAAAAAATAACTATTTGACAGATGTCCTACCAAAAGCAAGTGATCTATACAAGAATAGATAGGTTTATAAATTTGACCATTCTTGTTGAAAGAATAAGACTTGTCATAGGGCTGTCTATGACATCACATTCAATTCTATCAATCAAAAGCTTGATAACAAAGATGACAGAGAACTTACATGTGACAAGTGTAAGTTCTTCCTCTTCCTCAACTTATACAAGCTTATGCAGGTTGTAACATTGTCCACTAGTTGTCATCCACAAACATGGTGGAATGCACTAGTAGTTGTGAAGATAGGTCATATGATACATGTATGACAACAGTAAGTTAATCTGAAAGTGATTGATCTATCATAAAGTCATCTGTATAATTGTTCCCTGTAGTTAGTTTTATGACTGGCATGTTTCTTCTTTTTGGAGTTTAAAATACATCATTCCTCAAAATTGGTGTTCTCCCTTTGGAGTTGTAAGGTCATATCTTTGGTGACTAGAATTACATCTAGGGAACCATTTTTTGAAATTTCTAGTTGAACTACCAATAGAGTCATAAAGTGGAATCAATGGAACTCTTGTTGGAGACATAAAGTGGAATCAATGGAACTCTTGTTGAACTACCAATAAAAAATTTAGTGAATTACAGGAAACAGTGCCATGACATAGCAAGTAGCACTACCAACACCAGATTTCAGAACTATAGCAAATCTGTAAGTTTTCAGATTTTCTGTGTAGTGTGTTAAGGTCAAGATGTCAGATCCTATACTACCCCACCATCCAGAAACCTCTAGCCTAAAGCAAATGTTGGAAGAACAACAATTGAAGATCACCATGTGGAGACATGAATCAGAATCAGAAAGGGCAAAAATAGAGGATTTGACTACCAAAAATAATCTCTTTAGAACTTTAGGGGTGAGGCATCGAAACCCTTCTCTGCTTTTCAGGGATGCACGAGTGGAGAGGAATATTATACTTGATAGAGTGGGCCCTCTCATCGAACACGATTCCCTCCCGTCAAAACAATCACCACCAACAAAAAAAAAAGATGTTGAAAGTTGTTTGAGAATTGTTTGGTGGTTATCAGATCATGTTGGCTTTTTAGCCAGATTATCACAGGTCCCAATATCCAGGATCTTGAGTAGTCTCAAATATAAGAGTGTCGTACAAATGCATGTTGTAGCAATGAGTGTCGTACCAATGCATGTCATACCAATGAGTGTCATGTGTCATGCCAGTGAAAGTCATACTAATAAGTGTCATACCAGTGCAAGCCATACCAATGAGTGTTGTACCAATGCATGCCATACCAATGAGTGTCGTACCAATGCATGTCGTACCAATGTGTGTCGTACCAATGCACGTCGTGCCAATGAGTGTCGTACTAGCGCATATCGTACCAGTGCATGTCATACCAATGAGTGTCGTACCAATGTATGTCATACATGTGCATGTCATACCAACACATGTCATAACAATGAGTGTTTCAATGGTTTTGACCCCGCAAGGGGAGTTGCCCCTTGACCCTGCAAGGGGGCTCTTGCCCCCTTAACCCCCGACATGGGTGGCAACAACGTTGCCCGTCATGTTCTTCATGTTGTTCATGTTGATCAAGTTGATAATGCGGTTGATTGTAGAAAGTGGAGTGCACAATCAGAAAAATGTGATCCAAGCAACAGTTTTAAGTGTTGCTAGTTGCGGAAGATGTATGGAATAGAAGCAAGCGAAAGGAGCGCAACAAGAGATTCAGAACGTTGTTTAGTGCTTCTACCCCAGTGTTCAGCTCATGTGTCAACGACGACGTCAACAAGTTTTGAGGGGATGGATGTAGGTAGGCAAATTGATATGTCTACATTTAGTAAATAAATTTTAGTTCGTATGCAAAGTGTTTGACGAAATGTGCATACATATATTTAATAATGTTATAAAGTGGCAATGTAATAATGTAATATTTCATGTAATGTTAAGTGATGTACAAATAAGTCATGAGTCATAAGTTAGTTTTTCTTGTAGTGGGAAATGAAATGTAAATGTAGGTCAAATGTGATTTAGGAAATGATGAGGTGTCAGGTAGTTGGAGGGTGCAACATATTTTTAGTTGTATAAATAAGACCCTTGCCTCATCCATTCAAGCACATATGGTATGATGCAGTCTAATAGCTATGGATTTGGTCGACGTGTACGTGTGATGGTTGTGATGTGAGGGCCGTAGTGTGGCTGTTGGCTGTTGATAATTATTGGCATGAAGGAAATTCTGCACAAGGTTGCAGACTGTGTATTGTAAGAAGATATTGTACCGTACAGACATCTGTTAATATGTATGTTTCCTGTTTGTATTGTAATTGCTAACTGATGCAAATCTGTAGATTTATAAAGTAGAAATGGAATTGAGTTTCAGTATGTTAAATTCCATTTCTACAATGATATAACACAACTACCGGCTAACTTGACTTAATCTCCTTGTCATGAACAATCAGTCTGAGACATATGCTAACTAATTAAATGCTAAATTTTGGGCCAACAGTCAGGTGTTAATGAACCAAATAGTTGCCAAATGGGCACATGAATTTGGTTCCTTACAGGGCGCAGAGGAGCGGTAGAATCATAAATAGTCACCTTAATTTTTTTATTTTTTAAAATAAAAATCTATGTGTGGCTTCTATTGGGAGCCAATCTCGTTAAAATAACAAAACATTACATATTTATCAGGTTAATTAAATCATATATAACTTGTCTTTTTATCAAAGATATTCTTCATTTGCCTTTGTACCAAAGATATTATCTTCCTCAAACTGCTATGTTTTTGCAATCAACTCCTTAATATTTTTTTTATTAAGAGAAAATCTCACTCGTCCAATTGCTTTCTAAAATATGAATTTTGTTAAGATGAAAATCACCACCACGAATGGCTAAAATATTTGCTACCCAATTTCCATGTCTATAAATATGTTGGCTATGACAATCTGTCAATTCCCTAATACCTCTTTTTTTAAGGGTCTTCTTCGTGCCCCTAATATTCCAAGATATTATTTTCATCATCACTTTTGTTTTTATTTGTGGGCTTATCCCCACTTCTTTTTTTTTGGGGGGGGTGCGAAAAAAGACTAAATTTTATTAAACAAAAACCAGATTACATAGTTGCGAGGCCTTCCATACATGGGTTGCAGCCTGGAAGTGCCTCCAGATATACATGCCTATAATCCCATGAGGGCTAAATGCCCAATTAGAGAATAAACAAAAATTGCACAAAAAAGCATTACTACACCTAATCACTAAACGACATATTAGAGGACTCCTCAAAACTGCAATAAGGCAAAACCCTTGGTTTACTTTCCTTGTATACAACATATCCTCTGAAAACTGCATTCGAGAGGTCTTCATTTTCAGTGGCGATTGCAAATTCCTGCAGCTCCACCAGCTCATCTTGCTAATCTCCACTGTTATTTATCTGTCCTATCCCCACCTTCCCACATACACAAGATTCGAACAATTTCTAAACAAGAAACACCGAGGCCTTCAATCTCTATGTGCGCAATTACTCCCTCCTCCCAAAAGTTGCCACGTTGGTACTTCTTCCTTCCCCATCATTGGGATAATCCTGTCGAAGCAAAACCTGCAAGTCCATATAATCTTCCCCCAAGTTTTGCCCCTTTGCCATAATCCCACCAATGATGACCTCTCTCTATTCCCCAATTAGCCAACTTATCTACAACTCTGTTCCTTTCCCTCACCACTTGGAGAAATTTTATCTACGCTCTATTTTTTAAACCCATAATATTGTCCAAGACCCGTTGGACCTTCCATTCCATTCCCCCCCCCTCCTCCTACTTGTTCAACCTATTGATTAAGACTTGAGAGTCAAACTCCACCTCAATTCTCGAGTATCCTTACTTAAGAGCCATGGCTACGCCTTCACAGATGGCCATGGCCTCTGCCACCATGTTGTTGTTCCTCCCAATGCCTCGATGGCAGCCAAAAACCATCATCCCTTCATGCATACAACCCACCCCTCCAATACTCACCTCCCTCGGATTGCTATGAGCAGCACCATCGGCGTTAACCTTAACCCAATCCATCAGCAGTGGCTTCCACTTCCCTACCTTGTCCAACTTTTTGTAAGAAGGAACCTTCATTACTCTTGAGAGCCAATTCCATAAAGATTGGGACTGAACCCACCTAGGGATCACAATGCCAAGAAGATCCAATAACTCCTCATCTCTGGGCATAAGCTGGGAACATTTGATTCCTCTTACAACCTCTCTAATATTGAGCAAAATTCTTAGGAGAATTAACTCCTTGGATGAGCACTCGTCACGGAAAATACACCTATTGCGCTCCAGCCACACCTGCCACAAAGTGAAGGCATTGAAACAATGGACTAGAACGGCATACTGTCCACCCACCCCCCTAGAGCCCCACAGATCAAAGAACTGTTCCAACAAGATATCTAGGGCAAATTAAACATCCTTTCGCCTTGCTCCCAAATCCAACCAGCAAAGGGACATCAAACTAGAAGGTGGTCCACAGATTCTACTGCCCCATAACAGAGCACACACAATTTGGGGCCCACCAAGCCCCTCTTACGAAGGTTATCCTGAGTCAAAATCCTATTCTGAATGGCTAACCAAATGAAAATGTTGACTTTCAGCAGTGAAACAGGGTTCGCGCACCCGGTTGACCAGGTGCGCAAACCCGTATCCGCTCCCGTATCAGTGCATGGGTACGGGATCGGGTGCGGCCCCCACACCCCAACCGCACCCTGTACCGAACCCTGTCAGACAGGGTGCAGCTGGGCCGAATCGATGACCAGTCCGAGTTCGACCAACCGCACCGAGGGCAAAAAAAATAAAATAAAATAGGTCATTTCCTATCGATGACCTTTTTGTTATCGTGATTTCCTTTGACTGCATAATAAATTGGGCTCTGGCCGTCTCGGTCTTTGATATTTAGTACCTCCAAATTCGTACTTAGAAGAATATCGCAGAGACGGTCATTCCCTTTCTCCGCCGCAAGATGGACGGTTGTCCTGCTATATGAATCGCACATTGCTATCAGGTTGTTTATCTGTCCTCCTAGAATCCCCTCACTTATCAGATTATATATTTTAACTGCTCGGTAGCGATATTCAGACATGGCAATGTAGTGCAAAGTTGTTTTCCCCTCGTCCACGTCATCTGGTTTTGCTTTACTCTTCACCAGTTTTCTCACAATGTCCGTGTTACCTTCACGTGCAAACTGACGCAGAAGCTTCCCCCTGACTGCTTTATCAAAATAATCTTCTAATGGTTGTTCAGAAATTGCCAGTAGCTTTGCAACAACTTTCACATTGTTTCCCTCGACCGCTAAATCCAACGGGGTCCTACATTCCCTGTCTTCAAAATTAACCAGATCAACTCGGTTCTGATTTCTCAGTCTTTCCGATTTCTTTTCATGAAAAAAGACCCCTGAAGCTTAAGTTTAAAATGGTACAAGTCACATCCAGGAAAGATAAACAACCGTTAATGTCGCCATCTGTCCCTAGCAGCGAAGCCATCTATCCGCAGGAAGGTAAAAGATAAGTTTATTACTTTTTAGTTTTTTTTTATATTGAAATTAAGGTATTACTTTTAGTCCCCGACAATGGTTAAATTTTTTATTTAATTGTTATTGTTCTTTAATGGTTAAATTTTTTATTTAATTGTTATTGTTCTTTATTTAACCATTGTCGAGACAAAAACAACAATATTATTTATTATATATATTAGTTAGTCATTAAAAAAAATATTTAAAAAGATAAATATTTGAAAAGATACAGTAAAAAATATAAAAAGATAAGAATAATTTATTTAAATAAAAATTTATACGTTATTATAAAATTAATTGTTATATATAACTAATTTTATAATAACTTATTATAAAATTAATTGAATTGGTTAAAAAAAAATTGTGTTATTTATTTAATTTATGATTTATTTTAATTTTAATTTTTTTTATTATATATATATATATATATATATTATTTTTTTTTAAATTAAAAAATAGCCGCACCCGCACCCGACGAACCCTTTTTTTGGCGGGGGCCGCACCCGCGCACCCGGTAACCTTGACTTTCAGCCAGATACTTGATTTTCCACAGCTTCTTCCAAATTGCCCCCTCCCTACCCAATCCCTCTATGAGCCGGTCATATCCCTTCTTGACGGAATAGTCCATTTCCATTGTCTCCCCATCCCAAAGAGTCCTCTTTCAACCACGAGCACTGCCTTTGATCCAAAATAGCCCTCAAACTATCCCTGTCTTCTTCAACTATCTGTCTCCAGACCGAGAGGTCTTTCCACCTCCTAAAACCCCCTCCCCCTTCATCTTCCTCCCAGAAATCCTTAACATAGACCCAATTTGCATTCTTAAAAGTCTCTACAGCATTACCTAGGTTTGGGGACTGGGAAGTAATTGGTTGGTATTGATCACATGCATCATCTCAAAATTTGCCTTTATCCCATTTCTAACTTTCCAAAATAACCCTGCAGTAATAATAGCACTAGCCTTTTTAATGATGGACCCCCCCCCGTTAAAGGGGAGGCTATAAACTGGTTCCACCTCATCCCCATACTTTACATATAGAACCTTCGACTTAAGGCTAGACTGGTCCAACATCCAATTCCACAGCAGTTTAGCCGATAAAGCCAAGTTATGATCAGCCAATCTACGGATACCCAACCCCCCTTTATTTAGCGGGAGGTAAACCGAATCCCACTTTACCAAACTCCATTTCTTTTTCAATTCTGAGCCTCCCCAAAGAAAGTCCCTCAAAAGTCTATCAATCTCCTTAACACAATACTTGGGACCAATCATAGTCGTAAATTGAAATACTGGAATAGCTTGCAACATTGATTTTATCAGAGTCAATCTTCCCCCCAACAAGACCCATCGATGGGTCCAATTATTTAAGTTACATTGAATTTTATCTGTAAGAGTCCTCCAGGATTCCTTTCCAAGATGTCTTCCTATCACTAGAAGCCCGAGGTATTTAAAGGGGACCAAGCCTTTCTTGAAATTTAAAATATTAAGGATACGGATTTGCACCCTATTATCAACATTGAAAAAGAAAACCTTAGACTTATCTTCATTGATAACTTGACCCAAAGCTCTCCCGTATAGATCCAAACATCTTTTGAACCCCTTGGCCTCCTTGATATTTGCTATCCCCATACAAGCGGAATCATCCACAAACTACAAATGTGTCAAAGGCATGACCCCCTTGGACATTGCAAAACCTTTTATTTTTTGGGATTCCCTAGCTTTGTGGATAGTCCTACCTAGGGCTTCCGCCTAAATAATGAACAAGTAGGGAGACAGAGGGTCTCCCTGTCTCAAGCCTCTACTTGCCCCAAACTGCTCCGACAAGACACCATTTATCAAGACTGAGTAAGCAGGATTGGAAAAGCAAATTGCCACCCAATTGATCCACCTATCCTCGAACCCAAACTATTGCAGAGCCTTAGTCAAAAAACTTCAATCCAACTTGGTCATAGGCTTTGGACATATCTAGTTTAATAAACATATTACCTTCCTTATTGAGTGAGTCTCATGGAGTGAATAACTTCCTATGCCAATATAATCTGGTCCATGATTTGTCTCCCTTGCACAAATCCACCCTATTCCTTAGATATAATGGTTGGTAAAACCACCTTCAAACGCTCTGCCAAGACCTAAGAAATAATCTTATATATACAGTTACAGAGGGAAATGGGCCAAAACTCATCCAACGAGGAAGCCCCATCCTTTTTCAGAATAAGAGCAATAAAAAGTATAGTCCATAACACCTAATACAAATTTAGACCTTCTGGCCTCTTCAACTACTTGTAGGATTTTCCCCCCAACTTCTCCCACATAAATTGAAAGAATTCAATTGGAAAACCAAAGTTTTACCTTTTTTCATCTCAAAGACTATCCTTTGCAGTTCCTCCAAAGACACCTCTCTGGCCAGGAACAAATTCTGCTCAGCCGAGATACAAGGAGGAATCGACTCCAATATCTCTCGTTGTGCCTCATCATCCAAAGGAACCTTCGAAAAAAGATCAAAGAAGTACCTCCTTGCTTCCCCCTGCATCTCACTCCATGTCCTTACAACCTACCCCCTTCCAGAGGTTAGACAATAAAATTAAACTTCCTTCTAGCCATGGTTAATCGATGGAAAAAATTTGTATTTCTATCCCCCTCCCTCAACCAATTGATTCTAGACTTTTGTTTCCAAAACACCTCCTCCTTTTGGTCCTATTCCTCCACCTTCATCAACGCCTTCATCTCTTTGGGTCAAGAGCTCCCAAGACAGACCTTCCAAACGAATCTTCTCAATCACCTGCTTAAGAGCCCTCACCACCTCTTGGGATTCTCGCTCAATATTCCCAAAAACTAGACGGTGCTATTCTTTTAGCCTCTCTTTCACATACTGCAGTCTTTTAAAAAATATAAATATCGCAGTTCCAAATCTGGAGCATCCCTCCGTCCACCATTTGAGGATCAAATCCTTGCCTCATGGTCGATCCAAGCAAGTTGAAACCCAAGAGGGTTGTTCCCTGGTTTAATCCAACTCAAGATGTCAAGAGAGATTGGCCAATGATCAGATTCCGCAAAAGAAAGAATATCTTAGCGCAACACTATTCCTTTCGCCGCCCAGGAGTCGTCAACTAAAAAACGATCCAATCTTTCTCGAATATGGTCCAAGTTTAGTCTCCTATTACTCCAGGTGAACAAGCAGCCTTTCGGAACCACATCTCTAAGACCTAACCTGTCCATTTGGTCAATGAACAAATGACTCCCTGCGTCCAAGACTCTAGAGCCTCCCTGCTTTTCCTCCAACGAAGCAATAGCGTTAAAATCCCCTCCAACTATTTGGAACATCTCCTTCCCTTTTTCTAAAATTACCTCCATTGCCCTCCATTGCTCCACCTTTTCTTTTATAATAGTCGGAGCATAAAAATTAACTACCTGAAAGTGAGCTGCGTTTGAAAGCAGACACCCTCTTTATCTCCAAAATTCTTGCAGTTGCCATTGCATCCACAACCTCTACCTTCCTAGGATCCCACATACAAAGCAATCCTCCAAAACTACCCTAGGAAGCAACCGCTAAACTCAAAGCTTCCTTCCAAATTCTCTTGCAAGTTGTTGAGCTTCCTTCTTAACTCAATTTGGATTCCTAAGTCAACATCAAATAAGGAAAATATTTTCTAATCAAACGCTTCATAGCATTCTTCTTGGGTATCGCCCCCAAGCCCCTCACATTCCACAAAATAATCTTCTTTTAAAGAAAGAGTTAAAATGCAAATCAATAGTTCGCATAATCCCCGCTTCCACCAAATGCTCCCCTTCCTTATCTCACTTGTCCTTATCCAATTTTCTTCCAACCGCATGTTGGTCTTGTCCTCGATGCTTCCTCGAGGCACTTGATATAATTCCTACGGGATTACTTCTCATTCCTCTCCTCCCATCCCCCTCAATCTCGACAGCTCTTTTCTCCCTCTCTGTATCATCCTCAACTACATCCCTGGCCGTCACTAGAATTGACTCCTCCAAGGGCCCAGCCTTGTCCTTCTAAGTTCCAAAATCTTCCTGAGGGCACATCTCTGTCGGGGCCTCACCCCCGCTACAAGGGAACGGCACCAAATCATCCTCAACAACCTGCTCATGAGAGGGGCAATCCCCCCCCCACAACATCCACATCCACCTCACTGGGCCCAGATCCCAAGACATCAAACTAATTTTTGAAAGGAACTTCCAAATGTTCCTTACCCTTCCGGCCACCAACCTTCAATCTTTTCCTGTTTATAATTGCACGAACATCCTCCTCCCCCACTTCCACACCTTTCCCTTGATGGGGCTCCTCCTCCTGCTTCATCTCAGTAGTCTTGGGGCAATCCCTTGCCAGGTGACCATAAAGACAACAACGTCTGCACCTGAAGGGGATCGTCTCATAGTCAAGAGCCTAAACTCGTACCATCTCCCCAATTTGGGTGTCAATAGAATCCGGTAGAGGACTGGATATATCAAGCTCCACACAAATCCTAGCATAAATAGTAAACTTTCTCTTCATAAGATCAAAAACAGAAACACAAGTCCCTATGGCCTCTCCAATATCTCTTAAAATCTCCTCCTTCCAAAGCTCCAAAGCCAAACAATGAAGTCTAGTCCACACCGAGACACTGAAAGTAGTTCCTCTGCTGGATTGAACCCTGTGTGTCACAGTTTCATGTATAGCCCCACTTGCCCCATGAAATAAGGGCCACCCTTGCAAATTTTATTCCGATCCTCCCCCTTATCAAAAATAGCTAAAAAATACCCATTTGCAGAAATAACAATGTCATACTTGCCTTCAGTTTTCCAGTATCACGTAATCCATCCCTCAATCCTCCTCAGGTCTGCCCTAATTCCAATGAATCTACAAATGAGGGCCTTGGATTGTAAGAAAATTACCTCATTCGCCATTCAGGTTGCACCTGAATCCATGGTCGCTCCTTGCGACGAAGGCAGTCGTTCACCTTTCCGTTACCACCCTCCGACGCTGAACCCGTTGCACCAACCCAAGCCTTCTTCAAAGAATCGTAAACTTTACCAACTCTATCAAGGCTAAACCCCGAAGAACCCGCAACCGCCCCCTTAAAGTTCAAAATTGGGTGGCCTTGAGGGGCCACCTCCTCTCCCTCCATCAACAGTCTTCGCAAAAAATTTAAATCTTCATCTCACAATACAGATCCCGCTTAGATCCTGCTCCTCTGCTCAGAACCCGCCCAAATATTGCTCCTTTGCTCAGATCCCACTCAAATCCTACTCTGCTCAGATCCTGCTCCTTTGCTCAGATTCCACTCCTTTCTCAGCAAATCGTGGTTTTTCTCCCCACTTCTTGTTCACATTTACGATATTTGCTTTTGTTTTCCCATGTCATTATCCATCTAAGTTTCCTTTTCTCTTTGTTTTTGCTTCTTGGGTCTTCCTCTCTTTTTTTCATTCCCACCAAAACTTTCATCTTCATCAATCTCTTTGAAATTTTTACAATGTTCATAGTGAGACTTATCATCTATAGGTGTATCTTGCTCTAAAGGATCTGAAGTGCAGGGAATAACCTCAAAAGCTTACCTTCTTATGTTGCCCTGGAAACCCTAAAGTGCAAGGACGCTCCATACCAATTACCTTCTTATGCTGCCCTAAAAATCCTAAATTGCTATGAATATCCTCCATCCTCATTTATTTATTGTGCTGCTCTTGAAACCCTAAAATGCAAGGGATAACCTCTACACTACTTTCATTTCTATAGCCACGAAAGGATTTTATATTACTTGAGGAAATCAAAGACAATTTACATGAAATAAACTTGACCTCTTTTGCCTCCTTTGCTTAAAATTTTCCTTCACATCTTGCTTTGCACCTTTAATTCCTTCTAAATTTGAACTTGCACATTGTACTTTCTCATCTCATGTATCCTTCTTTTGTTTCTTCTAATGGTTGATCTGGGTGAACTACGAAGGCCTTTACCATTTGATGTTGCAGATAGGCTTTCTTTACCTCTTCTTTTGGAGTGGAATATTTTTTATCTAATCCAACTTATACTGCAGCATGATTTCCTTGATTTATCTTGAAGTTTGTCTCATGATCAAAAAAATTTCTCTCTTTCTTCATCGTTTTCACTTTGCAATGTCTTGCCATGTGTCCAATCTCATAACAATTGTGGCATCAAAATGCAATGTTTTCATAATCCACTCGTTTATTTTTTTTATTAAGTGGAAGAGGGGGTTTTGAAAGGGCCCCGAAACCTTTTACAATGGGGTTTTAAAAGGGACCCCAAACCTAAATTTGGCCATAAGGATATTCGATGAAAATCAAAGAAGAACATAAATGAGGTTGTCTCCCCCAAGGAGAACTAATCCTGCATCCGACAAAAATGATCCGACATCCAACATTCGAAACGCGGAACTAGCATCCGACAGAGATCCCGCCAAAATGAAATTTAAAAACCGACGCTCATATTTGACATTTGAAAATCTCCCGCCCATTTGAATATTTCCCGCTCAGTGGGAGAACCTGCCAATTTGAAATAAAACTAGGCGCTCAAATTTGAAATTTGAAAATTTCTACCCATATGAAAATTCTCGCCCAGCAGGAGAACCAGACACATCAGAAACCAGCAAGAAAATTGGGTTTTGAAAGGAACCCAAAACCTGAACACAGGGTTTTGAAAGGAACCCAAAACCTTGAAGTGAAACAAGCCTCTAACAAAGGACCGTAGGGTTTTGAAAGGAACCCAAAACCTTGGAAACGATAATTGAATCTGAGCGCTCAAAATGAAAAAACAACGAAATTCTAGAACGCTCAAAGGAAGATGGAAAAAATTGCCCAGTGGGAGAACCGAACCAAAAACCCAACCACTAGCTAAGAGAAATCTGCCCAGGTTAACGCATTTGCTGGAAAGAATGAAATTTAAAACATCCCGCCTAAACCAGGAGATCAAATCCACCAGCCACGAAAAATTTGCTCAGGCCCACGCTTTAGCTGGAAAATTAAAATTTGAAACATCCCACCAAAAAATGAGATAGCAGCACAACCAACCAAGATATCCACCCATTAGGCTCAAGAAACTGTTGGAATCTGCCAGAAGACACCAACGGAGAAGACCGCAGGGTCAAAGCAACCCTACTCCCTTGAAACTTGGATTTGGATCTACCACACCACCTGGCCACGAAAAAGGGCGAATCAAGGAAGTCCAAGAAGCAAACCCAAGAACGCCCCCCACCACCAGAAGATTTCCACCCAAAATTTGAGTGAGCAGGAAGTAAAAAGCAAACCCTTTCATAGGGTCAGCAAGACTACCTCGCACAACAAACAAACCAAAGACCGCCCCTGGCAACCTGTTGACCCACCAAACGTAGGACCGACAACAAGATCCTTTCTCAATCAGACAGCGAAGAAGGCCAAGGTCTCCCCTTGGTATTTACTTCAAAAAGAGGGGCAAAGACCAAAAGAATGCCAAGGAGAAAAACCCATCTGTCCAACACCCACATCTAGCAAACAAAGAACCAACAAGACAACCACACCTGCCAAATGCGGGGACCGAAACATGAACCTTTCTCAAACGAACAACTGATGAGTGTTGTCAACTCTTCATCATTTAATCATTATGTGTCAATCCAGGGCGGTGTCCAAGGCTATATACGAAAGCAGGGGTTAACAGACTGATTTTTAGTTCATCTAGATCATGGCCTTATTCATGGAACAGTTAGTGTTTTGGGGGTGTCAGGTGTCCCTTTTAATCTCCTAGAAACTAAAACTGAGTGCCTACTTATCCTTGCATAATTGAAATTCACACAGTTGCAGGAAAAGCAAATCTGAACTATTGCAGAATTGAAAATGACAGAATTTAATTGACAGAATTTAAAATAACAAAATTGAAATCACAGAATTAACTATAACAACAATGAAACTTTTCAGAATTGAAACTTCACACCTGCAGAAAATGAAACCTAAGACAATGATGAAATTCAAAGGTTGGTAAGCAAATATTGCAAATCTGTAGCAAACTGAATTAACAAGAAATTCTCTGATGCAAACTGGAAATGCTGAAGCTGAAACAGAAAATGTTATGCTATAAAATCTATTCTAGATGACTTAACTATAATGCATTCATGTGCCACATGCTAGATGAAGTTTAATTCAATATTAACCATGCAAAAAGCTGTCAGATTCCTGCTGACCTGCTGCAGCAAGAAATTAGCAGAACTCTAGCAAGAATAATCCCTCTTCTAGGCCTGGAAGTGGCCCTTGCTTCCTGAACCAAAAGAGGGGAAGAGTACTTGCTCTACACTATCAAATCCTCACACTGAACTCAGAAGCAAACATGAATGACAAATATTGCACCTTTATTTCATTATCAGCATATCAGCAGTGCAGGGGAAGTTCTGCAGACTACTGATCTGTTGTAGTACACAATTACAACACTTGGACTGCTCTATCTCCTAGCACCTATATCCTCTTATCCTATATGCTCAACCAAATGGGAGCACTTTATTTATATAGCAAAGTACAACAGTGATAAGGTTTGGTGCTTCAATACAGGATTGTTACAACTGTTGCAGGACTGTGTTTCCCAAAAATGCAGGGATCTGATCCATTAAACCTTATCCATTCTAGCTGCTGGCTTTATCTGGTGAGGGACAAGTGTTGGAAAGGATAGGGAGGTCCCTAGAATAGTTGCAACCACCGTTTACCTCCCTTTTACTGCAATTAAAGATGCATTTGACCAAATTTATGTCTTCTACGCTTATTCCGGAGCTGCTCTAGAATATCAGGCAGCAGAACAGAGTTTATATTAATTCATGCTCCAGAAGCGCATGAGAACAGTTGTGACGGCGGAAATAGTCTCCATAAGTGCCCAGAAGACTGATTCCATATTTTGCATGAGTTGGAGTGGACAAATTCCAAGCCATGTTGTATATGTACAACTGGCTGGAATTTGTATGGAAAAGTTCCTATTTTCTGCACAATCAAACTGTTGACAAAGTTTTGGCGCCTTTTGGTTATTTAAAATGGTTAAACGGTGGGGAAAGCTTATGAAAGAAGCACAAAACCAAATAGATAGCAGCACCTTAATATTACAACATTAACTTAATGCAAAATATACTAAATAATACAACTGAAACAGATTATAAAACATAGATAAACAGTCAAAATAGGTCATATGCACTTTATCATTCCAATATGCAAACATCATCATATAATGCATAGTATCACTAAAATTAGTACAAAATCATATCATAAGTGGTTCCAAATAGTTTAAAAAGTTATCAAAAGCAGTCTTTGTATGAGGCAATGTTCTGCCTCATCATTTCCCCCCAACCTATTGTAATGCATGTCCTCATGCATTCTGTTCTGCTACAGCAGCACAAAGATCTATGTCAAGATAGCGTTCAACATATTTCCACAGTCTGCTTCCAACTTTGTAATATCCTTTGTGCTCTTTGATTTCCCTGAGCCACTCCTAGAATTGATCGTCTGATTGAGGGTCATTATCAAAGAAATATGGAACAGGGATGATAATTGTTGGATTCCTATACCTGAGACCTATCCACTGCTCCTTTACCTCAAATATGGTCTGGATTATACATTCTGCCCTTCTTCTAGACCACATCAGGTTATTTGGTGAGATGGGTTCTCTCTTCTGCAGTGATATAGGTAACTCTCCCCACCTATTTTTGCAAGCTGATAAAGCATCAACAAAAGATGTTGCACAGAAGGTTTGAAAACCATCTATGCATTTCTGCAAGTTCCCTAGATACATTTTTCTTACTCTGTCATCCCTCATTAGAGTATAGTGCTCACCGGTGGAGGTCCTATGGTTCAAGTGAACAGGCCTAATGAGCAAAACTGCTTGTAATTCCATGGCCTTGCTGGTTTTCTTTTCCTGCTCCCAATATATTTGATTCTGGAGTGTAGACTGAAAAGCCCTAAGCTGAAGATCACCAGTGAAGACATGGGGAAGGAAGATAACTTCGGTTGGCAAAAAGAAATTATGCAGGAACAATTCACATAGCAAATTCTGGTGTTCTGCAGAACTTTGCCAAAAAGCTTCTAGAAACTCACTAGGTGTTTCCAATTTGTGAGAGAGGCCAGAGGTGATCCTCATTGTTTGCCAATGGAGGTATTTTTCTTTCAACATTAAGCTGTAGAATCTGGCTGGCCTCCGACACTGAACCATACACTCTGCAATCTGGCATACATCCTGCACTTGTTCCTTCAATTTTTCAATTTCTGAATTTTTCTGTTCTAGCTCTTTTGTTAAGGTCTGTAATGATGAGACCTTTCCTTCTAATTGATGACATCTTGCCATCCAATATGCCACATCTTCATTATATTTTGCTAATGTAACTATTTCTAGTGACCTAACTATTGGTTGCATTTGTGGAATGACATTAACTTGGATGCCTACATCCACCTTTTCAATTACAGGGGGCTCTGTCTGTGTTTCAATTTCTACTAGTTCAATCTTAGGTGCATTCAAATTAACAAGATTTTGAGGAGACTGTGGAATTACCTCTTCTTGTACTGTTATTTCTCCCTCTATAGGTGTTATTGATTCGGTTATCTCGTTGTGTCCCTGGATGCTCATCCTTTGTTCTATCTTCAATCTATTGTGGTGCTTGTGCAACTTCTTCCTCTTCAATTGCTGCCCTAATTGGTGAGTTCCTCTTAGATAAGGCTGCATCACCAGCCAAGTTCAATAGAATATTGGCTAATTCATCTCCAGAGTCAGACCGAGGAGGATGCTGCTCCAGAAGTGTGAGTCTAGCCTTTACAACCTCTATCTCTTGCCATAACTTAGCAATAATATCATCTTTTTCCTTCAAAGAAGCTTCACTTTGTTCAATCCATCCTGTCTGTGTTTTAATTACACTCCTGGCTGCATGCAACTGAATCCTGATGTCCATTTCCTCTTCTTCTTCAATGGCCTCAGATTCTTCCTCAGAATCTAAATAATCCACAAGTGGTGCAGACATTTCTGCAATAGTGGTGTGTCCCTCTGCTTCTTCTATTATGGTTCTATCTTCTGAATCTGGTGGGTAATTGAGGGACATTGTAGGCATAGCCATATCTATTGCACTATCCATGCCCTTGGTACTTATATCTTCAACTTTCTCCATAGTTTCTTTCACCTGCAGGGTATCAACATGTGCAATTCCTTCTTCCTTTTCCACATCACCTATGTTGGTGGATTTCTGAAGTCTTGAAGACCTTCTCAATCCCGAAGCTGATTGCTTTTGTTTCTTTTTAGATTGTGAAATAGGGCTTGTCAATCCTAGGGCAGGGTCCTTCAACCTCTACCTCTTCTTCAGATCCAGGGCTTTCAACTGCCTCTTCCTCAATCAACTCATTCCATGCATGAAAAAACCTATCAAAGCTTCTAGGGTTTCCCATGAAGTGATGTCTGCATATCATCTTGATTAGGCCATGGTGTTTGGGAGACCCTTTTCCTGCTTGGTACTTTTTGGCCATATTTACCAGCTCCTGGTATAGGTACAGAGGCAGATTTACCTTCAATTCAAGGTTTGAGAGGTCATGACGAAGATGGGTTAAAATTCGCATATGATGTCCTGAGAGGACAGGGAATTGCCCATCGTAGGTCAAAAACCTAATGACCCATACTGCAACTTCATCCCAAGGAGGCTGTAAACTTGTTCTTTTGACCCCCTTGCAGATATTATTACTTAATACAAACTCAATGGGCCTATCCTCATTTCCCTGAACTGATTTACAAGTTCAACTAAAGTATTTTTCCCTGATTTTCCAATTTGAACCCCATGCAATGGTAATTCAATAACCTGGTTGAGAATTTCAGGGCTTACTTGGATGGTCATGCCGCTGATATGAATTTGGTTGTTGCGGAAGGTACGTGCGAACTCAGCAGCCAACCCTTCTGAATACCCATCGAACTTGCGCAAGAAGGGCATAAATCCCCCTTCAGTAAAAATTTGCATGCATTCCCCATCTTTCTACAAATATTCTATGTTATCTGGCTCAATTTTATTCTTCTGTCCTCCCATTATCAATGATTGGGGTTCTGCGTATCTTAGGTCTGAAAATTTTACTACAGGTTTTTCTCAACTTTGGAATACTTGAGTCTGTAAAGAGTAATGCTCGAGGGTGAAGAGTAAATGAGTGCAGCGCCAGAATAACTTCCAAACGTGCTAGGTAACGTGAACTTGGCACGTGGTGGCAATTCATTGCATGCAGAAGTTACCATCAACCGGATGTTACTGCGTGTCATCGTATAATTGCAGCTGCCAGGAGTGATATGGGATAATTAAATTTTTACGAGTCCTCCTTTTCAACAAGCTTTGAGTTGTGTGCCACACTGGTCACATGCGACAATTTTTGAAACTCCATGCCCCCTCAAATATTTGCTTTGGAACTCGAATTTGAAACCTGCGTTCCAAATACTATTTCCAACCCAATTGGCGCAAAACCTTCAAAAATTTTAATTTATTTGACTTTTTAGCCACGTGATTCTGGAGATTAATGAATTAACCTTTTTGTTAATTCATTCCAATCGGTTTTATTGCATAGTCCATTCCAGAGCATATACCCTTTTCATTCCGAAACTAATTCTAAAGCTTCTTCATTCAGAAACTTGTTATGTGCAGCAGGTTCGTTCCAGAGCAGTACCTTTCAAGAGCATTTGAAGAGCCTTTTCTGCCTTAGACTACCTTGATAACTTTCTGGAACCAGACCTTATGTATGCTTTATACTAACTAGGGATATCATACACTACATAATAAATATTTACAATATTAGAATAGAAAAAGGCACATACCTGAAGAAACCATTCTATCTATATTTTGTACAGATGTTATTTTCTGCTGATTTTAAACTGACTCCTCATAGAGTGTAACAGGTGCAATCTGAAAAATAGTGAAACAGAGGTGAGAATGAATGGAATGGTAAATAGTGAAACAATGGTGAGAATGGATGGAATGGTGGTGGGTCTGGGAGGCAAACATGCCGGAAAACCCTGTTTTCAGGTAAACTCAACTTAGATGTGCCTCAAAGAGGTTTTCACATTCTGAATTATTTATTATTATTTATATATATATATTTTTTTATTTATTTATTTTTTTATATATTTTGGTTCATGTCACTTGATTGAGTCCATCTTGGAAGAAGTGGTTTCTTCCAATACTGATACATCCAAGTTTCCTACTTGCTTGAGAAACTCCTCCTTGGTTAACGGTTTGTGATATATCCGAAGACGATGACCGTTAACCACCATTTTCCTTCTTGAATCATCTATTGGTGAAAGACGTACAACTCCATTTGCAAATACCTCCTCAACCTCATAAGGTCCGAGCCACCGAGTCTGCAACTTGCCAGGATAGTCTTCATATCGTGAGTCAAACAACAAAGCCCAATCGCCTTGTTGAAATTTCCGTTGTTGGATATGACTATCATGCCACAACTTGCGTTGTGATTGGATCATCTCAGTCTGGTGCAATGCATCCCTCCGTAGCTCATCCAATGCATTGAGCTACAGAATTCGGTCTATTTGTGCCTGTGACAAATCAATACCTACATCCAAAGCAGTTCGAAGAGTCAATAACTCAAATTCAATAGGCAAAAGAGGCTTTTTACCATAAACCAATTCATATGGTGTGAATCCAATAGTGGATTTCCAAGTAGTGTTGTAAGCCCAAATTGCTTCAAGTAACTTCTCCACCCAATTCCTCCTATGGGCTGCTACAGTTTTGGTTAAGATCCTCTCTAATTCCCTATTTGTCACTTCAACTTGGCCATTGGCTTGCGGATGGTAAGGTGAGGATTTTTGGTGTTTGATTTCATACAACTTTGTAAAGGCTTCAACAAATTTTGAGGTAAACTGAGGTCCTTGATCAGTGGTGATAGAGTGTGGGGCTCCAAATCATAGAAATATTTGTGAATACAAGAAATCAACAACTTTCTCTTCTCGGGCATGCTTAAAAGCACGGGCTTCTACCCACTTGGTTACATAATCAGTACATACCAAGATATGCACTTTCCCTTGGGAAGGTGGATCAATGGGTCCTACAAAATCTAGCCCCCACCTTTCAAATGGTTCTGTTCCTACTTGAGGTTGTAATGGCATTTCACTAGTGAAGGTAGGTTTTCCCATCCTTTGGCATGCATCACAATGTCTAACATAATTTTTCACATCTTTATGCAAAGATGGCCAGTAATAACCAGTACCCAAGATCTTTCGAATTGTACTCTTGACTGAATAGTGTCCTCCTGAAGGTTCATCATGACATGCTCGTAGGATGTCATATACCTCGTCCTTGCGAACACACCTACGCAAAACATGGTCAGGACTGCATTTAAACAATAAACCTCCTATCCATTCAAAAGAAGAACTTTGCTTGATCAACTGTTTCTTTTGTTTAGGAGTAAAGTGAAGAGGAATCTTCCCTATAGCTAAATAATTAGCTATATCTGCAAACCATGGAGATTGTACAGAAACAACAAACAATTTCTCATCAGGAAATGCATCCTCAACCAATTCCTCCGTATCTGCATTTGACAATCTTGACAAGAAATCTGCCACTACATTAGACTTCCCTGGTTTATTGACTATAGTAATATCAAATTCCTGCAATAGTATTAACCAACGAATAATTCATGCACTAACCAAGGGTTTATTCATCAAATACTTTATAGCAGCATGGTCTGTGTGGATGAATACGGGATATCCTGTGATATAGTGTCAGAATTTGTTAATAGCATACACCACAACTAAAAATTCCTTCTCGGTTGTGGTATAATTCTTTTCAGCTCCAGTCAAATTTTTACTAATGTAGTATATGGCATAGTGTTGTCCATCTTCAATCTGCCCTAATGCAGCTCCAATAGCAGTATTGGAAGCATCAGTTTGAATATGGAAGGGTAACTCCCAATTAGGACCTCTCAATACAAGTGGAGTTGTTAACTTTTCCTTTAAAACTTCAAAGGACTGTTGACACCCAACAGACCAAACAAATTCAGAATCCTTTGTTAACAATGCGAACATTGGATTAGCAATGGTACTGAAATTAGCAATAAATCTACGATAAAAGCCAATATGTCCTAAGAAACTACGGACATCAGTTTGAGTTTTTGGAGGAGGAAGGTTCTTGATGACCTCTACCTTTTTAGGATCAACTTTAATTCCATAAGCAGAAATATGATGTCCAAGAACAATTCCTTCTTCCATCATCAAGAAACATTTATCAGGATTCAGAGACAAATGATATGTTTCACAGCGTATTAAAACTTTTTCAAGTTGTTCTAAAGTATATTCAAATGTATCTCCAAACACCGTGAAGTCATCCATATAAATCTCTACACTTTCATTTGTTAGATCAGAAAAGATAGCCAAAACAGCTCTCTGAAATGTTGTTGGTGCATTGCACAAACCGAAGGGTAACACTCTGTAAGCAAATGTTCCCCAAGGACATGTGAAAGTTGTCTTTTCCTGGTCTTCTGGTGCAACCTGGATCTGATTATAACCACTAAAACCATCAAGGAAACAGAAAAATTTCTTACCAGCAAGGGTGTCCAACACTTGGTCTATAAATGGTAATGGAAAGTGATCTTTATGTGTGACCTTATTCAATTCCCTGTAGTCCACACATACTCTCATCTTCCCATTTTTCTTTGGAACAATGACCAATGGTGAAACCCACCTACTGTCTGAAATTGGATAAATGAATCCTACATCCAATAGTTTTTCGATTTCTTCCTTAACAATATCCTTCAGAGCGGGATTCAGACGCCTTTGTGGTTGTCTTACTGGTTTGACATCTTCAGTGTATATCCTATGTGTACACACATCAGGGTGAATGCCAATCATGTCCTTATAACTCCAAGCAAAAGCTTGAACATGTCTCTGTAAAACAACAAATAATTTGGCTTCTTGCTCATTAGTCAACCAACTATTAATGTTCAAAAATTTTCTTGGTTGTATCTCAATCTGCTTAATCCCTGGATAAACAGAGTTGACAACCTCATATTTACTGATTAAAGCATTTAAGGGACAATGATGTGGCTGCAGAGTATGAAATACTCTTGATTCTGGTGTAAATGTGATACCTGATGGGATCATTTGCATAGGACAAGTGAAAGAAGTCAGAAGATGATGATGCCATCCATGTGGCAATGTGAAGGAGCTTTCTTGTAGTGGAATAGATGATAGATGTTCAGCAGTTTGTTCTTCATATTTCCATAACAAATGATGGACAAGAATTTGATCATCCCTAAGGCCTTCTTCTTGCAATGTTTTCACCAAAATTGTTTCATGTTCAAAGATTTCTCTTTTTGGTGAATTAAGTTCTTCAATATGTTCTTTTACTACAACGGTGGCCAAGGTGACAATAGTTTCCTGTTCTTCATCAGACTTAGGATACCATATCTGTCCAAAAAATTTGGCTGAAGGTTGGGCTGGTGGATACAAGGAAATATTTTTCAGGTCTACACCATTTGAAATGGTCATCTCACCTGACCTGCAGTCTATAAATGCAGCTGCAGTGGCAAGCCAAGGTCGTCCTAGAATAATAGGATAGCCATTAGCTGAGTTTCTAGGCTGCAACACTAAGAAATCTATAGGGTATTCCCAAGAAGACACTTCAATGGCAACATCCTCCAGAATTCCTTTCGGTTTAGCCACTGACCTATCTGCCATTTCCAAAACTGTGGTAGTAGGACTAAGGTTATTGAGCTGCAATTTTTGCATGGTTTCCTTAGTCATCACGTTGATTGCAGCTCCTAAATCGATAAGTACATTTGGAATTTGAACTAACCCAACAGTAATTGTAACTACTGGACTCCCTAGATCACCATATTTAGGGGGTACTAGTTTTCCAGAAAGTAGGTCAGCCAACTTACCTTCTACTTGTACAGTCTTAGGAAAGGCTTTCTTCTTCCTGCCAGGTTTCCTAATACACAACTCCTGAATGGTTTTCCTAATCAGAGGTACATCCTTTATTGCCTGCAACAAAGGGAGTGAGATAGACATTTTCCTCAATTCTATGATTAATTCTGATTCAGGAGCAGTGATAGGGTGGTCAAACCTTTCAGGATACGGTAGGTCTACCGAGGCAGGTTCAATTTTTCCTTGTAAACTTTCTATTTTTTCTTCTTTTTGCTCTGTTTGTGGTTTTTTTGGACTTGAAAATTCTTGCTTTCCATCAATTTCTTCAATAGTGGGTGGTGCAGGGTCAGGTAAAACCTTCCCTGAACGTAACTGGATGTTACTACAGTCAAGGACATGGACTGCAGTAGTCTCTTCAGACTCAGCTCCATAAACAGGGGTTGCTTGTCTATTGTTATTGGGGTTAGCCATAGGCTGAGCTGGAAGTGGAGGTTGCTTAACTGGTTGTGTTTGTTGTGGTTGAACTCTTCCCTAAAAATTTTGATTAGGGGCTGGCAACAAGTGTTGATTTGGTGATTGATACCTCTGCTGCCCTTGATAGGATGGGTATTGTGGCCCCCATATTTGCCCGACTGATTTGGTACCCAAGATGGATTAATTGAATGCCATGGCTGATTCCAACCAGAATGTGACCAATCTTGAGGGGCTGCCCAAGATTGATTCCAAGTTTGGGGAGGAGGTTCGGTATATGCCCATGGCATATTCCAAGGATTCTATCCCCAATTTGAAGAAAAGCGAGGGGCATTTTGGTTTTGTATGAAGTTGCCTCCTGGCCTTTGCCCAATAGCATGAAGTTCTTCAACTTGGTTTTCTAAAACACTTCGAAGATGGGGCAAAAGGTGACATTTATATGTTTTATGCTCCTTTGAGAAAATGCCACAAATTGCTGAAATTGAAGTCTTGTCCAAAGGATAATCTTGTAGAGCATGCTTATTTCTGCACCTAGGACAATAGATAGATAGGGGTGGTGAAGAATTGGCTCTTGTATTCCTTTCTCCTAAAGCAGTGTTTAGTTGAACAAGTATATCGGTTTTCATATTAGCCATTTCCTCCATCAAATATTTTATATCAGTATTACCAGGATTCCTTTTCCTTCTTCTTTGCCTAGTGCGGGAATAATTTCTGCACAACTCTACAATATCATTAATATCAAGTTGGTTTATATCTCCTTTTCCCATTAAGTCTAATACTTCTCTAGAATCATCCTGCAAACCTCTCAGAAATATAGTTTTTAATAAGTCAGTTTCCACAAGACCACATCTCTTTTGGATAAAGGTAAATCTATCAAGATAATCCTCTAAGTTTTCATCCTCTTCTTGTCTTATCCGAAATAACTCATCCTTCCTATTTCTCACTCTACAATACTCCTGATACTTATCCAAAAATGCAGTTTCCATTTGATCCCAAGTGCGGATTGAATCCGGTTCAAGGCTCATAAACCATCATCGTAAGGCTGCATCTTTAAGTGTAGAGGGAAATAACTTCAGTTTCTGGTTATCATTGACATAGTCATAAGTCTAACACAGGACCTTGAATTCAAACAGAAATTGATCAGGATCTTCAGAAACAACTCCCCTAAATATTGGCAATACTGAGGGTGAAATTATTTTCATAGGAGCATTCTGAGTAGGATTCAGACGAATAGGGTATTCAAAAGTTCTAACAGGAGGATTGTCAGCATCATGACCAACAATATCCCTATCATGTTCTCCTTGTTCTACCATAGGTGCTTCCTCAACTTTAATTTGTTCAACTGGTTCAGATGGATCAGCCCTATGGGTATGTCTAGAAGCAAGTGCCTCTAAGAGCTCTTCTTGCAAAGATCCTACAATTTCAGTTGATGAAGAAGATGATTCTCTTTTAAGTCTTTCAGGAAGTTCATACACAGGTAGATCTTCACCTGATCATGAAGAACGCCTTGGTGGAAAAGAGCCAATTCTGATAAACCTTCCTCTTTCGTCTCTTGGCCTATGCATTCATGCCTATTTACTAAATAAACTAAACCTCAGGTTTCCAAAAACTGTTTCCTGAAATAGGACAGTTTTTGGACTGCTAGACCTCTCCTAACAACACCTAAGTTTCCCCGACAATGGCGCCAAAAATGATGAGTGTCGTCAACTCTTCATCATTTAATCATTATGTGTCAATCCAGGGTGGTGTCCAAGGCTATATACGAAAGCAGGGGTTAACAGACTGATTTTTAGTTCATCTAGATCATGGCCTTATTCATGGAATAGTTAGTGTTTTGGGGGTGTCAGGTGTCCCTTTTAATCTCCTAGAAACTAAAACCGAGTGCCTACTTATCCTTGCATAATTGAAATTCACACGGTTGCAGGAAAAGCAAATCTGAACTATTGCAGAATTGAAAATGACAGAATTTAATTGACAGAATTTAAAATAACAAAATTGAAATCACAGAATTAACTATAACAACAATGAAACTTTTCAGAATTGAAACTTCACACCTGCAGAAAATGAAACCTAAGACAATGATGAAATTCAAAGGTTGGTAAGCAAATATTGCAAATCTGTAGCAAACTGAATTAACAAGAAATTCTCTGATGCAAACTGGAAATGCTAAAGCTGAAACATAAAATGTTATGCTATAAAATCTATTCTAGATGACTTAACTATAATGCATTCATGTGCCACATGCTAGATGAAGTTTAATTCAATATTAACCATGCAAAAAGCTGTCAGATTCCTGCTGACCTGCTGCAGCAAGAAATTAGCAGAACTCTGGCAGGAATAATCCCTCTTCTGGGCCTGGAAGTGGCCCTTGCTTCCTGAACCAAAAGAGGGGAAGAGTACTTGCTCTACACTATCAAATCCTCACACTGAACTCAGAAGCAAACATGAATGACAAATATTGCACCTTTATTTCATTATCAGCATATCAACAGTGCAGGGGAAGTTCTGTAGACTACTGATCTATTGTAGTACACAATTACAACACTTGGACTGCTCTATCTCCTAGCACCTATATCCTCTTATCCTAATCCTATATGCTCAACCAAATGGGAGCATTTTATTTATACTAGCAAGGTACAATAGTGATAAGGTTTGGTGCTTCAATACAGGACTGTTACAACTATTGCAGGACTGTGTTTCCCAAAAATGCAGGGATCTGATCCATTAAACCTTATCCATTCCAGCTGTTGGCTTTATCTGGTGAGGGACAGGTGTTGGAAAGGATAGGGAGGTCCCTAGAATAGTTGCAACCACTGTTTACCTCCCTTTTACTGCAATTAAAGACGCATTTGACCAAATTTATGTCTTCTGCGCTTATTCCAGAGCTGCTCCGGAATATCAGGCAGCAGAACAGAGTTTATATTAATTCATGCTCCAGAAGCGCATGAGAACAGTTGTGACGGTGGAAATAGTCTCCATAAGTGCCCAGAAGACTGATTCCATATTTTGCATGAGTTGGAGTGGACAAATTCCAAGCCATGCTGTATATGTACAGCTGGCTGGAATTTGTATGGAAAAGTTCCTGTTTTCTGCACAGTCAAACTGTTGACAAAGTTTTGGCACCTTTTGGTTATTTAAAATGGTTAAACGGTGGGGAAAGCTTATGAAAGAAGCACAAAACCAAATAGATAGCAGCACCTTAATATTACAACATTAACTTAATGCAAAATATACTAAATAATACAGCTGAAACAGATTATAAAACATAGATAAACAGTCAAAATAGGTCATATGCACTTTATCATTCCAATATGCAAACATCATCATATAATGCATAGTATCACTAAAATTAGTACAAAATCATATCATAAGTGGTTCCAAATAGTTTAAAAAGTTATCAAAAGCAGTCTTTGTATGAGGCAATGTTCTGCCTCATCAACAACGACGAAGCCCAAAGTCTCCCCCTAGTATTAAATTCAGAGAGAGGGGCAAAGACCAAAAGAATGCCGCGGAGAAAAACCCATCTGTCGAGCACCCATATCCAGCAAACAACCAACAAGACAGCCACACCTACTAGACACGAGGGCCGACAACACAAATCTTTCTCAATGGACAGCGATGAAGCCCAAGGTCTCCCCTTGTTATTAAATTCAACGAGAGGGGCTAAGGCCAAAAAAGCCGAGGAGAAAAACCAACTGTCCAACACCCACAACCAGCAAAAAAAAGATCTTCCAACAACCTAGAAAACCCAGAAAACCTAGCAACCCAAAAAGAACAAATCCAGCATTCCTCCCAACAACACAGCCAACCGTTGCAGTTCTTTCAGCTGACCCAGCCTTCTACCCAACAAACCATGTTGCAAGGTCAACTGCCAAATTAGTTCTCCGCCCAAAAGGGCATCCATCGGGCTGCAGGGCTTTGTTTTCCAAAAATCCTAGCCTGCAGCGCGATGCGCTGCTCAGGCCCTCAATCCTAATTGTTCATAATCCACTTGTTGATCCCGTCCATTTGATTCAGATTTAATCTTAATGGATTGTGGAAAAGGTTTTGAAATATCCATAGCAACACATATCAAGGTATACATAGCATGCTTTTGCTCCTTAGTAGTTAGTCCCTCCTTGATGAACTCCCTTAGGGTATTTGGAATATTCTTTAGAACATCCTTATTGATAAGTTGATATGGAAATCCAAAAATTCTAACCCACAATAGAAGCTTTTTAATAGTTTTTGTCTCAACGGAAAAATTCTCACTCCATGGTCTTCATAAAGGGCATCTCTGCCCCTAAACCATGGGCCACCACCGCTTATTTTATCCCTGATTTCCAAATTAGAAAATATGATGAGGAAAAAACCTTTAGGAAGAAAAGTCATGGAATAATTTGAATTCAATCCCCACTTCCACTTAATCCAATTTTGAATCTCCAAAAACCCTAGCCAGTATCCATGGAACATACGAATTGACACTTCGCTTTTAAAAACCATTATATCATACTTGATCATCTCATCCTTGATAATCACTTCTAGTGTAACATTTGCTTCTTGGATCAACCTTGTCATATATTCGCTCTTCCTCTTATCTCCAACTTGGACATCCATACTTCCAGCCAAGTCGTTCTAACTTCAAATTAGGGCTTTGAAATATGGCTTTCCTTCCATGCTACCTAGTGAGGCACGCACTCACAATTGAAATTTTTTGTCAACTTTTGGGCTGGCAGTACGAGTTTCTTGAATGGCGGAACATGTTTCTGGAACAGCAAGATGCGTCTCCAAAACAACCCTAAATCCCCAATAGCCACCTTAATATTGTTGTTGCTGCATCTATTATATTTGCATATTGTTCATAATCTTGACGTATAAAATTACAAGACTTAAAACTCCCCAATTACCATTCATGCCAAGACTGTGTCACTTTCTTAAAACAATTACATAGATGGCACTAATGGAAGTAAGACTCCGTCAGTCTCCATAACCAAAAGGTGAAGCACCATTCGGACGAACATTCACCACAAATATAAGTTGTTTGGTATGATGCTGAATAAATTGTCTTGCATTGTAAATACCTTTTATGTGAACTCCCCAGTAGTATTTGCAATACTTGTTACTATTGTTGTTATCACATAAGTAAAATATGAATCTTCTTGATATGAATTTAACTACTGTGTGTGTGTGTTCCTTTTCCTGTTGTTGGCATTGTATAAGGAGAACTGTAAAACCATCTCACCAACTACACTTTTGTTACAAGGATGCTATTGTTCCCCAAACAAGGATTAGTTACAAATACTGGCAGGGAAAGTAACAAATGAATAACATATGTGCTGTTCTGGTCATGGATAAAAAAGAGATTGTATGACCAGGTTTGACCATAATGTTTTTTTTTTTTTTTTTTTTTGGTAACCGAGAAAAATTGAATGACAATAGAGAAAGCAGTCAACCTAATCTTAAATGCCCAAAATCGAAAAACAAGAATATGTTTTATTTTTTACAACCAAACCTTAACTCCTTAAGTAATATAACCTAAGCCTAAAGATCGACAGCAGAGTGGCAGATTCTAGAGTATTCCTGGAAGCTCCTCTACTTTTTGTGTGCTCCCTTTGATTTGATGTTGCTATGACGGATAAAGCGGTGGTGCTGCTAGATGCTGGAAGATAAATCTCAAATGTTTGGCCTAGACACTTTGTCACTAATCTTGCAGCCAGGTTGATTAAGCTGAAAGTAGCCATGCTTGGTTATAGTAAGTACTGACCTTGACTGAATGCAGGCCTTCTAAGATTCCTTTATCTTCACCAGAGTGCTTATGAATATTTAGCCAGTGATAGTGATAAGGCTTGACTGTTTGTGACACACATGATTTTGGCTCTAAACTTCTAGAGCAATTGCCATGTCATATACTAAATGCATTTTAAATATTCATATCATAGATCATTTACAATTGTAAACATTTTGATTTTGTAGTAAACACACATTTGCAATGAAACTTTATAAATCTTCTGGCAAAATAAAAAAGTAATCTTTTTCTTTTCACTTACTGTACATGGTTAACTGTTTCTTATCTGTATTTAAGGAGATAACCTGGGCTTGCAGTTGGATCCGTAAGTATGGGTCCTATGTGGGGGACCGTTGGACTATTGTTTCAAAAATTGCTGCATGCACGGTCACATCCACAGTAGGATGTTACAGGAAAAATTAGAATATTTTTGTTAAAAACTTCAGCAGGTGCTCACTAAGGGGCGGCTGGAAGTTTGAGTGTCGACAGAGAAATTTTTGTCCTATAATGCACCCTTTATTTTCTCTCTGTTTTTATAGGTTTCTAAATTTATCTTAATCCTAATAGAGGAAAAAATTTAAATAAATTAATTAAAAAAAAAAAATCAAGGAACTACACTTCTGCTAAAAACCTCCTAAAATTTCTCTTCGGGTACCCACTAAAATATTTTAAACGTTTATGTGGAACGGCACCCCTACCTTAGCAAACCTTACAGCCACTCTCTATTTAAAGCGAAGAATCCATGCAGGGGATACCGTTGAAAAAATGATTGTTTAAAACATTTCAAAAATCAATTTAGTCGGCTGTTTAGTCTGCTCTCTCCAGAGGGACATGGGCGTTCAGGGCATCCACATAGATATATGTTCATGTTCATATGCATTTGGTCTATCTGTCTGCAAACAGATTTCTGTTCTGTGCCCCTTGCATTTGCGCGCTCTCTATCTCTCTCTCTCTCTTGTTTTGTGGTTTTCCAAATTTATCTCTTCTAGGAAGCAAACCATACTGCCAACCAAATGTCCCATTTGAAAAATTTTATTTTAAAATATTGGTCAGCTGTTTAGTTTGCTCCAAATTTTAGAAAAGCACAGGAGCACTATTCCGCTTAAAAGGCGACATGGGACCTGCTTATGCCTAATACTTGTAAAGTACAAATACAAAGAGATGTATTCAATTCACTTACTTGTTAAAGATGACATTCATAGCCTCAGCTGACCCGGTTTTTGGCTGGAATATTTGTTTCTGTTTCTTTTTAATCCTGTCCTCTACCTGTAAAATTTTCCATTCCCAGTCCAGTCAGTCCATTCAGATAATCCAGAGTTCGAAAAAATAAAACTAAAAAATGAAAAATGAAAAATAAAAAGCGCGGAAAGGAGAATACCTTTTTCCGCATTTTCTCGGGGTCGTCTATACTCCCCATAAGAATATCGGCGGCCTCAGCATCGTGCTCGACATATTCTTCTCCTTCACTGCCACGTAAACCAATCAATATAATGAGTTGTATTATATTTCCATGGGAAAGGCTTGTATTACAAGGGGTGTAAGGTCATACGGCAGTAATTCTGATTCTGGTTCCAGTTCTGATTGTGGTTGTTGCCTTTTATCTTGTCGTCTATTATTATTATTTGTGCGTCCCTTCCTCCCTGCTGATGTTTTCTTTGCAGCAGCTGTTGAAATAGAAAGAGAGGAAGATGGGAATGCCAAACCTCCTCTTCTGTGGGACTGACTCAAGTGTGTTAAGCTTGGATGAAGTTGAACATGGGAATGGGAATGGGAATAGCCACTGCCATAACAATAAGTTTGGATAAAGCTACACTGCATACTTCAATAAGATGGAATTTCGTTTCACTTCAGTACCTGTTCTGCCCTGAAATCTGGAGCAGAAGCACACCACTGCTATTTGACTGTTTGAAATTCAGAGTGGGTAGCACGGAAAATGAGTTTGCCATTGACAAGTTATTAACCCCAGGACGAGAAGGATAAGGACACCTGATATAGTCTTCTACAAGTCCGGTTATCAATCCTACTTTTAGCCAATCGCATATCTTATTCCCTATTATTTTAATTAAAAATTAATAAAATTTTAAATAATTTTAATATTTTATTTTTATAATAAAATTATTTTATTGTTATAATAAAAGAGAATAATTAATGAGATGGTGGGTGTGTTGGATAGTTTGAACCCTGTCAGCTGCGTTGGCAGTTACTAAAAATTGTGATTGTAACCAATTCATCTATATAACCAAAAAAAAAAAACAAGGTTAGCTGTGTTGGCAGTTACTAAAAATTGTGATTGTAACCAATTCATCTATGTAACCAAAAAAAACAAAAGAATAATTAATTTAAATAAAGAATAACTAATATAATAAATTAATTTTATTTTTTTTAGTTCCGAGAGCTAGGTGGATTGTTAAGTGTTTGTTTGGCTAGGCACTTATCAAAAAGACACTCAGGGTTCAAACTTCGGGAACCTATTAGTAATTTGATTTGAATCCTTTAAGTGCGCGCTAAACCGATAATGATGGTAGAATCTCGAGTGATATGTGGTCCACTTCATATAGAGTTAACAATAACGAGATAGAATAAGAGCAACCTATGTGGTTTGAACCTTGTGCTTGTCAATTACTAAAAATAGTGTGGTTGTGTGACCAACTCTCCTATGTAACAAAAAAAAAAACTTCATACGGGAGTTGGTTACATCCACAATATAATATTTTAATAGTAATTTTTTTAAATTAATTGAAGAGAAGAAAGTTAAAAAATAGGAGAATCATAATAAAATAAAAATAAATAATAACTGTAGTGGTAAGGGATTTTGTTTCTCTTTGGAGGTCCAAGGTTCAAATCCCACTTAGTATGAGGGAATCGATATCCTTCATAAAAATATGTGTAAACTCATTGAAAAATCAAGTGGCATTAGTTCAATTAATTAAATTCTTCAATATTTAAAGAGGAGACCAAGGTTTAAATCTTGCCAAGCGATATATAGATAATATCCAAACTTTGTTGTAATACGTGAAGAGCAAAAGGTCCCGATAAACCAAATCTAAAAAAATAGTAAATACATAATCAAAGGACCTTCTTCGAAGATAAAGAAAATAACATGGATAGAGGCTGCAGTAGGATGCAAAGTTGTAACACGTACCCAATTTGTAGATGATATCATTCTTCTAAGCGAAGCCACCAAGCAAAATGTTAGACAATTTAAGCAATGCCTTGATTGGTTCACACAAGCTATAGGGACCCATATAAACACTCAAAAACAGTTAATTCTATACACAATGTTGCAGCAATAAGAGTCAAACTCTTTTGCACTATCCTAGGATTTTGGTCTGGCACATAAAAATACTTCGGATACTAGGAGTTCCCATGAGCTTCCACCTCAAAGCCTCAAACTGTTGAAGCCCGACATTGGACAAGATGGTTAGGAGGATACAGAGTTATAGTGATAGTTGGCTCAGTCTTGTGGAAGGGCAGTATTGATCAAATCAGTGTTAGCTTCTCTTCTAGTCTACTAACTATTAGTATATCATGCTCCCAGGTTTATTTTGCAAAAGGTAGATGGAATCATACGTAACTTCCTATGGCAAGAAGGTAGGCAATCAGAAATAAAAAAGTTCCACTTGGTCAATTGGGAGATGGTCACCGTAAGTAAAATTCAAGGAGGATTGGAAATCAAAAAAATGGAGATAGTTTCAAAAGTATTGGGAGCAAAACTTATCTGGACCATGCTTAAGCGCAATCGAGCATGGTAGCGCATACTAGTCAACAAGTATGTAAATAGTCAAATGAGTATTCAAATGCTCAAACACAGACAAACTTCCCAAAGCCTCATTAGTTTGGAAGCATATAATGGCAGCAAAGAGCATAATAGAGGATAGAAATTCTTGGCTACCAGGAGATAATAAGTCAATTAATCTATGGGAGAACCTGATCTTAGGAAATCCATCATTAAGAGAGAGAAATCCAATTGAATTGTAGAATCACTTGGGAAACCAAAGAATACTCAAATTATGTGACTTGTTTTATTGGACCTCATAAACTCTAAACTCGATCTCCCTTCCCATTCCATCTCAACTTCAAGAAGATTGGGATTATTTTAAGTCCCACATGGTAAGCATTAGATCTCTTCATCCCATGATGCCAGACAAACTTATTTGGAATATCATCAATAGTAATGGGGAATACTCAGTGCATCTAGGAGTCCAACATCAACAAATTGGGTTTGCCAACAACAAACTATCGATAGTGTGGAAAAATATAGCACCACCTAAACTATAACTATTCAACTGGCTAGTCTCTCAAAATAAAATATTAACGGGTGATAATCTACAAAATAGGAGTATAGCAGGGTCTCATATTTGTTACAGGTGCATGCAAAAAAGTGAAACAATTTTTCATCTTTTGTTTGAATGTCGGAAGGCAATTTCAATTTGGTTAAAAATAACCAATATTCGTGGCACTTCCTACTTTGGAAGGTTAACCATAGACACATGTTTGACCAAGTGGGGCAAAGAATATAAAGGTAAATTAGCAGGTAAGCCCCTCCAGAAATATTTGTGGAGCTCTACACCATATTTCGTCATCTGGCACATCTAGTTGGACAAAAACCAGATGATTTTTGAAGGCAAAGGTAAGAACAACAAAATTCTAATACGAAGGATAATATAAGAGTTAGTCTTAAATGTCAAATCTAGTTTTTGTCAACAACAGTATGAAGAAGACCTATCACCCATAGAAAGAAGAATGATCTACCAACTTAAATTCCAAGCTTTCCTCGCACAGGGAGGCTACAAAGCAAACAATTTCTTGTCTAGCATTTGTTTTTTGATGCTCTTCTTTGATGGTGCCTCCAAGTCCAACCTCAATCAAGCAACGATAGGGTGATTGATTCTTACAGGACCCCATGAGATCCTACTCAAATACATGATTAGATTGGGAAGACCATCTAACAACGTGGCAGAGGCTATTGGATGCAAAATCGGCTTAAAATTAGTAGCAAAGCAAGGAATCACTTAGGTTACAGTTTATAGGGATTCTAAACTAATTATAACTCTTGGCAAAAATAAATATTTTAGATCTTCACGACTGAAGATTATTCAAGACAAGATTAGAAAACTAGGCAAGATAATTGGAAAAATATCCTATCAACATGTAAGGCGAGAATTCAACAAAGAGGTCAACACACTAACGAATCAGGTTATAAATATAGCCCTAGTTATTGCTTCCAAATCATTAAGAAGCAAAAGGGCAGGGGTGGTATGCGAGGATGACGAAGACTCCAATAACGAGGTCCTTTTTATCTTCATGTTTTATTTTCTAGAATGCTTTGTTCACTTTGATCTCTCTGATTAGAGAGTTTTGTATCTTTTTGTTAAGTAAATAAATATTTTTTATTTAAAAAAAACCTATGGATATCCTCTATATCAACTTTCTCTAGCATCACTCGATTCTTTTCAACCATCTCTCTCATAAAATGCTATTTGATATCAATATGTTTTGGCCGATCATGAAAACTAGGATTGTTGACCAAAAATATTACACTATGATTATCATTGTCAATTCTCACAACCTTCTGCTTAAGACCAAATGTTGAACACAACCTTTACAACCACATTGCTTCTTTATAGGCATGAGTTATTGCAATGCACTATGCCTCTGTTGTGGACAAAGCAACCATTGATTGTTTTTTACTCATCCAAATCACTGCCCCTCCAAATAGTCTGAACACAAGCACTCATGGATCTTCTCTTGTCTAGATCTCTAGCTCAGTTAGCATCCACAAAACCTTGTATATTTACAATATTACTATCTCCAAATTTTTATTGGTAATAGATAACATAGTCTGAAGTTCCACGCAAGTATTTGAAGATCCTCTTCATAATAGTCCAATGTTTCTTTCTTGGATTGGACATTTATCTACTAACTATTCCCACTACATGTGCATTATCCAGTCTAGTATAGACCATTGCATACATCAAACTACCAACAACGCTAGCATAAGGAACATGATGTATTTCTTCAATTTTCTCATTTGTTTTAGGACATTGTTCAACAAATAACTTTTGACCAATAGGATATGGAGTACATATTGATTTACAATCATGCATCATAAACCTCTGTAGTATCAAATCAACATATTTCCTTTGATTTAACCACAACTTTCTATTAGCATGATCCCTTGTTATTTCCACACCCAAAATAAATTTTGTAGCACCCAAATCCTTCATGTCAAATTCAAAAGATAACTGAGATTTTAGTAATTGTATCATATCCTTATTGTTACCAATTAACAATATCTCATCCACATACAAAACAATGATAACAAAATTTCACCTTCTTTTTTAAAATACACGCATGGATCTGCTTTGCTTTTTCCAAGCCCAAGTATCAAAACAAACCTATCAAATTTTTGGTTCCACATTCTTAGAGATTGCTTTAAGCCATTAAGAGACTCTTTTTTTTGGTACTATTAAAAGCAGAGGGTTTTAACGGGATCCCACAACCACTACAAGGAGAAAACAAATGGGTGAAAACCCAACAAGCCTGGAAAAACCAAAGGCAAACCAGAAAAAAGGAGGAAACCAGACCAAAATGCGGCAAAGAAGAGAGAACTGAGGAGGTTCTACCCTAACTTATGCACACCTTGAGAGACATTGACCGCTAGACTAGAAACATTCTCCGTTAAATCAAGGGCAAGTTTCAGTGTGCTCTAAATTTTACTCTGATTAACATCAATAAGCAATAAGTCTCTGAGAACTACATCTTTAGAAGATTTCGACTCTCTTGGAGAAATAATTTCCTCCATAGACTTTTCTCGGGGAAAATCCCGTGGGAGAATATCCATATCAGAAGAAGCCTTCACTAAAGGAGAGTCCTCCACCAAATTGCTCCGAAGCCGCTTCGACAGACGACGATCTACTACAGAAGAACCCTCCGGCACCGGAACAAAACCACCAAGATCAGCCATGCTCTCCTTGGGAGCCAAATCAACAATAGCATTAGCATTGGGGCCCGAGGAAAGAACCTCTTTCGCCTTTGGGTCACCACCCCACACCCCTTTCGAAGAAATTTGAATCTTTTTAGAAATCCTCTCCGGGCCGACACCAAAAGAGAAGGAGAGAGAGTCCAAACTCTCGTCAGAGTTTGATCTAGAAGCAAACCGAGAACCACCCTCCAAGGAGGGGGAAACAACACTCCGCTTAGGGCCACGAACCAACTGACCAGAAGGATCTGCAATAGACTTTAACACAATGTTAGCATCAAAGCCGCTTTCCAAAGCCACTTGTTCGAAGACCAACAATGCCAAACCTTGATGAATAGGAAATTGACCATGGCCAGCCTGGACATTAAGGAAAGATTTTTGCATGGAATGAAAAAGAAATAAAGGAATGTTCATGCAGACTTTGCGTCTGAGATGATTCAAAAACATTGCATGAAAACTCCTTAGGATTTCATAAGAGGGATCCAGGGTAAAATAGTCCATGATCACCTGAACCACTCGGTTCCAAGGAGGGGGTAAAGCCGGACCAACTGTCATATCCCGAAGAAAAAGAGGGACAAATGTGAGCAAAATAATGACAAGTCTGGTCATTAAGAAAGTTCCCAATCGCCACCTCCGTTCGAGCTCGGGAGAATCACCAACAATAATAATGAGGAAGGAACCATCATATAGCACAGACCACGAGGCACCCAATTCAAAAAGGGGGTGTTGATTACCAAACCTCAAACCCATACTTTCGAACGTTCCAGAAGGCAAATCATCAATCCCTAAATCCGAGAAGTGCATGGGCAGAAAACACCTAAGAGGGGGCCCATAAAACCGTTTGACATGGACAATCCGAACACACATTCCATAACCTTGGCTTCGTCTGACATAGGAAGGACTAAATTCCCCCAAAGTACCCTGAACAACCATCATCAGCACATCACCCGAAGAACTCCAATCTCCAACGAGCCTAGAACAGAGTGAAGAGGAACAAGAATTTAAAAAGCAACCCCTCCAGATGGGACCTTTCAGTAGGCTACACCACTTCTGCCACCTAACATCATAAATGGAAGTGATCATCACAGCGTATAGGACCAACCACCAAATCTTCACAGGATTAAGAATGGGACAGTATTTGAAATTTGAATCGAATATCTCCCCCATTAAAGCAACATTAAATGAGGCCACTAAACATCCCCATCCAAGGCACTCATTAGAAATTTGAATTTGAAATTTGAAAACCAGTAAGAGAAGAGAGGCCATAAAACAAAGCAACGACAGCCCACAAACCGCACCTTCGCATTAAGAGACTTTTTAAACTTGCATACCAAGTCCTCCTTACCTTTTACCCTAAAGCATTCTAGTTGTGACATATATGTCTTCATCAAGTTCACCATGTAGAAATGTTGTCTTTACATCCATTTGTTCTATTTTAAGATCAAAAGCATCAGATATAACCAACAAAAATCTAATTAAAGTTAGTTTAGCCACAGGAGAAAAACTCCTAATTAAATTCAATTCCCTCAACTTGAGAAAATCCTATTGCTACTAGGCGAGCCTTGTACTTCTCCAACTTTCCTTCTACATTGCACTTCTTCTTGAATACCCATTTACAACCAACCAATTTTCTTCTAGGGGATAATGTCACCAAGTCCCACATTTTATTTTTATCCAAGGACTCCATTTCTTCCTTTATCGCCCTTTTCCAAGACTTAATCTCACTTGATTGAAGTGCCTTCTTTACAGTATTGGGTTCTTCATTAGTAATTGATATATTAAATGCAAAACAAAGAGTTGAAGGGTTATACTTTTCTTGGAGTCTTCTCACTTGATTTGGTCTCCTTAAAGTTGGAGTTCCAAGTTCTACATATTCAGCTTCCTTCTCACCTTCTTCTTTTGAATTTTCCTTTTTAGACTCTCTTTATATTTCATCTTCTTCTATAGCACCAGGTTCTACTATAAGTTCTTCCTTATGTTCTAGTTTTACTTTAACTATTTTAGGTTCTTTGCTTGGTTGCATTTCCTATTTTGAAACCCCTTTTGTTTATCTAAAGATCACATTATCGTTGTAAACAATATTTTGTGTTTCTGGGTTCCACAACTTATATCCTTTAACACTAACACTATAACCCATAAATATGTATTTTTCATATTTATAGTCTAACTTAGTCCTTTTCTCTTTTGGGATATACATATAAGCATTGCAACCAAAAACCCTTATACAACTAAGAGAGGATTTCTTACCAGTCCACACTTCCTGTGGAGTCTTATCCACTAAAGCTGAGGTAGGAGATCTATTGATGAGGTAACAAACAATTAACATGGCTTTTACCCATAATTTTCTATCTAACCCTGCACCGTTTAGCATGCTTTTGGCCTTATCCATCAATGTTTTGTTCATCTGTTCTACAACTCCATTCCATTGTGGAGTATACGGACTTGTTTTTTGCCTTTCTATTCCAAAATCCTTGCAAAACTGCTTAGATTCATTAGAGAAATACTCACCACCATTGTCACTTCTCAAAACCTTTATTTTTTTCCATCTGATTTTCTACAAGAGCCTTAAACTCTTTAAATTTATTGAAAACACCATATTTGTTCCATAAAAAATATACCCAGGTCTTTATTGAAAAGTCATATTTAAATGTAACAAAATAGATAGATTTACCTAACGATGGTACTTTTGTAGGTCCAAACATGTCATTGTGAACTAGATGCAAAATTCCTTCAAATATTGTAGCACTACTAGGAAACTTGACTCGGGTTTGCTTTCTAAAAACATAGTGCTCACAAAAATCAAAATTTAATGGGCAATAAAAAATTCCTTTAGCCATACCTTTCATTTTTAACATTTGAAGGTATGTCTCACCAATATGCCCCATTCGTTGATACCACAACATTGTCTTCGCTACAAAAATACTCAGAGCCGCTTCTATCGTATTATTCTCCTCTACAACTAAATAATTATTGCAATCAATACTTACAATACTAGCCTCAAGTCTGAATAGAGTTCCTATACAAACTCCCCTTATCAACACCAACACTCCACGAACCATCTTGCAACTATCCTTATTAAATACCATAGTCACACTTGCATCATTCATCTTACTCATGGATATCTGATTTCTTATCAAACTCAAAATATGCAACACACCAGGAAGGGTTTTAATTATTCCAACTTTTAACCTCAACTTGAATCTTCCTTGACTTATTCTTTTATATGTCGAATTGTCTCCCAAGAATATTTAACCTCCATTTATCTTTTCATATTCACAGAACCGCTCCCTACGAGGATTCATATGAAAGGAAGCACCTGATTCAATTAGTCATGAGTCATGGCATTCACTTGAGCACACCGTAGCTAAGAATAAATTCCTTGAATCTTCATTTGTGGTCTTTGTTTTTGCAAAAGTTCCTTCATCAGATGATCGGCTATTATTAGCCCTGTTAGATCTATAGTCTCTTTTATAATACCTTGTTTGACTACACTTCTAGCATTTCCTCTTTTTTAGAGCAATAGATTTACCCTATATATCAATTTCCTTTCTCCTAATTTATTTTTGCTTCTTTTTTGAGAACAACCAATGCATCCTATTTATGATAATCCTTAGAAGACTTTCGTCTCATTTTCTCAGATAGCAATGTTCCTACTATATCCTCTAGTTTCAATGTAGAAGTAGTATTGGTGATAGCCATAACTAGGTTATTCCATGAATCAAGTAACGAAAAAGTAAAGTAATACATTTTTCCTCTTCATCCATTTTTATTTCAATAGATTTTAATTGACTTACCACATTATTAAAAGCATTTAGATGTTCAGCCACAAAGTCACCATCATTCATCCAAAGCGAATACTTATTTTGGAGAAAGAGTTTATTTACCAATGCCTTTATCTGATATAAAGTTCTCAGCTTATCCCATAATGACTTTGTCATGGTCTCTATCGATACATTCAACAAGACCGAATCAGATAAGTATAATCTAATAGAATTGCTTACCTTTCTATCGATATTTAGCCAATCTCATTTGTCGTTGATGTTGATTTTATTATTGAGATCGTAATCCACTGATCTCTATCAACAAACAGATCCCATTTTAAGTTTCTATTACTCAAAAATATGTCCATTGAATTTTTCAATCTCTACCCATGTGCTTCCCATTATTTTCCTTTGCCCAGATTCTTTCACGTACAGCTACGACTCAAAAATTAATTTATCATAGGGTTGAAATCCTTACTCCTCGAAAAAAGTTGGGGAACCTAGCTATGATACGAAATGAAGATCAAAAGGTTGTGATAAACTAAATCTAGAAAAATAGTAAACATAATCAAAGGAAAAAATAAGATAACCAATAAACACATAACACAATATTTCACCTGGGAAACACTTACAGGAAAAAACCTAGCACAGTAATATCTCCTTATTGTATAAACTTAATTGTATCCAATACAATAATGTTCATCTCTCGTCTCTCTTCAAACCATGATGCAAGTGCAATTAAAATAACAATGCAAGAACATATTTTACAATACCATGCGCAAAAAACCATGGGTTCAAATATTTCAACCCTAAACAACCCATATAGGTCTAAAAATAGCTTAAGAAACCCTAAAAATTCCATCGGGGGTTGCCACCCTCGGACCCCCACTTTTTGGGGGTTGTTGCTTTCGAACCCTTACTTGGGGCCCAACCTGGCCCCAAACCCTAGTGAGGATACACGAAGAGTGTCCAATACCTTTTAGAGTTACCCCGCAAAAATAACATGGAAAATATTCGACATATTTCCAACAATACCACCATGTGATGATGATGTAATACAGGTGGGGCCCATTTCAATCCCATATGACCAATTCAAATAATAATAATAATAATAATAGCAAAAGACCAATGTTTTTTTTATTAGTTGGCGAAGGGGTTTTGAAAGGGCCCCAATCCTTTTACAACCAAAATATATATCAAGGAAAGCTCATAAGAGAATTACAAAAAAATAACAAAACATACTACATGAAATAAACATGTAATATCTTAGGAACAACACTTCAAACTATAGAGACAAAACAAAGAACAACACACCAACATAAAATAACATAAACAAAATCAACAAGAGTCAATCTAGTGATGGAGAAGCCTGTTTCAATCCCATATAACCAATTAAAATAAAAAATATCAAAAGACCGATGTTTTTTTTATTATGTGGCGAAGGGGTTTTGAAAGGGCCCCAATCCTTTTACAACCAAAATATATATCAAGACAAGAGCATAAGAGAATTATAAAAGGAACAAAACAAACTATATGATATGAACATATAATCTCTTAGGAACAACACTTGAAACTATAGAGACAAAACAAAGAACAACACACTAGCATAGTGTAACATAAACATAACTGATAAGAGTCAATTTGGTGATGGAGAACCTAGTCCTCTACCAGCTCTTTTTGCCATTTCCATCATCTCCTTGGAGATGAGAGTGATGATATTCCTCCTAACATTCTTTA
This sequence comes from Wollemia nobilis, assembly GCA_028583015.1. Taxonomy (NCBI): domain Eukaryota; kingdom Viridiplantae; phylum Streptophyta; class Pinopsida; order Araucariales; family Araucariaceae; genus Wollemia; species Wollemia nobilis. The sequence continues at coordinate 7,665,455 of JAQPPZ010000456.1, forward strand.
AGTAGATATTTACTTCATCGATATTATTAGTGTTGCCCCCATGACTATTATTAGTAGGAATACTGAGAGGAAGCATTTAAACTTCAAATTTTGAAGCACCATTCCTAGTAGGGGTCCTTCTTAAAGAAGAAATGGAAGTCATGGACTTCATGTAAGCCTTGGAATTCTTGCCTAGAGGTGGACACATGGCCTTGCATGTGCTCAGATGGAACATATCTACCAACTAGGAGAGAAACAATATGATTTGGTATGATCCTAAAGTACTTGGAAATTGGGCACACATAAGTAGTCAAATATTCCCTTAAAATATGTTGGGAGCTGCAATCATATCTTAACACACATAGGTTAGCCTTGAAGAATTTAACAAGCAAAATAATGAAAAGAAGGTAAGTCTGCATTAAACTCCAATTGTCTCTCATAATTCTGACTAGGCCCAACAAGTCAAGTTGACTAGGTTCTCGTGGTTCCCAACTAGGTTGGACGGTCCATCCTAGTTGGTTGAAACAATATTGGGGTCTCCAATAAGAACTTTGTCTTATTTTGGAGGCTTTTGTTACTATACATGATAACTTATTAAAAGCAACAATCAAGCCAAAAGCATTACATAGCCGAATGGAGTGAAAACATTAGGTCTAAAATGATTGTATACTAGAACCTCTAATAAGAAGAGGTTAGCCCATACTTATCATAGTCTGTTCATTCCCCATTTCCAAGTTGAGGGATCTCTTTATTCACTACCTCCAAGAGCTCTAAAGGAAAATATATTTCTCAAACTTTAATATCTTCTTGAGAAATGCCTAGGTTGGCCATAATATCGGTAGCTTGGTTGCCTTCCCTAAAGATGTGATTTACCTTAGAGCTTTCAAAGTCTTTAATACTTCTTCAAGTTGATGATATCATATCCTCTATACTCTAACTAGTCTCTTGTGAACCCTTTGCACAGTTGATTATATTAAGTAAATCATCCTCTATCACTACTTTTATAATATTCAATTTTCTTAGTAATAGAGCTCCTTGGAACAAGGCTCTAGCTTCAACGAAGTGGCTATATTAGGTGCCCAACCCTTCTGCATAGGCCATGATAATCACCCCTCCATGGTTTCTAATAACCCCACCTATACCTACCTTAACAAGATTTCCTTTTGACGCTCCATCAAAATTTAGCTTGACCCATTCTATCGGAGGCACTGTCCATCTTGTTTATGATTGAATTGAGGGGTTTGATTAGGTAGAGTGGTTAGGGACAAGAACAAGACCCCATTAAGCAATAATCAAAGCTTTCTCATTTATTTTCCAATTGTCTTTAAAATCAGTGCTTTGCACATTTTCAACAAGAGTTGCACATATTTTTATCTCTGTGGATTTACAATATCTCATTATGTCTTTGAAAGCTCTATTGTTCCTTTCTTTCCATAGGACCCAAAGGGTGCGGGAAATATAGAAGTTCCAAAGGGTTTTTAGCTTTTTGCTGTAAAATAGGGGATCCCATTGGAGACACAAGTATGCTAGATTATTCAGTTGGACCCACGATCTTCCATCGAATATGGGCATTCAAGGAACAAATTTTTAACACTTTTTCAATTTTGTTCATAGCAATAATACCTATTAGGAATTACCAATCCTTGTTTATGGAGATTGCCAATGGTGAGGATATTATTCTAAACCACTAGATAGTAGAAAAAATTTATCCTGGGATTTAAGTGCGTAAGCCATATCTTTGCCATCGAGATCTATCCCCATTCCTTGCTTTCCAGTAGATAGTAGGTGAATTTTATTGTATATTTCCCTCCCTTATGCATTTTTCATAATATAGAACCCTCATTTCTCTTTAGACTTAGAATCATGAATCTCAATATTTTATTAAGTCCTAAAAGAGCTTTCTTCCCCTGTTGATTCAAGTCATTAAGTGGATTGGTTTCCATCTCCATCCACCTTCATCCTCTAAGATAAAGTCAGATGCCAAGTTACCAAAGTGTTGGGAAAGGAGAGGCTCCAAGGGAGTCAAATTTTGGATATCAATCAGAGGAGCTTGCTAAAGTCAGTTGTCCTTCCAAAAATATTTCTCCTATCCCCCACTTTCCATATCACACCTTTTAAAAGAAGGGATTTGGTTTTCTGTAGGTGGTTCTAGAGATAGGATCCTTTGGGAGGATTTTGTTCTTCCACAATATTTTGCATATTCCTAAGGTATTTAGCTCTAAGAATTTGGGTCCATTTGGCTTTAGTTTAGTAAGCAGTTTCCATCCTAAATTTTCCATAAGGGCATGATTCATCTTGTGTAACTTCCTGAGGCTGAGATTCCCCACTTATTTTTGCAAATAAACCTGATCCTAAGCCATCAAGGCTAGCCTTCACTTTTATTCCATTCCAAATCAAAGAAAGGATTTCTACATTTGCTTAATTTTATCATAGATTTTGATGGGTATTTTGAAGAGGGACATGAAATAGATCAGGATGCTTTAGAGTATAGACTTGACTAGCTGGGATTTCCCAACTTGGCTTAGGAGGGACCCTTTCCATCCCACTAATTCCCTCCTAATCCTTTAAATCACAAGACCCCATAATTTGGTCTTCATACTCCATTTGAAGAGGGACATTATCAAATAGGGAGAAGGCAACTACCATATTTCACAACCAAAGATTCTTGTTATTTTGCCTTACCTTCTAAGGGATACTTTACTCTTTGAAAAATTAATTATTTGACTTGTTGCCTTTTCATAACAACAAAGCAAGGATTTTATCTCCTTGGCTTGGGGGACCGAAGAGGAGGTGGCTAAGATAGTGTCATCAACAAATTATTGATGTGACATAGGGGATAGAGTAGTAACAAGCTTAATACCATCAATAGATCCAATTGAAGTGGTGATAGAGATCATCCTTCCTAGGGCTTCCACCATAATTATGAAAAGGTAAGGGGAAAGGTTATCCCCTTGCTTTAACCTCTAATGGATCTTAAAATATCTTGTTGCTACTCCATTCACCAATACTAAAAACATGGAAGAAGAGATGCATTCCTTGGTTAATTTAATTCAGTCTTGATGGAACCCAAACATAGTCATGACTTGGAGCAAGAATTCCTATGATACCCTATCATAGGCTTTGATCATATATAATTTCAATTAAATACCAACCTTGTCACTCTTGTCAATGGAATGGATTACCTCATGAACTATAATGATCCCATCCAAGATTTATCTCCCCATGATAAAGCCTTCTTGATTAGGATCAATGATGAAAGGGAGGACAACTTTGATCATGTTGGCCATTACCTTGGTGAGAATTTTGTATAGGGTCTTGCATAGGCTTCTTGGCCTAAAATATTTGAAGTCCTTAGCACTCGCTACTTTGGGGATGAGCACCAAGAAAGTAGAGTTGACATCCCGAGGAATGTGGTGAGTTATTTGAACTTCATAAACAACTACACAGACCTTCGCACCCATAATATTCTAGAATTACTGGAAGAAAATGGTTGAGAAGACATTAGGTCCTAGAGCCTTCTCTCCTGCCATTGCAAACACAACTCCCTTGACCTCATCTTCTTTAAATGGGTTGACTAGATAAGCATTATGATCTATCGAGACAAGAGGGGGGATGTTTTGAAGGAGAATATTTACAACCTCATCATCCACCCTTTATGACTTTCCAACAAGTTTCTTAAAAAACTCGACTGCTTCTTCTCTTATTTTGCCTATATTATTAGTACACGAACCATCATATTTCAATATTTTATTAATCTTATTAAGGTCGTGTCTTGTAAATCTAGTTGCAAGAGGTAAAAAAAAATACCTCCAATCACATGAAATTTGTAAACAAATAAAACAAATAAACTTGTAATGATTTTATTCTCATTATTGGATCCACCCCTTAATAATGCAATACAAGGGGAATATATATCCCAAGAGAAACCCTAAATCTTAAATCCCTAAAGATAAGAAATTATTATTTTTGGCAAATTGTCATTTTTAGCCAAAGACTTGCTATTTTTAGTAACTTGGGAGAAAAACTTAAAAAAACACTAAAATCCATTTTTGAGGCACTAGATGAAGGAATTAGGGCCCGAAAAAATATTGAAAAGGCCTAAAAATGGTGATCTAGGTCCCTTTGTGACCTAGCCATGACATTGTCCTCCTCAATATCTAGCTCCTCATAAAATCTCAAGCCGATCTGATGGTCAGATCAAAAGTTATGACCTCCAGAAGATAGGCTCCCGCATCATTCTCCTTTGGTTGAAAAGAACTCTACTCCTATGAGTTCCTCTGATCAAACTCCTACAACTTTTTTTTCTCAATAATTTTTAGTTCCCGCGCCGAAATCCAAGTATTATCTTCCTGTTGTAAACCTTCCCACTGTACCGAGTATTTGTTGTAATTTCCTTGTTTCATACTGACTGTCTTCATATCAAGTACTTGCATAATTTTTGGTTTTTCTTCTTGGGTATCTGTTGCTTCCAATTTATATCCTCTTCTTCTTCAACTTCATCTTCATCCCTATGAAATTCATAAAAATCTATAACATTAAAACCGGTGAAATATCAAAATCATTCGACAACTCTAGTTTATAGGCATTATCATTCATCTTCTTCAAAATTCTACATGGTCCAATCTTTTTATACTTCAATTTTTTATATATTCCCTTTGGAAACCTCTCCTTGAGGTAAACCATCACCATGTCTCCCATATCAAATACTTTCATTCTCCTACTTGCATCTACTACTATTTTATACTTTTCATTACTATCTTGCAACTTCTTTTTGAAACCTTCCTACAATTCTTGTATGTGCTCTGCAAATACCTCTACATCATCACTGATTTTACCTTGAATCGGTATATTAATCAGATCTAACACACCATTGGGATTCTTACCATAAACAATCTGAAAAGGATATTTTCTTGTTGATCAGTTGACTAAACTATTATATGCAAACTCATCTTGTGGTAAGGCTAAGTCCCATTGTTTTGGTTTTTCTCCAATAATACACCTTAGAAGATTTTCCAAACTTTTGTTTACTACTTCCATCTACCCATCAATCTGGGGGTGATATGCACTACTGAATTGTAACTTTTTCCCCATATTCCCCCATAGAGTCCTTCAAAAGTGACTCAAAAACCTTGTGTCCCGATATGAAGCGATCATTTTTGGAACATCGTGTAGTATAACTTCTCTGAAAATAAAATCTACAACTCTAGTAGCATCATTAGTTTTTTGGCAAGTAATGAAACATGCCATATTAAAAAACCTATCTACTACAACAAAAATTAAATCCTTACTCCATTGTATGTTAAGCAAACCCAACACAAAAGCCATGCTCAAATATATCCATAATATTGTAGGAATTGACAAAGGCATATAAAGCCCTGTATTTTGCGCATGGAATTTAGCCATTTGGCACACTCTACATATTAACAAAAACCTAGTTATGTCCCTCTTTACCTTCAACCAATAATACTTCTCTACAAGAGCAATCATCTTGCTCACTCCAAAGTGCCCAACCAAACCTTTGTTGTGTAGTTCTTTAATAATGTTCTCCCTCATTGAACCAACAAGAATGCACAATTGCTTCCCTTTAAACAAATAACCATTTTACATCAAATAATCACAAACAACACTATCAACTTCTAATATTACCAAAATCTAGATCATAATCGTACATTTTTTTAATTTCCTCAAATCCAACTACTTCGTGCTCCATAGTAGTCAATAATACTAACACGCCTACTCAAAGCATCAACAACTTGATTATGCTTATATGACTTATGCTTCAAAAAAAATGTATACTCTTGCAAAAATGATACCCACTTTGCATGCATACTGTTTAATTTCTTCTAGGTATTTACATACCTCAATGCTTCATGACCAGTAAATAACACAAACACTTTAGCCACTAAATAATGTCTTCAGTGTCTCAATGCTTGCACAATAGCATAGAATTCCACATGATAAGTAGAATATTTCTTCCTTACCTCACTCAACTTTGCATTGAAGAATGCTATAGGTCACCCTTCTTGACTAACACAACTCCAATTCCCACATGTGAGGCATCACAATAAACCCTAAATAGTTTGCTAAAATTTGGCAATATCAAAACAGGTGACACCTTCTAAAACAATTTAAAACTCTTTGTTGTTGCCTTTGTCCATACAAATTATTTGCCCTTCATGCACTCTATTATAGGTGCAACAATGCTACTAAAATTCCTGATGAATTTTCTGTAAAAGGTATCCAAGCCATGAAACTCTTCACCTTTGTCACATTTCTTGGAATGGGCCATTCCAAAATTGTCTTCACCTTCTCTTCATCCATCCTTATTCCATCCTCTGATATTACAAATACCAACAACACTAGACTCCTCTAAAGGAATATACACTTCTTCATATTGACATACAACTTCTCCTTCCTTAACAACTCTAACACTAATTTCAAATGCAATAGGTGTTCTTCTTCATTCCTACTAAATATTAGAATGTCATCAAAATACACAACCACAAACTTACCAATAAATTTTTGTAGTACTCTGTTCATCATCCTCATAGATGTATCGGGTGCATTAGATAATTTGAACTATATCACCAACCATTCATACAACCCATCTCTTATCTTGAAAGTAGTCTTCCATTTGTCTCCTTCCTATATTCGAATATGATAGTATCCACTACATATATCATGTTTATTAAAATATCATGCTCATGCTAGCACATCCATCATATCATCCAGTTTTCGAATTGGAAACCAATATTTGGTTGTAATTTTATTGATTGCCCTACTATCCATACACATCCACCAATACTAGTATGATAACATTAGATGCCATGGGTAATTTTGATAGGTTGAATATTTCCTCGATGTGGAATAAAATCCATCAGAACCTCGTCTTGTATTTTTAAAACTATGATGTGCCCAACCAACCACTAGTTTGCTCAACCATCTAATTAATCATAACTCGATTGTCTCGAGTCTACTCAATCATCCTCCATAGATCATGTTTCAATTGACTCCTAAGTAACTCATTTCAAATCTTGTCTTGATTATTTATGGGTTCATTGTACCTCTTTGTACTTGAAACCCTATTATTTCTTCATGCGTGTCATACTTTAATGACTTCTTATCCCATATGATGTCTCATCATCGATGTTTTGATGATTCTCTCAACCTATCACATTCAAATATATTTATACATCTCATTCTTGGGTGCTTTTTTCAAATCCAACCATTATTATTTTTTTGACAAAGATGTTTACCTCGAGCCAAGCACTATCTCTTTTTTAACACCTATCACTTCTTTAAATTGCATATCGAAATCCTCTTAATTTATAATTCCTTTAAAAAATTATCTTTCTAATTTAATATATCGGGGGTCTTCAAGTAGAAAGGGTTAAAATAAATCAAGAAATATCTTTAATTTGAGTACACTCATATGTGGATATTAATACCACATGCACCGTGTAGTGGTGTAATCCCATATTAAAATAGTGTATAACACATTATTATACTTGACCACCACCCGGGTGGTCGGGTGGTATACTATTCTACAGTGTCAGTGTTACTTGGGGAGGTTGGCTATTTGAGGGTGTCTCATATTTGGATGATGACCACAACTTCAAATATGATGGTTTTCCTTCTAGGATGAGATTCACCTTGCATTCTTTCACCAAGATTGGGATGTTCAACTCCTTGTTTAGGCTATGTTTGTATTCAGATACTACTTAGTCACTCCAATCCAATAAATAAAAATATAAAACATTCTTTGGTTGATCACCTAATTTGATAATCTGAGACTTCCAACCTCATAGTCTAAATTCCTCAATTTTATCCATTGGGGTCTAATTCTAGACAACTGTCCTAAAATTCTAACATGAATCTCAGGTTTTGAACCTATAATATTTGGTTCACTAACTATGATGTTGGTTAGTCTAACTCCCAACTTTGATCGAGCAACCTCTTGCTATAGTAGATATTTTACTAGCTTTCTTTTGCTAACCTAGGATCTGATACCAACAGTAACAACCCACTTGTTACCCAACTTAAATCAACCCAAGAGAGAGTAATTTTTTTATCATAATATAATTTTCCTTAAAGTAGAATTCATAATCATGGATCATTATATGATGCAATCAAGCTAGCTTGTTCCCATTCATATAAGCTACCAAGAGATTTACGACATGGTCAGTGTCAACTCTTGTAATAGGAGTGACCAACTCCTATCAAACCTTATGTACCTTCATAAAATAGGAAAGCCAAGATATTTATTAACTTATCATAGTTTACAATTCATCCCTTGAATTATTTCTCTCTCCTTAAGTCCATATACTTAATTAACTAATAAAAATCTTATTCATGAAACTTATTTTTTAATTCTCTTATCATTGTCATTACATGATAATCAACATATCTCATATATCATTAAACAATATAACAAGGTTGCCACATTCATTCATATATGATAGTAACAAAGATTATCTCTTTGAACATTGCATGTAAGCATAAATCATTGCATCATTATTCAAACAAATATCATTTCAATAACCCTATTATGAAAATGTAAATACAACATCCATACTAAATATATAAAACATCAATTGCAAGATCACAAGATAAATATTCATAACACATTATATATCCTGGGAAAACCTCGAAGGGAAAAACCTAGCCTCAAAATATCTCCTCACACTTCATAAATTCATTTGTTCCAATTTACAATGATACAAAGGAAACCTAAATATCCCTTTTTCAAATCATTAATACAATGAATCACATAAGAATCTCTTTATTCTTATGTCCTAAAATTATGAAATGATCATTGGATTCATAAAGGGAACATCATCATTCCCTCAAGAATGAATCTCACATTCCCTCTTCAAGATTAGAGGTTATTTTATCAATCAATCCAATATAGAATGAAATTCTTCTATCATAGGATGAAAGTCATATAATACAAGAAGAGACCCCATAATCCCTTCAAGAATGAATTCCACATCCATTATTTCTATAAACATTCATTTTTCCACAAAATAAATTCTCTAATGTAATCATGCATTCATCATCAATGAAATTCTAAAGAAACCATGTATTTATCAACTTAATTTACAAAAGCACATTAAAAGAGAAAACCCCATAATTTCCTCTACAATTTCTCCATGAAATTGTTTTGTACTTCCATTACAAAATTCTCCACGAAATTGTACCATAATCCATCAATAATCCTTTCACAATGTTATATTATAGTTTTCTAAAAATTTTCTACAATTTTGTATTATAATATTTCCACAAGATTACATCATAGTCCTTTACAAATGTTGCATAAATTTGTACTATAATCTTCCCATAAGATTACACTATAATTCCCTTACAAATTTTCCACAAATTTGAACTATAATATTTCCACAAGATTACACTATTATTCCTACAAAATTTCCACAAATTTGTACTATGATCTTTCCACAAGATTAAACTATAGTTCCTACAAATTTTCCACAAATTTGTACTATGATAATTCCACAAGATTACACTATAGCTCCTACAAACTTTCCACAAATTTGTACTATGATCTTTCCACAATATTACACTATAACTCCTACAAAATTTCCATATATTTGTACTATAATATTTCCACAATATTACACTATAGTTCCTACAAAATTTCCACAAATTTGTACTATAGTTCTTTAATAATATTTCCACGAGAACACACTTTAATTTTCTACAAATTTCCCACAAGTTTGTACTATAGTTTCTTATTAATATTTCTACAAATTTATACTATAATATTTCCTCAAGATTAAACTAAAGATCCATGCACATTTTCCACAAATTGTACTATAATCTTACCTCGCACTATAGTTCCTACAAATTTGTACTATAATATTTCCACAAGATTATGCTATAGTTCTTACAAAATTTTCGTAAATTTGTACTATAATCTATCCATGCAAATTTTCCATAAACTTGAACTATAATCTTTCCATAAGATCATACAATTGTTATCAGATATATTCCCAAAAATCTAATCCAAAAATGCACATATTTGTTTCACAAATTTCTATCAAATTTCCTCCTAAAATTTGAGCTATGAATGTATTAATTATCTCACAAAATGTCTTACACTTTGCTATCAAGTTTTTCCTAAAATTAGATCTAGGGTTGTATCCAATTACTCCTATGTATTGGATGTCTTTAGAGAGCTTCAAATAGCTCATTATGCAAAAGATAGGCAAGATATTTTTTAGATAAAAAAAAATTAAAGTTACAAAATGATTAAATATATTTTGCCAAAATGTGGATTAGGAATTCGATAAACCATGTTCCATTACAATCAATCAAAATTTCAAGTTTTTACCAAGGAGCAAGTCAACCTAAGCAATTCGAATCTCTACCAGTCAAACCTCTATTAGTGCCTAACAACCGATGCCCTAGCCTCCTCGACTATGTTGACCACCACCATGTGGTTAAATTAGTAGGGGTGACTTTCCCTACTTATTTCCTACCAATGCTTTCATAGGAGCAATGTGGGATTAATCTTCCCATAAAATTAAAAAAGAGTTTTAATTGCTCATACAAGCACACAAGCGTCAAGGAATAGCAACCAACCACATGTCATTAGTAGAATGAGGAAAACAAACAACAAGTGGTAACATCAAAGTGATATTAAACCACCAAATGATAAACTACCCATGCGTACCTCCAACTGGCACTTAACCGACCACCGGTGGTTTGGTCCTTGACCATCATCATGTGGTCAATTACCTAAGGGAGTCTTGCTCCCTTAAAAGACTATTAATTCCTAAGCACATCCCATGTGGGATGATACTCAGGGTGGCCTTTACATCGAATTTCGCTTGGGTAATCGAGCGTTGATCAAATCACCTCGATCACTCAGGGGTTGGCTCTTCGAGGCCAAGGACCTCATAAGAAACTCCCCATGATTGCTTTAAAACCAGTCATAATATTATAGATAAATTTAATTGACTAAAATGGTGTTATATGATTCGATAATTGGGCTTTCAATGTCTACACCTGCATCGCCTGTAGGCTTATGCTAAACACACCATCACAGAGGATTGGGAAGATTTCCAAATAGTGTTTTTGTATCTACTGCAACTACAAGGAGTTTATCTAAATTATAAACTAGGATGGATGGAGAACAAGTAGTTATACACATTAAACAATGCTTGAAAACTTCATAAACAATGTTAATAATTATATATATATACTAAATCTTGCAATGGTTTAAATAAAAAATAAAATAGAGCATAGGCTGATTATAGCCAAAGGCTTCGATTCAGAGGATTTGATAGAAATACTTTAAAAAACATCTAGGTTTTCTTACTGTGATTAATTGAGTAGATATTTGAATATGGAGACTGTTTAATATCATCTACCCAAAGTATCCAATAATTCTTAAATATAATCTTAATTCGAAGCTCACCTGGGTTGTTTACAGATCTCTTTCCAAAGTCTAATAACATCTAAAGCTCATATGCTTTAATAGGGAATAAAAATGACCAAATATAGTATTAAATTGAAGTAGCAATAAATTAGTATTGCAGACATTCAAATTCCTACATCACAATTAGTTTGATTGTTTTTATTGAAGGAATGAGAGCAATACCATTATGAACTATCATAATTTTATTTCACCCTCGAAAGAAGATAAAGTAAGGAAGCTCCCCAACCTGAGAGATCCTGCAAGGTTGATATCATAGGGTTTCTTCCTTCATCCTCTAATCTCCTCATCTTCTTGTGTCTCCTAATCCCCTCATGCTTGTCCCTCTTCCTTAGTTAAACATATGTATTTATAGACTCTTGATATTTTTCTTTATTCAAAATTCAAGCTAAGGAAAGAAAAAAGGAAGGATCCATGAGTATAATAAATTGGCCTTATGAAGACTAAATTGCCCTTATGAAGACTAAATTGCCCACTTGGTTCAATTTTTATCCCTTTTCTAGAATTCAGCCCAATTTGATACCTCTTCTAGAATTTAGCTCCATTTTTCTTCCTCTTCTAGAAGTCCTCTTTTCTAATTTTATTTTTATTTCATTTATATAATTTTGTAACAACAAAATGATTAATTAATACCATGTCGGTATTAAAAAAATTAGGTAAATTTAAAATAATAATAAATGTCAATTATTAAATTTCTCCTTTTAAATGAATCTTTTGTAGGAATTCATCTTATCAAGCATCCCGATTTTGGTGGTTGATTTCCTTGCCATCCTTGAGAGTACCTATGCCTGCAAATCAAAGATACGCCAACAATACCTTGTTTAAAACATGATCAAATATACAAATTCCATATCAACGATGGGACCTGTCAAGGGAGGACTGTGATATACTCTCCCCTTTAGATTAAACACATTCCTCTGTGTTTTCCTACAAAACAAAGCATACATGAGTAAGATCACATGTTTACATAGTCTCCACTTTCCCCAAGTGGTGCATGTTTAATAGTGTGTTTCTCCTGGACCCTGTTATCATCTACATCATAAATATTTGTTAAAAAAACATAGAATAATCATCATGTTTTATTTTCATAGAGAAGATATGAAATCATATTTCCATAGTAGATTAAACAAAATAAGTCTAGGTTTATCAAAAAATCTTACAAGGGAGTTTCAACCTATGACTTAATAGCTCTTACCATGAGTTAACCTCAAGGAAATAGGTGTCATCAAAGACAAAAACATAATTTCATAATTCTTACTTCAAGATACCATATATCCTAAAATCCTCTTTGGCAAACCTATTTGCCATCACCAGTGCATCATCCTTGATGTCCCTTGGTTTACATTTTTAGTCAACCTATTGACTATTATGTTAGATTCATACCTCAAGAGATACAAATGTCAAGTGAAGTCCTCAAAAGAGTCTAAGGTACACCACTTAAGACCCACAAAAAGTGGAGGGTTCGCTTAGCTCTTCCACTTTGATTCACCAATGGATTCAATAGTGGGAGGAAAAGACTTGAACATAAGTAATCTCCAAGTATTTGTTTTTCCCTTGCAAAATATACTGATGATCATACTTACTCTACGTAAGGTATCATTCCAAGAATATTATCATCCATTGATAATGACTACACTTACTCCACATAAGGTGTATTTCCTAAAAGTATTATCATCCATTGATAATAACAATGGTCACACTTACTCCACATAAGGTGTCATTCCAAAAGTATTATCATCCACTGATAACAATGGTCACACTTACTCCATGTAAGGTGCCATTCCAAAAATATTATCATCCACTAAAAATAACAATGGTCACACTTACTCCACGTAAGGTGTCATAACAAAATTTATTTAATTTTAGGAGAGGATCCCATACTCCTCTCAAGAATAGATTCCCTATCTATTCCTCCCCTAAAGAATATTTCATACTTAACTAAGAATAGAAGTTCCATATCTATTCCTGCTCATTAAGATTATTTTCAACTAAGAATAGAATTTTCCCATCTTTATCCTTCATTAAGTTTGATGGATTTCAACAGATGTATCCCAAATTTCTTCATTCCAAGGTTTTTTCACACTCGATAACTAGTTGTTGCAGTCGACACTCAAGTGGTCAGTATGTGACCCCATCCTAAAATTTTGAGGTTTTACCTCAATTTACCTCCACGGTACAAGGACACCTTAATGATCTCCCCAAAATTTCTTACCAACTTTCATGAATGTAAGATATTTCTTTTTACCATAGCATAGGGTTCTCCATTTTTGTCCACCAAAAAGGAAACATCTTTTCCTTTACATACATAAGTATGTCTATGTAGGATCTTGACGTATTCGCCTTGGACCTAAGTTCCTTCACGGAGAGCTGTATAGGACTTTTAAGTGCTTAATTACCAACTAATTAAGGCTATTAACTAGCTTGACCTCCCATATCCTAAGGTGGCAATACTATCTTGTGATAATAATTGATACCTCCATGATATAATAATTAGTCCAAGCTTCCCAGATTAGGACCACCCAAAATGTCACAAGAAAGCTTGAGAGTTACCATATCTTCCCTCAAGCAAGAAAACTTGAGTGTTACTACAACTCCCCTCAAGTATTGGGATCATCTGGTCCAACTCTTAATAAATTTTAATAAAGAATACCTATTCTTAGTATGATAAAAAAAATTCAAAAAGTGTATTCATGTTTAAATATATTATTAGTAACACAATAATCCAAGTCAAGCATAGTATAAACATTCCTTTATTTTGCTCATATGTAAAAATTACATGTTTATAATTTACATAAACAAAATCCATTGGACTACAAAACAAGCTTCCATATAGCACATAAATGGTGGCTTTTCAGCTATACATTATGACAAGATTTATTGTTGATGTATTTCGATCCATTCACCACTTTGTGTTAGACCTAATTCTTGTAAATAAGGTGTTCGAGGTCTAGCTCGTCTTGTTGTACTCTTATGCCCATGTGGTATTTTGAAAATAAGTAGTAATAGAGTGAGCAAACCATGGCTCACTAACGCATCAAGACATGAGGTCAAGTATGTAGATTTGTACTCATCCCTTGCTTATCATAGTTGTGAATTCTTAGCCTGAATGGCTGTTGTTGCTTCCCCACCACTTTTTTGTGCTAGATCTTGTTGGAGTCTATCTCGCTCTGCCCTGGAGATATTCCTCTTTGACTCCAACCACATATTTTCTTGAGACCAAGTACCTTCTCACTAAATTTGTTATGATTCCAACTATCGGACTTGCTACCTTAGGGACTCTACTTCATGCAGTACATCCATCAAAAAATGCTATCCATCATTTTATTGACAATATGATGAACCTACTTCTATCTCTAGCTGAAAACACACATGTCACCTAAGAAGTTCTTTCACTTCCATTTCTATACCCTCAAGTATAAATTCTTCTTTGTCAGCGGCTTCTACTATGCCATCCTCTTCCTCAAAACTTTATTCAATTTTCCACTACTAAGTGGCCCACCATATATCATATTTTGTGATTATACTAGCATCATCCTTATCTAGTACCCATATAGCCTCATCTACCTTAAAGGCTAATGGTTCCATTTGTGGTGGAACTACTCCTCTCCCTCCTTTTCTTGTATAGATCATAGGGGGATCCGATATTCCTTGTCTTATACGAAACTACCGCAATACTTGAGTATACTAAAAATACTCATAATGCATGCTTACTCACCCAATCATCCACCTTGCTTATCGTACATGAGCTATATGAAATCCATATTCTACCCAAACTAGGCCCTTTCTCCATGGTATCCAGATCACATCCAGGGGCTTCAAATTTTCCCATATAGAGCGATACAACTCCCAATTGCCTTCACATGGTTTGCTCAATCACAAATCTTTCTCCTTTTTCCACCTTAGTGTATAAGGTACTTGTTGAGTGGTAATTTTGCCCAAGTGCAAAACCACACTCATAGTTAGGATTTCCATAGAAAACCCTCTCTTGCAAAGAAGTATAAGCTTCTCCAAGGTTCCTTTTACTTTAATATGTGCATGTATGTTTGTATAAATGTATCAAAAAGTGCTTGGAATACCTTAGTGCTTTGCAAAACAACTATTAACAAGGGGCCTGTGCTGGGGTCACTTTATTATGTTATGCTATAATTGTTTATGAAACTTAAAAGGAAAATTGGTCCTCATATGACCGGGATGTAGGAGTGAAATTCTTTTTAGCTTGAAAAGTTTTAGGCAGATTTTATCTTTCTTTAGTAAGTAAGCTTTAACCAATTTTATCCTTTATTAGCTTTACTTTAGACATGAAATAAAAGATAAAATCTGCTTCCAAAATGTGAGTCCGAAAATGATGCAAGAATTCTTTTATGTTACTTCAAACCCAAAAATGGAATGATTTTAGATGATTAGCTTTGTAGCTCTAATAGCCTTCAATGTGCCTTATAACTAACTATCTTTAATGAAATGGATTTCCATTAAAGAGAGTTAATTTCTTGAAATGTCTTACCAATTACCCCCTTTCCATGAAACTGTAATCTTCAGGAAGGAAGTCGATTTCTTGCTTTTAATGTAATGGCCTATGAAATATTTTATAAGTTAGCCTCCCTTTGATGAAATGGTAACTTTCATAAAGGAAAAATAATCTATAAATTTGAATGCAATGGCCTTGGAAATGCCTTCTAAATTACCTCCTGTCAAATGAAATTGTAATTTTCACGGAGGAAGCCCATTCACTGCTTGAAAATGAAAGCAATATTCAAAATGTAAAATTATGCAGAACTGAAACTACGAAATTCATTTTAAACCTGCAAACTTCAAGTGATTTGGAACTTCGAAAATGCTTTAGAACAAAACCAAAACTGCTCTAAATGAAATTTTAGAGCTTATTCCTTGAAACCGCGAATCCGTTTTGGGATTATATATATATTTATTTATTTATTTATTTTACGTTTGCAGACATTAATAAAAATGAAAAGGTCAGGGTTAGAAAAAAAAATGAAAATAAAAACTGAAATGAACTAAAACCCTACAACGTTAGTATCTTGCATAGAAAACCAACATTAAAGTGACCCGCATTTGCGCAATCCAACCTTTAATGGGGTGCTATCTCCTAAGGAAAATAAACAATACATCAAAATATAACATGCAAGCAACCATATATACGCATAAACTCATTGTATATCAATGTATTGCAGAGCTACAAATTTTTAATAAGCTTAAAAAAAATGCAGAATACAACTTCAGACTTGGCATCAATGGTAGACCACAGTCCAACTCTGGATGGAAGGAAAAACATCAGAAAAGAAACCCAATTTTGTTTTTTGCAATCTCTGTTTCCAAAGGTTTCCAACCCCTTGGTATCTGTTGCTCTATCGTATTTAAAATTCTCCTTCGGCTTCGTACCTTCCAAATATTTCCATTCCAACTTTCTCTTTGCTGTTTAATTTCTTTCTTTTTTAAATGTATGCCTCTTTATATCTTTATGGATGCTGCCG
The DNA here is from genome assembly GCA_028583015.1 of Wollemia nobilis. NCBI lineage: Eukaryota > Viridiplantae > Streptophyta > Pinopsida > Araucariales > Araucariaceae > Wollemia > Wollemia nobilis. The sequence goes on from JAQPPZ010000456.1 coordinate 7,682,381, forward strand.
CTTCATATATTGGCTAAAATTTGACAACGTCTTTATGCCAACATCCCTTACCATGGGCTGGAACTACGATCTTGAGCCATTTAGCATTTGAATACAACTATTTCATTACTTACATAAATCTGAATCAATCTTTATCATCATTAGGAACCTTGATATATTCCTCGCACGGTGGCCATTACTATGAGTATGCACCGTGTTTTGTACTTGTAAATACTCTATTGTTAGGAAGCATTAATTCCTGTTGAAACTACTTTTCTTGGTAATAGTCTTGGTGGCCTCCGTGGTGTCTATGATAATATCTTCTTTACTGTAGCTTTGTCATAACGTAAATGGCCATGCGTCACGAACATCCAAATCACGTGTAGATTATGCTACCATTTCCATAAAATATAGAACACCAAGTGGTTGTCCTCTTCCAACCCGTCAAAGCTTCATCTAGAGTGGCTAGTTTACGTCTCCTCATCTTCTCAGGCATTGATGATAAAATTAACGTGACCTTGGACATCTGACGAAATATAGCCATGATGTATTATGTATGCATCGTCCATGAAGAGGTTCCATGTCGTTGGATGCCCCTCTATGCTTCTTATTGACTTCAATCCATGGCCTCTTCTGTATTTGATACCACCGTCTACTGCTGTGTCGATCATTGTGGCATCAATCTCCACACTGGCCTCTATTCATAGAATACTCTACGTATGTATGCTCCATTGTCAGCACGAGCTGGATACCCACATAGAAACCACGTCAACCCTGTTGTATTACTCCTGCCAACCCACTGTGTCGGTTTTAGGTAGCCTGTACGCCTTATCCGAGTATCACATGCAAAGAAGGAAACTACCCACATTAGAACATATAATAATAATTTTGATTTTTATCTCCTCTTTAGATTTTTGTTGATGACATGTCGATCCTTATCCACTTCGGATTGGGTGAATTCTCCACACCACTATCCTCACCGTCATCGTGCTACTTCTATTAAACATGTCATTTCTGCCTCATACAACATCGATGCTCTCGTCTGGAAATCATGACATCATATTATCAGGAATAGTGCATGTCTTACTGTCCACCTCGGTGAATCCCAGTGTAGATATTACATTAGAACTACCGCTGCTTTCTCAGTCCCTGTCATCTCCAACTGCGCAGTCGATGCCACTCTGTACTCGTCTGTCACCCCTGTGGTTTTAAATCCACGTTGGCACTGCATGGCACTGAGGTCTCACATGGCATCGCCATATAGCTGAAGTCGTTCAGGTCTGCCAATATAATTTGGTTCATCGTTGAGTTGTGACATTTGATGGGGTCTATAATTTGGTCCACTATACCCAACATCTACGCAAGAAATGTGGTAATCCATCTAGGTCGACACCCATATCGACCGTGTGAAATCTATGTATATCTGACTATCTCGTTGCCTATCGCCTGTGCATGAAACCAAAATTTGCCCTCCATGGACTGTCATCGTATTCATTAGTGGAAACATTACAATCTACCCAATTTTGCTAATTCCACGGGATTGCCTTTTTTTGAACAATGTGCTACAAACCCAAGTTCTTTGAAATGGATGATTATGTTGTGTTTTCACTACGAGTTTCATCAATGCCACTGGGGCATCTATCGGTTTCTCGTCTGCATCGACACCCAAAATGCCATGGTATCATTATCTTCAGAATACTCACCATTGTTGGGAACCTCATTCTAGCATCCCCTAACGATCGTAGGGCTTCCACGTAAGTGCCACTCCCAATATTGTGCAAGTTGTTGAGACGGATTACCAACAGCCGTCGTCCATGTCATCTAGTCGGTCCACTATGACATCTCAATCCACATGTCTGGTTGTCACTAGCTTGGGGTCTTTTGTATTACCACATATCATCCACGTATGGGTTGCCCGGTTGTCTTTGTAATCTGTACCACATACCAAAACCCATCACTTAACATACAAATTTATATAAACCCAAAACCATATATAACACCTATTGCAAATCAAAAGCATTAAAAGGAAACTAAAATGTTGAAAAACTATACTAATAAACAAAATTAAAGTGAAGAACATTAGAACAAACATGAAAAAAAACAACATATTTTATTTTATTTTATTTTATTTTATTTTATTATATATATATATATATATATAAAATTTTAAATTAACTTTGCTTTAAATAATTGTAATTGTTCAAATTGATTTAATCCAAAATAATTAAAATTAATCAAAACAACTCAATCCTAATAAAGGTAAATTAAACGACAAAGGGAAGCACCAACCGATACACAAAGCAACATTATGATACCATTGAAGGAATTTATCCCAAACTACCCCTCCAAGAGCATCAAAATTTCCAAAAGATGAAATTTTAAGGTGGGTCCCCAATCTTGGGGCTAGTTGTGGAGAGGCCACAACAAATGGCAACTCTACTGGGGAAACGCTCCCAAGCATATCCGAACGAAAACCCAAAATCTCTAGTTTTGAAACCCAACAAACAAAAAATTAGAAATAAAATTATTCAATAACATCCAAAGATGATGGGGATAAATAACTTCAATCGAAAACATATGCACCATTACTTTACTTCAGCTAAGTGTGTGAAGGTGTTTTCATTTTGGTATTCCTAAAAAATATCCAAATTCCATCACTACTTTGCATTAGGCTATAAATATTACTCATAAAAAGTGTGCCTTTGCACTGCTCCATAGCCAGTCAGGCATTTATAGTCCCTATGGAGATGCCTCAATCACCTAGATATCTTATTAGATTTGCATTCGCCTCTTTTGTAAATATTGTTCCACTGCCAGCCGAGCATCTATAGCCCCGGTGGAGATGTCCTACACCATTTGATTAATTTGGCTTTTCTTGTTTTTTTCCTTTTTTTTTATATTGCATTGCAAACATCACCCGCCACCTGGGTTAGATATTAAATAAGGTTAAATATTGAGTATACAAATATTTTCGCCTTAATTTGCAAACCAGATAACTTACTCTTTCAAGATTTCAAGAATGTCCCTTAATATGATGTGTTCATGTGTAGCCTTCGCAAATGATTCATGGTTCCCAAAATTCACTATTTTAGTCCCCAAAATCTAGGGGTAATTGCTAAAATATCCTATCCCCTTTTACTTGGTATACATGATGGGTAATTCATCCTTCAAGAGGTCAAACCTTAGCCATTACCACTACACAACCACCAAAGAGGAACCAACCTCAAAACTCAAAACTTGCATACCAAAAACTAACCTCATACAAACTAACAAGAAAACAAACACAAAACTCACCAAAACCAAAATTTGAAACAAAACTCAAAACAGAAAACCAAAACCAAAACATGAAAACAAAACAATAATATACAATATTATACAAGATGCAAATTTTTTTGGCTATCACTTCCCTGGATCCCAAACATGACTAGCACAATTTGAAATACATCTAACATGAAATGCATACCAAGCTTTACAAAAATCCCAACAAAACAAGATTAGATCAAGCCATGCAACACCTCTCATCTTGTCTCTCTCACGTAACCACTTTGATTCAAGTTTATTAGCAATTCCATGTTGGACATTTGATTCATTAAAATTGCAAGTGAATATATAATTTTCAACAATATTTTACTTATTCAATGAGATGCAACTTTCAAAATTAAATTCTTTTTCGTAAGCATGTATGATTTCCTTCAAATAGGAGGCTATTTCTGAAAATTTTAAAGCACATTCATCATCCATGTCTTTAGGCCAATCATATTCATGCAATAATTTACAAGTATCTAGGATCGCTACTAAATGAGAATCATTATAATATTGTATCCTAGATTCAATTGTTAGTTTTTTTTATATTTAAAATATTCCATTAATACTAGGTTTTAAAGGTTGACCCAAAACCTATATACAAAAATTAGCATATCGCTGAGGAGCAGGATCCTTAACCACCTGAGGACCCTCGGTCCTCTAACCTAACTGGACATCTTTGGCCTATACCATACGAAAGCCTATCAACATGAACTACCCCCGACAGATAGAAGTTCACACCCATTAACAAGGCTCCACCAAAAGCCATGAAAGTCCTAATCCACAAACAACCCAACTAGACAGACAAAAAAATAAAAAACATCGAACCCTCTACATAGGGCACAAACAAAACTTGGCTTCAGATAAGCTTCTAAGGCCTCGCCAACCACCATTTCTATGCAGAGTATTGCCTTGCATGGTGCTACTCCTCCTCGTCCTCGTCCTCATTCTGCTCATCATCCTTGTCCTCCTCTTGGTCGTCAGTCTCCGTATTAGCCTCCACTGGCTTGTTGCTCTGGTACCCTTCATTGAAAAATACCTTAGTTAACACCTCAAGGATCTCCTACATCTGATGAATCACATTAGCCGAGGAGGTCAGCATGAAGCACTTGAGGACCATCATTATAGGATCGAGACCCTCATTTTCAGAGTTAATGTCAAGGGGTTTAGAGCTTCCCTGTGCTTGCTTGTTCTTAAGCTTCATTGAGGATATCTTGGGTCCTCTCGATTCCTTGATTTTTAGCTTTTTATTGGCCAGTCCTCCTCTAATGGTCAAATCCATCCCTCTTTTCTTAGCTAAGGATGCAGAATGAGGCTTGGACAGACCAAGACTATCCCTGCCCCTGGAACTTTTTGCATGGTGACCACCCGAGGTTTCGGCTTGAGGTATAGCAGGGGGTTCAGCTTGGGGAGAAGTCAACATGACAAATTTGTATATGACCTTATACAGACCTTGGTGCAGTGGCATGGTAGAACCTTTCTTGCTCCGACATGAGTTAATAGTGTAATTCATGGAATTGAGTAGGAATTGGGGTATACTTATGGGATTGACATCACAAAAAAAATTGACAAACGTATAATGGAAGCTGAGAACCTTGCCAGGGTCCTTAGCTGTGATGAACTCCATTACGTTTTTTATTATAGAGTTCCACGGGGCAGGGAGGTCCACCCTGGTCAGTCCATTCTTTACCTCCTTGAAAATTTTGGGATTGTCCTTAAACTCGCGTAATTCCACCTCCTAGTTGTGTTTTTGCTAGTGGATGGATCTTCCTTTTACAGTTTGTCCCATGATGGTGATAATCTCTCATCCCTGAATTTCCACCCTGATGTCCTCCCATGACTCCATAACAACAAGGGTTATGTCTTCCTCCACTCCCAAAAATAAGTCAAAGAACTGGGTGAATCATCTCTCAGTGAGGATAGCCTGAGCCGCAGGCTCCATGACCACCATGCTTGGCTCAATGTAAGTCATTATTTCCTTAAGCTTCAACACCTTCAAAGCCTTCACAATTTTCCAGCCCCCTTGCAAGATGCTCGATGTCCTCCCACACTTGGAATAAATAGAAAGGTGGTGAGATCTTCGGGTGCCCTCGTGACTTGTAATTGTATCTTTATTGTGAGGGGTGCCATGTCTAGGAGTATGCCAGAACCCACCTTCCACCTGGATGATTTACCATGTGGCCTTTTTTGTCAGCAATTTGAATGTTCCAGTGTGCCCCTTCTTGATGCGTTTAGGATCCCGTCGCTTGGTAATCATGGAATATCTTGATCTATCTTGCTTGGCATAAAAACATTGTCCTTCCACCACTGCCAATCCACCAGGATTGTGATTTGGAGTCTCCCACTCGTATCGAGACCATGACCAATAATGAATGTCTTTTATTGGAAACCTATTTACCATTTTTCCATCGTGTTGTTGGCACTCATACCTATTTCTCTGGATTTCCATACTGGACACTCTCATAATTTTGGCAGAATGGCTACTCTGAATTTGCCACCTCATATCCTTTCTGCATTGGGCATGGTACCAATGTCCAGCAGGGATGTCGTAGGGACTTCACTTTCCCATGGTCCACGTCAGAAAAGTCATTGATGCTCTTTTTGGATAATCTCTTCCACGTCATGCGGAGTATCCTGCATCCATGTGATCAGACCATTAGCTTCAACTCCGATGTTTGCCAACTTATCTGCTACTTTGTTGGCTTCTCGGAAGACATGTTGAGCCATCCTATCTTTTTTAACTTCGAAAATGTTCCTGGCTTCCTTGATGCAGGATTCAATCCTCCATGAAGGTTCCTTGTCATTCTTTAGAAGGTTGATGATGTTTTGAGAATCTCCTTCCACTATGAGTTTACCTTGAGTCTCTTGCATCAACTCCAATCCTCGCCATAAGGCTCTAACTTCAACTTCGTTGTTGGTCATAGTTCCAAGATGTTCAGCAAAGGCCAACACTATATGACCTTGGTGGTTCCTTACCACTCCTCTTGCTCCTGCTCTGCCAAGGTTATCCTTGGCAATGCTGTCAAAATTTAGCTTGAGCCAATCCATAGGGGGGCGATCCATTTAGATTCAAGTCTAGAATTAGTCTTACAGGGGCCATATTCAAGGGGAATGATTAAGGATTGAGCTAAAAGCTTCTCATGAAGGGGAATCGGTTGTGCCTCAACAGAATAAATTAGAATATTTTCTATCGTAAAGGCTAGAATTTTGTTGGTGATTGACCCAGGATCCCGTTTTGACTCTTTGAACGCTCTAAGGTTTATTTCTAATCACATTTGCCATAGGAAATGGTGAAGACAAATATTCCACAAGAACCTAATACTTAAGCTAACGAAGGGATTGGACCATTGCTGAAAGAGGTCATGGATGGACTCTGGTCTCAACCACGTAATATCAAATGCTTAATCAGGTTATCTTCATTAATTCTTATCACCATTTTGACATCCTCCAAAGTTGTGTTGATATTTGGCTAAATTGGAAATCATAGATTAATATTGCTTCTTGGATATTATTGCAAGCTAATGATCTAGAATGTTGGAGACTTGTCCTTTCTTCCTTTGTTGAAATTTTCTTGTTATGTTGCTAACCATTGATATTTGAAACTTTTTATCTTTTAGTGGAGCTCTTTTTTTGGTGTAAAATGATCCTTAGAACTTTTGACATTGCTAAAAGTATTTGGAAATGGTGCAAGCTATGGTTTGATTCATTTGGTAATTTCACATAGTATGAAAAATGTGGTGATTACACAAGGCTTTAATCCTACACAAAAAAATTGAGAAAAAAACATAAACTTATATACATTTTATTGTTATTGTTATTATTTTATGTACATAACCCTGATGGGGTCATAATCATGCTTTTTCTTGAGCTTTAGCCCATGCTTGTAGATTTGTATATTTTTAGAGGATAAAAATACTAGAATTTGGTTACCTGTCGATCCATTTGATCATATAGGATGAAGGAATGCATTTCATCCACCAAGACTTTAAACTTAGACCACTCTTCTTTAGATATCAAAATTTGATTAGCATTTAGCCTAGATGTCTATAAGTATTCAACGTGATGTAGATAGAGTAGATCGGATGGAATTTTTATCATGGTCCCATACAAAGTCCTCAAGACCATGAGGGACCAATCTAAGTACAAATATCCTCCTAATTTAGCTGTAAAATCTCTCAATAAGTAGATGCCAAAATATATAGGAAGAACAATTATTACTATATCTTACATTACTATCAAGATAATATATGCATACAAAGAGAGCACAATTTCTTCTACCATTCTCAATATTTGAACTGCACTACCCTATTGTTCATAGACTAATAGTCTAGACCTAACACATCTACCACTACTTTCGATATGATTGAAATGCTTACCCCAAAATATATCATACAATTATGCATAAGTTTATCTTTGTAGATCAGGGATAAATAGAAAGGAGTGGGTTTAGGTCTACTTTTTTCTAGTTTAGATATTTATAAAACTACTAGTGGCTTCTACTATTCTAGCTTCTTTTGTTCCTCGAGAACATTCTTCAAATTTTCCTTCTGCTCAATAATGGAAAAGATATCCCATACAAATATAACTACCATGGATTTTTTATATGATCAACCATACTAAATGAACCAAGGAAACTGATCTTCTAGGGAGCACTCAACATCTACTCAAGGCTAGGATTTTGTTGGTGATTGACCCAGGATCCCGTTTTGACTCTTTGAACGCTCTAAGGTTTCTTTCTAACCACATTTACCATAGGAAATGGTGAAGAAAAATATTCCACAAGAACCTAAGCCTTAAGCTAATGAAGGGATTGGGCCATTGCTAGAAGAGGTCATGGATGGACTCTGGTCTCACCCACACAATATCAAATGCTTGGAATACCCCATTTAAAATAGTGACTGCTATGGGACACTCAAGGAAAATGTGTTGAATTGATTCCCAGCTTGCCCTACACAGATAACATCTATTAGGTACCATCATTCCTTTATTTAGCATATTATCAATGGTAAGAATTTTTCCTTGAATCACTAGCCATGAAAAAAATGATATTTTGGGAATCAAATTCTTGATCCACACCTCAGGCTCCTCAGGATGGAGTAGTAGCTTATAGGTAGATTTGACAGTGAAATCTCCACTCTCTATTGTTGACCACCTTAAGTGATCATATTTTTCTCCCATAGGGATAGATTGATGTCTTAGAATATTTTCAAGTTCTTCTGAATCTGCTTCCAGGCCCTGTATTCTAATTGGTTTCTATCTGGATCTATTCCTATCCTACCTTATAAAATCTGCCACCTTTAGCCCAAGGTTCTTGATAGTATAGTATTTTAATTAGGCTAGGTGAGGGTCTTGACTGAGTGCTTCATCCCTTGCCCGTTTGTCTTCCCAGAAGCTTATTCTTTGTCGATATCCTAGTATCTATCTCATACTTTTTTTGACTGTCTCTGCTTGTCAGGATGACTTTCCAAAAGGTTGATCCTTTGCTTTGGATGGTATTGCTTAAAAAATTGGTTTCTTGGAGATATTTTCTTTTGATAATTGTTGTCCATTCGTTCTACACATTGGTTAATAGTCACCATGCTTTTTTGGCTAGTAAGGTTGTGTTGAGATGTGAAACTTTTATTAGGCCCAAGCCTCCACTTCCTTTGGGTCGGTACATCTTGTTCCATCCAACAAGGTGAATTTTTTGTTTTTATTTCGATCCTGACCAGAGGAAGTTTTTTTGATATTGTTGTGGTATACCTTGGCCGATGCCTTAAATATGGATAGGAAATATACTGGAATACCCTGGAGTGATGCCATGGTTAGGGTTGCTTTGCCTGCCTGGGATAGTAGGTGTCCTTTCCAACTTGAAAGTTTCTTTTAGATCCTTTCCAACATATTATTCCACATTGACTCAACTGTAGCTCCTGTGAATAGTGGGAGGCCTAGGTAAGAAGTGGGGAGAGTGGATATGGAGCACTCCAAGATTATTGCTATCTTGATTTGCCTGGGAGGTGGGGTGTTAAGGAATTAAATTTTGCTTTTGTTAAAGTTCACCTTCTAGCCTGCCACGTCCTCATAGAGCTTTAGAATATGTTTAATATTTTTTACCTCTTCCACATAAGCCATAGTTAAAATCAAGGTGTCATCGATGAATTGTTGATGTGTGACTAGGATGGTTAGGGATGTGGCTTTGATACCAGAAATGAGCCTTGCAATACAAACAACTTTGATTGTCCTATTGAGGGCTTCAGCCACTATGATGAACAATATAGGGCTAATAGGATCCCCTTGCCTAAGGCTCCTACAACTTTGAAAGTACCCTACCATTGTACCATTGACAAGGACCAAGAACCAAGACTTATAGATGTATCCTCTGATGAGCCTAACCCACTCAAGGTGGAAGCCAAATTTCAAAAGTATGGCATTCAAAAAATCCTAGTTGATGTGGTCGTAGGCCTTATTCATATCTAAATTCAGGGCAAAGACAACCTTCTTAGTCTGAGAAGCTGGGTGGAGGACTTCATGGACAATAATGACCCCATCAAGGATTGACCTCCCTTGGATAGAGCTACCTTGACAAGGGTCAATGATTGAGGGCAGGATTTATTTCATGCAATTTTCTATAGATTTTGTGAGGATTTTATATGACACATTACAGAGACTGACTGGTCTGAAATATGCCATGGACTTGGGGGCCGATCCTTTTGGGATTAGTGCTATAAAAGTTGAGTTGTAACCTCTAGGGATGTGTTTGGAGGATTGGAATTCCTGGATGGTAGAGCAAACATCAGGTCCAATTGTATCCCAGAAAGATTGGAAAAATTGAGGTGAAAATCCATATAGACCCGATGCTTTATCAAGGTCCATAGAAAATAGATCAACCCTAATTTCCTCATCAAAAAAGGGTGCAATGAGTCTTCCATTGATGTCGCCACTGATTTGGAGAATGGATTGCATTAAGGAATATTTTTTTGTAGCCTGGCATGGGGTTTCATCTCCAAGGAGGGAGCTAAAATAGGACACAACTTCATCTCTGATTTCCTGGATGTCTTGGGTGGTGGAACCATCCTCTTTGATTAATTCCTTAATCATGTTGTTACTTTTATTCCTCAGGGTAGTTATGTAAAAGAACTTGGAATTGGAGTCACCATCTTTTAGCCATAACGCTCTGGATTTCTACCTCCAATAAGTCTCCTCGCATGCGAGGATGCTGTGGTATTCTGAAAGTAAGCTTATCTCCTCTCTTCTGGTTGCCTCATCACACCCTCCATTTTGGATTATATTTTCAATAGCTCTCAGTTTTTCACCCATGACTTTCTTATTATTGAAGAGGTTACCAAACACCTCCTTGTTCCATATTTCGAGGTTGTCTTTTATCGATCTCAAATTTTGAGAAAGTTTGAATGAAGGACTTCCTTGACCGGGTTGCTGTCACCATTGATTGATGCAATCCTTAAGGTCGGGGTGTTTTGTCCACATTCTTAAAAATGAAAAGGTCTCCTAAGGGGAGTGTCTTGTGGCACATCCAACAAAATAGGACTATGATACGACCCAATCTTGGGGAGTGAATGGAGGGTTGAATCCCCAAAGACTAAAATTGCTTCCTGCGACAACAGGAACCTATCCAATATTTCTTGGATGAGATGACTCTCTATATGCTGGTTGCTCTAAGTGTACTTGGCATCCTTTAGCTTGATGTCCATCAATTCGTTTGAGTTAACAAACTCGTTGAACTCTTCCATGCTCCTGGAGGGAAAGCCAAAACCTCCTCTATTATCTAAGGGGTATAGTGGTGTATTAAAATCCCCTGCTATCACCCATGAGATATTAAGGAATACCTATTTCATGTGACTCAAAACCTCCCACAAGGTTGTTCTTCCTTGTAATGTGTTGGGTGCATACACATTTGACAGGATTCATGACATATTTTTGTCAGTGTCGTGAAAGAGCACACTTAGGACCCTATCATTTGCATGAATGACACTACCTTCCACTTTATTTGGATCCCACAAAACCATTAGTCCTCCAGATGCTCCTCTTGACTGCTTGAAAGCCACTTTCCCTTGCTTCCATATTTTGCCTGCTAGTGCTCTTGACAGTGCTTGATCTATTTTTGTTTCTTGTAACAATAATATTTTAGGATTAATTTCCCTCCTTAATGAGTTAACCACCCTTTTATTTGATGGGTCGTTAAGGCCTCTCACATTCCATGAGAGAACATTCATTTAGATTTCTTAGAATTCTTCCCTCTCCCCCTGCCTTGAGGTGGAGGATATTTGTTGGATTTGTTATCATCCATGCTTGTGATAAATTGAGGCAACAAAGTTCTTTGTTCCCCATTTGTAATTTTTTTTTTGATAAGTAGCAAATTTTATATACAATGGGTTTTTGAAGGGTCCCAAAACCTTATTTACAATAGAAGCCACATCTTAGATTTGAACAAAAAAAAAACCAAAAATGATCAGGGAGTTATCCTAGATCAAAACCCTAGGCCATGCAACCCAGCCCTAGGTTATCAACCCGAACAAAATTAACCCATCTTGCTAAGAAAAAAGGCAAAATCAGGGGTACCAAGGACCCTAGGACCAATCCTGCAAAATACACTTACTGAAACGAACAGAAGCCAGAGAATGAAAACAAAACTCTACCCATAGCAGCTAGGGGCCCTAGTCCTGAGCAGACCACGCACCATCCTCACCCACCCTACTAAATGAGGAGAACTCCCAGGGCAACTCCGGGTGGGGGCCCCACACCAGGGAACTAATTCTCGTCACCATCGGGGCCATCCCCCAGCCTACATCGGAGCTCCTTGAAGGCATTGACAGCTGCTATAGTCACATTGGCAGCCGAGGTGAGCGAGTTGATCGCCATGTCGAGGAGGATCCTAGTCGAAAAGATCCAAAACTTGTTCTCAAAATTTGAACTGATCTCGATGGTTTTTAGGGCATCAACTTTGGGCTTCTTGAGTCTGTCCAAGGACTTGCTCCTGCCAAGGGTTGCCCCTCTTGTAGAGCTAGCATCGAGGATCAAAACGCCGCCAAGGACTTTAGACGACGCCTTGCATTTTTTGGTAGGCCTGTGCTCTCTAGGGGGAGGGGAATCTTTAGGGTCATTGGGAATGTCCTCTCTAGACTTAGAAGCAGCAAGGGAGGTGTCAGGGGAGGTGACAGTCTCAGTGGGTAGGACAGAGGCTAGGGGGGAATACTCTAAAGCGAGGGCTGATGGAACAGAGTATGGCAGTAAAGGATGACCATAAGTCCTTGGTGGGAAGGGCATGAGTGGTTTTCCTGGGCTCTGTCAATGGCAAGTCCCAAGGAGTAAAGCAGAAAACAAGGAGTGCTCAGCAAGGTGGCACCGCGAAGGTGGTTAACGAAACTCAGATTGAAACTGAACAGCTTCTGGTTTAGGTCATCACATGTAATAAATTACATCACGGGAACTAGGGCTTCATCAAATGGTTTGGGGAGGTCAATTCTAAATTGAGTCGTCCTGTCCCAATTCTATTATGGGATGTAGGAGAGCTCCTCCTCCTAATTGTGCTTGTCTCAACAAATGAACTTCCCCTTTTTCTCACGATGCAGAATAATGACTTTGAACAGGAACTCCTTGGTGACTCTAAAATGCAACCCTTTCACCTGGACCTCACCCTCATCCCAGGTGTCCAGGAAGCCCTGGGTGATATCCTCATCAAGCCCAGTGAATTTGCTCAAAAAGTAGGTATACTCCTTGGCATCAGTAAAGACCCTAGTAGACTTGGTTAGAGAAAGGGTCTTGGGCTTGACGTAAATGGCCTTAGGAGTTGAAATGGTGGATTTGTAGCTTGCTTAGGGAAAAAAGTGCTCGAAGGAAGTGGGACCAACAGGGGGAGAAGCTCGCCAGGAAAATACAGGAGAGATGGGGCAAAGGAAGGTGAAGGAGACGGGTCTCAAGGGGATATAAAGGCACAGGGAGGAAGCTGAAGAGGCAGTAAGGGAACACATGCCTCGGGATTCGACATCTAGGGTGAGGGAAGACACGAGCGAAGAATGATAGGGATAGCAAGGCAGATGGTAGGTTTGGTGGTGAGGGGAAAGGGGCCTAGGGATGGACTCCACATGGCACGCCAGTTGAGATGGCATAGAGGGCTAGTCTTATGCAGGTGGCTGCCACGCTCGGGTTGCCAGGTTAGGCCAAAACCAGGATGCAATGTTAGCAGCAAGGCACTCGACTTGAGGTGGCATGGGCCAACATGCTATGCTGACTACGAGTCCAACAAGAATGCTAAAAAAAGAAGAGGTTTACGAGCTGCCTTTGACATGGATGCTGGGGAGGGAGACACCTGGTGCTGCACATAGCCTATTGGTCACCTTGAAATGATCGTGATCATGGATGTCATTGGGAACTGCCACCGCAAAGAAACATAGTAAGGTCAACGTCCCACGTGCAATTGTGCCTGACATGGAGCCAGGTCATCTAGGCACAGTTCCAGGGGAGTCTAGGTGTCTGGAATAGCATCGATATTGAGGAGGTCTTGGGACGCTACTTGTACCAGCTTGACAGGAAAATCCTTGGTCTAGATGTTGAGCCCTTTCGAAGAAGTTGCGAGATTGGCCAAAAAATTAGCCACCCTATTTCCTTATCTATAGACGTGGCAGATGGAATGTTGGGGGAGCCCCAGAAGGATAGCCCAAACCTCTTGGATAATATTGTAGATACGCCATGAGCTGTCCCCATTTTTGAGGGTAGAATTGATGATGTTAAGGTAGTCACCCTCGATGATCACTTTACTAGGGGCCTTCTGGAGGGCGAGGACCCCGTGGAGTAACGTTGTTGCTTCTGCAAAGTTGTTGGTTTACATGTCGAGGGCCTTAGCGTAAGCCAAGATCAAGGTCTCGAAGTGGTCTTGGATGGCCCTGCTAGCTCTCGAGGGGTCGGGGTTGCCCTTGGAGGCACCGTAAAAATTGATTTTGACCCACCCGAGAGGAGGGGCGACCCACCTAGTCACAGCTCTAGGGGAGGGGGTCGGGGGGGGCCAGGGGGGCCTGAAATCCAAGGTTGGTGAGGATAGAAGCCTCACTCGCCTTCCAAGGAGGCCTGCTCGGGGGGAGGGAGCGAGAGTTCTCAAGGGCAAAGACCACCGCCTTGGCCTCCATTGATTGGGGGTTACGGGTCGGGGAAGAGAAGGATCACCCGTTACACTCAAGACAAATTTACCAAAGAAGGTGGAGAAGGCAGAACGCCCAGAGGGAGCAGAGGGTGGGGTGGATGAAGGGATTGGGCCATTGGGAAAAGAGGTCAATGATGGAGCTGGGTGGAACCCACTAAATGGAAAACAGGGTGAGGATGTGGCTTGCGACCTCTACGATAAAGGGGCAGATGAGGAAGATATGGTTGGTTGATTCCCAAGTAGCACAACAAAGGAAGCATCTGTTTGGGATTTGGAAGCTCCTCCTAGCCAGATTCTCAATAGTAAGGATCTTATTCTGGATGGCTGCCCACATGAAGTAGCTAATCTTGGGGATCAGCTTGTTGGCCCACACCTGCTTGACCATGAAAGGAGCCTCCACTAGGTCCCTTTGGAGGGCATAAGCGGATTTGACCAAGAAGTATCCACTACTAGTGCCATGCGAGACACATATGTCCTCCCCCCCATCGAAAGGGATGATGGTAGTCTCGAGGAGGTGTTGGATCCTGGTAGCTTAAAGCGAGTGGTGAGGGTTTGAGATGGGTCCCCAGGTGCTTTTCCCCTGATCCTTGACCAAGTAGTACAACACATTAGGCCCTTTGGAGGCTATCAGGCCAAGTTTAAGGACTCTGAGGTTGCTATCAACACTCAAGGCCTCATCTTGGATCCACCATTCCTCCCAAAAGTTGATCTTGGCCCATCACCAAGGATCCATCGGGTCCCTTTTCTAATAATGTCCTTTGTGAGGGTTATAGATTTCCAGAAGGCCGATCCATATCTGGGCTGGAAGTTGCTAAGGAAAGGGTGTTGATGGAGATATTTCTTGCACACAATACTGACCCATTCATCCGAGGTATTCGTGAACACCTTCCACGCGTGCTTGGCCAGAAGGGCTTTGTTCATAAGGGGAACCCACCTGAGCCTGATCCCTCCCTCCTATTTGGGCCTGTAGACAAGGGGCCAGGAGACCAGGGGGATCCTCTTCTTGTCTTCGCTTCCAGACCACAAAAACCATTTTTGGATTTGCTCAATGTGGGCTACAATTGAGACCAGGATTTTGAAGACAGACATGAAGTACACCAAAATGCTTTGGAGGACAGCAGACGTAAGAGTGGCCCTGCCTGCCTGGGAGAGGAGGTGACCCTTCTAAGAGGTCAAATTATTTTGGACCCGCTCGATCAACCCACTCCACAGGGCCTTGGAAGAAAACCCTGTGAACATGGGTAGCCCAAGGTAGGTGGAGGGAAGGGTGTCAGGGGTGTAGCCCAGGATCCGCCCAATCCGAGCTTGCCTAGCTGGGGGGGTGTAATGAAATAGATTTTGCTTTTACGAAGATTGATATTTTGCCCAGTCGCCTCTTTGTATAGGATCAAGATCTGCTTGATGACCTTGGCTTGAGGGACCAATGCGGAGGTGGCAAGAATGGTGTCATCCATGAATTGTTGGTGGGACACTGGGGGCAGCTCAAGCGCAGGCCTAATGCCAGAGATGAGGCCGCAGGAAGCAATGCTCAAGAAGGTGTGGCCCAAGACCTCAGCTAGGATGATGAAAATAATCGAGGACAAGGGGTCACCTTGACGAAGGCCTCTATAACTAGGGAAGAATCGAGCCAGGGAGCCATTGATCAAGACAGAGAGCCAAGGGGAAGACACACAGTTATTAACAAGGTTGACCCAGGAGGGGTGGAACCCAAACTTGAGGAGGATACTAGAGAGGAACTCCCATTTGACTCTATCGAAGGCTTTATTCATATCAAGTTTGAGCAATAAGGAAGACTTCTTGGAAAGGAGGGCGGAGTGAAAGACCTCATGGATTATGATGACCCCATTTGTGATAAGCCTTCCTTTAACAGAGCTTTTCTAGCCTGGGGCGATGATCATGGGAAGGATGTCTTTGAGTCTAAATACCATGGACTTGGTCTAGATTTTATAGAGGATGTTGCATAGGCTGATGGGGCGAAAGTCAACTAGGGATCTGATCGCCTAGGACTTGGGAATCAGGGCAATGAAGGTAGAATTGATGCCTCTAGGGATGGAGCTAGTGAACTGGAGGTCTCGAATGGCCGCACACACTTCCTAGCCAATGAGGTCCCAAAAGGATTGGAAAAACCAAGGGGGAAACCCATCCAGGCCTAGGGCAAAATCTGCTTTCATGGAAAATACGGTTGTGTTGATTTCTTCATCTGAGAGGGGTCGAAGAAGCATCTCATTTGAATGGGCTGGGACCAAGGGGGAAATGTGCTCCAACAGGGTCTACGTCACCAAGGGAGATGGCTGGGGCTCATCACCGAAGAGCTCTTGAAAGAAACCCACGACTTCAACCCTGATATCCTCCTCTTTGGTTACCCTGCCATCACTGCAGATAAGCTCAAGGATTCTATTTGAGCTCCTATTTTTGAGAATCGAGGTGTAAAAAAACTTAC
Organism: Wollemia nobilis; assembly: GCA_028583015.1. Taxonomy (NCBI): domain Eukaryota; kingdom Viridiplantae; phylum Streptophyta; class Pinopsida; order Araucariales; family Araucariaceae; genus Wollemia; species Wollemia nobilis. The sequence goes on from JAQPPZ010000456.1 coordinate 7,699,234, forward strand.
TATTGGCATCACCATCGGCCAACCATAGGGCCCTCAACTTTTGCCTCCAGAAGGTTTCCTCCCTGGCTAAGACATTATGATACTCGACTAGGACTGAGTGCTCCTCCTATCACGCTCTCGGGTCTTGGCACCCTTCCTAAAATCTGAGATCAAAATATTCTAGTTGTTTCTTGAGGGTTTCTTTGCTCTCGAAGATATTACCAAACACCTCCTTATTCTAGATCTTGAGCTTGTCTTTGAGGAGTCTTAATTTTTGATAAATTTGCTCGATAGGGCACCTTGGGACTGGAAAATCCCACCAGAAGGCCACCTAGGCCCTAAAATCTGAGTGGTGGAGCCACATGGACTAGAAGCGAAAGGGATGCTTATGGGAGAGATGCTTACCAACTTCAAGGAGGAAGGAGCTGTGATCAGATCCAACTTTAGGGAGGGCCAGTAGGGTTGCATCAGTGAACAAGAGGATGGATTCCTTGGACAGGAAAAATCTATCTAGTCTGAATTGAATGATTTGGGCTCCTATTCTTATGTTAGTCAAGGTGTACTTGGATCCTTTCATGTGGATGTCCATGAGCTCTTTGGAATCAATGAAGACTCGAAAGTCCTCCATACTTTTAGTTATCGTCACAAGACCCCCACTCTTGTCAGAGGGAAAGAGGGGACTATTGAAGTCACCCGCAAGAATCCAGGGGAGAGGAGAAAATGCCTCCCTCATGATGCTTATTTCATTCCATAATGCCACTCTTCCATTCGAGCTGTTGGGGGCATAAACATTGGATATAATCCAGGACTGCCCTGACTTTAAACAGTGGATCAAGATGTTGGTGATTCTAGGGGATGACAAAATTAATCTCCCCTCGAAGAAGCATGGGTCCCAAAGACACAGTAGCCCTCCAGTTGTGCCTGAGGTTAGGGTGGACAAAAAATCACTGTTCCTCTAGATAGCTTTGGCGACCTTCGAGAAGGACACTTCATCAAGTTTGGTCTCTTGAAGGAGGAGAATAGTCGGCCTGTGGTCCTTGCAAAGCTGGGCAAGGATCCTTTTCTTGGGGGTGCCATTGAGCCCCCTCACATTCTAGGTGATGAGCTTCATTTGACACCCTTGGGGAGTCTCTTGCCTCCCTTCTTGGCCTGGGTGGGGGGTTTGGATCTCTAGCAATCAGTTTTTGAAAAACTCACAAAATCTTCAAGGAGGGTTGCCTAGGAGCCGCTAGCAATATCATCCTCAATGAGCTTGTTACACTGGTCACCAAGGGAGGGATGACATCTCTTCTTTTTGCTTCCAAAGTCGATGGAAAACTTCCTGTTGTGGGTCTTTTTGGGGCTAAACTCTTCATGCTTGGACTGGGAACTTCCAGGATCGACCTTTGTAGACCTCTCGAAACAAAAATTTGAGGAAGGGTGGGAAGAGCGAAAAGAAGGAAGGGGGGAAGGGGATCGAGCAAGGGGTACCGGGGGGGTAAAGGGGCACCCCACCCACCAGGGGTGAGGGGGAAGGGTGGGGTTGGAGAGCCCTGACAGCTCGTAAATCAGGGAAGGGGCTTTCTCAAATTGGGCTAGGGCGAGGTCAGCCTACGGGCCTATCTAGGAAACATGGGCCGTGGTGACCTCGAAGGATATTTCCTCTGCACACCTTAGAGGTTCTAAAATACTAACAAGAGGGGGATCAGGGTTAAGATATACCTAGGGCTGAGTGCTTGAGCGATTGGGATCCACCTGGGTTTCCTCAATAGTAGTAGATTCGGTCTCTTTTTTGTGCCATTATGAGGTACTACGATCACCATGTCGGGGCCCATGGGAGGGGGCCTATCGGGTCGAGGAGAGGGGTTCTTAGGGTGCGACGCACCAACCTTCTTGGAAGAGGGGCATTGGTGGGAAAGGTGCCCCTGTGTGCTGCACAGGCAAAGAAAGGTGGGTATATTCTCATAGATCAATGTTTCGCTCCAGAAGAAGGATCATGAAGAAATAGTAACCACAGAAGGGAGTTCGGATTTGAGGTTTACATTGATGTAGAACCTGGCATGGACCATGCGAGACCCTGCCTTGGTAGCATAATCAAAGGCAACCAGTTCACCAACTGCTTATGCAATGAGCCTTAGGACGTCCTCCTACCACAAATGAAAGGGGAGTTCAGGTAGGTGAACCCAAATCGGGGTGATATTAATGCTCTGGATGTTGGGATTAAATTCAGCTCCATAGCACCTGAGGAAGAGGATTGTGTGCCCTAGGAACCAAGACCCGCCAGAGAGAATCCTGCTGGAGTCATCACTATTGTTGATCTTGATGAGAAAGAAACCCTTGGTTAGGGCCATGAGCTGCATGTGTCCTAAAATTTTCCACTTGGAGGCCGCCTAATGTCGGATGGTTTCCAAGTCCAGATGCCCTCCTCTGAATTTCCCCACCAATAAGAAGGAGGACCCTATCACAAATTTTGAGTAGACATCATCCTCGATGGAGATGTGCGTCCCTTTGTGGGAAAGCCCTGAGCCCAGAGCCTGGGGCTGGGTGCTAGCCCCATATAGGATATGTTGGAAAGAGGGTTTGGGCCCCCCTAGGCCAGAGCCCTGACATTTTTTAGGTGGTTTTTTCCCAAGCCCTACACTCACATCAACGTTGCCAAGGGGCCTGGTGCCCAGAATATCATCCCCACCCTGATCACCTTCCTGCCCTGGCCCCACGTTTGGCCCAAATTTTGTAGCAGAATTTGTAGGCCCAGACTCAAAGGTTGCGCCTGCTCCCAACCCTGCTCCTGCTCCCGCAATCCTCTTTGCTGCCATAATCTCAACACACCTATTCATTTCCCATTTGCAATTTCATTCTCAAGCCTGATCCTATAATGTTCAGCCTCTAAAATCCATCCTCTCTTTTTTCACTGCCATAATCTATGGGGGATTTCGTTGAGCTTCTTGTCTATTTTGGGCTAAATTTTGGGGAAACTATTTGCTATAGGACGGAGCTGAAGCACCCTTCATTCGCTATTCTCCCTATTATTTATATTCTTGTATCATATTCCTCCATGATCTGCCTATATTCTCCTAAGACTTGGGGCATGTCATAGGGAAAATTTGGTGGAGGGCCTGCTTGGATGTCGTTTGAGGGTCCTAACCTTGACAAGGATTCTAGATTTTTTGGAAAGCCTATCCGGGGGTCCTCTTCCTCTATCTTGTTTGCCTCAACCTCAACGTCTGCTAGGATTTCAAACTTTTGAAGCTGGGTATTGAAGGGCTTACTTGGGTATCTTGATCATTTTTGACTTGTTGCTTTCCTCTCTCCTTTTGCTGAGGTTAGTTTTCTTGCTCTCGATGGTGTTGGTCATTTCTGACTACCTTGTAGACTCCTTTGCTTGATGGGAGCTGAGGTCCTTGGTTATTAGGTTGTCCTCTTTCGTTTGGCCCTCTTGTGTCAAGATTTTTTTGTGCTTCTTTGTTGGTTTCCAGACTTGGACACTGATTCCATAGGTGGCCCTGAGTTTTGCATTCCACATAGAAGACTGACTTGTTCTCATATTCAATAGGTTGTCTTCTTAGGTAATATCCATATTCGAGTTCCACAAAGGTTGGGAGCTTGGAATCAAGATTCGCATTCACGCATATCCTTGCATGTGTCATCCTTGATCTGGATAAGGTGGAGTGATCGATGGCTACCAACTCCCCTATAGTTTTGGCAATCCCTCTCAAGAAATAATCATGGAAAAGCTGGGTAGGAATATTCGAAAGCCGAACCCAAATAGGACTTGTGTTAATGCTTTGCATATCAGAATCAAAATCCTCTCCCCAAGGTCTAAGAAAGAGGCTGCACCTTCCCAAAAACCATGGCCCTCCCATTAGAATGCGGTTCACATCTTACTTATTGTTGAGTTGGATGATGAAAAAGCCCTTAGAAAGAACAACAATCTCCATATGTCCTGTTGTTCTCCATTTGGAAAAGGCCCATGACCTTATGGTTTCTATATCAGGCCTACTTCCCAAAAATTTCCCAACCAAGGAATGCATTTCTAGAGACAAGAAGCCTTCCATGATGTTTGGTGAAACCCTTATTCAATTATTTTCTGGGATGAGGGGTGGGAGTGATTCAAAGAAATTGCTCTTTTACCTTTAAGGGTTTCTACAAACGACATGCCTTTTTTGGGACCTACTGTTCCTGGTTGGGTTCCTTTGTTAGGATCTTTGTCAGGGGGATCAGTTCCCCGTACCTTGCTGACCTGAAGGACAAAGACCTATCCATCCTTTGCCTCTGGATCCTTGTCTGTCACTTCCTAGTGGCTATGTTTGTTGCGTTCAAGGTTCTCACCCTTCATCGTTGCCCTTCCTCCTCTACCACCGCTACTCCTCCGCTGCTCCATATTCCTCGTTAGATTCAATTGTTAGTTGTTGGTGAACTTGATTTAACAATTTAGTCATGTCTACTTCTCCTTCATTTAACAAAGCAATCTCATTAGTGGGGTGAGTAGAAATCCACTTTAGTTATCCATTCACTTCTAGTGGTATTTCATCATGAATAACATTTGAATCCAATAAATGATTATACAAATTTTCACCTAAATTTTGGATGTTTGGACACAAAAGGTTAGATTCTACCTTTTGTACATTTTCTTTTACCAATACTTGGTGGGTCATTGTGGTATTTTCTTCTTCATGGGCTTCATCATCATCATCATCTTGTAACACTTCATATGATATAGCAATTTCAACATCTTGCATATCAAATGAAACAACAATTTCATCAATAGGAGTGTGAGCAACAAACAAGTCCTCATATTTACCCCAACCATTATAATAATCATCTTCTAACTCCATGGGATGAAACTCTATCATGTTTTCAAATGGCATATGATTTTTCATTGTTCAAGGACTATAGGCTCTTCATGCAAGATAGCCACTTTAGTGTCCTGTACATGAGGTGAAGAAATTTTTTTATCCGAATGTGTAAAAAGAACCCACTCCTCATATTTTTCCTAAACATCATCATAATTATCTTTTAAGATCCAAAAATAAAATTCTATCAAGTCTTTTGTATAATCTTCAAATTCATCTATTGATTCACCTTCCTCAACTTCAAAGAATTCCTCTTCTTCAGATTCATCCTTTTCTATTTTGAAAAATTCCTCTTCCTCTGATTCATCTAGTGGTGCGTCAAGGGTTTCTTCCACGAAATCCATTATGGTATTCAAACTTCTAAAGTTGTCCCAATCCTCCTTTGTAAAAAGTGACCCTACGACAACCTCTATATTTTGATCAACTTGATCATCACCATCCTCATTGATGATATCTAAGGTGGTTGTAATATGCAGACATTCAACTTTATCCCCTTGATTTCTCACATTAGACATTGTTTGATTCAAAACTACTAGGTTTGTTGGACTCCATTACTCCTAAAAAACAATCCCTCATAGGAGAAGGTGGTTCCTCAACTAGATTCTTTGGTAACATTTCATAACAAGATTTAGGGTTGAGCAATGATAATCAACCCACATCCATACCTTTTGAAATGCACTGTTGTTCTACGATTATTACCTCATTGTAGGCTCTAGGCAAGGATGACTCTTTAAGAATTCTCCCTAGAAATGTGGATGTAAAAGGGTCTAAGACTTCTAGGTACACTTGGATAGCTTCTTCTTCTGAAATGATATAATGACTCTCCATATCAATGTACAACCTATGGAACCTATCATTAAATTGGCTTGTGGACTCATTAGGTTCTTTACAAACAAAAACAAACTAATTTAATATCCTGTCCAGATCAATCAATTTTACAAACTGTTTGAGAAATGTTACCTCTAATTGATCCCAAGAGGTGATAGAACCTGCAGGTAAACTGATATACCAATCATAATCAAATTCATCTAATGTGGGTGGAAACATCCTACAAACAACATCTTCATGTATGATTTTCAAATGCATTAAAATGTTCTTATATCCTTGAATATTTTCTTTAGCTGATTCCATTCCATCATGCCTAAATTGAGGTAGATTACACATAATATATATAGGTATATGATGTGAAGGCCCAGATATGTTTAAAAGACAACCTACCCTTAAGGAAGCAAGGAATGCCATTAATGAAGCTTAAAGACTACAACTTTAAAATCAATTTGTTAGTCAAATATATATCTTGAAAAGAAGCACAAAATGACTAACAAATTTAGGAAGATATGCATTAATTAAATCATAACATTGGAGAACCTTCTCCAATTAGCAAAAGGTTAGCATAAATGTATCATCAATTGGAGAACTTTCAAATCAATAGATATGATCAATAAAAACTCGTTAGTCAAGATAAATATCTTCAAATCACTCTTTCAAATAACATGAACAAGTTAGCATCTATAACAAAAAAAATGAAATTAGGCCCTCATTCTAGTGCCAAAATGTTGAGCGGTAGTTTTTCCCAAGTGCAAAACCACACTCACAGTTAGGATTTCCATAGAAAAACCTCTCTTGCAAAGAAGTATAAGCTTCTCCAATGTTCCTTTTACTTTAATGTATGCATGTATGTTTGTATAAACGTATCAAAAAGTGCTTGGAATACCTTAGTGCTCTGCAAAACAACTGTTAACAAGGGGTCTGTGTTGGGGTCACTTTATTATGTTATGCTATAATTGTTTATGAAACTTAAAAGGAAACTAAATATGATTGGTCCTCATATGACCGCGATGTAGGAGTGAAATTCCTTTTAGCTTGAAATTTATTTTTGGTAAGTTAATAATTTTCATTAAGGAGGCATTTGAAACGGGCCCCAACGCCTTAGAACAACACAAAAGGAAGGGATGCACAAAGAAACAAAATGCATCCTAGGGAAGCAAAAAAGAGAAGAGGATGCATGAAAAGTCCAAAATGCATCCTTAGAGGAATAGGGAAAGCACAAGACTAACAAAGAAGAACAAAAGGAGAGGAAAACCCAAAGGGTCAACAACAGTAGAAGGGAAGGCAATTACTCCATGGCAGGTGCTTTAGCAGTTTCCTGTTTGCCTTCCTTTATTTCATCATTGGACACTTCCTTGAAGAATTCCTTAGCGATTTCAACAATGTCGTCCTCCTTTGCTTCAAATTTACCAGTAATAGCAGAACTTGCATGGGCTTCCTCATCGAAAGTGTCATAGAAAAACAACAAATTTAGAGCATTTCTCTACTCCTTCAATTGCGAGAGATGGCTTTACCCATAGCAGTATAGGTGGTCTCCAGATGGGCAAAGGTAGCAGAAGTGGTTTGAATTACTAGTTTGTGTAAATATTTTTCAATGGGGTTGTCATCGTCACCCTCTTCCTTAACCTTCTCAGGGCTCTAAGAAAATTTTTTCTTTATCCGTTGGGAACTCCTTATGGAAGTAAATTCCACCTTAACCTTTTTATTAGCACTGAGAGATCCCTGGCTTTTAACTTCCTTGCCCTTTCTTTTGGTACCTCTCATCTTAGCGGGAGGTGTAGAGGAAGTGTCTTCCTTAGTGTTTTCCTGAATGGGAATATTTCCTTTAGGAAATTTTTGCAATAGATAAGCATAAAGGACCTTGAACAGGCCCTGATGAGAAGGCCAAGCTTCCTCCTTTTTGGCATGGGTAGAAGTTATAGTGTAATCCATGGACAAATACAAGAATTCTGGAATATTGAGAAATTTTGCATCTCTGAAATGATTCACAAAAGAAAGGTGGAAACTACAAAGTTGTGACTCAGGATCATCAACAATAATGTATTGCATTACTGGCTTCATTACCTCCTTCCATGGCATGGACAAATCCTTGTGAAATAAACCCTTCTTGATAAGCTTCCTGATTGGTGATGAAGGTTTGAACTGGTTGATTTCCACTTCCCAGTTGTGTTTGTTCCTTCTCACAGTGTGACCAACAACAAGTTATCCAGTTAGTTATGCGAGAAGCTCTACGTTCACCAGGAAATCAACTTCGTGAATGATGACAACTCCGTCTTCCCATATTGAAGCAAAAGCCATACTGGCGTCCCAATCAGTCCCAAGTAAACAATGCATCAAAATACAACATGCAAGCAACCATATATACGCATAAGCTCATTGAGCTAGCTGCAGATTTTCAATAAGCTTAAAAACAAATGTAGAATACAACTTCAAACTTGGCATCAATGGTGGACCATAGTCCAGCTCTGAATGGAAGGAAAAACATAATTTAAAAAAAAAAAAAAAAAAAAAAAAAAACCAACTTTTTTTTTGCAATCTCTGTTTCCAAAGGTTTCCAACCCCCTGGTATCTGTTGCTCTATCGTATTTAAAATTCTACCTTTCGAATCTTTCCATTCCAACTTCACCTTTACCATTTAATTTCTTTCTTTTTAAAATTTATGCCCCTTTTTGTCTTCATGGATGTTGTCGCTTCACATATTGGCTAAACTTTGATAATGTCTTTATGCCAACATCGCTTACCATGGGCCAAAACTATGGTCTCGAGCCATTTGGTATTTGAATACAACCATTTCATTACTTACATAACTTTGAATCAATCTTTATCATCACTAGGTACCTTGATATATTCCCCGTGCGGTGGTCGTTACCATGACTATGCACCGTGTTTCGCACCTGTAAATACTCTGTTGTTGGGAGGTGTTACTTCCTGTTGAAACTTCTTTCCCTAGAAATAGTCTTGGCGGCCTCCGTGGTGTCTATGATAATATCTTCTTTACTATAGCTTTGTCATAACGTATATGGCCATGCATTGTGAACATCCAAATCACATGTGGATTCTGTTGCCATTTCTATAAAACATAGAACACTAAGTGGCTGTCCTCTTCCAACCCATCAAAGCTTCATCTAGAGTGGCTAGTTTACGTGTCCTTATCTTCTCAGGCATTGCTGATAAAATTAACGTGACCTTGGATCTCTGATGAAATATAGCCATGATGTATTATGTCTGTGCCGTCCATGCAGAGGTTCCACATCATTGAATGCCCCTCTATGCTGCTTATTGACTTCAACCTGTGACCTCTGCTGTGACGTCTACTACCGTGTCGATCGTTGTGGCATCAATCTCCACGTTGGCCGTTGTTCATTGAATACTCTACTTATGTATGCTCCATTGTCAGCGTGCGCTGGGTACCCACGTAGAAACCACATCAACCCTGTCGTATTGCTCCTACCAATCCACTGTGCCGGTTTTAGGTATCCTGTACGCCTTATTCGAGTATCACATGCAAAGAAGGAAACTACCCACATTAGGACATATAATAATAATTTTGATTTTCATCTCCCCTTAATTTTTTTTTGATGACTTGTCGATCCTTATCCACTTCAGCTCGAGTGAATTCTCCACACCACTGTCCTCGCCGCCGCCTTGTTACTTCTATAAACATGTCATTTCTGCCTTGTGCAACATCGATGCTCTCGTCTGGCAATCACGATATCATATTATTAAGAATGATGCACGTCTTACTATCCACCTCAACTAATCCTAGTGTAGATCTTATGTTAGAACTACCATTGCTTTCTCAGTCCCTGTCATCTCCAACTACATAGTCGGTGCTGCTCTGTACCCATCTATCACCCCTGTGGTTTTAAATTTGCATTGGCACTGCATGACACTGAGGTCTCACGTGGCATCACCATATAGCTGAAGTTGTTCGGTCCTGCCAATACAATTTGGTTCATCGTTAAGCTGTGACATCTGATGGGGTCTATAATTTCATCCACTGTATCCAACGTCTACACAAGAAGTGCGAAAATCCATCGAGGTCGACACCCATATCCATCGTGTGAAATTTGCATATATCTGACTATATCTCTGCCTATCGCCTACGCATGAAACCAAACTTCGCCCTCCATGGATTGCCATTGTATTCATTAGTGGAAACATTACAATTTGCCAAATTTTTTTAATTCCACGGGATTGCCTTTTTCCAGACAATGTGCTGCAAGCCTGTGTTCTTTGAAATGGATGATTATGCTATATTTTCATTGTGAGTTTCATCAATGCCATCGGGGCATCTATTAGTTTCTCGTCTACATCGACACCCAAACTGCCATGGTATCATTATCTTTAGAATGCTCGCCGTTGTCGGGAACCTCATTCTAGCGTCCCCTAACGATCGTAGGGCTTCCACGTAAGCGCCACTCCCAATATTGTGCAAGTTGCTAAGATGGATTGCCAACAACCATTATCCATGTCATCCAGTCGGTCCACTATGGCAACTCAATCCACATGTCCGGTTGTCACTATCCTGGGGTCTTCGTATTACCGTGTCATGTACGTCTTGGTGTCCAGTGTGCATCGTCAAGCTGTTGTCATTGCTTCACTAAAAGATAAAACTTTGCCACATATCATCCACGTATGGGTTGCCCGACTGTCTTTGTAATCTGTACCACATACCAAAACCCATCACTTAACATACAAATTTATATAAACCCAAAACCATATATAACACATATTGCAAACCACAAGCATTAAAAGGAAACTAAAATGTTGAAAAACTATACTAATAAACAAAATTAAAGTGAAGCGCTAAATAATTTAAACATTAAAAAAAACATGAAAAAAACAACATATTTTATTTTATTATATATATATATATATATATATATATATATATATATATATATATATATATATATTTGTTTATATATATATATTTAAATTTTTAAATTAACTTTGCTTTAAATAATTGTAATTGTTCAAATTGATTTAATCCAAAACAATTAAAATTAATGAAAACAACTCAAGCCTAATAAAGGTAAATTAAACGAAAAAGGAAAGCACCAACCGACACACAAAGCAACATTATGATACCATTGAAGGAATTTATCCCAAACTACCCCTCCAAGAGCATCAAAATTTCCAAAAGATAAAATTTTAAGGTGGGTCCCCAATCTTGGGGCTAGTTGTGGAGAGGCCACAATAGGTACTTTTGTATCCACCAAATTGTGTGTAGCAACCCTTGAGGTCTTCTCATCACTACATGTTCCCAGACCCATACCTATAGTATAAGGATACAGTTTATCCCTGCTCACTTTGTTGTTCATACCTCAAACAACTCTTTATAAGTCTAGGCCAAGAAGACTTGTGCCCATGCAAACACAATTGAATATTCCACTAGGTCCTGCACCACCCATAGCATATGCTAAGGGAATCATGCACCTAGTGAGTTAGGCAAAATGACGTTCAAAATGAGTGTCATTACCATAGCTTGTCTATGCGATAGCCTGCCAAAAATAAAAAATAGTTCATACATAATACTACCCTTTTTAGTGTTCGCTTCTATCCATTTTGATCTAAACACTCTTTCCAAAATTCTCCCTTTTTTGCTTCATATATGACTATCACTGTAACCCCTCTACTGGTAACCGATATATTTAGTAAACATCCTCCAGGGTGATGGTCATATCCCCAATAGGTAACTAGAAATTTCCCCTACCAAGATTCCATATTTTGATTAGGGTTAATAAGTAACCTCTATCAATCTACACTAGATCGAGGTAAGTCACTCCTACTAATTCTATCTCACTCAACCACTACCAATCGTTGGCATCTACCATACTCCTAGCTTCCTGAAAGATTGCTCTAAAGGCAGTGCAAGATCTAATAATCTTTAATGGCACTATTTATTTTGCCCCACCTTCTCAGCTTGTTTCGATATTGCCAATAGCCATATTCTTCACCTCTCATAGGGTGTGTAACAGTAGACCAGTGATCAAATATAAAAGGATCAAGAAGCACACTATGGGATTTATCCTGAGCATGATTATTATAAATAGTGAAAACCTCAATGCTAGTATGATTGCATTAGATTCCATGGGTAGTTTTGACAGGTTGAATCCTTCCTTGATGTGGAGTAAAATCCATTAGAAGCTCATCTGGTATTTTAAAAACTACAATATGCCTAGCCAACCATTAGTTTGCTCAACAATCTAATCAATCATAACTTTATTGTCTCGAGTCTACTCAATCATCCTCCATAGATCATGTTTTGATTGACTCCTAAGTCACTCATTGCCAATCTTGTCTTAATTATTTAGGGGTTCATTGTACCTCTTTGTACTTGAAACCCTATTATTTCTTCATGTGTGTCATACTTTAATGACTTCTTATCCCATTTGATGTCTCATCATCAATTTTTTGATGATTCCCTCAATCTATTGCATTCAAATATATTTATATGCTACATTATTGGATGCCTTTTTCAAATCCAACCATTATTATTTCATTGACAAAGATGTTTACCTCGAGCTAAGCACTCTCTTTTTTAACAGCTGACACTTCTCGAAATCATGTATTAGAATCCTCTTAATTTAGAATTCCTTTCAAAAATTTATCTTTTTGATTTAATACATCAGGGATCTTCAAGTAGAAAGGGTTAAAATAAATCAATAAATATATTTGCTTCGAGTACTCATATATAGATATTAATACCACATGCACCGTGTATTGATGTAATTCCATATTTAAATAGTGTATAACACACTATCAAACTTGACCACCATCCAAGTGGTCGTGTTTTATACTATTCTATGGTGTGGTGTTACTTGGGGAGGTTGGTTGTTTGATGGTGTCTCAAATTTGGATGATGACCACACCTTCAAATATGGTGGTTTTCCTTCTAGGCTGAGGTTCACCTTGCATTATTTCACCAGGACTTAATATTCTTTTGTTGATCACCTGATCTGATAATCTGAGACTTCCTACCTCATAGTCCAAATTCCTTAATTTTCTTCGTTGGGGTCTAATTATAGACAACTGTGCTAGAATTCTAACATGAATCTTAGGTTTTGAACCTATAAGCTTTGGTTCACTAACCATGATGTTGGTTAGACTAACTCCCAACTTTGATCGAGCAACCTTGTGCTCTTATACTAGCAATATCTTGCTATAGTAGATCTTTTACTAGCATACTTTTGCTAACCTAGGCTCTGATACCAATTGTAACGACCCACTCATTACCCAACTTAAATAAACCCAAGAGAGAGTAATTTTTATCATAATATAATTTTCCTTAAAGTAGAATTCATATTCATGGATCATTATATGATGCAATCAAGCTAGCTTGTTCCCATTTATATAAGCTACCAAGAGATTATGACATGGTCAATGTCAAATCTTGTAATAGGAGTGACCAACTCCTATAAAACCTTATGTACCTTCATAAAATAGGAAAGCCAAGATATTTATTAACTTATCATAGTTTACAATTCATCCCTTGAATTATTTCTCTCTCCTTTAATTAAGTCCACATACTTAATTAACTAATCAAAATCTTATTCATGAAACTTATTCCTTAATTGCTCTTATCATTTTCATTACATGATAATCAACATATCTCATATATCATTAAACAATATAACAAGGTTGCCACATTTGTTCATATATGATAATAACAAAGATTATCTCTTTGAACATTGCATGTAAGCATAAATCATTGCATCATTATTCAAATGAATATCATTTCAATAACCATCTTATTGGAATGTAAATACAACATCCATACTAAATCTATAAAGCATCAATTGCAAGATCACAAGATAAATATTCATAACACATCATATATCCTAGGAAAACCCCGAAGGGAAAAACCCAACCTCAAAATATCTCCTCACATTTCATAAATTCATTTGTTTCAATTTACAATGATATAAAGGAATCCTAAATATCCCTTTTCCAAATCATCAATAAATATCATTAATACAATGAATCACATAAGAATCTCATGATTCTTATGTCCCAAAATTATGAAATGATCATTGGATTCATAAAGGGAACATCATCATTCCCTCAAGAATGAATCTCATATTCCCTCTTCAAGAATAGAGGTTATTTTATCAATCAATCCAATCTAGAATGAAAGTCTTCTATCATAGGATGAAAGTCATATAATACAAGAAGAGACCCCATAATCCCTTCAAGAATGAATTCCACATCCATTCTTTCTATAAACATTCATTTTTCCATAAAATGAATTCTCTAATGTAATCATGCATTCATCATCAATGAAATTCTAAAGCAACCATGTATTTATCAACTTAATTTATCGAAGCACATTAAAAGAGGAAACCCCATAATTTCCTCTACAATTTCTCCACGAAATTGTTCTGTACTTCCATTACAAATTTCTCCATGAAATTGTGCCATAATCCATAAATAATCCTTCCATAAGATTATATTATAGTTTTCTACAAATTTTCCACAAATTTGTATTATAATCTTTCCACAAGATTACACCATAGTCCTTTACAAATGTTGCATAAATTTGTACTATAATCTTCCCATAAGATTACACTATAATTCCCTTACAAAATTTTCACAAACTTGAACTATAATATTTCCACAAGATCATACTATAATCCCTACAAATTTTCCATAATTTTTGTGAAGACAAGGACATGACACTTAAATAAAATAAGGTAAATCAAATAACACAATGAAACACAAGATTGCACAAATGGATATATTCAATAAAATGGGGGGAGCCAATAAACTCCTTTTGATACAATCTGTCCTCAATGAGGGTATTTGATACAATGATTTACAAAAATGCTAGGGTTCTCCGAAACCCTAGCTATAACAATGAAGTGTCTTCAGATTGATGTGTTCTTGCTTCCAACGGGGTGAGTGGGCTTTGGATATCCTATGGCGGGCCACTCCAGCTTCAACAACCATTCAACAATATGTGAAATCTGTAGATCTACATACACAAAAATAGAGAAAGGGGTTAATAACACCTGTGAGGGCTCCACAGTGTGAGGCCCTCAGACATCAGTAAACCCTAACTAAAAATGGATCAAATGGCATGCAAAATCTACAAATCATGTAACAGAATAAAACCAATAAAGATATACCTTGCTTGTGATGTTTCTTCACTTTGTTGTTGTAGTTTGATAGCAGATGGCGTGATGCAACAGGCTCTAATTCATATTTTATGGTTGCAGCAGGCTCGAACGTGCACTTGGCAGGCTCTGACGCGAGCTTCGTAGGCTCTGGTGTGCACCTACGGGATACAACAGGCTCTGGAGAGCACCTACGGAATACAACAGGCTCTAGTGAGCGCTTCGTAGGCTCTACAGTGAGCCTCGCAAGCTCTGGAGGGCACCTACGGGTTAGGGTAGAATCTACAGAAGCAGATCTAGGGGGTGGCGATGAATGCGGTGGATGGATGGGGGCTACGATGGTGATGGAGGATGAATGGGGGATGGCTGGAACAATAGAAGTCTTGTTGGCTTAGCTAGGGCTTCAACAATGACTCCTCCAGGGTGCAACTTCTAATCTCAAGGTTCCAGGGTTTGAGAATTTGCAAATGCCCTTATTTATAATCCAACCTAGGGTTTTCTTAGGGTTTTAGCCTTACACTTTTAATCGTGTGGCTAAGATTAAATTAGATCCTAAGGTTGAGATTACTTTTTAGATGTGGCATGGATTAATGAAGATGGAGGGTGGGGATTAGATTGGATCGGATGATTGTGGTTAATTGAGTTTATAAATATATATTTTATAATAAATATATTATAATATAATATAAAATATTATATTAAATACAAAATAATATAAAATAATATTAAAATAATCTCAATTGGGTTAGGAAATGGTGGGAAAGGTGGAATTGGGCCAAATAATTGGTGGGAAAGGTGTATGGTGGACAAGTGGGTGGTGGAATGGTTAGGATGGAGGATTAGTGGCTGTAATTTGGTGTCTACAGATGCCCCTTTTTGTACCATGTTGCGTGAAACACAATATGGTGCAAAAACATGAGACACCTGTTTGGGCTATGGGCACATAAGCAGACTTTTCTCTTTGTCGTTGGATTTGAGCACTGATGTTGAAGACAAAAGAATAAAGAATTTTTGGAATTTTGCGTAGCTTACCCCCTCAATTGGCGAATGAGTTACGAATGTATCTCACAAGCCAATTGAAATATTTTGTGCAAATAATTAATGATGTAGTGAATTTGTGCAATTGATGAATGAATGGTGTGAAATGCAATGTGATTGTGGATGATATGAATGATGTAAGATGGCATGTGATTGTGGATGATATGAATGATGTAAGATGTGATACCATTTTTGCCCCAATGGTGGAAAGGGGGTTTTTGCCAAGTGTAGATTGTCATGATCATGTAAGATGTTATCCCATTGTGGGAGAATCATAATGTAATGTGGTTGCCCCAAACTTTGGGATGATTTGATGTTGTTGAAAAAGTTGTCGCAATGGCATCATTGAGTATGCAAAATATGAAGATGCATGCTGACTAAGTCAATGTAGGGGTGGGGTAGTGACTGTGGAAATTTCTTCACCAATTCCATGATGGAACCAGTCAGTCTATCGGTATGTCCTGTATTTTGACTATTGTCAAATGAATGAGTGTTTGTGAATTTGATTATCCATGTTTTCGTGCCCCATGAAAAAGGACATCAATGACTGCTTGTGAGAAAATTGTTCTTGGCAAGGTTTTCCCTAAAATGTGAGGTACCCAATGTGATTGTGATCTGTGACAGTGAGATAATGATGATGATCATGTTGAAGTGTCCTTATGGTAGGTTATTCATCTTACCGAATTGCATGGATTACTATCGCTGCAATCACCAAGTTGATAGGATAACCCACTAGGTACAAGGTTCACTTATTATTGACTTAACAAGACAAAATATGCTATATGATGAGTGTTATATGAAATATGATGATGGAAGAATGTGTGATGAAGTCATGCAATGATTTGGCTGATTGTGGAGTTGATTGATTTGTGCTTTAGCATTTTGTTGGTATTTGTTGCGCTTTGTGGTCGAAATGGTTAAATCAACTCCAATATTCATGAAATTGGATGGGATGATGAAGTATATGATGAAGAATTATGGAATGTCGATTTTGTGAAAATTTGACCTTGATTGTCATGTTTTGTAATGTGATATGTGTTTTTGAGGAATTTGGCTTGTTCTCATAAAATATGCATGCAAAACTATTTGTGTTTTCACAAAATCAAATTTTATGATGTGCATGATGTGTGGATGAAATTTTGTGCAAATTGGATGAGGGGAGCTACTATTTTGAGGGCTTTTGTCTTCATGGTTTTCTGTTTCCAGGCGCATGGCTGCACCTGGCATATTCTATAGGCACCCGCGTGTGCCTGCAGGTGCACAACCATACCTACGGTTTGCAGGTGCAGGTCTGCGCCTGAATGCACTAAGGAAAGCTATAAAGAGCTTTTTGAGTGAATCTTTAGGCTCATTCATGCGTTGTTGACTTTGAGGAGCTGCGTCTGAGGAGTGGAGTGGATTTGTGAGCTTTGTGAGGCTAGTGAGTGTTTTGTGTGTGGAGGCTATGGTGGCGGAGGGCCTTGGTGCTATCGTGGAGTGGAGGCACCCTTTGTCTCGGTAAGACAGTTTGTTTCCTTTGTGCAAAATTTATCTTTTTTTTTTTTTTTGAATATAGGATGAATACTAAAAGAAATGTGATTGTTGTTGCAGCTGAGGGATATTGAGCCTCGACATCACTTCTCTCCTCTTATTTCAGGGATGAGGAAGAAGTTGATGGTGGATGAGTGGGAGTTGTTGGGTAGGGTGGGTTTGGAGGGTGTGGCGAGACTTGATGTGGTGAGGGTCAATGAGGGGTATCTCTCGGCCTTGATAGAGAGATGGGACCCAGATAGGGGGACGTTCCAGCTGTCGACTAGGGAGGCTACCATCATGCTTGAGGATGTGTATCACATTCTCAAGGTGTCGATAGAAGGGGAGAAGGTGGTGGTTGGTCGGGATAAGAAGGTCGAGATGGAGAGGATGTTCGAGGATCGATGGGGGGAGGCCCGGATGGGTGATGGGGATATATGCTACCTGAGCATGTACAAGGTGAAGGAGTTGGATGCACTCCCAACCTTGATCATGTTCATGTTAGCGAACATAGTGCTACCCAATAGCACTAGTTGTAGGTTCCCATGGAACCTATTGGGGTTGGTGAGGGATCTGCTGATAGACCCTCGAGAGTATGCCTGGGTGCCTGCCTTATTGGCATAGTTGTACCGAGAGTTGTATGAGGTGATTCGAAGGGAGAGGAAGGGGATTGGGTGCAGCTTCCTCCTTCAATGTTGGGCATGGGAGCATTTTGTGGTAGCTCGGCCCGAGGGGTTGCCATGCGAGTCATGGCAGATGGGGGAGCCTTATGCTAGGCATTGGGCAGTGGCTGAGGAGGTTCAACCGAGTCGAGAGGTGCACACTGGTCAGTGGTACCATGATATGTGGTCGGGATTGACTCAGGAATATGTTATATGGAGGTCATGGTGAGGAGCTAGGTGGGATGGTGATAGGAGGCAACTGCATCGGGTGAGGCAAGCTCGATGGGTGGTTGGGCGGAGGGATGAGGAGGTGGAGTACTGTTGAAGTAGTTTGGCCTACCTCAGGGTGTGCCAGATGAGCCGGTGCTATATCGACATCGATGAGATGAGGGGACACTTCCCTATGTAGAGCCATGGTGGGTGCAGATGGAGGATGATGAGCAGCTGGAGGTGCCCGATGTGGATGATGTCAGGGTGACTCCGAAGTATGTGGAGTGGTTTGGTGCCCAACTAGTATGGGTACCAAAGGTTATGGGTGTGGATGCGATAGTTGTGGGGTCGAGGGCTACCCCGAAGAGGACTAGGCCTCAATGAGCGACTAGTCAGAGATGGTCGAGGGGGTCGGTTGAGCCGACTCGATATGGGGTTGGCGGATGAGGGGAGGGGGGATGATGAGGAGATGGGTGAGATCTCTGAGTTGGTGAGGTTGTGGGCTGAGTTGGAGTAGCTTCATGAGGAGCGTGAGACTATGCTCGAGACTCAGAGGGAGTCGAGGGCCACTATAGCATGGTTAGAGGTGGAGCGGGCGATAGCTATGGTTGGTGATCAAGCGATGATCATGAGGCTTCAGGAAGAGATTTTGGTGAAGGAGCGTCGACATCAGATGGACTTACGGCATCTACGGGCTAGTGAGGCATACATGCATTCTTTGGAGGATGTGTGTATGCAACACCATATTACATTGTTGGATCCTCCCTCTTCTTCTATGGCCGAGTCATCTAGGCATACAGAGTCTAGGTAGAGTAGTAGGCCTAGGGCTCCTACTAGGTCTCAGGAGTCCTCTCATGGATGTTAGGCTTAGTGCTTAGATGCACTATTTTGTATATGTGAGCCTTGGTGCTCCCTTTTGTAGCCTTTTTGGCATTTATTGTATATTCGACATATATATATACATGGCTTTTATTTGTGTGTTATATTTTGTGTGAATGCAATGTTTATTTTATTAATGTTTGATGCATGTTTATGAATAATGTTTGAATATTATGGATGTTTAATGCAAGCTAATAATGATGTATATGCCTAATGTTTATATGGATGATGTATGCAAGTTATGTGCTATGGATGATTAATGCAAGTAAATGAATTTAAACTATATGGGAGGAATGCATGTTGTTCAAATGATCCTTTATAGTTCAGAAATTTTATTGACCATTTTTGTTGTCCATTGTTTGGCAATCGGGGGTACCGAATTTGGTGGTGTTCTGCAACTTGACTCACTATGAAGACATGGTTGTTTATATGGAAGAAGATATGGATGTTGATATGGAAGAAGATATGGATGTTGATATGGAATGAGTATTGCAAAATTTTCAAAGACTCAATCATACTAGTATTATCAAGCAAACTCACTTGGGTTGTCTAACTTTCTTTAGGACCAATGTGTGTGCAAGTGAGGTTCATATACCAAATCTTGAGTGTGACAATGACCCTATCCAATCATGGACCAGTGTGTGTGCATGTGAAGTTCATTGACCCATTATGAGTAAATTGGGCATGACCTATTATGGAGATGACCCTGAAGCTAGCCTATCCTTATGTGCGGTCAGAGGTCTCCCTGTTTTCCAAGTAGACATGTCACCCCGCATGAGCTTACTCCATTGCCAGTCAGGCGTCTATAGCCTCGGTGGAGATTCACTCCATAGTCCAATGAGATTGATCTTTTAGGCCTTGGGGATGACTACCCATCCTTCTCAGGGACGTGTAGTACGATCCTTACAACTTTAGGGATCAGGGGTGTTTTGGATTTAATTTGTTAATTTGGTATAGAGCTTTGGGGAATCGGATTCTCAACCGAAGTGTGATGAGAATGTTGACCCTATCCTTACTACTCTATGCTTTTATGTTTATGTTTGGAGCAATGTTGGTAGTGGTGAAAACCACTATTTTTGGACTATGTTGCATAATGGGACAAGCGAGGGATATCTCCTTTTCGCCTCGAGGTACTACCCAAGTATGGTACTAACCCTCTTTGTCTCATAATGTTTTTAAAATGGGATGGAATGTGATTGGTCCAAGATTGTATTTGGGATCAATCGGCAATGCTCAAGACTTTCTTAGTGTGAAAAGTGTGTTTTGGTCCTAAAGAAAATCGGACATCCATTTGGAGGTTGTTTGCTACCCTAGTAATGGCTGAGTGACTAAAAATCTATGTTTTTGTGACACGTGATGTGGTTGACATATGAATTTTGTTAAAGTTGCATAAATGTTTCAAACTAGGTACCCCCAATCGTTATAACTTGACTCTTTGTTTTATGGTCATATCATCATTACTTTGCCAGATCATTGAACATGGGATGGGATGAATGCAAATGTATATGCCTAATGCAATGGAATATGTATGATTTAATGAAACCATGCATGAATGCAAAAAGTGAAGATGTATGTTAAATGCCTAAATGTAAATGGAATGTATGCAATGTAGATATGCCTATGTGGATGATGATTTTTTTTTAAAATCCATGTATATAGACATATAATGTGTCACTTTTAACAATGAAATACCTTTAAATGAAGAACATTAAGTGGTTCGGGGTCCTCTATTCCCTCTAAATCGGCAAGCCTATAAGTACCATTACCCACTTTTTGAGTGATTATGTATGGACCTAACCAATTTGCTATGAATTTGTCACGAAGATGTGGCAAAGCATTGGTGTTTTGTTGGTTCTCTTTGAGTACCAGATCCCCTACTTGAAATTCCCGAAGATGGACTTTAGCATTGTAAGCATGCTTGAGGCGGTCTTGATAAACTCGTAAATGTTCTAATGCATTGACTCACCTTTCATCTAGGAGCGTGAGTTGGTCCAGTCGTGCTTGTCTAGTTGTATCATCATCTATGAATTCTTGCAAGGAAACTCGTAAGGAGGGAATATCGAGCTCAAGAGGCATAATAGCTTCAGCTCCATAGACCAGGGAGAATGGTGTTGCTCCTGTTGGCGTTCGGATGCTTGTTCGATAAGCCCAAAGTGCCAACGGAATTTGTGTATGCCAATATTTATGATTTTCTTTGACGAGTTTCTTAAGAATGGCAATCAAGGTCTTATTGGTAGCTTCAACTTGTCCATTTGCTTGTGGGTAATAAGGAGTTGAGAAACTATGTTGGATATTATACTTCTCATAGAGTGCTCGAACATCCTTGTTCTTGAAAGACTTACCATTATCCAAAATGATTTTAGAGGGAATGCCAAAGTGACAGATGATATGATGGAGTATGAAATCCACAATTTGAGGTCCTGTCATACTGGTTAGAGGTATTGCCTCAACCCACTTTGTGAAGTATTCCATGGTGGTTATGATGAATGTGTGTTGTCCCGAAGAAGAGGGTGAGATCTTGCCAATTAGGTCCAGGCCCCATTGTGAAAAGGGCCAGAGACTTTGTATCGGCTGTAAAGCTTGTGATGGTACGTGAGTTAAATTGGCATGTGTTTGACATTGTTTGCAATTTTTGACATATGTGCAACAGTCATGTTCCATTGTGGGCCAATAATAACCCATGCGTAATAGGCACTTTGCAATGGCCATTCCACTAAAATGGCCACCACAAGTACCATCATGGGCTTCCTCTATGGCCCTTTGGGCCTCCCTAGCTTCGAGGCATCGAAGCAAAATTCCATCATAACCCCGTTTATACAACACGTCACCCAAGAGAATGAAACGGGCTACCCTTTGCTTGAAAGCGTATTTGGCAGACCAAGACATGTCCGATGGGAGTGTTCCAAATTTTAAGAAGGCTACAATGGGGCCTGTCCAAGACTCACATGATTTCGTGTGGATAAAGCAAACATCTTTTCCATATTTTGGGTCAGTGCGAACAACGACCGCTTTAGAGATTGTTGAGATTATTAGGGGCTGAACCTCTCCTAAGTCATTCTTTGGAATCAAGGATCCAAGAGAGGCCATTGCATCTACAAATATATTAGTCGAATGAGGTAAGTTATTGATTTCATACCATTCAAATGTTGAGAGCAATTTCATTGCTACTTCATGATAAAGCTTAATGGTAGGTTCTTTGCATTGGTATTCTCCAGTTACTTGTTTGACCACAAGTTGAGAATCCCCAAATATTCAAATACGCTTAATACCCATAGCTATAGCTGATTGAAGACCTAATATTAAGGCTTCGTACTTTGCTGTGTTGTTTGTACATGAGAAGTCTAACTTGAACGATAAGGGGATAGGAATCCCCTGTGGTGTATGAAAGACAACTCCCGCACCTTGACCTTTCTCGCACTTAGATCCATCAAAGAATAATGTGATATCGACATCTTCCTCGGGAATGACATCATTGTCTACTTCAGTGACTAAAAATACCGAATCATCTGGGAGCTCAATAATCAAAGGATGATCACTAGGTTGTGGAGCTTCCGCAAGTTGATCAACGATAACCTGACCTTTAATGGATTTTTGGCTAATAAATTCGAGATCAAATTCTGTGAGTAGCATTATCCATTTAGCGGTATGGGTGTTGTTATAAGTGTGAGACATCATATAACACAGAGGATTTTCTCTAGCTATGACATAGGTTGTTTGACTTAGCATATAATGTCAAAGTTTCTTAGTGGCTAAAACCACCGCTAAGCATAGTTTTTCTACATAAGCGTATCGTGTTTCATAGCTTACCAACGTTCAACTAATGTAATAGATTGCTTGCTCTTGATTTTGTTCATTTTTCTGTGCAAGCATTGTCCCTAAAGCAACCTCTGTAGCTGAGACATAAAGATGAAAAGGGACCCCCGACCTAGGAGGAGTTAAGACTGGTGGTGAAGTTAGATAGCGCTTGACATCATCAAATGCTTTTTGACATTCATCTGTCCATACAAATGCTACCCCCTTTTGTAGCAAGTGATTAAATGGCCTGCATTTATCGAAAAGTTGTGCAATGAAGCATTTGATCGATTGAATTTTACCTTGCAAGCTACGCAATTCCTTGAGGTTAGTTGGGGGTGGCATTTCTATGATGGCCTTAACCTTATTTGGGTCCACTTCAATGCCTCTTTTGGAGACAATGAATCCTAAAATTTTACCAGAGGTAACGCCAAAGACACACTTTTTGGGATTTAACCTCACCTTATACTCTAGAAGTCGGTCAAAAATATTTTCCAAGACATCAACATGTTCTTGTCGGGTTTTAGATTTAGCCAAGAGATCATCTACATAGTCTTCAATGATTTTGTGCATGTAATCATGAAAGATGTAAGTCATGGCTCTTTGATAAGTAGCTCCTACATTTTTGAGGCCAAAGGGCATAACCCTGAAACAAAATGTTCCCCAAGGTGTTGTGAATGTTGTTTTATGTTGGTCATCAGGATTTATTCGAATTTGGTTGTATCCTGAAAAACCATCCATGAAGGAAAGCATTTCGTGGCCTGCACAGGTATCGACAAGAGTATCAATGTTTGGTAGAGGGAAGTCATCCTTAGGACACACTTTATTTAGATCTCGAAAGTCATTGCAAATGCGTATCGCTCCGTTAGGCTTGCGAATGGGTACCATGTTTGACAACCACTCAGGATAGTCAATAGGAATGATAAAATGTACGTCTAACAATTTTTGTATTTCCTCTTTGACTATGAGGGCTATGGTAGGATGCATTCTCCTAAGTTTTTGCTTGACCGGCTTGGCGTCAGGACGCAAGGTAAGATTGTGGACAACAAGGTCAGGATCAAGGCCAGGCATATCCTTGTAGGACCATGCAAACACTTCTTTCTTTTTCTTGAGGAGAGCAATGAATTGCTCTTGGAATTCTAACTCAATTGAATTGAGTATTTCCATTAAAGGTTCTCTATTCCTAGGGGATTGTTGGATAAGCTCATACACAAAAATCTTGGCTGATGCCATTTTCAAACTAGTGGTTAACCGGCTAGTTAAGGTTACCGCTGGCCTTATTGAATGAAGGATGGGTAAATTAGATGGGTTGGATAGATTGATTTGCGAAGATGGATTTGGTGATGTTTGGATGGGAGGTGGGTTCAAAGGTTGTTGCATTTTTTTTTTTATTTTGCCTTTGCCCTCTAGTGACCACATGGACTGCTCCTACAAAGTTTTGGTATTGTTGGACATGATTTACTTGATTAGGAGGTGGTTGTTGATTATTACCTCCTATATTATGTTGGACCTCCCCATGGTTAGGTAGAGGTGTTTGATATATGCCCAAATTTTGATTTTGTGGAGCTAAGGGGTTATCCATGTTAATGGCCCCGAAGTCTATGAGGTCTTGTACTATGTTTTTGAACACATGGCAAGAATTGATATCATGCCCATTTTATCGATGGTATGGGTAAAACAAGTGCTCTCTATAACTTTTAGGTATTTTGGTGGGATCATCGGGCCTAATGTCCAACAAGGCTAATTTGTTGGTCTCATACAACCTTTGAAATATGGATGAATATGATTTCGCTAAGGGAGTGTATTGACATTGGGGTCGATTGAATTGGCAGCGGGTAGGTTGTTCCATAGTTGGCGCTGTGTTTTGTACCATTGGTTCTTGGGTTACTGATGGGACCGCATGATAGGAAATTTTTTGTTGCACTGGTTTTTGAGCCATTACAAGCTAGCTCATGACCACTTGATTGACTTGATTATCTATGTTAGCCATTGAGGCTTGTGTGGATTTGGTTTGGCCAAATTGATTATTTTGGTATTGGCCCCTATTTTGCCATTCTTTCTTCTTAGGCTTAGTGACACCCTCTTGGATTTTTATCTCCTCAATGACACTAGCCTGTGCTAAATCCTCCTCAAATGTTCTATAAGTATTGAGTTGTAGCATCCAAGAGATGGGTTTTAAGCAACTCTTGGTAAAAAGTTTGATAATTTCTTCCATTGGGAGGGAGAATGACAACTTTGTTATAACTGCCCTCCAATGGTTTCTAAAATAATAGATAGGTTCCTCATCCCATTGTTTCAAATAATATATATCCGATAAGGATACCTTCTTTTTAATATTAAGGGCAAAGCGTTCCAAGAATAGATCTATCAATTGATCAAAAGTATAAATACTATGTGTAGGTAATTGATTGTACCATTCAATGGCATATCCACCTAATGTTTGAGGAAACGTTCGAAGCATAAGAGCATTATCATTGCTAATCCAAAAACATATGTGGACAAATGAACTCACATGCTCCTTAAGATCTTCAGTTCCCCTGAACTTGTCAAATTTTGGTACCGTAAAATCTATCATATATGGTGGTGATGGTATCGATGGATGGATTGGTTGATGAATTAGTTGGCTTAATGTAAGCTTTTGGCTCATTATCCTTGGTGAGTTTTGCATCAACTGATCAATTTTCTTTTGCATTTCCTGGAATCTAATATCTTCTGCTAGAATATGAGGACCTTGAATTATGTGATGGTTGGTTGATGGGCTGGATGGTAGATGTTGGGGTGTGACCAACATGGTGTTGTGGAATGGATTGGGTTGGGTATGTGGAGAATATTGATGGTTGAAATATGGGGATGATTGATGAAGATGATGATGGAGAAATAGATTGTGTTGTTGGTTAGTGGTAATGTTGATTGGTATGGTGGATGTGTGGAGTGGTGGTGGATTGGGGATGGACACTATGGAATATTGAGGGACCCATGCTAAATTTTGATTGGTGAACGAAGGTTGATTTGGAACTCCTTGGGTCATAGGGTCTATGTAAGCTTATCATTTTCCTTTTGTTCATTGTGAAAGCAGTCTGTTGATGAGCCCTAATGTATTCGTAAGTTCTTGATTTGACCATGTGTCGAATGATGGGGTTGTGGTTGGATGAGATGATGGATGGGTTGATGATGATGGATGATTAGACACAATCATGTTGATTAGGTGAGATGATGGATATGTGGATGACACAATTTTGTTGGCTAAGTGGGATGATGGAGATGTGGATGATATGGTCATGTTGTCTAAGTGAGATGATGGAGGCATGGATGATGATGGATGAAAGGACATGGGTATGGTGCAAGTTGCATTTGATGTTACAACTTTGAGGCTAGGGACTTATGAGGCAACATTGACATACTCCTCATATAAGGGGTTGGTATAGGTGGATGTGAGATAAGTGTTTGGAACACTTGGGCTTTGTGGTGGTTGGCTCATGGAGGAAGGCATACCATATTCATAACTCGAATTAGGATATCCTTGGGCAAGGTAGGTGGTAGCCAATTCAAATTCTTCAAAACCTTCTTGGCTAAGGGGCTCTAAGACATAGTTAGAAGCCTTGTAAAGGGCCTACACTCTATCCATGTCTATGTAGGTGGTGGTTGTCTCCATATTGTGTGAATGTGTCTCTACTTGATAGTGCGGTGGATGGGATGATCCAGCCAAAGTAATCTAAATCATATTGGATGGGGCTACCGAAGTAGCGGGCTCACGGGAACTATTTTTCATTAAATTACTTTGGTTTATTATTTTATTTTGTTGTCGTGTTAGCACCATAAAGTAGTTAAACCAAATATTCAAAGCTTATCTAAATCACACAAACTAACAACTTTTCCAAAATTTAAAGCAAAGAAAACAATCAGTTCTAGGTTTTATCGTGTGTGGCTTACCTTGTTCATTAATTATTTTCTTTCATTAATGTGAAGTTCCTTTTAGAATTGTTGGTTTGTGTGTTTTGATGTAACTTAATCTTGTTTAATGAAAAACAAAGGTAAAAACTAAGGTTGGCCAGGGCAACGAGATTCTTGTTGGTAATGACCTCCAACAAGTTTGCTCGGGGGTAGTCCTATGGTTTATAGGGCAGATATTGGTGGATGGAAATCACGACCACCGTCACCAAATCTCAAGCAATGGCTGGTGATGAAATCCAACCACTACTGTTAAAAATGTGAATCGTGCAAGTGTGTGTGATTTATTTTATTAGATTTCTTGTTCTCTATGGTGTGCAAACAATATTAAATATTACTAACTTCACTAATCTAAATCAGAAGCCAACACAAAGACACAAATTTCACCTAAAGAGTGCAAAGTACACCCTTAAAATCCCTTGCCTACAAGTGATTAAAATCACAAGAGCAACCAGAGGGTTTGTCCACCTCTCTTCCAAAGGGGCCAGCCTAGGGTAGGATTAATTTATGCGTCAAGATGTTGTTCCTATTTATATATGCAAAATTAAAGTTATCTTTAACCCTAAAATACAAAATCTAGGATGTGTTTCTGTTTCATATGCACTCAAAAATGCAAACAATCACCTAGATCTACAAATTTTAGGATAAGAAATGAATTTGATATAATGAAACACACACACAAACCCTAGATGTAACTTGCTACCGATTCTTTTCCAAAATACTTAATGTTAAACCTAGAAACAACAAGAAATAACAACAGAATGCAGAATACGTAAATCGCTAAATGGCAACCTAGGATTATGAAACTTACTTGGAAGCCTTAGCTCTGCTCCAAATCACTGCTAGGCACAGCCGGGTGCCTGCATAGGCACAACAAAGCACCTGTATAGGCGTAGTAGAGCGCCTACAGTTGTCTGTAGACACTGTTGAACGCTCTGTGGATGCTCCCGAATGCCTGCATAATATCTAAAAATGTTGCAGACTACTTCAGAAAACCCTAGCAACAAAATCGATGATCTCTATGTTTCTAAAAATTCTTGTAATAAACAAAAATAAAATTAAGTTAGCAAGGTAGATCTATTAAATAATGAAACCCTTATGGGGTCCCATCGTGATCACCATTTGTGAAGACAAGGACATGACACTTAAATAAAATAAGGTAAATAAAATAACACAATGAAACACAATATTGCACAAATGGATGTATTCAATAAAATGGGGGGAGCCAATAAACTCCTTTTGATACAATTTGTCCTCAATGAGGGTATTTGATACAACGATTTACAAAAGTGGTAGGGTTCTCCGAAAACCTAGCTATAACAATGAAGTGTCTTCAAATTGATGTGTTCTTGCTTCCAACGGGGTGAGTGGGCTTTGGATATCCTATGGCGGGCCACTCCAACTTCAACAATCATTCAACAATGTGTGTAATCTATAGATCTACATACACAAAAAAATAGAGAAAGGGGTTAATAACACCTGTGAGGGCTCCACAGTGTGAGGCCCTTAAACATCAGTAAACCCTAACTAAAAATGGATCAAATGGCATGCAAAATCTACAAATCATGTAACAAAATAAAACCAATAAAGATATACCTTGCTTGTGATGTTTCTTCACTTTGTTGTTGTAGTTTGACAATAGATGACATGATGCAGTAGGCTCTAGTTTATCGTTCTATGGTTGTAGCAGGCTCGGAAGTGCACTTGGAAGGCTCTAACATGAGCTTCATAGGCTCTAGTGTGCACCTACGAGATACAACAGGCTCTGGAGGGCACCTACGGAATACAACAGGCTCTGGTAAGCGCTTCATAGGCTCTACAACGAGCCTCACAAGCTTTGGAGGGCACCTGTGGGTTAGGGTAGAATCTACAGAAGAAGATCTAGGGGGTGGCGATGAATGCGATGGATGGATGGGGGCTACGACGATGAGGGAGGATGACTGGGGGATGGTTGGAACAAAAGAAGTCTTGTCAGCTTTGTTAGGGCTTCAACAATGACTCCTCCAGGGTGCAACTTCTAATCTCAAGGTTCGAGGGTTTGGGTATTTAAAAATGCCCTTATTTATAATCCAACCTAAGGTTTTCTTAGGGTTTTAGCCTTACACTTTTGATCGTGTAGCTAATATTAAATTAGATCCTAAAGTTGAGATTACTTTTTAGATGTGGCATAGATTAATGAAGATGGACGATGGGGATTAGATTAGATCGGACGACTGTGGTTAATTGAGTTTATAAATATATATTTTATAATAAATATATTATAATATAATAAAAAATATTATATTAAATACAAAATAATATAAAATAATATTAAAATAATCTCAATTGGGCTAGGAAATGGCGGGAAAGGTGGAATTGGGACAAAATAATTGGTGGGAGAGGTGTATGGTGGACAAGTGGGTGGTGGAATGGTTAGGATGGAGGATTAGTGGCTGTAATTTGGTGTCTACAAATTTGTATTATGATATTTCCACAAGATTATACTATAGTTCCTACAAATTTTCCATAAATTTGTACTATAATCTTTCCACAAGATTACACTATAGTTCCTACAAATTTATCATAAATTTGTACTATAATATTTCCACAATATTACACTATAGTTCCTACAAATTTTCCACAAATTTGTACTATAATATTTCCACAAGATTACACTATAGTTCCTAAAAATTTACCACAAATTTGTACTATAGTTCTTTGATAATCTTTTCACAAGATCACACTATAGTTTTCTACAATTTTCCGACAAGTTTTTTTTTTTTTTTAATTTGTGGAAAACATCCCAAAAGGGATGCCACTTTTGGGTAAGACCCAAGGAGGCAGGGGTATCCATTCCGCCAAAAATACCCAGGACTCGGACCTGGCCTACCACCTTTGACATACTCAAGGAGCAAACAAACACACAAAACCAATTTAAAAATAAGTAAATAACAACAAAAATAATAAAATAAAATAAAAAACATGCTCCTTGAGTGTGTCAAAAACAAAAGCACAACCAAAAACACACACAATAAGATAAAAGAAACCACAACACGAACCACATAGAAAAACACAAGAACCACATAACAAAACACAAACAAGACAAAAACAACAGAACACTACAAAGACATAACCCAAAAAAAACATGAAAAATAAACACAACCAAAACCTAAAATATTAAAAAAATAAAAATAAAAAACAACCAACAACAGACAATAAACAAAAACAAAAAACATAGAAAACACTCACAAAAAAACACGAAATAACACAAACAAAGAGAAACATAAGAACAAGAACGACAAAAACACAAGAACAATAACAAAAAACATAGAAAACACTCACAAAAAAACACGAATTAACACAAACAAAGAGAAACATAAGAACAAGAACGACAAAAACACAAGAACAATAACAAAAAACATAAAAAAACACAAAACAACAAAAACACAAGAACAACAAAAAACAACACAAAGAACACAAAAACAAAACAAAACAAAAGAACACACCCACCTTAAAAAACTAAACAAAAAAACAAAAAAGAAAAAAAAAAAAATTGAACATAACAATGACCTATCTAGACCAGAAGACTATTAAGGCAAGAATCAACAGAGGAAACAAAAGAAAGAATAGATTGAGCTAGGGAACTAAAAAAACCTGAATGAACCAAAGAGAAGCAAAAAAAAACAAGAAGAAACTAGGTACCTTAGAACTGGAGCCATCCAAAGAAATGATAGAAAGAAGAGCTTCCCTAATTTGAGAAGCCCACCATCTAGGAGGGTGGCCATAACAAGTAAGATCACCTTTGTCCAAAGCCCAATTAGCTAAAGCATCAACACTCTTGTTTTGATCTCTGACCACATGATTGTAATCAACTTTCAAAAATCCCATCTGGATTAATTGAATCTTCTCAATAATTCTTTTTATTCTCCAATCAACCTTATGATTCTTGGAAGGAGTCTTCAAGAGATTAATCATAAGTTGAGAGTCAGACTCAACTAACACCTTTTCCCATCCAACCTTAGTAGCCTCCTGAAGGCCTCTGAGGATACCATACCCCTCAACAAGGTTATTGGAAAGAATACCCAAATTCTCAACAAAAGTAAAAACCAGGGAGCCATCCGAAAGTCTACCAATTCCTCCCACATTGGCTTTTCCAGGGTTCCCTCTAGAGGCTCCATCGGTATTGACTTTTCCAAAATCCTTAGGAGGAGGTTGCCAATTTCTTGTCCTATCCATCTTACTAATACTCACATTCCCTTTAAGTTGGTTGCCCTTAGAATATTTAATCTTCAATATTTGCATCACTTGATCCCATCTTTGGTGGGAGTTTTGGGGGTGATTAAGGAGTTGATGGGCTGATTCAACTAAGTTGGCTATGGTATTTTGCCAAATATAGTGAATATCCTTCCTATCTTGATTAAAAATTTGGTTGTTCCTTTCATTCCAAATATTCCAAAGAAGAATGGTAGAACCCATCCAAACTAACTACCTAATAAAATGATCAACACCCTCTTGATTAGGCCAATCCCTCCAAAGTTGTTCAAAAGTAAAAAAATTGGACCATTGTAAGCCAAGTAAAGTGGCCATTCTCCTCCATAGCTCAGAGGCTAAAGTACACTCAATAAAAATATGGTTGAGAGTTTCTACATTCTCTTCACACATCTCACATCTAAAAGGGCCATGAAAACCATGCTTCATAAGTTGCTCACTAGTAAGCACCCTACGATGCAATAAAAGCCAATTAAAGAACCTCACCTTAGGCCAGATATTTTGAGCCCACAATTGAGAAAATATGTCAGAAGAATGGTTGGGATTATTATGGCATAAGGTCAAATAACCTTGAGCAACTGAATACTCACCCTTAGTAGTGTTGTTCCATCCAAAACAATATTTTTCATGGGACCAAGAGAGAGATCTCATATGAAGGATGCCTTGGATATCTTGTCTTTGCCTTTCCGGGATTTGAATAGGCCAGTCCTCAATAGGGATCCAATATCTACCAACCTTTGAATTACCAGTATGGTATCGACAGTAATTAGCCACCTTTATCCAGTTAGCTCGGTGAAGCTCCTCCATCCAAGGCCTCCAATCGGGAAACTGAGTTATCAAAGGCTTGTGACCATCCCAAGAATATGTCCAAAAATTTACCTGTTGACCATTATGAATGATCCAAAATAAAATTTTCTTTATCAAATCCTCACCAGTCTTAAGAACTGCTAAAATGGGAGAACCTTTGGTAGGAAGTTGATAGCGAACAAGGTCTTCAGGACTTTTGTTCTCAGCATATTTAGCACGAAGATTATTGGCCCAAAGAGCATTGGGGTTATGCAACATCCTCCAATATAATTTAGTAGCTAAAGCTTTGTTGTTATTAATAGAAGACCGGAATCCTAACCCCCCTTCATTCTTAGGAAGACATAAAGTGTCCCATTTCACCAAGGCCCATTTTATTTTCTCCTTAGTACCACTCCAAAGGAAACGATGACTGATTTGATCCAGTTCTCGAAGAAAAACCTTTGGGATATTCAAAACGAAAGAAACATAAATAGGAATAGCTTGAAGGACTGATTTTACCAAGG
The DNA here is from genome assembly GCA_028583015.1 of Wollemia nobilis. Classification (NCBI taxonomy): domain Eukaryota; kingdom Viridiplantae; phylum Streptophyta; class Pinopsida; order Araucariales; family Araucariaceae; genus Wollemia; species Wollemia nobilis. Next base: position 7,731,591 of record JAQPPZ010000456.1, read on the forward strand.
TGATTCTACCCCCAGAAGAAAGCCACCTGTTGGTCCACTTTCCAATTTTCTTCTTGACTTTGTCCAACAACCAATTCCAATATTTATTTTTTTGCCTTTGAATATTTATGGGAATACCTAAATAAGTGATTGGAAGGGAGGTCTTCTTATATCTTAATTTATCCAAGACCATGGATTCCTGTCTAGCAAAATAGTGAAAGAAAATAACTTTAGATTTGTCTTCATTGATCAACTGCCCAGTAGCCTTAGAAAAATAGCTAATGATTTGCTTAATATTAGAAGCTTCCTTAATTGTAGCTTTACCTAAAAGAGTAGAGTCATCCACAAATTGAAGATGAGAGATAGGTCTAGCTCCATGAGCAATGGTAACTCCCTCAAGGGTTTTTTTTTCCCTCTTTTTGGTTATAGTCCTACCCAAGCATTCAACAAGAATGATGAATAAATAAGGGGATAGTGGGTCACCTTGCCTAATACCTCTGGAAGCTGGGAATGATTGAGAAGGCCTACCATTGATAAGAACTAAGTAGGAAACTAAAGAGATACATCCCATAATCCAATCCATCCAATCCTTAGAGAAACCAAATTGCCTCAAAACTTTGATAAGGAAGTGCCAATCCACTCTGTCATAAGCTTTGGATAAGTCTAACCGAATGAACATGGAAGGAGATTTTTGCATATCCATGGAATGGATGGCTTCCTGAGCAAGAACTATCTCATCTACTATTTGACGCCCTTCCACATAACCCCCTTGCTCTGGGGAAATAATATTATGCAAAAGAGGCTTCAACCTTTTTGCCATGATTTTAGTAATGATTTTGAGAAGAACATTACATAAAGCAATAGGTCTAAAAGTTGAGATATGATCAACCTCTTGAGATTTTGGAACAAGAGTAATATAAGTTTTATTGATAACCTTCAAAATTTCTTTGGCTTTCCTGGCTTCTTCCACCACCTCTAATAAATCAACATGAAGGATATCCCAGAACTCTTGGTAGAACTCAATGGGAAAACCATCAGGACCTGGGGTTTTTCCTTTTTGCATTTTAAAAACTACCTGTTGAAGCTCATTGATAGTAACAAGAGTAATCAAAATAGAGTTCTCCTTAGAAGTGATAAGAGAAGGGATTGCTTGAAGAACATTTTGTTGAGAAGCTGAGTCAAGAGGAGTAGCAGCAAAAATATTGGAAAAGTAATCAACAACAATAGAGTTCATGCCATCCCAAGTATAAAAAACATCTCCAGAATCTGATTTTAGGGAAGAAATAAAGTTGTGAGATCTTCGAGCTAGAAGATATTTGTGGAAGAAATTTGTGTTTCGATCTCCTTCTTTGAGCCATTGAATTCTAGATTTTTGCTTCCATAAGATTTCTTCTCTTTTTTCCCATTCCTCTAACTGAGTTGTGAGTTTAATTTCATCTGCACTTCTCTTCTCTATGAGGCCATCTAAACGGATTTTCTTATTCAAATTTTCAAGATGAGCAATAACTTCATTTTTTTTATGAACATCCCCAAACTCTTTCCAGTTCCAAGTCTTGATTTTGGATTTAATGTATTGCAGTATTTTGGCAAAATAGAACATCTTAGTCCCATGCCTAGGTTTACCTTCCTTCCACCATTGTTGCACACGAGGTCTAAAGGAAATGTCTCTAAGCCACATTAATTGAAAACAAAAAGGAGAGAAACTCACATTGGTTTTCCACATTTCCACCATGATTGGCCAATGATCCAAACCAACATTATTAAGAGTCTTCACTTTAGGAATGTGACCATGGATTAAGAAATTTTCAGAGAGCAAAAACCTATCCAATCTCTCCATTATACAAGCTAAGCCTTGCCTTCTATTAGACCAAGTCATAAGGCCATTATCTGGTTGGATGTCCACAAGATGGAGGTTTGCAATATATTCACTCATGAGGTCAGTGCTTTTGTCCAAATTTCTATTTCCCCCATTTTCTCATCCAGAGAGAGGATGGTATTGAAATCTCCTCCGATCAAGATCCAAGCTTTAGGAAAATGAGAGATAATATGAGTTATATCCTTCCACTGTCTTCTTTTTTCCTCCAAAGAAGTCGGAGCATAAACAATAATGGAGAGCATAATTTGGTTGGAATGTCTACTTTGAATAGCTATAGCCAACAAACCCCAACTGCCAACCATATGGTGAATAACTACCTCTTTTGGGTCCCAAAGACAAGCAATGCCACCGAAGTCCCCGGGAACTGAGGGAAACCACTTTTCCAGCTGGCCAAATTTTACTGGCAATTGAGTCCATATCCTCCATTGACATCTTTGTTTCTTGAAGGAAAACAAGATGTGGATGATTTATCCGAATCATTCTTCTAATTTCATTTTGTTTTGAAAGACTCCCTTTGAGTCCTCTAATATTCCAAGTGATGATCTTCATTAATACCAGGGCTAAAAAAGTTGGGAAGGGCATTAATATTACCTTCCTCTACAAGCTTTTCACCTTCTTTTACCATATGATATTGATTGGTCTTGCGACCTACTTTTTGATTAGAATCCATCTTCAATTTTTTTCCCTATTTCTTGACTTATTCCAATTGAATCTGAGATGGCTTCTAACCTTGAAGAATGCTCGTACACAACCAAAATTTTACTAGAGGGTTCAATGGAGTCTATATTGGGACCTGCATTATTTGAAGTTTTGACATTTGAAAGATTGTTTTTCTTGTGTAAATTTTCTCCTTTTTTTTTGTTGAAAACCTTTGATTTGTTGGTTTGTCTCTGAGTTCTTCCCTTCATATTTAAATTGTGTTTCTAAGATTTATGTTTCCATTATTTCCTCTTCCTCACTTGGGACATCATTTGTGGAAAGGATTTCAAACATATTAGTAGATGACTTTGATTGATCCTTCATAACTGGTTTTTCTGAGTGTTCTTCTTCTTAGGTATTTGGAAACCTGCTGAGTTTATATCTTCTTTATTTTGATCAGGAATTTTATTTGGGCAAGCACTAGCCAAATGACCATATTCATGGCAAATTCTACAATGAAAAGGAATGTTCTCATAGTCCACTACTTGCTCCCAAGTGTCTTCCCCAAATTGTAATGTGATATTTTTAGGTAGGGGTTTGTCAAAATCCATTAAAACACAAATCCGAGCATAAATAATATGTTCAAAATTTTGAGTACAATCAATAGTCATCATAAAAGTTCCTAAAGAGTTTCCAATTGAAGAAAAAATAGTAGGATTCCAAAATTCAATAGGGAGGCCAAAGAGTCTAACCCACACGGGAGCTATAGAAGGCATCTCTTCTTTGGCTTTAAATTTAGTATGCCGGGGCTTCATGAAAAGCCCTGCCCTTCCAAAAAACCAAGGACCCCCTTGAAAAGTTTTCTCTCTATCTTCATTATTAGCAAATAAAACAAGAAAATAACCATTTGGATAAATAGAGATTTGTAACTCACCTTTAGTTTTCTAGCTTTTTGCAGCCCAGAATTTGAAAGCAGATAGGCTCGAAAGAAAACCCATGAACCGAAAAATTAGTCCTCTTTTTTCCAAATCTTCAATGCCAGTCTGAATGTTACCCATATCAAGCTTAACAATAGGAGTTCCATCAGTTGCTTTAAGACATCCTGACTCCATTTTCCTGGGATCAATCTTAGGCATTCTTAGAGGTTTATGGGAAGCCCTAAGATTGATATTAGCATTGGGTTCAGGCTGTCCACCATGGAGGGCATCCCTAAAATTCATTTTTGGGGCTGAGTCTTCAAAATTCTTACCCTTGACAGGGGTTTTCATAGTAGAATTATTTTGTGGGTGCACCTTAGCACCAGATTCACTTGAGATATGAGCCATTTTTTGATCAACTACTTGAAACTTGTTTTGTGATCTCTTTAATCCTTGCCCTAGACATCGTGGAAAGGTATGGTTTTCACTTTTCTTTTGTGCAACAAATTGGAAGTCGTTGTCACTCAAGTTCACAGTATGATCTATTGAAAGATAAATTTCTAACCCATATTGGATCCCCTGCAACATTTCCTACTAAAATATTGAGCATAAACCATAAAAATATTGGCCTCTAGGGCCCGAAGGCCCTAAAAACCAACCTCTGGAGCTACTTGCACTCAACCCAGATGAAACCCTCGCATAGTTGCTTGCCAAAAATCTCATTCACACATAGGGATGTGCTAGGATCTGTGTTGCTCCAAATGATATGAAAATTGGTGGAGATGTTCTAGGGTTTTTCAGGCATCTACCCTCAAAATTTTAGCTCAATCCGAGTCCGGATGAGTGAGATATGGCCAAAATATTTTTGATAGTTTGGGCAGTCCTGCAAAAAATGTCCCTCCTCTAAAGAGAATTTTTCCAACCTTCTGGAAGGCTTTAAGAAGCTAGAAGTTGAACTCGTATTAATTGCTTAATGGATAGTTCTTTTTTCAACAAGTTTGTACTATAGTTTCTTATTAATATTTCCACAAATTTGTACTATAATATTTCCTCAAGATTACACTACAGATCCATGCAAATTTTCCACAAATTGTACTATAATCTTGCCACAAGATTACACTATAGTTCCTACAAATTTTCCACAAATTGTACTATAATATTTCAACAAAATTACACTATAGTTCTTACAATTTTCTCACAAATTTGTACTATAATCTGTCAATGAAAATTATCTACAAATTTGTACTGTATTCTTTCCATAAGATCATACAATTGTTATAAAAAATATTCCCAAAAATCTAATCCAAAGATGCACATATTTGTTTCACAAATTGCTATCAAATTTCCTCCCAAAATTTGAGCTAGGAATGCATTAATTATCTCACAAAATATCTTACACTTTGCTATCAAATTTTCCCTAAAATTAGATATAGGGTTGTATCTAATTACTCCTTTGTATTGGATGCCTTTAGAGAGCTTCAAATCACTCACTAGGCAACATATAGACAATATATTTTTTTAGATAAAAAGAAAGTTAAAGTTTCAAAATGATTATAATATATTTTTCCAAAATGTGGTTTAGGAATTCGATCAACCATGTTCCATTTGAATCAATTGTTAGCTTTTGAGGTAGATTGCAATGGGATATGGCAATCACAAGATGCAGAAATATAAGAGAAAGTAAATTTATGAGATTGCAAAAATATGCTATAAATAGAAATGATGGAAATGAATACAATATTGCTATGGAGGAAATGGACACTCCATGCAAGATGCTACAAAACTATAATGTACTCCATCACTAATGGAGTCACACAATAATACTACTACTACCTACTGACTTACTTGTCAAACTCTTACAATGAGGCCCTTTTATAATGGAAGATAGATTCCTTGGCCAACACTCTACCTAGTTGTGCAAGGGACACCTTGCACATTTACAACTTGCACATTGACACTTGTGCATTTATTACATTGCATAAAGTAACTAGATAACTTCCCCCTAAAGTAATCTAATGTCCTAAGTATGTACCTAGGAAGGTACATTTACATGATCCAAATGATGTAATAGACTCTAACTCTAACACCCCCTGTATTACATTATTTGGGTACTAAAGACTTTAGTCTTCAATATGGATCTTCTTCCATTGGATAATGGAACTTGTATTCTCCTTCATTGCTTACTGTGATCAGATTCATCTAGTAGTTTGTTTCTTCAGTTGATGTAGAGTAAGATGATGTTGTAGGTTCCTCTTTCAATTGAGTGTGCTCAATAGGTTCAATATTTGTAGTGTTGTGTTCCTTTTTGGCATGCCTTTTCTTCTTCTTCCTTCTTCTCTTTTTGTGATTCTGCATTGGAGCTAGTGGAATTTCTGCTTCATGGCAAATTAGTTGATCATCACAATAATATTGTTCCTTATTGCTGACTTGCTTCTTGTGTTGAGTAAGTACAAACACAATCAATGATAGATAAATCATTAGACACTCTTCTTGTGAGAATATAATCAATTTTTGTGAGTTCCACCATGCTATGAAGAGGATTTCATGGAGATAATTAATCAAGGCTGCAAAGTTACCTTCTTTGGCTTCCTTAAGAAATAAGGAGAATTTCTCTTTATTGCTAGTTGATAGATACTTGTATCCTTCGAGAGTATCTATTAAATTTTGAGAGTAAAATTCTACTTCTTGGAATAGCTCTTCATTATTGAAAGCTTTTCTCATAATTTCATCCAGAATGGATTTAATAGAATCTTAGTAGTATACCTTATAGCTCCCAATATTAAGGTATATGTAACCCTTAGAATATATAAAAGCTTGATTTGATAAAAACCTTTGTTAACCCTTAGGTTATGTAGACTTCCTTATATCTCCCTAATGATGAGAGTTCACAAACCTAATAAGTTTTTAGGTTTTGTAGCAAGCTTACATCTATCCAATGAATTTAGAACTTGATAATTTTTTATGGATGCTAATATTACCAAGTTTTGTAGAATGCCTTATGACTCCCTAGGATGTTTTGGATAGGATATATGATCAATATAGTGCTTTTGTAAATTGTAGTTCAATTTTAAGTTGATTTTGTAAAATTTTGTAAATACAAAAAACAACTTCTCTATCTCCTTATTACTCCTATTGAACTAAGCACTATTTTCAATTCTTTGAAGAGGTTTTGAAGTTGGTATTTATTTTTCTTCCTTTAAGTGTTTTTGAGACAACACTATAAAAATCCCAACTTTTGAAAACTTTAATAAACCTCTTTAAATACCCCTTTTTGGTTGATTTTAATGTTTTCTAATTTCCAATTCCTAAGTTTGATGTTGTATTCCTTATAACTCCCAAATTTGGAAAAATTAGAAAATAATATTTGCAAGTAATTTAAATTTCAATAATAACCCTTATTTCTCCTTGATAACTTTTTGCAAATATTAACAAATTTGAAGTATGCTTGCTTAATGAATATCTAATGTTGAATATTGCAATAGATAAAATGTTCCCTTATAACTCCAAAAAACTTATGTTAAAACAAGCATAAATATCAACCTTTACCTCAATCATTCTTTAATATTGTGCATTGGTAGATTCATAGCTATGTGTTGCATGGTGTAAACTTATTCCTTGATTGGCGATCCTTCACTTCTACAACTGGTGGTGAAAGATATCTTAGGATATGCCTTGCAGGGCTTCTCCAAATGCAAGTGTTGTTCATTGGTTTTATGACAATATCTTAAATGTTTTCCTTACACCATTGAATGGTGTATAGCCATTTCACCTCAATGCTTTAACTCTGTTTGACTACTCTCTTGCTTTGCTTGGTTGCGTTCTACTTCACACACTACTGTATATTTCATTCTCCAAGATCAACATCTTAAGTAAGATGGGATTCGTGACAAGTGTCACATGAAGCGTTACAAGATCAATGTCTTTTTAATGTTCCTTCGGTAATGATGAGGTTGGTGGTAACCTCCAAAGAATCTTAACTCCCTCCAAATGAATGTAACTCCCTTTAGGTGAGTGCTTGAATGTTGGGAGACATAGAGAGTTTGTGCCAAGTGGCTTGTGCATGCAAGCCTTCTTTCTAATGCTCCAAATATGAGCTTGCAACCCTAATTTTTCCTTTATCTTTGCACCCTACGTGAGCTTGCTATGTTTCTTGATATGCAAGCTTTCTTTTGCACGCTGGCTTGGTGAGGATGATGGATGGCTACAACTGGATTGCTTCATGGTCTTATGGTACACTTTTGAGCTCTTATTTTGGTGGACGTTCACTTCAATGGATGCCTTAGGTATAGCTCTTATCTCTGCACTTATTTGTAGATCATTTTTAATGTCGATTTCTACCTTTCTTTAGTGTTGGTTATAACAACCAATGAGTATCCTTTTGCTTTATATTTACGTAGATAACCTGTCACTGAATGCTACCCTTCTTTCTATGTAAGCATGAGTGATAATACCTTATTTCAATGGCTCCATTGTTGCAGGTGACGCACTGCTTATAGGGCTGAATTTGATGGAGGAAAATGGTGTTTTTAAACACCTCAAATCTTGGACGTGTGAGCTCTTCGGTGGATCTTCCTTTGGTTGCAAATTTGTTGTTCATGTGAGCTTTTTGATAGCTCCTTTCCTTGGCCATAAGTCTATTGGACAAGGATGTGTGAGCTCTTCGGTGGCTCTTCCTTTGGTCATAAATATATTGTTTATGTGAGATTTTTGATAGCTCCTTCCCTTGGCCACAAGTTTGTTGGATAAGGATGTCCTTCTTCCCCCTGTAAATAGTAATACTTTTGTTCTTCCAAGGAACAAAAGAGGTACCTTTTGTAATATGTAAATCTTGCACCAAAATGAAGAATTTTTATAATCCTTCTTGCTTCTTCTACTTTGGATGATAGTCAATCCAAGCTAATGAAATGAGGATTCCTGCACTCTATGCTAAAAAAGAAACCCTTATATTCTCCTTGAATCTTGAGACTTCCAAGGTCTCGATTTGAGGCTTCCTTCAAGGATTTCAATGGTGGTTTTCTACTCCACCTTTTTGCTTGTAATGGTGGCTTCTTTTGGCCACGAAAGTGCTGCAATTTTTTTTTGTGCTTCTTAACAACAAAAACTAATTGAGAGCAACTAGTTAAAAAATCAACTAGAATGGTGCTTAATAGATGCACTTTAAATGGTAACAATAAATTCACCTTATTGCTCCACTAATTTCTCAAAAATGCTCTTAACAATTCCACTGCAACATTTCAAATATAATCTGGAATAAATTCTTTGAATTTTCACTACAAACACAGTTGTAGGATCTAGTCTTCTTTTTCAAGATATAAGATAGGTAGTTGATTGTAACTTCAGAAATCAACTCCTAATTGTGCAAATGAACCTTAAAAGGAATTTTTCTCTTTTGCACTTTTGAAGACTGTAATTCAATTTTCCTCTTTGCAACTTCTGATCTAACATAAGGTGCTTTAACAAATCTGTTGAGTAATCTAATTAATGAATTTACTTGCACCAATAGTTGCTTACCTTTTTGACAACTTTTGTAGAGAATGTAGATCAAGCTTGTTGCTTTAGATTTCTACAACTTTTGTTAGCTTTTCCAAACAGCTCCTCCTTCACCAAAAAGAGGTCTCAAACTTTCTTTCACGAGCCTGGGGTTTGGTGGTTTGATCTTCTCCTTTCTGCTATGGATTTAGAGGAATATTTATGCCTTCTTGAAAGGTAATCTTCAAGTCTCTTGGCTTTGACAAGCTCCTTTTGTCTTCAAGTCTTCTTGTCAAATTTTGACTTCAAGCAGGATCTTCTTCTCAAGACTTTGAATGTCTTGAGGTCTTTTGTATCTTCTTTGGCACTCCTTGCCAATTCTTCTTCTCCTGATTGGGCTTGTTGTTGGATGGTGATAATTGTCCCAAATATTTCCCTTATCAAAAAGTTTCTCCTTGATGGAGAATTTCTCCAATGAGTTCTTCTAGGAACTCTTTTGATGATCTTGCTTCAGCAACAAGGCTCTCCAAGCCTTTTTCCTTGAGACCTCTCCTAGGTCTTCGACTCTACAGCTACTTTGGTCTTCCTTGAGACCTTCTTCTTCAAATTCTGGAATTGAGATCTCCTTCCTGGATCACTTGATTCTGCTACTTCTATATTTGAACAGGACTCTCCTAGTCCTTCTCATCCTTCCAAGAATAGAAGTTTCTTCAATGAGATCTTCACCTAATCTCTTCACCTTCAAGTTTGCTTCAGGTGCTGGATTGATTCTGAAGAAAATACTCTTCCTAAATTTCTTGTAGGAAGTTTCCCAACTTATTGAATCTCCTTTCCCTACAACAAATGATTAGTACTAAAATCTGAATCTTCTTCTGAATTAGGTACTCTCTTATGGAGTCTTCTTCAGGATCAAGGCTTCTATGGCCTTTTTTAGATCAAGGCTTTTGTGGCCTTTTCTTAGATCAAGGCTTTTGTGGCCTTTTTAGGATTAAGGATTCTATGGCATTTTATTAGATCAAGGCTTTTGTGGCCTTTTTAGGATCAAGGCTTCTATGGCCTTTTTTAGGATCAAGGCTTCTATGGCATTTTCTACTGTGAAGTTGACTTTATCAATAGAGATCTTCAATCTCTAGACTTCACTATGACTCTTTCTCCTAGAGTCTCTTCTGTAGTATTCTTCTTTTACAACAACTAATCTCTGCACTATGAAGGCACTCTGACCTTCGGGCAACAAAGTTGAAATCTCCTAGATTTTTGTTGTAGGAGGTGCCCCAATCATTTGAGGGTGAGTTCCCTACAATAAAAGAAACTTCAGGCAATAGTAAACTTTTCAGATCTCTTAGATGAGCTTCACTAGTTGATTCATCAAACTAGTGGATCAAATGCTGAGTCCTTATCTTCACAAGTTTTTCTATAACTTTGTGGGAAGACTCTGAGCCAAATGAATTTCACAATTTCTCTTTTTAGTCTGTTCTACCAGATAATCTTAATGAAATTCACATGCAATGGATTCAATGGAACATCCAATTTGCAAAAATTGAAGCTATGGTGATTGGCCCTATTTTAGCAATAGCACTTTCTCAAAGCTCTCCCTACCACCTTGATTCTTCTAAATATTTTTGCAAGAGCCTATGCACTATGGCAAATCAGGTTCACAAAAAATTTAGGCTCAACAATAATGGTGGTTCTCCTCTCACTCTACAGTAGCTAGTTCTACTATGACTAGATCTACCATGGCTCTGATACCATTGTTAGATTTTGAGGTAGATTGCAATGGGATATGGCAATCACAAGATGCAAAAATATAAGAGAAAGTAAATTTATGAGATTGTAGAAATATGCTATAAATAGAAATGATGGAAATGAATACAATATTGCTATGGAGGAAATGGACACTCCATGCAAGATGCTACAAGACTATAATGTACTCCATCACTAATGGAGTCACACAGTACTACTACTACTACCTATTGACTTACTTGTCAAAATCTTACAATGAGGCCCTTTTATAATGGAAGATAGATTCCTTGGCCAACACTCTACCTAGTTGTGCAAGGGACACCTTGCACATTTACAACTTGCACATTGACACTTGTGCATTTATTACATTGCATAAAGTAACTAGATAACTTTCCCCTAAAGTAATCTAATGTCCTAAGTATGTACCTAGGAAGGTACATTTACATGATCCAAATGATGTAATAGACTCTAACTCTAACATCAATCAAACTTTGCCAAGGAGCAAGTCAACTTAAGCAATCCGAATCTCTACCAAATAAACCTTTATTAGTACCTAATAATCGATGCTCTAATATCCTAGACTAGGCTGACCACCACCATATGGTTAGCTTAGTAGGGGATACTTCCCCTAGTTATTTCCTATGAATGCTCTTGCAAGAGCAATGTGGGATTAATCATACCATAGAATTAAAAAAGAGTTTTAATCACTTATACAAGCACGTAGGCATCGATGAATAACAACTAACTACATGTCATCGATAGAACAAGGATAACAAACAACAAGTGGCAACATCGAAGTGATATTAAATCACCAAATGATAAACTTCCCATGCGTTGCTCCAACTGTAACTTAACCGACCATTGGTGGTTTGATCCTCGACCACCATCATTCGGTTGATTACCTAAGGAAGCTTGCTTCCTTTAAAGGCTATCAAGCTCCAAGTACATCCCATGTGGAATAATGCTTAGGGTGAACTTTACATCAGCTTTTTTTCTAGGGAACCGAGTGCTGACCAAAGCACCCCGACTGCTCAAGGGTCGGCTCCCCAAGGTTGAGGACCTTACAGGAGACTCCTCATGACTTCTTTAAAAATAGTCATGATATTATAGATGGATTTAATTGACAAAAATAGTGTTAGATGATTCAATAATTGGGGTTTCAATGTCTATGCTTGCATCACCTATAGGCTTATGCTAAACACACCATCACAAAGGGTTGGGAATATTTCCAAACAATGTTTTTACATATACTATAGCTATGAGGAGTTCATCTAAATCACAGACCAAGGTGGATAAATAACAAGTAGTGATAGATAATAAATGGTGCCTAAAAACTTTATCAGCAATGTTAATAATTATATATATTTATATACTAAATCCTGCAATGGTTTAAATAAAAAACAAAATAGAGTGCAGAATAATTATAGCAGAATACTTTGATTCAAAGAATTTGATTAAAAATATTTAAAATACATCTGGGTCTCCTTAGTGTGATTAATAGAGCAAATATTTGAATATGGAGACTGCTCAATATCATCTACCCAAAGTATCCAATAATTCTTAAAGATAATATTAATTTGAAGCTTGCTTAGGCCATTTACAAGTCTCTTTCCAAAGTCTAATAACATCGAAAGAACATATGCTTTAATAGGAAATAAAATGATCAAACATAGTATTAAATTGAAGTAGTAATAAATCGGTATTGCAGACATTCAAATTCCTACAACACGATTAGTTCAATTGCATCTATTTAAGGAATGAGAGCAATAATATTATGAACTATCATAATTTCATTTCACCCTCAAAAGAAGACAAAGTAAGGAAGCTCCCCGACCTGATAGCTCTTGCAAGGTTGATCTCATAGGGCTTATTCCTTCATCCTCTAATCTCCTTTTCATATTCTCATGTCTCCTAATCCCCTCATGCTTATCCCTCTTCCTTAGTTAAACATATGTATTAATAGACTTTTGACATGTTTTATTTATTCAAAAGTCAAGCTAAGGAAAGACAAAACAAAGGATCCATGAGTAGAATAAATTGACCTTATGAAGACTAAATTTCCCACATGGTTCAAATTTTATCCCTTTTCTAGAATTCAGCCCAATTTTCTACCTCTTCTAGAATTTATCTCTATTTTTCTTCCTCTTCTAGAAGTCCTATTTTCTAATTTTTTTAACTCATTTCTATCATTTTGTTACAACAAAATGATTAATTAATTATCATGTAGTTATTAAAAACAATTAGGGAAATTTAATTATCAAGCATCCTAATTTTGGTGGTTGATTTCCCTACCATCCTTGAGAGTATATATGCATGCAAATCAAAGATATGTTAGCAATACCTTGTTTAAAACATGATCAAACATATAAATTCTATATCAACGATGGAACCTGCCAAGGGAGGATTGTAACACGTATGCAACCAAGAATCACCACCATAATTATCTTACACTTTCTCCTTCCTTAGGATGATCATCATCCTCATCATAAGATTTTTCCCCACATCTGCAACAAATTCTATCGCAGTTTGCTCTTCTACCTCAACTATATTGACTCTAGCATTTTCTCCATGTATTTCGTTTTGTGCGGGATAGTGTGGACACTCAAAATCTCTGTGCCCTTCCTCACCGTATCTATAATAGGTATATTGCCTTCATGGGCCATCCCAATTTCATCCTCCACCATAGCCTCTTCCTATTTGAAATCCTCCACCTCTCTAGTGGTTACTTTGACCCTACCCAAACTCTTCTTGTTTCTTTGTATTAGAAGATTCTTCCTTTGAGGGATTAAATCCACCATACCCTTTGACTAGAGGTGATGATGGTCCTTTCCTCATTCTTCTAAAATTACTCCTCTAATGTTTCTCTTCCTCTTTTAATGCTAACTGATATGCCTTATCTACACTATGGATCTGAAGCATACTCAACTCATCTTGTATGGCATAACTTAATCCATTCACATACCTTGCAACCTTTTGTTATTCTGAATCTTCAAGATTCGCTCGAATTGATAACTTGTAGAATTCATTGGTGTAGTCCTCGATGCTTTGATCCTTTTGTCTGAGGTTTTAAAGTCTATGAAATAATGCTTGGGCATAATATTTAGGTAAGAATTTCTCCTTTAGTTTTTTTCTCTATTTTACATGAGACCCTAATATTTTCTTTTCCTTTTCTTTGCCTCTCCTTCTGTAGATGATCCCACCAAATCAACGCATGCCCTTTCAACTTCGTGCATGCAAGCTTCACTTTATTTTCCTCTAAAAGGATTTTCCACTCAAAGAACTTCTCCATGCTATTCAACTAGTCTATCAACTCCTCTGGTTTCAACCCTCCTACATATTCAGAAACATAAATCTTAATTCCATATCTATTTCCTTCCAAGGTCCTAATCATCCTATTCTCAAAATGATACTCCTTTGGCTGATCCTTTGGTTCTTCCTTTACAATGACCTTTGATCTATTGTCTCCTTTAATATTCTCATTATTAGAATCGATATCTATAAAATCTGTTAGATATCTTTCCCTTATATGGGAAATTACTCTAGTCAACTGAGCTACTTGGACTTGCAGCCCCTGCACATGCCTGTTAACCTGGGTATAACCTCCTCTTCCTCTACTCATGCTAATTTGATTTGTGTTATTCCAAATAGAAAATAAGAATAGCAGAATAAATATAATTGATAATATTACTTTCCCATCCCCAACAATATCCAACTTCCTCTGATACCAAATGGTGTAAATATAGTTGTAAGAGCTCAAAACAAATAGCTCCAATCACATGAAATTTGTAAATAAATTTAAAAAATAAGCATGAAATAATTTTATTTTCTCATTCTTGGATACACCCCTTAATAATGCAATACAAGGGGAATATATATCCCAAGAGAAACCCTAAAATGAAACCCTAAATCTTAAAGCCCTAAAGATAAGAAATTACTATTTTTGGCAAATTGTCATTTTTAGCCAAAGACCTACTATTTTTAGTAACTTGGGAGAAAAACTAAAATCAAATCCATTTTTTGGGCACTAGATGAAGGAATTAGGGCCCAATTTTTTTTTAAAAAGTCTTGAAAATGATGATCTAGTTCTCAAATATTTTACAAACTAAAAAAATTATGTAGTCTTGCACCGAGTTTCCATATTGAGTAGACATAACTTGTTCTAACCCAATAAAATTTGGATCCTCATAAAGAGGAGTGTTTTTTAGCCATTTATTAGTCTAGAAGTGGACTTAGGAGCCATTATCAATATGCCAAAATTTACCTTGTCTAAGAAATGGTTTGATAAGCTAAAGGTTATTCCAAAATTTTAACCCTCTTAAATAGTCCTCTTCCCTAATAAAGTTGGAGGCATGCCTAAGGTATTTGACCTTTAGTATATGGACCTAGTTGAGGTTTTCATTAGTTACAAGTTTCCATCCTAATTTACCCATCAGGGATTTGTTCATTCTCCCCAACTTCCTGAAGCCAAGACCTCCTACTTCCTTTCTTGTACAAACCTTATCCCATGCAACCAACACCATTATTTTTTTATTCTTTTCCCCTAGCCATATGAAATTTCTTTGAATATGCTCTATTTTATCATAGATCTTAGCTAAAATTTTGAATAAAGACATAAAATAGATTGGAATATTTTGCAATGAGGACTTTACTAGTTGGGCATTACCAGTATGGCTAAGCAAAAATCTTGTTAATTTATTAGCCATTGTATTGTTGGAATATATTACATTATCTTGTACATGCCAATGTACCACCTTGGGTACATCTTTAGATTAGGAGTTTGTCTTAGATTAATGTTTGAGTAGTTACTTCATGCAATGTAATAAATGCACAAGTGTTAGAATGTGCAATGATATAAATGTGCATGTAGTCCACATGTACATGAGTCATAGGTTAGGTAGATGAAGAGTCATGGGTATATGAAAGTCCAAGGGATATATCTCCCTATATATAGGCCTTTGATAGAGTGAAGTAAAGAAGAGAATGTAAGAGAGAAGCATATAGAATAGTAGAGCATAATTATTAGAAGAGAAGGTAGATACAATGTAGATCATGCAAGATTTTTTGGAGTGTTTAAGACCTCCATTATATTACATTGTACTATTTTCATGAGCTTTAATTAATGGCTATTTTCTAAGTTACTGTAGAAGTTTCTCATATAGTTTTTTTGCATATTATATTACCATTATCTTATAGTTAACATTGCTTGCACATTTTAGATCTTGTGGTTGTATTTCCATTAATATATATCATCAAAATCTAATACAGATTCCATAGCGTTTAGTCATCCTTCCCTTAAAAAGGGGCATCCCAATATAGGTAGATAGAAGGTCCCCAATACTACAGTCGAAGACTCTTGCTATTCTTACCTGTCTGGGACTAGGAGTGTTCAGAAAATAAATCTTAATTTTAGCAAAACTCACCTGTTGGCTGGTAGCTTGCTTGTATCTTTCCAAGATCAACTGCAACTCCCTAGGCTATGGAATGGAGGATTTTGTGGTTATGATCTTGTCATCCACAAAATATTAGTGGGAGACAAGAAACATAATAGAAGTAGATTTAATGCCATCAATTTTCCCATTTGTTGTAGTGGCTAAAATCACTCTTCCCATGGCTTCAACAAGGATAATGAAGAGGTAGGGAGACAAGGGGTCTCCTTGATTAAGTTATGTATTTTGAAAATACCCTACTATAAAACCATTTACTAAGATTGAGAATATGGATGAAGAGATACAAGTCTTGATAATATTGATCCACTCTTGATGGAAACCAAAACTGGTCATAGTTCAAATTAAGAAATCCTAGGATACCCTATCATAAGCCTTGTTCATGTCAAGTTTTAACAACATCCCACATCTTCACTCCTATCAATGAAATGAATTACCTTATGCATAGTAATAATTCCATCTAGGATTTTGTGGCCCTTTACAAAGCCCTCTTATTGGGGATGAATTATAAATGGAAGAATCATTTTAATTCTATTGGCTAAAACTTTGGACACAATCTTGTATAGGGTATTGCAAAGGCTTATAGGTTGAAAATTTGTAAAGACCTTGTACCTACCATATTTGGCATTAGATCCAAGAAGGTTAAATTAAAATCTTGGGAACCCAGGTGTTGTAGGTGAGTTGGAGAGGAGAGGACAATCCTCCAAGGGAGGTCCAGGTTCAAATCTCCACCCTACCAAAAAGCTGAATTGGGTATCCAAAATCCAATTGATAATGTTGGTGCGGGTAGGGTCGGGTGTGACTCCCGGGTGACTTTGATGGTGTAGAAACCCCTGTTCGTGGTCTCTCAGACCAAGGCGGCCCCGCAAGGGGTTTTTCACTTAAAAAAATTAAAAATTAAAATCTTGGGGTATATACTGAGTTCTTTGAAACTCCATAATAGCCTAAGTAAATTTTGCCCCAACTATATGCAAGAATCTTTGGAAGAATACAGCTGGAAAACCATCTAGGCACAAAGCTTTATCTCCATGTATGTCAAAAACTACTTTCCTAATATCTTCCTCTTTGAAGGGGTTGAGAAGGTAGTCATTTAGGTGATTTGTTACTAGGCATGCAATGTTTTACAACATGGCAATAGTTGAAGCATTATCAGTAAGAGCCTCAATACTATTAGATTGAGAAAGAAATTGATTGCCTCCTCTCTGATTTGAATGGGATATTTATTGATCAAACCATCCATCTTGACAAATGCTTTAATCTAATTATAACTTCTATTCCTTAAAGTAGAAACATGATTTTTTTTTTAAATTTCCATCACCTTCCTTTAACCAAGTTACTCTAGATTTTTGGTTCCAAAAGATCTCTTCAAAAACTAGGGTGTTATGATACTTGACTAACATATTATTTTCTTTATCTCGAATTTCACTAGTCAGGTTCACAAATTATAAGGTTAGTTCAATGTTTGATAATTGTTGCTTCAGGTCTAATTTCTTCTTAAGGAGCTAACAAAAAATATCTTTGTTCTAGGTTTTAATATTCTTAATGTATCTTAGTTTCTTAGCAACTTGGGTTAATTTGATACCTGTAAAAACCTGTTTCCACCATTCAAATATTTTGCTTTCTAATCCCTCATGAAGCAACCATATTTTCTCAAAATGAAAGGGGCTTTTGAAGATTCTCCTTTGTTCCTCCATCTCCCACACCAAAGTTCTATGATCAAAACATATTTTTTGATGGGTGATAAGGGTTGTGTCCCCAAAAAATAGAAGACTCTACTTAGATAGCAAAAACTAGTCCAACCAAATTTGAATTAATTGATCCCCCAACCGCTTATTGCTCCAGGTATACTTGGCCCTTCTTAGTTTGACATCCATAAGTTCATTTTCATTCACAAACTAGGTAAAGTCTATCATTCCTTTTGAAATAGAAGAAATGCCACCTTTTTGTTTGATGGATATAGGGGGAACTGAAGTCACCCGCTAGTACCTAGGGTAAGCCAAAAAAGGTATTTTTAAGTTGGCTTAAATCCCTCCAAAGGTGTTTCCTACCCATCACTATGTTAGGAGCATAAACATTAGTGACTATCCATTGTTGATTCACCTCCTTTACATAAAAATGGATAGCTATGAATATTTTGTTTGATACAATCAATTTTCCTTCAATCTTATTTTGATACCAAATACATAGAAGACCTCCAAAGGCCCCTACTATAGGGCATGCTACAAAATCATAACCTCTCCATATTATTTGCTTAATGCTTTTGAAATGTGGTTCATCAAGCTTTGTTTCTTATAATAGGATAACCTATGGGTTGTCCTCTTTCCTCAATGCTTATGTTACTCTATGTTTAGAGGGGGCATTGAGACTCCAATTCCAAGAGATAACCTTCATTTTTTAGGTTTATATTACTTCTTCTTCCCCCCACCTAGATCTAGAGTTGATTGGGTGCCATTAGCAATCTCTATAGCTACTTCTCTCAATCTGATCTCTTGATTAGTGGGTCTCCCATGTTTGGATTTATATCCTACATCTATTGACCTCTTTTTTTAATTCCTAGTAACTCTGCTAGGAGTAGCATATGCTTTGCCCTTCTTATTTCTAGCATCAAACAAGGTTATATCCTTATCCCACCCAAGGGGATTTTAGGGCCATTTTTTAGATTTAAGTCATAATGGATATTTGAAGCAACTAGGTCTTTATCTGATTCAATCACTTCTTTATGAATTTTGAAACATACATAAATAAGATCATCTAACTCATCCCCTAGACATGCAAAAAAATTGCTTGAGGAATACTATTATGAGGATTAAAATAGTTTGAAGTGAGAAGAATTACTTGAGTGATGTTTTCCAAGATATCTCCCTCCTCTATTGTCAGAGGCTCTAAAAATTCAATTAGGACTTCCTAGGTTTTAGTCTGGCTAAAAAATTCTCCTTCGAAGAGTCAAGCTCTTCCATATGATTATTTTTGGGTTGAAATACTCCTTTTGTTGCCACACTCAATGAAAATTACTTTAATTCTTTTTGTTAGGGTAATACTTTGTTGAGTGCCCTATATTTTTGCACAAATTGCAAAAGAGAGGCCTATTCTCATATTCAATCTCCTGTACCCAATTCCCCAAATCTAAGATAAGTTCAATAGAACTAGGAAGCTTTGACTCCAAATCAACATTCATGCACATCCTTGCATGGATTAGCCTTGACTTGGCTCTCATTGCTAGGTTGATGGTAACTAAGTCCCCTATCTCTTTTACAATACCTAGAAGAACCTCCTCATGCCAAAACTAAAAAGGTAAGCCTGGACATCTTACCAATATCAGAGCCTTATGTATGCTCAAAGTATTGGGATTAAAATTTGGTTCTAATTTATGCAAAAAGATGCCACATCGTCAAAAAAACCATGGACCCCCTAGAATATATGATCAACAATTTTTTCATAGTTAAGTTTTATCATGAAAAATCCTCAAGTTAACACAACTATCTTTGTATGCCCTTTCGGATGCCACTTGAAAATAACCATTTTTGAATGGCATCCAAATTGGGGTGAGCACCTATAAACTTCTCAACTAGATTCTAGGCACCATGAGCCATAATAAGAGCTATGATTTCGGAAATGATGCAGAGTTTTCCTTGTTTAGGGCAAAGATCAAAACAAAAATACATACCCTTAAGATTTGCTTTCATAATATTCAACCATGACTGTGCTCCCAAGTCAAAAGGTTTTTGTAGAACCCCTAGGGCTTGTTGTCCACCTAGCACCATTGAAAGACCCACCCCATGGTCCTACCCTGGGTCATATAAACCCTAGTTACCAACACCAATATCCTTCTCACCTTCCTCCATCTTGTGATTTTATCCTAACAAGGCACTTGGCCCCAATAGATTTCCTATAAATTTCTTTCAATATTTTTATAGTTTATGTCTAATAAGACTTTAGTAATATTATTTATAAGATCATTTAAAAATTATAACAAATAGGTTGAAAGGCATTCTAGATTGTGTTATCTAAAAGGAACAAGGTGGTTTTGTTCATGGTAAAAAAATTCTTTATGGTATAATCATTGCATAGGAGGCCAAACATTCTCTTCATTACATGAAAAGACTAGGTATGCTTGTAAATTTAGATATGAACAAAGCATATGACAAGGTTTCCTAGAGTTTTCTACTTGATATTCTAATTTTTTTTGTTTTAATTACAATTGGTGTGAAGGAATTAAACATTGTTATAACACTATGAAATGTTATATTTTGATCAATGGTTCTCCTGTTGGTTACTTCAAGTCATCTTGTGGACTCTACCAATGTGATCAACTATCTCCTTATCTATTTAGTATTCTTTAGGTATTATGGAGAGCTTTCTCAAAAGCAAAAATGGAAGGAAAAATCAAAGGTATTCAAGTTGCAAAAAATGGTCCCTTTGAATATCATCTCCAATTTGTTGATGATACTTTTCTTTTGGGCCATTCCTCAATCAGTGAAGCCATGGATTTGAAATCAATATTATCATTCTATGATAAGGCTACTAGAAAATTGGTAAGTACTACAAAATATAAGATTTTTTCATTAACACTACCCTAGATTTACAACAAATTAGTGTGAGTATTTTAGGGTTGAAAATTGAAAAAAATCCATCAACCTACTTGGGCATTCCTTTGTCTTATAGAAGAAACAAAAAAGAGTTTCGGGTCTCTTATTTGGATAGAATGAAAGTTTGTTTGGTAGGTTGGAAAGGTAGGTTATTAACCATGGTAAGAAGGCTATAACTCATAAAGAATACATTACAATCCATCCCTATTTATATGATGTCACTTTCAATATTTCCAATAGGCATACAAAATTGATAGAATTCAAAGATACTTTTTTTGGAAAGGATACAAGAAAAAAATTTAGGTTTTCTAATTGTAACTAGGGTAGGGTCTGGAAATAAAATAATATTGGAGGTGTAGGCTTACAAAATTATAGACTTACGAGTTTGGCATTAGGGGCAAAGCTTGGCTGGATATTATTCAAAGATCAAGGAAAGAATTGGGTAAAAATATTACTTTAGAAATATATAGGTTCTCTTGAAGTAACAAATGTTTATAGAAAAAAAGAACTTATCCAAATATCATCAACATGGAACCTGGTTTGATGCTTGGTTAAAGCCTTATCCTCTCATATTTGATTCAAAATTACAACCATTAGCTTAAGCATGCCTAGCTTATAAGGTCCAAAGGTCAAAGACTATATTAATGAGTAACAACTCCAAATCATAAATTTATATCAGTAACCTTGTTGAAGGAGAGGAACTCAAACAAATTATAGATGAACTTCAAAAGATGCTTCAAGAGTTTGAATTGCCAATTTTTATACAAAAGGATAAGTTGGTTTGGAATATATCAAAAGATGATGGATACTAGGTAAAGTTAGGATATGAGGATTTAGAGCAATCACAATTTCCTACTCCCAAATATTTTTCTTGAAAGAATTTTTGGCCACTAGAGGCTCTCCCTAAGGCCTCAACGAATCTTTGGTTAGTAGTTCAAAGTAATATTTAACAACTTGGTGGTATGATTTAAACATACATGGAAGAGTCACATGTGATAATAACACTAAAACAAAGGATCTACTTTGATCTAGGGTAAAATGGAAATATCTAAAAAATAACATTAATTTTAATGGTGCTTCTAAAGAAATCAAGGAAAAGCAAATGGAGGTGGTATTTTTTGAAATAATGAAGGCAAAATTATCATCACTTACTCAAAATGATATGGAAGTTCAACTAACAACTATGTAGAGATTAGGGCACTTCTTATAGGGATTAAAATTGCAATAGAAAAATGATGGAAATATATTTTTATTAAGGGGGATTCACAAATTATCATTAATGCTATAAAAAATAGATGTGGGGATTGGATTAAAAGTAATATTATTTCTAATGTTCACCACCTATTATTGGAGGCAATATCTTAGAAATATGAGCATATTTATAGAGAAGGAAATCAGATAGCAAATAATTTAGCTAATTAGGGTTGATCTTCATCTTGGTAAAATTTAAATTTTAGAAGGCAATTTCCCAAGTGAGTTTTTATCTCTTAATTAAAATGATGTCAAGGAGCTAATTGTGGAAATATAGTGAACACATTTACTATTTAAGTCAAAGATGAAATATAATTTAATGTGTCTAATTCCCTAGCTAAGGAGGATGACCCATGCGAAAGAAGCTCCAACCAAGAGCCAAGAGCCAAGCCCCTGGTATGTATGTATTTGTCTTGTTTACAATGAAATTTTGAACCTAGTTCCAACCTTATCACTATGAAATTAGCATAATACTGCTAGGGTTAAAGTAAGGGTTTTTTTTGGAGTTTCGATTGTGAGGAGGGTTCACACAAGGAGAATACAATGGAAGAATTCTTAGTAAGGAGGGTTCACACAAGGGACTTTATGTGGGAAGGACTCAGAGTCCCAAGGGACCTAATACATAATACTTTGCAAAAGCGGTCAAAGGTAGTAATGGAAAGAGAAATGATATAGGAGAATAGGCCTAAAAAATACTACAATTTGCGGGTAAAAGAAAGGAGACTAAAGCTGAACAAGCCAAAATAAACAGATGTTTACCTCAAATAGAAACAATCCCAATGCTAAAAATAGTAGAAGAACTCATAGTAGATGAGATTGTGTATAAATCAAGCATACCTTACTATGCAAGTTTGTGGGATTCTGACCTTCTACAAAGTTCTTGTACACTTGGGCTAGAAAGCATTGGGCACCACAAGGGGAATTGAATATCTTCACATTATCGAACAAATACTTTGTAGTTGAATTCATAATAATATATGACAAGGACAAAGCTTTTGATGGAGGTCCGTATAACATAGGTCCTGCAGGTCTATTCATGCAACCATGTCAAACCACTTTTGATCCTAGAACTGAACCCTCGATAGCTCCAATCTGGCTAAAATTATTTGCACTTCCTTTAGAATACTAGAAAGAGGAAATTTTGGAGTTGAT
Source organism: Wollemia nobilis (assembly GCA_028583015.1). Taxonomy (NCBI): domain Eukaryota; kingdom Viridiplantae; phylum Streptophyta; class Pinopsida; order Araucariales; family Araucariaceae; genus Wollemia; species Wollemia nobilis. Next base: position 7,754,644 of record JAQPPZ010000456.1, read on the forward strand.
AGGTAATCTTGGGCAAATACATAGGCAGATCAAGAGAATCAGTGGGAGGAGGATCAACAACGTATGCCAAAATTTGTGTGGAGATGGACTTGGGAAAACCATTGCTAGCAAAAATTGACCTCAAAGTTGAAAGGAATATATGGAGATAATAAATAGACTATGAATATGTGCCTTTCATATGTAGAGCATGTCATGAATACAAAAATTTGGTGAGAGACTACCCCAAACTAGCCAAAGGAGAGATAAATCTAGTGAATCCAAACCCAGAAAACCAACCTCAACAAAAATAAAATGAACAAGGATTTTAGATGGTTATGAGAAAAGGAATAAAAAATAATAACTAGGAAAGAGGAAGAAATCAGTAGAAGGGAGGAAATACAAATCAATGTCAAGAAGGAACGACTCCATCCAACAAATATGATATCCTCAGGCTAGATAATCCAATGGAAGGAGAGGAACTACCACACTCAAACCAAATAGAAAATCTAGAGAAACTGATAGTAGAAGAGGTTCATAATCCAAAATATACAGATTCAAAAAAACAACAATACCTAAAAGTAGTGAGAGGGGTAGAAAAAGGACAATCCATACAGGTACAATTTGCATCAACTAAAGAATAACAGATAGAATATAAAGAGCAACCACAACTAGATACATAAGGAGCATTAGTACTGTATAATAAAGAGCCACATACATCTAAGGAGGAAATTATGGGAATAACAAAGAAAAATAGAGAAAAGCTAACCCTTGGGATAAGCCACATGGAGAAAGGCTAAAAAATGCAAACTCTCAAGGAGTAGGTAGAAATACAAACAAAAAAAAAAATACAACAAGGAGAACAATTGAGAGAGGTAGGCATGGTTAAACCTATTGCCGACTTCTACAACACGGGTTTCCAATGATTATACACACATGAAATGTAAGGGGATTAAACAACCACCCTAGACAATTGGATTTTAAACGTATGATAGAAGATACCCACCTAGATGTGGTTTTATCACAAGAAACTAGAGCATAAATGGAAGCAATGCAGACAATATACAAGAGATGCTAGAGGAATGGAGACTATGAGGTCCAATATTCCCATGGTTTCTCTGGGGAATGGCAACTTTGTAGAATAGAGACACTTTTTAGCAGGTAGGAGAAACATTAGCTAGAGGGATCTTGATCACCAAATTGAGAGATAGAGAATCAGACTCAGACTGGATGATTATTAACTTTTATGGGATGCAGGAAGTGCAGGAACAAAAAACCCAATGGAAGTCAATCCAAGCTATTAAAGAAGCATACCCAGAAGATAGATTCCTGGTGGGTGGAGACTTCAATACCAATATGTCAGTGAATGACCAAGAGGGAGGCCTAAATAATATCAATGAGAAGGAAAAACTCTTGATTGTCCAAGCTAATAATTTAAATTTGATTGACATTCCATCTCTAGGATGTGGTACTATTTGGATCAATAAAAGGAAAGAAGACCAAGCAATAAAATCAAGATTAGATATGATATTTATAGAGGAAGAAATTCACCAGTTATGGAGCTGTAATTCATAATCATAAACTTGTTATCATTCAACCATTTCTCAGTACATATAAATATAAAAAAAAAATACCCCAGTCCAAAAAATACCCCTTCATATTTGAGAAATTTTGGCTTCTAAACTAGGAATTACCAGAGTTAGTTCAACAATGGTTGCAACAAGGGAAACCAACATTTGGGAAGGCATAACTTTAGCTACACTCCAGATTGAAAGATATCAATTAAAATTCCAAAGATTAGATTTTCATCAATAAAGAGCAGAGCTAGCTGAGAGAATGCAAGGAGTTGCAAAAAGAATTCGTTCGAAACCCATTTTAGAGGAATTACTCTCCCATGAAAAGATCTTAATGCAGGAGGAAGAGGAACTAGATAAGAAAGAAGAAACCTATTGGAAGTAGAGATCTAGAATTACTTGGCTTCAATAAGGAGATAGGAATACAAAGTTCTTTCATTAGTCAACCGCAACTAGAAAACACTATAACCAGATTGATGCTTTAACAAATATAGGACTCCTAGAAACCACCACTTCAGGTATGCAAAAAGAAGCTAATGAGTATTTCTCCACTTTGTTTATTGTAAATCCACATATGTCAAAACAATCCCAGGAGAAAATCTTGGGAAGTATCCCCAGACTAGTCTCTCAAGAGCAGAATGAGGATCTTATGAAAGATATCAAAGAATAAGAGGTGAAAGAAATAATATTCTCCATGCAATCAGGAAAGGCCCCAGGTCCTGATGGATTACCAATACAATTATACAAAGCTTTTTGGGATATTATAGGAAAATATATAACTAGAGTAATAGAAGAAAGCCAAATCCAGTGGTAGGATTCTTAAATCCCTCAACCATACTTTTTTAGATTTTAATCCAAAGTAAGGAGAGATGAAGAATCTAACCAACAACAAACTAATAACCATTTGCAATATGATCTACAAGATCATCACCAAGGTAATAGCCAATAGACTAAAAGCTATATTACCAAATATCATATCTCCTGAACAAGGGGGATTTGTGTAGGGAAGAAATATTATATGGGATTGTAATAGCACAAGAAACTATACATCAGATGGGCTAAAGAAAGAACAAAGGAATGTTCCTTAAGGTAGATCTATCTAAGGCCTATGACAGAGTGAGTTGGGAATTTATGGATCAAATTTTGCAAAGATTTAGATTCTAGAAAGAATGGATCAACTAAATACTTGAATGCATTTCCATAGTATTCTTTTTAGTGCTCATAAATGAAACCCCCTCACCACTTTTCAAGGCTAGAAAAGTAATTAGACAAGAAGATCCTCTCTCTCCATATTTATTTATTATTTTTGCAGAAGGACTTGGAAGACTCATACAAAAGAAAAAAGCAGAGAACAACATTACAAGAATTCAAATAAATAGAGATATAGCTATCACTCATCTAAAATTCATAGATGATACAGAATTATGGGGGGAAGCAACAATAAAAGAAGCAATCGATATCAGATAAATATTAGACTCCTACACTGCAGCCACTGGACAACTTCTAAATGAAGAAAAATCTAAAGTTGTATTCTTTAATGTACATAAGAGAATCAAAGATCGAATAGCAAATATTCTTAGGTTCTCAATGGCCTCATGTCCATTAGATTATTTGGGAATTCCCTTAATAAAAAAAAAACTAAAAAGAAAGATTGGAAATCCATAAAAGATAAAATTTTCTCAAAGTTGTCACACTAGTCTCATAGATGGTTAAGCTTTGGAGGTAGAGTCACACTTTTGAAGTCAATGTTACAAGCAATGTCAATTTACAAATTTTCCATTTTAGCAGCCCTAAAGAGCATACTCAAAGATTTGGAAAAACTGAAGAGAAAATTCTTATGGTCAGGAGCATAAGAAAATAAAAAAAATGCTTTGGTAAGCTGGGAGAAAGTCTATCAACCAAGGGAAGAGGGAGGTCTTGGAATCAAAGCTGCAACAACAAATAACTTGGCACTAATAGGGAAGTTATATTGGTGGTGGATCACAAACCCAGATCAGTTATGGAGTCAAGTTCTAAGCAAGCCATAGAGACCCATACTGAAAGCCCCCGTTCAAATAAAAATTGAACCTTTCAATAATAGTGGGGGTCAGATGATCATTCGAATGGCTAGCTAGCTCCTACTAATGGCACAAGTGAAAGGAGCAGGAGGGATTGGAAACCCCAAAATATTATATAAGGCAGTTCAACCATTATTATTTTTATTATTGGAGGGGTTTGCTACTTCACCGAAACCATTAGCCACACATGAAATTGCATCCCTAGCCAACAGGAAGCCCTTACTACTTATATAAAGGTTGTCTTGGGTCGGAGCGCCCCTCACTCTAACAAACCCCCCCTGCCCCTGCATTCACAAATGATTGTCAGCTATCCGATTGAATGGGGAGCATAATCCAGATTGGGAAGCCTAGCTTCAAATTCAAAACCCAGTTGGCTTCCTCATACATAACTGGAGCGGGGGGTAGGCCTAAAGTGGCGTGCGCCTATCGGGTAAGGTACAAGAGCATACGACATGATTGTTTGGAACGTATATCTACCAAACCCTACTATTCCCAATTGGTTCTATTGTTAGAGGGTGGGTGGTTAGTAGAAAGGTGATTGAAGAAGTTCTCTTCTATCAATCCCTTTATTAGGAGTTCTCTTCCAGTTGTTAATACGTTGATAATAGTGCCATCTCGGGGGATTGATCGGGAGAGCCAAAAATACATAGATAATAAGGTTGTTTGAACTGCCCAATAAGGAATAAAGTGATCCTACACACAAAATGGAGGAAGTTCCATAGTTGTCAGTTACAAGTTTGGGATCAGAGATATGGAAAACACTCAAAAGAGGGGCCTCACTGATTAAGGAAAACTTACATTGGAAAGTCGATAATGGAACAAAAATTAGTTTGTGGGATGATTCTTGGGAATTCCCCCCCATTATCAAACAATATCCTCATCTTAGTGGTATCAGAGAGATTATTCATAATCATGGCCAAAATATTATATCTTAGTATCTCATCCCCCCAAACCAATAACTAGCAGCTTCAGGAAGATGGAAAAATTTGGACCAGTGACTAGGTGAAGAATGGGAAGTCAAAAAATGTGTACTGAAAGAAATCCTAGAAAAAAGAACATGGCTATGGAAATATGGACCTAAAAAACTAGCATGGGGATATGGGAAATAAGGCACTTACATAGTGAAAGCAGGCTACCATAAGGCTCACCAAAGTAACAAGAACCAACCCCAACAAAAACATCCCTGGAAAGAAATATGGCAACCAAAAGGTTGGTCAAAGGTTAATGGTTTTATATGGCTGGTTGCTCACAAAAGCATTATAACTCAAGACAATATGAGGAGAAAGGTGTTCATTGGACCCAGTAGATGTGTAATGTGCTTCCAAGAGGTAGAAACTATAAACCACCTCCTTTTTTATTGCTCCTATGCTTACACAATATGGAATTGGTGGTACTCCATATTTAGCCAAATAGAATGGTATCCTCCTAATGGTAGTAATTTTTGGAACTATTGGTCACATAACACCTTCAAATCCAAAATACTAAGCACAAATTGGAATTTAGGGATTGGCTTCATCTGCTAGCAAATATGGTTGGAAAGGAACAACAAAATTTTTAAAGAGGAATTTAGTTCAGAAGAGAGGACCTGGGGGATTATATTAAGGAAGTTATTAGAAATAGTGCATACCAAAGTACAGGAATAATATTCAATGATAAAGGTAGAACAAGACATTTGGGAACAACTATGGAATCAAATAACATGGTAAAGTTTAAAGAATAGGGGATTCAGAGATCCTGGGCAGATAAAAGAAAATAGAAAAACTGCATTTTGAGCCTTGCCAAGAAAGGCAAGATATCAAAATGGATTTGTATAAGTTGATCAGTTTTTTGAATAAATTTTTTACCTTTTACTCAAAAAAAAATTGTGGAAACATATCACTTTGAGGAAGTTGAAGAATATATTTGATAGAAAAAGAAATGAAAAATATTTGTGATAAAAGGCATGTTGGATATGGTTTAATTGATTTAATATAAACATAATATTTTGATATTTTGATGGGAGTGGCCCCCAATAGAAGCCGCATACAACTTATTAAAAAATAAATATAATATGTTATCATGCTTGTTCCTTTAAAAGTAAAAAAGTTTATGTGAACATCAAAGTTAGTAATATTTTTTCCTAAAGAATTGATGTTTTCAAATTTTAGAAGGCAATTGGCCAAGTGAGATTTTATCTCTTCAAGGAGATAATTTGGAAATATAACACTCCGAGGAAGTTGAAGAATATATTTTCTAATATATATATATATATATATATATATATATATATATATATATTTGATAAAAAGGCATGTTAGATATGGTTGAATTTTTTTGCTTTAGAAAAAGGGGTTGTTCTTGAGTCCTTCTGTCATACCCCACCTTGGCAAGATTTTTTCCTAATAGACTATGTATTGATAAATGACTAATAGATGTCTAGTTTAAATGCTTTGAATGATTATGCATTGTTTATAATGGTTTATATTTAAAGGATATGGTATTGCTAATGTATTATTGATGTGCAACACCAGGTACATCCGTGGGTGGAAGAAGTAGAATCGACCACCAAGGATAGAGTACTTGAAAAGGGAAGTGATGATTTATACAACTCAGGGTAACATGAATGACTACCCTCATATACACATTCATTCTTGCTTTTAGGGGTGATCATCGACAATTCGATCACCTAGAGCCAAAGTTGGTAGCCTAGAAGCTATCATAAATCCTCGACTAGGATAGGTGACTAGATTAACGATAAATCATCCACCTTGTTTTACTGCACCCGATTGTTTGATTTGTTTAAACATGTTTGTTGTATGCTAAAAGATTGGTTAAGAAACACTTTCAGAAAAGAACTAATGGATATAGAGGATCCATTATCCTAAGTCCGCTTAAAATACCATGCTAATGTTTGATATAAGCATGAGTATTTTATTTAAATAATAATTTTTTTTAGAACAAATAAGTATTTTATTTAAATAATAAATGGTTTTTATTTAAATAGAAAAGAAAAAAAAAATATTTATGTTTTTAAATCATAAATAATTTTTTTAAAAGAAGTATTTTATTTAAAAGATAATTGGTTTTTATTTAAATAGAAAAGAAAAAAAAGAATATATATGTTTTTAAATAATAAGTTATTTTTATTTAAAGGAAGTATTTTATTTAAATAATAATTTATTTTTATTTAAAAAGGAGAATATTTATTTGTTCAATTAATAAATGACTTTTATTTTCATAAAAGAAATATTTATTTCTTTGAATATTCTTTTGTTATAAAAGGCATGTTCTATATTAAAGAATTTTAAATCATTAGAAATGAAATAATTATTTTAAATTAAAACTTGATATTTGGGGGGAGGAGAAATAGTTTTAAATTCAAATATCTTTGGGTTGTCACAAGGAGATAAGAATACCTTAAAAGCGGACGAATGGCATTGATGAGAAGAAAGACTTTTGGGTAAGGGTGGATGGATCCTCCTGGTAAAAAAGATTGAGAAGGAAGTAAGTGTGGGGATCATCTTTGTTCGAAAGGAGGATGTAAAGAAAAATCAAGAGTAAGAACTTGATACAGGCAAGAAGAATTTAAAGAAGGAATCCAACAAGGAGAAACAAGTTGGATGGTTTACTTTTGCATTTAATAGTGTTAAGTGGTTTTTTTAAATTATCCCCTTTTAATTCCTTGTTTAAGACATCCTCTGTGAGTGTCCAACTTAGAATCGGTTAAACCCCTATGTTAGGTGTTTAGGTACTCTTGTGGCTTGATACAACCAACGATCGCCATGCTATTCATTGAGTGTCCCAATGAGGAGGATGGTGAAACTATGTGTGATCTAGCTAAAAAAATTTATTCTATTAGCCTGGATGTTGTTCAATGGTAAGCTTTACCTCGACAACATGTTGTTGCTTGAGTCTAACCAGTCTAAACCCATCCAAAAACTCATTTTAGATCCTTTACAACTTCCTCAATTGTCCGTCATCATCTATAACTCTATTTTTTAGTTTTGTCATGACGGTTGCAAGCCTGTGTTGTTTGGAATTGGAGTTGCAGGTTTCCGCCTCTATTGTAGTTTGGTTTTTAAGGTTAAAAATATTAGAAACATGTTAATTCACTGCTCAAACGTCACTCTCGATGCCATGACATGGTGAATCCCTACTCATGGGAGCATGGGAATGGAAGGTTGTTTTGGCCTTTTGAGATCTTTATCCCACATCTAGGCTATGGGGATGTCCACATCCCTTTATCAAGATTGGCATCCCCTATGTTTGTTGACCACCACTCAATGGTCAAGAAGGCCATCGAGCGATGGCCAACCTGCATGATTTTTAGGCACGTTGTTTCAAACATATTGTAATCCCTGGTACTTAACCTTAGCACTGCTTAACACCTTCAATGTGCTAGTCACCCTATATTTCCACATGGAAGTGATGCTTGTTTGGTATTTGCCTATGATCATCATTTAGACTATGTCATTTATTCAGGGTCATCACAAGAGTAAAACCTTTTTTATGTTGAGGAGAGGATTAGTCCCACATACTTCACGTAGGGTCATGTTTGGAATTTAAATTGGGAAAGTGTCCCCCTTGTAGTTACTTGTCCACTAAGCGGTGGTCATGGAGGCCATTGGTTGACGCCGATAGTTGTCGTGGTCAGATGTTATCTGTGCTTTGTCATCTGCTTGGTCTTGTTGGCTACCACATGGTTGATGTGGTCTATCTATGTTGTTAAAAGTTGACTATTTAGGCTAAATTAATCCCTCTTTTTTACCTAACTAAATTTGAAAATCGGACTTGGTGATTAAGAAAGACCTTAAAGTCTTTTAAATGACCTTACTTTAATTTAAGATAGGGTTTATTTATTAAAGAAATAATTTAATTAAAATATTTATTAAATAAAGGAAAAATTTTAGTGTTTTTGTAAATAAATTAATCTGATTTTGATTTTTTAAAAACAAAAAAAGAAGAAAAAAGTGTGGGATATGGGGTCCTAATTAGTTAAAGAAATGATATGTTTAAGTTTTTAATTAGTTAAGGTAATGGGACCTTAATTAGTTAAATAAAGGATATGTTTAAGTATTTAATTAGTTAAGGTAATGGGACCTTAATTAGTTAAAGAAAGTGTTGGCAATTTTGGGTACCTTGGGTACATTGCCTTTGCTCATGTGTAGATGTTGTCATTGATGTCAAGAAGGTCTTGAAGCAATTTGGTTTGATGTCAAAGAATGTGTCTTGATGAAGGTTTCAAGCATTGACGAGTGAGTTTCCAAGAAGATCAGGGTAGCCCAGTTGCAAAAGATCAAGAAAAAGACAAGTAAGAAAAAGTATGCAGGCGGTTGGAAAAACTATCGTGATTTCGCGACATGTTTCAGGAGAGAGAAAGTGCTGGCAAAACTGTCGTGATTTCGTGACATGTTTGAGGAGAGAGAAATTTTGGGCAAAAGTGTCACGATTTCGTGACATGTTGGTAGGCAGAGACGAAGCAGGCAAAACTGTCGCGATTTCGCGACATGTTGGTAGAGAAGAAGAGCAAGATGAAAAGTGTCACGATTTTGTGACATGTTGCTTTTTCGCGACTCAGACAGTGCAGGAAGGCAGAGAAAGAAAAGTGTCACGATTTCGTGACATTCTGCAAAGGAGGCTGTATGGACGAAAAATGTCACGATTTCGCGACATGTTGCAGAAGAGAGAGTCAGCAGTGTGAGCTGTCGCGATTTCGTGACAAGATCGAAGAGAGAGAAAGTTATTCAGGAACTATCATGATTTCACGACATGATGCAAAGTTCCAAGTGAGGACTGTCGCATTTTCACAACATGCTACAGAGGTCAAGCTGAGGACTGTCACGATTTCGTGGCATACTAAAAAGCTCGAAGTGAGAACTGTCGCGATTTCATGACATGCAGCAAAGGGAAGAGCCTGAAAGGAGAAGCGTCGCTATTTCATGACAGGTAGTGGAGAAAGCGTACAAAATCCAAAAGTGTCATGATTTTGTGACAGGTAGTGGAGAAAGCATACAAAAGCCAAAAGTGTCACGATTTTGTGACAGGTTGCAGGAAAAGCTTTCGAAAGCTGAAAGCATCACGATTTCACGACAGGATGAAAGAAAAATGTACGGATGCAAAAAGTGTCGTGATTTCATGATAGGCAAAAGTGAAGAAGCCAACAGGATGAAGATGTCACAATTTTGCAACATGTCACAGTTTCATGACCAGAAGGCAAGTGCAGACTCCAGCGTAGGAAGATGTCGCGATTTCGCGACATGTCACAGTTTTGCGACTCTAAGAGGAGAGAGACTGTACAGCGTCAGTAATTTCATGATTTCACGACAAAAGCTGAAAGGAAGGCCATGAAGACTAAAGTGTCACGATTTCATGACAGAAGTGAGATGACATCAGCAAGAGGCAAAGGTGTCACGATTTCGTGATAGAAGCACAAAGGAAGTCGACAAAGGCCAAGGTGTCGTGATTTCATGACAACAAGCTATAGAAGGTGTATGGCTATAAAAGTGTCGCAATATCACGACATGTTATAGTTTCATGAGAAAAACTACAAAACAGCAGAGGTGGTTGAAGCCGACAGAGTTAACCTTGAGCTGATGAAATGTAGGGTTGTGCAGCCAACGTTGTTTTAGGGATATATAGCCGACTAAGATCAAGAATCTAATCTTGAGATTGTCAGTATAAAAGGAGGGCTATTCGGAGAGTTTGATCATCGAATGTGTGTATAAAACTTGTGCAAGCGAAGTCCACGATGCGCAAAGACCGAGTTGAGTCGATTCAAGTGAGGTGTGCGAGATGCAGCCATAACAGCGCAGATAGCACATAAGTGGCGAGTTAATGCATAGAATGAGGAGTTTGATCACAGAGTATTGAAGTGCTACTGTATTTGCAAAGATAGTGCAAAGGTTGGAATTCGATCAAGGGCGGCTGTGATTACGGCTGTGTTTGCACAAATAGATTTGTGTTTCATATTCTTAAGAAAAACATATTACATCTATCTTATTCTTTTGAGATTTGAGATTGAGATTGGGAATTAAGTATAGAACATATTGAGTCTCTAACAATTCTCTTTGTGAGTTCATGCTAAGCAAGTTTTCTTTGTAAGCTTGCTGAGGTTTTGGATAGCATTGAGCAAGCTTTTTGTTGAAGCTTGTGGAGCAGCTTGGGCAGGTTCTAAGTGAGAACTTGCAAAGCAGATCTAAAACAAGTCTTGAAGACTTGGGTGAAGATCAAGCCAACATTAATGCAAGCTGGTGAACCATTTCTATGAACCAGATTTGAGGACCATTTGAGGACAGAGATTGATGCAGAGTTGAGAACAGATTTGTGCCAGACCGAAGGACTGTGTTTGGTGTAGACCTGAGAAAGAGGAAGAGGACATTTGTGCCAGACCGAAGGACTGTGTTTTGGTGCAAATTTGAGGACCAACGTTGAGGTGATAGAGTGAGGACAGTGGTCTCCAGCCAGAGCAGGGAAGACAGGTGTCTTCTGTGGATAGAGTTCCACTTGCTAAGGGCTGAAGAGGCAGAGGTCTTCTAGAGGATCACCAGCTAGAGCAGAGTTAAGGGGAATGTATCTCCTTTGAGCAGAGGCTCATAAACTTTGTAATTGGGAAGGTTTACCAGAGAACTGTGATATAACTTTTAGAGAAAAGTTTTATCCGTGGAGTAGCCCACTTTGGGTGAACCACGTAAATTGTTGTGTCACTTTGTGGATGGTGTGTTGTGCATTGCTTTGATTACTGCTATTATTACTGCTATCTTTATACTGCATAATTTTGGATTGAAAGCTATTTTGAAAGAAAAATAGAAAAGTGGTCTTATACTGTTCACCCCCCTCTTAGTATAAGATTGTGTTCTTCAATTGGTATCAAAGCAGGTTCCTTCGAAAAGGTTTAACAGCCGGAAGGAAGAACTGGTTAAGAACATAATGGATTTTTCAGGTGGCAATGCAGCACCTATTCTTGATGGATCATATTTCGGTCTGTGGAGTGCAAGAATGAGAGTTTATCTAATGGCACTTGGTAATGAGGTATGGGAAGTGATTGAAGACGAATACACTATTATTGAACATGGTCCTTATACCAAAGAAGACAGGCTCATGCTTCACAACAATTCAAAAGCCATGAATGCAATCCTGAGAGGCTTACAGAAAGTAGATCTCACCAAAGTTATTCACTGTAAGACAGCTAGTGAAATGTGGAAACAATTGCAAGTGGTTCATACAGGTGATGCAAATGTCCGAAAGGCAAAATTGAGACATTTTAAAGGTATGTTTGAACAAGTCAAAATGAATGATGATGAAAATATTAGTGACTACATGCTTTGTATGGATGAGGTTGTTAACTCCATGAAAGACCTAGGTCTTGAGGTTGCTGAAAATGATGTGTGTGATAAGATTTTAAGATCTCTTCCTAATAGATTTAGTGAAAAGATTTCTACTATTGAGGAAGCTAAAGATTTAGATAAATTGAAAAAGGATGAGCTCCATAGTATTCTTGCAACATTTGAGCTGAGAACTCAAGTGAAAGTTGATGTCAAGAAAGAGGCAGATTTCAAAGCTACCAAGAAATCAAATGGCAAACAGATTCAAGAGAGTGATGAGTCTTCTAGTGATGAAGAGGCATATTACAACAAGAAAGGCAAGTTCTCTAGAAAACACAAAAGCAAGAAAAACATAAGATGTTTCAACCTGTGGAAAGTTTGGTCATTATGCTACTGACTGTACTGTTTCCAAGAATGAAAGTGATGAAGATATACAGGATGTTAAGAGCAAGGATTCTGAAAAGCACATGTATTATAGAAAGAACAAAGATGAGCATAGCAATCAAGGAAAGAGGCATTCACACAAGAATAAGAAGAGCTTCTACCTAGACAAAGCAAGTAAGTGTTCTAGCAGTGATAGTGAAAGTTCTTCTAGTGATGATGAAAATGAGATGTTGTTCATTTCAGAAAAAGAGGAAGAACCAAAACATAAATTCATTGTCATGAAATGTTTTAGATGTGAAAATTTTGGGCACCTTGAGGATGATTGCACAAATAATGAATTGGTTGCTAGTATGTATGAGGATGCTTCAGAAAATGATAAGGAAGATGCTTGTATGGTTTTTTAAAAGGGTAGCACCTCTAGTGATAAGAAATCTGAAAAAGGCCTTGATGATTCAAAATGCAATAAAATAGAGGATCTTGAATGTGAACTTACTAATGCTCTTAGTGTTTTGAAAAAGAAAAGAAAGAAGAATGCTAGACTCAAGGATAAATTAGATGAATGTTGTATGGAGAGAGATGAACTCATAGAAAGTCTTGACATCTCTATGGCTAAGACACAAGAACTCAAGAATGAGTTAGAATCTAAGATGCTTGAGTATAGTGAATTAGAACAAAAAATGGCTGCCTTGAAATAGGAAAATAAAGAATACAAGGATAAACTGTACAGGTTTCAAGAAAGCTCCAAAAATGTTAAATCTCTTATCAAAGGACAAAGAAAGACAACATATAAAATAGGTCTTGGTTTTGTCAAACCACACAAGGAACAGGTTGGGCAATCCAGTAAAATATTTCAAAAAGAAGAGAGTTTTGATGAAGAGAGTATCTCAGAGAAAGAGTCTATGAGTGATAATGCGCAGAAACAGAAAATAGAATTCTGAATGCGAATAAGAAGTTTTCGGGACCCAAAAGGTCGATTAAAAGAATATTTTATGGTAGATGTTTTGCATGTCACAGGTTTGGTCACACGGCTTCACAGTGCATAGATCAAATAAAAATGGTAAACAACAATTTTAGAAGTTTTAGTTTCTTTCAAGGATATTGCTACTCTTGTCAACAGTTTGGGCACAAGGCAATTTTTTGCAAGGCAAATAACAAGAACTGGGTTAGTCAGAATAGGCGGATTCAAAGAACAGCTATGCCCAAAAGAAATAATACTATTACTTGCTATAAGTGCAAAAATGCAGGTCACACAGCCACACAGTGCAGAGCTGATCTTCCAAGGTACAGGAATAGGAACAGTGGTATAAACAGGTCCAAGGATCAAGGTATGGACAAGAAAAGTGACAAGAACAAAAACACTGACAAAGAGTTCAAAAGAAGGCCCGACAAAGAAATTGAAGACACTGATGATGATGAGTGCCTAATGGGAGTTTCACTCCCACCCTTGTTTTAAATCACCTCATCAGGAGGTGGGGGAGGGACTAAGCTAAGAAGCTCATTCTTAGTCCCAAGCCCCAAAGGTGACCCTTTGCAATTGATGACAAAGGGGGAGAGATATGAGTAAGGAGGAGAGCTTCAAGTGAAGAGGAAAGCTTCAAGTCAGGGGGAGAAAAACTTCAAAGGTATATTCTCAGTTGAGAGCACAGTTGGTTTTAGTTTTGGCTCTTGAGTAGTGTTTTTCAGTTAAGGGTTGCCATCAATGACAAAGGGGGAGATTGTTGGCAATTTTGGGTACCTTGGGTACATTGCCTTTGCTCATGTGTAGATGTTGTCATTGATGTCAAGAAGGTCTTGAAACAATTTGGTTTGATGTCAAAGAATGTGTCTTGATGAAGGTTTCAGCATGGACAGTGAGTTTCCAAGAAGATCAGGGTAGCCCAGTTGCAAAAGATCAAGAAAAAGACAAGGAAGAAAAAGTATGCAGGCGGCTGGAAAAACTATCGTGATTTCATGACATGTTTTAGGAGAGAGAAAGTGTTGGCGAAACTATCATGATTTCGTGACATGTTTGAGGAGAGAGAAAGTTCGGGCAAAAGTGTCATGATTTCGTGACATGCTGGTAGGCAGAGACGAAGCAGGAAAAACTGTTGCGATTTTGTGACATGTTGGCAGAGAAGAAGAGCAAGATGAAAAGTGTCGCGATTTCACGACATGTCACTTTTTTGTGACTCAGACAGTGTAGGAAGGTAGAGAAATAAAAGTGTCATGATTTCATGAAATTTTGCAAAGGAGGCTGTACGGACAAAAAATGTTGCGATTTCGTGACATGTTGCAGAAGAGAGAGTCCGCAGTGTCAGCTGTCGTGATTTCGCGACAAGATCGAAGAGAGAGAAAGTTATTCAGGAACTGTCATGATTTTGTGACATGATGCAAAGTTCCAAGTGAGGACTGTCACATTTTCGTGACATGCTGCAGAGGTCAAGTTGAGGACTGTCGCGATTTCATGGCATACTAAAAAGCTCGAAGTGAGAATTGTCACGATTTTATGACATGCAGCAAAGGGAAGAGCCTGAAAGGAGAAGCATCATGATTTCATGATAGGTAGTGGAGAAAGCGTATGGAAGCTAGAAGTGTCACAATTTCATGACAGGCAGTGGAGAAAGCGTACAAAAGCCAGAAGTGTCGTGATTTTGTAACAGGTTGTAGGAAAAGCTTTCGAAAGCTGAAAGCCTCACGATTTCGCGATAGGATGAAAGAAAAATGTACGGATGTAGAAAGTGTTGTAATTTTGCAATAGGCAGAAGTGAAGAAGCCAGCAGGATGAAGATGTCACGATTTTGTGACATGTCGCAGTTTCACGACCAGAAGGCAAGTGCAGACTCTAGCACAGGAAGATGTCACGATTTCGCGACATGTCACAGTTTCGCGACTCTAAGAGGAGAGAGACTGTATGACGTCAGTATTGTCGTGATTTCACAACAAAAGCTGAAAGGAAAGCCATGAAGACTAAAGTGTTGCAAATTCATGAAAAAAGTGAGATGACATCAGCAAGAGGCAAAGGTGTCACGATTTCGCTATAGAAGCACAAAGGAAGTCGACAAAGGCCAAGGTGTCACGATTTTGTGACAGCAGGCTATAGAAGGTGTACGGCTGTAAAAGTGTCACGAGGCTATAGAAGGTGTACGGCTATAAAAGTGTCACGATATCGCGACATGTAGTTTCATGAGAAAAGCTACAAAACAATAGAGGCGGTTGAAGCCGACAGAGTTAACCTTGAGCCGACAAAGTGTAGGGTTATGCAGCCGACATTGTTTTAGGGATATACAACTGACTAAGATCAAGAATCTAATCTTGAGATATTCAGTATAAAAGGAGGGCTGTTCGAAGAGTTTGATCATCAAGTGTGTGTATCGAACTTGTGCAAGTGAAGTCCACAGTACGCAAAGACCCAGTTGAGTCGATTCAAGTGAGGTGTGCGAGATGCAACCATAATAGCGCAGATAGCGCAGAAGTGGCGAGTTGATGTGCAGAATGAGGAGTTCGATCATAGAGTATTGAAGTGCTGCTATATTTGTGAAGACAGTGCAAATGTTAGAATTCGATCAAGGGCGGCTGTGATTGCGGCTGTGTTTGCACAGACAGATTTGTGTTTCATATTATTAAGAAAAGCATATTACATCTATCTTATTATTTTGAGATTTGAGATTGAGATTGGGAATTAAGTATAGAACATATTGAGTCTCTAACAATTCTCTTTGTGAGTTCATGCTAAGCAAGTTTTCTTTGTAAGCTTACTAAGGTTTTGGACAGCATTGAGCAAGCTTTTTGTTGAAGCTTGTGGAGCAGCTTGGGCAGGTTCTAAGTGAGAACTTGCAAAGCAGATCTGAAACAAGTCTTGAAGACTTGGGTGAAGATCAAGCCAACATTAATGCAAGCTGGTGAACCATTTCTGTGAACCAGATTTGAGGAACATTTGAGGACAAAGATTGTTGCAGAGTTGAGAACAGATTTGTGCCAGACCGAAGGACTGTGTTTGGTGTAGAACTGAGAAAGAGGAAGAGGACATTTATGCCAGACTGAAGGACTGTGTTGTGGTGCAAATTTAAGGACCAGCATTGAGGTGATAGAGTGAGGACAGTGGTCTCCAGCCAGAGCAGGGAAGACAGGTGTCTTCTGTGGATAGAGTTCCACTTGCTAAGGGCTGAAGAGGCAGAGGTCTTCTAGAGGATCACCAGCCAGAGCAGAGTTAAGGGGAAGGTATCTCCTTTGAGTAGAGGCTCATAAACTTTGTAATTGGGAAGGTTTCCCAGAGAACTGTGATATAACTTTTAGAGAAAAGTTTTATCTGTGGAGTAGACCACTTTGGGTGAACCACGTAAATTGTTGTGTCACTTTGTGGATGGTGTGTTGTGCATTGCTTTGATTACTGTTGTTATTACTACTATCTTTATACTGCATAATTTTGGATTGAAAGCTATTTTGAAAGAAAAATAGAAAAGTGGTCTTATACTATTCACCCCCCCTCTTAGTATAAGCTTGTGTTATTCAGAAAGGATATGTTTAAGTATTTAATTAGTAAAGGTAATGAGACCTTAATTAATTAAATAAAGGATATGTTTAAGTATTAAATTAGTTAAGGTAATGAGACCTTAATTAGTTAAAGAAAGGGGAAACATTGGAATTCACTAAGGGTTTCATTGTTATTGCAAGGGGTGTGAGATGGAGGGTAGCTTTGGTGGTGGAGAGGAACAAAGTTTTGGAGGCATCAACTCAACAGACATACCAGATCCAAGTCTACAACAACCTTCTCCAGTTGGGCATGGTGACAAAGAAAGGAATGGAGAAGCGAGAAGAAGCTTCCAACACCAAATTTTTGATCCAGGGGCAAAATCATGACTTAATGCAGTTAAAGGAAATCAAAGGAAGCAAATAAAGAGTTTTAACTTGTCAATGGAGGAAGGAAAGCTGGTAATACCAGATGAACTAGTAGAAATGGGTGTTGCGCAAGGGGATCTTTGTTTAGTGGGGAAATTTTTGGGTGTGAGACCAGATCTGGATATGATTAAAAAATGGGCCAATGAAAAGTGGAAGCCCTTAGGGCATATGGAAATTGCAGCCCTACCCAATAATTTTTTCTTGGTAAGATTGAACTGTGTAGAGGATATTGATCGAATCTTGCAAAGAGGACCTTGGTTTTTTGGGAGGAGGGGTTTGTTTTTGAAGTGTTGGACTCCGGAATTCGATCCTTATAGTCAACCCATTTTGCAAGCACCGATTTGGGTCAGGTTACCAGGACTACCATTACAATTTTGGCATGAGGAGGTTTTTGAAGGAATTGCAAGAGATTTTGACCAGCTCATTATTGTAGATCCGACAACAATGGAAAGATCAAGGTTGATTTATGCTAGATTTTGTGTTAATACTAATTTGGAAATGGATATTCCAAACTCGTGTGAGCTTATCTCAAAATTTGGCAAATGGTTGCAAACAATAGAATATGAAAATGTGCCAACCAAGTGTAACATCTATAAAAAATTTGGATATCTTGGAAGATTCTACCCTAATCAACTTGGGAGAAAGCATTATCAAAATATTTGGCAAAAGAAACAAAGTAAGGAGGAAAGGAATGATGGATATTATGATGCAAATGAACAAAGGACTGTTGATCTGAAGGAGATTCAAAGAAAATATGCTTTGGAAAATACCACATATGAAGAAGGTGAGATTGTTGAAGACCTGGACAAAGTAAGTCAACTTGCTTCTGATTTCAGTAATACTAGGAATGAAATTTTAACTAAGAATTCTTTTGAGTCTTTGGAAATTTTAAATGTTGAGGAAGATAATTCAAAAAAGGTGGGAAAGGGGTAAATGAAAATAATGAATCTATTGAAAAAGAACCAGATATACCCGATGAAATGGAAGGAAAAAAGAATTTGGAACCAGATAATATGAGAATTGGCCAAAAGAATACTTCAATAAAAGGAAGTAAAAGCCCTACTCCAAAATAAATAGGAATAGCAAAAAGGGTGGGATTGATGTTGGAGTGGAGTCAAAGCTAGGAAGACCTTCAAAGTAAAAAATAATGCAGAGAGAAACATCAATTGATGTGGCTAATGGAACCCAAACAATTCTTAATCTAAGCGGGAAAAGACAACCTGCTAGATCTAAGAAATGAAGGTTATTTCTTGGAATGTGAGGGGTCTCAATGCCCCTTCAAAACATCGGTTGGTGTTTTCATTGAGAAAAGAGACAAAACCATGCATTTTAGCTCTACAGGAAACTAAGATCTCAGAACATAATTGTGAAAGTATAAAGCAAAGGATTTGGAAAGAAGTAAAATTTGTAGCCAGTCATGCTAAAGGGGCTTCAGGGGGTCTAATGTGTTTATGGGATCCAAATAAGGTGGAAGGAACAATGATAAAAATAGCAGAAAGATTTATCTCATTTTTTTTCTATTTTATTGATACGAAACAGAGTTGGATCTTAACTACAATTTATGCACCAAATACAGTTGTAGGAAGAAGACAATTATGGCAAGAGTTAACTTATGTCAGGAAATCTTTTGAAAATACTCCTTGGGTTTTAGCTGGGGACTTTAATTCTCCACTTTTTTCCTTTTGACAAAATGGGAGGTAATTCTTCAATTTTTGATGGCATGATAGATTTTGAAACATTTGTGAATATCAATGAATTGATGGATGTGGAATTAAGAGGTATCAGATTTACATGGAGTAATAGAAGAATTGGTGATCAACTTATCCAAATAAGGTTGGATCATTTT
Organism: Wollemia nobilis; assembly: GCA_028583015.1. Taxonomy (NCBI): domain Eukaryota; kingdom Viridiplantae; phylum Streptophyta; class Pinopsida; order Araucariales; family Araucariaceae; genus Wollemia; species Wollemia nobilis. Next base: position 7,773,656 of record JAQPPZ010000456.1, read on the forward strand.
TTGATTTCAAAGGAAGGGTTCCTTACATTTGGGGATTCTATACTTTCAGCTCTACCAAAGATTGGATCTGATCATAATCCTTTAGTTTGGGAAATAGAAATAGGAACAAGGATTTTTAAAAGTCCATTTAGGTTTGAATTGATGTGGTTGAGACATGATGATCTGGAAAAGAGAATTGAAGAATGGTGGAAAAAAGACTTTTCGGGGCCCCTAATCTCATAGATTGCAAAGAAACTAAGGTACATAAAATAGAACCTCAAAATCTGGAATAGGAATATTTTTGGAAATCTATTTGTTAAGAAGAATGAATTAAAATAATAGTTGATGGATATTGATGTATCTCTTAACAATGGGAATCTATTGGCTGATATTCGAGAAAAAGAAAAATAATTGCTATCAGATTATCATAACATACTAGCTAGTGAGGAGGTTTTTTGGAAACAGAAATCTAGAGTTCTATGGCTTAAAGAAGGTGATCGAAACACAAAGTTTTTTCATATTTCAGCTCTTAAGCATAGAAGTTGTAATAATATTAAGGAAATTATTAGAGATGATGATAGAGTTATTGATAATATCCTTGAAGTTAGAGATGAGGCAGTTAAATTCTTCATAGATCTGATTGGAAGAGAGGAGATGATAGATGAAGAAGCAATGAATTTACTACTCCAAAATATTCCTTCTCTTGTTACAGGTGAGCACAATGATTACTTGATTAGTCCATTCAAAGAAGAGGAGATTAAAACAATGGTGTTTGATATGTGTGGGGAGAAGGCTCTAGGTCCAGATGGTTTTCAGGCTACATTTTTTCAGAGATTTTGGAGGATTGTTGGGTCTGATGTAATAAGAGCAGTTATGGAGGTTCAAAAATCCAATTTTATACCAAGGGATGTCAACTCTACTTTTCTTGTTCTAATTCCAAAAATTGTAGGTGCTAAAGCTTTCAAAGACTATAGACCAATAAGCCTTTGTAATACATTATACAAGATTATTACAAAAGTAATTGCTAATAGACTCAAGTATGTGCTGCCCTTTATAATTGATATGCAACAAGGGGGTTTTGTGATGGGTAGACAGATCTTGGATGGTATTATAACCATTCATGAAGTCATTCATTCTATTGAAAGGAGTAAAGAAGTAGGGATGTTGTTGAAGCTGGATATAAATAAAGCATATGATAGAGTGTCATGGGTTTTTTAGTCAAAGTTTTGGAAAAATTTGGTTTTCATGCTGATTGGATTATTTTAATCAAGGAGTGTATCACAACAACAATGTTCTTAGTAATGATTAATGGGGTTGCAGTTGGTTATTTTAAGAGTATGAGGGGGTTGAGACAAGGAGACCCACTATCTCCTTATTTGTTTATAATTATGGTTGAAGCCTTGGGAAGAGCAATTTCAGTTGCTACTAGAGAAGGTAAATTGGATGGAATTAAGCCAACTTCAACTTTAAATCTGATTTCACATCAACAGTTCATAGATGATACGATTATTGTCACAAAATCCTCCATTCCCCAAGCAAAGGTAATAAGGAACATATTGGGTATTTATGAGAATGTTGTTGGACAAAGGGTGAATTTTCTCAAAAGTAAGGTTTTCTTTATCAATACTCCCATTTTAAGATAGAACAGTATTGCAAGGATCTTTGGTTGTGAGATTGGGAATTTTCCTGCTACCTACCTGGGAATGCCTCTTTTTAGTGGAAGAATGAAAGAGGAAATGTGGAATCCAGTAGTTGAAATATTTGCTAAAAAACTTACAGGTTGGAAGGGTACACTTCTTAGCCAGGCAGGTAAGGCTCAATTGGTCAAATCTACTCTCCAAAGCATTCCGATATACTTTATGTCCCTTTTTAAAATGCCTAGGAAAATTTGGGAAATAATTGAACAAATTCAAAGGAACTTCCTATGGACTGGAATGGAGGAGAAGAAAATAATAGCTCTTGTTGCTTGGGATAAGGTTTGTTCTAGAAAGGAGGTGGGAGGCCTAGGTTTTAGGAAATTAAAACAAATGAACAAAGCTCTCATGGGAAAGCAGGGGTGGAAAATAGTTATAGATGAAAAAGTAGGATGGATTCAGATCTTGAAAGCAAAGTATATGAGAAATGAAAATAAATTTTTGGTAGAAGAGAATGTAATAAAAGGATCTTTCTTCTGGAATAATCTTCAAAAAACTAAACCTCTTCTTCAAGAGGGGTTAAGATGGCAGATTGGAAATGGAAGAAAAGTAAACTTTTGGAGAGATAGATGGATCAAAAATATCCCTTTGTGTGAAGACCCTGAATTTGCAGAACTAGAACAAGAAATTTCTTATCAGTATGGACAATGGGTTCACAATTTTATCATTGCAGATACTAATGGAAAAATATGGAAACATATATATGTTGAGGGTATGAATGACAGGAAAAGACAAGCAGTAAAGAAACTGAATAGAATGTTGCAGGTATATTTTCTAAATCAAGATAGACTAGAGGATTCTCCAATTTGGAAATGTAGGAAATATGGGAAGTACTTTGTAAAATCTGGGTACTTTCTCTTGGAAGATGTAGGATCGGGATGGCTACCGGTAAGCAAAATCTAGCTGAAACTTCTAACTCCAAAAGTGGCCTTCTTCTCTTGGCTTGCAGTTCAAAACAAAATTCTCACAATGGACAATTTGCTTAAGAGAGGTCTACAGATCCCTAACAGATGCCCATTATGTGAAAGGGATTGGGAGGAGGTATGGCATTTGTTTTTTGGATGTTCATTTTCAAATGAGGTGTTTAACAACATCCTTGACAAATTTTGTACAACATGGATCTTGCCAAATTCTATTGTTGATTTGTACTCAAGTTGGGAATCACCTTTTAGGAGCAAAAGACTGAGTACTTCATGGAACTTTTGTTTACCTCACTTTATGTGGGGTATTTGGAAAGAACGAAACAATAGAATTTTTAAAGGATGCAAGAAAGATGTGATGTCTACAGTGATCAAGATCTGCAATGCTGTGAAGGAGAACATTTTGATAATCAATTTCAAGGACTCATGGGAAGATGATGGTGAAAAATTTATTGCAAATAGTTGGGGGTTGGATTCTTGCAGTTTTCAGCCATTAATTTCTTCCAAGCTTAAAAGACTTCAAACAAAATGGGAGCCTCCACCGTAGGGTTGGTTAAAATTAAATTTTGATGGTGCTTCAAAAGGGAATCCAGGTATAGCAGGTGTTGGTGGTATTTTTTGGAATGAAAGAGGAGAAGTGGTATTATTGTATGCTGAGAATCTTGAAATTCAATCTAATCATTTTGTTGAAACTAGAGCTTTGTTCCTAGGCATTAGGCTGATTGATAGAATTGGAGTTAAAAATATCATCATAGAAGGAGATTCATTAAACATTATCAACCTAATCAAGGGTAATCAGGATTCAAGTTGGGATATAAATGATATGATTCAGGAGGTTAGACTACAAATTAGGAATTTGGAAAATGTGCAAATTGTACATATCTATCGAGAAGGCAACAAGGCTGCAGATTGGGTAGCCAATTGGGGAATTCAAAATGAAGGATATGTAATCTTGGAAGATAATTTTCCACAAGAAATTATGGAAATTAGCAATAATGAATTTCAAAATGCAGTTATTTGATATAAGGATTAGGAAAAGGGATTCACAAATGCAGGATAGTAGAGAATGTAAAAGAAATAATTGTTAAGTATTTGTGTCAGTGTTGTGTTTCTGTTGTTAAGTTTTTGACTAAGTTGACTTTCTATAGTATAAGCTGATATAGGTTATGTGGGTTGTATTTTCAAATTGGTGACTCACTTTATGTCACATATTGAGCTTTGTATCAGAGTATCATGTTTTTTAATGAAAATGTAAAAGGGTTGGGGCCCTTTCAAAAACCCCTTCCTCCAACATAATAAAAAAATTAATTAAAAAAGGATTGTTAAAGTATTTAATTAATTAAGGGTATGGTACTTTAATTGATATAGGAGATGTCTTTTATATTATAACATGAACCTTAAATGATAAAGGATGGTATATGGAAAAAAACCCATGTTGATAAATGGCTATTCTTCTAATTTTGAATGAATGATTTATGAAATCTTTGGTGATTGTATAGTTGCAATTTGGTATAAGAAAGTATAGATGTACTAGATTAAAGAATCATTTAGTAGATGCATTAGTTACATTCTTAATAGATCCATGAGCTGTCATGATACCTTACCACCCCCAAATGAGAAATGGGGTATGCAAGAAAGACCAAGGAAAGCACCTAAGATCCAAGGCAGTTACCTTTGATATATGTTGTGGTAAAGAATTATGTGGAAACCTATTAAGGGGTAAGCTCTAAGTGGAGCAATCTCCTATTGATATTGATGTAATGTTATATTATTTAATGTATGGATTATTCCTACCATACTTGGGCTATGTAATGATTTGTTAAATACATGGAAAATGTATCTCTTACTTGTTAATTATAAGGATATATTGATGTTATAGTTTCACAAGCTATATTATTATTCATGCTTTAGTTAGTTCCTGACATCTATTTAAGCATCTCTTTTTAATGCTTCTTTATAGTTATCATTTTCCATGCTTTTTTTAAATAGATAGATTCAGTAATTATCCTCCTAAAATTTGAAGGATATTAAATGTTTAAAATAGTTAAATAAGCTAGATAGATTTTAGCATGGTTATGAGTTGTGCTAGAAGTAGAGAAAAAGAACCTAAGAGATTATGATGTCTCTTAGGATTGTTGATGGATAAACTTCATTAGAGAATATCTTCCAAGAAAAAAACTGAATAGACTATACAATAGAATAGTATAAATGAAAATGACTCTGAAAGGATTAATTTACTTCACCACAAAGATGAAACAAGTAGCTTATTTGCTATATGCATAGTATACCTACACAGATAGACTTGTGTATGGTATAAATATGGGTGTACCATTTGACTAATAGAAGGAGATAAGTTAGCCCTCACAAAAATATGGCTAGTAGCTTATCACAATATGCATAGCATACCTACACAAACATACTTATGTATGGTATGGAGATGGGTGTATTCTAAATAGATTTCAAAAATAATGTTAGTTGTTGAAAATAGAAGATAGAAAACTTTAGAATTTATGTTAGCTTAGTTATCTTTGTAATTGTGCACATACTGATTGGGATAAAGATCTCTCTCAAGTATGTGTTAGTTGTTAATGATTTTCAAATAAAATAAAATAAAATAAAATTTTACAACCTCATTTAGTTATATATATTTTTAGGTTGTTACAATTGGTATCAAATCTCTAGATACGAGGGACTAGAGCTTCATGTTATGCTAGGAATTTGGGTATCTTCCTATTTAGGCCTTAGTTATTAGGCCAAAACCATGAAGACCTAGAATTTCCACTTGCTAAGAATCTAAAGAGGATTAACCCTAGATGTAGTTAGTATGTTGTGACACATTATGTATAGTAAGCGTGGCCATTGGCATTAGAATTGCATGATAATTTTAGAGTACCACCCCATGTAGACTGAGGGCGGTTTTAGCAAAAAATCTATTTTTTTAGTTAGAATTAGTAGTACAGTTCAAGGAAAAGTTGTAACCTAATCTACTACTCTTTACTGGATGTGATCAGGATAAATGGCACCAAGGACAAGAGGAGGGAAGTCCACTCCCTCAAACAAATGAACCCCTTAAAACAAGATTAAGGGGAAGTCCAGGGTTGAAAGCTCAAGGAATTTGAGCAAGGAGGTAAAGAACCACGTTGCTACAATATTCTTGTTACAGGAACATATAGATCAACAAAAAGAGCTATTAAATCAATAGAATGAATAAATAAATCAATTTAAACCAAAAAATAACACTTACCTAAATTTTGTAAACCCACCCAAGGAAGATCGATGACCCCTACAAAAGGGAAGGGGTGTTGAATTGAGGAAATGGGAACCCACTTGGCTTAAGAAAAGCATACCTAAGCCAGGGTATGAAGGGAACAAAAGACAGTTGAAACCACCTCAAGTAGAGCAATTTGGGAAGCAAATTGGGGGAAAAAACCTAGGCCCCAAGGGAGGTTGCTACTAGTGTGGGGATCAACATTATGTAGGTGACTACCCAAGTAAGGCAAAACCAGGTATATTGAAAAAAGGAGTAAACACTGAGATCCATGCAACCTCAAAAAATTGGATCAGGAGAAACACAACCACCCCATTGATCTAAGAATGTAAATTATCTTTCTTCCCTCTAAGAAAATTGTATTAGCAATAGATAGTTTTTTTAATTTTATTTCTTCTAGATTAGCCAGGGATATGCTGGAAAGGCTGGTATTTTTGGCTCAAGAGTGGAAGGTTGAGTATGGTTATAGGAAAAACTACTTAGTGGATCAATATTTCCTTATGGCAAAAAAATCCTTAACCAATGGTTTAATCAAAGGATGTTTGTTATAGCACCATTGCATGCCTTTGATGTTATCTTAGGGATGGACTGGTTATAGGCTCACAAAGCATTAATCAAATTTCAAAATAGGTGGATAAATTTTTTAGAAAGGGGTAAAGGAAGAATAAATATCCATAGCAAGCAAGGATCATTCAAACCCCAATTGCTATCCACTATGCAACTAAAGAAGGCCTTAGAAAAGGAGGGATGGTTTATGTGGTAAAACTCAATGAAGTTAGGGAGGATCAAAAGAAGGAGGTGTTTGGAAAGCACCCAATATTACAAGAATTTAAAGATGCATTTCTTGAAGACCTATGTATATTTCCTCGTATACATGAGTACGAATTCACTATTGAGTTAATTCTAGGAGTAGAACCTATTCACAGAGCTCCTTACATAATGAACCCTATAGAGATGCAATAATAGGAGGTACAACTTCAAGGGTTATTGGAAAATGGGCTGATAAATCCTAGTGTGTCACCATGGGGTGCATCAATGCTCTTTGTTAAGAAGAAATATGGTTCACTATGACTATGTATTGATTATATAATGCTCAACAAAGCGACCATAAAAAATAGGTATCCTTTACCTAGGATGAAGACCTGTTCTATCAACTAAAAGACACTACAATCTTTATGAAAATTGACTTAAAGTTAGGATACCATAAACTAAGGATACGTAAGGAGAAAAATCATAAAACAACATTTAAAACCAGATACGAGCACTATGAATTTACAGTCTTCCCTTTGGGTTGACTAATGCCCCAAACACATTCATGAATTTGACGAACAAAGTATTCAAGAGGCATCTGGATCAGTTTGTCCTCATGTTTTTAGATGACATCCTAGTCTATTCCAAAGATAAAAAAGAACATGACAAGCACCTCAGAATCATTTTGGAATTACTAAGAGAAAATCAACTATACAGGAATCTAGCAAAGAGTAATTTATGTGTCAGAAGTAAGATATCTAGGACATATAATATCTATCAAGGGACTTGTAGTAGATCCAAAAAAGATCGAGGTCATTTTGGATTGACCATCACCTATAAATGTGACTGAGGTATGAAGCCTCATGGGTGTGATGGGCTACTATATAAGGTATGTAAAGGATTACTACAATATAGATGCTACGATAACAAATCCTAAAAAGAAAGGAAAGAAATTCAAGTGGACTAAGAAGTGTGAGCCTACTTTTGTGTTGCTTGAGCAGAAGCTCACCACAATACCAATACTCAAGATTCTAGATCTATAGGAAAATTTTGTAGTGTGTACTAATGCATCACTAGAGGGATTAGGAGGAGTACTATCTTAGGATGATTCTATCATAGCATATACATCAAGGAAACTTAAGAAACATGAAGTTAACTATGCTATGCATGATCTAGATCTAGCGGTTCTTCATGCTCTAAAAATATGGCATCATTACCTAGTAGAGAGGCCTTTTGAGCTAAAGATCAACCATCAAAGCTTGATATACATATTCACCCAACCTATGCTCATTGCTAGACAGAGAAGGTGGGTTGAGTTCTTAGCTGAGTATGACTTTGAGATTGAATGCATCAAAGGGAAAGAGAATAATATGGTTGATGCCTTAGGTAGAAGAACACATATATTAGCATTGACCTGAATTTATATAGATTTACTTGACTAAACTAGGAAAATGCAATCTCAAGATGAGTATTGCAAAGAAATTCAAGTCAAAATAGGCAGAAGGCTAGAGAAAATAAGGATTTTTGCACATAATATGGTCTTTTATGCTATAAATATTGGGTTGTCATACCAAAAATGGGTGACTTAAGAAGACTAATCATGCAATAGGTATACATAACTGATTCTGTTCATCCAGGTGGAGAGAGAATATGAAAAAGATCTTATTTTGGACATGAATGAAAAAAGACATCACCGATTTTGTTGCTCGATGCTTAGAATGCCAGAAGATGAAGGTTGAGCATAGACATCCTGTGGGGCAATTGTATCCACATGATATACCTACACAAAAGTGGAAGGTTATATCTATGGACTTCATAGTAGGTTTACCCAATATTAGGTATCAACATGATGCAATCCTTGTGGTAGTCGATAAATTGACTAAGGTTGCACATTTCATACCAAGAAACATCAAAGATGATGCTCAGGTAGTGGCTAATAGATTTGCCAAGAAGATATTCAGGATTCATGGGTTTCCTAAAATTATAATTTTAGATAGGGGTTCTAGATTCACCTTTGAATTTTGGAAGGCCCTATATCGTGCAGTAGGCACACAACTGAATATAGGCTTCGCATTTCACCTTGAGATCGATGGTCAAACTAAAAGGGTAAACAAAGTACTAGAATATATGTTTTGCATTGATCAAAAGTCTTTATGGGAAGACTATCTATATCTTGTAGATTTCACCTACAACAATAGGCATCACTCTTATTTGGGTATGGTCCCATTTTATAACTTAATGGAAAGAGGTGTAGGACACCATTGTCATAGGATAATTTAGAGGACTGAGTCATAATCAGACCCAACATGGTCAAGGAAATGGAAGGTCAAATTAAGATAATTAGGAAAATACTTTAGGAAGCCTCTAATCGATAGAAAAGCTATGCTGATATAAAGAGGACCCCAATAGAATACTCTGTAGGAGAAAGAGTGTTCTTAAGGGTTGAGCTAATGAAAAGTGCAATCAAATCCATGAATTTGGATCCTTAATTTATTAGATCCTTTGAGATCACTGAAAAGATCAACCTAGTTATGTACAGACTCGCCTTACCACCTAACCTATCAAAGATCCATAATACCTTCCACATATCCCTACTTCATAAATATGTTGCTAACCCTGATCATGTGTGGAATATTTATAAACTGCTAAACCGATGTCAATAAAAACTCGATTATATGAAATCTGATTGACGCTAGCTATGATGTGCAATGGTGGATCACACTTGTTAATAGGTGCTGGCCTAATATCTTGCTTGATAAAAGTAATCATAGGGTCCTTGCATGGTTGAATGAGATTTAATTACTATAAGGATTGTGATGAATGTTGAGAATTGATTGGATTCGATAGTGATGCAAACTGCTTAGGGAGTTTCATGCTCCCCATCGTGATATTGACCATCTCGATAAAACCCTCTTTAGGCAGGGCTATGTGCACCTCATTCATATGCTCTATTTGATATTCCTTGACCTCATGATTGGGTAAGGGATCTTTAAATGTGTCGATTTGTTGATTATCGATAACAAGAGGGTTATTTGTCTACCTAGGAAGATGGTTTTTTGTCTACCTAGGAGGAAGATCGTGATAATTCACAATGCACTTCATGTTGAGTTATTGCCTATAAGTATTAGGCATGGGTACCTCTGAATGAGCTACCTTATGTGATTGTTCTTCCTATAACTTCTGTTCGAAGATCCTTTCTTCATGTCGTTTGTGTTCATATAACCGATGGTGATGTAATATCTATTTTTTTACATGCTCATAGTCTAAGCACTTTCGCTCATGACACAAATCCTCTAATTCATATTGGAGTAGTTTCTCTTTATTTCTAGTAGTAGGCCTAGGTAGTCAATCCGTGCGATCCACTATGTAAGGTCGATGACTTCTCGTCTTGATGTGAGGGGTTTGGCTATTTTGGTTCTTATAGATGGGATAACTATCCTCTTACCTCGATCAATTGAGGTTGCATTTACTCTGTGTTCTAATACCCTATGTGAGGTGTTACCTTTGTGATGACTATTAGGGAATTATGTAGGAATGATGAGATTCTTAGGAGAATAACGAATGTGGCTACTATAAGGGCACCGTGCGATAATGGTGAGATCTTCAAGGGGATTAGTTTTGCAATGACTATCAGGGCATTGTGTAGGAATGATGAGATCCTAAAGCCTATATTGGGGGTGTTCAAGGCATATCCATAAGTTTTTATCTTCATCGACTCGTGATTGAGTTTGGCTATGCATAGTTTTCATGATGTGTTCATTAAGCAAACACTAAAGGAAACCCACACTAAAGAAAATTTTGACTTCCATAAAAATGTTGTATGTGTTATATATCAAATCAACCAGTGTGATGAGCTGATCACAATGGTATAGGACTCCAAAAAGTTTTTTTCGGGTCAAAATTTATATTTGTGGAATATTTGACCAACTGGGGCTAGTGGACAAATGACAAATTTGAGGAATTTCGTAAAAATGAAGAGATAGGCCTCAAAATTTTTATGAAAGGTGTAGAAGGGGCTAACTAAGACAAAAAATAAATTTGGCAATTTTTGGGGTTGTCTAGGGCTTTTTATGACATTTTTAGTGTTGTTTTCCCCTATTTTTGGCTTAAAAATTACTCAAAATAGAGTAATGATAAAACCAACATAACTTCTTTGTTATAGCTCCGATTTGCACGATTTTTGATTTTTTAGGGTTTGGTCTTAGATCAGATGGTAGGATCTTATGTTGATTACATGAACAATAAAGAAATAAACAAAGTAGACAAAATGATTATCTTGTTTAAGAATTATTTGTGTTTCCTACAACTAGCTTGTGCATTATGATTTATTGAATTTCTTGCATTTCTCTTGTTCATGTTTGAAATAGTTGATGTGATAATCAATGTTAAAGTGTTTTCACATGTATAGTCTCACACACTAATTTGGTGATGAAGTCTAGATTGTGAAACCCACCAAAATATGGAGATGAAACCCATATCCAGTGAGGGAGCACAGGTCCTGCCAGTCCTCACCCAGTTCACTATGGTCAGATATACACCTTTCAAAGAAGAGCGTGTAAAATTTTTGATGGCTATGATGGATCTTGGAGCTAGCCTTGGCCAAAAAGGGGTTCAAAAATCCATAATACAAGCCAAACAAGTGGTGATGAAGGCCACCATTGGTCTTGATCAGCGATTGGATGTCACTTCCAACTCATTGATGTTAAATTTGCAACGTGAAGTGTGTGTGGTTTCTTTTAATTTATGCAAAAAGGAAATGTAAAATACAAAAATCCATGATTTTCACTAAATGAATGAAAATACATTTCAAATTCTCAAATATGCATAAAAAATGTTAATTTTCAAAAAAATTGAAATATGACCCTAAATAAAAACAACCTTTAGGTAGACCATATGCAAGCAAACCCTAACAATTAATTAATTAGGGGTCATCTCTGTGTCAAACAGTTTGTAGAAGAGGTCATAATGCACATGAACGATTAGACAGAGGGGCCATGGTACCCTAGGGTGGTTAGCAGTAGAAGCCATTGTTCCTAGCAACGATTACAGGCAAAAAAATGGAAACTTAAAATTTTCTTCTAAATTTCTCTAGATTTTCTAATTAAAATTTATATTCTATCTTTTTATGGAAAAACACAGTGAAATCAGGCATAGAAGAACTTACAGGTGTAGCCATTATCTAATGAATATGCTGTAAATTTGTTTTCTACACTTTGTTCTGAGGGCGTTAGAGGTCAAAGCGACGATCCTACTAGCCATCAAAGGGTTCGACGGTGGCCATTGTGAATCACGCCTACTCAAACCACAATACCTGCAAGTCCAAAAAACAAGAAAACCCAAGTTAACAACAAATAAGGAAACTGTGGGAATAGTGTTGCACGTGATCGCCATTCTAAGATGTACAAAATATCTAACACCTAAAGAATTATAAAATCAAATTGACAAGATAACATCATATAACCAATATAAAGCAAAAGAGATAAAAGAAATGGTGCCCTTCTTTATTCATATTTGAAAATTATCTTTACATAGAGGTTACAAAATATCCCTCTTAGGGATTAACCAATTTGATACGAATTACATCAATGAATCAAATGATAGGTGTCTTCACAAGATCTTTGTAATCTCCCAAAACTGATTATGGAGGGTTTTCTTAGCAACCTCCGTTTGATGATGCAAATATTGAGGGTCTTGATGATGATTAAATCTTGATAAGGCCTGTAACCTAAACATAAAAGCACCTACAAAGCATCAATAGCAAATGTAAAGCCTCTCAAGATGAGGTATATTTCTCAATAATGCAAATGAAAAGGAAATTACGTAAGATAATAAAGAAATGCATGAAATACAAAATAAAAATGATGCTAAAGAATGTTAGAAATAGAATTAAAAGCTAATAAAATTGATCTAGATGATAATATAGAGAAATTTGCACATCACAACATGACCATCATTGATCAGAATTGTTGGCTTTACTAGTCGTCATCGAATTCGATGGTTATGCTTGCGGGCCACTATTGGCAACATCAACCACCAAATAGAGACTTTGTCCTTTGAAATTGATGCATGGCAACATCCAAAATACTCATCAAATCGATTGACATTCTTGGTACACTCATGAGGAACAACTTAAAATCGGAATTGGCTTAGATTTATGGTGGATTGATGATGAACAACAATGAGATTTGTCCTTCAACCTCTACAAAGCTCCATAGATGTGAATGCAAACTTCATGACGTAATTTTGGCAGCACCCTAATTCTTGTGAGAGAATTATCTCTAATCACAAGAGGGCAAAACTTTTTTACATTTGATTCGAGGATCTAGTTTGACAACATTTCATTATGAAAGGTAGTCAAGGTTTGTATGAAGGCAAGGCTCCATTTTATAGAATTCCAAATGGTAATATTGGCTTCCTTGAGAATACAAGAAGCGGTTAGGATCAAGAAGGACAATAAAACATTTGAGAAGCTTCTTGCAACTACACGTAACTACCCTTGCTCTTGAATGACCATTGAAACTAAATTATGTTTGACTCAGGATCTTGTGCTTGTTACATGCGAGGCCATATTCAATTAGAGCAACCTAATTTGGGGACCGTCATTGGGTCCAACAGCCGCTAGGCAACCACTAGGGGGGACAATGACATAGGCTATAAAGGGTCAGACTACCCTATGTGAGTGGTTAGAACCACTATTAGATCTTGGGAAGACCCAAGACGAGTCATATGGCCTGAAAAGGTATCCACATGAATAACCTCCTTAACATGACATGTTTTAGGTGTCTATAGTTGCTGAACCTCATCATGTGTGGGATGTGGCTATTGAAGTGATGCCGATGAAGATTCTAGAAATCTATTCCAAGTTCGTGAGGAAACAAATTTTAGAACAATGTAAGGTCCAATGGGACAAATATTCTGAAATGAGTGACACTTGGGAGAAAGTGGATGATATGAAGAAACATTTTCCCTTTTTAGTTGAAAAATTATCATAACATTTTTTGACAAAAAACCCATGAGACTATGTTTAACCCAAGGGGGGTAGTATGTCATACCCCACCTTGGCAAGACTTTTGCCTAATAGACTATGTATTGATAAATGACTAATGGATGCCTAGTTTAAATGCTTTGAATGATTATGCATTGTTTATAATGATTTATCTTTAAAGGATATGCTACTGCTAATGTATTATTGATGTGCAACACCAAGTATGTCCGTGGGTGGAAGAAGTAGAATTGACCACCAAGGACGGAGTACTTGAAAAGGGAAGTGATAATTTAGGTAGCTCAAGGTAACATGAATGGCTAACCTCATATAGGTATGCATTCTTGCTTTTAGGGATGATCATCAACAATCCGATCACCTAGAGCCAAAGTTGGTAGCCTAGAAGCTATTGTAAATCCTCAGCTAGGATAGGTGATTGGGTTAACGATAAATCACTTGCCTTGTTTTACTGCACCCGATTGTTCGATTTGTTTAAACATGTTTGTTGTATGCCAAAGGATTGGTTAAGAAACAATTTCGAAAAAGAACTAATGGATATAGAGGATCCATTATCCTAAGTTCGCTTAAAATACCATGCTAATGTTTGATATTAGTATGAGTATTTTATTTAAATTGATGAAATAAATATTCTATTTAAATAATAATTGGTTTTTATTTAATAGAAAAGAATATTTATATTTTTAAATAATAAATGATTTTTATTTAAAAGAAGTATTTTATTTAAATAGATTTGGAGAGCAAGTGGGTAGTTAAAACTCTCAAGTTATCGAGAGGCCCAGGTTCAAATCTCTCCCCTCACATGTTGCGGATATGTTGTATATAACGGTTCCTCATAAAAAAAAAAAAAATAATAAATGATTTTTATTTTAAAAAGTATTTTATTTAAATAATAATTAATTTTTATTTAAATAGAAAAGGAAAAAAAAATATTTATGTTTTTAAATAATAAATTATTTTTATTTAAAAGAAGTATTTTATTTAAATAATAATAATTTTTATTTAAAAAAGAGAATATTTATCAAGTGGCATTATCTCAACCAGTTAGATTCCTCAACATTTAAGGAGGAGACCAAGGTTCAAATCTTGCCAAGTGATATATGGATAATATCCAAGCTTTGTTGTAATACCACTATGTGGTGATGATGTAATACGGGTGGGGCCTATTTCAATCCCATATAACCAATTGAAAAAAAGGAGAATATTTAATTGATTTAATTAATAAATGAATTTTATTTTCATAAAAGAAATATTTACTTCTTTGAATATTCTTTTGTTATAAAAAGGTATGTTCTATATTAAAGACTTTCAAATGATTAGAAATGAAATAATTATTTTTAAAAAAACTTGATATTTTGGGAGGGAGGAGAAATTGTTTTAAATTCAAATATCTTTGGGCCATCACAAGGAGATAAGAACATCTTAACTGTAGGCGGGTGACATTGATGAGAATAAAGACTTTTGGGGAAGGGTGGATGGATCCTCCTGGTAAAAAATACCAATAAGGAAGTAAGTGGGGGGATCATTTTCATTTGGAAGGAGGACGCAAAGCAAAATTAGGAGCAAGAACTCGATACAGGCGAGAAGAATTCAAATAAGGAATCCAACCAGGAGAAACAAGTCAGATGATTTACTTTTGCATTTAAAAGTGTTAAGTGGTTTGTTTAAATTATCCCCTTTTAAATCCCTTATTTAGACATCCTCTACGAGCATCTAGCTTAGAATCATTTAAACCCCTATGTTAGATGTTTAGGCACTCTCATGGTCTGATACAATCAATGACCGCCATGCTATTCATTAAGTGTCTCAATGAGGAGGATGGGAAATTGTGTGTGAGCCAGCTGAAACAATTTCTTCTATTAGCTTGGACATCGTTCGATGGTAAGCTTTACCTTGATAATATGTTGTTACTTGATTCTAACCAATCTAGGCCCATCCAAAACTCCCTTTCAGATCTTTTATAGCTTCCCCAGTTGTTTGTCATCATCTGTAACTCTAATTTTTAGTTCCATCATGATGGTCACGAGCCTGTGTTGTTTGGAATGGGATTGGTGGATTCTCACCTTTGTCGTAATTTGGTTTCTAGGGTTAAAAACCATAAAAACATGTTAATTCACCATTTGAATGCTGCTCTCAGTGCTACGATGCAGTGAATCCTCGCTCATTGGAGCATGGGAATGGAAGGATGTTTTGGCCTTTCGAGGTATTTATCCCACATCTAGGCTATGGGGGAGTCCACATCCTTTTATTAAGACTAGCACCCCCTACATTTGTTGACCACCACTTGATGGTCAAGAAGGCCACCAGGTGGTGTCCAACTACCAACCTGTGCTAGTTTTACGCATATTATTTTGGACATATTGTAGTCCCCACTACTTAACCTTAGAATTGATTAATGTTTGTGATGTGCTAGTTGCCCTACCTCACCACATGGTAGTGATGCTTGTTTGGTGTTTGCTTGTGATCATCGCTTAGACTATTAGACTATGTTGTTTATTCAGGGTTGTCGTAAGAGTAAAACCCTTTGTTATGTTGAGGAGGGGATTAGTCCCACATACTTCATGTAGGGTCATGTTTGTAATTTAAATTAGGGAAATGTCCCCCTTGTAGTTACTTGTACACCAAGCAATGGTCATGGAGGCCACCACTTGGTAGGAATATTGCTGCAAATAGTTGGTGTGGTCGGATGTTATCAGTTATTTATGATCCACCTGGTGTTGTTGGCTACCACATGGCTGATGTGGTCTATTTGTGTTGTCATTAAAAGTTGGTTGTTTCAGCCGAATTAATCCCTTTTTTTTATCTAACTAAATTTGGGAATCAGACTTGTGATTAAGAAAGGCCTTAAATTATTTTAAATCATGGACCTTGCTTTAATTTAAGATAAGGATTATTTATTAAGGAAATGATTCAATTAAACTATTTATTAAATAAAGGAATATTTTTAGTGTTTTTGTAAATAAATTATATCTAATTTTGATTTATTAAAAAAAAAAAAAAAAGGAAAAGTGTTTATGATTTTGTTGTAAATTAAGTAGTAATTAGGGTTATGGGGTCCTAATTAATTAAATAAATGATAAGTTTAAGTATTTAATTAGTTAAGGTAATGGGATCTTAATTAGTTAAAGAAAGGATATGTTTAAGTATTTAATTAGTTAAGGTAATGAGACCTTAATTAGTTAAAGAAAGGATGTGTTTAAGTATTTAATTAGTTAAGGTAATGGGACCTTGCTTTAATTTAAGATAAGGATTATTTATTAAGGAAATGATTCAATTAAAAGATTTATTAAATAAAGGAAGATTTTTAGTGTTTTTGTAAATAAATTATATCTAATTTTTATTTATTAAAAACAAAAAAAAAAAGGAAAAGTGTTTATGATTTTGTTGTTAATTAAGTAGTAATTAGGGTTATGGGGTCCTAATTAGTTAAAGAAATGATAATTTTAAGTATTTAATTAGTTAAGGTAATGGGATCTTAATTAGTTAAAGAAAGGATATGTTAAGTATTTAATTAGTTAAGGTAATGAGACCTTAATTAGTTAAAGAAAGGATTTGTTAAGTATTTAATTAATTAAGGTAATGGGACCTTAATTAGTTAAAGAAAGGATTGTTAAAGTATTTAATTAATTAAGGTTATGGGACTTTAATTGATCTAGGAGATGGCTTTTATATTAGAACATGAACCTTGAATGATAAAGGATGGTATATGGAAAAAAACCCATGTTGATAAATGACTATTCTTCTTATGTTGAATGAATTATTTATGAAATATTTGGTGATTGTATAGTTGCAATTTGGTATAAGGAAGTATAAATGCACTATATTAAAGAATCATTTAGTAGATACATTAGTTGTTTTATTCATAGATCCATGAGCTATCCTGATACCTTACCAACCCCAAATGAGAGATGGGGTATGCAATAAGTGAAGAACACAAGCTTATACTGAGAGGGGGGGTGAACAGTATAGCGCCCACTTTTTACTTTCTTTCCAAACCAATATCAATTAATGTCCTTAATTGCAATAACCAAATATAGCAGTGTGCATTAATAACTTAGATAGCAATAGTAAGCAAGAGCACAAGTCACCACACACAATTGAGACACAAGATTTAACGTGGTTCCCCCAATGTGGGGTACTCCACAAGATAATATCCTTATAATATTTCACATAGAAATAAGGATCCTTATCCAATACAATGATTACTTTGATCTGCTCAAAGCTAGGCAATACATTGATCTACTCAGGTAGGCAATCCACTGATCTGCTTATCTAGGCAACACACTGATCTGCTCAGGTAGGCAATCCACTGATCTACTCATCTAGGCAACACACTGATCTACTCAGATAGGCAATCCATTGATATGCTCAACTAGGCAACACACTGATCTACTCAGGTAGGCAATCCACTAATCTACTTAGCTAGGCAACACACTGATATACTCAGGTAGGCAATCCACTAATCTTCTCAACTAGGCAACACACTGATCTGCTCAAAAAGCTCACATAGAACTTGTCCAAATCTGCTCAACAATTTCACATAGAACTTGTCCAAATCTACTCAACAAGCTCACAAAGAACTTGTCCAAATATGCTCAACAAGCTCACATAGAACTTGTCCAAATCTGCTCAACAAGCTCACCAAGAACTTGTCCAAATCTGCTCAACAAGCTCACAAAGAACTTGTCCAAATATGCTCAAAAAGCTCACAAAGAACTTGTCCAAATATGCTCAACAAGCTCACACAAAACTTGTCCAAATATGCTCAACAAGCTCACACAGAACTTGTCCAAATATTCTCAACAAGCTCACTAAGAACTTGCTCAAAATATATCCAAAAACTATCCACAAATCTATCCCAAAAGCCTTCTCAAGGCTCAATCAATCATGCACAAAAACTACCATAAATCTGTCCAGAAATCTATCCCAAAGGCCTTCTCAAAGGCTCAAT
Source organism: Wollemia nobilis (assembly GCA_028583015.1). Lineage (NCBI taxonomy): Eukaryota > Viridiplantae > Streptophyta > Pinopsida > Araucariales > Araucariaceae > Wollemia > Wollemia nobilis. The sequence goes on from JAQPPZ010000456.1 coordinate 7,792,218, forward strand.
CAATCATGCTCAAGTAGTACTCAAATCTCATCCACAAATCTATCAAGGCAAGGCTCAAAGATGAACTCAACAATGAATGGCAATACACTCTTCAAAGGATGACAACAATGATCCACAATGATCTCAACTCAAATCAATCTCAACTCAACTCAAGTCAATCTCATAGAAGCATAAAGAGAATTGTTAGAGACTCAATATGTTCTTCTTAAATCTCAATCTCAACTCAAATCAGAATAATAGAATAGTTTGTTTCATGGAACTTGAACAATCACTTCACACAATCACTTGACTAGGCTCAATCAACTCAACTCAACCAATCACCACAAGGGACAACTCTTTCTCACAAAACCCTAGTCCAAGCATGTATCAACCAACTCAAATGTTTCCAACAATGCTCAACCACAAATCTCACATAACAATGATACTCATGTTCTTTTCAAGTTCTTTGCATATTAAAATATTTTAATAACAATGATACTCATGTTCTTTGCATAACCAATGGGCTTCAACAACTATGCTTATAAAACAAGGTTTAAACACAACTCTCAAACTAGAAAACCTTGAAGCATTCAACCAACCACTTTCAAAAAGGAAACCACAATCAATCCTTTTCTCTCCAATGATATTTCAGAAATCAACCACCATAAACAATCAATAGGAGAATGTGCCCATACCTTTTATGAAGATGAAGAAACCCCTTTGGAAATCTGCCACACTCAACACACTTTGAAAAAGAACAAAACAACCTTCACTTTTGAACCCCTTTACAAAAATAGAAATATCTCTTTACATACACCTTATTTCTCCCTCTAAGCAAGTTAATCAAATAGCCCTCGAAATAAGCTTTCCAATGATATATAATATGATATACTTCTAAAAGAAAATCACCATAAATATCTCTTTTTCTAAAAATGCATCACAACCCTTATTTCTCCTAGGCAACATTAGAAAAATCAAATATTAGGAAAAAATTTTAACTTGCATTTATCCTCGATGGGATTCGATCCCCAGTTGCTGCCCCTGCACCACTCTAATCGCAACGCCAACAACCACGTGATCCAACCGCTCACATAGAACACTGAGTGGAAACCTTATATTTTTTCACTCCGAGCGTGTCCTCAAACACCATGTGCGCCAAAAGCTCCTCCCTTACACTTTACAAAACCAAACTTGAGGGAATCGAACTTCGGATCTCAATGAAGCTAAAACACCTTATGCGCCTTCCTCTTGTTGTTAGGCCATAAGCGCCTACAGTTCTTGGTAAGGAACCTCCCTTACTTTTATTGCCTCCTTTCTTCATTGGATTCAAAGATTCATCTTTCTCCCTCTTTGAATGAACACCCTTTGCACACTCTAACATGTTGACACCTTTTTGCTTCCTTATAAATTCAAACGCATCACCATCATCAAGACATCAATTAAATCAAAACATTTTGGCATATTTATATATGCCTTCCTCATTTATTTTGACGTCGATGCTATAAATTAAACTTTAATATTATTGCATCATTTCTTTTGATGTCGACGCTATAAATTAAATTTTAATTTTTAATTTAAATTTAAATTTTAAATAATTAAAATTTAAACTTAAATATTTAAAATTAAATATCTCCATCACCGAGGCACCTTTTTCGATGAAACGAAAATCCAACCTAGGTTTTAAGAAAAACCCATTTCAAATCTACCATCCATGGTTTTAAATAAAACCTTTTATTTTGCCTACCTTGGTTTTCACAAAACCCTATATATATCCATGCTTTCCAAAATATCATAAATGCTTATTTATGAAATACTTTAGCCACCAAAACTCAATGTGATCCATGTGACATCAATGACAACATAAAATACCTCAAATTTCCAACAATCTCCCCCTTTGTCATTGATGGCAACACCTCTAATGCAAATCACCACAATCACTACAAAAACCATCTTTGAGAATCAAAGTTGCTCCCCTGACTCAATACTCTCTATGGAGGCTGCTCCCCCTAACTCAATGCTCTCTTTGGAGGCTGCTTCCCCTAACTCAAATCTCTCCCCTTACTCAAATCTCTCCCCCTTTGACATCAATGGCAAAAGGGACACCTATGGGGCTAAAAGATATGACTCTTAAGCTTAGCCCCCTCACCACCTTCTCTCTTGAGGTGATTAATTTTGGGGTGGGAGTACTTTTACTCCCATATTACATTGTTTCTTTCCTCTATCAACTTCCTTCCATGTTTTTTTGATATCCTTCTCTTGATGAATTACTTGATCTTCTTGTCTAGAACCTGTTTGACCTTCTTGCCTTGAACTTGTTTGGAATTGAGTCCTACACCATTTTGCAATATGTCCAAAGTTATTGCAATTAAAACACTTGATATTGTAGCCTTTGGATGGTGCCCAAATCCTGAATTCTTTCTTGAAATAATTTCCATATCCATTCCTTTCTTGAACCCTGTATTGTGAAGCTCTATTTTCATGACCATTATGACCATGACTTCTGAATTGTGTAGCTCTAAAACCAAAACCATTTTGCTCATTTTCTTTGCACTGAGAAGCTCTATGACCAATCCTGTTGCATAAGAAGCAATGTCCCTAAAAACCATACCTTCTTCCTTTGAAGTTTCTTCTAGAAAAATCAAACTTCTTTGATCCATGGACCCTGCAGTGTATAGCCCTGTGTCCAAATCCATTACAAGAAAAACAATGTCCTTGAAAAGCCCTTTGTTCATGCCTTGGTTCCTCATACCTTTCTTGACCATTATCCCTATGATCATTTTCAACTTGTGCATTGCATCCTTGAACCTTCTTTGTAGTATCTAAATCCTTTTCCTTAATTTCTTCCTTGCTTTCCTCTTCAAGTATTTCTTTTCCTTTTGAACTTGATTCACCTATCTCAAAACAAGATCCAAACTGAATATTTGGAGCCATAGGAACTTTGGAACTTTCTTCATAAAACTTAGGTGCTTCCTTGCTTTCATATTTTAGAACTTCCTTTCCTTTTGAGTGTGATTCCCCAAACCTGAAATATGAGACCTTTGGTGCTTTGGAATCTTCCTCTTCTTTCTCTTCATTTGTGTCAAGTAGCAAATTGGCATCCATCTTTATTGTCTCTGAAATACATGTTTCCTTCTTAGTGAAAATATCTTGACCTTTTGAGTCATGTGATGGATCAAACTTCTCACGTATGGAACATCTCAATTATTTTAGATTCTCCTTAACCTCTTGTAGTTGCTCATGGATATCATTGAAGTCTTCCTTTAGATCAACTGAGACATCTGTCTTTCTTACAATATTCTCTTGTATAACTTCTTCTATTTGGAGTGAATTTTCTTCTTCTACTTATCTTATCCCATAGAAAAACCCTTCTTCATATTCACTATCACTAAGATCATTATAATCTTCTATAGCAAACAAACTCTCATGATTTCTTTGACCATGCATATTTCCTTGATGTGTCATCTCATATTCACTATCACTGAATCCATTGCAATATCTTGATCTATGATCTCTTTGACCACACACAAAGCACTATTCTCTTTCACCTTCTATTCCAAGGAATAGATGTTCTTCCTTTTCATCATATGACTTGTCTCTATCATTATGATCTGAGCTATCACTTGCTTCTACAATGTAGTAAGATTTCTTTACCTTACTAAAAATTTTCTTCTTCTCATACCTGTTTTGCTTGTATCTATCATCTTTGTCATGCTTATGCTTTCCATCTTCTTTTCTTTTGTGACCCTATTTTTCATCATCACTATTTTCTTCATGTGGACACTTGTGTGCATAGTGACCAAGATCACCACACTTGTAGCATCTGACTTTCCTCATATCTCTGTAATTCCTTGAGTCCTTATTCCTTTTGATGAAGTTAGCTTCCTCATCATTAACTGGATCTCTATCTATCTCTGGAACCTTCCCTTTCTCTTTCTCTGAAGCCTTGAATGCAATCTCTTTTATTGGAACTCGATGCTTACTCACCCTCATCTCATAAGTTGTGAGAGTTCCTTGTAGTTCTTCCATTGTTAGCTTGTTGATATCCATTGTTTCTTCTATTGTTGAAACCTTTGCATCATACTTCATGGGAAGTGATCTCAAAACATTTTGAGTAACTTTTGATTCTTTCATCTCAAATCCTAGGCCTCTCATGGTGTTAGTAATCTCATCAACTCGAAGTAAAAACTTTGCAATATCTTCAGAATCTTCCATTTTCAATTCCTCAAATATTTTTCTATGAGTTTGTAGTTTTGACAACTTTACCTTGGAATCTCCTTCATAAGTATTCCGCAACTTGGTCCACATTTCATTAGCTGAATTACATACCATGACCTTTGCAAAATCTGTCTCACGTAGCCCACTCAAAATATAATTTATTGCCCTTGCATTGATCTCAACCAATTTCTTGATAGTCTTATCTGCCTCGGGATCACCTTCAACCTTATACTCTTTTTCAACCATCTGCCATACCTCATATCCTTGTGATATCAAGTAGTTCTTCATTCTCATGCTCTAGAAAGCATAATTGTTACCATCAAATAGTGGTGCCTTATTTGTAGATGATCCATTCTATGAAGCCATCTGTGTTCTTGTAGAATCTGCCCTCAAGTTGTTAGCCTTTTCGAAGGAACCCACTCTGATACCAATTGAAGAACACAAGCTTATACTGAGAGGGGGGTGAACAATATAGCACCCACTTTTTACTTTCTTTCCAAACCAATATCAATTAATGTCCTTAATTGCAATAACCAAATATAGCAATGTGCATTAATAACTCAGATAGCAATAGTAAGCAAGAGCACAAGTCACCACACACAATTGAGACACAAGATTTAACGTGGTTCCCCCAATGTGGGGTACTCCACAAGATAATATCCTTATAATATTTCACACAAAAATAAGGATCCTTATCCAATACAATGATTACTTTGATCTGCTCAAAGCTAGGCAATACACTGATCTCTCAGGTAGGCAATCCACTGATCTTCTCAGCTAGGCAACACATTGATCTACTCAGGTAGGCAATCCACTAATCTGCTTAGCTAGGCAACACACTGATCTACTCAGGTAGGCAATCCACTGATCTGCTCAGCTAGGCAACACACTGATCTACTCAGGTAGGCAATCCACTGATCCTGCTCAGCTAGGCAACACATTGATCTAATCAGGTAGGCAATCCACTAATCTACTCAACTAGGCACTCCACTGATCTACTCAATAAGCTCACACAGAACTTGTCCAAATATACTCAACAAGCTCACAGGAACTTGTCCAAATCTCTCAACAAGCTCACACAGAACTTGTCCAAATATCTCAACAAGCTCACATAGAACTTGTCCAAATATGCTCAACAAGCTCACACAGAACTTGTCCAAATCTTCTCAACAAGCTCACACAAAACTTGTCCAATCTCCTCAACAAGCTCACATAGAACTTGTCCAAATATGCTCAACAAGCTCACACAGAACTTGTCCAAATCTGCTCAACAAGCTCACTAAAACTTGTCAAATCTATCCAAAACTATCCACAAATCTATCCCAAAAGCCTTCTCAAGGCTCAATCAATCATACACAAAAACTACCACAAATCTATCCAGAAATCTATCCCAAAGGCCTTCTCAAAGGCTCAACCAATCATGCTCAAGTAGCATTCAAATCTCATCCACAAATCTACAAAGGCAAGGCTCAATGATGAACTCAACAATGAATGGCAAAGCACTCTACAATGGATGACAACAATGATCCACAATGATCTCAACTCAAATCAATCTCAACTCAACTCAAGTCAACTCATAGAAGCATAAAGAGAATTGTTAGAGACTCAATATGTTCTAAGCTCAATCTCAACTCAAATCAGATTTATAGAATAGTTTGTTTCATGGAACTTGAACAATCACTTCACACATCACTTGACTAGGCTCAATCAACTCAACTCAACCAATCATCACAAGAGACATCTCTTTCTCACAAAACCCTAGTCCAAGCATGTATCAACCAACTCAAATATTTCCAACAATGCTCAACCACAAATCTCACATAACAATGATACTCATGTTCTTTTCAAGTTCTTTGCATAACCAATGGGCTTCAACAACTATGCTTATAAAACAAGGTTTAAACACAACTCTCAAACCAGAAAACCTTGAAGCATTCAACCAACCACTTTCAAAAAGGAAACCACAATCAATCCTTTTCTCTCCAATGATATTTCAGAAATCAACCACCATAATCAATCAATAGGAGAATGTGCCCATACCTTTTATGAAGATGAAGAAACCTCTTTGGAAATCTGCCACACTCAACAAACTCTTTTTCAACTTTCAACAAGGGTTAGAGATCATGATTAATATCACACAACAATATCCAAATAACACCTTATCACTCCTACTCACAAAATGCATCATGTCCCCTTATGAAAGAATTAATCACTTTTGAAAAAGAACAAAACAACCTTCACTTTTGAACCCCTTTACAAAAATAGAAATATCTCTTTACATACACCTTATTTCTCCCTCTAAGCAAGTTAATCAAATAGCCCTCGAAATAAGCTTTCCAACGATATATAATATGATATACTTCTAAAAGGAAAATCACCAAAAATATCTCTTTTTCTCAACATGCATCACAACCCTTATCTCTCCTAGGGCAACCTTAGAAAAATAAAATATTAGGAAAAATTATTAACTTGCCTTTGTCCTCAACGGGATTCGATCCTCGGTCACTACCCTACACCACTCTAACCATGATGCCAACAACCACGTGAGCCAACCGCTCACATAGAACAGTGAGCGCAAACCTTCTATTTGTTTGCTTCGAGCATGTCCTCAAACACCACGTGCACCAAAAGAGTCCTCCCTTTCACTTTGCAAAACCAGCATGGGATTCAAACTTCGGATCTCTGGCGCTTCAACACCTTATGCCTTCCTCTTAGCTAGGCCACAACACCTATCGGTGCTTGGTAAGGGACCTCCCTTACTTTTATTGCCTCCTTTCTCCATGGATTCAACGAGTTACGCCTTTGCTCCTCTTAAAAACCTTTGCACACTCTTTAACACTGCACCTTTCCTTCCTTAGCAATTCAAACGCATCACCATCATCGAGGACATCAATGATTAATCAAAACATTTGGTGGCATATTTATATATGCCTTCCTCCTTTATTTTGATTTCGATGCTATAAATTAAACTTTAATATTATATCTCCTCCTTTATTTTGACATCAACACTATAAATTAAATTTTAATTTTAAATTTAAATTTAAATTTTAAATAATTAAAATTTAAACTTAAATATTTAAAATTAAATATCTCCATCACCGAGGCACCTTTTTCGATGAAACGAAAAGCCAACCTGGGTTTTAAGAAAAACCCATTTCAAATATGCCATCCATGGTTTTAAATAAAACCTTTTATTTTGCCTACCTTGGTTTTCACAAAAACCCTGTATATATCCATGCTTTCCAAAATATCATAAATGCTTATTTATGAAATACTTTGGCCACCAAAACTCAATGTGATCCATGTGACATCAATGACAACATAAAATACCTCAAATTTCCAACAATCTCCCCCTTTGTCATTGATGGCAACACCTCTAATGCAAATCACCACAATCACTACAAAAACCATTTCTGAGAATCAAAGTTGCTCCCCCTGACTCAATACTCTCTTTGGAGGTTGCTCCCCCTAACTCAATGCTCTCTTTGGAGGCTGCTCCCCCTAACTCAAATCTCTCCCCCTTACTCAAATCTCTCCCCCTTTGACATCAATGGCAAAAGGGACACCTATGGGGCTAAAATATATGACTCTTAAGCTTAGCCCCCTCACCACCTTCTCTCTTGAGGTGATTAATTTTGGGGTGGGAGTACTTTTACTCCCATATTACATTGTTTCTTTCCTCTATCAACTTCCTTCCATATTTTCTTGATATCCTTCTCTTGATGAATTACTTGATCTTCTTGTCTAGAACCTATTTGACCTTCTTGCCTTGAACCTGTTTGGAATTGAGTCCTACACCATTTTGCAATATGTCCAAAGTTATTGCAATTAAAACACTTGATATTGTAGCCTTTGGATGGTGCCCAAATCCTGAATTCTTTCTTGAAATAATTTCCATATCCATTCCTTTCTTGAACCCTATATTGTGAAGCTCTATTTTCATGACCATTATGACCATGACTTCTGAATTGTGTAGCTCTAAAACCAAAACCATTTTGCTCATTTTCTTTGCACTGAGAAGCTCTATGACCAATCCTATTGCATAAGAAGCAATGTCCCTAAAAACCATACCTTCTTCCTTTGAAGTTTCTTCTAGAAAAATCAAACTTCTTTGATCCATGGACCCTGTAGTGTATAGCCCTGTGTCCAAATCCATTACAAGAAAAACAATGTCCTTGAAAAGCCCTTTGTTCATGCCTTGGTTCCTCATACCTTTCTTGACCATTATCCCTATGATCATTTTCAACTTGTGCATTGCATCCTTGAACCTTCTTTGTAGTATCTAAATCCTTTTCCTTAATTTCTTCCTTGCTTTCCTCTTCAAGTATTTATTTTCCTTTTGAACTTGATTCACCTATCTCAAAATAAGATCCAAACTAAATATTTGGAGCCATAGGAACTTTGGAACTTTCTTCATAAAACTTAGGTGCTTCCTTGCTTTCATATTTTAGAACTTCCTTTCCTTTTGAGTGTGATTCCCCAAACCTAAAATATGAGACCTTTGGTGCTTTGGAATCTTCCTCTTCTTTCTCTTCATTTGTGTCAAGTAGCAAATTGGCATCCATATTTATTGTCTCTAAATACATGTTTCCTTCTTAGTGAAAATATCTTGACCTTTTGAGTCATGTGATGGATCAAACTTCTCACGTATGGAACATCTCAATTATTTTATATTCTCCTTAACCTCTTGTAGTTGCTCATGGATATTATTGAAGTCTTCCTTTAGATCGCTAGACATCATCTTTCTTACAATATTCTCTTGTATAACTTCTTCTGTTTGGAGTGAATTTTCTTCTTCTACTTCTCTTATCCCATAGAAAAACCCTTCTTCATATTCACTATCACTAAGATCATTATCATCTTCTATAGCAAACAAACTCTCATGATTTCTTTGACCATGCATATTTCCTTGATGTGTCATCTCATCTTCACTATCACTGAATCCATTGCAATATCCTGATCTGTGATCTCTTTGACCACACACAAAGCATTGTTCTCTTTCACCTTCTATTCCAAGGAATAGATGTTCTTCCTTTTCATCATCTGACTTGTCTCTATCATTATGATCTGAGCTATCACTTGCTTCTACAATGTAGTAAGATTTCTTTACCTTACAAAAAATTTTCTTCTTCTCATACCTATTTTGCTTGTATCTATCATCTTTGTCATGCTTATGCTTTCCATATTCTTTTCTTTTGTGACCCTATTTTTCATCATCACTATTTTCTTCATGTGGACACTTGTGTGCATAGTGACCAAGATCACCACACTTGTAGCATCTGACTTTCCTCATATCCCTGAAATTCCTTGAGTCCTTATTCCTTTTGATGAAGTTAGCTTCCTCATCATTAACTGGATCTCTATCTATCTCTGGAACCTTCCCTTTCTCTTTCTCTGAAGCCTTGAATGCAATCTCTTTTATTGGAACCTGATGCTTACTCACCCTCATCTCATAAGCTGTGAGAGTTCCTTGTAGTTCTTCCATTGTTAGCTTGTTGATATCCATTGTTTCTTCTATTGCTGAAACCTTTGCATCATACTTCATGGGAAGTGATCTCAAAACCTTTTGAGTAACTTTTGATTCTTTCATCTCAAATCCTAGGCCTCTCATGGTGTTAGTAATCTCATCAACTCAAAGTAAAAACTTTGCAATATCTTCAGAATCTTCCATTTTCAATTCCTCAAATATTTTTCTATGAGTTTGTAGTTTTGACAACTTTACCTTGGAATCTCCTTCATAAGTATTCCGCAACTTGGTCCACATTTCATTAGCTGAATTACATACCATGACCTTTGCAAAATCTGTCTCACGTAGCCCACTCAAAATATAATTTATTGCCCTTGCATTGATCTCAACCAATTTCTTGATAGTCTTATCTACCTTGGGATCACCTTCAACCTTATACTCTTTTTCAACCATCTGCCATACCTCATATCCTTGTGATATCAAGTAGTTCTTCATTCTCATGCTCTAGAAAGCATAATTGTTACCATCAAATAGTGGTGCCTTATTTGTAGATGATCCATTCTATGAAGCCATATATGTTCTTGTAGAATCTACCCTCAAGATATTAGCCTTTCCGAAGGAACCCACTCTGATACCAATTGAAGAACACAAGCTTATACTGAGAGGGGGGTGAACAGTATAGCGCCCACTTTTTACTTTCTTTCCAAACCAATATCAATTAATGTCCTTAATTGCAATAACCAAATATAGCAGTGTGCATTAATAACTTAGATAGCAATAGTAAGCAAGAGCACAAGTCACCACACACAATTGAGACACAAGATTTAACGTGGTTCCCCCAATGTGGGGTACTCCACAAGATAATATCCTTATAATATTTCACACAGAAATAAGGATCCTTATCCAATACAATGATTACTTTGATCTGCTCAAAGCTAGGCAATACACTGATCTACTCAGGTAGGCAATCCATTGATCTCTCAGCTAGGCAACACACTGATCTCAGGTAGGCAATCCACTGATCTACTCAGCTAGGCAACACACTGATCTACTTAGGTAGGCAATCCACTGATCTGCTTAGCTAGGCAACACACTGATCTACTCAGGTAGGCAATCCATTGATCTACTCAGCTAGGCAACACACTAATCTACTCAGTAGGCAATCCACTGATCTCTCAACTAGGCATTCCAATGATCTGCTCAACAAGCTCACAAAACTTCCATTCTCAAGCTCACAGAACTTGTCCAAATCTCTCAACAAGCTCACAGGAACTTGTCCAAATATCTCAACAAGCTCACACAGAACTTGTCCAAATCTGCTCAACAAGCTCACACAGAACTTGTCCAAATCTGCTCAACAAGCTCACACAAAACTTGTCCAAATATACTCAACAAGCTCACAAGAACTTGTCCAAATATCTCAACAAGCTCACCAAACTTGTCCAAATTCTCAAATCACATCATATCAAACATTCCAATTACAAACCACAAATCTATCCAGAAATCTATCCCAAAGACCTTCTCAAAGGCTCAACCAATCATGCTCAAGTAGCATTCAAATCTCATCCACAAATATACAAAGGCAAGGCTCAATGATGAACTCAACAATGAATGGTAAAACACTCTACAATGGATGACAACAATGATCCACAATGATCTCAACTCAACTCAATCTCAACTCAACTCAAGTCAACTCATAGAAGCATAAAGAGAATTGTTAGAGACTCAATATGTTCTAAGCTCAATCTCAACTCAAATCAGATTTATAGAATAGTTTGTTTCATGGAACTTGAACAATCACTTCACACATCACTTGACTAGGCTCAATCAACTCAACTCAACCAATCATCACAAGAGACATCTCTTTCTCACAAACCCTAGTCCAAGCATGTATCAACCAACTCAAATATTTCCAACAATGCTCAACCACAAATCTCACATAACAATGATACTCATGTTCTTTTCAAGTTCTTTGCATAACCAATGGGCTTCAACAACTATGCTTATAAAACAAGGTTTAAACACAACTCTCAAACCAGAAAACCTTGAAGCATTCAACCAACCACTTTCAAAAAGGAAACCACAATCAATCCTTTTCTCTCCAATGATATTTCAGAAATCAACCACCATAATCAATCAATAGGAGAATGTGCCCATACCTTTTATGAAGATGAAGAAACCTCTTTGGAAATCTGCCACACTCAACAAACTTCTTTTTCAACTTTCAACAAGGGTTAGAGATCATGATTAATATCACAACAAAAATATCCAAATAACACCTTATCACTCCTACTCAAAAAAATGCATCATGTCCCCTTATGAAAGAATTAATCACTTTTGAAAAAGAACAAAACAACCTTCACTTTTGAACCCCTTTACAAAAATAGAAATATCTCTTTACATACACCTTATTTCTCCCTCTAAGCAAGTTAATCAAATAGCCCTCGAAATAAGCTTTCCAACGATATATAATATGATATACTTCTAAAAGGAAAATCACCAGAAATCTCTCTTTTTCTCAACATGCATCACAACCCTTATCTCTCCTAGGGCAACCTTAGAAAAATAAAATATTAGGAAAAATTATTAACTTGCCTTTGTCCTCAGAGGGATTCGATCCCTGATCGCTCCCCTACACCACTCTAACCATGATGCCAACAACCACGTGAGCCAACCGCTCACATAGAACAATGAGCGCAAACCTTCTATTTGTTTGCTCCGAGCATGTCCTCAAACACCACGTGCGCCAAAAGAGTCCTCCCTTTCACTTTGCAAAACCAACGAGGATTCAAACTTTGGATCTATTGGCGCTTCAACACCTTACACACCTTCCTCTTGCCACTAGGCCACAAGCACCTATGATGCTTGGTAAGGGACCTCCCTTACTTTTATTGCCTCCTTTCTCCCTGGATTCGAACGAGCTGCGATGCCTTTGCTCCCTCTTCGAACGAACACCCTTTGCACACTCTTTAACATGCTGGCACCTTTCACTTCCTTAGCAATTCAAACGCATCACCATCATCGAGGACATAGGTAAATCAAAACATTTGGTGGCATATTTATATATGCCTTCCTCCTTTATTTTGACATCGATGCTATAAATTAAACTTTAATATTATATGCCTCCTCCTTTATTTTGACATCGGCGCTATAAATTAACTTTTAATTTTAAATTTAAATTTAAATTTTAAATAATTAAAATTTAAACTTAAATATTTAAAATTAAATATCTCCATCACCGAGGCACCTTTTTCGATGAAACGAAAAGCCAACCTGGGTTTTAAGAAAAACCCATTTCAAATATGCCATCCATGGTTTTAAATAAAACCTTTTATTTTGCCTACCTTGGTTTTCACAAAAACCCTATATATATCCATGCTTTCCAAAATATCATAAATGCTTATTTATGAAATACTTTGGCCACCAAAACTCAATGTGATCCATGTGACATCAATGACAACATAAAATACCTCAAATTTCCAACAATATCCCCCTTTGTCATTGATGGCAACACCTCTAATGCAAATCACCACAATCACTACAAAAACCATTTCTGAGAATCAAAGTTGCTCCCCTGACTCAATACTCTCTTTGGAGGCTGCTCCCCCTAACTCAATGCTCTCTTTGGAGGCTGCTCCCCCTAACTCAAATCTCTCCCCCTTACTCAAATCTCTCCCCTTTGACATCAATGGCAAAAGGGACACCTATGGGGCTAAAAGATATGACTCTTAAGCTTAGCCCCCTCACCACCTTCTCTCTTGAGGTGATTAATTTTGGGGTGGGAGTACTTTTACTCCCATATTACATTGTTTCTTTCCTCTATCAACTTCCTTCCATATTTTTTTGATATCCTTCTCTTGATGAATTACTTGATCTTCTTGTCTAGAACCTGTTTGACCTTCTTGCCTTGAACCTATTTGGAATTGAGTCCTACACCATTTTGCAATATGTCCAAAGTTATTGCAATTAAAACACTTGATATTGTAGCCTTTGGATGGTGCCCAAATCCTGAATTCTTTCTTGAAATAATTTCCATATCCATTCCTTTCTTGAACCCTGTATTGTGAAGCTCTATTTTCATGACCATTATGACCATGACTTCTGAATTGTGTAGCTCTAAAACCAAAACCATTTTGCTCATTTTATTTGCACTGAGAAGCTCTATGACCAATCCTGTTGCATAAGAAGCAATGTCCCTAAAAACCATACCTTCTTCCTTTGAAGTTTCTTCTAGCAAAATCAAACTTCTTTGATCCATGGACCCTGTAGTGTATAGCCCTGTGTCCAAATCCATTACAAGAAAAACAATGTCCTTGAAAAGCCCTTTGTTCATGCCTTAGTTCCTCATACCTTTCTTGACCATTATCCCTATGATCATTTTCAACTTGTGCATTGCATCCTTGAACCTTCTTTGTAGTATCTAAATCCTTTTCCTTAATTTCTTCCTTGCTTTCCTCTTCAAGAATTTATTTTCCTTTTGAACTTGATTCACCTATCTCAAAATAAGATCCAAACTAAATATTTGGAGCCATAGGAACTTTGGAACTTTCTTCATAAAACTTAGGTGCTTCCTTGCTTTCATATTTTAGAACTTCCTTTCCTTTTGAGTGTGATTCCCCAAACCTGAAATATGAGACCTTTGGTGCTTTGGAATCTTCCTCTTCTTTCTCTTCATTTGTGTCAAGTAGCAAATTGGCATCCATATTTATTTTCTCTAAAATACATGTTTCCTTCTTAGTGAAAATATCTTGACCTTTTGAGTCATGTGATGGATCAAACTTCTCACGTATGGAACATCTCAATTATTTTATATTCTCCTTAACCTCTTGTAGTTGCTCATGGATATTATTGAAGTCTTCCTTTAGATCAGTTGAGACATCTATCTTTCTTACAATATTCTCTTGTATAACTTCTTCTATTTGGAGTGAATGTTCTTCTTCTACTTCTCTTATCCCATAGAAAAACCCTTCTTCATATTCACTATCACTAAGATCATTATCATCTTCTATAGCAAACAAACTCTCATGATTTCTTTGACCATGCCTATTTCCTTGATGTGTCATCTCATCTTCACTATCAATTGAATCCATTGCAATATCCTGATCTATGATCTCTTTGACCACACACAAAGCATTATTCTCTTTCACCTTCTATTCCAAGGAATAGATGTTCTTCCTTTTCATCATCTGACTTGTCTCTATCACTATGATCTGAGCTATCACTTGCTTCTACAATGTAGTAAGATTTCTTTACCTTACAAAAATTTTCTTCTTCTCATACCTATTTTGCTTGTATCTATCATCTTTGTCATGCTTATGCTTTCCATCTTCTTTTCTTTTATGACCCTATTTTTCATCATCACTATTTTCTTCATGTGGACACTTGTGTGCATAGTGACCAAGATCACCACACTTGTAGCATCTGAATTTCCTCATATCCCTAAAATTCCTTGAGTCCTTATTCCTTTTGATGAAGTTAGCTTCCTCATCATTAACTGGATCTCTATCTATCTCTAGAACCTTCCCTTTCTCTTTCTCTGAAGCCTTGAATGCAATCTCTTTTATTGGAACCTGATGCTTACTCACCCTCATCTCATAAGCTGTGAGAGTTCCTTGTAGTTCTTCCATTGTTAGCTTGTTGATATCCATTGTTTCTTCTATTGCTGAAACCTTTGCATCATACTTCATGGGAAGTGATCTCAAAACCTTTTGAGTAACTTTTGATTCTTTCATCTCAAATCCTAGGCCTCTCATGGTGTTAGTAATCTCATCAACTCAAAGTAAAAACTTTGCAATATCTTCAGAATCTTCCATTTTCAATTCCTCAAATATTTTTCTATGAGTTTGTAGTTTTGACAACTTTACCTTGGAATCTCCTTCATAAGTATTCCACAACTTGGTCCACATTTCATTAGCTGAATTACATACCATGACCTTTGCAAAATCTATCTCACGTAGCCCACTCAAAATATAATTTATTGCCCTTGCATTGATCTCAACCAATTTCTTGATAGTCTTATCTGCCTCAGGATCACCTTCAACCTTATACTCTTTTTCAACCATCTACCATACCTCATATCCTTGTGATATCAAGTAGTTCTTCATTCTCATGCTCTAGAAAGCATAATTGTTACCATCAAATAATGGTGCCTTATTTGTAGATGATCCATTCTATGAAGCCATCTGTGTTCTTGTAGAATCTACCCTCAAGCTGTTAGCCTTTTCGAAGGAACCCACTCTGATACCAATTGAAGAACACAAGCTTATACTGAGAGGGGGGTGAACAGTATAGCACCCACTTTTTACTTTCTTTCCAAACCAATATCAATTAATGTCCTTAATTGCAATAACCAAATATAGCAAGTGTGCATTAATAACTTAGATAGCAATAGTAAGCAAGAGCACAAGTCACCACACACAATTGAGACACAAGATTTAACGTGGTTCCCCCAATGTGGGGTACTCCACAAGATAATATCCTTATAATATTTCACACAAAAATAAGGATCCTTATCCAATACAATGATTACTTTGATCTGCTCAAAGCTAGGCAATACATTGATCTACTCAGGTAGGCAATCCACTGATCTACTCAGCTAGGCAACACACTGATCTACTTAGGTAGGCAATCCACTAATCTAGACACCATTCTTAGGCAATCCACTAATCTCTCACTAGGCAACACACTGATCTACTCAGTAGGCAATACATTGATCTACTCAGCTAGGCACACACATTGATCTCTAGTAGGCAATCCACTGATCTTCATAGGCACCATATCTACTCAACCAATCTCAAGCTCACAAACTTTCCAAATATGCTCAACAAGCTCACACAAAACTTGTCCAAATATGCTCAACAAGCTCACACAAAACTTGTCCAAATATGCTCAACAAGCTCACACAGAACTTGTCCAAATCTGCTCAACAAGCTCACACAAAACTTGTCCAAATCTGCTCAACAAGCTCACAAGAAACTTGTCCAAATATGCTCAACAATCTCACTAAGAACTTGTCCAAACTCTCTCAACAAGCTCACCAACACCAACCCAACCTAAAACCAAATCCACAAATCTATCCATAAATCTATCCCAAAGACCTTCTCAAAGGCTCAACCAATCATGCTCAAGTAGTACTCAAATCTCATCCACAAATATACAAAGGCAAGGCTCAATGATGAACTCAACAATGAATGGCAAAACACTCTACAATGGATGACAACAATGATCCACAATGATCTCAACTCAAATCAATCTCAACTCAACTCATAGAAGCATAAAGAGAATTGTTAGAGACTCAATATGTTCTAATCTCAATCTCAACTCAAATCAGAATTATAGAATAGTTTGTTTCATGGAACTTGAACAATCACTTCACACAATCACTTGACTAGGCTCAATCAACTCAACTCAACCAATCATCACAAGAGACATATCTTTCTCACAAACCCTAGTCCAAGCATGTATCAACCAACTCAAATATTTCCAACAATGCTCAACCACAAATCTCACATAACAATGATACTCATGTTCTTTTCAAGTTCTTTGCATAACCAATGGGCTTCAACAACTATGCTTATAAAACAAGGTTTAAACACAACTCTCAAACCAGAAAACCTTGAAGCATTCAACCAACCACTTTCAAAAAGGAAACCACAATCAATCCTTTTCTCTCCAATGATATTTCAGAAATCAACCACCATAATCAATCAATAGGAGAATGTGCCCATACCTTTTATGAAGATGAAGAAACCTCTTTGGAAATCTGCCACACTCAACAAATTCTTTTTCAACTTTCAACAAGGGTTAGAGATCATGATTAATATCACAACAAAATATCCAAATACCTTATCACTCCTACTCAAAAAATGCATCATGTCCCCTTATGAAAGAATTAATCACTTTTGAAAAAGAACAAAACAACCTTCACTTTTGAACCCCTTTACAAAAATAGAAATATCTCTTTACATACACCTTATTTCTCCCTCTAAGCAAGTTAATCAAATATCCCTCGAAATAAGCTTTCCAACGATATATAATATGATATACTTCTAAAAGGAAAATCACCAGAAATATCTCTTTTTCTCAACATGCATCACAACCCTTATCTCTCCTAGGGCAACCTTAGAAAAATAAAATATTAGGAAAAATTATTAACTTGCCTTTGTCCTCAGCGGGATTCGATCCTCGATCACTACCCCTACACCACTCTAACCATGGTGCCAACAACCACGTGAGCCAACCGCTCACATAGAATAGTGAGCGCAAACCTTCTATTTGTTTGCTCCAAGCATGTCCTCAAACACCACGTGCGCCAAAAGAGTCCTCCCTTTCACTTTGCAAAACCAGACCGAGGGATTCGAACTTGGATCTCTGGCGCTTCAACACCTTACTGCCTTCCTCTTGTCGTTAGACCAAAAGCACCTACGATGCTTGGTAAGGGACCTCCCTTACTTTTATTGTCTCCTTTCTTCACTAGATTCAAACAAGTTGTGATGCCTTTGCTCCCTATTTGAACGAACACCCTTTGCACACTCTTTAACACGTTGGCACCTTTCACATCCTTAGCAATTCGAACGCATCACCATCATCGAGGACATGAATAAATCAAAATATTTGGTGGCATATTTATATATGCCTTCCTCTTTCTTTTGACATCGATGCTATAAATTAAACTTTAATATTATATCCTCCTCCTTTATTTTGACGTCGATGCTATAAATTAAATTTTAATTTTAAATTTAAACTTAAATATTTAAAATTAAATATCTCCATCACCGAGGCACCTTTTTCGATGAAACGAAAATCCAACCTGGGTTTTAAGAAAAACCCATTTCAAATCTGCCATCCATGGTTTTAAATAAAACCTTTTATTTTGCCTGCCTTGGTTTTCACAAAAACCCTGTATATATCCATGCTTTCCAAAATATCATAAATGCTTATTTATGAAATACTTTGGCCACCAAAACTCAATGTGATCCATGTGACATCAATGACAACATAAAATACCTCAAATTTCCAACAATCTCCCCCTTTGTCATTGATGGCAACACCTCTAATGCAAATCACCATAGTCACTACAAAAACCATTTCTGAGAATCAAAGTTGCTCCCCTGACTCAATACTCTCTATGGAGGTTGCTCCCCCTAACTCAATGCTCTCTTTGGAGGCTGCTCCCCCTAACTCAAATATCTCCCCTTACTCAAATCTCTCCCCCTTTGACATCAATGGCAAAAGGGACACCTATGGGGCTAAAATATATGACTCTTAAGCTTAGCCCCCTCACCACCTTCTCTCTTGAGGTGATTAATTTTGGGGTGGGAGTACTTTTACTCCCATATTACATTGTTTCTTTCCTCTATCAACTTCCTTCCATATTTTTTTGATATCCTTCTCTTGATGAATTACTTGATCTTCTTGTCTAGAACCTGTTTGACCTTCTTGCCTTGAACTTGTTTGGAATTGAGTCCTACACCATTTTGCAATATGTCCAAAGTTATTGCAATTAAAACACTTGATATTGTAGCCTTTGGATGGTGCCCAAATCCTGAATTCTTTCTTGAAATAATTTCCATATCCATTCCTTTCTTGAACCCTGTATTGTGAAGCTCTGTTTTCATGACCATTATGACCATGACTTCTGAATTGTGTAGCTCTAAAACCAAAACCATGTTGCTCATTTTCTTTGCACTGAGAAGCTCTATGACCAATCCTATTGCATAAGAAGCAATGTCCCTGAAAACCATACCTTCTTCCTTTGAAGTTTCTTCTAGAAAAATCAAACTTCTTTGATCCATGGACCCTGCAGTGTATAGCCCTGTGTCCAAATCCATTACAAGAAAAACAATGTCCTTGAAAAGCCCTTTGTTCATGCCTTAGTTCCTCATACATTTCTTGACCATTATCCCTATGATCATTTTCAACTTGTGCATTGCATCCTTGAACCTTCTTTGTAGTATCTAAATCCTTTTCCTTAATTTCTTCCTTGCTTTCCTCTTCAAGAATTTCTTTTCCTTTTGAACTTGATTCACCTATCTCAAAACAAGATCCAAACTGAATATTTGGAGCCATAGGAACTTTGGAACTTTCTTCATAAAACTTAGGTGCTTCCTTGCTTTCATATTTTAGAACTTCCTTTCCTTTTGAGTGTGATTCCCCAAACCTAAAATATGAGACCTTTGGTGCTTTGGAATCTTCCTCTTCTTTCTCTTCATTTGTGTCAAGTAGCAAATTGGCATCCATATTTATTGTCTCTAAAATACATGTTTCCTTCTTAGTGAAAATATCTTGACCTTTTGAGTCATGTGATGGATCAAACTTCTCACGTATGGAACATCTCAATTCTTTTATATTCTCCTTAACCTCTTGTAGTTGCTCATGGATATTATTGAAGTCTTCCTTTAGATCAACCAAGACATCTATCTTTATTACAATATTCTCTTGTATAACTTCTTTGAGTGAATGTTCTTCTTCTACTTCTCTTATCCCATAGAAAACCCTTCTTCATATTCACTATCACTAAGATCATTATAATCTTCTATAGCAAACAAACTCTCAAGATTTCTTTGACCATGCATGTTTCCTTGATGTGTCATCTCATCTTCACTATCACTAAATCCATTGCAATATCCTGATCTATGATCTCTTTGACCACACACAAAGCATTGTTCTCTTTCACCTTCTATTCCAAGGAATATATGTTCTTCCTTTTCATCATATGACTTGTCTCTATCATTATGATCTGAGCTATCACTTGCTTCTACAATGTAGTAAGATTTCTTTACCTTACGAAAAATTTTCTTCTTCTCATACCTGTTTTGCTTGTATCTGTCATCTTTGTCATGCTTATGCTTTCCATATTCTTTTCTTTTATGACCCTATTTTTCATCATCACTATTTTCTTCATGTGGACACTTGTGTGCATAGTGACCAAGATCACCACACTTGTAGCATCTGACTTTCCTCATATCCCTGAAATTCCTTGAGTCCTTATTCCTTTTGATGAAGTTAGCTTCCTCATCATTAACTGGATCTCTATCTATCTCTAGAACCTTCCCTTTCTCTTTCTCTAAAGCCTTGAATGCAATCTCTTTTATTGGAACCTGATGCTTACTCACCCTCATCTCATAAGCTGTGAGAGTTCCTTGTAGTTCTTCCATTGTTAGCTTGTTGATATCCATTATTTCTTCTATTGTTGAAACCTTTGCATCATACTTCATGGGAAGTGATCTCAAAACCTTTTGAGTAACTTCTGATTCTTTCATCTCAAATCCTAGGCCTCTCATGGTGTTAGTAATCTCATCAACTCGAAGTAAAAACTTTGCAATATCTTCAGAATCTTCCATTTTCAATTCCTCAAATATTTTTCTATGAGTTTGTAGTTTTGACAACTTTACCTTGGAATCTCCTTCATAAGTATTCCACAACTTGGTCCACATTTCATTAGCTGAATTACATACCATGACCTTTGCAAAATCTATCTCACGTAGCCCACTCAAAATATAATTTATTGCCCTTGCATTGATCTCAACCAATTTCTTGATAGTCTTATCTACCTCGGGATCACCTTCAACCTTATACTCTTTTTCAACCATCTACCATACCTCATATCCTTGTGATATCAAGTAGTTCTTCATTCTCATGCTCCAGAAAGCATAATTGTTACCATCAAACAATGGTGCCTTATTTGTAGATGATCCATTCTATGAAGCCATCTGTGTTCTTGTAGAATCTACCCTCAAGTTGTTAGCCTTTTCGAAGGAACCCGCTATGATACCAATTGAAGAACACAAGCTTATACTGAGAGGGGGGTGAACAATATAGCACCCACTTTTTACTTTCTTTCAAACCAATATCAATTAATGTCCTTAATTGCAATAACCAAATATAGCAGTGTGCATTAATAACTCAGATAGCAATAGTAAGCAAGAGCACAAGTCACCACACACAATTGAGACACAAGATTTAACGTGGTTCCCCCAATGTGGGGTACTCCACAAGATAATCTCCTTATAATATTTCACACAAAAATAAGGATCCTTATCCAATACAATGATTACTTTGATCTGCTCAAAGCTAGGCAATACATTGATCTGCTTAGGTAGGCAATCCATTGATCTACTCAGCTAGGCAACACACTAATCTGCTTAGGTAGGCAATCCACTGATCTGCTCAGCTAGGCAACACACTGATCTACTCAGGTAGGCAATCCACTGATCTACTCAGCTAGGCAACACACTGATCTACTCAGGTAGGCAATCCATTGATCTACTTAGCTAGGCAACACACTGATCTGCTCAGGTAGGCAATCCACTGATCTTCTCAACTAGGCACTCACATTGATCTACTCAACAAGCTCACACAGAACTTGTCCAAATCTGCTCAACAAGCTCACATAGAACTTGTCCAAATCTGCTCAACAAGCTCACACAAAACTTGTCCAAATTTTCTCAACAAGCTCACACAAAACTTGTCCAAATCTGCTCAACAAGCTCACACAGAACTTGTCCAAATATGCTCAACAAGCTCACAAGAACTTCTCAAATCTTCTCAACAAGCTCACTAAGAACTTGTCCAAATCTACTCAACAAGCTCACAGAACTTGTCCAAATATATCAACCAAATCCCAAAACCTTCTCAGGCTCAATCAATCATGCACAAAAACTACCACAAATCTGTCCATAAATCTATCCCAAAGACCTTCTCAAAGGCTCAACCAATCATGCTCAAGTAGCACTCAAATCTCATCCACAAATCTACAAAGGCAAGGCTCAATGATGAACTCAACAATGAATGGCAATACACTCTACAATGGATGACAACAATGATCCACAATGATCTCAACTCAAATCAATCTCAACTCAACTCAAGTCAACTCATAGAAGCATAAAGAGAATTGTTAGAGACTCAATATGTTCTAATCTCAATCTCAACTCAAATTAGAATTATAGAATAGTTTGTTTCATGGAACTTGAACAATCACTTCACACAATCACTTGACTAGGCTCAATCAACTCAACTCAACCAATCATCACAAGAGACAACTCTTTCTCACAAAACCCTAGTCCAAGCATGTATCAACCAACTCAAATGTTTCCAACAATGCTCAACCACAAATCTCACATAACAATGATACTCATGTTCTTTTCAAGTTCTTTTCATAACCAATGGGCTTCAACAACTATGCTTATAAAACAAGGTTTAAACACAACTCTCAAACTAGAAAACCTTGAAGCATTCAACCAACCACTTTCAAAAAGGAAACCACAATCAATCCTTTTCTCTCCAATGATATTTCAGAAATCAACCACCATAATCAATCAATAGGAGAATGTGCCCATACCTTTTATGAAGATGAAGAAACCTCTTTGGAAATTTGCCACACTCAACAAACTTCTTTTTCAACTTTCAACAAGGGTTAGAGATCATGATTAATATCACAACAATAATATCCAAATAACACCTTATCACTCCTACTCAAAAAAATGCATCATGTCCCCTTATGAAAGAATTAATCACTTTTGAAAAAGAACAAAACAACCTTCACTTTTGAACCCCTTTACAAAAATAGAAATATCTCTTTACATACACCTTATTTCTCCCTCTAAGCAAGTTAATCAAATAGCCCTCGAAATAAGCTTTCCAACGATATATAATATGATATACTTCTAAAAGGAAAATCACCAAAAATCTCTCTTTTTCTCAACATGCATCACAACCCTTATCTCTCCTAGGGCAACCTTAGAAAAATAAAATATTAGGAAAAATTATTAACTTGCCTTTGTCCTCAGCGGGATTCGATCCTTGATCGCTATCCCTACACCACTCTAACCGTGGCGCCAACAACCACGTGAGCCAACCGCTCACATAGAATAGTGAGTGCAAACCTTCTATTTGTTTGCTCTGAGCGTGTCCTCAAACACCACGTGCGCCAAAAGAGTCCTCCATTTCACTTTGCAAAACCAGCGTCGACGGGATTCGAACTTCGGATCTGCTGGCGCTTCAACACCTTACGTGCCTTCCTCTTGTCCGCTAGGCCACAAGCACCTACGGTGCTTGGTAAGGGACCTCCCTTACTTTTATTGCCTCCTTTCTCTGCTGGATTCGAACGAGTTGCGATGCCTTTGCTCCCTCTTCGAACGAACACCCTTTGCACACTCTTTAACACGCTGGCACCTTTCACTCCCTTAGCAATTCGAACGCATCACCATCATCGAGGACATCAGGTTAAATCAAAACATTTGGTGGCATACCTCAATGTGATCAATGTGACATCAATGACAACATAAAATACCTCAAATTTCCAACAAGAAGGACCAAAGAGAGCACCTAAGATCCAAGGCAGTTACCTTTGATTTATGTTGTGGTAAAGACTTATGTAGAAACCTATAAAGGGTTAAGCTTTAAGTGGAGCAATATCATATTGATTTTTTGTTGGATAATAAGGGGTTGTACTTAGGTCTCCCACCCTTGAAAAATTACATCTCTCTTCTTTAGGGCTTGAGAGTTTACAAATAGATACACTTTTAATATCAATTGAGATGCTATAGCTAGAAACATACATCATTTTATATTTAAAAATCTGAATTCTTGATTTTCATTTTCTAGATCTTTTCAAATTTTTGTATGAATATGATTAATCTAGAATTTAGCAACTTTCTAGACACTTTCCTATAGCAGCCTTCACAATGCCAAAACTTTACCTCTACTATATATGCCTTGCATCTTAGTAGAGTAATATTTCCAAAACATCATACTATCATTGTCCACTTTACCAAATCTGTATTGCTAGTTTCCTTCCTGAAACACAAGTGCAACCACAAAAATTATAATAAATAGTCTAAAAGAAAACACATTATTGTTACAAAATAAAGCAGATAATACCAATGGAAAATATTAAATTAAATCTTAATCATAAATTGATTCAGGCAATCAATATTTTTTTGTCAGCTTCAACTAAACTTTCTACTTCCTCTAACCATGGAAATGAGAATTTAACTTCACGATCCTCAATCAAAACCTCTCTATTGGCTATCTTATCTGCACATTTTTTTCCTTCCCTTAATATATGTTTAAACCTAATTTCTTCAAACTCTTTAGAAAGATTTCCACAATTATCTCTTGTATGTTCCATGGAGCCTTTGCTTTCCTCAAAATTGCATTAATTACTATGAGAGAATCACCTTCCATCCATACTCTATTCCATTTCATTTGTTTACATATTTTTAACCCTTCTAAAGCTGCCCAAGCTTTAGCTTCATTATTTGTCTTAAATCCACTATTGAAAGCATAATGATATAAAATCTCTCCTCTATTATTTCTAATTATTCCTCCTCCTTCTGCTGGTCTTGGATTTCCTTTAGATGCTCCATCAAAATTTAATTTAACCCACTCCACATTTGGTGGTTTCCACTTTATATTATTTTCTTTCTTTTTTCTTCTCTTGTACCCAACATCATAATTTCATTTCATGACTTGACTCCATCTATCAAGGGTCTCTACTTCTAATTTAGGGAGTGGATGAGTTGATAGGATAGGTTTAGACTCCTATATGGCTAAACATATATTCTTTTTCATTACCTATAAACTACTTTCTTTTCCTTTAAATATTCTTCTATTCCTTTCTAGCCTTATAGTCCAAATTATTGTATATTTTGATATATCCCATATTGTCTGTAAAGTCTTAATTTTATAAGTGCTCTACCATTGCTTTAACCAATCTTCAATTTTGCTATTCATCACTATGCATTTACTAAACATATTAAGAATCCATTGCCATAGATTCTAGACTATTGAGCAATATACCAAGAGATGGTATATACTCTCCTCCTTCTTATTATATAAAACACATTGAGAGGGGGCATGAAAACCCCTTTTCATAAGGTTTTCCTAGGATAAAATTCTTCTATGACCTACTAGCTAAAAAAAAAATTGACTTTAGGAATACTTGGGCTATCCCAAATATCTCTCCATATTCTAGTGATATTGTTGGTTTTGAATATTATATCTACTTCTTGTTGTGTATTCTCCTGAGCTATTCAACTCTCAAATCAATTTATCCTTGGATCCCCTCAAAATAATCACGATTGTTATATTTCTACTCAATTGCCTCCTAGCATCAATATCTTGTATACTTGTAAAAACATCTTCTTTCCATTTGTATCTTCCTTCTCGATCCTTGTACAAAATATTTGAAACCCTATCACCATATTTGTCTTGAATCAATCTCATCCAAGGTTTCAAAATTGGATCTAAATTGAGTGGTTTTTTATCACACCAAGTATCCATCCAAATAGAATTTTTTTCTCCAGTTCCCACCACCCATCTTAAACCTTTAATCATAAGATCAATAGATTTTTTTAAATTCCAAAGAGCAAAACCATTTGGTAGAGAGAATGCAATAAATATAAAACTTGGATCATTGGGATCAACATACTTAGAAGAATTATTTCCCATTATATTTGACACTATTTGTACAATCTCCAGATAACTTTTCCCCTAAGAGCTACATTTGCATCTATAAGAACTCTTAAACCAAGACCTCCCCTAGTTTTATCATCACACAACTTGCTCTATTTCACCAAAGAAAATTTTCTTTTATCATGTAAACCTGACCATAAAAAATATCACATAATATAAATTACACTTTTTTAAATTGATTTTGGCATAGAATACAATGACATATAATATGTTGCATATAATAGGTGACACCAGTAACTAGATGTTTTTTTAAGATTTTTGAGAAGAAATGATAGCTTGTTGTCACATATCAAGATGGAGGAAGTTCTCTATCTATTGATTGACATTTTGTACAAACAGATAGAGAATATCTAGCCATCTTGATGAGTGATTATTTTGAGATTTAATGTTTATTTGCATATTTGTATAATAAACTAGTTGGAGATAAAATCTTGTTGATCCAATGACTTATTAGGCAAATAGTTGATGAAGAGAGCATGATTTGTGGATGTCTATTGTTGTAGAGGATCAAGCGGCTATGAAGGCAACATAGATCTAGTATTTGGTGAAGCTTGCAAATGATTGTAGGCTCACAAGGCATTGGATCCATGGAGCCTCATAGTTCGATAGATCCATTTGAACAATAGTTTGTGAGAGATCTTGATTTTGTTTGATAGAATGCCAATGAAATGAACCAGGTGGCTATGAGGACAATATTGATCCAGTGCCTGGTAAGATTTACAAATGATTGTAGATCTACAAGATATTGGATCAATAGGGTCTTCTCATACCGCATGGTCTATCGAAGGTAATCAATGAGATTTATGAAAATGTGATAGCATGTTGATGCAATAAATCAAGAGGAATGTTATGATACCATTGATCCATTGCCTAATGAGACTTGCAAATAATTGCAAAATACTATAAGATATTGGATCAATGAAATGTTATGATTCTCATGATCTATTATCAGGACAATGCATGAAGATTTAATTTATGTTTGATTGCATACTAAAATGGTATGTCGAATGGGAAAGACTACCCTTAATCATCTGTTCCCATATAAAGTTGATAAGTAATTGTTAATCCATAGGAGAATGGATGATTAAGGGCTTCTTAGCCCATGTGACTTACCAAATGAGTAAGTTGATGATGATTTTTGTATTAGGTATGATTTTTGTGAACTCAGATGATAGGCCAATCAGGGAAGAGAACCCCATTCAACCAGTGACTAGTGAAATTCACAAATGATTATGAATTTATGAGATATTGGTTGAATGTGATTTCCCATCCCTAGATGGTATGTCAAATGAGTTGCATTTGAAGAATGTGATGAATAGATGTCATGACTTATTTGATAGACTACTCTTAAAACTCTCTTATGCAATACATCATTCTCACAAAAGGTTTGCAAGGTTATGACGTATTATAGGAGAGGAAAAGGTGTCCTAGAGGAGTCTATTAAATAATCATGAGTGTTGATTGAAAAGAGGCTCTTTTGTTGAAAGATATTGTAGATATGTATTGTTGAATTGATAATATTGTTGTGAAATAATGTTGATATTAGTGATGTGAATATGTATGAAAATAGGAAAAAGTGGGTTATGCGTATTACTTATTCTAAAGAGAGGGAAGAAGTATGATGGATGAGAGAGAAGAAGGTAGAAGAGTAAATGTAATTGAATGTTTTCATTGTTAAGTGTCCCAAGGTTGGAATAAAATAAAAGGGGAAGGTTGGGTCATCAAGGTCATGGATGATCATGTCATACATCACTTAACCCAAGAGAGGGAGAAGAAGAGAAGAAGTATGATAGTAGCGAAGCGGGATGTAGAAGAAGATTTTGTAGATGAGATTTTTGGACTGAGAGAGTTTACTCAATATATGGTTAGCCTAGGTGGATGCAATGCAGATGTATTTGTAATAAGGATTGGATTTTGCATCATAGTAAACCCTCTTGAATCTATGGTATGATCAAGCAAGTTAGGCAAACATGCAAGGGGTGTAGTGTGTATGATGATATGATGATGTTTATCATGCATTCAATCATATGAACAAGCAAATGACTCGATGTTTTATGCATAGTATCATTTAAGATGCATGATGTTGATTGGTTCCTTATGTTCTTGGTCATCCAATGTGGCTAGGTGGTAAGCTCCGGATCCAAATTTGGTTGTGATGATGAAAGGTCCTAACCAATTAGGTTCAAACTTTCCTTTGAGGTCAATATCAATATTAGTATTCTTTTTATTTTCTTTGAGGACTAGGTCCCCAACTTCGAAGGATCTTGGATGTACTTTCTTATGATAGGCATATCGAAGTCTATTGTGGTATGTTCTAAGATGTTCTAGAGCATTAATGCATTTTTCTTCTAAGAGTTCTAGTTGTTGTAAGTGATTTAGGTGATATTCATCTCCTACCAAAGAGTCTTGTAACAAGACTCTTAGAGAAGGTATCTCGAGTTCAAAAGGAAATACTACTTTAGTGCCATAAACTAAGGTGTATGGCATTGCCCCCATGGGAGTATGCACACTTGTGTGGTATGCCCATAGGGTTGGATAGAGTTGCAAGTGCCAATCTCAATCATTTTTGTTTACTAGCTTCTTGAGGATTTTGATTAACATTTTGTTGGAGGATTCAACTTGTCCATTTCCTTGTGGGTAGTATGGTGTAGACCATTTTTGTTGAATTTTGTATTTGGTGCATATTTTGGTGACTTCATTATTTTTAAAAGGGGTGCCATTATCAACAATTAAGGTAGAAGGTATACCATATTGGCTGATGATTTGATTTAGAATGAACTTTGATACTTGAATTCCTATTGTGGTGGATAGGGGTATTGCCTCGACCCATTTAGTGAAATATTCTATAGTGGTGATAATGAACTTATGTCCATATGATGATTGAGGGTTGATCTTACCTATGATATCCAATCCCCAAGAGGAGAAAGGCCAAGGAGATGTGATTGATTGTAATTCTTGAGAAGGGGCATGAACAAGGTTGTCATGTCATTGACACTTATCACATCTCTTAACATAGTTGTGAGCATCCTTTTCCATAGAGGGCCAATAATAGCCCATCCTAAGGAGCTTCTTGGCTATGACTAGTCCACTAAAATATCCACCACATGATCCATCATGGGCTTCTTTTATGATAGCTTGGGCTTCATTTGTATTTACGCATCTAAGGAGTATACCTTCAAAGGAGCATCGATATAAGATATCTCCAATGATGACATATTTGCAAGATTTTAGCCTAAATTATCTTCACTTTTGAGAGTTGGATCCCTCAGGGAATGTTCCCTCTTTGAGGAATTTAAATATGTCTTGATACCAAGGTTCTTGAGGTATAGATGTTTCAATATTGCATATATTGAGAGGTTGTAGACATGATTCGAGTGTGGAAGATTTGTTAATTGATCTTATGATAATAGAAGCCTCTTCATCTTCCAAATCTAAGGGTATGAGAGATGCAGTTGTAGCCATAGCATCAGCATGATGGTTGTTAGATCATGGTATGGCTTCTATGGTGATTTGGTTGAAGTGAGTTTTCAACATGTCTACAATATCTTTGTATGGTTTTAGCTTCTCATATTTGGTTTGATAAGTATCATTCACTTGGTTGATGACTAATTGTGAATCATCGTATACTATTATGTTTTTGATATTTAGCTTTGTTGTAGCCCTAAGACCTAGGATGAGTGCTTCATATTCTATTGTATTGTTAGTACATGAGAAGCGAAGCTTAAAAGATAATGGAATGAGTTGTTGTTGTGGGGTGACTAGGATAATTCTTACCCCTACACCTTTAGCACATCTAGCTCCATCAAAGTACAAGATCCAAGTTTTAGGTTCTTGGGATTCTATTGAGAAGATTGTTTCATCTAGGAAAGACATGCTTATGGGATGTTTTGATTCTAAAGGGGATGCAACAAGTTGATCAGCTATAACTTATCCCTTTAGTGATTTTTTATTTACAAATTCTATGTCAAATTCACTAAGGGCTATGACCCATTTTGTAGTCCTACCAGATAGGTAAGGTTTTGACATAAGGTAGCACAATGGGTCTACCCTTGCTAAGATGTAAGTCTTTTGACTAAGCATGTAGTGTCTTAGTTTGAGAGATGAGAAGACAACTGCTAAGAAAATCTTCTCTAATGGTGTGTAGCGAGTTTCATAGTTCACCAAAGTTCTACTAATATAGTAGATTGCTCTTTCTTGATGTTGTTCATCATATTGGGCTAATAAAGCCCCAAGGGCATGCTTAGTAGCTGCTATGTATAGCAATAGTGGTTGATTTAGGTTTGGTGATACCAAGATGGGTGGTGTCAAGAGGTAAGTTTTTAGAGCTTTGAAGGCCTTTTGACATCCTTCATCCCATTCAAATTTTATCCCCTTCTTCAATAATTTGGAGAAAGGTTGACATTTATCTACAAGTTGTGATATGAATCTATGAATAGCTTGTAGTTTGCCTTGCAAGCTTCATAATTCAGTTAAGTTTGTAGGTGGTGACATGTTTGTTATGGCTACGATTTTGGAGGGATCAACTTCAATCCCATGATGGGATATGATGAATCCCAATATTTTTCCTGATGTTACCCCAAAGATACACTTTTGAGGTTTTAGTCTAACTTTGTAATCTCATAATATTTCAAAAATACATCTAAGATCTAGAGTATGGTTTTGTCTTTCCTGAGATCGACCTAAGATATCATCCATATAGTCTTCTACTATTTTATGCATAAGGTCATGAAATATGTATGTCATGGCCCTTTGATATGTTTCTCCTACATTTTTAAGGCCAAATGGCATGACCTGATAGCAGAAGGTTCCCCAAGGGGTAGTAAAAGTTATTTTAGATTGATCTTCTAGTGCAATCTTAATTTGATTGTAGCCCAAGAATCCATCCATTAAAGATAGCATCTCAGATCCTGTAGTGAAGTCTACTATCATGTCTATGTTTGGCAAAGGGAAATCATATTTTGGACAAGCATTGTTTATATCTCTGAATTCTATGCAAATTCAAATGGATCCTTCCTTCTTAGTGATAGGAACGATGTTGGATATCCAATACAAATAATCTATGGCCTTTATGAAGCCAACATCTAGTAATTTTTGTAGTTCATATTTTACCAAAAGAGTGACTCTTGGATGTATCTTTCTTAATTTTTGTTTGATGGGTTTGGCATCAGGGTGCACTACCAAATGGTGGACTACCAGTGAAGGGTCAAGTCCTAGCATGTCATCGTATCCCCAAGAAAAGATGTCAGAGAATTCCTTTAGTAGGTTTGTGTATTTTATCCACTCTTCTTGAGTTAGGACTTTTCCAAGTTTGATAAGGTGAGGATCTTGATCTATTCCGATGTTGATATCTATCATTTCTTTGATTAAGGCTTGTGATTCATCCTCAAAATGAAGAGGGGCATCTATTATCCCTAACTCTTCAAGTTCTTGTGGATCCATAGATGTTTGTTCCAACCCAGGAAGTTGGGCTGAGTTTAAGTTGAAGATCTATTTAAGAGATTCTTCTATAGGATAATTATCCAAAGAATCTTCAAGATTTTCTTTGGTTGCTATTGATTCTAGATGAACCAATTCTAGCATGTTGATGCTACCAAATCATATGGTTTTATGGGGTGTTTGGTTAAGGAGTGACCATAGTTCTTCTTCATCCTCATCACCCCATTGAGAGCCATGTAATGACTCGAGATAATTATCCTTATTATCTTCTTTTGATAGAGGAGAAGGTTCATTTTTGCTAGGGATGAATCCGATCCCACATCATGTTGGCCAAGGTTCGACTTCTAGGGGTTCTTTGATACCCTATTCATAATGACCTAGGCCTTTGCCTTGATAACCCATGTTGGAAAGCATTTGTTTAGCTATAGAGAATGAAGATGATATGTAGCATGTAGCATATGTTCATTCACTTGGCATGAAGTTACATCCTTGAATATTTTCATCAAAGGTAGTTCCCCCATGAATGAAAGCACAAGATCCTATTTGGATTTTGAGTCCTTTTCTATTGGGCATGCCTATGTCATGAGGAGATAGGAACATGCTTACTAGTTCTACGAAAGGATCTGACTTTTGATAAATTAGATTGACTTGATCATTGGAAGAGGATGATTGGGGAGTATCCCCTAAGTTTATGAGGGGTTCCTCTAATATTTCCTTTCCTTTATCTACTTTTGGTTGATCACTTGATATTGCTCATTGTATGGAAGGGCAGAGATTAATCTCTTGTAGGTCGATAGAGTTACACATGGAAAAAGGTTCTAGATCTCTAGGAACATGGATAATCCTCCCTTGATACTCATATTTGAGACATTGATGTAAGGTAGAAGGTACTGCCCTCATAGCATGTATCCAAGGTCTTCCAAGGAGCATGTTATATGTTACATCACATGATATGACATAGAAGAGGGTGTTTAGGACATGAGGCCCCACTTTGATAGGTAAAGTAATAGTGCCTATTACCTCTCATTCTTCATTGTCGAAGGCTCTAATGATGAGGTCAGATTTTTATAAATCATTTTTATTTAAGTCAAAATTTTACAAGAATTTGATATTGCATACATTCAAGGTTGATCCATTGTCTACTAGGACTCTCTTGATATATTTATCACCTACTTGAGTTATGATGTAAAGAGGAGAATCTCCTGATATGGTTTCAAGAGGGGTATCTACCTCATGAAATGCTAAGATAGCATTGTTTACTCTAGCTAGTCCAACCATGTTGGCGATATCATTTGGAGATATATCTTGAGGGACTTCTTGCTCACTTAAAAGTTTCAACAATATTTCCCTATGAGCGGGTGATGTTTTTAGAAATTCTAAAAGGGAGATCTTTGTAGGTACCTCCTCTAATTATTGATGAAGATCAAAGGTATGCAAGGTATTTTGAGAAGGTGTGAGCACCAAAGGTGACTTATTAGGAATGTTGATCTTTGTTCTTGGGATAACCAATGGAGGTTGATCCAAAGATTGATTCTTTGCTTGTTTCCTAGTCATGGTGTAGGAAGATCTTGATAAATGTATAGTGCCTACGAAGTTGGCTGATTTTTGATCATGTGTTGGTAAGGGATCTTGAAATATCCCCATGTCTTTGTTGGGATTTTTTGGTTTATTGAATGTTATTTTTCCTTCCTCAATGAGGTCTTGGATAATGTTCTTTAAAGTTTTGCATTTGTTGGTAGTGTGTCCCTCTATTCAGTGAAAATCATAATATTCATCTTGTCTATACCAAATAGGTACCCCTTTGGATAGATCCCAAGGTCTTGATAGGTAGAAGTTCCACCAATTTAGAATCAAGGAGCATTTTTAGCATAGATATTTGACTTTATCTAGTATTTATGTATTCTCTTTGGGGTTTTTCCTATCTTTGGATGACTAACTTTTGAGGAGCATTCTGAGTGGTGTTTATGTTGTTGTTTTGATGAGAGTCAGTTACACCATCTCCTACAACATGTTTGTTTTTGTATTACCCCTTGCTAGGGGGTTTTTCATATTCTTTCTTGTTATAGTTGAGTTGCCCTCATCTTATGAGGATGGCTTCTACTCTTTTAGCCATATCGATGACTTCTTCAAAAGAGGTTAGGTTTATCATTTCCAAGGGATATGATAGTTGTTCATGAAGGTTTCATATGAAAATATGTAAGATTTATTTAGGAGGAGGAATATATTGAAGTCTTCCTACTAAACCTCTCCATTTGGCTAAGAAATCTAAGAATTTCTCAATCTTAGATTATTTAAGTTGATAAAGGTCATCTATGGTAACCTTATCTTCTATGTAGATTGAAAATTGTTTAATGAAGGCTTCCATAAGTTCCTTGAACTTCTTGATGGAATGATGAGGTATTTGAAAATACCATTCTAAGGCTAAACCACTAAGACTTTTAGGGAATAACCTAAGGAGAAGTTTTTCATCATGATTGATGTCACTACAAGCTATTTGAAATAGCCTTAGATGGTTAATGGGGTCTTGCTTTCCATTATACATTTGAAATTTGGGAGTTTCAAAGTTCTTTGGAAATGGATGATTAAGGATCATTGGATCTAATGGTTCATTGTAGAACTCTTCAAAAGAGTACTTTAACTTAGATGTTCCTTGAAGAGAGGTAATTTGATGCTCAAGTTCTTCGAACTTGGAATCCCTCTTTTCTAAGTCTAATATTTTAGTGTTGATATCTTGAATATCATTTGATGGAGGGTTTGGTGGTGTAGGTAATGTTATTAATGGTTGTGTAAGTGGTTGAGCAAAGTTTTGAGACATGAAAGGTAGATTCATGAGAGTTGAAGTATTTTGATTTGATGTTATGGTGGGAGGGACTTGGCTAAGTCCCATGTTGTGAGTGAGAAAGGGATTTGTAGTATTGATTGTATCATTAGGAGATGTTAAAAATGGGTTTCCCATGGTGGGCATCCCCATAGATATGGTTGGAGGTGTTGTAGAATCGATAGGTTGTGCCATAGCCACATTGAGACTTGCCAAGTTGTTTCGAGTTTCATTGATTTGAGCAATGGTTGATTGATCATTAGAATATTCAATATTATCATGCATTGTAGTTGATTCTCTTTCCACTTGTTCTCTAAGTTCATCTCTAAGAACATCTAAAAATATATCTTTATTTCTTCTGATGTATTCTTTAACATGATCTATAGTTTGAAAAGAAATTTGTTCAATAATTTGTTCTTGTTCCCTAGTCACTTGTTGTGACCAAGGATTTACTTCTTATTCAATATGCTCATGGGAAGATTCCTCATGAGATGAAGAAGGTAAACCCTTGTTTTAGGTGTTGTAAGGATGTTGAGACATGGTTTGAAAGCTTGGTTTTGAAGGAGATTGATTTATTAAAGTTTTGTTTCCAAAGTACTTATAGCAAAGAAGAGAAGATGTTTGAAATCCTTATGTCACCTTGAAAAGTAGCCCTCCTTATGACTCCCATTAATCCACCATGATATACTAGCCAAAGAAGATTGCTCCCCTAAGGTTCATACTTTGGTTTACTCAAGGGGTCGTTATCCTTCCCCTAGTAGGATTAACAATTGGTTATGTTCTTGTTATCTTAATTTAATGTGATGTAAGCTAAGCAAACAAATTAGATGATCTTGTTTAGGTTTAACAAACTTTTATCTTTGTTAAGGCAAAAGGAGTGTTCACATCAGGTTCACCAAATATGTAGATGGGGGAAAATATGTTCTTTTCCTCTTAAAAGTCTAATTTAATGTCAAGTGTGTGCAGGGGAGATTCATTAGAATCTCTGCTTCCCCACTTGAGGGTCTCTTTCCAAAGGAGACCCCGAGAATATGAATATTCTCAACATGACTAGACTCCTACTCAATGTTTTTTCTCATGCCTTGTAGAAGTTGATGTTATGCTTGTTTGATTGGTGTTTTATGGGTTTATTCAAAGAAAACACCTAAGGTTTTGGATCGCTATCTATCTCGACTCTTTTTTGAGCCTTAACGATTATTTAAGACCTAAAATTCAATGATCATCTAAATGCAATGCTAAGTCTTTTATCACACAAATGCAAGAATACAAGAGCTATCCTATATGCTTTTCAAGTTTGTATGAGTTAACTAAGGAGATTTTGATATTTCAAGGTAAAACAAGAGAAGATGCAAGAAGACAAGTTAGCCTAAATGCAACTAAATGACTTTTGATTTCTTTGCCTATGTACTTGAAAATGATTAATAAGCTAAGATTTAGTCTAAGGTTCCTTGATTGACTAATTTAGATGTGTTTTGTAAATTAATTTTGTAAAGCAATTAATTTTATAAACAATTAGGGTTTCTACTTAAGATTCCTTAATTACCCAAATTAAATGTGATTTTAAGATATAAAATAGTAGAATATAGAAGGAAAACATAGAGAAATGGAAGTTATAGAGCTTAAGGAAGTGCCTAGTGGTAGAATCACCTCTTTTGGAGCCTTTTTGCCAAATTTACCACTAAAACTACCAAATTCACCACTAAATTTACTCAATTTTGGTATCTACACAAAAAGACCAAAAAAATTAGGATTTTCTACTTTAGGAGGTCTATCTGAGAGTTGGATAGGGTAGAATACTTGTCTAAATAGCTGATCAGACCTCTTTTGATAAAAAATTGAGTATGCTTACCTCCTAGAGTGGAATTTTGGTAAATTACCAAATTCACCATTAGGCTTACCAAATTCACCACTAGCAAATTTGGTAGTGGTAAATTTGGTTCTATGTATTTTTGAGCCAAATTCACCATTGACTATGCAGGGTGGTGAATTTGGTCTGAACAAGGATTTTGAAGAGTTTGAGGGCTATTTTGGGTGGATTTTGATGGAATTTCTAGTGGGAGGAAGGTATGATATTGTTGGAGGGATTTTATAAGTCTATAACTTACAAAATCAGAGATCTAAGCCACTAAATCATGCAATTTAATGACTAATTTTAAAATATATGTAAAAAGAATGAAAATATCAAAGATGACTAAAATTTTAATTAAATAGGGATGCAAAAGAGTGAGAAATGTATGTAATGATGTTAGGAATGATCTAAAATAGCTAATTCAACTTCTAATAAAATCAAATTAGCATTAAGTAATGAAATATTAATGAAATTGATAAGATATGTAAGTGTTACCCAAAACTTAAAAATCTACAACAATAAGCAAGAGAAAAGGGAGGGAGATTGCAATAGGGGATGCTTGAAGCTTGGAAAAAGGGTGAGATAACAAGGCAATAACAACCTTGTATCTTCAACACCTTGCCTTGAGAGATGGAAAAGAAATGATATATGAATGAAATATAAAACTACATACAATGCATGAAAGAGAGATTGCAAAGTAAAAGGCTATGTTAAATCTATGCTTGCAAATGAAAGAAGCATAAAATTAGATGAATATGAGAAGAGATAGAGGAGTTAGTATGTTATCTATATAATTAAAATGACTATAAAAATAGGGGCAACAAGTAATATGATATAATATGTGAAGAGGAAATGCAATAAACCCTACAAAATAGAGGATTAATATTAAAATATAGATGATAAATGCATATAATCCAAAATGGACCTACAAAAGAGATATTAGATGATAAATGGAGGTGATATACTTGAAGAAAAGGCTACAAACACAATGTTATATGGCTACAAATAGATATTAGAACCCTACAAAAGGAATTAGAAGCATAAAATATAGAAATACCAATGGAAAACACAAGTTAGCAAGGCTACAACCTAGAGGACAAAATGCAAAGTGAAGCAAATATGAATGGAGAGAAGGAATATGTTGGGAGAGCTATCTTCCTTACCTCCAAGATAACCTCCTTGCCCCAAAGTCCTCCTTGCCTTGCTTGGCTTACCTCCAAATGCTTGTAAGATGCCTCAAAAGCTTGGGAAATGCTTGGAAATGAAGAATGCTATGGAAGAAGAGCTTAGAAGGAGGATGCTAGAAATATTAGTAGAGTATAGCTACAACAAAATTTCATGCCAAATGCCTACCCAAGGGGCTCCTTAAATAGGATTTGGGAGGGGAATTGGGGGGAAAATTGGATAAGATCAAATTGAAATTTATAAATATAGTGTATTATTGGGGTATGTGAGATCAGGGAAGAGGATAGAGGGATGTAATCCGCATGCTCCTAGTTTGTGCTGAAATATTTTGAGTTTTTTAGCCAAATTTACCACTAACAAATTTGGTAACCTGAGTGGCAAATTTGGTTAGAAGGCAAGTCTAATTTTTCAAATTTTGAAATTTGAATGTTTTCCAAATTTTCCACTAGGCTTGCCAAATTCACCACTGGTGAATTTGGTAAGGAGTGGCAAATTTGGTAAGAGTTGATTTTGATTGTTAAAATTTGATTTTATAGTTTTTCCAAATTCACCACTCATCTTGCCAAATTTGCCACTCATCTTGCCAAATTCACCACAAATAAATTTGGTTAGGGGGCAAATTTGGTAAAGGTTAAATTTGATTCCCAAAATGTTGGGTTATCACCATATTGAGATTTTGTAACATTTGTGACCGATTTTGGGAAGTTTCATCTAGCTGATGTGTCAAAATTGGGTGTCTACACTCAACAATCTCAAATATAAGGATCTAATCAATTATTCCTTGTCTTCTAGGAGGAGTGTTAATAAAATACACTTTTCTCTTTAATAAATTGACTTTCTACCCAGTTTATTTCTCATAAATGCTCAACATGTTCTTAACTTCTCTATCTTCTAGAATAGAGGATCTAATGGCTAATATGGCATCATTAAAAAAATATTCATGAGAGACTAGATTGATGGAGGTGGCAAGTTTGATCCCATCAATATCCCCCAAGGTAGTGGTAGCACCAATAGTTCTCC
Organism: Wollemia nobilis; assembly: GCA_028583015.1. NCBI lineage: Eukaryota > Viridiplantae > Streptophyta > Pinopsida > Araucariales > Araucariaceae > Wollemia > Wollemia nobilis. The sequence goes on from JAQPPZ010000456.1 coordinate 7,830,663, forward strand.
CTAAGTATTTTTCCAAAATGATAAGCAAATAAGGGGATAAGGGACCCCCTTGTCAAAACCCTCTAAAGCTCTTGAAATAACCTATACCTACTCCATTGACAATGACTAAGAATATTGCCATGGATATGCATTCTTTCGTACGATTAATTTAGTCCTGGTGGAAGCCAAATTTTCTCATGACACTCTATCATAGGCTTTATTCATATCTAGTTTCAAAAAGAGACCAGCCTTCCCACTATTTTCCACTGAGTGAATGACTTCATGAATAGTTATGATGCCATCCAGGATTTTCCTTCTTATAAAAAAACTTCCCTGGTTAGAGTTAATGATAAAGGGTAAAACCACTTTAATTATGTTTACCATCACATTTGTCAAAATTTTATAGAGATTATTACATAAGCTTATGGGTCTAAAATTTTTGAAGTCTTTTGCTCCTACCACCTTAGGGATGAGGGCCAAAAGGTTGAATTTATATCCCTTGGGATATGAAAGGATTTTTTGATGTCATAAATGGATGCAACCACATCAACTCCAATTATGTACTAAAATTTATGATAAAACAAAAAATGAAATCTATTTGGGCCTAAAAAATTTTCTTCTGCCATTGAAAAACAAAATTCTTCACTTCATCCTCCTTGAAAGGGCTGGACAAAAAGGTATTCATCTCTTCTGTGAGGAGAGTTGGAATGTTGGAAAGAATTCTGTTCATAACTTGATCTTCCCTTATCTCCCCTAACCCAAGCATGCTTTCAAAAGACCTAACTTCTTCAGCTCAAATTTCCAAAACATTCTAAGTTAGGGTGTAACAACCCACCAAAACCAACCAGAGAGATACATTATTTTTACACAAGTAGGTTCACAAAGAAGTCCCAATGTTATTTTTTAACATTCTCAAGGCTTCACCATATTTGAGTTCAATGTCACTATAGACAACACTCAAGTGGACATTAGTGCCCAAAATCTTGTATTTTTGGGGTTCACCTTACTAAACCTCACCATTTAGGACACCAAAATGGTCCCCCACCTTTCCTATACCCTCACTAGTACAAAAAAAATTGACCAAAGTGTAGGGATTGTACTTTTTAAGGCCCATAACACTTTTGTGGGGTAACTAAGGTCATTACCACTCACCTAATAATGAGCATGGTTACCTGAACCTCCCTATTCAAAGTACCACTATTGTTGTCTCATGAATTATTCCATTAACTTCATAGTTATGGAACACCCAATCCTCACTATTCGAGGTGTATCAATCACGAGAATTTGGTTTTTGCATCATTGCAACTCCTAGATTCATGAGTACCTAGCTATTGCATCATTGCAACTCCTTCTAGAAATTACCTCTACCTAGTTATTGCATGACTACAACTCCTCCCAGGGTTGGTTTAATTCTTTAACTTAGGGGTCCTAAAGAGTTTCTAGATCCATACCCAAGAACCCCCACCAAATCCAATAATTACATAAAAATAATATAACATCTATTCCATAAAATAAATTAAAGTGTTATAATGGAAATAACATGCTTAGTTATAACACAATGCTAGATCTTGGATTTAAATAGAACATTTTCAACCCATACTTGAAATAAACATAATTTCAAATATAATTCTAGCATGAAAGAACGTATAGACAAATTAAAATCATGATTAAATTAATCATAATATCAACATCTAACATAATGTTAGCATAAAACATCTATTCAATATAAGCTAGTAAAGCAACCTTAAATAGATCATAAATCTACCCAGGTGTTGTAGGTGAGTTGGAGAGGAGAGGGAAATCCTCCAAGGGAGGTCCTAGGTTCAAATCTCCACCCTACCAAAAATCTAAATTGGGTATCCAAAATCCAATTGATAATGTTGGTGCGAGCAGGTTCTACGACTCTCGGGTGACTTTGACGGTGTAGAACCCCTGTTCGTGGTCTCTCAGACCAAGGCAGCTCCGCAAGGGGTTTTTCGCTTTAAAAAAAATAGATCATAAAGCTGACATATACTTTTATTTATCTTCCATAAAGAAAATATCTTTAAGAGTTCATAACCAACTCATTATTTCATATACTCAAAAACTAGGACACAATCTAGGAATAAAAATGACCAAGTATTTCATAACAAAATTTTCATTTACATAACAACATTTCGTAGAGACAAGGACACGACACTTAAACAATAAAGAAAGAAAATAACCCAAAGAAACACAAGATTGCACAAAAATATAATTTTATTTAAAATACGGGTGGAGCTAATAAACTCCTTTTGATACAATCTGTACTCAATGAGTATTTGATACAAATATGTACAAGATGCTAGGGTTCTTCGAAACCCTAGCCATAATAATGAAGTGTCTTAAAATGGTGTGTCTTGCTCCCAATAATGTGAGTGGGCTTCAGGTATCCATGTATTTGGGCCACTCTAACTGCAGTAGTCTTCCAATGCTCTTTTGATTAAAGTTATCCAATCCTACACACACAACAAACAATAAAGTTATTAGTAAACAAAAGGAGGGTTCCATAGTGTGAACCCTCAGAAATTAAAACTAAAACCCTAGATCTATGTAAGCCAAATATGTAAGATGAAATAACAACAAATGATAACAAAAATTTAGATTTACCTTGCTTGTGGTGATACTTTTCTCTGTTGTTGCAGCTCTAACTGTAGATGGCATAATGTAGTAGACTATGATTTGCACTTTGACGATTACAGCAGGCTCTGGCGGGCACTTGGCAATCTTCTAGCATGAGCTTTGCAGGCTCTAGTGTGCACCTATGGAATGGTAGGCTCTGGTAAGCACCTGGAAAGCTTCTACAGTGAGCTTTGTAGGCTTTGGTGTGAACCTATAGAACGACAGGCTTTGGTGTGAACCTACAGAACGGCAGACTATGGTGACCGCCTGGAAAGCTTCTACAATGAGCTTGGAAAGCTCGGGATGGCACCTACGGGTAAGGGTAAATCTATAGAAGCAGATCACGAGGGTGCAAAGGATGTGGCAAATGGATGGGGGTTATGACAGTGATGGAGAATGGATGTGGGGGAATATGAAACAATTGAAGTCCTATGGCTAGCTAAGGCTTTAGATTTTTAGGGCTCTATATCTTTCTACTTTGCTAGGGCTTCGCCAATGACTTCTTCAGGATACACCTAATCTCAGGGTTCCAGGGTTTGGGCATTTGCAAATGCCCCTACTTATAATCCAACCTTAGGATTTTTTAGGGTTTTAGCTCAACACTTTAGATCGTGTGGCTAAGATTAAATCATATTCTAGGGCTGAGATTGTACTTTAAGTGCGGCATGGATTAATGAATATGGACGATGGATATTACATTGGATCGGATGGATGTGGTTAATTGATTTTATAAATACATATTTTATAATAAATATATTATAATATAATATAAAATATTATATTAAATATAAAATAATATTAAAATAAGCCCAATTGGGTTATGAAATGGCGAGAAATATGGAATTGGGCCAAATAATTGGTGGGAAATGTGTATGGTGGACAAGTGGGTGGTGGGATGGTTAGTATGGAGGATTAATGGCTGTAATTTGGTGTCTACAATTTCATTCCCAAATACATTAGAGCACATCCTTCCAAGTGGCCTTGGTACCACCTTCTTTCACGATCCTCTTCATGAAGGAAGATCTCCCACAAACTTTGATAAAAGCTTAGGGATTAGGACAACTCATAAATTGCTTATGCAAGCCTACCATGCACTAAGCTAAAACATACAAGATGCAATTTAACTCAAAATAAAATAGCCATGTAATGATATTTGAGGGAATCCCATACTTCCCTCAATAATGGTTCTCTTATCTACCAGAGCCTCAAAAAAACATTATTAACTATAGTCTTTTTCCCAAAACATCAAAATATAAAGGCATTTTATCAACATAATAATATATTTCCTAATATAACAACTAATCTCAAGATAACTTCATTTCAAAATTTAAACAATAATTTAAATCTAAATATTCATTAATTCCAAAATAATTCTTAGACTTCTTTTTCTACACCCAACCATATCCAACTAAAAGAATTTAGAAATTTCTATGCTATTTTAAATATAAAAACCTTTCCACAACACAACATAAAAGAAGTAAACACAAATATATCCATAAATAAAGGAGCAAAAATCACTCTTTAACTAAAATAAGTCATCATCCAAACAAAACCCACTTAGGCTAGTAGAGTAAAGCAGAATGTAAACAAGCTACCATCCACCCTGGTGATAACTTGATTTGAAGCAAAACCACACTTTAGCCACAAAAAAAAGCTCAGCTATCCAAGTGCTAACTAAAATGAAGTAAAATGACACTCTAGCCACACACAAAAGCTCAACTATCCAAGTGCTAACTAAAATGAAGCACTTAGTAGCACCCACTCTAACAACCAATGGATAAAATCGATGAACTCCTACTCTGGTTAGATATTGAACTCAAGTGTTAGTTTAAATATGAATAAAATCATACAGACGTAACCCAATACCTATCAAAGAGCTAATAACCAACAAACTACCACAACTAGGGAATAGAAAGAAACAAAACCAACCAGTGCTTCCTCAAGAATGTCTACCCAGGTTAAAGGATATAAGCAATAAGCTAAACATAAAAGATACACACATAACAACCACAAGGAAGCTATCTAATCCAAACTTGGGAGTCACTATGACCATTGCACTAAAAAATAAAACTACAACAACAATCCACATAACAATACAACCATGCATTATGAAAGAGCAGGGCACATACAAAGAAGAATAGCAAGCAATTGTTAATATCCAGCATAAAGGAGAATACCGTGCTTGGGAAAATACCTCTTCAACATTCACACACTACAATAATATCTTTGTGGCTAATGTCTAGAATCTCCTCCTAGTTTCCTTCTATTCCATAACCTTTCAAAAACCAAAAATCTTCCTTCACTACCTTACCAAGGATACATAAAGGAAACATTTTTCTTTTGGCTCCATATATTATGCTTTCATTGAATCATGCCAAGGTGGAGATATGTATGAGTTGACATCAATGTTATCTTGGACTTCAAAGTTTCTCAAAGAATCCAACATATACCCATGAACTTAACGACTTGCCAACTTACGTACTTTAAAATAAAGGCCAAACATGAAATGGAACTTAATTATTTAAGACTAAATGCTACTTAATATTTTTCTAAGGTTTGAACAACAATTTACTTCCTTTAATCTAAATTAATTTATAAGCATAACAATATGTTTATATAAAAAGGAGGGAAGAAAAAATTTTGCTTGCATTTTAATTAATGCCCTATGATTAATCAAAATACTTTCTTAGCATTTATTTTTTTCTAAAGCTATTCTCCTTAGAATAATTAAATTAACTATCATCCTATAATTGAATTAATACCAAATGTTAATATTAATTATTAACATTGATATTAATATTTAAAGTATTTATATCACTAATATAAAGTGGAAACCATGATATGTGGAGTTGGTTAAATTGAATTTTGATGGAGCATCTAAAGGTAATTCAAGATGAGCAGGAGGAAGAATAATTAGAAATAATAGAGGAGAGATTTTGTCTCATTACGCTTTCAATAGTGAATAGCTTGGGCGGATTTAGAATGGTTAAAAATATGCAAATAAATGAAATGGAACAGAGTATGGATGGAAGGTGATTCTCTCATAGTAATAAATATAAATTTGAGGATCACAAAGGCTCCATGGAATATATAAGAGATAATCATGGAAATTCAATATCTTGATAAAGAGTTTGAAGAAATCAGGTTTACACATACTTTAAGGGAAGGAAAAAATGTGTAGATAGGCTAGCCAATAAAGGGGTTTTTATTTAGGATCATGAAGTTAAATTTTCCTTTCCATGGTTAGAGGAAGTAGTAAGTTTAGCTAAAGCTAACAAGAAAATGTTGACTACCATAATCAAATAATGATTAATATTAACTTCAAAGTTATCGTGCACTTTTTTGTCGAGGTGATGTAGGTGGTCAATGATGGTGATATCATTCATTGTGATAAACACTCCCTAGTGGTGGAGCTCAACCACTTCAGAGATAAAGGACAGCATTTGGTGAAAGAGAAAGGTAGCATCATTAGAGAGGATCTTCCAACACCTTGGAATAGGGTCTTAATCGTTATTATGCAATATTTCATCATCGATGAGTCTAGTTCACCTCTCAGGAGTTTTCTCTTGGCATTTTTAAACCACCTACATGACATCAAGAGTATCAATATCCCTGAGTACCTTTTCAATTCTATGGAACTTTTTATTACAATAAGGAGGGCACCTCAACCCACCCAAAGCATCAAGGTCTCCACTTGATCATTTACAAGCATGTGTTACAAATGTAGACCTAAAGTACCACCATTTTTATTGTTGGTAGCCCTATGGATCATACTTTTGCATCAACCCCCAGTAAATGGACCCCTTAGAAGGAGGCCCTGAGCGAAAATGGGATAGAAAATAACAATGTTGCTACTACCAATGCAGGAAATAAAAATTTAAATTTTGGCTCTTCTTCAAACACCATGCCTTCCACTTGTTGTCGCTAAACCAAAAGCAAGGCTCTAGGGAAAAGTGCAAAATATTATTGTTATCAGCCAAGACAAGGAGGCTCCTAGAGAGTCTCCCATGACTCACAAGAAGCAGAAGTCTGAAGACATCCCAAATTGTTTGCTCTCCCTTAAGGACGGTCTTTCCCCTTGCAAGATTTCTACTCGGTCTTAGATGAGAGGTAATCCTGATCCCCTAGTAAATTTAAATGACTTGGTGAGTTTGGATTTGACTCTCCTCATTAAAGTTCTTAAGGAGATCAGCAAAATCAAGAATCAAAAGAATGTGAACTCCCAGGCCTTGGATGATGATCAAAATGCTAATGGTGAAGAGCAAGATCTTCTTGATACTTCTGAGTAGCTAGGGTATTTCTGGCTACTCTACCTTTCTGGCATTTGGGTTCCTCAATTTTTATCTGTGTCTTTGGGAGTTGGTCTGCCATCCCTTATTTGTTCTCCTTGTTTATCTCTCTTTTCTGGTGGTCTAGTGAGGTCGTCCCTTTAATGAATGCCTCCTTTTGGATTTTCCTTTTATAAAAGGTTTGGGGTCCCTTTTAAAACCTATTTTTATCAATAAAAAAATGGTTAATATTTACTCTAATATTTTTCGTTGGTAATATATTATTTATTTTATAACATTAATGTGTTCTCATATAAACTATTTATAATAATTTTGTTGGTTGAACTTGTGTTTTAGGAAGGAAACTAGAAATCCATATTTGTCAAAGCGGACTATGATAGTGCGATGTTTTGGATATATTACTCTACTAAGACGCAATTCATAGATAGTAGTGGTGAAATTTTGGTATTGTGAAGGTTGATATAAAAAATATGAAGGATGCTGAATTTTAGAATATTTTTATTCATGCAAAAAATTGAAAAGATCCATAAAATGAAAATCAAGAATTGAAATATTTTATCTAAAGAGATTTATTTTTTTGCTATAGCATCTCAATTGAGATGAGAAGTGTATCTATTTGTAAACTCTCAAGATTTTAATAAGAGAGTTATAATTTTTAAAGGGTTGGGGACCCAAGTACAACCCCTTAATATCCAGCCAAAAAAATTATAAAGATTGATATTAATATTTCGAGTATTAATACCACTAAACTTATTAATACTTTATTGGATCATCCAACCAATCCTATCCTTTCAAAACACAAGAAAAACAAATATTTTGTAAATCAATAATACACCATGTTGTTTTTCCTTAAGTAGGTGGCTTTTTAAGATAACCAAAATGTTATTCCTATCCTACTAAGGATGACTCCTTTGCTAATATCAATCTCATGGCCCAATGGTGACACACACACACACACATATATATATATGAAATGCATCTATATGAAGGATACTCTTTTACCCTTGAGTTATTGATGAACAAGTCATCCATCATTTCCCATATTTCTCTCAACTCTGGAAGTTGTCCCATACCAATCCACTAGTGAGAGTACCTAGTCCTGCAACCACCAATTCATCAACAGTACGATATTCAAAGCATAAAATACAAATATCCACCCATATTTTTTTTATTTATTCATAGGAGATTTGGTTACAACCACACTATTTTTAGTAACTATCAAGCACAGGGTTCAAACCATAGGGGTTACTCCCACCAAACCTATTTCATCTTGTTGTTGTTGACCTGGTGTGAGGGGGACCACCAGTCATTCAAGATTTGTATCATTATCATATATTTGGTGCGCACTTAAAGGATTCAAATTAGACTACTGCCTTTGCAAATAGGATACCCCCAAGGTTTGAACCTGGGTGTCTTCTTGATAAGTTCCTGGCTACACAAGCAACTACCAATCCACCTAGCCCTTGGGGGCAAATATCCACCCATCTTAATAACATGGAAATAAGAGCATGCAATAGATATCCACACATCAATACATAATTCAGTATCAATATCAAGTTCTTCCAAAGAGGGTCGTTACACAGGGCACCATCATCCCTCATCTTCTCTAACTTTGTTGAAGCTTCTATGTCTCAAGGTGGTCACATGAAAGAAATTGATGTTGCAGTCTCCATATTTTAGCCAAAGTGCCCTTGATTTTTATCTCCAAAAGGACTCCTCGTAAGCCAAAGTATTGTGATAGTTTGCTAGGATATTTTTCTCCCTTTCTCTACTTTTGACTGTAAGGATACCTCCCTCAATGGAAAATTCAATGTCATTCAATTACTTTTCAAGTCAACTTTTTTTGTGAAAAAGGTTTCCAAAGGTCGTTTTATTCCAATTCTTTAAATTAGTTTTGACAAGTATAATCTTCTTTGTTATTTGTGAGTCCAGGGGTCTAGAGAACTCCTTTTTCTACCATCCTACTATTTGGATTTTAATATTATTACGTTGGAGCCATATAGCCTCAAACCTAAAAGAACTTTTAAACTATCTTCCCAAGAAGAAAGCCTCCAAAACCAACAGGTTATGATCAGATCCAACCTTAGGGAGGGTACGTAGGGTAGTATCTCTAATGGGAGCAAGGCCTTCATTAGAAATGAGAACTCTATTAATTCTAATTTAAATTAATTGACTACCTACACTTTTGTTTCTCCAGGTAAACTTACTCCCTCTCAAGTCCACATCCATCAACTCATTGTTATTCACAACTCCAAACCCTTTGAAAAATTGGGTTACCTCCTTTTTTATTTGAAGGATAGAGGGGGGAATTAAATTCATCCATCAGCATCCACACCGTTTCTTTAAAGGCCTCTCTCATCTAACTAAGAGCATTCCACAAAGAACATATCCCAGTAATTGTGTTCATGGTATAAATATTGGTGAGAACCCATATACATTTGGTGCCCTTTCAAAAAAAATATGTTTTTTAATATATCTAAGGATGAAATAAATATAGTCTCTATTTTATTGGTGTCCCAAAGGCATAATAATCCTTTAAAAGCTCCTTGTGCATGACTGGAAATAAAACTAGAATCCTTCCATATTGCTAATTTAACCCTATAAATATTGGACTCCTCTACTTTTGTTTCTTGGAGGAGGATAATCAAAGGGTTTAATATTTTCTTTGTTGAAGCAACTAATTTGCATTTAGCACGGCCATTTAGATCCCTTATATTCCATGATATGACCTTCATTTGCATGATTTAGCATTTTGTTTCTTACCTTTGTCTAGGGTTGAGGCTAAATGGTTTTTTAAGGTTGCTTCATTAACATAATCTAGCTACTATTTTTTCCCTCCTAGATCTAGGATAGTTTGAGTATCATTAGAAAATTTAGTCTCTATTTCTCTCTTTCTAATTTTTTTGTTTGTGGGTTTACCCACCTTACGATCAGAGTAGCATTTAGGCTCAAAGTAGCTAACATTTTTCCTTATTTTGTCATTGTCAAAGAGGATTAATTTCAAATTTCCTTCTAAAGTAGGAACTTCCTTCTCCAATTCTTTATGTGTTTCCCTTTGGGTTTCTAACACAATTTCCACACCCTAGGTCTCCTTATCCTCTCCTATAGCTTTCACTATTCTCTTAAAAAATCAAATGAATTTTGTTGAGGAATGTCAAAATTAGGAACCAGAGGGATTTCCTAAATTGTAGGCTTCAAAATCTCTCCATATTCTCTCAATTGAGGACTATTACACTCTTGCAAAGCTTCTTATACTTCTTGAAGATTTAGATTCTTTTTCACCAATAGACCTGCTTTATCCCACTAATTGGCTATGGGATCAGTTGTTTCCTTTTGTCCAAACTTGCTTAGGGTTAGGATTTTTTTCTTGTTAGGGCATAGGCCAAAAGAGTGCCCTAGTTTTTTACAGGAAGCACAGAAGGAGGGTCTATTTTCATACTCTATCTCCTAGACCTAGATACCCACTTCTAATACCAATTCAATGGAGCTTGGAAGCCTCACTTCAAGATCAACATTTATACACAATCTAGCATAAATTCTTATTGATTTAGCCTTTATTGTAGAGTCAATCATAATGAGATATCCAATTGCTCCTGTAATTCCAAGCAATATTTTATCATGCCAAAACTAGAAGGGAAGGCTTGGGAGTCTTACCGAAAATGATGTCGTATTGATACTTTGTGAGTTTGAATCAAAATCAAGACCCCATTTGCGTAGAAAGAGTTCACATCGCCTAAAAACTAGGGTTCTCCCCAAAGGATTATATTCACATCCTCTTCATAGTTAATTTTAATAAGAAAAAATCTCTTTGGTAGTGTTATAATCTCTATATGGCCCTACGACTTCCATTTGGAGAAGGCTCATCTATGGATAGTGTCTAGGTTAGGGCAAGGGCCTAAAATTTCTCTCACAAGATTGCATGCTTCCTATGCCATTGTCATATTCAAGAGTTCAACAAGGATTCAAAGTCTCGCTTATTTTAGTTGAAGGTTGAAATTGTCATCTAGTGCTTTTTGTTTTGCTCTTTCATTTTGTACTACATCTAACCAATTTCTAGCTCCTGGGTCAAAGGGAACCTGTAGGGTTTTTGGGCTCTACAAAAAATTCAAAGGGTGTGCTCCTACCTAGACCAGGATTTGTGGGTCCATCCTATCTCCATTTTTTGTCTTCTTACCTTCGTCCATTTTTGCCTTGATACCATGCTCTTTTGGAGACCTTTGATATGTTTTCAGGTAGCTGCTCTCCAAATTTGGTGACTGTTGGAGTTTGGACCTGCAACCAATTCACAAAATAAAAACACACAACAAGAAGCACACAATGTTATCCATGGTGTTGGTACTTTAAGAAAAATGACTTCTCATAAATACACATAAATGGATTCTAGAGCAATTTTGGTAGAGTTTCCCTAAGCACAATTTCACTCTCTCACAATGAAGGAAATGAGGGGTTATTTATAGATTTTTATCAAGAGTGAGGGGGTGGTGAGGTGGAGGTGATATGGAATGCAAGTGGGTTGAGTGAGAAGAGAGAAAATTTGGGTTTTCCATTTGTATGATCAAGGGGAGCATAAGTGCACCATATCTCATTGATGTATATGGATGGAGAGAGTCCTCATCCCATCCATATGCATTAAATGAGCATGGGGGTGTGTGTGGGTGCATGGGGATGTGAAGAGTAGGGGGTATGATGGGATGGGTAGGATAGGATGGTAGGATAGACTAGGGTGATGTGCACATAGGCTAGGGGAGTGGGATAGTCACATGGTGACCATGGGCTAGGTGTAGGATGGGGCTTAATGGGGAAAAGGTGCTAAGGTGGGTAAATTATTGTTTAAGGTAACAATACCAAATAATTGGATATTTTGGAGCAATTGTAAAATAATTAAACATTGATATTTTTTTTGGTAAGTTAATTTTATTCAAAATAGGGCATTTGAAAGGCACCCTAACGCCTTGTACAACATTGAAACAAGAAGAAACAGAAGGAATCAAGAAAACAACTGACAAAAAAACACTGAGAAATAGAGGCAAGCACAACCCAGAAAGAGCCTTCCTCAAGGACAAAGGACCGTAAAGGAGCAAAATAGGAAATAGTCAACCAAAAACCCATAGTTCTTCAAATCAAAGGAAAATACCTGGAGAAAGGACACCCTCGGCTATAGAAGACCACAAACAAGCTCAGAGAGGAACGTCAATTTGCAAAGGAGAATTGACACCTTTCTCCATGGTGGTTTCCTTGACATCATCCTTTAAAGTGTCTTTTGGAGTGTCCTTCAGGGCTTTGAAGCTAGCATTCTTGGTGATTTCAACCACATCATCATCCTTGGCCCCTCCTTTTGCTTCAGACGAAACTTTAGAAGCAGAAATCATTGATGTATCATTAAAATTATCATAGAAAAATAGCAGGCTCTGAGAATGCCTTTGTTCATTCAGACACAAAATTGCTTTGTTGATAGTTGCATGGGTTGTTTATAGGTTATCAATGGTTGCAAAAGTAGTGTGGATGGCCAACTTGTGAAGGTACTTTTCGACAAGGTTAGGTGAGTTGGAATGAGGCTTTGAGGGTTTTTCCAAAGAGGAAGGAGGGGTTTCAGCCAACTCTTTATGTTTAAGCCTTTGGGAACTTCTGACAGGAGTGGTATGAACTTTGACCTTCTTCCTAAGATGGGACGTAGATGCAAAATGGGGTTTATAATTTTTAGCCTTCCTTTTGGATTTTAAAACTTTGGGGCTGGGAAAAGAGGAGGAATCCTCTTCCTCAGGGTCAGAGGTTGGAATATTGCCTACATGGAACTTAAGGAGGAGAAACCTGTAAATGACATTAAAAATATCTTGGTGGCAATGTAACCCATTTTCTTTATTAGACTGAGTAAGGATATTATAGTCAATGGACCAGAAGATGGTGATAGGGATATTCATTGTCTTAGCATCACGAAAATGATTTACAAATGCTAAGTGGAAACAACATAGTTGGGACTCAGGGTTGTCACATGTTAGATACTGCATGATGGGAACTAAAATTTCTTTCCAGGGAGATGAAAGGTGGCTACGATAAAAACCTTTTTTGTGGTTTTTGTAAACCTCTGAATTCTTCTCAAAAAACACTAGTTCAGCATCCCATTTTTGCTTGTTAAGCCTTATGATCTTCCCTTTCGAAGGTTGCCCGATTAGGTATGCCAGCAACTCGAAGGTGATGTGGAAATCCACACCATGGACTGTAACAAAACCATTATTCCATATCTCGACAAAGACCTTTGTCACACTTTCATCGACGCCAGTAAAAAGCTTGAAGAATTCAATCAAATCACTTTTGTTTTTGTCCTTCCACACCTCTCTGACCAAAGGGTTAAGTTCAAACACAATAGGTTCGATGAAAACTAGTTTGCTTTCCTTCATGATGGTAAACAAAGAACGAAACAGGGGAAAGCTTGGCAAAGAGAATAGCAGGACATGCAAAGACATAGAAAGCTAGTGAATGATTGGAGCATGCAATGAATTGGTTAAAATGACAAGGAAATCACCTCTAGGATCTCTGTTTGAAGACCAATAAGGCCATGTTGAAAAAGGAAAAAGCCTTGTAATAGGTGAGGATTGGCTAGGGCAAAGGTCAAAGCAGATTTTAAGATATTGGGCATAGCACCAAAAAAAAGGCTGGAAAAATAACGCAGGAGGTGACTGACCATTCCAAGTGCATAAAATTTATAGCCAATAAGAAGCCTTAGCCCAAGATACAAAAAATATGGGAATAATCTTAACGTAGGGTCTCGAGAAGTACCAAATAGTAGGAAGGTTTAAGATGATTCTCAAAAAAAAGAAAATACGCATATCAATGCAAGTGGGAAGAAAATGATTACAAATCAAGCTGAAAGAAGTTTTGGGGAAGGAACAAAATTTGGTAACTGAGAAATGAAAATGGGCGTAAGTAAATGCGGTGAGAATATTAATAAAAAAACACAAGGTTTTGAACATCCTAATTCCTATGTGAGGAATGGCATCAGAATTGGGATCAAGCAAAAGGATAGGAATGTAAGCCATGAACATCACAAGGGAGGAAAAAAGGTGAAGATTGCACATGAGGAGGAATTTAAGTCTCAACATTGGTAATATTATTTTGTTCACGCTTAATAATTTCATCCACCTCAGGAGATAAGGTATCCGTCGACGTCATCATACCTTGGGCGTTAGCTCCAAAATTAGCAAGCCTATCAGCAACCATGTTGGCTTCCCTGTAAGCATGCTGAACAACGAAGTTATGTTTCTGGTGAAGGATTTCCTTACTTTCTTCCACTATGTATCTGATCCTTCAACTACTAGGCTTAGAGGTATTTAAGTAGTTGATGATATTTAAAGAATCTCCTTCAACAATGATGTTTCCAGTAGTATCTTTGAGGAATTGTAGGCCCCTCCAAACCGCTCTAGATTTAGCTGAATGATTGGTCATTATATCAAGAGGTTTTGAAAATGCAAAAATAGAATTACCTAAATGATCTCAAAGAATTCCTCCAGCTCCAGCCATGCCAAGATTTTCTTTGGCAGCTCCATAAAAATTAACTTTGGCCCACCCAACAGGAGGGGGAATCCATTTGACATTACTCCTTGGATTGGAAGGATCAAGAGGCTTGAGATTGTCAAGGAATATATTGCAAGCATTAAGGATGGCATTATCATGAGGAGGACAAGGAAACAGATGAAAAGGAGCAGAAAGAACATTTTCCTTGGCAAAAATAATTATTCTATTTGTAATGTAATCAGCATGCAGGGCATTTTTATCAAAAATTATTCTGTTATGTTCAAGTCAGATGTGCCAAAGGACGTGTTGGAGATAAAATTTCCAAAATCCTTTGAGCACCAGATTTGTAAAAGGATTGGGCCACTGATGAAAGAGGTCAACAATGGAACGAGGATAAGCCCAAACCAACTGAAATCTTTGGAATAACTTGCTAATCACTAATCTTGAATAGGGATAGAACAAGAAAATATGAGAAGTGGACTTCCAGTCATAATGGCAAAGATAGCACCTGTTAGGAAGTATAATACCCCTTTTTAAAAGGTTTTCAATAGTGAGTATCTGATCATGGATACAAAGCCAAGAAAAGGAAGCAATTTTGGGAATCAGGTGCTTGGTTCAAACATGCTTAAAAGGAATATGATTTTCAAGATTGTTGAGTGAAAGCAAGTAGGCAGACTTGACAGAGAATTCACCAAAGTTAATGGGTTCCTAAATGGGTTGATCCTTGACGTTTCCAACAGGGATTTTAATAGATGCCAATTGGTCATTCAAGCAAGACGATTCAAAATCAAATTCAAGGATATTAATTCTTTTCCATCTCATGATCCCATTGATAGAAAATATGTAATTAGCCACAAAAGGACCAGATAATTCCTTAGTTATGTTGATGAATCCTTGGAACATAGGAATTTGATTAAGAGAATTATCTCCGAGCCATTTGTCCTCCCAAAAAAAAATAGACTTGCCATCACCAACTTGCCATCGAGTTCCTTTTTGCAACAAGGATCAAGTTTAATAAATGGATCTCCAAAAAAATGACCCATAAGAAGGTATTTGTCCATGCAAGAATTCAAAGGCTTGAAGATATTTTCTTCTAATAATCTTAACCCACTTGACCTTTTCATTGTAAATGAGTCTCCAAGCTTGTTTAGTGAGAAGGGAAATATTGAGAAGATAAATACTCCTGAGTCCTAAGCCTTCTTGATCTTTGGGTTTGCAAACTTTATCCCAAGCAACCAAATGGAACCTATGTTTGTTCTCAGATCCTGTCCAAAGAAAATGTTTTTGTATTTTTTCCATTTTTTTATAAACCAAAGTAGGAGCTCTGAATAATGACAAAATAAATAGAAATATTTTGAAGGTAGGCCATGGTGAGATTAATTTTGCCTTCTTGGGATAGGAGATTCCCTCTTCAAGTGGACAGCTTTCTTTGGAGTCTTTCAATGACATTGTCCCAGAGGAAATATTTGGTGCTTCCAATGAAAAGAGGTAATCCTAGGTATGTGGAGGGTAGACTATTTATAGTACATTGAAGATGGTTGGCAATCAAATTCTATCTTCTCAGATGAGTATTAAGGAAATACAATTTGCTTTTCTAAAAATTGATTTGTTGACCTACTGCTTCTTCATACAAAAGAAGAATTCGTTTAATAATATTAACTTCATAGATAGAAGCAAAGGTAGATAGCAGAGTATCATCAAAAAATTGTTGATGAGTAATGGGATTACATTGTGAGGTGACCTGCAGTACAAAAATTAATCCTGCCTCTTTAGCTACCAAAATAGATCTGCCAAGAGCTTCAGCTGCAATGATAAAAAGGAGTGGGGACAAAGGATCATCTTGTCTTAATCCCCTACTGCTTTAAAAATAACCAAATAGTGAGCCACTAATAATAATAGAGAACCAAGCTGAGGAAATGCATCCTTTGATGAGAGAGATCCATTCAGGGTGAAATCCAAACCTGTGGAGAATCGCAACTAGGAAATCCTATTTCAATATATCATAGGCTTTGTTCATATCAAGCTTAAGAAGGAAGACAACCTTTTTATTGATGGAAATGAAATGTAAGGCTTCATGAATAGAAATGACCCCATCCAAGATAGATATTCCTTTGACAGAGATCCCCTAACATTGATTAATGATGAGAGGCATGACATTTCTCATTCAGATGGTAATAGCCTTTGTTAAAATTTTATAAATAACATTACAAAGACTAATAGTATGAAACTCACTGAAGTTGGAAGCATTGGGAATTTTTGGAATGAGTGCAATAAACACAGAATCGAAGCCTCTAAGAATGACTTTGGTCTTTTGAATCTCTCTAATGGCTTTGCAAACATCATTGCCTACAACGTCCCAGAAATCCTGAAAGAATCTAGGAGGAAAACCATCAGGTCCAGGAGCTTTGTCAGCCTTCATTGAAAATAGGGCCTCCTTGATTTTATCATGAGAAAGGACTGAATTTAATTTGGTATTTATGTCTTCAGTAATAAGGCAAGGAATGAATTGAAGGAAGAAATCTTGGGCAACTAAGGAATTGGGTTTGTGTTCCTCATGGAGTAATTGCATAAAGTGATCTATTCCTTTAGCCCTGATTTCTTTAATATCAGTGATGATTCTGCCTTCCTGACTATGAATTTCTTTGATTATATTGTTGCTACGATGTCTCATAGTCAAAGCATGAAAAACTTTTGTGTTGGAATCTCCTTTTTTCAGCCATATATCATGAGATTTCTGTATCAAAAAAATTTCTTCACATTGAATAATGTTATGATATTGGGCTAATAAGTTCCTTTCAATATCTCTAACTTTAGCAAAATAATCTCCCTTAACTTGAATTTCCTTTTTAATAATTGCCAGCCTATTGATGATATCCTATTTATTCTGGAAAAGGTTTCCAAATATATCTATGTTCCATATTTTTAGATTTTCTTTAGTCTATTTGAGTTTCTGTGCCAACACAAATGAAGGAGATCCTTAAATATCAATTTGCCACCATTGATTAATTGTTTCCCTAAAATCAGGATGGAGCATCCACATAGCTTCAAATCTGAAAGGAGTTTTGTAGATTTTTGGATTATTTGTATCTAGAAGGATAGGACTATGATTAGATCCAACTTTGAGGAGAGATTGGATATTTGCATCCCCCCAAATGCCAATAGCTTCCTGAGAGAAAAGAACTCTATCAAGTTTAACTTGAATTAAATGATATCCACATCTTATATTTGACCAAGTAAATTGATTTCATTTTAAATTAACATCCATTAAATTGTGGTCACTGATGAATCTCTAAAAATCCTCCATACTTTTGGAAAAGGAACCAACTCCACATTTCTTATCAAAGGGAAACAAAGGAGTGTTGAAATCTCTTACAACAATCCAAGGAAGAGTTGGGAAAGCGCTCTGTATAGTAGCCAAGTTATCCCATAAAAGGCTCCTACTAGTAATAGAATTGGGAGCATAAATTTTGGTGAGAACCCAAGGAGAGTTATTGTCTTTGTCAAATAAAAGGATGTTCATCATCTCATCACACGAATGAATGATATTTCCTTCCACAGTATTTGGGTTCCATAAGCATAGAAGGCCACCAGAGGCCCCATTTGCTTTACAAGCAGAAAATTCACAGTTTTTCCAAATGTGGTTGCTTATCTTTTTAAGCAGAGAATAGCTAAATCATTGAGGAAAGAAATTAAACATTGACATTAAACAAGAGATAATATGATATTTTTAGGTGTCTACACATATGATTAAACAAACGATGCAAAGATACACACAAAGAAGGAATCTCAATATCTAGAGATAAGATAACTTCACTACCATAGAAAATAGATAAAGAGTGACCCTTATAAACATACACACATGGGTACAATAGATCCACAATGATGGATATAAATTTATTTACCAATCATATTTTGACTCTTTGCTAGTTCTTATTAATATATTAACCAATATTTTACTAGCAAATTTTTCAAGGATAACAAGATGTTAAAAAATAGTGCTTGATATCAAAAGTTTTGATTAATTCTCTCTTTTTTGTTTTCTTTTTAAATGACCTATTGTTATATACTATGTTCTTGGAAGAAATACCAAAATGGTAAATTATTTGGTTTAAGATGAATTTAGCAACAATAACATTAATAAGAGGGATTGACGTGGATCAACTATTTTTGATCAATGATTCATTATATAATGGGTGCTTAAATAGGGCCATTACATAACAATAATATTCCATGGTTTGAAATTTAGTAAACTAAATTGAAGAACAAACAAAATAAGGAACTGAGATAACAACTTATTTCAACAACCCAAATGTAGCTAAAAGCCAACGTAAGCAATAAGGCTTACGTATAATAATAATAATGTCCTCATCATTCCTTCTAATCATAAAAGGATTGGACTCTAATGCTTTTACAATAAAGTGGGAGCGAACATGGGAATGTACAATTGCCTAAAATACAATCCTCAAAATAATGAAGAAGATGGAGATCCTTTGGAAGGCTCTGCTCACCACCAAGCAATCACTACCACTCTTGTAAATGGAGTACCCAAAGTAAACTATGCTTAAAGGACTATAGTAGGAATATTCTTTCCAAAATGTTGTCTTCTCCTCACATCAATCATGCTTTAAAAAATGGTGATACAAGATGGCTTGAAATAGATCCAACATATCATATAGCCACAAAATTTGTGCTTTAGTCGGAAATAACCCAAAACTAAGCACTAGGAAACAAATGAAGTTGGTCAATTTTTTGCCACACCTTCTTGCTAACCCCCTATGACTAGAAGCATGCACCTCAACTAGCAACCTATACCATCCTGTCAAACAGACACCTCAGAACTACGGTTGATTCATTATGGAGCAAATTGTAATAAAGAAAGGAAAATTAACAAGGGCACAAATTCTCCAAGTGTCCTTATGTTAATCTTCTCATCTTATCAAATTGTATGGATAAGTAGTCATTACAAATGCCAAGAGTTATAGAGGAGATTACTATTTGTAAGGTTCATCTGTGTTGAGGAGTGTCGGGTACCACTGATTGTGCACTCCATATTACAAATCCATTTAGGATAAAATTTTACAAGGTTCACAAATGGATTTGATCTAAAATAAAGTCCAAAATAGGACTTGATGCACCTTATTACAAAGGTTTCAAAAACCAAATTGGAGGAGTAAAAATACACATTAGTTCCTCAAATATTTAATAGATCACATTAGAAAATCCATGAGTATAATTGGATTAAGCAACATACAATGGTTTTCCTATGCACATTAAGGAAAAGATTGTTGAAAATTAACTAATTAATTCAAATTAATTTAAAAGGTGCATATCAATAAATAAACCATGTTTATTTTAATTATTTTGATTAATTTGGGCACATAATCAGATTAAAAAAAAAAAACCTTGCCCAAATTTGGATTTGGATGCCTTTTGGTCAAACTCCAAAGGCAAAAAAATCAACGACCAACCAAAAATGCCTGTCATTAGTTTGAACAATGAACAGTCACTAACCAATTAGAAAAGACTACCATCAATCTGAACAATCAATGACCACAAGGACCACCACATAGCAGTAAAATTGTGCCTATAATTGGCACTTCCATGCTCGTGACCACCGATGTGGTGGTCACCTTCCTTCACAAGGTACTTGGCCTTTAAACCACTAGGAAGCCTTCTTCTTGTTGGATGTGGAAAAAAATGAACATCCCACTTGTAATTTTATGGGCTTTGCACCAAAGCACATTGTGGAAATACACCATACCAAGGTGAATTATGGAGAATCATTCCATGTGCCATGTGGAACTCACAAAAATCATGGCACCTTTATTCCTTAGATTCGTTCCATGTGCCATGTGGAACTAGTAAAAATCATGGCACCTTTATTCCTTAGATTTATCACATGTCAACTTCTATACAAGTTGGCAAAATGTGATGAACGTGGGCCCTCGATTCCAAATAGTTGATTATTATAGTGGAGGCCCACCCATGATACATATTTCCTAACTTCTCCACCATGCGTAAGAGGGTACCAAATCACGGATTGCATGGAAATAGATGTTCACAATGCAAAAGTTGAGATAAGGAATGAGTGGCTAGGTGATATAGGATAAATAAGACCATAATCTATGATAGGGAACAATTTTAGTACTAGACAGAGATAATTGGAGGACCTATATCTCGACAAGATGTACAATGGGAGATACCTCCTGGCCATAAATGACTTGGGCATCATCCTTCTCATGGATGCCACTGAGGGTGATGGCATCTACATCAACTAGTCTGCTTACCTTGCTCTTGACCTTTTGGATAAGCTCCACTTGGGGCCGCTACAACTCTTGGCCTCCTTGATTATAATTTTTTATGTTGCTCCATGTCAGATCCACCATCTGTAGAAATCCATGGGCTTGGACTACACAAACTCAAAAATCCTAAGGTCATTGTAGTAGGATGAATATTATTAGGTAAAACCTGCAGATCGGATGCTAGCTATGATTACGGTTTATTTTTTCCCAACATTTAGATGTAGCGCGAGTAATTCTTGTAGGGTTTGCTCTGCTACAAAGAGCTATACTTGGATCGATGGTGTCACCAAGGGCAGCACAAGATAAAAAGACACCATCAAGCCATGATGAATCTAAACAAGACCAGACAACATAATTCCTTTGGAATCTATGACACCCTTGGGGATTGCATGGAATTATTGGGATTCACGTTGGATATGCTCAATGCCTCGTTGTTGGGATTGGAAAATACCATGTGGGTTAAAACCTATGAAATGGAAAAAAGTCTACTCTATGAGCCTATTTTTAGAATTTTAGATAGATGGTCCATCAACTTTGAAGAGGGGATAATTGTACCCTATTCACAGTCAATGATGGTATGATAGGTTTGAATGGTATTGTGTAGTGGAGAGATAGAAAAATATTTTAGAATTATAAACACTTATGTCCCTTGTGTGAGTGACCAAATACCACCTCAAAAGGATTTACAAGTGAGCATCTTAGGGGTCATAGGTGTCACACATTGCAGTAAGTGATTGTAAACCTGTTTGGATTAGCATGCAGTAGGGGGTCCACGTGTCTTGTAGTTGTCATGGTATGCAGTGTCTTCAAAATTTTCACTGGAAAAGGATTTATGCATTCGAATCATAGCCATGGAGTGCTCCTGTATAGCCATGGAGTGCTCCCAATGTCACGGGTCCCTGCATGCACATCTAAAAGTCATTTTAAAGCTCAATTGCTAGGTGTACTGGTTGATTTGGTTATGGGCTCTTCCATTGTCATAAATCCTTTAAACTGGAGTTCTCTTTCCATAAAGCATAAGATAGGCACTCAGTTTATGAAACTCAATGAAGCGCTAAGTTTTCTAACTCTACAACAAATTATAAAATTGTGAAATGGAATTGCAAGGTGGAGGGAGAATTTCCATGAGAGAAATATCCCCTCATAGGGTAGGAACTTTCTACTCTGATACCATTGATGTGGATCAACTAATTTTGACTTATGATTCATTATTTAGTGGGTGCTTAAATATAACCATTACATAACAATAATATTCCATAGTTTGGAAGATAGTAAACTAAATAGAAGAACAAACGACTTATCTCAATAACCAAACAACTTGTAGCTAAAAGCCAACATAAGAAATAAGGCTTATGCATAACACTAATAGATATCCTCATCAGGGATTATGACCAACAATACAAGTAAGCTATGACCCATAAGATTAAAGATCTATGTGGAAAGGGCCAAGAGAACTTAATGGGATGAAGTGATTAGATTGGTCCATGGATAATATTTTTGTGGAAACTAACCCTGTGTATAATTTGACATGAATCATCTATGTCAATCAGTTCAGTCTATGATGTTCCATTTTAGAGATTAAGATCTATGGAATTACCCCACAATAACCAAGGTTCCATGAGCCTGGGGGACAAGGGGACCGGTTTTTCCGATGGTGTGGACGGTAAGCCAATTTTAGGGGACAGTTGGGGGACGACAAGTATAATAGTATTAAAAAACTTTGATTTTTTTTTTGCTAAAAAATAAGGGGTTGTACTCTGGTCCTCCATCCTTGACATATTACATCTCTCTTATTTAGAGCTTGAGATTTTACAAATAGATACACTTTTCATCTCAATTGAGATGTTATAGCTAGAAACCTACATCATTTTACATAAAATGTTTGAATTCTTGATTTTCATTTTCTATTCATTTTCTAGATATTTTTAAATTTTTACAATTAATCTAGAATTAAGTAACTTTCTAGACATTTTCCTATAGTAGCCTTCACAATGCCAAAACTTCACCTCTACTATATATGCCTTGCATCTTAATAGAGTAATATTTTCAAAACATCGCACTATCATAGTCTTCTTTACCAAATCTGGATAGCTAGTTTCCTTCCTGAAACACAAGTGCAACCACAAAAATTATAATAAATAGTCTAAAAGAAAACATATTATTATTATAAAATAAAGCAAATAATACCAATGGAAAACATTAATCATAAATCGATTAAGGCAATCAATATTTTTTTGTCAGCTTCAACTAAACTTTCTACTTCTTCTAACAATGGAAACAAGAATTTAACTTCACGATCTTCAATCAAAACCTCTCTATTTTCTAGCTTATCTGCACATTTTTTTCCTTCCTTAATATATGTGTAAACCTAATTTCTTCAAAATCTTTAGCAAGATCTTGAATTTCCATAATTATCTCTTGTATGTTCCATGGAGACTTTGCTTTCCTAAAAATTGCATTAATTAGTATGAGAGAATCACCTTCCATCCATACTCTATTCCATTTCATTTGTTTACATATTTTTAACCCTTATAAAGCTGCCCAAGCTTCAACTTCATTATTTGTCTTAAATCCACTATTGAAAGTATAATAAGATAAAATATCTCCTCTATTATTTCTAATTATTCCTCCTCCTGCTGGTCTTGTATTTCCTTTAGATGCTCCATCAAAATTTAATTTAACCCACTCCACATCTGGTGGTTTCCATTTCATATTCTTTGCTTTCTTTTTGCTTCTCTTATACCCAACATCATAATTCCATTTAATGACTTTAATCCATCTATCAAGGGTCTCTACTTATAAATTAGGGAGTGGATGAGTTGATAGGATTGGTTTAGACTCCTCTATGGCTAAACATATCTTCTATTCATTACCTCTAAACTCCTTTCTTTTCCTTTAAATGTTCTTCTATTCCTTTCTAGCCATATAGTCCAAATTATTGTATCTTTTGATATATCCCATATTGTCTATAAAGCCTTACTTTTATAAGTGCTCTGCCATTGCTTTAACCAATATTCAATTCTGCTATTCATCACCATGCATTTACCAAACATATTAATAATCCATTGCCATAGATTCTAGACTATTGAGCAATATCCCAAGAGATGGTCTATACTCTCCTCCTTATTACATAAAACACATTGAGAGGGGCCATGAAAACCCCTTTTCATAAGGTTATCCCAAGATAAAATTCTTCTATGACCTACTAGATAAATAAACTTTTTGACTTTAGGAATACTTGGGCTATCCCAAATATCTCTCCATATTCTAGTGATATTGTTGGTTTTGAACATTATATCTACTTATTGTTGTGTATTCTCCTGAACTATTCAACTCTCAAATCAATTTATCCTTGGCTACCCTAAAAATAATCATAGTTGTTATATTTCTACTCAATTGCCTCCTAGCATCAATATCTTGTATACTTGTAAAAAAATCTTATTTCCATTTGTATCTTCCTTCTCGATCCTTGTACAAAATATTTGAAACTCTATCACCATATTTGTCTTGAATCAAACTTATCCAGGGTTTCAAAATTGGATCTAAATTGAGTGGTTTTTTATTACACCAAGTATCCATCCAAATAGAATTTTTTTCTCCAGTTCCCACCACCCATCTTAAACATTTAATCATAAGATCAATAAATTTTTTAAACCATTCCAAAGAGCAGAACCATTTGGTAGAGAGAATGCAGCAAATATAAAACTTGGGTCATTGGGATCAACATACTTAGAAGAAGTCTTTCCCATTATCTTTGACTCTATTTGTACAATCTCCAGAAAACTTTTCCCCTAAGAGCTACGTTTGCATCTATAAGAACTCTTAAACCAAGACCTTCCCTATTTTTATCATCACACAACTTGCTCTATTTCACCAAAAAAAAAATCTTTTATCATGTAAACCTGACCATAAAAATATCACATAATATTGATTAAACTTTTTTCAACTGATTTTGGCATAGAATACAATGACATATAATATGTTGCATATAATAGCTGACACCAGTAACTAGATGTTTTTTTTTTTTTTGATAAGAAATGATAGCTTGTTGTCACATGTAAAGATGGAGAAATTTCTCTATTTGTTGATTGACATTTTGTACAAACAAATAGAGAATATATAGCCTTCTTGATGAGTGACCATTTTGATATTTAATTTTTATTTGTATATTTGCATAATAACTAGTTGGAGATAAAATTTTATTGATACAACGACTTATTAGGTAAATATTTGATGAAGAGATCTTGATTTAAGGATATCTCATTGTTGTAGAGGATCAAGCAGCTACGAAGGCAACATTGATCCAGTATTTGGTGAATCTTGCAAATGATTGTAGGCTCACAAGGCATTGGATTCATGGAGCTTTGTAGTTCGATAGATCCATTTGAACAATAGTTTGTGAGAGATCTTGATTCTTGTTAGATAGAATGCCAATGAAATGAACTAGGCATCTATGAGGACAATATTGATCCAGTGCCTAGGAATATTTTTAAATGATTGTAGATCTACGAGATATTTGATCAATAGGGTCTTCTCATACCGCATGGTCTATTGAAGGCAATCAATGATATTTATGAAAGCGTGATAGCATGCTGATACGATAAATCAAGAGGAATGTTACAACACCATTGATCCATTACCTAATAATATTTTTGAATAATTGCAAAAGCTTGTAAGATATTAGATCAATGGAATGTTACGATTGTCATGATCTATTGTCAGGACAATGCATGAATATTTTATTTATGTTTGATTGCATACTAATATGGTACGTCGAATAGGAAAGACTACCCTTAATCATTCGTTCCCATATAAAATTAACAAGTAATTTTTAATCTATAAGAGAATGGATGGTTAAGGGCTTCTCACCCCATGTGACTTACTAAATGATTAATTTGATGATGATTTTTGTATTAGGTATGATTTTTGTAAACTTAAATGACAAGCCAATAAAGGAAGAGAACACCATTCAACCAATAACTAGTGAAATTCATAAATGATTATGAATTCATGAGATATTGGTTGAATGTAATTTCCTATCCCTAGATGGTATATCAAATGAGTTGTATTTGAAGAATGTGATGAATAGATGTCACGACACACTCAATAGACTACTCTTAAAACTCTCTTATGTAATATGCTAGTCTCACAAAAGGACTTACAAGGTTATTGACGTATTATAGGAGAGGAAAATGTGTCCTTGAGGAGTCTATTAAATAATCATGAGTGTTGATTGAAAATGGGCTCTTTTGTTGAAAGATATTGTAGATATATGTTGTTGATAATATTATTGTGAGATGTTGTTGACATTAGTGATATGAATATGTATGAAATAGACAAAAGTGGGTTATGTGTATTACTTATTCCAAAGAGAGGGAAGAAGTATGACGAACGAGAGAGAAGAAGGTATTAGAGTAAATGCAATTGAATGTTGTTCATTGTTAAGTGTCCCTAGGTTGGGACAAAAGAAAAGGGGAAGGTTGAATCATCAGGGCTATGGATGATCGTGTCATACATCACTTAACCCAAAGGAGGGAGAAGAAGAGAAGAACTATGATGGTAGCAAAGTGGGATATATAAGAATATTTTGTAGATGAGAATTTTGGACTAAGAGTGTTTCCTCAATATATGGTTAGCCTAGGAAGATGCAATGCAGATGTATTTGTAATACGGACTAGCTTTTGTATCATTGTAAATCCTCCTGACTCTATGGTATGATCGAGCAAGTTAGGCAAAAATATAAGGGGTGTATTGTGTATGATGATGTGATGATGATTATTATGCATTCAATCATATGAACAAGCAAACAACTCAATATTCTATGCAAAGTATAATTTAATATGTATGATTTTGATTGGTTCCTTATGTTCTTGGTCATCTAATGTGGCTAGGTGGTAAGATCCAAATCCAAATTTGGTTGTGATGATGAAAGGTTCTAACTAATTAGGTTCAAATTTTTCTTTTAGGTCAATGTCAGCATTAGTATTCCTTTGATTTTCTTTGAGGACTAGGTCCCCAACTTTAAAGGATCTTGGATGTACCTTCTTGTGATAGGCATGTCGAAGTCTATTATGATATGTTCTGAGATGTTCTAGAGAATTAATGCATTTTTCTTCTAATATTTCTAGTTGTTTTAAGTGATTCAGGTGATATTCATCCCCTACCAAAGAATATTGTAACAAGACTCTTAGAGAAGGTATTTTGAGTTCAAAATGAAATACTACTTTAGTGCCATAAACTAAGGTGTATGGCATTGCCCCTATGGGAGTATGCACACTCATGTGGTATACTTGTAGGGATGGATAGAGTTGCAAGTGCCAATCTCAATTGTTTTTTTTACTAATTTTTTGAGGCTTTTGATTAACGTTTTGATGGAGGATTCAACTTGTCTATTTCCTTGTGGGTAGTATGGTGTAGACAATATTTGTTGAATTTTGTATTTGGTGTATATTTTGGTGACTTCCTTATTTTTAAAAGGGGTTCTATTATCAGTATTTAAGGTAGATGGTATACCGTATCTGATAATAATTTAATTTAGAATGAAATTTGATACTTGAATTCCTATTGCAAATTATAGGGGCATTGCCTCAACCCATTTAGTGAAGTATTCCATAGCAGTGATAATGAAATTATGTCCATATGATGACTGAGGGTTGATCTTACCTATGATGTCTAATCCCCAAGAGGAGAAAGGCCAAGGAGATGTGATCGGTTGTAGTTCTTGGGAAGGGGCATGAGAAATGTTTTCATGCCATTGACACTTATCATATTTCTTGACATAGTTGTGAGCATATTTTTCATAGAGGACTAATAATTACCCATTATAAGGAGCTTCTTGGCTATGACCAGTCTGCTAAAATATCCATTGCATTATCCATCATGGGCTTATGTTGTGATAGCTTGGGCTTCGTTTGTGTTTATGCATATAAGGATTACAAAAGATATTTCAATATTGCATATATTGAGAGGTTATAGACATGATTCGAGTGTGGAAGATTCGTTAACTAATATTATGATAATAGAAATTTCTTCATATTCCAACTCTATGGGAATGAGGGATACGGCTGTAGCCATAGCATTAACATGATGGTTGTTATATGGTTTCTATAGTAATTTGGTTGAAGCAAATTTTCAACATATCTACAATGTCTTTGTATGGTTTTAGTTTCTCATATTTGGTTTGATAAGCATCGTTCACTTGGTTTATGACCAATTGTGAGTCATTGTATACTAATATGTTCTCAATATTTAGCTTCATTGCAGTCCTAAGACCTAGGATGAGTGCTTCATATTCTAGTATATTGTCAGCTTCAACTAAAATTTCTACTTCTTCTAACCATGGAAAGGAGAATTTAACTTCATGATCCTCAATAAAAACCTCTCTATTGGCTAGCTTATTTGCACATTTGTTTCCTTCCCTTAATATATGTGTAAACCTAATATCTTCAAACTCTTTAGCAAGATCTTGAATTTCCACAATTATCTCTTGTGTGTTCCATGGAGCCTTTACTTTCCTTAAAATTGCATTAATTAGTATGAGAGAATCACCTTCCATCCATACTCTATTTCATTTTATTTTTTTACATATTGTTAACCCTTCTAAATATGCCCAAGCTTCGACTTCATTATTTGTCTTAAATACACTATTGAAAGCATAATGAGATAAAATCTCTCCTCTATTATTTCTAATTATTCCTCCTCCTCCTGCTAGTCTTGGATTTCCTTTAGATGCTCCATAAAAATTCAATTTAACCCACTCCACATCTGGTGGTTTCCACTTTATATTCTTTGATTTCTTTTTGCTTCTCTTATACCCAACATCATAATTCCATTTAATGACTTGAATCCATCTATCAAGGATCTTTGCTTCTAAATTAGGGAGTGGATGAGTTGATAGGATTGGTTTAGACTCCTCTATGGCTAAATATATCTTCTTTTTCATTACCTCTAAACTACTTTCATTTCCTTTAAATATTCTTCTATTCCTTTATAGCCATATAGTCCAAAGTATTGTATCTTTTGATATATCACATATTATCTATAAAGCCTCACTTTTATAAATGCTTTTTCATTGCTTTAACCAATCTTCAATTCTGATATTCATCACCATGCATTTACCAAACATATTAAGAATCCATTGCCATAGATTCTAGACTATTGAGCAATATCTCAAGAGATGGTATATACTCTCCTCCTTATTACATAAAACACATTGAGAGGGGCCATGAAAACCCCTTTTCATAAGGTTATCCCAGGATAGAATTCTTCTATGACCTACTAGCCAAACAAACATTTGAATTTAGGAATGCTTGGGCAATCCTAAATATCTCTCCATATTCTAGTGACATTATCATTTTGTTGGTGTTGAACATTATATCCACTTCTTGTTGTGTATTCTCCTGAGCTATTCAAATCCCAAATCAATTTATCCTTGGCTCCCCTAAGAATAATCATAGTTGTTATCTTTCTACTCAATTGCCTTCTAGCATTAATATATTGAATACCTGTAAATATCTTCCTTCTCTATCCTTGTACAAAATGTTTAAAACCATATCACTATATTTATCTTGAAGTAATCTCATCCAAGGTTTCAAAATTGGATCTAAATTGAGTGGTTTTTTATCACACAAAGTATCCATCCAAATATAATTTTTTTCTCTAGTTCCCACCACCCATATTAAACCTTTAATCATAAGATCAATAGATTTTTTTAAGCCATTACAAATAGCATTACCATTTGGTAGAGAGAAAACAGTAAATATTAAAATTGGGTTATTGGGATCAACATACTTAGAATAATTCTTGCCTATTGTATTTGACTCTCTTTGTACAATCTCTAGATAAATTTTCTCCCAAGGGCTTAGTTTGCATTTGTAAGAACTCTTAAACCAATACCTCCCCTAGTTTTAGCATCACACAACTTGCTCCATTTCATCAAAGGAAATTTCCTTTTATCATGTAAACCTGACCATAAAAAGGATCACATAATATAGATTAAACTTTTTTCAACTGATTTTGGCATAGAATACAATGACATATAATATGTTGGAATGGATTGTAAGACTGACTTAATTAAATACACTCTTCCTACTAATGATAATCATCTACCTTTCCAAGCTGGAAGTTTATTCTGAACTTTACTAATAAATGGATTTCATAAATCTATCCTCATTCTCCCCTCAAATAAAGGTATACCAAGATAAGTTGTTGGCAAATTTCCTCTATTTGAATCAACCTGCAAATGCTTGCTTTGATATTAGTAGGAATGTTAAGGAAGTAAATTTTGGATTTAGTCCTATTAACTTTTTGCCTTGAAGCTCTTTCATACTTTTTTAAAATAGTTATCCAAAGCTCTGGCCTCATTTATCCTTACCCTTCCAAAAATGGTTGTATCATATACAAATTATTGATGGGTGATGTTATTGATGTTATTACTAATCTTAAGTCCACTTATAAGCCCATATTTGTAAGTCTTCTTTAATTTCCTACTCAAAAATTATGCCATAATAATGAACAAATAAGGAGATAGAGGATCTCCTTGTCTAAGGCCTCTCTTAACTTTAAAGGATTTTATCACTAACCCATTGACCAACACTTAATAAGAAACTGTAGAGACACAAGCTTTAATCCATCTAATCCAATTCTTCCCAAAACCAAACTTATCTAAAATTATAAAAATAAAATCCTATTTAATCCTATCATAGGCTTTACTCATATCAAGTTTTAAGATCATTGCTTTCTCTTTTTTGAAGTTGTTGAATGTATAACTTCATAAGCTACTATGATCCCATCCATAATTTGACTCCCTTTCACAAATCCTTCTTGCTCTTCTGAAATAATTTTGTCTAACAATGGCCTTAATCTATTCACCATCACTTTGGAAATAATCTTATATGCCATATTACATAGGCTTATGGGTCTAAAAGAATCAAATAATTCAAAATCCTTCTTTTTTGGAATTAGGGTAAGATATATTGCATTTATTTGATAAGGTATGAATTGTTTTATCCTAGATTGTTCTACTACCACCAATAAATAATCCTTCACTATATCCCAATTATGTTGGTAAAAAGCTACAAAGAGCCCATCTGGACCTGGGGATTTATCCTTATTAAAAGAGAAAGGAGCTAAATGAACTTCTTATAGAGTAATAGGATCCATCAGTTTCCTATTATCTTCATTCGTTATAACTGAAGGAACATCTTGAAAAAGTTTATCATTAAGAACTACGGTCTCCTTTGAACCTAGAATATTATGATAAAAGGACTTTCCCTCTTTTCTAATTTCTTCCTTATCTTCAATCCAAACCCCTTCTATTGATTTAATTCTACTAATTCTGGAAGTTGATCTCTGTACTATAGCCATTCTATGACAAAACTTTGTATTTTTATCACCTTCTTTTAACCAAGTTAGTCTTGATTTTAATCTCAGAATTTCTCTTCCTTACTCAAAATATTATGATATTCACTAAGCAACTCTCTTTCCTTTGAGTTTGGATTATTATCATCACCTTTTTTGAATTTTGAAAGTTTATCTTTTAGTTCTTTTTTCTCAAAAATATTTCCAAAGGTGTTCTTGTTCCATTCTTTTAATTTATGTTATAGCTTTAATTTGGTTTGGAAGAGCATACAACCCATCATTACCTAAGGAATTTTAAGTTTGAGCTATCATATCAGATAAATTGAAGATGGTCTTCCCACATTATTAGGATTCCATATACTAACCTATTTATCACTTATTTATCTAATTAACTATGTTTTATCATCACAAATGGACCATCGTGTCCTTTCATCATAACCCTAGCTAGATATAAAATAGGGCAGATAATATTGTAGGAAATCATCCATTGAAGAAAAGAATATATATCTAATTAATATCCATTGGAGGGTTCTTCCTGACCAATGCAAAAGTGATTCTATTAAAATAGTGATTCTTTGTACTTCTACAATTTCTAACGCATATTTTCATTTATTCATTGCAATTAATAAGATAGGATTTAGAATCCTAACATCTGGTATTAAAGCAAGCATTTATGGTGAATAAATCTCCTCATTTTTTGCTTTCGGATTACTATATTTTCATCCACAAGATCAATCATTTGTTGGCAATTGGAAGAATTTATAGTCTACCATTCAATGCCCTAAGCAGTCAACAAGACTTGAACAGATCTCCATGGTTGTAAGACCATCTATTTGAGTTATAGAAATCAAAAAATGAGTGTAAAGGGATACTCGCAAACATAGTAGTCGTTCGTCCACAGCTGCAAAACAAAGCACACCATCAGCATGTTAAATTGGTGGTTTTCGGTGACAAAACAGATCGCACAGTAAAAAATTCACAACAAAAACTATCACTGAAGTAACCAGGAATACTGTAGCAATCCTGCATCATCAAACCTAATTAGTCCAGCAACGTTGAAGGTTGGGGCGTTATTGTTCTCCGTGGAAAATGTGAATGGTGTACGTAACATCATAACAACACATCCGTAACAGTGAGAGAATCAATCACTGTAGCATTATTACGGCTCAGACAAAGAAGATAACAACTAATAGGAAAAAGAAGTTTTTTCGGTTTCGTATATTTAATATGTCACAACAGATAGCGCACAAATATCATAGTTTCAGACAAAGAAGATAACAACTAATAGGAAAAAGAAGTTTTTTCGGTTTCGTATATTTAATATGTCACAACAGATAGCGCACAAATATCATAGTTTAAGTCAGTTTAGTGCAACAACACGCCAATAACAAAGATACGCGATAGTTAAAAGTATCACGCAACACACCAAATTCAATTTTCATTACATCACAGATTATCGCAGTTAAAAACAAAGCAAGAAAAATCACGCAACAGGAGGCATTAGATAAATCTAACACACAGGTTGCGTAGGCAACAATTTATCCACAAGCGGTGTCACGGGATAAAATACTTATAAAACTACTTGAGATCACCTAAATTAGCCAAGCACGTCATAAAATTTTAAACCCTAATTAAACTTCCTTATGGATACTGACAAGTGGCAGCATAAATATTCTTAGAAAGGTGACAAACGAGCATTTAACTATTCTGGGAAGATATTCAAGCAAGACGATGGTGGATTTTTGGTAAAAAGTGTGAAACACTTACGATAGCGCCAGATTATATAGGGTGTCACAGTGAAATTTTGAGGTGAAATATTTAAACTTCTCCTAAGTTTACATCATAATTTGCACGTAATTAGGCAGTCTCCAAGCGTCTAACCAATTTTATGTCTATGAAGATAAGCAACCTTTTAGAACATTGTATAATCCTTCCTTACACATATCAACTTATACAACTTTCTTATTCGCACAATTACGGTAGATAAATCTCAGATTTCAAGCAATTACATTCATTGTTCGCAATCAAAATAGTCTCTGATTAACAAGAAACAAAGATTTTAATTTTCTAGATTCGAAAAGTGGAGGACGTCACAATAGATTTTACATAGCTAGAGGTGTATAAAACGAAGACATTGGCAATCATCAAATGCAAAACAAGAGCAAAGAGGACGTTTGCAATTAACACAGACAACACACACGCAATTTTTCAACACATGGATCGGATAGATCTGTTCAAATCATGTTGGTGCAAAACAGTCCCCATAAATTTCATCCAGCTCTCTAGCGGACAACGAATAACGAGCAGACGTAACGAGTAGATGGTGCACGAGCAGGCGTTATGAATTCATCCTCGACATATCTATTGAAAGAATGCGTAGCAAAATAACTGGGAGTTTACATGTGGCTCAAAGAGATTGATACAGTGTCAACATAGCAGACCCTCACAAAGAAATCTGAGGATATATCCTCATTGGTGCATTAATTTGAACGTGAGACACACACCTAGAGGATGTGGTAGATGCTCGTTGTCCTTTGACCCAAAAGGTTGCTATCTTACACCATAGAGATACAGTGGATGCCATGAAGAAAGGATTCAAAACAAGCCTTTATTTAGCATTGCAAAGGAATTTGTCGAAGAACGTGCTAAACAAACAGGTAGCCAAGACACACGCCCATCTATTTTCAAAATACGTTGGACAAGGTTATCTGTTCAAGGAATATCCAACGATATTTTGTTTCCTCATGAGATTTTAATAATTTATCGCTTGCATCAACCGACTGGATCACTTTGCTTAGCTTCCACACACGCGACAACGAGGAGACAACATTTTCCATCCACATAGATGTCACTTGTGCCAGGTTCTTGTTGCACCTCCACAACGCTCCTTCCACCACAACCACAACCTACCTTGTTGTGTCTCACTGCACTAACACTGGATGGCTTGTACTGTTTTTTATAACCTCTGCATATACCTTAATTTTTTAATTACTCAAGCATTCTTTTGGCCTCACCTCATTCCTTTTTTCTGACCCCATTTCATTCTTTGTTCATTTGATTTTTTTTCTGATTTTTCTATGCTTGTCTAATAATTGACGGATTTATTTTCTCTAGATATTTGTATTTTATTTTAATAGATATTTTAATAGATAAATAAATATGTAATTAATATCTTTCTATTGATTAAATCCTATCAATATCGAGAATATAGATATATCTTATAGAGTCGCACAAAACCTACCCAACAATCGAAATGGCTCCCAGTACCCTGTTATCTCAGTCTTGTCCTTAGTTGGAACTCGTCAGGTGTGAAACATCAAACTTGTAACGATAAATTCTTACAAACAACAAATCCTGATGATAAATTGATGATGATTTTTTCTGCTAAAAGTTGACGATGAATTCTGCAATAAATTTTTGACAAGAAATTGTCGATGACTTTTTGAGAAGATCTCACGACCCCAATATGCATTCGTTGATTAATCTCACCACCCTTCATCAAATCACTTCCATACATGTGTATCGATATTAGCTCCAGGATCTCATCAATCACATCTTTGGGTTAGATGAATCATTTCTCATAAGTTGCTTTGTCAGTGGATTAAAGGACGAGATTAGGAAAGAGGTGGAAATATTCAACCCTCGCACCCTGATGCAGATCTTTGAATTAGCTTTATTAGTCAAATACAAACTCATTGTTCAACGTCTATTAGGAAAATCACCTATGGAGAAATCACAAACCACTTACACCACCCTCAAACCTAACCAAACTTTACGAATTAAACATCTCAGCTTTGAGGAGATGAAAGAATGACGAGTGAAAGATCTTTGTGATACTTGTGAAGGTAGTTGCTCCTTGTCAATCCATAAAGGGCAAAGATGAGGAATATGGTCAAGAAATGACTGAAACATCAAATCACAGCCATGAAGACAATGAGGTCAATATGCAAGAAGTGACCAAAGCACTTGATCACAACAATGAAGGCAATAAGGTTGATGTGCTAGAAGTGATCGATGCATCAAGAAAGTATGAGGTAGACATACACGAAGTGACCAATGAAGACCAGACATACACCCTACACGAACTACACACATGGTAAAACCTATTCGAAAACAAGGCAAAAAGGTGACTACACGCTCATTTTTTGTTGACTCTCCCAGAAACAATCAAAATGTGTGGAAGTATTACCACCCCTTTTGATACATCATTCCAAAGTGTTTGAGAAACCCCACAAGTTGTCCCCCACTATCATCATAATCCTCCTATTCTTCCTAGAAACCCCCCACTAATGCTTTGACCTTCAAGATATCCTTGCCTCCGAAAAAATGATATTAAACTTGTGCAAATACTACTTGGAAAGCACCTCATCAATTTCAACAACAATTTCCTTAGTCTCAGCTTTGAGGACAAAGCTTCTTCTAAGAGGGGTGGCATGTTAGGATTCCATATCCTAACCTATTTATCACTTATTTATCTAATTAACTATGTTTTATCATCACAAATGGACCATCGTGTCCTTTCATCATAACCCTAGCTAGATATAAAATAGGGCAGATAATATTGTAGGAAATCATCCATTGAAGAAAAGAATATATATCTCATTAATATCCATTGGAGGGTTCTTCCTGACTAGTGCAAAAGTGATTCTTTGTACTTCGATAATTTCTAACACATATTTTCATTTATTCATTGCAATTAATAAGTTAGGATTTATAATTCTAACACACATCTACTTGTATTTAAAATATGATCTTTTTTTTAATTCACTTACCACCATTTTAACTCTTACTGGCGTTGATCTGAACCAATCCTTGTTAAGGTATAAATTCTAGCACAAGTTCCTTTATTTAGCCAGTGATATGAGAGAATGCATCTATTTAATTTTTTTGCTATTAGGTTTTGGCCTCTCCTATTATTGGTCCTAGTATAGTTGTCTTCTTCTAACTCAACTTCCCATAGATTATTTTTTTGAATAAAAGTTGAGAAATATTTCATGCTTTCCTACAAATTTTTCATCCATCTTTGTTATGGCATTAAAATATCCAATGATCATGAATCAGGTTTCTTGGTATTTACTTCTCATAAAGGCTTCAATCCTAATCCAAACTTCTAATCTACCTGACTGAGTTGTAGGTCCATAAACATTGATAAGGATGAAATGAATATCTACAAAGTAGCAAGTGACTAAAGAGGTTATCCAATACCTAGTTTTATGAATGGTTACACAAGAGGTTATAGAAGGATTCCAAAAAGTTAGGATTCCCCCTACCACTCCTTTAAAATCTGTAGAATCCCATTCACATCTTGTCCATACTACTTTCATAGTTTTTAAAACTTATTTTGCCATTTTAGTTTCCTAAATACAAAGAATATCAGGTTTATTACTTAAACATAGGTCCCTTATACACCTCTGCTCTAAGGAGGCATTAGCACCCTTTATATTCCATGAGATGATAATCATGTCTCACTAGGGGCTTTTGGCCCCTCCTGTGTA
Organism: Wollemia nobilis; assembly: GCA_028583015.1. NCBI lineage: Eukaryota > Viridiplantae > Streptophyta > Pinopsida > Araucariales > Araucariaceae > Wollemia > Wollemia nobilis. The sequence goes on from JAQPPZ010000456.1 coordinate 7,867,236, forward strand.
TTATCAATATCATTTTGTTGTTTGGTAAAGAGAAGTTCAACCAACTTAGTTTGTGTTCCTTTCTCTATGTTTGTTCTTGCTTCCTTGGATCTTGCTTGATAATTTGATGGTTTTTCTCTTTTTTCCTTGCCTAAATTAGGAGTAGGTCTTATTATTCTATTCATCCATATTCTTTCACAATTTTGTTTTTCATCATATTATCCTCTACTGGCTCTATTATAGAAGCTTTTGAATTGTCCTACTAATTTTCTGGTATTTCCTTATTAATGGTAGAGGTAATAATTTCTAAAATTGTATTTTCTTTACCAATTATTTTCTCCTGAATTGTACATGGTACTTCAAGAGAGTCTTAGAATTTTGATGAGACACATTCCTTAGGTTCATCTAGAATGTTTCTCTTTAAATTAATATCATTGTGAATAAATGATTCTTTGTTAATATGCTAAAATTGTTGTATTGTATCCTCTAAGTTTTGATCTACTTTTTCTTCATAGGCTAAAGCCTCAAAAGAGTTGGTATTTCTTCCAATATCCTATCTTATTGGTCTCCATTTTTTATTTTCTTTTATTTTCTAGATCTAATTTTTGGAAGTTGAAAACCATATTCATCCATAACCATTTGTAAGTTTCTCTTGCGCTTTTCTACAAATGATTTTTTTGGGCTCTTCTTAGGGCATGATCTCTCAATATGTCCCACCTCATGACATCTTCTAAATCTAAAAGATATGTTTTCATAATCTATAGTTTGGATCCACATCTTATCACCATACTAAAAATGATTGATTCTGGTAAAGCTTTAGTTAAATCAATCATGACCATTACATGACCATTATTCGAGCATAAATAGCCAAAAATCCATCTTTTATAGTATCTAAAATATTAAGGAATTCTCCTAGAGTGTTGCCTAGTGCCTTGAAGGTATCTATTTCCAAAAAATCAATGGGTAACCCAAACTGGTACTAAAGATAGATTTACATGTTCAGGTGAAAAGCCTTCATATTCCCATTAAACCAAGGACTCTCTTTTAGGATTCTTTTTCTTTCTTCCCTAGAACAAAACATGGCTAAAATTAAACCTTTGGGAAGAAATGATAGAATCACTCTTGGAGACTTCCAACTCTTATCAATCTATTTTCTCAAGGCTAAATCCCCTGGTCAATACCCATTAAATTTACCAAAAATTGCCCTATCTTAGAGCAACAAGGATATTTCTGAGGTGCACTCACTAACCTGTACCACTAGATATGATTCTAAGGATTTAACTATAAATCGATCCATGGAAAGGAAACTAAAACTCAAAATCTATTGAAATTTATCTGAATGTCCTATAGCAAATATAATATTTGATAAAAACTTTATAAATTTATCATGCACAATTTCTAAGATAAAGAAAGGGAAAAAAACTTAGCTAAAAAATTATTTGTCCATATAGAATTTCTTGTCTTGCTGAAGTCCTAGCCCTTCTTTGCTCTTCCCATCGTTTGAACCCTAGTTGGCAAATATTTACAATTTCATTTTTTGCAACTTAAAAATTGTCACTGCCCTTGTTTCGAATGGTTGACTTCACAAGGTCGTATCTCCCTCAAATTTAAAATAATTTTATTACATAAGAAAAATAAAATTAATTTATTTGATGAAATTATAAAAAAGAAAATCCTAAATTTCAAAGTTATATGTAATTATCAATTATTATAATTTATTAGATAATTAATTTATAATATAAATAGTATCATCTATAGGGATAAATTTGGCTACAATCTTCATGAAAGGGGTGTAAACCCTAGGTGCAATCAAGCAATGGAACAAAGCGATAAATTTAGCTACAATATTCACGAAAGGGATGTAAACCCTAGGTGTAGTCAAGCGTTGAAGGAAGAGGGTTGTTCACAGACCATCTCTTTAGTCTATGAGAAAGTCTCTTCAATCAGAAGAAATATCTCTTAGGGATCTTTGGGCTCATGAGTGGATGAACCTCCACCCTTTATCAGGATTTTAGAGGATAAATTTGGGTTGGATCTAATTGATAATGAAGCTCGAACAATTATTTGTAAACTCAAGGACAAAATACCAGGCCTAGAGGAGCTCAAAGGATACATTAAAGATTGGTGGACCAATACAAAATTCCAACTCTCCTACCCAAAAATTTCTTTTATGTTTCCTTTTCTAATTTAGCAAATAGAGATAGGGTAATGGATTATAGATATAATTGGTTTTTCAAAAAAAAGGGTGTCTATATAAGATCTTGGACTTCTAGTTTCAACCCCTTTACAAAAGAAGTTAATGGCTTCCCAGTCTAAGTGAATCTTTATGCTCTCCCTGTGGAGTTTTAGGGAGAGAAGATATTCACAAAAATTAGTAATGTCATTGGTGCATTCCAATATATGGATACCCAAATAGAGGATAAATGTTTTAGTTCATGGACCTCAATCCATTACTATCTCCTCAAGCAAATGGGAATAGATCCAAAATATTGAATATGAAGACTTCTCCCCAAGATGTTATGGTTATCAACAATATGGCCACCCAAAGAAGAGATACTTGATCATCTGATCATGCTCTGATTCTTCCTCAATGAATGAGAATGTCCTCCATGCGAATGATTCGAAACCTTCAAATGTCTCAATTCAAAATAAATAATCTCATCCTCCAGATGCACCAATTATCCAACAGGAATAATACGAGCAAAAGAAGACTCAACCCCAAAAGGAGAATTTGAATCAAATCATTGATAAAAATAAAATGGTTACTAAATATCATCTAGAAAGTTTCATGGAAAATATTAGTATCTCAGATAGTATTATTGAAGCTAATTATGAAATAATCGATGAAAACCAAATTTTTGAAAATGAAGAACCTACAAAATGTGCTACAACTAGATATTACCTCAAGAGCTTGAAGTGCAAATATGCATTCTCAAATCTTGCCACTCTAAAGGAGGAAAAGCCTCTACTACAAAACAAAAATAATCAAACCAATTTTCTCTTTGATGGATGACTGTTATTTTTATTTTCCTTCTATTGTTGGAGTTATGTGTCATGTAAGGGATGTTCTTGTTGTTAGTTCCTTAAAAAAATGATTATGGAAACTTAGCAATTTGAGGAATATGGAGAATATCTTTAATAGAAAGACAAGTATGGGTATGCTTTAATTAACTTGTTAGAAATGTAATGTTTTGTTTTTGTAATGGGAGTGGCCCCCAATAGAAGCCACACATAGCTTATTTAAAAAACTACAATATAAATAATTCATAATAATTCGATTAAAAAATAATAATCATCTATAACCATTTTTATTTTTTATTTTTTTAAGAATACATTCACATAAAAAACTATAATAAAATTATAAAAATAAAAATGGACCACACATATGAGTCACATATAATAATAGTTTATCTGAAAATATGACAGACATGCAAGAGTACACCAAAATACATGGATAAAAACTATTATACATGAAAACAACAACATATATATACCAAAAAACATGGATAAAAACTATTATAAATATGATAAACATGCAAGAGTATACCCCTTTCTTTTCTTTTTTGTTAAATAGAAGCTTTTTATTAAATGTGAGATGCCCAGTTGTGGGGGACTATTGGGCATCCCTAGGGATATCCCTCATGGGGACAGCCCTCTGTGGGGATGTGCCCCCTAGGGTGGGGAATGCATCCTTGTGGAAACCTGGTAATAATCCAAATGGACATTCGTAAGGGTTTTTTGAACCTCAAATTGAGTAAGACAAGGCACCATCTAGATTTCTATAGTAGGATTCACTTCTATAAACTTAATCCCTTTAACAAACATTAATATTGAAAGGTAAAGTGTTAGGACCCTCCTAACATGTCCTAATTACTTATATTATTTATTCATTATATTCTAGGGTCACAACCCTTCACTCTTACAACTATTAGACTAGGTATTTAAATGCAATCCACATATGATAATAAGGCATCATCAAACAAATATATAAATTAAGTCTATTGTGGGTTTTCTACCTTACAATAAAAAAGCGATTCAATATAAAAATGATCCTTCTTCCCGCACCATTTAGTTTCATACCATCTGGATCAGAGCTAGATCAAGCAGCAAATTCACCATTAAAAAATTTTCCCATCGCACATTTCAGCCAGTCCACATTCGCAAGAACACAAACAGCATTCACGCTTCACGGATCTGTGTCAAAGTCCTCGCAAAAAATTAAACCTTCTCCTAAGGTACGAATTGTCTTACACCCAAATTGCTCGACCTTTCGCATGGTGACCGGTGGCTATTTTGAAAAAGCTAAAATCTTCAATGCAGCATCAAGGTTTTCGACGTCCGAAACGCAAAGGAAAAAAAAATTAAAATTATTTTTTTATTTTTTTTTGCTCACCTGTACCAAGTCATATTGATCGTTACCTACACCAACCGCAATGGCTGAAGGACGACAATCACTGGATTCCATTCATGAGAAACACGAAAGGCTCACTGAAGAAGTTCAACAGAAAAGAGAGGAGAATACCCGTACCACAAGAGAACTCTTCGAGAAAATATTTGCAATGGATGTTAAACTTGATGCCATCAGTCAAAATTAGGCAACAACACATGCAAATTCACCCAACCACGGGTCATCAAACCAAGCAATGTTAGGAGGTCCACAAACTTCCATTCTACCACGGACGACCAAATTAGACTTCCCAAAATTTGGAGGAGACCCTACAAACTGGATCTACCGAGCAGAGCAATATTTCTCACTAAATCAAATTCCAAAAATGCAAAAAGTGCATATCGCCTCCTTCCACTTGGAAAATGACGTCATCCAATGGTACCAATGGTTTGAGAAAACTAACGGCACTCCGACGTGGTCAACCTTTACACAGAATCTATTAGTGCGATTCGGCCCTAGCAAGTTTCAAATCTTTACAGGGGCCCTCACTAAATTATGCCAAACCACTTCGATAAGTGAATACCAAGAAAAATTTGAAAGGCTAGCTAATCGAACATCCGGATTAGACGCTGCCTTCTTTCAAGAATGTTTTGTTAGCGGATTAAAAGAAGAAATTCGAATAGAGGTGCAAATGTATAACCCTACAAACATGTTAGAGACCATCGGCTTGGCGAAATTAGCGGAGGACAAAATCAAGGCACGAAATTGGTTCACAAAACCAACTTGGGGGAAACCATCAAACACTTATACCAACCCCAAACCAATGCAAAATGGACGAACCCAAAACTCCTACACAGCCCCCAAAAGTAACCCCGCTCTACCAATTAAGCATCTGAGTTTCGAGGAAATGAAGGAAAGACAAGCTAAGGGTCTTTGCTACCATTGCGATGAGAAATTTGACAGAAATCATAAATGTGCCTCACGGAAATTATATATTCTAGATGCCACAGAGGAAGGGAATTCTACTAAAGAGGAACCTAAACTCAAAGTAGAGGTATTATCCAACACACTTGAAAGTGACGAAGAAAATGCACCAAAGGTTTCCTTCAACGCCCTTGCCAGATTTTTTGCCCCCCAAACAATGTGAGTTAAAGGATATTTTAAGAAACAAAACCTTACCGTGCTCCTATATTCTAGTAGCACGCACAATTTTATCGATCCAAATGTGGCTAAACAAGCAAATTGTTTTATATACCCTTGCAATAACTTCTAAGTGATGATTGGAAATGGCAAAAAAATTGCATGCAAAGGAAAATGCAGAAATATAAAACTATCTATGGGGGTTTATAACATGAAAGGCGACATGTACGTCCTACCACTAGGTGGGTGCGACATTGTACTTGGCATACAATGGTTATGAACCTTGGGCGTAGTCCAATGGGAATTTGATGAACTATGGATAAAATTCACAGAAAAGAACCAAACCTATATTATCCAAGGCCTGAAATTAGGACCTTCCCAAATCTTCAGCTCGCATAGAATGGAGAAAATTATCCGAAGAGGAAACAAAGGAATGGTCGCCCAATTATTTTCAATTCAACCTAGTCACAAAGAAGACGAGACACCAGAGTTACAAAATATTTTAGACCACCATAAAGCGGTATTCAATGAACCAAAAGGACTACCTCCACAACGAAGTCACGATCACACTATTCCACTATTTCCAGGGCATCACCCTCCTAATATTAGACCTTATCATTATCCATACCTCCAAAAGACCAAAATAGAGAAATTAGTACAAGAGCTTCTTAAGGCAAGAGTCATTAGACCTAGCAAAATCCCTTACTCCTCTCCAATTATTTTAGTTAGAAAAAAGGATGGCTCATGGCGTTTATGTGTCGATTTTCGAGCGCTTAATAAAATGACCATCAAAGATAAATTTCCTATTCCGGTCATAGAAGAGCTATTAGATGAACTCCATGGGGCAGCTTATTTTTCCAAGTTAGACTTACGGTCAGGATACCACCAAATATGAGTCAATGAAAAGGATATTCCTAAGACGGCCTTTCGCACTCACGAAGGGCACTATGAATTCTTGGTGATGCCATTTGGCCTGACCAACGCTCCTTCTACCTTTCAAATTCTAATGAATAAGGTATTTCACCCTTTTCTTCGTAAATTTATATTAGTTTTCTTTGATGGCATTTTGATTTATAGCAAAACATGGGAAGAACATTTGGACCATGTTAGACAAGCGTTCCAAATCTTGAAGGAAAATCAACTTTATGCAAAAAGATCAAAATGTTCCTTTGGAAAACAAGAAATTGAATACTTAGGGCATATTGTCTCAAAGGAAGGAGTTATGGTAGATCCTTCCAAAATCGAGGAGGTGAAAAAGTGGCCTATTCCAAAAACCTTAAAAGCTCTACGTGGGTTTCTTGGACTAACGGGATATTATAGAAAATTTGTCCAACATTATGGTAAAATCGTTGCTCTTCTAACAGCATTACTTAAGAAAAACGCTTTCAAATGGTCGTCTAAAGCGGATGAGGCCTTTATCACCTTGAAAACTGCAATGTGTACCACCCCTGTTCTAGCCATGCCCAACTTTTCTAAACCGTTCATCATTGAAAGTGACGCTTTAGGAATAGGAATGGGAGTCGTACTCATGTAGGATGAAAGGCCTCTAGCTTTTATAAGCAAAGCATTTTCTCCTAAGAATTTAGCTCGCTCTACGTATGAAAAAGAGATGTTGGCGATTGTCCATGCTATTCAACATTGGAGGTCGTACCTTATTGGCCAACATTTCATTATACGCACTGACCATCATAGCTTGAAGTATTTTTTGGAACAAAGGACTAATACCCCGAAACAACAAAAATGGGTTACTAAACTTCTTGGCTATGATTATGAAATTACATATAAAAAGGGAAAGGACAACATGGCAGCCGATGCACTTTCTAGAAAATTTGAAGATATGCCTCAAGTCCATGCTCTTTCCTCCCTTATTCTTAAATGGGTAGATGAGGTGCATGAAGAATGGATAAATGATCCTACTATCCACGCCTTAATTCAACAACTTCAACATAATATTAGTAGCAAAAATCCATACACTTGGAAGGACAATATATTAAGATACAAAGGGAGGATGGTCCTCACCCCCAATTCAACTTATCGTGAAAAACTTCTTCATGAGTTACATACCTCACCCACTACAGGCCACTCAAGGTTCTTAAAAACCTATAAAAGAGCCACTACCTCCTTCTATTGGGTAGGAATGAAAAATTACATCAAAAAATTTGTAAAAGAATGTGAAGTTTGCCAAAGACAAAAGGGGGAGACCCTCGCTATTCCAGGATTACTTCAACCTCTTCCTATACCCACCAAAACATGGGCAGATATTTCTATGGACTTTATTGAAGGATTACCAAAATCAGGAGGAAAAACAACCATTTTCGTAGTCGTTGATCGTTTATCTAAATATGCTCATTTTTGTTCCGTAGCTCATCCTTATACCGCTAGCACTATAGTCCACCTCTTCCTAGATAAAATCTTTAAATTACATGGTATGCCCTCCACAATTGTTAGTGACCATGACCCAACTTTCACTAGCACCTTTTGGAAGGAATTGTTCAAATTACAAGGTGCTCAACTTTGTATGAGCTCTGCTTACCATCCTCAAACCGATGGCCAAACAAAAGTTTTAAATAAATGCTTGGAAACATACCTTCGATGTTTTGTTTCTACTCAACCACTCCATTGGGTAAAGTGGATTTCACTAGCGGAATTGTGGTATAACACTTCATACCATACGTCCATCAAAATGACTCCTTATGAAGCACTATATGGTCAAACACCATCATCCCTCACTTCCTATATTCCAGGGACTACAAAAGTCCATGCGGTGGAAACGAAACTTGCTAATAGAGATGACATACTACGGATCCTAAAAGAGAACCTACACACCGCCCAACATCGCATGAAGTAGCAAGCCGATCAACATAGAAGCGAACGTAGTTTCCACGAGGGTGATATGGTTTTCTTACGTCTCCAACCTTACCGTCAATCCTATCTTAAACAAAAAGGTTCTCAAAAGTTAGCACCCAAATTTTACGAGTCGTATAAAGTTCTCCAACGTATTGGGACCATTGCTTACAAACTAGAGCTTCCTCCCTCTTCCAAACTTCACCCTGTATTTCATGTATCTTGCCTTAAGCTCGCAGTGGGAGCCCATATCATGACACAACCCACTCTCCCTGAATTCTTCGATGATGGAGTACTTCTAGTCGAGCCAGAAGCTATCTTGGATCACCGCTCTCGTCACCTTCGTACTCGCGATATCACGGAAGTTTTAATCCATTGGAAAGGTCTACCTTTAGAAGATGCAACGTGGGAAAATTTTCAAGATATCCAGCAGCAATTTCCAAATTTCCAACTTTGAGGACAAAGCTCCTTTAAGGGGGGTGGCATGTTAGGACCCTCCTAACATGTTCTAATTACTTATATTATTTATTCATTATATTCTAGGGTCACAAACCTTCACTCTTACAACTATTAGACTAGGTATTTAAATGCAATCCACATATGATAATAAGGCATCATCGAACAAATATATAAATTAAGTCTATTGTGGGTTTTCTACCTTACAATCAAAAATCGATTCAATATAAAAACGATCCTGCTTCCCGCACCATTTAGTTTCATACCATAAAGTTTGATTATGTGTATGGATTTCACCATACCATGGATTGTCCTATAAAATATGACAATTAATTATACTAATTTTCATGTATCCCTGATAAAAGAAATTATTGGATCATCATTGACATGAATAATAAACTCACTTTATTGGAAATTATCATGTGTCTAGAATTTGGCAATGGAAGTGGCTAAAGAAAAGCTTCAACATTGCCTTCCCATTGATGATAATTAAGGTAAAGGTATTTTTTAAATTTTGCATGACTTAATATTTTTCAATGATTTTATGTAAATTTTTATGAGGGATCCTAGTCCCCTCATACTGAGTGAGGTTTGAACCTTAGACCTCTCAAAGAGAGGCCAAAGCCCTTACCACTACAATAAACTTGCAGCTTGCATGACCTAATGTTATGGTATAATATAATCGATATTAACTTTGTAGAATGCCCTTCTGCAATTTTGATCCCTTTAGTAGACATTAACATCAAAAGGATAAGTTTTGTTATTAGAAACATAAGGATTTCAAATATTATAGATTGTCTTACAATATCTAATAGTTAATTATGTTAATTTGGATATTATTCTTGATAAAAGAAATTGTTGACTCATCACTAACTGTAGGCTAAAATTTTGCACCCCTTTCCCTCAGGCTAATGGATTCATGCCTAGAAGGGGATGGGAAGTGAGAAGCCTACACCTCGATGTGAGGGGTACCAGGTGTCGTACCTCCTTTGGTGATGGTTAACTAATTTGAGGGTTCACCAAGAAGTTGTTTTAAGACCACTTCTAATTCTAGAAAATGGAAAATATTTGAATGTGTTTCTTTTAATTAACAAGCACCTATGTTTGGACAAATGCAACTAAAAAATAAACTATATGTAATTTAACTTTCCTTGCAAACAACACTCAATAAACAAATGATCTAAATTAAATACAATACAAGTTCATTCTCTTTTTGATATTTTCTTATGTTTTGATAGTAATATGCAATGAAATAGGTGTGAACTAGCAGGGAATAAAATATGAAATAACACAAATCAAACAAAAAGCCTAGCAGGACCGAATGACTGAGCAGATCGAATTCGTGACTTATCTGGAAAATTTGCGTCCTATGAGCAATTTTGCAAATTATCTAAAGTTTGGCAAGCTGGAAGCGAATTTGTTATTTTGAGCTTGAATATGTGGGAGACCTACAATTGATCACACATAATACTAAGATTTGTTTCTAACACTTGGGGATCTACTTAGGCCATTGTAAGGTAGATTTTAGTGATGCGACAATCAAATCCCCTTGGTCTTTTTGACAAACCTTGCATAAAATATTGGAATCATAAACTATTTGCAAGTAAATGAAAAACTGAGATAAGATGATGAAACCATGCAGAAATTAGAATGCAATAAAATGCAAGATGATCAATATATATAATATAAAATGGACCAAATGGATTTGGAAGCAAAACTTTTCCTCCAAGCCTGTGGATCTGCGAATTCACGACTTTCAGGAAAATTCGCAACCTATGAGTGGATTCACAGTCTATTCGTGAATTCATAAAGTGTGCAGAAATAAAGATTTGCTAAACAAAAATAAAATATGAAATGCTAAGGATGATCAAATAACTTGCTTATAAATGATAATATTATAAATCTATGTGCAAATGATGCCTAAATAGATGGAAAATGTGGATCTATATGTAAATGAATGAGATAACTAAATTGTAAATGAAAAAGCAAAAATAATGCAAGAAAAATTGAGTATTATTGAATGCAGTATGATCTAGATGTGATATGCAAGTAAAATGGATAATCTAGAGGTAAATATTTACCTCCGGATCTACATTTGTACGAATCCATGACCTATGCATGAATTCATAGCCTGTGGATGAAGTCACGGCTAACTCGTAAATTAGCTTAATATGCAAAAATATAAAATGCAAAAGCAAAAAATACAGTGAAACATCAAGATAAACACAAAACAAATTGCTCACGATGGGAATTTAGCAAATTTGATCATCTGATGTTGTAATGGTGATGGTAGCAAGATGGGTTTTTCCAGGAACAAAGCAAGCTCCAAAAGCAATCTCCAAGCAACAAAGAAAAATTTTCAATCACTCAACCTGCAACAAAAATGTCAGTTTTCCACTTCTCTCAATCAAATCATAATTGTTCTCAATTTTCCCAAAATTTTATTCAATTCACTATTAGCTTGATTTGGGAGGAAAATTATTGTTTTAAAGAATTCAATCGGCGCAAGATAATTTAGGGGTTGCGAGATTTGAGGTATCAAATCGGATCGGTTTGGGCAAATTGGAAAAATTTCCAATTCAGGTGAATTCGGGACCTAAGTACAGAGGCCGTATCAAGGGCAGGTTGTTAGGCCAATTTTAGATTGAATCAAAATGGTCACCTGGCAGGTAGGCACGTTTCCTATTTTTTCAAATTCGTGAGCTAGATTCGTTAGTCGTAAATTCTCTAAAAATGAGGAAAAAAGGCACATGTGGATTAGCAAGTAATTTTGATGGCACAAAAAATGAGGTGGGTTGATGAGAGGTAGGTTTACGTGTGTTAAGGAGAGGAAATTATGACTTAGGGTTAAAATTCCTTATCTACATTTTGCTCCCTCTTTGGTGCATTTATGAGTAAAGATGTAGACGCTTGATCGAAAATTATGGAAAGCTAACATGGGCAAAAAAGGATAGACAATTTTGGACAAAAGGTTAGTGTGGAAATGTTGTTTTTTAAAATTTATTTTTATTTTTGACACGCAAATCAATGTGTAAAAATTATTTTTAATTTTTTGGTTAGGGTACCCCCTCGATTTTTGTAAGGAATATGATATTCCTCGTGAAACTCAAAATGACATGGCAGAAAAGAAAAAAGTGAATGCGAGAATGGAGAAGAGAAAAAAATGGGATTAAAATTGGAGAATAGGGTAAAACCCTAATTCATTTTTATTATGCGAGTTTCTGGTTTTGAGCTTTGGAGAAAAATGGTGCTTTTGACCCACATAGTGGAATATGTGTGAATGGACGATGATGGGACGACAACGAGGATTCGGGTAAGCATAATTTCATCTTTTTAACCGATTTTCATCTTTTATTGCAAGTTTTTATTGGGTTTTTCTATATTTTTCATTGAAAAATAAAAACATCGCGTGGGCATCGCAAGGAATTTGCGGCTACACAATGAATTTGTGACTACAGTTCACCTCGCTAGGGTTTCACAAATTTATGAAACCCTAGCGAATTCACAAGGTGCATTCATCGTGGCGAAAAACCTACGAATTCATAGAGAACCTACGAATTCGCCATTTTGGTACTGTTTTGCAATTTGATATTGATGTTTGTTTGATTTTTTTATTATTTTTTATGTTTTTATGATTATGATGGACTAATGATATGTAATTTTGATGTTTTTGATTGCAATATGGTACTCTCAAAAATCAACAGTGGTGATGTAGATATTTCAAGGATCAGGTGAGGGCACTTGATTAGGTAGAGAGAGACATGATGTAGCGTGCAGGACTTATGGATATAGTAGAGATTCCTAGAGTAGATGTCGACACAACTTTGTTGATAGATTTGGTAGAGTGGTGGTACACAAAAACTTTGACATTCTAGTTACTCACGGGGGATATGATTGTGACCCTAGAGGATGTATAGCAGATCCTTCAAATTCCTATCAAAGGGATGGGGGTATACCATTCTTTGGCATAGGATAGAGCCTTGGAGCAACTGATCGAAGATCTAAATTTTTTGATCAACCAGAGCGGCATCAGTGTAGAGTGCATGGTAGAGACACAAGGTATCTCTACACTGATAGTTGTCCTGAGCAGAGTGGTTGTCAGGTTACTAGCCTATCACATGAGCAAGCGATATCTACCATGGGCCTTAGCTGGGGTCGTGGCTGAGATGAGGGAGACAAAGAGGTGGTTTGCATGGGACCCATTCATATTATACCACTTGTACAGGATATTATGGAATGTTGTGTACAAGCAACATAGTTGTATTGTTGTCATTACTCTACTCCATGTATGGTGTTGAGAGCACATAGCAATGAGGAGGCCCAATGAAATACCTTGGGAGGAGTTGGATGTAGGGTAGTTGACTATATACTGATGGGAACTTGCTAGGGGAGGACGTAGAGGGCGAGGTGGTGGGTTAGATACAATAAGGTAAGTGATAGATAACCTGCAACCTCATTGGATCATATAGAGACCTTGGAGGCTACTTCCATATTGGGATGAGGACCACGTAGAGCTATCTTGGGTGCAGTAAATATGATGGCTACACTCAAAGGATGAGATATGGAGTTGTATCACTTTGATGAGGTATAGAGGTAGTTTGGACTTGTGTAGGGTATACCAAGGTTGAGATATGCCTAGTTTCATTGAGTGACAAGACTCTCCAGCTATAGGTGGTGACCCTAATGTCACATGAATTAGAGATCCTGAGGAGGATGACCCACTTTTAGTGAGCCCTAGGATGGATGATGTAGAGGTTGAGGATGGATATGAGCAATGGTATGAGGGTGTTAGATCTCAGATGATCACTATGAATGTGGCTCGATGACCAATAGAGGATTGTCATATAGTGCTAGTGGTACAAGCAGCTACTTGATGGAGGGATGCATAGGGATTTGTGCCAAGACATAGACCAATAGAGGTACCTAGGCACAAATGAACAAGGTTGCATAGACCAAGAGAAAGAGGAGACATCCTAATATAAGAGGAGGTACCTCAATAGGAGGAGGCCCCTTGATAGAAAGAGGAATCGATGCAGGAGGATGTATTGATGAAATAGGACATGCCATGCTAGGAGGATATGTTGTAGCAGTCACATGGTGATGCAAATATGGGAGAGATGAGGATAGTTGATGTTTGTGGAGGAGGAAATGGATGGGATGGCCAGTGGATCGTAGAGTTAGAGGTGGAGGTGGTTGCCCAGAAGACTGAGATAGTAAGTTTGAGGGCTCAAGTGGTGACTCAGGAAGGGAACATCCAGTTGCTTAAGGCTTAGTTGTCACAGGTAAGCGTCCAACTACAGTATCAATAGGTAAAGGCTATGCTCTCTTTGAGTAGGTCAGTTATTCCTCAAGTAGTATTGATTTCCACTATATCCATGAGGAGCTGATGAGGGCCAATCAACAAGAGGTATTCTACCAAACTTTGTACTTCCAGGTAGTTCCAAAGGGATAGAGAGTGTCTCTTCCAATGGATATGGCTTCGAGTCAAATTTAGAGTGGCACACAGTCTAGTTCAAGAATAGTGACTAATTTTGTGAACATACCTCCATCGAGGCCTCCGAGGGATACAGATGAGGGCTAGGGATCTAGGGGATGATATGCCAAATTTTATCTTTTTGTGGCATACTGCCTCAATGACTGAGTATGCTGATATTTTGATTGTGGCATACCAATCATCTTATATAGATGTACCTTTTTCTCAATATTAATACCATACTGCATTTTGTATTTTTATGTGTGTTTATGCAAAATGTTTTTGTTGTTTTTAATGTTTTATGAATGATTATGGTAAATGACCTAAATGGTAATGGATGTACTAATATTTATAATTATATTTATTTTTTAATGCATATCTATCATGCTAGTCAAAATGAGATCTATGGACATGGAATGTAATTTTATGAATTGTAATGGACATTATAAGGATGATGTATTGGGTGGCATATCCTTACGACTAGAGCTTGCAGCAATAACCCTTGAGAATGTATGTTTGCATAAGACCTGAATGGAGGTTGTTCCTCGCTTGTGATCATGAAGTGGATCCTATGTGAGGGATGTTGTTATGCTGACATCGCAAGTATATGACCCAAAATATGATTGAAATTTATGGTCAATATGATATTATGGATGATGGATAGTGTTGTAGAGCTAAAAGCACAACACCAAATAACAACAATAGATAAACAGATCTGATAAGACAAATGAAATTGCACAAGAAATATTTTATTAGATAACGGGGGGAGCTGAGAAACTCCTTTGTACAATTAATTCTGCCTTGATAGAAATGTTGTGATACAATGAATACAATCTGCTAGGGTTCTCTGAAACCCTAGCTACAATAACAAAGGTGTCTTCAACGTGCTTTTTCTCCCAATAGAATGAGTGGGCTTTAGGTATCCGTGTGTTCGGGCCACTCTGACTGCAGTAGTCTTCCAATGTTCTTTTGATTGATATTACCCAATCCTACACACACAACAAACAATAAAGTAGTTAGTAAACAAAAGGAGGGTTCCACAGTGTGAACCCTCAAAAATGAAAACCAAAAACCCTAGATCTTATGTAAACTATATATGTAAAATGTGATAACACCAAAGGATAACAAAAATGTAGATTTACCTTGCTCGTGGTGATACTTTGCTCCATTGTTGCAGCTCTAACGGTAGATGGCGTGATGCAACAGACTCTGATTTGTGCTTCTGATGATTACAGCAGGCTCGAGCGTGCACCTGGTGATTACGGTAGGCTCTGGTGCGCACTTGACAGGCTCTGGCATGAGCTTCGTAGGCTCTAGAGTGAGCCTACGATATAGCAGGCACTGGCGTGCGCCTAGAAAGCTCTACAGCGAGCTTGGCAAGCTTCTACGATGAGCTTGTTAAGCTCTAGAGTGTGCCTGGGTGAGGGTGAAATCTGTAGAAGCAGATTGCATGGATGGGAAGGATACGATGAATGGGGTATGATGGAGGTAACAAAAAATGGTTGGGGAATGGATGTGGGGATGGCTGGAATAGTTGAAGTCCTATGGCCAGCTAGGGCTTTGGATTTTTAGGGCTCTATCACTTTTTGCTTCACTAGGGCTTCGCCAATGACTTCTTCAGGATGCACATTCCAATATCAGGATTCTAGGGTTTGGGCATTTGAAAATGCCCTTACTTATAATCCAACCTTAGGGTTTCTTAGGGTTTTAGCTCAACACTTTAGATCGTGTGGCTAAGATTAAATCACATCCTAGGGCTCGAGATTGTACTTTAAGTGTGGCATGGATTAATGAAGATGGACGAGTGGAGATTAGATTGGATCGGACGGTTGTGGTTAATTGGGTTTATAAATACATATTTTATAATAAATATATTATAATATAATATAAAATATTATATTAAATATAAATAATATAAAATAATATTAAAATAAGCCCAATTGGGTTAGGAAATGGCGGGAAAGGTGGAATTGGGCCAAATAATTGGAAAAGGTGGAATTGGGCCAAATAATTGGCGAAAAAGGTGTATGGTGGACAAGTGGGTGGTGGGATGGTTAGGATGGAGGATTAATGGCTGCAATTTGGTGTCTACAGATGCCCCTTTTTGTACCATATTGCGTGAAACACAATATGGTGCAAAAATACGAGACACCTGCGTGGGATATGGGCGCAGAAGCAGCTTCTCTCTGTTGTTGGATTTGGGCACTGATGTTGAAGACAAAAGAATAAAGAATTTTTTGAATTTGCGTAGCTTACCCCCTCAATTGGCGAATGAGAAGCATCTCACGAGCCAATTGAAAAAAGAATTTTGTGCAAGTGATGAATGATGTAATGAAATGTTATGTGATTGTGGATGATATGAATGATGTAAAATGTGATACCATTTTTGCCCCAATGGTGGAAAAGGGGTTGGTGTATAATACCATGTGATTGTGGATGATATGAATGATGTAAAATGTGATAATTTTTCCCCAACGGTGGAAAAGGGGGTTGGTGTATAATACCATGTGATTGTAGACGATATGAATGATGTAAAATGTGATACCATTTTTTCCCCAAGGTGGAAAAGGGGGTTGGTGTATAATACCATGTGATTGTAGATGATATGAATGATGTAAAATGTGATACCATTTTTGCCCCAATGGTGGAAAGGGATTTTATCCAATGTCATTATCATGTAAGATGTATCCCATTGTGGGAAATCATAATCAAATTGTGGTTGCCCCAAATTTTATGATGATTCGATGTTGTTGAATAGTGTGCTCTCTGATGCCATTGATATGCAAGTATGATGATGCAGATAAAAGAAAAAGGAACCGTGGATAGCCTGTTGGTGACTGTTCTCACAATTGGAACTAATCCTCCTAGCTAGTGCCAATCATTAGGTTTTTGAAGAGAAAATGATGAAATTTGAGTTTTTGTTCATGTGTTAAGCCTCACGAACTAGGCCATCAATGACAACAGTTGTGCAAATTGTTCTTGGCAAGGTTTCACTCCAAAATGTGAAGTGCCCAATGTGATTGTGATCTTGGACAATGAGATAATTGATGATGACCATGGTCAAGTGTCCTTATTGTAGGCTATTCATCTTACCGAATTGCATGGATTACTATCGCTGCAATCACCAAGTTTATAGAATCACCCACTAGATACGAGGTTCGCTTGAAGGAATTGAACGAGATGGTAGATAAAATGATTGATGGATTGAGAGATGGTGATGGAAGAATGTTGTATGAATGACTTGATTTATGATGTGCATGATGTGTGGGTGAAATTTGTTGAAGTTTGGAGGAGGTAAGCTACTATTTTGGTCAATTTTATCTTCATTCCTTTTTGGGGCTAGGTGCCCATCTATGCCTATGGTATTCCGTAGGTGCGTAGGTGCGCCTAGGTGCACCTGTAGGTGCACAGTTGTGCCTACAGACTGTAGGCATAGGCCTATGCCTGAGTGCACTAAGGAAAGCTATAAATAGATTTCTGATTGAATCATGAGGCTCACTTGTGCATTTCAGACTTTGAGGAGCTGCATTTGAGGAGTGGAGTGGGTTTGGTGAGCTTAGTGAGGCTAGTGAGAATCGGCATGGAAGCTATGGTGGTGGAGGGATCGAATGTTGTTGGTGGAGTTGAGGCACCATTTTCCCCGATAATGTTTAAAAACACTTTGTAAAAGTTTTTTTTTTTTGAAATAGTATTAATAAAAATGTTTGTTGTTGTAGTTGAGGGACATAGAGCCTCGACATCGGTTCTCTCCACTTATTCCTAGGATGAGGAAGAAGCTGACGGATGAGGATTGGGAGTTTTTGGGGAAGGTGGGCTTGGAGGGGGTAGCTAGGTTGGATGTTGTGAGGGTGGATGAGGGGTATCTCTCATCATTGATAGAGAGATGGGATTCTGATAGGGGGACATTCCAACTACCGACTAGGGAGGTTACTATCACTCTGGAGGATGTATACCACATCCTCAAGGTGCCAGTAGAGGGGGAGAAGGTGGTGGTGGGACATGACAAGAAGGTTGAGATGGAGTGGATGTTTGGTGATCAATGGTGGGAGGCTCAGATGGGGGATGGGGGTATATGCTATCTAAGCATGTACAAGGTGAAGGAGTTGGATGCGCTTCCAACCTTGATCATGTTTGTGTTAGCAAACATTGTGCTACCTAATAGCATTGGTTGTAGGTTCCCTTGGAACCTATTGGGGTTGGTGAGCGATCTACTAACTGATCCCTGAGAGTATGCATGGGCTCCTACCTTTTGGTGTAGTTATACAGAGATTTATACGAGGTGACACAAAGAAGGAGGAAGGGGATTGGGTGCAACTTCCTCTTACAATGTTGGGCTTGGGAGCATTTTGGTGTGGCACAGCTAGAGGGGTTGACGTGTCAGTCATTGTAGATGCGGGAGCCCTATGCTAGGTGATGGGCAGTGTGAAGGAGGTACAACCAAGTTGAGAGGTGCTAACACTAGTGGTATCAAGATATGTGGTCACCACTCAGACGTGATATGGAGGTCATGGCGAGGAGCTCTATGGGATGGTGATGGGGAGCAGCTACATCGAGTGAGGCAAGCTCGATGGTTGATTGGGTGGAGGGATGAGGAGGTGGAGTACTTTTAGTACTCATGGGTGTTGAGGCAATTTGGCTTACCTCAGGATGTTCCAGAGGAGCCAGTGTTGTATCGGCATTAGTGGGATGAGGTGGGGCTCCCATGTGCAGAGCCATGGTGGGTGCGGTTGGATGATGATGAGCCATAGGAGGTCCCTGATATAGATGATGTCGGGGTGACTCTGAAGTATGTAGCTTGGTTTGGTGCCCAACCGGTGTGGGTACCAAAGGTTGTGGGTGATGATGTGCCAGCTACGGGGTCGGGGATGACTCTGAAGAGGATGAGGCCTCAACGATCAATGAGTCAGAGGTGGTCAAGGGGATCAGTCCAATAGGATCTGGGGATGGGGTTGGCGGATGAGGAGAGGGAGGATGATGAGGAGATGGGTGAGATTTTTGAGGTGGCTAGGTTGCGGGTAGAGGTGGAGCAACTTCATGAGGAGCGTGAGACCATGCTTGAGACTCATAGGGAGTCTTTGGCTACTATAGCATGGCTGGAGGTAGAGCGGGAGGCAGCTAGGGCTAGTGATCGGGAGATGGTCATGAGGCTTTAGGAAGAGATGTTGGCTAAGGAGCGTCGACATCAGATGGACTTGCAACATCTATGGGCTAGTGAGGCGTATGCACATTCCTTGGAGGATTTGTGTATGCGTCACCATATTATGCTACCTGATCCTCCTTCTTCTTCCATAGTCGAGTCATCTAGGCATACTGAGTCTAGGTAGAGTACGAGGCCTAGGGTTCCTACTAGGTCTCAGGAGTCCTCTCATGGACATTAGCTTAGTGCTTAGATGCACTATTTTGTATATGAGCCTTGGTGCTCCTCTGTAGCCTTTTTGGCATTTATTGTATATGCGATTTATATATATATACATGGCATTTTATATATTTGTGTTATCTTTTGTGTGAATGCTTTTGTGTTTTTATGCAATTTGTGTTTAATGTTTTATTGATGCTTAATGTAGGCTAATCATGATGTGTATGCATAATGCTTATATGGATGATTAATGCAGGTGAAATGACATGTATATGAATGGTGTTTATATGGATGATTAATGCAAGCTAAATGACATGTGTTATGGATGATTAATGCAAGTAAATGTATAATGAATCTAAACTATATGAGAGGAATGCATGGTGTTCGAATGATTCTTTTATAGTTCAAAAATTTTATTGGCCATTTTTGTTGTCCATTGTTTTGCAATTGGGAGTACCAAATTTGTTGGCGCTCTTGCAACTTGTCTCTTAATGAAGACATGAATGTTAACATGGAAGCGGATATGGATGTTGATATGGAAGCATATATGGAAGAAGACATGGATGTTGATATGGAAGAAGATATGGATGTTGATATGGAAGACTGAAAGGTTTTCAAAGACTCAAACATACTAGTGTCATCAACCAAACTCACTAAGGTTGTCTAACTTTCTTTAGGACCAAATGTGTGTGCGAGTGAGGTTCAATTACCAAGTCTTGAGTATGACAATGACCCTATCCAATCAAGTACCAGTGTGTGTGCACGTGAAGTTCATTAACCCATTATGAGTAGATTTAGGCATGACCTATTATGGAGATGACCTGAGGCTAGCCTATCCTTATGTGCGTTCAGAGGTCTCCCCTTTTGGAGGAGAGACATGTCGCCTCGCATGAGCTTACTCCACTGCCAGTCAAGCATCTATAGCCTCGATGGAGATTCACTCCATAGTCCAATGGGATTGATATTTTAGGCCTTGGGGATGACTACCCATCCTTGTTAGGGGTATGTAGTATGAATCCTTATGACTTTAGTGATCAAGGATGGGGAATTGAACTTGTTAACTTTGTATAGAGCTTTGGGGAATCGGATTCTCAACCGAAGTGTGATGATAATTTTGACCCTATCCTTACTACCCTATGTTTTTATGTTTATGTTTGGAGCAATGTTGGTAGTGGTGAAAACCACTATTTTTGCTTTGGACTATGTTGCCTGATGGGACAAGCGAGGATTATCTCCTTTTCACCTCAAGGTGCTACCCAAGTATGGTGCTAACCCTCCTAAACTCAAAATGTTTTTAAGATGTGAGGGGATGTGGTTGGTTCAAGATTGTATTCGGCATCAATCAACAATGCTCAAGACTTTCTTAGTATGTAAAGTGTGTTTTTGGTCCTAAAGAAAATCGGACATCCATTTGGAGGTTGCTTGCTACACTAGTACTGGCTGAGTGATTGAAAATCTAGGTTTTGTGATTTTGGCATATGGTATTGTTGGCTTATGTCTGTTGTTAGAGTTGCATGATTGTTTCAAACTAGGTACCCCCAATTTTTATAACTTGACTTTTTGTTTATGGCCATATCATCATTACTATGCCAGATCATTGAACATGGGATGGGATGAATGCAATTTGTACAATGTATGAATATGACGTGATGAATGCAAGTATGAATGTCTATATGCAAGCGTAAGTAAAATGCATGCCTATATGTATGCATGTAAGTGTGAAAAATGCATGTAAAGATGCTTAAATGAAAGCATGCCTATGTAAATGAAATTTGTTTTTGTTGTGTTTTTTTTTTTTGTCCATGTATATATACATATAAAGTATCACTTTTAACAATAGAATGCCTTTAAATGAAGAACATTAAGTGGTTCGGGCTCCTCTATTCCCTCTAAATCGGCAAGTCTATAAGTACCATTACCCACTTTTTGAGTGATTATATATGGACCTAACCAATTGGCTGCAAATTTGTCACGAAGATGTGGCAAAGCATTGGTGTTTTGTTGGTTCTCTTTGAGTACCAGGTCCCCTACTTGAAATTCCTGAAGATGGACTTTAGCATTGTAAGCACGCTTTAGGCGGTCTTGATAAACTCTTAAATGTTCTAGTGCGTTGACTCACCTTTCGTCTAGGAGAGTGAGTTGGTCAAGTCGTGCTTGTCTAGCTGTATCATCATCTATGAATTCTTGCAAGGAAACTCGTAAGGAGGGAATCTCGAGCTCAAGAGGCATAATAGCTTCTGCTCCATAGACCAAGGAAAATGGTGTTGCTCCTGTTGGCATTCGGATGCTTGTTCGATAAGCCCAAAGTGCCAAAGGAATTTGTGTATGCCAATATTTATGATTTTCTTTGACGAGTTTCTTAAGAATGGCAATCAAGGTCTTATTGGTAGCTTCAACTTGTCCATTTGCTTGTGGGTAATAAGGAGTCGAGAAACTATGTTGGATATTATACTTTTCGCAAAGTGCTCGGACATCCTTATTCTTGAAAGACTTACCATTATCCGAGATGATCTTAGAGGGAATGCCAAAGCGATAGATGATATGATGGAGTATGAAATCCACAATTCGAGGTCCTATCGTACTGGTTAGAGGTATGGCCTCAACCCACTTTGTGAAGTATTATGTGGCAGTAATGATGAATGTATGTTGTCCCGAAGAAGAAGGTGAGATTTTGCCAATTAAGTCTAGGCCCCATTGTGAAAAGGGCCAAAAGATTTGTATAGGTTGTAAGGCTTGTGATGGTACATGAGTTAAATTGGCGTGTGTTTGACATTGTTTGCAGTTTTTGACATAAGTGCAACAGTCATGCTCCATTGTGGGCCAATAATAACCCATGCGTAATAGATGCTTTGCAATGGCCATTCCACTAAAATGACCAATCACAAAAACCACCACAAGTACCATCATGAGCTTCTTGTATGGCTATTTGAGCCTCACTTTGTTCGAGACAATGGAGAAGTATTCCATCATAACCCCGCTTATACAACACGTCACCCAAGAGCACGAAGTGGGCTACTTTTTGCTTGAAAGCACGTTTGGCAGACCGAGACATGTCAAATGGGAGTGTTCCAAATTTCAAGAAGGCTACTATGGGGCTTGACCAAGACTCACATGGTTCTGTATGGATAAAGCAAACATCTTTTCCCTCCGTAGGGTCAGCACGGACAATGGCTGCTTTAGAGATTGTTGAGATTATTAGGGGTTGTACCTCTCCAAAGTCATTCTTTGGAATCAAGGATCCAAGGGAGGCCATTGCATCTACAAATCTATTAGTCGAACGAGGTAAGTTGTTGATTTCATACCATTCGAATGTTGAGAGCAATTTCATTGCTACCTCATGATAAAGCTTAATGGTAGGTTCTTTGCATTGGTATTCTTTGGTTACCTATTTGACTACAAGTTGAGAATCCCCAAATATTCGAATACGCTTGATACCCATAGCTATAGCTGATTGAAGACCTAAGATTAAGGCTTCGTACTCTGTTGTGTTGTTCATGCATGAGAAGTCTAGCTTGAACGATAAGGGGATGGGAATCCCTTGTGGTGTATGAAAGACAACTCCTGCACCTTGACCTTTCTCGCACTTGGATCCGTCAAAGAATAAGGTGATATCGACATCTTCCTTCGGAATGACATCTTCTTCTAATTCAGTGACTGAAAATACCGAATCATCTAGGAGCTCAATAATCAAAGGATGATCACTAGGTAGTGGAGCTTCCACAAGTTGATCGGCTATAACTTGACCTTTAATGGATTTTTGGCTAATAAATTTGAGATCAAATTCTGTGAGGAGCATTATCCATTTAGCGGTACGAGTGTTGTTATAAGTGCGAGACATCATGTAACGCAGAGGATTTTCTCTAGCTATGACATAGGTTGTTTGGCTTAGCATATAATGGCAGAGTTTCTTAGTGGCCAAGACCACTGCTAAGCATAGTTTTTCTATGTAAGCGTATCGTGTTTCATAACTCACTAATGTTCGACTAATGTAATAGATTGCTTGCTCTCGATTTTGTTCATTTTTTTGTGCAAGCATTGTCCCTAAAGCCGCCTCTGTAGCTGAAACATAGAGATGAAAAGGGACCCCCGACCTAGGAGGAGTTAAGACTGGCGATGAAGTTAGGTATCGCTTGATGTCATCAAATGCTTTTTGACATTCTTCTATCCATATGAATGACACCCCCTTTTGTAGCAAGTGGTTAAATGGTCTGCATTTATCGAAAAGTTGCACGATGAAACATTTGATTGATTGAATTTTGCCCTGTAAGCTACGCAATTCCTTGACATTGGTAGGGGGTGGCATTTCCATGATGGCCTTGACCTTATTTGGGTCCACTTCAATGCCTCTTTTGGAGACAATGAATCCTAAAAGTTTACCAGAGGTAACACCAAAGACACACTTTTTGGGATTTAACCTCACCTTGTATTCTAGAAGTCGGTCAAAAATATTTTCCAAGACATCAATGTGCTCTTGTCGAGTTTTAGATTTAGCCAAGAGATCATCTACATAGTCCTCGATGATTTTATGCATGTAATCATGGAAGATGTAAGTCATGGCTCTTTGGTAAGTAGCCCCTACATTTTTGAGACCAAAGGGCATAACCCTAAAACAAAATGTTCCCCAAGGTGTTGTGAATGTCGTTTTGTGTTGGTCATCAGGATTTATTCAAATTTGGTTGTATCCTGAAAAACCATCCATGAGAGAAAGCATTTCATGGCCTACGCAGGTGTCAACAAGAGTATCAATGTTTGGGAGAGGGAAGTCATCCTTTGGACACACTTTATTTAGATCTCGAAAGTCATTACAAATATGTATCACCCCGTTAGGCTTGCGAATGGGTACCATGTTTGACAACCACTCAGGATAGTCGATAGGAATGATAAAATGTACATCTAGTAGCTTTTGTATTTCTTCCTTGACTATGAGGGCCACGGTAGGATGCATTCTCCTAAGTTTTTGTTTGACCGGTTTGGCGTTAGGATGTAAGGTGAGGTTATGGACCACAAGGTCAGGATCGAGGCCAGGCATATCCTTGTAGGACCATGCAAACACTTCTTTATTTTTCTTGAGGAGAGCAATGAATTGCTCTTGTTCATCGGGGGAAAAAATTCCCCAAGCTTGACAACTTGGGGATTTTTAGGATTTGAACTAAGGTTCACATCGATGGTATCTTCAATGGACATATGTGAGCCTTCCTCAAGTTGATGTGGTGTTGGGATCAGATTTATGTCGTCTAAGATGTCATCCAACTTTTCCTGCTTATCTCTACCTAACTTTGCCTGAAAGACCTCGGGACCATTAGTGGAAGCTGATGGAGGTGAAGGTGACGGTGAAGGAGGAATGTAGTTGGCTGAAGCCCTTAACAATTCCTCGGATAGGACGAGCTCCAAAAAGGAGGGTGGGGAAGAAATCTGGCCCAAGTCAATAAGGCTAATGTCAATTGGAATTGGCCTAGCCAAATCGTATGGATTGCGGAGTGGGGTGAATAAGTCAATAGGATTCATATTGACCTAGCGGAAGGAAGGATGGCCTGGATGAATGGGTAGATGGAACGATTGAATCTGAACCGATGTCGAGTCATGTTTATCCCTGTAATAATGGATGTGAAATTAACATGAGAGCAACACATATTTTTGTTTTTGTTTTTTTCTTTTTTGAAATGTATTTTTTTTTAAATATGTACATGTGTTACAATTCTTGGCTGATGTGTGCGGCTCAAGGTGGATTACCAGGTGGGTCCACCTATTCTTGTGGAAGAAGTAAGCGGAATATGGGATGATGGATGGGGAACATTCGGAGGTAAAACTCTTCCTGTTGGGTGATGGGGACAATGGGTTGTGACTCCTCTTCGAAATCGTCAGAAGCGTTTGACATGACTTCAAACTCTTCGTAACTTTCATCATCGGAATCAAAGACAGGATAGGAGAAGTTGATGGGGTCATCCTCGTCTACTTCATCGATGTGAAGTTCTTGAAGGGCTTGTTCAAGAGAGGATGTTGAGGGTAATGGATGGATGGGGTGGTCTTCATCATTGAGGCTAAGATTTTTAAAGGCTTGCTCAAGAGAAGCGGTGGAAGACAACGGGGTATAGCCTAAACCGGAATGATCATGGGCACCTCTATATGGGACCTCTAAGATATCATGCATCCCTTGCTCATGGGAACCTAGACCTTGACCTTGCCAATTAACCATGCTAAAATAGCGGGATGGAAACTCCTCCATATTAGGTATGTTGGCACGCCTAGGTTCTTTTGGTTCTTTGGGTGGGTTTGCTGCAGTTGAGCAATCCAACCCTCCATAAACAAAGTTAATGCTATTTGGAGCTGCGCTCATGTCATAAACAACACCTATGGATAAAGAATGGTCTCGGGGACGTCCAAAATCCTTGGCTGTGGGAATGGCTAAGGGTGTGATGGTGACGTCTTGGACCACGTATTCACCTATACCAGGATTGGTGATGTGGACTTTGACTTGGGCTGATGTGGTTGATGATGGGTACTCAGAGGGTTCTGGGTTGGTTGTGGATGGTGGTGAATTAAATATTTCACAGTCCGAAAGTTTGACTTGTGAAACATCGGCTGACGGAGTGGGGTTGGATGGTGGTGTGGGATTAGATGGTGATAGATGGGGTAATGATGAAATAGAAGAAGTGGTTGTAGAAGAAGGGGTGGATGTGGTGGATGATGTGCTAATAGTAGACTGACTATGACCACATGTACAAGAAGAAGTGGATGTTTGAAGAGGGGATGTGATGGGTAGTTCCTCTAGGATGGGAGTCTTAGAAGAAGATGTAGATGGATTAGAAGAAGGTGGATTAAGAGATGATGTGGATGGATTCGATGATGGTGCCAAGAATAAATGGGTGGAAGGTAACATGGACTCATAAGGATTTGAAATGAAATTACAATACTTAAAAGGTTCGACATCCGTAGGGATGCAATGGACCTATCCATCATGAACATATTTCAAGCATTGGTGGAGAATTGAAGGAACACATTTCATTTCCCTCATCCAAGGTCTACCAAGGAGTATATTATATGCCATGGCTCCTTCTAAGATGTGAAACATTGTGTGCAATGTTCTAGCCCCTACTTCTATGGGTAAAACAACAGTGCCAACTATGGTACACAAAGCATCGTTAAATGCTTTGAGGGTGAATGATGATTTGGAAATGTGGGATGGAGGTAATTTGAGGTGACTAAGGGCAGCGGTAGTAATGATATTGATGGATGAGAAGGTATCAATTAGGACTCTTTTGAATGGCTTTCTGTCTATTAAGGCCATTATGTGTAATGGAGGGTCTACTGATTCTGAACTCATTGACTTTATCTCAAAGTCATAGAAGGTGATTGATGGCTCCATACACATCCTAACACTCCCTACAAAGTTATTAAAGGCATTAGAGTCTTGGGATTCTAACTCAATTGACTTGAGTATTTCCATTAAAGCGTCTCTATGCCTAGGGGATTGTTGGATAAGCTCATACACAGAAAGCTTGGCTGACGCCATCTTCAAACTAGTTGTTAACCAGCTAGTTAATGTTACCACTGGCCTTATGGGGTGAAGGATGGGTTGATTGGATGGATTGGATAGATTGATTGGTGGAGATGGATTTGGTGATGTTTGGATGGGGGTGGATTTGAAGGTTGTTGAGTATTTTTTTTGATTTTTTCGTTGCCCTCTAGTGACCACATGGACTGCTCCTACAAAGTTTTGATACTTTTGGACATGATTTACTTGGTTAGGAGGTGCCTGTTGATTGTTACCTCCTACATTATGTTGGACCTCCCCATGGTTAGGTAGAGGTGTCTGATATATGCCCAAGTTTTGGTTTTGTGGAGCTAAGGGGTTATCCACGTTAATGGCCCCTAGGTCTATGAGGTCTTGCACTATGTTCTTGAAAACATGGCAAGAGTTAATATCATGCCCATTTTGCCTATGGTATGGGCAAAACAAGTGCTCTCTATAACTTTTAGGCCTTTTAGTGGGGTCATCGGGCTTGATTTCTGGTAAGGCTAATTTATTAGTCTCATACAACCTTTGAAATATGGATGAATACGACTCCTCTAAAGGAGTGTATTGACGTTGGGGTCGATTGTATTGGCGGTGGGTAGGTTGTTCCACAGTTGGCACTGTGTTTTGTACTGTTGGTGCTTGTGTTACTGATGGGACCACATGATAGGTAATTTGTTGTTGCACCAAATTTTGAGCCACTACGGGCTGGCTCATCACCACTTGATTGACTTGATTAGTTGTGTTAGCCGTTGAGGCTTGTGTTGATTTAGTTTGGCCGGATTGATTATTTTGGTATTGGCCCTTATTTTGCCATTCCTTTTTCTTAGGCTTAATGACACCTTCTTGGATTTTTATCTCCTCAATGACACTAGCCTGTGCTAAAGCTTCCTCAAATGTTCTATAAGTGTTTAGTTGTAGCATCCAAGAGATGGGTTTTAAGCAACTCTTGGTAAAAAGTTTTATAATTTCTTCCATTGGTAGGGAGAATGGCAACTTTGTTATGACTACCCTCCAACGGTTTCCAAAATCATAGATAGGTTCATCATCCCATTGTTTCAAATAATATATGTCCGATAATGATACCTTCTTTCTAATATTGAGAGCGAAAAACTCAAAGAATAAGTCCATCAATTGGTCAAAAGTATAAATACTATGTGTAGGCAATTGATTGTACCATTCAATGGCATCTACCCCTAATGTTTGAGGAAATGTTTAGAGCATAAGAGCATTATCATCGCTAATCCAAAAACATGCATGAACAAATGAACTCACATGCTCCTTGGGATCCTCAGTTCCTCTGAACTTGTCAAATTTTGGTACCGTAAAATCTGTCGGATATGGTGGTGATGGTACCGAAGGGTGGATTGGTTGATGGATCAGTTGGCTTAAGGTGAGCTTTTGGCTCATTATTCCTGGTGATTTTTGCATCAACTGATCAATTTGCTTTTGTATTGCCTGGAATCTAAGATCTTCTACTAGAATGTGAGTACCTTGGATTATGTGGTGATTGGTTGATGGGTTGGATGGTAGATGTTGGGGTGTGACCAACATGGTATTGTGAAATGAGTTGGGTTGGGTATGGGGTGAATATTGATGGTTAAAATATGGTGATGATTGGTGAGGAGGTTGGTGGAAGAATGGATTGTGTGGTTGGTTGGTAGCAATGGTAATTGGTGTGGTTGATGTGTGGATTTGCGGTGGATTAGGGATGGAGACTATGGAATATTGGGGAACCCATGTTGGATTTTTATTGGTGGGTGGAGGTTGATTTGGAACTTCTTGGATCATAGGTTCTGTGTGGGCCGATTGTTTTCCTCTTGTTCATTGTGAAAGCAACTTATTTATGAGCCCTAATGTATCCGTGAGTTCCTGATTTGACCATGTGTCAAAGGATGTGGTTGTGGCTAGATGAGATGATGGAAGGGTGGATGATGATGGATGAGAGGGCATGGGCATTGTGGCTAGGTGAGATGATGGAGGGATGGATGATGATGGATGAGAGGACATGGGCATGGAGCAAGTTGTATTTGATGTGACAACTTGTGAGGCAACATTAACATACTCCTCATATAATGGGTTGGAATAGATGGATGTGGGGTAAGTGTCTGGAACACTTAGATGTTGTTGTGGTTGGCTCGTGGAAGAAGGCATACCATATTCGTAACCTAAATTATGATATCCTTGGGTAAGGTGGGTGGTAGCCAATTCGGGTTCTTCAAAACCCTCTTGGCTAAGGGGTTCTAAGACATAGTTGGAAGACTTGTAGATGGCCCTCACTTTGTCCATGTCTATGTGGGTGGTGGTTGTTTCCACATTGTGTGGAAGGGATCCTACTTGGGGTAGGGATGGATATGACGATCCAGACAAAGTAGTCTGAACCATGCTAGATAGGTTGGCTACCGAAGTAGCGGGAGGATGGGAAATGTTTTCCATTAAACAATTTTGGTTTATTACTTTCTTTTGTTGTCTCGTTAGCACCATAAAGTAGTTAAACCAAAGATTCAAAGTTTGTCAAAATCACACAGACTAAAAACTTTTTCAGAATTTAAAGTAAAGAAAATAATCAATCCTAGGTTTCACCGTGTGTGGCTTACCTCATTCATTAATTATTTTCTTTTGTTAATGTGAGATTTTTTTTTTTAGAATTGTAGTCTTGTGCGTTTTGATGTAACTTAATCTTGCTTAAAGAAAACAAAGGTAAAAATCTATGGCTGGTTGGGGCAACGAGATTCTTGTTGGTAATGACCTCCAACAAGCTTGCTCGGGGGTAATCCTATGGTTTCTAGGGTAGATATTGGTGGATGGAAATCACTGCCACCATCACCAAATCTCAAGCAATGGTTGGTGATGAAATCCAACCACTACTGTTAAAAAGTGAATCGTGCAAGTGTGTGTGATTAATTTTATTAGATCTCTCATTCTCTATGGTGTGCAAACAATATTAAAGATTACTAACTTTACTAATCTAAATCAGAAGCCAACACAAAGATGCAAATTTCACCTAAAGAGCGCAGAGTACACCCTTAAAACCCCCTGCCTACAAGTGATTAAAATCACAAGAGCAACCGGAGGGTTCGTCCACCTCTCTGCCAAAGGGGCCAACCTAGGGCAGGATTACTTTATGCATCAAGGTGTTGTTCCTATTTAGATATGCAAAATTTAAGTGATCTTTAACTCTTAAATGCAAAATCTAGGATGCTTTTCTATTTCATATGCACTCAATATGCAAACAATCACCTAGATCTACAACTTTAGACCAAGAAATGAATTTTGTGTAATTAAATGCACACAAACCCTAAATGTAATTTGCTAAGGATTCTTTCCCAGATTACTTAGTGTTAAGTTCTTTTTATAACCCAGAAACAACGAAAAACTATAAAAAAATACAGAATACGTAAATTATGAAACAGAGTTATGGGACTTACTTGGAAGCCTTAGCTCTGCTCCAAATCACTGCCAGGCACAACTGGGTGCCTGTGTAGGTGCAACAAAGTGCCTGCGTAGGCGCGACAGAGCACCTGCGTAAACTTTGAAAAGTGCAGCAGAATGCTATAGAAACCCTAGCAGCAAAATCGGTGACTTCTGCGCTTCTAAAAATCCCTACAATAGACAAAAAAATCAAGTTAGCAAAGTAAATCAATTTAAATAATGAAACCCTTGTGGGGTCCCATCGTGATCGCCATTTGTAGAGCTAAAATCACAACACCAAATAACAACAACAGATAAACAGATCTGATAAGACAAATGAAATTGCACAAGAAATATTTTATTAGATAACGAGGGGGAGCTAAGAAACTCCTTTGTACAATTAATTCTGTTGTAGCACCCTAAAATTGGCACGGTTAAAACATTAGTAAAAAGATAAAATATTAAAATTTGAATTTCAACCCCAAACTGCCCGTTAAACCGCCTTTTACCCGCTTTCCCCATTTTCTTGTGCCATTTTTAGGATTTGTTTTGACCGTTGGACGATATCGTCTCAGATTAGACGAAATCGTCCCCTATCTGACGAATTCGTCTGGAACAGAACGTCCAGACGATTTCGTCCCAAAACCAAATTTTCATAATTAGCTTCTGTTTCAACAGCCTCTCCAACTCGGGCAGAAGCGTGTCTGTGTAGTTGGAGATCTCCCAGATTGGGATGATCCCCAACCTCCCAAACCTCTTCCTAAGCCTATATAAACTAGGATTTTCTAGTTTACCCCCTGACCCTGACCCTACCTGAACCCCTTAGCTGACAGATTTAATTCCTTATTCCCTCGTACTACTGTCTGTGTTCTATATTTTTCATTTTTATTGTAGGAACTCTACTGTTTTCAGTCGAAGCTAGCTTGGATCGTCTCGGACGATCTCGGACGATTGCGGACGATCTCGTACGATTGGAGGCGATCTTGACTGTAGTCCAGATTGGGAGCAGTCCGAGTTCAGAGTTTGCATTTTCTTAGCTTTTTTTGTATTTTTCATATCAGACCTCTGCACTATTTTAAGTTATTATGTTTTATGCATCTTGGAGTTCACCTCATTTAGCACAATCGCATGATAAAATTAAAATCAACTATTAAAACTACTGCATTTCCTTATATTTTTTATTAGAATCTATTATTCAGGCATGTTTGTTGTTATTTCTACCCTTATCCTTTGTTTTTGCACTTGCATATTTGGTATTTTGTATCTATTTTTGTGATTGCAGGTTTCTGACGAATTCGTCAGATTTCAGACGATTCTGTCTGATTTCAGATGACCTCCTGTGATTTGGGATGATTACGTATAAACTGAGACGATCTGAACTGCTACAAGACTCAGAATCTCCATCAGACATCCGGAATCAGGTATGACACCTTCTAGTTAGCATATTCTCTGTTATTTGCATCCATTTCTATTTTTTGTATTCATTTAAATCAGCATTGGCATATAGAATAGTTTAGATTCATATCGGCCAAACCTAGGAGTTGAATGATTAAAGCACGAAATGAACACATCAAACACACTATCAACCTAGGCATGGAAACTGCCATTCAAAAGTTTCCTGGTGAACCCACCATCCATCAAAAATTCACCCTTATACACCTCCCCCGAGAGGCGGGACCTTCAAAGGGCCTCTCAGTCCGAGGTATTGTCCCATCCTTTTCCCATCCCCCTTTCGGGCACGGATCCTATAGCCTGAAGGTAAGGATGCAAAAAATTTGGAGCGATACATTTTGGTGAACCCGACGTGAATAACATAGGCATATTTCTGATTCAAAAATATAAAAAAAAACAAATATATATATATATGTATACAAGAAAAAAAAAACAAAATCATCATTTCAAGTTTGTATGTTTTAGATTCAATTCTAAATAGTAGATACTAAATATTACTTTTAGAAGTACTAAAGAAACCATGAGTTTTTACTCAAATCAATATGAGCCCATCAGTAATGTTGGAAGAATTCAGCCAAATACATTTGTTGATTATGACCAACCTCATCCCTATTCAACATCACCTCCATCACACTTTTCTCATTTTTCATCCATACCCCAACAGGACAATCCCTTTTCCAATCCTCTTCATAACGATATTATCTATTCTCCCATATATCCATATTATGTCTATCAATCCACATACAATCCTCCTCCACCCTTTCAATATTCTTCTTTCAATACAACACATCCATTTCAACAAGAAAATACTTATTCTTCCAATCCTACCATGCACTCACATCATACTTCACAATCTTCCTATCATCATTCTACCCATAACAAAGAAAAGAGAGGTAAAAAACCATTAGGTCCTTTTATGACTGAACTCCTAAGGCACATATCAAAAACCTCTCGAAAACCTTCATCACGTACATTTACAAAGCTCAATCAACCAATGGATATAATTCTCAAGCATTTACTTGATACAAATAAGATTGAACTCCCTTCCATAAGACAACTTGATACCACAACAGATTGGTTTAAACCTGAGCTACATTGTGAATATCATAGAGTAGATGGACATATGACACAAAATTGTAAAGATTTAAGATGTGCAATTCAAGATTTGATTGATGAGGGTCTTTTTAATATAAAGGAATTACAATCTACAACTGATTATAAATCTCCAGTAAACAATCAAACTCCTACACAACAAATACCAATAATCAATCAAGACATGGGGATCTCCCAAGAACCCCTATTCAATTATCAACAACAGGAAACCAATCAAATATTGCATGTTAATGTGTCCCATCATGATGATATTACTAATATTGTAATAGAAACTACAAATGAGCAACCTCAAGTTCAATCAACTCAATCTGATATTCAAGAGATGGATTCCTCATTTGACCAACCTTCAAAACTATCTTTGGCTCTAGAGAATGATCCAAAATGGAATGTAAGCATAGAAAGCTCATCTTTAGAATCAAAATCTCAATCTGAAATCCACTTTGATAGCCAACAACAAGTGATTAATCCTCAAGCAAAGATATCCCTTTTAGAAGTATTACAAAGTTCTCATAAGGAAACTTTGTTCAAGATACCTAGCCAACAATTTTTTCCTCATCATATTTTCTCTAAGAACATAATTAATGGTGTAAGCCCTCTTGAGGTTAACCATATTTCATTCTATGATGAGGAGATTCCTTCCTCTACTCCACAAGAAGACTCCTATCTTTACATTACAGGATCTAGTAAAGAAACACCTATTAAAACTATCATGGTAGATAATGGCTCCTCTCTTAATTTATGCACTTATCAATTATTCCAAAAACTCAAATTAAAGGAAGAAGATCTTAATGAATCAAATGTTATTATAAAATCTTTTAACAATGAAATTCAAGAAGCTCAAGGTACTATAATTCTTCCTCTTAATATTGGATCCAAGATCCTGGATACTTTGTTTTATGTAGCATATTGCCCTTCACCTTACAACCTACTCCTCAGAAGTCCTTGGATTCATACGATGAGGGTTGTCCCTTCCACTCTTCACCAATGTTTAAAGTTTGAACTTGCAAATAAAATTGTTACCATACATAATGACCCAACACCATTTGAAGAATATTTAACGGTTGAAACATCAAGTTCTATACATTCTCTATTGTCACAATTATCTTCTATCCATCACTTTTCTTCATCCATATATGATCATCCTTGTTTACCAAATAACACCCATGCATATCTTTCATATATGCTCCCTCCATCTTATCAAGACTTGGAAGATAGTGATAAGAATGAAGAACCTTCTTATCCTTCTGACATTTTATTTTGTAACATGATCAATTTTACACATATAAAAGTAAAATCTTTTGCTACATTATTCTACATTATAACAAAGCTTTTGTTATCACTACCTTTTATTCATCACCTTTTGTTCTTACCTTCAACACAACCAAATTATCCTTCAAAACCTCCTTTGATTTTGAAGCAACCTTAGACATGCTATACTCAAATAACCTTGTATAGTGTATATAGATCATCTTGTATATACCACCAATTCCATCATAAAAAAATTAAAATCAAAATATAAAAACATCAAAATTGTCAAAATCTTCAAAAACATCTTTTATATATACCTATCAATTCTTGGAGTTTGCAGTTATATTTTCAATTATTTTGGATAAATGAGCATTTATTTGGAATCCCGCACTTTCACACTCACATGAATAAATATCTTGATTTTATTTTGTATGATTATTAATCTCTCTTATATCAAAGTCCACATTGGCATTAAATAAAATTTTGAGCATAGAGAACTGATCTTGTTATTTACTTGAACTAAGTATATCTTTTCACATTAAAATGATTTCATTGCAAATTCAATATGATGCTACATAGTAGAAGTGGTTTCTTGAGCGAAAAGTTTCCCCTGCTATCCTATCATGCACATGGTCTAGAATCTTTGAGAATTGACAAAAGGACAAGCTCACCCCTACCCAGAATAAAAATCCCTTGCTCTACAGCTAATCCGAGCAAGTATCCCTAGCATAAAAAAGAAAGAAAAAGAAAAAGGTTATTTTGTATCATCACAGCAATATTTCAGTATTTTCTCCAAATATCAAGCAAAAATACAAAAAAAAAAGAGCAAAAGAGAAAAGCAAAAGCAAAATGCAATAAAATCCTTTCCCTACCCCTTGAAAAGAAAAGAAGGGTGAATGAGCTTGAATCCCTGGAATTCTCAATTATTCGAAAACTGTGAGGTAAGCCCCATAACAGGTGGTTTGTGCCCAACCCGCTTGGCCTTGGGTAATCCCTAGCGTGGTGATATGTCTATCACATTAGCGACCTTCTTTTGTACAGACCTCTGTTAGCTTATGGATTAGCTAGCTCTTGATAACCTAACTTACATAGTAGTCTGGTACGGTTACATGCATATAAATCATGGTCAACGAACATTCATTTGGTTACGGCAAATTACTTGTATCAAATTATCTTGCTCAAAATTGGTGAATGAACAATACAATCGCACACACATTTGTATTTGAGAGATTTTGTATCATTATGATAAATCAAGATCGGTAATGAAGTCACATTTGCACATGAGGATCCCTTATAAATCTACATTTCTCTTTGAGATAATTTAAAATGTTTTTGTAATTCTTTTCGGAATAATTTTACCCTCTTATTTCAGAATTTTTGTTTGTATAAAAGCAATTACATACATCTTTTCACAAAAATATAATATATATTTTCAAACAAAATTTTCATATTATTATTTTTCTATTTATCAAAGGTCAAAAATTCATCTTGCAATAAAACCAACAATTTATTTTCTTCTTTGGATTTCGCGATGATGGTATAAGTCTATACCTATAATTCTATGCCTAGCGCAAACCATTGTTCTAATTTTATTTTCCATTTATTTTAAAACCAAATTCATCAAAACATATGACTTGCATCATTATGTTACACAATTATGCTTTACCAACGAACGAACACCTATTCTATTTCATGTCATTATGTTCAAATTCAATTTTGCAACCATGGTATAAATTCTAAGGAATTTTTCAAAATTTTATCACACTTAGGAATTTATGCCTAGCAAAATTATATTTCTTTTCGTATCTCATGCATACTATTTTTATGAAAATCTGAAAACAAATCATCAAACCATCATTATCTCCATCATTACAACACAAAGTCTTAAGACAGTCTCTTAAGCACTCTTTTACTTTTAAACAATATTTCTATACTGGGATTAGCTTGACGACCGAGTGAGCGGCGACTCCATGAAATGGTCTATAACAATGACAATGTCCTTTGAAATTATTGTTAGAAGTCTCTTTTTTTTTTTTTTTTTTATCAAATCACACCACCACAACCAATTGTTTACATCAGATTATTTCATTTAAAATCTTACAACATGACATCAAATTATAATATTTCAAAACGACATAATTACATGAATCCTCAATCAAATAAGCAAACAATTCAAACATTAAAGCATCATAAAAACATATGAACAAGTCATATCATCAGAAACAAGATCATATATATATATATATCCAAAAATTATATACATCATATCAAAACTAGATTGGTATGCCACAATCTATACCCTGGCATACTCAATCCTCTCAAACAATCTCTACAAAATCTATAGTCCATAGACACCTAGCCTCGAGAAGCCCTCGAGCTCTCAGCCTCATCTCCTCCCCCACCCCGACGTGGAGGAGGTGGTCCCATAGAGGTCCGGGATGTATCTCGGGTCCTCGTCGTCGATCGGGAGGATGTCCTCGTCGATCCCAACTCGATTGGTTCTGCAATGTTGGCTGGCAATTGTACCCTCTGGCCCTCTGGAACCAGCTGGAAGTATACCCCCTGGTAGAATGTGGTCTGCATCATAGACCGCACTAGCTCATCCCTGCTCGCCCCTCCGCTCCGTGCCCTGAGCCGTGTAGTCTCATCCTGTAGTGTCCGTACCTACGTCCTCAGCTGAGTGGCCTCGTCCTGCAGTGACTGCACCTGAGCTCGGAGGTGGGCAGCCTCAGCCCGGAGAGCCGTCGTCTCACTGCTCTCCCCTACATCCACACCCTTGCCCTTATCGGGCGATGGTGGTCTCTCCCCCTGCTATGAAGGGAGTCTCTCCTCCCTCCGCCCTGTCTCCCACGGCCTCTGTGGAGCCCGTGCCATCCTCTGGCATCTCTCCTATGGGATCCGCCACTGCTCTCTCCCTCCATGACCTCGTGCTGCCTCAATAGCAGCCTGTCGTCGCCTCCCCATCTGGCGCACCATAGCGTGCACTGGACCCTGCGCCCTCGTCATCCGAGGAGGGTGGATGCCTACGTACCAGGCATCGTACCCATCCGCAACCCCGACGTCGTCACCATCCACTGGCTGGATGGGGGCATCGTCCACGTCCTGACTCTAGAATCATTGCATATCTGGAGCCCCGCTTAGTGTAGTACTATCCCGAACAGTCCGAGAGTACTCGTAATCCCTGAGAGAAGGGATCCCCTACTGTAGACCAAACTACCATAGTACCCGATCGTAGCGGTGGAGCTCTACCTCTCCCCACTCCATCCTCAGCCAGCAGACTCACCTGATGCGAGCCAGCTCCTGCCCATCCTCTGCCCACCCGGGGTGCTCTCGCCATGGCCTCCAGGTGATCTGGTCTGGGATGAGGTCGTCCAACAACCTTCGAGACATCGGTAGATCTATCCGCCATTGTGACCCTCTCTGTAGCCACCAATAGAAAACCCGGGGTCTCTCTCGGTCAACCCCTGTCAATGGGAGCCCTATCGGCCTTCGCATCGCAATGTGCTCCCAGCACCAAACCTGTAGTAGCGATGTCAAAACCAGACATCGACCTCCCTTGTATACGACCCCATGCAGGATCCTATACAAGCGGCAAAGAACAAAGCTGCCCCATGAAAATCTGTACCCGTGGTCTCTCATGTCGTAGACTATGTCTGAGAGC
Source organism: Wollemia nobilis (assembly GCA_028583015.1). Lineage (NCBI taxonomy): Eukaryota > Viridiplantae > Streptophyta > Pinopsida > Araucariales > Araucariaceae > Wollemia > Wollemia nobilis. The sequence goes on from JAQPPZ010000456.1 coordinate 7,905,269, forward strand.
ACCCACGGTAGTCTGCATCCACTCTGGTGGCACAGCAGTAAGCCACCGACAACTCCTGCCAAAACTCGAGTCAGCCTAGATGCCCTAGGCATCTGTCGTAGAGACTCGATGTTCACTCCGCCCTTCTCCAGGGTGAAGCTAGGGTCTCCAGTGAGCCTCATCATCGCCTGGCCCTGATTGGCCATAGGCATCATCAGCCGTCCTTGTATGGGGATCCTCATGATCCTCCATACGTCCTCTAGAGTGGGAGCCATCTCCCCTGTCGGTAACCGGAAGCAGGACGACCCCGGATACCACCTCTCTGCTAGGGCTGTCAGTAGCCCCATGTCAGTCGACACTTGTGGCATCTCTGCCACATGCTGTAGACCGACCAATCCAAGTCGGTCACGCTCTGCCTGGTCAAGCGCGGCTATGTCATCTCTTAGCCCATCGTATTTCCATTCTTGGCTCTTTAGTAACCCCTTCTGCAAAACAAACAATAAAACAACAAAATCATTAATAAACCAATCATTAACATCAAATTAAACAACTTAAAATCAAGTTCAAAATGATATCGTCCACCATTGGATGATATCGTCCCCAATTGGGCAAAATCATCTTTTGTGAGGACGAAATCGTCTCCTATTTCGCAACTTGGGAATCGCCCCTTGTTGGACGAAATCGCCCCTACTTCGTCGATTTCGTCGTCAGACGAAATCGACGATCTAGGGACGATTTCGACGAAATCGAGACGATTTTGTCCCGACGACGTCGACGGCCTAAAAACGGCCGTGATGCCCCAAACAATCAAATTTAAATAAAAAAAAATTGCACCAAGTTAAATTAAACCTAATCTACTAGGATTAGATCCTTACCCGTAGCCCGCGTCGGACCTCTGTCGCTCTGTGCGCTGTCTCCACCATTTTTCTCTCTGCAGAACTTTGGAATAGTAAAAATGAATTAGGGTTTTACCCTATTTTCTTAATTTTATTTAAAAAAAATCAGCATTTTAAATTTTGCTTTTTCCGCGTTTTTACCTCAAACGTTCGATTTGGGTAAAAACACGGAGGGGGCACCATAGTCAGCATTCGTACGATTCGACCAAGAATCGTCGTCTAAAAAATTGAGTACATTTTTGCTTTCTCGTAAAACGGGAAAAACTCGTCTTTAACGCATTTTCTTCAAAAAATTCGCTAAAGAGGGGGCAAAATGTAGCACCCTAAAATTGGCACGGTTAAAACATTAGTAAAAAGATAAAATATTAAAATTTGAATTTCAACCCCAAACTGCCCGTTAAACCGCCTTTTACCCGCTTTCCCCATTTTTCATGCCATTTTTAGGATTTGTTTTGACCGTTGGACGATATCGTCTCAGATTAGACGAAATCGTCCCCTATCTGACGAATTCGTCTGGAACAGAACGTCCAGACGATTTTGTCCCAAAACCAAATTTTCATAATTAGCTTTTGTTTCAACAACCTCTCCAACTCGGGCAGAAGCGTGTCTACGCAATTGGAGATCTCCCAGATTGGGATGATCCCCAACCTCCCAAACCTCTTCCTAAGCCTATATAAACTAGGATTTTCTAGTTTACCCCCTGACCCTGACCCTACCTGAACCCCTTAGCTGATAGATTTAATTCCTTATTCCCTCGTACTACTGTCTGTGTTCTATATTTTTCATTTTTATTGCAGGAACTCTACTATTTTCAGTCGAAGCTAGCTTGGATCGTCTCGGACGATCTGCGGACGATCTCGTACGATTGGAGGCGATCTTGACTGTAGTCCAGATTGGGAGCAGTCCGAGTTCAGAGTTTGCATTTTCTTAGCTTTTTCTATATTTTTCATATCAGACCTCTGCACTATTTTAAGTTATTATGTTTTATGCATCTTGGAGTTCACCTCATTTAGCACAATCGCATGATAAAATTAAAATCAACTATTAAAACTACTTTTCCTTATTTTTTTATTAGAATCTATTATTTAGGCATGTTTGCTAGTTATTTCTACCCTTATCCTTTGTTTTTGCACTTGCATATTTGGTATTTTGTATCTATTTTTGTGATTGCAGGTTTCTGACGAATTCGTCAGATTTCAGATGATTCTGTCTGATTTCAGATGACCTCCTATGATTTGGGATGATTACGTATAAACTGAGATGATCTAGACTGCTACAAAACTCAGAATCCTCACCAGACATCTGGAATTAGGTATGACACCTTCTAGTTAGCATATTCTCTGTTATTTGCATCCATTTCTATTTTTTGTATTCATTTAAATCAGCATTGGCATATAGAATAGTTTAGATTCATATCGGCCAAACCTAGGAGTTGAATGATTAAAGCACGAAATGAACACATCAAACACACTATCAACCTAGGCATGGAAACTGCCATTCAAAAGTTTCCTGGTGAACCCACCATCCGTCAAAAATTCACCCTTATACACCTCCCCGAGAGGCGGGACCTTTAAAGAGCCTCTCAGTCCGAGGTATTGTCCCATCCTTTTCCCATCCCCCTTTCGGGCGCGGATCCTATAGCCTGAAGGTAAGGATGCAAAAAATTTGGAGCGATACATCTGCCTTGATAGAAATGTTGTGATAAAATGAATACAATCTACTAGGGTTCTCTGAAACCCTAGCTATAATAACAAAGGTGTCTTAAATGTTCTTTTGCTCCCAAGAATGAGTGGGCTTCAGGTATCCTTGTGTTCGGTCCACTTTTACTACAGTAGTCTTCCAATGTTATTTTGAATGATATTACCTAATCCTAAACACACAGCAAACAATAAAGTAGTTAGTAAACAAAAGGAGGGTTCCACAGTGTGAACCCTCGAAAATGAAAACCAAAAACCCTAGATCTTATGTAAATTGTATATGTAAAATGCGATAACACCAAAGGATAACAAAAATGTAGATTTACCTTGCTCGTGGTGATACTTTGCTCTATTGTTGCAGCTCTGACGGTAGATGGTGTGATGCAACAGACTTTAATTTACATTTTTGATGATTACAATAGGCTCAGGCACACACCTGGTGATTACGATAGGCTCTCATGTGCACTTGATAGGCTCTGGTGTGAGCTTCGTAGGCTCTGGAGTGATCCTGCGATACAACAGGTGCTAGTGTACGCCTGGAAAGCTCTACAGCGAGCTTGGCAAGCTTCTGCAGCAAGCTTGTTAAGCTCTGGAGTGTACCTGCAGGTGAGGGTGAAATCTGCAAAAGCAGATTACGTGGATGGGAAGGACACGGTGAATGGGCTATGATGGAGGTAACATAAAATGGTTGGGGAATGGATTTGGGGATGGCTGGAAATTTTGAAGTCCTATGGTCAGCTAGGGCTTTGGATTTTCAGGGCTCTATCACTTTCTGCTTCACTAGGGCTTCAACAATGACTTCTTTAGGATGCACAGTCCAATATTAGGATTCTAGGATTTGGTCATTTGCAAAAGCCCTTACTTATAATCCAACCTTAGGGTTTCTTAGGGTTTTAGCTCAACACTTTAGATTGTGTGGCTAATATTAAATCACATCCTAGGGCTAAGATTGTAATTTAAGTGTAGCATGGATTAATGAAGATGGACGGTGGAGGTTAGATTGGATCGGACGATTGTAGTTAATTGGGTTTATAAATACATATTTTATAATAAATATATTACAATATAATATAAAATATTATATTAAATATAAAATAATATTAAAATAAGCCCAATTGGGTTAGGAAATTGCGGGAAAGGTGGAATTGGGCCAAATAATTGGCGAGAAAGGTGTAATTGGGCCAAATAATTGGTAGGAAAGGTGTATGGTGGACAAGTGGGTGGTGGGATGGTTAGGATGGAGGATTAATGGCTTCAATTTGGTGTCTACAAGTGTATACCCTTAAAATTAATTTTGATTAAAAATTAAGGGTGTGAAGAATGATGTGAATGACTTAGCATGAAGAATGCAATTTGTCTTATGTAGGGGACTTGTGCTAGGCATGAGACTCCTAGCATGAAATGAAGTGTATATGCGAAAAAAAACTAACTAGGTATTGTCTCATGCCATCATCGTAAAGTCCCTATGCAACTATACGATCAAATAATATTGCAAGCAAAGTATGTAAAATGTTTAAACCCTAACGGGGTATTGTGTAATGTGACTAAGCAATCATGGAAATGCTTATATGTAATGGATATGGGTATGAAATGCAAGACTAATGATTTATTTGGTGATAAATTCTTGTGAGAATGGTCATACATGCCCATGAATATATCATGACATTGGCTATTCAAGCTCATCAAAAATCTTGGATGTTTCTCGAAGTGAGGTTAGATTGTATCAAGAACCAGTGTGTGATTTGTGAGTTCTTTTCCTATCTTGATATTGAATGTGACACAAATATTTCAAGAACCAATGTGTGTGTTTGTGGAGTTCATTTACCAATTTTAAGTAAGGTAATGACACAAGCCAATTAGGAACCAATATGTGTGCAAGTGAATTCATTGACCAACCTTGAGCAAGGTAGGAGTAAACCAGTCATAGAGAGAACCAAGAAGCTAGCTTGTCCTTATGTGTGTTTAGAGGTCTCTTCAAGAGAGACATGTCACCATGCATGATTATAGTCCAATATTAGGGTCTCCAAGCTTTGGGGAATCAAATTCTCAACCACCCGAATCAAGTCTTGATGAGAATTTTACCCTATCCTTACTACTTGGAGGTTTTATTAGTATTATGTGTTTGTAAAGATTATTAGGGCTTTGGGGAATCAGATTCTCAACCACTCAAATCGAGTCCTGATGAGAATTTTATCCTATCCTTACTACTCACTTTATTATTATATATTTTTGTGAAGAGATTTAGGGCTTTGGGGAATTGGATTCTCAACCACTCGAATCGAGTCTTGATGAGAATTGTACCCTATCCTTACTACCCGCTCTTTTCATTTTTGTGATTTTTTTGTAAAGAATGTATATATATATATATATATATATATATATATATATATATATATATATATATATATATTGATTGTTAGACTATATGCATAATGGGACAAGCAAGAATAATTGTTCGCTTCGAGGTTCTATCCAATCATGGTGTCATATTCCCAAATGCAAGATTTTATTAATAAATGTGATAAGTGCTTGGTTCAAAAGTGGCATGGTCAAGTCCTAAAAATTTTCCTTAGTGAAAAAATGTGTTTTTGGTTCAAGAAATATTTTTAATTGATATCAAGGATCAAGAGTTTATTATAATATTAATCATGTGATTGGTTCAATATGGGGACTTAATAACTTGAGAAAATCAAGATAAACTATGTACATGTCAGTACTTGTCTACAAAAGACTAAAGAATAAGTATGACTATATGATGCAAGCAATTCAGCTAATCAAAATGCAAGGTATGAAATGCATAATTATAACTATGTAATTCAATATAGAAGCAATGATTATGCAAAATGGATTATGTGCAAACCTAAATGAAATGCATAGGTGAATGAAAGAAAAAACTCCAAAAGGCCCAAGAAAAATGATGAGAGGTGTTGAACCCACTATGGGTGTAGTGTTCGCTAATGGTTAAAGAAAAACAAAGATATACCCGTCGGGATGTATGCTCACAAATAGTCAAATGGAGGTTGTCCCTTAGTCATGACCATGAAACTATCCACTATGGGGTGCTAGGAATGATATTGCCAAAGCAAATACTATTCAATAGGGGTGTTCACCAAAGTGTATGAACAAATCCAATGGAACAAAGTAAGAATTACATCCCTTACCTTGGGGAGATGTAGTCAATAAAAATAAATTTTCAAGGTCAAGGGATGTAAAATGGAATGAGTAAATGCAATGATGGAAATGCAAACTAGATGAAAATGCAATACCATGCACAACTTTTGTTTTATTTGATTTTTTTATTTACATGCTGGAATTGGTGATATTTACAAGATGATCTATATACACTGTACAAGATAATTTATACATGATATTTCTAAGGTGGCTTCAAAACCAAAGGAGGTTCATAATCATAAAGAAGCTCCTTTGTAGCTTTCTCTTGAGCAGCCATTGCACAAAAATCTATGTATTCTCGAAGAAAACCATTTTTCTTGACATAGGAAGGGGAAATCTCTATTTTTGCAAGATCTTTATATGACAACGTAACAATATTTTCTAGAGACACAAAAGATTGATCATTTAAGTGTGGAAAAATTATCATGTCACAAAACAAAACATTCGAGGGATAAGGAGGTCCCTCATCTTCATCACTCCCTTCAAAGCATTGATGGGATGGATGGAGTGTATTCAAAAGATGTAAATGGATATTGCATGACGAAGAAAGGTGAGCAGATGTAGATGAACAAGAGTGATCAGAGGGCAATGAATAATAATGATCAGATATAAATGAAGACGTGTGATGGATAGAAGGTGATGATGATGACAAAGAAGGATAGGATGAAGAACTTAATGGTCCAATCATTTCACAATATTTGAATGGCCTAGGGTCACCATGTATGGTGATAAGTTGATTTGCAAATTCAAACTTCAAGCATTGATGAAGAGTGGAAGGGATAACCCTCATCGTATGAATCCAAGGGCATCCAAGAAGAAGATTATAATATGCAAGGCAAGATGCCACATAAAACAAGGTATCTAAGACCTTGGGTCCAACCTTAATAGGAAGGACTATAGTACCACAAGCTTCTTGGAATTCATTGTTGAAAGCTTTTATGATGACATCATATTTGGTGAGATCTTCCTCCTTCAATCCAAGTTCTTGAAAATTTTGATAAGTACATTGATTAAGTGAGGAGCCTTATCTATCAAGACACTTTTGATAAATTTTTCCCCAATAAATCCTGTGATGTAGAGGGATGAATCTTCTTGCAAGTTTGAGGAAGGAATTTCATCATCATAGAATGAAATATGATTAATCCCAAGAGAACTTATAACACTAGTGATATCCCTAGGGAGAATATCTCAAGGAACAAACTATTGTCTTAGAATCTCCAACAAAGCTTCCCTATGAATAAGAGAAGTTTGTAGAAGTTCCAAAAGGGATATCTTAGCTAGAGTAGTAGTTAACTAGTTTTTGATGATTGGGTAGGGGATTTTGGAAGATCCCCATGTCTTTATTATTTGTAGATACTTTTTGTGTAGGAGGTTGATTATTTGTTGGAGGATTGTGATCAGGAGTAGGTTGAAAGTCCTCTACAACAAGATGACCAGCATCAATCAATTCTTGAATTATATGTTTCAACTTATTACATGATTGTATCATGTTTCCATCCACTCTATGGTATTTGTAATGTTGCTCAGGCTCATACCAATCTGCTATGGTATCAGGTTTCCTTATGGGTGGTAACTCAATCATGTTTTTATCTAGTATTTGTTTGAGGATTACAGGCAATGGTTGACCAAGATTTGTAAACTTATGTGGTGAATATTTTTGAGAAACATTGAACATAACTTTCCTCGAGATATTAGTAACAGCAGGATTTAACGACTGACTACTTATTTCTTCATGATTATAGGTAGAATTATGATAGTAGGCAGACTATAAAGTGTGATGTGAGTGCATGGTAGGATTAGAAGAAGAAGTATTTCCTTGTTGAAATGGATATGTCATGTTATGAGGAGAATATGGAAGTGGTTGTGACTACAATAATGATATGGAAGAATGTGGAAAGGAGAATTGTGGATGGATTGGTTGAGAGGGAAAAGATGGAATAAGATGAGGTTGTGACAAGGGTAATGTTGAATATGGAAGAAATTGTTGAGAGGGTTGACCATAACCAATCCATGTATTTTGTGAAGTTCCCCTAACATTGTTGATCGAGGAAGTAACATAAACAGGTTTGTATTGGCTCATATTTTTAGAAATAATGAACAAAAATCACTCAGATAAAATACCACACAAAATATTTTCTTCACTTCACCAACTAGTTTTTCTTTAATGTGATCTTGACTTAGTTGAAAATAAAGATAGGTGGTGAAAATAAAGATGTCCCTTCTAACCAAAATCCTCTCTTCAAGTTACTCCAAAGTGGTCTAATCTTAGTTACCTCTAGTTGTCCTAGGAGTAAAAGGTGTACACCACTTAATACCCAACTTTACAAGTTGGAGGGTTCGACCTTAAACCCACACCAAAGCTAGACACCACTTGGTGCCAAAGGGTGGGATGGAACTAGAATGATGTTAGTACAAACCACAAAAGGAAAAACCAAAAGGGAAGAAAGTGAAAAGAAGAGAAGTGTGATATAATATTTTGAACCCTTAATACATGAAAGTTCATGTCGGGTTCACCAAAGAATGTAGGCTAAAAATTTTGCACCCCTTTCCCTTAGGCTAATGGATCTACGCCTATGAGTATGGGAAGTGAGAATCCTACACCTTGATGTGAGGGGTATCAGGTGTCATACCTCCTTTGGTGGTGGTTAACTGATTTAAGGGTTCACAAAGAAGTTGTTTTAATACCACTTCTAAGTCTAAAAAATGAGGAATGTTTGAACGTGTTCCTTTTAATTAACAAGCACCTATGTCTGGCCAAATGTAGCTAAAAATTGGACTATATGCAATTTCACTTTCCTTGCAAATAATACTCAACAAACAAATGATCTAATACAATGCAATTTCATTCTCTTTTTTATATTTTCTTATGTTTTTATAGTAATTTGTAAATGAAACAGATATGAACTAGCAAGAAACAAAAAGATGAAATCACATAGATCAGACAGAAATCCTACAAGGACCGACGAACTAAGTATAGTGAATCCGTGTCTTGTTTGGTAAATTAATGGCCTATGAGCGATTTCACGATTTGTGAGTGATTTTGCGATCTATCTAAAGGTTGAGTTGGAAGCAAATTTGCTATTATGAGCATGAATCTGTGGTAGACCTGAAATTGATCACACAAAACACTAAAATTTATAACTAGCACTTGGGGATCTACTTAAGCCACTATAAGATAGATATTAGTGATGTGGTAGTCAAATCCCCTTGGTCTCTTTAACAAACCTTGCATAAAATATTGAAATCATAAACTATTTGCAAGTAAATGAAAATTTGAGATAAGATGATGAAACCGTGCAGAAATCAAATTGTAATAAAATGCAGGATGATTAACATATATAATATAAATTGGAACAAATGGATCTAGAAGTAGAAATTTACCCCCAAGCCCATGGATTTGCAAATTCATAGCTTTCAGGAAAATTCGCGACCTATGAGTGGATTCACGATCTATCCGTGAATTCGTAAAGTGTGCAAAAATACAAATTTGCTAAACAAAAATGATATCTAAAATGCTAAGGATGATCAGATAACTTGCTTTTAAATGAAAATATTATAGATTTATGTGCAAATGAGGCCTAAATAGACAAAAATCATGGATCTATATGAAAATGAATGAGATAACTAAAATGCAAATGAAATAGTAGAAAAAATATAAGAAAAATAAAGTATTATTGAATGTAGTATGATCTAGATGTGATATGCAAGTAAAATAGAGAATCTTGAGGTAAATATTTACCGCTAGGTCTATGTTTATGCGAATTCATAACCTATGTGCGAATTCGTGATCTGTGGATGAAGTCACGACTAACCCGTTTATTCGCTTAATATGCAAAAATGTAAAATGCAAAAGTAGAAAATGCAATGAAATGTCAAGACAAACACAATATAAATTTCTCATGATGGGAATTTAGAAAATTCGATCATTTGATATTGTAATGGTGGTGGTAGCAAGATGGATTTTACCAGCAGCAAAGCAAGCTTCAAAAGCAATCTCCAAGCAATAAAGAAAATTGTTTTAGTCACTCAACCTGCAACAAAAATGTCAATTTTCCACTTCTCTCAATCAAATCATAATTATTCTCAATTTTCCCAAAAGTTTGTTCAATTCACCATTAGCCTAATTTGGGAGGCAATTTTTTGTTTTAAATAATTCAATAGATGCAGGATAAGTTAGGGATTGCAATATTTGAGGTATCAAATCGGATCGGTTCAGGCAAATTAAAAAATTCCCAATTCAGGAAAATTTGTGGCCTAAGCACGGAGGTCATGAATTTGTCGAGGGCAGGTTGTTAGGCCAATTCTTGATCGAATCAAAATGATCATTTGGCAGGTAGGCACGTTTCCTATTTTTGTGAATTTGTGGGCTATATTCGTTAGTCATGGATTCGCTAAAAATGAGAAAAAAATGCATGTGGGGATTAGCAAGTAATTTTAATGGCACAAAAAATGAGGTGGGCTAATGAGGGGTAGGTTTACGTGTGTTAGGGGTAGGGAATTATGACTTAGGATAAAAATTTCTTGTCTACACTAACACAAATAATAAAATCAATTTGTTAAATATTCTTATTTGATAAGATTTTGATGATGGAAGTGACTAAAAATTCTTCCCATAGATGATGTTGAATGACAAAGGTATTACTCAATTTTTGTGTGACTTGATGATATGGTATAAGATCTTCAACTTCAACTTTGTACTAATTATTGACTTGTTTAATGACAACTTGTAAGTTTCCTAGAATGTTGATATGTTAAATATTCATTATTTATGTATAAAAAGTACTAGGATAAGTATCTCATACTATGCAATGTCATTACTACATGCAAAGTTTAGGTAAAAACCATGGATATAGTAAATTCTCTAGGATTAATAAGCATAATGTCTATCTCAAACCCATATTCATTTTTGAAATTATCAAATTAAAATATCTAGATGTCAAGGTGAAGGTCATCACCCTTGTTAATTATATCAACAATTTCAGGATTTTTCACTTTTGGATCAAATCATATTGAGAAATCTAAGCTTCTAAAGTAGACTGGAGCATGGATTGCTCCTCCTATGTGCTAGGAGTCATATTATAATATTAAATAACAAATATGGATGAAGGGTAAAGGATAAAATCATGAGGAATACATGAAATAACAATTATGCTATCCTCATCTTTGACTTATGCAATGATTATCTACTCAAACCAAGTGTCACAATGAGATGATCTGCACTCATGTGAACCTTGATGGAATTTTAGTAATAAATAGAAGATCAATTTTTTGCATCATGGTGATCCATATATTATCTCAATATGTATATATGTTTTTTGTAAAAATTGGTGTTGGATTTCACAATACTTTTATAGTAAGGACAAAACAACATATCAACTCAAATCATAGAACAAAAGAATTTTAGAATGAAAAGAAAGAGTAATGACAAAAAAAATATGAAGGGTGCCTTTAAGCATCCATATAAATAATCACGATAATTTTACACCAATGTAGTGGATTGGGTAGTTGAGGGATATAAATAACGAATCCTCGATAATTAATTACAAGTTACTTTACCGTTGTCAACATCACGATAAGCATAAAATTCTTAGTAAATATTACCCATGATAAAGTTATCATTGATTAAGTACATATATTCTTGTTAAATATATCATAGAATGATTGTTCATAGGATTACATATTATTACATCATGCCATGTTAGCCTTAGCTAATAAATTAAGATTATAAAGAATTAACACCTCCCATAATCACAATTTATAGGCCAAGGAGATAAAACATTAGTGATAATAACATCTCCCTCCAATCAAATATTTAATGGGGAAAATTTACTCCAACTATCAGAGGAACCATTTGAATCTCCCTTGTCATCCAAAAGGTTATGTCTTATCTTTATAAAATTTACCCCAATCTTCTATATCATCAACAAATAACTCTTTGTTGGATTTCTATTCCTTAATATTTGCAAGTGTCTTTCAACTTAGGCTTGTCCTTGAGCTTTTGAGACATAGTCTCTAATGATTTGAAATTCTTTGCATCAATATGTTCCTGAAAAAATAACCATAATTCGTCATAGTAACCTAAAAGTCAATAAGAATAGAGAAGAAAGCAATGAGGTTTAAAGAAACATGTCCCCTCATATACATAAGAATAACACGAAACACTAGTCCAAAAATCTAAAAAGGAGAAGAGAAATTTGTAAGGACTATCTTTACACATTAAGGATTGTCCTTACCTTTGCCTCCTAAAGATGAAATAGATACCCATAAAGCCTTAATCATGAAATATAGTCCTTAACATCATTACAATATGAAATCTTAAGGGAAGAAATCTCTAGTCTAAACTATTAACCTTCATGACTATTTTTTCCAAAAAAATCTTCAACTTAATCCACAACTTGGTGCAGTCATTCTACTCTCTTCTATGGAAAAGTATGTCAGATTCAACTAATATAATAAATAGACCCAAGGATTCCTCCTTATTATGTTCAAGATTTTTTTAATCAAGGTCTTCTATTATTTCATCCTTAGAGATGCACTCGAGAGATTCTTATTTCTCAATAAATTGATCATATGGGTTAGCCAAGTATTGAAAGTTCTTCCATTTAGGAGATAAACATATATCAAAGAATTCATTTTGATTGAAGTCTCCCTTGACACTATAACATAAGCTTAAACTAATATATATATTTTAATTATGGTTGAAGAAGGGGTTTTGAAAGGCTCCTTGAACCTACATTTGACCATAAATATTTTACATTAAGAGCTCAGATTTGAGATAAAAGACCCCAAAAGGTAAGCCATCCCTTCCAAAAAACTAACAAGGGCCAAAAGCATCATAAGTACCCAAATAACCTTACTTCATACAAAATATTTACTATTATTTAGATTCATGATATTAGTTTCCGACAAAACAAAAAAAAACAAAAAAGAAATAACTATAATGGGACTTCAGTCGACTTCTCTTCCTCCTCCTTGGTTGCATTTTGATCCTTTATAGCTTTGGTCTTCTCCCCTGATATCGATGGGCTTCCATAGTCTAATCCCAAGATTTTCAACCTAGTGTGGCCGCCTCTCTCAATGACATGCATGAAAAATAATCTTTTGAAGCCCTTGGTGCAATAGGGTGGAGGATTTTCTGCACTGGACATCCAATATGGACTTTTTTATCAAACAAAAAATGAAAGTTAGGATGTTTAGCATCTTCCCTCATCGTAGGTGGTTAAGGAATGGTACATGGAAACTTTGAACCACCGTAAATCAACCATCCAACATGAAAAATTTCACGATGCACACCATGACTCTATCCCAAGGTTTGGGAAGTGACTCCCTCAGAATCCCATTTTGAATCTTCTCCATTATCTCACCTTTTCCCAAGAATTTTTATAATTCCCTTGCAAGGCAATCCTTCTCATGATTAATAAACTCACCTTTAACTGATCTAGCAGTCGAATCACCTGTCAAGTATTCCCACCAAATCCTTGCACCACTCGGATTCCTCTAGAAAGCTACAAGCTCGAGTGTGACCTTATTGAAGTAATTTTTTCTCCATAAATGATGATTGAAAGTTATTGGGGGAAGTTATTAACCCAAATCACAAGTTTTTCCTCATGGATACCAATATTGGTCATTGCATTTGTTGCCCTGTTTTCTTCCCTATAAACATGTCTCACCTGTGAATTCTACAGTCGATGAATGCATTGCCTTACTTCCTCCATGAGATCTTCTATATTCTAGCTTTGTGATTGTGTACCTTTAAACATACTAACAATTTTCATGGTATCCCCTTCTATAATTACATTTTTAATTTTCAGTCTTTCAAGAATATTGACTTCCTAAAATAGAGCTCTTTATTTAGCAAAATAGCTTGTTTGGCTCGCCATATTTTTGGCATATGCTAACAAAATCTCTCTTTTTTCATTTCTTACTACCCCTCCTACACCAAACTTACCAAAGTTACCTTTTGTCGCTCCATCAAAGTTTAGCTTAATTAATCTTGGTGATGGGGGTTCCCATTTGGTTTAGGATTGGGCTAGCTAGTTTGAATGCTCAAAAGGATTCTTTATCCTTGATAGGCCCAAATTGATTGCAATCCCAGTATCATACCTACTTTCCCATTGATCTCTAAAAGTTAAAATATGAACATTTTCTACCAAAGCATTAGTAATTCTAGTCCCAACTGACTTAGGGTCCCTCAAATTCTTAAATGCTCTATTATTCTTTTCCCTACAGCTCCCTTGGAGGAACTGTGGTAAGTTGAGTTCCCATAAGGTTTGAAGCCTCTTACTCCTAATTGAAGGTCCCCAATGGAGACACAAGTTTACAATATTATTAGGAGAGACCCAAGATACTTCAAAGCATCTTAAGATAAGGTCAAACACCTCTTGAGAAAAAGGACATTCTAGAAATAGATTATTGGTATCCTCATAGTTTACTTCATATAAGTAGCACGTATTGGGTATGGCCATACCTATTTTATGTAGATTATCAATGGTGAGAATATTATTCTGAATTACAAACCAATAAAATAAATTAAATTTGGGGATAAGACTTTTAAACCGAATCTTTTTTATTGGAAGCCACCCCAACCATCTTCCTCTAGCATATAGTAAGTTGATTTCACCATGAATAAACCACCTTTATCAGCCTTCCATATTAGAGAGTCATCAAAATTGATGTTCTTGATCAACTGGGTACTCAACATTCTATTTAGCTCCCTCAAGGCTTGCTCACCCTTTGATCTAGTCCATCTAGGTGGATAAGCTTCCATTTTTTTCTTCCTTCCATTTCTTCTATAAATTTCACCACCTTGTTACCAAAAGTCTATGTAGTTAGAGGTTCTAAGCATGCCAGATTTAGATTCTCAATCAAGGATGTATTCAATATCCAGCAATCCCTCCATTACTCAATTCTCTTCACATCTCCTAGTATCCACCTTAAACCTTTTCAAATCAAGGATTTGGATTTATGAAGATTGTTCTTGAAAAAAGATCCTTTAGGTGGTTCTTGCTCCTAAAGGAAATTTCTTCCCTGCTTGAGATATTTAGCTTTGAGAATTTAAATCCACTTAGTATTGTCTTTCCTTAGTAGTTTTCATCCTCATCCTTGTTTAGCCATGAGAGCCTGATTCATTTGTTTCATCTTCTTGAACCCAAGACCACCAACTTCCTTTTTGGAAGACTTGGTCTCAAGCTACCAGGAAAAGTCTCATCTTATCCTCCACCCCTAACCAAAGAATTTTTTTTTGGATTTGTTCAATCTTTTGACTAATCTTTGTTGGCATATTGAAAAAAGACATAAAATACATAGGAATACTTTAGAGATTTTACCTGCCTAACTTAGGAGTGTTTCCTTCTAGCCAACCAATTTTTTCCTAATTCTTTCAACCACCAAGTTCCAAAGACATTTCCTCCTTCTACATTTTAAAAGGGGCATACCTAGATAAGTTGAGGAAATTCTTTGATCTCACAACCAAAAAATCTTGTGATTCTCCCTTGCCTTATAGGAGGATTATTAAGGAAAAAACTTTGCTTTTTAAAAAATTGACTTTTTGTCCTACACCTCTCTCATAAGTACTCAAGATATTTTTTATCTCCTTAGCTTGCAATATGGAAGTGCTTATAATTAAAATAGTATCATCAATGTATTGTTTGTGAGAAATAGGATTGAGGGAGGTATTTGGTCTCATACCATTAATTGCCCCCAAAGAAGTAGTTGCTCTAATTGTTCTCCCCAAAGCTTCTGTCAGGATTATAAATAGGTATGGGGACAAGGGGTCCTTGTCTCAGGCCTCTCAGAATTCTAAAGTACCTGATTACTGGTCCATTAACAATAACCAAGAACATCATTGTGGAAATATATTCCCTAGTAAGCTTAATCCAATCCTAGTGGAAGCTAAATTTGGTCATGAATTTAAGAAAAAAATCCTATGAGACCTTGTCATAAGATTTATTCATATCTAATTTCATAAATAATAATACCTTCCCACTCTTATCCATCAAGTGTATAACTTCATGAATGGTAATGATCCCATATAGGATCTAACTGCCCATCACAAAACCACCCTAATTGGGATCAATAATAAAGGGGAGCACTACCTTGATTTTGTTTTCCATCACCTTTGTTAGAATTTTGAATAGTATGTTACACAAACTAATTACCCTAAAATACTTAAAGCCATTTGCTCCTACCACTTTAGGAATGAGAACCAAGAAGGTGGAGTTAGCATCCCTCAAAATATGAAAGGATTATTAGACTTCACAAATGGCTGAAAATACATCTGCTCCAACAATATGCCAAAATTTATGATAGAAAAGGGTCGAGATACCATCCAGACCAAGGGCTTCTCTCCAGCCATGGAGAAGATAACATTCTTCACCTCCTCCTCCTTGAAGGTACTAATTAAGTAGGATTTCATTTTTTCAGTCAAAAGAGTTGGAATGTTATGGAGAATCTTATCCATGGTTTGTTCTTCCACTGTTTCTCAAGATCCAATCATATTTTCAAAAAGTTTACAAATGCTACTCAAATTTCCATTATATCATCTGTTAAAGATCCATCCTCCCTAGAGACTTCTCTAATCATGTTAAAGCTTATTTTTCTCAAGGTTGTTGCATGAAATAATTTAGAATTTCGGTCTCCATCCTTAATCCACAAAGCTCTTGAATTTTTTCACAAAAAATATTCCTCACAGGCCAAGGTGTTGTGGTAGTTAGCTAGGATCTACTTATCCTTTTCTCTAATTTTTGATGTCAGGAGACCATCATTCATTATTGTCTCAATGTTTGAAATTTGTTGTTTCAGATATGATTTCCTTTGAAATAGATGCCCAAACACATTTTAGTTCCAATATTTTAAGTTAATTTTGATGAATGATCAAACACCTTGTAAACTCCTTTTACCACTCTACTATTTGAGGTTCAAGGTTATTGTGTTTAATCCACATTGATTTGAATTGGAAGGGGCTTCTAAACTATCTTCTAGTGATTTGTGACTCCAAAACCAAAGGAATGTGACTAGAGCCAGCTTTAGGAAGAGCACTCAGAATGACGTCTCCAAAGGGTGGTCGTCCCTCTTTTGATATCATTTTTTGATCTGATTTGAATTAATTGGTTCCCTCAACATTTGTTACTCCAAGTTAATTTGACTCCTCTTAGGTCTAATTCCATTAGCTCATTGTTATTCACAAAGTGTTCAAAATCTTCCATACCATCTATTATGTTAGGATTACCACCTTTCTTGTCTAAGGGGTAGAGAGGGAAATTAAAATCACCAACTAAAATCTAGGCCTCTCCTTAAAATACCATTTTCATAAAACTGAGATAATTCCATAACATTCTTCTACTTGTGATGGTATTCAAGGCATAAATGTTTGTTAGTACCCATCTAATCTTGGTATCCTTACAGTAGAAAAGTATATTGGTTAATCTCTCTGAGGAGGAGATCACTCATCCTTCTACCTTGTTATGATCCCAAATACATAACAATCCTCTTGAACCCCCATTTGCATAGCTAGCAATAAAACTTGACTCCTTCCAAATTGCCCTTTCAATCCTTTCAATATTCAATTCCTCAATTTTCGTTTCCTGAAGAAGGACAATATGTGGATTCAATTATTTTCTCATTGATGATACCAAACGGTGCATGGACAAGTTATTGATACCCCTTATGTTCAAAGATATTATCTTCAATTTTAATATTTGGTGGTTTGTTTCTTCCCACCCATTATTAGAGTCAATTGGATTCCATTGGCCAACTCCTTAGCAATTTCTCTTAGTCTAATTGTTTATTATGAAGGATGGACTTTCTTATGATCATATCCAACGTCTGCTCCTTTTTTATTACTTTTGGTAATTTGATTGGGACTATTCTACTCCTTTCTAATGTCCCTCACTTTTGGGGAATTGTTGTGCTCCTCATTTGTTTCTTCTCATGTAATCCTAATTTCCACCCTAGTAGGATCTGTAATCACTTTTGGTTGCAATTAGGTTTCCTCATATTTTAGATTCTCTTCTTGGGTTTCTACCTCTACAACATTCCCATGGTTTTGGAGGTATTAAAACATATTTTGAACTGTTAGATCATTTAAAACTAGAGGTGGACTCACAAGAGGAGAACTTACCTTGGATCTTTCCTCCAAGAGTTCTCCTTCTTCCATTGAATTTAGCTTTGGGCCAAAAATCATTGTTTCTTTCTCGATGTTGTCTGTTTTAGATATAAGATTTGACTCTTGTCCTTCATTAGCCTTTGTGGTTTTCTTTGGTTTCCAATAGCGATCCTATAATTGGTTCCTCCTTCTTGGATAATATTTTCTTAGATGCCCTAACTTTTGACACATGCTACATTTCATAGGGAGGTTTTCATACTCAATAGGTTGGTTTTGAGTTCTAAACATTGACACCAACTTTATGGAGTTATTCAAGGGTATTTGCATATTCAGATTCACATAAAAATGAGCATATAAGAGTCTAGACCTTACCACTTTCATTGGGTGAATTGTGATTAGATTAACCATCTGTCGTGCAATTCCTACAAAGATATCCTCATGCCACATATGTAGAGGGATCCGATGTATTTGATGCGTTGTCGTTAAGTACATCATTAAATCTCAAAGATCTTATCAATCCGGGGTGGTGTCCAAGGCTGTCTACGATAGAAGGCTAGGGCAGAGTACAATTTAGACATTCAAATTTTAAGCATTTATTAGGTGAGATAGATTTGGTTTAGCCTTTTGGTGTCACACTAAACCTAATCTACAGAATGGAAACTTGCAGGAACTAAAAACTAATTCTAAGTTGCAATAATTGAAATCTAACTACAATTGCAAGAATTAGAATTGCTAAATTGAAAGTCTAATCTACTTTTGCATAATTAAAATAATAGAATTTAAATTGTTGAATTTAAATGTTGTTGAAATGAAATCCTAAGTTACATTTGCAGAATTGAAACCTAGTTACTCTTGCATAATTGAAATGATGCTTGTAAATAAAACTTATGCTAAAACACCTATCAATATCCTACCACAAAAGGTCGTCAAGCTTCTGCTACAGGAATTGACAACAAAATGAAATATGCTGAAAATGGAAAGTTGCTAAAATAGAAAAGCAGGGAAAACATGGAAAGCAAAGGAAAAATGCTTAATATAATTTTTTAGTTGACACACTTACAAATGATGTACACAAACATAATAGAAAACATAAAGAACATTATACAAACTTAAAATAAAAAAAGTAAACTTGACAAGTAATCTGTTAATTCTGCTGCAGCAAAATTACAGATGAAAACCTACCATAAAAATCCTCCTTCTAGATCTGAAAGTGGGCCCATACTTCCTGATATATAAGGAGGTGAAAAGCACTCCTTAAATAATTAACACTCAACTCAGAAAATGATAAAATAATTGCACTTTTATTGATGATAAAACATGCTGAAAATTGTTACAGAAAATTATTGTACAGATCCTAATTGCTGCTATTGAAAACTCTCCTCTATTCTAATTCCTAACTGGATCAACCAAGGAGGGAGTTGTGTTATTTATATAAATATTTACAACATATCCCATGCTCAAATCAGCCTATGTGCTACTTTACGGTCATTTGCCAATAATTTTGGATCTGAAATAAATGCAAATACGGACAGTTTGTGTTGCAGTAGTAGTCATTGGCCCTTAGAAAGCATCTTCAGTGGTGGGAATACATGGGAGGAGTCTAGAAATATCTCACATATCTTTATCCACTTTAGAATATGCCATTTCTATCTTGCAAACAACTTCATATTATGTTGTAGTTATTTCCGGGTTTATCCTAGAAGAGGATCAAAATTGATCTTTTCCATGAATGGTGGCTTTGGACGGCAAGGACGACAAAGTCAGATGGGAGATATTTTCCTTTAATATTTTCAAACTTCTTTTCCTTTTTCCATCGTCAAAAATCATTCAACAATTCAAAAAGCACTTTTTGTTCTCATTCCGAAGATAAGTGGCTCATTTCGAAGAGACTGTATTTCTCATTTCGAAGATGTCTGCTCATTTCAAAGAGACTGTATTTCTCATTCTGAAGATGTCTGCTCATTTCAAAGATATTCAAAATGAACAACTGTGTGCTCTTCAAGTGATTTCATCTGCATTTCTCAGGTGGGTTAGCTCTCAGGATCATATTGCAATAGCCTTCATCTCTCTCCATGTGTGAATTCCATGCCTTGCCATTCATTGGTAGCTTGTTGGAATTTACATGGTAAATTACTGCATTTTCCAACTCTGCTGCATAGTTGTAAAATATTGGCATTTCTTGAAAATTCAAACAAATTAGAACATGTAAAAATTATTCAAATATCAATATGAAGGAGTATATCAAGTTGCTACTGAATTTATACACTTCATTCACCAAGTAACCATGCTGAAATAGTGCAATAGTGTTGCACAATTGTCCCTGCTCTGTTATACCCTATTGCTGCCTATTTAGACCATGTGTGAATGCTTCTAAATAGGTCATATGTCTTATGTAGTCCTTCTAAACTCATTCCATCCATATCCTCATGCTTTGCTTGACAACTTCAAGGTGTTCCTATAAAGTGACAGCTTGTTGATTTTTATATGGCTATTTTTTTCAGATTTTCATATTTATGACAGTCCTAATAATTTGGCTTCAATGTGGACTTCAAACAAGTTGAAGGGCAGGAAAACATTCATAAACCATTATGAATTTAATTGATATCAGCATACCACATTTGGCTGTTTGAAATGCATATTTTTATTTGCTACTTAATCAAGCAAAAACAGTCACAAAATGCTGAAAATAGTCAAAAACAGAGATATAATGATCCTAACATAAAATCATGCAAACACTTAACAAATATATATTCTAATCAACTATTTGGCATTTAACTTAATAATATGACAAATTTTATATGTCAAACATAGTGTAAAAATGAGGCATTTTCAGGCCTCATCAGTAGTCTTACCCATATTGGAGCTTCTTGAAGGCTTTGAGTTTGGGGGTCAAAATATGGTGTCCAACGCTTTAGAAAGAGCCCTCTTCACCCAAAAAATCAAGGGTCTCACTGAAGAATTTTGTCCATAGTTTTTTCAATGAGTTTACACAGGTTTTTATGAGGGGTCTTGGTCCCCTTGTACTGAGTGGGGTTTGAACCTTGGACCTCTCATAGAGAGGCCAAATCCTTACCACTACAGTAAGCTTATAACTCCTTTCAATGAGTTTACATAGGTTTTTATGAGGGGTCCTGGTCCCCTCGTACCGAGTGGGGTTTGAATCTTGAACCTCTCATAGAGAGGCCAAAGCCTTACCACTATAGTAAGCTTGTAACTCCTTTCAATGAGTTTACACAGGTTTTTATGAGGGATCCTGGTACCCTCATACTGAGTGGGGTTTGAATATTGGACCTCTTAAAGAGAGTCCAAAGCCCTTACCACTACAGTAAGCTTGCAACTTTACATATTTTTCATAGTTGAACTTAATTAGGAAAAAAAATATGGGTAAAGCTATTATTTCTATATGGCCCAATGCTCTCCACTTTTCATGAGCCCAATTGCAAATAAAATTGAGCTTTGATCTTGCTCTTAGGAATTTGCCTACCAAACACAACTCACCTTGAGAAACCACCATTTTTGCTAGTTCATCAGGGATAACCAGACAATTGCTTGTTGGTGAAATTTGAAAAATGTGCTTGGGCACCCTTTGTTTTCCTTTTGCTACATGGAGTCAAGGTCATTCTCTCATATCAAAGGCCTTATTTTGGGTGTCCATAGACTGATCCTTTTCGATGCAAACTCCATTCAAATTCTCCTCTATAGAATTTCCCACATATTCACCTACGAATTCAAACCTCATGATGTCGCTTCCCATTTTATCCATGATCTAAAGAAGGTTGGCTCAAATAATTTGTAAGCTTAAACTAATATAACCAATATAAATAATTCAAATTTATGTTATCTAAAAAAAACTTAAAATACTTTCATATATATAATTTATAACCTTAGACATGCACTTGACCTTAGGATGGAAGAAGTAAATTATCTGATTATAGTAAAGAGTTTTCAAGGTTAATGAATGAGAATTTAGGGTTTTTTTGAAGAAGTAAGAAACTATGCGAGGGTTTCATCTATGTTGAGTGCAAGCAGCTCCAGAGGTTGTTTTTTGGGGCCTTTGGGCCCTAACAACCAACATTTTTGTGGTTTCTGCTCAAGATTTTAGCAAGATATGTTGTAGGGGACCCAAGATGGGTTAGAAATATGTCTTTCAATATATCTTCATGTTGCAAACTTGATTGACAATGACTTCCAATTTGTTGCACAAAATAAAAGTGAAAATCATACCTTTCCTCAACATCCAAGGCATGGATTAAAGAGATCTTGAAACAAGTTTCAAGTAGTTGATCAAAAAATGGTTCAAATCTCAAGCAAATTCGATGCTAAGGAGCACCCCCAAAAAAAATCCACTATGGAAACCCATTTCAAGGGAAAGTATTTCCAAGACTCGGCCCTAAAAATAAATTTTAGGGATGCCCTCTATGGTGGACAACCTTAGCCTAATGCTAACATTAATCTTAGGGCTTCCCGTAAACCTCTAAGAATACCTAAGATTGATCCTAGGAAAACTGAGTTGGGATGTCTTAGGATAGTTGATGGAACTCCAATTGTTAAGCTAGATATGGGTGATATTCAAACTGGCATAGAAGATATGGAAAAAAGAGGACTAATTTATCGTTTCTTGGGTTTTCATCCGAGCCTATCTACTTTCAAAGTTTGGGCTACAAAAAACTGGAAAATAAAAGGTGAGTTATAAATCTCTATTTATCCAAATGGTTATTTTCTTGTTTTATTTGCTAATAATGAATATAGAGAGAAAACATTTCAAGGGGATCCCTGGTTCTTTGGAAGGGCGGGGCTTTTCATGAAGCCTTGACATACTAAATTTAAAGTCAAAGAAGAGATGCCTTCTATAGGTCCCGTGTGGTTTAGACTCTTTGACACCCCAACTATTTTTTCTTCAATTAGAAACTCTTTGGGAATTTTTATGATGATTTTTGATTGTACTCCAAAATTTGAACATATTATTTATGCTCAAATTTGTGTTTTAATGGATTTTGACAAACCCCTACCTAAAAAGATCTCATTACAATTTGGGGAGGACACTTGGGAGCAAGTGGTGGACTATGAGAATATTCCTTTTCATTGTAGAATTTGCCATGAATATGGTCATTTGGCTAGTGTATGCCCAAATAAAATTCTAGATCAAAATAAAGAGGATACAAACTTAGCAAGTTTCCAAATGCCTAAGAAGAAGAACACTTAGAAAAAACTAGTTATGAAGGATCAATCAAAGTTATCAACTAATATGTTTGAAATTCTTTCCACAAATGATGTCCTAGGTGAGGAAGAGGAAATAATGGAAACATAAATCTTAGAAACATAATTTAAAGATGCAGGGAAAAACTTAGAGATAAACCAACAAATCAAAGGTTTTCAACAGAAAAAAGGAGAAAATATACATAAGAAAAACAATCTTTTAAATGTTGAGACTTCAAATAATATAGGTCCCAAGATAGACTCTATTGAACCTTCCAGTAACACTTTGGCTTTGTACATGCATTCTTCAAGGTTAGAAGCCATCCTAGATTCAATTGGGGTAAGTCAAGAAACAGGAAAAAAAAACTGAAGATGGATTCTAACCAAAAGGCAGGTCACAAGACCAATCAACATCATATGGTAAAAGAAGGTGAAAATATTGTAGAGGAAGGTAAGATTAATGTCCTTACCAACTTTTTTATCCCTGGTATTAATGAAGATCATCACTTGGAATATTAGAGGACTCAAAGGGAGTCTTTCAAAATAAAATGAAATTAGAAGAATGATTCAGACAAACCATCCACATCTTGTTTTCCTTCAGGAAACAAATATGTCAATAGAGGAAATGGAATCAATTGCTAGTAAAATTTGGCCAGCTAGAAAATTTGCTTCCCTTAGTTCCCAGGGGACTTCTGGTGGTATTGCTTGCCTTTGGGACCTAAAAGAGGTAGTTATTCACCATATGGTTGGTAGTTGGGGTATTTTGGCTATAGCTATTCAAAGTAGATATTCCAACCAAATTATGCTCTACATAACTATTTATGCTTCGACTACTTTGGAGGAAAAGAGAAGATAGTGGAAGGATATAACTTATATTATCTCTCATTTTCCTTAAGCTTGGATCTTGATCGGAGGAGATTTCAATACCATCCTCTCTTTGGATGAGAAAATGGGAGGAAATAGAAATTTGGACAAGAGCACTGACCACATGAGTGAATATATTGCAAACCTTCATCTTGTGGACATCCAGCCAGATAATGGCCTTATGACTTGGTCTAATAGAAGGCAAGGCTTAGCTTGTATCATGGAGAGATTGGATAGGTTCTTGCTCTCTGATAATTTCTTAATCCATGGTCACACTCCTAAGGTGAAGACTCTTAACAATGTTGGTTCGGATCACTGGCCAGTCATGGTGGAAATTTGGAAAACCAATGTGAGTTTCTCACCTTTTCAATTTTAGTTAATGTGGCTTAGAGATAGTTCCTTCAGACCTCGAGTGCAACAATGGTGGAAGGAAGGTAAACCAAGGTATGGGACAAATATGTTCTGTTTTCCCAAAACGTTGCAATACATTAAATCCAAAATCAAGATTTGGAACTGGAAGGAGTTTGGAGATGTCCAACAAAAAAACATGAAGTGATTTCTCAGCTTGAAAATTTGAATAAGAAAATCTATTTAGATGGCCTCACAGAGAGTAGAAGTACAGATGAAATTAGACTCACAACTCAGTTAGAGGAATGGGAAAAAAAAGAACTCTTATGGAAGCAAAAATCTAGGATCCAATGGCTCAAAGAAGGAGATCGAAACACATATTTCTTCCACAAATCTCTTCTAGCTCAAAGATCTCACAACTTTATTTCTTCCCTAAAATTTTGATTCTGGAGACGTTGTCTACACTTGGGATGGCATGAACTCTGTTATTGTCAATTACTTTTCTAATCTATTTGTTGTTGCACCTCTTGACTTAGCTTCTCAACAAAATATTCTTCAAGTGATCCCTACTCTTATCACTTTTGAGGAGAACTTTGTTTTGACTGCTCTAGTTACTATCAATGAGCTTCAATAGGTGGTTTTTAAAATGCAAAAAGGGAAAACCCCAGGTCCTTATGGTTTTCCCATTGAGTTCTACCAAGAGTTTTGGGATATCCTTCATGCTGATTTATTAGAGGTGGTGGAAGAAGCCAAGAAAGCCAAAGAAATTTTGAAGGTTATCAATAAAACTTATATAGATCTAGTACCAAAATCTCAAGAGGCAGAACATATCTCAGCTTTTAGACCTATAGCTTTATGTAATGTTCTTCTCAAAATCATTACTAAGATCATGATAGAAAGGTTGAAGCCTCTTTTGCATAAGATTATTTTCCCTGAACAAGGGGGTTATGTGGAAGGGCATCAAATAGTGGATGAAATAGTTCTTTCTCAGGAAGCCATCCATTCCATGGAAATGCAAAAATATCCTTCTATGTTCATTCATTTAGACTTATCCAAAGCTTATGACAGAGTGGATTGGCACTTCCTTATCAAATTTTTGAGGCAATTTGGCTTCTCTTAGGATTGGATGGACTAGATTATGGGATGTATCTCTTCAGTTTCCTACTCAGTTCTTATCAATGGCAGGCCTTCACAACTATTCCTAGCTTCTAGAGGTATTAGGCAAGGTGACCCCCTCTCCCCTTATTTATTCATCATTCTTGCTAAATGCTTGGGTAGGACTATAACCAAAAATAGAGATAACAAAACCCTTGAGGGAGTTACCATTGCTCATGGAGCTAGGCCTATCTCTCATCTTCAATTTTTTGATGACTCTACTCTATTAGGTAAAGCTACAGTTAAGGAAGCTTCTAAAATTAAGCAAATCATTAGTTATTTTTCTAAGGCTATCGAGCAATTGATCAATGAAGATAAATCTAAAGTCATTTTCTTTCACTACTCTCCCAAACAAGAATCCATGGTCCTGGATAAATTAATATATAAGAAGACCTCCCTTTTGATCACTTATTTAGGCATTTCTATCAATATTCAAAGACAAAAAATACTGGAATTGGTTGTTGGATAGAGTTAAGAAGAAAATTGGAAAGTGGACCAATAGGTGGCTTTATTTTTGGGGCATAATTACCTTGGTAAAATCAGTCCTTCAAGATATACCTATTTATGTTTTTGTTGTGTTGAATATCCCAAAGGTTGTTCTTCGAGAATTGGATCAAATCAATCATCGGTTCCTCTAGAGTGGTACTAAGGAGAAAAGAAAATGGGCCTTGGTGAAATGGGATACTTTATGCCTTCCCAAGAATGAAGGGGGGTTAGGATTTCGATCTTCTATTAATAACAATAAGGCTTTAGCTGCTAAATTATATTGGAGGATTTTGCATAACCCTAATGCTCTTTGGGCCAAAATATTCGTGCTAAATATCTGAGAACAAAAGTCTTGAAGACCTTGTTCGCTATCAATTGCCTACCAAAGGTTCTCCCATTTTAGCGATTCTTAAGACTGGTGAGGATTTGATAAAATAAAAGTTATTTTGGATCATTCATAATGGTCAACAAGCAAATTTTTGGACAAATTCTTGGGATGGTCACCAACCTTTGATAACTCAGTTTCCTGATTGGAGGTCTTGGATGGAGGAGCTTCACCAAGCTAACTGGATAAAGGTAGCTAATTATTGTTGATACCATACTGGTAATTCAAAGGTTGGTAGATATTGGATCCTTGTTGAGGACTTGACCTATTCAAATTCTAGAAAGGCAAAGAAAAGACATCCAAAGCATCCTTCATATGAGATCTCTCTCTTGGTCCCATGATAAAGATTGTTTTGGATGGAACAACACTACTAAGGGTGAGTATTCAGTTGCTCAATGTTATTTGGCCTTATGCCATAATAATCCCAACCAATCTTATGACATATTTACTCAGTTGTGGGCTCAAAATCTCTAGCCTAAGGTGAGGTTCTTTAATTGGCTTTTATTGCATCGCAGGGTGCTAACTGGTGAGCAACTTATGAAACGTGGTTTTCATGGTCTGTTTAGATGTTAAATGTGTGGAGAGAATGTGGAAACTCTCAACCATATTTTTATTGAGTGTACCTCTGAGCTATGGAGGAGAATGGCCATCTTACTTGGCTTACGGTGGTCCAATTTTTTTACTTTTAAACAACTTTGGAGGGATTGGCCTAAGTAAGAGGGTGTTGATCATTTTATTAGGCAGTTAGTTTGGATGGGTTCTACCATTCTACCTTGGAATATTTGGAAGGAAAGGAAAAACCATATTTTCAACAAGGAAAGGAAGGATATTCACTATATTTGGCAAAAGACCATTGCCAACTTAGTTGGATCAATTCAACAACTCCTTAATCGCCCCCAAAACTCCCACCAAATATGGGATCAAGTGATGCAAAGATTGAAGATTAACTCTTCTAAGGGCAACTAACTTAAAAGGAATGTGAGTAATCGAAATATGGATAAAATAAGGAATTGGCAACCTCCTCCTAAGGATTTTGGAAAAGTCAATACCGATGGAGCTTCTAGGGGAACCCTAGAAAAGCTAGTGCAGGAGGAATTGATAGACTTTTAGATGGTTCCCTAGTTTTCACTTTTGTTGAGAATTTGGGTATCCTTTCCAATAATCTTGTTGAGGGGTATGGTATCCTCAAAGGCCTTCAAGAGGTTGCTAAGGTTGGATGGAAAAAGGTGCTGGTTGAATTTGACTCTCAAGTCATGATTAATCTGTTGAAGATTCCTAAGAATCATAAGGTTGATTGGAGAATAAAAAGAATTGTTGAGAAGATTCAATTAATCCAGATGGGCTTTTTGAAACTTGAATACAATCATGTGGTTAGAGAATAGAACATGATTGTTGATGCTTTAGCTAATTGGGCATTGAACAAAGGTGATCTTACTTACTACTACCATCCTCCTAGATGGTGGGCTTCGCAAATAAGGGAAGCTCTTCTTTCTATCCTTTCTTTAGATGGATCCAGTACTAGAGGTACCTAGTTCCTTTTTGCTTTGTTTTTGCTTCTCTTTGGTTTTGTCAAGGTATTTTAGTTCCCTAGCTCAGATAGATATTTCTTATGTTTCCTCTATTGAATCTTGCCTAAAAAGTCTTTTGGCCTAGAAAAGCCGAAGTTGTTATTTGTTTTTCCTTCTTTTTAGTTTTTTCGGTGTGTGTTTTGTATTGTTTTTGTTTTGTGTTGTTTTTGTTGTTTTCTTGTGTTTGTTTGTTGTTTTTTACATTTTTTGTTGTTTTTGTGTTTTTTTCTTATCTTTGTATTTTTGTTTGTTTGTTTGTTGTGTTTATTTGTTCTTGTTTTTGTTGTTTTAGGCATGTTCATTGAGTGTGTCAAAGAAGGCAAACCAGATACAAGCCTTAGATAATTTTGGTGGAGTAGATACCCCTATCTCCTTGAAACTTAGTCGAAAATAACATCCCATTAAAATGTTTTCAAAAAAATTATAACTTTTAAAGTTTTTAATTTATTAACATTTAAAAAAATTCAAAATCTTTTTATATAATTTATAACCATATGTAAACTAAGTTAAAAAATCATTATAACTTACAAAATAATAATAACAATTAAAAAATAAAAGGAAAAAAATAAATAAATTATAAATTAAACACAAAAACAAAACCAAACCAGCCTTCCTTTGTTGGGTCCCTTTCCCTTCCCTTTTGAAATGACTTACCAGCAACTTAGAAACCCGTCGGCTAGCCGCTGTCACCCCTCCCGGCCTTCTATGACAAGCGGTCCCAAGGGCTGGCGGCCACGAATGGCACCTTTTCGGTAAATCTTTATTTTAATAAGAAATTGATATTTAAATTATAATTTTAAATGTTTAAGCTAGTAAAAATTATTATTTATTTAAGTAATTGTAAGAAAAATAATATAGGCATTTACCAAGAAGATATCGAGTTCAAATCGAGGGTCAACCACTTTGCAAAGTTACTAGTTTCATCTGAATCCTTTGAGTTCCCTAGACCGATGATGAAGCTAGTGAGCGTGAGCTTCCTTCACACTAGATCAACAATAACGTGCGGAGTCTCGGGGGGACAGTGCAATGGTGTGGGCTTTGACTCTTCTTCAGGAGGTGCAAAGTTCAAACCGTGGCATGGGTGAGTATGTGAGGGAGTGGGTATTTATTCATTAAAAATAAATAAAAAAACAATGCAGAATAGGTTTAGTGAAGCAACCCTGTAATTTGAACCCTACATTTATTAGTTACTAAAAATAATGTGATTGTAACCAACTTATGTAATCGAAAAAAGAACAAAACATAACTAAAAATAATGTGATTGTAACAAACTTATGTAATCGAAAAAAAATAAAACCTCTCCAATATAATGTGATTGTAACTACCTAACTAACTTTGAATCCTACATTTATTAGTTACTAAAAATAATATGATTGTAATCAACTTATGTAATGGAAAAAAAAATAAAACCTCTGGAATAATAACTAAAAATAATGTGATTGTAACAAACTTATGTAATGGGAAAAAAATAAAACCTCTCGAATATAATGTGATTGTAAGTAACTTTTAATCGAAAAAAGAATAATACCTTTCTGCAATAGCTGTCAGCTGTTCGTTCTCCGGATTGTCGGCATATAAACGAAGAGATAAATACGAGTAAAATCCCCTGTGCAAATTGAAATTCCATCCATTCTTATCGTAATTGAAATTCCATCCATTCTTATCGTGGCAGGTTTTTCTGACTAACTGTGGACTGAATTTGCGGGCATCCTTCCGGGTAAAAATAAAGTCTCCTGGGGTTTTATTGGATCCAGGTTTATCCATTGGATCCAGGTTTATCCATTTTATGTAAATATCCATTTTATGTAAATATGGCGAGTGAATATGTTCAGACTTCGTTTTAAAGTTTATTTGATTTCGAAAATTATGGGATCTTGGTTATTAAATTTGAAGTCTTTGGCTCAGAGATTTTAGGGAAATATCGATATAACTTTATCATTATCCATAATAATCATCCACAAAAATGTAGTTACTCGTCAACAAATCGTTGCACAGGAATGTCGCCTGTACAATACCAATTCAAAGGCGTTAGAGGTACCTGTAAATGAGCGCAAACCCCATCTCTACTAACCATATGCATATACACGCCGTTTACATCTTGGCCAAATATCTTATCTTGTATTTCCCCTGCCCTTGTTCCAGAACCAGAACCTGATTAAATTATGGACTTAAATGTACTGGGAATTTAATACTGTACATCCTCCACGGCAGCCAAATGAGATCTCAGACCATCCATTATATCCAATCGAGCCTCTATCATCTTTCTCCAAACTAGTGTTGATTGTTTGAAGTGTAAGGATAAAAAATGTGTTTCAAGTGTAAGGAAAAAATAATCGATCAAAGAATGATGATCGGGATTTGACGAGCTAATAAGTAGAAATCTCACAACCACATATTAGAGTCCAAAAGTCGAACTGGTCAAAAAAATATGATGAGACATAGTTATATGGGCTATTGTACTTGGTAATTGCAGGTGCAATAGTTGTGGACTATTGCATTTAATACCAATAGATGCAGTTAGAAATTGTATATCTTATTTCTTTTTGAACAGTTGTGAACCAGATTTGGGTCACCTCAAGAGGATCTGTGCCAATCAACAAGATCTGAATCAGATCGGAGCTTGAATCTAGCAATCTGCAAAATCTTAAGTCAGACATATCGATAGAATCTATGACAATCAATAAAATTTGAATGAAATGAGAGCTTGAATTTTGTTAGATGCATGATCGGGATGAGATTGGAGCCTGACAATGGTGACTTATTGTCTTGTTGTTGGGCTCCATTTATTTCACTTGTTCGTATTGATGTTTAATGTTTTGTGTTATCTAAGAGTAGTTGCCACATGGATCCTTATCTTCTATCCTTACTAGATCTTACACTCTTAGGTCTCCTATGATCAAGGTTGCAGATCAAGTTTTCTTGAGGGTTTCTACTTTTTACCCTCCAATAGATCCTTGCTGATTCATAACCCTCAAGAGTGTTAAAGTTGAACAGGACATTGATACTAAATGAAGAAAGCTAAACATAACAAGAAGTAGCAAATAAAGATGCAAACACAAAACCATTTTTAGAATAAGAGAACAACAAGGGGAAACCCCCCCTTGGGGGATGTCTAAACATTCCACTTTTTTCCATTAGCAATCTCAAATAAATACTACATTGCATCTTCTACAAGGCAAACCCTAGCATCTGCCGCTACCAACTCACATATGCATGCAAGGTGACACCTCGTCCTTATATACATATTGACATCTCATCCTTGAACTTTGACCTATATTACAAATGTGTGATTACATAGGCATTTAATGCCAACATTCATTTCAGATCAAGTCTTGAGGGTTTCTACTTTTTACCCTCCACTAGATCCTTACTGATTCATAACCCTCAAGAGTGTTAAAACTGAACATGACATTGATACTAAATGAAGAGAGCTAAACATAACAAGGAGTAGTAAAATAAAGATGCAAACACAAAACCATTTTTAGAACAAGAGAATAACAAGGGAAATCCCCCCTTGGGGGATGTCTAGACATTCCACTTTTTTCATTAGCAATCTCAAATAAATACTACATTGCATCTTCTACAAGGCAAACCCTAGCATCTGTCATTGCCAACTCACATGTGCATGCAAGGTGACACCTCATCCTTACATACACATTGACACCTCATCCTTGGACTTTGACCCATATTACAAATGTGTGATTACATAGGCATTTAATGCCAACATTCCCCCCTTAATGACATATTTGTAATTTTGTAGTACAAACAAGTATTTTTTTGACACAACCCTTCATGGGCATAAGCTAAAACCAGTCCTTCCGAAGACAAGTAGCCTTAACCCGATTACTACTTGCCTTTAGGCCTATAACTTCCACCAGCTTTTGAGACATAGTCCCTAATGATTTAAAATTCTTTGCATCAATATGTTCATGAGAAAATCACCATAATTCATCATAGTAACCTATAAGTCAGTAAGAAGAGAGAAGAAAGCAATGAGGGTTAAAGAAACATGTTCTCTCATAAACATAAGAATAACATGAAACACTAGTCCAAAAACCTAAAAAGGAGAAGAGAAATTTGTAAGGACTGTCTTGACACATTAATGATTGTCCTTACCTTTACCTCCTAAATATGAAATAGATACGCATAAAGCCTTAATCATGAAATATAGTCCTTAACATCATTACAATATGAAATCTTAAGGGAAGAAAACTCTAGCCTAAACTATTAACCTTCATGACTATGTTTTCCAAAAAAAAAACTTCAACTTAATCCACAACTTGGTGTAATCATTCTACTCTTTTATATGGAAAAGTATGTCAGATTCAACTAATATAAAAAATAGACCTAGGGATTCCTCTTTATTATGTTCAATATCTTTTTCATCAAGGTCTTCTATTATTTCATCCTTAGAGATGCACTTGAGAGATTCTTATTTCTCAATAAATTGATCGTATGGGTTAGCCAAGTATTGAAAGTTCTCCCATTTAGGAGAGAAACATATATCAAAGAATTCATTTTGCTTGAAGTCTCCCTTGACACTATAACATAAGCTTAAACTAATATATATTTTTAAATTATGGTTGAAGAAGGGGTTTTGAAAGGCTCCTTGAACCTTTTACATTTGACCATAAATATTTTACATTAAAAGCTCAAATTTAAGACAAAAGACCCCAAAAGGTAAGCCATCCCTTCCAAAAAACTAACAAGAGCCAAAAGCATCATAAGTTCCCAAATAACCTTACTTCATACAAAACATTTACTATTATTTAGATTTGTAATATTAGTTGCTGACAGAATAAAAAAACAACTATAATGGGATTTCTTCTCTTCCTCCTCCTTGGTGGCTTGTTGATCCTCTATAGTTTTGGTCTTCTCCCTCGATATCGATGGGTTTCCATAGTCTAATCCCAAGCTTGTCAACCTAGTGTGGCCCCCTCTCTTGATGACATGCATGAAAATAATCTTTTGAAGCCCTTGGTGCAATAGGATGGAGGCTTTCCTACATTGGACATCCAATATGGACTTTTTTATCAAACGAAAAAGGAAAGTTAGGATGTTCAACATCTTCCCTCATCGTAGGTGGTTAAGGAATGCTACATGGAAACTTTGAACCATCGTAAATCAACCATCCAACATGAAAAATTTCATGATGGACACCACGATCCTATCCCAAGGTTTGGGAAGTGACTCCCTCAGAATCCCATTTTGAATCTTCTCCATTATCTCACATTTTCCTAAGAATTTTTATAATTCCCTTACAAGGGAATCCTTCTCATGATTAATGAACTCACCCTTGACTGATCTAGCAATCAAATCACCTGTCAAGTCTTCCCACCAAATACTTGCACCACTCAAACTCCTCTAGAAAGCTACAAGCTCGAGTGTGACCTTGTTGAGGTAATTGTTTCTCCATCAATGATGATTGAAATTTCTTGGGGGAAGTCATTAACCCAAATAATAAGGGCTTCCTCATGGGTACCAAGATTGACCATTGTATTTGTTGCCCTATTTTTTCCCTATAAACATGCCTCACATGTGAATTCTCCAGTCAATGAATGCATTGCCTTACTTCCTCCATGATATCTTCTATATTCTAGCTTGGTGATTGTGTACCTTTAAACATACTAACAATTTTTATGGCATCCCCTTCTATAATTATATTTTTGATGTTCAGTCTTTCAAGAATATTGACTCCCTAAAAGAAAGATCTTTCTTTAGAAAAATAGCTTGGTTGGCTCACCATATTTTTGGCATATGCTAACAAAATCTCTCTTTTTTCATTTCTTACTACCCCTCATACACCAAAATTACCAGGGTTACCTTTTTTCGCTCCTGGTGATGGGGGTTCCCATTTGGTTTGGGATTGGACTAGCTGGTTTGAACGCTCAAACGGATTCTTTATCCTTGATAGGCCCAAATTGGTTGCAATCCTAGTCTCGTCCCTACTTTCCCATTGATCTCTAAAAGTTAAAATATGAACATTTTCTACCAAAGCATTAGTAATTCTAGTTACAACTGACTTAGGGTCCCTCCTCAAATTCTTAAATGATCTATTGTTCCTTTCCCTCCATATCCCTTGGAGGAAGTGTGGTAAGTTGAGTTCCCATAAGGTTCGAAGCCTCTTACTCCTAATTGAAGGTCCCCAATAGAGACAAATTTGCAATATTATTAGGAGAGATCCAAGATACTTCAAAGCATCTTAAGATAAGATCAAACACATCCTGAGAAAAAGGACATTCTAGAAATAGATGATTGGTATCCTCCTAGTTTGCTTCACATAAGTAGCACCTATTGGGTATGGCCATACCTCTTTTATGTAGATTGTCAATGGTGAGAATATTATTCTGAATTGCAATCCAATAAAATAAATTAAATTTGGGGATAAGACTTTTAAACCAGATTTTTTTAATTGGAAACCACCCCAACCATCTTTCTCTAGCAGATAGTAAGATGATTTCACCATGAATAAACCACCTTTATCAGTCTTCCATATTAGAGAGTCATCAAAATTGATGTTCTTGATCAACTAGGTACTCAACATTCTATTTAGCTCCCTCAAGGCTTGCTCACCCTTTGATCTAGTCCATCTAGGTGGATAAGCTTCCATTTTTTCTTCCTTCCATTTCTTCTATAAAGTTTGCCACCTTGTTACCAAAAGTCTATGTAGTTAGAGGTTCTAAGCATGCCAGATTTAGATTCTCAATCGAGGATGTATTCAAGATCCATTAATCCCTCCATAACTCAACTCTCTTCACATCTCCTAGTCTCTACCTTAAACCTTTTCAAATCAAGGATTTGGATTTATGAAGATTGTTCTTGAAAAAATATCCTTTAGGTGGTTCTTGCTCCTAAAGGAAATTTCTTCCCTGACTGAGATATTTAGCTTTGAGAATTAAAATCCACCTAGTATTGTCTTTCCTTAGTAGTTTTAATCCTTGTTTAGCCACGAGAGCCTGATTCATTTGTTTCATCTTCCTGAACCCAAGACCACCAACTTCCTTTTTGGAAGACTTGGTCCCAGACTACCAGGAAAAGTCTCTTCTTATCCTCCACCCCTAACCAAAGGAATTTTTTTTGGATTTGTTCAATATTTTGACTAATATTTGCTGGCATCTTGAACAAAGACACAAAATACATAGGAATACTTTAGATATTTGATTTTACTATCTAGGATTTACCTCCCTAACTTAGGAGTGTTCCCTTCTAGCCAACCATTTTTTTTCTAATTCTTTCAACCACCAAGTTCCAAAGACATTCCCTCATTCTACCTTTGAAAAGGGGTATACCTAGATAAGTAGAGGAAAATTCTTTGATCTCACAACCAAAAACTCTTACGATTATCCCTTGCCTTCTAGGAGGATTATTAAGGGAAAAAACTTTGCTTTTTAAAAATTTGACTTTTTGTCCTACACCTCTCTCATAAGTACTCAGGATATTTTTTATCTCCTTAGCTTGCAAGATGGAAGAGCTTATCACGAAAATGGTATCATCAATGGATTTTTGGTGAGAAATAGGATTGATGGAGGTAGTTGGTCTCTTCCATTAATTGTCCCCAAAGAAGTAGTTACTCCAATTGTTCTCCCCAAAGCTTCTGTCAGGATTGTAAATACGTATGGAGACAAGGGGTCACCTTGTCTCAGGCCTCATAGACTTCTAAAGTACCTAATTACTAGTCCATTAACAATAACCAAAAACATCATTGTGGAAATATATTCCCTATTAAGCTTAATCTAATCCTGGTGGAAGCTAACTTTGGTCATGAATTTAAGAAAAAAATCCTATGATACCTTGTCATAAACTTTATTCATATCTAATTTCATAAATAATTCTGCCTTCCCACTCTTATCCATCAAGTGTATAACTTCAATAATGGTAATGATCCCATCTAGGATCTAACTGCCCATCACAAAACCACCCTGATTGGGATCAATAATAAAGGGGAGCACTACCTTGATTTTGTTTGCCATCACCTTTGTTAGAATTTTGAATAGTGTGTTACACAAACTAATTGGCCTAAAATCCTTAAAGTCCTTTGCTCCTACCACTTTAGGAATGATAACCAAGAATGTGGAGTTAGCATCCCTCAAAATATGAAAGGATTATTAGACTTCATAAATGGCTGAAAATACATATGCTCCAACAATATGCCAAAATTTATGATATAAAAGGGTCGAGATACCATCTGGACCAAGGGCTTATCTCCAACCATGGAAAATATAACATTCTTTACCTCCTCCTCCTTGAATGGGCTAATTAAGTATGACTTCATTTGCTCAGTCAAAAGAGTTGGAATGTTATGGAGAAGCTTATTCATGGTTTGTTCTTCCACTATTTCTCCAGATACAATATATTTTCAAAAAAGTTTATAGCTACTGTTCAAATTTCCATTATATCATCTGTTAAATATCCTTCCTCACTAGAGACTTCTCTAATCATGTTAAAGCTTATGCGTCTCAAGGTTGTTGCATGAAAGAATTTAGAATTTCAGTCTCCATCCTTGAGCCATAAAGCTCTTGATTTTTACCACAAAAAATATTCCTCGCAGGCCAAGGTGTTGTGGTAGTCAGCTAGGATATATTTATCCTTTTCTCTAATTTTTGATGTCAGGAGACCATCATTCATTATTGTCTCAATGTTTGAAAGTTGTTTCAGATATGATTTCCTTTGAAATTGATGCCCAAACACATTTTAGTTCCAATAGTTTAAGTTAATTTTGATGAATTATCAAACACCTTGTAAACTTCTTTCACCACTTTGTTATTTGAGGTTCAAGGTTATTGTGTTTAAGCCACATTGCTTTGAATTGGAAGGGGATTCTGAACTATCTTCTAGTGATTTGTGATTCCAAAACCAAAGGATTGTGACTAGAGCCAGCTTTAGGAAGAGCACTCAGAATGAAGTCTCCAAAAGATGGTAGTCCCTCTTTTGATATCAGTTTTTGATCTGATTTGAATTAATTGGTTCCCTAAACATTTGTTACTCCAAGTTAATTTGAATCCTCTTAGATCTATGTCCATTAGCTCATTGTTATTAACAAATTGTTCAAAATATCCCATCCCATCTATTATGTTAGGATTACCACCTTTCTTGTCTAAAGGGTAGAGAAGGGAATTAAAATCACTAGCCAAAATCTAGGCCTCTCCTTGAAAGACCCTTCTCATAAAATTGAGATCATTCCATAACATTCTTCTACCTGTGATGGTATTCGAGGCATAAATGTTTGTTAATACCCATCTAATCTTGGTGTCCTTATAGTAGAAAAGTATATTGGTTAATCTCTTTGAGGAGGAGATCACTCGTCCTTCTACCTTGTTATGATCCCAAAGACATAACAATCCTCTTGAATCCCCATTTGCATAGCTAGCAATAAAACTTGACTCCTTCCAAATTGCCCTTTCGATTCTTTCAATACTCAATTCCTCAACAATACGTGGATTCAATTATTTTCTCATTGATGATACCAAATGGTGCATTGACGAGGTATTGATACCCATTATGTTCTAAGAGATTATCTTCATTTTTTAGATTTGGAAGTTTATTTCTTTCCACCCATTGTTATATTCAACTAGGTTCCATTGGCCACCTCCTTAGCAATTTCTCTTAGTCTAATTATTTATTATGAAGGATGGACTTTCTTATGATCATATCCAACGTCTGCTCCTTTTTTACTATTTTTGGTAATTCGATTAGGACTATTCTACTCCTTTCTAATATCCCTTCCTTTTGGGGAATTGTTGTGCTCCTCATTTGCTTCTTCTCAGGTAATTCCAATTTCTATCCTAGTAGGATCTGTAATCACTTATGGTTGCAAATGGATTTCCTAACAATTTAGATTCTCTTCTTGGGTTTCTACCTCTACAACATCCCCATGGTTTTGGAGGTATTCAAACATATTTTGAACCGTTAGATCATTTAAAACTAGAGGGGGACTCACAAGAGGAGAACTTACCTTGGATATTTCCTCCAAGAGTTATCCTTCTTCTAGGGAATTTAGCTTTCGACCAAACATCATTGTTTCCTTCTCGATGTTGTCTGCCTTAGATATAGGATCTGAATCTTGTTTTTCCTTGGCCTTTGTGGTTTTATTTGGTTGCAAATATCGATCCTATGGTTGGTTCCTCCTTGGATAGTCTTTTCTTAGATGCCCTAACTTTTGACACATGCTACATTTCATAGGGAGGTTTTCATACTCAATAGGTTGGTTTTGGGTTCTAAACATTGACACCAACTCTACGGAGTTAGTCAGGAGTATTTGCATATTCATATTCACACAAAAATGAGCATATAGGAGTCCAGACCTTACCACTTTCATTGGGTTAATTGTGATTAAATTAACCATCTATCGTGCAATTCCTACAAAGATATCCTCGTGCCACATATGAAGAAGGAGCCCAGGTAGTCTTACCCATACTAGGGCTTCCTGAAGGCTTTCAGTTTGGGGGACAAAATATGGTGTCCAACTCTTTAGAAAGAGCCCTCTTCACCCAAAAAATCAAGGGTATCATTGAAGAATTTTGTCCATAGTTTTTTTCAATGAGTTTACATAGGTTTTTATGATGGGTCCTGGCCCCCTCCTACTGAGTGGGGTTTGAACCTTGGACCTCTCATAGAGAGTCCAAAGCCTTACCACTACAGTAAGCTTGTAACTCCTTTCAATGATTTTACACAGGTTTTTATGAGGGGTCCTAATACCCTCATACTGAGTGGGGTTTGAATCTTGGACCTCTTAAAGAGATGCCAAAGCCCTTACCACTGCAATAAGCTTACAACTTTACATATTTTTCATGGTTGAACTTAATCATGAAAAAAATTATGGGTAAAGTCGTTATTTCCATATGGCTCAACGTTCTCCACATTTCATGAGCCCACTTGCAAATAACATCAAGCTTTAGTCTTGCTCTTATAAATTTGCCTGCTAAACACAACTCACCTTGAGAAGCCACTATTTTTGCTAGTTCATCAGGGATAACCAGACAATTGCTTGCTGGTGAAATTTGTAAAATGTGCTTGGGCACCCTTTGTTTTCCTTTTGCTACATGGAGCCAAGGTCATTCTCTCAGATCAAATGCCTAGTTTTGTGTGTCTACAGATTGCTCCTTTCCTATGCAAACTCCATTCAAATTTTCCCCTATAGAATTTCCCACCTATTTACCTACAGATTTGAACCTCATGTCGTCGCTTCTCCATTTATCCATGATCTAAAGAAGTTTGGCTCAAATAATTTGTAAGCTTAAACTAATATAACCAATATAAAGAATTCAAATTTATGTAATCTAAAAAACATTTAAAATACTTTCATATATATAATTTATAACCTTAGACATGCACTTGACCTTAGGATGGAAGAAGTAAATCATCTAATTACAATAAAGAGTTTTCAAGGTGAATGAATGAGAATTTAGGGTTTTTTTGAAGAAGTGAGCGACTATGCGAGGGTTTCATCTATGTTGAGTGCAAGCAGCTCCAGAGGTTGTTTTTCGGGGCCTTTGGGCCCTAGCGGCCAACATTTTTGTGGTTTTTGCTCAAGATTTTAGCGGGATATGTTGTAGGGGACCCAAGATGGGTTAGAAATATATCTTTCAATAGATCTTCATGCTGCGAACTTGATTGACAATGGCTTCCAATTTGTTGCACAAAACAAAAGTGAAAATCATACCTTTCCTCGACGTCCAAGGCATGGATTAAAGAGATCTCAAAACAAGTTTCAAGCAGCTGATCAAAAAATGGTTCAGATCTCAAGCGAATCTGGTGCTAAGGAGCACCCCCAAAACAAATCCACTATGGAAACCCCTTTCAAGGGCAAGGATTTCCAAGACTCGGCCCCAAAAATAAATTTTAGGGATGCCCTCCATGGTGGACAACCTCAGCCTAATGCTAACATTAATCTTAGGGCTTCTCATAAACCTCTAAGAATGCCTAAGATTGATCCTAGGAAAACTGAGTCGGGATGTCTTAGGGCAGTTGATGGAACTCCAATTGTTAAGCTAGATATGGGCGACATTCAGACTAGCATAGAAGATCTGGAAAAAAGAGGACTAATTTGTCATTTCTTGGGTTTTCGTCCGAGCCTATCTGCTTTCAAAGTTTGGGCTGCAAAAAATTGGAAAACAAAAGGTGAGTTACAAATCTCTATTTATCCAAATGGTTATTTTCTTGTTTTATTTGCTAATAATGAAGATAGAGAGAAAACATTTCAAGGGGGTCCTTGGTTCTTTGGAAGGGTAGGGCTTTTCATGAAGCCTTGGCATACTAAATTTAAAGTCAAAGAAGAGATGCCTTCTATAGGTCCCATGTGGGTTAGACTCTTTGGCCTCCCAATTGAATTCTAGAATTCGATTATTTTTCTTCAATTGGAAACTCTTTGGGAACTTTTATGATGATTGTTGATTGTACTCAAAAATTTGAACATATTATTTATGCTCAGATTTGTGTTTTAATGGATTTTGACAAACCCCTACCTGAAAATATCTCATTACAATTTGGGGAGGACACTTGGGAGCAAGTGGTGGACTATGAGAACATTCCTTTTCATTGTAGAATTTGCCATGAATATGGTCATTTGGCTAGTGTCTGCCCAAATAAAATTCTAGATCAAAAGAAAGAGGATACAAACTTAGCAGGTTTCCAAATGCCTAAGAAGAAGAACACTAAAAAAACTAGTTATGAAGGATCAATCGAAGTTATCAGCTAATATGTTTGAAATTCTTTCCACAAATGATGTCCTAGGTGAGGAAGAGGAAATAATGGAAACAAAAATCTTAGAAATACAATTTAAAGATGCAGGGAAGAACTCAGAGACAAACCAACAAATCAAAGGTTTTCAATAGAAAAAAGGAGAAAATATACACAAGAAAAACAATCTTTTAAATGTTGAGACTTCAAATAATACAGGTCCCAAGATAGACTCTATTGAACCTTCTAATAACACTTTGGCTTTGTACATGCATTCTTCAAGGTTAGAAGCCATCCTAGATTCAATTGGGGTAAGTCAAGAAATAGGGAAAAAACTAAAGATGGATTCTAACCAAAAGGTAGGTCACAAGACCAATCAACATCATATGGTAAAAGAAGGTGAAAATCTTGTAGAGGAAGGTAATATTAATGCCCTTACCAACTTTTTTAGCCCTAGTATTAATGAAGATCATCACTTGGAATATTAGAGGACTCAAAGGGAGTCTTTCAAAACAAAATGAAATTAGAAGAATGATTCAGACAAACCATCCACATCTTGTTTTCCTTCAAGAAACGAAGATGTCAATAGAGGAAATGGAATCAATTGCTAGTAAAATTTGGCCAGCTAGAAAAGTTGCTTCCCTCAGTTCCTAAGGGACTTCTGGTGGCATTGCTTGCCTTTGGGACCCAAAAGAGGTAGTTATTCACCATATGGTTGGTAGTTGGGGTCTTTTGGCTATAGCTATTCAAAGTAGACATTCTAACCAAATTATGCTTTGCATAATTATTTATGCTTCGACTACTTTGGAGGAAAAGAGAAGATAATGGAAGGATATAACTTATATTATCTCTCATTTTCTTGAAGCTTGGATCTTGATCGGAGGAGATTTCAATACCATCCTCTCTCTAGATGAGAAAATGGGGGGAAATAGAAATTTGGATAGG
This sequence comes from Wollemia nobilis, assembly GCA_028583015.1. Lineage (NCBI taxonomy): Eukaryota > Viridiplantae > Streptophyta > Pinopsida > Araucariales > Araucariaceae > Wollemia > Wollemia nobilis. The sequence continues at coordinate 7,946,737 of JAQPPZ010000456.1, forward strand.
AGCACTGACCTCATGAGTGAATATATTGCAAACCTTCATCTTGTGGACATCCAACCAGATAATGGCCTTATGACTTGGTCTAATAGAAGGTAAGGCTTAGCTTGTATCATGGAGAGATTGGATAGGTTCTTGTTCTCTGACAATTTCTTAATCCATGGTCACATTCCTAAGGTGAAGACTCTTAACAATGTTGGTTCGGATCACTAGCTAGTCATGGTGGAAATGTGGAAAACCAATGTGAGTTTCTCACCTTTTTAATTTTAGTTAATGTGGCTTAGAGATAGTTCCTTCAGACCTTGAGTGCAACAATGGTGGAAGGAAGGTAAACCAAGGTATGGGACTAAGATGTTCTATTTTTCCAAAAGGTTGCAATACATTAAATCCAAAATCAAGATTTGGAACTGGAAGGAGTTTGGGGATGTCCGACAAAAAAACATGAAGTGATTGCTCAACTTGAAAATTTGAATAAGAAAATCCATTTAGATGGCCTCATAGAGAGTAGAAGTACAGATGAAATTAGACTCACAACTCAGTTAGAGGAATGGGAAAAAAGAGAACTCTTATGGAAGCAAAAATCTAGGATCCAATGGCTCAAAGAAGGAGATCGAAACACATATTTCTTCCACAAATCTCTTCTAGCTCGAAGATCTCACAACTTTATTTCTTCCCTAAAATCAGATTCTGGAGATGTTGTCTACACTTGGGATGGCATGAACTCTATTGTTGTCAATTACTTTTCCAATCTATTTGTTGCTACTCCTCTTGACTCGGCTTCTCAATAGAATGTTCTTCAAGTGATCCCTACTCTTATCACTTATGAGGAGAACTCTATTTTGACTGCTCTAGTTACTATCAATGAGCTTCAACAGGTGGTTTTTAAAATGCAAAAGGGAAAACCCTAGGTCCTGATGGTTTTCCCATTGAGTTCTACCAAGAGTTTTGGGATATCCTTCATGTTGATTTATTAGAGGTGGTGGAAGAAGCCAGGAAAGCCAAAGAAATTTTGAAGGTTATCAATAAAACTTATATAGCTCTAGTCCCAAAAGCTCAAGAGGTAGAACATATCTCAACTTTTAGACCTATAGCTTTATGTAATGTTCTTCTCAAAATCATTACTAAGATCATGGTAGAAAGGTTGAAGCCTCTTTTGCATAAGATTATTTCCCCTGAACAAGGGGGTTATGTGGAAGGGCATCAAATAGTGGATGAGATAGTTCTTGCTTAGGAAGCCATCCATTCCATGGAAATGCAAAAATCTCCTTCTATGTTCATTCATTTAGACTTATCCAAAGCTTATGACAGAGTGGATTGGCACTTCCTTGTCAAAGTTTTGAGGCAATTTGGCTTCTCTCAGGATTGGATGGACTAGATTATGGGATGTATCTCTTCAATTTCCTACTTAGTTCTTATCAATGGTAGGCCTTCACAATTATTCCCAACTTCTAGAGGTATTAGGCAAGGTGACCCCTCTCCCCTTATTTATTCATCATTCTTGTTGAATGCTTGGGTAGGACTATAACCAAAAATAGAGAAAATAGAACCCTTGAGGGAGTTACCATTGCTCATGGAGCTAGGCCTATCTCTCATATTCAATTTGTTGATGACTCTACTCTGTTAGGTAAAGCTATAGTTAAGGAAGCTTCTAAAATTAAGCAAATCATTAGTTGTTTTTCTAAGGCTATCAGGCAATTGATCAATGAAGATAAATCTAAAGTCATTTTCTTTCACTGCTCTCCCAGACAGGAATCCATGGTCTTAGATAAATTAAGATATAAGAAGACCTCCCTTCGATCACTTATTTAGGCATTCCTATCAATATTCAAAGACAAAAAAAGACTAGAATTGGTTGTTGGATAGAGTTAAGAAGAAAATTGGAAAGTGGACCAATAGGTGGCTTTCTTTTGGGGGTAGAATTACCTTGGTAAAATTAGTCCTTCAAGCTATACCTATTTATGTTTCTATTGTGTTGAATATCCCAAAGGTTGTTCTTCAAGAATTGGATCAAATCAATCATCGGTTCCTCTGGAGTGGTACTAAGGAGAAAAGAAAATGGGCCTTGGTGAAATGGGATACTTTATGCCTTCCCAAGAATGAAGGGGGGTTAGGATTTTGGTCTGCTATTAATAACAATAAGGCTTTAGCTGCTAAATTGTATTGGAGGATTTTGCATAACCCCAATGCTCTTTGGGCCAAAAATCTTCATGCTAAATATGTTGAGAACAAAAGTCCTGAAGACCTTGTTCGCTATCAATTGCCTACCAAAGGTTCTCCCATTTTAGCGGTTCTTAAGACTGGTGAGGATTTGATAAAGCAAAAGTTATTTTGGATCATTCATAATGGTCAATAGGTAAATTTTTGGATAGATTCTTGGGATGGTCACCAACCTTTGATAACTCAATTTCTTGATTGGAGGCCTTGGATGGAGGAGCTTCACCGAGCTAACTGGATAAAGGTAGCTAATTACTATCGGTACCATACTAGTAATTCAGAGGTTGGTAGATATTGGATCCCTATTGAGGACTGGCCTATTCAAATTCTAGAAAGGCAAAGAAAAGATATCCAAAGCATCCTTCATATGAGATCTCTCTCTTGGTCCCATGATAAAGATTGTTTTGGATGGAACAACACTACTAAGGGTGAGTATTCAGTTGCTCAAGGTTATTTGGCCTTATGCCATAATAATCCCAACCAATCATATGATATATTTACTCAGTTGTGGGCTCAAAAGCTCTGGCCTAAGGTGAGGTTCTTTACTTGGCTTTTATTGCATCGTAGGGTGCTAACTGGTGAGCAACTTATGAAACATGGTTTTCATGGCCCGTTTAGATGCGAAATGTGTGGAGAGAATGTGGAAACTCTCAGCCATATTTTTATTGAGTGTACCTTAGCCTCTGAGCTATGGAGGAGAATGGCCATCTTACTTGGCTTACAATGGTCCAATTTTTTTACTTTTGAACAACTTTGGAGGGATTGGCCTAAATAGGAGGGTGTTGATCATTTTATTAGGTAGTTAGTTTGGATGGGTTCTACCATTCTACCTTGGAATATCTAGAAGGAAAGGAACAACCAAATTTTCAATCAAGAAAGGAAGGATATTCACTATATCTAGAAAAATACCATTGCCAACTTAGTTGAATCAGTCCAACAACTCCTTAATCACCCCCAAAACTCCCACCAAAGATGGGATCAAGTGATGCAAATATTGAAGATTAACTCTTCTAAGGGAAACCAACTTAAAGGGAATGTGAGTAATCAAAATATGGATAGAACAAGGAATTGGTAACCTCCTCCTAAGGATTTTGGAAAAGTCAATACCGATGGAGCCTCTAGGGGGAACCCTGGAAAAGCTAGTGTAGGAGGAATTGGTAGACTTTCAGATGGTTCCCTAGTTTTCACTTTTGCTGAGAATTTGGGTATCCTTTCCAATAACCTTGTTGAGGGGTATGGTATCCTTAGAGGCCTTCAAGAGGTTGCTAAGGTTGGATGGAAAAAGGTGTTGGTTGAATTTGACTCTCAAGTCATGATTAATCTATTGAAGACTCCTAAGAATCATAAGGTTGATTGGAGAATAAAAATAATTGTTGAGAAGATTCAATTAATCCAGATGGGCTTTTTGAAAGTTGAATACAATCATGTGGTCAGAGAATAGAATAGGAGTGTTGATGCTTTAGCTAATTGGGCATTGGACAAAGGTGATCTTACTTACTATGACCACCCTCCTAGATGGTGGGCTTCACAAATAAGGGAAGCTCTTCTTTCTATCCTTTCTTTGGATGGCTCTAGTACTAGAGGTACCTAGTTCCTTTTTGCTTTGTTTTTGCTTCTCTTTGGTTCGGTCAAGGTATTTTAGTTCCCTAGCTCAGACAGATCTTTCTTATGTTTCCTCTGTTGAATCTTGCCTAAAAAGTCTTTTGGCCTAGAAAGGTCGAAGTTGTTATTTATTTTTCCTTCTTTTTAGTTTTTTGATGTGTGTTGTTTTTGTGTTTGTTTGTTGTTTTTGTATTTTTTTTGTTTGTTTGTTGTGTTTTTATGTTTGTTTGTTTGTTGTTTTTGTATTTATTTTGTTTGTTTGTTGTGTTTTTGTGTTTGTTTGTTTTTGTTTTTGTTGTTTTAGGCATGCTCTTTGAGTGTGCCGAAAGGGGCAGGCCAGGTGCGAGCCCTAGGTGATTTTGGTGGAATAGATACCCCTACCTCCTTGGGACTTACCCGAAAGTGGCATCCCAATTGGGGTGTTTTCCACAAAAAAATTATAATTTTTAAATTTTTAAATTTATTAACATTTAAAAAAACTTCAAAATCTTTTTTTATATAATCTATAACCATATGTAAACTAAATTAAAAAATAAAAATAAAAAACAATTGAAAAGTGAAAGAGAATAAATTATAAATTAAACACAAAAACAAAACCAAACCAGCCTTCCTTTGTTGGGTCCCTTTCCCTTCCCTTTTGAAATGACTTACCAACATCTTAGAAACCCGTCGGCTAGCCGCTGTCACCCCTCCCGGCCTTCTATGACAAGCGGTTCCAGGGCTGGCGGCCACGAACGGCACCTTTTCGGTAAATCTTTATTTTAATAAGAAATTGAGATTTAAACCATAATGTTAAATGTTTAAGCTAGTAAAAATTATAATTTATTTAAGTAATTGTAAGAAAAAAAATATAAGCATTTATAAACAAGATATTTAAATTTAAATCTCGGGATCAACAATGATGCGAGCTAGCCGTAGTCCCTTCACAACGGATTAACAAGAGCGGTACGAAATTATTACGGAACAACGAAAAAAAAGAAAGAAGAATATTTTTTCCTAGGAGCTTTCCGCAATATAAACGAAGAGATAAATACGAGTAAAATCCCGTGTGCAAATTGAAATTCCATCCATTCTTATCGTGGCAGGTTTTTCTGACTAACTGTGGACTGAATTGGCGGGCATCCTTCCGGGTAAAAATAAAGTCTCCTGGGGTTTTATTGGATCCAGGTTTATCCATTTTATGTAAATACCCATTTTATGTAAATATGGCGAGTGAATATGTTCAGACTTTGTTTTAAAGTTTATTTGATTTCGAAAATTATGGGATCTTGGTTATTAAATTTGAAGTCTTTGGCTCAGAGGTTTTAGGGGAAATATCGATATAACTTTATCATTATCCATAATAATCATCCACAAAAATGTAGTTACTCGTCAACAAATCGTTGCGCAGGAATTCCGCCTGTACAATACCAATTCAAAGGCGTTAGAGGTACCTGTAAATGAGCGCAAACCCCATCTCTACTAACCATATGCATATACACGCCGTTTACATCTTGGCCAAATATCTTATCTTGTATTTCCCCTGCCCTTGTTCCAGAACCAGAACCTGATTAAATTATAGACTTAAATGTACTGGGAATTTAATACTGTATATCTTCCACGGCAGCCAAATGAGATCTTAGACCATCCATTATATCCAATCGAGCCTCTATCATCTTTCTCCAAACTAGTGTTGATTGTTTGAAGTGTAAGGATAAAAAATGTGTTTCAAGTGTAAGGAAAAAATAATCGATCAAAGAATGATGGTCGGGATTTGACGAGCTAATAAGTAGAAAATAAGAGTCTTAGGGATTCATTGGCATGAGAAAAACTTGTTGCTTAAGGTAGAAGCTTGCTGAAGGACTTGTGTCAAAAGGTATATGAGGCAAATGGACGATACTTTATTGAAGGGCCACGTTCAAGCCTTTCCGGGCTTCGAGGTTCAGTGTGTGTAAGTAGTGGGATGCCTGTGCCTAACCATCAACTGTGGTCATCTTTATACCATAGTATAAGCTCAAGAGGACTGCAGCACGTCTTGCAGTATAAGCTGAGAGAATGAGAGGCAAGTGAGTGCGACCTCAAGGGGAAGACTCTACAGATTAAGCAGGGAGATGTCAATTGAAGTAAAAATTGATTTAAGACGTGTGCGGTCAGTAATCGTCAGATCTCCTACGAGTACCAAGGTGTTTGACCAGGCAAATCTTGGGCTATGCCAAAAATGCCCTCAATGTTGGTAGAATTGGAGCTGTAAAGAGGTTGCACATATGAGTAGCATGGATCAAAGATATTCACCAGAAAAGATAGGTGACATGCTGGTGAAGATTGTTGAAGGCATTTTAATGGTGCGAAGTTATAGAAGTGTCTAGATTTTTTATCATGTATAAAGTCTCGCACAAGGTAAATTGTAAGTAGAGATAGCACTAAACAGTTTGTCAAGTATTTCTTAAATCGAACTGCACTCTGAGCCCAATGGAAGGTAAAACTTAACAGCGAGGCGCACATGAATGGAATTGCACAAATTCAAGAAATTTCATCATTTTTTTTTTCAATTGTGCTTCGCTAATGGTATCCGTTTTTGGAAGCAAGAGTGAAATCTCACAACCACATATTAGAGTCCAAGAGTCGAACTGGTCAAAAAAATTATGATGAGACATAGTCATATGGGCTATTGTACTTGGTAATTGCAGGTGCAATAGTTGTGGACTATTGCATTTAATACCAATAGATGCAGTTAGAAATTGTATATCTTATGTCTTTTGGAACAATTGTGAACCAGATTTGGGACACCTCAAGAGGATCTGTGCCAATCAACAAGATCTGAATCAGATCGGAGCTTGAATCTAGCAATCTGCAAAATCTTAAGTCAGACATATCGATAGAATCTATAACAATCAATAAAATTTGAATGAAATGAGAGCTTGAATTTTGTTATATGCATGATCGGGATGAGATTGGAGCCTGACAATGGTGACTTATTGTCTTGTTGTTGGGCTCCATTTATTTCACTTGTTCATATTGATGTCTAATGTTTTGTGTTATCTAAGAGTAGTTGCCGCATGGATCCTTATCTTCTATCCTTACTAGATCTTACACTCTTAGGTCTCCTATGATCAAGGTTGCAGATCAAGTTTTCTTGAGGATTTCTACTTTTTACCCTCCACTAGATCCCTGCTGATTCATAACCCTCAAGAGTGTTAAAGCTGAACAGGACATTGATACTAAATGAAGAGAGCTAAACATAACAAGGAGTAGCAAATAAAGACGCAAACACAAAACCATTTTTAGAATAAGAGAACAACAAGGGGAAACCCCCCCTTGGGGGATGTCTAAACATTCCACTTTTTTCCATTAGCAAAAATAAATACTACATTGCATCTTCTACAAGGCAAACCCTAGCATCTGCCGCTGCCAACTCACATGTGCATGCAAGGTGACACCTCATATTTATATATATATATTGACATCTCATCCTTGAACTTTGACCCAAATTACAAATGTGGGATTACATAGGCATTTAATGCCAACATTCATTGTAGATCAAGTCTTGAGGGTTTCTACTTTTTACCCTCCACTAGATCCTTACTGATTCATAACCCTCAAGAGTGTTAAAACTGAACATGACATTGATACTAAATGAAGAGAGCTAAACATAACAAGGAGTAGTAAAATAAAGATGCAAACATAAAACCATTTTTAGAACAAGAGAATAACAAGGGAAAACCCCCCCTTGGGGGATGTCTAGACATTCCACTTTTTTCCATTAGCAATCTCAAATAAATACTACATTGCATCTTCTACAAGGCAAACCCTAGCATCTGCCACTGCCAACTCACATGTGCATGCAAGGTGACACCTTATCCTTACATACACATTGACACCTCATCCTTGGACTTTGACCCATATTACAAATGTGTGATTACATAGGCATTTAATGCCAACATTCCCCCCTTAATGACATATTTGTAATTCTGCAATACAAACAAGTATTTTTGATAGTTGACACAACCCTTCATGGGCATAAGCTAAAACCAGTCCTTTTGAAGACAAGTAGCCTTAACCCGATTACTACTAGCCTCTAGGCCTATAACTTCCACCAGCTATATCCAGTTGTTCCAAGACCTAGCCACCCTGTAAGCTACCTCCAACCTTTTAAACACATTAGCTTCACTTGCTACCCTCAGCCATATATCGGCAAGGTAACAAAAAAATTATAAAAAACTACTTTTAAAATATTACAAATATTATTGGAGCTAACTCTGAGAACATTACACTAGGCAACCACCACTAGCATCCACACCAGTCTCTTTTGGGCATAACTACACCAGTTATAGTAGCATTAACAACCCTACAAGCTACACCAGCTATAGTAGCCAATAATCCAACCACACCAATTACAATAGCTTCTTCAAGTACAAGCTACACTAGTTACAGTAGTTAATACTTGCCCAAAACTTGTGGTACAACCAATAAACCATCTTAGATATTTTTCAGCAACTTTGTAAAACACACTCAGATCTGCAACAAGTTGTAAACCCTTGCATTTGTTCATCATATCTAACACTATCGGAGCTCACCAAATCTATCATTGCCGAAGCTCACTAGATCATAGTTGTCGAAACTCACCAAGTCTACCGCTATCGAAGCTCACCAAGTCTGCCGCTGCCGAAGCTCACTAGGTCTGCCGTTGCTGAAGCTCACTAGATTTGCCGTTGCTGAAGCTCACTAGATTTGCCACTACTAAAGCTCACCAAATCTGCCGCTGTCGAAGCTCACTAGGTCTGCCGCTGCTGAAGCTCACTAGGTCTATCGTTGTCGAAGCTCATCAGGTCTATCGTTGTCGAAGCTCACCAAATATGACCTTGCCAAAGCTCACTAGATCTGTCGCTTCCGAAGCTCACCAGATCTACCGCTATCGAAGCTCACTAGATTTGTTGTTGTCGAAGCTCACTAGATTTGTTGTTGTCGAAGCTCACCAAGATTTGAATATCAAACCCTAGCATGAACAATCCTTAATCCTGCATGTAATCACGAAAGAAAGAACCATAGGATCTCTTCATACAATGCCATAAACTGCCCAGGTTCAAGACCATAGGCTTTGATACCAAATGTTAAAACTGAACATGACATTGATACTAAATGAAGAGAGCTAAACATAACAAGGAGCAGCAAAATAAAGATGCAAACACAAAATCATTTTTAGAACAAGAGAATAACAAGGGAAAACCCCCCCTTGGGGGATGTCTAGACATTCCACTTTTTTCCATTAGCAATCTCAAATAAATACTACATTACATCTTCTACAAGGCAAACCCTAGCATCTGCCGCTACCAACTCACATGTGCATGCAAGGTGACACCTCATCCTTACATATACATTGACACCTCATCCTTGGACTTTGACCCATATTACAAATGTGTGATTACATAGGCATTTAATGCCAACAAAGAGGATCATGGCTTGTTTTGCTGCCTCCCTTGTTAGAGCTTCCTTGGATTTCTTCCACTTGTCCCAAAACAACATGTGTAGTGACTTTCAACTAGCACCATGGGGACGAGGGGGTTTCAGCCCTCTCGCATCTTTGAGGGCAGTGCCTGGAAAATAGAAAAAGTGCAATAAATTGTGATTGCCAGGATCTTCTCTGATCCATATTCCACAGATCATCTCATTTAGGCTTTGATGCAATTCAAATGTTGCTGGTAATCCAGATTCTATTTATCCATCCTAGATACAATATCTTAATGAACCTGTTGTTTTTTCCCCTTTTTAATAAGCTATGTGTGGCTTCTATTGGGGGCCACTCCCATCAAAATAACAAAACATTACATTGCTGTCAGGTCAATTAAACCATATCCAGCTTGCCTTTTTATCAAAGATATTCTTCATCTTCCTTTCTATCAAAGATATTCTTCATCTTCCTCAAACTGCTATGTTTCCGCAATCAACTCCTTGACATCATTTTCATTAAGAGATAAAATCTCACTTGGCCAGTTGCCTTCTAAAATTTGAATTTTGCCAAGATGAAGATCAACACCATGATTGGCTAAATTATCTGCTACCTGGTTTCCTTCTCTATAGATATGCTGACATTTCCAAGATACTGCCTCCAACAATAGTTGATGAACATCAAAAATAATGTTATTTTTGATCCAATCCCCACATCCATTTTTGTTGATAGCATTAATAATAATTTGTGAATTCCCCTCAATTGAAATATATTTCCATCCTTTTCCAATGGCAATTTTGATCCCTGTAAGAAATGCCCTAGCCTCTGCATAGTTGTTAGTTGAAGTTCCATATGATTCTGAGTGAGGAGAATTTTGCCTTCATTATTTCGAAAAACACCACCTCCACCAGCTTTTCAGATTTCCTTTGGAAGCACCATCAAAATTAATTTTGATAAACCCAACTTTTAGACATTTCCATTTTACCATAGATCGAAGCAGATCCTTTGTGTTAACTCCATTGTCATAGATGACCCTTCCATGTATATTCAAATCTTGTAACCAAGAGGCTAGCACCTCTTTTTCTACACTTGAGACTTCCCATGATGAGCACCATGTCTATAAACATTCTACAAGAGAGGCAATAATATGATTCCAAACTTGGGCATGATTTTGAGATTTATTTTTAAAAATTCTATTATTCCTTTCAAGCCATAAATTCCAACAAATAATAGCAGGACCAATCCTCCATAGAATGCATAATGCTTTAGCTTTGAAACAATTAATCCAACATTTCATCAACTCTTTCAATGTTGATGGAGCTACCCAATATATTCTCATATTTTTGAAAAAGCCCCAAATGGTGTAAGCAAAGGGACAATGAAGAAGTAAATGATCTGATGTTTCTAGATCCTTCTCACACAAGGCACACCTAAAAGGTCCATGATATCCTCTTCTTTGTAGACTCTCACCTATAAGAATCTTGCTTTGGACTGCTAACCAAAGGAATGTTGAGGCCTTAGGGAGGGCCTTAAGTGACCAAACATTCTTCCAAGGGAAATCATTGGGAGTAGGAAATTTTGATTGCTCTAAATCCTTATATCCCAACTTGACCGAGTATCCACCATCTTTTGATAGATTCCAAACCAACTCATCCTTTTACATAAAAATAGGCAAATAGAACTCTTGAAGCATCTTTTGAAGCTCATCTGCTATTTGTTTGAGTTCCTCTCCTTCAACTAGGTTACTAATAGAAATCCATGATCTAGAATTGTTGCTCACATTAATATAATTTTTGACCTTTGAACCTTTACAAGCTAAACATGCCTGAGCCAATGGTTGCCATTTTGAATCAGAAATAAGAGGATAAGGCTTCAACCAAGCATCAGACCAAAAATTTGCAGAATCCCCCTCATTGACTGACCATCTAATATGTTTCTTGATCAATTGCAAACTATCTGATATGAAGTTCCATGTTGAGCCTCTAGGTAGGGTTCATTTCCTGAACAATTTTATTGCATCAAGAGAACCTATATATTTTGAAGTAACATTTTTCCCAACTCTTTCCTTGATCTTTGAATAATCTCCAACCAAGTTTTGCCCCTAATGCCAAACTCATAAGTCTACAATTTTACAAGCTTACCCTCCAATATTCTTTCCTTTACAAACCCTATCCCACTTACAAAGAGGAAACCTAAATTTTTCCTCACATCCTTTCCAAAGAAAATCTCTTTGAATTTTATCAAATTTAGATGCTATACTTATTGACAATCTTGAAAGTGACATCATATATATAGGGATAGATTACAATGTAGTCTTTATGAGTTGTAGCCTTCCAGCCATGGTTAAGAACTTACCTTTCCAACCTACCAAACAAGATTTCATTCTATCCAAAATTGAGTCCCAAAGCTCCTTCTTTCCTTTATCAGACAAAGGAATACCTAAATATATTGATGGCAATTTTCCAACTTTAAACCCTAAAATCTTCACAATAATCTATTGTAAATCTAGGGCAATGTTAATGAAAAGATCTTAGATTTTATAGTATTAACCAACTATCCAACAACCTTCTCATAGCATGATAATATTGATTTAAAATCCATGGCCTCATTGACTGAGGGATGACCCAAAAGAAAAGTATCATCAACAAATTGGAGATGAGATTCAAAGGGACCATTTGTTGCAACCTGAATACCTTTGATTTTTCCTTCCATTTTTGCCTTTGAGAAAGCTCTCCCAATGCCTCAACAAGAATAATAAATAGATAAGGAGATAGTGGGTCACCCTAGTAGAGTCCACAAGATGATTCAAAGTATCCAATAGGGGATCCATTGATCAAAATATAATATTTTAGAGTGCTATAACATCTAATCCATTCACACCAACCTTGATCAAAACCAAATTTTTTGAGAATATCATGTAGAAAACTCCAACAAACCCTATCATATGCTTTGTTCATATCTAATTTTATAAGCATACCTGTTTTTTCATGGAATGAAGAGAATGTATGGCCTCTTATGCAATGATTATACCATCAAGAATTTGTTTACCACGAACAAAACCACCTTGTTCCTCTAAGATAACACAATCTAGAATGCTTTTCAATCTATTTGCCATAATTTTTGAAATTATCTTATAAATCATATTACAAAGGCTTATTGGATGAAAATTATCAAAATATTTTCTCACCTTTCTTGGGAACCAATGCAATAAAGGTGGCATTGATCTCACTTATTATAGCCTTCTTTTTCCTGGCCTCTTCAACTACAACCAACATATCACTCTTCAACAAATCCCAAATTTTTGAAAGAAAATTATAAGAAATCCATCGAGGCTAGGTGCCTTATTAGGATGGAAGAAAATTGCCTCATATAGCTCCTCCATAGAGATCTTCCTCATCAAGCTTTCATTCTATCCTTGTATGATAATTGATGGAATATTTTGCAAAAGCTTACCTTGAGCCTCCTTATCTTGCCCAACTTTTGATAAAATATCTTTGAAATAATTAATTGCTTCCTTCCTAATATCTTCTTCTTCCTCAATACTTCTTCCATCTAGAGTTGAAATATTTTTTATTCGATGAAAAGACAAATCTATTTTGGCTATAGCATGAAAAATTTAGTATTTCTATCCCCTTCCTTAAGCCATCTCTCCCTAGATTTTTGGGACCAATATGACTCTTCCTTTTTCAATACATTATGATAATCAGAAAGTAATTGTTTTTCTTGCACATAAGTATCTTGGTCCATTCCATTGATTTCTACTATCTCTTGTAAATTGTTGAGCTTGGATTTAATTTCCTCTTTTATTTTAAATATATTACCAAAATATTTGACATTCCAAATCTTCATTTGCCCCTTTAGATATTTCATCTTTTAAACAAACTTGTACATACATGATCCTTCAAACCTTGCTTCATCCCACCATAACATAACCATCTGGAAGAAATCAGGGTCTTGGAGCCACATAGACTAAAATCAAAATGGCTTTGGATGACCATTATTGAGTAGATCACATCTCAAGAGAATGGGTTTATGATCTGATCTTGCTTGTAATAAAATGTCTGAAGAGATTGTATACTCTATTTGCAACCATGTATTAGATAACAAAAATCTATCCAATCTTTCTGCTATATGAGTTTGCCCAATGCATCTATTATCCCATGTATATTGAAAGCTTGAAGGAATAACATCCCAAAGGCCATTTGAATTGACAAATGAAGCAAAATCCTCCATTGATTTAGACCATCCAGGAGTACCACCCTTCTTTTCCAAAGGAGATAACTATAATGAATGTCTCCCAAGAATCCATAGATCACAATTATGAATCATCATTGAATTTGACAAAAAATATTGAGGTCCTTCCAACATCTTTCACAAAGAGTAATTATAGTTGGAGCATATACATTTATAACCCCAACTTTGATATTTTCCTCTTTCTTGCAAAAAAGACCAGCAACCCAATTACTTTTTGCTTCTAGCAATTGTCCATCCCATTTGCATTTGTCCCATATTGTTGCAATACCTCTTGAAGCTCCTATAGAAGAAACTGCCAGACAATCCCCCATCTTCCAAATCTTTTTGAATGCATCCTTACATTCCTCACTACTTATTTTTGTTTCTTGTATTAAAATAAACTTAGGACTATAACAACCTATTAATTCCTTGATAACTCTTTTTTAGGGGTCTTATTCATACCCCTAATATTCCAAGATACCATTTTCATCATCACTTTTTATTTTTATTTGTGGAATTAGCCCACATGAAACAAAATCCTCCATTGATTTGGACCATCTTTGAATCCCACCCTTCTTTTCTAAAGGAGATATAATTGAGTTGAATTCTTCCCCTCCACCACACCCACCCATAGAAAAAAGAAAGAAAAGGATCCATAGATCACAATTATAGATTATTATTGAATTTGACAAGAATAGACCGAGGTCCTTCCAACATCTTTCACGAGGAGTAACTATAGTTGGAGCATATACATTTATAACCCCAACTCAGATATTTTCCTCTTTCTTGGAAAACAGATGAGCAACCTAATTAATTTTTGATTCTAGCAATTTTTGATTCCATTTGCCTTTGTCCCATATTGTTGCAATACCTCCTAAAGCTTCTATTGAAGAAATTGACAGACAATCTTCCACCTTCCAAATCTTTATGACTGCATCCTTACATTTGTCACTATTTATTTTTGTTTTTTTATATTAAAATAAACTCAAGACTATAACAACCTATTAATTCCCTAATAAGTCTTTTTTTAGGGGTCTTATTCATGTCTCTAATATTCCAAGATACTATTTTCATCATCATTTTTTATTCTTATTTATGGGCTTAGCCCCACTTCTTGTTAACACTTGTAATATTTGTCTTTTGTTTCCCATATTGATATCCCTCTCATTTTTCGTTTTCTCTTTGTTTTTGCTTTGAGGGTCTTCCTCTCTTATTTCCATTCCCACCAACACTTTCATCTTCATCGATCTCTTCAATTTTTCCAGACTGTTCATAATAAGACTTGGGTTTATTCTGCCCTAGAGAACTTGAAGTGCAAGGAATAGCCTCACAAACACTTTCTTCTTTATGTTACCCTAGAAACCCTAAAGTGCAAGGATCATCCTCCATAGTAATTACTTTCTTATGCTGCTCTAAAAACCCTAAATTTCCATGGATATCCTCCATACTCATTTCTCTACTAGGCTGTTCTTGAAACCTTAAAGTGCAATCATAATGAGACTTAGGTTTCCCTATGTTGGAATTTCGTTCCACTTTAACACCTCTTCTTCTTCCTACAGAATTTGAAGTGCAAAGAATATCCTCAGAAAATGTTGCCTTGGAGACCCTAAAGTGCAACGATTATCCTCCATGATAATTACTTTCTTATGCTGCCTTGAAAAACTTAAATTTATATGGATATCCTCCATGCTATTTTCTTTATTATGGTTCTCTTGAAACCTTGGACTAAACTTGACCTCTTTTGCCTCCTTTTCTTTAATATTTGCCTCCACATCTTCTTTCGCACCTTTAATTGTTTTTGAATTTGAACTTGCACATTGTACTTACTCATCCCTTGTGTCTTTCTTTGTCTCTTCTAATGGTTGATCTGAGTAAATTGTGATAGCCTTTGCCATCTTATGATGCAAAGGGGTTTTCTTTGCCACTTTCTTGGGAGTGGAGAATCCTTGATCTAATACAACTTCTACTTGGGTATGATCTCCTTGCTCCATCTGGAAGTTTGTGTTATGCCCAAAATTTATTTTCTCCATCATTTTTACTTTGCAATCTTTTGACACGTGTCCAGTTTGATAACACTTGCAACATTTGAATGCTAGGTTTTTATAATGCACTTATTGATCCCATTCTCTTGATTCAAACTGAATCTAAATTTCTTGTGGCAAAGGCTTTGAAATATCCATGGCTAAACAAATTCGGTTATATACAACATTCTTTGGCTCCTTAGTAGTTGGTTCCTGTTGCCATATTTTGCACGGGGTGCCATGTCTTCGGAATTTTTGTAAGGATGCTGCTTTCCCTTCCCTCTTCCTTCTCTCCCTTTCTCCACTATCCCCTATCTTCCCTGCCATCAGTTTCATTCTCTCCATTCCCCCCCCCTTCTTCTGGCTGTTTCTCCGAGAGGGCAAAAGGCCCAAAATTTTCTAAGTGTTTTCTAAGTGTTGCCGCAACCCGACTTCGCAGCGAAGTCGGGCTGCGCTCTTAATTTTGTGCGCACTTGGGGAGCTGATGTGTGGAGCTGAGCCCAAAATTTTACTAAGTCTTGAGCCGCCCGACTTCGCAGCGAAGTCGGGCTGCGCTCTCAATTTTGTGCGCACCTGGGCAATGTCAATGAGGGAGATCCAAAAAATGCCTAAGTGTTGGGACCACCCGACTTCGCAGCGAAGTCGGGCTGCGCCCTCAAACTTGTGCGCAGTTGGGCAGCTCACTTGAAGATAGCAGCTAAGTGTTGGGACTGCCCGACTTCGCAGCGAAGTCGGGCTTCGCCCTGGAGGAAGTGCGCAGCCGGGCGACTTATCATGGTGACTCCAAAAAAACGACTAAGTGCTGAGCCGCCCGACTTCGCAGCGAAGTCGGGCTTCGCTCACTGACCTGTGCGCACTCGGGCAAAGAACGTTGAAACCTGCCCAGAAATTTTCTAAGGCACGGAGGCCTTCCCAACTGCGCTACTTCCCCCCTGCGCTGCCCGGTTGCGCTCCAATTTTGGGCGAAGTCGGGCAGGAGAGAAAGTATGAGCTTCTAAGGCAGATTTTTCCCCTTATTAGATTCCGACAGGTGTCCAGCCTCGAGATTCGAGTCAGAGATGCGACGGGAGGTGTGCGAGCGTGAACTGACTTATTGTACCTCAACTGCCCTCAGTCAAGCCGACTCGAAGCGTCATCCACCGCACTGCCACGTAGCTGCTAAGTTTTCAGGTGGACCTTGCTGCAAGTACGTTCCATGCCGGCAGAGGTCAACATCGGCCGCTTTTTGCCGCTTTTGTCAGCTTTGTCGCCTTTTGTCAGGTCTGGGATCCTGTGCCCAAAGTTGTAATGGGGGGAAAATTACGCTATAAATAGCTCCGCCATATCATTGTAAAAGGGTGGAAGGGGGATATATTGCTAGGGAACTGCTGTAGCTGTGCGTTTGCTTCGAAATACAAAATATACTTGGCTCTATTGATTGTCTTTATCTTGTATGCCGCCTTATCTGAGTATTTCTGCCTCATGTTGCTTATGTTATTGCTTACTGTTATTCTGCTTTCTGGATATCGGTATTTGATAGTTAAGTATTCCTGGAATGCAAAAGTAGAGGATACATAGGATGAATGGTGTTGATAGTTTCTGCAACATATTTTGTGTTTAATTGTTGTTAGTAGTGGTGATTGGTTGTTGTTGTGTTGCTTATCCTCCCCACCGGAACAATCACATTTATATTTCTTTCTGCATTTCTAATTTCTTTCCTGCACTTTGAGCTTAAACCAAATTGAGAAAACATAGGAAGCCGGCCTCCTCCGGAGATTGGCGCGGAAGGCATTCCTTCCTTCCGGCCTTTCAATCTCTTGGGCGAATCTAGGGCGCATTACACTAAATCCTATCCTAGTGGCAGATTCGTAACCAACAGTTTCTCTGGCACGCCCGGTGGGACACGGGAGTTTCCCACCCCAAAACAGAATCGAAGCATCGGTGTTCGCTTCATTGCTGTCAAATCAGAACACCTGGCGACTCTGCAATACCTGAATATTCTCTGAGTCCGTGAGACTGGTCCAATATCAAAAGCGCCTTCATGCATACAAGAAGGTGGAGAGCAAGGAACCCAGGACAGCAGCCTGATCTCTACGAAATCGACATCAACGCTCCTGGAGAGCGCGTAAGGCTGGCTGACTACCAAGCTCACCAAAACGAACTCGAAGCTGAAGCTGAGATTGAAGAAGCTGAGATTGAAGAAGCTGAAGTTGGAGAGGCCGAAATTGAAGAACAACCTACAACTTCGGACAACACTGATACCGATTATACGACTGAAGAGGAAGAAGACATGGCTGCCCAACAAAATGATGACGACCTCTTCCCAGCAGTTGATTCCACAGGGCCCTTGGCTCTAGTTGGACAAGAAGTTGTACCCCCTGCTGCCTTGAAATCCATTCCTACTTACGATGGCTCCGGGAAAACAGCATACGAGCACATCCAAGATATTCTGGCCTTGGCTGCACTACACTCTATCACTAGTGAGAGTGTTAAGACCCGTCTATTAGCCCTTTCTCTGAGAGGGAAGCTTCTCTACTGGTGGAGATCTTTGCCAGAAGGAGCTATCACGGGATGGCCCCAGTTAGCGAGCAGGCTAGTGAAGGGATGCAACGAGTCCGCTGATCCCTCTTCATTGCTGCATCAGTTTCAAAGTATTCAACGCCATCCGCAAGAGGAGATATCGGACTTCAACGTGAGGTTTGCGAGGTCCTGGAAGAGAGTACCTCGCGAGCTGCGACCTCGAGCGGGACAAGCTGCGCACTATTACCTGAGGTCTTTCAATTCAGACATTTGTCTGCTTCTCAAGATAGCCCGGGTCGACACTTTTCCTGCCTTATATGAAGCTGCCCAGCAAGCAGAATTAGACATAATTTCTATAGGCAGACTTCCTCATAGAATGCAACCTCCCATCTACCCCTGATTTCCCTCGGTCCACAATACCCACCCGCGTATGGTGTAATGCCATCCTCGTCAAATCAGTACCCCCAGCAGCCATGGAATCCAGCGCCAATTATAAACCCGTATGGTCAGCTAGATCCATTATCCTAATCCACCACCTCCACCTCCGCAATATCCCGCACTCCCAGCTCCCCCTCATTACGCGGCGTATTCTGCACCTCCACCATTAGCTGCAATACCTCCTCCGGTCCGGCCGGCGCCTGCTGATAATGATATTCAGAATAAGATCCTTCAGGAGGTCCGGGCTCTGGCCTCTGGTTACCATACTATTTCCAACGATATGACAATCATGAAGAAGAAACAAGCCCAGATGGAGTTTCTTCCGAGGAGACCATATCCTCCCCCTGCGTTGACAAAAGATCAAGCTGCTCAAGCGCAAAGGCCCTCGGCGAGGAATGCTGCCAATGAGGTTCAACCAGGCACTTCTGACCAGGTTAACTGGTGCTCTACATGCAACGATCCACATGGAGAGGAGGGTTGCATGCTGCATCGGCATTATATTCAGACCCTTGCGGGCAGCGCCATGGAGGACGAAGCATACATGATCCTTGACGATGAAGGTAACTTTGCAGTCCCAGAAGAAGATCCCGTGTCTCTCTTGACCAAGGAGGGCAAAAGGCCCATTGAGGCCCCCACGGCCCAGATGAAGCCGTTGAAAGTATACGCCAGAAGGGAGAGGGCGCAGCCTGCTGTGCTAGCACCTGACAAGTCACCTTTACCTCCTACAGCCAAAGAAAGGTTCCCGACGCTCAAGGCTCCCGTGGCCCAACCTCTAGCCGAAACAAAAGAACAAGCTCAAGAAAAGCTGAGGTATCCATCGCTGACGAAGAGACAGAGAGTTGAAGCCACGCAGCAATACCGAACCAGGTACGAGCCAGCGAAAGAGATAGAGGGAGCCGACACTTCAACTTACAATATAGTTGATGAGCTCAAGAAGACTCCGGCGAAGATAAGCATGTATGAGGCTCTTCTGCTCCCAGGACAAGTAGACCTGTTGCAAGAATCCTTGAAGAGCGTGAAAGATGGAAAGCCGACGCACACTCTTTGTGTTAGCTCAGCCCTTGACAGTATCTGCTACTGGGAAAAACAGGCCGCCACCTTTCTATCTGTCTTTGCGAATGGAGGGCCATATAGTACACAATTGCATGGTGGACTCTGGTGCCTCCACTATTGTCATGCCGAGGGTTGTCTGCGAAGAGATTGGTATGGAATACACAAGGAGCAGCCAAGGTGTGCTGCAGCTAGACGGTACTCCTGTCAAGACAGTTGGTGTCATCAAAGACATCCCAATCCGACTGCATAAAGCGCTCGACATAGTGGTCATCCAAGAGGTCGTGGTGGTTGACTTGGAACCCTACTTCGGCATGTGTCTCTCTAGGGAGTTCACTGCGAAGCTGGGTGGATATCTGTCGCTAGATTATTCACATATGGAAGTGCCTTTTAAAGGAAGGAGATTGAAGATCTATAATGAAAAGCCTTCCACGTTTATGGTCGAGAAGATACCTGGGGAAGAACAGCAGAACGACATGGTTCATCTGACGACTGAAGAACTGGTAGAGGTAGATTTGGCAGAAGAGGCCCTCGAGTTGTTACAAGTGGAGGATGAGTTCTCCTTACTAGACTTCAATGCCATGATTGAGACCGAACAAGGTTGTTACTCTGTCACCCGACTGAAAGACTTGATCAGTCTGCAAAGAAAGATGTTGGACCTGCCCCAGAAAAGCTATGGAAGTTGTACTTTGATGGCGCCCGATGTAAGAATGGCGCCGGTGCAGGTGTACTTCTGGTTTCCCCATCCGGGATCCAAAAGGACTACACTTATAGGCTGGCTTGGAGTTGCACTAACAATGCGGCGGAGTATGAAGCTTTGTGTTTGGGTTTGAGAAAGGCAGAGAGACTTGGGATAAAGCATTTGCAGATCTTTGGCGACTAGAGTTGGTGTGCAACCAGATTACGAATAAGTGCGCCTCCAAGAAGCATTATCTCAAGGCGTACCGCAACCGTGTCTGGGATCTGATGGAGTCATTCGACTCTTTGAATGTCAAAGCCATATCTCGTGAAAAGAATAAGCATGCTGACATTTGGCGTCTGTCGGAGCCAGGTACGTCCCGATCGATGACATCGTCCAGAAGCCAAGCCGGTTCGTACCATTTACAAGCCTTCTGTGCCTGACAAGGACACCCATTGGCAGGTGTTCGACTGTGACGAAGATATCGTCACCTTTTTGATAAATGAAGCTAGTACAATCGAAGGTAGAGACCCTGATGACGAGCAATACGAGGGGTTGATACGGTTAAAAAATAATCATGTCCCGAAAGGACTGATTACTCTGGAGAGCCTCTTTGATTAGAACGATAGAGCCATATCCCACAGGATCAAAGTGGACCCCAAGCAGTACATGGACCTGGAACTGGAACCTGGAAAAGTGATTAAGGTCGGGACGGATTGTACTGATGAGGAGCTAGAGCAGATCCGATCTCTATGCGAAGAGTTCCCAGATATTGTGGCCTGGTGCTACCAAGACCTGAAGGGGTACGACAGAGAGATGATCCAGCATACTATAGAACTGGAAGATAATGCAAAGCCTTTCCGGCAGAAGCAAAGGGCGGTGAACCCAAAAATTGAAGCCATGATGAAAGCTGAACTCTTGAAGATGCTGGAGGCCAAGATCATCTACCCCATCAAGCACTCTTCTTGGGTCGCAAATCTGGTCCCTGTGAGGAAAAAGAATGGAGACATCCGCCTCTGCGTGGATTTCAGAAACCTCAATCAGGCTTCACTGAAGGATCATTATCCGCTCCCCCAAATTGATCAAATCCTCCACGTAGTTGCTGGAGCTCAGAGATTCTCTCTCTTGGACGGGTTCTCCGGCTATAACCAAATATGGGTGAAAGACGAAGATCGGCACAAGACAACGTTCACCACCAAATGGGGAACGTTTGCATATCAGCGCATGCCCTTCGGCCTTTCTAACGCCGGGGCTACATTTCAAAGAGCTATGGACTTGGCGTTTCGAGAGCTGCTCAACAAGGTCATTGTCATCTACTTGGATGACATGAGTGTGTTTTCACATAAAAGAGAGGACCATGCCTCCCACTTGCGGCAAGTATTTGAGAGATGTCGTGAATTCGGCATTTCCATCAACCCGAAGAAGTCAGTCTTCGCGGTGAAGGAAGGCAAGCTGCTAGGACACGTTATTTCTGAGAAGGGCCTTGCAGTCGATCCTGACAGAGCAGAAGCTCTTCTTCGCTTGTCCATCCCAATTGACAAAAAGGGGCTACAATCGTTTTTTGGCCAAATCAACTTCGTGAGGAAGTTTGTCCCAGACTTTGCACAAGTAATCAAGCCCA
This sequence comes from Wollemia nobilis, assembly GCA_028583015.1. Lineage (NCBI taxonomy): Eukaryota > Viridiplantae > Streptophyta > Pinopsida > Araucariales > Araucariaceae > Wollemia > Wollemia nobilis. The sequence continues at coordinate 7,968,510 of JAQPPZ010000456.1, forward strand.
TGGCTGAGCTCCTAAAAAAGAATGCTGAATTCGTATGGACTGACGAAAGGAAGCAAGCCTTTGAAGAAATCAAGGCCAGAATTGCGCAAGCTCCAGTGTTAATAAATCCAGACTACTCCAAGGATTTCATCATGTACACGATGGGAGAGCCCGAAAGCTACGTTGCAGTCCTGACTCAGAAGGGAGATGATGGCGAGGAGCGCCCCATAGCATTCCTAAGCCAGGTGATTCAGCCGCACGAAGAAAGATACAATTTTATTGAGCGGCAAGTGCACGCAGTCATGAGATCTCTCAGAAAGTTCAAGCACTTTGTCTCCCAGAGTCGGATAACTGTCTTCGTGATACATCCGGATGTCAGAAATTTCATCATCCAAGGGGAGCCAGGTCACAAGAGGGCAGGATGGATAGCCAAGATACAAGAGTTTGACATAGAGGTACGGCCAACAAAGCTAATCCGAGGTCGGGCTCTATGCCAAGAGTTGGCCCGGAGTGCTGCAACCGAAATCTCTGCTGCCAGTGGGAGGATCCGATAGTAACAGAGGCCAACCTTTCCAACTCCTTATCAGAAGAGGATGATTGGACACATGATCTAGTGTGGTACTTCAACACAGGGAGATGTCCAGATCATCTCAACACCTCACAGAGAAGGAGGTTTAGGCTGAACGCCTTGAAGTATGTACTATGCCCCGAGGGGCTGTATTTTAGAAATATTGACGGCATCCTGTTGCGGTGCGTCAAGGAATCAGACAAGCCAAAGGTTCTCGGAGAGTTCCACTCTGGGATGCCCGGAGGACATCATTCGGGAAGGCCTACGACCTTAAAAATTATCAGAGCCGGCTATTATTGGCCCACCCTCTTCACAGACGCACATGCAGTCTGTGTAAAATGCGAAAAATGCCAGAGGTTCGCCGAGAGGAATAGGAAGGCACCCTTGCCCCTCCGGCCAATTCAAGCCGAGACTCCGTTTCAGCAGTGGGGTCTGGACTTCGTCGGGACAATAACGCCCAACTCTTCGGCGGGACACAAGTTTATCCTAACCGCCACAGATTACTTTACCCGATGGGTTGAGGCTTTGCCTACAAAGCATGTTGACCAAGAGACGGTCATTGGGTTCCTTGAGAGCCTCATTACCCGTTTCGGGATTCTAGAGGCAATTGTCACGAGATAATGGTCCAGGATTTGCAGGCGCGGTACTCACTGAGTTTACCGGAAAGTATGGCATTTACCACAAGATGTCTTCAAATTACTATCCGCGAGGAAACGGCTGGCCGAATCCACCAATAAAAACCTCTTGAAAATCATAAAGAAAACTGTGGAGAAGAATAAGAGGTCGTGGCACCTACTTCTGGACCGAGCGTTATGGGCGGATCGCATATCTTTCAAAAAATCCATCAAGACGTCCCCCTACGCGCTTGTATACGGCAAGGAGGCGGTCCTGCCTACCCACATAGAAATGCCCGCACTTTGGTTGTTAGAAGAAGAGAAAGGCGACGGGGATCCAGTGGATGCCAGACTTTGTCAACTGTTGCAGCTAGAAGAGGAAAGGGAGAAGGCATATCAGGCCTTTACCAAACACGCCGAGGCAACTCAGAGCTGGTTTGCAAAAGGGACCACTACCCGAGTTTTCAAAATCGGCGACTTAGTGCTCAAATGGGATTCACTCAAAGCGAAGCCGGGCAATCATGACAAATTTGATGCCTTCTGGGAAGGCCCCTATCAGATCGCTCGGGTAAACCAATTCAACGCGTTCGTGCTCAGGGACATGGAGGGACAACTTCTCCCGATCCCTGTTAATGGCTTCCACCTGAAGGCCTATCATCACTGAAGGTTGCCAAGAGGTCCTTCCTTGTACATATTTTTCTTATTTATTTCCTACAGTTCAGTTTATTTCAGAATGTAAATATTTCTTTCGGTTATTCAGTTTTCAGCTTTTGAGTCCAAAGAGGGCTAAGTGTGAAAAAAGAAGCAAATTTTTTTTGCGTTGCTAACTCAAGTCTGACCAAGGCGGAAAATCGCCCGACTTCGCAGCGAAGTCGGGCTTCGCTCTTTGCATTGTGCGATGTCGGGAGCTTAAGAAGAGAAAGCAACCAAGAGAAATCCGAGAAATTTCTAAGTGCTGGGCGCGCAACCCGACTTCGCAGCGAAGTCGGGCTATGCACCCTTTTGGGAGCGCAGTCGGGCGGAAAAGATAAGGAAATGGAAAAAAAAGGAAGGGGGGAAAAGAAGAAAGAAAAAAATATCTAAGTGTCCTAGCCCGACTGCGCAAAATTTTTCGAGCGAAGCCCGACTGCGCAAATTTTTCAAGCGAAGCCCGGTTGCGCACTCAAATTTTTGCGCACTTCGACCGACGCATCATGGAGAGCAAGGTGCATGACGAAATATTTCTAAGTGTGGGTCCCCGAGGGCGCACCGTGCATAGCGCGAAGTTGGACCGCGTTCCTTCTTGAGCCCACTTGGTCAGAGTCTTCCTCAAGTTTGGTACCTCGAAGCGTGTGCCCAGATGGCGGCGGTGACGTCATTGAAAGCACGAAGTTCAAAGATTTTAAGGAATGATTGCGCGGATTTCAAAGCAGATGTCATTAAGAAGTGAGCGCATTGGGGCCAACCGCGTACGAGGTGCGCTTTCCAATAGAAGATCCCACGCGCGGCCGTCGAGGAATAACGGCGCTTTCTACCTACTTCGGGAAAATCACTTTAAATCCCCCCTCGCGCCATTAATGTTGTGTTTCCATTCCTAGAAAAGGGCCCTTGCTTACTCAGAACACCAGAATTACCAGTGTAAATCTGAGCTGCGCAGTGAAAAGGAAGAGAAGTGCGAAATTAAGGTCTGCAGCGACTGTAATTCCTATCTCTGGCACCATGAGTGAAGGACAGAGAATGGACAAGGGGAAGGCGCCAATGCAGCCGCAGTCCAGTGATACAGAGCAGGAGGCTGAGGAACGCACGGAGTCTAGCGCTCATGAGAGCGAGGCACCACAAGAGCAGAGAGGGAAATCCAGGTCGAGGCGAAGTAAAAAGCAAGGTCCTCCGCCGCCGCCCATCAATCGCCTGGCCGAATACAAAGATGGCGAGTACTCCATTAGTCTCACCAAGCTGCGGCCCAATATCGCGAAGTGGGCAGGCAAAGTCTCACCCTCGCACCACGTTGGGGCCGCATATAAATCGAACCTGTATTGGTTCTTGTGCCCTCCCGTCCACCATTGCCCGGAGCTGGTTGAGTCAATTGTGACATATTACAAACCAGCCACCCGGCAAGTCTGCGACTACCAAGGAAGGGTGTTGTTCACCCTCTTCAAAGAAAGCGTACAGCCAGCCTTCGCCCGGGGCTCCAGTACGACCCCGATGCCATCGTCAAAAAAATTAATTTGGAAGAACAGGCGGGCAGATTCAGTCAGAGCAGAAGGATGAGGGAATTTCTCAATTCAGAGCTGAAGTGCCCACTACCAGCTGGACAATGGCCATCAGGTCCCATACCCATGGAAAGGTTCGAAAACAGAAAAAAGATATATTATATTATCCTTGCATGGGTCCTTGGCTGCGGCACGGACAGGGTGATGCATTCGTATCAGCTGGCGCTCGCAGTGTATTTTGCATGGAGAATTTTATGACCCTACTGCGTAGAGAAGCAGAAGACGCTCGATCTTTTTGATTGGGCAGACTGGGTGGCGTATGCCATACATTCAAACCTGGTCAGGATACAGCAGAAGCAGACAACTGAATTCCGGCACTGCTCATTCCTCACATGGTTGTGCCTTTACCATACGCATTACCGAATAAGGGTGCCTGATCTTAAGAGGGTAAATGAGAAGGGAGCACCGCTGCCGGTATATGAGTGGACGGAAGCCCTGTATAGAAGGGGGTCTTATTATGATTTCAATTTCAAATTTTTGGGTATGACCCTGGCACTGTTCAACGGCAAGGCGTCTCGCCCTCCCCTGGCCATGACGAACTACCTGAGGAAATACAAATACGGGGATACTTTCCGGTTGACCAGGGCGTCGTTATCAGAATCTACGGATTCAAAGGGAAGCCGTTCTTGCTGCCCTATTTTTGCACTGAGCATCAATTCGGCATGGAGACAGCGCGGCAGATGGACTACGTCGAGGAGGAATTTGGCCAGGGAAAGAAGAGGGGCCATATTTTCAAATATCCTATTACCTAGGCGAACATTCAAGTCCATGAAATTGGGCAGCACATCTACCTAGAGCAGGAACTCCTCAACATGGGCCTGATACAATTACCACAGCGCTGGAAATACGACCCGATTGGGGTCAGGGGAAAATTCGTGCATATTTGCCCCCGAGCAGAAATCATGGAGGAGAGGTGCAACAAGACAGGGGCAGACCTGGAGTGGCACATCGAACGGATGCAGTCATGGCCACCATGGCATGACTTCTCCTGTGTGGAGGTGGATTACGATCCGGAGCGTAATCCAGATCACAGAGTTAGACTCGGCGGGTTTCGAGAAAGTTCCTCACGAAGGTGGCACCCCTCAGCTGGGAAAAGGACAAAATCATTGAATGTTGGAAGATGAGGTGTCGCACGCAACACGATAAATCTAACAGAAAGACATTGGCCATAGATGATGAGTTTTCGGCCTTATATGATAAATACGCCGGCAAATGGGAGCCGTTCGCATTTCGAGATTGCGTCCCCCTAGGCGCCAGGAAGAGATATAAAAGGAAACCCCCACCACAACATTTGTCCATTCGAAAGCCACCCAACAAGGTGCCAACAAGCAGTCAGGTGGGCCCAATGTTGTCTCCGGCTCCCGAAACGTCGCCTCAAAAAGAGGAGCCGGAAAGGTCAACCGGTGAGCCGGGCTCAAAAGAGGAGAAGGTGAGGCGGTGGCGGGCATCCCTCCGTCAAAGCCCAAGTACAAGTTTACCGTGGGAGCCTCATTACCCGCCGCACCAACCGCCTCTGCCTCCACCGAGCAAACTGCCGCTCCAGGAGAAAAGAAAAGAAAGAGGGGCGAGAAGACTAAGATAAAGCGGCCGAAAAAGGAGACTGCACAACAAATAGTAGTGGCCCCACGGGTAGAAGCAGTCGCGCCCGAAATAATCTCTCTGGATAGTCCAGAGAAGGAAGCAGAGGTCTGGGCAGCAGGCGTCATCCAAGCACCGGCTCAGGCGGAGCACGCAGGTACGTCCTCTTCCCCTGTTACACAAACCCCAGTTGGCCCTGCCATAACGCCTTCCTCCTCTGCATCAGGGCACGCCTTAGTCACATCATCCCTATCGCCTATCTCCCAGTCCCTCCGCAGTCCCCATTCCTTTGAACGTTTTGCCCAGGACCCGAACGTTTTCCAAACCTTGGGTCAAACCCTAAACCTCTCACCCGCGGCCAGCGCTGAAGCTGTATCTACATCGCCGCGCCGCTCACCCGCCGCATTCAAAACCCCATCTCCACCTCGTAACAACCGCTCGTTTCCCCTAGGACCCGGTCGCCCTTAAAAGCGGCTTTATCTTACTGGAATATCTCCTGCTTCATTGTTTTCGGGAAGGATGCCGCAGCGGGATTTGGCCTCAGCATACCCTATCTCTGGCAGAGCTGGACCTAATGGGAGAACAACTGCAAATTACGGACGATCAGCCTCTAGCCGCGAAGGCCGCAGGATGTTCTGCCTCTTTCCTCCAGGGCGTAAAAAAGAGAAGAGCCGAGGAAATAGCCACCCCTGTGAAGCGCACCAAGTTTGACTTGGACAGGAGGGTGCTGCGAACAGAGAAGTTGATCCCGAAAGTTAAGAAGCCTCTCCGGGAAATGACTGAGGCAGATTATGAGCACCGAACCAAGGAGAAGAGTTTTGACGATATAAACGAAGAATACGAAATCAATGGTATTCGTCGGAGGACTGATAATCTCCTTGTTAAGCGGCTCGAGAATCAGGAGAAGCTGTTTCAGCTTCAGAACAATTCAAGACAGCTGGAAGAGGATCTGGCCAAGGCCACCACGCGGCTGGAGTCTGCTCGAAAGGAAATTGAAGACTTGAAAGCTCAGCTCGCCGCGTCCCAGCAGGAGGCGGCAACACAGAGGAAGACAGCCGAACAGCTGTCAGAAGAAAAGAAAGCAACACTGGAACATGTTTCCCAGTTGCAAGATTCGCTGAAGCAGACTCAATCTCAGCTGAAGGAGAAGGCGTCCCAGGCGGCTGCCTTTTCAAAGGACAAGATCAAGGAGATGCGGGCTAGTTTGCTGCAGGGCTGCAGGACTAATGTGGTCAGGTCCCTGTCCGTCCTGGATTTCGCATCCAGAATTCAAGAAGTATCTGCCAGGGAAAGCCTGCGGTAGAGGAGGCTGAACGCCAAGCGAGGCAGTGGCTGGACTTGGCAATAAAACTTGAAGAATTTGCGCGCAAGGGCCTCCGATTTCCTCCTATGTCCCAGATTGCCCTAGATTGGGCGGATGCGAGGGTAACCTTGCAAAATTATTTTGAAAAAACTGAGAAGATCAGCGCCGCCAAGAAGATGTTGGATGTGTTGAACCACGAAATGAATATCTTCCTGGCCCCCTTCAACACTCTTTATGTGCTCGGATTTCCGAGCTTTGTCAAGGATGGGGAATTTCTGCCCCTAGAACAGGTAAAGCAAGACTGGTTGTCTTTTGAGGCAGACACATCAGAGATTGATGGCTGGACTGAACCAGTCCAAGAGGCACAGGTGACCCAAATGGTGTCGAGATTTTGCAAAATTAACACCTCCCTCCAGGAGTTGGGAGAGAGGTATGACACCATTGATGTGCATATGGTTGCGGCATTCAAAGCAGCGCTGAAAGATGTCAGCGATTTAGAGCCCTTCCAAGCGACAGCTTGGGATCAGGCCAAGACCGCATACAAGCACGTCCGCGAGCGGGAGCAGCCTGCCGAACAAGAGGGCGATGGTGGTGCTGAGCATTCAGATTCAGAAAGAGAAGAAGAGGAAGGGTCAGAAGAAGAGACTGCTGAAAGCGAGCCCGAAGAAGAACAGTTACCCAAAAGGGGGCTCAACAGCAACAGGAGCAGCAGGATGTAGGGGAAGGGAGTTCCTCTGCGCCCAAAGGATAAAGGCAGGGTTCGTTGCATCGAGGCGAGCTCGACACCCGCGAGCCGCCAGGAATGTTGCCATATTTTGCACGGGGTGCCATGTCTTCGAATTTTTTGTAAGGATGTTGCTTTCCTTTCCCTCTTCCTTCTCTCCCTTTCTCCACTATCCCCTATCTTCCCTGCCATCAATTTCATTCTCTCCATTCCCCCCCTCCATACTTCTGGCTGTTTCTCCGAGAGGGCAAAAGGCCCAAAATTTTCTAAGTGTTTTCAGTGTTGCCGCAACCCGACTTCGCAGCGAAGTCGGGCTGCGCTCTTAGTTTCATGCGCACTTGGGGAGCTGATGTGTGGAGCTGAGCCCAAAATTTTACTAAGTCTTGAGCCGCCCGACTTCGCAGCGAAGTCGGGCTGCGCTCTCAATTTTGTGCGCACCTGGGCAATGTCAATGAGGGAGATCCAGAAAATGCCTAAGTGTTGGGACCACCCGACTTCGCAGCGAAGTCGGGCTGCGCCCTCAAACTTGTGCGCAGTTGGGCAGCTCACTTGAAGATAGCGACTAAGTCCTTGGGACTGCCCGACTTCGCAGCGAAGTCGGGCTTCGCCCTGGAGGAAGTGCGCAGTCGGGCGACTTATCATGGTGACTCCAGAAAAACGACTAAGTGTTGAGCCGCCCGACTTCGCAGCGAAGTCGGGCTTCGCTCACTGACCTGTGCGCACTCGGGCAAAGAACGTTGAAACCTGCCCAAAAATTTTCTAAGGCACGGAGGCCTTCCCAAGCTGCGCTACTTCCCCCTGCGTTGCCCGGTTGCGCTCCAATTTTGGGCGAAGTCGGGCGGGAGAGAAAGTATGAGCTTCTAAGGCAGATTTTTCCCCTTATCAGATTCCGACAGGTGTCCAGCCTCGAGATTCGAGTCAGAGATGCGACGGGAGGTGTGCGAGCGTGAACTGACTTATTGTACCTCAACTGCCCTCAGTCAAGCCGACTCGAAGCGTCATCCACCGCACTGCCACGTAGCTGCTAAGTTTTCAGGTGGACCTTGCTGCAAGTACGTTCCATGCCGGCAGAGGTCAACATCAGCCGCTTTTTGCCGCTTTTGTCAGCTTTGTCAGCTTTTGTCAGGTCTGGGATCCTGTGCCCAAAGTTGTAATGGGGGGAAAATTACGCTATAAATAGCTCCGCCATATCATTGTAAAAGGGTGGAAGGGGGATATATTGCTAGGGAACTGTTGTAGCTGTGCGTTTGCTTCTGAATACAAAATATACTTGGCTCTATTGATTGTCTTTATCTTGTATGCCGCCTTTACTGAGTATTTCTGCCTCATGTTGCTTATGTTATTGCTTACTGTTATTCTGCTTTCTGGATATCGGTATTTGATAGTTAAGTATTCCTGGAATGCAAAAGTAGAGGATACATAGGATGAATGGTGTTGATAGTTTCTGCAACATATTTTGTGTTTAATTGCTGTTAGTAGTGGTGATTGGCTGTTGTTGTGCTGCTTATCCTCCCCACCCGGAACAATCACATTTATATTTCTTTCTGCATTTCTAATTTCTTTCCTGCACTCTGAGCTTAAACCAAATTGAGAAAACATAGGAAGCCGGCCTCCTCCGGAGATTGGCGCGGAAGGCATTCCTTCCTTCCGGCCTTTCAATCTGTTGGGCGAATCTAGGGCGCATTACACTAAATCCTATCCTAGTGGCAGATTCGTAACCAGCAGTTTCTCCTAGATGAACTCCCCAAGAGTTTTGCCAATATTCTTCAGAGCCTCCTTATTGATAAGCTGATATGAAAGTCTAAAAAGCCTATCTTCTGTTGGAAGCCTTTTAATAGTTTCTATTTCGATAGAAAAAATCTCACTCCATGGTCTCAAATAGAATGCATATCTCCCCTTAAACCATGGGCCACCACCTATTTATTAATCCCTGATTTCCTAATTGGATAAGATGATGAGGATAAATCCTTTTGGAAGAAAAAGTTATTGAGTAATTTGAATTCAGTCTCCACTTCCACTTGATCCAATTTTGAATCTCTGAAAAACCTGTCCAGTATACGTGTAACTTACATATTAACTTTCTGCTTTTTAGAGCCATTATGTCATGCTGGATCATCTCATCCTTGATAATTGCTTCTGGCATAATGTCTGCTACCTGGTTAGGGTTTGCCATAGATTCACTCTACCTCATGTCCCCAACTAGGGCATCCATACTTCTAGCTAGGGCATCCTTACTTCAAATTAGGACTTTCAAAAATGACTTTCATGCCATGCTATCTAGCTTTTCCTCATAAGAATCCTTTACTCTAAAAATTTCGCAAACATTTGGAACAAAAAATGTGAGGCTCATTCCTTGCTAGCACTAACTTCTTGCTAGTAGTCGCAGCACTCATTCCCTATTGTTCCCCAAATATCTAAAGCAAGAAATGGTGAGGCTTGCTCTTGGCTTGCACTCATTTGCTGCTCACAAACAATATTAAATAATATAATATTAATATTTCATAAAGTTCAAAATGTTAAGGTTCACCCATGAGATTTGAACCTTGGTTTAAGATGTGAAACTCTTCATTCCTAACCAATTGCTCTAAACCCCATGGAGGGTGAATTCACAGATTGTTATTAAATACAGCAGTCTACAATTATTAAATGCAATAATCCATTTAACAAACACCTCATCACATTAAATATTTCTGACTGACAGGGCCATTCCAACTCTTTATTTTAGGCATTGCATAACAGAGACTGAATTTGAAGATTATGATCTGCATAATTGATTTGGTTGAGGCATGAAGCCTGAAGGTAGACTAATTCTTTGCATAGAGTTGGAAATAGCCATATCTTTAATATTTTAAACAAATAGCTTGAGTTAAATGTCTACAAGGAGAGGGCTTTTTTGCTAGCATATAGGGGAAACAAAATTGTTACACAAGGTTATTTTTTGTTCTTTGTTTTTAGGCTTGTGTGATGAACTTTGCTTTCAAACTTTTTCTCTCTAGTATGAAGGTGTTTGAGCTAGAGTCTCAGTCTAATATATGATGGACATTAAGTGCTAAACAATAAGTTATGTAAGCTTCTTTCTTTGTTTATTGGTTGTATGTGTGGAAGTTGATGATTGTAAGGAAAACCCTATATTTGCAGATTGATTTTATTGAAAGACAAGTACATTATTATGATCCCTTGTATAATTTTTCTGTGTTTGTAATCTCCATCTTGTCAAAAATATGAGCTCTTGATATCCTATGCTCAGTGAGTTTATGCTGAGGATAAATGAAAAATGTGGTGAGGGGATTTCGATTGCATAAATGCTATTACTAAACTTATCACTGGTTAGAAGGGAATATTAAATGGTTGTGTTGCATGGAAACAGGGAAGGTCTCTGATCTAGAAAGAATATCAGATATGGATACGACAAATTTTTCAAGACCCCCTGATAGGGAGATGGCTGGATATGATTTTATAAAAAGCATATATATTTTCAATATCAAAAGAAAAAACATAGAACCCAAAAATGTTTACACAAATATAAGGTTTAAATAGGATATTTTCATTAAAATAAAGGAGGATTCTTACTTTTTTTTTTACATTTATTATTAATCTTTAAAAATTGTATATTCTTCTTTTAATCTCGTCATGAATACAACTCTAGATGTGACTTTGACCATATCCGGATGTACTAGATATGGATGAGAGATGGGTGTGTATTTGGATACATGTGGATATGATATCCATTATTTGGTCTTTGGATATGGTATCTGAGAAGTATCATATCTGTATCTGATACGTGGGTATATGCATCCAGGGAGGAGTGTCAGATACAGTAATTCTGTTGAAGGGATGTTAATGCTTAGAGATTGGGGCATGTCATAAAGATGATATGAAAGTTCTAGGTTAGAAAATATGTTCATGAAGTGATTTATTGGAGCTCAAGGTTAGGTTAACCATTCACACGAGTAACTCAAGGTTTAAGGTTCTTGTCTATTGGAGAAGTTATTTGTTGTTGAATGGGTTGGTTGCTTATGCTTTAGATTAATATTATATTAATTGAAGCCAAACTGGTTGCTGGGATGTTTAGAGTGACACCCTTTGGTATTTGTTCTTGAGATAATACTGAAAGAAAGGAGGAGGGAATAGGAACCCCAAGTATCCTCTAGACCTGATTGTACTTGAGAATTTAAAAAAGAAGCAAATGCTGAGCATTGGAGCATGCTGTTGGCTAGTTAGAAATGCACTATAAATGAGTTAAAAGTGACAGTGTGCCTTTGAATAGAGTAGCAACACAAGTTGTTTTTGAGAAGTTGGAAGGGTTTGTAGCAAAGTTGCAAACTAGATTAAATAAAAAAAGAGCAGGGCATTGAATCAGAGGTTGCGAGCATGCGAAGCAAAGGAATGGAACCAAGTAGATTTTACACAGGGAAGCATGAAAGAAGTAAAAAATGAACATCAAGGAAGCAAGAAGCTGTTAAATGGGAAGTTTGAAGATTATCTAGAAAATAAGAACAAACTGCAGACTTCTGATGGAATGGTAATTAGAAATGAGGTTACGAGTTGATTGTTGAACATAAAGAATTATTCTTTTTTGCACCACGTTTTCAGAACATGAATGCACAAAGCATTGCATAACATCTTATAGGCAAAGTGTTTTGTAGATGGAACAACAGCAGGTTAAGGATGAGGATGTAATTTTTGATTGGGTTGAGTGATATTCATGAAGGCAATGTCTTTTGTTGACCATGTAGAATACTGCATTCATTACTTCAGTACTTAACATTAAGGAGCTATGACAGAAGAAATAAATGAGCAAGAGTTTATTGAATTGTCACAAGATGTTGACTACAAGTGGAGTGATAAACTGAACATGAGCAGATTGAATGCTTCGCTATCTAAAGGAGTCTGAACATTGGAAGTCAAGGTCCTATAAGAATCTATTCAAAAGGCAATATGTTACACAAATCAACACTATAATTAAAAGGAATTCTTGAAGGTGGATGCAATGTTCGCATTGAGGAGGAGCAATGATCTTGACTTGGAGGTTTTTAATCTGTGATTTTATGAAACCAAAGCACTTAGGTGCTGATGGCATTAAAGAGCAAATGACCTTTAATTATATGGGCCTACTTTTTGGCCTACTCATTATGGGTGTCCATTCTTGGTCTTACCATTATTACTATGAATAGTTGGGATAACTGAAGTAGTTATCAATCATATTCCCTATGATGTCTTTGGAGAGTTGTCTTCTTGAATAAGGCCAGTTCCATATTCAATAATATCAGATTTTACAGGCAAGAGTATAATATGCAAGAATAAAAGGTCAGCAGAGAGGGAAATGTAGAACATGTTCCTCTAAGGGATGCTTCAAATGTGAAGAAGACCACTATATGTGATATTGGTTGGATAGACTGGTTAGGACCTTACCTTGTTATGGTAGATTATCATTATGAGTGGGATGCATTAATGACATCAAAAACACCTTGGTGATTGAAGGGATCAATCAATCAGTTTCACTTGGGGAAATTTCACCTATGCAGGTAGAGTGCAGCTCAGACATGTAGTCAATTGTATGTGGTAATTGTGTTGGATATTGGAGATAAAGCTGGCCCAGGATTGGTTATGCTTATGCTGAAGGAGTCTGGGAATGTGTTCCTTGAAGAAATGCAAGGTTTTTCATCGAATAACACTTGATTTCAGAAGAGTTAGTACTCAGCGAGAAGCTGCATCATGCAAGCATGATATTATATAAAAAAAAAGCTAATAATATTCAAGTTTCAGCTCCAGAATTGTTTTATAAAGGATTTGTTAGACCTGCTACTTCTTTGTAGGTTGTACCTGCCATATTTGTAAAGAAGGGTGGTATTATGAGGCTGCATGTAGACTATAGCTAGTTGAATATGTCCATGATTAAGGATCAATTCCATTACTTTTCGTTGCCAATCTGTTCAGTCAATCAGATGAAAGTCATTACAATATTATACAATCATGTTATTACTAGGCGTGAATCAAAGATGATGCTTTAATACAGTTCCGAAAACATGCTGTGGGCATTAGAATTTTTTTGTCTCATCTGGGCTAACCAATGACCTATCATTGAGTTCGTACCAATTAAGAATCAAGGAAGACATTTTAAAGTTAATGTTTTAAATATCCATGGACATTACAAGCTTTTGGTTCTATTGTTTGGGTTATAAACAGATTAAATTTATTAAATTTTTTTCTGATAATAGAAGTGGGTTCTATTTATGTGGGCCCTGCCTAGTAATTTAAAGAAGACAAAGATGAAGGTTATAAGAGCCCTTGGAGAGAAAGGACTAGTAGCGGCAGCAAATGATCTCTTGGCATTGGATGAGGCATAACAGTCTCAGCAGAACTCATATAGGCCTGCTACGGCAGCAAATGATCTCTTGGCATTGGATGAAGCATAACTCAGCAGAACTCATATAGGCCTGCTACGGCAGCAAATGATCTCTTGGCATTGGATGAAGCATAACTCAGCAGAACTCATATAGGTCTGCTACCTGTTGGTTACGAATCTGCCACTAGGATAGGATTTAGTGTAATGCGCCCTAGATTCGCCCAGCAGATTGAAAGGCCGGAAGGAAGGAATGCCTTCCGTGCCAATCTCCGGAGGAGGCCGGCTTCCTATGTTTTCTCAATTTGGTTTAAGCTCAGAGTGCAGGAAAGAAATTAGAAATGCAGAAAGAAATATAAATGTGATTGTTCTGGGTGGGGAGGATAAGCAGCACAACAACAACCAATCACCACTACTAACAACAATTAAACACAAGATATGTTGCAGAAACTACCAACGTCATTCATCCTATGTATCCTCTACTTTTGCATTCCAGGAATACTTAACTATTAAATACCGATATCCAGAAAGCAGAATAACAGTAAGCAATAACATAAGCAACATGAGGCAGAAATGTTCAGTAAAGGCGGCATACAAGATAAAGACAATCAATAGAGCCAAGTATATTCTGTATTTAGAAGCAAACGCACAGCTACAACGGTTCCCTAGCAATATATCCCCCTTCCACCCTTTTACAATGATATTGCGGAGCTATTTATAGCGTAAATTTTCCCCCCATTACATCTTTGGGCACAGGATCCCAGACCTGACAATAGCTGAAAAAGCTGACAAAAGCGGCAAAAAGCGGCTGATGTTGACCTCTGCCGGCATGGAACGTACTTGCAGCAAGGTCCACCTGAAAAATCAGCAGCTACGTGGCAGTGCGGTGGATGATGCTTCGAGTCAGCTTGATTGAGGGCAGCTGAGGTACAATAAGTCAGTTCACGCTCGCACACCTCCCGTCACATCTCTGACTCGAATCTCGAGGCTGGACACCTGTCGGAATCTGATAAGGGGAAAAATCTGCCTTAGGAGCTCATATTTTCTCTCTTGCCCGACTTCGCCCAAAATTGGAGCGCAACCAGGCAGCGCAAGGGGGAAGTAGCGCAGTTGGGGAGGCCTCCGTGCCTTAGAAAATTTCTGGGCAGGCTTCGACATTCTTTGCCCGAGTGCGCGCAGGTAAGTGAGCGAACCCCGACTTCGCTGCGAAGTCGGGTTGCTCAACACTTAGTCTTTTTCTGGAGGTACCATGATGGGCTGCCCAACTGCGCTCTTCTTCCAGGGCGAAGCCCGACTTCGCTGCGAAGTCGGGCAGTCCCAGCACTTAGCCATTTTCTTCAAGTGAGTTGCCCAACTGCGCACGAGTTTGAGGGCGCAGCCCGACTTCGCTGCGAAGTCGGGTGATCCCAACACTTAGACATTTTTTGGATGTCCTTCATTGACAATGCCCAGGTGCGCACAAAACTGAGAGCGCAGCCCGACTTCGCTGCGAAGTCGGGTGGCTCAAGACTTAGTCAAATTTTGGGCTCAGCTCCACACATCAGCTCCCCAAGTGCGCACAAAATTAAGGGCGCAGCCCGACTTCGCTGCGAAGTCGGGTTGCGGCAACACTAACACTTAGAAAATTTTGGGCCTTTTGCCCTCTTGGAGAAACAGTCAGAAGGAAGGGGGGGGAAATGAAGAGAATGAAACTGATGGCAGGGAAGATAGGGGATAGTGGAGAAAGGGAGAGAAGGAAGAGGGAAGGGAAAGCAGCATCCTTACAAAAAAACCGAAGACATGGCACCCCGTGCAAAATGTGGCAACATTCCTGGCGGCTCGCGGGGTGTCGAGCTCGCCTCGATGCAACGAACCAGGCCTTTATCCTTTGGGCGCAGAGGAACTCCCTTCCCCTGCATCCTGCTGCTGCTGAGTCCCCTTTTTGGGTAACTGTTCTTCTTCGGGCTCGCTTTCAGCAATCTCTTCTTCTGACCCTTCTTCTTCTTCTCTCTCTGAATCTGAATGCTCACCACCATCGCCCTCTTGCTCGGCAGGTTGCTCCCGCTCGCGGACGTGCTTGTATGCGGTCTTGGCCTGATCCCAAGCCGCTGCCTGGAAGGGCTCTAAATCGCTGACATCTTTCAGCGCTGCTTTGAATGCCGCAACCATGTGCACATCAATGGTGTCATATCTCTCTCCCAGCTCCTGGAGGGAGGTGTTAATCTTGCAAAATCTCGACACCATTTGGGTCACCTGCGCCTCCTGGACTGGTTCAGTCCAGCCATCAATTTCTGATGTATCTGCCTCGAAAGACAGCCAGTCTTGCTTTACTTGTTCAAGGGGCAGAAATTCCCCATCCTTGACAAAGCTCGGAAATCCGAGCGCAGAAAGAGTGTTGAAGGGGGCCAGGCAGATATTCATTTCATGGTTCAGCACGTCCAGCATCTTCCTGGCGGCCCTGATCTTCTCAGTTTTTTCAAAATAATTGTGCAAGGTTACCCTCGCATCCGCCCAATCTAGGGCAATCTGGGACATAGGAGGAAATCGGAGGCCCTTGCGCGCAAATTCTTCAAGTTTTATCGCCAAGTCCAGCCACTGCCTCGCTTGGCGTTCGGCCTCCTCTACCGCAGGCTTTCCCTGGGCAGATACTTCTTGGATCCTGGATGCGAAATCCAGGACGGACAGGGACCTGACCACATTAGTCCTGCAGCCCTGCAGCAAACTAGCCCGCATCTCCTTGATCTTGTCTTTTGAAAAGGCAGCCGCCTGGGACGCCTTCTCCTTCAGCTGAGATTGGGTCTGCTTCAGCGAATCTTGCAGCTGGGAAATATGTTCTAGTGCTGCCTTCTTTTCTTCTGACAGTTGTTCGGCTGTCTTCCTCTGTGTTGTTGCCTCCTGCTGGGACGCGGCGAGCTGAGCTTTCAAGTCTTCAATTTCTTTCTGGGCAGACTCCAGCCGCGTGGTGGCCTTGGCCAGATCCTCTTCCAGCTGTCTCGAGTTGTTCTGAAGCTGAAACAGCTTCTCCTGATTCTCGAGTCGCTTAACAAGGAGATTATCAGTCCTGCGACGAATACCATTGATTTCGTATTCTTCGCTTATATCGTCAAAACTCTTCTCCTTGGTCCGGTGTTCATAATCCGCCTCAGTCATCTCCCGGAGAGGCTTCTTAACTTTCGGGATCAATTTCTCCGTTCGCAGCACCCTCCTGTCCAAGTCAAACTTGGTGCGCTTCACCGGGGCGGCTATTTCCTCGGCTCTTCTCCGTTTGACGCCCTGGAGGAAAGAGGCGGAACATCCTGCGGCCTTCGCGGCTAGAGGCTGATCGTCCGTGATTTGTAGCTGTTCTCCCATGAGGTCCAGCTCTGCCAGCATAGGGTATGCCGAGGCCAAATCCTGCTGCGGCATCCTTCCTGAAAACAATGAAGCAGGAGATATTCCAGAAGATGAAGCCGCTTTCAAGGGCGACCGGGTCCTAGGGGAAACGGGCGGCTGAGTAGGAGGTGGAGATGGGGTTTTGAATGATGTGGGTGAGCGGCGCGGCGATGTAGGTACGGCTTCAGCGCTGGCCGCGGGTGAGGGGTTTAGGGTTTGACCCAGGGTTTGGAAAACGTTCGGGTCCTGGGCAAAATGTTCAAAGGAATGGGGACTGCGGAGGGACTGGGAGATAGGCGACAGGGATGATGCGACTAAGGCGTGCCCTGATACAGAGGGGGAAGGCGTTACGGCAGGGCCAACTGGGGTTTGTGTAACAGGGGAAGAGGACGTACCTGCGTGCTCCGCCTGAGCCGGTGCTTGGATGACGCCTGCTGCCCAGACCTCTGCTTCCTTCTCTGGACTATCCAGAGAGATGATTTCGGGCGCGACTGCTTCTGCCCGTGGGGCCGCTACTATTTGCTGCGCAACCTCCTTTTTCGGCCGCTTTATCTTAGTCTTTTCGCCCCTTTTTCTCTTCTTTTCTCCTGGAGCGGCAGTTTGTTCGGAGGAGGCGGAGGCGGTTGGTGCGGCGGGCAATGGCGCTCCCACGGTAAATTTGTACTTGGGCTTTGACGGAGGGATGCCCACTACCGCTGGCCCACCGGTTGACCTCTCTGGCTCTTTCTCTTTTTGAGGCGCTGGCTCACCGGTTGACCTTTCTGGCTCCTTTTCCTTTTGAGGCGACGTTTCGGGAGCTGGAGACAACATTGGGCCCACCTGACTGCTTGTTGGCGCCTTGCTGGGTGGTTTTCGAATGGACAAATGTTGTGGTGGGGGTTTCCTTTTATACCTCTTCCTGGCGCCTAGGGGGACGCAATCTCGAAACGCGAACGGCTCCCATTTGCCGGCGTATTTATCATATAAGGCCGAAAACTCATCATCTATGGCCAATGTCTTCCTGTTAGATTTATCGTGTTGCGTGCGACACCTCATCTTCCAGCATTCAATGATTTTGTCCTTTTCCCAGCTGAGGGGCGTCACCTTCGTGAGGAATTTTCTGAAACCCGCCGAGTCTAACCTGTGATCTGGATTGCGCTCCGGATCGTACTCCACCTCCACACAGTAGAAGTCCTGCCATGGTGGCCATGATTGCATCCGTTCGATGTGCCATTCCAGGTCCGCGCCTGTTTTGTTGCACCTCTCCTCCATGATTTCTGCTCGGGGGCAAATATGTACAAATTTTCCCCTGACCCCAATCGGGTCGTATTTCCAGCGCTGTGGTAATTGTATCAAGCCCATGTTGAGGAGTTCCTGTTCTAGGTAGATGTGCTGCCCAATTTCATGGACTTGAATGTTCGCCCAGGTAATAGGATATTTAAAAATATGGCCTCTCTTCTTTCCCTGGCCGAATTCCTCCTCGACGTAGTCCATTTGCCGCGCTGTCTCCATGCCGAATTGATGCTCAGTGCAAAAATAGGGCAGCAAGAACGGCTTCCCTTTGAATCCGTAGATTCTGATAACAACGCCCTGGGTCAACCGGAAAGTATCCCCGCATTTGTATTTCCTCAGGTAGTTCGTCATGGCCAGGGGAGGGCGAGACGCCTTGCCGTTGAACAGCGCCAGGGTCATACCTAAAAATTTAAAATTGAAATCATAGTAAGACCCCCTTCTATACAGGGCTTCCGTCCACTCGTATACCGGCAGCGGTGCTCCCTTCTCATTTACCTTCTTAAGATCAGGCACCCTTATTCGGTAATGCGTGTGGTAAAGGCACAACCATGTGAGGAATGAGCAGTGCCGGAATTCGGTTGTCTGCTTCTGCTGTATCCTGACCAGGTTTGAATGTATGGCATACGCCACCCAATCTGCCCAATCAAAGAAGATCGGGCGCCTTCCGCTTCTTTGCGCAGTAGGGTCATAAAACTCTCCATGTAAAATACACTCTGCGAGTGCCAACTGATACGGATGCACCACTCTGTCCGTGCCGCAGCCAAGGACCCATGCAAGGATAATATAAATGTATTTGTTTTCGAACCTCTCCAGGGGTATGGGACCTGATGGCCATTGTCCGACTGGCAGTGGGGACTTCAGCTCTGAATCGAGAAACTCTCTCATCCTTCTGCTCTGACTGAATCTGCCCGCTTGCTCATCCAAGTTAATTCTTCTGACGATGGCATCGGGGTCGTACTGGAGCCCCGGGGCGAAGGTTGGCTGTACGCTTTCTTTGAAGAGGGTGAACAACACCCTTCCTTGGTAGTCGCAGACTTGCCGGGTAGCTGGTTTGTAATATGTCACAATTGACTCAACCAGCTCCGGGCAGTGGTGGACGGGAGGGCACAAGAACCAGTATAGGTTCGACTTATATGCGGCTCCGACGTGGTGCGAGGGTGAGACTTTGCCTGCCCACTTTGCGATATTGGGCCGCAGCTTGGTGAGGCTAATGGAGTACTCGCCATCTTTATACTCGGCCAGGCGATTGACGGGCGGCGGCGGAGGACCTTGCCTTTTACTTCGCCTCGACCTGGATTTCCCTCTCTGCTCTTGTGGCGCTTCGCTCTCATGAGCGCTGGACTCCGTGCGTTCCTCAGCCTCCTGCTCTGTATCGCTGGACTGCGGCTGCATTGGCGCCTTCCCCTTGTCCATTTTCTGTTCTTCACTCATGGTGCCAGAGATAGGAATTTCAGTCGCTGCAGACCTTAATTTCGCACTTTTCTTCCTCTTTACTGCGCAGCTCTGATTTACACTGGTAATTCTGGTGTTCTGAGTAAGCAAGGGCCCTTTTCTAGGAATGGAAACACAACATTAATGGCGCGAGGAGGGATTTAAAGTGATTTGCCCGAAGTAGGTAGAAAGCGCCGTTATTCCTCGGCGGCCGCGCGTGGGATTTTTTATTGGAAGGCGCACCTCGTACGCGGTTGGCCCCAATGCGCTCACTTCTTAATGACATCTGCTTTGAAATCCGTGCAATCATTCCTTAAAATCTTTGAACCTCGTGCTTCTAATGACGTCACCGCCGCCATTTGGGCACACGCTTCGAGGAAGACTCTGGCCAAGGGCCCAAGAAGGAACGCGGTCCAACTTCGCGCTATGCACAGTGCGCCCTCGGGGACCCACACTTAGAAAAATTTCGTCATGCCCCTTGCTCTCCCTGACGGGTCGTTCGAAGTGCGCAAAAACTTGAGTGCGCAACCGGGCTTCGCTCGAAAAATTTGCGCAGTCCGACTTCGCTCGGAAAATTTTGCGCAGTAGGGCTTCGACACTTAGGCGATTTTTTTTTTCTTTGCTGCCCGACTGCGCTCCCAAGAGGGTGCGCAGCCCGACTTCGCTGCGAAGTCGGGTTGCGCACCCAGCACTTAGAAAAATTTGGGGTTTCTCTTGTTTGCTTTTTCTCTTCCCAAGCTCCCGACATCGCACAATACAAAGAGCGACGCCCGACTTCGCTGCGAAGTCGGGCGATTTTCCGCCTTGGTCAGACTTGAGTTAGCAGCGCAAAATTTTGCTTCTTTTCTCACACTTAGCCCTCTTTGGATTCAAAAGCTGAAAACTGAATAACTGAAAGAAATATTTACATTCTGAAATAAACTGAACTGCAGGAAATAAATAAGAAAAGTATGTACAAGGAAGGACCTCTTGGCAACCTTCAGTGATGATAGGCCTTCAGGTGGAAGCCATTAACAGGGATCGGGAGAAGCTGTCCCTCCATGTCCCTGAGCACGAACGCGTTGAATTGGTTTACCCGAGCGATCTGATAGGGGCCTTCCCAGAAGGCATCAAATTTGTCATGGTTGCCCGGCTTCGCTTTGAGTGAATCCCACTTGAGCACTAAGTCCCCGATTTTGAAAACTCGGGTGGTGGTCCCTTTTGCAAACCAGCTTTGAGTTGCCTCGGCATGTTTGGTAAAGGCCTGATATGCCTTCTCCCTTTCCTCTTCTAGCTGCAACAGTTGACAAAGTCTGACATTCACTGGATCCCCGTCGCCTTTCTCTTCTTCTAACAACCAGAGTGCGGGCATTTCTATGTGGGTAGGCAGAACCGCCTCCTTGCCGTATACAAGCGCGTAGGGGGACGTCTTGATGGATTTTTTGAAAGATATGCGATCCGCCCATAACGCCCGGTCCAGAAGTAGGTGCCACGACCTCTTATTCTTCTCCACGGTTTTCTTTATGATTTTCAAGAGGTTTTTATTGGTGGATTCGGCCAAGCCGTTTCCCTGCGGATAGTAATTTGAAGACATCTTGTGGTAAATGCCATATCTGCCAGTAAACTCAGTGAGTATCGCGCCTGCAAATCCTGGACCGTTATCCGTGACAATTGCCTCTGGAACCCCGAAACGGGTAATGAGGCTCTCAAGGAACCCAATGACCGTTTCTTGGTCAGCATGCTTTGTAGGCAAAGCCTCAGCCCATCGGGTAAAGTAATCTGTGGCGGTTAGGATAAACTTGTGTCCCGCCGAAGAGTTGGGCGTTATTGTCCCGACGAAGTCCAGACCCCACTGCTGAAACGGAGTCTCGGCTTGAATTGGCTGGAGGGGCAAGGGTGCCTTCCTATTTCTGCCGGCGAACCTCTGGCATTTTTCACATTTTACACAGACTGCATGTGCGTCTGTGAAGAGGGTGGGCCAATAATAGCCGGCTCTGATAATCTTCAAGGTTGTAGGCCTTCCTGAATGATGTCCTCCGGGCATCCCAGAGTGGAACTCTCCGAGAACCTTTGGCTTGTCTGATTCCTTGACGCACCGCAACAGGATGCCGTCAATATTTCTAAAATACAGCCCCTCGGGGCGCAGTACATACTTCAAGGCATTCAGCCTAAACCTCCTTCTCTGTGAGGCGTTGAGATGATCTGGACATCTCCCTGTGCTAAAATACCACACCAGGTCATTCGTCCAATCACTCTCCTCTGATAAGGAGTTGGCAAGGTTAATTTCCGTCATTGGATCCTCCCACTGGCAGGCAGAGATTTCGGCTGCAGCACTTCGGGCCAACTCTTGGCATAGAGCCCGACCTCGGATTAGCTTCGTTGGCCGTACCTCTATGTCAAACTCTTGTATTTTGGCTATCCATCCTGCCCTCTTGTGACCTGGCTCCCCTTGGATAATGAAATTTCTGACATCCGGATGTATCACGAAGATAGTTATCCGGCTCTGGGAGACAAAGTGCTTGAACTTTCTGAGAGATCTCATGACTGCGTGCACTTGCCGCTCAATAAAATTGTATCTTTCTTCGTGCGGCTGAATCACCTGGCTTAGGAATGCTATGGGGCGCTCCTCGCCATCATCTCCCTTCTGAGTCAGGACTGCGGCGTAGCTTTCGGGCTCTCCCACCGCGTACAGGATGAAATCCTTGGAGTAGTCTGGATTTATTAACACTGGAGCTTGCGCGATTCTGGCCTTGATTTCTTCGAAGGCTTGCTTTCTTTCGTCAGTCCACAAGAATTCAGCATTCTTTTTTAGGAGCTCGGCCATGGGCTTGATCACTTGTGCAAAGTCTGGGACAAACTTCCTCACGAAGTTGATTTGGCCAAAAAACGATTGTAGCCCCTTCTTGTCAACTGGGATGGATAAGCGAAGAAGAGCTTATGCTCTGTCAGGATCAACTGCAAGGCCCTTCTCAGAAATAACGTGTCCTAGCAGCTTGCCTTCCTTCACCGCGAAGACTGACTTCTTCGGGTTGATGGAAATGCCGAACTCACGACATCTCTCAAATATTTGCCGCAAGTGGGAGGCATGGTCCTCTCTCTTATGTGAAAACACAGTCATGTCATCCAAATAGATGACAATGACCTTGTTGAGCAGCTCTCGGAACGCCAAGTCCATAGCCCTTTGAAATGTAGCACCGGCGTTAGAAAGGCCGAAGGGCATGCGCTGATATGCAAACGTTCCCCATTTGGTGGTGAACGTTGTCTTGTGCTGATCTTCGTCTTTCACCCATATTTGGTTATAGCGAGAGAACCCGTCCAAGAGAGAGAATCTCTGAGCTCCAGCAACTACGTGGAGGATTTGATCAATTTGGGGGAGCGGATAATGATCCTTCAGTGAAGCCTGATTGAGGTTTCTGAAATCCACGCAGAGGCGGATGTCTCCATTCTTTTTCCTCACAGGGACCAGATTTGCGACCCAAGACGAGTGCTTGATGGGGTAGATGATCTTGGCCTCCAGCATCTTCAAGAGTTCCGCTTTCATCATGGCTTCAATTTTTGGGTTCACCGCCCTTTGCTTCTGCCGGAAAGGCTTTGCATTATCTTCCAGTTCTATAGTATGTTGGATCATCTCTCTGTCGTACCCCTTCAAGTCTTGGTAGCACCAGGCCACAATATCTGGGAACTCTTCGCATAGAGATCTGATCTGCTCTAGCTCCTTTTCAGTACAATCTGTCCCGACCTTGATCACTTTTCCAGGTTCCAGTTCCAGGTCCATGTACTGCTTGGGGTCCACTTTGATCCTATGGGATATGGCTCTATCGTTCTGATCAAAGAGACTCTCCAGAGTAATCAGTCCTTTCGGGACATGATTATTTTTTAATTGTATCAACCCCTCGTATTGCTCGTCATCAGGGTCTCTACCTTCGATTGTACTCGCTTCGTTTATCAAAAAGGTGACGATATCTTCGTCACAGTCGAACACCTGCCAGTGGGTGTCTTTATCAGGCACAGAAGGCCTGTAAATGGTACGAACCGGCTTCGGCTTCTGGACAGTGTCATCGGCGGGACGTACCTGGCTCCAACAGACGCCAGAATGTCAGCATGCTTATTCTTCTCACGAGATATGGCTTTGACATTCAAAGAGTCGAATGACTCCATCAGATCCCAGACACGGTTGCGGTACGCCTTGAGGTAATGCTTCTTGGAGGCGCACTTATTCGTAATCTGGTTGCACACCAGCTTTGAGTCGCCAAAGATCTGCAAATGCTTTATCCCCAGTCTCTCTGCCTTTCTCAAACCCAAACACAAAGCTTCATACTCCGCCGCATTGTTAGTGCAACTCCAAGCCAGCCTGTAAGTGTAGTCTTTTTGGATCCCGGATGGGGAAACCAGAAGTACACCTGCACCGGCGCCATTCTTGCATCGGGCGCCATCAAAGTACAACTTCCATAGCTTTTATGGGGCAGGTCCAACATCTTTCTTTGCAGACTGATCAAGTCTTTCAGGCTGGGTGACGGAGTAACAACCTTGCTCGGTCTCAATCATGGCATTGAAGTCTAGTAAGGAGAACTCATCCTCCACTTGTAACAGCTCGAGGGCCTCTTCTGCCAAATCCACCTCTACCAGTTCTTCGGTTGTCAGATGAACCATGTCGCTCTGCTGCTCTTCCCCAGGTATCTTCTCTACCAGAAATGTGGAAGGCTTTTCATTATAGATCTTCAATCTCCTTCCTTTGAAGGGCACTTCCATATGTGAATAATCCAGCGACAGATATCCACCCAGCTTCGCAGTGAACTCCCTAGAGAGACACATGCCGAAGTAGGGTTCCAAGTCAACCACCACGACCTCTTGGATGACCACTATGTCGAGGGCTTTATGCGATCGGATCGGGATGTCTTTGATGACACCAACTGTCTTGACAGGAGTGTCGTCTAGCTGCAACACACCTTGGCTGCTCCTTGTGTATTCCATACCAATCTCTTCGCAGACAGCCCTCGGCATGACGATGAGTGGAAGCACCAGAATCCACCATGCAGTTGTGTACTATATGGCCCTCCATTCGCAAAGACAGATAGAAAGGTGGCGGCCTGTTTTTCCCGATGCGAGATATTGTCAAGGGCTGAGCTAACACAACAGGCTGCGTCGGCTTTCCATCTTTCACGCTCTTCAAGGATTCCTGCAACAGGTCTACTTGCCCTGGGAGCAGAAGAGCCTCATACATACTTATCTTCGTCGGGGTCTTTTTGAGCTCATCAACTATATTGTAGGTTGAAGTGTCGGCTCCCTCTATCTCTTTCGTTGGCTCATACCTGGTTCGGTATTGTTGCGTGGCTTCGACTCTCTGTCTCTTCGTCAGCGATGGATACCTCAGCTTCTCTTGAGCTTGTTCTTTTGTTTCGGCTAGAGGTTGGGCTACGGGAGCCTTTATCGCGGGAGCCTTGAGCGTCGGGAACCTCTCTTTGGCTGTAGGAGGTAAAGGTGACTTGTCAGGTGGTAGCACAGCAGGCTGCGCCCTCTCCCTTCTGGCGTATACTTTCAACGGCTTCGTCTGGGCCGTGGGGGCCTCAATGGGCCTTTTGCCCTCCTTGGTCAAGAGTGACACGGGATCTTCTTCTGGGACTGCAAAGTTACCTTCATCGTCAAGGATCATGTATGCTTCGTCCTCCATGGCGCTGCCCGCAAGGGTCTGAATATAATGTCGATGCAGCATGCAACCCTCCTCTCCATGTGGATCGTTGCATGTGGAGCACCAGTTAACCTGGTCAGAAGTGCCTGGTTGGACCTCATTGGCAGCATTCCTCGCCGGGGGCCTTTGCGCTTGCGCAGCTTGATCTTTTGTTAGCGCAGGGGGAGGATATGGTCTCCTCGGAAGAAACTCCATCTGGGCTTGCTTCTTCTTCATGATTGTCATATCATTGGAAATAGTATGGTAACCAGAGGCCAGAGCCCGTACCTCCTGAAGGATCTTATTCTGAATATCATTATCAGCAAGCGCCGGCCGGGCCGGAGGAGGTATTGCAGCTAATGGTGGAGGTGCAGAATACGCCGCGTAATGAGGGGGAGCTGGGAGTGCGGGATATTGCGGAGGTGGAGGTGGCGGATTAGGATAATGGATCTGGGGCTGACCATAGGGGTTTATAACCGGCGCTGGATTCCATGGCTGCTGGGGGTACTGATTTGACGAGGATGGCATTACACCAGACGCCGATGGGTATTGTGACTGAGGGAAATCAGGGTAAATGGGAGGCTGCATTCTATGAGGAAGTCTGCCTATAGAAATTATGTCTAATTCTGCTTGCTGGGCAGCTTCATATAGGGCAGGAAAAGTGTCGACCCGGGCTATCTTGAGAAGTAGGCAAATATCTGAATTGAAAGACCTCAGGTAATAGTGCGCAGCTTGTCCCGTCGGAGGTCGCAGCTCGCGAGGTACTCTCTTCCAGGACCTCGCAAACCTCACGTTGAAGTCCGATATCTCCTCTTGCGGATGGCGTTGAATACTTTGAAACTGATGCAGCAATGAAGAGGGATCAGCGGACTCGTTGCATCCCTTCACTAGCTTGCCTGCTAACTGGGGCCATCCCGTGATAGCTCCTTCTGGCAAAGATCTCCACCAGTAGAGAAGCTTCCCTCTCAGAGAAAGGGCTAATAGACGGGTCTTAACACTCTCACTCGTGATAGAGTGCAGCGCAGCCAAGGCCAGAATATCTTGGATGTGCTCGTATGTTGTTTTCCAGAGCCATCGTAAGTAGGAATGGATTTCAAGGCAGCGGGGGGCACAACCTCTTGTCCAACTAGAGCCAAGGGCCCTGTGGAATCAACTGCTGGGAAGAGGTCGTCATCATTTTGTTGGGCAGCCATGTCTTCTTCCTCTTCGGTCGTATAATCGGTATCAGTGTTGTCCGAAGTTGTAGGCTGTTCTTCAATTTCGGCCTCTCCGACTTCAGCTTCTTCGATCTCGGCTTCTTCAATCTCAGCTTCAGCTTCGAGTTCGTTTTGGTGAGCTTGGTAGTCAGCCAGCCTTACGCGCTCTCCAGGAGCGTTGATGTCGATTTCGTAGAGATCAGGCTGCTGTCCTGGGTTCCTTGCTCTCCACCTTCTTGTATGCATGAAGGCGCTTTTGAGGTTGGACCGGTCTCACGGACTCAGAGAATATTCAGGTACTTGCAGAGTCGCCAGGTGTTCTGATTTGACAGCAATGAAGCGAACACCAATGCTTCGATTCTGTTTTGGGGTGGGAAACTCCCGTGTCCCACCGGGCGTGCCAGAGAAACTGTTGGTTACGAATCTGCCACTAGGATAGGATTTAGTGTAATGCGCCCTAGATTCGCCCAACAGATTGAAAGGCCGGAAGGAAGGAATGCCTTCCGTGCCAATCTCCGGAGGAGGCCGGCTTCCTATGTTTTCTCAATTTGGTTTAAGCTCAGAGTGCAGGAAAGAAATTAGAAATGCAGAAAGAAATATAAATGTGATTGTTCTAGGTGGGGAGGATAAGCAGCACAACAACAACCAATCACCACTACTAACAACAATTAAACACAAGATATGTTGCAGAAACTACCAATGTCATTCATCCTATGTATCCTCTACTTTTGCATTCCAAGAATACTTAACTATTAAATACCGATATCCAGAAAGCAGAATAACGGTAAGCAATAACATAAGCAACATGAGGCAGAAATGTTCAGTAAAGGCAGCATACAAGATAAAGACAATCAATAGAGCCAAGTATATTTTGTATTTAGAAGCAAACGCACAACTACAACGGTTCCCTAGCAATATATCCCCCTTCCACCCTTTTACAATGATATTGCGGAGCTATTTATAGCGTAAATTTTCCCCCCATTACATCTTTGGGCACAGGATCCCAGACCTGACAATAGCTGAAAAAGCTGACAAAGCTGACAAAAGCGGCAAAAAGCGGCTGATGTTGACCTCTGCCGGCATGGAACGTACTTGCAGCAAGGTCCACCTGAAAAATCAGCAGCTACGTGGCAGTGCGGTGGATGATGCTTCGAGTCAGCTTGACTGAGGGCAGCTGAGGTACAATAAGTCAGTTCACACTCGCACACCTCCCGTCACATCTCTGACTCGAATCTCGAGGCTGGACACCTGTCGGAATCTGATAAGGGGAAAAATCTGCCTTAGGAGCTCATATTTTCTCTCTTGCCCGACTTCGCCCAAAATTGGAGCGCAACCAGCCAGCGCAAGGGGGAAGTAGCGCAGTTGGGGAGGCCTCCGTGCCTTAGAAAATTTCTGGGCAGGCTTCGACATTCTTTGCCCGAGTGCGCGCAGGTAAGTGAGCGAACCCCGACTTCGCTGCGAAGTCGGGTTGCTCAACACTTAGTCTTTTTCTGGAGGTACCATGATGGGCTGCCCAACTGCGCTCTTCTTCCAGGGCGAAGCCCGACTTCGCTGCGAAGTCGGGCAGTCCCAACACTTAGCCGTTTTCTTCAAGTGAGTTGCCCAACTGCGCACGAGTTTGAGGGCGCAGCCCGACTTCGCTGCAAAGTCGGGTGATCCCAACACTTAGACATTTTTTGGGGATGTCCCTCATTGACAATGCCCAGGTGCGCACAAAACTGAGAGCGCAGCCCGACTTCGCTGCGAAGTCGGGTGGCTCAAGACTTAGTCAAATTTTGGGCTCAGCTCTCTACACATCAGCTCCCCAAGTGCGCACAAAATTAAGAGCGCAGCCCGACTTCGCTGCGAAGTCGGGTTGCGGCAACACTAACACTTAGAAAATTTTGGGCCTTTTGCCCTCTCGGAGAAACAGTCAGAAGAAGGGGGGGGGAATGAAGAGAATGAAACTGATGGCAGGGAAGATAGGGGATAGTGGAGAAAGGGAGAGAAGGAAGAGGGAAGGGAAAGCAGCATCCTTACAAAAAATCCGAAGACATGGCACCCCGTGCAAAATGTGGCAACACTACCTTTCTTCAACACAAAAGTTGCTGCATGTACTCTTGTAGGCATATTCTTATGAAGAAAGTGAGATACCCTTGAACTGTACAAAATCAAGAATCTAACTTTTTAGTAGAAAACAGGATTGAGACTAAAGGATGCAACCTAAGCAAGATTCTAGCTTATTTCAAGAAGTTGCCACATTTCCCTGCATCCATTTAAGCATCAGTTATTTTTAGTTTGCCAAATGCAAATGTCTTAGAAAACAATAAATGCTGTCAGCAGAGAAAATGGAAAAACATAAACTACTTTTGAAAAGGGAACTTATGCATGTTGTTTGGGGCCCACCAACAATTTAAAACCCTAAATGTGGATTAGAAAAGGAAGCTTGAACCTTTTTTCATTTTCTAGAAGTTGCTGTAGTTATGCAAGTTTTGAATAACAGAATACTAATTATTCCAGGATGAATTTTTGCAAGTTTTCAGGGGTGGTGATGTTATCCTTCATTGTCATCATGGGTTTACTTTCTCCAGTTCGATAGCCAAATAGAGGCAATGGAATAGAGGAGGTAAAGGGAGTTGGTGGGAAAATACCTGTTGCCACATTTTGCACGGGGTGCAATGTTTTCAGTTTTGTAAGAGTGCTGCTCTTCCTTTTCCCTCTTCCTCTCTCTCCCTTTCTTCTTCTCTCCCTTTCTCTCTCTTCCCTGCATTCTCATTCTTTCCCCCCTTTCTTTTGAGCCCCTCAGTCTGATCTCAAATTTGACAACAGTTGCCCTGAAAAATGGCTAAGTGTTAGGGCGAAGTCCGACTTTGTGCGAAGTGCGTACTTCTCCCAGTTTTGGTGCGAAGTGCGTACTTCTCCCAGTTTTGGTGCGAAGTCCGTACTTCTCCCAACTTTACGAGCGCACCTTGTAGCAGGCTGGCAGGTGGCAGGAAAATGACTAAGTCTTTGGAGCGAAGTCCGAAGTCCGTACGGCGGCGGACATCGGCTTTCACTGTGCGCAACCCGACTTCGCGGCGAAGTCGGAGTGCGCCCTTGACGAGTGCGTGATGGGAAACAAACTCGGAAATACACCCAAGGCATGAAGGCCTTCCCGATGCTGTTTCACTGCAACCCAATGACGCTCCTATCCGAGAGAAGTTGGATAAAGCGCCTTTCAAGGCAGACACATGTCAAACGACATCATCCGACAAGTGTCCAGCTTCGGGATCTGAGCCAAGACGTGCCGAGCAAAAGGACAAGCATGGGCTGCACTACTTATGCCAGTTGCCTCATTTAAAGCTGATTAGAGGTTCTACCAGCTCCAGCTACCCGCATTCCTGCCGATGTGAAGATCTACCCAACGCGCTGCCACGTAGCTGTCCGGCCTTCAGGGGAACCATGCTACAGGTACAGTCCTGTCCGACAAAGGTCAGCATCAGTAACTCCATAGCTGCTTTTTGTCAGCCAATGTTTGACTGGGACTTTGTGCCCATTAATGTAACGGGAGGGACTCGGGCTATAAATACCCACCACATTTTCATTGTAAAGTGGTGGAAGGGGAATGTTTGTTAGGGAACCATTGTAACCGTGCTTCTGCTTATAAATATAAAGTATATGCACGGCTCTGTTCTACTGCTTTTATTTTTTATGCTGCCTCTACTTTACATGTCCGCTTTACGTTTTCCTGTGTCACGGCTCGTTGATTCGTTTCAGCATTTGGTGGTCAGGTACACCTGAGGCATTGCTTGTGTCATGGCTTGTTGATTCACTTCGGCATTTGGTGGCCAAGCACTCTTGAACTTAATAGATTAGAGGATACATAGAATAAATGTGGTAGCAGTTCCTTCAGTTGTGTGTTACGTTGCTGTCCGTAGTGGTGATTGATGCGTTGCCGTGTTGTTAGTTCTCCTTGTAGGGAGAATGTTTGCTAGGGGACCATTGTAGCTGTGCGTATAAATTCTCTGCATAACACATATACTTGGATCTGACATCTCTTGGTTGCTTTCTGTTTGAGTTACCGTACGTAGTGGTGATTGATGCATTGCCGTGTTGTTAGTTCTCCTTGTAGGGAGAATGTTTGCTAGGGGACCATTGTAGTTGTGCGTACACCGCTCTATACAGAAAGTATACTAGACTTTGCAGTTTCTGGCTATGCTTTGTACTTATAATGCAGTAAGTAGTGGTGATTGGTGTGTTGCTGTACTGTTAGTTCCCCCCACCCAACTCCAATCATATTTGTAAATTCTTTCCGCATTTTTATCTCTTTCCTGCACTCTTAGCTTAAAACCAAAACCCACAAGGAGCCGGCCTTCTCCGGAGATTGGCTCGGAAGGCATTCCTTCCTTCCGGCCTTTCTAGCTGGTGGGCGAATGCGGGCGCATTAACACAAAATCCTTTCCTCATGGCAGATTCGTAACCAACAGTTTCTCTGGCACGCCCGATGGGACCGGAGTCCCACATCTGAAAAAACTCGGGCTCGTGTTCACTCGGGCTGACAGTTTATTCTGAGCACTCGGTGGGCCAAGGAAGTTTCCCACCCCAAACATAATCGAAGCACCGGTGTTCGCTTCATTCTTGTTCAAAATCAGAGCACCTGGCGACTCTGCACGAACATATCTTCTGAGTCTGAAAGACCGGTCCTAGCACCTTCATGCAAACAAGAAGGTGGCGAGCAAGGGATCCGAGAAACCCGCCTGACTTTTACGAACTGGACATCAACGCTCGAGGCGAAGTTGTCAGGCTGGCTGATCAACAAGCTCGTGTCGACGAAGCCGAGGCTGAAATTCAAGAAGAAGCCGAAGGCGA
Organism: Wollemia nobilis; assembly: GCA_028583015.1. Taxonomy (NCBI): domain Eukaryota; kingdom Viridiplantae; phylum Streptophyta; class Pinopsida; order Araucariales; family Araucariaceae; genus Wollemia; species Wollemia nobilis. The sequence continues at coordinate 7,999,589 of JAQPPZ010000456.1, forward strand.
GGTCGGAGGAGCTGAGTACGAAATAGAAGAGGCCGAGGAAGAAGAGGAATCTACATCCTCGGAAGGTACCGACACTGAGTACACAACCGACGGAGGAGAAGAAGAAGAAATGGCTGCCCAGCAGCAAAATGATGATGATCTCTTCCCGGCGGTGGACTCTACAGGGCCCTTGGCCCTGGTCGGACAGCAAGCTGTGCCCCCTGCTGCTTTGAAGTCCATCCCTACGTACGACGGCTACGGCAAGACGGCGTACGAGCACATCCAGGACATCCTTGCCCTGGCCGCATTGCATTCCATTACTGACGAGAGTGTGAAGACCCGTCTGCTGGCCCTTTCCCTAAGGGGAAAACTTCTCTACTGGTGGAGATCGCTGCCAGAGGGATCTATCACGGGATGGCCCCAGCTTGCCAGAAGGCTCGTGAAAGGATGCAACGAGTCTGCTGACCCTACTTCTCTGCTGCATCAGTTCCAAAGTATCCAGAGACATCCTCAAGAGGAGGTGTCTGACTTTAACATCAGGTTTGCGAGATCCTGGAAACGGGTACCTCGCGAACTTCGGCCTTCAGCTGGCATGGCTGCTCACTACTATCTGAGATCCTTCAACTCAGACATATGCCTGCTGTTGAAGATTGCCAGAATAGACGAGTTTCCTGCTCTGTACGAGGCTGCCCAGCAAGCTGAAGCTGATATTATTTCTATCGGCAGACTCCCGTCCGAGTGCAGGAACCCATTCATCCCGACTTCCCCAGATCCCAGTATCCTCCAGCTTCTGGTGGTGCGCCGTCCACATCAGGGCAGCAACCCCAGCAGCAATGGAATCCGGCGCCGGTCGTAACTCCTTACGGCCCGCCTCAATTGCATTATCCTCACCCGCCTCCTCCTGCTCCGCATTTTCCAGCGCTCCCTGCTCCTCCGCAGTACGCACCTTATTCCAATCCCCCTCCATTAGCCGCATTGCCTCCACCGGCACAGTTGCCGCCTCCTGACAGTAACATTCAGAATACAATCCTCCAGGAGGTGCGGGCTTTGGCCTCAGGATATCATGCCATGTCCAATGACATGACCGCTCTGAAGAAGCAGGCCCAGATGGACCTCGTTCCTAGGAGGCCATATCCGCCCCCGGCACTGACAAAAGACAAACCCCCAGAGCACCAGTCGCAGAGGCGTCCGCCTCCAGAAATCTTTGCTATAGAAGACCCGCCTGGTCCTTCCGACCAGGTTAACTGGTGCACTACGTGCAATGACCCGCATTCGGAGGAAGACTGCACCTTGCACCAGCACTACATCCAGACTTTGGCCGGCAGCGCCATAGAGGACGATGAACTCTACATGATCCTGGACGGCGAAGCCAACTTTGCCCTCCCAGAGGAGAATCTAGTGCCGCCCGCCAAGGAAGAAAAGAAAGCTGCAGATGCTGCCAAGCCTTTGCAAGTTTATGCCAGAAGAGAAAAACCGCAGCCCGGTGGGCTGCCACCGTACAAGCGGCTGTGGCCCTACACAGCCAGGAGAAGGCATCCAAAGACAAAGCTCCGGCCAAGCCTCCTATGGCAAAAGTTCCGATTCCGGCTAAAGCTCCCGTGCCTCGGCCTCTAGCTGAAACCAAAGAACAAGCACGGGAGAAGCTGAAGTACCCGTCTCTGACCAAGAGACAACGAGTTGAAGCTACCCAGCAGTACCGGACGAAGTATGAGCCGGCGAAAGAAGCAGAAGGAGCTAGTACCTCGAGCTACAGCATAGTAGACGAGTTGAAAAGAACACCTGCTAGAATCAGCATGTACGATGCTCTTACGCTCCCGAGGCCGGGTGGATCTGCTGCGGGAATCTACGAAGAACATGAAGAACGGCAAGCGGATACGACCTGCTGTCCTGGTTCAACCTCGACGAGTCTCAGCCACTGGGAAGAACAGACCGCCTCCCTTTTATCTGTCTTTACGGATGCAAGGGCACATAGTACACAATTGCATGGTGGACTACGGTGCTTCCACGACTGTGATGCCGAAGGCCGTCTGCGATGAGATCGGGATGGAGTACACACGGAGCAGCCAAGGCGTGCTGCAATTAGACGGCACCCCTGTCAAGACAGTTGGTGTCATAAAGGACATCCCTATCCGGCTGCATAAGGCTCTCGACATTGTGGTCATCCAAGAGGTCGTGGTCGTTGACCTGGCTCCCTACTTCGGCATGTGTCTCTCTCGGGAGTTCACTGCGAAGCTGGGCGGGTACCTGTCTCTAGACTACTCACACATGGAAGTGCCCTTCAAAGGAAGGAGACTGAAAATTTTCAATGAGAAGCCTTCCACCTTCCTAGTAGAGAAGATACCCGGAGGAGAGTTGGACTGCATGGTCCAGCTGTCGGAGGAAGAAGCGGTGACAGTTGAGCTGACGGAGCAAGCCCTCGAAGTGCTACAGCTTGAAGATGAGTTCTCTTTGCGGGATTTCAATGCCGTAATTGAGACAGACAGGGCTGTTACACTGTTGTACAGCCCGAGAGGCTTGACAAGTCAGCTGCAAAAGAAGTGGGACCTGCACCTGAGAAGCTGTGGAAGCTTTTCTTTGACGGCGCGCGATGCAAAAATGGCGCCGGTGCAGGGGTGCTTCTGGTTTCTCCGACCGGGGTCCAGAAGGACTATACCTACAGGTTGGCCTGGAGCTGCACTAACAACTCGGCGGAGTACGAAGCCCTGTGCTTGGGTTTGCGAAAGGCGGAGAGGCTGGGGATTAAACACCTGCAGATCTTTGGAGATTCAGAGCTGGTGTGTCACCAAGTTACGAATAAGTGCGCCTCCAAACATCACTACCTCAAGGCGTACCGCAATCGGGTGTGGGACCTGATGGAGTCGTTTGACTCGTTGAATGTCAAGGCGATATCACGTGATAAAAACAAACACGCTGACATTCTGGCGTCTGTTGGAGCCAGGTACGTTCCGGCTGATGACGTTGTCCAGAAACCGAAGCCGGTTCGCACTATTTACGGGCCTTCTGTGCCTGATAAGGACACCCACTGGCAGGTGTTCGATTGTGACGAGGAGATCGTCACATTTTTGGTTAACGAAGTTGGTTCAATCGAAGGTAGAGACCCTGATGACGAGCAATATGAGGGGTTAATACAGTTAAAAAATAATCATGTCCCAAAAGGACTGATTACATTGGAGAGTCTATTTGATCAGAATGACAGAGCAATATCTCACAGGATCAAAGTAGACCCGAAGCAGTATGCCGACCTGGAACTTGAACCTGGTAAAACTATCAAGGTCGGGACAGACTGCACTTCGGAGGAACTTGAGCAGATTAGATCACTGTGCCGAGAGTTCCCCGACATCGTGGCCTGGTGCTACGAGGATTTGAAGGGGTATGACAGAGATGTAATCCAGCATACCATTGAGCTAGAGGATGGCGCCAAGCCATTCCGACAAAAGCAGAGGGCCGTAAATCCGAAAATTGAGGCCATGATGAAAGCAGAGCTCTTGAAGATGTTGGAGGCCAAAATCATCTACCCCATCAAGCATTCTTCCTGGGTCGCGAATTTGGTGCCTGTGAGGAAAAAGAATGGCGACATTCGTCTCTGTGTCGACTTCAGAAACCTGAATCAGGCTTCCCTCAAGGACCACTATCCGCTTCCCCAAATTGACCAAATTCTACACATCGTTGTTTGGAGCCCGAGAGATTCTCACTTCTAGATGGATTTTCCGGCTACAACCAGATTTGGGTCGGGGATGAGGACCGAGCATAAAACTGCGTTCACCACCAAATGGGGGACGTTCGCCTATCAGCGCATGCCTTTCGGCTAATCGAATGTTGGTGCCACATTCCAAAGGGCCATGGACCTGGCCTTTCGAGAAGCTGCTCAATAAGATCATTGTCATCTACCTTGATGACATGAATGTTTTCTCTCACCAAAGAGGGGATCATGTTTCCCACTGCGGCAAATATTTGAGAGGTGTCGAGAATTCGGCATTTCTATAAACCCGAAGAAGTCTGTCTTCGCGGTAAAAGAAGGAAAGGCTGTTGGGACATGTCATCTCCGAGAAAGGCCTCGCCATTGACCCTGACAGAGCAGAAGCCCTCCTTCGCTTGCAAGCCCCAATCGATAAAAAAGGGCTGCAGTCCTTCTTCGGTCAGATTAACTTCGTGCGGAAGTTCATTCCGGACTTCGCGCAGGTGATCAAGCCTATGGCCGAACTGCTGAAAAAAGATACAGCTTACGAATGGACTGATGAGAGAGAGCAAGCCTTCGAGGAAATCAAGGCTCGAATTGCGCAAGCTCCGGTGTTGATAAACCCGGACTACTCCAAGGACTTCATCCTGTATGCGGTGGGAGAACCGGAAAGTTACGCCGCAGTCCTAACTCAGAAGGGAGACGATGGCGAGGAGCGCCCCATAGCGTTCTTGAGCCAAGTGATTCAGCCGCATGAGGAAAAGTACAACTTTATAGAGCGGCGAGTTCACGCTGTTATGAAATCCCTCCGAAAGTTCGGGCATTTTGTCTCCCCAGAGCAAAACGAGCTGTCTTCGTGATTCACCGGACGTTCGAAGCTTCATCATACAAGGAGAGCCGGGTCACAAGAGAGCGAGGATGGATTGCAAAAATCCGGGAGTTCGACATCGAAGTGCGGCCCACAAAGCTTATCAGAGGCCGAGCCTTGTGTCAGGAGCTGGCCCGAAGCGCTGTAGCCGGCATCTCCGCTTGTAAGTGGGAGGACACAGCGACAAGCATCTACCTAGCCGACTCCTTATCGGAGGGGAGTGATTGGACGGATGAACTGGTGAGATATTTCTGCACGGGAGATGTCCGAGATCACTTGAACGCCTCACAACGAAGGAGATTTCGGCTAGGTGCACTTAAGTACACTCTTCGCCCCGAGGGGCTTTACTTCAAAAATATTGACGGCATCCTGTTGCGGTGCGTCATGAAATCAGATCAGTCCAGGGTCCTCGGAGATTTTCATTTCGGGATGCCTGGAGGTCATCATTCTGCAAGGCCTACGGCCTTGAAAATAATTAGAGTTGGGTACTATTGGCCCACTCTATTTACAGACGCTTATGCGGTCTGTTCCAAGAGTGATCAATGCCGGAGGTTTCCTTGGCGAAGCGAGAAAAGCACCCCTGCCCCTTCAACCGATTCAGGCCGAGACTCCGTTCCAGCAATGGGGTCTAGACTTCATTGGGGTGATTTCGCCTAGTTCCTCTGCCGGACACAAGTTTATTCTTACAACCACCGATTACTTCACACGGTGGGCAGAGGCGATCCCGACCAAAAACGCGGACCAAGAAACGGTCATTAGGTTCCTTGAGAGCCTGATTACCCGGTTCGGGGTTCCAGAGTCAATTGTGACGGACAATGGTCCGGGATTCGCAGGCGCTGTACTCACGGAGTACACTGGCAAACTTGGCATTTATCACAAGATGTCTTCTAATTACTACCCGCAAGGGAATGGCCTTGCCGAGTCTACTAACAAGAACCTCCTGAAGATCATCAGAAGGACCATTGACAGGAACAAGCGGACTTGGCATTTACTCCTGAACCGGGCGCTATGGGCGGACAGAGTTTCATTCAAGAAATCCATCAGGACGTCCCCTTATGCGCTCGTCTACGGTAAAGAGGCTGTCATGCCATCCCACATCGAAATCCCTGCCCTATGGATGTTGGACGAAGACAGGAGCAGTGGAGACCCGGTGGATGACGGACTGTGCCAACTTCTGCAGTTGGAAGAAGACAGAGAAAAAGCATACCAGGCCTTCACCCAGCATATTGGAGCCACTCAAGGCTGGTTTGCAAAAGGCACCATTGCCCGAGTTTTTAAAATCGGGGACCTGGTGCTGAAGTGGGACTCATATAAGGCGAAGCCGGGCAACCACGGGAAGTTTGATGCCCTCTGGGAGGGCCCTTATCAGATTGCCCGGGTGAACCAGTTCAATGCTTATGTACTTCGGGATATGGAGGGTCAGCTCCTACCTATCCCTGTTAACGGGTTCCACTTAAAAGTTTACCGCTGCTGAAGGTGCCCAATGGGCCCTTCTGTGTAAAAATTTCCCTTATGCATTTTGCTTTTTCAGCATGTACAGTTTCCAGCTTTCAGTTTTTTATTTGTTTGAGCCAAACTGCGACATGGGAGAGAATACAGACTTCGCAGCGAAGTCTGTTGTCGCCCCTCAGAAGGAGCGAAGTTCGTGAAGGGGCTGCTTGAGTGAAGGAAGCAAAAACGGCTAAGTGCTGGCTGCTGCCCGACTTCGCAGCGAAGTCGGGCTGCGCGCCAGCCAAAAGGCGAAGTTCGAAAGAGAAAGCTGCAAATTTGCGAGTGTTCGGACTGCGCTCAGTTTTTGAGCGAAGTCCGACTTCGCGCGCGAAGTCCGAACACAAACGGCTTGCGCGCGAAGTACGAACTGCGCCCAGCTTGCGCGCGAAGTGCGAACTTCGCGCACACATCGCGCGAAGTGCGAACGGGCGAAGTTCGAACGCGCTCCATTTTCTAAGCGCAGCTCGTGCACCCGATCCCAAGAGGCAATAAAATTCAATGCTCGCCTCTCTTCCGAAGTTTGCAAAGGTCGGACTGCGCTCAATCCTCGGGCGCAGTAGGAAAAGAAAGGAAAACAGTCCCAGTGCAAGTGGCAGTTCGGACTGCGCTCGACTTTGGAGCGAAGTCCGACTGCGCGGGCGAAGTCGGATCGCGCCCAACCTTCGCGCGAAGTCCGACTTCTCCCTGTTTTCTAAGCGCAGCTTGGGTGAGTTTAAAAAATGAATAAAAAATTCTAAAGCGTGGGCCCAAGGCGCGTTGCGACGGTTTGAGATGGGTTTCCGAACCAAGGGGTTTTTCTTGAGCAGTGTGCCCATATTGTGGCAGTGACGTCAGCCATGGCGCAACATTCGAAATTAAATTTAATGATTGCGCAGTCTTCAATGAAAGTGCAATCAAAGAAGCATGGCGCGGCGGCCGGGGTGCATCTTCCAAGACATTCTCTTGCGCGGCCACCCAAGAAACATAACTCCTTCACTTGCCAGCCGACCTACCCCCTCCTGCGCGACATTAATGACTCTGTCATTATCTAGAAAAGGGGGACTGATGCATCCAGACATGCCAAATCGCGCAAATTATTCCTACGACTGTGAAATCTGTTGCAGGCGTCCAGAAATCTTAATTATTGCTGTTTCAGAAGGATGGACAAAGGAAAGTTGACAATGTCAGCGCAATCCAGCGAAGGGCGCGAACTGGAGGATTTACCGCAGTCAAGTGTTTTCAGGAGTGAGACACCGCCGGAGCAAAAGTCAAAATCCCGGCCAAAGAAAGTACAGCGTGGGCAAGCCCCACCACCACCGGTCAATTACCTGTCGGGATACAAGGACGGCTCGTTTTCCATGAGCCTTACTAAGCTGCGGATAAATGTGGAGAATTGGGCTGACAAGGTTTCGCCCTCTCACCATTTCGGAGCGGCGTACAAGTCTAACCTCTTCCGGTTCTTGTGCCCTCCTGTCCATCAATGCCCGGAGCTGGTAGACCTAATTGTCAGACATTACAGACCAGCTACCGGCAAATTTGCAGCTCCAGCGGTAAACCCTTGTTCGCACTTCGCAGGGAGACTGTCCAGCCGGCCTTCGCCCCAGGGTTGGAGTATGACTCCAGCACGATTGTCAGAAAGATAAATCTTGGCGAACAAGCGGGACGCTTCACGCACACAAAAAGGATGAGGGATTTCCTCAATTCAGAGCTGAACGCCCCGCTTGCAGCTGGACAATGGCCAACCGGCCCCATACCCCTGGAAAGGTTTCAGAGCAAATACCTATACACCATTCTGGCGTGGGTCCTCGGCTGCGACTCAGACGAGCTGGTACAGCCGTATCAGTTAGCGCTGGCAGAATGTCTCCTATGCGGAGAATCCTACGAACCAGCAGCGCAAAGAAGTGGGAAGCGCCCTATCTTTTTTGACTGGGCGGACTGGCTGGCATATGCCATTCACTCCAGCCTGGTAAAGCTCCAGAAGAAGCAGTCAACTGAATTTCGGTTCAGTTCTTTCCTGGCTTGGCTATGTTTGTATCATTTGCACTCCCGGATGCCGATCCCGAACCTGAAGAAGGTAAATGAGAGGGGAGAGCCACAGCCCGTCTATGATTGGACGGATGACCTATACCGGAAAGGGTCCTACTACAAGTTCAACTTCAACTTTACGGGCTTGGTCATGTCAGTCTTCAGCGAGGGTGAGATCCCTCGCCCCCGCAAGAAATGACGAGCTATTTCTTTGAATCACAAGCTCGGGGACGTTTTTAGGCTGACGCAGGGGATTGTGGTCAGAATCTACGGATTCAAAGGCAAGCCTCATCTGCTGCCCTACTGGTGTACGGATCATCAGTTTGGGATGGAGGTTGCCCGGCAGATGGATTACGTTGAAGAGGAGTTCGGCCAGGGAAAGAGAAAGGGCCATATTTTTCCATACCCTCTTTCCTGGGCGAACGTTGAGATATCAGAGGTGGGACAGCATGTCTATCTCGAGCAGGAGCTTTTTCGCATTGGCCTGATTCTGTTGCCGCAGCGCTGGAAGTACGACCCGTACGGGATAAGGGGAAAGTTCACGCATATCTACCCCAGGGCGGATATAATCGAAGACAGATGCGATGTGGTCCATGTTGACCTCGACTGGGAGATTGACTCGATGGAAGCATGGCCTCCGTGGCAGGAATTTTACTGCGAGGAGGTAGCATATGACCCCGAGCGAAACCCGGACCACAAGTTCTCTTCTCCGGGATTTAAAAAATTCATCTCCAAGATAGCAGGCCTTAACTGGCCAAAAGAAAAGATTGTTGAATCTTTGGAAGATGAGGTGCCGCACGCGACACGATAAATCCATCGGGAAGAATCTGGCCGTTGATGACGACTTTTCAGTTCTATATGACCAGCACCATGACAGCTGGCGGCCTTTCGCATTTCGAGATTACGTTCCCCGAGGTCCCTTTGAGGGTTATAAAGGAGGGTCTTCCTCCCAACAGTTGTACACTTTGGCAAGCTGCCAGCGCGGGCCAGCGAGACATCCAAGTGGACCCAATGCAGCCCGTGGCTTCCAAGGCGGCGCACGAAAAGGCGAAGAAATTAGTCAAGGCAACGTCCGAGGTGATTCCTCAGGCACAAAAGACGCCAGCGCCGCCAGAGAGCGGACCGGTTGCGGCAGACCTTCTGCAAGTCAAACCCCGGTACAAGTTTACCGTGGGAACATCAGCGCCTGCTGCACCTGCTCCATCTCCTTCCCCCGATCCAGCCATCGCTCCAGAAAATAAAAAGAGGAAGAGAGTTGAAAAGATCAGGCGACCCTAGTCGACGGTGCGGCGACCGATCGCAGAGCCGCAGCCGCGTTCAGCCGCTCCAGAGATTGTTTCTCTGGACAGTCCCGAGCTAGCCGCCGGAACCAGAATCGCAGACATCCATCCAGCATCGGCTCAGGCGGAGCCCGCAGGTACGTTTGCTGCCCCACTCCCTCTGATCTCATCTAGCCCTACTCCTACTCCATCTCCCGCTCAATCCGAGCAAGTCATGGCCGCATCTTCCTCCCCATCTCCACACCCTTCTAGCGGCCCCCATTCTTTCGACCAGTTTGCTCAGAACCCCAACGCTTCCCTATCCCTGAGTCAAACCCCAAACCCTTCACCTGTGGTTAGTGCTGAAGCCGCGCGTTCACCGTTGCACCCATCGCCTCAGCCGCTTGAAACCCTTCCAGCACCAACCGCTCCTATCTCCACTTCCCGGTCGCCCTCAGAAGCGGCCGCCCCTTCCAAAGTCCGTCCGGTTTCTCCTCCTTCCCTTCCCGCAGGAGAGACGTCTCAGCAGAACCCTAGGCTGGGGGAACCAGACTTCATGGACGACCTCCAGAACACGGATGATTTGCCTCTGGCAGCGAGAGCTGTAGAATACCCTATCTCTTTCCTCCAAAACCTGAAGCGGAGGAGACCTGAAGAGATAGCCGCCCGGTAAAGCGCACCAAGTTTAACCCGAGAGGAGAGTGCTTACGACGGAGAAGATAATCCCGAAAGTGAAGAAGCCTCTCCGGGAAATGACCGGGGGCGGACTACGAGCTCCGGACAAAGGAGAAGAGCTTTGATGATATTCACCCGCAATACGAGATTCGGGGAATCCTCCGTAAAGCGGATAATCTCCTTGTCAAGAATGCGGAGGAACAGGAAGAGCTTTTCCGGTTGCAGGATAAGACAAGACAGCTTGAAGAGGACCTGTCCAGGTCCACTGAGCAGCTAGAAGCGGCGCAGCGAGAAATAGATGAACTAAAAGCCCAGCTGGCCGCTTCTCGGCAAGAAGCCGCAACGGAAAAGAAAGCAGCCCTGGAGCAGATTTCTCAGCTCCAGGAGTCTTTGAAACAGGCGCAGTCGCAATCTGCAGAGAAAGCATCTCAAGCGACGGTCTTTTCAAAGAGCAAAGTTAAGGAGATGCGGGCTGATCTGCTGCGGGGATGCAAGCCCCACACATATAAGGCTATGTCGGTCCTGGATTTCACACTCAGGATCCAAGAAGTTTCTGCCCAGGGAAAGCTTGTGGTAGAGGAGGCCGAACGCCAGGCGAAGCAATGGCTGGACCTGGCAATAAAACTTCAAGAGCGCGAGCGCGAAGGCCTCCAATTCTCCCCCATGTCCTCATTCGCTGCAGAATGGGCAGATGCAAGGGTAACCTTGCATAAATATTTCAAAAAAGCAGAAGAGGTGAGAGTTGCCAGACGGATGCTAGACGCATTCGAACATGAAAAGGACATTTGTCTGGCTCCTTTTCACGCTCTCTCTGAACTAGGGTGCCCCGGCTATGTTGAGAATGGTGAATTCCTCACCCACGAGCAGGTGAAAAAGAATTGGCTGTCCTTTGAAGCGGATACAGCTGAAATTGATAGCTGGACTGAGCCAATTCAAGAAAGTCAGGTCACCCAGATGGTGTCCAAGTCCTTGCGAGGATCAGTTCCTACTTCCAGGAGCTGGGAAAAAGATACCTCACCATCGACCTGCACGCGGTCGCTGCATTCCACGCAGCATTAGAAGAAGTTGCTGACCGCAGACCATTCGAAGCAGAAGCCTGGGGCCAAGCCCAGGCCGCATACAACCGCATCTGCGAGGCAGAAGCCAATGCTGGAGAGCATTCGGAAGGTGATTCTGAGGAGGCAACTGCCGAAAGTGGATCTGAAGAACAGTTGCCGCGGAGTGAACAGCTAGAGCAGCAGAAAGCAGGGGAAGCAAGTTCCTCTGCACCCAATGGATGAAGGCATGGATTCTTTGCGCCGAGGCGAGCTCGACACCCCGCGAGCCGCCAGAAATGTTGCCACATTTTGCACGGGGTGCAATGTTTTCAGTTTTGTAAGAGTGCTGCTCTTCCTTTTCCCTCTTCCTCTCTCTCCCTTTCTTCTTCTCTCCCTTTCTCTCTCTTCCCTGCATTCTCATTCTTTCCCCCCTTTCTTTTGAGCCCCTCAATCTGATCTCAAATTTGACAGCAGTTGCCCTGAAAAATGGCTAAGTGTTAGGGCGAAGTCCGACTTCGCGCGAAGTGCGTACTTCTCCCAGTTTTGGTGCGAAGTGCGTACTTCTCCCAGTTTTGGTGCGAAGTTCGTACTTCTCCCAACTTTCTGAGCGCACCTTGTAGCAGGCTGGCAGGAAAATGACTAAGTGCTGGGGCGAAGTTCGTACGGCGGCGGACATCAGCTTTCACCTGTGCGCAACCCGACTTCGCAGCGAAGTCGGAGTGCGCCCTTGACAAGTGCGTAGTGGGGAAACAAACTCAGAAATACACCCAAGGCATGAAGGCCTTCCCGGCTGCGTTGTTTTCTGCCTGCGCAACCCAATGACGCTCCTATCCCGAGAGAAGTTGGATAAACTGCCTTTCAAGGCAGACACATGTCAAACAGCATCATCCGACAAGTGTCCAGCTTCGGGATCTAAGCCAAGACGTGCCGAGCAAAAGGACAAGCATGGGCTGCACTACTTATGCCAGCTGCCTCATTTAAAGCTGATTAGAGGTTCTACCAGCTCCAGCTGCCCGCATTCCTGCCGATGTGAAGATCTACCCAACGCGCTGCCACGTAGCTGTCCGGCCTTCAGGGGAACCATGCTGCAGGTACAGTCCTGTCCGACAAAGGTCAGCATCAGCAACTCCATAGCTGCTTTTTGTCAGCCAATGTTTGACTGGGACTTTGTGCCCATTAATGTAACGGGAGGGACTCGGGCTATAAATACCCACCACATTTTCATTGTAAAGTGGTGGAAGGGGAATGTTTGTTAGGGAACCATTGTAACCGTGCTTCTGCTTATAAATATAAAGTATATGCCTGGCTCTGTTCTACTGCTTTTATTTTTTATGCTGCCTCTCCTTTACATGTCTGCTTTACGTTTTCCTGTGTCACGGCTCGTTGATTCGTTTCAGCATTTGGTGGTCAGGTACACCTGAGGCATTGCTTGTGTCATGGCTTGTTGATTCACTTCGGCATTTGGTGGCCAAGCACTCTTGAACTTAATAGATTAGAGGATACATAGAATAAATGTGGTAGCAGTTCCTTCAGTTGTGTGTTACGTTGCTGTCCGTAGTGGTGATTGATGCGTTGCCGTCTTTGTTAGTTCTCCTTGTAGGGAGAATGTTTGCTAGGGGCCTTTTGGCACGCCCGGTGGGACCCTTTGTCTCGCATTTGGAAGATCTCAAGCTCGTCCTCGCTCGGGTTGACAGTTTCTTTCCGAATGCTCGGTGGGACAAGGAGGTTTCTCACCCCCAAACAGAATTGAAGCACTGGTGCTCGCTTCATTGTTGTTCAAAATCAGAGCACCTGGCGACTCTGCACGTTCATGTTCTCTGAGTCCAAAAGACCGGTCCTGACGCCTTCATTCAAAGCAGAAGGTGGCGAGCGAGGAACCCGGGAAACCAGCTCGACTTTACGAAATTAATACCAACGCTCCGAGCGAGCGCGTTAGGCTGGCTGATTACCAAGCTCGCATAGACAAATCCGTGAGGTGAGACGATCAGTCTCCATATTTTAAGGAAGCCCGAGTTGGTGAATCTTTGGCTTGCCTTCATCTGGCAAAATCACCTGGCAACTCCGACTGAGCTGAAGATCCAAATTTCTTGATCGCGAGCGCCCTTTTTAAGGCGATAGAAGACACCCGGAGGAATCAAGGTTTGGTGAGCAGCCTTGACCTCACAAGCGGAGAAATGAATGTTCACCTACAGTCTCCACCGTGGTGGTATTGGCTCCAACCATCACCGCAACCGGTACCCGAAGAGGGCTCCCATCTGAAAAATCTCCTTGCCACATTGTTCATCAATTGTACGGGTACCGGCATGAACGACAATCTGCCACGTTGCACCATGTTCGCGACCTGGCAAGCTTTGGGAGGCCAGCCGGACTTCAAAGATCATCTGAAGTACAACCAGATCTGGTCCGGGCACTGCAGGTTCACCGGATAGGCAACCAAAGCTAGATTTGTGTCAGCGGCATGCCAATAATGCCGCAAAATTTTGTATAAATAATCCGGCTATTATTCAAAGTTTTAGTTGTTTTTCTTATTTCAGTCTGTGCAGTGTTTTCTTTTTAAGTGTTCCGAGGAGGCGATTCTGGGAGGTGGATCTGAAGAGCGATTGCAGCGAGGGTGACTCTGTTGCCCAATGGATGAAGGCATGGATTCTTTGCGCCGAGGCGAGCTCGACACCCTGCGAGCCGCCAGAAATGTTGTCACATTTTGCACGGGGTGCAATGTGTTCAATTTTTGCAAGAGAGCTGCTCTTCCTTCTCCCCCTTTCTCTCTCTTCCCTACATTCTCATTCTTCTCAAAATTGACAGCAGTTGCCCTGAAAAATGGCTAAGTGTCAGGGTATGCTGAGGTGTTCGGGTTTTTGCGGGCCATAAACAGGGGCGATAAAATGGACAAAATGAGCCCTGGATATTTTATTATTGCAGATCTTCTCGCAAGCTTTCCAACGATATATTATAATAGGCGATCGGGTCAGCGGATCAAAAGTTATGGCCCGGGAAGTTGAACCAAGAAACCCAGTTTTTTGTGCGAAGTGCGCACTTCGCCCAGTTTTGGTGCGAAGTTCGAACTTCGCCCAGTTTTGGTGCGAAGTGCGTACTTCGCCCAGTTTTGGTGCGAAGTCCGACTTTGCCCCTCTTTCTGGCGCACCTTGTAAGCTGGCGGTGCAGCGGAAAAACGACTAAGTCTTTGGAGCGAAGTCTGAACGGCGGTGAGAATCAGCAAGTGCCCGTGTGCAACCCGACTTCGCAGCGAAGTCGGACTGCGCCCTTTGACCGGTGCTGCGATAGGGAAATAGTGCTACCCGACTGCACTGTTTTTCACCTGTGCTACCCGATTGTGCTCTAATCCCGGGCGAAGTTGGATAGACTGCCTTGCAAGGCAGACACGTGTCAAGCATTATCATTCGACAAGTGTCCAACTTTGGGATCTGAGCCAAGACATGCCGAGCAAAAAGGACAAGCATGGGCCGCACTACTTATGCCAGCTGCCTCATTTAAGACTGACGTGAGTTTCCACCTGCCTCAGCTACCCGCATTTCTGTCAATATAAAGTTCTACCCAACGCGCTGCCACGTGGCTGTTCAACCTTCAGGGAGACCATGCCGAGGGTACAGTCCAGCCTGACAGAGGTCAGCATCAGCAGTTCCGCGGCTGCTTTTGTCAGCTAATGTTTGACTGGGACTTTGTGCCCATTAATGTAACGAGGGGAACTTTGGGCTATAAATAGCCACCACGTTTTCATTGTAAGGTGGTGGAAGGGGAATGTCTGTTAGGGAACTACTGTGCTTATTGTAACCGTGCTTCTGCTTATGAATATAATCTGTATGCCTGGTTCTGTTCTGCTGTCTTTATTCTTTTATCTTGTCTTTCATTATATGCCTTAGGCTAACTTTGTCACGTCTTGTTGATTCATTTCAGCATTTGGTGAGCAGGTCCCTCTAGCATTGCTTGTTTAAAGCACCCTCTGTATTTCATTAATTTAAAGCATATATAGAATAGATGCGGTAGCAGTTCCATCAGTTATGTGTTTTGTTGCTGGTCCGTATCTGGTGACTGATGCGATCCCGTACTGTTAGTTCCTTGTAGGGAATGTCTGTTAGGGAGCCATTGGAGCTGTGCGGTTAAATTCTCTACATAAACACATATACCTGGTTCTGATATCTCTAGTTTGCTTTCTACTCCTGTTAGTGTACGTATCTGGTGACTGATGCGATCCCGTACTGTTAGTTTCTTGTAGGGAATGTCTGTTAGGGAGCCATTGGAGCTGTGCATACACTGCCTGAGTATCGGAAGTACACATAGTTTTTGCAGTTCCTGGTCATGCTTTGTGTTTATAATGCAGTAAGTAACGGTAATTAGTGTGTTCCCGTACTGTTAGTTCCCCCCACCCAACTCCACTCTCATTTGTAAATTCTTTCCGCATTTTTATCTCTTTCCTGCACTCTCATCTTACTAACCCCCAAAAAGGAGCCGGCCTTCTCCGGAGATTGGCTCGGAAGGCATCCCTTCCTTCCGGCCTTTCAATGTTGGTTCGCGGGTCCAGGGCGCAATAGCGACAAAATCCTTTCCTCGTGGCGGATTCGTGACCAACGGGGACCATTGTAGCTGTGTGTATAAATTCTCTGCATAACACATATACTTGGATCTGACATCTCTTAGTTGCTTTCTGTTTGAGTTACCGTACGTAGTGGTGATTGATGCATTGCCGTGTTGTTAGTTCTCCTTGTAGGGAGAATGTTTGCTAGGGGACCATTGTAGCTGTGCGTACACTGCTTTATACAGAAAGTATACTAGAATTTGTAGTTTCTGGCTATGCTTTGTACTTATAATGCAAAAAGTAGTGGTGATTGATGTGTTGCTGTACTGTTAGTTCCCCCCACCCAACTCCAATCACATTTGTAAATTCTTTCCGCATTTTTATCTCTTTCCTGCACTCTTAGCTTAAAACCAAAACCCACAAGGAGCCGGCCTCCTCCGGAGATTGGCACGGAAGGCATTCCTTCCTTCCGGCCTTTCTAGCTGGTGGGCGAATCTGGGCGCATTAACACAAAATCCTTTCCTCATGGCAGATTCGTAACCAACAATACCTTTCTAGAAGTGGCACAGTTGACCAATACAACCTTTTTAAGCAAAAGGAAAGTTTGAACCAAACTGGTTCTCCACTATGGAAGAATATGATGAAAATTGAGGAGCATAAGGAGAAAAATTGGGGATACTTGATCAGTGCAGCTTTTGTGAGTGAAATTTTGTTGGATCATGTTTTGTTACAAAAGCCTGCTTCTACTATCTAATTTTGTATAATGCTGAGTCGCTGACAAACTACTGAAAGATTGAGACTGTGTATGATAAATTTAGATTCCTTTTGTCCCGTTATATCAGAACTACCATACATACGCTAAAAATTGCTTATCCTTTTGTTGCTTTTAATGAGTTTCCTGTAGAAGAACTGTCATACTTTGACACACACTATTATCACTGATAATGTACAAGTGTGTACTTACCGGTTCTGGATATTATCCTGAAGGGTAAAATATTGGAATTTTCTTTTCTTATTAGAATGGGATATACTCCAAGGGAAATGTATAATATTGTAAGCATTGTGTCAGAAAGCTTAATTTGGAAACTAGACCCAACAGTGTTGGCAATTTTGGGTACCTTGGGTACATTGCCCTTGCTCAAGTGTTGATGTTGTCATTGATGTCAAAGAGCGGAAGGGTTTTTGTGAAAACCAAGGCAGACTAAATTATAGGTTTTGTTTAAATCCATGGTTAGCAGTTTTGAAATGGGTTTTTCTTAAAACCCAAGTTAGCTCTTCGTTTTGTTGAAAAAGGTGCTCCGATGATGAAGATATTTAATTTTAAATATCCGAGTTTAAATTTTATTTATTTATTTAAAATTTAAATTAATATTTTAAAATTAAATTAAAAGTCGTTCACCGGCTTGTTTTCAAAGCCGACGTTGCTAGGGTTTTGCAACGGATCAATTAGGGTTTCAAGTTGACAAAGCAAGGTTAAACAACCGAAAAATTCTAGGGTTTCATGTTGACCTAATTAGGGTTGCAGCCGACGTGTTTGAGAATGTTTTGATGGGATATTCTCTTCTATAAAAAGGCGGGACTGTTGCAAGGTTGAAAGGTGGGCGTGATGCGATATATGCGAATGAAGTTCGTGTGCAGCAGAGTGTAAGTCGGTGATAGTTCTTTGGAGTTAAAGAAAAGAGATTGCAGCGATGAGATAGTGAGTGAGTGCGTATCGACTGATCGAGAACAAAGAGAGCGATATGCAGACGGCGTGTTTAAAGTCCGAGGCAAAAATACGCGAGATGGTAGAAGTGAGATTTCATGGAAGGTGCGACGAGTGAGTGGTGCAAAGAGAAGATAAGAACGCGGTATGCGAAGTCGTGTTCCGAGTGTGAAATGACGAGTAGTCTTGGTTGTAGAAGTAATATTTCCGTGAAGTTGCAGCGAGAGAACGCGGAGAGATATAGAGGAGTGGTTGAAAAAGTGCGAATCATTTTTCACAACAACAATCGAATGCCGACAAGCAGCAGAACGCAAGAAAAACGATAGATCGTGCAAATTGAGGTGACGGTTTAATTCTGCAATTTTTATTACTATCTCCAAGTTGTAGCTTGGTAAAAGGGGTTGGTGCCTCTTTCCGGTTGGAGCTGGAAAAATTGGAGTTGGTGCTCCATTCATTGTAGCGAGATAAAATTTAGAGGTTGGTGCCTCTTACCAGTTGGTGCTGGTGAATGATTATGTAAAGTTGTAGCTTTGCATTTGACTGGATTTGGATGGTAGTCTAAGCAGTCTTTTTGAGGAGTAACCACATCGGTGAACCTCGTTAAAATGCCGTGTTATGTGTGATGCTCTTAATACTTTTATTATTTCTGTTTTAATCTACTGCAGTTTATTTAAAAGTCTAAATTGCTTTTAAGTTTTTAAAGAACACACTGATTCACCCCCCTCTCAGTGTCATTGTGATTATAACAATTGGTATCGAAGCAAGGTTCCCAATTTTGGCTAAATCAGTCAGGGTTGATCTTGGATTAGTACACAATGGCTAAGAAGAATAGATCCTCATCCAAAAAGGCATCCCGACCGGTTTCGAGTTCCTATGGTTGAGAAAATTGAACCGAGAAATGGCGGAAGGAATGAACTACGAAGTTGAAGAAGTTGAGGCTGAAGTTGATTTAGAGGGTGAGCGATGTATGCCTCTTACGGAATGGGAATCGGAGAAAAAGAAGAATGAAAAATTGTCAAGGAAACTTAAGGATGCAAACAACATTATTGCCGGTTTAAAAATACTGATGAAGAATACAAGAAAATGTCCGAAGATGCTGAAATACGAGTATCCATGAAGATAGACCACTATGAGCAAATTGGAAGAAGAAAATGTGAGTC
Source organism: Wollemia nobilis (assembly GCA_028583015.1). Classification (NCBI taxonomy): domain Eukaryota; kingdom Viridiplantae; phylum Streptophyta; class Pinopsida; order Araucariales; family Araucariaceae; genus Wollemia; species Wollemia nobilis. The sequence continues at coordinate 8,017,974 of JAQPPZ010000456.1, forward strand.
TTCGAATACGGATACAAGAGCTGGATCGAAAAATCAAGCTGTCATGTAAAACGTGAAGAAAGCTCGATGAAATTGGACAAAATTCGAGCGATCAAAGATCCACAGGTATCAAATTTGGTCTCGGCTTTTCGAAGGAGAATCATCAAGCTGGACCAAAAGCAAGCAATGTTGAAAGTGAAAAGAACAAAGACAAGAATCAGGCAAAAGAAAGATATAATGCCAGACCTGAAATAGCAGCTGACAATGATGGCTTTACTAAGGTCACACATCAAAAGAATAGAAGATCCAAGGCTCTAGCAACAACCTGGCCAAGACCATCTTTCAGGTTTAATCATTATTTCTATGGTTTTTGTTTCAAGTGTAATGTTTATGGGCATAAAATTGTTGACTGCAAATACAACGTAGGTCCAAGAAGTTTCACTAGTAGAAATGCATTTGCTCCTTTAATGAGTTATGCAGTAGAGTGTTTTAAGTGTCACAACTTTGGTCATATTGCCAGAAATTGTCGTAGTATGTCTGTTTCATATCAACCTCATGAAAGCAGATTTCAACCGTATAGAGCAAAACAAAATAGAATTTATACTGAAGGATATGTGCAAAATTCTGAAAAGGGAAAATCTCAGCTAGAACCCAACAACATAGTTAAGACAGAATGGAAACAAAAGAAACAGCTCAGGAAAGAACAGGAATCCTTAATAGTGCAGACTGCTTTTAGAGCTCAGAATAAATATGTACCGTGGATTCTTGATAGTGGCTGCTCAAGTCATATGACAGGTGATAGACAGAAATTTGAAAATCTTCAGAAATATGAGGGTGGTTCTGTGAAGTTCGGCAATAATGATGGAGCCAAAATAGTAGGTAAAGGATCGGTCAAAATAAGTGAAGGGAAAATCAAGTCAGAAGAAGTTCTATATGTGGATGGTCGGACATGAAGTGGTGTTCAAGAAGCAGGGTTGTGAAGTCAGAAAAACAAGGAACGGGAAATTAATAGCAACCGGCTCAAGGACGTCTGGCAATCTGTACACACTCTCAGAGTTTTCAGAGTGTCAGTGCAGCTTTTGTGAGTGAAATTTTGTTGGATCATGTTTTGTTACAAAAGCCTGCTTCTACTATCTAATTTTGCATAATGCTGAGTCGCTGACAAACTACTGAAAGATTGAGACTGTGTATGATAAATTTAGATTCCTTTTGTCCCGTTATATCAGAAGTACCATACATACGCTAAAAATTGCTTATCCTTTTGTTGCTTTTAATGAGTTTCCTGTAGAAGAACTGTCATACTTTGACACACACTATTATCACTGATAATGTACAAATGTGTACTTACCGGTTCTGGATATTATCCTGAAGGGTAAAATATTGGAATTTTCTTTTCTTATTAGAATGGGATATACTCCAAGGGAAATGTATAATATTGTAAGCATTGTGTCAGAAAGCTTAATTTGGAAACTAGACCCAACAGAATATATTTTGTATTCATTGTAATGTTTGCCTGTGGATGGCCCCTGCATACTATTATAGAATTTCGTATTAAGTAGTGTTATTTTTGCTCTATTTGCAGAAACTTATAGTATATTTTTTATCTAAAATGTTATTGATCTCTTCTGTGGCTTATTCCATGAAAGTTTTAACATGTGTTTAGCTCATATTTAGCTCTAATTTGTGTTTAAAAGAGAACCGCATTTCAACTGCAAATGGAGATACTCAATTCTTTTTTTTGGATGTAAATTTGCTTTTTTACTTGGCTCATTATTATAGCTGTTAAGATTTTGCATTTTGCGTTTCCTTAAAGACTTGTAAGAATATCTTTATAGATAGATTTGTCTGTTTGATGTTGTTCCTGCATGTCAGCACTATATTGTCTGTTTAACTGCAACTCAGAATGGCTTCTACAAACACAAATCTCAGGAAGCCTGTTTTCATTAAGGTTGATCAGCTTACACCTGGAACATCAGGGCACAATTTAGTTGTAAAGGTGATCAGCTCACAAATCGTTCTTCAAAAAGGCCGACCCGATATTTCAGTCCGTCAAATGCGAATTGCTGAGTGTTTGGTAGGAGATGAGACTGGTATTATTCTCTTCACTGCAAGAAATGAACAAGGTAATTCATTTTATATTATTTGGGTTCATGGACTTTCCATAGACAAGCTTTTGTGCATTTTTGTAGAGTTTCTTAGACTTTTCATGAACTGGTGGACAATGTCCTTTGAAATCACTTAGTTTACATATTACATTTTCTACATTTCCTACCCTATTTTTCTTAAATAATAGTGGCATTTTAACTGATCTAATAAAAATATAACAAGGAATTGTAAGTCGATTTAATACCTTAGGCTTAAACCAAAATGAAAGCAACTAATTTATTCAGAAATTTTATTTACTTTCATCAAGTGTGTTAATTGATTTCATGCAATAGCCTGAGTGTTTTGCATTACCTGTTTCTTCTATTGTGTTATGAACCTCCTTTTTCATCCATAAAAATCATTAACAATTTACAGAAATATTAAATAAATAGCTGCAATGAATAATTCCACACAATACAATTTATGAAATTAATGCAAATTATTCCAATTTATTCAAAATACAATTCAAACCCTTGAGGTAGGGCAACACCGTACAATGCTCCTTATTGGAAGGAAGCCACTCTTTAATATATCTCAACTTGAGATAAATACAATATTCTTCTCTTCACCCCCATATGAGCCTCTTGTCTACATTATATAATGCTCAACTACTTACCACTACCACTTATCCATACATGTGGGATAATTACATTTATTATAATATTATAATATTAAATACTTATCTTGGGTACCTAACATTCCATCCCCCTTACAAAATGTTTTGTCCTCGAAACATAAGAAGAGACAAAACAATATTATTTTCTAAGCCTTGCTGTGAACTGGTACTGATCTCTATCATCTATCCATCCCAATGAAACTCTGATTGGTGGTGGTCTTCGCTGATGCTGATATGCCCTTCTACCATTTGAATATTTGGAAGTAATCCCTTGGTTCCATGTGTTGGAGGCATCTTTTTGCTGGCAATAAATATCACTCTTTTTCATCCATGCTTGCTTTTGCCACTTGAGTATCTAGGACTGCTTTGTTGGCTCCACGCTTCTGTTGCTTTACTCTGGTAACTCAAATGATGGGTCCATTTGTTCCTTGATGCTGCTGCACCACTTTGAAAACCAGAGGCACTATGCTTTCTTTGCCAAACACTACCATAGTTGGTGCCCTTTTGATTCCATGTAGAACCATAATATTGTTGCCTTAAGCCATGCCTCCAAGATTGTTGCCGCTCCTGGTGGTGTGGGTGGTGATATGTTGCAACCTTAACCTAATGTTCTGTTAGCTTTAATTGTTCAGTATTTTGTTCTTTTATTTTATGCTCCTCTGTCATGCTCCCATCTTTTGGTTTGTCCTTTGCCTCTATTTCACGTTCTTTTGCTTCTTCAATTTATTTCAGAGTTCTATTGATCTTTGACATAGTTTTTTGGATCTTTGCTTTTGTTTTTTCCTAGGTGGTTGTTGTTTCCGTAGATTCAACTTTTGATTCTTCTATTGGTTTCTCAACTTGTTCCCCTACTATAATTGCTTCTTGTTTTTCCTTAGATTCTTGCTTCTTACATTGGGAAATATCTTGTACTGTTATTTTCTTTTTCCTGTACCAGAACTTCATGAACTTCTTTTATATATTAATATTAATAGTACCCAAAGAATTTAACCAAGGATAACCAAGAACAATGTCCGCATCATCCATCTCAATAGCATAAAAATTTGAATGTAAAATATATTTGTCCATGGTGATCTTCAAATCTTAAAAAAGTTGAACATTTGTACCCTCAAGCTGTATGTCTTTGATATTTTTTGCTTGAACTTGCAACCTCTTAGCCAAAGACGTATTAATGACATTGTATCTACTGTAGGGTTTTTTAGAAATAATAACAGTTTCCTTTTGGATGCAACCATCAACCTGCAAAATAATTTTTTTAAAATTGAACAAATCGCTCTGACCACTCTTTGGCTTATCTGATACCAACGATGTGGTTCTTTCAACTTGCACATTGTCATTTGTATTTTTTCCTTCTATCATGTCCTCTTTATTCATTTTTTTTTCTGTTCCTCTAGAAGCTTGTTTACCTCTTCTATCAACTTTTTCATATTTTCAAAATTTTCTACACAACCTTTGGTGCTTCCTTTAGTTTGTACACTACCGTCCTTTTTTTATTTTGCCAATTTTTCGCAAATTATTAGCTTGTTTGTTTCTTCTACATAGTGTTTAGTTTGCTTGTTTATTTTGTTTATTTCTTCTGCACATTTTGGCAGACACAAACCTTTTTGAACACTATTTGACTCATCTAATGCCCAAGTTGTTCTTCCTTCAATTTGCATACTGTCACCCTTATCTTTTTCTTTTGCTAACTTCTTGAAAATTTTCAACTCTCTTTAGTTCCATTTGTTCAACCTAGGTCTTAACTACCTTTTTCTTGAATACCCATTTGATTAAGAATGCATCTTCAAATTCCTCTTGTGTGAATGTATACTAATGGGTCCACTTAAAGTTTATAAACCATGATGTAGCTTCCCCTTCGAAAGAATTATAAATCTTACCTTTCCATTTAAAATTATTTAAAGATTTAAAAATTCTCCACCATCCCCTAGCATCATCATTCTTTCTAGTGAATATTGGTAAATCCATGACCTCAAATCCATTTTTTTTTTCGAAACTTGGATTTTTTTAAAGTATGCTCTATTCCCTTCAATAAACAATTAATTCTACACTCCAAACTAGCACCTGTTAATGGCTTACAAACTGTGTACTTCTGACAACTAATAATAGCCTTTGTGGATTTTTTTTTTTGGCACTTAATTTAACAAATTTTAACGGTCTGCAGATTGTGAACTTCCAGCAACTGATAATGACCTCCTCTGTAGACTTTATTATTATTATTTTTTTGGCACTTATTTTACAACTGTTAATAATTGTAGATTGTGTACTTTTGACAACTAATAACGGTCTCCTTTGCTGACTTTTTTTTTTCTTCTGCACTCAGCTTAACAATTGTTAATGGTTTGTAGACTATGTACTTCAGGCAATTGATAACGGCCTCCTTTGTAGACTTTTTTTTTTTAAGTTGATAACGGCTTGCTCTGTAGGCTGGATACTTTCTGCACTCAAACTAGCATTGATAATGGCTTGCTTTGCAGATTGTTTTTTTTTTTTTGTGTATGCCAAACCACTACTTACTACAATCTTTTTTTTTATGGTTTGGAAAACTGCTACCAACTGCAGATTGGTTATTTTCTGTACTCACTTGCAACTGTCTGCTCTGCTAAAGCTGTGGAACTGTTGCAGACTATGGAAATTGTACAGAGACTATTGATGAAGCTATTGCTAATGGCTATATGGAACTTTTATAGAAATCCTGGCAACGAATTGGGCCTTAGACTTTGGCTTTCTAGTTGCGTAAGGCAAAATCTCATTGGCTACAAAAGCTGTCTAAGTGAGTATTGCTCTTTTATTACCAACAATATTTCCCTAAGGAGTAATTGCTAAGAAACCAACCACGGTTTTACCTCTAAATGACAACTCTTTGTATACTCTCATAGGGTAAAAATACTACTAATAGGGTGTGGGGTCGTTGACCCTTTTCACTGGTGACACACTCAAACCAGTTACTTTGGGGTTCTTGAGGTACTCCTCAAAATGAGTTTTAGGGCAAATATTAGCCCAAGTATTTCCCCTAGTTAAGCGGTCAAGACTTGCACCCGATCCTGCAAGAGGTTATTAGTCTAATGCAGACGCTTATTAAGCACCAAAATTTAGATCCAATAGTGAATAGACGGCTTAAACGTTTGCAATGGAACACGACCCTAGAAAGTCCTCTGGTACTGAAGCTTCTGCAGCTAAACACGACCTTGGAAAGTGCTTCGATACCACTTGTTATGAGCCTCCTTTGTCATCCATAGAAATCATTAACAATTTATAGAAATATTAAATAACCAACTGCAAAAAATAATTCCACACAATACAATTTATGAAATTAATACAAATTATTCCAATTTATTCAAAATACAATTCAAACCCTTGAGGTAGGGCAACACCGTACAATGCTATTTATTGGAAGGAAGCCACTTCTTAATATATCTCAACTTGAGATAAATACAATATTCTTCTCTCTATGCCCTTATATGAGCCTCTTGCCTACATTATATAATACTCAACTACCTACCACTACCACTTATTCACACGTGGGGTAATTACATTTATTACAATATTATAATATTAAATACTTATGTTGGATACTTGACATATTGGTATAGCAAACAATACTATGTCTTGGTGGCAAATTTATTGTTAGAAATAATGTCCATTTTGTATTTTAGTTTTTGGTGCTATGCACAAGTTTAGTAGATGTGTTTTTCTGGAGTAGTATCCATAGTTCATTGTTTGAATCTTCGGTGTGGAGGTAATACACATAAAGGTTAAACCCATGATCTCATATGTAATGTCAGTCTGAGTTACTGTGTTACAATTGCAGTAATACTAGGTTCTTCAATTATGCAAAAGTTAAGTCATGCGATAATGTATGGTGTTAACTATTGCATCTCAAAAATGTGCCATTCTGTTATACACAAGCTTGTAAAGTAGCTAGTCTTATGTGGAAAGCTAGGGAAGCTGGTATGTGAATAGGTTTGTGCAAAATGTTCTAGGTGTCCAATGTTTTTTTCCCCTCCAAATTATTGTTTCTGACATGGATTATGATCAACTAGTTTTTTTTTTTTTTTTTTAAAGTTGAGATGATTAAAGGCAAAAAAGTAAGATATTATATTATCATCTAAAAAAAGATTCTTAAACAGTGTTTTGGCTGTCTTTCACAACAACATGGCTAATTATTTAAGTGTCGGTTAATACAACCTGGTGGGCTTACATTGTCCCCCACCTGTTATAGCCCTCCATGTCATATTGTAGAAAATACCAAAGTTAAGTGAAATAACCACATATCCAGATTCAATGGCAATATCTATCCATACATCCATACATAGAATATCCTTATGTGACTACCTACACCGGCATATGATCTTATAGAGTAATCAGCAGAAACCCTTCTCAAGCTAAAGACACTTTCATGCCCTGAATTTTGCCAGGAACTTTCCAACACTTCTACAACAATACTTTGAAAGGGAGATTTTTCAAATTTTCTGCTGCCACTCTGGACTACTCGTGCTCATTTGAATCCATCTTAAGAACAAGGGGTGCAATTATGAGAAAGGAGACAGATACTCGGAAAACTTTGTATGCTGGAGTTCTGTAACACAAGTTCACCTAAGACAACATAAAAGGTCTAAAGACACACTTTGGGCCCTGCAGGGGTCTTTGCATGAGCATAGTGGAGCCCAAATGCCTTTGTTTAATGGACTGCATTATTGATAAAGTTCACTGTCCAGGGTTCTGCCTCCTCCATCAGGCTTTGCAGGAGCATCGTGGTACTCATTACACCCACAGCTTTTTCCATTTTGAATTCCTTCATACCCTTCCCATTGCATTTGATTCTGAATGCAACATTCTGGATGTTAATTGAATAAGATAATTTTATTAATGTCCACAGATGGCTAGAGTAGGCCAATGGGAGTGATTGAAAAGAGCTGTTACAATGCACTGTAGTAACTAGTAACCACAAAGTATTATAAAAATAAGCTAAACTAGAGTGAAGAATCTAGTGTAAACTACACTAAAGTGGAATTGCAAGTTTATGGCAGTCAAGCCAACTCTTAAATTTAGATTCTAATAAATTTAAGAATCTAGTGTAAACCATCCTCCCTTTATTACATTATTTGATGTACATAGAGAGTTGCAAAACAACTCAAATATTTTCACGTGCAAGTGCCTTAGTGAAAATGTCCACAACTTGTTCATTGGTGGGAATGTATTGGAGCTGAATCTTGTGCTTTGGAACTTCATCTTGAATAAAGTGACATTGAGTGTCAATATGCTTTGTTCGTTCATGGAACATTGGATTCTTGACTAGTTTCAAAACACCTTGGTTATCACAATTCAAGTGTATTGAAAGATTCTTTGGAAGACCCATACTTGAAAGAATGCGACGTAACCATATCGCTTCACACACTGCTCCTCGTGCTGTGCGATATTCTGCCTCTATGGATGAAAGTGCAACAACTTGCTGCTTCTTGTTGTGCCAAGAGATAGGTCCAGATCCAAGATGAAATATGTATCTCGATGTTGATTTTCTGTCATCTATAGATCCAGCATAATCTGAGTCCGTGTATCCTTGCAAGAAGAACTTATCATTCTTCTTGTAATCCAGGCTATATTCTGTTGTGCCACGGACATAGTGTAGAACTCACTTCACTGCCTTCCAATGACTAACCTTAGGTTCCTGCATGAACCTCGAAAGATAGCTCATAACAAAGTTGATATCTAGCCTGGTATTAGTCAGATATATGAGACTCCCAATCAATTGTCGATAGAGAGTTCCATCTACCTGAGGAGATTTTTCATAGCGAGACAATTGTAACCCTGTTTCCATTGGCGTTGCTTTGGGTTTACAATCTGTCATGCGATATTTTTCAATTAGTGCCTTGGCATACTTCATTTGTGTGACCCTAATGTGGTTCTTTTTCTGCACAACTTCCAAGCCAAGACAATAATGTAAAAGTCCCAGATCTGTCATTTCAAATGACTTCTTCAGGTCACCCTTCACTGCTTCTATCATCTTTTTTGAGCTGCTAGTGATGATCAGATCATCAACATAGAGCACAAGTATCACTATTTCAGAACCAACTTTCTTGAAATAGAGATTGGCATCTAAGGGACTTCTCTTGAAACCATGCTGCAAGAGCTGATTATCAGTCTTAATGTACCAAGCACTCGGAGCTTGTTTCAACCCATACAAGGACTTTATCAATTTGCAAACCTTTTGCTCTTATACTTCAACAACATATCCTTCAGTTTGGGTCATGTACACTTCTTCTTTGAAATCACCATTCAAGAAGGCACTTTTCACATCCATCTGATGGAGCTTCCATCCGAACTGAGCTGCCATTGCACAAATTACACGAATGGTTGTCATCTTTGCAGTTGGTGCGAATGTCTCTTCATAATCTATGCCTTATTTTTGAGCATAGCCCTTTGCAACAAGGCGGGCTTTATGCTTGTCAATAGTTCCATTTGCCTTATACTTTACTTTGTATACCCATTTGCAGCCAATGGGTTTCTTACCAGCAAGCAAATCAACTAGCTCCCATGTTTTGTTCTTCATAAGAGACATTTTTTGCATCCTTAGCTGCCTTCCATTGAGGCACACTAAGTGCTCCTTACACTGAAGCGGGTTCATGCTCCACCACTAAAGTCATCAAACCTCTATCTTCCTCGTCACTCCTTTCTTCTTCTTCGTCATCTTTTTCTCTTTCCGAAAGTTACATACTTCGAGAACGTGGCCGATTGGAATTGAGATCAGGAGGTGCATCCAATTTTGCATCTCTTATTGTGATAGTATACCATTTTGGAATTTTCTTTTGTTTGGGGGGAGTCCTTGACTCAGGCTCTATACATTCGAGGTGTATAGCAGGAGATGTGTCTTTGCTATATTCTGGTGTATCCAACTTGGGAGCTTCGTCGAATACCACATCTTGACTTATATGAATTTTCTTGGTTATAGGATCAATCGATTGATACCCCTTGGATTCTTCATCATAACCAAAAAAGATATATTGCAGAGTTTTCTCATCTAGCTTGCTCCTTTTCTTCTTTGGAATGTGCATGAAGGATTTGCATCCAAATATCCTTAGATGAGAAATTGTAATGTCCCCATTCTTGGTCACTTTAGCACTGTGGTTGACCCTGGCTCTCTTGGAGTCCGTCAAACGTGTCAGAGGGGATTTCTGATGATGGCATTGAGCTCAGGTGGTCTAGAGGACCATGATGATACTTTCCGAGGTTGTACCCAGCTTCTAGTTTGTTCTCCAAGATTCTTGGAGAGAGCGTCTATTTATAGTAAGTCACCCGATCAGGTCCGTTCATCATTATTCATCATAGGTATCACTCCTGTACAGTCGGTTTTCGATTCCGATGCTTTCTGACCGTTTCCGTAATTTGGGTGTTAATACGAGCTATATTTAATTATTTTCTTCTAAGGTTGCCATTTTAATTAAATAATTTAATGGGCGCCTAAGTGTTATAGCTCGTTGGGAAGGGAATTAAAAGTTTTAAATCATAGATGCTTTATTTTGGAGCCTTGCACATCAGATATCTATATTTTTAATTAAAAGGGGTTTTTTTGGAGCAAAAACGAGTTTTAATTATAAAGTGACTTTATAAGGTAACTTTATGTTTTATCCCACATTGAGCCCACAGGAGGAAACTTCTTAATGAGGAGTCTATTTATTTGATTGCTTGCTCTCATATTGATATGCTTGGATATATTTTATTTGGCTTCTCTTGGAGAGAAAACTTGTAAGGCATTTTGCAAGGGTTTGAGCTTGTTTGGAGACGAAATCCTCCGGCAGGAACATCATCTTCGGAGTTGAAAGATACTGTCAGGGTGATTTTGAGCATCTTCAGCACAGAGGGTGCATAAAGCTTCATTTTTTTCAGAAATCAGTGGGTTTTTGGAGGTGATTGTGGTATTATTTGTTGATATTATATTATATTCACTCTCCAACATAGGCCGTACCATTCTGGGCCTCTATATTTCAAAGTTTGTGGCATCTTCAGTGAGGGTTTGATATTCCAGGGTTTGCACAGTCAAACCCTCATTGATATGCATAGCGACCATATTGAGGAGAGTTTCCCGGGATTTAGTGTTCAGATTGTGGTATTTCAGGCTGGTCGTACAACTCCAGCACTTGGCCGTACCTGTGCTTGCCTGGTGTGGGTTTAGATAATTCAGTCTTGCATTTTGGTTAGTTTGTTGTGTGTAGCAGGGGCGCCCAACTCCATTATATAATTTTGTAACAATTTCATGGTGGAGAAAGCGATGTAATTGAAGATATCAATGAAAATCAAATTTCTGGGTTGCTGATAACTAGTGTTATTTTCTGTCAACTTCAAAAAATCGTATCTTTTGGGTATGATCGTAATTTGACATTTCCTTTGGTAGAAGTTTAGATAAAGGTGTTATCTTGTTATTTCCAAGTTTATAGAATTTTTCTTCTATTTGTTTAAAAGCTGTTCAAGTGCAAAGTTAGGGGTTTTGAAACTGTTAAAACTTAGAAAATACAAAAAAAATACGAAAAAACCCAAAAACAGTGCAAATCATCAAAACTCGGTTTGGGGAGGGTCATTACAGAAATGGAGGGCTTTCTTCCACTCTAGGCTTCTTCTGGGGTGACTCCTTGAAGAGCTTTTTCTGGTGTTCGATTTCAAGAGATACACCGTTGTAGTGACAACTTCTGCCCAAGATGTGCACCTGTGAGCATACATCGAATCATCTCCATGATGGAACGATTCCTCCTTTCAACAACTCCATTTTGCTGAGGAGTATAGGTTGTAGTAAGCTGTTTTTTGATCCCATGTTTGGTGAGAAACCTTGAGAAATCGTTGGAGGTGAATTCTCGCTCTCGATTTGAGCGGAGGGCCTTGATGGAACATCTTGATTCTTTCTCAACACGCTTTTGAAATTGCTGAAAATACAAAAAGGTATTTGACTTAAGCTATAGAAAGAAAACCCACATCTTTCGGGAGTAATCATCAACAAACAACTGAAAGTAGTTCTTTTCGCCACAACTGTTTGGCATGGGTTTGCACAGATCGGTGTGGATTAACTCCAACGGTGCTTTGGCTCGTGAAGTGCTCAACTCAAATGGAACTCGGTGTTGCTTCCTTGCTAAGAAATCCGAGCAGACAGACAAAGTATGTGAGAGGTTGGGCAGACCTAACACCATATCATGCTTACTCATCTGAAGCAAAATAGCCTGAACTAAGATGCCCATACCGTTTGTGCCATAATTAAGTAGCTTCTTTGGAGTTGATAACCATGGCAACATGAGGAGTATAAAGAGCATCTAAAACAAACAATCCATGTTTGTAGGAAGTTGTTGCTATATGTTTACCCTTTTTGGTAATGAAGCAACACTTTTGTCCATTAACAACCTTAAAGTCAACCACCATATATTTGTCCAAGATTTGAGGCACAGACAACAAATTGTTGGTCAATCCTGGCACATAAAGGACCTTCTCAATTTTACATTGTCCATATGAAAGTGTCATTGACACATCTCCTTCTCCTTAGGTCTTATCATCGGCAATGGTCACCGGTTTGCCTTCTTTGGCTTCAAATGTGTCAAACCACCCTTTATCACCAGTCATGTGTTTGTTGGCTCTAGAATCAATATACCAAACATGATCTTTTTGTTTGGGATCAGTTTGAGTCATGAACACCTTATGTGCTCTCTCAGAATTAGAATCAGAATCTGATTTTTCAATAGCAACATTTCCCCTTTGTTGCTTATTTCTTCGATGTGGTTTGTATTGCCTCTTTTTTTGTGGTGGTTGCTTATTTTTGTCACCTTTGTTGAAAGAATTGAACTAACATTTCTTGGTGTCATGATTATCCATCTCACAAATGTGGCAGTACCTCTTCTGTTGTTGAGGTGTCTTCTATGAGGGAGTGGTGTTTGAAACCTTAGAGGAATATCCCTTCTGAAAGTAGCCTTGTTTCTTAGCTCCATATTTCTTAGAAAAGAGTGCGGTGTTGGACATTTGATCTCTCTGGTTGTTATTTGCTTCTTCTTGTTGTAGCAAATTAAACAACTTTTCAAATGAAACTTTTCTATTAGACACTTGGAGAGAAGTGACTAACATTTTAAAAGAATCTGGTAACGCTCTTAAAATTATGAAGGTTAAGAGTTTATCTTTCACTTTTTCTCCCATAGCAAGCAATTTGTCTCTCAAATCAGCAACTCTGCAAAGAAACACCTCTACACTTTTTCCATTCTTCATGTTGAGAGTGTGAAGTTGGGATTGAAGATTAAGAATCATGACTTGATTCTTTCCATCATATATGGTTGTCAATGTATCCCATGCATCTTTTGCATCCTCTTTTTCACAGATGTGTGGTTGAACTTCATCAAGAGTGACAAGAACTATGATCATTAGTGCTTTAGCATTGGCATCATCATATGCTGATCTACTGTTGTTGGGCGTGTGACTTTGCCAGTCACGATGTCCCACATCTTTTTAATCTACAATACTGCCTTCATCTTTGTCTTCTATGAACCAAAATTCAGACCTCTGAGTAGCTGTGATTCTGACAAATATGCTTTTGCAATGGCCATTGTGAGGGTTCCTTATAACACCAAATGGTCCCCCTTTATTTATACCACTAGTCCGATAGACCTGATCTATTTGATATACCTGCTTTTCCTATAATACCCGTTGGTACGTGGAATAAGCTCGTCCCCTCAATATACGCGGCCATACGCGAGGGAGACTCAAAGGTATTTTATATAGATTGATCCGTGGCACATAAGCAGTACTGAAAGGGATTCACTCTATCTTTGACACCTGCTTAAAAAGACTTTTGCATACGTAGGGCAACAAGACCCTTAAATACTTGGAAGAACTTAATTTCAGGATTTACACCGAGCGATAGTAGTGAATAGGGTAATAAATGAATATCGATATTGGCTTTCCTTATTTCTCCCTGACGGTTTGTAGAGAACAATAACCCAGACGTTGTTGTTGCAGCTATATTAGGCGATAGATACAGTAGCCCAAAGCACGACAACATCACTTGTAAGTGTGGGCCAGAGGTACCGTTTTTACCGAACGTTGCCTTGCGCAATAAATTGCACAAAAATAGGGTATAAATTTGGGGTCTTTTGCTGCCACAATATATATTTCAATGCATAAAATAGAAATTGAAATGCATTCATACATCCATTATGCCCACAAATTTATAATTTTTGAAGGTGTCGGATTCCATCGAAAATGCACCTTTTACAATGCCAATTTTCAAGATTATTTTTGCACTAGTTTTTGATTTGAGATCTAGTTGCAAAAATTGATATTCACTAACTTTTGTTTTGCCCTTGTTTTGAGTTTGATTTGCAAAATCCAAAATATTTGTGTTGCCCCCTTTGTTTTGGTTTTGCAAAATAACAAGGTTTTGTTGCAATTTTTGTAGCCCTTTTTGTGAGTTTTGTTTCCAAATTTGTGCCTCCTTTGTTTTGTTTGATCAACCCTCTTTATGTTTTGTTTTGATGGTAAAAACAAATAATGGTCCCCCTCCTTATAAAAAAATATGCATTTAAATTTAATTAAATAAATTAATTAAATTAAATAATTAATTGCTTAATCTAATTAATTAACTAATTAATAAAAATAACTAATTAATTAATTAAATTAGAATAAAAACAAAAAATTATTAAATTTATTAATTTAAATAATTTAAAAAATTAATGCAATTTAAAAAAAAAATCGAGTTTATTATAGGGGGGCTCTGTCTCTTCCAAGCACCTCCAACCGACACAACAATCATGCAGTCAAACAACAATATTCCAACTGCAGGAAAGTCAAGTGGCGGGTGGCCCTGCGCGGGGGCGGCCTGACCACCAGAAGGTGGTCATTAATGTATGCACGTCCACACATATAAGGCTCTAAAAGAGCCTTCCTACATTGCGTGTGGGATAATCACGAAGAAAAAATTTCAAATTCAATATAACCTCCACACTCCTTTCCGCTGTCACAAATCAAGACATGCCACGTGTCAGGATGTTGATTGGTCGGAATTCTGTGTTATTTGATTTGATGAGAATAAAACCTTAGGAAAGGTTTTAATATTTCAGTTTTGACGCCTCTGCTCTGCAATTAGCTTTGCAGATCTGCACAGTCTGCAATCATGGCTGAATCGTGGCTGTGATGCCGAGGGGGCCCTCTCTTGGACTGATCTGGCCGCGTCTGGCCGCGGGCTGCAGCTGATCTGTCTGAGCGCGGGGCTACGGCCCTTTGTATGACTGCACGGCCAAGGTGGCTGCGACCCCTTTTTTTTATTTCGATCTCCTTTTACCGAAACAGGGGAACAACAAAACAGGGCGGCGAACAGGGCCAATTGGGCCCTTTTTTTTAATTCGCTATCACTGAGAATTATCGCAGTATTGCGATTAGAAATCCAATCTGTCCATCAACTGCGAATGCGATGCCTCCTCTGCCCAGTTGTAGGCTCGCCAATATAAGCACACAATCAACTGGTGTCAGGGGCAAGACACAATACAGGAGCCATTGATCAGATGCTCTGATACCAATGTTGGTAAACTAACCAAATATTTCATTCATGAGTGCTGAATTTATTTACAGATGAGGGCTTAAATGAGCCCATAACAGATGTGTTGGTCAAAGATCTGCCTTTGGTAAGGATTTGGTTATTCAGTGCGCCTTAGACCTGGCCAACATTGAAAGGCCGAGAGGAAGAAATACCTCCCGTGCCGATATCTAGAGATGGGCTGGTTCCCTTGCTATTCTAAGTGGGAATTTTGAGATAAAGGAACAGGAAAGAAATGGGAAATGACTGAAAGGGATGGGAAATATGGCCACAGGCTAGACAGAACAGGGGTGATGGACTAACATCACGATAAGTCTATTGCATTCTGAACTAAATAGCCCTCAAATACAGACAACTAACAAAAATTAAACCAGAACATCTAGCATGCATAATCTCCAGGGCTACTCCAGAGTTCCTACCTTATCAGAAACTAAATCCAGATAATAGAATTCAAGTTTACAGTTAAAGCATGGAATGATAGAAGATAAGCAATAGAAGACATACACATGAAAATAGAAGTCCATGTTTAGAGCTAGACATCAGCTGTATTGATAGCAGAATTCAGGTTTTCATTTAGCCTCTAGCAAACATCCATCCATTTTACAATAAAAGAGCGGGCTTATATAGAGAATTCTGCCGCTTGAGCAATAAATGCTGATTAACAAAATATAGCGGTGGAAACCAAGATAAGGATTACAAGGAGTACAGTCACAAAGCATTAACTCGGCATGGCAGGGACTGGTGACTCTTCAGAAATGCTGTTGATCCTCTTCAATGCCTTGACAGACTCAGCTCGCTGGCGCTGTCTCCTCACTCGTGGGGACCGCTTCCGTGGAAGATATGCTTGAAATCCTGGAACGTCCAGTCTGGAAGCTTCTTAGAATGGCTGCGCCTGGTCGGATAAGGATGCCCTTCAGATTGCTGATGTGGAGTGCTTTCGGGAGAAACCGGCACAAAGGTCAAAAGAGTCAACGGACAGGGCGCTGTGAGGTGTCATGAAACAGCCTGGCGCACTTCATACTGTGCGCCTGACTTAGGTACATTTCCTTCTGTGCGCCCAACCTGGGCGCACTTCCTTTTGTGCGCCAGGTCTGAGCGCACTCTTCCCCTGCGCCCAACCTAGGCACACTCTGCCTTGTGCGCCTGACCTGGGCGCACTCCTTGAGGTGCGCCC
This sequence comes from Wollemia nobilis, assembly GCA_028583015.1. Classification (NCBI taxonomy): domain Eukaryota; kingdom Viridiplantae; phylum Streptophyta; class Pinopsida; order Araucariales; family Araucariaceae; genus Wollemia; species Wollemia nobilis. The sequence continues at coordinate 8,034,435 of JAQPPZ010000456.1, forward strand.
GACTTGGGTGCACTCCGCCTTGTGCGCCCGACCTGGGCGCACTTTGCTCTGTTCTCAAATGCCGAAGCGGTGCTCTTCCTTGGTCTTCGAGGTTGAAAATGCTTCAGGGTACTTGGTACAAAACTCCATTGCCATCGGAAGGGGAATTTTCCTGCAAAGTCAGTACACAGAAGCAATGGAAAGGCTAATGTACACCATGTTGCAGAAGTGACAACAAGATGAAGCTAAAAACAATGAACAAAATATTCTCTCCCAAGAATAACACACCTAACCTTAGACTTAGCTAATTATTACAATTATGCATGTTCTTCTAGAATGCAAATCTGACGTGCATTACAAATTATTAAAATAAATCAAATAATGAAATAACTATAGCCTATAGCCTAACAAGGGCATCCTTCTGAAGTACATAATATCTTCAACATGTGATTTTGGACTGATGACCATTTGTGGCTTCTGCTCACTGTGCAGGAGACAGCCATTGACTGTTTATTTTATTCTCATATGACAGAGGTTTCTGTTTCTGAGGCCGAGGATGTAGAATAGTCTTTTCTGAGCCTATGCTTTTTGTGGTTTCTTATTCTAGCCCCAGGATGACATGTTCGTAAGATATAGTCCGGGACAAACTGGGCCCCTCATGTGGGTCTGCTATGGCCAGAACTAGCCATACTGTTTTGATTTGTGAGCCAACAAGTAGGAAACCCTTGCAAGCATCCCTAGCAGTCCGTTTCTGTTCTTACTTATCAACCGAGTTAGAATATGAATGTTTAGAATATTAATAATTATAGAGTCATCATACATGTCTACAATGTTAAAAAATATATATAGAACAGAATACTGGAAGTCATGGCCTTAACGAAATACCCTTGGCCATTTGTTTCATCAATTCTTTGACAGCATTTGAAACACTATACACAATGGCACAAGTAGTTCAGAATGCAATACTGCACTATTCGGATAAACCTATAGAAACAATTATACATGTGCAGAGAGAGGCAAAGAATACCGAAGTCATGGCCTTAATCTCAAATATCTTTGTACATTCTATTCATCAATTCTTTGATAGTAGTTGGAACATGTTCACTTGGCTTGAGGAATTCAGAAAACGACACTGCTCTACTTTGACAAACCTGATAAAAATTATTGCACATGCAAAGGAAGAAGTAGACAGTGCTGAAATAATGGCCTTATCTCAAATACCTTTGAACATATTATGCAACCAAAATGCTATATTTCTATCAAATCTGGACATCACGATTTACATAAGTCCATCTGCATGCAAATGTGGGCATATGCAGAACTCTGCCTTCATGAAGTTCCCTCGTGAATAATGTAGCAATTTTCTTAGAGCCTGTAATGTCTCTTTCTTCCTCAAAGTCAATGGTAGGGAAAAATGTCTAATCCCTATTAGGATTTTAGGCCAGAGTTCTTCCTCTGATGGATGAAGTCTATATTCTAGGTTTTTATAAAAAAGATCTCTTGCTTGGCAAAATAAGGGCCCCCTTTGGAAAATCTAATACATTTCATCAGATTTGGGAAGACCACCTTAATGTAACCGTTAGTTGCCAGGGCTATGTTCCATGGGGACTCAGCCTGGGATTTGGGGCCTGTTGGTCACGAATCCGCCCTAGGAAAGGATTTGGTTTGCGTATGCGCCCTAGACCCGGACCAACCTTGAAAGGCCGAAAGGAAGAGATGCCTTCCGTGCCAATCTCCGGAGAAGGCCGGCTCCTATTCTATTCTAACTGGGGTTTTTAGATAAGGGAACTGGAAAGAGATTTAAAAATTGCAGAAAGAAATGTAAATTGCATAGCAGTAACAGTGGGGAAGAACAAGCAGCACAATCACCAATCTCTACACAAACCAACAACTATCAACACAAAGAACGCAACAGAAACCAACACTGCGCTTACTTCCCTATGTATCCTTAGTGAGAATTCCAGGTTCACTTAATTTCCAATGCCTAAATCCAGATAGCAGAATTACAACAATCAAAAAAATAAATGACAATAGCAGAAATAATCACAGAAGGTAGCATACAAAGAAGATACAGAGTCGGAGCCAAAAATTCTTAGTATTGATGCAAAAGTTTGAATACAACTCTCTAGCAATATGTTCCCCCCCTATTACATTGCGCTCAGCGGCTTTTTATAGAAGATTTTCCCCCCATTACATTAATGCTCAAACCCTAAAAGTCAGCTGGGACAGCTGAGATTTGACCTTTCGTCAGATGACAGTACATCGGAGGAACATGGCACACCCGTACTTGTAGTTATGAGGTATGGCTCCGGACGAGTTTTGCCGCTGAGACTGACTGTCACCTTACTGTGTTTGGTAGGGTTTATCTCTAGGGGTCTTCCCGGTATGGCAGCACCGTCTGGATAGGATGGGGGCGTCTTAAATTCTCACCTACCTCCTTTCCCTGCTAGGGCGCCCCTTCAACGGTTGCCTTGGCGTTCAAAACTGCTCTTGCTCAAGTTCGCCAAATTCTGCTGAAGTTCGCCCAAACTGGGTCCGAGGATGAGGTTTGCCGAATTCGGGAGGCGAACCTGAGGTTCGCTGGAAATGGTGCCGGAGCTGACATTCGTCGTGGGTAGGGGGCGAACCTGGGGTTTCTGGCCGACATAAAGGACTTTGGCCGACATTGAGCCTTTTTGGCTGACATAGGGCATTTTGGCCGACGCTGGTTCGGGAGCGAACTTGAGCTTTTCGAAGTTCGGGAGTGTTCGGGAGCGAACCTGAGCTTCATGGCCGACAGAGCACTTTGGCCAACATAGAGTATCTTGGCCGACATATAACATTTTGGCCGACGTTCGCTTCGCTTGTTTCCCGGAACCGGGTATCGCTGGAGCTCTGGCCGACGTTCGCTTCGCTTGTTGCCCGAAACCGGGTATCGCTGGAGGTTTGAACGAACTTGAGATTTTTGTGGCTGACATGGAGCGTTTTGGCCGACGTTCGCCGGATGGCCGACATTCGCTCCAAACCCCGCCCGAACCTCGTTCTCGCTCCAAGTTCGGGCGAACTCCGGCTCTCGCTTGAAAGGTGAGCGAACTGCCTCCATGTGGTGGGGACTTAGAAAATTCTGCTTTTTTTTGGCCCTGGGCCGGGTCTCGCTCGCAGGTTTTGTATCTGCTCTTCGCCTAGAACCTCAGGCGATTCCTGGCCTCGCTCAAATAGTGAGCGAACCTCAACATGACGGTTGAAAAGTGGGTGAACTGCCTTCATGTGGTGGGGACTTATAAACTTTTGACCATTCGTTCATCTCTTGCCGTCGCGCTTCGCCCCTGCTCTTTCTTGCTCAAAATCGAAGCGAATTTCAGCTCTGTTTTTAACTCCGGGCGATCCTTGGGTTCGCATCAAATGCTGCCCAAAACCCGACCTCGCTCCGAGGCCGGGCGAACTTTGGCATGATGGGGAGCCTTCGCATTTTTAACCCTTTCTACGGTTCGCTCCTAATTTGAGCGAACCCTGTTCTCGCCCTCACCCTCAGGCGAACTACGGCCTGCCTTGCGCGCCTCGCTTCAAGTTCGGGCGAACCTTGTTGTCGCCTCGTTTTTCACCCGAATCCCGTCATCGCTTCAAAACAGAGCGAACTCCGGCACTCGCTCCACATAGGAGCGAACTTCGGATGGCGGGGACTTGGCTTCGCCTTAGGGAATTTTGACCTGCTTTACTTTGAGCATCAAGCAAACCTGAGCATTAGCCAATTTTTCAAGCCCGAAATGGGCTTTCGCTGGATCTGCTTCCCGGGGTCATAACTTTTGATCCACTGCCTCGATCATCTATTATAATATATCGCCGGAAAGCTTGTGAAAAGATCTGCAATGACAAAATATCCAAAGATCATTTCATCCACTTTATCATCCCCGTTTAGGGCCTGCAAAAATGCCAGCACTTCTGCACGCCCTTTGCCGCTTAAAGCTTCATACTTAGGCAAAATTTTGTCAAAAAATTTAATGTGGCAAAAATGCCAACAGGGCCGTCTCGGAGACGCATCCTGCCATTCCCAGCAGGTGTACTGCCAACCCAAAAAGCCCTCACGCTGTCTTCGTCCCAGAACTTCATGGAACATAGTGCTAGGGTCACTTCCATACCTCCTTCATATTATCCATGCTTTCCTCGACCATTCCCCATTAAGTTTAAGAGCAGTCCAATCTTGCAGATCAGGCCATGCTTGTGAAATACATAATATCTTCTACAAGCATATTTACAAATCCTGTCAGATCTGGACAAAAACTGAATCAAACTGATTTTTTTTGACTATCTGGATTTGGCTGACTGGATCCCTTTTTTTTTAATAGATATAAATGGGTTATATGGGATTGAAATGGACCCATCCATATTATGTCATGACCATATTACCCCCGTATTGCAACAAACTACATAGTTGTACTTTTGGTAATTATGCATGTCGCCTGGGAAGATTAGAACAACAGTCTCCCCACCAAAAGTCCACATTTTTGACCACTTAAGCTCATGCCGTTTGATGGATCCAAAGCCTTTTCAAGTAAAATAATTTTCTGATATGATTTTGAGTTGTGGCTTTAAACTATTACAATTGTTTTGTGTATGCGTATTTATTTGTGTATTTTTGCATATTGATGTGTTTACATTAAGTATAACTTTAAAATATAAATGTTTTTATTTATTTTCAAAATCAGATTTGAATTTTCTGGATGTATTTTTGAATTTAGAATTTTCATATTTCTTTTGGCTTCCTATATGAATCCAGATTCTGCAAGCAATTCTGGGCTGATGACCATTTGTGGCTTCTACTTATTGTGCGGGAGACAGCCATTGACTATTTATTTTATTCTCAGATGACAAAGCTTTCTTCTTCTGAGCCAGATGATGTAGATTATTCTTTGTGGAGGCTATATTTTTGTGGTTTCTTCTTCTAGTGCCAGGACCACCTGTTTGTAAAATGGTCCATGTGGCCCACTGTGCCCCCTATGTGGGTCTGGCATGGCAGATCTAGCTGTACTGTCTTGATCTGCGAGCCGACAATTAGGAAACCCTTGCAGGCATCCCTAACAGTCTATTTCTGTTCTCACATATCAACTTAGAATTTGAATCTTTGGAATATTAGTATTCATAGTTATGTAGTCATCATAAATGTATACATATGTTATATATTTGTCCATTTGCTTCATCACTTTGACAGTAGTTGGAACAATTTCACACCTGGCACAAGTAAGTCAGAATGCGATACTGCTTTATTCAGACCTAACCTGATAGAAAGAATTATATATGTGCAGAAAGAGGCACAGAATACTGAAGTCAAGCCCTAATCTAAAATATTGTGTTACATTCTATTCATCAATTCCTTGACAGTAGTTGGAACACTTTCACACAATGGCTCAAGTAATTCAGAATGCAATACTGCTCTATTCAGACAAACCTGGTAGAAAGAATTGCAAATGTGCAGAAAGCGAGAACACTGAAGTAATGGCCTCATCTCAAATATCTTTGTGCATTTTATATTCTATAGAACAGATTAATGAAATAATGGTGGTGGCTCACATATCTTTGTACATTCTATGCATCAATTTTTTCTAGTTGTTGGATCACTGAGTTGTAAGAACTTGCAAACCATGGCACGGTTATTTCAGAATGCAACACTGCCCATTCCAGTGTGGCAATCATTGATGGTACAACTCTTTATGCAGAAAGTAAATAGTGCATAAGAAAAGTGGGGTATGTTGAGCAGTTTTGCATGAAACCAAAAACTATAGTTGGACAATGGCAGAAAGTGATTTGTTTAAAGAGTATCTCACCTAACTCAAGCTTATTGTTGGAGAAGAGATGGAAATTAAAGATCTGTGGATAATTTAAAAGCTTTTCTAAATGGATCAAAAATTAGTGGCAAATAGCCAGCCCATCTACAGGACTGCACTTTTACAGATAATGGGGCAATGCAATTAGTATTCAGCCATATCAAATTGCTGGTCACATCCTTTAAATAAATATAACATATGGTCACAGCATAGTTCTGGTGAGCTGAAGGAACCACATCACATGATATGAATTGTATGTTTGATCTGCCTAAGACTGTTGATGGATTGATAAAAGCTAAAAATGTCTTGTGCAACTGCCTGAAGCCTCCTTATTGTTCCTAAATGTGCAGAGGCCCATTTTGTTGTTCAAAACATTTTGTAACGTCATCTCAAAAGATAAGTTTTGAACAAGACATAGGGGCTGCTTCTGACAATAGTATCCTCTGCCTACACAGGCTTCATGAAAGATGTAAAACTTATTGACAATAATAAATATCATTTCAACCTAGCAAGTAATGCACTCTTTGAAAGTGCAAAAAATATAAGAAATCCTTGTCAACATGATATGTCCGAAGCATTTGACAGAATCCATTGACAACTTATTGTGGACATTTAATGCTGCTTTGGTTCCCATGAAGACAAGTAAATGGATAGGGGCAGGCATATCAACCCGCATTTTTTCTGCAATGGCAAATGGGACTTCTGTTCCAAACTCCTCTGCCACAGGGCAATTAAGAGGGGATGATCCATTATAACCTTACGTTTGTGATTGAAGGACCATGGACTATCCATAGTTACATGCAAAGAGAGAGATGCCAATCTTCAATATGCAGATGACACTTTTCTGATGTCTTGTGAGGTTGGATATATGAAAAACATGCTTATAGTTACATGCAAAGAGAGAGATGAAAATCTTCAATATCCATATGACAATTTCTGATGTCTTTTGAGAGGTCAAATATGCAAAAAACATGCTTAACTTATCTAGTCATATTATTCTCAAAAATCCTTTCATAGTACTTGATTGAGGCTTCACAATGGGATACTGCGTAAACTGGACAAGGAGGCATCTACTATATGCCAGAAACGTCACAGCAGTTTTTTGGAACAGTTTGTTAGATAAAATTAAAAAAGAAATCAATGACTGTAGTGCAGAAAGGCTTGTATTGAAAGGAAGGGTACAACTGAGTGAAGCCATTTTTAAGGCCATTCCAGTAATCTGTTCTCTCTGCTACATGTTGCAAGCAATATAGAGGCAAAGCCTATTTAATTATAAAGGGACTTCTTCTAGAAAGGACTAACATAAGTGATATCTTTTAATCTCCAGGCACAGAATCTCCCCACTCACTTTGACAGGAGAATTAAACATTGATGACCTAGGCCTATTCGACAATGCACTTGCAATAAAATTAGTGTGGTGTTTACACATGCAATCAAATAAAAACCAGAGCAGTATTATCAAGTAACAAAGTCGGCCATAGCTGAGCATTCTTATAAGACAAGTCACCACATCTGCCTTGAGGATACTAAGATTATTGCTGAGGACCACTTACTAAAACAAAAAAATCAGAAGGCTAATGCGAATGGGAAACCAGAACAATCTGAACCATGATGGTGGTCTTAAGTTCGGTGACTCTTAGAAACTGATGAAAAACCAGTTCAAAATGAAGCAACAAGAAATCCTGGACAGCCTTATGAAGCCAACTTATTCATGCACCTATTAATTAGGAAATTATCAAGGTTCTATGTTTGTGGTTCTTAACCTTATCTTCTTCAGTGGGTTACTGGATCATAATACTCCTAGGGACAGATCTGGCAATGCGATCCAATGCATTGGGAAGCATGAAAGATTACAATATTGAGTTTGAGTGCATCACTGGTATGTTGGATGGGAATATCTTTGACAGTTTATGGGCTTATCAAACATCTCTAGTATGCAATGCAGCAAGAAGGGGGTGAATTAGCTATATCAAAATTATTTGGCAAGTAAACAATGGAGAAACAGCTAATTTATGGCATGAACAATGGGATGGTTTAAATTGTCATAGCATTTTACAAAGAATACAACACAAGAGACATACTTGGAAGTATCCACAAAGTCGGGTAATATACAACCAGGCCATGCCTTTGATATTAAATCCCAATTATTATTTCACAACAGTCATAACATAATAGACCACCCGTTTATAGCAGAAGTCAGGAGATAGAAAATACCGATCAAAGCCCAAAATATTATCTGCTTGAGCTCAGGACCAACATGGAATTATAAGACGAATGGCCTTCAAAGCTATCCAGGCAGTATCAATAGATGAGAGACAAGAGGCATACCAAATAGAACAGCTATCAAGTCTGGATGGAATTTCAATAAATTAGGAACAAAAGCTTTATGGAATAAAACATGAATGTGCAAGGATGAGGTTTGCTGCTCATGCAGTTGAGAATTTTAAATTTTTAACAAACTCCAGCATGTGAAGTATGGGCAGGATCCTTAACATTTCCCAGTAGCGTAAATGAAGCTGAGGCCATTGATCGTCTTTTTTTATTTATTGTGCCTTGGCTAGACAATCTGTAGTTCTATTAAGTTTGGCTATGTATTCCTTCAAGACAAGTAGATGTCATTGATATCATTTACATGTGGCCCATACAAATACATGGTATAATACCATTTGTGTTAGTGTCTGAATTGAGAATAACAGCAAATATTCTGAAGGTAGAAACAATGTGGCCAGAGGTTGTCCTTCACACTCACTATCATAAAGTTTGAACACCATAATGTTGATGCCTACTCATGTTCACAGACATGCTCTACCTCTTTCAACACCATTTTTGGAAACATCTTCATATTACACATTGCCTACAATCATTGTCCGACCTAGTTAGTCATTTCTTCCTCTTATTTCTCACCATGGACATTGAACTAAATTTTGATGGTAAAGTGAGCATCATGGGTTGATTAGGGATGATCTAGGTAACTTTGGGCGAGCTTCTTACGCATACAGTGGATATGCGAGAAATAATAGGGCAAAGATGTTGGAATATGTGGTGTTAAGCTTCACTTGAGGTCACGACCAACTTTTGTATTATATTCTTTGTATATACCTTTGGGTTGATGTACACCTTGTATAGGTGACTATATTGTAATATTTTATTATTTAACCTAAAGGTTGGTTCTTTAACCTTGACCTAAAGGTCTCTTGTAATTGGGTATTTATACCCCTTCCTACCAATCATTTCTTTATCAGTTGGAGTGTAATTCTTCTCCTTTCAGTGAGATATTTTGGAGTCTACGAACATCCTTTTATATTGTGCATATTCTTTTTGTGAGTTATTTATGCTTATTTGGGTAAATTTGTTGTTTCCATTTGTTTATGGAAAGTATTGTGAAATCCAACATGGTATTAGAGCGGGTGCGAATCTTAATTACCCAATTGCTTGTCTTCAATGATTCATTTCTACGATGATTCCAAAGCAACCAGTCGTTTGGAAGCAATTAGAAGAAGCCGTGTTGTTGGTAACTTCTTAAGGGTTTGCTTGTCGAAACCCTAGGTGGAATCGCATCCCGACGATCTCATTGGGTTGCCCTAACTGTCAGATTGAGTTCTTTGAGGTTATTCGAAAACCTTATTTATCTTTTACGGATTTTTTAGAAAAATTCATTTCCTTTTCTTCAGGCTTTTTTGTCTAGATGCAGCTCAAATAAGAGGTCAGTCTACATGTTATCCGAGGAAGGAAAGAAGAAGGTGAACAATTTTTGGCAGCCCCCGTATGCCAAAGCAGTCATGGGCAGACTTGCGTCCATGGCAAAGACCTCCAAGCCGTTTGACAAAGTTGGAAAAATGGTCCGACAACTTTTCTATAGCATTGGCAAGAGAAGATGGCCAAATTAGTTGCATCCAAGAAAAAGGTTGTGTAGGGCAAACCATGATAGATATGGATGAACCATAAACTTTTTTGGATTCTTTACAAAATTTAAGGGGTCTCCCAATTCAATGTTTTTCACCTTTTATTTCAAAAGTTTTTTTCATTTCTCATTTTTTCGAATTAAAAGAATTTCTACAGAATATTCCTTGAGGGGGGCAAATGCAATGCAAAGAACAAACAGTTCTCGAGGCACGCAAGGTAGATGTGTTGGGAGGTTTCATGTGCCAAGGAAAATGGTGCCCTTTGTGAGCGAGCTGAGGGGCTTCCTTAAAGGAAGTGCCCTACTCTTTACGGTGTGCATGAGAGCCTTAGGCGCTGTGGCTAGAGGAAAAAGCTCTAGGCCTTAGGACCTAGGAGGTGGAAGGATTAAATCCAATGCCCAATTTTTTGATAAGAAGGATGATGTCATCCCCTTCTTGGACATAATGCATGATTGCGTCACATGTGATGTGGCACTTGTTGATGACACCGCCTTGTATGACATGGCACATGATGATGCCATCCCTTTCTTTGACACTAGGCATGTTGACGTGACACCTATTGACATGGTAGATGATGTGGCACATGATGATGTCACACTTGGTGATGTGGCAAATGATGATGTCACACTTGACGACGATGATGTGGCAGAGGCCAACATGGTAGACAGGATGAGGCAAATAAAAGGGGTTCGAGCAAACACATTTCACGAACTCATTGAACCACTTTTTCCAACACTTCCACAATCAACATCAGACATGGCAATTTGTAGATTCCATAAGGCACTAGAAAGTCACACATGGCATGCTTTGGTTCGTTGGTACCCTTGTCTAGTGGCCTGCATAGTCAGTGTCCCAATGGTATCCCTTTGCATTGAACGAAGACGTGGCAACAAAATATTTGTTGTTCCTCTGACACGTTAGCGCCCAATTGGCACCTCCTTAGCTGCTTTGACATGTGGTAGTCTCCCATTTGCTGCAAGTACAATTTTTTATTTTTTTATATTTAAAAAAAAAATTCAAAGGTTTTGGAAGCATTTTGTGTGATTTTAGGACCAAACTTTTGGGGGCCATAACTTTTGCATATGAAAGTGTTTTGAGCCTTTTTTACAAATCGCTTGATTTTTTAAGCTCTTTACATTAGCAGTATTGTTGCAAGTCGCAACTGCATGCAAAAGACTATTTTTTGGCAAGAAATTTATGGATTAGTATGTGCCCTTGTTGAATGGTCCAAACTATACCACTTGGAAAATCAAGATTGAAGCTTTGCTTTGGAGTAAGGGATTCCTCAAATATGTGAATGAGGCCCTTCAAAGCATCGATTCTAATAAGAGGAAGAAACTATTGAAAGATAAGAAGGATGAGGCACTTGGTGTGATAGCTCTCCATGTTGACGAGATCTATGACACTCATGTTAGCAGCACTTGGATCCCAAGGAATTGCTTGACAAATTTCAGCATGTGTGATTGCATTGACTCTACACAAATTAGTAGATTGGAGAGAGCTTGCTACCTTACACATGGATTCTTTTGAGATTGTTGATGAGTATATGTATCGGTTCAAGAAGTTGTAAGAGGATATCCACACTACTAGAGGAGTTAACAAGGAGCCTAATGGCATTGGCAAGGACATTGAGCTTCTCAATATTGTTTTCAACAACATATTCAAGACATATTAGATGGTTGCTATTGTATTTAAGATGCTTCATGTTTACTTTTCAAATTCTCCTCCTCCTTCCCTTGATGATGTGTTCAAGTACCTTTTTCATGATGGAAGAGTTGTTTTTTAACTATTCAAGCTCATGCAAAGGAAGTAATCAAAGTAGAGGTCGATAGAAAGCCAAAGCAAGGTGAGAAGAAAGTTAAGAAGCCCGTTTGCACTTTTTGTAAGAAGGAAGGACACAAGGCAAAATTTTGTCGGATATGAATTGAGAAGCTTGAGGAAGTAGCCAAAAAGGGGGGTGTTGATGCTAGTCTCTTCTATGTTCAGGGTGAGGATGATCATGGCCGTGAAACCTCATAGGCTCATGTAGTTGTTAATTTAACATATTGGACATCCACTTCTTCCGATGAGTGGATTGTAGATTCGGGGGCAACCCAACACATAACCAAGCACCACCATATTCTACATGACCATAGTACGCAACATTTTGGAGAGCGTGTTGTCGTTGGGGATGATTCTTCTTTCCAAGTGGTTGGATGTGGTGAGGTAAGATTGATTCTTTATTTAATGTTCCTAGTGTGGGTCCCAATATTTAGTCTATTTATCACGTCAATAAGAAGGTAGAGTTTTGGCCAGATCGCGGGGTGATCAAGGATATTTATGATGATCACAAGACAACTACCTCAAGGTATTATGATGAGTCAGATCAAATGTAGAATCTTGGAGATCGACCAAATTCTTTCTCTCCTTGAAAGAAGGATTTTATGGCTATGGGGGCATATGCAGATGATGTTAATCAGCAATGGCAGCACATGCTTGGGCATCTCGGCTATGGTTCATTGAAGTATATGAGTCATCATTAGTTGGCTACTGGGCTTCCTCCTATTTCTCCCCCTAGTGGTGTTTGTGAAGGGTGTGTTTTGGGGAAGCATCATCAAGAGTCCTTTTCAAAAGAGACTGCTAGGTGTGCTACATGACCCTTGGAGCTCATTCACAGTGATATTTGTGGACCTATGGGTACACCATCTCTCTCTAGCTTCATTGATGATTTCTCCTGATATGTATGGTTGTACACTATTTGTATTAAAAATGAGGCTTTCACTAATTTCAACAACTTCAAAGCACTTCTAGAGAATCAAGTTGAGTGGAAGATCAAGTGTTGAGGATAGTTGAAGGAGGTTAGTATGTGAGTAATGCATGTCCATTATACCCCATAGTAGAATGGGGTAGTTGAGAGGAAGAACAAGGTGATTATGGAGATGGCCACATGCATGTTACATGCTAAGGGGATGGAGCCCAAGTTTTGGGGCGAAGCAGTCATTGGCGCAACACATATTATCAATTGGATTCCAACTCGAGCTGTTCAAGGTATGAATCCTCTTGAGAGATTAATAGGTGACAAGCTTGATGTGTCTCGGTTTTGTATCTTTGGATCCATAGCATGGGTCCATATACGTAAAGATATTCAAAAGGAGGCATTGAAGAGTCAAATGTATTTTTGTGGGGTATTCTGATACCTCTAAGTCGAATTGGCTCTATGATGCCAAGAGGGGGGAAATTCTCATTCAACAAGATTTGATTTTTGATAAGATTCTTGCAATTGCTCCTTTAGGTATTCTTCTTGCTCTTTTGACTGAAGATCCTTCTCCAATTTCTCTGATGGTTCTTGATGCTCCCTCAGAGATTCTTTTAGCACCATTCTAGTTGTTCCAACTTTTTCATCTTGTCATGAAGATCTTTTATCAGGGTCTTTTGATGTGACTTCTCTTGTGTCGGTATTATCTTTAGCACCTTCAGTTTTGGATTCTCGGCTAGATGAGCTTGATCCTCTTCAGCCTTGTGCTATTGTGACGGATGTTGAGGTTGATGGTGAGTTTGGTTTGGATACTTGGTTTTGGATTTTGAATTTGCTCCAGTTGTGCCACAATCTTCCATGTTTGTTTGATACCTAGTGGGGTTGGACCCTCCTTCAAGATGCTTAACCCTTTCTCTCTTAGGAGCATAATCGGAAGGCTCCCTCTTGGGTTTTGCTCTAAAGTTGATTTTGGAGATCCCTTCACTTTCCCAGGCCAAGGTCCATTTGTAGTGGGAGAATGCTATGTTTGCCAAGTATGAGTCCCTAATGAAGAAACAAACATGGGAGCTTGTTCATATTCCATAAGGGAAAAATATTGTTGGGTGTAAATGGGTCTACAAGACCAAGTACACATTTGATGGTTAGGTGGAGAAGCACAAGGCAAGCCTTGTTGCTAAAGGGTTCTCTTAGGAGGAAATTGACTACTCAGAGGCATTTGCCCCTATTGTTGGGATGGATTTAGTATGGTTCTTTCTAGCTGCTTCTTATGGTTGGAAGGAACATTAGATGGATGTGAAGAGTACATTCCTTCATGAGGAAATTGACTACTCAGAGACATTTGCTCCTGTTGCTTGTATGGATTCAGTTCAGACGATTCTTTCCATAGCTGCCTCTTATGGTTGGAAGGTACATTAGATGGATGTGAAGAGTGCCTTCATAGGAAGTTTTAGGAGGAGATCTACATGTAACAACCACCTAGTTTTGAGCTTGATGGACCAACCCTTTGGTGTGTTGTTTGATCAAGTCCTTGTGTGGGCTTTTAAGCAAGCAACTTGAGTTGGTATGAGAAGATTCATTCATTCATTCTCAATTGCAGGTTTCGGCCTTACGAGGTAAAACATGATGTCTACATCAAGAATCAACACGATAAAACATTAGTGATTGTATTGTACAGTGATGACTTCTCATTATGGCCAGTTCGCCCTCTTTGATTTAAGAGATGAAGTCATGGCTTCATGATATTTTTGAGATGACTGACTTGGGGCTTTTGCATTACTTTTTGGGCATTCAAATTGATTAGTCATCTTTTGGGATTACTCCCTCTAAGGCCAAGTATGTCTTGGATTTTCTACAACGCTTCAAAATGGAGGATTGCAAATATGCTTGGACTCCCTTTGCTTCTGGCTTGAAACTATGAGTGGATTGCAATACTCTCTTGGTGGATGGTGCTTTGTATTGGTCACTTGTGGGGGGTCTTCTCTACCTTACTTTTCTAGATATTGCATTTACTGTTAGCTATTGTTTTAAATACCGTTTGTCACTGGACAATGACTAAGTGGATCCTTTGGTACATTAGAGGTGCATATTAGATGGGAATTCACTACTTAGTTGGCTCACCTTTGATTTGGACAGATTTTTCCAATTCAGATTGGGTCGGTGATTTGGGCTAGCGGCACTCCACTTCTAGGTTTGCTTTCTATCTTGGTTTTGGCCTCGTATCTTGATGTTGTAGACAACAGTCCATCATATCTCAATTTTGTATGGAAGCTGAATATTTTGCTGCCAGTGAGGCCTCCAAGCACTTTGTTAGATACTCATGATCTTGGAGCAAGTGGGTATTCCATAGCAGTTTTCAATCATCCTTCATTGTGACAATCAAAGCACCATTAAGCTTGTTTGCAAATTAGTATTTCATCAGTGGACCAAGCATATTTAGATTTGGATGCACTATGTATGATGGCTTTATGCCCGTGGGATGCTTGATCTTGTCTTTGTGCCATCAGTGAAGAAGACAATGGATATCTTGACCAAGGTCATGACTGAGGTATCTTTTGTGCGATTATGAGAGCGTCTTGGAGTAGGAGAATGCCCCTTAAGGGGATGACTGATAAGGGTCACTTTCTGTGCCCCTATTCAGCATAAGGGGGAATGTTGGAATATATGGTGTTAAGCTTCACTTAAGGCCATAGCCACCTTCTGTATTATATTCTTTGTATAGCCCTTTGGGACCTTGTACACCTTGTTTTTTTTTGTAATCCTTTTAATTTTTACCTAAAGGTCGGTTATTTAACCTTGACCTAAAGGTCTCTTGTAATTGGGTAATTACACCACCTCCTACCAACCATTTCTTTATTGGTTCTAGTGTAATTCTTTTCCTTTTAGTAAGGTATTTTGGCATCTATGGACACCCTTCTATATTGTGCATTTTATTTCTGTGAGTTGTTTCTGCTTATTTGGGTAATGTCTTGACTCCATTTGTTTCTAGAAAGTATTATGAAATCAAACAAAAGATATGAGCAATAGCTTATGGTTTAAACTCAACCAAACATTTGAGAATCCCTTATGGTGTATCCTTGTAAACTTCTGGAGCTAAATCTTGAAAACATTTAATAATATTAAGATCTCCCTAGTGTTATCGGGTTCGCACACCTCTGGAGCTAAATATTGAAAACATTTGATAATATTAAGATCTCCCCAGTGTTACCGGGTTCATGCACCCGGCTTGTTGGGTGCATGAACCCGGACCTACACCCACCCTGAGTGCACGGGGGCGGGGGTGGGTTTGGCTGGCCGCACCCTGCCCAAAAGGCCCCCAAAAAAAAAAAAAAAAAAAATTTTTTTTTTTTAATATGGACTCCAATTCACTGTGAAGTGCACTGGAGTCCACTCTTATCATATAAACCATTTTTTCTGGGTTTCTACTTCATTCTTACCATGAGTGAAAGGCAAATTTTGAAGAAAGAGTGAAAGGCAAATTTTGAAGAAAGAGTGAAAGGCAAATTTTGAAGAGTGAAAGGCAGATTTTGGACTGGAGAAAGGAAGAACAAAGAAGCTTGGAGAAAGAGTGAAAGACAGGAAGTTGAGAAGAGGAGTTTGAGAAGAGGAGCTTGAGAGGAGCTTGAGAAGAGGAGTTTGAGAAGAGGAGCTTGAGAAGAGGACTTGAGAGGGAGGGTTTTAAACTTTTTTTTTTTGGTTTTTTTCCACACACAGAGGGGAGATTCACATCATCTTCACATCATCATGGAGGGTGCAGGGAGTGCATCTGGTTCTTCAAAATGCCCATTATGGAAATATGTGAGTGTTGTGGAACAAAAGGTAAAGGGAGCAGGTGGCACATGCAAGTTTTTGTGCAATTTTTGTGACATAACTTTCACAGGATCATACCACAGGGTGAAGGCTCATTTGTGCGGATTGAAGGGGCAAGGGGTTCGGGTATGTAATGAAATCGATGATGTCCAACGCCAAGGGCTCATTAATGAGCAAATGAGAGCAGATGGGATACCCACACCAACCCCATCTTCTGCTTCTGTTCAGGGAGGCCATTCTGCAGAACCTTCTCCACCTACTATGTCATTTGCATCTTCTATGACACCACCTCCAGAGTCTTCTAAGCGAAGGAGGGCTGCACCACCTGGGGCCAATCCCATACAACACATGTTTGATGTTGAGGGTAGGGAGGAGCTTGACCGCACTGTTGCAGAATTTTTCTATGCATGTGGAATCCCATTTAACGTGGCCCGTTCCCCTTATTTCGACAGGATGGTTCGTGCCATCAATAATGGCCCTGCAGGATATGTGCCTTCGACATATGAGAGGATCCGCACCACTTTGTTGGAGAGTGTGAGGGATCGTGTGCACAAGTCGTTGGAGCCACTTCGGAGCACATGGTCAATGAATGGCTGCAGCATTATTATGGATGGTTGGACTGATGCACGGAGTCGTCCCTTAATAAACATCATTGTCTCTTCTACTGCTGGCCCCTATTTTTTGAGAGTTGTGGATTGTTCAAGGCAGGAGAAGAATGCAGAGTTCCAGGCCGGTCTATTATCTGCAACCATAGATGAGATTGGGCAGGCCAAAGTGGTGCAGGTAATCACGGATGTTGCACCAGTTTGCAAAGCAGCAGGTATGTTGATCCATGATAAATACCAACATATTTTTTGGACTCCATGTTGCGTTCATGCATTAAATAATATTTTGAAGGATATTGGTAGAATTGATTGGGTGGCAAAATTGATTGTGGATGGGAGAGACATCCAAATGTTTGTGTAACCACCATCGGGCACTAGCGATCTACCGCGAGCATGCCCAATTAGACTTGCTCAAACCGACAGACACTCGGTTTGCCTCATACTATATTCTACTGCAGCGGTTGGTGGAAGTTAAGGCGGCATTGGGGCATACTATTTTCAGTAGAGAATGGTCTCAATGGAGACAATCATCTTCAGAGCAGGGCCTTCGCATTAGACATCTGATTGTATCTACTCAATTTTGGGCAGATGTCGAGTTTTTGTTGCGGTTTTTGGAGCCAATTGCAGATACGCTCCGTACTTTTGATACAGATTTTGAATGCCTAGGAGAGATATACGAGGGTATGGATTCCATGTGTGAGAAGATCAAATCCATTACTGATCTTCAAGATGTTAACTTGTACCCTCAATTATAGACCATCATTCATCGGAGGTGGAATGCCCTCAACTCACCACTTCACATGGCAGCTTATGCTCTTAACCCGAAGTGGTACGATGTAGACAATACGAGGAAGAGGGCACCAAATCAGGATCCAGAGGTGACTGCAGGGTTTCTACAGGCAATCAAGGACATATATGGCACTGGATAGGAGGCAACAAAGATTAGAGAGCAGTTTGCAACTTTTGTTTGTGCATGGGGTGCATTCCAGTCTATTGAGGCCTTATATGACAGGAGTCTGAAGAACCCCATATTTTAGTGGACATTGCACGGACATGGGACGCCATAGTTGCAGCGACTAGCATGTCGTTTATTGTCTCAGGTGGCCAGTTCCTCAGCTTGTGAGAGGAATTGGAGTACTTACGGATTTATCCATTCAACGAGGAGAGGTCGATTGGAGGCGAGTAGGGCAGAGAACCTCATGTATGTCCATAGTACTCTTCGACTCATGTCTCGTAGGGACAAGGGTTATATAGAGGGGCCTTTTGCACGTTGGGATGCAGCTCCTGACGATAGTAGAGAGGACTGCAAGTGTGACAACTTTTCAGATCTACCACCACCAGATCTACAGGAGGAGGGCCTGGGAGATGATGATGAGGAATGTGAGGAATGAGAGATATCAGATATCTGATCTTATATTTGTACATGCACACTACTATATTGTTATCTCTTTATGACTTTGACATTTGTCATTTTTGTACACGAATATCATAATGTAATAATGACATTTCATATTTGGTATTTCTTTTCAATTTGCAATGTGTATGATTTATTTTATTTTTAAAATATTTTCAGTATATATATATATAGAAATTAAAAAATAGCTGCACCCGCACCCGACGAACCCTGTTTTTTTTTTTTTTTTTTTGGGGGGGGGGGGCGCACCCACACCCGCACCCGCACACCCAACAACCTTGGATCTCCCACATCCTGAATGATGTGGTATTTTGACAGTTAAGTCACAAATTTGCAAAAAAGCCATTGTTATATGATAATCAAGAGATGTGGAGAATATTATTTGACCTGCAAGCATGCAAAATGTAAAATTTGAAGAGTGTATAGCCTCAATACAGATCTCTACAAATGTGTAAAGTCAAAGATTTGCAAACAATGAGTCTTATGTGATAATGCAGAAAATGCATAGAATGTTACTTGAACTAATAGTGCACAAAATTTACAGATGTCAAAGTCAGTTTCTGTTTTTTCATTACTGTGTATTATAGATATGTAGAAATTGAACTAACAAAGCATGACCAGTATATAGCCACTATACAATTTAGGGAATTATTTTGAATACACTTGCATAATCAACATATTGTAATATTGGGCAACTCAGTGAAGACTTCAGAGTCTATATGATGATTCAAAGGTAGTTTGTCAACAATTTGTCAGTGTCATCTTTGGATGCTGTATGTTATGGAAGCTGTTTTAATATATTGATGTTTGTTGAAGGTGTATAATGATTGAGAGAGAACTTTTATTCAGTAACTGATTAATATGATTACTGCAATATTTTGTTTAGAATTTTTCTATTAGTTTTTTATTTTCCTTACTGGCCTGCTAGGGCTGAAGAGCCATACTTATGAACTGTATTTGCTTTGCGCTGTTTCTTCTTTTGAGTTGCAAGCCATGATGATTTTGAAATAGACAAAAGGAGATGATAAATTTGAATGATCCTTCTGTCCTACGTTTGAGTTGAGTCCCCATCATTTAAACAATTCTCCAAATTATTTTGTCTTGAATTTTAGTAAATGAAATCTACAGGTGCCAATTGATATTAGTGAGTAGAGTTGTTGCAACTATCCATAATAGTCATATCCCAGTAAAATTCCTACAAATTGTTGATTTGTCAGTCTTCTTATTTGTCTTTTTGGATGTTGTACAGTTAATGTGATGAAGACGGGGGCTACGGTTATCTTGCGTAATGCCAAAATTGATATGTTTAAGGGTTGCATGCGACTTGCTGTTAATAAATGGGGTAGGATTGAGGTAACAGAGCCTGCAGATTTTTCTGTGAAGGAAGACAACGATCTTTCTTTTGTTGAGTATGAGTTGGTTGATGTGCCTGAAGAATAAACATTTGCAGAAAGCTGAGCCAGAAGTTCTCTTGGCATTACAAATATGTAATAATGCTTCATCAAGATCAGTATCGGGTGGTATATTCTATTTTACAGGAGATGTGGAATACTGGGGATTATAGGTATATTTTCAATAATCACTCTTTTTCACAATGAAAAAATGAAATCAGGGAGGGATGTGCATTTTGCTGTTATCTTGGGAACAACCAGTTTGGTTTTCTTTTCTTGGACTGGAAGCATTAGAGAAGGCCTCATATTTGCCTTTATACAAGAAGCTACCTTAGCAGAGGTTTAAAACCTGTAGCTTTTTTACTGAAATAAAGTGATATAATAAACTAAATAAAGGCAGTATTAACTTTTTTAGCAGAAGTGGTGGACTCGTTCAGAATTCATCAGATATATTTCAGATGCTTAATTTCAACGGTTTTATGGTAGCAAGATGTAAAAGTGAATTTTTATTGATTCCACAACTTCATTATGGAACCCTATATCCAGGATTTGCACAATGTTGACAAATGGTCTGGAATTTCATCTCTGTTGGTTTTCAGAGTTCAGCCGTTTATAATGTATGGGCTTGTTGCCAATGGGCTCTTTTTTGAAGATTATATACTAGTACTATATTTATTGAGGATTAATGTAATTACTAATTTGTTTTCTTGCTTGTAATTGTCTGAAATTCTCACCATTATGTTAAAAGTTTGTTACTGTTTGATGTTCAATGTTTTCTTCTTTGTGGTGTGTTAGTTCATCCCTTTAATGGCTAGCTTGATATTGTTTGCTGACAAATCTGTTGCTATTAGTGTGAAACTATTTACATGCAATTCCAGGAAAAGAAATTTGATATAGCGATTTCCAAACTAATAATTACTTTAGGTAAACATTGCTTCTCAACATGACAGTAGTACTAACATCTGAGATGCTTGCAAGCACTTGTGTGGAAAGACTAAACATATGGAATGGGATGTTATGTGTGCCCAATGAGAATTTCATTACTAAATTTGGTTGGACTTTAGAACTTATGGATATTAGTTATTCCAATGTTTCATAAATAGCTGCTTGAGATATTAGAAAGAGCTTCTGTTTGCATATCAGTATTGCTTATAAAGCCTTTCTTCTCTTTATGTTACTCATGCGACTCCCATGGTTGGAGTTGATAATAACCAGTGATCTTCATTGTTTTTAGGAGGTGAAATTTATTGACAAACGCAAAACTAATCTGGAGTAGCTCAAAAAGACCTGGAAAATTATAAGATAGTAACAAATGCCGACTGCCAACTAACAATTTTTTTCCAGCCTTAAGGGTTGATTAGTTTAAGAGTGGTTTAAGCTATGATTACTTTACAGCCTTATGGGTTGATGAGCTAAGTTTGATAAATGAGGAGTAATTATGATTTTGTAAGAGCTGCAATCAAGGGAGATGGCCCTGTTGTAAGAAAGTTTTATTGCTTACGAATTTAATTCACCTTCTCTGGTTTGAGGAATGAAATACGTAACAGTTTCAGTTAAGCTGTTGTAGATGTGAACGTGATGTAGGTTTTCAGATGCAGGCGTGAATCTGATGTATTAGTAAACAAATCAGGTAAGTGCATGCCAGTCTTGAGAAAAGAAGTGTATGTTATTCAATCTTTGAGAACACAGAGCAAATAAGCATAAGTTTCCGATGCACACACCACGAGAAGTTTAGAGCTGTGGAGGAAGGCCCTTTTATTGATGTTAGGGTAAAATAGGTAGTATATTGCATTATACTACATAGATTATTACATTTACTTTTTACTGCATAACCATGGAGATATTTACTGTTCCAAAATATCTACTGGTTAACCTAGATTAATACCTAAAATATCCTAGGTCAGATATTTTAGGTTAGTTGTTTAATCATACTTCTCTACCCTAGGTTAGTAGTTAGCAACACGTCTCTCTCAACGCATCTTGTTAGCGTGATTGTTGCTAAGTCAGTATTATTTGTAACCTATATAATGCTTAGTATTTCTAAGCTATGGTTCCTAATGTTGAATATTGATTATTGCATTATTGAATTCCATTTTTGCGTGACTTATTCATCACATTGGCATCAGAGCCAATTTTTTTGGCTCGCCCAGAGGACGAGCTGGTGACAATTGGCGCCACCAACCCACCTCAACAGGCGAGCTTGCTTGCGGGATCAGGCTCAGGGCGGGATTAGGTTCAACCCTGAATTGACTAGGGCCTACTCGACCCTAGGCCCACGCTACTCGCGAGGGAGGCGATCGATCGCCCTCACGAGCCTCTCGATCGACAGCACTCCGCTGTCGATCGGGCTCCGCGGTCGACGCCCGAGGAGGCAGGAGCCTCGGCTCCCGCTCACAAGGCCGGGCCCGCAGAGCCACGTGGCCTCTACAGCTTGGGAGAGCCGAGAGGGCAGGAGCGCCCTCCCCTCCCAGCTGGACGCACACGGGGCAACCAATTTGGGATACGAGAGGGCAGGAGCGCCCTCCGATCCCCGACCACCTCGGGATCTGCGAGGGCAGGAGGCCCTCCGATCCCTGACACAGCCTGACTCCGATCTCCGACACGTGGCGAGATCCGGAGATCTCTGGACTGCACGCACCCCGAGGCGCCACCTGGACCGCTGATTTGCACGCACCCCGAGGCGCCACCTGGACCGCTAACTGGGCGACACGTGGCTCACAGGCCACGCGCCACCTGGACACTGACTAGGCGACACGTGGCACACAGGCCACGCGCCACCTGGACCGGATGACTTGACTCGGACCTGACACGTGGCGGACAGCCACAGGACAGACGCCTGACACGAGGGTGACACGTGGCGGACTGACCGCGTGCCACCGTACTCGACTAACCGCGACGTGGCGGAGACCAAAATGATAGGGACTATGACTGCTCGCAGGCAGTCAACAAACTACGGGCTTGAAAGCCCTTTTCAACAAGTCTTTCTCCTCCGCGCGGGCAATGTGGGATAAATCCCACAATTTTTTTTGCCCGCCCGTGAGAGGAGAGAAGGGAAAGGGAATCACTTTCCCTTCCCTTCGTGTCGGGCCGTGTAGCTCGACCTGACACACAGTGTCGGGCTAAGGCTTTGGACGGCGGGGAGTCCAGGGTTCGACTCCCGTCGAGGCAATTTTTTTTTGCCTTCAAATGTCACTTAGCGCCCATAGCAAGATAAACAGGTATTTTTTATTTTTTTTAATTATTTTTTTAGTAAATTTTATTAATAATTTAATCATATTTGATTAAAAATCATTTTTTTTAAGTGTTTTTTCTTCAAATGATTATATTATTGATTTAATTATGCTTCAAATTAATTAGAAATTAATGAGAGAAGAAAGAGGCTATATTTTTTTTGCAATATCCACCAAAACTGAATGCTTTTGTTTTCTCATCAAAAGGAGATATAACACATAAAAGAGTATTTTTTTTGCAAATTAGAAAGCCTACAAGCCCTTAAACTCTTCTCACAACCTGTTACATTTGCAAAATCAAGGATTTCTTCAACAATTTTTTTTGCAATAAAATCCTCAAAAGTTCTATAGTTTTCTTCACACATTATTGGAGATAAAAAGACATAGAAACTCAAACTTCTATTGCAAAACAAAGAGATTTACAACATTGAGGAATCACATAGGTCATTTCCTTTACAACAAAATCCAAACTTTGCTTTTGTTTTCTCCTTCAAAAAGGAGATATACGACATAAAATTGCATTTTTTGTTGTAAACTTGAGAAATATTTTTGAACCTATTTGCTTGATCCTCATGCTTGAGTGTTGAAGACAAAAACCAAAGTCGTGTGTCGACTGGTCTGGAAGCCTTTCAAACGCGGGTCGTGTGTCGACTTGTCTTGAAAGGAGTGCTCGAATTTTTCAATTTTGTAAAAATTAAGGGGGATAGAAGTCATATTAAGTGATTCTATTTTTTGCAAAATTGTAAAGAGAAAGGGGGGATATTTCAAAACAAGAAAGGTGCATTCTCGATTGTACTCGACACCTTTTCTTAAAAATTGACTATACTAGGTGCATTTTCGGTTGCATCCGACACCTAGAGTGATAATAATTTGGGTTGCTCTCTTGTTTTGATTATTGCACTAACAATCATGCTTTTTGTGTGCAATTAAACAATCAGATAAAACATTGAAGAAGCATTTCACAAAACCCAAACTTCACTCAAAATCGTGCTAAACCTTGCACAGGTTAAAACAAAGTCAATTTTTTTTTGGTCCCCATCAAAGGTCAAAATCCAAACACCTTGATTAACTCTCTTTGTTTGGCTTAATTTCCTCAAACTTTCCATCCTTCTTGAAGGGTGTTAAGGCAGGTGCCATTAAATATCCTAGAGAGCACAATCGAAAGTCTTTCAAAACCTACCCCTTTAATTTGCTCTATTTTGTTTGGCTTAAAATCCTCAAACTTTTCATCCCTTGTTAAGGGTGTCAAGGCGGGTGCCATTAAATATCTTAAAGAGAAAATTAAAATCTTTCATATACTCTTTTGAGGGTATATTGCAAGATAAAGTCATCTTAGTCATATCAATTTGAAACCTTAACCATGGCCATGATCAACAAGTATCTCACTGAGAGCCAACTGCTCAAAGGTTCAAATTATTCAGCCTGGAAAACTAAGATGAAAGCCATTTTAACTGTAGAGGAGATGTGGGGAATAGTGGATGGCACTGATTCTAGACCCACATCAGCAGGAGCAGATCAGACAACTTATGATAAAAAGGATAAAAGACTTTCCTTATTGATCTTGCTAGCTATTACTGATGACATACAACCTCATATAAGTGAAGCTAAAAATGGTAAGGAGGCATGGAATGCCTTAGCAACCATTTTTGAAGGAAAGAATCAATCAACAATTCTTAACCTTCAAACACGACTTCATACTCTTCATATGAAATCTGGAGAGATAGTAGAGCTATTCCTCTACAGAGTCGCAAATATAAAAACAAAACTGCAAGCCTTAGGAGAAAAAGTGAAAGACAATATCCTAACCTCAATCATTTTAAGGGCTCTTCCAGGACTCCTATAGAATGTTGATCACTTCACTACAAGTCTCCGGAAGGACAGTGACTTTTGTAGAGTTGGTAAATTTGCTTCAAAGCGAAGAAGCTAATCAACTCCAAAGAGATGAGGCATCCAACAATGCACTTTTCTCAAACAAGCAAAGTGGAAAGAAAAAGTGGAATCAACAGAAAGGATCTTCTTCTAACAAAGACAAGGGTAAAGGCAAAGAGATTAAGAAGAAGAAGCGAGTATTGTAAAATTTGTGATAAAGACACTCATGAAACCAAAAGATGTTGGTTTAAGAACAAACCGCCCAATGAACAAGGACAAAAGAAGGGCAAAGGTAAACCAAAGAACAAGAATAAACAACAACAGGGACACATTGCCGCTGAAGATTCTAGTTCGGACTATGAACGAGCACACAAAGTGCTCATGACACATACAAAATCCTCTCACAAGGATACTTGTTTGGTACATAGATTCGAGTGCTAGTAAACATATGACTGGCGATAAGTCCTGGTTTGAGACATTTGAGGCTCGAGAAGGTAGACCGGTAACCATTACTGATGATCAGACTTATCGAGTTCGGGGAGAAGGAAGTGTTTCTGTCTCCCTTCCAGATGGAGAATGTAAGATTCAAAAAGTTCTTTATGTACCAGGATTGAAAAATAATCTCTTGTCAGTTCCACAAATCCTGGACAATAACATGAATGTCAATTTCAAAGTGGACAAAGAAAAGAAACGTTGCTTTATCACCCAGAAAGGAAAACAGATAGCAACAGGTTCATACAAACATGGTTTGTTTATCTTAGATGCAATTACCTCTACACATACTGCAATGGCAGTAACCACAAAAGAGGCCACTTCTCTATGGCATAAGAGATTTGGGCATCTAAGTTCAGGGTATTTACTAGAACTCAGTAAATATCAAATGGTGAAAGGACTGCCTACTCTTTCATCTACTTTGCCAGTGTGCTCAGATTGCTTGTCAGGAAAGCAACATAGAGTACCTTTTGAACCTAGCTCCTTTCGAGCTAAGGTACCTTTGGAGTTAGTTCACACAGATTTGTGTGGTCCTATGTCTACTAGTTGTGGAGGAAAAAGGTATTTTCAATTGTTTGTAGACGATCACTCACGAAAAATGTGGGTCTTCTTCTTGCGGTTGAAGTCTGAAGCATTTGACTATTTTCAGCAGTTCAAGAAGCTAGTTGAGAAAGAATCAGGATGTTTCATAAAGACCCTCCATTCAGATCGAGGGGGGAATACACATCAAAAGAATTTTCCTCATTTTTGCAGAAACATGGGATAAAAAGACAGTTAACAACAACCTATTCTCCTCAATCAAATGGAGTTGTTGAGAGAAGAAATCGTTCCATTATGGAAATGGTTCGATGTATGCTTAAGGGAGCCAATCTTGAGCACAATTCTTGGGCTGAAGCTGTAACAACTGCAGTATATCTTCTAAATAGGGCACCCACACGGGCTCTTGAAGGTATGACTCCTCAGGAAGCATGGAGTGGAAGGAAACCCTCCATATCTCATCTACGAGTATTTGGGTGTAAGGCTTTTATGCATATACCTAAGGAGAAAAGAAAGAAGTTAGATGAGAAGACACTACAATGTGTTTTTCTTGGATATGATGAATTCTCAAAAGGCTATCGATTGATAGATCCATTCACCAAGAAAATACATGTTAGTAGAGATGTAGTGTTTGATGAGGCTTTCACATCTAACACTACATCAGTATACCTGGAAGATGAGGAGCAACAACCACAGACTCCTCCACAATAGAAAAAGCCTCCAAAATGGTATACAAGTACTATGAGAGATTCCAAACTCACTTCACCTCCAGATCTCACTCTCAATCGTCCAAAGACACGAAGCATGTCTCGATAGAGAACGACAGAAGCATCTACTTCAGTTGATGATCTTTGTGCAGATTTTCAAGAGCTTTCTGTTGATAGAGATTTAGAAGTTGGAAATGATATGGAAATTGATGAGGAGAGGGTTTACATGTCTTCATATGATGAAAATGAACCTTCTACGGTTGATGAAGCACTTAGTCAGCCTTAGTGGAAGGCAGCTATGGATGTTGAACATAAATCCCTCATTAAAAACAAAACATGGAAGCTGGTCGATTTGCCTAAAGGAAAGAAACCCATAGGCTGCAAATGGGTTTACAAAGTCAAATATAAGGCAGATGGTACCATAGATAAGCATAAGGCCCGTCTTGTGGCGAAGGGCTATGCTCAAAAGGAAGGCCTTGATTATGAGGAAACCTTTGCACCCATTGCAAGGATGACCACCATTCGAGTTCTTTGTGCTATGGCAGCACAGTTCGGATGGAAATTACATCAGATGGATGTAAAAAGTGCCTTTCTAAATGGTGACTTAAAAGAAGAGGTATACATGACTCAACCTCCAGGATTTTTTGAGGAAGGCCATGAGCAACAAGTTTGCAAATTGGTCAAATCATTATACGGGCTAAAACAAGCCCCAAGAGCATGGTACATCAAAATGGATAGTCACCTACTGCAACACGGATTTAAGAGAAGTCCATCAGATGCAAATCTCTATATCAAGAACACAGGTTCTGAAATAGTGATTCTTGTATTGTATGTAGATGATCCGATCATCACCGGCAATTCGAGAGAAATTGATTAACGCCGTGAAAAATGACTTGAAAGAGTCATTTGATATGACAGATCTTGGACTTCTCCACTATTGTCTTGGCCTTGAGATAGAACAGAAGAAGAATCATCTTAGGGTGACTCGGAAAAAGTATGCCAAGACTTTAGTAGAAAAATATCGTATGACTGATTGTAAGCCCAAAGCAACACCGATGGAATCGGGGCTTCGAGTTATCACGGTATGATGACTCACCACAGGTAGATGGCACGCTATATCGACGAGATGATTGGAAGCCTCATCTATCGACCAATACTAGACCAGACATTACTTATGTTGTAAACTATCTTTCTCGGTTCATGCAGGAACCAAAGGTCTCTCACTGGAAAGCAGCTAAGAGGGTTCTTCACTACATTCAGGGTAGTGTAGATTATGGTCTAGAGTATAAGAAGAATAACTCATTCTTCTTACAGAGTTATATTGACTTTGACTATGCTGGATCCCTAGATGACAGAAAATCAACATCAGGATATGTATTTCATCTTGGATCCGGTCCTGTCTCATGGCATAGTAAAAAGCAACAGGTGGTTGCTTTATCTTCAACTGAGGCAGAATATCGCGTTGCACGTGGAGTCGTGTGTGAAGCGATATGGTTAAATCGCATCTTGGCTACCATGGGCCTACCAAAGAAACTTCCTATTCACATGTTTTGCGACAACTCAGGTGTTTTGAACTTGGTCAAGAATCCAGTCCATCATGAACGCACAAAGCATATTGACACAGATTGTCATTTCATTCGTGATGAAGTTCCTAAACACAGGATCAAGCTCCAATACATTCCCACCGACGAACAGGTTGTTGACATCTTCACAAAGGCACTTGGACGTGTCAAATTTGAGTTGTTCCAAAGTAGACTTTGTATATCAAAGTAATGTAATAAAGGGGGGATGTTAGGGTAAAATAGGTAGTATATTGCATTATACTACATAGATTATTACATTTACTTTTTACTGCATAACCATGGAGATATTTACTATTCCAAAATATCTACTGGTTAACCTAGATTAATACCTAAAATATCCTAGGTCAGATATTTTAGGTTAGTTGTTTAATCATACTTCTCTACCCTAGGTTAGTAGTTAGCAACACGTCTCTCTCAACGCATCTTGTTAGCGTGATTGTTGCTAAGTCAGTATTATTTGTAACCTATATAATGCTTAGTATTTCTAAGCTATGGTTCCTAATGTTGAATATTGATTATTGCATTATTGAATTCCATTTTTGCGTGACTTATTCATCACATTTATGATGTGTGAAACTAATATGACTGCCAACAGAGAGCAAGGGGCCAATTGTTTGTACTAGTAAAAATACTAAAAATTTCACTTGCATATAAACTATGGAATCCAGAGATTGACTAAAGGGGGACAAAAAAGCAAGATCCTATCATACATAGTCTCAATTGGGAGTGTTACCGGGGAACCAGTGGTATTGTGATGATAAATAGCGGGTAAAACTGTTTCGGGAGCATTGGAAGTCTATACTATATTATGGTATGGTCACCTAGATGACAACAAGGAAGAGACGGGGCAAAATGGAAAATGCTTTCCAACCAGAATAAGAAACATGGCATGCTAACAAACATAATAGCGGGGGACATCTTTTTGTCAGTGCCAAGTTATAGAGACGGTGGCACCGCAAGTTTAGTTAAATGCTCTATTCTACAATTTTATACACTTTTCTATTTTAATAAAGTATCAAGGCAAGTTGAAAAATGTTGTCGACAAAATTAAATAAAAATGGCACACTAAGAAACATGTTTAAAGAGGTTTTTATTTTTATTTTTATAAATATATATGGTGCCATTCCCTTTGCATTAGTGCTAAGCAAGGTTGTGTGTGTTTGCGGGAGTGGGGTACGTAGGGTGTGGGTATGAAGCATCTAGTACAGACCTCCAAAACTTAGATGTGGGGTCCACAGGGTGTGGGTGCGAAGCATGGGGTTCGGGGTGTAGGTAGGCTGTAATGGTTTATTAAAATGAAGTACATCAAAGCAAAACATGTTAAGATTTATTAAAAATATGCCATCAATATCAATCAAAATTGAAGGGTTTCTTGATATCTTTTAATAATGCTTTACAATCATGGAAGGATGAAAATGATTTTGTCCTATGACAAATAAAGATAAGATTCACACATCCTCTTTAGATCCATGTTTTTGATTCTCCACCATATTATAGTATTATAAGAAACTATAATGTCATGACTCACCTTAATACAACATTACAAGTGTGTCCATCAGAATGTGAGCATCTAAACTTTGTTTATATACTTATAAAGTTGCAACCCATTCTTATATGTTTTTTTAACTGGTTATATTATATTGAAATAGATTTTATTTATATTACATTATGATTATTATCACAATATTTCCATGAATCATATAGTGGTATTAGAACATATCATATTATTATGGTATTTATGTTAATTGAAACTACTCATTATTATATAATATTTTTTTAGCAAGTTATATTATGAATTTTATTTGGGACCACTCTAATCAACTTATCAAAACATTACACCTACTCTTAGGTCAATTAGGTGATATCAGCTTGCCTTTCATTTTTTTTTTGGTTGGATAATAAGAAGTTGTAGTTGGGTCCCCCACCCTTGACAAATTACGACTCTTTTCTTTAGAGCTTGAGAGTTTACAAATAGATGCACTTTTCATCTCAATTGAGATGCTATAGCTAAAAGCATGCATCATTTTACATAAAATGTCTGAATTCTTGATATTCATTTTTTGGATCTTTTCAATTTTTTGTATGAATGCAAATATTCTAGAATTCAGCATCTTTCTTGACATTTTTTTATAGTAGCTTTCACAATACCAAAACTTCACCTCTACTATTTATGCATTGCATCTTAGTAGAGTAATATTTCCAAAACATCGCACTATCATAGTTCGCTTTACCAAATTTGGATTGCTAGTTTTCTTCCTGAAATACAAGTGCAACCACAAAAATTATAATAAATGGTTTATATGAAAACACATTATTATAAAATAAAGCAGATATTAGCAATGGAAAACATTCAAGTAAATCTTAATCCTTATTTGATTCAGGTAGTCAACATTTTCTTGTTAGCTTCAGCTAAACTTACTACTTACTCTAACCATGGAAAGGAGAATTTAACTTCACGATCCTCAATCAAAACCCTTCTATTGGTCAGCTTATCTGCACATTTGTTTCCTTCCCTTAATGTATGTGTAAACCTGATTTCTTCAAACTCTTTAGCAAGATCTTGAATTTCCACAATTATCTCTTGTATGTTCCATGGAGCCTTTGCTTTCCTCAAATTTGCATTTATTACTATGATAGAATCACCTTCCATCCATACTCTATTCCATTTCATTTGTTTGCATATTTTTAACCCTCATAATGCCGTCCAAGCTTTAGCTTCATTATTTGTCTTAAATCCAATATTGAAAGCGTAATGAGACAAAATATCTTCTCTATTATTTCTAATTGTTCTCCTCATGTTGGTCTTGGATTTCCTTTAGATGCTCCATCAAAATTCAATTTAACCCACTCCACATTTGGTGGTTTCCACTTTATATTCTTTTCCTTCTTTTTTCTTCTCTTGTACCCAACATCATAATTCCATTTAATGACTTAACTCCATCTATTAAGGTCCTCTGCTTCCAGATTAGGGATTGGGTGAGTTGATAGGGTTGGTTAGATTCCTATGGCTAAATATATCTTCCTTTTCGTTACCTCTAAACTACTTTCCTTTCCTTTAAATATTTTTCTATTCCTTTCTAGCCATATAGTCCAAATTATTGTATCTTTTGATATATTCCATATTGTCTGTAAAGCCTCTTTTTTAAAAGTGCTATGCCATTGCTTTAACCAATCTTCAATTATGCTATTCATCACCATACATTTACCAAACATATTAAGAATCCATTGCCATAGTTTCCAAACTATTGAGCAATGTCCCAAGAGATGGTCTATACTCTCCTCATTTTTACAAAAAACACATTGAGAGGGGTCATGAAAACCCCTTTTCATAAGGTTATCCCAAGATAAAATTCTTCTATGACCTACTAGACAAACAAACATTTTGACTTTAGGAATGCTTGGGCTATCTCATATATCTCTCTCCATATTCTAGTGATATTACTATTTTGTTGGTGCTTTACATTATATCCACTTCTTGTTGTGTATTCTCCTGAGCTATTCAACTCCCAAATAAATTTATCCTTGGCTTCCCTTGAAATAATCATAGTTGTTATCTTTCTACTCAATTTCTTCCTAACATCAATGTCTTGTATACTTGTAAAAAAATCTTCTTTCCATTTGTATCTTCCTTCCCAATCCTTGTAAAAAATGTTTGAAACCCTATCACCATATTTGTTTTGAAACAATCTCATATAATGTTTCAAAATTAAATCTAAATTGAGTGGTTTTTTATCACATCAAGTATCCATCCAAATAGAATTTTTTCTCCAATTCCCACCACCCATCTTAAACCTTTAATCATTAGATCAATAGATTTTTTTAAACCATTCTAAAGAGCAAAACCATTTGGTAGAGAGAATGCAATAAATATTAAACTTGGGTCATTGGGCTCAACATAATTAGAAGAATTCTTGCCCATTGTATTTGACTCTCTTTGTACAATCTTCAAATTACTTTTTCCCTAAGAGCTAAGTTTGCATCCGTAAGAACTCTTAAACCAAGACCTCCCCTAGTTTTATCATCACACACCTTGCTCCATTTCACCAAAGGAAATTTCATTTTATCATGTAAACCTGACCATAAAGAGGATCACATAATATAGATTAAACATTTTTCAACTAATTTTGGCATATATACAATGGCATATAATCTGTTGGAATGGCTTGTAAGACTGGCTTAATTAACTACACTCTTCCTGCTAACAATAACCATCTACCTTTCCAATCTGGGAGTTTATTATGAACTTTACTAATAATTGGATTCCATAATTTTATCCTCATTTTCCCCTCATATGAAGGCATCCCTAGATAAGTTGTTGGAAAATTTGCCTCCTCCATTTGAAGTAACTTGTAAATTATTGCTTTGATATTAGTTAGTGTGTTAAGGAAGTAAATTTTGGATTTTGTCCTATTAAATTTTTGCCCTGATGCTCTTTCATATTCCTTTAAAAAGTTATTCAAAGCTCTAGCCTCATTTATCCTTGCCCTTCCAAAAAAGGCAATATCATCTACAAACTGTTGATCGGTGATATTGTCGATATTATTACTAACCTTAAATCCACTTATAAGCCCATATTTGTAAGCCTTCTTTAAGTTCCTACTCAAAACCTTTGTCATTATAATGAACAAATAAGGGGATAGAGGATCTCCTTGTATAAGGCCTCTCTTGGCTTTAACATCTTTTATTAATAATCCATTGACCAAAAATGAACAAGAAACTATAGAGACACAAGCTTTAATCCATCTAACCCATTTCTTCCCGAATCCAATTTTTTTTAATACTGCAAAAAGAAAATCCCATTTAACCCTATCATAGGTTTTACTCATCAATTTTTAAGACATTTGCTTTCTCTTTTCTTGAAGTTGCTAAATGTATAACTTCATGAGCTACTATGATCCCATACAGAATTTGTCTCCCTTTCACAAATCCTCC
Source organism: Wollemia nobilis (assembly GCA_028583015.1). Classification (NCBI taxonomy): domain Eukaryota; kingdom Viridiplantae; phylum Streptophyta; class Pinopsida; order Araucariales; family Araucariaceae; genus Wollemia; species Wollemia nobilis. Next base: position 8,067,415 of record JAQPPZ010000456.1, read on the forward strand.
TTGCTCTTCTGAAATAATTTTGTCTAACAATGGCCTTAATCGATTTGACATCACTTTGGAGATAATATTATATGCCATATTACATAGGCTTATGGGTCTAAAAGAATCAAACAATTCAACATCCTTCTTTTTTGGAATTAGGGTAAGATATGTTGCATTTATTTTATAAGGTATGTGTTGTTTTACCTTAGACTGTTCCACTGCCACCAATAAAGAATCCTTCACTATATCTCAATTATGTTGGTAAAAAGCTACAGAGAGCCCATCGGGCCTGGGAATTTATCTTTATTAAAAGAGAAAAGAGCTAAATGGACCTCTTCTAGAGTAATAATAGATTCCATCAGTTTTCTATTGTCTTCATTCGTTATAACTGAAGTTACATCTTGAAGAAGTTTATCATTAAGAACTTTAGTCTCCTATGATCTTAAAATATTCCAATAAAAAGATCTTGCCTGTTTTCTATTTTCACTCTCATCTTCAATGCAAACCCTTTCTATTGATTTAATTTTACTAATTCTAGATGTTGATCTCTATACTATAGCCACCCTATGAAAAAAACTTTGTATATTTATTATGATATTCACTAAGCAACTCCCTTTCCTTTGATCTTGGATTATTATGATCACCTTTTTGGAATTTGGAAAGTTTATATTTAAGTTCTTTATTCTAAATTTTCTTACCAAAAGTGTTTTTGTTCCATTCTTTTAATCTAGATATCATAGTTTTTATTTCTTTTAGAAGAGCATACAATCCACCATTTCCTTAAGAATTCCACATTTGTGCTATCATATCAACAAACTGAGGATGGTCTTCCCACATCTGCTCATATTTAAAATATGATATTTTTTGAATTCACTTACCACCATTTTAACTCTTATTGGCCAGTGATATGAACCAATCCTTATTAAGGTATTAATTTTAGCACAATTTCCTTCATCTAGTCAATGATTTGAGAGTATGCATCTGTTTATTTTTTCTGCTATTAGGCTATGGTCTCTCACGTTGTTAGTCCATGTATAGTTGTCTTCTTCAATATCAACTTTCTATAGATTATTGTTTTGAATAAAAGCTGAATTTTTTTTCATACTTTGGGTTAATTTCTTAATTCCCCTTTTCATCCAACTTGGTTAAGACATTAAAATCTCCTATGATCATGAATCGTGCTCACATTTCAATCTTATTATACAATTTGAATTTTGTCCAGACATATCAACATTTTATTTTCTAACATACTACCTCCCTCATTGAAAATAATGTTGTTATTAATCCAATTCCTAAATTTTTATAACATTAAAATAATTCCATCATTTCTCCATTATGATATTGATACTTAAAGAAACAATCTAGCATCTTGGTAGTTGTTTATTGAATTCTCATATAACTATGAAGAGTTGAGGAGAATTTTACTTTTCAAAATACTACCTTCACTATTCCTCAAAACACCACCTCTATGAAAACATAATTATGTTTGATAAACCAAATTTTTGTGCATTTTTATTTTTATAATAAATTGATTTAGATCCTTTACAATAGCTTTATTATATTGAATCTTCCCATAGCACCATGTAAACATTCAATAAGGGAGGCACCATTACAAATCCAAACCTGAATATGATTTTAAAATTTAGTTTTGAAAATGCTAAAATTTAATTTTGAAAATCCTATTATTGGTTTATTAACAACACATAATGCTCAAATATTTAGTTTTTAAATTTATTTATTAACATTTTATCAACTCTTCTAGTGTCATGATGTTATTAATTTTATAAAAAAATTAAAAAATCATTTATATAATATAATATTATTTGCATTATTTTGATAAAATATTATATTATATTTAATAGGAATGTTATCTTTGTTACATATAGCTTCAATAAAAATGTATATGTAAAAAAATGGAGATCAATTTAATTAGTTTAATAATTTTGTTATAAATATGGAGAAACATAATAACTAAATAAATAAAAAATAACATAGAATCATTGATTAATTTTAAGTAAAAAAAACATACCATAAGTAATATAGATTCATTCATTCATATATATAATTTCAAAGATCAGGTACACTATTCGCCTTTATGGCTGCCATAGTATTCTACACTATAACCACCATACCACATTTATTTTAAATATTTTACATCGCTTGAAAGCACAAGAAAAACGTTCAATCAGACGAGACTCGAGATTATGTAACAAAGATAACATTCCTATTAAGAATACCAGACAAGGACGCCACTTGCATTATCGGTGATGTGACCCGATTCAATCCCTATGGTGGATGTGTATAAGAAGCATTACTTTCTTTATATATATAGAAATGAAGATCAATTTAATTAGTTTATTAATTTTGTTATAAATTAAAAAGAAGCTTGAAAAATGTTATAACTAAAAAATAAAATAGAATCATTGATTATTTTTTTTTGAATTTAGTGAAAAACCCTTTGCGGGGCCGACTTGGTTCGAGAAACCACGATCAAGAGGTTCTACACCATCAAAATCATTCGGGAGTCGCGTCCGGCCCTGACTGCACCATTATTATCAACTAGATTTTGGGTATCCAATGTGCGTTTGGTAGGGTGGAGATTCGAGGATTGCTCTAGCCTCTCCAACTCACCTACATCGCGTGGATATCATTGATTATTTTTAATTTTTAAAAAATCATACCATAAGTAATATATATATATATATATATATATATATATATATATATATATATATATATATATATATATATATTACTTATGATATTACACGGTGGAATCTGTAACTGCCACAATGATTGGGGTATGTTCGTCTTTATGGCTGCCACAATACTCTACGTAGTCTGCCCTTTATAACCACTATACCACATTCATTTTAAACCTTTTATCTTTGTTGAAAGCATCAGAAAAAGCGTTTAGTCCAACGAGGCCCGAGATTTGAACCTTGGGCGTCTATCCCCTTACGGGGATACGTTGAACCAATTGGTCTACACTTAGGACCTAATATAGATTCATATTAATTGCTTAAAAATAAGTTTAATAAAAACATAAAATAAAAAGACATGCATGTGTATTTTTTATTAGAACCAACAATTAAAATAAAAGATGTTATGTTAAAAAGAGAGCTAGAAAGATCACAACTCAAGGTAGAAGGTCACCCATATGATCAAAACCAGAAGTAGCCCCTAAAAGGGCGAATAACTTACATAATTAATCATAGAAAAAGAAACTAGAGTAAAAAAAATCTTAAACTGTATTATATTGCATCATTCATATTAAAATTTATTTACTCAAATCTATTTTATTAATTTACGTTGTTGGATCTATGTGGCCCATCAAAAATACCCAAAAAACAATGAATCTAAGTAGTGGGAAGGGGCCAGGAAGACCAAAAAATATGAGGTGCTCTTAAATAAAATAGCTCAATATGTGGATAATGGCTCCCAACCTACATTACCTTTGAGCGGAGGGAAGGCTCCGCAATCCTTGAAGTAATGAAGATTATCTCATGGAATATTCGGGGTCTGCATGCCCCGACTAAACAAAGAGTGCTAAAATTTTTTAGAAAAAGTTTCAAGCCTGATATTCTTTTCTTACAAGAAACTAAGATGGGTGATGAGGATTTTGATAGATTACGAAGGTTTGTTTGGAAGGGGTGTGAAGGTGTGAGTAGGGCTGCTCGTGGTTCTTCCGGAGGTTTGTGGATGCTTTGGAATCCTGATTCTATGGAGGGCAAGCTCATTCATCAGGTTGATAGATTCTCTTCCTTTTTATTCTGTTGTAAAAAAACTAATTTTTCTTGGATTTCTACCAATGTGTATGCTCCCAATGTTGCTATGGATAGAAGGAAACTCTGGGTTGACTTAAAAGCCCTTGGTTCTTCATTTGACCTACCATGGTTGCTTGTTGGTGATTTTAATTCCATTTTTCTACCTAGTGAGAAACTTGGAGGCTCGACTATTTTTTCGGATAGTATGGAGGAGATTGGTGAGTTCTTGACCTCCATGGGACTAGTAGATATTGATTTGCAAGGTTCTAAATTCACTTGGTCCAACAGAAGAAGTGGTGGGGGTCTGATTCAATCTAGGATTGATAGGGCCCTTGCTTTAGTGAGTTGGCTTACCATGGTTCAAGATTGCTCTTTGAGGACTTTACCGAGAATTGCTTTTGACCACAACCCATTACTGTTAGAATTCATGGAGGAGAAACGCTCGAAAGGTTATCCTTTCAGATTTGAGACAATGTGGCTTTCTCATCCGGATCTTGAAGGCTTGATTAAGGCTTGGTGGAATACGAATGTCTATGGCACTAAGATGTTCCAAGTGGCCAAGAAGCTGAAAATCATAAAAGCTAACTTGAAGAGGTGGAATCAAGAGGTTTTTGGGAACCTCTTCCATAGGAAGCAAAAAATATTTCAAGATTTGCAGGAAATTGAGGAAAAAGGCCAAAGTGAAGGTTGGTCAGAGGAGTTGGCCAACAAAGAGCAAATTACTCTTGCAGAATTCCATAATATTCTTGCCAGTGAGGAGTCTTTTTGGAGACAAAAATCTCGAGCTACGTGGCTTAAGGAGGGGGATAGGAATACCAAGTTTTTCCACCTCTCAACCTTGAAACATAGGAGTGCTAACAAAATAAGAGAAATTACATTGGACTCTGGTGAATGCCTTAAATATAAGGAAGAAATTACTACTGCCACGGTATCCTTCTTTCAAGATTTGTTTTCTAAAGATAGGGAGGAAGATGGGGATGCTTCGGAGGAACTTCTCAGGAACATTCCCCAGGTGGTGACAACTGATATGAATAATGCTTTGAATGCCCCCTTTTCTAATGATGAGATCAGGACCAACCTATTTAGCATGAATAAGGACAAAGCACCTGGGCCGGATGGGTTCCCTATTGGTTTTTTCAGAGGTTTTGGCACCTTCTTGGTTCAGATATTTTGGAAGCCTTAAGAGAATTCCAATCTTCTTCCTCCTTGCTGCAAGCATGGAATACTACCTTTATTGTTTTGGTTTCGAAGAAACATGGTGCCTCTTCTCTAAAGGATTTTAGACCTATCAGCTTATGCAATACCCTATATAAGTTGCTTACTAAGACACTTGCTAATAGGTTGAAAAGGCTTCTCCCCATCTTGATTTCTCCTCTTCAAGGTGGTTTTGTTCATGGTAGGCAGATTGTGGATGGGATCATTACGATTCATGAGACTTTACATTTTATGTCCAAAAGCAAGTTGGCTGGAATGCTTCTTAAACTTGATATGCAAAAGGCTTATGACAGGGTCTCCTGGGAGTTCCTTGACAAGGTGTTGCAGAAATTTGGCTTTGGGGATCTATGGAGGAAGTGGATTAGAGTTTGTATTTCCTCTGCAAAATTTTCTATCATCATCAATGGGATACCGAGTGGTTTTTTTGGGGGTCAAAGAGGTATTAGGCAAGGTGATCCCTTGTCTCCATATCTTTTCATTTTAATGGTTGAAGCTTTAGGAAGATCGATTCTTGTTGCTACCTTGTCCTCTAAGATTAAGGGCATTAGACCTGCTGGTATTGTAGAGGCAGTTTCTTGTCAATAGTTTGTAGATGACATTGTACTTCTTGGGGAGGCTACTTTGAGAGAGGCTAAGGCATTCCTGAATATTTTGCAGTTGTATGAGAAAGCTTCCAACCAACAAATTAACTTCCATAAAAGTCAAATATTTTTTGTGAATACTAGGGGGCAGCTTCAACATAGAATTGCAGGGATTTTTGGTTGTGGCATTGCTAACCTTCCTTCTTTATATCTAGGTATGCCATTGTTTACTAGGAGGATGAAGGAGGAGTTGTGGTCTCCTGTGTTGGATAGGATTCAACGTAAGTTAGCTGGGTGGAAAGGTAATCTCCTGAGCCAAGCAGGTAAGTTGCAATTGCTTCAAGCTACCCTCCAAAACATTCTCGTCTATTACATGTCTCTTTTTAGAATGCCCTTCAAAGTTAGGAGGAGGATTGACCAGATATTTAGGATATTTCTATGGGCTGGGGTGGAGGATAAACAGAGGGTGTCCCTTGTCTCTTGGGATAGGGTTTGCTCTTCTAGGAAAGAAGGTGGTCTTGGGATCAAAAATTTGTTGTTGTTCAATAAGGCATTGATTGCAAAAACAACCTGGAGATTATGTGTTGAGGAGGACCATCTGTGGAAAGATATTATGAGAGGTAAGTATCTGGAAAATCACATTCCTTTTTTTAGAAGTGTTGCTCCTCCTAGGGGCTCTGTGATCTGGAATGGTTTGTTGGGGGTCAGAAGTTTGGTTACAGAGGGTATGCGGTGGCAGATTGGGAATGGTAAGGATGTGTTCTTTTGGTAGGATACTTGGATTCTTCCTGAACCTCTCTTTCTTAGTCCCGAGTTTTATGAGTTGAAGGCTCCTTTATCACTGAAATATGGAGAAAAAGTAATTGATTACATAATCATCACTAATGGCAAGAGGATTTGGAAGCATCTGACTTTATATACAACTGATCTTCAGATCCTTCAGAGTTTGGCAAGGTTGAACATGTTGTTGCAACAATACTTTCTTCCTCAACAGAATGACAGGGACTTCCTTCTATGGACTCATTCTCCTAAAGGCATTTTTTTTGTCAAGACTGCATATGAGGCCCAATCATTGTCCAAGGGAGGATCTTTTCTAGCAGAAAGGGTTTGGTATCCTCATTTGATCCCCAAGATTGCATTTTTTTATGGTTGTGTTTGCAAAATAAAATTTTGACTATTGATAATTTATGTAAGAAAGGATTCCATCTTCCCAATATTTGTCTCTTGTGTTCTAAGGATGTTGAATCTATGGATCATATTTTCATCCATTGTGATTTCTCAAATAAGGTGCTCAATGCTTTATTGGATTATTTTTCCATCAAATGGACTTTACCTCAAACTTTCAAGGAACTTTTCACTCAGTGGAAATCCCCCTTCATCAGTCACAACCTCACTAGGGTGTGGGATCTGGTTCTTCCTCATTTTTTATGGGGTATCTGGTGGGAGAGGAACAAAATAATTTTCAAGGATATTACTAGGGATGAATCCTTTGTCTTTAGAAGGATTAAAGTTGCTATTGAGAATAACCTGACTGTCTTTGATGTTGGAAATGGTAGGGAGGAAGTTGTGGAGAAAGAGGTTGTTGTTAGTTGGAATCTGAATCTAGAGAATTTTGTTTTTGTATCCACTATTCAAAAAATATTGGCTACTAGATGGCATAAACCAGCTAAAGGGTGGGTCATTCTAAACTTTGATGGGGCTGCCAAAGGTAATCCCGGGAGGGCTGGTGGAGGGGTGTTGTCAGAAATGATAATGGTGAGGTCATTTGGGCTTACGTTGAAGATTATGGTATTCAAACCAACCACCTAGCTGAAGCTAAGGCTCTTTTCTTGGGTGTTCACCAGGTTTTTGAGAGGGGCTTCAGAAGACTTCTCATTCAAGGTGACTCCTTGAACATCATTCGAGATCTACAGGTTGGAAAGACTGACAATTGTTTCATCCTGAATATTATTAAGGACACATCAAAGATTCTGGAAGGTATGTTAGAAGTTAAAATTGAGCATATTTATAGGGAAGGTAACCAGGTTGTTGATGTTATGGCCAATTTGGGGGTGGATAGTGGCCAGTTCAGAATTTGGGAAGATAATTTCCCTTCGCGGTTAATGATAATTGTTGCTTTGGAAGCATTGGGTCTACCTATCCAATAGGTATTTTTATTGTCTTTCTGCTTGGATGAGATCTCAGTTGTGTTCTAGTGATCCTCTCTTTGGGGGGTCTTTTTGGGGGCTGGCCCTTTTGCTCCCTGGTGGTTACCATTCTCAAGGAATATGCTTGGTGTTTTGCCTTCATCCTTGCTCTCTGAGTTTGGAGTTTTGTTATCTGCATCTTGATGTATTTACTACCCTTCCAACTAAAAAAAAAAAGGAGGGTCTAAAAGAAAGGAAAAAAAATTCTCCTTTATGCCCTGTTGAGTGGTGGGTTGGTCTTTGCTTTTGGATGGTTGTTTTAGTTTAATTTCTATTTCTTTTGGCCTTGGAGGTTGGCCTATGCTTAATTAGCCTTATCTTTCTCTGCCTCCTCTAATGTAAAAGGTTATGGGACCTTTCAAAACCTTGTTTTTCACCATTAATAATTTTTTTACGTTGTATGAAGATGATATTAAAAATAATTTTAAATAACAAACACATCTACAATAAAATTTTATTTTCTATAAATTTTGATAATATCATATATATTTTATCATACTAACTATCCTTTATAGATTGAGCATAATTGGAAGCGAGTGCGAGCACGAGCCTAGAGTGAGAGTGAGCGTAACCTAAAGCAAGAGCGAGCACAAGCCAAGAGTGAGCATAGCCAAAAGCAAGTGCGAGTACGAGATGGGCGTGAGCACAGTCGAAAGCGAATGCGAGCATGAGTGCAACCAAAAGTACGTGCGAGCATGAGCTAGGAGTGAGTGCAGTCAAAAGCGAGTGTGAGCATGAGCAAGAGTGAGGAGGAAGTGTGAGCAATAAAGAAAAAAGTAGAAAGCAAAGTATGATCACTTGCATGAGCTTAGAGTGAGTCAGCATAATCGAAAGCAAGTGTGAGCACGAGTTGGGAGTGAGCGTAGATGAAAGCAAGTGCGAGCACGAGCCAAGAGTGAGTGTAGATGAAAACAACTATGAGCACGAGACACATAGCCAAAAGGGAATGTAAGTGTGAGCGCAACCAAAAGCAAGTGCGATCAGGATCTGGAAGTGAGTGCAGTCAAAAGAGAGCTTGAGCATAAGCGGGAGTGAGGAGAAAGTGTGAGTAGGGAAGCAGAAAGTAGAAAGCAAAGTGTGATCAAGGAACAAGTGCCACTTCTTGTTCTAGATCTTAGGAGAATTTAAAGGATTCATTTGAAGAAAATCTAGGTAACATGGAAAGAAAGTCATTTGTGAAAGTCCTTACTAAAAGTATGAATGGCCTAGTTGGAAGTATGGATGCCCTAGCTAGCAATAAGAGGAAGAGTGAATCTATGGCAAACCATGTCCAGGTAGCAGATTTTACACCAAAAGTGATTATCAAGGATGAGATGATTGAGCATGATATAATGGTTCTTAAAACCAGAGGGTTAATATGTAAGTTTCATGGATATTGGCCAGGTTTTTTGAGATTCAAAATTGGATCAAGTGGAAGTGGGGATTGAATTCAAATTACTCCATGAATTTTCTTCCAAAAGGATTTTTTCTCATTATTTTCTCTAGTTTAAAAATAAGGGATAAAATAATGGATGGAGGCTTATGGTTTAGGGGTAAAGATGCATTATATTTAAGACCTTGGAGTGAGAATTTTTTTGTGGACACAGAAACTATTAAAAGGCTTCTAGTATGGATTAGGATTTTTGGACTTCCTTATCAACTCATCAATAAGGAGGTTTTGAAGAATATTGGTAATACTCTAGGTGAATTCATCCAAGAGGGACCAACTACTAAGGAGAGAAGGCATGTTGTATACACTTGAATATGTGTTGCCATGGATATTTCTAAACCTTTACCATAATCGATTAGGATTAAATTTGAATCAAGAGAATGGGATCAACAAGTGGATTATGAAAATATTGCATTCCGATGTCGCAAATGTCATGAAACTGGGCACATGGCAAGAGATTACAAAGTGAAAATGATGGAGGAAGAGATGGAAATTTTTGGGCATGAGGGTAGCTTCAATTTGAAACAAGGAGATCATATCATAGGAGAAGCTAGGTCAAATCAAGGATTTTCCACTCCTAAGAAAGTGGCTAGAAAAATCCCTCTACATCATCAGATGGCAAAGGCCATTACAGTTCACTCGAATCAACCATTAGAAGAAAAAAATGATATGGGGGATGAGGAAGTACAATGCGCAAGTTCAAATATAGAAGGAGCTAAAGGTGCGAAGGAAGAGGGGAAGGCAAATTTTAAAACAAAGGAAGATGGGGAGATAAATTTTAAAGCAAATGAGGTGAAGGAGGTCAAGCTTAATCTAGGTAAATCACCTTTATTATCCTCAAGTAGCATAAAATCTTCTCCTTACAATAAAAATGAAAGTAGTACGAAGTGTATTCCTTGCACTTTAGGATTTCAAGAGCAGTATAGTAAAGAAAATCTTATGGAGGATATCCAAGGAAATTTAGGGTTTCTAGGCCAACATAAGAAAGTGATGACTATGGAGGATCATCTATGTAGTTTAGAGTTTTTAGGGCAACATAAAGAAGAAAATGCTAATGAGGCTATTCCTTGCACTTTTGATTCTTTAGGGCAACATAAATATTTAGAAGATAAGTCTCATTTTGAACAATATGAAAAAATAGAAGAGATTGATGAAGATGAGAGTGTTGGTAAGAATGGAAGAAGGAGAGGAAGGCCATCAAAGCAAGAACAAAGAGAAAAAGAAACTCAAAAGGATATTGATTTGGGAAGCCAAATAAAAATATCATAGGTGTTAACAAGAAGTGGGGCTAAGCCCACTAATAAAAATAAAAAGTGTTGATGATGAAAATGATATCATGGAATATTAGGGGTATGAATAAAACCCCTAAAAAAAGAGTTATTAAGGAATTAATAGGTTGTTATAGCCTTAAGTTTATTTTAATACAAGAAACAAAATTAAGTAGTGAGGAATGTAAGGATGCTTTTAAGAAGATTTGGAAGATAAGTGATTGTTTAGCAGTTTCTTCTATAGGAGCTTCAGGTGGTATTGCAATAATATGGGACAAATGCAAATGGGATGGGTAATTATTAGAAGCAAAAAGTAATTGGGTTGTTGGATTATTTTGTAGGAAAGAGGAAAACATCAAAGTTGGGGTTATAAATGTATATGCTCCAACTATAGTTACTCCTCATGAAAGATGTTGGAAGGACCTTAGCATATTTTTGTCAAATACAATGATGATTCATTGTGATCTATGGATTCTTGGGGGTGATTTTAATATTGTTCTATCTCCTTTGGAAAAGAAGGGTGGTATTCTAAGATGGTCTAAATCAATGTAAGATTTTGCTTCATTTGTCAATTCAAATGACCTTTGGGATGTTAGTCCCTCAAGATTTCAATATACATGGGATAATAGATGCATTGGAAAAAATCATATAGCAGAAAGACTAAATAGATTCTTGTTATCCAATAAATGGTTGCAAACAAAGTATACAATCTCTTCAGATATTTTATTGCGAGTAGGATCAGATCACAAACCCATTCTTTTGACTTGTGAGTTACCTAATAATGGTCATCCAAAGCCATTTTGCTTCCAGTCTATGTGGCTCCAAGACCCTGATTTTTTCTAGATGGTTATGTTATGGTGGGATGAATCAAAATTTGAAGGATCATGTATGTACAAGTTTGTTCAAAAGTTGAAATATTTAAAGGAGCAAATGAAGATATGGAATGCCAAATATTTTGGTAACATTTTTAAAGAAAAGAAAGAAATTGAATCCAAGCTCAAAAATTTACAAGAGATAGTAGAAATTAATGGAATGGATCAAGATTCTTATGTGAAAGAAAAACAATTACTTTATGATTATCATAATGCATTGAAAAAGGAGTCATATTGGTTCCAAAAATCTAGAGAGAAATGGCTCAAGGAAGGAGATAGAAATACAAATTTTTTCATGCTACAACAAAAATAAAATTTTATATTCATCATATCAAAAATATTATAACTCCAGATGGAAGAAATATTGAGGATGAAGAAGATATAAGGAAGGAAGTAATTAATTATTTCAAAAATATTTTGTTAGATTCTAGGCAAGATAAGGAGGCACAAGAAAAACTTTTACAAAATATTCCATCAATTATCACTCAAGGACAAAATGAAAGCTTGATGAAGAAGATATCTATGGAGGAGCTCCATGAACCGCGCATGGCCTCGATGGATTTCTTACAATTTTCTTTCAAAAAATTTAGGATTTATTGAAGAGTGATATGTTAGTTGCGGTTGAAGAGGCCCAAAAAAGGAAGGTTATAATAAGTGAGATCAATGTTACTTTTATTACCTTGGTTCCCAAGAAAGGTGACACAAAATATTTTGATAATTTTCATCCAATAAGCCTTTGTAATATGATTTATAAGATCATTTCAAAAATTATGGCAAATAGGTTGAAGGGTATTCTAGGGTGTCTTATCTCAGAGGAACAAGGTGGCTTTGTTCATGGTAAACAAATTCTTGATGGTATAATTATTGCACAAGAGGCCATACATTCTCTTCATTCCATGAAAAACTAGGTATGCTTTTGAAATTAGATATGAACAAAGCATATGATAGGGTTTCCTAGAATTTTCTACATGTTATTCTTAAAAAGTTTGGCTTTGATTATAGTTGGTGTGAGTGGATTAAATGTTGTTATAGCACTACAAAATTTTCTATTTTGATCAATGGTTCTCTTGTTGGGTACTTCAAGTCATCTTGTGGACTTCGTCAAGGTGATCCACTTTCTCCTTATCTATTCATTATTCTTGGGAGAAGCATTAGGGAGAGCCTTTTCAAAGGTAAAAATGGAAGGAAAAATCAAGGGTATTCAAGTTGCAAAAAATGGTCCCTCCAAATCTCATCTCCAATTTGTTGATGATACTTTTCTTTTGGGCCATCCCTCAGTCAGTGAGGCCATGGAGTTTAAATCAATATTATCATGCTATGAGAAGGCTACTAGAAAATTGGTAAATACTACAAAATCTAGGATTTTTTCATTAATACTACCCTAGATTTACAATAAATTATTGTGAATATTTTAGGGTTTAAAATTGAAAAATTTCCATCAACCTACTTGGGTATTCCTTTGTTTGATAAAGGAAATAAAAAGGAGCTTTGGATCTCTTTTTTGGATAGAATGAAATCTTGCTTGGCAGGTTGGAAAGGTAAGTTCTTAACCATGGCAGGAAGGCTACAACTCATAAAGACTACATTGCAATCCATTCCTATTTATATGATGTCACTTTCAAGATTGCCAATAGGTATTGCATCAAAAATTGATAAAATTCAAAGAGACTTTCTATGGAAAGGTTGTGAGGAAAAATTTAGGTTTCCTCTTTGTAAGTGGGATAGGGTTTGCAAAGGAAAGAATATTGGAGGAGCAGGCTTGCAGAATTGTAGACTTATAAATTTGGCATTAGGAGCAAAGCTTGGGTGGAGATTATTCAAAGATCAAGGAAAGAATTGGGAAAAAATATTACTTCAAAAATATATAGGTTCTCTTGATGCAATGAAATTATTTAGGAAAAGAACTCTACCCAAAGGATCGTCAACATGGAACTTCATATCAGAGAGTTTGCAATTGATAAAGAAACATATTAGATGGTCAGTCAATGAGGGGAGTTATGCAAATTTTTGGTCTGATGCTTGGTTGAAGCCTTATCCTCTTATCTCTGACTCAAAATGGCAACCATTGGCTCAAGCATGCCTAGCATGTAAAGGTCCAAAGGTCAAAGATTATATTATTATGAGCAAAAACTCAAGATCATGGATTTCTTTTAGTAACCTGGTTGAAGGAGAGGAACTCAAACAAATTGTAGATGAACTTCAAAAGATGCTTCAAGAGTTTTATTTATCGATTTTTACATGAAAGGATGAGTTGGTTTGGAATTTATCAAAGGATGGTGGATACTTGGTCAAGTTGGGATATGAGGATTTAGAACAATCAAAATTTCCTTCTCCCAAATATTTTCCTTGGAAGAATGTTTGGTCATTAGAGGCTCTCCCTAAGGCCTCAACATTTCTTTGGTTAGCAGTTCAAAGTAAGATTCTTACAGGAGAGAGTCTACAAAGAAGAGGATATTATGGACCCTTCAGATGTGCCTTGTGTGAGAAGGATTTAGAAACATCAGACCATTTACTTCTTCATTGTCCATTTGCTCACACCATTTGGGGTTTTTTTTAAAAAATATGAAATTATATTGGGTAGCTCCATCAACATTGAAAGAGTTGATAAAATGTTGGATTAATTATTTCAAAGCTAAAGCATTATGTATTCTTTGGAGGATTGGCCCTGCCATTATTTGTTGGAATTTATGGCTTGAAAGGAATAAAAAAATTTTAAAAATAAATCTCAAAATCATGCCCAAGTTTGGAATCGTATTATTGCCTCTCTTGCAGAATGTCTACAAATATGGTGCTCATCATGGGAAGTCTCAATTGCAGAAAAAGAGGTGCTAATAACTTGGCTACAAGATTTGAACATACATGGAAGAGTCATATGTGATAATGGAATTAAAACAAAGGATCTACTTTGATCTATGGTAAAATAGAAATGTCCAAAAATTAAGTTTATCAAAATTAATTTTGATGGTGCTTCTAAAGGAAATCCAGGAAAAGCTAGTGGAGGTGGTGTTTTAGAAATAGTGAAGGTAAAATTATCCTCACTTATTTAGATTTTTTTTTGTTGGATAATAAGGGGTTGTACTCGGGTCCCCCACCCTTGAAAAATTATAACTCTCTTATTTAGAGCTTGAGAGTCTACAAATAGATACACTTCTCATCTCAATTGAGATGCTATAGCTAGAAACCTACATCATTTTACATAAAATGTCTAAATTCTTGATTTTCATTTTTTAGATCTTTTCAAATTTTTGTATGAATACAAATACTCCAAAATTTAGCATCTTTCTTGACATTTTCCTATAGCAGCCTTCACAATACCAAAAATTCACCTCTACTATCTATGCCTTGCATCTTAGTAGAGTAATATTTCCAAAACATCGCACTATCATAGTCCACTTTACCAAATCTGGATTGCTAGTTTCCTTCCTAAAACACAAGTGCAACCACAAAAATTATAATAAATAGTCTAAATGAAAACACATTATTGTTACAAAATAAAGCAGATATTACCAATGGAAAACATTAAAGTAAAACTTAATCATTAATTGATTTAGGCAATCAACATTTTCTTGTCAGCTTCAACTAAACTTTCTACTTCCTCTAACCATGGAAAGGAGAATTTAACTTCACGATCCTCAATCAAAACCCCTCTATTGGCTAGCCTATCTGCACATTTTTTTCCTTCCCTTAATGTATGTGTAAACCTGATTTCTTCAAACTCTTTAGCAAGATCTTGAATTTCCACAATTATCTCTTGTATGTTCCATGGAGCCTTTGCTTTCCTCAAAATTGCATTTATTACTATGAGAGAATCACCTTCCATCCATACTCTATTCCATTTCATTTGTTTACATATTTTTAACCCTTCTAAAGTTGCCCAAGCTTCAACTTCATTATTTGTCTTAAATCCACTATTGAAAGCATAATGAGACAAAATCTCTCCTCTATTATTTCTAATTATTCCTCCTCCTGCTGGTCCTAGATTTCCTTTAGATGCTCCATCAAAATTCAATTTAACCCACTCCACATCTGGTGGTTTCCACTTTATATTCTTTGCCTTCTTTTTGCTTCTCTTGTACCCAACATCATAATTCCATTTAATGACTTGACTCCATCTATCAAGGCTCTCTGCTTCCAAATTAGGGACTGGGTGAGTTGATAGGGTTGGTTTAGACTCCTCTATGGCTAAACATATCTTCTTTTTCATTACCTCTAAACTGCTTTCCTTTCCTTTAAATATTCTTCTATTCCTTTCTAGCCATATAGTCCAAAGTATTGTATCTTTTGATATATCCCATATTGTCTGTAAAGCCTCACTTTTATAAGTGCTCTACCATTGCTTTAACCAATCTTCAATTATGCTATTCATCACCATGCATTTACCAAACATATTAAGAATACATTGCCATAGATTCCAAACTATTGAGCAATGTCCCAAGAGATGGTCTATACTCTCCTCCTTTTTACAAAAAACACATTGAGAGGGGCCATGAAAACCCCTTTTCATAAGGTTATCCCAGGATAAAATTCTTCTATGACCTACTAGCCAAACAAACATTTTGACTTTAGGAATGCTTGGGCTATCCCAAATATCTCTCCATATTCTAGTGATATTATTATTTTGTTGGTGTTGAACATTATATCCACTTCTTGTTGTGTATTCTCCTGAGCTATTCAACTCCCAAATCAATTTATCCTTGGACCCCTAGAAATAATCATAGTTGTTATCTTTCTACTCAATTTCCTCCTAGCATCAATGTCTTGTATACTTGTAAAAAAATCTCTTTCCATTTGTATCTTCCCTCTCGATCCTTGTACAAAATGTTTGAAACCCTATCACCATATTTGTCTTGAAGCAATCTCATCCAAGGTTTCAAAATTGGATCTAAATTGAGTGGTTTTTTATCACACCAAGTATCCATCCAAATAGAAATTTTTTCTCCAGTTCCCACCACCCATATTAAACCTTTAATCATAAGATCAATAGATTTTTTTAAACCATTCCAAAGAGCAGAACCATTTGGAAGAGAGAATGCAGTAAATATTAAACTTGGGTCATTGGGATCAACATACTTAGAAGAATTCTTACCCATTGTCTTTGACTCTCTTTGTACAATCTCCAGATTAATTTTCCCCTAAGAGCTAAGTTTGCATCTATAAGAACTCTTAAACCAAGACCTCCCCTAGTTTTATCATCACACAACTTGCTCCATTTCACCAAAAAAAAATTCCTTTTATCATGTAAACCTGACCATAAAAAGGATCGCATAATATAGATTAAACTTTTTTCAACTGATTTTGGCATAGAATACAATGACATATAATATGTTGGAATGGCTTGTAATATTGACTTAATTAAATGCACTCTTCCTGCTAATGATAACCATCTACCTTTCCAAGCTGGAAGTTTATTTTGAACTTTACTAATAACTGGATTCCATAAATCTATCCTCATTCTCCCCTCAAATAAAGGCATCCCTAGATAAGTTGTTGGTAAATTTACCTCCTCCATTTGAAGCAACCTATAAATTCTTGCTTTGATATTAGCAAGAGTGTTAAGGAAGTAAATTTTGGATTTAGTCCTATTAATTTTTTTCCCTGAAGCTCTTTCATACTCTTTTAAAAAGTTATTCAAAGCTCTGGCCTCATTTATCCTTGCCCTTCCAAAAAGGGTTGTATCATCTAAAAATTGTTGATGGGTGATGTTATCGATGTTATTACTAACCTTAAGTCCACTTATAAGCCCATATTTGTAAGCCTTATTTAAGTTCCTACTCAAAACCTCTACCATAATAATGAAAAAATAAGGAGATAGAGGATCTCCTTGTCTAAGGCCTCTCTTGGCTTTAAAAGATTTTGTTACTAACCCATTGACCAACACTGAATAAGAAACTATAGAGATACAAGCTTTAATCCATCTAACCCATTTCTTCCCAAAACTAAACTTTTCTAAAACTACAAAAATAAAATTCCATTTAACCCTATCATAGGCTTTACTCATATCAAGTTTTAAGATCATTGCTTTCTCTTTTCTTGAAGCTTTTGAATGTATAACTTCATGAGCTACTATGATCCCATCCATAATTTGTCTCCCTTTCACAAATACTCCTTGCTCTTCTGAAATGATTTTGTCTAACAATGGACTTAATCTATTCACCATCACTTTGGAGATAATCTTATATGCCATATTACATAGGCTTATGGGTCTAAAAGAATCAAACAATTCAGCATCCTTATTTTTTGGAATTAGGGTAAGATATGTTGCATTTATTTTATAAGGAATGTATTGTTTTACCCTAGAATATTCCACCACCACCAATAAATAATCCTTCACTATATCCCAATTATGTTGGTAAAAAGATACAGAGAGCCCATCTAGACCTGGGGATTTATCCTTATTAAAAGATAAAAGAGCTAAATAAACTTCTTCTAGAGTAATAGGCTCCATCAGTTTCCTATTGTCTTCATTTGTTATAACTAAAGGAACATCTTGAAGAAGTTTATCATTAATAATAAAGATGCTGCTTCGACCCATTGATCAGTTTCCTATTGTCTTCATTCATTATAACTAAAGGATCATCTGAAGCAGCATCTGGGTAGCTATGACGCACCTTGGATTTGACCTAGTTGATCATTGGGTCGAAGCCACCCCGAATATTTATATCTATGAGTTGAAAGCATAAGGTTGCCTTCATACTCGTTATTTTTGATGTTATAGAAGCTTATTTTCATAAGAATGTCTAGTTTAAGCATCCTTATAATAAGTGTTTGGATTTTGATTCTACTTGCTACTATTAAAACGGGCAAATGTTTAGGAAATCGTAAAATATATGCGACCAAGACAGATGTAGGAAATCTAAAAATAAGTAGACAAAGATCGAAGAAAAATAATAAATCACCAAAAAGTAGATGAAAACATAGGTAAAAAGATAAAAATAAATAAATAAATAAATAAAAGAGAACAATTCAAAAGGGTTGAGATAAGAGGGCTACGAAGGCGAAGCAACCCGACCTTGTGCCAAAGATGATAGATTAGGGAGGGAATTGGGAAATGTTTGTGTAGAGAGTTGAAGAGAGTTTGATCCTAATAATAGAATCATCTATTGAAATGTGAAATTTTTTCGTATTAAGTGAGAGATTAGTTTTTTTTTTCAAGCAAAAAACCCCTTGCGGAGCCGCCTTGGTCTAAGAGACCACGAACAGGGGGTTCTACACCATCAAAGTCACCCGGGAGTCGTACCCGACCCTACCCGCACCAACATTATCAATTGGATTTTGGATACCCAATTCAGCTTTTTGGTAGGGTGGAGATTTGAACCTGGGACCTCCCTTGGAGGATTGCCCTCTCCTCTCCAAATCACCTACAACACCTGGGTGAGTGAGATTAGTTTTAGATAATATATTAATAATTTTTTTTTTTATGAAAGGATGATAAAATATAATAATGTTAAAGACATGAACTTTAATATTTAGTAAGGAAAGAAGCAATCATACCAATAATAACATGTTTCACCTAAACAACTTTATCTCATTTTATAGGACTCATTTAAGAGGTGTTTAGATAAGATACCTTATGTTGACTTGAGAAATAAAATTAAGAGAAAAGTCGTAGATTAGAGAGGGCTTGAATACATTTGGGTTATTAGAAGTTAGGAAAAAAGTCAATTAAAGGAGAGTCTCGTGAAGTAATTGTGGTCAAAGGTTTTGAAGAGGGATGGGAGTTAAGACTAATTTAGAATTCAAAGAGAGAGGAGGAGGAGAAGGAAATATATATATATATATATATATATATATATATATATATATATATATATATATATATATATATATATATATATTTGAAGGAAAGAAAAATCGAAGTATTTAATTAGGAGATTCAAAAAAAGCTAAAAACATTTGGTTTTGAATTCATATATGAAAGCGTAAGGATTTGATAAGACTCTTAGGAGAATTGAACAATGTTTGTACAAGATACCAATGATATGGTTGAATATTTATTCATTTTAGATAGCATTAGAAATAAATAAATATGTTAGAAGTTAATTTTAAAATGTGAGAAACACAGACATAGTAAGACCTAGAAATACAAAATTAAAAAAACATAGATAAAGTAAGTTCTAGAAAAACATAGACAAAGTGAGATCTAGAAACTCAAAAATTTTAAAAACATAAACAAAGTGACATCTAGTAAGTCACTGATAGAGTGAGATCTGGAAACATATATATTTGAAAAATATAGATAAAGAATATCTAGAAAAACATAGATAGAATAAGATTTGAATCCATAGAGGGCTAGGGTTTGACATAGTAATGGCAGGAGAAATGCAGATAGATTAAGATCTAAAAAAAATTAGACAAAGTGAGACTTGGAAATACATATTATCTCTAACTAACTTTGGCTACTTGGGTTGCTTTATTCACATGTCATTTGGTTAGAGTGTGTAGCAAAAATAAATGAACACCATACACATGAAACGAAAAAGAAGAGTTTGCAATATAATGAATGATTTTTCTTTGTATTGATAAATGGGAGCCTAAATCTCCCAAATTTAAAATGCTTTGCCCCAATGTATTATACAGGGGAGCCTGATTCTCCCACATTTATAATGGTTTACCCCAATGTATTGATACAAGGGAGCCTAAATATCTCAAATTTACAATGCTTTGCCCTAATATTTTGGGGGAGATATTACAATGCTCTCTTCTTAAACTACAATGCTCTGAATGGTGGTCTTCCAACTCTTTGGCAAATGATTGGGTGTTCTTCGCTCCTCTGTTACAACTCCAAAGGTGAGTGGGATTTTGTATCTTGGAAGTAGGGCCACTCTTAGCTCCAATAGCTCTTAAGACACTTGTATCCTGCACACATGAAATGCAGACAAGGGTTTAACAACACCTGTATATATGATTGAAAACCAAAGCAATAAAACCCTTAAACGAATGCTTACAGAAACTAAAAGTGCAGTGCAAAAAATATAGAAATTAAACTTAATTGCCTTGCCAAATTTTAGCTTATCGATCTTATGCTATTGACAACTCTGATGCGTCTTGAGTAACCGTGGATGCATGGTTGGGGCTGGGCAATCGCGAGGAGGGAAATTGTGACTGTGTAATTGTGAGAGGGTTATTGAGGTTGGATTGGTAGAAAGCTTCGCAATTATACTCTGGGGCTTTGAATATTTGATCTCCTCAATATGCATGTAAGATTCTAGCATGATTCTAATAACCTAACAGTATGTTCTTTCAGCCTTCTTTTGGTTGATGGTGTGAAGGTGCCTTTATAGGCCCCTCAATATTTTGGAGGGAAAGGGAGGTAGCAAACCAGGATTACCAAGTGGCAATCCAAGGCTACCAAATAGAAGGGCCAATTATAGTGAGTCACCTAGGGTGTCTCACTTAACTAGAGTGATGTGGCTAATGGGTAGGTGCAAGTGAAGTGAAGTGTGAGGGATATCTCATGTGAAGGGATAAGGGTGACATGGGTGTGTGGCGAGGGATGGTGGTGATGTGGCTAGGATACATGTCTAGTGGGTATGCAGGGCATCTTAGGTAGATTTTTTAGATATAGAAAATTTGGAAAATACTTTCAATGTGCAGATTTATATGCCTAAGTTTGGATTTAGGCATATATTTTATTATGAAAATTTGAAATGTGCAATGTGAATGGGGTTTTGCAAGTGCTTAGGTTTTGGTGTCTACAAAGTGCAAGTGGTTCACTTTGTAGCAAGATTTTATTATTTTGGTTGGTTTGTATCTCAATCCTAATTTGTGGATTGCATTTTGTTTCTTGTTGGCATTCTTGGAATAGGTGGCAGTCTTATCCCCTTTTTAGTCTTTTGGCTCTCAAGCCTCTTTGTAAAAGGGTAAGGGACCCTTTCAAAACCCTTATAAAAAAAAACAAATTCAAATTCAAAAACTTGCTTATATGTTAAGATATAACAACTTCCAATAGTATATGCAATTTATGGAATGCGAGGAAATAAATTGGTGAAAGATTATATAAGCCTTTAAATAGTTAATTTATTTTTTTGAAACTAGATAGAAAATATTAAAAATATGAAAGAAATGGTACAAGACCTAACAAACTAGTAGAAAAATTTGATCAAAGGTTTAGGAATACTTAAAGAAAACTTCAAGAGCATTTGATAGAAAATAAACCCATCTATAAATCCATATATAATGAATTGTGTCATGGATGAACCCAGCTACAAAAAAAGCCAATGATAAGATATCGAAACGTACTAAGAGCTCTTGAATTTTCCATGAGGTTGGAATTCTAAACTTAGTATATTTTCCTAATAGGTTATATAGGATTTAAATGGGGCCCACTTGTATCACTTCATGACCACACAATGGTATTACAATAGCTTGAGAATTATACATGTATCACTCGGCATGAATTAGATCTTAGCCCCCTCCTTGAAAATTGAGGAATTAAATTGATTGAGCTTATGCCATTTGATCTCAAAGTTGGTATTTTGATACACCTTGTGTAGACCATATTGAGAATTTATCATACAAATGAGAGAGTATTTAAGTGAAAAAATAAGTTAGTAATACAAGTACTCAGGCCTAAGAAGATATTTAAATCCATTAAAATAGAAATTTTGTGTTGGACTTATTAAATAAGAGAGATGAAAACCATCCCACAAAGTGTCCTTAGAGCTAGTGATAATTATATTCACCTTGGCTAGAGCATCTTAAGATATTAACTACTTCAGTGACCTAGATGGTGAAGGTGTATGTGCTCCAAATATGAAAAATATGTTCAAATCCAAAAGGGGATAGAGTATGTGCATGTGTATCTTGTATCTTGAAAGCATAATATTGTGTGTTATTGTCCATGCATGGTAGGAATATAAAGAGTATAATATAGTGTCATATGTTCACACATCATCCACCTTAAGCTAGAAGGACTACGAAGAATTTTAACCTATTAAAGAAATATATCAAATGTTATACCTTTAAGTGTGATGGAAATTGGTCTATGGAGTGCCTATTAGTAAGAAATAAAGCCTCATAATTATTGTCACATCTATAGACTATACACAAGAAAACACCCACCTCATTTCTTTATACAAATCAACCAAAAGCCCTCAAATATATTACTATAATATTTATGGTTCCATGACCATGGGGGACACTACCATAAAGGTTATAATAGAAGATCAAGCTAAAAGGAAAAGAGGTATTTGTTGCATCAAAAAAATAACTATGCACATGTTTCAACTATTTCTTCTATACCATTAATTACACATAAATATCCTATAATTGCAAATTGACAACTTATCCATCAACAAGTCATTCACAATTATTATTTCTACAACAAGTTTTACCCAAAGCACTAGATTCAACGATTGAGGAATAGGAGGACATTGCTAAGGAAGATGCCAGTGTGACACAAAGATGGCAAGTGAGGAGGACTAAAAGTTTGGTGGCCTTGTGTGGATCCTAGCCATGAATCTATATATTTTATTTTCCAAATTAATATTAGGATTAAATGTGCCTTTAGAAAAAATGAAATCACTCACAACTATGTATAATGCCCCAAGTTGTTGAAGTATATAAGTAAAAAATTCATTTTTTAAGGAGTTGGTGCTAATGTGTGATAATGACATAAAACAATTAATAATCTGAGGGTACCTTTAACTGGTTAAGGAGGGATACATAAATCAAATAATAAAGATTTTAGAATAGAGGCAAAGGACCCAAGGAAAATCTAATAATGAGCATCCCTATACATGGATTTTGAATTGAGCAAAGTGGTGGATGTACCAAGCAATAAAATGGTTTTAAGACCAAAACACAAAATAGGGAGAGTTGACCCTCTCAGATCAAGGATTTACATGCTAGAAACAAGAGCTCCTTTTATAAACATAGCTAAGAACAAAGACATAGTAGAGTAATCTAAAGCTTGGATATAAAAAATTTAGGATTTAAAGGCTTGTTTCCTATTTGGGCTTGTTATGAGTGTATTTGAATACTACCATAATAATTAATATTTTGAAATAAATAATAAATATATTAAAAAATGATCATCTGCTAAAAAAGTTTATGCAATTAAATAAATATTAGATGAGTAATATTAAGTCAAGTTGATTGATACTAAAAGCGTAGAATGTGTACCTAGTAAGGACCATCTAAACCCTAATTTATAACCATGATATTAAATGTCAATGGCCTGTGAAGAGCAATAAATATAGACTAAATTTGGAAGTAAGATATCCATATTAAAAAAAGTTCAAATTAAATACCATGTATGCATGATGTTATAATGGCCTTAGGGGATTATGTAAATATCATTCCCAAGACACCCACATATAGAATGGCATTGAAGATGAAACCATGATCAAAATGTCATCCATATGGGAATAACCTCTAAAATAAATTTTATGTGATTGATATGTCTAATGTTGACTCTATGGTTTATGTGGCTTTATTAAACTTAGAAAGGGGTATTGATAATGATGCAATCTTAAAAAATAAACAAGAGGGAATCAATTTTTGAAAACAATTTTTTGATAGATCATGTGCGTGTAAGCTTGGAAAAATTTCCATGTGGAAGAATCACAAGGAGGAGAATCAATATATGAAGGAAGTAGTTGATACATAAAATATCACAACCAAAAGGGTTAGAAGCGAGCTTATAGATTATTAGCAATTTCATTTTTATAGACTCCAAACTTATCAAGGGATAATATTGTGCTACTAATAAAAGTAAGAGAATATATAAGAAGAGTGAATGAAAATCCATTGGGTATTTTTACATTTTTAACACTCAATGCATGGTGGCTAAAACTAAGAAGGAAAAATCCAAAGAATAATCCTTTTGGAATATCAATATAGATGTATCAAAGAAATAAATGGAAGTAACAGAAATCAAGGAGCTAGATCCTTTGAAGTATATCTATTAGCCTACCTAGATATAAAAAATAAATATGATATCTACAAACTCGCAATAAAATGTGATATAGTAAAATAACCATGTTTTAGACACCAAGTTAAATAAAGTGGTAGAAATTCTCACATACTATCAAGAGTTGTTTCCAAGGTTTACATAAATGAAAAGTATAAAAGGAAGGAAACATAATGGATTTTAGAATAGATGATGGTGGTAAAACAATCAAATAAGATTGTACAAGTTAAATTATGATATGAATATAAAATATAAAAAGAGGAGTTAAAGAAAATTCTCAAAGTATCAAATGAGCTAGCCCTATGGCATTAACCAAATAAAAATATAAAGAAAAACTAAAATTGTGTAGAATTTAGGTAGTTGAATAAGGCTTGTGATCATGAACTCTTTCCTTCTTCCTTCAAATAGACATTATGGAAAGAGTGGTTAGAATAGTAAAGAGTAGGTTATTAACGTCTACAAGGCCATACGCCATATGAGATGGATATTTTTTACCCAATATATGGTTATCCCTTACCATTCTATAGCTCCTAAAGCATGGTGTACAACCCTACCCCCTTAGGATTCAAATCTTGGACCTCTACTTTGAGTTCCCAAGTCTCCACCATTAGGCTACTTAGGTTGGAATATAGGTTTGCTCTTCGAGTGCTGGATTTTTTTCATATCATCAAGTTAATATTGTAGTGGAAGATAGGCCCAAATGGAATTGACATAAAATAAGAATATTTTTATGTACAACATGATGCCATATGACACAAAGAATGATTTTGCTACGTTTTCTTGAATTATAATCAATGCCTTTTAAGGAATTGATGTGTGATTTATTAGTACTTTATCTAGATGATTTGATTGTTTATGAACTCCTCATATATCATATTTAGATTCTCATACAAATATTTCACATATGCACATCACTTTAGATTTTCTTGAATCTAAATAAATATTTGTTTGCTATGTACCATGGAGGTTTGTTGGGGTACATGTTAGAATTAAAGTGCACTATGCCTCTGTTTTGACACTTGTCAGTTTATATTGACACTTGTCAGTTTATCATATAGGCCTTCTGCCTATATATGTAACTCATTTGTATCAATAATATAATCCCATCAGTTTTAGTCCTAACATTTGGTATCAGAGCAGGCTTTCCCTGCCCTGTGAAACCCTTGAGGGGGGATTTCCCTCATGGAAATCCTCCCTCCCCCTCATTTTTTTTTCCTATTTTAAAAAAAAAATTTTTTACCAAGGGAATATGCTCTCCATCATTGATGGATCAGAAACCAGATGGTAAGATTTTTTTTTTCAAGATTGATGCAGTCCCCACATTAATGTTTAACCCTAAAATGTGGTGATGTCCATGTTCGCACCATCTGGCCGATTGCTTTCTGTGCAGAATGCAGAGGCATTGTTTGTGTTTGGAGACTCTTATGCGGACACAGGGAATCACAATCCTTTCAACAGGGAAATCAGGCATGGAGGTGACCCTACGGTTTCACGTGGCCCGACTACCCAACATGCCGATTTTCGTCTAAAAAAATCCAAACAAACTTTTGGGCGGATATGCTGCTCAGAAGTCACAACTATAGCGCAAATGCCACCATAATTAGCAGCGGAGTGAACTTCGCAGTGGGCGGCAGCGGAATATTTCGCTCCTTTGGTTTCACGCCAGTTCCAGATCAGGTCAAACAGTTCAAGAAGTTGATTGCAGGAAGTGGGGAGTTCGATTCTCAAAAGCTCTCGCGGTCAATAGTGCTTGTTTCCATTGCTGGAAATGACTACATTTGGTTCACAGACAGCACCAACGACTCTATTAAGGAACTCGTAGATCTTGTGAAACCAGGATCGATTGAGCAAAAAAAAAAAACCAGAGGTTTCTTTTATTTTGCGGTGCTTAGAATTTCTGTTAGATGACGAAGATTTTGGGGCGCAAAATGGGATCCGTCGAGAAATGGCGGAAGTTCTTTGATGGCGTGGGTGTCGACATCTGCAGCGTGATCGAGTATGCGATCCTCATTGCAACCTCTGATTGCCCAAATGAATTTAGGAGGAGAAGGGATAAAATCGCGAAGAGGCTTTATACGACTAGGGTTTTGTGGTGCTTTTGGGTGCGGACCAGTCGTGAGATCGTCAATCTCACTGCAATCGTCACAATCATCTCTCAATCTCGCCAGAACGCTCTTTAGCCACCCCACATTTTTTTGCTACGACGGAGAACAGAGGGCTAAGGGTTTGGAGCCCGGGCGCAGGATTTTGAGGTGGCAAAAACCGACGAGGGAGATGGAAAACTTGTGGCTCACAATGTCAAAATCAGGGTGTATTTCATCGTGTGGTGGGCTTTCATCGTGTCGCATCCCATTATTGTAGAGTTTTTTTTTTGGAGCTCGGCTTCCTTAGGGGCTACTTCACTCTTCCATCCCTCCCACAGAATCCATCACCACTCCTTGAATTAAAGGCTATGTCGACTCTTCCCAAGGCTGCTGGAAGCACACAAATGAAGAAGAAGAATAGTTTGAACCTCATATGGGGGGTGCATATCAGGGTCGGAGTCGGATGACTCGGATTGGTCCATTGGATGGTTTGAACCTCATGCCCCTGATTTCTTCGGTAAGAATGAATCAGAGAATAGTTTTGCAGTCTTGGTGCCTTGTTATGGCCTGCATCCTTCAGAACCGCTGGATTCCTCACGAATTTTTTTCTCCTGGCGTGGAGAGTCCCAATACCCAACTCTTGGATGCACTTCTCTCTAACCTCTCCAATGCTTCATCAGATGAGAGCAACAGACACATGGAGCAGTGGCTTCTTGGTGCACCCGACGCAACTGTGGTTGTCGCCCACCTCCACGAATTGGCCAGAATTTCAGCTTCAACATGTCACCCTTGCCGCTCAAAATGATCCAGATGATTTGCTGTATTTTGAATTCGACGATGTGAAGCTGTCGGTGGCCGGTAATATGACCTCCATAAGGAAATTTAATTAAGATGATGAGTGGGTGTTGTTAACACTTTATGGGCCATATAAATTTTTTGGTCATTAGTACCCGCAGTGGGTGGGACCCACGTGCATGCGTCAAATGGAGAGGGGCCCTTTATATATATATTTTTTTATTGTAAGGGTATGGCCGATGACAGTATTTTTAAAGTGAGGGGCAATTTTTTATTAAAGTGGAGGGGCCACTTTTCAAATTTGTATGGGGACTTGGATGCTCGTGCATGAAACTATTTTTTTTTAAATTTCGCAAGTGCGATGCCACCAGAGTGCGATGCCAGGAATATGATATTCCTGAGGTTTATTTTGCTGCTTTAGATAGGCATGATGTTTTTTTTCACATGATGAAGGCCCCTTTGATGGTGGAATATAGGGGTATTTATAGTCGTTGGAAACGTTTTTTAGCAACGGACACAATGGTGGTGTCATATTATAATTTTGAGGCTATTTCAATTGAGTTTTTTAGCCTCAAAGTTTTTCTACCTTGGAGTGCACTTTTGGTTGTACTCGACCCTCCCAAGGTACTTGTAAGTGAACCTAGTATTTAGTAGTACCCTCTTTCTACTTAGCGGATGCAGCGGTTGGTTACCCATGCATTCTTGTAAGATGAGGTGACTACAATAAGGACACTTATTCTAGGGACTACAGACATAGACACCCTAGACTCTATCCGAGGTTTTTTTCGGATCTACTTCTGAAGACTACAGACGAAGACACTTTAGAAGATTCTTTTCTACTCTTCTTTCTTCTTCTCCTCCATATTTGGCATCTATGGCTCATTTTATTGTATTGAGTGCATTTTCGACAGAGACCGACACTCTTATATGGCTCGTTTTTCATTTGTATTAAGGTGCATTTTTGGCAGAGACCGACACCTTCTAGATTGAGTTCACCATGAGGAGGGATTTGATACTCATGGTGGGGCTAGTCAGTGACCTACAAGAGGCAACATCCTCTAAAGATGACCTACAGAGGCAATAGACCCAAAAGTGGCTGACCTTGAGGCACCCATGATGACCCTAAGGCACTTAGATGGCTGACCCAGTGGCAACAGACCCGTGGAAGTGGCTGACCCTGAGGCAACAGACCGAGATGTATACATAGTGAATCTAGCATTATTCATAGTTGGAGAGCCAAGCGCAAAGAGCACGAGCCTAGACCAAATCAACAATAAAGGAGGATGTAGAATTGCTTTTTAGAGAAGTCAACATTAAGGGGGAATGTTACCTAATGTTGACTTATTTTTTTTCTTTAGTTAGGATAATGCACTTTAAGGGGGAATGTTAGAATTAAAGTGCACTATGCCTCTATTTTGACACTTGTCAGTTTATATTGACACTTGTTAGTTTATCATATAGGCCTTCTGCCTATATATGTAACTCATTTGTATCAATAATATAATCCCATCAGTTTTAGTCCTAACAGTACACTCACAAAGAAATATTATTGATGAATCCAAGTAATATTATCGTTATAATTAATTCACCTCCATCCACATTTTAAAATGAGTCTAATACTTCATTAGACATGGTTTCTTAGTGTATAAATTTTGTTAAAGTTATTATAGCACCATTTAAAGAGTTTCTTATTTTTTTTCCTCATGGTATTCTAAGCATGATAGATTCTTTGAGAAATTAAAAGATAAATTGGTAAAGGTTATAACATTGGCATTCTCATATTAGAAAATGAATTTGATACCTATACGGATGTCTTTAGGATAGAAATATGGAAAATATTATTCTAGCTAGGGGGAGGAAATTTAAACAATCCCATTGTATTTTCTAGCAAAACATTATCTTAAACATAAAGGAAGTATACCACCATTATAAGAGATTAATATTAGAACAAGTCATTATAGGGTTAAAATATTCTTACCTATGCTTACTATGGTTGTTAAGTGATAAGTATGGTGGCCTTAGAGAGGATTCCTTGAGTGAGTCATCATCATGGTGATCTGATACAAGTATTTTTCCTTTGTTGGAATGTGTGTAGCTATTGTAGGTAATGTTCTATGAATTTATTCCTTGGTTATGTTAAGTAGGATCAATTGTTAGCTTACCTTTGTAATACCTTTCCATGAGCTGATTGGATATACCCATCACTTGTGAGGTTCCTCCATATGGTGTGGGAGAGCAATGTCGATCACATGATATAAAAATTAGTTAGGGTCATGGATTATGCTAATGTGCTTATGGTTTTCCATTTTTTAATTTACTCTAATTCTAAATTTATCGTACATAGACCATATAATTTATCTCCTATATGAACAATGCTTGTAGAAATATGACCAATTAATATTCAACCTAAGTGGAAGCCATGCTCCACCATTAAGACCAACATCTAGAATGATGCTTCCAAATTGCCTTGTAATGGAGGCACATGTTTCAAAATTGACTCAAGAAAATGTTGACATATTTCTCTAAACTATATTTGGTTGTGTTGTGAAGATTTGTGATGTTAAACCTTATTTACAGATACATAAAATACTAGCAATTCTAATTGTTCCTCTAAAGAAAGAAATCAAATAAATAAAAAATCAAGCTATACACCTCTCCATACCTTTTTAAAAAAATTGAAGACCTGTCTAATTTGTTCAATTGGAACACAAAATCCATATTTATAGAAAGTTCTTAGTTTCTCTTTAACAATTTTATGGCCAATTGATATTTGATATTTTTTAAAGAAGCCTTTGTTGTCCTATGCTAGTGCTTGGTATAATGACAATGTCTTTAGTTCAAAACCATAAATGCATGAGTTCAAATCTTGCAGTTTGCTTGATTTTAATGTGAAAAATTGTTCTTAATAAAATTTTCTTATCACATGACTTTTTTACCCTTCAAATATCTATAGGCATCCTCCTTTCCTATCCATCATTGACAGTGTAATGGTATAGTGCCTTGCACATGCCTATGAGGCCATAAGTTTAACTCATGATCTTATTTAAAAAAGAGAGTATTTGAGCATTATTTTATGCATGGAAAATATATAATTGAAATCCTTTGGTGCCTTTACATCATGTATCTCACCTTGGCATGGTGGTGAGAGTTCTTTATTACAATAATAAAGTTGCAAGTTCAGCCCTTACTAAAAAAAGTTAGTAATTTGATTTAGTGAAACTTCAAATCTTATAAATTTATCATCCAATTTTTAAATCTATCATGCAAATACCTTTATTTAGGGTAATAGGGACACTATGATGTTCATTTTGATATAGACTATCTTTATAATTAGTTTTTTTAGTTATGTCATGTTTATTCTATTGGTAAAGTCCATTGAGATGCTTTGATGGTATGTGGCACCTCACATTTTGTAAAGCTAGTGATATTTTTAATGAATGTTATTAGTGACAAGATACTCATTAGAAAAAGAGGTAAGAAGGTGCACATTATATAATTAAACCTTCTAAAATCAAAAGAAGATATTGATAAATTACATGAATAGAACATGTGGTTAAGATATAAAATTGGATTGATTGAAAAGATTATTTCTCAATAAGAAAAGTTCATAAAATCAATACCACTAGATTTTCTTAAGAAGAAAATGATAGTGGTGTTAAATGTGTGTAACACCAATTAATTTGCTTCAACAATCTATAGTTTCTCATGGTATGGATTGTTTACTTGGTGATATTGTGATTTATGTATTGTTGTTGTTGAAGATGCAAAATTTTTTTTATGATGATGATGGTCATAACAAAGATCATGATAATCTAATATTTATCATAGTGATGATGAACTTGGATGATTTGAAAGCCATACCAAATAAATTGGTTCAAATATATTATAGAGAATGGGATATGAAGGAAAAATATAAGGTAAATATGGGTAAGGTATTATGGAGCCCATAAAACAAATCATGAGGTCAAAACATATAAGTATTGGATATGTTGGTGAACCAAGTAGTGTGCAAAATATTTAATCAAAGTTGAAGGTAATGATACAATAGCAACATCTACAACCAATGCAAGTGCAAACTAGTAAGTTTCAAAACAAGAACTTGGTTGCAACCATTGTTACAAGAGAGGTCATATACAAGAAAGATGTTGGAAGCTTTGTCCTTATGGATATTATGATTGAAAAACCATATTAAGTAGGTATGCTAAAAAAATAAAAGCTTTCATAATTGTATTCAAGTCAAATTTGGTTGGGTAAATACACTTGAATGACATGAGATAACATATATTTTGAGAAAATATTTTATGCCCATATTTTCAAGGTAAAGGGAAATACAAAGAAAAAATGCTATTAATGTGTGTAGACAAGGAATTTTGACTCATGTCATAATTCCATTACCTCTAACACACGTAACCCTACCCCTCATCAACCCACCTTTTTTCTCGTGGCTATCGAAACCGCTCGCTAACCTCCATGTGCATTTTAACCTATTTTTAACCCATTTTTAGCGATTTTGTGAGTCCTAAATTTAACCTATGAATTTACAAAAATAGTAAACCCACTAACCACGCAGATGCCATTTTGATTCGGTCCAAAATGGGCATAACAACCCCATCGACTATGAATTCACAACCTCTATTTTTAGGCCGTGAATTTGCTAAGATTAGAAATTTTCCCAATTTTTCTAACCAAACCAAACTACCCCCCTTGAATCTTGCATTCTACGTTGATCAAAGTTTTAAAATGGGCACTCTACCTCCCAAATGAGGCTAATGGTAAATTGAGCAAAATTTTGACAAACTAGGAGCAATTGCATTTTGATTGAGAGGAGCTAAGAATTGATAGATTTGTTGTAGGTTGAGTTATAGAAGCAAGTCCCTTGCTGATTGGAGAACGCATTTGGAATATCATCTTGTTACTGATAGATCCATATTGCTAGCATTGTCATTACAACATCAAATGATCATATCTATAGTATTTCCACTACAGGCAAGTTATTTTGCATTATTTTTTATATTTGCACTTTGTTTTTTGCATTTGCACCTCACACTTAGCATATCTAGTGAATTCACAAGCATATTCATGAATTTGCTCACAAGCCATGAATTCACTTGTAGGTTGCGAATTCATACAACTACAGGTTTGGAGGTATATATTTGCTTCTAGATTTGTCATTTCACTTGCATACTGCATCTTGATCATCTTGCATTCAATAACACTTTATTTTATGCATTGTTTTCCTATTTTGTTTTGGTTTTCATTTATTCATAAATAGATCTATGATTTCCATATTTTCATGCATGGTTTCCTAAAGGACCAAGGGTATTTGACTATTGCATCACTAAGATCAACCTTATAGTGGCCTAAGAAGATCCCCAAACACTGATTGCAATTTCTAGTGTTTTGTGTAACTGTTGTAGGTTTTCTCATGAATTCATGCTCAAAGACATGAATTCGCTTAGAGATCATGAATTTCCTTGTAGGTCATGAAATCACCAGATAGGTCATGAATTTGCTTGGATCAACCATCCGATTCAAGTAGGTGTTCGATCAATCTATTTGAATTTCATCTTTCTACTTTTTATCTGTTTCATATATGTTCTATTCATAGATCATTGTGAAAATATAAAAGGTATAAAAAAGAATGAAATTACAATGCATTTAGCTTAGAAGAATTGTTTATTGTGTGTTGTTTTCAAGGAAAATTAAAGTGCATATAGCTTAGATCTAGTTGCATTTGACCTAAACCTAGGTGTTTGTAAACTGAAAGAACACATCAAACATACACCTTGGCTAGACTTAGAAGTGGTCTTAAAATACTTCTTGGTGAACCCCAAATCTATCCAACCATTCACCAAAGGAGGTATATCACCAGATACCCCTCACATTGAGGTGTAGACTTCAAACAACCCATCCCCCTTCTAGGCACGGATCCATTAGCCTGAGGGAAAGAGGTGCAAAATTTGTGTCCTAAAATGTGCACTTGTGGTTAAGGGTGAACCATGAAAAACCCATTGCAAAGATGCTTATGGGTAGTATTAAGGGTACACTATTCAAAAACCCTATGTTTTTTGGTATGGAAAACCAAGGAAAATCTTAAAATAATGATCTTGGTGATTGTTTGAGGAGACACTAATAAAATCCCTTGTAGTTGGTTGAGGATCAACCAAAGAAAATAAAACCCTTTGTATGTGTAACTCTGAATACTTATGAGAGTGGTGGCTAAAAGACATGGAAAATGTGCATGGTGCCAATTTCAAATGTACTTCAAGAGAACCTAACATCATTGCTTAATATATTTAGTGATTATAGAGGTTGATCACCAATGCAATCCAATTAGATGTAATGATGATCAAAGAGACACTTGAGGATGCATCATTGTAATAAAACCTAAAACATTATATGTTTTACTATAAGACCTATAGGGTAGGTATATTTATCCATAAGTCCAATAATGGAAGGATTTCAATATTTTGTGATCGATAGTAGAGATAATTGGCAATAAGACCTTTTAAAGACATGCTTGTTTAATAGTTAATGACTAAACCATGGGTTGTATCTAGTTTGGTCATTAAGGAGAGTGTTAGAAAAAATATCATACTAACTATAGGGTTGAAATATTCTAACCTATGCTTAGTATGTCTATTGAGTGTTGTGAGATTGTTCTTACCAACAAAATTCTAACTTTAATATGTAAACTTCTATATATTTATAATTATGCAATATAAAGGGTGTTGTTTGTTTTAATTTTTTTTAATTAGGGATGTACTATTTTGATCCAACACCAAGAGCACATTAGCATAATAATTTTATCAAAACAAACATTTCAAAATTAAGGAATTAATAGTGATACATGATTGATGATATAAGAATATTGAGGAAAAAATTTAAACAAAGTGGTTAGGGATATTTTACCCAGGTGTTGTAGGTGAGTTGGAGAGGAGAGGGCAATCCTCCAAGGGAGGTCCCATGTTCAAATATCCACCCTACCAAAAATTTGAATTGGGTAACCAAAATCCAATTGATAATGTTGGTACGGGCAGGTTTGGGCGCAACTCCCGAGTGAATTTGATAGTGTAGACCCCCTGGTCGTGGTCTCTCAGACCAAGGCGACCCCGAAAGGTGTTTTTCGCTTAAAAAAATGGTTAGGGATATTTTGGCATGTTGTAAGATAATGAGGTAGATACGATTTATACCATTGACTCAAAATAATTGCCTCTCATGGCTAATGATCATAAAATTAAACTTTTTAAGAAATCATTATCTAATGATGAGTTTATTTCTAGTTTCAAATAAATTCTCAAGAGGAAATGATTCAATGAATTTATAAAATACTATAAACCACATGGTAAGTTTTACCTCTTATTAGTTGAAAAATGATGATTAATTTTTTTGGCATCATCAAACAAAGGAATACTTCAAAACTAGACCACTCAATTTTTTTTTTGAAAGTAATTCTAATAGTGGAATCTATTTTTTGGACACTAATAGATGGAAAATTATTAAATACTAGTTATTGATAGGTTATTTATTGAAAAAGTAATTTATCTATTTATTTATCTATCTATCTATCTATTATTTTATTTTTTTAGACACCAAAACAGCACCAATCCGATTATGTGACTACAAAAACTGATTGAGTTGACACACACAGCCCCCAGGGCAGCCCCCAAAGGTTAAACAGTGGTCCTAACCACTCACAGCAGTTTTGGAAGGTCAGAGGTCAATTTGGCACCTTTAAGGCACTCTTCTCCATACTCGTTCCACCCAGGGATGATTACAAATTGGTACTCGTTCCACCCAGGGAGTGCGAATAGCAAGTTTGACTGGCAAAATGTCAAATCTTGACAAATGACAGCTTAACTCCTCCTTCATTGCATGGGAGTGCGAGTGAGCATTTTGGAGTGCTAGAAGCAGTTACAGAGGTAGTCATGGAGCCCTTAATCAGGGAGGAATCTTCTCCCCTCCTGGAAAGGCATGATTACCAAGTGGCGCCTCTGCATGCTCATACACAGAGACTGTCAGGTCTATAAAATGGTGAGTCTTCTCACCCAAAAATAGAGACAGAGAAGGATCATTTTGAGCAACGAAGTGCTACCGTTTTACATACTCACTTTTGATTGTGCCTTTCACATCCTTGATCTCTCTTTTGGAAGGGAGGTCATTAGGTGGTTATTGGAAGCGCAATCCGGACCCCAAACCCGACATTTGGCCAAAGTATCCCACCCAAATTTGCTGACAACACCCTAGAAGAGGTTTTGGACCCATCCCAAGTGGATTGGTGCCAAAATCGAGCCCTAAACGGCGGGTGTCCTGCCCCTGGGTGCCCCCCACACTACTGCAGTCCTAATCGCCCTGCCCCAGAGCGATTAGAAATTTGTAGCAAATTTTAGTTCTGTTATTTTTGCATTTTATTCGAGGTTGCTTAGATAGGCTTGCATTCAAATTTCATGTAATTATGAGCAGTTTTGATCATGCTTTTGTTATTTCTCGCTTTCGCTAACATGTAGGTAGCATCATCAAATTCCCAGTGATAGAGGCTGAATTGGAAAAATCTGACCTTTTGGGTCTTTCCAAAATACCCCATTTTACCTAACCCCTAACTTTGCAAGTGATTTGGAGCCTCCCGAATGGGACATTTTGGACAGTGCTTTTTGACATATTATTGTAGGTCTAATCATCCCACCCCGAAGTGATTAGAAATTCGTGGTGAATTTTTTGACTGTTCTTTTTGCAGTGCCTTCTCGGTGATGTTTTCATGCCTCTATCAAGTTTTTAGCTCATTTGGATCTCTTTTAGTTGTCGTTTTATTTATTATTTGCATGCACTAATCTTAGGCTTGGGGATTGCATGTTTCATTTCATCCGCAGGTGCTACTAATTGTTTTCTGTTTTCTTGAACATAGGATCTCGACACCGGAGGAGCAATAAAGAATCAAAGACCCTTTCACGCAAGCGATGGCAATGTTTGGCCTGCCCATTTTACATGTGGGCACACAGAAGAAGGCATACCACCCATGGTGTAATGAAACCTTATTTGACGCTCCTAGCCCCTGAAAAGGGAGGAGACGTGTTGTAACCAAGATTTTAAAGCAAACTAATAAAAAGGGTTGTATTCCATATTTGCTTTCTATCTAGTTTTGATTTGTTTATGTTTCTCTCCTTTCATGCATTTTCAATTCATAGGATTTAGCGTTATATTTGGCTTCACTTGCATCACACCTGGTGTTTCCTTTTTGCTTTCGTATCCTCATGATTTCAGTGGTGATCACGGTGGGACCCTGTCCTCTATTTTTGAGATCAAAATTCTAATCATAAATTGCTTGTTTTTGCTTGCAGGTACCAAGTTTTCAAACGCTGGACTGCTGTTCGTTTTAGTCTGTGACGAGTACAGAGCTGTAATTCGTCTTACCCAGGGACGAATGGGAATTCACCCCACCATGTGACGAATACAGTTCTGTTATTCGTCCACCCAAGGACGAATAGCTCTCTATGCATTTTAAGGGCAAAAATTTAGAGGCATCTGATTTGGGCAGAGAAGAGGTAGAGGTCCTAAACACCTTTTGTCATTTTTTGCTTTATGTTTTCTATTTTCTGGTTATTTTCTTGCATAGGAGAGTTTTTTAATGCTTGTTTTCTTCATTTATGCAAATTAAAAAGAACCCCACACACCACGTGGTAATTTAAACAACAAGGAGTTGGTCGTAAAACCCCAACCCTTGATCAAGACCGACGGTGGATTTCATCACCACCTTGGCTTGTTGCATCCATAACCCTGATCGCTACTGTTGCTAGACGTAAATCCTGATGAAAGCTGATCGAGTGTAGCTGGGGTGATTCTCAACGCATGAGGATAAGTCTTCTATGGTAGGTGTCAAAAATAAGGTGATCCCCCTTTCATACCGCATATGTTCCACGTACCATTCTACTCTTGCATACCAATAGTTTCCCTCACGTAAGGGCGGGTATATTGAGAGGTTTGGTATAATGGCCTGGCAGTGGTATATCGAAGGGGCGACCATTTTTGGAGACATAAGAGACATCATATTGCATATACAACAACACGTTCTTCACAAAGCTTTCAAAACAAAAATCAAAACACACTAAACCAGATTTAGGGTGCACTTTTAATCTATAAACGAGATAATCACTTCTTTGATTGTGTGGCTCCTGTTTGTTTAGTGTAGCATAAAAAAAAAATCATAAAAAGGATAAAAAAACCCTACATAGATTGTAGAGAGACACCACCATGGTGTACACTCATAGCCAAGCCCAATCACGGGTAGGAGCTACGGAGAGTGTACAAGGGGGCACAAGTCACCTCTGCTATAGCCCCAAGGACTTGGTCATACCACCGTGGTGGCCTGACCCACAAGATAATCCACATCGTGCCATTTTAGAATGGGACTATAGAGGCACCCCTTCGATGGGCACTCTCATCCAATATAGACCCTTTCAGGAGGAGTCCCAACATGTGGCACTCAATATAAATGGGAAGGCTCCCTTAGACGCTCGGTATGAGTGGCCACCGTGCAATGAAGTACTAGAACAGCATAGGGTCCATGAGGAGAGACCACATGATTACGTCATCCCTCATTTACCCCCCATCATTGTTAGGAATAATAAGCCAAATCCAGAGCATAAGGCTCTTCAGACAGGGCGAGCCAACTCTGCCTACCCCTTTTACATATATGAAATGGAGCATGAGGAAGACTATCACATTCCTCAAGAGCAATACACAACATGGGAGCAATGCGCCTCTGCACCTGCTATCTACTAGAATCACCTATTAAGGCCAGAACCTCGGGTAAATGCTGCTAACCTCGATAGAGGAAAGCGACCCATAGAGATATCGGATCATCATGATCGAGATAAACATGTAGGAGAGGCATTTAGGCCCCCTAGACCTAATACAATGAAACAAATTGACTTGGAATTTTCCAAACATACCGCTCACTAAGCGCAAATCATGTAGCTTGAGCAAGACCAACAACAGTTGGAGCACCTGTATCGCCTTAGCAAAGAGCGCATTCAACATCAAACAAATGAGTTGCTCCATAACACTATGCCTGAGAGAGTTCCAACCCATCGCACCCAAAGAGTAGAACTACATGAGAGGCGCAACCCCTTGGTGCGAGACAGGTCCCCATGACCTTACCAAGTGTTGCCTCCGAGACCTCCTAGACCTGAGCGGGAGGCCACTCCTAGGAACAACGATGGGCAACCTCCTTGGGGGCCCACCCATGTTTATAGGTCTCACCTAGAAACTCCTCAAAAATCCTATGAGGAGTATGAGCAAGAAGAAGAGCAGGCCGAAATGCCCTACCAAGGCAGAGGGGGTGCTATCCGGCCACCCCTCCATAGGCCTCAAGTTTCCCACAACCCATAATGGGAACTAACCAAGAAGGAAGAGATCAAATCTTTCGATGCATATAAAACACTGCTAGAGCACGTAGAGTCTGTGGAGACCAAGAATTCTGGGCCCCAAAAGCCCACTTTACACCAACTCTGCAGTCATCCAGTGCATCCGTCAGTGCCAACACCCCCTTACCCTAAACACTTTAAGCTGCCCTAGTTGGCAATCTTTAGAGGTGAGGAGGATTCCCAAGAGCACGTGACTAGATTCCTGAGCCAATGCTTTGGCATTCAGGACAATGATGCTTTGCTATTAAGAACATTTATAACCACGTTCGTAGGCCCTGCCTTAGATTGGTTCACTTAATTGCCAAAGCATAGCATAAGTAACTTGGATCAGCTAGTGGACGCGTTCCTCGAACGCTTCACCTTCAACACCAAGAAGAAGGCGTCACTAAGTGACCTAGCCAGCCTCAGGTAGTATGAAGAAGAAACCATGGAAGCCTATGGGAATCGGTGGAGGATGTTGCTTTCAAAGCTGCCCTACCTCCCTCCTATGGTTGACCTTACCCAAATGTTCTCAAAGAGCTGTTTGAGATCGATCTTCGTGCTATTGCAGTTGTAGCAATATGCCACTTTAGAGGAAGCTCTAGCACAAGCCAAAATCATTGAGGAGATCAAGATTCAGGATGGCAAGATTGCCAAGCCAAAGAAGAAAGAATGGTCTAAGAACACCAAGACAGGTACCATGCAACCAAAACCCGCTGTGGTCAACCAGGTTGCTATAAACGTACCTAAGCCTATACAAGCAATACAACCCCCAAAGGCTAACTATTAGGCAGTCCCTCTTGATAGTTATGAAAGAGAAAATCATCGGCAAGATAAAAATCAGTAGCGTTGCCCTAGGCGATAGTTCACACCCTTCACAGAGTCTAAATACTCCTTGTTTGACCATTTGACCATGGCAAACTTGATGAAATTTCCAGAGAGTTGACCTATAGACCCCAAAATGTCGAAACCCAAAGGTTATAGGGAAGACTTGTATTGTAAGTTTCACTGACAGAAGGGACATGACCTCTATGCATGTTGGAAGTTTAAAATCTTCGTGCAAGACCTAATCGAAAACAAGACACTAGTGATGGATAATCCAGTAGTGCCAAACAACCAACAAATGGAGATCTTCAAAGACCCCCTGACTACCCACGATGCACAGGCAAAGACCCTACAAGTCAATGAAGTGACACAAAATTACCCCATGCAGGGGTATGTAGGGATGTTCAGTATAGTGACTCGAAACAAGAGGTACCCGAGCACAGCTACCCCTGCGGTAGCTATAGGAGAGGTGCCAACAATGTCACAACCGCAATAGCACCCTACGCAACCTCCTCTTCCTAGACCAGTGGCCACAATTCGGACCAAACTCACCCAAAGTTTGAGGACCACGTCGGCTAGGCTCTCCATCTACGAGCTCATACAACAATCATCACCCCATCGGGAGGCTCTAATGGAGATACTAAAAGCCATCGAGTTGTAGCCCCACGAAGCAAACTCTTTCAACAACTTTATGGGACATGTCAAAAGATGCATCGAGCCAGTCATCACCTTTAGAGAGGACGAGCTAAAATCAATGACTGGTGACATGGCGGATCCACCCCTGCACGTTATTGCATGGGTCAACGGGATTTTGTATAAGAGGATGTTGGTGGACACTGGCTCATCCAGTAATATCATTACAACAACGACATTGAAACATTTGAAGTTGCAAACATCTCACATCGTGGCCTCCATCTACACTCTGCGAGCATTCAATGATGCGATATGTTCGAAAGTTGGCACAATTGTCCTACCCATCCAAGTGGGACAAAAGACTATTCCTACATTGTGCCACATCTTGGAGGGTGAAATGGCTTATAACATTTTGCTGGGCCGGCCATGGATCAGGGACATGAAGTGTGTCCCTTCAATAGCCCACCAATGCTTAAAGTATACATTTGAAGGGCAGGTGCATGTAGTCCCGGTGGACTTAGAACCCTTCAAATATTGCAATGCGGTGCATCTGATGCCGCAATTGACCCTTCCATCAACACTGTTGTGGCTGCTCCACAACACACCCCAAAATTGGGGACCCCCTTTTTTTTGCACACTTTCCAAGAAGATTGCAATGGCCCAGATGTTAAAAAGACAAAGAAAAGCAAGAAATGAAAAGTTGTCACGATATCGCGACATGTTGCTCCGTCGCGGCCAAAAATGAAAAGTTGTCGCGATATCGCGACATGTTGCTCCGTCGCGGCCGAAAATGAAAAGTTGTCGCGATATCGCGACATGTTGCTCCGTCGCGGCAAGAAATGAAAAGTTGTCGTGATATCGCGACATGTTGCTCCGTCGCGGCCAAAAATGAAAATTGTCGCGATATCGTGACGTGTTGTGAAATCATGGTCAAAGTGGTCAAACAGAACAAGATGCCAAAAGTGTCGCGATATCGCGACATGTCGTGAAATCGTGGTGCAAGACAAAGAACCAAGTTGAAGACTCAAAGTTGTCGCGATATCGCGACATGTCATGTTTTTGCGATGTCTGGCGGGTGAAAAGGCTAAGTGCAAAAAATTGTAGCGATATCATGACATGTCATGAAATCATGGTCCATAGAGGAGAGAGAAGACAAAATAAAAAATGTCGCGATATCGTGACATGTCACAAAATCGTGGTCAAACCGGTCAAACAGGGCAAGATGTCAAAGTTGTCGCGATATCGTGACATGTGTTTTCGCGGATCGAAGACGAGATGAAGCGCAAGGAGAAAAAATGTCGCAATATCACGACATGTCACGTTTTCATGGCACAGATCACGAGGTAGACTTAAAATGAAAAGGTGTCATGATATCGCGATAGGTTTTGTTCTTGGGACTTAAAATGAAAGGATGTCGCGATTTCGTGACATGTTATGTCATCACAGCCCAAAAGAGAAAAGCGTCACGATTTCATGACAGAAAGCAAGGAGATGGTACGAAATGAAAAAGTGTCATGATTTCATGACAGAAATCAAGAAGATGATACAGAATGAAAAGTGTCATGATTTTGTGACATGTCGCGTTTCGTGGCTAAGTGCACAACAAAAGAAAAACTTCAGTTTCGATGCACAAATGAAAACTCTGGTTGCAAAAAATGTCGCGATATCGCGACATGTCTCATTTTCGCGATACAAGAAGAATAACAAGGCTGCTAAAAAAATGTCATGATATCGTGACATGTCTCATTTTCACGGTATAAGAAGAATAAACTAATAAAAATGTCACGATATCGCGACATGTCTCATTTTCTGATACAAGAAGAATAACAAAGTTGCATGGTATAAAACATCGTGATATCGCGATAGGCTATCTTTTGTTGTGATTCAAAAGGGCCATTACAGAATGTGCAGGGAAGTGT
The DNA here is from genome assembly GCA_028583015.1 of Wollemia nobilis. Lineage (NCBI taxonomy): Eukaryota > Viridiplantae > Streptophyta > Pinopsida > Araucariales > Araucariaceae > Wollemia > Wollemia nobilis. The sequence continues at coordinate 8,109,283 of JAQPPZ010000456.1, forward strand.
TGCACATGTCACAGAGGCATAGGGGTTATGATAATGCTTCAGGATCGACAGTTATAGTTTACAGAGAAGACCAAATGTTTCATGATTGAGCAAAAATCTAGAATAATGAAGGAGCGGGAGACAAAACGAATCAATCTGGAAGATGAAACGAAGCATCACAAGGCGAAGCAGAGAGTCGTAGCAGAAATTTTAAAGGCACAAGTGAAGACAGGCACATAGGTCAGAAACCGCTGCAAGCAGAGTTGCAGAGCTAAGGGCAAGAAGGCCATTCTGGGCCTGTTTGGAGTCTTTTTCTCTTCCACTTTTCAGTTTTGAGAAAACTAGAGATTTTGCTATTGTAAAATGACATATTTTTAATGCAGAAGTGTTCAAAAATTTGCATCTTATTGGCAAGAAAGGAGTTATTCTCTGCATGCAAGATTGAATTTTTATCTTTCCCCTTTTCGGTTTTAGGCTTATAGATGGAGTTTAATGCAAGTTGTCTTGGTTGCTTCATGCGAATGTCTAAATCTGAAAACCATAGTTAAAACCCTAGAAACCAGCACTTAGCTTATCTGGATTGTGCATGTTTGCAGGTTCAATAGGTTAGGTTGTATGCAGAAAACCTCATATCTTCGGTTTTGTCGTAATAGGATAGCATCATACTGAATGCATTTTATTTTCAGTTTCTGTATTTCATTTTCATTCTTTCTGCATTTTGTTTATTTTCTTTTATTTTCCAGAAGTTTTAACTTTTCAAGGCATTAAAATGAACATCTACAAAATATCAAAATCTAAGAAACAATGAACAATCACTAAAGTTTTCATGATGAAATAAACCAACATTGCCCCTTGTTTACAGTTACTTGCAATCACTAAGGTGTTCCAAGCATTTAAATTGAATATCTTTATTTGGGATTATCAATACACACATGTAAATGCTAATATAGCGGAGACCTTGGAGAAATTATTTATTTAATTTCTTTGCAAGAGGGGATTTGGAACCCAAATCCTATCGGAGAGTGTGTTTTCACAATCGGGTGAAAATACCACTCAACAGATTGGCGCTAGAAGGAGGGCCTGAATGGGTTTATTTCAGAGTGATTTAAATGCTATAGGGATTTAAATTTTGAATATTTCATGCCCTATTGATTATTATCTTTAGCCCTCTTTTAACAATACAACTTTGTACTGTTAAAAGGAGGACATGAATTGCTATGCACTGTTCTAACGCTTTGATTGTTCATACAGGAATAATGTGATTTGATTAGATCTAAAAAAAAAAAAAAAAAAATTGTATTAAAGTTATATTCTTGAAGATTCACTAATGGCTATGTTTACACCGTGGATGCCAGGTAGCCCATTGAACATACCGGGAGTTCAACATTATTTGCCCGTTGGTTTTGAGAGATGTCTTCCTCGATTTTCGTCTAATGGGACAAATATTGTAGAAGAACATATTCAAGCATTCAAATTTGTTGTGAATCACTTAACAATTTGGTATGATGATGTTGTTTGTAAAATGTTCCCTTACACCTTGGACAAAGTGGCATATGATTGGTTTACAAGTCTGCCTTTAGGGTCTATCACTTCTTGGGCTCAACTAGAGGCAACATTTCTTAATCAATTCAACAAAAAGCGAGTTGACCCAATCCTCATGTACAATCAGTTGGTCTATATTAGAAAAGAACCGAGTGAAAATGTGAAGTCATTTTCTGAAAGGTTCTTTGGATTATATACTCAATTAGTGACATTTTATGTTCTTCAAGAAGAAGTGGCTCTCCAAATATACATCAATGCTCTTGACCCGCTCATTTCCACATATTTGCGAGGGATGCCTCTAATCACATCTTTGTCACAAGCCTATACTCAAGCAATGGCAATTGAGCAACAATTGAGTTGTCAAAATTATGGTGTGGGTTTTGGATCATATAATTTTCAATCATTTAATACCTCCCTCACCCACCCAATGATTTATCCACCTCAACCAAGTTCAAGTGTGAATCAATTTCAGAATCAACAATCATTCCCAAGCTTCAATCAATTTCAAAATCCTCAACCTACTATGCAAGATCAACCATATTTCTTAAGTATGAATCAACTTCAAAATACTCATCTTGATTCAAAAGATGTTTCTAAAATCAATTTCAATGATTTTCATAATAATATGATTTTAGGCAAGGGAGGAGTACTAGATCCAACTAGTATTGAAACATGTGATAGATTGGGAACCCTTGACTCACCAAAAGATGAATTCTATGAGGATGAATCTGAAGAATCAGATATGTCTCACACCCCTATTGATGAAACTTCCTTTGATATGCCGAATAAGGAAAATTTGGATGAGAATTCACATGATGGTATTAAATATTTTGAGGAAGAAATACTATGGAGGGGTAATAAGGATTTGGAATCATTATCCACAAAGGAATATTGGGATGATCATGAAAATAAGAGTGTAAAAGTGGATCTAATTATAGAAAATCCTAGGCCATCACAAGTGGTTGAAAGTGATTTTGAAAGAAAATCAATAAATAAATTCGAAGATATGATAGAATTTCACCATTTGTTCTTGGATGACAAATTGGATGATATTGTTGAAAATGATGGCCAAGAAAATCCACACCTTCCAAATTATGTTAAACTTGAATCATGGGTTACAAATGTGGACTATGATAGCCTTATCAATTTGAATACAAGCAATAACCCAATTTTGGAAGTAATCGAACCATCTAAGGAAGGTGAAGGTGAATTTGATGAGAAACATGTTGATGAATTGAAAGATGATGAAGAAGTAGTTGAACGTCACCACTTGACTTTGGAAGATGATTATTATGATGCTTGGAAGAAGTGGGAAGACTACACTCACTCCAAAACTGCTAATGAAATTTGTGTGCCTATTGATATGCAGGATAATACAATTGCCCTTTCATATAAGGATATTACAAGTCCTGTACAATCTAAGAATGTTTTGGAAGAAGGGTTGGAATCTCATCAAAGGTTGGAGAAGGATAATGATTCTACTACCATGGATAAAGAAGGAGAATCAATTGATTTTGTTCCCCTTGAGGGGCAAGAAATCAAAAATCTTGATCCACCTATTGTTTCTACAATGTCTATGCCATCTCAAAATGATGAAATTACAAAGCCTAAGTGGTGTGGGTTTGATACTATTGATGATCCTAATGAAAATATGGATTTTGAGGCAACTCAAGCCATTGATCATGGAAAGGTGTCACGCGACACATATCTTGAAAAACTAGGCTCTTGTTTTGAAAAATATGGACGCATGTTTGATTGGGTGCCTAACTTTGGTGTTTTTGAACAGGTGTTGGATGATGAAGAAGACAATGAGGAAAAAGAAAAAGCTACTAACACTCATCAAGTTGTGGTAAATTCTAATCATGATGGGTTGAGTATGGGTGACAAGGTGAAATCTTTACCTTTGGTAGTAGCTACAAAAATTTTAAGTGATGGGTTACATGATGTCCCTTTGGATGCTAATGTCATTAATGATGAAATGTCAAATCTTGGTGATGTTTGTCAAGTTTTGATTGATTTTGATTGCTTTAAAATCTCGAAAAATAATTTGAATTCAAGACTTTTAGAAATAGGCTCTTGTTTGCAACATCTCACATTTGAAAAGGAAGGCCTAATTTTAAATCAAGAATCGAATTATGAAATGGATACTTTCAAGAATAGACAAGATAAAATTGAATATCATTTATGGTCTAATCATTTTAGTAATCGGACGCTCACCTGTGAGAGTACTAATGGAATTAAATCTAATTGGTGGGGTGAGCAAGGTAAATTAAAAGTTGTTGCATGGTGCGGTCTAATCTTGTTTTGGTTGGATTCCTATAGCATTTGGCATGCGTATCATGTTATATTTTTGTTGAAGTGTTCTAATCATGTCCGGAATCCAGGAAAGTAATAGTCCAAGCTTGGCATCATCTTGTACTATATTGTATATAGATTTTGGTTTTGGTTTTGGTTTGTGTTTTTCAAGTTTCATTTTTGGGATTGTTAGTTTAATCATGATTTAAGTTGTGTGTTTATTTGACATGTTTGGTTTGTCTAAAAAAAAAAAATGATGAAAAAGTTGTCTTGAGATGCTAACTTATGCTTTAGATCAGGGAAATATGGAACATTGGAATTATGTTGTAGAAAGCTCCGTAAGAAACACAAACAGTTTAATAATATCGTTTGAAACTTGTGATGCATGAAGTAGTCAGTTTTATATTTTTTATGGCAATACTCCATCTGCAATTCAAAGGGCAATGCATTCATATTACATCTCACTTTGCATATACATGCCATCTTAGTTGCATATGCATTTCAGATACAAATCATTAAAGTGTGTCAAATCCTCTTAGGGTTATGCTATAACATAAATAAGAAAAAATCCTAAGGTTGGGAACTGAGGCCCGAGATATCTAGAACCAAGCACATTTTATACACATTAAAAAGGATCTTGAGCAAAATGATCAAAACCTTGCTTGGAAGAAAAGGTCAGGCGAAAGAAGTATTTCATGTCTATCCTATTATGCAACATGATCCTTAAAACAGTGGTTTTTACCACTTCCATAAAGCTTAAAGCCTAAAATCAGAGTAGTAAGGATAGGGTTAAATCCTCATCGAACTTAGGTTGAGGATCCAACTCCCCAAAGCTCTGATTTGACCTACATGGAGTAGTAAGGATAGGGCATAATTCTCATCTCGCCTAGGTTGAGAATCCGATTCCCCAAAGCTCCTATGTCTCATTTCATCATAAATCTTGGATTGGAAGGATCGTACTACATGTCCTCTCGCAAAGGATGGGTAGTCATCCCCAAGGTCCAAGAAATAAAAACTAAATATTTCCCATTTCACTAAATATTGGATTGGAAGGATCGTACTACATGTCCTCTCGCAAAGGATGGGTAGTCATCCCCAAGGTCCAAGAAGTAAAAAATTAATATTTCCCATTTCATCTTAATATTGGATTGGAAGGATCGTACTACATGTCCTCTCGCAAAGGATGGGTAGTCATCCCCAAGGTCCAAGAAATAAAGAAATGAAGCTAAATCATGGATTATGGGGTTAAGTATGCTCATGCGTGGCAGCATGTCTTGTCTAAAAACAAGACCACTGACTGTTCAAACGGATAGACTAGCATGACCATTTCATCCATAATTGGTTAAATTATTTTGCTCAAAGTGAGGTAATGAATTCCAAATCAGAGTAGTAAGGATAGGGTTAAACTCCCATCTCGATTAGGTTGGGAGTCCGATTTCCCAAAGCTCTGATTTCACTTTCACTTGCACATGGGTTCAAGATAGTAGTGACTCATAACCAACTTTAGGATCTAATAAAGCAATTCATTACACATATAGTTGATCCTAAGAGGGTTTGATAATTTTAAATATTTGTATATGATATTAGAAGGTTTAAAAGCTTTTATAAAGCAGATAGTTATATCTCTAGCCCATTAATTAGGCTATGCAAATCATTCACAACCTCACATATGCATTCATGTAAAACTGACAATGGAATGTGGATCAATTTCAAACGATAAAGAATGGAACACACTGCACACACCGAGCTGATACTTAGTGATTCTAATGGTTCATGTATTTCTGATCTATCGACATTTGGTTTTATGTGTTGACACTTGTGTCTAAGCTTGTGTATTTCAGGTTAGGTTCTCACCGAAATGCTCAGGAGCATTTCCCAACAGAGTCGCCATTTGTTGTGGCTGCTCCACAACACACCCCAAAATTGGGGACCCCCATTTTTTTGCATACTTTCCAAGAAGATTGCAGTGGCCCAGATGTTAAAAAGACAAAGAAAAGCAAGAAATGAAAAGTTGTCGCGATATCGCGACATGTTGCTCCGTCGCGGCAGAAAATGAAAAGTTGTCGCGATATCGCGACATGTTGCTCCGTCATGACAAAAAATGAAAAGTTGTCGTGATATCGTGACATGTTGCTCCATCGCGGTAAAAAATGAAAAGTTGTCATGATATCGTGACATGTTGCTCCATCTCGCAAAAATGAAAAGTTGTCGCGATATCACGACATTTTGCTCCGTCGCGGCCAGAAATGAAAAGTTGTCACGATATCACGACATTCAAAACCAAAAAAAATGTCACGATATCGCGACATGTTGTGAAATCGCGGTCAAAGGTCAAACAGAAGATGAAAAATGTCGTGATATCATGACATGTCATGAAATCGTGATGCAAGACAAAGAACCAAGTTGAAGACTCAAAAATGTCGCGATATCGCGACATGTCATGTTTTCGCAATGTCTGGAAGGTGAAAAGGCTAAGTGCAAAAAATTATCACAATATCGCGACATGTCATGAAATCGTAGTCCATAGAGGAGAGAGAAGACATAATAAAAAATGTCATGATATCATGACATGTCATAAAATCACGGTCAAACCGGTCAAACAGGGCAAGATGTCAAAGTTGTCGCGATATCGTGACATGTCATGTTTTCACGACCCGAAGACGAGATGAAGCGCAAGGAGAAAAAATGTCACGATATCGCGACATGTCACGTTTTCATGGCACAGATCATGAGGCAAACTTAAAATGAAAAGGTGTCACGATATCACGATAGGTTTTGTTCTCAGGACTTAAAATGAAAGGATGTCATGATTTCGCGACATGTTATGTCATCGTAGCCCGAAAGAGAAAAGCATCGTGATTTCATGATAGAAAGCAGCGAGATGGTACGGAATGAAAAAGTGTCACGATTTCATGACAGAAATCAAGAAGATGATGCAGAATGAAAAAGTGTCACGATTTCGTGACATGTCACATTTTTGCGGCTAAGTGCAGCGAGACAGCCCGAAATAGAAAAACGTCATGATTTCATGACAAGTTGCATCACACAACCCGAAATAGAAAAACGTCATTTCGGATTGCATTTCCCCGAGAAAAATGTCGCGATATCGACATCTCATTTCACTAAAAAATGTCGCGATATCACGACATGTCTCATTTTCATGATGCAGAATGAATAACAAGGCTGCTAACAGAAAAATGTCGCGATATCGTGACATGTCTCATTTTCGTGGTACAAGAAGAATAACAAAGCTGCATGGTATAAAACGTCGCGATATCGCGACATGCTATCTTTTGTTGCGATTCAAAAGGGCCATTATAGAATGTGTAGGGAAGTGTTGCACGTGTCACAGAGGCATAGGGGTTATGATAACGCTTCAGGATCGACGGTTATAGTTCAGAGAAGACCGAATGTTTCACGATCGAGCATAAAGCCAGAATAATGAAGGAGCGGGAGATGAAACGAAGCGATCTGGGAGATGAAACGAAGCGTCACAAGGCAAAGCAGAGAGTCGTAGCAGAAATTTTAAAGGCAGAAGCGAAGACAGGCACATAGGTCGGAAACCGCTGCAAGCAGAGTTGCAGAGCTGAGGGCGAGAAGGCCATTCTGGGCCTGTTTGAGTTGTTTCTCTTCCACTTTTTTGGTTTGGAGAAAACTAGAGATTTTGCTATTGTAAAATGACATATTTTTAATGCAGAAGTGTTCAGAAATTTGCATCTTATTGGCAAGAAAGAAGGAGTTATTCTCTGCATGCAAGATTGAATGTTTATCTTTCCCCTTTTTGGTTTTAGGCTTATAGATGGAGTTTAATGCAAGTTGTCTTGGTTGCTTCATGCGAATGTCTAAATCTAGAAATCGTAGTTAAAACCCTAGAAACCAGCACTTAGCTTATCTGGATTGTGCATGTTTGTAGGTTCAATAGGTTAGGTTGTATGCAGAAAACCTCATATCTTCGGTTTTGTCGTAATAGGATAGCATCATACTGAATGCATTTTATTTTTAGTTTCTGTATTTCATTTTCATTCTTTCTGCATTTTGTTTATTTTCTTTTATTTTCCAGAAGTTTTAACTTTTCAAGGCATTAAAATGAACATCTACAAAATATCAAAATCTAAGAAACAATGAACAATCACTAAAGTTTTCATGATGAAATAAACCAACATTGCCCCTTGTTTACAGTTACTTGCAATCACTAAGGTGTTCCAAGCATTTAAATTGAATATCTTTATTTGGGATTATCAATACACACATGTAAATGCTAATACAGCGGAGACCTTGGAGAAATTATTTATTTAATTTCTTTGCAAGAGGGGATTTGGAGCCCAAATCCTATCGGAGAGTGTGTTTTCACAATCGGGTGAAAATACCACTCAACAAACACATTTGGATTTTTAGTTGAATACATCTAAATAGGGTTTGATTCTGCATACATCCTCGCTGTTAAGTCCATCAAATCCCTAGCTAGGTCCATCTTCGTCATCTGGTCCTTCACCAACGACGCCACTTACAGTGGCCACACCGAAGGACAATGGGAAGAAACCCTTGGAATAGGCACCACCATCAGTCTCGACCATCTCAACTGAAGAGATGCCTAGCCAAATGGAAGTCAAGACACCTAGTCCACCTAACATGGAATGGACTCAGGACGAACTCTCATTCCCTCCCCCTCAACTGCCAAAAATCATTGTTGAGATGGCCAATACAGGCTTGGGGGAGTATCTGGTGCAGAACATTGTAGCAACACCCGTACTTGAGTCAATGTAGGACATGGGGAGACCTCACCTCCCCATAGGCACTATTGTTTCTCTAGGCTACCCGCCAAACCAGACAAACTTTGTATATGGGGGCCTTGATAATGGCATCGAACTTTACATGCAAGAGGACAAAGATGAAGAGCCTTTTGCTGAAGACGTCAACTATTTGTCCAACCCAGATTTCACTTTAAGATATCTTGGCCAATGCAATTGGCATGGATATGGGTTAGGCAGATATGAGGAAGGAGTGTGAGTTCTTCGCCAACCAAGATATCAGATGCCATACGACAAGTCAGGAGTAGGGTTCAACCACCCCCTACCCCTTGACATCTTGGTAGAGAACATGCAAGGCCTAGGGATAGGTAACAAGGATGGGTTGGCATTAGATCCATATGCCAATCCTAACATGACATATACATTGGGGGATTTTCTCTCATCGTTGACAAACGACCTTGTTGGCCTCAATAACCCCTTCCCTTTAATCGAGAAAGGAGAAAGTTTGAAAACTCACCTATAAGAGGGGCATAGACAAGGTCAAGAAGGATCTTTAGAAGACGAGTCAGAATATGAGGTAGTACCATGGGACCCCTTTGAATCGGATAATAATCACTCACAAGTGACCCCCATGGATGATTATCAAGAAAGCCTCTTGGCAATGTTCCCTTTGGATGCTCCAATCGAGCAAGTGCCACCTCAAGAAAATTGGGTCCCCTCGTAGAGAGCGTAACAACCCCAATGGGGCCAGATCAATTTGCTCGAGTAGGATGAGCCTCACGTGTTGCAAATAGTTGTTGGAACCAATGAAGGCCTTGGGATCTCTGACAGTGATTATGAAGATGAAACTGAGATGGCATATCTCAATCACATGTGGTAGATGCAACAACAATACCCCCTGGATATCGATGACGTGTTCAAATAGCTAAACATAGGGCCAAGGCATAGGTGGCACCTAAACCCAGCACAATTGGACCAAGTGTTACATCCGCCACTTTGGGCATATAAAGAGCACCTTCTTCCCAGAGACCCTATAGCGATATCAGTGCCGAGGGCAGACCCTATCCTCCTCCCCGCACATAGGGCCGATCCATTTGTGCCAATACCTCCAGAGCCAGATCCGAAGCACAAAAATCATTTAGGATGTCCGAGTCACCACACCCACGGTAATGGAGACCAAAATAATTTCATCAACATGATCTCCATTGACTTAACCACCCCCATCCACAATCCAGATGATCCAACAAAGTCATTATATCTAGACATAGATGCCATAGACTGGGATCGCGTCAATTCACCACCATCCCCATCAGAGTACTGGCCTTGCGGTGAGATGCTTCATTTCACCCCAGGACCAACTCAGGATATCTTCCATGCTAAAGAGGGACCCAAAGTTCCTAACGTAGATCTAAATTCAATGAATGATATCCACTTGATCCCAACTCCACACCAGTTGGAGGACGGGTCCCACATGTCAGTCGAGGAGACGACTGACGTAGACATCGGCTCTGATCCAATGAATCCATAGATAATCAAGTTGGGGGTAAGCCTATCCCATGAAGAGCAAGCCAACTACATTGCCCTTCTCACAAAGAAGAAGGAGGTTTTTGCATGGTCCTACAAAGACATGTCGGGGCTAGACCCGTAGCTAGTCACGCATAATCTAACGCTTGATCCGATAGTCAAGCCAGTTAAGAAAAAACTACATAAGATGCACCCAAAAGTGGCCCTAATGGTCAAATATGAATTACAAAAGCTATTGGATGCACAATTTGTCATCTGCATGGATTACCCACCATGGTTGTCCAACATGGTGCCCATCAAAAACCTGATGGGAGGATTCACATATGCACTGATTTTTGAGATCTAAACAAAGCGAGTCCTAAGGATGATTTTCCCTTGCCTAGCATCGATGCATTGGTAGACGCTACAACAGGCCATAAAATGCTATCCCTCATGGATGGTTTCTCGGGATACAATCAAATTCGTATCAATCCCGAGGACCAACTAAAAATGGCATTCACAACGCCTTGGGGGACATTTTGTTATAAGGTCATGCCCTTTGGCCTTAAAAATGCTGGCGCCACCTACCAACGTGCCATGACATACATCTTCCATGATCACATGCATAAAAATTTGGAAGATTACATGGATGATTTGTTGGCCAAATCTCTTTTGTGCCCAGATCATCTCGATGACTTAAGCAAGATCCTCGATCGCCTCATGGAACATAAAGTCAGACTGAATCCCAAGAAGTGCGTATTTGGCGTCACATCTAGAAAACTCTTGGGTTTCATAGTCTCAAAGCGAGGCATCGAGGTGGACCCAAACAAAGTCAAGGCAATCCTTGAAATGCTTCCCCCAACTACCATCAAGCAGCTCAGAAGCATGCAGGGAAAGGTCGCATCAATCAAGCGCTTCATAGCGCAGCTATATGACAAGTGCCGACCCATGAATAAATTATTGCACAAGGGGGTAGCATTTCATTGGGATGACGAGTGCCAGTCAGCCTTCGATGATATTAAACAATACTTGGCTTCGCCACCAGTATTGGCACCACCTAGACCAGGAGTGTCGTTCTACTTATACATCTCAACTATTGAGGTGGCACTGGGCGCCATGCTAGCCCAAAAAAATGAACTACACAAAGAACATGCTACTTACTATCTTAGCCGCACCTTGGTCAGTTATGAACTTAACTATGCATACGTTGAGAAGCTCTGCTTGGCAGTGGTGTTTGCTACCAAAAAGCTATGCCATTACATGCTAAGCAACATGATGTATGTTGTGTCTAAGGAGAATCCATTGTGGTACATGATGAGTCGTACTTATCATAGTAGCCGCACGGTGAAATGGATCATGTTGTTGATGGAGTTTGACATCGAGTTCATTGGACAAAAATCCATCAAAGGTCAAGTCATCGTCGATCAACTAGTAGAGGCTCCTCTCGAAGATGATCAGCCTCTAACCATAGAGCTACCCGATGATGGGGTCTTCCATGTCTCAAAATCACCATATTCTGATGAGCCTGAGTCATAGGCCGACATAACCCTATTTTTTTATGGTTCTAAATGTGAGCAAGGGGGTGGCATGGGAATTGTATTCTTCACACCGCAAGGGGCTCCAATGCCTCTATCATTTAAATTAGATTTCTCGTGCACCAACAACAATGCCAAATACGAAGCCTTGCTCATAGGTCTTTAGACAACAATCACCATGAACATCAAATGATTGAACATCTTTGGTGATTCGTTGTTAATTGTCAACCAAGTCAAAGGGGTATTCCAATGTAAATGCCCAGTTCTAAAGGCCTACAAAGCCCTTGTGGACAAATTCTTGGAAAAGCTTGAATGGTATGACATCGAGGCACTCCCTCGGTCATCGAATCATTTTGTGGACACTATGGCCTCCTTGGGGTCACTAATCCCGCAAGACATTTTTGGTGATATGACAACCATTCAAGTCAAAACACTATCGCAACCCGTGATGGAGCGTGCAAGCTCTGACTTAACACCAAGAATCCACCTGATCCAGATTGAACCATCCCCGGACAAGTTCTCTCGAATCCATGATTGTCTGAATCACGCCAACTAGGGGTCCTTGTTCTCCCCTACTCCCCTTAATAGCAACACAACGCTATTCTTACAAGTTCTTTCCCACTCAGCTTTTGCTAGGGATGACCTTCAAGAGGGATTGGCTGTTCATGCTATCGAGGTTTTCGATCAGCAGGATTGGTACACACCCATACGAGATTACCTCAAGTTAGGTAACCTCCCACTTGGATTGATGCATGCCACGAAACGATCATTCAAGTAGAAAGTGGCAAAACATGTCTTGTTAGGAGACATTTTGTACCGTCATAGCTACGAAGGAATCCTCCTTCATTGCTTGGACCAATAGGAGTCCACTTGGGCGATCACCCAAGCGCACGATGGTACATGCGGTGGCCACTTCAGCGGTATGGCCATCGCAAAGTGCATTCTCCGCATGGGCTATTATTGGCCATCTTTAGAGTGAGATTGTTGTGCATATGTAAGGAAGTGCATGAAGTGTCAACACCATGCCAATTTGACACACGTACCTTCTCAGGCCTTGCAGCCGATCCAATCGGCTTGGCCATTTTTATAGTGGGGCTTAGATCTAATCGAAAAGATCTCCCCTACATCGTCAGGTCATCACACGTTCATCATAACGGCCACATAGTACTTCACCAAGTGGGTGGAAGCAATTTCGCTTACCTCTATGACTGGACCCCGCATTGTGGAGTTCATTTTACATAACATCATATGTCATTTTGGTATTCCATCCAAGATCATCTCGGATAATGGGACGTCATTTAAGAACAAAGACATGCGTGCTTTGACCACAAAGTACAAAATTTAGCATAGTTTTTTGACACCCTATTATCCGTAGGCAAATGGGCAAGCAGAGGCGTCAAACAAAATGCTAGTCGCCATCCTCAAAAAGATAGTCATAGATAGTCATAAGGATTGGCACATTCAAATCCCACTTGCTCTATGGGCTTATCGCACTAGCATTCTGGACGCCCACTAGGGCAACTCCATTTTCATTGGTGTATGGCTCCGAGGCAGTCATGCCTCTAGAGTTGGAAATACCTTCCCTGCGCATATCAATGCAAGAGTTCATCGATGATGACACTATGTGGTAGGCCCGATTAGACCAACTTACATTGCTCGACGAACGACACGTCAATGCTCTCGAGCATTTGCGTATCTATCAAGAGCGACTTAAGAAAGCATACAACATGAAGGTTCACCTGAGGGACTTTCAGGTTGGTGACTTGGTCTTAAAAGAGAACCAACAAAACTCTAATTTGCCGCCCCATCTAAGGGACAAGTTCACGGCAAACTGGTTAGGTCCTTATGTGATTGATAGTAAAATAGGACCTGGAACATACCGGCTCGCCTCTCTTGATGGAATCAAGGAACTAGAACCCTTGAACATCAGTCATTTGAGGCCATTCCATATCTAAGAGAGCCATAGCCCAAACCAAAAGCTCCAAGGATTCCCATAATCGCTTGGTCAAACCCCCTAGAAATGCCCCAAAGGTACCCATGACCCTTTGGTCAAACCAAAAGCTCCAAGGATTCCCACAATCCTTGGTCAACCCCAAAATGCCCCAAAGGTACCCATAATCCCTTTGGTCAAACCAAAAGCTCCAAGGTATTCCTCACAATCATGGTCTTACCCAACCAACCCACAATAAACCCCCACACCCCAAAAACCCCACCAACCAAAAGCCCCAAAGGTATTCCCATAATCCCTTTGGTCAAACCAAAACCCCAACCCACACCCAAAATCTCCAAGGATTCCCACAATCGCTTGGTCAACCCCTAAACGCCCCAAAGGTACCCATAATCCCTTTGGTCAAACCAAAAGCTCCAAGGATTCCCACAATCGCTTGGTCAACCCCTAAATGCCCCAAAGGTACCCATAATCCCTTTGGTCAAACCAAAAGCTCCAAGGATTCCCACAATCACTTGGTCAACCCTAAATGCCCCAAAGGTACCCATAATCCCTTTGGTCAAACCAAAAGCCCCAAGGATTCTCACAATCGCTTGGTCACCCAAAAATGCCCCAAAGGTGCCCACAAGCCCTTTGGTCAAACCAAACGCCCCAAAGGTACCCATCATCCCTTTGGTCAACCCAAAAGCTCCAAGGGCTCCCACAATCGCTTGGTCAAAAATAAGAAAATTCAAAAACAATAAAATCATCAAAAATAACAAAAATTTGCATCTCATTTCCATGCATACTCAAAATCATCACAACAATAAAGAACTCTTTTGCATCTCATCTTCATACTCACAAAAATCAATCCATCGAAAACACAAAAATAATAGCTGCATTAAGCATCACATCCATACATTGCATATTTGTTGGTCATACAGGTCAAAGGCACCATAGACTGTAATTACTCGGCAAATCCATCATTTTCCACATTTCTCCACTCTATAAACAGTCCATCAAAAAAATAAAATGCCATACATATTTTCACCCTATCATAGTCAGTTGTCTTCTAATGTATCAAGAGTTTTCGTCATTCAGATGTCATTAGCTTTCTAGCCAAATATTGTACAAAGTCAGACAAATTTTACGAAGGTAGAGTTCTACTTGGATCACACCTTGTTACGTAGCATCCCAACACAAGTTAAAACACATAAAAATTCCCAAGTTGTGTGAACGAAAGATGAAACCTGCACAGCAATCCAGGATACCATCTAGTGAAAAGGTTATCTTGCTCATCCCCCTGTGCAAATGACCCCAAAAATGTTGAGAGTTGGCAAAAGGACAAGCATCTTCCCTACCCAATTCCCCAAGAATCCCAAGTTCTCAAAACGTTGCAAACATCAAAAAATTTGCAAAAGTCAAAACTCCAAAATTTGACATCACAACCAAAGTGCATACATCAAAAAGCACATACAATAGTGATTCTCATCACTCAATATTCAAATCCCTTGCTCAAAAAAAAAAAAAAAAACAAAAATAAACAGTGATTTTTATCACTATAGAAGAGCAAGTATCCCAATACAATTGAAGAAAATAAGGGAGTCGAACTTGAATCCCTGGAACTCTCAGCATTCAGAAGGTCATGAGGTAAACCTCAATATCGGTTTGGTGGATAACCTATCGGTCACTGGTGGCAAACCTCCCGCATGACGATATATCTGTCACATTAACTTGTGTGCAGATCAATGTTTGCATGTGGATGAGCTAGCTTATGGTATCCTAGATAGCACCATAGATTAATCTAACTAAATACAACAAAGGAGTTAGTGGAGCTAATTAGGTGATCCTCAGTACAGGTTTGGTTGATAGCCTATCGGCTGCACGGTATCCTGACAAATACCACATAAACAAACTCAATTGCACACACAGGGATGTGAAATAACTTGGTCAAAGACACGTCGGATTCATACCTTGTTCAAAAGTCTTGTAAGATAAAAGTATAGTCTTGGCTAGTTAGTTAAAACATCTGAGTCTCAGAAAACCTTAACTACATTCTAAACCAACTGTGATATCTTTCATCCTTGCATCGCCATCAGAAAATACAAAAAATAACATGTATACATAAAAAGTCATTTACCACAGCAATCGCCTAGGACAAAAAGCCATAAGTTCTAAACAGTCTATGGTGCCACCACCAAAAATCACAAATTCAATTCATCCATTCCATTTGCATATCATATAAATTAGAAACATTAGCATTCATCGCAACGTATCCATACATAATATAAATTAAAATGCATCCATCAAACATCAGTCACTGTGCATAAAATCAAATCACAACACGTGTATAAACAAAAGAAAGTCATCTGTATATATATATCATCAAAAATGCCCGTAGGCTACAATAAACCGGTCCTCTGACCTCGCAAAAAGGCAAAAGCTCAAAAACCCCCAAGCCTAGGGCATCGACCACCATGATCACGCAGGATCGGTGCGATGGGAACTACCCCCCATGGTGTGGGTCCTATGGGACCCCTCAGGGTGGTTGCTGCTAGCCCCCGCATCACACCTACTAGCGCCTCCCTCATCCAGTCGCCTGCACCGAGAGGATGTTGACTGCTCAGTATCGCTCCCTCTCGTGCGGCATGATGATCCACCTCCACTAACCGTAGGGATCCACCCACCGAGGCGGATAATCTCCACCTCTAGCTCAAACTAATGCTGAATCAAGTCCATCTCCCACTGATGAACCATCTCCAAGTTCTCATTGCGTTGCACCAACTACATCCGTAGGAGATCCATCTCTCATGCAACATCTGTATCCCCATCCCATCGATGGTAAGCAGCAAATGTGTTCTCCCTCTCTGCCAGCTACGTCCGTAGGAGATCCCTCTCCTGCAACGCATCCCCGAGCTCCTCATCCCGTCTCTAGAGCAGCCCCTCCAATCGTGCTATCTCAATGCAACCCTGCCTTCGTATCCTCAAGAAATCCTGAGGCATCGACATCTCTGAAATGGCAGCCTACTCTGGCTCCCACTGCTCTAGGACGTCCTGCATCTCTGGTTGCTCTCGAACCCAGCCTCAGGCCAAGCTGGATAATCCAAGTATGGCTGCCAGACTACCTCCCCAAGAGAAAGACATGAGAAAGCATCAGCGTAGTGCCCCATGACACCTACCCATTTTTGACTATGCCCTCGCTCCTCTGATCGATGCCACAGTACCCCATACCCGATCTATCTGTCTACCATCTCCACCCGAGTCATCCATGGCAACCCCACCGGCCTCTCCACAGCTATGTGCTACCAAGCCCAGCACTGCAATAGGTAACTGCATCCAATACCCTTTCGCCTCTGACAGCGGACCTCGTACAACTCATCGTAGAGCTATGCCAGTAGTGTCTGACCCCATCTCATAATCAGGGGCTCTATGGTCGGACACTCCACCAACTTGAAGACCACCTCCAATAGGTTCCACGAGAACCTCGCACCCGAAGAGTCAGGTAGCAACATGTTGGAAATGAGGCTCATCAGTAATGTGTGCCTCACTCCCAACACGCCCCTCTCTAGCCACCACCATACCAAAATGCTACCAATCTGGCAGTCACCCTCTGCCCTCTCCACTGGGCTATCCACACCCAACTCCTCCCCATGCCCGAAGCATCACATCAGTATAGCTGTCCACTGATCACGCGACGTCGTCCTGATCGGTAGCCCATCTATCGAAATCTGTAGAATCCGATAGACGTCCTCCAGAGTCATTGTCATCTCCCCTGTTGGGAGATGGAAGGTATTGGTGCGGGGATCCCATAGGTTGATCAGCACGGTCAGGTACGCCCGATCCCCCACCACCAGCTCTAGCCGCGTCACATGCTTGAGCCCAAGGGCGTCAAGCCATTCCCAATCCGCCAAAGTCAATGCCCCCGGGCATCAGAGAACACCGTCGGCTGACGGTACCGACTCTTAATCACCTAAAACACAAAAACAACAAAAACATTAAAACCATGATAAACTGTACAACAATAACATGAATATACAACAATGCATAAAAAAAATGTACAGCTAAAAACAAACAAAAAAACAAAAACAAATTCAAAATAAAAAAATAGTTTGTCAGTACCTAGGGTTTTTAACTCTACGTTTAAACTGATAAATAAAAACACAAAAAATCAAAAAACAGTTTGTCAGCACTTAGGTTTTTTAACTTTAAGTCTACAACTGACAGATAAAAACAAACAAACAAAAAATTCAAAAAACAAACAGTTTGTCAGTACCTAGGGTTTTTAACTCTACGTTTAAACTGATAAATAAAAACAAAAAATTCAAAAACCACAGTTTTCAGTACCTAGGGTTTTTAACTCTACATTTAAACTGATAAATAAAAACAAAAAATCAAATATCAAAATAATAGTTTTCAGTAACCTAGGGTTTATAACTTTGAAATTAAAAACAAAAATAAAATAAAATATCAAAATAATTTTTTTAACTATTACATTTAACCTAGGGTTTTAATTCTAAAAATATTTTGTCAATACCTAGGGTTTTTAACTCTACGTTTAAACTGATAAATAAAAACAAAAAGATCAAAATCAAAATAACAGTTTTTCGTTAACCTCGGGTTTATAACTGAAGTTAACGAAAATACAAAAATCAAAATAAAAACAATTTTTCTAAAGCTAGGGTTTTGCTCTCAGTTTAACCTAGGGTTTTAGTTTTAAAACAATAAAAACATCGCATTTAAACCTAGGGTTTCTTATAACCTTAACAAAAATACAAACAAACAAAAAAAATAATAAAAAACATTTCTTTTTAGCCTAGGGTTTTACCTTAGTTTAACCGGAAAAACAAATGGCAAAATAAATTATGATTTTTTAACTATAAAACAAAACACAAGCTAACTAAGCGAAGAGGAGCACTTACCGGTCTCACTTCGGCTCCGCCGCTCGATCCGGTTCATGAACTCATGGTGTCAGGAAAAATTCGACAGTGCTTCACTTCGTAGACTCGACCTCCTCCTCCTTAGAGCTCCAAATTGCCAAAAAAATCGAATGCAAATGAGCCCAAACCCTAGTTTTGGCCCTTAAATAGGCTTTTAGGCCTGTAATCATTCCACCCTGGGATGAGCACTCTAGTTAGCGCTCGTCCCACCCTGGGACGATTACCAAACTGGTATTCGTCCCACCCAGGGATGATTACAGAGCAAAAATTGCAAAAACAACAAAAACTGCACCAAAATGCACAAAAACAAGCAATAAAATTGTCCAATAAGAGTGCTTTTGCACTTGACATTTCGGGCATGCAAAATAGACGTCGGGGTCACAAATCCTCACTATCCTATTCCCTAAGAAGGCTACCATAGCCGGACCGCTCCACGGGAGGACGGATTGTCGAGAATTTCATCCCCAAACGACGTCCCAAAAAGGGTCCAAACCCACCCAAAAATAGCAATAACATTGTCGAACAAGGCGCCTTTGTGCCTCTGCTTCTTGGCATGCAAAATAGACATCGGGGTCACAAATCCTCACTATCCTACTCCCTAAGAAGGCTACCATAGCCGGACCGCTCCACGGGAGGACGGATTGCCAAGAATTTCATCCCCAAACGACGTCCCAAAAAGGGTCCAAACCCACCCAAAAATAGCAATAACATTGCCAAACGAAGGCGCCTTTGCGCCTGACATTCTTGGCATGCAAAACAGACGTCGGGGTCACAAATCCTCACTATCCTACTCCCTAAGAAGGCTACCATAGCCAGACCGCTCCACGGGAGGACGAATTGTCGAGAATTTCATCCCCAAACGGCGTCACAAAAAGGGTTAACACCCACCCAAAAATAGGTCAAAATGTTGGGAAACTGCTCAAGCGTTAAACGGAAAACAACTGAAAGGCACCCTTACACAAGTCATCTTGGGTCAAGCGACTCATCGCTTTTCTCATGTTGGTCATTCCCTCATCGATTCGTCGCTTGAGGGGGTAGTCACACTTAGTCACCAATCAACAAATACACACCCAATCAAGGAAATGGCATGCATTCAAAGAATCATTGACAAAGATAATCACGCCCCTGCTTGGGGCAGCAAACAAGCAATAATCACAAGCTGATCAAACAACTTGGCATTCATGAATCATGAACTCAAGGTTCCCACAGACAAAAGGTTGCGCCCTTTGCCTATTCATGACTGATCAATGTCCAAGATCAAGTAACACCTCACCGAAAAAAGGTTAACACTTGAATTAAGTTCCTTAGCTCGTCAGAAGCAAGGATTCAAGAATGCATGCCCTTTCCATACTTGGGGCATCAAAAGTTGGTTAGGTTACTGAGAAACCCTAATCATTAGTGCTTTGGTTATCTATTTTTGCTCAACACTACGCCACGCACAACGCTTCCCAAAAAGGGGCATCTATAGACACCAAAACAGCACCAATCCGATTATGTGACTACAAACACTGATCGAGTTGACACACATAGCCCCCAGGGCAGCCCCTAGAGGTTAAAAAGTGGTCCTAACCACTCTCACAGTAGTTTTGGAAGGTCAGAGGTCAATTTGGCACCTTTCAGGCACTTTGCTCCATACTCGTTCCACCCAGGGACGATTACAAACTAGTACTTGTTCCACCCAGGGATGATTAGCAGTATTCACTCCAGGGTGGGGCGAATAGCAGGTTTGATGGGCAAAAGGTCAAATCTTGACAAATGGCAGCCCAGATCCACCACTTAACTCCTCCTTCATTGCATGGGAGTGCGAGTGAGCATTTTGGAGCGCTAGAGGGTAGTTACAGAGGCAATCATGGAGCCCTTAATCAAGGAGGAATCTTCTCCCCCCTTGGAAAGGCATGATTGCCAAGTGGCGCCTCTGCATGCTCATCCAAAGAGACCGTCAGGTCTATAAAATGGTGAGTCTTCTCACCCCAAAAGAGATACAGAGAAGGAGCATTTTGAGCAATGAAGTGCTACCATTTTACATACTCCACCTTTTGATTTGTGCCTTTCACATCCTTGATCTCTCTTTTGGAAGGGAGGTCATTGGGTGGTTATTGGAAGCGCAATTCAGACCCCAAACCTGACATTTGGCCACAATATCCTACCAAAATTTTCCAAAAACACCCCACAAGAGGTTTTGGACCCATCCCAAGTGGATTGGTGCCAAAATCGGGCCCCAAACGATGGGCGTCCTACCCCGGGTGCCCCCCACACTACTGCAGTCCTAATCGCCCCACCCTAGAGTGATTAGAAATATGTAGTATATTTCAGTTCTGTTATTTTTGCATTTTATTCTATGTTTCTTAGATAGGCTTGCATTCAAATTTCATCATCATTTTGAGTAGTTTTGATCATGTTTTTGTTATTTCTCACTTTTGCTAACATGCATGTAGCATCATCAAATTCTCGGTGATAGAGGCCAAATTGGAAAAATCTGACCTTCTGGGTCTTTCCAAAATACCCCATTTTACCTAACCCCCAACTTTGCAGGTGATTTGGAGCCTCCCATATGGGACATTTGGGACAGTGCTTTCTGACGTTTTGTTGTAGGTCTAATCGTCCCACCCCGGAGCGATTAGAAATCCATGGCAAATTTTTTGACTGTTCTTTTTGCAATGCCTTCCTGGTGATGTTTTCATGCCTCTGTCAAGTTTTCAGCTCATTTGGATCTCTTTTAGTTGTCGTTTTATTTATTTTTTGCATGCACTAATCTTAGGCTTGGGGATTGCATGTTTCATTTCATCCATAGGTGCTATTGATTGTTTTATGTTTTCTTAAATGTAGGATCTCAACATCAAAGGAGCAAAAAAGAATCAAATACCCTTTCATGCAAGCGGTGGAAATGTTTGGCCCGCCTATTTTACATGTGGGCACGCAGAAGAAGGCATACTACCTATGGTGTAACTAAACCTTATTTGACGCTCCTAGCCCCTAAAAATGGAGGAGACGTGTTGTAACTGAGATTTTAAAGCAAACTAATAAAAAGGGCTATATTCCATATTTACTTTCTATCTGGTTTCGATTCGTTTATGTTTCTCTCCTTTCATGCATTTTCAATTCATAGGATTTAGCGTTATCTTTGGCTTCGCTTGCATCACACCTAGTGTTTCCTTTTCGCTTTCATATCCTCGTGCTTTCAATTTTTCTATCTTCATGTAGGAAATTTTTCCCTAACAACCTTATTTCTCACAAATATGACTCAATCAAAAGTAGGATAAACAAAAGAAGATAATCAAAAGGTGATTTCCATCTTCAATTAAAAGGAAGGGACATCAAGAGAAAAATAGACAAGTCTAAGGTCCATGTCGACCGTTAGATCCTCCTGTTGGTGTGAGATTTGGATAGGGGCCAAATATTAGTCAACATTGAACGACTATCGAGATCGAGAGATGCAGGGCAGTCAATATTTGGAGAAGGTTGGTTCCTCAAATCCTAGCTACCTACACCACAAAGGAGGGGGGAAATGGAAGAGGGAAAGAAAATAAAAGGTGGTTGTAGCCAAAATTCATAAGGACTTGTATAGTCTCATCAAGACACACACACCATCAACACCATGATCGTAAACACAAGCATGCTACCTAATAGATAAGTCAACCATGCCCCTACCCAACACTTAGCACCATGGATCGAGGAAGAATTATAAAACCAATGAATGGGATGCATGAAATACAGATACTAGAATTATAGCATGTCCACCCAACTAGCCTAAATAAAAATAAACCCTTAACCCAATATGAATGCGAATTCTAAAACTGATGAACAAAGCACACAAAATACAGATACTAGAATTAAATGTGATCACTTAGGAAACCAAAGTAGAAATAAGCATTTGCACTTCATGAAAGATATGAGGGCCAAGTTAGAGATCAAATAGTAGCATACTTATATTTACAACACAATGAAGATTTCACATGTGAATTGTAATGGCTAAAGAGTCACCCTTTGGAATGGCTAACATCCCACTATTTATAGAATATTTACAATAGATTTAAATTCAAGTATTAATGGCGTTCGGTAGGAAAGAACTGCTAAAATAGATAGATACTCTGCTAGTGCTCTGCACTGTGGGTGAATTATGGTTGTCCAAAAAGAGTTGGGCATTTTTGCATCAATCCAAACCTTTGATCATTTTGACACTCCTATAGGGCCATAAATTCTCATCTACTTTACTCCTTCAAGTAGACAATGGATCTAAATCAAGTGAGCGAGAAACCAAAATTGATTACCCCTAAATTCGTGCAATTTAAAATATCACCTTTGCACCCACTAACAGGCCATACTTAGGCAACTGTGATAATTAATACCTTTCCTTGGATTCTCCCAATGCTTACTTCTAATGAATGATGATTTTAGCTTTAGGTAGGTATTTGAGTATGCTCCCTTGTCTACCAACTTCCTAAATTTATACCTTATAGAAAGATGGGTGATCGAGCTTGGTTCTTTGTTGCTGCCTTCCCAAAAAATTTCCCATTCTAAGGGCAAGAATTTGGGCATAAATCATTATCTACCATATATTTCCAAATATCCACTTTAGCTAGGATATGCTTCTCAAGCGATTACAAGGTCTTTTCCATCCCCGAGATAGTGTGCTACTTGGGATGAGAGTTTGGAACCAAGAGCCCCTATGTTGCCATCCTATTTTTTTCCTGGATACTTGGGCAGGGATTTGGGATCCTATTTTTCCATCCTGATGTTGGGGTGGGGATTTGGAATCCACCTGTAGACACCAAAACAACACCAATCCGATTATGTGACTACAAGCACTGACCGAATTGGCATACATACCCCCTAGGGCAGCCTCCAGAGGTTAAACAGTGGTCCTAACCACTCCCAAATCAGTTTTGGAAGGTCAGAGGTCAATTTGGCACCTTTTAAGCACTTTGCTCCCTATTCGTCCCACCCTGGGATGATTAGAATCCTATTCGCCCCACCCGGGATGATTAGAAGCAATCGTTCCAGGGTGGGACGAGTAGCAAGTTTGACTGGCAAAAAGTCAAGCCTTGACAAATGGCAGCCCAGATCCGCCACCCAACTTCACCTTCAAGGCATGCAATTGTGAGGAACGGTTTCAAATCAGAGAGAGGGACTTCAGTCAAGCATGCCTTGATCATGGAGGCCCTAAATCAGGGAGGAATCTTCTCTCCCCCAAGAAAGGCATGGTGAGCCAAGTGGCGCCCTCGCATGCGCATTCAAAGGAGACCCTCAGGTCTATAAAATGGTGAGCCTCCTCACCCCAAAAAATAATAGAGCTGGAGCATTTGGAGCAATGGAGTGCTGCCAAATTATACCCCCATTCCCTTTTGTGCTTCCTACATCCCTAATTTCTCTTTTGGAAGAGAGGTTATCGGGTGAACACTAGGAACGCAATCTAGACCCAAAACCCAAGAAATCAGCCACAATCCCACACCAAACTCATTGACACAACCCCCTAGGAGGTTTTGGACCCATCCCACTTGGATTGGTGCCAAAACTAAGCCCCAAACGGTGGGCGTCCTGCCCTCGGGTGCCCCCACACTGCTGTAGTCCTAATCGTCCCACCCCGGAGTGATTAGAAATATATGAATGATTTCTCTACTATTATTTTTGCATTCTATCATATTTCATGTACTTATGTTGTTGTTCAAGTTTCATGGTATTCTGACTTGATTTGACCTTGTTTTTATCATTTTATGCGTTTACTAACATACAGGGAGCGCCTTCGGATACAGGATAATCTGGGTAGAATATGCAAAATATGACCTTCTGGGTCATCTCAAAATGCCCCTTTTAGCCTAACCCCAAGTTTGTAGGAGTTTTGGAGGCCTCTGGGTAGGACATTTGCAAGGTCGCTCTTGCACATTTTGTGACAGTCCTAATCGTCCCACCCGGAGCGATTAGAAATCCATGCATGATTTCCTAACTATTCTTTTTGCAATGGGTCCTTGATGATGTCTTGATGCTTCTATCAAATTTTGGGTTCATTATGACATGTTTTGACCATCGTTTCATTCTTTTTTACATTAACTAGTCGGAGGCTTTGGGGATTGCATGTTTTCCTACATCCGCATATGCTATTAACTATTTGCTATTTCTCTGTGCATAGGATCTCACCACTAGGAACACCGGAGGGGCAGCAAGGAATGATGAACACATGGATGCAAGTAGCGATGACATTTGGCCCGCCCATTTCGAATGTGGGCATGCGAAAGACACTGGAAGCGTACCATCCATTGATGTAACGAA
Organism: Wollemia nobilis; assembly: GCA_028583015.1. Taxonomy (NCBI): domain Eukaryota; kingdom Viridiplantae; phylum Streptophyta; class Pinopsida; order Araucariales; family Araucariaceae; genus Wollemia; species Wollemia nobilis. The sequence goes on from JAQPPZ010000456.1 coordinate 8,134,013, forward strand.
CTGTATCAAACGTTCTGAGCCCTAGAGGGGGGACGTATTGTAACTAGATTGAAAGCAACATTAATAAAAGAGGCCCCACTTTTTTTTCTTACATCTCATTTCTTTTTGCTTTATTTCCTACATGCATTTGTTCATCGCATTCGTAGGACTTAGCATCCATACCTTGTATCAATTTTGTTTGCATCATAATCTGGTATGCCGTCATTCTGCATTCAGATTTCAGTGGTGATCATGGTGGGACCCTATCCCCTACTATTAAGATCAAGTTTTTGATCCAAATTTTGTGGTTTTCCTTGCAGGTGTTACTCCTTCGGGCGCTGGACTGCTACTCGTGCCACCCTGTGACGAATACAGACCTGCTATTCATCCCACCCCGGGATGAATATGTATTCATCCCACCCTATGATGAATGTAGACCTGCTATTCATCCCACCCCAGGATGATTAGAGCTCTATGCATTTTTTGAGTAGAAACTCAGAGGCATCTGGTTTGGACAGAGAGGAGGTAGGTTTTCTGAACATCCTCTATGTTTTTCTGTTTTCTGTTTCTGCAATTTTCTATTTTCTTTGCTTACAAAATCTTAGTTTGTTTCCCTTCTTGCAATAAGAAAAAGAAAATAAAAACATAGAGTAAATTAAATGGAAGGAACTTGATTAGGAATGCATTCTTCTCTGGTTTGCTTGCATGATACTTGCACCAATGGCAAGTCCTCATCATAGGTGTCAGTTCTAGGTAGGTTTTGTGATTTCCTTCTTGCTGCTAATTGTTTTTGAAAGATAAAATGTACTTTAAAGCATTGCATTAGTGAAAATCATCTTTTGTTGTATGTTTTCTTTCTTTACATGATTAAAAGGAACCACACACACACCACCTAATAAAATTAACATCAAGGAGTTGGTCTTAATACCCCAACACTTGATCAAGACCAACGGTGGATTTCATCACCACCTTGGCTTGGATTTTGCATACATTTACCCTGATCGCAACTGTTGCTAGACGTAAATCCTGATGAAAGCTGACCAAGTGTAATGGGGGTGATTCCCCATGCATGAGGATAAGTCTTCTATGGTAGGTGTCAAAAATAGAGCGATCCCCCTTCCGTACCGCCTATGTTCCATGTACTATTCTGCTCTCGCGTACCAATAGTTTCCCTCACGTAAGGGCGGGTATATTGAGAGGTTCGGTATAATGGCCTGGCAATGGTATATTGAAGGGGTGACCATTTTGGAGATACAAGAGCCCTCATTTTGCATGTATAACAAAGTTTCCTTTACAAGATTCACATAACAAAAATCAAACACATTAGACCAGATCTAGGGCACACATTTAATCTATAAACGAGATAATCATTTCTTTGTTTGTGTGGTCCCCTTTTGTTTGGTATAGCATAAAATTTGTAAAGGAGATAAAAATATACATATCTTTCTAGAAAGACCACCACCATGGTGTATACCCGTAGCCAAGCCCAATCATGGGCAGAAGCTACGAAAAGTATACAAGGAGGCACAAGTCACCTCCGTTATAGCCCCAAGGACTTGGTTATACCACCTTGGCAGCCTGACCCACAACATAGTCCACACTATGCCACTACAGAAAAGGACTATAGAGGCACCCCTTTGAGGGGCACTCCCATTCAACATAGACCCTCTCAGGAGGAGTACACACATGGGAAGGCCCCCTTAGACACTCATTATGAGTGGCCACTACGTGATGAAGTGCTAGAGCAGCATAGGGTTCATAAGGAGGGACCACATGATTATATCATCCCTCCTCCACCCCTCATTATTAGAACTAATAGGCCAAATCTAGAGTGCAAGGCTCTTCAGACAGGGTGAGCCAACTCCGCCCATCCCTTTCACATGTACGAAAGGGAGCATGAGGAAAACTAGTATATTCCTCAAGAGCAATACACAACGTGGGAGCAATGCACCTCCGCACCTGCTAATTATCAAGATCACCTATTGAGGCCAGAGCCTCGGGTGAATGCTGCTAACCTCGATAGAGGAAAGTGACCCATAGAGATCTCGGATCACCATGACCGAGATAGATATGTAGGGGAGGCATCTAGGCCTCCTAGACATAGGACGATGGAACAAATTGACTTGGCATTTGCCAAACATGCCACCCGCCAAGCGCAAATCATGTAGCTTAGGCAAGATCAGCAGTAGTTAGAGCAACTGTATCATCTTAACAAAGAGCGCATTCAGTGCCAGACAGATGAGTTGCTCTAGAACACTATGCATGAGAGGATTCCAACCCCTCGCATGCATAGGACAAAAATTTATGAGAGGCACAACCCCTTAGTGCGGGATAGGTCTCCATGACCTTATCAAGTGTTGCCTCCAAGACCTCCTAGACCTGAGTGGGAGGCCACCCCTAGAACCAATGATGGGCGTCTTCCTCGGGCACCCATCCATGTTTATAGGTCACGCCCAGAAACTCCTCAAGAAGCCTATGAGGAATTTGAGCGAGAAGAAGAGCGGGCTGAAATGCCCTACCAAGGCAGGGGGCGCTACCCGGCTACCCCTCCATAGGCCTCAAGTTCCTCATAATTCACAATGGGAACAAACCAAAGAAGAGGAAATCAAATCCTCTGATGCATACAAAGCACTGTTAGAATGCTTAGAGTCTATGGAGACTAAGACTTTAGGGCCCCAAAAGCCCACCTTATGCCAACTCCGCAGTCACCCTATGCATCCTTCAGTTTCAGCACCCCCATACCCCGACCACTTCAAAATGCCTCAATTGGCAATTTTTAGAGGGGATGAGGATGCCCAAGAGCATGTAACAAGGTTCCTAAGTCAATGCTTTGGCATTCAGGACAATGATGCATTGCTTCTAAGAACGTTTATAACCACGTTCGTAGGCCCTGCCTCGGATTGGTTTACCCAATTGTCGAAGCATAGCATCAACAATCTAGACCAGCTAGTGGACGCGTTCCTTGAACATTTTGCCTTCAACACCAAGAAGAAGGCATCCTTAAGTGACCTAGCTGGCCTTAAGGAGTATGATGATGAGACCATAGCCACTTATGGGAATCGATGGAGGACATTGCTTTCAAAGCTACCTTACCTCCCTCCCATGGCCGACATGACTCAGATGTTTTCAAAGAGTTGCATAAGGTCGATCTCCATGCTATTGTAGCTGCAACAATATGCCACCCTAGAAGAAGCCCTGGCGCAAGCCAGGATAATTGAGGAGATCAAAATTCAAGATGGTGAGATTGCCAAGCCATGCAAGAAAGAGTGGACCAAAAATGCCAAAATTGGGCCCACGCAACCGAAACCCATCATGGTCAATCAGGTTGCCATAACTGTACCACCGCCTACACAAATGACATAACCCCCAAAGGCTAATTATCAGGTAGTTCCTCTTGCTAACTATGAAAAGGAAAACCACAAACAAGAGCAAAATCAGCAACGTCGCCCTAAGCGACAATTCACACAATTCACAGAGTCTAGAGACTCCTTGTTTGACCGCTTGTTCATGGAAAACCTGATAAACTTGCCGAAAAGTCGACCCATAGACCCCAATGCACCAAAACCCAAGGGCTATAGGGAAGATTTATATTGTAGATTCCATCGATAGAAAGGACATGACATCTTCACTTGTTGGAAATTCAAAAACTTAGTGCAAGACTTGATAGACAACAAAATGCTCATGGTGGATAATCCCGTAGCACTGAGCAACCAACAGATGGAAGTCTTCAAAGACCCCCTGCCTACCCATGATGCACAGGCAAAGACTTTACAAGTGAATGAGGTAACACAAAACTACCCCATGCAAGGATACGTGGGGATGATAAGCATCGTGACACGGAACAAAAGATACCCAAACATGGCTGCACCCGCTACAGCTACAGGAGATGTTCCATCAATGTCACAACCTCCACAATGCCCTACGCAACCTCCCCCACCTAGACCAGTGGCCATGATTCGGACTAAGCTTACTCAAAGTTTAAGGACCACGTCGGCTAGGCTCTCCATTTATGAGCTCATCCAACAATCACCGCCCCATCGGGAGGCTCTGATGGAGATACTCAAAGCCATTGAGCTACAACCCCATGAACCCAATTCTTTCAACAACTTTGTGGGACATGTGAGACAATGCACAGAACCGGTCATAACCTTCAGGGAAGATGAACTAAAATTGGTGACTGGTGATATGGTGGATCCACCCCTGCACGTCATCATGCGGGTCAACGGGATTCCATTCAAGAGGGTGTTGGTGGACACTGGCTCATCCAACAACATAATCATGATAATGGCATTAAAACATCTTAAGTTGCTAGCATCCCACATTGTGGCATCCACCTACACTCTTCGAGCATTCAATGACGCGTTATGCTCGATGGTTGGCACAATTGTCCTACCCATCCAAGTAGGACAAAAGACCATTCCTACATTGTGTCACATCCTTGAGGGTGAGATGGCCTACAATATCTTGCTAGGCCGGCCTTGGATCAGGGACATGAAGTGTGTCCCTTCGATAGCCCATCAATGCCTCAAATACACATACGAAGGGCAAGTACATGTAGTCCCAGTAGACTTAGAGCCCTTTAAGTTTTGCAATGCGGTGCAGTTGATGCCATAATCGACCCTCCCATCGACACATTTGGACTTTCAATTGAATCCGTCCACTCAGGGTCTGATTCCGCCTACATCCCCACTGTTGAGTCCCTCAACTAACCGACCTGGCCCATCTTCATCATCTGTCCCTTCACCAACAATGCCACCTATGGTGGCCACACCGAAGGACAATGGGAAGAAGCCCCTAGAGGAGGCACCACCATTAGTCTCAACCATCTCTACCGAGGAGGTGCCCAGCCGAATGGAAGTCGAGACACCTGATTCACCCAACATGGAGTGGACTCAGGGAGAACTCCCATTCCCTCCCCCTCAACCGTCGATGATTACCATTGAAATGGCCAATACGGGCCTAGGGGAGTACCTAGTGTAGAACATTGTGGCAACACCCACGCTCGAATCCATGCAAGACATGGGGAGACCTCGCCTCCCCATCGACACTATCATCCCTTTAGGCTACCCACAAAATCAGACCAACTTTGTATATGGGGGCCTCGAGAACGGCCTGGAACCCTACCTACAAGAGGAAGAGGATGAAGAGCCATTTGCTAAGAATGTTGATTATCTGTCCAACCCAGACTTCGCCTTGAAATACCTAGACCAATGTAATTGGCATGGATATGGATTGGGTAGATATGAACAAGGAATGCGCACTCTTTGTCAACCAAGATACCAGATGCCATATGATAAATCAGGAGTAGGGTTCAACCACCCTTTGCCCCTCGACATCTTGGTAGAAACCATGCAAGGCTTAGGTCTAGGCAATAGGGATGGGTTGGCACAAGATCCATATGCCAATCCCAACACTACATACACATTGGGGAATTATTTCCCATTGTTAACAACAAACCTTGTTGACCTCAACAGCCCCTCCCCTTTGATCGAGGAAGGGGAAAGTTCAAGAAGTAACCTCCAAGAGGGATATGAACAAAATCAAGGGAGGTCTTCGAAAGATGAGTCAGATTATGAGGTAGCACCTTGGGACCCATTTGAGTCCGATAGCAATCACTCGTAGGTGACACCCATTGACGATTATCAGGAGGACTTCATGGCAATGTTCCCCTTTAATGTTCCAATCGGGCAATTGCCACCTCCAGAGAATCTAGCCCTCCCATAGAGAGGAACAACCCAGAAGGGACCAAATCAACATGCTCAAACAAAATGAGCCTCCCATGCCGGCCATAAGGCCAAGTGATCAAGAAACGCCTAGTGGGAGGCTATACCAGCCAGAGGGGCACATAGTTGTCGGAGCCAATGAAGGCCTATGGATCTCCGATAGCGACTATGAGGATGAGACTGAGATGGCATATCTCAACCATATGAGGCAACAGGAATACCCCATAGACATCGATGATATGTTTGAACATTTAAATATGGGACCAAGGCATAGGTGGCATTTAAACCAAGCACAGCTAAACCAAGTGCTTCATCCACCACTTTGGGCATACAGAGAGCACCTCCCACCTAGAGACCCTATAGGGCCACCAGTGCCAAGGGTAGACCCTATCCTTCTATCCACACATAGGGCCGATCCTTTTGTGCCAGTACCCACAGAGCCAGATCCGAGGCACAAGGATCACCAAGAATGTCTGAATCAACACCCATGCGGTAATGGAGACCAAATTCATTCCATCAACATGATCTCCATTGATTTAACCACCCCCATCCACAATCCAACTGATCCAACATGACCATTGTATCTAGACCTAGATGCCATAGACTGGGATCAAGTTGACTCACCACCATCCCCATCAGAGTATTGGCCTTGCGGTGAGATGTTTCATTTCACCCCAGGATAGACTCAGGATATCTTCCATGTTGAAGAGGAACCCGACGTTCCCAACGTAGATCTAAATTTAGTAAATGATATCCACCTGATCCCAACTCCACACCAGTTGGAGGATGGATCCCACATGTCAGTCGAAGAGATGATTGACGTAGACATCGGTTCTGATCCAATGAATCCATAAGTCATCAAGCTAGGGGTAAGTCTATCCCTCAAAGAGCAAGCCGATTACATTGCCCTTCTCAAAGAGAAGAAGGAGGTTTTTGCATGGTCCTACAAAGACATGTCGGGGCTAGACCCATAGCTAGTCATGCATAATCTAACACTTGATCCGACAGTCAAGCCAGTCAAGCAAAAGCTACGTAAGATGCACCCAACAGTGGCCTTAATGGTCAAATATGAGCTACAAAAGCTGTTGGATGCATAGTTTGTCATCTGCATGGATTACCCACCATGGCTGTCCAACATGGTACCCATCAAAAATCCAGATGGGAGGATTCGCATATGCATCGATTTTTGAGATTTAAACAAAGTGAGTCCCAAGGATGATTTCCCCTTGCCTAGCATCGATGCATTGGTAGATGCTACAATAGGCCACGAAATGCTTTCCCTCATGGATGGTTTCTCGAGATACAACCAGATTCGTATCAATCTCGATGATCAACTAAAAATGGCGTTCACGATGCCTTGGGGGACATTTTGTTATAAGGTCATGCCCTTTGGCCTTAAAAATGCTGGTGCCACTTACCAACGCGCTATGACATACATCTTCCATGATCACATGCATAAAACTTTGGAAGATTATATGGATGATTTGTTGGCCAAATCTCTTTTGTGCCAAAATCATCTCGATGACTTACGCAAGATCCTTGATCGCCTCATCGAACACAAGGTTAGGCTAAACCCCAAGAAGTGCGTATTTGGCATCACATCTGGAAAACTCTTGGGTTTCATAGTCTCAAAATGAGGCATCGAGGTAGATCCAAATAAAGTCAAGGCAATCCTTGAAATGCTTCCCCCAACCACCATCGAGCAGCTCAGAAGCTTGCGAGGGTAAGGTCACGTCGATCAAGCGCTTCATAGCGTAGTTATCTGACAAGTGCCGACCCATGAATAAATTATTACACAAGGGGGTAGCATTTCATTGGGATGACGAGTGCCGGTATGCCTTCGATGACATCAAACAATACTTGGCTTCGCCACCAGTATTGGCACCACCTAGACCAGGAGTGTCATTCTACTTATACATCTCAGCTATCGAGGTGGCACTGGGTGCCATGCTAGCCCAAAAAAATGAATTACATAAAGAACAGGCTAATTATTATCTTAGCCGCACCCTGGTCAGTTATGAACTTAACTATGCATACGTTGAGAAGCTATGCTTAGCGGTGGTATTTGCCACCAAAAAGCTATGCCATTACATGTTGAGCAATACGACGTATGTTGTGTCTAAGGAGAATCCATTATGGTACATGATGAGTCATACTTATCATAGTAGTCGCATGATAAAATGGATCATGTTGTTGATGGAGTTTGACATCGAATTCATTGGACAAAAGTCCATCAAAGGTCAAGTCATCATCGATCAACTAGCAGAGGCTCCTCTCGAAGATGATCAGCCTCTAACCATAGAGCTACCCGATGATGGGGTCTTCCATGTCTCAGAATCGCCAGATTATGATGAGCCTGAGTCACAGGCTGACATAACCTTATTTTTTGATGGTTCTAAATGTGAGCAAGGGGGTGGCACGGGAATCATGTTTTTCACACCGCAAGGGGCTCCAATGCCTTTATCATTTAAACTTGATTTCTCGTGCACCAATAACAATGCTGAATATGAAGCCTTGCTCATAGGTCTTCAGACAACCATCACCATGAACATCAAATGCTTGAATATCTTTGGTGATTCACTGTTAATTGTCAACCAAGTGAAAGGGGTATTCCAATGCAAATGCCTAGTTCTGCAGGCCTACAAAGCCCTTGTGGATAAATTCTTGGCAAAGCTTGAATGGTACGACATCGAGGCACTCCCTCGATCATCGAATCATTTTGTGGACACTATGGCCTCCTTGGGGTCACTAATCCCGCAAGACCCTTCTGGTGAGATGACAACCATTCAAGTCAAAATATTATCGCAATCCATGATGGAGCGTGCAAGCTCTGACATAACGCCAAGAATCCACCTGATCCAGATTGAACCATCTCAGGATAGGTTCTCTCGAATCCATGATAGTCTGAATCATGCCAACTAGGGGTCTTTGTTCTCTCCAACCCCTCTTAATAGCAACACAACGCTATTTCTACAAGTTCTTTCCCGCTCAGCTTTTGCTAGGGATGAACTTCAAGAGGGATCGATCATTCATACCATCGAGGTTTCTGATCAGCAGGATTGGTACACACCCATAAGAGACTATCTCAAGTTAGGTAGCCTCCCACTTGGATTGTCGCACATCGTAAAAAGATCATTCAAATAGAAAGTGGCAAAACATGTCTTGCTAGGAGACATTTTGTACCATCGAAGCTACGAAGGGATCCTCCTCCATTGCTTGGACCAGTAGGAGTCCACTTGGGTGATCACCCAAGCGCACGATGGTACGTGCGATGGCCACTTCAATGGTATGGCCATCGCCAAGCGCATTCTTTGCATGGGCTATTATTGGCCATCTTTAGAGCGAGATTGTTGTGCATATGTGTGGAAGTGCATGAAGTGTCAACACCATGCTAACTTGACACACGTACCTTCTCAGGCCTTGCAGTCGATCCAATCGGCTTGGCCATTTTCATAGTGGGGCTTAGATCTCATCGAAAAGATCTCCCCTGCATCGTCAGGTCATCACACGTTTATCATAACGGCCATAGAGTACTTCACTAAGTGGGTGGAAGCAATTTCGCTTACCTCTACGACTGGGCCCCGCATTGCGGAGTTCATTTTACATAACATCATATGTCATTTTGGTATTCCATCCAAGATCATCTCGGATAATGGGACATCATTTAAGAACAAATATGTGCGTGCTTTGACAACAAAGTACAAAATTCAGCATAGTTTTTCGACACCCTATTATCCGTAGGCAAATGGGCAAGCAGAGGCGTCAAACAAAATGCTAGTTGCCATCCTTAAAAATATGGTCATAGATAATCATAAGGATTGGCACATCCAAATACCACTTGCCCTATGGGCTTATCGCACTAGCATTCGGACGCCCACTAGGGCAACTCCATTTTTGCTAGTGTATGGCTCCGAGGCAGTCATGCCTCTCGAGTTGGAAATACCCTCCCTGCGCATATCAATGCAAGAGTTCATCGATGATGACACTGCATGGAAAGCCCGGTTAGACCAGCTTACGTTACTCGATGAACGACGCGTCAATGCTCTCGAGCATTTACGTATCTATCAAGAGCGACTTAAGAAAGCATACAACATGAAAGTTCACCTGAGGGACTTTCAGGTTGGTGACCTAGTCTTAAAAGAGAACCAACAAAATTCTAACTTGCCACCCCATTTAAGGGACAAGTTCATGGCAAATTGGTTAGGTCCTTATGTAATCGATAGTAAAATAGGACCTGGAACATACCGACTCACCTCTCTTGAAGGAATCAAGGAACTAGAACCCTTGAACATCAGTCATTTGAGGCCATTCAACATTTAGAGAGCCATAGCCCACCCCAAAAGCTGCCCCAAGGTATCCATAATCCCTTTGGTCAAACCAAAAACTCCAAGGATTCCCACAATCACTTGGTCAACCTAAAATGCCCCAAAGGTATCCATAATCCCTTTGGTCAAACCAAAAGCTCCAAGGATTCCCACAATCACTTGGTCACCCTAAAAAACCCCAAAGGTATCCATAATCCCTTTGGTCAAACCAAAAGCTCCAAGGATTCCCACAATCGCTTGGTCAACCCAAAAATGCCCCAAAGGTATCCATAATCCCTTTGGTCAAACCAAAAGCTCCAAGGATTCCCACAATCGCTTGGTCACCCAAAATCCCCAAAGGTATCCATAATCCCTTTGGTCAAACCAAAAGCTCCAAGGATTCCCACAATCACTTGGTCACCCAAAATGCCCCAAAGGTATCCATAATCCCTTTGGTCAAACCAAAAGCTCCAAGGGTTCCCACAATCACTTGGTCACCCAAAATGCCCCAAAGGTATCTATAATCCCTTTGGTCAAAACCTCCAAGGATCCGTAAGAATCACTTGGTCCACACCCATTCGGGTTAAACCACCATAACGAATATTCAAAAACAATAGATAATCAAAAATAACAAAAAAATTGCATCTCACTTTCATGCATATTCTTAAAAATCAAAACACAAAAAGAAAAGAAAAGCTGCATTAGGCATCGCATACATACATTGCATATTTGTTGGTCATACATGTCAAAAGCACCATAGACTGTAATTACTCGACAATTCCATCATTTTCCAAATTCAGTCCATTTTGTAAAAAGATCCATCAAGAATAACGCCCTTCGCATTTTTGCCATATCATAGTCAGTTGTCTTCTAATGTCTTTAGGGTTTTCGTCATTCAGCTATCTTTAGATTTCTAGTCAAATGTTGTACAAAGTCAGACCGATTTTTACAAGGTAGAGTTTTACTTGGATCACGCCTTGTTACATAGCATCCCAACACAAGCTTAAAACACATAAAAATTCCCAAGTTGTGTGAACGAAAGATGAAACCTACAAAGCGGTCTAGGGTACCATAGGTGAAATGTTATCCTGCTCATCCCCCTATGCGAATGGTTCAAGAATGCTGAGAATTGACAAAAGGACAAGCTCTTCCCCATCCAATTCCCCATAATAAATAGTGGTTTTCACCACTATCAAAAATTCCAAACACCTTTGGTCCCCAAAGTCGTAAGGATTCGTACTACACGTCCCTGAGAAGGATGGGTAGTCATCCCCAAGGCCTAAAAGGATCAATGCCATTCACAAGAAAAATCCCAAAAGTCCACCATCAAAAATCCCAAACACCTTTGATCCCCAAAGTCATAAGGATTCATACTACACCCTGAGAAGGATGGGTAGTCATCCCCAAGGCCTAAAATATCAATGCCATTCCAAAGCAAAATTCCCAACCACCTTTGATCCCCAAAGTCGTAAGGATTCATACTACACGTCCCTGAAAAGGATGGGTAGTCATCCCCAAGGCCAAAAGGATCAATGCCATTCACAAGCCAAAAACCCACGAGCTCAACTTTGAAATCAAAATTCAAAATCTAAATCCTCAAAAGGCAACAATAAAAAATAACAGTGGTTATCACCACTACTCAAACCCCTTGCTCAAGAAAAAAAAGAGAGAAAAATAAACAGTGATTTTCATCACTATGTATGAGAGCAAGTATCCCAACAAGTTGAGCAACCGAAAGACGCCTGAGCTTGAATCCCTGGAATTCTCAGCATTTGAAAAACCATTTAGGTGATCCTCATTACGGGTTTGGTGGATAGCCTACCTAGCAATGGCGGTATCCTAAATGCATGACGATATGTCTATCACATTAGCTTTGCGTGTGTGTAGACCAATGTTTGCATGTGGATGAGCTAGCTTATGGTATCCTAGATTGCACCATAGATTAATCTTACTAAATACAACAAAGGAGTTAGTGGAGCTAATTAGGTGATCCTCAATACAGGTTTGGTGGACAGCCTACCTAGCACTGGCGGTATCCTTACGAATACCACATAAACGAACTCAATCGCACACACAGGGATGTGAAATAACTTGGTCAAACTCAAGTCTGATTCGTACCTTGTTCGAAAGTCTTGTAAGATAATGTACAGTCTTGATTAGTTAGTTAAAGCATCCGAGTCTCAGAAAAACCTTAACTACATTTTAAAACAATTGTTGTACATTTCATTACTTACATCACCATCAAAAAATACAAAACAAAAATTACAAATGCAAAGTTATTCCATAAAGCAATCACATAGTACAGAAAGCCAGTAAATCCTGTACAGTCTATGGTGCCATCGCCTGTATACCAACAAATCATTCCATCCATTCCATATGCATACATCTATATCATATAGCTAACATCATCCATAGTCATAATAGCATATGCATACATCAACATAAATAAATGTGCATAAAGAACAATAAACCATGACAAGCATATCATCAAACCAAAAATGAGTCATGTATATATATCGAGTCAAAATGCCCTCAGGCTACAATAAGAAGGTCCTCTGACCTCACAAAAAACCAAAAATTCAAAATCCCCAAAGCCTAGGGAGTCGGCCACCATGATCACGTAGGATCGGTGTGACTGGAACTACCCCTAGTAGTATGGGTCCTATGGGACCTCTCAGGGTGGCTGCTGCCAGCCCGTGCACCCTGCCCACCAACGCTACCCTCATCCAGCCGCCTACGATGAGAGGATGCAGACTGCTCAGTCTCACTACCTCTCGTACGGCATGATGAACCACCTCCATCGAGCTCAGGTAACTGTCCACCGAGGTGGACAACCTCTATCTCTAACTCTACCCGGTACCACCCCCACTCCACATCTCGTCGATGATACACAGCCAATGCACTATCTCGTTGTGCCAACTGAGCCCGCAGGAGATCCCTCTCCTACAAAACATCTCTATGCTCCTCATCCCATCTCATAAGAGATCCTCCAATCATGCTATCTCAGCATGAAACCCAACCTCCACATCCCCTGAGACAGCCTGAGGCATGGGCACCTCCGGGATGGCCTGCTGCTCTGGCACCCACTGCTCCGGGACATCCTGTACATCCGGCTGCTCTGAAACCCCACATCATCTCCATCGCCAGTGAAGTCATCGACCTCCACCATGTCTGCATCATCAAGCAGAGCCCCCAACCCTCCATCGATGCCTCTGCACCCCCACCTCCTACTACTATCATATCCATGCCTCCTAGAGGCCCCTCACCCCACCATCACCGCATAGTCCACCATCGGTCATACTCTGTAGTTACCCCGACATCATCCACATTGGGTACATCAATAACTACATCAGACCCCTCACCCAATGGCTCAATGATCGGCCAGACTAGGGTCCTCTCATCCCCACACCATCGATAGATCAAGGGATCACCAGGAAATCCCTGGTGCACCCCAAACTGCCGTGTCACCTGGACATACAAGAAGTACTCCTACTCTATCCCATGATGCCCAATCAACCACCTACCCTATGCACCCATCGAAGCCACTCTCCAGCCTCAGGCCAGGTAGGACAGTCCCGATACGGTCACCAAAACACCTACCCTAGCATTAGATGAGAGAAGGCATCAATATAGTGACCTACGTCACCTGCCCATCATCGACTCTATCCATGCTCCTCTGACCACCACCATAGATTGGCATACCCAATCTCTCGATCCACCATCTCACCTCGGGTGGTCCAAGGCAAACCCTGCGCGCTCCACAGCTATGTGCTGCCACCCCCAACACTGCAAGAGATAGCTGCACCCGATCCCCTTTCACCTTCGATAGTGGACCTCGTACAACTCATCGTATAGCTATGCCAACAACGTCTGACCCCACCTCATAATAAGTGGAGCTGATGTCGGACACTCCACCAAAGTGAAAACCAACTCCAATAGGTTCCAAGGGAACCTCGCACCTGAGAGTCCAGAAGCAGCATATTGGAAATGAGGGCCATGAGTAAAGCATGCCTCACCCCCAATACGCCCTTCTCCAGCCACCACCGCACCAGAATACCACCTATCTGGCAGTCAGCCTCTGCCCTCTCCACAACCCTCTCCACCCCCATCTCCCTCGCTCGACCAAAACACCATGTCAGTACTATTGTCCGTTGGTCCCGATGGGTCATCCGGATAGGAAGCCCATCTATCAAAATCCATAGAATCTGATACACATCCTCAGAGTCACAGTCATCTCCCCTATTGGGAGATGAAAAGTATTGGTGCAAGGATCCCACAGATTGATCAGGGCAGTCAAATATGCTCGATCCCCCACCACAGGCTCCAAACGCGTCACCTGCTTGAGCCCAAGGGCATCAAGCCACTCCCAATCCCCAACTATCAAGGCATCCCGAGCATCAGAGAAAATAGTCGACTGGCGGTACCGACTCTTCACAACCTAAAAAACAATAAAAAGCAAACGATATTAAGTACATACTTAATATAAACAAAAACAATACAATAAAACTATAAAAGAAAACAAAGTACAACAAAATAAAAATAAACAAAAACAAAAAAACATCAAAAAACAAAACAAAAAAATCATCCTAGGGTTTCAACCTTAGTGTGAACAAAAACAAAACAAAAAATCATCCTAGGGTTTCAACCTTAGTATGAACAAACAAAAATAAAACAAAAAATCATCCTAGGGTTTCAACCTTAGTGTGAACAAAAAAACAAAACAAAAAATCATCCTAGGGTTTCAACCTTAGTACAAAAAACACAATAAAACAAAAATTAATACTAGGGTTTCAACCTTAAGTATTAACAAAAACAAAATACCGTAAACAAACATTTATATGTAAGTTTTTAACTTCATATAAAACAAAAATGAATAACAGGAAGGGAGAAGGAACATCATACCGGTCTCGCCTCGGCTCCTCCGCTCGAAGATCTAGTTCTCGCACTCATGATGTCCATAAAATTTTGGCAGCGCTCCGCTACGCAAACTCGCACTCCTCCTCACTACTCCAAATCGCCAAGAAAAAAATGTTGCAAATGAGCCCAAAACCTAGTTTTGGTCCTTTTATAGGCTATTAGGCCTGTAATCGTTCCACCCTAGGATGAGCACTCTAGTTAGCACTCATCCCACCCTGGGACGATTACCAAATTGGTATTCATCCCACCCGATTAGAGCAAGAAATAAAGCAACAAAACTGCATCCAAAAAATGCACCAAAAATAGCAATAAATCTGCCGAACAAAGGTGCCTTTGCACCTGACATTCATGGCATGAAAAACCATCGTCGGGGTCACAAATGATCACTATCCTACTCCCTAAGAAGGCTAGCATAGCCGGACCGCTCCACGGGAAGGAGGATTTTCGATAATTTCTACCCCAATAGGCATCAAAAAAAAGGGTCAAAACCCACCAAAAATAGGTCCGATTGTTGGAAAACTGCATAAGCGTTCAATAGAAAACAACTGAAGGCACCCTTACAAATGTCATCTTGGGTCAAGTGACTCATCACTTTTCTCATTTTGGTCATTCCCTCATCGATTCGTCGCTTGAGGGGGTAGTCACACTTAGTCACCAAATCAACAAATACACACCCAATCAAGGAAATGGCATGCATTCAAAGAATCATTGACAAAGACAATCACGCTCCTGCTTGGGGCAGCAAACAAGCAATAATCACAAGCTAAACAAACACTTGGCATTCTGGAAGCATGAAGACAAGGTTCCTCGGACAAAAGGTTGCGCCCTTTGCCTATTCATGACTGAACAATGTCCAAGATCAAGTACACCTCACTGAAAAAGGTTACACTTGAGTTAAGCTCCTTAGCTCGTCAGAAGCAAGGATTCAAGAATGCGTGCCCTTTCCATACTTGGGGCATCAAAAGTTGGTTAGGTTACTAAGAAACCCTAATCATTAAGTGCTTTGGTCATCTATTTTTGCTCAGCACTGCGCCACACACAACGCATCCCAAAAAGGGGCATCTATAGACACCAAAACAACACCAATCCGATTATGTGACTACAAGCACTGACCGAATTGGCATACATACCCCCTAGGGCAGCCTCCAGAGGTTAAACAGTGGTCCTAACCACTCCCAAATCAGTTTTGGAAGGTCAGAGGTCAATTTGGCACCTTTTAAGCACTTTGCTCCCTATTCGTCCCACCCCGGGACGATTAGAATCCTATTCGCCCCACCCCGGGACGATTAGCGGCAATCGTTCCAGGGTGGGACGAGTAGCAGGTTTGACTGGAAAAAAGTCAAGCCTTGACAAATGGCAGCCTAGATCCGCCACCCAACTTCACCTTCAAGGCATGCAATTGCGAGGAACGGTTTCAAATCTGAGAGAGGGACTTCAGTCAAGCATGCCTTGATCATGGAGGCCCTAAATCAGGGAGGAATCTTCTCTCCCCCAAGAAAGGCATGGTGAGCCAAGTGGCGCCCTCGCATGCGCATTCAAAGGAGACCCCGAGGTCTATAAAAGGGTGAGCCTCCTCACCCCAAAAAAGAATAGAGCTGGAGCATTTGGAGCAACGGAGTGCTGCCAAATTATACCCCCATTCCCTTTTGTGCTTCCTACATCCCTAATTTCTCTTTTGGAAGAGAGGTTATCGGGTGAACACTAGGAACGCAATCTAGACCCAAAACCCAAGCAATCGGCCACAATCCCACACCAAACTTGTTGACACAACCCCCTAGGAGGTTTTGGACCCATCCCACTTGGATTGGTGCCAAAACCAAGCCCCAAACGGTGGGCGTCCTGCCCTCGGGCGCCCCCCGCACTGCTGCAGTCCTAATCGTCCCACCCCGGAGTGATTAGAAATCTGTGAATGATTTCTCTACTATTATTTTTGCATTCTGTCATATTTCATGTACTTATGTTGTTGTTCAAGTTTCATGGTATTCTGACTTGATTTGACCTTGTTTTTATCATTTTATGCGTTTACTAACATACAGGGAGCGCCTTCGGATACAGGATAATCTGGGTAGAATCTGCCAAATATGACCTTCTGGGTCATCTCAAAATGCCCCTTTTAGCCTAACCCCAAGTTTGTAGGAGTTTTGGAGGCCTCTGGGTAGGACATTTGCAAGGTCGCTCTTGCACATTTTGTGACAGTCCTAATCGTCCCACCCCGGAGCGATTAGAAATCCATGCATGATTTCCTGACTGTTATTTTTGCAATGGGTCCCTGATGATGTCTTGATGCTTCTATCAAATTTTGGGTTCATTATGACATGTTTTGACCATCGTTTCATTCTTTTTTTACATTAACTAGCCGGAGGCTTTGGGGATTGCATGTTTTCCTACATCCGCATATGCTATTAACTATTTGCTGTTTCTCTGTGCATAGGATCTCACCACCAGGAACACCGGAGGGGCAGCAAGGAACGACGAACACATGGATGCAAGCGGCGATGACATTTGGCCCACCCATTTCGAATGTGGGCATGCGGAAGACACTGGAAGCGTACCATCCATTGATGTAACGAACTGTATCAAACGTTCTGAGCCCTAGAGGGGGAGACGTATTGTAACCAGATTGAAAGCAACATTAATAAAAGAGGCCCCACTTTGTTTTTCTTACATCTCGTTTCTTTTTGCTTTATTTCCTACATGCATTTGTTCATCGCATTCGTAGGACTTAGCATCCATACCTTATATCAGTTTCGTTTGCATCATAATCTGGTATGCCGTCACTCTGCATTCGGCTTTCACCACCTTGAACATTGTCTTACCCAATTATCCACCTTTATTTTACTCTTAGCCAAAATTGATATGCTCGGGCCATCCATCATCCTTCTATCTATTTATATCCAGCATAGGTTCCATCCACCTTCAATTCCTAGGTCTGCTTTGATCATCTATGCAAGGGCTTGACTTCAAAATTTAGCCATTTTATTAGGTAATTACTTTACAAAAGAAATAGTGGGTGAAAGGAAGCAAAATTTTATCCACACTCTTGGCAAATCACAGGGATTTTCCACTTTGTGGAATAGAGGAACCCAGGTGAGAATCTTAGAGCACATAATACTTTTAAATAGAGAAAATGGAAGGGAGAAGGACAAGAAAGGAGACAAACAATTGTAACCAAACAAGACTGCAAGATAATGGATGAAGATGAATGATATGGAATAGTCAACAAGGCTAAACACTATAGCGAGGGATGAGGGGAAGAAGAGCATCAGCTAAAACAACAAGCAAAATGGGGAAGCACAGAGTAGACAACACAAGAGGAAAATGGGAGAAATGAGAAGCAACAGAGGAATAGGGATAACATGAACAGGATGGGAGACAAAAAAAAAGTAATCTAGGGTTTATAAGATAAAACTAATAGGATGGATACCCCATCCCATGAGATACCCCTAGGGATTGCAATCTTCTAAACATACCCCACCAGGGACCCAAAATATTCTAAGAACATACATATTTCTAGGGATATTCACCTCTCTTATTACAACTTTTCATCTTGATGCAATCCAACAAGGATCCTCTTTTACTAGTTGCTATCCACCTTTGGGCCATTCTATTTTAGTTGTGCTTTATGGCTTACACATATTGACCATATATGTGGTTGTGTATGTGGCTCTATTTATAGATTGATTTCATGGATCTTAAGTCTTTCTCCATGTGATTTTATATTTCCAAGGATATCATGGTAGATCTTGGTATTTTTTGGCTACATCCACTGGGCTATGAGGTAGCAACAAAGAAAATAAAAGCATAGAAAACCAACAAGGAAGAAGGAAAATGAAGAGATAGAAAGTATTATGTTTACAATGCATAACCTGGGAAATCCCCCATGCTCCCAACTTCATAGTTTTTGGTGCTCTAGGTAGTCGACAATTCATTATTGGAGCATTTCCTCTGCAAGCCACAATCAAAGTGATAATCCTTTGCAAGTGGCTATGCTTACCGTGCAGTTTTATTTACTTGCCACATTATTTATATAAAATTTTGGTGTGCATGGCACACATGAGCCAAGGATACCTATGTAAATCATCTTGTAAATCTACAATGACCAGAATAGATTATGTTTAACTTGAGTTGTTGCTTGTATTTCCTATGGCACCAATCATAGTGGCTCATAATTACAATTAAATCATAATTCATTTTTTTGCTTTGTTTGAGAACATTGGTAATCAAGCCATCAAAAAATAGAGTAGTAGCTAATTTTACCACATCATTCCATCTTGTATAGGATGAAATGTCAAGGTACTGACTCCAACATAGCTTCTTTTCAAGATTGACTTACTGTGTCAATCCCGCTATTTGCTCCTTCACCACCAGTTAGGCTTGGTTCTGTCTGCATCCATAAACATTGTCATATCATGAATCTAGTTGGATCTAGGGTTGATCTGCTGAGTTTATCTCAAGCGCATGGATTTCATGACAATTTTCTTCCTGGGATGGCCCCATTGTATGGCATGGCATAAGCTCTACTAGAGAGGTGATTGTGTAGGGCTGTAATGGCCATAACTCTCCAGTTAGCATCCATTCAGCTCTGATAGCCTCCTTGTATAGATGAGGAAATATATTTTCCCTATATTGATATAGGATAACATCGATATCAAGGCTGAAGGCTTGGATGTAGTACAAATATTCTTGGGTAGAGGAAAGGAGGAGTTGAGGAATTCTTCTCCAGCTCATATCAAATCGGATGTTGAAATATACAACACTTTCAAGAAGGTTCCTCTTGATAAATGAGAACTAGGTTAGTAGATGGAAGAGGTCCTCAAATCTACCAAACGTATCCAAGAGCAGCTCAACCAAATCTACCCATGTGGAGATGCTCCCTCATTGCAAGATTTTGTACCAAAGCAATGTTCTACCTTGTAGAGAAATAACAAGCAGCCTAATCATCACATCTTCATGCATGATTTTGTGGAGGGTAGCTAGGGAAGCCATATTTTCAAGGTTCTCATGCAAATCTCCCTTAGTACTATCATATCTTGGTAGGGCCTTCAATGCAGCCTCATAATGTTGTGTAGATGAGGGAGATTAAGGGATCCATGATCATTCTAGCAAGGATAATTGAGCTGAGTCATTGAGTTGTTGGTCCTTCAAACCTTCTAGATCTTGTCACCAGTTTGGAGTCACTAGATGAGCATATTTTCTCCACCAACGAGGTCAAGACTACCCATCAAATATTGAATCCTTCAAGAGATAGAGTTCTTTCAACACATCGAGAGACAACTAATCTCAGAATATGGATATTTTGCTTAGAGGAATCACTAGGTGATTATGGAAGATATGGGTATACTAAAGTATCACCAAACTCTAATTTCCTTAAACAATGGAGACCTTTTGGGTTGCGAACAAAGTCATAAAAAATTTATGGTGCTAGATTCGAACAAGGACCAAATATCGACCAACATTGAATGATTGTAAGGCCCATGAGAGGTAGGGTAATCGATCTTCGAAGAAGACAGGTTACTCAAGTCCTAGCTACCTACATCATAAAGGATGGGGCAAAGGGAAGAGAGAAAGAAAATAAAAGGTGGTCGTAACCAGATTTTACAAGGATGGGTATAGTTGCATCAAGACACACACACCATCAACATCATGATCGTAAATACAAGCACACTATCTAATAGATTAGCTGATCACATCCCTACTCAACACTTAGCATCACAGATCAAGGGTGAATTCCAGAACTAGTGAATGGGATGCATGAAATCCAGATACTGTAATTACATGCTCATCCAACCAACCTTACTAGAAATAAACCCTTAACCCGATATGAATGCAAATTCTAGCATTGTTGAACGAAGCACACAAAATACAAATACTAGAATTAAATGTGATCACTCAGGCAGTCAAAGTAGAAATAAGCATTTGCACTTCATGAAAGATATGAGGGCCAAGTTAGAGGCCAAATAGTAGCATACTTATATTTACAACACTTACATGTGAATTGTAAAGGCTAAAGAGTCACCATTTGGAATGGCTAGCATCCCACTATTTATAGAATAGTTATAATAGATTTGAATTCAAGCATTAATGGTGTTTGGAAGGAAAGGAATGTTGAAATGGATAAATGCTCTACTAGTGCTTAGCTTTGTGGGACAATGATAGTTGTCCAAAAAGAGTTGGGCACTTTTACATCAATTCAAACCTTTGATCATTTTGACACTCTTGTAGGGCCATAAATTCTCATCTATTTTACCCCTTCAAGCAGATGACAGATCTCAAATCAGGTGAGCAAGCAACTAGAATTGACTACCTCTAAAGTTGTGCAATTCAAAATATCACCTTCATACCCACTAACATTTTATACTTAGGTAGCTACAATTATTAATACATTTCATTAGAGTCTCTCGATACTTCCTTTTGATGAATGATTATTTTAGCTTTAGGAAGGTATTCGGGCACACTCACTTGTATGCAAACTTCCCAATATTTTCCTTACAAAAATATGGGTGATTGGGCTTGGTCTTTGTTGCTACCTTCTCAAAATTTCATCCATTTTAAGGGCAAGAATTTGGGTACGGACTATTTGTTGAGCAAGGTGCAACGACAGTATTGTCATTGTTGTCAACACAGTCAGATAGATCGGTTGATGCAGTGGACAGGAGTTCAGAGGTTACTCAGAGTATGTACAGTGATGTTAAATGCTTATGAGGATGTTTTTGATGTTTGGGTGAAGTTGTTACAGGTTGTCCAAGAAGACCGAAGTGGCCCATATCCAAAAGAGAAGCGAAAAAGCAAAGAGGAAAAAGTGTCGCGATATCGCGACATGTTGCATTTTCACGGCCAAAAGAGAAGAGAAAATGCAAGGAGAAAAAGTGTCGCGATATCGCGACATGTTGCATTTTCACGGCCAAAGAGAAGAGAAAATGCAAGGAGGAAAAAGTGTCACGATATCGCGACATGTTGCATTTTCGCGGCCAAAAGAGAAGAGAAAATGCAAGGAGAAAAAGTGTCGCGATATCGCGACATGTTGTATTTTCATGGGCCAAAGCAAAGAGAAAATGCAAGGAGAAAAAGTGTCGTGATATCGCGACATTTGTATTTTCGAGGGCCAAAGCTAAGAGAAAGAGCAAGGAGAAAAAGTGTCGCGATATCGCGACATGTATTTTGAAAGAAGGTGTATTTTAGGGCCAAAGCTAAGAGAAAGAGCAAGGAGAAAAAGTGTCACGATATCGCGACATGTTGTATTTTCACGGGTCGAAGCTAAGACAAAAAGCAAGGAAAAAAGTGTCGCGATATCACGACATGTTGTATTTTCAGGGCCAAAGCAAAGAGAAATAGAGAGAAAGAAAAGTGTCGCGATATCGCGACATGTCGCATTTTCGTGACTCAAAGGGCAGAGAGAGAAAGAAAAAGTGTCGCGATATCGTGACATGTCGCATTTTCGTGACTCAAAAAGGGCAGGCAAGAAGAGAAAGAAAAAGTGTCGCGATATCGTGACATGTCGCATTTTCGTGACTCAAAAGAGCGAGGCAGAAGAGTAACAAAAGTGTCACGATATCGTGACATGTCGCATTTTTCATGACTCAAGAAGAGCAGGAGGAGAGTAACAAAAGTGTCATGATATCGCGACATGTCGCATTTTCGTGACTCAAGAAGGGAGGAGAGAGTAACAAAAGTGTCATGATATCGCGACATGTCACATAATCATGACTCACAGGCAGAGAAACAAAAGTGTCACGATATCGCGACATGAAGACCAGGATGGTGAAACTAAAGACTGCATAGTGACGTGGACCCATAAGGAATCTTTAATGATTTGAAATCATTTAAGATGGTCGTTACACGTGGAAAGAAGTGGATGCATGCCCATGTGGAGAAAACGAATAGTCATGGAAGGAGAAATGGACGCATGCCCATGTGGAGAAAACGAACAGTCATGGAAGGAGAAAATGAACAAGTCATTAAAATAGAAACGAAAAGATTTTTCAAAAACCAAAACGCATGCATGCATAAAGGAGAAGATGAACAGTCATGACCGAGAAGATGAGCAGATCATGGTAGGAGAATATGGTGTCAATTCTTTGCATGTAACGTGTTTGACGAAATGCCTACTCTATATATACAAAAGGAGTTACATAAAGAAGGCGTTACAATTGACAAGTGGCGTATGAGAAATGAAAGAAGGAGTTACAACTGGAGTTACAAAGAGAAAGGATGGTTATAAAAGGAGTGTTGCTTGGAGAATTTTAATTGGGGAATTTATCTTGCGAAGTGCACGAGAGGAGCGCGAGAGGCGAGCGAGAGGCGAGCGAGAAGGGTGTGTGTTTTGTGAAGTGTGGGAGATGTTGAGTAAGCAATAGACCAGTCAGGGTCTTGTAAAAGTGAAGGCATTTCTATGTCAATCTTCTAGTTTCAAGATTGAAGTCCAAGTTGGTGCTTGGCATCAGGGGTTGGTGCTCCTTCCAGTTGGTGCTGGTAAATCAGGGGTTGGTGCTCCTTTCTATTGGTGCAGATAAATCGGGGGTTGGTGCTCCTTCCATGGTGGGTAAATCGAGGGTTGGTGCTCCTTCCAGTTGGTGTAAATCAGGGGTTGGTGCTCCTTTCTATTGGTGCAGATAAATCAGGGGTTGGTGCTCCTTTCTGTTGGTGTAGATAAATCAGGGGTTGGTGCTCCTTTTTGTTGGTGCAGATAAATCAGGGGTTGGTGCTCCTTCCAATGTGTGTTGGTAAATTGATTGTAAAGTTGTTGCTTTGCAAAGGCTGGATTTGGATGGGAGTCCAAACAGTCAATTTTTGAGGAGTAGCCAAAATTGGTGAACCTCGGTACATCTTGTGTTGTGTGATGCTCTCTTGTTATATTTGCTTTATTTGGTTTTAAGTTTTCATTGTTTTGGCTTTAAGAGTTGAAGATTTAAGTTTTAAAGAGCTACACTGATTCACCCCCCTCTCTAGTGTCATTGTGAGACTAACAATTGGTATCAGAGCCAAGTTCCTAAACAAGCTTAACTAGCTAGGGTGATCTTGGAAGTGACACAATGGCAGGTGGTGAAGGCTTCTCATCAAACAAAGCACCATTGTTGGATGGAACTAATTACACATTTTGGAGACTCAGGATGCAGACATATCTTTGTGCTTTGGGATACGACATTTGGGATTCAGTAGATAGTGGATACACAATACCCACCACTTCTCCAACCGATGTTGTCGGTAAGAAATTGTTTGAGAATAACTCAAAAGCAAAGAATGCTATCATGTGTGGATTAGTGGACAGTGAACTAGTAAAAATTATGAGTTGTAAAACGGCAAAAGAAATATGGGACAAACTGAGGAGCATTCATGAAGGAGACGATAAGATCAAGGAGGCCAAGTTACAAACACATCGAGCTCAGTTTGAAGTATTAAAGATGAATGACGATGAGAACATAGAGGCATATATGTTGAGAGTTAATGAAGTCATTAATGCGATTAGAGGACTCGACGAGGAAATCAAAGATTCTGTCATCGTGAAAAAGGTATTAAGATCTCTTCCCCAAAGATTTGATTCTAAAGTTTCAGCTATAGAAGAAGCTAAAGATCTAAATTCTTTTAGTATGGATGAGATGCATGGTTCTTTGATTGCATATGAGATGAGAATAGGAAAATCTAAACCCACAGACAGAGAAGCTACTTTTAAAGCCCATAAAAATATGAAAGCAAAACAAGAATCCGAGGAAGAAGAGACATCAGATGAAATGGAAGCAAACTTTGTTCGAAAACTAAAAATGGGAAAAGGAAAATACAGAGGAAAGTTACCGTTTAAATGTTTCAATTGTGGAGGCATTGGGCATCTTGCAGCTAAATGTCCACTTAATGAGAAGAACAAAAGTGATGAAGGATCGCACCAAGAAAGAAGTGACTGGAAGAAAAAAACAAATTTCAGAAAAGGCAACTTCAAGAAGAAAAGTTTCATCTCCAAGAATGTCAGTTCATCAGAAGACAGCTGTAGTGAGGATTCTGAAAAGGAAATAGGTGAAGCTCTTTTTATGGCACTCAAAGAAGAAAAAATAGAAAAAGAACAAGTATGTGATGAAAACCTAGAGGCTGAAGTAGATCTAGAAGGTGAGTTGATCGCTGCACTTGAAGAGTTGGGTTTAGAAAGGAAAAAGAACAAAAGACTGTCCAAGAAGTTGGAAGAATATGGGGATAATATTGAAGATCTCTTCTTACAAATTCATAAAGCCAAGAAAATAGAAGAAGCCTTGAAGTCACACCTGGATGATAAAGGCGATGTATGTAGCAAACGTGAAGAGGAATCTAACAAAGTTATTAATGATCTAAAGTTGCAAGTAGAAGAGTCCAAAAGGATTGAAGAAACTCTCAGGTCACAGATCAATGAGAAAGAGATTGTTTGCCAAACAAGAAGAGGAGATTGTTTTATTGAGGAAACAACTAGAAGAGGCCAATACAAATCTCAAATTTGAGAAGAGCACAGAGTTGCTAGATAAAATGATAAGGCAACAAAGAAGCCCCATGTGTAAGCTTGGTCTTGGATATGAAGTTGAACAACCTTCATCTTCTAAATCTGCAGAGAAGAAGAAGTCCACTGCTGAAGGATCAAAGCAAGAAAAGCTTGAAGTCGAATCTTCAAAAGGAAGAAAATCTCAAAGGAGATCTACAGCAAAGCAACCACAACAAAAGAGGTTCTATCACTCTCACTTTATTCATAATAATGCTTTTAATGGCTATTGTTTTAGATGCAACCATTATGGTCACAAGGCAATTTATTGTGGATTGAATAATAGATCAAAGAGTTATGCTGGTAGAAATACATTTGTTGAACACCATGTGCAATGTTTTAAATGTAATGGTCATGGGCACATAGCAAGGTTTTGTCCAAGAACTTTTGTATCTAATCTAAGGCAAGACAATAGATTTCATCGGACACAAAGAATGCAACACAGACAGGGAAGAAATCATGTGCATCAAAGAAAGGAAAATAATCATCCATCAAGGATGCACAAGAGACAACCACCCAAGAGAAATGTTCAAGTTCACGAAAAGGTTCAAAATAGGGATGCAGTTGAAAAACTCAAGCCCAAGTTCAAGAAAGATTGGAGAAAGAAAGAAGAGAGGAAATCATGTCTCCTTGGACTGAAGGAGACTACTCCTCTATTGCACTAAGCAGCTCCAGGTAGCACATCCTCAGGGGGAGCAATCTTAAAGTTTTATTTTAATGCTCCTATGTTGTTTGGTTATCCGAGGATGAAAGGCAAGTAGTCAGGGGGAGTTGTCGTATAGTTGTCAAAGTGTGTTTCAGTTCATGTAGTTGTTTGTGGAGGTAATAAGAGAGCATTAATTTTCTCTAAAGAAGTAGTCGTTATCAAAGAGATGCCAGAGTCAAAGCAAACAGTGGCACTAGCACCCAGTTGGTCAAGAGTGCCAAGTGGCACATGCAAGGCAGAGACGTTGAGAGAATAGCGCCCAGGTGGTGAAGCGCCAAGGAGGACAAGATGCCTATGCACCTAAGAAAGTCTTGCATTATTTGAGAAATGCGAGATATTTCTCGAGGAATCCCTTGATCGCAACGAGGAGAAATGCTCCCTGGAATCGCGTGAAGAACGTTCACCTAAGACATTGAGTAGCCCTGACATATGCCCTAGCAAGAAGCAGAATACTGAGTGTTGATGACTATGCATAGATTGAGGCTCCAACGCTAGATGTAACGGTCCACTGTCAATACCTGCACAGGCGATGAAAACATTCATGGCAGCCATTAGAAACTAGAGACATTGAGCTGCACAACGGATGCGAGGCAAAGTCATCAGTCACGAAGGAGGTGGCAGTCAAAAGGCTGAAGAAATTACGCGTAGGCTGCTTGGAGAGTCGATCACTTTTGATTTGGGAGTAACTTTTGCGCAGCTGAGAGTTGCGTGTTGATCAAACTATACTAAATAAGTAAAAGCAAGGTACAATAGGAATTATAATATGATGAGCAGAGATTAGAGTGCTTATCCAAGAAGACTTTATGATAGAAAGAGTACCAGTGGAGGTGCATTCTATCTTGGAGATAGGTTGGTCGCGTGGCACAGTAAGAAACAAGAGTCAATCTCCTTATCCATAGTAGAGGTAGAATATATTGTAGTGACAACGTGTTGTACGTAGGAGAAAGTTGCGAAAGGTGAGGTTAAGTTGGATTTTGTTCCAACAACAGAGCAAGTAGCGGATATCTTCACAAAACCGTTGCCCAAGGAAGTCTTTGAGTACCTTCACAATAAATTGGGAGTGGTCACGTTTCCCAAGAATTGACTAGCTATCGGGACCACATTCTCAGGGGGAGCATTTGTGTATTTGTTTATCTTTTTGCTCATATTTGTGATTTTTGCTAAGTGTAATAATTTTTGCCTGAGAATGTTGTGCATGGACTCAGGGGGAGTTTACAGCAACCCTTTGATATTGTTGTCAAAGGGGGAGAAGAGTTACAGGAAATTGCACGTGTGTTGCCAACAATTCCAAAGGGGGAGATTGTTGAGCAAGGTGCAACGACAGTATTGTCATTGTTGTCAACACAATCGGATAGATCGGTTGATGCAGTGGATAGGAGTTCAGAGGTTACTCAGAGTATGTACAGTGATGTTAAAAGCTCATGAGGATGTTTTTGATGTTTGGGTGAAGTTGTTACAGGTTGTCCAAGAAGACCGAAGTGGCCCATATCCAAAAGAGAAGCGAAAAAGCAAAGAGGAAAAAGTGTCGTGATATCGTGACATGTTGCATTTTCATGGCCAAAAGAGAAGAGAAAATGCAAGGAGAAAAAGTGTCGCGATATCGCGACATGTTGCATTTTCGTGGCCAAAAGAGAAGAGAAAATGCAAGGAGGAAAAAGTGTCGCGATATCGCGACATGTTGCATTTTCGTGGCCAAAAGAGAAGAGAAAATGCAAGGAGAAAAAGTGTCACGATATCGCGACATGTTGTATTTTCACGGGCCAAAGCTAAGAGAAAGAGCAAGGAGAAAAAGTGTCACGATATCGTGACATGTATTTTCACGGGCCAAAGCTAAGAGAAAGAGCAAGGAGAAAAAGTGTCACGATATCGCGACATGTTGTATTTTCACGGGCCAAAGCAAAGAGAAAGAGCAAGGAGAAAAAGTGTCACGATATCGTGACATTTGTATTTTCAGGGCCAAAGCAAAGAGAAAGAGAAGGAGAAAAAGTGTCACGATATCACGACATTCATATTTTCCAAGAAAGAGAAAGAGAAAAAAAAGTGTCGCGATATCGCGACATTTGTCATTTTTGGGGCCAAAGCAAAGAGAAAGAGAGAGAAAGAAAAAGTGTCACGATATCGCGACATGTCGCATTTATCATGACTCAAAAAGGGAGAGAGAGAAAGAAAAGTGTCACGATATCGTGACATGTCGCATTTTCATGACTCAAAAAGGGCAGGAGAGAGAAAGAAAAAGTGTCATGATATCGTGACATGTCGCATTTTCATGACTCAAAAAGGGAGGAGAGAGAAAAAAAGTGTCACGATATCACGACATGTCGCATTTTCATGACTCAAGAAGAGGAAGGAAGAGAAACAAAAGTGTCGTGATATCGTGACATGTCGCATTTTCATGACTCAAGAAAGGTAGGCAGGCAGAGTAACAAAAGTGTCGCGATATCGTGACATGTCGCATTTTCGTGACTCAAGAAGGGTAGGAGCAAAGAAACAAAAGTGTCGCGATATCACGACATGTCGCATTTCTGCGACATGAACACCAGGATGGTGAAACTGAAGACTGCATAGTGACGTGGACCCATAAGGAATATTTAATGATTTGAAATCATTTAAGATGGTCGTTACATGTGGAAAGAAGTGGACGCATGCCCATGTGGAGAAAATGAACAGTCATGGAAAGAAGAGACGCATGCCCATGTGGAGAAAATGAACAGTCATGGAAGGAGAAAATGAACAGTCATTAAAATAGAAATGAAAAGCTTTTTCGAAAACCAAAACGCATGCATGCACAAAGGAGAAAATGAATAGTCATGACCGAGAAGACGAACAATCATGGTAGGAGAATATGGTGTCAATTCATTGCATGTAACGTGTTTGATGAAATGCCTACTCTATATATACAAAAGGAGTTACATAAAGAAGGCGTTACAATTGACAAGTGGCGTATGAGAATATGAAAGGAGTTACAACTGGAGTTACAAAGAGAAAGGATGGTTATAAAAGGAGTGTTGCTTGGAGAATTTTATGTGGGGATTTTATCTTGCGAAGAGAGCGAGAGGCGCGTGAGAGGCGAGCGAGAAGAGTGTGTGTTTTGTGAAGTGTGGGAGATGTTGAGTAAGCAATAGACCAGTCAGGGTCTTGTAAAAGTGAAGGCATTTCTATGTCAATCTTCTAGTTTCAAGATTGAAGTCCAAGTTGGTGCTTGGCATCAGGGGTTGGTGCTCCTTCCAGTTGGTGCAGATAAATCAGGGGTTGGTGCTCCTTCCAGTTGGTGCAGATAAATCAAGGGTTGGTGCTCCTTTCTGTTGGTGCAGATAAATCAGGGGTTGGTGCTCCTTTCTGTTGGTGTAGATAAATCAGGGGTTGGTGCTCCTTTCTATTGGTGTAGATAAATCAGGGGTTGGTGCTCCTTCTAGTGTGTGCTGGTAAATTGATTGTAAAGTTGTTGCTTTGCAAAGGTTGGATTTGGATGGGAGTCCAAACAGTCAATTTTTGAGGAGTAGCCAAAATTGGTGAACCTCGGTACATCTTGTGTTGTGTGATGCTCTCTTGTTATATTTGCTTTATTTGGTTTTAAGTTTTCATTGTTTTGGCTTTAAGAGTTGAAGATTTAAGTTTTAAAGAGCTACACTGATTCACCCCCCTCTCAGTGTCATTGTGAGACTAACACCATTCCCTACCATCTCTTTCCAAATATCCACTTTAGTTGGGACAGGCTTCTCAAGTGATGAAGGGGTATTTTCCATCCTCGAGATGATGCGCTACTTGGGATGGGAGTTTGGGACCAAGAGCCCTTATTTTATTATCCTATATTTCTACTTGGCTACTTAGGTGAGGATTTGGAATCCCATTTTTTTGTCCTGATATTGGGGCAAGGATTTGGGATCCACCTTGAACATTTGCCTACCCAATTATCTCCATTTATTTTTCTCTTAGCCAAACTTGATACACCCATGCCATCCATCATCCTTCCATCCTTCTATATCTAGCACATGTTCCATCCGCCTTCAACTCCTAGGTCTACTTTTATTATCAATGCAAGGGCTTGACTCCAAAATTTAGCCATTTTATCAGATCATTACTTTACAAAATAAAGAGTGGGTGAAAGGAAGAAAAATTTCATCCACACCTTCATCAAAGACCAATGATCATCTTCCAACTCAAGCTAACAAAATTAAAGGCATTAAGACCCATGGGCTATTTATTTTCTATCCAATGGTCTACATGGTCCTTTTTATGGAGGAGATTATAGAAAATAGAAGGTCCCAACAAGATCCAAGGCTAGACACATGGTGACTAGTTGGGAGCCTAAGGAGAAAGACACTAGCACCTAGACAAAGAATGCCCACCATTGGCCAAAGGATGTCCAACATTAGCTAGAGATACATGGAAAAACCACACACAAAGAAGGTAAGCAAATAAGAATTTAAGAGAACTTGCCATTGGTCACAAAGGTTTACTTTAGTGGCCTGGCCTATAAGAGCCAACCACATGGAAGCTATGGTGACTACCCATCATATGATTGAGCCTACCCTATCGATCTATGCCAATCAGGAAGGCCATACCCACTAAATAAGCTAGCAAGACATTCTAGGAGAAAAATGATGAGGACTTAATGGTGCAACCATCCCTTATGCAACAAAAACGAGATAGGTCAACAATGACTTACCATACAAAATCCTAGAAGCTACCAACATTGATGGCCTTGAATATAGAGATCTTAAAGCTAATTATTTTAGCTATATAAGAATTTTGGTTGTAGAGTAGAGGATAATTTACAATATTTCTACATAGAATTCTAAAGAAAAAAGACCCTCCTCTTGGCTTATAAATAGGTCTAGATTTGCATTTTAAAGGCACTAGGAGTTATCTTCTCTTGCCTAGTATCTGGTCTTGTGGAATCTTCCTTTCACCCCCTTCTTCTCAACTATAATAAGCAAAGTTTGAGCCTTGAACCACTATCTAAGGAGCATTATGCCTTTAAGCTGCATGACTTGTAATCACTTCTTCTTTGATATGTTTTTTATTCCTGGTTGTGTGAAGTTAGTTGTGTTCATTCTAGGTATTTGACAATGGTTCCTATGTTAATTTATAGCCACTTATTTTAGTTAAGAGGGATTTTAATTCTTGGTGCATTTCCCCCATAGCTTAGGTTTTAATTTTTTACAAAGTTTACTTTTCTTGCATTTTTTGCTTTCATTACGATTTTCTTTTCTTGCAAACCCCATAGACTTAGCTTATGAAGGACTCTATGCACTAAGGATTTAATCCGATGAGGAGCTAACCTTAATTAAAAACACTAGAGGTTGCTCTGCAGGTAGTCCTTCTATCCATGATGCTTCCAAATATTTTTCTATACGAGGCACAAGTGCCCCTAGCATGTTGGGATTTTGCCCTAATAGGCCGATGCATTTTGATATGACAATAACTTGTATGGCATGCTTAGTGGGATGAGCTTCTACATTCAACCCATAAAATTGAAAGAAGAATCCCAACTTTGATCCTTATGAAGGTCACAGTCTATCTACTTAAAGTGAAGCATTGAGAAATTCACTTGCTGACATCACTAAAAAGAAAAAGGCTTTGAAGAAGTCATCCAATGTTATGATCCTCCTTGATAGGAATTATTCTTGATATTTGATTATGTATTGATAAATGGATATCACAGGCTTAATGTTATCTTATGTTATCAATACAAGTGGTTAATAGCACTTTATGCTTTGATTTTTTATAGAATGTGGTACTACTAATAAAATTTATGGTTGTAGGACCAGATACTCTTATGGGTGGATTGGTATGGGAAAACCACCAAAGTTGATAGACAAAAAGAGAAATGATAGATGACATACTCATCAACAACTCAAGGGTAAAAAAGTACCCTCATATAGATGCATTGCATAATTATGTATTTGGTTAAATTGCACCACCGATAAGGAGATTGCTTAGGCAAAAGAGACATCCTTAGTAGGCAGGTGATAACATTATAGTAATTCTAAAGCCTCCTAGTTAAGAAAAAAAGTGTTCTAATGCATTTTTTTATGAATGTTTATCATAGTTTTGCATGTGCTTGATGCATGAATGTATTGGGTAAATGATTTCATCAAAATGATATTAATAATTATAGAGGTATTATTAATATCATACTTAATACCAATGTTAATGGTTAATGTTAACATTAGATATTAGTTAAATTAATTGGGTAATTGATTAATTTAATTATTATATTTTCTTAATGTTATATTTGGGAAATATTAAATTTAAAGCAAATAGTATTTTATTGTGAATAATAAGCATTTTTAAAACCTTACACATGAAATAAAGGGGGTAAATAAAAAGGCATCATTTAGTTTTAAAAGAGAAAATGATTGTTCTTTTTGAACGACCAAGAAAATATAGGAGAGGGAAAAAAGAAAGGAAAAAACAAGAAGGAGAATAGCGAACTAAAATTGGGGAGACTTAGGCAAGAATAAGATATTATTGGAGAAATAACTTGCTAGAGAATTAGAAGGTATTCCTAAAACTTGTAGCTAATATCCATTAGAGAAAAACTGAGCTCCTTGTGAATGATTATATGTGTTTTAATATATTTTTGTATTTCTAGAAAGCAAGAAAGAATCCTTCATTGTTGTCATTTGAATTTATTGATGCATTTATACATATTAACTCTACACCATAACAGTTATAAGCAAGCAAAACGTGAGTGTGTTTGGATTTACGTAGAGGTCTAAGCTAGAGGTCTAATTGGGTGCCTTTTAAAAACCTTCAAAAGTTATTGTTCCCTAAAGAGTTTAATATTATTATAATGTATAATGGTTGAATGCTTATTTTATTTAAAACAAAATCAATTTTCATTATGTGTTTTAAAAGGGTGTAGTTTGATGTTACCATTAGTTTCCTGGTTAAATATTTTGAGTCTAATATTTCTATAAGTTACATGAGAAAGTACTTTAAGTCTGACGTCTTCTATAAGTCACCTAATAAACTACTTTGAGTTTGTTGTCTTCTATAAGTCACCTGGTTAATTTACTTTGGGTCTATGTGGTCAAACATCTCTCTAAAATAACAAATGGTATCATAGCTACCCTATTTACTTTTGGGTTGGTGAGGGCTAGAATTACATAATTTATAATTTTAGTTATACAAGCTTATTGATAGTACTCCCTGAAATTTTAAATTATTGCCTAAAAGGATAATGGTCTAAAAACGTGTTCATATTGTTCTACACTACTAGGTAGAAAACTAAAGCTTATGTTGTAATATAAAAAGCCATGATGTTCTACGAATAAAAAATATCTGTAATCTTTAAATTGGTTAAGTTAATATTTTAAAATAGTCACCCTTATCTTCTAAATGTATAGAAAATATTTTTATATGTAGCCAAATGTTTTGTTTTAAAATGGTCTGACTTTGTCTTATAAGGATAATATTTGTTTTGAATGGGCACTTCTA
This sequence comes from Wollemia nobilis, assembly GCA_028583015.1. Classification (NCBI taxonomy): domain Eukaryota; kingdom Viridiplantae; phylum Streptophyta; class Pinopsida; order Araucariales; family Araucariaceae; genus Wollemia; species Wollemia nobilis. Next base: position 8,167,577 of record JAQPPZ010000456.1, read on the forward strand.
TTCTCAGGTAATTAAAAGAGCATAGTAAGGAATCTTGAGCTGTGGAATATCCTTGAATAGGATTATTTACTAAAGTTTATAAAGTACTTTTAATATTTTCAAGATTATTTTAATAATAATTTGAATTTCCAATTAAATAGATATATGAGAATAGAACTTGACTTTGGAATTAAAACTAGATGATGAATTTGTTATTCCATTTATTTAAAATAAAATGAATACTTGTATGAAGATTGTATAAGATTTGTATGTATTTTACTCTCCATTTATTTTAAATTAAAAAAATAGAGAATTGGTATTTTTTGTTTTGTTAATAAAATAGGGAATCTTATGGATCTTTTATTATTTGTGTTAAACATTGTTATGAATTGTACATTTAATTACTACTTAAGGTTAGATGGTCATAAACATGGATAAGATTTGAGTAGCTAAATAAGTCCATGTGTTGAGAGAAGTATTGGATTCTCTTAATGTAATTAGTATGCATTTTGTAAATTTGCATGGGGTAATATGCTTGCATACTAGAAATTCATTTGTATTCTCCAAAAGAGTTGTCTTGATCCTTAAAGGTATATTGATTGTACACTATAAAGGACCATTGAGGTAAAGAGGACAAGAAAATATGACAGTTGGTACTTATATTGAAAGAAATGCAATGTAATATTCTTGAAATAAAAATTGTATGAGTTTTGTATAAATAATGTCATAAATACCCTCCTAGATATAGTGGAGGTTTGATTAAATTATGAAATATTAATTGTTGAGGAACTCTTGTTTAAAGTGCTTGAAAATTTTCTCTTATTTGCAAATGGAATTATGTAGTAGAATTTCATTTATGGTTTAAAGTTTCCTCTTAGATTATGTAATATTATTTCATAAATAAAATGGAAAATGTTAAGATTATGATATGTAAGTATTTGATTAACAAATCCTTAGCAATGAATTATGATATTTTTATATAGCACTTGTTTCCTTTGAGAGAGATGTTGATGGGATATAGGGGTTTGTTTTTAAGGGTATGAAATTAGCATCATATTAGGAACCCTTTATGTTAGGATGGATTTCCAAGTCTTGGGAGGAGTTATAGTGAGGCAATAATGTCATGAACCCACCCTTGGAAGGCTTCTTATTTTGATGGATTTATTTTTTTATTGTATTGCTTATGGATGGAATGACTGACTATATCAGTTTGATTATGCAAATTGCTTATTTTTTATGGAAAATATGAGATGTGAATCCTTTGTGGGATGTAGGATAATTCCATGTTTGGATATGAGAAACATACATTTAATTTGGGAACTTGATGCTACTAATGAAAAGTGTACTTTTGCAGGAACATGCTCCTTACTATGGTAGAAGAGTAACCACAAAATGGGAAAGCTTATGAGAAATGTTGTGATAAAGGAAATGCTGCATGGATGAATGTCCTCTCTTATGGAAATGCATTTTATTTTTGTTCAAAGAATATATAAGGAAACTATAATTGCTACTTTAACCTTTTTAAAAAAAAAAAGAGAATGTTTGGTTAAGCATAACCGAATAAGTTGAAGATGATTTATTATCTTTATTTCTCAACTCCTAGTGGTTAGTTCGTGTTAGAATTGCTCCATATTTATGAAGTCTATTTTAGAGGAGAAAATAAGATAAAATAAGCATCTAATAATTAATCCATGGGCATGTTTTATGTTTTGGCCACGAAGTGCTCTTTATGGAAACACATATTTTTGGCATCCGAGATATTGAACTAATGGTTGGAGGCAGATAACGTTTTGGAAATTGGGTGACTAAGCCAAGTGTTGGCAATGAAGTGAGGAGGCAGATAGTTCATCGAGAGTGGAAGCAAAACAAAGAAAATAGGGGAACTGGAAAAAGGGAAGGAGATGAAGAGACAGACACTAGAAGGAGAGAGAAAATTTGGTGTTGGAAATGAGGTTCAGGAACGCAAGAGTAGAAGAGCAATTCTGGACTGGAATTGACTACATACTCAAGGTAATCTTAGAAATACTTAGCTATAATGAGTTAGAGTAAAAGTTGTAGTTATACATGTTAAAATGATTGGTATTCACGTGTGCCATGATGGTTGCCAAGTCTAGTGGAGAATAGTCCAATGTGTGAATTAAGTTGTTCAATAGACATAGCATGGGTGATTCAAGCTGTTATATAGACGTAGTATGTCTGACTTAAACTAGTGTTTCAAAACTCGAAACTCGCGATAAACTTGGGAGCATAATTTTTGCGAGTTCTCAACAACTAGCGATAAAATCAGTGAAAAATCACAAAAAACTCGATTAAAAATACATCAAAAAAATATTCAAAGGAAATTCCTCGTTTGAATATTCACTCTATAAAAAGCACATTGGATACATAAAATCTAATTTATTATGCTGGTGCGATGATGGTTGGAAGCAACTCCTGGTATTGTAAACCCCTAGTTATGGTCTCTTGAACCAAGATGGCTCCCAAAAAGTTTTTCGTTAAATAAAAAACCAACAAAAAAACAAAAAAGAAACAAATATTTTTTTAATCTAAGGTCTAGGCTCAATCATGTCGATTCTCTATCCTTTACATTGGAAGGAGACACATACGATCATCGTCTATCCAACTTGCTGAACATTAAAAAATAGATATAAGGAAATAAATCGTCGGGAACGCCCATTGGCATGCCTGACGGCAGCAGCCTCCATAGAAATTAGCATTTTCGCACAATGTCACACCTTTCTAATCTCAACCTCTCATACCCCGCCTCCCCTTCGAATCCTTTGGCTTAGAAAATGGATTCGTCTTCCCATCCCAATGCATTAAATCGTAAAGGAAGGCCCATGGAATTTGATACGTTATATATAACATTAACGAATGAGGCCGACACATGTAGAGGTGGAAATAAAATACTGCGTATGAGTCGCTGCATAGCCAGGCATAGGCATGTCCAATGGGTGTGGGTAATGTATCTTGAAGCAGTGCGAGGTCCAATCAATTATGGATTTAATGAAGTTTCTGATTCTGGGTGTGAAGAAATTTTTTGTGGTGATTTTGAGTGAGTTGTGTATAAATTATGGTTGCAGCCGCTGGAGGGTGTTTGTATTTTGAGCACTTAGAGCTCATATTAATCAGTTTACGTGTGCCAGTGGAAGATTTGCTGAATAGTGAGGAAGGCAAAATATTTCACTGTAGGATTGTTGCAGCAGAGGAAGGCAAAATTTATTTGTATACCTTTTTCCTGCCTCGATTCGTCCCCTACCCTCGATCCTTCCCTTGCCTTGGCCTTTGCCTTTGCCTCTTCCTCGACCCTTGCCTCCCCTATCTCTCCCTTGCCTCGGCCCTTGTCTCCCATATTTACCCTATCTTGGCCTCGACCCCTATCTCCTGCCTCCCCTATCTCTTCCCTGTCTCGGCCTGTCTCCCATCTATCCCCTGCCTTGGCCCCTGATTCTCTCCATATGAGTCTCGGTGAGTAATTGCCGAGTAGTCACCGAATAATGGGTGAGTAACTCATGGCAAGTTGATGAGTTACTCGGCCTGATTTTTTTATTAGAAAAACTCGTAGGTCTCCCTGACCCGCGAGTTTCACGGGTACTCACGTGTAACCTACGATTTTTGAAACACTGACTTAAACTATCAAAATAGACATAGCATGTGTGACCAAAGTGTATTCCTTTTCTTTTCCTTATTATGCATGAGGAACTAGCAGTGAACCAATGAGCCAAGTTGTATTAATGTAGAAGTAGGTAATGCCAAGACGATGAGTGATCTTTGTGATCCGTTTCCAATAAAAATGTGGCTGGAATGAATCTCTTAACTTGCTAGGTTGGAGTTCAGTGTTAGATATACTCGACAATGCAAGATATGGGATTGAATCCAAAGCATATCTCTGCCAGTGGAAAAGCTAATGGTAGGTGGTTGAAATTATATCCTATAGAAAACTACACACCTTGATAGGCTTATGTTAGCAACGTGTATTGAATTGTTATCTCTAGCAAGTTAGGCTTTGGAAAATGATAGCAACTGGTTTTGCTTTACCAAGCTTCAAAATAATGTGAGCTCACTAGAATGATATTGATAGGAGGTAGATGATGAAGGCATCACCATATATGAAGACCTCTGTGCCATAGATGTTTTAGCTTCAATGTGGCAATGACAAACATTGAGGAACGTCCAATTCTACCTGAGATGTCCTTTACTTTTATTTAATTTGAATAGATGTAGTTGAGAAAACATATTGGATTAAAGTTCTAGATTGGCTAAGGGTTTATTAGGACTTATTATTTTTATTATATAAACATATATGTATTTTATTGTTGTTTTAGCTTTGGAAATACTCCTAATTACCTTGTTCTTGAGGATAGCAGAGTTGCTATCGGAAGAATGATAGAGGATTGTAGCGATGCCTTGCTGACTATGTTAACTTAGTAGGGTTGTAGATTTGGGTGTCATCCATTACCAAATTTTTTGAATGCATCATATGTGCTAGAGTAGGAGTTAGAGGATTAACCAAATAGAGTAGTTGCCATTCTTTAACTATATATGTAGTGGTTCCTCTTAAGTTGGAATAATTTCTAGATTATTGAGACAATAAGGTTGGATTGATTTTTAGCTACGTCCAACAATGCTGGTGAAGCAGGAAGTGCAATGTATATTTATATTTTAAGAGAATTGATATCCCATGGATTGTGGATAAGTTGAGTTGAAAGGAAAAATCGGGCAACAAGGTGGGAATAAAATGGATTCCCAGTAAAAGAGATGGGGACTTATAGAAGTCCTTCTTGTAACCGTGTTCTTAATTTATGGAATAATAAAAGAGTACAAACTTTAATGCTGGGATTTCCCCATTTGGGGGTTTCTCCCAGGGTAAATCAACTGTGTTACGTGTGAATGATTTTATGGGTTCTTATGTTGTTTATACTTTTGCTTATGATAGTCATGGTATTTTAATGTTGTCCATGATAGAATAATTTTTGTATTGATACATTTCTATATTGTGTTATGAATAGATATGAATTCTATTTCAAGATGTTATCAATGAAATTTATGTTAGAAATAATATATCTCACCATTGTGATATGAATAAATGGTTGGAAGTTGTGTAATTCCAAAAGGAATTAAATTATTAATTAGAATTCATGAGCACATTAGACAAGTGCTTTCTTAATAAACAAAAGGAACCAAAGTACTTATCTTACTATTTTTTTAATATGGAAGCCTTTGACTCCCAATATGGGTCTGATTTAATTGATGGATTAATCATATGGGGGTTTGGTTTTGGAATCCTTTTTAGGGTAATAATATTGAGAAAATTAATTAGTTGCTTGTATTATAATATAGAGGACATTAATGAAACTAGGAATGGGGCTTCTAGGGAAGTCTAGCTCAGAATGACATGAGATGGATAGACAACTCTTCCATGCATCTATCATCCATGTATAAAGACATATGTGGAGTATAATTCTTAGTGTGCCTTTGAAAATAATGAAGGGATGATCAACACTAGCTCATTTGGATCTATGAGAGGGATAGGTTGATCAATTGAAAAGACACCTAGTACTCTTGTATTGCTGGAATTATGCAAGTGGTAGTGATGGGTGTGCCTCAAGAAAAACCTAGAGAAATTAGTAGTAGCTTTAGTAATTGGAAACTAGGAGCTTTGGAACTACTATAAGATGATAAGAAAATATGTTAATAAATATATTTAAAAAAAAAATGAATGAGAATATTTGGGTGATGATATTTGGTATTAGAGCATGGTTCATAGTGGATTGGATCATTGCGCAAGAAGTAGTTTTTAGTGTGAGTTAGAAAACATATTATATATTAATAATATTAGAAAAAAACTAATAAAAGCAAAATTTACCCAAAATGACTAGGATGTAGTGGGTAAACAATTATTAGTAGGAAGAGCAATTTGAAGGGCCAAATGCTAATGAAATACTACTGTCTCTTCTGTGAGTGGCTAGGGACAATACCACAAAAAATAAGAAGAGGAGGTGTTTCCCCAAAAACAAGGTAGACACAAGGAACCAATGCAGATAATAAAGAACCTATTGATCGTTTGGAAAACCCTAATGAGGAAGAGAATATTACCAAAGCTGTGGCTCTACTTCAGGAACAAGTAGAAGCCCAAAAATAGTTGTTGGATGTTGTGCTAAGTCAACAAACATAATATGGTAACCCAAGAATGGAACAAGAAAATGAACCTCTTACATAGGCACAATTGGCAAGAGTTCGATTGGAGGTTGAGTTGGGCAAGGAGATGAAATATCTAAAATTTTCAAGTTTAATGGAGAGGAAGATGGGGATAAGGTCGAGGCTTGGTTGAAGGAGATAGATACATATTGTAATATGTAGGAACTTCTCCTCAAGAACTCAAACATCATACGCTAATTTAAATTTACAAGGAGATGGATTAGCTTGATGGGAAACCCTTAGTGAAGAGCGAAAGCTAGTGGCTGTAGTTGACTTAAAATTAGAATAATTTGTGAAAGCTTTCAAAGAAAAATTTCTCATTAAATATTTTTATTCCCAAAAATTTGACAAATTATCTTGTGAATTATTCTGTGGGTTCTCATGTTGTTTATACTTTTGCTTATGATAGTCATGGTATTTTAATGTTGTCCATGATAGAGTAATTTTTGTATGGATACATTTCTATCTTATGTTATGAATAGATATGGATTCTATTTCGAGATGTTATCAATGAAATTTATGTTAGAAAGGATATATATCACTATTATGATATGGATAAATGGTTGGGATTTGTGTAATTCCAAAAGGAAGTAAATTATTAATGAGTATTCATGAGCACATTGAACAAGTGCTTTCTTAATATACAAAAGGAACTAAAGTACTTATCTTACTATTTTTTTAGTATGGAAGCCTTTTACTCCCAATATGGATCTGATTTAATTGATGGACTAATTAGATGGGGGTTTGGTTTTGGAACCCTTTTTAGGGTAATAATATTGAGAAAATTAATTAGTTCCTTGTATTAAATTATAGAGGACATTAATGAAACTAGGAACGAGGCTTCTAGGAAAGTCTAGCTCAGAATGACATGAGATGGATAGAAAACCCTTCCATGCATCTATCATCCATGAAGAAATATATATGTGGAGTAGAATTATTAGCGTATCTTTCAAAAGAATGAAGGGATGATCAACACTAGCTCATTTGTATCCATGAGAGTGATAGGTTGATCAATTGAAAAGACACCTAGTGCTATTGCATTGATAGAATTATGCAAGTGGTAGTAATGGGTGTACCTCAAGGAAAGCCTAGATATCTTAGTAGTGGCTCTAGTAATCGAAAACTAGAATCTTTAGAACTACTATAAGATGATAAGAAAATATGTTAATAAATATATAAAAAAAATTGGAATGAGAATCTTTGGATCATGATAAATACCTTAGTGATTATGAATGTTATACCTTGAATGGTGAGGCTCGAGTGTACCCAAAGTGATGAGGCTTTTGGGAAGTCCTAAGTAGTGAGGCTTGGACTTATTCCTAGTAGTGAGGTCTAGGAATCATTCACAAGATAATATAGTGATGGCACCTTGAATGATGAGGATTGGGTGGCCATGCTTATTACTAGGTGAGTGGTAATAGCCTTAGTAACCCATGAAGGTATGATAACTAAGAACTAAGGCATTACATCAGAGTAATTCTACATATGTGGACTTATGTAGGATTAGGGAAAAGACATCCTCTTTTTTGTAAAATGGACTTGAAAGGATAACCCCTACATTGTGGTCAAGTTATCCTATATTTATGAGGGTGTAGGAAAGGTGGGGAGACCATTATTGGTGTTCTTTCTAAATAGTGAGGTTTAGAAATTTTATCCTCAAAAGTATGGGATGTTGGACACTCCTATTAGCTTTTAATGCTATAAACTTGAAGCAAAATAAGCAGAAGATCTAAACTAAAGTTACAATAAAAAATATAAGATAATGGCAATAATATAAACATATAAAAATCATAAATAACTTTTGCAACAACTCATAAAATATCCACTAATAAAGAATCACAAAAATAGTATTCTCATATAGAATAAATATATCCAATATACCATACTTCTACACACTCTCACTCTACATTATATCACACAAACACACATAGACATAAATATAATGGAATGTGACTCTTTATATGGAGTACTCTTGGCCTTCAATCTTCTTGAGACTCTTCATATTCCTACTCTATAGACTCATGTGCACATGGACTATTATGCACATTTACATTACCAAAATACTTTGCACACTCTAATAATACTTGTGCATTTATTACATTGCATAAAGTAAATGCTCACACTCTAATATAAGACACTATCCTAATCTAAATATTTACCCAAGGTGATACATTAGCATGTACCAAATAATGTAATATACTCTAACATCCCCTTGTATTACATTATTTGGTTATTGAAGACTTTAGTCTTCAATATGGATATTCATATTTTGTAAGTTCTTCAACTTGATCAGGTTCCTATTCTTCTTCTTTAATCTATAGATCACCAAGTAGTCTATATTATTTTTATCCTATCATCTTTCTTATTTTGAATCTTCAATTTACCCATAAACTTTTATGATAAATAGGTTTTCCAATTCCTGCAAGCTGTTCCTCAAAGAATCCATTAGTGTTGTTTTGAACTACAATAATATATTGTGAAGTCCCAATTGAGTCTAAATAATATATATCATTGTAAAGTGATACTACAACTTCTATATCATTTTGATTTATAATGAGATACTTATTAAATCCATTTATATATCTAAACTCAATTATCCTTTTGCTCTCAACCAATTTGGCTACTGAAATAAGATTTGATGTTAATATAGGAACATAAATTACACCATGGAACAAAAGATTTAGAAAATATGTACTAGGTTTTACACACCCATATCCATGCACAAGATAGGTTTTTCCATATGCAATTTTAAACCCAAGATTTTTTGTGATTTCAAGGCAATCAAACTATTGTAAATTTTCTATCATGTCATGACTTGTACCAGAATCAATAAACCAAAGGTCTTTACCATTTTGACTTGTAGAATTATTTGTGCTTGAAGTAATTTTATATTTTTGATATGAAGTATTGTATGGACTTTGATCTTGGATCCTTTTATAATGTGCTTTGTGATGATATGTTCCTCTTGCTAGCTTATCCATTACTATCTTCAAAAATAGTTTTATTGTTGTATTCCTTATGTCTCCCTAGTGTTTGGATGAAATACAAAATCTCTTATGTTATAACCTTATATCTCCAAATATTGAATATTTTGAATATAATAATCAATTTTGATGAAATATTTTCAACTTCTAACTTTGAGTTGAATTTGAGTATATGATCAACTACTATTTTTGATGAAACTTCAAATCCCAAAGTTTTTAGAATACCTTATATTTTCTAATGTTTGGATGACAATATTCAACTTCTATTCTTCAAGATAAATATCTTATTTCTCCCAATATATGAATAACAATCAATAATTTTGTTAAAGGTTTATGTTATTAAAATCTCTAGGTCTAATACCTTTTGTCTCCCAAATTTTAATAATATTTTTTTTCAATTCTAAATTTTCCACAATCTATTTTGATGTTTACATCCTTATAGCTCCCAAATAAGAAATTTAGAAATTCTATGATATTTGCAATTTTTGTATTCCTAATTTGATGTTGAACTCATTATTTCTCCAAAATTATCAATTTGGAAATATTTCAAATTCTTTCTCAGCCTCTAATAATCAAATTACAAAACTTTAATTTAATTTCTCAAATCTTCAAATCAGTTTTCAAAATTTTCACAAAGCTTTTCAAATAGAAATAATAATTTATATTCTTTATTTTCACTCATAAACCTTATATCTCCAATAAAATTAATCAATAAATGTGAAAAAATTATAAATCAACTTCAAGCTTTCATAAATTATAAAATATTCCTTATTACTCCAATCCTTTGTATAAACAAAATAGTAAAATTGAGAATTTACCTCAATAATATGGATGAACGCTATTCTAGGAAAAATAATATCTTCATTGTTGAATGGTCAACAGTCTTCCTTATTGGAAGGTGCTCTTGATTTTGTAACCCAAACTTCATTCCAAAATGATCTCTCCTTGTGCTAATTTCAGCCCATGCAATAAATGATGATTAAAAAATGCTTTTAATCCTTTAAAATATGTTTTATGTTCTTCTATTTCAAGTGCCAAGTGGCATGTAAATTATTTTCCTCTTCTACAATGTTCTTTGGTGCTCTAAGTTGCTATCCTTCCCATAACACTTGGCTGGAAATGTTTTCAAACTCTAGAAGGTTACATTCAATGATTTTGTAATGTCCTAGGCATTACATTCCTTGCAATACCAAGTGGTAAATAAAATCTACACCTCCTCAAATAAGCGCTCTTTCTTTTGATAATGCTCCACTTCTTCTCAATATATTCCAATGTATTATAGTGATTGACCTTCTATGTTCTCTCTTCTCATTTGATGTTTGGATTTCTAGGTTCTCCTTTTTGCAAAGTGGTGGCTCTTCCAATGGCTTTGCAATATTCTCCATCTAATGTGGTGGCTCTTCCAATGGCCTCTCCTCTCATGGTGGTGAAACCACAACTTGGGTGGCTTTTTGTTAATACAGTGGTACCTCCTTGGCTTCTTTCTCAATCGAATGGTGGCTTCTTCTTTCCAACGTAGTGGGTCCTCCACCTTTGCTTGGTGATGGCTTCTTCTCACTCCTATTCACCACTATTTATTGTAGCTATTACTGTGTTTCTTTTGGTGTCTTTAGACACTCTAAATTTACCTTACTCTTATGCACTATTTTATCTCCTTTTATTTAATAATGTTGCACTTCGTTGGCTTACTAAAAAAAACATTCATTATATACTTTCTTCTCCTTATTACTCCTATTCCAAGAAATCTCTAACTTCTCTTTTGTTGTTATATTTTGTAGGTTCTAGGATGTATCCTTCCTTGGATTGGAAATAACATACTTAGAGTTTTCTTTTCCTAATTTGAACTCTAAAAATATGGTGCTAAATAAACTTCAATTAAAGCAACTTTTTCATAAAAATGAAATACTCTTCTATGCACCTAATTTCAAACCTTTTTGGTCTTCTTTTGTAGCTTGCATCTTTGCATTTCTTTCTACTTAAATTTGTTCTAGACCTTCAATTTTTCAGCCTTATATTGCTGCCCTAAAGCCTTCAAATGCATAGCTACTTTGTTTCTCGAAATGCTGCTCAAATATTTTGAAAATTGCAGATGATTTCCTTTTCCAGATTCTATTCAATATTTATGGAATTTGCAGCTTTCTTTATTTTAAAGTTGCTACCTAAAAATTCTGATTTTTTTAACTTTAACTCTCTTCCAAATGTGTTCTCTTGAACTCTAAAATTTGCAGCCATAAATGCTACCAATATGCTACCTTTTTGTTGTTCAAAATCTTCCTCTAACTCCTTTATTTCACCGCCTTAACTTGTAAATTTCCCCTTCAATTATCTATTCGAGGACATTTCAAATTTTTTTCAATATTTCTTCAATTCACGGCTCTATGACTCCTCCAATTTGATGCCCAATTTTGCATCCCAAATCTCTTAAATTGTTGCTCACAAAATATTCCTTTCTCTTCTTCAACTTGTTGTCCAACAATTTTTGTAATTCACAACTTTACTCTTTCTCCATATGTTGTCAATTCCTTCTTCAATTAGCTATTCAAGGATACTTCAAAATATTCCCAAATATTCTCCAGTATGCAACTCTATGTCACCTTCAATTTTATATCTTGTGACCCTTCAAATTTTGTCACAAAAACCAAAAATCTTCTCCTCAAAAAATTAGCCTTCAAATTTCTCAAATTGGTTGCCTCTTCTAGCATATTTCTCCTCCTTAGCTCTCATTGAATTTTATCTTCAAATCTGGTCTCTTTGCTGGCATCTTCTTCTAGAATCTGAATGTCTTGAAGTCTTCAAAAATAATTTCTCAAATTTGGAAAACTACTTGCCAAAAATATTCTCCTTGAATTAGTTTCACAAATCCTTTTGGGCTTGTTGTTAATTGATAATCATTTTCCCAATTTTTATGTTATTACCTCTTTTGAAGAGCTTCTTCTTCTTGCAATATTATTCCCCAAACTTTCTTCAAATATTCTCCAATGGTCATTTCTTCAACTTCTTCAATAGGGCTTCTCTAACCTTCTTCTTTATCCTTCCAAATTTGCTTGAGATATCTTCTCTTGGGTATTAAAATTTTGTAACTCTTCAATTAGACCTTTTCTTAGTACTCTATCTTCTTTCTCAAATATTCAATGATGTTCTCTTCTCTTGTGTCTCCTCCTCAATATTCAATGAGGACCTCTTTATTCGGTCTCCTCAATATTCAATCTTCAATATTCTGAGGACCTCTTTCTTGAGTCTCCTCAATATTCAATCTCCACTCTCTTTCTAGAACTCAAAAAATAATCCCTGCAATCAAATATATCAAATTTTTTAGAAATCTAAAATCAATAAACTTCACTAGTTTTTCTTCAAAATAGTGGAAAATAAATCTATGTTGAGTCCTAGTATTCACGGGTTTTTCTACAAATATATGGAAAGACTCTAGCCAAATTGCAACTTTCACATTTTGCAAATGAAATATTCCTATATCCTCTCTATCTCTCTTCTGGCTCTCCCTATCTCCTATAAATATTCCTTGTGGCTCTGATACCACTGTTAGATTTTAATGCTATAAAGTTAAAGTAAAATAACCAAAAGATCTAAAATAAAGTTGCAGGATGAAATATAAGATTATAAAAATATTTTTCATATATAAAACTCATAAATAACTTCTGCAACAACTCATAAAATAGCCCCTAATAAATGCTCATGAAAATAGTATTTTCATATAGAATAAATATCTCCAATACACCATACTTCCACACACTCTCACTCTACATTATGTACACACACACACACACACACACACACACACACACACACACACACACACACACATATAATGGAATATGACTCTTCATATGGAGTGCTCTTGGCCTTCACTTTTCTTAAGAATCTTCATATTCCTACTCTATGGACTCATGTGCACATGGACTATTATGCATATTTACATTACTAAAATACTTTGCACACTCTAATAATACTTGTGCATTTATTACATTGCATAAAGTAAATACTCACACTCTAATCTAAGACACTCTCCTAATCTAAAGATGTACCTAAGGTGGTACATTAGAATGTATCAAATAATGTAATATAATCTAACATGCCCTTGTATTACATTATTTGGTTATTGAAGACTTTATTCTTCAATATGGATCTTCATATTTTGTAAGTCCTTCAACTTGATCAGGTTCCTATTCTTCTTCTTTAATCTATAGATGACCAAGTAGTCCATAGTATTGTTATCCTCTCATCTTTATTATTTTGAATCTTCAATTTACCCATAAACTTTTATGATTCCTACAATATGTTCCTCAGAGAATCCATTAGTGTTGTTTTGAACTACAATAATATCTTGTGAAGTCCCAATTGAGTCTAAAGCATATATATCATTGTAAGGTGATCCTATAGCTTCTATTTTATTTTGATTTATAATGAGACACTTAATGACTCCATTTTTATATTTAAACTCCCATGTTATTGAATGATAAAATGTTTAATAAGAATGTTAGAGTTGTAATTGATAGTAGAGCTACATATAATTTTATTTCCACTAGTATTATTAGGAATATGCCAAAAAGATCTAAATTTTTGGCACAAGTGTGGAAAGTTGAGTATGGGTTTGGACAAACGTACCCAGTGGATCAATGTTTGTCTATAACCAATATCACCTTACCCAAAGGATCTACTATTTGGAACTTATATGTAGCATCGCTATATGCCTTTGATATTATCCTAGGGATGGATTTTTTAAAGGCTCATGGAGTCCTAATCAAATTCCAAGAAATATGGATGGACTAGACTAATAAGGATAAGAAGAGAGTAAGGGTTCAAAGTGGGTAAGGGTCTTTTTGACCACAATTATTGTCAGCTATGCAACTTGAGAAAGCAATAAAAAAGGTGGAATGGCGTATGTAGTTAAGATAAATAATAAGAAGGGTGATAATGGAGATACAAAAATATTTGAGAAAAATCCAATGAATTTGATTTAACTATTGAATTAATTCTTGGAGCTAAACCTATTGCTAGAACTCCTTATAGGATGAATCATATCGAGTTACAAGAGTTAAAAGTGCAACTCCAAGGTTTATTGGCTAAAGGTTTGATTAAACCTAGTGTGTCACCTTAGGGTGCACCAGTGCTATTTATTAATAAAAAGGATGGTTCCTTAATATTATGGATTGACTACTAAATTCTTAATAAAGTAACTATCAAGAACATGTATCCTTTGCCTAGAATTTATGACCTCTTTGATCAATTAAAGGATGCCATTATATTCTCTAAGATTGATCTAAAATTTAGATATCATTAGCTGAGGATTTGTGAGGAGGATACTCACAAAACAAAATTTAAGATTAGATATGGATACTATGAGTTCATTGTTGCCATTTGGGTTGACAAATATGCCAACAATGTTTATAAATCTAATGAATAATGTGTTTAAAAATATCTAGATCGATTTATTTTTATATTTTTAGATGATATCTCGATATATTCCCACACTAGGGAAGAGCATGATAAACATTTGAGGATAGTGCTACAGGTGCTAAGGAAAAATCAACTTTATGAAAACTTTTCTAAATGTGAATTTAAAGTCCCTCAAGTCTAATGTTTGGGGCATATAGTATTTGTAGAGGGGATTTTTGTATATCCTAAGAAATTTGAAGCTATTTTGAGTTGGTTGGCACTCACTAATGTATCAAAAGTTAGAAGCTTCATGGGAATCATTGGTTATTACAGGTATTTTATGAAGAACTATTCAAAAATTTCCTACTCTATTATCAACCTTCAAAGGAAACGAAAAGATTTCAAATGGATGCATAAGTGTGAAGCTTCCTTTGAAACTCTAAAAAATAAGTTGACTACAACACCAATTCTTAGGATACCGGATCCTTATGGGAATTTTATAGTATGTACAAATGCTTCCTTAGAAGGTTTGGGAGGGGTATTATCTCAAAATAAATCTACATCAACATATGAGTCCATAAAACTCAAGAAACATAAACTAAAATATGCTACACACGACCTAAAGTTAGCAGCAGTTGTGCACGCTCTTAAGGTCTAGAGAAACTATTTTTTGGGAAAACCTTTAGAGCTAAGGATAGACCATCAAAGTCTAAGATACATATTTACTCAACCTATGCTAAATGCAAGATAAAGGAGATGGATAGAGTTCCTGGATGAATATAATTTTGGTATTGAATATATCAAAGGAAAGAAGAATAAGATTATGGATGCCTTAAGTAGGAGAAGGGACATATAAGCATTCACATAGAGTCATATAGAATTGATGGACAAAGTCAGGTAAATACAACTATAGAATCAATATTACCATGAAATTCGAGCTAAAATATAGAGAAATCCAAAGGAAAATAAGGACTTCAACATAAAATATGGTCTTTTTGTTTTAAATATAGGGTTTTCATACCCAAAAGTGATGATTTAAGGAGAATAATTATGCAAGAGGTGCGTAGATATCCATATTCTACTCATTCAATATGGGAAAAGATGAGAGAAAACATGAAAAAGACCTTCTACTAGTCAGGAATGAAATAGGATATCACTAGTTTCATTGCTAGATGTTTGGAATACTAGAAGGTTATGGCAAAACATCGATATCCAATAAGAAAATTGAACCCACATGATATACCTTTTATACTAGGTAATATCAAGGATGATGCACTGGTTGTGGCAAATAGGTTTGCCAAGGAATTCAAGTTACATGGTTTTTCTAAAGTGATCATATCAGACAAAGATTCTAGGTTTACATAAAAATTTTGGTAGGTTCTCCATCATGTAGTGGGTACTAAATTGAATATTAATTCTATATACCATCCAAATATAGATGGATAAACAAAGAGGCTTAACCAAGTTATTGAAGATATGCTTTGCATGTATTGCATGGACCAAAAGTCTAAGTGGGAAGAATTTTTGCATCAAGTTGAATTTGCATATAATAATGGATTATATGCATCCTTAGGAATGGCTTCGTTTGAAGCCTTGTATGGAAAAATATGCAAAATACCTCTCTCATGGGATAATCCAAAATATTTGGTGATGATCAGGCTGAACACTATCAAAGATATGGAGCAACTCAGAGTGATTCGATAGAGGCTCAAGGAAGCAGTTGATCACTAGAAGAGCTATGCTAATCTAAAAATATCATCAAGATAATTATTTGTGGAAGACAATTTTATTAAGGGTAAGACCCATGAAAAGTGCCATCAATTCAACTAAGTTGGATCCTTGATTTGTTGGGACTTTTGAGATCATTTATTAAATAAGTCCAATAGCCTATAGACTCGCTTTACCACCCAACTTGTCAAAGATCCATGATACTTTCCACATATCCCTTCTTAGGAATTATGTTGCTGTTCCTTCTCATGCTTGTAATGTATCAAAATTACAAATGGTATATCCCTCACCCATTGAGGTGATATCGATGAGGATTCTAGAGTTTCACTCTAAGGTCATGAGAAAATTAACCCTAGATCAATACAAGGTCTAGTGGGACCACTATTATGAAAACTATGCAACTTGAGAAAATGCTAAGAAAATGAGGAAGTAATTGACATATATATTTGAATGAAATGTGTATTCTATTTTTAGGAAACATAGAAAACTGTGTTTAGTACAAGGAGAGGAGTATGTAACAACCCTCCTTGACAAGACTTATTATTGATATTTGATTATGTATTGACGAGTGGATATCAAATGCTTAATCATATCTTATGTTATCAAGATATGTAGTTAATAGCACTTTATGCTTTGATTTTTTTTAAAGGTGGTATTGCTAATGAAATTTGTGGTTGTAGGACCAGGTACTCTCATGGGTGGATCGGTATGGTACAATCACTAGAGTTGAGAGACAAAAAGGAAAATGATGGATGCCATACTAATCGACAACTCAAGGGTAAAGAGTAACCTCATATAGATGCATTGCATAATTATGTGTTTGGTTAAATTACACCACTGACAAGAAGATTACTTAGGCAAAATATCCATCCTTAGTAGGTAGGTGATAACGTCATAGTTATCATAAAGTCTCCTACTTAAGAAAAAGGTGTTATGATGCATTTATTTGATGAAACTTTATCATAGTTTTGCATGTGCTTTATGGATGTGTAATAACCCAACTAAACCAACCCAAGAGAGATATATTTTTTTACAATGTTCACAAAAAAATTCCAATATTATTGTAGACACAAAAAATTGACCCACTTTCAGTGGGTAATATTCCTTAGATCCCCTAAGAGATCCCTAACCCTTGCCTAAGGCAAGTATAAACCTCTCCTACCCCAACCTTGCTTGTTTTAGTGCCTTTTGCGAAATCACGCTCCATCATAACCAGACACGACTTCACTATTTTTAATTTAATTTTTATTTTATTCTTTTTGTCCCGCTTAGACCTAGGTTTAAAACTCTCCAACATGTTTTGGTGTTGACTTTGTGTTTATTTTGCCTGTATTTTTACCTCTAATTTTGCCTAAAAAAGGAAGGATGTCTTTACTTAATCATAATAGATGTGATATACAAGTTTTTAATGTGTGATATTAATGTGAAATTGTAATAATTGATTAAGCTCAAAATATTTATGATAGTTCATTCTTCTTCCTTTACTTTCTCTGTTGTAGGCTAACCCCGAAGTGAATTTTTTTGATTTTATCTACTCTTGCATGGATTGGATTGACTTGTTGTATGACTTAGTGGATCTGTGGTGTAGTTCAGAGAGATAGAGTGCCCGCTTGGATACTTCAATCTTCTCTATCTACTTCTATGATGTCCATTAGGGTTTTCTCACTTTATTTCTAACATCTATTTTGTCTTCCGCACTCACTTTTTATTTTTCATTAATCTACAGTGATATCATACCCGATATTAGTGAGGTACAACTTTTCTTGCCCTAATTAGGGTAAACAAATCTGTAGAAGCAAAATCGTGCCTTGTCCAGGTAGGGCATGACTTTGCTACTGCATTATCGTGCCCGCTCCAAGAAAGACACAATTTACCCTAAGGCACACCGAGGGAAATTTCAATATTCTATTTCAACTGTTGCATTCCATTTGGAATCTAGATCCTACTACTATATTCTATTTTCTACTATTGCTTTTCTATTTTATGATTAATTCTCCAAAGATCAATTTTTGATTTTGTGTTAAAAGATCATCTAAAAGGACCTAGGGGTCTTGACTGTTGCGCCTCCAAGGACTGTTAAATAGTGGCCAGACCAGGCCCCCTAATGCTAAATATAATTTTCAATGTTTCATTAGCTATCTTACAGAAACAAGTATTTTTGATATCATTGGACAAGAGGCAGAAAAAGCTAAATCAACCACCGGTCTAGATAAGTACTCTAATCATTTTATTGTTAAAGATTTGATATAGTTATTGATTCTTAGGCATATGAAAGTGAAAGACATTTAGCTTGCATCTAGGGTTAAATTCTATGCATTTATTTTATGTGTTGTTTGCTTTAAAGGTTTTCTGGAATGAACCCTAGGTTAGTAAGCATCAAAAAGATAGAATAATTTTAGGCTAGCTCTTGTATGCTTGCATTCTATTTTTACCTATCATATTCTATTTTTTGTATTATCCTTTATCTTTTCTAGTTTATAACTAGAGAGGCAAAACTTAGGTGTTTTATTAAAACTAAATACATCAAACATTTTTTAATATCTGGAGGACTTGGAGCGAGTCCTAAAACCATTCCTAGTGAACCCTTCCCCCTAGCATCAAGTGTAGAGTACAACATAGTCCATGTGGTTCACACCACGAAAGGTTCTCTCCTTGTGGATCCAACCCTTCATTTGTAAATTGTACATGGAAGGGTAAATTTCCCTCTCTACATATTTGGTGAACCCGACGTGAACACATTTAATTTCAAACAATAAACAAGATCATTAAATTGCGTGCCAATATTTAAAAAGATAATTATTTTGTATGTAAGTGCATAAGTTACTCCTTGGTCTTAGTTTGTCTTAATATTTTTTTTCAATGGCTTCTGACCTTGAGGAAGGATGAACATTCCTTAGGTTTGATGAGATTTTTCATGAGAATGATCAAATTGATAGATAAAACCATAACCTAGAAGAAGATGCTGATAATCATCTTGATCCTATCTAAGATTCCAATGGGAATGTCATCTTTAAATATTTTGATCATATATGGAATTTTTATAAGTATCATAAGCATGCTTTATATATGGCCTTAGAGGAAGAAGCATTGCTTGAAAAATATATCCCACCTCAAGAAAATCCTTTGAGTGAACCTTTAAAAAATTGTAATCAAACTTGTAAACCTACTTATGCCACTATTGTGACCACCAACATTGGATGGAATCCACCCATTCCTCCAACTAGTAATGGCACCCAAAATTGTTTTCACTTTCCTCCTTCATCTTCTAATGTCAACACTATTGCCTCTATTCAACCACAATTTAATATTACATTCTCATAAAGCACCACATATAACAACAACCTTCAAATGTCCAACCTAAGTCAAGGGAATATGAGAAACATACATAATAATTCAGAAATACAGAATTTGATGAGTGTTGTGAATCAATTGGTTTTAAGGATGGATATGATTGCCTTCAAGGTTTACATACAACTATAAAGAAATGTGTAGTCAGCCATTGGATCCTATTGTTGCTGCTAGACCTTATCCTAAGTATTTTCCTATGCCAGTATTGCCAATCTATAAAGGAACTAAAGATCCAATAGAAAATTTAAGAGAATTTAGGATAGCTTGCCATGATATTATTTATGATGATATTCTCTTATTGAAAACATTTCCAAAGAGTCTTGCTGGAGTGGCATTATCGGTTGCCAAAGTATTTTTTGAAGAGTTTTGAGAAGACCGTAGAGATTTTTGTTCATCAGTTTAGTGCTTACATTGAAAAGGAAGTGACTATGAGATATTTATATGATTTGAAACAAAGTAGAGAAGAAAGCTTTTCAGAGTTTTTAGCTTGTTGAAGAAGTTTAGTTGGCCGATTAAGACAACCTATGTCTCAAAAATATATGCTTGATATATTTATTGGTAATTTACAAGAACAATTATCTTATGCTCTAGAAACTACTACTATCACATATTTAGATCAAGCAATTGAATTAGCAAGAAAAGTGTAACAAACTCTCATTAAAAGATGTCAAATTAAAGTTAAAGAAGATAAGACAATTAAGTCTCAACCTAAGAGTAAGAATGCAGGAGGCAATAGTGATAGTAGGCCTATTAACAATGTCAATAACAATTGACAAAATATTGTACTTCAAAAACCTCTTCAAAGGGATTTCACGAGACTTAATATGCTTATGGAAGAAGTTTTAAACCAACTATTGGATGCTAAAGCAATAGAATTACCTCCCATAAGATAGATAAATACTATTGCTTATTGGTATAAAGTAGGTTAGGATTGTGCATATCATAGAGTAGAGGGACATTGGACTAATTTTTGTAAAAGGTTGAAACATGTGGTTCAATATTTAATTGATAATGGTTGCATTGACACTAGTAGTTTTCAATCTTCCAAAAACTAGTAGAATCAAACTAGAACAAGACAAACCAATCAAGTATCTTATAAAAGTGTACCACATTAGTATGATAACAACATGGTTGGAATGATAACAACTACTTCAAGAAAACTTTACAGAATATGGATGATTCAGCAAATATCCCACCCTTGGAACTTCTACAGAATTCTCAAGCCCATAAAGAAGCTATGATAAATATTTTGAAGCAACAACTAGTACCTCCAGATATTTCTCCTAGTGATATGGCAAAGGTTGTAGGTTCTCTCCAAAATTCTCATCTAATATTTCTAGATAATGATATGGCTCCCTTAGGAGTACAGGAATATTATTCTCTATACATCAATGATTACATTGGGGACACTCTCATCAAAAGGGTTATGATTGATAATATTTCTTCACTCAATGTTTGTACACATCATTTATTTTAAAAATTTAGATTGAAGGAGGAATATTTTATTGCATATAACAATGTCATTAAAAATTTCAGCAATAATTCTCAAGAGGCTTGTGGCACTATATTACTCCCTCTTAGGGTTGGACCAAAAATTTTAAAAACAATGTTTTATGTGGTGTCTTGTCCTGCATATTTTAATCTTCTTCTTGGATGACCTTAGATTCGTGCAATGAAGTATGATTATACTTTTCATAACTATGTGAAATTCAAATTTGAAAACCAAATCATTTCTATCATGGGAGATCCTCATCCATTTGAATTTTTCTCACCAGAAGATCTAGCCCAAATAAATTCATCATTGTCTTCCTCTAAAAATTCTTCTACAAATGTTTCCTCACAGGATCAAGATGATTATTTTTGTTTAGATTTTATTTTTTATGAATATCATCAAGGTTTAGAATGGAGTTTTAAGGATAAGGGTCCACCCTCTCCTAAGGTCTTAACCCCAGAGTCACATGTTATAGATGAAACTTTATCTCAGAATGATATGAGCTTTGATAGGTTTGTCCCTTGTGCAACGTAGGTTGAGACTTCTAGTTTTCAAGTGGAATTTGGTTCTATGTCTCCCGAGGACCTTGAGTAATTAGGAGTGATTCCTACACTACCTCATCTTGAGGATAATTTATCCATTATTATTGAGGAGACCATATATGTGAACATAGGTTCTGAGGAAGCCCCTAGAATCCTTAAGTTAGGTAAAATATTAACCATAAATGAGTAGGAGCAATTGACCAATTTATTAAAATAATATTAGGATATTTTTGCTTGATCATATACCGACATGTCAAGGCTTGATCCTTCCCTTGTCATGCATCATTTTCTAGTTAAAACTAGTGCTAATCCTATTAAGCATAAACTTTGAAAGATGCATTCGAAGGTTGCCCTTTCAGTCAAGGAAGAGATCCAAAAACTCCTTGACGTCAGTTTTATAAAATCCATCGACTATTTTGATTGGATATCCAATATAGTTCCTATAGCTAAGAAGGAAGAAACAATCAGAGTATGTACCGACTTTCAGGACATTAACTTAGCATGTCCCAAGGATGATTTTCCCTTGCCCAACATAGACCATATTGTAGATTTCACTGCCAAATGTGGGATAATTTAGCTCATGGATGGTTTTTTAAGTTACAATCAGATTATAATTACTCTTGAGAATCAAGCCAAGGTGACATTCACTACTTCTTGGGGTACCTTATGTTGGAAGGTCATGCCTTTTGGTCTTAAGAATGCAGGAGCTACCTATCAATAGGCCATGAATTATATATTCCATGACATGATGCATGATATTCTATAGGACTATGTGGACAAAATTTTGGCTCATTCCTTAGAACAAAAGGATCATGTGCATGACCTAAGATGAATCTTTGAAAGGCTTCGATAATACAAGGTTCATCTTAAACCCGCTAAATGTGTGTTTGGGGTCACATATAACAAGTTGTTAGGTTTTATCATGTCTATGCAAGGCATTGAAGTGGATCCTAATAAGGTGGTAGTTATCATTGATATACCTCCTCCTTGCACCTTGATCGAGCTACATAGTCTGCAAGGTAAGTTGTAGTCTATTCGTTGTTTCATTGTCGAGTTAGCTGATAAGTGTCAACCTTTCCTTTGACTCCTTAAGAAGGATGTAGTTTTTTTATGGGATTTCGAGTGTCAAAAAACTTTTTATGATCTCAAAATATATCTCACCTCCTCACCTATTTTAGTTCCTCCTATGCCTAGTAAGCATTTTTTGCTTTACATAGCAGCCACTTCTCACACTTTCAAAGCCATTATGGATCAACATGATGACAAAAATAAAGAGAGAGCTATCTACTATATTAGTATAACTTTTATCAACTATGAAACCAGGTACACTCCCTTAGAGAAAATTTGCCTTGTCATAGTGTTTACTTCTCATAAGTTAAGACACTACATGCTTAGCCATAAGACATTGGTGGTTGTAAAGTTTGATCCTTTGCACTATTTGATGTCGAAACCCCACATGTCAAATCAAGATGCTAAGTGGGTGTTAGCCCTTAGTGAGTTTGATATAACTTTCATAGGTCAAAAGGCTATCAAGGTTTAGGCTATTGCTGATCAATTAGACTCCACTCCCCTAGAAGCTACCCATCCTATAGTTGTTGAGTTTCTTGATGAGTGATTTAATGTTAAAATTGAAGAGTCTAAGTTTTGGAATTTGTTTTTTGATGGAGCCTGATGCATGAAGGGCCCTAGAGCTGGAGTCATTTTAGTTACACCACAAAAATAACTCATCCATTTGTCCTTCAAGATTTATTTTTCTTGCACAAATAATACTATAGAACACAAAGCTTTGATCCTAGGCCTTAGAGTAGCCTTAGCTTTGTAGGTTAGGGTCCTTTAGGTCTTTAGTAACTCTCAATTTGTGGTTAATCATATCAATGACATTTATCAGACTTAGGATGATAAGCTTAAACCCTATAAGGAGATTATTACCAAGTTGTCTTATTTTGAGTAGGTAACCATAGATTCTATCCCTAGATCCTCAAACCGCCATGCAGATTCCATGGCCACTACTGCATCCTTGTTCCCTTTGAAGTTAGAAGATGATCAAGCTTAGATTATCATTCAAAAAATGTAGGAACCTACATATTTGAGTTCTTATTTGGATCCCCTAGAATATTTTACCATCGAAGATTCCCCATATGATCCATGGTATAATGACATATTTAATTTTCTTAAAGACGACTCGATGCCTAATGTTTTAGATTACAATAAACATAAGCTATTGTGCAAAAGAACGTATCGATTTGTTATAATTGGAAATAATTTATAACAATGTTCTTTTGAAGGTATCCTCTTACAATGCCTAAAACTTTGATGAAGCTTGGATTGCTCTCAGTGATGCTCATGAAGGTTCATGTGGGGGCAATTTTAGAAAAAATGCTATTGCCAAAAAGCTCCTTCAAATAGGATATTATTGGCCTTCCATGGAGAAAGATGTATTTGATTATGTTCAGCACTGCGATAAGTGTCAATGTCATGATCATCTTATTCATGCTCCTTCTCAAGACCTTTGGGTAATATCTTCCCCTTGGCCATTCTCCATGTGGGGATTGGACATTATCGGGAAGGTTAACCTAGTATCGTTTGATGATCATAACTTTATCATTACTACGATTGAGTATTTTACTAAATGGGTTGAAGCCATACTCTTCAATTTCTTCAACCATATTATTTGTAGGTTTATAAGTTCATCTTCAACCATATTCTTTGTAGGTTTGGGATTCATTCAGTGATCATTTTTGACAATGACACTCCTTTCAAGAACAAGGATATCCATAATATTTATGCTAAATACAAGATTCAACACAGATGGTCAACCCCTTATTACCATCAAGGTAATGGATAAGTTGAATCATCCAACAAATCCTTGATCAGGATTTTAAAGAAGTTGATTAATAAGACCGGTCGTGATTGGCATACTCAGCTTTATCCTACCTTGTGGGCCTATCATACTAGTGTGTGTACTTCCATAGGGGCATCACCATATGTATTGGTATATGGTTCTAAGGTGGTTTTTCCTTTTGAGCTCGAGGTTCCTTCTTTATGCATCTTGTTGTAAGGTACTGAGGTCAATGATAAGTATCGTGCAGATCGCTTGCACCAATTGGAGCTGCTAAATGAAAAACACATTCATACCTTAGAGCATTTTTGAGCATATTAGGATAGGCTCTAGTGGTCTTATTCTAAAAAGGTTCACAACCATTATTTTGAGGTTGGGGACCTTGTACTCAAAGAAAACTAGAAGAACACTAATGTTCATGTAGATCTTTGAGGTAAATTTCAGCCCAATTGGATAGGGAACTTTGTCATAATGGCTAAGTTTGGTTCTAGTGCTTATAAGTTGGATTCTATGGATGGTAAAGAACTTAAAGAACCGATAAATATAATGCATTTAAAAAGATATTATGCTTGACCTATTTTTCATATTGCATATGCATTTAGTTAGATCATGTTGCATGTTTTCTTGACATATTTTATACGCTTTTCCATCATATTATGCATGATTGTATGCCATTATGTTCTTGCATATTGCTTGTCATAACTGCATGGCTGCTTGTTCATGATTTATTGTTCATATAGCTTCTAGGGATTCACAACAATGGCATGTGATAAGACCTAGTTAGGTCGTTGCTCACATGCATTGCACTCTCACTAGGGTTTAGCACAGCCCCAACCTAGAGACCGTGCATTCTCATACCTTATTATCTTCTTTGCTTCCTTTGATCTTTCTTCTTTTTTGTCTTCAAGACTTTGACAGTTTCCCAATGATCATCTCCTCCAAGTCAAGGAATGCAATCGTCTTTTGGCATGTCCTTGTATTTTTGCATGATTCTTCTTTTTTTCTTTGTCTTCTTTGTTCAGATTAGGATATATATTCTTCTCTTCTTTGATTACAAACTTCCTCCCTCTTGAATTTTCAATAGTTAAAACTTCAATATGGGGTCATACACGTATAATTATTTTCTCCTCATTTTCTTCCTCTTATTTCTTCTAGCACATGCACACACTCATGTTGTGTTATGCTCATATTGATTGGCTCATATATACGTGCACATACACCTTTTTAGGTAGTACTGGAATATACATTACATACATCATTTTACATCAACATACATTAAAACACCCCTATCGGGTTATGTATGTCTTTAAATCAGTGGGCTCAACACCCCATTACAAGATTAGCTCCTTGGCCATTGACAATAGGCCTCAACATATATCCTAACGGGTAATCATCCCATAATAGTTACTAGTGAGCAACCACCCATAGCGGGTTACAATATACACTTCACTTATTAGTCCATATTTAGTGAGTACTACACCCATAGCAGGTTCTTCACTCCACACATGGACCATATTTTGAGCATAAAACCCTTTAGTCAGGGTTATGATCTAGCTTCCTCCTCGAATTTAGATGGTTGACCTTTGGAGTTTTATATTTATCTTCTTTTTCTCTTTCCACTTGACAATTTTTTTTTTCCACTCTTCTTCCTCTCTCTTCTTCCTCCTTCTACCCCTTCTTTCTTTCCCTCATTTTCTTCCATGCATTTCATGCTGTACCCAGTAACTCTTGCTTTGTTTTGCTTTGTTTCGCTTTTCAGTATGTTTACCTTTTGATTTATTTCTCCTTGCCTTTTTTGAGTTTCTTAAGGACATTCGTTTCCTTTAGAAACTTGAGGGGGAACCCTAGTCATAGAGGTATTAGTGGAGATAATACCTCATTTAGTGTGCAAGAGTCTAGGATATCCATCGTGATACACCCTTTTGCACCACTCTTGTACCCAAACCTAGCCACTCTTTGTGATTTTGCCTTCTTGTGTGTGTTCTTGCCCATAGGAGTCTACACATTTCTTTGGTGCATTTACTTGGCCTTAAATGCATCAAAGAGGGGGTAAAATGTAGACACGGAAAATTGATCCAATTTCAGTGGGAAATCTTCCTTAGAGCCCCTAAGAGGTTCCTAACCCTTGCCTAAGGTAAGGATAGGCCTCTCCTCCCCTAACATTGCTTGTTTTAGTGCCTTTGGAAAAATCATACTTCGCCATAATCGGGCATGACTTTGCTGAAGTGATCTCGCGCTCTGTCATCATGGGACACGACTTTACTATTTTTAATTTAATTTTTATTTTATTCTTTTTTGCCCGCTTAGACCCAAGTTTAAACCCTCCAACATGTTTTTGCATCGGCTTTGGGTTTATTTTTTCCTACTTTTTTCCCTTTGATTTTACCTATAAAAGGAAGGATGTCTTTGCTTAATCATAAGAGATGCGATATACAAGTTTTTAATGTGTGATCTTAATGTAAAATTTTGATTATTGATTAAGCTCAAAATATTTATGATAGTTCATTCTTCTTCCTTTGATTTCTTTGCTGCAAACTAACATCAAAGTGCAAATTTAAAATTTGATCTTCTCTTGCATGGATTGGATTGACTTGGTGGATCCATGGTGTAGTTTAGAGAGATAAAGTGTCTACTTGGATACTTCAATCTTCTCTGCCTACTTCTACGATGTCCATTAGGGTTTGATCACTTTGTTTCTAAAATTTATTTTATCTTTTACACTCGATTTTTATTTTCCATTAATCTACAATGATATCATGCTTGAAATTAGTGAGGCATGATTTTGCTTGCCCTAATTAGGGCAAACCAGTTTGAAAAAATGAAATCGTGCCCTGTCTAGGAAGGGTGTGACTTTATTGCTGCATTATCATGCCCTTTCTAGGTGAGGCATGATATTGCCCTAGGGCACACTAGAGGCAATTTCAAGATTCTATTTTCACTGTTGCATTCCATTTGGCATCTAGATCATGCTTCTACATTTTATTTTCTATTTTCTATTTTTTTTTACTGCATTTCTATTTTATGATTAATTCACCAAAAATCAATTTTTGATTTTGTGTTAAAAGGTCATCTAAAATGACCTAGGGGGATTGATTGTTGCACCTCAAAGGACTGCTAAATAGTGGCCTAAGCAAGCCCCCTAATGCTAACTCTATTTTTTAGTGTTTCATGAGTTGTCTTGCAAAAACAGGTATTTTTGATATCATTGGACAAGAGGCATAAAAAGCTAAATCAACCACCGGTCTAGATAAGTACTCTAATCATTTTATTGGTTGAATATTTGATCTAGTTATTGATTCTTAGGCATCTGAAAGTGAAATACATTTAATTTGCATCTAGGGTTAACTTCTATGCATTTATTTTATGTGTTATCTGCTTTAAAGGTTTTCTAGAATAAACCCTGGGTTAGGAAGCATCGAAAATATAGAATTATTTGTCTAGCTCTTGTATGCTTACATTCTATTTTTATCTGTCATATTCTATTTTTGAAATTTTCCTTTATCTTTTTTGGTTTAGATATAGAGAGGCCAAACTTAGGTATTTTATTAAAACTAAATACATCAAATATTCCTGAATATCTCGAGGACTTGGAGAGAGTACTAAAATTGTTCCTAGTGAACCCTTCCCCCTAGCACTGAGTGTAGTGTACAACATAGCCCCTATTGGTCACACCATGAAAGGTTATCTCCTTGCGGATCCAACCTTTCATTTGGGAATTGTACATAGAAGTGTATTTTCCCCCTCTACAATTGTTTTCAACTTTATTAATGCTTCACCACATTTGAGCTCAATGTCACTATAGACAACACTCAAGTGGACATGAGTGACCAACATCTTGTATTTTTTGGGTTCATCTTACTCAACCTCATCGTTTATAGGATGCCAAAGTGCCCCCCCCACATTTCCCATACCCTAAATAACATAGGACAATTTGAACACAATGTAGAAATTATCTTTTAAGGCCCATAACACTTAAAGTGAAACATCTATTCCCTAAACTAACCATAAGTCCATCTATGTAGGTTATTATGGCATAAAGCCTTGGTGCTTAGTTACCACATCTACATGGGCTAACTAAGGTAATTAAAACTCACTTGGCAATGATCATGGTCACCTAAACTTCACTGTTCAAGGTACCACCATTGTTGAATTATGAATGATTCCATTAATTACATAGTTAAGGAACACTTGATCCCCATTGTTCAAGGTGTATCATTCATGAATATCTAGCTATTGCATCATTGCAACTCCTTCCAAATTCAACAGTAACTAGATATTGCATCATTGCAACTCTTTTCATAACTCACTGTTCATCTTTAGCCTTGGATGACATCCGCAACTAAGGTCTCAACCACAGCTGACACCCATGGCTAAGGATTCTAGCTGCACTTAGAATTTGTGGCTAGCTTTGCAACTATCATGGACTCCCGATCCAATATATAATTAGTTACAATAGATTTTATAGTATATTTTGGGTGATTTCAAGTGAGGAAGCTTCCATATTATTCCTCCCAACTGCTCCAACCTCCCATTTCTTGATCTTGGCTTCTCCACGAAGCTATACCAAGGACTTGGTAAGGCTATAAGACCCTAATACAAATTGGGGAGATGAGAGGAATGGAGTGCTAATTTGAATGTAGCAAAGCCCTATCATATTGGATAGCCATTTGCAACCCTTGAAGAGTGCCTATATCCTACCAATTTGGAAATCATGACTATATGTGAAGCTATGAAGGTTTCAAGAGCTTGAGGAGATCATCCATCCATAATTGAACCACTTACACTGCAAATTTAGAGAATCCACACAACAAATTCATTCCAAAACATAGAGGTGACCCTTGACCATCAATTCCATGAAGGAATTTTGAGATTCAAGCCTTGGTTACAAGAGGAGAAGCACTTCCATCTCAACCGCAACAAACAGAGCCAACAACACTTAAAACCTATGGCTAGGATTTGAAGCTTGTTTCCCTTCATTTTAGCCATAGGATTTTCATTTCATAGGTGTAATTAGTTAGATCTACCATGGATTAACTCTCATTTATGCTTTTGTACAGTTAATTGTAGAAATTAGAGGTAGCTTTGCTCTATTTTCTTCTATTTTGTCAATTTGCACTAGTTCCATTAGATTTGATCCATTTCAAGTTTTAATCACAAATTATGCATTAGAATAGCTAGATTCACTATTTTCTTAGCATTATTTACAATAATTTAGAGATTTTGTGCACATATTTACAATTTTTCATGCTTTCTTGCTATATTTATCCTAATTCATGCAAATTCCTATCAAGAGCCTCATCATGAGAGGCCTCCTTTGCTTCTAACTGTGTTATGTTGTTTCTTGAATGTAGATTTATAGGGTCTTGTCATATTCAAAGAATTATTGGTAGCACATTCCTCCGATAAAGTGAGAAAAATATTTCCTTGAGCCTACATTAAGAGCCTACATATTGCACCATCCCCTTTGAGGAGCTCAAAATATTGTATCAATTGTATCAAAGAATCTAGTATCTCTAAGAGGGATGTATTTGTAAAGGATATTTATAATTATAATATAAAAAGTTGTCTTTCTTGTTCAATTTATTGTTATTCATATTTTCATGCTTTAATGCTTGGTATATTTGTTTCAATAGTCTAGGTGCATGCTTTTAGAGTGGTACAAATGGTGATCATGGTGGGATCCCTTGGATGGTCTCCTCTATCACCTCCCCCCTCTCTATGTATCTAATTGGAGCTGGTGCTCATAGAATTCTCTGAGGTACCACCTACTTTATGGCTCAGACACACTGAGTACTAGCCAGACTCACTTCGAGTTTGGGACCTATCTACCATAGACTGCTCTCTAGGAGTGCCACCCAATAGTCTAACTTGTGCCTGTAGTGCCACAATGAGCCCAACATATATGGCCTCCTGTGTGTTAGCATCCTTTAATAATCCCCACAGGAATCTGATCTCAGTATCACCACTCAATCCTATGGGTCCCTAAGTTGTTGGTACAACTGTTATAGCTTGTGAAGTGGAATGGGTACTGCTAGCTACCCTGAGCGCATCTCACTCTATAGTTCTAATATCTGACTAAGCTTGGAGAAGATCCCATTGAGTGGTGATCTTCTCAATATTTGTAGTGGCTGAATCCACCTATATTTAAAGAGTAGTCCCATCCTCCTCAAAGCCCCACCATTATGCATGTACCTCTATGAGCTGAGCTTGAATTGCTCCCATATACACCTATAAAGTGGCAATGGAGGTGTCCCTCTCTAAAATCTACATCTGGGAAGTCTGTAGCTAGGACTACAAGCTATCTACCTAGGCTCTAAGTTGAGACACCTTGTCATAAACCTCCTCCTTGCCCTCCTCCTCATATAGGACCTCCTCCTCTATTTTTGTAGCCTAACCCCATCTATCCTTAGTACTCTAGCAAATGTGTCACCCCTCATGATCTACACCTACTGCCTCTATGATTACCCCATCCCTATATATGCCTAGATGATCGCCACCCTGCCATAACCTGATATGCCTAGATTATCGCCACCCTGCATTATACTCTATTGTAGTACCTGCATCTACCAATCCTAAATATGGGTAGATATCATCCTCATATCCCAAGGGTTCACTCAAGGCCAAACTAAGTGTATCTCCACCTTAAGGCAGTGGTAGATAGTTGGCTCCTCTGGAATGTCTTGGAAAATACCAAACTACCTGGTGACACATGAGAATTGGAAGAACTCATGCACCTTGGGCTTACACATGAGGAGCCATCTGTCATATCACATCCACCTTAGGTAGCGGTCTGCCTTCTCCCATGTTGGGTAATCCATATAGGGGTGCCATAGAACATGCCCTACCCATAGCCCTATAATATGGTCCATGTAATATTGCATATCCCTTACATGGGCCCTACTCCTGAAGCCCATGGCCTCTTTGGACCAACATTTTGTGTAGCACTACAACTCCTCTAATATGTTGCTAATCTATAAGGGCAACCTACCAGGGCGATCAATGGTGATGTGCTCCCACACCCATATCTAGAGCAACAGAATGCACTCAACTTCCACTCAGCCTCACTGGGTGATGCAATACAACTTATCATAGAGCTACGTGAGGAGAGCACTCCCCCAGGAGAGAATCAATGGTTGAGTCATCATGCTATCTAGAAAGTCCTACATCTTGGCCTGGAGGTTCCAAGGGAACCTCATGCCATATTTATTTGAAAGAAGCACATGTATAATGATGTACATCAACATGACCTGTCATCATGAGAAGACCTGTGCCCTATACCAACACTCAATAGGTATACCCTCATGCTCTATGTCATCTAGTGCCTCATTACTCTAAGTGCCAAATATCCTCTAAAATACTATATCCTTCACCATAGTAGGTGAAGATGTGATGGCCTTGCCATCGATGGGGATGTAGAATATGCGGTAGACATCCTCCAGAGTAACTGTAATATCTCTAGTGGGCAAGTGGAAAGTGTTGGTCCACGCATCCTAGTGATGGGCCAAAGCAGTCATATAAGTCTGATCCACCTGGATAGATGAAAGTCGGAGAACATAGCCAAGGCCTATGGCTATGAACCAATCCCAGTCAACATCATCCATCCCACAAAAAAGCTCATAGAATAGCTCGAACTCCCACACTCTAGCAGTCAGAGACTAAAGGGAGATAATAACAAAAATAAATTAAAATCATAAAAACATAAAAAATGCACTTAAAAATGCAAAAAAATTCAAAAAACCTTCAAAAATGCAAAAACAATCATAAATGCATTCAAAATGTTAAAAAAAATCAGAATTTTACTTGGAAAAATTCAAAAACAATAATTAATTAAAGTCAAACAACAATTGTGATTGTCACCCACAACCCATGGCAATGGTCAAATTTTTTACCATTGGGATTTGAAGTCAGTCACAGTTGCCACCCATGGATACAGGAAAAACCTCTTTCGATGTCATTTCCCACCCCAATCACCCCAAAACTAAACCCCCTCTAACTAGCCTAGTCTAAATCCTAAATAGGGTGTGGTTCATTGCCAATAGTTTAATTTGTTCATTAAGCCCATTAATTAGTTAGGTTTATTTTAAACTTGGTAAATTTAAAAGCGAGGCTCGCAATGCTACCTTAGTAGCACCAAATTTTCCACTGGTGGATGCCTCCGTGTGGTCAGCCATAAGGGTAGTTTGTGTGTTTTCTGACAGTTTTTTGTGTCAAGTTTTCACCTTCTCCCTTCAGATCTCTCTCTCTCAGTAGTTGACAAATGGAAATAATGAAATTGAAAATGACATATTTTTCTTTTATATTTCCAATTTGGTCCTTTGCCACGATTGTCATTCGTGGGTGTAGAATTAGGGTTTTTTGATCGCGGTTGTCAAACGTAGCTAAGGAATTTGGATGATAGAGGTCCCCCAATTCCACTAACTCCACCTAATGTATGGAATCCAATTCCTACCTCAGTGCTCAAGTCCTTACCTTTTTTCTTGGGAAAATATGTTATCACCTCAACAAAGCATTTGCACCACCTAGTGAGTGTAATATGCACTTCACTAAAAAATAAGACATAGCCCTAAGGTTATTGGTGGATTATTATAGAGGGAGAGCTCATGAATGGTACATCAACCTCATCTTGTAATTAGTCAAAAGCTAGGACTAGTTGGTAAAACTCTTAATAAGTAGATTTAGAGAGAAGTAAGGTAGAGCATCTCTCTTGGAGCAACTCACGATCATCAAGAGGGTACCTATAGAAGCAATGGATGATTACAATGTCCAATTCCACAAGTCTTAGAAAAGGATCCTAAACGAGATCTAACCACCTCTAGGTATGGAATTTATTTACTATCTAAAATTTAATTCTAAAATTACCATGATGGTCAAGTCTAAGTGTGGGAATTTATTACGAGAGGCCTATGAGATAGCTGTCCAGGCTAAAAAGGATATAATCCAACTAGGAATGCTAGTACCTAGACCCCATCAACCATTGTTTCCATCCATTAAGCCCTCATCTACTCCCTCTATAACCATGCAATATGCCACCAATTTGACTATCCCAACCATGAGTCCAAAGAAACTTCAGATTCCTACTTCTTTCATTGCTAATATTGATGAATTATATAATATGATGAGAACCTTATCTAATGATATCACAAACTTAAAAATGTAGTATAACACCCAAAAGCTTCCCAACCAAAGTTATCCAAATATTCCTTTCCAATAAGGGAGCCCAACTATTTGATCGCCTCTAGCTAGATATAATAAGCCTTCATTTTTGACCAATAGAAATCCCAATCAATCATAGGATTTGACTCAATAGATAGTACTCGTATTAATCCCAATCCAAAAAATTCCTATAAGATCAACTAGTGACTTGGTCACCACCTAGAATAACTATGTCAAAGATCCTAGTAATTGGTACTATCCTACTCCCAACTATCTCTCTTCTAACTGTTATATTAGAACTAAATCTCAGGTAGTTAGGATGGCTCCATTTGGCCAAAATATTACACATCCTTTATATCTAGAATCCCTAATTCCAAGTCCAAAACCTGAATCTCAGCTTTTGCCCATACCATCAACTACTAGTTCACCAACTCTAAAGTAGACCTTGTCACCTAATATGAAGCAAAAGTGTATGCCATGTTGGATGAAGCAGTCCCCTCAACCTCTTGGAGGAATCCAATATAATAATAATATAACACTAGGGCTAGTATAAGGTCTACTAGATAGTAGAGGGTATCTAGTCTCATAGATGCTAGACCCTAAAGGAGGAAAGAAAACAATCAAAGGACTATCTCAGTATAGGCTAAACCTAAGAATCAAGTCCAAGAACTTTTGATGATCACTAGAGTAGCCCTTGAGCCTCCAAGGCAACCTTTTACAAATATATCGAGGCCACCTCATATGGTAGAAAGGGCTAGGATTTTGACAATATAAAATACCATTCTAATATCTCCTTCTATCAAACCTTTCAATATGGTGGATCATAGGAGGAAATATACCATAGTTATACCTCTTTGGGATATCTTATAAATTCTTGAATAGATGAAAATATTGGAAGAGGCCCTAAAGAAGTAAAAGGAGTTAAGTGGACAAGGGACACATACTGTACTACAAATCACCAACTCAAAGCCTAGTAGGCTCAAGACTATGCCATTCTACCTAGCATTGATCTATGGATATAAGTTGATACATAACTGTATGGTGGACTGAGGGTCAAGCACATTGGTCATGCTAAAAAGGGTAGAAGAGACACTTAGTTTATCTCTTGAACATACCAACAACATGGTATTTTATCTCTTGAACATACGAACAACATGGTAGTATAGTTAGACAACACTCTAGTACCAATATTCAAGCTAATTTAAGATCTTACTCTATCACTCCAAGCATACCCCAATCTGATGGTTTTCGAAGATAGTAGTGATTTATCTTTTAGTCATATTTGAAATATACCTCTTGATAGACTTCACTACTAAGATCAAAGTATATTTGTCGCTATACTAGAATCACATGCTACTCTAAATTAGGTATAGAACTAAGTTCAAGATCCCTTCAGAACCCCTCCACATGTACCACATAGAGAAAATTTCCTTAAAAGAAGAAGGGGATGAGTAGGCCTTCATGGTAGAAGAAGAAATTTTAGAGTCTAGCTACTTCATGGATGAAGTGCATCCATACATCCCTGATGATTATATGGAGCAATGGGCATCCAAGACATGGAAAACAAATCTTGATAAATAATTTGAGCGAGCTAACATGGGGTGATCCATAACCAAGTATTCCTCTCTATATACTTTAAATATTGTATATAGTTAAAATAATTGGAAAAACTGATCAAAAAGTTTTTGATGCAAAGGGACCAAAGACTTGCAAAACAAAACTCACAATGGTCCTAATCACCTATCCAATTGAAGGGAAGTAGTCTCTATGTCAAAACCAGATGTTCGATCAAAGATCATCAATGACTATAGTGGTTAAAATTAATGATGGAATAAAATTTAATCTTAGTTTTTAGAGGATAGGACCTTGATTCATGCCTAGAGAAGTGCACCTAGACATTCACTATGAGGTGCTTCCTTGTAGGGCATGATGACTAACACTGGAAAGCACATAAAAAACCCAAAAAATAGAGAAAAATATGTATGCAATAGGTATGTTAATTGATAAGTGATATTTTTCGTAGGAACTATTGAGAAGTGGCACACTCTTCCACTATGATAATCATGCACATCCTTGAAATTCCATTGGTTGGATTTAAAATGAGCAGTATTTAGGCCTCACTATCCATTCCTTCTTAAAATAATGGTTATATATTTGATGCATTGGGTTGAGTTCCATATATATTGGGTGTCAATAACTATACTACATATTCATGGTGGGTGAGAAGGTTGATCTTACAAAGTAAGAAGTTCTATGACTCGAAGGAAGGATAACCATTTCAAAAAATTAAAGCAAACTTGAGCCAAAATAATAACGAATTGATTCTTGCCACCTCCTCTAAAAAGATAAGATTTTGTATGAATTCAATTTTCATGCTAACATGCTAAAGGGATATCTATAATAGGTAAAATAATGACCTTCAAAACTCTTCTTACAATTGCAATATTTAGAAGAACACCAAAGTAGTAAGCAATAAAGGAGAAATAAAGCCTATGTTAACCAGATCTTGACCATGCAAGAGTGTCCAAGAAGTAAGGAAAATAAGAATAAGTAGCACTAGGAGCCTTGTGACCAGAGGAGGATATATGCCATCCCCATTGTATCCCTCCCTGACCACTTTCAACTTGGAGGTAATGGTGTCCTTTCCTCAGTTCATGGGTCCCAAGTTCTTTGTTGGCAATTTTGGGTACCTTGGGTACATTGCCTTTGCTCAAGTGTATAAGTTGTCATTGATGTCAAGAAGATTTTGAAGGAATTTGATTTGATGTAAAATAATTTGTTTTGATGAAGGTTACGGCATGACAGGTTCGAAAGAAAGTAAGTTGGAAAAATGTCGCGATATCGCGACATGTCGCATTTTCGTGACTTAAGCAGGAGAGAGAAAGATTTTTAGAAAAGTGTCACGATATCGTGACATGTCGTAGTTTCACGACTCAAAGAGGAGAGAGAATGTTCGAAGTTAGAAATGTCACGATTTCGCGACATATTGCAAGGAAGGTTGAATGAATGAAAAAGTGTCACGATTTCGCGACATGTTGCAGGAGAGAGAGTCCGAAAGAAAAAGTGTCATGATTTCACGACATAATGCAGGAGAGAGAGTCCGAGAGAAAAAGTGTCACGATATCGCGACATGTCGGGTTTTCATGACCCAAAGAAAAGAAAAGTGCTAAGGAGAAAAAGTGTCACGATTTCGCGACATGTAGCAAAGGGAAGAGTCTAAAATAAGAACTGTCACGATTTCGCGACAGGTTGCAAAGAAGACGTACAAAAGCTGAAAACGTCGTGATTTCATGACAGGCTGCAAAGAAAACGTACGAAAGCTGAGAGCATCATGATTTTCAAGGTTGCAAAGAAAGCGTACGGAAAGTTGATAGCATCATGATTTCGTGACAGGTTGAAGAGAAAGCAAACAGATGCAAAAAGTGTCACGATTTCATGACAGATTGAGATGGCAACATACGGTTGGAGAAAGTGTCATGATTTCATGACAGAAACAAGAAGTAGGTCTTCAATAGGAGAAGAGTCATGATTTCATGATAGAAGCAAAATGAAAGAGCATGGAAGAAGAAGCGTCACGATTTCATGACAAATTCAAGAAGGAAGAGCTCAAAGGCGAAAGCGTCGCGATTTCATGACATGTTCCATTTTCGCGGGCGTAAGGCAGAGAAAAGCACAAGGCAATGAAAGTGTCATGATTTTGCAACATGTCATGTTTTTGCTAGTGCAAGCAGAGAAGAGTGCAAGGAAGCGAAAGTGTCACGATTTCGTGATAGAAACTGAAAGCAGGCCTTCTATAGGAGAAGTGTCGTGATTTCATGACAAAAGCAGAAAGGAGGTCGATGAAGGGAGAAGTGTCACGATTTCATGACAAAAGCAAAAAGGAGGTCGACGAAGGGAGAAGTGTCGTGATATCACGACAAAAGCAAAGTTGATGCTGACAAAGACAAAAGTGTCACGATATCATGACAAGAGCTTAGTTGAAGTCGACAAAGGCTGAAGTGTCGCGATATCGTGACAAAAGCCAAAAGAAAGTATATGGTTGCAAAGGTGTCGCGATATCGTGACATGTTGTAGTTTCACGACAGAAGCTACAAAAGTGTTCCAGAGGTAGTGAAGCCGACAAAGTTAAATTTTAGCCAACAAAAATTAGGGCTTGTAGCCGACGTAGATTAGGGTTTGTTTTTGGTATAACAACCGACTAAGATTAAAGTTTTCATCTTGAAAATTTTGTTATAAAAGGAGGGCTGTTTGGGCGATTGGAGGAGTGGGTGGAAGTGCGACGTTCATAGATAGTGCGTAGAGCAAGAAGTTCGATCACTTGGAGTAGAGTGCGAAATTCGATCATAGTGTGTAGAGTGCATTTCGTCGAATCATTCTGAGTGTGAAAGATCACAAAGGAAGAAGAGTGTGCACAGACAGTGCAAGGGTTGAAGTTCGACCAAGTGTGGGTGTGTTTGCACAGAGAGAGTAGAGGGCGTAGAGAGCAGACAGGCAAAGAAGAACGAGGACATTTGTGCTAGACTGAAGGACTGTGTTTAGTGCAAATTCGAGGACCAGCTTTGGAGGTGATAGAGTTGAGGACAGAGGTCTCCAACTAGAGCAGGGAGGACAGGTGTCTTCTATGGATAGAGTTCCATTTTCTAAGGGCAGCGGAGGTAGAGGTCTTCTAGAGGATCACCAACTAGAGCAGAGCTAGGGGATTGGTGTCTCCTGTGGGTTGGTGCCCATGAACTCGAGATTAGGGGATTGGTGTCTCCTTTGGGTTGGTGCCCATAAACATTGTAATCGGGAAAGGTATTCCCAGAATTTGGATTGATAAAATTTAGTGAAAGATTTTATCCGTGGATGTAGCTCACATTGAGCGAATCACGTAAATTGGTGTCTCATGTGTGTGTGATGATTTGTTCATTTCTTTGGTTTCTGCTATTGATATTGCCATTGATATATTGTATAATTTTGATTGGGATAAGAAAAGTAAAAAGTGGTCTTATACTGTTCACCCCCCCTCTCAGTATAAGCTTGTGTTCTTCAATTGGTATCAGAGCAGGTGCCTTCGAAAAGTTTAACAGCTTGAAGGAAAAGCTAATAAAGAACACAATGGATTATTCAAGTGGCAATGCAGCACCTATTCTTGATGGGTCAAATTTTGGTCTTTGGAGTGCAAGGATGAAGGTTCATCTAATGGCACTTGGTAATGAGGTATGGGAAGTAATTGAAGATGAGTACACTATTCCTGTACATGGTCCAAATACTAAAGAAGAAAGGCTCCTACATCACAACAATTCAAAAGCAATGAATGCAATTCGAAAGGCTTACGTAAAGCGGATCTCACCAAAGTGATTCACTGCAAGACAGCTAGTGAAATGTGGAAACAGTTGCAGGTGGTTCATATAGGTGATACAAATTTTAGAAAGGCCAAGTTGAGACACTTCAAAGGTATGTTTGAACAACTCAAGATGAATGATGATGAAAATATTAGTGATTACATGCTTCGTATGGATGAGGTTGTTAACTCCATGAAAGACTTAGGTCTTGAGCTTGTTGAAAATGATGTTTGTGATAAGATTTTAAGATCTCTTCCTAATAGATTTAGTGAAAATATTTCTGCTATTGAGGAAGCTAAAGATTTGGATAAGTTGAAAAAGGATGAGCTTCATAGCATACTTGCAACATTTGAGTTGAGAACTCAGGTGAAGGTTGACGTCAAGAAAGAGGCAACTTTTAAGGCTACCAAGAAATCCAAGGGTAAACAACTTCAAGAGAGTGATGAGTCTTCTAGTGATGAAGAGGCATATTACAACAAAAAGGGCAAGTTCTCTAGAAAGCACAAAAGCGTGAAAAATATAAGATGTTTCAATTGTGGAAAGTTTGGTCATTATGCTACTGACTGTACTGTTTCCAAGAATGAAAGTGATGAAGAAAAATAGGATTCTAAGAGCAAGGATTCTGAAAAACATAAGCATCACAAAAAGAACAAAGATGAGCACAACAATCAAGGAAAGAGGTATTCTCACAAGCACAAGAAGAGTTTCTATCTAGACAAAGCAAGTAAGTGTTCTAGTAGTGATAGTGAAAGTTCTTCAAGTGATAATGAAAATGAGATGTTGTTCATATCAAAAAAGGAGGAAGAACCGAAACATAGATTCATTATTATGAAATGTCTTAGATGTGGAAATTTTGGTCACCTTGAGGATGATTGCACAAATAATGATTTTTTTTCTAGTATGTATGAGGATGCTTCAGAAAACTATAAGGAAGATGCGTGTATGGTTTTTGAAAAAGGTAGCACCTCTAGTGATAAGAAATCTGAAAAAGGCTTTGATGATTCAGAAAGCAAACAAATAAAGGATCTTGAAAGTGAACTTACTAACGCTCTTAGTGTTTTGAAAAAGGAAAGAAAGAAGAATGCTAGACTCAAGGATAAGTTAGATGAATGTTGTATGGAGAGAGATGATCTTATAGAAAGTCTTGATTTCTCTATAGCTAAGACGCAAGAACTCAAGGATGAGTTAGAGTCTAAGGTTCTTGAGTATAGTGAGTTAGAACAGAAAATGGCTTCTTTGAAAGAAGAAACTAAAGAGTACAAGGATAAGCTTTACATGTTTCAAGATAGCTCCAAAAGGGTTAAATCTCTCATCAAAGGTCAAAGAAAGACAACAGATAAAATAGGCCTTGGTTTTGTTAAGCCACATAAGGAACAAGATGGAGAGTCTAGTAAGAGACTCCAAAAGGAAGAGAGTTTTGATGAGGAAAGTATTTCAGATCATGAGTCCTTGAATGATAGATGCACAAAAATAGAAAACGAAATTCAGAATGAGAAGAAGAAGTTTTCAAGACCCAAGAGGTCGAATAAAGGAAAATTTCACGACAGATGTTTTGCGTGTCACAAGTTTGGTCACATGGCTGCACATTGCATGGCTCAAGTGAAGAAGGTAAATGGCAATTTCAAAAGCGCTAGTTTCTTTCAAGGGTATTGCTACTCTTGTCAACAATTTGGGCACAAGGCAATCTATTGCAAGGTTAATTACAAGAACAGGTTTGATCAAAACAGGTTCGGCCAAAACAAGTTTGGTCAGAACAGGGTTAGTCAGAATAGGCGGATTCAAAGAATAGGTATGCCTAAAAGAAATAACATTGTTACTTGTTATAAGTGTAACAATGAAGGTCACATAGCTAGACAGTGTAGAGCTGAACTTCCAAGGTACAAGAATAGGAACAGTGGTATAAACAGGTCCAAGGATCAAGGCATGAACAAGAACAGGGATGAGAACAAGAACAAGAACAGTGACAAGAATAGGAATATGGACAAAGAGTTCAAGAGAAGGCCCGACAAGGAAGTGATAGATGTTGATGATGATCAGTGCCTATTGGGAGTTGTACTCCCACCCTAGAATTAATCACCTCATCAGGAGGTGGGGGAGGGACTAAGCTAAGAGGCTCATTCTTAGTCCCGAGCCCCAAAGGTGACCCTTTGCCATTGATGACAAAGGGGGAGAAATATGAGTAAGGGGGAGAGCTTCAAGTGAAGAGGAAAGCTTCAAGTTAGGGGGAGCAAAACTT
Source organism: Wollemia nobilis (assembly GCA_028583015.1). NCBI lineage: Eukaryota > Viridiplantae > Streptophyta > Pinopsida > Araucariales > Araucariaceae > Wollemia > Wollemia nobilis. The sequence continues at coordinate 8,208,791 of JAQPPZ010000456.1, forward strand.
CAAAGGTAGTTTCTCAGTTGTTAGCATAGTTGGTTTCAGTTTTGGCTCTTGAGACGTGTTTTCAATAAAGGTTTGCCATCAATGACAAAGGGGGAGATTGTTGGCAATTTTGGGTACCTTGGGTACATTGCCTTTGCTCAAGTGTATAAGTTGTCATTGATGTCAAGAAGCTTTGGAAGGAATTTGATTTGATGTAAAATAATTTGTTTTGATGAAGGTTACGGCATGACAGGTTTGAAAGAAAGTAAGTTGGAAAAATGTCGTGATATCGCGACATGTCGCATTTTCACGACTTAAGCAGGAGAGAGAAAGCTTTTTAGAAAAGTGTCGCGATATCGCGACATGTCATAGTTTCGTGACTCAAAGAGGAGAGAGAATTTTTGGAGTCAGAAATGTCATGATTTCATGACATATTGCAAGGAAGGTTGAACGGACGAAAAAGTGTCACGATTTCGCGACATGTTGCAAGAGAGAGAGTCCGAAAGAAAAAGTGTCACGATTTCGCGACATAATGCAGGAGAGAGAGTCCAGGAGAAAAAGTGTCATGATATCGTGACATGTCGGGTTTTTGTGACCCGAAGAAAAGAAAAGCGCTAAGGAGAAAAAGTGTCGCGATTTCACGACATGCAGCAAAGGGAAGAGTCTGAAATAAGAACTATCACGATTTCGCGACAGGTTGCAAAGAAGACATATGGAAGCTGAAAACATTGCAATTTCATGATAGGCTGCAAAGAAAATGTACGAAATCTGAGAGCATCGTGATTTCATGATAGGTTGCAAAGAAAGCATACGAAAAGTTGATAGCATCACGATTTCGCGACAGGTTGAAGAGAAAGCAAACAGATGCAGAAAGTGTCACGATTTCGCGATAGATTGAGATGGCAGCATACGGTTGGAGAAAGTGTCACGATTTCATGATAGAAACAAGAAGCAGGTCTTCAACAGGAGAAGAGTCACTATTTCATGATAGAAGCAAAATGAAAGAGCATGGAAGAAGAAGCATCACGATTTCGTGACAAATTCAAGAAGGAAGAGCTCAAAGGCGAAAGCGTCGTGATTTCGTGACATGTTCCATTTTCACGAGCGTAAGGCAGAGAAAAGCATAAGGTAGCAAAAGTGTCACGATTTCGCGACATGTCATGTTTTTTCTAGTGCAAGCAGAGAAGAGTGCAAGGAAGCGAAAGTGTCACGATTTCGTGATAGAAACTGAAAGCAGGCCTTCTATAGGAGAAGTGTCACGATTTTGCAACAAAAGCAGAAAGGAGGTCGATGAAGGGAGAAGTGTCGTGATTTCATGAAAAAAGCAGAAAGGAGGTCGACAAAGGGAGAAGTGTCATGATATCATGACAAAAGCAAAGTTGATGCTGACAAAGACAAAAGTGTCACGATATCGCGACAAGAGCTTAGTTGAAGTCGACAAAGGTTGAAGTGTCATGATATCACGACAAAAGCCAAAAGAAAGTATATGGTTGCAAAGGTGTCACGATATCGTGACATGTTGTAGTTTCATGGCAGAAGCTACAGAAGTGTTCTAGAGGCAGTGAAGCCGACAAAGTTAAATTTTAGCCAACAAAAATTAGGGCTTGCAGTCGATGTAGATTAGGGTTTGTTTTTGGTATAACAACCGACTAAGATTAAAGTTTTCATCTTGAAAATTTTGTTATAAAAGGAGGGCTATTTGGGCGATTGGAGGAGTGGGTGGAAGTGCGACGTTCGCAGATAGTGCACAGAGCAAGAAGTTTGATTGCCTAGAGCAAAGTGTGAATTTTGATCATAGTGTGTAGAGTGCATTTCGTCGAATCATTCTGAGTGTGAAAGATCGCAAAGGAAGAAGAGTGTGCACAGACAGTGCAAGGGTTGAAGTTCGACCAAGTGTGGGTGTGTTTGCGTAGAGAGAGCAGAGGGCATAGAGAGCAAATAGGCAAAGACAAATGAGGACATTTGTGCTAGACCGAAGGACTGTGTTTAGTGCAAATTCGAGGACCATATTTGGAGGTGATAGAGTTGAGGACAGAGGTCTCCAACCAGAGCAGGGAGGACAGGTGTCTTCTATGGATAGAGTTCCATTTGCTAAGGGCAGTGGAGGTAGAGGTCTTCTAGAGGATCACCAGCCAGAGTAGAGCTAGGGGATTGGTGTCTCCTGTGGGTTGGTGCCCACGAACTCGAGATTAGGGGATTGGTGTCTCCTTTGGGTTGGTGCCCATAAACATTGTAATCGGGAAAGGTATTCTTAGAATTTGGATTGATAAAATTTAGTGAAAGATTTTATCCATGGATGTAGCTCACATTGAGTGAATCACGTAAATTGGTGTCTCATGTGTGTGTGATGATTTGTTCATTGCTTTGGTTTCTGCTATTGATATTGCCATTGATATATTGTATAATTTTGATTGGGATAAGAAAAGTAAAAAGTGGTCTTATACTGTTCACCCCCCCCTCTCAGTATAAGCTTGTGTTCTTCATTCTTGAAAAATATGGTAGAAGGGGTGACATGTCCTAAACTATCCAAAAGGTCTAAAAGCTTAAGATATGGGACACTAGGATGCTTCAAGAAAATTCCCTATGAAATTCCCAAATTTGGAGTAGCACATTAGCACAATATATGGTTCCTAAAGTATACAACTGCTTCAAGATAATCACCTCATGCACTAAGTTATACAACCCTAATACCCAAGAAATTTGGGCTCCTCATCGGAGACATGAATTCCCACCCAACTCAAAGAATATTGATGGTGGAGACATGAAATACTATGGTCAATCTCCCAAGTGCTACTAAACTTTATAACACCATCCTTGAGAAGCTGGCCTACCTCTAAAAGGAATGTGGTGTGAGGGAGAAAGAGCTACCAATATTTTCCTTAGATATTAAAGGTTTGAATGATAGATCTAGGGATGCAGTGAGGATGTTGGCATTTATATTCAACCTAAAGGAGGGGTAGCTATTCTAGACTTAGTTTAGGATCCTATACTTGATGAGGCACACACCTAGCAAGGAAAGGATGGTATTTGATTTTTTGACTACATTATTGATAACATCCATGAGGGATTGGTCAAATTTGGAGAAATTACATTTTTCATTTTTTCCAGGCTAGCTATAAAGGCCAAGGAGGAGTTAAACCACCCACTATCCATATCCTCTTGTACAAAAATATTGAGGAGGTCCTCGTACTCTTCATACTATGATTTTATTGATAATTTTCTTATCACGACACTGACAACACTCATAGGATAGAAAAGTGAATTCATCACTATAAATTGCAAGAAATATTTGGAAGGAAAAGTGAATGCATGATTATATCAAGCAATCATATTGGTTGTTGAAACATGTGATTGATCTAGTCTTTGCAACGAGGGAACTAAGGAGCCAAATTTATATGTAGGAAATAGTTCTTCACTTTGCCTATATGGAGCCAAAATTTTTCAAGCTAGAAGGGAAAATGTAACCTTAGGATTATCAAGTGACTAGGATGGCCATTAATCTTCAATACTATAGAGCCATGGGTACAATAAAACTAGAAAAGAATGTGAGAAAAATTATCAAGTATGATTTGATGACCTCAGAGATTCATAGAATAAAATTAAAGGGCTCCAAAATTAGATTGAATAGACCATGAGTTCTCAAGAAATTATTTTCCTCCTAGAGGATGAGCAAAGGTAGTCATGAATTGATGGACTACCTATTCAATGTAGAGACCCAACTCACCTCCAACATGGTCAAATTTGAGAGGAATTGTAAGAATAAATAAATAGATGCTCAAAAATACTATAATATAATACCACCAAACTTTTGTACCACATACTAGGATAGCATAGAAAAGTCCATGACTTTGATGTCCTAGCTCATTGAATTCATCAGCTCAACATCCCAGCTAAGTGCAAAAATAACTCAAGAGGTGGAACAAACCCTGGTGGTCAAAATAGAGGATGAAAAAAGAAAATTATTTCTAGGTTTGGATCACTACCATTAGCAAAAAAGAGTTGGAAGTTGTTGGCATCTAGGATTGAGAGGCAATATTTAAGAAAATATGGAACACTCTTAGTAGAGAACAAGTGACACATGAATGTGTGTCCCAAGAAAAATCCCTAAATAATGTTATTGATAACTTGCATGCCCCTCTATATTATCTAATTCAAAAGGATCTACCATATCCCTAGGCAAGTGATCATAAGCCCATTTTAGAGTAGGAGTATGCATAGGCCATGAAGTATTAGAAACAAAGGGAGCTAAAATTTAAAAAACAACCAAATATCCTAATAGCGGAAGATGTTACAAAAGCTATTGATCCTATGGTAGAGCTCGAAGGGTAAGTATGAGAAGTCATGTATAGAGCAAAAAATTTCTCATGCATAGACCAAATTGAGCTCCTAAAGATCCACTACCATTTCCAAGATGCCTGCGTATCCTTTGAGGAAGAGTGGGAGGAAGTGAGAGATCAGATGATCAAGCTTCCATATCACTAGCCTTCCTACATACTCTTTGATTTTTTGTACCTAGTTCCCTATGATTTTGTTATTATTTTTGTTTTGTTATTTATATTTGTTATTTCTAGCTTCCAATTTTGACTTTGAGTCCAAGGACAAGAAAAATAGTTTGGGTTCACTCCTTTCAATAGGTTGAAGAGCCCTAGGAGCCACCAAATCTATAATTATTTTTCCCTATAGCCCTGCTTCACTCAAAGAAGACTCAATCAAAAGTAGAACAAACCAAATAAGATAGTTGGAAGACACTTATTACCTTTAGTAAAAAGGAAGGGATATCAAGACAAAGGTATATACGTCCAATAATTGCATTGACCATTAGATCCTCCATTAATGGTTGACACTCATATATCATCCCAAGCCAACAAAATTAAGGGAATTAAGGCCTGTGGGTCATTGATTTTCCATCCAATAGTTTGTGTAGTCTTTCCAATGGATAAGAGAACAAAAAAGAGGAGAAGTCCCCAACTAGACATAAGGTTATATACGTGGTGACCAATCGAGAGCTTGAGAAGAAATATGCCATAACCTAGATGGATAAGACCTTCCATTATCCAAAGGAGGCCCCACCTTAGATTGGGATATCTGATAGTCACACACACAAAGAAGAAAGTAGGAAAAAGAATTTTTAAGAGAACAACCACTATTTGACTATAAAAATTTGACTTTAATAGCCTTGGATATCAAAACCAACCACATGGAAGCTATGATGACCATCAATAATATGTTTTATCCTACCTTATTGATCTATGCCAACCAAGAAGGCCATGCTTGCTATGCTAGCTAGCAGGGTATTTTAGAAGAAATGTGATGAGGACTTAATGGCACAACCATCCTTAATGTAGCAATAATGAGATAGGTCAATAATGATTTTCCATACAAAGTCCCACAAGCTCCCAATATTGATGGCCCTAGATCAAGAGACCTCAAAGCTACTAATTTTAGTTATATAAGGATTTTGGCTATGAAATAGAGGATAAGTTGTAGGTCTTCTACATAAAAATTTTAGAGGGAAATGACCATCCTCTTGGCTTATAAATAGGTCTAAATTTGCATTGTAAAAGTAGTGGGAGTTTTTTACTTGTATCTAGTGTATGGCCTTATGGGATATTACTTTCAACCTCCTTCTTCTCAACTATAATAGATAGAGATCAAGCCTTGAGTTGTCTAAGGAGCATCGAGTCTCTAGGCCACATGCCTTGTAATCACTTTTGACATGTTAATAGAATTCATGACTAATTTTGCTCTGTCCTCCTTTGATGTGTTTTCAATTCCTAGTTGTGTGAAGTTTCACTCTATCCATGATATTTCCTATTGTTTCACTCTATGTGAGGCATAGGTGTGTTTGGAATGTTGAGCTTTTACCTCAATAGGCCAGTGCATTTTGAGATGACAACACTTCCATTGTCTATTATATATTTTTGCATATGCATATCGAACTCCATGTCAAAAATTATTATCAATTAACTTACTCATTTAACAAATTATAACTTTATCTTAATATTTTTTAATTTTGTTGTCTTGAGCTCAAGATGATACATGCCACACTGCATTGTTTTAGGTTATTTTCCTATCACATACCATTTTATAGTTTTTTTTTCTCCCATTTATGCCTTTATCCACATGTATTTATTCTATTTTACACCCTTTTACAGTATTATTCCCCTTTATTTAAAATATATGATAATATTTTACCATTGGTTGGATCATTTTTAAGGCTAATATTAAGATAACTATGCTTTGCAATATGTATTTGCTAAATAGTTTGACCACTAAGTAATCTACAACCTTTGGTTGCCATATAATTTGATTGTTACCAATTTGAAGTATTTCATGCTAAATATATTTATATCTATTATTATTTAGAATAAATATGAGTACATCATTTAGTACATATCATTCTACAATATTGACATGTTAGGTGACGCCATCCTTATCACTATAAAATATTACTATGTTAAGCAGATTGATCCTTACTGTTCGATGACATCAATATGCTAAGATGCTCAATTTTTTAAATTTCACAATCCTCATATATTAAGAATCTTGACCACTATTGTTCCATAACACTATCTTTGATCTATTTGGATTTTGTCAAATGTTTTACATAATCCACAATATCCTTCATGATTTGTAGTATGTTTTGACCCCTCTATCATAGAATATTTCATAAGTGTATTGCATGTGACATGACCAATTCTTGAGGATGGTCATTATTATAATTTTAGGTATTAATGGCATATTGTACATATTAATTTCTATATTTAGGTTTTGATTGCTTACCATAGGTAGAAATTTCCAAGTCACATGGAAAAAAACATCCTTATCATCATACCCATTAGTAATAACAAGTCATATTTCTAAAGACATGTGATGTGATGATAATGGTATTAGTTCTTGAGACAATGTTTTTGTCATAATATGTATTTTTATGGATGGTGATAAATCACATGACTCTTTTTGATGCCAATGCAATCTTACATTTTATAACTAGTCTGCCTAGTTACAATTAAAAGTATTGTTGAGTGGTATTTTCACCCGATTGTGAAAACACACTCTCCGATAGGATTTGGGTTCTAAATCCTCTGCTTGCAAAGAAATTAAACATGTAACTTCTCCAAGGTTCCTGTTATGTTAGCATTTTGCATTGATGTATTAATAATCTCAAATAAAGATATTCAATTAAAATGCTTGGAACACCTTAGTGGTTGCAAGTAACCGAAAACAAGGGGCACCGTGGTTTATTTTACTCGTGAAATTTTAATGATTGTTCATTGAACCCTGATAAAGCAAATGTGATTTGGTCTCTATATGACCATGCTGTAACTTCAAAATAAAATTTAATGAAATGCCATAACATGAAGGAATTATTTATGGATTTTGAAGTTTTTTAATTTTTTAATTTTATTTTAATGCTTGAAAAATTAAAATTGGAACTTCTGAAAAATAAAGTGCAGCAAAAAGAAAATAAAATGCAAAAGAAAAAGAAATTAAAATTGCATTCAGCTTGATGCTATCCCGTCCTGGAAAAACCGAAGATGTGAGGTTTCCATGCATGCAACCTAACCTATTGGACCTGCAAACACGCACAATCCCGATAAGCTAAGTGCTGATTCAAAGGGTTTTGAAATAAAATTCAAATTTTGAACATTCGCCTAATGCAACCCCCAAAAGTGGCATTTAACATTATCTATAAATCCAAAATCTGAAAAATGAAAGAATAAACATTAAATCTGTAGCATGCATAGAAAATCTCCTCCTTTCTTGCCCACAAGATGCAAATTTCTGAACACTCCTGCATTAAAGATAAATCATGTTACAATAGCAGAATCTCTGGTTTTCTCAAAACCAAAAAAAGGGGAAGAAAAACACTCCCAAGTAGGCCCAGAATGGCATCTCGCCTTCGGCACTGCAACTCTGCCCGCAGCGGTTTTCGACCCTTGTACCTGTCCTGTGCTTCTGCTTTTAAAGCTTGGCAATGCTCTCTGTTTCGCCCTGTGACGCTTCGCTTCATCTTCCAGATCGCTTCGTTTCACCTTCCTCGCCTTTTCGTTGTTTTTGACTTTATGCTCGACATTGAGATGCTTGATCTTCTCTGTGAACTGTAACGCCCTTGCAGCCTTTACACATGTACGCCACGTGTTCCGCACTTTTTTGCATGTTTTGTAATGGCCCCCATGTAAATCGTGACAAAAAATAGCATGTCATGATATCGCGACGTTTTTATGCATGCAGCCTTGTTCCTTTACTTTCATCGCGAAAATGCGACATGTCACGATATCGTGACATTTTCCTGCCAACAACCTTGTCCGCCTTCATGCGTCGCGAAAACGCGACATGTCACGAAATCGCGACACTTTTATGCTATCGGGCCCTGTGGGTGCAACCTGTCGTGAAATCGCGACGCTTTTCATCCTTGTACGCCTTCGGTTGCAACCTGTCGCGAAATCGTGATGCTTTTCATCTCCGTATGCCTTAGCTGGTTTCTGTCACGAAATCATGACACTTTTCTATTCCGTACACCTTGGCTGCTTTCTGTCACGAAATCGCGACGCCTTTTCGTTCGGAGCTGTCTTGCGGCTTTCTGTCGTGAAATCGTGACATTTTTCTCTTTCATGCTGCTTCGCTATTTTCTATCGTGAAATCGTGACACTTTTCTATTCCGTACACCTTGGCTGGTTTCTGTCACGAAATCGTGATAGTTTTCTGTTTCGTACCATTTGGCTGCTCTTAACCGCGAAAACGTGACATGTCGCGAAATCGCGATGTTTTTCTGCTTCGTACCCCTTTGCTGCTTTCTGTCGCGAAATCATGACGTTTTTTTGCTTTGCCCTGTTTGACTGGTTTGACCCACGATTTTGTGACATGTCACGATTTCGTGACAATTTTCCATTCTGCCTTTCTCTCTCCTCTGAGAACCGTGATTTCACATGTCGCGATATCGCGACAACTTTTCATTTTTGTCGCGACGGAGCAACATGTCGCGATATTGCGACACTTTTTCATTTCTGCCGCGATGGAGCAACATGTCGCGATATCGCGACACTTTTCATTTTTTGCCAGCGACAACGCAACATGTCGCGATATCGCGACACTTTTTCATTTTGTGCAACTTTGCCTTTTTTCTTGATTTTTAGCATCTGGGTCACTGAGATCTTCTTTGAAAGCATGCAAAAAAGGTGGGTCCCCAATTTTGGGGTGTGTTGTGGATCAGCCACAACAAATGGTGACTCTGCTGTCAAATGCTCTTGAGCATTTTAGTGAGAACCCAACCTCGGAAGTATACAAACTCGGAAACCAGCATTAGCACATAAGAAATATAAACGAATGCCCATAGATCAAAAATACATGAATCATCAGAATTGTTAAGTATCAGCTCGGTGTGTGCAATGTGTTTTCATTCCCTATCGCTTGAAATTGATCAACATTCCATTGTCAGTTTTACATGAATGCATATGTGAGATTGTGAATGATTTGTGTAACCTAATAAATATGCTAAGAGATTTTGCTTTTATAAAAGGCATATTCCTTCTGGTATCATACACAAACATTCAATATTATCAAACCCTCTTAGGATCAACTATATGTATAATGAATTGCTTTATTAGATCCCAAAGTTGGTTATGAGTCCCTACTATCTTGAACCCATGTGTAAGTGAAAGTGAAATCGTAGCTTTGGGAAATCGGACTCCCAACCTAATCGAGATGGGAGTTTAACCCTATTCTTACTACTCGGATTTGGAATTCATTACCTCACTTTGAGCAAAATAATTTAACCAATTATGGAAGAAATGGTCATGCTAGTCTAACCCTTTGAACAATCAGTGGTCTTGTTTTTTAGACAAGACATGCTGCCATGCATGGGCATACTTAACCCCATAATCCATGACTTAGCTTCATTTCTTTGGACCTTGGGGATGACTACCCATCCTTTGCAGAGGACAAGTAGTACGATCCTTCCAATCCAATATAAAGATGAGATGGGAAAAATTAATTTTTTTACTTCTTGAACCTTGGGGATGACTACCCATCCTTGCTAGGGACATGTAGTACGATCCTTCCAATCCAAGCTTTGGATGAAAATGGAGAATATTAATTTTATTGCTTGGACCTTGGGGATGACTACCCATCCTTTGCAGAGGACAAGTAGTACGATCCTTCCAATCCAAGATTTATCATGAAATGAGACATAGGAGCTTTGGGGAATCAGATTCTCAACCTAAGCGAGATGAGAATTTATGCCCTATCCTTACTACTCCATGTAGGTCAAATCAAAGCTTTGGGGAGTTGGATCCTCAACCTAAGTTCGATGAGGATTTAGCCCTATCCTTACTACTCGATTTTAGGCTTTAAGCTTTATGGAAGTGGTCAAAACCACTGTTTTAAGGATCATGTTGCATAATAGGATAGACATGAAATACTTCTTTCGCCCAACCTTTTCTTCCAAGCAAGGTTTTGATCATTTTGCTCAAGATCCTTTTTAATGTGTATAAAATGTGCTTGGTTCTAGATATCTCAAGACTCAGCTCCCAACCTTAGGATTTTCTTCTTATTTATGTGATAGCATAACCTTAAGAGGATTTGACACACTTTAATGATTTGTATTTGAAATGCATTTGCAACTAAGATGGCATGTATGTGCAAAGTGAGATGTAATATGAATGCATTGTCTTTTGAAATGCAGATGAAATATTGCCATATAAAACTGACTACTTCATGCATCACAAGTTTCAAACGATACTATTAAATTGTTTGTATTTCTTGCGGAGCTTTCTACCACATAATTCCAATGTTCCATATTTCCCCGATCTAGAACATAAGTTAGCATCTCAAGGCAACTTTTTCATCATTTTTTTTTTTTTTTATAGACAAACAAAACATGTCAAATAAACACACAACTTTAAATCCAAATCCAAATAGCAATCCCAAAATGAAACTTGAAAACACAAACCCAAAACCAGAAACCAAAATCTATATACAAATGTACACTATAATACAAGATGATGCAAAGCTTGGACTATCACTTTCCTGGATCCCAAACATGATTAGAACATTTCAACAAAAATATAACATGATATGCATGCCAAATGTTGTGGGAATCCCACAAAAACAAGACAAGACCAAACAATGCAACAAATTTCCACTTGCCATGCTCACCATACCAATTTGATTTAGTTCCAATAATACTCCCATAGGTGAGCATCAAATTACTAAAATGATTAGACAATAAATGATTTTCAATTTTATCATGTCTATTCTTTAAAATGTAAACTTCATAATTCCCTCCTTGATTTAGAATTAGGCTATCCTTTTCAAATATGCAATTTTGTAAGTAGTAGCCTATTTCTACAAATTTCAAAGCCAAATCATTTTCCAAATTTGTAGGCCAATCAAATTTGTGTAACAATTTACAAGCATCTAGGATATTTACTAAATTAGGATCATTAAAAGTTTTTATCCTAGATTCAATTAGTAATTGTTGATGAATTTGGTTTAACAATTCAAGTGCATCAACTTCTTTTCCATTCATTAAAACAATGTTATTAAAGGTGTGATTAAAAATTATACCTTGTTTTTCATTTACCTTTAATGACATTTCACCATAAACATTATTTAAATTCAAAATATGGTCATCATTTTCAATCCTCAAACATTCTTGGTCAAAGTGTATGTCCCATGACTCATCTTGATGATCCTTCATTTGAGTTGCTTCCAATTGATCAATCTCTTTGTCATTTGGTTCTAATTCTTTGTTCACTATCCATGGTATCTCTTCATTTGAATCCTCCAAATCATCATGCAAACTTGCATCCACACCTTCAATGAATTTATATTCAACATGATCAAATTTTGTCACCTTTTCAAATCCTGTGAATATGAGATCTTCGTATGATGTAGAAGGTTCAACATCCTGCATATCAAGTGAAATATGAGTTTCATCTATAGGGATGTGAGAAAAGAATGCATTATCATATCTCCCCCAACCATTGTGAAAATCATCATCCAAATCCATGGGATGAAACTCCATGGTATTTGTGACATGATCTTTTGATTCATTCATAAATTCTTTTCTTTCTTTGTCCTTGGCAATAGGATCATTATAATCTTCCAAAATTTGATGAGATTTGAAACCCTCTTCCAAAACATCCTCAAATTGTACAGGAGTTGTAATATCTTCCTTTGAGTAGGCAATTATGTTGTCCTGTATATCAATTGGCACACAAGTTTCATTAGTAGTTTTGGAGTGAGTGTAGTCTTCCCACTTCTTCCAAGCATCATAATAATCATCTTTCAAAATCAAGTGGTGACGTTCAACTACTTCTTCAACATCTTCCAATTCATCAATGTGTTTCTCATCAAATTCATCTTCACCTTCCTTAGATGGTTCAATTATTTCCAAAAGTGGGTTGTTTCTTGAATTCAAATTTATAAGGCTATCATCGTCCAAATTAGTAACCCATGATTCAATTTTATCATAATTTGGAGGGTGAAGAATTTCTTGATCCTTAATTTTACACATCTCATCAATAGTATCTTCCAAGAACAAGTGGTGAAATTCTATCATATCTTCAAATTTATTTATTGATTTTCTTCCCATTTCACTTTCAACCACTTCATTTAATTCTATGGTGGGTTCCATCCTATCACATATATCAAACATTGTTGAATTTAGAACCCCGTCATCTGGATAATCGTGTATCTCGATGAATGAGATCATTTCTGCATAATCCTCACTAGTGGATGTTGGCTTATCAATTTGCACCTCCTCGTGGACTACATCTAAGGTGGTTGTAAGATTTGGATATTCAAATTCATCCCCTTGATCATTCACCTTAGGTATCATTGGAGTGGAGGGTGCTATGTTTGATGGTTGGTGTAGGTTGGCATCAAAAGAACAATCTCTCATATGAACATGTTGTGCCTTTTCTTCTTCAAGACCTTGTCGTTCTATCTCTTCTAAGACCTCATGGATTTTCTCTAGGGACAAACCACTCAGTTTTTCCTCAATGAGTGAAGCAAGTGTGGGGTGTATGGCTCCTAGGTATACTTCCATGGCTTCCTCTTCCAATGTGTTAAAATTTTCCCACATTTGGGAGTGCAACTCCTGAAATCTTCCATTGAATTGACTCAAGGATTCATTAGGCTCCTTACATATGGAGGAAAACCGATTTTTCAAGATTTCTAAGTCAACCTGATTACCAAAATGGTAAAGATAGGCTGCTTCTAGTTGTATCCAAGAAGTCCTAACCTCCATGGGTAGTTGGCTGTACCAAAAGAATGGTTTATCATCCAAAATGTATGCAAATAACTTACAAGCCACCTCCTCATAGAAAATCTGGAATTTACATAATGTATCCTTGTAGACATGCATTTTTTGCAAGTATCCTAGTGGCACCTCTTGATTAAAACACCGTAAAAAATCTAATAACATTTTAGGAATTTGATAGGGTACCACAGGTATAGATAAACCCTCATAATGATCCTCTATCATTGATACCATTCTCTCTCTTAGAGACACTATTTCAGCTCTCAGGGATACCATTTGCTCCTCAAGTGTTGCCATTAGTGAAACTTAAAATGTAACTTTAGAACCAAATCTGTTGAATATTCAACCTGCAAGGTAAAAAAAAAAATCAAGTTAGCATCAACCAAGAGATGTACTTATTAAAATCAAATGTCAAGTAATTGCATGAGACCAAAATTTTCAAAATTAAATCAAATCACATATTTCGGTATGAACAATCAGAAAAGTGTTAGAATAATATACAAGCATACCCGAATTGCTTAAAATAGAACAAGTAAATAAATTCGGGCCGTCCTTTTTACAATCTACGAGTGTTAGAGGACTAAAGCATAAAAAATTTAAATTTAAATAACACTAAAATAAACCCGTTCGGCCCTCCTAGCACCAATCCGTTGAGTGGTGTTAGAGCCGAAGATCTAATCAAAGGCTTGAAATATTTACAAAAAAATTTAAAACAAAAAACCGCCTGGGGAAAAAAACCCTTCGGCCCTCCTAGCACCAATCTGTTGAGTGGTGTTAGAGGCCAAAGATGCTAATCAAATGGACTTGAAATATTTAGCAATGTAAAGCTCTTAAACAATTATAAACCCGTAGCATCTAAAATCATGATAAAATAAACCCTTTTCAGGCCCTCCTTCTAGCGCCAATCTGTTGAGTGGTATTTTCACCCAATTGTGAAAACACACTCTCCGATAGGATTTGGGTTCTAAATCCTCTGCTTGCAAAGAAATTAAACAAGTAACTTCTCCAAGGTTCCTGTTATGTTAGCATTTTGCATCTGTGTATTAATAATCTCAAATAAAGATATTTAATTAAAATGCTTGGAACACCTTAGTGGTTGCAAGTAACTGAAAACAAGGGGCACTATGGTTTATTTTACTGTGAAATTTTAATGATTGTTCATTGAACCCTGATAAAGCAAATGTGATTTGGTCTCTATATGACCATGTCTGTAACTTCAAAATAAAATTTAATGAAATGCCATAACATGAAGGAATTATTTATGGATTTTGAAGTTTTTTAATTTTTTAATTTTATTTTAATGCTTGAAAAATTAAAATTGGAACTTCTGAAAAATAAAGTGCAGCAAAAAAAAAATAAAATGCAAAAGAAAAAGAAATTAAAATTGCATTCAGTTTGATGCTATCCCGTCCTGGAAAAACCGAAGATGTGAGGTTTCCATGCATGCAACCTAACCTATTGGACCTGCAAACACGCACAATCCTGATAAGCTAAGTGCTGATTCAAAGGGTTTTGAAATAAAATTCAAATTTTGAACATTCGCCTAATGCAACCCACAAAAGTGGCATTTAACATTATCTATAAATCCGAAATCTAAAAAATGAAAGAATAAACATTAAATCTATAGCATGCACAGAAAATCTCCTTCTTTCTTGCCCACAAGATGCAAATTTCTGAACACTCTTGCATTAAAAATAAATCATGTTACAATAGCAGAATCTCTAGTTTTCTCAAAACTAGAAAAAGGGGAAGAAAAACACTCCCAAGTAGGCCCAGAATGGCATCTCGCCTTCGGCACTGCAACTCTGTCAGCAGCGGTTTCCGACCCTTGTACCTATCCTGTGCTTTTACTTTTAAAGCTTGGCAATGCTCTCTATTTCGCCCTATGATGCTTCGCTTCATCTTCCAGATCGCTTCGTTTCACCTTCCCCGCCTTTTCGTTGTTTTTGACTTTATGCTCGACATTGAAATGCTTGATCTTCTCTGTGAACTGTAACGCCCCTGCAGCCTTTACACATGTATGCCACGTGTTTCGCACTTTTTGCATGTTTTGTAACGACCCCCATGTAAATCACGACAAAAAATAGCACGTCGCGATATCGCGACGTTTTTATGCATGCAGCCTTGTTCCTTTACTTTCATCACGAAAACGTGACATGTCGCGATATCGCGACATTTTCCTGCCAACAGCCTTGTCCGCCTTCATGCACCGCGAAAACGTGACATGTCATGAAATCGTGACACTTTTATGCTATCGGGCCCTGTGGGTGCAACCTGTCATGAAATCACGACGCTTTTCATCCTTGTACGCCTTCGGCTGCAACCTGTCATGAAATCGCGACGCTTTTCATCTTCGTATGCCTTAGCTAGTTTCTGTCGTGAAATCATGACACTTTTCTATTCCGTACACCTTGGCTGCTTTCTGTCGTGAAATCGTGATGCCTTTTCGTTCGGAGCTGTCTTGCGGCTTTCTATCACGAAATCGTGACATTTTTCTCTTTCATGCTGCTTCGCTGTTTTCTATCGTGAAATTGTGACACTTTTCTATTTTGTACACCTTGGCTGGTTTTAGTCATGAAATCGTGACAGTTTTCTGTTCCGTGCCATTTGGCTGCTCTTAACCGTGAAAACACGACATGTCGCTAAATCGCGACATTTTTTTGCTTCGTACCCCTTTGCTACTTTTTGTCGCGAAATCGCGACGTTTTTCTGCTTTGCCCTGTTTGACTGGTTTGACCCGTGATTTTGTGACATGTCGCGATTTCGTGACAATTTTCCATTATGCCTTTCTCTCTCCTCTTTGGGAACCGCGATTTCATGACATGTCGCGATATCGCGACACCTTTTCATTTTCTGCCACGATGGAGCAACATGTCGCGATATCGTGACACTTTTTCATTTCTGCCGCGACGGAGCAACATGTCGTGATATCGTGACACTTTTTCATTTTCTGCCGCGACGGAGCAACATGTCGCGATATCGTGACACTTTTTCATTTTCTGCCAATGACAACGCAACATGTCGCGATATCGCGACACTTTTTCATTTTGTGCAACTTTGCCTTTTTTCTTGATTTTTAGCATCTGGGTCACTGAGATCTTCTTTGAAAGCATGCAAAAAAGGTGGGTCCCCAATTTTGGGGTGTGTTGTGGATCAGCCACAACAAGTATAAATGAATATGTAGTAACCTATAACACTACTAAAATGCAAATATAAGATAGTAAATGAGTTCAAATATTAAGAACCAACTAAAATTAAAATTAAAAATAAAATAAGAGAGTTATACAAATATTTAATGATACAAGGTCATTATGTTTATTTTAGCTTCTTTAGAGATCTCATGACTAAATTGCCCTCAAATTCATGTAAAATATTCAAGGATAATATTGGTATTATTTGATAAATAAGGGTTGACTTCATATAAGAAACCATTGCACATGTTATAAGCCTTTCTTCCAAAGGGGAATGATGGTTTGAGCATATCGTTGAAGCTCTTGAGGATAAAAAGAAATTCCTATAGTTGAGTTATGAAATATTTTGTTATTCTAGTTATTGTATTTGCCAAAACTTTGAAGACTCATAATTGAGTCATTCAAAAGAGTTTTTTATATTTTGGTATCAATTATTATTATACATATTTTTCCATACTTTACTCATGTCCAAGATATGTTCTTGATTTTGATTCATGACTACTAAAAAATTTTGGTACAAATTGAAACATTGGGTATATTATTGGAAAGGATAACTTCTTAAGATGGAAGAGTGACATGCAAGTTCACCTAAATGATATTCATCTTTATTAGTCGATAAAAGAGCCTATCTAAAAAATATGAGAAAACGATGTGGAGTGTGATAGTCGCCAATATTGATTATGACCATCGATATATTTTTGATGAGCACAAAAATGATCTATAAAAATTATAGGTAAGTTGCAATAAAAGTATAACAAAAAATCCAAAGAGAAGGTCAATATGATTAGGAAAGAACTCACATATTTAAGATTATAGAATTTTGATAGTATGGGAAATCTATTAAATACGGTTGCCCACCTTTAAGAATTAATCAAGGTTGCAATTTAAAATAAAAGATACTAGAGAAAGAGATAGCAAAAAATATTATTGACACTCTACCATACAAGTACAAGTACCTAGTATCATAGTTAAGGACTAATGTAGAGATGAGGTATATTTCAAAACTTTTCAATCTCAAAACATTATAGAATATGTTTTAAAAGGAAATTAGTAGAGAGGAAAGTGTTTGAAAAGGAAAGGTTCATTTCCAAACAAGAGAAAATGTATCATCTAAAGAATACAAAATACTAATAAAAAAGAAAAATCAAGCAATGAAATAAGAAGTAGGATAAGGACCAATTCAAGTGCACTTATTATAGCAATTTAAAACATACAAAAGATTTATGCTTTAATATTTTGAAGGATTTTGAGATAGAGTTGAATTCCATTAAGAAAAGGATGGATGTAAATTCAAAAGGAAAATTTTCCAATTCTAGGACTTCAAGTGAGAAGGTACTACCTTTTTTTAATGTTTTAATCTTGTAACGATTGGTATGTAGATTTAGGTGCTTCCACCATACGACCATGTAAAAGGAGTCCTTTTATGACTATGAGGTTGGTAAAAATAGAGTGGTTGTTTGGTTAAAAAATTAAAAGTTTATTGTTAAAATGAGAGGGATCAAGGATATGAAACATAAATGGTATATATTCAAGATGTCTCTTATGTTTCATACATGGGTGTGAATTTTATCTCAATCTACTAGTTGACTCATGTTAAGAATATGAAAGTAAAGTATGATACACCAAGAACAAATAAGATAACTACAAGGTGGTGTTGTTGTGCTTCCACAAAATATCCCAATGTGCATGAATTGAAGATCCACTTTTAAATTTTTGGTAAAATTTCTCTTATTTTCCTTGGTTTTGTTTATTTTCAGTTGAAAGCTTTTAAATGCGATTGATTTTTTGCTTGCTTTTAACTTGTATGATGTTTATTACCATGTCTATATATAGTGAACTTTTATGTGGCAATTAACCTTTTGTATGTTAGGCTCAAAATATGCTTTCCATCAAGTACCTTCATGCCTATGTTCCATAGCTTTAGCACATTTAAATTGCTTAAATATTGTAGGCTTGTTTTTCCACTCTACAACATAGATGACTTTCTGTAAATTGAGAGATTTGTTTTTAAATATTTGGAAATTCCTTTTAGACATGTAAAACAAAATCATTTTTTGGTTATATATAGCTTATTTTTGGACAATTAATTTTCTTTTCAAGTTAATTAAAAATATTTTCGGGACTTCAAAAAATTGTTTTTGGGCTTTTAATTATTTTTGGACAATTGATTTTCTTTCGAGTAATTAAAAATATTTTCTAGATATTTTAAAAGAATTCATCAAAAACCAATTAAAAAATCATTTTCAACCAAGGTTTTAAAAGCTTTCATATCAACGACCCGCATTTAATCTAAAAATGATGGACGGATACGATTAAATGGTAAAAAAGTCAAGCTTTCAAATCAACGACCCACATTTAATCTCAAAATGATCCAAATGGCCAAGATTAAATGAACAATTAAAAAAATATTTTCAGCCAAGGTTTTAAAAGCTTTCATATCAACAACCTGCATTTAATTCAAAAATGATGGACAAATAAGATTAAAAGGTAGAAAAGTCAAGTTTTCATATCAACGATTCGTATTTTATCTCAAAATAATGCAAATGACCAATTAAAAAATAATTTTCAACCAATGTTTTAAAAGCTTTCAGATCAATGACCCACTTTAATCTCAAAATAATGTGGACATATAGGATTAAGTTGCAAAAAAGTAATATTTTAAAAGCTTTCATTTCAATGGTCTACATTTAATCTCGAAATGATGTGAACGACTAGGATTAAATGACCAATTAAAAATCATTTTCAACAAAGGTTTTAAAATGTTTTAGATCAAAAACTTGAATTTAATCTCAAAATGGTGGATGGATAAGATTAAATGGTAGAATAGTCAAGATTTCAAACCAACGACGCATGTTTAGTCTAATTAAAAATTCATTTTCAGCCAAGGTTTTAAAAGCTTTCAGATAAACTATTTTCTTTTAATCTTAAAATGATGTAGATAGATAGGATTAAATGGTATAAAAGCAAGATTTTAAAATATCTCAAATCAATGGCCCGCATATAATCTTGAAATGATGCGAACGACCAAGATTACATGACCAATTAAATAGTCATTTTTAGCGAAGGTTTTAAAATATTTCAGATCAATGACCTGCATTTAATATTGAAATGGTGGAAAAATATGATTAAATAACAAAAAGTAATATTTTAAAAGCTTCTAGATCAATGGCCCATGTTTAATATTGAAATGACATGGACAACCATGATTAAAAGACATACAAGATAAGGTTTTATAGATTTTAGATTAACAATCCACATTTAATCTCAAAATGACATAGATGGCCAAGATTAAACATTAGAAAAGTTAAAGTTTTATAAGGTTTTAAAATATTTTAGATCAATGGCTCACAGTTAATATTGAAATCACACAGATGACCAAGATTAAATGACAAAAAATAAGGTTTGATCAACAACCCAAAACCTTTCCTTTTAAACCAATAACATGTGAAGATGATCTTCAGGTTGGCACTCAAAAGGATTTAACCACCAGTTTTAAAATTTAAAATAAAAACCTTAGATAAATAAAAAAAAATGTTTAAAGTTCTAACCCCTATTTTATTTTCTTGTATTATTTTATAGAATTCTTGCTCATGGCTATATTGAATATGGTGGATGTCATGACGAACATAGAATTTTAATGTAGATCAAAGAAGTGCAAGCATACTAGACAGTGGATGGATGAAATTAATAGCTAACCTAGACTATGCAGAGAAGTGGAAATTTAATGAAGTATGGTCATTGTAGAGCTCCCAAGCATCATGCAAATGAAGACTTTATGAGGCATGGTCGTAGTATGGCTAAGAAGCAAATCTCAAGGAGCATATCATAGAATTAATTAGCAATTAATTGCAAAATGTAACATTGGGTGAAGGCCAAAAAATTGTATAAATAGTGGCTCACTAACCAATTACAAAGGTCGAAAACCATCTGTTAGCTGACCTCTTTAGTTTTTCTTCTTTGCATTTTTTGCTTGTAGTTGGATGGTATTTTTGAACCAAGCCTCTATTGTTTTGAGCTCTGTTCTTGTAATCCACCAAAGTGGACAAATTTGAATTCATGTACTCAACGAATATCTTTATAATATAAGGCTTTTTGAAATTTTTTGTGTTCAATTTGTGCATGTTGATGGTGGTTGTACTCAATTTATTTCATTATCTATTGATCCTTTGAAGATTGCACCATCTCAGACCTCAGTTGTGTGAATATTGGTTAGGCCAAGGTTGGTTTAAATCAGATTTGTTGCTTTATTAAACTAGAACTAGAGTTTAGGGTAGTATTGGCTTGTTTTTCTTTATTTTCTCTTACCCTTAAACCTTTGAATTTTCTTTGGATCTTATTTAGATTAGGAGTAGATTAATTTTCATTCAAAGCATTGAAGTTGGTTTCCTATAGTGTATTTTAAAATTTCATACAACTTCAATAATCATTGTTGTTATATATGTGTGATATATCTTAAATGCAATGAATGATATAGATTGGGAAATCATAATTTACTATGCTTAAAATTTATCTTTTTTTGCTCAATTTTAATTCCACTTAACTCATGTATGTTTAAATATTAGTGTAGTGGAATTATTTTAGACAATTAAGTGTTTGATTTTTAAGCATTGTACCAAGAAATTTATCTTTTTAAACATAACCAGCAAAGGCCCCTTTAAAGGAACAATTATCAATGACCTCTGAGTCTATCCACACTAGCCAAGACCTAGCATACCCAAACCTTGGAGGGAATAATTTCCTTTCAAGAGGGAACATATCTCTATTCCAAGTATGTTGGCATACCCTTGACAATGTGTCATTTGCATGCTCAATAGAACTGGCACTAGAAGGAGGGCTCTTAAAACTAAATTTTCTTGGTGCATTATTTATATTACACATCTTGACTGTTAAAGTTAGAACCTAAAGTCATCATCACTAGGTCTAAGTCATCTGTAGGAGGTATTGAGTTTCTCAGCCTTTCTCCATACAAAAGATCCAAAGTTGATAAAGGTAGACCGAATACTCCTTAAACTACCAATAGTTCTTCTAAAGCTATTATCCCTTGTGTTGATCCTTTTGCCACTCCCCAAAGTCCACCAATGGTAGCTCTTGCTCCTTGGTTAGTGGGAAGCAACCCTTTGAACATACCAAGGCCTACACATGATATACCTAAGAATGCTGAAATATATCTCCCTCGATATAGGCATGATGGAACAAGATTAGCTGAAGAGCATATACAAGCATACAAATATACCTTAATCCATTTATAGATTGAACATGAGGATGTTGCCTATAGAATATTTCCACATACATTGGATGAGTTTGCATATGACTGGTATATCAGTTTACCTTTAGGCTCTATTACTACTTGGGCTCAATTAGAGGTAACATTTATCAATCATTTTAGATTATCCATTGACCTAATTGTGGTATATCATTTGTTTACTTTTACTCTAAGAGAACCTAGGAAACCCCTAAGACTATTCAACACTAGGTTCCATAAATTATACACCCTATTGGTGACCCCTTACACCCTCATAGAGCAAGCAACCATCCAAATGTATCTTAGAGCTTTAGACCCATTAACTTCAATGTTTGTGAGGAGAGCCCCTCAAATCACATCCTTACCCATGGCATATAGTGAGGCTCTAATAATTGAGCAACAATTAATACCTCAAAGTTATGGTTTGGGTCAATTACCTTCACTTGGACAACCAGGAGCTTATAATCAGATACCATTGATAAACCAAGCCCTTACACAACACCTTCCCATGTTGAACCCATTACCAAGGGCCATGTATCCAAACTAGAATCAATCATTCAATCTGGATTCCCTAAATCAAATGATGCCTAATATGAGAAATCAACAAACCATTCCAACATATTTGGACAATCAAGTGACCACAAACAATGTTCTCAATCATACACCTCCAACAAATAATCAACCAACTTTACCTACATTTTTTAATACATCTACACCCACAAATAATGTAACAAGTCAACCAAACCTAATAACTCAAATCCTAAGATAGACAACATACAGAGGATGGTTAAAAAATTAAGCAATGATATGATTCAATTACAAAGGCAAGTTCCTCAAAACCCACCTACAAATAATAACACTCAGAATAGGAACTTTAACTTTCAAAGGACCAATCATCAATGGAATACTTACCCAAATAATGGAGGAGTCCCAAATCCTATTGGAAACCAAAATCAACCAAACAACAACCCAAATACTTCAATAAATTTGGTAGATCTTGCTTTACCCAATTGGTGTAGGGTCCATTCCACTACTCAACATGGTGAAATAGATTATCCAAAATTTAAAACTACTTTGGATATTATCCAAAAAGAGATGGAAAATTTAGAATTAGTGCCCACCAATGAGAATGTTGGGAATCAAGCTAACCAAAATGTAGGGACAACCTTAGTTTTAGAGACCTATGAACTCTCAAGGAGTGGATGAAGATGAACCTAAAGAATACCTAGAAGAAGAGGTGCAAGCTTACAAGCAATTTCAAAGAGGTAACAATTATATTCTTCGAAGTAAAGGGAAATCACCAATTACTTCTTCTACACCTCCTAACAAAACCTCCATCCCCCTAATGAGTAGGCCAACAAAAACCCAGTCCCACCTAAGGGTCCCATAATACCTACACAACCAAATCCAACATGTCATTACCACATACAGAGAAAGTCTCAGAGAAAAACAAGGTTGGATATAATATTATTGAAGACCTTAAGAAAACCAAGGCAAATATTTCTTTATTTGAGGTAGCTCAATTAACTGACCAAAAGGATCTATTGCTTAAAAATAAAAAAGAGTTGAAAAAGACTACTGATGCTCAAGTGGTGATATACAAAGAAAAGGTAGAATCCCCTCCTTTCCTTTTGACTATTAGAATTATTGGCAAAAACTTACATAATTATCTTATGGATTTAGGTGCTTTTAGCAATGTGATGCCATATGTAATCAACCAAAAATTGGGACTAACTCTTGCTCCCTCAAACAAGAAGGTGGTGCAATTAGATAAGATAGAAGTCAATGTGGTTGGGGTGTTGAATCAGGTCCATATATAGTTGGTTATCAAACCCAGGATACAACAATGTATCGATATTCAAGTTGTAGATATCCTAGATGCATATGGGATGTTGCTCAATCATGATTGGTCAAGAACCCTAAATGGTTATATGGCAACTAATTTTTCACATATGTGGCTTCCTTGGCATGGCATAGCTAATCAAATTTAGATAGAAAGAGAGCCAAGGTTGAAGGATCTCATCATAGAGTATAACAATGTCAATGAGATTCTATACATTAAACCAAAATTGGGAGTCTACACTATGGTAGTAGAAACCAAAGCTAAAGAGAATAATCTGGTAGTAAAAACCCCACTAAGAAAACAAAAAATAACTAAAGACCAAATATGGACTCTCAAGTTTGATGGGTCAAAATGTAAGCATGGCAATGGTACTAGAGTTGAACTAGTCAACCCCAAGGGCAAATCACATCTTGTTGCTTATCAATTATAATTCCCTTGCACCTACAATATTATTGAGTATGAGGTATTGATTCATGGATTACAATTTACCATTAAGAAGAAAGTCAAATATGTACGTGTCCTAGGAGATTCTGAATTGGTGATCAAGCAAGTGCAAAACCAGTATGCCTATCATGACAAACGTCTCTCAAATTATCATAGCCAAGTATGGGATTTAATTAAAGAGTTTGATGCTTTTAATATTCAAACTATTTCATACAAAAAGAATCACATTATAGATTCATTAGTAGTAGCAACAAGCACTCTAGAACCAGTTGCCCATTCTAAGATAAAGTGATTCTTAGTAGAACTAGTTGTCAATCCCTCCATACCAGACAATATCCAAAAATTTTAGGTGTTTGAGGATGATAGACATATAGTGGATTTTATCACTAACTCAGGTATATTTGAAGCTCAAATCATAGATGAGGAAGACAAAAATTATGTAGAGTTGGATGAAGAAGGTGAATTAAATCTGAAGACAAACACCATTCCTAAAGGTATGGTTTCTTTGGAAAGCCTATTTGATATGGATTATCATACTCACAAACAACAAACTATTCCATCTAAAAAAGAGTTATATGAAGCTTATAATTTGGGAAGTGTTGAAAACCCTCAAAATATATTCTTGGGAAAAGCTTGCACTGATGAAGAAAAGGAGGGAATAATCCAAGCTTTAAAATATTATAGAGATGTCATAGCATGGAGCTATGAAGATTTGAAAACCTATGATGCATCTATCATTACCCACACTATTCCCTTGAAGCCAGGGATAAAACTTTTTGACAAAAGTAGAGACCAATGAATCCTTTGTTGGAGCCCCTCATTTTCAAAGAAATACAAAAATTGTTGGCAGCCCGCATTATTTTTTTAGTAAGACATTCTACTTGGGTTGCCAATTTGGTACATATTCATAAGAAGAATGGGGAAATACGCTTGTGTGTAGATTTTAGAAATATTAATAGAGCATCTGAGAAGGATAACTATCCCCTCCCTTCCTTGGATGAAATATTGCAAATGGTGAATGGCTCTCAGATGATGTCTTTTCTAGATGGTTACTTAGGGTACAATCAAGTAATGGTAGACCCCCAAGATAGGATTAAAACTACATTTACTACCAAGTGGGGAACATTTGCATATAGGAGGATGTCATTTGGCCTAATCAATGTAGGAGCAACTTTCCAAAGGGCTATGGACATCACTTTCAAGGATCTCATTGGGAAATACATTATGATTTATATGGATGATCTTCCTATATTTTCTAAGAAGCGTGTAAACCATGTGGAAGACTTAAGGAAGGTACTACAAAGATGTAGAGAGCATGGAATTTCATTGAATCCAAAAAATGTATTTTTGGAGTTACAAAAGGAAAGATACTAGGGCATGTTATTTTTGAAGTTGGTATTTCTATTGACCTAGATAGAGTTGAAGCAATTCAAAAAAATCCCCTTCCTAGAAGCAAGAAGGAGTTGAAGTCTTTCTTTGGAAAAATTAATTTTGTGAGAAAATTTATTTCTGGTTTTGTAGAAATAGTTTAGCCTCTAAATGCAATGCTAAAAAAGGATGCCAAGATTGTATGGATTAGGGAAGCACAAGCTACTTTTCAAGAAACTAAAAGGGCAATCATGAATGCTCCTATATTAATCAGTCTTGATTACACTCAACCTTTTTATATTTATTCATTTACATTTAAACATTCAATTGTTGGTGTTTTAACTCAAAGAAGGAGGCTAGTGATGAGAGACCAATAGATTTTGTAAGCTCACCATTGAAATATGCTCAACTCAAATATTCAACCATTGATAAACAAGCCTTTGCTTTGATCAAAGTTATGAAGAAATTTTGACATTATATCCTACATAGCAGAGTGTTTGCAATAGTGCCTAATCTAGTTATGAAAATAATGTTGATGTAGAATGAGCTAGGAGAATGTAGAGGCAAGTGGATGTCTATCTTGCAAGAGTTTGATCTAGAAATTTAGCCTATGATAATTGTTAGAGGATAGGGACTGAGCAAAGCACTAGCCGAAGTTGACCCTCAGATTTCATGTCAACAGTATTTTATGGGAGAGGTTACAAATGATGAATGGTATCAGGATATTGTTTATTATTTGCTAAATAGAGTATGTCTTAGTCACTTGAATTCCACCCAAAGAAGAGCATTACATCTCAAAAGTGTAAATTTCATGATAAAAGCAGGTATTTTGTATCAAAAAAATCATGAGGGAATTTACCTAAGATGCTTAAGCAAGAAGGAAGTTGTTGAAGTTCTCAAAGATTTCCATGGCAAGTATGGAATTGGGCATGGCTCAGGAAGTTCCACAACACACCAAATACTGAGAGTTAGTTATTACTAGCCCCATGTTTTTAAATATGCCCATGCACATGTCTGATCATGTCATGTTTATCAGATTGTAGCTCATCGAGAAAGGAATTCTCCCATGCCATTATAGCCAATGATTGAAGCTCACCCATTTGCACAATGGGGATTAGAATTTATTGGTGTCATCAATCCTAATTCATCAGCCAACCACAAGTTCATCCTGACTACCATTGATTATTGCACTCGTTGGACTGAAGCTCAAGCATTCAAAAACTGCACAACAGAGGTTGTGATCCAATTCCTTGAAGATAACATCATGACCAGGTTTGGGATGCCATATGCTCTGGTATGTGATAATGGCCTTACTTTGTATACCTTCTAATTTATTGAATGGGCTTACGATAATAAGGTAACTCTAAAATTTTCTTCTAATTATTATCCTCAAGGAAATGGAGTAGCAAAATCAACTAATAAAAACCTACTAGAAATAATTAAGAAAATTTTAGAAAAAATCCCTAAGGATTGGCATAATAAATTGAAGTATGCATTATGGTCAGATAGAACAAGGATTAAGTCTTCATTAGGCACATCTCCCTATCATCTAGTTTATGGTCAGGATCCTATATTTTCCACCAACCTCAAGATCCTTACCTTACAATTCATGAAAGACTACTTAGAAACAGATGATAAGGTAGAAGCTAGGCTATTGAATTTGATGAGTTTGGATGAGAAAAG
The DNA here is from genome assembly GCA_028583015.1 of Wollemia nobilis. Taxonomy (NCBI): domain Eukaryota; kingdom Viridiplantae; phylum Streptophyta; class Pinopsida; order Araucariales; family Araucariaceae; genus Wollemia; species Wollemia nobilis. Next base: position 8,235,808 of record JAQPPZ010000456.1, read on the forward strand.
GGAAGAGGCACTACAACATTTTAGTAAGCATCAAGAAATGGTAAAATGATGGTTTGATAAGAGGGCCAAAATAAAAGCCTTTAGAATTGTTGATCTAGTGTTATTATGGGATAAAGCCCATGAGAAGAAAGGAGACCATGGAAAATTTGACACCCTTTGGTTAGGTCCCTTTCAGATATCTAAGATTCTAGGAGAGAATACCTTCAGGTTAAAAAGCCTAACTAGAGAGGATGTCCCATTACCAGTGAATGGGCAATTTCTCAAACACTACTTTAGTGCCTGAGAGTATTCTAGTCCTACCCTGTAAATAACTTTGTACATAGTTGTTGCTTTAAATTTTTGGTGTGCTGGTTTTGTTTGTTTTTGCTTTGTTCTTGTTTTCAATTTTTCTTTGTCTTGTGTTTTTTCTTTGTTTGGCTTAGATCATCCAAGTGCAACCAACTTATGGTTGCTCTAGGTTGGAAAGGTTTTTTGCACAGTTTGGTGATGAAAGGTCCTACTCTAAAATTCAATGAAGCCAAGATTGGTTTAATCAACTATTTGGTGTATATCCATTATTTTGGGGTAAAGTAGATGAATCTGAAAGTAATGCAAAATGATGTTGCAGCTTCACACTAAAAACACTTTAAGAAAATTCTAGATCAGGAGGAATGAAACCATTGTGGTTTGGTTTTTAGGTGAAAGTTATTTAAGTGTTCACCCTCCTATTTTTCCATAGTGATCCCCAACCCAAAAGTAGACCCCAGTGCTTATGAAATTTTTTATGTTCAAAAAAAAAAATAGAGAAAAGGCTCAAGTGCTTGGGTGATTCAGACAACCTCTATCGGGGCTATGAACACCTGGTTGGAAGTAGAGCAAGGTCTAGAGTGGGATCAAAGATAACTCCATCAGGGCTATAAATTCCTAGCTGGTAGTAGAGCAATATCTGGTAATTGGTGACATGTCTACCTGTGTGACAAAGCTCATCATTAGTAGACCAATGTTCGCTCAGGGGTGAACTAGCCTAATTTCAAAACTGTGGTGGCAAATTTTAACTAATCAAAATGAGAATGAATTCACATGCACAAAATTTTGTTGAAAACAAAATGGAGTATTGCTTTTAGATAAATTGCTTAACCCCAACCTTGGGTGGATGCCAAATTTTTGGTTTTGTTGGTTTTGAAATTTCATTGTTTTAGAGAGGGTTCTTTTATTCCCAAAATGCTTAGGAGCATTTTCCAGTAGAGTCACCATTTGTTGTTGCACTTGCACAACACACCCCAATCTGCATGAATTGGGGATCCACTTTAAAATTTTGGTAAGCTTTCTCTTGTTTTCCTTGGGTTTGTTTGCAATTTTTAGTTGAAAGCTTTTAAATCCGATCTAATTTTTGCTTACTTTGAGCTTGTTGTGATGTTTATTACCATGTCTATGTCTAGTGAACTTATTTTATGTGGCAAATAACCTTTCCCTTTAAGTTAGGCTCAAAATAAGCTTTCCAACGAGTACCTGCATGCCTATGTTCCATAGCTTTAGCGCATTGAAATTGCTTAAATATTGCAGGCTTGATTTTCCTCTCTGTGACATAGATGACTTTCTAGAAAATTGAGAGTTTTTTTTTAAATATTTAGAAATTTATTTTAGGCATGTAAAAGAAAATCATTTTTGGTTATATATAACTTATTTTTAGATAATAAATTTTCTTTCTAGGTAATAAAAAATATTTTCGAGACTTTTAAAAAAATTGTTTTCGGGATTTTAATTATTTTTGGAAAATTAATTTTCTTTCCAAGAAATTAAAAATATTTTTTGGATATTTTAAAATAATTCATCAACGTCTAATTCAAAAATCATTTTCAGCCAAGGTTTTAAAAGCTTTCAAATCAATGACCCACATTTAATATTGAAATGATGCGAATGACCAACTAAAAAATCATTTTAGCCAAGGTTTTTAAAGCTTCCAGATCAATGGCTTGCATTTAATCTTGAAATGGTAGACATATAAGATTAAATGGAAAAAAAGTCAAGTGTTTAGATCAACAACCCATATTTAATCTCGAAATGAAGCAAACAATCAAGATTAAATGACCAGTTAAAAAATCATTTTCATCCAAGGTTTTAAAATATTTTAAATCAATGAACTGCTTTTAATCTCAAAAATATGTGGATGAATAGGATTAAGTGGTAAAAAAGCAAGGTTTTAAAAGCTTTCAAATAAATAGTCTGTATTTACTTGCATTTAATCTTGAAATGGTGGATGGATAAGTTGAAATGGCTAAAAAATCAAGCTTTTAGATTAATATCCACATTAATCTAAAAGCTTAAACTTCCAATTAAAAAATCATTTTCAGCCAAGGTTTTAAAAGCCTTTAGATTAATGACCCGTTTTAAATCTCAAAATGATGTAGACAATTAGGATTAAATAGAAAAAAAACAAGGCTTTAAAAGCTTTTAGATCAATTGACAAAATTTAATCTTGAAAGGGTGCAAATGACCAAGATTAAACAACCAATTAAAAATCATTTTAGCAAAGGTTTTAAAAGATTTCAGATCAACGACCTACATTTAATCTTGAAATGGTGGATATATAGGATTAAACGATAAAAAGTAAGATTTTAAAACATTTAGATCAATGAACCACATTTAATATCAAAATTACACAAGTGACCATGATTAAACAACAAAAAATATAAGGTTTAAAAGATTTTAGATCAATGGTCTATGTTTAATCTTGAAATGACATAGATGGCTAGGATTAAATGATAGAAAAGTCAAAGTTTAAAAAGGTTTTAAAAGCTTTTAGATCAATGGCCCACAATTAATCTTGAAATCACATGGATAACCAAGATTAAATGACAAAAATCAAGGTTTTAAAATATTTTATATCAATGACCCATAACCTTTCCTTCTAAACCAATAGAGTGTGAAGATATCTTCAACTTGGCACCCAAAAATATTTAACCACCAGTTTTAAAATTTAAAATAAAAATGTGTGAAAGAGGAAATACATCATAATAATTTTAAATAGACAAAAATAGATTTGGAATAGATTTAATATTGATAAATTGTATTTTATAAATTGACCTTTTTCGGTTACAATCAACCTCCCAAAATAGAGGAATTTTCTTTACAAGTAAGATCTATGGTGTCGCAATTTATCTCTTTGATCGCACAATAGGTTGTGGAAGGGTTTAGAAGGTATATTGATTGACCTCCAAAACCTCTATGCATATACAATACCTCCACACAAGCTCACAATGATAGCATCAATAGCATATGTGGGGCCCTTTGAGATGAGACCCAAAACTATGAAAGAGGGTTACAAAAATGAATGGAAGGAACATTACAAAATCTTACAAAATCAAATGTAGAAGTCACAAAACTATATGAAATGATTACAAAACCTAATAAAATACCTAATTTACCTTTCTATGTATTTTTTTACTGATCTGGAGTTGTTTCTAGCCTTGAGGCTCAACTGCCCAGGGCGGTTGGCTCTTTGTGTAATCACATAGGGCAGTTATGTAACCACATAGGGAAGTTCCCTTATATTGTTGAAAATGGGCTAAATTTTTTTTGTAACCTTGCTCTAGTTTCCAGGAACCTACCCTCAAAATTTTAGGGTAATCCAAGTATGGATGAGGAAGTTATGCCAAAAATAGTGAGGGTGGACCTAGCTAGATTCTAACCGCCTAGGGCAGTTGTTACTCTGGGTAACTGCTTGGTGTGGTTGTGCTCCTGGGTAAAAACCTAGTGTAGTTGTGATCCTGGGTAACCACCTTGTGCAGTTGTGCTCCTGGTTAACAGCTTTGTGCGATTGAGACTCTTAATTGGTAGAGGTTTTCAATCCTAAATTTTAGCCTTCTTAGATTTGTTTCAAGGTCTTTGCTATAGATCTAGTGCACTGTTGGATATCGACTATGGGCATGGTTGTATAAACAAGGGTGAGTGAACACTTCCATGATCCTCCATGGTTGAAGCCTATGAGCTCTCTGAATGGTAAACCTGCAATCACATTGTTAAACATATACACAATAAAATTGAATGAAATTTGAGCAAAGTTTTGTTATAAATTTTATGCACATCATGGACATGAAATGGGGACCTATTTTTAAAGTCTCCCATAGGTGGAGGAGAGTTATGAGGGGGAATAATATGGGTGACAAGTGGCATGGGTGAGTAAGAGAGGAATCTTAGGGATTCCCCACTTGGGTGGATAAATGTGCAACTTTCCTTGTTTGGGCTATGACATCTTCTAATGTGCCATAAAACCTTATGATACGCCATGACGTATTATGATGTGCCTCACTAATGCCCTTTTTGTGGAGAGATTCCTCACCCAAAAAATTGGAATTTCTCATCCATGTGCCTAGGTGGAGGGAATCCTCACCCAAATGTATTGAATGCACCTGAAATGTGGAGGAAATATGGGAAATAAATGCTATCTAGAGTTAATGTGAATTGAAGTTAAAAATAGTTGAGTGGTCTCATGATGACCACAATTAAGTGTAGAAAGGGGCTAAAGTGGGTCAAAGGGGCTATAATAGTAAACATTAATAATTTATAAGGTTGCAATATATTAATTAAAATAATTGCACACATTATTAAATATTAATATTAACCATTGCAAATATGACACTTTTTAGGTGTCTATAGATGCCCCTTTTTGTACCACATTATGTGAAAACACAATATGGTGCAAAAACCAATGATATCAATTTTTGGATTGATGATGGATAGAGGAAATTATTGGTGAATTATGAAAGTGATTGCCTTGAGGAGGGTGATACAATATTATCTCAAATCAAGAATAATGTAAGATGCCCCAGTTATGAAAGCAACAAATGTCCTTGAATATTTACCTTTGATGAATTGATGAGATCGATTTGATTAGAATTTTGAGTCTTGGAATCAAGGTTTTGATTAGAAATTTTGAAAAAGAAAATATGAGTTCTACTATTTTCCCCAACAGAAGGAGGGTTAATGATAGCCTTAGGAAAATATTCTTAGACACATATAACTCCAAAATTAGGTGTTTGTGTGTTGAACTGATTTGAGATAAAATTTTGTGGGTATTGTCTACCCCCTCAAGAAATGAGTGGGTGGAAAGAAATGGAAGACAACCATAAGGTAATTTATAGAAGATGGATAAAAGTGGTAGCATGGAAGAAGGGAAGTTGTACAAAATGTGCTTTTGGTGGTCATGTGTAAAATTTGGGAGCTTGTGTGGCCTAATTATGTAGCCTACATGTCTAACATTATTATGATGCATGAGATGTTTGTTAGATGATATATATATATATATATATATATATATTATATATATACATATTTTATGAAAAATTTATGATGATGTATGATGTGAAATTAGTGATGATGCATGGATGGATATAGTGATTGAAATGAGATGCATGTGATGATACTCATGATATATGATTATATGAATGAAATGATAAATGTGACTAACATGAAATATAATAATTATGAAATAATGAATGCAAGAAGATGTCAAGATAAATGTATGTTTGAGTATTGTTAAAAATGCTTAACAATGTATCATTTACTCATGAAGTGACTGAGCAATCAAGGGAGTCAACACAATTTTATTGACATAACTATAGAATGGAATGGGATAATGTGAAACTATGGAGATAAGATATAAATAAAATACAAGAGAAAAAGTGGTATGACTTGTCATTTTGCCTATCCTAGGAAGGAAGGATCGACAAGTGCTTTCAGGAAGCTTAAAAACCCTAGTGACATTGATCAAACTCATCTACTAATAAAATAAGCACTTGAAGATACTAAGACCAACCAAGGGAGTCAAGTTGCTTAGAGACCAATATGTGTGCAACGATGTTTATTTTTAATTTTGATCAAGGTAAGATTGACCAATTGTAACTCAAACCATTTTAAGATAGCTCATCCATGAGTGAACATAGGTATGTACAAAATAATATTGCTGATGTGATAGATATGTCACCATGTGAGAGCATACTCCACTGCTAGTCAATCATCTATTGCCCTGATGGAGATAGCCCCACAATCCTTCAATATTGCTCCACTTATAGCCAAGCATCTATTGAAGTATATTATATTATTTCGTAGATGCTAATGTACCACCTTGGGTACATCATTAGATTAGTATGTGTATCCTATATTAGATTGGGTACATCATGTAATTAAGTTTGCAAGTGTGATGAGTGTAAATATGTACAAGTGTCCATTATGTAAGAGTTCACATGTGTCCTTAGAATAGAAAAGTAAAGAGTCTCAAAGGAGAGTTAAGGTCAAGAGTACTCCATATGAAGAGTCATATTCCATTATATATTTGTGACTAAGTATTATAATGAGCATAAAAATGCATCGCACATAGCATGCATTAGCAAATCTTTATTCTATGTCATTTTTTTATTTTCGTGACCATTTATTAATGATCATTTTATGAGTTATTTATAAAGTTATTAGTGATTTTTATGTGATTGAAATATTTCCATTATTGTATATTTTATATTGCAGCTTTATTTGAGATCCTGTGATTATTTGCATTAAGTATTAAGCATCAAAAGCTAGCATCCAAAATTCCCTCGGATCAATGATAAGTGATACAAGATGATCATGATGCCTCTCCTTTTTTTTTTGCAATATGGATCCTTGGGGTCAGATTATGGCATGATGGGATAAATAGGGGAAACCATTCTATTTATGGCTAGAGGGATGCTTGGTTTTATTTTTTCTAGACTCAAAATATGATTAATATATTATATGTGTGCATGGTCTAAGAGAAAACCCGAGGTAACCAGGAAGGCCTGTAGCACTCAAGAGATACATGACTTTAAATGAAGGTTGAATGAGACACTAAGAATGGATAAATGATTGAAAGAACCCAAATATTCTCTAAACCTAATAAAGGAAAGAGACAAATAATATCAAACTATGAATGTAGACATAATGGATATGGTGGAAAAGTGCATATATAAAAACATTAGATAGCTATAACTATGAAGACACCCTTGATTAATACAACCAATTTTTTTTGGAACGACATGTGTTAAAATTAATCGAATGATGACCAAGGTAGCATTAAAGTAAAACAAAATGAGAACACAAAATGAAGCATGAAAAAGTAATGAGGTAGGGATGGAATGAAAAATGATAAGCAAAATGAGAAAGAGAAGAGGGGAAAATAATAAGAAATAAGAAAGAGGAGAAAGAAGAAAAAGAGAAAAAGAGGAAATGGAGTAACACATTAGTTCATGGTATGTAGCCACTCGAAGCATGACCATACAACTAGGAGTAATGTGTGAGGAATGAGAGAAAAATAAAAATAAGAAGAACATGAAGTGGAGGTGAACTGATTGAAAAGCAAAGAGTGCTTGTGACATGAGTTGGTTGATTGATTGATTGTGCATGCTATTTTTATTTGTTTTTTTTAATTGATTATGTACAAGAAGATAGAGTTGAATATGAGCTAGGCATAAAATACATGCAAGTGAAGGATGTTGATGATGGTTGATGATGGATGCAAGGGGACTGGAGTGACACTTGAGAAGGAGACAATATTATCTCAAATTATGATCAATGTGATATGCCCCAATGATGGAAGTGATAAATATATTTGAACCTTATCATTGATGGATTTTTGAGCACATTGAAACAACTATGCTAACAACTATACTAATGAGACATGAGCCATTGTGTCAAGAAAAATAAAAGCATCTATGCTAATGAGACCTAAGTCATTGTGCCAAGAAAAATAAAAGCAACTATGCTAATGAGACTTGAGTCATTGCCTAAAATTAAGCTATGATTAAAAGAGATAATTGGGGTAAATGACATGCTTGGACTTGGTTCTGGGATAGAAATTGATTCCAAAAATGAATGTTGGATATTGATCAAGATTCATTACAGCATTGATAATTCAGTGTCATCCAACTCAAGTGATAAGGTGGTATGGTATGGGCATGATTTTTATGGATGGATTTGATTGGTAGTTGTGTACAATATGTAGGTGGGAAAAATAGGTAGACTAATTAAGAGGAGGAAAATAAAGCAGAAAGGGGTCATTATAAGGGGATTAAGTGGATGACGTAGTTAATTCCCCATGATCTAGTAGTGTAGAGGGGAAAACTATCCTACCACATACAATTCTCAACTAAATCCGCTGGGAGTTGAGGTGACCGTGGGGGTGTGTTATATTATCTACACTCGATGGAAAAAAGGAAATGGTTCACCAGGAATGGTTTTATAACTCACTCCAAGTAAGAGGTGGAAAATATTTTATGTGTCAGTTAAGCATGAACCTATGTTTGGACTTTCTAAACTAAGCTATGAGAATGAAAGAACAATGCAAGACACACAAAATACGAGAAGACAACAACTAACCCTAATATGATTCTTTAATTCGATGATATTTATCCCTAGGTTTTTCAAAATAATGAGATATTTTCCTTTGAGAAAGGGTTCAAGGGAATGCATAAACAAGATTAAAACCCTAAATACACACTATATACTTTTATTATTTCATATACCTATAAATTCAACCAAATATTTTTCTTTTACTTATGGTCTAGGTTTTGTTTAAAATAGAGTAGAAAGCAAATAATAAATAGCCTAGAAGCTTTACTCAGAGTAATTATCTAATCTAATGTTTTATCCTAGCTACCCAGGTGTTGTAGGTGAATTGGAGAGGAGAGGGCAATCCTCCAAGGGAGGTCCTAGGTTCGAATCTCCACCCTACCAAAAAGCTGAATTGGGTACCAAAAATCCAATTGATAATGTTGGTGTGGGCAGGGTTGGGTGTGACCCACGGGTGACTTTGATGGTGTAGAACCCCCTGTTCGTGGTCTCTTAGACCAAGGCAGCCCCGCAAGGGATTTTTCTCTTAAGAAAAAAAAATGTTTTATCCTAGCTTTAACTTGCATCCAAAATATCCAAATAGCTTCAAAATTTGCAAACTAGCTTCATAAACACTAGAAAATTTGATCAATGTTTGGGGGCCTACTTAGGCTACTATTTGACTGAGCTTGGAGGAACAGTAGTCAATCCACCTTGGTCCTTTTATCTGACATTTCAAAAGCAAAACAATATTTGAACTTTGTAACATGCACAAGCATAATGAAATAGATAATAGTGAAATATAATGCAAATAGGATGGACACAACATAACACTAAAATGTAAATAGAAAATCAGGGTTTTGGGGTGTAAAATTTACCCCCAAGACCAAATTTAATAGATTCATGAATTTTAAAATAGGAGCATGAATATGGATTACCAAATTCAGGACTTATATGGGTAGGGCACAAATCTAGTTTAGATGCCATTTTTGGGCCCTAAAACAACAAAAAAATAGGGTGTAAAATAATGAAAAATAGATCTGCAAAGCAAATAATGTAAACAAAGAAATTGATGAGTTGATGGATAAATCAAGGAGCAATGAATATATGGAATAAGCACTCCAATATGGTTGATCTCTCCAATCATCAAGAGTCCTCAACTCAATTCCCAAGGGCAATAAACACCAAAGCACAAAATAGTTAAATAGAAACTTGTAGTACAAGGGCACTTATTAGCATGAACAAATGAGCGAGTCAAGAATTAGATTATCCAAATAATTGGTTGGGTTAAAATATGGAATCCAATCCTCTATTTATAAGAGTTTTGGAGGGAAAAATGAGTGAGAAATTGGAATTTCACCATGGGCAAGAGCTGTTCCCAAAACAGGCCAATGAGGAGAGGGGTTTTTGTGAGAAAAATCCCTAGACCACCAAATTTGTGCCTCTCCATTACAGGGCATGAATCTAGAAATTAAAATTCATGCCCCATATAGAACGAGCATAAATTTGGTAAAGCTAAGGAAACAAGGCAAAGGGAGAAGGCAAAAAGGCCTCAAATTTGCACTTGGTAAGCTTAGGTGGTTTGCTAAGGGTCTAAGGAAGAATTGACTCATTCCGATGGGTTATTTTCCATGTCTACAATTATATATTGTACTAGATGCTAAAAAATATTGATATTTATTGATGTCATGACCCTTTTGATGGTGGTAGATGCAATAGTGATCTTATTTATAGCATTTAGGTTTGGGCTTGTTGATTTACTCTTGATCTATAAGATATTAGACAATGGATCTGATAGGGGTGTCAAGGAATGAGGTAGGCAATGAGGAGGCTAAGGTTGATTTGAGAGACATGATGAAGAAGGTGAAGTGGAGGAATATTGGATGAAGGAACATAGAGAATGTTTGATGGCTTAATCTAAGATTAATGTTTGTGATTTGGTACCAAATTTGTTGCGAGATAACTTGTTGTGGACTTAGAGTAGGTAATATAGGTGGGGATGTTTGGATGTGATGATGAGAATTAAGTTAGTAGGGATGAGGAAATGAAAGAAGCAAATGTGGATGAATATGATAGGGTGAGTGATGAGGTTGTTGGGGTTAGAACATGTAAGGGGTATAAAGAAAAGGAGAAGGTGAGAGACAAAGTGGTGGGGGTTGGGTCACATGAGGGGTATGAGGCCAAACGTGATGTGTTAGAAGAATATGTGGTAGAGATGATGTTTTAAGAAGAGGTGATAGATATGGTGTTGGAAGAAGAGGTGGAAGATATGGTGTCGAGATAAGATTTGGAATACATGAGGGGGATTGATGTGAGGAGTTCTTCATGGTATTCTTGTGATAACTCTTGGATGACATGGTTGGAGGGACCTAATACATTAGAACTGAATGTGAGGGTCCTAAACAATCCATGGCATGATGGGATGGAGAATGGAAAGGCATAGATGGTCTATGTGGTAAGGTAGGGGAAGTCTCCTTCAAATAATTTGGAGGGACCTTGGGTGGATGAAATATGTTTCTATCATATGAGGTATTAGGAGAAAGGGCATGGATGGTTGCAACCTAGAAAAATTCTAGAGTAAGCTAATGACCATTTTTAGGGTCAATATATTCATCAAAATTATCATCCTTAGGATCAAGAGTAAGACATTGGAGGTCATTCCCAAGGATGAGTACCAATGAGTTTTTATTATCTAAACCAGAATTATCCTTTGGAAGCTGGTATGGAGGGTCGATTCTAGAGAACAAACCCTATTCATATTGACTAAGGCCAAATTTTTACCAATTGAAATGGGGAGAGGAGGAAAAAAAACTAACGTGAAAACACACAAGACACTAAAATAAATTTTAAGTTTTATTTAGTTTTTATAATCTATGAAAATATATTAATGGTATTTTTTATAGTTTAAAATCAAAACAAAAGGAGATAAAGGAAAAATATTTCTTAAATGGCCACTAAGAATATGTTTCACATCAAGTTCACCACTAATGTAGAGTAGGAAAATAACCCATTGCGTATGATTCTTGGTGGATCCATTGGGAGCTGAGGTGACCGTGGGGCTATTTTTTATCTACGCTTGGGGGCTTGGGAGATGGAAGGGTTCACCAAGAATGATTTAGGACTCACTCCAACTATATTATGGAAGGTTTGATGTATTTATTGAGAAAGCACCTAAGTTTGGTCTTACTAAGATCTAAACTATAAAGAATTAAAGAACAATGCAAGGCAAACAATGATGCAAGAAAACAAAGGACTATTCCTAGAATAATTCTTTGCTTCAATAAGGACTATCCCTGATATTTCAAGAAAGTAAATCTTTCCTTTTTCAAGCAAAGGTTTAAGAGAGTGCACAAACAAGATTAGCCTAAATGTAAATTATATTTTTTCTTGTTTTGATACCTAGATCTAAAACCAAGATGTAATTTTCTAATCTATCAAATTTATGTTATTTTTTCAACTAAAAAAAGTATAATTATCATAAAACTCAGTAAATAGCCTAAAGGATCTAACAAAGCACTTACTTAACCTGATGGTTGATCCTAGCTAAATCCATACCCTATAAATCCTGACCATGAATTTGGTCAAACCTACAAAATAACTTCAAAACCTTGGAAAAATTGATTAGTGTTTGGGGGCTACTTAGGACACTATTTGACTAATATTATATGTGCAATATTCAATCCCCCTTGGTCCTTTTAGCTGACCATTCAAAAATGAAAAATTATTGTTGACCTTTGGAAACAAGCAAAACAAGATATAACAATATGAAACAATAAAAACAAAGAGTAAATAGAATGGATGCAATGGGAAACAAGTATGCAAATGAGGACCTAGGGTTTTGGGAGAAAAAAATTATCCCTAAGCTATTGTGATTGAATTCACACCCTATAATTAGAGGTCACAAATTCAAAAATAGAAGATAAGATGGCAAAATCAATGGTTTCACCAAATTCGTGCCCTTTAAGGGAGGGGCACAAATTCACTAAAGAGTGCTTAAAAACTAATTTTAGAATACAAAATCCAATTTAAAACTAATAATTAATGATCTAAGAGATACTAAATACACAAGGAAAAACTTAATAAGCCTATAGAGGAACCATGAGTAGAGGTAGCAACCAAAGTGGAAGATATTTCCTCCTTAGAAGACAAATGATGTGCTCAATTCATCATAAAATATTTTCCCCTTACTTATCGTCGATAGCAAATCATAGAAAACACACCAAAATCAGAGAACCTGAACATTCTAAAAGCATCAAATCTTGAGAGCATGTGTACGATGACTTAAAAATTTTTTGCTAGGAGAAAAAGGGAATCCAATCCTTCTATTTATAGGAGGTTTGGAGGGGTTTAAGCAGGAAAAAAAACAACCTTGACCAAGAGACGATGTCATAGAGGTTGGTAAAAACTTGGGATTTTTAAGAGAAAAAACCTAAATTTGTTGAATTCACGCCCCATACTAGACTACCATGAATTCAACAAGGCCAAGAGCAAAAACAAACCAAAAGGGGGAAAAGAAGTTCAAACTTTCACTTATCAATTTTGAGTGCCTTCTCAGGGATTCTAAGGAAAAAATGACTCATTTTTATGGGTGAATTTTCCATGTCTACACTAGGACATAGGAAATTCTAGCATAGATAGAGGCCAGATCTAAAAATTGGCTAAGGTATAGAGGCAGGCTAGATTTTTGGAAGGTTGATGTAAGAACAAGGGTGAGAAAATTTTGGCATCTAAAATTCTATCTTGATAATGAACTCAAAATATTTCTAAGCCATAGAGCCCAATATAAGATAAGGCTAGACTTTTTAAGAAGCCTTGTATCGCTCCAAATTTTTCGCATCCCTACCTTCAGGCTATTGGATCCACGCCCGGAAGGAGGATGGGAAAAGGATGGTGCGGTACCTCGGACGAGAGGACTTCACGAAGGTCCCGCCTCTCAAGGGAGGTGTGTTTTGGTGATTTTTCGACGGATGGTGGGTTCACCAGGAAACATTTGGCGGCAATTTCCATGCCTAGGTTTTTGGAATGTGTTTTGATGAGTTCGTTTTATCCTTAAGCATTCATCCTAGGTTTGGCCGAATGAATCTAACTTAATCTATATGAAAATGCAATTTAAATGAATACAACAAACAGAGTAGAAAGCAAAAAATAGAGAATTTGCAGGAGGCCAATGGAGATTACCCGATCCGGAAGTCTGAAGAATTTTCTGATGCTTGAAGCAGTCTGGATCGTCTGGAATTCGACGTAATCGCCTGTAATCTGACAGAATCGTCCGAATTTGACAGATTCGTCTGAGACTGACAGAATCATCTGAAATATGACGAATTCGTTAGACAAATTCGTCAGAGACCTGCAAAACAGAGAACAGATGCAAAATACAAGAATTCCTACTGTGCAAACAGAGGCAAAATATGCCAAATAATAAACTGAATACTGAACAAAGTTTAAAAATAGAAATTAAAGTAAATTGTTGTACTTTAATGGCAGATTATGAGCTTAACATGCAATCTAGACTAGATGGGTGAACTCCAGATGCAAAATAGGATAAAAACTAAATAGATTATCTAATTTGTAAAACAAAATAATTGAGGCAAATTTAAGAAAAGCAAACTCCAGGCACTGATTGCCTCGATGTGGACTGCAGTCGAGATCGTCTCGCATCAGTATGAAATCGTCTCGAATTTGACAGGATCGCCTCCGATCTTGACAGGTTCGTTGGCGACGATGAGTGTTGGCTCCGATTGAAAATCAGTGGTGTACCTGCATAAAAACTGCTATAGGACTAGTGCAAAAATAAGATTAAGGTGTTTTAGTACAGAGGGATTCAACTTGCAGATAAAATTCAGCCGGGGGTTGGGGAGGGAATGTCCTAGAGTTTAAATAGGCATAGGGGAGTTGTTGGGAGGTTGGAGATCATCCCAATTTGGGAGATCTCCAACGGGGGAGGGTCCCAACGGTGCAGACACGCTTCGCCCAAATTGGAGACCCGTTGGAATAGAGTCTATCTATGCAAATTCAGTTTTGCAAAAAAATCGTCTGGACGTTCTAGTCCAAACGAAATCATCAAATCTAGGGCGATATCGTCTGATCGGCGACGATATCATCCAACGGTCAAAACAACCTCTAAAAATGGCACGAAAAAAGGGGAAACGGGTTTCTCGACGGTTAACGGGCGGTTTGGGAGGTTAAATTTGAATTTAAATTTATTTACTAAGGTGAATGTAATTATTCCAATTTGACTGCGCCAATTTTAGGGTGCTACATTTTGCCCCCTCTTTAGCGAATTTTCCGAAGAAAATGCGTTAAAGAAGAGTTCTTCTCGATCTACGAGAAAGCAAAAATTATTCCCATTTTTAGGCGACGATTCTTGGTCGAATCGTATGACAGCTTACTATGGTGCCCCCTCCGTGTTTTTACCCAAATCGAACGTTTGAGGTAAAAACGCGGAAAAGCAAAAAATTATTGAATTATTTTGAATAAAATGAAGAAAAATAGGGTAAAACCCTAATTCATTGTTACTGTTCATTTTACTATTTTTAGAGCTCTGGAGCAAAAAAAATGGTTGAGACAGCGCACAGATCTGCAGAGGTCCGACGCGGTCTATGGGTAAGGGTCTAAACTCAATTTAGATTGATTTAAGTTGCTTTTACATGCTTTCTAGATGAATTTTTAAGTGAATTTGGAGCATCGCGGCCATTTTTGGCCGTCGACGTCGTCGGGACGAAATCGTCCCGATTTCGACGAAATCGTCTCAATTTCGGCAATTTTGCCCGAGGGCGAAATCGTCGAAAGGGGGACGATTTCGTCAAATTAGAGACGATTTCGAACTGCAAAATCGGAGACGATCGTGCTCAAATTGGGGACGATATCGTCCAATAGTGGGCGATATCATCAATTACATGAAATTGAACTTTAAGTTGCATTATTAATTACTAGAATTTATTGATTAATTATTGTTTGTTGTTTTGTTGTTTATGTTTGCAGAGAGGATTACTAAAAAGCAGAGAGTGGAAGTACGACGGATTGAGAGACGACTTGGCCGCTCTCACCCAGGCAGAGCGGGATCTACTGGCACAGGCCGGATTGCAGCATGTGGCAGAGATGCCGTAGGTTTCCACAGACATGGGGCTACTGACAGCCCTAGCAGAGAGATGGTATCCGGGGTCTTCATGTTTTCGGTTACCGATAGGGGAGATGACTCCCACACTGGAGGATGTATGGAGGATTTTGAGAATCCCCATACAAGGACGGATGATCACACCGGTGGCCAATCAGGGCCACACGATGGGACGGCTGTGTGGTGACCCGAGCTTCACCCTGGAGAAGGGCGGAGTTAATATCGAGGCACTACGCCAGATGCCTGGGGCATCTAGACTCACACGGGTTCTGGTTGGGGTAGTTGGTGGACTTCTGCTGTGCCACCAGAGCGGGTGCAGGGTGCCGTGGATGCTGGCAGATGTGATCTGCGACATGCGGGACCATGGCTATAGGTTCTCATGGGGCAGCTTTGTACTATGCCGGTTGTATAGGATCCTTTACGGGGTCGTGTACAAGGGCGGCCGATGTCTGGTTATGACATCGTTACTACAGGTTTGGTGTTGGGAGCACATTGCGGTGCGGAGGCCGGTAGGGCTTCCACTGACAGGGGTAGACGAGGAGAGGCCCCGAGTCTTCTACTGGTGGCTCCGGAGAGGGGCACAGTGACGGATCGACCTGTCGGTGTCCCGGAGACTACTGGATGACCTTGTCCCGGACCAGATCACCTGGAGGCCGTGGAGGCAGCATCCAGGGTGGGCAGAGGACGGACAGGAGCTGGCTCGCATCAGGCGAGTCCGTTGGCTGAGGATGGAGAGGGGAGAGGTGGAGCTCCACCGCTACGACCGAGTTTTGTGACAGTTCGGTCTACAATAGGGGATCCCATCTCTCAGGGATTATGAGTTTTCTCGGACCGTCCGGGATAACACCATGGTTAGCGGGGCTCCAGACATGCAGCGATTCTGGAGCCAGGACTCAGATGATGCCCCCATCCAGCCAGTGGATGGGGACGACGTAGGAGTAGCCGATGGCTACGATGCCTGGTACATAGGCATCCGCCCTCCTCGGATGACGAGGGCACAGGGTCTGATCCACGCAGTCATGCGTCGGATAGGGAGGCGGTGCCAGGCGGCGATAGAGGCAGCCCAGGGTCACGGCGGGAGAGAGCAGAGGAGGCCACAGGCACAGGAGCGGCCGCGGCAGAGAGAGAGGGAGAGGAGGGAGGCGAGACCCCCATCTCCAAAGAGGCCACCATCGCCCGATAAGGGCAAGGGCATGGATATAGGAGAGAGTAGCGAGATGGCTACTCTCCGGGCAGAGAGAGATCATCTGCAGACTCAGGTGCAGACACTACAGGATGCGGCCGCACAACACCAGGCTGAGGTGTCATAGCTGCGAGACGAGAATGCACGTCTCAGGGCACGGGGTGGAGGGGTGAGCACTCAGGAGCTGCTACGGTCGGTTTCTCAGACCGCATTCTATCAGGCTCTATACTACCAGGCGGTGCCGGAGGGCTAGAGGGTACAACTGTCGACTGCCATAGCAGATCCGATCAGGACGGGGGTCATCGAGGAGCTCATCCCGATCGACGATGAGGACTCGTAGTACCACACATACTGCGATGGGGCCACCTCGTCCTCCATAGGGTGGGGGAGGAGATGAGGCTGAGAGCTCTAGGGGCTCTCGAGACACTGCTCGGAGGACACTTGATTGAGTATGCCAAGATATCGATTGTGGCATACCAATCTATCTGATATGATGTACATATATATTTTTGAGATATATATATATAGATGAGATATTTTTGGTCATATGACTTATGTTATGAGTATATTGATGATGCTTTGATTGATTGATTTTGATAATGCTTGTAATTATGTCGTTGGAAAAGAATTTATACCTTTTGATGTCATGTTGTAATATTGATGAAATAATCTGATGTAACAAATTGGTTGTTTGTGATGCAATGATTTGATAAAAGAAAAGGGGACTTTTAACAATAATTTCAAAGGACATTGTCGCTATTATAGACCATTTCATGGAGTCGCCGCTCACTCGGTCGTCAAGCTAATCCCATTTATAGAAATATTGTGAAAAGTGAAAGAGTGCTTAAGAGACTGTCTTAAGACTTTGTTGTGATGATGCAAATGATGATGATGATGATGGTTTGTTTTCAGATTTTCATGAAAAATATTATGCATGAAATATTTGTAAAAAATGATTTTTGCTAGGCATAAATTCCTAAGTGTGATAAAATTGTTGAATAATTCCTTAGGAATTATACCGTCATTGCAAAATTGGAGGTTGACATAATGACATGAAATAATGAAAATGTGCATTCTTTTGAAAAGCAAAATTTGTGTAATAAAATGAAGTCATATGGTTTTTATGAGTTTTGATAAATGGGGGAATAAAAATTGTTACAATGGTTTGCGCTAGGCATAGAATATGTAGGTATAGACTTATACCATCATCGCGAAAATCCAAAGAAAATAGTTTTATTGCATGATTGATTTTTGATGAACAAAAAATATGAAAATGAGGACTTGCGCTAGGCATATAATTCCAATTTTGGTTTTAGAACTATACCATCATCGCGAAAGTCGATATGATATGTATGATATGTTCTGAAAGAAATTTGTGATTTTTCTATTATATAGTTGTCTTTAAAAAATAATTGTACTTGATTATTCCAAACAAGTTGCAAAAATAATATTTCAAAGTATTTTGAAGACAAAAATTAGATTTATAAGGAATCCCATGTGCATATGTGAATTCATTTCCAATCTTGATTTATCATAATGATAGACAAAATCTCTCAAATACAAATGTGTGTGCAATTGTATTGTTCATTTACCAGGTTTGAGCAAGATACTATGATACAAGTGATTTGAAGAAACCAAATAAGTGTTCATTAACCATGATGTAGATGCATATAACCATATTAGACTACTATGTAGATCGGATTATCAAGAGCTAGCTAATCCATAAGCAGACATAGGTCTATACAAAAGAAGGTCGCTAATGTGACGGACATATCGCCACGCTAGGAGTTACCCAAGGCCAAGCGGGTTGGGCACAAACCACCTGTTATGGGGCTTACCTCACGCTTTTCGAATAATTGAGAATTCCAGGGATTCAAGCTCATCAACCCTTCTTTTCTTTTCAAAGGGTAGGGAAAGGGATTTTATTGCTTTCTTGCTTTCTTTTGAACTTTACTTTTTTCTTTTGTATTTCTTTTGCTTGATAATGCTTGGAACATTGCTGAAATAACATTTTTCTTTTCTCTTCTTTCTTGAATTTTTTTCTTTTCCTTTTTCTTTTTCTTTGCTAGGGATACTTGCTCAGATTAGCTGTAGAGCAAGGGATTTTTATTCTGGGTAGGGGTGAGCTTGTCCTTTTGCCAATTCTCAAAGATTCTAGACCATGTGCATGATAGGATAGCAGGGGAAACTTTTCACTCAAGAAATCGGTTCTACTATGTAGCAAAACATGGAAATTACAAATATAATCATTTTATTGTGAAAAGATGTGCTTGGTTTAAGTAAATAACAAGATCAATTCTCTATGCTCAAACTTTATTTAATTGAATTTTGTGAACTTTGATATAAGAGAGATTAGTAATCATGCCAGATAAAATCAAGATATTTATTTTTTGTGAGTGTGCAAGTGAGGGATGCCAAATAAATGCTAATTGTATCCAAAATAAGTTGAAACATATAACTGCAATAATTGTAAGAAAATATATATACATGATTTTTTGAGAAGTTTTGAGAATGTTGACTCTCTCTTTCTTCTGTATATTGTTTTGGTTTCGAAAGAGTCAAGCATATAGTTTTTTTTAGATTTTTATTTAGATTTTTGTTTTTGAGCAAAAAGAACTTAACAAGTGCTTTAAATAAATGCAATAGATAGTTTTGAAGATTTTTGGAGATTTATAAATGTTTTTGATGTTTTTGAATTTTTTTATAAATTGAAAGAAATATAAGAGAGTAACTTTGAACAAATATATACATGGATGAAATGACCAAATTTATGCATAGTAACGTTTGAGATGTAAAATATTCATGGGTTCTTTAAGTTCTTTACCATCTAAGGTAGATAATTTATATGCTCCTGATTCAAATTTTGCAGTAATGATGTATGGTCCGAGCCAGTTGGGCTCAAATTTACCTTTAAGTTCTTTGGTTGCATTTGTATTTTTTTGATTCTCTTTTAAAACAAGGTCGCCAATCTCAAAGGATCGATGACGAACTTTCTTATTATATGCTCTTTTAAGCTTGTTTTGGTATGCACGGAGATGCTCCAAAGCATTGATGCATTTTTCATCTAAGAGTTCCAGATGACTGAGTCTACCAGCGCGATATTCATCTCCTACTTCGGTATCTTGAAGTAGCAGAGCCAAAGAAGGAACTTCCAATTCAAATGGAAAAACTACTTGGCACCATATACCAAAACAAATGGTGAAGTGCCCGTGGGAGTCCGAACACTAGTTCGATAAGCCCACAAGGCTGGATATAATTGAATATGCCAGTCACGGCCAGTTTTATTGACCAATCTTTTGAGAATTTTGATTAAAGTTTTGTTAGAAGCTTCTGCTTGACCATTACCCTGAGGATAATAGGGAGTGGACCAGCGGTGTTGAATCTTGTATTTTTGGCATAATTTCTTAACATCTTTATTTTTGAAAGGAGTTCCATTATCAGAGATGAGATTGGCAGGAATTCCGAACCTGCAAATGATTTGATTAAAAATGAACTTAGAGACACCGTGGAACCGGATGCAAGAAGCTAAAGGCATAGCTTCAACCCACTTCGTGAAATACTCAATGGCGGTTATGATGAACTTGTGTCCATCAGAAGACACAGGATTGATTTTACCAATAATATCCAAGCCCCATTTAGAAAAGGGCCAAGGAGACGAAATAGCCTGCAGCTCTTGTGCAAGCGCATGGACAAGGTCAGCATGTTTTTGACATTTGTCGCAATGATGCACATACTCGTGTGCATCCGTTTCCATGGTAGGCCAAAAGTATCCTATCCGAAGGAGCTTTTTAGCAATGACACTACCACTAAAGTGTCCTCCACAAGATCCATCGTGGGCTTCACTCAAGGCTGATTTAGATTCTTCGAAATTTAGACATCTCAATAGGATACCTTCAAAAGATCTCCTATACAAAGTATTGCCAATTATTACAAATCGACTTGCTCGTCGACGTAATAACCGATGCTGGTTTCTATTAGAATTAGTAGGGAAAGTCCCATTTTGGAGGAAATCAAATATGTCTGTATACCAAGGTTCAGGAGTAGTTTCATTGATTAGAAACACATCCAAAGGCTCTAAGCATGACTTATTTGAGGCGGGTTCTCGGAGTCGACGAATAATGATAGTCGCATATTCGTCGTCTAACTCCAAGGGCAAGAGAGATGCAGCGACGGCCATGGCATCGGCTGCACGGTTGCTAGTTCGAGGAATGGCTTCCAAAGTAACTTGATCAAACAAGGACATTAGTTGTAAAACATAGGCCTTATATGGGCAAAGTTTATCATCTCTGGTTTGATAAACTTCATTAATTTGGTTTATAACCAATTGGGAATCCCCAAAAACTAAGAGGTTTTTAATTTTTAGCGCTAAAGCAACTCGTAATCCAAGGATTAGAGCTTCATACTCAGCAGTATTGTTGGTGCAAGCAAAGGTCGGTTTGAAGGACAGAGGAATAAGATGTTTTTGTGGAGATATTAAAATAATACCCGCATCTGACCCCACTCATACATCGGGCTCCATCAAAGTATAAGGACCATTGTTCGGGATGGTCCGCCTCTAATTGAAGGCATTCATCAAGAAACTCGATGATGAGAGGATGAGTAGACTCTAAGGGTGCAACGACTAATTGATCCGCTATGATTTGACCCTTAACAGACTTCTGTCCTATGAAGGTGAGATCAAACTCGCTTAGAGCAAGAACCCACTTGGTTGTGCGACCCGATAAATAAGGTCGACTCATGAGATATCTTAAAGGATCATATTTGGCAATGACATACATTTTTTGGCTAAGCATGTAATGTCGTAATTTTTGCGTAGCAAACACGACTGCTAGACATAACTTCTCTAACGCTGTATAGCGGGTTTCATAACTGACGAAAGTTCGGCTAATGTAATAATTAGCACGTTCTCGCTTTTCATCATCAAGTTGAGCTAACATAGCTCCTAAGGTAGAATCTGAAGCAAAAATATATAGAAGAAATGGGCGATCAGATTTAGGCGATGAAAGCACCGGAGGGTTAAGGAGATATTGTTTGAGAAGTTCAAAAGCTTCTCTACATTCTGTGTCCCAATTAAAGGGGACGTCCTTCTTAAGGAGCTTAAGAAAGGGACCAGTTTTGTCCGCCGACTTATCAATGAAGCGACGGATAGCTTGAAGTTTACCTTGTAAACTTCGTAGTTCAGATATATTAGTGGGTGCGGGCATATCTGTGATGGCCGCAATTTTGAGAGGGTCAATTTCGATACCACGTAAAGAAACTAAAACCCCTAATAGTTTGCCGGATTTAACTCCGAATATGCATTTTGCTGGATTTAATCGAATGAGATATTCTCGTAATCGATTAAAAACTTTTCTTAAATCATCTAAATGATTATTTTCAATAAGAGAGCGAGCTATAATATCATCTACATAATCATGTAAGATATCATGCATCATATCATGAAAAATGTAGGTCATAGCCCGTTGATAAGTTGCACCGGCGTTCTTTAAGCCAAATGGCATCACTTTCCAACAAAAGGTACCCCAGGGGGTAATAAAGGCTGTTTTAGCCTGGTCTTCAGGAGCTATCCTGATCTGATTATAACCGGAGAATCCGTCCATTAAGGACATCATCCCACTTCTGGCAGTGAAGTCGATAATTTGATCCATATTTGGAAGGGGAAAGTCATCTTTAGGGCATGCAGCGTTAATATCTCTAAAATCGGTGCAAACCCTAACTTTGGTAGCTTCCTTCTTAGTGACTGGAACTACATTTGAGATCCATTCAAGCATAATCAATAGCTTGTATGAAGATAACATTCAGGAGTTTTTCTAATTCCCCTTTGACTAGCAGAGCCACTTTGGGATGCATTTTTCTAAGTTTTTGTTTAACCGGTTTAGCATCCGGATGGACCACTAGATGATGCATGACTACAGAAGGGTCTAGACCTGGCATATCTTCATATGTCCAAGCGAAGACATCTTCGTACTCTTTAAGGAATGCAATGTATTGTTCTTGTTTGTCTTGACTTAGTTCTGCTCCAATATTGATTATGTGAGGATTGTCCTCAGTTCCAATATTAATTTTAATGACATTTTCTACCTCCATGTGTAGATCTCTTTCAAAATTAGGTGGGGCGGGTGAAACGCCCAACTCTTGTAATTCTTGTAAAGTTAATTTAGATAAGTCATCTTGAGGATTAGTGGTCTCAAGTTGAGCTATGGTTGGTATAGAACCATCAAAATAGAATCCATTGTGCAACATCTCTTCAACAGAGACATCATGGAAGATATCTCCTTCCAACTCTTCATCGGGGTCAACAATCATTTCGGGGTATGCTATGGATAGCATGTTGCATGAAAATGACTGATTTTTAAGAGGCAAATCAACATGCCTATCCAAATAATCTTGATAGCATATGAGGTGAGCATCATCCTCAAAAGGAAAGGGTTGTCCTTTACTAGGAAATAAGCCCACACCACAGCAGGCAGGCCACGGTTCTACCTCGAAAGGTTCTTTCATGCCATTTTGGAAAGGTCCTAAGCCTTTCCCTTTATATCCCATTTTAAGCATCATGGGTTTAGCTTTAACATAATCATTGGTAAAATAACAGCGAGCGTATCCCTCATGATGAGTTTTGATATTCCGAGGGATTCTTCCCTAGTCATATCCTTTATAAATGAAGGCACAACTCCCGACTTGGTAAGTACTTCCCAAAGGTTGTGGGAGGCCCAAAGTACGAGGAGAGGGCGGCAATTTATTTAAAAGGTTTGAATCTTGCATGAAAGCATTCATTTTTTCTGATATTAAGGTTGTAGATAAATCTGGTAAAAGTTCATCAGAAAGGGCATAAGACGTAGAAGGTTTATTACTTATGTCTTGAGATGTGGAAGGTATGATGGATGTGTCTAAAGGTTTTGAATTTATAGGAATAATAGTTGAAGGATTAGTTGTAGATTTGAGATCCTTTTGAGATTCTAAAATTTGTTTAGAAGGTTGTTGGTCTTTATAGGAAGATGAAGTTAATGGAGGAGGAATAGATGAAGTTATGGGTTTATGTTTCACCAGTTTTAGATGAAAAAGAAGAACTAGAATGTGTGGATGACAGAGCAGGGGCAAAATTGCACTCCAACGAGTTCTGCCAAAGCACACATATCAAAAGGTCTAGGGTCACCATGAATAGTGACCAACTGATTTTTAAACTCAAATTTCACACATTGGTGTAAAGTTGACGGGACTGCTCGCATGGCGTTAATCCAAGGGCGACCCAAAAGTATATTGTACGATCGTTGGGCAATGTACAATAAACACGGTTGTTTCTAGGGTTCTAGGACCAACTTGTAATGGGAGGGTAATGACTCCACACGTTTCTTGTGTTTCGTCATTAAAAGCTTTGATAATCATATCAGTTTTCTTCATTTCATCACTTCTAAAACCAAATCGTTGGTAGAAGTCAAAGGTGCAAATGTTTAGAGATGAGCCATTATCAATCAGGACTCGTTTGACAGCTACATCTCCAATTAGAGCAGTAATGTACAAGGGATTATCCTTGTGTAAACTGTGTTGTGGGATATCTTTATCCCGAAAGTCAATACAATCAATCTCTCGAGTGATGATAGTATTGGCCATAGCTTCAGGTTGAATGTTTTGAGGTACCATCATTTGGCTCAATGTAAGCATCAACTCATCCCTATGTGTGGGAGAGGATCTTAATAAATCCAAGAGGGAAATTCTGGCCGTGGTATTAGACAATTGTTCATTAATGCTGTAAGGGGGTTTAGGTTGAACAATAGGAGCATGATTCCCTTTATTTGGGTTTTTCAAAATGAATGGAGCTGATCCATCGTTCTGGTTTGGTTCTTGTTGGGAGTTTTGAGCTTGTTGTCGAGTAACGACTCCGATGGTACCTACAATGTTATAGTGACGACGTTGAAACGGTCTCGGTTGAGAATTTATGGCTTGTTCATAGGGAAGGACTACATTAGAAGAAGGTCGAGTAGTGACTCTTCTAGGAAATGGTTCTTCTGGAACATTAGCATCTATGACAGGTTGAATAGGATCTGATTCGTTTTCAGAACTATTCGATTGAATAGTGTCTACTTCACTTTCACTATCTGACTCTATATCACTAGAATCAGAAGTTTGAAAATTATGTAAGGGCCTGGTTGTAACCAGGGATAAGGTTGTGTCAAATGTTTGAGAATCCTGAACAGGTAATTGTCCGCTAATGGTTCCTACATATCGGGTAGGAGGGGGAACATTATGATGTTCGATTTGATTGGCTACCTCTTTACCATGTCGTGGTAAAGGGTGTTGAAATATGTCTAAAGTTTGATTGGCATTTCGATTTTGATTTTGGGGAACGAGTCTTTTGGGCATTATTAGGAGGGTTTTGTCTAGGTTGGAAGGCTTGCACTTCCATTTCATTATTGTCAATCAAATCTTGTATTTTATGTTTCAATCTCTTACAAGCATTGGTAGAATGTCCAGGTCCTCTATGAAAGTCACAGTGCAAATCAGCTCTATATCCGGGTATACTTGGGTCGGGTTCCCGGATGGCTGGCAATTGGATTAAACCTCTTTCAAGCAATTGAGGTAAAATGGTTGACAAGGGTTGGTTTAATCTAGTGAATTCTCGAGGAGGCTTATCAGGGAGGTTTCAATATGAATTTTTTTGTTGTCTTTGTTGCATTGACATTAGCAACATTTTTGTCGTCAGTGACTCCATCACCGACAACCTGTTTGTTTTTATATTGATTTCTAGATGTTTTCTCATCATCCTTCTTCCTAAGTTGGCCTCTCCTAATGAGGGCATCTTCTACTCTTCGAGCTAAGTCTATAGCTTGATCGAAGGTAGTCAAAGTAGCTGTTGATAGCTCATAAGAGAGTTGTTCTTGTAAATTATTGATGAAAATGTCTAGCATTTCCCTATAGGGTAGCACAAAGTGTAGTTTTCCTGTCAATTGCCTCCATCTAGCCAAGAAATCAGCAAAACATTCATCTTTATCTTGTTTTAAATTGTATAGGTCTTTAATAGTTACATGTCTCTCGATGTAGGCACTAAATTGATGAACAAATGATTCAGTTGTTTCTTCAAAGTTTCTTAAGGAGTGAGTGGGCAATTGATAGTACCACTCTAATGCCATTCCACCTAAACTTTTGGGGAACATTTTTAGTAATAGCAAGTCGTCATGCGAAATGTCGTGACATGCTATCCTAAACATGCGAAGATGTTCTATGGGATCTTCGGTTCCTTTATATATAGGCAGGACGGGCATGGGAAAATGTTTAGGGTATGGTTGAGCTACCACTATGGGATCCAATGGTTGGCTACAAATCTCTCGATAATTGTACGAGGGACGGTAGGGATCTATCTGGTCCATACGTGAAGCCAATTGTTTCACCATAGCTTCCAGATTACTAGTTTGCCCCCCATATTGATTCGGTAGGGCATTGACATGAGTTTTATGAGCATAGGATGGAGGAACATGTAGATTAGATGCCATGTTACTATTGTGTAAAACTTTAGTAGGAAAAATGTTATGGAGGAATTTTGAAGTTGGATTATGTTGTGTTCTAGATTGTTGAAAATTTGTATTTAGCTTTGTTTTAGATTTCTGTTTATTTAAAGCATTTTGCTCAATAGTTTGGCGGAACAAAGTAGTGAAGGGAATTTTCTTTTGTGCAGGAGTGGTTTTAGGTTGAGTAACAGGTTCCTTAGGAGGTTGGGTAACCTGTTGTTTTGACATGGCTTGGGCTATAGTGACCATATCCGTATTGGATGGTCCACCCTTATCACTCTCTTGATCAACAAAAGATAAAGGATTAGTGTGTATATCAAGCGCCCGTTCTATAGCTTCTTGAGCGTCACTAACTTCCCCTCTATCAATACGGACTGCTACATTAAGGATGTCGATATTCTGATTGAGAAATTTTTGAAAATGTTCTGCGTTGTCAAAAGTGATGCCCCCATTGGGAGCTATTCTAGGGGATGAGGATTCATTCTCTTTAACACTTCCTTCTTGTTCCTTATCTTCACCTAAGTCTTCATCCTGACTGACCTAGAGTTTCTCCTTCCGGATTTGTATCTCCAAGAAGGACATTTGGGTTTTCAGTTGTATCTTGCAACCAATCTTCTCCTTCCCCTAAAGTTTCTTTACCATTCCTAAGTCTAGTCATGGTGCTAAGTTTTGATTTCAGCAAATATATATATATTTATATATATATATATGCAACAAATTAAAAGGTATATATTTATATATACCTAATGCAATATTTGAAATGAAATGTTTAAGTTTTTACTATGTTTTTTTTTTTTTTGTTTTTTGTTTTTGGTTTTCAAAAGGTTATGATGCATTCACGTCGGGTTCACCAAAATGTATCGCTCCAAATTTTTCGCATCCCTACCTTCAAGCTATTGGATCCGCGCTCGGAAGGAGGATGGGAAAAGGATGGTGCGGTACCTCGGACGAGAGGACTTTACGAAGGTCCCGCCTCTCAAGGGAGGTGTGTTTTGGTGATTTTTCGACGGATGGTGGGTTCACCAGGAAACATTTGGCGGCAGTTTCCACGCCTAGGTTTTTGGAATGTGTTTTGATGAGTTCGTTTTATCCTTAAGCATTCATCCTAGGTTTGGCCGAATGAATCTAACTTAATCTATATGAAAATGCAATTTAAATGAATACAGCAAACCGAGTAGAAAGCAAAAAATAGAGAATTTGCAGGAGGCCAATGGAGATTACCTGATCCGAAAGTCCGAAGAAGTTTTCGATGCTTGAAGCAGTCTGGATCGTCTGGAATTCGACGTAATCGCATGTAATCTAATAGAATCGTTCGAATCTGACAGATTCGTCTGAGACTGACAGAATCATCTAAAATATGACGAATTCATCAGACGAATTTGTCAGAGACCTACAAAACAGAGAACAGATGCAAAATACAAGAATTCCTACTGTGCAAACAGAGGCAAAATATGCCAAATAATAAACTGAATACTGAACAAAGTTTAAAAACAGAAATTAAAGTAAATTGCTATACTTTAATGGCAGATTATGAGCTTAACATGCAATCTAGACTAGATGGGTGAACTCCAGATGCAAAATAGGATAAAAACTAAATAGATTATCTAATTTGTAAAACAAAATAATTGAGGCAAAGTTAAGAAAAGCAAACTCCAGGCACTGATTGCCTCGATGTGGACTGCAGTCGAGATCGTCTCGCATCAGTACGAAATCATCTCGAATTTGACAGGATCGCCTCCGATCTTGACAGGTTCATCGGCGGCGATGGGTGCTGGCTCCGGTTGAAAATCAGTGGTGTACCTACATAAAAACTGCTATAGGACTAGTGCAAAAATAATATTAAGGTGTTTTAGTGCAGAGGGATTCAACTTGCAGATAAAATTCAGCCAGGGGTTGGGGAGGGAATGTCCTAGAGTTTAAATAGGCATAGGGGAGTTGTTGGGAGGTTGGAGATCATCCCAATTTGGGAGATCTCCAATGGGGGAAGGGTCCCAATGGCGCAGACACGCTTCTGCCCGAATTGGAGACCCGTTGGAACAGAGTCTATCTATGCAAATTCGGCTTTTGCGACAAAATCGTCTGGACGTTCTAGTCCAGACGAAATCGTCAAATCTGGGGCGATATCGTCTGATCGGCGATGATATCGTCCAACGGTCAAAACAACCTCTAAAAATGGCACGAAAAAAGGGGAAACGGGTTTCTCGGCGGTTAACGGGCGGTTTGGGAGGTTAAATTTGAATTTAAATTTATTTACTAAGGTGAATGTAATTATTCCAATTTTACTGCGCCAATTTTAGGGTGCTACATTTTGCCCCCTCTTTAGCGAATTTTTGAAGAAAATGCGTTAAAGAAGAGTTCTTCTCGATCTACAGAAAGCAAAAATTATTCCCATTTTTAGGCGACGATTCTTGGTCGAATCGTACGACAGCTTACTATGGTGCCCCCTCCGTGTTTTTACCCAAATCGAACGTTTGAGGTAAAAACACGAAAAGCAAAAAATTATTGAATTATTTTGAATAAAATGAAGAAAAATAGGGTAAAACCCTAATTCATTGTTCTTCGTTCATTTTACTATTTTTAGAGCTCGGAGCAAAAAAAAATGGTTGAGACAAGCGCACAGATCTGCAGAGGTCCGACGCGGCCTATGGGTAAGGGTCTAAACTCAATTTAGATTGATTTAAGTTGCTTTTACATGCTTTCTAGATGAATTTTTAAGTGAATTTGGAGCATTGCGGCCGTTTTTGGCCGTCGATGTCACCGGGACGAAATCGTCCCGATTTTGGCAATTTCGCCCGAGGGCGAAATCGTCGAAAGGGGGAAGATTTCGTCAAATTAGAGACGATTTCGAATTGCGAAATCGGAGACGATCGTGCTCAAATTGGGGACGACATCATCCAATAGTGGGTGATATCATCAATTACATGAAATTGAACTTTAAGTTGCATTATTAATTACTGGAATTTATTGATTAATTATTGTTTGTTGTTTTGTTGTTTATGTTTGCAGAGAGGATTACTAAAAAGCAGAGAGTGGAAGTATGGCAGACTGAGAGACGACTTGGCCACTCTCACCCAGGAAGAGTGGGATCTACTGGCACAGGCCGGATTGCAGCATGTGGTAGAGATGCCATAGGTTTCCACAGACATGGGGCTACTGACAGCCCTAGCAGAGAGATGGTATCCAGAGTCTTCATGTTTCCGGTTACCGACAGGGGAGATGACTCCCACACTGGAGGATGTATGGAGGATTTTGAGAATCCCCATACAAGGACGGATGATCACACCAACGGCCAATCAGGGCCACGTGATGGGACGGCTGTGTGGTGACCCGAGCTTCACCCTGGAGAAGGGCGGAGTTAATATTGAGGCACTACGCTAGATGCCTGGGGCATCTAGACTCACACGGGTTCTGGCTGGGGTAGTTGGTGGACTTCTGCTGTGCCACCAGAGAGGGTGCAGGGTGCCGTGGATGCTGGCATATGTGATCTGCGACATGCGGGACCACGGGTACAGGTTCTCATGGGGCAGCTTTGTACTATGTCGATTGTACAGGATCCTTTACGGGGTTGTGTACAAGGGCGGCCGATGTCTGGTAAAAATTTTGAGAAAGCTAACATCACCCAGGAGGTAGAAAATTCTAGTACACAAGTAGGATGGACATAATTTTGGATAAATAAGAAAGCCTAACAAAGCAACAGAACCCTGGAAATAAAAAAAGGTCCTAGACCTATCCCTTTCAAGTAGAAGCATCTCTGTCAAATAATCTAAATTGTCTAGACACTTCTCCATCATACATATATCCTCATAAAACTAGTCCAGACATCAAGCAAAGTGGTAAAAGTGAACCTATCATACGACACTCAAGATATTCTAGAGGTACATGGATGCCACACTCATGGAAAGGATCAAAACTAGCCATATTAACACAATTGCATCAATGTAGTTATACTAGACTAAA
Organism: Wollemia nobilis; assembly: GCA_028583015.1. Taxonomy (NCBI): domain Eukaryota; kingdom Viridiplantae; phylum Streptophyta; class Pinopsida; order Araucariales; family Araucariaceae; genus Wollemia; species Wollemia nobilis. The sequence goes on from JAQPPZ010000456.1 coordinate 8,265,878, forward strand.
CTAGAAAGGGATGCCCACACCCTATACTCACTAATGTCAAACCTATAGACAGTTGTTCTATAATTATTAAAGCTAACTAAAAAACAATGTAAATATTATAAATATCTCAATGTACCTCTAAGAGGGTTGGATCTTTAGCATTTACAGTTTATGTATACTTTATGATGACTATTTCATTTCAATAGAATCAAAGTTGTGTTTGGCCTCTATCAAAAAATATTGTAGGATATATGATAATGAGAGTTATATTTTTTTTGATTGGTAATGGGGTTTTGAAAGGGTCCTCGAACCTTTTACAAATGGAATAGGGAGAGGATCTCACAGGGAGATGGTCTCCACACAGAACAAGAGATGATCCCAATAGGAAAATCTCTAAGCAAACCAAAGTGGGAAAAACCAGCTTGAGGGAGCTCGGGATAAGCAATCAATAGAAAAAAACCCACAAAAAATGAAGATAGGAAAGCTAAACCAAAAGAAAGAAAAAGTAAAATTGAAGAACCTATCTTATGGGAGCTTGGGATTAAACTCAAAAAGACAAACCCATCCATCAAAGGAATGGGAGAAAAGTTACATACACCACATTTAAAATAAAAAATCCCACCCAATATGGCTCGAGAAAGGATGCCATGCTGGTAGATTTGAAACTGGGCATCCCACCCAAAATAGAGAGTTGTTTCTCATACAATAAAATTAGGAAACAAGAAACAAAAGCCAAGAATCATGCCTGGAAATAGTCAAAAAACTACTAAAAGTGAAAAAACTATCTAAAGGGAGCCCGAGAAGTGCAGCTGAAGATAGAAATTTGAGAAAATCCATGACCTCAGCTACAATAGATAAAAAAATATTATCTAGGAAGGCTAAAAAAACCCACACACTACCACAATAAAGATAACCCCATACAATAAGGCAACGAAAACCCACATGCAGGCCCAACAAAGAGAATCCCATCCTAGAAGGTATGGGAAGAACTTAGGATAGAACCAAAAGGAGAAACATAGCCTGAAATGTGGATCAGTGGAAACTAGAGATCTTGGCAGGCCACAAAATATCCTTTTGAAGGGGAAAGGTTATAGGTGAAGGCAAGAACACCCTGAATATTCAATCCACCATGGCACTCCATTAATGGAAGGGATAAACTCATCGAGTACCATCAACAAGAGATCAACTCTAGTAGTAACAAGCACACACAAGGCCCCCCAAACCAAAAAACTACAAAGAGGAAATCCATCAAACAATCCATCAAGCAAAGACACCAACCAGCCCCACCAGTAGTCCATAAAAAGGAGATATATGAACCCCAACATCCACAACAATATGAGAAACTTAGGGTCCATCTTAGAGGCCAAAAATATGTGATAGGGAAAGAAGCCATAAAAATCCTAGGATAGACATGAACTCCACTTCAGAAGACCCACACCAGCCATAACCACAAGCTACTCGATTACACATAAAAAAATCATGGCCCTTCCCCAAGACCAAAAAAGTAGTGAGAAAACCCCAAGCTGAGGTAGCATGAGAAAATAAAGCAGGAACCCATTCCAGATGCTGAACCTAAGAAAGGAGTAGTAAAAACAAATTTATGGGAAGCAATAATGAACAAGCCCCTCCCAAAGCCATAAATATTTGCCAAGATAGTATTCAAAACTCCAACTCCCAATTTAGGCCACCCAAAAACCAACCACCACTGAAGGCCACTATGAAAAGAACTCAAGGGTGATCCAACCCAACACCAACAAACCCATTAGGATGGGAAAACATAACCTGGAAGTTTCCAAGAGGATCTTGTAAAGGACCTAGAAATGCACCAAGGATGACATAAGGTCATCTCGATTGGGAATCCACAGGGAGGGAAAGGCAGGAATTAGGGTCAGGGTCCTCCCACCCATAGTAGGATATCTCCCACTTCCCCTAGATAATGAGAGTTATATTGATATGCATTTTTGTTTACATTACATGAATGGTGAATTTTGTCAAAGTTTATTTTACTAATTTGGATAGTTGTTTGGATTGTTGTTCATTTAAACTCTAGAATGCTAAGGTATAGATAAATTGAGTTAAATTATGTCATACAAGATTGTATGTTATTGGTATGTTAGGCCTTGAATTAGAATGAGAGAGGGAGACTCTTATGTTGCATAGCTCATTGTTGTTAGCTAAATCCTTGCCAAATTTATTTCAATTTCTAACCCTGCACCCTTCTTATGCTTCTCATTTCTCACTTTAGTCTTAAATACCATTTTAGTTTAGTTAGCTTTACAAGGGATAATCCTTCTCCAAAGGCTAACTCAAAAGCATTTTATGAAGAACACAAGCTTATACTGAGAGGGGGGGTGAACAGTATAAGACCACTTTTTACTTTTCTTATCCCAATCAAAATTATACAATATATCAATGGCAATATCAATAGCAGAAACCAAAGCAATGAACAAATCATCACACACACATGAGACACCAATTTACGTGATTCGCTCAATGTGAGCTACATCCACGGATAAAATCTTTCACTAAATTTTATCAATCCAAATTCTGGGAATACCTTTCCCGATTACAATGTTTATGGGCACCAACCCAAAGGAGACACCAATCCCCTAATCTCGAGTTCGTGGGCACCAACCCACAGGAGACACCAATCCCCTAGCTCTGCTCTGGTCGGTGATCCTCTAGAAGACCTCTGCCTCCGCTGCCCTTAGAAAGTGGAACTCTATCCATAGAAGACACCTGTCCTCCCTGCTCCGGCTGGAGACCTCTCGTCCTCAACTCTATCACCTCCAAAGCTGGTCCTCGAATTTGCACTAAACACAGTCCTTCGGTCTAGCACAAATGTCCTCGTTCGTCTTTGCCTGTCTGCTCTCTACGCCCTCTGCTCTCTCTGCGCAAACACACCCACACTTGGTCGAACTTCAACCCTTGCACTGTCTGCGCACACTCTTCTTCCTTTGCGATCTTTCACACTCAGAATGATTCGACGAAATGCACTCTGCACACTATGATCGAATTTTGCACTCTGCTCTCGGCGATCGAACTTCTTGCTCTGTGCACTATCTACGAACGTCGCACTTCAACCACACATCCAATCACCTCAAATCTCCAAACAGCCCTCCTTTTATAACAAAATTTTCAAGATGAAAACTTTAATCTTAGTCGATTGTTATACCAAAAACAAACCCTAATCTACGTCGGTTGCAAGCCCTAATTTTTGTCGGCTAAAATTTAACTTTGTCGGCTTCACTCGCCTCTCGGAACTCTTCTGTAGCTTCTACCGTGAAACTACAACATGTCACGATATCGTGACACCTTTGCAACCGTATACTTTCTTTTGGCTTTTGTCACGATATCGCGACACTTCAGCCTTTGTCGACTTCAACTAAGCTCTTGTCACGATATCGTGACACTTTTGTCTTTGTCAGCATCAACTTTGCTTTTGTCGCGATATCGTGACACTTCTCCCTTCGTCGACCTCCTTTCTGCTTTTGTCATGAAATCGTGACACTTCTCCCTTCGTCGACCTCCTTTCTGCTTTTGTCATGAAATCGTGACACTTCTCCTATAGAAGGCCTGCTTTCAGTTTCTATCGTGAAATCGTGACACTTTCGCTTCCTTGCACTCTTCTCTGCTTGCACTAGCGAAAACATGACATGTCACGAAATCGTGACACTTTCGCTGCCTTGTGCTTTTCTCTGCCTTACGCCCGTGAAAACGGAACATGTCACGAAATCGTGACGCTTTCGCCTTTGAGCTCTTCCTTCTTGAATTTGTCATGAAATCGTGACGCTTCTTCTTCCATGCTCTTTCATTTTGCTTCTGTCATGAAATCGTGACTCTTCTCCTGTTGAAGACCTGCTTCCTATTTTTGTCATGAAATCGTGACACTTTCTCCAACCGTATGCTGCCATCTCAATCTGTCATGAAATCGTGACACTTTCTGCATCCGTTTGCTTTCTCTTCAACCTATCGCGAAATCGTGACGCTATCAACTTTCCGTACGCTTTCTTTGCAACATGTCGCGAAATCATGACGCTCTCAACTTCTGTATGTTTTCTTTGCAGCCTGTCACAAAATTGTGACATTTTCAGCTTCCATACGTCTTCTTTGCAACCGTCATGAAATCGCGACAGTTCTTATTTCAGACTCTTCCCTTTGCGCATGTCGCGAAATCGTGACACTTTTTCTCCTTAGCGCTTTTCTTTTCTTCGGGTCGTGAAAACCCGACATGTCGTGATATCACGACACTTTTTCTCCCGGACTCTCTCTCCTGCATTATGTCACGAAATCATGACACTTTTTCTTTCGGACTCTCTCTCCTGCAACATGTCGCGAAATCGTGACACTTTTTCGTCCGTTCAACCTTCCTTGCAATATGTCATGAAATCGTGACATTTTTGACTTCGAACATTCTCTCTCCTCTTTGAGTCGTGAAACTGTGACATGTCGCGATATCGCGACACTTTTCTAAAATACTTTCTCTCTCCTGCTTAAGTCGCGAAAATGCGACATGTCGCGATATCGCGACATTTTTCCAACTTACTTTCTTTCGAACCTATCATGTCGTAACCTTCATCAAAACAAATTATTTTACATCAAATCAAATTCCTTCAAAAGCTTCTTGACATCAATGACAACTTATACACTTGAGCAAAGGCAATGTACCCAAGGTACCCAAAATTGCCAACAATCTCCCCCTTTGTCATTGATGGCAAACCTTTATCGAAAACACGTCTCAAGAGCCAAAACCGAAACCAACTGTGCTAACAACTGAGAAACTGTGCCCACAACTGAGAATCTTCCTTTGAAGTTTTGCTCCCCCTGACTTGAAGCTTTCCTCTTCACTTGAAGCTCTCCCCCTTACTCATATCTCTCCCCCTTTGTCATCAATGGCAAAGGGTCACCTTTGGGGCTCGGGACTAAGAATGAGCCTCTTAGCTTAGTCCCTCCCCCACCTCCTGATGAGGTGATTAATTCTGGGGTGGGAGTAAAACTCCCATTAGGCACTGATCATCATCAGCGTCTATAATTTCCTTGTCGGGCCTTCTCTTGAACTCTTTGTCCATATTCTTGTTCCTGTTCCTGTCACTGTTCTTGTTCTTGTTATCATTCCTGTTCTTATCCATGCCTTGATCCTTGGACCTGTTCATACCACTGCTCCTATTCCTGTACCTTGGAAGTTCAGCTCTACACTGTCTAGTTGTGTGACCTTCATTGTTACACTTATAACAAGTAACAATGTTATTTCTTTTAGGCATACCTGTTCTTTGAATCCGCCTGTTCTGACTAACCCTGTTCTGACCAAACCTGTTCTGGCCGAACCTGTTTTGATCAAACCTGTTCCTGTAATTAACCTTGCAATAGACTGCCTTGTGCCCAAACTGTTGACAAGAGTAGCAATACCCTTGAAAGAAACTAGCGCTTCTGAAATTGTCGTTTACCTTCTTCACTTGAGCCATGCAATGTGCAGCCATGTGACCAAACCTGTGACACGCAAAACATCTATCGTGAAATTTTCCTTTATTCGACCTCTTGGGTCCTAAAAATTCTTCTTCTCATTCTGAATTTTGTTTTCTGTTTCTACGCATCTATCATTCAAGGACTCATGATCTGAAATACTTTCCTCATCAGAACTCTCTTCCTTTTGGAGTCTCTTACTAGACTCTCCAACTTGTTCCTTGTGTGGCTTAACAAAACCAAGGCCTGTTTTATCTGTTGTCTTTATTTGACCTTTGATGAGTGACTTAACCTTTTTGGATCTATCTTGAAACCTCGTAAAGCTTATCCTTGTACTCTTTAGTTTCCTCTTTCAAAGAAGCCATTTTCTGTTCTAACTCACTATACTCAAGAACCTTAGACTCTAACTCATCCTTGAGTTCTTGTGTCTTAGCCATAGAGAAGTCAAGACTTTCTATAAGATCATCTCTCTCCATACAACATTCATCTAACTTATCCTTGAGTCTAGCATTCTTCTTTCTTTCCTTTTTCAAAACACTAAGAGCATTAGTAAGTTCACTTTCAAGATCCTTTATTTGTTTGCTTTCTGAATCATCAAAGCCTTTTTCAGATTTCTTATCACTAGAGGTGCTACCTTTTTCAAAAACCATACAAGCATCTTCCTTATAGTTTTCTGAAGCATCCTCATACATACTAGAAACCAAATCATTATTTGTGCAATCATCCTCAAGGTGACCAAAATTTCCACATCTAAGACATTTCATGATAATGAATCTATGTTTCGGTTCTTCCTCTTTTTCTCATATGAACAACATCTCATTTTCATTATCACTTGAAGAACTTTCACTATCACTACTAGAACACTTACTTGCTTTGTCTAGGTAGAAACTCTTCTTGTGCTTGTGAGAATACCTCTTTCCTTGATTGTTGTGCTCATCTTTGTTTTTCCTGTGATGCTTGTGCTTTTCAGAATCCTTGCTCTTAGAATCCTGTTTATCTTCATCACTTTCATTCTTGGGAACAGTACGATCAGTAGCATAATGACCAAACTTTCCACAATTGAAACATCTTATATTTTTCACGCTTTTGTGCTTTCTAGAGAACTTGCCTTTCTTGTTGTAATATGCCTCTTCATCACTAGAAGACTCATCACTCTCTTGAATCTGTTTACCCTTGGATTTCTTGGTAGCCTTGAAAGTCGCCTCTTTCTTGACATCAACCTTCACTTGAGTTCTCAACTCAAATGCTGCAAGTATACTATGGAGCTCATCCTTTTTCAACTTATCCAAATCTTTAGCTTCCTCAATAGCAGAAATATTTTCACTAAATCTATTCGGAAGAGATCTTAAAATCTTATCACAAACATCATTTTCAGCAAGCTCAAGACCTAAGTCTTTCATGGAGTTAACAACCTCATCCATACGAAGCATGTAGTCACTAATATTTTCATCATCATTCATCTTGAGTTGTTCAAACATACCTTTGAAGTGTCTCAACTTGGCCTTTTTGACATTTGTATCACCTGTATGAACCACCTGCAACTGTTTCCACATTTCACTAGTTGTCTTGCAGGGAATCACTTTGGTGAGATCTGCTTTCCGTAAGCCTTTCAAGATTGCATTCATTGCTTTTGAATTGTTGTGATGTAGGAGCCTTTCTTCTTTAGTAAATGGACCATGTACAGGAATAGTGTACTCATCTTCAATTACTTCCCATACCTCATTACCAAGTGCCATTAGATGAACCTTCATCCTTGCACTCCAAAGACCAAAATCTGACCCATCAAGAATAGGTGCTGCATTGCCACTTGAATAATCCATTGTGTTCTTTATTAGCTTTTCCTTCAAGCTGTTAAACTTTTCGAAGGCACCCGCTCTGATACCAATTGAAGAACACAAGCTTATACTGAGAGGGGGGGTGAACAAGTATAAGACCACTTTTTACTTTTCTTATCCCAATCAAAATTATACAATATATCAATGGCAATATCAATAGCAGAAACCAAAGCAATGAACAAATCATCACACACACATGAGACACCAATTTACGTGATTCGCTCAATGTGAGCTACATCCACGGATAAAATCTTTCACTAAATTTTATCAATCCAAATTCTGGGAATACCTTTCCCGATTACAATGTTTATGGGCACCAACCCAAAGGAGACACCAATCCCCTAATCTCGAGTTCGTGGGCACCAACCCACAGGAGACACCAATCCCCTAGCTCTGCTCTGGCTGGTGATCCTCTAGAAGACCTCTCGCCTCCGCTGCCCTTAGCAAATGGAACTCTATCCATAGAAGACACCTGTCCTCCCTGCTCCGGCCGGAGACCTCTCGTCCTCAACTCTATCACCTCCAAAGCTGGTCCTCGAATTTGCACTAAACACAGTCCTTCGGTCTAGCACAAATGTCCTCGTTCGTCTTTGCCTATTCTCGCTCTCTACGCCCTCTTCTCTCTCTGTGCAAACACACCCGCACTTGGTCGAACTTCAACCCTTGCACTGTCTGTGCACACTCTTCTTCCTTTGCGATCTTTCACACTCAGAATGATTCGACGAAATGCACTCTGCACACTATGATCGAATTTCGCACTCTGCTCTCGGTGATCGAACTTCTTGCTCTATGCACTATCTGCGAACGTCGCACTTCAACCACACATCCAATCACCCAACCCAAACAGCCCTCCTTTTATATCAAAATTTTCAAGATGAAAACTTTAATCTTAGTCGACTGTTATACCAAAAACAAACCCTAATCTACGTCGGCTGCAAGCCCTAATTTTTGTTGGCTAAAATTTAACTTTGTCGGCTTCACTGCCTCTGGAACTCTTCTGTAGCTTCTACCGTGAAACTACAACATGTCGCGATATCGCGACACCTTTGCAACCGTACACTTTCTTTTGGCTTTTGTCACGATATCGTGACACTTCAGCCTTTGTCGACTTCAACTAAGCTCTTGTCGCGATATCGTGACACTTTTGTCTTTGTCAGCATCAACTTTGCTTTTGTCACGATATCACGACACTTCTCCCTTCGTCGACCTCCTTTTTGCTTTTGTCATGAAATCGTGACACTTCTCCCTTCGTCGACCTCCTTTCTGCTTTTGTCGCGAAATCGTGACACTTCTCCTATAGAAGGCCTGCTTTCAGTTTCTATCGCGAAATCGTGACACTTTCGCTTCCTTGCACTCTTCTCTGCTTGCACTAGCGAAAACATGACATGTCATGAAATCGTGACACTTTCGCTGCCTTGTGCTTTTCTCTGCCTTACGCCCGCGAAAATGGAACATGTCACGAAATCGTGACGCTTTCGCCTTTGAGCTCTTCCTTCTTGAATTTGTCGCGAAATCGCGACGCTTCTTCTTCCATGCTCTTTCGTTTTGCTTCTGTCACGAAATCGTGACTCTTCTCCTATTGAAGACCTGCTTCCTATTTCTGTCATGAAATCGTGACACTTTCTCCAACCGTATGCTGCCATCTCAATCTGTCGCGAAATCGTGACACTTTCTGCATCTGTTTGCTTTCTCTTCAACCTGTCGCGAAATCGCGACGCTATCAACTTTCCGTACGCTTTCTTTGCAACCTGTCGCGAAATCGTGACGCTCTCAGCTTTCGTACGTTTTCTTTGTAGCCTGTCATGAAATCGCGACATTTTTAGCTTCCATACGTCTTCTTTGCAACCTATCACAAAATCATGACAGTTCTTATTTCAGACTCTTCCCTTTGTTGCATGTCGCGAAATCGTGACACTTTTTCTCCTTAGCGCTTTTCTTTTCTTCGGGTCGTGAAAACTCGACATGTCACGATATCGTGACACTTTTTCTCCTGGACTCTCTCTCCTGCATTATGTCGTGAAATCGTGACACTTTTTCTTTCGGACTCTCTCTCCTACAACATGTCACGAAATCGTGACACTTTTTTCGTCCGTTCAACCTTCCTTGCAATATGTCGCGAAATCGTGACATTTCTGACTCTGAACATTCTTGTCCTCTCCTCATTTGAGTCACGAAACTGCGACATGTCGCGATATCGCGACACTTTTCTAAAATGCTTTCTCTCTCCTGCTTAAGTCGCGAAAATGTGACATGTCGCGATATCGCGACATTTTTCCAACTTACTTTCTTTCGAACCTGTCATGCCGTAACCTTCATCAAAACAAATTATTTTACATCAAATCAAATTCCTTCAAAAGCTTCTTGACATCAATGACAACTTATACACTTGAGCAAAGGCAATGTACCCAAGGTACCCAAAATTGCCAACATTTTGGGTCTTCCAATATTGGTCAAGATTCAAGGGCACATCTCATCCACTTAGGTGGATTTTGGACCAATATTTTTTGGCACAACCAATGGGATAGGTTTCATTCATTCATACCATACACACAAAAAGTATATTGATATATTAAAAAATCAACACCCATTGTGCTAACCAAGACTTTTTAGCATGACCAATGAAATGCAAATATCATATCCTTGATTGAGTAAAATCTTGGTGAAATTTTGCTCTACTAGATCATATTTATTGTCACCATGTGACTCTTGTTAGCTTTTGATATAGTGTGCAATAGGAGATAGCAATCACAAGATGCAAAATAATATGAAAGAAAGTACATCTATGATATGAATGAAGTATTCTATAAAGAGAAATGACATAAATAAATACAATGTAGCTATGGAGGAAATGAACACTCCATTAATGAAGCTATTGAATTACATTGCACACATCACCAATATATGGTGATCTACACAACACTATGCTACTACTTATGAATACAGTCTAAGTAGATCTATTTATTTATGTCCCCGACTCTATATTTGTATTACAATAAGGCCCTTCTTATATAGGAAAATAGATTTTGTTGTGGCCATTCCACAACTAGCCCCAAAGTTTGGGGACCCACTTAAAGTTTGAGTTTTGGGAGAATTTTGGTATTTGTTGAGTGCTAATGTTTGTGAATTCCAAGGTTCAACCTTGAATAGTTTCTACTATTATTCTCATGTGGTGTGTAGGTTAGATTTTGGTTTCTTTGTTTTGTTTGATTGTAGTTGATATGAAGGTTCTAGATTTAATCATTTAAATATTTTAAGTTGACTAAATCAATAAAACTTTACTATAAAAAAACAATAAATAAATAAATAAAAGTGATATATGTAGTTTTCTCTATTTTAATAGGTCATGTTTAGTTGTGTTTTTTTTTTTAATTATTAGATGTTTTGTTTTATTTTAATATTTTATTTTAATATTTGTTTTATTTTCATTGTCTTTATAAGGTTTGTTTATATTTAGATTTCATGTGGGTCTTTAATAGTTTTCTGTTTTATTTATGTTGTGTGTTCAATTGGTTATTTTAGTAGTGTTATGTTTAATTTATGTAAAGTTCTTTTATTTTAGCTTGTTTTGATAAAGGTATTGTATTTGACTTATGTAATGTTCCTTTTTTCTATGCAGGTTGATAGGGTCATGTTGACGCGAATGATGATAGATATGAATGATATACCCAAATCCTAGATATGAGGCAAAGGATCGATATGGACTTCGATGCATTCACATGGCACAATGAAGGATGCCGAAGTGATGGATAGACTAGGAAAATCTACAGGGAGCATGTGAGGATAGTTTAGCTACCAGATCATGATGATGTAGACAAATAACTAGGACCGAACTATAAAATGGCAATTTGACATGGAGGTTTTGAATGATCATGACGAATGTTAGACACTGAGCATGTGTGGACGAAGAAATTTGTACCTACATTAGTATTTATGAATTGTGGCAATCCCTAAGAGGTCGCCTGATGACGGATAGGAATCGATCTCAGAAACATAAAAGTTGTGGTGGATACAGTGTAACACCTACAATGAATGAATTAGATGCATGACCAGATTGATGAATTAGGAGGTGAGATCAATAGTGAGTCAACCATTGAATGGATGTAACAGATACGTGAGACGAATAGTGATTGCTAATAATGTGGTAATAGACACATCTAGCCATTTTGGATAAAAATAGCTAGAGTTACCATTTTCATAGTGATTATGCAGTGGTGGTGATGTTAACCCTTCTAAGGTGGATGATCTAAACCACACACCTCATAGATGTGGATGAAATCATTGTAGATGATGAGGTGAACTATGGCGGTGTAGATAGGCATCCTGTTTAATACGTTGTTCATATATCCCAGTAGTTTCTAGTTTGAGATTAGCTATCATCATCGATATGAGTAGGATATGTCAAGAGGGAAGCTTAATAAAGGAAACTTGCTATCGATGGTGCCATGTTTGTAGTGGCCATCACTGATAGAGATCAAATATTTGATAAAATTTAGAGAGTAGTGTTGTAGAGAATCAAACTCATCACTTGAAGGCAATTTGAACAGAAGCATGAATCAGGTAAAGCGATGAGGTATATTTAATAGCATACCTCATAGTGAGTATGCGGTAGAAGGATTCCAAGAGTAATAAGATAGCCATTTTAAATTTTGTTTTATATCTTTCAATACGGGAGATGATGTAATATAGAAATGCAAGTTTATCCTAAACAAGATGGAAGATTTGTTGACATTGTGTTATTTTTCCAAGGTCAAACAAGATTATTTATCTTCGTCGATGTCAAAGTTATAGATGTTACGTGTAACCAATCTAGTAAGGGGAGAAGTCTTGGTGAACCATATGTTAGCCAGAAACTTGTTTTTAATGGAGTATCAAGAGGTTATAAATATTGCGATGATGGTAGGGCATATTCTATCCATTACCTTGACCACCTATTTGTTGAGCAAGGTGTTGCAAGAAGTTTGTCATTGTTGTCAACACAGGCAGTTAGATCCAATGATGCAGTGGACAGACAGTGTAGGAGTCATTCAGATGCAGAAGATAGAAAAAATTCGAAGAAAAAGTCAAGTGAGAAAACTGTCGCGATATCGCGACATGTTTTCTGTCGCGATTTCGTGACAAGTCGGAGGAGAGAGAAGGCGCATTCGAAAATGTCACGATTTCGTGACAAGTCGGAGGAGAGAGAAGGCGCATTCGAAAATGTCATGATTTCATGACAAGTCGGAGGAGAGAGAAGGCACAGTTGAAAATGTCACGATTTCGCGACAAGTCGGAGGAGAGAGAAGGCGCATTCGAAAATGTCACGATTTCATGACAAGTCGGAGGAGAGAGAAGGCACAGTTGAAAATGTCACGATTTCACGACAAGTCGGAGGAGAGAGAAGGCGCAATCGAAACTGTCACGATTTCGTGACATGTCGGAGGCCAAGAAGCTAAGTCGAGTAACTGTAGCGATTTCGCTACATGTTGAATTTTCGCTGGCCAAAGCCGGGAGAAAGTGTTAAGAGAAAAAGATGTAGCGATTTCACTACGAGTCAAAAGTGCTCAAAACATAGGTGTAGCGATTTCGTTAACAAGTTGAAAAAGCAAAATAAGAAGGTGTAGTGATTTCGCTACAAGTCCAAAAATGCACAACGTGAAGGTGTAGCGATTTCGCTACCATCAAAAGATCGGTAACTCAAAGTTGAAGCAAGTCGAAAGCACAAGGCACAAAGGTGTAGCGATTTCGCTACTGCATGAAGCAAGGAATGTACGGAAGCCGAAAACATCGTGATTTCATGACAAAACTGAGGATGACGCAAAATGAAAGGCGTTAGAGAAAGTGTCACGATTTCGACGACAGGGTGAAAGAAAAGCCCGAAGCGAAAGCGTCACGATTTCGAGACAAAGGCGAGGAGAAAAATTGAGAGGGTGAAAGAAAAGCCGAAGAAGCGTCGTGATTTCGCGACAAGAATGAGGATGATGTAAACAAAAGTTTGAAGTGTCACGATTTCGTGACAAGAACGATGGAAAAGCTATCAAAGGCCAAAATGGTCACGATTTCACGACAGCAAGGGCATGAAGGCGTACGGCTACAAAAAGTGTCGCGATATCGCGACATGTTAGTATTTCGCGGCAACAGTTACAGAAAGGTGACAGAAGTGGCAGCAGCGTTTGAGGCCAAAAAAGTTGAATCGAGGCCGACAAATTTTAGGGTTTGCAGTCGACATCTTCTAGGGTTTTACAACGGACGTTATTAGGGTTTTGAAGCCGACATTTGCTAGGGTTTTACAATGGACATTTTTAGGGTTTGCAGCCGACAATCACCAGGTTTAAGCAGCCAAAAAATTCTAGGGTTTGAAGTTGACATCATTAGGGTTTGTAGCCGACGTCCTTAGGGTTACAGCCGACTATGATTTAAGATCTGTCTTGAAATTTCTTCTATAAAAAGAGGACTACTTCGAGTCTGAAAAGTGTGTTGCGATGAGATAATGTGCGAATGCGAGAAGAGTGATTGCGCAAGTGAAGTTCGATCGAGTAGAGTGCAAAGTCGTAGTTCGAATCTGCATATCGTAAGCGCAATGTGTAGAGATGGAGTTCTAAGTTCAAAATGTTAGCATGCAAATAGCAGAAGTGTCGATCATCCGATTGCAGCAGAGATTGCGAAGAAGTACATAGAAGCGATCGGACAGTGCGAAGAGTTTTGCATAGAAGTAGAATGCAAAAAAATAGCAGACTGTAAGGAATAAAGTTTTATTCTATCATTTTTATTATCTTTATTGTCCTCCAAGTTGCAGCTTGGTATAAGGGGTTGGTGCCTCTTTCCAGTAGGTGCTGGTAAAATAGGAGTTGGTGCTCCATTCTGTTGAAGCAGATAAAGTTAAGGGGTTGGTGCTCCTTCCAGTTGGTGCTGGTAAAGGATTATGTAAAGTTGTAGCTTTGCATTGACCGGATTTGGATGGTAGTCCAAGCAGTCATTTTTGAGGAGTAGCCACATTGGTGAACCTCGTTAAATTGTTGTGTTATGTGTGATGCTTTCTTGATGCATTTAGTATCTCTTTTATCTGCTTTAAATTGCTACTGGATTTAAAACCATATGTTTTAGAAATTTTAAAGAACACACCGATTCACCCCCCTCTCAAGTGTCATTGTGATTACAACAATTGGTATCAGAGCCAAGTACCTGAACAGGCTTAAACAGATAAGGTGATCTTGGAAGTTACGCAATGGCAAGTGGTGAAGGTTTCTCCTCGAACAAAGCACCATTGTTTGATGGGACTAACTATGCATTCTGGAAAATTAGAATGCAGACATATCTTAGTGCTTTGGGTTTTGACATCTGGGGTGCAGTAGTTAATGGTTACAAAGCTCCTGCAACCGCTCCAACAGACACTGCTGGTAAAAAGGCATTTGAATATGATTCAAAAGCAAAAAATGCCATCATGTGTGGACTAGTGGACAATGAGCTAGTCAAGGTCATAAATTGTGAATCAGCAAAAGATATATGGGATAAACTAGAGAACATCCATGAAGGAGATGATAGGATCAAGGAGGCCAAGCTTCAAGCACATCGAGCTCAATACGAATCTTTAAAGATGGACAATGATGAGAACATAGAGACCTTCATGCAAAGAGTCAATGGGATCACCAATTCAATCAGAGGTCTCGACGAAGAATTAACCGATGCTATCGTGAAAAAGGTATTAAGATCGCTCCCTCCTAGATTTGATTCTAAAGTCTCTGCCATAGAAGAAGCCAAAGATCTAAATAGTTTTAGTATGGATGAGATGCATGGTTCTTTGACTGCTTTTGAAATGAGAATAGGAAGGTCTAATCCCATAGACAGAGAAGCAGCTTTCAAAGCCCTAAAAGGCAAAAGCACAAAACAAGAGTCTCGAAGAAGAGGATGCTTCAGATGAAATGGAAGCAAATTTTGTCGAAAGTCGAGAAAAGGAAAAGGAAAATACAAAGGAAAGCTACCTTTTAAATGTTTCAATTGTGGAGGCATTGGACACTTTGCTATCAAATGTCCTCTCAATGACAAGAACAAAGGTGAAGAAACTCAGCATCAAGAAAGAAGTGAATGGAGGAAGAAAACAAACTATAGAAAAGGCAATTTCAAAAAGAAAAGCTTTATCTCCCGAAATGCAGAATCTTCAGAGGACAGTTCTAGTGAAGACTCTGAAGAAGGAACAGGTGAGGCTCTCTTTATGGCATTTGAAGTAGAAGAATCAGAAGAGGCAGAAAACACACAAAAGAGAGAAGGAATGAACTCGAAGTATCTATTGAAATAGGTGAGGCTGAAGTTGATTTAGAAGGTGAGCTGGTTTCTGCTCTTATGGAATGGAAATCTGAGAAAAGAAAGAATAAAAAATTGTTAAGGAAGCTTGAGGATGCAAATGACATTATAGCTAGTCTAAAAACACAGACAGAGGAGTACAAGAAAATGTCCGAAGATCTTGAAGTACAGGTAACCATGAAGATAGATTACTGTTGCAAATTGGAAGAAGAAAATGTTAGTCTTCGAATACAGATACAAGAGCTGGATCAAAAAATTAGTTGTCATTTAAAACGTGATGAAAGTTCGATGAAGCTGGACAAAATCCTAAGCGATCAAAGACCCACAGGTATCAAATTCGGTCTGGGCTTTACTGAAGGAGAATCATCAAATGGACCAAAGGCAAGCAATGTTGAATGTGAAAAGAGTAAAGACAAGAAACAGGCTGTTGAAAGAAAAACAAATCAGGCAAAAGAAAGTAGTAATGCCAGTCCTGAAATAGGAACTGACAATGACGGTTTTACCAAGGTCACACATCAAAAGAAAAGAAGATCCAAGGCTCCTCGCAACAACTTGGCAAAAACCATCTTTCAGAGTTCAATCATTATTTCTATGGTTTCTGTTTTAAATGTAATGGTTATGGGCATAAAATTGTGGACTGCAAGTACAATATAGGTCCTAGAAGTTTCACTAGTAGAAATGCTTTTGCTCCTCTAATGAGTTATGCAATAGAATGCTTTAATTGTCACAACTTTGGGCATATTGCTAGAAACTGTCGCAGTATTTCTGTTTCAAATCAATCTCGGAAAAGAAGAATTCAACCATATAGGGCAAAACAAAATAGAATTTCTTCGAAGGATATGTGCAAGATTCTGAAAAGGGGAAATCCAAGCTAGAACCCAACACCACAGCTTAAAACAGAATGGAAACAAAAAGAACAAACTCAGAAAGAACAAGAATCTTTAATAGTGCAGATAGCTTTTAGAGCTCAGAATAAATGTGTACCGTGGATCCTTGATAGTGGGTGCTCAAGTCATATGACAGGTGATAAACAAAAATTTGAAAAACTACAGAAATATGAGGGTGGCTCTGTGAAGTTTGGAAATAATGATGGAGCCAAAATTATAGGAAAAGGGTCTCTCAAAATTAGTGAAGGGAAAATCAAGTCAGAAGAAGTTTTATTTGTGGATGGTTTGAAACATAACCTGTTAAGCGTTAGTCAAATCTGTGATAAAGGTCATGAAGTAGTCTTCAAGAAGCAGGGTTGTGAAGTCAAAAAAATAAACAATGGGAAATTGATAGCAACTGGTTCAAGGACGTCTGGTAATCTGTACACACTCTCAGAAACTTCAGAAGGTACGTGTTTTATTGGACAAGAAGAAGAGAACTGGTTGTGGCATAAGAGGCTTGGACACATAAGTTTTGATAATTTGGTGAAAATCAGCTCTAAACAAGCAGTGAGAGATATTCCAACCATTAAGAAACCTTCAAACAGTTTTTGTGCTTCATGTCAGAAGGGAAAGCAAACCAGAGTGTCATTCAAAACAAAAGAGTACCACACTAGCAGTCCTTTAGAACTTATTCATACTGACCCGTGTGGACCCATGAGAACTCAAAGCATAAACGACAACAAATACTTTATGCTGTGTATCGATGATTATTCCAGAATGACATGGATATTCTTCCTAAAAGATAAAACAGAAGCTTTTGAAATGTTCAGAACCTTCAAACAACTAGTTGAGAATGAAACAAGAAAAAGGATTAAATGCTTGCGATCAGACAGAGGAGGAGAATTCATTTCGAATGAATTTACAGAATACTATGAAAAATATGGTATCAGGAGACAATATTCAGCAGCCAAAACTCCTCAACAGAATGGTGTAGTAGAGAGAAAGAACAGAACTATACAGGAAATGGCACGCACCATGCTGGTAGAAAACAAAATAGCAGATAGATTCTGGAAAGAAGCAGTTCACACAGTAGTATACATTCAAAACAGATACATGTTAAGAACTCATGAATGCAAAACACCTTATGAGTTGTGGTTTGGTAGAAAAGCAACAACAAAACATCTCAAAGTATTTGGCTGTAAGTGCTACATCAGAAAAACTGATGACAACCTTGGGAAGTTTGAAGATAGAGCAGATGAAGGTGTCTTTGTTGGTTATTCTCCAAATAGCAAAGCTTACAAATGCTACAACAAGAGACTCAAGAAAATTGTGGACAAGTGCAGATGTTAAATTCGATGAAGGGAGGAAACAAATAGTTAACTTTCAAGAAAACTACCCAATCTACGAAGAAGTCATTGAAGGAGATGAGGTGCATGGAACAGAAAATACGTCTACGGTTGATGCAGATAATTTATCCGATGACTCAGAGGTGCAAGAAAACAAAAAATTCAAAACAGGCAGCTGGCAGAAAAATCATCCTAGAGACCAAATAATTGGAGATCCCACAGCTGGCATTCAGACAAGAAAGAAAGTAATAAGTAATTACTCTCTTTTATCCAAGGATTGAGCCCAAAAACATAGATGAAGCAAGCAAAGATGATAGCTGGATGAAGGCAATAAATGAAGAGTTGGATCAGATTGAAAAGAACAAAACTTGGGAATTAGTACCTGGACCTGCAAATAAGAATATAATCGGCACCAAATGGATATTTCGGAACAAATTAAATGAAGACGGACAGGTCATTAGGAACAAAGCAAGACTCGGTTTGTAAAGGGTATGCACAGATCGAAGGCATTGATTTTGAAGAGACTTTTGCACCAAGGGGCCGATTAGAAGCAATTAGAATGTTTCTCGGCCTTAGCAATCCACAAGAACTTTAGAGTTTATCAGATGGATGTAAAATCTGCTTTTTTAAATGGAAAACTTGAAGAAGAGGTCTATATTGAACAACCAGATGGCTTTCAAATTAGTGAAGATCCTAACCTTGTCTGCAAATTAAAGAAAGGCACTGTATGGATTAAAACAAGCACCACGGGCATGGTATGCAAGGCTAGATAATTATCTTTCTCAACAGGGATTCAAGAAAGGATTAGTGGACAGGAATCGTATGTAAAAACAGAAGGTGGGCATCTCATTGTTCTAGTTGTCTACGTAGATGATATCATATTTGGCAACAACAAAGATGAATCTTGTAAAGACTTAGCAAATAAGATGCAGAATGAATTTGAAATGTCTATGATTGGTGAACTGTCTTACTTTCTTGGGCTACAAGTTAATCAAAATGAGAAAGGCATATTCATTTCCCAAATTAAGTATGTAAAAGAAATGTTAAAGAGGTTCACTATGGAGGACTGTAAGCCAGTAAGCACTCCCATGACAACAGGCTGCAAGTTGAGTAAAGAAGACAAATCTCCACCTGTAGATCAAACCATGTATAGATCAATGATAGGAAGCTTACTATATTTAACAAAGCAACCAGACCTGATATTCTGCAGGCAGTTTGCATGGTAGCTAGATTTCAGTCCAGTCCCAAAGAGACTCATGTGACAACGAGTTAAAAGGATTTTTCGGTATCTCAAGGGCACCATTGAGTATGGGTTGTGGTATCCAAAAGGCAAAGACTTCACTCTTATATCATATTCGGATGCAGATTGGGCTGGATGTGTTGATGACAGAAAGAGTACCAATGGAGGTGCATTCTATTTAGGGGACAGATTCGTTGCATGGCACAGGAAGAAGCAAGAGTCAGTTTCTTTATCTACAACTGAGGCAGAATATATTGCAGCAGCAACATGTTGCACACAAGTCTTGTGGATGAAACAAACTTTGAAAGATCTAGGTATTAATTTCAGTGAACCAATATCAGTAAAGTGTGATAACACCAAGTGCAATTAACATCTCTAAGAATCCAATGAATGCACTCACGGACAAAGCACATTGCTATAAGGTATCATTTCTTGAAGGAGAAAGTTGCAGAAGGAGAAGTTAAATTGGACTATGTCCCAACTACAGAACAAGTAGCAGATATTTTTACAAAACCTTTGCCCAAGGAAGTATTTGAGTACCTTCGAAGCAAATTAGGAGTAGTCACACTTCCTAAGAAGTGACTAGCTACAGTGATCACTTTCTCAGGGGGAGCATTTGAGTATTTGACTATTCTTTTGCTCATGATCATAATTTGTGCCACATGCAACAAATTGTGCCTGAGAAGTGTGAGGATGGACTCAGGGGGAGTTTGCAGCAGCCCTTTGGTATTATTGACAAAGGGGGAGAAGAGGTACAGGAATGTACACAGGTGTTGCCAACAATTCCAAAGGGGGAGATTGTTGAGCAAGGTGTTGCAAGAAGTTTGTCATTGTTGTCAACACAGGCAGTTAGATCCAATGATGCAGTGGACAGACAGTGTAGGAGTCATTCAGATGCAGAAGATAGAAAAAATTCGAAGAAAAAGTCAAGTGAGAAAACTGTCGCGATATCGCGACATGTTTTCTGTCGCGATTTCGCGACAAGTCGGAGGAGAGAGAAGGCGCATTCGAAAATGTCATGATTTCATGACAAGTCGGAGGAGAGAGAAGGCACATTCGAAAATGTCATGATTTCATGACAAGTCGGAGGAGAGAGAAGGCACAGTTGAAAATGTCACGATTTCGCGACAAGTCGGAGGAGAGAGAAGGCGCAATCGAAAATGTCACGATTTCGTGACAAGTCGGAGGAGAGAGAAGGCACAATTGAAAATGTCACGATTTCATGACAAGTCGGAGGAGAGAGAAGGTGCAAGGCAAATCGTCACGATTTCGTGACATGTCGGAGGCCAAGAAGCTAAGTCGAGTAATTGTAGCGATTTCGCTACATGTTGAATTTTCGCTGGCCAAAGCCGGGAGAAAGTGTTAAGAGAAAAAGATGTAGCGATTTCGCTACGAGTCAAAAGTGCTCAAAACATAGGTGTAGTGATTTTGCTACAAGTTGAAAAAGCACAAACAAGAAGGTGTAGCGATTTCGCTACAAGTCCAAAAATGCACAACGTGAAGGTGTAGCGATTTCGCTACCATCAAAAGATCAGAACTCAAAGTTGAAGCAAGTCGAAAGCACAAGGCACAAAGGTGTAGCGATTTCGCTACCGCATGAAGCAAGGAATGTACGAAGCCAAAAACATCGCGATTTCGTGACAAAGCCGAGGATGACGTCGAAGCATGAGGAAGAGAGCGAAGCGTCACAGATTTCACGACAAAGCCGCTAAGGATGACGTCAAGAAATCGAAAGTGTCACGATTTCGACAGGGGAAAGAAAAGCCCTGAAGCGAAGCCGGAAGGCCGGAAGCGATTTCGTGACAAGAATGAGGATGACGTAAGCAAAAGTTCGAAGTGTCACGATTTCGTGACAAGAACGATGGCAAAGCTATCAAAGGCCAAAATGGTCACGATTTCATGAAGAAGGGCATGAAGGCGTACGGCTACAAAAAGTGTCGCGATATCGCGACATGTTAGTATTTCGCGACAACAGTTACAAAAAGGTGACAGAAGTGGCAGTAGCGTTTGAGGCCGAAAAATTTGAATCGAGGCCGACAAATTTTAGGGTTTGCAGCCGACATCTTCTAGGGTTTACGGCCGACATCTTCTAGGGTTTTACAAAGGACGTTATTAGGGTTTTGAAGCCGACATTTGCTAGGGTTTTACAGTGGACATTTTTAGGGTTTGCAGCCGACAATCACCAGGTTTAAGCAGCCAAAAAATTCTAGGGTTTGAAGTTGACATCATTAGGGTTTGCAACCGACGTCCTTAGGGTTACAGCCGACTATGATTTAAGATCTGTCTTGAAATTTCTTCTATAAAAAGAGGACTACTTCGAGTCCGAAAAGTGCGTTGCGATGAGATAATGTGCGAATGCGAGAAGAGTGATTGCGCAAGTGAAGTTCGGTCGAGTAGAGTGCAAAGTCATAGTTCGAATCTGCATATCGTAAGCGCAATGTGTAGAGATGGAGTTCTAAGTTCAAAATGTTAGCATGCAAACAGCAGAAGTGTCGATCATCCGATTGCAGCAGAGATTGCGAAGAAGTACATAGAAGCGATCGGACAGTGCGAAGAGTTTTGCGTAGAAGCATAATGCAAAAAAATAGCAGACTGTAAGGAATAAAGTTTTATTCTATCATTTTTATTATCTTTATTGTCCTCCAAGTTGCAGCTTGGTATAAGGGGTTGGTGCCTCTTTCCAGTAGGTGCTGGTAAAATAGGAGTTGGTGCTCCATTCTGTTGAAGCAGATAAAGTTAAGGGGTTGGTGCTCCTTCCAGTTTGGTGCTGGTAAAGAATTATGTAAAGTTGTAGCTTTGCATTGACTGGATTTGGATGGTAGTCCAAGCAGTCATTTTTGAGGAGTAGCCACATTGGTGAACCTCGTTAAATTGTTGTGTTATGTGTGATGCTTTCTTGATGCATTTAGTATCTCTTTTATCTGCTTTAAACTGTTGCTGGATTTAAAACCATATGTTTTAGAAATTTTAAAGAACACACTGATTCACCCCCCCTCTCAGTGTCATTGTGATTACAACACTATTACAAATAAAAATAGAAGAATGGCACGTCCATCAATGGAGTGAAATAGATGTTACATTATAAAGTGGAGTGATTACACCTACAGTTGTCAGATTCAGTTGAATTACATTGGTGTTAAAATTATGATAACGGTAAGGTGGGTTGCATAACACATTCGTTAATTATATTTTCTGTATATGTCATCAAAATATCCTAGCAGAGGCATAAGGCGATTATTTTGGGGAAGTTTTTTTCTTTTCTTGGTGTGTCGAGGAAACGTTCAAGGATTTTGCATGGTAGTCAAACCTGACATCTACATTGGGGATAAAATTTACGGGGTTTGGTTCTACACAATGTCTATTTCATGAAATGAACATCGAAGATAGATGTTGTCCATGGGAAGGTTGTATGGGCCGTTATAATACCCTAAATAGATAGATAAGAGTGGTGAGTGGGGTTTTCATATATGTATAAATACCCATAGATATATTTAATGCTTAATAAAAATGAGGGAGCATTGTAGTTGTCAAGAGTGAAACTACCATTACAATGGTATCGACATAGTTGCTTTGTTAAAGGTTACGAAAATAAACAAAAATAAGAAAGTGGAAACATTTTGAAACAAAGTGTTGGAAGAGACATGAAGAGAGGAGATGAAGAGTCATGGCAAAATAGAGAGAGGTTTATAAATACAAGGTGGAAAATAGAACAAAAATGGGGGAAAATTGTAGAGAGGGTAGAGGAGAAAAATTGAAAGTGATTCAAGATTGTGTAGATTTCAGGTTGATGTTCCTGTATGTAAGCCAAATTTTGAATACCATAGAAATATTTTATTGCAATATTATATTTGTTTCTAATATATTGGATTTACTTAGTTTGATGTTTTATGAATGAAGGTGGTTGTATCAGGCCTATGTTTTTAGTAAATGTTTTAAATACTTTGACTTTTGTCATGACCAGGGTTTATATTGTGCTATTGCAAGCCTAACTTGTTTGTGTTCCTATTCAAGATCTGACATGTTGTTTTGTAGGACATACCAAAATATTTCACAGTTTCTATTGCTTTAATTCTTTTTTCATCATCTAGTCCTATTTTCCAGAGTTTAATTTCATTGCTATTTAAACTTCTGGTCCTATTTCCAAAATTTAAATTTTTTGTCCTCTTTCTAGAATTTTAAACCTCTAATCCTCTTTTCAAGAGTTTTATAGTTTTGATTTCATTGGTTCCATTTTATACTCTGGTTCGCTTTTCCAGGTTTAAGTTTATTTATTCTATCCATACCTTTCTATTTCTTTATTGTATGTTTTATTTCATTAATCAAATCCTAACACATTCGTTTAACATTCTAAAGTTAGGATTTCAAAATCATCAGATTTCTTAATAAGTTTATTGTTAATGCCAATTCATTAAACTTATTCAAGGATTTATTTCTGTCATTTAAGCACTCCACAAGGTTTTCATAATTTCACATATGGTTTTATTCAAGGATAAAAGGAATTGATACTTCAAAGTTATTCAATATTTATCTTTATCATAATTAAAGATAAACACCCCCACCCCCAAAGATAAAAGGAACCTGCTAATAAGGGTTTATGGGTAAATCACATTGATAAATCAGAAATAAAATGAACTAGGATCATTTTCAAGCACTTTCATTTTTGATTTTTGCACATAAGGGAACTCAAGCCCTTTCATTTACATAATGCATGGCAAATCATTCTAACCAGCAGGCCCCTTGTTAATGGTTATTTGCAAATCACTGAGGTGTTCTAAGTTTCATTTTGTATATCAAGTGTAAGGAACCTTGGAGAAATATTTCATTTCTTTGCAAGAGAGGGTTTTGCTAACAAAAATCCTAACTGTGAGTGTGGTTTTGCAATAGGGTAAAATTACCACTCAACATTTTGGTGCTAGAAGGAGGGCCTATTGAATGATTTTTTATTGATGCTAACATATTCTTGAAAGGTTGTCTTGAAAGTATTATTTTGGACTAATGTGGTTTTGTTGATAGGTTGTGATTATTGATTTGAAATTATTTTGATTGATAATGCATTGATGCTAACCATTTTTTTGAAAATATTTATTGATGTTATGGTTTAGTTGATGCATTGTTGATAAACATTTTTTTGTTATCATTGTTAAGTTGGAACCAAAGTATATCATTACTAGAGCTAAGGCTACAGAAGATACTATCTTCCAAAGCCTATCTCCTACTTATAGACCAAAGAAAACCTAGACTCAAGTAGTGGTTATTCCATCTAGTGGGGTTTTAGTTGGACCACCTATTGTCCCTATTTTACCTATTGTTCCTTTGGTTACACCTCAGCCCAATCCAATGGCTACAAATGTTGCTTGGTATGGGGCACACAATAATCCTTTGTTGCTTGCTAGAGATGCTCATGATTTACCCAAGGGCATAGATAAAATTTTTCCTAAGTATAAGCATGATGGTATAAGACTTGCAGAAGAGCACATTCGAGCCTATAAGGATACGTTAATTCAGCCACAAGTCAAACATGAAGATGTGGCTTGTAGACTATTTCCATTGAGACTAGATGATTTGGCGTATGATTGGTGCATCAGTCTACCCGTAGGTTCTATTACTTCATGGGCCCAATTAGAAACCTCTTTTGTAAACCAATTTAGGTTACCCTTAGATCCTACTGTAATTTACAATCAATTTATGACTTGCAAAAGGGGACCGAATGAACCCATAAGGATGTTTAATACTAGGTTTCAGAAGCTCTACACAAGGTTGACTGGTCACTTTATCATTACATCCAATGTAGCTCTTCAAATATACTTTGGGGCTTTAGATCCTTTGACTACTATGTTTTCTAGGAGGAATCCTTTGGTCACCACTTTGGCCCTAGCATACATGGAGGCCATGACTATTGAGAAACAATTGATACCTCAAGGTTATGGGATAGGGAAGCTACCTATGGTAGGATAGCTAGGGGCTTACAACCATATTCCTATGATAAACCAAGCTTTGTCAAATTCAAATCCGATGTTGAATACTTTACCTCATAATCAGGGTTATCCTACCATACCCAATTATCATCCTACAATCGCTTATCACACCATTACTATTAGAGAATCATTTGGCCAATCATGGAGCCATAGTAGCAAATGCTCAGGCTTTGCCTACTTGTGTCAATCCAACACCCATACAGGGTTTGAATCCATTTTTGAACCCAAATCTTCAAGCTCAAAATATGGTACAGGATCCAAATGTCCAAAATCAAAGTGTGGTGCCAAATCAGAATATTCTAGGTTTCTAGAATTCAACTAATCCTACCACTTCTACTACCCAACCCAATGAGCTTGAGTTAGAGGTCAAATACCTAAAGAGGTTGGTCCAAAAGTTAAGTAGTGATATGGTTCAGTCTCAAAAGTAGGCATCGCAAAATAAGAACTTTAGTTTTCAAAGGAAATAGTGGAATACTCGACCAAATAATGGGGGGGTGCCTAGTCTAGTTACCAATCAGAATAATACTAGCCAATCTCAAGTGATTGTCAATATTTTAGATTTTTCTAGGAGAAACTGGTGTAGGATGCACTCTACTAACGAGCATAACGAGAATGAATACCTAGTGCTTCAGCAGTCTAGAGGTATTTTCCAACAAGATATTGATGATTTGGAGATAGTTCCTAATAATGACTGTTCACATGAAGCTAGTACGAGCAAAGGCAAGAGTCATGCTCTAGTGGTTGAAACCTTTGATCCTGATAGTGATGAAGAAGAGGAGGAAGATGATCTTGTAGAAGAAGAAGTCCAAGATTTTGGGCAAGTTCAAAAGGGGAATCACAACTATCACTTGAGGAATAAGAATAAGACCTCGAATACATCTTCTACTCCACCCAATAGCTCCATCATTCCACCAGACACTAGGGCCAATAACAATCTTGCACCTCCTACTAGGATGGATTCATCTAAACCACCTCAAAAGGTACAAAATATTGATAAAATAGCTTATAACATTGTTGAGGATTTGAAGAAAATAAAAGCTAATATCACATTGTTTGAGGTGGCACAGATGACTAATCAACAAGATTCATTGATTAAGGCCTTGGGTAATTCAAGCAAAATTAATACAAGGAAAGCTATAGAGACTCATTTTGCTTTACGAAAGGATAAAGGAGAAGTTCCTCCTTTTCTTTTAATAATTCTGAATCACAGGAAATAATCTACATAATTGTTTGGTAGATTCAGGTGCATCAGGTAATGTTATGCCTTATGTTATCTGTAAGAGGTTAGGCTTGAAACCTAATCCTTCAAATAGAATGGTGATACAATTAGATAGGTCTAAGGTAAATGTGGTAGGTATGCTTCATAACATCCTTATTCAAGTGTCATCTAAACCTAGAATTCAACAATATATTGACATTCATGTTGTTGACATTCCTGATAAATATGGTATGTTATTGGCTAGGGATTGGAGCAAAAATTTGAATGGTTACCTCACCATGGATTGTTCACACATGTGGTTACCTTGGAAAGGGGTAGCTAATAAAATTTAGGTTGAAAGAGAGCCTAGGCTCAAAGAGATGATCACAGACTATAATAGACCAAATGAGACTCTTTATAATGAGTCGGAATTGGGTGTTTACACCTTGGATACCAACTTGGTCACAAATGAATCTGATGATGAAGTTCTATCTTGTAGCTCCCCTATTGATGATAATCTTGTTTGGATACTGAAGTTTGATGGTTCTAGATCCAAACAGGGTAGTGGAGCTGGAGTGGAACTCATTAGTCCTAAAGGGAAGTCTTCTCTTGCTGCATATAGACTACAATTTCCATGCACTTGTAATGTAGCAGAGTATGAAGCTTTGATATATGGATTACGATTAGTGCTAAATAAGAATATAAAATGCTTGAAAGTCTTAGGAGATTCAGTACTAGTTGTTAAGCAAGTGAAATGGGAATACACATGTCGAGATGAAATATTATCCCACTACAAAACTAGAGTTAGAGACTTGATTGATGAATTTGAAGCTTTTAATATTTCTCTAATCTCTAGAAAAGGTAATCGGGTCATTGATTCTTTGGTAGTTGTTGTAGGTACTCTAAAGCCCATCGATAAGAGGAAACTAAAGAAATTTTTGATAGAATTGGTCCCTTGTCCATCCATACCTGACAATGTTAAAAACTTACAAGTTTTTGAAAGTGATAGACACCTCTTTGATTTTGTGACTAATTCAGGTGTCTTTGAGAATCAGGTGATTGATGAAGATCAAATATTACAAGAGGATGAGGATGAAGAAGAGAAAATAATGAAGAAGGTTAATGCCATCCCAAAAGGTATTGTCTCTCTTGAGAAATTGTTTGATATTGACTATCAAGGCAAGAAATCTAGCAAAATCTCACCAAGAGATGATGCCTATGATAGGGTCAATATTGGAAATAATGAGGAGTCTCATAATGTACTCATTGGGAAGGCTTGTACACCTCAGGAAAGGGAAGGAATAGTGCATGTGCTTAGAGAATATATTGATTGTATTGCATGGACTTATGAGGATCTAAAAACTTATAATCAAAATATTATCATGCATACCATCCCTCTGAAGCCAGATTCTAAACCTTTTAGGCAGAAACAACGTATAGTTAACCCTTTGTTGGAACCACTCATAGAAAAGGAAATAAAGAAGTTGTTAGATGCTAAGATTATATTTCCTATTCATCATTCCACTTGGGTTGCTAACATAGTGCCTGTTAGGAAGAAAACTGGTGAGATTAGACTATGCATTGATTTCAAAAATCTCAATAAAGCTTCACAAAAGGATAATTACCCCCTTCCTTCTATTGATAGCATCTTACAAATGGTCAATGGATCTGAAATGATGTCATTTTTGGATGGATATTCTGGTTATAATCAGATTCTCATTGACCCTAGAGATAGAATGAAGACTGCTTTTACCACTAAATGGGGTACATTTGCTTATAAAAGAATACCTTTTGGTTTGCTCAATGCAGGTGCAACTTTTCAGCATGCCATGGACTATGCATTTAGAGACCTTATTGGTAAGTGCATAGTTGTTTACGTAGATGATATCCCTATGTTCTCAAAGAAAAGAGAAGATCATATTGGTGATTTGAGAAAGGTCCTTCAGAGATGCAGAGAACATGGAATCTCACTTAATCCTAAAAAATGCATCTTTGGAGTGACTGAAGGGAAATTATTGGGGCATGTGATATCGAAAGAAGGTATTTCTATAGACCCTACATGAATAGAGGCAATCCAAAGAATCCCTTTTCCTAGGTAGTAAAAAGGAGCTTAGGTCATTCTTTGGGAAAATTAATTTTATTAGGAAATTCATTTCTAGATTTGTTGAAATCGTTAAACCTTTGAATGACATGTTGAAGAAGGATGTGAATATTAAGTGGACATGTGAGGCTAGGACTGCCTTCCAAGGTGTGAAAGATGCTATTTCTAATGCACCTATTTTGGTAAGTCTGGATTATAAGAAGCCATTATTTATCTACACTTTTGCATCTGATCATTCGTATGCTAGTGTGCTAACTCAAAAAAGTGAAGGTAATTCTGAAAACCCTATTGCTTTCATGAGTTCACCATTAAAGGATGCACAAGTAAGATATACCATTCTAGATAAGCAAGCATATGCCTTATTTAAAATTATTAAAAAAATTAGGCATTATATTTTGCATAGTAGAGTCTTTGCTATTGTACCTAACCCTACTGTAAAAAATATGTTAATGCAGAATGAGTTGGGTGAAAGAAGAGGGAAGTGGATGTCTACTCTTCAAGATTTTGACCTTGAAATCCACCCAATGAAGTTGGTTTGAGGCCAAGGTTTGACAAAGACCCTTGTGGAGATAGATCCTCAAATTTCTTGTCAACATTACAATGTAGAGGACATCACGCAAGATGAATGGTATGTGGATATTGTGTACTTATTATTGAATGGTAAGTGTCCTCCACACTTGAATTCTACACAAATAAGGGCTCTTCATATGAAATCCATGAACTTTATGATTAATATTGGTATATTATACAGGAAGAATCATGAAGGAATATTTCTTCATTGTCTAAACAAAGAAGAATCTATGCATATCTTGCATGAATTCCATGGTAAGTATGGGATGGGGCATGGTTCTGCCAATGCCACTACACACTAGATCCTAAGATCTAGTTACTATTGGCCCCATATATTCAAGGATACCCATTCCCATGTGAGGTCTTGCCATATCTATCAGATTACTGCCAATAGAGAGAGACAAGCACCGATGCCATTGCAACCAGTAGTTGAAATGAGACCCTTTGCCCAATGGGGCCTAGATTTTGTAGGGGTTATTAGTCCTAATTCTTTAGCTCTCCATAAGTACATCCTCACTACTTTTGATTATTGTACTAGATGGATTGAAGCCATCCCTACCAAAAATTGTACTACAGAGGTCATCATTCAATTTTTGGAAGACTACATCATGACCAGGTTTGGAATACCCCATTCTATTATTTGTGATAATGGGTCTGCTTTCATTTCATCTCATTTTGTAGAGTGGGCTTATGATAACAAGGTGAGCATCAAGCATTCTTCTAATTACTATCCTCAAGGTAATGGATTAGCTGAATCTTCTAATAAAAACTTGTTGTCTGTTATTAAAAAATTGCTTGAACACAACCCTAGGGATTGGCACAATAAATTAAAGTTTGCATTATGGGCTGATAGGATAAGAACTAAGGAATCCATTGGAACTTCACCTTATCATTTGGTGTATGGTCAAGATCCAATTTTTCCTGCTAATATTAAATTGTAGACTTTACAGTTTATGAAAGAATATCTTAACACTTATAAAATCCTCTCTCCCCCCCCCCCTCCCCCCAAAAAACTTTAGAAAGAAAGATAAGACATTGTCAAAATATGGTTTGACAAGAGGGCTAAAATTAAGGATTTTAGAATTTCTGATTTGGTTTTACTTTGGGATAAGGCACATGAAAAAAAGGTGACCATGATAAGTTTGATTGTCTTTGGCTTGGTCCTTACCAAATTTCTGAAATTCTTGGTGAGAATACTTTTTGGTTGAAAACCTTAAGTGGAGATGATGTTCACTTGCCTATGAATGGGTAGTTTCTTAAGCACTACTTTCACCCATGAGGCAGCCAAGTTCTTGTTTCTTTTGTACAATTATTGTATATAGCTTTAGTGTGTTGTGCTTTTGTTTTTATTGTTATCTTGGTGTGGCACTTTGTGCATTGTTTTGTAAGCTTGTTTGGTTTGCTTTCTTTTGGCTTTCATTGGCTTAGGATAGGCTGTTGCTTTTCTGTTTCTCATTTTGGTTTTCTCCTTTTTGTTTAGTGGTGGTCACAAACTCTTGGTTTCTTTTGTTGGTAGTTGATCCTTTGTTAAGTAGGTTGGATTATCTAGTTTGAAAGCAAGTAAAACTAAAGAAAAGGGGGTGAAATTGCTTAGTGATTATTCTTAGATTTTGGGACTAAAATAGTGGAAGGTGGAACAATGAACTATTTTGCTAAAGCTCCACATATAAATCATATTATTAAAGGGTATTCTTTGAAGTCTTGAAAGATGAAGTCATTTTGGTTTGTAAATTAAGGTGAAAATCTAACATACTCCATATTTAGCCTTGAATGGTCTCTAACCCAGGTTGCAGGAAAATTTTGCAAAAGCAATAATATAAAAAAAATGGTTAACCTAATACCTAGGTGATCCAGACAATCTCTACCGGGGCTATAGATGTCTGGTTGGCAGTAGAGTGAGGTCTAGGAGAGATCGAGGTCATCTCCACCGGGGCTATAGATGCCTGACTAGTAGTGGAGCAATGCAAAGGTACATATTTAATGAGTAATATTTTATAGCCTAAATGCAAATCAGGTGATGAAATTTGAATGATTTCAAGAATGCTAAAATGAATCACATTCCACACACTGAGCAAAGGCAAATGGTTTAGTTGTTTTCATTCGAAGTTGTCTCACCCCCATCTTCTTTGGATAGTGCTAAATGATTCTCATTTCATTGATTTTGGTTTTCTTGGTTTCAGGTTGGGTTCTTCACCCGAAATGCTCAGGAGCATTTCCCAGTAGAGTCACCATTTGTTGTGGCCATTCCACAACTAGCCCCAAATTTTGGGGACCCACCTTAAATTTTATAGTTTTGGGATAATTTTGGTATTTTTTGAGTGCTAATGTTTGTAAAGTCCAAGGTTCAACCTTGAATAGTGTCTACTATCATTATCGTCTGGTGTGTAGGTTAGCTTTTGGTTTCTTTGCTTTGTTTGATTGTGGTTGATATTAAGGTTATGGATTTAATTATTTTAATATTTGAAGTTGACTAAATCAATAAAACTTTACAATAAAAAATAATAATAAAAATATTAATAAATAAATAAATAAAAGTGATATATTTAGTTTTCTCTATAATAATAGGTCATGTTTAGTTGTGTTTATTTTTTAAATTATTAGATGTTTTATTTTATTTTAATATTTGTTTTATTTTCATTGTATTTATTAGGTTTGTTTATATTTAGATTTCATGTGGGTCTTTAATAGTTTTGTGTTTTATTTATGTAGTTATGTGTTCATTTGGTTATTTTAGTAGTATTACATTTAATTTACGTAAATTTCTTTCATTTTAGCTTGTTTTGATAAAGGTATTATACTTGACGTATGTAATATTCCCTTTTATATGTAGGTTGAAAGGGTCATGTTGACATGAGTGATGACAGACATGAACGATATACCTAAACTCTAGATATGAGGTAAAGGCTCGATATGGACTTTGACGCATTCACATAGCACAATGAAGGATGTCGAAGCAATGAAGAAACTAGGAAAATCAATGGGGAGCATGTGAGGATAGTTTAGCTATCGGAGCATGATGATATGGATAGATAACTAGGACAAAACCATAACATGGCAATTTGATGTGGAGGTTTTGAATGGTCATGATGAATTTCAGACGTAGAGCATGCATGGATGAAGAAAGTTATATGCACATTAGTATTTATGAATTGTGGCAATTCCTAAGAGATCACCTGATAAAGGATAGGAACTGGTCTCAAAAATATGAAAGTTGTAGTAGATACAGTGTAACACCAACAGTGAATGAATGAGATGCATAATCAGATTCACAAATTAGGAGGTAAGATCAGTGGTGAGTCGATCATTGGATGGATGTAACAGATACATGAGATGAACATTGATCACTAACAATGCAACAATAGATGCATCTAGCCATTTCAGATAAAAATAGCTAGAGTTACCATTTTCATAGTGATTATGCAATGGTGGTGATGTGAACCCTTATGAGGTGGATGATCTAAACTACACACCTCATAGACAAGGATGAAATCCTTGTAGATTATGAAGTGAAATGTGGCGGTGCAAACAGGTATCCCATTGAATATGTTGTTCATATATCCCTATATTTATTGGTTTGAGATAAGTTATCATTATCGACACAAGCAAGATATATCAGGTGAGAAGCTTAATAAAGAAAACTTGCTATCAGTGGTGCCATGTTCGTAGTGGCCATCACATACAAAGATTAAAATTTTGATGATATTTCAAGAGCAGTGTTGCATAGAATCAAATTCATCACTTTAATGTTATTTTAATGGAAGCATGAATTAGGTAAAGTGACAAGGTATGTTAAACAACATGCCTCACAGTGAGTACATGGTAGAAGCATTGCAGGAGTAATAAGGTAATTATTTTAAAATTTCTTTTATCTCTTTCAATACAAGAGATGATGTAATACATAAATGTAGGATAATCCCAAACAAGATGGAATATCCGTTGACATGGTGGCATTTTACCAAGGTAAAACAAGGTTATTTGTCTCCATCGGGGTCATAATAATAGACATTACATGTAGACAATCTAGTAAGGGGAGAAGTCTCGATGAACCATCTGTCAGCCAAAAGCTTGTTTTTAATGGAGTATTAAGAGGCTATAAATCTTGCAATGATGGTAGGGCATATTCTATCCATTACCTTGACCATATATTGCAAATAAAAATAGAATAATGGCATGCCCATCAATAGATTGAAACAGATGTTACATTCTAAAGTGGAGTGATTACACCTATAGTTGTCAGATTCAGTCAAATTACATGGATGTTAAATTTATGATAATGACAAGGTGGGCCGCATAACACATTCGTTCATTATGTTTTCATTATATGTCATCAAAAGATCCTAGCAAAGGAATTTGGTGGTTATTTTTGGGAATATTTTTTTCTTTTCTTGGCGTGTCGAGGAAATATTTGAGGATTTTGCATGGTGTCAAACTTGAAATCTATGTTGGGGAAAAACTTGATGGGGTTTGGTTTTGCACAACATCCATTTCATGAAATGGGCATCGAAGATAGACGTTGTCCATGGGAAGGTTGTATGGGCCATTATAATACCTTAAATAGATAGATAAGAGTGGTGAGCAGGGTGTTCGTATGTGTATAAATACCCATAGATATATTTTACACTTAATCAAAAGGAGGGAGTGTTGTAGTTGTTAGGAGTGAAACTACTGTTACAATGGTATCAATAGAATTGCTTTGTTAAAGGTTACAAAAAAAAACAAAAACTATAAAGTGGAAACATTTTGAAATGAAGCGTTGGAAGAGCCATGAAGAGATAAGATGAAGATTCATGGTAAAATGGAGAGAGCCTTCTATATACAAGGTGGAAAATAGAACAAAAATGGGGGGGAATTGTAGAGAGGGCAGAGGAGAAATATTAAAAGTGATCCAAGACTGTGTAGATTTCAGGTTGATATTCCTGTATGTAAGCCATATTTTGAATACCATAGAAAATTTTTATTGCAATATTATTTTTGTTTTTAATATACTGGATTTATTTAGTTTGATGTTTTATGCATGAAGGTGGTTGCATCAGGCTTGTGTTTTCAGTATATGTTTTAAATCCTTTGAATTTCGCCATGACTAGGGTTTAGATTGTGCTATTGCAAGCCTAACTTGTTTGTGTTCCTATTCAAGATCTGACATGTTGTTTTGCAGGCATACCAGAATATTTCATAGTTTCTATTGCTTTAATTCTATTTTCATCATCTGGTCCTATTTTCCAGATTTTAATTTCATTACTGTTTAAACTTTTGGTCCTATTTCTAGAATTTAAAATTTTTGGTCCTCTTTCTAGAATTTTAAACCTCTAGTCCTCTTTTCCAGAGTTTTATAGTTTTGATTTTGTTGGTTCCATTTTTATACTATGGTCCTCTTTTCTAGATTTAAGTTTATTTCTTCTAACCCTACATTTCTATTTCTTTGCTATGTTTTTCGTTTCATTAATCGAATCCTAACATATATTCGTTTAACATTCTAAAGTTAAGATTTTGAAACTATCAGGTTTCTTAATAAGTTTGTTGTTAATGCCAATACAATAAACTTATTCAAGATTTATTTTTGTCATTCAAGCATTCCACAAGTTTTTTTTTTCACATATAGTTTTGTCCAAGGATAAAAGGAATTGATATTTCACAGTTATTCAACATTTCTCTGCTCAAATTAAAGACAAGATAAAAGGAATTTTCTAATAGGGTTATGGGTAAGACATATTAATAAATCAAAAGTAAAATGGACTAGGATTATTTTCAAGCACCATAACTTTTGATTTTTGCACATAAGGGAACTCAAGCCCTTTCATGTTACATAATGCATAGCAAATCATTCTAACCAACAGAACCCTTGTTCATGGTTATTTGCAAATCACTGAGGTGTTTTAAGTTTCATTTTGTATATCAAGTAAAAGAAACCTTGGAAAAATCTTTCATTTCTTTGCAAGAGAGTGTTTTGCTAACAAAAATTATAATTGTGAGTGTGGTTTTGCAACAGGGAAAATTACCACTCAAAAGGTTCCTTGGCCAACACTCTACCTAGTTGTGCAAGGGACAACTTGCACATTGACACTTGTGCATTTATTACATTGCATGAAATTACTAGATAAATTCCCCCTAAAGTAATCTAATTTTCTAAGTATGTACCTTGGAATATATATTTACATGACCCAAATGATGGAATATACTCTATTTATAACACCCCCTTGTATTACATTATTTTGGTATTGAAGACTTTAGTCTTCAATATGGATCTTCTTCATCATCTTGAACTTTGAATTCTTCATCTAAATTATTTGTAACCTATTTAAGCAAATAGTTAGTGTCTCTATGATATTTAATATTTTTTTATAGAGCTTTCACCTCATAGTCATCTATGGGTTCTTCCAGTTCTTCAATTTCTTGTACCCTTTATACTAGGTCTCTTTTATGATTTCTCTTCTAATATTCAAGTTGAGAATAATTTGTTGTTTGTTGAGATTGTTTCTAATGAGGTTTTATTTGATATTGTAGAGGTTGAAATTGATTCCCATTATTCATATGATTTCCTTGGTTCTATTTTTTGGGATTGTATCTACAATAGCTAGTACTATGACCTTTATTTTTGCATATCTGATAATACCATGTTTTTCATCCTCTTGCTAATGAAGCAATATTTTCTTGTGGATTATCTTTTTATGCCAATGCAATGTTATTCATATCATATTTCATAATGTTTTCTACTTCATATTCTTGAAGTATATTGACTAATAAAAATAATTATCTTTACTTAAGACCTGTAAAGATGTTACCAAATGCTTATAGTTGTCTGGAAGTGCTCTCATCATTACTTGAATAAGAAGTTCACCCTTAACTATTTCTCCTTAGGTCAACAATTTCCCTTTAATATCTACTACCTTCCTTAGGAACAGATCTATGCTTTCTCCACTATTCATTTTTAATGAGTGAAGTTGAGTTTTGAGATAAAGAATATTTGCCTTATTCTTTCCTTAAATTTTTATCTAGGATTGTCCATGCATCTGAAGATGTTTTTGCTGAACTGATATAGGGTTGAATCTCATCAGTGATTGAAATGGTTATTATCATTAGATCTTTTAAATTATTTTTCTCAAACTTTAGGATTTCAGTTTCACCTGTGGCAGGTCTGGCAAGATTGCTTTCACTTTATTTTTCCAAGAGAAATAATTAGAACCCTTGAGTAGTTGAGATTCTACTAGGAAGAATTTATTTGATGCCATTTAAATCTCCCTAATATCAATCCTTATATTTTATGGACTTTATTATGTCTCCCTAGTGATTTTTGGAATATGATATAGTGCTTTTGTAAATATAGTTCGATTTTGGTTGATTTTGTACAGCTTTTGTAAAGATCAAAAATCAACTTTTCAACACCTT
This sequence comes from Wollemia nobilis, assembly GCA_028583015.1. Lineage (NCBI taxonomy): Eukaryota > Viridiplantae > Streptophyta > Pinopsida > Araucariales > Araucariaceae > Wollemia > Wollemia nobilis. The sequence goes on from JAQPPZ010000456.1 coordinate 8,302,108, forward strand.
ATTACTCCTATAGAACTAAGCACTTTTCAATTTTGAAGAGGTTTTAATGTTGGATTCCTTTTGTCCCTTTTGAATTTTTTTGAGACAAGAATGAAGAACACAAGCTTATACTAAAAGGAGGGGTGAATAGTATAAGACCACTTTTTACTTTTCTTTTCAATTCAACATTATGCAATGTATAAAAATCAGTATAAATAGAAGTAATCAATCAATGCACAAAACACCATACACAATAGAGACACCACAGTTTACGTGGTTCACCCAATGTGGGCTACTCCACGAAGAAAATATTTTACTAAAACTTTCTCAATAAATATATTTGGGAATCCTTCCCAATTATAATGTTTATAGATATCTATCCAAAGGATATGTTGATTCCCTAATCTCAAGTTCATAGATCTCTTCCACAGGAGAACTCTTTCCCCTTTTGCTCTGGCTAGTGATCTTCTAGAAGACTCTGTCTCTTTGCTACACTGACTGGTGGATATCTCTCCACTTGAAGACTCCTCACTTAGATCTATCTTCAACTATCCTAGTTTTTGGATCTCTATCCACTAAGACTTTGTACTTTGTACTCTGTCACCTCCAAATATTTGTCAATAGGCTCACTCAGAACCTGCTCAATAGGCTCACTCAGAACTTGCTCAACAAGCTCACACAGAACTTGTCTATATCTACTCAATAAGCTCATACATAACTTCAAGAATCATTCATCCAACACTTCATGAATTGTGCAAAACGGAGCTATAACAAAAAAGTTATTTTGGTTTTATTTTTACTCTATTTTCGATCTCAAAAATAGCAAAAAAACTACACTAAAATAGTCATAGAGTGGGCTAGACAACTCCAAAAAGTGCCAAATTTATTTGTGTTGCCTTAGTTAGCCCCTAGGGCACCTATCCTAGAAATTTTAAGTCCTAAATCTTCATGGTTTAAAATTTCACAAAAAATCCCAAAAGTGGGCATTTCCCCACGGGCCCCGGTGGGCCAAATATTTTAGAAATACAAATTTGACCCAAAAATAAAATTTTGGAGACCTATCCCATTATGATCATCTCATTGCACTAATCATTTTTATATATAACACTTATAGCATTTTTCGGAAGTCAAAATTATCTTTAGTGTGGGTTTCCTTTAGGGCTCATCTAGTCAGCACACCATGACAACTATGCATAGTCGAGCTCGATCATGAGCCAGTGAAGTAGAAAAATTTAGGAGAGTCCTTGAGCACCATAATTATAGGTATGAGGATTTCCTCACTCTTGCATGGAGCCCTGATAGTAGTCACCTTTGCTATTCTCCTGAGGATCTCATCATTCCTGCACGACACCATGAAATTCGTCATGAGGTCCACTCCTCGCACAGAATACCCGACCACCAAAGTACCTTTACCAAGAGAACATCAATGGGTTACCCACATGATCAAGTGGATTATTCGGTTAGACAACATTGATTCCAATCACAAACCAGATATAATCAACCTTCCAAAGGGCCTAGCAGGGAGGTCTACACTCCCTCTACATTGTGGTCTTCACCACCTAGAACTCCCATATAACAAGTGTTAGAAACCCAGAGTAGGCCTATGCAAATTTTACATGCACCATCTACCAAAGTGACCATGAGCAAGATTCTACTATAGTCCTCCAAATATTGGTAGCCTTTCATGAGGGTCTTGGATTCCATGGAGGTACAAAATCATGACTCTGATGCTTTCATAAACTTTATGGAATACAGACAAATGTACAAGAAGCCTGCTATATCCTTTCAAAATCATGAGGTCAAACCTATGCCTACCAATTCACCAAATCTTGCTTTGCATATCATCACGAGTATCAATTGGATCCCCTATAAGCGAGTATTGGTTGACATAGGTTCCTCAATAAACATTATTACCACAACTTCACTAAAGCATCTCAACCTTCCATCCTCGCACATTGCACCTTCCAAGTTCATTATCCTCCAATGTGGATACAATAATCCTACTTGTTGAAGTTGGACAAAATAATGTACCTATGTTGTTCTACATCTTGGAGGGTGAACGACAGTACAACATACTACTTGGAAGACCATGGATAAGAGATATGGAATGTGTTCCATCTATAGTGCATCAATACATTAAATACATTGATGAAGATAAGGTACATGTGATCAATGTTGACCCAGACCCCTTCAAGTATTATCAGTAGGTGGATCATCCACAAAAGCCTACAGTGTCACCTAAGCATTTGGATATTAAACCCAATGAATTTATCCAAAGTCCAAATGCAACCCCATGGTTAGTCATGAAGTTACCTTCACCACCACCGCTAGTACCATCCTCTATATTTTCAAGCAAGGAAGGATCATAAGAGCCAAATGTATAATCTCCCATAGTTGTCATCAATACGCATATAGAAGATCTTATCACTCCTACCAAAAAGGAGGAATAACCCCTTTTTGATACAGATGAATCAAATCATATCGTACATATTCACTCATCATAGTTGAGGACACAATTCAATTGACCTACCTAGAACTCGATGAGTGCATAGTACCCAATTTTGCATCCACACCTATCATCGAGTTGATCAAAGATATAGGTAGTACCCCTACCAAGTTACCACCCATTGATAGCATTCTGGATGCACCCTCCGAATATGGAGGCCAAGCAGATCATCTTGGACAAGTTGATGAGGCAGGCATAACTTGTTCAAATGCAAATGCATCTTCTCATGAGTTTGTAGGAATGATCAATGTGACAACAAAGAACCAAAGTCCTCTGAATCCATCTATGCAACTTGCGACTCCATCCAACATTCCATCCACGCCACATGAGATACCATTGATGGATTCAGTCACACATACTCCATCTCACTCAACATCTCCATAAGATCAAGAGCAGGTGTACCCCTCAGACCAAAGTGGGGGTAACCCAACTACCATAGTTGAAAACTCTAGGTTGGAACATGAGAATGAGCCAAATCAAGAACAAGAATATATGGATATAATTGTCAGCTCCAATCATCATGAAGCATCCACATCTCCTCAGATATTAGGGACTTTTTATCCACCCTCAATTAACTATCTCCCAACTCCCACACCTAGTTCACCTCCACCAACTATCATTTGCCATCCAGGTTCTTCAATAGTCATCCAGTCATCACCCCCACTAGTTCCACAACATATCTTGGATAGGCTAGCCAATGTGGAGTTACACATGAATCAACAACACAATGATTTACAATAGATCTTGAGTCAACTCACAAGCATTGAGGTATAGTTGAGTAATCTTAAATCTCAACCCCCTGAGTATCTAGACCAACCAACTCCTATGCAATCCAATATTAAATCTTAAACAAATCAAGGGCTAAACTAGTAGCATCGCCCTAAGTGAAAATTTACATCCATTGTCGAGTCCATGGACTCTTTTTTTGAGCGCCTCTTAGTAGCTAATGTGAAAAACCTACCTGAGTGTCGACCTGTCAATCGAAATGCACCAAAGCCCAAAACATATCACAAAGACCTATATTGCAAGTACCATAGGCAAAATAGGTATGACATCCATAGGTTCTTCATGTTCAAATACCTAGTACATGATATAATCGATAGGAATGATCCTCAGGTCCAAGAGTTCATTGATGAGGGAGCTTTATCCATGAGTGGAGAACTCATTTCACCCCATAAAAACATGGGCATTACCCAAAATCCCCTAGCACAATCAGGGGGGTCAATTTCTATTGCTCCTTCTAGCCAAGACAATAACATTGCACCAATCATAGTACATATTGGGGGTATCCAAGGTGTAACACCTTCCCCACTATTTACATCACAAGCAATGAAGAAAACTAGGGATTCTAAAGGTATCACACCTTCCTCGCTTCCTTTGATCACCAAAAATTCTGGGGGTATACAAGGTATTGCACCTTCCCCCTCAGAACACAAAGTAAGCAAAGTTACAAAAGGCTCCAAGGGTATCTAAATACTGCTTGGTCAACCCATAGCATCCCTAGGTGGTCTATGATTGTCTAGGTAAACCCAAAAGGCTCCTAGTGGTTTTCACCATCTAGGTCAAGTAAAAATGCTCTTGGACTATCTATGATTGTCTAGGTCAACCCTAAAATCCCTAAAGGCATCCATAAGCCCTTTGGTCATAGCCAAATGCCCCTAGGTAGTCGTAGACACTTTTTAAGTTTTTCCACATGTCTAGGTCACCCAAAAGGCTCCTAGCGGGTTTCACCATCTAGGTCAAGTAAAAACATTCTTGGACTATTTACAATCATCTAGGTCAACCATAAAAGCTCCAAAGGCATCCATAAGCCCTTTGGTCACAGCCAAATACCCCTAGGAAGTCGTAGACACTTTTTAAGTGCCACCACATATCTAGATCACCCAAAAGGCTCCTAGTGGGTTCTCACCATATAGGTCAAGTAAAAACACTCTTGGACTATCTACGATCATCTAGGTAAACCCTAAAATCCCCAAAGGTATCCATAATACCTTTGGTCATAGCCAAATGCCCCTAGGTATTCGTAGACACTTTTTAAGTGTCACCACACATCTAGGTCACCCAAAAGGCTCCTAGCGGGTTCTCATTGTCTAGGTCAAGTAAAAATGCTCCTGGACTATCTACGATCATCTAGGTAAACCCTAAAATCACCAAAGGCATCCATAAGCCCTTTGGTCATATCCAAATGCCCCTAGGCAGTCATAGATAATTTTTAAGTGCCATCGCACGTCTAGGTCACCCAAAAGGCTCCTAGCGGGTTCTCACCATGTAGGTCAAGTAAAAATGCTCCTGGACTATCTACGATCATCTAGGTCAACCATAAAAGCCCCAAAGGCATACATAAGCCCTTTGGTCATAGCCAAATGCACCTAGGCAGTCGTAGACACTTTTTAAGTGCCATCGCACGTCTAGGTCACCCAAAAGGCTCCTAGCGAGTTCTCACTGTCTAGGTCAAGTAAAAATTCTCTTGGAATATCTACGATCATCTAGGTCAATCCTAAAAGCCCCAAAGGCATCCATAAGCCCTTTGGTCATAGCCAAATATCCCTAGGCAATCATAGACACTTTTCAAGTGCCACCGCACGTCTAGGTCACCTAAAGGGCTCCTAGCGGGTTCTCACCATCTAGGTCAAGTAAAAATGCTCTTGGACTATCTACATTCATCTAGGTCAACCCTAAAATCCCCAAAGGTATCCATAATCCCTTTGGTCATAACTAAATGCTCCTAGGCAATCGTATACACTTTTTAAGTACCGTCGCACGTCTAGGTCACCCAAAAGGCTCCTAGTAGGTTCTCACCATATAGGTCAAGTAAAAATGCTCTTCGACTATCTACGATCATCTAGGTCAACCCTAAAAGTACCAAAGGCATCCATAAGTCATAGCCGAATGACCCTAGGCAGTCGTAGACACTTTTTAAGTGTCATCACATGTCTAGGTCACCCAAAAGGCTCCTAGCGAATTCTCACCATCTAGGTCAAGTAAAAATGCTCCTATACTATCTATGATCATCTAGGTCAACCCTAAAAGCCTTAAATGCATCCATAAGCCCTTTGGTCACAACCAAATTCCCCTAGGCAGTCATAGACACTTTTTAAGTGTTGTTGAATGCCTAGGTCACCCAAAAGGCTCCTAACAGGTTTTCATCGTCTAGGTCAAGTAAAAATGCTCCTAGACTATCTACTATCATCTAGGTCAACCCTTAAATCCCCAAAGGCATCCCTAAGCCCTTTGGTCAAAAAAAAATACCCCTAGATAGTCATATACACTTTCTAAGTGTCGTTTAACACTTAGGTCACCCAAAAGGCTCCTTGCAGGTTTTCATCGTCTAGGTCAAGTAAAAATGCTCCTAGGCTACCTACGATCATCTAGGTCAAATATAAATGACCCAATGGCCCCCAAATAAGCTTGTTGGTCACATGTATATACATATCAATCAAAAATTCAAAAACATCATCAAAACATCAAAATACAAAAATATTGCATTGCATTGCACTTTCATACATATATATCAATCAAAATTTCAAAAAGAGAAAAAAAAAACATCATCAAAATTTCAAATTTTCAAAAAAATATTGCGTTCCCATCAAGTTGCATACCATTGCATTATCATTTGCATTTGGCATAATCATCATTGGCACTTTGTATTTTTAGAGTGGCTCATACATGTCTAGCATTAAAATAGTACACTAAGTATAATGCACAATCAATGGTGTCAAGGTTATCACTCAACTCATTCCATAGTTACTTATCATTTCCATCTACATTTCATACATTTCCATGTTCATGTCCATTCCCTCCACTTAGTCATTTGTTTTTAGAATGTCATTAAGGTTTTCGGTCACTTAGCCATATTTAGTTTCTTCTCAGATTTTGTAGAAGGCTAGTGATATTTTTAAGAGGTAGAGTCTTCCTGAGATCATGCCTCGTATACATCAAATCCCAACACATTTCACACTAATAAATCCAAGTTTATGAAAGAAAATATGAAACCCAAAAATTTGTCTAGGGTACCTTGAGCGAAAAGTTTATCCTGCTCTTCCCCCTGTGCGAATGGTTCAAGAATGTTGAGAATTTGCAAAAGGACAAGCTCTTCCCCATCCAATTCCCCAAAATAAATAGTGGTTTTCACCACTATCAAAATTTCCAAACACCCTTGATCCCTAAATTCATAAGGATTTGTACTACATGTCCCTACGAAGGATGGGTAGTCATCCCCAAGGCCTAAAATATCAACACCATTCCAAAGCAAAATTCCAAAAGCTTCCCATCAACATTTCCAAACACCTTTGATCCCTAAAGTCATAAGGATCTATCCTACACACCCCTGAGAAGGATGGGTAGTCATCCCCAAGGCCTAAAGGATCAATGCCATCCACAAGCCAAAAATCCCACAAGTTCAACTTTGAAATCAAAATCCTCAAAAAGCAACAATAAAAAATAACAGTGGTTATCATCACTACTCAAACTCCTTGCTCAAGAGAAAAAATAAAAAATGCAAAATAAATAGTGATTATAGTCACTAAAAAGAGAAAAATAAACAGTGATTTTCATCACTATATATGATAGCAAGTAATCCCAATCAATTGAATAACCAAAAGACACCTGAGCTTGAATCCCTAGAATTCTCAGCATTTGAAAAACCATTTAGGTGATCCTCATTACAATTTTTGTGGATAGCCTACTTGTCAATGGCGGTATCCTAAACGCATGACGATATGTCTATCACATTAGCTTTGCGTGTGTATAGACCAATGTTTGCATGTGGACGATATAGCTTTTGGTCACCTATACTACCTAGTGGTCTAATCCAACTGAGTATAGAACTTTGGATTGTGGCATTCATAGGGTTATCCTCATTACAGGTTTGGTGGATAGCCTACTTTTCAATGGCGGTATCTTTATGCATCTCGCAGGAATGAACTCACACACACAAGGATATTGAGTATCTTGGTCATCATAACAGATTCATACCTTGTTAAAAAGTCTTGCACAGTTAGTATACAACTTTTTATCAATTTTCTAGAGTGTTTGAGTTTCGTGGAAACCTCATGAATATCTTCTAAACATCATATCACTTCACCACATTCATTTTAATTACATTATTCACAAATCCATTATATAGTCTCAAGACAACATTACACATGAATTGATGCATTCTATATCGTCTATGGTACTAGCATAATATGACATATAGTCATCCATATCATCATACATCCATACATGTACAAAATCAAATCAAATCACATTAAAACATATGCATACATTGTAGACATCTATCATCATATCATAGATCAAATAAAAATATTGCATATCATCAAATGACATCATAGCACAACACATGCATCCATTAATGCATCATAACACCTAATGCACCTAATGGTCCACAATCACACAATTGCACATCACACAAATATTTTCAAGCATCAACTGGGGCATTATTGGTACCATACCTCCCCTAATCATCGATCAAATAGTTAAGCAATCAATTTCAAAAAGCTCCAAAGGTATCCATCAACCCCTTGTCCACCCCAAAAAGCCCCAAAGGTATCCATAAACCCTTTGGTCACCCCAAAAATCCCTAAAGGTATCCATAAACCCTTTGGTCACCCCCAAAAATCCCCAAAGGTATCCATAAACACTTTGGTCAACCCAAAAAGCCCCAAAGGTATCCCTAAACCCTTTGGTCAATCCCAAAAAGTCCCAAAGGTATCCATAAACCCTTTGGTTACTCAAAATGCCCCAATGGCATCCAATAAGCCCATGGGTCAAATGCATATACATATATATTAATAAAAAATAACAAAACAACACAAAAGCCAAAGAAAAGGGTTCAGCACCCACCAAAACAAGTCACATATGATGGAATTCATTCAGGGTCAAGATGGAATGCAAACTTCTCATGGATGCATGGACAAGTTACTACTTCACTCCCCAAGAAGGCCATTATGGCTAGACCGCCCCATGGTAAGGAGGTTTTCAACTCTTTGCTTCCATGAAATATCCATAGCATCATCCAAATCCTTTCAAAAATATGCTATTTTTCAATGAGAACAATTGAAGGTAGCCTTAACAAATGTCATTTGGGTCAAGCGACTCGTTGATTTTCTCACTGGTCATTCCCTCATCGACTCATTGCTTGAGGGGGTAGTCATGCTTAACAAATTTATAATCAAAAATCAACAATTAAACACTAAATCATGCAAGTTGTGTTAATCCAATGAATCTTTGACAAAGACAAGCATGCCCCTTCTTAGAGAAGAAAACAAGCAAATATCTCAATTAAGCACATAATAGTGCAGATGAACCTGCTTGTTGGTAACCTCAAAAGTTACCAAAATACTTGGTTTTCTCTAAACTCCTAGGGTTATAAGTCCCTTGAGCATACCTGGAAGCTGAAGAGAAACCAAGACCAATCTCTTTATCGAGTCAGAATCAGGGATTCAAGAACACATGCCCTTTCCATGATTGGGGCATCTAGAGTTGGTTAGGTTATCGAGTAACCTTAATCATTCTACATTTTGGTCATATATTTTTGCTCAGCGTTGTGTTGCACACAACGCATATCAAAAATGGGCATCTATAGACACTAAAATGTGGTAAACCCAATTAAGCATCCACAATAAATGATCAAATTGACATCACATGGCCTCTTGGGTAGCCCTCAAGAGGCTCATAGTGGTTCTAGCCACTCCAAAAAGGGTTTTTGAGGCTATCAGACCAATTTTAGGAGGTTTTAGCCCAAAATTCACCATCGTACAACCCTGGTATGATGGTAGATTCCCATTGTACCACCCTGGGATGGTGGTGAGCCCTCGTCCTAGGGTGGGACGGTGGTGAAGTTTGACCCAAAAAAAGTCAAAATTTGGCCAAATGGCACCCAAAAACTACCATTTGACCATCCAAACAGAGCATGCAAGGTAGAGTATAGGGAATCCTTATGACATCCATCTTGATGAGGGCCAAATTGGGAGGTTATCTTCCACACCCTGTGCATTCCTCCCATTTGACAAGTGGCACCTCCTACCATGCATGCCCTTACATGCCTTTTTGCACATGAGCCCATTTGGGCTATAAAATGGGTTCAATACCCACACAAAAATATGGAGATGAGTTTTAGGATATGCAACAGAGTTCTTCCAAGATTTCCCCTCACCCTATTGCACCTTTTTGCCCTTAAAATCTCCCTTTTGCCAAGGAGGTTATCGGGTGACTTCAAGAAGGTAATCCAAGCATAACTTTTCCATACGAGTGAATTTCTTCACAAAATTCAATGAAAACACACCCTAGAAGTTTTAGGAGAATATTCTAGTGATTTGGTAGCAAAAAGTGGCCGGATTTTGTGGGTATCTCCTCCTAGGGTGCCCCCTAAATAGTTGCAGTCACCATCGCCTTACCCCACAGGATGAGGGTAAATTATTAAAAAATTTCATTACTTTTTTTAATTACTAATTTTCTATATTGTCCCATGATGATACAATTCAAATTTCAAGTGATTTGGATTAAAATGAAAGAGTTATAGCATTTTTAAGTTTTTGCAAGCTTGGAGGGCCCATTTGGGAATCCCAGTTTGATGTAGGTGGATACGGGTTCCAATTTGAAAATATAATCATATGGTTTTTGGATAGTTTTAGGTTTGGGATTTTCTTGTCTTCTCTTTCACAGGTTGCAGGCGAGCGACGCAAAATCAAGGGGTCTACAGATGCAATTTTTGATCTATTTTTGGTGATATCCCCCCAAAACATCCTCTTTAAAATATCTACAAATTTTTAAGTCATTTTGACATGTTTTGATATAATTTTAATATATGCACTATTTTAACCCTGTGGGAATTACATATTTTCACCATACACCTTTGCTATTTGACCCCTTTGGCTTCTCTATGTGCAGTTGCAGGTTATTGGAAGGTATTTGGGAGGATTATAAGACCTCATATATCAGACATACAAGCAATGGTGGCATTGGATCGCCCACCTTGATTGTGGGTACGTGGAGAAACATTGGATGTGCACCTTGATTCCATGAAATACTTGGTCTTTGGGCACCTGATATTGTAACAATTGTATCATAATTTGAACCCTCAAGGGGAATTTTGTGTAACCTTAGATCTGATACAACAAATTAATGATAAGAGACTTGCTTTAATTCATTTCCTTTTGTTTGGTATTCTTTTCTTTTCACATGCATGATTCCTTTTTGATGCTCATGAGCGATATGGGGTAGATACACATATTTTTTTATATAATTTGGTGCACTTTTTTTCCCTACTTCAATGTTAATAAGTAGTATTACATATTATTTTATTGGAACCTGATGCTTACTTCTCCTCATCTCATAAGCTGTGAGTGTTCCTTGTAGTTCTTCCATTGTTAGTTTGTTGATATCCATTGTTTCTTCTATTTCTGAAACCTTTGCATCATACTTCATGGGAATTTATCTCAAAAAAATTTGAGTAACATATAATTCTTTCATCTCAAATCTTAGACCTCTCATGGTGTTGGCAATCTCATCAACTCGAAGTAAAAATTGTGCAATATCTTCAGAATCTTCCATTTTCAAATCCTCAAATATTTTTCTATGATTTTGTAGTTTTGCCAACTTTATCTTGGAATCTCCTTCATAGGTATTCCACATCTTGGTCCACATTTCATTTGTTGAATTACATACCATGACATTTACAAAATATATCTCACATAGCCCACTCAAAATACAATTCATTGCCCTTGCATTGATCTCAACCAATTTCTTGATAGTCTTATCTACCTCGGGATCACCTTAAACCTTATACTCTTTTGCAACCATCTACCATACCTCATATCCTTGTGATATCAAGTAGTTCTTCATTCTCATGCTCCAAAAAGCATAATTGTTATCATCAAATAGTGGAGCCTTATTTATAAATGATACATTTTGTGAATCCATCAGTGTTCTTGTAGAATCTACCCTCAAGCTGTTAGCCTTTCTTAAGGAACCTGCTTTGATACCAATTGAAGAACACAAGCTTATACTAAGAGATGGGGTGAACAGTATAATACCACTTTTTACTTTTATTTTCAATTCAATATTATGCAGTGTATAGACAATAGTATCAATAGCAGTAATAAAGCAATGCACAAAACACCATACACAATAGAGACACCATAGTTTACATGGTTCACCCAATGTGGGCTACTCCACGGAGAAAATATTTTACTAAAACTTTCTCAATCAATATCTTTGGGAATCCTTCCCAATTATAATGTTTATGGATCTCTGTCCAAAGGAGATTTTGATCCCCTAATCTCAAGTTTGTGGATCTCTTCCATAGGAGAACTATTTCCCCTTCTGCTCTGGCTAGTGATCTTCTAGAAGACTCTATCTCTCTACTGCACTGACTGGTGGATCTCTCTCCACTTGAAGACTTCTCACTCAAATCTATCTTCAACTATCCTGGCTACTGGATCTCCATCCATTGAAACTCTATCCTCTGTACTATGTCACCTCCAAAGCTCTATCAATAGGCTCACTCAGAACCTGCTCAATAGGCTCACTCAGAACCTGCTCAAAAAGCTCACATAGAACTTGTCCAAATATTCTCAACAAGCTCACACAGAACTTGTCCAAATCTTCTCAACCAAGCTCACCAATAACTTGTCTAAATCTGCTCAACAAGCTCACATAGAACTTGTCCAAATCTACTCAACAATCTCACACAGAACTTGTCCAAAATCTACTCAAGCAAGCTCACCAAGAACTTTCCCAAATATGCACTAGCAAGCTCACCAAGAACTTGCCCAAAACTGCTCTAGCAAGCTCACCAAGAACTTGCTCAATAATTCAATCTCATAGAAGCATAAAGAGAATTGTTAGAGACTCAATATGTTCTTATACTCAAATCCAATATCAACTCAAATCAATCTTATATAAGCATAAAGAGAATTGTTAGAGACTCAATATGTTATATCCTCAAATATCAATCTCAAATCAAATCCAGAATATAGAATAGTTTGTTTCATGGAACTTGAACAACCACTTCACACAATCACTTGACTAGGCTCAAAAAACTCTTCTCAACCAACTACCACAAGGAACAACTCTTTATTACAAACCCTAGTCCAAGCATGTATCAACCAACTCAAATGTTTCCAAAAATGCTCAACCACAAATCTCACATAACAATGATACTCATTTTCTTCTCAAGTTCAATTTCTTTGCATAACTACTAGGATTTAACAATAATGCTAATAAAACATTCTTCACATAACAATGATACTCATGTTCTTCTCAAAATCTATCTCAGGTTTTTCACACTACTAATGGATTCAACAACAATGCTTATAAAACAAGGTTTAATAGCAACTCTCAACCCAAAAAATCTTGAGACATTCAACCAACTACTTTCTAAAAGGAAACCACAATTAATCCTTTTCTATCCAATGATATTTCAGAAATCAACCACCATAAGCAATCAATAGGAGAATGTGCCCATACCTTTTATGAAGATGAAGAAGCCTTTTGGTTGTCCACAAAATTTGTCTCACTCAACACACTTTCTTTTTCAACTTTCAACAAGGGTTATATATCTTGATTAATAACACAACAATAACATCCAAATAACACCTTATTACTCCTACTCAATAACATACACCATGTCACTTCATAAATGAATTAATCTCTTTTGAAAAATAACAAAGCAACCTTCACTTTTGAACCTCTTTACAAAATCAGAAATATCTCTTTACACACACCTTATTTCTCCCTCTAAGCAAGTTAATCAAATAGCCCTTGGAATAATCTTTCCAACGATATATAATATGATATACTTCTAAAAAATAAATCACCAAAAATATCTCCTTTTTTTTAAACATGCATCACTTCGACACACAATGCGTAGGCTCTTTTACCATCCGAATCCAAATATCAAATCGAGCGCATAGAGTAATAAATCAAAACTTTGGGCATATATATATGTCCTCCTCCTTTCCTTTGACATTGGTGCTATAATTGAAATATTAGTTTTATGCCTTTTCCTTTCTTTGACGTCAGCGCTATAAATTAAATTTTAATTTTAATTTTAAATAATTTTAATTTTAAATAATTTTAATTTTAAATAATTTTAATTTTAAATAATTTTAAATTTAAACTTAAATATTTAAAATTATATATCTCCATCACCGGGGCACATTTTTTGATGAAACGAAAATCCAACCTAGTTTTTAAATGAAACCCATTTCAAATCTGCCATCCATGGTTTTAAATAAAACCTTTTATTTTTCCTACGTTGGTTTTCACAAAAACCCTGTATATATCCATGCTCTCCAAAATATCATAAATGCTTATTTATGAAATGATTTGACCACAAAAACTCAATGTGATCCATGTGACGTAAATGATCCATGTGACATCAATGAAAATATAAAATTACTCAAATTTCCAATAATCTTCCCCTTTGTCATTGATGGCAACACCTCTATTGTAAATCACCACAATCACTGCAAAAACCATCTCTGAGAATCAAAGCTGCTCCCCATGACTCAATACTCTCTATGGAGGTTGCTCCCTTAACTCAATGCTCTCTTTGGAGGCTGCTCCCCCTAACTCAATGCTCTCCCCCTTACTCAAATCTCTCCCCCTTTGATATCAATGGCAAAAGGGACACCTATGTAGCTAAAAGATATGACTCTTAAGCTTAGACCCCTTACCACCTTCTCTATTGAGGAGATTAATTTTGGGGTGGGAGTACATTTACTCCCATATTACATTGTTTCTTTCCTCTATCAACTTCCTTCCATATTTTTCTTATATCCTTCTCTTGATGAATTACTTGATCTTATTGTCTTGAACCTATTTGACCTTATTGCCTTGAAACTGCTTGACCTTCTTGTCTTGAACTTGTTTGGAATTGAGTCCTACAACATTTTTCAATATGTCTAAAGTTATTGCAATTAAAACACTTGATATTGTAGCCTTTGGATGGTGCCAATATCTTGAATTATTTCTTGAAATAATTTCCATATCCATTCCTTTCTTGAACCCTATATTGTGAAGTTATGTTTTCATGACCATTATGACCATGAATTCTGATTTGTGTAGCTCTAAAACCAAAACCATGTTGCTCATTTTATTTGCACTGAGAAGCTCTATGACCAATCCTATTGCATAAGAAGCAATGTACCTAAAAACCATACCTTATTCCTTTGAAGTTTCTTCTAGCAAAATCAAACTTCTTTGATCCATGGATCCTGCAGTGTATAGCCCTATGTCCAAATCCATTACAAGAAAAACAATGTCCTTGAAAATCCCTTTGTTCATGCCTTGGTTCCTCATACCTTTCTTGATAATTATCCTTGTAATCATATTTGACTTGTGCATTGTATCCTTGAATGTTATTTGTAGCATCTAAATCCTCTTCCTTAATTTCTTCCTTGCTTTCCTCTTCAAGAATTTATTTTCCTTTTGAACTTGATTCACCTATCTCAAAAAAATATCCAAACAAGATGTTTGGAGCCATAGGAACTTTGGAACTTTCTTCATAAATCTTAGGTGCTTCCTTGCTTTCATATTTTATAAATTCCTTTCCTTTTGAGTGTGACTTTTCTTGGAAATAAGATACAACTTTAAAATAAGTTTCCACTCCTTTTTGAACCTTTTCATTTAATGTGTCATGTCTTGTTGTTATTGTCCTTAATTCTTCATTCATCCTTTCCTCTATCCTTTTTACATTTTGAAGCTCATCTCTTAGATCACTGATTGTTTGAAGTTGTTCTACTCTAATTTTTACATCTGTTTGAATCTTATTTTCAAGTTTCCTAATTTCTTCTTTTAGCCTTTTGAATTCTATTTTTTGTTTTCTTGGCTCATCCTCTTCTTTTTCTATTACCAAAAGTGAGACTTCTTCTATTTATTTTATCCCATAGAAAAACCCTTCTTCATATTCACTATCACTAAGATCATTATAATCTTCTATAGCAAACAAACTCTCATGATTTCTTTGACCATACTTGTTTCCTTGATGTGTCATCTCATCTTCACTATCACTGAAGTCATTGCAATATCCTGATCTATGATCTCTTTGACCACACACAAAGCATTATTCTCTTTCACCTTCTATTCCTAGGAATAGATGTTCTTCCTTTTCATCATTTGACTTATCTCTATCACTGTGATCTGAGCTATCACTTGCTTCTTCAATGTAGAAATTTTTCTTTGTCTTACGAAAACTTTTCTTCTTCTCATACCTGCTTTGCTTGTATCTGTCATCTTTGTCATGTTTATGCTTTCCATATTCTTTTCTTCTGTGACCCTATTTTCATCATAACTATTTTATTCATGTGGACACTTGTATGCATAGTGACCAAAATCACCACACTTGTAGCATCTAACTTTCTTCATATCCCTGTAATTTCTTAAGTCCTTTTTCCTTTTGATGAAGTTAGCTTCCTCATCATTATCTGAATCTCTATTTGTCTCTGTAACTTTCCCTTTCTTTTTCTATGAAGCCTTGAATGCAGTTTCTTTTATTGTAACCTGATGCTTGCTTCTCTTATCTCATAAGTTGTGAGTGTTCCTTGTAGTTCTTCCATTGTTAGCTTGTTGATATCCATTGTTTCTTCTATTGCTGAAACCTTTGCATCATAATTCATGGAAAGTGATCTCAAAACCTTTTGAGTAACATATAATTATTTCATCTCAAATCCTAGACCTCTCATGGTGTTAGAAATCTCATCAACTCAAAGTAAAAATCGTACAATATCTTCAAAATATTCTATTTTCAATTCCTCAAATCTTTTTCTATGAGTTTGTAGTTTTGCCAACTTTACCTTGGAATATCCTTCATAGGTATTCCACAAATTGGTCCACATTTCATTTGGTGAATTACATACCATGACCTTTGCAAAATTTGTCTCATGTATCCCACTCAGAATACAATTCATTGATCTTGCATTGATCTCAACCAATTTCCTAATAGTATTATCTACCTTGGGATCACCTTCAACCTTATACTATTTTACAACCATCTGCCATACCTCACATCCTTGTGATATCAAGTAGTTCTTAATTCTCATGCTCTAGAAAGCAAAATTGTTACCATCAAATAGTGGAGCCTTATTTGTAGATGATCCATTCTATGAAGCCATCTATGTTCTTGTAGAATCTACCCTCAAGCTGTTAGCCTTTCCAAAGGAACCCGCTCTAATACCAATTGAAGAACACAAGCTTATACTGAGAGGGGGGGTGAAAAGTATAAGACCACTTTTTAATTTTATTTTCAATTCAATATCATGCAGTGTATATACAGTAGTATCAATAGCAGTAATCAAGCAGAACATAAAACACCATACAAAATAGAGACACCATAGTTTACGTGGTTCACCCAATGTGGGCTACTCCACGGAGAAAATATTTTACTAAAACTTTCTCAATCAATATCTTTGGGAATCCTTCCCAATTACAATGTTTATGGATCTTTGTCCAAAGGATATGTTGATCCCCTAATCTCAAGTTTGTGGATCTCTTCCATAGGAGAAATTTTTCCTCTTTTTCTCTGGCTAATGATCTTCTAGAAGACTTTGTCTCTTTGCTGCACTGACTAGTGTATCTCTCTCCACTTGAATTTTCCTCACTCAAATCTATCTTCAACTGTCCTGGCTACTATATCTTTATCTATTGAGACTCTATCCTCTGTACTCTATCACCTACAAAGCTCTATCAATAGGCTCACTCAAAACCTGCTAAATAGACTCACTCGGAACCTGATCAACAAGCTCACATAGAACTTGTCCAAATTTTCTCAACAAGCTCACACAAAATTTTTCCAAATCTACTCAAGCAAGCTCACCAAGAACTTGTCCAAATATGGTCAACAACCGCACACAAAACATGTCCAAATTTGCTCAACAAGCTCACACAAAACTTGTCTAAATCTGCTCAAGCAAGATCACCAAGAACTTGCCCAAATCTGCACTAGCAATCTCACCAAGAACTTGCCCAAATATGCACTAGAAAGCTCACCAAGAACTTGCCCAAATCTACACTAGCAAGCTCACCAAGAACTTGCCCAAAATTGATCTAGCAAGCTCACTAAGAACTTGCTCAATAATTCAATCTCATAGAAGCATAAAGAGAATTGTTAGAGACTCAATATGTTCTTATACTCAAATCCAATCTCAACTCAAATCAATATTATAGAAGCATAAAGAGAATTGTTAGAGACTCAATATGTTCTATCCTCAAATCTCAATATCAACTCAAATCCAGAATATAGAATAGTTTGTTTCATGGAACTTGAACAACCACTTCACACAATCACTTGACTAGGCTCAAACAACTCTTCTCAACCAACTACCACAAGGAATAACTCTTTCTTACAAACCCTAGTCCAAGCATGTATCAACCAACTCAAATATTTACAACAATGCTCAACCACAAATCTCACATAACAATGATGCTCATATTCTTCTCAAGTTCAATTTCTTTGAATAACCAATGGGCTTTAACAACAATTCTAATAAAACATTCTTCGCATAACAATGATACTCATGTTCTTCTCAAACCCTATCTCAATTTCTTTACACTACTAATGGCTTCAACAACAATGCTTATAAAACAAGGTTTAATAGCAACTCTCAACCCAAAAAACCTTGAGACATTCAACCAACTACTTTCTAAAAGGAAACCACAATTAATCCTTTTCTCTCCAATGATATTTCAGAAATCAACCACCATAAAAAATCAATAGGATAATGTGCCCATACCTTTTATGAAGATGAAGAAGCCTTTTAGTTGTCCACAAAATCTATCTCACTCATCACACTTTATTTTTCAACTTTCAACAAGGGTTAGAGATCTGGATTAATAAAACAAAAATAACATCCAAATAACACCTTAGTACTCCTACTCAATAACATACACCATGTCACTTCATAAATGAATTAATCTTTTTTGAAAAAGAACAAAGCAACCTTCACTTTTGAACCTCTTTACAAAATCAGAAGTATCTCTTTACACACACCTTATTTCTCCCTCTAAGCAAGTTAATTAAATAGCCCTTGGAATAATATTTCCAACGATATATAATATGATATACTTCTAAAAAATAAATCACCAAAAATATCTCTTTTTTTTTAAACATGCATCATAACCCTTATTCCTCCTAGGGAAACTTTAGAAAAATAAAATATACCTAAAAATTATTAACTTGCCTCTGTCCCTGATGAGATTTGATCTCATGACCTTCCTTTCTCAGTGCCTTAACCACAGCCAACCTTTCATTGGGCCACACTCCCTCACGTTCTCAAAAGGAGCACACAACAAAACCTTATGCCACGAATATATGCGCCCTTCGAAAACAAAACACGCTTCACGCATTTCAACACAATAAAACATCTTTGGCAAGAATCAAATGTAGGACCTCCTGCTTCACACACAGTGAATGAACCACTAGGCCAAGGAGGCCTATATGTTTTGCTTTACTCCACAATAGTCTCTTCAATGAACGCAAAAATCATAAGCCTTTTAAAACCCTTTTCACACACACTTCAACACACGATGTGTAGGCTCTTTTACCATTCGAATCCAAATATCAAATCGAGCGCTTAGAGTATAAATCGAAACTTTGGGCATATATATATGTCCTCCTCCTTTTCTTTGATGTCGGCGCTATAATTCAAATATTATTTTTATGTCTTTTCCTTTCTTTGACCTCGGCACTATAAATTAAATTTTAATTTTAATTTTAATTTTAAATTTTAATTTTAAATAATTTAAAATTTAAACTTAAATATTTAAAATTAAATATCTCCATCACCGGGGAACCTTTTTCGATGAAACGAAAAGCCAACCTGGGTTTTAAGAAAAACCCATTTCAAATATACCATCCATGGTTTTAAATAAAACCTTTTATTTTGCCTGCCTTGGTTTTCACAAAAACCCTGTATATATCCATGCTCTCCAAAATATCATAAATGCTTATCTTTAATGTGATCCATGTGATATCAATTATCCATGTGACATCAATGACAACATAAAATCACTCAAATTTCCAACAAAGAATATTATAAAATTTCAACCTTAACAAAAAATCTTAATAATCTCTTTTTGTAACCCTTAGGATTTTATTTAAGTGTTTCTAATTTCCAATAACCTAGTTTGATGTTGTAACCCTTATAACTCCCAAATTTGGAAAATTATAACACATTAATATTTGCAAACATTAAATGGATTAATTCCAAGTAGTATTCCTTATTTATCCTAGGTTGTGTTTTGCAAATATTAGTCTACTTTGATATTTAATTTCCCTAAGTTTTGCTTTCAAATAAAGATTAATTTTATTTAATACTTCAACCTTATAATATAACCTTATAACTCCATTTTTAATGAAAGAAAATTAGATGAGGGAAATTTTACCTTAATAAGGCTTTGTACCTTTATGAAATCGGAGGTAGTCTAACCTTCTTGGACGCTATGAGTAATGACATATTCTTCCACTTGTTATTGGCTTCAACACTCTCTTTAATGCTTCCTTGAATCATTTGACCGAGAGTACTATTCTTTGCTACTTTTGAATACTCCCAAATTGCTCTCAAATTATTGCCAAGTTGCTACCATGTTGCTTGTTGAGTTGCTTTTGAATTTCTTGTTGCATCCAAGTCATATTTAATAGGCGGTCAATAAAGTGACAAGTGTCACAACCATTTTTCAAATGCTTCGGGTGTTTTGTGGAGACACCAATCTTGTCTCAATTATTGTGACAAGTGTCACCTTCACTTGAGATATTTTTCTTTACTCTCTCTTCATGCGTTGTCCAAGAGATGTTTTTGCTTCAACATATATCTTATTGTAATGCTTTTGGCTGTATGTAACTCCTCTACCACATGGAGTATGTATGCCAAGATAATGTTGTAACATATCCTTCATGGGTATTTTTAGGGTTATTTTAGAGAATGACAAGTGGCACCCTCTTTCCTTTGCATGCCCTTGTATTATCAATGCCTTCTTGCAAGCCTTTCAATGTATTCTTCCACCTTATTCTTTGATGTACTTCATTGGTGCTAAGATGTTTCCATCCAAGCAATGCTTATGGTGGAGCTTTGGTGGAGATATGGCAATGCTTTTATGAAGACTTCATGATGCTCTACTTATGGTAGGAATGCTCCTTGATTGGATGTATGCTTGCTTTAATTTCCTTTGCTTATACACTACTTGATTTCTCCTTGGCTTTGTGCCTTGTATTTTTTAGGTTTGGTCATCCAAGATACATAGAAGATAAGCCTATAAGAGTGGCTCTTTGTTATGCTTGGGATAATGCTAGCATTCAATCACCTTTAGTTGGTTCAACCTACTTATATTGTGTCTTTGAGGCACTTTCCAATCTACCCTTTTTCCTGCGTAGAATGAGTTAGAGAAGTGCAATACAATGTAACAATATTTGTAAATAAGATACCTTTTGCACCCTTTCTTGCACTCCTTTTTGTAGGTCTGATATTCTAGTTTATATGGCATAATTTTGAATGCAGTGTAGGGATTTTGAGGTTATCTCTTTTGCTTAGACACCTTCCCCTTTTTTCTTGGATATTATGATGACAAATCTAATCTTAGATAGAATTAGATAGAATCTCCTTATATGATGCAATTTTATGCCCTTTTCTCCTTGCAACTAACCCTATAATGCTTTGGATTTGAGACTCACCAAGTCTCAATATTTGAAGCTTCTATTTCTAATTTTGGTTAGTCATCTTCTTCTCCAAGTTTTTGGAGGATTCTAACATATTTTTGTGGATTCACTTGGCTACTATATGTTGCAAATTTTTATGCACTAATAGTGTCTTTAGACACTTTAAAAATTCTAATTTTGTGTCCTTCTTGAGAACACAAGCAATAATCCTTTTGAGAGTAATAGAGTAGTGTAAATGAATATAATAATATTTATTTTAATGCACTAACAATTTCACCTTATCACTCCAATCAACTCTCAAATTAATACACTTAATCAATTTACTGCAACTAATCAAGAATAATTTGAAATGAGACTTCAAGAGTTATTCTGCAATTTCACTACAATTAATATTGTAGGGCTTAGTCTTATTTTTTTATTTTCCAAAGTAGATGATAGGTAGTTGATAGATACAATTCTGAAATCTAATCAACTCCTAATTAATGTGCAAATGAACCTTAAAAATAATTTCTCTTTTTGCCCTTTTGAAGACTATTATCCAATTTTTCTTCTTACAATTTTAATCCAAATCAGTCCTTTAACAAATCTGATAAGTAATCCAATTAATAAATCTACTTGCACCAAAATTTGCTTATCCTTTTTGAAGTTTCTTTAGCTCTTTTTCCACTTTTATAGAGGATGTAGATATTGGTGTCTAATATCACCAAGTTGTTGCTTTGAGTAGGATCTTGTAGCTCTTTGTAGATTGTCCTGAACAACTCCTTCACCAAAATATGGTCTTGAACTTTCTTTCATGAGCCTAGGATTTGGTGGTTTATTCTCCTCTTGTGGTCTCCTCCTACTGATATAGATTTGGAGAAGTCTTTGTCTCTGAAGAGGTGCCTTCTTACTATGAGAGATAATCTTCAAATATCCAATATTTGGTGAGCTTCTTCTATCATCAAGTCTTCTTATCAATTTCTTATTTCAAATAGGATCTTCTTCTCAAGATTCTGAATATCTTGAGGTCTTCACTGGATTCTTCTTCTAGAATTTAGCACTCCTTGCCAAATTCTTCTTCATGGATTTGGCACTCCTTACCAAATTCTTCTTCTCTTGGTCTTGTTTTCGGATGGCAATAATTATCCCAAGTCCTTCACTATCAGGGGCTTCTCCTTGGTATTGGATTTCTTGAATGAGTTCTCCTTTGAGTATTTCTTTGGTAAGGCTCTCCTAGCCTTTTACTGGATGCTCGATGAGACCTTTCCAAGGTCTTTGATCTTGTATCTTCTGTTGGTCTTCCTTGAGACCTTTTCTTCAACCTTCTACTCCTGGAAGTGTTGGTGGTGAGATCTTCTTATGGATCTTTGATTCTACTACTTCTGGATTCGAGTAGGACTCTCCTAGTCCTTCTTCTTCTTCTTATTCCAATACTAGAAGTTCTTCAATAAGATCTCTTGATCTCCTCAATTTTTCTTTAGGTGTTGAATTGATTCTGAAGAAGATACTCTTTCTAAATTTCTTGTAGGAAGTTTCCCAACTCACTAAATCTTCTTTACCTACAACAAAGTATTAGTATTGAAATATTAATCTACTTTTGAATCATATACTCTCTTCTGGAGTCTTCTTCAAGATCAAGGCTTATGTGGCCTTTTTTTAGTATCTAGATTTCTGTGGCATTTTCAATATCAAGGCTTCTATGGTATTTTCAGTATCAAGGCTTTTATGGCCTTTTTAGTATCAAGGCTTTTATGGAATTTTCTAGTATTAAGGCTTTTATGGCCTTTTCAATATCAAGGCTTCTATGGCCTTTTATTTTATTGTGAAGTTCTTCAATATAGAAATGGAGATATTCAGTCTCCTAACTTCACTATGACTCTTCTCCATAAGTATTCTTCCATAGTATTCTTCTCTTGCACAAGGAACTAATCTCTACACTATGAAGGCACACCGACCTTTGGGCAATGAAGTTGAAGTCTCCTAGATTTTTTTTGTAGGAGTCCCAATCATCTAAGAATTAATTTTCTACAATAAAAGAAACTTTGGGCAATAGTTAACAAATTCTAGATATCATGAATGATCTTCACTAGATGATCTATCAATCTAGTGGATTGAATATTGAGTCCTGGTCTTCACAAGTTTTTCTTGAAACTCTATGGAAAGACTCTAGTCAAATGCAATCTCAATATTTTTGGAACTGATATTTCTTTCAGTCCTCACTTATGGCTCTCCCTAATTCTACCACCTAGACTCTTATAAGAGTTTTTTTAAAGTGGTTGGTCTAGCAGCACATCAAGTTGACAAAAACCTAGGCTCAATAATAATGGTGGTTTTCCTATTGATCTATTGTGGCTAGATCTACTGTAGCTATGATACCACTATTAGCTTTTGATATAGTGTGTAATGGGAGATAGCAATCACAAGATGTAGAATAATATGAAAGAAAGTAAATCTGTGAGATGATTGAAGTATGCTATAAATAGAAATAACATAAATGAATACAATGTAGCTATGGAGGAAATGAACACTCTATTAATGAAGCTACTAAACTACATTGCACCCATCACCAATATATGGTGATCTACACAGCACTGTGCTACTACCTATGAATATGCTCTAAGTAGCTCTATCTATCTATGTCCCTAACTCTATATCTATATTATAATGAGGCCCTTCTTATATAGGAAAATAGGTTCCTTGGCCAACACTCTACCTAGTTGTGCAAGGGATAACTTGCACATTGACACTTGTGCATTTATTACATTTCATGAAATAACTAGATAAATTCCCCCTAAATTAATCTAATATCCCAAGTATGTACCTTGGAAGATACATTTACATGACCCAAATGATGGAATATACTCTATTTCTAACAACTCCATTGAATATGAATCATTTATTTAGTACCTAGATACCACTTAGTCTAAAGGCTTATGATCACAAGATAAATAGCCAAAAAGTTGAATCAACCTGTGCAATTTTTTGAACTACCACTATTTAGATCTAGGAAATACATGTCTCTATCTCCTACCTCATAATCCTCTATAGAAATTTTGGACTCTATGTACTCTAGTTCTCCAAGATCATTATATTCTACTAGCTCAAAACACATGGCTCAATTACAACAATTTTTTCCCAAACGGAATAACATAGGACTACTCAATTTGGGAGATATTAATATTATTCCTCAAGCAACTCTAAAATATTTATTTCCTATGATGGTACCAAGAAAACAACATACAAAAATTACCAATATATGTCTACCTTGGCTTCTATTCATAATATCCAAGATGAAGATGTCATTGTGAGGCTTCTGGTGCTAGAGGGACCATTATAATAGTTTCTCTTTTCAAAACCAAAAAGTCCAATAATCCAATTTCTAAAATATAATACCATACTTCTCTTTATAATAATCATCCCTTAACCTACAAAAGTTTCAGTTATAGTGGTTTCTCTTTCAAAACCTAAATTCATTAATCCAATTTATTAAATATAATCCCATACTTCTCTTTATAACGATTTCTTAACCTGCATAAGTCTTAGGAATCATTATAATGGTTTCTATTTCAAAATCCAAATTCATTAATTCAGTTTATTAAAGAGAATCCCATACTTCTCTTTATAATTATTTCTTAACCTACATAAGTCTCAGGAATCATTATAGTGGTTTCTCTTTTAAAACCCAAATTCATTAATTCATTTTATTAAAGTGAATCTCATACTTCTATTTATAATTATTCCTTAACCTACATAAGTCTCAGGAATCATTATAGTGGTTTCTCTTTCAAAACCCAAATTCATTAATTCAATTTATAAAAGAGAATCCATTACCATAGAAGAATCATTCCTAATAACCAAGCATAAAAACTTTAGAATTTCTTTTTATAATTTCCAACTTTCAATTTCATTCTACATCATTATATTTACTAAGAAAAGACTCTAATATTTCTTTTCAAGATTACAGTGGAACCTAAAGCATTATAATTTAAATAGTAATCAATTTAAAACCATCTCTTAGCAATATAAAAACCAATAAAAAGTCTCTTTTCTAAAAGCTATACCATTATAAGAAAATAATATGCATAACTTTCAATCCAAAAGGAGTTTTCACAATCTTAATATAACATTTAAAATAAGAGCCTCATTCCAAAGAACTTAACATGACTAAGCTATAGTGCCAACACTACCCAGCCAACAAAACTTACATCTATAGACCCAAACACAAGCCAACACTCAAACATAGGGTAAATAGATCTAGGTAGCTTAAGAAAAGAGCAACTCATGCTGAAGACCTATGGCTAGAAGCAATATTGAATGGGTTTTACTCTAGACTTCACACATGCAAGAATATGGAGGTGCATGGTTGAAACAATTATGTTCAACATGATAGCAAGAAGGAATAGGTAAAGCAAAATCTGGATAATCACTACCCACAAGTGAGGTAAACACTAAGCAAAACATATGCATGTTATCGACCATATGATGATCAAGCTCAACATAAAAGGATATTAACAATAAGAGCAAAACAACGCTTAAGAAGTCACCAAGAAATACATAGGCTTAACTTAGATTAAGCTAAATGCAGCATAAGGGGATAAAAATACAACAACCAAGCAAGAAATATTATCCACCCAAGATAAAATCAAACTATAGAAGAGCATATAACAGCCAAACTTCAATAATGCACCTAAAAACCAAGCTATCCAATGTCCCTTGGTTTGATTATGCGCTATCCAAAATATTCCTCCTCCAAGCCTTTGATCCTTTCTTTTGCTTTCCCCAAAAAGTGAATCCCCTCTATTCCATGCATTTTCCTCTCTTCAAAAAGAATAAGGTACCCTTCTTACATGGAGGAAGTAGAGTTTCTCAACATCAAGAAGATGATACCATCAATGCCACCTTTATGCCAATAAGGGTACCACCCAAGCATGGAAATCAAACAGAGGTTGAATATAAATTGCAAGCCATTCAATTTTATTCCAAAACTTAGACGAATAATGCAATAATGAAATTATCTTCAATAATTAATTCAATATTTTTGGAGTAATTGTATTGATACAAAAATTTGAAAAGATCCAGAAAATGAAAATCAAGAATTCAAATATTTTATGTAAAATGATGTAGGTGTCTAGCTATGGCATCTCAATTGATATGAGAAGTGTATCTATTTGTAAAATCTCAAGATTTAAAAAAGAAAGATGTAATTTGTCAAGGGTAGGGGACCTGAGCACAACCCCTTATTATCAAGAAAAAAAATCAATAATTCACTTTATTAATTTTCAATTACTAATATTGACATTAATATTTCCAAATATTAATGTCATTAATCTATTTAATACTTTATTATTCTAAGGTATTAAATCCATCATTTAATTAATTTCCAAGGAATTAATTAACACTTAATTATTCTTTAAAAAAAAATCTATGCATACCTCAAACAAACATAGATTCATACCAATAATATTACACACCATTATTTTATCCTTAAGTAGGTAGTCTCCTTTAATATAGTCTAATGCTATCGCCAACCTATTAAGGAGACTCATTGCACAAGCAAATTCTTGGACAAATGTTGTGAACATGAAAATTAGCATAATGTAAATGCATCTATATGAAGGATATTTTGTTACCCTGATTTATCGATGAGCAAGTCATCACCATCATTTCCTAAAATATCTCTCATTGTAGGTGGTTCACCCATATGATCCCACCAAAGAGAGCACCTGGTCCTACACCCACCAATATGTCAGTAGTACCATATTCTAAGCTTAAAATAATGCAGTCATCCCATCATATAGATACAAAATAAAATGAAGCTATGAAATTAAACATTCACACCAATACATATTTCATTAGCAATAAAGAGTTCTGCCAAGGATAATTATTACAAAAGCATTCTATTGATAAAGGTAGTCCACTAGAACTTCATTATCCTATGTTTCCTTCCCATTAACTTATGTGTAATAAATGGTTAGGCACATGTATTACAAGAAATTCATTAGTTGGTACAACCTCTAGTCGTGACGATCTCCAACCTATGGTTTGTCAAGGGGTTTGACTAATGAATCTACCCCTTGTATCTCTAGTTCTAAAAAGAAAGGCATTTTCAAATAAAGTTTAAACATTCAAATAAGAAAACTTTGAAATGAAATTGTGAACTACCATACCTAGAAATCCTTCTAGTCTCATTTCACTTTTGTGTTATAAACTAGTCTAAGAGATTACCTCACTAGGTCCTTAGCAATGCCAACATCCTTGACAATGATGCCAAAAAGTGATGAGTATCAATTCACTTTAATTGTCAATCCAAGGTGGTATCCTTGGATATATGTGCTAATTACAATAAGAGATATTCTAGGAGATAAATTTCTAAGATCCTAATTAAATTACGTTTACAAAAAATAAAATATCACTCTTGCATAAAAGTAAATCACACTTGCAAAAATTAGATCACTCTTGAAAAAAAGTAAATAACACACTTGCAAGAAAGGAAATATAATCTAGTAGTTGCATGAAACTATCCTAGAAAAATAAATAAACAAAGTAATATACAAAGTTATTATTAACAAATTAGAACAATATACAAAATATATTAAAATAAATAAAATAGAAATTTATTGATTAGTTTATGAACATATCTTACAAATATAATACTTTCCATTGTGCTAATAGAGTGGGTCCTTACTCCTTAGCCCAATGGAAAGTAAACCTCAATTTAAAATAACATTAAACATATACACAAGTGAGAAAAGGATGTAAACATATTTTATTAAGAAAGGGATGAAATTACTCTTTTACAATAATATTCAATTCCTCCATCCATCCTCTTCCTCTTCTTCATTTTTAGCTCTCATCCTATTCTAACCTCTATAATACATTATGCCTCCTCTTTTATAGAGAGGTCATATAAAACAAACCACTAACAACTTACTAACATAAAATATTCCTAATCTAAATTGGTTGGAAACAAATCCAACCAATTCTATACAAAGAACATAACAACCAAGTTGGTTGGAAATAAATCCAACCAACTCTAAACAAAGGAGATAACAACCAAGTTGGTTGGAAATAAACCCAACCAACTCTATACAAGGGAGATAACAACCAAGTTGGTTGAAAATAAACTCAACCAACTCTATACAAGGGAGATAACAACCAATTTTGTTGGAAATAAATTCAACCAACTCTATACAAAGAAGATGACAAACTAAAATAGGTTGATGAGGATTCTAACTAATTTGGATCTATCCAAATTAGTTGGAAATCAATCTCAACAAATCAACCTTTATTTAACTACCTTAGATCCAATCAAAGTAGTTGAAAATCTCAACAATTTTGATTTCTATCTAACTTGATTTTACAACAATGGTTCTCCTCTTACATTTCCACCTTTAATTGCCACATGGGAATAGTTGTTGGAAATAGAATAAGCATTTTTATCTTTACTTGCCAAGCTAAAAATAGAAATAAGCTTCTCCCACATGGAGGAAAATGACAAAACAATAGTATGCATTCACATTGTACCTTAGGCATCTTCAAACATTTTATCTTGCTATGTTTTACATTGTTCTTGCCATGTCCCATGCTCTCATCTCGTGTACTCATGTTTTAGCATAGTTTTTCTATGTATTTTCATAGCACTTATAGTATGCTATAGAAAGTATAGTTTTGGCTTTGGAATGCTATAGGCTGACTCCAAAAGGATGAAAACTCTAGGATGATCTGAAATCCATCATATCTTTGTTGTATATTCAAATATTATTAATTCAATGTCAAAACTAAGCTTAAAATCACATTAAAACCTATCTAAAATCACTTGGCAATGCATTTTACCTTTTCACTACTTTAGTCATAATATTAATACAAATTACAACCTAGTCCACAATTACACATACATTAAAGGAGTAATAGAGTGTTACTTTGTTGCACATAATGAGGTATTTCAAGGGCTCATCACCCTAATGTTTTGGTCTTCTATATTACACAATGAAATACGAGAGAAGAGAGTTAGGTAGATCAATAAGATACAAGAAATTGATATTTAGGTCAAATCCACCAAGCTAATCGAGAGAATGGATTTATGCGAAAGGTAAGTAAGAATAGTTTTTAAATAATAGATTACTCTAGTTGATGAGATGTATAGTGATAAAGGTATTGGATGAATGAGTGATATTTGAAGGTACATAGCTATAGAATAGGTCTCTAAAGTATTATCTACTAAGTAAATGGATAGGTTTAAATAGAAGGTGACACATTACCAATGGTTAGGCAATGTCTTGTTCAAGAAGATATACAATTATATTTTACTTCACTACATAGAAGAAGACAGACAAAGAGACCTAATTAATAATATCATGATGAAAGAGGGCATTTCTCTACACCCACAACAACCCATACAATTTTAAGGGTTTAATACTACTAGCCTAAAATTTTTACCAACTACTACTAACATGTAAGGTTTGTAAATATTTCTACATACTCTAGGGAAGGAAGGAAAATCCTAATACCTTCAAAAATAGTTTTTATGACCAAACCATTCCAATAGTGGGGTATCAATTTCATAGGTAATATAAACCCATTATCAAGTGTAGGTCATGGGTGGATCCTCACCTCCATAGAATACTTCACCAAGTGGGTTGAAGCAGTCTCAGCTAAATAAATTAATCAAGAGATAGTGGTGCAACTACTTGAAGATATTATCACTAGGTTTGAAACACCTACTACCATTGTCATGTATAATACCACCTATTTAAAAGGGACTAAAGTAATAAAATGTATCCTTTAAATATAGATTCCTACTCAAGACGACATCCAACTATTATGCTTAGGGGAATGGATTGGCCAATTCAAATAACAATATCATCAAGATATTGAAGAGTACCATTTTAGAATCATAGAAGGATTGGCACACAAAGCTGCATAAAGCACTATGGGAAGACAAGGTGACACCAAAATTATCCATAGGAATATCTTCTTATAAATTGGTATATAATAAGAAAGTAGTGTTTCCAATTAACTTGATCTCCATTCCCTCCAAATGTTACAATAGCTCAATGTTGAGGAAATTATTGTCAAGTCCATACAAGTGAGATTAAATGCATTGTTGGTCCTAGATAAGAAAAGAGAAAAGGATTTAAAAAAAAAATCAACAACAAAACATTGTCAAGTAGTTCAACAAAGGGGTGATAGAAGTGGAATATAAATAAGAAGACCTTATGCTCAAATGGGATGAGGATCATATACAACTAGGAACTCATCAAAATTTTGATTCATTATAGAGTGGACCTTACTAGATTACTAAAATTGCAAGACAAGGTACCTACAAACTTACCTTCATAGGAGTAATATTTCCTATCTCAGTGAATAGGTGGCACATCCACTTGGTATAACAAAAGAAGTCCTAAATAAAAGGGTATCAATGTACATAGTACTAGCTATTAATGTGGCTAGTATTTTCCCTTCTATTAATTCCTTTCCTTCATTTTCCATTATTCCAATTTTCCATTTTACCTATCAAAATCTACCTTTCTCTTTATCGCCAAATATTTTCTATGTTAGATTCATGAATAATTTCATGTTAAAAAGGTGAAAAAATAAGTAATTTGTTTGCAAATGCAAATGTTTCACTTGCTAAAATGAGCAATGTACTCACCTTATTATTGGGCCCTATACTAACAAGATAATAATCTTGTATGAGAAATCCACACCATAGTGTGAGCAATGCATGCCATGATGGAGGTATAGTGTGCCAAGGCACAAGTAGATCACACCCTACCAAAGTCTATAAATAGCTTGAGTTAGGGCCAAAGGGCCCTCACTTACATGCCCTTACCTCTGACAAACATTGAGCACTCTATTTCCATAACTAGAAAATCACACACCCTAGCATTTTACATGTCAAATACCAAGTAGGTTGTAGCCTCACTAGGGATTCCCATTGGAATCCAAGTGAATCACTTAATGAAATTAGGAGAAACAAAAAATATAAAGTCTAAAAACATGAACAAATTGCTTACCACCAGCATCAAAATGCTCAACTCCTAAAGTAAATTTCCTTCCTCAATGCTTCATTATATTAGGCTCAAGAAACTTCACTACCTTCTATAAATTTTGCCCT
Organism: Wollemia nobilis; assembly: GCA_028583015.1. Classification (NCBI taxonomy): domain Eukaryota; kingdom Viridiplantae; phylum Streptophyta; class Pinopsida; order Araucariales; family Araucariaceae; genus Wollemia; species Wollemia nobilis. The sequence goes on from JAQPPZ010000456.1 coordinate 8,333,341, forward strand.
ACCCCTTGCAGTTCCACCATTGCCTATTGTAACCACCACCACAAAAATCAAACCATTAGAAGAATAGGATCAAAAGAAAAATAGGGGGAATAGGAAGAGACATGACTCACCACCTTAAAATATACTAGAAGAGAAGTTTAATCACCACTATTAGAAGGTATAAGAGGGAAACTATACACACTCCATAAGGCAAGTGAGAAGGGAAGCAGTAAGGAGGTATGATCTAGGTCCCAAAATGAACTCTTGGAGAATAAGTCAGACCTGGACATACGAACTAGCTATGAATCTAATACCAAGTGTGGATGATGGTATTTTAAGACTTAATACTACCACAAATAACATAGGCTAAATATCAAAAGATCAATATAATATAGCCACAATATAATAAGGTCAAGATAATGATATGAGTAGAATAATATGAGCAAATTAATATATAAAATAAGGCTTATAATATATCAAATAACATTCAATAATATGCAACAATATGAATGTAAATAGCCTTAATAAACATGTACTAAGCATGTAATACAACTTATAATATTAATTTCTCAAACTATATGCAATCTTTATTACTCCTATTTCTCTTACAAAGTAATGCTTGTGATTGTATTCTTCTCTTTGTCTCTCTATGTTATGGAGTATTACCTTCATAATATAGTCATAGTTGTGTGACTCTTTGTATAATTGACTATTCCTTTCCATATTCCAAGTCTCATGACTATTGGATTATCTACTTGACACTTTCATACTTGATGAACACTTGACTCTATATTGTATGCACACCTATACATGACTCTTACACTTCTATAACTTGCACACTCTAATCTAAGACACTTGTGCACATATTTACATTACATATTGTTCTCATACATACAAGAAACTTGTGCACATAGAATCAACTTACACTTGCACTCTAACTCACATGACACTTGTGTATTTCCTACACATTCACACTTACATAAAAGGGGAAATATAACTCACACTCTAAACTGTGACTCAAACCTAATCTATTATTTACAAATGTACCATGGGGGTACATTAGCATATACTAAAAAATGTAATATACTCCAAAACCTCCTCTATTATATTATTTTGTTATTAAAGACTTTAGTATTCAATGATGGTCTTCATATTTGTATTTAATATTCAAGTGATCCTAGAACTTGTGCTTGCTTTGTTCTCTTTTTATGTTCTAAATTTTCCTGATCCTCTTCTTATGCTTCTTTATTCTATTCTTTTCTATCTTGGTCTTATCATGTTGCCTTCCTATATCCTGATGTTCTATAGCAACTACAAAGTTAGTACCTTTAGAATTCTTTGAGATATACATCTTTATTGATTGTCAATTTTTCTAAGAGAGCTTTGAATTCATTTTCTTTAGTAGTTTATTCTAACTCTTAAATTTCATGAATTTCTTGAGAAATATGTCCTTTTTTATTTCTCTCTCTATATTGTAATTATGGTTGTTTTTTATGATTATACTGATATCGATAAGGATACTAACATTGAAAATATTGAGGCTAAAATTGTTGTTGTCATTGAGGATTGTATTGATATTATCTTTTTTGTATTGACTTGTCTATTTGACCACTTTGATTTTTAGTCATTGATTTCCTTGATACTGATTTCTTTGATAGTATCTATATAAATATCTTCTATGACACTTTTTATTACATATTTTATAGTATCTTGAATTCCAATTAGATATGAGGATGATAGAGCAGAGCAGCGAGGAGCAGAGTGCGAGCGAGAAACCAAATTTTAAAAAAATTGGAAATGGGAAGGATGATATCAAGGTTGGTAGTCAAGATAGTATTAAGGATTAGGATGGAAGTAAGTAATATGATGTAGAGAATGCCCCTACCGATGCAGAGGATGAATGACTAGAAAATTCCAAGACCCACGAGCGAACAGAAGTACTTTGGGGGGAAGAACCTCTCGATATTGGGCCCCCCTTCCAACACCCAAAGGGACCCGCTCTTGATCCCCTCAAAGAAATATCCTTTTTTGGTGTAGTTTTTAAAGGAGGAATCTGAGGTCATGAATCTTCCCTTACTACCCTCATTCCTGATGGTAAGGACATTAATATTCCTAACTGCGTAATTTTCAACTATATTTCAATGGAAATATTTTTTTTGGTGGGCAAGTTTGTTGGAGGAAGGCCAGACATGGAAACCATCTAAATATGGGCCTTCTCCAAATGGAAAACCCTGGGAAGCATGAAAATTGTAGCTCTGTCTAGAGGATTCTTTGCAATAATATTGAGCAACCATGATGATACCAGTTGCATCCTCACTAGGGGTCCTTGGTTTCTAGGTTGTAAGAGCCTATTCCTTCAAAGGTGGGTGGTAGATTTTAATCTTGAAACCTAGGACATCAACTATACCTCCATATGGGTTCATGGCCTTGATCTTCATTTCCACCTTTGGCATGAAGATATCCTTCAAGGTATTGCAAGAGCTATAGGTTATATGGTTGCAATTGATCTTGTTAAGCTAACCTACAAACACATGATATATGCTAGAATTTGTGTTAATGCAAATATAGCTTCTGAGATTCCCACTTATGTCAACCTCAAATATAGCTCTTACTACTAGAAACAACCTCTAGAATATGATAATAAGCCTGCATTTTTTGTGGAATTCCAAACCTAGGGGTATCTATGAAGTTAGTGCCCTAACCTCAAAATACAACACATCAAGGAAAAGGACCAGGTGCATAAGGAAGGATATTTGCTCCATCAAAATGCCCCCTTGGCTCAAAATAGAGGAAACAAAAACATATCGAACAAAGGATTGTTTAAAAAACCCAAAAAAGGGTAGAACCAAAACCAATCATGGAAAGGATTGTATCAACAACAAGTTCCTTCAGGAACTTAATGTGCCCCATCTCCTTGCAAAGGAAAAGAAATCATCACCTCACCTACAACTCCAGAGTAGAAAAAAATAAGTTCCCTTTTTGCCTTCTCCAATAGTTTTGGTATCCTAGGTGAATCTTATTTCATGCAAGAGGTAGATGAGGATGCTCGCCAAGGACCTAAGCCTAATCCCCCCTCTAATGAAATCCTTAACCAAGTTGTTTCTACATCCAAATCAGGTCCTACATTTCCCCCAAAATATTTGAATGTTGACCTCAATTTTATCGATTCTCCCTCTAACTCAAGACCCTCTCATAGTCCTATTGACAATCCCAAGAGTCTCCATCTTGGTAGCCCTGATAAGCAAGCCCCCATTCTAGAAACTTTAGTGTTAGTAATTTCCATTTCTACCCATAATCAAGGCATTGCCAGACCCTCAAGTCCTATCCTTGAAAAAATAATCCCTTAGATGTTTAGCCCTAAGCAAACTAGAAGCTCCACAAAGTCTCCTATTAACTGTGATAGCGAAAAAAAAATAGGAAGGGTCTCAGCTAATGAGCAATGGAAGAGAGGTATTCAGGATGACATTGTTAATGGTATTTAGAAGACTCTCTTTCCCACTGTGGTCATTCAATCCAAAGAGGAGACAAAAAGTTCTAAACCCCCTCGACCACATAGAAAGGGGGGCAGCAAGGCATACAAACCTTCTAAATAAAAATCCTCTCATGAAATGTGAGAGGTATAAATGGGCCAGCTAAGTAGAGACTTATCAATTCAATGAGAAGAGATCTAAAGCCTTCAATTTTTATTATGCAGAAAACCAAAATTGATTCAAACAACTCTCTAACCATAGCAAATAAAATTTAGAAAAAAGCAAAAGTAGTGTTTAGTCATGCTAGAGGATCCTCAGGGGGTCTCATGTGCTTGTGGGATTCGTAAAAAGTTTAAGGTAGATTAATCCATTCCAATGACATAATTTTAAGTGTGTTACCATGATAGAAATAACAATACTTCTTGGATTCTCACTAATATTTATGCTCCAAATACTCTCTTAGCAAGGGCACAAATGTGAAAATTCCTTAAGCTAGATAAAGAATTCCTTTCACAATATCCCTTGGATTGTATTTGGGGACTTCAACACTCCTCTCTACCCTTCAGACAAAAAAGGAGGAACAGAGTCCCCACTCAAGAGAATGGAAGATTTCAATGATTTTATCAACACAAACAATGTCATGGATGTTAAACTCAAGAATGCAAAGTTCACATGGAGTAATAGAAGAATAGGGAATCCAGCTATTCAAGTCAAATTAGATAGATTTTTTCTTTCCCAGGAAGCTATCCAAATGTTTAGGGGTGCTTATCTTCACTCCCTACCTAGAATAGGATCGGATCATAGTCCTCTTATCATGGATATTGAGAAATGCAATCCTTACAAAAGACCCTTTAGATTTAAAACAATGTGGCTACATCATCCAGACCTTAGGCACAGAGTCTCATATTGCTGAAAATAAGTTATTCAAGGGTGGCCCTCTTTCAGACTTACCCAAAAACTTAGAATCCTCAAAGAAGATCTAAAAGTATGGAATAAATAATTTTTTGGCAACCTCTTTGCTAACAAACAATCCCTTAAAGAAAGACTTGAAATTATAGAGAATAAAATTCAAAATGATCAGAACGACAAACAGATCAGGATAGAAGAAAAAACCATCCTTTCTAAATTTCATAATGTCCTTGCATGCAAAGAATCCTTCTGGTGATAAAACTCTAAAGCCTTATGGCTCAGATAGGTAGATTCAAACACAAAGTTATTTAATGTGTCAACCCTAAGGAATAGAAGCAACAATAGAATAAAATAATTGGTCAAAAGTGATGGTTATTCCACTTCAAAAATTGAGAAAATCAAAGGTGAAACCATTTCTTACTTCAGTTCTCTCCTTGAAGATGATAATTCATGCTTTGCTTATGCTCAAACCTCCATGCTACATCATATCCCCTAGTCTATCCCTGACAATATCAACGCAAGTTTAATTGCCCCTTTCCAAGATGAGGAAATCAAAAAAGCCCTTTTCTCCATGAATCTTGACAAAGCTCCAGGTCCAAATGGCTTGCCTCCTCACTTCTTCCAAACTTTTTGGGACATAGTGGGTGAATATGTGTGTGCATATATCATAGAATTCCAATCTTCCAAACGTATCCCACGTAAATTCAACTCCACTTTTATTGCCCTCATTCCCAAAATCTTGATAGCTAAATCTATGATTGACTTCAGACCCATTAGTATTTGCAATTTTACATATATGATCCTGACTAAAATCATTGCTAATAGGATGAAAAGCATCATGTCCAATCTCATTGATATTTGCCAAGGAATTTCTTTCCAAGGCAAATCCATTCTATATGGTATCATCACTATTCATGAAGTTTTGCACTCTGCCTCTCAAACTAAAAATCATGCCTTTGTTCTCAAGATTTACATGAACAAGGCCTACGATAGAGTCAACAAGGATTTTCTTTTAGCAATCCTTCTTAAGTTTAGGTTCCATCCTGAGTGGGTAGAATTAATCAAAGCATGTATTTCTTTGTCTTGGTTCTTTGTCCTCATTAATGATTCCATAGCTAGCTATTTTTTGAGCAGCAGAGGACTTAGACAAGGGGATCCCATCTTCCCCCTATTATTTATCATTGTTTCTGAAGCACTAGGAAGGACTATCAAAGCAACTTGCAAAACAAGTCTTATTTTAGGAATCAGATCTTCATCCTAGACTAATCCTATTTTGCATCAACAATTTGTGGATGGCACCATCCTATCCACTCACACTTCTATTTTTGAGGCATAGGTTATCAAGTACATTCTCCTCCTTTATGAGGAAGCAGTTGGGAAGAAAGTAAACTTCAATAAGATTAAGCTATATTTCCTCAATAACCCCATTTAGAGGTAGAGCAATATCACCAAAATTCTTGAATTCTCAATGGCAGCCCTCCCCACCACTTACCTGGATCTCCTATTTTTCATTGACCATCCTTTAGTTTCTATGTGGAACAATGTTATTGAGAGGATTCAAAAGAAATTGGTTGGATGGAAAGGTAACATTTTATCCCAAGAAGCTAAGAGTACCCTCACTCTAGCCTCTCTTCAAAGCATTATTGTGTAATTCCTCTCTATTTTTAAAGCTCCTATTGTGGTGCACCACAACATTGAGTAAATTCAAAAAAAAATTGTGGTTTGGGAAAAAAATTAAACATCACCTACATCTTGTTTCTTGGGATAAATTTTGCAGGCCTAAGGACAAAGGAGAAATTGGGCTTAGGATAATCCACTCTCTAAACATAGCTCTTATGGCCAAACAAGCTTGGCACCTAGTCACCAACATCCATAATGAGTGGACATCCATAGTCCAAAGGAAATATCTCCAAGACATAAATTTCCTTAGTGATGTTGCCCCCACAAGAGGATCCGCTTTCTGGAAATCCATCATTAACACTAGGATTCTTTTGAATAAAGGCCTAAGATGGATATTTGGGGATGGTAGCAACATAGACTTTTGGAATGACAAGTGGATCATAGAAAATTCACTCATTGAAGATCCTTTTCTATCCAAACTCAAAATATACATAGATATTATGATAGGACTCAAAGTCTCAGATTTCTTAAGAACTCAGGATAATAGAACCAGATGGAAAACTATCATATGTAGTGCTCATCTAGCATATTCCACTAGTATGAATTCCCTCCTGCATGCTACCATGATTCCCACTAGCAACCCCACATACCACCTTATTTGGGAGACCTCAAAGAGTGGAGAATTCTTTGTCAAAACCGCTTACCAACTTCTTCTTAAGAATGAGGATACTTTATTTTCTTGTAATCTGGTATGTATAAAATCCCTCATTCCTAAGGTTTCTTTCTTTTCTTGGCTCACCATTCAAGAGAGGATCCTTACTATTGATAATTTTCTTTAAAAATAGTTTCTCCTCCCAAACAGGTGTCCTTTATGTTTTTTCGTGTGGGAATCCCCCCTCACCTCTTCCTCCATTGCCCTTATTCCTCATCCATCCTTGACTCCATTTTCTAAGCTTTCCATATATTGTGGTCCAAATCCTACTCTATCATTGATCTTTTCCTCTAATGTCCAAATCCTTTCCATAACCCCCACCTCAAATTCCTTTGGAAAACTTGTCTTCACCACTTTCTGTGGCAATTTTGGCTTGAGCAAAATAGTAGAATTGTTTCCCAGTGTTCTACTATTTTGGAGTTGATCTCTAGCAAAATCCTACACTATGCTAAATAAAATTCCACCCTCATTCCTCCTTCTTCTCACTCTGCTTCCAATTTTGAAGCCACCCTAGGTAGATCCTTAGACCTTTCCCTAGAGGATTTTCATCCCTTTTCCAACCCCAAAATAAATTCTAAGTGGATTCCACCTCCAATAGGTTGGTTCAAATTGAATTTTGATGGTGTTGCTAAAGGAAACCCAGGTAAAGTGGGAGTGAGGAGCATCCTCAGGTTTCATCATGGAGAAGTAATCCTTGCTTATGCTAAAGGATTAGGAGTTTAGAAAAATCATGTTGTTGAGGCCAAGAGCATGTGGAGAGGTCTTTCCCTTGCAAAACATTTTCCCAATAGGTTAATTTTTGAAGGAGACTCTCTCAATATTATCAGTTACCTTAAAAATAGCAGCAATCCCTCTTGGAGTGTCAAGGATTACATTGAGGATGCTAGGAGGATGATCCTTGATATGCAAGAAGTCATAGTCCAGCACACCTTCAGAGAGGCAAATGGTGTAGTGGATAGTATAGTGAATCTTGGAGTTCATACGGCTAACATTATTACATGGACAAATGACATTCCTCATGAAATTCAGATTATTGTGGACCAATAAAAATATCAGGTTGACAATTCCAATAGTCATGTTCATTAATATTAATTTATTCATTAAATCTCATTCCAATCTAAGTGGTGGTGCCCTTTAATTGATTCCCATGGATAGTTTATGTCACCAAATTTTTGCCAGGATTTCTTTCATCAATCTCTATTCTAACTCGGGCTACATTTTGAATTGCTCAACCTCCGTTAGCACTCCGTGTCATATGCATATTTGTTCTAAGGTTTCCATTAAGACCCATGCATCCTTGAATTGTGTTGATGTTTTCTTTCCCCCCATTAGCTGCCTCTATCGTGTGATCCTTTGGTGGGCCCAAGATAGTGTTAGTTACAATTGCCTAACTACCTCCAATGCTCATTTCAAATTCTCCCATTTCCTAGGCAGAAGCATTGGTTGGTTGTCCTCCTTTGGCTGGTTGTATTCCATGATGAGTAGTGCCCTTTATCTTCCTCCCCTCATGTATCACTCTGATCACATGTACCCCCACCATCATTCCTCTAACTGTATCTCTCCCACTAGCCTGGCTGTCCAATCTCCTCATGCTTAAAGGCATCCCTACCACCGTTTCACTTGGCATTTTGTAGTGTTTCATGTTGGCTCTTTCCTCAAGGATTATAGGGACCTCAAGGCTATTTTTGTTATCTCTACGAATCCCAAAATTATATCCTAATGCATTCACAACTTCCCCATTAAGCAATGGATCCAAAAGAATTCAGATATCCTTTTATTCTCTTACCTTTAAATCTTACTCCCACTGGCTTTAGATGTTAGAGAGCTAAACCTGCCTGTTATTCCCTTATCATCCCCATCTGCAATTGTCTACTCAGAAGCCCCAAAATGAGTTTCATTGAACCCTCTATACTAGAATTAGACCCAATTGTTGAGAGCATCCTCACTGAAATAGGTTTAACCTCCTTTTTCAATTTTTTCTCTAGGAGAGATCTTGACATTACCATGGACATCCTTGAGAGTTGGGACGATGAGAGAGTCACTATGCATGGCAAGGACTACCTCATTGACATCAAGCTATTGATAGTAATAATAGGGTAGCAAGCTAAAGGGTGCTCGATATGATGGGATAAATATAATTGGGAGGTTGAATTAAAAGAGTTTAAGGACCAGACAAAGCTCTGTAAACAAGAAAAGGTGGGTATGCTTCGCACTGATCTTCCTTCCCCTTGGAGCTCGATAATAAAATCGGTAATATTGTATATAATTGTAGATGATCCTGCAAAAATTCTTTGTAATTTCTATTTTATGTTTGTCAACCATTTTATAGAGGTTAATCCTTTAAACATACCCTAGTTTATCCTCAATTCTATGAGTTTCTCCATTGAAGCATGCAGAAAGAAGAAAGGTGAAGATCTCCCCTCTCACCAAGGACTATTCAAAATTTTGTACAACCATTGGTTAATTCACTGCCCTTCTGGTTTAGCCCCTCCTCCCTCTCCAAATGTTCCTGCTAAAGACAAGACTAGCCCCTTTTAGGACAAGCCTAGCTCTTCCTTTTCCTATTCCCCATATCCGTCCTTAGTATCCAAGAAGAGAACTGTCATTGAAGTTGTCAATGAGCTAAAGAAGAAGACAAAGAAGGAAGATCTTGAAGCCCTTGTTAGATTCTCTCATAATCTGAGGAGCAAGTTCATGGATGACTAGAATAATATCCTTGACATTGATTCGGATGAGGATAACCGTTATAATGAAAGTCAGATCTTGTAGTAGCTAATCATTAATATTTCCTCCAAAGGCATCTCTCAGCTAAATAGAGTCATCTCTCAGCTCAAAGAATTGGTGGAAACTTTCTTGATTTTCCTTAATGCTCTCCACATTCTGTTCTTTCAGGAGGAGTTTTCCAAGACCTCTCAGGATGAAGCTAGGATGGCTAAAACCACCTTCGAGGATGAAGCTAAGGACAAGGACAAGGATGAGACCAAGGATCATGATTCCAAGGTGAGCAAAAATGTTTGACTCGATGTTTCTTGGTCTTGGTGCTATCGATATTCCCATGCATAGGATCCTCTTCTCTTTTTATGTTGGATTTCTATTCTATATGAGCTACATCCCTCTTTTGGCTTTTGTCCTTCGATTCAACCAGATTTTTAAGATGTTTTTGTAATCAGGTTTTGGGAATTCCTGTCAAAACTATTTTTTGAATGAAATTTAATTTACCAAAAATATAATTCCAATTAGATCTGTATCTTGGATTTGAAGCAAGATTACCTTGTGAATTATCCTTTGATACCAAGGCATTTTTAGTCATTTCATATTTGAATGAGTATGTTATTTCATATTCTTTAAGAATATTGACTAACTTGTCAAATATAGTTTCTTTGCTTAAAACTTACAAAGATATGACTAGTTTTTTGTAGCTTTCTAGAAGTGCTCTCAATATCACTTGAACAAGAAATTTATCTTCTACTTTCTCTCCTAGAGTTAATAGCTTTGCTTTTATATCTACTACCTTTCAAATAAATAGTTCAATACTTTCACCACTATTAACTTTTAAGGAGTATAACTAATATTGAAGATTAAGGATAGTAGCTTTGTTTTTTCCCTTCAAATATTTTGCATAGAATATTCCAAGCTTTTGTAGAAGAGTCTGCTCCACTAAAATAAGGTTGTATTTCATAAATTATTCCAAACGTTATTAACATAAGTGCTTTGACTTCACCTTCTTCAAATCTTTGAATTTCTCTTACATATTCAGTAGGTTTTGTTTTTGTTCCACTAACTATATCCCAAAGTTTTTCCATAACTAAAATTGATTTCATTTTGTTTTTCCATGAAGCAAAATTTGGTCCTTTCAAAAGTTGAGACTCAAAAAGGAAAAACTTGTTGTTAGACATAGTAGAACTCATTCAAAAAATCCTTTGTAGAAAACCTTATATCTCCTAGGTTTAGACAATTCAAAGTTTCTAATTTAATTCCTATGAAGTAGTAAACCTTGTCTTCCTAGTTTTAGAAACTAATAATAAATTTTGCAAATATATGTTTTCCTACATTTTGGTGTTGAAAAACCTTTATCTCCAAAATAATTACATTTGCAAAAAATTTAAAAAAAAAATCAATTTTATCAAAAATAGAACCAAACCAAATATTCTTCAAACTTAAACAAACTCGTTGAATTTCTTATCACTCCAACCTTATTAAAAATACTATTAAAAACTTTCAAAATAAATAAAGTCCTACTATTTTAAGAAACTTTATAAACCTTAAATATCTTATCTCTCCATCCTATAAATCTTTAAATAACTCATAAAAAATTAATAACCTTTTCACTCCAAATTTAAACTTCTAATAAAACCTTATTAAATCTTATTTATCCTATTAATTCATAAATTAATTTATCAACTAATTTTCAAACCCTAAAATATATTACTACCAACCTTGCATCATTTATTTGATTGCTTCACATGAATGAATTTATGTTTACTTCACTACTCCATTGTTGTTGCACATATCTATCCTAAATGCTATGCTCAGGCTATTGTGCATGTCTCTAACTACTTTGTTCAGCCAATCCACCTTTCAAATAACTCATGCATTGCTTAATTCCTTTCACTTTTCAGCATGCATGAGAAAATTAAATGTTTCTATTCCCCTTAGGCATTGTAAATATCCTTCTTTAGCTACATTGCTCATATTCAAGATAACTGCTCCTTGAATGGTGCTTCCTTGTGAACCTTTAATGAGCATTCAGCTTCCATGGCTTCCATGTATGGACGTTACAAATCTCAAGTAGAATTCTATGGTAACATTTAGATGTTACCAATCCCAATATCTTTGCTTCCACCTTGGCACTTGGATTTCTTCATTTTGGTTACACTCTTGGCAAATGGCTTGATGCTAAAATTTCTACATAGCATTTGGATTACTTGGTACTTCAACTTGTAATGCTTTGACTTCTTGCTTTGCACTTCAATGCACTACTATCACACCCCACCTTGGAATAACTCTTTTAAGATACTATTTGTGTATTGATAGCTGATTTTAATACTTGATATGTTTGCAATATGTTTGTTTCTATCAAGAGAAAATGATGTTGCATTGCATTACTTGATTGCAGGAACAAGTATTCTCGTAGGTGGAATATTGACCACCAGATATGAGAAGGGAAATGATGACAATGACAAATCAATAGGTAAGGCTCTAAGATTATTCTAAAATACCCGTCCACTTAAAGGAAAAATGATGATGGGGAATAATGAGCATGCATCGATTGCTTGTGTATGCCATTTGTGTGATATATATTTAATTGCACAATTAGTTTGTATGAGATTGGCATATTTGAATATTACCTTGAAAATGCACACTAAGTAATGGTTTGCACCTTACAAATTATTTTAGAAATATTTTATGCATTTGAAAAATGCCATACAATTTATTGTGATTTTGTGAAATTATTAAATTGAGCAATTTCTAAAGTAAAATTTTAATTTTTGAATATGCTTATTAACCTAATTGCATCCATATTAAGAAAAAGAATTAGGTAGATTGTTCTCCTACCAATTTTTCCAATTATGATTGGACCAAAATAATAAAAATATTTTATTAACCTAAAAGGATTATTTCTTGCTCCACATGGCTACCTTAGAATGGTTAAATTGGTAGTTGAGATCCCTCTTTTGTCTCTATTTATCTCATTCTTATACCACCCATATGTCAAATAGTAGTAGTTGACTTAAGGGATGGTAGACACAAGAAAAATGAGACACCCTTCTAGAAACTTGCACATAGGGAAGAAAGAAAAATAATAAAAATATAATAGATAGCATCTTTCTTGTCTAGAGGAAATAGAGCTATATATTGCCATGAAAGTTAAGAAAAGAAAGACTTATAAAGTTGAGAAGATTCTGGAGAATGCTAGAAGGAGAGGAAGGAGAATACGTAAAGAGGAAGAACTAACTCATGAGGATTCCAGGTGGGGGTTTTCCTATTTGAATTAAACATGATTTGTGTTGAACCTGATGCATTGAATGAATATTTGTGTAATGAATTATTTATAAGTATTCTTTATTTATTTTGAAACAAAAATTAAAGACTATTATGTCTAATACATTATAATTTAGGTAAAATTAAGTAATACTTTCCAATTCAAAGTCCATTAGATTGTTAGTGCCTATATTAAGCCTCTAGAAACTGTTGGATCCACGATGTCTTGTGCACGACCATACTTGTGACATGTCAAGTTATGGTTCACCTTACTTTTGAATAGGAATTATAACGATTTAAATATTCCATTACATAATTCATTTATTTATGCTTGCGTAGTCAGACCCAATAGGCTTCGTTTCATAGATAATTTCATCCTCTAAAATCTCTATTGATCATACAAATTTATTTAAAGGGGATTCACGAAGTAATATTTATATTAACCCACCTGATGGTATTAATGAATCCAGCCTTGGAAAAATATATATGGTGTTGTAATACGTTAACCCGAGGATTCTATCCATCTACGAAGACTTATGCCTCGGATCATGATAATCATATCTATATCTAAATTCTGTATATTTTGGTATCTATGTGTATTAAGACTATTTGCAATATCATGATGTTTAGAGACCTATTGTGAAGTTTTTCTCTTCCATTGGTTCATGAAAATATTATTTGAAACATAACTAAGGTACGATTATGGTCTTCACACCAACGGGTAGATTTAATTGTGAGGATAAATCAATCTTTCTGTGTTGTATTATAAATTTGGAGTACGTAAGGTTGGCTTTGTATTTTATGCTGAAATTTTATCTTATACCAAAGCTTTGGAAATACCCATTTTACTTGGTGGATGATGTTTTATATGGGACTTTGGTGGCCATTCCTTCTGACATTCAAACAATCACATGTGTAACTACAAATAGCCAAACCAGTATGGGATCTCCATGCGTACCCTAATTGTAGAAGCAATCTCTTCCTTTATTTTTGTTTATTGTCATGGAATGATGCGTCCATATACAGATGAAACTTTTACTAATAAAATTATAGACCCTTGTCACAACGTAAAGTTATCATCTATAATTTTTGGGCTAGGAGACCTTGATTGAGATTGTTTATCTAAGTTGTATGTCATTCAATATGATGCTACTATATCAATGTATAAGCCTGTCAATCCAACGTTTCCTACTCACAACAGAGTTATCATAGATTGCCTTCACTATCAATATAAATGATCAATTAATTAAATTTTAGAACCTTAGCCAACCTCATAATGTTTTTTTTGTAGTTCATTATATACATGTTTGTTTCCTCATACTGAGGAGTCTATCTTGTTATGTTGTGACCATAGGAGTATAGTGGTATGTAACTTGATATTGTCCTAACACTCGATAATGATAACCAAGTGTTATACATCTATTTGAATCTTTAACCTTATCTCTATTATGCTTGTTGTTCACCATATGTACCTCGATGTTCATATCAACTTTACAATGACACTGAATATCAACTGTTACCTTTGATGACATCACTCAACTCCTAGTGTGTATGGGTTTTACCAACATATGAAACTAGATTGTGATGTAATAGAAATATCATTTGTATATTAAATTATGTTGTGATGAATTAAATCCTCCTTTTTGGAGTAGTTTGCAAAAGAATTTTAAATAATTTTAAATGGATTTAATGGTGAGAATTGGATCTTCCAGATATACTTATTGCTTTAGATTTTGTATGTAACTAACATACTTGTTACCATAAGGAATATAAGGCTATTGGAAAATGTATGTTTTACCAGGTTTAATTGATTTGGGAAATTTAAGAATAGAATATGAATTTGAAATATAGTGGAAATACCTTAGTTTCTTTCTCTATTTTAGACCTGAAAGAGCTTTTCACATTTGTGGTTAAATTGAATAATTTTGTAAAGTATGGAAGTCAATATTATAGGGCATATTGAATTAAATATCAATTAGATTGGTAAATTGAATGCACTCTTGAAGCTTTAGAATTTACATGCAAACTTTATATTTAATGAATAAGAGTAGAAAACAAATCTATCCTAACTTTATGATGAATTTTGTAAATGTAATCAATTGGAGGAATGGAAAGTAGATTTTATAGTTTTGGAAGGATGAATTGGTGTTCACCCTTGGAAGAGGTATGGGACTCTTCCATATATGTGAAAATTGGATGAATTGGTGTTCATCCTAGGAAGAGGTATGGGACTCTTCCAAATATGTGATAAATAAAATGGATGACTTTATGATGGATGGAAAATTAGGAAAATAATCCTTGTAATGAAAAGCAATAGTGATGGATGGATTATGGATAATCATTCCTAATGTTATAAAATGTGATATACATTGTGATAAATTATTTATGCATAATTGCATATAAAAGGATAAGCATGGTTTGCTTGAAATGCATTTGGTATATTTGCATCATGAGTTGTCTTGATCCCTTCACCATCATCTCTCACACCATGAAGAATTCAAGATAAACCAGAGAAGAACCGGACAACAATATTGAAGACTATTGTATTGTTCATTATGTTTAAGCTTGTTTTGAGATAATTTCATTGTAATATGAATGGCTGAAATAAATGTTGTATAATCAGCCATGATTTTGTAATATTTGATGTATTTGATTGTATGCTTATGTATATTAGAGAGGAAATATACTTAATGTAGTATTCAATTCAAAAACAAATAGGTGATATATGCATTGGAATTTGATCAAGTAAATAGAAATTACTTTGATTATTATATCTTGTCAAATGTATGGCATTGAGAATTGTAATGTTTTAGATGATTAATGGATGTATATAAATTTCTATCTCTTATTAACTTCATTAGTGTAGAAGGAAAACTTGTGCATGGCCTTCATAAAAATAAGTGATAAATCAATGCTTACACCATTAATCTAAGGGGATTAATATCAAATAAAATACTCAATGCAATTGGAAAGATGACAAACAATCACCAAACCATCAACACCTTGTAAATGAGTAGATATTATAATGATGCTTAAGACAAATATCCCAAGGCCTACGTAAGTTATCACGAGAAAAATATATTAATGAATTTCTCCTAATTACTAGTCTTCATGGATAGTATGGAGAGGAGGGGATGATTCCCTTTGGTGAGGGATAGTTCTCCTAAAATAATGGTATAACCATTGAAACATCCTCATGCCATTTGGTGATGACATGATGGACATAGCCATTGTATTATCCTCATACCATTTGGTGATGGCATGATGGAATTGTAGAAGTTGGTGCTTCTACTCAAGAGTGGATTTGAATTGGGATAATCATCCTCCTATCCTTTCTTCTTTCTCCCACATTCATATTCTTAGGGATATTTTTTTTATGCAAGCTGGTCTAAGCTGGCTGACTTCAAGCAATAAATTCCTCTTGGCAATTCTTTTACTCACTATTGGTGGGATTCATAGGGCTGGCCAAAGTGTGGTTGTCCTAAGTATCATGACACTCTAGATTCTATTTTGATTGAGATACCATGTTGTTATTTTGAAGACTCTTATATTCTTGCTTGGGTCCATAATTCAAAAGGGAAATATATTGTTGCTCTAGGTTATAAAACCCTTATTATGTATAGAAGAGAGGAGATCGTATCCCCCTGGTGGAAGAATATTTGTAATAATTTTGGTTGGCCCAAATGTAATTTTTTTCTTTAGATTCTGTGTCAAAATAAATTTTCAACTTGGGATAATATTCAAAAAAGAGGTTTTCAGGGTCCTTCACTATGTTTTCTTTGTGAAAAGAATGAAGAAACCATTCCCCATATTTTCTTCCAATTCTCATATTCTCTAAAGATCTAGAATTTGTGGTGGCAGATCTGGAAAAGTCCTATCATCCATGCTACTTCTATTTTTGAGTTTTTGGAAAGCTTGGGTAGACCCCCTACCTCTGCTTTATGTCTTCAAACTGCCTAGGATATTGGTCCTTCCTTCATATTTTGGCAGATTTAGTTGGAACGCAACCGAAGAATTTTTTAGGAATGCCAACTTGGAGCCTTATAGGTATGGCTCAAAATAAAAAATATGGTTAAGGATACTATTGAGGCCAAGTGTGTTCTGAGTTCTTCTATTACTTCCTCTGACTCATAGATTATCAATAGATTGGATATTTCTTTATCATCACAAGCTGTAAATAGAGGCCTTATTAGGGAGATTGGTTCTTTGAAGGTCAATAAATATATGAAGTGGAGTCCCCCCCTAGGGGTGTTATCAAAATAAAAATAGATGGTTCTTCCAGGGGTAACCTAGGTAATGTTGGTATAGGAGGAATTCGTTGTGATGGTGAGGGTGTGGCCCACATCTTTTTATCTGTGTACAAGGGAATTCATTTGAATAATCATATGGAAGCATTGGAAATTCTCCATGCATTGGAAATAACTTTTTCTTTCAGATGGATAAGGGTTATTTGTGAATCTAATTCCATGATAGTGGTATCTCTTCTGAACAACAAGTATTTTTAGGATGCTTCCTAGTTTATGGCTAGAATAGTGAAATCAATTTTGAGCTTGGTTGGAAATTTTGTTGAAATTTATTTTGTTCATATCCCAAGAGAATTGAATAGAGTGGTTGATTGTTTTGTGAAGTGGGCTTTTGAAGGATTCCCTTACTGGAAAGATAGTAGCTAGAATGATATTTATCATATTAAATCGAAACTCCTTAATCATTTAATTCATGTGTTGTTGTGTCCTATCGAACTTGTTGTTAGAATGATCCATGGATTTCCTTGGTGGATTTATTGTATTTCAAATGATGTGTTGGTTTGGATCACTTGGAAATCCTAGTGGAATGTATTATTTTAGGTTCTATATAAAAAATTCTTGTGGAATGTATTATGGAAATCCATATGATAACAACAATAATATTAATGCAATAATGAAACAATGCATAAATCATCACACATATGAGAGACACAGATTTAACATGGTTCACCCAATATGGGCTACATCCATGAAGAAATATTGCTTATAAATTTCTCAATAAATTTTGTGGGCACCAATCCATAGGAGACACCAATACTCTATTACAATTTTTGTGGACACCAATCCATAGGAGATACCAATACCCTTGCTCAATTTTATGGATACCAATCAATAGGAGACACCAATACCCTTTGTTGGTTCATGGGAACCAACCCATAGGAGACACCAATCCCCTCTACTATGGTTCATGGACACAAATCTACAGAAGACACCAATCCCCTCTACTCTGGTTCATGGACACCAATCCACAAGAGACACCAATCCCATCTGCTTTGTTTTTTGGACACAAATACCCTCTACTCTATTTCATGGACACCAATCCCCTATGCTCTAGTTTGTGGACACAAGTCTCCTCTACTCTAGTTCATGGACACCAATCCATAGGAGACACCAATACCCTCTACTCAATTCTAGTTAAAAATATGCTCAAGTCAGTCCCCAAATCTTGCTCACAAGCCTAATCATAATCATTGCTCAAATCTGATCCATAACCTACTCACAAAACCTACTCAAATCTACTCCAAAAACTGCTCAAAAATCTTGCTCAAACCTGCTCCAAAATTTTGCTCAAATTTGATCCAAACAATTCTCATATTTTACTAAATATTGCATACAATACAATACTCATCTATTTCCAAATCTTGCATACAAAACATTGCTCATCTATTCCCAAATATTGCATACAAAAAAATGCTCATCTATTTCCAAATCTAGCATAATTATGTTATCAAGTTCTTCACCTATTCTTCAATGTGTTTTCCTCAATTAAAGCAATTCAGACATATTCTACCCAGAATTATTTTATTCATGAACATATAAAGAATGATATGCACTAACAAATGCCCAATATTTTCTTCACATTTAAAAATTATGTTGATTTCAAATGTCTCACATTTATTACATTAAAATGTAGCTCTAGTCTAGCACTTGATAACTGACCTAGTAATATCTAATTTGCACCTTTCCTTCTCTTTAGTGGATAGTTGAATATGTCCTTCTTTTCAATACTATCCTTGCACTATGTGATACTTTGATTTGCTTTATAACAACCCTTCTATTTGTGTGAGACTATACTATTTTTCTTATTTCCACATTCACTTCAAAACCAATCACAATGCACAAATCTACCCTACTATCTACTCTCAAAATCAATCATGAACAATGTACATTTTACTTCCAAATTTGATCTATGACCCTTGCACATTTACTCCCAATTTCAATCAAAACAATACACAAGTTTGCTCACAAATTTGATCTATAACCTTTGCACATTTATTCCCTATTTCAAGCAAAAACCAATGCACATTCAATAATTTCTTATACTTCCAACCATATGACAACAAAATATTTTCCTAAAACAAAACCACTTCAAGAAGGAATTAAATCACCATACCTCTAAATCTATCTCAATAATGATGATCTTCTTTTGCATGAGTTTTCCAAACCTGTCTTGACAAAAATAATTTTCCTTTTATTTGTCCCTTCAAAATTTGGTTAGCAATTTTTTTTTTCTTTTCTTGACTAAATATCAAATCAACCACTCTAAAAACCCTTATCAAAAACATACACAATAAAGCTTAAAAATAACTCCTTATATCTCCCTTTTTGAAACTCATAATAAAAATCTTTATTAACAACTAAAACCCTTATATCTCCTTTTATTAATTTTTAAAAATGAAATTGTTGGCAGTTTTGTACTTTGCCACATTGGAATTTTTATTTTATTTTGATGGAGCATTTTGATTTATAATGCAGCAATATTTATTCTAAAATTTTATTCTGGATTGATTTTTATATGTTATCTCTTTGTTTATATATGTACCTTTTTTTCTCAAAGTGATGAATGTTTAAATAGAAAACAAGTTTTGCAACATTCCGAAGCACTGTAAATTGGAGACGTCTTCGCCCTTGTACACACTATCAAAAAGAAAAGGGAAAGAAATGTTAAAAAATCAAAATGGTGAAGGATTGAAAGATTCAAAAAAATGGGAGATATGAAAGATATGTTCACCCTAGAGTTGGGGTGAAAGCTCCATTCGTCCCACCTAAGGGTGAACGTAATGTAAGGCGATAAGAATGAGGAAGTCAGTGCGTGCATGACCAAGTGTTCAATGGTACATTCACCCTAGTTGAGGGGTGAACATCTCGTTCACCTCTCACATGGTTGAACGCACTACAAAAATAAAAATTCATCATGAGTGCCTTGGTTGAGGGGCAAGCATGCTATTTACCTCTCCAATGGATGAACGCATTCCCGAAATTGAGATCGCGTATGAATGCACTAGTGAAGCAAGAGTGGGCGAATGCACTAAAGATAAGATAATTTCATATCATAGTCATCCCAATAGGGATGTTACTATCTTTGTCACCTTTTTGAATGGCAATCATGATCTTTAAGTGAAAATGGCAAACATGATTTTAAAGAGACGATGCGAACATGGTTAAAATGCTCAACTATTCACTATTTTTGCTTGAAATGAGGATGGTTTTGCCATGGTCAACAAGGGATTTAATTAATTAAGGGTGTATTCTATGGTGACATCCAAATTTCAAAGGTGACATCCAAATTTCAAAGGTCCCAGAGTAGGTTATGATAAGAATTAAATAATGGTGGCGATGAGTAACTCAAATGGTGAATCCTAGGCAAAGAAGAAAATCGTGTTAGAAGTACAAGAAGATTTTCATGATTTTCAAAGCAAGAATGCATTTTCAAGGTGTTGAATTTCTCTTAATAGTTTGTGCACCGATGCCCAAAATATTGATTTCTTGGGAATGTTTTCTTGAAATATGGATCTTTTTTCCAAAAGGATGAATTTTCAATATTTCTGAGGAATTTCCTCACTCTGGTTTTAGATTTATGATCATTTTGTCTCTATATACATTTAATGAAGAGATGAAATCCTCTATAAATACTAATCAAATTTCCATTGTAAAGGAGGTTAGACACTTTGCGAGAAAACTCTCCAAGTTCTCTACATCAATAGAAGATACCAGGTTTCTAAATTTGTAAGTGATTTTATGTGCAATTTCCTTCTTTATTCGTGCACTTATATTTTACATTCATGTTCCTTATTTGCTATAAAATTTTAAATTTTGAATTTGAATTTAAATATTGCTAGTGAGGGAGTGAGTGTTGGAGTGCTGTTTTGAAGGTTGTTACTACAAATTTACAAGTAAATTTTGCTACTTTTCTTTTATTATATGCTATTTCATGCTTGGGTGATTTGCTACTGTTAGTTTACCCTAAATCCTATGCATTCAACCTGTGGCCATATTTCCCATTTATTTTTGCATTTTCCAATTCCTTTATTGCAACTCTAGTCTTTAACTAGTGTAAGATTTAGTTTGGCATCTAGCCCTCTCTAGAGATTGACATGGAGGACGTTCCTTTCCTCTGGTCATTCGATGTTGGCCATGTCTAGGGCACACAAACATATTTTTGTTGATTAGGTAGATATTTGACCTACAGTTTTTGGCATGCCCCGTGGGACTTCAAAAGTTCCACTTATGAAAGTATCAAGGTTTGATGTTCACCTTTGTGCTGTATAGTTAGAACATCTGGAGACTCGATTATATCCAAAAATCTCTGAACATGAGAATAGTGGAAGTTGTATCTCATGAATACAATATTGAAGGCCAAAAATCTAGATCATCGAATTGAGTTCTACGAACTTGATATTCAAAGGCTAGGGGAACATCCTCAATTAGCCACTTTTTGTCGTACATCTTCATTATCTCATACATTCCATATATCATCTACCACATCCTCACAACTAGCTGGTGAATCTCCCATAAGTACATTTAGTACAACCACTAGCATTCCTCAAGCTCCACCCCAAACACCAGTCCTCATGGCTCAAAACCCACCACCACAAAATCCATAGCCACCAAGGCAATTCCCAACATGGAATAGCTCAGGGGCCTTGAATTTACAAGCACAAAATCCAGTGCCCCAAGAAACTTTGAAGGCTTTATCGACCTATGATGGTACTAGTAAAATGGCCTATGAGCATATTCAAGATGTAGCTTCTTTAGCTATGATTCATGGAATAACAGATGAATATGTGATGGTAAAGTTATTGGTATTATCATTGAGAGGAAAGTTGTTGTATTGGTACCGATCGTTGCAACCTGGTACTATTACCTCATGGGATTAGTTAGCAGAATTTTTTATAAAGAATTTTCATAAACAAGCTGATCCATACTCCTTGTTGCACCAGTTCATAATGATTCAAAGACATCTATAGGATGAGATAGTTGATTTCAATGCCAGGTTCGCTCGAATCTGGCAAAGAGTTCCTGATGGTTTACGGCCCATGCATGAACAAGCTACTTTTTATTACCTCTGGCTATTTAGCATTGAAATTGGTATGGTCATGTGATAAGCCAACGTAACTATGTTCCTAGACCTGTACACATAGGTACAAAAGGCCGAATCTAACTTGATTGTCATAGGTATGCTTCCCTCTAAAATGATTATGCCCATTCTTCCTGCTCTCCCACAGTATTTTTATTCCAGTACATTTTTGTAGCCCATGCCTTCCATGTACCCAGTTCCCTCATGGAGTTTAAGACTACCTCAAATTGCTCCTATCCCTATATCATGACACCCTACTCTGAGCTTTCCATAGTTACCCACTCAGTCAGTATCCCAACTACCTTCATCTATTTCTTTTCGAGTACTTCCAGTGCCATTGGTCCCATTTTTGTTACTTGCACCGCCAGCACCTCTACCTCTATCAGTGCCCTCTACACCTTCTAATACCAATACTTTTACGACATTGTTACAAGAAGTGAAATCTAATAACTCAATATTAAGGATGATATTGAATGAGCTTATATTGGTGAGGAAGAATCAATTTGAGGCTGAATTTAGGTCGAGGAGATTTCAAACCCCACCAACTACTTGAGAGCAAGCATCTACCAGTAGAGGCCCTGAAAAGAGTGTGACGGTGCTAGCAAATGAAGAGACCAACACATCTGAAAAGGCATACTAGTGTTCAACATGTAACGATCCTCACAGAGAATAAACCTGCATGCTGCATATGAACTATGTGCAAATGCTTGCAGAAAGCTCATTTGGTGGGCAAGTCAATATGATTAGGGAAGTTGATCACAATTTTATGATGACATCTTTGGAGTAAGTTTTGGTTCTTACGAGATCCAATAAAAATATAGTAATAGTATATCTAGCCAAGCTTGAACCTTTGAAGGTGCCTGTAGAACCAAAGGTGCTAGATGAAAAAGGGCAACCTCCAGTGAAGGTGCCTAGTGCAAGGGTTAGGGAGTAATATTTTGTCAAGCTAAAAGATTTATTACCTAAGCAAACTCAAGAAAAGGTACAAATAAAAGCATCATCTTCACAACCTATAGCAGCTACCCAAACATAGAACAAAATGAAATAATAGGCCAAAGAGTTCCTCAAGTACCCATAATTGACCAAGCGACAAAGGGTAGAAGCTACCCAGCATTTCCAAGACAAGTATGAGCGGGTCATGTAAGAAAAGGCTCCGACCATTTCAAATTATAATATTGTGGAGGAAATGAAGAAGGTACCTACGAAAGTGAGCTTGTATGATGCACTATAGTTTCCTAGACAAGTTGACCTACTACAAGAGTCTTTGAAGACTGCTAAGGAACAAAATAAAAAGCCTTCCCAAACAGTGTTGGCACAAGCGCTACCAACCTTGGCCATTGGAAAAAATAGGCTACCCCCATTTTATTTTTCCCTCAAAATGGAAGAGTGGATTGTACACAATTGCATGATTGATTCTGGTGCTACGACTACTGTCATGCCAAAGGCAGTATGTGTAGTGACCCTGGGATACACGCACCGCTCTTACTCTACTTGCAATGTTATTAAAAACCCAAGATGAAATGGAAGACAATTTTCTCTTTATTCGTATTGAAACTCGATTACATGTCGGTCCCTCTTAGGGATACCCATTTCGATACAATAAGGTTAAAAATAGGCAAAGAGTGCCCCTTTCACGAAGAGGTGGTGCACTTTCAAAAATCTTCTTGGTTCTGCACATAGAAATGTATGAGGGATTACAAATGCCTCCTTCTCCAGTTCTATTTCCTAGAGGGATCCCTTTTGCTCTCATATGTTGTAGATTTCGTCCAATCAACTTGTGGCCCTATAAGCAATGAAACAACACATGCTTAGATGTCCAAGAATACCTCCTCGGATGAGGTTGTTAGCAATGGATATAACAAATAAAAGTAAGTGCAAATTAGACTAATGCTATGAATGTGAATGACATGATGCTATGCTAATGATATACTGAAATAATGAATCTAATGTCTAAAAATCTAAGCTAAGCCTGCGGGCCACTGTCCAAGACAATGGTCGCTAAAGTGATTCTCGTCCTCTTTGCTCCAAAGCTATGGACCAAAGCTTGTATCCGATGTTGAAATAATGGTTGCTATGCTCTCCAATCCATCAGGTATTTGCCATACGTGTGATCTCCAAGGGAACTCTCCAAGTCTCGAAAGCTCTTCTCAATGACCAAGATTAATAAAAGATGTATCTCTGATAAAAAAAATCCTTTGGTGCTCTTAGGCTTACACCTTTTATAGTGTGAAATCCTAGGTCTATGTCCAAGCCCTAGGAATGAATTTCTCATGTGTAGTGTAAGTTAGCATGAGAATATTTTTGTCTTTTCTATGTTTGGAGGCCAGTTAACTGAAATATAATTGCCAACTTGAGTCTCCTATGCGAACTAGTTGTTAGCATGAGAATATTTTGTCCTTTGTTTATGTTTGGAGGTCATTTAACTAAAGTATAAATGTAAACTCAAGTTTCCTTTGTGAACTTATCATGAAAAGGAATGCAAAGTTACTCCCGTTCACCTTTATTGCATGTAGACTACCACTTCCGCCCGTGATTAGGCCTATTTATCGACAAACTGCTTCTTATGGCTTAGTTGCTATCGTCTGCAGCGACTAAGATCTGGTTGTTGTCATCTACAGTGGCTAAGGTCTGGCCTCTCTAGGCTTGAGTGGCTAGGATCTGGCCGCTCTTGGCTTGAGTGGCTAGGCTTGGATGGCTTGAAAAGGCCCCAAATGAGTGGTGAGAACCACTATTGATGCTTGGAAATTCCAATATTATGTCATTTGATCTTATGAATGTGTTTATGTGAGCAGCTCCCCTAAGCATGACATGATTTAGGTGTCTACAGATGCCCCTTTTTGTGATGCATTGTGTGGAAAACACAATGCTGAGAAAAAATGTAGACTGCTCTATTTGTAGGGTGTATGGTGATCAATGGTCTGATCAACGTCGGATGGCCCAATCATGCAAGATGGTGCACATCCCTTGAATCATTGCCTCAACATTCAAAGGACTTAGTCCAGTGGCTTGGGCATGTTAAATTGTACTCATTCCTCAAACTCAATTGGGTAGCTTTAGCTGCTACAACAATTTCGACCTGTAGGAGAGCTACAATTGAAGATGTCATGTCTACTTATGTTCCCAAAAAACAAGGGAAATTTGTGATTGTTGTATGCAATGATTCGTAGGAAGAACACAATTTTGCTATGATCGAGTGATCTTTGTTGATTTTGATTATGATTATGTTGAATTTTTGAACTACTTCTTCACATAATGAATTGGTGAAGAAATGATAATGAATGAAGCAACAAGTCGCTTGACCAATATGACTAATCTGGTTTCTTTCTAGCATTTATTGCTTTTAATGGGCAATCCCACATCCAAGTGTGATTCCAATTGTTTATGATAATCATCCATCCTTATCTTGAGGAGCAGTTTAGCTATCAATAGCCTTCTTAGGGAGTTAGGATGAGTGATTCTATTTACATTTAGATTGTATCAGTTTGGCTTAATGTTTTTGATGTCATAGGGGAATTAGGATGATCCTTTCACACCCGTGGAGAAGTCTGACCATATTGGTCTTCTTCGGGATTAAAGGGTGCCACATCGTAATTCCAAAATGAGTTGTTTTTGCCCCAAGTGGCCTTATGGTCACCTACTCATATCACCAAAATACATGGAATGAAAATCATTGCAATCGCCGAGTTGATAGAGTAGGTGACTGAATATGAGGCCTACCTGAGATTGTGCTTTTATGTGATTTTTTTGTTATTTTAAAAATTTTGATGATCTTAAACCATCAAAGTGTGTATATTTGTTATTTTTGTGTGATTTCTCAAGGAGGAAACCTTTTATTTTGATATGTGGATCTGGCCGCTATCAGGTCTAGCGGCCTATGAGTTCCTTCTTGTGGCTACTTTCATCTTGAGCAACCACAAAGTTTGGGATGCTAACATCAGCAGTGGCCAAGGCGTAATTAAAGAAATATAAAATTTACATTTTCTAGGGTTTGACCTTTCATTTTCACTATTGAAGATTCACTTTTCAGAGCTCTGGTGCGACAGCGACAGTTGCGACTTTGGAGTTTACTTGGCATTGAGGACATGGCTACACAGGACGAGACATCAGCTGCTAGAGGAGTCAAATCTTCTTGGGTATTTCTCTTTTTCTAAACCCTAGCTCTCTTTTTCTTTATTTGGGTAAAATTGCACCTCACTAAGTAATTGGTAAAATGAACCTCACTAGACCTGTTGGTAACGAATTAAAAACTCATAGCTAGGTTTAGCTTACTTTTTGCTCTGGTGGGTTAGTCCCCATTTTTTATTTTGTTGCTTTTCCTTGGTAGTTTTTGGCCTAGGGTTTCTAAATTTTTTTGTTATTCACATGTTGCTGCAATTTTAAGCGTGTTTGAACTTAGCTTTGATTTGATGCCTGAGTGGAAATTTACCTTTGATTTTTTTTGTTTTCCCTTTTCTCTTTGATCTTTTTATGTCATTTTACAGTATTTTAATTTTTTTGTTCTTTTCTGGCCAACGTTTCACAGGTTTGCCATGTCATCCCTTGCCCGTTGTCGCTCAGAGCAGCCGATTCTTAGCCGCTAATGCTCAGAGCGGCTAGGTTTGAACCCCAATGGTCAAAAATCTGACCATTGGGTCTTGGTCACTGCTGTCTCCAATGGCCATTTTTTGGCCACTGTAGGTGACAGCGGCTAAATCCCTTAGCCATTTTTTGCACAATTTTTGCTTTTTATTGGATTTTTGAGATAGTTTTTTATTTTTTAAAAAATTTTGAACTACTCTTTAGCTTGTATTGCACTGTAGTCATGTTTTGACTCTCTTTTTATTTTTTTTGGATCCTTGCTTCTTGGGCTCGAGACTCGAAGCTCTTGCTTTACCTTCTTATTTGCTTGGATGCCACGGACTAGGCGTGGCTTAAGGCTCGTGGGCTCCAATATATTACCATATTACCTCACCTCATGTCAGATCAGGCTTACCTTATGACTTTAGCCCATCGTTGGAACCCTCGGACTAATACATTCCACCTCCAAACTGGTGATATGACCATTACGCCAGAGGATGTGTACAAGATCTTTTGAATCCCTTTTGATGGGGTGGCTATTATTTCTTTGGCCACTAATGCTAATGTGGTTGTCTTCACTCGGGTGTTTGGGAGGCATTCTGAGTATGCTCTCAAGGATAACAAGTCTGGAGGAGCATCTATCATCCACTGGTACCAGGAGCATGTTTTCACAGCGAGGCATGTGGTGCTATTGATGGTCATTAGCAATGTCCTCATCCCATATTTCTTAGGCTTGAGGTTCCCTTAGAACCTCCTTGCGATGGCTCAAGACCTGATAGACGATGAGGAGCCTATCATATATGCATGAGGTAGGTCTCTACTGGCTTAGTGCTATGACGAGTTGTACCACATCCATCGTAGGGGTCATGTCAGCATCACCTACAGTTGGGTTTTGTAGGTCTGGGATGGGAGCACATTTGGGTAGATCATCCTAAGGAGCTTCCTATTGAGATCATAGCTATGGATGAGAGGATGCCATGCTAAAATGCTATGTGGGCCAGAGATAGTGAGGAGTGCAAGAGCTGCACATTTGTAGGGGAGCTAACTCATTACACTGATACTTTCACTGGACTTCAGGATGGAGATATCATATGGTGCCCTTATCATGAGTGTCCTGCTTGGGATGACCCTAATAGCTTTACTACTAGGACACAGCATGAGCGATGGCTCATTGGCCATAAGGTTAACATATAGGAGCACTTCTTCTACTCTCAGGTTCTTTGCCAGTTGGGGTTGTAGCAGGATGTGCCACTAGTACCATTTTTGTATAGGCACATCGAAGTAGAGAGAGACCTCCCTTCCTGATAGGTTATAGAGCTGACTAATGAGGAGGATGCCCCAGCTATTGATATTGGAGTAGTTTGTGGAGTCACAGATGCATTTGCATGGTGGTGGGGCAACCTGATGTGGTATGGCAAGGGTAGTCTAGGTTGAGAGGATGATGGCAGATATGGGGTAGACCCAGTGGGGTGTAGGGTCTATGCTAAGACTATGGTGTGGGACCAATAGGTAGAGTAGGTGGTAGTGGAGGAGTAGGAGATAGAGGAGAATATGGAGCTTGAGGAGAGAGATTATCCTCTTAGGGAACAACTACATGATGTGGAGGTCGAGCTCCAGTCGGCCAAGATATAGGTATAGCAGTGCGATGCCACCATAGCCCAGAGGAATACTACTATAGCTCAGCTATCAGACTAGATATGGGCTTTGCAAGATGCTATGGGGGAGCTACCCAAATGCATGTTATTGTTTCCCCTCCTAATCTTGAGGATACTTCGAGGGTAGCTCTCAATATTGAGGTATGTCATCTACAGGGTTTGTTGGATGAGAGTGATGTTTAGATTACTGAGGATGCAACCCAAATTGTCGCTCTCTCAAGGTAGATCATTAGGCTAGGTGCCATACCTAGGGCGATAGGAGCCATAGGTGTGTCATAGGTCAACAAAAGCTCTACAGTAAGGCAGTATTCAATCCGTCTTGGTCATGGGGCCTGACCTCGTATAGAGAGACCAATAGGTTCCAGCTTGCACCATTCTTCTAGGGATCCATCCATAGGGGGTGGTGTTGTAGTGGGCGTAGGCCCAGTATTTGATTGATGGTTCACTTGATTTTGATTCATTTTTGAGGTCAGGTTGACCTATATTACTATCATCCATGGGTATTTTTGTACATCCATGGACTTGACACACATACTTTTATGATATCTTTTCATTATGACTCATTATGTGTATCATTTATTGCTCATGTTTTTGTTGTTATTTTGTTTTATGATGTGATGTGATGATGGTATTATGATTATTTGATGTATATGTTAGATGATACATGATATTGTATATGCTTATATGGATGTATAAATGCTTATATGATTTGACGATGTGATGTGATGTATTTTGATAATGAATGATGAATTCATGATTGTATGCAAATGAATATTGTCTATATGTTTTATGATGTGATGATGGACGATTCATGACTTATGTTTGTGGATGCAATGTTTTTGTTAAATGCATGTTTAATTTTGCTTTAATTGTATGCATCTAACTTATGTGATGGAATGGTATAAATGAACTTGTATGCTCTAATCACTTAAAACATAAGGAATGCATATGACATTGACAATCTTAATGGGCGATACCACAGAAAGTAAAAAAATAATCATGATTTCAAATAATCACTCTTATCATAAGAATTGATTAAGTATTCATATATGATATGTAATGGTGTGTAATGTATTTTCTTAATAAGTTTTTGTAAATTAAAATATATAAAATAGTCAGTGGTCATCTATATACTATTTCTAATATATATGTGGTATCTGTCCTACTATGTTGATACCCCCTAATTTATAGAATCTAATAAAGAAAATGATGGTGTGAATGATGTTATGATTTGTTGCTATTTAAGAATTTTTAGGGCTTTTCAAAGATTTAAACACTCTAGTTACCCTATCAACAGATGTCTATTAACCACTCTAGACTTTTGAAAAGTAAGGCTTTTACCATGGACCCGATTTTTCATGATCTCTATGTGTGCAAGTGATTGTATATTGTGAGATGGAACTCTAGCATTTCCTTCGATGTTAGGCAGGATTCTTTCAGCCCATTGCTAAGATCAGGTATCCTCAAGTGTTCATCTCATCCTTATGTTGGACTTAGTTGGACTATACCACTAGGCAATATTGGGTTACATAAGCTAGCTCATCCACATTCAAACATTGGTCTACACAAATCCATGAAGCAATTATGATAGACATATCGTCATGTGTAAGGATCTCTCCTTTCAATTTTGTACAATATTGAGAATTCCAAGGATTCAAGCTTTATTCCTCTTGTAGACAGTAAAATGTGTAAACCCAATTAAGCATCCACAAAAAATGATCAAATTGGCATCATATGGCCCCTTGGGCAGCCCTCAAGAGGCTCACAGTGGTTCTAGCCACTCTGGAAAGGGTTTTGGAGGCTACCGACCCAATTTTGAGAGGTTTTGGCCTAAAATTAACCAACGTCCCACCCTGGGATGATGGTATATTCCCATAATCCCACCCTAGGATGGTGGTGAGCCCTCATCCCAATGTGGGATGGTGGTGAAGTTTGACCCAAAAAAAGTCAAAATTCAGCCAAATGGCACCCAAAAACTGTCATTTAACCACCCAAACAGAGCATGCAAGGCAGAGGACAGGGAATCCTTATGACATCCATATTTATGAGGGCCAAATTGGGAGATTCTCTTCCACACCCTGTGCATGCCTCCCATTTGACAAGTGGCACCTCCTGCCATGCATGCCCTTACATGCCTTTTTGCACATGAGCCCCTTTGGGCTATAAAGTGGATGTAATTTCCATACAAAAGTTAGACACACATATATAGATGAGTTCTAATATATGCAATGGAGTTCTCATGAGATTTCCCATCACCCTATTACACCTTTTTTCCCTCGAAATCTCCCTTTTTCCAAAGAGGTTACCGGGTGACTTCAAGAAGGTAATCTGAGCGTAAGTTTTCCATCCGGGTGAATTTCTTCACCAAATTCTATGAAAACACACATTAGGCTGTTTAGGAACATATTATAGTGGTTTGGTAACAAAAAGTGGTCGGATTTTGTGGGTATCCCCTCCTAGGGTGCCCCCAAAATAGTTGTAGTCACCATCGCCCCCCCGGGACGAGGGTAAATTATTAAGAAATTTATTTACTATTTTTTATTATTTATTTTCTAAATTATTCCATTATGCTCCAGTTCAAATTTCATGTCATTTTGAGCTAAAATTAATTAGTTATGCTATTTGTTTGTTTCCGTAGGCTCGTAGGTCCCATTCGGGCACCCCAGTCTGATGCAGGTGAATCCGGGCTCCAATTGTAAAATATGATCATATGGGTTTTCTTTAAATGTCAATTTATTTATACTGACCAAATTTCATGAGTTTTGGATGAGTTTAGGTTCAATATTTTGTTGTCTTCCTTTTCACAAGTTGTTCGCGGGTGACGCTAAATAGAGGGGTATACAGATGCAATTTTTGATATGTTTTGGGTTATATCCTCCCAAAAACTCCTATTTAACATCTATAAAAAATTTCAAGTCATTTTTATATCATTTTATGCACTTTTAATTCATATGCCATTTTGCCCCCGTGGGGATTGCATGTTTTCACCATACACCCTTGCTATTTGACCTATTATGTTTCCCTGTGTGTAGGTGTAGGTATTTAGAAGGATTTGGGAAGAAATATAATACATCAAAGAACCTATATTCAATTAGTGGGGGCATTTTCTCACCCACCTCGATTGTGGGTACGTGGAGAAACATTGGATGTGCACCCAAATTTCATGAAAAACTTGGTCTGTGGGCAACCAATATTGTAATAATTGTATCACACTTTTGAGACCTCAAGGGAACTTCTGTAACCTTGTATTGGATCCAAAAAATTAATGTGAAAATACTTGCTTTGATTCACTTTTCTTTGTTGGTTTTCTTGTACTTTTGCATGCATGCTTCCTTTTTGATGCTCATTAGCGATATGGGGTAGATACACTTATTTTTCCACATAATTTGGTGCACCATTTTTCCCTACTTCAGTGGCGATCATGGTGGGACCCTTGCCCCTTTTTATTTGGGTGAAAATTTGACCTCTTTATTGCATTTTTTTGCCCTTTTTGTGTTGCAGGTGCTCCCCTCCCCACCCTGGAACGATGGCAGAGGCTTTATCTGGCATACCCTAGGATGGTGGATTCACCATCCCACCCTAGTATGGTGGTTCAAAATGGACAAGGTAAGTGCCTAAACCCTCTGATTTTTTGTTGCATTTATAGAGATTGCAAAATTTGGTTTTTCTCACATTATTTTGTTTGCATAGAAAGGTTAAAAGCTACATTTTTTCTTTTCTTATAAAATCACATAGCAAAAGGAAGAAGAAAAATTGAAAGAAACTTGAAGTAGCGATGCATATTTGTGGCTTGATTGCTTGTGGCTTACCCATTGGGTAAGCTAGCATTTAGGGATTGCATCTATAAGTGACATTTGTAGGTTCCTTTTATCCTAGATTTTTGAAATTAAAACACACTTATTGCATGAATTTAGTGAATGATCATTGAATTCTTATTTGCTTACTTTCTTTG
Source organism: Wollemia nobilis (assembly GCA_028583015.1). Classification (NCBI taxonomy): domain Eukaryota; kingdom Viridiplantae; phylum Streptophyta; class Pinopsida; order Araucariales; family Araucariaceae; genus Wollemia; species Wollemia nobilis. Next base: position 8,365,558 of record JAQPPZ010000456.1, read on the forward strand.
GGCTTAAAAGAAACCACACACATTTGCACATTTCCCTATAATATTGGTAAGGTTGGATTTCATCACCAACCCCCAATTCAGACTGGTGACGTTGGATTTCACCTTCTTCCACCAACTTGTCCATGTATATCTTAGATAGAATAGGTCACTCTCTCAATATGTAATAGGTCACTAATGTTCAAACTGCCTCCCACTATTGGAAACATTGTTTTAGAGTGGAAGAGCTAGGTGAACCCCCCACTGGGATTTAAGCGGTGTACCCTAGACTCTTTTGAGAAATCATGTTTTGCACTAGTGTCCCTAGTCACCACTTTGGTTTAGTTCCCTCATTCTAATTCCACAACAAGAGCAAAGAGCAACAAAAAATCTAAACACACTTAAACCAGTTTAGGACACATATTTAATCAGTAAAAAGATAATCATATTGTATGCTTTGTGTGTTTCTTTGTTATTTGGGACAAAACCCTAACCCTAATTTTTCAAAAAATAGGGTTTCAAAAAAAAAAACAAGTAAAAATATACTTTTTTATTCTGCATCCAATGCTTCAAGAATCGTGCAAAATGGAGCTATAACGAAAAAATTTTTTTGGTTTTATTTTTACTCTATTTTCGACCCCGAAGATAGCGAAAAATTGTACTAAAATAGTCATAGAGTGGGCTAGAAAACTCCGAAAAGTGCCAAATTTGTTTTGTTGTCTTAGTTAGCCCCTAGGGCACCTCTCCTAGAAATTTTGAGTCCTAAATCTTCACGGTTCAAAATTTCCTCAAAAATCCCAAAAGTGGGCATTTCCCCACAGGCCCCGATTGGCCAAATATTCCAAAAATACAAATTTTTGACCCAAAAATCAGATTTTGGAGACCTAGCCCATTATGATCAGCTCGTCACACTAATCATTTTGATATATAACACTTATAGCCTTTTTTGGAAGTCAAAATTTTCTTTAGTGTGGGTTTCCTTCAAGGTTTGCCTAGTCAACACATTATGACAACTATGCATGGTCGAGCTCGATCACGAGCTAGTGAAGTAGAAAACTTTAGGAGAGGCCCTGAGCACCATCATTATAGGTATGAGGATTTCCTCACTCCTGCATGGAGCCCTGATAGTAGTCACCTTCACTATTCTCCTGAGGATCTCATCATCCCTACATGACACCCTGAAAGTCATCATGAGGTCTACTCCTCACATAGAAGACCTGACCACCAAAGTACCTCTACCAAGAGAACATCGATGGGTTACCCACATGATCAAGTGGATTATTCAGTTAGCCAACATCGACTTCAATCACAAAGCATATATATACAGCCTTTCAAAGGGCCTAGCAGGGAGGTCTACACTCCCTCTACATCATGGTATTCACCACCTAGAACTCCCATCCAACAAGTGTTAGCAACCCAGAGTAGGCCTATGTGAAGTTTGCATGCACCATAAACAAAAGTGATGATGAGTTATCTTCTACTACAGTCCTCCAAATATTGGGAACCTTTCATGAGGGTCTTGGATTCCATTGAGGTACAACATCATGACTTCGATGCTTTCACCAACTTTATGGAATACATACAAATGTATCGAAAGCCTGCTATATTCTTTCAAAATCATGAGGTCAAACCCATTCCTACCAATTCACCATATCCTACTTTGTATATCATCGCAAGTATCAATAGGGTCCCCTATAAGTGAGTATTGGTTGACACAGGTTCCTTGATAAATATTATTACCACAGCTTCACTAGATCATCTCAACCTTCCATCCTCATGCATTGCACCTTCCAAGTTCACATTAAAAGCATTTAATGATGCTTTATCCTCCACTATGGGTACAATAATCCTACTTGTTGAAGTTGGACAAAAGACTATGCCTACATTGTTCTACATCTTGGAGGGTGAAAGACAATACAACATACTGCTTGGAAGACCATGGATAAGAGATATGGAATGTGTTCCATCTATAGTGCATCAATGCATTAAATACATTGATGAAGGTAAGGTACATGTGATTAATGCTGACCCAGACCCCTTCAATTATTATAAGCAGGTGGATCATCCACAAAGGCCTACAGTGTGACCCAAGCATTTGGATATTAAACCCAACAAATTTATCCAAAGTCCAGATGCAACCCCATGGTTAGTAGTGAAGTTACCTTCAACACCACTGCTAGTACCATCCTCTATCTTTTCAAGCATGGAAGGATCAAAAGAGCCAACTATAGAAGATCCCATAGATGTCATCAATACACCTATAGAATATCTTATCACTTCTACCAAAATGGAGGAAGAGCCCACTATTGATACAGATGAGTCGAATCATATCATACCATATTCACCCACCATAGTTGAAGACACAATTCAATTGACCTACCTAAAACTCGATGAGTGCATAGTACCCAATGCTGCATTCATACCTATTATCAAGTCGATCAAAAATATAGGTAGTCCACCTACCAAGTTTCCACCCATTGATAGCATTCCTGATGCACCCTCTAAACATGGAGGCCAAGCAGATCATCTTGGACAAGTTGATGAGGCAGCCATAACTTGTTCAAATGCAAATGCATCTTCTCATGAGTTTGTGGAAATGATCAATGTGATGACAGAGAACCAAAGTCCTCTAAATCCATCTATGCAACTTGTGACTCCACCAAAAATACCATCCACACAATAGGAGATACCATTGATGGATTCGGTCACACCTACTCCATATCACTCAACATCTCCACAAGATCAAGAGTCGATGTACCCCCTAGACCAAAGTGGGGGTAACCCAACTACCATAGTTGAAAACTCTAATTTGGAACATGAGCATGAGCTAAATCAAGAACAAGAACATGTGGATATAATCGCTAGCCTCAATCATCATGAAGTATCCACATCTGCTCAGACATTAGGGACTTTTGATCCACCCACGATCAACTATCTCCCATCTCCCACACCTAGTTCACCTCCACAAACTATCAGTTGCCATCCAACTCCCTCAATAGCCATCCAGCCATCACCTCCACTAGTACCACAACATATCTTGGATAGGCTAGCCGATGTGGAGTTACAAGTGAGTCACCAAAAGAATGATTTACAATAGATCATGGATCGGCTCACAAGCATTGAGTTACGGTTGAGTCATCTAAAACCTCAACCCCTTTATTTTCAAGACCAACCCACTCCCGCAATCCAATGTTAAGTCTCAAATAAATCAAGAGCTAAACCAACAACGTCACCCTAAGTGACAATTTATGCCCATTAATGAGTCCAGGGACTCTCTATTTGAGTGACTCTACGTGGCAAAGGCAATTACTTTACCTGAGAGTCAACTTGTCGACCCCTATGCACCTAAGCCCTACGGATATCACAAAGACCTATACTGCAAATACCATAGGTAGAATGGGCATGATGTGCATAGGTGCTTTAAATTCAAAAACCTAGTACGGGATATGTTTGACAAGAATGATCTTCAAATCAACAACCAACAAATAGACATAGTGCAGCATCTGTTACCTATAGATGGTAGTCAAGAAGAGCAACCTAAACAAGTGATTGAGACACATACAACCTCATCACCTCATAAAATGAGTCAGCTGAGTTTACCTTGTTTAGGGCATTAACATCATACCTAGACTCCATTATCTGAACCTATGTCAACCATATTCCACAATCTACAAGATACACAGGTAATCGTATTGCCACACATATGCCCGTTCAATCTAAATGGGCCCAAACCTAAACAATATATGGAAGATCATTATTACCTCTATCATTGGATGATAAGGCATGACATTAGCAATTGTCATATGTTTAGACACAGGGTCCAAGATATTATTGATGAGGGAGCTTTATCCATGAGTGGGTCACTCCTTTCACCCCATAGAGACATTGGAATTACCCAGAATGCCTTGCCAAAATAGGGGGAGTCAATTCCTGTTGCTCCTCCTAGCCAAGCTAATAACATTGCATCAATCATAGTACATACTGGGGGTACACAAGGTATTACATCTTCCTCCTAAAAGCACAAAATAATCAAAGTTAAAAAATGCTCCAAGGGTACCTACATCCCGCTTTGTCAACCTAAAATGCTCCTAGACGGTCTAGAACCATCTAGGTCACCCCAAAATGCTCCAAAGGTACCTACATCTCGCTTGGTCTAACTAAAATGCTCCTAGGTGGTCTAGAACCATCTAGATCACCCCAAAATGCTCCAAGAGTGCCTACATCCCACTTGGTAAACCTAAAAATTCTCCTAGGTGGTCTAGAACCGTCTAGGTCACCCCAAAATACTCCAAGGGTGCCTACATCCTGCTTGGTCAACCTAGAATGCTCCTAGGTGGTAGTAGACACTTTTTAAGTGACGTCACCTGTCTAGGTCACCCAAAAGGCTCCTAGCAGGTTCCCACCATCTAGGTCAAATAAAAATGCTTGTAGACTATCTACGATCATCTAGGTCAACTCTAAAAACCCCCAAAGGCATCCATAAGCCCTTTTGTCATAGCCAAATACCCCTAGGCAATCTTAGACACTTTTTAAGTGCCACTGCACGTCTAGGTCACCCAAAAGTCTCCTAGCGGGTTCTCACCATCTAGGTCAAGTAAAAATGCTCTTGGACTATCTACAATCATCTAGGTCAACCCTAAAATCCCCAAAGGTATCCATAAGCCCTTTGGTCACAACCAAATGCCCCTAGGTAGTCGTAGACACTTTTTAAGTACTACTGAATGCCTAGGTCACCCAAAAGGCTCCTAGCGGGTTTTCATCATCTAAGTTAAGTAAAAATTCTCCTAGACTATCTACGATCATCTAGGTCAACCCTAAAATCCCCAAAGGTATCCCTAAGCTCTTTGGTCATAACCAAATACCCCTAGGCAGTCATAGACACTTTCTAAGTGTCGTTGAATGCCTAGGTCACCCAAAAGGCTCCTAATGGGTTTTCACCATTTAGGTCAAGTAAAAATGCTCCTAGACTATCTACGATCATCTAGGTCAACCTTAAATGCCCCAATGGCCCCCAATAAGCCCATTGGTCATAGGTACACACATATATGTATCAATAAAAAATTCAAAAACATCATCAGAACATCAAAATACAAAAACATTGCATCGTATTGCACTTTCATACATATATATCAATCAAAATTTCAAAAAAAAAATATATAACATTATCAAAATTTCAAAATTTCAAAAAATATTGCATCCTCATCAAGTCGCATACCATTGCATAATCACTTACATTAGGCATAATCATCATTTGCACTTTGCATTTTAGAGTGGCTCATACATGGCTAGCATTAAAATAGTACACTAAGTATAATGCACAATCAATGGTGTCAAGGTTATCACTCAACTCATTCCATAGTTACTTATCATTTCCATCTACATTTCATACATTTCCATGGTCATGTCCATTCCCTCCACTTAGTCATTTGTTTTTAGAATGTCATTAAGGTTTTCGGTCACTTAGCCATATCTAGTTTCTTCTCAAATTTTGTAGAAGGCTAGTGAGATTTTTAGGAGTTAGAGTCTATCTGGAATTCATAGGGTGATCCTCATTACAGGTTTTGTGGATAGCCTATCTGGAAATGACGGTATCTTTATGCATCTCACAAGAATTAACTCACTTGCACACACAAGGGTATTGAGTATCTTGGTCATCCTAACAGATTCATACCTTGTTAAAAAATCTTGCACGGTTAATATACAACTTTTGATAAGTTGACTAGAGTGTTTGGGTCTCATGAAAACCTAATGGGCATTTCCTAAATAGCATGTCATTCATATCACTTCACCACATTCATTTCAATTACATTATTCACAAATCCATTATATAAGTCTCATGAAAACATTACATATGAGTTGGTGAAAAATACATCATCTATGGTGCTAGCATAATACAACATGTAGTCTACACATTGCATCCTCTATATCAAGAAATCATCAATCTCATCATACATCTATACATGTACAAAATCAAATCAAATCACATTAAAACATATGCATACATGATAGACATCCATCGTCATATCATATATCAAATAAAAATATTGCATATCATAAAATGACATCATAGCACAACACATGCATCCATTAATGCATCATAACACCTAATGCACCTAATGGTCCACAATCGCACAATTGCACATCACACAAATGTTTTCAAGCATCAACTAGGGCATTATTGGTACCATACCTCCCCTAATCATTGATCAAACAGTTAAGCAATCAATTTCAAAAAGCCCCAAAGGTATCCATCAACCCTTTGGTCACCCCAAAAAGCCCCAAAGGTATCCATCAACCCTTTGGTCACCCCAAAAAGCCCCAAAGGTATCCATCAACCCTTTGGTCACCCCAAAAAGCCCCAAAGGTATCCATCAACCCTTTGGTCACCCCAAAAAGCCCCAAAGGTATCCATAAACCCTTTTGTCAATCCCAAAAAGCCCCAAAGGTATCCATAAACCCTTTGGTCACCCCCAAAAAACCCCAAAGGTATCCATAAACCCTTTGGTCAACCCAAAAAGCCCCAAAGGTATCCCTAAATCCTTTGGTCAATCCCAAAAAGTCCCAAAGGTATCCATAAACCCTTTAGCTACTTAAAATGCACCAATGGCATCCAATAAGCCCATGATTCAAATGTATATACATATATATTAATAAAAACAACAACAAAACAACACAAAATCCAAAGAAAAGGGTTCAACACCCACCAAAACAAGTCAAATATGATGGAATTCATTCAAGGTCAAGATGGAATGGAAACTTCTCATGGATTCATGGAAAAGTTACTACTTCACTCCCCAAGAAGGCCATTATGGCTAGACCACCCTACAAGAAGGAGGTTTTCAACTCTTTGCTTCCATGAAATCTCCATAGCATTGTCCAAATCCTTTCAAAACTGTGCTATTTTTCAATGAGAACAACAGAAGGCAACCTTAACAAATGTCATCTGGGTCAAGTGACTCGTCACTTTTCTAACTGGTCATTCCCTCATCGACTCATCGCTTGAGGGGGTATTCATACTTAACAAATTTATAATCAAAAATCAACAATTAAACACTCAATAATGCAAGTTGTGTTCGTCCAATGAATCTTTGATAAAGACAATCATGCCCCTGCTTGGGGCAAAAAACAAGCAAATATCTCAATTAAGCACATAACAGTGCAGATGAACCTCGCTCGTTGGTAACCTCAAAATTTACCAAAATATTTGGTTGTCTCTAAACACCTAGGGTTATAATTCCCTTGAGCATACCTGGAAGCTGAAGAGAAACCAAGACCAATGTCTTTACCGAGTTAGAAGCAAGGATTCAAGAACACACACCCTTTTCATGATTGAGGCATCTAAAGTTGGTTAGGTTATCGAGTAACCTTAATCATTCTACATTTTGGTCATCTATTTTTGCTCAACGTTGTGCTGCACATAATGCATCTCAAAAAGGGGCATTTGTAGACACTAAAATGTGGTAAACCCAATTAAGCATCCATAAAAAATGATCAAATTGGCATCATATGGCCCCTTGGGCAGCCCTCATGAGGCTCACAGTGGTTCTAGCCACTCCAAAAAGGGTTTTGGAGGCTACCAGCCCAATTTTGGGAGGTTTTGGCCCAAAATTTACCACCGTCCCACCCTAGGATGATTGTATATTCCCATCGTCCAACCTTGGGACGATGGTGAGCCCTCGTCCCAGGGTGGGATGGTGGTGAAGTTTGACCCAAAAAAAGTCAAAATTCGGCCAAATGGCACCCAAAAACTGCCATTTGACCATTCAAAAAAAGCATGCAAGGTAGAGGATAGGGAATCCTTATGACATCCATATTTATGAGGGCCAAATTGGGAGATTCTCTTCCACACCCTGTGCATGCCTCCCATTTGACAAGTGGCACCTCTTGCCATGCATGCCCTTGCATGCCTTTTTGCACATGAGCCCCTTTGGGCTATAAAGTGGATGCAATTTCCACACAAAAGTTAGACACACACATATATTTAGGAGTTCTAGGATATACAACGGAGTGCTGCCAAGATTTCCCCTCACCTCATTGCACCTTTTTGCCCTCATAATCTCCCTTTTGCCAAGGAGGTTACCGGGTGACTTCAAGAAGGTAATCCGAGTGTAACTTTTCCATCCGGGTGAATTTATTCACCAAATTTGATGAAAACACACCTTAGGTTGTTTAGGAACATTTTCCAATGGTTTGGTAACAAAAACTGACTGGATTTTGTGGGTATCCCCTCCTAGGGTGCCCCCCAAATAGTTACAGTTGCCATTGCCCCCCCAATACAAGGGCCAATTATTAAGAAATTTCTTTAATTTTTTTAATTGGTTGTTTTCTAAACTATTCCATGATGCTACAGTCCAAATTTCATGTTATTTGGAGTTAAATCAAAAGAGTTATGCTATTTTTAAATTTTTGCAGGCTCATAGGGCCCATCCGGGAACCCTAGTTTGATGCAGGTGGATCCGGGATCCAATTGAAAAATCTGACCATATGGGTTGTCTTTAAATGCCAATTTATGTATACTTCAAAAATTTCATGAGTTTTTAATGAGTGTAGGTTCAATATTTTGTTGCCTTCCTTTTCCCAGGTTATAGGCGGGTGGTGCTAAATCGAGGGGTCCATGGGTGCAATTTCTGATTTGTTTTGGGTTATATCCTTCCTAAAACTTCTCTGTAACATCTCTACAAATTTTCAAGTCATTTGGATATCATTTTATGCACTTTTAATTCATATTCCATTTTGCCCCTGTGGGGATTTCATATTTTCACCATACACCCTTGCTATTTGACCTCTTTTGTTTCCCTGTGTGTATGTGCAGGTCCTCATAAGGCTTTGGGAAGCAATACCAGACATCATATAACCTATATACAAGTAGTGGCAGCATTGGCTCGCCCACCTCTATTGTGGGTACGTGGAGAAACATTGGATGTGCACCCGGATTTCGTGAAAGACTTGGTCTTTGGGCACCCAATATTGTAACAATTGTATCACCCTTTTGAGCCCTCAAGGGGACTGTTGTAACCTTGGATTTTATCCAAAAAATTAATGAGAAAATACTTGCTTTAAATTCATTTCCTTTTGTTTGGTATTGTTTCCTTTTGCATGCATGCTTCCTTTTTTATGCTCATTTAGCGAGATGGGGTAGATACGCTTATTGTTCCACATAATTTGGTGCATATTTTTTCCCTACTTCACCTCTTTTGGCTTCCTTTTGGATTTGGATATTTTCTCATATGTAGTGATGAAAATCACTATTTATTTTTTATTGATTTTTCTTTTTGAGCGATGATTTTTGTAGTGATGATAATCACTGTTTATTTTGCTCATACGTAGTGATGTAAATCACTATTTATTTTTTATTTTTCTTTGAGTGATGTTTCTTTAAATTTATGATTTGTGTACCGGATCATTGCTATGAAATCTGGATTGTATGCTTGGCTTTTTGAATATGTACTTTGCTTCGGGATTTTGCTTATTTTGATTTAAGCAATGGATTTGGATAGGGTAAAGCTTGTACTTTTGCCAATTCTCAGCACCTTTAAACTGGTTGCATAGGGGGATAAGGAAGGAAAATCCTTTTCGCTTAAGGTAACCTAGACCGCTTTGCAGCTTTCACCTTTTCCTTGTACCAGCTAGGATTTTAGTGTTTCAATTAGTGATGGGATCTTGAATATCCAAGGCATTATCACAGCTAGACCTTACCTTCTACTAATCACAGTTGTTTTTCACAAAAGTTGATAATATCACTAGGTGTGGTTGATTAACCGAAAAACCTTAGTATATTATGTATAGCAACAAATAATGGTTGTGTTGAGAAACACAATTACACACATGTGTTGATGGAGGTATGGATTGGAATGATTTGTGCGACAAACAATGGTATCACTTTTAAGGCTCTTATGACATATGCAATTGTAGTGGATATGAAAATGCAATGCAATGAAGTTGATGTAAAATGTCACATGCAATTGTTTTTGTATTTTTTATTTTTAGGTTGTTTTTGTATTTTTGTTTAATTTTAACCAAAGGGCTTATTATGCCTTTGGGGCTTTTTGACTTTTGACCAAGTAGCATGAAGTACCCTTGAAGCTTTTTGACTTGAAGTTGACCAAGCGGCTTGGATGCCATTGGAGCATTTTAAATTTATTTTGACCAAGCAGTTTGAATTACCCTTTGATATTTTTGAATTGATGTTTTGACCAAGCGGTATGAAGTACCCTCGGAGCTTTTTGATTTGACTTTGACCAAGCGGCTTGAATGCCCTTGGAGCGTTTTGAATTGATTTTGACCAAGCAGCTTGAATGCCCTTGGAGCATTTTGAATTGATTAGAGTTGACCAAGCGGTTTGAATACCCTTGGAGCGTTTTGAATTGATTTTGACCAAGCGGCTTGGATACCCTTGGAGCCTTTGATTTGATTTTGAAATTTTATGTTTTTATGATTTGTTTGTGTTTTTGACATATTTGAATGTTTTTGTGTTTTTGACATATTTGAATTTTTTTGTTTTTTTGACATATTTGAATTTTTTTGTGTTTTTGACATATTTGAATGTTTTTGTGTTTTATGTGTAGAATACCTTTAAGTGAATGATATTGAGAGGTTCAGGCTCCTCAACACCATCTAATGATATAAGGTGATATGCTCCAGGTCTAACTCTCTATGAAATCATGTATGGGCCTATCCAGTTTGCCATAAACTTATCTCATAAATGCGGTGGTAGATTCGAATTCTGATGGTTTTCTTTGAGCACTAAATCTCCAACCTTGAATTCCCTTAAGTGGACTTTATTATTGTAAGCTCGCGCAAGAAAATCTTGGTAAATGTGAAGATGCTCTAAAGCATTAACTTGACGTTCATCAAGAAGCATCAACTGATCAAGGCGGCCTTGCCATGCAGCATCATCATCTATGAAGTTCTTTAATGTTATGCGTAGAGTCAGAATTTCCAACTCTAGTGGCATGATGGCCTCAGTGCCATATACTAGTGAAAACGGTGTTGCCCCATTGGACGTCCGTATACTAGTCATGTATGCCCATAGTGCAAGAGGCAACTGCATGTGCCAATCCTTGTGATTTTCTTACATTGTCTTCCTCAAGATGGAGACTATTATTTTGTTTGAGGCTTTTGCTCACCCGTTTGCTTGCAGATAATAAGGCATTGAAAAATTGTGCTGAATATAGAATTTTTTCATTAAAGCACACACATTTTTGTTCTTGAAATATGGCCCATTATCCGATATTATATTCGAAGGGATCCTAAAACGACTTATGATATTATGGAGTATAAACTCCATAATCCTTGGTCTAGTTGTTGATGTTAAGGGGATTGCTTCCACCCATTTAGTGAAGTATTCTATGATCGTTATGATGAATGTGTGTAGGCCTGAGTACGGGGGTGAGATCTTCCCAATCAAGTCTAGTCCCCATTGCAATAATGGCCATGCTACCTGGATGGGTTGCAAGGCTTGTGATGGTAAGTGCGTTAGATTTGCATGATGCTGGCACTTACTACATTTCTTGACATACTCACAATAATCCTTTTCCATTATGGGCCAATAGTAACCCATTATCAAGATGCACTTAACGTTGGCTATACCACTGAAATGCCCTCCACATGTGTCGTCGTGAGCTTACGAAATCACCTAGGATGCTTCCTGGGGCTTAAGACAACAGAGTAATACTCCATCATATCCTCGTCTATAGAGGATTTCTCCTAGGAAGATGTATCTTTTTGCTTTCTATTTGAATGTTCACCTTTCAATATGCAAAAAAACTTGAGGTACTATTCCAAGCTTCAAGAAGTCTCGTAGTTGGGAAAGCCAATTCTGATAAGCCATGGCTTCTATAGAAAATATGGCTTGCTTTTCCTGTATTCTCGAGTTGGTGAACACGGACTGAGGAACAACTCCATGGTGTATGGTTGCACCACACTCCATAGGTCCTTGGGAGATCAAAGACCCCCAAGGTGTCATTTTCAAGAAGTCTTTGGCTGTGAAAGACCAATCCTGATTTGGCTCGATGTTGATCATGTTGACCAATTCTTCATTATCAAGAGCTTCACGATGTATTACTGAGTGCGAAAGCACTTTCACATGAACAATTGTAAAATTAGCAGATGGATTCTGAGGGATTAAGGATCCCAAAGAGGCCATGGTGTCTACAAATCTATTTGACGTACGAGGGATTGTCTCAATGTCATACCATTCCAGTTGGGCTAGGTAGGTGTTAACAAGTTCCTTGTAAGTCTTCAAGAGTGGGCACCTGCATTGGAATAGTCCTTTGACCTGGTTTACTATGAGCAAGGAGTCACCAAAAAATTTCAATCTTTTAATGCCCATTGTTGTTGTTTTTTGGAATCCCAGGATCAATGCTTCATATTTTGTATTGTTGTTTGTGCACGGGAAGTCTAGTTTGAATGATAAGGGTAATAGAGAATCCTACAGTGTGATAAATACAATCCCTACTCTGCCCCCTTGTTCACACTTTGAATCATCGAAGAACAATGGCATGTATCTTTATTTCTTAGGTTATTCGAGTTTGGGAAAATCTGATAATACAAAGATCATGTCATCAGACAATTCTATAGTGAGAGGATTATTATCCTGAAGAGGCACCTCTGCTAATTTATCTACTATGACTTGTCCCTTGATGGACTTTTAGATTATGAACTCTAGATCAAATTCTATCAATAGCATGATCTACTTTGTGGTACGTGTATTGCGATATGTCTTGCTCATCATGTATTGCAAAGGATTTTCTTTTTATATGACGTAGGTTGTATGGCTCAACATGTAGTGTCGCAACTTTCGAGTTACAAAGACCACTGCTAAACACAACTTTTCGACATACGCATATCCTAGATCATAACTTACCAAGGTGCGACTAATGTAATATATGGCTTGCTCTTTATCTTGCGCATTCTTTTGGGCTAACATGGTGCCTAATGCAAAATCAGTAGCCGATATATATAGTAAAAATAGTATGTTTGGCCTTGGTGGAGCCAACACTGGTGGTGTTTCCAGATAAGTTTTGATCTCTGCAAAGGCTTGATGGCATTCTTCATCCCAATGAAATGGGACCTCCTTGTGTAGCAACTAATTCATAGGTCGGTATTTGTTTGATAATTACACGATGAATATTTTGATGGATGTTATCTTGCCTTGTAGGCTCCTCAACTCCCTAATGTTTATAGGGGCAACCATTTCTAATATGGTATTTACCTTTGTAGGATCTACTTTTATGCCTATCTTGGATAGAATGAATCCCAAAAACTTTCCAGAAGTTATGCCAAATGCACACTTCTTAGGATTCAATCGGACATTGTGTTCTATGAGGCGATCGAAGACTTATCTAAGGACTTCGACGTGCTCTTTCCGCAATAGGGACTTGGCCAATAAGTCATCCATGTAATATTCTAAGATCTTATGCATATAGTCATGGAATATGTATATCATGGCCCACTGATATGTGGCACCAGCATTTTTGAGACCGAATAGCATAACTTTGTAATAGAATGTTCCCCATGGAGTAATGAAAGCAATTTTATGTTGATCTTTGGGCTTAATCTAGATCTGGTTGTATCCAAAGAAACCATCCATTAGGGAGAGAATATCATGACCTGTGGTTGCATCTACAAGAGCATCTATGTTTGACAATGGGAATGAATCCTTTGGCATTGCCCTATTTAAATCTCTTAAATCCATGTAGATACGAACTCTTCTATCGGGTTTCTCCATGGGTACCATGTTTGAAATTCACTCAAGGTAGTCAATAGGAACTATGAATACTGCATCCAATAGTTTTTGCAATTTATTCTTTACTATAAAAGTGACGGTTGGATGCATTTTCCTCAGCTCTTGCTTGACTGGCTTCTTCATGGGATCCAATGAAAGGTTGTGGATGACTAACTTTGGATCTATCCCTGGCATATCTTTGTAAGTCCAAGTAAAAATATTTGGCCTCTCTTTAAGGAGAGGAATTAGGATGGCTTGTTCCTCTGGAGATAGACTTTCTCTGAACTTGACTTTTCTTGGTTGGGTAGGATCATAACTTATGTCCACCTCGAAAGTTACTTCTATAGCCATATATGACCCATCCTATAGCTGATGAAGCATGGGTATCAAATGAATATCACCGACAGGATTTACAGGACCTATTGACTCTGGTTCTAAACCAACATGGAAGACATCATACGCACAACCTGATGCAAAATGGAATGGTTGTAACATCTCTTCATTGGATAAGAGGTCTTCAGGATCAATGGGTGAATTAGCATGATCTCAATCAATAGCCTCCACATCAAGATGCAATGATTTGGTAGGATCTACTGGATTATGAAGTGGAGTGGTCAAATCAATGGATATCATGTTGATGGATGGGATGAAATATCTAGGACCACATGGGTGTAATATTATCTCAGGGGTTTCCCTTTCATACTCGTGTTGAGGTTCTATAGGAATGGGAATTTCTAGATCTGGCCCATGATCAGGGTGGATAATAAGATCATTGGGCTCTAATCACTCTCTAAATTTAGGCAAAGGGGGATTGACCATCCGATGAATGGCAGCTAGGTCAACAAGTCTCCCCATAAATTGTAGATTAGGGTTAATGACATGGAGTGCCACTTCTCTCTCCACTAGCTCATTAACTTGCTACAAGTGGTGAGGTCCAAGATAAGCCATCTCGGTCTCATCCTCAAAGTCATCATCGCTTATCCAAAAACCTTTAGCATTGGTATGCGACCCTAATACAAGGGGCTCATGTCTTGGTCCTAAGTAGACCATATCTATTTCATATTCATATTATTCATCACTTATGAAGAATCCATTTGCATTTGTCTCTTTCTCCAAATTCAAGGGTTGATGGCTCAGGCCTAAGTAGGCTCTTTCTATTGAGTAATATGATTCATAGTCACTTTTCTCTAGTGTATATCCACTCTCATCATGGATGGACCATGTGAATATTTGTAAATAGCAAGGCCCCTGGTGGGCTAAGCCAAGTTGCACCTCATCATCACTTGCTTCATATCCATTCTCCTCATTCTACAAGTTGTACCCTATTGGGGTGGAATCAATTGAGATGTTTGGATGATAAATTTCTAGTGGAGGTAAATTTACTGTGGCTACTTGTCTGTTGCTAAAATTTCCTATTATTGGGGGGTAATAAGGAATGAAATCGATGTCTTATCCTAACCCTAAGCTTAATTTATCCAATGCCATTTCAAGAGAGTCATCTCAACCTCTGATATAATAGCCCAACCCAAACCTGTCATAGGGACGTTGATATTATGGCTCGTATGGCCGCCTGCACCCTTGCTCATATATACCAAGGCCATAGCCATGCCAATGGCAACACTCAAAGTATATTAGAGAAAACTTAGGGTTAGAGAGGTAACAAACATTGACTATGAATAATTCATCACTATCCTCTTCTATGTCTGAAGACTTATGGGCGCAGTCCAGACCGAGCATAGACAAAATTGGTTTGGTTGGGAGGGATTCCAAGTGGAACCACTATTCCTACTAGTGGCCTCAAGTCCTTAGGCCTTCCCATGTTTTGTGTAGACTCAATGATAGGCATAAAGGTAATGTTTTTCACAAGGTACTTCCCTATGCCTGTGCTTGCCAAGTGTATTGATGCATGCGACGTGGATGACCCTACGGATGATATTGGTTAAGCGGGATGGTAATTACTATCTTCATATTGATCTTGAAGATCTTCTTCCATAGGACTTGGCATTTCAGCAATGGCTACAGTTGGCACTTCCTTGGGCCTTTATTCCTTGACTAAGGGCACCTTTAGATTCTAGTTGTCTTTTGGTTTTGAAGTTGATGGTACTTTAGAAGCATTTACTATTTTGAGTGTGCCAGGAGGTGTTGATGTGCATGGGTCTTTACTTACCCTTTTGTCTTCATTATCCATTTGTGTGGTTGGGGATGAAGGCACTACATACAAGTGATTAGTAGGGATTACAAATTCTCCTGGAATGTCCACCTGATGGACGTATTTAAAAGGCTCTTCATCAGCCAAAACCACATAGACTTTGTTCTCGTGCACATACTTGACACACTGGTACAAGATCGAATGCACACACTTCATGTCCCTTATCCAAGGACACCCTAAAAGGATGTTGTACTGCATAGCTCCTTCCAAGATATGACACATCATAGGGATGGTCTTGTACCCCACCTTGATGGATAGGACTATTGTTCCCACAGTATTACATAAAGCATAATTAAAAGCTCTCAATGTGTAAGATCTTGGAACGATATTGGACTTGGGGATCTTGAGGTGCTCTATTGTTGTTATTGTAATGATGTTTATTTATGAACCTATATTGACCAAGACCCTCTTGAAAGGTAAGTTGTTTATTTCCACCATAATTTTTAGCGGAGGTTTCGTAAGGCAGCAAGTACTATCTTAATCTCATAATCATAGAATAGAATTATAGGTTCCTAGCATTCTTGTACTTGTCCCACAAAGTAAGTGAATGCATTCACATCTTGTGGTTGGAGCTCAATTGTCCTTAAAATTTCCATTAAATTCTCCCTATGCTTTGGGGACTGTTGTATGAGCACATAGATGGATAACTTAGCTAGAGTCATCTACAAGTTTTGCTCCAATCTACTTCGGATAGTTACCACAGGTCGAGTTCATGGAATTGGAAGGTTGTCTTACCTTTGCCTAGGAGTGGTTGGGATGTTCATGGGAGCTATAGGAGGTTGTGGTTGACCATACTGCCTAGTACTTGTTGCTATGTTAACAATATCAACCATCCCAACACATTCGTAGGTAGGTATATCAGCTCAAACCTGATTGATTGTTCCTTTGGTCGTAATTGGTTGGTATGGGATGTGCTTGATAGTTCTGGGGTTGTTTTCCACTCCCATACTTAGGTGTAGCCAATACGACCTGATTTACTAGAGCAGGATTGCCTTACTTTTGTTTGTACTTGTCATTCTTACCATTCTTTTTCCACTCCTTTTTGTTTCATAGTTTAATGGTTCCCTCATCTAATTTTATTTCTTCGATGAGCTTGGCCTGTGCCAATGCTTCCTTAAATGAAGGATACTACTAAAGTTGTAGTAAGAGGGAGATGTTTTTAGAGCAACTTTTGGTGAACATGTGAATGATATCTTCTATGGGAATTGAGAATGATAATTTTGCCATAAGTTTTCTCCATCTATTCCCATAATCTATTACTGGCTCATCATCATATTGTTTCAAGTTGACCATGTTTGAAAGGTTCAACTTCTTCTTAGAACCAAAGAAGAAATGCTTTAAGAATGCATTTACTATTTTTTCAAAATTGGTTATGCTATGCTTAGGTAGTTGGTTGAACCATTGAGTGGCAGCACCTAAAAATTTCATTATGAATGTTCTTAGCATGAGAGCGTCATTGTCTTCAATATTAAAATAGGCATTGATAAAATTGGTGACGTGCTCTTGTGCATCCTCTTCACCCTTAAATTTCTCTAATATAGGAATCTCAAAGTGCTTAGGATATGGAGGGCTAGGGATTTATGGGCACAATGGTTGGTTGTGTATCTTGCTTAATATTGACGAGTTCCCAGCTGCCTCTTATTTTTCAAATGTTTTCATCTTTTCAACAAGCTCTTGAAATGCCTTTGATGCATGGATCTCCTCCTCTTGTAAACCTACTCACAGTGGTAATGGAGGTAACTCTATATCCATTTGATTTTTTCTATTTTCCTCCCTCCTATGAGAGGACTCAGGATTGTGACCCTAGTTTGTTATGTTTGCCCTTTCCCCACTAGTTGGATTTCGTTCATGATTTGGTGGGGGATTTCATTATGGGCTATCTTGTCTAGTGTGCCTCTCCTTAGGTGAGTCAACACATCTAGTTCTTTGGTGGTCACCACCATTTATCTATAAATTGTTAAGAGCTAGTCGCTCATCCTGCTCTCTTAAGCATTGCTCATGTTGGCGCAAGAGTCTTTATCTTTGTTTATCCTATTCGAGAGCCTCCACTAGATCTCACTCCCTATGTAATGCATTTTCTAACCACCTCATTCAGTAAGTTTGTGCTATTACAGAAGACTTATGTTTATCTAACTCTATTCTTGTTTTCTTGACTCATAGATTCCTTGAGGAGGTTTCTGATGTACCTATACTCTTGCTAGCTAATGTGGCTTGTTCAGTGTACTATTGAGTATCCCTATGATCAGACTCTATGCGTCTACTACAAGGTCACTTTGAGGTACCCCTAGACTAAGAGATATATTTAGAAGTCACATTTTGTGAGCTTTCATATGCAAAGTTCTCAGTAGCTATAGTTCTTTGAGTTGGTCATGTAGGAAACCGATCCAACCTATCTAACTGTCTTGATTTCCATGGCTAGTCCTATGGGGTGTCATTCACTCCTATGAGGTTATAGTTTATGGGAATATTTCCTTTTGTGTGAAGGGTTTCTTCTATTTGATTCCCATGGCTATATGTAGCTCTAGTTTCCTACCCTTCAGTGGGCATACCTGTTTTATATGTTTCTTGTGAGTCTTGAGGTGTTGAAATTCTTGTTTGCCTTCTTGATGAAGAGGGCTTTATGGTAACATGTTTTCTCCATGTGTATGGATATGTAGTAGTCTCGTCATCCCTATGTGAAGAATGATTTTTAGAACCTTATTTATTTCCATGTGAGGAGGAAGCCCTTGAAGCTTCCTCACGTATTTGAGATGTTTTTGTGTGTTTAGAGGAGGCCCTTGAGGTCTCCTCGTGTCTCCTTGATGAGGATGGTTGTGAAACCTCTTTTTGTTTATGTGACTTTGTTCCATGATGTGGTTCCTTACTTAGGGTTTCTTGAGGATATCCCTAAGGTTTGAATTATTACCCCTTAGGCTCGTGGAGCTACATCTCACTGTCTTACAGGTAGGTCGTTCAATGTTACTACGACTCCACCTATGGGTATGAGTTGCTTCAGTCTCTCCATCGATATCAGACCGAGAGTGTTTGCTTCTTTTTTTACCATGTTTTCTATGAATTGATCTTTTGAGTTGCAATTTAGGAATAGCCACACAATACCAAACAAATTTTATATCTTGATTACCAATTTAAGTGTGCCCTAAACTATTTGGTGTGTTTTGATGTATTGTTTTTTTGTTTTCTTACTCTTGTTCTTGGATTAAGAATGAGAAGACTCATCCATAGTGACAATCAAGTACACCCATTCCAAACATGATTTTCTCAAAATAAGCTAGGGTACACCGTTGAAGACCTAGTGGGGGTTCGCCTAGCTCTTCCACTCTGAACCAATGATTGTTCCAACAGTGGGAGACAATTTGAGCACAAGTAACTTAGTATCACTATAAATAAGTTTTTCAATCCATTTTTAGGAAGCTCTAGGGGGTAAACCAGTGGAATGAGATGAATTCCAACATCACTAGCCTTATTTGAAGGTTGGTGATGAAATCCAACTCCCCAATTTTTAAATGAGACGTGCATGTGTGGTGTTCATTTTAAGCTTGTGTAACATAAAGTGCATCATATAGCAGAAATGAATCTTTCCTATATGCCTAAGTGCAAAAATATATTTCAATATTTAGAAAGATGCATGAACTACTATGATTTGTATGAGCACACTTTATTTCGTACATCTATGGCCTCTAGCAGGACCTCAAAGCAAGCAAACAACATATAATATCTAGCAAGTTGGATTCTAGGGAAAACTTTTTAGGCATAAGTCATTGTTCCTAGCAATTCCTAGTGGAAAATTTAAAAGATCTAAGATATGAAAAATGCTTAATTCTTTCAATTTCCAAACATAAATGTGTTTTAAGTTCTTTATTTTAGACACAAAAAAGCAGAAAGAAAGTTGTAAAATATCATAGAAGTTGTACCAACCTTTAATCCATCTCAAAGAGTTTGTGTTTTGACCTTTGCTGCACTCCAGTTCTGGCCGTTGTTGACTAGAGTGGCTAGTTCTTGGTCGTTGTAGCTCAGAGCGGCTAAAGCTCTATTGGTCACTATAGCTCAGAGCAGATAATTTTTGGCCATTATAGCTCAGAGCGGCTAGACCTACACATAAAACTAAGTTAGTATTCTAGCAGCAAATAAAAAATCAGTGGAGGTCCCACCGTGATCACCATCTGTAGTGACCCCGGGACGCACGCATCGCTCTTACTCTACTTGCAATGTTATTAAAAACCCAATATAAAATGGAAGACAATGAAAAGCATATAACACGAAAATAAAAAATATGGATCTCTTTATTCGTATTGAAACTCGGTTACATGTTGGTCCCTCTTAGGGATACCCATTTCGATACAATAAGGTTACAAATAGGCAAATAGTGCCCCTTTCATGAAGAGGTGGTGCACTTTCAAAAATCTTCCAAGTTATGCACATGGAAATGTATGAGGGCTTACAGATGCCTCCTTCTCTAGGTTTGTTTCCTAGAGGGATACCTTTTGCTCTCATATGTTGCAGATTATGTTCGATCAACTTGTGGCCCTGTAAGCAATGAAACAACAACACACACTTAGATGTTTTAGAATGCCTCCTCGGATGAGGTTGTTAGAAATGGATATAACAAATAAAAGTAAGTGCAAATTAGACTAATGTGAATGACATGATGTTATGCTAATGATATACTAATATAATGAATCTAATGTCTAAAACTCTAAGCTAAGCCTGTGGCCACTGTCCAAGACAATGATCGCTAAAGTGATTCTCATCCTCTTTACTCCAAAGCTATGGACCAAAGCTTGTATTCGATATTGAAATAATGGTTGCTATGCTCTCCAATCCATCAGGGCTTCACCGTACCCATGATCTCCAAGAGAAATCTCCAAGTCTCAAAAGCTCTCCTCAATGACCAAGATCGATAAAATATGTATCTCTAATAAAATATCTCCTTTGGTGCTCTTAGGCTTGCACCTTTTATAGTGTGAAACCCTAGGTCTATGTCCAAGCCCTAGGAATGAATTTCTCATGTGTAGTGTAAGTTAGCATGAGAAGATTTTTGTATTTTCTATGTTTTGAGGCTAGTTAACTAAAATATAACTGCCAACTTAAGTCTCCTATGTGAACTGGTCGTTAGCATGAGAAGCTTTTGTCCTTTGTTTATGTTTGGAGGTCAGTTAACTAAATTCTAAATGCAAACTCAAGTCTCCTATGTGAACTAGTCATGAAAAGGAATGTAAAGTTACTCCTTGTCACCTTTATTGCATGCATACTGCCACTTCTACATGTTATTAGGCTTGTTTATAAGCAAACTACTTCTTATGGCTTATCCATTGTCGTTTGCAACGAATAAGATCTGGCTATTGTCATCTACAATGACTAAGGTTTGGCCACTCTAGGCTTGAGCAGCTAGGATATGGTCACTCTTGGCTTGAGTGGCTAGGCTTGGATGGCTTGAAAAGGCCCCAAATGAGTGGTGAGAACCACTGTTGATGCTTGGAAAGTCTAATATTATGTCATTTGATCTTATGAATGTGTCTATTTGAGCATCTCCCCTAAGCATGACACAATTTAGGTGTCTACAGTATGTGAGGTGATGGGTATGGAATATATAAGAAGTAGTCCAAGAGTGTTGTAGTTGCATGGGACTCTGGTCAAGATAGTGGGAGTTATAAAAGATATTCCCATTGTCCTTCGTAGTATACCACAAATCACTATCATACAGGAAGTAGTAGTGGTTGATATGGAGCCATACTTTAGTATGTGTCTTTCAAGAGATTTCACAGTGACACTATGAGGATACCTTTCCTTGTACTACTTGCATTTGGAGATCCCATTTAAATGAAATAGAATTCACATATATAATGAAAAGCCATAAAATTTTCATATTGAAAAGTTGGAGGAGGAAGAAGAATCTCCAAGTACAGTTAACATGCTGACTGAAGAGTTAGAAGAGGTTGATTTGATGGAAGAAGTGCTTGGTGAACTTTACCTTGAAGATGAATTCTCGCTTACAAATTTTAATGCAATTATTGGAATGGACATTGGTTGTTATACAATAACCAAACTAGAGCAAATTGAAGAAAAAGTCCCTAATTCCCTAGACCCTATCATAGATCAATTATGGAAGATTTATTTTGATGGTGCCCGATGTAAGAATGGCATAGGGACTAGTATCATTTTGATCTCTCCCACGGGGTTGTAGAAGACTTATTCTTACAAATTGACTTGGATTTGCACAAATAATGCAGTCGAATATGAAGCATTGTGCCTTGGATTGAAGAAGGCTAAAAAGTTGGGCATTAAGTAGTTGCAAATTTTTGGTGATTGAACTCATTATCAACCAAACCACTAATTAATGTATGTCTAAGCAACATTACCTAAAATATTATTGCAATAGAGTGTGGGATTTGTTTGAATATTTTACTACGTTGAATATTCATGTGATTTCCCACAAGCATAATAGACACATAAACATTTTAGCTTCTCTTGGCACAAATATTCTCCCACTGAGAAAATAGTGAGAAATCCCAAGACTTTCAAGGTGATTTATAGACCTTCAGTCTATGATAAGAATATTTATCGGCAAGTATTCAAAAATAATAAAAAAATAGTCAATTTTTTGCATAGAGAATCTGCTAGCGTAGATGATAGAGTGCTTGTTGAAGAAGAGAGAATGAATGATATAATTTAATAACAATCATATTCCTAGGGGATTGATTTCATTGGAGATTTTATTTGACCGTAATGATAGGTTTGAGGAGAATAGGATCAAGGTGGATGCAAAGGAGTATAAAGAATTATAGCTAGAGCTTGAAAAGATCATTAAAATCAGAACTGATTATGTGCCAGAAGAATTGAAAGACATTAAGAACTTGTGCTATGAGTACCCCAACATCGTTGCATGGAGCTATCAAGATTTGAAAGGATATGACAAGAAAGTGATCTAGCATACCATTGAGTTGTAGGAGGGGGTAAAATCCATTTGATAACAGCAACACCCTATCAACCCTAAAATCAAAGTGCTTATGAAGGTAAAATTTTTGAAGATGCTAGAAGCAAAAATAATTTATCCAAGTAAGCACTCGACATGGGTGGTGAACCTGGTGCCAGTACGAAATAAGAATGGTGACATTTGATTATGTGTAGATTTTTGAAACTTGAACCAGGTGTCACTAAAATATCATTACCCTCTACCGTAGATTGATCAAATCCTTCATGTGGTAGCTAGCACACAGAGATTCTGATTTTTATATGGTTTCTCTGGTTACAATCAGATATGGGTGAAGGATGAGGACCAACAAAAAACAACATTCACCATCAAGTGGGGCACATTTATCTACTAGAGGATATCATTTGGACTCTCAAATGCTAGTGCCACTTTCCAGATGGCTATGGATATTTCTTTCAGTGAGTTATTGAATAGAATTATTGTAATCTATATTGATGACATGATTGTGTTTTCACATCGCAAAGAGGACCACATTTTCCATTTGAGGTAGGTGTTTGAGAAGTGTTGTGAGTTTAGGATTTTTATTAATCCAAAGAAGTCAATATTTGTTGTTAAAGAAGGAAAATTGTTGGGTCATCTGATCTCCCAAGAAGGATTGGCAATTGATCCTGTAAGGGCTGAAGCACTTTTGAAGTTACCATTGTCTGCTAACAAAAAGGACTTGCAATATTACTTTGGCCAAATAAATTTCATTTGTGAAGCCCATGACTGAGCTCCTAAAGAATAATACTGAGTTTAAGTGGATGGAGGACAAAATATGAAATTTTCAAGAATAAAAGAAAGAATCACACATGCTCCAGTGTTGATTAATCCTGATTATTCAAAGGACTTCATTCTCTATGTAGTGGATGAGCAAGAGAGCTATGTTGCAGTTCTAACATAGAAACAAGAAGATGGAGATGAGAAGTCGATCACTTTATTGATCTAGGTCATTGCGTACCACCAAGAGAAGTATAATTTCATCAAGAAACAAGTGTACATGGTAATGAAATCATTGAAGAAGTTCTAACACTTTGTTTCCTAGAGCAAAAATATATTGTTCATGTTATACACCCTGATGTTCAAAACTTCATACTCCAAGGAGAACTAGGTGATAAAAGGGCAGGATGGGTCTCAAATATTCAATAATATGATGTGGAGATCCGATCGACGAAGCTAGTTTGCAAGTGAGATTTATGCCAAGAGTTAGCTAAAAGTGCCACTTCTAAATCATTTGAAATGATGCAAGAGGAAGAGATTGGTGAAAGCATTTGTGTAAATCACATTTTGAGTAATCATGACTGGACAGAAGATCTTATCGATTAATTCACTACTGGGAAGTGTCCATCATACCTTAATGCTTCACAGCATCGAAGTTTCAGGTTGCAAGCGCTCAAGTATGTTTTGTTACCTAATGGGATATTTTACAAAAATATTGATGGATTTCTTCTTAGATGCATGAAGGAATCTGAGAAAGAAATAATACTAGAAGAATTTTATTCTAGGCTATCTGGTGGTCACTATGCAGGAAGGCCCATGGTCTTAAAAATTATTTGAGCTGGCTATTTTTGGCCTACTCTGTTCGTCGATTCTCATAAATTTGATCAACACTGTGATAGTTTCTAGTGATATGTTGGAAGGATTAGAAAATTAATACTACCTTTGTGCCCAATTCAATTCAAAGTGCCATTCCAATAGTGGGGTCTTGATTTTATCATAGTCATTGAGCCACATTCTTTTGCAGATCATAAATATATCTTAACGGCAACTATCTATTTCACTAGATGGGCAGAGGTTATTCTTGCCAAGAAGGCTAATCAGGCAACCATCATTTCTTTTTTGGAAGGAATCATTACTTGAATTGGCATCCTCAATTCAATTGTGATTGATAATGGAACTCCATTCATTAGAGCCAAAATCACAGAGTTCGCTAGAAAATACGACATTTATCTCAAGGCATCATCCAATTATTACCTGCAAGGGAATGGTTTGGCTGAATCTACTAAAGGATGTTGGGTAGTAATAAAAGAAGTTGGCACTTGTTTTTGAATCAGGTGCTTTGGGTATATTGCATATCTGTGAAAAAAATCTATTAAAACATCTCTGTATTCTTTGGTGTATGGAAAAGAGGTTGTCTTGCCTACGCACATTGAGCTTCCAATCATTCAAACATTACAGTTATTTCAAGATGAAGATGAAGAGTATGATCCTATGAGTGCAATATTGGCACAACTATTGCAGTTGGAAGAAGAGAGAGAACAATCCTATCAGGCATTTCTTGAGCACATTAAAGAGATGAAGTGGTTCGAAAAGAAAACTACTAAGCGCAATTTCTAGGTGGGAGATTTAGTTCTCAAATGGAACAAGAAAAAGGCCAAACCAAGGAAACATCACAAGTTTGATGCTATTTGGGAGGGCCCTTTTTATATTTTCATAGTTAATTTAGAAAATGCTTATCATCTTCACGACATGGAGGGTTGGGATATTCCTATTCCGGTTAATGGTCTTCGTTTAAAGGCCTATATTCAATGAAGAGATTCTAATGAGGTGCCATATTGTACATATGTAAATATTATTTTTAGTGTTTTATTTGCTTTAAATTACTGATGGTATTTATAAAAATAAAAATAAAAATAAATAAAATATGGTGTTATGTAATTCCTAGTAAACGGACCCCCCCTTCTTGGAGAATTAAATTGGGGATAAAAAGAGCAAAATTTTCGCCCCTCTCTAAGTGTTGCGATGGAATTAAAGAGAAAGGAGCACTTTCAGATGTTTTCACCCAAGGAGAGAATGCAGAGCCGCAGGCATCCCCTGTTGAGGTGAATGAATACCAAAGCAAAGTATATTTTTTGAAGTCGCATTCACCCCAAAGAGGGGATGACATGACCGTTCGCCCTTTGGTTAGGGAAAATTCATGGACAAGGATGACATCCTTTTTGGGCACATAGGAGCATAGAATTGACATCGTGTTCACCTCATATTATGGTAAAAATGGCCGTTCACCCTTAGTTTGGGTGAACGCGTCATGTAAGATGGGAGGAGCGATGAAGATAATTTTTTAATAAAAATATTTAAAAAAAAAAAAAAGAGGCTCGTAAACTTTGTTTTTCTTTCAAGGTATAAAAACAAAATAACAAAAGAGGAGGGGAAATTTTAGATGATTAATGCAAGATGCCCCTTTTAGAGGAAAAATCGAAGGAAAAGCTAAAAGAAAAAATAGAAGAAAAAAATATTTTTAAAAAGCAATTTTTTTTTTTAGAAAATAAAATTTTCTAAATATGGGTGAAATATTAAAGGGAGAAGTTTATTAAGGAAGGCTATTCATCATATAACTACCAAGCAAATCGAAATCGCCCTGGACTGAAGAAAGAGAAAATAATTTGCTCTTATCCTTGAAGGCATAGTGAAAGGAAGAGGTTATTGGACATCCACAAAATGTTTTTGTTGAAGAAAAGGAAGCAAGTGCATTTTTTTGGAAGCACGTTGCAAAGACAATCATGCCCTCAAACACGTGGTAGCTATCAGAGAGCATGAATGTAGGTAAAGAGGTGTTTTGAAGGTATTTAATTTAAACATGTGCCTTGCAGAATATTTGTGTTCCTGAGTAATGGAAAATACCTATCATTGGTTGTCAAGCGACAGATTTATTTTCCCAAGCAAGCTTTGTCACCAGGGCTTCATTTACAACAAACTTACATTGCAAGGAGGGCACTTTTTTCTAAGATAATTTGGCAGAATCAAAGGTGATACTGTTATGATATTGGGAATGGTGCCAGGCAAGCGACTCAATTTTTATGATCTCCCAAAAGTGCCTAGATTAATTCGACATTTATTGTGGTAGATGAAAGAGTGCTCTATATAAGGGACCAGGTAAAAGCTCATAGTTTAATTATTTTAAAAATTTACCATCACAATATTTTAAACTATTGTTGTAGGATTTTTCAAATAATATTCAGAGTATTCGTCAGGAGGAAGATACAATGGGGAAGTGAAGTAAGGAAAATAAATAAGTTACAGAGGTTGCAGAGCCCAAAATGTTGAAGTATAGAGCTAAAAATACCTAAAAGAATGATTATGTTGACATAGACCCGTATGATGGCACAATGGTAGAAATCGATGATTGTGTCATTACTCATAAAGGTGTAGAAAGATTGTGGTAAGATGTTGAGTTAGTGGTGAACCAGGGGGTGACATCACATAGCTGGCTGACAGTGTCATATCATTCATAGTTGTTCTAGTACCTCTGCCCGCTAGTTCATCTGTAACTTGAGCTAGTGCGGCTTATCGCTTAGTTTTATGATCCATTCACCAGAACAATGAGAAATACTAGGAGGGAAATTCTCTTCACCATCACTCCGAACGAGGTTCAAGAGGCATTTGCTTGTGGACTAAAACCCCCTTCTTATGTGGTTCATAATAAACTACATATTGACGAGCAGGAATATAGATACGTCTCCAAAATAACAATGCACCAATTTATGGAGACCCAACTTATTAAGGAGCCACCGATGGGGCAACTTCCCAATTTGCCAAAGTTGCTCATAGATTTTAAAAGCCTAGATATTTATTCAATGTTGGCATGGATCACCAGTTTACCTTCATATGATACTGTACATAAGTGGCATGCGACCCTAGCACAATGTATTTATTGGGTGGAGTTCTATTCTCCTGCAGCTATGAGACAAGGAAACAATCCTATTTTCTTTTATTGGGTTGATTTTATTTCTCAGAGATTGAATTTTAAACTGGAGAAATTACAAATTGGAGAGGTAAAGTCATTTAGGCACTCTTCATTTTTTATATGGTTTTTCTTTTTCCAGCTTCAATGGTACTTTTCTTTTATTACAGTGACGCAGATGGGTGAGAACAATGGACCTTTGTTAGTTTATATGTGGACTCCCATTTTGATGGAAAGAGAGTCATTTTACAACTTTAACAGTTGGTTTTTGGGGCCCGCAATAGAGTTACTTTGTGGTACGTGTGAGAGGGTGCCACAGGAATTAAGAGACATAGTGTTGTCCAAGAAAAGGGAGATATTTTTCTACTTATCCAGGATGTAGTTGTGAGAATTTTTGGTTTCACAGGTAAGCTATTCTTGTTACTTTATTTTGCTATTGAGCATGTTTTTTCCATGGAAGTAGTGGGCCAATCAGATTACGTGAATGATGTGTATGGATTTGGGCGCAACAAGAAGACAACATGCAATATGTCATTTAAATTTAGTAGTATAAAAGTGAGCCAAGTGGGGTAGAATTGGCTCATTACAGTTGTGTTGCAAGATTTGATATTGATAGAACTACCGCAGCGATGGAGGTATGATCCATTGGATAAGTTTTTAGTTGTTATAAGATCCAAATCATTTCATTTTTACCCTCGACCAGCTATTCAGAAGAATTAAAATAATTTTTATGGGCCAAATATGAACTGACATATTGAAAATATAAAATAACTTCCACCTTGGCTGATCATTATGATCAGGAGGTAGAATATAATCTGGCCAAGTATAAATCCCAAATCCCTCTATCGGGTTTTTTTAGCCAGGTTCAATAAAGTGAACCCAAATGAACTAAAGAGAAAATTATGAATTGGTGGATAATGCGGGTTCACCAAGGAAATTCGATGACTCCTTATGGGCTGAAGTTTGATGAATCATTTTCAGAGCATTATGATGAGTACGTTGATTCATACCAGCCCATCACCTTCGCCAACATTTTATCATAAAATTTTCAATAGTCTGACAGTGGTGAAGGTAAAATAAAAGAACATTTTGATGGTCAAAGAAGATGTTCCAGAGGAAGAAGAGCAACAATACATGTTTATACAGAGATTGTGATGGATGAAATAGAAGGTGGAAGATGCGCCTGCATCAGAGAAGCAAAATGTGTCAAAAGTGCCACCACTTCCCAAGGCAAAAAAAAGACCAAGGACTAGTGTGGTAACTACTTCTATCATCAAGGTTTTAGTTGTTGTGGTTCCTATAGTTACTATTGTTTTAGTGGTAGTTATCAATTCCCTACCAGTGATAGAGGTCCTGAATAAGGTTACACAAATGTTTTTGATGGCTCAAGAGCAAGTGTAGGACCCTCAGTCGAAGAGCTCCCAAGTAGATATCATGGATGGTGAAGAGAATGTGGACATTGAGGAGAGGGCAAAAGCACAACAAAAAGAAATTATTTCATAGCCACCCCTGTCACCATGTCACATGACACCCATACCCAGAGGTACGTCTTCTATCCCCCCTTCTTCTCTGGAGCATGTAGTGGCTTCAGTCTCACTCCCATAATTTTCTATCTCTATTTCTCCATCATTTGGTATACCCTCCATATCTGTGTCACTTCCATATCTCTCCATTTTCAAAGTCATTGCTGCTCCTTCGTCTATTCCCATCTCTTCATCCTCCATTTCTTTTATTTTGTATGCATCAAGGTTGAATCCCTTTTTACATCCTTCCCCTTCCATTGCTGCCACCACTACCATTGAGGTCGTAAGTACACAAGCTCCTCCCAGAGTAAGCATAACTGTGGCTGAGTTCGATTCATCTATTCAAACTACCATTTTAGTTCCCCCTCTTCTCACCGCATCATCTTCTTCCATTGATCCTAGTTGCTCAAATTATTTGATTCCATTTACTCCATTTTTGGAATTGTAAACATTACCCGATGTACAGGTGATGCCGAAATAGCCATGTGGAAAAAATTAATTGGGCACACCTAAGTTATTGACAATGGTTGAAAATCATGAGGCAAAAATAAGCATTGGCTCCAACTCGATCAATTAATAAAGTCACTTTTGACCCGATTGCTATGGAAGCTCACATGACTAAACTCACTTCCTTGGTTCAAAATCCACAAGGAGAAATGTTACCGAATGATTACGTATATGAGACTATCACAAAAGATCTTACCAGGATAAATTAGACAGAGAATATGGGCAATATCCAAGTTGACATGAGCTCAGTATACTTTCATGATGAGTATTACAAGGAAAAATATTTTGAGAATAAAAATAAAATAATTGAGCTTGAAAATGCCTTGGTGAAAAGCAGAGCACAAGAGGAGAAGACTGCAATTGAAAATGAACACTTGCACTGGTAGGTTGGAGTGCACCTAAAAGAGAGAGATGCTACCTAAATAGAGATTCATAAGCTCTAGTAGTAGCTTGAAGACATGAAACATCAGCTAGCAAAGAAGGATATGTAGGTTGTTAGTTTTTTACCAAAAGGCGTTAAGGAGGCTCGTCTTCACTCAGCACAAAACTATGAGAAGTTGGTCATACAGATAGTCCAAGTGTTGCATTATTTTTGGGAAGCACAAATATAGATCCAATTGGGGTAGCAGTTGATTTATAACATGGAGAAAATGCTAGAGACATATATGGATATAGCAGTAAAAATTTAGGCCCTAGCCAATGCCAACCTACGTATTCACCCTCTAAGAAAAATGGATCATGCTTGGTCAACTACCAAGGTCAAGCTGTGTAATTATTTTCAAAGGATGTATTTGGTAAGAGAAGGTTAGACAATCCTCAACACCATTGAGCAAGAGCATATCATTTCCATGATTCACTTTAATCTCTTGCCGAGTTGGGATTTTTGAACTTTATATATGAGGGGGGTGAACCCTTGCCACTGGAGCAATTGGAGGTGATCTGGAGAAAGTTCATGGAATATGCCTCTAATATTGATGCATGGGAGGAGCCTCTCACAAAAATATAGGTATTTCCCTTGATGTAGAAATACACGTGCTTGGATTTGTCATTGTATGAGCTAGCTCAACGAGCAAAGCACCTCAACTTGATAGATATTCAAAATATTTGCTTTTTTTATGAGTCACTAAGTGTCCCATGCCTATTCACTACTCATTATTTGAAGGAGTAAATCATAGCCTATGAGGTAATTTTTGAGAGCCTCAAATAATAGGAAGAGCAGATAGCAGTGGAGCGTGCAGCAGAAAAAAAATGGCAAAAGAAGCGGAGTGAGCCGAAGTGCGCAAAGTGGTGGCTGAAGTTGAGGAAAAGGAGGAAGCTGAAGAGGAGGCACGTCGAAATGTATCTACAAAAAAGGCACCAGCCAAGGCAGCTGGTAATAAGACTCCATTACATCCCAATGGATAAAGGCCTAGGATATCTTGCATCCATTCGAGCTGGATATCCTGTGAGTCATCAAAAATATTGGTAGTTTTATACTTTGCCACATTGGGATTTTTGTTTTATTTTTATGGAGCATTTTGATTGTAATGCGACAATATTTATTCTAAAATGTTATTCTAGATTTATTTTTATATGTTATCTCTTTTTTTATATATGTACCCTTTTTTTCTCAAAGAGATGAATGTTTAAAGAGAAAACAAGTTTTGCAACATTTCGAAGCACTATGAATTGGAGACGTCTTCACCCCTATACACTATCAAAAATAAAAGAGAAAGAAATGTTAAAAAATCAAAATGGTGAAGTATTTAAAGATTAAAAAAAAATGGGAGATATGAAATATATGTTCACCCCAGATTTGGGACGAAAGCTTCGTTCACCCCTCCTAAGGGTGAACGTAATGTAAGGCGATAAGAATGGGGAAGCCAACACACACATGACCAGGTGTTCAATGGTGCGTTTGCCCTTGTTGAGGGGAAAACATCTTGTTCACCTCTTACATTGGCAAACACACTCCAAAAATAAAATGTCATTGTGAGTGCCCTAGTCAAGGGGAGCATCCTGTTCACCTCTCCCATGGGCGAACACGTTCCCAAAAATGAGATCACGTATGAACGTGCTAGTGAAGCAAGAGTGGATGAGTGCGCTAAAGATAAGATAATTTCATATCATAGTCATCCCAATAGGGATATGACTGTCTTTGTCACCTTTTTGAAGGGCAAACACGATATTTAAATGAAAAGGGTGAACGTGATTTTAAAGAGACGACACGAACGTGGTTGAAATGCTTAACTGTTCACTATTTTTGCTTGAAATGAGGATGGTTTTGCCATGGTCAATAAGGGATTTAATTAATTAAGGGTGTATTCTCTAGCGACGTCCAAATTTCAAAGGCCCCAGAGCAGGTTATGACAAGCATTAAATAGTGGTGGTGATGAGTAACTCAAATGGTGAATCCTAGACAAAAAATAAAACCATGTTATAAGTACAAGAAGATTTTCATGATTTCCAAAGTAGGAATGCATTTTCAAGGTATTGAATATCTCTTAATTTTCTATGCACCGACACCCAAAATGCTGATTTCTTTGGAATGTTTCCTTAAAATATGGATCATTGTTCCAAAAGGATGAATTTTCAATATTTCTAAGGAGGAATTTCCTCACTCTGGTTCTAGATCTGCGATAATTTTATCCCTATATACATTTAATGAAAGAGGTGAAATCCTCTATAAATACTAATCAAATTTCCATTGTAAAGGAGGTTAGACACTTTACGAGAAAACTCTCCAAGTTCTCTACATCAATAGAAGACACCAGGCTTCTGAATTTGCAAGTGATTTGGTGTGCAATTTCCTTCTTTATTCATGCACTTCTATTTTAAATCATGTTCCTTATTTGCTCTGAAGTTTAAAATTCTAAATTTGAATTTAAATATTGCTAGTGAGGGAGTGAGTGCTGGAGTGCTATTTTGAAGGTTGTTCCTACAAATTTACAAGTAAATTTTGCTGCTTTTATTTTATTATATGTTATTTAATGCTTGGGTAATTTTCTATTGTTATTCTACTCCAAATCCTATGCATTCGACATGTGGCCATATTTCCCATTTCTTTTCGTATTTTTCAATTTATTTCCTGCAACTCTAGTCTTTAACCAGTGTTGGATTTAGTTGGGGAGCCAACCCTCTCAAGAGATTGACACGGAGGACGTTCCTTTCCTTAGATAATTCAATTTTAACCATGTCTAGGATGCACAAGTGCATTTTTATTGATTAGGCAGATATTTAACCAACAGAAACCTTATATTAACATCATAACCCTTATATCCCTTTACTTAATATTTAAAAATAAAACTCTAGACTAGCACCATTACCCTTATATATATCCCTTTATTTAATTTAATAAAACTTTAAATACCTTGCACAACCATGATGGGATTCGATCCCCTATCCTCTAAAAGTGCAGTGCTCTCACAAGCGCTCATGACCAGCTATGCTACCATAGCACA
Organism: Wollemia nobilis; assembly: GCA_028583015.1. Classification (NCBI taxonomy): domain Eukaryota; kingdom Viridiplantae; phylum Streptophyta; class Pinopsida; order Araucariales; family Araucariaceae; genus Wollemia; species Wollemia nobilis. Next base: position 8,398,587 of record JAQPPZ010000456.1, read on the forward strand.
TGAAACCAAAAGGTTCTCAACAAATATTTAAACCTTCATTGCACCTCCAATCAACAATCGCATAGCAAAAATCTCCCTCGAAGGGATTCAAACTTTGGATATCTTGCACCACATCACCCTAGTGTGACCTAGTCAACTGGTTGGGCTACTCCACCATCTAAAAACAAAAGGGCATCAACTAATATTTAAACCTTCATACCTTGCATTTCCTTTGCATAGCAAAACTGGCATCGTAAGGATTTGATCTCTAAACCTTATTTAATTCAGTGCCCTAACACAAGCCAAAAACCACCTAGGCTACCCTAGTGGTTGAGACCAAAAGGATGTCAACCAATATTTAATTCTACCTTCGGATTGCTCTTCGCCATCACATGTCCTCTTCCACTTCTCCTCTCCTATTCATGAATTTTGAATTAATCTCATCAATGCCATTTGAAAATAAATTTTTACCTTAATATATATGCTCCTCTTTTATCAATTTTTCCAAGGAGGTCGACCTATTAATTTGTGTTAATATTTACCTTCAAGGATGTCGGTCCATTTTCTTATATTATAATATTTAAAAATATTATAATATTGGACTATTAAACTTTCATATATTTAAATCCTTTGATTTAAATATGTCAAGCCTTGTCACATCAATTTGTAATGTCCTTATCTTTATAATATTTAAATATTATAGTACCTTGCTTTTAAATATACTTTGCCTTGCTTCTCTTGAAATTGTCCACCCTTCTAAACTTATGATGGGGGGATCGGGAAAGACACACGCAAAACACTCCACGCAAATTCAAAAATTCTCTTTCATTAAATCTGAAAATGCATACACCAACGGCCCGCAGGCTTACAATAACCGGTGCTCGGCTCGGTTTTCTCCCACTCGCACTCTGCGTGCATTCTTCCTCAATCCGCCACCCCGACTAATACATAAAACTAGGTTTTTATAGAGGCCCCGACCCTCTGAAACACCTATCACGCATTAATCGGGACACCAAACCGATTTAAAACCCCACTCCACACGACCTTGTCATCGCCGCTCCCTGTCAGATTCTCTGCGCGGCCATCCTTTTTGTTCCCCACACTTTTTGGTTCTTGTTCACCTTGACTGCTCTCTGGGTGCCATGTGTCATTCTGGAATGATCCCCAAAAATACCACCTACTGCGGCTTTTCCACCATCTCTTTCTCTTTCCTTGCCTTCTTCTCTCTCCGTCACGATATCGTGACATGTCGCGATATCGGGACGTTTCAGCCTCCCTGTGCTCTCTGCCCATTTTGGTCGTGATATCGTGACATGTCGTGATATCGCGACCTCTCCGCTCACCTGCCTTTACCTTAACTTTTCGTCGCGATTTCACAACGTCGCGATATCATGACATCGCGATATTGCGACCTCCCCGCTGCCTTATCTTCTCTTCAACTTTTCATCATGATTTCATGACAGTTGTGATTTCATGACGTGTCACAAAATCATGACAACTCCCACTGCTCCACTCTGGCTGTGCCTTTGTGTTGCAATTTTGTGACACCTCGTCCTTTGCTCCTTCTGCTTCTCATCCATGTCACGATTTTGCGACATCGCAAAATTGCGATGTCACGATTTCGTGACCCTCCGTCTGCCAAGTCTTCCATGCCATTTGTGTTGTGATATCACGACACAAATCCTGTCACAATATCATGATAGTTTTTGCCTTCAAGCCTTCCATCGCCATTTGTGTCACGATATCGTGACACAATTCCTGTCGCAATATCGCGACAGTTTCTGCCTTCAAGCCTTCCACCGCCATTTGTGTTGTGATATCGTGACACAATTCTTGTCACGATATCGCAACAGTTTCTACCTTCAAGCCTTCCATCACCATTTGTGTCACGATATCGCGACACAATTCCTGTCGCGATATCATGACAGTTTCTGCCCTTAGGCTTCCTTCTACTTTTTCTTCCTGAGTCGACTCTTCAGAAGTGGCTCTCCCGCAACTGGATGCTTCTGCTGCAGGTGCTGCTGGATGCTCCTGCATCAGACACCCGAGGTAAGTGGAGAAGTGATCTTCACTTCTAAAAGGTCTGGTTTCTGCCTCCTACAACACCTTCAGACATTTCTCTGCCTCTGTAGATTGCTCCAACTCCCTATCCTGGCCAGATAAACTTCTATCTTCTACCGGACAGATTCTGCCACTGTTGCACTCTTTTGCAGCCTTCTTCAGCTTCAGCTTCTGATGCACTCTCGCATATTTCTTTTTCTATCTTTCTTCATGCCTTCTGCATCGCTCCTCTTGCTCCCGTAATTTTATGCTGAGCCACTCCTCCTACAGGGCTTGAAATTATCGCTGCAATGCCAAGAACTCTTCTTCTGGCACCATATCTTCCTTGCTGTCCCGGCTTCTTTGGGGATGCATTTTTCTTAGCTTTTCTCACAAAGCTTTAATCGATCCTGGTGTAGCTGCCTCACTATCGACGATCTGCTAACACGCTCCAGGATCTTAACTCTCTCTCTCTCTTAGAACCCTACCATAGATCCTGGTGTAACTGCCTCACGTCCGATGATCTGTTACACACTCAGGAACATTAGCTCTGATACCACTAATGGGGGACCAAGAAAGACACACGCAAAACACTCCACACAAATTCAGAAATTCTCTTTCATTAAATCTAAAAATGCATACACCAACGGCCCGCAGGCTTACAATAACCAGTGCTCGACTCGATTTTCTCCCACTCGCACTCTGCATGCATTCTTCCTCAATATTCCACCCCGACTAATACATAAAACTAGGTTTTTATAGAGGCCCCGACCCTCTGAAACACCTGTCACGCATTAATCAGGACACCAACCTGATTTAAAACCCCACTCCGCACGGCCCTATCATCGTCGCTCCCTGTCAGATTCTCTATGCGGCCATCCTTTTTTTTCCCCACACTTTTTGGTTCTTGTCTACCTTGACTGCTCTCTGGGTGCCACATGTCATTCTGGAATGATCCCCAAAAATATCGCCTGTCGCAACTTTCCTGCCATCTCTTTCTCTTTCCTTGCCTTCTTCTCTCTTTGCCATGATATCGCGACATGTCATGATATCATGACGTTTCAGCCTCCCTGCGCTCTTTGCCCATTTTGGTCATGATATCATGACATGTCACGATATCGTGACCTCTCCGCTCACCTGCCTTTACCTTAACTTTTCATCACGATTTTGTGACGTCGCAATATTGCGACCTCCCCGCTGCCTTATCTTCTCTTCAACTTTCCGTCATGATTTTGTGACGTGTCACAAAATCGTGACAACTCCCACTGCTCCACTCTGGCTGTGCCTTTGTGTCACGATTTCATGACACCCCATCCTCTGCTCCTTCTTCTTCTCATCCATGTCACAATTTTGTGATGTCGCGATTTCACGACCCTCCGTCTGCCAAGTCTTCTGCGCCATTTGTGTCACGATATCGCGACACAAATCCTATCGCGATATCGTGACAGTTTCTGCCTTCAAGCCTTCCACTACCATTTGTGTCATGATATCATGACACAGTTCCTGTCACGATATCGTGACAGTTTTTTCCTTCAAGCCTTCCACCGCCATTTGTGTCGCGATATCGTGACATAATTCTTGTTGCGATATCATGATAGTTTCTGCCTTCAAGCCTTCCACTGCCATTTGTGTTGCGATATCACGACACAATTCCTGTCGCGATATCATGACAGTTTCTGCCCTTAGGCTTCCTTCTGCTTTTTCTTCCTGAGCCAACTCTTCTGAAGTGGCTCTCTCGCAACTAGATGCTTCACTGCTGCAGGTGCTGCTGGATGCTCCTGCATCAACTTATCACCTTTGAAGAATATTTTTTCCTTGAATACCATGCAGCTTTGACATCAATGAAAACTCAATATTTCTAATAAATGATTTGATGATCATCTTTCTACATAGCATTTGGATTACTTGGTACTTCAACTTGCAATGCTTTGACTTTTTTCTTGGCACTTCAATGCACTACAACCTTTGACACTTGGTTGTTCCAATTTTTTTTCTTTCTCTCTATGAGTGCAATAGTTCTTTCTCTATTGCATTTTTACTACTTCTAAATCTTCTACTAACACTATTCTTTATGTTGCTTTAGAGTATTTCACATCTCTAATGCTCTATAGGTCGTTAAGCTAGCTCTCAATGTTCAAATGACATTCGACATAAAATCATGAAATGCCTTACATGCCTCAAGTTAGATTTCTTTATGGAACCTATTCGATGAACCTACAATATCTATACCAAATGATGCCAAACTTGATCTACTTCATGTGCTCAATTTGGCATTGTCCATAGTCACCGTTAATTGCACTAGAGACCCATCCAGGTCTCATGCTCAGATTTAGAACCCTCATACTTTTACCATACGTCACTCATGTGAAGATTGCTTTCACTGCCTCAATCCATGCTTTGGTTGGTAATCTCTCAGAGGGTGGATACCAAAATCATAATTTGTATCGATCAGTTTGCACTATCACCCATACTTCATCCCTTTTGGTAGGAATAACAATGTCAACCAAGATTTGATCTTTACAACTTTCTTGATATGAATCTTCTTAGATTTTAAGACTATTATTTGGGTGGCAGTATGCTACCATGGTGTATAATATTGGTTGGATTTTGCATGCTATCACCACCTCATTCGACTCTAATCCAAGCTTACATAGGTTTTTTGTGGGCTCCATCCCTTGTTGGTTGAGAGGTGATCCTTGTTACAAAAATAGTGTTGCAAGAGCTATTCTAATGTTCATTATGGTTGGCACAAGTTGGGATAAGGTGTTTTTGTGCATATGCTACCCCATAAGATAATTTTCCCATAATTCATTATCCTATATCTTCAATCCCTGCAAATAACTACAAGCAATAATATTTTCCATCATAGGAAACAAATAGGGATCACTTTCGCATAGGTCAAAATCTTGATCTCCTTCCTTTCCTTTTATTTCATGTGGTTGCACACCAGACTATTGTGCATGTGATTGAGAACCACTAAGATCTCCATATTCATTTGTTGAGAGTTTCCTCTTCATGCTATTTACCTCTTCGATCAACCAGTGGATTTTCATACTCAGCTCTTACTACATTTTTTGTGTATTATCATAGGTATATGAAGGGGAATTATTTAACACGGCTTGATATTGCACAGGCATGAGCCCTATGGGAAAGGGGTTCTAGATTAAGGATGCATAGGGAAAAATAGGTTGGGGATTTTCCCTATGGGAAAGCTTCTCATCCTAGATCAATATTCTTTTGGCTCAGGATGCTTCCTTAAATATTTGCGAGAACCTCTTTTCTCATGACTATTGAATGAGGAGGCTTATGTCAGGATAAAAAGCACAAACATAGTATGTGTAATCTTGAGTAAATTATGGTCTAGCCTCATGGGGTATCCTCCTCCATATCCTTGTGAAGCGAACATTAAAATCAATCATGCTTTCATAATATGATCGCTTGACGAATGTGAGTTGAGTGAGCAATAAGAAAGGTTCTATAGAAGCATTAAATGTGTTAATGAGAGCTTCTACTAGGTCAACCTACATATGGATACTTCCATACTTGAGATATTTGAACCACAATAATTCTCTCCCTTTGAGATATAGAGCAAGGAGTCTAAGCATAACACCCTTGAAAGTAATATTATGGATAATATCCAAGGAGGCTACATCTTGAAAGTGCTCATGTGTAGTGCCTTTTATACCATCATAGCTTGATAAAGTCTTCAAAGCTATCTTGGGGATATTATGCAGATTCAAAATATTCAAGGGGCCTTCATCATTCTAGTAAGGATAGCTCAGCTAAGCCATTATGGGATTGATCCTTTAGATCATTTAGATTCTTTATTTAAGTTGGAGTTGCCAGATGAGCATAATTTATTTTCCAGTGAGGTCAAGGCTACTCAACAAACGTTGGATCCTTCAAGAAAGCAATATTTAAGAATAGAATAAAAGGGCAATCAATTAAATAAATCAGGTTGATCCCTAGCAAAGTTTCCAAGCTCTACTTCACTTCAAAGGCAATTGATTATAGAAATTTGATTCTTTACACAGTGAGTCACTAGGTAAACATATAGATATTACACAACAGAGTATCACTAGACTCTTTATACAAAGGGGGTGAGATCTCATAGTCCTATCAGGCATGCCAAAAATTGTTGGTCAAAAATCCACATCTAACAAAAAGGAGAGGGAAAAGTTTTGTGCACCCTGCGAACCTCAACCAACATTGAATGATCATCGAGTCCATGAGGCTAGGCAGTTAATATTTAAAGAAGGTTGGTTCTTGGGAAGTCCTAACTACTTATTGCTGAGGGGGGAAAGACAAATGAAATAGAGATAAAAAGAGGTCATAACCAGAACTCACAACGATAGATTCAACAACATCAAAACACATGCACGATAAACTTGCACCATTGTGAGAAACACAAATGGACCACCTAACATATCAGCCAATGTTACTCCTATTTCAAATTTTATCGCACCTTGTTGAAAGCAAATTCTAGAACTACTAAACAAAATGCAAAAAATCCAAAAATTTGAATTATTGCATGTCAATTCAACTGGATTTAATAGAAATAAACCTTCAAAATTCATGCACATACATAAGAGTCAATTTGAAAATCAAACGGTGATATACTTACATTTATAGCGTAATGAAAGCTTTGCATATTAATTATAATGGCTAAAGGGTCACCCTTCGGAATGCATTACATTTCGGTATATATAGACCTTACAATAAATGTTGCATTGAATATAGTGGGTGGTGAATGAGACCATTGGGCGATGCCAGTAGGGGTGGCCATGCTGCAAATATCTTCAAATATTTTACATATTGATGCTACTAGTTATCTTCTACATTTTCAATCAAAGGTAGTTGTTAAGAAGGAGTAGGTAGCTCTGCATAAATCTAAACCCTTGATTATTCTACATCATTAATTATTTTGATGGATTGTGCTCCCCTTGCATGTTTGAAAACAAGATCCACCATTAATGACATTATCAGGTTCCCTTATTGCATTAATAACCTGAGGGAATACTCCAACCATATCTGGATAACTATTATATTTCTTTATGTCAACCACCTATCATATACCCAAAATTGAGCTAAACGTGGACTCTTCTACAACCCCACTATCATTCTTGGATTTGGGTGAGGCCTTTGGGCATAGGTTGACCTTTAGGATCCATATGTTGCTTATATTTGACCCAAAACTCCATCTCAAATTGCTACATCCTCTACAGGGTGGGCTTTTTGAGCCTCTATCCTAGATTCCATCTTGGGTGTGGTTTTGGGATCCATCGGGGGACTGACGGATTCTCAAATCTTTATCGAGATCTAAAATTTGGATGATCCTCCATCCTACCTTTTTGGTCAATGCTTTAGGATCCGATATCGACCTACTGTCATCTTGATTCTTTGCCCTTATGATAGGGTAAGGTTTTGGATCCCGCTTGGGATTTTTGAGCACCTAGTTCTTCACCTACCTTACTACTTAGGCAAATTTCACATGCTCCTTACTGGTGGGGTTCTAGACATCGCTCTAGGGTGTAAGGCCCTATTTTTTTACCCTTCATCCCTTTAATTTTATTTTGAGGTAGCATTTTACAATTAATTTTATATCCCTCAATAACCCATATTTATGCTCTTCTTAGCAGCATCAAATTCTCATTATCTTCATTGCAACATACTCTATCATATTCTATCACATCCATAATACCTTCTTTTGGTTGGAAATATCCACTGCTCAAAGGTTGAGCTCCTAAAATTTAGCCATTTTTTAGGGTCATCATATTTTCTTAACAAAAAGAAAAGAGTGGGTGAGAGGGTGCAAAATTTCACCCACACCTACCTACTCAAATCCTTGTGTTATAACCAATAGTTCCACAAATCATGAGACCCCTTATTTTCACCCTAGTTAGATTAGTAGCACATCCCACTCCTCCTATTTTCACTTTGTTTCCCACTATTACTAATCAGTTTACACCCCTATCCATACCTACCACCTCCACTTACCATTTGTATCATACACAATTTCTTATGTAGACAACAACACCCACCAACACTACTCGTGGAGATAATTCTATAGGAGCTCCCACATCAATGAGTAAATATATAAGGCCTAGGGAAAATTATGCATACTATCGTATAATCTAAGGTTAAAAAGGTATTATATATCCTTCTTACTATAGAGAAAGGATGGAAGAAAAAATATAAATGACTTGGTAGGAAGACCTCCAAGGCCTTAGTTTTCTTCTACTTGCAAAAATAAAAAAATTATGGATAAAATATACTTTGTTGAGGCTTTAGAGATTGACCCCTCCAAGATAGCATCTACCCTTGTTACTTAATTACTAGAGTGTCACAACTAGATCTAGATAATATGGACCCATACCAAATGGTCTAGCTGACTAACCAACTCAAACTTGGCATGGTAATAAATATGATTAGCTAAGAGTTGAGGATGAAGTAGTACAACTCAAAAATAGAAGGCTATAGGTATAATTAGCTTAGGTCAAGGTAGAGAGGGATCAACACTGTTAGAAAATTGAAGGGATAAAGGAAAATATTTTTTAGAAAGAGTTGTTCAAGAAATAAATTGAAGACCTAAAAGCCCAACTTGCTAAGTTTGAATAACTCATACATGATATAACTAAGACACAAAGTATACTACTAATAGAACTATAATAGGTCCAACAGATAAAAGAGTTGGATACCTCAAAGCTCAAGAAAATTGAGATAGACACAAAAGTAGCAAATGGATAAAGACATGTGGGGCCAAATAAAGGAGGAAATAAAGAATACCTTTGAATACTTCATAATTACATCCTCTATAGGAGAAATCTTGGAACTAGTCAAAAATATCATTAATCAAGTAGAAGAGTAGCTTCTACAGGAGGTGAACATTAGGAAATCCCAAACTCCTTGCATTAATGACCCTAGAACAAGCACAACAACATGGAGTAGATAAATATATTCAAATGGATAAATATATGTGGGGCCAAATAAAGGAGGAAATAAATAATACATTTGAATACTTCATAATTACATCCTCTATAGGATAAATCTTCGAACTAGTCAAAAATATCATGAATCAAGTAAAAGAGTAGCTTCTACGGGAGGTGAATATTAGGAAATCCCAAACTCCTTGCATCAATGACCCTAGAACAAGCACAACAACATGGAATAGACCATAAATATATGGTGAATAAAATATGAAACACATTAAATATTTGGTGAAACTTATAGACTTGCAAAGACAACTTGGCATCTTTGAAAACCCAAGTGCAAGAGATGGACAAAGAAATTAATATTTGATCACTACTAGAATACTAGACATCTTTGATTATAGGAGACATATCCTAGATGATGGTGTCATCTACACCATAATTAAATAGGGGAAAGACTACACCAATAAAGGGAATGTTTTTGAAACATGTGAGAAACTAAAGCCAATTCATACCAAATTAAGGAAGTTAGCTACCAAAGGAGAATAATTATCTAAGAATCACTTTGAACATTTTGTAGGGGAGGTAGAAGACCTTAAGATAGTACAATTATCTAATGATAATGAGTGGTAAAAAATTCTATGACTACTACCACCAAAAATTGACGAAGGGACCAAAGACGATGAGGAGAAATAATAATTTTACAAATTTTGTAGCATGGATCGCAATTTTGTAGACTCTACACCCAAGGATAAAGGTAATATATGGGATCTTATGCCAATCAAGCTTGATGTTCCATGAAGTCATCATAAATATAGTACCTTAGCACCATATTTGCTAATTTTTATCCATCTAAAGCAACAAGAGCAATAGGAATCCAGATAGCAATAAAATACCTAAAAAATCCAAAATTTTGCTTATTTTTGGTAAAGTACCAATTTGCCTACAAAATTGACCAATCACTCAAAGGAGTAATTCGATCAACAAAGGTGTCAATTTACTTGAAGAGTGATTTTCTTAATATAAGTGTTTAGTTTATTTACTAGATGTGATTGAATCACTTGTAAAAGTGAGCAGATCACTCAATGCAACCAAACAAATCACTTATACAAGGCATAAAAGTGAAAATCAACATGGATTATGAGGAAAATTTTCCAAAAAGTGCTTTTTGGCATTTTGTGGTATACTAAACATTTTTGTTAAAGTTTTTCCCATTTTTTGGCACACTATGTAATATTTGGAGGTACAACATTTTGCTAAAGCTACCCCCAAATTTTTACTTTCACTAGTTATAATTGTTTTCACTCCAAGTAACTCAGAGGTAAACATTTGCTATAAATAGGAGCCTAGGGATCTCATTGTAACTATATTTTGACCATGATAATTCAGATCTACACTCTATGAAACCCATTATGTGCTTTGCACTCATGAGGTTATCCTTACACATCAAATCAATGGCATCATCCTCTTAGTTTGTTAAATGTGTAATGGTTGGGTATGACCTTTCTAACCCATCTTGTCATTCATTTATCAATTTCATAATCAAAAAAAATAGTGGATATTAATGTTATTTAATTTCTTATTTGTTGATTGATCATATGCTATCCTCACTATGGTATAACATTCATATTTACTTTCATCTATAATACTATAAACTTTAAATTTTATATTCTGCATTTTACTTTCATATATTTTCTTCCATGAATTTATTTTTTATTTTAAGTAGTTAGTGTAGATTAGAGATAAATACAAGGAAAATAGGGAGAGAATTACTTTGGAGGTTAGGGGAAGCCTTTGGCAAACATGTCCAACATTGATGAAACTTATATTTGGGGGTGCAACACTTAAATCACAAGTCAAGACAATTTCCCAAATCGACATATTGTTCCTACACCATCACAAAGTAGAGAATATGGATCTACATAGAAGGTAAGCTATCATTAAATATAATTTATAGAATCTAGTAGTTATTTTTCCAATATTATTTTCTATCCAAATAATGAGGATCAAGTTTTGTTTGGTTGTTTTTCTATTACAAGCTTATTACGTATTATGACCATTATACAATAGAGTATTTCATACACTCAAGCAATAGCAAATTGAAGAGATAATTTAAGGCAATGGTGTAATTGTATGTGATTGCCCTCACAATAAGCTTTCTTTAATAGGTCCATCTATATGTAGACACTAGAAAAATTTACAATTTGGTATCAAATTAAATAATTTAAATAATTATATTTTGGTCAAAAGTACATTCTGCTATGAGTTTACAAGTTATCATAAATAAATGTGAAGGTTGTTGATATTATGTTGGTGGTATCGTGACCTACTAATTTTTCCTTTGAAGAGAGACGTTATGATTTTTGGCAACCTTACATAGGTAGGAACCTTGCTCTCTAAAGCACCTAAATGTTTGGGGGTAGTCCATGGAATGTTTGAATATATCTACAATTTTCAAGAAGAGATTTCATAATGACACCTCATTAATTTAACATGGCATAATTAATATCCTTAGAGCAAATATTCCCAAAATGACATATAGTTATTAATAAATATAAACACCCTCTAGTTTGATTAGTCAACTTGGTCTGATACGTACAATGTACTTTATCATTCATAAGAGACTGAATTTATTTCTTTAGAAAATATATCATTTAACGAGTTCAATTATTTCATGAAAGTAAGAGTAACCTAAAATATATCTCTTTTAATTTAAAAATATTGACTCACACAATTAATAAAATTAGTTCTATCTATGACCATTTTAGAGAAAATTTATGATCTAAAAAGACAACATTATTGGCATTCAATAATTTTTAAGGTCATTATTTAAACCTTTTCATATTGCTATACATATTTCCTTTATGGCTTCTTTTATTTCTAGAATTTTAACAAATAGTCTTCTACAAGAAGTTTTTTGCCTTCTCCAGATAGAGCCTATGACACCACCAATTAAGGGGAAAAAGGAACATTTACTAGATATTGACAAAGAATCACATCCATAAATACTATAAAATATAAATATAAAGGTAGCACAAAAAATGAAATAACTCTTTAGGTTTCTTAAACCCAATAAGACCCTAGCTACCAAGAAACACCAACTAAACCAAGATCTCAATCATATTGGCAACCTCAATTTAACTTGAATATTTTATTCATATGTGAAACCATAACTAAACCCTTCTTTTACAAGCTTCAAAAGTTTAATCTAAATCATATTCCAAGATCCTACTTGTCTAAATCATTATAGGATGCTCTAATATCCTTGCCAAGATCCCTTCATACATATTTCACACAAACCACATAATACAAAAGACAAACTCAAATATTTCATTTTTTTCTTGTACTTAATAAATATTTGGATCTATTTCATACAATCATATAGATATTCAACTACTCATTATTTAAAATTAATTTAATATAATAAGATATTACATAGTATTTTCTAAAATCCTCAATCTTCTTGGCTCCATCTCAAATTTATGGTCTTCCCTTTAAATATTTTCTTCTCTCTTTTTTCTCTTTATGTCTTTCCTTATTATCTAATTTCCATACTAATTTTTAATGCTTAAGTCTTTAAAGTCACTACACCTTTTAAATTAAATCCAATCCTTAATACATTAAAATCAGTGCTATAGCATAAAAAATAGTAATTAAAAACTTATTTACTTCACTAATTCAAATACATAATTAGGATATTTTTTTAATCTTACATCCTTAAAATTAAATTAAGCAACTATCAAATAATATTATATCAAGCACATAGAGTGTATTACTCTAGAAGTTCATTTAGCTCTTTTATCTTTTAATAAGGATAAATCCCCTGGTCCAGATGGGTTCTCTGTAGCTCTTTACCAACATAATTGGGATATAGTGAAGGATTCTTTATTGGTGGCAGTGGAATAGTCTAGGGTAATACAATACATCCCATATAAAATAAATGTAACTTATCTTACCCTAATTCCAAAAAAGAAGGATGTTGAATTGTTTGATCCTTTTAGACCCATAAACCTATTATTATGGCTTATAATATTATTTCCAAAGTGATGGAGAATAGATTAAGGTCATTGTTAGATAAAATTATTTCATAAGATCAAGGAGGTTTTGTGAAAGGGAGACAAATTTTGGATGGGATCATAGTAGCTCATGAAGTTATACATTCAACAACTTCAAGAAAAGAGAAAGTTATGATCTTAAAACTTGATATGAGTAAAGCCTATGATAGGGTTAAATGGAATTTTCTTTTTGTATTTTTAGATAAGTTTGGTTTTGGGAAGAAATGGGTTAGATGGATTAAATCTTATGTCTCTACAATTTCTTATTCAGTGTTGGTCAATGGTTTAGTGACAAAATATTTTTAATCCAATAGAGGCCTTAGACAAGGAGGTTCTCTATATCCTTATTTGTTCATTATTATGGCAGAAGTTTTGAGTAGGAACTTAAATAAGGCTTAAAAATATGGGTTTATAAGTGGACTTAAGGTTAGTAATAACATTGATAACATCACCCATAAATAGTTTGTAGATGATACAACCCTTTTTGGAAGGGCAAGGATAAATGAGATCAGAGCTTTGAATAACTTTTTAAAAGAGTACGATAGAGCTTCATGGCAAAAAATTAATAGGACTAAATCCAAAATTTACTTTCTTAATACTCCTGTTAATATCAAAGCAATAATTTGTAGGTTGCTTCAAATGGAGGAGGCAAATTTACCAACAACTTATCTAGGGATGCATTTATTTGAGGGGAGAATGAGGATAGATTTATGGAATCCAATTATTAGTAAAGTTCAAAATAAACTTCCATCTTGGAAAGGTAGATGGTTATCATTAGCAAGAAGAGTGTAGTTAATTAAGTCAGTCTTATAAGCCATTCCAACATATTATATGTCTTTGTATTCTATGCCAAAATCAGTTGAAAAAAGTTTAATCTTTATTATGCGATCCTTTTATGGTCAAGTTTACATGACAAAAGGAAATTTTCTTTGGTGAAATGGAGCAAGTTGTGTGATGATGAAACTAGGGGAGGTCTTGGTTTAAGATCTCTTTCAGATGCAAACTTAGCTCTTAGGGGAAAATTTATCTGGAGATTGTACAAAGAGAGTCAAAGATAATGGGCAAGAATTATTCTAAGTATGTTGATCCCAATGATCGAAGTTTAATATTTATGGCATTATCTCTTCCAAATGGTTCTGCTCTTTGGAATGGTTCAAAAAATATATTGATCTTATGATTAAAGGTTTAATATGGGTGGTGGTAACTGGAGAAAAAATTTCTATTTTGATGGATGCTTTGTGTGATAAAAAACCACTCAATTTAGATCCAGTTTTGAAACCTTGGATGATATTGCTTCAAGACAAATACGGTGATAGGGTTTCAAACATTTTGTACAAGGATCAAGAAGGAAGATATAAATTAAAAGAATATTTTTTTACAAGTATACAAGATATTGATGCTAGGAGGCAATTGAGTAGAAAGATAACAAATGTAATTATTTCGAGGGGTGCCAAGGATAAATTGATTTGGGAGTTGAATAGCTCAAGAGAATACACAACAAGAAGTGGATATAATGTTCAACACCAACATAATAATAATGTCACTATAATTTGGAGAGATATTTGGCATAGCCCAAGAATTCCTAAAGTTAAAATGTTTTTTTGGCCATTAGGTCGTAGAAGAATTTTATCTTGGGATAACCTTATGAAAAGGGGTTTCATGGCCCCTCTAAGTGTGTTTTTTGTAATAAGGAGAGTATTGACCATATCTTGGGACATTGCTCAATAGTTTGGAATATATGAAAATGGATTCTTAATATATTTGGTAAATGCATGGTGATGAATAGAAAAATTGAATATTGGTTAAATAAATAGCAAAGCACATATAAAAGTGACGCTTTACAGACAATATGGGATGTATCAAAAGATACATTACTTTGGACTATATGGCTATAAAGGAATAGAAGAATATTTAAAGGAAAGGAAAACATTTTAGAGATAATGAAAAATAAGATATATTTAGCCATAGAGTCTAAACCAACCCTATCAACTAACTTAATCCCTAATTTGGAAGTAGAGAATCTTGATAGATGGAGTCAATTCATTAAATGGAATTATGATGTTGGGTACAAGAGAAACAAAAATAAGATAAAGAATATAAAGTGGAAACCACCAGATATGGAGTGGGTTAAATTAATTTTTTATGGAGGATCGAAAGGAAACCTAGGACCAGCAGGAGGAGGAGGAATAATTAGAAATAACAGAGGAGATATTTTTTCTCATTATGCTTTCAATTGTGGATTTAAGATAAATAATGAAACTAAAGCTTGGGCAACTTTAGAAGGGTTAAAAATATGTTAAAAAATGAAATGGAATAGATTTTGTATGGAAGGTGATTCTCTCATAGTAATAAATACAATTTTGAGGAAAGCAAAGGCTCCATGGAACATACAAGAGATAATTGTGGAAATTCAAGATCTTGCTAAAGAGTTTGAAGAAATCATTTTTACACATATTTTAAGGGAAGGAAACAAATGTGTAGATAAGCTATCCAATCGAGGGGTTTTGATTGAAGAACATGAAGTTAACATCTCCTTTCCATGGTTAGAGGAAGTAAGAAGTTTAGTTGAAGCTGACAAAAATTGTTGATTGCCTAAATTAATTAATGATTAAGTTTTACTTTAATATTTTCCATTGGTAATATCTATTTTATTTTGTAACAATAATGTGTGTTCATTTAGACTATTTATTGTAATTTTTTTGGTTGCACTTGTGTTTCAGGAAGGAAACTAGCAATCCAGATTTGGTAAAGTGGACTATGTTAGTGCGATGTTTTAAAAATATTACTCTACTAAGATGCAAGGCATAGATAGTAGAGGTGAATTTTTGGCATTGTGAAATATGCTATAGGAAAATGTCAACAAATATGCTAAATTTTGGATTAATTATATTCCTATAGATATTTGAAAATATCCAAAAAATGAAAATCAATAATTCAGACATTTTATGTAAAATGATGTAGGTTTCTAACTATAGCATATTAATTGAGATTAGAAGTGTATATATTTGTAAATATCAAGATCTAAAGAAGATATATGTAATTTTTTAAGGTTGAGGGACCCGAGTACAACCCCTTTTTATCAAGTAAAAAAAAATATTATGTCAAGCAAACCAAAATTTATTGATATATAATTAAAAAAAGTATGATTATCCAAGAGAACAAAGGGAAAGGGTTACATTCTTATCCTTTTAAATTTTAACTTCCTCTTTGAGGTTATAAACATAAAAAAATGAGGATATCGATTTTTTGTTTCTTCTACATTTTTCCAAGTAGAAGAGTTTTCTCTATATTGATCCTATTGAACAAGAAGTTGACCAACTTGCCTATTTCAAAAATACTTTGTTCTTTGGATCAAGAACCAATATGGTTCTATACTATTATTCCCACCTACTTCCACCTACAAAAATTGTAATATATCATATATGAAGGACCATAGATATAGTTTCTCAAAATGACATATGAAATGCATTGTATATAAATGATAAGTTGGGTAGCAAGAGCTAGTTGATCAAGTCCAATCCTCTTTCAAACTCCAAAAGTGATAACAAATCAAGGGGAAATATTTGATATTTCCTGAAGCATGACTAAAATTTTGTATGGACACACCCTACTAAAGAATTTATCTCCAATTAGGAATTCCCTTTCAATCCTATGTGCATTAGCATAGCTTGTTTAATCTATTATGAGCCTGCTTCAAACATTGTTTTATTTTACTCATTTAATCCTTTATATTTTGCAATATTTTAGGGCCAATAATAACCTAATCCTAAATCCAATCCCAAATTAATAAATACCTATAATTTTAGTCATAAAGGACTTCATATAATACCATGTCAATTGAGTTATGGAAGTTATTATTATGTGCAAATTCCACCAAAATATTTATTCTATAGTCAAGCAACCCAATTAATTTTTTATTCTAGCAAGTGTCCATCTATTTTTTTTTTATCCCATATTTTTGCAATACCATTGGAAGCTCGTATAGAAGAAACTACTAGATAATTTTGTATCTCCCAAATCTTGTTAAATGCACCCTTACCCCAATACTTTATTTTTTTTCTTGTATTAAAAATAAACATAGGACTATAACAACCTATTAATTCCTTAATAAATATATGTTTATGGGTCTTATTAATACCCATAATATACCACAATATCATTTTTATCATCATTTTTAAATTTTTATTAGTGGGTTTAGCCCCATTTCTTTTTGTTTTTGCTAGAAAAAAAGGGTTGTACTTTGTCCCCCATCCTTGAAAAATCAAAAATATTTTCTTTAGATCTTGAGATATTGGAATAAAATTAAATTATTGTCTCAATTGAGATGTTATAGCTAGATACTTACATCTTTTTTCATAAGAAGATTGAATTCTTGATATTCATTTTCTACATATTCCTTCAATTTTATTTGTAAATACAAATATCCAGCATCCTTCTTCACATTTTCTTCTAGTAATAGAAAGTTTATAATTGTCAATGCAATCCCAAGATCTAACCTCAAAACTGATGCAATCACCAACCAAAGCATACTCAACTCCCAAATAGTAATGGTCAATTTACATAGTAGTAAGACAAGCAATTTTCTATCGAACAATGTTTTCATCAACTAGTCTTTCATCTTAATTTCTCTCTTTGAAAAGCTCATTAATAATAAAATGACAAGAGGATTAGTCTAGAGTGTATCCTTAACCAAAATAGTAAGAAATATATTCTTTGCTTCTACAGGCATGGATGCTTTTAAAAGACAAGATACCAAAGCCTTCATAATAACATAATCTGGTTCATAGCCTACTTGTGATATTTCATGAAAAAACTAATAGCTTCACTTAGTCACCACTTCATACAATAACCATACATTAGAATAGTATATGTAATTTTATGTAGGTGGCATCCACTATCTCGTATTTGTTTGAAAATATGATTTGCTTGATCAACATTCCCTGCCTTACAAAACCCATCAATAATAGGATTATAGATAAAAGTCTTGCCTAGAACCCCACTTTCTCTCACCTTTTCCATGAGTCCAAAATACATATTCAATTATTTCTTCTTGCAAATCCCATTAATTATATATGCATAAGTTACACATTTGGATCCATGCCCTTGGCCTTCATCTCAAGAAAAATCCTCATAGATATATCAATTTTCCCTACTTTATGGTACCCATAAATCATAGTAGTGTAAATAAAAACCCATCGATAATAGGATTATATATAAAAGTCTTTTCCAGAACCCCACTTTCTCTCACCTTTTCCATGAATCTAAAAGCCACATTCAATCATTTCTTCTTTGCAAAGCCCATTAATTATAATTGCATAAACATACACATTTGCCTCCATACCATTGGCCTTCATCTCAAGAAAAATCCTCATAGATACATCAGTCTACCTTGCTTTATAGTATCCATCAATCATAGTAACGTTGATAGCTTTCCAGATATATTAACTCATGGAAAGCTTTATCCAAGATCAAGTATAAATCAAATATATGCCACTAACAATGAAACTCAATATCGAAATAACAACAATATCTCAGAAATATATTAAACATCAAAGAATTACAAGATTGATACAAAGAAATATACATTTCTTGGAGCTTTGTATCCAATATATAATTTTACATAACTTTTCAGTATTATGACTAGTGCTCTCCTCTAACAACTGGGTGATGCATCCTTTCGTATTCCTCATATTGAGACAAAACTCTCATCTTGCCACATATAAATGTGACTCTTCATTCTCTAAACACCTTGCATTTTCTATTGTTTTTATACATACATTATATAAAATATAAATCAACTATCAAACTAATATTTACAATGGGGCCAAATAATGTAATACTTCCAACACCCACCTGTATTACATTATTTAGTAGGAAGGCTTTTTGCCTTCATTCTTTGATTCTTCTTTCTCTTCATTATTCATCTCTGATTTTGGTATAGTTGGATACATGCAACCTTAATTAGGTATTCCTTTATAAATTATCTATGTTTACCTCTAGATCAATATATTTGAGTTGCCTCTGCGTCTCTACCTACGGGTCACTACCACTAGGTCTGCCTATGGTTTACTGTCTCTGGAACTCTACCTCTAGGTCACCTATGTATTATCATTTTCTTTGGGTCATCCACTAGAACATTCATAATACTATCATATTTTTAGGATCATCACTACATGTGCTTTCACTATAGGCTATCTTCTAAGCTATGTTTGGGTCATAATAATTTATAAGATTAATAATATTCTTAGCAAACTTTGATTATACTTGGTTTCCTTTTGTAGAAACTATACAACATTCTTTTTATCTTATCCCACTCATTCATGTTTATCCATCCACAATCTATTTTTAATCTATAATATTTCTTTTATTTTTGTAGATAAAATATTTATGAATGATTATGTTGACAAATTTCACAACAATAGAGATTCAAACATTTCTTTATTTTATGCCCATATCTACCACAATGATTACATTTATTCCATGTTAGAGGATTACTTTTTCCTTTTTTTGATTCATTATTTCTTTTTTGTCCTTCATTGTTATTGATTTTATCAAATCCCTATCATAGATTTGATGTCATTATTTCTTGTCACAAATTTAGTCCATGATTCATTGTTGCTCGTTTATCTTGTATATCCAAGAATTTCATATTTTGATCTTATTTCTGGTACAATTGGCTCTTTCATTCCTTTTCCATGTTTTTCCAAACCTATCTTGTATATCCAAGACTTTCATATTTTGATCTTATTTCTAGTACAATTGGCTTTTTCATTCCTTTTCCATGTTTCGCAAACCTATCTTTATATCCCATTTTACTTAATAATTTTGAACCAATTTCTTTAGTATGCCTTTCAAAATAACCAAAAATATCATCATATTAATCCCTGTCAATATCAACAAAGCTTTGAGCATCACTATCTTTGTCATCATTTGAATCTTTATCATCATCAATTTTGATAGCATAAGATTTTTCTGACAATCATGAACTGTATTTAAATCTTTTGTGTCACATGTAGCATATATTTTTGTAATAAGTTCTTCTATATTTATCATGAAATCTATGTCACAAGTATCAGTTCTTGCATCACAATTTTTATTTTCATTTTGATGAGGATCACAACATGCATCTTTTTTATTTTGATGAAGATCATTAGTATCACAACATGCATCAGTCATCATTGGTTTTAATTCTATGGTATCACAACATTCATTCACTATCATAGGCCTTAAATCATTTGTATCACAGTAAACATCTTTCATCATTGTTTTGTTCCCTAATTCTTCAACCTTTCCTTGTTTTGTTATCTTGAAAATATATAGAGTGATTATTCCTGTGTATATTGTTTTCCATAGACTAACAGGTACAGTAACAAAATTTTCATAACAATCATTAGAATCATTAAGAATAGTTTGCATTCATTGTTGAAGTATTAAAAATTCTCCTTTTTTGCTTCACTGGTAATATCAACAAGCTTATTCTTCAAATATTTAGTCATTTCCTCTTGTTTTCTATTCTTACCTTTGAGAACTTCATTAGAGAGTAATTCCATATACATTATTTTTTCTATATCATTAGGTAATATAAAAGCACCTTTAGAGTATTCAATTGCTTCATCAAGCTTTGAACTTAGATAATTTACAAGCATTGAAAAATTTTCATCTTTGGATTCTCTCATGCTTGATTGTAAGACTCTATTTTCCTTTATTGATGTATCCTTTTGTCCTTCAATTTTTTTTATCATGTACTGAGTACAACATTTTAAATCTTGCAACATATCCTTAGTCTCTTGAAGTGAGACATCTTGAATGTATATTTATTCTTCTTGAAAATAAAAGTTTTATTCTTAATATGTTTGACAACTCATGTTTTTGTATTTTTGTTTTTTGATCATTTATTTTCTTTTTGCTTTCTTTTTCTTTGCCATGTTCCTTTGAAGTTGACAACCTTATAGCTCCAAAATTTCAAAAACTAAATTTTGTAAATTTTTAAATTTAATTTTCTAAACCTGTGAAGTAGTAATTCTTATGACTTTTTAGGTTTAAATTAATTAATTTTTCTAAATTAAATCTTATGATGTAGACTTCCTTATAACTCCCAGGTTTTTTTAGAAACTAAGAATATGACTTTTCTAAATTGTATTTCCTAAGTTTGATGTTGAAATACTTTTGTCTCCCAAATTAATTAACTTGCAATAATTCAATTATTCAATAATTCTAAAAAAAACTATGAGATCAAATTAAATAAACTTCAAATTTAAAATTTTATCTAAAAAATCAAATAACTCTTAAAAAAACTTTAAATCTCCAACCTTATAATAAATTAAATCACTATCTACTTATCACTCCAATAAAACTTAATAAACCAAATAAACTTTATAACTCCTAAAATTTTATCACTCTTCAAATCAAATAAACTTATTACTTCTAATTCAATAAGGCTTAAATAATTTTATTAATCTTACAAAAAAGAAACCTTATTACTCCTAAAACTGATCACTCCAAATTAACTAAACCTTATAAAAACCAATTTTAGAAAATACTTTTCAAAACCCTAAATATCAATCGGACAATAATGTGTCACTAACCTTAGCAAAACTAATGTCTCCTTGCAAACTTTTTCGAACATGCAACTTTCTTTGAAATCCGATTGCCTTCTCTAGAACTCTAATTGCATTAAATCTTTGCTTCTTCTCCCGCTTGGTAAACACTTGTTTCCATGCAAGCATTACAACATTTTGAGTGTTTCTTGATGGCATTATGCTTCAGACCTTACCACTACACACTTTACCACTTTGTAGTTACGTTCTTCCACCACAAAACACCAGGTTACTTAGAAGTGCTTAACACTCAATGGATCTTAATGGTGTTCTTCTTTGGAATGTTTGATTCTGCACTTGCACTCAATTGTCTTCACCTCAATAGAATTTTTTGCACTCAATGGCATTTTCTTTGTTAGCACTCATTTCGTATTCAATGGCCTTTGCTTTGGTAGTGCTCACTTGATTGTTGGTGTTCCAAATAGTTGATGACTGATCACATTCCTTGGTTTTACAATCCACGTTAACTTTGCTTTCAATTTTGAGCTCTATAAATATCTACATTGTATTGCTTTGCACCTTGGATCATTGCTAATATTTTTGATATTATCTTTTTTAGGTTAACGATCCTCAACATGTATTAAATGCTCTTTTCTTGGCGTATTGTTCACTTGACTTTATTCTGATCTTCTCCTTACACTGGATAAACCTTAAACTATTGTCTAGAACATCTTCCTTTTGGTTTTGGTTTCTACCTTAGATGTCTTCTCTTTGACTCCAATTTTTATCTCAGGCTTCAACTCTTCTTTGCTTTACTTTGAATCAACTTCTCTTTGCTTCTAGTTTTTTATTTGGGCTTCAACTCTTTGCCTTACTTTGAACATATATCCTTTGCCTTATGTTGGATGCCACTCATCCTTGGATTTCTCCTTCTTCAACTTCTATTTTCCTCTCCTCTTGTTCAAACATTAACACACTCTACAATAATCCAACAAGCAATATTATCCAAATTGTCACGTTCAATATCCTCCTCCAATATTTCTAGGTCCAAGAATTTTTCTTTCTCCTCTAAATATTCTCTTCCTTTGCATCAATATTCCAACCATGGTTGTGATACCACTAATATATTTCCAACTAGATTAACTCATAAAAATCTTTATCCATGATCAAGTATAAATCAAATATATGCCACTAATAATGAATCTCAATATTGGAATAACAACAATATCTCACAAATATATTAAATATCATAGAATTACAATATTGATACAAAGAGAGATACATTGCTTGGAGCTTTGTCTCCAATATATAATTTTACATGACTTTTCAGTATTCTAACTATTGCTTCCCTTTAACAGGTGGGAGATGCATCCTTTTATATTCCTCATTTTGATATAAAACTCTCATCTTGCCACATATCAATGTGAATCTTCATTCTCTTGACACCTTGCACTTTATCTCATGTTGACACATACATTATATAAAATATAAATCAACTACCAAACTAATATTTACAAGGGGGTGGTCTGCCGCCCCAAATATGAGGGAGGGATTAGGCTCAGATGGGTGGTGCCCATGAATAAGGCTCTTCTATCCAAACATGCCTGGAAGGTTTATACCAACACCCCTGACGAATGGGTCTGCATTGTGCGTAGGAAGTACTGCCACAATCACCCCTTCCTCGGGGATACCCAGCCCCGTGACGGTTCTGCCTTCTGGAAGGCCCTACTCTCCACCAGATATATTGTTCAGCAAGGGACCAGATGGATTCTTGGAGACGATGCCAAGATTGACTTTTGGGAGGACAGATGGATTCTCGATGAAGCCCTAATCTCTGACAGAGAACTCCTTCTCAAACCTGGGCTAGCGGGCCGTGGGCCCAGAGTGTCTGACTACATGACTCAACGCCAGGGGCGGATCACCTGGAAACCCATCCTGAACCCCAGGTTCCCGCTTCAAGCCGCGGACTTCAGTGCATCCTCAGTGCGACGGTCATCCCTTCTTTTGGAGACAGTGATAGATGTGTGTGGCATGGCTCTCCCAGTGGCATTTTTTTAGTCAAGTCTACTTACCATATTCAGAGAACCCCGGGAGTGACCACCTTCTCGACCCAGATGGTCTGGGCCAAGAAATTGATCCCCAAAATTAGCCATTTCGTGTGGGCGTCCGTCCAAAACAAAATCCTCACGATCGAGAATCTGATCAAGCGAGGCTTCCAAATCCCCAACAGATGCTTCCTCTGTTGTGCTGCTTGGGATTCAACCAACCACCTTTTCTTAAACTGTGCCTTCTCTTTCGAAGTTCTGGGCCTCATCCTCTCCCTTTTCTCCATTCAGTGGGCGGCCCCCAATTCCATTTTTGACCTCCTGTCTCAGTGGCCCACCCCCTTTGCCCATCCCTTTCTTCGCTTCCTCTGGA
Organism: Wollemia nobilis; assembly: GCA_028583015.1. Taxonomy (NCBI): domain Eukaryota; kingdom Viridiplantae; phylum Streptophyta; class Pinopsida; order Araucariales; family Araucariaceae; genus Wollemia; species Wollemia nobilis. Next base: position 8,422,545 of record JAQPPZ010000456.1, read on the forward strand.
AGGCCTGCCTTCCCCACTTGCTCTGGAAAATTTGGCTTGAGTGTAATAGGCGAGCCTTTTCCTCCCCGGCCTGCTCCCCCTAGTGGGTAGCGACCAAAGCAGTCTCCTTTGCCTCCGAGAATTCCCGTTTCATTCCCCTTTCTACGGTACCTAGGCGGTCGAGCAAAGCCTCCCTTCTCTCCTCCCTCGGCTTCCAGATCTCCCCCCTACTTCCCCTTCCACCCCCTCCCGATGATCCCTGATCAGGTGGACTCCCCCCCCCCGGGTGGCTCAAGCTCAATTTTGACGGTGCCTCCAAATGCAACCTCGGGCCCTCTGGGGCTGGCGAGGTTATCATAGATGGTTTCGGGAATCTGGTCACTGCCTTCACGATTCTACTGGGCAGGCAAACTAACAACTTTGCCGAAGCTATCGGCCTGCTCAGTGGCCTGTCGGCTCTCAGGGGCTCCTCCCCGAAAATTATTATTGAAGGCGATTCCCAAGTCATCATCAGAGGCGCCAGCAAGCTCGAGTCCTGTTCTTGGTGATTCTAGAATTCCATCCAGGAGGCCCTCTTCCTTCTCTAGGGCTTCCCCGATCACTCATTCCAGCATGTTCTCAGAGAAGGCAACAGGGCTGCTGACTTCATGGCAAATCTAGGCATTACCGTTGGAGAACTCACCACCTGGACCTCGCATTTCCCTGTAGGCCTAGTCCAAATTGCGTTGCAGGACCATCCCGACCATGTTGTTTTCTCGAGCATCTAGTTGTTGTTTTCTCGGGCGTCTAGTCTTCCCCGTGGCAGGGCAGCGAAGTCCCCCCTAAAACAGACATTTCTCCCCCTGTTCCCTTGTCGGACAAGGCTCCCCCGCTCCAGACAATTCTTCCCTGAAGTGTCACAGGCCTACGTGCAAGTGCAGAGCATCGATCAAAGGCCCTGATGGGGCCCTTCCTCCAAGTTTAGGCCGCAAAAGGGCTTCCCCTGGGCCCACTTGGGCTACAAAAAGCTCCAAGAAGGTCAAACCAGAGAACCCAGAGTCCACTGTGATCAGCTCCGAGTCAGATGATGCTTTGCAAAAGCTGGCACTCCACGGCCTCCTGGATACTGTGGTCAGTTCTCTCAACACAGTGGCCCAATCCGTGTCTCATGCTGCCAAGGCGTTGTCCGAGCTCCGTCGCAAGCTAGAGGAAAACTCTGCCAAGGTCCAACAGCAGTCTGAGCGGGCCGAGGATGGCTCAGGGCCCAGTTAACTAGGCCCCTGGCATTTGCCATTTCAATGTGTCTTGTTTTTGGGGTTGTTCTTTTTGGATAATCTCGGTTGCAAAATTTTTTTGGGAGCGTTTTGTTTTCTGTAGTTTCCAGGGCCCCGGGGCAGGGACGTTATTTCTGTTTTCTTTTTCATTGCTTTGGCTACTACTGTAATTAAGGTTTTGGGATCCTATTTAAAAAACCCGCTGTAAATATACTGTTACCTATCAAAAAAAAAATATTTACAAGGGGGTCAAATAATATAATACTTCCAACAAGTGTAACTAAAAAAATCTTGATCCGCCATTTTTCCAAATAATACCTCTACCTCCTCATATCACCAGTTTTGCAAATACCATCTATAAAAATATTGCTAGTCATTAAATTGGGCCTAGTCCCCAAACTCAAACATCTCATTCAAAACCCTAACAAACTCATCCAACAACCCTGATAGATAATACTCCAAAATAATTGATGTATATGATACAACATTAGGCCTGCAACTCTTACAGCTTTTCATTTCTCGTAAAACGCTATACCCATATTCAACCCTACTAACCCTACAAATCCCAGTTATATTAATATTGAAAGTAACAACATTAGGGACACACCTGTAAATCCCCATTTCATGTAATAATTCAAAACCCTCATGCACATTCCCAACCATGTAGAGCCCCTTGAAGAAAATATTAAAAGAAGTCAAATCTGGGAATACATTTTAGCATAATTGATGTCTTAAAAATCCTAGAATTTTAACATTGGGTATATTATTATTGATCAATATGTTGAAAATTTGTTATACCAAACTATAGAGAGCTTGCAGTTGAAATCCTTAGCTTTCTTAAAGATTGGTCAAGCTTGTGACTAGGACCATAAAAATTGAAGAGGGAGGAAACTAACCTCTATTATTCATATCTTTTAAGATCTCCTTTGCAGCCTTAAATTACCCTATGTGACTGAGCTCTACAATTAGCATATTATATGTATTGGACTAGTGCTTGACGCCCAACTAGGTTTTGGTGAATTTTAAGAACTTTAGTGCTAATTTAGGATTATTTTAGTGGGTGATCATGTCCATGGCCTTGAGACATGTTAGTCTTCTACTAATGCAGAGAGAATTTCTTATGTACAAATATGGAGGTCTAATGATGGATAGGAACGAGAAGATTATAGAGAGAAGCACAAGCGACACATTACCCTTCCACTATGAGGAGCAAGAGGTTTTCATTGCTCTGATAAACTAGCCTCACACACTCCCCTCTACTCTCAACTACATGACCTAGGCTCCCCCCTCGAGGGAGAGCCCCATGCTACCTTCCATCCTCAGCTACATGGCTTAGGCTCCGTCCTTCGAGGGATATCCCCCGCTTATCCCCACTTCTTATTAACACCTATGTTATTTTTGTTTTGATTTCAAACTTTATATTCCTTTGAGTTCTATTTTCTCTTTTTTTCTTGCTTTGAATACCTTCCTCTCCTTTTTCTATTCCCATGAATATTTTTATCTTCATTAATCTCTTCTATTTTTTCCATATTTTTCATAATGGGACTTATCTTATAAAGATTTATGTTTTCATAGAAAATCTAAAATGCAAGTAATAGCATCATAAACACTTTCTTATTTATGTTGTCTTAGAAACCCTAAAGTGCAAGGATGATCCTCCATAGTAATTACTTTTTTATGCTTTCCTAGAAACACTAAATTTCCATGGATATTCTTCATATGTATTTCTTTGTTATGCTACTCTTGAAATCCTAAAGTGCAATGGATACACTCTATATTATTTTCTTTTTTATTGCAAGGAGAGGATTTTATTCTACTTGAGAAAAATGAAGATGATTTACTTCGATTAACTTTGACATCATCTGCCTCATTTGCTTTAAAATTTTCCTTCTAGACTTCCTTCATACCTTTAACTCTTGATTTTGAATGTGTGCATTTTACTTTCTCATATATTGGCCTAATTTTTTCATCTAATGGTTGATTTGAGTAAACTATAATGGAATTTGCAATTTGATGATGTAGAGAAGCATTTTTACCACTTTATTAGGAGTGTAAAAACATTGATTTGATGCAATTTCTATTGGGATATGATCTCTTTTATTCATATTAATGTTTGTCTCATGCCCAAATTTTACATTTATTTTTTGATTATTTTCAGTTTGTAATATCTTGCCATGTGTCTAGTCTCATAACATTTGTAACATCATAATGCAATATTTTCATAAACCACTTATTGATACCATTCTCTTGATTCAAATATAATCCTAGTGGTCTATAATAAAGATTTAGAAATATCTATGGCAACACATATTCGAGTGTATATAGCATACCTTTTCTATTTGGTAGTTGGTCCCTCTAGGATGAACTTCCCTATAGTATTATCGATATTATTCTAAGCCTTCTTATTGATATGATGATAAGGAAGTCCAAAAAGCCTAACCTGCACTAGAATCATTAGGATAGTCTTTGTCTCCACACAAGAATTCTCACTCCATTGTATTAGATATAATTTATCTTTGCCTCTAAATTAAGGGCTACCATCATTCACATTATCCTTGATTTCCAAATTGGAGAAGATGATGAGAAAAATTTCTTTCAAAAGAAAATTCATAGAGTAATTTAAATTTAATCCCCACTTCCACTTGATCCAATTTTGAATCTACAAAAACCTAGCCAATATCCATAGAACTTACATATCAACCCTCCGCTTTTAAGAACCATTATATCATGTTTGATCATCTCATTCTTAATAATTACTTTTTGGTGTAGTATCTGCTACCTAGTAGGATTTGTCATAGATTTGTTATTCCTCCAATAAGGACTTCCAACCATTACTTTCTTACCATGTTACCTAGATTTTCTTCATAAGAATCCTTTAGTTTTTGAGTTTCTCCTAATATTTGGAATAAGAATAAGTGGTTGTCTCTCCTTCCTTACAATTTGCTTCCTCTCACTTGCTTCTTGCTCACAATTGTGATATTTTCTTTCTAAAAAAATAAAAAATGAGGTTTGCTCCTAGCTCACACTCACTCACCATTGATTATGAAGTTAATTATTGCACCTAATATATTTTTTAATTGAATTTAAGGATTAATATAATTAAAGTGTTTCTATCTTGTTAAAATGCCAACCCTTTAATGAAATAATCCATGGAATATATTTATCAAGTGGCATTAGCTCAACAAGTTAGATTCCTCAACATTTCAAGGAGACCTAGGTTTGAATCTTGTCAAATGATACATGGTTAATATTCAAGCTTTGTTGTAATACCACTATGTGGCGATGATGTAATACAGGTGGGGCCCGTTTCAATCCCATATAATCCATTAAAAAAAATCCATGGAATTTATTTTATGTATTTGGTCTTTGGCCTTTTTATAAATTTATAATCAAGTTTTTATCTCAAAATATGAATCAAAATAATATGTTAGAAGATTTGGTATATCAAAATTGTTTACCAAATCAAGAATAACATAAATTTTATAATTGCGAGCTTACAACAGTGGTAAGGGCTTTAGCCTTTCTTTGAGAGGTCCAAGGTTCAAACCCCACTCGATATGAGGGGACAAGAACCCCTCATAAAAACCTATGTAAACTCATTAAAAATTTGTAAGCTTACTGTAGTGGTAAGGGCTTTGGCCTCTCTTTGCTAGATCTAAGGTTCAAACCCCACTCAATATGATGGGACTAGGATCCCTCATAAAAAATTGTATAAACTCGTTGACAAATAACACAAATTTTAGAATAAATAAAATTCTAGTCCTAAATTTGAAATTGTCCACCTAAAATAATACTTATATATAGGTGCAAATATTACCTTTACTTTGGCCATCAATACTATCTATCATGTAATTAAGTTATTAGTCACAAGATGACTCTTCTAGGAAAAGGTTGTTTTTGGAATACAAAATCGTTTACATGATTACCTTGAAATTTATTTTTAAAATCCTTGATAAATTTTTATTTCAATTTCCTTGACACTAATCTCATTTTTATTTTGGCGTTCTATTGTATCCTTATCTCTTTTTATCTAACATGATTCAATACCCTTGCATCTGTTCAATTTTAGAGATCATCTTTTTTCAATGAGTTACACAAGTTTTTATGAGGGGTCCTGGTCCCCTCATACTAAGTGGGGTTTGAACCTTGGACCTCTTAAAGAGAGGCCAAAATTCTTACTATTTGAGTAAGCTTGCAACTATAATGCCATATATCATCTTTGTCATTTATTATGTGCCAAATAAATTTTAAGGTCTTTGCAATTGATAAAAACATCATTTAGGTTGTGCGCCCTTGAATCACTTCATAATATATTGACCAATGCTTCCTTGACTTATGTATGTTGGCTTGTTTTTTATTCTTTAAGAATATAATTCCTGGATTAAATGTGCTTCCTATTATGATAAAATATAGAGGCTTTAATTGACTATTTTTTATGCATTAATTTTACATCCATAGTATTCAAACAAGGTGATACCTTTTATTTCAAAAGTTTTCTAAATGTGCATTAGCACCTATGTAGTACACGTGTACTTTGGCCCACTTATTGGAAAAATGCATCAAAATGAACCACATCTAAAGGATTGTTGACATGGAACTTCATATAATATATTTTGTAGTTGTTCAATAAATATATTAGATAGTTAGTCAATGAGTGGGATTATGCAAATTTGTGGTATATTGTTGTTTGAAGCCTTATTCTCTTATCTCTAATTCAAAATGGAAACCATTGGTTTGAGCATGTCTATCATGTAAAGGTCCAAAGGAAAAATATTATATTAGTGTGGGGAATGACTCTAGACAAATAGCAAATGAGCTTCAAAAGATGCTTCAAGAATTTTATGTCTATTTTTACACAAAAGGATTATTTGATTTGGAATCTATCAAAATATGGTATATGCTTAGTCAAGTTGGGATATGAGGATTTAGAAAAATCAATATTTCCTACTCCCAATAATTTCCCTTAGAATAATCTTTAGCCATTACATGTCCTCTCTAAAGCCCTAACATTCCATTTATTAGCAATCAAAAGCAAGATAGTTACAAGAGAGAGTCTATAAAGAAGAGGACATCATGGAACTTCTAGGTGTGCTTTGTATAAGAAGGATCTAGAAACATAAAACCATTTACTTCTTCATTTTCCCTTTTCTTACACCATTTTGGGTTGCTTTATCAAAAATATAGGAATGTATTGGGGTCCCTTTTCTTCATTTTTGAAGGGAAGGAAATAGGAACGACATCGGTCTTTCATAGACTTAAGGTTGCTACTAGTGAAAATATTTTAGCCTGTGATGAGGACAAAGGATGGGAAAATCAAGTTGAGTTGCAAATTTCCAAGACTTGGAACCTCCCTCTCCTAAAACACAAGGAAAATCAGGTTCAAGTTAAAAGAAGGAACACTAGATGGCAACCACCCCTAGGGATGGTTTAAGTTAAACTTTGATGGAGCATCAAAAGGAAACCTAGGTAAGGCTAGAGGAGGAAGTATTCTTAGATATGTTCGTGGTAACATAGTTGAAGTAATTGCAGAACCTTTTGGGATCAACTCTAACCATAAGGTAGAAACCAAGGCCATGCTTTCTAGTTTGTAGATGATTCTAAGGCACAACTACAGGAAGTTAATTATTGGGGAGATTCTTTGAATGTTTTTAATATGTTGAAGAGGGTTAATACCCTAGTTTGAGTCTATCCAATATTATATAGGATATCAAATCCTTCCTTTAAAGCTATGAAGAAGTGGTGGTGTAGCATGTTTATAGGGAAGGAAATATTAGGGTATACTAGTTAGCTAATATAAGGGTGGAGAGTGTTTCCCCTATGAGTTGGGATAGGGAGTTCCCTAAGGACCTACTGAATATTATTGATCATGAGAAGAAAGCAAACTAATTGGGTCAAGGGATCATGTTTTGTAAGAACTTTCCAATTGGTCTTTCTCTCTCTTGTCAAGGTTTACAAGATGTTATCTCACTTGGAGTTGAGAGGGGATCTCCATGAGTCCTATAGAATAATGTGCTAGCTATGTTAAAAAATTTATGGCCAAGATTCCAATCTAAAGGTAAATTTTGAGTCTTCCAAAGCGTGGATTTTGTTCTCCAACTATGTTTGTTTATGAAGATGTTGGTCTTTTAGCTTTGTTTGGCTCTAATGTAGGATATTGAGCAAAGGGCATTATATTGGCAATATCTTTTCTTGTGTTGTGTATTTGTTAATTGTGTTAATAATTGGGTGGCCAAGTTCCTTTCTTGAAGGTAAACTTGAGGCTTCCAAAGCATGGATATGGTTCCTCAAGTGTGTAAATCTCAAAATATTTGGTCTTTTAGATTTGTTTGGCTTCAATGTAGGACTTTGAACAAAGGGTGTTATCTTTGTGCTATCTTTATTCATTTGGTGCATTTGTTAACTATGTTTTTGGTTGGGCTCTTTTGGGATCAACTGGTCGTAGTAAGGATCACTAATGGGTATCTTAAGGAGGTGGAAGTGGTTGGGATGCTTATGAAATTTTTGTATTCCCTTTGATTTGGTTTTCTTTGTTGGATTTTAAGTCTGGGTTGTGCAGTGTTATTAGTGTTATCTTGTGTTTTTCAACCCAATTTTACTATTTGGATCCTAGCTTTTAGATGTTGAAGACTGTTTTGACCTTCTATGTTATCTGGGCATTATCTTCTCTTTATTTTGTTCTATTGGCCTATTTATTTGGATTTTTTATGTTGGGCCTATGGTTTTTCTTCATTTTGTTGTGCTTGGTTAAGGCAACTTCCTTGTAAAAGGGTTAGGGCCCTTTCTAAACCCTGGTTTTTTACCTTGTCAAAACTAAATAACATTATTTCTAATATTCATCAACTATTATTGTAGGTAATCTCTTGGAAATGTGAACATATCTAGAGAAGGGAATTTGGTAAAAAATAATTTATCCAATCATGGTGTTAATATTTGTCTTGGAAAAATTCAAATTTTAGAAGGCAACTAGCTGAGTGAAATTCAAATAATGTCAAGGAATTGATTACGGAAACATAGCATTTTGAGAAATACGAGGAATATATTTGATAGAAAATAAAATAAATATTAACTTTGATAGAACAGCAAGTTGATATGGTTTAATCAACTTGACAAAAAAATATATATTTTGGTACTCATAGAGGATTGGCCCCCAATACAAGCCAATTTCAAGACCATAACATAAAGGTTGAAAATGCACAAAAAGAGGTGTTCAAAGAAAAAAGACATGTCAAAACTTAGAATGACACATTCAAGATTTGGTATTTGATAATTCTTAGAAGTCATTGATAACCCCCACAAATATCATCCACTCCTTGCTTTGGGAGGAAAATCAACTTGGTGGTGATCTCTTGGCTTAGATTAGCAAGGAAAAGAGAAGTTTTGAAACAAAAGCACAAAGAAAATTCCAATATATAAAGAGCAATAAGATCACTAAAAAACAATATATGGTATTGTAAATAACGATATTGTAACTATATATTTCAACTTCAACAAAAATCATGGCTAAATATTTTAGTATTTTTTTACTTTACAAGGAGTTTGAAGTTGATTGATTCATCTATGAGATTTATTCTATAAGATGGTTTCCCCTACATAAGATCATTATGTCATTGTGTGTTATTTTTTCTCAATTGTCTAGTCTTTTATTTACATTCCTCTTTGTTCTAAGGGATTTGTGGTATTCCTTTGTAGCAAAATTGAGCATATGAATAAATGAAGTTGGTACTTTTTCCATTAAAACATATTTAATAGTGATATTATCAAGATCTCTATGAGATTGTACATTCATAATGGTGTATGATCTTACTAATTATGCAAACCAAAGCAAACTTGATATAAATAACATTATTTCATTAGCAATTATTTCCTAGTTTATGAGGACTCCAAGTGAGACTACACCAATAGCACTATAAGTTCATTGAAATATATATTTAAAAAGCCCATATCAAAGAGATTTTGTCATTATTTCTTTTTGAGAAGGGATAAATATTTATTGTCAAGCATGCTTGGATTACATTTTATTTAATCTACTTTTATGTATACTATATTGTCAAGCATCCTATGGTTGTGGACTCTGATTTCCACTAAGAACTTTTATACTTCTAAGTATCATTTTGTACCTTCGCATGAGCTGATATCCCTACTACCATTGCCATTTACCTATTGAAAAATATTGGATTTTTTCAACAAATACCAACCTCAATTCATACAAATAACAATACCAAAAGTTTAGTATGCAAAAAGTATTCCAAAATATACAATATAGTAACGAATATGACAATTAAGTATAACACATGGAAGACAAAGTAATAGAAAGGTCAACTCATATACTTGATGCATAAGTATACAAGAAATAAATCAAGACATGAGTTTCAATATAATATTTAATAAACTTTGCAATGCAATTATAGACAATACTTGTGCTCAAGTATTGCCCTTAAGACCATGTTAGTCATATACATATAGTTATATGAATAGAAAATTATATATAGTTATGTAGGTAGAGGATATAGGTAGAATATGATAGACACCATACCATATCCATCCAACCATCCACATATAAACAACTCTAAAAAATTGTATAATATCATTATTTTGTCTTTTATTTATTTTTTATTAGATATAGAAGGTATTTTGAAAGGGTACCCGAACCTTTTACAATAGGATAAGCCCTACAAAACTTGGCCTAAGACCAACAATACAAGGACAAGAATGACTATAAAGCACTACAACTGGCCACCCATCACCAAGTGAACCAACTACAACTTGATACAAGAAATAAAATTAGAACAACACTGGTGAGCCCCCTAGCCAACCAACACTCCCACACGGTTGTGCACAAAACCTTTCTTCATAAATAGTAAAAGCTTATAGAGCATTAATAAGCATGCATCACTAAATCCAATTGAATAAGGCCTTCAAGAAAATTGTTTCTCCAAATAAACAGACCATTGATACTTATACCTAGTTTTGCCATAAATTTCGCATGGCAATTTCCTTCTTTGAAGATATGCTTTATCTCCCTATCCTCTCTAGCCTGAATGATTTGGCATATGCTAGTAAAAGCCCACATTTTTCATCCCTAAGAACCCCACTAGCACCAACATTACCGAGATTGCCCTTTGAAGCTCCATCGATGTTTAGTTAACCCAACCCAGAGAAGGAGGTTCCCACCTCACAAAGGCCCAAGGATTAGGACCAGGACCAACAACCCTATTACTTTGTTGAAAGCTAATTTTTGCTTTTGATATCAACCTCCTCAAATATACCCTCCTCCAAATCCAAAGAGGACACATTCTCCAGGGTGGAGACCAAGGCTTTGGCACAAATAGAGGTAGGATCTCTTTTGAGTTTTTTAAAAATTCTACTATTCATATCCTTCCACACCCGCAAAAAAATATGTAACAAACAAAAGTTCCAAAAATATTTTAGCCTTGGAGAGTAAAAATGAGATGACCATTGAGTGCAAACATCAACAAGCGAACTCGACACCACCCAACTTAGTCCCAATAAATTAAAAATAAAGTTAAGAACTTCCACAGAGAATGAACATTGAAATAATAAATGGCTTGTTTTTTCCTCATTAGCACCACAGAAGCAACATCTATTCGGCATCGACCAATCTTTTTTTTTTATATTTTCAATGGTCAAACTATTATTCTTAGTTGCTAACCAAAAATATATATTCACCTTTGGTGTTAGACCCTTAAGCCATACTTTGAAAGATGGGACCCATGGAGGAGTCCTAACAACCAATAAATTGTAGGTAGACTTGACTGAAAAGGATCCATTATTTTTCCTTTCCCAAAAGATCTCATCCTCTTTATTTCTCTATTTAATGACTTGAAACTTCAACTTATTAGCAATTAGAATCCAAGCTTCAAGTTCAAAATTGTTGAGAATAGACTGGTCTAATTATTTTTAAACCTTCAACCCATTAACCACCTTAATAAAGTCAACCACCTTAGACCCAAAGACTAATATGGTCTTAGGATCCAAACACGCCAGATTTAGAATCTGTAGAAGGGGTTGGTCCATCAGTCAAATATCTTTCCAAAAATCAATATTGAGTCCATCAACCAACCTCCACCTACAACCTTTGGAGACTAGCATCCTCGACTTTTGCAAACTCAATCAAAGAGTTGAACCAAAAGTTGATAGAGGATCAGCAAGAAAAATTTCTCCTATCTTAAGTATTTGGTTGACACAATGTTGACCCAGCTAGTTTCAGTTTGATTTGTCAACTTCCATCCCTATTTTGTAACCAAAGCCTTATTCATCTACCTGATGTTACGAAGACCTAAGCCACCATCCTTTTTAGGTCTGCAAAATTGCTCCTAACCAACTAAGTGAAATTTTTTCTTCTCATCAGACCCAACCAAAGAAATGACTTTTGAATATGTTCAATCTTTGATAAAATCTTGTTAGAAATTCTAAATATAGATAAGAAGAAGGTTGAAATTCTTTGAAGAGTAGATTTTACCAGGGTAGCCTTTTCGGCTTGACTAAGGAAATATCCTTTCCACCTGACCAATTTCCTCTACAATATTCCCACCAAAGGTTCCCAAAGCAAATCCCAGATCCTACCTTTAAACAAAGGCACTCCAAGGTAAAGATATAGGAGGAGAGTCACCTCACAACCCAAGATGTGAGTAATTATCCTCTACCTTGCTAAGGAGGTATTAAAAAATAATATTTTTCTTTTTATATAATTAATTTGTTGCCCAATTGTAATTTTAAATACCTCCAAGAATCCTTTTAGCACCCTCACTTGGGGAACTAAAGAAATGAGGGAGAGCAGAACAACATTTGCAAATTAGTGATGAGAAATAGGATCCACCAGAAAAGCAAGCTTTATACATTCCACAAAGGGTTCTAACATGATAGCCCTACTTAGATCTTGCACCACTAAGATATAAAGGTAAGGCAACAAGAGTTCCCCTTGGTGAATGCCTCTCACAATTGAAAAATAACCTGCTGGAGACCCGTTTATTAAGACTAAAAACTTGGTAGAAGAAATACAAGCATGGACAAGTTTTATTCAACTTTGGAAAAAACCGAATTTTCCCAAAAACTTTAACAAAAACTCCCATGAAACCTTTTCATAAGCCTTGTTCATGTTTAATTTGAGGAGACCAACTATGCCACTTTTATCAGTTGAATGAAGGATTTCATTGATAGCTATGATATTGTCTAGATCTATCTCCCTAACATGAATCCACTTTGGGCTAAATCAATCAAGGATGAAAGAAAAGGTTTTAATTTGTTAACAAGGACCTTTATCAAAATTTTATAAACAATGTTACATAAGCCAATGGGTCTAAACGCACCAAAGTTCTTTGCACCAACAATCTTGGGGATCAAAGTTTAAAAAGTAGAATTCACTCCAAACGGGATATGATTGGTGGTTTGGACCTCCTGAAGGGCATCAACAATATCCTTCCCCACAATATGCCAATACTTATGGAAAAAGAGGGGGGAAACCATCAGGACTTGGAGCCTTCATTCCTTCCATTGCAAAGATAGTAGCTCTGATTCCTCATCGTTGAAGGGAGATATAAGGGCTTGGTTCATATCAATCGTGACAAGGCTAGGAATACTACCAAGTAGATTATTTTGGGCTTCCTCATTACAAACCTCTTCCACCCCAATGAGATTTTTAAAAAAATCTATAGCCTCAACTCTTATATCCTTAATATGAGTAGCACTGGATCCATCAACTTTTCAAAATTCTCTAATCCTATTGGTGCTTATGTGCTTCAAGGTTGTGATGTGAAAAAACTTGGAATTTTTATCTCCCTCCTTTAGCCAAAGCACCCTAGATTTTTGTTTCCATAAAATTTCCTCCTTGGCAATAGTGTTATGAAATTTGGCCAACACCTCCTTTTCTCTATATCTGATCTCTTGAGATTGATTTCCAAGTTCTATCTCAAATTCAATAGCTTTTAGTTTACTTTTTAGGTCTTTCTTCTTTTGCAAAATATTCCCAAAAATCCTTTTATTCCATTATTTAAGGTCGTTTTTAACAACTCTAAGATTCACCATAATTTTGGAAATGCTGAAGCCTTGGATCCTTGTAGACCACCAGTTTTTTATTTCAACTTCCAACTGAGGATGAAGGCACCACATTGCCTCAAAAACTAAATGGAATGGGGAATCTAGTTTCTTCCTGGTTCACTTCAAAACATAAAGGGTTATGATCGGATCCAATTCTGGGCAAAGAACAGAGAGACAAATTTCCAAAAAATGAAAGACACTACTTGGAGACAAGAACCCTATCCAACCTAATTTGGATGAGTTGGTTACTCACTCTCTTGTTGCTCCAAGTATACCTTGAATCCTTTAATTCAACATCCAATCACTCATTGCCATTCACAAAATTTGCAAACTCTTCCATGCTTTTTGAGATTTGGGAGTTCCCTCCTTTTTTATCTAAAAAAATAGAAGAGAATTAAAATCCCCTACTAGGCACCAAGTTTCTTGAGCAAAAATCCTTCTCATGGAACTCAGAGTTTGCCACTACAAGTTTCTACTACGCCCAAAGTTTGGCGTATATACATTAGTCATAACCTACCTTTTATTACTTTCCTTGTTGCAGAAGAGAATATGAATAATCTTATCTGAGGAAGAAATTACAAAGCCCTCAAACTAGTTGGCATCCTAGAGACAAAGGAGTTCCCCAGAGAAACCATTAGCTGGGCTTGTAGCAAAATAAGCTTCTTTCCAAATTCCTCATCTAACAACTTCTATATCCTAACCATCCAACTTTGCATATTGCAAGAAAAAATATCAGGTAAAATTTATTTACTCAGAGAAGAGAACACCCATTGTTTAGAAATCCCATTCAGGCCCCTAACATTCCAAGAGAGACACTTCATTTACAAGATTTGGAATTAAATTTCTTTCCCCAAGATACCTCATGGTTACTTTTGCAGAAAGATTCCAGCTTTAGCTATCTTACTACTATAGCCTTCCCTTTTTCAAGTTTGATCAGAGCTTGAGATCCATTTGCGATCTCAAAATTAATTTCCCTCTTCCTCACAGACTTGTTAGGGGGATTTTCTAACTTCTTCTCAACACCCACATATTGCCCTTCCTTTATCTTTGTGTTTTAGGACCTAGAGAACCTTTCCCTAGATAGGTCTTTGGGAAGCTAATCGAAGACCCTACCTTAGGGGTCGCCAACTGAATCATAGGTTCCTCAAGAGTAGAACTAATACAAAGCTTGTTAAAGGAATTATGAAGAAGGGCCTTAGAAAAAATGGTTTCAAAAATTATATTCGACTGACATACCTCAATAACACCAAGCTTTGAGGCTATGTTCTTTTCCTTAGACACCTTCTTAATCGCCATTAGGTTGGCTAGGGTCAATTCTAAGGGTTGTGAAATCTCCTCCACCAAAGCCTTTAGCTTCTAAACCTCATCCATATGGGGTTGAGCTTCTCCTTCCCCCACATTTAAGGAATTACCACCCAAATCCTTCAAGGGGACTTGGCCTAAGTTCTCCTTATGGATCCATTCCATTCTTTTAGGTCTCTTTTCCTTCTCTACTTATGCCTTGAGGGGACATTGGTTCACCTGGTGACCCAATTTTCCATAGCTAGAGCACTGGGTTAGCCTATTTTTGTAAACAGTATGCTGGTTCCAAGTGCCCAAGAATGAGATAAGCTTGATAGGAGAGGGAAGATCCACCTTCAAATCTGGCATGATACACATTCTTGCATACACCATTCTTGATTTGGCTTTGGTTACAGAATTGATAAGAAGGAGATCCCCCATAGCCTTGACCACACCTCTCAATACATCTTCATGCCAAATATAGTAAGGGAGGGTAGGGAGATGAACCCATAGAGGCACAAAGTTAACCCTTTATGTATGAGGATTGAAATCAGGTTCCAACTTTCACAAAAATAAACCTCTTTTGCCATAGAACTAGGGGCCTCCCCCTAGGATACGGTTTGCATCTTCCATGCAATTTAATCTGATATAAAAAAGGCTTTAGAGGCCTACAATTTCCATGAAAACTAGAGGTTTCCACTTCGCTAACTTCCATCTTCAAATTGAATCCAAGTTTGGCCTCGCCCCGTAGAACTTTTCCACAAGGTCACAACTACCATCACCCATGGTAAACTTAACCAAATCACTTGGGATGCTAATGGTATTTCCCATAGGGAATATACTACAAATATATTTTGATAAGGTCTCCCTCGTAACTTTAAACATCATCGCAGCATACAAAATACCAAGGCTTGAATTTTTAGGGGTTTGTAGGCCATGAGAAGGGGACCCAACCTCTAACTTATTGTTTGACAGTCCATGGCTTCTTGAAGGACCTATGAAGCCAATATTGGGGTCTCCTGCAGACATACCATTTGATCGACCCACAACTACCACGTTCACATCCAATCCAACCGCCACCTCCACATCTTCAGAGAGCTCCCATCACCCTTCCGCAAACCCGCGTAAACCAGATTCAAAGTCTCCCACTCCCACAATTTCCCACCCTGATCGTCACTATTCAAATTATAGCTCTCACTCCTCCCTTAAACCCTTATACCTCCAATCCATGCACCTTTGACAATTACTATAACATTATTATTTAACCCTACAAAGCTACCGTCGCCTGGCTTCAAACCCTCAAAAGCCATCGTTGTCAGACTTAGCTATGAATTAAAAACCCTCCAGACTTGTCACCGCTTAGCTTCAAACACTCCAAAGCCACCACCACCTGACTCAACTATGAATTAAAAACGCTCCAAATTTGTTATCATCGCATGGCTTCAAACCTCGAAAGCCGTCATCATCGGACTTAGCTATGAATTAAAAATCCTCTAGATTCGTCACCGCCTAGCTTCAAACCCTCAAAAGCCATCACTATTGAACTTAACTGTGAATTAAAAACCCTCCAAAGCCATTGTCGCCTAGCTTCAAACCCTCCAAAGCCACCATCGCCTAACTCGGTTGTGAATAAAAAAACCCTCCAAAGTCATTGCCACCTTGATTAAGAAATTAATTACTCTATTTCCTCTCTTATTTAAAGTAAACAAAATCAAAACATAACATAGGAAAACATTATAAGTAGCAAGACTCATATCTAGTCATTATGACTACCTTGAAATGGATTTATGTTAGGGTGCTTGATTTTGAATATGAAGGCATGACAATTTAGTATTTACATTGAACATGTTGTCATAGTTTTTTAATTAGTACTTTTGTTACTTATTGTTAGGTTATTTTTTTATTTTAAGATATAAATTATTTTGTTTGGTTGCTTATGAGGCCATGGTTTAATGGTTGAGATATATGAGTGATGTAGCTCATACCAAGGTTCAAATCCCAACGACACCAAATAGTCTATATAGTTTTATGTGACTAAATTGAAGTAAAAGGGCAAGGGAAACTCCTTTCAAAACCCTAATTATATTGTTACACCTCATAGAAGTTAAAAAAGTTGAACAATTTCAAAAGTTGAAAAGTTTGAAACAGCAAAATTCTTTTGAGATAACCGAAAGACACCCCTTTATATTTTAAATTTATGTAAAAGGAAAAAAATCTTTCAAAACTTAAAAAATGTAACCAAAAAAATAAAAAATAAAAAACAAAAAAAATATTAGTTATTGAAAAATATTATAATAAAAGAAAAGTTAGATAGTTATATTATTTTTATTATATTGAAAGTTAGAAATAGAAAGATTAAACAGTTAAAAGAAGCTGAAAAGTTTGAAACAACGAAAGTCTTAATATCTCATTGTATCTAGATATATCTCTTTGTCGTATGTTTTTATGAGGCTTACTAAAACCTTTTTCAAATTCCTAGAAATCTAGAAATGTAAATCTAGCAGTCTCCTCAAATTTATCTTGAATATTGAACATTTTTTTGAAATGAACAAATCTTGTGAAAATACTAAAAATAGTAAAATCAAAAAAATCAAATGCCAACCGGATTATGTGTGTGCTAAAGGAGATAAGGGCTTTGTTCCCTGGCGAGCCTGTTCGTGTATTTATTCGGTCCGCTCTGCTCCGTGACTGTTATATTGTTTTTCGTCCGCTCTGCTCCGCGAATGTGATGGCGACCGGATTATGTGTGTGCTGAAGGAGATAAGGGCTTTGTTCCCCGGCGAGCCTGTTCGTGTATTTCTTCGGTTCGCTCTGATCTCTTAAGTTATCTTGAAGTTTTTTTTTCCAAAACTCCCTTGGGTATATGAGCCAAATATTATCAATATACTGGTATTGCCTTCAACACATATTTGACCAAAGTCAATCTCCCCCTAAAGAGAGCCATTTGTTGCACTATATATCAATTCTTCCTTCCACCTTCTTTATCAACCAATTTCAATCTTGTTTAGTGTAGTCATTGGGTTTCAAAAAGAACCCCAAATTCCCCACGACGGATATGTATATGTATAAGAAGTATTTACTCAATAAAAAAAAGAACCCCAAATATTTGAATGAATGAAAGATTTTAATTACGTCTGCAAGACCCATATATGATCTATGGGACCTCAAATATGGAAGTACAATTACTTAAATCATATCATATGATCTTTAATATCTTTGAGAAGGTTGTTCCTTCTCATGTTGATTTGTGTTAGCAATTCCCCAACTTTTTTTATTTTACTGTCTTCAAATAAATCTGCCATAAACCCGTTCCCAAGTGTTTCTTTGCATTTTTCACTGATATCTGAAAAACTCGGGTATTTATAGATGAAGTGTTCCTCTGTCTCTACTGCCCTTGTGCTGCATAGAGTACATATCCTTTCTTCCCATTGTTTTGTTCTTTGGGCGTTGTCCATATCCCTGTTTCACATCTAAGCCTATGACAACTAGTCCTTATCTGAGCAATGAATATTTTTTCCTTCCACTTGATTTCAGCGCCTATGTAAACTTTTTCCTTGTGGTCATAAGTTGGGTTAAAATTTGCAATATAATATTATCTTTTCCTGCTTGCATTTTTCCACATTCCACTTTTGAACTTTTCATTATTTCATCCATGTATTCTTTTGCCTATGCAACTCTTCGTCCCTAGCTGCCCTAGGCCATCTATCATCTTTCATGTTTTCTGTTTTTTTCAAGTAACATAACAACTTGGTCATAGCAATTGCTTCTAAAGGGAACATTCCAGTTTCAGCTAAAATAATTTCATAAGGGGTTGTGGCCTTAATTTTGAGAAAAATTGTGATTAGATATTTTTGAATCCTTTCTATTTGCCTCCATTTTGCATTTGTTGTGCCACTAGCCCACACCTCGCAACCATACAATAGAACCGGTGTAACAAGTAGGCCAAATAAGACCTTGTTGGTCTTCCAGTCCCACAACTCGACATTCCTACACCTGTTTTGAAGTGCATATAGTGTTTTTCAACCACTTTGAGTTCTTTTCATCCTACATGTATTCCAATTAAGTTTGTCATGAAAGTCTATGGCCAGGTATTTGTATTCTACTACTACATCAAGCGGTTCTCCTGCAAACTAAAATTCGAGTTGTTGCTTCTTCTTTTTTACTGAAAAAAATCATAATTTTCGTTTTGCTCGTGTTCACCTGCATCCCAACTTCTTTACAAAAGAGTTCTAGAGCTTGAAGATGATATTCTAGATCTTTGGCTGTTTTGGCCACAAGAATTACATCATTTGCATACATGAGGAGTTTTACTACATATTTGGCTAAATGCACACCCTCTCCCCCAAATTTGTTTATCCATTCTTCTAACTTGTCAATGTACAGCCCAAATAAGGTTGAAGATTGAGGGCAACCTTGTTTGACACCTATGTCACTACCAAAACATTCAGATAACCCTTTTTGTGTTTTGATTCTAGCCTTTCCATGCTCATATAGTTTGTGAACTGCTGCCCTGTAGTGAATTGGAACCTCTAGCTCTTCCATTCTGCTCCATAATTTTTTCCTTGGCACTGTGTCAAATGCCTTTTTGAAGTCTACAAAAACAACAAAAAGCCTCCTCTTTTTTGTCCCATATTTTTTCCACTATGTGTCTAAGCGTGATACAATGATCAATAGTTGAGTGCTTGGGCCTAAAACTTGTTTGCCCCTTTGCTCTCTTTCCCTTTTCTTTTGCCCATATGATGATCCTATGCTCTATCATACTCCCAAACAACTTTGCAAAGAGAGGGTTGATCATGATAGTTCGATAGTTTGAGGGATTATTTACATCTCCACTTTTAAACAAAGGAATGGTCAACCTAGTTGTCCACTCAGTAGGGAAGCCATTTTGTATGACCTCATTGAAATTTTTTTTGATCTGCGGTGCCAGGATATGTACCCCCCATTTTATATGCTCTATTTGAAGATTTGTCTATGTCACGAGCTTTACCAATTGCTAACTTTTTTATCCCTTGAATGATGTCTTCAATTGTGAAAAGTTATTTTTTGACAATGATAGTAGGGGGTGTCTCCAGCTGGTTACTACGTTGATACAATTGTTTTGAATACTTCAACCACTGATTAACTGTTATGTTATTTTCAGTTTGCATCATTTTCACGCTTAGTTCTTTCCAAAATTTCTTTGGTTCATGCTTCCCTAAGTAAATCAATTCTTTTGTCCTTGTTCTAGTGTATTTTTTTTTTTTGCCCTTACCAGTTTCTCATATGTTTTTTTGTTTGCTCTTGTTTTACCTGTTGGTTCCTTTAGTAATCTTCACTTTTTTTGCAATCTTCATCGAACCATGGGTTGGTTGGAAAGCTATTCTTTTCTTTCTTTTTTAGGTTTTTGCTCTCTTGCATTTGTTTAGAGTTTCTTGAATAACGTGCATTAACCATTCACTCTTACTGTAATCTCTGCTACTGTGAGGTAGTTCTTCCCTTTCCTATAACTTGTTATTTAATACTACTCTAAAATTCTGCCGATTTTCATCTGTTAAGAGAATGTTTCCCTTGTGAGGATATTTATTTTGATTGCATTGCAAGTATTTTTCCTTTGATTTGTTTCAATGCATTTAAAGTTTCATAACAATTAAAATCCACACTCTTAAAAAAATGTTTAATTTATATACATGAATCTGCACTTTTTATCAAACAAATAAAGACCTAAAAATTATTTTAACTTGTTTACAGCTGTTACTATCATGTGAAAAAAAAAAAAAAAAACATCATTTAAAATTTGAAAAAGGTAAATGCTCTTTTACCTTTTCTAATTCTTTTATTCTTTTATTGATCCTTCCCGCTTAGCTTCTAAGACACACCTACTTAATCCCTGATCTACTAAAACGAAATAACAATATTAAATAAAATTTAAAATTTAGGGTTCTAATTTTTTTATTTGGTCGCGGCAGAGATTCTATGGTTTCTCTGAAGCTTTGAGACTTAAAATCCGACCCGGCTAGTTTTTGGTTAAATCTGCCACTCCAGTTTCTAGAAAAAAGAGAGAGGGTTTCAGAACGCCGAGCACAGAGCAGTGAAGTCGCGCGTTCTGGTCATTTAACGGTAAGAAAATGACGTCTGTCGAAGAAGCCACATCGAAAGCCCAAAGAATGTTATGGTGGGACATCATGGGGCTCTGCAACGAGTTCCTTGCGGTGCTAAAGCCCACCGAGATATTATCCGAATTTGGCAGTGGGAACGAGGTTTCCACAGATGGAATCTGTTGCCAGGCCGCCAAACTTAAATTCGAAGGATTTTGCCAGGGACTTCAGAGATTAGAGGCTTTCCAGACTCCAAATTGCCAGATCAACCTTGGCAAATAGGCAGGGCGGAGCTGAAGCTTAAACATCTTCCATTTTGTCAGTAAATTCTATAAATATAAGTGTGTGCCTTTTGCAGTTTCTTACAAATTGCGAGTGTTTGTTTTGTGTGTATAGAAGTAAAGAGTTAGAACCCAAGCAATATGCAATAGTCTGTGTCTTTTCATAGTCGCAAGCTACTTATCATGTGTTTGTAAAACCGAAATTCTGTGTCGTTTTATAGTCTCTTTCTCTTACAAATTATGTGTATTATTCCATATTTATGAAGGCAAGAGTTAGGATTCAGGTCATTACCCACAGTTCTCTGTCGTTTTAGACTCTTTTGCAAATTGTGCGTCTTGTTCTTCAGATTGTTGAGGCAAAATATCAGTTCAGAACCCGCCCGGTTCGCAGAGATCTTAGTTTTACTAAAGGCCGAAATTTGGTTGAATCGGCCTGAATTTACACGAGTACAAATTTTACAGCAGTCAGTCTTTGGAGCGTTCGTTGCCGGGAGAAAACCAAGTGTAAATCCTAACATGCTTGCAAATTTAAAAACCGTTCCCTGCGAGTCGGGAGAAATTTGAGAAGAAGAGCAAAGAAGGAGAAAAAAAAAAAATTATATAGATGGGAGAAATTTGAGAAGAAGAGCAAAAGAAGGAGAAAAAAAAAATATATATATATATATATATGAGTGAGAGGAAGGCAAGGAGAAAACAAGCCCAAGTTCAAAAGTATGTAACGCCAACTAAATCTTAATATGGTGTAGAATTTTTAATACTTAGATGCTACTTACAATTGACTTTTTAAAATTGTGAAAATGATTTTATATTCTTTGTTTGATTTTTTAAAATTGTGGAAATGATTTTATTCTCTTTGTTGATGTTGCCAAAGCATTATTCAAGGCATTAATCATTCTTGAAATCCTTAAAGAGTGTAAAAGGCAAAAGGAAATAAATGAAAGGTTGAAGGTCAAGTCTATAATGATAAATATTTGTTGGGACACAATTGAATTTATCCAATAAATTTATTTGTGATATTAACAATTTGAATATTGTTGGTAATAGTGGTGTTTAGATGATCATGATGTCATGCTCAATCTTGTTGATATTGATTATTGTCTTGGTTGTGACAAAGGCCATGTTATTGATAACGAAGAGATTGGATGCTTTAAAAAGCACACCAAAGGTATTGGTTGTAAATTAATGAAAAGAATGAGATATAATGACAAAGGATTGGGAAGGAATGGACAAGGTATAAGAAAGCCCATAAAGCCAAAAGTAAGGCCAATGAATGAAATTCTTGGTTATGTTGATCAAACAGGAAGTGGCAACACGAAGTTTGTGAAAGGAGAAACCTATACAAAGGATGAAACTCTTAAAATAATTTGTTACAATCATTGTGGATGACCAGGACATGTGACAACTAAGTATTGAGATTTGCATCCATATGAGATTTATAATCATCTTAAGAAATATTGTTGACAAAATAAAATTACCAACAAATTACATGTTAATTGTGGATGGATGAAATGGAACAAAGTGAAAGAAACGTTGAGTGGACTCTACAAGAGAATATTTTGTTCTCAAAAGAGAGCAAGGATAAAATGGAAAAAAGTGACATTGTGATTGTTGATGGCTATTAAGCCTCATGTAGGTTGTTGAGAAAGATCAAAGTGATGGTTACAATTTATCTACATAAAAGCCTTTGTTGTAAATGGGTACTTAATCAGCCATAAGAACCAAAGAAGTAGGTGGGACCAATATTCCTTTGTGTTTTTAGGGGGAATGGACAAAATTAATTTAAAGGGGGGTTGGAAGATATAAAATAATTTTGTTGATCATTGACAAATAATATAATAAGGGGAGACGTTAGATAATCATTACATTGTTTGTTATTATATTGTTACACCTCACGAGAGGTTAGAAAAGTTTAATAGTTAGAGAAGTTGAAGAGAATGTGAAGCACAAAAAGTCTCTTGAGACAATCAAGAGACATCTCATTGTATCCATATATATGTACAAACCTAAAGTTGATTATATAACATCAAATGAAATTTAAGGTTTAAATTTTTTTAAAAATGTTTTGCTATGCTTGTAGGAACACATCAATCAATATGTGCTCCATACCTTGATCAAGGTATTTGAGAACAAGCCACCAAATTTAAAGACGCGCAATTCAAGATAAGCTATATTTCTATAATATATATACTTTTAAATAAAAATTATTCTAATTTAAAATATTTGATTATAATTGAAATTTATTATTAAACAAAAATATTATGAAAATGTTAAGAGTTCTTGTTCACTATATTTGTCTAAGATATTAAAAATTAGAGAGATGACTTCAAACAACCCAAATTATCTTCATAATTAAGTTTGGATTGTTCGATACCTTCAAAATTGAAATGGAACAAACCACCTTAAAAAACAATTATAAAAAAATGGACCAAACCAGCTTAAAGAAAAAGAAAAAAAAAAAAAATTGTAGACAAACATAGTCATTTTGACCTGGTCTTTAAAAAATGTTGAAGCAAATAATTTGAATTCACCATATTTTTTAAAAAGTTTAAACAAGGATCAAGTGGAATTAACTCAACCAATTAGATTCCTCAACATTTAAGGAGGAGACCAAGGTTCAAATCTTGCTAAGCGATACATGGATAATATCCAAGCTTTGTTGAAATACCACTATATGGTGATGATATAATAGAGGTGGTTCCGTTTCAATCCCGTATAACCAATTGAAAGAAAAAATGTTTAAACAAGGAAAGATACAGATAAACAAAATTTTGATAAATAGAAACATTTACAAAAGTATAATTGAAATAGAGAAGTATAGCATACAAAAATGCCTTGAAAAAAATGGATTCAAGAATTAGTTGAGTCTAGATGAAAGGCCATCCTACACATTAAAGTAAGACCACTAAAGAGAGGCATATTTACCCTTAAATGAACTCACTGATGACAAAGGAGGTTGACTCCTCCTTAGCAAGGAACAAGAAAGACTACACAATGAGAACATCATTGTGTTTATAAGATTTCCTCCAAACATTGACAAAGATGGATGGGCATTTACAGCCACAAGACAAAAGTGCCCATAGAAAGATACCTTGTAAATGAGATATTTGAAATGTTTAGAATGCTATTTTAGAAAGATACAACTTTAAACTAAATTAATCTACAAGAGAAAGTATTATTCTTATGATCTTCTACCGTGCTTGCCAAGTCAAGTTTTAATTTTATGATGAATTAAAATGGTGTTTGAATTTTATATTATAACAAGCATTAAGGCTTGATCAACACTAATCTTAATAGAAGATAAAATAATCTACAAATATTAAAAGGTTTATAGTCAAAGAAATATTCAAAGGTTTCCATAATAAGCTTATGCTAGTTTGAAAGATAATGGATCAATAACATTCATTGTTTTTCCATAGTCTAGTTAAGCCTTCTTGCTTTTCCATAGTCTAGTTAAGCCTTCTGACTTAAGTATGTCAATGGTAAGAAAATAGAGAGAACGTCTTCCCATTCTCTTTAAGGCCTCAAACCCTTTGTTTTGCAATCAATAGGGAGAGAGGCCTTTTTAAGGCACTATAGAGGATTGGGTTTCTCACCAAGGATTGCATGTTGGAGTAAACCCATCATTTTAAAGTTTTTAATTAAATTTTGTGGTGATTTCTTATATTTAATACCATGCCCTTGGAAAACATATTAGGTTTATAATCAATTATTGATGGAACCAAATAAAAATGATGATATCTTACTAAAAACCTTTCTATAAAATTTTATGAGTTGTAAAACTTGAAGCAATTTTATATATGATTTTTTTTGGAACGTAAAGTTGTTGCGATCATTGGTTATAACCAGACTATATTTTCAAATTGAATAGTGAAAGTTCTTATAATGTGAAATATACATTATAGAACTCTCAAAAGTTGACTAAATATAATTGTACTAAGATTTTATGGACAAAATTTTTCTTTATTGCTCAAATCATTTGTAAAGCTAAAATCTACAAATTGTCATTGCTGTCAAGCCTTAAAATCTTTCTTATGTTCAATCCTATGACATGAAAGAAAGATATCAGTTGCCAACCCCAAATAAAATCCTTCCCATCACCATATTGACTCACCAAGGTTGGCTTGACTTTACCCACTTCAACATTATGGATTTAGCATTCATCCATTATCATTGGATGATTCCTTCTTTACGGAAAATATATGAGTCAACCATCCACATCTATGATCTCATTATGCCAAATTTTGCATTTGATTGCTACTTTGGAAAAAGTTGTCAAGCTTTTAACTTTACGGGAGGGTGCCCAAAAAAAATGCTGGTTGTTGGTCATTAAAAAGCAAAAAATGATCAAATGAAAAACCAACACAATCCAAGTTTGATACATTGAATATAGAGACTCTATGATAGATACATAATTCTATCAATGATTTTGTTCTACCCTCTACAATATTGCACGTGAGATCGGCATGTAAAATACTTGACCATAACTTTCTACTTTTATAGGAGAAAATTTATTATTTGACCACTTAGAAAATCTAACATCCTATTTTATATTTGCATGGTAACCGTCTAAATTCTTTTCAGCATTCATCCACTTATTTCATATCATTAGTCCTCTTGTAGTCAACCAATCAAAACGACATAGATTCCATATTAGTCATGGTCCTCCAATATGTAGGATCATAACAGATTAAAAAATGCAAGATTGCTTGTCAATGAACCTTAAGGTTCATCAAAATTGCCCACTTTTTTTACATGAATAAAATGCTTTTGAAACCCATCTAAAAACGTTTTTTTTTAATTTGATTATATAGGATTGAAACAACCCCATCCATACTACATCATGACCATATAGTGATATTATGAAAATTGACAATTATGCATACTTGGCAAAATTCAAACCAAGGTCTTCTTGAAAGTCAAGGAAAGCTCATGTCATTTGATTCTTCTAGAATTGGATTTATAATCTTTTGGTCAAACATTTTATAGCTACCAAAAGACGGTTATGAATAATTATGATAAGAATGTTAATATTAATTCATGGAATATGCTATTAACACCTTACAAAATAAATAATTCTAGAATTGATCATTGCATCTTCTTAAGTCTTATTGATGTGAAAATTTTCATTTTTAAGGGCTATATGCTAACATAAGGTTTACTATGGAATAATTCCGTATTTTGTTAGGATTAGAATATATACACAATGTGCTAAAACATGGATGTAACTTTTTACAAGAAAATTATTAAATATTAGTGCCATATGTAGGCACTTTTTTACTGCAAAAGATTATTACAGGTGTTTATTTGTACATCGAAAAAACTATTGCTCACAAATATGTAGGTGCATTTTTACTCCAATAATATAATGGAGATTGGTATTTCTACAACTAAGAAACTTGGGCATTCTTGCTAACAAAAAGTTCAAGCATTTAAAAGAGACATACTGAATACATATGTAGTCCATATGATAGATATAAAAGCCTCCTAACTCCTAAAATATGATGAGAGCAAATAGAACCATCTAAAAGCTCAATATTCCCACGATCTTACATCAACACATTAGTTTTCAGCTTGCAAAGAAGGTGGAATCCAAATATACCCATGAGTCTGCACATATCCCACTCGAGCTAAAAGTTCATCTGCTTCTTTAGGTCCTCGACTTCCTGGTTTGTAAGTGCAAGGCTTAATTTCTCCATTATCAATCCTATTTAGCAATGGAGTAAATATCTCCCATGCCACCTGAAATAACAAGACATACACAACCATTATGTCTCTTTACTTTATGCTAGAACGAATATGTTACATTGTAGAGTCTAATCATTTATCTTCTTTAGTTAAAGATGTGGATTTGTATGAAGGCTTTGTCACTTCAAAACCAAAATTAAATATCTGTGAAGGAATAATGGTCATGAATTATAGGTCTTGATAAACGTTGGTATGACTGTAAATAAAAATTTGATATAGGGAAAAGATTAAGTGAATCTTTCAAGCCAGATATTGATAAAAAAAAACTTCATAAGATAAACCCGAACTAGGAATTCTTATTAAGTATGAGGACTTGTTCGTAATAAGAAAACAAACATATGTTCATTCCTTGTACATCGTGTAGATCTTTAATACAACTTTGCAAGAAAGAGAAGGGCACTAATTTTCTCATTTCAAACTTGAACAAATACAAAAGACTATGGTTTGATGTGCACAAATATTGATAGTGCTTGCTTTAGGCAGGTAAAAATTCACTACTTCATACGTGAGGTGCAATATATTTCATTATAAACATATAGCCTTAGTAACTGTAAAGGGGAGATACGGCTCCAAAATGGCAATTAGCTATTGTCTTCTTTTAGTAATTGTAAAAGGAAGCCATGGCTCCAAATGGCGATTAAGTAACAAACTGACTCTCATGTAGCCTAACTGATATATGAAATAACAAATGGAGCAAAACAAAGGGCATGAAATTGTGAAGAAATCTCATGAACAGGTCATGAAGCACTTGATGGGCTGTACCAGCCATTCAATGGGTGGCATCATGGCTTACATGGAAAAATAACCGGATGTATGAGGTAGGCCAACCTAGTAGACTTCAGTAAACTTGTTGAGCAAATCTTAGTCATGAATTACATAAAAAAGCATGGCAACTTTGTCAATAATATCTGTAATGAAATGCTTTAAATTAGCACAGGAATAAATGTTTTACAAACCTGATATCAAACCCCTAGAAGAGATAAAAATGCATTTGAATATGAAAAACATAGTTGGGATGCTTGTATATCTCTTGATCTTGCTTCAGGGAAGTTTTAGGCAACTTTTTTTTTTATAGGTTCCAATCGTATTTGAATGTTAAGATACATGCAAAAGTCGGTTTCTTGACAAGGTTACTTTTAGGCCAAGTTAACAAAAAATGATTGGCAAGACCTTGAAAAATTCAAATCAGCATTTTTTTTTTCTTTTTTTAAATTGGCTATATGGGATTGAAACGGGCCCCACCCGTATTACATCGTGACCACATAGTAGTATTTCCAATAGCTTGGCAAGATTCAAACCTGGGTCTCCTCCTTGAAAGTTGGGGAATTTAGCCGGTTGAAATAATGCCATTTGATAAATTTGAATCAGCAATTAATCAAGAAAAATAGGGAAGTGTTTTAAATAATTTAAAAATAACAATGAACAAATCTAATTTTGGAAATAACATTAGATGGTTATTTTCCCCAATATTCACTATTTGTGCAACTGTCTCCAGCACTGTCCCATCCCATCCCACCATGATTGGGCAAGATTACATGTCTGCCATAATAGAAGTGCTCTCCCACCATACCCACAGTGAATTTCGCTAAGATTGCATTTTTGCCCCAGTAGATGGCAAATATCTCTCCATCTCTCATCTTCTACCACAACCACAAGGATTGGGGCTGGTATTCAATAGGTTCTCCTTGCTAAATTTATAAAGTCCAATTGTGGGATCTTTGTGCAAGGACCTTTTAATCGCCCAGTATCCTTCAGCACAATAGGTCTTAACTCCCCATCGGTTCAAGGTGATGTCACAGTGTATCACTTTTCAAACTCTAGCTTAATCGCTATGGCAATTTCCGGAGCATGAGGTGTCCATTCTGTCAAGTTTCCTCTCAAGAAATTCAAATGACACACTTTCAGAATAATGAGTGAAGCATTCTAACTACACCATGGTGGTCTTAATGTTGAATTCAAAACAAGAGGATCTGCCTTCGTCACAGATTGTATCAAGTTGCAATAATGCAGGTTTAAGAGAAGTTATTTTAAAAGTTCATAGTCCATTATCCCATGTGCATTTTGTATATCACTTTGGTAACACTTTAAAAGGAAGCTATCCAATTTGAACGATCATTGATGAAGAAACATGTCAAAGAGGTGAATCTCACATGTTATATGGTAACCCAACAAAATAAATACTAGAGAATTTACAAGAAGCAGGTCATTAGCTCAGATGGGAAAGGCCCTGCTCACTTGCTCATGAAATTCCAAAATCATAAGAGTATAAAAGGATTGAGAAGTGGACAATGGCAAAACAAACACATAGTCCAGTATCTGTTACTTCCCTTCCTGCTATTGAAGAAGAGCTAAAAATGTGATAGTGAAATAATGACTATGTGATAATGAAACAATACGCTCTTAGAAAGAATTGTGATCCTATTGTTTCCCTTTCCTCGTTCATTCACTCTAAGCATAAGTGAGCGAGTGGGACAGCAGAGTTGATTTCTACTCAAGATGGGGCTCTTGCAAACCACTCATTCTTCAAGCAGAAAAAAGACTTCAGTATTAGAGAAAAGCATGTTAAAGACAATGAATAACATCATTGGTCAAACCACTCACTCTGTCCCATGTGAAGGTGCCATGTGTCAACTTCATAGAGCAGATAGGCCAATGTGTTACCAATCTCTGATTGTAAGAGGAGATATGGGGTTTATCCTCGGAAGATTATGAAAAAAAACTACTCCCTGTTCCTTATTCGTGGCATTCAACCAGAACTAATATATAGTA
The DNA here is from genome assembly GCA_028583015.1 of Wollemia nobilis. NCBI lineage: Eukaryota > Viridiplantae > Streptophyta > Pinopsida > Araucariales > Araucariaceae > Wollemia > Wollemia nobilis. Next base: position 8,451,981 of record JAQPPZ010000456.1, read on the forward strand.
CGGGTCCATGAGGATAAACAGAACTTAAAAAACTATAAATTTCATAATATTGAATACAACTAGACTTAACGATATCAAACTAATGACTGGTTAGGGTGGGGTCCACTACAAGTGTCTTATATGTAAAAATAATAATACATAAACAACCTATTATCCCCATATCTCCAAAACACTTACTAGAGAGATGTATCAAGCCCATAGCTGAGAAAATCGGAATCGGCAAAAATTGGCAAGGCAAAAGAATTGGAAAAAAAACAGGAATCGGCAAACAATAAAAAGGGAAGAAAATCAGGATTCCTTCAAACTGCAAAAAATCCACTGTTAAAATGTGCTTTAGTGTTTTTTTTGGTGTGGTAGCAGGTAGGCAGACCTCTCTCTCCAGTTTGGAACAAGCAAAATGAGGCAAAATGAAAAAAACAAGCTATTTATGCCGTTTCCTCTACCCATGCTGCCATGGCATTTTTTTCGGCAAAAAATCGGAATTTTATCGGCAAAGGAATGAATCAACAAAAATCGGGATTTTTTGCAGATTTTCTCAACTATGATCAAGCCTATTACTCTCTACAAAACAGATTTTTGGATGAAAAGTAACATGTTGTGGGGTATTTATATGTCCTATAATCCAAATATGCAAGTTGCATCTTCTTCGTAAGTATTGGCAAGCAGTATCTTTTTTTTTTTTTTTAAAGCGAAAAACCCCTTGCGGGGCCGCCTTGGTCTAAGAGACCACAAACAGGGGGTTCTACACGGTCAAAGTCACCCGGGGGTCGCACCCAGCCCTGCCCGCACCAACATTATCAATTGGATTTTGGGTACCCAATTCAGCTTTTTGGTAGGGTAGAGATTCGAACCTAGGACCTCCCTTGGAGGATTGCCCTGTCCTCTCCAACTCACCTACAACACCTGGGTGGCAAGCAGTATCTTTGACTGTCACTTGAAAAATAACATTTTACTTTAGGAAATCAACTAGATAGAGTGCATACTTCTGACAAATATTAAAGTCATTCCGATCCAGCAAATATGCCTTAACATTGTTGTACTTCCCTTATTTATGCAACTAAATTTTTGTGTCAGTTGCTGGCTAAAATCTGAGGTCCATAGGCATTAGGAAACTTGAACATGGATTACCAAAAATTTCCTTGTAGTACATTATTATGATGAGTAAAATGCACAGATAAGTTTGAGAGGCTTCTAGGATTTTTGTATCATGTTTTAATCCTCAATTTGATCCAACAACCTTAACTAGAGGTACTCGGTCTACCTAGTTTATCAAGCTTTCCACACACGTTAACCAAATATACTATTGTATCATTAGATGGCTTCTAAGCCTTTTTCACAACCATCTGGCTCCTTTTTGTTCAAATATCATATGGTTATAAACCATTTCAAACCCCATTGAAACTCCATGAGTGCCAGTTTGATAATTTATTGCCACTATTAGAGCTAGAAAAACGTATGTGCTCATTGCTCATGCTTTTTTCTTCTTTGCAATTTTCTTTTGGAGACAAGGTTACCTAGGTTGTCCTGTTTTTTCTAAAACCAGTATCAAGTTTCAGCAGATCTATCTCCTTCCTTCTAATTGACATGCAAGTAAGCATTTAATGGCTTACCATAAAATGATAAAAGACTCTTGTAGTATTAAGTTTTGATGGATATTTATTATTGAAGCAAATTCAAGAGGCAACCCGTCAGCCTGGTACATCAAACTGTTTTCTTCTTGGTTGTGACCCATGGAAAGCAAGCTAAGAGACCTTTAATAAAGAGTTAAACTTGGTTTTTTTTTATAGACAATGGGATTGCACTACTTAAATAGCAGAATAAATGGCAAGTTTCCATCTAATACACATGTAACTGATTTGTTTGTGGTCATAACCCATGGAAAATGGGCTAAGAGACATTCAATAAACAGTTAGAGTTGGATTTTATATAAAAATTTGGATTGCACAACCCAAAATAGCAGAATATATGGCAAGCTTTTGTCAAGTGTGAATAAGGTTTACCACTCATAGAAATGTTAGTCATAACTATATGCCATTAGTACATATGATAGGATAAACCATGGTATCTTTTAGATTGGTACAATGGTGCTTGTACTGCCAACTCAATGATATCACAGATGTTAACCCTTCAGTTAGTAGGCCAAATACTTAACAAGCAAGGAAGCTCTACATATAGGGTGGTAGATATGCTTATTTTTTGAAGAATAACAAAGAATGTAGGTAATCTAGGTTCTGATAAAAATGTTACAATTATTATTATAAGAAACCTCTGTATGTCTCGAATAGATTTAGCCTACCTTCAATTCATCTCTGCGCACAAAGTGTTGTTGATCACCACGGATCCTGTTCAAAAAATAAACCCATTCAATAGTAACTTAGCAATAAAATCCAAACATATGAACTAAATCCATGAATGTAATTACATAGATTAAGATGATTTCAGCTTGCTCTATATATATATATACTGCCTCTAAAGCAAATATTTAACACATCATTGAATTTATTGATCCATTAAAAAGAAAAAAGCGTCTACGCAATAAATGTTTAACTGTTTTTACTTGAGTCATCTCTCCTTCAAATTACGTAGTAATGCCTTTTGAAAAATAATGTATGTAAATCATTGTTGTTTTCATGCAGCATCTGACGCATTTTTCCCCAAACAAAATAACATATGAAATTCCAATAAAACAATGAAAAACATTTGTTGTTAACAATAATAAATGAGAAAGAAAGGAAAATAATTCAATGTGCTTAATTAATAAATATAATGCACAAATGGCATGAGCTCAAGTGGTTAAAATTGTGGCCTGAGAAGACCCTAGTTCAAAACTTGCCAACCAATATAAGACCACTATGTCGTTCATTGAAATACCATGGTAACATGGTGGTGATGTCATATGGGAAGTGCTCCGTTTCAATCCCAGGTAACCAATAAAATAAAAAAGTTATGTGAAAATACAATGCTGAAAGAGCCTACTTAAGGCCACACTAAGGAATATTGAACCAGCTTATAGGCTAACATTGTACTATATTACCCTCCAAAAAAGTGATAAGGTGGAATCTCAGGAAGCTCAATTAGTAAATCTCTCTTTTCTGCTTCAGTCAGCCTCTAGAAGCTGCTGCAGCGCCTTTAGGAAATAGTACTATGTCCCAATGTTATGCTAATAACAGTTGTTCCAAATTTAGATGGTGTGATATGAGTTGTTTCCTTCAAGGTAAAGCTTACACACTTGTAATTTACATTTACTTCTATATGTTGACCCTTCATGATCTCCTTATTCAAGGTCATAGATATATTGTCAAAGTTTTAACTGGTTTCTTTTAACTGATTGATAACATCCTTAGTTTCGTAATGAATCAAATCCAAGTTTAATTCTTTGAAAAATTTCCCCATAACCCAAAAATCAATCACTTCGGGCCTCAAATTCATTCAAATTCACGTCTTTGCTTATCAATATGATAAAATCAAATGTTCTATCAGCCACTTTGGTTAATTCATTGTTTGTACAGTCCTCCTTAGACAATGTGGTTTTGCCATTTGTCATGGATTGCATGCTTCTGCCACCATCAAAAAAAAAATTATTGGCAGACAGAAATTTTGTACATTCTGCCACCCACCCAAAACCATTTTAGGTGTTCGTCCACCTCCAAAGGCTATGAACCAGTCCCCAAGATGGATGTGTTGTTGACCCCAATGGTAGTTGACCTAGAAGCTGCCATGCATTTACTTGGATCAAGCATGGCTTCACTAACCGCCATAAAAGCTATGTCATGTCCTATGTTGGTGGCTTGCTGGCCCCCATAGAGTGTCTTCCTGGCCTTAAGAGGGTCACTACCAGCCATCAGGTCTTTACCACTGTTCCCAAGTCAGAGCTCATGTTCCTCCAGTTGGTCAATGAATTCCTGTTGTCAACCGCACAATATTTGGACACTCTATCAACTACCACAATGAAGAAAGGCCTGCTTTTCACCAATTTAGATGAACATGTTCCAATCATTTCTGAGATAAAACTCTTTATTGGCCTACCCAGCACCTTTGTTATTGCTCCCAGGTGTGCCAGAAAACTCAAAACATGTGCTTGTCACCAAGGATCTAGTGCTGATTATCAAAAAGTGTTTTAAGCTTTTGTACCACCTCTATATTGTCTTTATTCGGTAAGGCTATTTTTATATTAACGCACATCACTTTTAGTTTTGCATCGTTTTTTTGATATCCTATAATGTCACCATTTTATTTCTAATCTGTCATACATTGTTCAATCTTATTTGACATCTACTTGCTGCAGGTGGTATTTACTAAGTTGTAGTCATACCCATATGATTTACAATTTTCAACTAAGCAACATTGTGTTAAATACCTCATCATATTCATTATATTGCTCGTTTTTATTGATATCTATAAGACAATATTTTATAAAGATGTCTTCAGGTTCACCTTGATCATTGTCACAATCACCAATCTTAATAACATTATATCTGTATCTGCCGTTGTATGATATTTGTGTAGTTTAAAAGTCTAAATAACATTTTAACTCTTTTTCCTAAGTTGAATATTCTGAGATAGGTGTATTCAACATCATAGTTTTTATTTATTCAAATGCTGTCTGTTTATTGGAATCCCATTCAAACAATCCCTCTATTTTTTTAGAGTTCAAGTGGTATGCACGACTTCATATTTTATGCATGTGCATATCAATCCAAAAAGTGACTGTGGGACAACCTAATCTTAGATTATATGAGTTCTGCCAATTTCCCATTACTATTGCCTGTTAGAGTGACCGTAGGACAACCTAATTTTAATTCTGTTTTTGATTCTTTATATTCTATTTTTAAATCCAATTCATCTGTCCACTCGTCAATAGTATCTTTCATTTTCCTAATTTTCCTCTTCATTTTTTTCAGCAAAACTCAAATTTCAACCAATTGCAAAAATCTCAACAGTCTAACTTCAAGATGCAACTTATGACTAAATATCAAACTACGTGTGCCTACTTCCCTTTCACTAGTAGAGTCAACCACCAAATGCTTCCCTTATCTATTGTGCAAATTTATTTCCAGCAACCTTGGACTGGCATATGCAGATACTTATTTTCTTTTTCTTTAAAAAAGAAAATTGGTTATATGGGATTGAAACGGGCTTCACCCGTACTACATTATGACCATGTTACCACAGTATTACAACAACAATTTGGCAATTATGCTTCTATCGTCTAGCAAGATTCGAACCTAAGTCTCCTTGAACGACGTGGTATTTAACCAGTTTAGCTCATGCCGTTTGATTCCTCAGCTAACTTCTTAAATTGCTTACTTACCTATACCTCTTACTATCAACTGAGTTCACCAGTATAAAGATAAATGAAGGTACCTGAGTTTGTTACAATAAGAAAATAAATTCCCCAAAATAACTAGACATACATCCCAAAAGGATAACTAGAGTGAACAAAGATGTTCACGGTAGTGGTGGAATAGAACCCACTACATTATTTCTAGTTGTAAGGTTGAATCTAATTAAAAGTAAGAAGACCTTTCCATGTATATAAAGATCAAAGTTAATGATATGGACGGTTGTGATGGTTACACATAATCAATCACACTAACTAATCAGACAATGATAAATGTCATCCCCTAATAAGCTGCAGAACATAATCATTGGCCTGACAACAGAGAGATATGGGAAAATAATATCCAATTTGCATTTTGTGGATGATACTCTAATGTTTTTCAGTGATCCTCAGTGAAATCAAAGACATTGAACAGGAAAAATGGCAGATCATAACAACCAAAAATCCTAGCTGTTATTCATTCATGTCCCAAAGAGGAAGCAAGGAAAAATCCTTAAAATAATCCATTTTGCTTCCAAGCAAGCTTTTCAATCAAATACCTGAGCACCACTCTAGCCCATAACACTGAAGAAGGAACAGTGGCAGACTCTCATACACCAATTTCAAATGAATTGCCAAAATTGGTCAGCTAAGTGGCTTACACTGGGGGGAAGGGTTCAACTGATCAGATCAGCATCAAAGGCAATACCTGTGCATTAGTTTTCAGTATACTCAATTCCAGCCTATATAATTCAGCAACTAGCTAATTTGCAGAGAAATTTCTATGGCAGTGAACTCAGGCGGACTTCAAATACCATCCTTGGAAACCATTACTAGACCCCAAGGAAGGAGGACTAAATATTAAAAAGTGGGCCTTTTCAATGAGGCCACAGCCATGATAGCCACACTTTTGATATATAAGCATACAAGTACAGCATTTGATGTAGTCCTTGTACCTTCTAATTGTTTGGGGATTAGTCGAAATGATGAGTTGGTCAAAGTTGGCATCCCATGCCATTGATCCATAGTATCATAATATGATAAAGGAAGAATATCAAGTGATGGATGTTTGTAAATGTAATTCAAAAATAGTAATTCTCAATGATAAGCATGCTTCTTTTTCATGAAGCTGCTAAATCTTTGCAAGTTGTTGTTGTCATCGTTGTCTTTTTTGGAGGGTTATGTGAAAGTATTGGGAATGGGGCAATGTATGATACTTGTATGAGAGATACGAAAGTTTTTGCCACCTCTGCCATGACTAAAAACAACAAACTGAGTTTAGATAACATGATAGCAAAAACAATGCAAGTCAGCTAAAATCAAAACAAATCCATGAACAACATAATTAAAAATATAGAAACACAAATTCAAAGCTAATCATGAACTATGGAGAAAACAACAAACTTCTTGGCATAATATGGTAACTACTATTAGCAAAGAAGTAAAGAAAACGCAATCCTTCTTCCTCCCCCTTCCACCACCTGAAAGGTTCAAGGAAAATTTAAAGAGTTTTTCATGGGAAAAACAGGGTATCATATATGGCTTAGATAAATTGATTTTTGCCTTCAGTTATGCAAAACTGGTGGAATAGTTAATATTCCATCAGTTGTTATGAACCAATTGAGTAGCTGATGAACTGTAAAATAGTGTTCAAACCAAAGTAGAATCTAGAAAAGATCCTATTTATACTTGGGACAACCCTTAGGCCGCTATGGATAAAATGGTTTGTCCTCCAAAATTGCATCTTAAAAAATTTAGACAATGTTTAACAAGTAAGCAGACAAGTAATATGGACAATTCATATTAGTTGCTAGACTACCCAACCCCCTAGAGAAATACCAAGCACATAGGTTAATAGATGGAATGCAATATTATTTTGAGAATTTCTAATCAATAACCATCTAAAATATTTAGACAAAGCAGTATATTAATCTCAAGATGGAAACCTGTAAACAACACTTACACCCCAAAGACGGAAATGACCACCACAACAACCACAAAATTCTTAGAAACTGTTCAACAAGGAAAACAATAACACCAATAATTTGAAAAAGACTCAATGCCCTTGCCATAGAAATTCCACATGGGAGAGTTGATTTAAGAAACACGATAAAACCAACCTAGAAATAAAGAGACTAGAATAAATAGCAGTGCCCCAAAACAAGATAATGTAATCAAACCTCAAAAGTAAATAAGAAACCCTTTCAAGAAATTTCAACCTTTTTTATTATCTTCACTAGAGGAGAGCTGTATGTTATAGAAACATAAAACATAGAAGAAAACTATTTTTGAGAAATAAAAAACGTAATAAACTTTGGTTTCATATTATATGATTTGAAGATAAAACTCCCACAACCAATGCAAATTTTTGCTAATAACATCATACTAGACAGCCACAAACTTGGCATTGGGATACCTCCATGTGCAAGTTAATTTATAAATCCAACAACATTGCAATCATCTACATTTTGATGTTACAACAACCTATGGCCATAAATGCATTTATACGAATGATATAATCTTTGGTCACAAATGCGTTTATACGAATTACATCTCAATGCATCTAAAGTCCATTTTCTTCAATTCCAAAAGCACAGAAATTAAGCTTTATGACGAAAAATGACCCCCATATATCCCTAGCATCCCACATGTCCAAGTCCAAAAAACTAGTAAAGAAACAACTATTGCTATGAAAGTTCTATCAAGTTTAGAGGATGAACACAAACCCAAAAAGAGACATTTAAAACACATGTTTGATCAATATAATGGCATTTTCCATAAAAATTTTCATCTAGGCCACTACTTCAATATCTTTTAAATCTGTATATAGAATTGGAAACCGAAGGATAATAAAAATATAAAATATAAAAAAACCTCAAAGAACAAGTTGAGTAACTATTGGGAAACGTATACGTACTTGATACAGCCTTCTAAATTTCGTTTTGGTGCACTAGCGCTTCTTGTAAAAAGGGCCATCATAGTTCGAATATGTAAAGACTATTGATCCCTCAACAAAGTGACTATAAAGGACTAGATTTTATCTCAAATAGATGATCTCAAGTATCCATGATCTTATTGAATGGCATTAGCTCAACCAGTTAAATTCCTCGACTTTCAAGGAGAAGACCGAGGTTCAAATCTTGCCAAACGATACATGCATAATTTGTCAAGCTGTTGTAATACCACTATGTGGTCATCATGTAATACAGGTGGGGCCTGTTTCAACATATATAACCCGTTTACCAAAAAGAAAAAAGAATCCATGATCTTCTCCAAAATAGGCCTTCCAACAGGATATCATCAAGGAAAAAAAATGTTCATGCCTAAGCTCTCACAATACCAAATGGAAACTATGAGTTCTTCATGACTCTTTTTGATTCAATAGTGCTCAACCAACCATTTTAAGAACGATGAATAACACATACTCCATCCATTGCAAACATCTCATTTTTTTTCTTGGATGATTTATGGCTTTTTAGTAACATAGAACTTAAAAGAGACACATGAAGCACCTTGAAATAGTAGTAAACAATTGGTTTGGGGCTTTAGCCAAATACATAATATCAACCACACAGAATGAAAGAATGTGATAGAATCACACAATAAGACATGTATATTTCTACAAACATGGATCCATGTATGTTGGTCATTTGTCATTCATGCATACAAGAACATTATAGTGTAACCTCATTAATACGTAAAGTCATTTGATTATTAAACTTCCTATGTAAACATTAATTCTAATACTACCCTTAAAAGATTACTTCATTAACCTTTTATCTCGGGACCATTTTTGAAATGCTCAAACTTTTCACAAGCAAGGGATTCGGTGAAAATGTTTGTCCCATTGCTCATTTGTTGGCTTGAACACTAAACTAATCTGATCATTTCAAATATTTTTCCTAGTAAAATGGTGATCCACCTCAATGTGTTTGGTGCGAACATGAAACATATAAATCTTGACAATCGTCAAGACTCTCTAATTGTTGTAATAATTCCTTCTTCGTTCTAATTGCCCAAGTCCAAAATCCTCGAGAACCAGTCTCAAATAAATGGCCCCACAGGCTTCTCCAATTACAGATTTGTATTTTAGCTCAGTCGATACAAGAATAACATTAGGCTGCTTCTTACTACTCCATGAAACAACCTTTAAATCCAAGGTTAAAACCTTACTAGGCCTTGTTCATCTCCAAATTCAACAAATATAAAAATTGAAAAATTTGTCATTGACAATTAGTTATAACATTCGCCATAAAGTTTGCAAAATATGTGTGTGTGTTATATACTGTAAGCGTCTAAAATGAATATAAATAGGTATAAAGAACTTCACATTTCATACAAAAATGAGATGGACTTGCAAATATCTCTATGAATGAACTGTCCTAAGATCATTTTGCCCTATTGAGATCATCATAAATTTTTGTTTGGTTTTGTTTAAACTTTAGTTTTTGCAGATGTAGGAATGAAAAACAGAAATGGTGTAATTTTTGAGGTTTGTCCAATTAGGTCCATCAAACTTGTTCATATAAGGCAGAAAATTGCCAAAGTTCGTATATTTTTTATAACATTTTCCAAATCAGGTAACACTGGTTTAAACCTAATTTGTCATGTTCAGGATCAGGTTCGAATTCAACAAAGATAAAAATCTAAAAAAGCTCAATGCCATAAGTAAGGACTTTAAAGTTTGACATTAAGTTTGAGGAACATATATAATGTTAAATATGATAATATAATACATATTATATAGTAAACATATATACATATGATACATAATATAATAATGTTATACGGTTTTTTTTTTTTTTTTAATTAAAAAAAAACTCGATGCATATTATATTATCTATCATATATACTGTATAATATATAGTATATATAGTACACAATATAATACAGTGTATGTATGAATTAAGGGAAAAACATCATTTTTTATACATTAAATGGACAAACCCTAATTCTCTGTCCTTCGTCGCCATAGATTTATAGTATAATGTAATAGTATTAAATTTGGCTTAAATATTCAACTCGTAAGCGGCCTAGGTTTGGCACTAATTATTCAGTTCAAGGTCTGCAGCATGCAGGGAAGGACTTGGTAGCATGAGCAGAGAAGGTGACAATGCCTATAAAAGCAAGCTCTGTCAAAGAGGAAGAGTATTTGTGTTTGGAAATTTACCAAGGTTACCAGGTGCGGGTGCGGCGGGAATCGCGGGTGCGGTCCCTGTCAAAAATAGGGTTCGCCAGGTGCGGGTGCGGCTAATTTTTAATTAAAATTATATATATATATATATATATATATATATATATATATATATATATATATATGTGTGTATTTTTTATCAAAATAATTAAAAAATAAAATAAATATGTACATTGCGAAATAATTAAATAAATGATAAATCATACACATTGCAAAATAATAAATATTTAAATATGGCATCATAAAAGCTTATTGATATATGATATTTCATATTGATGTAAAAAAATGACAAGGTGTCAAGTCATAAAGAGTCAAGAGATAACAACATACTATATAGTAGTGGACATGTACAAAGATAACATCAAATATCTGATATTTGACTCTCATTCGACATATTCCTCATCATCATCTTCTAGGCCCTCCTCCTATGGATCTAGTGGTGGTAGATCTGAGAAGCCATCATACCTACAGTCATTTCCGGTGTCATCAAGAACTGCATTCTAACATGCAAAAGGCCCCTCTGTATAACCCTTGTCCCTACGAGACATGAGTCGAAGAGTACTATGGACATACACGAGGTTCTCTGCCCTACTCACCTCTAATCGACCTCTCCTCGCTGAATGGATAAATTCATATGTACTCCAATTCCTCTCACAAGCTGAGGAACTGGCCACCTGAGACAACAAATGACATGCTAGTCGCTGCAACTGTGGCCTCTCATGTCCGTGCAATGTCCACCAAAATATGGGGTTCTTCAAACTCCTATCATATAAGGCCTCAATAGACTGGAATGTACCCCGTGCACAAACAAAAGATGCAAATGCAAATGCTAAGAATGATATAGAAACCCTAAGAGAAAGGTTTATATAAAGGAAGTGAACTCCAATTCACTTTATAATGAATTGGAGTCCACTTTAGAAATTATAATTTATTATAAAAACTTTTAACTTTAAAAAAAATTAAAATGGTATGCAAAATATGAAAAAGTAGAGCAAGCGAGGGCTCTGGTCCCTCCCCTGCTTCCCCTCCTATGGCTCCTGGTTCCTGCCCAGTCCCTGGCTCAACCCAGGTCATCCCTCCCGGGGAGTGGTTGTTTGCAGATGATCTCCTGGGGGGAGATCCTTCTCCACTATTTGCGCCCCTCCCGGCCGGCTAGGGTTTCCTTGGTTGTTTTTTCGGACTGGTGCTTCCCAGGGATCCCTATTTGGTTGGGGATCCCTTCCCTTTTTCCCTCAGGCTTCCCCCTGGGGTTTTTTGCAGGTTATTCCCGTGGATCTGGTCCCCTATGTTTCTCGGTGTGGTGGAGGTGATGGTTTAGGGTTTGGATAGCTTTCTGGGGTCTCCCTTGAGGTCCTCACAGCTTTGGGGGTGGTCTGGGGGGGCCTCTTTCCCCCTTTTGCTTGTGAATCCTCGGCGGGATCCTGGCTGCTGTTATTCCCGCGTGGAGGCTTCTTCGTGCTGGTTCTGCTCCTTGGTGGACACCCTGGGCATCTGGTTTGGCCTTGGGGGGGCTTTTCCCTGTCTGGGTTGTTCCCATTCCCAGTCCCAGTTCCCTTAAGCTACCTCTGTGCTTGGATGGGATTCTTGGTCCTTGCTGTTGGGTTTCCTTTTTCTGCTGCATGTTTCATTCTTGGGGGGGTCTGATCTATGCATGCAGACCATAGATCCCACTGTTTTGGTTCCTAAGGATCCCATCCCTGTGACTGTTTCCTCTTCCCGCTCGGGATTCCCAGTCCCTGGATCCCTGGTCCCTTAACCTGCTGTTTCTTTTTGTTTTGTCGGGACGGGATCCTCTTCTGTTTTCCCGGGGCGGGTTCCTCGTGGTGCAGCTCTCTGGTCGCTTCCTGATGGGCTGGATCCTCTCTGTGCTGGCTGTCGGCTTCCTGCAGGATGGCTCTCGCTGAACGGAATGTTTTCCCGATGGGCGGGATGGTTTCTCCACAGGGCGGGATCCGCCAAATCCGTCGGTTTTCCCGCGAGGCGGGATCCTTTCTTTTTTGCTGGTTTCCCGGATGGCGGGATTTCCCTGCTGCTTCCCGCTAGGCGGGACTGTTTGTGGTGGTTTTGACTACTTCCCGCGAGGCGGGATTTTATTGTAACAGTTTTTCTTTGCTTCCTGTTGGGCGGGATCTTCTCTATGGTGGTTTTTGGCTACTCCCCGTGGCGGGATCTCCAAAACTACTTTCTTTCTTATTTGTTTGTTTCCCGCCGAGAGGGATTGTTTCATGCTTATCGTTATCACCGGGCGGGATTTGCATTTTGGTGTTCGGTTTCAAGGGATTGATGCCCTAGGCCCATTGCTTATGTAATCAGGTTTTGGGATCCTTGTTAAAACCCACTGTAAATACAAACACTACTTACCAAAAAAAAAAAAAATTAAAATGTTTTTTTTTTAATAGTATACCCCTTTATTAAATTAATAACTTTATAATAAATTTATAATAACTTTAAAGTTTAAACTTTTTAAAAAATTAAAATGTTTTCTAATTTTTTTAATAATTGTTTTTAGCCCGTATGGGTTGGGTGTGGCTGGGCCCACCTTTAAAAAAATAATAATAAAAAAAAAAAACGTTTTTTTTCCTATGTTAATGCCCAAACTGGGTTGGGTTCGGCTGGGTGAACCATGACTAACCAGGGTTCGTCGCCGAACCCTGATTGACAGGGTTCGTCGCCGAACCCTGATTGACAGGGTTCGGTCAAAGCTGAACCCTGACTAACAGGGTTCGGATGGGGTTCGGCCCAGCCGTACCCGATCGTGAACCCGCAAACCCGTTGCGGGTGCGGGTTCGCAAACCCAACCAAGTGGGTGCGAGAACCCGGTTACATTGAAATTTACAGTGTCTCTAATTCAATGTTAGCTTACAGTAATGGGCGTCTTGTTTAAAATGCCAACTTGCAAAAATGGCATCTCCTTCAGAAGACCAGGTCCAGATCACCAGAAAAATGTAAACCCATGACTTGCAACAAGTAGAGAAGGAAAGCTACAGGAGATTTGACCACTATTTAACCAAAGAGGCTCAAAATTGTTCATGTTCATCAAATTTATTCAGGCTCCTTTGGAATTCGCTGGATTTCAATTTTTTTCCATTCTATTTCACAAAGGCGGAAACAAAGGTTAAAACAATACCTTGAAATGAATATTGCGCTATCTCCATATCCTACTTAACCTAAGTCTAAAAAACCTTTGACTCTTAAAGTTACCATTGTGGACGTGTTGTAGACCATAGTTGAGAAAATCAGCAAAAAATCGGTAGAATCTCGATTTTTTGACAATTTTTTCAAACGGTGATGCAATGGGCAAACTATCGACGATGCGTTAATTTTTTGAAAAAATCAGCCGCAACCGCACGGGCAGAGGCTGCGGCTGATATAAAGAAAAACTTTATTTTTTCTTTCTTATTTTTCAACTCACCTCTTGCAAACAAAAAAAACACTCTTCCACCTTGCTACCACCCCGACCCAAACACGCCAAGGCATCCTAGGAGCGAGCGATTGCGGTGTGAAGGAATCCGGCAGCCAACAACAACCGCCCAGAAGATTCATTCAAGGTAAGAAATTCTTTGAAAACTCTTTTTTTTTTTCCTCCAACTTAAAACAAGGTTTGAAATTAGATTAGGGTTGTTTGCAAATAGTTTTGTGATTAGGGTTGTTTGCCGATTTTCTCAACTTTAAAACCCAAAACCCAAAACCCTAGTCTAGGGTTTTGGGTTTAGGGTTTTTTTTCCTCCCTCCTTTTAAGTAGATACTAAATTGATATATGCAAGCCAAATTATTAGCTATCAATATTTGTTAAACATTAAACCCTAAACCCTAGTCTAGGGTTTTGGGTTTTTTTTTCTCCCTTCAAGTAAATAACTAAATATTGCCTAAAACTGCTTGATAACTATGTATGCAAGACCATTTTTCAGCTATTAATGTTTGAACTTCGAAGTTTAAAGTTTAAACCCTAAACCCTAGTCTAGGGTTTCAAGTTTAGGATTTTTTTTCCTTCTCTTTTTAAGTAAATATTGCTGCCTGATAACTATGTATGCAAGCCTATTTTTCAGCTGTTAATGTTTGAAACTTTGAAGTTTGAAGTTTAAACCCTAGGCCCTAGGGTTTTGGGTTTAGGGTTTTTTTTTCCTCCTCTTTTTAAGTAAATATTGCTGCCTGGTAACTATGTATGCAAGCCCATTTTTCAGCTGTTAATGTTTGAATTTGAAACTTTGAACTTTGAACTTGAAGTTTAAACCCTAAACCCTAGTCTAGGCCCTAGGGTTTTGGGTTTAGGTTTTTTTTTCCTCCTCTTTTTAAGTAAATATTGCTGCCTAATAACTATGTATGCAAGCCCATTTTTCAGCTGTCAATGTTTCAATTTTAAACCCTAAACCCTAGCCTTTTGGTTTAGGGTTTAGGTTTTTTTTTCCTTTTTTTCAAGTGATTGTAACTTTGTTGTTACTAACTTACTTGTTTCCATGTGCAGGCATATAAAAAATGAAACCATTGGATCCAGCATGGGCGTATGGAACGCCAGGGCCAAGAAAAGGGGATTTTAAATGCAATTTTTGTGGCTTTAATTTTACTGGAGGCGTTTATCGCCTCAAATTCCATTTGGCAAAGATACCTAAAAATAATGTCAAGGTATGTGATAAGGTGCCAGAAGAAATTAAAAATAAAGTAAACGCCATGATCACTACGGCAGATGAAAACGCTAGTCTCAAAAGAAGTCATAGCGATGCCATTTCATCCCCCCTCCCGAGTTCCTCGTACTAGTGCCAGCTTTAGCCGGTTTCAACAGAGTAGTTCGAGTCCTTCAAGTGCACAAGCAACTAGTGGGACGGGAGAGTCCTATTTTGTAGACCGTTCCGTGCCAGGGGCACAATCCACGCTTGAGGGTATGGCTGCGTGGAACCAAGAGAAGCACAATGCAGCGAGGACAGCCATTGCCACTTTTTGGTACTATTCTAACATTCCCTTCAATGTGGCAAGGTCTCCATACTGGCGGCGCATGATAGATGTCGTCGCAAGTTGCGGCACAAGATTTAAGGCGCCGACTTATGATGACCTTAGGGGCCCTCTCCTTCGACAATCTGTGGACAACATTCAGGTTGTGTCATTGTGCTTGACTAAATTTATATATATATATGGCATGACTAATTTTTTTTTATATATATTAATATGATAATATCAATATGCAATGTGCATGACTAAATTTTTTTTTATACTTCAGGTTGTGCTTGACAACCAGCGTAGGGTGTGGAGGAGCAAGGGTTGCACTATAATGTCTGATGGTTGGACAGATGGGAGGGGAAGAACCCTGATTAATTTTTTGGTTGCATCTACAGAAGGAACTGCATTCCTCAAGTCAGTAGATGCATCGGCACATGTTAAGAATGCCGAAATGCTTGCAGGGTTGTTGGAGGAGGTTGTGTTGGAGGTTGGGGAGGAGAATGTTGTCCAAATCATCACGGACAACGCAGCAGCATATAAGGCAGCCGAGAGGATTTTGGAGGAGAGATTCCCCACCATTTTTTGGACCCCATGTGCAGCCCATTGTCTCGATTTGCTCCTCGAGGACATTGGGAAATTACCTTGGGTGGCAGAGGTTGTAAGGAAGGCTAAGGCCATCACAAAATTCATTTACAACCATTCATGGGTCCTTAGCCTCATGAGGCGATTTACTAATGGGAGGGAGCTAGTGCGGCCTGGCATTACACGCTTCGCCACAAACTTTGTGACATTGCAGAGCATTTATGATGCAAGAGGGTCACTGAAGCAAATGTTTGTGAGTGATGATTGGAATTCTGAAGCAGCTGCAAGATACCGAACATCACCTGAGGGGCATAATGTCTATACTTATTTGTTTGAGGACTTCTGGATGGCCATGGATGAGGCCATCAAGGTACAAGACTACGCTTATTAATTTATTTTATTTTATTTATGTTGTAAAATATTTTTCTTTAAATTATTTTTTCTTTTTTTTTTTCAGGTCTCAGAGCCTTTGGTGAAGGTTCTTCGTCTTGTTGATGGAGAACAATTTCCAATGGGATCTGTATATGAGGCTATGGATAAGGCAAAAGAGGCAATTGTTGCATTTTATGGACATGCCCGCACCAAATATGATGCCATTTGGACTATCATTGATAACCGATGGACATCACAACTCCATAGCCCTCTTCATGCAGCGGGTTACTATTTGAACCCCAAAATCTTTTATTCTGCTACATTTCGTGTTGATTATGAGGTGAAGCTTGGCCTTCAAGATTGCATTGACCGCGTGTTCTCAGCGAGTAAACAATTGCGCGATAAAACGCGTGCAGAGATACAAGATTATAAGGCACGCCATGGCCGCCAATTCCCATCTGAGCAATGCATAAATGCTATTGAGATATTGAGGCCAGGTAACCCTCATCGAATTATTATTTATTGTCTTTTGATTTTGTTTTAAACTTTTAAGTTGTTACATGTGAAATATTATTTTTTTTTGTTGTTGTTTCTAGATTTATGGTGGGAGGACTTTGGTGATTTTACGCCCAATTTGCAGCACATGGCCGTTAGAATCTTATCTCAACCATGTAGCTCTTCAGGTTGTGAGCGCAATTGGAGTATGTTTGAGCACATACACTCCAAGAAGCGCAACAGACTTACACAAGAAAAGTTAAATGATCTTGTGTTTGTGCATTACAACCTTCGTCTCCACCAAAAAACTTTTGAAAAAACAAATATTGAGCCCATTGACCTAAGTGACATTGATCCATCATCTGAATGGATCACAGATGTAGCACAGGAGCAGCAAGAACAGCAAGAGCCTCTATTCACCATGGAAGATTTACAAAACTATGAGAACCTAGCGGAGGAGATGGCAGCAAGGGACCAACAAGAGGCCTTAGCACAAGAAGCGGCACAGGCAACTACAAGCACACATCAACAAAGAGAGACTAGGGCTTATGCTAGGACAAGGGGCAAAGGAAGACATTAGATAATGGGCCTATTAAGGCATTTTGACACATTTTGTAATTTGTACCTTTTCATATTATAAGCAATACAAGATGTGTTTTGTCACTTTCATGTGTACTTAAAGCTTGAGCCTTGTATGATGTCTTGACATGAATTGTTGCTTTTATTGCAATATTTGATTTGCATAATGTTAATTCATTGTAATATGCATGAAAAAAAAATTTTTTCAATGAAAATTTTCGTTTTCTTCGGTTTTTTTTTTTGCCGATTCTTTCCCCGATTTTTTGCCAATTCCCGATTTTTTCCGATTTTTAAAAATGCCGATTCCGATTTTCTCAACTATGCTCTAGACCATGGTGCATTGTGCCTTGCAAGCATCTTAACACTCTCTTGGTAGGTTTGCAATGGACTTTTGTATGGCTGCTTATAAGTCTGGATAGCAGGCCAACTAAGTATGTCTGGCCTTGTTGTTCCAACAAGTTGTCCATATAAAGCACCATCTACAGATTTCCCTCCTTATTAGCTGATAGTTTTTCCCTATTTTCATTAAAGTTGGTGCTACCTTACTATTCCTGATGCTACGCTTCTTTAAAATTTCCCATGTGTCGCTTAAAAGATGAAGATTTTGCCAGGTTTTTACCATTATTATACTCCAAAGGCAACAGGGGAGTAGAACCAGATCTGACATATCAAAAATCTTCTTTAGATTATCCTTCAATTCCTTTATCATCTTACCCTTGTTGCATATTATAATGAATTCATCAACATACAAAGCAACCATAGTCATTAGCTGAGCATTTCAAATCTTGAAGTACAGGTTCAAATCCACTAAGGACTTCTACAGTCCATTCTCCAAAACATACTTGTCCATCTAGGCTTTGAGGAGTTGTTTCAAACTATACAATAGCTTCTTGAAATGATGCATTAGATGCTCTTTTGCCTTCAAACACATCCGAGTGGTTGTTCCATGTAGACTACTTTGGTCAACTACCTATTAAGAAAGGCATTTTTAACTATCGATGGACCTTTCTTTTGAATTGTAGCTAAAGGAAAAATTTGATGGTGATTTTCTTGGCCATAGGGGAGAAAGTTTCTTCATAATCAATTGCTTCCTTTTTGCATATATCGTTTGGCCACTAACCTAGCCTTGTGTCTATCAATAAATCCATTGAATCTGACTAGTCTTGAAGACACATTTGTAGACGGTCATGTTGATTAAAGTTAAGCCTTAATGTCAAGCATGTCATGATGTGGTGTTATGTTTTGTTGTGTTGTTATGCTTTGATGTATTGGAATAAAGAATGTAACAAAAGCATGACTTGAACTTGTGATAGTTATTTTAAAGGTACATTTAGTTGGACAAGTATGGAAGTTACACTCCACCACTCTCAACATGCAGGATATTATGTATCCAGTGATCTTGTTCTTGACGCTCAATCATCTTTTGAAAATGAATACTCTTTCTAATTGTGTTACATATAATTTGGAAAAATAAACTCATGCCTTGATCTATCTTTGGTTGCATTTGGCATTGTGTATGTGAGTGATCTTCCTTTGCGTTGTCTTCCCAACACATAGTATTTTATTTTAATACTTAATTACATTTTTTGGTATATTGTTATCTACATGACTTGATACTCACCCATAATAATGCAATAGCATCCTTCATTTCGAGGAATTCAAGAAGATCTTCATCAACAAAATTACATAATTTTTTGGTGAATTACGTTTTTCTGTGGTTTTCATCTAAATTTTACACATTCCCAAGTTTTCCCACCTCAAATCACCTTGACCAAATTTATTAACCTTTTTGGCCCAATAAATCACCATTTGATTTATGCCTCCTCAAGCCCTATTGACCCTGATTTTTTATGAAACATAAATCAGTAGTTCAGGTTCATTACTTGTAGGGGCCATTAATAACATTGAACTATTAAATATATGTATCATTAAAAAAAAAACCATTGACATCAAAGGTCTTTTACCGTTACTGAATTTTAATTTATCGAGTAAAACTATCTATAGTGATTGTATAAATAGGATTTTTATTTATGTATTTTTGCATTCTGTTTTATGGTTTGTGAAATTGAACATGAATGAAAGCTCTTTGGAAGCTCAAAAATAGGCTTAAGCTTACAAATATAAGTAAATTTTACCTAATTAAGAGAAGTGCGCTTCATAAAGGTGTTTTCCATTTACTTCTATATGTTTCATTGTGTCAATCATCACATTATTCATAACATTTTATCAATTGATACATCATTTAAAAATCATTCAAAATTGGGAAGGATTAAAGACCTTTTCCAAATTCCCTATTTCAATCATATGTATGTCAATCAACACATCATTTAGAATCATGTGTCATTAGACACATAATTGTGAATGATGTGTCGATCAACACGTATTAAGCATAAGCATTAGGTACATATAACCACTAGATAATAGACATTGTGTCAATCAATGCAATGTTCAAAATGTGTTTCCCCTCGACACCAACAAAAGCACTGTCCCTTGACCTCCACCAAAAACGGACAAGATTCAAAGGGTTGAAGAGATTGACCTTGTGATAACTAAATTATTATATAAAATATACTAGACTTGGATCACTCTTCCTCTCTAATAAGCAATGGCCTTAGTAAATATTGGTTAGAAGATTAGGATTATGGACTAAGAACCTTCACTAGGAAATGCTTTAGAAGATGCAATAATCCTCATTTTGTGCCATCTTACTATTGGCAATGTTTATAATTTCACTCTTTCACAAAATTCTATGTCAATTAACACAAATTTCTCAATTAGAACCTGTATTATTAATTTACCTCAAATTCTCACATATTATTTATGTTGATCAACAAATAATTGCCATGAAAAAACATAATTTACCAGATATTTGTGAAATTTTCTTCATAGAACCGGAGATTCATCAACTGTTTTGAACTATTATGTTGAATTTACTAGGGATTTGCCAAGGGATTTAGCAAACTTACTATATTTGCCAAGAGTTTATGAAAATTTTAGGGGTCAATTCTAAAAGTTATTCTTAGAACTACTAAAGAAGACTAAAAGATCTGAAAGGACCAAGAAAAACAAAATGAAAAAAAAATGATACCTTTAAAAATATGCTAACAAACCCCCCATAATTACACAACCAGACATGGCTAAACCATTTACTTTCAACAAATATGCTAGCAGTCATGCCATATCAGTCATCCTATCTTGAGATTGTAAGTCCTATTAGACTAAAAAGGTAGATGGTCCCAAACACTGATACCACATCTTTGACCAGGAATTCTTTGGAATTGTACGAGCAATCAAGCTTGGAAATGTAACTTGGAAAAGGTTTATGAATGGTCCATATGGCCACTGGTACACAGAATACAGATCGTCTGCCAGAGATGCATAGCAGTTTAAACAATAAATACAAATAGAACAAAAAATGAAAAGGATACATGAAAGGAAGCTAACATACGTGTCAAGTATAAGCCTCTCATATGCCTCAGGAATGACAATGCCTTGATAACGCTGTCTATAGGAGAGGTCTAACTCACTTTGTGTGGTAGACATTTCAAGTCCAGGCTGCTTAACCTGCAGATAAGGGAACAAAATTTTCATAATGCCTTCTACCAGAAAATGCAAAATAGCCTTAATATGTCACTACCAGTAAAAGTCATAACTTGAAAAGCTAAGTATTTACAAGAATTTCATGCATGCAGGTTACAACAAGAAATAACGGCAAAGAGAACTCTAAATTCTTAACATAACAGCTTAGCATCAATCCTTGAATAAAGGATTGAAACCTTTTGAACTTTAATCTAATCCTTTTCAGATAATGCAGTAAGAATATACAAACAAAAGTTCTATTGATGCGAATGATCAGCTTAACTAACATTGAATGGCAGAAGTTACGAAGTATGAATCTTTCTTAACAATGGTTTTAGAATGAAGGGCATTTTAATGAAAGACTGCAGAGAGTTGTCTAATTAAGCCTCTAGTCAAGGAACACAATGCCAATGGTTTAAAAACATTAAACGATTTCTCTTTACCTAAGTGGATATTCTATAGAATAAAAACAATATATGAATTTCCATTGGAATCAAAATGGTATCCAGGTTAAAATATAAGCATGAAAACCATGTGAAGTATGTTGTTAAATTTCTCCGAATGCTCATAACTTATGGTTGCATAAGATGAGAGAACCAGTAAACAAACATTATGAGCAGGATTCGAGGTTTAACTACAAACCAGTATGCAAATGATAGTATAAACTATAAAATAATGTACACTCTACTTTTAAACTTTGGAGGTGAGTACATACCATAAATTTCATGTACATGGCCTCTGATGGCTGCAATCGTATAACAAATTCGTTTCTTCCATGCTTGTTGCCTGTTGTAACAAATATACTTGGTTAAATATGTATTTTCAAAAAAAAAGTGTAATCAACATGCAGTGTTCCCCCATATAAAATGCTTCAATCTTTGATTAGATTGATCTCCTTTGGCATCCTGCATACAAAACATTGAACTTCATCTGTTTGCCAGAAACTTCATATTTTCTCTGACCCAAATGTTCTAGTAAAGCATTTTATTAGTTTTATCCTAAAACCAAATATTAATTGAAAATCAGGATCTCATGAAGCCTTCTTCAGAGCCTTTCCAGTGTAAGATTTTTTTACCGGTGTTTTTCTTATCATGCTTATAAATGAATCTTTGTTCAGATGTGACATATGATGAAATAAGGATGGGATGTGTCATTATGTGGGTAATCATTGTCAAACACAAAATTAAAAAATGTAGTGCAAACAAAGATGTCATTAAGTATTTAATAAAAGAGAGGGGAAAAAAAACCCTGAGTTGTATTTTTTCATAAAAACTGGTCTAGTTAAAATATATTTTGTGCATAATATCTCAAATGCAAATTCTTTTAAGATACAGGAGTTTTTTACTGAGCCTCAATTATGCTCACTTTTATTCATGACTTGTGAGCTATATCCATCAATTAAACAAGATATTACATAGGATTCAATATTTTAATTTTTTAACAAATTTGTTGCAGCCCTAAATAGGTCTGCATCTCATCAGGAGGCCATTTAATTTGGTGTTTGGTTGTCAACTGCAATATTTTTCAGCACTGAGAAGTACCCTTAGTCATTCTGCAGCATTTCAAGTTTTACACACTTATTAGATTTTTCAGGGTATCCAATGGAAGTAGCAGAATTTGGTCTTAAATTGTCGTGGGGAAATATGAAGCCAAGGTCATGCAGGATGTTCCTGAAGCAGAGGCTCCAAAGAAGAGAGCGCATCTGTATGACATGAGTTGGTAGATGCAAAGCGAGGTAGTGTCTCATCAATGGTAATAGGAGAATCCTATTCACGTTCTAGACACTTAAGTTTTTCAGGGTATGTAGTATAAGTAGCAGATTTTCGGTCCAGAATTGAAATGGGAAAACAAAGCCAAGATCATGCAGGATGTTCCTGAAACAAAGGATCCAAAGAAGAGCGTGCATTTGTAGGACATGATGTGGTGGGTTCGATGTGAGGAAATTTGTCATCAATGCTAGTAGAAGAATCTCAATCATGTTCTCAAAACATTATTGTACATCATTTAAGTCTACCACATTTTACTCATACCTGATTTAGGTAGTCACTAGATCAAGTACCTAACTAATTTGGTGAGTAACGACAACTTCAATATACCCAAATTTAATGTCTCAGCCAATGGAAATAACTTTGTTCTCATAATCCAGAAGATTTCAAACAAGTTGTAAAGCTGCTAATGACAGGGCAGCACACAGAGTAGACAATACCAAAGCAAGTGAAGAGATTGAGAGACATGGAGCATTATTGTGGTCTGGCCATGCCAAATGAGCAGACTGATAAATGCATTAAGCTCAACAAGAGAGACCCAAAGGATATGTCAAATGTACACTCTCAAGCCGAAGTACCTCCACAACTTGGTGCTTTGCAGGCTGGCAAGAAAGTCCAGAAAGGGAAGCTTGCCCTTTCGGTTGGTCCCTATAGAAATGTAATACAACATACTACAACACAATTCCATTACCACTTAAATGAACAAAATATACAATGTGAATAACTTACAATTACAATGCATACACTACGTGCACAACATATCAAACTGAGGCATATGCTAACATATTGAGAAAAGTCGTCTAGACCAAGTGAAATGTCGACATTGAGGGCCTCCAATGAGAGTTGCCAACAACATTTGTCATCAAACATTGCCAACAAGCAAAGACATTAAGTAAGTATGTTGTCAAGAGAAGTGAAGCGTTGATGAATCCATGTAGTCAAGCTGTTTTGTTGGGTCGTCAAATAAGCGAGGGTCATCCTATGCCATGAACGGTGGGTCATCTGAAGTTTGAGCATCGTTCAATGAGTCTAGAAACACAAAAAAAATCTAAGATGGATCGTCAACAAGAACGTGGGCCATATATCAAACTGTCTTGTCATCTATATTTGTCGATAGAAGGACGTAAGCAATTTGACCGTCTTACAAGGAAGGTTTTAATAAGTGTTGTTGGAGGAGAAGGTCATCTTGCAAGGGCTGAGCAGGCAATGCGACTAAATTGCCAAGGGATGACTATGAGTGAAGAGACATGGAATTGTCATCTAAGGGTCGTTCGGTGTAGAGGCTAGAGCAAGGGCCATCTTGCAACTTCAAAGTTGTTAGTTGTTCACGAAGAGTCATCTATCATCTCACAAGGACACTTGCCATCAAGAAAGGACGTTTTAGAGTAGAAGCCCAAGGAGAAGCATAGCTAGGACGTCCCAGCCCAAGGAAGATGCATAGAAGTTGAAGGCATTATAGATTTGTGAGATGAAACAATAAGTGGTGCACTCTAAAGTTGCCCTTCGAAGCACTATTGTGGAATGTGGAAAGCATCACATCACCAAAGATCATATTGTGCTAATGCGTGTTGTGGAGATCATTGTTCCATATGGTCACTAAAAGCGTCGCACAAGCCTTTTATGAGACAACAAACCCTAATCGAAGGTGACCAACGGATGTGATTGTTTCAATTGCTATCATGTAGTCCAAAGATCAATAGTATCAATTGAATTTATTTTTTCCTTCTCCTTTTAAAAAGAAACATATGTAAGCCATCAAATTCAATTTATCAATGTTGGAGATTATATCCTATTTGGTTATTTTGCGAGCACAAGTGAAAAACTAGTGCTTTTTCAAAGGGAAACAAAAATGATTATCCCATATGCATTGTGGGTAAGATACTTTTGAAATTTATAATATATTATCCTCTTCCTATTAATTGAAGTTTAATGCATGAAGAGTGTTGTACATTCCTTCCTTTTGGAAGTCATGAGGTATATTCTATTTAAAATATGATGCATGCTTTATCACACATGCATCAAGTGGGAAGGACAAGTTTATTTCAAATACAAAGTCATGTTGGAATAAAGTGCAATTGGTTAAGTTTATTTCTACAGTGGATAGCAAACAAGTTGAAGACTCTAATTTTGTTCTACGACGCATTATTTTATAATAGTATAGGCTCATATATACTCATTATAAAGCTCTTTTCTAACCCAACATCTTTAAATTGCTTTGACTGGGCAGGGAGATTTTATTAGCACATATGGATAAGACAATTGCTATAAAGAAGTTTGAAGGACGAGACTTTCATACATGGCAAGTCAGCCTCCAATTGGTATTTGATCCAAAAGGACCTGTGGGATGAATACACCAAAGCTGCAAGATGTCAATGAAGCAACAAAGTGGAATACAAAAGATCAAAAAGCTAAGGTACTTTTTGACACTTATGTACACCACATAGATCTCTTGAAGACTGTTAAAGAAGTTTGGAATTAACTCAATGCTTTGTTCAGGTCATAAGCATCAAGTGCAAAGATGGCTATAGGACATAAATTGTTTGGACTCTTGCAGTGAAGATGACACAGGCGACAATATTGTGCAGCACATAAGTTTCACTGTCTACTGAATCAACTCACTGGAATTAATACCAAAGTAGACAATGATGATGCCAAAGTTATTTTGTTAAATAGCACGACTGCTAATTACGCTAGTATTGTATTTACATGAAACAAAGTTAACCGTAGTTTGGAAGATATAAATTCTTTGTTAATTGATGAAGAAAATTGAGTTAAGAAGAATGACTCAATTCAAGAAGAAACTGCATTACTTATGAAGGAAGAACAAGCTTAATGTTTCCTCGGGGGCCAGACAGTCCTCTTTGATGACAAAACATATTTTGAAGAATAGATTCATGTGTTTTTAACGTAAGCAAAGGGGTCATGTTGTAATGGATTTTGTTCAACGAGCCAAGGATCTCACAGATGGCAAATTTAAGATAGACAAGGCAGCATTGGATACTCATGAAAGTGATGGCAACGATGTGGTTTTGTGACACATGTTGAAGACCATCCTCAAGAGGATAATTAGAAGCAATTTGTATATTGAAATGAAACAAGGATTTGTACTTGTCAATAGTTATGTGTGTCCTTATTCACAAGATGAAGTAATTCAATAAGGCTCAGGCCTACTGATTATTTGTGACTAGTTGTGTGTACCTAGTCATAAATATTATTGACAATTGAGTTTGGCCCTGCTTGCAACTTTGATGATAGATACTGTGTGTGTCCATATCCACATTTGATGTAAGATCATGGTTAGTTGTGTTTGTGTCCATATCCACATTTGATGTAAGATCATGGATAGTTGTGTTTGTCCCTATCCTTGGTTGCAAGTTAGTAAGGTGAATGGTTGAGTGTGTCCATGTTCACGTTGATGTCAATCATGGACTTTGGTGTGTGTCTTAATCCATGAACCTTCAAGTACTTGGTGAACTATTCTATTTGTCTAAGTTCATCAGTTGTTTAAAACTGTTATGTCTACTTATAGGTGGTTCAATTGAGGCCGTTTCTAACAACATGTCCACTCTCATGTATATATTGTTATCACATCAATGAATAAAGTGCACTCTCTTCTACATATCAAATTCCATGTCTGCTACATTTCTTCTAGGTGATATGAAATGTTAGACTTTTCCTCATTTACAAACTTTGTGCAAAAAAAAATGAGATTCAATGCGATATCCTGATTTACAAGGTAAGTAGAGTGCGTCATAAGCTAATGATTTTAATGCTGAAGTACTGAATAAGTTCAACGACATCTTGTATCACCGGTAAGCTTGATTTTAATGTCTAATTTACTGACATTTACTATAGAAGC
Source organism: Wollemia nobilis (assembly GCA_028583015.1). Classification (NCBI taxonomy): domain Eukaryota; kingdom Viridiplantae; phylum Streptophyta; class Pinopsida; order Araucariales; family Araucariaceae; genus Wollemia; species Wollemia nobilis. The sequence goes on from JAQPPZ010000456.1 coordinate 8,478,656, forward strand.
AGAACAGTTATGGGTCAACTTCAATGGCAATGATTTGTCTATCAAAATTTTTTCTTGATCCTTGTGGATCATGGAATATTAAGGATTTAATTGGCCTACAATTCAACCAATATCTAAGTATTAAAAAATTCTATCAATATGGCACTTTGTTGATCTACTTGTATATCAAGTTCAAAAAAGTTCATCTTAGTGGAAATATCTTTTGAGATATCCCTATATTGCAAGTGGGAGATATTCTTATAGCTATAAGTAAACATACCACTTGTTACCATGTGTTTTAAATGAGCAACACAGATAAGACAATATTGACAGGAACTATGCTTTGAAAAATATAAGATCATAAAATAGCTGATAATTAATGCCCGTACATCTGAAGATATCACCGGGCATATCCTTAAACTGAACACGGATATCTGCTTTTCTTGAATTCAATGCCTTCCCTGCTTTGAGGATAAAAGGTACTCCTGTCAATCCAAAATGATTACAGTTAGATCATACCATTTAAAACACAGACATACCATATCCACATTTGGTCACCTTGAAATCCAGACGTCATGTTGGAACCAATGAACTAATCTATCCCTAATTAGGAAACATACAAAGTCAACAGTAGAATGACTGGGATAAAAGCCAAAATCATTGGACCAACAAGAACTTTACCCTCCCAACGTTCATTGTGTATTCGCAAAACCACAGTTGCAAATGTTGGAGTCACTGAATCCTTTTGAACTGTTGGATCATCTGTATAACCCTCATACTGTCCAAGAACTATGTCTTCGTCTCTTATAGGCTCAACAGACTCAAGGACCTGAATTTACAATCACTAAATTATTGATATGGCAAGAGATAGATGTGAAAATGAATAAGTGTTCAAATATTTTGCACATAAAATATGCACAAGAATATCTTTATTATGGTGTCCTATTCTTTAACCCAAACCTCCTTCCATGGTTGATAAACTTACCATGCTTATTTCGAGTATAATCCATCAGATAAAATAAACTAAAAGAAAACAAGCATCATAGATAAAACATTGGACTCCAAATTAAGTAGAATGACAGCAGAAATCTTTTCCATAGCACAAAAAATAATCAAACCTTGACTTTTTCATTTCGAATATGCTCAGGCTTCAGCGACACTGGCTTCTCCATAGATATCAAACAAAGAATCTGCCCAAGATTGAAAAATAATAGTAAATAATCTGAAAATGACATTATTTGTGCCCAAGAAAAGTATGTTCACTACTTTGATTCAAGTGAAACTGACCTCTTTGAATATTTTGAAATATCTAAACATAATACTACACTGACCTCTTTGAAAACTTTGCAATAAAATCTAAACATAATACTACATGTAAACTGCCATTAAAGTACCCCACCATAGAAAAATAAATATTGAATGCATTCTTTAGAAAAGACATTTTAGATAGCAACCACCCAGATTGAATTGAAACATATTTATGAAAAAATGCATCTTAACCTTTAAATTCTGAAGCTTAAAAAGGTAAAACGCTGTTTAATAAATTACTAATAGTATCTAAAATGTGTTTATTTTCTTAATTAAAGTTTGGACTCCAAAACAATCATAATCTTCTATGCTTGTAAAATACTATTGAGATTTAAAAAATCATTTTTTAATATATGAAATTGACAAATAAATTAGAGGCCTACTTCTTTTAATTCCACCCATCATTTATTCTAGCCTTTTATAATCAATATTCTAAATATTATTTTTAAAATTTTATTTTCTATATCAGGAAAAAGTCTATAGTCCATAGTGTTATCTTCAAATCTGAAAGACTGAATATTTAATGGGCTAAATGTGTTACCTCACATCTAAGATTTTAAGGAAAAGAAAAAAAAAAGGACTTCACAGTATTACTGATATATTTTCAACATAAGCATTCATGGAGAAGAGAGAGCAATGTCAAATGATGTTAGGGAGGGAAGCATGTAAAGTTTTGCATGCACAGCATCAATCATTCAAGCAGAGCATCATCCTCCCAAGTAGCACCTATGCAATGCCATCCCAAGCAGAAAAAAAATTCTGCGATCTCATCAATGCAATGTTGTTCCAACATTTGAACACCATCACAGTTTCACAGACATTCAGAGTCAAGCCTAGGCTCAGAGTTGTGCTAAGTCACCCCCCCTTCCCAGCCGGAAAAAAACAGAAAAAGAAAATTAAAAAAAGAAACCACGATTTTGTTCAGCAAATTTGTCGAATTTCAAGGCACCTCATAAAATACGATGAATTTCTAATTTCTAAGAAAAAGATGGCCAAACCAGACAATATAGGCTGTAGCACCCTTATTCAACCAAAAGACATAGAAGCCTCCAGGATGAACACTATCTAATCCCAAGTTGGTAATCACTTACAGATCCTATAACATCTTCTAATAAATACGCTAAAGTGATAAACCATTAATGAGTAATTGTGGACGATACCTGTCCTTTATATAAATTCTTGTTCATTAAAGGGGGGTAATAACCTCAAACAGGGTATGCTTGATCAGGATACCATTGCTTGATATTTATCTAGTACCCCAATCTCTTCCATCTTATTCCATAGTTTGCTTCCAGGTATCATATCAAAGGCTTTTTTAAAATCTACAAAGCAACAGCAAACTACTTCATTTTCATCCCAAATTTTCTCTATCAGACGCCTAAGTGTGATGCGGTGATCTATCGTGGCGTGTTTTGGCCTAAAACCAGCCTGTCCTTTTGCTCTTTTATTCTGCCCTTCAGCCCAAGGGCTGATTATGCATTCTATCATGCTCCCAAACAGTTTTTCCAGGAGTGGATTTATCAATTTTGTTTGGTAGTTTGATGGGTCATTGGTGTCTCCACTTTTTAACAGCAGTATGACTACACTGGAGCTCCAATTTGTTGGGAATCCCTCTTGTATAATTTTATTGAATATGTCTCTAACATGTGGTGCTAGGTATTCTATCCCCTATCTAAGGTATTCTGCCTGTAGACCATCTATATCACCTGCCTTCACTATCGCTTACTGCTTCTTACCTGTTTTAATGTCCTTTAAAGAGAATAATACATCTCTTGTTTGTTGTAATGTTATTTCCCATTTGTTGTCTCTTAGCTCACAGCTCCCTCCTAAATTGTTTTTGGTTGTGTTTCCCCATGTGAATGAGTTCTTTGCCTCTTGTTTTCGCATGTTCTCCTTTCTTTGACTTCACCAGTGCTGCATATAAATTTTTGTTCATCTCTTCTTCACCCTGCTCTTTCAAGGTCCTTTTTGCAACCTTGCATTCTTTATTATACCATGGGTTTGCCAGGAAGCTTTACCTTCTCCCTATATCTGGGTTTTGATTTTTTACATGTCTTTAATGCCTCTTTGATTGTATCAGTTAGACTAATGCTATCTATTGGCTGATCATCTCTGATATTCTCTCCCATTTTCTGCCATGCTCAGAGATCTTCTTTCAAAGCTGTTTCAAAAAATTTCTAATTTTCATGTGTTATAAGGACATTACCTTCCATTTGAGAGCCTTATGTTGACTCATTCATCCTTCAAGAACCTTGTCTATTTTATGCCCTCCTCTTCTAGCCATAAAGGGTTTTCTTCTATGTCTCCATAATTTTTTAAGAAGCTAGTCTATTGGTTTGTCGTTCTTGCATTGAAGTCTCCTACTAGCAAAAAGTACTACAAAAATAAGCTTAACTAGACTAAAGAATCTAGTGTAAACTACACTAAAGTGGAACAATTTTATAGCATAAAATTATAGCTGCAAGGGTTACCAAAAATAGATAAACCCTAACATGCTAAAAGTAATGATGAAGAGAGAGCCAAAAGTCAAGGTAAAATAAAGCTAGAAAGGAGCTCCAGCAGATCCAAGTGCCAGCATTAATCTGTAGTGGAATGTAAAGTAGAAGCACAGTTGTCGTCATCACCAACTATCCCAAAAGGGCCAACACAGGATCTAATGATGCCACTAAGAGAATGGCCATCACTAAGAGGGCCTGGTTGGGTAATTCTTGGAGGACATGGAGTTCAACCCCTCAAGACTCTTCTAGCATCCTTGGTCGTGGAACCAATAGACAGGATAGGAAACTGGCAAGTTGCATCTACTGCATTGGCTTAATTTTACACAAATTATCATCCGCTTACTTCAACCTTGATCAACTTTGTCTCCCATGATGCAGACATAGCAATAGGTGATATCCATAAAAGGGTAAACAATATATATTTAATATTAATAATAAGAAGATGATTCAGCAGATATCCAGAATATAGACATTGATACATAGAAATAGGTATTCATGAAAAACAGCATAAAATAGACAACCCAATAACAATATTTTCAGTATTACCTGTATACAACACATATTGTCTCTTCTAGAGTCTTTATCCTTATAATGAAATGGTTCAAAGTTATTTAGAGGCCAACATTGTCCAACATATTAGAAATTGACAGCATAAGCAGAGGTAGAGAGAATATGAGAATGAAAACGGATCACCTGCAGTAGATGATTTTGAATGATATCTCGGATAATTCTGCCAGAGAAAAGAAAGGGGAAAAAAACAAAATCAAATTTTCCATTTAAAAATATAAAGACCAACACAATGAAACAAAAAATTCTGCAAGGATGAGTATTTTTTTGATAAAAGAAATGCATCCACAATATACATTCTTTATTAGCAATAGAATCAGACAAATGACGTATTATTCAGATTATTAACAATGTAAATCAGATGTTTGCATGGAAAACAAAAGGGTACCCATATTCATCAAAGTATCCACCTCGACCTTCTGTCCCGAAATCTTCCCTGAAGACAATCTGCAGCAAAGAGTATATTATTGTTTACAAGAAGGGAAATTGTCAGTAAGGTCAAAGAAACAAGCTCCAATGAACTTGGCATAGGCCTGCACCAATTTAACCTGTTAGATTGAAAAAGTTTCTTTTGAACACCCTCATATAAAAATCATAGTATAGGTATAACTTTAAAAGCCATAGCTGGTTCCACTACACATTAACTCATGTAGAAGTCTATTAGGGAAAACAAGGAGCCATATGGTTGACATAATTTTTTATGATAAAAACATTAAATATGTATATAGAATAAAACATGGAAAGAAGCAAATTCCAATGTAAAGGTCATCCCTTAATTTCATGAATGCATAGTATTTTAACTTTTCCTTTATACCTGAATATTATCAATGTTGTCCCGATTCCAGAGAGGCAAAAAGAATCGATTCGCGAATCGAACTACTAACTGCCAATCAAAGGACAGTTTTAAAGATCAGAAAAGAATAAAGAAGTGATCAAAAACAAAATGTATTAATAAGGTTGCTAACTGTAAATGCAATGGGGGAAGTTTTGCACACCAAATTTTGCACTAATTCCTTTCCAAGGTAATGATCAATACGATAAATCTGCTCTTCGAGGAAAAGCTCCCCCAACTGATTACTCAACTCCTCTGCTGATTTTAAATCCTTTCCAAATGGCTTCTCAACTATAACACGCGTCCAACCACCTGATAAAGAAATGAGCAGAAAGTATTGAGTTGATACTGGAAGACATACATTTAAGAAATACATATTTTACCTCATCCTGCTTTTATTTAAGAGACCCAATATTAATATTCATAAAGATATTGATAGCATATATCCTCCCAACAAACCATATAGAAAAAACTGAAGGGATTTTCAGTGCTTGGATTATTCAACAAAATAGGAAGACCCAGAGAATCGATTACAATATATCTCTGGAGATTACTTTTCCAATTATATAAATAATAAAAACAGGGAGGTTGCTATAGATGGGACAAGAAACAAAATCCATTGCAATATTAAATTGCCTCCTCGAAGCAATAGTACTTAATTTAAACTTTTATTATTAAACACTGATATGAAAAAAAAGTCATTTCATGATTCCTAACAGTCTTGTTAGAAGTACTTCTGTGTAGATTCTGTAGAATTTAGTGCACACAAATCATTGAGTATGAAGATTATGACAGAAGAAAGCAAATAAAAGTCCAATGCTAGTGTATGAACTGGCTTTTCTTGAAGTGCATGAAAGTGTTACGTTGTGTTTTAAACTAGTTGAAAAGAAGCAGACTGGCACCAGACCCTCCCAAAATGCAATCATAGAACCCTCCCTCCATTGGGATTTCATTGCTTTCAAGAATATTGTGCAATTGGAGTTACTTAGTATCAACTGCTGACTGCAGCTTTTACAACATAAGAATTACACGTTGGAGCTGCAAATATACTGAGCATGCCTAGAAAATCTAGAGGAGCACCTCTAGCCAGTGCCCACTAAAGGGCACTATTGCTTTTTTTTATTGTATCTTATTGTGTGGACAACGAAATTTCCTCTCTTGGCTGTAGCAGTGTCTAACTTGTCTTTATCATTTTGCATATTTTTGCCTCTCGAATGTCCTCCTCGTTGGTCAACCTTAACAACCTCGCATGACTTTTCTGCATTTTGTATAACATCTATGGTATTTTTTACTTGCCAAAAATAAATAGTGGAAAACAGCTACAATCTCATGCAGAGATGTTCTATGGTTCTTGTAGTAGCTGACTACCACCATCGCTTCCAACACAAGTTCCGACACACAATCAGTATGAAAGATGTGAAGGGACAAAGCCAGGACTTCATAGATGCTTGGCTTTGAGCATTTTCCACTCCATAGAGCACCTGCTCACCAAAGTGCCTCGCTACATGTCTATTTTTTATTTTTTAGTAAATAGGACACCTTATAATTATCACCAAGGTACATTGTATATAGTCCATTTCGTGGCTATAGGTTCAAGTATGAATAAGAATTAAATGCTAATTGTAAGGGTCTTTATCCCACTATACCAGAGCTACTCTTTGAAGATCCTTGAGCTCAACACTTTGAGATCAATAAAACAAGGATTGTGCTTGACATTCATAAATTATTGTGTCTTTAACCTTTTAACTTATGGATGCATGGAACTAGTAGCACCACTCTTTTTCCCTCTATTAGTCGTCTTTCTTTGTGATATGGATAATTACTTTGGAGATCTGATCACAGTGAAGTTATTTGGTATCTGCTGGAGTTGCTGATTGCACCAACTTTAAACCTTGCTATGGCTTCGGACATATTTTGCACCTTTTTCTCTCTTTCACCGTTAGCTCTCAAACAAAAGTTGATATGATTTGTTTTCTGCATCCGTTTGCTCATTGGTTTTTGCATGTTTTAGATCAGTTTCTTTATTTATTTTCAGCATTAGATAGAAGGTAGAAGGGAACCGGCCCGAGATCCAAAGGTTGGGGAGAGTAGAAACCTCCCCATCCATTTGTTGAACTACGGTCATGGGCACAAATTGCACTTGCCAATTTCTGTTTTCAACAATTTTGGCAGGCACGATGGGACAAACAAGTGTGAGCACATAATTTTGCAGGTTTGCATGAGTATACTTCATATCCTTTCAAATTAGCGAAAAGGGTGTGTTAAAATAGCATGCACAAAACCCACAAATATCTTGCATTAAAATTCACAAGTTTTTTGTTTCAAATCTCACGCTTCGTAATTTTTCATGCAAATGGTAAATTTGTTTTTTCCAATCCAGAATCTTGCCTAACTTGATTTGTAAAATCTCGCTTTTGTAGGAAGGAATGGCCCACTCCCCAAGCAACAAGTTTGTGGAACGTGAACTTGTCCCATCAAACACATCGACTCGACATTTTTGGGGTAAAGTTCGAGGTCCTCTCTTTGGCTCTGTTTATGAGTAAAAGATCCAAAACACATTTAACCAGGAAAGGATATGACCCTATCAAATTGCTCACTTACTAGAAGAACTTGAAGAAGACAGGTAGAGCCATTTGGGTACAAGACTCGAATCACCCTCAGAGGAATCACAGGTCGAGAAAGTTAATTCAGACAGATGAAAAAACAGTATCCATCTCGGAAATGACACCTGCAAAAGCTATCCTACAAGATCAAAACCCTAATCCTGTTTGGAACAAGTGCAAACTTACCCTCAGATAGGACAAACAAGTGGGTCACAGAACTCACCACCAAATACGAAGGCAATCAAAACCCCCTAGATCGGTCTTCCTCCCAACCTTTTAAGCACGCCTACCATAAGTGGGTTGCAACATTTAATAGTACCAATAGGTCAGCAAACCCCAATGTCTCAACAGTTGACACAAGGGCCGCAGGCTACACCATAACAGTCGCCCAATGCCCAAAATCCTCAATTCCAACACCATGGGCAGAAAATCACGCAACAAGCATTACAAAAATCTCAAAACCGTTAGTTGTTGCAAGGTCAACAAACACCAATTGGGTCGAATCAACAAGCCCTTGAGAAGCAGATACAACATATGCCTCTGAGTTCTCAAGGACCCATGACCCCACACTTGCAACAAGCGACTACTATACAACATCCACAAGGTGCACAAAACCCGCAACAACAAATTGCACAAAATCTATTACAAAAAGTTGCATAGAACCTACAACAATCGATGGCCCAAAACTTGCTATCACAAGCCCCTGAGAATATGCAACAAGTTGTGCAAAATCCACAACAGATAGCTCAGAACATACAACAAAATCCATTGATGCAACTTCAACAGGCATTTTAGAACCCTAACATTGCTCAAAATCCATACATACAAATGGGCCAGCCTCTAGAAATTGCTTCTATCCAGCAATACCAACCATAACAAAGTGTTCAAAACCAACTGCAATAGTTCACACAGAATGCCCCACAACAATTTGCTCAATTCCCACAACAAGAAGCCCAAAATTTGAACCTTGTTGCGAAAAATTTTCAAATGCCACAAAACCTTCCATTGTAGATATATAGAGGACTGCCAGGACAATTGGCATACCAAGCACGCTACGAGCAAGCAATAGTGCCTTACGATCAAACCCAACTCATACAATACAGACAAGAGCAACTTTACCCAATGCAAGCATAGCATAGGCAAGACCTCAAAAATATTTGCCTAGCTAAAATTTCAAAAGGGCCCTTAATTTGCTAGTATTTTTGCACATTCTAATTGCAACCCTTAAATCCCCCCACTCCTTTTTAGGGAATTATATTCAAACAGGGATCGATCTATCAACCTTGAAGTCAATACACCAGATTCGTGAAGATGTGATATTCAGACTTCTTGTTGGATCACTAAGAGACAAAGCTGCCACATGATACTGAAGACTGCCCTACAGGTCAGTAGTGAATTAGGCCTCGATCACAGAACCATTCATGAAGTGTTTTGGCAGTCCATCCAACAAATATTCAGTCCTCCTAACAACATGGTGAGGTATCCAAATGAGAACATTGATGACATCAATGACATCGATACAAGGTTCCTTCGCATTGTTCAACTGATAAAATTGAATGTTAGACCATCAGATGAAAGAGTTTTGATTAATTATGTGAGGTCCTTGCATCCAGGCTTGGCTATGATAGTGTGAAATGCAAATCTAATCACTTTCGCTGCAACATTTCAAATAGTCGCCCACAGTAAGGAGATTCTTATCCAAGTTGGTAAGTTACCACCAACTCCCCCTATGACTCATTTTACACATCAAACCCCAAGTGCTTCTCCACAGGCTCAATACTTGTCATCTCCTCGGCCAGCGCTTATTCCCATTTCCCCATGTTTACAAAAGTATCAACAGCCTTACGCCCAAGCTTACCAACAACCTCAGACGATCATTCAACCTTCTCAAGTTGCATCATTTTCCTCTAACACTTGAATGCCAACTCAACCAAACACTATATACCATCACATACCCTAGCCAATCCACACCAAGCTCCGTCATTTACCGAAATCAAACTTTGGCATTTCCTACACCTACACCCAACCTTCCTTACCAAATTCAAAGACAACCACAGACCGCAGGTGTGTCAAATATAATGGAGGACATGAATGAATTAAAAGTCATGTTCAAGGACTTGAGCTATAAAGTGGCAACAATCAAAGGCATACAAGAGGATGGCAACAGAGGACTCTGTATCTGACCAAGGACCAAGTGCCTCAACGAGCTAGTGGATCAATCATAAATCAATCACAAAATAACATGGTAAATGTTGATCCCGATATTAATTCCTTGTGGTGCTTTACCTATAATGTTGGGCATAACCCGGTTGAGTGTGTTGTTGCAATATGTTATGCACAAACCATGATTTACAATCAGCAGTGCCAAGCCCAATAGGCCGCAATGATTGGCCAAGCAACAACAAACACATCCATTGGGGCAAATCCATTGATGGTGAGTCGACAAGTCACTGATCAAGAGTGGATAAATCAACAGATTGTCAACCAACAATGGACAAATCAGGAAGTTGTAGGTGTACCTCAGATGCAAGTAATTTCGAATGCCAATAACGTTGTATTGGCCAATTTCACAATGTTCAAAGAGGGGGAATTTTGCCCTTTTGAGGAGCAAGCCTTATGGATGAACCAACAACAAGATGCAATTCCATGCAACAAGGGGAGGGCTACAAAACATCCACTATGAATCAAAACTTCTCAACCCCCACAATCAAAAGCAGGTGCTAGAGCAGTTCTAGGAACCACACTCTTGAAGAAAAGCTAGACGTCTTTGTAAACCTCAGGTTATAACCTGACGTAATCTACTCAACAAGGGAAGCACAAAGAAGGCCCTTCTTAAACAAATGTTGTGACACCACAAGGCAGGGGACCCAAGAGTGTAGGTTTTGAAGGGGCCGCAAATAGGGATCAAGATAATAAGCGAAAAGCGACAGAAGAATCAAACAAGGCAGTCAAGAGGAACATAAGATACCCCTTGTTAACAAGTACGGGAAGGGTGGCTATAAAAAAACAGTATAGGCAGTTTACACATAGAGCATATTGGGTTAAAGAGGGCAAATCAAAGTCCAGATTTAACATCACCAACGAACTGAGGAAGATTCTCTCCAAAGTAAGCATGTCGGAAGCTTTGTCGCCACCTAGTCAAAGAGATTTGCTACAAGAGGCTCTAAAAGAGCAAGAAAAACCATATGCCAAGGCTAGAGCCACACAAGCAAGACGAACTCCAACTCAAGTAGCAATCGTTGGCGAAAAAAATCTTATGGCAAGAGATCTAGCAAATATACCAGTAAGTGTTGCAGACGTGATTAATGCCCGAAGCTTAAAGACATGAAACCATTACCTTTATACATCACTTTGAATATCGAAGGGTTCCTTCTTTATAGTTGCAAAGTTGATTCAAGAGTTGCCATGACAGTAATGCCAAGAGCAATCTATGAGGAGATGGGTCTAACATATACCACTATCACAAGAGCACCCATTTAGATGGATGGCACCAAGGTAAATGTCGTGGAAACCCTAAAAGATTTAGTCATGATAGTAGCCCAACACCCAAAACTAATGATGGTACAGGAAGTAGTAGTGGTAGACCTGCCTCCTTATTTTTGGAATGCTCTTGTTGAGAGATTGGACGCGAAAGTTGTCAGGTAGTGGGTACCTAGATATGGACTACACATATGAAAGTGCCAAGGGATGGCAAAATAATCAGGATCAAGAATGAGCCCCCTTGTAACTAATTGTTACATAAGCTAGACGATGATAAGACAGTAAACTGAAATGAGTTTCCGAAGTTCGTGGATGAAGAACTTGACAAAGGGGAGATAATTTCCAAACAAGACATGATCATATGCATGATTAGGAGGAATGACAAAGGGAACAATGAGGAGTTGTTTGAAGAGACGAAAATGGGTAATAACCTAGTTTTTGAAGAGCCAAAACGATTACTAATATTGACTAAGGGGCATATACAGGGTAGTGAACAACCTTGGGTCATGAATTTTGATGGAGCAAGGACTCGAATTGGTGAAGTTGCAGGAATTCTATTGAAAAATCCTCAAGGAGAATCTCTTCGCTTTGTCTGTTGATTTTTCTTCAATTGCACTAATAACATGGCTGAGTATGAAACTTTATGTATAGGTTCACAAAAAGCAGAAAATTTCGGGTGCAAGCATTTGAAATTCTTAGGCGACTCTAGGCTGGTGGTCAAACAGGTTAACTCTCAATGCGCTCCTAAAAACAAGCAAATGAAAGCAAACAAGCACAGAGTTTAGGACCTATCAGAGAGCTATGACACCTATGAAATTCAAGCGGAAAACACGAAGGCCGATGAAATGGCATCTTTGGCTGCCCATTTCGACCCCACAACAAATATATGGACCAGGCCCAAGATAGTGGAGTCTGGAGATATTATATAGGCCAGAAATGTCGAACAACTCAGATCACTTGCAAATATTCAGCAATGATGAACAAATTGTTGAGTTTTTGATTCAAGAAGCTCAACATGTGGAGAACTAGAATGAATATAATGACAATGTCAAGGACAGAATCATTCAGCTAAAGACTAATCAAATACCGAAAGGTCCAATCACACTTGAGAGTTTGTCCAATCCAGACGAGAGTGTGAGGAAGTCCACTCTCAAACTCAAGACGTCCAATTATCAATCATTCACAAAATTGTGTGTCAAGTATAATGATGTCATAGCTTGGAGTTACGGAGACCTAAAAGTTTATGATAAGCAAGTAATGAAGCACACTATTGACTTGGATCCTAGGGCCAAACCATTCAAACAAAAGTAGAGGTTGGTCAAACCAAACACCCAGGCGGTGATGAAAAAGGAGCTACTAAAACTGCTACAAGTGCAAATCTTCTTCCCGATCAAACACTTCACCTTGGTGGCAAACCTAGTGTCGGTTAGAAAGATGAATGGAGATATTTGCCTATAAAGACTTCCGAAATTTAAACAAAGCTTCACTTTACCCCCTATGGAGTAGATCTTACAAAATATTGTCAATTTGCAGTTGTTATTCCTATTTGACAGATTCTCGACGTACAATCAAATTTGGGTCTGAGATGAGGATCAATACAAAACAACATTTACCATGAAATGGGGAACATTTGTGTATTAGAGAATGCCTTTCAGGTTGTCCAACGCAGGAGCCACCTTCTAGAGAGCTATGGACATTGCCTTCGCAAGTTTGTTAGAAGATATTATAGTAATTAACCTCGATGACAAGACGGTCTTCTCAAAAGACAGGATCAAGCATTTGGAGCACTTGGAAACCATTTTTGAATGTTGCAGAGAGTTTGGCATTTCGTTAAACCCCAAGAAATCCATTTTCTTGGTCTAAGGGAAATTGTTAGGCCATGATGTAACAAGGGTGGACTGGCTATCCATCCGGATAGGGTCAAAGCCATACAACAATTACCTTTGCCATCATCAGCAAAGGGGGTTAGATCTTTCATGGGTCAGATTCAATTTGTTTCCCGTTTCATCGCAAACTTCGTCGAGATGGTGAGGCCAATAACAAAAATTTTGAAAAAGGATGCTACCTTCTCTTGGACAAAGGAGGGCAAGCAGGCTTTCCAAAGCATTAAGGATGTAATCACCAAGGCCCCAATGCTTGTGAATCCAAATTTCTTGAAATAATTCAGACTGTAGGTATTTGGGATAAGGCATTAGCATAGTTGCAGCCCTAATACATAAAGACGACAAAAGAGATGAGCACCTTATATCTTCAACGAGTCAAACCTTTCATAACTATAAGGAATGGTACCTTCATTGAAAAGCAGATGTTTGCAACAATGAAATCCCTAAGGAAGTTCAAATATTGCCTTTCACAAAGTAGAACCATGGTGTTTGTGATGCATTTTGATGTCAGATCTGCTATCGTGTTGTTTAAAGTGTAATTTGATTCATGGCCAAGGCCGACATTGTATGATGTAATATTGGATAGGCCTAAGGGCATTCATTGTACAATGTATTGAATTTATTGTAATATTTTATTATGTAAGCCTTATGGGCCGCAATTAACCTTGTTATGGTTAAACCTACCTTATAAACTTGTAATTAACCTTAAAGTATTTCTTGTTATGTCGGCTTAAGGTTAAGTTCATTTATGTATTTGGGGTTTTGGTATTGGTATAAATATCCCCCACTCCATCATTTATAATCAAAGTGTTGTGATTCTTATCTATGGATAATACAATGATTATTTATGGTGCCTACGGGCACCCCCCAATATTTGTCTCTCTTTCCTTTGTCCTTTTGTGCTTTTTGTATAAGATTTGAGTGGTTGGATTGCTTTTGTTCGTTTCTGGAAAATATTGTGAATTCCAACATGGTATCAGAGCGGGTATGGAGCAGCATTGCTTGGTCATGCAGGAAGTTCACTAGGAGCCTCCAATCTTCCTTCAAGTTTTAGGATGAATCTCTCTTCACATCTCCATAAGTGTTTTTAGCATAAAAGTAAAGAAGGTTATCTTTTCCAAGTCTCTTCAACCATAATTTCTTTCTTTCTAGAGGATTTGTCTCTTCATCATTTTGCTTTGCATCTTTTCAGAAGATCAAATTTTTTGGAATTCAATTGTGCACCAATTTCACCTCTCTCCAAGATTGAAAGTGCTTCAAAATAAGGGTTTAGCACCGTTTTTTTATTTAAAATTTTGAAAAAATGCGTGCACACGTTGCAACAGTGGTTTTTGCACTTCTACAGGGGACAAAAAGAGGATCAAGTATGCTCAATCATGTTTGTAGAGGGTGTGAGCTTGGCTAGCAAGGCGTGTACAAAGACATGGTAGCATGATGGTTTTGGGTTCAAGTCAAGGCGCAGCCTATTTTTGCCTTTTAAATCGACCAACTCACAATATCAAGTTTTTGACAAGGCTCCGAATTGTAATGCATGCATGGCGCAATGACAAGGTCATAGTCACAAACTATAAGAACCCTGATGTTCTTACGTAAATTTAATAAATTATTTAATAAAAATGGAATCGCAAGCCACTCAAAGGGGGCTCCCTTGTAATCGCCTTGCCACTTATAGGGGGTTCCCTCCTTAGAATATTAAATATTAATTTATTCTTCTTCTTCGATGCCTTCTGAAATTATCAAAACCTAATATTAATATCTACCCTAGAGCTACGTTTGGAAGGATGTGTCTATTCACATTATGACCTTAGATAATAATAAATTAAATGAATAATAATATTTAATAAATAAATAGCGTTAGGATATGGAATCCTAACACAAGCCAAGGGAGGTGCAAGGTTTGAAACCCTCGACATTGTTTTCTTGTGTTTTTTGACCTCCTTTGCTAGTGCAAACAACTGTCTTCAAGGAGTAGTTCTTGAGCTATGTCCAAAGTTGCATAGTACTGTGATGGCTAGTTGAAGTGTGTTAGGAGCGGGATGACGCAGGTTTGAATCATGCCTGTGAAATTGTTTTGTCACTTGGTTTAGCACGAGCGGATGATATCAAAAGGTAAAGATTGCCTTTCATGCTCAAAGCAAACGGTGGTATTCTAGTTAGCACGAAAGACTTAACTTCCAGCCAACACAGGATAGAATCCTTGTTTTGCCAAAATTAAAGGAAAGTGATGATACTCTGGCTCACATGGCATCCCTGGAGGCCACATAATCAATTTTTCTATACTTGTATCCTCTTTCAGCCAATCAGATTGCAGGAGGTGGCAGGATTCCAGCCAATCAGATGCAGGCAAGTGGTGTAGAATGAGTGGCTATCACCAACAAATGCATGCGCGCCAAATGGAAGGTTGGGATTGGTTGTTGGTCTTCTAAGGTTTGAGGCTTTAATTATTTCATTTTTGAGGGCTTTTTGGGCAGAACTTCTAGAGCCCATTACATTGGTATCCAGAAGCGTTTTGAACCCCTTTTTTTCAAATCGCACGATTTTTTGTGCTTCACACATTGGCAACATCAGTTTATGGACTTGTTCCAATGTTAGGGGCTGCATTGTGTGGATTAGTCCTCAATCTCTATTGCCCTAATTTAAAGGGGCTGATTACAATATTTTATGCAATCAGAATCTATAGTCCACTTTTTTGGGAGATGCGGATGGATTTGTGACAGATGTAGCAGATTTCGAGTCCTTTGGAGACATACAAGAAAAGAATTCAAGACGTGCTTTAGTCATTCCCTCCTCTTCCTTTTGGCCATTGATTCAGCTAATTCATGAAGATTCCATCATTCATGATATCTATCTTCTTCTATCTCTTGTCTAGTTACTCTTGGAAGTTTTTTATAGTTTTTCTTTCAAGCAAGTTCATGCAAAGTCCCTTTTGGTGATGGAAATTAGGTGGCCTAAGGGCAAGTGGAAGTCTTCAAACAAGGTGATGTATGTTGTAAGAGGAAAAGCTATGCCTTCAAGTCATACATTATGCGACCATGGAAGATTGAAGCAACTTATCTTTAGAGGTGGTAGTGATTTTGATTTCTCTTCTTCATATGAAGTCTTAGCGAAAGTGTTTTCTGGATGTGTGTGGGAGTATCTGATAGTGGCAATGATGGCTACAGTCCAACCTAAGGAGACTCTTGTGCAAGACGCATTTTTGTAGCAATGCATTTTAGATGATGAGAGGGATTTAGATGAGTCTACCTCGAGTGTGGAGGCCCACCAGAGCATCCATTATGTGGGAGAGATATTATTGTCACTAATGTCTTCTCTCCTTGGCCCCTCAATTAAGATTATGAGGGGATGCTGAAAGTGTAATCTGATTCATGGCCAAGGCCGTCATTGTATGAGGATAGGCCTAAGGGCATTCATTGTACAATGTATTGAATTTAATGTAATATTTTATTATGTAATCCCTATATAGGTCACGGTTAACTTATTATGGTTAAACCCACCTTACAAACTTGTAATTAACCTTAAAACCTTTCTTGTTATGTTGGCTTAAGGTTAATTTCATTTATGTATTTGGGGTTTTGGTATTGGTATAAATACTCCTTCCACTCCATTTATAATTGAAGTGTTGTGATTCTTATCTACGGATAATACTGTAGCACAGCGGTGGTATTCCACGGTTGGAGGAATAGTGTAGGTTGGAGGAATAGTGTAGGTGTAGCACAGCGATGAGAATTTCAACAGTTGGAGGAACAATTGAATAATGGATCCTAGAAGCCAACAAGGAATGCAATAATTGTCAATGCAACCATAAACATGTTTCAGGCTTGAACAGTACTTTGACTAGAACGACATCAATGAGATCACTTGAACGGTAATGTGCTTGCACGACAAGCACTAGAATGACAGTCAACAACTCACTAGAACAGTGTTCACTGGAACAACAAAGAGCAATCAACAACTCACTAGAACGTCTTCACTGGAATGACATTGCATGTCTCCCTCTCATACGACAAGTTCAGTCTCATGTTCCAGACTACAACCTTCATGTCGATTATGACTGCAACACTCATGGGATCTGTCCCGACTATAACAACTCTACCTGCACACAGAACTGAGCATATACACTACCAATCTACCAACAACAATCACATTACACACATCATACACAGATAATGAACAAAAGGAGAATCATCATTGTATTGTGCATATGTATGGTGTTATAGGGTTTCACCATACTGTTCTTCTGGTGTTCTCTCTACAGAATGCTCTGGTATACACATGCTCTCTTGCTCGTATCTACTCATAGTCTATATGTCCCAAACAAATGAAGAGAGAACCTACTTATGGTTGGGCCTAGGTCGTTGCCAACAATGGTCTGCTAGCCACCTCAACGCATAATTGTTTCCCTTCCGCACATACATAACATAAATTTTATGCACTTTAGACTATTACAAAATATTAATCATGACATCACCTTTCTTAGACGTCTAAACAAAATTACATTCCATGCACATTTGCATTACCATTTCATTTCATTGTCATTACATTTATATTTCATGTGCCTTGCACTTATTACTATCACTATATACACTAAGGCTTTGGCTGTCTAGAACCGGCACCTACAGTAAGTTAACCAAACAACTCAGCAACATGCAATCCAGACGACCTACAACACCATGTACTTGATAGCCCTGCACAACACAAGTTAGACAACCCAGTCTGTAGTCTAAACACTTGGCACAGCAGTCAGATAGCTTGCCTATCAAATCAAATGGCCCAATCTTGCATGGGATTGCCTGGGTTCAAATCCAGAAAACCCAGTACAAATTTCCCACAGCAAACAGTATATGAATGGAAACATTTTGGAATATCTATCTACAGCAATATCACTCAAATGCAAACACATGCAATAAGAATACACAATAACAATGGCTGAATGGTGTTATTAATATTAACAAAGATACATCTCTATAATATACTTATCACCTATATGGATGCACTCTCTAGCATCTACCCTCGCAATATATATATAATGTACAAAAACTAGCATGTACGTGTGTACAACGTCTAAAAGGTACCATATACCCACTCAAATGAATGAGGGGGGCTATTTAAACTTGTGGGAAGGTAGTTATTCCCAACTACCAACTCGACACCTCACCAACTTACATTACATTTGTCATGCATTTACATTTCATTTCATTTCCAACTACATAAATTGCATGACAACTAAATGACTTTCTACTCATCAATACATTAACAAACACTTCACTCAACATTACAAGGTATTGCATGAAGCTATTACATCAAAACTTATGACATCAAACTTATTATATCAAAATTTTATTGTGCACGTACTTGACTTCCAACACGTGTTTCTATTTCTGGGTGGGAGGTGGTAAGTTAGAACTAGCGTCTACATCTGCCCTCCCCTCTAGATCGGTCGATGTCCTCATAAACGATTACTGCTACTCCTAGGTGCTCTGACTATGTTGCTGATGAGGCATCGGAACAGTATTGCGCATAGTAAACCGGATACCTTCACTTCAACATTCGTATTCAACACTTGTGTTGCCAATTGTTGCATTGATGTCTCCTCATCTTCAATCGTGATGGGTTCCTTTAGCTTTTTCTCTTGGCTCAACTTCTCTTGATTGGTCTTTTGCATCTCTTCCTCAATATCTACATGTGCTTCCTGCCATTTCTCCATCTCCTTGGAAGGGTTCATGTACTAATCCATTCTCCTTGCTTGTGCCCAACATACTGCTAGCATGTACTTATCATTTTGTGGTTGTTGGTCCTGTTGAGGCTCTTCAATGTCAATAAAATTGATCGATTCCCTTTTTGCGGCTACCTTCTTCCTTGACAGTCGTTTCCGTATCCACCACTTATTGCTCCTTTTCAGCTTTTTGAAGTGATGGGTTTTTCGACTTTCACCTCCTTCACCAACGTCTATTGTCTCACACTTCTCAAGTTAAACAGACAGTCTACAACATGTCCCACCACTTTGCAAATATTGCAATATGCTTTCTTCGAACAATTGACATTTGTGTGTCCTAATTTTCAATCAGAACACCAAATGTCCTTCTCTGCCTTCACATCATTTATCAAGTGCTCCAGAACCTTCCGCAATGCCTGGATTGTGTGCTCAAGTCATCACGATCACTACCTAAATCATCATCTCGGTCATGACTCGTACTTTCTCCTCTGGTTGTTGTTTTCTTCATTTCGCTTTCCAGATTCAGCACTCTATCAAAAGCTTCTTGATAAGTGGTTCATGTAACCACTTTCATTTTCTTGTAACACGGCAGCAATCCATCCAAGAACCATCGCTTCTACAACCCATCCATCGGCTTAGCCTCTGTTAGAAATATTGATAAACAATATTCTACTCCGAAAAGGAAATAGTTATGCAAGACATCACAAGAATGAAGTGAAGCTCAAAAGACTGATTGATTTATTCCATGGGATCAACTTTGTATAAATAGCAAAGTTGATCACTATGATCCGTTGGATTACAACAACCCAATAGATCTGAGCTAATCTTAACTGGGAGTTTACCTACCTCATGCAAGAGTGGTAACTCCAGTCAGAATATCCTAGTAGGACTTAAGATTTATTCTAACACCCCCCTTAAGTGATACTAGGGGTAAGTGGAACAACATGAAGGGAGTGGCATATCCACTGAAATGAGTCCCGGCAACAAGGTCTGATTAGGTACTCATGTACAATATATGGGAACAATAATAAACGAGTGGCACATCCACTGAAATGAGTCCCGGCAACAAGGCCTGATTAGGTACTCATGTACAAATCTATATAGCAGAACTACTTTTTGGAGAGATGATAAAAAACCACATGGGAAAAAACCATCTTCCAAAAAGAGAGAAGGAGAAGAAGAAGAAGAAGAAGAGGAGGAGGAGGATGGAGAGGAAGATTTCTCATCAACACCCCCCCTAAGACAGCTTCCTTACCCCAAGTTTCTCACGCAATTGATGGTAGCGTGGTGAAGCAAAGGGTTTGGTGAAGATGTCTGCAATTTGATTCTGTGTCGGAATATACTCCAAGCAAATATCCCCATCCCGAATGTGTTGCCGAATGAAGTGCATGTGGATTTCAATGTGCTTGGTGCGTTGATGCTCAACTGGATTGCATGAAATATGAATTGTACTTTGGTTATCACACCAAAGTATAATAGGTTGGTCATGGAAAAAACCAAACTCTCTCAATATCTGATGAAGCCAAAGAGCCTCCTAACTGGCCAAAACTGCTGCCCTGTACTCTGCCTCTGTAGATGATAATGCAATTGCCTACTGTTTTTTGCATGACCAAGAAATAGGTGAAGAACCAAGACAAAAAACATAGCCAGAGCTGGAACATCTGTCTTCAACTGAACCTGCCCAATCTGAATCAGTGTATCCGATAATCTCTGTAGATCTTCTACCATAGAACAGCCCAAATGTGAAGTCCCTTGAAGATAGCGAAGTATTCGCTTTGCTGCCTGCCAATGGCTGAGATGAGGTGTTTGAGAAAATCTAGAAATTAAGCCAACAGCATAGGAAATGTCAGGGCGAGTATGAGTTAGATACAATAGACTCCCTACTAGCTGTCTATATAGAGTAGCATCACATAGAGGTGAAATGCAAGAAGAAGTTAAAGTGACTCCAGACTGAAAAGGTGTTAGAAAAGGCCTGCAATCAGCCATCCTAAACCGCTGAAGAATATCTAGAGTATACTTTTGTTAACATAATGATACCCATGAATTTGTTTGAGTGATCTGAAATCCAAGGAAGTAATGAGCTAAACCCAGATCAGCCATCTCGAATCTCTCAGAAAGGGAGGACTTTACAGTCTGAATGTGAGAAGTGGAACTACCAGTGAGAAGTAGGTCATCAACATAGAGAACAAGGATGGCGATGTTATCTTCTTCCCACCAAATATAGACTGTAGCATTAGACTCACAGCGAGAAAATCTGGTGGTGAGAAGGAAAGAATCCATTTTCTCATACCAAGCTCGAGGAGCTTGTTTGAGACCAGAGAGAGACTTTCTTAGTCTACAAACAAGGTTTTTAGTTTGTTCCAACTCTCAAATGGAGTTTTACATTCAGAAATGTGAAACCATAAGCTTTCACTTACATTCATGCTTATAATGCCCATTGTTTCATACATTTTTCCTTTATGAACAAAGATTTCATATTCTTTTTCAAATTCAGGCTGCTTCTCTTCTAGCAAGTGTGTGAGACCTTTTTGAGCAATGAGGTTTAAAATTCTTGGTTTCCAAGTATGATAGTTATGAGGAGTGAGTGGATCAATTGTGTTTAGAGAATTCATTGTTTCTAAACAAATGCAGCAATAAGACACCTTTCAGCAAGAATTGGAAACAAGCAAGAATCCCCCCCTTTGGACCAAAAACAGCAAAGTGGTGCAGCAAATAGCACCAAGACCCCCACCCAAAAAATATTTTTATTGATATTACAATGAGACTTCTCACTTTAAGGAGCCTTTATAGAATAGGCTTACAACAAGTGGATAGTGAGAGAGGTTCAAGATCACTGTAGGACACTAATCTTTAGTCTCCAACATGAAACAGAAGAACTGGATATCACCAGTCTTGATTACAATGCCCCTTCTTCAGAAAAACACAACACCGAGCTGCTGAAAGTTTTAACTCCAAAAAAAACAGAGAATGCCTGACCATTCGAGAGCTTGCTATATCGATGGCTGGCAATTTATCAAAAAAGGAATCCATCTTATGTTCTTCCTACACAGATTCGCGCTCTTCTTTAAAAATATACACGAGTATCACACTTCAAAACAAAAAATGCAATCATCAATCGATAGCCTACTCTTCGTTGTAAGCGGCAGAACTTTGCACAACTTAGAGTCGTCTATCAGACTGGTAGAACGCTCTTAATCACCCCATGTCGCGGATGGACTCGTGCTCCGTATCGAGGAGAGTGCAAAAAAGCGTCACTTAGCTATCACACCTCAAAAAAAACCAGGGCGTCGGAAACCAGAGAACCAGGGCGCATTGAGGAGAGTGCTTTGAAGATTGCCTGAAAACGGTCTTTCACCAATGAATCCAGAGGGCCGGAATCCAAAGCCGGCAGGAAGAGAGAACCAAGGCGACAGAATTCTGAGCCGGCAACTGGAGCTGACGAACAGGTAGCAAACAGGCATGCTAGTTCAGGAACAACGGCAAAAACAAGGAGATTTAGATGCTCTTCAACGTCAAGCTGCAGAAAGGAATGCAAATTCGAGAGGAGAGATCAAACTTTAAAAGGAATATTGGTGCGCCTTGATTGAGAAACTGAAGCTCACTTGCAAATTATTTTGAGGCCGTTGCGAGATTTTTGGTGCTTAAGCAGTCAAACGTCGACAGTCTCGAACAATGCTCGGCGATGAGTCTCGGTGCGCCTTGATTGATCTGTGCCGTTGCGAGATTTTGGCACTCCGGCGGTCAAACGTCGACACTTTCCACACTATGCTCGGCGATGTCCGGGAGATACTCCTTGGCCTCTGGCAGTCAAACGTTGCAGTCTCGAACGATGCTCGGCGATGACGCGTCTCCGAAAGCCAATTTTTGAACGTTTGAAAATTTGATATTCCTTTGAACTTTGTGCCCCAAATAACCCCGTTGGAGATAATGCCTTTGGAGAAATCTCTTCGTTCCGGACACAATGCTCGGCGAGGTCCGCGTGTCACAAAGCCAAGTTTGGAACGTTTGGATTGAAGAACTGATGCGATGCAGTCCTCTCGAGGTTACGTAGCCAGGAAATCAGCCACCGTAAATTAACAGCGCCACAACAACGCTGCCTTCGCGCCAAAAAACAACGCCAACACCACAGTTGGCTACGTGCCCAACAAGAAATGGATGGATCTCGATTGTTGACCTCGATCAACAATAAGGAGCAGGCCTTCCCATACCTCAAAAAATCATCGGCCAGCGCTGACCTGCATAGGCCACAAGAGTTTTTCCTGCATAGAAATGGTCAAAGCATAGGCGCAACAGCCGAAAAAAAAGACCAATCTTCACAAATCAATTATATGGCGTAGTCGACCAAGCTATTTTGCTCCAATAGAGTGGAGTTAAATATGAAAGACTTCTAAAAAAAGGTTGCAAAAAAAAATTGTGCTTGCAACAGGAGAACAATTAGAAATGCAGGTGAGGATTATCACGAAGATAATAGTGGCGTTTACAAAAAACTGATCTGGAATACAACTTTTCCTGACTACAATGAAGCACCAATATTATATAGAAAAGATGGCCAAGTGATGGCTAGAGCTGGACCAGGCAAGTAGTAAAACTCAACAAAGAGTATCCAAGAGAAACCATCAGAGAGACCACACTTTCAGTAATGCAATGAATCAGATTCTGAAAAAATAGCTTCAAAAGAAAACTTGAATGCTTGCAAAAAAACTATCCTCGCTCAGGTACCATGTTAGAAATATTGATAAATAATATTCTACTCCGAAAAGGAAATAGTTATGCAAGACATCACAAGAATGAAGTGAAGCTCAAAAGACTGATTGATTTATTCCATGGGATCAACTTTGTATAAATAGCAAAGTTGATCACTGTGATCCGTTGGATTACAACAACCCAATAGATCTGAGCTAATCTTAACTGGGAGTTTACCTACCTCATGCAAGAGTGGTAACTCCAATCAGAATATCCTAGTAGGACTTAAGATTTATTCTAACAGCCTCCATCTTGCCGATTAGTTCCTTCAAACAATGATTATATGATTTGATATTCTCATCCTTCTTTTGCTTCGTTGAATAGATTTTGCCAATGATCTTTGTATCATCACAAAGCAATCTGAATTCCTTATTGAATTTAGTCTTCAACTCTGTCCAGTTCGTGAAAGGATCTCTCTTCAAGTGCCAATCAATTGCTACTCCACGCAATGTTGTTGGGAACAATCTCAGCCATGTATCTTCATCTGTTACACCATTCACCTTCTATATTGTCTCACGTTTCGATATGGAGTTTGGGATCTTCTCTCCTATCTCCCATAAACTTCAGGCACTTCTGCTTGCTCGTCGTTGTAGCAATGTTTGCCATTGGTGGTTGTTCATCTCCACTCAAGGAACCTTCAGTTGACAACTGGTTATCTGCAAACAATCTTCGACGGCTATCACAACTACACTTTGCAACCTCCTTCGCAAATACATGAGCATCGATTTTGGTCTTTCAAGCACACTCTCCCACAATTGCCTTTGTGCTTGACTCTTGTCCTCTACACTAAACACTCTCCCTTGAACTTGTGTTTCACCACTAGCACAAATGTTCTCCTCGACCTGATCTTCATTTGCACGTTGTGCCTCCACTTGCACATCATCCTCTATCGTCAAACAATGTTAACTTCCCTCCTCCTGAGAGTTCCACACTTGCTCTACTTTTGTCGCTTGTATCTCCTTGCCAACAAGCTCCATCAAAAGGCCACCGTCAACATGCAAGTCTTCCTCACCAACATGCAAGTCACCCTTGTGCTTGACACATCCATGCTCTCCACCCCCCTGTTGTTATAAGATTCTCAAACTTCATCTTATTGGCTATTATCTCGTCCTTCCACGTCCAAGTCTCCAACGTCCTCACATGAGTTAATCTATCATCCACGTCTATTGTCTCCAATCTCCATGCAGTCACTGGTTCAAACTTCTGACAATGGCGTCAAATGTAGCACATGGTATTCCGCAATTGGAGGAATAGAGAATGAATGAAAGAGTAGGTTGACCAAACAACTCAGCAACATGCAGTCCAGACGACTTCCAACACCATGTACTTGACAGCCTTGGACAACATAGCAAGTTAGATGGCCTAGTCTGTAATCCAAATGGCCTTAGCACTGTTGTCAAACGGGTTGCCCATCAAGTCAGATGGCCTAGTTTTGCATGGGACAGCTTGGGTTCAAATCCAGACAGTCTAATACGGATTTCCCACGCAATATATGAATGAAGATAATTCGGAATATCTATCTACAACAATATCACTCAAATGCAAACACATGCAATAAGAATACACAATGACAATGGCTGAATGGTGTTATTGATATTAACAAAGATACATCTCTGCAATACACTTGTCTCTTGTACGGTTGCACTCTCCAGCATCTACCTTCACAATGTATACAATGTACAAAAACTAGCATATATGTGTACAAAGTCTACAATGTACCATGTACCTGCTCAAATGAATGAGGGGGACTACTTAAACTTGTGGGAAGGTATGATTCCCAACTACCAGCCCGGCACCTCACCAACTTACATTACATTGGCATGCATTTACATTTCATTTCATTTCCAACTACATGACAACTAAATGACTTATTACTCATCCATACATTAACTAACACTTCACTCAACATTACATAGTATGGCATGAAATTGTTACATCAAAACTTATGACATCAAACTTATATATCAAAACTTTATTGTGCACGTACTTGACTTCTAACGCATATGTTTCTATTTATGGGTTTGAGGTGGTAAGTCAGGATTAGCGTCTACATATACAATGATTATTTATCGTGCCAACGAGTGCCCCCCAATCTTCGTGTCTCTTTTTGTTCCATCCTTTTATGCTTTCTGTATAAGATTTGAGTGGATGGATTGTTTTTGTTCATTTCTGAAAAATATTGTGAATTCTGCCACTCGCAAGGAGAATTAGGAGAAAAGAGAGTCGATCGGATCAACAAGATTTAGAAATTCAACTAACTAAATTGATCACGGGCAAAGCTCTATACGAGAATCTAGCACTATCTTTTGTAGAGTAACAAGTAGCATTTATAGATTATTCTTAGCAGCCAAATAAGCATACAACCATGGGACAAAGATTGAGATGGATGAGTGATCTGATGGAGTTCCTCCTAACCAACAGGGTCCCAAGTGACAAGACGAGAATTGAAAGGAAACATTTTAGGAGACATGCAATGAGCTACTCTATTATGAACAACATCCTGTTCCAAAAAGCGTACAATGGAATTCTCTTAATATGCATCAAAGGAGAGAGATGATTCGTTAAGAGCTTACCATGATGAAGGGGAACATTACTCAACATATACCACTGCCCACAATATTTTGAGGGAGGGATATTATTGACCCACAATCATATTGGATGTTTTTCAATGAGTGAAAGGATGTATGTCATGTAATCTGTTTGTAGGGAAGAAAAAGAAGGCCTTGATACCCCTGCAACCTATCATAGTCTCAGTCGTTTAGCAATAGGGCTTAGACTTCATAGGTAAGATCAACCCCCCCCCTCCAATGCACTCCATAGGTGGATCCTTACAACCATAGATTATTTCACCAAGTGGGAAGAGGCAATCCCAGTTTAAGAAACTAACCAAGAAATGGGGATATATAACTATTGGAAGACATCATAACTTGCTTTGCGGTAGCCTTTGTTGTCATCACCGACAATGTGTTAGTTTTCATTGAGGGGAAGATGAATCAGTTCACACTTCAACACAATTTCTTGTCGAAAACGTCTTCAAACTATTATCCACAAGGGAATGGACAGGTTGAAGCTACCAACAAGAACTTGATCAAGATCCTGAAAAGAATTGTCACACTGTGACAAAGAAATTGGCACAAACAGTTACAAAAAGCATTGTGGGCAGATAGGGTAACCCCGAAAACATCCACTAGACACTCGTCATACAAATTTGGTATATGGCAATGGGGTTGTTCTGCCCATTAACTTGGAGCTCCCATCTCTGCAACTTGCACAACAATTCGTACTAGAGGACACAAATATGACGCCCTTACAAACCAGGCTAAACAAATTGCTTTTCCTTGAAGAAGAATGAGAAAAAGGATTGGAAAAGTGTTTGAAGCATCAAGTTGCAATGAAGAGATGGTTTAACAAGAAAGCATACCCATTTGAAATCAAGGAAGGGGACCTGATCTAGAAGTGAGACGAAGAACGAGCCAAGCCTAGTCAGCATACAAAGTTTGAGTCCCTGTGGTCTAGGCCATACCAATTCACCCAAACAAAGAGCACCAATGGCTTCAAATTGGCAAACTCTAGAAGGATGTCCATTGCCCATCTTAATCAAAAGACAGCATCCAAGGCGCCTCTAGGCCAACTTCATGGCCTTTAAAAAAAAAAAAAATTAGAGTGCCCTACTCTAGAGGGCGTCCCACTCCCAAGCACCTTGCTCCTGCAGAGTGCCCCAGTCCAAAGGCGTTTCTTTGTTTTTTTTTGTTCTTTTGGGGGGCATAAAGGGGGGGAGGAAATAGGCCCCACCCCCAGAGTGCAAGGCCTGCTTCCTCCCCCCCTTTATGCCCCCCCAAAGAACAAAAAATAAATAAAGAAAAAGAAATTGTTCGAGCAAAAATCCGAGATTGGGATGTTCGATGTCCCCCTCCTTTGTTAATCCGTTTCTGATCCCCATTTTTTTCCCAAAAAAAAGAAAAAGAAAAAAGCGCCAACGAAAATGCACAAAGCACCCTTAACAATAGAGGGGGTAAAGTGATTTTCATAATTCACTTTTAGCTTTTCATTATGCAAGGACTCCCAACTTCACTCAGGAGAGTTCTTTTATTGTCACCAATCTGCTCAACGGATTAGGATTCCATATAAGACCCATTAAATCACAAAGGAGAAACATATATTGCACGGTTTAAATTTTCAAAGCAACATTTGTGCTACAGTTTTCTGCAGCCCAAGGGTTTTGAGAAGTTTCTTTTGCTTCCATCAATCCGCTCAACGGATTAAGATTGCAAGAAAGATTCGTTTGAGCACAAGGGATAAAAATATAGTACACAGTTTTAGATTTCCAGAACAGCGTTTGCACTGCAATTTTCCATAGCTCGAGGGTTCAAGAAGTTCTTTTGCTTCCATCAATCTGCTCAACGGATTCAGATTCTACGAAAGACCCATTTGAGTACATGCAAAAAGAACTCAACCCAAGGTTTTATTTCTTAAAAGAGACTTTTTGGAAGTTTGTTAAGATACCGCAAGGGTTTCATCCATTTAGAGCAACCATCTTGAGGAGAGAAAAACTTCTATGGAGCACAACAGAGCAATATGCCCCAATACCAAAGTGCCCCGCTCGCCAAGCACCCTGTAACCGGAGCGCCCCCCACGCCGGGTGCCTCGCTCGCCAAGCACCCCGTAACTTGTAATGTCCCCCCCTGTTCTGATATTTTTAATATTTGGGACACTATACTGTTTCTTAAAATCAGAAAATACAACTCCAGGAAACAAGAAATAACTAGCAATTTTATTTTTCAAATTTCTTTCAAAATAGGGTTCAGATTACAATATTTTAAAAATATAATCTTTCCACAATATGTCTGCAAACCCTTGAAATATACTAAATCAGCAAACATGGAAAGATACCTCTGAAGACTGATGAAGCTCCAAGTGTGAATCCTGTGTGAATTCACCAACAGAGAACTGGGGTTTCGTCCAGCTCCAAAAATCTGAGGGGTTTCGTCCTCAGCCACACCGTTGGGGTTTCCGTCCCTTCGGAGAAGAAGTCTCAGCCACTGGCCTCAAACTCTAGAGGAAATAACTAAAATCCAGAATATAATGAAATGAGACCAAGCCACCGAATAAATAGACTCCTCCACAACAAACTCCTTTTGCACGCTCAATGTGGGATAAATCATGAAACATAACTCTTTTTTAAGTCCCACGTCCCCTTTTTATAAAATAAGGTTTTAAACTATATAAAGTATTTAAATAATTTTACTTTATATAATTAAACCTTCGCACATTAAAAACTTGGCCTTCTGATTATCCGATCCGCAAACTGAGGATAGATACGGACACCCATTTCAATGAAGAATATCACTGCACCGTCCGTTTTGCCCGAAACCCTAAAAACTAACTTACTAAAAATAGTAAGTCAAGGCTCTGTCCATCCGATTCAACATCTGAGAGTGGATTCGAATACCCATTTCGCTCAATTATCCGCTCCCGTAACTCCAGCTTAGGCTCCCCGCAATCCGCCCTAGCCTACGGGAACCCGTGAGTAGGCTAAACCGTTCCGCACACCGATCGCCTAGAAAAAGGGGACATTACGATCCGCTCTTCCCAAAGATTGCTTGTCCTCAAGCAATATGCATACATACTCCAACCAAGTGTCCGCATCCCGGATAAGGTCCATCAAATCCCCGGATCCCATAACAATCTCGTAAAGTAATCGCCACGCCGACGCTCGCGCTACTCTGATCATCATTGTCCCTCTAACATGGTTAAGCCATTGAAGTCTCAACTGCAATAGCATGATGAAATCTCTCCCCAACCTGGCACTAATCCGCCTATCTAAACCGAGATGAAATATCATGTGCCACGTCATATCCAAAAAATCATCATCATAAACCACTGCAAATACAATGTTGGAAGTGCCTCCATAGTCATCACCTGACCAGCTCAACTCAGCGTTCACACTCTTGGAATAACCCAGATAATCCCATGTAGCCCAATCTACTGTAGTCAACAAAATATCCTCTGGAAAGATGACGTCCCTCATCATACTCAACCAAGTAGGGTGTAATTTTATCTCGTGAGACTCCCGAAAGACCATCCATACTCCACTCCCGCAACTCCATAAGAAGCTCAACCTCATAATCAAAACCGGTATGCCCATAATGACTGAACTCTATGCCAAGAAACATCTGATGCATAGGTGACTCAACCAGGCCTACCTGCTCACTGATTAAGCTGACCCCCTGAGAGAACATGGTGTTCAAATAAGAAGTAGGATACTCCATATAATGCCAACCAAACTGCTGACCAACCTCCATCAAGTAAATGTTATGGCTGCCCAAAAAGCGAACAACGACATATCTCTCATACCCATGATCAACTATCACCCATATAATGCTCCTACCATCGCCCTCGATGCTCATCAATGCAAGCATACGATCCTGGGTAAGAGAACTCAATCCCCGATCATCATGATTAGGCTGGAAAATGCTCATGAAATCACTCTCGACTCATGTCGAAATAGACACCCTGTCTCAAACAATGTATCCTCATGATCTATCACAGGAAAAGAATCAACACTCTTCATCTCAAAAAGAGGATTATCAAAAGATGTATCATGATCCATCTCATACAACGGATTGTCAGTCCATGAGAAATTATTATCACTCTCGTGCTTATCACAGCCAATCCACTGATCCGAAATTGTGTAATCTGATCTCATGGGACAATGTGTTAAGTTATAGTCCTCCCGAATGCAATCTAGTTCGACAACAATCCGCCCAATCTCCCTGGCTCTCTCCCTGATTCAGCTTGTTCAAAGGATTCTAAAACAGAATTGAGTTTCAACTCTGTCTCATGCAATGAAAGACGAGCCTCCGACAAAGAGCTTCTAGTCTCGCTCAAGCTCTTCGCTTAGCTGACTAACTTCTTCTTTGCTCCCGTATGCACTAGGGGTCTCTTCAACAAGCTTGGCATAGTGATCTCTCTGCAAGAGTGCTCATGAAGTCCGACTTCATAGTTTCTAAGGCTGCCTTCAAATTTTGTAAATCAACACTAGACTTATCATGCATTGAATTTGCATGGTTGTCCCGGTGAGATGAAATATCATCATAAGCTGATTTAAAATCAGCAACAACCTCAACTGTGTTATGATCTAAAAAATCATGCCTGTCTTCATCGAAGGGGCTGCCACATAACCCGTAACAACACCATCATGTGTATCATGCATAACCGATTCCATATTCAACTCACTCTGCAAATCTCCGAAGAAGATATAGCTATCCGGTGCATGCATCATAATGGGTTCAGTGTGAATATCCAACCCAAGTTCTTCTGAACTGTCACCATTAAAATGTGATGGGTGAATATCATCATGAGCTGATTGGGAATCTACGTCACTATCAACTGGCTTCTCCAACTTTTCTAGGGCAGCAGGCTCTTCATTGTGTTTCGAATTTTTGATCTTCTCAAGAAGGTTCATTTTTTCATTTCCATTGGGTTGTTGCCTCATACGCATATCAATATAATCTTCATTAGACATAAGGGCACGAAAATCATCATCATGAGCCCTCCACTCTTGCTGGAACTGATCAAATAATTCAATGACTCGTAGGCTCAACCTTTACCTTAGGAAGAATTGTAGGTAGAGAAATTTGCATCATTGCAGCTTAATTGACTCGATGGATTTTTGTATCTCACTCGGAGTCCTATCCCAATCACGCTGTCTCCTAGACCAATCATTATAAGACTCCATGAATCTGAAATTTACTTAGGCTTCCACAGGTTGGCAGAATAAGCTGAGCTCTGAATTAACAATACCCATAACTCTTAAAGCCCAAATCAACCAAATGGGTATTCAAATCACCAATACCCAGAAACTGGAAACCCTAGATTTGAAACGGCAACCAAACCCTAACTTCCAAGTCTGAAAAATACTCACGGCTGCTACAATTTTTTTTTTTTTCACACAATACTGAAATCATTTC
Organism: Wollemia nobilis; assembly: GCA_028583015.1. NCBI lineage: Eukaryota > Viridiplantae > Streptophyta > Pinopsida > Araucariales > Araucariaceae > Wollemia > Wollemia nobilis. The sequence continues at coordinate 8,510,232 of JAQPPZ010000456.1, forward strand.
TGAAATTTTCATCAAACCCTGAACAGGCTAGCAGGAAAAACCAGCTCTGATACCACTGTAATGTCCCCCCCTGTTCTGATATTTTTAATATTTGGGACACTATACTGTTTCTTAAAATCAGAAAATACAACTCCAGGAAACAAGAAATAACTAGCAATTTTATTTTTCAAATTTCTTTCAAAATAGGGTTCAGATTACAATATTTTAAAAATATAATCTTTCCACAATATGTCTGCAAACCCTTGAAATATACTAAATCAGCAAACATGGAAAGATACCTCTGAAGACTGATGAAGCTCCAAGTGTGAATCCTGTGTGAATTCACCAACAGAGAACCGGGGTTTCGTCCAGCTCCAAAAATCTGAGGGGTTTCGTCCTCAACCACACCGTTGGGGTTTCCGTCCCTTCGGAGAAGAAGTCTCAGCCACTGGCCTCAAACTCTAGAGGAAATAACTAAAATCCATAATATAATGAAATGAGACCAAGCCACCGAATAAATAGACTCCTCCACAACAAACTCCTTTTGCACGCTCAATGTGGGATAAATCATGAAACATAACTCTTTTTTAAGTCCCACGTCCCCTTTTTATAAAATAAGGTTTTAAACTATATAAAGTATTTAAATAATTTTACTTTATATAATTAAACCTTCGCACATTAAAAACTTGGCCTTCTGATTATCCGATCCGCAAACTGAGGATAGATACGGACACCCATTTCAATGAAGAATATCACTGCACCGTCCGTTTTGCCCGAAACCCTAAAAACTAACTTACTAAAAATAGTAAGTCAAGGCTCTGTCCATCCGATTCAACATCTGAGAGTGGATTCGAATACCCATTTCGCTCAATTATCCGCTCCCAGAACTCCAGTTAGGCTCCCCTGCAATCTGCCCTAGCCTATGGGAACCCGTGAGTAGGCTAAACTGTTCTGCACACTGACTGCCTAGAAAAAGGGGACATTACATAACTAGAGCACCCCTCATGCCAGGTGCCCCACTCGCCGGAGCAACCCACAACTAGAGTGTCCCACTCGCTGAAAGCCTCGCTCACCAGAGCCCTTTACTCCTATTTGTGCACCTCGCTTCATTGGTGAACTTGCATGATCTACCAAATTACACCCCGTTGGGAAGAAGATCCTATGCTATGGACACCGTGATAGCAAGTGATGACTTCTTTGGTTAAAGATATCGAACAAGCAATGGAAATTATGTTAGAGGTGGAAAACGCAAATTAGAGGCAGGCGAGAAGATGAAGAGTACAGACCACCATAGCCAAATCAGCCCCAGGAGAGTAGGAAAAGAAAGAGAAGCGTGTAATGTGCTGCCCTATTCTGTGTTTGGTGTTTTTTCAATAACTATGGATTAATTTGAACATGCAATAATACCCAAATGAAAGAAGCCAATAACAACAGCATGCAATGATACCCAAATGGATTTAACACTGAATAATCGATTTTTATGCAGAACCCATGATCAAAATAGCTTATTAATTCATATCAGCAAATTAACAACAATGTTTAGAAATTCCATATGGATAAATGTCTTCAAAATATCATTATAAACATACCAATTTGCTATTATCTCCAACTGATGGACTATAAACCTCTGAATCTTTGATTGAATCACATAAGCGTGAATCCTAAGTGAATTCACCAGCCAAGAACTGGGTTTTCGTCCAGCTCCCTTCTCCAATACTGAGGGTTTTCGTCCTCAGAACTTCAACAATCTGCACACTATCGATCCCTGAAATGGAACCGATCTGCCCTTTGGGGTTTCGTCCGTCGGGTTATCAATTGGGGTTTGCGTCCTTTTCGATGAAATATCAGTCGTCGGCCTTAATCTCCAAGAGAAGAAATAACATAAACCAGAATGTTTGAAATGAGACCAAGCCACCGAATAAATAGGCTCCTCCTTGGCAAACTCTTTTTTGCACGCTCAATGTGGGATAAACATATTTCTTTCCCTTTAATTATAATATAAAGTTTTAACTTTATAAAATGAATTTAATAATTCACTTAATAAAGCCAAGCTTTGCGCCTTAAAAACTCTGACTTATGAAACTCCGATTGACCAACTGAAATTTGTTCTGGATACCCATTTCGTTGTAGAACAACATCCCCCTGTCCGCTCGGCAAGAAACCCTAAAACCCGACGCTGCTAAAAATAGCAATTCCAACATCCTAGCTCCGTTTGACCTCGAACGACCACCAAAACTGAGCTCTAAGAATCCAAAAGCTGTCTCAAATATCTCCAAAGGCTCTCATCCATATGACATAGCCTACGTGAACCCGTGTATAGGCTAGTCTCTATGTGCTCCCACTAGCTGATTAGAAGGGGGCATTACAAAGCGTTGGAAAATGTAGGGAGGCAAATTGATATGTTTGCATTTAGTAAGTTTTGCCATTTTGTGTTATTTTGTAGTTCGTAAACAAAGTGTTTGACGAAATGTGCATACATATAATGTTATAAAGTAGCAATGTAATAGTAAGGGTCAAATGTTTATGAAATAAAGTGTAATGAAATGTAGTGAAATGAATATGAAATACAAATGTGATGTGTAAAAGTCAAATGTAATATGACGGCAAAAATGTTGATGTCATAAGTTAATATTGCATTTGTAACTTAGGCAGATTAATGTAAGTCCAAACGGTTGAGGGCAACGTGTCCCGGTGGTCGTTCTAGTAACTCCCACCCAAGTGCATAAAAGGACCCCCTTCTTCCATTTTGGGAGGGAGGCATGGGCATGAGTATGGAGAGATGGGCATATGTGAGCAGCCTATCCGAGAGAGAGCATAGACACGGAGAGCATATGTGAGAGTATGTAAGAGTATATTAAAATTTTTGAGTTTTGTGCATGCACCAGTGCCATGATCTGTAATGACATTGTCATATTAGTAGACTATTAATGCAATATATCTATTCTCCATATGTGTGTTGGATGTCTGTGTAAGTTTGTATATTGTCAAGGTGTTGTGATTGCAGGTTGAAGGATGCAGTCAGGAGTTGCAGTGTAGATGACAGTTGCTGACATGTGACCAATCTGCCATTCTTTTTCATTGTTGGGAAACTCGTACTGTGCTACAGAAAAGAAAAAGAGCCAATAAGAAAACCCCATATAGTCATGTATATTCAAGAAGGGAAATATCAGTTTCCTCCTGGGGCATTTAGGGAAGGGGCCCTCAAACAATATAAGTTTGGTCTGCAAACCAATTCCTAGTCTATCAGCAAATTGTGGTCCTTTACATTGGCAAAGTTCTTAGTGCTTCAAGTCTGAGAGTGGCCAAAGATTGTAGAATTTTGCACTCGAAGGAATGATAATGAAAATAAGATGATCTGGATCACAAGAGATAAGCACAAGGCACCAATCCATATTTCCGCAGAGGCCATCAAGGAGATGATGTGCGTCGAAGCCAGAGAAGAATGGAAGCCTTTCCACCCCAAATCAAATACAACATACTATGAAAGTCTAAAGGACCAATCCATACTACAAGTGGGTTGAGTCTTTAAGGACGCAATAAAACCTAAACAAGCCATAAAATTCGAATTCCCACTGAAGATTGGCCAGTTCAACATCGACACACAAATGGCCCTATATGGGATGACTGCACTACTAGGGCAATATGATGACAGAAGAGAGTGGCAGAATCATCTGGCAGTCCTAAGCACCATCTAGGAATACTCTAGTCTACCTTATACTATAGACTGTGCCAAATATGTTGCACAATAGCTAAGAGCTCAATTGGAGAACTTCCAAAAGTCTTTCACCTTTGGATGCTCATCCTCTCTATTTTTGGCTAAACATACACCAAAAAGGGAATGGTTCTAGGATCTCCAACTAAACTAGTTTGATGAAGTAGGGAGGCTACAACCAGTGTACGAGTGGACCAATGTTCCTTTCAAGAGCAGAGATCGAGATTGCTATGAATTCTACAATAAAATATATGCCCCCATATGCAAGAATTGAAAGAGGAAGTACCTAAAATGTCAATATTTTTCCAGGACTTTGATTAAATCTCAAAGGGACAGACCGTTAGGCGATTTCTACCTAGGGAGATACAATTCTTATGTTCGGATATACAGATACTCGAGACAACCATTTGAGTTACCAATCTATTTGTCTAATTATATCTACACCCTTGAGGTGGTCCGACAACTTAACTATGTTTTTTTTTTTTTTTTTTTTTTTTTTTGTATTTACATGGTGGAATCGGTAGCCGCCACGAATCCGGGCAGGCTGTCCAGCTTTTATGGCCGCCACGGTATTCTACGATGTCCGCCCTAGAAGCTGCCACACAGATCTTCGCGCAGTCCGCCCCTATAACCACCATGCCACAATCATTTTAAACCTTTTACGCCGCTGAAAGCACCGGGAAAGGGACAAGCGTTCAGTCCGGCGAGGCCCGAGATTTGAACCTTGGACCTCTGCCCCCCTTATGGGGCTTGGATGAACCAATTGGTCTACACCTCGGACCTAACAACTTAACTATGTTGATCAAAATTTTTTCAGAAAACGAAGAAGGGCCACTTTGTACAAGGTGCCGAGAAAGTATTTATTAATCAATGCAAAATATAAAAACTATAATCAGCAGTTGGAAGCAAGGCTAACACAGTTGGGGTTGAAGCAAATGTCTAACTTCTGGTCTTACGACCCAGATTCAAGAAGATATTGGCAAGTTGTAAGGTCAACAAAAAGTAAACCCATGAAAGGAGGCCAAGCCTAGAGGCCGAAAGAAACTTGAACGGAGAACTTGCAAGGGCCAAAACCAACACTAAAAGGGCATACGAGGATGAACTAGAGAAATGGTATAGAAAGCCACCAGAATGGCATGCTTTCTATACGAGGGTTGGAATTGGTTTTGACTCACGTATGAAAGTCGACTTAATGCTTTTTAAGGTCCTAGAGAAGTGCAAATGGAGCTTGAAAAAAATGTTTGCATGGAGATGCATGTGTTTTGAGCTAAATGCAATTGACACTCCCATAGATAAACATCCAGATGATCAAGTTTTCTCTATAATTAGGGACCAATGTCCCCCCAACAAAAAGGGAATAGAAGGGGCTTATTCACCTAAAAGAGCAAAAGGGTACACCTAGAACAGGAAAAGGTGGTACATCTGACAGAACAAAGGGAGACGTTGCTTCAACAAGGTTTAAAGTAAAGTTCAACCCCGCCCAGAAGAAAAAGGATCAACAAGGTGCACAAAGACGGAAGACTCAAGGAAAAGGAAAGGAGAAACTACCTAAAAAAGTCATCGGATATGCAAGAGGAGTAGGCCCTTGAGGAGGGGGAGACACCTCAAGAACCCTGACGGGCACAAGCTGAAATGGACCAAGGAGTTGATCTGAAAAACGAAGGTGATGCGGATTTCCAAGGTATGGACCCTCTTGACACAAAAGCAATTGTACAACATTTTTCCAATGAAGAAGTGGTTGAAACAGGGACAATTCTTTCAAGGGCCTAGAATAATCTTGACCCCTTTTCTGTCGACCCCTTCACTCCTACTCCACACACTTCTATTCACAATAATTCTTCTTTCCCTCCTCCTTCAATTTCCTCTTTCGATATTCCTCTTGATTATTCTGCTATGCTCCATCCACCATCACTTAGTGCAGCCACTCTTACAATTGAATCCTGTGGACCAAGAGCCTCCCCACATAGACCCACATCAATTGTACAACTATCATCCTTTAAATCAAAAACAACATGGAAAAAAAGGTATGTTCTACTGCAACCTACAATGACCACTAATGTTGGCATGGGACAGGTTTTCACACAAATTAAACAAGCCATCGGTCCCTCCACCTTTGCCTCACTACCTCCCTCGTCCCCCATCACACCACAACCCCTCTACCTATTGACATAAACCTAGATGCCTTAGCATATCAGCCTAAACCAGAAACAACACTACTTGGATGTCCATATTTCGACCAAGTCTCAACCATGGACATTCTAGATATCTTAAAAGTCAGAGTGTTGCAAGAAAATCAGGAAGCCCAACACTACAAGGGGCAAGTCAAAGTGAAAACTGAATAAATTTGCCAGTTGCAAATGGTCATTGAACATGAGCAGGAGGTGGTAGCGCAACTAAGGGACCAATGACAGACCGCCCTAACAGAAAAAATAAGAGATCAAAAAGTAGGTAAAGCAAGAAAAACAGACCCAGGAGGAACACGCGCAACTACTTAAACAAGAGAAAGAACTTGAGAAGCAACTAGAGACTCAAAAAAATCATGGCAGACAGGAAGCAGAGCAGCAGATTTAGGCCCTGAGGGAACAGTTGAAGGCAAGTGAAGAACAGATGGAACAAATAACCACCATACAAAGACAGGCATAGGAGGAATGGAATGAAAGGAAACAAAGCAAGAGGAAAACAAACATGCTCTGCAAGAACAGATAAAACATTTGAAGACCATTGTCCAAGAGCTGGAAGAATAGAAAGATAAAGAAATCACACGGCTCACACGAGAGCATGGACCAAGACAGAAGCAACAATAGCAGAGTTGAAGTCTAAAACATTAGCACCTAAGCAAGTGACATTCTATTGGGATGAAATCAGTGGAGAGATTCAACACACCAAGGAATATTTCTCTTACTTTAAGGAGTGTGAAGAGCTAATAGACCAAGTGACCTCAACTATGGAACAAAGCAAGATACACCTGGAAGCAAGGAAGGGACATAATGAAATCATGCAACAGGTTAGGAAGATGACAGTTCAGCAAGTGAAGCAACAAAGTCTGACAAATAAAGCTATCCTCATCGGGTAACTTAAGATCATTCCTTATAAAATAAGCAGGTTGGAGATCTGCGAAGAGAACCCCACCAAGTTACAAGAGGTGATCAGTGAGGCATAAAAGAAGATTAACCAAATGATTGAAAAGGGACTACTAGACCTTTATATACTCATGAAAAAGCATCTTGTCGGAATTATTGAAGAACAAAAAGAAAAGGACATTCAATCAAATGACTTTTAGGAGGTTATAAGCAAAGCTTGAAGAACTATATGATGAGATAAGGCAGATAACAATAGAAGTGGAGGATCTTTAGAGGTATACATATGAAGAACTTACTAATGACGTCAATGCATTGAACAGTTCTTTGATTCCCTCCGACTGTGAACAATGGTTTGGCCAAAGTAAGTAGGACAAAAAATCCAATAGAAGATTTCATGACTCAATGGATAAGGCACCATCTGGGATCTCCTGTCAATCAAGACTAACATCCCCACAAGTCGCTAGAATTGTAGTAGCTTACTATTCTAGAACAAGTTATGTCATGTAATTAGTATGAAAGATGTGAAGGGACCAAGCCAGGACTTCATAGACACTTCGCTTAGAGCAATTTCCACTCCATAGAGCGCCCACTCGCCGAAATGCCCTACTCACTGAATGCCTTGCTTGCCAAAGCGCCCTGCTTCGTGTCTATTTTCAATAAACACGATAAGGATGATGTGATCACCTTGAAAATTTTCACCTAGGTACATTGTAATGTCCCCTCTTCGGTGATGGAGATGAGTTAGATGATGATAACCTATTCAGAGTCCCTGTAGGTTGATCATCCAGTTGTTAAGGGTCTCATTATGCTATGGAGGTAATAATTTGGTGAGCTTCAGCATGGAGTTTTCAGTTGCAATGTCATATTCTTGTGTGGATGCATAATTTGGCTAAGTATGAGTTTATTTTCCCTTTATTATAATGTAATTTTATAATATTAAAATATAAAGGGAAATTATAATATAAAGTTTTAAAAAAGGCCAAAAGTGTTTTAAAACAATGTTGTGGCTATTAGGACATGGTGGTCCACTTTTGGAGAGATAAGGATTAAAATAAAATAAACCTTGGCCGACCTTGTGGGGCAAAAAAGATAAATAGAGGTGAGATGGGACATTTGTAGCATCCATTTTTTATATTATTTGAGTCTATTTTCTGAAGACATTGCAGGTCTTGCTGAAGATTGCATTGTTGAAGCTTGTGGAGACGTGCACCTTCATAAGTAACAGTGGTTTCGTGTGTGAAATATCACACCTAGCCATTATTGAGGAGAGTTTACTTCAGAACTCTCATTTGTGCTTCAGAGATTTCATCTAGGGTTCGCATATTTTGGAGGGTCAATCATTTGGCAAACCATTTGTGGGTTTTGTTGGCCTTCATCAGCCATACAAGAATCCATAGTTATTTTGGAGAACTAAGGACCTATTGAGGTAATTTCAGACTTTCATTCATAACTGGTTTTCCTACAGCTGATTCATATTTTCACTCATAACTTCATATTTTGGCATCATATGATTGTGGGTATTTTTGCATTGGGTTCCTTGTGACTTGACAATCATTTCAAGCACCAATTTGGGATACTTTGGAGGAGGAATTATTTTAATTTGCAGGTCGTAGGGTTTGCTGGTCATATCTTGCCATGGTGACAATTTCATTCACAACTTCATATTTTTGAGGTAGAATTTTGTGGGTACTTCACCAAACGAATTTCCTATTAAAGACAAAGAGAACAAGTATAAATTTGAAGGGTTTCAGTTGAGATATTATTTATTGGAAGAGGAATAACTACCTACAGGTCCGCCACCCTTTTGAGACACTTTGGGCATGTTAGAAGGGGTGATTTGGAGGTCTTATGGTTGCAACTTGGGCGGCTAGCATTGAAGATAATTTTGCATCCTTTTGATTGTCATTTCTCCATCATTTGCTACACCTAACAAGTCTGAAGTACACATAACAGTTTGCAGACCTCTCAGATCAGACCTTGCATCTTTAACAGTTTGGCTTCACCGTGGTCTCCGTTCATTGGCCATTGATAGTGTTGATTGTCATTTCTCCATCATTTGCTACACCTAAAAAGTCTGAAGTACACATAACAGTTCGCAGACCTCTCAGATCAGACCTTGCATCTTTAACAGTTTGGCTTCACCGTGGTTTCCATTCATTGGCCATTGATAGTGGACTTCACATATAATACCTAGAGCGATTTTGGGAGCGTTTGAGCATTGTTTGCACACTCTTACAAGTCTGAAGACAAAGTATACAAGGTCTGAAAATTAAAAATCAGAACTTGTAATTATTTCATTTGGTGATTAATAAAGTGTTGCAGTTGCTCTATCTTGCCTTGTATATGTTTTGCAATTAGTTTAGCGTTGTATTTCATGGTTTATGTTTCAAAAATCTATTGCAATTCATAAATACCAGCAAGACATCATTTTCAAAACAAATCAAACAAACACATCAAACTCAAACCAATATACATCAAGGGGTGTATATTACATACATTGTATGTAGTCCATTTTATGGCTACAGTTTCAAGTATAAATAAGAGTTGAATGCTCATTGTAATGATATTTTGGCTACCCAGCATTCTAGAGCTACTCTCTGAAGATCATTGTACTCAACACTTGAGATCAATAAAACAAAGGATTGTGCTTGATATTCATAAATTATTGTTTTTAACCATTAACTTGTGGATGCATGGAACTAGTAGAACAACTTTTTTTCCCTCTACAAGTCATCTTTCTTTGTGATATGGATGATTGCTTTAGAGATCTGATCACTATGAAGTTATTTGGTTTCTGGTGGAGTAAACCTCGCTACAACTTCAGCCATATTTGGCACTTTTTTCTCTCTTTCACCCTTACCTCTGAAACAAAAGTAGCTTAGATTTGTTTTCTACATCAGTTTGCTCATCGGTTTTTTCATGTTTTAGATCAGTTTCTTTATTTATTCTCAGCAGAAGGTAGAAGGGAATCAGCCCAAGATCTAGAGGTTGGGAAAAGTAGAAACCTCCCAATCCATTTGTTAAATTGCAGTCACAAGCACAAATTGCACTTGTCGATTTCCGTGTTCAACAGTTCTCTATCTGTTGAGGACATATATTTGATTAAAACAATCAAAATACAATCTCATAATATTCTGGTGATGTTTACAATTTAGACATTTTTATCCATCAAAACACTCACAATTTACAATTACAAAATACTCTTCTATTGGTTCCAAAGCCATGGATGCTAGAAGAGTCTTGAGAGATTGAACTCCATGTCCTCCCAGGATTATCCAACCAGGCCCTCTTAGTCCTAGCCATTCTCCTAGGAGCATCATTAGATCTTGTGTTGGCCCTTTTGGGATAGTTGGTGATGACAACGACTGTGCTTCTACTTTACATCCCACTATAGATTAATGTTGGTGCTTGGATCCATTGGAGCTCCTTTCTATCTCTGTTGTACCTCAACTTCTAGATCTCTCTTAATCATTTCTTTTAGCATGTTTTGGTTTATCCATTTTGGGTAACCCTCAAGGCTGTAATTTTATGCCATACAGTTGTTCCACTTTAGAGTAGTTTACACTAGATTCTTTACTCTAGTTTAGCTTATTTTCATAGTACTTTCTGGTTACTACAATGCATTGTAATTTGTAACAGCTCTTTTCGTTGAGTCCCATTGGCCTACTTTGGCCATCTGTGGATAGTAACAGAATTATCTTATCTTATCTATCTATTGAGGGCATATATTTTATTAAATCAATCAAAATACAATCCCATAAAGTTCAGGTGATGTTTACAATTTAGGCATTTATATCCATCAAAATACTCTCAGTTTAGAATTGCAAAGCATTATTCGGAAGACTGGAAGGCCTTCTCTTTAAACAAGCCCAATCTCCATATCATAATGTTCCATTCTACTTTTTGATCTAGAACAGTTAGACTATGTAGAGGTTGTTCATGTTGATGACACCAGCAACATTAACAAAATCTAATATTAGAAACAAAGAAAAATATCATAAAATTATGTTCCTTCATGCAATAATGGACATCATTACTAGAGTTTTCTCCCTGATTTACAAACCAATATCACATGGTATATTCCAATTTCAAGCATTAAGCTATAGTTAAGATGAACAGTAAAAATTAGGAGGATATAAGAAACTCCTCAATATGGAACACTTCAAACGCCCCAAGTCATGGAGGTCTTATAAGGACACAATTAGAAACAAAATCATATCCCATGACAAGCCAACAAAGGTAAAGATGATATTTTAGGTAACAGCCAAACTGGCATGCTTCTTGGGCATACAAGAACCCCTTACATGATCAAAGGAAAGTTTTCAGTTTACCTTCTATTATTAGTTCAAATGTCTACCTCTTCAGTTTTTGATTGTGTCCCAATCTCATGGTAAATCGATTCCTCCCAATCTCATGGTAAATCAATTCCTCCCAATCTGGCTAAGCCCAGGGTACAAACACAACAAGATGACATTCCCATCAAGTATCTATAGCATTAGATATGGCATCTCAACTACATGCACTAACTTTACCAATAAGAAGAAATTGCAATCTCTGCTGCATTAAACCGATTCCTCCCAATCTGGCTCAGCCCATGGTATAAACACAGCAAGATGACATTCACATCAACAATTATCGACAGCATTAGATATGGCACCTCAACTACACACACTAACTTTGCCAATAAGAAAATTGTACAATCTCTGCTGCAATATGTAGGACTATGCCTGCACTATAAATTAGTTTAGATAGATAGCAGAACAAGATGATGCTTGAAGAAAAATGGAACTGAAATTGCCCTTCATTACAAATCAGAAAATTAGAAGTGAAAGCATGCAAAATTCGTTTCTTCAGTATTGGATTGTCAGTTCCAATTTGCAAGAATGCAAATATTCCAAAACTATAGATAACATAATTTTGATCACTCCACTTAGAAAGGGACTCGAAAATTTTAATCAAAATGTTGTCTAACAAGGAACTAGTTGTAAAGCTCAGATAAAGAATCATAAGTTATTGTGATTCCCAAATAATGGACTAAATGAAGGTATTAAAAGATATATCTAGTTGGACATTATCTATGTTGTTTCTGATGTTGCAAGAAGAAAAAAGTCATAACTAGGTAGTTAAAATGTGTGAGAATTCAAGGCTCAAGGGTATTCTTTGGTAGTGAACCAATATACCAAGTAACTCAAAGACCTTTTGTTTTCAGCTATAGAGCATGTTTATCAGATATTTAGAATCCTAGTTAGAGGATTCAAGAAGCAGGCATATTCAAGAGCACAAGCAAGCTTTAGAATTATGAATGCACATTTATGCTTGCAATTTATCAGAACAATAGAATATTGTTAGACAAACCACTATCACAGAGTGTCTGCACAAAAGAAAGTTACAGGTTTTATGGTAATTGGGCACTCCGACTTTGTAATTAATTTTCAGTGAAATCTCATGCAAGGTTGCCATCACAGGCTATACCAAAAAATGTTTTCCGTTTTTAGGATAATAGCAACTGCACTTGAAAAATACTCTTCCCCAAGTTTGGAAGACTGTGTTTTATAAATGAACATCTTGTTTTCTAAATATCTCCATATGAGAATAGGGAAGACTTAACATACGTTGGTTCATGCAGTAATGCCGAATCATTTTGCATACTTTAGGGTACACTGATGGAGGCAAAGCAAGGTAAAACAGCCTTCGAGAAGGTCCGTCTTTCCCACTCTTTGATTCTTCATGCTCAGCAATTTCTTTGTGCAATTTTAAAAATCCCTCTTCGTCATCGTATGATCCAGAAACATATGCAATCTAGACAAATAACAACAAGTCAGTTGATTATTACTGCCAAATTTGCCTTCAAAAGCCACAAACATTCAAGTTCGTTACCAATTTCAGAAAATCCGACACAACTTCAGAAGGATCTTTGGCTGAATCTGCCTTCATTGGTTTCAAGTACCTAATACATACACAATTACACATATCAAACCAAACTGCTTTTAACATATCACCAAGAAGTAACATGACAAAAGGATAATCAGACAAGAAGAGACAAGAAAATGTTTTCTGTCAGGACAATATTGTGAAATAACATGATACATTGCAATATTTTCCATATTCCTTTATAGCTATTAAACTTGGTTTTGTTCCCACACAGGGCATTCATATTATCAGCAGAATACAGGTAACCATTTAAATCTCTTCTATGAAAACAATTCAGACTGTAGACATTTTCACAGGCTAGTGTTTGTAATATAGGGTACATATTAAGCACCCTTGAACCTTGGCCTCTTTCATTGATCGTACATGTACCTATATGATAATCAGTTCAATTTCTTGACAATGAAAAGAACAGACATTTAGTTGAGAATTCACAAATACGTACAACCAATGGCAGAAAATTAAGCAGAAGCACAAGGAAGCTTGACGATGCCAGCTGTTTCTCTAACTCGTACAAGTGGATTCTTTACCAGACTTTATGTGATATCCTCCCAAGAGGTGAATACGTTGGACTCTACGCCTTGCATAGTTGGTATGGAAATACACACTAAGAGCGGCGTCCCATTCATTTGTAGTAATTTGCATTAGCCTACTGTTAACTTTAGTTCTGGATAAACCTAGAACAATGAGGGATCGTTGCTTTCACTTTTAGATGTATTGCTCATGAGAAAGGAGGATGTTCTATAGGGAGGACAGTCCACAGGAAAGCGAAACACACACAGATTTATATTCATGCCAACTCGCATCACCACCCTTCCCAAAATCAAGGAGTGTTAAGCACTTTGGCAACTAGAGCTTTTGGGATAACCGATAAGGAACATCTTGACCAGGAGATAGGCGATCGCAAGAAGATATAATAGGACGCAGATTAATAGGGATTTAAGGAAAGCTAGAAGTGGTAACAACTGCAATGAAAAATATTGCAAAAGAAGATCTAGAGCTCAAGCATATCTCCCTTATTTAGAAGAGGTCTCTAGAAAAAAAAAAAGGATTTTAAAGATACATAACATTCACGTTGTCCTCTGATTTGCAAAGACTATCAAATGGCATTTAAAGTCAACCAAAGACAAAGTGGATCCTAAGCTTTGAAGTGGGGTTTAAATGATCTCTTGCGCAAGGTGCAACAACATGGGGAGATAAGCAGATCCAGCAAGCATCAAGGAACAATGCACAGACTTGAGGCAGGAACAAACTAGGAAGTCAGCTGTTGCAGATTATTATAGCATTTTTCGGTACCATATTCAATAAAGGTTATTGCTAATGAAGACCATAAAATGACTAGGAAAATAAAAGAGGCTATAGAAATTGAAAAGCTTTAGTACAATCTCAATATAGATAACAGACTTAACTTGATTCACATATGGAGACTAGTTTTGAGATTAACAATAACATTAATCAATTAATTAATTATTATAATTTTAGTTACTAGAAAGGATGATATTTACTAAATTGATCTTCATTCATAAAGCTCATGTCTTTAGTGATTCTCATTTTCTTTCATAGGTTCTATTTTGGAGATGGTTTTGTCATTGGTGGTATCCACACCAAGGGTTCACCATGTGCATTTCAGTTCCAAACTCTAGATTAATCTTTTGTATCTGATGGCAAAAAAACATTTCATTCATTGAGGCAAGAACCTATTTAATACATGCTTTAGGGTTACAAATTGGAAGATTGATACTTCCAATTTAGGAGATCATTACATGCAAGGAATATTAAAATAATCTTCCAGCTAATAATGCATGATCTAATAATTATGTAATAAAATATCCTAACATTGGTATCAGAGCTTGTCATCCACTTTTTCACCCATAGCATTTAGTTTTCCCTTCAAGTCTACGACTTTGCAAAGAAATTGCTCCATAGTCTCTCCATCTCCCACTCACAATGTGTGAAGTTGGGATTGAAGGTTAAGAATAGTGGACTGATTCTTTCCTTCATAAATGGTCATAAGAGCATCCCATGCTTGACTAGAAGTTTCTGCATCACAAATGTGGGGTTAGATCTCATCAGCTATAGCAAGGGTGATTAGCATCAGTGCTCGGTGATCTGCTTCGTCATACTTCTTTGCTTCGTCCATGTCTTAAAGTCGTGTCAGCCTGTTACAATGTCCCATAGCTTCTCCACTGTCAAGATAGTCTGCATCTTTGTCTTCCATGGTCTAAAGTTGGGTCCTTTCAAGAGCTAAGAATCTATGAGGAACACTTTGGGAGTGGCCATCTATGCAAAGTTGCAAAATATGACCTACAAAACTTGGAAAACTTGGAAGAAATAATGAAGGTGTCGGACTCCGCCGATAATGCACCTTGTTTACAATCACAATTGCACAATTGGTTAAATCAAACACATAAAAGAAGCCCCCTTTAGCTAAATATAATAAAGAGCCTTTAAAATAAATCAATAAACTCTTTTAAAAAGTGCTGATTTTTTAAAAAAATAAAGTTTTACTTTAATAAAAAAAATATAAAGCGTTAGTTGCAAGCTTACTGGAATGGTAAGGGCTTTGGCTTCTCTTTGAGAGGTCCAAGATTAAATCCCCACTCGGTATGATGGGACCAGGACCCCTCATAAAAACCTATGTAAACCCATTGAAATATATATATATATATATATATATATATATATATATATATATATATAAAGCATTTATTTTTTAAAAAGAAAGCTTTTCTTTTATTAAAAATATAAAGTGCTTATTTTAAAAAATAAAGTTTTTTCTTTTATTAAAAAATATTAAGCGTTGAGTTTTCCCCCTTTATAAAAGATAATGAAAGCACATTTGAAAAAAAAATTCAAACCTTTGTAAAGCGCCTGAAAAAATAAATTTTGCCGACGAGAATCGAACTCAGATCTTGTCAGAGGCGAAGGTTTTCAACCACGATGTGCTAGCTGACGAAGCAAACCCACTCGTCGGATTTGAAAGGCTCCTAGGAAAATGTTATACAACATCCATCCGCACCGGTGCCTCAAAGGTGCCGCCACCCGTTTCGAGGGTACCATTTGTTGCTTCCGTCAACAACTGAAACTTTTCGTCAATTGTTTGACATCTATCAGATAACCTTGGTTTTGGAGACTAGAACCTTAGATCTCTTTGTGGACGCTGACCTCATCCAACAACTACCTACGTGCATCAATTGGCAAGAATATTGGGTTTCGTTGGAATAAAACCTTCTAGAGGGCATAACTTTTGATGCAAAACTCCAATTTCAAATTTTCTTTTTTTTCAAATTGAAGATCTTGATGAGCCAATGTATAAAACGGATCAAAAGATCGGTTTGGTACTTGTTAAAAACCTCAAAACAAACTCAAAAGACCTTGAAAATGAGCTCCAACGTTTTTCCAATGGCATACCTGAGAAAAAATGAATAGAGATCTAGCAAGGGTAATATGCGAAAACCCTTAAGGAGGTTAGATCTTTGGCAATCCAAGATGAATGATATGGTAAATATTGAGCAAAATCTTTTAGAAGACCTAATCTGAGGCCACGATCGCATAGGCTCTAATTATCAATGGATATCTTTGCCAAACACTCCCTGCGCACATTAAACAAATGCAAGGGCTTGTCATTAGATAGCGACGATTGTCCCTTACCAGATCTCACACACTCAGTGATGGCTCAGATCAAGGAATCCTTTCTGATAAACGAGATCAAAGTAACACCACAAGTTTAAAGCATACTCGGATTTCCCTGCTCTGATACCAATGATGACAAAAAGCAATTCATTCATTGAGGCAAGAGCCTATTTAATACATGCTTTAAGGTTACAAACTAGAAGATTGATACTCCTAATTTAGGAGATCGTTACATGCAAGGAATATTAAAATAATCTTCCAGCTAATAATGCATGATCTAATAATAATGTAATAAAATATCCTAACAATATCTTGTGTAATTCGTAACAATGGGCCCAGGCAAGTGACTGCAAATGTCAATATTCAAAAAGCTTTGACATTTTTTTTTCCAAAAGCCTTGTGTTGATTTATTAGGATGGACAGTGGAAAAATTATATTTTCACTTACCTTGGTTTGACGTTTCTAACTTGGCTTTATTAGCATTACAAGATATTTTAGGGAGGGATTTCTTAATTGCATACTATATGTTTATATGCCCGTCACCCCAATTGACCATATTTGGTCTCACAAGAAAGTAGGATTTCAATTTTGACCATGCTAGATTAACTATTTAAGTTATTGACTCTAAAAAATAGGATAATTGTTTCTTCTCAATGCATTTTGCTTTATCTATTTTATGCTACTATTGGGAATATTCCACTAAATTTTCAATGCCTCACTACCTTAGATTTCCTTTCTGGAAAGTTCTCATTTTGTCTTTGCTTTCAGGATTTCAATTTTGACCATGCTAGATTAACTATCCAAGTTATTTACTCCCAAAAATAGGATAGATGTTTCTTCTTAATGCATTCTTCTTTTTATTTTTGATGCTAATATAGGGAATATTCCACTAAATTTTTAATGCCTTGTTATCTTTGATTTCCTTTCTAGAAAGTGCTTATTTTGTCTTTGATTTCAGTCCTAGCCTCCTGTCTAATAGAATCATCTTTTAAACAAAATAAAAGAGTATTGATAATTATTGTTTTCCCTCTAATAGACAATTTTAAGGACAGCCTCCCCCTCACATACAACATAGAGGACAAAACAAGAAATATGTCTTGTTGATGTGCATACTTAAAACCATAGTAACAGAATCTTCTCAGATTTGGACAAAATCCTGATCAAACCAACTTTTTCGAACATTTGGATTGGCCAGATCCAATGTCAAGCCCTTTTTTAAAGAAAGAAATTTCCAGTATGATTTTGAGCTTTGGCTCTAACTTGTTATAGATGATTTGCATATTTATATCGATTCATGTACATTTAACATATAGATGTGTTCATATGAAGTATAACTTTGAAATATTTATGCTTTTATTTAGCCAATCAGATTCAAATTTTCTGTCAATAGTTATTATGGATTTCTGCTTTCAGGCATGAGACACGTCAATCTGATGACTTTTGGTTCAGGTGGTGTGGCTTGCCTCATTCGGGACTGACTGCATCAACAAACATCATTGGTCACATCAGATAAGCACTCTAGATATATCAAGTACCTTGATATGGCCCCTGGTTTGGGCTTTTGGTTAAGGACCCATAACCAAAAGTACAAGGTTTTGTGTTTGATTCCCTCTCTTTCAAACATCTTTATAGCAGTATATTATTTTCCTCCAGTAACTTACAGTTTTTGTCATCCACTCTGACATTGACCCATACATGGATCTCTATCCACAGATTTCTACATATCATCATTGGATTATGTCATTGTTTTAGGTGACTTCAATGCCTACACTAGGAGCCACCAGGCACCTTTTCATGATCTCATGGAGAATGAGTTTTGTCTCTAAACTCGACCCCATGGATATTGCATTCAATAGGACCTATTTGAGACATCTTTACAACAATATGTTATTTTCCTCCAGCGTCTTCATTTTTTTTGTGATCCACTCTAATATTGACTTGTGCCTGGATCTCTATCCAAATATTTCTATATATTTACAATCGGGTGATGTCATTATTTTAGGTGAATTCATTGCCTGTACTAGGACCAATGAGGCACCTTTTCATGATCTCATGGAGGACAAGATTTGTCTCTTCAAACTTGACCCCATGGATCTTGCATTCAATAGGAGCTTTGCAAATGAGAAGCATCTTGTTATCACTTACAGAAAACTCTTGGTTCTCAACAAAATTCCTCAGTTTCCCAAGTCCTCTCAGTTCATTTACTTTATGTATGGGGAGGTGCAGTTATGGTTGACTATGTCATCACCAATAGGACCTTGCATTTTGATATTCACACCTTTCAGGCTTCTAGTCAGCTTTGCTTGGCTGATCAAGCAATGCTGACTTTCTCCTTGAATTCCTCCTTCTCCATCACCCAGTCTTTCCAGCCATCACATGAGTCATTTTGATCTTCGTTTTGTTAATGATTATATTTCCCGGAACTCCCAGTTGATTTCTGAATACTACTCTCTTAATTCCACCTCAACGACAACCAAATATGGATTTTTGTCTCACTCGTTATGGGATCCAACCCTTAACTCCTTTTCCCATAGTTTTCCTTGGCCAAAGCCTGTTCGTCACATTGGAACTTGCTTCATGAATCGCTGGTATAACAAAGAATGAAATTCCATGCATCAAAAGCTTCATCTTGCTCTTATCCATGAGGCTACAACTATATCTTCAACTCAAAGGGAATACAAAAGCCTCATTTGATATTTAAATTTTTAATGAGAGTTTCTTGATGCTATGCGTTGTGAGCTTCTAGATGCTCTTCATCACTCTTCAAAAGCCTTTTAACACATTCTTCCAGAAGCCCCCACCCATGTTCATCAATGTCCAATCTTGGATCTTTTGTGCTTATTCTTTATTTGATATCCCAAGGCAACCAAACATTCATATCTCTACCCTAAGTCATTTCATCTCTTCTCTTCATGGGACATTAAAAGAGCCATACATAAATTATGCACTAGCAAGGTTGATGATTTTGAGGGATTTTAAGCTTAAATTCATGAACTATGGTGTCGATGTTATTGGCTATCCAATCACAGAATTATTCAATGAGATTATTTGTCATGGATTTCCTTCTAATTATGGCATATTATCTAACCCATCCACATATCTCAAGACTATTCAAATCCAAATAACTACAAAATCATCATGATTGAGCACACATTTGCAAGCTTTATGCCACCATTTTGAAAATATAACTCTTAGAACTACTAGATCAAGGCAAGCTTAGAGCAAGAGCACAAGCTAGTTTCAAAAGTGATCACACGACTATTTATTGTGTATTCGCTCCCAGGCCTATTATTGAGGAAGCCCATCAATTGTCTTCTAAAGCTTTTTGTTGTTTTGTGGACTTTATAAAGACCTTTGACATTGTTCCCAAACATCTTTTGTTTTAAAGACTACATGACATCAGCATCTTGAATCTCTTTATCACTGCCATCAAGATACCATACGAGGTAGTTGTTCATTTTTTAACAACTTTTGGTTTCTCACAAGATGTCCAAAGCACCATTGCTAAAAAACAAGGATAACTTTTTCTCCTTCACTCCTTGGGATCTACATTGATGAGCTTGAAGAATTTATTCATCAACATGTTGGCGATGGTGGCCTCTTACATCATGTCTTGATAGCTATATTATTTTTTTCCCAAATGACATAGTTCTTCTCTCTCATACTTTTGAGAACCTACAATGACAATTGGATGCTCTTGCTCACTTCTATGACTTTAAACAACTACCAATCAATCTTAGCAAGACTACAGTGATGATCTTCAACACATTAAAGATTACCCTTTCTAATTTTTAGTTCTCCTATAAGAGTGAGTTAATTGAGATCACCAATACTTACACATAATTGGGGGTTCATTTTACAGGTCCTTCCCTTGACCTTTGGGTAGCTTCACAATCACAGCTTTGGAAGAGATACACATCTCTCAATTTTGGGACGCCAATGATTCCAACAACACTTCCAAGACATCTCTACAAAGATGCACCTCTTTGATTGCATCATAGTTGAGAAAATCTATTGGAATATATTACATCATTTGGTTCTTTACTAATGTACCTTCATGGGTACATATTTAGATTAGGATTATATTAGGAGATAAATATTTTATTAGAGTAATTTAATAAATGCACAAGTGTTAGAATGTGCAATGATGTAAATGTACATGTAGTCCATATGTATATGAGTCTTAGGGTTGAGTATGAGGCAAGGAATCTATCTTCCTATATAAAGGCCTCATTGTGAGTGTTTGAAGAGAGGATTTTGAAGTGCATAGGTTAGAGTATGTAATAACCCACCCCCTTGGTCTGCAATTTATTTTGTAAAGTTCATATTGAAAACCAATATGATAACATAATAAAATATAGAAGCAAGCAATAAACCCAAATACTTAAAACTTCATTAAATCAATATTCATGAGTTTCCATAATCAAATAATGAATCTCCGACAACATGCATGGATTTTTTAGTCTATTACCAAGAGGAGCACAAGATCAACTACCCGGTTTTCTGATTACAAAGATTAAGTACAGCAGATGGATAAGCTGAAGTTGACGCCACAAACAGCAACCCAAAATGAAGGAAATGTCAGCAACAATAGTCTCCAAACAGCAAAGATGGCGTCCAGCACTTAGGTCTGATCTGCAAACCAAAAACCCTCTCTCAAACCCTAGCGTAGCTCCGTGAGGGCGATTTGATATTAAACTTTGTTGTTTATTTTCTGCACCTCCAAACTCTCTAAAGGGGTCACCCCACCTTGCCAAATATTGAGTTAAGAAAACCCAAAACCAAATACCAATCGATACAAGAGCTGTGACCCTCAATATGGTACGGCCATACCAAAAAATGATGAACAATAAACCCCAAAAATCATCACACCAGCAATCTGATGAAATCTGAAACCCTATGCTGAAGCAATGAAAATCACTCTGAAAATCACCAATGAAGTACAAATCTCAGCCTCTGAAAGAAACTGACTGATGATTGCTCAGGGAATGGTCTTTCACATCCGAAAGCAATGTTCCTTGCAAGGGTTTTCGTCCTCACAAAGCCATGAAAACTCTACCGCCAAGCTGCAAGTTCTTGCCAGAGAGAAAATATGAAATAACCTGGATGATCAGAAAATGAGCTCCACTTCTCCTTATATCTCCAAATCCCACGCCCTAGTTAGGGTTGAGGTGACTTTTTAATATTTTAATATTACTTTTCCAAGTTGACCCCCTTTAAGAAAATCCCTAAGTCACTTTTCATTTAAATAAATAATTCACTTGACTTAGGAAAAAGCAACTTTATTATTTAATATAACGCCATAATTTAAATATTTAATTTAACTTAGGATATCGTTAAATATTAAATAATCCTCCTCCAAAAAGAGATAACTGGCCAACTGAGTGGAAATAGACCTCGAAACATAGCTCACTGCAAACCCATAACAAGATGATTACCAAAACCCATATTTATTAAAAACAATTGTAGCTAAAAATAGCAAGTGACAGCTCGAACCACCGAAAAGCACAAGAATCAACTCTCTCTGAACAAGGAACACCACTCACCATCACCACCGACTAATCAGAAGCCAACTTACTAAAATAGTAAGTTACTAAAAATAGAAAGTGATGGTCAACAACTCCAAATCGCCCCCAGAAAAAAGGCAAAAGAAAGTTGGTGAAGCACAGAACTCAAAGAACCAAACCCCAATAGGGTTCCCAATCACCTCCACTAGCTTACGGGAACCCAGTAGTAGGCTAATCCACAAGAATGTTGCTAACTGCTTAGAGAGGGGGCATTACAGAGTAGTAGTAGTCACAATGTAGCTCCATTTTGCTAATATGGAGTGGTTGTAAACTCCATTAGAGGAACATTGTAATTTTCGTGAGCTTTCTTATATGAGCATATCTAGAGCATTGTATCAAGTTTTCTATCATATTTTCATGCATGTTAAGTTGCCACTATCATAGTTATAACATTGCATGCTTATTTCAATACTTGTGATTGCATTTTGTTTAACTTTAAGGCTCCAAAAGCTAACCGTGGTATCAAAGCCACGGTGGATCAAAGGAAAACCACAAGTGATCACCATTGCTATTGTTGAGTATTTGCAAACCGGATCAGCCATTGTGTGTCATTGCATGCAAATACCATCACAATAGATTTTTGATAGAAGAAGCTCTAGGTAGAATAATAGGAAGTAGAGAAAGCCACATGATTGATTGATAAGAGTTGGCTAGAGTTTTTCCACAGAGTTGCAAAAACTTGTGAAGACTAGAACTCAGCATTGCATCCACTAGATTGGCAATCCAACTAGTGAAGATTATTTTCTATAAAGATAAAGAAATTTTTATTATCATTTCTAATATTTTATTGCAGAAGAAAGAAGAGTCAGAAATATTATTGGATTACTATCATCTAAGTTTTTCTTGTTGCAGAAAATTAACTCTCAAAAGTTGGGAAGCTTCCTACAACAAATAGAGAAGAACTTCATCTCTGTTGCCTAAAATTCAATGTACTTTCCTCGTGCAGGTATTAATTCTTTTTTGCAGAAATATAAAGATTGAAGATTTGGAGGCCTAAGGAGAAAGGTCTCATTGAGAGATTTGCAGATTGAAGACTCCTAGTCGAAAGTTTGAGGAGAGATCTAGTGGCCAAGGAAGCCACATTGAAGATTGCAAATCTAAGAAGGAGGTCCTAGAAAGAAGACCCCATTGAAGGAAGAAGAGACTCAAGGAGAAGAGTCCTAGTGAAGATTGGAGATTGGTGATCTCCATTGAAGATTGAAAACTTCACATTGAAGAAGAGGTCCATAGAAGACCCTATTGAAGAACTTCCATAGTGGAAGATTGAGTATTGAGAAGGACTAACAAAAAGTTCTATTGCAGATTTCAATAGAAGCAAATTCAAGAGATCCTAGAAGAAGATCTCACTACGAAACTTCCATAGTTGAAGATTGAAGAGGCCAAGGAAGGTCTCATTGAAGGTTTTGAAGCTGCAAGATTGAGGACCTTGGAGAGGTCTCAAGGAGAAACAAGAAGGCTTGGTGAGCCTCATTGAAGGAGTTCCTAGAAGAACTCATTGGAGAAATTACTACCAAGGGAGAAGCTCGTGATAGCTAAGGAATTGGGACAATTGTCACCATCCGACAACAAGCCCAAAGGAGAAGGTTTGGCAAGAAGATTGTTAAATTTCAAGGTAGTTTGGAATAGATCTCAAGATTTTCAGATTGTTTGAGGAGGAGATCTAGTTTGAAGTCAGAATTCGGCAAGAGAAAGGAGATAGAAAAACCACCAAATCTGAGAGATTTGGGGACCATCATTGAAGGGTTCTTGAGTGAATATCTCAGCTGTGATTTGGAGGAGTATCCTACCAAATTTTTGGGATTCAAGGACAGCATTTCAGTGAAGGTATTGACTGCTTTACAATCTGAAATTTTTCAGATTTAAGGACAGAAAAAGGCAGCAATTTGGGCAGCGTTAGTAGCTGCTAAAGATCAGATTTCAGAGGTACATTCTGAAGGAGCATTTAAGCCACCAAGTTACAGTATTGGGCAGCAAATTAGTGAAGTGTTGAAGCTGCAAAAAGGTGTGCAAGAGAGCTGTTTTGGACAGCCTAAAAGAGCTATAATAACATCTACAAAAGGCAGCAAATTTAAGTGACCAAAGTCACTATCATCATCATCTACAAGGAAAAAGGTATGCAACAAAAGGTGCAAAAGTTCATTAGTTGAGCTTTTTATATTTGGATTTTTATTAAAGTTATAAAGCACCGGTTTCAAAGTTTCAAGGGTTGCATAGAATAGTATTCATTTCAAGTCTTCAAGATAAGTGCAGAAGTTATAGTCTACAAGGTTCAAACCTGCACACAGAAAACATAATAGAAGTTAGATATATTTCGAGAGAAAGAAACATATCAACATTCTATTGATATCATTCTAAACAAAGGAAGACTTTACAAGTTTGCAAATATTAGTGAAAGCTTGGGTTGCAAAGAGTAAAAATAGCCAAGCAGAGAAGGTATTGCCAAAAGATAGAAGGCAACATTGGCTTCAAAGCATATCAATCAGTAAAGGAAGTTGAAGCCTGCATTTTGACAAGACAAGAGGCTCGGTTTAAAGAGCACAAGGGGGAAAACGTCTACATCATTCTACTCTATGTTTGCATAGCAGAAAGGACCATTCAAAGGAGTTAAAATTGAAGCTTTCTCAAGGAAAGGAAGGTATCGTTGGTGTAGTAGCTTCAGTAAGCAAGAGAGAGAGAGTCGTCCAAAGGCTCAATATCCAATCATTTGAGGTTTTTAAAGACACCCAACGCAGCGCCAGAGCCACCGGATTCATCACCTACACAGAGCGCAAGGAAGCTATTAGTCATACGAAGGACGTTGAGCATCGGAAAAAGCTTGTGGTGAAGGCATCATAGAGATCACTGCAAGTCTACCTTCGAGTGACGAAAAAACGAACAGTGCAAGAGCAATAGTTCTATCCACATAATAGCATTGGGAGCAATACAGTGAGGCACTCAGACCAAGCATCCTTTAGCCCACGCAGATTGCACCAAAGAAAACTCACCATTTGATGTGGAAGCAAGTACAAGGTGGAAGGCAAATTTAGCAATCTGAAGAGAAGATACAATGCTAACAACAAGGACATTTTGCAGTTTCAAAGAAGGCTCAGTTTCGAAGAAGCACACTTATCATTTGAAGCCACCTCATAGCCTTGCTCGGCGCTCAATCGAAGCGTTAGAAAAGTAACAAATGCCATAAAAACGGTGGAGAATCATGATCATTCCTCTGTCATAGAAGCGGTCGAAGTAGAGCAAGAATTGCAGAAGACAAGAGCCAAAAGAATAAGGAGGATAACAGTTGTATAGCCCAAGGGAGTTAGGGCAAAAGAGATAGAAAGATTGTGCCACGTAGAAGCCATCCCATACAAGCAAGAAGGAGATCGCCACGTCGTTGAGTGCACAACATAAAGGAATATTTCAGCGTTGATTTAAAACGAAGACGATCATTTGAATAACGCTCTCATTGAAGCGTTGGTGATAGCACCAAATATTCAAGTAAGGTTCTTAACGCCACTTGTGGTAGGCGTTGTAAGAAGGTGCAGCAGAGACGTTAAGCACCACCTAGCACCATTTACCTTACATTGCAGCATCAGACTCAAGAGAAGGCGCTCACATACGTAGCTCTTTTTTTTAAGTGAAGACAGCATCAAGACTAAGGAGAAGAGTCGCCATTTTGAAGAGCACATAAGTGGTTAGAGAAGCCAGCGAAGAGCACGATTGACAAGGAAGAAAAGCACGATCAACCATTGGAGAAATTACCAGCATTGATAGTGGAAAATAGCGCACATAAAAATCTAACACTTAGCACAGTTCAAGGTGTATACAGCAAGCTCGTGGTTGAAGAAAGGAACGCAGACCAGCGTGTTTACGTCAAGGAAAAGTGCACAAGTGAAGTGGAAAACCTACAAGAGCATTTAGAAGTTGATAAGGAGTAGTCAACCATTGTCAATACGAAGCAAACAACATTCGTTTCAGTCAACTTGCAAACCCGAATCAAGCATTTGAAAGGTGAGAATTATCCATAGTTATATTGCAATTTTATTCAGGTTGATATCAACTACGCTCTATATTCTAGAGATATTAGTGTTAGGAGTAATAAGGTGTTGAAAAAATCTCTAGAATACTTATTGATTACATAAAGAGATAAGTTGAAACTTGAAGCATCTAAACTATTTCTATTGCTTCAAAACATTTGAAAATATTGAAAAAAGGAGTCATAAGATTAGTATTTGCAAACATATAAACTTACTAAAACTTCTAAACTTGGGAGAGAAAAGGAATTTTACATCAAAACTTACATATTAGAAGTTTAATAATTTTCTATAAGCATTGATCAAAGGGAGTGAAAAAATTAAGATATTGCTTGCATCAAAATTATAGTTGGAAGATTGATTTAGAAGGACATAGACAATCCAACTAAAGATATTGAACTCTTATCTTTGAAATTGCATTTCTAAAAGCTTTCTACAAGTGAATACTTAATTGCAAGTGATAGAAGTTAAACATTATTCTAATCACTAGGGAGTCATAAGGTAGCCTACTAGGACCATCATGACATCAAATAAGTTCATTCTTACCGAATCTCACTACTTAAAGGTCCAAACTATTTCTCATGGAAAAACAAAGTGAAATCCATATTGACATTTGAGAAACTCTGGGAAATTACTATAGGAACAAAAACTAAACCAGATTCAGATGATATAGAAATCCAGAAATTCGAAGAAAGTGATGCTAAGGCATTAATGATAATAACCTTTGCTATCACAGATGAAATACAACCATATATCAGTTCAGCAAAAACATCTACAGAAGCTTGGAAATCCTTAGAGAAAATATTTGAAGGGAAAAACAAAGCTACCATTTTAAACCTTCAAACTCAATTACATTCCTTGAAAATGAACAATGGTGAAAGTATAGAGCTATTTCTAAGGAAGGTAGCAGATATCAAAGGAAAATTATTAACATTAGGAGAAGAAGTTAAGGATAAATTTCTTGTTCAAGTGACCATGAGAGGACTTCCAGATAGTTACAAGCATCTAGTTACCTCTTTACAAATTTTAAGTAAAGATATTTCCTTTGATGAGTTAGTCAATGTTCTCCAAGAATATGAGGTAGAAAATATAGTTAAATATGAGATGACTAACAATGCTTTGGTGACAAAAGACAATCCACAGGGAAATATGGCATCATCCTCAAAAGGACGAAGACCTTGGAATAACAGATATTGTTAGATATGCAGAAAGAAAGGGCACAGCACAAACTACTGCAGATTCAATCCTAAGAATCAGAATCAAGGAAATCAAACATCCTATGGAAATCAACAAAATAGGATATTTCAGCCAAAGCAGTATCAACCTCAAAAGCAACAGTTCCAAAGGACATATTCTTCTTAGAATCAGTACCCTCAACTAGAATATCATGGAGGAAATCATAAAGGACACATTGCCCAAAAGATTCAAGAAGTTGAAGAAATGGAAGAACCTACAAATGAACGTGGAATTAAAGCTCTATCAGCAAAGATAGATTCTTATGAAGACACTAACTACTTAGTTGAACAGGAAGGAGAATACAAACTTTAGTACCAGATTGCAGATCCATATTGAAGACTAAAGTCTTCAAAAACCAAATAATGTAATACAGGGGGTGTTGGAATATATTACATCATTTGGTTCTTTACTAATGTACCTTTATGGGTACATATTTAGATTAGGATTATATTAGGAGATAAATAGTTTATTAGAGTAATTTAATAAACGCACAAGTGTTAGAATGTGCAATGATGTAAATGTGCATGTAGTCCACATGTACATGAGTCTTAGGGTTGAGTAAGAGGCAAGGAATCTATCTTCCTATATAAAGGCCTCATTGTGAGTGTTTGAAGAGAGAGGGGATTTCGAAGTGCATAGGTTAGAGTAGTAGTAGTCACAATGTGGCTCCATTTTGTTAATATGGAGTGGTTGTAAACTCCATTAGAGGAGCATTGTAATTTTCGTGAGCTTTCTTATATGAGCATTTCTAGAGCATTGTATCAAGTTTTCTATCATATTTTCATGCATGTTAAGTTGCCATTATCATAGTTATAACATTGCATGCTTATTTCAATACTTGTGATTGCATTTCCTTTAAGTTAAAGGCTCCAAAAGCTAACAAAATCTGCCAAAAATCCCAATTTCTGCCGATTCCTGCCCTTGCCAATAAAATCCCCATTATTTGCCGATATAATTTGTCATGGCAGCATGGGTAGAGGAAACGACATAAATAGCTTTTTTTTTTCATTTTGCCTCATTTTTTGCCACTTTCATGTGTAGTTTAAGCTTGTATCACTTACATTATTAATATTTGATTTGCATAATGTTAATTCATTGTGATATGCATGAAAAAAACTTTTTGTCGATTTTTTACCCATTTTTTGTTGATTCCTGATTTTTTCTGATTCTTTTGCCTTGCCAATTTTTTGCTGTTTCCAATTTTCTCAACTATGGATTGTATCATCAAACCCGCAGTATTTTATGGATTTGAGATTTGGAGCCCCAACCATAGGCTGTGCTGATTGGGCTCTCATTGATAGGGTCCAAACTAATTTGTTTTAGTGATTTATCCAATGTAAAAAAACAATTGCATAATGTTTGTTCAATCTGAGTTTGGCACTCATCTGCTCTTCCTTGAAAGCATCTTCAAAATTATCTTTCATCCCCTTAGATCCATCAGTGATTGCACCTCAGGTCAAGAAAGATACACATGTTTGGCATTTTGCTCCTTGAAACGGATTGCCTCTAGGAGCACCTTTTGTCATCATCACGGATGGTACTTGAAAGTTATTTTTCTTCTTCAACCAATTGGCATCTCCATAGATCATTACCTCCATTCAAATACTCTTTGAATGCTCCTCCCCACCTTCTTCTTGATAACAAGGTGATTAATCAAGCAATTAGAGATGATGTTTATCGACACTATGTTTCAATCACTTGGATCACTCCAACTCAGCCTCTTAGTCCCAAGTTGGCCTTCTATAGTATAAATTTCATGAGGATTGAGAACGGCGTTATTATTTGTCCTCACTATGTAATGACCCCATCCTAGTCAGTATCGAGGGAGAGAGTGAACTTGCCTACTCCAAGGTTCCCGTAGGCGGGAATCAGTGGGTTGGGAGCCTAGTTGATGTCAGTATGATGTTCCAGTATGTGCAATTTTGAGTTTCCTTTCCAGGCCATTCTGGACAATTTTGGAAGGGACTTACTATTTTTAGTAAGTCGGTGAAGATGGGGTTTCATGGAAGTGGATAGTGGGATGTTGATCTATGGCAAAAAGGGTATCCGTTTCTATGTTCAGTTTGCTGGGATGACAGGATATGAACAGTTTAATTATGTGATATTAAATTAATATTACATAGTTAATGTTATAATTTAATATTATATGCTTAAAGTGGTCTTATAACCACCTGATGGAAAGATAATTTCATAAAGTAATGTTTAACAGGCCTAGAAAGGATGGTCGATCCCTTGGAGGATGCAAATTTAAAGATTAAAAGTAAAAGGTGAGAATTTAATGTTTATTTCCTCTATAGAAGCATCTAGAAACTCAAGGTTGGCTTGGAGGAAAGAATAAATAGAGGTTTGGGGGTCATTCTTGAGGATCTTTTGGCATATGTTTTTGGGGAGAAATCTAGAAAGCACTTGCAAATAACAGTTGCAGGGTTTTCGAAGCTTGTTGGTGACGAAAACCACCCTCAAGAACACCATTTTCGGAGTTGAGAGATACTCTCAAAATGGTTTTGGGCATTCTTGCTTCAGAG
Organism: Wollemia nobilis; assembly: GCA_028583015.1. NCBI lineage: Eukaryota > Viridiplantae > Streptophyta > Pinopsida > Araucariales > Araucariaceae > Wollemia > Wollemia nobilis. Next base: position 8,539,902 of record JAQPPZ010000456.1, read on the forward strand.
GATGCGTTGATATTGCATTGGTGATAGATTTCAGAGGTTTCGAAGGGATTGGGACTACAGTTGGTGGTATTTTATGAGAGTTATAGTTGTTGTGCCTGATTTTGTGAAGTTCAAACTATTCCAGCACATTATTGTAGCGGTTTCAATACATATTGACACAAGGGTTTGAGTGATAGTGGGATGTTATGCAGTTTCGGGGGTTTGAAGATCAGAACGGAGCCATTGTTGGTAGGATTTGAAGAGTTGACAAGCATTTACTGAGGCCGTACCTCTCTCCCAGGACTGCCATACATACTCCATGCTAGCGTGAGCTTTGGTATTTATTTCTCTTGCTTTTTGGTGCCACTCTTGCATTTTATAAGGGCGCCCAGGTCTGAGTGACCCCTCTATGAGATCCATTTAGTGGAGAAACCCTTACATTGGAAGTTGCAAACAAAAACGTAAGGCATTGTACCATCTGTACCACCTGTACCAGCAGCCCAGAGTTCTGATTTCAGAAATTTATTGTAGCCTGGTACTTTGTTCTTTCATTATTTCCTTAAAAGGGTTTGAAGATGAATATAAATACTATCTAGTTTCCGAATTTCAAGTGATTTCAATTAGTATTGTGAAAGTTATGATTTGTTCAAGTTGGCCGTTTGTTTAGTTTTCTGTACTTGCAATTTTCTTTCCATATTTTGAAAAAACTACAAAAAATCAGAATATATCAAAAAAACCAAAAACACTTGCAAGAACTACAAATTTCAAACAAGGCAGATCATTACAGACTATATCCAGTGACATTGAACATAGCCTCAAGATTCCTCTTGGTCAGCTCAAAGTGCACTCGCAACAGTTGCAAGTGAACAAAGACCACCATATTCCTCGAGAGGATAAGGTACATCATATTTGCTCTCTAGGAGGTGGAGATCGAAGAACATTACATCTTTAAGTGTCCTATTTATTAAAATATTCAAGGGAGGTACTATTGTTTGTATAGAGACTCATGTGGAATACTTGTCATTTTTTCCGGCTATTAATCAAAGATGCCTAGCCTTGTACCTTGGGAAGCTATCACTCCTCAATGTCAATTGTTATAGGGAGGTAGACTACTGCACAACAAATCACCTCATTCCTTCACTCTTATTTTTGTTTTCAATACTAACAAGCGCCCATTTGAATCTACAACTCTCTAGAATTTTACAAACAGATCTATATGCCCTTGTTTACGTACAAAAGTAGCTACTAGGGCCTCGGTTCCTTCTTCTTTTTACGTGAAATAGAACAGGACTATAGCTCTCCAACATCAGCTTTTCACCCCCCTACATACCCAAGAGTTGCAAAAAGACACAGCTCACAAGTTCCCTATCTTTGTCTATTGGTTCCACAACCATGGATGCTAGAAAAGTCTCGAGGAATTGCACTACATGTCCTCCTAGGATTATCCAACCAAGCCCCCTAATGGTTCCACAACCATGGATGCTAAAGGAGTTTTTAGGGTCGAACTCCATGGCCTCACAAGATTATCCAACCAGGCCCCCTTAGTCCCCTCTATTCTCAAAGGATCAATATTAGATCACTTGATAATTTTCTTTTAAAATCCAACTTTCCAAGGTTTCAAACAGTTGTCCCAAACATATATGTTAGAAACTTTTTAATGATTTCAAGTTTACTTCTTAAGATTTCCTCCACATTTTTCATTTAAAGTATTCAACAATCGTTCAAAACATCAATCAAAAGAACTCATGTGACCAAGATGAACAAAACCTCTTTCCTTTAGTACAATCATAATAAACATATATTCCCCGTTCACAAGAGCATTCACCATATGATCACTATCATAATTGCACCTCATGCCCCTTATGGACATTTGATCAATGCCCTACGGAAAGGACCTCTAGAGCTTATGAATTAATTTATGCAGACTTGTAGTCATCTTTAAACCGGATCTCTCTCAATGAAGTACCATTCCATCACAATCTATGCTTCAGCCATGAGTTGACATAAAATTCACATAATAATCATACAAAAACAAGACAGAAAATAAATTTAATATCTGCTAGTATAAAAATTGGTCAATGTGACTAAAAAATTGGCAAATATATAATAGAATGTACTATAAAATGGAACCCTAGGATTAGACAAAAGAAAATCAAACAAATTGAGTATGAAACCTAATAACATGAAAGAAAAAGAGGCAATAAACTAAAACTGTTCAACCTTTGTAACTATGAATCAGGAGTAAATGAAGCTTGAACAGAAAAGAAAAAAGGCAATGTCACTTGCCTGGTGAGGAATTTATCTACAGAAAAGGAAGCCTAAAGACATTGAGTAATTTATCTACAGAAAAGGAAGTCTAAGGACAACATTGTAGAGATAGGGTGGCCATTAGAGTTAATGCTTACTTTGGCGTCTCACTTCAATTTCACTAATGCTCAATAAAGGTCACAACTTAATGTTGTAATACATAGACATAACTTAAGTGACTTTACTATGAGGGTCGCAACTTTATGCTGTAATACACAGTGAAAATTTAAGTAACTAAGCATATGTTAATCCTTTGGGTTCCATGGATACAAAACATATTGACATGTAGAGACTCAAGTGTTGTATATACCCATGTAATGGGTCATTGTACAAAACAAAAAAGGGAGCAAAAAAAAGAAATCAATTGAAAGGAATGATAGACTAATTCTACCAAATTTCCAGTATAAAGTGTGATTGTTTTGTGCACTCGGATCAAGTGGAACCAACATTTGGTATCAAAGAATAGGCTTGCTTTGATCGCTTTAATTTTTTCAAAGTAACAGCCCCAGAACTGCAACTCAAACAATTAAGAATACAAACATTCCATTGGCAGAAGGGACCTGAATCAAGTTGTAGCATTTGGAATTGGAGAAACTTGCTTGTATAAGTTGTTGGACAATTTCAAGGGAGACAAAGCCCTTATTACTGCTGTGTTGACAAAAGATCAATAATCATATGAATGAGTAGGCTGTTTAAACTAAATTTGTAATCGATGGGCAAATTGAGCATGATGCATAGACATCCCAAAATTAAGAATTATTAAAATTATTGAGAACCCTGTACCATGGGCATAGGAAGAAATTTGAGAAAGGCAAGTCCTAACAAGCTAGAAAGTAGTTGAAGCTAGTAAATTGGCATTTCATAGACCTATAAAGACCCACTCAGTAGGAAGATTTGGGTTCTTCATCACTTCTATTGATGATTTCTTAAGAAAGGTGAGCATATATCTTCTGAATAAAAAGAGTCAAGCATTTGATGCCTTAAAAGAATTTAAGTCCATTGTTGAGAACAAGTCTGAAGAAAGAACTAATATTCTCCATACGTGATGCATAAGAGTATAAAGTTTTAAACCAGTTTTGCAAGCCACATCACATAAAAAGACATTTCACAGCTCCATAAGCTCTACAACAAAGGATTAGTTGAAAGAATAACTAGACATTGGTCGAAAGAGCCAAGTCCATGACGGAAGCATGTGACCTTGTTCCATCACTCTTAGGAGAAGCCATCCAAACTATCATGTACTTAAACAACAGAGCTTCTTCAAAAGCTGTCTGAAATATAATTCCCAAAGATGCCCTGTTATGAGTAAAGCCCATTATGAGCTCAAATTTTTGGGTGCACTGCATACTTGCATGTGCCAAAGAAAAATCAACAAAATCTTAATGATACAGATAAAAGCCAAAAGAGAAGGTATATTCTTAGGCTATACAGAAGCAAGAAAAGTTTTCCAAGTCTATGATCCTAAGGCAAGAAAGGTGCACACTTCTTGAGATGTAAAATGTGAAGGCGTGCAAGTGCATATCACATCCATTGTGTTACTAGGATTTAATTCAACACAAAAGAGGAGCAAAGTACTGAGGCTAAATTTAGTGGAGAAGTTCAAGATGTAAACTAGGAAAATGAAATCCAAGATGCAATTGACTAGGATGTTGATGAGATACAAGTGATTCCTTATTAGAGAAGAAATTTCCCAAGTAAACAAGAAAGACCATCTCTAAAACAAAGTTGCTTGATCAGCTAACCAGGAGAAATTCCAATATCGGAGCGCAATCATTTTTTGTTTGTGTGTTGATGGCTCAAGTTCTTGATGAGCCATAAACTTTTGAAGTCACCAGCAAAAAATCCAAGTTATAAAAACCATGGATGCAGAAATGGAAGCCATTTGGAAGAATAATACTTGGGAATTGGTCCCACCACTGGAGGGGAATAAAGTTATCATATGTAGTTAAGTCTACGAAACAAATTTTAAAAGTAGATGGATCAATCAACAAACATAAAACACGACCTGTGACAAAGGGCTATGGTCAAAAAGAAGACACTGATAATGAAAGAACTTTGCACCCATGGCAAAGATGATGTCCATTGAAGTTGTCCTTGCATTAGCTGCCCAAAGTGGAAAATCTATCAACTGGTCACGAAGAATACATTCTTGAATAGAGACCGTGCACACCTCCTAACATTCTCCCACTTGAAGTCGATATACAAGAATTCTTTGCCTTTGTTTTCCATCCAAGTGCCAATTGCCCAATACTGCCCTTATCACGTTTTCAACAAGCCCAGAGAAGTTTTGCACCACTCAAACTTCTCTCTCTTGATCGGCTTTGTAAGCACATCTGCAGGATTCACTTCAGTATCAATCTTCTCCAACATGATCCTACCTTCTTCCACCACATTTCTTATAAAATGGTACTTAACATCGATGTGTTTGGTGCGATCATGGAATGTTGGGTTCTTCACTAATTGAAAAGCACTTTGACTATCGCAATGTAACGTAATCTTCCCTTGCATTATCTTTAAGTCACCCAACATTCGCTCTAGCCAAATTGCCTCTTTGCTAGCTTCAGTTGCTGCAACATATTCTGCTTCAATGGTTGATAAAGCCACCACAAATTGCAACTTAGAAGTCCAACTCACAACTCCACCAGCAAGAGTGAAAGCATATCTTGTAGTGGACTTTCGCCCATCTCTATCTCCACCATAATCGTAATCCACAAAACCTTTAACTTGCAAATCTGCGGATCCAAAGTAAATGGCAACATCTGAAGTGCCTCTAAAATATCTAAATATCCACTTCACTGCATTCCAATGCTCCTTACCAAGATTTGCCATGTACCGGCTGACTACTCCCACTGCTTGGGCAATATCCGGTCTGGTGCTCACCATGGCGTACATAAGGCTTCCTACTACTGATGAATATGGTACACGAGACATGCTTGTCTTCTCTGTTTCTGTTCTAGGACACTGTTCGGAAGACAATTTGAAGTGTGGAGGAAATGGGGTACTGATTGGTTTGGCATTCTGCATATTGAAGCGCTGCAAAATCTTTTCTATATATTTCTTTTGACTCAACCAGATATTCCTTCCTGTTCTGTCCCTGTGTATTTTCATCCCTAAAATTTGGTTTGCTGCTCCTAAATCCTTCATATCAAACGTCTTAGCCATCTGAGCCTTAAGATCACTTATTTTCTTCATGCTAGGGCTTGCAACTAGCAAAAGGAGTCTACATGGAACAATGAATTGGATATACAAAGAAAAATGAACACAGTGTGTCTAAACTAAATAAAGCTCTCTATGGGCTAAAACAATCCACGCAAGCTTGTCATACCAATTTTGATCAATATTTCACAGATAATGCCTTCATGAGAACATCAATAGACTCAAATCTATATCTCATGGTCAAAGAAGTTAAGATTGTTACTCTAATTATAGTCTATGTGAATGATCTGATTGTAATTCAAGGTGATGATGGAATGATGCCAAAAACTAAAGGCAAATGTGAAAGAAAATTTTTATATGGCTAATCTCCATTACTTTCTTGGAATGGAAATGCAATAGCAATCAAGAAGAATCTTCATTTCCCCAGCCAAAAATTGAAAGTTGAGGATGGAAAGTGCAGAACAAATTTTATTCCCGAACAGTTAGAGCAAACAGCTCAAAAGAACAGCAACAAGTAATGAACAGCAATTGCACGAACAAAGCCATTTCATTATGTGCAATTGATATACTTTACTTAGAGCAACATGATCTCTGTAACACAGCAGTACAAGATGATCTCTCATCTTCAATACCAAAACAACAATACACAATGACAACTCACAATAGTAATCCAATGATGCAACAATGCAACGCTGCTCTCGCATATGGAATATTTAAAAAAATTAAAGGGAGGTAAACAGTTGCGACTCCCAACCATTACCCTCTCATACCGAACTAAAACTGATTAAAAAATAATCATAAACACAACACATCATCTTATTCGTGTTCACGACTCCATGATGTGTGCAAATTGACAACACTTGATCAACATTCATTACAATTTATTGATCAACACTACTGACAAAACTACTTTTGTCAATACAAAATGCATTGATTAACTCATTGAGGTGGGGCATCCAAGGTGGTGCCACATCCATCTGTTTGATCTGGTTAGTTTGGCTGCCTACAGAAAGTTGCAAATCAACTCCCATGCCCATGAAAATGAAAACTAAGTTGACCACTGACAAAGTTAGTAAATTTGTAACAGAACTCTATATTGATGGCTGAGAGTCTGGTTTACCTATCATTACTCTCCAAATGTTTAGTTTGCAACAAGGTTGCTTTCTAAATTTATGAACAACCCAATTCAAAGTCACTAGAATGCAAACAAAGAGAGCTGTGATACTTGCAAGGCACCATCCCATATTGTTTGAAACATAGCATTGAGACTCAGACTCAGCAAGCCTTTTTTAAACCCAGACTCAAGCTTGGGCAAAACTCAAGGAAAATCTCAGTAATGACTTGGCAAAAAGGAATTTATGAGAAATTTTCTGATTCAAATTGAACTTATTGTCAAGATTTAAGAAGTCAACCTTAGGATACTTCTTCCATTTAGGATTCTCAGCAATCCCATATAGTAGGAAGAAGCAGCCAATAGTTGCCTTATCATCCATAGAGGTTGAATCTATTGTAAGTGCCAAATGTTAAGGTATATAGCTGAGACGACTCCTTATGATATTGGTCTCCAAAACATGACTCAGTCAAGATTTGTTGTGATAAAATAAAGTATGTTGCCTAAAATCCCATGTTACAAACACGCACCAGGCATACCGAGGTCCACTGCCATTTCAAATGGGAGCAACTTCAAAAACAGGCCAGCAAATGAACAGTTGGCTGATCATTTTACCAAGCTTCTGGGTAGAGATAAGTCTGAACCAGGGAAAATTCTAAGATATGTAATTTTTTCCTTTTTCTTTTTTCTTTTTTTTTTTAAAACAAATGTAAAAAGATAGGCTAATATTTTCTTTCCAATAACTATAAAATTTCTATATTATAGGCCTATATGGCTATATCTGAGATAGCATATAGAATTCACAACGAGCATTTATAATTTTTGGCAAGTATAGTAAATTTACTAGAGTTTTATATGGGAATTTTGCAAACATTTTTTGGACATTTTGCTAACTGGCAAATCAATTTTTTTAATTTTTTTCATTAAAAATTGGCCATAGGTATAAATACCATGGTTTGAAGTTTGAACACTTACAGCAAAAAATCTTGGAGTTAAGGCTAATAACATAAACTTTAAGGGAAAGTGTTAATGATTACTTTGATGTCTCTCTTAAATATGCCTAATGCACTACGAAATTCACAACCATTGTGATACCTAGAAATAGCTTAAGTGACCTACTATGTGGTTGGTCAAAAGGGTCACAACTTAATGTTGTAAGTGGCTTATTATGAGGGTGGCAGCCTAAACACCCGGTGATAATTTAGGTAGTGGAATTTATGTTATCCATTTGCTACCATACAGAATCTTCAAGTAGGATAATTTAGGTAAAGGAATTTATGTTATCCATTTGCTACCATACAGAATTTTCAAGTAGGACTTATAAATTTGGGCAAACATAGGAGATTTATGAGAATTTTATATGGAAATTTGGCAACTAGTTTTGAGATTGATTTTTTAAATTTTTATTTATTTGTAAAATTAGCCAATTGGCAAAAAATAGCATATAAAAAAAACATGGTTTGAACAATTCAGAAAATGTCGCGGGGGTAAGAGTAATGATGTAAACACTACGGGCAAGTGTTAATGTTTACTTTAGCGTGCCTAATGCATTATGAGATCCAAAACTGTGGTGATAGCTAAATATAGCTTAAGTGATTTACTATAATAGTCACAAGGGTACCAACTTAATGTTATTATGAGGGTGACTGCTTAATATTGTAACATCAGGTGATAATTCAAGTAACTAAGTTTATGTTATCCCTTTCAGTTGAATGAGAGACAAGTGCCCAACATGTAGACTGTTGTAAAAATCCATGTAATGGCTCACTGCACAAAACAGAAAACTTGAGGTGATTGATTAAAACGACAGATTGATTATACCAAATTCTCATTGTATGTTGTGTGATTGTTTTGTGCAGTCAGCTCAAATGGAACCAAACATCAGCTGCCCTTTTGAGGTCTCAACTCTTGATAGGCTACATTCAATAAATCTAGAAGTCTCTCATTTTGAAATCACTGGTTTACCCCTTCTGAGTGTACTTTATTCAACGACCCATCGCAAAGTACTTGCAACTCAGGATTAAGTGTTTTTTATTTTCGGCGAGAATAAATATCATGCCAGTTTTTCATGACATGTAATACTTGATATTTTGGATAAGAATGAATTATGGCCAGTAACCGTTTACCTATAGACTCAGCAAAGGTTTCTGTTGTACCATGCATTATAAGTGAGTCCTCTTTTCCTCACATCATAACAACATGCGCCAATGCCAACCACTACTTCAAGTGTGCTTCACCTCTCCTTGGGCAAGTAACCGTGGATTAGTTGTGTTCCTTATGCAACTAGCCATGCCTTGTACTAAGTTGCCCTCCATGATAAAGTGAAATTTCACCGATATTCAAAATGCAGCATTTGCAGTGAAAAACAATACAAAGATGACTGATGGTCAAGAGAACTTTTCATAATCTTTTATGCCTTCCTTCATTAATTCAACCAGTCGTGCACTGTACATTATCCTCCAGAATTGTCCCTCATATCTCAATTGTGGCAGTGTGTATCTATGGCATTACAACACAAAGGTTCCTCCTTATGGTATATGGACTACTTTCACTTTATCCATGTTAACATGCATCATTTATAAAAGCAAATGGGTTATATGTGGACCACATAAGCATATAAATCTCAATTGCCAATGGAATAAACAATAAAAGTAGTTGCATGACAACATGAGATATTGGCTACACATGATCTATATTCGTTAAGGTATATGATAAAAGCATACTCTAGGGTCTCATATACCCTTTCTATGTATAACAATATCATTAAAAGAAACCTATTCTTTTAACAACAAATTGAGTAAGCTAGAAGATTACCATTCAAATATATCCTATTCTTGAAAGGAACTAATTCAAAAAAAGACTGCAAAAGTTTTACATATAAAAACATAACATTAAGAACCGCAAATTACGAACATTTCAAAATTGAAAAATTAGTTATCAAAATATGTATGGAAACAAAACCATGAAGAGCTTGAACATACCCCCGTATGCGATCTCTCAGGCCATCATTTGAAAGTTGTGTTCGAGCATATCCAAAAATATAGACATCTTGTGGTGGCAAAAATCCCTGAGTCATATGAACATATTTTTTTTTAGAACTACGTACCTCTGAAATGAAAATAAGCAATAACATGATAAATAACTAATGAAAGCCCATAATATTTCAAACAATTGGTGGAGAGTGATGAATTTCACACCCTAAACCAAGGTTCAAAACTCATGGGTGAACCTCAACATTTCTATCACATGGCATTAGTTCAAACTGTTAGATTCCTCAACTTTCAAGGAGGAGACCGAGGTTCAAATCTTGCCAAGTGATACATGTATAATTGCCAAGCTGTTGTAATACAATTATGTGGTCATAATGTAATACAGGTAGGGCCCATTTCAATCCCATATAACCCATTGAAGAAACTTATTATAAAAAAATAACAATGAAAAAGGAAGAAAGATAACCGAAAGAATTCAAATACTAGATAGATAATATAGGATTAATAATTAGTCCAATACAATATGCTTACCATTGTAATGCAACTATAACAAGGCATATTAAGTTTTCAACAAAAACATTTCCCTACCACATATTTCCATAAACCATTCAAATAAATGATGTCAAATCAAATTCTAGAAAAGAGATGGTATTTTTGAAATTTGCACCAGGCATCTTACATCATTGATGTGCAATATAAGGCACACACTGTATCAAATTTTTCAAATAATCCTTACTAAACAAAACCATAAGTTTCCTCCCTCTCATACTTCTGTTTTCCATAAATTTTTGGCCAACAACAATAATTTTTATTGCAAAACAAAGTGCAAACTAATTTATGATCACTGGGTTGTAAGGGAGGCCAAGGTCCAAGGTTCAAATCTCGGGCCTCGCCGGACTGAACGCTTATCCCTTTCCTAGTGCTTTTAGCGGCGTAAAAGGTTTAAAATGATTATGGCATGGTGGTTATAGGGGCGGACTGCGCAAAGAACTGTGTGGCGGCTTCCAGGGCGGACAGCGCATAATACTATGGCGGCCATAAAAGCCGGACAGCCTGCCCGGATTCGTGGTGGCTACCGATTCCACCATGTAAATTCAAAAAAAAAAATTATGATCACTGGGACATCATTCAGCATGAACCAGAAAAGATCATTTTCTATACACAGCATCATCATCTTAAGTTAACACTGCCCTGTTCAACCTCAAGGAGAGTCCAAGGAAGGTCAGCCTATTGATGTCCTCAAGATTGAAGACGATAAGGGCACCATATGATTGATAAGATAGATGACAGCTACGCTTAAAAAAAAATCTAGTTCTTATTAATGTAATGAAGACTTGCCTAACAACAAATATTGATAGCCCAATACCCAATGCATCAATAATGATTAGACAATGCAATATGATGACAAATAAAACAGTGATCTAATTCGGTACAATGTCACTAGAGTGCATAGCAATGTAACGTAAAGGCAATATCACTTTGGTATAATATTCATGCAATATGAAACAACAAACATAATAAGTTTCTTTTAGCCTTTTCTGTGATTAAGCAAGATGACAATGCTGCTGCTTCTAGAGTCAAATGATGAAAGTGTTAGAAAGTGATTTACTGTCAGGAGTTTGGTCACAAACTGTAATTCAGTTGTATGTGAAGTAATTCAAATCCTTAAATTTGAATTTGGTGAGCCAAAATCATTATTTCTACTCTCAAAAAAGCCAGACGAAACATCTTTGTGGGTTGATGTGGAAAAGATGTTGGACATGACGATTTTCTGAACTTCAGATTACAAAGCCAGTCCTGTGAGGCCTATAATTTGGCCCAAATTTTTCTCATAATTTTTGGTTTAATGTAGGCATCTTTGCAGCAAGAGTACATGTGACAAAGAATCATAATATGAGGTGAAGATGTCAAAAAGAAAACTTGGGCCTGTTTGATATTCAATAAAGATGTGTATTTGTCGGTAAATATAAAAATTATTGTCTTCTTAGTTAAAGGGGACAAGGGGCCACCTATGACCATGGTGTTAGGACTAAGTATATTGTACACTAGAATGTCTTATGTATAACGTTTGGACATTATTGTAATATGTAATTTCCTAAGAAAATATTAAATAATGTAATGTTGTATGGGTCCATGATCCCCTTATGGACCCTTGGAAAGATTCCCTGGACACTTGACAAAGGTTGTAAGAGCATTAAAAGAAAAAACAAAAACAAAGAAGAGAAAAACAGAAAAAACACAAATGGTTTTTTTTTTTTTTTTGTTGTTTGTTTTTTGTTTTTTGTTTTTTGTTTGTTGTTTTTTTTGTTTGGGCGGTTATTTTTTGGAGTTACATTCTATGTTTGACTGTGACCCATAATTTTGATGAGACCACAAATGGTTTCATTTTAGCAAAACTCTATTAAAGGCTTAGGCTAGTGGTTGTATAAACACAAGCTTTGGAGGAGGCCAGCATTCACTAGGCAGATTGAGAGGAAGGAGGTTGTTGCGACGGATGATATTGGGGTGCATGATTGTATTTGGAGTTTATTGAAAATTAATACAAGTGCTGCTCCTTTTTCCGTGCTGGGTTTTTCCTGAAAGGGTTTTCCCAGGGTATATACTGTCTCATCTTCTGCTTTTTCATTGTTGCTGTTCTATTTCTCTATTTCAGTTTTCTTTACACACTAAGATCAGCCATTAAAGGATTTAGATCAGATTTATAAGACTTGTTGAATGCTCCTAATCAGACTAATTTACCCCTAGATCTCTACACATGGGGTCCTGACGGATAGATCTTGTAAGGATCTGGGAACATATTGATCATTCTAAGGCTATAGGGATCTTAGGGGTTGGTTCCTGTAAGGCATGGGATCTTAAAATTGTCAACTTCAAAGACAATGGTTCTTCAATGTCCAATGACATTAAAAAGTTGAACACACCCCTTTTCCAAAGGTATGAAGTCAAGGTGCATTGACAAAAATCAAGTTAGTCCAATTTCCTTGCATACATAAAGCAGCAACAAAGACTAACCTAGATCATTCAAGGCATGGGGTCTTGGTCATCAAATCCATTCTCGAGTCCAACACACCCCTCTTTTGAATGTACAACACCCAGGCTGATTGCCACAGATCAAGTTAGTTCAATTCTTTGTATACAAAAGCAAAGAAGTTATCATTTTTAAGGCTCCATAAGTTGATATCTTTCTTGTTGGATGCATGAACAAGAACTAGTTTCAAGACCATTTGATCTTCTGCAAGACAATTCAGAAATTCAGTACCGCTTCAAATACATCTTTGTCCTGGTTGTGTAAGATGAATATTCTTGTCAAAAGAAAGCAAAATGTCTATCTTCAGATCTATTGTTTGACACCAGGACTGGTTCATGTGGCTATGGCAGCCTTCATGCCTCAGCACAGGAAAGGATGTGGCTCTCATACCATATTGGAATCATGCAATCAATTAAAGAAGAGAAATCATCAAAAGAAGGCAAGAGAATGGGGTGTTTTTATTCTATTTCAGTGTCATATTTATACATGTTGAAGTATATAATCATGAAATAGTTATCAATTATATAACCACCACTATTGGTTATAACTTATTATATCTAATTATATTAACCCATACAGTGTTTTCAATGGCATCTCATATTTGTTTCACTCACTAAATATTATAGACCTAAATGGACCTTATTCTTTAATAACCTCCCAAGATGTTAGGATTCCAAAGTCTCTAACTTTAATGGTTTAATATTCTTACCTTTGTTACCTCTTAGTAAGATAAAAAAAAATTCATGTATATTATTAATAATTACATTTTGAGATACATGGACTCATTTAGGTTCCAAGCATATCATATCGAACTATGCATATGTTATGTTTCCATTTTCCAATTGAGATTTTACTTGATAACAACAAAAATTCCATAAAAATTGTAATTATAATTTTCTACAGCTAACTGACATGTGACAGTTGCAGGAAATAAAGCCACCCGAGTCAAAGATGTCACAAGCTAAAAAAGGAAGGCTGAGACTGATCCTTTTATAAATTATTCCTCATGAATGTGGGCTTACTTATAATTGTTATGGTTATAGTTTATTCATCCTCTTCATTTGCTAAGATTAGGTGCGTACAGCAAGACCATACCTTGATTTTGATTATAGGAATCATAAGTAAACGTATACCTTGGAATGAAGCGAACACAAAATGCTGGGGTAAGTATGTCTTCAGATTTAGAATTTGAATTATGTAAAGGAGACTCTATGTCACGGCTTTAATTTTAAAAGATATTTAATGGCAATTTAAATTAAAATAAATGTGGCAATGGGAATGACATGGAAATTACATTAATTTATGAATGGATCTTAATGCTAAGTTGGAAAATTGCATTTTATGTTCATATGATTCTATACCATGAAATCGGACTAACTGCAAAATTTGGTGGAATACACAGGCAGCCCTTAGCTGATAACAGGAGGAGGGCATCAATGGGGAGAGGCCTTCAGATGTCAGCCAACAGAGTGAACAGAAAACATGAACTCGTGCATACACCACCAATAAAATTTCACTTGCATAATAGGCATATTGCATTTCGCATTAAATCGGATGCATGGCATTAGTAGCCAAATATTTAAGGGCATGATAGGTGAATGCTTGATTTGCATGTTTGCATGAAGGTTTCCAAAACTTGAAAGTGAGTTTTCCCTTCATGTCTAACCACCATGAAAATTGTTTTATTTTAAATGGGATAACAGCTTGATACCTTTGGGCCACGGACCATCATATAGTTGTTTTCTTTTTCTTTTCTTTTCTTTTTTTCTTTAAACTTTTCTTTCAAACATTAGACCACCTTATGAATTAGGGGAAAAAGGGTAAGTTGGGCCGATGTAGAGGACCCCCTTCATGAAGATTAAAAATTAACTATGCTTTTGGGTAAACTAGCTAGAATCCCCTAAAACCCTAAAGCACCAAGTATAGAACCCTGTTTTTTTTGGGTGCAAGACATTTTGAGCAGTGAACTGGAGTGGAAAGAAAAAACTGGCCCTGGTATGAACATAGACCAGATCCATGTCCATTTCGTGAAGCCTGTTTTAGATACCCCATGGAGTTTTTCTTTTCTAGGAAAACAGCTAAATCGGGGAGGAACACCAATTTTAGCTTTGGCAAAGTCTATTTAAACCGTGCCCCAGTCATAGAAGGGACACACAGAGCTTCCAATTCCAAACCAGTCCAAAGAAAACCAGCGGAGAAGTCGAAGACACAAAAGAACACTGTCAAATGGCTTTTTCTGCAACAGTTGGGATTAATCAATTTTCATTGAAAGAAACACAACCAGATAGTAGCACGCCCTTTTTGCTTAAGACAAATCAACCCTTTTCTCTCAGAATGTTTGCGTTTGTTCTTCCATGTCTAAGAGGGGCCGGGGGGGGGGGTGGGTGGGTTAGTCTGCTTGGTGTGAATGCTTGTGGCTTCCATAATTTGGGCACTCTTGGGAGGAATTCAAAATCTCCATCCTTTGAAAGTGTGTTGAACCATGGAAGTACCGAACCCTTGTTGCCTGAACAGGATCATGCTTGTGTGTTGAGAGATTAAAACACATTCTGTCGTCAAACCCTGGAATTCGAAGTATTAACTGAGCATGGCCACTGAAACTATGTGAAATCCAATTCTGAAACTTGAATAACAGGGTTGGAGGGTAAGAGTGCTCCATAGGAAGAAAAAGCAGTTTTCCCCTTTTCCTGAGAAGAGAACAAGGTAAGTGACAAACCCTGGAAAAGGGAAAAGTTTTCAAGAATCTTGTCGAGGTATAAATCCTAAACCAAAGGTCTTGTCACTAAAAATTCTCCAACAGTTCCCTTTCTGCACAGGCCTATTGAAGAAATTGACAGCAGCTTCCTGGTTGTAGCATTCCCTGTAGTTGTAAGGGTTCAGCCTTCAAAATACAAACCCCTACTAACATTTGCACATACATGTTTACTTAAGTAATTAGTGATTGGTTAAGAATTACAAGTGTTTGGATCACAATATCTTGCTAGGAATCTCATCAAAGTTTATTTGTTGCTTGGACATAAGAAAGTAGAAAATATATATACATACATACTAGACTTGTGATTGAAGAGTTGGCACAACTCCTTAGCTATAGCTTGCCTTAAAGTGGTACGAACTCCTAATACAATCACTATTGCTTCTTGTTGTAAGAGAAAGAAAGTGACTCCTGTATACCTCTCAGACACAGTCAGAATTAGAATGTTGTACTCATAAAATAATGTGTACGTTATGTTGTGCTACCTTAGGAAATCTTGCTATAGCTTGCCTTAGGAAATCTTCTTTATGTTGTGCTTTCTGCATCCGATGACACCTTAACTATATCTTTGACTGCTGGGCATTTTGATGAAGGGAGGAAGGAACCAAGACCCCATATGAAGTGTTACTTATCACAGCTAATGCTAATTATGAATAGGTCATTGTCCATCAAAATGGCTCTCATAAGTGTTCACTTATCAAGTTTGTTGTCTGCTAAAACCGTTGTCAAGAATTTATGTTTACCGAGGCTTATTGTCCACTGACATTGCTGCCATGAACTATTGCCCTCAAAGCTAACGGTTTTCTACATTAGTTGACATGACTCAATGAGTCTTGAGCATTTTGGTTATTGAGATTGTTGTCATGAAATATTGCTCTCAAAAAACTACTTGTTCACTGTATGCATTGATGACCAAGCTTGTTGTCCTTTATTTTTGTGTACAAGAATCTTGTTGTTCACAATTTGATTTGATGACCAAAACTTGTTGTCCATTATTATTGTGTATAAGAAACTTATTCACAGTTGGTGTTGATGACCAAACTTGTCTATTATTATTGAGTACCAAAATCTTGCTGTTCACAATTTGAATTGGTGACCAAAACTTGATGTCCATTATTATTGTGTATAAAAATCTTCTTGTTCACAATTTGAATTGATGACCAAAACTTATTGTCTTTATTATTGTGTACCAGAAACTTGTTGTTTACAGTTTATGTTAACGACCAAAACTTGCTGTCATTTATTGTAAACAAGAATCTTGCTGTTCACAATTTGATTTGATAACCAAACCTTGCTGTCCATTATTGTTGCCAATGAGAACTGTTGTTTACAAGTAATTTTGTTCATCAAAGCTTGTTGTCCATTGCAATTGTGGCTATGAATTGTTGATGTGAAACGTTGTCCATCAAAATTGTTGTCCATTGATATTGTTGACATGAGTTGTTGCTCATTACAACCTATCGTCCACTAAAATTGATATGTCAAAACCAGTTGTTCACAAAATTGTTCATGTCCACAAGAAATTGATGACTACAATATCAATATGGCTTATAAAACTTGTTGTCACTGAAAATAGCAAGGTAACCATCATAAGACTGTTGACAGTCAACCAACACATTCAATTGCTTTTGTGCCAGAACATGTGTTTCTATTGTTCAAAATCTAGGTAGCACACCCTATGAATTATTGATAAAGAAGGAAATTTTGCTCATAACTTGACAGTTAAACATGAGTCATTACTGGTGTTTTTAAATCTGATTGAGTAAACTTACTTCTGAAATCAGAATCGGGTTGTTAGTAAAAATTGTTTTAATGAGCCTTTACTTATGTGACCTTCATGCAATGATTGTATTGTGATAAGATTGTAAGCTGTCTGGGTCTGTGAGCTAAATGAAGGTTCGAATACTTCATGTAGAACATTTTCCCTTGGCTTGAGATCTTAGAACTTGTGCTTGTGGTTGAATGAATTTCCACTTTGACTATGGAGAAGAGATTACCCATGGATAAGGAGCCAAATGGCCAATCTCTTGTTTATGGAAGTACTTCCATGCACATCTAAGGGAGTTAGATGTATATGAAGTAGAGCTCTAGGGAATCACCTTAGACAGATGAAGGAAAGCTTTCTGCTGAACAATGAATCTAAAATGGGGATCAAGAATCCCCAGGGACCCTTCAAAACCCAATTATACTTTGGATCACCTTACCAAGTCAAAGGTGGATTGTCAAACTTTGAAAACAGTCATCTAGCCAATCTAGCTATGCATCTCATTGATATTATAATGAGGACTGAGCTGTTACAAGCATATGACCTGATTTCATAAGTATGAGCCTTCAAGAGATAAGGTATCCCCTCTTAGAAATCAATCCAAGTTGAAAAGAGTTACAGTACTACTTCAGTCAAAAGCATTATCACTAGTCCAGGTGGAAATGATATTGACTACTCTCCCACTTAGACATGGATGGATATTGTGGAGCTTCCAAGCTCATTGTACTTTTATTCAGGTCTATGGAGACACAGAAGGGTTGAATAAGGCTGGTGTCAAATAAGATAAGATAATTCTATTAATGTCCATATATAATTCTAAGAATGATGTTTGTTATTTAATTTACCACTTGATATTAACGATTGGCCTTTGCCAGGTGACAATCCCATTTGTGAGATTGGATGGCATGTATTTGTAAATACAATTGTCCTTTTTTTCTTTTTCTTTTTTTTAATTGCTATTTTATCCAGCCCGAGAAAGGGGCTGTGACATTCTATGAAGAAGAATGCACTTAAGTAAGCTTGTTTATAAAATGAAGTTTTTTTGTCTTCCATATTTTCTTGAACTCTAGGAGTAATGGATGAGAGACTAAGACTTTGCTCCCTCTCTATGGTCCACGGGGACACATCCCGGGCTTTGGGGGGAAATCAGTCCCCACATCCCAGAAACCCATCCCACCATCCTGGAATTGTGTCCAACTGTCCTGGAAACAAGTCTTAGAAATGCATCTCGTCATCCTGGAAATGTATCCCACCATCTTGCATTGTCCCCATCCCAGAAACTTCGTGGAACATAGGTCCACATTGAAATTATTTAGAACTTTAAACAAGCATAATTTTCAAGCCCTAAAATCGATTTTGGACATAAGCTCTTTGGAAAGCTTGAAACAAGTGTAATCCACTAGGATGATTGTTGAGATGTATCATAAAGAATAAATTGCTACTCTTATTCCACAAGAGGCAAGAGTATCAGTTCCATATCCTTTACAGAAATCGTACTATGAATGTTACTATCATTTTGCAAAACCATATTAACGAAATGAATGATGAAGGCATCTAAAAATAGAAACTAATGTCCAATTCCTTGAGCAAAAAGCGGGGGAGATTGTAGGGTGTTAGTTGTAGTTTTAAAATTACCAGCATGCAGGCATGACAGTTTAACAATAAAGAACAAACCTAGTCCAGCACTTCTCTTTGTGGACTTCCAACTCTTTCTACACTTATGCTTCCTGACTTGATTAATAAGGCACTTTGGAAATTGTATCACAATCAAAACATAAAATGAGAAAACACAGCAGAGCTCTTTCCAAAAGTACCTAACTCTACAGCCCTCGAATTCAACAGTTCAAGAGCAACACCATTTACAGAAACTAGGCAACCATTTATTTTTACTAACAAGGGAAAAGAACTTTAATCTTTCAATCCATACTTCAAACAAATCCTTGCAATAGTCAAGACTCGAAGATTGTAAATGAAGTATCAAATGGCATGAACTCAAGCAGTAAAAATATAGATTTTCAAGGCAAAGACCTGGGTTCAACTCTTTCCAAGTGATGAATACATAATTGTCAACTTGTTGAAATACCGTGATAACACACTTATGGTGTAATACAGGTAGGGCTTGTTTCAATCCCCTAAAACCACTTAAAAAAAAAAATTTAAATGATTGTAAATGAAGCAGCTTTCTTGAGTTGTACTCACAGTTGCACATGTGTTCTACGAGTTGAATATAATTTTGTGTACCACTCAAAAATTGTTATTCACAGGAGCTCAATCATTGGATTGCATTCCTCTCCAAAACCAAAAGGAGGGTTCACATGTGAAAGGTCTTAGTTCTGGTCAATGACATGACAAGTTTTGATCTTTAAATAGGTTACAGCAATCGTAACCACTTTGATCCCTAATAAATCCAACGTTAGGCAAGAGTTACAAATAGCAATGGTTCAGTTGTTTCTCTGTTAAATTGAAGCAACTTTCTTGAGTTGTGCTCACAATTGCACATCTACGAGTTGAATATCATTTTGTGTACCACTCAAAAATTGTTATTCACAGGAGCTCAATCATTGGATTCCATTTCTCTTCAAAACCAAAAGGAGGGTTCACATGTGACAGGTCTTAGTTCTGATCAATGACATGACAAATGTTGATCTTTAAATAGGTTACAGCAATCATAATCACTTTGATCCCTTATAAATCCAACAACAGGTGAGAGTTACAAATAGCATTGGTTCAGATGTTTCTCTGTAAAGGTAGGACAGTAAGAGACATCTCTTTTAATACCCAATATTTTTTGTGTAAAGTGCTTAGAAAATTCTTATATATATATAACATTAACCTCTATTTATAATAATCGAGACTTTTATAAATATGATACATAACTTTATATTTTTTCTCAAGAATTATTAAGTAGAAAGATGCCACATTAATGGTAACCCTACACTGATGAATTTTCCATGTGGTGGAAAAGGTTTTCCATATGGAAGCTGAAATATAGATAGATAGGTATTAACGTGGAACAAAATTCCAATCATGGAATATGCCACTAGACTTGCATCATGTAGTCCATGTTCTTAAATTTTTCAGGAGCATTGAATTTTGTAAGCTTAATCTGCAACTGTATTACTCTATGATTATCAGTCAAATCAAGTTGATACTAAGCCCTTAAGGTACTAAATGGTAGTAATCATCTCTAAGATGCAACTGTTAAGCTGAGTGCATTTGTATTAGGGGAAAGTTGTGTGTCCTTTATAAGTACAGCAGTTTCCAATAAGTTCTTGATGATCTTGTAGTTGTGAATACTACTTACAAGAACAAGATAGGCATAATTGTTGTAATGACCTCTTCCTTACATGCATTTGCATGTTAATTTCTTGTGTTTTGTTGCTCATAGATTTGCAGCATGGTGTTCTAAGGACAGCAATAGGGACTAGCATATGGCATGTCCCTCCCTTGGAATGAACAAGATTAATCTGTCTAGATGATATGCATTCATTTCATTCTGTTGTCTTCACTGGGTATTTTATTTTATTGAGTTCGTATTAACAACTAGACGAGGAGGGCGCTTTTTTCATTTTGAGATTTTAAAAGGTGGATTGTAAAGTATCATAAGTTCGGGTTGTTAATACATATATAAAACGATCAGTGTCGGAGGGGAAGCTCTCTATCCATAAGCAACCATCTACCGTAATATTCAGAACTACAAGCATCGATTCTTATTATAAGATACTGGGTTAATGATGCCTTGAGAAGGGAGAGGAAGAGAGTTGCTTTTAAGCGTTCACTTATTAATAACAAACAAAGCCTTTTTCATCCTTTCAAACTTATAAAGGTTGAATGCCGATATTGTCTGATCTATCCGGATTTGGGACTCCTCAATGTATGATTAGTCATCAGGGGCCCCCTGACCCCGATTTAAGGCCACCATATCACTGTTTCATATAGGAGGGTTCTAGCAGTCAGGGTTTTAGCAGTTGGAGATGGACCCCTTGCCTTTTTCCCTAAGGCCCCCCGAGGGAATCTCTCTCCTGTTCTCTCTCGTGTCGGATTGTTTCTTTGCTTGCCTAGGTGTTAGGCAGCTGCACCCAAAAAAGAAGGATTCTATGCTTGCCTGGACTAAGGGAGGTTGGGAGAATGAGAGTTGATATAACGTAGGTAAAGGATTCTATCTTCTTTGCTTGCTTGGCGGTAAGTGGGTGGACCTTTGTGAGCTTCACTCTCATTCGGTGGTCCCCTAGACCCCCTCACTCCATTCAAGAAAATCAAGGAAATTATCTTTCTCTTTGTCAGCTTTATTGAGGGTCAATTTATCGAGGGTCGCAGGGAGCTTCACTCTCGTTCAGTAGTCCCTCGGACTTCCTCACTCTGTTCAGTTGAAATCTCGAACCTGGCCCACAAATTCTCTTTCTTAGAAGACAAAGGAGACAGGAGACACCCACCTCTTCCCTTCTCTCTTTCCCACATTCAAGAAACAATGAAGATGATGGAGAAAGAGACAATTTCTTCTTTTTGCTTGCCTTGGTAGAGGATACGCGTCTTGTTGGAGGAGACAGGAGACAAAGGAGACAATGAAGGCGATGGAGACAGGAGACAAAGGACGATGGAGACAATGTGCAATATCGTCTTATTCTCTTTCTCTTTGTCCTTCTAATTTTTCCTTCCTTCTAAGCTTTCCTGCTTGCAATGAGAGGTGGGCAACAGGAACCAGCTTGCCAATTCTCTCTTTGCTTGCCTTGTTGGAGTCGATATAACATAGGTAAGCACTTCACTCTTGTTCGATAGTGTCCCTTAGCCTCCCTCATTCCATTTAGGGGACTCAAATACAAGGGACTTGGGACTAGTTAGCTTGCTAGGAATGAAGATAAGGTGGGAGGACTGCACCCAGAAGAGGCAAGGGACTCAGAACTCAAAGAAGTTAGGTTGCCTACATAAGCATCAGTAGGTCGTGCAAGCGCATTCAAGTACATCTTATTACTCCATTCCATTCAGGTGGACTGTTTTCAAGGGTAAAGACCATGATTTTGATGTGGGTAGATTAGCTAGTTTATAAAGCTCTGCAAATGGCATGAAACTGCAAAGTGTTTACCCCTCAGCACAAAATAGAGTTCATACCTTGGCATTTGCGAACCTTGAATATGGGGGAACTCCCTTGTACACCACTAGTTCAATGAAGAGCACGCCACATTTTCTGGACCCACTTTGCTTGATATTCACAGTGGATGACGAATATAGCCACATATATTCTAGGAGAAGCAACCAGAAGCATGCACACATCAATTCAATAGGCAATTGGAGAAACAGAAAGGAGGGAACATACATACTTATATGGCTTTTGCTATCTCTCAGAGATGGCAAATGTGCTCAACCCCCTTCCTCCCTCCATGTGTCTGAGGAATAGATTTCATGTTCCAACTAGAACAATTAGTTTACTGCGAATGGAAGTTGTAATTCCTGACTGGAAACCAGAACAGGGCAGCTGGTGGTTTCTAGTGGCATATTATAAAAAATTCAAGAAATGAATCATTATATAATTTTTTGCAGGAAGACTCCTAAAAAGGAATTAGTTTCTTACAAAATTAACGAGTTCAAGACTAGTTAACTTTGTATTAACCACCTCATACTAACAGTTTGGCTTGTAGGACAGCTAGCATTTTCTTGAAAAAATAAAAAAGATTTTCTGAAATACTACTGGTAATCAAAGGTCCACATGTTTAGTCCAATGAAATCAAAATTCCCACACATTAACACTTGAGAAATAAGAATATATGATAGCAAAGACTTGTAAATATACTGCAAATGGATATGTGACTCTACCCAGGTTAACATTTCAGGTACCAACAGAAGTCTAACAGTGAAGGAATCCCCAAAAAAATGTAGGAATTGAAGACTGGTTGTGTTTTAATTTCATATGTCTAACCTGCTTTCTAAGTTTGACATTTGACTAGATAAATAAAACCATCCAGTGATACTTTTGTTTCTAAGTAGAGCCATTAGCTCCAATGAATTTACTTGATCAGCAATAGCAAACTAAAGTAGATGAGAAATTATCATAAATTGAGGATAAGATTCGAAACAATACCTGACGGTAAAGATTATAAAGTGCTGGAAAAGTCTTCTTTTTAGCAAGGTCTCCAGATGCTCCTAGAACAACTATGGAAAGGCAGCCATTTTCTGCTGTATTTTTTAAGTTTCCATTTGCAGCATTTGGAGTTTCAGACTCTGACAGAAAATTTACTGCACTAGAACCCATTTCTCCTCTCGTGATCTTATAGATATCCACTTAACAAAGAAACTAGTAGGTCTTGTTTAGTTCTCAATCGTTGCCTGCATAAGTAATGGACAAAAGAGTAAGCTATACAATCAGGACTAAAATTCCCTTACAGGATAGAAAATTATCCGTGTAAGTTCATCTATCCTCTATAAAATATCTTAAGCCAGTACAAAATAAATTCACTTCAACCCAGAAACACAGATTTTATAATAATACTTTATTCTTATTTATATTTCAAATATCTGTAGCTGAAAAAGAAACAATTGCATAGCTCAAAAAGACAACTAGCCTGCATTGAAATATTTATTAGAACCAGATTAAACTAATTCTTCTTGAAAAGTTTCCATTAACTTTTGATGATTGTCATCCAGTTTGCTGAACCAGGGAACTTTAAGGTCAGGTCAGTTTGGTAATAAAAACAAAGCAATATTTCAACCCATTTATTCAACATCATTACGTTAATTTATGCTTATTTCTGGGAATTGATCAAGCAATGCTTTATCCACTTTTTATGGACATACAAACAGACCCATAAACCTGTTCATCTGGCTCAAGACAGTCTTGGAACGGCTTAAAAAATGCCAGAATCGGAGAAATGAGAAAATGCATAGTATCCTCATCTAGCATGTATTGTGCATTGTCCCACGGTTCAAAAAGCCACATTGCAATATTAATACAATAACATTTTGGCAATTATGCATTTATCACCTGGCAAGATTTGAAGCTGGGTCTACGCATTCAAAATCCCCATCATAGTCATCAAACTTGGTGAGACTTTCAAAAATTCACCAAGTTCAACTCCAAATTCACACAAATGAGTTGTTTAGGCTCAACTTGCAAGTTTTTCAAAGATGCACCATTTATGTCGGCCCAGATGAGTCATTTGGGCTTAACCTACAAGTTTTTCAAAAATTTGCCTAAGTTTTGGAAAAAAGTTTGTCAAACTCGCCAACTTGAGAAAACTCACAAGTCCCAACCAAAAAACTCAGCTACTGCATACCACTTGGGTTAACAGCATAAAAAGACATTTATTTCATTTTGGCTCATTCCAACAGTTTTCTATGACAATGAAAGGTGAAAGGAGGTCAAGGCAGATACACTAAACAATCATTTGCATCCCCAAACACAAATCATTTGGAGTGTTCAAGAATCTAACAGGCACCCAACATTTGGATTTGAGGTAAATAATGAAGGTGTCCATACCTAAAACCTGGGGTTTTTCTTTTATCTTTTGAATTTAGATAATTCGTTGTTGATTGTCTCCATGTGTAGCCGCAGTGAATATGATGGTAAGGGGGACCCAAATTGGAGGCATGGTAAAGAGGGTGAGAAGAAGGGTGAGGTCCTTTGCAACTATTGTGGGACCAGGGTACTTGGAGGCATAAACCACCTCAAATACCACTTGGCAAGGATCAGCAGCCAACATGTATTGTTATGTGATAAAGTGGAACTTGAAGTTCAAGGCGAATGTAATGCCCTTGTAGAAGAGTATTAGGAGCAAAAGCAAGGACATAAAGAACTAACAAAGCAAGGGCTTCTCTTCCTCCTCGGCTTCCTATGGAGACTAACATCATGTGCCCTAGGCAGCCAGATCATAGGTCACCATCGGTAGCAACATCAGGGAGTGGGACCTTTTTTTTTTTTTTGACACCCGTTCTACTCCATGGTCACAACCCTCACTTGAGGGCATCTTTGCATGGAAGCAAGAGAGGCACAAGGCTGCAAGGACAGCTTCTGCAAGTTTTTGGTATTTCTCCAACCTTCCCTTCAATGTGGCAAGGTCTCCAAATTTGCAGGGAATGGTAGATGCCCTCACTGTTTGCAGCATAGGATTTATGGCACCTACTTATGATGACTTTAGGGGCCCTCTCCTAAATGAGGTTGTGGAGGATATACAAATTCTGCTTGATGATCAACGAAAAATATGGAGAAAGAAAGGTTGCACAATCATGTCTGATGAGTGGATCAATGGGAAGAATAGTACATTGATCATTTTTTTTGTTCCTTCCATAGAGGACAAGTGTTTCTCAAATCAGTAGATGTTGACACATTAAAAATGTTGAATTGTTTGTCGAGTTGATAGAGGACGTTGTGCGGGAGGTTGGGGAGAAGAACATTGTCCAAGGTATCATGAACAACACAGCAGCATATGTTGCAGCAGGAAGGATTTTTGAGGAGAAACTCCCTACTATTTTTTGGACACCATGTGTAGTTAGTTCATCGTGTCCATTTACTTCTCGAAGTTGTTGGAAAATTACCATGGGTGATCAAGGTTGTAGAAAAAGCAAAATGTATTGCAATATTCATCTACAACCATAAATGGGTCCTTCGCCTAACATGTCACATCCCAAATTTTGCAGCATTTTAATATATTAATTATATTAGAATAAATGGAAATAATTGATGATGTGACATCACTAACACAGCATTTTGAAATTAATAATTTTGATTTTATTGAAATAATAAAATTTAATGTCAAATACTTGTAATAACTTATTTGTATTTGAATGTTTCCAGTGTTGGCAGGTCACCCACCAACAAGCATAACAAGGGAGGGTATCACCAGGGAGAGGATGACATATGAGGATGACTCTATATATATATATATATATATATATATATATATATAAAATTGCGTTCATCGTTCAGAATTTGTGGGGTATTGTATATATGGTCATTTAAAATCTGCATTAGTCATTCAGCATTTGTGTGGTATTATAATCTTCATCAGAAGATATAAAATTTATAAAAGGCAACAGGTAAAAATTAATTTCATCAACTTTTTTTGTGCTTGGGCATGCAAGTAAGGGTTGGCCTAGTCATTTTTAAGCTTTGGTTGAAACTTTGTGAAAGTGGGAAGGGGAAGCCTAAGGATGAGACCCCACCTCTCCACCATGGCACATAGCAAAGTAACCTTAACCTTAGTCTTGTTTGGCACTTCTCATTTTAGGTTTAGACCACTTAACATAAATAACCCTCTCCTTTTCAAGGGCACCCATTTTCGGGGGAGAGGGAAACTGGTAACTGGTGGTAACAGGCATTGAGAGACTCTCCATCTTCTGTCTGACTATGGACTGCTTGATGGCAGCCACGATTGGAAACGACTTGGAAGCTTTGGTTGCCCGAAAACATCTACTTCTTGAATCTTTGTGGAAAGGACGAGGACGATTGGGGTTCCCATGGAGATTTTTTTCAATTGATGGCCATGGCAGCACTAATAGTATGCTCAAACGGATGAAGCATAGGAGCTATGGAATATTGATTGGGTTTTCTTCTAAAGATCTCCAGGTTATGCCTTCTTTCCTTGGATAGATTTAGGAAAATGATTTGGTAATGAATTTGTTGAATGATTTGCATATTGTGCTTGCTTTTTGAAAACCCTCCATGAATTGATATTTTCTTTATAACATTATAAAAATCTGTCTTTGAAAGGCATGTTATCTGTGGTGGGTTTTTCTTTTGGAAAGGCAATATGTGATGGGTATTTTGCTTGCTTAGAATTTCAAAATGAAAGTGTTGTATTTTGCCATTTGGGTAAATTTTTCATGAAGTTTGAGTTGCTTCTCAGTTATTTGAAAATGGTGTGGATGGCCACACTTAAACCCAAACCTCTCTCTTGAGTTTTACGCTTGGATTTCTGCTGTGGGTACCTATCACCTTTTGGAACTGAGCCTTAACCTGTTTTAGTAAGATCATTACTTGATTTCTGAATAATGCATGCATGGATTTCTTCTTGTCCATAGGGACATTGCTCTTATACTTTAGCAGAGGTCGAAAGGATGTAGAGGGATGTTGAATCCCAACAGATTAGCACTGTTTTTTTTTCTTACCTGACTCAGGTGAAGAATTTAGTGAAACGAATGTTTGCTTGTGCATTGGTTTGAAAATCTCCTTTTGATGAATGCTTTCTACATTAAGCAAACTGATCTGAGCATTCCTCTTATGAAATTATTTGGGATTACCACCAGAATGTAATAGTTGGGTAGATCTGCCAACAAGGGTTACTGATCAGGATTAAGTGAAAATCAAATGGTTGCATGGCCTGTCGAAAAGCATGAGGTTTGCATATTCCATTGCATTGCCAGCCTGCTGTTAGATGATGCATTGAATGTAAATGTGCAACTCTGGGTTGCTATTTTGTCTGTGTATGGTTTGGCTTGGACCTTCTGTAATAAAACAACAATTGATTTGCTCATCATGCATCATAAAGATTTTGTTAGGAAGTAACAAAAGAAGTATGATTTTACTCTGAAGTACTTTGGCTTCTATTATACAAGCATTATAGTTTTGTAGCTTTTATGATACAAGCACTGAGGTTTCATTAAGGGAGTTCTGTAGCATAAGCGTTGTAACTATTATTGTGAAAGCATTGTAACCACTATGGTGACAACATTGAACTTATGTTGCATGAACACTGATTATGTCAATGAATACTATTGCATTCATTAGGAGGGCATTCTGATATATTGGTACTGTTGGTGCATTTGCATAGGTACTATATCTCTTGTTATATATACACTTAAGCTTTCCTTATAAAGTAGTCATCTTTGCAAAAAGGCCCTAAAGTTTGTCATTATGTGAGCATAGTAGCGTGCATTATAGGGGTGTTGCAGTTTTCATTGCAAGGGTACTGTAACCTCATTGTGTAAACAGTGAAACTTATTCTGAGTAAGGCCATGAGAGTTGCAGATCCTTCAAAAAGCATCATTATATGGTTTATTGCATTGAATAGAAATTGCTACCCACATGCATTTGCAATAGGAGAGAGTGTATTGTTGTAACCTACAGGTCATATTGCTGCAGTATTTGCAATTTCTCTCTCATAAAAGAAGGTAGATGTTTTCCCAAGATAGGGCATATGAGCATCAACATACAGCCTGTTTTAAAATGATTTTTAGATGTTGTCATCATGAAAGTAGGATCTCACTGGAATCTTGGAATTAAGGAACAATTTTCTAGAGAGAAGGTGCAGCATGTTGGCCTGTGAGGACTTTGAGATAATATGCTGATTTGTACATAATGGATGAATACATTCAATATGTTTGATGTAGCTGCATGTTGGTGTGTACAAATGTCGATTGGTATCATAGCAATACACAGTTGATATATTCACCTAGGTACATATTGATCACCGTACCAAAAATCTTCAATAACTAGAAAATCGATAACTAGGATTCTGTTCTAGAATGAAATGGATACCCTGTTGAAGTACTTTGTTCTAGTGTGAAATTGATGATTGTTGATGCATTCGATATCTTGATGATGGACTCTGCACTAAAGTAAAAAATATAAATTGTTTATGTACTTGATATCTTGAGGATGTACTTTGTTCTAGAATAAAATTGATAAATTGTTGATATCTTGGTGATGTACTCTATTCTAGATTGAGACTGAGATCTTAAAAATATGCTCTATTGTAGAACAGAAGGTCTTACTTTGTCCTAGAATGAAGATGGGATCAAGCTGATAAATGAAATTGATGGCTGTGTTGAAAAGGAGTTGAAGGACTATTTAAACAACTCCTTTCTGAATGATAAGTCTTGATGCACCCATTTTTTTAAAAGATGACTGAAGTACTTGTTAATGACTTCTCTTAAGAACATAATAAAAGTGCATTGGTAAACTCTGCATTGACATATGAACGCGGATTTTGTCTAAGGGAGTTAAAGTAAAAATTAACTGACCTTGCAATGCAAAAACAATTCCTGCATAGGTATGACTTAATGAATGGTGTTTACACATATAGAGTAGGACATTGGTCGTATACAATATCGATGTGCCATTCCTATGAAATGATAACAATACACAGTAACATTGCAAAAGCTATTGCTCTAGCTTAAACCTTAACCTATCCATGTAGCATGAAAATATTCATAAACTGTCAAAGACAGACAATTCCTTGGACAAACTCGCCGGTCTAGCATAATACGCTTGCTGGTCTTGGATAAGACATTGATGGGAGTCAAACTTGCTGGTAATGTACAAGACATTGAAGGGAGTTAGGATATGAAAGCTGTTGGCCTTGTATATGACATGGATGGGGGTTAGAAAATCAAACTCGCTGGTCTTATGAAAGATATGATGGGAGTTGGGCAAGAATGTTAACCTTGAGGAGCATTCATAACATTTGCACACTTGTCAATACTATTAAGCATGATAGATGCATCCAACTGGTACTGATGTACTACAAAGGTTGGAATGCGTACTGGCTCACTACATAAAAAATTAATAAAGCATTAATGTTGAAATTTGCTATTAAATTTTTTTTTTTTTTTTTAAATCATATCTAGTTTTGGTAACTCAATTGAACGAGTTGTTACATGATGTGGAAGTTCACAGATAACAGAGAAGTTGTGCAACCTAGAATAACAAGTTCCACCACCAACTTCATCACACTACTGAGCTTGTATGGAGCAACGCGGGGCTTGAAGAGGATGCTTTTAAGTGACAAGTGAATGGGAGAAGTAGGTGCAAAATATTGATGCATCAATGACAGCAAGAATGTAGTCCAACTGTGTGTTTGAGGCACAGTTACCAGATTCAAAAAATATGATTCATTAGGGAGGTTTTAAAAAAAAAATCCAAAAATCTATAATCACCAAAAAAATCCGAAAATTCCGATTCGGAATATATATATAGAGAGAGAGAGAGAGATTTAATTTTAAAAAATTGAGAGAAAAGAAACATGTAAAAATATATGAAAGTTTACGATAATTCATGAGCAGAAATTTGAAAATATAGTAAGATAAATGCATGACTTTCAGTTTTCAATAACATTAAAATATTAATAATATCAATCAAAACTTCAAGGCTAAACTTGAAACTAAAGAGTAACTTTCTGCAATATCAAAATCTGATTCATAATTAAAACTGGAACTAGGGGCTTCATCAAATACTCTACTAAATTCATCATCTGATTTAAAGTATGGTTCTTCAATACAGGGATTTTCATCATCTTTTGCAAGAGACTGTTTAAAAAATCGTAATTCTGTAAACAAACACAAGATCTGAGAGTTTTTTAGCCCCTAGTCGATTCCTCTTCTTAGTCAGAATCAAATCACAAGTATTCCAATTTCTTTCACATGCAGAAGCACTGAAACACTAGCTATGGATTTGCACAGCAAGCTTTTGCAACTCTGCAGTTGAAGACCCATAAGTCTGCCACCATCTATAGGGTTCCATCTTCATTTTATATATCTTTGTCACTTTGAAACCAAACAGTTTCTCTTGATTTTTGAAAACTGTAAGTTGTTCTTTCAATTTTTCCTTCTCACTTTCATCATAAAACAACCTGTCTATTGTTGCCAACAAAACTATTTTAAACTCTTCACCTCCATCATGATCCACATCAACTAACTTAGGATTTAAATAACAAGCAACATGTAAAGGACTATGTAACATATTACAATATTTGTCCACAATGCACCACATATGTTTAACTTCTTCATTTTACAAAACTTTTTGGATTTCTTCTCTCTATCCATGCCTTCATACACAAAGCCCATGCAAGACTCTGTATGATAACCATTCTCAACACTTTGACAAGTGGCTCCCACATCTTTATTTTGCAGCCCCATCCCAAAATGCATTTCTCAATATAATTCTTTCAACATCTTTTCCAACAGTTCCCTTGGAAAGCTTAAACTCTATCGATTCATGGCTAACAACTACTTTGAAAGGAAAGATTAGACTCTATCCATTGATGGCTAACTAATACTTTTTTCAAAGCTGCCTTCTCTTCCATCTCTCTTTGCAAATTAATAAAATTTGAAGCAAACCTTGTTTCAATGGGAGAAAGAAGCGCACACTTAGCAAATGAACAACACAAGTTCGAAGCAGTGATCAAGTAAAAATTTAGAAATATATTTTCCTTCTTGCAAACCATTATTTATCCACTCTAGTTTTAATAGATCTTCCAACGAAAAATCCAACTTTTGTGCTACACATGCTGTTCAAAAAAATATGAGGAAATCTATTCATTAGTAGTTCACCTGCTGCTTTACAGTTTGCTGTATTCTCTGTACTGTAGTAACTTGGATATTATTTTCTTCTCCAATGTCCAAACAAGAAGATTCAATACAATTGAAAATGAAATTCAGAATCTTCACCTCTTTGATTGTATCAATGAACTCGAAGAATATAGCATTAAGAAGAGGCCTGCGTCTTGTATAAGACCATCCATCACATATCATGCACCCTATTTTTTTCTCAATTTTTTTTTTAATTCCATCCAACTCACGAGAGATAGGTTGCACTTCCTCTTTTAGAAAAGTAGTTCATAAGCTTTCAAAAAATGGAAGTGTATAATCTTTTCCAAAATTGGCAATCCCATTTATCATAGCTCATATGTGGAGTGTGAATGACATTAAAACGAATGGCATTTGCATAAAAATATTGAGCCACTAATCTGTCCACCTCATATTTCTCCTTTGGCTTTCACATGGACTTCAAAGAAGGTTGGATTGGGGATATATCAACTACATTTCCACCTTCAGTTAAACCATATTGTGAGATGACATAATGAACTTTAGCTTCTATTTTTAAGCTTTGGATGTCGAAGCAACACAGTTTATCTCATGAAACTGCAAATTCTGAATTGGTTGCTATAGGACACAACTTCACATCTAGGCCTCCAATATAATGATTGTGAGACATTGCTATTACACAAAGTGTAGCACAGCAATGGTATTCCAGGTTTGAAGGAACATTGGAGAGTAAATGACAGAAAAATATCACCAGTAAAAAGCATTCAACATTTACGAGAAAAAGATATTCAAACTTGAAATGGAACAGAACTGCACATTGTCCTTTGTATTATTTATGAAAAGCAATATACATTCATGTACAGCAGCAATATTCTCCACTACAGATGCTCACAAACACATGCAAATACTGTATTCAAACACACACAGATATGCTCCCTAATACAAACAGGTAGATGGATGCATCTAGAAAATGTAAGGGGTCTATTTATACTACTCTTGGGAAGGGGAGGCAGTTGCCAACTTCAGCAACTTCCTTGTACCTAACTACCCTTACATGACACCTCAAATTACAAGACATCCTAATTACATGACATTCTAATTACTTGCACACTAATAATGTCTGATAATCATTTTGACAAACACTTAGCATGCAAACTACAAAATGACAAAACTTTATATACAATTGAAAATATATTTAGCTACTAGTCTCCATCCGCTCTCCGCTCTCGTTTACATTCGAGGTGGGGCTTGAGGTGGCACCACTTTAGAACTGGATACTACAAAGAGTGCATTTTATATGTCTAGGATTGTCATCCCTTTACAAAAAACTTATTCATCTCTAGTGCATTTTATATGTTAATTTTTCTATGCAAATCTCCGAAAACCCTTCTATACGATGTAAGAAAACTAAAAGACATAAATATAAGACTGCATTTACGATAAAAATTTTAAAAAAATTTATAATAAAAATATAAACTTATAAAAATAATTATAGAATTCATCAAATATCATTACATTAGCTCAACTAGTTAAATTCCTCAACTTTCAAGGAGACCCAGGTTCGAATCTTGTCAATCGATATATGCATAATTGTCAAGCTATTATAATAACACTAAGCACTGTGTGGCCACAATGTAATACGGGTGGGACATGTTCAATCCCATAAAACCAATTAAAAAAATTAAAGAATTCAATTTTTTAACCTTTGTATTTAACGTACTTTTATAAAAATAATTAAAAGATTTTATTTTTTTTAATTATATGTATTGTGTTAATTATTAAGATTATAAATTACAACTTTCTTTTGGGCCATCCCTCAGTCAGTGAGACCATGGAGTTTAAATCAATATTATCAAACTATGAGAAGGCTACAAGACGGTTAGTACTACAAAATGCAGGAATTTTTTCATCAACAATGCCCTAGATTTACAACGAATTATTGTGGATATTTTAGGGTTTAAAATTGAAAAATTTCCATCAACCTACTTAGGTATTCCTTTGTCTCATAAAGGAAATAAAATGCAGCTTTGGTTCTCTTGTTTGGATAGAATGAAAGCATGTTTGGCAAGTTGGAAAGGTAAGTTTTTAACCATGGTAGGAAGGCTACACCTCATAGAGACTACATTGTAATCCATCACTATTTATATGATATCTCTTTCAAGATTACCAGTAGATATAGCTTCAGAAATCGATAAATTAAGATTATTTATATGTATTGTGTTAATTATTAAGATTATAAATTACAACTTTCTATCGGGCCATCCCTCAATCAGTGAGGCCATGGAGTTTAAATAAATATTATCAAGCTATGAGAAGGCTACAAGACGGTTAGTACTACAAAATGCAGGATTTTTTTCATCAATACTGCCCTAGATTTACAACGAATTATTGTGGATATTTTAGGGTTTAAAATTGAAAATTTTCCATCAACCTACTTGGGTATTCCTTTGTCTCATAAAGGAAATAAAATGCAGCTTTGGTTCTCTTGTTTGGATAGAATGAAAGCATGTTTGGCAAGTTGGAAAGGTAAGTTTTTAACCATGGTAGGAAGGCTACAACTCATAAAGACTACATTGTAATCCATCCCTATTTATATGATGTCACTTTCAAGATTACCAGTAGATATAGCATCAGAAATTGATAAAATTCAAAGAGACTTTCTTTGGAAAGGATGCAAGGAAAAATTTAGGTTTCCTCTTTGTAAGTGGGATAGGGTTTTCAAAGAAAAGAATATTGGAGGAGCAGACTTGCAGAATTGCAGACTTATGAGTTTGGCCTTAGGGGTAAAACTTGGGTGGATATTATTTAGAGATCAAGGAAAGAATTGGGAAAAAAATGTTACTCAAAAAATATAAGGTTCTCCTGATGCAACGAAATTATGTAGAAAAAGAACCCTACCCAAAAGATTGCCAACGTGGAACTTCATAACAAATAGTTCGCAATTGATCAAGAAACATATGAGATGGTCAGTCAATGAGGGGAACAATGCAATTTTTTGGCCTGATGTTTGGTTGAGGCCTCATTCTCTTATCTCTATTTCAAAATGGCAACCATTGCTCGGGCATGCCTAGCTTGTAAAGGTCCAAAGGTCAAAGATTATATTAATATGAGCAACAACTCCAAATCATGGATTTCTATTAATAACCTGGTTGAAGTAAAGGAACTCAAACATATTGCTGATCCGAAAGTCAGAATTTCAAATTAAGGAAAATCATGAAAGGTTAAGGGTGAAGTAGTTTTTAAGGTCCGCGAGACCATAGGCCATATGATACGACCATTGTTTTACCCAATATATGGTTATCTAACCATACTCCAGTTATTGAAGCATGATGTACAACCCTTCCCCCACAAGATTTGAACCTTAGACCTCTATTCAAAGTTCTGAAGTCTCCACCATTAGGCTACTCAGGTTGTACAAAGGGTAAAGGGTAAAGTAGTTTTTAACATCCGCGAGGCCATAGGCCATATGAGACGACCCTCATGGAGGATGTTGTTTACCTAATATATAGTTATCCAACCCTACTCCAACTATTGAAACCTATCGTACAACCCTATCCCCACAAGATTTGAACATTGGACCTCTATTCAGAGTTCCAAAGTCTCCACCATTAGGCTACTCAAGTTGTACTCAAAAATAAGCAAAATAACAAAGCATAACAAATCAAAACACAAATATAAAGCAAAATAACAAAATGATTTTATTGCTCAAAAACAAGAGTACAATGCAAGCAATCTCTAAGAAGAGATGTGAGGCTATAACATTGCATCCATTACTCATGCTTTTTACAACCACGGGTGCATCTCTCTTTACAAAAGAATTGGTGTGTTGGAAATCCACCGTATTGAATATGGAAGGTCACCCATATGGAAATGTGGTGGTTCACCTTCCATGAGTTGGAAGGTCACCTATATGAAAATGTCGTGATTCACCTTCCATGAGTTACAAAGTGCATATTAAATGAAAATTACATACATATGACTTGTCCTTTTGTGTTTTGTCTTCTACCGATGTGTCAACGTAGCTAGAGATAGATTTTGGCTGTAAAATTCTAAAAACAGAAAATTACTATTTTTAATAAGCATTTTGTTTTGCATTTTTTAGGGCCTCCAGAGTGTTTTTTCCACAAACATGTCGACAACTTTGTGACAGAGTTGCCTACGGAAATTGTTCTCTCTCTAATCTTTCCAACACTTCTTGAATGGATCAAAACGGAGTTCCGAGCACAATGTTATGCACCTAACAGTGCAGTTAAGATCAAAAGAATATATTTTCGGGCATTTTCGGGCATAAAGCCATGCTGTAAAAAGGTCACATGCCTGGATCATTCGTCCCCCCTTGAAAAGCAATGGTCCCCATTGTGTCAACTTTTGACATCAAGTGCAGAAATTGTTTCTTTATTTGATTTTTTGTGAGCCATTCCCCTTGGTGACCAAGTTGTCTTGCCTTGACCACTTTGTACATATGAGTGGACTGCCTTCTAGTGGTCCGGTCCATGTGTCAACAATCTAATCCTCATCCACTGGTGCTAAGCTATCTGGATTGAGTTCTTTAGTGTCCAACTGTTTTGCTCTTATGGAAGTGTCCAATAGAGGTGCATGATAGGACCTAAGAAGTTCAACATTGAAGATTGGATGCAAACCAAGAGAAGATGGAAGATTCAATTCAAAGGCATTTTCTCCCACCTTCTTGGTGATGGTGTATGATCCATAGCAAAGAGGTCTGATCTTCCTATGGGGTCCTACAAGTCTCTCTTTCTAAAGACATAACCATACCTTATCTCCAACCTTGAATTGATGTGGGACCCGATGTTGGTCATGGTGTTGCTTGTATTTCTGATTTGTCTTTTCCAAGAGGTCATGGACCTATTGCTAGATGTGCTAAATCTGTTCCACAAACTGTGCTGCCTTTTCTGCTTCTTTTTGTCCATAAGGTGAGAATTCCATGGGTTGCACAGGGAAAGCTACAATAGTGGGTGCCAAGGGTTGGAACCCAAAACAGACATGAAATGGGTTTTGTTTGGTAGAGCTATACAAAGCTCGATTATATCCATGTTGAATGTAGGGGAGACTCATCCCATGTGCGTGGATGCTTGGAATTGTACATTCAAAAAAGATGTACAATCAATCGATTCACAACTTTTGTCTGGCCATTAGTTTGCGGATGGAAGGCTGTGGACATGGTTAACTTGCTGTCCATCATGCTCCATAGGGTGTACCAAAAAATGCTCAAAAATTTGCTATCCCTATCAGATACAATGAACTTTGGCAAGCCAAAGTTGAGCTACACATAACTAAAATAAAGCTTAGCAATATCCTCAAATAAAAAGGATTCTTACAAAGAATCATGATACCCATTTTTAAAAAACAATCAACTACTACAAATACACAATCATTACCAGGCTTAGTTGTGGGCAAAATTGAGAGGAAATCCATGGAGACAGATTCCTAAGGATTAGATGGCACTAGCAATGGTTTATACAATCCTTGCTTCTTGTTGGTCGGTTTGGCAACAACACAGGGAGTACATGACTTGGTGTACCTCTCTACATCGTTCCTCATCTTGGGCAAATAGAAGTACTTTCAAAGTACTGCCAACGTTTTTTCCACCCAAAATGACATGCAACTTTGCTGAGGAGTGCTTCCCAAATCATATTTGAGCGCTCGTTAGCTAGTACACAAATATGTCCCATGTGGCAAAGGAGCTTATCTTGCAAATAAAAGTCAAAAATGCTTACCCACACAAAGAGCTTGGTATGTATTTGCAAAATCATAATCTACTTCATACATGGTGGACCAATTGGAAGTATAATGCCCACAAGAATCAAGAATGGTGGTGAGTGCAATGATTGGAGGTCGGCTCAAACAATCTAATGTTGAATTGGCACTACCTTTCTTATGCTTGATGATCAAATGAAATTCTTGTAGCTATGTGGCCCACTTTTAATGTCTTTCATTCCTTAGCTTAATCTACATCTAAATGAACTCTAGAGGTCTGTGATCTGTGTGGATGATAATTTCCTTGCCCAACATGTAGTGCTTCCACTGTTTACATGCTTGGACAATGGCATAGAGTTCTTTGTCATATGAGGGGTATCTGTCAAGTGCTTCATTCAATGTTTCACTATAACAGGCAATTTGATGCCCATGTTATGTGAGAATAGCCCCCAATGCGTACTCTGATGCATCAGTCATTACCTCAAAAGGTTGATACAGATCAGGAAGGGAAAGTGTAGGAGCTGAACACAGTTGGTCCTTCAATCTCTCAAATGCCCTTTGTTGTGTATCTCCCCAATGGATCTTGGATTTGGCACCTCCTTTAGTCACTTGGTGTAGTGGCCAAGCAATGTGTGAGAACCCCAATACAAATCTTTGATAGAAATTGGCAAGACCCAAAAAGTTGCAAAGCTCTATTAGTCTTTGGGGTAGGCCAATCTCTAATTACTTGAATGTTCATAAGATCAACACGGACTCCTTTGTCAACAATATACCCAAGGTACCAAATCTTCATCATGCCAAATGAGCACTTCCAAATTAGCATATAGCTTATGTCTTTGGAGAATCTGAAGCACCTGTCAAACATGTTTTAGATATTCCTCCCATGTCTTACTATAAATGAGAATGTCATCTAAGTAGACTACCATAAATGAGTTGGTATAATGTAGCATAGCAAGAGTATTCCACCCTTGGAGGAACAATTTGATATGACAAAATCAATGATCGGCTATTAATGCATTGATCTCAATAATCAGCACTTCAATTTGTGAATAGGAAAGTGTATCTTCTTCCAGATTGCTAACCTTCACTGTACAAACTTATCTTTCCACATTGTATTGTCATCTTTCTACAGCAATGACGGCACGACAATGACTGTACAGTAATGACCATACGGCAATTAGCAATGTATGGCTTTTGGGCAATGCATTATACAGCATTATCCATACTACAACTCTCAAAAAACAACTTCAAAGTATGATAACTCCGTTGTATGGCAACTCTTGTACTGCGACTTCAACCCTACATACAAAACTTGGAAAGAACAACTACAGAATCTATCTACTACAGCAATAAAAAATGATAATACATACAAGAAACATACAATGGCAATAGATGAATGATGAATATGAGTAGATATTGCATTAACTTTTGTCTATATGATGGAATGCGTATGGCACTATCTTACATATACAATTTGTGATCCTACGCAAAGTATCTTAATTGCATTCTACACTCTCTCTCCTTGCATGCCAACAACACGAATGCCAACCACAACCACACACTTTAGCTAACCATGCTAATGAATGAGGGAAGAGTCTTATTTACACAACTAAGGTAGTTGCATCCTCCAACTTACTAACTACCCAACACCTCATCATTTAGATTTGACATGCATTTATCTTACATTTACATTTCATTTCCAACTACAAGACAAACTAACAACTTATGACTCATTCGTACATGACTAATACTTCACTTAACATTACACATTATCGCATGAAATATTACATCACCACTTTATTAATTATACGTATGCACATTTCATCAAACACTTTGTATACGAACTACAAAATAAAACAAAATGACAAAACTTACTGATCATGCAGACATGTCAATTTGCCTTCCTAAATCTATCTCCTCCTCTAGACTTGTCGACGTCTTCGACGACACATGAGTTGAACACTAGGGATAGAAGCATTCATACTAGAATCTCTTGTTGGGCTCCTTCCGCTTTCTTCTATTCTAGACATCTTCTGCAACTGGCATCATTTCAAAATACTGCTCGCAACACATTATTCTCCAATTGCTCACTCCAATTTCTGCAAAAGGCCATATCATCAACTTGATCAACATGACCATCATGACGAGCAACGCTCATCACCACCTTTTTCAAGGGTCAAACCATTGAAACCCTCACTATCTGAACTGAATTTTTCTCCTCATCTGCATTTAAATAGCTTTCACTTGACCCACTTAACCAGCTTCCCCTCAACCCCAAATTAATTCTTTCTAGCTCCAAACAACTTCTTCTTGCCTTTTGACAGCCCTATCTTAGCCTTTGACAGACATCCCTTGCTCTCAAACAATTAATTTCTTGGCCTGGACAAAAAAGGAAAACAACCTACATCAAAACATATATGGTGGCCAAAAAAGGCAAAGCAGTCAACCACCAGTGGAGGGACTAGACAAGGACAAGGAGACGGCAAATACTACTGATAAGCAAATTGATGCAGAGGGAGAGAAGGAACCAAAAACTAAGGTAAAGCAACTAAGGCGAAAATCAACCTGAAGGGTCAAGGTGGGGACAAAATTGAAGAAACCACCACTAGAGATGATACAGAGAATGAAGAACTGAAGCACGAGGAGACAACTAAGCATTTTTTGATTGAAGTGCCTAACTTGAGGCAACCTCTAGTTCACGGTGAATGGATCAATAAGTAGGTTGATACATTTTTTGAGAAGGTGAGAAAGGAATTTCAAATTGGATGTGTTGGTGAATAGAGACTATGGCATCTGCACATGGAGACGGAATTGGGCAAGTTGATCGATTGGGCCCAAGATGAAGAGTGAATGAAAGGATTTGCAAAAATCCATCAAGTGCAGTCATGGGAGCTTGGAGTTGGCAATAGCTGCATTCAGTCAATGTTGTAAATGATGGAATCGCCAAAAGGAACTCCAACCTTATACTAACACCCACCATGAGTGTATATTGGCAAGGGAAGAATGGACAAATTTTTTAAATTACCGAGTGTCAAGAGAATCAAACTCGCCCCAAAATTGGAGAAATCTTATGCCATAATGAAGTTCTTGGCATATCCGATTCAATGGTTGGCTGCAATATTGGAGACATTTCAAATGATTAATAGCCTCCAGTTGAAGGAGGAACAAGCCAACCAGATCTAGCAAGTGGAAGGACAACTTTGACAAGTGTAGTTGGAAGCCTAAGCAAAACTAGCACAGATGAGGCAAGATTGGGATAAAATTAGGCAAGGGTAGGAGAAGCAAGATCAACTGATTGGTCAATTGAAGTCGGAGTGCGTAGTGAGGGAACAAGTACTTGATGTAGATCACTCAATGGGACCAGCTAATAGTAAAGTGTGATGAGCAACTTGCGAAAGTTGCAAGGAAGGAGGCTGCAGCAGCAAAGAGAGAGGCTGAGTTGAAGAGCAGGCTGGCTAAAGTCAAGCAGAAGTCACAACACCATGGTTTCCAATGGGCTCGAGACATGCAAAGAGACTGAAATAAGAAACTGAAGCTTTGAAGTTGCAGATTCAATAGTTGGGTGGAGTACCTGCGCCAACGCCTCAACCCCAGCAAAGTCAATGCCCTCAAGAGCAGCAGCACTCGTCGACGAGGACTGCAACTAATCTAGAGGGGAGGGCAGATGTAGGCGCTAGTTCAGATGTGGCGCCATCTCAAGTGCCACCTAATACATAATGTAATGCATCGGAAGTCAAGTGCGCGCACATGCAATTTTGTAATATAGTAATTTTGTGATTTTGAGTTCTTTTGTTATACGTACAAGAAAGT
This sequence comes from Wollemia nobilis, assembly GCA_028583015.1. Taxonomy (NCBI): domain Eukaryota; kingdom Viridiplantae; phylum Streptophyta; class Pinopsida; order Araucariales; family Araucariaceae; genus Wollemia; species Wollemia nobilis. The sequence continues at coordinate 8,580,765 of JAQPPZ010000456.1, forward strand.
GTTTGACGAAATGTACAAATAGTTAATAAGTTTGTATTAAATCTTGTAATAAATTGAAATGTAAGTCAAATGCATGACAAATGAAATGCAAGAAAATGACAAAGTGTCCAGTAGGTAGTTGTAGGAGATTGAGGAAGTAACTACCTCCCAAATTCTATAAATAAGTCCCCTCGTTCACTCGAGAGGGCAATGCATCATATGTACGGATGATATAGTTGTATGCTACCAAACATGTATTCTTGCAAATAATAAGAATACTTCCATTTCAGCCATTGTTGTGCACACTTGTTGTGCATTGTGCATGTACTTGTGAATGATTGCTATTGTTGTAGATAGACCTTTTGGACTATTTCCACCTTTGTATGTTTGTTGTAGATGTACAGACAAGGCCGTCTGACTCTAGACTAGATTGTTTGACTATGACACCGAATCGTCTGGACTATTGAACAAGGTTGTCCAATGCTTAACAAGCCTGTCTAAACTATTGACAAGGCCATCTAACATATTTGCATGTACAAGGACGTCATGCACAAGTTGATTGTGTTGTGCAGGCCATCCGAAGGAAAGTACAAGATCGTCTAAGTGTTTTCCTAACTGCATGTTGATGTGTTGTATTGTTGATATTCTCTATCATCCCTTCTTTGTTCCTTCGACTACAGAATACCACTACTGTGCTATATGCTCGCACTTTGCTTCCTGTGCGCACCTGCAACAATTGCTTTTTGAAACAAGAAAAAGGTGAGGCTCGCTCTTGGCTCACACTCACTCCTAATATACAAATAAAACATAATTATTAATTTTTTAAATTATTTTTGAAAAAATAAAATTCACTTATCAATTTTTGTGAAAAAATATTATAAAATTATTTAAGTTTCTTTAATTGAGCATTATTATCAAAAAATGCTTCAAGAGTTCTAGTTGGTTTGGAATCTATCAAAAGATGATGGATTGGTCAACTTGGAATATGAGGATTTAGAGCAATCAGAATTTCCTACTCACAATGTTTCCCTAGGAAAAATGTTTGGTCATTGAAGGCCCTCCCCAAGGCCTCAACAGTCTTTTGGTTAGTAATCCAAAGCAAGATTCTTACAAGAGTCTACAAAGAAGAAGATATCATGGACCTTTCAAATATGCATTGTGTGACAAGAATCTAAAAATATCAGACCATTTTTTTCTTCACTGTCCCTTTGCTTATACCATTTGGGGTTTCTTTTTCAAGAATATGAGAATATATTGGGTAACTCCATCGACATTAAAAGAGAAGATGAAGTGTTGGAAAAAATTATTTCAAAGCTAAAGCGTTATGTATTTTGTGGTGAATTGGTACTATCATTGTCTGTAAGAATTTATGGCTTGAAAGGAATAATAGAATTTATAAAAAAAAAGTCTCAAAGCCCATGTTAAGAACCGTATTTTTGCCTCTTGCAGAATGTTTGCAGACATGGTGTTCATCATGGGAAGACTAAAATGTGGAAAAAGAGGTGCTAGCCCCTTGATTACAAGATATGAATATACATGAAAGGGTCATCTGCAACAATGGAGTTAACATAAAGGATTTGCTTCCATCTATGATAAAATTGAAATGCCCAGAAATTGGGTTTAACAAATTTAATTTTGACGGTGCTTCTAAAGAAAATCAAGGAAAAGTTGGTGGAAGTGGTGTTTTTGAAATAATAAAGACAAAATTTTCTTCACTTACAATCATATGGAACTTCAACCAACAACTATTCAGAGGATAGGGCACTTCTTACAGGGATCAAAATTGCAATTAAAAAAGGATGGAAATATATTTCTATTGAGGGGAATTCACAAATTATCATTAATGCTATGGACAAAAATGGATGTGCGGATTGGAAAAAATAATATTGTTATTGATGTTCATCAACAACTATTGTTGGAGGCAATCTCTCTATAGAGAAGGAAATTGGGGAGCCAATAATTTAGCCAATCATGGTGTTGATCTTCCTCTTGGTTAAATTCAAATTTTCTAAGGCAACTGACCAAGTGAAATTTTCTCTCTTAATGGAAATGATGTCATGGAGCTGATTGTAGAAACATAGCAGTTCAAGGAAGATGAACAATATATATGGTACAAAAAGAAAGGAAGAATATCTTTGATAAAGAGCAAGCTCAATATGGTTTAATTCATTCAACTGACAACAAATGTAATATTTTGTTAATTTGATGGGAGCGGCTCTTAGTAGAAGCCCCATATAGCTTACTTAAAAAATCATTACTATAAAATTAAAAAACTTTATAAATTTACGAATTAAATAATACAAAACTACTTTTATGTTTTTTAAGGTTTTAAAAATTATTATAAAATTCAAGTGCAAACTATAACTTTAAAAAAGCATTAAAACACATCGAGGAAATAGTATAAAAGGTATTCTTATGCTTAAAACAAATCATTCTAAAGGCGTAAATATAGGTATGTGAAGAAGACAACAGAGATGGGACGGAGATGGGTACGTGATGACGGACACACTAGAACAATTTCAAACACAGTTAGCAGATTTTTCAAGATGAAATGATAGTGGGTACGTGATGAACTGTTCCAGAAGATCATATTCTTTTCCATAAATCTGTCGTTTTATCTTTAGGGTTCTTTTCTTTTCTTTTCTATCATGGTCTTCTCTGTTATGCTCCATCCCTCTTCAGCAATATCTTTGTTTTTCAAGCAAGGAGCATAAGTTCCTTTTTTGGTGGACAAGGACATTTTTTTGTGGATAGAGGCCATTTGTTCCATGGACAAAAGGCTGAACTAGACTGAACCAATCCTGCCTATGGAAAAAATATGGACTGAATTGGATTTTGTTCAAATCTGCCCAAATATGGAAACTAACTATGGTTTGAAGACCCGCTTTGGATGGTTGTGCAAGAGGCTATAAGTCGTTTACATCCTTATGGTAATTATTTTTCTTTTTTCCCTCATTTGCAAATTTCATTTACTCTTATATCTAAATTCTAATCCAAATTGCAAATAGCTAACAAAAATTAAAATATTTCATCTGACTTTAGCTGATAGAGCCTTTGGTGAGGATTTTTTGTCTATGGAGAAAAAACTCCTATGAGGTATTTTTTATGAGGCCATCGATAGGGCCAGAGAGATGATTGCCTTATTTATAAGTGTGCAAAATACAAATACTGCTTCATTTGGGATATAATTGATTGTCAATGGACTTCTCAACTTTGTAGACCACTACATGTAGGGGGTACTACCTCGACCCCAAATTCTTTTATGACGATTCATTTGAAGCTAACTATGAGGTGACCATAGACCTTCAAAAGTGCCTTAAAAGGATGGTGCATGACAAGGGAACTGGAAATTTGATAATGGAGGAGTTGTATAGTTACAAGATTGTTGATGGCAACCTTTTCAAAACTCCACAATCCACGTGATGTGGTCTACCGGCAAGGACGCCACTTGCATTATCGGTGATGTGACCCGGGTTCAATCCCCACGGCGGATGTGTATAAGAAGTATTTCTCAAAAAAAAAAAAAAACTCCACAATGCATTCGATGAAGGGTAACGCAAAGGCCAAGTAACCCATATGAATCAACTTCAAAATTCAATTATTTTTTTTGTCATTTTTCATAAAACAATGCCAATTTATAAAAAATTCAATTTTTTTTCTTTTTTGGAATTTAATAGATATTCGAGGGAAGGACTTTGGTGCCTATACACCCAATCTCTAGTTAAACATTAGAGTTTTATGTCAACCATGTAGCACTTTGGGTTGCAAGAGCAATTGGAGTATATTTGAGTATATTGACTACAATAAGTGCAATAGACTCATGCAACAAAAACTAAATGGCCTTGTGTTTGTTCACAATGACCTTTTCCTCCACCCTAAACAAATAACAGGTAATGGTTTTGAGGCGATTGATTAGATGAGACTGATCCATTATTTGATTGGATAATGGAGCAAGAAGAGCCCCTCGTTACGTGGGATGAGCTCCTAAGAATAAAGCAAGAGGCACATGCAAAGGCACTGGAAGAGGCACAACCAATTGCTAGACACTAGATAGATGAGTTGTAGTGGACCAATGAGGCATTTTCTAGACATTTTATACCATGTTATATGATATTCAATATAATACTATTAAATGGTGTTAAATTTTCTTCATTTGATTTGTGTTTCAATTTTCAAGTGTATTTTATTTTTTTATTGCTTAGATGATTAAATTTTGGATGTGTACAACATTAATTAATTGTGACATCCTTGAAAAAAAACTTTTTTCAATGAATATTTGCATATTTTATCTTTTTTTTGGTTGAGTCCCAAGTTTGAGTCAAAATTGGCCATGCCAAGTCCAAGGTCAGTCCAAGTTTCTCAACTATGATCAACATTTATAACCACTTGAGCTAATGCCACTTGATACATACATATAATTTTTTTTTCAATAAGCTATATGTGGTTTCTATTGGGGGGCACACCCATCAAAATAACAACATATTATATTTGGTATTAGGTCAATTAGACCATATCCAACTTTCCGTTTGAATTGACAAAGGAAGCAAAGTTTTCCATTAATATGTACCATCCACAAATACCACCTTTCTTTTCCAAAGGAGACGGAGCTATGTTGACGTACCCCCAAGAATCTAGAAATCGCTATTGTAAATCATCCATAAATTTGACATAAATAAATTGAAGTCCCTTCAATGCCTATCACAAAGAGTAATGTATTTGAAGCATATAAATTTATGACTCCAATTTTCATATTATTCTCTTTCGTGTATAAAACACTAGCAACCCAACTAATTCTTACTTCTAACAATTGTCGATCCAATTTGTGATTGTCTAGAACTAACCTAATGAAGCTTCCATAGCAAAAATCGTTAGACAATCCTCTATCTTCCAAGTCTTTTTAAGTGCATCCTTACATTTCTCACTCCTATTTTCGTTTCCTATATTAAAATAAATTTAGAACTATAAAATGATAACACTTTTTTTCAGTGAGGCCTTTCATAACCCAAATATTTCAAGATATTGTGTTTATCATCACTATTTATTCTTATTTGTAGGCTTAACACACTTATTATTAACACTAGTGATATTTGCCTTTGGCTTCCCAAATAAATATCCCTTTGGGTTTCATTTTCTCTTTATTTCTGCTTTGCTGGTTTTCTCGTTTTTCCATTCCCACCAATGCTTTCATCCTCAACAATCTCTTCCATTTTTCTAGACTAATCATAGTTTAACTAACCATCTATAGGTTTATGTTGCCTTGGAGAACTAGAAGTGGAGAGATAACCTCAAAAACACTTTATTCTTTATGTTGCCCTAGAAAGCCTTAACTGCAGAGGGTATCCTCCGTAATATTTACTTTCTTATGCTGCCCTAGAAACCCTATATTGCAATGAATGTCCTCCATAAACATATAGATAGATAGATATTGCCCTATAAGCTTTGAAGCACAAGGGATCAACTCTATAATACTTTCATTTAGTTCAAGAAGATGATTTTCTACCACTTGAGAAAAATGGAGATGATTTACATGGATGACACTTGACCTCTTCCACCTTCTTTGCTTTAAATTTTCTTCCACATCTTCCTTCACAGCTTTAATTCCTTATAAATTTGGACTTACACGTTGTAATTTCTTATCCCATACATCCTTCTTAGTTCCCTCTAATGTTTGCTCCAAATGAACCACGGCAGCCTTCACCACTTGATGAGGCATTGAGGCTTTCTTTGCCACATTTTTGGGATTGGAAAATCTTTGATCTACACCAACTTCTAATACAAAATGATCTCCTTGCTTCATCTTTGAATTCGTCTCATGACCAACACTTTTCATCTCTTTCTGGATCATTTTCACTTTGCAATCTCTTTCCATGTGTCTCATCTCATAAAATTTGTGAAATAAGAATGCAAAATTTTCATAATCTAGTTGTTAATCCCATTGTTTTTATTCAAATTTAATCTTTAATGGATTTTGGCAAAGGTTTTGACATATCAATGGCAACACATATCGGGGTATACAAAGCAAGCTTTTATCTTTAGTAGTTGGCCTCTCCCAGATAAACTCCCCTAAGGTATTACCAATATTATCCAAAACCTCCTCGCTGATAAGTTGATATGTTAGTCCAAAAGGGATGGATGGTCCATATTAGAAGTCTTTTAAAATTGTTTGTCTCCAAACAAATTCTCACTCCATGATCTTAAATACAAGGCATCTGTCCCCTAAACTATGGACCACTACACATTTTATCCTTGTCTTTTTAACTAGAGACGATGATGAGAAAAGAACCCTTTTGGAAGGATATTCATGGAATAATATAGACTTAAACCCCACTTCATAGAATACACTTTTGAATCTACAAATATGCTGGCTAACATCTATTGAACTTACATGTTAACCCTCTACCTTTAAGAACCACTATATCATGCTTTATCACTTCATCCATGATAATCACTTCTAGCGAAACATTTACCACTTGGATAGGGATTAGCATATATTTGTTCTTCCATTTTCCCACAACTAGGACATCCCTACTTCCAACTAGGGCTTCCATAAATGATTTTTTCTATTGAAACTTGTGTTTCCCTAGTGAGAATTCTTCATTCTTTGAATTTATCCAAATATTTGGAGCAAGGAAGCCTCTCACTCACGCTCGCACTCGTACTCACCAAAATATTAAGGTTCACCCAAGGGATTGGAATCTTAGTCTATTGTGTGAAACTCATCACTTTCCACCATAGTTGAGAAAATCATAATCGACAAAGAATCGGCATTTTTAAAAATTACCAAAAATCGAGAATCGGGGAAAGAATCGGCAAAAAAAAAAATTCATTGAAAAAAAGTTATTTTCATGCATATTACAATGAAATAACATTACGCAAATCAAATATTGCAATAAAAGCAACAATTCATGTCAAGACATCATACAAGCTTTAAGTGCACATGAAAGTGACAAAACACATCTTGGATTGCTTATAATATGAAAAGGAAAAAAGGGTTTCATTTTTTATATGCCTGCACATGGAAACAAGTAACAACAAAGTTACAATCACTTGAAAAGAATGAAAAAGAACCTAAACTCTAAACGAAAAGTCCAGGGTTTAGGGTTTAAAATTGAAACATTGACAGCTGAAAAATGGGCTTGCGTACATGGTTGTCAGGCAGCAATATTTACTTAAAAAGAGGAGGAAAAAAAACCCAAAACCCTAGGCCCTGGACTAGGTTTTAGGGTTTAAACTTCAAGTTCAAAGTTCAAAGTTTCAAATTCAAACATTAACAGCTGAAAAAAATGGGCTTGCATAATTAGCAGGCAGCAATATTTACTTAAAAAGAGGAAAAAAAAAACCCTAAACCCAAAACCCTAGGATTTAGGGTATAAACTTCAAAGTTCAAAGTTTCAAACATTAACTGTTGAAAAATGGGCTTGCATACATAGTTATCAGGCAACAATATTTACTTAAAAAGAGGAGGGCAAAAAAACCCTAAACCCGAAAGTTTCAGGTTTAGGGTTTAAACTTTAAACTTCGAAGTTCAAACATTAACAGCAGAAAAATGGGATTGCATAAAAAAACCCTAAATCAGCCATAGCCTTTAAAAAAAAAAAATTTAAATTAAGAAATAAAAAATAAATCGGCAGATTTTTTGACAATTTTTTGAAAAAATAGGCGAAGAATCGCCGACCCGATGATTCTTTGCCAATTGCATTGGCATGGCAGAAAATCAGCAAAAAATGGTGCTTCTGCCGATTTTTTGCTGATTTTCTCAACTATGCTTTCCAATGCTTGCCCAAACCCCTTGAGCTAAAAAATGTTTAATTATTATAAATAATATTATTATATATTATGGGAAAATATTTAAAATTGAAGTAGACAATTTTTTTTAAACTGGGCTACCATGGATTTTAGTTTATAGTGAGGCCAGAACAACTCACTTGGGACTCAAACACCCAAAAATCACTCAGCTTGTGAACTTTATCATAGACAAGTATTAAAATATTGTAAAAGGTCAAAATTTTGACATTATTCTATGAGAAAGAGTCTATAAAATGCATTTTCCTTTCACTTTGACTCCATTATAACTTTTCAAAATTGGATTATGTTCAAATTTGTGTTAAATACATATCTAAGAACTAGGACAGAATAATAAAAGATCAATGGCACACTTGTCTAAGAGGAATGTTGTTCTACAAGGTCAAAATCTTCATTTCCTAACCTTTCAACTATTGATTTTGCTAGAGTAATAGATATATCATTTAAGAACTAGAACAAAATAATGAACAAGGATTGGTCATACATATACATTTTGATTGATTATGCTTTTGCACATCATGGATAAGAGGAAAGTTAGGCTAAAAAGTTAAAAGAATACTTTAATACCATAAGTGATGTAGAAGACAACAGGAGTGATTGTCAACTTAGGGACCTCCCACTCCATGTATTTAATGGTTATCTTCTTTCAAGTACCATTATCAAGATGTCTACTCAAGTGATGGATACATTATTTAAGAACTAGGATGAAATAATAAACAAGGATCGGTCACACAGAATTACTTTTCAATTGACCATGTTTGTGCACAACATGGATTAGATGAAGGTTATGCTAAAAGGTTAAAACTTAAAAGAAAACTTTAACACCACGAGTGACATAAAATATGAAGTGAGTGATCTTCAACTTAGCCACATCCCACATGCATGTATTGATAGTTACCTCCTTTCAAGTATCATTAACAATAAAAAATGGCTTATCAACAAAGACATCACATTTACATTCCAACATCAGGATTATCTTTCAATCTATCTTCTTTATGAGATGCATGTACCTCTTCTTTATTCTTAAATTCCAACTTGCAATATCACATATATCGAAATATTGGAACACGTACATAGATACAATAGTATAATTATACTTTCACTTAAACTTTTCCTTGACCTTGATATTGAGTTGTCAGTATTGACTCAATATCAGGAATATGGATGACTATTCTTCTTGATGGCATTGACAGCAGTGAGCATCCATGTCAAGGACGGAAGGAGGGCCATTAACCCTTAGAGCCCTTATAAATAGATTGTTGTCTACATGTATGGAGGTAGGGCCATTAACCCTTAGAGCCTTTATAAGTATAGATCGTTCCCTATCAGGGTACTCTTACACCAATAGAGGTGGTGTATATAGCATTTAGCCATATAATAAGAAAATATGAGGTTATCTTGTACAATTGGATTGGGTAACAACTCAACTTACGAGGTTTTACACCACTGTCACTGAGTATACAACTGCACCAGCAGAGTCAACTGTCAATTTTTTTTAACATTGTAGGGTCAAGGGCCAGCTACCTACTGTGGGGTCCAGTGTCAACAGCCCTTTACAAGGTCAAGAGGCAATGCCCTCGCCCAAATTTTCTTGAAGACTATACAAAGATTTCATCACTACCATCAAAATTCCAGATATCATTGCCACTTCAGTATAACATGCTACATTCAGACAGATAACTATCACTTCAGAACGTGGCATTTGTTTCAATAGCTGTCAAGATTATTGACAAAAATCACTTCTCTACTCATCGTGCAACTGTATACACCTTCAGCAGTTGCAAGGGATGAGCAAAGAGGTATGGAAATAAAATCGTAAAGCAACATAGATTGGCCCTGTGCCTTCAGAATTGGAGCTTCCTCGGTGTTTAAGCATATGAATTCTACCAAATCCATTGGTGTCTATAGGGCCTTGTTGTCTCATTACACTTGGTTCTTTTTTATGTTCGTCTGCAACAGCTCACATATCTCTCCACCATGCCGCAAAGTTATGTACTTTACATATACAGAAATCAACATACAGTTCCTAATACTTGTGTATCTGCTCTTTGATCTTGGGCACAGTGCTTCAACTATGTTGTAACTGGTAGAAATGTGTTCTTCAATCATATATAGTGTAATTCTACTAGTACTTGTTCATTAATGTGCTTTTGCTCAAATGTAATTACTGTCCCTCAGATTACTCCTGGTATCACAATCAACAACAGCAATATAGATACTAATTTCAAAGAAATTCAGATTTTTATAAAGATACAACAGCAAAGGTCTATCCAGATTGGCCCTCATTCAGAGGCCGAGGTCCTACAAATTAGCTATAGACACACACCACCACCCACAGATACTATAGAAAACCATAACAGCCATGAATTTTAACCAACAATCTGCAGTAGCAGGATGAAATCCATAAGAAAAATGATGGAGCTGAGATCTAGAAGCAAGTCACCAAAGTCTAGAGCACGCTCCAAACAGTTTGATGTCGTTTGGACCAAGTCTTTGCATGTAAGAAATCCAAAATCAAAGTTACAACACCTATAATATGACATTGTCCTGATGCAAACAATATACCATAGAGGGGGGTCGGGGGTGGAGAGAAAGGGTACAGCTAAAATAACGTTATCTTCCCTTTACATCATGCCAAGACTTTGTTCCTATCAAATTAACCTAAGAGGCAGAAGGAATCCCTAAGACAGCCTATATATCTATGTACCCAATCAGCTCCGTCAGCTACTATTTTGTGCACCTATTGGCTTCTATGGCCCTTTAAGCTGTTGTTTGGTCCTTATATGGGCTTTTTGACAACAATAATGCTCCTCTTTGAGAAATTTATACAGTTAAACATGATTTCAAACACTATGAAGCTATATAAATGGCAAGTTGATAATTTATTACTGTCCTTAGTAAAGTCTAAATCATGAATAAATGCTACAAATTTAGATGTGGTCTCCTCCAATGGCTTAATAGACTTCTCTATTATATATTCCTCTATTTCTCTATTTTTGTTTTCCTCTTTCGCATTGACTTTTCTAGGCTTGTGAAATATATGTTTCACTACCTACACATTAACATGTGGATAAGATAAATAGCTGCAAGCTTACTGCAGTGGTAAGGGCTTTGGCCTCTCTTTGAGAGGTCCAAGGTTCAAACCCCACTCAGTATGAAGGGACCGGGACCCCTCATAAAAACCTGTGTAAACTCGTTGAAAAAAACATGTGGATAAGATAAGATAATTCTATTAATGTCCACAGATGGCCAGAGTAAGCCAATGAGACTCTTTGAAAAAAGCTGTTACAAATTACAATGCATTCTCATAAACACAAAGAACTACGAAAATAAGCTAAAATAGAGTAAAGAATCTAGTGTATACTACTCTAAAGTGGAACAACTACATGGCTAAAATTACAGCCTCAAGGGTTACCCAAAATGGATAAATCCTAACATGCTAAAAGCAATGAATAAGAAAGATCTATAATTTGAGGTACAACAAAGATAGAAAGGAGCTCCAATGGATGCAAGCACCAACATTAATCTATAGTGGGATGTAAAGTAGAAGCACATTTGCTATCATCACCAACTATCCCAGAAGGGCCAACACAGGATCTAATGATGCTCCTAGGAGAAAGGCCAGGACTAAGAGGGCCTGACTGGATAATCTTGGGAGGAGATGGAGTTCAACACCTCAAGACTCTTCTAGCATCCATAGCTGTGGAAACAATGGAAGAGGACAAGAAACTAGTAAGTTGCACCTGTCTACAACTCCTCGATATGTGAGGAGTGGCCGAAACCCAACGCCAAAGAACTGCAATCTTGTCCTGTTGCAAGCAGAAGAAAGAACTAAAGCCCTAGTAGCCACTCTTGTATGTAGACAATGGCACATAGATCTGTCGTTGATATTTTGGATAGTTGTAGCTTTGAATGAGTGCTTATTACTCTCAACTATAAAGATAGGGTGAAAGAATGACGTGATTAGTTGAGTAGTAGTTTGTCTCCCATGTAATAAATTGATGTTCAAGAGTCATCACTTCCCTGAGGTACAGAGCCAAGCATCTTTGGTCAAGATAGCTGAAAAAAGTGGCAAGCGATCTACCTGAGTCTCTATACAAGCAATAGTACCTACCTCGAATCTCATAATAAACAAAACACCTGAAAATGAAATGTTCTTTAATCTCCACCTCTCAATAGAGCAAAGACAACATACCCTATCCTCTCGAGGAATATGGTGGTCCGTCTCCACCCGCAACTGATGTGAGCATACTTTGAGTTGACCAAGAGGAATCCTAAGGTTGTGTGTCCAATGTTGCTCAACATAATTAGGACAAATAATAATGTCAGCCTTAATCCTCATGAAATGCTTAGTGTAGAAGGCCTACTTAGGACTAAGAGTTTGAGATGGAGCAACCAAGCGATCTGAAAATTGTCAATAAACATCATCTTTGACTGCTTGATTAATTACCCTCTTATCAGGAAGAAGATGAGGAGGAGCATTTAATGAGTATTTGAAAGGTGGTAATTGATCTATGGAGATGCCAACCAATTGAAGAAGAGAAATAACGTAGAGAAGAACATTAGTGAATCTTGAGAAGAAAAAAAGGTGCACTTTTTTACATCAAAATACTAGCAGCTTTAAAGTGGCATTTTTATTTTTAGCTATATGTTGGGAAAGGTTGTAGGCTATGGTTATGGGATGCCTCATTGCATTGGGGGATAATAGTCATTATTTTTTGCTTGGTAAATGTTTCATAAGGTTGTTTGACATCATGTTCTGGGAAGAGGATCTTTACAATAGACTTCATTTTATTGTATTGTAGAGTATGGGCTGCCTTATTGCAGTATGCTGTATCTCAACTTGGGTCACTCTCTGACAATTGTCTCAAATTTTAATTATGCCATGATCAATTGGACTCTAAGAAGCTTCATTTGCTGTAACATTTTAGGAATAACTTCATATGCTTTGTTGTGAATAATCTAATCAGTTGTAACTTTTAACATACCTTATACAGTAGGTCCGAGGTGTAGACCAATTGGTTCATCCAAACCCTATAAGGGGGCGGAGGTCCAAGGTTCAAATCTCGGGCCTCGCCGGACTGAACGCTTGTCCCTTTCCTGGTGCTTTCAGCGGCATAAAAGGTTTAAAATGATTGTGGCATGGTGGTTATAGGGGCGGACTGCGCAAAGATCTGTGTGGCGGCTTCTAGGGCGGACAGCGCAGAATACTGTGGCGGCCATAAAAGCTGGACAGCCTACCTGGATTCGTGGCGGCTACCGATTCCACCATGTAAATTCAAAAAAAAAAACATACCTTATACAGCCTTCAATTTCAATGAAACATCATTTGCAATTTTTTAAAACAGATAAAGTACAATAAAACATATAAAGCACAAAATAATAAGGAACCAAGGTTGGTTGACATATCATGTTAAGTAGGACAAAATGTGTTTTATAAATTAAAGCATGAGGCTTTCTTTTGAATTCTTGAAATACCATAAATTATATTCATGTGATCTCCTATTGAGTTCTCAAAATAGCCGAACACGTGTTTTAAACAAGCAATAATATATGTAGAAGTTATCAAACTCCCAATGAAACTTTACATTATTACACTTGCTATCTGAGACTCTAGGAAACTGTACCTTAAGTTCCTTAGTTTATCCTATTTTGTTCTACATTCAAAATGATTTAACTGCAGCCAATACATAGCATTAGCATGCCTTTTTAAGGAAAACATCACCACATTAGGGCTACTCTGTAATGACTTTATCAAGTAAGCATTATCAACAAATTTCTGAAAAAATCCAAAGTCTGTACGAGTTGGTCTGGGGATAGACAAAGGAAACGCCTAAATTTTACTTCGGTTTAATTTGACCTAGAAAACAAAGTAAAAAGTTCTGGTGATAATATAAATGCCTCTCATACACCAATTAGTCATGCCAGTTAGGATGGAACCTAACAAATCACCTGGACCTTGAAAAGAAATACTCAACTCGTAGATATCGTTTATGAACGTTATGTGATTTTCCAAGTAATCGAGATTGACCCTGATTACACTGAGGTTTCGGAGTTTATGATCTAAAACAAACACCCTAGCTTTCACACTCCCTACAAATTATTTCACGTTCCTGCAATTCTGTGACGAAAACTTACAGTTCAATTCAGGAAATACTGTTGATTCGCTTTCACGGAAAGACCGATTCTTCAATACGCCAATCTTTATTTTAAGTCGTCAGATAACAAAGTACTCCAAAAGAACCCCAAAAAATAATTCACTTTACTTTTATGACAATGTCATAACGCGGATCTTTTATTATAACTGACACAAATCCATTCTCCCAAAAGTTAAAAACTGGCTAGATTCAAAAGAATTGTTCTAAACGGCCAACAGAATAAAGCAATGAATTCAAATTGGGGAACAAAACTTAGAAATACGAAAATTCTCTACTGATCTTACCGGCAATTGACGTGTACCAGACTGGATCCGATGCCTCGCTGAATACCGCCAGTTTAACGCCCTGAATGAGAGCAATTTTCGGCCTCCCCAAATAAATAGGTTCTATATTCCGCCCTATCCTTGTTGACCAGCAATAGCAATTATTCTCCACGAGGAGCAAGTCTGCCGCCATTTGACTTAAAATAAGAGAACTATAGTTAAAATAGTCCGTCTTCAACTATTCTTGTCGAGTAAGTCGCGGACATGGTTTGCTAACATTCACACCTGCTGACGTGAAGTCTCTCGCCAGTAGCGTGTAATACTCTAGAAAAATGGACCCTTCACTCGTGTCGGCGACGGAATATGGTTTACCGATTGTAAACGGCAGCGGAATCTGAGATTGCCGACCATCATGTGCAGCGACACATGGTCACATGGCAGCCGTCGGTCACATGAAGATAGAAGATGAAAGGTCGCTGCGCCTAATTTGCCATTTGTGCTCCGCTTGATGCTCTAGTTTCTGATATTCGGCAAATATCGTCGTCCACTACGCATTTATTGGATAGAAATTTCAAAGTACACGTGCATTCTTAATCAAGACGGGAAAGACACGTATGTTTGTATTGGACCAACGCAACACTTATGTATGCCCTAACCTCTCCCGACCGTGTGACTCCAACACATATCTTGCATATAACTCCAAGGTCTCGAATTAATTACAGAATAGTTCAAATTTATCCAGAATGCAAATGCTGCAAGCCTTTCGCCAAATGCAATATCCAAACCATGCGAGGGAATTACGGCTGATCAATCGTAGCGGCTACCCTAAACCCTGTTGGCCACCGTTTCAATCGTCACCAACCAACCGCACTTTTAACCTTATTTGAAGAGAATTTTAATTAGGTGCATATAGAAACAAAGGACTTGACTTTGTGCTCTCTACCGTAAGAATTCACTTTATTTGAGGCGGCCCGGAATTATAGTTTTTTCCACCGAACCCTCCCTCGAGCAAATGAAATTTCCATTGTAAGTGTAATAATTTTTATTGGAGGTCATATTCCACCTACCGTACACACTGCTTTTGCCTCGAGAAAAATTGTCCAATAAAATAAAAAGCCAGACTTAGTAATTAGTTGCTCAATCATTGTTTCGATGTGGGATCTTAAGAGGGGGTTAGGTGAGGTTCTCCACCATCCATATACATATGAATATGATATCATCATTACTTCCTATATAATTTTTATTAAATTTTTCTTATTTTATTTATTATTTTTTATATATAAGGGAATCTTTCATAAAGAAGGCTGATGATGTTAACATGATCTCACATAAACACTGGTATAAATTTAACATAATCAAAAGATCAACAAAATACAATAAAGGTTGTTGAGTAAGCAAGTAAATTCAAGTAACTAAATGATAATTAACAAAATATTTTTTTCTATCACGTAAAATTGTTAACAAAATATTTTTCCCATAAGGTAAAATAATTGTTCAAATGGAAAACCATTCCGTTAACTGGAGTGTGTGAAGAATAAGTTTTTTTTTTAATTTACATGGTGGAATTCGTTGCCACCATGAATTCGGATAGACTGTCCGATTTTTATGGTAACCACAACGTTATCCGTCTCGAAAGCCACCACACAGTTCTTCGTGTAGTCTACCCTTAGTGGAATAAATCCCTTTAAGGTCCATCATGAATAAATCTTGTCATGGACCTTTATATCTTAAGGCGGCTTGACGAATGCGAAAGCTTAAAAGAATTCCTTCCTTTCTCTCGTCTCTTTAAAGGCCCCGGGTTGCATGCAGCCTTGAATTCCATTTCATTCCAAAAGTTCTCTCCTTGCATCAGTAAGCAGTCTTGAATTCCAAAAGAACAGAACGCGCCCTTTTTAAAAGGAATGTCTTCCTCTCCCAACGTTTCTCCATAAGCTTAAAAGAATTCCTTCCTTTCACCCACCTCTTTAAAACTTTAAGGAAGCTTGAAAGAATTCCTCCCTTTCTCCCGACCTTTCCCCAGGTTGTAGTCTTGAATTTAAGCAGGCTTGAATTCCTTCCTTTCTCCAGTCTTTCGGAACCAACGAATTCCTTCCTTTCCCCAGTCTTCCGAAACTGGATTTTCCCTGGCCTTTTCCCAGTGAGCATGCAGTCTTTGGTTGAAGCAGGCTTGAATTCCTTCCTTACCCCAGGGACTAATCCCTAATGGTGGTAAACATGTACCTTGAGAATATGGGGCCTCCTACTCCTGTTCGATAACCAATCCCTCTTGAACTTGAGCTAATCTCGGTACCTTGTATGAGAGAGTCGCGCTAGCTCTTCAAAACTTTAAGGTCCAAGCTAGACCTTAGAATTAAAAGCCTCTAGAACCTTATATAAGAAAGTCGAGCTAGACTAGATGAGAGCTAAACCAATCCCTCTTTAACCTGGCCCAAGCTGGACTAGATGAGAGCTAATTCAAAAGGACAAGCTTTGGCCCCTGTTTCTGATCAACTTCTAGCTGTAACTACTGTGAGAAAGTTGGCACCACAGGCAGTCCCAAAAACACTCAAGATTAAAGAGAAAGAGATACATGTTCCTATAGTAGTTATGATGAACATGAGAAAGGTTGGAGGTTTTGGAGAAGTATTCAGGGAACACCGGATCAAATCACAAGAAGTTACCACCCCTGAAACAAAGAGACCCAAATTAACTCTACCTTCTACACAAGTGACTTTAGAAAGAGTAGAAGAAGAAACAGCTTTCAGCTCGGCAGATGAGCAGCAGCTTCAAATGGTGGCAACGACAGGATACAGGGAAGGTTCAATCATCACAGAAACAGAGGTAGAAGCAGCCAGAACTTCCACTGCAACTATACCACTACCTCCCACTAAGAAACCCATCACTATTGTGATAGACGAAAAAACAGGGCTGCCCGCGGTACGCGGAGACGATGATGATGTATCTAAAATGTCTTCTGCTGTAATAGTTCAACACAACCAAGACTTAATACAGCAGAATAAAACTTTGATAAGCCAGTTGGATGAAAGAGAGGCACAGATAGCCAAATTGCAGGCACAGATAGCCGAATTGCAGGCACAGACAGCCGAATCGCAGGCTAAGATTGAAGAGTTGCAGAATAAACTGTCCCAGGTTACCATCACACCAGTAGAGCCTCCCAGAATAGAAAGAGAAACAGACTACTCTCACTGTCTGGATGTGATCAGAAAAGAGAACGTGGTCAAAGTCCAAGACCGAATATGGGGAATAACTGAGATGTTCAGGCAAATCAGATTAATACATGCCACAGCTCATGAAATGGAAATACTATTGGATCACAAAGAACAGGAACTAGAAGAAATTCGGCCCACTGTGATATTGGGTGACTGTCCGGCTTTTATGGTAACCATAGCGTTATCCATATCAAAAGCCACCACACAGTTCTTCGTATAGTCTACCCCTATAACCACCATCTACAATCATTTTTAAACCTTTTACGTCGTTGAACAAAATCATTTTTAAACCGTTGAACAAAATCATTTTTAAACCTTTTACGTCGTTGAACAAAATCATTTTTAAACCTTTTATGTCGTTGAACAGAGTCGTGTGAAGAATAAGTTAATAGTATTTTTTTGGATTTGGATAGTGTGATAAACCTTTAATGTATGGGTTGATCAACCTTTTTTCCAGCTACGACTCTTTATAAGGTCGAGAGCTATAAAGAGGGGATTAACACACAATCCTATATACACACACGTCATGGTTTGAACCTTGGATCTCTCAAAGAAGAACCAAACCCTCTTTTAGGATAAGATTCAATAATATATTAATAAAAAAATTATGTTGATGTGTTTATTATAATTTTTTATTATTTAATAATAAATTTAATATTTTTATTTTGATTTAATTAAAATTTATAAAAGAAGTTAAAGTATACATTTCATTTAAATCAATTGTAGTTAACAAACACTTACCAAGGAGACACCCAAGTTCAAACCTTGGGGGCAGCCTATTTGCAAAGGTAATTCGATCTGAATTCTTTAAATACACGCTAGATCGACACTGACGATACGAATCTCGAGTGACCAATGGTTCCCTCACGTTGGATCAATAACAACAAGGTGGAATAGGTTTGGTGGGAGCAGCCCCTGTGATTTGAACCATGTGCTTGTCAGTTACTAAAAATAGTGTGGTTGTAACCAACTCTCCTAAGAATCCAAAAAAAAGTAAATGGCTCTTATTTATTATATACCTCAAATTTGTTTAAAAATTAATATGTTGTCTAGAAGATTATGTAATTAGAGAATAGTTGTATAATGTGAGTCTTGATTTTTGATAAAGCGATATATGAGAGTGAATGGTTGTAAAGTGATATGACTAGATCGATTTTCTAACGTAGAGATGACATCACCATCTTAGGTTAAGGCATAGTGAACAATATTCTTCTATCAGGATATGTAGGTATCCTCTTCTTGCCCTTATACTTGTTCTTAATACCCTTTAAAGTCTACACAATGTTGTGTTTTAAACTCAAAAAATTGACCATGTAGTCCTTAGTCCTATCTATGATCCATCCACTAGTGTTAACCCTCAAAGATATTTATTAGCCTTCCATCTCTTATTTATCTTCTTTATAAACCAACAAACTTCTTCCCTCGTCTCTTTCCAATTATTTTAGTTCTCATCCTCATGTTTTTATTTATCTTTTTTTCTTAATAGCAATAACAATTACTTTGTCTATACCTCTATGGAAGCCTAGAGGTTTGTTGAATCCCCCAAAGGCCTTCACTATAGAGGCATGAGGAGAAGGCCATGTAGAAGATACATAGTGAAGACCAAATAACAAAAAATTATACATCTTTTATGGATGGGAACATTCAACATGGATGGCAAAAGCCTAAGTGGTTAAAAATATGAGCTTGTAATGTGAATACACAATGTCAATTCTTACTAAACAATATATGTATTATTGTCAATTTAAACACCACTATATGGTTTATTGAATTAATAAGATAACATAGTTACGATATAATACTAGTGAAACTCATTTTAATCCCATATAACCAATAGTATTCTCCATTGTATCAACCTCTTCATGTCCCAAAGTGAACCAAAAATATGCTTAAGGATTAAAGGGAGGCTTTATATTGTCTATGTATGCCCTCCAAAAGAAGTAAAAATAGCTTGAACTTGAATTTGGATGAATAAAAGGAGAAGACCAATCTTAACCCAAAAGGAGAGATCAACGTACAATGAACGAAACACCCCATTAATACTTTTTAAATTGTTTTTTCTAAAGAATCACATGTTTTCTTTTACATCCACCAAAATATTGGACAATGAATTTTCTTTCTCATTCTTCTAGAAAGAACTCTTCACCCCTCTCAAAGTTTATAGTTTAAAAAAAAATGTTTTGTCAACATGTGTTTTATATTCTATTGATATCCTAAATTGAATAGTGAAAATTTTTAAATAAATTTTACACTCGAGATTAAGTATTAGTGATCTAAACAAAATCAAATGGCATTAGCTCAATCAGTTTAATTTCTCAACTTTTAAGTTGGAGACCCAAATTCGAATCATACCAAATGATAAATGCATAATAGCCAAATTGTTGTAATACCACTATGTGGTGATGATGTATTATGGGTGAAGCCTATTTCAAAAAAATAATGATCTAAACATAATCATAAGTAACCCCTAGTGTTGGAGGATCCTCCATAGAGTTGAGGATTGGTTTGGTTGGTCAATTTTGAAAATGAGTGGTCTAGTGGATTTCGTTGCAACAAGGTGATTGTCCACATCTTTGGTTGCCTCCAATGTTGGAGAAACTCTCTTCAGTACTTGGATTGGTTTGACAAGAGATGGAATAGGAGCATTTTTGTTGGCATGCTCTTTCGTGAGGTGGTAGGCCACATCAACGGTCATTCTTTCACATGCTTCTTGATAATATGGGTTGCTACTATTCATAATGTTTATGTGTGGATTTGGTCGTTTCATCCATAGATTTCAAGGGTGTTTTTTCAACATGGCTTAGTGACAACTCTGATTCCTTCGCTTGGAAAAGAAACCACTTCTTTAATCCATGGCACATTTGTTTGACAAGATATTTCAATCATTTTTGGAAAGCAAGAGGAGATGGTAAGATTGAGATTTCCAGTTTGAATGGTTTGATCTATTATGGGTTTTTTTAGCATCATGTATTTGGAGCGCACTTTCCTTTTACGATCATCCTATTTATCCTTGGCACCACGCTTTTTGGCATGAGTTTCAAATCCTCGTCGAACCTACCTATCAAGGATCGAACAAATCTCTTTGCTCATTAAATTCATTTAGGGATTCTATTTTCAGCGTGGTTTATCGTAGGTGTGGAGGATTTGATTCCAAGTCTTTCTATTTTTGGTTGTGGAAGATTGGTCAACATTCACTTTAGAAGGATTAGAGGTTGACTTTGGAGTCAAATTACCTGGAGGTGGATGATGAGGTTAAGAATATCCTTCGTAAAGGTGGCCTACTAGATTGCATGTAAGCCTTTCATGGACACCATAGAGGGTTGTTCATATACATGGCATACTCGTGGAGGAAAAGTTGGGTCCAAGCTGGTGGTTTGGAGTTCCAAATCTTTGTAGCTTTGGTGGACGAGGTGACGAGTCTTCCAATTGATGGTGCATGTCATAACAAGAAGAAGCACTCCCTTGTTAGAGAATTGATCTTCTTCCTTGACAAAGAAGAGTATCTACCAAAACTGTAAAATGGATACAATACAACGGTCCTCAAAGCTCCTTGGAACTATGTCATCTATGTGATCATGGACCTTTTCATGCTAGATTCTAATAGGGAGGTGTTGCACAACCTCCACGTAATGTTTTCGAACCAGTTGAAATGTAAACGGTTCATGAATATTTCATCTTTTCTCTTTCATTTCCTGGCAAAAATATTGACTAATGTGAGGGGAGGGAAAGGGTCGGACCCTAACCAAGGCTTAGTCTTACTAATTTTTTACCACATGGCTAAGAACAAAGGAGTGATGATGGAGGAGGCTCTATTGCAAATTGAGTACCAAAAAATCCCTCCTATTTTCTATCTGCTCTAGGTCTCTTTCAACTTTTCTTCTAGTGACTCCTTGGAGTTTGAGTTGGAAGACCTCAAAATCCCTATTATCTCAGCTAGAGAGAAGGTCAAAATTTTTGGGTGATGTTTTGGTTTTGCCTAGAGGTATTAGGGATGGAAGCGCGAGACACTCTAAACGTCTCTTCACAAAATATGTGAAGGTTGAATCCCCCCTATCACGATGGAAATGTGGGATTCTAAAGAGCACTCTCTAGTGAAGAAGAAAGGCAAGTTGTTGGAGCAGATGGTTGAAGTCAAAGAAGATTCCTTCTTGTCGAGACCTGGGTCTTCTAGTATAATTTCCTTCCTTAGTAAGCTCAAAGAAAAACACCAGGCATTGATTGGATCTCGTAAGGTTGTTATATCTTTTATTGAGGAGATCCAAGGTATGACTCAACAATAGTGTAACGAACCAAGAACCCCTAAAAAGGACTTGGGTAGCTTACGAAAATTATCTCCTAAGGTGTAAATGGATCTTTACTAGTAGTTCTTTGAGTCTTGTCTATTCTGGATAGCGATCCTATTATTTTATTCCCAAGCAGGTTTGGGTGATCCAGCTCAACGATGGTTTGTTTGGCTAGTTTTTTTGTGTAGGTAGTTTATTGTTTTGGTTGGGTATTTCTTCTTGGGTTGTGCCTCGAGCTCTTTCAATTTTGGTTTTTGTAATAAGGTTTTGGGATCCTTTCAAAACCCCTTCTTTTATTTAATATAAAAATAATAATAAAACAATTAAAATTTAGAAATATTAAAGAAAACCTTCAAAAGCAAAGGGATAATTAAATTTATGTCTCTTATAGAGTGAAAATACTATCCCTACATTTGCATTTTGAATTCACTAATCATGTATTTGGAAGTATATAAAGTCATCATACTTATTAGCTACAACAGGAAGAATCATCAATATTTAATGGACATGGTCATTTTCTTCGTGAGGACTTACATACTTTCTTCAATGTATACCTTTTTTTTAAGAAAAGGAGTTATATATTGATATTCAAATTTGCAAAAAACAATTATCCAACAGGCAACTTGGAGAGCACAAGATTGTTGTTCAAACAAAGCAAATTAAAAAACTCCAAAAAGTGCAACAATATCCCAAGGGTGCAAAAGATGAAAAGGGTAACATAATCATCGAGAAAACTTGAAACACCAAAAGCTCCAAAATCATGCAATGTTCTAAGGTTATACAAAGGCATCAAATTCTCCAAGGGCGTTGAAATGTTCACAGGCTCCAAAATTTTCTAAAAATGATGAAAAAGATCATACATCCATGAAATGAAATACAAGATTGAAATGTAGCAAATCAAGATGCAACCATAAAGATAAAGAACGAAATAAAATAAAATGATGGACGGTGCCCTTTTATTAATAATGTCTTGTTCTTTTCCAAGAAGGTTACAAATAAGATCCCCTTTGAGGGATTGCTACCAATATTGATACAATGAATTACAAATGAAACAATTCGAATGTACTACGCAGGATCTTTTTGCATCCACAAACTGATAGTTTTGGGACTGTCATAATGGATGATGATGATATGTGAATCTTTATGTTGTTGCTTCCTTGTAGATACCTATGATCTGCACACAAGAAGATTAAAGAACATTAAAAGCATATGCAGAGCCTTTCAAGATAAGGCCCATATTAATGGCAAAGAAAAATATAAAGAAACTAAAAATATGATGAATGCATGCATGAAAATGAAATCTATCTATGCTAAACAGTAACTAAAAATACCACTAAAACTTAACAAAAGAAGGAAAACATGAAACAAATCTCTGCCCGAAAGGTTGTCTCTGTGCAAGACGATCGTACTTGCAATTAATATTTGTAATAAACAATCGTACCTATAGGTCATATTTGAGAGAGATGATCGCTAATCTACGAGTGATTCTCTTGTGGTCAATGTAAGGTGATGTTGGGTTCGATCTATGGATTGGTCGACAAATTGGTGTGCTTGTGAAGAACGACTTAGAGGTGGAATTCAACACCGAAACAAGGATATTATATTGCACAAAGAGCACAAATGCAGTCTTCAACATTCAAAATGATCCATTGGCATGATTTCTATGGAGAAAAGAATGCAAACGGGATTGGAAGCTTTGTCGTTGAAATTCGACAGCACCTCGTTGCTTGAAAATTGAAACTCCTTGATCCTAAATGTATGAAGGTTGGATGCCATTATATAGACTTTCAAAAGGGATTCCAATATTGCATGGGAAGCCAAGAAGTGGTTAGATTCAAGAAAGGTAACTTCCCATTCTTGAATCTTCCCCGTAATCGACTATGTATTGCGTTATGCTTAGATGGATTGTGTAACCACTTTAACCATGGTTTGAATTTGCTTCTAGTGTGATCGTCTCGGGGTGAAACGACATTGACTAGAGGTCGTATTAGGGTAATATGGTCTCAGGATATCGTACTTTGGTGGGATGATCCTGGTTGTAAAGGGAAAATACTTCTTGTTTGAGTGGTGAAAACCACTGTTGAGACCTAGGGCTGCCCAAGGTGGGTCATATGGCCTTAAAGGAGTCCATATAGGTAGTCTCATCAATATGATTTGTTTTAGATGTTTAAAAATGCCTCTTTTTGGAATGTGTTGTGTGAAAGCACAACACGAAGAAAAAATAGATGACTTGTAGTCAAATTGAGGGTTGGTGATGTTCATTGATTTGATCAATGTTAGATGCCCTAATCATGGAAAGAACATGCATTTTTGAATCATTAATTTTGATAAGTTGAAGAAATTGGTTTGGTAAGCTTTTCCATCATGGGTAGACATCATTATTTCGTAGGTGATGGCAGTAGAATCATTAGCCATGGGCAGACATTTTTAATCCACAGTCGATGACTTCAAGCATACCAAATAGGCAGTAAAATCTTTAGCCTTTTTTTTTTGTTTGATTTAATTTTTTGCTTATTATCTACCCTAAGCAAGAAGGGTGTGATTGTCTTTGGCAATGATTCTTGAATAAATGTAATTTACGTTGATTGAGTGTTTGATTATTGACTTCAATTATGAACTTTGCAATTATATGACTACCCCCTCAAGCGACAAGTTGATAGAGGAGATGGAAAGTGATGAAAGTGACGAGTCGCTTGACCAAGATGACTTGTTTTGGGTTTTGTAGGACTTTTACAAAAGTGGAAGAGGGGAAGATCATGTTACAACTTTGATTTCGACCATTATATTATTGTTTTTGGTGAGTGACCTTATGGTAATTTACTCATCCTACCGAATTGCATGGACAACCAATCGTTGTAATTGCTAGGTTGATAGAGAAAATTACTAGATACAAGATTCACTCGAGCTTTTTAGATTTTATGTGACCAAAGGGGTTAGGTGCCTTTGGGACCTTTTGAATTGATGTGACCAAAGGTGTTAGGTGCCTTTGGGGCCTTTTTGAATTGATTTGACCATTATTGGTAATTTTTTTTGTTCAAGTGGCCTTATGGTAATCTACCCATTCGACTAGATTGCATGGATAATTAGTCACTGCAATTGCCAGGTGTATAGGGTAAATCACTAGATATGAGGATCACTTGAGATAATTTTGACCAAAATATCTTGGGTATATTTGGAGATTTCTATTTTTGTAAATTTTACATTTTTTGGAATTTTTGTAATTTTTGGGACCATCCCTTGGTAAAATGGTTGCAATAAATGCAATCATCTAACCCCAAGATCGTTGCATTGTTTTGAAAATATAAAAGCAAATTTTTCTTATATTTGACATCATTTGCATAGTTGGAAGTTGGATAAAATGGGAGGTGAGGAGGAGGAGAATTATTTGTGACACTGAATGTTGCTAAAACGTTAACCCACTACCACTATGGACTAACCCGAGACTTCAACGGTCGGAGGAGACCAAAGGAGAAAGCTAAAAACCGGTTTTCCTTCTTTGTTACTTTTCAAATTAAAATGAACCTCACTAATAAAAGAGGGAAATGAACCTCACCTAAAAAATTAAGGTAAGTAATCACAACTTAGATTAGGATGTAGCATAGGTTTGCTTGCTTGTGCTTCAATTGCTTTTTTTGTTTTGTTTTGTTTTTTTTTTTTTTTATATCGCATAATTTTAGGTTATGTGTTCTTCAATTTTGGGGTCGTCTCGGGGTGAGACGGTCCCTCTTTTGGTGATTGGGGGCTATATCTAGGTGGGATGGTAGCATTTGAATCTTAAAAATAAAAAAATCAACCGTTATGGAGGTCATATCGATCCAAGACGGCTTCATGGAGAGATCGTCTCGACCTGATACGACCTCATTGGGAGTGAATTTTGCCATTGTTTTATGGTTTTTTGGTTGAGATGATTTGCATGTGGTACAACTTATTAGGGCGCATCACAAATTTCCTATGGTATTCTGGACTGCACGAGGGCATTTCATTTATGCTGATTAGAAATGGCTTGAGGCCATTGGCCTTAAGCAGGTGATGAGGTTAGAGGTGGTGATGGCGAATCAAGCATATTTGAATATCCAAATAGATCATTGGGATAGTTGGACTAACACCTTCCATATTCCAACTAGTGAGATGATAGTCACTTTGGAGGATGTCTTCATGATTATCCATGTGTTGATTGAGGAATGCCCCATCAGTTTGATACACGTTAGTCAGTAGAACAAAGTGCTCTAGAGGGTTTTTGGTAAGGATTGGGAGGTGGATTGACATGACTTAGGTAGCAGCGGGATATTATTGGAGGTATGGTTTGATGCTGATATCTTGACTAGGAGATATGTGGTGTTGATATCACTCATGTCCAACATACTGCTACCGGACTCTTAGGAACCTGCTCAAGCTGGTCTAAGAGTTTGTTGATTGCACTACTGATGAGCCTATGGTTATGGCTTAGGGAATTACCCTATTTGTGCATCTATATGATGGTTTATATGATATCCAACATCAGGGCAAACACAGATTGGGTTGTAGCTTCCTTCTTCTGGGGGTGGGAGCACATTCGGGTGGGCAGGTTAGAGGGCCTTTCGTGGGTATCACAAGCACAATGGTAGATCGTGAGATTGGCTATGTGACTCAGTGGGTTTGAGAGTAGGAGCGAGGTTAGAATCATCTCCATTCAAGTAGGATTACCCACTACATAGGGTTCTTTGAGGGATTGAGGCCAGAACAGGTGGTATGATGACCTTATCAAGATTGCTCACCATGGATGGAAGCAATGGACTAGTTGAGGCATGTGAGGTGTGAGTGATGGATGATTGGATGCCATGGTATGAAGCGGGAGTACTTCTAGTATTCTCATGTCACTCGTAATTTAGAGTTTGTCAGGATATCCCTAGTGAGCCCATTATCTACCATCATCGAGGAGATGAGGTTCAACTAGAGTAGCCACACATTGGGCCAATGGGTGAGGAATGTAAATCCACCAATGGTAGGTCCAGATGTGGAGGACCCCAATAAGACTACAAAGTACAACATCTAGTGGATCACTCGATTATGGAAGGGTGGTGGTCCTATGGGTGGACAGACTAGAGAGTAAGGGGATGAGAGCACTATGCTGGTTGAGGCTGAGCGATGAGTGCATCATCGAATGGAGGGGGAGCGGGACCAAAATTCACAAGGAGAAGAAGAACCATAACGTGAGGGCAGGAATGATGAGGATGCTTAGGTTAGAGGACAAGTGTAGTATTTATAGGTACAGTTGGTAAAGCAGGATACGATGATTGCAGTATTGCAAAGTCAGTTGGCTAGGGAGAGTTATAGGAGGAGGGGCTTCTCTAATCAAAGAAGCCCATTTTGACTACTTAGTTGCAGAGCTTTCAGAAGGAGGTGGATAGGGTGACATAAAATGAGATGCTCTATGGACACAGGTGACAGCTTTGATCGAGGCTCAAGGATGGGTAAGGATAGGTAGACAAGCTATAAGGGATGTAACAAGGCTACAAGATGAGGTGGGCAGATGTTAGACACTGTTGGGTGATTATCAAGCTCGATGTCGATCTGATTGGGCCTATATCCAGGATTTGGAGGATCAATTAGGGCTACTTTGTGGTCGCCTACCTGAGCGCTCTTCAACAAGAGGATCTCAAGGGAGCCGACATAGTGAGTCAAGGCAGTCGTCTATGGGGGTGCGAACTCCTAGGTTGACAACTAGACCAAAGGCTTTAGCAGCTAGCGGGTTTGGGCAACCTCGTAGAGATGAGGTAGAGGGTGGTGATGAATCTGGGGGCATAGGCCCTACTTGACTCAGATTCTTGTATTACTTTATTTTTTAGTGTGAGATTCGAAGACCCACACTATTGCAGCCTACGAGCATTTTTGTATCATGATGTACCAGAATTTACCATATATATAGATATATGATATGATTTTTATTATGGCCTATCATGTGTTTATTGCATGTTTTTGTTTTATGTGTGGATGCAATTATGGATATGGATGTATGCCTAGACATTGTAGTATGTATGGGTAGATGTATGCCTAGATGTATGCATGTAGATGATGTACTAATGAATTTTATTTTTATGTTTCTATGCAAAAACATAATAATGAATCTACGATGCAAAATAACCTATATGTAAGCACCACATAATGTATAGAATCCATTAATCATGTTTTAATGTTTTCTCAAAAGTTATACATTTTTTAGATGAATCGATGGATGTGAAAACATTAGGTGTTATGAGGAATTATAAGGTTTTTCATGAGACTCAAACACCCTAGTTGACCAATCAAAAATTATTTATTGAATATACTTGACTCTATAAGATAAAGATCTGCTAGGAAGACCCAGATATTCAATATCCCTGTGTGTGCATGTGATGTTTATTAATGATGCATAATACTACCCCATTGCCAGGCGAGTTTCATTCAACCCATTGTTGTAATGAGGATCACCTTATGGTCATCCTTATCTTGATTTTGGACATAGTTGGACTTGACTACTAAGCAATACAAGCCACCAAAAGCTAGCTCATTGGCAAGCTGACATTGGTCTGTACAAAAGAAGATCGCTAATGTGATAGACATATCGCCATGCATAAGACTACTCCATTGTCAGGCGGGTTTCATTCAACCTATTGTTGTAATGGAGATCATCCCATGACTTTTGAATAACTAAGGATTCCATGGATTCAAGCTCATTACCCCCTTCTTTTCTTTTGATTTCTTTGATTGGGGATTCTTGCTCATTTTTTGAGGAGCAAGGAGATTTTATTTGCTTAGTGGTGAAAACCACTTTTATTAATACTTATTTTTTTTGGGGATAAACTTGGGTAAGGGGGGAGATTGTCCTTTTGTCAATTCTCCGCATTCTAGACCATGTACATAATATGATGAGCAAGGAAAACCTTTTACTCAAGGTGGTAAGGACTATGTTGTAGCGTCATCCTTCCTTGTTCAAAATTGGATTTTAATATGTGAATTTGCGTTTGGGATTTTAACATATGCAAGGTGCTACCAAATCAAGACCATACCTTCAAAAATCCAAGATATCCTTTTACAAAATTTAAAAGGAAAACTAGGAATGGTTGAATGATCGAAAACCCTAGTGAACACCCCATAGCAACTTATTGGTAGTGTTGAAAAACATAGTTATTCGCAAAGGGGAGATGTGGATGGTAGTGGTATGCGGAATATGGGAGTTTTTCTTATGATCTTTTGTAAACTAAAAGGTGTGCATAAAATAGTCAGTGGTCGTCTAAACATCATTGTTGATATTCATCCAGTATCTTTCCTATTTTATGAAGACCCCTTAATAAGCAAAATCTTATAAGAAAAATCGCAAATGATGATGATGAGAAAGGTTGATTAAGAAAGATGGCAACTATACAGGTGTGGTGTCAGATCCTAGCATGTAAGAACTAAAATAGTCCTAATGCTAATATAAATAAAAATATTTAACAAATGCAGATACATGAAATGCATGGTGTTTTGAAATGTAAGCGAAAATGTAATATTTTTGTGTTTTTGCAATTTTCTAATTTTTTTTGTGGTTTTAATTTTTTTAATTTTTTTGATTGATTTTTATTTTTTAGGGGGAAGGTGCGATACCTTAAGAACCCCCAAAGTGTGTGGTGATTGGAGAATGTGGGGAAGGTGTGATACCTTTAGAATCCTCAAATTGCATCATTGGTTGTGATGTGGATGATGAGGGAGGTGTGACACCTTGAGCACCCCCACTATGCACTATGCTTGATGTGATGTGATTGACCTGACTGGGAGGAGTGATGAAAGTTGATCCCTCCTATTGTGGCAATGAATTCTAGTCAATGCTAAGATTCTGATGAGATGCAATAAGCAAACCATCTATGGAAAAGGTCCCCCTGTCGATAAGATCTTGAACCACCCCTCTAAATGTGTAGCAATTTTTGATGTCATGGCCTTCTTTTCGATGATAGAGGTAAAAGTGGTTGTCCCTACACAACTTGGATTTACATTGATATGGGTGCATTGGGCGTATGTTAGGTAAAGCAATTACTTTGACCATCTACAACTTTTGAAAGATTATCAACTTGGGCTTAGATAGAGGAGTCCAAGTACGAGGTTGACGTCTCGAATGAGGTAGACAAGGTGGATCAGTTTGATGAAGTGGTAGGGTTGTGTGTATCTCATTCAACTGCCTAGGTTGTTCTACCTAACCCCCATGTGTAGTTAAAAAATCCTTGAATATGCCCATTTGTTGATAGTTCGTAGAGAGAGGATTGTCAATTTGAAGTTCATTATTGTCGAGCATATCCTGTACTCTATTTTTAAATGAGTGACATGACTAAATGTTATTACCATTTTGTTTATGATAAGGATAGTACAAGTTATCTCGATACCATTTAGGCTTTGGCTTATTAGGATCCAAAGGATGAATCTTTGGTAGGTTGATAGTCTTTTCCTCGCATAATCGATTAAAAAATGATGCCAAAGATTCAGGCAATGACGTATAATCGCAAGGCTGGCGGTATTTTTGCTTTTACCCCTAATTCTGTTGAGGTTTATTTTGTGGTTGCAGAGGAGGCAGTTTGGCCTTGGATGCAATTTGCTGTTGCAACTCAATATTCATGAGTTGATTCATGATTTTTTGTAAAGCATTATTTTGGTGACTCACTTGTATCTCAATTTTGGCTAGCCGATCCAAGATATGTTGTAATACTAGTGGAGGTGACGGTTGGATGGTTGTTGATGAAGTTGGATGGAAACTAACAGGTGGTGTAGGTGGATTGAGTGGAGGTACTAAGAGACAATTAGGTAGATGTGGATCAAAAATCCTCAACATCGAAGCAGATGTGGGTGGTTCATGATGATCTTATTTAGAGAATATGTACACATGTTATTGTTCTTTATTTAG
The DNA here is from genome assembly GCA_028583015.1 of Wollemia nobilis. NCBI lineage: Eukaryota > Viridiplantae > Streptophyta > Pinopsida > Araucariales > Araucariaceae > Wollemia > Wollemia nobilis. Next base: position 8,611,347 of record JAQPPZ010000456.1, read on the forward strand.
CTCATGCTCTTGTTCCATATCAAAGTGCTCAGTTGTGGTAGATTGATTATCCCTATCTTGGTATAGTGGGTACACTTATTCTTGATTTTGTGGAGATGTTGGGTGAGATGGAGTAGGTGTGATTGGATTCGATGGTGGTAGCACTTGTGGTGTGGAGGGAATGTTGGATGGAGCCACAAGTTGTGTAGATTTATTTGGAGAGCTCTGGTTCTCTGTCACAACATTGATCATTCCCACAAACTCTTGGGGAGGTGGATTGACATTCACATGATTCACCTACTTTGGATGTTTTGGTTGATTGGTAGGTGTTGTGTTTATTTCCTAATCTTGATACTTTGACTCTAAGTCCTCATAGGCCTCATGCTCCTATTGAGGATTATTTGGTTGATGTTGTTGGGGTCTATGGTATTGAGGGGGTGCATAAGGAAGATGGTCTTGATTGTATCTAAGTGGTAATTTTTGGTGGTTCACAAGGTGATTTTGATGGGTTTGTTGCCTATAGGTACTAGGTGTGAGGACCTCCTCAAGCATTGCTTTTTGCAATCATTCCTGGTGTAATTGTTGTTGATGCGACTTTTGTTGGTGCACCTTTTATTGCTTTAATTGACTTTATTCTAGATGTTCTTGATCCATTTGCAACTTATCCAATCGAAGCTGGCATAGTTTGCTCTTGTTTGTTTGTGTTCTACCTAGAAATTTGATGCACTTGATCAATTGTGTGAGATTGATGAGCCCTTGTATTAATACGAAAGAACTTGGCTTGCTATATGGACCCAATAAGGTTGGCTACCCATTTTCCAAGATCGAGGGAAGCTATGTTGACCTGGTGCTCAGGCTTGAAGGTGACTTCTACATACTTGGATAGCACAAAGGCACAATGTGCTTACATGGAACACTCTTTGCGATGAAATATAAGATGACCTGAGTCTTCATCTTCCTCATATTTAATATAAATGTGAGTGGATGAGGCTATCCTATTAGGACAGTGAGAGTCATACCTATCTAATTGATCAAACTTTTGGCTCATCCATGGACGATCAAGCGGAGTGACTCGCTCGTCTAGGCTAGATGATAGCGTATAATATTGCTCGTGCTCATATTGTTGTATAGATAGAGTTGGGATGCGAATTTGTGGCACTCTTCTACTAGACCCCTTAGTGGGTGGGTTATGTCTATTAGTAGCATGGGATTGGTTTTGACCAAGAAGCTCATCTTCTTGATCATATTGAGGACCCATAGATGTGTCTTGTATAAGGATATCCTAAAGGTCAAATTCCTTTTAGGTGATGTTAGCGTTACGATGGACACTAAGACATAATTTAGGAATGACCATGTCCTCAGGACTGAATAAAATATGGTCTATACCTCCTTGCAAATTTTCAACAACATTAGCTCGTGAATGAGCTTGGCTGCACGTTGTTACCATAATGTTGATTAAGCAAAAAAGTAAATAAACACACAAGTAGGCAATATGATTATCTTGTTTAAGTTTTACTAGTGAGTCCCTAGACTGTTTAGTGCATTTTATGTTGAAAACCCCTATTCCTATGAAACTAAGGGTAAACAAAATAGAAAACTATTAAAAGGTAATTCAAGCATACCCCCCTATCGAGGGATGTGACTCAAACAACAAAAAGTGGCTTCCTATTGGATATTGGCTCAAGGTAACTTTATGGTAATAAATTACCCCTTTTGAAGGGGTCACGTTGTCTAATGTTCTAGTACTGGAAAAGCCTCACTTTCCCTTAACCCTCGCGTTTAAGGCATGGACATTAACAATAGTTGCATATGCTGATTATTTTAAAGAGCCCCATGGTAAAAGAGCTTTGCTAACCTTCCTACTCTGGGTGCACCCAAGATTAGGGGAACTTCCAGTGATGAAGTTTGAAAAGCCACTCACTTTTGATCACTAAGTTTCTAGGGTGCGATCCAAAATATGGAGATGAAGCCCACTATCGCTAGTATTGATCAACGATTGGTTATGAAGTCCAACTCATTGATGTTTAAATGAATCATGGTGTATAGGGTTTCTTTTATTATGCAAAAGCATATAAATCACGAATCACATGATGATTTTCATTAATGCAAAAATTAACGTTTGATTTTAAGAAATCCTAAAATAATCAAAACTAAAAATGTTGAACCCTACAATGAGACCATCCTTTAAACATGCAATAATAAGTAAACCATAGTAGTATTTAAACAGAGGCCATCTTGCACAGGGACGACTGTAGACAGAGATCATCTAACATAGAAACGATAAAAAATAGGGACCGTCTTGGACAAAAATGGCCACAGATAGAGGTTGCTTGACCCAGGGATGGTCACAAATAGAGAGTTGCAAAAACTCAAAATATTATGAAATTATTTCACTTACATATGAAAAAATTACTTTTCTTTACTAAGAATAGAGAAAGAAAGATAGAATGACTTATTGTGATAGCCTATGTCTGATGTAGATACTATTTTTTGGTGTTTTTGCTTTCTGATTTGAGGTTGTATCTCTGAGGGACGGTTGCACCTGTTGGCCATCTTTGTAAGGTATGGTCGTACCTGTTGGTCGTCTCGATAAGGGATAGTTGTATCTTCAACTCACAAACACCAAAAATAAATAGTAATTAGCAATGTGAATGCAAGATATGTATTAGGTCTAGTCGTGATTGCCAGTTAAAATGCTAAAAAAGACGATACATCCATGGAATGATATACAAGATCAAAATGTAGCAAATAAATATGCAACCATAAATATAAAGAACTAAATAAAAGAAAATGATGGACAATATCCTTTTTATTAATAATGTCTTATTCTTTTCCAATAAGGTTATAAATAAGATCCTCTTTGAGGGATTGCTACAAATATTGATACAATGAATTACAAATGAAGCAATTCGGATGTACTATGCAGGATCTTTTTGCATCCACAAACTTATTTGGAATAGGTTTTTGGGACTATTGCAATGGATGAGGATGATATGCAAAAAATTATGTTGTTACTTCCTCGTAGATACTTGTGATATGCACACAAGAAGATTAAAGAACATTAAAAGCATATGTAGAGCCTTTCAAGATAAGGCCCATATTAATGGCAAATAAAATAATAAAGAAACTAAAATAAGATAAATGCATCCATGAAAATGAAATCTATCTATGCTAAAAAGTAACTAGAAATGCCACTAAAATTTAACAAAATAAGGAAAACAGGAAACAAATCTCTGCCTAGAAGGCCATCTCTATGTAGGACGGTCGTACCTACAGGTTGTCTTTGCAAGATATGATCGTAACTATAGGCTATCTCTAAGAGATATGATCGCTAATCTACGAGTGATTCTCTTGTGGTTGATGCAAGGTAACATCGGGTTCAATTTGTGGATTGGTCAATAAATTGGTGCGCTCATGAAGAATGACTTAGAGGTGGAATTTAACACTGAAAAAAGGATGTTATATTTCACAAAGAGCACAAATGCAGTCTTCAACCTTCAAAATGATCCATTGGTATGCCTTCTAAGAAGAAACGAATGCAAACCAGGTTGGAAGCTTTGTGGTTGAAATTCGGTAGCACTTCGTTGCTTGAAAATTGAAACTCCTTGATCCTAAATGTATGAAGGTTAGGTGCCATTATATAGACTTCCAAAAGGGAGTCCAATCTTGCATGGGAAGCCAAGAAGTGGTTAGATTCAAGAAAGGTAATTGCCCATTATTGAATCTTCCTTGGAACTGATTGTGCATGTTGTTATGCTTATTTGGCTCGTGTAACCACTTTAACCATGGTTTGGATTTGCTTCTGGCACAACCGTCTCAAAGTGAGATGACCTTGACTAGAGGCCATCTCGAGGTAATATTATCTAGGGAGGTCGTCCTTTGGTGGGACAGTCTTGGCTATAAAGGGAAATTCCTCCCTGTTTGAGTGGTGAAAACCACTGTTGAGCCCTAGGGTTGTCCAAGGTGGGTCATATGGCCTTAAAGGAGTCCATATAGGTAGTCTCCTCAACATGACATGTTTTAGGTGTCTACATCTTCAAAGGCTCCAAAATTGTCATATGCTTCCTATCATTTGTGCCACTCATGTTGTCTACTTTTCTTTTTCCTTATTACTTTGAGATACAAATAGGTTATGTATATAACCTCATTTGCAATGCAATCAACCACCATATTATGCCACCTTCCAATGTGGGAATATTGTATGTATTTAAACTTTTGCTCCAATTCTGTTAGTCTTTTTTGAACTATTTGTAGTTGGACTCATGAGAAATCCTTCCCCTTAAATAGGGTAGAGATCACAAATATTGACTCACCATACACATGAAGTTGTTAAATATCTTGGTCTTGAGCCAATTTTTGTCTCATTTAATAGGGTGGTGCCACTAGTATCACACTAGTAGTCGTTGCATAACCTAGGTTTTATTTAGAGGCTCCATCAAAGAAAAGTGCAGGGAACTTTATCTTTAGAGGTTTGATTGTTCTAACCTATGGCCCAAAATTTAGGAGATTTTGGAGATCCATTTGGTGTAACAGTTGTATCTCCTTTGTTTTTAATCTCCTAGTGTCTTGTTGTTTATGATATATAGCTTTGTGTTCAAGACTATCTCCCTTTACACTATATTGGTTAGCACTCAATAATTAATTCTTTTTTCATAAGAAACTATCTTGTTTTTGTCCTTCCATATGTGCCAAATGATGAACATTGGCATTGTTAACCATATTTGCATGATAAGATGTTTGTACTTCAGTTCCCATTTGTACATTTGGCCCTAATTGGTTAGGCAATTTTTTGAGTTGAAGGTTCTTGATAGTGTTGATCCTAGATGTTGGGTTATTTCAATCAAGATTTTAATTACATTTGTACATTGAAATAATACATGTGATATTGTTTCATTATTATTAAGACACCTATGAAAAATATGAGGTTCCATGATATTCCTCTTAATGAGATTGTCTCCAATAAGAATCTTGTTTTGGAGCACCAACCAAAGAAAGACTTGAATTTTGGGGGGAACCTTGTAATTCCATACCTTAGCTATGGTTGAGTTCTTCTAACCTTGTTGTTGTAATAACACCCCTTGGATGATTGTGTAAACACCTAACCCACTAATAGAGTCACATATAAGTTGATATAGAATTTAAGGAGAAATTTTAATCCCTTTATTTTGTATGTTCAACTGTCTTCATGAGTCTTGGTCAATATGTGGCATGGATGAATCTCTCACCCATTTAATTAAGCTTGCAAGAGAGTTAACACCCAACTATTATAGGTGTACTTTTATTTATGGGAAATGATTATTAATGATTTGGAGGTCCTCTCAAGATAAGATCATCCCATATATTAATTTTTTTATCATCCCCTAGAATCCAAGAGGCATTATTTAATATAATATCTTTAGCTTCCATAATATATTTCCAAATTGAGGAGGAGCTTGTTATGATTTTCACACTTTTTATGAGTTGGATCCCATTAGAGTTGTTCGGATATTTATGTTTTAAGATTTATTTCCAAGGAGAGTCTGGTGGAGTGAGCAGATTCCAAAGCAACCTAGCACTTAGTGCCTTGCTAACAATTATTGTTTTTTTATTCCTAGTCCTCCCTGCTCGTTTGGCTTGCTAACAATCTTTCAATTGACCAAATGGAACTTTTTTATATATGATTTCCCTCCCCCTTGCCATAGGAAAGTTTTTAACATTGCATCTAACTTCTGCAAGATATATAAGGGTGCATGATACACCAAAAATTGATATATGAGAAGATTTTATAGTGGTAATTTGATTAAATTATTTTTTCCAATCAAACTCAACCAACCATTGCTATAATGTTGTGTTCTCCTTGATATCGTTTCTAGAATTAGATTCCAAGTTTCCTATTTTTTTTTTATGGAAGCCCATAGGAACACCTAGGTAGTTAAAGGTATCACTACCTTTGTGAAATTCCAAAATTTGAGAGAAACCTCTATCTTCTACTATTGAAGTAGTTATAGTGTAAAATCTACTCTTTTTGGTGTTTATCTATGACCATGTGATTGAAGAGAAGAAATCTACAACTTCTTTGATAAACTTAACATTCAATTTTATGGCTTACCCTAGTAAAATAGTGCCATCTATAAATTGAACATGAGTGATTGTTCTATATCTTGTAGTTGCCCTAATTCCCAAGATTTATTTCCTTCTCAATTTGGTCAGGGTCCTCCCTAAAGTTTCAACCATAAGTATATAAAGGTAAGAGGGGAGAGGACACCCTTGCCTTAATCCTCTAATGGATTTAAAGAAGTTAGTAGTTTCCCCATTAGTTAGAGGGGGTATTCAAGGTCCCTCTATGCAAGCTCTAATCCAGTTTATCATTTGAGATGGAAATCCAAATTTGGCTAACTCCTATGTTAAAAAGCCAATGTCTACTCTATCAAATGCATTAGCCATATCAAGTTTAATGTATATTATTTTATTTTTGGAGTTGGAACTTGAGTGTAGGGCTTCATGAATCATTATAATGTTGTCATATATTTGTTTCCCTCGAATAAAACCCCCTTGTTCTATCTCTATCAAATTATTAATCTTCCTTTAATTCGATTTGATATTATTTTAGTCATTATCTTATAAGAACAATTGCACAAATATATAGGTCTGGATCTATCAAAAGTAATTGCATTTTTTTATTTTGGAATTAAAGCTAAGAAAGTGGGTTTGATTGCCCCAAATAGCTTACCTCTTATCATTGTCTCTTCTATCATTACAAATAAGTTATCTCCTACAATTTCATAAAACTGTTGATAAAAATGGTTGGTGAAGCCATATGGTCTTGGAGCTTTGTCCTTGGTCAGTCAATGTATAACTTCTTCTAACTCTTCTCTGGTTATTGTTAAAGAGAGATCTTCTCTATATCTATTTTTTAACAAAGGAGGAATGTTGTTTAGGAGAGTTGCTCGATCTTGTTAAATTTACTATTTTATTTGTTTGAAGGTTTGAGTAATGATCTCTTGCTAGTTCCTTTATGACTGCCTAATAAAAATATCTTCAGTTTTGTGAATCTCTAATTGTATTTCATTGGTGGTGTTTCATTGTTTTTTGATAAAGTAGTATGTGTTTCTATCTCCTTTCTTGAGCCATATCATTCTTGATCGAAGTCTCCAATGTGCCTCTTCTTCTCTAAAAGCTTGATCATTTTATCGACTCAACTGAAGTCTTCTCTCTTCTTGTTGAGGGGTTGGAGGTTGATCACTTATCTCTGGCTCTAATTCCTCCATCTATTGTAGCAATATGCTTGGCCTATTTTGAACTTTAGTCTTATTGGCAATCTAGTCCCTAATGGCTTTCTTGAGATTAAAATTTTTCATTCTCCATACCTCTTGGATACTGTTTGCACATATATGTTGCTTCCAAATACTTTCTACTAAAGGTGCAAACTCCTCATGCTCCATCCATTTTATATTGTATTTGAAAGGAGTCTTCTTTTTTACAAGAGCACTATCACCTGTATCCAAATAGATAGGCTTATGATCTGAGATCAAACTTTGAATTATACCACTTGATACAAGTGGATACCTGAATAGTATATCTTCTTGTATCAAGAATCTATCTAATATTTCTATAATTAATTTAACCCCAACTCTTCTATTTATCCATATAAAATTTCCATTTTTGGGGTTATATCCTAAAATTTTTGCTTAGTTATTATTTGTATAACCAAGACCTTAGAAGGGTCTTTTGAAGGAATGCCTCCTTTTTTCTTCCATTGGACTAAAGTCACATTCAATTCCCCTAATATAATTAAGTTTTGGGGTCTTTCCTAATGAATATAATGTTGAAGACTTTTCCAAGCCTCTTGTTTTAAGACTAAGTTATATGGTCCATAAAAATTGACTATGGTCCATGTCTATCCCTGTGGAGAGGAGAAAGAAGTTGCTATCCAATTTGAGTGTCTTGTTTTATTAATACATATCAAGGCCTGTGGATCCCATGCAAGGAGAAGCCCCCTAAGGAACTTGATGATTATATTGCTTTTAGGTCTAAGGATCTCCATATATATTTTCTATTCTATTCTTGCTAACTGCTATATCAATTTAGTTTCTTGAATGCAAATAATCGTTGGCTTTTGCTAGGCTATTAATTGACTTAGGTAGTTTTTTTTAGGGGACTACCCAATCCTCTTCTATTCCATGGTAGAACTTCCATTTCTTAGGTGGCTTCTTAGCCTTGCTAAGGTCTAAGGTTGTGTTGGTGTAAAATATGCCTTTGGTTACGTTTGCGCCCAAGACTTTGCCAACATTGAAAGATCGGGTTCAAAATAGAGTTTACCCGGTTCAATCTCTAGAGGAGGCTGGTTCCTTGCTTTTTTAGGGAAAAGGGGGAGAATAAAATACATAAAGAGAGGGAAATATAGCTATTGCTAAGAATTCTTAGATGGTGCAGATTAGATAACAGCAAAGAAACATCTACAACCTTTTACAGATAAGCATTCTATGAACCATCAATTTAGAATAACTAGTCCTCTAGTGCAGATTTAATCAAACATAAGCTTATTGGAAACGTTAATTTCAGAGCTAGCTGAACTTTAAACATAGAAATTCAGAATGAGAATTAAGGTGGTTTCTATTCAACGTAACTTATACAGCAATAAACAATCCATACATACTTGATAACAACACTAGTGAGCCAGAAACCAGAATGAGTAGTCTTTATTTACTTTCAGAAGTTTGTGTACATTGCCTTGTAAACATCCAAGAGTCGACCATTTGTTTGGGTCGCTCATCCTATATATATCTTTTTACATAACAAAAAAACTAAAAGTTGTTACAACAATATGCTCGTAGGCTCATTCTGGTAGAGTGGCAGTTAAGAGAGTATGGGATCTTCAACCAAAAATGGTTGAGATCTTCTTGTTACTACATATCTACCTTTATCTTCTTGGAGATGTCATGGCCCAACTGTCTTCCACTTCTTTACTTCTAGTTCTTGGGCTCAAAATATTGAGATCATGATGTTTTCTCTTCACTTGATCTTTCAATTAAAAAATGTCATGATATCATGACGTTTTCTCTTCACTTGGTCTTCGAGCTCAAAAATATCATGAGACCATGACATTTTCTCTTCACTTGGTCTTTCAGCTCAAAAATATCATGAGATCACAATATTTTCTCTTTACTTGGTCTTTCAACTCAAAAATATCATGAGATCATGATGTTTTCTCTTTACTTGGTCTTCAGCTCAAAAATATCATGATACCATGATGTTTTCTCTTCACTTGGTCTTCCAACTCAAAAATATTATGAGATCATGATGTTTTCTCTTCACTTGGTCTTCCGTCTCAAAAATATCATGAGATCATGACATTTTCTCTTCACTTAGTCTTCCGGCTCAAAAATATTGTAAGATCATGATGTTTTCTCTTCACTTGGTCTTTTGACTCAAAAATATCATGAGATCGTGATGTTTTCTCTTCACTTGGTCTTTTGGCTCAAAAATGTCATGAGACCATGATGTTTTCTCTTCACTTAGTCTTTCAACTCAAAAATATCATGAGATCATGATGTTTTCTCTTCACTTGGTCTTTCAACTCAAAAATATTGTGAGATCGTGATGTTTTCTCTTCACTTGGTCTTCCAGCTCAAAAATATCATGAGATCGTGATGTTTTCTCTTCACTTAGTCTTTTGACTCAAAAATATCGTGAGATCACAACATTTTCTCTTCACTTAGTCTTTCAACTCAAAAATATCATGAGATCGCGATGTTTTCTCTTCACTTGGTCTTTCGGCTCAAAAATATCATGAGACCATGATGTTTTCTCTTCACTTAGTCTTCAAGCTCAAAAATATTATGAGACCATGACGTTTTCTTTGACTTAGCTCTTGAGAAATAAAATATTGTGATATCATGAGGTTTCTTCTACACTTACAAAATTTTGAGAAGACCACTCCTTACTCCCCTTGATGTGGTCATTTTGACCTACATTATTGGTGCCTCCTAGGGGAATTTTGTCAACGAAATGTTAGAATCTAGAGCCTTTATCCATTGGGGAACGGAGTAAAAAGAACAACTAAAAAAAAAGGGGAGAAAGGGGAGTGATACCAAGAAAAAAGGATGTTTCTTGCTCTATGTGGTCATTCATCGGGAGTGTCTTCCTCTATGGATTTCTCTGTATCTTCTTGCTCAGGTGTCGTTATACTGCTTGCTGAAGCTTTCTTAGCCTTTTCATGTTTCTCCTTTTCCTAGACAACTTCATTGTAAGCGGCACAAGCCTTTTTCCAAGTCTCTTCATCTGGGTCTAAAGTTTCCATGAAAGTTAAGTACAAATACTCTAGTTCTTCTACTTTGTCATACGATAGAACTTTCGACCTCATGTATAACTCATGCAAATAGGAGTTGATCTGGGTGAGGTCTTGAGCCATACTAAATATTTGTTCTTCTTGGACTGGCTCTTCCCAGCTGTCTATCTCTGATTCATCTTCTATGAAAGTTTTCCAAGAAGCTTTCAGCTCATCTTCCTCCAAGAATTTTGAATCTTTATCCCAGAAGCTCGGCATGTCATAGTTTTCTGCTATGCTTACATGTTTCAAAATTCCCTTAGCCTTTGCCTTGAGTTCTCGTATTATTTTAGCACTTTCTATCACCAGCTTGTGTCTTTTGAAGAAACTTATGGCAACTATTTTGGCTTGGGACCATTTTTCATCTTGGGCTCTGTATCCAAATATTGCCTGTGTGCTTTCTTCCAAAACTTGGATCTTTGTTGCTGCAGATAGCCTTGCTTTTAGGAAGTTGATGGATATAGTAAATTCATCTTCTACTCAACCCAATGTCTCCTTAATTTTGACCAAGTATGATAATGTAGGCCTTGCTTTTAAGCTCATCTTTTGGATGTCCTCGAACATTTCTTTCCTGACTGCCTTGGCTTTTTCTTTGGATAGCCCACTGGTCTTACCAGTGTCGTCTTGGATCTACTTCTGAAGGTCTTCCACCTATTTTTTCAATAGTTGGATTTGTTCCATGACCTTCTTTGCTTCTTCCTTATATGGGGCCACTTCATTGAATATTTGTTCCCATTTATTTACCTCATTTTTTAATGCCTTTTCAATTATCTTTTGCTCATTTAAGGCTTCTTCTAAACGCTTCCTTGCCTGCTCAACTCTGAGGTATTTCTCCTTGTAATACTTAGCATTCAAGTATATAGTCCCCATGTGAGCTTGGGATTTTCCCCACTCATCTTCCATAGGCAGTTGAGTGATATCTTCGATGATTATCTCAGCTTGATAATCTTCCAAGGTCATTTCCCCTTTAGGCTTTTGAACTAGTGGCATCATCTTCATAGTCGAACGTTGCATACTGATAGGATCTAGGGCTATTCCTTCCTTGGTGTGAGCTATGTCCTTGGAACTTTGAGCATTGCATGATTTCAACTAGGATGAAGCATTTAGTGTTGCTTTCTTCAAAATTTTTAGTTGGGGAAGTTGGCGGTATAGGGGAAAGGAATGGTGGCTATGGAGGCATCCACATTTGGTTGTTCTATGAGTGTATCTGGGGGTGCAGCTGAGGATGCTTTTGGGTTAGGTTGGGTTGATGATGGCGATGGTGGAGGTTGATGATTAGAAGGAGAAGAAGCATCATCTTGATCTATAGAATGGGGAGGGGAATTTCTTTAGGGATGAGAAGAAGAAGATGTAGTAAGGTTGATAGGAGATATACCTGATACCTTTTGTGGGTTTGAGTCTCTAGTATCTGGTGCATTCTCAGGAGGGGTCGGGTCTTCAGTATAGGTCTCTGCTATCTTTTGTAGGCTCGTATCTCTAGTATCTAGTGCATCTTTGGTAGGGACTTGTTCTTCAATAGGGGCTTCCTCGGTAGGAATAGACTCTTTAGCCATTTTATCTAACTCTTGGTTGCTGATCTCCTATTGTCCAGAGAGTTGTTCTATATTTTCCCTATGTTTCCTTCCTTGTCCCCTGTCTCAAGGTCAACATGTGTTTCTTCTTGCCTCCTTTTCTTTTGTTCCCCTACCTCTACCGAATCTGCTTTCCTCTTTCTCTTGAGGAGAGAAACATCATCATCAAATTTTGTGTCTGATGTGGAGGGGAGGATGAATTTATGAGTTACCTTCTTTGGGACTTTTATTTGTTCAACAATAATTTCTTTACCTTTACCATGGCTAGTCCCAACCTTTTTAGCGATGAGTGGAACTAGGATGTCGTTGATTCATGGTGGTACTTTATCTGCAAGATTCTCAGACCATGTGGCATGATAATTGTCATATCTCTCGCAAAATTCATCATCAACTTTTATTCCATATCTAGAGTGCATTTCGATCTGGCACCTCATCTGCCACCAAGCTAGGATTTTTGCATGTGTCTAGTCTTTTCCCTTTTTCTTCATCCTTTTAATGACCTTCTCATCTAACTTGTGGCTCGGATTGACTTTGGGGTTCCAGTCCATAAGATGCTCATAGAAGTCATGCCATGGGGCCAATGGCTACATTTGTTCGACATGCCATTCTAGTGCTTCATCCTCCTCATTATTTCTACCTTGTTTGTCAATTTTTCTTTTTGATGCATGAAATTTTTTAAAGGAATTTTGGTTGAGAGAAGCCTATTTTTGTGTAAATTTATCAATGAGGTCATACTTCCATTTCTGTGGCAATTCTATTAACTTCAGGCCTTTTAGAGTTCAAGCGATTCGCTCATGGTCCCCCTTTTTTGATACATATACCCCTTCAAATTGGAAGGGCATGAAGCATGTGCCAGTCCTACGAGTCCTTATACCAAATTTAGAGTTTATATATTTAGTTTATCTTACATACTCTAGAGTGAACAATCACTCGGTGACATAGTATGGAAGTAAGAAAGGCTTCCTTGTGAAGCCATACAATCTGACGACTACTCCCTATGTTAAGATGAACCAATCTCCCTCTTTCGCATGAGTGTGTTGCAGGGTATCCCGCATATTCTGAGGAATTCTTGGCATTGTGCCATACATAATTCATAAGGCAAGGCCTAGGAATTCCATGTTAAAGTAGTAGTATGACTCTGCTTTTGAGAGCACCATCGTCCATTCGTATACAGGCAAACCCTTTTCATATTTGTCCTTGTTGGTCGTAGAGATGAACTCTAGATTCTTTGATTGAAAGAAAAAGAAAATCCATATTAGGTAAGAGGAAAACATGAAAGCTTCTGGGGAATCCCTCTATATTTTGAATAGGCCTATGTGTATATGCTGAGCCAGATATGTTGGCCAGTCGAAGAAAATTAGCACTATATTTTTATCCACATACGAAGCATCATAGAATTTAGGGTTTGACATACACTGCACCATTGCAATATGCCATACGTAGACTTGCATATCGAATTCTAGCCCTACCACCATAGCCAACATGGATAAAAGCTCCTTATTTTTAAATTTTGATAGGGGAATCGATGATTCTGGTAGGGTCCCATCGGGAGGGGGTTCTGACATATGTTCTTGCAGAAACAACTTTATATTGAGAGTAGGGGTATAGTACTTGGCTGAGATAATTGGGTCAAATGGAATGGGGTTTACAATAGGCCTTCTATCACAACTGAAGGTGACCCTAATTGCATTAGCATCTAGGGTAAAAATGACATCACCCCTGGAATTCTTGATAATTCTATGTTTTACATCGTAAAAAGTTGCCATAGCTCTGACTAATTCAAGGCAGGGGTGAACAGGGGTGCAAATATACCAAGAGAGTAGAGAGTGATAGGAGAATGTACTTGAAGTTGATGGCATGATGCGCTTTGCTACATTGGCTTCCACATCTCTTCGAATTTTCTCTAGATTTTTCCATGTTATTATGGTATCGGTGATGTGGGAATCCGGGTCTATGAAACCGCCTTCACTTTTCGTGGCCTTGTGCTTTTCCTTAGAGGATGGAGGATATGTTGTTATGGTTGCTTGCTATGATTTTGGTATATAGAAAACCCTGAAAGACACTCAGAGAAGCTCAGAGAACTTGGGGGAAATTTGGGGACACCGTAAGCAGAGAAATTTTTTTAGAGGATAGAGAGGCAATGAAAAAGCTTCTGCAGCATAAGTAGATGTGCATGCATGCGCTAAGGTGCCATGAATTAATTATGGTTGGTGATGCATGATCCATGAATAATTTTGAATGTTACTAGATGTTTTATTTTGAGTGCCACCTTTGAGAGAACCAACCACCATGCATCACCATATTTTTGGGGCCAATGGCATCACATCACCTCTTTTCTGGGTCAATATCTTTGCATCACCTCTTTTTTGGACCAATAACTTGGTACGGTGGTACTTTGAGAGGCGTGCATTTAAAATTTCAAGAAAACTGATTTTCCCACCAAAAATGTATAATTTGACTTTGACCATCGAATGCCAAAATATCATGAAATCATGATAATTTTCCTTGAAGAGGCTTCCAAACGCCAAAATATCATGAAATCATGATAATTTTCCTTGAAGAGTCATTGAATGCCAAAATATTATGAAATCACAATAATTTTACTTGAGAGGCCCCTATGAGTATCAAAATGTCATGAAAACATGACACTTTTCCTTGAAGTGGCCTTTGAGTGCCAAAATATCATGAAATCATGACAATTTTCCTTGAAGTGGCCTTTGAGTGCCAAAATATCATGAAAACTCAACACTTTTCCTTGAAGTGTGCTTTAGAAAAAAGAAACAACATATTTACATATAGTACATGTAAAGTGAAGGAAAATACCTTACTTATAGTACAACTTCAGATGGAAGCCATTGATAGGGATGGGTTGAACTTGACCCTATCCATATTTCAATTGGAAATAATTCTGTTGTTTTTCTTCTATTACCTCAAAAGGGCCTTCCTAGAAAGCATCAAATTTTTGATGGTTTCCAGGTTTTGCTTTCTTTTTATTCCACCTTAGGACCAAGTCTCCTACCTTGAAATTCCTAAGAGTAGCCTTTTTGTCAAACCATTTCTTCGTATCTCCAATATGTTTTTGATAATGGTTGTAGGCTTATTCTTTTTGTTCTTCTAATTGTAGGAGTTGTATCAACCTATTCTCCATCGGTTCTGCTTCTTCTGTGCCAGTTTGATTGAGCAACTTTAAAGCAGGTATTTCTATGTGTATCGGGAGGATTACTTCCTTACCATAGACTAATGAGTAGGGGGAGGTGTTGATAGATTTCTTGATGGTGATTCTATCAACCCATAACGCTTGGTTTATCAAAGAGTGCCAACTTCTCTTGTTTTCTTTCAAAGTCCACTTTAAGATTCGAAGGATATTCTTATTCGTTGATTCAACCAATCCATTTCCTTGGGGATAGTAATTTGAAGATGTTTTCAAATAGATCCCATATCTACTAGAAAAATCTATCATTTTGGCTCCTATGAAAGATGTGCCACTGTATGTGATCAATGCATTTGGGATACCGAATCTTGTGATCAAAATCTCCATGAATTCCATCACAACTTCTTGATCTACTTTCTTAGTGGGTACTGCTTCAGCCCACTTGGTGAAATAATCAGTAGTGATTAGAATGTATTTATGTCCAATGGACGAGTTGGGTTCTATAACCTCGATGAAATCTAAACCCCATTGTTGAAAAGGTTCTTCAACCTGAATGGATTTCAAAGGCATTGAAGCATTTCTATTTCTCCCAACGTACCTCTAGTACTTCTCACAATTTTTTGTCACTCTAAAAGTATCTGAGAAAATGGTTGGCCAATAGCATCCAATTCTTATAATCTTTAAAGTAGTGGTCCTCCCTGAGTAATGTCCTCCTGATGGACCTCCATGGAACTCATCCAAGATCCTTTGCTTTTTATCATCATTTATACACCGAAGCAGTACCCCATCCAAGTTATTTTGTACAATCCTTCAGGTAGTAAAGTGTATTTCAAAGCTTGGATCCTGTATCTCCTCCTCTGTGAAGCATTCAAATTTTTTGGACATTTTCTAGTCTGGAAATATCTGATCAATTCATCAGACAAGTTAGTAATTTCCAAGGGTTGATCATCCCCTTGGGCTATTTCTTGTGTTTGGTAGGCCACATATTCTGATGAGGCTTGTTTAGCGAGTTCTTGACATAATGCTCTACCCCTCACTAGCTTGGTCGGGTGGATCTCGACATCGTACTCTTGTATCTTTGATACCCAACCAACTCTTTTCTCACCAAGCTTCCCCTATATAATGAAATTTCTAACATCAGGGTGGACCACATACACGATGGTCCTACTCTGTGAAAGAAAGTGCCTAAACTTTTTTAGTGATTTCATTATCGCGTAAACTTGTTTCTTGATAAAGTTATACTTTTCTTCATGTTCCTGCATTGTCTGACTTAGAAATGCTATGGGTCTCTCTTCATTATCAGATCCTTTTTGAGTAAGTACTATAGTGTAACTCTCTTGCTCACCTGCAACATACAAGATGAAACCTCTGGAATAGTCTGGATTTACTAAGATGGGTGCTTGGGCTATCTATTCTTTTATCTGTTTGAAAGCCTTCTTTCGTAAGTCTATCCACTTGAATTCAACATCCTTTTTTAACAACTCGGTCATTGGTTTGATTATTTGAGCAAAATTTGCTATGAATTTGCGTACAAAGTTGATTTACTCGAAGAAGGATTGCAAACCCCTTTTGTTCGAGGGTAAAGGAAGTTCAAGCAGTGCTTTCACTCTATTGGGGTCTATAGCTAACCCGACCTTAGAAATGATGTGACCTAGTAGAATCCCTTCTTCCACTGCAAATATGGATTTCTTTGGGTTCAAAGAGATATCGAATTCCCTGCACTTCTCAAAGACTCTTCTAAGATGGTCAACATGATCTTCTTTGTGATGAGAGAACACTGTCATATCATCCAAGTATATCACTATGATTTTATTGATGAGTTCTCCAAAAGCCACATCCATTGCTCTTTGAAAAGTTGCCCCAACATTGGATAATCCAAAAGGTATCCTCTGATAAGTGAATGTTCCCCACTTGGTGGTGAATGCGGTTTTGAACTAATCTTCATCTTTGACCCACACCTGGTTATACCCAAAAAACCCATCCAAGAGTGAGAATATTTCTACTCCTGCTACAGTATGTAGTGTCTGGTCGATTTGTGGGAGTGGATAATGGTCTTTTAGTGAAGCTTTTTTCATGTTTAGAAAGTCAACACACAATATCCATTATTTTTTTTAATGGAACCAAGTTAGCTACCCAAGTAGAATGCTTGATAGGGTAGACAATCTTGGCTTCAAGCAACTTCAGTAGTTCCTACTTCATTAGAGCTTCAATCTTGGGATTCATTGGTCTTTGCTTTTTTTGAAAGGGTTTTGCACCTTCTTCGAGCTCGATGGTATGTTGTATGGTCTCTTTAGAGTAGACTTTAAGATCACCATAAGTCCAGGCTATGATGTCAGGGAATTCTTTGCATAATCCTTGAATTTGGTCCAATTCTTCCTCTATAGTGTTTACTCCCACTTTAATTGATTTATTTGATTCTAGTTGGAACTCTTTGTATCTATGCTTGTCAAATTTCATCTTATGGCCTGTAGACATATCATTATTATCAAATAGGCTTTTGAGAGTGATCAATACTTTTTGAATATGGTTATTTTTAATTGGATCATGCCTTCATCTTCCTCATATTTAAACACTCTATTGTTTGAGCAGTTCATCTTGTGGATAAGAAAGTCCACTATTTATTCATCATTTTTGAATATCTACCAAAAGGTATCTCTATCCAGCATGGAAGGCCTGTAGATTAGTCTAACTATTTTAGACTTCTGGATGACATTGCTGATAGGGCAAAAATTTGCACCTACTGAAGCTAATAAATAAGCATGAGTGTTCTTTTCTCTAGGGATTACTTTGATGTCTAGAGACTCAAAAGCTTCTAGCAAATCCTAGACCTTGTTCCTGTAAGCTTTGAGGTAGTGTTGCTTACTCACACATTTCTCAGTGACCTGATTCACTATTAATTTAGAATCTCCAAAAATTTGGAGTTGTTTAATACCCAGCTTCTCAACTTTCTTAAGGCCTAAGCAGAGTGCTTCATATTTTATTGCATTGTTAGTACAGGTCCAAGTTAACTGGTAAGAAAAAAATTTCTCTTCACCTATTGGAGAGATTAAAACAATACCTACTCCAACTCCATTTCTGCATCTAGCACCATAGAAGAAAAGTTTCCATAGATGATCGGTAGATGGGTCTACCAGATGGAGAGGAGTGGGGTTGCTTTTCTCAAGCTTCACAATTGAGTAGCTTCCAAGATCCATTTCAATCATGGCATTGAAGTCTTGGAGAGAGAATTGATCTTCTTCTTGCAACACATTTAGAGCTTCCTCCATCAAGTTTAAGTCTTCCAGTTCCTCGATCATCATGTTTACTGTAGTGGCTTGTTTCCCTTCTTCTTCAAGTTTTTCAATATGGAAGGTTGAAGGTTTCTCATTGAATATTTTTACTCTCTTGCCTTTGAATGGGATTTCCAAGTGCGAGTAATCTAATGATAAATATCCTCCTATTTTGGTGGTGAATTCTCTAGAGAGACACATACCAAAATAAGGTTCTAGATCCACTACCACTACCTCTTGTATAACTGTGAGTTGAGGCAATCTATGAAGAACTATTGGGATATCTTTAATCACCCCTACGATTTTGATAGGGGTTCCATCTAGTTGCAAAATGATAGGGCTGCTCCTGGTGTATTCCATCCCTATGATATCGCATACGACTTTGGGTATCACAGTGGTTGCAACTCAAGAGTCTATCATGCAGTTGTGTACCACCCATCCTTCCATTTGAAGAGATAGATAGAAGGGAGGAGGTCTATTTTTTCCTGTAGTGGACATCAGACTAGCCTGTATAGAATTCAATTGAGTTAGGGTTCTATTCTTGTTTTTCATAGATCTCAAGGATTCCTACAATAAATCAATCTATCATGGAAACTGCAAAGCTTCATACATAGTTGCTTTGGAGGGAGTTTTCTTCATTTCATCGACTATGTTGAATGGGAGAGGTTCAAAACTTTTCTCTTTTAAAACTATGTCATACTTATTTCTATACCCCTGAGTAGCATCTATCCTTTGATGCTTATTCAATGAGGGGTATCTCAATTTATCTCTTACTTGTTCCTGCATTTCCAATTCCTTATGCAGGGGTATCTCTTTTCATACTTCTACTTCTTTTTGACCTGAGCTTTGGAGAACCTTCTCATAGGAGGATCTTCTCTCAAATGTGTTCCTCATAGGTGAAGGCATTTTCAAGGGATTAAGCTCTTGGGGGTCTACTTGCAAAGGTTTCTTCCCTGATCTAGTTAGAACAACCACTTGTTCTACAGAAGGCATCATGAGATTGTGATTTTCTTCCCTTATCATATTTACCTGTTGCTTGAGGGTTTTCTCTACCTTTTCAATAGCTATCTTTTGGACATAATGTTGATGGATCATACACGAGTTCTCATCATGTGAATCATTACATGTAGAACACCAGAAGTTTGACTCTATCGAAGTGTTAGTGGGTTCACTATCTTCATTGGCATAAACCACATTTGATTTGTCATGACTTCTACTGCTCGTGGAAGCTTGGTCTCTTATTACCTATGGAAATCTCCTTGGCTGGAAATTTCTCTCTACTTCTCTTCTTTCCATCGATGTCATCTTATTTTAGAGTCTTCATAGTCGATTGTAGATCTAATAGGGCTGCAAGCTGAGGATTAGGAGTTGGTGAAACTATTGCCATAGGAAGTGCAGGGATGGTGGGTAGCATTGGAGGAGCGAGAGGCATATGTACCACTAGGATATTAGGCTTCCCAATCCATTTGGGGAGACTTGTATTAGAAGTGGGAGCAGGACTTGGGAAAGCAATATTTGATGCTTGTGGTAGATCTAGGAAAATAGGCATTATCATCTTTGTAGGGAACCTTCCAATAACGATTAGATCTCTTTCTACTTTCTAGGCTTCTTGGAAAATATCTAGGAAAGTAAATACTTGGGATTACCTAATAGCCATACTTATGTCTAAGTTAAAAGCTCTCAGATAATAATACATTGATTGTTCATTTATTGGCCTCAATCCTAGTACTCTCTATTTTATTTTCCTTTCCTTGAGTGCTTCTAATACGTGAACTAAGTTAGCAGTGAAAATGGGTCAGCATGTTCATTGAAATCTTCTACTAACTTATCGACAAGTTGAGCCCAGGTAGATATGGTTTGATTAGTGAGGGCTCTATACCAGTAGAGCATTTTTCCTTTCAAGGAAATGACTAATAGTCTTATCATGACATCTTCTTCAGTGATGTTATGTATTGGTGCAAGTGCGACTACATCTTGACAATGTTCATAAGTCGTCTTCCCAATACCATCATACTAGGGTAACGCCTTTAAAGCTGCTACTGGAATCGGGTTCTAAGCTACCAAATTCAAGGGGCATGTATGGTTCCATGAAGGGTAGGGTAAATTTAATTGATTCACGACCATTGCAACTATGGTTCTTCCTGATATTATAGGAATATGGGTAGTTGGAGTTAACGTTCCACTAGCAACAGTACTAGGGAGGGTTGTAAGGGAAAGATTTGTATATCCTGTATTGATAGTAGATGAAGTGGTTCTAGCAACTAATACATGATTAGCTCTGAGGCTACCAAGGTGTAACTCGAAGAACTCGATGGGCTCTTCAAATTTTTTCCTTAGATCTGGTTATCATATAAAAATGGTATTCAACCAGAAAGTAGATAAGGATTTTCTTAGGGTTCCTCTCTTGGGTGGAGTCACCAAGTGATTCATAAAAATTAAACAGGACAAAGATAATCATTAGAAATTTGATCTGTATATATCATGGGATTGGGTCCCATCGAGCGTGCCAAAAACTGTTGGTGCAAAATCTGCCTTTGGTTACGTTTGCGCCCAAGACTTTGCCAATATTGATAGATTAGGTTCAAAATAGAGTTTACCTGGTTCAATCTCTAGAGGAGACTGGTTCCTTAATTTTTTAGGAAAAATGGGGGAGAATAAAATACATAAAGAGAGGGAAATATAGCTATTTCTAAGAACATTTAGATGGTGCAGATTAGATAACAACAAAGAAACATCTACAACCTTTTACATATAAGAATTGTATAAACCATCAATTTAGAATAACTAGTCCTCTGGTGTAGATTTAATCAAACATAAGCTTATTAGGAACGTTAATTTTAGATCTAGATGAACTTTAAACACAAAAATTTAGAATGAGAATTAAGGTGGTTTCTATTCAACGTAACTTATACAACAATCAACAATCCATACATACTTGATAACAACACCAGTGAGCCAGAAACTAGAATGAGTAGTCTTTATTTGCTTTCAGAAGTTTGTGTACATTGCTTTGTAAACATCCAAGAGCCAACCATTTTTTAGGGTCACTCATCCTATATATATCTTTTTACATAATAGAAAAACTGAAATTTGTTACAACAATATGCCCGTAGGCTCATTCTGGTAAAGTGGCAGTTAAGAGAGTATGGGATCTTCAATTGAAAATGGTTGAGATCTTCTTATTATTGCATATATGCCTTCATCTTATTGGAGATATCATGGCCTAGTTGTCTTCCACTTCTTCACTTCTGGTTCTTGGGCTTTAAAATATCGTGATATCGTAATGTTTTCTCTTCACTTGGTCTTTCGGTTCAAAAATATCGTGAGATTATGATATTTTCTCTTCACTTGGTCTTCGGGCTCAAAAATATCATGAGATTGCGATGTTTTCTCTTCACTTGGTCTTCGGGATCAAAAATATCGTGAGACCATGACGTTTTCTCTTCACTTGGTCTTTTGACTAAAAAATATCGTGAGACCATGACGTTTTCTCTTCACTTGGTCTTTCGGCTCAAAAATATTGTGAGATCGTGATGTTTTCTCTTCACTTGGTCTTTCAGCTCAAAAATATCACGATACCATGATGTTTTCTCTTCACTTGGTCTTTCGGCTCAAAAATGTCATAAGATCATGATATTTTCTCTTCACTTTATCTTTCGGCTCAAAAATATCATGAGATTGCGATGTTTTCTCTTTACTTGGTCTTCAAACTCAAAATATTGTGAGACCGCAGTGTTTTCTCTTCACTTAGTCTTTCGACTAAAAAATGTCATGAGATCATGACATTTTATCTTCACTTGGTCTTCCAGCTCAAAAATATCGTGAGACCACGACATTTTCTCTTCACTTGGTCTTTCGGCTCAAAAATATCATGAGACCACGACATTTTCCTTTCACTTGGTCTTCTAGCTCAAAAATATCGTGAGATCGTGATGTTTTCTCTTCACTTAGTCTTCCGGCTCAAAAATATCGCGAGATCGCAATGTTTTCTCTTCACTTGGTCTTTCGGCTCAAAAATATCGTGAGATCGTGATGTTTTCTCTTCACTTGGTCTTTCGGCTCAAAAAATATCGCGAGACCATGATGTTTTCTCTTAGCCCCTAAGAAACAAAATGTCGTGAGATCGCAACGTTTCTTCTACACTCAACGAAAGTTTGAGAAGACCACTCCTTACTCCCCTTGATATGGTCATTTTGACCTACAGGTTGTATGTGCTTTTTTTTTATCTCTATATTTGCTTGTTTTGTGCTTACCTCTTGATTAGATTCCCTCCCTCTAGTAGAAGATTTGGTGGCTAGGGTGCCTCTTGGAATCATTGTTGTTGCTAACTAAGTCTCTTCTATTTCTTCAATCTCCTCTTCCTGAAGGTTTTCTTTGGTAGTCTGAGTTTCCTCCACTTCTTCTAATTTAGGCTATGATGGATCTTCCTCCTTTTTATATGGACCTAGACGTTCCTCTTACTTATTTTGTGATAAAATAGAGAACTTATTATTATTTTTTCTTTCTAGTTATGGTTGAGACCTCCTTCTACTTCTAGATCTTCTCTATTATTTTCTTCTTAATGTTTGGAGTTCTTGATCTTTCTTCTCTATGTTTTGTTGTACCTTAGTGGGACAATTCCTTGATAAATGACCATATTTATGACAAGCAATACATTTAAAGAGAATGTGCTTATAATCTAGTTGTTGGGTTTGGATCCAATCCAAGACTTTGATACATAAGTTTTTAGGAAGCCCATTTTTAGATTGTATTGAACACATAGCCTAGCACAAGTTGCATTATTGGCATTTGGAGGAGCCCACTCTACATATGTGCCAATAGAGTTACCTATCATCTCAAGAGTCAGATTATTCCATAAATGTAGGGGTAAAAAAGGTAGTCTTACCTAAGTTAAAACTTCTTCTACTTCTTCCACTTGTGGGTCAAAACTGACTAACCAGGGAGTCATGTAGAGGGGGTGTGATCCAAGGAACTAGGGACCTCCTTGATATATTCCATCTATTTGCTATATTGAGGAGAAAATAATTATGAAATACCCTCTCCCTACCCTCATGAATTCATATCTAGATATTTTAGATCCCCAAGAAGAGGTGATCCATCTTTGAATGGTTGTTGGGCTTGGCCAAATACCCATAAATTTGCAAGTAAGAGATCTCTTAGTTAGGGCAAGGATTGGGCTTTGAATATAGTCCAAAGAAATATCCACCACTAGAGCATTATCCAACTTAGGAACAAAGGAGTCTTTGTTACTTGGTTGGTGCAATTATGGCTTCCATGCCTTTAAAGCTTTGGTCATATTTTCTAGTTTGGACTGGTTGAATAGAGGAGGTAGTGAGAACAAGGAAAATAATCCATGGTCAACATTCTTGAGTATGGAGCATTCATCATGGTAACATCCCAAAAGGAATATTTGGGGGAAGGGATATCCCTAATTGCCATTGCCATAACAAGGCTTCAAAGGTGACCAAACCCTAATCTAAGCCAAAAGAGAAAACCCTCATCAAAATCTTAGAGATTTTATTTCTTGGCTCACTTTCCTCTGTTAAATTCATGGATAAACCATGAAAGAAAAAGCAAAAGTAGAGGAAACCAACAAAGGAAGAAGCAAAATATCTTAATATAAATAATTGCAAATAAACTTCAAATAGTCACAATGTCTACTGATCTAGGCATACAAAGAATAATGCATCAAGTGGCATGATCTCTTGTCCAAAAACTAGGTCCAAGCGTTAACAAAGGATTTTAGTATAAAAAAGGGCACTGTTGCAGCTCTTCTATTATTTCCTCATGCATAGCATTTTTTTCATCTTAACCAGTCTCATTAAATGTATACTAAAGGGTATTGTAATATTAAAAAACTATTTTTAATATATAGGATTTTTTTTATTGTTCTATATTATTCGTGCATCAAACACAATTGATGAGATTTACTAAAATTAAGAAAATATTAAGTTGTTCCATACAATATACATAAGGATTGTATTAGAATTAATTCTTATATATAATAGCCTTGCTACTGATTTTAGAAATCCCAATGATTTTGGGGCCTTGAAGAATAAAGGGGTTAAACAATTGAAGCCTCTAAAACACCCTTTTCATGTCTAGTTGTTTTTGTAAAAACATTCGAATCTAATTGGACCTACCTTCCAAAATTACAAAATTGTAGGTGCTTTATTGAACAACGAATCCATTATAATTCTTGATAAAGATGTAAGATATTTACACTAATTCAAATATCAAATAAAAAATTTCATGAAGCAAGTCTTGCAATTTGATCCAATTCACAAAATTCCTTCTAAGGGAAAATTTATTGATTTACTTCATTTTGGCTTAAAATAACAAAATGCCTTTAGCAAAAACAACGTATGTATTTTTGGGAAGCAGTTTTGTGAAAAATTCCTCAAAATAACAATTTGCTCTTTCATAAGTACAATTTGCTCATTTCTAAGAAAATATTTTTTTTGCTAAGTCTTAAAGAAGCAAATCACTACTCTACAAAAAAGTGAATCACTTGGTCTATAAAAAGAGTGATTTACTTTATAAAGTTTCTAAGCCATTAATGAACAAATAGTCATTTTTAAAAGAGGGACGGTTCACCCAGGTGTTGTAGGTGAGTTGGATAGGAGAGGGCAATCCTCCAAGGGAGGTCCCAGGTTCGAATCTCCACCCTACCAAAAAGTTGAATTGGGTACCCAAAATCCAATTGATAATGTTGGTGCGGGCAGGGCCGAGCACGAATCTTGGGTGAATTTAACGGTGTAGAACCCCCTGTTCGTGGTCTCTCAGAACAAGGTAGCCCCGCAAGGGTTTTTTCACTTAAAATAAAAAAGAGGGACGATTCAATAGTTTTCCACAAAAGTTTATTTTCTAAGGTGAAACTTTATCAATGTAGGTATAAACAAGATATGTTTTAGGCTTATAAATACATGATCAAAGATGCAATAATTAGGTTAAGGATTATGTCTAGTCAAACTCATTCCCTACCAAAGGAAGAATACAAAGGGGAGGAAGCGTACAATCATCATGTGGATACATGAAGTCAACGAACAAAGTTTGATTCCATTAAGGGGAAAAAACCAATGGCAAACACAACCAACAAGATCCGAATCCTTCACCCACACTCCCACTCTTTTTTGTAAATAGAAGTAGTTTACTATTGAACCAAGGAATTCTTCTAACTTCTAAACTGGGTTTTGCATCCCTAATTCAAGTTTTAACAAGATTAGATAGTATTTTCAATTGGCTATGTGTTGTCTTAGTGTAGATCATTAATATAAACTAAATTACATGAAAATAGTGTAGAAAGTAAAATGCATGAAAAGTAAATTGTGGAAAATAAAATTGTGAAAAGTTCAGAGTGAAAGAAATTAAAAGTAAATACGATCCCTCATAAAAACCTATGTAAACTCATTGAAAAAAGTAAATACGACTTTAACACCATGGAAACTAAAATTGTGAAAATTTTAAAGTGCAAGAAATTAAAAGTAAATATGACTTTAACACCATAGTGATTATAGTGTGTGATCAATCAAAACATGAGAAATTGAACAACATCAATATCCACTCATTCTTTTGATTATAAAATTGATAAGTGAATGACAAGATGGGATAGAAAGGCCATGTTGCAACCGTCGTGTACTAAGCAAACAAGAATGGTCTTGGCATTGATGGGATGCATAAAGCCTTATTACAATCTCATAAGTATAAAGCATAATGTAGAGTGTATTTTTAAATTCTCATGGCCAAAGGATAGTTACAATGAGGGTCACAACCCCCTATTTATAGTAAGACTTCACCCCTAAGTTATTTGGGGTGAGAAACAATTACTCGTACGAAAAGTAAATATTTGTGGGTAATTTTAGCAAAATTTTGCATCTCCAAATATTACATGCCTCTAATAGGCTTAAAAGGATTCCAAAATGACTTAGTATGCCACTACATGTCAAAAATTCACTTTCTAAAATATTCGCCTTGAGATCCATGCTAATTGTTACTTTTCTATTGTTCGAGTGATTCACTCGAGTCTGTTGATTTATTTGCTAACATTTTGTGAGTGATTTACTTGTATTTTACATGAAAATTAGCTACTTCTATTGAGTGAATCACTCTTTTGAGCCAATTGGTCCCCTTAAGCAAGTGAATCACTTTTTTCAACCAATCAACTAAATTTGTAAGCAAATCAGCCCTTGTTCATACTTAGCCAAATTTTAAGATTTTTTGGAGTGTTTTTTGTTGTCTAATATCTACTATTGTATTATTTTCCAAAATTGGTAAAATCTACAAAGGTAGTACTGAGATACTATTGATATTTATTACATTGTATAATGTGATAGATCATATTTAGGTGAAAATAATATTTTGAACCACTCACATATGAGTCCTGCATAAATCATTAGTAATGATTTCCACCGTATAAGGAAATCACATTGTTAGTGTGGTTGCTCTATAGTAGGCAACATAATTTACATTTAAAAGACTCTATTCAATGAAAAGATATCATCAAACCATTTCAATTTTCAACATTTGGTATTAGAACACATGGTAATGACATAGAAAGATGATCTATTGAAGGGGTGGTAAGGACATCCTCCCACCCTACACCATGGTAAATAAGTAAAGCTCTTATATGGTCATGCCAAAATTTGGAAATGGGCTTTAAGTCGAAGATGATCCAAAGCATAAGAACCTTAGTTGCTTGGCCAAGAAATTTGGAAAAATATTCTTTCTCAAGATAGGGTAGAGGAACTTTGTGGTAGTGTAATTCTTGAATTTTGCCTAGGATGTCCTACACACCTAGGGTCTCAAGTTTTGGTCTTAAAACCCATAAAATGATGCTCAATATTTTCATAGGAAAATACCATGACATGATATTCATTGTTTGGGGAACATTGGAGGAAAATGGAGTCTACGTTGCTGGAATAATGGATTGAGAGAGTGGCCTCATACTCACCTTAACCTTCTCCTAACTATGTTCCTATTCGTCTATCAATATCTATGATGGACATTGCCCATTCATGGGCCATTCTCAAAGAGGATGAAAAACATCAACATCAAATTGTAACTACTCTTCAAATATTAATCATTACAGGCAGTCTCTTCACATGGTTACCCTACAAGAAAAGCTACTACTTTTCATCCTCTTCTCTCTTGATTAATCTCATCAAAGCTCATTCTCTCATAGCATTTTATTTCATTATTTGGCTTCACAAATCTTCTTACACAACTCTAACATATAGTCATTCCCTCTTGGACTTGGCCACAAAAATTGCATGTAAATCAATGGTATAAATACTTGTTTCTATATAAATTTTACTTGTGTTGTCTGTTTGGATGGGACCTCATGTGTCCCAAAATTCAAGAAATTTGTGCATGCAAGTCCTCCCAAAGTTACTTGAAAAACAAAAATAAAGAAAAGAGAGCTTTCTCGTGTTGGAGCATGGGTTGTTCCATGCCATAGCATGGGGTAGGCTATGCTTTGATTTCTTGATCTTCTCATACTCAATATTATGCCTTCCAATCAATATTTCAGTATCTACCCTCTTTGTGGACTGTAGATGATGGGTTTTATGCATGCATTTTGCACGATCTCATGATTCTATATCTCATAGATTTGGTGGCCCTCAATATTATTAAATCATAATATTCTTATTATTTTGTGTTAGACAATATTAATATGGTTTTAGAGGAATTAAGAGGAATTGCAGGGCTAGGACACGTAACTTTAGATTTTGCAACCATTATGGTAGCTAGAGGTGTTCTTGAGGATTTATGCTAGAGCTGTGAAGGAAGTAAATTACCTAAGGATAAGGGTGTTGTAGTTGAAAAATGGTTCAAAGTAGCAATTAACGAAACTCTTATTTGTGTAGCAGGGGCTCTTGGGTTTAATTTTGGATCCATGGAAAAAAGAGCTTATGATTTTGCTCAATTTCCCAAGTATGTGATATGTGGTATTGTTCCTTCAAAAATACTTATTCTATAATGCATATCAGTAGCAATATATTACTATGGAGGAGTTTCATTTTAAGAGAATATTCTCTTTTACCTAGTGGCTTTCTTGCTTACAAAAACATTCCCTTTGGACCTTATTTATTCTCCTAAGATCCATAAAGCGAGCAAACATGTAGATGGTATTTTATTCAAGGAAGGAGGATCCATGACTAGGCTATATGCGAGCAATATCTCATGGCCTCTAGGGATTTGAAGAAGTTAGTTGAGCATCTCATGTGGGAATTCTCATAGGTAACATATGAATACTATTGATTCTTGGTATATGCATGACAATTATATAAAATCAAGAAAAAGTACTGATTTGTGTGCTTTTATTGCAAACAATGGGTTCATGTAGTGATGAACTGCATCCAATGAGCTAAAGACCTAATAGATGTAAAGTTGAAAAATAAACAAGGCAGTGGTTTCAAATGGAGATAATAATGAAGAATGCAATATTGCAACAACATGATAAAGACCCTCCTTATGAGGATAATGAGGAGGAATATAATTATTAAATTGATTTAATATTGATCCTTGTGAATAGTTATGTGTGTCCTTATTCACAAGGGGATGTTTAGTGAATTTCCACTAAAACTATGTTTGATGTATTAAGTGGAGGCCCATGACACACTTATCTATAATTGGTTGTGTACTTGGAATACATAAT
Source organism: Wollemia nobilis (assembly GCA_028583015.1). NCBI lineage: Eukaryota > Viridiplantae > Streptophyta > Pinopsida > Araucariales > Araucariaceae > Wollemia > Wollemia nobilis. The sequence continues at coordinate 8,640,280 of JAQPPZ010000456.1, forward strand.
CAATGGTATTTGACACTTCTAAATATTATGCAAGAGAAGTTCACATTGAAATGGGAAGAAAATATTAAATTTTTCCCACATTCAATGTTGATTTTTAAGACAATATTTGGTAAGCACCAGACAACCGAATATCTATAATATTTTTCAAGAGTAGTAAGGACCATTTGACTACCATGTTCATCTAATGAACAAGTGAATGCCCATGCCACACTCAAGGTGAATGGTTGTGTTTGTCCCCATTCATAAGATGATGTAAATCAATACAACCTAGTCTAGATAATTATTTATGTTTGGTTGTGTATTCCCAATCATAATTGTTATGAACAATATTGTGTGTCCTTGTTTATAACTTGGATGTTGGATAGTGTTTGTCTCTATTTAGTTATATTGAAGGATCATGGATATTTGCATCCCTATCATTGGATAAGTGTCTAGTGAGTCCATTCCCTCTAAAGAAGCATAGCGAGGTCATTCCTATAATTGTTGCTTGTGAATAATTGAGTGTGTCCCTATTCATACTTGATCTGACAAAAAATGTGTTGCATTTTATTGATAATATGTAAAAGGTGTTATAATATGAAATTATATCCTTTTAGAATTTTTCCCAAGGGCTACAAAAGAGGGCTTCCAATAAGAGGGACCCTAGCACTAAATTTCTATGTGACACTGCAAGAGTCTTTTGTGAGATCCTTAGGGAGGAGTGGGCTTATCATATGTGTGCTACTTCTAGCTATTATGGTCCTTGAAACTTGTGTAACCCTAAAAAAAACATTAGAGACGTTTGGAGGCTTGTCTCAATTAGGCCTCGCATAAACATAAATGAAAGTGACACAAAAGCTTATGAAAATGCATAAAGGGAGTACTGAAATGAAATGAAACTAAAGCAAAGAGACGTTACATGGCTGACTGATTTGGTAGTTTGTTTGTGGAAAATGTACCTATCCATATTTTTTTTGAGAAAATGTACCTATCCAAACGTACCTATCTATATGTTTTCTTGTTTCTTTCTCTGGTTGGCTGGTGCTTTGACCGTAGATGTCCCTGATGCAATCTGATATGGATATGGAAGTCGAAAGTGCTTGATATGTACCTAAAATCACTAAAATTTACAAATAAAGTCAAGCGAGAGGAGTGTTAGATGCACGAGGTGCTCAAAAATGGATTTGGTAGTATTTTGGCAGCATAACAATGTAATATTCTCCTCTTTGAAACCATAGACAAAAGGGTCCTTTTATAGATTTTATGGGTAGAAAATAGGGTAGGTGATGTGGCAGGAGTAGAGGAGAGATAAGGTCCTCTTAATTAGGTATGTTATGGATATGACTCTCCTACCTAAGAATATTAAGTGGGCATGGGTGTGCCATGCCCACCTAAGGCTTAGGAGAAAAACACATTTTCCCTTAAATTTCTTTAAATGCTTTGTAGGGGGGAGTAAGAGTTTTATGAGAAAGAAGGTGGGTAGGTGTTTAGGAAAGTGCGTAGAGGGGTGTGAGTGGAGGTGTGGGTTGGATGGCATAGGTTTACCTAGGGTTTAGAGTAACCTAGGATTTAGGCTAGTCTAGGGTTAGATATACCCAGGGTTTAGGGCAATTAAAATTATTTTCAAATATTTTATTAATTGATCGTTAATTGTCATTGCACAAGGTTGAGTGTGATTTTTTTTACTTGTCTACATTTACCCATTTTTATATTACTTTGTGTGAGAATACCATGCAGTAAAAAACATTATGATGCCAGATTGATGGTTGATTTGTGGTGGAGTGTGAGTTGAGAAGAATTGATCGTGGTCAATGACGATTATTGAAGGAGGGAGACACAAGATTATATTGAGTCATAATCAATGTATGATACCCCAATTATGGAAGGGTACACGTCCTTGAAAATTCAATTTTGATGAAAATTTTTAACCTTGATTTGTTTAGTAAGTTGTCGAGGGAGATGTGGGTGTCCTCATGATGATTTGATTGATTAGAAGTGGACATGTTGCCACCTTGATAAAGCTATTATGCGAGTAACCTAATGACATTAGCATCAAATTTACCAAATTTTAATGGGTTGAGTTTTTGCTTTTTGTTTGTCCCAACAAATGAGGGCTTGTGATAGTCTTAAGCACAAGTTCCTAGACAAACACACTTATAAAATTGAGTGTTTGAATGTTGATAATGCATAAGGTAACTATTTAAAGTGTGATATCTACCCTCTCAAGCGATGAGTTGATGGGTGAAGAATTTGTAGACAACGATGAATCACTTCACAAGAATATCATTGTGAGATCACACAAGGCCTGGGAAAGGTGAAATTTGAGATACAAAAGGGGTGTGTGCCCCTCCAACCATGCTTAAATAGGTGCATTTCAAAAATAAATGTACGTACATGTACATTTTTTGAGAAAACATATGGATCAAATATTTTCTTGAAAAGTATACATGTATGTACATTTGTTTTTGAAATGCACCTATTTAACCATGGTTGGAGGGGCACACGCTTCAATTTCAACGTGTGTTTTTGGAAAATTACAAGGAGAGGAGTGAGCAAGAGTGTGTGTGACATGAAGCACTATCGGAGTGGTAACTCGAGTGGACAAGATGGCCTAGAGTGGTTTATGAGCTGGCGTTGGAGGGTGTGTAGTGGAGGTAAGTTGACTTTTTATTGTGTTTTGTGTTTTTCAAGATAAAATGAACCCTAGGGCTTGAGTTTTAGTGAAATAAAAAATGGTAGATCGGTAAATAGAATATTGTAGATTGTGTGAAGTGGGTGAGGAATAAAATATGTGTGGGAGTGTGTATATGTGTGCATGTGTTGTCACATTTTTTGATGTGTTTTCGTGTATGCATGTTTGTTTAATTTTTGTGTTCTTTTGCTAAACATTTTTGTACATGCATGTGTTTGGGGCAAGTGGGTATCCAAAAATACCCTTTTTCCAAAAAAAAAATGGATTTGTACGTTTTGTATGGATCATACGAATCCATATGTTTTATTATTATAGAAAATGTGTGAGATATTTGATGATTTGAATAAAAAATATGATGTATGTAGACTGATGTGATTGTTTTTGATATTGTAGGTCAAGGAGTTACGACCACAACAATGATTTCTACCATTGTTGGATGATGTGAAGGTGTTTTTGGAGGAGGTGGATTGGTAGTGTCTGAAGAGGGTAGGATTGCATGTGCTGGCACACATGGAGATCATGTGGTGTGACCATGCTTATTTGGATATGCTATGTAAGTGATGGGATCTAGATAGGAACACATTCTATTTTTTGATGGGGGAGATTACAATTACCTTGTAGGATGTCTATCAAATTTATAGGTATCCTATGGAGGGAGTGACAATGATGGTTGTACAAGGTAGGCAAGCAAGGAATATCATATTGCAAAGGGCTTTTGGTCTTGCTTGGATGATCGTGAGGATTTATAGTGCAGGCATTAAGTATGGGAAGTATTAAAGGAGTGGGAAGTTACCATGGTGAAATACATTACTGATGATATTGATATGTAGCTATACATTGCCAGATGATTCTAGGGTGTTGTTCTCTTGTAACCTGATTGGGCTTGTTTATGACATGGTGGAGAATGGGAGGCATTTTTCTTGGGCACCTTCTTTGTTGGTGCAGATATGCTAGGAGTTGCATGGGGTGCACATGATGAAGAGGAAATACATGTATAATAGTTTATTTATACATCCATGAAGTGAGAAAACATGTGATAGTGTTTTATTCAAGGAAGGAGGAGCCATGTCCAGGGCTATGTGCGAGCAATATCTCATGACCTCTAGGGATTTGAAGAAGTTAGTTGAGAATATCATGTGGGAATTTTCATAAGCAGTATATGAATACTATTGATTCTTAGCATATGAATCATAATTATATCAAAGAAAAGGAAAGGACTGATTTGTGTGCTTTTATTGCAAACAACGGGGTCATGTGGTGATGAATTACATCCAACGAGCTAAAGACCTAATAGATGGAAAGCTGAAAAACAAACAAGGCAGTGGTTCCAAATGGAGATGATAATGAAGAATGCAATCTTGTAGCACATGATAAAGACCCTCCTCATGAGGATAGTGAGGAGGAATTCATTTATTAAATTGGATCAAGATTGATTATTGTGAATAGTTATGTGTGTCCTTATTCACAAGGGGTTGTTTAGTGTGGTCATAATTTCCACTAAAACTGTGTTTGATGTATTAAGTGGAGGTCCATGCCACACTTATCTATGATTGGTTGTGTACTTGGAATACATGATCGATGGTATTTGCCACTTCTAAATATTATGCAAGATAAGTTCACATTGATAGGGGAAGAAAATATTAAATTTCCACATTCAATGTGGATTTTTAAGACAATATTTGGTAAGCACTTGATAACCAAAGATCGATAATATTTTTCAAGAGTAGTAAGGACTATTTGACTACCCTGTTGATCTAATAAACAAGTGAAGGCCCATGCCAGACTCAAGGTGAATGGTTGTGTTTGTCCCCATTCATAAGATGATGTAAATAAATACAAGCTAGTCTAGCTAATTGTTTATGATTGGTTGTGTATCCCCAAACATAACTGTTGTGAACAATATTGTGTGTCCTTCTTTATAATTTAGATGTTGGATAATGTGTGTCTCTATCTAGTTATATTGAAGGATCATGGATAGTTGAGTTTATCCCTATCCGTGGATAAGTGTCTAGTGAGTCCATTCCCTTTGAAGAAGCATAGCGAGGTTATTCCCACAATTGCTGCTTGTGAATAGTTGAGTGTATCCCTATTCATACTTAAATTGACAAAAAATGTATCGTATTTTATTGATAATATGTAAAAGGTGTTACAATATGAAATGATATCCTTTTATAATTTATCCCAAGGGCTATAAAAAAGAGCCTCCAAGAGGAGGGACCCTAGCACTAAATATCTTTGTGACACTGGAAGAGTCTTTTGTGAGATCCTTAAGGGGAGTGGACCTATCATATGCGTGCCACTACTAGCTATAATGGTCCTCGAAACATGTGTAAACCTATAATAAGCTTTAGAGATATTTGGAGACCTATATCGATCAGGCCTCTCATAAACTTAAATAAAAGTGACACAAAAGCTTAAGAAAATGCATAAAGGAAGTACTAAAATAAAATGAAACTAAAGCAACAAAAAGAAGTTACATGGTTGATTGATTTGGTAGTTTATTTATGGAAAATGTACCTATTCGTATATGTTTTGAGAAAATGTATCTATCCAAATGCCTATCTATATATTTTCTTTTTACTTGCTCTGGTTGGTTGGTGATTTGACCATAGACGTCCCTGATGTGATTTGAGATGGATATGGAAGTTGAAAATACCTAATCTGTACCTAAAACCACCAAAATTCATAAATAAAGTCAAGCAGGAGTGTTAGATGCACAAGGTGCTCAGGAATGGCTTTGGCAGTATTTTGGTAGCATAACAATGTAATGTTCTCTTTGAAATTGTAGACAAATGACTCCTTCATAGCTTTTATGGGGAGAAAAGGGGGTAGGTGATGTGGTCGAAGGAGAGGAAAGCGAAGGTCCTCTTAATTAGGCATGTGATGAATATGACTCTCCCACTTAAGCGTATTAAGTGGGCATGGGTGTGCCATGCCCACCTAAGACTTAGGAAAGAGGGAAAATACCTTTTCCCTTAAATTTCTTTAAATGCTTTGTAGGGGGAGTAGGAGTTTTATGAGAAAGAGGGTGGGTAGGTGCTTAGAAAAGTGTGAAGAGGGGTGTGAGTGGGGTGTGGGTTGGATGGGGTAGGTTTACCTAGGGTTTAGAGTAATCTAGGATTTGGGCTAGTCTAGGGTTAGATTTACCTAGGATTTAGGGCAATTAAAATGATTTTCAAATGTTTTGTTAATTGATCGTTAATTGTCGTTGCACAAGGTTGAGTGTGACTTTTTTTATGTGTTTACATTTACCCATTTTTATACTGCATTGTGTGAGAATACGATGCAGTAAAAAACATTATGATGCCAAATTGATGGTTGATTTGTGGTGGAGTGTGAGTTGACGAGAATTAATCGTGGTCGATGATGATTATTGAGGGAGGGAGACGCAAGATTGTCTTGAGTCATGATCAATATATGATGCCCCAATTGTGGAAGGGATTACATCCTTGAAACTTTGCTTTTGATGAATTTTGTTAACCTTGATTGATTTAGTAAGTTGTTGAGTGAGCCATGGGTGTCCTTGTGATGCTTTGGTTGATTGTAAGTGGACATGTTGCCACCTCAATAAAGTGATTGTGCGAGTAACCTAGAGACATTGGCATCGAGTTTACCAAATTTTAATGGATTGAGTTTTTGCTTTTTGTTTGTCCCAAAAAATGAGGGCTTGTGATAGTCTTAAGCACATGTTCTTAGACAAACACACTTCTAAAATTGAGTGTTTGAATGTTCATAATGCATAAGGTAACTTTTTAAAGTGTGATATCTACCCTCTTAAGCGATGAGTTGATGGGAGAAGAAATTGTAAACCACAGTGAATCACTTTATAATAATGTCATTGTGAGATCGCACAGGACCTGGGAAAGGTGAAATTTGAGATATGGGAGGGTTGCGTGCCCCTCCAACCATGCTTAAATAGGTGTATTTAAAAAATAAATGTATGTACATGTACATTTTTGAGAAAATATATGGATCATACATTTTCTCAAAAAACGTACATGTATGTAGTATTTGTTTTTGAAATGTGCCTATTTAAGTACAACTGGAGGGGTGCACGCTTCAATTTCATCATGCATTTTTAAAAAATGGTAGGGAGAGGTGCGAGAAAGAGTGTGTGTGAAATGGAGCACTTCTAGAGTGGTAACTCGAGTGGACAAGATGGCCCAAAGTGGTGCGAGAGCTGGCTTTGGAGGTGTGCAGTGGGGGTAAGTTGACTTTTTACCCCATTTTGTGTTTTTTAAGATAAAATGAACCCTAGGGCTCAATTTTTAGTGAAATAAAAGATGGTAGATCGATAAATAGAATATAGTAGGTTGTGTGAAGTGGACAAGGAATGAAATGTGTGTGAGGGTGTGTATGTGTGTACATGTGTTGTCACATTTTTGATGTGTTTGCGTGTATGAATGTTTGTTTGATTTTTATCAAATTTTGTGTGATTTTGCTAAAAAAAATTGTAATTGCATGTGTTTGAGACAAATGGGTATCCAAAAATACCCTTTTTGTAAAAAATATATGGATCTGTATGTTTTTTATGGATTGTATGAATCCATACATTTTATTACTATTATAGAAAACATGTGAGAGATTTGATGATTTGAATGAAAATGTGATGTATGTAAACTAATGTGATTGTTTTTGGAGTTGCAGGTCAAGGAGTTGTGGCCATGACATTAGTTTTTGTTGGAATTGTGTTGATTTTCCATGTTATTCAAGTGAGGATAACTTTGAAAGGACTTTACACTCAATTTTAGGTCCTATCGTTTGGATGAGAGAATTTGTTTTGGGGGTTTAAGCTATTTTTTAGATCCATATGGGTGTTTTTAGGTTAATGTAATGTTGGCCCATGGTTTTGTGTCCATGGTATTGTAAAAACCCTTCTTTGTATTGTTGGTATATAAAACAACACTTTCATGAGGGTTTGGTAATGAATTTGCAAGAAATATAATCGCTAGTAAAAAGCAAGCTAAAGGATATTATTGTATTGGAGATAGTCAAGTTTATACAATAAGGAGATATTCTTGCTAGTTTTTCCCGAAAGGATTTCTGAGGATAAATTCTTGTGTAATGTGTTCTTCTTCTTTGTTTTTTCTTTTGATTCTACACTTTCAATTTTTCTAGATTCTATTTATCGGGGTATTATTTCTCTTCAATTTCTACCATTGTTGGATGATATGAAGGTATTTTTAGAGGAGGTGGATTGGCAATGGTTGAAGGTGGTAGGCTTGCTTGTGATAGGATACATGGAGACCATGTGGTGTGGCAATACTTATCTAGATGTGCTATATGAGCAATGGGATCCAAATAGGAAAATATTCCATTTTTAATGAGGGAGATTATGATTACCTTGGAGGATGTATATCAAATTTATAGGCTTCTTATAGAGGGAGTGACAATGGTGGTTGTGTGAGATAAGAAGATGAGGGATGTCATGTTGTAGAGGGTTTTTGGTCTTGCTTGGATGATCGTGAGGATTTATAGTAGGGGCATTAAGTATGGGGAGTATTATAGGAGTGGGCAGTTGTCATGGTGACATACATTACTGATGATATTGATATATAGCTATGCGCTTCTAGATGCTTATGGTGTCTTTCCCTTGGAACCTGATTGGGATTGTTTATGAAATGGTGGAGTGTGGGAGGCATTTTTCTTGGGTAGCTTCTTTTTTGGAGCATACATACTAGGAGTTGCATGGGGTGCAGATGACAAAGAGGACATCCCTATGCAATAGTTTATTGATACAACTATGGGCTTGGGAGTAGTTATGAGATTAAAGGGGCTACCATTTGAGGCACATGTGTTGATTGGGATAGATGTACCATATGCCATGTTATGGTAGGTTGATATGGAGGAGAATATGAGGAGAGATCATGCAAGTAATGCTCTTTACTATCGAGGGCAGTCTGGGAGCTTGAGGTGAGAGGATGTTATCTAATAGCCATATAGAGGAGCACTTATATGGTTAGAGGATGGTGTGGAGATTTCTCAAGTTAGGTGAGGCAAGGGTATGATTAGTTCATACACATTTTAGGTTGAGTTCTTGCCATTCATTCGCATGTATAGGTAGTTTGAATTACAACAGGGGTTGTTTGATGTGCTAGTGGTGATTTGGAGGGTCTAGGAAGATCATGGGGTGTAGTTGAAGAAGGAGGTATTGGATACATCATTAGATGGGCTACTAGCATTAATTGATATTGACATTGTAGGGAGAACTCTAGAGTATGATGCTTGATGGACAATGTAAAGGTGGAGGTCTAAGGTGGGTGTGATTGATGGGGTTAGTGGAGCAGGACCAGATGTAGTACTTAGGAGTCTAGGGGTGGTTGTAGGTGGGGTGGGTGGTTCTACAGGTAGGACAATGACAAACATTGGTAGAAGGGGGACAAAAATAAGTGTTGGAAGCTTAGGAGCAGCTATGGGATTGGGTGGTGATGATGAGGATGCCTCCCAAGAGGAGTCACCACTGAGGAGACATGTACAACCTTAATATGATAGCGAAGCAAGGCTCTTACGAGCAAATGAGAGGGAGGTAGTACGAGATGTTGTGGATCAGGAGGATGATAATGAGATGTTTATGGAGGAGATGATGGATCATCTATATAAGGTTGATGCATTGAGTAATAGGATAAAGTAGGCTGAGGCTGAGAGGGATGGCTTATGGGCTTATCTAAAGCAATTTAGGGTGCAAATAGAGTATCTACAATGCAAGTGTGATGCAGCTATAGTGGGAAGAGGGGAGGTGGAGGAGGTGAAGAGACTCAGGGTACAAGTAGGGGAGCTACAATGGGATTGTAATGTGATTACAATTGAGAGAGATGCGATCAAGAGAGGTAGAGTAGATGTGGAGAGAGAGCTAGAGTGACTGCAAACGTAGATAGGAGAGTTGTATAGAGAGCATGATGTGATTATAGTAGAGAGAGATACAAATTTTGTTGACAAAGGGGGTGTAGAGGGGTTGGAGCAGCTCAAGGTGTGGGTGGAGAAGCTACAATGAGAGTGTGATGTTGTTGTAGTCAAGAGGGATTGATTATGAGAGAGGGTAGAGTAACCGAGATCATTGGGAGTTGAGTTGACTCTTTAGGCAAAAATCACAAAGTTACAATGAATTAAAGATGAGTATGGGAGATCCATCATGTAGAAGGAAAAGGTGCTAACCTGTGAGGGGGCCTTGATTGCGCATGGTTTTACACTGACCTCATATTTAAGTTCTAGATTGCACTAAAGTCATAGGAGTACAAGTTCAATATCTCTAGGAGTGCCACAATTTAGAGGAGTAGGAGCATCATAGTCGAGGGACCAGCTCTAGTGTAGGGAGGTGAGGGATTGTGAAGGAGTGGCGATGCGAGACTGGGAGGACAAGAGGAGAGTGATGAGTCTCCCAGTGGGAAGCAGGACTAACATTGTTTTTGTGTGATAGAGGTGCCATAATGGTTTTTTTGTATATGATGGTTGTGGGTTATGCAGATGTGCAGGATTGCTAATATTTATGTATTATATGTAGGTGATGATGTATATAAGGTTATCCAATCGATGATTTTGATGATGTATATATTAATTTTGGTTTGATTTTGCTATGGATTTTTGATTTGTTGTGATGATTGAATGCATTTTATTTGATATGGATGTGATGTAAAATTTTCTATTCATTTGTTGATGTTAATATTATGAATGCAATTGGGTGGTTGTGTAAATTCAATTTGAAAATTCTAATGTACTCATGTAATCAAACCTTTTTGGATGTGTGTATTTGATTGATATAATATTGTATGGTTAACATAACCAATGATAATTTGAAAATTGCATTGACATATGAATAGAGAATGAGATAGACAAGCATGTATTGTGGAGGATGAATGCGAATCTAATAATGATCACGCGTAAATTCTTATGATGATATGTAGAAAATTGACCTAGGGTCAATTCATATTGATCCTAATGATTTTATAGTTATGCAACAAAGCGTGATGTGTGTTTGTACCTTTTGCTAAGGGTCTTTTAGATGTTAGAAGGATTTTTAGGTAGTCAAATATTTGAGTTTAACCATCAAACCCATCTATTAGTCAAGTGATATTCTATTGAAATCTAGTCCATCCTATTTGAGGTTGAGCCTATCATGAACCAGTGTGTGTGCAATGATGTTCATTTATCCATTTTGAGTTATGTTGGACTAACCCACAATAAAATTAATTGATTAAAGCTAGCTCATCCACACGCACACAATGATTTGTACAAAAGATCACTAATATGACAAATATGTCACTACTTGTAAGGCATAATCCACTGCTAGACATGCATATATAGTCCTTATGGAGGTTAGCCCCATGATCCATATATCCTTGAGGAAACCAAGGATTCCAGATTTTTTGTATTTTTTTAGCTTATCCTTTTACTGATCCTTAGGGGGGATCATGCAAATGATAGGATGAGCAAGGAAGACCATTTGCTTTGGTGGCTAGTGGATGCTAGGTGTTGTCTTCCCTAGACTCAAAATTTGCTTGGTGTTTCACATATGATTGGCATGAAAGAACTCTAGTCAGTGAGGGAAGGTCTAAAATTGCATTAGAAGCCAATGACATTTGATAGAGGTTGATGGGATCAACTAAAATAGTTAACTAATAGAATAGACTTCTATTACCAAATAACCTATACATAGGGTTGAACACAACATCACAATAGGTGTGATAACTAGTGTATGGTGTTGCATGAAGTGAAATATGCCTATGTGTAAGTGAATAAACACAATGGTATGACAATGTAGATGCTGATGAGACACATGGTAAATGCATAATTTATGTACAAGAACATGTGCGATAAACTTGTCAGTGATTAAGCTAACCAAGCAAGATTGATAAATGCATACTCACATATCCCAAAATATGATTAACATAGTATTATAGATGCTATATTGGGGTGGTATATGCATGTATGTGATGAGCGATGTAATTGCAAATATTTGGCAGTATCGACATGAATGATTGGTAAGAAGATTAGAAAGAAGAAGAATAACCTATCAAAGATATGTAGCCACTCTAAGCATGACCATAAAATAGGGAGAGGGAGAAGAGAAATATGTAAAGAAAGAAAGAGGAATATGGAGAACCTATCCAAGGTATGTAGCCACTCAAAGTGTGACCATACAACAAGGATACAAAGAAGAAGAAAGAGATGTGCGAAAGAAAAAATATGGAAATCCTACCCTAGATATGTAGTTGCTGTAAGCGTGACCATACAATAGGAATAGGAAGAAGAAGAAAGAGATGTGAATAAAGAGGAATATGGTTGGACATGTTAGTGTGATTGTTTTTGTTTGTGATATTTTTTTGTATTTTTATTTTTGATATAGAATGTACAAGAATTCGTGATCCTCATTTGGGGAAATTAGGTGTAAAATGCATCGAGATGAATGATGTTGAGGGGCTCAGGTCCTGATATTCCCTCGATATTGGTGAGTTGATAAGCACCTGAACCATATTTGTGTGTAATAATATATGGACCCAACCAATTGGGAGAAAATTTATCTCATAGATGATGTGGTTTGTTTGGGTTTTGTTGGTTCTCCTTTAGCACAAGGTCCCCTACTTGGAATTCTCGTTCATGTATTTTGTTATTGTATGCATGACAAACATGGTCTTGATAGACACAAAGGTGTTCAATGGCATTGATGTGATGCTCATCGAGAAGAGTAAGCTGGTCTAAATGATATTGGTGAGCAGTGTCATCATCAATGAATTCTTGCAATGAAATTCACAAAGAAGGGAGTTCTAAGTCTAGGGGATGCTAAACATCCTTGCAATGAAATTCATAGAGAAGTTGTGTTTGATGTTGTACTTTTCACACAATGCACAAACATCCTTTTTTTTGAATGGTGTGCCATTATCTGAGATGATTCGAGAGGGAATACCAAAATGACATATGAGATGTGTAATGAATTTGATAATTTTAGGTCCTATCATTTGGATAAGGGGAATGAATTCGACCCATTTTATGAAATATTCCATTGCGATGATGATGAATTAATGTCTGCTTGAGGAAGTTAGAGTGATTTTGCCTATGAGATCTAGGCCCCATTGTAAAAATAACCACAATTATTGTATGGGTTGTAGTGCTTGGTATGGTAAGTAGGTTAAGTTGGCATGTTGTTAGCATTTAATGCACTTCTTTACATAGGTCCAATAATTGTGTTTCATAGTGGACCAATAGTAACCCATGTGTAGGATGCGCTTAGTGATGGCCATTATGCTAAAGTGACCACCACAAGTATCGCCATGAGTTGTAGAGATGACTTGATTGACTTCTTGTAGCTCTAAGCAATGAAGGAGGATGCGATCATAGTTGTATTTATAAAGTATATTCCCCAACAAGGTATATCTATCAACTTTCTATTTGAAAGTACATTTTTAGCATGAGGTAAATCTATGGTGAGGATACCCTACTTAATGTATTCTTTGATTTGTGTGAACCAAAGTTCGTGAGGCTCTGCCTGGATAAAATTGACATCCATAGCATCAGGATTTATCTTTAGAAAAATGGAAGCCCTATGGAGGGTTTGAACATAGAAATGGGTTACCTTATCATGCAAATTTTGCAAAATGATGGGGCTAATAGATGCCATGGTATCCTTAAATCAGTTTGTAGATCTTGGTGAAGCCTCTATGTCATACCATTTGAATTGGGATAACAAATTTCTTGCCAATGATTTGTATTGTTTGAGAATGGGGCAATGACATTGGTATATTTATTTGACTTGATTGACAATTAATATGGAATTTCCTATGATGTGCAATCACTTGATGCACATAGCGAGGGTAGTTTTGAGGCCAAGGATGAGTGCTTTGTATTTGACATTGTTATTAGTCCAGGGAAAATCTAGTTTAAAGGAAAAGGAGAGTGGAGCCCCTTACAATGTAAAGAAAATTATTCTTGCACCTCCCCCTCATTTGCATTTAGACCCATCAAAGAAGAGGGTCATGTCAGCCTCATTTTTGGGTTCAACATATTGTTCAACTTTGGTAGTGTTGAACACAGAGTCATCAAGAAGCTCAATAATAAATGGTTTGTTATCATTGAGAGGAGCTTAGACAAGATGACCAATGATGACTTGGTATTTAATGGATTTTTAACTGATGAATTCAAGGTCAAATATAGTTAAGAGAATAAGCCATTTGGTAATGCGATAGTTTTGGTAAGTTTTACCCATCATAAACCATAAGGGTTTTTTGTGAGTGATGACATATATGGTATGGTTTGGCATGTAATGACAAAGTTTCTTAGTGGTGAACAATATCGCCAAGCATTAATTTTCTAAGTACTCATAGTGTATTTATTAGCTAACCAAGGTTCTACTAATATAACAGATAGCCTACTCTCGATCGACATCATTTTTCTGGGCTAGCATGGTGCCCAAAGCAAAATTGGTGGTTGAAATATATAGGTGGAAAGGGAATCTTGAATATGATGGGGATAAAACTGGTGGAGATGTGAGGTAGGTTTTAATATTTGTGAAAGCATCCTAGAATTCTTGATTCCAGTCAAATGTGATCCCCTTTTGTAGTAGATGATTGAATGAATTACACTTATTTGATAATCAAGTAATAAAGTGATAGATCACTTAAGTTGCATAACTTTTTGATTAATAGGGGGTGACATGTCTAGGATGGCTTTGACTTTTTGTGGATCCACTTCAAAGCCTTGTTGAGAGACAATGAATCCTAGCAATTTTCTAGACAGTACATCAAAGACACATTTATTTGGGTTTAATCTAACTTTTATGCTAAAGGAGATGGTTAAATATTTGATGGAGGATGTCTACGTCATCTTGGTGCTTCTTGGGTTAGGCCAGTAAGTCATCCATATAATCTTCCATAATCTTGTATATATAATTATGGAAGATGTAGGTCATGGCGTGTTAGTACGTGGTACCTACATTCTTGAGGCCAAAAGACATGATCTTGTAACAAAATATCCTCCAAAGGGTGGTGAAGGATGTTTTATGTTGATCATCAAGATTAATTCAAATCTAGTTGTATCTTGAGAATCCATCCATGAGAGATAAAATTTCATGACCTACAATGGAATCGATGAGTGTGTTAATGTTGGGCAATGGGAAATTATCCTTAGGACATTCTTTGTTTAGATTGTGAAAGTCTGTGCAAACGCAGATCCCTCCTTTTGGATTTTTAATAGGTGCCATGTTAGAGACCCATTCAAAATAGTCGATAGGTTGAATGAATCCTACATCTAAGAGTTTTTATAACTTATCTTTGACCATAAAGACAATGGTAGGGTGTATCTTTCAAAATTTTTGTTTGATTGGTTTTACATTACTGTTGAGAGTGAGGTTGTGAACTACCAACGATGGGTCAAGGTCAAGCATATCGATATATGACCAAAAAAATACTTTTTTATACTTGATGAGGAGTTTAGTGATTTTAATGCGCTCCTCAAGGGATAAACTCACACCAAGCTTGAGAGTGCAGAGGTTATCATGGTCATCACTTATATTAATATCGATGGTCTCTTCCATCGATGGTGTCTTCCATATTCCATAAGTCATTAACCACATTCTCTAGGTGGATGTTTTCTTCATGGGTGGCCTCAAATTAGTGTATGGAAGGAGGAAGAGGAGGTGGAAGGAGATAAGCATTGGAATGATGAATGATCTGTGTGGAGGGGAGAAAATTATGTGGGTAAGGGTTTGGAGGAAGGTGGTCAAAATCAATGTAGTCAGGGTTGATGGTGAGTATTTTGTCAAGGTGAGCTACATAGCGAAGGGGGGTGAACAAATCAATGAAGATCATGTTTATTGTGAGATGTGTGTTTACTACGTGAAGCATGGTACTAGAAACTAAAACATGTATCATTGGATCTTGCAGATGTGGTAAGAGTTGGTACAAAATTAGGGAAGGATATGTAGGTAAAGGTGGTGGTGGCTGTGGGTGTTCATGTGGGAGAAATAAGGGAATAATGGGAAATGAAATGAGAAACAGGTAAAGGAAGTCAATACCATCATCGAGCTCTTTCATGAGGGTAAATATGAGGGATGACATGCCCTCAAAGCTATCTAAATTTATTGAGATATTATTAAATTGTTGTTTTAGATTGTCATCAAAGGTCTCAAGGGACTCTAGGTGAATCATGGAGACTTGAAAGAAATGTGAAGAGATGCCAATGGAGGATTAATGAGATTAAATTCTACTAGGATAATCACATTCTATATCATGGAGTCATTCGATTTGTCATTAGCATATGTGATATCTAGGTGTTGAAACTCGTGTTCTAAGGATTCCTCTAATTCATGATGGTGCAAAGCCATATTTATAATTTAGTTGTTGGTAATGAGAAGTAATGAGGTTATGCTGACCCTTATCATGAAAACCTAGGCCAAATGCGTGCCAGTTATAACACTAGAAGTAGTGTAAGGTGAATGAAAGGTTGGATAAATATTAGAGGTTAGCACAGAATGCAAGCTCAAGTTTTGGATGCTCAGATGCTTTTAAGGAGGTGTCTATGCCTCTACATATGGATTTTTTTTTGTAGGGATTCCCATTGGGATAACAACATCGATGGTTAGTGGTATGTTTCATGGTAAACCAAAATCATGTGTTTTCTAAAGGTTGGGTGGTGAGATATGAGCATTATGCATACCATATTCCCTTGATCCTATACTTGTCATGAGGACTCATACATGTGGTGTCTCAGGATGAGTTCATGATAACAAGGACTCAATGTTTTTGGAAAGCGAAGGCAAGGATGTGGATGCTTGTGATTTAGGAAGAAGATGAGTGGGTGGAGAAGAGATGAGTGGGGGTATATTACTCGATCTAGGAGGACAAGAAGTGGAGGAATTAGAGTATGATGGATAGGGAGGTGTACGGGCTATGTAAGAAGGTGGGAGAAAATGTGTTGCCTATTGGGTGTTAGATAATGGGAAGAGGATGGATATGTAACTGGTGGTGCTATTAGAGTGACGAGCACAATTGCTAAGTGAGTGGCTGTTGGAGGAGTGATGGGAGCAGTGACCAAGTGAGTGGAGGGAAGGGTGGGAGCTTGTGGTAATGTGACCAAATTACAGTATTTGAACAGTTCGTCATTAGCTTGGATGTGATGCACTTGTTCATCATGTATATATTTTATGCATTGATGAAGGTTTGAAGGAACACATTGCATACCATAGATCTAAGGTCTCCCTAAAAGGAGATTAAACTGCATTTCCCCTTCAATTATATGATAGAAGGTGGGTATTGTTTTAATTTCTAGTTTGATAGAAAGGACTATTGTACCCAAGGTGGAATACAAAGTGCCATTAATGGCCTAAAAGTCCATGGTAAGGGTGGCACAATGATTTGAAGGAATGTTGAGATGCTTGAGGGCTAGTGTGGTGATGATGTTTATGGAAGAATCGATGCCAATAAAGATGCGTTTATAAGTAACGTCATGTATAAATGTCATTATGTGCATAGGGGATCAAACCCTTCTTCCACAAGTTTTGTTATTTCATGGTCATAGAAGACTATGGAAGGTTGCATGCACATACACACGTTACCTATAAATTTATAAAAGGAATTGTTGTTCTTTGTTCATAGATCTATGGATTTCAAGATGTCATTGAGAGCCTTGCGACGAGGATGAGACTATTGTAAGAGGTCATAGATGGATAATTGTAGCACCCTAAAATTGGCGCAATCAAATTGGAATAATTACATTCACCTTAGTAAATAAATTTAAATTCAAATTTAACCTCCCAAACCGCCCGTTAACCGCCGAGAAACCCGTTTCCCCTTTTTTCCGTGCCATTTTTAGAGGTTGTTTTGACCGTTGGACGATATCGTCGCCGATCAGACGATATCGCCCCAGATTTGACGATTTCGTCTGGACTAGAACGTCCGTACGATTTTGTCGCAAAACTGAATTTGCATAGATAGACTCTGCTCCAACGGGTCTCCAATTCAGGCAGAAGCGTGTCTGCGCCGTTGGGACCCTTCCCCCGTTGGAGATCTCCCAAATTGGGATGATCTCCAACCTCCCAACAACTCCCCTATGCCTATTTAAACTCTAGGACATTCCCTCCCCAACCCCTCGGCTGAATTTTATCTCGCAAGTTGAATCCCTCTCGCACTAAAACACCTTAATCTTATTTTTGCACTAGTCCTATAGCAGCTTTTATGCGGGTACACCACCGATTTTCAACCGGAGCCAGCACCCATCGCCGCCGATGAACCCGTCAAGATCGGAGGCGATCCCCGTCAAATTCGAGACGATTTCGTATCGATGCGAGACGATCTCGATCGCAGTCCACATCGAGGCAATCGCGTGCCTCGGAGTTTGCTTTTCTTAACTTTGCCTCAGGTTATTTTGTTTTACAAATTAGATAATCTATTTAGTTTTTATCCTATTTTGCATCTGGAGTTCACCCATCTAGTCTAGATTGCATGTTAAGCTCATAATCTGCCATTAAAGTACAGCAATTTACTTTAATTTCTATTTTTAAACTTTGTTCAGTATTCAGTTTATTATTTGGCATATTTTGCCTCTGTTTGCACAGTGAGGGAATTCTTGTATTTTGCATCTGTTCTCTCGTTTTGTAGGTCTCCGACGAATTCGTCGGATTTCGGACGATTCTCGTCGGTCTCTGCACGAATCTGTCGTATTCGGACGATTCCGTCGGATTACAGTGCGATTACGTCGAATTCCGGACGATCCGGATCGCTTCAAGCATCGAAACTTCTTCGGACTTCCGGATCGTAATCTCCATTGGCCTCCCGCAAATTCTCTATTTTTTGCTTTCTACTCCGTTTGTCGTATTCATTTAAATTGCATTTTCATATAGATTAAGTTAGATTCATTCGGCCAAACCTAGGATGAATGCTTAAGGATAAAACGAACTCATCAAAACACATTCCAAAAACCTAGGCGTGGAAACCGCCGCCAAATGTTTCCTCGGTGAACCCACCATCCGTCGAAAAATCACCAAAACACACCTCCCTTGAGAGGCGGGACCTTCGTAAAGTCCTCTCGTCCGAGGTACCGCACCATCCTTTTCCCATCCTCCTTCCGGGCGCGGATCCAATAGCCTGAAGGTAGGGATGCAAAAAATTTGGAGCGATACATTTTGGTGAACCCGACGTGAATGCATCATAACCTTTTGAAAACAAAAACAAAAACAAAAAAAATTAGAACAACTAAAACTTAGATGCATTTTAAAACATTTAAGGTTCAAAATCATGTTTAGATGGTAGCTCCTAAAAAGAGGTTAGCAGTTACTATAAACGTAGAAAACCAATTGGCAGCTATAGAAGTTAATTCTGTCCTTAATATCCCTGAAACAAGTAGAAATCAATCCTTGTGGGACGAACTTGTCGGGGAGACTTAGGCTCATCTCATCTAGGTCCACACAACTTAAACAGATCAAGAGGCTAGTCTTGGATAGAATCCCGGATCCTCACCAATTAGTGTTCTATCATGAACTTCGGGAGAGCCTCGCCATAGATGGTTAGCCTATAGGAGAGCTTTAGTATCTTCAGCAATTGTTCACCTTCGAGGAATACCTCGAGAACGCAGACATTGTGCACCGATTCCTAGGCCTTGTAGAAGCCCAAGAAGATGTTCTTACAGATAGGGAAAGATGGAATAGAGTTCCTCGAGCTGTGTTATATCGAGAGTATTGCCATGAGCTTTACTTCTATCAACCAAAGATCTGAGATAGACAATATCACCATAGCCCTTTTCATCAAATTCTTAAAAGAAAACTTTCAATTTGAAGAAGAACATTTCATGACCCCTGAACAACTTGAACCTATTAATGATATTCATAAGTTGTTCATAGAAGATTAGTTCATTTACTTTCAGTTTTATTATTATTGCGTGCATTTTATTGTTTCATTTGCTGTCTTTATTGTATTATTTCAAAAATTTAAAGAAAACTAAAAAAAAAAAAAAAAAAACAACATAGTAAAAACTTAAACATTTCATTTCAAATATTGCATTAGGTATATATAAATATATACCTTTTAATTTGTTGCATATATATATATATATATATATATATATATATATTTGCTGAAATCAAAACTTAGCACCATGACTAGACTTAGGAATGGTAAAGAAACTTTAGGGGAAGGAGAAGATTGGTTGCAAGATACAAATGAAAACCCAAATGTCCTTCTTGGAGATACAAATCCGGAAGGAGAAACTCTAGGTCAATCAGATGAAGACTTAGGTGAAGATAAGGAACAAGAAGGAAATGTTAAAGAGAATGAATCCTCATCCCCTAGAATAGCTCCCAATGGGGGCATCACTTTTGACAACGCAGAACATTTTCAAAAATTTCTCAATCAGAATATCGACATCCTTAATGTAGCAGTCCGTATTGATAGAGGGGAAGTTAGTGACGCTCAAGCGCCTATAGAACGGGCGCTTGATATACACACTAATCCTTTATCTTTTGTTGATCAAGAGAGTGATAAGGGTGGACCATCCAATACGGATATGGTCACTATAGCCCAAGCCATGTCAAAACAACAAAGTTACCCAACCTCCTAAGGAACCTCGTTACTCAACCTAAAACCACTCCCCGCACAAAAGAAAATTCCCTTCACTACTTTGTTCCGCCAAACTATTGAGCAAAATGCTTTAAATAAACAGAAATCTAAAACAAAGCCAAATACAAATTTTCAACAATCTGGAACACAACATAATCCAACTTCAAAATTCCTCCATAACATTTTTCCTACTAAAGTTTTACACAATAGTAACATGGCATCTAATCTACATGTTCCTCCATCCTATGCTCATAAAACTCATGTCAATGCCCTACCGAATCAATATGGGGGGCAAACTAGTAATCTGGAAGCTATGGTGAAACAATTGGCTTCACGTATGGACCAGATAGATCCCTACCGTCCCTCGTACAATTATCGAGAGATTTGTAGCCAACCATTGGATCCCATAGTGGTAGCTCAACCATACCCTAAACATTTTCCCATGCCCGTCCCGCCTATCTATAAAGGAACCGAAGATCCCATAGAACATCTTCGCATGTTTAGGATAGCATGTCACGACATATCGCATGACGACTTGCTATTACTAAAAATGTTCCCCAAAAGTTTAGGTGGAATGGCATTAGAGTGGTACTATCAATTGCCCACTCACTCCTTAAGAAACTTTGAAGAAACAAATGAATCATTTGTTCATCAATTTAGTGCCTACATCGAGAGACATGTAACTATTAAAGACCTATACAATTTAAAACAAGATAAAGATGAATGTTTTGCTGATTTCTTGGCTAGATGGAGGCAATTGACGGAAAACTACACTTTGTGCTACCCTATAGGGAAATGCTAGACATTTTCATCAATAATTTACAAGAACAACTCTCTTATGAGCTATCAACAACTACTTTGACTACCTTCGATCAAGCTATAGACTTAGCTCGAAGAGTAGAAGATGCCCTCATTAGGAGAGGCCAACTTAGGAAGAAGGATGATGAGAAAACATCTAGAAATCAATATAAAAACAAACAAAGTTGTTGGTGATGGAGTCACTGACAACAGAAATGTTGCTAATGTCAATGCAACAAAGACAACAAAAAAATTCATATTGAAACCCCCTGACAAGCCTCCTCGAGAATTCACTAGATTAAACCAACCCTTGTCAACCATTTTACCTCAATTGCTTGAAAGAGGTTTAATCCAATTACCAGCTATCCGGGAACCTGACCCAAGTATACCCGGATATAGAGCCGATTTGCACTGTGACTTTCATAGAGGACCTGGACATTCTACCAACGCTTGTAAGAGATTGAAACATAAAATACAAGATTTGATTGACAATAATGAAATGGAAGTGCAAGCCTTCCAACCTAGACAAAACCCTCCTAATAATGCCCAAAAGACTGTTCCCCAAAATCAAAATCAAAATGCCAATCAAACTTTAGACATATTTCAACACCCTTTACCACGACATGGTAAAGAGGTAGCCAATCAAATCGAACATCATAATGTTCCCCCTCCTACTCGATATGTAGGAACCATTAGCGGACAATTACCTGTTCAGGATTCTCAAACATTTGACACAACCTTATCCCTCGGTTACAACCAGGCCCTTACATAATTTTCAAACTTCGATTCTAGTGATATAGAGTCGATAGTGAAAGTGAAGTAGACACTATTCAATCGAATAGTTCTGAAAACGAATCAGATCCTATTCAACCCGTCACGGATGCTAATGTTCCGTAAGAACCATTTCCTAGAAGAGTCACTACTCGACCTTCTTCTAATGTAGTCCTTCCCTATGAACAAGCCATAAATTCTCAACCGAGACCGTTTCAACGTCGTCACTATAACATTGTAGGTACCATCGGAGTCGTTACTCGACAACAAGCTCAAAACTCCCAACAAGAACCAAACCGGAACGATGGATCAGCTCCATTCATTTTGAAAAACCCAAATAAAGGGAATCATGCTCCTATTGTTCAACCTAAACCCCCTTACAAGCATTAATGAACAATTGTCTAATACCACGGCTAGAATCTCCCTCTTAGATTTATTAAGATCCTCTCCCACTCATAGGGATGAGTTGATGCTTACATTGAGCCAAATAATGGTACCTCAAAACATTCAACCCGAAGCTATGGCCAATACTATCATCACTCGAGAGATTGATTGTATTGACTTTCGGGATAAAGATATCCCACAACACAGCTTTACACAAGGATAATCCCTTGTACATTACCGCTCTAATTGGAGATGTAGTCATCAAACGAGTCCCGATTGATAATGGCTCATCTCTAAACATTTGCACCTTTGACTTCTACCAACGATTTGGTTTTAGAAGTGATGAAATGAAGAAAACCGATATGATTATCAAAGCTTTTAATGACGAAACACAAGAAACGTGTGGAGTCATTACCCTCCCATTACAAGTTGGTCCTAGAACCCTAGAAACAACCGTGTTTATTGTACATTGCCCAAAATCGTACAATATACTTTTGGGTCGCCCTTGGATTAACGCCATGCGAGCAGGTCCCGTCAACTTTACACCAATGTGTGAAATTTGAGTTTAAAAATCAGCTTGGTCACTATTCATGGTGACCCTAGACCTTTTGATATGTGTGCTTTGGCATAACCCGTTGGAGTGCAATTTTGCCCCGCTCTCGTCATCCACACATTCTAGTTCTTCTTTTTCATCTAAAACTCGTGAAACATAAACCCATAACTTCATCTATTCCTCCTCCATTAACTTCATCTTCCTATATAGACCAACAACCTTCTAAACAAATTTTAGAATCTCAAAAGGATCTCAAATCTACAACTAATCCTTCAACTATTATTCCTATAAATTCAAAACCTTTAGACACATCCATCATACCTTCCACATCTCAAGACATAAGTAATAAACCTTCTACATCTTATGCCCTTTCTGATGAACTTTTACCAGATTTATCTACAACCTTAATATCAGAAAAAATGAATGCTTTCATGCAAGATTCAAACCTTTTAAATAATTTGCCGCCCTCTCCTCGTACTTTGGGCCTCCCACAACCTTTGGGAAGTACTTACCAAGTCGGGAGTTGTGCCTTCATTTATAAAGGATATGACTGGGGAAGAATCCCTCGGAATATCAAAACTCATCATGAGGGATACGCTCATCGTTATTTTACCAATGATTATGTTAAAGCTAAACCCATGATGCTTAAAATGGGATATAAAGGGAAAGGCTTAGGACCTTTCCAAAATGGCATGAAAGAACCTTTCGAGGTAGAACCGTGGCCTCGCCCGCTGTGGTGTGGGCTTATTTCCTAGTAAGGGACAACCCTTTCCTTTTGAGGATGATGATCACCTCATATGCTATCAAGATTATTTGGATAGGCATGTTGATTTGCCTCTTAAAAATCAGTCATTTTCATGCAACATGCTATCCATAGCCTACCCCGAAATGATTGTCGACCCCGATGAAGAGTTGGAAGGAGATATCTTCCATGATGTCTCTCGTTGAAGAGATGTTGCACAATGGATTCTATTTTGATGGTTCTATACCAACCATAGCTCAGCTTGAGACCACTAATCCTCAAGATGACTTATCTAAATTAACTTTACAAGAATTACAAGAGTTGGGCGTTTCACCCGCCCCACCTAATTTTGAAAGAGATCTACACATGGAGGTAGAAAATGTCATTAAAATTAATATTGGAACTGAGGACAATCCTCACATAATCAATATTGGAGCAGAACTAAGTCAAGACAAACAAGAACAATACATTGCATTCCTTAAAGAGTACGAAGATGTCTTCGCTTGGACATATGAAGATATGCCGGGTCTAGACCCTTCCGTAGTCATGCATCATCTAGTGGTCCATCCGGATGCTAAACCGGTTAAACAAAAACTCAGAAAAATGCATCCCAAAGTGGCTCTCGCTAGTCAAAGGGGAATTAGAAAACTCCTGAATGTTATCTTCATACAAGCTATTGATTATGCTGAATGGATCTCAAATGTAGTTCCAGTCACTAAGAAAGAAGCTACCAAAGTTAGGGTTTGCACCGATTTTAGAGATATTAACGCTGCATGCCCTAAAGATGACTTTCCTCTTCCAAATATGGATCAAATCATTGACTTCACTGCCGGAAGTGGGATGATGTCCTTAATGGACGGATTCTCCGGTTATAATCAGATCAGGATAGCTCCTGAAGACCAGGCTAAAACAGCCTTTATTACCCCCTGGGGTACCTTTTGCTGGAAAGTGATGCCATTTGGCTTAAAGAACGCCGATGCAACTTATCAACGGGCTATGACCTACATTTTTCATGATATGATGCATGATATCTTACATGATTATGTAGATGATATTATAGCTCGCTCTCTTATTGAAAATAATCATTTAGATGATTTAAGAAAAGTTTTTAATCGATTACGAGAATATCTCATTCGATTAAATCCAAAAAAATGCATATTCGGAGTTAAATCCGGCAAACTATTAGGGGTTTTAGTTTCTTTACGTGGTATCGAAATTGACCCTCTCAAAATTGCGGCCATCACGGATATGCCCGCACCCACTAATATATTTGAACTACGAAGTTTACAAGGTAAACTTCAAGCTATCCGTCGCTTCATTGATAAGCTGGCGGACAAAACTGGTCCCTTTCTTAAGCTCCTTAAGAAGGACGTCCCCTTTAATTGGGACACATAATGTAGAGAAGCTTTTGAACTTCTCAAACAATATCTCCTTAACCCTCCGGTGCTTTCACCGCCTAAATCTGATCGCCCATTTCTTCTATATATTTTTGCTTCAGATTCTGCCTTAGGAGCTATGTTAGCTCAACTTGATGATGAAAAGCGAGAACGTGCTAATTATTACATTAGCCAAACTTTCGTCAGTTATGAAACCCGCTATACAGCGTTAGAGAAGTTATGTCTAGCAGTCGTGTTTGCTACGCAAAAATTACGACATTACATGCTTAGCCAAAAAACGTATGTCATTGCCAAATATGATCCTTTAAGATATCTCATGAGTCGACCTTATTTATCGGGTCGCACAACCAAGTGGGTTCTTGCTCTAAGCGAGTTTGATCTCACCTTCATAGGACAGAAGTCTGTTAAGGGTCAAATCATAGCAGATCAATTAGCTGCTGCACCCTTAGAGTCTACTCATCCTCTCATCATCGAGTTTCCTGATGAATGCCTTCAATTAGAGGCAGACCATCCCGAACAATGGTCCTTATACTTTGATGGAGCCCGATGTATGAGTGGGGTCGAATGCGGGTATTATTTTAATATCTCCGCAAAAACATCTTATTCCTCTCGTCCTTCAAACCGACCTTTGCTTGCACCAACAATACCGTTGAGTATGAAGCTCTAATCCTTGGATTACGAGCTGCTTTAGCACTAAAAATCAAAAACCTCTTAGTTTTTGGGGATTCCCAATTGGTTATAAACCAAATTAATGAAGTTTATCAAACCCGAGATGATAAACTTCGCCCATATAAGGCCTATGTTTTACAACTAATGTCCTTGTTTGATCAAGTTACTTTGGAAGCCATTCCTCGAACTAGCAACCGTGCAGCCGATGCTATGGCCGCCGCTGCATCTCTCTTGCCCTTGGAGTTAGACGACGAATATGCCACTATCATTATTCGTCGACTCCAGGAACCCGCCTCAAATAAGTCATGCTTAGAGCCTTTGGATGTGTTTCTAATCAATGAAACTACTCCCGAACCTTGGTATACAGACATATTTGATTTCCTCCAAAATGGGACTTTCCCTACTAATTCTAATAGAAACCAACGTCGGTTATTACGTCGACGAGCAAGTCGATTTGTAATAATTGGCAATACTTTGTATAGGAGATCTTTTGAAGGTATCCTATTAAGATGTCTAAATTTCGAAGAATCTAAATCAGCCTTGAGTGAAGCCCACGATGGATCTTGTGGAGGACACTTTAGTGGTAGTATCATTGCTAAAAAGCTCCTTCGGATAGGATACTTTTGGCCTACCATGGAAACGGATGCACACGAGTATGTGCGCCATTGCGACAAATGTCAAAAACATGCTGACCTTGTCCATGCGCCCGCACAAGAGCTACGAGCTATTTCGTCTCCTTTGCCCTTTTCTAAATGGGGCTTGGATATTATTGGTAAAATCAATCCTGTGTCTTCTGATGGACACAAGTTCATCATAACCGCCACTGAGTATTTCACGAAGTGGGTTGAAGCTATGCCTTTAGCTTCTTGCACTCGGTTCACAGGTCTCTAAATTCATTTTTAATCAAATCATTTGTAGGTTCGGAATTCCTGCCAATCTCATCTCTGATAATGGAACTCCTTTCAAAAATAAAGATGTTAAAAAATTATGCCAAAAATACAAGATTCAACACCGCTGGTCTACTCCCTATTATCCTCAGGGTAATGGTCAAGCGGAAGCTTCTAACAAAACTTTAATCAAAATTCTCAAAATATTGGTCAATAAAACTGGCCGTGACTGGCATATTCAATTATATCCAACCTTGTGGGCTTATCGAACTAGTGTTCGGACTCCCACGAGCACTTCACCATTTGTTTTGGTATATGGTGCCGCAGCGTTTTTCCATTTGAATTGGAAGTTCCTTCTTTGGCTCTCGCTACTTCAAGACACCGAAGTAGGAGATGAATATCGCACTGGCGTACTCGACCAATTGGAACTCCTAGATGAAAAATGCATCAATGCTTTGGAGCATCTCCGTGCATACCAAAACAAGCTTAAAAGAGCATATAATAAGAAAGTTCGTCATCGATCCTTTGAGATTGGCGACCTTGTTCTAAAAGAAAATCAAAAAATACAAATGCAACCAAAGAACTTAAAGGTAAATTTGAGCCCAACCGGCTCGGACCATACATCATTACTGCAAAATTTGAATAAGGAGCATATAAATTATCTACCTTAGATGGTAAAGAACTTAAAGAACCCATGAATATTTTACATCTCAAACGTTACTATGCATAAATTTGGTCATTTCATCCATGTATATATTTGTTCAAAGTTACTCTCTTATATTTCTTTCAATTTATAAAAAAATTCAAAAACATCAAAAACATTTATAAATCTCCAAAAATCTTCAAAAACTATCTATTGCATTTATTTAAAGCACTTGTTAAGTTCTTTTTGCTCAAAAACAAAAATCTAAATAAAA
Organism: Wollemia nobilis; assembly: GCA_028583015.1. Lineage (NCBI taxonomy): Eukaryota > Viridiplantae > Streptophyta > Pinopsida > Araucariales > Araucariaceae > Wollemia > Wollemia nobilis. The sequence goes on from JAQPPZ010000456.1 coordinate 8,667,603, forward strand.
ATCTAAAAACAACTATATGCTTGACTCTTTCGAAACCAAAACAATATACGGAAGAAAGAGAGAGTCAACATTCTCCCAACTTCTAAAAAAATCATGTATATATATTTTCTTACAATTATTGCAGTTATATGTTTCAACTTATTTTGGATACAATTAGCATTTATTTGGCATCCCTCACTTGCACACTCACAAACAATAAATATCTTGATTTTATCTGGCATGATTACTAATCTCTCTTATATCAAAGTTCACAAAATTCAAATTAAATAAAGTTTGAGCATAGAGAATTGATCTTGTTATTTACTTAAACCAAGCACATCTTTTCACAATAAAATGATTATATTTGTAATTTCCATGTTTTGCTACATAGTAGAACCGATTTCTTGGGTGAAAAGTTTCCCCCACTATCCTATCATGCACATGGTCTAGAATCTTTGAGAATTGGCAAAAGGACAAGCTCACCCCTACCCATAATAAAAATCCCTTGCTCTACAGCTAATCTGAGCAAGTATCCCTAGCACAGAAAAAGAAAAAAAAAAAAAAAAAAGTTCAAGAAAGAAAAAAGAGAAAAGAAAAATGTTATTTCAGCAATATTCCAAGCATTATCAAGCAAAAGAAATACAAAAAGCAAAAGCAAGAAAGCAATAAAATCCCTTTCCCTACCCTTTGAAAAGAAAAGAAGGGTTGATGAGCTTGAATCCTCGGAATTCTCAATTATTCAAAAACTGTGAGGTAAGCCCCATAACAGGTGGTTTGTGCCCAACCTCGCTTGGCCTTGGGTAACTCCTAGCGTGGCGATATGTCCGTCACATTAGCGACCTTCTTTTGTACAGACCTATGTCTGCTTATGGATTAGCTAGCTCTTGATAATCCGATCTACATAGTAGTCTAATATGGTTATATGCATCTACATCATGGTTAATGAACACTTATTTGGTTTCTTCAAATCACTTGTATCATAGTATCTTGCTCAAACCTGGTAAATGAACAATACAATTGCACACACATTTGTATTTGAGAGATTTTGTCTATCATTATGATAAATCAAGATTGGAAATGAATTCACATATGCACATGGGATTCCTTATAAATCTAATTTTTGTCTTCAAAATACTTTGAAATATTATTTTTGCAACTTGTTTGGAATAATCAAGTACAATTATTTCTTCTAAAGACAACTATATAATAGAAAAATCACAAATTTCTTTCAAAACATATCATATATATCATATCGACTTTCGCGACGATGGTATAGTTCTAAAACCAAAATTGGAATTTTATGCCTAGCGCAAGTCCTCATTTTCATATTTTCTCGCTCATCAAAAATCAATCATGCAATAAAACTATCTATTTTCTTTGATTTTCGCGATGATGGTATAAGTCTATACCTACATATTCTATGCCTAGCGCAAACCATTGTAACAATTTTTATTCCCCCATTTATCAAAACTCATAAAAACCATATGACTTCATTTTATTACACAAATTTTGCTTTTCAAAAGAATGCACATTTTCATTATTTCATGTCATTATGTCAACCTCCAATTTTGTAATGACGGTATAATTCCTAAGGAATTATTCAACAATTTTATCACACTTAGGAATTTATGCCTAGCAAAAATCATTTTTTACAAATATTTCATGCATAATATTTTTATGGAAATCTGAAAACAAACCATCATCATCATCATCATTTGCATCATCACAACAAAGTCTTAAGACAGATCTCTTAAGCACTCTTTCACTTTTCACAATATTTCTATAAATGGGATTAGCTTGACGACCGAGTGAGCAGCGACTCCATGAAATGGTCTATAATAGCGACAATGTCCTTTGAAATTATTGTTAAAAGTCCCCTTTTCTTTTATCAAATCATTGCATCACAAACAACCAATTTGTTACATCGATTATTTCATCAATATTACAGCATGACATCAAAAGGTATAAATTCTTTTCCAACGACATAATTACAAGCATTATCAAAATCAATCAATCAAAGCATCATCAATATACTCATAACATAAGTCATATGACCAAAAATATCTCATCTATATATATATCTCAAAAATATATATGTACATCATATCAGATAGATTGGTATGCCACAATCGATATCTTGGCATACTCAATCAAGTGTCCTCCGAGCAGTGTCTCGAGAGCCCCTAGAGCTCTCAGCCTCATCTCCTCCCCCGCCCGGCGGAGGACGAGGTGGTCCCATCGCAGTATGTGTGGTACTGTGAGTCCTCGTCGTCGATCGGGATGAGCTCCTCGACGACCCTGTCCTGATCGGATCTGCTATGGCAACCGACAGCTGTACCCTCTGGCCCTTCGGCACCGCCTGGTAGTATAGAGCCTGATAGAATGCGGTCCGAGAAACCGACCGTAGCAGCTCCCCGAGTGCTCACCCCTCCACCCCGTGCCCCGAGACGTGCATTCTCGTCTCGCAGCCGCGACACCTCAGCCTCGGTGTCGTGCGGCCGCATCCCGTAGTGTCCGCACCTCGAGTCCGCAGACGATCCCTCTCTGCCCGGAGAGTAGCCATCTCGCTACTCTCTCCTATATCCACGCCCTTGCCCTTATCGGGCGATGGTGGCCTCTGTGGAGATGGGGGTCTCGCCTCCCTCCTCTCCCTCTCTCTCTCGCTTGGCCGCTCCCGTGCCTGTGGCCTCCTCTGATCTCTCCCGCCGTGACCCTGGGCCGCCTCTATCACTGCCTGGCACCACCTCCCTATATGACGCACAACTGCATGGATCAGACCCTGTGCCCTCGTCATCTGAGGAGGGCGGATGCCTGCATACTAGGCATCATAGCCATTGGCTACTCCTACGTCGTCCCCATCCACCGGCCGAATGGGGGCATCATCCGAGTCCCGGCTCCGGAATCGCCGCATGTCCGGAGCCCCGCTAACAGTGGTGTTATCCCGGACGGTCCGGGAAAACTCATAATCCCTGAGAGATGGGATCCCCTATCGTAGACCGAACTATCGCAAAACTCGGTCGTAGCGGTGGAGCTCCACCTCTCCCCTCTCCATCCTCAGCCAGCAGACTCGCTTGATGCGAGCCGCTCCTCGTCCGTCCTCCGCCCACCCCGGATGTCGCCTCCATGGCCTCCTGTGATCCGGTCCGGGGACAAGGTCATCCAAAGTAGTCTCCGGGACATCGAAGGTCGATCCGTCGCCGTGCCCCTCTCCGGAGCCACCAGGAGAAGACTCGGGGCCTCTCCCCGTCTACCCTCGTCGCTGGAAGCCCTACCGGCCTCCGCACCGCAATGTGCTCCCAAGCACCAAACCCGTAGTAGCGATGTCATCACCGGACATCGCCCGCCCTTGTACACGACCCCGTAAAGGATCCCGTACAGCCGGCATAGTACAAAGTCTGCCCCATGAGAACCCCGTAGCCGTGGTCCCACATGTCGCAAATCACATCTGCCAGCATACACGACACCCTACACCCGCTCTGGTGGCACAATAGAAGTCCACCAACTACCCCAACCAGAACCCGTGTGAGTCTAGATGCCCTAGGCATCTGGCGTAGTGCCTCGATATTAACTCCGCCCTTCTCCAGGGCGAAGCTCGGGTCACCGCACAGCCGTCCCATCGCGTGGCCCTGATTGGCCGCAGGTGTGATCATCCGTCCTTGTATGGGGATTCTCAAAATCCTCCATACATCCTCCAGTGTGGGAGTCATCTCCCTTGTCGATAACCGGAAACATGAAGACCCCGGATACCATCTCTCTGCTAGGGTTGTCAGTAGCCCCATGTCTGTGGAAACCTGCGGCATCTCTGCCACATGCTGCAATCCGGCTCGTGCCGCAGATCCCGCTCTGCTCGGGTGAGAGCGGCCAAGTCGTCTCTCAATCCGTCGTACTTCCACTCTCTGCTTTTTAGTAATCCTCTCTGCAAACATAAACAACAAAACAACAAACAATAATTAATCAATAAATTCCAGTAATTAATAATGCAACTTAAAGATCAATTTCTTGTAATTGATGATATCGCCCACTATTGGACGATATCGTCCCCAATTTGAGCACGATCGTCTCCGATTTCGTAGTTCGAAATCGTCTCTAATTTGACGAAATCGTCCCCTTTCGACGATTTCGCCCTCGGCGAAATTGCCGAAATTGAGACGATTTCATCGAAATCGGGACGATTTCGTCCCGACGACGTCGACGGCCAAAAACGGCCGCGATGCTCCAAATTCACTTAAAAATTCATCTAGAAAGCATGTAAAAGCAACTTAAATCAATCTAAATTGAGTTTAGACCCTTACCCGTAGACCGCGTCGGACCTCTCGCAGATCCCGTGCGCTGTCTCAACCATTTTTTGCTCCGTAGCTCTAAAAATAGTAAAATGAATAGTAACAATGAATTAGGGTTTTACCCTATTTTTCTTAATTTTATTCAACAATAATTTTTTTGCTTTTTCGCGTTTTTACCTCAAACGTTCGATTTGGGTAAAAACACGGAGGGGGCACCATAGTAAGTCGTCGTACGATTCGACCAAGAATCGTCGCCTAAAAATGGGAATAATTTTTGCTTTCTCGTAGATCGAGAAGAACTCTTCTTTAACGCATTTTCTTCGGAAAATTCGCTAAAGAGGGGGCAAAATGTAGCACCCTAAAATTGGCGCAATCAAATTGGAATAATTACATTCACCTTAGTAAATAAATTTAAATTCAAATTTAACCTCCCAAACCGCCCGTTAACCGCCGAGAAACCCGTTTCCCCTTTTTTCGTGCCATTTTTAGAGGTTGTTTTGACCGTTGGACGATATCGTCGCCGATCAGACGATATCGCCCTATATTTGACGATTTCATCTGGACTAGAACGTCCATACGATTTTGTCGCAAAACCGAATTTGCATAGATAGACTCCGTTCCAACGGGTCTCCAATCCGGGCAGAAGCGTGTCCGCGCCGTTGGGACCCTTCCCCCGTTGGAGATCTCCCAAATTGGGATGATCTCCAACCTCCCAACAACTCCCCTATGCCTATTTAAACTCTAGGACATTCCCTCCCCAACCCCCCGGCTGAATTTTATCTCGCAAGTTGAATCCCTCCGCACTAAAACACCTTAATCTTATTTTTGCACTAGTCCTATAGCAGTTTTTATGCAGGTACACCACCGATTTTCAACCGGAGCCAAGCACCCATCGCCGCCGACGAACCTCGTCAAGATCGGAGGCGATCCCGTCAAATTCGAGACGATTTCGCATCGATGCGAGACGATCTCGATCGCAGTCCACATCGAGGCAATCAAGTTGCCTCGGAGTTTGCTTTTCTTAACTTTGCCTCAGCTTATTTTGTTTTACAAATTAGATAATCTATTTAGTTTTTATCCTATTTTGCATCTGGAGTTCACCCATCTAGTCTAGATTGCATGTTAAGCTCATAATCTGCCATTAAAGTACAGCAATTTACTTTAATTTCTGTTTTTAAACTTTGTTCAGTATTCAGTTTATTATTTGGCATATTTTGCCTCTCGTTTGCACAGTAGGAATTCTTGTATTTTGCATCTGTTCTCTCGTTTTGTAGGTCTCTCGACGAATTCGTCCGACGAATTCATCGTATTTCGGACGATTCTGTCGGTCTCGGATTGAATCGTCGATTCGGACGATTCCGTCGGATTACATGCGATTACGTCGAATTCCGGACGATCCGGATCGCTTCAAGCATCAGAAACTTCTTCAGACATCCGGATCAGGTAATCTCCATTGGCCTCCTGCAAATTCTCTATTTTCTTGCTTTCTACTTTGTTTGTCGTATTCATTTAAATTGCATTTTCATATAGATTAAGTTAGATTCATTCGGCCAAACCTAGGATGAATGCTTAAGGATAAAACGAACTCATCAAAACACATTCCAAAAACCTAGGCGTGGAAACCGCCGCCAAATGTTTCCCCGGTGAACCCACCATCCGTCGAAAAATCACCAAAACACACCTCCCTTGAGAGGCGGGACCTTCGTAAAGTCCTCTCGTCCGAGGTACTGCACCATCCTTTTCCCATCCTCCTTCCGGGCGCGGATCCAATAGCCTGAAGGTAGGGATGCGAAAAATTTGGAGCGATACAATAATCTTGTAGCTATGGTTTGTAACTGATCTGTGAGATTTCTTCTAATAGTGGTGATCGATTATGGAGGTAGAGGGGGGGCTTGTATCAATGGGGATATGGAGGATGAATGTGTTTGAATAACTTAGGTTTCTCATGATGATGTTAATAATTACCATAAAAACATGATGTTTAGGCACATGGTTAACATATTGTGAGGTTGAGGCTTGATCCTGTGTATGTGGTATGCCATGCTAAGGTAAGGAAATCTCAAAGATACCTAAATTTTGATTAGGAGGGACCAAGGAATTGTTACCCCTAATGGTTCCATGGTCAATTAATTTTTGGACAATGTTTTGAAATTATTAACAACCATTAATATCATGCCCCTTGCAACAATCATTGTCAAGAAGGTGTGTTCCTTGTAGCCTTTTAGTTTTGGATGATTGGGTCCAGTGCTCTAATTTTAGGTTAAGTTATGTGACCTACATCATAAGTATTTTGAAAAATATTGATCAAAGGCTCAGTTAGAGAAGTCTAATAGAAGGGTGGATTATTGGGAGGATGTAGGTAGGTAGGTAGCTTGTTAGGTGGAGGTGGGGGAATTACTTGCTATAATTTTTATGACCTTTGTGTTGCAATTGGAAACTTTGATGGAGTGGAGTGGCTACCGTGTTGAGCACTACATTGTTGGCCTAAGGAGGCCTTGATGGACCCTGGTTAGGATTACCTTTATTGAATCTATTAGGGGCGTAGTTTGGCTTCTTATAGGCTTTGATCTTCCCCTTTTGAATTTTGACTTCCTCTATTAATTTGGCATGTGTAGTTGCCTCCTCGAAGGAGCCATGTTGTTGCATTTGCAAATTACCTAAGATGGCTTTAATGCAACTCCTTGCAAATACCTTAACTAGCTCAGGTTAGGGGATGGTAAAGGGGAGCTCATTGATAACTGTATATTATCTTGCAATATAATCATGAATAGACTCCTCATAAAATTGACGTAGACTATATAGGTCTAACAATAATATCTTGTTCTTTGTTGATTGATAAATGCTCCAAGAAGGCTTTGGTTGGCTGTTCAAATGTGTACAAACTATGCCTAGGTAAGTTATTGTACCGAATTAGGGCTGGTCCCCCAAGAGATTGAGGTAAATCTTGAGCATTAGGCTGTTGATACTACTAATTTGAAAGCAAGTGAATTTATAGTTTCTGAGATGTTCTCAAGGGTCCTTTACTTTTAAATTTGTAAAACTTAGGGTATTCAAATTTGTAGGGGTATAGGGACATGTGAACATAGGAGTGGATGGGTTCTAAGCACAATTGATTATAAGTGGGTTTATTAGACCCATAGCCAATTGAGTACATTTGAATTTGTTTGATTTATTCTTGCATGAATTGAGTTTAATGAGGTATAGCTGATATTGTTGGATTTGTACCAATAGGGGTATCCATTAGCGGGTGGTTTGGGTAGTATGGGGTGGGGGTGTGGCATTTGGGAGATGGTGGAGGTGGTGTAGGGTGTTGGTTATGGATGTAAGGGGTTGCAAAATCTATTTTGTAGAAATTGGGTGAATGTTATTGGGGTGGAGGATTTGGATTATAAGGAGCTTGGGTGTGATTGAGTCCTACATACAAGTTTTGGTACTATGTGTAGTTGATTACCATGATGGATTTCTAAAAAGATGTTTGATCTTGTACCTCATGATATGGTACATGGGTATGTTCTTAAAAATGTTTCACCTAGTTGTACTATTCAAGATTGGGTACATGTGTGGGCACTTGAGTGTGCATGATGTGTTGTTGGGGTGCTTGAGTGTACCAATCTTGGTCTAGAACTTGATGATTGTGCATTTGATTAAGTGGTATTTAGATAGGCACTTGCTAAAAGGGTATTTGGGTGTACCCTTATTGAGGTAGTCTTTATATAACCACTTGTTGTGGAGGTACTTGGGTGTACGTATATTATTATGGTAGTCCCTAGATGTTCACTTGATTAGTGTTTGTTTTAGGGTATGAGACTTGAGTGTGAAATTTTTGAGAAGGCACAAGACTATGCATTTGTTGTTGAGAGAGAAGCACTTGATTATAGAATTGTTGTTGAGAAGGAACCATTTGATTGTGGAACTATTTTTGTTGATAAGGGAGCACTTGATTGTGCTGCAATTGTTGGTGTTGAGAAGGGATCACTTTATTGTTGTGTTGTAATTTTTGTTAAGGGAGAACTTGATTATGCTTCAATTGGTGTTGGTGAGAAGGGAGAACTTGATTGTTGTGCTATAATTATTGCTATTGATAAGGAAGTACTTGATTGTGCTATAATTATTGTTATACTTGGGTGTATCTTTGTTGTTGCAGATGCACTTGATTGGTGTGCAATTATTGTTGTTGAGAAGGGAACACTTGATTGTGCTACAATTGTTGAGTGCAATTTTTATTGTTGAGAAGGGAATGTTTGAGTGTGTTGTAATTATTATTGTTAAGAAGGGAGCACTTGATTGTGTTGTAATTGTTGTTGTTGAGAAGGAAGCACTTGATTGTCCTACAATTTTTGCTATTTATAAGGAAGCACCTCATTATACATTTTTTTTTGAGAAGACGAAAGCACCTGATTGTGCAATTTTTGTCCAGAAGGAAGCACTTGATTGTGCATTTGTTGTTGAGAAGAAGGTACCTGATTGTGCAATTATTTTTGAGAAGTGAGCACTTGATTGTGCAACTATTGTTGAGAAGGAAGCACTTGATTGTACATTTATTGTTGAGAAGATGGAAGCACTTTACTATGCATTTATTGTTGAGAATATGGAAGCACCATATTATGCATTTATTGTTGAGGTACTTGGGTGCACCCTTGTTGTTGTTGTGGATGCACTTGATTGTTGTGCAATTGATTGTATGTCTGGTTATGTCTTGAAGGCACTTTAGATGAGGGATATGTGGGCAGCCCAAGAGGGAGCATGGTAGGTAGTATTGAAGCCCATGAAGGTGGAGAAGTGAAAAATCCTATTAGATTTTGTTGAAGTAGAGGGAATGATTTTTTATATGTTTGATTTTGATCGATGGCAAAAGCAATGCATGTATTGATTTGGGGATGTGGTTAAGGATGAGAGGGTATGATGTGACCTTGTGTAGGTGGTTGAGATGGAAAGGGAACTTCTTGTTGTAAGTGGAAAGGGGTGGGAATGTAAATATCTAGCTTGATGAAGGGGAAGGTAACAGAGAGAGGTTGACAGATGGAATTATGGAAGTGGGTTTCTAGAAGGACCAACTTCTTACATCCCTATCATAGGGGGATTAAAAGAAAGAAAGGTGGAGAAATTGAGGGTTGAATTCATAAAATCATAATCCGAGTATATGGAAGAGGAAGCTATGTGAGTTGAGTATAGTGGTATGATGGTATCAAAATTTGGCACCTCAATTTGGGAGACAATAGGAAATTCAGTTTGAAGTAGCATGAGGTGGAAGAGGTGGTGATCTGGAATGTTAAGGGGAGACAATGAAGTTAGGAGAAAATTGAATTTTTGTTGATGAAAAGGTACAAATGAATGTTGATATGGAGGGAAGGATGTCTCCCCTTAATGTTCAAAAAAGGATTCACTCTTGAATTATCCATAACTATGTGCTCTTGATCATGCTCTTCTCTTTGCATGAAAACCATGATGGATAAAATGGCCGATATGTGTGCTTTGAGCAGGGAAAAACCTAAAATTTGAACTGTCTAAATAGCCTTAGGCCTGGATTTGATTGACTAAAGTGTTTTAGGGAAAAATGTACCTATCTATATGTTTTTTGGGAAAACATACATATCAATACATTTTTATTACAAATCAACTTTTTCTAGACAAAACGTTACAAAACAGGGTTTGGAGGTCTTTGGGACCGTTTTGGAGGTTGTAGACACCTAAAATGCGTCAGGTCAAGGGCGACTACTCATATGGACATGCTACAAGACCATATGGAGGATCTTGGACAGACTCCAAGATAGAGCAGTGGTTCTAACCACTCAATTTAGGCATTTTGGCCTAATCAGTTTGAACCGCAGCCCAAACCTACGGTCTCCAATATAAATCGTGGATGACACCTGCGATCTGTAGCCTGGACCACAACTGTGACCTGTGGTCTTAACTAAAGTTTAGTTAGGCCTTCCATCTAAGCCAAATTGGTTGAAACGGCCAAAATATCTAGAAGAAGGTAGTTGAAGGACGAAAGATTCTAGAGGCTTCCATCCCAACTGTCCTAACCACCCTTCTTGGTCTTGGCTTCTCCATGAAGCCACCCCTAGCCCTAGGGGTATGCTATAAATACCCCATTCAAATGGGGAGAAAATGATGGATGATTTGTATAGTGAAGCACTGACAAATTATCGAGTGAGTGTGAAGTGATCAAGCAAGCAACGAAGCCCTGTCGGATTGCATACTGAATTTGTGCATTCGAAGGCTACTTTTCTATTCATCCAACGATCAGTTTGCCATGGAAGCCCTAGGAGCCTAGGAGAGTCAAGAAGCACAAATTTGGGTAAATGAAGGCCCTTCATATTGAATTGATCACCAAATCAGTCTGAGGACAACGAAGGCGACCCTTGAACATCAATTTGGACAAGGAGATCAAACCCACTGCCCCTAATTTTGAGGGTAAACCTATCAGAGCTCAAACTGTGCCTGTCAACCATAGTTCACATTGTAGACCGCTCATCAGAGCTTCGATTTGCAACAGGTGATAGATCACCTTACTCTTTTCATTTCTATCCAATTAAATAGGTTAGATTAATCTTTTCTTAGGTTTAATTACAGTTTAGAAGAATTCTGACTGTGAGAATTAGCTTAGAATAGATAGTTTATGCTTTTCATTAATTAGGACATTTGTGGATATTTTATGCACCTTTATGCTTATATTTTGATATTTGATCCATGCATTATTTGTCTAATTATCTTCTTTATGCTATATTACAAATCTTGATTCAATTAGCATAGTTTAAAGGTTTTCTTTATGTTTTCTTGATCATTAGTTTAATGGCATTATCATGTATGTTTCCTTAAAGGGCCTCATCATGAGAGGCTATCTATCTTTTTGATCATGTGCTATTGTTTCTTGATCATAGGAAGACAGGTACAAGAGGAGTCTATATCATAATCCTTCCACATCGCGAAGAAGGGGTTCAACTCCACCCCAAGGCAGTTTGCAACTAGTCAAAGGGCAATATTAATGCGCCTACCCTATTGAGGGCATTGGCAATTGTATAGACTATATCATCATTCAAGTGACCCTAAGAGGGGCATATTTGTAACACAAATTCATTCATAATAAATACAAGAAATATCATTTTGTTGAATTTATGCAATGTGTCAAGCTTTTACGCTTTTATGATGACTATAGACTAATACAGTAGATAGGAGCGTGCTTTTTGGTTATGTCAGAAGGCGATCACGAAGAAACTTCACATCTGTAGCCCTTGAGTGATGACATTCTTAAATTTTCTTATCTCAGGTGCTAACCACAGCTACCAGCTATGGTTATTTGTTGGCCTACGAATTTCACCCATAGTTCACACTACAACCCGTAGACCAGAGCTACAGTTTACAACAGAAGTAGCAGACAAAAGAGAAACCACTTCGCATCAGATCAGGAGCTAAGGTAGGCTCTATTTTTATTATTTGTTCTCTATTTTCTTCTTTGTGTTTTTACAGTAAGCGTTAAATCGATTGCAAATTAGGTACACTAAAGAAAAAGGGTGAATGAATAGTCCTAGTTTACTTTCACATTCCTTCCATTAGAAAGGTGCTGCTAGGAACAACGGACCTCTGATTGTAGTTTTCCCTAGAATACAATGACCTTGATAAAAATTGAGTGGTCGTTTGCATGCTTGAGGCCCAATTAGATGCCATGTCATCGTAATCACATTGTCATAACATCATATAGGACATAACATGCATACCTTTCTAAATTTGAAACCTTCCTTTTCTTTTTATGCATATCATGTAGGAATGATCATATGAATGCCCTTTTATGCATTTGTCTTTATGAAAAGTAAAATGAAGCACACACACCATGTTTCATTTAAACATCAGTGGCATTGGGATCTCACATCCAACCCATTTGATTGATACCAACAATGAATGTCATTACCACATGGTTGGCTCATTTGAAATTATATTATCGGGACCCGCTCGTGGCCAAGGCCAACCCAAGAACTATCCTATCCATGCAAAATAGCATGCACTTATCTTCGAAAGAGTGTATCACTGCGCACAGTGTGCTGGATGAGGGTTGGTAGTACCTATGCTACCTTGTTGAGTATGGACTTCACTCCCATATCTGGCTTGTGCGAGTGTATAGGTGAAAGCCAATTAAATTGAGAATAAAATCCAACAATTTTGCAAAACACGCGAGAGTTTCTCATACTGATACAAATTTTTTTGAAACAACATCAAACAGTTTAGGGCTCACTTTAAAATTTAAAAATAAGATAAGCATCATTGTATACGTTGGTTTATAATAAAAGATACATCTATACATTAGGTACACTATGGTGGATACACGGGGTGGTTGGCAAAGGTGCAAGCCTGAAGCAAATGACCAAGCCCCAATAAATTCACAAATACATGTGTCTAGTCCTCAACCACATGAGCAAACCGAATGTCATTTGGTGAGCATTAGAGGATACAACTCGACACGAGGGGATCCCATTGAGTGTACCCCTGATAGACTAGCATCAGTGCATTCTGCTAGACGTAGATTAGAGCATGGAGCTTCTCAACTTGAGGGTGCTCCACTCGAAAGCCATTATCGAGATTGCATTACACATGCATCCACATGATCGACCGAAGAGTATGTCATGCAGGGGACCAAATTGGTACCCATTTGCACTAAGTCTATAGGGTGTACTATACCCCCACATTTTGAGTATATAAGGAATAGAGATCCACCCATTCAAGGGCAAGTAGATGGGCTCCCTACTGAGCGCAAGTCTACCCATACTCCCATGCATACTATAGCACACAAGATCACCATCGATATATTGAAGGTGGGAGCTAATGGAATAGCACCCCATGAGATGTGAAGGTCTAGATAGCTATATGGTCTAGGTAGTGTGTTAGAGCATCTAGGCTGCAAGCCTTTGGCTTTGACCACTCATGCTTCGAGTGAGCATGGCGGGAGCACCATTAGAACTACTAGAGAGCATGGAAAGGCTTCTAAGCACCCTCATGTCTCACATCCACCATCCACGTATGGTGGTATGCAGTACAGGACAACACAATGCTGATACCATCTTCATAGATAGAGGCAAACACACAACACATTAATTCAATGGGTACAAAACCCACAAGGTCGCTCGTATAGAGCAAGCGTACCAAAGGCCTCCTACAGCCGACCAGGTCGAAATATCATATCGATTGGCCTTTGAATAGAAATGCCAACTCCTCCAAGATCAATTGGAGGATGCTCGCCTAGAGAGGTAATGTATTGAAGATGAAGATCTTCAGGCACAGAGGCTTACTAGACAAAGGCTGTATGATCAATGCTTGCATGAGGAGCGCATCCTCATCCAGAAGGAGCGTGTAGACTAGGAAGATAGGTTGGCTAAGATCGGCCTATATTCTTAGGATGAGTGTAGAGAGAAGGTGCACAGGAAGGCTCTTTCACAAGTCGACATGCACCATGAGTGCGTAAGCTTTCACACTCATATCATTACCCATCAAAGAGAGCGACCGCCTTCGATCGATAATCAGAGGCAAAAACATTATGAGGAACACGAGGGGAATAGATACAACTAGGAATATCCTAAGAGTTCTCGAGCTAAGGAGGAGGAAGAGCAATGCCCTCCACCTCTACAAAAGAATATTGTACCTCCTAGACTACCTCTGCACTGACTTAAGGAGGAGGACTTGCTCTCTTCTAAGACTTAAAAATATTTGGCCAAGAAGGTCAAAGCAATTGAGAAACAAGGTGCGGCTATCCAAAAGCTGATAGTGAGGAAAATTCATAATGAACCTTTAGATCCCTCGATGCCTACACCCCCATACCCTAAGCATTTTGAGATGCCCATATTAGATAAATTCAAGGGTGATGAAGAGGCACAAGAACATGTTATGATATTTTTGGATGCTTGCTTCTAGATAGAGAACAATGATGCACTATTATTGCATACATTTATCACGACTCTCTCTGGTCCAGCCTGAGAGTGGTTCAATCAGTTAAAGAAACATAGCATAACAAATTTTGAGCAATTAGCTGATGCCTTTCTTGAACGCTATTTCTTTGGCGTCAAGAAATAGGCCAACCTTTTTGATTTGGCTATGCTAGCTCAATGTGACGATGAGCTAATAGAACAGTATGGGAAGAGATGAAGGAGATTAATGGCAAAGTTGCCATTCTCGATTCCTACCATAGAATTAACCCAAATGTTTACAAAGAGTTGTGCCAAGCACATATCGCTACTATTGCAGCTGCAGCAGTATGCTACATTTGAAGAAGCTTTGGTGCAAGCCAAGGTAATTAAGGACATCATGCTGTAGGAAGGCAACTTGAAGCTCAAAACCAAGAAAGAGGGATATAAGAAGAGTACCTCAAAGAAACAAGGCAAGCATGCCCATGTGAATCAGGTGGTACTAAATCTCCAAAATGAGGATAAGGGGCAAAAGAAACAGAATTATCAATCCCATCCTCCTCTTGCACAATACGACCAATGCAAGAATAACTACAAGGGCAAGAACAAAGAGCAACGCCCACCTCGCATATTTATGCCATTGATGAAATCATTGACATTGATTTTTCGTCAGCTCTGTAAGGCCAAGGCAATAAGATTTCCCGAAGTCAAGATGGTTGATCCTAATAAGCCCAAGCCCAAAGACTATCAGGAAGATATGTTTGCATATTTCATAGAGAGAAAGGCCATGACATCGAGGTATGTTGGTATTTCAAACATATTGTGCAAAATATGATATAAAAGGGAGAGCTTGTGGTACCAGGCAATCCCTAGGCACCAGAAAACCAAAACATGGGGATTTTTAAAAATCTGTTACCAAACCATGAGGCGCCCCGTAACCACATTGGCCACGTCAATCAAGTGTGAGTCGAACCACCTACCCAGGGGTTCGTAAGCATGGTCAATGTTGTTACCAGACATGGGAGGTATGAACAACTGAATCAACCTCATGCTCCCATTAAAATACAGACCATGCCCCAACAGCGACAGACACAAAATATTCTAGGCCCACCAACGATACCGATGGTGAGCATTAGGAGTAGGCTGGTTCAAAACCTATAGACAACTCCTATGAAGTTATCGATATATGAGAATATACATCAATCCCCTAGGCATAGGGAGACTATTATGGACATTATGAGGTCGATTGAGGTATAGTCCCAGGACGCACAGGCATTCATGAACTTCGTGGAGCACATACAATAGTGCCAAGAACCAATGATCCAATTCTATGATCACAAAGTGAAAATGGTTTTTGCAAGCATGGCTGACCCACCACTGCATATCATTGCATGTGTTAACCACGTGTCATTCAAAAGGGTCTTGATTGACACTGGTTGGTTGATCAATATAATAATGACTAAGGCACTACACCATCTGAAATTGCCTAAATCACTCATCGTACCAACCAACTTTACATTGAGAGTGTTTAACGATGCACTATGCTCTATGGTTGACACGATTGTCCTACCTATTCAGGTGGGACTAAAGACCATTCTCGTATTGTGTCACATGATAGAGGGTGCTTTGTAGTATAACATCCTACTGGGGAGGCCTTGGATTTATGAAATGTGTTGTGTTCCCTTGATATTGCATTAGTGTGTCAAGTATATACACGAGGGACAAGTTCACGTGGTTTCATAAGATGAAGAACCATTCAAGTTCGAGAACTTAGCTGATTTGCCAGGGGGCTTCGTACTCCCATAAATGCACTTGGACATACAACCCACATCATCGATAAGGGTTCCAAGAGGTAAATAGGTGGTGCATGTTCAACCATCGATATTTGTATCAAACAAATATGAACATACCACTATAACTTCTCTAAGATCGAGCACATCAGTAATGCATCGAGATGATGAGAAATTAAAGGTAAAATTGGGTAGGAAAGAAGTAAATAATTTGCTCAAACCAATCGTTGTTGAGGCTACCACTCCCATGGATGTGGAGGAAGGCCAAGATCAAGTCGAGGAGGCACCTCAGCCTGCTTCTCCTACATCATCAGTAGGGTCATCCGCACCATGGGTGACTGTTCACCTAGCCAGTACAGGTCTGGGTGAATACCTCATGCAAAATGTGACCGTTGGTCCTATTTTAGAGACTACACAAGACATGGGATGACCGATAGCCCATCGATATCTAGTGGGATCCATAGTACCATTAGGTGAACCACCCAACCAAACAAACTTCATCTACGTCAGGTTGGATCAAGTTCCAACACGAGCACCCATGGAGATTGATGATGAGGAACAGTTCATGGTGAACGTTCGGTACTTGTCCAACCCAGAGTACACCATGCACATTTTTGAGCTCTATCATTGGCATGGATATGGCCTTGGTATTTTTTAACAAGGACAAAGAACCCCTCTTGAACTATGTTATCAATTGGCAACTGCAGATTTAGGGACATGATGATTTACTCGCTGCATCATTGGATCGTTTATACCTGAGTCTGGGGGATGATATAGATTTTAATCCATATCATCCTAACATGTCTAGTCTTTGGGGCAATAACCCAATGGTGTCAGTCATCACCATTGAGAGATCGGAGCTTGAACATGAAGAGTTCTCGAAGCAGAACCCTAAAGGCAACCTGGGTCATCAAAACCGTATCACAACCGATGATACTGGTATGAAGGGGCACAACCCCACCATTATAGGCGATCTCAATTTAGGAGATCTTTGTAGTGAATATGGAGAGGAGTCCACCTCCAAAATAAGTGGACCGAGTTATGATGCAGACAGTGAGTCCTTGGATAATGATCAATCTGAAGAGGAAGTTGAACGAGCCTTCGTGGTTTCGACATTTCTACGCTATTTGCTGCCTAGAGATCAATTAGATGAGATACAAGAGTATTTCATAGTCGATAGTGATTATTAAGACAATGTAGAGCAGGCCTACTTAAGGCCTTGTCCAGCTAATCTCCCAATATTTGTGGACATGATAGAGTGGTCTGCTCATAATAGCAATCGTAGCGATGAGGTTGAGATGACCGATCTGAGGCTTGTATACCCGCTACATCTATTGCCTGTAGAGTCGAAGTATGTTATAGAAGTGCCTATTAACACTGATCACTCTAAAGAGGAAGAAATCCAGTTTTTGCACTAGTTTCATATATACAATCGTTCTATCTGGTTTATCCGGATAGTGATGATAGTGACCATAGAATCAGATACATGGGGCCACATCTGGAAAATCGCCCCTTGCATATGGGGGGAAGTCAAGGATTATATCTGTACAGTGATGATGAGGATTCATTGGAGATGGCCTATTTGGGGCCTCATCACCTACGCAATCGGAATCCACCTCAGGGTCTACCACCTATTACAACTACATGTTTGCATCGAGTTATTAATATCCAGTGCTGCCTCAGGAAAATAATAAATTTGGAAGAGGAATATCGAAGACTCTTTCCCCATATGCCTACTTATGATGAGCTACTTGAGTTGAGAGATCCCATTTTGCAGTTAGTGCATAGGGAGGATCCAGTTGTCCGAGCATCCCATAGGGAGGACCCATTCGTCCCTGTACCATTTGAGCCAGATCTTGGGTACGAAAGCTACACAGATGATGTAGAGTTTAGTCCGTGTGGTCCTAGAGATCAATTCCATTCCATCAACATGGTCTCCATTGATTTGACCACTCTACTCCATAATCCAATAGATCCATCCAAGCCATTGCACCTAAACATGGATGCTATTGATTGGGATCGCGCTGATTCGCCAGTAAAGACTAAAGATTTCTTTCTGAAAGAAGAGATGCTACAACCATTTCATTTTGGACTAGGTTATGCTTATGATTTCTATCACGCTGAACATGCTTTCAATGAAGAACATATAAATCTAGTTGATGACATCCGTTTGATCCCTACGCCTCATCAGCTTGAGGAGGGATCCCATATGTCAATAGAGAAAACCTTTGAGGTGGATATCGGTAACAACCCCACCAATCCAAAGAAGGTTAAATTTGGAATGAGTCTCACTCCAGATGAGTGTGCTTGCATCATCCCTCTGCTGAAAGAGAGACCTGACATTTTTTCTTGGACATACAAAGATATGCCTGGTCTAGACCCAAAATTGGTTACTCATAACCTTTCACTAGACCCGTCCAAGAAGCCTGTCAAGCAGAAGCTCAGAAATATGCATCCAAAAGTAGCCTTAATGGTGAAAGATGAATTTAAAAAATTATTGGATGTAGAATTTGTCATTTCCATTGACTATCCAGAATGGGTATCCAATATGGTGCCTATAGGAAAACTAGATGGAAGGATTCATATTCATATGGATTTTAGAGATCTCAATAAGGCAACACCCAAAGATTCATTTTCATTGCCCAATATCGATACTCTAGTAGACTCTACAGTAGATCACGAAATTCTCTCCTTAATGGATAGTTTTTATGGTTACAATAAAATTCAGATGAATCTCAAAGACCAGCACAAAATCATGTTTATAACGCCATGGGGAACATTTTGCTACAAAGTTATGCCATTTGGTCTCAAAAATACTGGTGCCACATACCAGTGGGCCATGACATACATTTTTCATGACTATATACACAAAATTCTTGAATATTATATCGATGATTTTCTCGTCAGGTATTGCTTTATCTTAGTGAAAACTGCCTTGCAGTCCTCGTCCCAGTTGAATGGGACACTCTTATGTAGCAATCGATTCATGGGTCGACATTTATCCGATAGTTGGACGATAAATTAGTTAGCTGAGGCACCACTGTCCAATAGTAGACCTCTAACAATTGAGCTTCCAGATGATGCAGTGTTTGTAGTATCTGAAGCTCCTGAACTCAAAGAACCAGAGAACAATGCTGATATGACTATGTTCTTTGATGGTTTGAAATACGAACAAGGAGCTAGAATAGGGATAGTGTTTTTCACATTGCAAGGAGCTCCAATGCCCTTGTCGTTCAAACTAGACTTCCCATGCACCAACAATAATGCTGAATATGAAGCCCTACTTTTGGGCCTCCATACAACCATCGCCATGAATATCAAGAGACTAAACATATTTTATAATTCCCTGCTCATAATTAACCAAGTGAAGGGACTATTTCAGTGTCAATGTTTGATACTAAAATCCTACAAAGATCTAGTTGCCACATATCTGGCTAAACTAGAATGGTATGACATCGAGGCAATCCCTCGTTTGTCAAATAGGTTCGCAGACACCATGAAATATTTAGGATCCTCAATCGCTTAGAAACCATCTACCGAATTCACTACCATCCATGTCAAGACACTCTCACATCCTATAGCAAAGCGTGCAATCTTTGATAAGAAAGAATTAGTCAACATGATTAGTGTGGAGCCAAAAGCTGATTGGTTCTGCAAAGTTAAAGACTTTCTCAAGAAGGAACCTTGGGGGTCTTTAACCTCCTAGAGTCCTATGGGGAGTGGCACCACCATTCACCACAAGGTTGTTTCCTAGTCTTCATTTGCAAAGATAAATATGCAGGGGGAGCAAGTCATCTTAGCAGTCAAAGTTGAGGCTCATCAGAATTGGATGTCACAGATTCAAGACTTCCTAAGACATGGTTTTGTCCCAAAGGGACTGTCGCATGCCACAAGCCACACATTTAAACATAAAGCGACTAAATATGTCTTGATAGGAGAAATTTTGTATCGTCAAAGTTACGATGTAGTTCTCCTTTATTTTCTTGAGCCCCAAGAGTCATCTTGGGAAATTTTAGAAGCTCATGACGGTACGTGCAATGGCCATTTTAGCGGTATGGCCATCGTCAAGCACATCCTTCAAATGGGTTATTATTGGCCCACTATGGAGAAGGATTGCAATGTGTATGTCAGGAAATGCATCAAATATCAACATCATGCTAATCTTACACACTTGCCATCACAGGCCCTACAACCCATCCAAGCAGCTTGGCCATTTTCTCAGTGGGGGTTTGATCTAATTGGAAAGATCTCTCCTCCGTCATTAGGCTGACATACATTCATTATTACGGCTACTGAGTATTTTACAAAGTGGATGGAAGCCATTCCCTTAACAACGGCCACTGGAACTCGCATAGAAAACTTCATAATGGAGCATATCATAAGTCATTTTGGGTTACCATCCAAAATAGTTTCGGATAATAGAACTTATTTTAAGAACAAAACTGTGCGAGCTTTAACATCTAAGTACCGCATCAAACATAGTTTTGCAACTCCATATTATCTGTAGGCAAATGGGCAAGCTGAGGCCTCAAACAAGACTGTGGTAGTGATCTTGAAAAAGACAGTGCAATAACACCACAAGGATTGGCATATAGAGCTGCCCCTTGCATTATGGGCTTATATGACTAGCATTGAGACTCCCACTAGGGCAACTCTATTTTCACTAGTATATGGCGTTGAGGCCATTATGCCCTTAGAGTTGGAAATTCCAATGCTACACATCGCATTGAAAGAGTTCATCGATGATGACACCGCACGGTAAGCTCAACTAGATCAATTGACACTCCTGGATGAACATCACGTGAATGCCCTAGAGCATCTCCGTGTTTATCAGGAATGATTAAAATGAGATTACAATATCAAATTCCACCAGAGAGACTTTGAAGTTGGGGATATTATGCTAAAAGAAAACCAATAGAACTCAAATTTACCGCTCGATATGCAAGACAAATTTATGGCTAATTGGCTAGGACTGTAGCACCCTAAAATTGGTGCAGTAAAATTATAATAATTACATTCACCTTAGTAAATAATTTAAAATTCAAATTTAACCTCCCAAACCGCCCGTTAACCGTCGGGTAATCCGTTTCCCCCTTTTTCGTGCCATTTTTAGAGGTTGTTTTGACCGTTTGACGATATCGTCGCCGATCAGACGATATCGCCCCGGATCTGACGATTTCGTCTGGGCTAGGACGTCCAGACGATCTTGTCGCAAAACTGATTTTGCACAATTAGCTTCTGTTCCAACGGGTCTCCAATCCGGGCAGAAGCGTGTCTGCGCCGTTAGGGACCCTCCCCCATTGGAGATCTCCCAAATTGGGATGATCTCCAACCTCCTAACTACTCCCCTAAGCCTATTTAATCCTAAGCTATTCCCTTAGCACCCCCTGGCTGAAATTCTCTGCAATTTAACTCCATCTACGTTGAACCATCCCAATTTTTCATTTGCACTGGTCCCATACCAATTTTGTTGCGGGTACATCACTATTTTTCAGTCGGAGCCGGCACACATCGTCGTCGACGAACCTGTTCGGATCGGAGGCGAACCTGTCGAATTCGAGGCGATTTCGTATTGATGCGAGACGATCTCGATCGTAGTCCATATTGAGGCAATCAGTGCCTGAAGTTTGCATTTCTCAACCTTTTCTCTATTGTTTTATTCTGCAAATTAGATAGTTTATTCAGTGTTTATGTTATTTTGCATTTGGAGTTCACCCATTTAGCTTAGATTGCATACTAAGATCATGATTTGTCATTAGAATATCGTAATTTGCTTGAATTTCTGTTCATAACTATTACTCAGTATTCATACAGTCATTTGGTGTTGTTTCCCTCTGTTAGCACAGTAGTATTCGTTGTATTTTGTATCTATTTTTCTGCTTGCAGGTCTTTGACGAATTCGTCTAACGAATTCGTCAGATCTCAGATGATTCTGTCAGATCTCAGATGATTCTGTCGAATTCCAGATGATCCTGACTGCTTCAAACATCCAGAATCATCACCAGACATCCGGATCAGGTATTCCTCATTTGTATTCTGTAAATTCTCTATTTTATGTCTTTAAATCTATTTTTTGTACTCATTGAATTTGCATTTTCATGTAGATTAATCTAGATTCATTTGGCCAAACCTAGGATATGAATGCTTAAAGTTAAAAATGAACACATTAAAACACATTCCAAACCTAGGCGTGCCCTTAAATGTTTCCTGGTGAACCCACCATCCATCGAAAAATCATCAAAATACACCTCCCTTGAGAGGCGGGACCTTCGCAAAGTCCTCTCAGTCCGAGGTACCATGACATCCTTTTCCCATCCTCCTTTCGGGCACGGATCCAATAGCCTGAAGGTAAGGATGCGAAAAATTTGGAGCGATACATTTTGGTGAACCCGACGTGAATGCATCATAACCTTTTGAAAACAAAAACAAAAACAAAACAAAAATATATATAGAACAACTAAAACATAGATGCATTTTAAATCCTTTAAGTTTGAAATCATGTTTAGATGGTAGCTCCTAAGAAAAGGTTAGCAGTTACTATAAATGTAGAAAACCAATTGGCAGCCGTAGAAATCAATTCTATGCTTAATGTGCCTGAAACAAGTAGGAATCAATTCCTGTGGAACGAACTTGATAGAAGACTTAGTCTCATCTCATCTAGGTCCACACAACTTAAGCAAATCAAGAGGCTAGTCCTAGATAGAATCCTGGATCCTCATCAACTAGTTTTTTATCATGAACTTCAGAGAGCCTGCCATAGATGGTTAGCTTATAGGAGAGCTCTAGTATCTTCAGAACTATTCACCTTCGAGGAATACCTCGAGAACGCAGCCATTGTGCACCAGTTCCTAGGTTGTGTAGAAGACCAAGAGGTTGTTCTTACAGATAGGGAAATATGGAATAGAGTTCCATGAGCTGTGTTATATCGAGAGTATTGCCATGAGCTTTACTTTTATCAACCAACATCTGAGACAGATAATATCACTATAGCTCTTTTCATCAAATTTTTAAAAGAAAACTTTCAATTTGAAGAAGAACACTTCATGACTCCGGAACAACTCGAACCTATTAATGATATTCATAAATTGTTTATAGAAAACTAGATTATTACTTTCAGTCTTATTTCTTGCATTTATTTGTGTTGATTGTCTTTATTATATTATTTCAAAAAAAAAAAAAACCAAAAACTTAGCAAAAACTTAAAAATTTCATTTCAAATATTGTAGTAGGTATATAGTAAACATATACCTCTTAATTTGTTGCATATATATATATATATATATATATATATATATATATATATATATATATATATATATAATATTTGCTGAAATCAAAATTAAAGCACCATGCCTAAACTTAGGAATGGTAAAGAAACTTTAGGAGAAGAAGAAGATTGGTTACAAGATACAACTAGAGACCCAAATGTCCTTCTTGGAGATCCAAATCCGGAAGGAGAAACTCTAGGTCAATCGAGAAGAAGACTTAGGTGAAGATAAGGAACAAGAAGGGAGTGTTAAAGAGGATGGATCCTCATCCCCTAGAGTAGCTCCAAATGGAACTATTGCTTTTGACAATGCAGAGCATTTTCGGAAATTTCTCATTGATAACATTGATGACCTTAATGTGGCAATTCGTATTGATAAAGGGCAAATTAGTAACACTCAAGCAGCCATGGAATATATGTGTAATATGCGCACTAATCCCTTGTCTTTCATTGATCAAGAAAGTGACAAGGCTGGGCCATCCAATACGGATATGGTCACTATGGCTCAAAACATGTCAAAACAACAGGTTACCCAACCTCCTAAGGAACCTGTTATTCAACCTAAAATCACTCCCACACAAAAGAAACCTTCCTTCACTACTTTATTCCGCCAAACTATTGAGCAATATGCTTCAAGTAAACAAAAACCTAAAACAAAGCCAAATACAAACTTTCAACAATCTGGAATACAACATAATACAACTTCAAAATTCCTTCATAATACTTTTCCTACCAATAATTTACACAATAGTAACATGGCATCTAATCTGCATGTTCCTCCATCATATGCCCATAAAACCCATGTCAATGCCCTACCGAACCAATATGGGGGGCAAACTAGTAATCTGGAAGCCATGGTGAAACAATTAGCTTCACGTATGGACGAGATAGATCCCTACCGTCCCTCGTATAATTATCGAGAGATCTGTAGTCAACCTTTGGATCCCATAGTTGTAGCTCAACCATACCCTAAGCATTTTCCCATGCCCATCCTACCTATATATAAAGGAACCGAAGATCCCATAGAGCATCTTCGCATGTTTAGGATAGCATGTCATGATATATCGCATGATGACTTGCTATTACTAAAAATGTTCCCAAAAAGTTTAGGTGGAATGGCATTAGAGTGGTACTATCAATTGCCCACTCATTCTTTGAGAAACTTTGAAGAAACAGCGGAATCATTTGTCCATCAATTTAGTGCCTACATCGAGAGGCATGTAACTATTAAAGATCTATACAATTTAAAACAAGACAAGGATGAATGTTTTGCCGATTTCTTAGCTAGATGGAGGCAATTGACAGGAAAACTGCACTTTGTGCTGCCTTATAGGGAAATGTTGGACATTTTCATCAATAATTTACAAGAACAAATATCTTATGAGCTATCAACTGCTACTTTAACTACCTTCGATCAAGCTATAGATTTAGCTCGAAGAGTAGAAGATGCCCTCATTAGGAGAGGCCAACTTAGGAAGAAGGATGATGAGAAAACATCCAGAAATCAATATAAAAACAAACAAGTTGTCGGTGACGGAGTCACTGACAGCAGAAATGTTGCTAATATCAATGCAACGAAGACAACAGAAAAATTTATATTGAAACCTCCTGATAAGCCTCCTCGAGAATTCACTAGATTAAATCAACCCTTATCAACTATTTTACCTCAATTGCTCGAAAGAGGTTTGATCCAATTACCAGCCATCCGGGAACCTGATCCAACTATACCCAGATATAGAGTCGATTTACACTATGATTTCCATAGAGGACCTGGACATTCTACCAACGCTTGTAAAAGGTTGAAACATAAAATACAAGATTTGATTGACAATAATGAAATGGAAGTGCAAGCCTTCCAACCTAAACAAAACCCTCCTAATAATACTCAAAAGACCATTCCTCAAAATCAAAATCAAAATGCCAATCAAACTCTAGACATATTTCAACACCCTTTACCAAGACATGGTAAAGAGGTAGCCAATCAAATCGAACATCATAATGTTCCCCCTCCTACCCGATATGTAGGAACCATTAGCGGACAATTACCTATTCGAGATCCTCAAATATTTGACACGACCTTATCCCTGGTTACGACCAGGCCCTTACATAATTTTCAAACTTCGAATTCTAGTGATATAGAATCGGATAGTGAAAGTGAACTAGACATTACTTCAAACCAATCGAATAGTTCTGAAAATGAATCAGATCCTATTCAACCCGTCACAGATGCTATGGTTCCGGAAGAACCATTTCCTAGAAGAGTTACTACTCGACCTTCTTCCAATATATTCCTTTCTAATGAACAAGCCATTAATGCTCAACCGAGACCGAGTTCAGCGTCTTCACTATAACATTGTAGGTACCATTGGAGTCGTTACTCGACAACAAGCTCAAAATTCTCAACAAGAACCAAACCAGAACGATGGATCGGCTCCATTTGTTTTGAAAAACCCCAATAAAGGGAATCATGCTCCCTATTGTTCAACCTAAACCCCCTTACAATATTAATGAGCAATTGTCCAATACTACGGCCAGAATTTCCCTTTTGGATTTATTAAGATCCTCTCCCACCCATAGGGATGAGTTGATGCTTACATTGAGCCAAATGATGGTACCTCAAAACATTCAACTCGAAGCTATGGCCAATACTATCATCACTCGAGAGATTGATTGTATTGACTTCCGGGATAAAGATATCCCACAACACAGTTTACATAAGGATAATCCCTTATACATTACTGCTCTAATTGGAGATGTAGTTGTCAAAAGAGTTTTGATTGATAATGGCTCATCTCTAAACATTTGCACCTTTGACTTCTACCAACGATTTGGCTTTAGAAGTGATGAAATGAAGAAAACTGATATGATTATCAAAGCTTTTAATGACGAAACACAAGAAACAGTGTGGAGTTATTACCCTCCCATTGCAAGTTGGTCCTAGAACCCTAGAAACAACCGTGTTTATTGTACATTGCCCAGCATCGTACAATATACTTTTGGGTCGCCCTTGGATCAATGCCATGCGAGCGGTCCCATCAACTTTACACCAATGTGTTAAATTCGAGTTTAAAAATCAGTTGGTCACTATCCATGGTGACCCTAGACCTTTTGATATGTGTGCTTTGGCAGAACCCGTTGGAGTGCAATTTTGCCCTGCTCTGTCATCCACACATCCTAGTTCTTATTTTTCATCTAAAACTGTGAAACATACACCCATAACTTCACCTATTTCCCCTCCATTAATTTCATCCTCCTATATAGATCAACAACCCTCTAAACAAATTACTCTAGAACCTCAAAAAGATCTTAAATCTACAACCAATCCTTCAAGTTCTACCCCTATAAATTCAAATCTTCTAGAAACAACTATCATACCTTCCACATCTAAAGACATAGGTAATAAGCCTTCTACATCTTATGCCCTTTTTGATGAACTTTTACCAGATTTATCCACAACCTTAATATCAGAAAAAACAAATGCTTTCATGCAAGATTCAATTCTTTTAAATAACTTGCCGCCATCTCCTCGTACTTTGGGCCTCCCACAACCTATGGGAAGTACTTACCAAGTCGGGAGTTGTGCCTTCATTTATAAAGGATATGGCCGGGGAAGAATCCCTCGGAATATCAAAACTCATCATGAAGGATATGCTCGGTGTTATTTTACCAATGATTATATTAAAGCTAAACCCATGATGCTTAAAATGGGATATAAAGGGAAAGGCTTGGGACCTTCCCAAAATGGCATGAAAGAACCTTTCGAGGTAGAACCGTGGCCTGCCCACTGTGGTGTGGGCCTATTTCCTAATAAGGGTCAACCCTTTCCTTTTGAGGATGATGATCATCTCATATGTTATCAAGATTATTTGGATAGGCATGTTGATTTGCCTCTTAAAAATCAGTCGTTTTCATGCAACATGCTATCCATAGCTTACCCTGAAATGATTGCTGACCCCGATGAAGAGTTGGAAGGAGATATCTTCCATGATGTCTCTGTTGAAGAGATGTTACACAATGGATTTTATTTTGATGGTTCTATACCAACTATAGCCCAACTTGAGGCCACTAATCCTCAAGATGAATTATCTAAATTAACCTTACAAGAATTACAAGAATTGGGCGTTTCACCCGCCCCACCTAATTTTGAAAGAGATCTACATATGGAGGTAGAAAACGTCATTAAAATTAATATTGGAACTGAGGACAATCCTCACATAATCAATATTGGATCAGAATTAAGTCAAGAAAAACAAGAACAATACATTGCATTCCTTAAAGAGTATGAAGATGTCTTCGCTTGGACATACGAAGATATGCCAAGTCTAGACCCTTCTGTAGTCATGCATCATCTAGTGGTCCATCCGGATGCTAAACCTGTTAAACAAAAACTTAGAAAAATGCATCCCAAAGTGGCTCTGCTAGTCAAAGGGGAGTTAGAAAAACTCCTGAATGTTATCTTTATACAAGCTATTGATTATGCTTGAATGGATCTCAAATGTAGTTCCAGTCACCAAGAAAGAAGCTACCAAAGTTAGGGTTTGCACAGATTTTAGAGATATTAACGTTGCATGCCCTAAAGATGACTTTCCTCTTCCAAACATGGATCAAATCATTGACTTCACTGCCGAAAGTGGGATGATGTCCTTAATGGATGGATTCTCCGGTTATAATCAAATTCGGATAGCTCCTGAAGACCAGGCTAAAACAGCCTTTATTACCCCCTGGGGTACCTTTTCTTGGAAAGTGATGCCATTTGGCTTAAAGAACGCAGGTGCAACTTATCAACGAGCTATGACCTACATTTTTCATGATATGATGCATGATATCCTACATGATTATGTGGATGATATTATAGCTCGCTCTATTATTGAAAATAATCATTTAGATGATTTGAGGAAAGTCTTTAATCGATTACGAGAATATCTCATTCGATTAAATCCAGCAAAATGCATATTCGGAGTTAAATCCGGCAAACTATTAGGGGTTTTAGTTTCTTTACGTGGTATTGAAATCGACCCTCTCAAGATTGCGGCCATCAACGATATGCCCGCACCTACTAATATATCTGAGTTACGAAGTTTACAAGGTAAACTTCAAGCCATCCATCGCTTCATCGATAAGCTGGCGGACAAAACTGGTCCCTTTCTTAAACTCCTTAAGAAGGATGTCCCTTTTAATTGGGACACAGAATGTAGAGAAGCTTTTGAACTTCTCAAACAATACCTCCTTAATCCACCTGTGCTTTCACCACCTAAATCTGATCGCCCATTTCTCCTATATATTTCAGCTTCAGATTCTGCCTTAGGGGCTATGTTAGCTCAACTTGATGATGAAAAGAGAGAACGTGCTAATTATTATATTAGCCGAACCTTCATCAGTTATGAAACCCGCTATACGACGTTGGAAAAACTATGTCTAGCAGTCGTGTTTGCTACGCAAAAATTATGACATTATATGCTTAGTCAAAAAACTTATGTCATTGCTAAATATGATCCCTTAAGGTATCTCATGAGTCGACCTTATTTATCGGGTCGCACGACCAAGTGGGTTCTTGCTCTAAGCGAGTTTGATCTCACATTCATAGGACAAAAGTCCGTTAAGGGTCAAATCATAGCAGATCAATTAGTTGCTGCACCCTTAGAGTCTACCCATCCCCTCATCATCGAGTTTCCAGATGAATGCCTTCAATTAGAGGCAGACCATACCGAACAATGGTCCTTATACTTTGATGGAGCCCGATGCATGAGTGGGGCTGGTGCGGGTATTATTTTAATATCCCCACAAAAACATCTTATTCCTCTGTCCTTCAAATTGACATTTGCTTGCACCAACAATACTGCTGAGTATGAAGCTCTAATCCTTGGATTACGAGCTGCCCTAGCGCTAAAAATTAAACATCTTTTAGTTTTTGGTGATTCTCAACTAGTTATAAACCAAATTAATGAAGTTTATCAAACCAGAGATGATAAACTGCGCCCATATAAGGCCTATGTTTTACAATTAATGTCTTTATTTGATCAAGTTACCTTGGAAGCTATTCCTCGAACTAGCAACCGTGCAGCTGATGCTATGGCCGCAGTTGCATCTCTCCTGCCCTTGGAGTTAGATGACGAATATGCCACTATCATTATTCATCGACTCCAGGAACCCGCTTCAAATAAGTCATGCTTAGAGCCTTTGGATGTGTTTCTAATCAATGAAACTACTCCTGAACCTTGGTATACGGACATATTTGATTTTCTCCAAAATGGGACTTTCCCTGCCAATTCTAATAGAAACCAGCGTCGGTTATTACGTCGACGAGCAAGTCGATTTGTAATAATTGGCAATACTTTATATAGGAGATCTTTTGAAGGTATCCTATTAAGATGTTTAAACTTAGAAGAGTCTAAATCAGCCTTGAGTGAAGCCCACGATGGATCTTGTGGAGGACACTTTAGTGGTAGTGTCATTGCTAAAAAGCTCCTTCGGATAGGATACTTTTGGCCTACCATGGAAACGGATGCACATGAGTATGTGCGCCATTGCGACAAGTGTCAAAAACATGCTGACCTTGTCCATGCGCCTGCACAAGAGCTGCAGAGCTATTTCATCTCCTTGGCCCTTTTCTAAATGGGGCTTGGATATTATTGGCAAAATCAATCCTGTGTCATCTGATGGACACAAGTTCATCATAACCGCCACTGAGTATTTCACGAAGTGGGTCGAAGCTATGCCTTTAGCTTCCTGCATTGGCACACAAGTTTCTAAATTTATTTTTAATCAAATCATTTGCAGGTTTGGAATTCCTGCCAATCTCATCTCTGACAATGGAACTTGCTTCAAAAATAAAGATGTTAAAAAATTATGCCAAAAATATAAGATTCAACATCGTTGGTCCACTCCCTATTATCCTCAGGGTAATGGTCAAGCAGAAGCATCTAACAAAACCTTAATCAAAATTCTCAAAATATTAGTCAATAAAATTGGCCGTGATTGGCACATTCAATTATATCCAGCCTTGTGGGCCTATCGAACTAGTGTTCGAACCCCCACGGGAACTTCACCATTTGTTTTGGTTTATGGTGCTGAAGCAGTTTTTCCATTTGAATTGGAAGTTCCTTCTTTGGCTCTGCTACTTCAAGATACCGAAGTAGGAGATGAATATCGTGTTGTGCAGACTCAATCAGCTGGAACTCCTAGATGAAAAATGCATCAATGCTTTGGAGCATCTCCGTGCTTACCAAAACAAGCTTAAAAGATCATATGCTAAGAAAGTTCGTCATCGATCCTTTGAGATCGGTGACCTTGTTTTAAAAGAAAATCAAAAAAATACAAATGCAACTAAGGACCTTAAAGGTAAATTTGAGCCCAAATGGCTTGGACCATACATTATTACTGCTAAATTTGAATCAGGAGCATACAAATTATCTACCTTAGATGGTAAAGAACTTAAAGAACCCATGAATATTTTGCATCTTAAACGTTACTATGCATAAATTTGGTCATTTCATCCTTGTATATAATTGTTTAAAATATTTCAAAATTTTTATCTTATATTTCTTTCAAATTTATAAAAATCCAAAAACATCAAAAATATTCATAATCATCAAAAATCTTCAAAACTATTTATTGCATTTATTTATGGCACTTGTTAAATTTTTTGCTCAAAAACAAAAATCAAACCAAAAAATCAAAATAATGATAAAAATATAAAAACAACAATATGCTTGACTCTTTCGAAACCAAAATAAAATAAAGAAGAAAGAGAGAGTCAACATTCTCAAAACTTCTCAAAAAGTGTTTATATATATTTTCTTACAATTATGTTGCGGTTATATGTTTCAAATTATTTTGGATAAATTACCATTTATTTGGAATCCCTCACTTGCACACTCACAACAATAAATATCTTGATTTTATATGGCATGATTACTAATCTCTCTTATATCAAAGTCCACAAAATTCAATTAAATAAAGTTTGAGCATAGAGAATTGATCTTGTTATTTACTTAAACCAAGCACATCTTTTCACAATAAAATGATTATATTTGTAATTTCCATGTTTTGCTACATAGTAGAAGTGATTTCTTGAGCGAAAAGTTTCCCCTGCTATCCTATCATGCACATGGTCTAGAATCTTTGAGAATTGGCAAAAGGACAAGCTCACCCCTACCCAGAATAAAAATCCCTTGCTCTACAGCTAATCCGAGCAAGTATCCCTAGCAAAGAAAAAGAAAAGAAAAGTTCAAGAAAAAAAAAAAAGAGAAAAGAAAAATGTTCTTTTATATCATTACAGCAATGTTCCAAGCATTATCAAGCAAAAATACAAAAGAAATACAAAAAGAAAAATAAGCAAAGTTCAAAAGAAAGCAAGAAAGCAATAAAATCCCTTTCCCTACCCTTTGAAAAGAAAAGAAGGGTTGATGAGCTTGAATCCTTGGAATTCTCAATTATTCGAAAACTGTGAGGTAAGCCCCATAACAGGTGGTTTGTGCCCAACTTGCTTGGCCTTGGGTAACTCCTAGCGTGGTGATATGTCTGTCACATTAGCGACCTTCTTTTGTACAGACCTATGTCTGCTTATGGATTAGCTAGCTCTTGATAATCCGACCTACATAGTAGTCTAGTATGGTTATATGCATCTACATCATGGTTAATGAACACTTATTTGGTTTCTTCAAATCACTTGTATCATATTATCTTGCTCAAAAACTGGTAAATGAACAATGCAATTGCACACACATTTGTATTTGAGAGATTTTGTGTATCATTATGATAAGTCAAGATTGGAAATGAATTCACATATGCACACGGGATTCCTTATAAATCTAACTTTTGTCTTCAAAATCCTTTGAAATATTATTTTTGCAACTTGTTTGGAATAAATCAAGTACAGTTGTCTACCACAAAGACAACTATATAATAGAAAAATCAAAAATTTCTTTCAAACTATACAATCAAAACATATACATATATATCTGGTTGACTTTCGCGACGATGGTATAGTTTCAAAACCAAAATTGGAATTTTATGCCTAGCGCAAGTCCTCATTTTCATATTTTCTGTTCATCAAAAATCAACCATGCAATAAAACTATCTTTTTTGGATTTTCGCGATGATGGTATAAGTCTATACCTACATATTCTATGCCTAGCGCAAACCATTGTAACAATTTTTATTCCCCATTTATTAAAAATCATGAAAACCATATGACTTAATTCATTATGTTACACAAATTATGCTTTTAAAAAGCAAACCCATTTTCATTATTTCATGTCATTATGTCAACCTTCAATTTTGCAATGATGGTATAATTCCTAAAGAATTATCCAAAAATTTTATCACACTTAGGAATTTATGCCTAGCAAAAATCATTTTAAACATTATTTCATGCAAATACTATTTTCATGAAAATCTGAAAACAAACCATCATCATCATCATCATTTGCACTATTGCACCAAAGTCTTAAGACAGTCTCTTAAGCACTCTTTTACTTTTAACAATATTTCTATAAATGGGACTAGCTTGACGACCGAGTGAGCGGCGACTCCATGAAATGGTCTATAATAGCGACAATGTCCTTTGAAATTATTGTTAGAAGTCTCTTTTTATTTTTATTTTTATCACATTTCATTACAAACAACCAATTTGTTACATCAGATTATTTCATTTAAAATATTACAGCATGACATCAAAATTATAATATTTCCAACGACATAATTACATGAATTATCAAATCAATCAATCAAACATAAAAGCATCATAAGCACCACACAATACAAGTCATATGATCAAAACTATATCACCTCATATATATATCAACAACCGTATATGTACATCATCAAAACTGGATTGGTATGCCACAATCTGTACCTCGGCATACTCAATCCTCTATCAAAAAAATAATCATATAATACAATGTCAGTCCAGCCCTCTAGCCTCGAGAGCCCCTCGAGCTCTCTGCCTCATCTCCTCCCCCGCCCTGAGGTGGACGAGGTGGCCCCATCGCAGTCTGCGTAGTCCTAGTCCTCGATCGGGACGTGGTCCTCGATGACCCGATCCTGATCGGATCTGCAATGTTGGCTGGCAGGGGTAGTCTATCTGCCTCTGGCACCAGCTGGTAATACAATGTCTGATAGAATGTAAGCTGGGCGATAGCCCGTGTCAGCTCTCCGAGCTCGCCCCTCCGCCCGTGCCCTGAGGCATGCAATCTCGTCCCGCAGCTGTGACACCTCAGCTCGGTGGCGTGCAGCCTCATCCTGTAGAGTCTGCACCTGGGCCTGGAGATGATCTCTCTCTACCGGAGAGTAGCCATCTCGCTACTCTCTCCTATGTCGACACCCTTGCCCTTATCGGGCGATGGTGGCCTATCCCTCTATGGAGATGGGGGTCTCGCCTCCCTCCTCTCCCTCTGCCATGGCCTCTCCTGTGCCTGTGGCCTCCTCGCCTCTCTCCCGTCGTGACCCTGGGCTGCCTCCATAGCCTCCTGGCATCGCCTCCCTATCCGACGCACAACCGCATGAATCGGACCCTATGCCCTCGTCATCCGAGGAGGGTGGATGCCTACGTACCAGGCATCGTAGCCATCGGCTACCCTTGTGTCGTCCCCATCCACTGGCTGGATGGGGGCATCATCCGCGTCCTGGCTCCAGAACCGCTGCATGTCGGGAGCCCCGCTAACTGTGGTGTTATCCTGGACAGTCCAGGAAAACTCGTAATCCCTCAGAGATGGGATCCCCGACTGTAGACCGAACTGCCTCAAAACTCGGTCATAGCGGTGGAGCTCCACCTCTCCTCTCTCCATCCATAGCCAGCAGACTCGCCTGATGCGAGCCAACTCCTGTCCATCCTCGGCCCACCCTGGATGCTCCCTCCATGGTCTCCAGGTGATCTGGTCTGGGACTAGGTCATCCAATAGTCTTCGGGACATAGGGAGGTCGATCCGTCGTTGTGACCCTCTCCGGAGCCACCAGTAGAAGACTCGGGGCCTCTCCCCGTCTACCCCTATCAGAGGAAGCCCTATCGGCCTCCGCACTGCAATGTGCTCCCAGCACCAAACTTGTAAGAGCGATGTCATGACCAGACATCGGCCGCCCTTGTACACGACCCCATATAGGATCCTGTACAATCGGCATAGCACAAAACTGCCCCAAGAAAACCTGTAGCCGTGGTCCCGCATATCGTAGATCACATCTGCGAGCATCCACGGCACCCTGCACCCGCTCTGGTGGCACAGCAGAAGTCCACCAACCACTCCAGCTAGCACCCGTGTGAGCCTAGATGCCCCAGGCATCTGGCGTAGTGCCTCGATATTAACTTTGCCCTTCTCCAGGGTGAAGCTCGGGTCACCACACAGTCGTCCCATAGCATGGCCCTGATTGGCCGTAGGAGTAATCAACCATCCTTGTATGGGGATTCTCAGAATCCTCCATACATCCTCTAGTGTGGGAGTCATCTCCCCTATAGGTAGCCGAAAACATGAAGAGCCCGGATACCACCTCTCTGCTAGGGCTGTTAGAAGCCCCATATCTGTAGATACTTGTGGCATCTCTGCCACATGCTTGTAAGCCGGCTATGTGCCAGCTGATCTCGCTCTGCCTGTGTGAGAGCGGCCAAGTCATCTCTCAACCCTCCATACTTCCATTCCCTGCTCTTTAGTAATCCTCTCTGCAAACATAAACAACAAAACAATAAACAATCATTAATAAACAATTCAAGTAAATAATAATGCAAGTTAAAATTCAATTTTTTGCAATTGATGATATCGCCCACTATTGGACGATATCGTCCCAAATTTGAGCAGAATCGTCTCCGATTTCGCAAGCCGAAATCGTCTCTAATTTGATGAAATCGTCCCCCTTTCGTCGATTTCGCCCTTGGGCGAAATTGTCGAAATTGAGACGATTTCGTCGAAATCGGGACGATTTCGTCTCGACGACGTCGACGGCCCAAAAATGGCCGTGATGCTCAAAAATCATCTAAAAATTACCTACAAAGCATGTAAATTCAAATTAAAGCATCCTAGTTAAGTCTAGACTCTTACCCGTAGACCGCGTCGGACCTCTGTCGATCTGTGCGTCGTCTCCACCATTTTTGCTTCAGAGCTCTAAAAACCAGAAAATGAACAGTAAAAATGAATTAGGGTTTTACCCTATTTTTTTTAATTTTATTCAAAAATATTTTTTTGCTTTTTCGCGTTTTTACCTCAAACGTTCGATTTGGGTAAAAACACGGAGGGGGCACCATAGTAAGTTGTCGTACGATTCGACCAAGAATCGTCGCCTAAAAATGGGAATAATTTTTGCTTTCTCGTAGATCGAGAAGAACTCATCTTTAACGCATTTTCTTTGAAAAATTCGCTAAAGAGGGGGCAAAATGTAGCACCCTAAAATTGGCGTAGTAAAATTATAATAATTACATTCACCTTAGTAAATAATTTAAAATTCAAATTTAACCTCCCAAACCGCCCGTTAACCGCCGGGTAATCCGTTTCCCCCTTTTCTATGCCATTTTTAGAGGTTGTTTTGACCGTTTGACGATATCGTCGCCGATCAGACGATATCGCCCCAGATTTGACGATTTCGTCTGGACTAGGACGTCCAGACGATCTTGTCGCAAAACTGATTTTGCAAAATTAGCTTCTGTTCCAACGGGTCTCCAATCCGGGTAGAAGCGTGTCTGCGTCGTTAGGGACCCTCCCCCGTTGGAGATCTCCCAAATTGGGATGATCTCCAACCTCCTAACTACTCCCCTAAGCCTATTTAATCCTAAGCTATTCCCTTAGCACCCCCTGGCTGAAATTCTCTGCAATTTAACTCCATCTACGTTGAACCATCCCAATTTTTCATTTGCACTTGGTCCCATACCAATTTTGTTGTAGGTACATCACTGTTTTTCAGTCGGAGCCAGCACACATCGTCGTCGACGAACTTGTTCAGATCGGAGGCGAACCTGTCGAATCCGAGGCGATTTTGTACTGATGCGAGACGATCTCGACTGCAGTCCATATTGAGGCAATCAGTGCACGAAGTTTGCATTTCTCAACCTTTTCTCTGCTGTTTTATTCTGCAAATTAGATAGTTTATTCAGTGTTTATGTTATTTTGCATTTGGAGTTCACCCATTTAGCTTAGATTGCATACTAAGATCATGATTTGTCATTAGAATATCGTAATTTGCTTGAATTTCTGTTCATAACTATTACTCGGTATTCATACAGTCATTTGGTGTTGTTTCCCTCTATTAGCACGGTAGTATTCGTTGTATTTTGTATCTATTTTTACGCTTGCGGGTCTCCGACGAATTCGTCTAATGAATTCGTCAGATCTCGGATGATTATGTCAGATCTCAGATGATTCTGTCGAATTCCAGACGATCTCGACTGCTTCAAACATCAGAATCATCACCAGACATCCGGATCAGGTATTCCTCATTTGTATTCTGTAAATTCTCTGTTTTATGTCTTTAAATCTGTTTTCTGTACTCATTGAATTTGCATTTTCATGTAGATTAATCTAGATTCATTTGGCCAAACCTAGGATATGAATGCTTAAAGTTAAAAACGAACACATTAAAACACATTCCAAACCTAGGCGTGGAAGCGCCCTTAAATGTTTCCTGGTGAACCCACCATCCAGTCGAAAAATCATCAAAATACACCTCCCTTGAGAGGCGGGACCTTCGCAAAGTCCTCTCAGTCCGAGGTACCATGACATCCTTTTCCCATCCTCCTTCCGGGCACGAATCCAATAGCCTGAAGGTAAGGATGCGAAAAATTTGGAGCGATACAAGGACGCTATATCATATCTGAAAATATTGGTCCAGGTACCTATCACCTAACGTCGCTAGGGGGTGTTGAAGAGCCTGAACCTCTCAACATCATCCATATTAAGGCATTTTATGCTTAGAGAGTGTAGCAAAAAAGGCTCCAAGGGCATCTATAAGCCCTTTGGTTAGTCAAAAAGGCACCAAGGATTTCTAAAAAATTGCTTGGTCAACCCAAAGGCTTCGAGAGTTTTTTTCCCAAACTACTCGGTCATCCCAAAAGGCTCCAAGCTCTCATTCGAGTGATTTTGTCATGTCATAAAAAGCTCCAAAGGCATTTGTAAGCCCTTTGGTTAGTCAAAATGACACCAAGGATTTCTTAAAATTGCTTGGTCAACCCAAAGGCTCTGAGGGTTACTTAAAGCCACTCGGTCATCCCAAAAAGGCACCAATGATTTCTAAAAAATCACTTGGTCAACCCAAAGGCTACGAGAGTTCCTATAGCTTCTTGGTCATCCTAAAAGGACTCCAAGCCCTCTTGTTGAGAGTTTGGTCAACTAAAAGGTTCCAAAGGCGTCTGTAAGCCCTTTGGTCAATCCAAAAAGCTCCAAGGATTTCTAAAAATCGCTTGGTCAACCCCAAAAAGCTCCAAAGGCATATATACTCGTCATTTGGTCAAATATGAAAGCTCAAAAATTCATAAAAATTTGAAAATATATAAAATTCCAAAAAAATTGATAAAGCATAATATCCAAAAATATTTGCTTTTGCAGTTTGCATTTTCATACATGCATTCACCTCATCATATTGCATTTAGGCATTTGTCATCCGTTGCATTCCACAATAGAGTGTAATGTGTCTACTAAAATCTTACAAATGGTCGTACATTTGTGTTTCAATCATGCACCCTTGCATTTATCATAATTCATTGCATTCATACACGATACCTATTGCGGAGAAATATGTATGTATATTAAGTTTTCCAGTCACTCAAACATACCTAGTGGGTTCTTTAGATATTGTAGAAAGCTTGCTTTGCTTTTATAGATGAGGTCATTAGTTGGGATAGTGCTTCAACATATTAGGATCCCGTCACTAAGCAAAACAATATAAAATCCTACTAAGAAAAGAGATGATGAAAGCTGCGAAAGCGGTCTTAGGTACCTAGAGAGATGGGTTTAATGACCTGCTTATCTTGCAAATAGTTTGGTCTAGAGAGGTGAACTTTGGAAAAAGGACAAGAATTTCCCCTATAAATCCCAAAGTTACAAAGTTTAAATCCCAAGTTACAAAGTGCAAATTTCAAAGTACAAAGTTCAAATTAAATGTAAAGTGACATAGTGAATCAAAAGCACTATAAAATTCCCTTGCTCAAAGAAAACGGTAACACGTGGACTAACGGTGATTTTTATCTCTACATATGAGTAAGTAAGAAGGGTGAGAACTTGAATCCCTAGATTTTCCACCTTTTGAAAGCCATAGAGTGATCCTCGATCACAAAAATGGGTTGAAAGAGTCCCACCTATAATCAAAGGGGTAGTTCTATTGGGTGATCCCCAAACGTAGCAATGCGTTGAAAGAGTCCTGCCTGCATTTGGCAAGGTAGCCCTGATCAATTTGCAAGATGAGCTAGCTCTAGGTGCCTAGGTTTTTCTAGCTATATAAGTCTAATCAAATCTAAAACAAGGATGGTATGATTGTATGAGGAACCTCTCACATATGCGTAGGTCCTCGACCTTACACCCAAAATAAATATGGCATATAAAAAATGTAGTCTACATCTAGCAGAACCTAGATCTAGTCTGCTCCCCCTGTACCAGAGCTCTCGTCGCCTCCCTTAGCACTATGCTCTGGAGCCTTCTCTCCTGTCTGATCTGGCACCCATGGTGGGTCCTTCTATGGATCCTACCTACCTCTAAATCCTAAGGCACCCAACACATGAGAAACTGGTAATTGAAGTAGGCTAGTCCTCTGACTGGTGGCCCCTAAATTCTACCCTGTATCTCTAGTCTTGGCATGTGATGTCACACCATGTGTGCTAGAGGAACTATGCATCCTCTTAGTCCTATGATTCCTATGACTCAAGCTTGCCATAGACTATCTAGAGTTCCTAGACCTGGTCCACTGATACTGTTAAGCAAAAGGATCCTCAGGAACCTTTAGCCCATGCATCTCAATGTAGCCGACTAGTTGATCAATGTGAGCAAGCCGGGATGCATGCATCTCATTGGTACTCATGACCATGCTGCACAATCACTCTACCTCGACCATTGAATCTTGAACACCTGCTGAAGCTACCGCTGGTGCTGCCAGAGGCCCCATAGTAACCTGAGGAGGCAGCATAGCCCCCCTTAATACCCGGAGGATATCCCTCTCCATATCCGTTGTAGTTCGCTGTGCCTATGCTAACTCCAATGTAGTATGCAGTCTTTGAAATTGGGCTTCTACATCTGTGGCCCATGTAGCGAGATCCTGTATCTAATCCTGCACCTCAATCAAGCGCCTATCCCTATCAGCTACCTTTGTATCCAAAGTTGCGATAGTAGTTTCTCGCTCTAGCTGTTGTGTATGGAATCGTCCAAGATGACTCTGCAAGTCAACCATCTGAGATAAGAGCAGACCCTCTACATTGTTGAGAGGGAACTCACCCTTCTCTGGAGCTTCCTCATCTAGGTCAATATTGAGAGTCTCCTTGGTGGCGGCCTTTGCGCCCCAACCACCCTCTGTTCACTAGTGTACCCTATGCCCATCGGGATCCACCTATGCCTTTGCCTGATCTGGCTCTTGGCCTAGAGGCCATTACCCGTACCATCTGAACATGGACCACCACCTGTCATACTCTGGAGTGGTCCCAATAGTCTCAACTCCTATCTCTTAGTAGTCATTAGGAGCATCTCCTAGAGGCTCATGAATGATCCACTTCAGATCAATCTCTACGACCAAGCATCGATATCTGAGAGGGATCTCTGGAATGTCCTGCACCATGCCAAACTATCATAGGATATGAGAGTAGAACTGATACTCTCTAATCTTGGCCTTTCAATCAATAAGCCACCTATCTCGATGAGCCCGTTGAAGCCTCTCGTTCGCCTTAGGCCATGCGAGGTAATCCATGTAGGGGTGCCAGACAATGTCCCTCGACCCGAGTGATGCAAATTGAGTAATGTAATGCTCGACGTCACTAGCATGGATCTTACTATGGGTACCCTCCCCCTCACAAGGCTAGCATGCAATGTAGCACTGATGATCAACATTTATCTCAGCAATGTGCAGTGGAAGATCTACAGGACGCTCGATCCAGATGTGCTGCCACCCCTAGATCTACAATAGAAGATTATAGCTGATGCCCTTATGGATATGCTCAGTAATCTAATATAGCTCCCTGTAGAGCTGACATAGCAGGGTTCTCCCCATGATAGAAGTAATGGCTCCTCTATAGAACTTTGAAGAACCCTCCAGGCAGTGGAAAAGAGGTTCCAGGGAATCCTCGCACCTGAAGAGTCTGGAAGGACAATATGTACTATCAGGTGCATGAAGAAGACTTCTCATGTAGAGAAGACATCCTCATGATACCAGTTGCTGATGTGCACCCCTCCATGGTTAATCACATCCTGAGCATCCTCGCTCTGGTCACCGAAGATAGCATAAAAACAACCTCCTTTTATTTAGAGGTAGAGGATACAATGGCCTCGCCATCGATGGGGATCCTGAAGATCCTGTAGATGTTCTCTAGGGTAATAGTCATTTCACTTGTAGGAAGGTGAAATGTGTTAGTCTGTGTATTCTAGCATCGGGCCAACGTAGTCATGTAGGCTTGATCTACCCTAATAGTGGGTAGATCCATGACATAGCCGAACCCGACAGCTCAGAACCAATCTCGATCATCATCAGAGAGAGCATCACGAAGAGTCTTCAGAATTTCAAGCTCTCGGGCTCGAGAAGTCAATATTTGAAATAAAAATCATAATGTAAGACAAAATCTAGCTAAACAGAGCTAAAAATAATGCTAAAAATGACAAAAACATCTAAAAAAAATCAAAATTTTCTAAATTTGTTGAACTGCGGGTCAACCTTGCAGTTCACATGCGATCAATTTTGACCGTTGGGATTTTTGAATCCTGATCACAGTTGAAACCTGCAGTCCCCAATTTGCCAATTAGGAACTGTAGCTACCAGCTGCGATTTAGGAGAGGCACCCATTTTGGGTACCCTCCTAGTCCACTAAATCAAAAAATTAAAAATCTAAGCTAACCTAGACTAGTGGGGTTCATTACTAGCAGTTTAGTGAGGTTCATTATCCACATTACTTAATGTGGTTCATTTTACTGGTATTGAGTGCGAGGTCTCGGTTTCAAGTTACCTTCCCCACACCTTGGCCTCGGCTAGTAGATGGCTAATCAGGATCTGCCATCGAGGTAGACAAGTGTAATTATGGTAGAGTGTGGTAGCGTTTTGGACCAGGGAATGTTATCTCACTCATAGAGCTCTCAAGTTGCTAGTGCTTGTAAGAAAATAATGAAAAATTTCAAATGGAAATTCAATTTATAGGTTCTCCTAGTCTCGGTGAACCGCAACTGACACCTACGGTTATGAAACTAGGGTTTTTCACCCATAGTTATGACTCGTGGTTCCAAAAATTTGAAAAATTAAACCACATACCGTACCTGTGGTCCACAACTAGCATTAAATGCACTAAAAACCCATCGTGGGAAGGTCTAAAAAAATATATTAATGACTCCCATTGGATAAAAATTCAAAATAAATGATCAAAATTGTAAATTTGGTGATGTTAAAAGCACCAGGATCAATCAAATAAATGCAAAATTAAAACAAAAAATCAAATAATTAAAAACCAAATGCACCTTGTATTCAGTGATTTATCCTATACACTTGGTGGTTGCAGCGAGTTGCGATCCATGCAATCCGACAAGATGAGTAAATCACCATAAGGACATTTGGGGTAAAATTATCAGTTCTTTTATGACATCTTTCAACAAATCATCGACAAATATGATTCAACACAAGTGTAATTGCATTTGTATCATTTTGATTCCTTAAGATGACTATTGTAGCCTGACTACTCCATGAGATAGAAATGTGCAAATACTACTAAGAGTTGCAATCATAAGCTAAACTAGGCCTAGCCAAGGCATTAAAAGGCTCAAATCTAAATTTGTTCAGGATCATTCATTATGGTCAAGCGATTTTGTTGCTTCATACATTGTCATTACCCTCATCGACTCGTTGCTTGAGGGGGTAGTCATAATTTCATAATCATAATCAAAGTTAGCATAATATCCCTGAGATTGTAGATCCCCTGATCTTGTCAAAATTGTGTTCGTTCTTGCGAATCATTGTCAAAAACTATCATAAGCTTCCCCCTTTGGTTGAGGCAAACAACAAATATAATAATTGGTTTGTAACTCTCATCCTTCAAATTTATGGGTCAAAAGATACCCATACTTGGCATTGATGCTATCCAAATGACTGATGATGAGTACAGACTTATCAAAATGTAAGCCTTTCACGAGTTGGAAGCAATAATTCCAAGATGCATGTCCTTTTGCTGGACCTGGGACATCTAATGGTGACCCAAATAATGATCATCATAGAACCTTAGGCATCATTTTAGGTTGTATATTTTTACTCAACGTTGTTCAATCTCACAACGCATCTCAAAATGGGCATTTGTATACACCTCAAACGCGTCATGTCAAGGGAAACTACTCATATGGACATGCTACAAGACCATATGGAGGATCTTGGATAGACTCCAAGATAGAGCAGTGGTTCTAACCACTCAATTTAGGCATTTTGGCATAATTATTCTGAACCACAGCCCAGACCTATTATCTCCAGTCTAAACCATGGATGACACCTGTGGTCTACAGTCTAGACCGGAAATGTGACCTGCGATCTTAACTAAAGTTCAGTTAGGCCTTCCATCCAAGCCAAATTGGTTGGAATGGTAAAAATATCTAGAAGAAGGCAATTGAAGGACAAAATATTCCAGAGGCTTCCATCCCAATTGTCCTAACCACCCTTCTTGGTCTTGGCTTCTCCATGAAGCCACCCCTAGCCCTAGGGGCATGCTATAAATACCCCCTTCAAATGGGGAGAAAAGGATGGATGATTTGTATAGTGAAGCGCTGATGAATTATTGAGTGAGTGTGAAGTGATCAAGTGAGCAACGAAGCCCTATCATATTGCATACTAAATTTGTGCATTCGAAGGCTACTTTGCTATTCATCCAACAATCAGTTTGCCATGGAAGCCCTAGGAGCCTAGGAGAGTCAAGAAGCACAAATCCGAGAAAACGAAGGCCCTTCATATCGAATTGACCGCTAAACCAGTCTGAGGAATATGAAGGTGACCCTTGAACATCAATTTGGACAAGGAGATCAAACCCACTACCCCTGATTTTGAGGGTAAACTTATCAGAGCTCAAACTGTGGCTGTCAACCGTGGTTCATAGTGTAGACCGCTCACCAGAGCTACGGTTTGTAACAGGTGACATATCACCTTACCCTTTTCATTTTTGTCTAATTAAATAGGTTAGATTAGTCTTTTCTTAGGTTTAATTGTAGTTTAGAAGAATTCTAACCATGGGAATTAGCTTAGAATAGATAGTTTATGCTTTGCATTAATTAGGACATTTGTGGATATTTTATGCACCTTTATGCTTCTATTTCATTATCTAATCCATGCATTATTTGTCTAATGATCTCCTTTATCCTATATTACAAATCTTGATTCAATTAGCATAGTTTAAAGGTTTTCTTTATGTTTTATTGATCATTAGTTTAATGGCATTATCATGTATGTTTCCTTAAAGGGCCTCATCATGAGAGGCTATCTATATTTTTGATCATGTGTTGTTGTTTCTTGATCATAGGAATATAGGTACAAGAGGAGTGTATATCATAATCCTTCCACATCGCGAATAAGGGGGTCAAATCCATCCCAAGGTAGTTTACGACTAGTCATAGGGCAATATTAATGCGCCTACCCTATTGAGGGCATTGGCAAGTGTATAGACTATATCATCATTCAAGTGACCCTAAGAGGGGCATATTTGTAACAAAAATTCATTCATAATCAATACAAGAAATATTATTTTGTTGAATTTATGCAATGTGTCAAGCTTTTATGCTTTTATGATGACTATAGACTAATATGGTAGATAGGAGCATGCTTTTTGGTTATGTCAGAGGTGTTTTAGTATTTTTGTAACATAACACTTTGAACTAATCTAACAAACAACAAGCAAAAAATAAGTGTGTGTGGTTGATGTGAATATTTTTACTTGACTATTTGGTTTTATAGTTTGTGTGTTTTGAGATAGAAAGACTACTACAAACACGGGGTATATGAATGAGATCTACAAGGGTATGTTGATGCACACCCTTCCCATTATACCCAAAGGTACATAAGGAGTGGTAGTAAAAAAATTGTTAAAGAACTTCCTATGATGGGGGAAGGCTCAAGGTGAATAGAAGGGGGATACAAAAGAAACCTCTAAGAAGAAGGTCATGCTATCTAAATCTTGTTACTTGCCCAACTAGGCTTTTGCTTCATCCTTGATCGAGCTTGGATAAAAATGAGAGTTACACACTTACTTATTATATAGCCTTGTAAGTAGGGGCATCTATCCTATCCTACACTGAGGTAATCTCAATATTAGGGGATTTTATGATGATGAAGTCCAAAAAATCCACTTGAAGGGGCCACTATGGTATTTAGGAAGGCAAGTCAACGCTTGCTAGTGGAAGCCAATGTCATTGATCTCCATTGGAGGTTGGTGATGAAATCC
The DNA here is from genome assembly GCA_028583015.1 of Wollemia nobilis. NCBI lineage: Eukaryota > Viridiplantae > Streptophyta > Pinopsida > Araucariales > Araucariaceae > Wollemia > Wollemia nobilis. The sequence continues at coordinate 8,712,368 of JAQPPZ010000456.1, forward strand.
AATGTAAAACAATGTTGTTAACTTACATGCATGTATGATGTTATTTTCCATTAACAATCAAAATACAACAAATAAAACTATGTTATGATAAAAGACAACCTTCCCATTCAAATGCGATATTTGAAAGGTGTATTTTTGAAAGCAAATCTACACTCTTTTGAAAATGACCAAATGATATGGTGCATTTTTGAAAGCAAATTGTAGACATGGAAGATTGACCCACCAAATGAGTCATTTTTTATAGAACCCTTGAGAAGTCCCCCAAAATTTTCAAATACAAGTTTGGGCCTCTCTTCCCCATCTCTTTTCCTTTTTCTCTAGTTTTACCGAAATCATTGTCATCCAGTACGGGGTGTGATTTTGGTAAGTTAGGGTTTTGTCTTAGAAAATCCAATTTTTGGGCCGACCCCTAGGATATAGGCCTTGCCCTAGGTTTATATTTTCATTTTCCTACCATTTTGCTCTTCAAACCTCTTATAAAAAGAGGGTTTGGATGCTATTTTTTCCCTAACAGTTTTTCCTAGCAAGTTCTTTGGCAAAGTAAGTTTTTCTAATTGTTCCAAGAATTTTGATGAATTCTCCTAGCAAGATCAAGTGTTCTTCTACTGATTTTATTTGATTTGCTATTCTTGGTGGATGAGTGTTGGAGACTTGAGGTGGAGTCTACCATTTTATGGATTTCTTCATCCTTTTGACTATTCTTTCGCTACCACCAAGTTTCTTCCTGAATTTAAATATTCCTAGGTCATTAATTTTGCATTTTGTGTATCATTTTACACTTGTAGATTATTTTTGCACTTTTGTTGCGAAGTCTCACCCCGTTTGTACAAGACATGATTTTGATAGATTCGAAGTTATGATCACCCCTTATGGGGCACAATTTTGAATTTGTTAGTTTTGGAGGTAAAGTTTCATTTCCAAACTCTCAATTTTTGTTTGCATGCTTCATTTAGATCATAATATCACTGTTTACATTTTATTTTTTGCACTGTTTTATTTTATTGCATCTTCTCTTATCCATTTCTAAAAGGATCAACAATTATTTTTATTTACAAATAGTCAGATAAAAGGACCAAGGGGGCTTGATTTCTACACCTCCAAGCATAGTCGTATAATGCCCTTAGTAGGCCCCCAAACACTGATCAAATTTTCTATGGTTTTGGAAAGCTGTTTTGCAGGTTGTGAAGTTTTTGGATATATATGGATGTAAGTTTAAAGCTAAGGTCAATTACTAGATCAGATAAGTTTCCTAAGTAAAACTCTTACGCTATTTTCTATTTGCTTTCTATCCATTTTCATTCTAGATCTAAATCATAAATAAAAGAAAAATATTTCGATTCATTTCTAGGCATTCAAAAGAGAAAAAAACATATAGTTTACATTCTAGGGTTAACTCTACTTGTGCATTCTCTTAAACCCTTACTAAAAATAAAAAGATTTATTTTATTGCAAGTTAGGGTTTAGTCATCATTGAAAATCAAGAATCATCCTAGGGTTAGTTTCTTATCTTTTTGCATCACTGTTTGTCTTGTATTGTTCTTTTATTTTCCATAGCTTGGATCTAAAAAAGCCAAACATAGGTGTTTTCTCAATATACACATCAAACATTCCATCCCCAGACTTGAAGTGAGTCATTAAATTGTTCCTGGTGAACCCTTCGATCCCTAAGACCCAAAGTGTAAAGAATATAACACACCCCCTTGGTCACCTTGGCTCCTTATGGATCCAACTAAGAATCGTAAGTGGTAGGGTAGTTTTCCCCCTCTACACAAATATACACTATTTTAAAAATGACCAAATGATATGGTGCATTTTTTAAAGCAAATCTACACTATTTTGAAAATGACCAAATGATATGGTGCATTTTTTAAAGCAAATCTACACTATTTTGAAAATGACCAAATGATATGATTTATTTTTGAAAGCAAATCTAAACTATTTTGCAAATGACCAAATGATATGGTGTGTTTTTAAAAGCAAAGTTAGCTGCTACTATTCAATTTGAAAAAAAAGCAAAAAAAGGAAAGAAACTGGTGAAATTTGAGGTTTTTTAAGTTGACCTACAATTTCTAGCCTCTAGGTGCTTTCTAAAACCTGATAGACTCTGTTTTGCATATCGAATTATAAAATGTATCATACCCATACGATTTTATAGAAAAACATACCTATCCTTATGTTTTCCTGAAAAAGTATTTTTTTGGGTTTTACTGTGGTTGTCTCGAGACTGGGTATCAATTTTTTTTGAATTTTGTACTATACTTGCAATTTAGGGAGGCAGAAAGGTCAAATTTCTTAACAATCAAAATGTGCTTATTTCAATAACTAAAATTTGAAAGTGCTTGTTTTTAGCGAATGAAATTTGAATGACTGCATAAAAACCATGAAAGGGATAAATCTTGAAGTTTTGTAGGTGGTCTTGAGATGTGTTTTAGGGCTTTTGGAGACTCCTACGCCTATTTTGTAGTGCCTACAATATAAGAAGACCATAAAAGTTATTAGTTCTCTAGCAAACCAACACAATACATATAAACCATGATTGCAAAAATGAACTAATAGAAAATATGTCTCATTTTATTGATAATGTGTAAAAGGTGTTATAATATGAAATGATATCATTTTACAAATTTCCCTAAGGACTACAAAAGAGGGCCTTGGAGAGGAGGGACCTTAGCACTGAATGTCCTCACAACATCACAAGAATATTCTATGAGATCTTAGGAGGGGAGTGGACTTATTGGATGTATTCCATTGCTAGCTATGATGGTCCTTGAAACCTGCATAACCCTACAAAAAGGGTTATATACATTTGGAGGCCTATCTCGATGAGGCCTCTCATAAACACAGATGAAAGTGACACAAAAGCTGATAAAAATGCATAAAGAAAGCACTCAAATGAAATGAAATTGAAGTAATAAAGATAAGTTACCTGGCTGGCTAATTTGGTAATATATTTATGGAAAACGTACCTATCTATACGTTTTATTGTCTCTTGCTCTGGTTGGTTGATGCTTCAGTCGTACATGTCCTCGATGCAATTTGAGATGGAGATGCAAGCCAAAACTGCCTGATCTATACTTGAAATCATAAAAATTCATAAAGAAAGGTAGGAGGAGTGTTAGATGCGTGAGGTGCTCAAGAATGGATTTGGCAATATTTTGGAAGCATAATGATGTAATATTCTCCTCTTTGAAACCATAGACAAAGGGCTCCATTTATAGATTTTCTAGGCAAAAAAGGGGTAGGTGATGTGGTGAGAGAAGGATAGGAGAGAGAAAGTCCTCTTAATTAGGCATGTAATGGATATTATTGTCCCATCTAAGTGTAGTAAGTGGGCATGGGTGTGCCATGCCCACCTAAGACTTACGAAAAAGGGAAAACATATTTTCCTTTAAATTACTTTAAATACTTTGTAGGGGGAGTAGGATTTTTACAAGAAAGAGGGTGGGTAGGTGCTTAGAAAAGTGTATAGAGGGGTGTGAGTGGGGATGAGGGTTGTATGGGGTAGGTTTACCTAGGGTTTAGAGTAACATAGGGTTTAGGCTAGCCAAGGGTTAGATTTACCTAGGGTTTAGGGCAATTAAATGATTTTTGAATGTTTTGTTGATTGATCATTAATTGCCACTGCACAAGGCTAAGTATGATATTTTTTAGGTGTCTACAGTACTCTAAGTGCTCCCAATGAACTATTGATTGTGTCAAAATTCATTATTGTTATTTTTTCTACCTTGAGTATCCCTACCCATGTTTGGATCATGATGTAACAAGGGGGTAATGTTAAGATCTATTACATCATATGATGTGATAAATCATACTAAGGTAATTACATTGGTTAGAACTACTCATGTATGAGTCCTACATAAGTTGTTAGTTATGATTTCAACCATTTAAAAAAATCGTATTATTAGTGTGGTTGCTCTATATTCGATAACATAATTTCTATTTGAAAGCCTTTAATCAATAAAAATATATCATCAAAACAATTTGATTTTCAATAGATACTCTGTTTATGGTGACTTCATGGGACACCAAGCTCGATTGGCATAAGATCCTAAATCTTGATTTTATCATTAGGTACAAAGCCTATAATATTGGGATTTATGCTCTAAAATGATCAAAACTATTGTTCCTCATTTAACTGGTCTTTTGTGGTCACAATCCCAACAACTTCTACCACTCATTGTTGCTATGAATTGACTTTAAGTTCTCATATATTTTTGTTGTATTTCCTTGGTCCACTTGATATTTTTCTTCCTCAATCATAGCACTTATGACATCATCATATATAAATTTATCCTTTCATAAAAATATTAGGTATTCCATCAACAATCAACCCTTAGATATTTTTATCCATTTCTTGCACTTGGGTTTTCAAGGATGCCATATTATTTTTGTATGTTTGTAGGTTCCTATACCCATACAAGATATTTGTCAACTTCTTGATAAGTTACTTATGGTCAATCCCATGTTGTTGTGCCTATGTTATGTGCATTGATGCAAGGATTTTGAGGACCTCCTGATATTCCCCCCATAGATAGTTTCCCTTCTACTAGTTTGATGTGTATGACTATTATAGGATTTATTTTGAGAAGGGTTGAATTGAAAGTATTCATATATATTTCCTATCTCCTCCTTGATTTGGTTCCAAAAGGTCCTAATATATTTTGAATTTCTTATGTTGCCTTTGGATCTACAACTATATTTCTAGGTCTCAAGGCTATCAATTCCTTGCTATGTTGGTATTTTTTCTCAAGGATTTCTAGGAGTCAATTCTATTCTTTAGTAAATTATTGCATGAGTTCGCCAATATATTCAAGTCATATATCAAGATCCTCAACTAACGTATTTAATTGATCCATTTTAGAGACCTATTTCTTCAATATTTCACTCTCCCTTTGGATTTGATCTCTTTATACCTTTATTTGTTCTAATTTTACCTCTAAATCCTTGTTCTTGATCTACATTGCTTCGTCTTGAACTACTTGTTGGTCATATTTCACCATCATGCCAAGTGTGAGTTGGTTAGCCAATTGGACCATTTGGTAAGGATCCATCTTGTCTAGATCTAAATGGGATCCTTGTAGTCAAGTTAGCAAGAGTTGATGCTACCTTGAGGGGTTAGTTTATGTTGCCTTGATAAAGTACACTTTGTCTCTCTTCCTTGATAGTTGAGAATGAAAAAGCATTGAGATCTTGGAGGTCTTCCTTTTGAGTCATTTATACTACTTATTTATCTCTTCCTCATTGATAAGAATTTATTATGCCTTGAAAAAATTCAATTTCTTCATCCTTGTATACGTAGTTTGGTCTAGACCCTTCAATCACACTTGTAGATGGGAGATCTCCTATAAAATTAGCTCCTTGGGCAAGGGCGGTGGGAAACATCACCTAAGGAGAATTTTTTGTGCTTGGTATGGTGGGTGTGTGGAGGTGGATGACATGGTGATAGGAGAAAATTGAGTGGTAATAGTGGGGAATGGAGGGAAGTAGTAGGAGTGAGATGCAATGCCAACCTGATTAGGGAGGCTAAGAGGGGTGACATAGTGTGTGGAACTACTAGTTTTGTTGTGATGAATTGGATGAGTGAGGATGAAAATGAAGTGATAGGGGTGGTTCCCATTACAACCATGAATATTGGAGGTAAGGTATCCCTAGAAGAATTGTGAGGTCAAGTACTTCCTATATAAACATGTGCTAAATTGGTGGATGATGAAATAAGTGCAACAAAATAATGGAAAAATAAAGTAGGGATAGAGGAAGAATAAGCATAAAGAGACAAAGGAAAACATAAATGGAAGAAAAATAAATGATAGAGAGAAAAGGTGGATTGATGGATGGTGAACATAGAGGGGGAGTATGTGCAATTGTGACCATAGGACTGGCCATTCCCAACTCAAGAGTGGAGACTCCTTGAGGGTTTCCCCCTCTATGTACTACTATAGCTACCTCACCAAACATTGACCCATACTTTTCAAATTTTTTTTTATCTTTCTTTTCATCTGCTTGGCAACTAAAATAACTACTGCTATAGTCATTAGCATATCTAAAATGATAACCATTGATATTACTTATTTTATATATATTTAAAAGGGATTTTGATTCCTGTTGTCATTTCCATGATTATTTTAGCCCCTTTTGTGCCTTTGGGGTGCCTTTTGTCATAGGTGGAAAAAATATGATGTCAAATGGACCATCCCTTTTATATTTGGTCATTGTGTTAGTTTTATATCTTATTTTTTATCATGCAAGGATTTTCTTATTTGTATATCCCATCTTCGGGAGTTCCCCTAATTTCTAATGATTCAACTTGATGTCAAAGTCAAAGTCATCCTTCTGATTTGTGTAAAAGGCATTCCACTTTGGGGGTTATCATACCAGATATAAAATTTATCTTCATATCCCTTGTTTCTTCCTAGAGTGACAAGGGTTATTTTTTCATCTAGGTTAGCTTCTTTCTAGATGTTGTACCTCTTATCATGGGTGAATAAGGTGTCCATTTGTTTTTCCAACTAGGGTATTATTGAAAATTCATTTTGGATCATGGGACCAATGGTATTTAATTTTTTCAAGACCATTTTCTTGTAATATTGCCTTTGGCATTGAGTGGAACCCACACAAATTAGGTGTTATGCTCATGATTTATAGCTTAAGTTGGTATAAGGTTGCTTTTTAATGCTCCTTGAAGTACTTCAAGTCTACGTAGTCAAGTTGCCTTACATATTCTAGGTTCAACATAGTTTGGGACTCTTGTAGATAAATCAAAGGGCATGGCTAAGATGCCATAGAGACAAATGAAATATTTAGACCTCCCCAAATAGAAATATAGTCTAGGCTCTTTTCTTCTATTAGTAGCTACACACCTCATCTGCTAGTCTAGGTGCCTTCTCCATAAACCTTTCCATTATGACCTTGTACACCTCATCATATAAGTGATATGAGGTTTTTTCTACTTCTTAGGATGGTACATACATGCACTCCACTATGTCTAGAGGTTGTCCATCCTTCTGTATCTAGTCTAGTTGGAGGATGGAAAACTAGCTTTTATTCTGGTATAAAATTAACTAAACTAGGTAAGAAGTATAGGTGAACTTATTCTCTTCCTTGAATTATTTTAATTGATTGTCCATTTGGTTAGAAATATATTTGGCACAATTAATCAATTGGGAGTGCCTTGGGTAGGTTTGTATGACATGCAATAGGGTGATGTGCTCTTTTTAGACCTTATTATTTCTCCTTTCCTTTAGGACTATAACTATCCCTGACACTACCATATATACATCTTCCTTATATGGTCTAAATCTAGTAGGATATTGAATTTGGATGGTAGATCTTACTTCTTTGGGTAAGGTATTAGGAAGCTATGCCAATAGCTATTATTTTTCCTATAGTAGAAGTTATTTTAGGTCTTGGGCTATAGGAGATCCACATGGTTGTATCATCAATAGCTTTTAACATGCTTTATATCACTTCTTACTATATGTAAAATGCATATTCTATTTATTATGGGAGTGTGTAGCTTTTGGTTGTGGGATCATACTTCTTCGTCATATTTTTGACTAGTTTTTGGAAACTCTAAGCTTGGAGAACTAGATTTATTTCTAAGCTCAAGGTCTAGATCTAGCTAATACTCCATGAATCAACCTCAGGGTCTAGGTTATATATTTTTAGGGCCTCTTTATCCCCATTATATGGGTATAATTTCCCTTCTCAACTGTTCATTATAGATCCTCAAAGTACTTGTCTAGTCTTTTGGGATATGGGGATCCTTGTCTCTTTCTTTTCCCCCCTTTCCTCTTCTGAATTTACCTCTTTGATGGCCCGATCTCTATTGTGATGACTATGATTGGTGATAGTGTGTCATCAAGGGATTGGGAAACTATTATGGAAGGAGGCAATATGACTTGTGCTTCTAGTAGTAAAGGGCTATCAAAAGTGGATGTGATTTTCATGATGTAAAAAATGATGGAAAATTGAGCAAAAATATAAAGAATTTTAAAAAATGGATAAGTATTGTTATTTAGAAGGAGAAGCAATTCACTCATAAAATGTAGGCAATTTTTTCACTAAAGGTAAGTAGAAGATTGGATGCAATAAGCGTGATTTCCTTGATAAATTGAAACAATTTGCTCAAGGGAATAGAGTGATTCACTCATTTGGAGGGGGTTTAGGATGGTATAAAGGGAAGGAATTCAATCATATTTCATTAGTGATTTAGCATTATGTGATAAAATCACTCATTTATTAAGACAACAATTTTTTTTTCATAAAAGGTTTTTTTGAGTGATTTTCTCAATTTGTGGTAAACAAGGATCTCCCATGGAGCTAATTATTAGTCAAGTTATAGCATGTGATTCAATAAAAATGCAATTTGTAAAGGGAGAGCATGACACTTGTAATGTAAATGTTGGGTGCAATGCATAAGTGAGTCCTATAAGGGGCTTGCCAAGGGATTTATAAACCTCAAGTGATCAACCTATTAAGGGCCAATTGGCCTTACCTTGTGATCAGGGCCAATTAGCCCTATCTTGTGGTCGGTTTAGGGCTGGCTATTGGGGCAAGTGTCTGCTCATTTAGTTAACAAGTAGATCACTTGATTTTTTTAAATATTAGTATATTCCTAAATAAAATTAACATACTATCAATTTGAATATAGAAAAGAGGATTTTAACAAAATAAAAAAGTTTGGAAGGAGGAAAGAGGAAAATGGGAATAGTATAAGTAAGATGAGGGGAAGATACTTGTCAAATTAATAGTTGATACTATGTATATACATTTTATTTTGGCCATAATCCTTGTTGCTATACCGATTAGAGGTGTTTCCTATTTACAAAAATAGACAACATTGATTCATCCAAGGAAGTAAGTTTACGGGCATTCAAAACCTATAATTTTAGAAGTTTGGTAGGGTTGAATCTACAAAGTATCAAAATTTTGATGTGCCCTTGGATTTATATAATCTTCATCCCATTTGAGCACTAGATATCCTTCCTTATAGTATTCTTAGATATCTCTTTTATTAAACCATATTTTTACAACTTCTTGATGTTACATAGTCCTTTTGAAAGCCTTTTATCTCTTCTTCTAGGGCTAGTAGTTTGTAGATACCTAATTTTTAGCACATCATAAAAATATCTAAACTTACCAACACTTTTATCAGTGAACCAATAAAGCATCCAAACCAAATTAATTATTTGAAAACCTAAAACAAGAGCATTTATAGCTCCAAAAACAAAAGTGTTAGGGCTTGAGTAATGACACTAAAGGTGGTTTTGCACCTTGACAACACTTTTGCCAAACATTGAATTTTCCATTATTTTTCAACAAAATCGATTGGAAACGGTTATATTGGAATTAGAATAAGGTTCATTAACCCATCCAATGATATCACCTATTATTCTATTGATTGACAATCATAAAAAAAGAAAATGTTTTTAGATAACATCTTCCAATCTACCCAAAGAAAATAGTTATAATCACTCAATTTGATCTATAGCCCCAATCGCAATTAAAAGCCTAAAATTTACCATTTTCTACCTTCCATCCATTAATTATATTTTGAGTCTATTTCAAAATATTTCCTTCAACAATCCTATCATCTTCAATGTAACCATACCCCAAGGAGCCATGGATTCCTATAAAAATAGCACTTGGGGAGTTCAATAATAAAACATCTTTGAAGTATAGAAAAACTCTATCAAAATTATATCATGGTCTTTTGAAGGCAATAAGACTCTATGGATCTCATAAATTGTGAAACTCTCATCATCTCAAGCAACAAGCAAGCTCATCTACTTCATCACAATAAGGGGATACAACCTTGGTATCTTGAGGCTACAAGCTTGCTTGGTTGTGCTCTCTCCCCTCTTAGATTTTATTATTATATTCATTTTGTAGCTTTGTAATATTTGACTATTGAACACTAACCTTGTTGGATTATCACATATTTATCTACTTGTTATTTATATTTTTTGCATTCTTAGCTTAAATTTTTCATAAGCAATCATACTATCATAATATATCTATCAAGGCCTCTACATATCCTAGTCAAGGATCCTTATTGTATCCTTTGTTAAAATCACAAAGCTCCCATCCAAGCACATTATATTGTATCCATAGGTAAAAGCACTATCGAAATATAGGTTTGGTGGAACTATCACTCTCTATTTCTAATATAGTAGAAATAGAGTTCATATTCACAAAAAGAAAAAGCGTTGTTAGTTGGAAAAAGGATTAACAATGCTATTTCTCATATAATAGCCTTTTTCCATTGAGTACATCATCATTATTTTATCATTCTATATATTTTATTCTCATATTTGAATAGAAGTTTGATTCTAGTGAAGGGATCTATACACTCTTCTCCAATATAGGTAGATAATTTTACTGCTAACTCATCCATTTTTTGTCTATTTTGTAGGTTAGGAAAAGTACCACTAGGAAGCAGTAACACTGATAGTGCTTCTGTGGGATCACTAAAAATTTTATAGAATGAAAATGTTTCTACCACTAGGATAAAAAAATCAGGTTTCAAGTTCCAATCCTTTATTTTTAGCATCTAGATCTCTATTTGTTGCCTCCTATATATCTGCTTCTATTTCAATATTTTATGTTTTTATCCATTAAAAGGTAAAGAGAAAAAAAGAAAATAGTTAGCATTAACTATATGATATTTATATATAATCAAAATAAAATTGCATGTAGTCACATTAGGGCTTGTTTAGTGCATTATCTTCTTGAACCCTTGCTCTCAAAAGTAAATTTGTATTCTCATTTATTAATTAAAGTTTAAAAACATTTAGTTTATAAGGACTTGTTTGTTGAATTGCTTGATGAATTTGTAGCTAGCATAGGACTATATTAAAGTTGAGCTTGTTAAAGAAAAATCTTAGAATAAAGGTAGGTGTTCTCTAACTAATCCACTAAACTCTAGACTTAGGCTCACAAACTACCCCTATACTCAAGGTGAGAAAAGGGGAAGATGCGATGGATCCCCTAAGAGGCCCTTCATAATTATTTCTCCCTATTCTTAAATAGTGTATTTAATCATGCATGGGTTCGATGTTATTATCCTTTAACTTGATCTACTATAAAATTTAAAGAAAAAAGAGCTGAGGGTTAATTGGTAATGGTTATATACTTTCATACATGAGTTTGTAGGAAGATGACCTAGTTGATGCTTTCAATGTCACTTTATTTACCCATAATATATTACTTGATTTTGTATGTCAATCCCTTTATGATTTTGAAATGATCCATTTCAAGATCTTGGTGATTTTTTTATTACTTGAATCGGCTAACCCATTGCCTTGGCATAGTAATTGGATGATATTTTGAGCAAACATCCATACTCAATGGTGAAATTCATGACTTTAGCCCCCTTGAAATAAGTAGCATTACTTGTGACAATGGCAACTAGTGTTCAAAACCTAGTAATGGTATCTTCAAGCAATTGGACCATTGTCTCTTGATTACCTACTTTGGTTGGGACTACTTCAAATTATTTGGAAAAGTAGTCTATAATGGTTAGAATCCATCCATGGCCTACACTTGACAATGAGTTCATCTTGCTTTTGAATTCAATACCCCACTATTGAAATGGTTTAGTCATAATGATAGCCTTTAATGGCATTAGAGCTCTTTGTTTTCTTCCTATAAACATGGAATAAGACTTGTAATCCAATTGATGAATGTAGAAGACCAATAATATCTAGCATTAAGATATTAAGAGCTATCATGGACATATAGAAGTACAATCCTTCATCATATTACTGCTTTATTAGGGGTCTCTACCTATTTTCTTTCCTACAATAGAGTATATTTCTATTGTATCCCTTTTTGAACAAGATATCGTTCAACCATTGTAGTCTATAACATTTTATCTGAAACTAGATATCTCTTTGGTTTTTAATCTCTTAGGGACCTATACTGTAACTATGTAATGACACATATATTCCATCCATTTGGTTCCTTCATGTTTATCTCTTTTATTAGAGCAACATATTATTCAAAAAATTTCCCTACTAGTATTTCACATAAATCCCTTCCCCTAATTAGTTTAGTGGGTTTGATATCATTATAAAATTGTTGTATTTTATTGATCCACCTAGTCCCATTTTCTTCTAGTTTTTCATGTGATACAACATACTAGATATCAAGTTGTGCTATAAAAATAGTAGTCTTGCTTTGTGAAAGGTAGTATATGAACATTTATAAGGCCTTCATGATGGCAAAATACTTATTTCTATATTAGGGTATACTTTTATCTATAGTTGTGAAGGTCTTGACTCATGAAAGATATGGGATTATCTTCATCCTAAGCATTCTTTTGGGTTAGGATAGCTACAATGCTTTTGTTGATACTAAACATGTATAGTCTAAATTCTTTGGAGAATTCTAGATTAATCAAGATGGGGGCTTTTGTGATGGCATATTTGACTTCTTGAAAGTATTTGTTTCCTTTTTTGGTCCAATATAGAAATATTTTATTCTTTAACCTCTTGGTTATAGGCCTAACCATTGAGAAAAATTAATATTAAACTTAGCTACAAACTGAATTTGACCTAGGGATGATCTAATTCCTTTGACCAATGTGAGTATTTATAGGTCTTGTATGAAATTTATTTGGTTGGGATCTATGGATAAAATTTATTTTGATACCACATGACCTAAATATTTACCTTTTTAAACCATGAAAATACACTTCTTAGGATTCAAATAGATACCAAATTCCATACACCTCTAGAATACTGACTCTAGATAGTTAATATAGTTGCTCTTGTTCTTGGATAATAGTATCAAATCATTGGGTTATATGAGAATAGTATCACCTATGATCTTGAAAAAAACCACATCCATTGCTCTTTGGAAAGTTTCCTTTGTATTTGATAAACAAAATGACATTCAGTGGTAGGCAAAGATTCCCCCTTTGGTGGTGAAGATCATCTTTTGTTGGTCTTTGTGTTTAACTAAAACCTGATTATATTTAAAGAATCCATCTAGGAGTAACAATATTTATGATCTAGCCACCTTTTGTAGTATTTGATCAATGACAAGTAATAGATAGTGCTCCTTCAAATATTCCTTGTTCAAGTTTCTAAAGTCAACACATAGCCTTATATCCCAATTTTTCTTGTGTCTAAGGAACAAATTGGCAACCCATGTAGTATATTTGATTGGGAAAAAGATATGTGCTTGCAACAACTTTAATAATTCTTTTTTAATTATGATTTTAATTGGTCTCTATTTCTAACTGAAAGGCTTGGCATTAGAATCTAATTTGATTATATGCTCTATGATGTTATGGTTTTATACTTTAATATGTATGACCAAGCAATAATGTCTTTGTACCACAAAGTTCTTTGAAAATGTATTTTTCTTCTTTAGTGCACTCTTTCCTAAGTAGCATATTATTTCCTCTAGCTACCTTGACTAGGTGGTATAAAGAATATTTTACCCTGAGATTACTTTTCTTTGTATTATCATCTATGTTAAATAGAATTTATAGTATGATTAGGACTTTGGGTAGCTGGTTTAATTTTAGTTGTATGACCCCATCCTTGATGTCATCCCTATGTTAATTTTTTTCTTTAATGTATTGGACCTATCTAATCAATAATTATATGATTTTCTTGTTATTGTTAAAGACCTACTAATGTAAGAGTAATCTAAACTTGTTGGTCTAAAAATGACTTCCAATTCTTTTGGTATATCCCACATATCATTGGTGGGATTAAATAAAACCATTATTCATGCCAACTCATTTTCCTTTATATTTAGCTCCTTAGGGATTGCCCAGGTTTTCTATAAATAAAAAACTTTATCCTACACTTGATGCTTACAAGCCTTTAGGTGTTTATTTTTCATGTTGCACTAAGAATTGACTAGACTCACAATTATTTTAGAGTTACCATATATTATTAGGTACTTGATTTCTATATTTTATGCCTTTCTTAGGCTAGTACAAAGTGCTTCATATTCTTCCAAATTGTTTTTTTAGTTAAATAATAACCTATAGGCATAGTTATTTTATGCTTCCTATGGATCGATGAACTACATCCTAGTGCCTAATCCCTCCCTGGTTCTAGCACCATCAAAGCACATAGTCCATGTTCTTTCAACTCGACTTGTAAGGATGGAATTTTTTTAATAAGTATTGTGATGAGGTAGTTCTTTAACTCAGTTTCTTCATATTTGATCTTTGGGTCCCTATGATCTTATAATACACTAATTATCATATATATCTCTAGATATTGGTCACTTTATTTATGTTCATCATATTTTATGAACTCTAGTAGCTCATCCAATTCACTCTATTTTTATCCAAACCCCATAAGGGGGCGGAGGTCCAAGGTTCAAATCTCGGGCCTCGTCGGACTGAATGCTTGTCCCTTTCCTAGTGCTTTCAGCGGCGTAAAAGGTTTAAAATGATTGTGGCATGGTGGTTATAAGGGTGGACTGTGCAAAGATCTGTGTGGTGGCTTCTAGGGTAGACAACACATAATACTATGGTGGCCATAAAAGCTGGACAGCCTGCCCGGATTCATGGCGGATATCGATTCCACCATGTAAATTCAAAAAAAATAAAAATAAAATTTACTCTATTTTCATACTCAAGCTTGTGTAGAAGGTAGTTGCAATGTGGTTCATTTTCAATACTATTTTTTCCGTATTTGGGTAGATTCATATGAGTATAGTCCATTTCCAAGTAACCATCCCATGACAACTTACATGTCCACTCTTTGGATAATAGCATACCAAAGTATAAGGGTAGATCTATGACTGTCACTTATTGTACTATTATAAATTCTAGATATTTAGCAATAGTCATGATTAGATCTTTAGGAATTCCAACTATATTGACCTTGTGCCATCCATTTGGATTAGGTGTCTAGCTATATTAGTGTAATATAGGTCCATTTTTTCACAAAAAACTTTGGGCATTACTATGACTGCTACACCTGAATCCACTATGCAACTATTAAGAATATAATTTTTGATCTTAAGTGTCACATAGAATAGGAGAAAATTTAGATTTTTTGGTTTTGGATCATTCTATACATTATATGTGTTTACCTAGATGTTTGATGATTAATTTTCCATTAAATTTTGTTGCTTTTCTACGTGAACAATAGTATATTCTTACTAATTCCCTTTGGCATAACTCTACTCTTTCACTTTTAGAGCCTCTTACAGTAGGTCCTATTGTATTGGTAGGGCTAATGCTTCCAACATGATAACCTTGAATGATGTTATTATGATATTATCTATGATATTGAATTTAGATTTGGCAAAGGATCCCTCTTATCTTGTCATAAAATTTGAAGATTTCTTGGAGGCTGTAATTCATCCTTTACTTGTAAAAGGGGTGTTTTAGTTACCTTTTGGACTTTTTCTGAAGTGGGTCTTTTCCCTTGTCATATTCCTTTCCATATATTTACTAGTTTCTCCTCTATTTCCATTACCTATTATAGTTTCTTTCCATTTATCCATCCTCTAGCCTCTATCGGTTCCTTTACTCTCATTATAAAGCATATTTGTTACTTCCTTCCCCACATTTTCCTTCTCCTTTTGTATTTTTTTTTATGCTATAATAGGCCTTTTATCTTTCAAGTGTAAAGGAAACCTCCCTCTTCTAAGAACTATCACATATTTCCTAGTGTTAGATTGCTTATTAGCTAATTTATCTTTAGAAATATTCCTTTTACCCCTAGTTTTCATGCCTTGTTGATTGGAATTATGACACCATATTTGGAAATTGATTCTTCATTTGTTTCCATAAAGCTATAAATTTATAGAACAACATTATTAGAGTTGGGAAAGGTAGATACTAATTGTGGATTTTGGGGCTAATGGTACATAGCCGGATTCATTGTAGGGACCACTTGTCTTGTAATGATAAATTTATGAGCTAACAATATTGACTATACTAAATATTTTGAGAATGTCTAATAACACCCGTGTATTCAGTAGGATCATGCCTATCATTGTAAGGAAGAATCCATGTTGGTTCATCCTTTGTGTTGGTGTTAGCCATGTTATTGCGAGTCTAATTTTCTCCTTGATTAGCACCTTGTTGAGACACATAATATTTTGTTAGGTATGGGGTCTTTTGAGGCTGCTAATTCTATGGTTGCAATTGTTGCATAATGGAATTATTCTAATTCCCTAAAGTATTAATCATCTCCAAAATTTAATTCATCATAAAATTACTATTGAAATTGTTACATGGTTTGGATGGAGCAAGAAGAGCTATGGATGATATGTTTTGAATAGGATGAGTAATGATGTAGGGTGATATAGAAAGGTGAACAAAAAAATTTGCTTAGATATTATCGATGAAAAGTTGGATGTGGAATTTGGTACCAACATAGTCTAGGAAATTTGGGCTACATAAGCCATTGGTGGAGTAGGGATTATTTTCCCTATTTAAATGAGAATATATTATCCTCTAGCTACTTATTCAAATGCTATAGCTAGAGTGTGATGGTTAGCATTACAAACCATTAAAACTAAGCCAGATTATAAACCTTTGTTATAATATGGTAATGCCTATTCTTCACTTGGCCTAACATTTAGCAATATTAAATTCAAAGTACTTAAAAATATAGTGTTGAAAGCATGGATATTTTCTTTAGGGTATCTTTAAACCATATTTAACTAAAATAAAATCGAGTAACCATTTCTTGTGCTACCAAACCTATGCATAAATGGTTCTACTATTGATGCCCAAATAGTAACTAAATTATCATGTAATTATATATACTACAAAGCAAAATATTAATGGATGGAACATATTAGTAAGCATACCATTATGTATTCCCATTAAATGTGGTGGAATTGACTTGAGCATTGATAGTTTGCTGAGATGATCTAGTACCATTTTATTTACATTCCCTTCAAAGGTAGATATGACTTCCACAACTACTAGAAAAATTATAGAATAGAGCACTAGGTTTTATAGTCCTTGATAGGTCCAATTAAGAAGTTGGTTTTTTGGTCTAAGGGGTGCTCCTAGTTTGTTTTCTCGAGGAGAAGGTTGACCATCCTATTGTTGAAGAGGCTAGTACATGGTATAGTAGGGAGGTAGGTATATACGGTAATAAGGTAGAGGATACTAGGGTATATAATTCTAGTAAATCTATTTCTAATGAGGAGGTGGTTGAATTAGAGTTAACCCATTGCTAATTCTACTATGGAGGAGGATAGTTTGATCTTATTTGTGGAATTTTTTAGTTTTGAGGAGGTGGACCTTGTACATTTTTTTTTTGGTAAGTTGGAGATATTATTTATAAGGGTTTTAACTGGGTCCCCACCCCAGATGTACAAACATTTGTAGTAGCCGAGAATTCTTTAATACTACAAAATCCCTTTCTAAAAGGGATGGACCCACTAAAATTTTACCATTCCCGCGTAGGGGAAACAACAGACAAAATTCCCTCGTAGGGGAGATTAAAGCCGGTAGAAGCGGACTGCAAGCCCACGCAGGGGCTGAAAGACACAGACAGAAACAACCAAAGACCGAGGCTAAGGCCCTTACTAAAGATATATAATCCCAAAACACAAAAAACCATGGAGTCAAAAACCTGTGCACTGCCACCCGAACAGGGATTTCTGGACACCTTCATGAAGTTACAGCTTTGAAGCAAGTCAGGGATCAATCTCCAAGACCTCCTCACCTGCATGTTCAACGTTCTGCTGGAGGGCTTGTTTCAGAGCCGAGCTCGCGCTTTCAAACGCCATGATGAAGCTTCTGAGGAACATTCTTGTCAGCCGGTT
The DNA here is from genome assembly GCA_028583015.1 of Wollemia nobilis. Classification (NCBI taxonomy): domain Eukaryota; kingdom Viridiplantae; phylum Streptophyta; class Pinopsida; order Araucariales; family Araucariaceae; genus Wollemia; species Wollemia nobilis. The sequence continues at coordinate 8,730,140 of JAQPPZ010000456.1, forward strand.
TGAGATGCCAGAGGTCGGAGCCGAATCCCCACTGACGTCGTCACCCTCCAAGGGGAGGGGGAATTCTGGCTCGACTCGGCCTTGGGTTTCTTGGTGTGGGATGATCTTCGAACATGAGGGGAAGCCTCTTCAGTTCTCACCCTACGCTTGCCTAGGGGAGTCCTTTTGCCAGCCGAGGGAGCGGGATTGGATGGTGAAGCGGTGGTTTTGGCAGGGGAGGCAGCAGCCTTGGGAGGGGAGGCAGAGGGATTGGCTGGGGAAGCAGAAGGCTTGGGAAGGGAAGCGGAGGGATTGGCAGAAGCGGAGGGCTTGGCTGGAGAAGCAGCAGCACTAGCAGGGGTGGCGGGAACCTCTTCACTGTCCAAGGGTTCACTGGACAGAGAGTGAGCAGGGCTTTGGGGAGGTGGACAAGGGGGGCTCGACTGCAAGGGGGTCGCTACAATGGGGGGATTGGACATGACATGGTAAAAGATAATGGTGAAAAGACCCTGGTGGGAGGGAGGGGCAGATTTTTTATGGGTAGCAACCACGGAAAGGTGAATGGAGCGATGAAGAAACCCTGGGATATTCATGGGTTTGAAACCTCTGATGTGGTTAACTAAAGCAAGGTGAAAACTGGCCATTGGTTTGTTTGGGTCATCACAAGCCAAATACTGCATGAGAGGGATAGCGACAGTGGGGAAAGGATCAGGGAGGGACTCTCTCTTCAGGGCCACACCATCCCATAGGAAGTTCTGGTAATTTGGGAATCCCTCCAATTTTGGCTCCCAACAGTGCTTGTCTCGGCGGACCAAACGACCCGTCAGGGGCAAAGCCGCAATCTCTCCAATCAGCTGAGGAGTAACCTTGAAGTGAATATTTCTAACACAAACATGGCCATTCGACCAAGTGTGGACAAAATCTATAGTAATGTCATCCTCGACTCCACAAAACTTGGATAGCAGGGTAAAGAGCCTACAACCTTGCAGAAAGGCAATTGACAGAGAGTCAAGCTGGAGAGTGCTTGGTTCTATGAAGGCCATGGTGGAAGGGGAAGGAATGAAGATGAAAGGTGGTGGAGGGGAGGCAAAAATTGGCTAGAGTAATGGCTTGCATGGGACGTCGATGAACAGACGACGAGCAAGGGATAAATAGGAGGAGGGAAGTGGAAGGGTCATGCCGAGGAGAGTGGATGAAGGATAGGTGGATGACCGACTGCCAATCCGGGGATGACAGGGATAAGGAGTGGACATTGGGATGATATCCGCATGGGTGACGATGATGTTATGGGAGGGAGAAGCAGACGTGGCCGACGGTGGGAGGGCAAGCGAGGGAGCAGCCAAAATATCTACTGTGGGATTTGGGGAAAAACATTGGTAAGCAGCAAGGGTGGACAGGAAGTCCCACTCATAGTTATGATTAGGATGGGTGTCAGCAGGCCGACTAATCATGAGGTGGCATCGTGCCATGCTCCATAGGGAAAAATGGTGGAGGAAGACCTAGAGAATCACCTGCACGACATTGGAAACATACATCATTGGTTAGCGTGGAAAACCTTAGAGGACTTGCCAAGTGCTTTCGTGAGTGCCAGCTGAAGAATATCTGGTAGGGGGAATCGTGCCACACCATCATTGGCATCTGACCTATGCCCAAGTTGGCTAACCTGTCAGACAGCCCGTTTGCCTCCCTGTACACGTGGTTCACTTCCACTTGGACATTATGATGCAATAATTCCCTGCTTTCTTGGATTAGTGGTCTTATGTTCCACGAGGGAATTCTATTGGATGTGATGTAGCCAATGATGTTTAAAGAATCCCCTTCAACAAGAATTTTGAGGTGAGTGTTTCTGATCAATTGGAGGCCTCGCCACAGAGCCCAAGCCTCGGCCACATTGTTGGTTTGATGGTGAAGGTTCTCTGCGAAGGCCAAGACTATCTCCCCAAGGTGGTTCCTAACAACACCCCCTGCTCCTGCCAGACCAGGATTCCCTTTAGATGCCCCATCAAAATTGAATTTTAACCATCCCTCCATCAGGGGATTCCAACAAGCTTTGAAATGGGGATGGGGAGTAGGAAGGGGCAGGGTGGGAATGGGAATGTTGAGGGAATTGATGATGTTGGCTTCCCCCTGGCTGAGCGGGAAACTTGGCCAGGGGAGAAGTTGAAAATTTTTAGAAGCATAGGCTAGGGATTTAATGGCCGTGGAAATAGGGTTGTTTGAGTTGGTGGAAAAAACCCTGCGGTTGCGCTCTAGCCACACCTGCCAGATGAAGTGATGGAGGCAGATTTTCCACAAGAAGGCCACCTTGGGATGCCAAAAGGGGTGGGCCATTGGATGAACAAATCCATGAGGGATTTAGGATGGGCCCACTAAATTTGAAAGGTGGAAAAAATGAAATCTAGGCCCTCCTTAGCAAAATCACACTCAACTAGCAAGTGGTTGACGGATTCCCAATTGGATAAGCATAGGTGGCATCTATTGGGGACCGGGATTCCCCTCTTCATGAGGTTGTCAGTGGTGAGGGCTTTGTTTTGGATAGTAGTCCAAGCAAAGAAACCAATTTTAGGGATAAGACGCTTAATCCATACAGCTGTAAAAGGGATTGGGGAGTCACGAGGGCTAACCAAGAGGGAGTGAGCTGATTTTACCGAGAAATACCCATTGTCCGTCCCGGCCCAAATCGGAAGATCCGGGGTGGCAGAGGTGGGAATTATGGTAGTTCTGAGAAAATTAGACAGATGGTCCCCCGCCCTACCTGGGAAAGTCTTCCACTGACCCTGCCTGTCAATGTAATCTTTCACCTTGATTCCCCATCTTCTCTCTAGACCCGGTCTAATTTTAGAAAACTCAGGGAACTCCTTGAGGGGTTTATCTTTAAGCCACGTGTCTTCCCAGAAGTTGATAGATGATCCTTTACCTAGCTGCCATCGGGAGCCTTTGATGATGAGAGGTTTTGCTTGAATAACGGCCTTCCAGAAGGCGGATCCATTAATAGGGATGTTACTGTCCATCAAAGACATATTTTTGAGATACTTGCTCTGGACAGTTGAGACCCATTCCACTTTGAAGTTGGTAAACAGTTTCCAGGCCTGCTTTGCCAGAAGGGCTAGATTCACGTTGGCAGACTTTCTCAGCCCGAGGCCTCCTTTGTCCTTCGATTGGCAGACCTTATCCCAGCTCACAAGATGAAATTTTTTGGTGTTTTTTGGACCTGCCCATAGGAACTTTTTTTGGATCTGCTCAATTTTGAAATGAACCGAAGCTGGAGCTTTGAAAACAGACATGAAATAGATTGGGATGCTTTGGAGGACAACCATGGTAAGGGTTGCTTTGGCTGCTTGAGATAGAAGGGAGCCTTTCCACGCTGCAAGCTTGCATCTGATCCTGTCAATAACGTTGTCCCACATTGACTCTCTCAGGATTTTGGTGAATAGGGGTAGACCCAGGTAAGAGGTGGGAAGATCTGCGATGCAACATTGAAGGATGCGAGCAATATTCCACTGCCTGTTTCCTGGAGTGTTGAGAAAATAACATTTGCTCTTGAGGTAGTTGATCTCCTGGCCTACAGTAGAGGCATAGGTATCAAGGATCCCTTTGATGGATTTGGCTTGGACAATGGAGGCTATGGTTGCAATGATGGTATCATCAACAAACTGTTGATGGGACAGGGGAGGGGATTCTGAAGAAGCCTTGATCCCTGTAATACACCCTGTCACACATGCCTGCTTGAAAGCTCTGCCTAGGGATTCAACAAGGATGATGAACAGGAAAGGGGATAAGGGATCCCCCTATCTGATTCCTCTGAGGCTAGGGAAATAACCAACAGCCAAACCATTGACTAAAACTGAGAACCATGGATCTGAGATGCATCCCTTAATGAGGTTAATCCATTCTGTGTGAAAACCAAACCGGGACAGGACTTTCAGGAGAAAATCCCTGTCCACCCTATCAAAAGCTTTGTTGATATCTAGTTTTAGGAACATGGCAGCTTTCTTGTTGCAGAGGGTTGAGTGGAGCATTTCATGGAGGGAAATGATGCTATCAGTAATGGATCTTCCTTCAACTGAGCTACCTTGGCAAGGATCAATGATGGAGGGGAGAATTTTCTTCAATATTTGAGCGAGGGACTTGGTTAGGATCTTGTAGATGATGTTGCACAAGCTAATGGGCCTGAAGTCATTCATGGTTTTGCACTGGGGGCTTTTAGGGACCAGGGCAATGAAGGTGGAGTTGGTCCCTCGAGGGATGATTTTGGTGAGTTGGAGCTCCATGATGGCATTGCAAACATCTTTCCCCACTATATCCCAGAAAATCTGAAAGAAGCGGGGGGGGAACCCATCCGGACCTGGAGCCTTGTTAGCCTTCATGGAAAATAAGGCACTCTTGATTTCCTTCTCAGACAGGGGTTGGATCAGAGATTGATTCATTTCGGGGGTGACCAAGGGGGGAATGTTTTCTAGCAGGGCTTCCTAGGCAGCAGTGTTGGTGGGGATGGCAACTCCCATCATGTTGTTGAAAAAGGATGAGGCTTCCTCTCGGATCTTGAAGATATCCTGAGTGATAGTTCCATCTTCCAAGGTGAGCTCCTTGATCTTATTTGTGCTTCTGTTACGCAAAGTAGATGCATGGAAGAACCTTGTATTAGCATCCCCATCCTTGAGCCAGAGAGCCCGAGATTTCTATCACCAGAAGGTCTCCTCTCTGGCAAGAATGTTGTGATATTCTGCTAGAAGCTGTCTTTCCTCATTTCTCAGCTGAGGGGTCCACTGATCATGCTGGATTTGTTGTTCTAACATTTTGAGTTGGCTCAACGTTTCCTCTTTGGCCTTGAAGATATTCCCAAACACTTCCCTGTTCCAGATTTTTAGGTTTTCTTTGATGGACTTCAGCTTTTGGGAAACCTGAGAGATGGTTGATCCTGGGATAGGGGAATTCCACCACTCACCAATCCTCTACTTTAGGTCCGGGTGATGGATCCACATGTTCTCAAATCTGAAAGGGGTTTTGAAGGATGGGGCCTTATTCGATTCCAGGAGGAGAGGGGAATGATCGGAGCCTATTCTGGGGAGAGGGATCAAGGATGTGTCTCCAAATAGGGGAATGGCCTACTGAGATAGGAAAAACCGATCCAGTTTGACTTGGATGTGCTCAGTCCCAACCCTTTTATTGCTCCAGGTGAATTGGCTACCTCTGATCTGGATGTCCATAAGCTCATTCTCTGAGACAAACTCTTGGAAGTCCATGATGCTCTTGGAGGGAGTGCATGCACCCCCTTTCTTATCGGAGTGGAAGAGGGGGGAATTGAAATCTCCCGCTACCATCCACGGAAGGTTGGAGAAAGCATCCTTCATAAGAGACAGGGATCTCCACATGCTGCACCTTTCCATGGGATTGTTAGGGGCATAGATGTTGGACAACACCCAAGTGAAATTGTTTTCTTTGCAGTAGAAAACCAAGTTTAGGGTCCTGTTGGAATAGGAGATGACTCTGCCTTCTACCTTTTCAAGGTCCCAAAAACACAAGAGGCCTCCCGTCGATCCTTCAGCTGGGGATGAAGCCCATTGGCCCTTCTTCCAAATTTTCTGAACTATATTGTGAGTTCTTTCAGCATCGATTTTAGTTTCTTGAAGGATGAGTATGGAAGGTTTGTACTCTTTCCTTATGGTGCGAGCTAACCTCTGTTTGCTCATGTTGTTAAGACCTCTGATGTTCCAGGAGAGGATCTTCATCTAGATATTTTAATGGATTTCTTGCCTCCCTTGTTCTAAAGAGGGGGAGGTTTGGGATTCTTAGTCTCATCCTTAGCTTGGTTAAACAGTGTAGGGCACAGGGTTAGCTGCACTCCGTTCATGATCTGATCATCGGTATCCTTCTTATTTTGCTCTTGGTTGGATGGTCGACCTCTTTTCTTTTCACCCCGATGTCTATGGGGCCTTTTTTGCTTCTCGTGATGATGGAGCTAAAGTCCGCTTTAGAATGGGAGGGACTGGAAGCATCTTCTAAGGATTCAGGATAGGAACCAGATGGGGACAAGGGTTCTTCCGAGGGACAAGGCACACCCGACTAGAGGAGGGGGTTGGGATCAAACAAGGGATCGGGCTGGGGAATGATGGGAGGGAGGGAGATGGCGGGGTTGGGAACAGAAGGCCCAAATTTGGAGGGGGATGGAGGGGGATGGGGATGGGTGGAGGGGTTTTGCATAGGAATGGATTCAGGGAAGAGAACCTCATCATTTGCAAAGCTTAAGGGCCCAAATATGTTAGGGAAAGTGAACATAGAACATACCTGATCAGAGTTTGAAGATGGATTGTTGATGAGGGGTTCCTGGTGAGCAGCCTGCTTCCCTTTATCTCTTTCCGGTTGGGTGCTTCCGACTCCTTTGGAACGATTGTTGCGCTCTCCCACCTGGGTCTGCTTGAAACGAGGGGGAGGGGGAGCTTTGACTGGAGCTTCCTGCTGGGGCTTGAGGGATGGACATTGAGATCGGAGGTGCCCCTGGGATTTGCATTCAATGTAGAATGCAGGTTTATTCTCATATTCAAAAGCTTGGCACCAATGGAAGTCCCCATAAATGAGGTTTAAGCGGGTGGGGAGTTGGGAGGCAAGGTTGGCATTGACACAGATTCGGGCATGGCCCATGCGGGATCGGGCCTTTGTTGCAGGGTCAATCACCACAAGTTCCCCAATGTAACCCCCTATCCATCGAAGGATATCTTCATAGCAGAACTGGATGGGGAGCTCTGGGAGATGGACCCAGATTGGTGCAAAGTTGATGTCCTGAGTTCGGGGGTTGAAGTCTTCCCCCCATTTTCTTAAAAATAGACTTTTCCTACCAAAGAACCAAGGTCCCCCAGTGAGGATCCGAGCATAATCATCCTTGTTGTTCAGGCAGATCAAGAAGAAACCCCGAGAGAGGGCCACCAACTGAAGGCTTCCCATCGTTCACCATTTGAAACTGGCCCATCTTCGTATGGATTCCATATCAGGTCTCCCTCCCACGAACTTGCCTACCAGAGAGAGGGATTCGTTGGAGAGTTTTTCTGCCATGAACGAGATAGGGAAGACCATATTCTCTCCTGATACGGTCATAGGGGGATGGTTTGTGTTTCCTATGGGGCTAGGTTTTGCCTTGCCCGTGACCTTCTCCAGGTACGTCAGAGGGGCGTCGATATTCCCTCCAGGGTCCGGGTCGGGGCCCTTGGGACCATCCTTCGATGGAGGAATCTCACCCTGCTCCAGGTCCCTAGAGGGGGCCTGGGAAATCTTGCTAGCAAAAATCTCGCCAACAGAAACCCTGCCAGCAGATGCCACAAAAAAGATCGCTATGGAAGTCATTTTCTTCCAATCGACCTTGTACATTTTTTAAACTTGGATGGCTGGAGGTAATAGTGGTCATTTAATGTTTCATTGGGACAACAATGATTCTATTTCTCTAGCCATAACCTTCATATTCTAAGCAAAATTAGGTTTAAGGTTAATGCTCATTGGAGTTGAGGATTCAACAAAAGGGATGTTAGAATTATTTGATAAATTCGATTTATTTGGTCTCAGGCTAAAGGAGTGCTCACAAGAGGTATGTTTTGCATGCTAAAAGCTGGTGGGTTTTAGAATTGATTTACAAAGAGCACACTATTCGTAAGGTTTTTTATGTCGATTGGTATTTGAAATGAAGCATTGGTATGAGTCATTATAGCATTCAAGTTCAAAAAAGTCTAGTTTGCTAGAGTTGATGAATAACTCATTTGTTACCTTAAGTAACTAATTTTTAAAGGTGTGAGGATTTGACTAAATGGGTTGACCATAAGACTTTTTTATTTGGAAAAAGTAGGATTTGATACTAGGAATTTCTTAAATTCATCCTTTGGTGTAACCACATGACTATCTACTCTTTCTTTCTTCCTTTAGTGTTTCTTCATAGGTATGTAATGATGATATGGTACACGATGGTCATGTACTATCTAATATTTATTTCATGCATGATGACTATCTATCGATGAAGAAACTATGGTCAAAGGATTGCTGAGACGCTCATGTAGGAGGGGTCATGGTTTCGAATCCCATGCGATCCATTTTACAAAGGAGGAAGACATGTTTGAATAACACAAACTTATACTGAGAGCGGGGGTGAACAATATAAGACCACTTTTTACTTTTCTTTCCCATTCAATATTATGCAATGTAAAGATAGCAATATCAAAAGAAGTAATCAAAGCAATGTATAAATCAACACACACACAAGAGACACCAATTTAACGTGGTTCACCCAATGTGGGCTACTCCATGGAGAAAATATTTCACTCAAATTTTCTCAATCAAGCTCTTGAGAATCCTTTTCCTATTACAATGTTTATGGACCTCTGTCCAAAGGAGATACCAATCCCCTAATCAAGTTAGTGGATCTCTATCCATAGGAGAACTCCTTTCCCCTCTTGCTTGGTGATATTCTAGAAGAATTGTTACCCCCACTACTCTAGCTAATATATATCTATCCACTAAAGACACCTTTCCTCACTGCCCTAGATAATGGATCTCTATCCACTGGAGACTATCATCCTCTATACTTTGTCACCTTCAAATATCTATCTCAAATATACACTAAACATGGTCCTTCGATCTAGCACAAATCTACTCAATCTCTGTCTCTGGTCTGGCACAAACCTACCCTCAAATCTGCACCAAACTCTATCCTCGAATCTATACTAAACACATTCCTTCGGTCTAGCATAAATATATCCTCAATCTCTATCCTCTGATATGCAATAAAATCAATCCTTTGGTCTAGTACAAATCTATCCTCAATCTCTATCCTCAAGCCTTAGCATAAGGGTTGATCCAATTACAAATCAACACTACTAGATTTGCCCCAAACCTTAAACCAAGGTTTGAACAAATCAATAAATCTACTCTGATCACAAGTCTACTCAAACACTTATCTCAAATATGCCTTGTAAGCTTCCACAAAAGCTCACACTAATCTGTCCACAAGTCCTCTCTAGAACTTGTCCAAATCTGCTCAACAAGTCCTCACTAGAACTTGTTCAAATCTACTCAACAAGTCCACACTAGAACTTGTTCAATCTCATAGAAACATAAATAGAATTGTTAGAGACTCAATATGCTTCACATCCATCACAATGCTCAATCACTTTTAATTACTCTTTTAGAAACATACAAAGAATTGTTAGAGACTCAATATGCTTCACACTCACAAACTTTCAATCACTTTCAATCTCTCTTTTATCACATAAATATATAGAGAATTATTAGAGACTCAATATGTTTCACACTCATCCATACTCAACCTCTTTCTCAAATAAATTTAGAATATAGAACAATTTGTTTTATAGAACTTGAACAATCACTTCACACATCCACTTGACTAGGCTCAACCAACTCTACTCAACCAATCACTCAATGAAGTAAACCTTGCTCACAAACCTTAGTCCAAGCATATGAAAACTCACTCAAAATATTTCCAATAATGCTTATCAACCAATCTCACATAACAATGATACTCATATTCTTTATAAACCCTAGATCAAGTTCATCACTCAATCATTCACTTCAACAACAATGCTTATAAACCAATCTCACATAATAATGATACTCATGTTCTTTTCAAACCCTAGTTCAAGTTCTTCACTCAATCATTCACTTCAACAACAATGCTTATAAACCAAGGTGCATAGCATTCATTTCATAATGGCTCAACAAATCAATAAGTAAACCTAATCAAGTCCTTTTCACTCCAAAGTTGTTTTCCAGAAAACCAACCAATCAACTCAACCAAGGAAGAATATGCCCATACCTTTTTCTTTGATGAAGAATGATCTTCAAAACCTGTTTCAATTATCACCACTTTATTTTGCCAAGTACAAAGGGTTAGATGACAAGAATTATCACCCTAACACTTTTCACAATTTACCTCAAACACAAAGATAAATTAAATCCCAAATACACCTTATTGCTCCATCTCAACAATAAATTTCAACATCATAAATTTCATCAAAATCCCCTTTAAAATATAACACAACTTCTACTTATAAATCCTTTCTCAATATTGCATTTAAATTGAATAATTCACTTTAACACTAAATGCAATAAATTAATTTTTACTTCCCTAAGGTAAAAACAACAATTACCCTAGAAACATTTACCATTTACCACTTAGGTAAATAAAAACATTACTCACACCTTATCTCTCCAAAAACCTTAGCATAGGTAATTAATAAAAAATAAAATTATAAAAACCTTGTTCCACTTTGCAATTCGAGGGATTCGATCCTGCACCCTATGTTGCAACAATGCCTTGGCCATGACTTCCATGTCGTGTGAGCCAAGCGCTCACCTTGCTCCACTAAAGTGCAAAGTGCGCTTTATTTTCTTTGCCTTCCTTAGAGCCCTTTGGCTCCTTCTCCAACACGTCTCCTACTTCCATGTAGTGCTTCGAAGGTGCTTCCCTTTTTGAATTCGCATGAGCCTTTTGCACCGAGTATTGTGGATATCAATCGAATTACTCTTCCAATATTTTTGGCTAAGGTATAAATACCTTTATGCCTTTGTTCCATGCACATCGACGGAGGTAATTTATTTGAGGTCGATGCTTATGACTTTGCCTTTAAATATTTAATTTATAAATTATTTAAATTCTTTAGAATTTAAATATTATAAATTAATATTTAAATATTTTGACTTTAGGGTTTAAAGCCTCCTTAGGATTTACCACTTCGAATAAATAATATTTATTTATAAAATTTAAATTCAATTTGAATTTAAATATTTATAAATTAAATATTAAAACTTCCTTGGGCTTTCTAATTTGAGATTAAAAGCCTCCTTGGGTTTTTATGAAAAACCTTTTATTTTTGCTCATCCATGGTTTAAATCAAAACCCTTCTACTTATGCTTCACATAATATTAAAAATAAATATTATGAAGCTCTTTTGCCATCAAACTTTTGCATTGCTCCTTTTGACCTTTTGGCATCAACGGTAGCTTATTCCTTGACATCATTGACAACTTCATACCTTGACATCAATGACAACTCCATGGACTCAAAATGTCCAATAGTGTTTTGTCGCTCATCGAATTCCTACAGAGGTATTAGAAGGAGTGCGTGGACTGAGGTTCACGTGTGGGAACATAGCCCAGGCAAAAAATTAGCCTTGGGCTAAGGCGATACGGTGGCAGTTGGTTGTAGGTTCGAGTTTTGGTGTAGCCAAGACATGCACAATAGTTTTTGAGATGTGGGCCAAAGTTTATAAGGTAAGCACTTTTTATTTTTAATTAAATTTGTCAAAGTTTGGAAGGCACAAGTATTATAAAGGCCACGTGATAATTAAGTGCATAGGTGGAATGCATAGGGAGTCATAAGGTTAATTGAAAAATATTTTTTGATTAGAAAAATAAATAAAAGGATTGGAGTTATAATGTGTTAACAAAGAAATTGATTTTTATGTTAAATGTTATTTTGAGAAGTTTGGAGTTTATAAGGTGTTAACAAAGGAATTTGATTTTTATGTTAAATGTTATTTTGAGAAGTTTGGAGTTTATAAGGTGTTAATAAAGGAACTTGATTTTTATGTATTGAATATTATTTTGAGAAGTTTGGAGATTATAAGGTGTACTTGAGACTTGATATTTTTGTATGGTGAAATAATTGTTGAGGAGAATATTTGTGTGGAAATTTTGAGATAGATTGTTGCTATCTAACCTAGATTTGGCAAGAGGGTTTTGTTGCAAGTAAAATAGATTTTGAAGACATATCTCCATCAAAGAAAAAAGGTATGGGCACATTATATTTTGTTTGAAATATTGGAATGAATGTTTTGAAATACAAGGTGGAGTGAAAAGGATTGTTTGATAAGCATTGTTGGAAATATTAAGTGAATTATTATATGCTTCATTGGTGAATGTTTAGAGAATATTTGAAATAGATATTGAGGACTATTTGAGTTAGGGTTTGAAACCCACTTTGTGCACCTTGTTTGAAGAAGTATGAAAACACTTGTTTAGGGTTTGTAAGCAAGTTGTGATTCATTGGTTGAATAATTGAATGAAACTTTTGAATGTTGGGTTGAGTATGTTTATGATTGAGCATATCTTATGAGTTGTATTGAGCATGTGTTTGAAAAAATTTGAGTAAGCTTTTGTTAAAGCTTAAGGACAGGTTTGAGCAAGCTTTTATGAAATCTTGTGGGCAGATTTGAGATAAGTCTTGGTGAAGACTTGAGAGCATATTGAGCAAGTTCTTGAGAGGACTTGAGGATAGATTTGAGCTTTGTGTTAAGGCTTGAGGACATATTTGAGGATAGATTTTGGTGCAGATTTGAGAGCAGATTTGTGCTAGACCTAAGACAAAGTCAAAGTAGATTTGTACTAGATTGATGATAGTGTTTGGTGTAGATCTAAGACTAAGTTAAGAGTAATATTTGGAGGTGATAGAGGAGAGGACAATAGTCTCTAGTAGATAGAGATCCATTAGATAGGGTAGTGAGGACAAAGGTATTCTAAATGAGGATAGAGGTCTTCTATGGAGAGAGATCCATAAGCCAATGTAGTGGGGGTAGTAGTCTTCTACAAGATCACCATCCAAAGTAGAGGAGAAAGAGTTCTCCTGTGGATAGAGTTCCATAAATCAGAGCATAGGGGATTGGTATCTCCTTTGGACAAAGATCCATAAACATTGTAATAGGGAAGTGGTTCCCAAAATATTTGTTTAAGAAAATTTAGTAGAAAGATTTTCTTTGTGGAGTAGCCCACATCGGGTGAAACACGTTAAATTATGTCTCTCATATGTATGATTATTTGTGTAATGTTTATTGCTTTGATATGGTTAATGCTATTGATTGGATTAAAAAGTAAAAAGTTTTATCTTATATTGTTCACCCCCTCTCAATATAAGCATATGTTCTTCATTTTGGGGTAATTTGCTAGCAGGGAATAGTTTTATATAATGCAAAAATTATAGTAATTTGCTTAAAAAATATGCGATAATCCCTTGCTAATTTCAAGAAATTTTCTTGAATGTCTAAAATTATAAACATTTTGTAGAAATATGGTCAAAGTGATTCACTTAGAGTGAATTGCTTGGAGTAAATCATGTTTTAGACTAGAGAAAATTTCCTTCCTATGAGGAAGGGAGAAATAAACTTGTCTTTAATAGAAAATCATTTTTCAAACTCAAAGTGGATCACTTGTTAAATCTATCTTGGATGAATTTCACCATTTTGGAGCACATTGCTCATTTCTGATGAAAAATAACTTGCTATTTTGAACTTAGAAAAAAATGACTTAGAATCTACCTTAAGTGCTTCTTACACATACAAGGTCATATTCAAGTTATGATGTTGCTCAAATGTTGTAGAAGTTGTTATCTTTGCAAAAAAATATGAATTTTAAAGTTCATGTTGGAGTCATCATTCACAAAGCACCTACAAAATTTGAACATAAATAATAAAAATAGTCAATTTTAAGTCAAACTAGGTTTGGAACTAAAAATTTAGCTCTTAGCCTTAGAAAATCACTTTATATTTAACTTGTGAAAATGTGGGCTATATCAAGTGAATCGCTTGCTTTTGAAGACTTAGTTTTTTCAACTTTTACTTAAAATCGAGCAAATCACTTTGAGTTTCAGAGCAAATTGCTTGCTAATATTAATTTAGTGAGTTTTTTCTAATTTTGAGGCAATGCTCCATCCATGAAATTTTTTATTCTCACATATAAATTTACAAATTGAATGCAGATGCATGGAAAATAAGGGTTTGTCCCATTGGGCATGCCAAAAACTATGTTGAACTAGGGAATTATCTTGACTTATAAATTAGGTTTTGCACCTCCAATATGAGTTTCAACAAGGCTGGACAAGATTGCTAATGACCTCTCTTGACCTCCATATTTAGGTCATCTCCCAATTGCCCTTGTGTAGATTACTAATATAAACTAAATTACATGAAAATAAAGTGCAACAAGAAAAATGCATAAAAAGATAAATATAGAAAATAAAGTTGAGAGAATTTTAGAGTGTGGGAAATTAAAAGCAAATGCAACTTTTACACCATAGAGAGGATAGTGTGTGATCAATAAACACATGCTAAAATAAATAACATCAATATCCACCCATTCTTAAATTGGGCCCTACTTAAACCAAGCCCTACTTAACAATAATATCAATATATGAAAAATAAAACCAGGCCCTACTTAAACCCATTGATAGAGAGAAGCTGAAGAAGGTCATATTTGGAACAAGTACAAGAAAATTTATAGGTCCAAGTGGCTTCCCAATCAAGTTTTTTAAACCTTTTGGAACAACTTGGAGGAGGATGAAATAACTATTATAGAGGAGTCCAAGGATAGTAAAAGAATTCTTAAATTGTTAAATTAGACATTTATTACCTTAGTTCCAAAAGGAGAGGAGGGGTGCATATTTTAGATTATACACATACACATTATGCAATGTCATATACAAAATAATCATGAAGGTAATGGCTAAGCGACTAAAATATCTCCTAGACAACATTATCTCCTAAAAAAAAGGGGTTTTGTAGAGGGCATACAAATTTTGGATGGTGTGGTTCTACCTTAGGAGGCAATACGGTCAATGCAAAAATCTAGTAATAGAGGAAGGTTCATAAAATTGGATATATCAAAGGATTATGATAGGGTGGAGTGGAGCTTATTGTCAAGTATGATGAAAGGTTTCAACTTCTCTTAGGATTGGATAAAGTGGGTCAAGAGTTGTATCTCTACTTTGACATATGTAGTGTTAATCAAAAGTCTCCCTTGCAACCATTTAGAGTCACCAGAGGCCTTCATTAGGGAGATACTTTTTTTATATTGGTTGAAGGCTTGGGAAGAATTATTTTGAGGAGAAGATAATAGGGGCTGATAACAAGTATCAAGGTGGGCAAGGAGGTTTTGAATAACCTATAGTTTATGGATAACACACGATTGAAAGGACTGGAAAACCTTAGGGAAGCAAGAATGAATAGATATACTCTTAATGTTTATCTTAGGGCCACAAACCAAGTCATAAATAATAAAAAATCTAAAGTGGTCTTCTTAAATCTTGAATGAAGGCTTCATGAGATAATTTTAGAGATCTTGAAATTCATGAGCAATTCCCTCCTAGTTGTCTATTTAGGGGTCCCTCTGCATTTTAAAAAACTAAAGATAGTTTTCTGAAGGAATCTCTTGGACCATATCAAAGATAAAATTAACCATTGTTCTCACAAATGGTTAACCTTTGGCGGTAGATTAACTTTTTTATAGTCAGTCATTTAGGCCATACCAATCTACAGATTTTTTATCATTGCTATCTCACATACCATATGGAAAAAGTTGGATAAGATGGCCAACTAATTTTATGGGGATGAGCAATATGAGAGAGAAAATGGATATTAGTAGATTGGGAGAAAGTAAGCCAACCCAAGTCAAAGGGAGGTTTGGGCCTGAGGAGATCAAAGCTAAATAATAAAGCTTTGGTTGGAAAGCTTTACTAGAGGTGGATCTCCCAACCTATTTCTTAATTAAATAGAGTCTTAAATAGTAAATATTTGGGATAGGTGAACTTGAATCAGGTCAGTCATTTTCTTTTATATGGTAATGGGTCCCTAGTGTGGTAGGCTCTAAAACTAGGATCTCAAGTAGTGAAAGATGGATTATATTGGAAAGTGGGGAGAGGGGAGAAGACATGATTTTGAATAGATTCATGGGATCAATACCCACCTATATCATTGTTGAATTCAAAGAAATATAACTAATAAAAACAACCATGGAAATAAAGGGTTGGATCCAGACTAAAAGGTATTTCAACACCAATCAACTAGGGGATTATATATTTAAGCATATTTAGAAGTTGGACAAGTGGCCAATTATATTCCCTATGGAATTGGCCCTTGTTATGATTAAAATTTTGCCAAAATATTTCTCATAGATAGGGATGAGGAGGATGAATTAGCTTGGGGCTATGGGAGCCTTGGAGTCTACATGGTGAAGGATGGATATGAAAAGATCCTTTGAGAACCTCCTCCTCATGCATATCAGGTTGAGGATTGGAGAAATATTTTGATAGTCCAAGGGTTGACTAAAAGTAAATATTTTTGCTTGGAAGTTCATGCATAATGGAATTCTTACTTTTTATAGTCTAAGGTGCAAGTGAAAATTTGGACCATCATAGTGTGTTTTATACTATAAAAATGAGGAAACATATGACCACTTGAAGTTTGAGTGCTCATTCATGCACAAGATCTAACATAGATGGTTTTTAGCTTATAACATTTGAGCCAACGATGATCTAATCTATATTAATATTTGGGAAATATGGAAGAGGGGCATATTTAAATATGAAGCTCTTTGTATTAGGTGGAATCTTAGATTAAAATTTAGTGGGTGGCAATTATGGTTGGAGATAAATGGTAGATTTTTTAGAGAAACATTTTCATCCTTGGATGGCATTTGGTAGATCATTTGGAGCAAAGTCATGAAAAACATGGTAGTGTATGGTAAAGAGGGAATTTAGGATGATATAGGGATGATGGAGAAGGAAGCTAAAATGTAGGAGGGGCAAGATAGAGCTAGTTGGAAAATAACCCTAAGAAGGTTGGATTAAAATTAATACTAATGGACCTATAAAAAATAATCTAGATAGAGATGGAATTAGAGTGATCTATACGAATCATGTTGGGATAATGATCTATTGGTAATTGAAAATCCTAGGCAAGGCCATGAACAATGAAGCAAAAATATTAGCTATTAAATATGCTTCTATCTAGGCAGTAAGCCAAGGTTATAGTATGATAATCATATAATCAAATTCTCAATTCCTGGTAGAAGCTTTGGATAGCATGAGGAACTTTACTTTGGATATAGAGGTTGAGGATTCTTATCACCCAAATTAATGAGTTGTAGAGGTAATTGGATGATGTGATCCTGATTTATGTGGGTAGAGCTCTGAATACAATGGCAAACTTCCTAGCTAAGATGAGTATGAAGAAGGAGGTAGGGGTTTAGTGGCACAATGGTATGGCTATTGAGGGTGATAATATTAGGTAGGTTGGTGAGAAAATCTAGTGTTTTTCTAATTTGAACAACCATTGTAAATATATGGTTTAATAGATTTGGATCCAATGCAGATTTTCTTTTAGTGTTCTAACCAAAAGTGGTTAGTTCTTACGATATTTGAATTTAGAGTTATGGAAGTTTGTTGGAATTTTAAAAGGAGGAAACTAGTGCTTCTGCTATCTAAGGCTAGGAGGAGTCTCATCCCAATTTGTAAATAATATTGTTTTAATATAATTTTTCAAAAACAAATCTGGATAAAATTAGAAATCATTTTTTTCACTTTAGCTACATTTAAAAAAAAAAACTAAGCTTAGCAATAAAGCACCTCTACAATAAGTTTGTATTTTATATATATATATATATATATATATATATATATATATATATATATAATCACAAACTATAATTATCAATGCTAAGTGACACACATGAGGAGTGAAATATTAGACATCATAATTTTTTCATTCTCCCCCTTGATGTCAATGTTTTGTACTCCAATCAATGTTCTCAAATTCTAAAATTTATCTCTATTCAAATCATTTGTGAAAATATTAGCAACTTGATCTTTTGATTTATAAAATATGAGAACCATAAACTTGTTTCTACCATGTCATAAATGAAGTAAAGGTGTATATAAATATGTTTGCATAAAAACTATATTTTTTATCATGGATATAGCGTTGGTGTTGTCACAATAAATCTTAATGGAGTAATAAATCTTCATTCCCAAGTCTTCAAAGAGCCTTGCCATCCAAATGGATTGAGTGGAAGTAAATGATGTAACCATGTACTATGCTCTAGTTGAAGACAATGTAACTATTTGTTGCTTTTTGATGATCTAAGATACCAATTTGCCACTAAATAAGAAAGCATAACCTAAAGTACTCTTCTTATAATCAAGGATCCCTACCCAATCTACATATGTATAGGCCTCAATATCACAAGAATTAGTAGAATAATAACATAAATAGAAATATTTTGTACCACTCACATACCTAAGGATTCTCTTGGTTTCCCGATAATGAGACTCATGAGGAGAGTGCATGAATCTTGCCACCAAGCTAACAAAATACATAATATTTGACCTAGTAGTTATAAGGTACATCAAGATATCAACCAAAGACATGTAGAGTGTTGCATTCATAATAGGAGAATAATCCTCTCTCAATTTTCATCCCACAACTACTAGAGTACTAATAGGTTTGTAACCATTCATTTTAAATCTTAACAAAATATATTCAACATACTTAGATTGAATGATAGATATACCTTGAGATGATTTTTTATTTTATAACCAAGAAATTATTGCATTTTTTCTAAACCACTTATTTCAAACTCATCCAAAATAGAATTTTTAAGTTGTTGTAACAATATAGTGGAGATGCCCATATAAATTATATCATAAACATACAAACATATGATAGTAAAATTTGGTCCAACTACATTTTTACATAGTGCACTTTCAGCCAAACACCTTCCATAGTCATTTTTATGCAAGTAGGAATCAATCCTAAAGTACTAAGCTCTAGATGCCTGCTTAAACCCATAAATAGATTTCTTCAATGTGTACACTTTATCTTCATGACCTAAGAATTTGAATCCTTATTACTGATCCACTTAAACTTCTTCCTCCAAATATCCATTTAAGAATGTTGGTTTTATTTCATTTGATATACATCAATACTAGGCCCTTTGAAGATTGAAAGAAGATTATTGGTCAATATCCCCAAGATTATTTCATAAGAGATGAAATATTGGTTAACTAGACCCTTTGAAGAGGAAGAGATTAAGACAACTATTTTTTATGGCTGGAGAAAAAGTGCCAAGCCTGAATGGCTTTCCTGCTATTTTTTCTAAAAGTTTTGGCATGTTATTGGAAGGGAAGTGGTTGAAGCTATTTTTAAAGTACAAAACTCTCAATTTATCTTGAGAGACATTAAATCTACATTTTTGGTCCTTATCTTAAAGATTTTTGGAGCCAAAGATCTCAAATATTTTAGACCTATTAGTCTATGTAATACAATATACAAAGTTTTGTCCAAGGTCTTAGCAAATAGACAATAAGTTATTCTTCCCACTATTATTGCCTCAAATTAGAGTGGTTTTGTGCCAAGGAGACAAATATTATATGGAGTCATTAAAATTCATTAACTAATTCATTCAAATGACAAGAGTGGAAAATATGGTATGTTCCTCAATCTTGATATAAGTAAGGCCTACGATAGAGTCTCCTAGAATTTTTTGAAAAATGTTATGACTCATTTTTGGGTTTCATTTCGGATGGATTTATCTAATTAAGAAATTCTTATCTAATCCTTTTTTATCTATTATTGTTAATGGGGAAGTCTTAGTTTTTTTTAAAAGTGCTAGAGGTCTAAGTTAAGGTGATTTCCTCTCCCCTTCTCTCTTCATTATCCTTGTAGAGGCCCTCATAAGATATCTCAAAGCTACCACAAGTATTGAATGTATCAAGACAACCAACACCATGAAGCCCATCTCCCATCAATAATTTACTGATGATAATCTCATATTGACTACCTCTTCCATTCTCCAAGCCAAATAAATCAAGGAAATTATCATTTGCTATAAGTTGGTTGTGGGTCAATATATTAACTTTTTGAAGAGAAAAATATTTTTTCTCAATACTCCTCTTAATAGAAAAAGAGCCATTTCCAAGATTCTTGGTTGTGTCATTGTGGATATTCCGTCCACCTACTTAGGCCTACTCTCTTCAAGGGTTGAGTTAAGGTTGAGCTATGAAACCCTGTTTTGTAAAGAATTAAAAAAAATTGGTAGGTTGGAAAGGGGTTCTTCTCATCCAGGCAGGTAAAGCGCAATTGGTCAAGTTCACTCTTCAAATATTTTTTATCTTATTATTATACTTGTTCAATATTCCTTCGAAGATTGCTCAAAATTTGGAACACATTCAAAAATATTTTCTTTGGTCTGGCTCAAAGGAAAAAAAGAGGTTTCATTTGATCTCTTGGGATCAAGTGTGTTCTAGAAAAGATGCTAGAGGTTTAGGGATGAAGAAAATTACTTAGATGAACAAAGCCTTGTTGGCCAAGCAATATTAGAACCTAATAAAGCATGAGAAAAAATTTTGGTCTTAAATTCTCAATGCTAAATATTTAATCAAGGGAAATAGCTTCTTAAAAGAGTAGAATTTACCCTTTGGTCTAACGTTCTGTAACAACTTAGCTAAATCCAAAAATCTAATAAGAAAAGGGATTAAGTGGAGATTGGGTAGTGGGGACAAGATTAATTTTTGAGAATATATATGGTTTGATGATTTTCCTTTTTTGGATAACCCCTCCTTTACCTTTTTGAGACCCAGGCTCTCTCAAAGATTGAGACCCAAAGTTGCAGATTTTATTGAAAAAGTTGGGGGAAAAAATGGAAGGATATTTAGAACATAGAAGTGGCCCAGGGGGAAGAAGAAAATTTAAAACTCCTTTACCTTATGTTAAGAAACCAAGTCATAAGACAATTTGCCTATGAAAACTCCCTCATTTGGTGTGAAGAGGAAAAATGCAGTTTTTTTGTGAAGTCTATATATCACCTTGTGGCTGAGGAGAATCTTGTGTGGCTCCTTAGTAAGAAAATTTGTATTAAAGAGTGGATTCCTAAGATAAAATTCTTCTTTTGGCTAGTGCTTCAAGACAAAATTATCTCCATAGAAAAAACTAAAAAAGGAAGGATTGATTGTCCCCAATCGTTGCTACCTTTATGGCCAACATGAAGAAACTTCCCAACACCTCTTCTTGAAATGCTTCTTCTTCTTTTCTATCCTCAAATTTCTCTTAAGCACTCTAGAGACCTATTGGCTTCTTCCTAGGATGGTGATGAATTTATTTGAATAGTGGACTTTCCCCTCCTTTTTCAGCCCTAGATATTAGACTCTTTGGAAATTAGGCCTCTTGCATTACTTGTGGGGAGTTTGAAGGGAGAGGAAGAATAGGCCCTTCAAGAATTCCTCTAGAGACTTTTAGTCTGTGGTTATTAGGACTGTTGAGTCCCTTATTGAGAATAGTTTTAACCTCTATTTTCCTTCCAAAAAAGAGATTACTGTGGAAGTAAGGTTAACCAGTAAGTTGAGATTACCCAAGATTGAACAAGGATCCAATCAGGCTGAGTAGAGTAGATTACAAACCAAATGTCTCCCCCATCCTTAGGATGGATAATATTAAATTTTAATGGTGCTTTCAAAGAAAATATTGGTTTGGCTGGAGTTGGTGGTATTATTAGAAACAATAAAGGTGATATTACCCTGACATATGCTAAGAATATTGGAATACAATCCAACCACTTTGCTAAGGCCAAGGCCCTATTCCATGGTATGAGCATGCTTGAATCCTTGGGATTGAAGAAGGTCATCATTGAGGGGGATTCCCTAAACTTAAAAAATAACCTCAAAGGAATCAATTCTCCTAGTTGGAACATTGGTAACATAATGGATGAAGCAGGAAGAATTCTCAAATCTTTTGAAAGTGTCCAATGTAGTCATATTTTCAAGGAAGGCATTAGGGTTGTCAATTATCTTGCCAATCTTGGTGTTTATCAAGAAAACTTGGCTACTTGGAGGAATTTATTTCCCCATTATCTAATTCTATTGGCTAGAAGGTACTATGGCAATAGCAATGATATTGATTAAGTCATTTCTTAACCTCTATGTTTCTCTTCTTGCTCCTAGTGAGAATATTTTGAATTGCCTATTTTGGAAAATTTTCAAATTCTCTTCTTAAGATGTCCCATTATTTGGTCCTTCAAGAATTTGCTCTTTTTTCAAGCACTTTTATTTAAAATATCTCGGATTTTCCCTATTTTTCCTCCTCCCTTTATTTATTGGCTTGAGTCCTTTTCCAAGTGGTGCATGTTGATCCTTTGGTTTTGGAAGTGCTTTTTAATTTTTCTTGCTATCAATATCAGTGTATCTTATTTTCATCTTGGTATCCTTTGGTATATCTTGGAGCTCTCCTTATGCCTACCCATTTTTATTCTTGGTTTTTGGTATCCTAGGGTATGGTGGCTTCTAGTCAAGGTGTTTTTGGAATGTGGGTTCTCTTTCATGCTTCTTTTTGATATTCCTAATCACCTCTTGAAATGGTGGCTATTTGAATTGTCTTATGATATTGGTCCTCCACATTGTATTGTTTTAAGTTGTGTTGTTGTGATATGGCATATTGATCACCTTACAAGTGTCATTGGATGACTTGGCAAGTATGAATCCACCAATCTCATGATGGGATGCTTATCTGATTTTATTCTCTTTGCTTCATACAATGGTCATATAATTCCAGCCCTAGCCCTCTCATTGGAGATTCACTATGATTATCAGTTCTTGATTCAATATTTTGAGGTGGCATGAATCCTTTGGAATCATGAGAATTTATGGACATGGATATTTTATCTTCATGGGACTGTTTTGTAGTAAGAACAACATTTCTAATTTAAAGAGGACTTCCTTTACATCTCAAACTAGTCTTAATTATCTTCATTTGATTCTTGTTTGAAGCTACTTCATTTGAAGATCCTGTAAAGCTTTCAATTATCAATGTCAAGCTATGGAGAACTTGAAAGGAGTTGAGCTGACCACTATGAGATTGGATGAGGAAGTTCAAAATTTTTTGGAGGAAGGAGTTTGACCTTGGTGAAAAAGTTTAATGGCTTCAATCCAGAGATTTCCTTGGAAATTGACCATTCTTGGGAGAATGGAAAAGATATTTCTAGGGGAATAGAATTCACTATCTTTGTTCCTATAATTTTAATAGTGTATAGGATTTTAATCGAGTGGGGATGTGTCAACAGGATGAAACGCTCTATGGATAAAGAACTAATATTATTCAAAGGTAGAGATGAACGTTTAATTAAATATAAGAATGGATATTTTTGTATCTCTAAAAGCTCCTTGGAATAGGATGGTGATGGTAGTGATGGAATATTTCATTATGGAGGGACAAACCAACATTGTTCAAATATTCCACCTAGCTTTCTTGAACCACTTGCAAAGGAGGAAACTGATGAATACCCCTACCTTTCTATTTGCTTCTATTGAGAAAAATTTTGAGTAGGTGAAGCATGGAAGAATCTCCTATTTGAATCACCAAGGTTTACTAAATATTTTGTATGGGCACATCATCAAGCATGGGGATAAGGAGGGAAAAATGAGTCTTGGGAAGAGTATGGCTATGTTGGGTAGTAAGGAGAAGTCTTATAGTTATGATAGTAAAGGGGCTTTGTACTTATATTCAAAATTCTCATATCCTATGGAGGATAGGGAGGCTACCCCATTGGTTAGTGGTAAGGACAAATCTACAAAAGACCCAAGGATGAAAGTGTAAAGATAAAATAATTTAATGGAAATATCTTATGCTGCTAGGCAGTCAAAATGCCTTAGATCTAAAAAAGTTAAAAAGGATATGGGCAATAATGTCATCTCTATCTCAGATATGTCTAGAGAACCTAGGCCTAATAAGAAATTCAAGATGAATATGGAAAATCCTTTTGGGAAAGGTAATTATATGTAGAAGACCCAGGACCCATTGAAGACTCCAAAAAAGGTATGTAAAGTTACCATTGATATTCTTGGCTCTCTAACAACAATGAACAATTTGGCTACTACCTATGTAAAGGAAGTTTCTTGGATGTTGAATAATTATATGGACAAGCATGAAAATTTTGAGAATTAGGTTTTTTTTACTACTTTTTGGGATTCAAGGTTACTGGGCCCTTTTAGTTGTTACTTTGTCCTTTGTGTCCTCTCTAAGGGCTAGTTCCTTTCTATTCTATTGGGATGCTTGCTATTATTGTTAGGTCTATTTTATTTGTTCTTGTAGTTTGTTTTTAAAAAGGTTTGGGGACTCTTTCAAAACCCCTTCTTTTCCATATTATAAAAAAATATACATCAACACTAAAATGGGCAACTAGTGCAAGAAGAAATCTTAATGTTTTCAATCTAGAAACTACTACAAAATTTTCTTCACAGTATTTTCCTTCTTGTTGAACATAGCCTTTGGCTACCAATCATGCCTTGTGTTTAGCTATGCTTTCATAAACATTAGATTTAGCTTATAAACTATTTTTTTGGTTAGGTAAAAGAAGGGGTTTTGAAAAGGTCCTCAAACCTCTTACAACTAGAAGCACAAGCTTCTAAGGAGAAACCAAATGAAAACCAAAGAGGATCAGACCCATCCAAAGGGCCAAGAAGTCAAGCTCCAACCAACAACAAGAAATAAAAGATCTAAATAGAGCAAGATAGGATCCTAGAGAAAGCAAATATCCATGAGAACCTAGAGAACCAAGAGAAATAGGAGACATGTATCCCATCCAAGGAGCCTCCAAAAGAATGAGATAAAATTTGAAAAGCAAGATTAGGGGTAAGAACACCAAAACCCGATAAGTAATTCACATCTAATCCAAAGCCAAAACAAACAAACCATTATTTGTAACCAAAGGGATAAAATCAAAATTGAAACAAAGGTGAAAAGATTTCAAATAGAACATCAACCAAAACTTAGAAACTACAATCCAGGGACTAAATAAAAATTCAAATTGATTGAAAGGTGTAAAAATAAATCCACTAACAACTAGATAGTGGTACCTCTGAGCAAGGAACCATAAAAACCT
This sequence comes from Wollemia nobilis, assembly GCA_028583015.1. Lineage (NCBI taxonomy): Eukaryota > Viridiplantae > Streptophyta > Pinopsida > Araucariales > Araucariaceae > Wollemia > Wollemia nobilis. Next base: position 8,754,806 of record JAQPPZ010000456.1, read on the forward strand.
CTCCTAGAGTAGATTTGCACTTAAAATAAGAGTCTCACCAAAATTGCACTAGGAGATCCCAAGAGAAAAACTTGAAATTCTACAAATAATTCTCTGGATTCACACACTTGAGTAGTAGATCCACTCATCCACTCATCCACTCATCCTCTCAAGGATACCACCCTAACATACTGGAATTATCAAGAGTTTTTTATTTGAATTCTCACTTCTTTTTAATTCAAGATTCAAACTTGAGATTTTCTCGACCAAACTTGAGAACATGAGATCAAGTCTGAAATCCATTTGAGAACTAGCTTCTTGTAGTAGAGAACCGAGATCAAACCTGCAAGCAACAAGAGAATGATCCATTGACCTTTGAGTAACAAGAAAACCTCTTGCCTTAGCATTAATCAATTGGATTAGGGATGTCACCAATATCTAAATCATAAGGTCATTTAGGCCTCTTATGTTCCAAGATAGGAGCATCAATTATGAGAAATGGTAAAGGATTTATTTCCACCCCTGTGATAGTGAGGATATTGAGAACTAAAGGAGGTAATCTTCAATTTTTTTTCTTTAGATATTCTACCTTCTTCTAGACCCAACAACATCTAAGTACCATTAGCTATTTCAAATTCTATTTCCTTTTTCTTGAGGTCCTTATTCGGATGTTTCCTCGACTTATGCTCCACCACCACATCAACCAATCATATTTTATAACTACACATTTTAGGACCTAGGGATCTATTTTCCAACTTGGGAATCCTATTTCGAGACCCAAAAATAGCTATAAGAGACTCCTCAGGGCTAGGGGTTAAGTCAATACCCAACTCAGTTTAGAACTCCAAAACTGAGTCTAAAAACTCAAAGGGGTTTTGCTCATTCAACAAAGGCAAGGGAGTCTAAGAACTAACCTAAAGGGAGTGGTTCTAGCCCTCATATTTGATGATGAGTGGAATCTCTGAGTCCTAGTGTAGGGGATCCAAGCTATTCACTACAACCACTTATGCATCAAATACTTCTGCAAACTCCTCACCTCTTTGAGAAGACATGGCAATAATACTAGCTCCCTTGACTCCTTGAGTAGAGGGTCTAGATTTATTTACCAAAAGGGCTTCTAGGAAGGTTTGAATTTAGGGTTAACCTTGGACCCATTTTTTTTTGGTTTCTTAGCAGGGTTTGTAGGGATATGTCCAGATTTATTACGCTCACTACAAAAAATCCATTTGGTTTTCATAAATGATAGCCTATGTACAAGAATCCAGACTTGAGATTAGCTCAATGGACGATTGAAGATCTTCTTATAAAATTATTTAACACCAACTATAGTCTTGTATTTTGGAGGAGAAACAAGCTCCCAAGTATCAATTTTTTAATCTGTTCAATTTCATTTTTCATAGCCTTTACCCAATCTTCATTAGCACATGCTTCTCTAAAATTTGAAGGCTCAACATTAGAAGAGGATAATAATGCATAATTTATTATATTCTCACCTTGTTTTTATTGTAATATAGTTACTCTTTTTGTATAATCCTCATCCAACATTTGTGTTTGTGGGTGATATTTTTTTATCCTTTTTATACCAATACACCCACTTGATGAGCTTGAAGATGGAGAGTCGCTATTAACATAGGAGAGCTAGTTTATTTATGGGGTAAATCCAAAAACATATTTAGTCTCTTTGCTATATGATCCACCATCATCAAAGACCACATATCTACTAACATGCAACTTATTAGTAGTGGGATCATAACATTTGTAAGCTTTGGATTTATTTAAATACCCAACAAAAACACATTTGATAGATTTCTTATCAAGTTTTCTCTTTTGTTTAAGAATGTGAAAATAACATGTGGAACCAAAATTTTTCAAATGAACAATACTTGGCTTCTTACTATGCCACGTTTCATAGGGAGTAATATTTTCTATCAACTTTGTAGTGCTCTGATTGAGAATGTAAACAATTGTAACTTCACCCCAAAACTTGTTTGATAACTTTATTTCCTTCAACAAGCAATGGGCCATTTCCAATATGGTCCTATTATTCTATTCTACCACTCCATACTATTGAGGAGTGTAAAAAGTCTTTAAGTCCCTTTGATTCCTTGGCTATTGCAAAATTATTGGAATTTATTGGAAGTGAACTCACCTTATTGGTTAGTCCTTAATGTCTTAATACAAAAACCAGATTACTTTTCAACTAGAGCCTTAAACATCTTGAAATAATCAAAATCTTATGATTTATCATGCAAGAAATATATCTAACTCATTCTTGAATGATCATTAATAAACAAGAAGAAATATTTTCTTTTACCAATGCTTAAGGCATGCATGGGTCCATATAGATCAACATGCACCAATTCCAATGGCTTTACAATGCTAAGTTTATGGTGTGGAAACTTCTCTCTATGTTGTTTCCCAAAAATGTGGCCTTCACATACACTATTAGAGGCTTCATAAATGTAGGTAGCCCTCCAAAAACACTCTTGTTTTGCATTCCATACAATGAGCCAAAGTTGAGGTATCCATACCTTTTATGCCACAACCATCCCAAATCATCAGTGATCTTTAAATATTCTATAATTGTCTCCATTTTTGATATATACATCCTATTTTTTGATATCAACACTTCAAATACAATATGATTGTTAGTCTCATTCAGGACTCTACAACAATTTTTTTCAAAAATAACCTTATAATAATTTGAGCATAATTTTCCAATACTCAAAAGATTATGCTTGAGTCCTGGCACATGCAAAGTGTCATGCATTTAACAAAACTTATCAATCGTTATCATGATGGAAAGAGTTCATTTTCTTGCTATATTCACCTAATTATTATCACCAAACTTGATTTGTCCTCTAACATTCTCACCAAGTTCAAACAATAAGTTTCTATTTCCAGTCATGTGGTTTGAGGATCCACTATCAAGATACAAAATATAATCTTCAAGAACCTCAAAACTATTGCAATATACGAAGAAGGTTTCACCTTTTTTCACTCCAATCAACTCTTTTCTTCTCCCTTTTATTTTTATAGTAATATGGTTTAGTGTGGCCATTATTTACATAATAGTCATAGTGTCTATGGGCTGATTCATGACTATTTTTATTTCCTCTTCCATATCCTCTACTACAATCTCTTCCACAACCTCTAAAGAATAATGGTGTTGAAGTGGTAGATGATGATTCCTTTTAATGAGATAATTCATTCATCTTCAACATACCTTGAAATACTTGATCAAGACCTTAATATAAATCCTTCATCTCATGCAAATAAATTTTCAACCTTGGAGAAACCTTTGTAGGCACTTTCAAGTGTTTCCCATGTATCCTTTGATTGAGTGCATTCAATAATATTTAAAAAAATAGAGACATCAATTCCACTTTGAACTGCAAAAAAATCTTTTGCACCCTTCTTCCAAATTTTCAACAAATCATTCTTAGAATCAACAAAGAGGGAATTGGAAGTGGCTTGATCTACTAGCTTTGAGTATCCCTACAAAAAAAGACTTCACAAGTCCTATGAAAATAAAATATTCTTCATTCAAATACTTTAGTTTTTTAAAATTTCTCCATTAAATATAGGAATATGAAGTGGCACAATATTAGCTCCATTTTGTCCCATCATAAAAAATCCTTTAACAATATAAAAACCTATGTAAAATTATTGAAAAAAATTCATTTAATCCAAATAGATTGACTTGCTCTGATACCAATTGAATATTTTAAGTGCTATTAAAGAAATCCAAAGAATTAAAACAAGCTGTCAAAATAATTATAATGGATGTGTTGGTCAAATATCTGCCTAATAAAAAAAAGTCATTTATGTGCCCTAGATACGACCAACATTAAAAGTTTGGAAGAAAGGAATTTCCCTCGTGCCAATCTCCAGAGAGGGTTGGCTCCCAAACTAAATCCTACACTGGTTTAAGACTAGAGTTGCAGGAAAGAAATTGGAAATAATAGAAGAAAGGGAAATATGGTCGCGGGCCAGAGTGTAGGATTTGGGGCATACTAGTAGCAAGAATTCCACCAAGTTTTTTAATAGCATGTAATAGGAGGAAGACAACAAAATTTCACTCACACCTTTGCAGAGACAACCTCTAGATTGCATTCCAAAATTTACTCACCAAAACTATTTTAAATCGAGAAATAGAATTTTAAACTTAACAACAGGAACATGAGCATAAACATAAATGCTTCAAAATATAAGGAAATCACAATCATAATAAGCTTGTAAATTTTAGAAGCCAAGTATCTTCTATTGATGTAGAGAACTTAATAAGTTTTCTCACATAATGTCCAACATCCTTTACAATAGAAATTTGATTAATATTTATAGAGGGTTTTGCCTCCTTCATTAAATGTACATTAAGACAAAATGATCATAGATCAGGAACAAGAATGAGGAAATTCCTCCTTCGAAACATTAAAAAATCCATCCTTTTGGGACAACGACCCACCTTTCAAGGAAATATTCCCAAGAAATCAACATTTCAAACGTCGGTGCAAAAAAAATTAAGAGACGTCCAATACCTTGAAAACATACTCACGCCTTCAAAATCATGAAAATATTCCTATGCTTCTTATATGGCTTATTTTTTAACTTGGGATTCAAAATATGAGTTCCTCACTACCATCATCATTTAATGCTTGCAAAAACTTGCTCCAGGTATCCTTGAAATCTTGACTATATTCTTCATGAACTGTGGGAAAACTTCATAATTGGATGGATCTATCTTCATAATTGCATTCACCCTTTCTGCTCAAAATTGCATTCACCCTTTATCAAAAATCACATTCATTCAATATTCTATTGTTCGATGTGCTTGCGTGATTCTCCTTTGAGAGCGCATTTGTCCATGAGAGGGGCTAACAGAATATTTACCCCTCGACCAAGGCGAACACGATTGCATTTCATTATTGAGGCACGTTCACCCATGGGAATGGCAAACGAGATGTTTTCTCCTCGACCAGGGTGAACACAATTACATTACCTTTGGTATGTTTACCCATGGGAGGGGTGAACACAATTTCATTCTATCACATCCTAATTTTGAGGCACGTTCACCTATGAGAAGGGTGAATAAGATGTTCGCCCTTCGACCAAGCGAACATGATTGTGTTTTTGTTGCATCCCTTTCATACCAAACCTTACCTACGTTGCCTTTTGATATTACGTTCACCCCAAGGTGGGGCGAATAGAGCTTTCACCCCATCCTTGGGGTGAAGGTGATTTCATGTTCCATATTATTTTGACACTGTCAAAATTTTTAGTGCCTTGCATTTTTCATATTGATCTTCCTTTCTTTATTTTTGTAAAGTGTACAGGCCCAAATATGTCAATTCACAGTGCACTCCACATATAACAAACTTGAATCCCAAATGAAGTTTTAAATTTGTTTTTCCCTTTAAAAATTCAACACTAAATACTGAATACATATGCAAACAAAAAGTAATATATGAAATTGATTCAAAATAAATACTATCACATTACAGTAAAAAATGCTCCAACAAAAACCCCAATGTAGCAAGGTGTAAAATTGCCAATATTTTTGGTGACTCACGGGGTATCCAACTCGCATGGATGTAAGCGATCCTAGGCCTTTATCCATTGAGCTATCATGGAGTCTTCTTTATAGCTGCCTTGTTTGGAACCTATGCTTCAGCTACCCTCCGACGTGCTTCTTATTTAGCCTTCTCTTATTCCTCTACTTTAGTAGCCACTTTGAGTACTTCAGCTTGCTTCGCTGCATGCTCTACTACTGCCTACTCCTCCTACTCCTTGATAGTTTTAGAAATTACTTTGTAGGTTGTGACTACCTCCTTCCAAGCATGAGTAGTGAACAAGCATGGGACACTAAGTGACTCATAAACAAAGCGAAGATTTTTAACATTTGTCAAACTAAGGCACTTCGCTCGTTGAGCCAACTCATACAATGACAACTCCAGGCGCGTATATTTTTTGCATCAGGGGCAACACCTGTGCTTCTATGAGAGGCTCCTCCCATGCATCGATTTTGGAGGTATCTTTTGTGAAATTTTTCCAAAGCACCTCCAGTTTCTCCTATGGAAAGGGTTCACCCCACTAATCTATGAAGTCCAAAAATCCCAACTCGACAAGAGTATCAAAATGGGTCATGGAGATGGTATGCTCTCACTCGATGGTGTTGAGGATTGTCCAACCTTCTTTTACCAGGTCCATTCTTTGGAAATAACTATGCAATGTGACCTTAGCAGTTGACCAGACATGATCCATTTCACTTAGAGGGTGAATACGTAGGTTAGCATTAGCTAGGGCCTAAATTTTTACTACCATATCCATATATGGCTCTAGCATCTTCTCTATAGTGTTAATTAGTTGCTGCCCTAACTAGATCTATATTTGGGATTCCCACAAATAGTGCAATACCTAAACTACCTGTGCAGCTAGCTTCTCATAGTTTCAAGCAGAGCGAAGATGGGCCTCCTTAACACTTTTTGTAGAAAAACCAATAGCCTGCATAGCCTTCTCTGCTAATTGATTCTTCATATCCTCAAGTTTCTGTTGAAGCTTATGCATCTCTATCCTGGTGGCATCTTGTTCTTTCAGGTGCACTCCAACCTATCAGTGCAACTAATCATTTTTAGTGGTGGTCTTTTCCTCTTGCACTTTGCTTTTTGCTAAGGTAGTTTTGATCTCAATAACTTTATTTTCATTTTCAAAATACTTCTCCTTATAATACTCATATTGTAAGTATAATGAGCTCATGTCAACCTATATATTTCCCATATTCTCTGTTAGATTTATCCTTGTAAGATATTCTGTGATAGTCTCACTAACGTAATCACTCGACAACATTTCTCCTTGCAGCTTTTGAACCAAGGGAGTGAGTTTTGTCATGTAAGCTTCCATAGAAACTAGGTCAAAAGAAACTTTCTTGATTGGCTAAGCTGGTGCCAATGCTTCCTTGCACCTCATGCTTTTTAACCACTACAAATAACTCAAGTGTACCCAATTAATTTTCTACATGTCGGGTTGTTTTCGGGCCACCTGAACATCGGGCAATATATGCAACTCTAAAAATGGGGTGAATGGGACCAAAACGTCTGAGCGTCTAGGCTCAAGGGAAGCGGATGAGATGGTGAGAAGAGGGGGAATATAAATAGTGGTTTGGATGGATGAACTAGGTTCAACTATAGTTATGCTTACTCTGGGAGGAGCTTGCATACTTATAGCCTCAATGGTAGTGGTGGTAGCAATGGAAGGGGAAGAGCATGAAAAGGGATTCGGTCCTAACACATACAAACTAAAAGAATTGGATGGCAAAGAAATAGGAATAGAAGAATGAGGAGCAGTGAATTTAGAATGGAAGAATATGGAATTGAGATAGAGATGGAAGGCATACCAAATGGTAGAGAAATAGAGATAGAATATGGTGGAAGTGAAATAGAAGTCACTACATGCTTTGGAGGAGGGATGGAAGACGTACCTTCAAGCACAGGCACTGTGTGACATGGTGATAGGGGCAGTTGTGAAATAAATTCTTATTATGCTTTCACCCTCTCTTTAATGTCTACATTCTCTTCACCATCTATGAATTATACTCGAGAGCTCTTCGACTGATGATCCTCTTCTTGTTCTTGGGCCAGTTGAAATATTTGTACAACCTTTGTTGGGAGCTCTGGTGAAGGATTAATAACTATGGTTAAAACAATCAGAATTGTAGAAACCGTAGCAACTGAAACCTTGGTGATATAAGTAGTTACGACACTAGCCCTTGGTCTTTTTGTCGCCTTGGGAAGTGATGGTACTTTCAATACATTTTGCTTCTCTGATGCAGGAACCTCTTTCGGTTTTCATTTTGTTCACTGAGATCTCCGTTTGAACATGTATTGATGTTACTCTTCCTTTGGAATCTCTTCCTTGGCCATTGGATCTTATCCTTTGGTTTCAACTTTGCAACTGTCAGACTGTTAAAATATTTGTGATAAAATATTTGTGAAGGTGACAGGATGATACGAATCAACATAATCATCATAATTCTCCAAAAATTGTTCATCTAACTTCAACCCATAAGGAGTAGTTGGCTTCCCTTGGTGAATCCACCTTATCCACCAATTCATGATTTTATCCTCAATCCAGTTGGGCACACTTTATTTTACTTAATAAATTCAATGGAGGGATTTGAGAATTATACCAAGCCATATTATACTCTGCTTCTTACTCATAACAGTCGTGTCAAGGTGGAAGCGACATCATTTCTCAATGTGCCAATTCATATCCGACCCATCAAAGTTATTTTTATTATTTTGAATATCAGGATGGGGGTACCAATGAAAAGATTTAGACTTTATAATAGCTAAAAATTTTCCCAAAGGATCATACCTCCAGTGCTACGACAACTCTATCAAGCCCAAATCTTGCAGTGCTACTATTAGGAGCTGATTCTGCCCAACTTGGCTCACTTCTATACTGTCGAATTTAAACGACATATTACACATCATCTTATTTCCACACCCAGATCCATACACATAATTGACATAATTTGACTGGCATACTACTTCCATGGTGAACACATGCTCCATAGCAAAATAGGGCAACAAAAATGTCTTACCCATGAAACCAAAAATTCTCACAACTACGCCCTAGGTAAGCAAAAAAATATCTCCCTTTTATTGTGTAACAACTGCATCCCTTAACTCCCGTGACACACTTTCACATGTGCCACAAAGAAATTCTATTATTGGGCCCAAAAACCAACCATTGAAACTGTAAAATGACTCCCTTATTGTGAAAATGGGAGTCCACATATAGACTGGTAGGGGTTCATTTTTCTCACCCACTTGTGTCACTGTAATAAAAGGAAAGCACCACTGAAGCTGGAAAAAGAAAAACCAAAAAAAAAATGAAGAGTGCCTGAACAACTTCACCTTTCCAATCTGTAACTTCTCCAACTGAAAATTCATTCTTCAGGAAATGAAATCAGTCCAATCGAAAAAGATCGGGTTGGTTCCCTGCATCATAGCTGTAGGGGAATAGAACTCCACATAGTAAATACATTGTGGTAATGCCGCTTGCCATTTATACATAGTATCATCTGAAGGCAAACCGGTGATCCATGCCAACATCGAATATATGTCCAAGCTCTTGAAATCTAAAAGTAGCTTCAACAAATTGGGAAGTTTCCCCATATGCAGCTCTTTAATTAGTTGAGTCTCCATAAATTGGCACATTTTTAATATGGAGATGTATCTATCTTCCTGCTCGTCAGTATGAAGTTTTTTATTAATTAAGAAGGGGGTTTCAATCCACAAGCAAATGCCTATCGAACCTCATGTGGGGTGATGGTGAAAAGAATTTCCCTTTGGGCATTTCGTACAACTCTGGTGAATGGGTTGTAAAATTGAGCAATGAGCTATACAAGATTAGGGTATGGATGAACCAGTGGGCACAAGTACCATAATAGCTATGAATAATATGGCACTATCAGCCAGCTGTGTGAAGTCACTCCTTGGTTTATTGCCAATTCAAAATCCTACCACAATCTTTCCACACCTTTGTGGGTAATGAGGCAGTCACCAATTTCTACCATGGTATATTCATACAGGTCCAAGTTGACATAGTCATTTTTTTTTAGCCTTCTTAGATCTAGATTTGTAACTTCCTTAGGCTCTTTGCTTTGCTTCTCAATTGCCTCTTATTTTTGAAAAATATTCATAACACTCTTTGGACACTTCTGCAACTATAGTTTGAAAGTACACGATAGTAAAAATTTGAAAGAAAAAGAAACTGTAAGCGTTTTTACCTCATCCTTTATATAGAGTGCTTCCTCAACTATCACAATAAATTTTGAATTAATCTAAACGTATTCAGGATATCATAATCATGGATTCGCTCACTTGGCACCATTCCTTATGTCATAACAATATTACCTTTAATCCTCTACCAAATCATGCTGGGAAAGAGTGCCATCCTCATCGTGTAAATCTATGGTAAACCATACCCTGGTGCCCAAAGCTTACTTGGAAAAATAATTTTACTGCTTGATGACCAATTATGGGTATTCTATAGCTCTTCAAAAATATAAATATTCGACACAACACACATTTTTAATTAAATGATTTTAAAATACCCTTTTACCTACATCTCTGCTCTTCAATAGCTACCACGTATCTAGGGACATGATTATACTTGCAACATGCTTCCGAAAAGGAATGCAATTTTTCTCTTCTTCGATGAAAATACTTTATGGACACACACTAATTCTATCTCTTCTTTGCATCTTCAAAAACCAGCGTAACAAGTCTCATTTTTCCTTATTCTAGGGCACCTTTGAATTGCTTGGAATTTTCATGGAAAATAGCCTCCTTTAATACGTTTTTTTACTTCACTATTTTGCCCAAAATTATATTTTCTAATACAAAATCACTCTCTTTAAAAAAAAAATGATTTTTCTCTTTTAAGCTTTTCATTCGATTTCATTGCTTTTTTTTTAGGAGCTCTTTGCATAAGCACATGAGCTCTTTTTCCCTTTTTTATTTTATTTTTATGAATATTTTCCTTTCTTGATAATAGAACTTCCAAAAAAATGCATAATTCTAATTAAAAGTAAACCCTTATCGCTCAATTCGACGCGTTCGATCGACCTAAGGACGCACGACCCTTTTGCCCATCATCTGGGACAAAAGCGACACCAATCATATGCTCATATTTGTCGAACTTGATATCAAAATGTTAATGGGTTCACCCCAACCAAGGGGTGAACGGTCACGTCACCCCTCTTCAGGGCGAACACGACCTCAAATGTGATTTTGCTTTTGTGTTTGTTTTACCTCGAAAAGGATGCCAACAACATGAGTGAATTCACCCTGGAGAAAAGGTGAATGGTCGTGTCACCCCCTATTTAGGGTGAACACGATTTCAAAACATTCTTCACTCCTATTTTTATTTGCCCCACCCTTCGAGGAGGCACCTGTGGTTTTTGTATTTTCTTCTGGGGTGAAAACACGTAAAACACCTACTTTGTTATAATCCTCCGACAAGGAATGAAACTTGTTTTTTATTTATTTATTTATGAAAATAGCATCCTCAAGTAAAAAAAATAACATACTAAAAGAGTATTTATATATGTACAATATGGTACCTCCTCAGAACCTCGTCATTGAATATAGGCCTTCAAATGAAGACCATTTACCAGGATAGGAAGGTTGCAACCCTCCATATCACAAAGGTGATAGGTGTTTGCCGAATTTACCATAGAAATTTGGAAATGGCCTTCCTAGATAGCATCAAACTTATGGTGTTTCCTTGGATTAGCCTTTTTCTCATTCCATTTTAGAACCAAGTCTCCCACCTAAAAATTACGTTCAGTCGTTTTCTTCCTGAACCACTTCTACATTTTTTTTGCATGCTCAACAAATGCTTGATAAGATTGCTCCCTATCCTCTTCTAACTACAAAAATTATGCCAGCCTAGCACTCATAGGAAGGTCACAATCCTCCATATCATGATTTCAAAACATTCTTCTCTCCTATTTTCATTTTCCCCCCTCCCCCCGAGGAGGCACATGTGGTTTTTGTATTTTATTCTGGGGCAAAAATACCTAAAACACCTGCTTTGTTATAATCCTCCGACAGGGAATGAAACTCACTTTTTTTATTATATATTTATGAAAATAGCATCCACAAGTAAAAAAAAATAACATACTAAAAGAATATTTACATATGTACAAGATGGTACCTCCTCAGAACCTCGTCATTGAATATAGGCCTTCAAATGAAGACCATTTACCGGGATAGGAAGGTCACAACCCTCCATATCCTGAAGGTGATAGGCGTTTGCCAAATTTACCATAAAATTTTTGAAAGGGTCTTCCCAGATAGCATCAAACTTATGGTGTTTCCATGGATTAGCCTTTTTCTTGTTCCATTTTAGAACCAAGTCTCCCACCTAAAAATTAGTTCAGTCATTTTCTTCCTAAACCACTTATGCATTTATTTTGCATGCTCGATAAATGCTTGATAAGATTGCTCCCTATCCTCTTCTAACTGCAACAATTGTGCCAGCATAACACTCATAGGATCATATTCTTCATATTCATATTGAAAAAGCTGTAATGTTTGGAGAATTGGAAGCTCAATGTGGGTGGGGAGAATGGCTTCTTTCCCATAAAACAAGGCATACAAAGAAGTTTTTATAGATTTCTTCACTGAGATACAATCTTACCAAAGTGTCTGGTTCAACAACAAGTGCTAGCTTCTCTTATTATTGCCCATCGTCCTTTTTAAAATTTGCAGCAAATTTTTATTGGTAGATTCGGCCAACCCATTCCCTTGTGGGTAATAATTAGACGATGTCTTGAGATATATGCCATATTTGGCAGCGAACTCAATAATTTTAGCCCCAATGAATGAAGTTCCATTATCAGTTACAATTACATATAGGATTCCAAAATGAGTAATGATCCCTTCTAGAAAAGAGATAATAGTTGCTTGATCTATTTTTTTGGTGAGAATAGCTTCTGCTCATCTAGTGAAATAGTCAGTCGTAGTTAAGATATAATTATGCTCTACAAAAGAATGTGGATCAATAAATCCTATGAAATCAAGACCCCATTGCTAAAAAAGTCCTTCCACTTAAATTGGATGTAGAGGCAAAGCTCTTTTTTTTATTTGCCAACGTATCACTAACAACTCTCACAATGCTGACACACTTTATGAGCATATGTGAACAAAGTAGGCCAAAAATAGCCCGCTTGAATAATTTTTAAAGCCATAGGCCTGCCTGCATAGTGACCACCAGATAAACTAGAACAAAATTATTCTAATATTTTCTCTTTTTTAGACTCCTTCACATATCTAAGAAGAACTTCGTCAATATTCCTGTGAAACAATCCATTTGGCAATAGAACATATTTGAGCGCTTGTAGCTTGAATATCCAATGTTGTGAAGCATCAAGGAAAGTTGGACATTTCCCAGAAGTAAAATAGTCAACCAAATCTTCTGTCCAGTCCCAATTGCTCACACTATGATTCATGCAAATGGTTTCACCAATATCTCCTTCCTGCATCGCACCCAATGATTCAAAAGCATCAATTTTAGCTAACTCCTGGCATAGAGCTTGCCCATGAACTAGCTTTGTTGGTCGGATCTCCACATCGTATTCTTGAATATTTGAGACCCAACCTACCCTTTTATAACCTAGTTCTCCTTGGAGTATACAATTTTGAACATTAGGATGTATAACATAAACCACAGTTTTGCTTTGGGAAATAAAGTAGTGGAATTTATTCAATGATTTCATTACCGCATAGACCTATTTCTCAATAAAGTTATACTTCTATTGATGTGGTGCAATAAATTGGATCAAGAAGGCAATTGGCTTCTCTTATCCATGCTCTTGCTTCTGTGTTAATACTACAACATAACTCTCTTACTCACCCACTATATAGAGAATGAAATATTTTGAATAGTTAGGATTAATTAAAATTGAAGCTTGTGTGATCCTTTCTTTAATTTCCCGAAAATCTTATCTTCTACCCTCTATCCATTTAAACTCAATATCATTCTTCAAGAGTTCTATCATGGGCTTCACAACCTAAGCAAAGTCAGCAATAAAATTGCAAATGAAATTTATTTGACCAAAGAAGGATTGCAGGTATTTTTTGTTTGCAGGCAATGGTAACTTCGTTAGGGCTTCAAATCTTGCAAGGTCAATGGCCAATACTTCTTGTGAGATCATATGGCCCAACAACTTCCCATCTTTAACAGTAAATATTGAATTCTTCAGATTAATAGAAATATTGAATTCATGGTACTTCTCAAACACCTACCTCAAATGAGCTATGTGGTCCTCTATATGATGCAAAAACACCATCATATCATCTGATATATCACTATAATTCTATTCAATAAATCATCAAAAGCAATGTCCATGGCCCTCTAAAAAGTAGCGCCATCATTTGAGAGTTCAAATGACATCTATTGGTAGGCGAATGTGCCCCATTTAGTGGTGAAGGCTATTTTATGCAGGTTCACCATCCATGTTGAGTGCTTGATTGGATAGATTATATTCACCTCCAACATCTTCAACAATTTTGCCTTAACGAGTAATTCTATATTGGGATTGATAGGGCACTATTTTTTTTGAAAGGGTTTTACCCCCTGCAACTCAATGGTATGCTGGATCACTTTCTTGTCATATCCCTTTAAATATTGATAGCTCCATGTCATGATGTCTGGGTACTCATAGCACAAGTTCTTAATATCTTCCAATTTCTTAGGCACGTAGTAAATTCCAATTTTAACGATCTTCTTAGATTCTAACTACAATTCTTTATACTCCTTTACATCCACTTTGATCTTATGTTTTTCAAATCTATCATTCTGATCAAACAAACTCTCCAACAAAATCAAACCTCTAGGAATATGATTGTTCTTCAGTTGGATCATTCCTTCTCTCTCTTCATCAGCAAGCACTCTATCATCTAGGCTAGTGGCTTCTGTAAGTAGAAAATTAACTATTTGTTCATAATTATCAAATAATTACCAATAAATATTATTATCTAGAACTGAAGGTCTATAGATCACCCTGACAATCTTGGGCTTTCTGACTACTTTCTCCATGGGAGAATAATTCACACATAGAGATGCTAGAATATATGTATGTTTGTTCTACTCCTAGAAAATCACCTAAATTTTCAAAGCTATGAAGGATTCAAATAGATCCCACACTCTATTGTGATAAGCTTTTAGGTAATACTACTTTGATACACACTTATTAGTAGTATGATTAACAATAAGTTTGGAGTCACCAAAAATTTACAACTGTTTGATTCCCAAATTTTTAGCCTTCTTTAATCCAAGGCATAATGCTTCATATTCAACCATATTATTTGTGCAACTCCAAGTCAGTATATCAGAATAAGTCTTCTATAATCCTATGGGGGAGATCAACACAACACCAAATCCTATGCCATTCTTACATCTGGTACCATAAAAATATAGCTTCCATAATTGATCTATGTCAGGATCCAGGGAATCAGAGACTTCTTCTCCAATTTGCTCTGGCTTGGTTATTGTATAACAACCAATATATGTTCCAATCATGGCATTAAAATATATGAGGGAAAACTCATCTTCAAGGTGAAGTTCACCAAGCACTTCTTCCATTAAGTCAACTTCTTCCAGCTCTTTAGTCATCATGTTAACTACACCTGGAGCTTCTTCTTCCTCTTTCAACTTTTCAATGTGAAAAGCTGATGGATTTTCATTGTGAATGTGAATCCTCTTTCCTTTCAATGGTATATCCAAATGGGATTAATATAAAGAAATATATCCCCCAGCTTAGCTATGAACTCCCTTGAGAGGCACATGCTAAAGTATGCCTCTAGGTCAACCACTACCACTTCTTGGATGACTATGATTTGTGGCATATTGTGAAGAACAATGGGAATTTCTTTGATCACTCCCACTATCTTGACCAGAGTTCCATACAGGTGCAACACTTATGGGATACTTATTGTATATTCCATCCCCATCACTTCACATACTGCCTTTGGCATGACAGTAGTCGCAGCGCCAGAATCAATCATACAATTATGTACGATCCACCCCTCCATTCTCAGTGACAAATAAAATGGAGGTGGTCTATTATTTCATGTCACTAAAGTTGGAAGTGCTTGCACCAAGACTATTTGAGGAGTTTTATTTTGATATTTAGTAGTCTTCAAAAATTCTTGGAGCAGGTCAACTTTCCCTGGCAACTGTAGTGCATCATACAAGCTTACTTTTACATGTATCTTCTTCATTTCTTCCACAATAATATAATTTGAGGCAATTAAAACCTTCTCTTTCGTAGCCTATTCATACTTATCCTAGTACTGTTGAGTAGCTTCTACCCTTTGTATTTTTATCAATGATGGGTACTTGAGTCGCTCCTTAGCCTACTCTTTCATTTCACTTTGTGTTTGAGCAGCTATTGCAGGTTGCAAATTTGATGCCCTTATTTGTACCTTTTCTTGAGCTTGCTTAGGTAGTAAATATTTTAACTTAATAGAATCCTGCTCCTTAGTCCTTATGCCAAGTGCTTTCACTAGAGGTTGCCCTTTTCCATCTTGCACCTTTGGCTCTATAGGTACCTTCAAAGGTTTGAGTTCAGTTGGATCTACAGTTACTGGTTTTTTCCTAGATCTTGTAAGAACTAAAATTATGATCAACTTCCCTGATCATATTGAATTGTCCACCAATCAAAATTTCTACTAGTTTTTGCACATAATTCATATGCACCATGCAGGTTTCTTCTCCATGAAGATCATTGCATGTTGAACACTATTATGCCTTTTTTGTTGTGCTGGCCTCCTCATTTGCTAACACCATCATGTTCTTCTCAGGGCCTCTACTGGAAGACGCTTGCTCTCGGGTAATTGGTGGTGTTTGAAATCTCCTTGATCAAAATTTAGCCTCTGCTTACTTCTTCCTCATCATTGTAAGCTCATTCGATATAGTCCTTAAGGATGAGTTATTAGATTTCACTTCTTGCAACAATACCATAAAAGGATTAGGATTAGATGATGTGAGAGGCATTGGAAAAGGTAGGGTTATTGGCAACGTAGGCAACAATAATGGAACCGATGGAACAAAAAATGCTGGAAAAGGAACGAATGATGGTAGCTGGGGTACTGATTGAGTGGGAAACTGTGGAAAACTTGGAGCCAGACATTGTGGGACAGGGATTAGAGTGATATGAGGCAGACTTGAACTCCATGAGGGAACTTGGTACATGGAAGGCATGGGCTGGGAAAACACACTGGAATACAAATATTGAGGGAGATTAGGAAGAATGGACATAGTAATTTTTTTGGGGAAGCCTGCCTATGATAATCAAGTCAGATTCAACCTTTTATGCCTAAGTGTACAGGTTTGTGAATGTAGTCACGTTGGCTTGTCGCACGACCATACTGATTTTAGTGTTAAATACCATGAGGTAGTTGAATGTAGCTAGCTTATGCATGGGCCATAAACCATCAAGAACCCTTTGCCAGCTTTGAGCAAACCTGATGTTGAAATCAACTATTTCCTCCTGCGGATGCCTTTGAATCATTGTAAACTGGTGCAGCAAGGAATATGGGTCAACTTGTTCATGAAAATTTTTAATCAACAACTCCACCAACTGATCCCATGAGGTAATAGTACCAGGTTGTAATTACCGATACCAGTATAATAATTTCCCCCTCAACGATAATACTAGCAACTTTAACATCACGTCTTCATCTATTATTCCATGAATCATAGCCAAAGAAGCTACATCTTGAATATTCTCATAGGCCATTTTAATCGTACCATCATAGGTTGGAAAAGCCTTCAAATCTTCTTGGGATACTAGATTTTGTGCTTGTAAATTCAAGGCCCCTGAGCTATTCCATACTGGGAACTTCTTGGGTGTTTGCTGTGGTTGAGGATTCTGAGCTATGTAGGTTGGTGTATGGGGTGGAGCTTGAGGAACACTAGTAGCGATGCTAACTGGACTTGTGGGGGTAGAGAATACACCAGTTAGTCATGATGATGTGGCAGATGATATATGGGATGTATGAGGTAATGAATATGTATGACATAAAGTGGCTAATTGAGGATGTTCCCATAGCCTTTGAATATCAAGCTCGTAGAACTTGATTCGATGATCTAGATTTTTGGCCTTCGATCTTGTATTCATGAGAGACAACTTTTGTTGCACTCACATTTGGAGAATTTTGGGTGTAATCAAGTTGCCAGATGTTCTAACTATATAATATGAAGGCAAACATCAAACCTTAATACTATCGAAAGTGGAACTTTTGAGGTCCCATCGGGCATGCCAAAAATTGTTGGTCAAATATTTGCCTAATCAACAAAACTTTATTTGTGTGCCCTAGATAAAATCGATATTGAAAGACCAAAGGAAAGGAATGTACCCTGTGCCAATATCCAAAGAGGGCTGGATCCCAAACTAACTCCTACACTTGTTTAAGACGAGTTGTAGGAAAGAAATTAGAAATAACATAAAGAAAGGGAAATATGGCCGTAGGCCGAAATGTAGGATTTGTGACAGACTAGCAACAAGAATTCCACCAAGTTTTTATAATAGCATGTAACAGGAGGAAGGTAGCAGAATTTCACTCACACCTTTGCAGAGACAACCTCTAGATTACATTCCAAAACTTACTCACTCACCAACAATGTTTTAAATCCAAAAATAGAATTTTAAACTTAATAGCAGGAACATGAGCATAAACAAAAATGCTTAAAAATAGAAGGAAATCACACACATAAGAATACTTGAAAATTTTAGAAGCCAAGTCTCTTCTATTGATGTAAAGAATTTTTGGAGCCAAATTTGACTCAAACTTTGAAACCCCCAAATTTAAATTTTTGGTTTCATCAAAGTAAGCAAGCATTGCTGGTCTTTTTGCATTTAATTGATAGAATTTAATTTCTTATGAGTTTTTTTGATAAAGACTAGCCATTGGTTGTTAATAATGTGTGTCCTTTCTAATAAAGCTCCATTGTATTCAATAAGGGATGTGGAAAAAAATATTAATCATATTCATGAAGCCAAAATCCAACCCCCATAGAAAAATTTCTCTTAGGCTTAAAAATGAGTGATAATTCCTTAAAGCCTAAAGGTATTCTAAAGTAAGAGGAAAATTTTATCGAGCACCTTGGTCTAAAGCCCGAAGAGCAAAGCTAACGTCAAAAAATTAATTAAGGCTTAAGGGTATGCACCCCATTTAATTAAAAATTGAGAAAAAAGCATTAATCTAACGAGAATGTTTCGTCAAAAGAGAATCCAACAAACACGCTTTTGTGATGAAGCCTGAGGGTTAAGTCAAAGGTCAATGGTCCAAAAAGCATTATAACCTAAGGTCGATAATAATTAAAGAGATTAAAACCATGTTACTTTCCTAGATCTGGATGGATGCACTTGATTTTAAGCTGATCCAACGGTTGTGCATTCTCCAAAGAGTCAAAATATTAAACGAGTCAACATGGGTCAAATATTCTAATTAAATAATGAGCAAATCTGACATATCGGATGATAGCACTTAAATGAAATAAAAAATCAATGGTTGTGCTTGATTTAATTAAACCACAAATTAAAATGCTATGGGTATACGCCCCCTTTAACCATCGATCTAATTGGAAAGATCGGACGATAGCGCTCGATCCAAATCCAATCCAACGGTGGCACACCCATAGAAGATGCATCAAAAGGGTAAAAACCCCATGTGATTAATTAAATCTATTAAAATAATATTAACAAGGGTCTAAGCACATTGCTAATCATTCCCCCTTTTGGATTAATCAAGGTTTTAAAATCGTGTACCCCATGGTAACTAACCCGCAGGTTGATCAAGATCTACGGCTACGCCAATATCTATCAAAGATCCAATGGCCGCGCCAAAAACATAAATAGTAAGTGGTTAGGAAAAATGAAGGTAAATCCTAATTAATTACATATTAGTAAGGGTATAATACATCGCTAATTGCCCCATTTTTGGCTTAAACTAGGATTAGTCAAATCTAACAATGTGCCCCTTTTGACTAACAAATATGCAACTTGCAGAAGATCTAACGACAATGCTAGACTTCGCTCGAAGATCGACGACAATGAAGGAATCAAAGACAAAGAGAGATTAAATGACACGAATATCTGACGACAACGCTCATCTTCACTCAGATCCAATGGTGCGTATGGTTTAAAGTGATTGAATGTTAGTCTAAACAAGTTTATTTTGTTAGATGGTTAATTAATTTGATGCATGGGTAATTTTCCCCCTTTCCTTTGTTAAAATTTGTTTATATACGTAATAATCCGACGGTAGTGACCATCATGGTAGGATCCAAAGATGATCGTGTAGAAAGGTAAACATGTTATATGAGGCCTATGCTTAATACAATGATATTAAGGATGAAAAAACTAGGTTAACCTTGGTAAATCTTGATTAGAGGAGGACTAAAACACCACATTATTATAAGGTCAAATAAAAAATGATATAATATTTAACCTTAAGTCTTGTCGAAATGAGTAGATTTTTGACTTTGTAAACATGATTAACCCAATTAATCAAGTACAGGTAGACTAACAATCATGTAGGTCCTAAGACATCAATGACTGTGCTAACCCTACTCAGGAGATCCGATGGTAGTGCACGAACCAAAAATTTAAGTGATGAATCAACTAACAATAATCTGACGATAACACTTCATTGAGATTAAAGGGATCCAATGGCAGCGAGTAAGTCAAAGTCAAGTATGAGTGAAAGTAACTAACGAGAATCTTCTAATAGATCCGATGGATGCGCATAATTCAAAGAGATATATCTGACAGCTACACTTGATCACAGTTGACTCAGAGAAACTAAGGATATTAAAGATAATAACGAGCACTCACACCAAGAACTAAATCTTATGAAAATACCTAGGATGATTACTGATTAATTAAAAGGGTAATCAATCCCGAAGATTTAGTTAGCGCCTGATACCAAGGTGGCACGAGATTCAAAATGGAAGCCATCTCTATCACACTTTACAGTTCCACCTCAAATAAAAGAGGATTCCAATGGCCAATAGTAGGAGTGCTAATGATTATAGGCACACGAACCAAAAGGTTTAGGGGCACATAGGATGAAGGACGCTATCCACCATTAAGGTTCAACTCTAAGAAAGATGTGTTGGAAAAAATTCTTTGGACAATTTTAAAAGGGAGTTGATGTCATCGTATTTATGACAAACGTGTGAATTATCAAACCCACTTCACCATTCAGTATTTGAGCTCACGAAAATAGTCCAGTATATCACCTAGGTGAGCTAAGAGCATAAATTGATAAACAAAAGTATTGAGAGAAGAAGACTTTTAAAGCTTTCTTGTCACAAAAGGACCCGACCTGCTACCGTGAGAACAATGACATCATGGGGAGATATTTTTATACCTGAAGACACTAGGGAAGCCATAAAATTCATCACATATAGGTCACCATATTTTGAGATCTCTGGACCACCTATTTAGGGCAACATAATGTATGAATTTGCTCAGAAATGTGAAGCTAATAAAAGACCTACCCCAGTGCAGTAGTACGAGATCGAAAATGCATGTATGAAGAGTTTTGCTCATATGATGGAGAACGATGACCAAAACCATGGATAATGGCTAATTTATTTCACAAAGCCTAGAGGTTACAGTACAAGGGTTTCCCTAGAAATAATAGATGGAATAGTAACCTTGGAAAACTAGTATGTCTAAAAGTTTGCTTCTCATATTTGATGGCATGGCTAGTAGTGTTGTACGATGAAAGAATAAGGACATTTCGAGACAATAAGGATCAACCGATATTTAGTATTAAAGTCGAACACATCCAGAAGGTTTTCAAATTGACAGAATATACCACATTTTTGGTGGAAAAGATAACTGAATACAAATCTTGAATGTTTACAGATATGGAAGTTTTTAAAACCTTGTTTGATACATATGAGAAAATAGAAAATAAATTTCCAATTAGAAAAAATGCTTTTAGGCCATGGGTTCAAGTTTTCTGTGATATAATAAACATAATTTTGGGGGTACAGGATCTCATTAGAGTAACTAAAAGGGATTTATATTTAGCTGCACAATGCAATAGAGCACATAACACCCCAATTTATGCCTGGGAATTAGAATTAAGTACCCAAATGCATAGAGAGATGGTAGAATTTAAAAAGTAGTTTTTGAACAAAGGCAAGAGATACCTTGTTTTTCTTAGTATTCAATTTTTATCCATATGATAGTGGGTCAATTGGGAGAAGAATCCCGTAAAAGAATAAAATCCATTGACAACCCTTATGTTCAAAGTAGTTTATGGAGAATACATGAAGGACGAACTCATATGGGCTGGTTCTATGATCATTTCATGGTGGAAATCCATTGGGCTCTAACTGGATTAGTCCCTAAGAGGCTAGGGCTAGGGGTAAGAGCCTTTAATAAAGAAAAGGACATTGGAGATTTATTTTTCTCAGAAGGCTTCTCTTATATCAGACTCTATGGGGTCAAAATTATCCCTAAGCTATTGCCAAAATATTGCCCATTATCTCTAGCAGCTTTGGAGTTGTGTAGGCAGGTAGCCAAAGAAGCTAAGATGAGGCTGGTAAAGAA
The DNA here is from genome assembly GCA_028583015.1 of Wollemia nobilis. Lineage (NCBI taxonomy): Eukaryota > Viridiplantae > Streptophyta > Pinopsida > Araucariales > Araucariaceae > Wollemia > Wollemia nobilis. The sequence goes on from JAQPPZ010000456.1 coordinate 8,776,932, forward strand.
ACATGGTAAGGTCACCTAGCTCAATGTACCCTGTCGCTTTGGAGATTTTATATTTTTTGGCTACCCTTCCCTGCTCAAAGGAATGTTTGAGTTAGATAACATGGGATTTGATGAGATAACTTGGAGATTTTATGACCCTAAAGGAACATACAAAAAAATGATGGAAAAAAGAGAATATGCTCGAATACTAAAACGTACGTACACCTTTGAAGAAAGCTTATTAGAAGCTATGGAAAAAGGATTAGATTTGCAAAAGGTATGGGATGATTTCCCTCCCGAAAGTAGGGTCAGTACACAGGTTCATGGAGCCTATGATTAACCTACATAATTAAAAAGGCTTTGAGAAATTTTAGTAGAATCTGTAGCACCTATTTTGCTAGGAGTAGCTCTAGCAATCAAAGAAGACCCCCTGTTAGAGTTAATAGAAGAATAGGGTATTGAAAAAATGGAGGTCACTATAAATACTATAGACATAGTAGAGCAACAAATTAGGCCTTTCAAAGGTACTCATATCAGAATAGAGGCAACACCAAGCACATCCTAAGAAGCTTCCAAAAACCCAAGCAAAGATAAAGGAAAAGAGATTGTAATAGCACCTATTCAGAAAGATTCATTCATGGAACAAGCTATAGTTCCAATTTTTGACAGAGTACTAGTTGTAACTAGCATGAAGAAATTGGCACCCATGGCTATCCCTGCCTCATTAAACATAAAAGAAAAATAAATTAAAATTTCATTAGTGATACAGATGAATAACAGAAAAATTGGTGGATTTGGGGGCCTTTTCCAAAGTCACCAGGTGAAAAATCAAATAGAGATAACCACTGTAGAGAAGAAGAGACCCAGATTATCTTTGCCCTCTACAAAGGTTATGTTGGAAAGGACATATGAGCAGGATACTTTCACTACTGCAAATGAACAAGAATTACAGTTAGTTGCAGGGATGGGAAATATAGGAGAATAGTTTACAACAAAATCATAATTAGAAGCACCTATATCAGATACAATAGAAATACATCTTCCTACTTTGCAAGATCCACTTTTTTTTAGAGTTAATGAGGAAATCAAGGGTTCATCAGTACTAGGGAAAGAAGGTGAAATGGCCAAAGTTGTCAAGGTAATGCAAAATCAAGCCATAGGCCAATTCATTGGGAAAATTGTAGAGTTAAGGAAACAATTGGAGAAAGAGGAGAAGGAAAAAGTTGAAATGAAAACATTAATAAGTAAAAAATAGGAAGAATTGGCCCAAAAAGATACTTCAAGTGTACAACCCCCTTCAGTGATAAAGATTCAAGATCATGTCTATTATCTAAATGCAATTAAGAAAGACATGTCAATAAAAATAAGAACTCATGCCAGAGGCTTTTATGAGATGTTCAGGTAAATAAGGGTGATCCAAGTGACTGCTCAAGAAATTTTGACATTACTACAAGAAAGAGAAGAAGATTTTGAAATCATCCACCCTACCCTAGATTTTATGGGGGACCATTTTGAAGAGCTGCAGGGACAAGAAATAATAACAAATGATGGCAATAAAATTCAGCTCAGTTTTGAGTAATGTTGTAAACAAAATGGATAATCTGATAAAATATGCAAAAAAAAAAATGGTAGACATTGGTCTATCCTTAGACCAATGCATAGAGGCCTCAAATGTAGAAGAGGTATTCCAACGCACCATTGAAATATTTGAATGTGAACCAGGTGATGAGGCGAAAATGATTAGACAAACTACTCTTATGGTAAATACTGTAGAGATGTTACTATTTCAATGTGAAAGGAACATGCCCACTATTGCCACATAGAAAAATATAATTTTGCAGGAAATGAATATGCTGAGGATTGCAACCACATTTGATACAAAAGTTTGGAGATTAATAGCCCATCACTGGTTATATTGAATTATTGTTTGAAAAATTCAAAGAGGAGAGTACAATCAAGAACAAGAGTAGTGGAAGTCAGTTGTACCAAATTTTGAATTTCAATCATATGCTGACAAGTGTAAGGTCATAAATAAAATAGAAAATAGAATCAAGAACCATCAGTTATAAAAGGAAGCAGCTGCGAACAGATTCTGCATCAAGCAATTAGAGAATAACATTTTTGCTAAGAGGTATACTTTAGTGCCCTGTTAGTTGTGCTGTTGTATCCCATTATGTGTTTGTTTTTCTTTTATCATTTCTTATTCCTCCCTTTGTTGTGTAGGATTTTGATAGGAAAGTGCTCAAGAAGCTAAGATTATTTCCTGTCCTATTGAGCCTAGGATTCAGAGACTCTACTATTACCAGATTGGAACAAGGAGAGTAGGAGAGACCTATTACATTATTTTATAGAGTCATCTTCATTGTATTGATGTATTTATTTGAGAAAAATAAAGTTAAAAGGTATCCTGCCCACTCTGCATGTAATATTTTATGAAATCAATACAATTTTGAGTTTATTCTTGTCATATCTTTGTCTCTGCTTTGTGTGTCACTGTATAATGGATTACATTATTTGAATGCATTATATACGTTTCTTTCATTGGTTAACTCTTAGTTTTATTACGATATTAGAATAAATCTATGAATGCCAATTTCCTTTTCCCCATTCTCTCTGTTCATATAAGAATTATTGTTAAATTGCTATAACAACCCAATGAATCTAGGCACTGGTCTACATAAGGCATAACGAATGGTTATTTTCTTGCTTGGTCATTTTAATACTTATAGTGTTATATTAATCTAGAGTGTGTAATCAAAGTTTTATCATAGAATTACCGCTGGGGTTTCCTTACCCGTTTTGTAGTTTTTCTTTAGCAATATCCATGTTTATCAGAACAAAGAGGCAAGTTGATCAGAGCCTGTAATAGCTCATTGGTTTCAAATAATTTTTTGCAGTGTGATAAATCAAATGCTATAGATGCAAGAATTGGTTCCAACAGTTTTTTTGGCACCGTTGCCGGGGAGGACTTGATAGAAAGATTTAATTATCTTCTTAAATTTTTTTCTCCGAACGACATTATTTTTAATCAACGGGTGGCCAGTTAGAATAAAGAACGTTTGTTTTAATTTTTACATTTTCTACGTTCTTTATTTTACCCATGTTTTTCAATTTGATTTTCTTTACATTTCTTGATCTTCTTGAAAATTCTTTTTCTTGATCTTCTTGAAAATTATTTTTCTTGATTTTCTTGAATTATCCCAAGAACCGACTCCCATAAGGACGATTAATAATATCAAACATTCTTGATAAAGCATACGTTGTTCTTTATGCACCTCGATGTTGGTGAATCTACTAGATGAACCCAGAAGAAAAAAAATTAAAAAGGAGAGCATAATGTGCTGGCGAACACCAGGAGAAGCAGTAAGGAGCTATTTCTAGAACTCGATAATCCAGAGGTATTTATACATGCCCAAAAAAATCCACTTTTCAAGAGTACTATTTATAATAGTAGATCAAATTCTAGCAATAAAAAGTACATAAAGAAAAATTAGAATATTGTTACTATAGATGAACGTTTAAATTCTGTTATAGAAGATATATGTGATTATCCTTATAATAGTAATACTGAGATAAATAATCCATTAGATCATATCCAGATTACTCAACCTCACATTCTTGTAAGTGTTACTGCTGTGAATCTGAATCCTACAGTAGCAATGGCCCAGACTAATGTGCATTTATGGAGAACTAACAAATATAGGCCTTTTCTATTACCAGTCAATTTAAATGCCTTACCCAATAAAGCTCACATATACCTCCCTAAATTTTTAGAAAATAGTGCAGTAACTGGAGAAGATCATATCAAAAGTTTCTTGTATACAATGGATAGTCTGGAAGTTGAACATGAAGATGTAGTATTAAGAATATTTTTATAGACTTTAGAAAAAGATGCTAGAGAGTGGTTTAATTTCCTTTCTAACAATGACATCCTAAACTTCACCAAAATGTAAGCTGTGTTTCTAAAGAAATATGGTGAAAGGAAAAATGAACAATCACTGTTAATCGAGCTAGCCACTATGAAGAAAAAAGAAAATGAGGCTGTTAGTGATTTCAACATAAGATTTTCAAATACTAGGAACAAAATCCCTGCCAACCTTAGACCTAGTGATATTTAGTCTATTTGTTTTTATAAGAATGCTTTTCAAGGAGAGTTTAACTATGAGCTAAGGCAAGAACAATCCACTACCATTGATGGTTGTATGGAAAAAGCAATGGATATAGAAAGAAATATGCTTGAAAGTGGTAAGATGAAGCCCTATTCTCTAGAAGTTAACCTACCTGAGAGAAAACCCAAAAGGGTGGCATTTGATATACAAAGAAGAACCAAAATTGATCCAATGGAGAAATTGACCAGTCAAATGACTGAGATGTTCAATAACATGAACAATAGGTTAGTAAGAATTTAAATAAATGGAAATAATGGTGAATCTTCACAAACAAAATGACCACATGTTGACAACCGTCCTCCTTTTAATAAACATTACAATAAGAATTGGAGAAATAACAATGGTTTTGAAGAAGAAAATAGGAATAGAGGTAATGGGAATAGTAACTGGAAAAATATATTTTTTGATAGGGATCAGAACAATGTATCTAACCCTATACCATCTACTAATGTAGCAAAGGGATTTACCTATTTTTGCTCTACTTGTGATGCATCCCATAATCTTGATGCATGTGGAATTCACCTAAGTGATCATCGTAATGTAGATATGCATGCAGAAAGGTTGGTCTATTGAAGATGAATCCAGAGAAAGGTTGTTTGAAGAAGATATGGACAATTATGCTTCAAATCATCATTCTAAAATTTTAGTAATTGAAGGAACTAAAATCTTGCAAAAATCACATGAGTCAAGATATGATAAGATGAAGCAAGAAAAATTAATCCCCACTGCTCAAGATGTGAAGAATTAGAGGCAACCCATGTTCTAAATTTAAGGAATAGAACAATCTCTGAAAGGATAGAGAAAGCCTCTACAAGTGAAACAAGAAAACAAACTTTCACCAATAAAAATATCAGTAAAGAGAAAATTGACAAGAACCTTAAAAAGATAACTCCTAAAGTAATAGAATAAGAGGAAGAGATTCCCAAAGAAGAAAGTAAAAAACCACTAGATATAAAGAAGATAGAATTTGATGCTGGGTCAAAAATCAATAGAAAAAAGGTTAATATCACATTTGGAGAACTTATGAAATTTCAATAGTACAGAGAACAAGTCCGTAGAGCATTTGGATTAGTAGAACAAAAAGAAGACCCAACTTGCCATGCTGCTAGATAAAATCAACATGATACAAGATCACCATCCTTTGTCAGGCCCTTCTATGTGTCATTAATGTATAATTCAGATGAAGGGGAAAAATATGTGATTCATAATTGCATGCTAGACAGTGGAGCTTCACACAATATCATGCCTAAGCTAATAGTTGACCAAATGGGATTAATCTGTGCTAGAGATTCTGCCCCTATTTCAGTAATGGATAGTAGGAAAATTCCTTATGTAGGGGTAATAACTGGATTGTTGGTATTCTTGGATCAACACCCTAAAAAGGGTATAGTCATAGATGTTGTAGTAGTTGATGTTGATCCATTCTTATCACTATTACTCAATAGACATTGGGAAGAACAACTAGGAGGTTCAATTCAATTGGACTGGTCCTTGTTGACAATTTTGTAACATTGCACAATGGGGTAGAAAGAAATCAAAATTTTGTACAGTGTTTCTTTTGTAAAGTATTTCTTTTGTCAAATATTTGTAAGTTGCAACAATTTTGGCTTTCCCTGCCACCCCCTTTGTACATAAAATAAATATGAAAGAGCTTCACTATTAAGCAGACTAAGGAAAAAAGCTTTGCGGGGAGAGGTAAATAGCTTCACCAAAGGAAGAGATGAAGGATGAAAAGAGCTTCGCACCTGAAGCACTTCAAACAACTACTTTGGGCGATATTTTTGCGAAGCGGTGTTGCCGAAGAAAGAATACAAGGAAGGCGTAAAATAAATCTTCGCACCTGAAGAATTTTCGACAGCTACTTCGGGTGATATTTTTATGAAGCGACATTTCAAAAGAACAACTTTGCCAAAGAAGGAAAGTCTAAAATCGCGGTCCGAAATCGCCAAGGCAAGAAAATTACTTCGGGCCCGAAGCACTTCAAACAACTACTTCGGCCAAAAAACTTGCGAAGCAGAATTTGAAATAGCACAACATTGAAAAGTACTTCACCAAAAAATCATCGAAGCACCCACTTCAGGGCTATCCACCAGCGAACCATTTCCACTTCGCCAAAAGTTGTGAAGCATCTACTTCGGCTAGCTTTCATATGAAGCACTTTCACCCGAAGTGATAGCAACCATGAAGAACGAAACATTTTTCGAAGGTAAGAATGGCTTCGGCCCAAACTCCCCTGAACCGCAGTTTTGAAAGAAGATCGCAGCAAAGCATTTCTACAATGCACCAGTGAAGCAATTTTGACAGCAAAGCGGCAAGGAATGAAAAATCCCATTTTGAGGAGAAAATATGCTTTGACACTCACCACCCACGAAGTAGTTTTGCGAAGCTCCACCATGCAAAGTGCAAACTGAGAAGGAGGTTCTGCTTCGGCTCAAGTCCATTGCGAAGTGAAGTTGCGAATGAAAAACTAGCGAAGTGCTTCAAGGGCACGTGCTCCAAGCTGGGTGTTTTCCCGAGGTAGTCAAGTGCCTCATAAATGCATTTTTATGTGCCCGATAAGCTCACTACTCATTTTTAGCAATTAGAAATGAAGTATCAGTCCCTGAAAAAGAGCCCGATGAGCATGGCGGCCACTCGAGCAATGCACCCAGAAGCCAAGAACACTCAGATGGCTCATTAATGCATGTTTCCATGGTTGAACTGATCGTAGTTGCTAGTTTTGGTAACAGATTTGAGAACTCAGTCACAAGGGATGCGAAGAGCCGACTTCACAGGTTTTGAGGGTGTACTCCTCCATTTTGTGCATTAATGGCTTAGAGGGTCGGGTCCTCTATAAAAACCCAAGCATTGTAATGTAAAAAGTGGGGGGAAATTTCTGCTAGAAAGCTTCTATAACTTAGACTCCTGCGATTAATACTAAAGAGCTTTGGACTCTATTTCTCTCTTTTATGCTTCCTTCTGCGATTATTTCTTTTATCTTTTCTTCATTTGCATACTATAATTCTGAACTCTGGATTTAGGTGTGTGATTGGAGTGAAACCCTGAGATTTTCTCGAAGAATACATAGGGGAGGAAAACGCTGTATTAGTTTTCTTTTATGCTACCTGTGGATAGTGTTTCTATCATATTCACTCCTTCTTCGTCATCGTAACTATGAACTTTGAATTTTGACGAGAGGGAAGGGTAATCCTGGAACTCACCCAGAGGATACATAAGAGGATTAATATTGCATTCATTTCATTTATTCTTGGTGTTCTTTATTGCTGTTTCAAGCTATTGGCTAGCAATCGTGCTTCTGGTTCTTTCCCACCATTAAACTACTAAAATTTCTTCCCTTACTCTTTTATTTCTTTCCTGCACCCTTACTCTGTTTATCTCTTTCCTGCACCCTTATCTTAAACATCAAAGTAGTTTAATATAGGAGCTGGCCTTTCTCTAGAGATTGGTATGAGGGGTATCTCTTCCCTTAGGCCTTTCAATGTTGGTCCAGGTCTAGAATGCATACACATACCCAAATTCTTTCCTGGGAAGATTTTATGACCAACAGTTTATGGCACACCCGATGGGACCCGATCAGTCTCACCTTGTGAGTGGTAGTAAGAACCGATGCTCTCATTACCGAAAGAATCTTAGCATCTGGAGACTTTGTTTACTCAAGAATATTTAAGTCGTAAAGACCAGTACCTAAATTTATGCCTTCATGCAAACAAGATGGAGAGTTAGGAATAGAGGAGAGGAAACTGAGTTCTTTGAGCTAGATATTGATGCCTTTGGGGAACGATCTAGGTTGGTCACCCCTAAGTCTCTGTTACATGGAACATCCTTGCAAGAGGCCACTGTTGATGAATAAGGCCTAACTTATGATAGAACAGCATCTAGCTTTCCTCCTAATCCTCCCAACTCATCGAAGCATCCTACTGCCTCCATTCCTATTAGTCGTCTTGTTAGCAATCAAGGAGGAGCTTCGAGAATTCCTGTTTCTCAAAATACAAGAGTAAATATGGCACAGCAGCAGCAACAACAACAACAAAAAATGTAGCAGCAATCACCACCCAAATTTTTCCCAACATGGAATTCTTCAGGACCGTTAAATCTAGCGGGACAAGGGCAAGTGCCGCCTGCTGCTATAAAGAAGATCCCAACGTTTGATGGAACTAGAAAGACTGCTCTGGAGCACATCTAGGACATAGTTTCTCTGGCAACGATCCATGACATCATAGAGGAGAGAGTTATGGTAAAGCTTTTGGTTGTATCCCTTAGAGGGAAACTCCTCTATTGGTATAGATCTTTACCACCTGGTACCATTACGGGATGGGACCAGTTAGCCAGACAGTTGATGCGAAGCTCCAATGAGTTCGTCGATTCGACCTCTCTCCTGCATCAGTTCACAATGATCCAGAGACATCCACAAGAAGAGATCATAGACTTCAATGTTAGGTTCGCTTGAACCTAGCAAAGAATACCAGTTGGACTTTGGCCAACTAACGAAGCTGCAACATACTATTTCCTTTGGGCTTTCAATCCTGATATCAACATCATGGTGAGGTATTCGAATATCAATACTTTCCCAGAGTTATATGAGTTAGCCTATAAAGCAGAGATGGATCTAATAGCTATGGGTAAGCTTACCCAAAGGATGTCGATGCCCATACTTCCTAATTTCCATCAATCCTAGTATGTGAGCACAGCCACTTCGTAGATCTCTACAACCTCTACATACCCGATATCATCTTGGAACCCGAATCCTATTGTATCCCAAATCACCACTCCCTAAATTCATTTTCCCACTTTTTTGACTCCACGGCCCATGGTCACTTCGGCATTCCCTGTACTGTCAGCACCACTTCAACACCCCGCCCTACCTCCAATACCAACAATGGCTCCATTGCCACCTATTCCTAAAACCGATGACATGCAAGCCAAAATACTACAAGAAGTTCAATATCTGAACTCCATAGTGCAGACCTTGTCTAATGACATGACCATTATGAAGAAGAAGCAAGCACAACAAGAGTTTCTATCGAGAAGATCTTATCCTACACCCGCACTTATTAAAGATCAAGTGGTCCAACAAGGAAGAGCTTTGACAATAAATGCTGCAATAGACGAAGCCCCGAGCACTTCCGATTATATACATTGGTGCTCTACATGTAATGACCCTCATGAAGAGAATACCTACATGCTGCACCAACACTATGTACAAATGCTAGCGAGCAGTAGTCACGACGATCAAGTCAATTTCATCAGACAAATAAATCACAACCTGGTGATTGGTGAAGAAGAACCAGTTGCAGTCCTTACCAGAGGAGGCAAAAGGTTGATAGAGGTAGATGCTACTCAAATGGCTCCCTTAAAGGTGCATGCCCATCATGATAAGGGACAACAACCTTCTCAAGCCCCGAGCAAAGCTCCTCAGCCCTCACCAGTCAAAGAGAAGGCCCAACAAGCCCCTGTAAAGCCACCGCAGGCAGAAACTAAAGAATAGGCTAGAGAAAAGCTCAAGCTTCCTTTGCTGACCAAGAGACAAAGGGTCGAAGCTACATAATAGTATCACACTAGATATGAGCCGAGAAAGGAACCTAAGGTGCCCAATTCCCTAGTGTACAACACTATAGATGAGTTGAAGAAGATTCTGACCAAAATCAGTCTGTACGATGCACTGCAACTACCCGGTCAAGTGGACTTCTTGCAGGAATCTTTGAAGATAACTAAAGCAAGAAAAGAAACACTGCTTGCCCTAGTACAAACCCTATCCACATCCATTATGGGGAAGAATAGACCACCTCTATTCTACCTATATTTATAGATGGAAGGGTACATTGTACACAACTATATGATTGACTCTAGGGCCATGACAAAAGTCATGCCCAAGGCAGTGTGCGAAGAGATAGGGATGGAATATACACGAAGCAGTCATGGCATACTCCAGTTGGATGGTACCCTCATGAAGACTGTAGGAGTGATCAAAGATATTCCTATTCATCTACATAAGATGCCTCAGATCATAGTTATACAAGAGGTGGTGGTTGTAGACCTCGAGCCATATTTCAGTATGTGCTTGTTGAGAGAATTCACAGTGAAGCTGGGCGGATATCTATCTATGGATTAATCTCATTTGGAGATTCCATTCAAAGGAAAGAAGGTAAATATTTACAAAGAAAAGCCTTCTACCTTCCTCGTAGAGAATATTTTTGAAGGAGAGAGCAGCGATCCTATACATGCGATATTATCCCATCAAGCATTCTTCTTGGGTAGTGAATTTAGTCCCTGTCATAAAGAAGAACAGAGATATACGATTATGCGTGGACTTTCGCAACCTGAACCAAGCTTCACTTAAAGATCACTACCCTCTCCCACAGATAGATCAAATCTTGCACTCAGTGGCTGGAGCTCAGTGCTTCTCCCTACTTGATGGCTTCTCAGGGTACAATTAGATTTTTTTTAAGGACGAAGATTAGCATAAAACCGCATTCACTACCAAGTGGGGAACATTTGCTTACCAGCGAATGCCATTCGGTATTTCGAATGCGGGTGCCACTTTTCAAAGGGCCATGGACCTAGCTTTTGGAAAACTCTTGAATAAGGTTATTGTTATCTATTTGTATGACATTACCATCTTCTCCTGAATAAGGGAGGATCATTCTTTTCATCTACAGTAGGTATTCAAAAAATGTTGAGAGTTTGGCATTTCAATCAATCCAAATAAGTCCATATTCGCAGTCAGTGAAGGGAAGTTGTTGGGACATGTGATATCAAAGAAGGGTCTTGCTATAGATATAGATAGAGCTGAGGCTCTACTGAAGCTCCCAATACCTATGAACAAGAAAGGACTTCAATATTTCTTCGGCCAGATCAACTTCATGAGGAAGTTTGTCCCAGATTTTGCCCAGGTCATCAAGCCAATGTCTAAACTTTTGAAGAAGGGTGTAGAATTCAAATGGATGAAGGAGAGAAAAGAAGCATTCAAAGAAATAAAAGCCCAAATTGCTCAAGCACCGGTCTTGACCAACCCTGATTATAATCGGGACTTCATCCTATATGCCATAGGAGAACCTGAAAGCTATGCTGCAGTCCTGACACAAAAGGGGGAAGATGGCAAAGAGCGCCCCATCGTATTTATAATTTAAGTGATAAACCCTCATGAAGAAAAATATAATTTCATAGAAATGCAGGTGCATGCAGTAATGAAGTCTCTTAGGAAATTCAAGCAATTCATTTCTCAAATTTGGGTTACGGTCTTTGTCATTCATCCCGATGTGCGCAATTTCATCATCCAAGGAGAATTGGGGAGTAAAAGGGTTGGTTGGGTCAGCAAGATACAATAATTCAACATTGAGATCAAACCTACAAAATTGGTTTGCGGTCGCACATTGTGTCAAGAACTGGCAAAGAGCGTAGCGTCCAAAGCTACAGAATCTCAGTGGGATGACTCGCTAGCAAAAGAATGCTTCACAAACCAAGAAGAGGATGAGAAATACTGGGTCAGTGAAATAGTCGAATACTTCAACACCGGTAGATGTCCTTCACATCTAAATGCTTCATAATGAAGGCATTTTAGGATGCGGTCCTCCTGATATACTTTACGCCCCGAAGGCCTATTTTTTAGAAACATTGATGGCATCCTTCTTAGGTGCATAAAAGATGATGATAAAAGGAGAGTCCTGGGAGAATTCCATTTAGGATTATCCAAAGGTCACTTCGTGGGAAGAATGATGGCATTAAAAATCATCAAGGCAGGTTATTGTTGGCCCACACTCTTCACTGATGCCTTCACAGTTTGTTACAAATGTGAGAAGTGTCAAAAGTTTACAGACCGAAGCAAAAATGCTTCAATGCCTCTCTGACCGATACAAGTAGAAATGCCTTTTCAACAATGGGGGTTGGATTTCATAGGGGTCATATCGTCGAAATCCTTTGTTGGGCATAAGTTCGTCCTGACCACAACTAATTACTTCACTAGATGGGCCGAAGCAACATCCACGAAGCATACAGATCAGGAGACCGTCATCGCCTTCCTAGAAGGATTGATCACCTGGTTTGGCATCCCAGAAGAAATCATCACAGACAATGGTCCTGGCTTCATAGGCACCAAAAGCAATGAATTCCTTTACAAATATGGGATATATCATAAAGTATCCTCCAACTACTATCCAAAGGGCAACGAATTGGCAGAATCCACCAACAAGATTCTGTTAAGGGTGCTAAGAAAGATCGTGGAAGATAACAAAAGAACTTGGCACCTTATTTTGGATCGGGCCTTATGGGCCGATCGAATTTCTATCAAGAAGTAAATTAAGACATCACCTTACGCCCTGGTGTATGGCAAGGAGGCCATCCTACCAACTCATGTAGAGATCCCTGCATTGCAGCTGTTGAAGGATGAAGAGGATGTTGATCCTATGGAAAATAGGCTAGCACAACTACTGCAAATAGAAGAAGACCGTGAGAAGGCCTACCAAAGCTTTGCTAAACATGCTCAGATCACCCGAGATTGGTTCAAGAAAAAATCATTCGATCACACATTCAAAGTGGGAGATCTGGTATGGAAGTGAGACTCCTGGAAGGCCAAGCCTGGGAATCATGACAAGTTGGATGCATTTTGGGATGGACCGTTCAAATTTGTGAAGGTAAACTCGGCCAAATATTTCATCCTCAAGGATACAGATGGCCAGGTATTGCCAATTTCTGTCAATGGTCTTCACTTGAATACTTTTCAATACTAAAGATGTAAAAAAAAATAAAGAAAAGGAAATGTTACTTTGTACATAGTTTTTTCATTCCTGTATATATTCCCTACTTTGAGATCTCCGAGAGGCTAAGTGTTACAGAGATAAACTCCAGCTTCATTGAACATGATGAAAATCTCCTTCTGGAAATTTTAGTGCGAAGCAACTAACGTGAGATGCTTCACAGAGAAGCACTTTGGCTTCCAAATGGTCCTCAAAAAATTGAAAGAGTCATCAAAAGAAAGAAGTAGGAGTCATGAAAAGATCTTCTCACCCGAAGCATTTCAAGCAGCTACTTCAGGTAGAAGTTTTGCGAAGAAGTTTTCAAAAGAAGCCTAGTGAAGAATTTTTCAAAGAAGATGAGCTTCAGGGGGGCTAGCATTCAGTGAAGAAAAAGGGTGACGCAGTAAAGAAGAACTACTTCGGGCCTGAAGCATAGAAAATATGCCCATGTTGGAAGTTCGTTGCGAAGCAGTTTTGGCACCAGTTTCACTTTGCCAACCCAATGGCACATAGAACAAGGAACATTTAAAACATGGCTTGGAGAACGCACCAATGACAACTTAGGGGAATGTTCAAGACAAAAGAATTTAATGCCAAGGTGGCGGAGCATGGCCTGAGACAATTCCATTGCGAGAAAAGTTCATGCCCAGGTATGAGGTGGCAGAAGGTCAAGTTCTCAATGTAGGGGAAATCATCGAACCACATGGGCCTGCGTACCATGCCACCGTAGAACCAATCAAACGACACGACAACCTTCCCCGTTCGAGTGTAAATTTAATTATGGTAGGTGCCATAAATTTAGGTAGTTGCCTTTTAAGGCTATAAAAATCAAGACCTAACAGTGAGAAGGTTATTCACCTATTGGTTTATGCAAGATTAAGAGCCTTCGCCATTACTTTGCAACTCTCCTGCCTTAGCATCAAAATCCTCGCATCAAAATCCTTTGTGCTGTAGGTTTGCTTCTGTAAATATTCACCATGGGGAAGAAAAACTCTAAAGAAAAGGAGCCAGAAGTCATGGCCCCCCAAAAAACAAAGAAGGGTCAGGAGGAGAAGAAACAGAGACCCAAGACGGTCGACCTGAACCTCCGCCCAACAAAGCAAGTCATGGAGGAGAAAGAAGATTCTGAAGATGAACAACCCATAGAACCACCAATTGATGGGTGGGATAATATTAGGGACATAGAACTCTCCAAGAGCATGGTAGAAATTAGATACACTATCTAGTTCATGAGAAGTAGGATCTCGACAAAAAATAAAAGGGCCGCCGCATACTATTCTCAGATATACTGGTATTTGACCCTGCTCGCACATCATTGTCCTGAGCTAATCTTTGCCATTACACAGAACTACCAGACCTCCTCTAGGCAAGTGTTAGACTCCGCTAGGCATAAACTATTTTCAATCTTGAAAGAGGATGTGTAAGCAGCCTTCATGCCACAGCAGGGGCCACCTAAGGGATACTCAGTTCGCAACGTCATCTTGAGCGAAAAAATAGAGAGGTTCACCTCCTCCAACTACATTATGAAGTTTTTGAATGAGAACCTCAAGAGTGGGCTCCCTTTAGGCAAGCTGCCTCAAATGCCCCTACCTTTGGCAGCCTTCAAGAACACTGATATTTTCTCCATCATTGCATGGGTGGCAAGCCTATCAACCGATGCTTCGGTGCACCCCTGGCAGATATCTTTGGCTGAGTGTATTTCCAGAGGGGAATTTTATGCCCCCGATGCTTCGAGGCTAAACACCAACCCAATATTCTTTGACTAGGTAGAATGGGTGGCCCGAACCTTACAAACATGGCTTACCAACATGAAGAACTCTAGAATAGGGCAGTACTTTGGGTCCTGCTCTTTCCTTGTTTGGTTATGTTTCTACCATGTACATAAAAGTTTTCCCCATATCACCATTTCATCAAGCGACAAAGATAGGAATCCTCTGCCTGTGTACCAGTGGACTCCCCTCCTATTGAGGGCAAAGTCTTATTATTCCTTTAATCAACAATTCTTGGGACCCGCTATGCATTTGTTAATGAGGTTCTGCCCTTGGGTCCCCTTAGTTTGAGAGATAGAGTGGTGCAGGAGAAGAAGGGAGATGTGTTTCAACTGACGTAGGGGCTTGTGATTCACCTATTCGGATTTATAGGGAAGCCTTTCCTACTACCAGTCTACCTATCTGAGTACCAGTTCGTATTGGAGGTCACTCGACAGAGTGACGTAACAAAAACTATGTACGACCATGATCGAAAATGGGTGCACACTTGCAACTTCCCCTTCAAAATGGCGGTAATTGAAGTGTTTTCCTTGAAGCAAAATGATTTCTTGGAGGGGAAGCTTGCCAATTTTGGTTTGCTCTAGATTACTCAATAATGGTGCTATGATCCTTTGGGAGTGATGAGGGACCACCTTCGGTTCAAGAACTTTCATGTCTGCCCTCATCCAAAAATAGTGGATCAGAGGAACAATCCCAATGGGAAGGATTTGGAATGGCATTTGGAAAGGATGAGGGCATTGCCTCCTTGGCATGAATTCTACCCTATGGAGGTCGAGTTTGATCCTGACCAACATCCCTTCCCAACTACAGACTCCACATTTTGGAGAAAGGCGAAAGATGATTTGAAGGAGAAATTGAAGAATTGGGGTGAGGAACAACTAAGGGAGAGGTGGATAATGAGAGTCCATCGCCAAAAGATGAATTCCTATGGACTCTTGGAAATGGATAAGGACTTCACAATTATTTACGAAGCCAATCCTAGGACTTGGAAGCCCATATCCTTCACCGAATTTGTTCCTCCAGCTACCCCAGGGCTGGGCGAAAGCCCAAGAAGAGCTGATGATGCCTCGAAGCAGGAAGAGGAGGAAGAAGCCAAAGTTACACTAGAAGCACTATCGCAAGGACCATCAAAAATCCATGACACAAGTATCAAGGTGTCAGCACAATAAGTAGAGAAGAAAAGGAAGAGGCAAGAGTTAATTCAAGTGCCTCCGAGCCACCCGAAGAGGCCCCGCACGAAGCTTCCAAGTGCTCCTGTCGAACAAATTGCATCAAGCCTGGCCAAAGCAAACATTGAGGGTGCGATGGCACAAAGTACCAAGGCAGTTCAAGATATAGACATCATTGATGTGGAGGAACTCCTCCAACAAGAGGGAGGCCTTGAAGTAGAAGCCATGGAGGTCAAAAGTGCTGAAGTCCAGAAGGAGCAGGAACCGATTACACAAGAAGTCACCACGACCACTCTGCCTGGAGGGCACGTAGGTACGCACTCTCCACCCTTTGCCTTGGTCTCTCACATGTCCATCATGCTCCTGAATTAAGGTTATCATCAGTCTCTCCCACCCATGCAAATTCAAGCACCTCCTCGTGTGTTACCCATTGCTATTCCAACTCTACCTCGTGATCCCGCTAACCCCACTCCACTCAAGCCGTTCAGCCATGAAAAATTTGTTGATGCTACTTTGTCTCCCCATGCAACCATTCCTTTGGTCCTTAGTCGGGGTGAAGATAGCACCCCAATGCCAAACCTCGTTCCTCATTCCCTTGTCTCACATTTCATTGTTTCACTCATCGAAACTCCTAGTACACCTATCGCTGAACCTACCGGTGAGGCATCCCCCATTAATTATTTGTATTTGTTTACCCCTTCGGCTGGAGATCCAACCCTATTTGAATTAGAAATGTCCATTATTAAGGAACGCCCTCTAGCTAAAAAGCTACTCCAAGCTCGAAAAGCATAGAAAAAATGCTGAAGGAGGCGAGGAAGAGGAGAGGACGCTCTCTGGCCCAGGTTGAAAAATGCATTGTCTTCAATTTGAAGGCTAGGAAGTTGCATAAGGTAAAAAATATCCCCAAGGTCTAGAAGCCCCTGGATGAAATGACTCCAGCGGACTACGATTACCAAGATAAATCCAAGGACCTAGAGCATTTAAATATAGATAATGAATCTGCATCTATGCACGTCAGGATCGAAAATTTTTGAGCACATGCAAACGTCACCAATCAGCATAGGTTTGAGGCTGAGAACACCAACATCAATTTGGAAGAAGAGCTAGCTAGGGTCTGCTCAAATTTGGAAGACTCAAAAAAGCAATGTGAGCAGATAAAGAAAGAAGCAGACGCTCTGAAACAACAAATAAGACAACTGCAAAATGCAACCAAGAGTCAAAGTCAAATATAGGCCAAAGCTAATCTGAGGGCTAAAGAGCTTGAAAGCAATATTTTGTAGATGCAGCAGTAGTTGTATGAGAAGGAGAACCTGGAGCTGTTTGATAGAGGCAAAATCAAAGAGATTCGCTCACATTTGCTAAAGAATTTTAGATCCCGAACCTCCAGTGCCCTATCAATTTTAACTTACATCATCGAAGCATAGCGTGTCACTTTCGAAGAAGGGAAAATCATAGATGAGGTCACCCAAAAATCTAGAGGCCGACTCAAATTAGACTTTGATGTCCAAAGCACTAAATATCAGGACTTGTAGGTCGCTGCGATGAGTCAGATGGCTAGGGATTGGTCTACAACCCAAGCCACAGTTCGTATCTTCTTCTCTAAGGTGAGGAAAGCATAGAAGGTGAAGGACCTCCTAGATGTGTTTGAGAATGAGCAGTGTACATCGCTAGGCTATTTCCAAGATCTCTCTTCCTTAGGTTTCTCGAGCTTCATGGATGATGATGGGAACCTTTTGATCAAGGAAGAGCTTAAGCCAACATGGATTCATTTTGAGAGTGATGTCTCAGAGGTAGACAAGTGGGTGGAGCTGATAACAAAAAGGTAGGTCACAAATTTCATTTTGAGACACTGCAATATTGCAGCCTGCCTGAATGATCTGTACACCAGAGCCAAACATGCTGATATCGGGTAGATTGATCGGTTCCACATTTTGGTTAAGGCATTGCAATATTAAGAGCCTTTATCGAAGGGTTCTTGGGCTCATGTCTACCGAACCATGAAGCACATCCATGATCACCTTGCCCCATTACCACAGTAGGAAGCCATGCCAGAGGAAGAAGAAGAAGAGGAAGAAGAAGAAGAACAAGCTGTGGAAGCACCCCCAGAGATAGAAAAAGGAGAAGGGTCTGGAGGTAACTCTAGCCCAACGGATCAAGGCTGAGGGTTCTCCCACCGAGATGAGCTCGTTGCCCCACGATCCGCCAAGAATGTTGAAAATTTTGTCACATTGCACAATGGGGTAGAAAGAAATTAAAATTTTGTACAGTGTTTCTTTTGTAAAGTATTTCTTTTATCAAATATTTGTAAGTTGCAACAATTTTTGCTTTCCCTGCCACCCCATTTGTACATAAAATAAATATGAAAGAGCTTTGCTATTAAGTGGACTAAGGAAAAAAGCTTCATGGGAAGAGGTAAATAGCTTCGCCAAAGGAAGAGATGAAGGATGAAAAGAGCTTCGCACTCAAAGCACTTCAAACAGCTACTTTAGGCAAAATTTTTGTGAAGCGGTGTTGCCGAAGAAAGAATAAAAGGAAGGCATAAAAGAAAGCTTCACACCCGAAGAATTTCCAACAGCTACTTTGGGCAATATTTTTGCAAAGTGGCATTTCAAAGGAACATCTTTGCCAAAGAAGGAAAGTCTAAAATCACAGTCCAAAATCGCTAAGGCAAGAAAACTATTTTGGGCCCGAAGCACTTCAAACAGCTACTTCGGCCAAAAAACTTACGAAGCAGAATTTGAAAGAATGCAGCATTGAAAAGTACTTCACCAAAAAATCACCAAAGCACCCACTTCGGGGCTATCCACCAGCGAACCATTTCCACTTCGCCAAAAGTTGTTGCGAAGCATCTGCTTCGGCTAGCTTTTGTACGAAGCATTTTCACCCAAAGTGATAGCAGCCATGAAGAATGAAACATTTTTTGAAGGCAAGAATGGCTTCAGCCCAAACTCCCCCGAAACGTAGTTTTGAAAGAAGATCACAGCGAAGAATTTCTACAATGCACTAGCGAAGCAATTTTGACAACGAAGTGGTAAGGAATGAAAAACCCTATTTTGAGGAGAAAATATGCTTCGAAACTCACCACCCCTAAAGCAATTTTGCGAAGCTCCACCATGCAAAGTGCAAACCAAGAAGGAGGTTCTACTTCAGCTCAAGTCCATTGCGAAGCGAAGTTGTGAATGAAAAACTAGCGAAGGGCTTCAAGGGCATGCGCTCCAAGTTGGGTATTTTCTCGAGGCGGTCAAGTGCCTCATAAATGCATTTTTACGTGCCCGATAAGCTCGTTGCTCATTTTTAGCAATTGGAAATGAAGTATCAGTCCTTGAAGAAGAGCCCGATGAGCATGTCGACCACTCGAGCAATGCACCCAGAAGCCAAGAACACTCAGACAGCTCATTAATGCATGTTTCCACAGCTGAACCGATCGTAGTTGCCAGTTTTGGTAACAGATTTGAGAGCTTAGTCATGAGGGCCGTGAAGAGCTAACTTCACAGTTTTCAAGGGTGTACTCCTCCATTTTGTGCATTAATGGCTCAGAGGGTCGGGTCCTCTATAAAAACCCAGGCATTGTAATGTAAAAAGTGGGGGGAAATTTTTGCTAGAAAGCTGCTGTAACTTAGACTCCTGCAATTAATACTAAAGAGCTTTGGACTCCATTTCTCTCTTTTATGCTACCTTCTGCAATTATTTCTTTTATCTTTTCTTCATTTGCATACTGTAATTCTGAACTCTGGATTTAGGTGTGTGATTGGAGTGGAACCCTGAGATTTTACCGAAGGATACATAAGGGAGGAAAATGCTGTATTAGTTTTCTTTTATGCTGCCTGTGGATAGTTTTTCTATCATATTCACTCCTTCTTCGTCGTCATACCTTCAAACTCTGAATTTCAACGAGAGGGAAGGGTAATCCTGGAACTCACCTAGAGGATACATAAGAGGATTAATATTGCATTCATTTCATTTATTATTGGTGTTCTTTGCTACTGTTTCAAGCTATTGGCTAGCAATCATGCTTCTGGTTCTTTCCCACCAATAAACTACTGAAATTTCTTCCCTTACTCATTTATTTCTTTCTTGCACCCTTACTCTATTTATCTCTTTCCTGCACCCTTATCTTAAACATCAAAGTAGTTTAGTATAGGATCCGGCCTTTCTCCGAATATTGGCACGAGGGGCATCTCTTCCCTTCGGCCTTTCAATTTTGGTCCAGGTCTAGGGCGCATACACATACCCAAATCCTTTCCTGGGCAGATTTGATGACAAATAGTCCTATGCTACAATCCCAATATCAGATAAGAAGAATATAATTTTGAGAAGAAAACCATTCGAAAAACACTCCGTAGAGTTAATTCAAATAGATGAGACCATAATTAACTTAGTGGACTCTATGGAAGAAAAAGGGATGGGAGCTTATTCAATATGACACAACCCATTCCTGGTGGAAGTACCAGAAGCAAAGAACATGGATCTAGAAGTTATGAAAATAGTGGATACTGAATCAGATAGAGTTTTGAATCAAGAAATATGGACCATGTCTTTTGATGGAGCTAAATCATAGTTTTGAGGAGGTGCAGGTGTAAATTTGATTGATATTAAAGGAAACTACCTTGATATTCCTTATAGATTGCAATTTCCTTGCACAAACAATGTAGCTGAGTACGAAGATTTACTACTAGGGCTAAGGAACGCAAAATAGCTAGGCATTAACTACTTGACTATAAAAAGGGATGCTGAGCTTATTATACTATAGATAAAAGGTAAATATCATACTAAACATCCTAGGCTTAAGCAATATAGAAATGCAGTGTTGGAAGAAATTGATAAATTCTTAGCTTTCAATATCTCATATATTCCTAGAGAACAAAATCATGTGGCAGATATTTTAGCTATAAATGCCTTAGGCCTAGATCACCTAGAGATAACTACAGAATATATGGACAGATTCCCAACTATTTTAGTTTATAAACCTTATGTGTTAGATAACATAGTATATCTACAGGTATTTCAAGATGACATAGATATCAAAGATTTTATGACTGCAAAATTAGTATGCAAATGTAATATGTGATGAAAAAGATGAAATAAAGTTAAAAGACCAAACAAGAGATCCAATAGAAGTAATCAAGTTGAAAAATAATAGAATACCCAAAGGATTTGTTTCTCTAGAGAGTCTATTTTATGATTTTGACAAAGCCTATAAACCTTTATGCAGAGAAGTGATATCTGAAGATATTAATATTGGCTCAATGAAAGAACCCAAAATAGTGAAAGTAGACATGGCCTTACCTACTAAAGAAAAAGCTAGATATATCAGTTTCTTGAAAAATAACAAAGAAATTTTTTCTTGGACTTATGAAGATATAAAAACATTCAAAACATATGTAATGACACACATAATACCCCTGAAATAAGATTCCAATTCATTTAGATAGAAACAGAGGAAATACAATCCAACTCTACACCCAATAATGCAAAAGGAGGTACAAAAGCTATTGGATTCCAAAATAATTAGAAAGGTAAGATTTTCTTCCTGGATATCCAACTTAGTACCAGTTAGAAAAAAAAATGGGGATATTAGACTCTGTAAATTTTAGAAATTTAAACAAGAGTTCATTAAAATATAATTACCCCTTACCCAACATGGAACAATTATTGCAAGCAGTAGTTGGCTCAACTAGATTGTCTCTGTTAGATGGATTTTTAGGGTACAATCAAATTTAGATAAATCCTTAAGATAGACATAAGGCAACATTCACTATACCTTGGGGCACATTTGAATATTTAAGAATACCTTTTGAAATGATGAATGCAGTTGCTACCTTTCATAGGGCAATGGATTTTGCCTTTAAAGGATTGAAGTTTAAAATTGTAGTTGTGTACTATTGGAACTGATTCTAGCATCCATAGGATTTCGATTGTCACACTAAAAGAATCCATTTTAAATCAACGAGCTATTACAGGCTCTATTCAACCTACCTCATTGTTCTGTTAAACACAAATATTGCTAAAGAAAACTACAGAATGGGTAAGGAAACCCTAGTGGTAATTCTATGACTAAAACTCTAATTACACGCTCCAGATTTATATTATACTATATGTATTAAAATGACCAAGCATGAAAACAACCATTTGTTATGCCTTATGTAGACCGATGCCTAGATTCATTGGGCTGTTATAGCAATTTAACAACAATTCTATCATGAAACAGAAAGAAGGGGAGGAGAAAAATTGGCGTTCTTAATCTTATTTGAATATCACAATAAAACCAAGAGTTAACCAATGAGAGAAACATATATAATGCATTCAAATAATGTAACCCATTACACAGTGACACACAGAGCTAAGACAAAAGATATAATAGAAAAGAGACTCATAATTGTATTGATTTCATAAAGTTTACATGCAGAGTGGGCAAAATGCCTTTTAACTCTATTTTTCTCAAAGAAAATATATCAATACAATGAAAATATCATGTTCAAATAATGTAACAGGTCTCTCCTACTCTCCTTGTTCCAATATGGTAACAATAGAGTCTCTAAATCTCAGGCTCAAAAAGGTAGGAAATGATCTCAGCTTCTTGAACACTTTCCTATCACAATCCTGCAAAGCAAAGGGAAGAATAAGAAATGAGAAAGAAAAAATAGACACAGAAGGGGATACAACAACACAACTAATTGGGAACTCAAGAATACCTCTTAGCAAAAATGCTATTCTCTAATTGCTTGATGCAGAACTTGACCGCAACTGCTTCCTTTTATAACTGCAAGTTCTTGATTCTATTATTTTTGGTTCATCTCTGGCCTTACACTTGTCATCATCTGATTGTAATTCAAAAATTGGTACAGTTGGCTTCCACTACCCTTGTTGTTCCTGATTGTGCTCTCCTCTTTGAATTTTTCAAACTGTAATTCAATCTAACCAGTGATGGTAGTGTTGGGAGAACCTGTTTCTTCTTCTGCTACCTCCGTCACAATTGTTCCCATTGTTTCCTCTTGGACTATCTCCTTTACTGCTTCAGGGAATTTTTTGGTTAGCTCAGGTTTTTGTTGTGATGAACTTGCTTCCAACTGTTGATCCTGAGTTTTAACCCCTTTCCCTTTTTGGGATTTTTGTAGCTTTTTTATTTTCTCAGTTATTAATCTCCATACTTTTGTATCAAATGTTGCTGCAATCCTCAACATATTCATCTCTTGCAAAATTCTATTTTTTTGTGTGGCAACAGTGTGCCTGTTCATTTCATATTGAAAGAGTAACATTTCCACAGTATTCACCACAAGAGTAGTTTGTCTAATCATTTCGGCTTCATCACCTGTTTCACATTCAAATATTTCTATGGTACACTTGAATACTTCTTCTATATCAGAGGCCTCTAAGCATTGATCTAAGGAGAGACCAATATCTTCCAGTATTTCTATTGCATCTTTGATCAGATTATCCATTTCATTTACAACATCTATCCACTTATTTTGGTTTGCTCCAAATAGAGCTGCTTTGAAAAACTCAAAACTGAGCTGAATTTTGTGGCCATCATCTGTTATTATCTCTTGTCCTTGCAGTTCTTCAAAATGGTCTCCTATAAAATCTAGGGTAGGGTGGATGACTTCAAAATATTCTCTTCTTTCTTGTAATAATGTTAGAATTTCTTGAGCAGTTACTCGGATCACCCTCATCTATCTAAACATCTCAGAAAACCCACTGGCATGAGCTTTTATTTTCATTAACATGTCTTTCTTCATTGCATTCAGATAATAGACATGATCTTGAATCTTCACCACTGAAGGGGGTTGTGCACTTGAAGTATCTCTTCTGGCCAATTCTTCCTGTTGTTTACTTATTAATGCTTTCAATTCTACCTTTTCCTTCTCCTCTTTTTCCAATTGTTTCCGTAGCTCTGCAATTTTCCCAATGAATTGGTCTATGGCTTGATTTTGCATTGCCTTGACAACTTTGGCCACTTCACCTTCTTTCCCTAGTACTGATGAGCCCCCTATTTCCTCATTTACTTTGAATACTAGTGGGTCTTGTAGAGCAAGAAGATTTATCTCTGCTATATCTGATACAACTGCTCCCAATTGTGATTCTTCTACAAACTGCTCTTCTATATTTCCCATCCCTACCACTAACTACAGTTCTTGTTCATTTATAGCAGTGAAAATATTTTGCTCATCTGTCCTTTCTAATATAGCCTTTGTGGAAGGTAAAGATAGTTTGGGCTTCTTCTTTTCTAAGGTGGTAATCTATGTTTGCTTCTTCACCTGGTGGCCTCTGAATAAGCTTCCAATCCTACTTGTTCTTCTCATATTCATTTGCACCACTGATGGAATTTTAATCTCTTGATTCCTTATTGTTATAGTGATAGGGACAACCATGGGTGCTAATTTTTTTACACTTGTTACAGCTAAGACCCTATCAAAAATAGGAACTATAGCCTATTCTGGGAGAGAAGACTCTAGAGCAGGTGTTGTTACAATCTCCTTCCCTTTATCTGTATTTGGGTTTATGGGAGCTTCTTGGGAAGTGCTTGGTGCCGCCTCTATTCTGAGATGAACATCTTCGGAAGGCCTAACTTGTTGCTCTACTATGTCTACAGTATTCACAGTGACCTCCATTAGGTCAATACCCTATTCTTCTATTAACTCTAATAGGGGATCTTCTTTGATTGCTTGAACTGCTCCTAGAAAAATGGGTGCTACAGACTCTACTAAAATTTCTTGAAGCCTTCTTAATTCTATAGGATAATTGTAGGCCTCATGAACCTATGTGTTGCCTCTTTTCTCGGGAGGGAACTCATTCCATACAATTTGTAAATATGTCCCCTTTTCTATGGCTTCCAATAATCTCTCTTCAAAAGGGTCTGCATGATGCAGTATTCTAGCATATTCTCTTTTTTCCATCATTTTATTGTATATCCCTTTTGGGTCATAAAATCTCCAAGTTATTTCTTCGAAACCCATAGTGTCCAAATCGAACATTCCCTTGAGTAGTGCGGGGTAGCCAATAAATATATAGTCCCCAAATTGACAGGGAACATTGAGCCAAGGGACTTTACCATGTTTCTTTACCAGTCTCATTTTGGCCTCTTTGGCTACCTGCCTACATAGTTCCAGGGCTGCTAGAGATAATGGACAATACTTTGGAAATAAATTTGGGGGAATTTTGGTGCCATAGAGCCTGATATAGGTAAAAACTTCTATGAAAAAGAAATCCCCAATCTCCTTTTCTTTGATGAAAGCCCTTACTCCTGGCCCTAATCTCTTAGGGAGCATCCCAGTTAAAAGCCAATGGATTTCTACCATAAAATGATCACAGAACCAACCTAAATGAGTGTGCCCTTCATGTATCCTCCAAAAATTGGTCTGAATATAGGGGCTGTCAACGACTTCTACTCTTCTTTGGGCTTCTTCTCCCAATTGACCCACTATCAAATGGATGAAAAATGAGTACTGAGAGAAACGGGGCATCTCTTGTCTTTGTTCAAAAATTGCCTTTTTTAATTCTATCATTTCTTCATGTATTTGATTACTCAGTTCTAATTCCTAGGCGTAAATTGGGGTGTTATGTGCTCAATTGCATTGTGCAGCTAAATATAAAGTCCTTTTAGTTACTGTACTGAGATCCTGTACTCCTAAGACTATGTTTATCATATTGTAAAAATATTGGACCCATGGCTTTAAAGCAGTTTTCCTAATTGGAAAATTATTTTCTATTTTCTCATGTGCATCAAACAAAGTTTTAAAAACTTCCATGTCTGTGAACATACGAGATTGGTGTTTGATTACCTTTTGCACCAAAAAGGTGGTATACTCCATCATATTGAAGACTTCTTGGATGTGTCCAACTTTGATGTTGAATACCGATCGATTCTTGTTATCTCGAAATGTCCTTGTTCTCTCGTCATACGCCACTGCCATCCATGCCATTAAATCTGATGAGAAGTGAACCTTCGGGCATATCAACTTCTCGAGGTTACTATTCCATCTATTTCTCCTGGGAAAACCCTTGTATTGTAACCTCCGGGCTCTATGATGAAGATCGACCATTATCCATGGTGTCCTATTATCATTCTCTATTACACGATCAAAACTCTTGATACAAGCGTTGTCAATCTCATATTGTTGTGCTGGAGTGGGTTTTTTATTTTCTCCACATTTTTGAGAAAACTCATGCATCGTGCTATTGGGTATAGGCGGCCCAAAAATCTCAGAGTATGGGGACCTATCTGTGATGAATTTTATGGCTTCCCTAGTGTCTTCGGGTATGAAAATGTCTCCCCATGATGCCATTGATTTCACGGTAGCAGGTCGGGTCCTTCTGTGACTATGAAGCTTGAAAATCCTCTTCTCTCTATACTTCTCGTGTATCAACTTCTGCTCTTAGCTCGCTAGGGTAGTGGCCTTGACTGGTTTCATGAGCTCATATACAGGGTGGTGGAATGGGTTTGATAAATTTGCATGTTTTGTCATCAACACGATGCCACCAACTACTGTTTAAAATTAGCCAAAGAAATTTTGCCAACGCGTCCTTTTTCTGGAGTTGAGCATTTATGATGGGTAATGTCCTTCATCCTACGTGCCCCGGGGCCTTTTGATTTGTGTGCCTATAATCATCAAGACTTCAGCTATTTGTCGTTGGAACCCTTTTTATCTGACGTGGAAATGAGATGTGCAATGGGGATGGTTTCCATTTTGAATCTCATGCCACCTTGGACCCGAACGATAACTAAATCTTTGGGATTGATTATACTTCACTTAGGCAGCAATCACCCTCGGGATCTTCACAAGATTTGGTTCTTGGTGTGAGTGCCTGCCATTATTATTTCAAAAATATTTAGCTTCTCTGAGTCAACCGTGATCGAGCGCAGCCATTGGATGTACTCCTGTTCTATCGTAACCTTTGATATTTTAAAACCTGTAGGTTAGATATTCGAAAGAAAACATGCATCGAACCCTTTTTAATTTTGACCAATAAGGATGGTAGTTAATAATGGGTTTATAGCCCCGTTAAATACGTTTTAAGATTTAATTAATCAAATGTCAATTTAAGCTTACCTTTTGGTTTACCTTTAGAGTGTGCGCTGCCATTGGATCGATTTGAGATAGAGCGCATCCATCGGATCTATCAGAAGATGCCCATTGTTTTAGCCCGCTCGTGTCTCTTTGTCTTGAATTTGACTCATTCACGACCATTGGATCTTCTTGTTCTTAATGGAGCGCTACCATCAGATCCAGGTGATTGATTTATCATTTAAACCTTTGATTTACGTGCTATCATCAGATCCTGGAAAGGATTAGTGCAACCATTGATGTCTTGGGACCTGCATGGTCGTTAGTCTACCTGTATCTGATTAATTGGGTTAATCATGCTTATATAGTCAAAAATATTTGGTCCGGTAATAATTCATTTTAAAAAATACTTAAGGTTAAAGACTATACCCTTATTTGTTTGATCTTCCAATAATGGGGTGTATTAATCCTTATTTAATCGTGGTTAACCAAAGTTAACCTAGCGATTACAACCTTAACCTCATTGTATTAAACCTAGGCACTATATAATACGTTTACCTCTCTGAGCGATCACCGTTAGATTATATCATGATGAGAGCACTACCATTGGATCATTTCATCTATACACACAGTTTAGCAAAGGGGGAAAATCACCCGTACATCCAATTAATTAATCATTTGTCAAAAGAAACTTTGTTTAGACTAACCTCCGATCACCTTTACCCATGCGCACCATTGGATCTGAGCGGAGATGAGTCGCCATCAGATCTACATGTTATTTAATCCTCTTGTCTAGCTTTGAATTTTTCACCATCGTTGATCTTCGAGCGGGATCTGGCACTGCCGTTCGATCTTTTGAAAGCTGCATATACGTTAGTCAAAGAGGGCGTATCATTAGATTTGATTAACCTTGATTAAGCCGAAAGGGGGAATTTTAGCAATGTATTTATACCCTTATTAATGCATAATTAAATTTTGACTTTACCTCTGTATTTTACCCAATATCCTACCATCCATGATTTCGGCATGGCCGTTGGATCTTCGATAGCTATTGGCATAGCCATAGATTTCGATCAACCTGCAAGGTTATTTATCGAGGGGCACATAATTTTAAACTTTGATTAATCCGAAAGGGGGAATAGTTAGCAACGTGCTTAGACCCTTATTAATCTTGTTTTAATGGATTTAATTAACCTCTTGGGGGCTTTTACTTTTTGATGCACCTTTGTAAGAGCGCCACCGTCGGATCAAATCTAGTTCAAGCGTTGTCGTCTGATCCGCCCAACTTGCTTGGTGATTATTTCAAAGGGGGTGCATACCCTTAATTCTTTTTTACCATGGTATTTTAATGTGTGGTTTAATTAAATCAAGCGCAAACATCGATCTTGATTTCACTCGAGCGCTATCATCCGATATGTCGGAGTTGCTCATTGTTTATCTGGCAGTTTTGACCTATGCTGACTCATTTAAAGCTTTGACTCTTTGGAGAGCGTGCATCCATTGGATTTAGCTTGGTTCAAGCGCATCCATCCAGATCGGCAGAGTTGCATGGGTTTTAATCATTTTTGACCTTAGGTTATAATATTCATAGAATATTGACATCCTTTTATTTAACCTTGAATTGATTTATTGAAGCGTCATCGTCCGATTCAACCTGATTCGAGCACAACCCTTGGATTAAATCTAAGGTGCTCATTTTTTAATTAGATGGGGTGCATGTCCTTGAGATTTTAATTGGAGACCTTAATGCTAACCTTATGTTTTCGGATTTATGGACCAAGGTGTTTAATCAACATCTCCCCTTTCTTTAGAATACCTTAGGGTTTTAAATTTTGTCGTTTGATTTAACCCAAGGGAAACTTATTTTAGGAGGTTCAGAGTTTGGCTTTAAGAATCTGATTAATAATATTTTTCCCTATCCACTTGTGAGATACTTGAGTAATAAAAAGGGGCACACCATATTAACAACCAAGGTTTAGACTTCATCAAACCAACAAATGAAAAATCAAGTAACTCACACCAACTGAAGAAGTGACCAACATTATGAACATTTTGATTGAAACCAAAAATTTAAATTTGGGGGTTTCAAAGTTGAGTCAAATTTGGCTCCAACATAGGCTCTGACTGGGACAAAGTGTTGAAAACATGAGGCACTTGAGAACCACAAAATCTCCTGGTTTTATTTGTAGAAAATGAACAAAAATCAAAAACTTCAAGGCTGATAAACAAAACTTAAAAACAACAAAACATTACAATTTTAAAACTAAAAAACTATTCTAGTGACCGGACATCAGGGTCAGAGAGTATTGAAAAACTATAATTTCCTTTCATTCACTTTCTGGAAAAGTAGGGCCAAAATTTTAGAAACAGATGAGCTTTTGAGATTATTGTAATGCTTGTTCTAGCTAAGTTATAAGATATGATTACACAAAATTTGTCAAAGCCTTTTGCTTCATCATGTTTAAGCCCATGTGTGTGTTTGTGTATTCATTTTTATTTCTAAGTCTTTCAGAACTTTGCCATATCTGAGCAAAAAAATTAAGCCTAATATGTGATTTCACTCAAAAAAATTCACCATTCTATAGGACTCCACTGCCAGTCAAGCGTCTATAGCCCCGGTGGAGTTGCTTCTAATCCCATATGGTTTTACCCTACTACCAGTCAAGCGTCTATAGCCCCGATAGAGGTTTTCCAAGATATCTCAGGCAGTGACTCAATTTAACTTTGTTTTTTATTTTTCTTTCTCGTGAGAGAAGTACTTGGATATATAAGCAAATTGTGCAACGAGTATGCCTGAGTTGAGGATTAGTTTCTGGCTAAAAGGATGAGTGTAATGATTTTTAGCTTAACCACCCTCTCAAAGATAACTTGGCTCTTTGGACCTTTGAAGTCACTTTAAGTATCATTTGTAATGTGAGGCTTTGACATGATGTTTCAATCAACTTTGTTTTCCTTCTATTTTATCTCATATCAAACAACTATTGCATAAACATTCATATTTTGAAAATTGTAAAACTCATCAAAATCTAAAATAAATCTCCTTTTTCCTTATCATTTTTGGTGGAATCAACAATAATGTATACTCATAAAACTAAGAATATCATGTGTACAGTAAACTCAACATTAAACTAAACAAGAAAAGAAAAGCTAAAAAGTAAAGCACTCTTTTTTTTGGGGGGGTTTCTATTCTTTTCATTTTTTTTTTTTATTTATTTTATTCACCTTCAACAGGGATTGTACATTTTGAGGTGTTGGCCATTAATAGGAATAGCCATCATTTCACCCTGCAAGGTCTGCAACTTGTATGTATTTTGGCTGATAACATGGGCTATTTGGTATGGACCAATCCATTTGGGTTCAAATTTACCTTTTTCACCATGTTTATCATTTTTAGGATCCCAATAGATGACTATATCTCCCTGAGAAAAAGGAGTACCCTTGGCTTTCTTATTAAACAATTTCATGGTTTTCTGAGTTTGTTCCATCATTCTATTAAGGGTCTCTCTTCTTTGTTCTTCCAATAGGACAATTTGGTCAAGCCTTATCTGTATGGGGTTGGGGTTTTCATGGTCTTGCAATAAGAGGGAAAGTGCCAATTTTTCTATTCTTGAAGGTAATAGGGCTTTCTCTCCATAAACCATCTCATAGGGGGTTCTTCCTGTGTTTCTTTTGACAGACAACCTATCAGCCCATAAAGCAAATTTAAGTTCACTGTCCCACCCTCTCTTGTTCTTACCCAATGATATTTTTATTCTTGTTATTACATTTTTATTTGATGACTCAACTAGACCATTTCCTTGGGGGTAATAATTAGCAGAATGGGATAATTCAATTCCATATTCAGCACAAAATTCTACCATTTCATATGAAACAAAATATTGTGCATTATCTGTAACTAGCTTTTGAGGAACCCCAAACCTGGTCAGAATGTTTTCTTCCAAGAATTTGATGATAGTGGCAGTATTGGATGTTCTCAATGGTGTAGCTTCTACCCACTTGGTGAAGTAATCTGTTGTAGTTATGATCCACTTGTGTTGGCCAGATGAATTAGGCTTGATCTCTCCAATTAGGTCAATACCCCATTGTGTGAATGGTGCTTCAATGATTACTAGCTTGAGGGGCATGGTAGCCAAATGCTTCTTTCCTACAAAAACCTGGTAGTTATGATAGTTCCTAACATGTTTATATACATCTTT
Organism: Wollemia nobilis; assembly: GCA_028583015.1. Taxonomy (NCBI): domain Eukaryota; kingdom Viridiplantae; phylum Streptophyta; class Pinopsida; order Araucariales; family Araucariaceae; genus Wollemia; species Wollemia nobilis. Next base: position 8,807,946 of record JAQPPZ010000456.1, read on the forward strand.
AAAAATGGAAGGCCAATAATATCCTGCTCTCATAATTTTATTAGTTGTAGCTCTTGGAGCAAAATGTCCTCCATAGAAACCATCATGAAATTCATTGATTATTTTTGGGACTTCACTTTCATATAAACAGACTAATAATATTCCATCAAGGTGTTTCTAGTATAGCACACCATCTTGTATGTAATATTTATGAGCTTGAAGTTTGACTGACCTCATTCTGTTTGTTGACATATCTTTAGGGAATGACAGAGTTTGTAAGTATGACAATATTTCTTCATACCATTTGCATTCAATATTATTGATTCTTCTGACATCATATGCCTCATCTATTGTGAGAACATTTTCAAATCCTTCTTCTTTTTTGGCCAACAATTTTGCTAAACCCTGCCCTTTGATAGTTTTAACTATTTTGAATTCAACATCATATTGCAGAAGTTTTACCATCCACCTTGCTGGTCTTCCTAATGGCTCTGATTGGGAAAAAATATCCTTTATTCCTATAAAAGGAATACAATAGTAAACCTTATTTGAGTCAAATATACCTTTGAAGTGTTCTAAAGATTGGATGACTGCATAAGCATGTTTTTCTAGCAAGGTGTATTTAATATGTGCTCCTTTTAGCCCTGAGCTCATGAAGGCTATTGGTATTTCATTATTTTCATCATCCTTATGTGAAAGAACTACAACTATAGAATGTTCAGATGCATAAGAGTAGATGTTAAAATCCTTTGCATAATCAGGGCAACTTAGGGCTGGTGTGGTTGATATGGCTTCTTTGATCTTGTTAAATGCTTCCATATTTTCCATTGTCCATTTTATTTCTCCAGTTTTCTTAACCATGTCATTTATGGGTTTGGTCATATCTACAAAATTTGGGACAAATATTTTGATGAAATTTATCTTGCCAAAGAATGACCTGACTCCTTTTAAATTTCTAGGAGGGGGAATTTTGGAAATGGCTTCAATTTTGTCTGGATCAATGCTTATTCCTTTTTTTGAAACTATATGTCCTAACAAATTTCCTTGTGTAGTCCCAAATATGCATTTCTTGGGATTTAAAGAAATTCCAAATTCCTTGCATCGAGCAAAAACTATAGTTAAATGTTCTAGATGGTCTTCTAGATTCTTAGAAAATACTGTGATATCATCTAAGTGTACAACTACAATTTTCAACATTATTTTAAAAGCAAAGTCCATTGCTCGCTAAAAAGTAGCACCTACATTCATTAGTCCAAAATGTATTGTAACACCCTAAATTTGATGCAGTTCAATTTACCCTAGGTTAATAATTCAAAATTTAACCTCGAAACCACCTTTTAACCACCTACCTCGATTTTTGTGCCAAATATAGAGGCAGTTATGGTAGTTGGATGATATCGTCGTCGATTTGATGATATCATCCCTAATTGGATGAAATCATCTGGAACCGAACGTCCAGATGATTTCATTCAAAAACCAAATTTTCATAATTAGAAATAGTTCCAACTCCCATTCCCAGCTTAGCAGAAGCGTGTCTGCACCATTGGAGGACGTTTCACTAGAGATCTCCTAGATTGGGATGACTCCCAACCTCCTAACTCCCCCCTCAATCCTATTTAAACTATGAATTTCATTAAACCCACCCTGGCTGATCAATTTCCTGCAACCTAAGCTCCATACCCTATTAGAACACTCTGAAATTCAATCATTTGCATAGTTTTTCTAGATCCATTTGCAGGTTTTTATTTTGCATCAGTCGGAGGAAGCTCGGATCATCGCAGATGATCCTATTCACAACCGAGATGATTTCATCCCGATTGGAGGTGATCTTGTACCATCTCAGATGATCTTGACTGTACTCCTCTTGGGGGCAATCAAGATCTAAGGTTTGCATTTTCTATCAATTCAATCAATCAAATTGCATTAATTTAGTTTATATTATGTATTGCATCTGGTGTTCACCTCATTTTAATGATATTCTGCATTCTAGGATCAATTCTATTTTAGAACATAAAGGCATTTCATTTACTTCAGATCGAATTTGATTTTTAGGACCGATTAAGCATTTAATTAGAGTTTTTGTGTCCATTAAATTGTATTTTGCATTATATTTCCCCTATTTTGGCATCCATTTGTTCAGTTGCAGGTTTCTGATGAAATTGGCTCAGATGATTTCATCTGATTTCAGATGATCTCATCCGATTTCGGATGAATCTATGCAATTACAGATGAACCTACAAAATTGTAGTCGATTCTATTCAATTGAAGATGAATTTGCAGAATCAGAGATGATCTGGACTGCTTCAAAAAGTTGAATCTTCATCAGACATCCAGAACCGGGTAAGATCATTCCATTTTATTTCAAGCATTGCATTTAGAGTTCATTTTTGTTTATTGTCTGCATATAAATCATAATTCGCATATAGAATAGTTTAATTTCATCCTGGCCAACCTAGGTATTTGAGTGATTTTAAACTAAAATGAACACATCAAACTCATTTCTAGCCTAGGCTCGAAAGCTGCCACCAAACGCTTCCTGGTGAACCCACCATCTATCGACAAATCACCAAAGAGGACACGACTCAAGTGTCCCTCATCCGAGGTGTAGCTTTACCATTTTCCCATTCCCCTCTGAGGCATGGATCCATTAGCCTAGAGGAAAGGGGTACAAAAATTTTAAACCTACATTCTTTGGTGAACCCGACGTGAAACACATTAAATACCCTTTTGAAAATAAAATATATATAAAAAAAGAGAACTTAAAATTTTAAGTCACTTGATCTATCAATCCCTTAGATGGTAGATTACAATAGAAGACGTGGTGTTCTGATTAATGTTGGTGTTCAACTAGCAACCATAGAAATTTCTACTCTAGTTAGAGGTCCTAGATTTAGATCTCAAGCACATTGGAATGAATTGGATAGAAGGTTAACTATTATTGAGTCCAGAGCACCCAAACTTAGACAAATCAAGAGGTTTGATTTAGACAGAATCCTGGATTTCGATAATTTATCCTTCTACCATGAGCTTCAGAGAGCTTGCCATAGATGGCTAGCAGATAAATGAGCACTCATTTCCTCTGACATATACACCTTTGAAGATTATATTGAAAATGTTATTGTAGTACACAAATTTCTATCACGTATAGAAGACCAAGAGGTTGTTTTGACTGATAGAAGAAGATTTAGCAGAGTTCCTAGGGCCATATTATACCGAGAATATTATCACAAACTCTATTTTTATGTGCCTAATTCTGAAGTTGATCATATCACTATAGCACACTTTGTCCAATTTCTGAAAAACAACTTTCAATTTGAAGAAGAGCATTACATGACACCTGATGAACTTGAACCTATCAATGATATTTACAAGTTGTTTCTGGAGAACTAAATTATAATACTTATATTATAATATTTTGTATTCCCTATTTTCCTTTAATTTCTACAAAGTAAAGCCATAAAAATCTAAAAATATATATATATATATATATATATATATATAAAAATATACTACATTAATTAGGTATATATATAAAATATATACCCCCTTAAATTCCACCGCATTTATATATAAGAACATATATATTTGCAAAAACTCAAATCTACCATAATGCCTAAACTAAGGAGTGGTAAACAGATAGATGATGAGTGGGTAGGACAACCACCTACTCAAAATCCCCCTCTTGAAGAACAAGATCAGGAGGGAGTTGCTCAGGACCACCATGATGGGAGTCCTACTAAAGAATATGAACAAGAAGTTGATAGGGAAGATGAAACTGGATCACCTAGAGTGACTCCAGAAGGAACTGTTAATTTTAAATCTATGGAACACCTTCTAAAATTTGTAAAAACTAACCTTGAGGGGTTTACTCTAGCAGCACTAGCAGATAAATATGGAATTAGTGAGACACAGGCAACTTTAGAGAATGTATTTCAAATGCATACAAACCCTCTTTCATTCATAGATCAAGAAAGTGACCAGGCAGGGCCATCAAATGCAAATATGGCATCTTTGATTCAAAACATGCAACAACAACAAACAACTCAACATTCTAAAATTCCTGTCAATAAACCAAAAAACAATCCACCACCTCAGAAACCATCATTTACTGCTCTATTTTCTCAAGCTATTAATCAACAAATTTCAAATCAGCAGAAACCTAAACCAAAAACAAATGTCAACTATCAACAACAAAAAGTTCAACAGAACACTGTCCCATATCCACTTCACAACACCCTTCCTAGTAATACTTTGCACAACAGTAATCTAGCATCAAATCCTTATGTTACACCATCTTACACTCAAAGATCCAACACTATCATGCAACCAAACCAACATGGTGGACAATCCAGTAATCTTGAAACCATAGTGAAACAATTAGTTTCCCGCATGGACCAAATAGACCCCTACCATCCCTCATACAACTATCGAGAGATGTGTAGTCAACCTTTGGATCCCATAGTTGTTGCCCAACCGTACCCAAAGCATTTTCCTATGCCTGTTCTCCCTATATACAAAGGAACCGAAGATCCCATAGAGCATCTTCGTATGTTTAGAATAGCATGTCATGATATATCTCATGATGATTTGCTATTGCTAAAGATGTTCCTAAAAATCTTGGGAGGCATGGCATTGGAATGGTATTATCAGTTACCTACTAATTCTTTGAGAAATTTTGAAGAAACAACTGAATCATTTGTCCACCAATTTAGTGCCTACATAGAGAGGCATGTGACAATTAAGGATTTGTACAACTTGAAATAGGGTAAATATGAATGCTTTACCAATTTCCTAGCAATATGGAGATAGTTTCTAGGGAAATTACACTTTGCATTACCCCATAGAGAGATGTTGGACATTTTTATTAATAACTTGCAAGAACAATTGTCCTATGAGCTTTCAACTGCTACCTTGACAACCTTCGATCAGGCTATAGATTTAGCACGAAGAGTGGAAGATGCCCTCATTAGGAGAGGCCAATTTAAGAAGAAGGATGATGATAAGGCATCTAAAAATCAATATAAGAATAAGCAAGTTGTGGGTGATGGAGTCACTAGTAGTAGAAATACTACGAATGTTAATGCTACGAAAACCGTAGAGAAGTTTGTATTAAAGGCTCCTGATAGACCTTCGAGAGAATTCACTAGGTTAAATCAACCTTTATCCACTATCTTGCCACAATTATTAGAATGAGGTTTAATACAATTACCTAATATTCGAGAACCTGATACAACCATACCTGGATACAGAGCAGACCTACATTGTGATTTCCATAGAGGACCTGGACATTCAACAAATTCTTGCAAGAGATTAAAACATAAAATACAATATTTGATTGATAACAATGAGATGGAAGTACAAAATTTCCAACCAAAACAAAATGCTCCAAACAATACCCAAAAATATACACAACCAAATCAGAATCAGAATGCAAATCAAACATTGGATATTTTTCAACATCCTTTACCCAAGCACGGTAAAGAAGTGGCTAATCAAGTCGAACATCATAATGTTCCCCATCCAACCCGATATGTGGGAACCATTAGTGGACATGTACCTTCTCATGACTTTGAGATATTTGGGACAACATTATCTGTGGTCACAACTAGACCCATACACAACATTCAAACATCATATCCAAGTGATACGGATTGTGAAATAGAAAGTGACCTGGATATTACATCCGATCAATCGAATAGCTCTGAAGATGAGTCAGAACCTATTCTCCCTATCACAACACAGATGGTTCTAGAGGAACCATTTCCAAGAAGGGTCATGACATGACCATCCTCACAACAAATCCTCCCTAATGAACAAGCCATAAATGCTAGACCATGACCCATTCATCATGCACACAACAATATTGTGGGTACCATCGGAGCCGTTACTAGACAATAAGCCCAAAATTCTCAACAAGATCAAAATCATAATGATAAATCAGCCCCATTTGTTTTGAAGGTTCCTAGTAAAGGAAATAATGCATCAAATGCTCAACCTAAACCCCCTTATGATATCAATGAACAAATTTCTAATATTACAGCAAGGATTTCCCTCTTAGACCTTCTAAGATCATCTCCCACACATAGGGAAGAATTAATGCATACATTAAGTCAAATGATGGTACCACACGACATACAACCTGAAGCTATGGTGAATACCATTATACCTCATGAAGTCGACTGTATTGAATTTCGAGATAAAGACATCCCACTTCATAGTTTACATAAAGACAATCCCTTGTACATTACTGCATTAATCGGAGATGTAGTTGTCAAAAGAGTTTTAATTGATAATGGTTCATCCCTAAATATTTGTACTTTCAACTTTTACCAGAGATTTGGATTTAGAAGTGATGAGATGAAGAGAACATATATGATCATAAAAGCCTTTAATGATGAAATACAAGAAACATGTGGAGTTATTACAATCCCATTGCAGGTTGGTCCAAGAACTTTGGATACGACCGTATTTATTGTACATTGCCCTGCATCATACAATATACTTTTGGGTCACCCTTGGATCAATGCAATGCGAGTTGTACCCTCTACCTTACACCAATGTGTCAAATTCGAATTCAAGAATCAGTTGGTCACCATTCATGGTGATCCCAGACCATTTGATATGTGCGCCTTGGCAGAACCAATTGGGATTCAATTTTGCCCTGCATTATCTTCTACTCATCCTAATTCTGCCTTTCCTTCTAAACGTGTGAAACTCACACCTAAAATATCATCTCCTCCATCTACACCAATTACATCCCCATATCCTCAACCTTCTCCTAAGGAATATCCACCAAAATCTACATTTAATACTAGTCCCACAATAATTTCTCCTTGTTCTATCCCTACACCATCTGAATCCACAATAAATCCATCTACCACAACCTCTATTCCATCCACATCTACTAAATTTATCTTTTCTACATCTAAAGCCGTAGAAGAGGCTCCTTCTACCTCATATGCTTTGTCTGATGAGCTATTACCTGATTTGTCTAAAATTCTCATAACATCAGAAGAAACATATTTTTCTATACAAGATTCCCTTGCCTTAAACAAATTACCACCGTCTCCTCGCACCTTGGGCTTGCCACAACCTATGGGAAGTATTTACCAAGTCGGGAGTTGTACCTTCATTTATAAGGGATATGATTGGGGTAGAATACCTAGAAATATTAAAACTAATTATGATGGATATGCTCAATGTTATTTCACCGATAAATACATCAAAGCTAAACCTATAATGCTTAAATTAGGATATGAAGGGAAAGGTTTGGGACCTTTCCAGAATGGCATGAAAGAACCTTTTGAGGTCGAAGCATGGCCTGCCCGATGCGGTATAGGCCTATTTTCTAGTAAGTGTCAGCCATTTCCATTTGAGGATGATGATCACTTAATACCCTATCAAGATTATTTAGATGAACAAGAGATCCTTAAGTCTATGGGTAAGTTATTTTCTTGTAATATGCTATCTATAGCTTACCCCGAAATGATTGTTGAGTTGGACGAACAATTAGAGGGTGACATTTTCCATGATATTTCCATTGAAGACTTATTGCATAATGGCTTTTATTTTGATGGGTCTATACCACCTGTCGCTCATCTTGAGGCCACAACCCCTCAAGAAGAATTATCTAAGTTGACCTTAGAAGAATTACAAGAATTGGGTGTGTCACCCACCCCTCCTAATTTTGAAAGAGACTTACATATGGAAGTGGAAAGTGTCATAAAAGTTAATATTGGAACAGAAGAGAATTCTCACATAGTCAACATTGGATCAGAATTAAATGAAGAAAAACAAAACAAATACACTACATTTCTTACAGAATATAGTGATGTCTTTGCTTGGACATACGCAGATATGCCTGGTTTAGACTCTTCTGTAGTTATGCATCATCTAGTAGTATGACCGGATGCGAAACCAGTTAAGAAAAAACTTAGAAAAATGCATCCTAAGGTTGCCCTACTAGTCAAAGGTGAGTTAGAAAAACTCCTAAATGTTACATTTATTCAAGCCATTGATTATGTTGATTGGATTTCTAATGTTGTCCTTGTAACTAAAAAAGAAGCAACCAAGATTAGGGTTTGTACAGACTTTAGAGACATTAATGTTGCATGCCCTAAAGATGATTTCCCTCTTCCTAATATGGATCAGATCATTGATTTTACTATTGGAAGTGGGATGCTATCCCTTATGGATGGATTCTTAGGTTATAATCAGATCAGGATAGCTCCTGAAGACCAAGCCAAAACAACCTTTATTACCCCTTGGGGAACCTTTTGTTGGAAAGTAATGCCATTCGGATTAAAGAATGCAGGTGCAACCTATCAACGAGCTATGACTTACATTTTTCATGATATGATGTATGATATTCTGCATGATTATGTGGATGATATTATAGCCCGTTCTACTGAAGAAGATGAACATTTAGATGATTTGAGAAAAGTATTTGATCGGTTAAGAGAATACCATATCCGTTTAAACCCAACAAAATGTATATTTGGAGTTAAGTCAGGTAAACTGTTGGGGGTTATTGTTTCTTTGCATGGCATCAAAATTGACCCTCTTAAAATTTAGGCTATCATTGATATGCCAGCTCCTAAAAACATATATGAGTTACGAAGTTTACAAGGTAAACTTCAATCTATCCATCATTTCATTGATAAGTTGGTGGACAAAACTGGACCTTTTCTCAAATTGCTTAAGAAAAATACTTTCTTTCAATGGGATGATGAATGTAAAGAAGCCTTTGAACAAATAAAACAATATCTTTTAAGTCCTCCTATGCTTGCTCCTCCCAAAACTGATCGCCCTTTCATCTTGTACATTTTCGCTTCAGAATTTGCCTTAGGAGCTATGTTAGCTCAACTTGATGATGAGAAGAAAGAACGAGCTAATTATTATATTAGTAGAACATTAATAAGTTATGAAACTCATTATACATCACTAGAAAAGTTATGTTTGGCAGTCATATTTTCTACGCAAAAATTGTGCCATTATATGCTTAGTCAAAAGACATATGTCATTGCCAAATCTGATCCCTTGAGGTATCTCATGAGCCGACCTTATCTATCCGGTCGCACAACTAAGTGGGTTCTCACTCTGAGTGAGTTTGAACTCACATTCATAGGTCAAAAATCCATTAAGGGTCAAATCATAGCAGACCAATTAGTTGTTGCACCCTTAGAAGCCACTCATCCCCTCATCATTGAGTTTCCTGATGAATGCCTCAATCTAGAGGAAGATCATTCTGAACAATGGTCTTTATATTTTGATGGAGCCCGATGTATGAGTGGGGCTGGTGTGGGTATCATCCTAATATCCCCTAGAAGCACCTAATACCTTTATCATTTAAGTTAACATTTTCTTGCACTAATAACATGGTCGAATATGAAGCCCTAATCCTTGGATTGCGAGCCGCCTTAGCACTAAAAATTAAAGACTTATTAGTTTTTGATGATTCTCAATTAGTAATAAATCAAATTAATGATGTTTATCAGACCCGAGATGATAAAATTCACCCATATAAAGCCTATGTATTACAGTTGATATCCTTATTTGATAAGATCACCTTAGAAGCTATTCCTAGAACTAGTAACCGCGCTGCTGATGCTATGGCTGCAGTCGCTTCCTTATTGCCCTTGGAGTTGGATGACGAGTATGCTACTATCATTATTCATCGACTCTAGGAACCTACTTCCACCAAATCCTATTTAGAGCCATTGGATGTATTTCTAATCAATGAAATTACTCCCAAACCATGGTACATCGACATCCTCAATTTTCTCCAAAAGGGAACCTTCCCTAAAGGTTTTAATAGGAACCAACATCGATTATTACGTAAATGAGTTGTTCGCTTCGTAATAGTTGGCAATACTTTGTATAGGATATCCTTTGAAGGTATCCTATTGAGATGTTTAAACCTAGATGAATCTAGAAGAGCTTTAAGTGAAGCCCATGATAGATCTTGTGGAGGACACTTTAGTGGTAGTGCCATTGCTAAGAAGCTCCTTAGAATAGGATACTTTTGGCCTACCATGGAGAAGGATGCCCATGATTATGTGCACCATTGCGACAAGTTCCAAAAACATGCTGACCTTGTCCATGCTCCTACGCAAGAACTCCAAGCTATTTCATCTCCTTGGCCCTTCTCTAAATGGGGTTTAGACATCATTGGGAAAATCAATCCTATATCATCTGATGGTCACAAATTCATCATAACCGCAACTGAATACTTTACAAAGTGGGTAGAAGCTATACCTTTAGCTTCTTGCATGGGAACCCAAGTTTCAAAATTTATTCTCAATCAAATCATTTGTAGGTTTGGAATTCCTGCAAATCTTATCTCAGATAATGGAACTTGTTTCAAAAATAAATATGTTAAGAAATTATGTCAAAAATATAAAATTCAACATCGTTGGTCCACTCCCTATTATCCCCAGGGTAATGGCCAAGCAGAAGCATCTAATAAAACCTTGATTAAAATTCTCAAAATATTGGTTAACAAATCAGGCCATGACTGGAATATGCAATTATATCCTGCTCTATGGGCTTATCGAACCAGTGTTCGTACTCCCATAGGCACTTCACCTTTTGTTTTGGTTTACGGTGCTGAAGTTGTCTTTCCTTTCGAGCTAGAAGTTCCTTCTTTGGCTCTGCTACTTCAAGATACTGAAGTAGGAGATGAATATCATGCTAGTAGATTCAGTCAACTAGAACTTCTAGATGAGAAGCGCATCAATGCTCTGGAACATCTTCGTGCCTATCAAAACAAGCTCAAAAGAGCATATTCAAAGAAAGTTCATAACCGATCTTTCAAAGTTGGTGATCTAGTCTTAAAATAAAATCAAAAGAACACTAATGCCACTAAAGATAATAAAGGCAAATTTCAGCCCAATTGGCTTGGACCATACATCATCACTGCTAAATTTGGATCGGGTGCATATCGATTGGCAACCTTGGATGGAAAATATCTCAAGGAACCCATGAACATTATGCATCTTAAATGATATCATGCTTAAATTCAAAGTCTCATCATTGTACATAATTGTATATGTTTTCTCATTTCAACAATTCATATAAGAAATTCAAAATTATCAAAAAAAAATATTCACATTGTATATAATTTCTCATTTCAGCAATTCATATAAAACTCTAAAAATCAAATAAAAATCATAAAGTTATAAAAACAATCAAAAACATGTTCATTTGCATTACCAAATTCTGAAATTTTGCAGTTATATTTTCCTTTGTTTCGGATAAATTTAGAAGTTATCTTGGACCATGCACTTCAAATTCACATGAATAAATATTTTGATCTTAGCACTATGACTATAAATCTCTCTTATATCGAAGCACTATTGCAATAAATAATATTTTGAGTTTTGGGAACTGATCTCGCTATTTACTTGAATCAAGTCCACTTTTACATATTAAAATGATTTGCTGCAAATTCAAAAAATGATACTACACAGTAGTTGTGGTCTCTTAAGTGAAAAGTTTCCCCTGCTATCCTATCATGCGCATGGTCTAGAATCTTTGAGAATTGGCAAAAGGACAAGCTCACCCCTACCCGGAATAAAAATCCCTTGCTCCACATCTAAGCTGAGCAAGTATCCCTAGAATAGAAAGAAAAAGAAGAAGAAAAGAAAAAAAAGAAAGCGAAAGAGAAATATGCAAAAGAAATCCAAGCAATATCCAAGAAATATCAAATATCAAAAGTCAAAAATCCAGAAAAATCAAAAAAAGCACGAAAAGAGAAAAAGAAAAGCAATAAAATCCCCCCTACCCTTTGAAAGAAAATAAGGGTGAATGAGCTTGAATCCCTGGAATTCTCAATTATTCGAAAATCATGAGGTAAGCCCCATAACAAGTGATTTGTGCCCAACTTGCTTGACATTGGGTAATTCCTTTTCGCGTGGTGACATGTCTGTCACATTAGCGACCTTATTTTGTACAGACCTATGTCCGCTTGTGGATTAGCTAACTTTTGATGACCTAACTTACATAGTAGTTTGGTACGGTTACATGCACAAAAATCATGGTTAATGAATCTTCAATCGCACACACATTGGTTCATTCAAATTGCTTGCATCAAAATACCTTACTCAAAATCGGTAAATGAACATTACAAAGCACACACAGTTGATCTTTGAGAGATTTTGTGTCATTATGTTAAATCGAAATGGGTAATGAACTCACATTTGCACACACTGGTTCTTGATAAATTTAAATTTCTCTTTGAAATAAATTAAAATATGACTTTGAAATTTTTAAAAAAGTATCCATTATTCTTTTCAAAATAGTTATTTCTTACAAAAACATTGACTTCATTATGATGGCATCATTTTCAAGAAATTATAAATTCAAAACTTTCATACTTGCGAATTTTGCCTAGTGTAAGTCAATTTCGCAATCTTTAAAAAAAAAAACTTTAATTTTATTTTTTATCAAAATATTTCAAAATCTTGCAATAAAATTTCATCAAAATTTTTGACTTTCACGATGATGGTATAGTTCCTGAACCAACTTGGAATTTTATGCCTAGCGCAAGTCATATTTATCTTATTTTATGTTTCTCATAAAAAAACCATGCAATAAAACTATTGCAGTTTTGACTTTCGCGATGATGGTATAATTCCTAACCAATTTGGAATTTTATGCCTAGCGCAAGTCATATTTACAAATTTTGTACCCATCATAAAATTATCAAATAAAACATCATATTTTCTTTCATTATGATTTTCACGATGATGGTATAATTCCGCAATTTGGAATTCTATGCCTAGCGCAAGTCATCATTTTAATTTTTTGTGCCCACAAGCATTTCATAAACCTATAAAAACATGTGACTTAATTATTCTTTGCAAAAACATGCTTCAGCAAAAAATGAAATTTTCATACCATCTTACCATATTTATCATTTCGATTTGTGATTCCTAAGTACACATTAAATTGCCCATCACACTTAGGAATTCTATGCTTAAACACAAATCATTCTCTCACATTTTCATGCTTAAAGTTATTTGAAATCCTGTTCCAAAACAACATCAAAACATCATTACTTTCTCATCACCAAAAGCCTTAAGAATTACTCTTAAGCAAAAACAACTACTTTTGCAATATTACCCATAACAGGATCAACTTAATGACCTAGCGAGCGGTGACTCCATCAAATGGTCATGTCACAATGTCTACATCCTTCATGGTTTATTGTTAAAAGTATTTTTCTATCTTCATTTTTATCCACACATTTGTTGTCACAACACATTCTTTCATTTAATTTTATAGCATGAGAAAACCATAAATATTCAAGACATGCAATCATATGAAAATACAAATCCATAAAGCATCATTACAAACATAAGTCACATCACAAAAACATATATATATATATATCATCATCAAAATATATACATCGATCATCTCGATTGGTATGCCACAATATATGACTCGACATACTCAATCATCATACAAAATCTACAAAAACTATATACATCTCATCTATCTATCCCCTAGAGCCTCTCGAGCTCTCCGCCTCATCTCCTCCACCTCCAAGAGCTGGAGGAGGTGGTCACATAAATACCTCCATAGTCTGAGTCCTCGAAGTCATCCTCGATGAACTCCTGGATGATGATCCAACCCGAATAGGTCCTGCTATATCTACAGGCAACTCCTCTCTACGGCCCTCGAGGGCAAGCGCGTAGTACATCCCATGATAAAATGTGGTCTATGACATAGACCATGCCAACTCTGAGGTACTAGCTCCTCCTCCTCTCACCCTGAGCCATAGGACCTCTGCCTGTAGGCTCTGTACCTATCCTCGTAGTGTAGTGTCTATCACCTGGAGACCCTGCACCTGCCTCCGTAGTGTGGCATTCTCCACCCGGAGAGCTACCATCTCACTACTCTCTCCCACCTCCACACCCTTGCCCTTACTAGGTGAAGGTGGCCTATCTACCTACGGAGGAGAAGATCTCTCCCTCCTCTGCTCTCTCCTCTACCTCTCCCTAGGTTGTACCCTCTATGTCTGATGAGCACCCATGGGGATCACATGTCCACCCTACATCCTAACCCTCCTCTATATAGGAGGTGCCCATCCTCTCTATCCTCTCCCTCCCTATGCCATAGCCTATCATCATTGTACCATCCATCGCATGACTACGTGCATCGATCCCCATAATCGAGTCATGCATGGTGGGTGAATCGTAGCGTACCATGCATCATAACCCGTAGCAACCCCTACATCATCCCCATATACTAGCTAGATGGGGGCATCATCCTCATTATGGCTCATGAAATACCACATGTCTGGGGTCCCACTCAATGTCGTGGCATCCCACACTATCCTAGAAAACTCGTAATCCCTCATCATTGGAATCCCCTACTGGAGCCGAACTGACGGAGGACTCGGTCATATCGATGGAGCTCTATCTCACCCCACTCCAACCTCATCCAAATGACTCATCTGATATGAGCCAACTCATATCCATCATCCTACCATCCTAGAAGCCCCCTCCATGACCTCTAGGTAATCTGATCAGTAGTAAGATCATCAATAAGCCTATGCGAGGTAGGTAAATCTGATCACCTCTATGACCCTCTATGCAGCCACCAGTAGAACACCCTAGGCCTCTCTCGATCAACCCCTATCAGCGGTAGCCCCATAGGTCACCTCACTACGATGTGCTCCCAACACCAGACTTAGAGGAGCGAAGTCAACACCATGCATTTGCCTCTCTTGTACACGATCCCATGGAGGATCCTGTACAAGCGGCATAGAACATACGACCCCCAAGAAAACCTATATCTATGCTCTCTCATGTCATAGATGACATCTGACAATAGCCATGGTACTCTACATCCACTCTAGTGGCATAGCAATAAGCCACCCACCACCCCAGCCAACACCTTAGTCAAGGTGGATACTCCATCTGTATGTCACAAAGTCTCGATGTTCACTCCACCCTTCTCCAGGATGAAGCTAGCATCACCAACTAACCTCAACATCGCTCGACCATGACTGGTCGAAGCAACAATAAATCTACCCTAGATGGGGATCCACAAAATCCTCCATACATCCTCCAAAGTGGGAGTCATCTCCCCTATCGATAGCCAAAAGTAGGATGACTCTGGATACCATCTCTCTGCAAGGGCTGTCAGTAGCCCCATATCTATAGGAACCTGTGGCATCTCTACCACATGCTATAGTCCCACTACCTCTAAGGTATCCCTCTCCGCCTGGGTCAGTGTGGCCAAATCATCTCTCAAACCGCCATATTTCCACTCCCGACTTTTTAGCAACTCCTCCTGCAAAACAAACAACAAAAATCAATATTAGTACATCATAAAAAAATCAATAAAATCAACAAATCAAAATTGCCTAACAATTTTTTGATATCGTCCACTATTGGACGATATCATCCCTAATTTGATGAGATCATCCTTGTTTCGATGAAATCATCCCACCCTGTATGATTCGGCCCTAACAGCTGAATCGTCCCTCATTGGACGTGATCACCCCAAATTCATCAAGTTTGAGTGGTACGATCTTGCTGAAATTGGGATGATCTTGTCGAAATCGAGATGATCTCATCAAGATCACCTCGATTTCATCAACACGGTGAAATATGGCCGCGATGCCCTAAAATCCAAAATTAATTAAATTTAAACCTAAAAATTTAAGCTAATAATATTTTAGAAAATATTAGAAACCTTACCCGCATCCCTCGCCGCACCGCAGTCGCTCGATGCTCAGTCTCCACCATTTCTCCTACTTCAGAGCTCTCGAATGGTAAAAGTAAAAATAAAAATGAAATTAGGTTTTACCCTATTTTCTAAAAATATATATTAAAAATGCACTTTTAAATAATTTAACTCTTCCGCATTTTTACCAAATGATCGATTTGGATAAAAACCCGGAGGGGGCACCACAGTAATCAGTTGCATGATTCGACTTAGAATCGTCACCTAAAAATTGGAATAAATTTTTGCTTTCTCGTAAAGCATGCCAATTTCTTCTTTAACATATTTTTCATGAAAAATTTGCTAAAGAGGGGGCAAAATGTAACACCCTAAATTTGATGCAATTCAATTTACCCTAGGTTAATAATTCAAAATTTAACCTTGAAACCACCTTTTAACCACTTGCCTCGATTTTTGTGCCAAATATAGAGGCAGTTATGGTAGTTGGATGATATCATCCCTAATTGGATGAAATCGTCTAGAACCGAACGTCCAGATGATTTCGTTCAAAAACCAAATTTTCATAATTAGAAATAGTTCCAACTCCCATTCCCAGCTTAGCAGAAGCGTGTCTGCGCTATTGGAGGACGTTTCGTTGGAGATCTCCCAGATTGGGATGACTCCCAACCTCCTAAATCCCCCCTCAATCCTATTTAAACTATGAATTTCATTAAACCCACCCTGGCTGATCAATTTCCTGCAACCTAAGCTCCATACCCTGTTAGAACACTCTGAAATTCAATCATTTGCATAGTTTTTCCAGATCCATTTGCAGGTTTTTATTTTGCATCAGTCGGAGGAAGCTCGGATCGTCGTAGATGATCCTGTTCACAACCGAGATGATTTCATCCCGATTGGAGGTGATCTTGTACCATCTTAGATGATCTTGACTGTACTCCTCTTGGGGGCAATCAAGATCTAAGGTTTGCATTTTCTATCAATTCAATCAATCAAATTGCATTAATTTAGTTTATATTATGTATTGCATCTAGTGTTCACCTCATTTTAATGATATTCTGCATTCTAGGATCAATTCTATTTTAGAACATAAAGGCATTTCATTTACTTCAGATCGAATTTGATTTTTAGGACCGATTAAGCATTTAATTAGAGTTTTTGTGTCCATTAAATTGTATTTTGCATTATATTTCCCCTATTTTGGCATCCATTTGTTCAGTTGTAGGTTTTTGACGAAATCGGCTCAGATGATTTCGTCTGATTTCAGATGATCTCGTCCGATTTCGGATGAATCTATGCAATTATAGATGAACCTACAAAATTGCAGTCGATTCTGTTCAATTGAAGATGAATTTGCAGAATCAGAGACGATCTGGACTGCTTCAAAAAGTCGAATCTTCATCAGACATCCGAAACCGGGTAAGATCATTCCATTTTCTTTCAAGCATTGCATTTAGAGTTCATTTTTGTTTACTGTCTGCATATAAATCACAATTCGCATATAGAATAGTTTAATTTCATCCTGGCCAACCTAGGTATTTGAGTGATTTTAAACTAAAACGAACACATCAAACTCATTTCTAGCCTAGGCTCGGAAGCTGCCACCAAACGCTTCCTAGTGAACCCACCATCTGTCGACAAATCACCAAAGAGGACACAACAATTCCCTCTCCGAGGTGTAGCTTTACCATTTTCCCATTCCCCTCTGAGGCGTGGATCCATTAGCCTAGAGGAAAGGGGTGCAAAAATTTTAAACCTACAGGTATCCTTAAATATTCAAATGTGCCCCAGGGTGTAGTGAATGCTGCCTTATGTCTATCTTTTGGATTTATTTGAATTTCATTGTACCTCATCTAATAGAGACAATCTTGTCGAGCCAGCTAATGCTTGCAATAATTATTCCTTGTTGGGTAATGGGTAATTATCTTTTAATGAACTCTTGTTTAAATTTTTAAAATCTACATAGAGTCTAATATCCCCATTATTTTTTTTGACTGGTACTAAATTTAATATCAATGAAGAAAATCTTACCTTTCTAATTATTTTGGAATCCAACAATTTTTGTACTTCCTTTTGCATTATTGGGTGCAGAGTTGGATTATATTTTCTCTATTTTTGTCTGAATGGTTTGGAATATTCTTTTAGGGGTATTATGTGTGTCATTAAATTTGTTTTGAATGTTTTCAAATATTCATAAGTCTATGCAAAAATGTTCTTTATTATTTTTCAAGAAATTGATATATCAAGTCTTTTATTTAGCAGGTAAAGCCATGCCTACTTTCACTATTCTGGGCTCTTTCATTGAACCAATGTTAATATCTTCAAATATTACTTGTCTGCATAAAGGTTTATAAGCTTTTTCAAAATCATAAAATGGACTTTCTAGAAAAACTAATCCTTTGGGTATCTTATTAGTTTTCAACTGGATTACTTCTACTGGCTCTCCTATTTGGTCTTTTAGCTTTTCATCATAGATTACATCTGCATACTGATTTTTTAGAGTCATAAAATCTTTAATATCTATGTCATCCTAAAAGACCTATAGATATACTATGTTATCTGGCACATAAGTTTTATAAACTGAAATAGTTGGGAATCTATCCATATATTCTATAGTTATCTTTGGGTGATCTAGACCTGAGGCATTTACAACTAAAATATCTACAACATGATTTTGTTATTTAGGAATATATGAGATATTGAAAGCTAAGAATTTATCAACTTCTTTCAACACTGCATTTCTATATTGCTTAAGCCTAGGATGTTTAGTCTGATATTTACCTTTGATCTATAGTATAATAAGCTTTGCATCCCCTATTACAATCAAGTAGTTAATGCCTAGCTCTTTTGCTTTCCTTAGCCCTAGTAGTAAAGCTTCATACTCAACTACATTGTTTGTGCAAGGAAATTGTAGTCTGTAAGGAATACCGAGGTAGTTTCCTTTAATATCAGTCAAATTTATGCCTGCACCTATACTAGATTGGGATTTATCTCCATCAAAAGACATGGTCCACATTTCTTGAGTCAAAACTCTTTTTGATATTGCATCTACTATTTTTATATCTTCTGGATCCATGTTCTTTGCATCTGGTACCTCCACTAGGAATGGGTTGTGCCATATTGAATAAACTCTCATCCCTTTTTCTTACATAGAGTTTACTAAGTTAATCATAGTTTCATATGTTTGAATTAACTCTACGGAGTGTTTGTTGAATTGTTCCCTTCTCAAAATTATATTCTCCTTATCTGATATTGGGATTGTAGCATAGGACCAGTCCAATTGAATTGAACCTCCCAGTTGTTCTGCCCAATGTCCAATGAGTAATAATGAGAAAAATGGGTCAACGTCAACTATTGCAACATCCATAAAAATGCCCTTTTTGGGGTGTTGATCTAGGAAAACTAACAATCCAGTTATCACCCCTACACAAGTAATTTTCCTACTGTCCATTATAGAAATAGGAGAAAAATCTCTAGTACAAATTAATCCTATTTTGTCAGCTATTAGCTTAGGCATGATATTATGTGAAGCTCCATTGTATAGCATGCAATTATGAATCACATATATTTCCCCTTCATCTGAATTATATCTTAATGACACATAGAAGGGTCTGAAATAAGATGGTGATCTTGTATCATGTTGATTTTTTCTAGCAACATGGCAAGTTGGATCTTCCTTTTGTTCTACCAGTCCAATTGCTCTGTAGACTTGTTCTCTGTAATGTTGAACTTTCATAAGTTCTCCAAATGTGATATTAACCTTTTTTTTACTGAGTTTTGACCCAACATCAAATTCTATCTTCTTTATATCCAGTGGTTTATTACTTTCTTCTTTGGGAATTTCTTCCTCTAATTCTATTACTTTAGGAATAATATTTTTTAGGCTCCTATCAGTTTTCTCTTTACTAATATTTTTATTGGTGAAAGTTTGTTTTCTTGTTTCACTTGTAGAGGATTTCTCTGTCCTTTCAGGGACTGTTCTATTCCTTAAATTCAGAACATGGGTTACCTCTAATTCTTTAACCTCTTGAGCAATGGGGATTAATTTACCTTGTTTAATCTTATAATATATTGACTCATGTGACTTATGCAAGATTTTAGTTCCTTCAATTACTAAAATTTGAGGATGATGATTTGAAGCATATTTATCCATGTCTTCTTCAAACAACCTTTCTTTGGATTCATCTTCAATAGACCAACAAACATTGATTCTTATATCTTCTTCTGATTCTGCATTCATATCTACATTACACTGATCACTTAGGTGAATTCCACATGCATCAGGGTTATCGGGTGCATCACAAGTAGAGAAAAAATAGGGAAATCCTTCTGCTATATTAACATATAGTATAGGGTTAGGAAAATTATTCTGATCCCTATCAGAATATCTATTTTTCTAGTTATTATTTCCATTACCTCTATTCCTATTTCCTTCTTCAAAACCATTGTTATTTCCCCAATTCTTATTGTAATTTTTCTTAAAAGGAGGATGGTTGTCAACATGTGGTTGCTCTGTTTATGAAAATTCACCATTATTTCCATTTATTTCAATTCTTGCTAACCTGTTGTTCATGTTATTGAACATCTCAATCATTTGACTGGTAAATTTCTCCATTGGATCAATTTTGGTTCTTCTTTGTATATCAAATGCCACCATTTTGGGTTTTCTCTCAGGTAGGTTGAATTCTAGAGAATAGCGCTTCATCTTACCACTATCAAGCATATTTCTTTCTATATCCATTGCTTTTTCCATACAACCATCAATGGTAGTGGCTTGTTATTGCCTTAATTCATAGTTAAACTCTCCTTGAAAAGCATTATTATAAAAACAAATAGACTAAATATCACTAGGCCTGAGGTTGGTAGGGATTTTGTTCCTAGCCTTTGAAAAGTCTTGTGTTAAAGTCACTAACAACCTCATTTTATTTTTCTTCATAGTGGCTAGCTCAGTTAACAGTGATTGTTCATTTTTCCTTTCACCATATTTCTTTAGAAACACAACTTCCATTTTGGTGAAGTTTGGGATATCATTGTTAGGAAGGGAATTAAACCACTCTCTAGCATATTTTTCTAAAGTCTGTAAAAATAGTCTTAATACTACATCTTCATGTTCAACTTCTAAACTATCCATTGCATACAATAAACTTTTGATATGATCCTCTCTAGTTACTGCACTATTTCCTAAAAATTTAGGGAGGTATTTGTGAGCTTTATTGGGTAAGGCATTTAAATTGATGGGTAATACAAAATGCCTATATCTATTAGTACTCCATAAATGAACATTAACTTGGGCCATTGCTACTGTAGGATTTAGATTCATAGCAGTAACACTTATAGGAATGTGAGGTTGAGTAATCTAGGTATGATCTAATGGGTTATTTACCTCAGTATTACTATTATAAGAGTAATCACATATATCCTCTATAACAGAATTTAAACGTTCATATATAGTAACAATATTTTGATTTTTCTTTATGTATTTTTTACTGCTAGAATTTGATCTACTATTATAAATAGTTGTCTTGAAAAGTGGAGTTTTTTGGGTATGTATAAATACCTTTGGATTCTCGAGTTCTGGAAATAGGTCCTCACTGCTTCTCCTGGTGTTCACCAGCACATTCTGTTCTCTCCTTTTTTATTTTTTCTTTTGGGTTCATCCAGAAGAGTTGCCAGCATTGGGGTGCATAAAGAACAACGTATGATTTTATCAAGAATGCTTGATATTATCACTCATCCTCACAGGAGTCGGTTCTTGGGATAATTCAAGAAAATCAAGAAACCAAAATTTCAAGAAGATCAAGAAAAAGAATTTTCGTAAAGAAAATCAAATTGAAAAACACGAGTAAAATAAAGAATGTAGAAAATGTAAAAAAATTAAAATAAATGTTCTTTATTCTAACTGGCCACCCGTTGATTAAAAAATAATATCATAAAATCTAGGTTTAGAATGTAAAAATTCTCCTCAACAACGATGCCAAAAAACTATTGGAACCGATTCTTGCATCTGTAGGATTTCGATTGTCACGCTACAAGAATCCATTTGAAACCAACAAGCTATTACAGGCTCTGGTCGACCTGCCTCATTGTTCTGTTAAACACAAATATTGTTAAATAAAACTACAGAATGGGTAAGGAAACCCCATCGGTAATTCTATGAGTAAAACTACAATTACACACTCCAGATTTATATTATACTATATGTATTAAAATTATCAAGCAAGAAAACAACCATTTGTTATGCCTTATATAGATCCATGCCTAGATTCATTGGGTTGTTATAGTAATTTAACAACAATTATATTATGACACAAAAATAAGGGGAGGAGAAAAATTGACGTTCTTAATCTTATTTGAATATCGTAATAAAATCAAGAGTTAATCAATGAGTGAAATATATATAATGCGTTCGAATAATGTAACCTATTACACAATGTCACACAGAGCTAAGACAAAAGATATAATAGAAAAAAGACTTAGAATTGTATTTATTTCATAAAGTTTACATGCAGAATGGGCAGAAAGCTTTTTAACTCTATTTTTCTCAAAGAAAATATATCAATACAATGAAAATATCATGTTCAAATAATGTAACAGGTCTCTCCTACTCTCCTTGTTCCAATATGATAACAACAGAGTCTCTAAATCTCAGGTTCAAAAAGGTAGGAAACGATCTTAGCTTCTTGAACACTTTCCTATCACAATCCTACAAATCAAAGGGAAGAATAAGAAATGAGAAGGAAAAATAGACACAGAAGGGGATACAACAACACAACTAATTGGGCACTCAAGAATACCTCTTAGCAAAAATGCTATTCTCTAATTGCTTAATGCAGAACTTGATTGCAGTTGCTTCCTTTTATAACTGTAGGTTCTTGATTATGTTATTTCTGGTTCATCTCTGGCCTTACACTTGTCATCATCTAATTGTAATTCAAAAATTGGTACAGCTGGCTTCCACTACCCTTGTTGTTCCTGATTGTGCTCTCCTATTTGACTTTTTCAAACTGTAATTCAATCTAACCAGTGATGGTAGTGTTGGGAGAACCTGTTTCTTCTTCTGCTACCTCCATCACAATTGTTCCCATTGTTTCCTCTTGGACTATCTCCTTTACTACTTCAAGGACTTTTTTGGTTGGCTCAAGTTTCTATTGTGATGAACTTGCTTCCAGTTGTTGATCCTGAGTTTTAACCCCTTTCCCTTTTTGGGATTTTTGTAGCTTTTTTATTTGCTTAGTTATTAATCTCCATACTTTTGTATCAAATTTTGCTACAATCCTAAACATATTTATCTCTTGTAAAATTTTATTTGTGGCAACAGTGTGTCTATTAATTTCATATTAAAAGAGTAACATTTTCATAGTATTCACCACAAGAGTATTTTATATTATCATTTCAACTTCATCACCTATTTCACATTCAGATCTTTCTATGGTACACTTGAATACTTCTTCTATATCAAAGACCTCTAAGCATTGATATAAGGAGAGACTAATATCTTCCAGTATTTCTATTGTATCTTTTATCAGATTATCCATTTCATTTACAACATCTATCCACTTTTTTCAATTTTCTCCAACAGAGCTGCTTTGAAAAACTCAAAACTAAGCTAAATGTTGTGGCCATCATCTATTAATATCTCTTGTCCTTGTAGTTCTTCAAAATGGTCTCCTATAAAATCCAAGGTAGGGTGGATGACTTTAAAATATTCTCTTCTTTATTGTAATAATGTCAAATTTTCTTGAGCAGTTACTCGGATCACCCTCATCTGTCTAAACATCTCAAAAAACCCATTGGCATGAGCTTTTATTTTTATTAACATGTCTTTGTTCATTGCATTTAGATAATAGACATGATCTTGAATCTTCACCATTGAAGGGGGTTGTGCACTTGAAGTATCTCTTCTGGCCAATTCTTCCTATTTTTTACTTATTAATGCTTTCAATTCTACCTTTTCCTTCTCCTCTTTTTCCAATTGTTTTCGTAGCTCTGCAATTTTCCCAATGAATTGGTCTATGGATTGATTTTGCATTGCCCTGAAAACTTTGGACATTTCACCTTCTTTTCCTGGTACTGATGAGCCCCTTGTTTCCTCATTTAATTTGAAGACTAGTGGTTATTGTAGAGCAGGAAGATTTATCTTTGCTATATTTGATACAACTGCTCCCAATTGTGATTCTTCTACAAATTGCTCTTCTATATTTCCCATACCTGCCACTAATTGCAGTTCTTGTTCATTTGCAGAAGTGAAAATATTTTGCTTATTTGTCCTTTCTAATACAACCTTTATGGAAGGTAAAGATAGTCTAGGCTTATTCTTTTTTAAGGTGGTAATCTATATCTGTTTCTTCACCTGGTGGCCTCTGAATAAGCTTCCAATACTACTTGTTCTTCTCATATTCATTTGCACCATTGATGGAATTTTAACATCTTGATGCCTTATTGTTATAGTGACAGGGACAACCATGGGTGCTAATTTTTTTACACTTGTTACAGCTAATACCATTTCAAAAATAGGAACTATAGCCTATTCTAGGAGAGAAGTCTCTGGAGTAGGTGCTGTTACAATATCCTTCCCTTTATCTATATTTAGGTTTATGGGAGCTTCTTGGGAAGTGCTTGGTGCCACCTCTATTTTAAAATAAACATATTCAGAAGGCCTAACTTGTTGCTCTACTATGTTTACATTATTCACAGTGACCTCCATTTGGTTAATACTAAATTCTTCTATTAACTCCAATAGGGGATCTTCTTTGATTGCTTGAACTGCTCCTAGAAAAATGGGTGCTACAGACTCTACTAAAATTTCCTGAAGCCTTCTTAATTATGTAGGATAATTGTAGGCCTCATGAACCTATGTGCTGCATCTTTTCTTAGGAGGGAACTCATTCCATATAATTTATAAATCTATCCTCTTTTCTATGGCTTCCAATAATCTCTCTTCAAAAGGGTCTGCACGGTGTAGTATTATAGCATATTCTCTTTTTTCCATCATTTTATTGTATATCCCTTTTGGGTCATAAAATATCCAAGTTATTTCTTCAAAACCCATAGTGTCCAAATCAAAAATTCCCTTGAGTAGTGCAGGGTAGCCAACAAATATATAGTCCCCAAATCGACAGGGAACATTGAGCCAAGGGACTTTACCATGTTTCTTTACCAGTCTCATTTTGGCCTCTTCGGCTACATGCCTACATAGTTCTAGGGTTGCTAGAGATAATGGACAATACTTCAGCAAGAAATTTGGGGAAATTTTGGTGCCATAAAGCCTGATATAGGTAAAAAATTTTGTGAAAAAGAAATCCTCAATCTCATTTTCTTTGATGAAAGCCCTTACTCCTGGCCCTAATCTCTCAGGGAGCATCCCAGTTAAAAGCCAATGGATTTATACCATAAAATGATCACAGAACCAACCTAAATGAGTGCGCCCTTCATGTATCCTCCAAAATTTGGTTTGAACATAGTGGTTGTCGACAACTTATACTCTTCCCCGGGATTCTTCTCCCAATTGACCCGCTATCAGATGGATGAAAATGAGTACTAAGAGAAACGTGGCATCTCTTGTCTTTGTTCAAAAACTACCTTTTTTAATTCTATCATTTCTTCATGTATTTGATTACTCAGTTCTAATTCCTAGGCATAAATTGGGGTGTTATGTGCTCTATTGCATTGTACAGCTAAACATAAAGTCCTTTTAGATACTGTACTGAGATCCTGTACTCCTAAGACTATGTTTATCATATCACAAAAATCTTGGACCCATGGCTTTAAAGCAATTTTTCTAATTCGAAAATTCTTTTCTATTTTCTCATGTGCATCAAATAAAGTTTTAAAAAATTCCATGTCTATAAACATACGAGATTGGTGTTCGATTACCTTTTGCACCAAAAAGGTGCTATACTATGTCATATTGAAGACTTCTTGGATGTGTTCGACTTTGATGCTGAATATCGGTCGATTCATGTTATCTCTAAATGTCCTTGTTCTCTCATCATACGCCACTACCATCCATGCCATTAAATCTTATGAGAAGTGAACCTTTGGGTATATCAACTTCTCTAGGTTACTATTGTAGCGACCCTGAGATGCACGCACAAACCCTTTTTAACCCTACTTGCAATGTTATTAAAATACCGAAGATGAAATGGAATACAAGAATAAAAATCATATAACACTAAATAACTAAGATAGATCTCTTTATTGATATTGAATCTTGGTTACATGTCGGTCCCTCTTAGGGATACCCATTTCGATACAATAAGTAACCAATAGGTAAATAATGCCCCTTTCATGAAGAGGCGGTGCACTTATAAAAGCTTCCCAGTTTCACACACAAAAATGTATGAGGTCTTATAGATGCCTCCTTATCTAGGTTTGTTTCCTAGAGGGATCCCATTTTGTTCTCGTATGTTGCAAAATTCGTCTGATGAACCTGTGGCCCTGTAAGCAATGAAACAACAACACACATTTAGGTGTCCGAGATTGCCTCCCTGGATGAGGTTGTTAGTAATAAAAAAATGTAATGGAAATATGATGAAACTATGCTATGAAATCATGTAAATCAATACTAATGATATGAAAACATGAAGAAACAGAATAAAAGAAGCTATGTCTAAAACCTAAGCTAAGCCTGTGGGCCACTGTCCAAGACAACAACCACTAAGGTAAACCTTGCTCTCTTTACCCCAAAGCTATGGGTCAAAGCCTGTATTTGATGTTGAAATAATAGGTGTTATGCTCTTCAATTCATTAGGGCTTTGTCGTACACGTGATCTCAAAGAGAACTCTCCAAGTCTCAAAAGCCTCTTGTGATAACGGATAAAAATATCTCTTGGTGCTCTTAGGCTTACACCTTTTATAGTGTGAAACCCTAGGTCTATGTCCAAGCCCTATAAATGAATTTCTCATGCGTAGTGCAAGTTAGCATGAGAAGCTTTTCTCCATTGTCTATGTTTGAAGGCCAGTTAACTGAAATATAGCTACCCACTTGAGTCTCCTATGTGAACTGGTTGTTAGCATGAGAAGATTTTGTCCTTTGTCTATGTTTGGAGGTTAGTTAACTAAATTTTAAATGCAAACATAGGCCTCCTATGTGAACTAGTCATGAAAAGGAATGCAAAGTTACTCCCGCTCACCTTTATTGCATGCAGATTGCCACTTCCACCCGTGGTTAGGCCTATTTGTTGATAAATTTTTTCTTATGGCTTAGCTGCTATCATCTACAGTGGCTAAGATTTGGTCACTGTCATCTATAGTGACTAAGGTCTGGTCGCTCTAGGCTTGAGTGGCTAGGATTTGGCTGCTCTTGGATTGAGCAACTAGACTTGGATGGCTTGAAAAGGCCCCAAATGAGTGGTGAGAACCACTGTTGATGCTTGGAAAGTCTAAGATTATATCTTATGATCTTATGAGTGTGTCTATGTGAGCATCTCCCCTAAGCATGACACAATTTAGGTGTCTACAGATGCCCCTTTTTATGATGCACTGTGTGGAAAACATAGCGCTAACCAAAAACGTAGACTGATATATTTGTAGGGTGTATGGTGATCAATGGTCTGATCAACGCTAGATGGCACAATCATGCAAGATGGCACACATCCCTTGAATCATTGCCTCAATGTTTAGAGGACTTAGCCCAGTGGATTTTGCATGTTAAATTGCACTCGTTCCTCAAACTCAATCGAGTAGCTTCAGCTGCTACAACAATTCCAATCGATAGGAGAGCTACAATTGAAGATGTCATGTCTGCTTATGTTCCTAGAAAATAAGGGAAATTTGTGATTGTTGTATGCAATGATTCATAGGAAAAACATGATTTTGTTATGATAGAGTGATATTTTTCTGATTTTGATTATGATTAAGTTGAAGTTTTGAACTACTTCCTCACACAATTAATTGGTGAAGAAATAACAATGAATGAAGCAACAAGTCGCTTGACCAATATGACTAATCTGGTTCCTTTCTAGCATTTGTTGCTTTTAATGGGCAATCCCACATCCAAGTGTGATTCTAATTATTTATGATGATCATCCATCCTTATCCCAAGGAGCGGTCCGACTATCAATAGCCTTCTTAGGAAGTTAGGATGAGTGATTCTATTTATGTTTAGATTGTATCACTTTGACTTAATGTTTTTGGTATCATAGGGGAATTAGGATGATCCTTTTGCACCCGTGGAGCAGTCTGACCATATTGGTCTTCTTCGGGATTGAAGGGTGGTACATTACAATTCCAAAATGAGTTGTTTTTGCCCCAAGTGGCCTTATGGTTATCTACTCATCTCACCGAAATACATGGAGTGCAACTCACTACAATCACCGAGTGGATAGAGTAGGTGATTGAATACAAGGCCTACCTGAGATTGTGCTTTTATGTGATTTTTTTGTTATTTTGAACATTCTGATGATCTAAAACCATAAAAGTGTGTATATTTGCTATTTTTATGGGATCCCTCAAGGAGGAAGTCCCTTATTTTGACCTATGGATCTGGTCGCTGTCAGGTCGAGTGACCTCTGATGTTCCTACCTGTGGCCATTGTTACCTTGAGCGGCCAAGAAGTTCAAGCCATTGACATCAGTAGTTGCCAAGGCATAATTAAGGAAATATAAAATTTACATTTCTAGGGTTTGACCTTTCACTTTCACTATTTGAAGATTCGCTTTGGGAGCTTTGGTGTGATGGCGATGGTTGCGAATTTGAAATTTGTTGGTGCTAAGGACATGGTTGTGCAGGGTGAGACATCAACTACTGGAGGAGCCAAAGCTTGGAGGGTATTTCTATTTTCTAAACCCTAGCTCTCTTTTTCTTGTCTACGTAAAACTAAACTCCACTAAGTAATGGGTAAAATGAACCTCACTAATCCTATTGGCAACGAACAAACTCCATAATTAGGTTTAGCATACCCTTTTCTATGGTGGGTTAGTCCCCAATTTTGTTTTCTGTTAGTGGCTTGGTTGTTTCTAGCCTAGGGTTTTTGAATTTTTCCATTATTCACCTACTGCTGCTATTTTGGGTGTTTTGAAATTAGCCTAATTTTGATGCTTGGGTGGGAACATTTACTTTACATTCTATTTGTTTTCCCTCCCTCTATTGATTTGTTTAAGTTATTTTGCAACTTTTTTTTGATTTTTTGGCCAAGGGTTCACGAGTTTGTCGTGTTGCCCCTTGGCCACTGTCGCTTAGAGTGGCCAAGCTTGAACCCCAACGGTCAAAAATTTGACCGTTGGATCTTGGTCGTTGTTGCCTCCAATGGCCAGGTTTTGGCCACTGTAGGCAACAACGACTAAACCCTTAGCTATGTTTCTTACATTTTTGTTGAATTTTATAACATTTTTGATTTTGTTTTTCTAAAATTCTTGAATTTTTGATTTGTTTGCAATCTTGTTCTTTTGCTTAGACTTAGAATATCCCATACTCTTTTACACCGTTTTTATGTTTATTGTGAATTATGATTTATATGCATTGTAGTTATGTTTTATCTTTCTTCTGCTTTACTTATATCCTTACTGCTCGGGCTTGGGACCCAAAGCTCCTACTTGACCTACTTCCTAGCTTTGATGATACAGATTGGGCATGGTTCAAATCCGATGGGTTGTAGTATGTCATCAGGCTACCTTACATCATGGTAGATCAGGCTTACCTTACGGCTCTAGCCCATCGTTGGGACCCATAGACTAATACCTTCCACATCTTGATCGACGAGATGACCATTACACCGAAGGATGTTTATAGGATCTTTCAGATTCCATTCGATAGGGTGGCCATTGTCTCTTCGGCCACTAATGATTAGGTTGCTGTCTTCACTTGGGTGTTCAGAGGGCATTCTACAGATGCTTTCAAGGACAAAAAGTCTGTAGAGTGTCCATCAATCACTGGCATGGGGAGGGCATCTTCACAGCGAGGCATGTCATATTGCTGATGGTGATCAATAATGTTCTTATCTTGGACTGCTCGGGTTTGAGGTTCCCATGGAACATTTTGGTGATGGTGTAGGATCTATTGGATAGTGAGGAGCCTATCATCTATGCATGGGGTAGATTGCTATTGGCTCAGTGCTATAATGAGTTGTACCACATCCATCAATGGAGACATGTCATCATTGCCTATAGCTTGCTCCTACAGGTTTGGGGATGGGAGCATATTAAGGTAGATTTCCCTAAGGGGCTGCCATCTGAGATCACAATGGTTGACACTCTAAAATAGTGCTATGTTGCTAGATGGGCTCGAGAGCATGAGGAGTGTAAGAGCCACACTTTCATAGGGGAGCTATCCCACTACACTAATGCTTTCACTAGACTTTTTTTTGAAGATGTCGTGTGGTGGCCTTACTATGAGTGTCTTGCTTGGGATGATATAGCTAGATTTATTTCTAGGACACGGTGCGAGCGATGGCTCATTGGTTGTAAGATTTCCATTTGGGAGTATTTCTTCTACTTGCAGGTTCTTTGTCAGTACAGATTGTAGCAAGATGTGCCCTTGATATCGTTCTTGTATAGGTGCCTCATAGCAAAGAAGGCCTTACCTCCATGGCATATTATAGAGCTTTTAGATGAGGAGGATCCCCTAGCCATTGACCCTATAGTGGCTGGGGGAGTTATAGAGGCCTACACTCAATGGTGGGGTGATCGGATGTGGCATGGTGTTGACAGCCTAGGGCACAAGGATGATGGCATGGGTGATGGTGCAGATTTGACAAGGCACAGAGTCTGAGCCAGGATCAAGGTATAGGGTCAGCCAGTAGAGCATGTGGTAGTGGAGGATCCTGATGTTCCTGAGGAGGAGGAGTTAGAGCTCGAGGAGAGAGACTCTCATTTGAGAGCATAGTTGCATGAGGTCAAGGCTGAGCTCTAGGCCACTAAGATCTAGGTACATCAATGATATGCTACCATTGATAAGCTCTCAGCACATATATAGGCTCTACAGGCTACTATTGGGGGTGGCGATGCTAGGATGTAGTTTGTTGTTACTCCTACACCATAGGAGGTTCCAATTATAGGTTCAAGAGCAGATGTGGGACATCTTTAGTCTTTGTTATATGAGCATGAGGAGAGGATCCGAGGACTTGTGGATCATGTTATCCTTCTTCATATGTAGCTTAGAAGGCATGGGATTGTCCCTAAGGATCTGAAAGGTGCGCGTGGTTCATAGGTTAGTGGGCACTCCACCTCGGGGTAGTCTTTTGCTTGTCCTAGCTAGATGACCCAGACTCAAACAGAGAGACTAACAGGATCGCATCATTCAAATTGTGACACCGCCACAGGGAGAGGTGGCACTAGTGGAGGTGATTCATGGGGCTCAGGCCTGGTATTTGATTGATTATTTACTTAGTCCTTGATCCTTTTTTGAGGTCGACTAACCTAGATGACTGAAGCCCATGGGCATTTTTATACATCCATTGGACTTGACACACATACTTTTTTGATAGATTTACGTTATGACTTATTATATGTATCGTTTATTTCTCATGTTTTTGTTGTTATTTTATTTTATGATATGATGCAATGATGGTATTATGATGATTTGATGAATATGTTAAATTATCAATGATATTTGAAGATGCTTATATGGATGTGTAGATGCTTATATGATTTGATGATATGATGCGATGTATTTTGATGATGAATGATGAATTTGTATGCAAATGGATGTTGCCTATATGTTTTATGATGTGTTTATGGATGATTAATGAATTATTTTTGTGATTTCGATGTTATTGCTAAATGCATGTTTTAATTGTATGCATCTAACTTATGTGATGGAATGGTATAAATGAACCTGTATGCTCTAATCACTTAAAACATATGGAATACATATTGACAATATTAATGGGTGATACAACGAAAAGTAAAAAAATAATCATGAATTTAAATAATCATTCTTATCATAAGAATTGATTAAGTATTCATATATAAGATGTAATGGTGTGTAATATTTATTTCTTAATGAGTTTCTATAAATTAAAAGATATAAAGTAGTTAGTGGTCGTCTATATACTATTTCTAATATATATGCGGTATCTATCCTACTATGTTGATACCCCCTAATTTATAGAATCTTATAAAGAAAGTGATGGTGTGAATGATGTTATGATTTGTTGCTATGTAAGAATTTTTGGAGCTTTCCAGAGATTCAAACACTCTAGTTACCCTATCAATAGTTGTCTACTTACCACTTAGACTTTTTAAAAGTAAGAATTTTACCGTGGACCTATTTTTTTATGATCTCTATGTGTGGAAGTGATTGTATATTTTGAGATAGAATTCAAGAATTTCCTCTGATATCAAGCGGAATTCTTTCATCCCATTGCTAAGATCGAGGATCCTCAAGTGTTCATCTCATACTTATGTTGGACTTAGTTGTACTATACCAGTAGGCAATATTGGGTTACCTAAGCTAGCTCATCCACATTCAAAAATTGGTCTACACAAATGCATGAAGCAATTGTGGTAGACATATCATCTTGTGTAAGGATTTCTCCTTCCAGTTTTGTACAATGCTGAGAATTCCAGGGATTCAAGCTTTATTCCCTTCTTTTTGGATTTTTGCTCATATGTACTGATGAAAATCACTGTTTTGTAGTGATGATAATAACTACAAAATAAATAGTATTGCCCAGTGGGTGTCCGTATACTAGTCCTAGTCCTGTATGCCCATAGTGCAAGAGGCAACTGCATGTGCCAATCCTTGTGATTATTTTACATTGTCCTTCTCAAAATGGAGACTATATTTTTGTTCGAGGCTTCTGCTTGCCCATTTGCTTGCGGATAATAAGGCGTTGAGAAACTATGCTGAATATGGTATTTGTTAATTAAAGCACACACATTTTTTTTCTTGAAAGATGGCCTGTTATCCGATATTATCTTATAAGGGACCCAAAAACGACTTATGATATTGTGGATTATAAACTCTGTAATACTTGGTCCAGTTGTTGATGTTAAGGGGATCGCTTCTATCCATTTAGTGAAGTATTCTATGGCTGTTATGATGAATGTGTGTTGGCATAAGGATGGGGGTGAGATTTTCCCAATCAAGTCTAGTCCCCATTGTGAGAATGGCCATGCTGCCTGGATGGTCTGCAAAGCTTGCGATGGTAAGTGCGTTAGATTTGCATGATGTTGGCACTTACTACATTTCTTAACATACTTGCAGTAGTCCTTTTCCATTATGGTCCAATAGTAACCCATTCTCAATATACACTTAACGATGGCCATGCCACTGAAATGGCCTCCACATGTTTCGTCGTGAGCTTGCAAAATAGGATGCTTCTTGGGACTCAAGAAAATGGAGTAATAATGTATCATATCCTCATCTATAGAGGATTTCTCCTAGAAATATGTATCTTGTTGCTCTTTGTTTGAATGTTCACCTTTCAGTATACAAAAAACCTTGAGGTACTATTCCAAGCTTTAGGAAGTCCCGTAGTTGGGAAAACCAATCCTGATAAGCCACAACTTCTATAGAAAAGATAGCTTGCTCTTCCTGCATTTCCAAGCTAGTGAACACGAATTGAGGAATAACTCTATGGTGTATGGTTGCACCAGACTCCACAACTCCTTGGGAGATCAAAAACCCCCAAGGTGTTGTTTGTAAGAAATCTCTAGATGCGAAGGACCAATTCTGATTTGGCTCGATGTTGATCATGTTGATTGATCCCTAATTGTCAAAAGCTTCATGGCGTATTGTTGAGTACGAAAGAAATTTTACATGAATGGTTGTAAAATTAGCAGATATATTTTGAGGGATTAAGGATCCCAAAGAGGCCATAGTGTCTACAAATATATTCAATGTACGATGGATTGCCTCGATGTCGTACCATTCTAGCCGGGCTAGGTAGGTGTCAACAAGTTCCTTGTAAGTCCTCAGGAGTGGGCACTTGCATTGGAATAGTCCTTTGACTTGGCTTACTATGAGTAAGGAGTCACCAAAGATATTCAATCTTTCAATACCCATTTTTATGGCTATTTGGAGTCCTAGGATCAATGCTTCATATTATGTGTTATTATTTGTGCACGTGAAGTCTAGTTTTAATGATAAGGGCAATGGGGCACCCTGTGGTGTGATAAAGACAATCCCTGCTCTGCATCCTTGTTCACACTTCAAACCATCGAAGAACAATGACATGTATATTTATTTCTTAGGTTCTTCGAGTTCTGGCAAATTTGATAATGCAAAGACCGCATCATCAGGAAAGTCTATGGTGAGAGGCTTGTTATCCTGAAGAGGCACTTATGCTAATTGATCTACTATGACTTGTCCCTTGATGGAATTTTGGTTTATGAACTCTAAATAAAATTATGTCAATAGCATGATCCACTTTGCGATACGTGTATTGTGATATATCTTGCTCATCATGTACTACAAAGGATTTTTTTTGATATGACGTAGGTCGTATGGCTCAACATGTAGTGTCACAACTTTTGAGTTGCAAAGATCACTGCTAAACATAATTTTTTGACATACACATATCCTAGCTCATAACTCACCAAGGTGTGACTAATGTAATATATGGCTTGCTCTTTGTCTTGTTCATTCTTTTGGGCTAACATGGTGCCCAATGCAAAATTAGTAGCCGATATATATAGTAAAAATGGTATGTCTGGCCTTGGTGGAGCCAATACTAGGGACGTTGCATGATAAGTATTGATCTCTCTAAAGGCTTGATGGCATTCTTCATCCCAATGAAAGGGGACTTCCTTGCGTAGAAACTGAGTCATAGGTCTATATTTGTCTGATAATTGCATGATGAATCTTTTGATGGATGCTATTTTGCCTTGTAGGCTCCGTAATTCCCTAATGTTGGTAGGGGCGGTCACTTCCAGTATAGCCTTTACCTTTGTAGGATCGATAACAATGCCTCTCTTAGACATGATGAATCCTAAAAGCTTGCTAGAAGTTATGCCAAATACGCACTTCTTAGGATTCAATAGGACATTATGTTCTATGAGGTGATCAAAGATTTGTCTAAGGACTTTGACGTGTTCTTTTCGCAACAGGGACTTGGCCAGTAAGTCATCCATGTAATCTTCTAAGATCTTATGTATATAGTCATGGAATATGTTTGTCATGGTCCGTTGATATGTGGCACTAGAATTTTTGAGACTTAATGACATCACTTTGTAACAAAATGTTCCCCATGGAGTAATGAAAGAAGTTTTATGCTGATATTCAAGGTTAATCCAGATCTGATTGTATCTGAAAAAACCATCCATTAGGGAGAGCATTTCATGACCTGTGGTTACATCTACAAGAGCATATATGTTTGGAAATGGGAATTAATCCTTTGGTGTTGCCCTATTTAAATCTCTAAAATCCATGCAGATACGGACTCTTTCGTCAGGTTTCCCTATGGGTATCATGTTTGACACCCACTTAGGGTAGTCAATAGGAACTATGAATAATGCATCCAATAGTTTTTGCAATTCATTCTTCACCATCAAAGTGATGGTTGGATGCATTTTCCTCAACTTTTGCTTGATTGGCTTCTTCATGGGATCCAATGAAAGGTTGTGAACGACTAACTTTGGATCTATCCCTGGCATGTCCTTATAAGTCCAAGCAAAAATATTTGGCCTCTCCTTGAGGAGAGAAATTAGGATGGATTGTTCCTATGGGGATAGACTTTCTTTGAACTTGACTTTCCTTGGTTGGGTAGGATCATCGCTAATGTCCACCTTGAAAGTCACTTCTATAGCCATATGTGACCCATCCTCCAGCTGATGAGGCGTGGGTATCAAATGAATGTCATCAACGGGATTCATAGGACCTATTGACTCAAGTTCCAAATCAACATGAAAGACATCATACACACAACCTAATGCAAAATGGAATGGCTATAACATCTCTTCATTAGGGAAGAGGTCTTCAGGCTCTATGGGTAAATTAGCATGATCCCAATCAATAGCCTCTACATCAAGATGCAATGATTTGGTAGGATCTGTTGGGTTATGAAGTGGAGTGATCAAATCAATGGAGATCATGTTAATGGATGGGATGAAATCTCCTGGAACACATGGGTGCAATATTATCTCAGGGGTTTCTCTTCCATACTCTCAATGAGGTTCTGGAGGAATGAGAATTTCTGGATCCGGCCCATGAGTAGGGCAAACAATAGGATCATTAGGTTCTAATTGCTCTTTGAATGTCGACGGAGGGGGATTGACCATCAATGAGTGTCTATGGCACAGAGTGCCGCCTCTCTCTCTACTAGCTCATTGACTTGTCACAAGCGGTGAGGTCCAAGATAATCCACCTCAGTCTCATCCTCAAAGTCATCATCACTTATCTAGAAATCGTTAGAATTGGTATGCGGTCCTAAGACAAGGGGATCATGTCTTAGCCCTAAGTAGACCATATCTATTTCATCTTCATATTCTTCATCACTTATGAAGAATCCATTTGCATTTGTCTCTTGCCCCAAAGTCAGGGGTTGATGACTTAGGCCTAAGTAGGCTCTTTCTGTTGAGTCTTCTGATTCACAGTCACTTTCATATGATGTATGCCCACTCTCATTGTGGATGGACCATGTGAATATTTGTAAATAGCAAGGCCCATAATAGGCTAAGACAAGTTGTGTCTCATCATTACTTGTTTCATATCCATTCTCCTCATCCCATGAGTTGTACCCTATTGGGGTGGAATCAATTGAGATGTTTGGATGATAACTTTTTAGTGGCAGTATGTTTACCGTGGCCACTTGTCTATTGCTCAAATTTCTTATTCTTAGGGGATGATAAGAAATGAAATCAATGTCTTCTCCTAATCCTAAGATTAATATTTCTAATGTCATTGCAAGTGAGTCATCTTGAACTCCGCTATAATAGCCTAAGCTAAATATTGTGGATCGTATGGATGCCTGCATCCATGCTCATATATACCAAGGCCATAGTCATGCCAATGGCAATGCTCAAAGTAGCTTAGAGCAAACTAGGGGTTAGAGAGGTAATGAACATTGACCATGAATAATTTGTCACTATCCTCTTCTATATCTGAAGACTTATTAGGTCGACATAGATAAAATTGGTTTGGTTGGGGGAATTCCAAGTGGAACCGCTATTCCTACTGGCAACCTTAAGTCGTTAGGTGTTGAGCAAGGTGCAGCAACAATATTGTCATTGTTGTCAACACAGTCAGATAGATCTGTTGATGCAGTGGATAGGAAGTTCAAAAGCTATTCAGATGCAAAATACAGGAGTTCAAAGGTTATTCAGAGTATGTACAATGATTTTCCAAGAAGACCGAAGTGGCCCATATGCAAAAGATCAAAGAAAAAGACAAGTAAGAAAAGTGTCGTGATATCGCGACATATACAACAGGCAAGAAAAACTGTCGTGATTTCATGACATGTTGGAAGAGAGAGAAAAAGCAAGAAAAACTATCACGATTTCGTGACATGTTGGAAGAGAGAGAAAAAGCAGGAAAAACTGTCACGATTTCGTGACATGTTGGAAGAGAGAGAAAAAGCAGGAAAAACTATTGCGATTTCGCGACATGTTGGAAGAGAGAGAAAAAGCAAGAAAAACTGTCACGATTTCACGACATGTTGGAAGAGAAAAAAGGCAAGTGGAAAAACTGTCATGATTTTGTGACATGTTGGAAGAGCAAGAGAAAGCAGGAAAAAGTGTCGCGCTTTCGTGACAAGTTCGAAGAAAGAGAACAAGTAAGAAAAGTGTCACGATTTCATGACATGTCACATTTTCGCGACTAAAATAGGAGAGAGAAATTAAGTTGGAAAAGTGTCACGATTTCGTGACATGTCGCATTTTCATGACTAAAATAGGAGAGAGAAAGTAAGTTTGAAAAGTGTCACGATTTCGTGACATGTCGCATTTTTGCGACTAAAATAGGAGAGAGAAAATGCAAGGAGAAAAAGTGTCGCGATATCGTGACATGTTGCATTTTCGTGGCCAGAAGAGAAGAGAAAATGCAAGGAGAAAAAGTGTCGCGATTTCATGACATGTATTTTCACGGGCCAAAGCTAAGAGAAAGAGCAAGGAGAAAAAGTGTCGCGATATCGCGACATGTATTTTC
The DNA here is from genome assembly GCA_028583015.1 of Wollemia nobilis. NCBI lineage: Eukaryota > Viridiplantae > Streptophyta > Pinopsida > Araucariales > Araucariaceae > Wollemia > Wollemia nobilis. The sequence continues at coordinate 8,845,647 of JAQPPZ010000456.1, forward strand.
GGGGGCCAAAGCTAAGAGAAAGAGCAAGGAGAAAAAGTGTTGCAATATCGTGACATGTTGTATTTTCATGGGCCGAAGCTAAGAGAAAAAGCAAGGAGAAAAAGTGTCGCGATATCGCGACATGTTGTATTTTTGGGGGCCGAAGCAAAGAGAAAGCGTAAGGAGAAAAAGTGTCGTGATATCACGACATGTAGCATTTTCACGGTCCGATGCAAAGAGAAAGAGAGAGAAAGAAAAAGTGTCGTGATATCGCGACATGTATTTTTGGGGGCCAAAGCAAGGAGAAAGAGAGAGAAAGAAAAAGTGTCATGATATCGCGACATGTTGTATTTTCTAAGTTGAGTTGAAGCCGACGAAGTCCGATGATAACCAACTAAAATTAGGGTTTACAATTGTTATGAAATCCGATTAAGATTAGGGTTTATGGTCAACTAAGATTAGGGTTTTCATCATGAAAATGTTGTTATAAAAGGAGGGCTATTTGGAGAATTGATTAGTGTGAAATGTGTGAGCAATACGGTCATTGTGCACAGAGAGCAAGTTGTGTCGAATCATGCTAAGTGCAAAATTTGCAAAGAGAGTAGAGTGCACAAAAGGGAGAAGACGATCGTGAAGTTTGACTATAACGAAGCAGAGTGTGCGAAGTGATTACACAGAGAGTGCAGAGTGCATAGAGAGTGAAAAATGTTGAAGCTCGACCAGGTGTTGTTGTGATTGTGTAAAGAAAGCAGAGTGCACAGAGAATGCAAAGGTGAAGAAGACCAGTCAGGGTCTTGCAAAAGCAAAGGTATCTTACTATCAAACTTATAGATTCAGAATTGAAGTCCAAGTTGGTGCTTGGCATCAGGGGTTGGTGCTCCTTCTAGTGGGTGTTGGTAAATTGATTGTAAAGTTGGTGCTTTGCAAAGGCTGGATTTGGATGGTAGTCCAAGCAGTCAATTTTTGAGGAGTAGCCACATTGGTGAACCTCATTAAATCTTGTGTTGTGTGATGCTCTTTTGTTATACTTGTTGTATCTAGTAATAAGTTTTAATTGCTATGGTATTAAGAGCTGTAAATTCAAGTTAAAAGAGCTACACTGATTCACCCCCCCTCTCAATGTCATTGTAAGACTAACAATTGGTATCAGAGCAAAGTTCCTATACAAGCTTAACCGGCTAGGGTGATCTTGGAAGTAACACAATGGCAGGTGGTGAAGGCTTCTCATCAAACAAAGCACCATTGTTTGATGGATCTAATTATGCGTTCTAGAGAATCAAGATGCAGACATATCTCTGTGCTTTGGGATACGACATCTGGGATTCAGTAGTTAGTGGATACACAATACCCATCACTCCTCCAAAAGAGGCTGATGAAAAAAAAACTGTTTGAAAATAACTCAAAAGCAAAGAATGCTCTCATGTGCGGATTAGCAGATAGTGAACTAGTAAAGATCATGAGATGTAAAATGGCAAAAGAAATATGGGACAAACTGAGGAGTATTCATGAAGGAGACGATAAGATCAAGGAGGCCAAGTTACAGACACATCGAGCTCAGTTCGAAGCATTAAATATGAATGACGATGAAAACATTGAGGCATATATGTTGAGAGTTAATGGAATCATTAATGCGATCAGAGGACTTGACGAGGATATTGAAGACTCTGCCATCGTGAAAAAGGTATTAAGATCTCTTCCTCAAAGGTTTGATTCTAAAGTCTCAACGATAGAAGAAGCTAAAAATCTAAATTATTTTAGTATAGATGAGATGTATGGTTCCTTGAATGCATATGAGATGAGGATAGGAAGATCTAAACCCACAGACAGAGAAGCGGCTTTTAAAGCCCTTAAAAATAAAAATGCAAAACAAGAGTCCGAGGAAGAAGAGACATCAGATGAAATGGAAGCAAACTTTGTTAAGAAACTAAAAACGAGAAAAGGAAAATACAGAGGAAAGCTACCATTTAAATGTTTCAACTATGGAGGCATTGGGCATTTTGCGTCTAAATGTCCACTTAATAAGAAGAACAAAAATGATGAAGGATCGCACCAAGAAAGAAGTGACTGGAAGAAGAAAATGAATTTTAGAAAAGGCAACTTCAAGAAGAAAAGTTTCATCTCCAGGAATGCTAGTTCATCAGAAGACAACTCCGGTGAGGATTCTGAAGAGGAAACAGGTGAAGCTCTTTTCATGGCATTTGAAGAAGTAAAATCAGAAAAGGAAGAAGGAGTGAACTCTGAAGTATGTGGTGAAAACCCTGAGGCTGAAGTAGATCTAGAAGGTGAGTTGATCTCTGCACTTGAAGAGTTGACAATAGAGAGGAAAAAGAATAAGAAAATTTCAAAAAAGCTTGAGGATGCAAACGAAATCATAACCAATATAAAAGTACAGACAAAAGAATACAAGAAAATATCTAAAGATCTTGAAGTACAAATTACCATGAAAATAGATTATTGCTGCAAACTAGAAGAAGAGAATGTTGGTTTACGGATGCAGATAGAAGAGATGAATCACAAAATTAGTTGCTATCACAAACGCGAAGAAAGTTCTATGAAGTTGGATAAGATTATAAATGACCAAAGGCCTACAGGCATCAAATTTGGTCTGGGTTTCATCAAAGGAGAATCATCAAATGGATCAAAGGCCAAAAATGTAGAATCCATAAAGAATGAAAATAAGAAATAGGTTGATCAAGGAAAAACGTCTCATGCAAAAGAAAACAATAATGCCAGGCATGAAAGGAGAATTGACAATGATGGATTCACCAATGTCACACATCAAAGAAGAAGAAGACCTATGGCTCCTACGACAACATGGCAAAGACCATCACCCAGGTTCAATTATCCCTTTTTTGGTTTCTATTTTAAATGCAATGGCTATGGACATAAAATCTCAGATTGCAAATATAATGTAAGACCAAGGAATTTCACCAGTAGAAATGCTTTTTCTCCTCTGATGAATTATATAGTAGAATGTTATAACTATCATAATTTTGGGCACATTGCAAGAAACTGTAGAAGTACACTTGCATCAAATCAGTTTCAGGGAAGAAAATTTCAACCAAATAGGATGAGACAAAATAGAAAACTTCCTGAAAAACATGCACAAGCTATTGATAAGGGAAAGGCAAAACAAGAGCCCAAAACTACTATCAAAATGGAGTGGAAAGAAAAAGAGCGACTTAAGGAAGAAAATGAATCCTTAATCGTACAAACAACATTTAAAGCACATAATAAATATGTACCATGGATACTTGATAGTGGATGCTCCAGTCATATGATAGGTGACAAACAAAAATTTGAGAAGTTACAAAAATATGAAGGTGGTTCAATAAAGTTTGGAAATAATGATGGAGCTAAGATAGTTGGCAAAGGTTCAGTTAAAATTAGTGACGAAAAGATTAAGTCAGAAGAAGTCTTGTTTGTGGATGGTTTGAAACATAACTTATTGAGCGTAAGTCAAATTTGTGATAAAGGTCATGAAGTAGTTTTTAAGAAGCAAGGTTGTGAAGTTAGAAAAACAAACAGTGGAAAACTGATAGCAACTGGATCAAGGACATCTGGCAACCTGTACACGCTCTCAGAGACTTCAAAAGGAGCTTGTTTTATTGGACAGGAAGAAGAAAATTGGTTGTGGCACAAGAGACTCGATCATATCAGTTTTTATAATCTAGTAAAAATCAACTCAAAAAGGGCAGTGAGAGATATTCCCACCATCAGCAAACCTACAAACAACATTTGTGCTTCATGCCAAAAGGGGAAGCAAACTAGAGTCACATTCAAAACAAAAGAGTACTACACAAGCAAACCTTTGGAACTAATACACACCGATTTATGTGGACCCATGAGAACACAAAGCATAAATGGTGACAAATATTTTATGTTGTGCATTGATGACTATTCCAGAATGACATGGATATTTTTCTTGAAGCATAAATCAGAAGCTCTTAACATGTTCAAGATTTTCAAAAACCATGTTGAGAATGAAACAGGAAAGAGGATCAAATGTTTAAGATTAGACAGAGGAGGAGAATTCATTTCAGAGGAGTTTACAAAGTATTGTGAAAAATACGGTATTAGGAGACAGTTTTCAGTAGCCAGGACACCTCAGCAGAATGGAGTGGTAGAAAGAAAGAACATGATAGTGCAGGAAATGGCACAGACTATGTTGGCTAAAAGCAGAGTAGCAGACATATTTTGGAAAGAAGCAGTCCATACTACGGTGTATATCCAAAATAGGTACATGCTGAGAACACATGAAAGCAAAACTCCTTATGAGTTGTGGTTCGGTAAAAGGGCAACAACAAAATACCTCAAAATTTTTGGCAAGCAAGTGCTACATCAAAAGAACCGAAGATAATCTTGGTAAGTTTGAAGATAGAGCGGATGAAGGTATTTTTGTTGGTTATTCATCAAAAAGCAAAGCTTACAAATGCTACAACAAGAGGCTAAAGAAAATTGTGGACAGTGCCGATGTTAAATTTGATGAAGGTAGAGAACGAGTAATTAGCTATGAAATGAACTACCCAATTTATGAAGAGGTTATTGAAGGAGATGAGGAAAACGAAACGAAAAAGATACAAAAAATTGACTCAGATGATTTAAGTTGTGATTCAGAAGTGGAAGAAAATAAGAAATTCAAAACAGGCAGCTGGCAAAAAAATCATCCTAGAGAGCAAATAATTGGAGACCCCAAAGTTGGTGTTCAGACAAGAAGAAGAGTAGTAAGTAACTACTCTCTATTATCCAGCATTGAGCCCAAAAATGTTGTTGACACAAGTAAATATGAAAGTTGGATGAAGGCAATAAATGAAGAATTAGATCAGATCGAGAAAAATGAAACTTGGGAGTTAGTACCTAGACTTGCAAATAAAAATATAATCGAGACTAAATGGATTTTTTGAAACAAATTGAATGAAGACGGACAAGTAGTCAGAAATAAAGCAAGATTGGTTTGTAAGGGTTATGCACAAGTTGAAGGCATTGACTTTGAGGAAACTTTTGCACCAGTAGCTAGAATAGAGGCAATTAGAATGTTTCTGGCTTTAGCAGTCTACAAGAATTTCAAAGTTTATCAAATGGATGTGAAATCAACATTTTTGAATGGGAAACTTGAAGAGGTTTATATTGAGCAACTAGATGGTTTCCAACTTGGTGATGATCCCAACTTGGTTTGCAAGTTGAAGAAAGCATTATATGGCTTAAAACAGGCACCCCGAGCATGGTATGCAAGGCTAGACAACTATCTTACTCAACAAGGGTTCAAGAAAGGTATGGTGGATAGTAATTTGTATGTCAAAACAAAAAATGGCCATCTTATTGTTCTTGTTGTATATGCAGATGATATCATATTTTGCAGCAGCAAAGATGAGTCGTGTAAAGATTTAGCAAATAAGATGCAGAAAGAATTTGAAATGTCAATGATTGGTGAACTTTCGTATTTTCTCAAGTTGCAAGTTAATCAAAATAAGAAGGGCATATTTATTTCTCAAGTTAAATATGTGAAAGAGATGTTAAAAAAGTTCACAATGGAGGATTGTAAGCCAGTTAGCACTCCCATGACGACAGGTTGCAAGTTGATCAAGGATGAAAAATCTCCACCTATTGATCAAACCATGTACAGATCTATGATTGGGAGTTTACTGTACCTAACAGCTACCAGACCAGATATTTTGCAGGCAGTATGCATGGTAGCACGATTTTAGGCTAATCCCAAGGAGACTCATGTGACAAAAGTGAAAAGGATTCTTCGGTACCTCAAGGGTACTATGGAGTATGGGTTATGGTATACGAAAGGCAAGGACTTCACCCTTATTGCATATTCAGATGCAGATTGTGTAGGATGTGTGTTGGCAATTTTGGGTACCTTGGGTACATTGCCTTTGCTCTAAGTGTAGATGTTGTCATTGATGTCAAGAAGGTCTTGAAGCAATTTGGTTTGATGTCAAAGAATGTGTTTTGATGAAGATTTCAGTTTGGACAGTGAGTTTCCAAGAAGATCAGAGTAGCCCAGTTGCAAAAGATCAAGAAAAAGACAAGTAAGAAAAAGTATGCGAGGGCTGGAAAAACTGTCGTGATTTCGTGACATGTTTAGGAGAGAGAAAGTTCAGAAAAACTGTCATGATTTTGTGACATGTTTTAGGAGAGAGAAAGTTTGGGCAAAACTGTCACGATTTCGTGACATGTTTGAGGAGAGAGAAAGTTCTAGCAAAACTGTCGCGATTTCGCGACATGCTGGAAGAGAGAGAAAGTTTTGGCAAAACTGTCGCGATTTCGCGACATGTTGGCAGAGAAGGAGAGCAAGATGGAAAGTGTCGCGATTTCGCGACATGTCGCATTTTCGTGACTCGAAAAGTGCAGGAAGGCAGAGAAGGAAAAGTGTCGCGATTTCGCGACATTCTGCAAAGAAAGTTGTACGGACGAAAAAGTGTCGCGATTTCGCGACATGATGCTGAAGAGAGAGTCCGCAAAGAGAACTGTCACGATTTCATGACAAGTTCGAAGAGAGAGAAAGTTACATGTAAAATGTCACGATTTCGTGACATGCTGCAGAGGTCGAGTTGAGGACTATCGTGATTTTGCGACATGCTTCGAGTTGAGAACTGTTGTGATTTCATGGCATGCTGAAAAGCTCAAAGTGAGAACTGTCACGATTTCGTGACATGCAGCGAAGGAAAGAGTTTGATATGAGAAGCGTCGTGATTTTGTGACAGGCAGTAGAGAAAGTGTACGGAAGCTGAAAGCATCGCGATTTTGCGACAGGATGGAGGAACAGCTTATGGATGCAGAAAATGTCACGATTTCGTGACAGGTTGAGATGGCAGCATTCAGTTGGAGAAAGTGTCACGATTTCATGATAGAAATAGTTAGCAAGTCTTCAACAGAAGAAGCGTCATGATTTCACGATGAATTTAGGAAGGAAGAGCTCGAAGGTGAAAGCATCGCGATTTCGTGACTTGTTCCAGTTTCACGGGCGTAAGGCAGAGAAAAGCTTAAGGCAACGAAAGTGTCATGATTTTGTGACATGTTCCATTTTCATTGGGGCAAGCCGAGAAAAAGTTGAAGAAGCAAGAAATGTCACGATTTCATGACAGAAGTGAAGATGACATCAGCAGAGGCAAAAGTGTCACGATTTCATGACAGAAGCTGAGAAGAAGGCCATGAAGACAAAAGTGTCGATTTCGTGACAGAAGCTGAGAAGAAGGCCATGAAGACAAAAGTGTCACGATTTCATGATAGAAGCAGAGAAGAAGGCCATGAAGATAGAAGGGTCATGATTTCACGACAGGAGTGTAGATGACGTCAGCAGAAGTAGAAAGTGTCGCGATATCACGACAAAAACTAATAGGAAGCCAAAAGAAGCAAAAGTGTCACGATTTCATGACAGCAGGCAAAAGAAGGTGTACGGCTGTAAAAGTGTCATGATATCGTGACATGTTGTAGTTTCACGAGAAAAGCTACAGAATAGCAGAGGCGGTTGAAGCCGATAGAGTTAACCTTGAGCCGACGAAGTGTAGGGTTGTGCAGTCGACGTTGTTTTAGGGATATGCAGTCGACTAAGATCAAGAATCTAATCTTGAGATTGTTAGTATAAAAGGAGGGCTGCTTGGAGAGTTTGATCATCGATCGAAGTGTGCGTTCGAAGTGTGACTTTCGTAGAAGCAGAGTGCGGGGAGAAGTTCGATCGTCGAAGAGCAGAGTGTGCGAAGACATTGTTGCTGTGTTTGCGCAGAGGTGCATAAGTGGATGTTTGATCGAGCGCTGTAATTGCGTAGAGGTGCAATTTTTGAGGACATTAGTGCCAGACCGAAGGACTGTGTTTGGTGCAGATAAGAGGACCGACTTGAGAGGTGAAAGAGTTGAGGACAGAGGTCTCCAGCCGGAGCAGGGAAGACAGGTGTCTTCTGTGGATAGAGTTCCACTTGCTAAGGGCAAAGGAGGCAGAGGTCTTCTAGAGGATCACCAGGAAGAGCAGAGCTAGGGGAAGGTATCTCCTTTGGGTTGGTGCCCATAAACATTGTAATCGGGAAAGGTATTCCCGGAGATTTGAGGTGATAAAATTTAGTGAGAAATTTTATCCGTGGAGTAGCCCGCGATTGGGTGAACCACGTAAATTGTTGTGTCTCTTTGTGGATGGTGTGTTGTGCATTGCTTTAATTGTCTGCTATTGATTTTGTTATCTCTACACTCGCATAATATTAATTTGAAAGATCGAAGGAAAAATAAAAAGCGGTCTTATACTGTTCACCCCCCTCTCAGTATAAGCTTGTGTTCTTCAATTGGTATCAAAGCAGGTTCCTTCGAAAAGGTTTAACAGCTTGAAGGAAGAACTGATTAAGAACACAATGGATTATTCAAGTGGCAATGCAGCACCTATCCTTGATGGATCAGATTTTGGTCTGTGGAGTGCTAGAATGAAGGTTTATCTAATGGCACTTGGTAATGAGGTATGGGAAGTAATTGAAGATGGGTACACTATCCCTGTAAATGGTCCATACACTAAAGAAGATAGGCTCCTACATCACAGCAATTCAAAAGCTATGAATGCAATCCTGAAAGGCTTACAGAAAGCAGATCTTACCAAGGTGATTCACTGCAAGACAGCTAGTGAAATGTGGAAACAGCTGCAAGTGGTTCACACAGGTGATGCAAATGTCAGAAAGGCAAAGTTGAGACATTTCAAAGGTATGTTTGAACAACTCAAGATGAATGATGATGAAAAAATTAGTGACTACATGCTTCGTATGGATGAGGTTGTTAACTCCATGAAAGACTTAGGTCTTGAGCTTGCTGAAAATGATGTGTGTGATAAGATTTTAAGATCTCTTCCTAATAGATTTAGTGAAAATATTTCTGCTATTGAGGAAGCTAAAGATTTAGATAAGTTGAAAAAAGATGAGCTCCATAGTATTCTTGCAAGCATTTGAGCTAAGAACTCAAGTGAAAGTTGATGTCAAGAAAGAGGCGACTTTCAAAGCTACCAAGAAATCAAAGGGCAAACAGATTCAAGAGAGTGATGAGTCTTCTAGTGATGAAGAGGCATATTACGACAAGAAAGGCAAGTTCTCTAGAAAGCACAAAAGCAAGAAAAATATAAGATGTTTCAACTGTGGAAAGTTTGGTCATTATGCTACTGACTGTATTGTTTCCAAGAATGAAAGTGATGAAGATATACAGGATGTTAAGAGCAAGGATTCTGAAAAGCACAGGTATTACAGAAAGAACAAAGATGAGCACAACAATCAAGGAAAGAGGTATTCTCACAAGAACAAGAAAAGTTTCTACCTAGACAAAGCAAGTAAGTGTTCTAGCAGTGATAGTGAAAGCTCTTCAAGTGATGAGGAAAATGAGATGTTGTTCATATCAGAAAAGGAGGAAGAACCGAAACATAGATTCATTATTATGAAATGTCTTAGATGTGGAAATTTTGGTCACCTTGAGGATGATTGTACAAATAATGATTTGGTTTCCAGTATATACAAGGATGTTTCAGAAAACTATCAAGAAGATGCTTGTATGGTTTTTGAAAAAGGTAGCACCTCTAGTGATAAGAAATCTGGAAAAGGCCTTGAGGATTCAGAAAGCAAACAAATAAAAAATCTTGAAAGTGAACTTAATAATGCTCTTAGTGTTTTGAAAAAGGAAAGAAAGAAGAATGATAGACTCAAGAATAAGTTAGATGAATGTTGTATGGAGAGAGATGATCTCATAGAAAGTCTTGACTTCTCTATAGCTAAAACACGGGAACTCAAGGATGAGTTAGAGTCTAAGATTCTTGAGTATAATGAGTTGGAACAGAAAATGGCTTCTCTGGAAGTAGAAACTAAAGAGTACAAGGATAAGTTGTACAGGTTTCAAGATAGCTCCAAAAAGGTTAAGTCTCTCATCAAAAGTCAAAGGAAACCAACAGATAAAACAGGTCTCGATTTTGTTGAGCCGCACAAGAAACAGGTTGGGGAATCTAGCAAGAGATTTCAAAAGGAAGAGAGTTCTGATGTAGAAAGTACTTCAGATCAAGAGTCCATGAGTGATAGATACGCAGAAATAGAAAATAGAATTTTGAATGCAAAGAAGAAGTTTACCGGACCTAGAAGGTCATTTACAGGAAAGTTTAATGGCAGATGTTTTGCGTGTCACAGGTTTGGCCACATGGCTTCGCATTGCATGACTCGAATAAGGAAGGTAAATGACAGTTTTAGGGGCCGTAATTTCTTTCAAGGGTATTGCTACTCTTGTAAACAGTTCGGGCATAAGGCAATTTTCTGCATGACTAATTACAGGAACACGGTTAGTCATAACAGGCGGATTCAAAAAATAGGTATGCCAAACAGAAATAACAGTGTTACTTGTTATAAGTGCAACAATGCAGGTCACACAGCCAGACAGTGCAGAGCTGATCTTTCAAAGTACAGGAACAGGAACAGGAACAGTAGTATAAACAGATCCAAGGATCAAGGCATGGACAAGAACAGGGATGAGAACAAGAACAAGAATAGTGACAAGAACAAAAATATTGACAAAAAATTCAAGAGAAGGCCCGACAAGGAAGTTTTAGACACTGATGATGATCAGTGTCTAATGGGAGTTTCACTCCCACCCCTATTTTAAATCACCTCATCAGGAGGTGGGGGAGGGACTAAGCTAAGAGGCTCATTCTTAGTCCCAAGCCCCAAAGGTGACCCTTTGCCATTGATGACAAAGGGGGAGAGATTTGAGTAAGGGGGAGAGATATGAGTAAGGGGGAGAGTTTCAATGTGAAGAGGAAAGCTTCAAGTCAGGGGGAGCAAAACTTCAAAGGTAGATTCTCATGTTGTTGGTTCAGTTGGTTTCAGTTTTGGCTCCTAAGATGTGTTTCAGTAAAGGTTTGCCATCAATGACAAAGGGGGAGATTGTTGGCAATTTTGGGTACCTTGGGTACATTGCCTTTGCTCTAAGTGTAGATGTTGTCATTGATGTCAAGAAGGTCTTGAAGCAATTTGGTTTGATGTCAAAGAATGTGTTTTGATGAAGATTTCAGTTTGGACAATGAGTTTCCAAGAAGATCAGAGTAGCCCAGTTGCAAAAGATCAAGAAAAAGACAAGTAAGAAAAAGTATGCAGGAGGCTGGAAAAACTGTCGCGATTTCGCGACATGTTTTAGGAGAGAGAAAGTTTGGGAAAAACTGTCACGATTTCACATGTTTTAGGAGAGAGAAAGTTTGGGCAAAACTATCACGATTTCGCGACATGTTTGAGGAGAGAGAAAGTTCTAGCAAAACTGTCGCGATTTCGTGACATGCTGGAAGAGAGAGAAAGTTTTGGCAAAACTGTCGTGATTTCGCGACATGTTGGCAGAGAAGGAGAGCAAGATGGAAAGTGTCACGATTTCGTGACATGTCGCATTTTCGCGACTCAAAAAGTGCAGGAAGGCAGAGAAGGAAAAGTGTCACGATTTCGCGACATTCTGCAAAGAAAGTTGTACGGACGAAAAAGTGTCGCGATTTCGCGACATGATGCTGAAGAGAGAGTCCGCAAAGAGAACTGTCATGATTTCATGACAAGTTCGAAGAGAGAGAAAGTTACATGTAAAATGTCATGATTTCGCGACATGCTGCAGAGGTCGAGTTGAGGACTGTCATGATTTCACGGCATGCTAAAAAGCTCGAAGTGAGAACTGTCACGATTTCGTGACATGCAGCGAAGGAAAGAGTTTGATATGAGAAGCGTCGCGATTTCGTGACAGGCAGTAGAGAAAGTGTACGAAAGCTGAAAGCATCGTGATTTCACGACAGGATGGAGGAACAACTTATGGATGCAAAAAATGTCATGATTTCGCGACAGGTTGAGATGGCAGCATTCAGTTGGAGAAAGTGTCATGATTTCATGATAGAAATAGTTAGCAAGTCTTCAACAGAAGAAGCGTCGTGATTTCACGACGAATTCAGGAAGGAAGAGCTCGAAGGCGAAAGCGTCACGATTTCATGACTTGTTCCAGTTTCGCGGGCGTAAGGCAGAGAAAAGCTTAAGGCAGCGAAAGTGTCACGATTTTGTGACATGTTCCATTTTCGCTGGGGCAAGCCGAGAAAAAGTTGAAGAAGCAAGAAATGTCACGATTTCATGACAGAAGTGAAGATGACGTCAACAGAGGCAAAAGTGTCACGATTTCGCGACAGAAGCTGAGAAGAAGGCCATGAAGACAAAAGGCGATTTCGTGACAAAAGGAGAAGACAAAAGTGTCATGATTTCATGATAGAAGCAGAGAAGAAGGCCATGAAGACAGAAGGGTCACGATTTCACGACAGGAGTGTAGATGACATCAGCAGAAGCAGAAAGTGTCGCGATATCATGACAAAAACTAATAGGAAGCCAAAAGAAGCAAAAGTGTCACGATTTCATGACAACAGGAAAAAGAAGGTGTACGGCTATAAAAGTGTCATGATATCGCGACATGTTGTAGTTTCACGAGAAAAGCTACAGAACAACAGAGGCGGTTGAAGCCGACAGAGTTAACCTTGAGCCGACGAAGTGTAGGGTTGTGCAGCCGACGTTGTTTTAGGGATATGCAGCCGACTAAGATCAAGAATCTAATCTTGAGATTGTTAGTATAAAAGGAGGGCTGCTTGGAGAGTTTGATCATCGATCGAAGTGTGCATTCGAAGTGCGACTTTCATAGAAGCAGAGTGCGGGGAGAAGTTCGATCGTCGAAGAGTAGAGTGTGCGAAGACATTGCTACTGTGTTTGCACAGAGGTGCATAAGTGGATATTTGATCGAGCGTTGTAATTGCATAGAGGTGCAATTTTGAGGACATTAGTGCCAGACCGAAGGACTATGTTTGGTGCAGATAAGAGGACCGACTGTGTGATGATAGAGTTGAGGACAGAGATCTCCAACCAGAGCAGGGAAGACAAGTGTCTTCTATGGATAGAGTTCCACTTGCTAAGGGCAAAGGAGGTAGAGGTCTTCTAGAGGATCACCATTAAAGAGCAGAGCTAGGGGAAGGTATCTCCTTTGGGTTGGTGCCCATAAACTTTGTAATCGGGAAAGGTTTCCTAGAATTTGAGGTGATAAAATTTAGTGAGAAATTTTATCCGTGGAGTAGCCCGCGTTGGGTGAACCACGTAAATTGTTGTGTCTCTTTTGTGGATGGTGGTTGTTGTGCATTGCTTTAATTGCTGCTTTTAATTTTGCTATCTCTACACTGCATAATACTGTTTTGAAAGTTGAATTGAAGCAAAAATAAAAAGTGGTCTTATACTGTTCACCCCCCCTCTCAGTATAAGCTTGTGTTCTTCAATGTGTAGATGACAGAAAGAGTACCAGTGGAGATGCATTCTATCTTGGAGACAGGTTGGTCACGTGGCACAGTAAGAAACAAGAGTCAGTTTCTTTATCGATAGCAGAGGCAGAATATATTGCAGTGACAACAAGTTGTACGTAGGTATTGTGGATGAAACAAACCCTGAAAGATCTCAGTATTAGCTTTAGTGAGCCAATATCAGTTAAGTGTGATAACACCAGTGCCATTAACATCTCCAAGAATCCAGTTATGCATTCATGCACAAAACACATTGCTATCAGGTATCACTTTTTGAAGGAGAAATTTGCAGAAGGTGAGGTTAAGTTGGATTTTGTTCTAACTACAAAGCAAGTAGCAGATATCTTCACAAAACCATTGCCCAAGGAATTTTTTGAGTAACTTCGCAATAAATTGGGAGTGGTCACACTTCCCAAGAATTGACTAGCTATAGGGATCACATTCTCAGGGGGAGCATTTAAGTATTTGATTATCTTTTTGCTCATGTTCATGATTTTTGCTAAGTGTAATAAATTTTGCCTGAGAATGTTGTGCATGGACTCAGGGGGAGTCTGCGGTAGCCCTTTGGTATTATTGTCAAAGGGGGAGAAGAGTTATAGGAAATTGCACATGTGTTGCCAACAATTCCAAAGGGGGATATTATTGAGCAAGGTGCAGCAACAGTATTGTCATTGTTGTCAACACAGTCAGATAGATCTGTTGATGCAAGTGGACAAGAAGTTCAAAAGCTATTCAGATGCAGAAGACATGAGTTCAAAGGTTATTCAGAGTATGTACAATGATTTTCCAAGAAGACCGAAGTGTCCCATATGCAAAAGATCAAAGAAAAAGACAAGTAAGAAAAGTTTCACGATATCGCGACATATACAACAGGTAAGAAAAACTATCACGATTTCGCGACATGTTGGAAGAGAGAGAAAAAGCAGGAAAAACTGTCACGATTTCGCAACATGTTGGAAGAGAGGGAAAAAGTAGGAAAAACTGTCACGATTTCGCAACATGTTGGAAGAGAGAGAAAAAGTAGAAAAAACTGTCACAATTTCACGACATGTTGGAAGAGAGAGAAAAAGCAGGAAAAACTGTCACGATTTCGCGACATGTTGGAAGAGAAAAAAGGCAAGTGGAAAAACTGTTGTGATTTCGTGACATGTTGGAAGAGCAAGAGAAAGCAGGAAAAAGTGTCATGCTTTTGTGACAAGTTCGAAGAAAGAGAATAAGTAAGAAAAGTGTCACGATTTCGTGACATGTCACATTTTCGCGACTAAAATAGGAGAGAGAAAGTAAGTTGGAAAAGTGTCGCGATTTCATGACATGTCACATTTTCATGACTAAAATAGGAGAGAGAAAGTAAGTTTGAAAAGTGTCACGATTTCGTGACATGTCACATTTTCGCAACTAAAATAGGAGAGAGAAAATGCAAGGAGAAAAAGTGTCACGATATCGCGACATGTTGCATTTTCACGGCCAAAAGAGAAGAGAAAATGCAAGGAGAAAAAGTGTCACGATATCACGACATGTTGCATCTTCGCAGCCAGAAGAGAAGAGAAAATACAAGGAGAAAAAGTATCACGATTTTGTGACATGTATTTTTGCAGGAAAAAGCTAAGAGAAAGAGCAAGGAGAAAAAGTGTTGCGATATCGCGACATGTATTTTCGAGGGCCAAAGCTAAGAGAAAGAGCAAGGAGAAAAAGTGTCGCGATATCGCGACATGTTGTATTTTTGTGGGTTGAAGCTAAGAGAAAAAACAAGGAGAAAAAGTGTCATGATATCACGACATGTATTTTCGAGGGCCGAAGCAAAGAGAAAGCGTAAGGAGAAAAAGTGTCACGATATCGCAACATGTTGTATTTTTGGGGGCCAAAGCAAGGAGAAAGAGAGAGAAAGAAAAAGTGTTGCGATATCGCGACATGTATTTTCGTGGTTGAGTTGAAGCCGACGAAGTCTGATGATAGCCGACTAAAATTAGGGTTTACAGTTGTTATGAAAGCCGACTAAGATTAGGGTTTACAATCGACTAATATTAGGGTTTTCATCATGAAAATGTTGTTATAAAAGGAGGGCTGTTTGGAGAATTTATTAGTGTGAAATGTGTGAGCGATACGGTCGTTGTGCATAGAGAGAAAGTTGTGTCGAATTGTGCTAAGTGCAAAATTTGCAAAGAGAGTAGCATGCGCAAAAGGACGAAGACGATCGTGAAGTTTGACTGTAACAAAGCAGAGTGTGCGAAGTGATTACACAGAGAGTGCAGAGTGCATAGAGAGTGAAAAATGTTGAAGCTCGACTAGGTGCTGCTATGATTGCACAGAGAAAGCAGAGTGCATAGAGAACACAAAGGTGAAGAAGACCAGTCAGGGTCTTGCAAAAGCAAAGGTATCTTACTGTCAAACTTATAGATTCAGAATTGAAGTCTAAGTTGGTGCTTGACATCAGGGGTTGGTGCTCCTTCTAGTGGGTGCTGGTAAATTGATTGTAAAGTTGGTGCTTTGCAAAGGCTAGATTTGGATGGTAATCCAAGTAGTCAATTTTTGAGGAATAGCCACATTGGTGAACCTCATTAAATCTTGTGTTGTGTGATGCTCTTTTGTTATACTTACTATATCTAGTAATAAGTTTTAATTACTACCATATTAAGAGTTGTAACTTCAAGTTAAAAGAGCTACACTGATTCACCCCCCCCCTCTCAGTGTCATTGTAAGACTAACATTAGGCCTTCCCATGTCTTGTGCAGACTCAATGATAGGTGTAAATATGATGTTCTACACAAGGTATTCCCCTATGCCTATGCTTTCCAAATGTATGATACATACGACGTTGATGACCCTACGGATGACACTGGTGAAGCAGGGTGATAATCACTATCTTCATCTTGATCTTGAAGATCTTCTTATTCCATAGGACTTGGCATTTCAACAATGGCTATAGTTAGAATTTATTTGGGTCTTTCTTACTTAACTAATGATGCCTTTATCTTTTGATTATATTTTTGTTTTGATGTTGATGGTACTTTAGAAGCATTGACTTTTTTGAGTGCATCAGGAGGTGTTGATGTGCATGGGTATTTTCTTACCCCTTTGTCTTCATTATCCACTTGTGTGGTTGGGGATGAAGGTGCCACGTATAGGTGAGTAGACGAGATTACAAATTCTCCTAGAATTTCCACCTGATTGACGTATTTAAAAGGCTTTTCATCGGCCAGAACCACATAAACTTTGTTCTCGTGCACATACTTGACACACTGGTGCAAGATCAAAGGTACACACTTCATGACCCTTATCCAAGGGTGCCCTAAGAGGATGTTGTACTGCATAGATCCTTCCAAGACATGACACATCATGGGGATGGTCTTGTCCCCCACATTTATGGGTAGGACTATCATTCGCATAGTATTGCATAAAGCATCGTTAAAATCTCTCAATGTGTAAGCTCCTAGAATGATATTTGACTTGGGGATTTTGAGGTGCTCTATTGTAGTTGTTGTAATGATGTTTATCGATGAACCTGTATCAACAAAAACCCTCTTGAAAGTTAAGTCATTGATTGCCGCTATAATATTTAGCAGAGGGTTTGGTAAGGCAGTAGGAACTGTCTTAATCTCATGGTCATAGTATAAGATTATAGGCTCTTGGCATTCTTGCATTTGTCCTACAAAGTGAGTGAAGGCATTCGCATATTGCGGTTGGAGCTCAATTGTTTTTAAAATCTCCATTAGAGTTTCCCTATGCTTTGGGGACTGTTGTATGAGCTCATAGATGGATAACTTAGCTAGAGTCATCTATAGGTTTTGTGCCAATCTACTCCAAATAGTTACCATAGGTCACGTTGGTGGACCTGGAAGGTTGTCTTACCTTTACCTAGGAGTGGTTGGTATGTTCATGGGATCTGCAAGTGGTTGCGGTTGACCATACCACCTAGTCCTTATTGTTATGTTAACAATATCAACCATTCCAATGCATCCGTGGGTAGGTATATCAACTCGAACCTAATTGACTTGGGCCCCTTGCTCTCTAGGGACCTCATGATTGGGTAATGGGTTTCTGTATATGCCCATGTCTCTATTATCAAGAGCCATTGGGTTATCAACTTTGAGTTATCCCACCTCAATCATATTTTGCACTTGATGATTAAACTCGATGCAAGCCTCAATGTCATGCCCCAATATCCCATGATAAGGGTAAAATTGATCTTCCCTATATCGTTTTGGCTTAGGACGGTTGGGATCTATAAGAGGTATATCAAGAAATATGATACTCCTGGCCTCACTCAACTGATTAAATATTGATTGCATTGATTCTGTTAGAGGCATGAAATAACGAGGCAGCTTGCATTCTCAATTTCTTCCTTGATTGTTCCTTTAGTCATAGTTGGATGATAGGGGATGTGCTTGATAGTTCTAGGGTTTTTGTGCACCCCCATCCTTGGGTGTAGCCAATACGACTTGATTTATTGGAGCAAGATTGCCCTGCTTCTGCTTATACTTGTCATTCTTACCATTCTTGTTCCACTCCTTTTTGTTTCGGAGTTTAATGGTTCCCTCATCTACTTTTATTTCTTCGATGAGCTTGGCCTGTGCCAAAGATTCCTCAAATGAAGGATATTGCTGAAGTTGTAGCAAGATGGAGATATTTTTAGAGCAATTTTTTGTGAACATGCGAATGATCTCTTCTGTGGGAAAGGAGAATGATAATTTTACCATGAATTTTCTCCATCTACTCCCATAATCCATTACTGGCTCATCATCATACTATTTCAAGTTGACCAGGTTTGAAAGGTTAACCTTCTTCTTAGCACCAAAGAAGAAACACTTTAAGAATACATTTACTAGTTTTTCAAAGTTGTTTATGCTATGCTTAGGTAGTTGGTTGAACCATTGAGTGGCAACACCTAAAAATGTCATTATGAATGTTCTTAGTATGAGAGCATCATTGTCTTCAAGATGAAAACATGCATTGATAAAATTGGTGACATGCTCTTGTGCATCCTCTTCACCCTTAAATTTTTCTAACCTAGGCATCTCAAAGTGTTTAGGATATGGAGGGCTAGGGATTGATGGGCACAATGGTTGGTTGTGTATTTTGCTCAATGTTGGTGAGTTCCTAGCTGCCTCTTGTTTCTCAAAGGTTTTCATCTTTTTAGGAAGCTCTTAAAATGCCTTTGATGCATGGATGTCCTCCTCTTGTAGGCCTATTCGCATTGGCAATGGAGGTAACTCTTTGTCCATTTGATTTTTTCCATTTTCCTCCCTCCTATGAGGGGACTCAGGATTGTGATCCTGGTTCATTATGTTTGCCCTTCCTCCATTTGTTGGATTTAATTCATGATTTGGTGGAGGAATTCATAGTGGGATATCTTGTCTAGTGCACCTCTCCTTATGTGATCTAACACATCTTGTTCTTTGGTGTCACCACCATTTGTTTGTAAATTTTTAAGAGCTAGCCGCTCAGCTTGCTCTCTTAAATGCTGTTCATGTTGGTGCAAGAGTATTTATATTTTTTTCTCTTGTTTGAGAGCTTCCACTAGCTCTCACTCCTTACGTAATGCATTTTATAACCATCTCATTCAGTCAATTTGTGTTGTTACAAAAGACTCATGTTTATCTGACTCTGTTCTTGTTGTCTTGACTCACAGATTCCTCAAGGAGATTTTTGTTGTACCTATACTCTTGCTAGCTAATATGACTTGTTCAATGTATTGTTGAGTGTCCCTATGATCAAACTCCACGCATATACTATAGGGTCACTCTGAGGTACCCCCAGACTGAGAGATGTGTTTAGAAGTCACTATTCATGAGCTTCCAGATGCAGAGTTCTCAATAGCTATAGTTATTTGAGTTGGTCGTGTAGGAAAATGATCCAACCTGTCCATTTGTCTTATTTTCCATGGTTGGTCCCATGGTGTGCCATTCACTCCTATGAGGTCATAGTCTACAGGAATCTTTCCTTTTGTGTAAAGGGTTTCTTCTATCTGATTCCCATGACTAGATGTAGCTCTAGTTTCCTGCCCTTTAATAGGCAAGCATGTTTCATATGTTTCTTGTGAGTCTTGAGGTGTTGCAATTATTGTTTGCCTTCTTGATGAAGAGGGCTTTATGGTAACATGTTTTCTCCATGTGTATGGAGATGTAGCAGTCTCGTCATCTCTATGTGAATAATGAGTCTTGGAATCTTCTTTATGTCCATGTGAGGAGGAAGCCATTTAAGCTTCCTCACATATTTTAGATGTTTCTATGTGTTTAGAGGAGGCCCTTGAGGTCTCCTCATGTCTCCTTGATGAGGATGGTTGTGAAACATATTTTTGTTTATGTGACTTTGTTCCATGATGTGGTCCCTTACTTGGGGTTTCTTGAGGAGATCCCCCAAGGGTTGAGTTATCACCCCTTAGGCTCACGGAGCTACATCTCACGGTCTTACGGGTAGGTCATTCAATGTTACTATGACTCTGCCTATGGATATGAGTTGCTTCTGTATCTCCCTCAGTATCAGACCGAGGGTGTTTACTTCTTATTTTGACCATGTTGTCTTATGAATTGATCCTTTGAGTTGCAATTTAGGAATAACCATACAATACCAAACAAATGTTTATCTTGATTACCTATTTGAGTGTGCCCTAAACTATTTGATGTATTTTAATGTGTTGTTCTTTCAATTTATTTGTTCTTGTTCTTGGATTAATAATGAGAGGACTCATCCATAGTGACAATCAAGTACACTCATGCCAAACATGATTTTCTCAAAGAAGCTAGGATACATCGCTGAAGACCCAATGGAGGGTTCGCCTAGCTCTTCCACTCTGAACCAATGATTGTTCCAATAGTGGGATACAGTTTGAGCACAAGTAACTTAGTATCACTATAAATAAGTTTCTCAATCCATTTATAGGAAGCTCTATGGGGTAAAATAGTGGAAGGAGATGAATTCCAACGTCATTGGACTGAATTGAAGTTTGGTGATGAAATCAAACTCCTTAATGTTTAAATGAGACGTGTATGTGTGGTGTTCATTTTAAGCTTGCGTAACATAAAGTGCATCATATAGCAACAATGAACCTTTCCTATATGCCTAATTGCAAAAATAGGTTTCAATATTTAAAAATATGCATGAACTACTATGATTTGTATGAGCGCACTTTATTTCATGCAACTATGGCCTCTAGTAGGGCCTCAAAGCAAGAAAAAAACATACAATATCTAGCACGTTGGATTCTAGGATGAAATTTTTAGGCATAAGCCGATGTTCCTAGCAACACCTAGTGGAAAATTAAAACAAGATATAAGATATGTGAAATGCTTAATTCTTTCTTCTTTTATTATTTCAATTTCCAAACATAAATGTGCTTTAAGTTCCTTATTTTAGACACACAGAAGTAGACAGAAAGCTATAAAATATTAGAGAAGCTATACCAACCTTTGATCCAGCTTAGAGGGTAAGTATTTTAACCTCTGCTTCACTCCAGTTCTAGCTACTATTGACCAGAGTGGCTGGTTCTTGGCCGCTATATCTTAGAGTGGCTAAGCTCTATTGGTCGTTGTAGCTCAGAGTGGCTAGTTTTTGGCCATTGTAGCTTAGAGAAGCTAGACTTGCACACAAAATTAAGTTAGTATTCTGGTAGAAAATGAAAAATTAGTGGTGGTCCCACCGTGATCACCATCTATAGCGACCTTGGGATGCATGCATCGACCCTTTTTAACCCTACTTGCAATGTTATTAAAATACCAAATATGAAATGGAAGATAAGAAGAAAAAGCATATAACACAAAATAACAAAGATAGATCTCTTTATTGATATTGAAGCTCGGTTACATGTCGGTCCCTCTTAGGGATACCCATTTTGATACAATAAGTTACAAATAGGCAAAGAGTGCCTCTTTCATGAAGAGACGATGAACTTATAAAAGCTTCCTGGTTTTGCACATGAAAATGTATGAGGGCTTATAGATGCCTCCTTCTCTAGGTCTATTTCCTAGAGGGATCCCCTTTTGTTCTCATATGTTGCAAACTTCATCCGATGAACCTGTGGCCCTGAAAGCAATGAAACAACAACACATGTTTAGGTGTCTAAGATTGCCTCCCTAGATGTGGTTGTTAGTAATAAAAGAATGTAATAGAAATATGATGAAACTATGCCATGAAATCATGTAAATCTATGCTAATGATATGAAAACATGAAGAAACAGAATAAAAGAAGCTATGTCTAAAACCTAAGCTAAGTTTGTGGGCCACTATCCAAGATAGCGGCCGCTAAGGTAAACCTTGCTCTCTTTGCCCCAAAGCTATGGGTCAAAGCCTATATTTTATGTTGAAATAATAAGTTTTATGCTCTTCAATTCGTTAGGGATTCACCGTACATGTGATCTCAAAGAGAAATCTCCAAGTCTCGAAAGCCTCTTGTGATAATGGATAAAAATATCTCTCTTGGTGCTCTTAGGCTGACACCTTTTATAGTGTGAAACCCTAGGTCTATGTCCAAGCCCTAGGAATGAATTTCTCATGCGTAGTGCAAGTTAGCATGAGAATATTTTCTCCATTGTCTATGTTTGAAGGCCAGTTAACTAAAATATAACTTCCCACTTGAGTCTCCTATGCGATATGGTTG
Source organism: Wollemia nobilis (assembly GCA_028583015.1). Lineage (NCBI taxonomy): Eukaryota > Viridiplantae > Streptophyta > Pinopsida > Araucariales > Araucariaceae > Wollemia > Wollemia nobilis. Next base: position 8,867,510 of record JAQPPZ010000456.1, read on the forward strand.
TTAGCATGAGAAGATTTTGTCCTTCGTCTATGTTTGGAGGTCATTTAACTAAAGTTTAAATGCAAACTCAAGCCTCCTATGTGAACTGGTCATGAAAAGGAATGCAAAGTTACTCCCGCTCACCTTTATTGCATGTAAACTACCACTTCCACCTGTGGTTAGGCCTATTTATCAGCAAACTATTTCTTATGGCTTAGCCATTGTCATATATAGTGGCTAAGATTTAGCCGCTATCATCTACAGTGGCTAAGGTCTGGTCGCTCTAGGCTTGAGCGGCTAGGATCTGGCTACTCTTGGCTTGAGTGGCTAGACTTGGATGGCTTTAAAAGGCCCCAAATAAGTGGTGAGAACCATTTTTGATGCTTGGAAAGTCCAATATTATGTCTTATGATCTTATGAGTGTGTCTATGTGAGAAGATCCCCTAAGCATGACACAATTTAGGTGTCTACAAGCTGTTCCATCTGTTTCTCCTGGGAAAAAACTTGTATTGTAACCTTTGATCTCTATGATGAATATTGACCATTATCCATGGTGTCCTGTTATCATTCTCTATTACACGATCAAAAATCTTCATACAGGCATTGTTAATATTGTATTGTTGTGCTGGAGTGGGTTTCCTATTTGCTCCACATTTTTGAGCAAACTCATGCATCATGTTGTTGGGTACATGTGGCCCAAAAATCTCAAAGTATGGGGACCTATCTGTGATGAATTTTATGGCTTCCCTAGTGTCTTCGGGTAAAAAAATGTCTCCCCATGATGCCATTGATTTCACAGTAGTAGGTCAGATCCTTCTATGAATGTGAAGCTTGAAAATCCTCTTCTCTATATACTTCTCATGTATAAACTTCTACTCTTAGCTCACTAAGGTAGTGGCCTTGACTGGTTTTATGAGCTCATATATAGGGTGGTAGAATGGGTTTGATAAATTTGTACATTTTGTCATCAACATGACACCACCAACTATGGTTTAAAATTAGCCAAAGAAATTTTGCCAACGCATCCTTTTTCTAGAGTTGAGCGTTTATGACGGGTAATGTCCTTAATTTTATGTGCCCTAGGGCCTTTTGATTTGTGTACCTATAATCATCAAGACTTTAGCTATTTGTTGCTGGACCCCTTTTTATCTGATGTAGAATTGAGACATGCAATGAGGATGGTTTTTATTTTGAATCTCATGCCACCTTGGACCCAAACGATAACTAAATATTTGAGATTGATTATAATTCACTTAGGCAACAATCGTCCTTGGGATCTTCACAATATTTAGTTCTTGGTGTGAGTGACTATAATTATTATTTTAGACATATTTAGCTTCTCTGAGTCAACCGTGATTGAGCGCAACCATTGGATGTACTCATATTCTATCGTAACCTTTGATCTTTTAAAACTTGTAGGTTAGATATCCGAAAGAAAACATGCACCGAACCCTTTTTAATTTTGACCAATAAGGATGGTAATTAATAACAGGTTTATAACCCCATTAAATATATTTTAAGATTTAATTAATCAAATGTCAATTTAAGCTTACCTTTTTGGTTTACCTTTAGAGCATGTGTTGTCGTTGGATCGATTTGAGATAGAGCGCATCCATTGGATCTATCAGAAGATGCTCGTTGTTTTAGATCGCTCATGTCTATTTGTATTGACTTTGACTCATTCGTGATCATCAAATCTTATTATTCTTAATGGAGCACTACCATCAGATCCAGGCGATTGATTTATCATTTAAACCTTTTATTTATGCACTATCGTTAGATCCTGGAAAGGATTAGCGCAACCGTTGATGTCTCGGGACCTGCATGATCGTTAGTCTACCTATATCTGATTAATTGGGCTAATCATGATTATATAGTCAAAAATATTTGATTTAGTAATAATTCATTTCAAAAAATACTTAAGGTTAAAGACTACCCTTATTTGTTTGATCTTCCAATAATGGGGTGTATTAATTCTTATTTAATCATGGTTAACCAAAGTTAACCTAGCGATTACAACCTTAACCTCATTGTATTAAACCTAGGCACTATATAAAATGTTTACCTCTCTGAGCGATCACCGTTAGATTATATCACGATGAGAGCGCTATCGTTGGATCATTTCGTATATACACACAGTTTAGCAAAGGGGGAAAATCACCCGTACATCCAATTAATTAATCATTTATCAAAAGAAACTTGTTTAGACTAACCTTCGATCACCTTTACCTATGTGCACCATTGGATCTGAGTGAAGATGAGCTCCACCATCAGATCTACATGTTATTTAATTCTCTTATCTAGCTTTGACTTTTTCGCCATCGTTGATCTTCGAGCAAGATCTGGCGCTGCCATTCGATCTTCTAAAAGTTGCATATACATTAGTCAAAGAGGGTGTATCATTAAATTTGATTAACCTTGATTAAGCCAAAAGGGATATTTTTAGCAACGTATTTATACCATTATTAATGCATAATTAAATTTTGAATTTACCTCTGTCTTTTACCCGATATCCTACCATCCATGATTTTGGCACGACCGTTGGATCTTCGATAGCTATTGGCGTAGCTGTAGATTTCGATCAACCTACAAGGTTAATTATCGGGGGGCACATAATTTCAAACTTTGATTAATACTAAAGGGGGAATAGTTAGCAACATGCTTAGACCCTTATTAATCTTGTTTTAATGGATTTAATTAACCTCTTGGGGGCTTTTACTTTTTGATGCACCTTTGTAAGAGCACCATCATTGGATCAAATCTAGTTCAAGCGCTACCATCCGATCTGCCCAACTTGCTTGGTGTTTATTTCAAAGGGGGCACGTACCCTTAATTATTTTTGACCATGGTATTTTAATGCATGGTTTAATTAAAACAAGCGCAAACGTCGATCTTGAGTACACTCGAGTGCTATCATTTGATCTGTCAAAGTTACTATTTATCTGGCATCTTTGACCTATGCTGACCTACTTAAAATTTTGACTCTTTGGAGATTGTGCAGTCATTAGATTTGTCTTGGTTCAAGCGCATCCATCTAGATCGACATACTTGCATGGGTTTTAATTATTTTTGACCTTAGGTTATAATACTTATAGAATATTGACATCCTTTAATTGATTTATTAGAATGCAACCGTCTGATTTAACCTGAATCGAGCACTGCCTTTGGATTAGATCTAAGGTGCTTATATTTTATTTAAATGGGGTGCATACCCTCAAATATTAATTAACTTTTTTGTTTCAAAATTAAGCCTTTCAATTTTTTAGGCCACGATGTTTAATTAAATAACTTTAAAATACCTTAGGACTTAAAGGTTTATCGGTTAGTTTAAGCCTAAGGAAAATTATTATATGAAGGTCAGATTTTGGCTTTAAAGATCTTGATTAATAAAAATTTGCCCTATCCATTTTTATATACTTGAGTAATAAAAAATGGGCACACCATATCAACAACCAAGGTTAGACTTCATCAAACCAAAAAATGAAAAATCAAGTAACTCACACCAACTGAAGAAGTGACCAACATTATGAACATTTTGATTGAAACCAAAAATTTAAATTTGGGGGTTTCAAATTTGAGTCAAATTTGGCTCCAACATGTACCTAGATGACATCATTGTATTTTCTAAAAATCCAAAGGATCATCTATAACACTTAACTATTTTTTTTGCTCGATGCAAGGAATTTGGAATTTATTTAAACCCCAAGAAATGCATATTCGGGACTGCACAAGGAAAGTTATTAGGACACAGTTTTAGAAAGAGGAATAAGCATTGACCCAAAAATAATTGAAGCCATTTTCAAAATTCCTCCTCCCAAAAATTTGAAAGGTGTCAGGTCATTCTTTGGCAAGATAAATTTTATTAGAATATTTGTTCCAAATTTTGCAGAGATGACAAAACCTATAAATGATATGGTTAAGAAAATTGGAGAAATAAAATGGACAGTTGAGAATATGGAAGCATTTAACAAAATTAAAAAAGCCATAACAACCACACCAGCCCTAAGTTGCCCTGATTATGTAAAGGATTTTAACATCTAATGCATCTGAACATTCTCTTGCTATAGTTATTTCATATAAGGATGATGAAAATAATGAAATGCCAATAGCCTTCATGAGCTTAGGGCTAAAAGGAGCACATATTAAATACACCTTGTTATAAAAACATGCTTATGCAGTTATCCAATCTTTAGAACACTTCAAAGGTATATTTGGCTCAAATAAGGTTTACTACTGTATTCATTTTATAGCAATAAAATATATTTTTTTCCCAATCAGAGCCATTAGGAAGACCAACAAGGTGGATGGTAAATATTTTGCAATATGATGCTGAATTCAAAATAGTTAAAACTGTCAAAGGGCAGGGTTTAGCTAAATTATTGGCCAAAAAAGAAAAAGAAGGATTTGAAAATATTCTGACAATAGATGAAGCATATGATGTCAGAAGAATAAATAATACTGAATGAAATTGGTATGAAGAAATATTTTCATACTTACAAACTCTGTCATTCCCTAAAGATATGTCAACAAACATAATGAGGTCAATCAAGCTTCAAGCTCAGAAATATTACATACAGGATGGTGTGCTATAGTGGAAACACCTTGATGGAATATTATTAGCCTGTTTATATGAAAGTGAAGTCCCAAAAATAATCAATGAATTTCATGATGGTTTGTATGGAGGATATTTTGATCCAAGAGCTACAAATAATAAAATAATGAGAGCAGGATATTATTGGCCTTCCATTTTTAAATATGTATATAAATATGTTAGGAACTGTCATAACTGCCAAGTTTTTGCAGGAAAGAAGCATTTGGCAGCCATGCCCCTCAAGCCAGTAATCATTGAGGCACCATTCACACAATGGGGTATTGACCTAATTGGAGAAATCAAGCCTAATTCATCCGGCCAACACAAGTGGATCATAACTACAACAAATTACTTCACAAAGTGGGTGGAAGCTACACCTTTGAGAAAATATACAACTACTACAGTCATCAAATTCTTAGAAGAAAACATTCTAACCAGGTTTGGGGTTCCTCAAAAATTGGTTACAAATAATGCATAATATTTTGTTTCATATGAAATGGTAGAATTTTGTGCTAAATATGGAATTGAATTATCCCATTTTGCTAATTATTACCCCCAAGGAAATGTTCTAGTTGAGTCATCAAATTATATATATATAATTTGTGGAAAACATCCCAAAAGGGATGCCACTTTCGGGTAAGACCCAAGGAGGCAAGGGTATCCATTTTGCAAAAAACTCCCAGGACTCGGACCTGGCCTACCACCTTTGACATACTCAAGGAGAAAACAAACACACAAAACCAATTTAAAAATAAGTAAATAACAAAAAAAATAATAAAATAAAATAAAAAACATGCTCCTTGAGTGTGTCAAAAACAAAAGCACAACCAAACACACACAATAAGATAAAAGAAACCACAACACGAACCACATAGAAAAACACAAGAACCACATAACAAAACACAAACAAGACAAAAAAAATAGAACACTACAAAGACATAACCCAAAAAAAACATGAAAAATAAACACAACCAAAACCTAAAATATTAAAAAAATAAAATAAAAATAAAAAACAACCAACAACAGACAATAAAAAAAAAAAACATAGAAAACACTCACACAAAAAAACATGAATTAACACAAAGAGAAACACAAGAACAATAACAAAAAACATAAAAAAACACAAAATAACAAAAACACAAAAAACAACACAAAGAACACAAAAACAAAACAAAACAAAAGAACACACACACCTTAAAAAACTAAAAAGAAAAAATAAAAAAGAAAAAAGAAAAAAAAATTGAACATAACAATGACCTATCTAGACCAGAAGACTATTAAGGCAAGAAACAACAAAGGAAACAAAAGAAAGAAAAGAGTGAGCTAGGGAACTAAAAAAACCTGAATGAACCAAAGAGAAGCAAAAAAAACAAGAAGAAACTAGGTACCTTCAAAACTGGAGCCATCCAAAGAAATGATAGAAAGAAGAGCTTCCCTAATTTGTGAAGCCCACCATCTAGGAGGGTGGCCATAACAAGTAAGATCACCTTTGTCCAAAGCCCAATTAGCTAAAGCATCAACACTCTTGTTTTGATCTCTGACCACATGATTGTAATCAACTTTCAAAAATCCCATCTGGATTAATTGAATCTTCTCAATAATTATTTTTATTCTCCAATCAACCTTATGATTCTTGGAAGGAGTCTTCAAAATATTAATCATAAGTTGAGAGTCAGACTCAACTAACACCTTTTCCCATCCAACCTTAGTAGCCTCCTGAAGGCCTCTGAGGATACCATACCCCTCGACAAGGTTATTGGAAAGAATACCCAAATTCTCAGCAAAAGTAAAAACCAGGGAGCCATCCGAAAGTCTACCAATTCCTCCCACATTGGCTTTTCCAGGGTTCCCTCTAGAGGCTCCATCGGTATTGACTTTTCCAAAATCCTTAGGAGGAGGTTGCCAATTTCTTGTCCTATCCATATTACTAATACTCACATTCCCTTTAAGTTGGTTGCCCTTAGAATATTTAATCTTCAATATTTGCATCACTTGATCCCATATTTGGTGGGAGTTTTGGGGGTGATTAAGGAGTTGATGGACTGATTCAACTAAGTTGGCTATGGTCTTTTGCCAAATATAGTGAATATCCTTCCTATCTTGATTAAAAATTTGGTTGTTCCTTTCAATCCAAATATTCCAAAGAAGAATGGTAGAACCCATCCAAACTAACTGCCTAATAAAATGATCAACACCCTCTTGATTAGGCCAATCCCTCCAAAGATGTTCAAAAGTAAAAAAATTGGACCACTGTAAGCCAAGTAAAGTGGCCATTCTCCTCCATAGCTCAGAGGCTAAAGTACACTCAATAAAAATATGGTTGAGAGTTTCTACATTCTCTTCACACATCTCACATCTAAAAGGGCCATGAAAACCACGCTTCATAAGTTGCTCACTAGTAAGCACCCTACGATGCAATAAAAGCCAATTAAAGAACCTCACCTTAGGCCAGAGATTTTGAGCCCACAATTGAGAAAATATGTCAAAAGAATGGTTGGGATTATTATGGCATAAGGTCAAATAACCTTGAGCAACTGAATACTCACCCTTAGTAGTGTTGTTCCATCCAAAACAATCTTTTTCATGGGACCAAGAGAGAGATCTCATATGAAGGATGCCTTGGATATCTTGTCTTTGCCTTTCTAGGATTTGAATAGGCCGATCCTCAATAGGGATCCAATATCTACCAACCTTTGAATTACCAGTATGGTACCGATAGTAATTAGCCACCTTTATCCAATTAGCTCGGTGAAGCTCCTCCATCCAAGGCCTCCAATCGGAAACTGAGTTATCAAAGGCTTGTGACCATCCCAAGAATCTGTCCAAAAATTTACCTGTTGACCATTATGAATGATCCAAAATAAAATTTTCTTTATCAAATCCTCACCAGTCTTAAGAACTGCTAAAATGGGAGAACCTTTGGTAGGAAGTTGATAGCGAACAAGGTCTTCAGGACTTTTGTTCTCAACATATTTAGCACGGAGATTATTGGCCCAAAGAGCATTGGGGTTATGCAACATCCTCCAATATAATTTAGCAGCTAAAGCTTTGTTTTTATTAATAGAAGACCGGAATCCTAACCCCCCTTTATTCTTAGGAAGACATAAAGTGTCCCATTTCACCAAGGCCCATTTTATTTTCTCCTTAGTACCACTCCAAAGGAAACGATGACTGATTTGATCCAGTTCTCGAAGAACAACCTTTGGAATATTCAACATGAAAGATACATAAATAGGAATAGCTTGAAGGACTGATTTTACCAAGGTGATTCTACCCCTAGAAGAAAGCCACCTGTTGGTCCACTTTCCAATTTTCTTCTTGACTTTGTCCAACAACCAATTCCAATATTTATTTTTCTACCTTTGAATATTTATGGGAATACCTAAATAAGTGATTGGAAGGGAGGTCTTCTTATATCTTAATTTATCCAAGACCATGGATTCTGTCTATCATAGCAGTGAAAGAAAATAACTTTAGATTTGTCTTCATTGATCAAATGCCCAATAGCCTTAGAAAAATAGCTAATGATTTGCTTAATATTAGAAGCTTCCTTAACTGTAGCTTTACCTAAAAGAGTAGAGTCATCCACAAATTGAAGATGAGAGATAGGTCTAGCTCCATGAGCAATGGTAACTCCCTCAAGGGTTTTGTTTTCCCTCTTTTTGGTTATAGTCCTACCCAAGCATTCAACAAGAATGATGAATAAATAAGGGGATAGCGGGTCACCTTGCCTAATACCTCTGGAATTTGGGAATGACTGAGAAGGCCTGCCATTGATAAGAACTAAGTAGGAAACTGAAGAGATACATCCCATAATCCAATCCATCCAATCCTTAGAGAAACCAAATTGCCTCAAAAATTTGATAAGGAAGTGCCAATCCACTCTGTCATAAGCTTTGGATAAGTCTAACCAAATGAACATGGAAGGAGATTTTTGCATATCCATGGAATGGATGGCTTCCTGAGCAAGAACTATCTCATCTACTATTTGACGCCCTTCCACATAACCCCCTTGCTCTAGGGAAATAATCTTATGCAAAAGAGGCTTCAACCTTTTTGCCATGATTTTAGTAATGATTTTGAGAAGAACATTACATAAAGCAATAGGTCTAAAAGCTGAGATATGATCAACCTCTTGAGCTTTTGGAACAAGAGTAATATAAGTTTTATTGATAACCTTCAAAATTTCTTTGGATTTCCTGGATTCTTCCACCACCTCTAATAAATCAACATGAAGGATATCCCAGAACTCTTGGTAGAACTCAATGGGAAAACCATCAGGACCCAGGGTTTTCCCTTTTTGCATTTTAAAAACTACTTGTTGAAGCTCATTGATAGTAATAGGAGCAATCAAAATAGAGTTCTCCTCAGAAGTGATAAGAGAAGGGATTGCTTGAAGAACATTTTGTTGAGAAGTTGAGTCAAGAGGAGTAGCAGCAAAAATATTGGAAAAGTAATCAACAACAATAGAGTTCATGCCATCCCAAGTATAAACAACATCTCCAGAATCTGATTTTAAGGAAGAAATAAAGTTGTGAGATCTTCGAGCTAGAAGATATTTGTGGAAGAAATTTGTGTTTCGATCTCCTTCTTTGAGCCATTGAATTCTAGATTTTTGCTTCCATAAGATTTCTTCTCTTTTTTCCCATTCCTCTAACCGAGTTGTGAGTTTAATTTCATCTGCACTTCTCTTCTCTGTGAGGCCATCTAAATGGATTTTCTTATTCAAATTTTCAATATGAGCAATAACTTCATGTTTTTTTTATGAACATCCCCAAACTCTTTCCAGTTCCAAGTCTTGATTTTGGATTTAATGTATTGCAGTATTTTTGCAAAATAGAACATCTTAGTCCCATGCCTAGGTTTACCTTCCTTCCACCATTGTTGCACACGAGGTCTAAAGGAAATGTCTCTAAGCCACATTAATTGAAAATGAAAAGGAGAGAAACTCACATTGGTTTTCCACATTTCCACCATGACTGGCCAATGATCCGAACCAACATTATTAAGAGTCTTCACTTTAGGAATGTGACCATGGATTAAGAAATTTTTAGAGAGCAAAAACCTATCCAATCTCTCCATTATACAAGCTAAGCCTTACCTTCTATTAGACCAAGTCATAAGGCCATTATCTGGTTGGATGTCCACAAGATGGAGGTTTGCAATATATTCACTCATGAGGTCAGTGCTTTTGTCCAAATTTCTATTTCCCCCCTTTTCTCATCTAGAGAGAGGATGGTATTGAAATCTCCTTTGATCAAGATCCAAGATTTAGGAAAATGAGAGATAATATGAGTTATATCCTTCCACTATCTTCTTTTTTCCTCCAAAGCAGTTGGAGCATAAACAGTAATATAGAGCATAATTTGGTTGGAATGTCTACTTTGAATAGCTATAGCCAACAGACCCCAACTGCCAACCATATGGTGAATAACTACCTCTTTTGGGTCCCAAAGACAAGCAATGCCACCAGAAGTCCCCTGGGAACTAAGGGAAACCACTTTTCTAGTTGGCCAAATTTTATTGGCAATTGAGTCCATATCCTCCATTGACATCTTTGTTTCTTGAAGGAAAACAAGATGTGGATGATTTATCTGAATCATTCTTCTAATTTCATTTTGTTTTGAAAGACTCCCTTTGAGTCCTCTAATATTCCAAGTGATGATCTTCATTAATACCGGGGCTAAAAAATTTGGGAAGGGCATTAATCTTACCTTCCTCTACAAGCTTTTCACCTTCTTTTACCATATGATATTGATTGGTCTTGCGACCTGCTTTTTGATTAGAATCCATATTCAGTTTTTTTTCCCTGTTTCTTGACTTATTCCAATTGAATATGAGATGGCTTCTAACCTTGAAGAATGCTCGTACACAACCAAAATTTTACTAGAGGGTTCAACGGAGTCTATATTGGGACCTGTATTATTTGAAGTTTTGACATTTAAAAGATTGTTTTTCTTGTGTAAATTTTCTCCCTTTTTTTTTGTTGAAAACCTTTGATTTGTTGGTTTGTCTCCGAGTTCTTCCCTTCATATTTAAATTGTGTTTCTAAGATTTATGTTTCCATTATTTCCTCTTCCTCACTTGGGACATCATTTGTGGAAAGGATTTCAAACATATTAGCGAGATGAATTTGATTGATCCTTCATACTTGGTTTTTTTTTAGTGTTCTTCTTCTTAGGCATTTGGAAACTTGTTGAGTTTATATCTTCTTTATTTTGATCAGGAATTTTATTTGGGCAAGCACTGGCCAAATGACCATATTCATGGCAAATTCTACAATGAAAAGGAATGTTCTCATAGTCCACTACTTGCTCCCAAGTGTCTTCCCCAAATTGTAATGTGATATTTTTAGGTAGGGGTTTGTCAAAATCCATTAAAACACAAATCCGAGGCATAAATAATATGTTCAAAATTTTGAGTACAATCATCAGTCATCATAAAAGTTCCTAAAGAGTTTCCAATTGAAGAAAAAATAGTAGGATTCCAAAATTCAATAGGGAGGCCAAAGAGTCTAACCCACATGGGAGCTATAGAAGGCATCTCTTCTTCGAATTTAAATTTAGTATGCCAGGGCTTCATGAAAAGCCCTACCCTTCCAAAAAACCAAGGACCCCCTTGAAAAGTTTTCTCTCTATCTTCATTATTAGCAAATAAAACAAGAAAATAACCATTTGGATAAATAGAGATTTGTAACTCACCTTTAGTTTTCCAGATTTTTGCAACCCAAAATTTGAAAGCAGATAGGCTCGGACGAAAACCCACGAACCGAAAAATTAGTCCTCTTTTTTCCAAATCTTCAATGCCAGTCTGAATGTTACCCATATCAAGCTTAACAATAGGAGTTCCATCAGATGCTTTAAGACATCCTGACTCCGTTTTCCTGGGATCAATCTTAGGCATTCTTAGAGGTTTATGGGAAGCCCTAAGATTGATATTAGCATTGGGATGAGGTTGTCCACCATAGAGGGCATCCCTAAAATTCATTTTTGGGGCTGAGTTTTCAAAATTCTTACCCTTGACAGGGGTTTTCACAGTAGAATTATTTTGTGGGTGCACCTTAGCACCATATTCACTTGAGATATGAGCCATTTTTTGATCAATTGCTTGAAACTTGTTTTGTGATCTCTTTAATCCTTGCCCTAGATGTCATGGAAAGGTATGGTTTTCACTTTTCTTTTGTGCAACAAATTGGAAGCCGTTGTCACTCAAGTTCACAGTATGATCTATTGAAAGATAAATTTCTAACCCATATTGGATCCCCTACAATATTTATTTCTAACCCAGATGGGATTAGAAACAACTCCACATGGGCTATAGACGCTTGACTGGCAGTGGAGCCCTGCAGAATGGTAAAAAATTTTAAGAGTGAAATCACATATTAGGCTTAACTATTTTGCTCAGATACGACAAAGTTCTAAAAGACTTAGAAATCAAAATGAATACACAAACACACACATGGGTTTAAACATGGTGAAACAAAAGGTTTTGACAAATTTTGTATAACCATATCTTATAACTTAGCTAGAACAAGCATTACAATAATCTCAAAAGCTCATCTATTTCTAAAATTCTGGCCCTACTTTTCTAGAAAGTGAATGAAAGGAGATTACAGTTTTTCAATACTCTTTGACCCTGATGTCTTGTCACTGGTATAGTTTTTCAGTTTTAAAAATTGTAATGTTTTTTTCTTTTTAAGTTTTGTTTATAAGCCTTCATGATTTGAATTTTTTTCCAATTTTCTACAAATAAAACCAAAATATTCTATGGTTCTCAAGTGCCTCATGTTTTCAACACATTGTCTCAATAAGAGCCTATGTTGGAGCTAAATTTGAATCAAAATTTGAAACCCCCAAATTTAAATTTTTGGTTTCATCAAAGTAAGCAAGCATTGCTGGTCCTTTTGCATTTAATTGATAGAATTTAATTTCTTATGAGTTTGTTTGATAAAGACTAGTCGTTGTTGTTAATAATGTGTGTCCTTTTTAATAAAGCTCCATTGTATTCAATAAGGGATAGGGAAAATTTTTATTAATCATATTTATAAAGCCGAAATCTGACCCCCATAGAAAATTTTTCCTTAGGCTTAAAAACGAGTGATAAATATTTAAAGCCTAAAGGCATTCTAAAGCAAGAGGAAAATTTAATCGAGCACCTTGGTATAAATCCTGAAGAGCAAAGCTGAAATTGAAATTTAATTAAGGCTTAAGGGTATGCACCCCATTTAATTAAAAATCAAGCAACTCACATTAATCTAATGACATCGCTTCATCAAAAGAGAATCCAACGAACACATTTTTGCGATGAAGCCCAATGGTTAAGTCAAAGGTCAATGGTCCAAAAAGCATTATAACCTAAGGTCGATAATAATTAAAAATATTAAAACCATGTTACTTTCCTAGATCTGGATGGACGCACTTGAGTTTAAGTTGATCCAATGATTGCACGTTCTCCAAAGAGTCAAAACATTAAACGAGTCAACATGGGTCAAAGATTCTAATTAAATAACGAGTAAATTTGATAGATTGGATGATAGCGCTCAAACAAACTCAAAAATAAATGGTTGCACTTGATTTAATTAAACCACAAATTAAAATGCTATGGGTATACGCCCCCTTTAACCATCAATCTAATTAGAAATATTGGGCAACAATGCTCGATCCAGATCCAATCCAATGGTGGTGCGCCCATAGAAGATGCATCAAAAGGATAAAAACCCCATGTGATTAATTAAATATATTAAAACAAGATTAACAAGGGTCTAAGAACATTTATAATAATTCCCCCTTCCAGATTAATCAAGGTTTTAAAATCGTGTACCCCATGGTAACTAACTCGCAGGTTGATCAATATCTACAACTGTGCCAATATCTATCAAAGATCCAACGACCGTGTTGAAAACATAAATAGTAAGTGGTCAATAAAATGAAGGTAAAGCCTAATTAATTACATATTAATAAGGGTATAATACATCGCTAATTTCCCCCTTTCGACTTAAACCAGGATTAGTCAAATCTAACAATGTGCTCCTTTTTGACTAACAAATATGCAGCTTGTAGAAGATCTAACGGTAGCACTAGACTTCGCTCAAAGATTGATGGTGATGAAGGAATCAAAGGCAAATGAAGAGATTAAATGACACAAATATCTAAAGACAACGCTTATCTTCACTCAAATCCAATGGTGTGCATGGTTTAAAGTGATCGAAGGTTAGTCTAAACAAGTTTCTTTCATCAAATGGTTAATTAATTTGATGCACGGGTGATTTTCCCCCTTTCCTTTGCTAAAATTTGTTTATATACGAAATAATCTGATGGTAGCACCCCCATCATGGTACGATCCAATGACGATCACGTAGAAAGGTAAACATGTTATATGAGGCCTATGCTTAATACAATGATATTAAGGACGAAAACACTAGGTTAACCTTGGTAAATCTTGATTAGAGGAGGAATAAAACACCGCATTATTATAAGGTCAAATAAACAATGATATAATCTTTAACCTTAAGTCTTGTCGAAATGAGTTATTACCAGCCAAATATTTTTGACTTTGTAAACATGATTAAACCAATTAATCAGGTACAGGTAGACTAACAATCATGCAGGTCCTAAGACATCGACGGTTGCGCTAACCCTACTCAGGAGATCCGACGACAGTGCACGAACCAAATATTTAAGTGATGAATCAACTAACGATAATCTAACGATAGTGCTTCATTGAGATTAAAGGAATCCAATAGCAGTGAGTAAATAAAATTCAAGTATGAGTGAAAGTAACTAACGGGCATATTCTAATAGATCCGATGGATGTGCATAATTCAAAGAGATAGATCCGACGACTACACTCGATCATAGTTGACTCAGAGAAACTAAGGATAAAAAAGATAATAACGGGCACTCACACCAAGAACTAAATCTTATGAAAATCCCTAGGATGATTTTTGCTTAATTAAAAGGGTAATTGACCCCGAATATTTAGTTAGCATCCGATGCCAAGGTGGCATGAGATTCAAAATGGAAGCCATCTCTATCACACTTCACGGTTCCATGTTAGATAAAAGAGGATTCCAATGGCCAATAGTGGGAGTGCTAATGATTATAGGCACACAAACCAAAAGGTTCAGGGGCACATAGGGTGAAGGATGCTACCCACCATTAAGGCCCAACTCTGGGAAATATGTGTTGGCAAAAATTCTTTTGACAATTTTAAAAGGCAGTTGGTGGCATCGTATTTATGACAAATGTGTAAATTATCGAACCCACTTTACCGCCCAATATTTGAGCTCATGAAAATAGTCCAGTATGTCTCCCATGTGCGCTAAGAGCAAAAATTGATACACAAAAGTATTGAGAGAAGAAGACTTTCGAAGCTTTTTTGTCATAGGACTCAAACTACTATCGTGAGAACAATGGCATCATGGGGAGATATTTTTGTACCTGAAGACACTAGGGAAGCCATAAAATTCATCACAGATAGGTCACCATGCTCTGATATCTCTGGACCACCTATTCCTGGTAGCACAATGTATGAATTTTTATCGAAAATGTAAAGTTGACAAAAGACCTACCCTAGCACAACAGTACGAGATCGACAATGCATGTATCAAGAGTTTTGATCATGTGATGGAGAACAATGATCGGACCCCATGGATAATGGCCAATTTATGTCTCAAAGCCCAGAGGTTATAGTACAAAGGTTTCCCCAAAAATAATAGATGGAACAGTAACCTTGGGAAAATGGTATGTCTGAAAGTTCACTTCTCCTTAGATTTGATGGCATGGTTAGCGATGGTGTATGATGAAAGAACGAGGACATTTCGAGACAATAAGGATCGGTCGGTGTTCAGTATTAAAGTCGAACACATCTAGAAGGTTTTCAAATTGACTAAATATACCACCTTTCTGGTGGAAAAGGTAATTGAACACCAATCTCGAATGTTTACAGATATGGAATTTTTTAAAACCTTGTTTGATACACATGAGAAAATAGAAAAGAAATTTCCAATTAGCAAAAAAACTTTTAGGCCATGGGTTCAAGATTTTTGTGATATGATAAACATAATTTTTGGGGTACAGGATCTCAGTAGAGTAATTAAAAGGGTTTTATATTTAGATGCACAATGCAATAGAGCACATAACACCCCAATTTATGCTTAGGAATTAGAATTAAGTACCCAGATGCATAGAGAGATGGTAGAATTGAAAAAAGTAATTTTTTAACAAAGGCAAGAGATGCCCTATTTTTCTCAGTATATAATTTTTATCCATCTGATAGCGGGTAAATTGGGAGAAGAAGCCCATAAAATAATAAAAGCCATTGATAGCCCCTTCAAATTAGTTTATGGAGAATACACAAAGGACAAACTCACATGGGCTAGTTATGTGATCATTTCATGGTGGAAATCCATTGGTCTCTAACTGGATTAGTCCCTAAGAGGCTAGGTCTAGGGGTAAGAGCCTTTATTAAAGAAAAGGACATTGGAGATTTCTTTTTCTTGTAAGGCTTATCTTATATAAAACTCTATGGGGCTAAAATCCCCCCTAAGCTGTTGCCAAAATATTACCCATTATATCTAGCATATTTGGAGTTGTGGAGGTAGGTAGTCGAAGAAGCTAAGATGATACTAGTAAAGAAACATGGTAAGGTCCCCTGGCTCAATGTACCCTATCGCTTTGGATATTTTATACTTGTTGGCTACCCTTCCCTACTCAAAGGAATGTTCAAGTTAGATAACATGGGATTTGATGATATAACTTGGAGATTTTATGACCCTAAAGGAACATACAAAAAAATGATGGAAAAAAGAATATGCTTGAATATTGCATCGTACGGACACCTTTGAAGAAAGCTTATTAGAATCTATGGAAAAAGGATTAGATTTGCAAAAGATATGGGATAATTTCCCTCTCAAAATCAGGGGCAGTACATAGGTTCATGGAGCCTATGATTACCCTACAAAATTAAAAAGGCTTCGATAAATGTCAATAGAATCTGTAGAACCTATTTTGCCAGGAGCAACTCTAGAAATCAAAGAAGATCCCCTGTTAGAATTTATATAAGAATAGGGTATTGACCAAATGGAGGTCACTGTAAATACTATAGATATAGTAGAGCAACATATTAGGCATTTTGAAGGTACTCATCTCAGAATAGAGGCAACACCAAGCACATCCCAAAAAGCTTCCAAAAATCCAAGCATAGATAAAGGAAAAGAGATTGTAATAGCACCTGTTCAGAGAGATTCACTCATGGAACAAGTTGTAGTTCCAATTTCTAACAGAGTACTAGCTGTATCTAGCATGAAGAAATTGGTGCAAGGATGGTCACAATTAGAAGCACCTATATCAGATACAGTAGAAATACATCTTCCTGCTTTGCAAGATCCACTCATTTTTAGAGTTAATAAGGAAACTGGGGGCTCATCAATACTAGGGAAATAAGGTGAAATGGCTAAAGTTGTAAAGGCAATGAAAAATCAAGCCATAGACCAATTCATTGGGAAAATTGCAGAGTTAAGGAAACAATTGGAGAAATAGAAGGAAAAAGATGAGATGAAAGCATTAATAAGTAAACAATAGGAAGAATTGGCCCAAAAATATACTTCAAGTGTACAACCCCCTTCAGTGATAAAGATTCAAGATCATGTCTATTATCTAAATGCAATGAAGAAACACACGTCAATAAAAATAAGAGCTCATGCCAGAGGTTTTGCTGAGATGTTTAGGCAAATAAGGGTGATCCAAGTGACTGTTCAAGAAATTCTAACATTACTACAAGAAAGAGAAGAAGATTTTGAAATCATCCACCCTACCCTAGATTTTATTGGGGACCAATTTGAAGAGCTGCAGGGACAAGAAATAATAACAAATGATGGCAGTAAAATTTAGCTCAGTTTTGATTTTTTTAAAGTAGTCTTGTTTGGAGAAAACTGGGAGAGGTGGATCAATTTTATAAATGAAATGGATAATCTGATAAAATATGCAACAAAAAAAATGGCAAACATTGGTCTATCCTTAGACCAATGCATAGAGGCCTCAGATGTAGAAGAGGTATTCCAGTGCACCATTGAAATATTTGAATGTGAACCAGGTGATGAGGCAAAAATGATTAGACAAACTACTCTTATGGTAAATACTATAGAGATGTTACTCTTTCAATGTGAAAGGAACAGGTCCACTATTGCCACATAGAAAAACATAGTTTTACAGGAAATGAATATGCTGAGGATTGCAGCCACATTTGATATAGAAGTTTGGTGATTAATAGTTGAGCAAATAAAAAAGCTACAAATAGTCAAAAAAGGGAAAGAAGTTGAAACTCACGATCAACAGTTGGAAGCAAGCTCATCACAATGAAAACCTGAGACAACATAAAAAGTCCCTAAAGTAGTAAAGGATATGGTCCAAGATGAAACAATGGGAACAGTTGTGAAGGGGGTAGCAGAAGAAGAAACATTTTCTCCCAACACTACCATCACTGGTTAGATTGAATTACTATTTGAAAATTTAAAGAGGAGAGCACAATAAAGAACAAAAAGGGTAGTGGAAGCTAGCTATACCAATTTTTGAATTTCAATCAGATGCTTACAAGTGTAAGGTCAGAAATAAAATAGATATAACAGAATCAAGAACCAACAGTTATAAAAGGAATCAGTTGCAGACAGATTCTGCATCAAGCAATTAGAGAATAGCATTTTATTTAAGAGGTATACTTGAGTGCCCTATTATTTGTGTTGTTGTATCCCCTTTTGTGTCTATTTTTATTTTCTCATTTCTTATTCCTCCCTTTGTTGTGCAGGATTTTAATAGGAAAGTGCTCAAGAAGCTAAGATTATTTTCTGTCCTATTGAGCCTAGGATTCAGAGACTCTACTATTACTATATTGGAACAAGGAGAGTAGGAGAGACCTATTACATTATTTTAACAAAGTCCTCTTCATTGTATTAATATATTTCTTTGAGAAAAATAGATTTAAAAGGCATCCTGCCCACTCTACATGTAATATTTTATGAAATCAATATAATTATGAGTTTATTCCTATCATATCTTTGTCTCAGCTCTATGTGTCATTGTATAATGGATTACATTATTTGAATGCATTATATACATTTATTTCATTGGTTAAATCTTAGTTTTATTACGATATTTGAATAAATCTATGAATGCCAATTTCCTTTTCCCCATTCTCTCTGTTCATATAAGAATTGTTGTTAAATTGCTATAACAACCCAATGAATCTAGGCACCGGTCTACATAAGGCATAATGAATGGTTATTTTCTTGCTTGGTAATTTTAATACTTATAGTGTTATATTAATCTGGAGTGTGTAATCGAAGTTTTATCATAGAATTACCATTGGGGTTTCCTTACCCGTTATGTAGTTTTTCTTTAGCAATAGTCGTGTTTATTAGAATGAAGAGGCATATTAACCAAAGCCTGTAATAGCTCGTTGGTTTCAAATGGATTTTTGCAGCGTGACAAATCAAATCCTATGGATGCAAGAATCTGTTCTAATAATAACTTAAGAAGTTTTATTGTAGAATGTCCAACCTCCTTTACAATAGAAATTTGATTAGTATTTATAGAGGGTTTCGCCTCTTTCATTAAATGTACATTAAGACAAAATGATCACAGATCAGGAAAAAGAGTGAGGAAATTCCTCCTTGGAAACATTAAAAAATCTATCCTTTTAGAACAATGATCCACCTTTCAATGGAAAATTCCCAATAAATTAGTATTTCAGATGTTGGTGCACAGAAAATTAAGAGACATCCAATACCTTGAAAACATACTCACACCTTGAAAATCATGAAAATCTTCCTGTGCTTCTTATATGGCTTCTTTCTTCACTTGGGATTCACAATTTGAGTTATTTGCTGCCACTGTCATTTAATGCTTGCAAAAACCTGCTCTAGGCATCCTTGAAATCTTGATTACATTCTTCATGAACTGTGGAAAAAATTCATAATTGGATGGCTCTATCTTCATAATTGCATTCACCCTTTTTGCTCAAAACTGCGTTCGCCCTTTAACAAAAATCACATTCACCTAATATTCTATTGTTCGGTGTGCTTGTGCGATTCTCCTTTGAGAGCACATTTGCCCATGAGAGGGGCTAATGGAATGTTCACCCCTCAACCAGGGCGAACATGATTGTGTTTTGTTCTTGAGGCATGCTCACCCATGGGAAGGGTGAATGAAATGTTTGCCCCTCTACCAGGGGGAACATGATTGTGTTGCCTTTGGTGCGTTTGCCCATGGGAGAGGTGAATGCGATTTCATTCTATCACATCCTAATTTTGAGGTATGTTTGCCCATGGTAAGGGTGAATGAGATGTTCGCCCTTCGACCAGGGCAAACACAATTGTGTTTTTGTCATGCCCCTTTCATACCAAACCTTGCCTATGTCACCTTTTGATATTATGTTCACCCCAAGGTGGGGCGAACGAAGCTTTCACCCCATCCTTGGGGTAAAGGTGATTTCACGTTCCATCTTTTTTTGGCACTATCGAACTTTTCAATCCCTTGCGTTTTTCATATTGATCTTCCTTTCTTCATTTTTACAAAGTGTATAGGCCCAAAGACATCAATTCACAGTGCACTCCACATATAACAAACTTGAATCCCAAATGAAGTTTTAATTTTTTTTTTCCCTTTAAACATTCAACACTAAATACTAAATACATATGCAAACAAAAAGTAATATATGAAATTGATCCAAAATAAATACTGCCGCATTACAGTAAAAAATGCTCCAACAAAGATCCCAATGTGGCAAGGTGCAAAATTGCCAACAGGATGAAATTTTTTTCACATTAATATTGGCTAGAAATTTCACATAAGCTACAATAGAAAAGCATAAGTAATAATGGCATAAGTCTATCAAAAAATAT
This sequence comes from Wollemia nobilis, assembly GCA_028583015.1. Taxonomy (NCBI): domain Eukaryota; kingdom Viridiplantae; phylum Streptophyta; class Pinopsida; order Araucariales; family Araucariaceae; genus Wollemia; species Wollemia nobilis. The sequence continues at coordinate 8,887,975 of JAQPPZ010000456.1, forward strand.
AGTATTAAATTTAGCTAAAAAGACATGAAAACATCACCAAGTCATACCAAGAAAATAAAAAAAATATGCTTCACTAGTAGCAATATTTTATTAGTAAAGGTACCTGAAATACAATAAAATTTGCTTGCAGATCCTCTAGAGACCCTTAAGAGATACATCTCAAGTGGTTACAAGATCCTCCTTATATAGACCCAATTTTTCCAAAACTGGTTAGGATAAAATTAGATATGGATAAATTTTAAAAATAGACACAAGTATAGTATTAATTTTATTTTACATGCATTGCAATCTAGATAAAAATCATATCTAGATTAATATTATAAAAAATTTATCTAGCTAAAAAATACAATCTAGATAAAAATTAGATTTGGATAAAAAATTCAGTTTGGCTAAAAATACAATCCAAATAAAATTAGATCTATATAAAAAATTCCAATCCAACTAAAATTAAAATCCAAATAAAATAGAAACCCCCCATTTTTTTCTTCAGTCGTAAAAACTTTTTTTATATAACTGAATTTGTCATTAAAGCACTTCCACAAGAAGTGTTTATATATATATATATATATACTACAACTATCAATTCTAAGTGACACACATTAGGAGTGAAACATTAGACATCATTTTTCTCACAAATATATCAAATGTTTGAATCTCCTTATCTAGTCTTCTAAGGAAACAATCCCAAAATTTTTTGCCATTCTCCATAACTCAACAACTAGACTAAGGTGAGGTCGTCTACTTTCCCTATTAGATATTAAAACGAATTTTTGGATAGTTCTTCATGTTTTCCTATTAGCTCTTATAGCTTGGCATATATGGGCTCCAGTTTTTCATTTATTTTGACTACATTCCCCTGATCATTTTGTTCTCTTTCTTCTTAAAACACAACATTAATAATGTCATTATTCAATATCTTCATTTATAGATCAAATATATTAAGCATTCCAATAGGAACTAACAACAATTTTTTTTTCTCATTTTTGTGCATGGGCCTTCAAAGATTAGGTTGTCTTTGTAGTATTGGAGGTTTCTTTGAACATCTAGGATGTCCCTCAACTTCCTAACTAGGTAGATTTATCCCATCTTGAGTTGTTATGCCTATTATATTTTCATGGAGGAAATAAATTTAAGGACCTCCTGGTATTCACCACTTATAGATAGACATTCTTTCACTTGCTTGATTATTTCTACAATATTTTTAATACTTTGTTTTATGGAGGTCAACCAAAAGTATACATATTCATTATTTTCTTACTCAATATTATCCCAAAGGGACTTAATGTATTATATTCCATGTGCTAACTTGGGATCTATAGTTATATCCACATATCTTGAGGCTTCCAACTCTATAATATTTTGATATTTTTATTAGGGCCTTGTAGAGTTCTTTTATTAGAATCATCTATTGAATAATTTATTTTGTGAGGTATTCCATCAAATATTAGTTATTTTTATCCTTTACAATTCAAGAGTTAATGTCATCAACCTACTTCTTTATCTAGTATTTCTTCAAGATATATTCTCTCATAGCCTCATTTTCTTGATGAAGTTGGTGTCTTTGTTTCTTAAGCTATGTCAATTTTGGTTTGAGCTCCTTATTTTTATTTTGGATTGCTTCATCCTTGATTGCTAGGTGGACAAACTTCATGGTTGTGCAAAGTGTGAGTGATTTGTGAGTTGGATAATTTGTTGTAGGTCCATTTTATTTAGGTCTAGCTTAGACACTTTTTAAAGTCAAGTAAACAAGAATCATCACCACTTTGGAGGGGTTAAATTCCATAGCCTTAGCTATATATATTTTATTTTTCCTTCTTATTAGTTGTGAATGTATTAGGATTGATGACTTGGAGGTATTTTCCTTGAGTTTCTTATATTATTTATTTCATTTTGTTTCTTTGATAGCAAGGACATCAATACCTTTGTGACATCTTCCTTCTTAATATCACACACTATTTCCATACAAAGGTCATTATTGGTGTAGGAGTTATGTTGGATAGAGGAGGTGCTCCTATATACTCAGTCCCTTGGGCTAGGGAGGTGGGCATAATTACCTATAGAAAGAGATATCCATCCTAGCTTGATGGATGAGGTAAATATGTGGAAGTTAAAGGTGGAGCAAGCAAAGTAAACTACATGATAATGGAGGTAAATGGAGTGGATATAGTGGGAGTGGGTTGTGATGTTATATGTACTAGTGTATTAACTAGTAATGCCATTGTTGATGAGGGAATAACTAATGGTGGTTATGTAGAGTATGGGTCCAAGGGTTATGTAGTGGAAACATGGATGGTAGGTAATAAAAATTAAGTGATAGGTGTGGTCCTGATAATGACAAAGACTATTGGAGGTGGGTATCCCTTAGGGAACCATGAGCTACACTAGTGAAGAGTAAAATAAGAGTAATAAAATAATGAGAGGGGAAATAATTAGTGGAAATAGAAGAAGAATTAATAAGTAAAGAAGGGGGAGTAATGGATGGATGTTAGGGAAAAGAAGGTGGTTGTAGTAGTGACCATGATGCTTACCATTCTAAAATCAAGAGGGAAGGCTTGTTGAGATATTTTTCTCTCTTCAAGCAAGGTTATATGTTGTTTTTGTACTACCATAATATTTCTAAATATTTATCCATACATCTCAAATCCCCTTTGGTCCTCTATTATGGTTTGCCTTACCACTAAAATGACGATTTCTAGTGTTGTAGGTATAATAGAGATGTTAATTTTAGGCATTGGTTTTCCTTGTAGTCTTTGGGAGCTTGATGGGCTGACCACTACCTCATGGATGATTTTGTTCTTATTCACACTTTTGGGGTGTCTTATATCACTTATTACAAATAATTCATCCTCAAATGGGATTTCTGATATAGGTCTTATAAGTGTACCTATTTCATATCTCATCCTCTATGATGCTAGGAACTTTCTATTTGTACACAAATATTTTAATAGTACCCTAAACTTTTGATGGTTTTTTGTTATGTTGGATTATAAATCATCCTGTCCATTGTTATATTAAAATTCCACCCCGTGTGTGTTGTTATACCAATTTTGAATCTTATCTTCATACCCATGGATGCTTCCTAGGATGACGAGGGCCAATTCATCACTAGGTTTTGCCTCCTTCTAAATGCTATATATTTTCTCATACACAAATAAGGTATCTAGGTCCTTACTTCTTAGGGTGTTCTCTGACACTCATAGTTCATAGGACCAATGATCTATTAGTTTATCTACCTTTGTTTCTCTCATCCTTACCTTTATCACTTGGTGGAACCCACACAAATTAGGTGTGATTTTCATTATTTGTTGCTTGAGTGGGTAGAAGATGGTTTGTTTCTACACTCTAAAATACTCTAAGTCTAATTAATTGAGTTTTTTCACACATTCAATATTGAACATGTAGTCTAGTGTGCATGTAGGCAACTCAAAGGGTATGGCTAAAAGTTATAGAGGTAGAAAAGGATCTAGGCCTCCCTAGGTAGAAGTATTTTCTTGGATATTCCCCTAATTTTATTAGCTATTATGTCTTCTTTAACAAAATTGGTGTCTTACCCAAAAATCTTCTCCATTATTACTTTATAGGTCTTCTTATAGAAGTAATAGTAAGTCTTGCTTGCTTCTCAACAAGGCACATCTATACGATCAAGTATTGAAAAGGGTTTTTCATCTGCCACTACTTGGTCTAGCTGGAAGGTTGTAAACCAATGTTTCTTTTAGTAAAAAATAAACTAAACCAAGTAGGACATGTAGTTAAATTTTCTTTCCTCTGTAAAGAAATTTAGGTAGTTACCCATCAAAACTATGATGTATTGGGTATAGTCTATCATTTGTGAATATCCAAGGTAGATTTTTATAGTAGGAAGTAGAGCAACATGCTCTTAATAGATCTTTATGTTGATCCTCTCCTCAAAGACCATGTCTATACTAGGTAACACCATATGCATATCTTCTTTGAACAAATCCAACCATAGTAGAATATTAAAGTTGATTCTCAAGTTTGGCTTCTTTAGGCATGAGATTGAAAAAATCCCACCAATAGGTTCTTGTGTCTCGATAGTAGTTCTTTTGTATGTTGAGGTTATAGGACACCCACATATATAGGTTGTCTACTACCTAGAATATATTCCTTATATCTCCATCTCTAATATATATGACCTCTAAGATTTAATGAAAAAGTCAAAAGCATCTCCCTAAAGGGTCATATCTCTCAACACATGTCTCTACAAGTTTAGGATAGCACCAAGTTCATTGCAAACCCCAATGTTCAAACCTAACTTATGCTTCTGAATTAGTCTAGGGTTCCAAGTTGAACCTTCTTAGAGGTTCCTTTATAAATTACTTGATGGGATGCATGTAATTACCTCCCTCAATCCTATTTTAGGGGTCATAAAATACTTCTTTAGGCCTCTTAGGGAAAGTATAACCTTATCTATTTATTTTTCCTTTCTTCTTATTTGGCCTACCTCCTAATGGTTCTACCTCCTCCACAAGTACAAGTATTATTGAAGGGAAAAAAAATAAGGGTGGAGTGACAAAAGTGGAAGGAGGTGAGATAGGGTATGCTTTAGGAAAGGATGGTATGGTAGATGCAAAAGTGGTATCCATTATGACTTAAGATAAAAGATGAATAAAATGAAGGAAAATATAAAATTTTAGAAGGATGAAAAATTGCCAAGTCATGGAATAGAGTAAATTCATCATTATTTGAATTTATTTTCTTGCAAATCAAAATAATTCACTTGCTTTTTAGGTGTTTAGAATGCTTTGGTAGATGAAGTGATTTGCTCACAATTAAAAGCAATTCACTTGCTAATTTTTGTGGCTCACTTGCCTTGGGGTCCTTAACATGTTTTTTTGCTCCAAAGTACTTTGCTTAATTTTTTAAATGTTTCAATCCATTATAGATTGGAAATTAATTGGTTGAGCTTTATTTTTGAAGTCTTGTCATTACTTGGAGGTTCTAGCTAAATGCTTAGTTTTGGAGTGATTCACTTAAATTCAGGTGAAATCCTCTTTTATCTTAGCAAGAAGATTCTATTTTTTCAAAGGGGAGCCCATGTGAGGATCAATCCAACTATATTGAGGGGTCAAAGGTACTATTGATGGATTCACTTGGATGAATCACTTATTCTTTGAAGATGTGAAGAATAAGCATGTTTGGCCTTAGTGTAGCAATATGGAATAAAATGAGGGCCCCTTCCCCCTTGGGGTTATATACCCTCTACATGTAGCCCATGCTTATTAATGCATTGGCATGGGCTTGTCCAAGTGGGGTAATCAAACTTTTAGATGATGATTTGTTAATACTATTAGGTGGAATAGGGTGTGATCAAACATGAGTGGCCTTCTTACTTTTGTGAGTAGTTCACTCATTATAGAGAGTGAGTTTCTCTATTTGAGATCCTTTGAATTTTTTAAAATATAATATATTTAGTATGGCATTACATACAAGGAGATGTCATGACATGTCAATTGGGAATGTGGAAGAAGAGAGAATAAAAGAAGATGTATTTATTACTAATTTAGAAAGAAAGGGAATGATTAATATGGGATTTTAAGAAGGGGTAAATATATACCAAAATAATAGCCACTAAAAGGAAAAAATACATAGTTGTAAGCTTACTAAAATGGTAAGGATTTAGAATTTATTTGAAAGGTCCAAGATTCAAAACCCACTCAATATGAGGGGACCAAGACCCCTCTTAAAAACCTATGTAAAATCATTGAAAAAAGAAAAAAAATACAATATATTTATATATTATTTTAGCTAGGATTTATATTGTTAGATTGTATAGAGGTATTGCTTTTTCATTGAAATAAGAACCATACTTTTATCAATAGTAGCAATATTGTAAGTATTTGAGATTGTCATATTTAGAATTTGATAGGGCTTACTCCACATGGAGTCAAAATTTTGGTGTTCCCCTAGTTTTACATTGTCTTCATCCCATTTGAATATAAATCTTCTTCTTTGTAGTCCATATCCATGGCTACTTTATCAGAACACATTTTTATGGCATCTTGGTGTTGCACTATTATTTTAAAAGCCTTTCCTCTTTCTTCCTCTATGGAAAGTAGTGCATTTAGCATTTATTACATGGTTTTGATGTTAGTGCCTTCTATTTCAGGTTGTTATGACATTTGGAGGGAAGGTAGATCCAAATTAATCAATAACATGAATTAATTTCCATGAATATATTATAGGGGAATGATCTAGTGGATTCTTTTAGCATCATTCTATATTTCCATACACTTTACACAACTTGGTATTCTAGTCCCTTTGTGATTTGAAAATGGTTCTCTTCATGATATTCATGATATTGTTATTAGTTGATTTGATTAACTCATTGCCCTATGGTTAGTAATTTGAATATGTCTTAAGTAAAAAATCATATTTAAGGGAAATTTCATCATCTTGGACCCCTTGAAAGAGGTATCATTATCTAAGACTATAGAAGTTGGAGCCTCAAATATAGTAATGATATCTTCTAATAACTGACCATTGTTTCCTAATTGGCCAATTTGGCGAGGATTGCTTCAACCCATTTAGTGAAGTAATTTTTAATGGTTCTAATCCATCCATCCCCTATACTTGACAAAAAAATTATTTTGATTATGAATTATTAACCCCATTATTAGGGGTATTTATGATCTTATATTATTTCCTTTATATAAACAATGGGATCTATAATTCTTAGTGTATTGATAGCAATTAGCAAATATGGTAGGTAAATAATATATAATATTTTTTGAGATTTAGTTCTATAGTAATGCCCTCTTTGATCATGGTAATATTTGATTAGGATTTCTATATTTTCTTCTTCAATATAGTGTAACAAGACTCTATTATATCCTTTCCTCAAAAAGAAGCCATCAATCCAATAGTAGCATGTTGCTTTCTACCTAAAATTATCTCTCTCCTTAGCTTTTAGCCATTATGGTACCTATTTTGTGGCCATATATCTATGCGTATTTCCCATCCAACCTATTTTATCATCCAACATATATTTTCTCTACTAGAGCAATCTAATCTTTAGGGACTACCATTGCTATAGTTTCACATAGGGCCTTTCCCCTAATGATTTTGGTGACTTTGATTTAAATGTCATATTTGTGAATTCTATTGATCCACCTAGCTCTCTTTTCTCTTATCTTGCCATGAAGCATATTGGATTGGACATCAAGGTATACTATGAAGATAGTAGTTTTGCTTTACAATAGATATCACCTTAAATTATTACAAGCTTTAATAATGGAAAACAATTATTTTTCAACAAGGGTGTATCTTTATTTATAGTTATGAAGGGATTATATCATGAACAAGATGAGATGATCCTCATATTTATCATTCTTATATGTCAAGACAACAACAATGCTTTTATCTTTACCAAACACATATGACCTAAAATATTTGAAAAAGTTTAGGTTGATCAAGATCGGGGATCTAGTGATGGTATGTTTAATGTCTTGAAAATCCTTCTTACCTTCATCGGTGTTAGCAAGCGGGCCCAAAAATAACAAGTCCAATATCTTCCAGGATCTCATTCAATAAAAATAACACTAATATTGCATAGAATAAAATCTTATTGATAATAAATCAATCTTCAATGTCTATTATATTGCATAGAGTTTTATCATCAATATATAACACATAAGAATCTTTAATAGTCCTATCTTTTGCTCTCCTTTAACTCCTGATATATGTAACCATTCACATACCTTTAATTATGATAAAGTCTCTCATGATTACATAACCTCCTACTTCTAATATTGACACATCACATGACTCTTCACTTACACACTTGACACCTAACACTCATGACTCTTCACTTGCACACATAACTCACACTTGCACACTTGACACCTTTCACACACTTCACACTTTGACACATACTTTTGAAATAAATAATAAACACACTCCTAATCTAAATATTTACAATGGTACTCAAGGTACTAAATATTTTAATATCGTTAACAATTGGTCCCTTTTAGGATGGTGTTATTTTTTAACATTTTGGTAATAGGTATAACTATCTAGGCAAAAGTCATGATGAATCTAGCAAAAAACTATATTTTACCTAGGAGTAATCTAATTCCCTTGATTTAAGAGGGAAATGGGGGGTCTTCGATGGATTTTATTTGAATAGGGGCTATGGACAAATCCTCTTTTGACACTACATGGCCTAGTAGTTTTCCATCTTGGATGATAAAAATAGACTTGGTATTAAGCAATTTACCAAATGCTTTACACCTTTAAAATACTGACTTGATATGTCCAACGTGCTTGATCCTATCTTTGGAATATATAGTTGGATCATAAAGGTAAATGAGAATCATCTCCCCTACAAGTCCAACAATTTGTATATCCATATTTGATATGAAACTTTCTTCTTATTCACAAATATGTAGAAATATCAAACATGCATCCACAAATAAATTCTACAATAATACTCCATACAATAAAATAGATATATATATATAATACTCTTGAGGTAGGTAAATACCAAGAACACTCCTTAAGGAAGGAATCACTCGACAATATCTCCAAGCTCCATGAGCCTGAACTCTTACTAAGAATACTTCATATGACTCATTTTTATGATTAGGGGTACATCTTCATTTATACAAGAATGTGATGATTTACCTTCCATGAGTTAGAAGGTCATCCATGTGGTGATTCATATTCCATGAGTTACAAAGTGTATAATATTATAATATGGCACTATGTTATATATTATTATAATTTTATGTGTAACCAATACCATAATACAATATTATATCATATCTCCACAAGCATATACTTAGGTATCTAATGTTCCATTCCCTTACAAAATTGTTTCATCCTCAAAACATAGGAAGAAACTAAATAATATGATCTTCTAAGAAATGTTGTCAATTGGTACCAATCTTGATTATTCCTCCATATAAGTGAAATCTTAATTGATGGTAGCTTGTGATGTTGTCAATTTTCCCTTATGCCACTTGAATATCCATAATTAATCTGTGGATTCCATGTATGTCCATAATAGCCTCTCTGATGGTCTTTGCCATTTTTACATGTTTTTTTCCTCTCATGGTGTTGTGTATGGAGATATATTCCAATGTTTTGTGCCTCTATTTTATGTTATTTTCTCTTACTCCTCTATTTTGGTTCATTTTTGGACTTTGGTTTAGCTTCATCTTTGATCTCTACCACTGCCTCCTTAGATTCTATTTCAAGTTCTTTTGTTTGTTCTCCTACAATGGTTTCATGGTTTTCCCTTGATCCTTGCTCTCTAAGCTAAGAAATATCTTGCAAAGTTATCTTCTTTCTTCTATACCATAATTTCATAAATTTCTTTTGCACATTTATGTTAATAGTGCCCAAAGAATGCAACCAAGGATAACTAATAACAATATCCATATCACCCATATTAATAACATAATAATATAAATGTAAGACATATTTATCCATGGTGATATTCAAATATTTAAAAATCTAAACATCCTCACCCTCAAGATTTATGCTTTTAATTTTTGTTGTTGAAACCTACAAACTATTAGCCAAGTTCCTACTGATGAAGTTATACTTGTTGCTAGGGCTTAGGGAGGCAATAATTTTTTTCATTTGGATGAAACCATGAACTTGCAAAATAATATTTTTATATTCCAAATATTTTTTTGACCATTGTTTATTATATCGGATACCAAATATGTGCTTGCTTTTGCTTGCATATTATTATTATTTTTCCTGCGATCCCCATTTGCTTAAAAATGCAACTTCAAATTCTTCTCATGTATATATATTTATGACCATGCACAATGTTTAAAATAAAAAATAAGCTTCTCCTCCCAAGTAATTCCAAATCTTCAATTTCCATTCTATATTAGATTTTTTTTTTTCCACTTCATCAACCATTCTCTAGTATCATTATCCTTTCCAGTGAATACATGTAACTACATGTCCCCCAAAATTTTTTATTTTTCCCCCAAAGCAACTAGGGTTTTAAATAACCAAAAATTCTCAAAAATATTTTTTCTCAAATCTCATCTATTCCCTTCAATAAAAAATTACATCTACAAATTTTCTTAAAAAAAAACAAATGATAATTTATTTGCTTACCCAAATTGAGAAATATGATATTTTTCTTTGCATAATTTTTTTGCATAGCCCAAAAACAACATCAAAATCCCAAATTCAAATGGGTTTAACTCCATAAATACTTATCCTAATTTAATAAGTGATCGACCCTTTTTATAATATTCAAGAAAATTTACACAATGACACAAAAATATTCTAAAAATAACTGCTAAAAAAGTTGATATGAATTTTTTTTCTTTTGAATAAACTTCGCTTAGCCAAAAAAGAACATAAATACCCCAAATCCAATCAACCATGAGTTTCTCAATACTTATCATAATTTAAAAAATGGACAACCATTTTTTAGTACTTGAAAATATCTATACAATGATGTGAAAATATTCAAAAAGTTATTGCTAATAAAAAGATATGGCCCTCATAAGATGAGATAATTTTTAGAAATTTATGCCCCAACTCTACAAAAACAACCCCACTTTGTCAAAACCATTGCTCTGATACCAATTTTTATGAACCTATCTTCTCATTAACAATAAATATTTCAATAACATACACAAATATCAAACATGCATCCACAAGAAATTCCACAATAACAATCTACACAACAAAATAGAGATAGATAATACCCTTGAGGTAGGGCAACACCAAGAATAATCCTTAAGAAATGAAACACTCTACAAGATCTCCACTCCATGAGCCAAGAATCTTATCAAGAATACTTTGTTTTACTTCCTTTTACAATTGGGGGTACATCTTTATTTATACAAGAATGTGATGGTTCACCTTCCATTAGTTTAGAAGGTCACCCATGTGGTGATCACCTTCCATGAGTTACAAAGTGTATAATATTATAATATGAAACTATGTTATATATTATTACAATTTTAGGTGTGATCCATTCCATAATATAATATTATTTATATCCCCACAAGCATATACTTAGGTACCTAACAACATCTCTTTGGAAAGTCACTTCCATGTTTGATAGACCAAATGATATTACTTGATTTGTGAAGGTCTCCCATTTGGTGGTGAAGGAAGTATTGTGTTGGTCACTGTCCTTAACCTAGATATGACTATACCCTAAGAAATAATTAAGGAGAGATAACATCTATGGCTTAACTATCTTTTATAGAATTTTATCTATGGCAAGCAAGGATAGTGGTTCTTTAATGAAGCTCAATTTAGATTTCTAAAATCAGTGTATAGCCTTGTTTCACTATTTTTCTTATGCATAGGAACTAGATTGGTGACCTAGATAGAGTGTTTAATTGGTAATATTATCTAGTCCTATAAGAGCTTTAAAAGTTACTTTTTTATTACTACCTTAAATTTAGGGTTTATCAGTTGTTGGGTCTATCTAAATGATCTAGTACCTAGTTGTAGCTGATATTGTGATCAATGATTTTTTGGTTATAAACCTTGATATGTTCATATGCACACACAATTACATATTTATACTTACCATAAAACTCCTTGAAAATATTGGCTTTTAAGCCTAACTATCTCAAAATATCATAGGTCCCAATATAATTAAGCCACAATATTATAGGTTGAAATACCAATAATTAAGAATATAATTAAATAGATGAGTAATAAAATATATATCCAAACCTATATAAATAAAATAAAATTTGATATAATATCAAATATGAATGTAAATGGCCAAAATAATTCATGTACAAGCATGAAGTAAACTTACAATAATATTGCTCAAAATCTGTATACAATCTTTATTATCAATTTTTGTTATGTGGTGGTCGTTATAAACCGTTTTTCCTTACATTGTATGGAGATTTTTATCCATAATAAGACATAGTAATGTGACTCTTCAATAATTATTTATTGCACTCCTCACATATCTAGAAGATGCAATATTTCTTGACCTTTGGCTTCTCATCTTACACTTGTACACTAGACTCTTCACTCTCTTATTACATGCATACTTTAACTCTATGACACATGCACTCTTCTACTTGACTCTTACTCTCCTACATGCACTCTTAATACAAGAAACTTGTGCACATCCTCGCATTACATATTTGCACACTTACATACATGACACTTGTGTACATTCTCTCAATACTTACTTACATGACACTTAAGCTTATCTTGCACACTAGACTATTACATGACACTTGAGCATATCCTACACATAGACACTTATATAGAAGGAAAATATAAATCACTCATCTAAACTAAAGATATAAATCCTAATATATTACATATTTACATTTGTATCATAAAGGTACCATTGGGGTAAATTTGCATTTACCAAATAATGTAATATTCTCCAACACCTAATGTATTACATTTTTTAGTTATTGAATATTTTTCATCTTTAATCTTCAATAGTCATGTGACCTTGTATTATTCATGAACCTCCATTCTAGAAAATTCTTCATCATATTAAATATGGAGTTCATCCATTGCTCAATTTTGTAATATTTGCAAGGCAATCTTAGACTATGCTTGATCCAATTTTCTATTTCTTATCTTTCTAAAAAATCAAACATCTTATCATTAATCTGATTATGAGGTAAAATATGGTCAATGATTTCTTGATAGAATCCCACTGTATCTAATGAAAATATTCTATTTGTGATTGACCCTATAGCTATAGTTTTGCTTTGATTCTTGATAATGCATTTTATTGTTCATTTGTATATTTGAATTCCACTATTTTAGAAATATTGAGTTGTCATTGATGTCAAAGGGTGCATGGTACTCAAGGAAAAAATATTCTTCAAGGATGATGAGTTTATAAGGATGGAAAAATTATTCAAGGCAAGGTTTATTGCAAAGCAAGGCAAATGTTTTTGTGGAAAGGATTATAATATTTAATATCCAATTTAAATATTATAAAGAGAAGTTTGAAAGCAAAGGAGAAAGGTTTAAAAGTGCTTGGGACAAAGGTTTAAAATAATTAAATATTACAAGCAAAGGACAAGGGTTTAAAAGTTCTTGGGACAAAGGTTTAAATTTTACAAAGGCCAAAGGTTTTAAGAAGATTAATATTATAATATTTTTTAAAAATATTATAATGGGATTTTATGGTTTTGGCGCCAAAGGTCAAGTGCAAAATAAGTGGAGCCGACGTAATTGGAACCTAAGGGTAAAAGCATATAAATATATGCTTTAATTATTTTTATTGGTAGAAGTTGTGTGGAAGTTTTGTGAGAGCCATTCGACTAAGCGGAGCAACGACGAGTAGGCAGTGGCAAAGGAGAAGAGTGGTGAAATTTCAATGATAGGGAGCATAACGTTCAAATCCAAAGTTGTGCAACTCATGTTTTAACCATTAGGGTAGCCCAGCTAGTCACATAGCTCATGGGGAGCGTTGTAAGGTAGAAGGTTCAGGGTTCGAAAGCCCTCAACATACGTCTTGTGGAAATCTAAGCTATGAAAGAGAAAAAAAAATTTATGCATTGAGGTTTCAAGTGCTTCGATAGTGCAACCGATTAGAAGGCCCATGGCAGGGCACTGCACCTTGCAAGGTGAAGGGATCAAATCTCATTGGGGATAGTATAAGAAAAATTATTTTGTGTAAAGATAGGTTTTGAAAGCACATCATCATCAAGGTAATTTTAGAGGTATGGTGAATTAATATTTTACTCAAGGTGTGTTTTTTATGAAGAAAATATTTTGATATCATATGGTTGGAGGTATAAGGATTGATTGAGTGTGCATTTCTTTGATAGAAATTGGAAATAAAAGTGCAAGGGTTTGAAAGTAAATTTTATGTGCATTAGTGTTTGATTGAATATGAGAGTAATGGTGAATTATTGTTGAATATATTTTGAAAATATACTAACAAGGGTTTGAGAGAAAAGTTGTGCATTTACTTTGAGTCATATTGGGAATGAAATTGCAAGGGTTATAGACCAATCTTGTGAAGTAAATATATGCATTAGTTTTGATTGATATTGGGAGTAAATGTGCAAGGGTTATAGTACAAATTTGAAGCAAATTTATGCATCATCATGATTGATTTTGGGAGTAGATGAAAAAGATAAACTTGTGCATTATGATTGGTTTTGGAGTGAAGGTGCAAATCAACAATTACCAGGTCAGTTATCAAGTGCTAGACTAGAGCTACCTTTAAAATAAAATAAATGTGAGATATGTGAAAGAGACAGATTTAATGAATGTTAAGAACATATTGAGAATTTTTTAATGCATATCATTCTCTATATGTTCAAGAGATTAAATGAATTATAGGTAGAATATGTCTAAACTACTTTAGTTAAAGAAAGCACATTGAAGGTTAGATAAAGCACTTGATGATATCATTATGAAATATCTAGGAATAGATGAATATTATTTGTATACAAGATTTGAGCAAGTTTTGGTGAGAATATTTGAGAAAGCCTTATGTGTAGGCTTGGAGCAGATTTGAGTAGGTTTTGGTGAGTAGATTTGAGTGAGCTTTGTGTGTAGTCTTGGAGCAGATTTGAGCAAGCCTTGTGTGTAGGCTTGGCAGCGATTTGAGAAGGTTTTTTTTAGCATATTTGAGCAAGCCTTATGTTTAGAGTTGGAGTATATTTGAGCAGAGTTGAGAGTAGGTTTTGGAGTAGATTTGAGCAGATTTGAGAGCAGGTTTTGGAGTAGATTTGAGAAGATTTGAAAGCAATTTTTGGAGAAGATTTGAGGAGAGTTGAGAGCAGGTTTTGGAGCAGATTTAAGAAAGGCTTGTATAGGTTTGGAGTAGATTTGATCAAGCATTATGTAAATTCTTGGAGCAAATTAGAGCAGAGGGGATTGAGGTATTATGTAGATAGAGGTCCACAAACTAGTGTAGACTGGATTGGTGTCTCCTATGGATAGAGGTCCACAAACCATATTAGAGGGGATTGGTGTCTCCTGTGGATAGAGGTCTACAAACTAGATTAGAGGGGATTGGTGTCTCATATAGATAGAGGTCCATAAACTAGAGCAGATGGGATTGGTATCTCCTATGCATAGAGGTCCACGAACTAGAGTAGATGGGATTGGTGTATTGGTGTATCCTATGGATAGAGGTCCATGATCCAGAGCAGAGGGGATTGGTGTCTCCTATGTATAGAGGTCCATGAACCAGAGCAGAGGGATTGGTGTCTCCTATGGATAGATATCCTTGAACCAAAACAAAGATAATTGGTGTCTCGTATGGATAGGTCCACAAAAATTATAATAGGGAATTGGTTCCCAAGATTTTTTTTGAGAAAATTTATAAAAAATATTTTCTCCATGGATGTAGCCCATATTGGGTGAACCACATTAAATATGTGTCTCTCATGTGTGTGATTATTTGTGCATTGTTTCATTTACTGCATTGATATTATTGTTGTTATCATTTGGAAAGAAAAGTAAAAGTTTGATCTTATACTGTTCACCCCCTCTCAGTATAAGCTTGTGTTCTTCACATTGTTCTTCCTTTTTCAACTAATTGAGCAACTAAGATGAGATTGGCTGATAATACAGGATCATATAAAACATATTCTAGAACAAAATTTGAAAATAACATGCTAGTTATTACTTTTCTAGTTCCTTGAACTTGATACATCTTATCGTTTGCAATTTTTAGTAAAATATTTTCTTTGACTTCTAAGGATTCAAACCAATACAAGTGATATTGTTTCACATCTTTGATAAGAATTTTGAAAAAATCTTTTATGATTTTGCCCTTTGAATTCAAAAGATTGTTTTTTATTCAACTTTTGATTTTGAAATCTTCCTCTAATATAGTATGGTCTTATACTTTGATATTTTTTCCTATGCTATAACATTCCTCTTTGCAATTTATCCATAATGATTATTTTGAAGTTGCAATCCTTATATCTCCAAAGTTGATAATAACTTGAAATAAGAAATTTGCAATTTTTTATTTTTATTTTTTTTCAAATATTTTTTAAAACCTTTGATGTAGTAATCCTTTTAACTCCTTACTAATTTAAATTTGCAAAATCTAAAAAATATCTTCAAAAAATTTAAATCAAATTTCTTCAAATTTTAAAAATATTCAAAAAATAAAAGACTAAAATCTTCAAACCTTTTAAGTCCTCAAATTTTAAAAACCAAATTCTCTTCAAAACTCAAATCTTAAATTTTAATATTTCAAGTTTCAAAAAACTTAAATCCTAGTAGAAATCCTTTTCACTCCAAAACTTAAATAAATTTAAATCTTTCAAAAATTAACTTTTGAAATAAATAAATTCCAAAAATAATTAGGGTAGAAAACCTTATAACCCCCTCTCAAAAAACTTAATAAAGTTTGGTGAGCAGAAAATGGTGTTTTTAAAAATAATTATTTTGCTTCCATTTAATTTTATCAATTTGGGAGTTCGTAAATTTTCTTCGTACCAGTGCAAAATATGTGTGTAGTAAATTGGGAGATGAGTCCTATGTGTCACTTGGTTGGTGGGGGTGTTTTTGTGTATTTTAAGTTCATCCAAACCAAAAATAATTAAGTGCAAGAAAATAAACACTAATTTAAACTACAAAAAAATTAATTAAACTATCATTATCAAACACATGACTAAAAGAAAATTTGCGAAAACGTAGGCACACATATGAAAGGAAATTGCAAAAAATTAAACACACTTACAAAAATTAATAAAGCAAGAAATTGCAAGAATTAAACACACTTGTAGAAATAAATAAAGCAAGAAAATAAACAACATACATAATAAAAGTAGAAAAAATGAAGGAATACTGCCTGGAGTGGGCCCAGGCTCCTAAAAATGTCCACCTAGCTAGTTCACACAATCACTCTTTCAAACAAAAATTAAAAGAACATTCAAGACTTTTATGAAAATAATGCAGTACAAAAATAATAGCCAGGTTCAGGATTCTTCACTTCAGGGGAGGCCTACATTTTTATACAAAACGTCCCCTATTACAAAATTAGATGGTTCTATTATTAATCAATGGACACGAATTGCTATGGTTGGTTCATGCATAAAAAAACAATATCTAATAAAAGAGCAACCATGCTAAAATTAATCTTTTCAAGATAACAATAGCGCACCCTAATTTTGTACAACAATATATATCTAATTTTATGCACGATCTTCAAGTCAGACAGTCAATGCACACTTTATTCTATCGAAGATAAACACTTATTGGCTTGTTGTTGGAATACAGGTACCTTTCTAGCCTGTTGTTAGGATAAAGACACTATTTATAAGTCTTTTTTATTTCTCAAAAAATTGTTATTCTTTTCAGTCATCAAAAATTAGGCACATGTCCTATCATTGAAAGATAGGTGCCTTCGACATCTATGTACTTGACATTTCATATGTTGGGGTGAGTGATGGCAAGCGAGAAAAGGGCAAGCGAGGTTTCGACGATCGAGGCACAGGTGAACAAAAAGCAGAAAGGTGGGGACAAGGATGTTCACTCATCATAAGACCCCTTTACAAATAGAAAGCAATGAGCAACAAATGGAGACACGGGGATAGGATCACATTCACGATAGGAAACATCAAACAAAAATATCCCAGTAGGGGAAGGATATAGGAACGGTGGTCACAACCTGACAAAATTATTAAAATGAACAAGGTGACCAGTAAGCTATCTTTCATAGAAATTCTATGAGGTAAACCTAACCCTATGTCCTTAGCAGCAAATGCTTTTGTGACTCAAGGTCACAATGTTCTTAGCTCTGAACAAGTCATGTTCGAATACGTTAGCCGAGATTCATTCTCCTTGATAGGGAAATTTGTTGATGGGAGACCAAAAATGGACTCACTTTAGCGTTGGGTAGTGACCAAATGGAAAACCAGAGGATGCCTTGAGCTATCAAATATGACCAGGGGCTTCTTCATGATACATATCAATACCCAGGAAGACATCGATAACATCCTATAAGGAGGTCCCTAGTTTTTTGGGAGAAGTTTGTTCCTACGAAAGTGAGCAGAAGATTTTAATATAGAAGTGCAAAGCATAAACTATGCCTCCATATAGGTGCGACTCCCGAGTCTACCATCACACTTTTTTTATGAAGATGCTCTACAAGGGATTGCCTAAACTATAGGGGAACTGGTAGCTATTTATCCAACAACACAGGATCGATCGTGACTGACACACGCATGTATTTGCATTAATGTTAACTTGGAGACCCAAATCCTGATCCAAATAAATCTAATATATGGAACCTACAAGTGAAGTTAGTCATTGGAGTATGAGAACAAGCTAGCATACTATACTGAGTGCCAAAATCAGGGACACCTACCATCGCAATACCTAAAACATAATATCATGTAGATGAAAACCCAGCATGGAGCCAAAATAGATCAGGCCAAAAGCCAAAATTTGAAAGAGGAAGCAGGCACAAACCGATATCTCAAAGGCAAGAGTCATACCTTCCCCCATACAAGCAAAGACAACCAAGATATAAGTAATTTACTCACCACATCCAACAAATTTCTTTTGTTAAGAAATTCTAGTCAAAACATGAAAAACCAGGATGAGGAAGTTCCTTGTGAGGAAGCCCTAAACCCTACTTCTCCCCTTGAAACCATGGTCATCTACGCTTAATAAAATCCCATACCAACACATTTTCAATGCCCTAGCCCCACCAATGCTTTCGATGGTGCTCCCCATAATATCCCCTGAGACCTCTCCAAGCCTCATATCCCCACACACCATATTTACCATATGGTATGGTTGGGTCACCCAGCTCTACACCCATATCCCTTGATGTTGAGGTCGAAAGTGATGACCACCCTCAAGAATCCCCAGATCAATGGAACCCCAAACAAACCAAAAGCTAAAGGAAATCCCATATTTATGTGGGAGGTGATAGAAATAAGGGTAGACCTATCAAGAGCAGAGATTAGAAATAGAGATGTAGTTGAAGATATAGCTAATGGTACCCAAAAGACCCTCTTTCAGGATCTAGGGATTACAAACAATGAAGAAACCAAGAGAACCAAACCCCCCATGCAGTAGGGCAAGGGGGGAAGAAAATCCTCCAAGAGTGCCAAATGAAATTCCTCTCCTAGAATGCGAGAGGACTGAATGGGGTAGCCAAACAAAGAGTAGTTGCTGCCATGAGAAAGGATATAAATCCTACTATCTTTCGTATCCAAGAAACCAAATTCAGTGACTCCTGGTCCCCTAGAGTTGCCAAAACCATTTGGAGAAATTGTAATTCTGCATACACTCTAGTCTAGGGAACCTCAATAGGCCTTCTTTGCCTCTGGAAACCTGTAAAATTTGAAGGCTAGGTCATATCAGGGGATGAACTCCTAGCCAACATTCTCTTTTGGGAATCCAACACCCAACTATCTTGGGTCCTGACCAATGTGTACGCTCCCAATACCCCCCAAGGTAGAAGCATCCTTTGGAACAACCTCACCAAGATGAGACAAGCATTCAGGGAAATCCCATGGATTTTAGCCAGGGACTTCAACACCCCCATGCACCCATAAAAAAAAGAGATGGGAATTTTATGGTCTCCAGAACTATAGATGATTTTGCAGAGTTTCTCAATTCCAATGAACTGATGGATGTTCAGTTGAAATATTCTCATTTCACTTAGACCAATAGAAGGACTGGTGACCACCTCATCCAATAAATATTATACCAATTCCTACTATCCCAAGAAGCACTCCCAACCTTTGAGGATGTCAGTCTGTAGGCTCACACAAAAATTAGGTCTGATCATAGCCCATTGCTATTTGAAACTAACAACAAACCGCAGTTCAAAACCCCCTTCCATTTCAAATGTATGTGGACCCAACACCTAAACCTCAAAAACTAGATTGTTGAGTGGTGGGGAGAAAAGCACCTAGGTATTGCCATTAACCAAGTTATGCAGAAACTCATAGCAATCAAAGGAAAATTGAGAGTGTGGAATAGGGATACTTTCAAAAATATCTTTGATAATAAAAACAACATCAAAAATAGATTGAACTAGATTGAGGAATTGTTTCAGCAGGGGCAAGGAAATGATAATCTCAGAACTGAAGAAAGGACTCTTCTCTCAGAGTACCACAACATCCTGCAAAAGGAAGAAATTTTTTGGCGTCAAAAATCAAGAGTGTTGTGGCTTAAGGAGGGAGATTCTAACTCTATATTTTCCCACATTTCTACCCTTATATATAGAGGAGCCAAAAAAATTAAGTCCCTCACCAGAAAATATGGGACCAACACTTTTGATATTCACCAAATTTAGGAGGAGGTTGTCAACCACTTCGATTCCCTCCTTGGGACCCTCTCTCCCCCCATGGCTAGGTTATGGACTCCCTCCTAGAGAACATTCCCAGATCCATCATTGATGCCATGAAATCTCTTTTGCTCAACCCCCTCACCACAAAAGAGATCCATTAGACCCTCTTCTCCATGCAGCCTGAAAAATCCCCAAGTCTTTATGGGTTCCCTCCCAAGTTCTTCCAAACTTACTGGTACATCATTGGGCCTGACCTATGCCTAGCTATTTATGAGATGCAAGCTTCCATCTCCATCCCTAGGGATGTCAATTCCACTTTCCTTGCCCTCATTACCAAGGGGTCCAAATCCAAGTCTATGTATGAATGCCACCCCATTAGCCTCTGCAATGTCATCTAAAAAATCTTGTCCAAAGCCCTAGTCAACAGGCTTATTAGCATCCTCCCATCCATCATTGATCCCTGCTAAGGTAGCATAGTCAAAGGCAAGAAAATTATTGACGATGTCATCACCATCCATGAGCTCATCCATTCAGCCCATTCTTCTAACAAGTCAACATTTTTCCTCAAATTAGACATGAATAAGGCCTTTGACAAAGTGAACCGCAAATTTTTGGTCAGAATCCTCCTTAAGTTCGACTTTCATGAGAAATGGGTCAATCTAATTTCAATATGAATTTCCTCTTCTTGGTTCTCAATTTTGGTTAATGGCTCAAAAACAAGATATTTTCCTAGCTCAAGGGGGCTAAGCCAAGGAGACCCCCTATCCCCTATCTTGTTCATCATTCTGGCAGAGAGCCTAGGAAGAGTTGTCAAGTTAGCCTGCTCAAGAGGACTGATTTTTGGCATCAAGGGCACCTCCAACCTTCTGCCCTTGACACATCAACAGTTTGTGGATGACACCCTACTAGCTACCTTTACCTCTATTTTTGAGGCCAAAACCATAAAAAGTATTCTCAGCCTATATGAAGAAGTTGCAAGATAGATGGTTAATTTCAACAAAAGTAAATTGTACTTCATTAACACCCCAATGAAGAGGTAGGCCAAAATTATAGGTATTATGGGTTGTATAATTGTTGATCTCCCAACCACCTATCTGGGGCTCCTTATGTTCTAGGGAAGGGCGGTCAATACCATGTGGAACAATGTCACATGAAGAATCCACTAGAAGTTGATAGGATGGAGAGGGGCCCTTCTCTCCCAAGCAGGTAAAGCCGCTCTAGTTAAGTCTGTGCTCCAAAGCATCCCAGTGTTCTTTATTTCAATTTTAAAAATTCCAAATGTGGTGGGAGAGAGCTTAGAAAAAATCAAGAAGCAATTCCTCTAGGCAGGAACGGATAACCAAAGGAAATTTCACTTTATGGCCCGGGATAAGGTCTACTCCCCAAAATATAGAGGGTGGTTAGGTCTATGTAGAATCAACCTCATGAAATAGGCCCTCTTGGACAAATAGTCATGGAAGGTGGTTACCAATGTTGATCTAGAATGGGTCTCCATCATTAAAATAAAGTACCTTCAATAATACCAATTCAAGGATGAAGGAGCGCCCACCCACGGGTCCCATTTTTGGTGATAAATTTCCCAAACCAAGCACCTCATCCAATAGGGAGCAAGATGGCAACTTGGAAATGGGAGCAACATCAAATTTTGGAATGAATCTTGGGCTAGGGATGAGCCCCTCATTAGAGACCTAGTTATTGCACCAATCAAACACCTTACTAATCACATATTTGGAGGTAGATTTGCTGAATTTATCTCTGGCACCCACAATAACCATAGGTGGAAGATGATACAACTAAGAATTAGTAATGCAAATCTCAATAGAGTGAAGCATTCCCTCCAATCCATTCTCATGGTAAACTTTATCCCTCAAATCCACATGGAAGACATGCTAGGGTGGAAAGGTACCAATGATGGGCAATTTTTAGTAAAGTCTACTTATCAGATAGGAGACTCATTTCCCAGGCACCCCACACCTACCAACACCTCCACCATTGCTAGATCCATCTATCTAAAGCATCTGATACTAAAAATTGCCCACTTTTGTTGGCTCATGACTCACAAAAAAATTTTGACCATAGACAACCTGATCAGAAGAGGCGTCATTGTCCCCAACAGATGTAACCTGTGTACCCAGGCCTGGGAGTCCACTCAGCACTTACTCATCGAGTGTTCATTCACCATGGAGGTTTTTTCATCTCTGACATCTAGATTCAAGGTCATTTGGGCTTGGCCCAAGATGGTTTTTGAGGTGATCACCCAGTGGCCCAACCCCTTTAGGTATCCCAAGCTCAATTTTTTGTGGAAAGCTTTGATGCATCATGGTTTTTGGCAAATATAGTTAGAATGCAACAATCGTGTTTTCAACAATAATCCTAGGACCTATGAAGCTATTGGCAATAGAACTCTATCCTTTATGCTGGAAAATGCTAACATCATCCCTAGGTCATACATTAGTGGCTGCAATGGTGAGTTGGATGTGCTCAACAATATGGGCTTAATGGCTTTGTCTGCCAGGCCTCCAAAAATCCCTAGCTCCCATAAAAATACCAAATGGATTCCCCCTGCCCCTAGGTGGCTCAAAGAAAATTTTTATGGATCGTCCAAAGGTAACTTGGGAGATGTGGGGGTGGTGGGGGTCATAAGAGATCACATGGGTAATATTGTTCTAGCTTTCATAGAGAATATGAGGATTCAAACTAATAACTATGCAGAAGCACGAGCTCTATGGATATGCATCCAGGTCAACAAAAACATGGTCAAAACCATCATCCTCATGGAGGACTCCCTCATTATTGTTAACCTCATTACAAAAAATAGCAACAATGGGTTGAACATTACCAATATCATCCAAGATTTCCAAGCCTCTCTTAGACAACATCCCCAAAGCATGACTTGCCATGTTTTTAGGGAGGCTGACATGATGATTACACAATGACACTGAGAGGGGGGGGTGAATCAGTGTAGCTATTAATTTTTATATCTATAGCATTTAATATGAAATAAAGAGAACTTGACAACTGAAAAAAAACTTGAACAAGAGAGCACACCACAAAACTCAATATACCGAGGTTCACCAATTTGGCTACTCCTCAAAAATGACTGCTTGGACTCCAATCCAAATCTAGTATTTGCAAAATATCAATTTTACAAATACTTTACCAGCATCAACTGGAAGGAGCACCAACCCCTGTAATTTTCTGCTGCAACAGATGGAGCACCAACTCCTAGTACCAAGCACCAAATTGGACTGCAAATCTGATCAATTTAGAATGACATAAAAATGTCTTCACTTCATGCACGACCCTGACTGGTCTGCAATTAACCCAACTCTACACACTCTCACGACTCTGCTTATTTTTCTCTTGATTCTTTTCTAACCCTCATTTTATAGCAATTTCTCTCTAACAACAACAACATCTTCTCTGTACGATTATTCTTTTATAACCTTTCAATCCTGCATGCAATCGAATCATATACCCAACTGTTCAAATTCTTTTCTCCTGTAAATAAGTGGTTGTTCGAAAACGACTGTTCGAAACCCTGCAATACGGCGTTTCGATTTCTTGTAGTATGGCTGTTTTGAATGCTGCAAACATATCTTCTCGAAAAGCATATCTTGATCCTTCATATTCGGATCTTTGAATACAAGCAAAATGTCTGTTCGATTCCATGAGTGCGACCGTTTGAAAGCTGTAAAAAAGACTTTTCGAAAACCTTTTGATACTTTATATTTGATTCTTCGAATACATGCAAACGACTGTTCGAATGCATGACTGACACTTGTCAATCTGTAACTGCAGATCTGACATCAGTTACATTTTATGTAACTGGATGTATGATGTCTTTTATGACACGCGTCACCATGCCTGCTTTTTCGGCTTTTACCTGCCAACCTGTCGCCTGTCGTGATATCACGACATTTTTAACTTATGTTGACGTCACCCTGAAGGTTGTCGCGATATCGCGACCAATTTGGCCTTGAAAGCCTTTCTGCTGCTCCTGTTGTGAAATTATGACACTTTTCAACTTTGCTGACGTCATCATCCTTCTTGTCACGAAATCACGACGTTTTCGACTCTTGCTGACATCATCATCCTGCTTGTCGCGAAATCGTGACGTTTTTTACTCTTGCTGACGTCATCATCCTGCTTGTCACGAAATCGTGACACTTCCGGCTTCCGTACACTCTTCTTTGCCAACTCCAGCGAAAATGGAACATGTCGCGAAATCGTGACACTTTGCTTCATGCAATGGCAAAATTTTTACATCTTTGTGCCTTGTGTTTTCACCTTGCCTCTTTTCATGAAATTTTGACTTGTAATATCATTGCTGCATCTTTCAGTTCTACACTTTTGACTAGTAGCGAAATCGCTACACCTTAGTTTCCCTTTGTTTCAACATGTAGCGCCATCGCTACACCTTAGTTTCCCTTTGTTTCAACATGTAGCACCATCGCTACACCTTCTTCTTGTGAATTTTTACTTGTGTCGAAATCGCTGCAACTTAGTTTTCTTAACTTCTGATTTGTAGCGAAATCGCTACACCTTTGTTTCCATACATTTCCAGCTGTGCTTTGAAATGCGAAACTTCAACATGTATGGAAAGCTCTACTCTCTTCATTGCAAGCTCCTTTCCTCCATTTATGTCGCAAAATCGTGACACATTTTCTCTCCCCTCAACGAAAACTCGACATGTCACGACATCGCGACATTTTGGCGTGCATTTTCTCTCTCCTGCTTTTTGTCGTGAGATCACGACACATTTTCTCTCTCCTGCTTTTTGTCGCGAGATCACGACACATTTTCTCTCTCCTCAGCGAAAACTCGACATGTCGCGAAATCGCGACATTTTGGCGTGCATTTTCTCTCTCCTGCTTTTTGTCACGAGATCGCGACACATTTTCTCTCTCCTCAACGAAAACTCGACATGTCACGAAATCACGACATTTTGGCGTGCATTTTCTCTCTCCTAATTTTTGTCGCGAAATCGCGATAGAAAACATGTCGCGATATCGCGACAGTTTTCTTCCTTGTCTCTTTCTGCCAATTTCTGAATCTAGGTCACCTCTGTTTTGCTTGAAAATTTCTGCACTTGATCTGACTGACCTCTGAACTGCATCAACTGCATCAATCTGTCTGTGTTGACAACAATGACAATACTTTCTCAATGCTTTTGCTGCACCTTGCTCAACAATCTCCCCCTTTGGAATTGTTGGCAACACACTGCAACCTTGCTCAACTTCTTCTCCCCCTTTGCCAATAATACCAAAGGGCTACTGCAGACTCCCCCTGAGTCTCTGTACACCATTCTTAGGAAAATATCGTTATAGTTAGCAAAAATCATAAATATAAGCAAAACTATAAGTATAGGCATGCATGCACCCATTGAGAATGTGATCCCTAATGATAGTCAGTTCTTGGGAATTGTGACCATTCCCAAATTATTCCTAAGGTACTCAAAAACATCCTTGGGCAATGGTTTTGTGAATATATCGACTACTTGCTCTGTAGTTGGAACAAAATCCAACTTGACCTCTCCTTCTGCAACTTTATCCTTCAAGAAATGATATCGGATTGCAATGTGTTTGGTTCTTGAATGCATAACTGGATTCTTGGATATGTTGATGCACTAGTGTTATCACATTTTATTGATATTGGCTCGTTGAAGTGGATACCAAGATCTTTTAAAGTTTGTCTCATCCATAATATCTGTGTATAGCAAGTTGTGGCTGTAATGTATTTTGCCTCTGCAGTGGATAGAGAGACTGATTCTTGTTTCTTCTTGTGCCATGCTACCGACTTGTCTCCAAGATAAAATGCTCCTCCACTTGTACTCTTTCGGTCATCAATGCACCCTGCCCAATCTGCATCAGAATATGCAATCAAAGTGAAGTCTTTGCCTTTTGGGTACCACAACCCATAATCCATGGTAC
The DNA here is from genome assembly GCA_028583015.1 of Wollemia nobilis. NCBI lineage: Eukaryota > Viridiplantae > Streptophyta > Pinopsida > Araucariales > Araucariaceae > Wollemia > Wollemia nobilis. The sequence continues at coordinate 8,914,141 of JAQPPZ010000456.1, forward strand.
ATTTGAGGTACCTGAAGATCCTTTTTATAGCTGTGACATGAGTTTCTTTGGGACTTGCCTAAAATATAGCAACCATGCATACTGCCTATAGTATATCTGGTCTAGTAGCTGTTAAATACAGCAGGCTTCCAATCATAGACCTGTACATTGTTTGATCCACATCTGGAGATTTATCATCCTTGCTCAACTTGCAGCCTGTTGTCATGGGAGTGCTGACCGGTTTACTATCTTCCATTGTGAAATTTTTTAGCATTTCTTTTACATATTTAACTTGAGAAATAAAAATGCCTTTTTCATTTTTATTGACCTGCAGTCCTAAGAAATAAGAAAGTTCACCAATCATTGACATCTCAAATTCTTTTTTCATTTTAATTGATATGTCTTTGCAGTATTCATCCATCTTTGCTACCAAATATTATGTCATCTACATAAACAACAAGAACAATAAGATGACCCTTCTCTGTTTTGACATATAAGTTGCTATCCACCAAACCTTTCTTAAACCCTTGTTTAATTAGATAATTATCCAACCTTGCATACCATGCTCTGGGTGCCTGTTTTAATCCATATAAAGCTTTCTTTAACCTGCAAACAAAATCTGGATTGTCACCAAGTTGGAAACCATCTGGTTGTTCAATGTAAACCTCTTCTTCCAGTTTTCCATTCAAAAATGCTGATTTTACATCCATTTGATATACTTTGAAGTTTTTATGAACTGCTAATGCCAGAAACATTTTGATTGCCTCTAGTCTGGCTACCGGTGCAAAAGTTTCTTCAAAATCAATGCCTTCAACTTGAGCATAGCCTTTACATACCAATCTAGCCTTATTTCTGACAACCTGCCCATCTTCATTCAATTTATTTCTAAAAACCCATTTAGTGCCAATTATGTTTTTATTTGTTGGTCTAGGTACTAATTCCTAGGTATTGTTTTTCTCTATCTGATCTAGTTCTTCATTGATTGCCTTCATCCAACTTTCATCAGTGGTTGCTTCAGCAACATTTTTAGGTTCAATACTAGATAACAAAGAATAGTTCCTCATTGTTGTTCTTCTTGTATGAATACCATCTGTGGGATCCCCAATAATCTATTCACTTGGATGATTTTTCTGCCAGTTGCCTGTTTTAAATTTCTTGTTTTCTTCTTCTTCAGATTCAGTTTTTACACAATCTAGATCAATTTTCTGATTCTTCTCTGTTTCTTTTTCATCATCACCTTCAATGACTTCTTCATACATAGGGTAGTTTTCTTGATAAGTAGTTTCTTGTTCTCTACCTTCATCAACTTTCACATCAGCACTTTCAACAATTTTCTTCAACCTCTTGTTGTAACATGTGTAGGCCTTGCTTTTTGTTGAGTAACCAAGAAAGATACCTTCATCAACTCTATCTTCAAATTTACCGAGGTTATCTTCAGTCCGTTTTATGTAGCACTTGCTGCCAAATACTTTGAAATGTCTTGCTGTTGCCTTTCTACCAAACCACAACTCATAAGGTGTTTTACTTTCATGTGGTCTCAGCATGCACCTGTTTTGAATGTAAACTGCAGTATGGACTGCCTCTTTCCAAAATCTGTCAGCTATTTTGTTTTCTCGCGACATTGTCCTTGCCATTTCTTGCACTGTTCTATTCTTCCTTTCTACAACACCATTCTGCTGAGGTGTCCTAGCTACTGAAAACTGTCTTCTTATCCCATGTTTTTGACAGTATTCTGCAAATTCTTCGAAGATAAACTCTCGTCCCTTGTCTGATCTTAGGCATTTAATTCTTTTTCCTGATTTATTCTCAACAAGATTTTTGAAGGTTTTAAACATCTCAAAGGCTTCTAACTTGAGTTTCAAAAATAGTACCCATGTCATTCTTGAGTAGTCATCTATACACAGCATAAAATATTTGTGTCCATTTATGCTTTCAGTTCTCATGGGTCCACATAGATCAGTGTGAATTAGTTCTAATGGCTTGCTAGTGAAGTATTCTTTTGCTTTGAAAGTGGCTCTGGTTTGTTTTCCCTTTTGGCATGACTCACAGATGCTATTTATAGGTTTGCCAATGTTTGGTATATCTCTAACTGCTCTTTTTGAATTGATTTTTGCCAGATTGTCAAAACTAATATGCCCAAGCCTCTTGTGCCATAGCCAGTTTTCATCTTCCTGTCCCATCAAGCATGTTCCTTCTGCAGTTTTTGAAAGTGTATACAGATTTCCTGAAGTTCTCAGTCCAGTGGCTATTAACTTTCCATTTTTTGTCTTTCTTACTTCATAGCCCTCCTTCTTGAAGATTACATCATGACCTCTGTCACATATTTGACTTACACTTAGCAAGTTATGCTTCAGGCAAATTACAAACAAGACTTCTTTTGATTTTATATTGCCATCACTGATCTTGACTGATCCCTTTCCAACAATATTTGCTCCATCATTATTTCCAAATTTCACAGAACCACCTTCATAATTCTGGAAATTCTCAAACTTTTGCTTGTCACCTGTCATGTGACTGGAACAACCACTGTCAAGTATCCAAGGTGCTGATTTGTTCTGAGCTTTAAAATTAGTCTGGACAATCAAATATTCCTTTTCTTTCCATTCTGGTTTGATAGCAGATTTTGCTACTTGTTTTGCCTTTGTCCTTTCATTAGCATGTGCCTGTTTTTCAGGAAATTTTTGGTTTTGTTTCAACCCACTTGGCTGAGATTTTCTACCCTGATAATTATTTGATGCAAAAGTGCTTCTGCAATTTCTAGCAATATGTCCAAAATTATGACAATTATAACATTCAAGCTGCATAATTCATTAAGGGAGAAAAAACATTTCTACTTGGTAAAATTCCTTTGAGATACATTATGCCTGCAATCTGAAATCTTATGGCCATAAGCATTGCATTTAAAACAATAACCAAAAAATTCATGATTAAACCTGGGTGCTGGTCTTTGCCAGTTTGAAGTAGGAGCCATGACTCTTCTCCTCCTTGGATGTGTGACTTTTGTGAATCCATCTTTGTCAGTATTCTTCTTGAATCTGGCATTATTGTTTTCTTTTGCATGATTTAGTTTTTCTGGTTCAACCTCGATCTTTTCTTCTTTCTTTATGGGTTCTATATTCAAGTTCTTTGAATCCTTTGAAGATTCTCCTTCATCAAAGCCTAAACCAAATTTTATGCCAGAAGGCCTTTGGTTATTTAAAATTTTATCTAGATTTACAGTACTTTCTTCAAACTTATGAAAACAGTTCAATTTTCTATTCATCTCCTCTAATTGCATCCTTAACTTAACAATGTCTTCCTCTAGCTTGTTGCATTCAACTGTCTTTACAGTTAATTGTTCATCAAGAACTTCAGACATTTTCTTGAATTCCTCTGTCTGTATTTTTAGATTGTTTATTATGTCTGTGGTATTCTCTAATTTCTTTGAAAATTTTTTATTCTTCTTCCTTTCTGCACTCAACTCTTCAAGTGCAGCAACCAATTCTCCTTCCAAATACACTTCAGCTTCATCCTTGGAATTTTCATCACCTTCCTGATTTTCCTCTATTCTTTCTTCTTCAAGTGCCATGAACAGAGCTTCACCTCCTTCTTCTTCAGACTCCTCATCTGTGCTTTCTTCAGAACTACTGACATTCTTGGTTATGAAGCTTTTCTTCTTGAAGTTGTTCTTTCTGAAATTTTGTTTCTTCTTCCAGTCACCTTTTTCTTGGTGTGAACCTTCACCATTTTTGGTTCTCTCTTGCATTGGACATTTGGCTGCAAAATGACCAACTCCTCCACAATTGAAGCATTTAAAAGGTAGCTTCCCTCTATATTTTCCTTTTCCTTTTGTGAGTTTTCGAACAAAATTGGCTTCTATTTCATCCAGGTGTTCCTTCATCCTCGGATTCATGTTCAGCTTTTACATTCTTGTGTGCTTTAAAAGTCGCTTCTCTGTCTGTAGACTTGGTTTTTCCTATTCTCATTTCATATGCTGTCAGGGAACCATGCAACTCATCCATGCTGAAGTTGTTTAGATATTTTGCCTCTTCTATTGCAGAGACTTTGGAGTTAAATCTTTTGTGAAGTGTTTTGAGAACCTTTTTCACAACAACTACATCATCAATTTCTTCATCGAGTCCTCTGATTGCATTAATAATTCTGTTGACTCTTAGCATATAAGTCTCTATGTTTTCATCTTCATTCATTTGCAGTGCTTCGAACTGTGCTCGATGAGTTTGCAGTTTTGCTTCCTTAATCTTACTGTCTCCTTCATGGATGCTCTTCGATTTATCCCACATGTCTTTTGCTAATTTACAACTCATGACTCTTATCGGTTCACGATCAACAAGCCCACACATTATGGCATTCTTAGCTTTGGAGTTGTTTTCAAATTTCTTTTTCTCAGCGAGTATCCGTTGGAGGGGTAGTGGGTCTTTGTGTATCCACTATCTACATAATCCCAAATATCGTATCCCAATGCACTCGAGATATGTTTGCATTCGAGTTTCCAGAAGGTGTAATTTGTTCCATCAAATAAGGGAGCTTTGTTGGATGAAAATCCTTCACCGCTTGCCATTGTTTCTTCCAAGATCTCCTTAGCTGATTAAGCTTGTACAAGGAAACTTGCTCTGATACCAATTGATGATTACACAATGACATTGAGAGGGGGGGTGAATCAGTGCAGCTATTAATTTTTATATCTACAACATTTAATATGAAATAAAGAGAACTTGACAACTGAAAAACAACTTGAACAAGAGAGCACACCACAACACTCAATATACCGAGGTTCACCAATTTGGCTACTCCTCAAAAATGACTGCTTGGACTCCAATCCAAATCCATTCTTTGCAAAATATCAATTTTACAAATACTTTACCAGCATCAACTAGAAGGAGCACCAACCCCTGTAATTTTTTGCTGCAACAGATGGAGCACCAACTCCTAGTACCAAGCACCAACTTGGACTGCAATTCTGATCAATTTAGAATGACATAAAAATGTCTTCACTTCATGCACGACCCTGACTGGTCTGCAATTAACCCAACTCTACACACTCTCACGACTCTACTTATTTTTCTCTTGATTATTTTCTAACCCTCCTTTTATAGCAATTTCTCTATAACAATAACAACATCTTCTCTGTACGATTATTCTTTTATAACCTTTCAATCCTGCATGCAATCAAATCATATACCCAACTCTCCTCCACTTTTAAAGTGCTTTTTCTGTCATCAATACTGCCTGCCCAATCCGCATCTGTATATGTAGTGAGAGTTAAATTATTGCATCTAGGATACCATAGTCCAAACTCCATAGTTCCTTTAAAATACTTAAAGATCCTTTTTACTGCATGTACATGTGTTTCTTTTGGTGCAACTTGAAATCTTGCCACCAATCCGACTGCCTACATTATATCTGGCCTTGTAGTTGTGACATATAGTAAACTTCCAATCATGGATCTATACAATGTTTGATTTGCCTCAGGAGACTCATCATCTTTACTTAACTTACATCCTGTAATCATGGGGGTACTCACAGGATTGCAATCCTCCATCCTGAATTTTTTCAACATTTCTTTTACATACTTGGTCTGAGAGAGAAATATACCTTTATTTGATTGTGAAATTTGCAAACCAAGGAAGAAAGACAACTCACCAAGCATTGACATCTCAAATTCATTTTGCATACACTTTGCAAATTTCTGACACATCTTGTCATTACTGCCTCCAAAAATGATATCATCCACATAGACCACTACAATTCGAATTCTTTTCTCCTGCAAATAAGTGGCTGTTCGAAAATGACTGTTCGAAACCCTGCAATACGGTGATTCGATTTCTTGTAGTATGGCTATTTTGAATGCTGCAAACATATCTTCTCGAAAAGCATATCTTGATACTTCATATTCGGCTCTTTGAATACAAGCAAAATGTTTGTTCGATTCCATGAGTGCGACCATTCGAAAGCTGTAAAAAAGACTTTTCGAAAACCTTTCGATACTTTATATTTGATTCTTCGAATACATGCAAACGACTGTTCGAATGCATGACTAACACTTGTTAATCTGTAACTGTAGATCTGACATCAGTTACATTTTATGTAACTGGCTGCATGATGTCTTTTATGACACGCGTCACCATGCCTACTTTTTTGGCTTTTACCTGCCAACCTGTCGCCTGTCACGATATCGCAACATTTTTAACTTATGTTGACGTCACCCTGAAGGTTGTCGCGATATCGCGACCAATTTGGCCTTGAAAGCCTTTTCGCTGCTCCTGTCATGAAATCGTGACACTTTTCAACTTTACTGACGTCATCATCCTTCTTGTCGCGAAATCGTGATGTTTCCGACTCTTGCTGACATCATCATCCTACTTGTCGTGAAATCGTGACGTTTTTGACTCTTGCTGACGTCATCATCCTGCTTGTCACGAAATCATGACACTTTCGGCTTCCGTACACTCTTCTTTGCCAACTCCAGTGAAAATGGAACATGTCACGAAATCGTGACACTTTGCTTCATGCAATGGCAAAATTTTTACATCTTTGTGCCTTGTGTTTTCACCTTGCCTATTTTCATGAAATTTTGACTTGTAATATCATTGCTGCATCTTTCAGTTCTACACTTTTGACTAGTAGCGAAATCACTACACCTTAGTTTCCCTTTGTTTCAACATGTAGCGCCATCGCTACACCTTAGTTTCCCTTTGTTTCAACATGTAGCGCCATCGCTACACCTTCTTCTTGTGAATTTTTACTTGTGTCGAAATCGCTGCAACTTAGTTTTCTTAACTTCCGATTTGTAGCGAAATCGCTACACCTTTGTTTCCATACATTTCCAGCTGTGCTTTGAAATGCGAAACTTCAACATGTATGGAAATCTCTACTCTCTTCATTGCAAGCTCCTTTCCTCCATTTATGTCACGAAATCACGACACATTTTCTCTCTCCTCAGTGAAAACTCGACATGTCGCGACATCGCGACATTTTGGCGTGCATTTTCTCTCTCCTACTTTTTGTCGCGAGATCGCGACACATTTTCTCTCTCCTCAGCGAAAACTCGACATGTCACGAAATCGTGACATTTTGGCGTGCATTTTCTCTCTCCTGCTTTTTGTCGCGAGATCGCGACACAATTTCTCTCTCCTCAGGGAAAACTCGACATGTCACGAAATCGCGACATTTTGGCGTGCATTTTCTCTCTCCTACTTTTTTTCGTGAAATCGCGACAGAAAACATGTCGCGATATCGTGACAGTTTTCTTGTCTCTTTCTGCCAATTTCTGAATCTGGGTCACCTCTGTTTTGCTTGAAACTTTCTGCACTTGATCTGATTGACCTCTGAACTGCATCAACTGCATCAATCTGTCTGTGTTGACAACAATGACAATACTTTCTCAATGCTTTTGCTGCACCTTGCTCAACATGACAAAATGGCTGACCTTCTGGCCAACATCGGTGTTCTCTCAGCACCTGAGGTGTTTTTCAACACCATAATAAAATTCAAGAAGCTCATCGGCAAATGTGTTTGCCATAAGGGCATTTTTTCAATTCCAATAAGGTGTTCCCCTAACACCATGAGTATTAGGAATCCATTCATCTTCATCATGCCCCATAGTTTGGTGAGATCGATCACCCGTGCGATCTCATTAGCTAGTGTCATCATAACGAACCCCTTATCATCTTTGCTTCTGCTAGGCCTCTACCTCATTTCCCCTTGTTCCTAGGCTTCCATCCACTTGTTCTACCATTTCCCCTTATTGATCATTTCTATTTATGTCTTCGTAGGTCACCACCTTTCAAATCAAGAAATGGTGTCCACCCTCACCAATTTCCCCACTAATTTCCTTAGTTCTCTCAGAGTGCCAGGTAGCCTTTCTAGCAAGAGTGCAGGGTTTTTTAACTAGTTTGCCATCCATTTTGGGCACTCTTTCTTGAGCCCCTCCTCGTCATTGGGTAGAATTTCCCACCCTAGAGCACTCTCTCCCTCTCTCCCCTTGGTCCCTATCACCATGCTACATATTGATGTCAAGACTGAAGCTTTGCTCGAAACCAAAAAGCTCATTTATTTCTTCAAGCTCTTCTTGGGCAAAGACAATCAAGTTACCAGGGACTTTATCAGTACTTGGAACAATGGAAAAGTTGTAGTGAATGGCCTATATTTCATGGTAAGAATCCACTCCCTAGCTAAAATTTTTGGGTTATCCCCTAGTGGAAGAACTGTCTACAAGGACATGCATAATTTCAAAGAAGAGTTAGATCATTTCCCAAATATTGGGAAGTATTTATAGTGGGAGAAAGGGGGAATCCTTCGGTATTCTCTCCTTAAACCTTAGAACATTGTTGTTGTCCTAGTTATTCAGTACATGGCCGTGGACAACCCCAATAGTCCCCTCCACACCTACCACTTAACTTTTGTGAACCACCTTAGAGATGCCAAAATGATGAACTTTTCTTACTTCCTCTTTCGATCGATCAAAATTACCATCACCAAATTTAGGGAGAGCAAATACCCCAAGACCCCTCATCACCAAGGCATCTTCCTCATCCTTTATAGGCATGCTATTGGTCACAAGGATTCTGGTGGCATGCATGGTAGCTCCCCTAGCCCCAACCCCTCGTCCCCCATTAATGTTAAGCCTTCCCCCCCTCGATCTCCCTCCTCGGTTGACTCCCCCCTAAAATCACCATCTTGCATCACCTCTCCTCCTCCCTCTCCCACCTTCACCCATCCTACTAACAATAATAACCCCACTCAGGTCCTCTCCTTCATGACTGATGCTCTGACCGATTATTGTCCTCTCGATAAAGTCTTGATAATCAAGCATAAGTCTGTTCATCCTCCTCAAAAAAGCAAAAAATCTAGGCATCTGCAGTCTACAAGTGCCTCCAGAGAGAATCCATAAATAATTATTGATGAAGATGTCAACCCAGATATAAAGCTCCCCAGAGATGTCGAAGATATGCTCTGAACAACCACCATTGTTTGCATCACCATAATGGTGGATTTTCTAAAATTAGCATCCACCATTTTTAAGGAACTAGGCTCCAGTATTTCCAATGCAATTCAAGAAGCTCAGGAACTCCCAGGTGTACTTGAGTGCCTCCTTAGCACCAATCATAATGATGCCTCATAACATAAAGAAAAAGGAAAATCCCAATAACTTTGGGAAGACTATTTTAGGCAGCTAGACTGTCCCTGAATGTATGGGTCTCTATTTTATTTCTTTTTGTATGCTAGTTTTGGTTCTATTCTTCACTACGATTGGAAGGGGAAAAACCCTAATTTTTTTTTCTAATTTTTTTGCTTTTGTGCAAACACAGGCATTAGATATGCCCTATGTAACAAGGACAGACCCTTCAACGTGATCAGTAAATAAAAAAAAATTACCTACCAAAAAAGAAATATAGGTGCCTTCTGGTTCATTGTTAGAAGATAGACGCTTGTTCTATCACTGGAAGATAGGTGCCTTCCAACCTATTGTCAAAAGTTAGATGCTTATTATATCATTGGAAGATAGGCACTTTCCTTTTTGTAGGAAGATAGGCACCTTTCAACCTATGTCTGAGATACAGGCGTCGTACCTTAGAAAAATTAGACGTCTTTTTCCAACAAGCCTTACATTGTTTTGTCATCACAATTACAGGTGTCATCCAATACTAGGTTCATGTGGAACCTCGACTAAAAGGTGCAAAAAAGTAATAAAGTACTACATATACACACATTTTCCACTAAAAACACACATTAAGTATAACACATCAATATCTATTAAATGCAAGCAATAATTTCACAAGAAAACATCTCTAATGTTAATAATGCCACACAAAACCCCATTAAAACATGTAAAAAAAATGAGCAATGTTGGTACTCATCATCCCACCATGCCTAAGTATTGCCACCTCCTTGTGGTACTTTTTGCTGATAATCCCCTATTTTGGTAATAACTTTCTAATAATCCTTGTTCCAGTACTTCCTCTCTCTAGTTGTGGATTTATCCCATTATTTATTGCACTTGCACTTTCCACACTTCTCTAGTTGATTGGGACCTTCCTTTGGTTCTTTCTTGCACTAACTCGCATTAGAGGTTGGCTTGGACATTCCCTTGTTTCAGTTTTTCTTGTACGCTACCCCTATCTATCTATTTTCTCCTCCTCTTGTAGCCCTATAAATGTGGTTGCATCCTTCTAAAATGTAGGTTCAACCTACTAGTAGAAATGATCTTCAAGAATTCGTTCCATAGTGGCAATCTCTAGCTTATCTCATGATGAAAATTGAGATGTATAAAATACCTAGGCTTTTGATAGTCATACTATTTTTAGGTCAAGCATTGCCTTGTTGGTATCATTCTCCTCTTCATTCTCAAATAAAAAATGTTTAGGTGCTTTTATTGGTGATGGAATCATTGGATCTTTGTAATATATCCCCATCTACTAAAAATACTCTTGCATATTTGATGAATTTCCATCAATAGAATCATACAGGGTCCAAAATTGATCTAGTCAAGTAGGGTTAATGTGGACACATGGCCCCTTGGTCATCTTTATGTGAGCCTTCTGTTCTTTATTAGCTTTCTTTAGAATTTCCTCGAGCTCTTGGACTTGCTACTGGTGGCTTGCAAAGACTTTTATTTATGTAGCCCATTCATCATAAGAGTTTGGGTCTTGTTGCATTTTATTTCATTTTTGTAGTGGCTTCTTGCTCTTAGTCTTCAGCCTCCTTTATGGTGGCCTTTTTGCCTTAGATTTTGACCATAATTTATTTTTATATCTCAGGGCTTCTATATCAGTTGTCGATTTTGAGAGACCGGTCACCACTTTCCTCTATGGAGGTGGTATTTCCTAGATATCTGATGACTTTGCTTTCTGTGTGCCCTGGTCTAGAGGTGTACCAACAAGAGGCTTAGCCTATGACTACTCATTAGATTGACCAGCTATAGTTTTGTCAATTGATGGCTAACCAAATGATTATATAGACATGGAAGGATTTACTGATTCCTTTGATTGGTATTGGGTAATCGTAGACGTTTTGGCTAACTCAGTAGCCTTGCTACCCACAATCTCAATTATAGGGGGTCCACTCTATGAAATAGGGATCCCTTATTTCTAGGAAGCATATGCTATAAGGGCTTCTAACTGGTCACCTGCATTGATCATTTGGGAATTCGATGCCCTCCTGGCATTAGAATGAAACACCTTTGTAGATGCCACCTTCTCCTCTAAATCAATAGAATAAAATTCTAGGTCCATGGTCCAGTCAGTATGTATAGCGATATCAACATGATCAAATTTGACATCCAACAATTATTGTAATTGTTGGACCTTGTTCTCTAACTGCTACACTATATCTTGTAACTACCACATGGTATTGTTAAATTCCTATTGATTTGAAGAACACAAGCTTATACTGAGAGGGGGGGGTGAACAGTATAAGACCACTTTTTACTTTTCTTTCCCAAATAATATTAATCAATATAATCAATGGCAATATCAATAGCAATAACCAAAGTAATGCACAAATCATCACACACAATAGAGACACCAATTTAATGTGGTTCACCCAATGTGGGTTACATCCACAGAGAAAATATTTCACTAAATTTTCTCAATCAATCTCTTGGGAATCCTTTCCCTATTACAATATTTATGGACCTCTATCCAAAGGAGATATCAATCCCCTAAATCAAGTTCATGGATCTCTATCCATAGGAGAACTCCTTCTCCTATGCTATGGCTGGTGATCCTCTAGAAGACTACTTGCCTCCACTGCACTGGCTTGTGGATCTCTCTCCAATGAAGACTCTTGTCCCCACTCAGAAGACCTATCCTCACTACCCTAGCTGATGGATCTCTATCCACTGGAGACTACTGTCCTCTCTACTCTATCACCTCCAAAGCTCTATCTCTAATCTGCACTAAACACAGTCCATTCGGTCTAGCACAAATCTGCTCAACAAGTCCACATAGAACTTGCTCAAATATGCTCAACAAGTCCACACAGAACTTGCTCAAATATGCTCAACAAGTCCACACAGAACTTGCTCAAATATGCTCAACAAGTCCACACAGAACTTGCTCAAATCTGCTCAACAAGTCCACACAAAACTTGTTCAAATCTGCTCAACAAGTCCACATAGAACTTGCTCAAATCTGCTCAATAGGTCCACTCAAAACCTGCTCAAATATACTCAACAAGTTCACTCAGAACTTGTCCAAATATTCTCAATAAGTCCTCATAGAACTTATTCAAATCTTCTCAACAATCTCACTCAGAACTTATCAAATCTGCTCAACAAGCTCACTCAAAACTTATCCAAATCTCATAGAAACATAAAGAGAATTGTTAGAGACTCAATATGTTCTACACTCAATGCTCAATCACTTTCTTAACTCAAATCAGAATATAGAATAGTTTGTTTTATGGAACTTGAACAATCACTTCATACATCCACTTGACTAGGCTCAACCAACTCTACTCAACCAATTACTCAAGAAACAACCCTTTCTCACAAACCCTAGTCCAAGCATGTAAACACCAACTCAAAATATTTCCAACAATGCTCAACAACAAATCTCACATAACAATGATACTCATGTTCTCTTCAAACCCTAGTTCAAGTTCTTTGCAAAACAACTCACTTCAACAACAATGCTTATAAATCAATCTTCACATAACAATGATACTCATGTTCTTTTCAAAACCCTAACTCAAGTTCTTCACACAACCAATGGCTTCAACAACAATGCTTATAAAACAAGGTTTTAATCACAACACTTAATTCCATAAAACCTTGAAGCATTAACTCAAACACTTTTGAAAAGGAAACCCTAATCAAATCCTTTTCACTCCAAACTTTATTTTCTAGAAAGCCAATCAATCAACTCAACCAAGGAAGAATTTGCCCATACCTTTTTGCTTGACAAGGAGTTGCTCTCACAAATCTGCCACACTCACAATTACTTCTTTGCCAATCTCAATAAGGGTTAGAAGATAATAATTTCCTCAACAAAACACAATACAAAATGATATCAAAATTACACCTTATCACTCCAACTTAAATAATATTCAACACCTTCACAATAATCTTCTTTAACACAAAAACCCCTTATTAAAATTAAAACAATACTCAAAAGTCTTAATTCTCCAATATGCCAATATGATAATTAAGACTTTATTAAAAACTAAATTCAAAACTCCTTATTACTCCTAATTGACACTTTTCAATAACCACCACTATCCAACTAGCAACCCTTCTAAGCAAATCCGACTAACACCCCTTTTATCTCCCAACTTAGGCAATAATTAAATTTAATGTAAAAATATTTACCTCACCTTCGAAGGGATTCGAACCCTCAACAATACCCATGACAAACACCTTAGCCATGGCTCCAACCACCGCATGAGCTACGTGCTCATTTGAAACTTAAGAAGCACCACGTGCTTCAAATCGTGTCTCCCGCCTTGCACCTTGCAAAATGTGCACCTTTGGCACCTTCAACCAACATGACTGCCAAGCACAACCATCACATTTTGAATGCTGGCCTCCTTGCCTACAAGCGCTCTGGCCACTGCCCACTTGCCACTAGGCCAAGCTGCCCAGTTGGCTTTCAAACGATCGATACCTTCTACTTTATTTTGTTCGTCGACACATGAAATTTGCAAACTTTCTCACGAGCTCTTCTTTCCAATTCACATGCAATATTAATCAATCGAGCAAGGATAAATTTTAATGCCCTTTGGGCATAGGTATATATATTAATTTCCTCCATGCTTGTAAAATGTCGGTGCTTCGAATGCTTTCACCACCACGTAACGTCGGCGAAGGTTAGGACCTTAATAAAGGTGCTTTGAATATTTTTAACTCCAAACCCATCTTTGGGTATTGTAAAATATTATAATGAATATTATAAATATTTTACTTTGGGATTTTAACCATATCACTTAATATTATAATAACAAATATTATAATATTATATCCTTTTGAGTTTATTGCTTCCTTCTCATTGCATACCATGGTGTAAATAATATTTATTTATAAAATTTAAATTCTCATTGAATTTAAATAATTTATAAAATAAATATTATATCTCCTTTTTAACTTTGCACAAGCCTCCTTGGGATTTTTATGAAACACCTTTTAAACTAAGCTTCCATATACTATTAAGATATTATGGAGCCCTTTTGCCTTTAACTTCTGCACTGATTCTCTTGACCTTTGGCCTTCTTCCTAGATATCAAATGACAACTTTGACAACTTTGTTTCTTGACGAAGTCCTTGACATTAATGATGACTTCATCTGGTGACATCAATGACAACTTTGACTTAGGGACTCAAAATGTCCAACAATCTCCCCCTTTGTCATTGATGGCAACCCAAACTCTTTTTACCAAAACTTGACTTACTTTTTGTCCTGCTCCCCCTGGCTCAATGCTCTTTTCAAGTATCAAGTCTCTCCCCCTTACTCAAATCTCTCCCCCTTTGACATCAATGGCAAAGGGTCACCTTTGGGGCTCGGGGCTAAGAATGAGCCTCTTAGCTTAGCCCCTCCCCCACCTTCTTTTGAGGTGGTTAATTTTGGGGTGGGAGTATTTCTACTCCCATAAGGTATTGTTCTTTACCTTTATCCTCTTTCCTTCTTATCTGATTCTTTTGATTCCTTTGATTGTTTTCCATTTCCATATTCCTATCCATGTCCATATTCATGTCCCTGTTCTTGTTCATATCCGTATTTCTGTTCCTGTTCCAGTTCATACCTATTTCTGGAATGTCTGCTCTACACCACTTTGTTGTGTGACCATCATTATTGCACTTATAACACTTAATGTTATTATTCCTTGGAGGTGCAAATGTCTTAGGATTTCTCCTAGTGAATCCATATCCTCTTCTGTCATGAACCCTGTAATTCATTGCCTTGTGACCAAACTGATTACATGAGTAACAATACCCATGAAAAAGTTATATGTTCCCATATTCTTATCTTTCATGTGTCCTGCATTGTGAAGCCATGTGCCCAAACCTGTGACATGAAAAACATATTCCATTGAAGAAACCTTGCCTAGACCTCATTGGTCTCTTAGTCTCTTCTACCTATTTCTTGTTCCATCTGTTTCTTACTTGTGCATTGTTCCTTTCCTTGTTGAACTTTCTATTGTCCAACTTATCCTTAGAAGTCTCACTCTCTCTTTTACTTACTTCTTTTGATGCTTCTTTTTTGGTGTTTGAGCTTGACTCTCCTTTTCCTTCTTCCTATTTCCCTTGTTCTTCTTTAGAACTAAGTCCTGTTATGGTGACTGATGACCTTTGTGCATTGATAATCCTGTCCAAAGTCTTTGAATTTTCCTCAAACTTGTGTAGCTTGTCCTTAGAACCTTTTACTTCCATCCTTAGTGAAACTATCTCATGCTCTAATCTTTCACACTCTAGATCTTTTACCTTTAATTTTTTGGCCATACCTTCTTCAATTTTTCTTGCCTCTTCAACCTTGATTTTGAAGTTGGTGAGTTCTTGTAGAAACTTTGCTTTTGCTTTCTCATCTTCTTGAGCTTGAACCCTTAATCCTGAGTTCTCCTTTTTTAATTCTTCAAGAGTAACCATAAGTCTTTCACATTCTATCCTTTTTACCTTTGACTTTTCAACCATACCTTTTTCAACTCTTCTTGCCTTTTCAACCTTATCTCTCAAGTCAGAAAGATCTTGTAGAAGCTTTGTCTTATATTTCTCATCTTCTTGTATTTGACCCTTCAATTCTAAATTCTCTCTTTTCAATTCAACGAGTTCCTTAAGAGTGGCTTTCTCTTTTTATTTTTTGAATCTTTCTCTTCTTTATTTCTTTGATCTTCTATAGGAGCATTTTCTTCTAATACTGAAAGTAGAGTTTTTTCTTCATACCTATTTTGATTGTCCCTGTTATCCTTTCTTGAACCAACCTCTAGGATTTCATTTCCAAAAATGTCATCTTCATCTTCACCACTACTAAACCCATTGCAATAACCTGCATCATGGTCGAGTTGACCACAAAAAAAACATTCTTGTGGACAATAAGCTGCATGGTGACCTATGTTCCCACATCTGGTACAAAACTTTATCAACCTGATCTTTTCTCCACTGCTTGATTCATCTCTTGAATCTATTTCCATTCTTCCTCCCAAAACAACAATATCAAGTTCATCTTATTTTTCTTTCATGACCATGTGTGTTCTTTTCTTCTTGTGTCTCATGGTTCTACTTTTTCCTTTCTTTGCCATTTGTGTTCTTGTAAGATCTTCCTTCAAGTTGTTAAACCTTTTCTGAAGGAACCAAATTTGATACCAATTGAAGAACACAAGCTTATACTGAGAGGGGGGTGAATAGTATAAGACCACTTTTTACTTTTCTTTCTCAAATAATATTAATCAATATAATCAATGGCAATATCAATAGCAATAACCAAAGCAATGCACAAATCATCACACACAATAGAGACACCAATTTAACGTGGTTCACCCAATGTGGGTTACATCCACAGAGAAAATATTTCACTAAATTTTCTCAATCAATCTCTTGGGAATCCTTTCCCTATTACAATGTTTATGGACCTCTGTCCAAAGGAGATATTAATCCCCTAAATCAATTTTGTGGATCTCTATCCACAGGAGAACTCCTTCTCCTCTGGCTGGTGATCCTCTAGAAGACTACTGCCTCCACTGCACTGGCTTGTGGATCTCTCTCCACTGAAGACTCTTATCCCCACTCAGAAGACCTATCCTCACTGCCCTGGCTGATGGATCTCTATCCACTAGAGACTACTATCCTCTCTACTCTATCACCTCCAAATCTCTATCTCTAATCTGCACTAAACACAGTCCTTCGGTCTAGCACAAATCTGCTCAACAAGTCCACACAGAACTTGCTCAAATCTTCTCAACAAGTCCACACAGAACTTGCTCAAATATTCTCAACAAGTCCACACAGAACTTGCTCAAATCTTCTCAACAAGTCTACACATAACTTGCTCAAATCTGCTCAACAAGTCCACATAGAACTTGCTCAAATCTCTCAAAAGTCCACACAAAACTTCTAAATATGCTCAACAAGTCCACACAGAACTTGTCAAATCTGCTCAATAAGTCCACACATAACTTATCCAAATCTGCTCAATAGGTCCACTCAGAACTTGCTCAAATCTGCTCAACAAGTTCACACAGAACTTGTCCAATATGCTCAATAATTCCACATAGAACTTATTCAAATATTCTCAACAAGCTCACTTAGAACTTATCAAATCTTCTCAACAAGCTCACTCAGAACTTGTCCAAATCTCATAGAAACATAAAGAGAATTTTTAGAGACTCAATATGTTCTACACTCAATGCTCAATCACTTTCTCAACTCAAATCAGAATATAGAATAGTTTGTTTTATGGAACTTGAACAATCACTTCACACATCCACTTGACTAGGCTCAATCAACTCTACTCAACCAATTACTCAAGAAACAACCCTTGCTCACAAACCCTAGTCCAAGCATGTAAACACCAACTCAAAATATTTCCAACAATGCTCAACAACAAATCTCACATAACAATGATACTCATGTTCTCTTCAAACCCTAGTTCAAGTTCTTTGCACAAACAACTCACTTCAACAACAATGCTTATAAATCAAATCTTCACATAACAATGATACTCATGTTCTTTTCAAAACCCTAACTCAAGTTCTTCACACAACCAATGGCTTCAACAACAATGCTTATAAAACAAGGTTTTAATCACAACACTTAATTCCAGAAAACCTTGAAGCATTAACTCAAACACTTTCAAAAAGGAAACCCTAATCAAATCCTTTTCACTCCAAAATTTATTTTCTAGAAAGCCAATCAATCAACTCAACCAAGGAAGAATTTGCCCATACCTTTTTGCTTGACAAGGAGTTGATCTCACAAATCTGCCACACTCACACTCACTTCTTTGCCAATCTCAATAAGGGTTAGAAGATAATAATTTCCTCAACAAAACACAATACAAAATGATATCAAAATTACACCTTATCACTCCAACTTAAATAATATTCAACACCTTCACAATAATCTTCTTTAACACAAAAACCCCTTATTAAAATTAAAACAATACTCAAAAGTCTTAATTCTCCAATATGCCAATATGATAATTAAGACTTTATTAAAAACTAAATTCAAAAACTCCTTATTACTCCTAATTGAAACTTTTCAATAACCACCACTATCCAACTAGCAACCCTTCTAAGAAAATCCGACTAACACCCATTTTATCTCCCAACTTAGGCAATAATTAAATTTAATGCAAAAATATTTACCTCACCTTCGGAGGGATTCGAACCCTCAACAATACCCGTGACAAACACCTTAGCCACGGCTCCAACCATCGCACGAGCTACGCGCTCATTTGAAACTTAAGAAGCACCATGTGCTTCAAATATTATCTCCCACCTTGCACCTTGCAAAATGTGCACCTTTGGCACCTTCAACCAACATGACTACCAAGCATAGCTATCACGTTTTGAATGCTGGCCTCCTTGCCTACAAGCGCTCTGGCCACTGCCCACTTGCCACTAGGCCAAGCTGCCCAGTTGGCTTTCAAACGATCGATGCCTTCTGCTTTATTTTGTTTGCCGGCACACAAAATTCGTAAACTTTCTCACGAGCTCTTCTTTCCAATTCACATGCAATATTAATCAATCGAGCAAGGATAAATTTTAATGCCCTTTGGGCATAGGTATATATATTAATTTCCTCCATGCTTGTAAAACATCAGTGCTTCGAATGCTTTCACCACCATGTAACGTCGGTGAAGGTTAGGACCTTAATAAATGTGCTTTGAATGTTTTTAACTCCAAACCCATCTTTGGGTATTGTAAAATATTATAATGAATATTATAAATATTTTACTTTGGGCTTTTAACCATATCACTTAATATTATAATAAAAAATATTATAATATTATATCCTTTTGAGTTTATTGCTTCCTTCTCATTGCATACCATGGTGTAAATAATATTTATTTATAAAATTTAAATTCTCATTGAATTTAAATAATTTATAAAATAAATATTATATCTCCTTTTTAACTTTGCACAAGCCTCCTTGGGATTTTTATGAAACACCTTTTAAACTAAGCTTCCATATACTATTAAGATATTATGGATCCCTTTTGCCTTTAACTTCTGCATTGATTCTCTTGACCTTTGGCCTTCTTCCTGGATATCAAATGACAACTTTGACAACTTTATTTCTTGACGAAGTCCTTGACATTAATGATGACTTCATCTGGTGACATCAATGACAACTTTGACTTAGGGACTCAAAATGTCCAACATGCTTTTTAGTGGTAGCTCATCAAGACTCTTGGAATTCTGCTTGTTCAGCTTTAAATATTTCATTCCATATGAATTCTTTCTCTTCCATGGCCTTTAATTTATCCTGGAGGTCTTCCTCTAGAGCATCACAATAAGGCACTTCACTAGAGTCCATGCTCTACAACACTTGGGTAGCAAGTTCATCTTCTATAATGTGGTATTCATCATCCCCTGATGAACTTTAATCAACCAGGGATTCTATTATTGCTCTATCCTTGGTCATTGGTGGTGATGTTACCCAAAATGGGCTTGAAATAACTTGTTCTACCTTCCAGTTTGAGTTTTTGGAGACAAGCGATAACATTACTCGTAATGGTCTTGGTTTAACATGCTCTACCTCCCTTGTAGAGTGGCTATATTGGGAGACAAGCGATGAAATTTCTAGTGATGAGCTTGGTTCAACATACTCTACCTCCATTTTAGAGTGGATATGGTGGGAGATAGGCACTTCTACCACATCATCCTCTTCATATTCATGTTGCCCACTAGTTGATTTTGATGTAGTAATCACCTCTTCATCCTCTTCATCTTCCTATCATCCACTAGTCAACTGTGATGTGACAATATCATCGTCAGCTACTCATGTAGTCCTTTGCACCTCAACATATTGAATTAGAGATAAAATCAACACGTGATGGCCTAATGCAGTCACTGTGTCTACTTGGTATTGCCTAGCCTCATCCTTCAGGGTACACATCAAATAATAGGGGATATTAATGTGATCTCCATGCAATAGGTGATTGATAAACCACAGGTGGTTAGCATTCAACCATGAGTGTTTACTAGTGCAAGTAAAAAATCTTACCACTTGCTCGAATACTTGCCTCCATAGTTTAGGGATATACTATTTTGGCAACCCAAACTACGTTAACTATGTACTAGGTTGCTTGAAAAATCTCTATGTGCAACGTCCCACACTATCATATTTGTATGTCTGATCTCCAATAAAGGGGAGGCTAGTAACCTCTTCAATGTACTCCTTTATGACTAGTATGAAAATTTTGTGTATCCTTACGACACCATCCTCCATGAAGGTTATAAATTCTCATATCATCACTAAATCTTGATCTTAAATGACCAGGCAGTAGTAATCTATCCACCCGATAACCTTGAACTATACTCAAACAAACCCAATTATACCTTAAATGTGTCTAGGCTCATACTTCTTTAGTGCATGATTGCTCGAAGGTCCTTCCATGGTGTTGTATGCTCTATTTTTTTCTTCTAGTTTTTCTTTGGTTGCAAAAATTTACTTTAGTTAGTTTTAAATATGCCAAAGCATGTGACTGTATACGTGCATACAGGGCACCTATCTTCCTATAATCAATAGTAATTATAGGATCTATATAATAAATTCTTAATTCATGTACCAGATTTAGATGGATACAATTATAACCTCCTCCCTTGCACTTGATTAGTGCCACATGGCAATTTGTAGATTTGGAGGTTGCATGATTGGATAATAGTTTCGTGGGGCATGTGTTGGTATGTTACACATTAATGCTTTTTATGATAACTATGCAAACATGTAATAGAAAAATTAGTACATACCTTGGTAGTTTTTCACAAATCATGATACATAAATATTTGGTTGTGCAATTGGATTTTATCAAAGTGTGATGACAATGAATCAGGGTGAATCAATGGCATGCATTTCTCTATGTGGGGTAATCATGTCAAAATAAAGTTATTGGGTACTGAATTTTTATTAGTCTTTAGATCTCGTACAAAAATGAAGAAAACATGATTATTTTATTTTAGCACGGGACGACACACGTCCCCTTTGGAAATTGCTTTATTTATGTCTCAGGAGTATGCATGTGTTACTGATGAGAATATGTGGACTCCAGTGATCAAATACCAAGAAGCAAATGGATTTTTTTATCGAAAAAATATGCATACTCTATTCCATGAAAAGGTTGACTTTGTTGATTGTGCATGGATATTGGCTCCTTTTCTGGAATATAGGTGCCCGTTGCTTTTGGATACAGGTACCTACTACTTCTGGAATATAAGCACATGTTGCTTATAGAATATAGGTTCCATCTCTATTTTAGGATATAGGCACTATCTCTATTTTATGGATACAAGCACCCTATGTTCAGAATACAGGTGCTTTTTCTTTATTCTTCTAGATACAGGCACCCGCTAGCTTTAGAATACAAAAACCTTTTTTGTGTTGTGGATATGGGTGCCTACTATGTGTTTGAATTTATGTGCCTTTTGTGGAATATAGGCATCCTTTAAATTTTATGAATATAGGCACCTTTACAGTTTGGAATATAGGCGTCTACTTTGTGTTGAAGATAGGTGCCCATTGTTGTAGGGATATAGGTGCTTGAAATAATTTTTTTGGTGTCGTCGATTTATTTTAACCCAAATATAGGTGCATTATTTTTGATAGAAAATAGACACCTATACATAAGTCCAGTCATGGATGATGCTTTTCCAATAGAATGTTGGTATCCTCTTTATACTGCTACATTTCTCAAATATGAGGTAATGTGGTTCATGCCTAAGAGATCTAGTTTGACCTGGTTGCCTAAAAATTGCATTTAAATACATGTGTCTTGCAAAAATAAATATAAAATAAAGTAAAATAAAAATAGGGATCATGACATCATGCCTAATAGGCCTAGTTTCCTGAATACCTACAAATTGCATCTAATGCCACACAACCCTACAAGTGGATTGGAGGTGCATGATACAGTCGTAAGCGGTGACCATTGACTATCAACACAATATCGCTACCATTAATGGTTCTAACATGGATAACACTATTTTTATTATCTCGACTACTTCATACAGACCCATCCATCTCTACATGAACTTTCCCTTATGCTCCTAGAATCGAGAATCATAAAGTAATACCCAATCTCCTTCTTTAAACCATTTTGGCCATATGTGGTGGTTATGCCACATGGTCCTATGCTTTTATATTATTTTTATGTATCATAATGCATCTTTCCAATATTCATCCATCTAGTTTAGTTGGTGAGTCTGTCCTTTTGTGCAATGTCTAGATTTAGGTTTAGCTCTATTATAGGTTGTGAGGTTTTAATTTCAAACTTGATCAGCATAATGGCATTTTGGTAATGGTGTGAATCTCGTAATGGTTTTCTAGGTAGTGCAATACACCCATACTACTTTTGGTAGGTGATTTTCGTAGTCCTTCTTGTGTTGTTGCACTATTTTGGTAAGAATGTTCTTCAATTCTTGATTTGTGATCTCCACCTACCCATTTACTTGCAAATGATAGAGATGGTCTTGTTGTGCTAGATTTTATACTGCTTCATCAACTCTTGTATCAGCTTCGAGGTGAATTGAGTCTCCTGGTCAGTGGTAATTTCCTTGGCAACACCAAACCTGGTGAAGATACATTCGTACAGGAAGTTTGCTACAATATGCTCCTTTGAGTTTAGTAGTGCCTGCAATTCAACCCACTTAGTCACATAGTCATTACAAACTAAGATATACCTTTTTCCTATTGACTATAGATTGATTGGCCCAACAAAATCCATTCCCCATTTATCAAATGGTTCAATATGCACATGGGGCTGAAGTGGCATCTCATCTTGTAGAGTTGGTCTATCCATCCTCTAACATTGATCACACTGGCTAACATATTTGATTGCATCCTTAAATAAAGAGGATCAGTATTAACCATCCTATAATATTTTAAATGCAAATCACTTTCCTAAAAAATATCCACTGCATGGTTCATCATGACATGCCTTTAGAATTTCTATGATTTTCTTTTTTGCAACACATCCATGCATTATTTGATCAAGCCCAATTTTAAACATGCAACCATCAATCCATGAGAAGGTTGCACTCTTCTCAATCAAAGTTTGAGCTTCTCGGGGTGAGAGTGCAAGAGATATTTTATTGGTGGCTAAGTAATTAGCCATATCTACGTACCATGGTATCTGTTCATCCAGAGTAAAGATATGCTCATTCGGGAAATTGGTCTTCAGTGGTAGTGTGGTCACGAGAGATTAACCTGGAGAGAAAATCTGCAACAACATTATTTTTGTTAGGTTTGTCAATAATGGTTACATCAAATCTACAAAATTAAAAGCTACCTGATAATTCTACCACTCACCATAGTCTTATTCATCAAATATCTTATGGTTGTATGATCTGTGTGCACAAATATTTTATAACCTATGATATAGTGGTAAAATTTATTTATAACATGAACTACTACAAGAAACTCTTTCTTCGTGATAGTGTACTTTAATTAAACACCTGTAAGATGTTTCCTCACATAATATATGTCATAAAACTCATCTCCATACTTATGTCCTAGTGCTATCCCAATAGCATTATTAGATGCATCAACATAAATAAGAAAGGAGAGGTTCCAATTTGGACCTCTCAGCACAAGAGTAGTTGTCAAATTTTCCTTTAAAATATGGAATGCTTGCTCACACTCACTAGTCCAAACAAACTCAATATTTTTGGTCAACAGTGTATGCAGTGGTTTGGCAGTTTTGCTAAAATATTGGATAAACCGCCTATAATATCCAAGAGAGCCTAGAAAAATGTGGATATCCCTCTATGTTTGGGAAGTAGGTATATTTTTAATCACTTCAAATTTTTTTTTATCTAACTTAATCCTTTCAGTAGAGATATGGTGTCCTAACACTATCCCTTATTACATTAACATGAAATATTTTTTATTACTAAGGGACATGTTTGTTTTATAACAATTATGGAGTGCCTTATCCAGATGAGTTGTAGCTTCTTCAAAAGTTTTACTGTAAATGGTGAAATCATCCATATATAGTTTTACAGTCTCTCCAACCATGTCTAAAAATATTCTAAGCATTGCCCGTTTGAAAGTGGTAGGTGTGTTACATAAACCAAATGGTAAGACTCGGTAAGAAAAAGTACCCCAAGGACAAGTAAAAGTGGTTTTATCCTGGTCTTCATCCTCTATTTGAATTTGATTATATCCACTAAACCCATCAAGAAATAAAAAATATTTCTATCCTGCCAAGGTGTCGAGGACTTGATCAATGAATGATAGGGGGAAATGGTCTTTCCTAGTGGCTTTATTTAACATTTTGTAGTCCACACAAATCTACCACTTGCTATTTTTATTGGGCACTACCACTAATGGTGATACCCATTGACTATAAAATATAGGTAAAATAAATCCGATTGACAAAAGTTTTTGTATTTCAGATTTGACTATTTCTTTCATTGCTAGATTCATTCTCCTTTGAGGTTGTCTTATCAATATTACATCATCTTCCAAATAAATTCTATGCATGTAGACTTTGGGTGCAATTACCCTCATGTCTTTGTAGTACCACATAAAATTAGTTTGATGTTTGACTAGTATTTATTTTAACTTGTCCTCTTGAACAGTTGGCAACACATGGTCAATGTTCAATATTCTACCAGGTGATACCTCTATCTATTTGACATGATTTTCCTTGCTGTCTACAAGTGGAGATTCTATTAGAGGATGTGAGGATTCTCCTTGGAAAAAGTGTGTAATGACTTGATCTTAATTGGTGTTATACTCTTCCTCATATAGAGCCATTACTTGTTGAAAGATTGACAAGGCATCAACATTTAAGACTTCAAAATTTGGCTCTCCCAACATATTAGTGGATTGTGTAGGTGGATAAATGACTAAATTTTTGATATTTTATCCATCCAATATTGTCATTTGTGCTATACTACAACTTATATAAGTGTCAACTATGGCCAACCAAGGATGAATTAATATAAGTGGATAACCACCCAATCCAGATCTAGATTGCAAGACTAGATAATCTATTGGATACTCCCATGCATCTACTATTACAATAACATCTTCTAGTTTTCCCTTCGGGAGTACTATAGATCAATCAAATAATTGTAGAACTATTTTGGTTGGCCTCATATTTGTGAGTTTCAATTTTTGCATGGTTTCTTGGGGCATGACATGTATAGCAGCTCCTAGATCTAGTAATGTTTTGGATAACTTTAATCCTACAATTTGAACTGTCAAGGTTGGGCATCCTGGATTAGAGTACTTAAGGTGGTAAGTGTTTCCTAACATTAAATCAACCAATTGACCTATCACATTAACTAATTTTGATGGTTTATTTCCTATTTTATTCAAACATAACTCTCTAATGGCCTTCATGTCGATTGAAACATATCTTATGGCATGATAAAGGGGAATTGTGACTATCAAGTTTTTTAATCCTTCCATGATGTCAAATTTTTGGTTGCATTGGCTTTCTAGGTTCTTGTAACCTCTTGGGGAAGGGTGAAACCCCTACATTTTTTATTTTTTCAATAGTTACAATTTCTTCCACCTCCTCTATCGAAGGTGGTTGCTCTTCTACCTCTACTTCTACATCCTCTTCCTCCACTACTGGAGGTGTTGGCTCTACTCCTAATTGCCTACCCGATCTAAGTTGCACATGATTGTAATATACTCTAATAAGATACATGGTGAAAATATTTGTGTCTACCTGATATGTGGGCTGATTTATCTTGTTTTTTGGATTTGTAGTTGGTTGTGTAGGTAGCTAATTTGGCCTAGAACTAGGAGGTTCCAACAAACTAGGTTGTAGTGGGTTGGTACTATGGTTTGTGGAGGTGAAGTGCATGCATTGTAATTCTACCACTTTGGTCCAATTTTATGGTATGGCATCCATGGATATGGGGTGTAATTATTAGATACTTGGGTGGCATTCATTCAAGATGATTGACCCCACCATCCCATTTTTGGTGGTTGAGTTTATCCTTGGTTCATAAAATTGGATTCCCCATAGGGTGGTCCTCCTCTTGTCATACTATTTTCCATAGGAAATTATTGCCAGTTTCTCCTGTTACCCATAAAATAAGTTTTGATACTTCAAGTTCTTCTTTTATGTTTGCTATTTATGGGAACAACCTCATTTTTTGATCCTTTTGACAAATGGTACACACTCACTTTATTTTTTGGACACTCATTCTTAGGGTGTTTTCTTCTACATCTTGGGAAAAATAAGGTTAATGTTGCTTCAGTTTCTTACTTATTTTTATGAAGTAGGAGTGTGTCTAATTGAAGTGCAAGAGATGATAACATATCACTCTTCATGTCCTCCAATATATTACTTATTTTTTCATTGGTTATAGAGGCTGTGGTTTTTGTGACTCGATTGGTGGGTTTACCTCTTCTTCTTGAATAATTTTGACACAACTATTGAATATTTGGCATTTGGTTTTGGTAAATGTTACCTCACGATAAAAATTAAATCTTATAAGGATTCATTTTTGATACCCCTTAAGAATATGCTTCTCAAGGATTTCTCACCTAGTTTTCCATGGGGTGATTGTTGAAGATTGAAATTAAATAGATTCCAATAATCTTCCAATGACTCTTCCTATCTTTAGGACATATCTAGGACTTCTTCCTTAGCATATCATGCCCTTCCAAATTCTTGGTATTTTTCTAGAAATATTTTTTTATATCCTCCCAGTTAGAAATGTGTTTGTTCTCCAAACTGATGAACCAACATAATGTTGAATAATCTAGTGTAGAGGGAAACAATTTCAATTTTTGGGAATCATATTTGTAGTCCACTAATTTGCAAAGTACATCAAATTTGAAAAGGAATAGATCACAGTCCTCATTTTGTAGTCCTATAAAAGTAGGAAGATGTGTAGGAGAGATGTGTTTCATTTTGGTCTCTCCTCTTGATTCCTCAATTGGAAAATCAAAATTGGTTGAAGCCTCTTCATTTTCAGCCATAGTTTTAGGTGATGTAGGGTCTACTCTGGTTGCTTCTAAGGAAGCTAACAAGGCATCACACTCACTTTATTATATTCTAACAATAATACTAAATATGAATGTGAAATAGTTTTATCTTTAATTGCCTTCCACCATTGGGTAGTCAATAAATCCCTCTTGGCTATTTGATTTCCTAACAAAGATCCTAAATCAAAACTTGAAGTGAGAGATTTCTCCCTTGGATTGGTTTTAAAGAAATTTTGTCCAACTATTGGATTATTATGCCAAGGTGTCTTAGATGGTGTAGCTTCAAGAAGTGTTTCAGATGCTTCAAAAGGAATATCAGAAGATATTTCAGGTATTTCTAGAGTGATTCTACATTTTTAAGAAATCATCCATTCGATCCTCTTGGTCTTGGAGGACTCATGCACTCTCAGGTAGAGGATCTATGGGTAAGTTAATATGAACTATAATTTTTAGATTTGACTAACCTATAGATCTTAAATACTATAGTTAGAACTCCCTGACAATGACACCAAAATGGTAAGCAAAAAATGGTGTTTATGAAAATAGTTATTTTGCTTCCATTTATTTTTATCAATTTGGGAGTTTGTAAATTTGCTTTGTACCAATTCAAAATATGTGTTTGTAGTAAATTGGTAGATGAGTCCTATGTGTCACTTGGTTGGTGGGGATATATTGTTCATGTAGTTTATGTTCATCCAAACCAACAATAATTAAGCGCAAGAAAATAAACACTAATTGAAATTGCAAAAAAAGTAAATTAAACTATCATTATCAAACACATGATTGAAAGGAAAATTATAGAAAAGTAAGCACATAGCTGAAATGAAATTGCAAAAAATTAAACACACTTGCAAAAATTAATAAAGCAATAAATTGCAAGTATTTAACACACTTGCAAAAATAAATAAAGCTGAAAAATAAACAACATAAATAATGAAAGTGGAAACAGGGGAGGAATACTGCTTGGAGTGGGCCCAGGCTTTTGTAGATGTTTGCCTAGCTATTTCACATGCAAATTAAAATAACACTCAAGATTTTTATTAAAATAATGTAGTACAAAACAACAGCCAGGTTTAGGATCCTTTGTTGTAGGGGAGGCCTGTGTTTTTATACAGAATGTGACCATCCCCTATTACAAAATTAGACTATTTTATTATAAATTAATTGACATGAATTGCTACAGCTGGTTCATGCGTAAATTTAATTATTGTCTAATAAAATAGAATCCATGCTAAAATTAATATTTTCAATATAGCCATAGCACACCCTAAGTTTGTAGAATAATATTTGTCTAATTTTATGCACGATATTCAAGTAAAACAGTCAATGCACACTTTATTCCATCATATATAAATGCTTATTGGCCTATTTATGGAATATAGGCACATTTTTGGCCTATCACTGGGATAAATTTGTCATTTATAGGCCCTTTCCATTTCTTTAAAAAAATTTATTCTTTTCGGTCAACAAAAATTAGGCATGTCCTCTGTTGTCGAAAGACAGGTGCCTTCCAACCCCTTATTGGAAGACAAACACTTGTTCTATTGTTGGAATATAGACACCTTCCAGCCTACTTATGAAATTTAGGCACTTGTTTTATTGTTGGGAGATAGACGCTTTCCTTTTTGTAGAAAGATAGACACATTTAAGCCTATGGCCAAGATACAAGTGTTGTACCTTAGCAAAATTAGATGTCTTTTTCCAACACTATGAACACTGTCAAGCCTCACATTATTTTGTAAGTGTAATTACATGTGTCATCCAATGCCAGGTCCATGTGGGACCTCAACTAAAATGTACAAAAAAGTAACAAAGTATTGCATCTACACACATTTTCCACTAAAAACACACGTTAAGTATAATACATCAATTTATATTAAATGCATGTAATAATTTCTCAAAAATACATCTCTAATGTTAATAATTCCGCACAAAAACCCATTAAAATATGTACAAAAAATGAATAGTTTTTGTGCTCATCAAAGTTCAAATTCATTTTACTTACTTTCCCTCCAAATATTAATGATGTGAAAGGTAATTTAACATACCTTTCTATTTTGAAGTGCTTTAAATCCAAAATAATACCTCTAATTAATGAATTCAAGTTGTAACGTATGGACGTTATCTACCATCTATGTTGACTCCTTCAGTACTTAATTTTGATTGCAACACTTATAATATTCTATGCTACTTGAATAATGCTTAGATTATATGTCATTTGAATTTTTGAAATATGGTGCTTAATGCTCTAGAATGCTTAGGTTCTATTTGAATCTCGTATGGTCAATAACACTCTTTAGATTTTGGCTTAAGTTTCTTCAACATGCTTGGGCTATATCTATTGGATAGCATGCTTAGTCTCTTTTGTTGGATATTGCACTCAGGTCTCTTTTGGATAGCATACTCAAGTCTCTTCTAGTGGATATTGTGATTGGGTCTCTTCTAGATAGCACCCTTGGTCTCTTTTGTTGGATATTGTGCTTGGGTCTCTTTTGGATAGCACACTCAATATCTTCTACTGGATACCATGCTTGGATCTCATTTGGATATCACACTCAATCTATTTTACTGGATATTATGCTTGGGTCTCTTCTAGATAGCACACTCGATCTCTTCTGTTGGATATTGTGCTCAGAGCACACTCAATATATTCAAGATGACACTCTATTAGCACTTAAATATTGGACAACATCTACTATTAATAATTTTTTCTTCGATTATTGTTCTAGATAACATTACTTTGTTAACGCTCTTGTATTTTAACTATTTTTTATATCTTCTATTACTTCATACTTATGCTTCTAAAAACCTATTGTAGGTCTCTTATCTCCTCAATATTGGTGACTAGTTTTTCTCAATGTTATCCACTTAGTCTCTTCAATGCTAGTCATTTAGTTACCTCAATGCTAGCCACTTAGTCTCCTACTTAAACTTCTATATATTGGACGCTTGGATTCTAGCCACTCAAATGTTGGCCACTTAGGTGTTGGCCACTTAAAATGTTGTCCTCTTAGGTGTTGGACACTTGCATATATAGTGGCTGATAGCTCCACTAAATAGGCATTGAATTTTCCTTGATCCTTCTAGTTGTCTTCTATGAGACTCTAGACTACTCTCTAGTAGCATTTATATTCCATAATGCTCTTTAAAGCTTCTTAGAAAATATTTAAATGATTCAATGTTAAGAATGAAATGTTATAGTTAGCCTGATTCTTCTAGTTTTTTTATTATAGAACTTCAACTTCTACATGATTTTATATTTTTTTTATCTCAAGAGATACTTGTCTATGTAATCTTATACTGCTTCTCAATATTTGTTCTCAGGAAGTTAAGATGCTTCTCAATCCTTAGAATCTTTAATGCTTCTAAATATCTAGAATATTTGATGCTTCTCAATATTTGGAAGCTTTGATACTTCTCAATATTTGTAATTTATCTTTGATGTCTTAGGTCACACCTAAGAATAATATGATTCTTCTCATTTCTAAAGAATTCAAAACCAATATCAGGGTGACTATGATTTTCCCTCATGTCCAACTTTCTCCTGAGTTGGCTCTCTCAATCTTCAATAGTGATTCTCCTTTTTTTAGAGAATCCAAAATATTATCAGGGTGACTTTGAATGTCCTTGCATGTCTAAATTTCTTTTGAGATGGCTCTTAATCAATTCTAGTTGAGTCCTAGTCTTTATTGGTTTTCCTTTAACTAAGTGGAAATACTGTAACATCCAAATCAAGGTGACTTTTCCTTGTCTTCTCAATATATACTCAATTAAACATTTAAAATAGAGTCCAAGTCTTCACTACTTTCAAAGTGGACAAACTCCAATATTATGGTGGCTAAGGAATATAAATCTATAAAAAAATGGACAAATTTAAGTGGTAGCTTTGATACCACTATTGGATTTTAAGCCTAACTATCTCAAAATATCACAGGTCCCAATATAATTAAGCCATAATATTATAGGTCAAAATATCAATAATCAAGAGTAGAATTAAATATATGAGCAATCAAATATATATACAGGCCAATATAAATAAAATAACATTCATTATAATATCAAATATGAATGTAAATGGCCAAAATTGTTCATGTACAAGCATGATGTAAACTTACAATAATATTGCTCAAAATCTATATACAAGCTTTAATATCAATACTTGCTATGTGGTGATTACTATAGATTGTTTTCCCTTACATTGTATGGAGCTTTATCTCCATAATATAGACATAGTAATATGACTCTTCAATACTTGTCTATTGCACTCCTCACATATCTAGGAGATGCAACCTTTCCTATTCTTGACCTTTGGCTTCTCATCTTGCCACTTGTATACTAGAATATTCACTCTCTTCTTACATGCATACTTTAACTCTATGACACTTGCACTCTTCTACATGACTCTTACTCTCCTATATGCACTTCTAATACAAGATACTTGTGCACATCCTCACATTACATATTTGCACACTTACATACATGACACGTGCAAATTCTCTCAATACACACTTGCACTCTTACTTTCACAACACTTGTGCATATCCTACACATTAGACTCTTACATAACAATTGTGCATATCCTACACATAGACACTTACATAGAAGTGAAATATAAATTACTCATCTAAACTAAATATACAAACCTTAAAATATTACATATTTACATTTATGCCATAAATTTACCATGGGGGTGTATTTACATTTACCAAATTATGTAATATTTCCCAATAAAAAATGCCCACTTTTTATTGAGTGTAATATTTTTCCAAGTAGTAGGTTCTTCTCTTCATCCACTTTAATAGGGTGATATGAGGATTTCACTTTCAGTCTTGTTTTCCTTCTACTAACATTTAAGTTAAATAGGCTCTCTAAAGTGATTAATACCTTGGGAAGCTAATTTATTTTTAGTTGTATGACCCCATCCTTGAACTTAATCCTATATTCATTTTTCTCTTTAGTGTATTGGGATTCTTTAATCTATTCATCATTATTAAAGGCCTACAAATTATTAGAATTATCAAGGATTATTGGTGTAAATACTACTTCTATATCTTTAGGTCTATCACACACATTATTAGTGGGGTCCAATCTAGCTACCATATCTAGTAACTCATCTACCTTGGCATTCAATTATCTAGAAATTTATGTGATCTTATATGTATAAAAAAATTCTAGCAATGCCCGAACCCTATGCTTATATGAATTTAGATGCTTGTTCTTTGTGGTGCATTGAGAACTAACCTAATTTTCAACTAATTTTGACTTGACATAAATTCATAGGTCTTTAATTTCTAATTTCTTGGCCTTCCTCAAGCTACTACAAAGTGTCTCATACTTTAACACATTATCAATAAAATTGAACAAAAACTTACATGTGAAATGAGTCTATGCACCTTATGGGTCAATTAATTAAGCACCAACACCTACCCCATTTCTAGTTCTAGAACCATCAAAGTACAATGTCTATTTTTTAGCCATTCCTCAACTTGTCAAGGCTAGGAGATTAGACAACCTTTCTATGATGAGATAATTTTCTAGTTTGGTTTCTTAATAGTTAATTTTTAAATTATTTTTATCTTGTAGTATACTAATTATCATAACAACCTATGAGTTTTTATCATATTTGAGATACTCATCATATTCCACAAATTTGAGGGGTTAATTTTATTTCACAATACCCTATTTATCTAGCTTATGTAGTAAATAATTACAAGGTGAATCATTTTTATCCTGATCACCTTCCCATATTTAGGCATATTGATAAGGGTATAATCCATTTATAGGTAACCAT
This sequence comes from Wollemia nobilis, assembly GCA_028583015.1. NCBI lineage: Eukaryota > Viridiplantae > Streptophyta > Pinopsida > Araucariales > Araucariaceae > Wollemia > Wollemia nobilis. The sequence continues at coordinate 8,947,014 of JAQPPZ010000456.1, forward strand.
ATTATATTATGTTGCATGTCCACTTTCCGGATAGCAACATACCCAAGTATGGAGGGAGGTCAAAAATTAATACTTCTTGCACCACTATGAACTTTGGGTGTATAACTATGATCATGACTAGGTCTTTGAGGACCCTCACTACATTAAACTTGGTGGTATTTATTTGTATTGAGCATCTAGCCATTTTGGTGAAAGGAAAAGCCATATATTCATAAATATATTGAGGAATCATTGTCACTACTACCCCTAAATTAGTTATAAGACTCCTTAGTATGTAGTTTTTAATTTTGAGGGTCACATAAAATGGGTACATATTTAGAATCATAGGCTTTGAGCCATTTAATATATTAGCTACATTGAATAGAATATCTATTGGATGCTCTACCATCAAGTTTTTTTGATCATCCATATTGGTCTAAGTGAGTTCTTATTTTTTATCCCATGAATAACTCCTCTCTTGCTCTTTTAGAACCTCTTGGAGTAGATCCCACTAACTTGATAGATCTAATGCCTCTAGCATACTTAATTTAGTGGATGCATTTTTCACTTTCTTTTTTATGTTAATCTTGAATTCCATAGAGGTACTCTGATTTTGTGTTATGGATTTTTTAAATTGCCCTATGGCTTTCACATGACCTTGACTAGTGAAAAGTGGGTATTTTAGTCATCACTCAACCTCTTTCTAAAGCTGACCTCTTTTCCTATTATTTTTCTCTTCTAGAGGTTTATCTATTCATCCTCTATTTCCCTTATCTATTTTGAGATTCTTTTATTTATCTATCCATTTGTCCTTGTTGGTTTATGCTTTTTCTCTTTTATTCTAAGGTGTATTTATGGTGTCCTTTTATACAATATCATTTTCCTATTATTTATCTTATTGTGTTTCTATAGACTCTTTATATTTAAAGTGTAATGGTGGCCTTCCTTTCATAAGCATTATTGTACCCCTTGCTTTAGTCTTTTTTTTAGTTGGTTAGTCTTTAGAAGATTTCTTATTACCCCTTGTCTCAACCCCTTGTTGATTAGCATATATGGAACCATATTCAAATGTTGACTCCTCATCCATTTCTATAGTGCCAAAATTGGCCAAAATAATATTGTTGAGATTGGGTAAGGGAGGTAGTAATTGTTGAAGTTGGGGTTGTTGATATGTAGGCTAATTTGCTATGGATTTTATCTAACCTAATATGGTGGTTTACTGATCCTAGTATTTTGATTATACTAGATAGTTTGTTAAGGTACATGATATTTCATAAGATATAGGCTCTTCAAGGGTTTCTAGTTTTTTTGATGTTGTAACTATTTTATTTCATAATTATTTTGGTTTTTAAAGTTTTAATCACTTCTACCATATTGCTCATAACAAAGTTATTTTTAACTCACTATTTGAATTTTATAGATCCAAAAGGGATGGAACTCATGGTTTAAAATCTATAATGGATTATGTGATTTGTATAGGATGCATAATGATATATGGTTATGGAGATGGATTACTAGTAGCATTTGGCTAAGGATTAGGAATGGGCTAAATCATGGGAATAAAAATATGTGTATGTGTGTTATGGGTAATATGGGCTACATACCCCATTGGTGGTGTAAGATATAATTTTCCTACTCTAATATGAATATCTTCTTCATTGACTACATGTTTAAAAGCTATGATTAGTATATGATGGTTAGCATTACATACCATTAAAACTTAGATTAAAATGTAAACCTTTGATGTACTAAGGTAATTATTACTCTTTGTTTAGTCTGACATTTTGTGGGGTTGAATTTAGGGTTCTTAATAATTTAATATTATACCTTTTAATTGTGTTTAATTGAAAAATTAGAGTAGCCATTTTCCATACTACCAAATCTACGCATGAAAAGTTCTACAATCTATTCCCAACTTATAACTAAATTATATACTAGTTATCTATACCATAAAGTAGCTTAATCGTGAAGGGAGAAGATTAGAAAACATATCATTATATAGTCCTCCTATATTTAATGGACAAATTTGAGTGTTGATAATTCTCTAAGGTGATATAGTACCATCTTGTTCTTGTTTCTATTAAAAGTAGGTAATACTTCTATACCTATTATTAGTTTTTCATATAGATTAAATCATAGAAAAATTTATCCAGGATCAAGTATAAATCAAATATATGCCATTAATAAAACCAATAATGAATCTCAATATTGGAATAACAACAATATATCACAAATATAACTTAGATATACACAATATAAAAATATTACAAGAATGATTCATATATATTACATTGCTTGGAGAGATGTCTCCAATATATAAGTTTACATAACTTTTTAGTACTCTGTCTATTGCTCTCCTCTAATAGCTGGGAGATACATCCTTTCATATTCCTCGTAAAGACAAAAATCTCATCTTGCCACATATCAATATGAATCTTCATTATCTCTTGACACCTTGCACTTTCTCTCATATTGACACACATTATAATAAAAAACCAAACTAATATTTACAAGGGGGTCAAATAATATAATACTTCCAACACCTATTGGGGGAATAAGGAAGCCATTAAATTTAATGATCTTTGGTAGGTCCAGTTAGAGAGTTGGTTTTATAGTTAGGATCTACCCTTGTATTATTTTGTTGAGAAGGAAGTTAACCATATTACTACTATGGTACATCCTATAACCATGAAGTGGATATGGAGGGTTAGGATGATATGGATATGGAGGGTAATAAAGTGGGGGGTAATGAGATAGAAGATACTAAGGTGGTGGTTTTTGGTAACCCCATTTTTTATTTGGAGGAGCTTGTATATTTGGTTATGGAGAAGGGTGATGCAAACCTTGTTGTGGGACTTTCTAATTTGGAGGAGATAAGACTTACATATTTTGTTATGATTGATTGTATGGAGGTGATATTGGTCCCTAAGTGTTTCCTTAAGATACCTATGATCCCATTTGTCAAGCTATGGGAATTTTGAGCAAGGCCTTGGTATTGACTTAGCCCTAAAGATCCTACATTGGGATCCATGGACTAACATGGTGGAATATTATATGTATTTGAAAAACTATATATATGTGTGCTATGCATTGAATAAGTGTTCATAGGAAGGAAATTTTGGGGTATTAGAGTTAGTTGATGGATTTGTGGTACCAATATAGTGTCAAATTCCAAAAAATGGGTTGTTTATGAGGTTATTTACATCGATAGGTACACCAAAAAGGGGATTTTTATGTTAAGGTTGGACCTATATTGGACAAATTTTCATTTGTTAAATTAGATTATTAACTTATTTGTTGGTCTAAGTAACCAATTTCTAGGGTTGTGAAGCTTTGATAAATACAGTTGGCCATGGCACCTTTTTATTTTAAGGGAAGATAATAGATGCTAGAATATCCTTAAGCTCATCATATAAATGCACCCATGTGGTGATCTATTCATTTATTTTTATTTTTATTTTTATATTTATTTTATGGTATACATTAATATCTATTCATTTATTTTATTTCTTTTTTTTTTAGTCTTTGATCATGTATAAATAAGCTTACATGTACAAGCCTACATTGATATAGCTTTGGGGTTAAATTAATAATTTTAAAAAATTTGCTTGTAGAGTGATTTGCCTAAAAAATAAAATATTTTTTCATGTCATTTCAAGAGATATATTGGAAAAAACTGACTTAGTAAATTTCTTCTCTTGGAGCACTTTGTGAAATTGAGTGATTCCCTTAGAATTTTGAGCAACTTGCTCACAAATAATATAGAAAATTTTAGATGAAAAGGGATCAAGAAAATAACTCAAAGTGAATCACTTTATAACTAGAGTGAATTACCTTTGTTTGAGGGAGAGAAAAAAATTGTCTTTCCTAGAAAATTACTTCTCAGATTTGGAGCTAATCACACGTTAAATTTGTCTCAATGAGATTTTACTATTTTAGAGTGAATAAATTGTTGAATTAAAAAATCACTTGTAGATTTATGTTTTGGTAAAAATGGCTTAGAATCTACCTTAATTGCTTTATATCCATAAAAAATGCATATACAATATTATATTTGAGGTTTGGTGGTACTAGGGGGCTCTACAGGAGACTTCATTTGGAAGTCCTGTTCTATTTTCTTGCATCCCTTCCTCTGCCCTATCCTAGGTCCCTGATCCTTTCCCATATTCCCTGACACCTCATTTTCCCATCCTCTTCAGCTGGAAGGTGTTGTAGATGATCTCCTTTGGGTGGGGGGATCACTATTCCATTGTTTTGCCCTTTCCTTGCCCTATGGTGGGAAAACCTTTGTTACACTTTTGCTTCACTATCTTGCCTTTTCCTTCGATGTTTGGGTTTTGGGTGTTAGAGTACTATTCAATTCTTTGGGATATTTAACCTTTTACTCCACTAGGTAAAATAAACTAGTATATTGCATTACACTAGTTTATTAGATTATTATATTTACTTTGTACTAATTACCATGCAAATATTTACTGTTTTAAAATATCTGATGGTATATAGGTTAATTCCTAAATATCCTAGGTTATCAAATCCTAACCTAACTCTATTTCTCCTACAACACATTTTTTAGCATGGGTTAAGGAGATTAAGTTAGTATTACCTATTTAAACATTAGTCCTATGCTAATTTTTGGTTAATGAATTATTTGGTTTTTGCTCAATTGTGTTAATCATTTTACCACATTGGCATCAGAGCCATTTTTTTTTGGCTTGCCCGAAGGACAAGCTGGTGACAATTGGTGCCACCAAACCCACCTTAATAGGCGAGCTCAATGGCGAAACCAGGCCCATCTCTAAGTTGACCAAGGCCTACTCGACCCAAGGCACTCACTCCTCATGAGGGAGGCGATCGACTGCCCTCACAAGCCTGTCGATCAACAACACTTTGCTATCGACTGGGCTCTGTGATCGATCACCCTCCCAAGCCCATCGATCGATAGCATTTTGTTATCGATCGGGCTTTGCAGTTAATTCCTAAGGAGGCAGGAGCCTCGACTCCCACTCACATGGCCCCAAGCCCATAGAGCCACATGGCCTCCATAGCCTAGGAGATTTGAGAGGGTAGGAGCACCCTCCCCTCTCAGCTGGATGTACACAAGGTGACCAGCAATGGGATTTGAGATGGCAAGAGCCCCTTTCGATCCCTAAAAACCTTAGGATCTAAAATGCCAGGTGACCTTCTGATCCCCGACATAACCTAGACTCAAATCTCTGGATTGCATGCACCCCAAGGCGTCACCTAGACCTCTGATCTAGACTAAACATACCCTGAGGTGCCACCTAGACTGCTGACTAGATGACATGTGGCACACAAGCCATGCACCACCTGGATGCTGACTAGGCGACACATGGTACACAAGCCATGTGCCATCGGGATGTTGATCGGATAGGACAACCTGAATTAGACCTGACATGTGGCATACAACCATTGGACGACATGACTCAACCAACCCTTTGGCACCATGCAGCGGTGTCCAAAAAGGATGGGGGACCAACTCCTATTACCCATAGGCAATTAAGAAACTGAGGTTGTATTGAGGCTTATAAATCCTCTTGCATCCCTTTGTGGGATGCATGTGGGATAAATCCCACAAAAGCTCCATTGAAGTCGTCAGCCTCTTTGAGACCAAGCATTGTGGCATAGGTCCCAAGACATTTGATAGCTTGGTTGGCCAAGGCGAATGCCTTGGGCCAAGTGGGTCGTGTGTTTGAGCCCGCGCGATGCCAAAAACAAAGGTTTTCTCAAATTTTTTTAATTTTTTCATTTTTTCTAATGTTTTTAATGCTTAATTTAATATTTTTTTAGTATTTTTTTTATAATTTAGCATTATTTTTGGATTAAAATCTCAATTAAAGCCATAAAACTTGATTTTTTTCTCCAAAAATTGCTTTATTATAAAAATTGTTCAACTATAAAGATATTTTTTAGCATTTTACACTAGGAAATTTTTGAAAGGAGAAAAACCAAAACCTTCACTTTTTGCAACTATTGCCACAAAGTTCATTTTTTTCTTCACACATGGGGATATAGAGACAAAGAAACTTTTTTTTTTGGTTGAAAAACAAAAGGCTTTCTTCAACAAATTTTTGCAATAAATTCCTCAAAAGTTCTATAGTTTTCTTCACACATTTTTGGAGATACAAGACATAGAAACTCAAAATTCTATTGCAAAACAAAGAGATTGACAACATTGAGGAAGCACATAGGTCATTTTCTTTGCAACAAAATCTAAAATTTGCTTTTGTTTTCTCCTTCACAAAGGATATATAAGACATAAGATTGCAATTTTTTTTTGTAAACTTAAGAAATGTTTTGAACCTATTTTTTGCTCCTCATGCTTGAGTGTTGAAGAAAAAAAAAACCAAAGTTGTGTGTCGACTGGTCTGGAAGCCTTTCAAACGTGGGTCATGTGTCGATTTGTCTTGGAAGGAGTGCTCAAGTTGTTAATTTTACAAAATAGAGGGGGGAACACAACATTGTACTTATTTTGAAAAATTGTAAAACAAAGTAGGAGACAAAAATATCAATTTTTTGCACAACACACATTAATATTTTGTTGTAAAAATTAAAAAGGTGCATTTTCGATTTTACTCGACACCTTCATTGGCAAATTAGGTGCATTTTCGGTTGCATCCGAGACCTAGGTGATAAGAATTTTGTGGGCATTCTTGTTTGATTATTGCATTATTTTTTTTTGCAATTATAAGTCATAGAATCAAGAACACACAAAACCCCAAAATTTCACAAATTTGTGTAAATCCTTGGACAAATTTAAAGCCAAAATTCACTTGATATTTTCTCCTGAAAAAACAAAAACCCCTAATTCACTCTATTTTTTTGGCTTAATTACATCAAACTGATTATTCCTCTTCAAAGGGATTTTCAGGCAGGTGCCATTAAATATCTTTTTGAGTGAAGTATATTTCATCTCTTATTTGTTTGGCTTAATTTTCTCCAACTGATTATCTCTCTTCAAAAGAGTTTTTAGGCAGGTGCCATTAAATACCTCTTGAGAGTGAAAGAAAGAACAATGTTTTTAAAATAAAGGAACCTTGAAAGTGGCAATTCTTTTGCACTAAGGGGGGATAATTCCTTTCTTCCTTCAAACATAGATTTTGACAAGAGGGAGATAAAACTTGTAAAGGCAATCAGAAAAGCAGAAGTCATCATAAAAATATACCTTTTCTTTTAGACTTCATAATAGCAACCATGCTTGAAGAACTTGCAATAAGGAAGGATGATTTGGTGAACTTTTTTGATAAAATTGCCTAGAAAACAAAGTTTTGCACAAATTGTAAAAATGACAACCATGACACCATTCAATGTTGGTTTCAAAACAAGCAAAACTAAAATGGCAAAGGCACACCACAAAAGCCATGTTTCTAGTGAAGTGTCTCATTCTGATTCTGAATCTGGTTCAAAGAGAGCACATAGAGTGCTCATGGCTCAGACAATATTGTAGAGGGAAAACACATTTGTCACCTTGGGCAAAGCACCATTTCCTCTCTCTCCTATTTTAGGCTTTATAAATAGAATTTTTGTTTGAAGTACTTTTAATAAAGGGGTGATTGTACCTCTTTTTAGGCTTCATAAATAGCAAATTCTCATTGTTTGAAGTCCTTGAAACAAAAGGAGGGAATTTTTTGGTGTAAAAATTGCCTAGGAGGCAATCTTTGTAAAAATCCTTCACAAAACTCTTGAGTTGCACATATTTTTGCAATTAAGGGGGGATTTACATTTCTTTTTCTTCACAATTTTTTGTAAAAAGAGAAGAAGACTTATAAGGGTGCATTTTTGGTAGCGACCGACACCTTAGTCATACTTCTTTCAAAAATTAATTACAACATGTTTTGCAACAAGAAGGGGGGAACTTATAAGGGTGCATTTTTGGCAGCGATCGACACCTTAGCTACCTTATATTTTGCAAACTCATATTGTAACTGAATGAACCTCGTATGAAGTGATCTATTCTACTACACCTAGTGATTACAACAGCTAGTTACCCATGCAATTCGGTTGGATGACGAGATTACTATAAGGACATTCATTGGTGTGAAGACAAAGTGAGGAATGACCCACTTTTTGCTTAGGAGCAGCCAGAGCACTATGATAGAGCAAGAACCAGTAGATCGACATCTTTTTCATTGTATTGGGACAGTTATATACATTACCCAAATAATGTAATAAGGGGGGATGTTAGAGTAATATTCCATTCTTTGGGATATTTATCCTTTTACTCCACTAGGTAAAATAAGCTAGTATATTGCATTACACTAGTTTAGTAGATTATTACATTTACTTTGTACTAATTACCATGCAGATATTTACTATTTTAAAATATTTGATGGCAGATAGGTTAATTCCTAAATATCCTAGGTTATCAAATCCTAACCTAACTCTACTTCTCCTACATCACGTTTGTTAGTGTGGGTTAAGGAGATTAAGTTAGTATTACTATTTTGTTTCCTATTTAAACATTAGTCCTATGCTAATGTTTGGTTAATGAATTATTTGGTTTTCACTCAATTATGTTAATCATTTTACCACACTGGGCTGGGTTTAGCTTTTTTCCTGGGACTTGTCCTGAGTTTTTTGGATCTTTCAAGGTTTTTCCTTGAAATTTCCTTTTTTCTTAGGTTGTTTTTGGAAGTCTTCCTCACAATTGTCCTTTGGGGATCTTCAATTTTGGATTGTTGGGTCTGAGGATTTTTGGATTTATGAGCAATTTTGTACAGCATCTTTTTAGTTTTGGAGAGGGACCATGTGCTTTATACTGTGACTCTACTCTTTGGGTTCGAAGTGGTGTTCTTATAGGATTTTAGCTCCTTTCATGGCTTTCAGGAGGGCCTCTATTCTTCTTGTTGTTGATTCCTTTCAGGACTTCCTCTTCTGTGTCCTTGAAGCTTTTTGTTGGTGGGTCTAAGGAATTTTGGCTTCATGAGTAGTTTTGCATAGCATCCTTTCGATTATGGAGAGGAACCATGTGCTTTCTACTGTGACTCTACTCTTTGGGTTCGTGGTGTTGGATCCTACAGGTTTTCAGTTCCTTTCATGGCTTTTGGGATGGCCTCTACTTTTCTTGTTGTTGAATCCTTGTAGGATTTCCTTTCCTGCATCCTTTAAGCTATGGTGCTGAAGGTTGTCTAGGATTCCTGGCTGCTTCCTTTCATTTTGGGCTCTAATGTTTGTAGCTATGCTTCTTGTGACTCCTTCGCTTTGGATTCCTGTGGCACTTTCCTACCTTTTCCTTCAGATGTGTTATTCCATTACTGTTGTTTCCTCTGTTGGGCTATTATTTCTTAAATATTTCCTTTTTTATACTTGAGGACTTCGTAGCCTGGGAAGTTCCTCTTGTTCCTGATCCGTTGATGCACCATCCTTTAGGATTTTGTTCCATTGCATGAGGATTTTGTGGCCTGCAAAATTCCTCTTTATGCTTCTTCTTTTTTCAGGATTCCAGGGAGTGATTTTTCTAGTTTTCATAATATTTCACCATCCCTGTGTGATTCCCATCCCTATTTTGGTGGGATTCACATTTTTTCTGTTCCACTACTCCACCCATTTGTTCAGGGTGGATTTGAGGTTCATTCTAGTTTTCCCCTACGTAGGAAGTCATTTTTTCTCAAGTCATTTTTTTCCAAGGGTGGTTTCTGCCCGTCCTTGGGAGGATTCAAATTTTAAAATTTTGGCACTTGTCCTTTCTCGCATTTGGGAAATTTTAATTGGTTTGGTGGTATATTGGATGGTTTGGCACTTTTTCCCATCCTTGGAAAGCTTCAAATTTGCTTTTTAGCACCTAAAGTTTCAAATTTGCTTTTCTGGCGGGCTTTCTTTTCCTGCATGATTTTCCTCTATAGGTTTCCTCACTTCCGTCCTTTTCCTGCTTCCTTTGTGCCATCCTTTGCATTTTATTAAATTGGTTCCTCTGGTGTTTTCCTACCTTTGTTCCTTTTGGTTTTCCTCATGCTTGTCCTGTTGTCCTTTCTCGGACATCTTCCTTTTGATGTATTATTGTTTCAATGTAATCAGGTTTTGGGATCCTTGATAAAAACCCACTTTTAATCTACAAAAAAAAAAGGCTTGGTGGTACTCTTATGTTGTTTGTGGCATTGTCCTTGCAAAAATATCAAAATTTTGGAGTTTATAATTGAGTTTCCATTCATAGAATACCTACAAAATTTTCTCACAAATAACAAAATCATAAATTTTAAAAGTTAATTTGAATTTTATATTGATAAATTAAGCCTCTAACTTAAGTAAATCATTTTTAATTCAACTTATAAAATTACATAAAATTTAGAATGAATCACTCACAAAACAAAGTGAATTGCTTATAGTTTAGAGTGAATCACTCACAAAATTTGACTTAAAAAAATTTTAGATGACTTGCTCAAATGGATTGAATTGATCCAAATTTGGAGCAAATCACTTCCTAAACTAGACTTAGGAAAAAAATGCTTAATTTTTTAGCTAATTGTGTCATTTGTGATGAATGAAATTTGACATAAAAATCAAGGAATTTTTGCCAAATTAAGTAAAATTTAAGAATAATAAGGGTTTGTCCCATCAAGCATGCAAAAAACTATGTTGGACTAGGAAATTGTCTTGACTTCTAATTTAGTGCTTGCACCCTAATTCTAGTTTCAACAAAGTTGTAAGGGAGTGCCAATGGCTTCTCCCAACCTCCAAATTTGGGCTGACTTTCCACTATCCTTATAGAACACTCCTATGGTACAATAAATACATGAAAAATAAAGTTTATAAAATAAATCATTGAAAACAAACATGGATGAAATATTAAGGGTGCAATTGATTCAAAATAAATACATATTTAAATCATAGTGAGGAAAGTGTGTGATTAATCAACACAACAATTTGAATAACATCAATGTCCAATTACTAATTAGATATAAAATTTATAAGTAAATAAAAATATGGGCTAGAAGGCAATGTCATAATCATTGTGTATTTAGCAATCTAGGAGGGCAGTGCCAATGATGGAATGCATAAGGACTTGTTAATTTCTTACAATATTATGAGTTTAAAGCACAATGTGGGTTTCATAGAGTGTAGCTCTAAATTATCATGGCCAAAAGATGAATATAATGTAGCTCTATGATCTTATTTGAAGTAAGATTTTCCTTGGGTGATAAATAACCACTAGTCAAAGAAAACATTTAGGGTATCTTTATCAAAATGATGCACCACCAAATTTTACATGCCTCTAATTATAACTTTAACATGCTATAAATCTTCTAAAATGACTTAGTACACCACTACATGCCAAAATATCACTCTAAAAAATTATGTTGAGATCCAAACCTTTAAATTTACTTCCTCATAATATGTTAAACAATTTATTCTAGTGATTGAGTAAATCATTCATCTTTGCAAGCAAATCACTAGTTGTTCTCGAACAAATCAATCCCTAGATCCAATTAGGTCATTTTGCTAGTAAATCATTTCATGGAATCAATCAACATCTTTTGCAAGTGAATTAATACCTATGTTAGACTTTGATTTTTTTTGGAGGGTTTTATGAGGCATCCACAATTTGATTCTCTTGTTTCATGCTGCTTTCAAATTTGTGAATCCCAAGGTAGTGTTAAGGCACTACAGTGCCAACCAATTCACCCCCAACAATAGATTACACAAATATATCATGACCACACTGATACAATAGATAATTGGTTGAGGGTATCTATAGTAAATATTTAATCTCCAATTGATAATTACATATTATATTGATCTAGGTTGACATAGGTCTTAAGTTAAGTCAATTTTAACCATAAGTTTAAAAAACCTTAAAGAAGGTTTAGTTAAGTTTAGCTATAATAGTGGTTTAACCAATCCTATAAGGGGTAACTAGATCAAGAATAAGCATAGGACTATATAGGTAATGCATGTAGTCTTACATAAAGAATGCTCATAGGCTCACATCAAGGTTACCCATAGCCTTATATCATTATCAATTGAACTTGGTGAATAAGATTAGATTACCATTGTCTAAAACCTCCATAATATAAGCTTATGTCAAGGGAGATAAGAAATTACAAATGCTACCATATCTACTATAATAAATGATTTATCATATAAATGAATATCTAAACCTCTATTCCTCCAACATCATTTGGAATATTGTAAAGTTTATAAGAATATGTGAGTCTCCCTCACCATGTGGAAGACTATCAAGATTCCATGGAATATGTAAGCCTCCACCACCCTTTGGAGACTATTTATTCCTATGTAACAGACACTCTTTAATCCAAGAGAATAAAAAAACCACTCAATTAGAACTTTGGGCATGATATAGTTCTAGATTGTCCTCTAATCATAGAAAATATGACATGTGATTCATGAAGATTTTACAAATTATCATAGTCTACTAAAAAAACAAAGTAAAACTGATGTATCCATTGTGAAGAGCTTAAAAATAAATGATTTAAAAAATAAAATGGGCTTCAAACACTTTCATATGCAATATATATGACATCTAAAGTTTACCCCTCCATGCACTAGCAAAGCCATAAAAATATTCAAAAAAATTAAATTTACTTGTACCACTAAATAAGACACCATGTGTTGTAAAACTATCAAATGTAAGAAGTTACTACCTAGTTATTATGTGTGTAACTAGCTATAGTGGTGAGTAGTCATACAAAAAATATTTTTTTCACAAATATCTTTATCCATATCTTGACTCAACATACAAAATAAGAAAACCAAATAAGTGTTATTACCAAAATATTGACCATGGGTTGGAAAATATCATCTACATACTCTAAGAAAAGTTTTTCATCTTACTTCTAGACATGATGTAGCTATCAAGACATCTAACTGGTTAAAATCCTCTTCAAACAATAAATCTTTTTGTTTGATTTACCAACTAGTTGCCTATTTGGCAATCACTCTTGTCCTTAGTGATGAAGGGGGTGCTAAGCATTATCATGTTGAAAACCAAGGGGGGGAAATGATAACCAACATAAAAATAGAAGATAAAGGATTTAAAAAAATAATATTCAATACTTAAATGTACTCATATGCTTCATAATAGATAAAAAGACTTGAAAACATAGATATAGAACTAGGACATGCTCCTTTAGCACTGGAGGTGTTGTTATGGTTAAAAAAGAAATTACAATTCAAATATCTAAGAGTCTACTTTTACCTCTTCATTGGATACCTTATTAACTTCTCAATGTACTTAACATCATGCACCTTCTAAAGGACACATATTTTTTACCACATCAAAACAATATTTATAGTCATGTTTGTGTACATTGCCTTGTGAATCTTTATATTTATCCATATCTAACTAAACCTCATGATCACATCCATATTACTACCCATCAAATTACTATTTCAATCTAGGTGAAGAGGTTTGTATGTGAACTATATCTCACTTTCCATGTATTTGTGTATCCATCATGGGAGATATATTTAAAACTTTGGGTCAATATAATACCTATTTTCCAAGTTGACCAAAGAAAAAAAAGGTGCCACCACATCATCCCTAAAAGCACTAATAATGGCTAGTAATAGCAAGTATGCACAATAGTGAATTAAACCAATAACCGCATGCATTGAAGGCAATTAGTATTGATAAGGTACCCATGAATAAGGCCAAAACGATGTAGTCATGTTTAAAGGAATTTTCCTTACAAAGGAACTACTAGTGGATTTTAATATATTGACCTCTTACTGCTAACAATATTATGTTATATAATGTATCATGTTGCCAAATCCTAAACTAACATGGTCTAAAAATTAGGGATGTTATTTCTATTGGAAGGAAGACTCGCACATCAATATTATTTTAGACCATTCCTAGGTGCCATTGACATGGTTCCAATCTATTGATCTCCATGCCTCCATTGGTTTCCTACTATGATATGTAATCTTATTATGTAAAGGGGTTTTCTCAATGTTGTTGGGCCATAGACAATGTGTTACAAGCCTTCTACAACAAAAATCAAAAGAACTATATGTCAAGTTTTAAACTCAAGACCTCTTGGACATCTTTGCCTTGGGATTCTTGTCATTGCACCACTACACATACTTGACAAATAAATTACCCTATAATAAATTCAAATCAGTATCAATGTACCTAAGGTGCAAAAATATACTTTTCCAACAAACATGCTTCCCAATTGATGTTTGTATTCCTTTTTTTTCCATATAAAGGAATATTTGGCCTAATATTTATGTTTTAAAAAAATAAATTTTCTAAATTTAGAGGTAAAAATTTGAATTTTTTTGGATATCAAATGAAGGTACCTAGTGGCAAAATCACTAAAAGTTGTATACTAAGACCATAATTATTTTTACAAAGAATCCAAAAAAGCTAATGGTTTTTAATATCTTACATGGGTTCCCATGTACAACCTATTTATGAAAAATAATCTATCAAGCAATACCCTCCCACCAAAGTAGCTTAAAAAGTTATTGGACCATTCTAAAAACTTGTTAAACAACTTTTACATATTTTTCATTCATTGAAATCTAACCAAGGCTTGCTTAGAAATTGGTTGTAATATAAAAAATAATAAAACTCTTCTTCTTTGATTTAGAAATTATCTAGACTACCTCCTCATCTATGTTACACTAATACCAAAAAAAATGTGTAGAGAAGAAAATGTATTTTTTACTAAAATTCATAAGAGACAAAGAGGGATTATAGAAAACCCCCCAAAATATTCAATTTAATATTTTTAACAAAAATTTTAATTAGGAAATTACTATATTAATTCATCAAAATGATATTAGTCAACCAAATAGATTGAATGTCAAATAGACAAGCATAATGAACCTATCAATGAATATTTCTCTTTGGCCAATCAACCATCATTGCTACATAAGATATCCTCATGATTAAATTTTCCATAAGGATTTTCTTTTTATTAGATAAAATAAGGGGTTTTGATAGGGTCCCTAAACCTTATTACAATAAAAAGGAACAACATGGTCTTCAAACTAACCTGAAGAACCACATGATACAACCAACTAGTTTCACTGAAAACATGATAACACACCAGCTAGCCAACAAACCCACAAAAGGAGGCCATCCAACCCATTGGAGAATGAAAAAATTACACCATCAAAGGGATTTTTAGTAAACCCTAAAAAAAATATTGTTTACAACCACTTTAGAAGTAATCTCTCTATGAAACTAAGTGAAGCCGCCTTATACCCGCTCTAATACCATGTTACATTTTATAGTACTTAAAAAATAAAATGAAGCATAGTACTCACTATAATTCATATGTAAGAGAAAAGAGAATAAAAATTGAAAGATCAAGCAAATGAAATAAGAGGTTATGTGGCCAAGGAGAACACCCAACAATATATTATGATCCATTAATGTAATTGACCAATGGTTGGAGATATTTATAGTAGAAAACTAATCCCCAAATAGCAATGGCGTATTATATTAACTATGTCAAACATAATTTTGAAGTTAACCATGCATTATCAATTTTTAATGAATTTTTAGTTAAGTTTAACCATATAAGTGGTTTAAACAATCCCAATAGGGGTTAATACATCAAGGTTACTCCTAGGATTATGCAAAGAATGTTTATATGCTTAGATATAAAGATCTCATAGAATTACATCAAGGTTTACCATAGGATTATATCATCGTGTATTGAACTTGGCCAATAAGGTTAGATTACCATATTTCAACAATCAATTTATTTAACCTACTAGGTTTAAATTCAAAATCTCTCACATCCTATTTTTCCCACATGAAACACTTAGAAATTGAAAAATTAAGTTTTTAAATTAAGGGTCCCACTAACCCAACACTAATCCTTATATATAACTAGGATACATTTCCACCCAATATACTCAAGCACGATATTATACATCATTTACCCACCCTCTCCACCTAGGTGATTCAATGTAGTTTGCTCCTGCATCTTGTTTTTACACTTGGTTCTTTCTATATTGATTGTAAAATAGGAATAGATAAGTTAGGACTTTGATTCATTACTAACATATTTTTATTATGGTATTTTGTATATGCTCTTATATATCAAGGAATTCCGTGTTTAATTCACCTTATATAAAAAATATTCACCTCATGGGAGCAATATGTATAGTAGAGTGTTCATATCACTATAGATAGATCAAGTAAGTAGGCCTTGCATTTTAAACCTTAGATTGCTTCTTAGGATCTTTTACATGTCAACCAATCCTTAGGATCAAGTTTTCTTGTTGTCTTGATAGGCTTAGGCACCCTATATAGGCTAGTATAGCCTCATCCTTCCTTATCCCTTATCATTTTTAATTTTTTACTGTGTAATTATCGGAGCATTGCTCAATTATCAGAGCATTGCTTATTCATATTCAATGATCTTGTTGAGGACTAAGAATTTTATTAAACCAAAAATAGAATTGACATATTTGAGACCCTCTCATACAATTTTCTATAATTATTTAATCTGATTTGGCTCATTTGATGAGGACTTAACCTAATATTCAATGATCTAGCTCACACAACCTAAAAAATAATTCCTACAAATAGACCATTTTACTATAATTTTTGAAGAAATTCTAACATCAACTTTTGACCACCAGGGGAAATAATTTGGTTAACTCCTCTCTTATTATGAAGTAAGAATACGACACCTAAGGGTTCTTCTCTAACTAGTTCCCCTCTTAGTACAATGTACTAGGGATCTCTTGAGGATACTTTAGAATTTTTAATTCCCCTATTCTTCCTTTGGCAATAATATTGGGCCAATTGGTTAGTAAAAAATATCTTATAATTATTATTTCTTATTAGTAATACATCTCTAATAAAGGAGTCCATTCCTCAAGGCCATATTTTTTGGGCCTCTTCATGAACCAATTTGGTGAGGATCAAGGATTACAAACTTCTAAAAACATAATTAATAAAATTAGGTATACATCTAAGGTAAGTACTCCCCTCTCTCTCTCTCCATTACTTTCTTGCAAAATGGGTATCCTACTTTGCTCCTACATGTTGTACTTGCTTTACTTTACTATACTTTTCTACTACATACTTGGACTAATTATATACACTATAATTCCCTTCACTATTTATCCCAATTTACTCTTTTACCCCTACCTTGTCCTTGTATTTAACTATCCTTACCTTAGTAATCAACTAGTCCATTCTCTAGTTCTATATTTATTCTTTTTTATGTACCTTAGTGTGATCATACATTTTTAGAGTTTTATAATGGGTTTGACTTTGTTTAAATCTCATAAAATATAAATATATACCTAATATAATATTCAAATTTATTTTTTAATAAGTTAAAAACCATATAAAATCCTTTTAGGACCACTATAATTCCTATAGGATCACTTTACTATATTGATTATTTTAAATTTGTATCAATTTAACAAGATCATTTTTTGGCAACAACATTGCTCTATCATAGTGACAATGTCACTGTATAATATGCTATTTATATTAATAGTAATGAAATATGTGATATCATTTAATGAAATCCAAATACCAAATTGATTTTATATTTAAGGTTTCTCAGTCTTATTTAAGTTATCCTTAGCATATTAGGTTGTTTTTTCCTTTAGTCGATGTGGGCACCTATTATTAGTTAGTGCTCTTAATAAGATGAAGTCAAAGAGAAATTAAATAACTCAAAGAATTTAACTGACCATTCTCACATCAACGAATCTAGGATCCAATATGAAGCAATTGGATAACTTCCAATAGGAGATATTGTTTGAAACACAAACTAGATTTAAACATTGTGGTCCATCTCTACATTGATGTGAGAGAAAAATATATACATATACATACATACATATATATTTGTAATCAAGAAGGTATAAGGTTGAGAGTGACAACCACTTTTCAACTTCCCATAACCTTCATAACCATAATTTTAATATGTTAGCATGAGATAACATTCACAAAATTACCCCACAATACATCAAAGCTCAATCCAAGTACATAAAAAAAAAATTCTATTTTTTTAAATTTTACACGTGTAAGAGACTTTCTTAAAATATCTACATTTTTCTCCTCTATGGGATAAAACTATAGTTTTTGGTTGTGTTCTTGAACATGTTTGCATATGAAATGACACTAAACCTCAATGTGTTTTGTGCACTCATGAAAAACTAGATTGCAAACAAGCTTTAAAACTCCTTGATTATCATAACTTAGGATCATTGGTTTCTTTTGTATTATGTTTATTATTGACAAGATGTGATAACTATATCACCTTAAAATTATCTCATCATATAACATGATATTTAATCTTAGTGGAAGAATGAAAAATGATGTGTTGCTTCTTAGTTTCCCAAGAAATTGGATTAGACCTTAGAAATAATACACATAAGTGATATCCTATAATCAATAGATCCAAAATACTCAACATATATGAAACTTATAAAGAAGAATTGATTATTCTTATAGTACTCCAAACCATAATCACTTATACCATAGATATACCTAAGTACCTACTTTGTTGTTTTCCATTGATACACCTTTGATTCTTGCATGAACCATGAAATATAGGCCATAACATAGCTGATGTAAGATTTGGTGTATGTTAGATAAATGAGACTACCAATAAATAAAAAATAGAGAGTTCCATTTACTTATGGACATGGATCACAACATGATAATTTTATCCCTAATTTTGTTGGATTTTCCATGGGATTACTATTTTTCATCTAAAACTTCTATAGTAATATCTTGGCATACTTTATTTATGAAATGAACACATGGTTGTCAATATTCCACACCTCCAAGTGAAGACAATAATGCATTAGCCAAAGATTAGTAATTTCAAATGAATATTTTTTGGTCTCTTCAATTAGCTTCATTGAAATCCTAGTTGCGACCAAGTCATCAACATATATGATGATCATGACCTCTCTTTCTTATCTTTTGAATTGATTTGGATCATATGTACTGTAATGGAATCCATATTGTATAAGATTATCATTGTTCTTCATGTAACAGGCTCTAGGTGCATACTTTAACCCATTAAGAGATTTGATGAGCCTGCATACCTTATTATCCTAAATAGCCATGAATAATCCCTCTAGTTATTTCATATAGATGTCATTGATATCACCATTGATAAATGCACTCTTCATATAAATTTTATGCAACTTCCATCCAAACTATTTAGCCATTATGAAAACCATCTAAATGGTCTTGATCTTTGTTATTGGTGTAATTCACCATAGACAATTCCTTATTTTGGTGTATAGACCTTTACAATAAGTCAATATTTGTATTTTATATGCTCCTATAAACATTGTATTTGGTCTTGAACACCCACTTATAACAAATGGGTTTCTTACCGAGTAAAAGATCAACAAGTTGCCATATATTGTTCTTTATATTGCTTAATCCTCAATGTTCATGGCATATTTCCAATCCTTCAATGCAAGAGCTTTGTGAACCATTAAATATTCACATGTCTCCACCATAGTACTCATTTGGGCTAGTTGATCTAATTTCAAACATTGCTTTAATTTCATGGTCTAGAACACAATGCATCTCGAACATGTCCAAATTTTCATCATGAACTATAATGAGATACCACTTGGGTCTATGAGTGGTACTCTAAGTGGATGGTCCTATTGTTGGAAATATGTTAAATATTTTCCATGTTATTGTGGCGAGGTTAACTGTCATAACCCAAATAACCTGATCTAATGTTTTTACACATAAGATATACATAAATATATAAGCTCCACCTTTGTTCACCTATCTCCACAACTTACATAGGTCCATCTTGTAAGTGTACTAGACCCTCATTTTTTCACCCATATCCATAACTTACATAGGTCTTTCTTGTAAGTGTGCTAGGTCCTCCTTTGTTCACCTATCACCACAACTTACATAGGTCCTTCTTGTAAGTGTTCTAGGCGAAATCCAAACTATCATTCTCCCTAAAAGGAGCTAGTTTTTTCAATTTGATCTTCCTATATTTTTTTAGTTAATTGAAAAGGATATGGTATTCACTTAACTACTCAAATCCATTAGAGTATTCAGATCAAGTATTTAGAGGTTTGACCATCTATCACATTCTTTTTATTAACTGGTCCTTTAGGAATGATCTTCCCCTTGACCGAAGGTAGGAGTTCTAAGTGTTTAGTTTTTTTCTTAAATAGAACTAACTCAATTTATTTTTAGAGTAATAATGCCCAACTAAATATTTAATTTAGTTAAGATTCCATTCTATACAACTATTGCATAAATATAAACCTTTTGATGAGGTTTCTCTAAATCTAGCATGCTTACGTAAGATTAAAGAAATCAATCCAAACACTTCCATTGTTCATCTATTACTCAAGGGCTCAACAAATACGCCCAAATGTATTTACTAAACTTAATTCTGACTTCTATCCTTACTGAAATATAAACTAGAGATAGATGATGTCCTCACACATTTAGTTAATGTAAGTTGATTTCACTAAATACAAATATTTATCTTTTGGTAATAGACTTGCTTATTTATAAGAATCTAGAGTTTCAAATGAAATCACTAACTTCCATCACTAATCTCATACCACGCGCATCAACTACCATTAATTAAAGACTCATTCACAAAGAATATCAACACATTATTTTATACAATGATGACCATAAATATCAAAGTATCTTGTTACATAGATGAAGCACTTTCGAGTCTTCATAAATATATGTAAATTACCCTCTATTGCTTTTATACACAGTAAACATCACCATAGTGATAACATGGAGTATATAATCTTCTCCTTAGTGAAAACATAGAGTGTTTACATAAGGTTCATTAACCATCTTCCAAAAATACTCTTTAGTATCCTCAAGTTACAATCTTCCTATTCAGTAACCTTGAATGTTCCTCTGCAACCAAGTCATTTTTCCAGAACCCATGCCAAACACACTGAGATGGGAATTCTTGTAAATAATCTAGAAAAATCCACCATATTCAATAATGCATTATTCTATATGAATGCACACCACCATAATAACCAACAACAACACAATATATAGCCATAAGTTTTCAATCAATGTTCTGTAAAAGCTATACATTTCTAGAGGTATGTAATATGTTATAATGAACTCAAACAAAACCAAAAATCTACTTATTCATTCAAGTCATTCTGAAAATCAATCTTAAAGTAAATATTTATCTTTCTACAAAGAAAATTCACTGAAATCAATCTCAAAATATCTCTTTATATCTCTAGCACATAAAACACACAATTTTCTTCAAATCATTTACACCCTTTATTTTCAATATTCTCAAGACGTAATGCAATCATATCCAAAGTTAAATCTCTATGAACTATAATTCTTGTCTACAATATTCAACTAGAAAGATAGAAGTTACTCTGTTATACTCACCAGATTTTGACGTGCATCAGTTTCTTAAAAACTACTATGTCTTCAGTGGTAATCGACATAAGAAAAACCAACAAGCAATCCAAAAGGAAACTAAAATATACCTAGATGGTTTTCGATTTAAAACCATCTCATAGAAAAATCCACAAAAGAGTTTCTACCATCATAGAGATATAAATCATAACTTATGTTATGGACTGATATATCATTTACTAGAGTATGATCACCCATAACATGTCAAACAAAGGTCTGGATTCTAGAAAACTAAGTTATCTTCTTCACTAAATACATTTCCAACCAAACAATCTCAAGAGAAACTACTCAACTTCTAATGTTGTTCATAAGGCAACAATGATCATAGGTAACTTAAATAGTTTTATCTTCTCTAAAATTGCTCTTGGAATTGCTAACACTCTAAAGCTACACAACGTCCTCAACAAGGATCACAAAAAACACAATAACAACAACTTACACACGTAGTCATCAACTCAATAAAAGGAAAAGGTGTCATAGTATTACACACTAATTTTTTTCACCATAACATAGATTAAATGAAACTTTAGAAGGTCTCTAAATTTATTCTTTCAATCTAACACATTCAGGCTATCCAAAAGAATAATATTTTATGGATGTTAAAGAATAATAAAAATTCAAAGAATATTTAGTCTCTTTAAAGACACACTGGAAAATATTTTAGACATACAAATACAAGCAATATATTTCATAAATGAAACATACGAACATGAACGAGGCTACCTAATTTTTTTCCTAGTTGTTCTAGTTCCAGATCATATTTCTTCTCCATTATTTTTATTATTTTTTCTCCATAACTTTTTTCTATCCCTACCCTTTCTAATGTTTACCCACTACTTCCTACCTACCTTATATCACCTCTAAAAGCATTAAAGTAACATGAAAATAACTCAACTTGTCTACCATTATGTTCAGAATGGTAGGTAACAAACCAGATCTCAAAAACCCAACACTTCCATTGTGCGACAAGACATTCATTGAAAGGAATTATAGCCTAACAAAAAATGGTCAAACCAACTAGTATAGTGAATACCATAATTGAATTAAATAAAAGTTTCTAATATAATAACTTTAATAATTCAAGGAAGTCCTAAGTTTCTTCAAAAAGAATTTTAATTAAAAATATGTTAAGCAAGAAGTAGAGTAGGAATAAGAAATAAATTTCTTATTTATGCTAATATAATCAAACATCAATTAAGCAACTAGAAAGGATTTCCAAGATAGAATTTCCATAATCAAATAACATTCCATCGACTCTTTTATTTTCTTCAAACAACCTCACTATCGATGGGTAGTTTCATATTCAAACAAATATGCAACTACATGAGAGGAAAGTCTATCTTCCTCGGAGCTGTCATCTTTCAGTGCTATCGTAATTTCCTTTTTAAGCATACCATTCTCAGTGGTTGATTCCTTCTTCCACTTATGTGAACATATATTCCTACAATTATTTAATTCTATTAGCAACATCATATCCTTTCATAGATACACATATACTTTGCAAAGGTAAACATGAATAATGATGAGGCCAAGAAATACCTCATTTTTGCTATGTTTTGGACATTAAAATACTACCATAAAAACAAAATATAATATCATTTTATGCAAAATGTATGATTAGAATGCATTGTTTATTATTGTTTGCATTATTTAATGGTTAGGAACACTGTACCCCTATTTTGATTATTTTCAACATTTTATGACTATTTTTGCATGATTTTTGTTGGTAAAATAGCATAGAAAAATAAGAGAAAATAAGGATGTTATGATTTATGATTAACTCAAGCTTTTTTGATATGTCATCCCACATTAAAACTAAACTGTCAAGTTGATTTTGTGCCAAAACAGTCTCTGCTGTAATACTGGGCATTGACAGATTCTGTGCAACATACAAAAACAAGCCAACTATCATATTTAAGGGTAGCATTGAAACAATAAAAAAGAGAGAGTAAAAGTGGATGGAATGTGTTCATAGAGACCAAAAAATACCTTTGATCCACTTGGATGCATTCCCACATGGTCCAAATGAGAGCAACAAGGTATAAAGTAGAAAATACAGGGTCAACTGTAAACAACATACAAAAACCAGTCCTTTGCAATTTTTAAAGGAAGTTAAAAACCACATTAAAATGAAAAATGTGAATGGTTTTAATGTGTCTAAAAGGTCAAGAAAGAACTAATTTCACATTTGGAAACACTCCCACTCGATATGAATTAGTGATAATAATACACTCATATAGTTATGCTTTATATTTTGAAGCTCTCGAGAATGAAGGGCAAAAATAGACTGTTTCAATTGAAAAAGCATAGTTGCATCTATTTTTAGAGGTATGAAGAAGGATAAGGTGAATACAGGTGTAAAAATTGATCCTAAACTATTTTTGACTCATTTCCACTAGTTGGAGGATGCACATATAGCTACCGCAACAAATTTTTTCCTAAAATAGACCAAGTCTACTACAACAACATAGGCAAATCACGCATGGAAAACACATAATATTGATTTAGTAGTTGCAATTATTTGTGTAGAAAATAATATAAATATGACACTCCCTCATTGGTTGAGGTAGTCCAAATAGAATTCCATAAGTCATAGTTAGAAAAGGTCATTGTAACCGTTGCATTTTGAATCAACAATATTCAAATAAAGTGCAATCTTCTTTACATGTGTGAATTTGTGAGTATATGAGTGATTAATTTTTAGTTTTGGAGTGAATATTATTTATTATATACTAAGGATCAAGGGCCCACTCTGATGACTGGAAGGAAGGAGCTAATATTGAAATTTTTTTATAAATTATGTTTTATAGCAATTTTGTCAATTTTTTGCTTATTTTCTATAACAGAACTAACCCCTATTTTAGCATAATATTTTGTTATGTTTTCAAGTGCAATATGTTGTGAGTTTGTTTACAGATATCTGACCCCTATTTTGTGTGTTTTATTTCCCCTACAATTTTCCCTATTTTCTCTATTTTTTTTTATTTCAGCAACATTTGTTTGACAGTTTTCTGCAGCAACATTTTGTGACAAGATTTTGCAATAGTTTTATTCAGTAGATTATAATTTTCAACTTAGAATGATTTATATAAATAATATTTTAATTTACCGATTTCCATTTATGCCAATTCAATTCAGCAAAAGTAAATTAATTTACTATTTTAGCAATTTCAATTCTATAAGTTGTTAATTTTTGCAACTGTAGTTTAGTTGTCAATTTTTGTAATTGTAGTTTAAATTGTCAATTCCTGCAAGTTAATTTCTATTATGAAAAATATGATTAATGTAACCTTGAAAAACTAAATAAACATCTATTTCACTGAATAAAGTTTGTGAACTAATTTCCCGAATTGTAACTTGCCAAAGCCTTCTGTCGCAGACAGCCTTGGACACCGCCCTAGATTTGATAAATATTAAAAATTAAATGATGACAATAACAACAGTCATCATTTTTGACATTGTTTCTAGGTACTATAGGTGTTTTTAGGAGATAAAATAATCAAAAAATTATTACTTATGCTAAGTTGTGACCTGTAGACCAAAATCCTGGAAATAGACGAACTTGCATGAAACATAGTTGTAGGATTGATAAGTTGCAATTAAAACATTAGAAAAACAAGTAGAATGAACGAATAGGTTAAGGGATGAAAAATGAATATTTTTTAAAACCCCTTTACCTACCACAAGTAGGTGATATTCATGCCAAGGTAGTGAATTATCTACATTTGAGCTTCCTGACATATTTGAAAGAAAACCACCATCTCCACCATCAGGAAGTATTGAGTCTCCTGAGAGATAAATTGTAGAGGAGCAACTTGCTAGTACCTCCTCACCTACTATTGAAAAATCCTAATCATCAGGACAATTTAAACAAATTTATAACTATATTTTGTAAGATACAATGGAAGAGGGACAAGGAACCCTAGATAGGGGTAACAATGTCCATAATCAAGTATAAAATCCTACGCCTGCAAGGAATTTCAAATATTCTATTCGATTAAATCCTACACAAAATTCTTCCATGAAAACAATTTCACCTTCAGTACTACCTACCTTTCGGGGGGTTGCATCTGAAAATCCTGATCAATTCTTGTTTGAATTTAAGGTCGTGTTCCAAACATATGATTACATAAACAATAACTAGAAATTGAAATTTTTTCCCTCCACACTCAAGAACTCAACTTTACATTGGTTCATTAGTCTAGAGCCTAAATCAATCCAAATCTAGGAAGAAACGAAAAGAGTATTTCTATATAAATACTAGGAATACTACAAAGTGAAAAATAGGAATGATGAACTCTTTAGAATCAAACAAGAACAAGATGAAACTCTAGAGGATTACTTGGATAGTTTTACCTTTGTACAAAAGAAATGTGGGCCTGTTGAATCAGAAATGTGTAAGGCCATATTTTTATGAGGATTACAAGATGATTCTAGAGAAGTGCTAGACTTAATGGGCAAAGGAGATGTAAGAACCCTTGACATTGATAAAATCTTGGAGTTATGTAAAAATTACTCATGCACAAGGCAACAAAGAAGAAATAAGAGTCATGATGGTAGTGATCTAAAAGAACTTATGGAATAATTTTCCAATATAAAAATTGACATCTTAGTACATCTTAATACCACATTAGGGGATATGAATGCAAAATCCCAAATTTACACCACCCCTAGATATTTATTGTCCAAGATGCAAAAACAAACATCCTCTTCAAGACTATCCTTTGAACAAAACTTCCATATCCCCTATTTGTAGCATTTGTTCCAAGGGACATATCACTGACCAATGCCATCTACTTCTAGGACTCAGAATTTTTTTGGAAACACAAATATAAGAACTCAACTTTGTTGGGAAAAAATAGGGAGGCAACTTTTCACAGTATCAAAATACCCCACATTTTCCCACAAATTGGGGATAAAATCATTGGACTATGCCATGGGGTTATTCAGAACCACCACAACAGTATTGGAATCAAACTCCATAGAAAAAACTCAAAATTGATCATAATTCAGGTGGAAAAATCCACAATGGAATCAACCCCATCCACCTTGGATGCAAGCCCAATCTCATGGACAGAGTTGGGGATAACAGTATTCACCATACTAGGGAAAACTTAGATATCAAGGATAAAACCAAAATTTGTTGTCTGAACCTGCTCAAAATTTCCCTATAAGAAGACTCCAACAAAAAAAACAACAACAGGTAAAGCAACCACCACTTTTGGCCCAACTTGTGGCCAATCCTAATAATACAAGATAGTCAACCCCTATCTATATAGCCGATCTAATAAAAATACTATAGTAAATATTATTGACTGTAGCAACATCCAACTAGACTTAGGAAAGACATTACCTGAGTCTGTTCCATCCACTATTGAAGAAATAACAAATGAGAAATAGGAATCCTTTAGTCCATAAATATATAAATCAGCCTTGGATAAAGGAGAAGAAAAAATAAAAAATCTGCACATAAAATTCACCTTCTTTAGAGAAAATACCATATCCTGAAAGGTTTAAAAGTTTTGAAAATACTCCTGAATTAGACCTAGTAAGAGAAATCAAAAGTTTGACTATTTCACTTCCTTTGTTGCAAGCAATCAAGGATGTGCCTCTAATCAACAAAATTGTTCAGGACTTGTACATAAAAATATCAGGCAGAACAAAAAATATTTTCCTAAAACTATGCAAGTAGAAGGAAAGTTGGCTAACCTACTTTCTAGGAAGTTTGTCCCACCAAAGTATAGTGACCCAAGAAGTCCAATTTTCACTATAACTATTGGATAAATGCAAATTTCTAATGTCTTGGTTGATTTAGAAGTTGTTATTAACGTTATGACCAAAGACACAATGCAGAATTTATAGTTAAAAAATTTAAATCCCACATCTACTATTATGGAAATGGTTGATAGATTTGTTGCCAAACTAGAAGAAATTATTGAAGATATTCCTATAAAAATTTCCTCATGGGATTGATTTTTTGGTATTGTAGCCTCACAACTCTATGAATGGTTATCCAATTATATTGGGTAGGTCTTGGCTTGCTACTACAATTGCTTTCATAGATTGTAGATTAGGGGAGATGACTATTTCTAATGGCATTGATCTAAAAAATATTTCTTTGTATCCACTTGCAAAACCTTCAAAAACAATTTATGTCAGTTATGATATCTTTATTATTATAAGGAACAGGAAGAAATTGTCTCCACACTAGCCATAGTGGTAGTGAAAGAACACATAGAAGAGATAAATTCACATGAGAGAGAAATTTTTGAAGATGAAACTATCCTAGTGAATACACTGCATGAACAAGGACTTAAGGATGAACTAATCACTGTTCATCACTTGTTGCGGAATTATGAAGGTCATAAATTTGAATATCTATCATCTATTCCATTGTAGAAAAGTCATTTGACACTGCCACATGTATGGCATCATCTCCTTCTTTCCTCTTTTCATAGTCCTATGCAAGATTTGATTCCATCAGGGATTACTATTGATAGAGAGACAAGATTTTTTTATTATCTTCAACCACATCACTACCCACTGAACTCTTTAGTCAGCCAATACAAAGGATTTAATTATGTCCACCTAGGGACAAAACAAATTGAAGTACAACCAAGAAAATTCTTGAGCATTAATAGTTGGTTGATTGATGAATAAGAAGAAAAACTATTTGCTTATATGAAATTTATTAAAGCCTTTGTTTGGGACTATAAATATATGTCGGGAATTCATCTTGATGTATGCACTCATAGGATATATACAGAAGATGTTAAACCTATGAGACAACCCTAACTATGATGAAATCCTGCTCTGAGAGATATTTTCAAGGAAGAAAGAAAAACTCTTAGAGGTTGGATTCATATATCCAATTTTTGATAGCCGGTGGATCTATCCATTAGTTATATTACCAAAGAAGAATGAAAAACTAAGAGTGTATGTAGATTATCAAGAACTAAACAAATTCACACATAAGGACCATTTTCCATTGCCATTCATAGATCAGGTGTTAGATACACTCGTAGGAAAGAAGTATTTATGCTTTCTTGATGGTTTCAGTAGGTATAACCAGATATAGGTTGCACCTAAAGACCAGGAGAAAAAAAATTTGCCCATGGGGAAATTTTGCGTATAGGGTTTTACCCTTTGGTCTGTGTAATGCCCCAAAAAATTTCCTGTGAGCTGTTTTGGCTATTTTTTCTGATTTGACCACTAAAAATATAGAAATTTATATGGATGATTTCATAGTTTGTGGAGAAACCTTTGACTTTACTTTAGAACATCTTGATAAGGTTTTACACACTGTGAAACTTACCATCTATCCTTGATGTTAGAAATATTGAGTAGTTGAGTTGTCATTGATGTCAAAAGTTACATGAGGTAGTTATAATTGGATGATAAAGAGAGCATGGTATTCAAGACACATATAGCAAGGTTTATTACAAAGCAAGGCAAATATTCTTAAGGACTATAATATTTAAATATATTATTTAAATATTATAAAATAAAAGGTTTAAGAGGCTTGGAACAAAGAGGTTTAAAGGCATGAGATAAAAGGACTCTACAGAATGAAGAACCAGGTTTACATGGGCCACAAGTTTATATTATTTTATCCAAAAGGTTTAAGATATTTTAATGGGCCTAAAAGGATTATGTTATAATATTTTAACTCAATTTTATAAAATATTTAGGGTCCAACATATAAGACTATGGTATAATATTTTTTAATATTATAAAGTTCCAAAGGTTTTAAAGGCCAATGTTTTTCGATTTCAAGGATGCATCGATGTTATTAAAGTTTTGAAAGTTCTTGGCTTATGCAATATATATATTAGTCACTTCTCCTACATTAAGGGTGTAAGCGTTGATATTAAAATATACGTGTGTGCTTATGAAAATAATAGAGATATATCCAGTGAAATTTGATTGATATATTGATGCAGACGGTAGAGAGATATCTAGTGGATTTTTAACTGAAATACTTTGTGATAAATGATGCAAACGATAAGGAGAAATATAGCGATTGTTAAGAAGTGTGCAGAGAGAAAAGGTAGTGCAGTTCATCTCAATTTACACAGAGGGCAGAAGTAAAATATAGGGCACTCCATTTTTATTGCGTAGAGGGTAGAGAGGAAAATGTAGGGCATTCCTTTCAATGTGCATAGAGGGTAGAGAGAAAAATATAGGGAATTCTCTTTGATGTGCATAGAAGGCAGAGAGGAAAATGTAGGACATTCCCTTCGATTTTCATAGAGGGTAGAGATAAATTTGTGAGCATTCCTTTTGGCTCTAACCACTATGGTAGTGCAGTTGGCCAAAGGCACTTGGGTAAGTGATGCACTAGGGATGTTGTTGTTTTGATTCACGTCGTGCATAAGATACTTAAATTTTAAATTGCTTTGCATTGATTGAGGTGGTCGCGGTATTTTACAAGGTGCATTGAAATAATTTGATTTTATTTTTACCTTGGAGACCATAAGGTGTGAAATTATTATTTTTTGCATTCAATTTAAAGTGGAAGTTTTATGGTGTTTTTAGAGTTTAAAAGTTGTATTTATTTAGTGTGAAAAAATGTTAAGGTTGCATGTTTAAAGAGGGAGTTATAAGGTGTATTAGACTTGCTTGAAATTTATGTTTTGTATAAAGTGTGAGAGAATTATTTTTGAAGGAGATATAAAGTAATTTAAGATTATTTGAAAATTACTTTTGCACATTGAATGAAATATTTATAAGGTTGGTTTTCACTTAAATAAAGGATATATAAGGTGTATCTATGTTCATGGTTCTTTGTATTTTGACACATATTAGAAAATAGGGATTTGATATTTTAGTCTTTATTACAATCTCTATTTTGTAAGACTAAAAGGAAATTTATAGAGTATTTTTTTTTTTATTTGTGGAAAAATCCCAAAAGGGATGCCACTTTCGGGTAAGACCCAAGGAGGCAGGGGTATCAATTTTTCCAAAAATGCCTAGGACTCGGACCTAGCCTACCACCTTTGACATACTCAAGGAGCAAACAAACACACAAAACCAAATTAAAAAAAGTAAATAACAACAAAAATAATAAATAAAATAAAAAACATGCTCCTTGAGTATGTCAAAACCAAAAGCACAACCAAACACGCATAATAAGATAAAAGAAACCACAACACAAACCACATATAAAAACACAAGAACCATATAACAAAACACAAACAAGACAAAAACAACAGAACTCTACAAAGACATAACCCAAGAAAACATGAAAAATAAACACAACCAAAACCTAAAAAATAAAATAAATAAAATAAAAATAAAAACAACCAAAAACAGACAATAAACAAAAATAAAAAACATAGAAAAAACTCACACATAAAAAAATGAAATAACACAAACAAAGAGAAACCCAAGAACAAGAACAAAAAAAACACAAGAACAATAACAAAAAACATAAAAAAAAACAAAACAACAAAAACACAAGAACAACAAAAAACAACACAAAGAACACAAAAAAAAACAAAACAAAATAACCCACCCACCTTAAAAAACTAAACAAAAAAACAAAGAAGACAAAAGAAAAAAAAAATGAACAAAACAATGACCTATCTAGACTAGAAGACTATTAATGCAAGAATCAACAGAGGAAACAAAATAAAGAATAGAATGAGCTAGTGAACTAAAAACACTGAATGAACCAAAGAGAAACAAACAAAAAAAGAAGAAGAAACTAGGCACCTTTAGAACTGGAGCCATCCAAAGAAATGATAGAAATAAGAGCTTCCCTAATTTGGGAAGCCCACCATATAGGAGGGTGGCCATAACAAGTAAGATCACCTTTGTCCAAAGCCCAATTAGGTAAAGCATCAGCACTCTTGTTTTGATCTCTGACCACATGATTGTAATCAACATTCAAAAATCCCATTTGGATTAACTGAATCTTCTCAATAATTCTTTTTATTCTCCAATCCACCTTATGATTCTTAGAAGGAGTCTTCAAGAGATTAATCATAAGTTGAGAGTCACACTCAACTAACACATTTTCCCATACAACCTTAGTAGCCTCCTGAAGGCCTCTAAGGATACCATACCCCTCAGCAAGGTTATTAGAAAGAATACCCAAATTCTCAGCAAAAGTAAAAACCAGGGAGCCATCTGAAAATCTACCAATTCCTCCCACATTGGCTTTTCCAGGGTTCCCTCTAGAGGCTCCATCAGTATTGACTTTTCCAAAATCCTTAGGAGGATGTTGCCAATTTCTAGTCCTATCCATCTTACTAGTACTCACATTCCCTTTAAGTTGGTTGCCCTTAGAAGGTTTAATATTCAATCTTTGCATCACTTGATACCATATTTGATGGGATTTTTGGGGGTGATTAAGGAGTTGATGGACTGATTCAACCAAGTTGGCTATGGTCTTTTGCCAAATATAGTGAATATCCTTCCTATCTTGATTAAAAATTCGTCTGTTCCTTTCATCCCAAATATTCCAAAGAAGAATGGTAGAACCCATCCAAACTAATCGCCTAATAAAATGATCAACACCCTCTAGATTAGGCCAATCCCTCCAAAGCTGTTCAAAAGTGAAAAAATTGGACCACTGTAAGCCAAGTAAAGTTGCCATTCTCCTCCATAGCTCAGAGGCTAAAGAACACTCAATAAAATATGGTTGATATTTTGTACATTCTCTTCACACATTTCACATCTAAAAGGGCCATGAAAACCACGCTTCATTTGTTGCTCACCAGTAAGCATCCTACGATGCAATAAAAGCCAATTAAAGAACCTCACCTTAGGCCAGATATTTTGAGCCCACAATTGAGAAAATATGTCAGAAGAATGGTTGGGATTATTATGGCATAAGTTCAAATAACCTTGAGCAACTGAATACTCACCCTTAGTAGTGTTGTTCCATCCAAAACAATCTTTTTCATGGGACCAAGAGAGGGATCTCATATGAAGGATGCCTTGGATATCTTGTCTTTGCATTTCTGGGATTTTAATAAGCTAGTACTCAATAGGGATCCAATATATACCAACCTTTGAATTACCAGTATGGTACCAACAGTAATTAGCCACCTTTATCCAATTAGCTCGATGAAGCTCCTCCATCCAAGGCCTCCAATCGGGAAAATGAGTTATCAAAGGCTTGTGACCATCCCAAGAATCTATCCAAAAATTTGCATGTTGACAATTATGAATGATCCAAAATAATTTTTTCTTTATCAAATCCTCACCAGTCTTAAGAACTGCTAAAATGGGAGAACCTTTGGTAGGAAGTTGATAGCGAACAAGGTCTTCAAGACTTTTGTTCTCGATATATTTAGCACGGAGATTATTGGCCCAAAGAGCATTGGGGTTATGCAACATCCTCCAATATAATTTAGCAGCTAAAGCTTTGTTGTTATTAATTGAAGACCGTAATCCTAACCCCCCTTCACTCTTAGAAAGACATAAAGTATCCCATTTCACCAAGGCCCATTTTCTTTTCTCCTTAGTACCACTCCAAAGGAAATGATGACTGATTTGATCCAATTCTCAAATAACAACCTTTGGGATATTCAAAACGGAAGAAACATAAATAGGAATAGCTTGAAGGACTGATTTTACCAAGGTGATTCTACCCCCAGAAGAAAGCCATTTGTTGGTCCACTTTCCAATTTTCTTCTTGACTTTGTCCAAAAACCAATTCCAATCTTTATTTTTTTGCCTTCGAATATTTATGGGAATACCTAAATAAGTGATTGGAAGAGAGGTCTTCTTATATCTTAATTTATCCAAGACCATGGATTCCTGTCTAGCAGAGCAGTGAAAGAAAATAACTTTAGATTTGTCTTCATTGATCAACTGCCCGATAGAAAAATAGTTAATGATTTGCTTAATATTAGAAGCTTCCTTAACTGTAGCTTTACCTAAAAGGGTAGAGTCATACAAAAATTGAAGATGAGATATCGTTCTAGCTCCATGAGCAATGGTAACTCCCTCAATGGTTTTGTTTTCCCTCTTTTTGGTTATAGTCCTACCCAAGCATTCAACAAGAATGATGAATAAATAAGGGGATAGTGGGTCACCTTGCCTAATACCTCTGGAAGTCGGGAAATACTGAGAAGGCCTGCCATTGATAAGAACTAAGTAGGAAACTAAAGAGATACATCCCATAATCCAATCCATACAATCCTTAGAGAAACCAAATTGCCTCAAAACTTTGATAAGGAAGTGCCAATCCACTCTATCATAAGCTTTGGATAAGTCTAACCGGATGAACATAGAAGGAGAATTTTGCATATCCATGGAATGGATGGCTTCTTGAGCAAGAACTATCTCATCTACTATTTGACATCCTTCCACATATCCCCCTTGCTTTGGGGAAATAATCTTATGCAAAAGAGGCTTCAACCTTTCTGCCATGATTTTAGTAATAATTTTGAGAAGAACATTACATAAAGCAATAGGTCTAAAAGCTAAGATATGATCAACCTCTTGATATTTTGGAACAAGAGTAATATAAGTTTTATTTATAACCTTCAAAATTTCTTTGGATTTCCTGGCTTCTTCCACCACCTCTAATAAATCAACATGAAGGATATCCCAGAACTCTTGGTAGAACTCAATAGGAAAACCATCAAACCTGGGGTTTTCCCTTTTTGCATTTTAAAAACTAATCGTTGAAGCTCATTAATAGTAACAGGAGTAGTCAAAATAGAGTTCTCCTCAGAAGTGATAAGAGAAGGGATTGCTTGAAGAACATTTTATTGTGAAGTTGAGTCAAGAGGAGTAGCAGCAAAAAGATTGGAAAAGTAATCAACAACAATAGAGTTCATGCCATCCCAAGTATAAACAACATCTCCAGAATATGATTTTAAGGAAGAAATAAAGTTGTGAGATCTTCGAGCTAGAAGATATTTGTGGAAGAAATTTGTGTTTCGATCTCCTTCTTTGAGCCATTGAATTCTAGATTTTTGCTTCCATAAGATTTCTTCTATTTTTTCCCATTCCTCTAACTGAGTTGTGAGTTTAATTTCATCTGCACTTCTCTTCTCTGTGAGGCCATCTAAATGGATTTTATTATTCAAATTTTCAAGATGAGCAATAACTTCATGTTTTTTTTTATGAACATCCCCAAACTCTTTCCAGTTCCAAGTCTTGATTTTGGATTTAATGTATTGCAGTATTTTGGTAAAACAAAACATCTTAGTCCCATGCCTAGGTTTACCTTCCTTCCACAATTTTTGCACATAAGGTCTGAAGGAAATGTCTCTAAGCCACATTAATTTAATAAAAAAAGGAGAGAAACTCACATTTTTTTTCCACATTTCCACCATGACTGGCCAATGATCCGAACCAACATTATTAAGAGTCTTCACTTTAGGAATGTGACCATGGATTAAGAAATTTTCAGAGAGCAAAACCTATCCAATCTCTCCATTATACAAGCTAAGCCTTGCCTTCTGTTAGACCAAGTCATAAGGCCATTATCTAGTTGGATATCCACAAGATGGAGGTTTGCAATATATTCACTCATGAGGTCGATACTTTTGTCCAAATTTCTATTCCCCCCCTCTTCTCATCCAGAGAGAGGATGGTATTGAAATCTCCTTCGATCATGATCCAAGATTTAGGAAAATGAGAGATAATATGAGTAACATCCTTCCACTGTCTTCTTTTTTCCTCCAAAGAAGTCGGGGCATAAATAGTAATGCAGAGCATAATCTGTTGGAATGTCTACTTTGAATAGCTATAGCCAACAAACCCCAACTACCAACCATATGGTGAATAACTACCTCTTTTGGGTCCCAAAGACAAGCAATGCCACCGAAGTCCCTTGGGAATTGAGGGAAACCACTTTTCTAGCTGGCCAAATTTTACTGGCAATTAAGTCCATATCCTCAATTGACATCTTTTTTTCTTGAAGTAAAACAAGATGTGGATGATTTATCTGAATCATTCTTCTAATTTCATTTTGTTTTGAAAGACTCCCTTTGAGTCCTCTAATATTCCAAGTGATGATATTCATTAATACTAGGGCTAAAAATGTTGGGAAGGGCATTAATCTTACCTTCCTCTACAAGCTTTTCACCTTCTTTTACCATATGATATTGATTGGTCTTGCGACCTACTTTTTTATTAGAATCCATCTTCAATTTTTTTTCCCTGTTTCTTGACTTATTCCAATTGAATCCGAGATGGCTTCTAACCTTGAAGAATGCTCATACACGACCAAAATTTTACTATATGGTTCAATGGAGTCTATATTGGGACCTGCATTATTTGAAGTTTTGACATTTGAAATATTGTTTTTCTTTTGTAAATTTTCTCCTTTTTTTTCTATTGAAAACCTCTGATTTGTTGGTTTGTCTCTAAGTTCTTTCCTTCATATTTAAATTGTGTTTCTAAGATTTCAGTTTCCATTATTTCCTCTTCCTCACTTGGGACATCATTTGTGGAAAGGATTTCAAACATAATAGCAAATGACTTTGATTGATCCTTCATTACTGGTTTTTTCTAAGTGTTCTTCTTCTTAGGTATTTGGAAACCTGATTAGTTTATATCTTCTTTCTTTTGATCAGGAATTTTATTTGGGCAAGCATCGGCCAAATGACCATATTCATGGCAAATTCTACAACGAAAAGGAATGTTCTCATAGTCCACTACTTGCTCCCAAGTGTCTTCCCCAAATTGTAATGTGATATTTTTAGGTAGGGGTTTGTCAAAATCCATTAAAACACAAATTCGAGCATAAATAATATGTTCAAAATTTTGAGTACAATCAGCAGTCATCATAAAAGTTCCTAAAGAGTTTCCAATTGAAGAAAAAATAGTAGGATTCCAAAATTCAATAGGGATTCCAAAGAGTCTAACCCACACGGGAGCTATAGAAGGCATCTCTTCTTCGAATTTAAATTTAGTATGCCAAGGCTTCATGAAAAGCCCTGCCCTTCCAAAAAACCAAGGACCCCCTTGAAAAGTTTTCTCTCTATCTTCATTATTAGCAAATAAAACAAGAAAATAACCATTTGGATAAATAGAGATTTGTAACTCACCTTTAGTTTTCCAGCTTTTTGCAGCCTAGACTTTGAAAGCAAATAGACTTGGACAAAAACCCACGAACCAAAAAATTAGTCCTCTTTTTTCCAAATCTTCAATGCCAGTTTGAATGTTACCCATATCAAGCTTAACAATAGGAGTTCCATCAGTTGCTTTAAGACATCCTGACTCTGTTTTCTTGGGATCAATCTTAGGCATTCTTAGAGGTTTATGAGAAGCCCTATATTGATATTAGCATTGGGTTGAGGCTGTCCACCACGAAGGGAATCCCTAAAATTCATTTTTGGGACTGAGTCTTCAAAATTCTTACCCTTGACAAGGGTTTTCACAGTAGAATTATTTTGTGGGTGCACCTTAGCACCAAATTCACTTGAGATATGAGCCATTTTTTGATCAACTGCTTGAAACTTATTTCATGATCATTCTTGTGCACATATTTTGAGAAAGGATATTAGGGTGAATGTTTCGAAAAGAAGATTTGGTAACCCTATTTTGAAGTTGCAAAGAAAGAAAATATTTTGAGATAGGTTTTTAAGGGCACATCTTCTTCAAAGAAAATTTGTGAGGTATGATGTTTTAACACCTTCTCAAGGCATTTTGGTTTGGTAAGAATACTTGTGTTGTTATATGAGGTGGAGATAAAAGGATTGACTTCATGAGCATTGTTGGAAATATATGTGCTAGATATTGAGAATAAATTTATGCATCATTGTTAAATGGATTTGTGAAGCATTTAGGCATTGGTTTGAGTGACATTGAAAAGTGAATGTACAAGTGTAAAAAATTGAATTTGTGAATCAAGTGTGTGCATCAATTTTTGATTGTGGAAAATTCATAAGAAGGTCGGTTATCAAAGTGCTAGATTAGAGCTACCATTAAAATAAAATAAATGTGATACATGTGAATGTGAAGAACATATTAGGCATTTAATAGTACATATTATTCTCTATATGTTCAAGAGGTTAAATAAATTCTGGATAGAATATGTCTAAACTACTTTAGTCAAGCAAAGCACTTTTAGGAATGATATATGAAATTATTTGTATGCAAGAATTGGGAATGTTTGAGCAATTCTGTGAGCAATATTGAAGCAAAGTTGAGCATGTGTTATTATTAGATTTGAGCATATGTTATGAGCATATTTGAGCATGTGTTATGAGCAGATTTGAGCATGTGTTATGAGCAGATTTGAGCATGTGTTATGATCAGGTTTGAGCATGTGTTATGATCAGATTTTGGTAAGAAAATTTGAGCAAGTCTTGTGAGAAGACTTGAAGTAGGTTTGAGGCAGATTTGATCAAGTCTTGTGAGAAGACTTGAAGAAGGTTTGAGGTAGATTTGAGAAAGTCTTGTGAGAATACTAAAAGTAGGTTTTAGGCCAATTTGAGCAAGTCTTGTGAGAATACTAAAAGCAGGTTTGAGGCATATTTGAGCAAGTATTGTGAGAAGACTTAAAGCAGGTTTTGGTAAGCAGATTTGAGCAAGTCTTGTGTGTAGACTTGGAGTAGATCTGAGCAGAGTTAAGAATATATTTTGGTAAGTATATTTGATCAAGTCTTGTATGAATAATTGAGGTAGATCTGAGTAGAGTTAAGAGTAGGTTTTGGTAAACATATTTGAGCAAACTTTGTGTAAAGGCTTGAAGCAACGTAGAGTAGAGGATATAGAGTTATCCTATGGATAGAGGTCCATGAACCATATCTGAGGGGATTGAGGTTTCCTATGGATACAGGTCCATGAATTAGAACAAAGGGGATTGAGGTCTCCTATGTATAGAGGTCCACAAAATTGAGCATAGGGGATTGGTGTCTCTTTTGGGTTGGTGTCCATAAACATTGTAATTGGGAATTGGTTCCCAAGAGACTGGTTGAGAAAATTTATAAGAAATATTTTCTTCGTGGACGTAGCCCACATTGGGTGAACCATGTTAAATCTATGTCTCTCATGTGTGTGATGATTTGTGCATTGTCTCATTATTTCTATTGATGATATTGGTTAATACTACTTTGGAAAGTTATTGCAATTAATAACATTGGATAATACTGAATTGGAAAGAAAAGTGAATGTTTATCTTACATAGTTCACCCTCCCTCTCAGTATAAGCTTGCATTCTTCAATTGGTATCAGATAGGGTTCCTTCAGGGAAGCCTAATAGCTTAAAGTAAGATCATATAGGAACACATATGGCTCATCAGGAAGTATTTTCAACACGCAAAGCTCCATTGTTTAATGGGACTAACTATACTTTTTGAAATGTTAGAATGAAGATATTTTTGATGGCACAGGGAATTGATACATGGAAATCAGTTGAGAATGGGTACACAACACCCGCAACTCCTCCAATGGATATAAGTGGTAAGAAAATTTATGAAAATAATGCCAAGGCAATGAATGCAATTTTAAGTGGTTTACAAGAAATAGAATTTGTGAAGGTTATGCACTACGAATCAGAAAAATAAATGTGGGAAAAATTATATAATACATATGAAGGATATGACAAGGTTAAGAAGGCAAAACTTCAGACTCACAGGAGGAAGTTTGAGGAATTGAAAATGAAATATGAGGAAGATATTGCTAGGTATCTACTTCATGTTGATGAAGTTGTTAACACCATTCGTGGACTTGGAGAAAATATGGAGGATTCTACTATTGTCCAAAAAAATTTAAGATCACTACCCATGAGGTATGATGCAAAGGTTTCAAAAATAGAAGAAATAAAGGATCTTGTAACTTTGAGGATAGATGAACTACATGGGATTCTCTTAACTTATGAAATGAGAACAGAAAAAGATCAAACATCCAAAAGGGAGGCAACATTCAAAGCTTCAAAGAAAATAAAGGATAAAGAATCATAATCAAGTGATGAATCAAGTAGTGATGAAGAGGTTAATTTTGTGAAAAGAAATAAGGTTTCAAGGAAACCAAAGAGTATGCAAAATGTGAAATGTTTTAGTTGTGGTAAAAATGGTCATTATGCAACATATTGTCCACAAAATGGGTATAGTAGCAGTGAGGATAAAAAATATTACAAGAAGAATAAAGAAAGAAAATTTAGGCATGAAAAGAAAGATATGCATGGTCAAGGCAAGCATGAGAAGAAGATTTTTTAAAGGCATAATAAAAGTTTCTATGTTGAAGAAGCAAGCAGTGCTTCAAGTGACAATGATGAAAGTTCTTCAGATAGTGAAAAAGAAGAGATTCTATTTTTGGCAATAGAAGAGGAAAAGGATACTTCCATTGAAGACCGAGTAGAAGAGAAAGAAGTTGTTGGTCCGACTTTTATACACACCCTGCGAAGAATGAGCATGAAACTCTGATAACACTTATACGGGATAAATCCCACTCACTTTAGGATCTAGCTGGTTATCCAAGGTGCGAGTTACAGAGTTGGGTCAAATGTCTATTCACTCTTTCTCGCTTTGGAATAGTTTTCAATATGGACTGTCTGTTACCTTACAACGGGCTCTGAACTTGTTCAGTAATGTCTAGAAGTTGTCA
Organism: Wollemia nobilis; assembly: GCA_028583015.1. NCBI lineage: Eukaryota > Viridiplantae > Streptophyta > Pinopsida > Araucariales > Araucariaceae > Wollemia > Wollemia nobilis. The sequence goes on from JAQPPZ010000456.1 coordinate 8,986,900, forward strand.
CTTGTTGACAATCAGATTTAAAATTAATTCTTTGATCTAGCTCTTATGGGTCAGTAGATTTAAATAAATGACAAATTTAAAAGAAAATAAAAATGGATCATTTCACGGTAAAACAAAGAGAGTAGGGTAGGGGCGAAAGAAAAGTCTATCAAACTTAGCTGTAAAATAAGACTACCAATTTTATTTATACTATCAGCTTCACAATAGAACAAATCAAAGAAGAAAGTGTCTAGCTTTCTAAGATCACTTTCTACTAAGAGCATAAGGCAGATATGGAACAGATCTGAAAGAAAATCATAAACAAAAGGGAAGTCCGTTAAAATTGGTATTTCTCACCAACAGCATAGCTCACACAGTGAGGACAGAGCAATTAGAACAAACTTGAACCTTAAATCTGTAATTTTCCTTAGCATACAATAGAACAAATGAAGCCCAACAACATATTTAATCTTGATAACACAGATTTACAGCATATATTTAATAAACTTTAAAAAAATGGATAACAAAAGAAGATGAACTTATCACAATCTGAAAAAGATTAGGCTCCTAGCCATGCTATCACAGAAAACAAAAGCACATCAACTCCAAGTCCAAAAATAAAGTATTTAACAAAATTTGCAAGAAATTGCTTCAATAGCCTTTTATTTCTAAGTTTCTGCCTCCTACGATTACATTGAGAAGAAGTATTTATAGACTCAGGACAGACCCTGATCTTTTTAGAAATATCTTCTTCTCAAACCCTAAATCTTATCAACTTAAACCCTAGTACTCGGGTTTTACAATATAAGCTCTTTTAAAACAAAGTTCGGATAAAACTTAACCATTCTGCAAATCAGTGCAGTCACTTGCCATAAATGGAGAAGATAGAATTCGAATGCCACTTGCATTCACCCGCAACTGTGGGTAAATGCCCTCATTAATTCCCTCAAAAATTTGGATGAGTCACCACTTCTCTGACATTTCATCTCCGTAAAGCCATCCCTGAGTTGAAAATGTCTACAAGCCATTAATTCTGCCATAAATTATCATTAAATGCATTCACCGGCAAATTCCGATAACTATGTGCAGATATTTCCATTTTCCAGCCAATTCCCGACATACTCCATTAAATGGGCAGCTGCTTAGTCATCGTAAAGTCTCTTTGCGGCACGATCTGTAAAATTTGGATGAAACAGCAATTCCCAGCATCTCTCACTTCAATATGGCTGTCTTCGATTAATTTGCACTTAAATTTGTCTTTATGGCCATTTCTCCGCTATCATGTAAGTGTCAGATGGCTTCCTGCATGAAAGACAAACAAGGATTAGCATTTTAAAATTATTAAATCAAAAGCTTAAATATTAAAATGAAGCCCTAAAGTTCAGTATACGTGGCTCTAATTATCTGATACGTGGCCTGCTTCGTCTTGACACGTGTCGCAAAATCGTGACACGTGTCCATTTCCAGCTGTCTTTTCATTCTGGCTCTTTCCTGTTAGGGCCACGAAAATGCGACATGTCGTGATTTCGTGACATGTCACGAAATTGCTACCCTTTCAGCGCCTTTGGCTTCCTGTCCAACATATGCCGTGAAAATGCGACATGTCACGATTTCACGACATGTCGCGAAATCATGACCTTTACTCCGCCCTGGGCTCCCCTTTCTGCCGTGTCACGATTTCACGACACCTACCTTCCTTGCACTTCTTTTTTTTCACTGTTGAAACCTTACCTTGCATTCGGCGATTCTGCTCCGACTGTGTCGCAATTTCGCGACACCTACCTTCCTTGCACTTCTTTCTACCCCATGAGCCGCGAAAACATGACATGTCACGATTTTGTGACCTTTTCATGCCTTGGCAACTTTCTTCGGCTTGGTATCATGAAATCTTGTCTGACTTGCATTCTTCCTCAACTGTGTCGCGATTTCGTGACGTCTCCTTGCCTTTGCGTCCTTTCTGGCTGCACTGCCGTGAAACCGCGACATGTCGCGAAATCGCGACGGTCCGTACGCCTTGGGCCTTCCTTCCGAAAATCATCGCGAAAATGAGACATGTCACGATTTCGTGACATGTCGCGAAATCGTGACGTCCTTCATGCCTTAGCCGTTTTCTGCTTCCAGTGCCGCGAAACTCGCGACATGTCATGAAATCGTGCCCCTTTTCGCACTTGCACTTTTCTCTCCATTCTGTCGCGATTTCGCGACGCTTTCGTGCCTTGTTCCCTTTTGCTCCTTCTTGTCGCGATTTCGCGACATTTCCAAAAATGGAAAGTGTCACGATTTCGCAACTTTGCCAAAAATGGAAAGTGTCGCGATTTTGCGACGTTTCCAGGACTTAGTTCATTTTCTCTCTTGCAGCAGCGAAAATGTGACATGTTGCGATTTCGCGACATGTTGCAAAATCACGTCGTTCCGTACGCACATGCTTTCTCTCTCCAAACTCGTCGCGATATCGCGACGTTTTTCACCCTTGCAGCTTTCTTCCAAAATGTGTCGCGATATCGCGACGATTTCATGCCTTGTGCCTCCGACTCAAACCCGTCGCGATTTCGCGACACCTTCCAAAAATGGAAGTGTCGCGATATCGCGACATTTCCAAAAATGGAAGTGTCGCGATATCGCGACATTTCCAAAAATGGAAGTGTCACGATTTCGCTACGTTTCTGGGACTTAGCTGATTTTCTCTTCTTGCAGCCGCAAAAATGCGACATGTCACGAAATCGTGACGTTTCGTACGATCTTGCTTTCTCTCTCCAGACTTGTCGCGATTTCGCGACATTTCCAAAAACGGAAAGTGTCGCAATATCGTGACATTTCCAAAAATGGAAAGTGTCGCGATATCGCGACATTTCCAAAAATGGAAGTGTCACGATTTCGCTACGTTTTCCTGACTTGGCGGATTTTCTGAAACCTGTCACGATTTCGCGACATTTCCAAAAATGGAAGTGTCGCGATTTCGCTACTTTGCCAAAAATGGAAAGTTTTGATTTTCAATGAATTTATCTATCTGGAATCTGCATTTTTTTCATACCGGTGAAATATTTTCTTTAATCAGCAATGATTCTAACATGTGAAAAATGAACTCTGGAATAAAACAAAACCAGATGCAAATAAAAGCACAACTTTAAAAAGGAGGCAAGCAAATTTGGAATTAAAAACCTGAAAAACATCAAGAGGGTCCTTACTGCAAAAATGAAAGCTCAAAATTTTCAAAGGGTGGAAATTCATTTTTCAGTGGGGGTGTGTTGCTTCTCAACAGAAGTTACTCCTATAATTGAAGACCTAGAAAAAGAAGAGAATTTAGAAAAGAATAAAGGAACCACAGTTGATATGGAAGAGGAATTTACTACAACTCTTGAAGAATTAGAAAGAATGAAAAGGGAGAACTTAAGATTAAAGGCTCAAATTCAAGAGGAAGAGAAAACAAAAGCAAAGCTTCTACAAGATCTCACTAATTTAAGTGTTCAGGTTGAAGAGGCAAGAAGAGTTGAAGAAAGTATGGCTGAAAAATTAGAGGTAAAAGAGTTAGAGTGTGAAAAGCTAGAATATGAAGTTATCTCTCTAAATAAAGGACTTGGGAAATATCTTGATAAGTATAGCACCCTAAAATTGGCGTAGTTAAACCCTTAGTAAAAAGATAAAAATTTGAATTTTAACCTCGAAATCGCCCGTTAACCGCTCACCCCATTTTTTGCACCATTTTTAGGAGTTGTTTTGACCGTTGGACGATATCGTCACCGATCAGACGAAATCATCCCAGATCGAACGAATTCATCTGGAACAGAACGTCCAGACGATTTCATCCCAAAACAAAATTTTCATAATTAGCTTCTGTTTCAACAACCTCTCCAACTTGGGCAGAAGCATGTCTACATAGTTGGAGATTCCTCCGTTGGAGATCTCCCAGATTGGGATGATCCCCAACCTCCTAACCTCCCCCTAATCCTATATAAACTGGGATTTTCTTAGTTTATCCCCCTGAATCCCTGACTCCCTAGATCCCCTGCCTGGCTCTCCTCCTAACTCTTTCCCTGGTTGATTTTCCCTACCATTTAAGCTTTGCACTCGTAGTTTTAAGTTTTCATTGCAGGTTTTCACTGTGCTTCAGCTGGAGGAAGCTCGGATCATCGCAGGCGATTCCAGATGATTTCGGACGATCTTGTCGTAGATCGACGATGATCTCGTACGATTGGAGGTGATCTCGACTACAGTTCAGATTGGGGGCAACCAAAGCCCTGAGTTTGCATTTCTCATCTTTCTTCTTTATTTTTACTATGCATTAGCTTGATTTATTTTCATTCTGCATCCTGGAGTTCACCTCATTTAGCATAAATGCATGATAAAGTTAAAATAAGTTATTAAAACAATGCATTTCCTTTAATCTGCTATCTAGATTTATCAGTTAGGCATTTATACTATCATTTCTATCATTTTGCATTATTCTTGCAGTAGCATTTTTGGTTTTTGGTGTCTGTTTCTATGATTGCAGGTTTTTGACGAATTCGTCAGATCGATGATGATCTTGTCTGATCTCAGACGATCGCCTGTAATCTGGGATGATTCTGTACAATTGCAGATGATCCTGTCATATTCGGGATGATCTGGACTCCTACAAGCTTTAGAATCTTCATCAGACATCCGAAATCAGGTGCATTCTTTCTTATTTAGTATATTCCTGGTATTTAGGATTCATTCATGCTTTTTGTATTCATATAAATTGGCATTTTCATATAGAATAGCTTAGATTCATTCTGGCCAACCTAGGATTATGAATGATCGAGTATAAAATGAACACATCAAAACCATTCTCAACCTAGGCATGGAAACTGCCACTCAAAGTTTCCTGGTGAACCCCACCATCCATCAAAAATTCACCCTTATACCCCTCCCCCGAGAGGCACGACCTTCAAAGGGCCTCTTAGTCCGAGGTATTGTCCCATCCTTCTTGCATCCCCCTTCCGGGCATGGATCCTTTAGCCTGAAGGTAAGGGCATGAAAAATTTGGGTCGATACATTTTGGTGAACCCGACGTGAAACTAAAAACCTTTTGAAAACAATCCAAAAAAAAAATAAATTATTAAAAAACATCTAGAATCATTAGACAAACAATTAAAGTTGCATATCATATTTAGATGGTAGATTATAATAAAAGACGAGTTGTCACCATAAATGTTGAAAATCAATTAACGACCATAGAGATTACTTTTGTGCTTAGAGTACCTCAAACAAATAGGGTCCAACCTTTGTGGGACGAACTTGATAGGAGATTGGGTATTATTTCATCTAGATCAACCGAACTTAGGCAAATTAAGAGGTTTGTCCTAGATAGAATCCTGGATCCTGATCAAGTAACTTTGTACCATGAACTTCAGAGAGCTTGCCATAGGTGGTTAGCCGATAAAAGAGCACTTGTGTCTTCAGAATTGTACACCTTTGAGGAATACCTTGAGAATGCAGTTGTAGTACATAAGTTTCTATCTCGTATAGAGGATCAAGAAGTCGTTCTTACGGATAGAAAAATATGGAATAGAGTTCCTAGAGCTGTGTTATATCGAGAATATTGCCATGAACTTTATTTCTACAAGTTCGAGTCTGAGACAGATCATATTACTATAGCACACTTTGTCAAATTTTTGAAAAACCATTTCCAATTTGAAGAGGAGCATTTCATGACTCCTGATGAACTTGATCCTATCAATGATATCCATAAACTATTTATAGAAAACTAAGTCATTATTCTTATTATTGTTATTCCTTTTGCAACTAGAATGCTATTTGTTATCTTTATAATAATATTATAAAACACAAAAACAATAAAAACAAAAATCAAAACAAAACAAAAAATCAAAACATTTCCTTTTTATAGTAGGTATATAATTAAAATATATACCTCTCAAACCTATCACATATATATATATATATATATATATATATAAGTATATATATTTTCTGAAATCTAAGTTTAAGCACAATGCCTAGACTTAGGAATGGAAAAAAAACTGAAGAAGAAGAAGATTGGTTAGGAAAACCATTAAATAACCCAGATGTCCTTCCTGAAGATCAAGTTTAGGAAGAAGAAATCCTAGACCAGCAAGAAGAAGAGCTTGCTATAAGAAATGAACAAGAAGAAAATGTTAGAGAGGAAGGATCCTCATCCCCTAAAATGTCTCCGGGAGGAGCTATTACTTTTGAAAACATGGAACAATTCTGGAAGTTCATTAATACTAATATTGGTGTTCTTAATAGAGCAGTCCATATGGACAAGGATCGAATTAGTGACACTCAAGCAACTCTAGAAGACGTATTTCACACACGCACTAATCCCTTGTCCTTTATTGATCAAGAGAGTGATCAAGCTGGACCATCCAATTTGGATATGGCAGCTATAATCCAGAACATGCAACAACAAAAGGTTACCCAACCATCTAAAGTGCCTGTTAGCAAGCCTAGGGTCATTCCTGCACAAAAGAAACCATCATTTACTGCTCTATTTTGCCAAGCTATTGAGCAATATACCTCAAATCAGCAAAAACCCAAAACAAAACCAAACACCAATTACCAACAATCTGGGATACAACATAATACTATTACAAATCCTCTTCATAATACTCTTCCTACCAACGCTTTGCATAATAGCAATATAGCATCTAATCCTTATGTCACACCATCATACACTCATAAATCCCATGCTTATGTCCCACCGAACCAATATGGTGGACAAACTAGTAATCTTGAAACCGTGGTGAAACAGTTAGTTTCCCGCATGGACCAGATAGATCCCTACCATCCCTCGTACAATTATCGAGAGATGTGTAGTCAACCTTTAGATCCTATAGTTGTAGCACAACCATATCCTAAACATTTTCCTATGCCTGTCTTGCCCATATATAAAGGAACCGAAGATCCCATAGAGCATCTTCGTATGTTTAGGATAGCATGTCATGATATATCACATGATGACTTATTATTGCTAAAAATGTTCCCAAAAAGTTTAGGAGGAATGGCATTAGAGTGGTATTATCAATTACCCACTAATTCTTTGAGGAATTTTGAAGAAACTGTTGAGTCTTTTGTGCATCAATTTAGTGCCTACATCGAAAGGCATGTGACCATTAAAGACTTGTACAACTTAAAACAAGACAAAGATGAATGTTTTGTCGATTTCCTAGCTAGGTGGAGACAATTGATAGGAAAATTGCACTTTGTGTTACCTTATAGGGAGATGTTGGACATCTTTATTAATAATTTACAAGACCAACTATCCTACGAATTATCAACTACTACCTTGACCACCTTCGATCAGGCTATAGACTTAGCCAAACGAGTGGAAGATGCTCTCATTAGGAGAGGTCAGCTTAAAAAGAAAGATGATGAGAAAACATCCAAAAATCAATATAAAAATAAACAAGTTGTGGGTGATGGAGTCACTGATAGTAGAAATATTGCTAATGTTAATGCTGCGAAGACAACGGAGAAGTTTATACTGAAACCTCCTGATAAACCTCCTCGAGAATTTACTAGGTTAAATCAACCTTTATCAACCATTCTCCCGCAATTATTAGAATGAGGTTTGATTCAATTACCAACTATCCGAGAACCTGATCCAACTATACCCGGATACAGAGCTGATTTACACTGTGACTTCCATAGAGGACCTGGACACACTACCAACTCTTGTAAAATATTAAAACATAAAATACAGGACTTGATTGATAACAATGAGATGGAGGTGCAAGCCTTTCAACCTAAGAAAAATCCTCCTAATAATGCTCAAAAGAACATCCCCCAAAACCAGAATCAGAATGCCAATCAGTCATTGGACATATTTCAACATCCTTTACCAAAACATGGCAAGGAAGTGGCTAATCAAATTGAACATCATAATGTTCCCCCTCCTACCCGATATGTAGGAACTATTAGTGGGCATTTACCTGCTCATGAGCTGGAAATATTTGACACAACTTTATCCGTGGTTACAACCAGGCCTCTACATAATATCCAGACACCTGATCTTAGTGATACAGAATATGAGACTGAGAGTGATATGGAAATCACCTCAAATCAATCGAATAGCTCTGAAGATGAATCGAAACCTATTCTCCCTATCACAAGTTATATGGTTCCAGAAGAACCATTTCCAAGAAGAGTCACTACTAGACCATCATCTCACCAATTACTTTCTAATGAGCAAGCCATAAATGCTAGACCAAGACCCATTCATCATCCTGTAGAATAATATTGTGGGTACCATCGGAGCTATTACTAGACAACAGGCTCAAAACTCTCAACAAGATCAAATGCAGAACGATGGATCAACTCCATTTGTTTTGAAAGTTCCTAATAAATGGAATCAGGCACCTAATGTTCAACCTAAACCTCCTTATAATATTAATGAGCAACTATCAAATATTACAGCTAGAATTTCTCTTTTGGACCTTTTAAGATCTTCTCCTACACATAGAGATGAATTAATGCTCACATTAAGCCAGATGATGGTTCCATAAGACATTCAACTTGAATCCATGGCTAATACTATAATAACTCATGAAGTTGATTGTATTGTCTTTCAGGATAGAGACATATCTCAACATAGTTTACATAAGGATAACCCCTTATATATCACTCCTTAATCAGATGTAGCTTAAACAAGTCTTGATTGATAATGGTTCATATTTAAAATTCTATATCAAAACAATTCCTATGCAAGATTCCCTTATTTTAAATAATTTCCACCATCTCCTCATACCTTGGGTCTCCCACAACCTATGGGAAGTATTTACCAAGTCGGAGCTATCTTTTATTTATAAGGGATATGACTAGGGTAGAATACCCAAAAACATCAAGACTCATTATGATGGATATGCTCGATGTTATTTTACTAATGAGTATATTAAAGCCAAATCTATAATGCTTAAATTGGGATATAAAGGGAAAGGTTTGGGACCTTTCCAAAATGGTATGAAAGAACCTTTTGAGGTAGAACCATGGCCCACCCGATGTGGTGTGGGCCTATTTCCTAGTAAAGGTCAACCCTTCCCATTTGAGGATGATGACCATCTCATATGTTACCAAGATTATTTGGATAAACGTGATGCTTTGCATTTAATGAATAAGCCATTTACATGTAATATGCTATCTATAGCTTACCCTGAGATGATCCTTGAATCCGACGATGAGTTGGAGGGAGATATCTTCCATGATGTCTCCGTTGAGGAATTATTACATCATGAATTTTATTTTGATGGCTCTATACCTAGTATAGCCCAAATTGAGGCCACGACTCCTCAAGATGAATTATCCAAGCTAACCTTGGAAGAATTACAAGAATTGGGCGTTTCACCCGCCCCACCTAATTTTGAGAAAAATCTACACATGGAAGTAGAAAATGTCATAAAAATTAACATTGGAACCGAGGATAATCCTCACATAATCAACATTGGATCAGAATTGAGTCAAGAAAAATAGGATAAATACATTGCATTTCTTAAAGAATATGAAGATGTCTTTGCTTGGACATATGAAGATATGCCAGGATTAGACCCTTCTGTAGTTATGCATCACCTAGTAGTCCATCCGGATGCTAAACCTGTTAAACAAAAACTTAGAAAAATGCATCCTAAAGTGGCCTTACTGGTCAAAGGGGAGTTAGAAAAACTCTTAAATGTTATTTTTATACAAGCCATTGATTATGCTGAATGGATCTCGAATGTAGTTCCAATAACTAAGAAAGAAGCTACTAAGGTTAGGGTTTGCACAGACTTTAGAGATATTAATGTTGCATGCCCTAAAGATGATTTTCCTCTTCCCAATATGGATCAGATCATTGATTTTACTATTGGGAGTGGAATGATATCCTTAATGGATGGATTTTTTGGTTATAATCAGATCAGGATAGCTCCTGAAGATCAGGCTAAAACAACCTTTATTACCCCTTGGGGAACCTTTTGTTGGAAAGTGATGCCATTCGGTTTGAAGAATGCAGGTGCAACATATCAATGAGCCATGACTTATATCTTTCATGATATGATGCATGATATACTACATGATTATGTAGATGACATTATAGCTCGTTCTACTAAAGAAGATGACCATTTAGATGACTTGAGAAAAGTATTTAATCGGTTAAGGGAATATCTTATCCGATTGAATCCAGCTAAATGTATATTCGGAGTTAAGTCCGGTAAATTATTGGGGGTTATAGTTTCTTTACGTGGCATCAAAATTGACCCTCTCAAGATTGTGGCTATCACTGATATGCCCGCACCCACAAATATATCTGAATTACGAAGTTTACAAGGTAAGCTTCAAGCTATCCATCGCTTCATCGATAAGCTGGTGGATAAAACCGGACCCTTTCTTAAGCTTCTTAAGAAGGATGTCTCTTTCCATTGGGACAACGAATGTCAGGAAGCATTTGAACTCCTCAAACAATATCTTCTTAACCCACCTGTGCTTTCGCCACCTCGACCTGATCGCCCATTTATCTTGTATATTTTTGCTTCAGATTTTGCCTTAGGAGCTATGTTAGCTCAACTTGATGATGAGAAAAGAGAACGTGCTAATTATTATATCAGCCGAACATTAATTAGTTATGAAACCCGCTACACAACATTAGAGAAGTTATGTCTAGCAGTCGTATTTTCTACACAAAAATTATGCCATTATATGCTCAGTCAAAAAACCTATGTTATTGCTAAATCCGATCCTTTGCGGTATCTCATGAGTCGACCTTATTTATCTGGTCGCACAACAAAGTGGGTTCTTGCGCTAAGCGAGTTTGAACTCACGTTTATAGGACAAAAGTCTGTTAAGGGTCAAATCATAGCAGATCAATTAGCTGTTGCACCCTTAGAGTCTACCCATCCCCTCATCATTGAGTTTCCTGATGAATGCCTTAAACTAGAGGCAGACCATCCAGAGCAATGGTCCTTATACTTTGACGGAGCCCGATGCATGAGTGGGGCTGGTGCAGGTATTATTTTAATATCTCCACAGAAACATCTTATACCTCTATCCTTTAAATTAACGTTTGCTTGTACTAATAATACTGCTGAATATGAAGCTCTAATCCTTGGCTTACGAGCTGCCTTGGCACTGAAAATTAAAAATCTATTAGTTTTTGGTGATTCTCAACTTGTTATAAATCAAATTAATGATGTTTATCAGACCAGAGATGATAAATTGCGTCCATATAAAGCATATGTATTACAATTAATATCTTTATTTGATCAAGTTACCTTGGAAGCTATTCCTCGAACTAGCAATCGTGCGGCTGATGCTATGGCTGCAGCTGCATCTCTTTTACCCTTGGAGTTAGATGACGAATATGCTACCATCATTATTCATCGACTCCAGGAACCCGCTTCAAATAAATCATGCTTAGAACCTTTGGATGTGTTTCTAATCAACGAAACTACTCCTGAACTTTGGTACACTGATATATTCAATTTTCTTCAAAATGGGACCTTCCCTGAAGGTTTTAATAGAAACCAGCATCGGTTATTACGTAGACGAGCAAGTCGCTTCGTAATAATTGGCAATACGTTATATAGGAGATCTTTTGAAGGTATCCTACTGAGATGTTTGAATCTAGAAGAATCTAGATCAGCTTTGAGTGAAGCCCACGATGGATCTTGTGGGGGACACTTTAGTGGTAGCGCCATTGCTAAGAAGCTCCTTAGGATAGGATATTTTTGGCCTACCATGGAGAATGATGCACATGATTACGTGCGCCATTGCGACAAGTGCCAGAAACATGCTGACCTTGTCCATGCGCCTGCACAAGAACTATAGGCTATTTCATCTCCTTGGCCCTTTTCAAAATGGGGCTTAGACATCATTGGAAAAATCAATCCTGTGTCATCTGATGGACACAAATTCATCATAACCGCCATCGAGTATTTCACGAAGTGGGTTGAAGCTATGCCCTTAGCTTCTTGCACTGGAACCCAAGTTTCCAAATTTATTTTTAATCAAATTATTTGTAGGTTCGGAATTCCTGCAAATCTCATCTCAGATAATGGAACTTGTTTCAAAAATAAATATGTCAAGAAATTATGTCAAAAATATAAAATTCAACATCGTTGGTCCACTCCCTATTATCCTCAGGGTAATGGCCAAGCAGAAGCATCTAATAAAACATTAATTAAAATCCTCAAAATACTGGTCAATAAATCTGGCCAAGATTGGCACATTCAATTATATCCTGCTTTGTGGGCTTATCGAACTAGCGTTCGTACTCCCACGGGCACTTCACCTTTTGTTTTGGTTTATGGCACTGAAGCAGTTTTTCCCTTTGAATTAGAAGTTCCTTCTTTGGCTCTACTACTTCAAGATACTGAAGTAGGAGATGAATATCGTGCTGGCAGATTTAGTCAGCTGGAACTCCTAGATGAGAAGCGCATCAATGCTTTGGAACATCTTCGAGCCTATCAGAACAAGCTTAAACGAGCATACCTCAAGAAAGTTCATCATCGATCCTTTGAGATCGGTGACCTTGTCTTAAAAGAAAATAAAAAAAATACTAATGCAACTAAAGATCTTAAAGGTAAATTTGAGCCCAATTGGCTTGGACCATATATTATCACTGCCAAATTTGGATCGGGAGCATACAGATTAGCTACCTTAGATGGTAAAGATCTTAAAGAACCTATGAACATTATGCATCTTAAACGCTATTATGCATAAATCTGGTCATTTCATCATTGTATATATTGTTATTTTGCATATTGTTTCATTTTAGTCATCCATATAAAAATTTCAAAAACAATAATATTATTTATTCTTTCAATTCATAAATTAAAATCAAAATATAAAAAAATCAAAATCATCAAAATCTTCAAAAAAATATTTTTTTATTGCACCCGTCAATTCTTGAAGTATTGCAGTCATATTTTCAATTATTTTGGATAAATTAGCATTTATTTGGAATCCCGCACTTTCACACTCACATGAATAAATATCTTGATTTTATTTGGTATGATTATTAATCTCTCTTATATCAAAGTCCACGAGTTGAATTAAATAAAGTTTTGAGCATAGAGAATTGATCTTGTTATTTACTTGAACCAAGTATATCTCTTCACATTAAAATGATTTCATTGCAAATTCAATATGATGCTACATAGTAGAAGTGGTTTCTTGAGCGAAAAGTTTCCCCTGCTATCCTATCATGCACATGGTCTAGAATCTTTGAGAATTGACAAAAGGACAAGCTCACCCCTGCCCAGAATAAAAATCCCTTGCTCTACAGCCAATCCGAGCAAGTATCCCTAGTATAGGAAGAAAAAGAAAAGTCAAAGAAAATGAGAAAAAGAAAAAATATCATTTTGTACCATCGCAGCAATATTTCAGCATTATCTCAAGTTCCAAGCAAAAATACAAAAAAAAAAAAGAGAAAAGAAGAGAAAAGAAAAAGCAAAAGCAAAAGCAATAAAATCCTTTTCCCTACCCCTTGAAAAGAAAAGAAGGGTGAATGAGCTTGAATCCCTGGAATTCTCAATTATTCGAAAACCGTGAGGTAAGCCCCATAACAGGTGGTTTGTGCCCAACCCGCTTGGCCTTGGGTAACTCCTAGCGTGGTGATATGTCTGTCACATTAGCGACCTTCTTTTGTACAGACCTATGTCTGCTTATGGATCAGCTAGCTCTTGATGACCCGACTTACATAGTAGTCCGGTACGGTTACATGCATATAAATCATGGTCAACGAACACTTATTTGGTTAATTCAAATTACTTGTATCAAATTATCTTGCTCAAAATTGGTAAATGAACAATACAATTGCACACACATTTGTATTTGAGAGATTTTGTATCATTATGATAAATCAAGATCGGCAATGAACTCACATATGCACATGAGGGTTCCTTATAAATCTACATTTTGTCTTTGAGATAATTTAAAATATTTTTGCAACTCTTTTTGGAATAATTTCATCTTCTTATTTAAAGAACATCTGTTTCGTATAAAAAAAATTACATACATTGTTTTCAAAAATCCAAAATTTCTTTCAACAACATATTCAAAAATCTAGCAATAAAGTCACGTTTATATATTTTTTTGTTTATCTCAAAATCAAAAATCAATTATGCAATAAAATTATTTTTTGGATTTCGCGATGATGGTATAAGTCTATACCTATAATTCTATGCCTAGCGCAAACCATTGTTCTAGTTTTATTTCCCATTCATTTTAATTCATAAAAACATATGGCTTACATCATTATGTTACACAATTGTGCTTTAAAAAGAACGAACACTTTTTCTATTTTCATTTCATTATGTCAACATTCAATTTTGCAACGATGGTATAATTCCTAGGGAATTGTTCAAAATTCTATCACACTTAGGAATTTTATGCCTAGCAAAAATCATATTTCTAATATTTCATGCATAATATTTTCATGAAAATCTGAAAACAAATCATCACCATCATCATTTTTCATCATCACAACACAAAGTCTTAAGACAGTCTCTTAAGCACTCTTTTACTTTTAGCAATATTTCTATACTGGGATTAGCTTGACGACCTAGCGAGCGGCGACTCCATGAAATGGTCATATAACAACGACAATGTCCTTTGAAATTATTGTTAGAAGTCCCTTTATTTTTCATCAAATCACACCACAAACAACCAATTTGTTTACATCAGATTATTTCATTTAAATTTTATGGCATGACATAAAATTATACTATTCCCAATGACATAATTACATGAATAATCAATCAACAATTCAAAACTTAAAGCATCATAAAACATATGGACAAGTCATATCACAAAAATATCATATATATATATATATATCAAAAATATATGTACATCATATCAAAACTGGATTGGTATGCCACAATCTATACCCTGGCATACTCAATCCTCTCAAAAATATACAGTCTAGCCAAAGAGCAGCTAGTCTCGAGAAGCCCTCGAGCTCTCAGCCTCATCTCCTCTCCCACCCTGGCATGGAGGAGGTGGTCCCATCGAGGTCCGTGCTGTATCGTGGGTCCTCGACGTCGATCATGAGGATGTCCTCGATGATCCCATCATGACCGGCTCCGCAATGCTAGCTGGCAGTGGTATCCTCTGCCCCTCTGGAACCACATGATAGTACAATCCTTGGTAGAACGTGGCCTGAGCAATAGACCATGCCAGATCCTGAGTGCTCGCCCCTCCGCTTCGAGCCCTGAGTCGTGTAGCCTCATCCTGTAGCGTCTGCACCTGAGCCCGGAGGTGGGCATTCTCAGCCTGGAGAGCCACCATCTCGTTGCTCTCCCCCACCTTGATACCCTTGCCCTTATCGGGCGATGGTGGCCTCTCCCTCTGCTGAGAAGGGAGTCCCTCCTCCCTCCTCTCTAGCTGCTGTGGTCTCTCTGGAGCCTGTGGCACTCTCCGATGTCTCTCCTGAGGAGACCATCACTGCTCCCTCCCTCCATGACCCCTCGCTGCATCGATAGCAGCCTGGCGCCACCTCCCCATCCGTCGCACCATGGCGTGCATCGAACCCTATGCCCTCATCATCCGAGGAGGGCGGATGCCTGCATACCAGGCATCATATCCATCTATGACCCTAGCATCATCCCCATCCATTGGCTGAATGGGGGCATCATCCACATCCTGACTCCAGAATCATTGCATATCTGGAGCCCCGCTCAGTGTAGTACTATCCTCGAATAGTCTGAGAGTACTCGTAGTCTCTGAGAGAAGGGATCCCCTACTGTAGACCGAACTGCCTCAAAACTCGGTCATAGTGGTGGAGCTCTACCTCTCCCCACTCCATCCTCAGCCAGAAGACTCGCCTGATGTGAGCCAACTCCTGTCCATCCTCTCCCCACCCTGGATGCTCTCTCCATGGCCTCCAGGTGATCTGGTCAGGGATGAGGTCATCTAGCAACCTCCGGGACATCGATAGATCTATCCGTCATTGTGACCCTCTCTAGAGCCACCAATAGAAAACCCAGGGTCTCTCCCGGTCAACCCCTGTCAGTGGAAGCCCTACCGGCCTTCGCACCGTAATGTGCTCCCAGCACCAAACCTGTAGCAGCGATGTCAAAACCAGACATCGACCTCCCTTGTATACGACCCCGTGTAGGATCCTATACAAGCGGCATAGCACAAAGCTGCCCCAAGAAAATCTATAGCCGTGGTCTCTCATATCGTAGACCACATCTGAGAGTAGCCATGGTAACCTGCATCCACTCTGGTGGCATAGTAGTAAGCCACCCACTACCCCTACCAAAACCTGAGTCAATCGAGATGCCCCAGGCATCTGTCGCAATGTCTCGATGTTCACTCCGCCCTTCTCTAGGGTGAAGCTAGGGTCTCCGCATAGTCGCATCATGGCATGGCCCTGATTGGCCGTAGGAGTCATCAACCATCCATGTATGGGGATCCTCAAAATCCTCCATACATCCTCTAGAGTGGGAGCCATCTCCCCTGTCGGTAGCCAAAAGTAGGATGACCCCGGATACCACCTCTCTGCTAGGGCTGTCAGTAGCCCCATGTCTGTAGGTATTTGTGGCATCTCTGCCACATGTTGTAGCCCAACCTCTGATAGTCGGTCTCGCTCCGCCTGATCGAGCATGGCTACATCATCTCTTAGCCCCCCGTATTTCCACTCCCAACTTTTTAGTAATCCCCTCTACAAAATAAACAATAAAACAACAAAAATCATTAATAGATAATCATTAAAATCAGTTAAATCAATTTCATCTTATAAAAAAAGATGATATCATCCACTATTGGATGATATCATACTAAATTGAGTCAAATCGTCCTTGGTAGGATGAAATCATCTCCGATTTCTCAACTTGGGGATCGCCCCTTGTTGGACGGGATCGCCCCTATTTCATCGATTTTGCCCCTAGACGAAATCGGCGATCTAGGGACGATTTCGACGAAATTGGGATGATTTCATCCCGACGTCGTCGACGGCCTAAAAACGGCCGCGATGCCCCAAAAATAGTCAAAATTTAAATTAAAAATCACACAAATCAAATTAAAAACATAATTCATCAAGTTTAGATCCTTACCCGCAATCCGCGTCGGACCTCTGTCGATCTGTGCGTTGTTTCCACCATTTTGCCTGTAGAGCTCTAAAACAGCAAAAATGAACAGTAACAATGAATTAGGGTTTTACCCTATTTTTCTTAATTTTATTTAAAAAAACAACTTTTTCTTTTAAAATTTTGCTTTTTCGCGCTTTTACCTCAAACGTTCGATTTGGGTAAAAACACGGAGGGGGCACCATAGCAAGCAGTCGTACGATTCGACCTAGAATCGTCGTCTAAAAAATTGAGTAAATTTTTGCTTTCTCGTAAAGCGTGAAGAACTCGTCTTTAACGCATTTTCTTCAAAAAATTCGCTAAAGAGGGGGAAAAATGTAGCACCCTAAAATTGGCATAGTTAAACCCTTAGTAAAAAGATAAAAATTTGAATTTTAACCCCGAAACCGCCCATTAACCGCTCACCCCATTTTTCGTGCCATTTTTAGGAGTTGTTTTGACCGTTGGACGATATCGTCGCCGATCAGACGAAATCGTCCCAGATCGGACGAATTCGTCTGGAACAGAACGTCCAGACGATTTCGTCCCAAAACCAAATTTTCATAATTAGCTTCTGTTTCAATAGCCTCTCCAACTTGGGCAGAAGCGTGTCTGCGTAGTTGGAGATTCCTCCGTTGGAGATCTCCCAGATTGGGATGATCCCCAACCTCCTAACCTCCCCCTAATCCTATATAAACTGGGATTTTCTCAGTTTATCCCCCTGACTCCCTGGATCCCCTGCCTGGCTCTCCTCCTAACTCTTTCCCTAGTTGATTTTCCCTACCATTTAAGCTTTGCACTCGTAGTTTTAAGTTTTCATTGCAGGTTTTCACTGTGCTTCAGCTGGAGGAAGCTCGGATCGTCGCAGGCGATTCCAGATGATTTCGGATGATCCTATCATAGATCGGCGATGATCTCGTATGATTGGAGGTGATCTCGACTGCAGTTCATATTGGGGGCAATCAGAGCCCTGAGTTTGCATTTCTCATCTTTCTTCCTTATTTTTATTATGCATTAGCTTGATTATTTTCATTCTGCATCCTGGAGTTCACCTCATTTTAACATAAATGCATGATAAAGTTAAAATAAGTTATTAAAACAATGCATTTCCTTTAATCTGCTATCTAGATTTATCAGTTAGGCATTTATACTATCATTTCTATCATTTTGCATTATTCTTGCAGTAGCATTTTTGGTTTTTGGTGTCTGTTTCTGTGATTGCAGGTTTCTGACGAATTCGTCTGATGAATTCATCAGATCGACGATGATCTTGTCTGATCTCAGATGATCGCCTATAATCTGGGATGATTCTATACAATTGCAGATGATCCTATCATATTCGGGATGATCTGGACTCCTACAAGCTTCAGAATCTTCATCAGACATCCGAAATCAGGTGCATTCTTTCTTATTTAGTATATTCCTGGTATTTAGGATTCATTCATGCTTTCTGTATTCATATAAATCGGCATTTTCATATAGAATAGCTTAGATTCATTTTGGCCAACCTAGGATTATGAATGATCGAGTATAAAATGAACACATCAAAACCATTCTCAACCTAGGCGTGGAAACTGCCACTCAAAGTTTCCTGGTGAACCCCACCATCCATCAAAAATTCACCCTTATACCCCTCCCCCGAGAGGCGCGACCTTCAAAGGGCCTCTCAGTCCGAGGTATTGTTCCATCCTTCTCGCATCCCCCTTTCGGGCATGGATCCTTTAGCCTGAAGGTAAGGGCACAAAAAATTTGGGTCAGTACAATAAGTTAACTAGGTTTAAGGAAAGCTCTAAAACCTTGGATGGCATTCTCAAAATACAAAGATCTCCATTTATCAAGACAGGACTAGGTTATGAAGAGGGCCAAGAGATACAAAAAGGGGAGTCAAGTTCAAAAGAAAAAGAAGTTTCAAAGGAAGTAATTGAAGAAGAACCTAAGACCTATGATGGTGAGTTGAGAAGTGGAAGCATCAAAGAGGAAGAAAACAATGCACAAACAAGGAATAGGGATCATCATAGAAAGGGTAAGGAAATAACTATGAGACCACACTCTCCAAGACAAGACAAATACTTCTTTCAAGGACATTGTTACTCATGTAATCATTTTGGTCATAGAGCTATACATTACAGGGTTCATAGCAAGAATGATTTTGGCTTCATCAAGAGAAACTTCAATTCATTTGCACCTCTCAAGAATTACAGTATCAGATGTTACAATTGCAATAATTTTGGGCATAAAGCAAAGTGGTGTAGAATAGAATTTCTAGAACTTCCAAAGACAAGCAAGAAGAAGGATAGTCAAAATGTTCAAAGAGGTATGGCTTCAAAAGTTTGGAAAAATATTGGAAGAGAAGAAGAGCACTGTAAGTTGGGAGTAGCCTTACTCCCATCCCAAAATTAATCACCTCAAGAGAAGGTGGTGAGGGGGCTATGCTAAATGTTTAATTTTTAGCCCCAAAGAGCCCTTTGCCATTGATGTCAAAGGGGGAGAGATTTCAGTAAGGGGGAGATATTTCAGTGAGGGGGAGCAGTTTTAGTATCCAGTTGCACTAAAATAATATTTTTTGAAAGGGTTGCCATCAATGACAAAGGGGGATATTGTTGGAAATATTGAGTAGTTGAGTTGTCATTGATGTCAAAAGTTACATGAGGCAGTTATAATTGGATGATAAAGAGAGCATGGTATTCAAGACACATATAGCAAGGTTTATTACAAAGCAAGGCAAATATTCTTAAGGACTATAATATTTAAATATTATAAAAGAAAAGGTTTAAGAGGCTTGGAACAAAGAGGTTTAAAGGCATGAGATAAAAGGACTCTACAGAATGAAGAACCAGGTTTACATGGGCCACAAGTTTGTATTATTTTATCCAAAAGGTTTAAGATATTTTAATGGGCCTAAAAGGATTATGTTATAATATTATAACTCAACTTTATAAAGGATTTAGGCTCCAACATATAAGACTATGGTATAATATTTTTTAATATTATAAAGTTCCAAAGGTTTGAAGGGCCAACGTTTTTCGATTTCAAGGATGCATCGACGTTATTAAAGTTTTGAAGGTTCTTGGCTTATGCAATATAAATATTAGTCACTTCTCCTCCATTAAGGGTGTAAGCATTGATATTGAAATATACGTGTGTGCTTATGCAAACGATAGAGAGATATCCAACGAAATTTGATTGATATATTGATGCGGATGGCAGAGAGATATCCAATGGATTTTTGATTGAAACACTTTGTGATAAATGATGTGAACGGAAAGTGAGAAATCCAATGATTGTTAAGAAGTGTGCAGAGAGAAAACGTAGAGCACTCCATCTCGATTTACGTAGAGGGTAGAAGGAAAATATAGGGCACTCCATTTTGATTGCATAGAGGGCAGAGAGGAAAACGTAAGGCATTCCCTTCGATGTGCATAGAGGGCAGAGAGGAAAACATAGGGCATTCCCTTTGATGTGCGTAGAAGGTAGAGAGGAAAACGTAGGACATTCCCTTCGATGTGCGTAGAGGGTAGAGATAAAGTTGTGAGCATTCCTTTTGGCTCTAACCATCGTGGTAGCGCAGCTGGCCAAAGGTGCTTGGGTAAGCGCTACGCTGGGGAGGTCATGGTTTCGATTCACATCGTGCATAAGGTACTTAAATTTTAAATTGCTTTGCATTGATTGAGGTGGTCATGGTAGTTTACAAGGTGCATTGAAATAATTTGATTTTATTTTTACCTTGGAGACCATAAGGTGTGAAAGTATTATTTTCTGCATTGAATTTAAAGTGGAAGTTTTATGGTGTTTTGAGAGTTTAAAAGTTGTATTTATTTAGTGTGAAAAAGGGTTAAGGTTGCATGTTTAAAGAGGGAGTTATAAGGTGTATTAGACTTGCTTGAAATTTGTGTTTTGTATAAAGTGTGAGAGAATTATTTTTGAAGGAGATATAAAGTATTTTATGATTATTTGAAAATTGCTTTTGCACATTGAGTGAAATATTTATAAGGTTGGTTGTCACTTAAATAAAGGAGATATAAGGTGTATCTATGTTCATGGTTCTTTGTATTTTGGCACATATTAGAAAAGAGGGATTTGATGTTTTAGTCTTTATTACAAGCTCTATTTTGTAAGACTAAAAGGAAAGTTATAGAGTATTATTCTTGAGCATTCTTGTGCACATATTTTGAGAAAGGATCTTAGGGTGAATGTTTTGAAAAGAAGATTTGCTAACCCTATTTTGAAGTTGCAAAGAAAGGAAATTATTTTGAGACAGGTTTTTAAGGGCACATCTTCTTCAAGGCAGCTTTGTGAGGTATGGTGTTTTAACTCCTTCTCAAGGTATTTTGGTTTGGAAAGAATACTTGTGTTGTTATATGAGGTGGAGATAAAAGGATTGATTTCATGAGCATTGTTGGAAATATATGTGCTAGAGATTGAGAATAAATTTGTGCATCATTGTTAAATGGATTTGTGAAGCATTTAGGCATTGGTTTGAGTGACATTGAAAAGTGAATGTGCAAGTGTTAGAAATCAGATTTGTGAAGCAAGTGTGTGCATCAATTTTTGATTGTGGAAAATTCATAAGAAGGTCAGTTATCAAAGTGCTAGACTAGAGCTACCATTAAAATGAAATAAATGTGAGACATGTGAATGTGAAGAACATATTGGGCATTTAATAGTACATATCATTCTCTATATGTTCAAGAGGTTAAACGAATTCTGGGTAGAATATGTCTAAACTACTTTAGTCAAGAAAAGCACTTTTGGGAATGATATATGAAATTGTTTGTATGCAAGAATTGGGAATGTTTGAGCAGTTTCTGTGAGCAGGATTGAAGCAGAGTTGAGCATGTGTTATGATCAATTTGAGCATGTGTTATGAGAATATTTGAGCATGTGTTATGAGCATATTTGAGCATGTGTTATGATCATATTTGAGCATGTGTTATGATCATATTTGAGCATGTGTTATGAGAAGATTTGAGCATGTGTTATGATCAGATTTGAGCATGTGTTATGATCAAATTTTGGTAAGCAGATTTGAGCAAGTCTTGTGAGAAGACTTGAAGCAGGTTTGAGGTAGATTTGAGCAAGTCTTGTGAGAAGACTAGAAGTAGGTTTGAGGTAGATTTGAGCAAGTCTTGTGAGAAGACTAAAAGTAGGTTTGAGGTAGATTTGAGCAAGTCTTGTGAGAAGACTTAAAGCAAGTTTTGGTAAGCAAATTTGAGCAAGTCTTGTGTGTAGACTTGGAGCAGATCTGAGTAGAGTTAAGAATATATTTTGGTAAGAATATTTGAGCAAGTCTTGTGTGAAGGCTTGAGGCAGATCTGAGTAGAGTTAAGAGTAGGTTTTGGTAAACAGATTTGAGCAAGCTTTGTGTAAAGGCTTGAAGCAGAGTAGAGCAGAGGGGATAGAGTTCTCCTATGGATAGAGGTCCATGAACCAGAGCAGAGGGGATTGAGGTCTCCTGTGGATAGAGGTCCATGAATCAGAACAAAGGGGATTGAGGTCTCCTGTGGATAGAGGTCCATGAACTTGAGCATAGGGGATTGGTGTCTCCTTTGGGTTGGTGCCCATAAACATTGTAATTGGGAATTGGTTCCCAAGAGATTGGTTGAGAAAATTTATAAGAAATATTTTCTCCGTGGACGTAGCCCACATTGGGTGAACCATGTTAAATCTATGTCTCTCATGTGTGTGATGATTTGTGCATTGTCTCATTACTGCTATTGATGATATTGGTTAATACTACTTTGGAAAGTTATTGCAATTGATAACATTGGATAATACTGAATTGGAAAGAAAAGTAAAATTTTATCTTATACTATTCACCCCCCCTCTCAGTATAAGCTTGTGTTCTTCACTTGAATCCTAATAAATGTTTCATGATGATAGAGGAAGGGATTGTTCTTGGTCATCACATTTCGTCTAGTGGGATTAAGGTTGATCTTAAGAAGGTTGATATCATCAAGAACATTCCTCCTCCAAAAATCCAAACTGATGTTAGGATTTTCATTGGACATATTAGATTTTATTGCAGATTTATTCTAAATTTTAGTACAATAGCAAATTCTATGTCTACATTATTGACCAAATATTTTGAGTTTAATTGGAATGAAAAATGCCAAGACTATTTTGATTCTTTAAAGGAGAAACTAACCACTCCACCTATGTTACAAGGTCCTAATTAGGGATTGCATTCCATATCCAAATTGATGCCTCCAATAATACAATTAGAGCAACATTAGGGCAGATAGAGGATGGAGAACATTATGCTATCTACTACATAAGAAAAAACCTCACTGGAGTAGAAAATAATTATACTACTACTGAAAAGGAATTTTTAGCAGTAGTGTATGCCATTAATAAATTCCATCATCATATCACTGGTTATTAAGTATTCATCCATATTAATCATTCAAAAATAAAGTACTTGATGAAAAACCCATGGTTAGTGCAAGGATCATTCGATGGTTATTACTATTACAAGATTTTGATATTACAATATTAAATAAACTAGGAAAAGCTAATGTAGTAGCATATATCCTATCAAGGTTGAATAAAACAGGGGAAGAGGAGTTAGTTGAGGATACCTTTCTAGATAAAAAACTATTTGCTATATCAGTACAATCACCTTGGTTTGCAGATACAACTAACTTTTTGGTAATGGGAAAAATTCCTTCCCATTTCACTTCCAAATAAGAGAAGCAATTGGTAAGACAAAGTTCATCTTTCAAATGGATAAAAGGTATGCTTTTCAAGCGTGGTCCTGACCATGTTTTACGTAGATGCATTCGAAAGGATGAGGTGTATGATATCCTTTGTGCTTGTCACAATGAACCATTAGGAGTACATTATTCAATGAAAACCATAGTTTAAAAAATTTTAGGCATTGGTTATTATTGGTCATCTCTTCACAAAGATGTAAAAAGGTATATTTGACATTGTGATGCCTGTCAAATAATGGGAAAACCCATGCACATAAATGAAATACCTCTACATCTTTAGTGGTTTTAGAACCATTTGAGAAATGAGGGTTAGATTTTGTGGGACCTATTGACCCACCATCTCAAGGAAAGGTGCATATATTGGTATGCACTGACTATGTGACTAAATGGGTTGAGGTGCATGATTTTAAGAATGCTCATGAAGAGAAGGTTGTTAATTTCCTTTAAACTCAAATATTTTAGATATTTGGAGCTCCACGATCTATCACCACAAATCATAGGCCCTAATTTGCATCAAAATAAATTGAAGCTTTTATTAAACTCTATGAAATCAGGCATAGAAAATAATCATCTTATCACCCTCAAGAAAATGATCATGTTGAGGTAATCAATAGGGAGTTAGAAATAATTTTGACCAAAATAGTAGACTCATATAGGAAAATTGGTTAAATAAATTACCAGAAGAAGTTTGGGCATACGACACAACATGGATATCCACCACAGGTTTCACACCTTACGAACTGGTTTATGGTAAGAAACCTCTTCTCCCTATTGAATTTGAGTTATTGATACTTCATGTAGCGACCCCAGGGAAGCGGTGCACCATCCAATACTCTATTTGTAAATATTATTTGATTTATTATACTTAATCATGCATTAAATAAAATATGAGAAAATAGATGCAATCAAAATACAAAGAAATGCATGAATAATGCTCTGTATTGCTTTTCTCAAGTCCGGTTACATATAGATCCCTCTAAGGGATTCCCTTCATTTGATACAAATTTTACAAAATAGGGCAGCATATGTATGATATCCCCTTGCAAGGGGTGATGCACTCTCGTAGGCTTCCCGGTGATGCACACAGAACTGTCTGAGGGCTTACAGATACCTCCTTCTCTAGGGCTGACTCCTAGAGGGATCCTTTTGGTTTTGAATGTCAATAACTTATCTAGTGAACCTGTAGTCCTACAAGTATGAAAATAATAGCAAACACTTAGTTGTCCGAGATTGCCTCCCTAGATGAGGTTGTTAGCAATAACCCTAATGATAAATAGAAATATGCTCAATGACAATAGAAACTAAATCTATGAATGTAAGTAAATGTGATAAATCAGATCTATTCTAATGGCATGAAAATATGTAACAAGCTTAAATAAAAGAATCAATGCTAAGAACCCTAGACTAGGCCTATGGGTCACTGTCCAAGATAGTGGCCGCTAAGATGAAAACCTGTCTCTACTACTCCAAGGCCATAGATCTAGGATTATTGCTAAAGTTGAAAGGATCATTATTTATGCCTGATGTGTTGAATATCCTACAGATGATAACCTCTCAATCGGCCAACACTTCATTGCTCCTAAAAGGTGCTCCAATTTGTTCTCCGATCTGACAGGGCTTCGCTACAAGAAAAGCTCTTCAAGTCTCAAAAAACTGTCTGAAAAGTCTCTGAATCCCCCTTTGGTGCTCTTAGGTTTGCACCTTATAATGTGTTGAGGGCTTAGGTTTAGGTCTAAAACCCTAGGACTGAATCCTGCATACAAACTATTTGTTAGCATGAGAATTTAAGTCTTTGTCTGCCCTTGAGGGCCAGTTAACTGATGTCTAAATCCATACTTGAGTCTCTCATGTAGACTGGCTATGAGGAGTAATGCAAATTTATCCCCGCTCGGCCTTATTGCATGATAACTGCCACTTCCACCCGAGATTAGGCTAGTTTAACGATAAGTTTCTATTTAGGGTTTAGTCGTTGTCATCTGCAGTGGCTAGGGATGGTCACTTTGAGCTTCAATGGCCAGAATCCAGTTGCTTTGGTTCATAGCGGCCAGGCTTGGATGGGCTAAGACTGCCCCAAATAAGTGGTGAAAACCACTTTTGGCCCTTGGAAGTTCCCAAGGTTTAATCACATGGTCTATGAATGTGCCCACATGAGTAGTTCTCCTAAACATGACATGTTTTAGGTGTCTACAAATGCCCCTTTTTGTGATGCGTTGTGTGGGAAAAACACAATGCAAAGCAAAAATGTAGACTGATATGTTTGTAGGGTGTATGATGATCATTGGTCTGATCAATGTTGGATGGCCTAGCCATGTAAGATGGTGTGCATTCTTGAATCATTGCTTCAACATGATTGAAGGCTTAATTATACAAGAATCTTGTACATATTTACTTGCACTCATTCCTCAGATGCAATCGGGCAGCTTATGTCACTACAATAGAACCGACCAGAGGAGAGCTACAAAATGGCACGTTATATTTTGCTTGTGAACCCAGCAAACAAGGGAATTTTTGTGATAATTTCTTGCAATGATTCATAGGATGAATGTGATTTTGACGTGATTGAGTGATCTTTGGTTGACTTTGATTATGATTATTTGAAGATATGAACTACCCCCTCACACAACTAATTGATGAGGGAAGGGCAATGAATGAAGCGACAAGTCGCTTGACCAATATGACTGGTTTGTCTTCTTTCTAGTATTTGTTATTTTAATGGGCAATCCCCCATCCAAGTGTGACTTCACTATTTATGATGATCATTCATCCCTATCTCGAGGAGTGGTCTGACTATAAATAGCCTTCTTAGGGAGTTAGGATGAGTGATTCTATTTAGGCTTGTGCTAAATCACTTGGCTCAATGTTGTAATGCCATAAAGGAATTCAGATGATTCTATTGCACCCGTGGAGCAGTATGACCATCTTGGTCTTCTTCGAGATTGAGGGGGCACATCACAATTCCAAAATGATTAATTTACCCCAAGTAGCCCTATGGTAACTCACTCATCTCATCGAATTGCATGGAGTGCAAATCACTACAACCGTCGAGTTGATAGAGTAAGTAACTGGATATGAGGCTTACTTGAGATTTTGTTTTTATGTAATTTTTTTTATTATTTTGATCATCATGATGATTATGAACCATCAAATTGTGATTATTTAATTTTTTTTGTTGTTCCTCCTGGAAGGAGTTTTTCTGTTTTTGCCTATGTTGTTGGCCACTGTCAGATCCAGCGATCCTCAAATGCTTTTTTGTGGTCATTCTCAACTCCAACGGCCAAGAATTTTAGGTTGATGATGACCGCAATGGCCAAGGCATAACTTGGGAAGTATAAAAGTGGCTTAGGGTTTTGACTTTTCACTTTTCCTTGCTGGAAATTTGCTTTTTTGAGCTCTGGAATGATAGTGACTTCTTGCAACTTTGGAGAGCTTATTGAAGAGGACCAAGGTGAGGCATCAATGAGTGGAGGAGCCGAAGCTTCTCGGGTACTCTTAAAAACCCTAAACTTGCTTATTTTTCAATAAAAATGATCCACACTAAGTAATTGGTGAACGAACATCATTAAACTTGTTGGCAACAAACCAAACCTGTAGATAGGCTTAGTTTAGTATTTTTTTGTGGGCTTGACCCCTTTTTGCTATTTTTGCAATTTTTTTTATGTTTTTCGCCTAGGGCATACGTATTTTTTGTGTTGCCCGCCGACTGCTACCACACAGAGTGGTCATTTTGGTCTGTAGCTTGGTCGTTATTGACGGTGATGATTGATTCGAATCTCAATGATCAAAATTCTGACCATTGGGGTTTGGCCATTGCCAGCCTTAGTGGTCAATTTTTGGTCACTGTAGATGACAACGACCAAGAAATCTTATGAATTTTTTTATTTTTTTGTATTTTTGAGTTGTTTTTCTAAAATTTGCTACATGATTAGGT
This sequence comes from Wollemia nobilis, assembly GCA_028583015.1. Classification (NCBI taxonomy): domain Eukaryota; kingdom Viridiplantae; phylum Streptophyta; class Pinopsida; order Araucariales; family Araucariaceae; genus Wollemia; species Wollemia nobilis. The sequence goes on from JAQPPZ010000456.1 coordinate 9,014,559, forward strand.
GCTTTTATTCCTATTTCACTTAGACTTAGGATAGTCTATCATTATTTGCACCTCTTTTCATATTTTAGTGTGATTTATGCCTTAGATGCATTGTAGTTATGCCTTGATTTTTGTCCTTATATTATTTCTACTCGGGATCAAGACTCGAAGCTCTTAAATGACCTCCTACCATGTATGGATGATACGGACTAGGCATGGTTTAATACTCGTAGATTATAGTATGTGACTAGGCTACCCCAGATTATGTCCGATCATGCCTACCTCACGACCCTAGCTCACCGATGGTATCCCAGTACTAATACCTTCCACCTTCCTACCGATGAGATGACTATCACACTAGAGGATGTATACAAGATTTTTTGGATTCCTTTTGATGGAGTGGCCATCGTTTATTTGACCACTAATGATCGCATGGTAGTCTTTGCTTGAGTGTTCAAGAGGTGTGTTGTGGCTGCCTTCAAGGACACCAAATATGGTGGTGTATCTATTCTACAATGGTATAGGGCAAGGGTATTTTCTAAGAGGCATGCAGTGTTGTTGATGGTCATTAGCAACCTGCTTCTCCCATACTGCTCAAGCTTGAGGTTCCCTTGGAACCTCCTTGTGATGGTTTAGGATTTGTTAGATAGTGAGGACCCTATCATCTACGCATGGTGAAGCACTTTGCTAGAACAATGCTATGATGAGTTGTATCACATCTGCTAGTAGGTTTGTGCCAACATCACTTGCAGCTTACTTTCGTAGATATGGGGATGGGAGCATATCCGTGTAGATCATCCCAAAGGGCTTCCCATAGAGATAATAAATATTGATGATTTAATGTAGTGCTATACCACCATATGGGCTTGAGAGCACGAGGAGCATAGGAGCTGCCCTTATGCGGGGGAGCTCCCTCATTACATTGGTTCTTTCACTAGGATGTAGGCTCGAGATATCATATGGTGCCCATATCATGACTATCTGGCCTGGGATTATCTAGCCAAATTTATAGCTAGGATGTGATGTGAGCGATGGATCACTGGCCACAAGGTCGACATCAGGGAGTACTTCTACTCTCGCATCCTTAGTTAGTATAGATTGCAATAGGATGTACCACTTGCCCCAGTCTTGTATAGGCGCATCGCATTAGAGAGAGACATTCCTCCACCAAAAATTACAGAGCTTACTAATGAGGAGGACACCCTAGAAGTTGATGCAAGTGTTGATGGGGGAGTCATAGAGGCTTTTACATAGTGGTGGGGGAATCGATTATAACATGGTGATGGTAGCCTAGGCCACAAGGGTGATGGCGGTGATGGAGGCACAGATCCAGCAAGGTAGAAAGTCTGATCTAGGACTGAGGGATGGGGCTAGCCAATAGAGCAGGCCATAGTAAATAAGTAGGAGGCTTTTGTAGAGGAGGAGGAGTTGGATCCTGAGGAGAGAGATTCTCCTCTTAGGGTGCAGTTGCATGAGGTAGAGGTTGAGCTCTAGTTGACCAAGATCCAGGTACAATAATGACATGCCACTATATCACATTGATATGCCACTATAGCATAGCTATCGATATATATATAGGTATTGTAGGTTGCTATCAAGAGTGGTGCCATTGGGATGTAGCTTGTTTTTGTTCCTTGTACTCCACAAGGTCTTACAAGGGCAGATCTAGGGGTAGATACTAGGCATCTATAGATTTTGTTGGATGAGTGTGATGCAAATATTTTTGATGATGTCGCCTACATTACCACTCTCTAGATGTAGATCAGGAGGCTAGGAGCCACTCCTAGGGAGAGGATAGTTGCAAGTGGATCACAAGTTAGCAGGCACTCTACCTTAGGGTAGTCTTCCATCCGACCTAGTCATAGGACCTGGACTTATATAGAGAGACCAGAAGGCTCACATCATTCTACTCGAGATCCAGCCACAAGGGGCAATGACACAAGGGGCATAGGCCCGCTTTGATTCATGATGTACTTTGGTCTTTATTTTTTAGGTCAGCTGACCTACATGATGTAGCCTACGGGTATTTTGTACATCTATGTATTTGACACACATATTTATATGATATCTTTGCATTATGATTCATTATGTGTATCCTTTATTGCTCATGTTTTTATTTTATTTATGCGATGTGATGATGGCATCATGATGAGTTGATGTATGTGTTAGATGATAGGTGATATTTATGATGATGTGGATGTTTAGATGGATGCTTATGTAGATGCTTATATGATCTAACTATTCTGTCATGATATGATGTATCATGAGTTGACTTGGTGATGGATTTATGATTGTGTGCATAGATGTATTATGATGTATGCATATATGGATGCTTATGGGGTTTTATGTGTTATGGCTATATGATGTGGCGCATATGGATATTGCTTGCATGAATTAATTATTGCTTTATAAAGTAATGCATGTGGATGCAATGATGTGATCTTAGATGTAAATGGATGAGTTATGTATTTATGGATGCAATGTTATTAGTAAATGCATGTTTAATTTTTGCTTTAGTTGTATGCATTCGACTTGTGTTATGTTATGGTAATGCAATGTGTAATGCATTAATGTTTGCTCTAATGTGAATGAAACTATATGCTTTAGTTACTTAAAACATAAGGAATGCATATGATATGAGTTTAAAAATCTAATGGGCAATGCTATAGAAAGTATATTAGTCATGAATGTAAATAATCACCCTTATCACCAGAATTAATTATTTAAGCATCCATATGTGCAATGTAATGATGTGGAATGTATGTACTTTCTTGATAAGCTTCTGTAATTTAAAAGTTTCAAAATAGCCAGTAGTCGTGTAAATATCATTTCACACATCTATCTAGTATCTAGCCTACTTTGTTAATACCCCTTAATTCACAAAACCTCATAAAGAAAATTGATGATGTGATTGATGACATGATTTGTTGCTATGTAGGAAGTTTTGAGGTTTTTCCTGAGACTCAAACACTCTAGTTACCCTATCAAAAACTATATACTAGCCATACAAGACTTTTGAAAAGCAATACTTTCATCATGGACCTAGATATTAATTATCCATGTGTGTGCAAATGAATATATTTAGATAGAACTCAAGAATTTCCTTAGATTTCAGGCGAGATTCTTTCAACCTATTGCTAATATCGGGGATCCTCAAGTGTTCATCTTATACTATGTTGGACTTAGTTGGACTATACCTGAAAGCACGAGGATACGGAAGCAAAAAGGAAAGCGAATACGAAATGCAAACAAAAAAACTGAACTCAACGCTAAATCCTAGGAATTTGAAAGTGCATGAAAAGAGAGAAAGGCATGAGCGAATCAAAATGAAACACAAGTGAATAAAGAAGACAACCCTTTTTATTGATATGTTTCAAACTCGGTTACAATGCGCATCCTTCCTTTCCAAGGGCTAGGAGCGTTTAAGCATGCGTTCTTGTTACATCCATGGGTGCCTTTCCTTCTTCCGCGTGCCCACATGTAAGATGGGCGGACCAGAACGTCGCCGCCGCTTGTGTCTATGAATGTTGATTCCTTGCTGCTCCTCCAATGTTCCGATCCTACGTTCAAGGGAACAAGAAATAGTTAGTAGCACCTGCGGATGAAACAAAACATGCAATCCCCAAGCCTACGATAAGCGAATGAGAAAAATGAATTAAACTATAACTAAAATGAATCCAAATGCTCTGGAAATTTGATAGGGGCATCAAGACATCACCAGGAGGGCACTACAAAAAGAACAATCAAGAAATTCCTCACCGATTTGAATTCGCTCCGGGGTGGGACGAATTCACCTACAACAAAATGCCGAAAAGGTACTGTCCCAATGTCCTGCCTAGGAAGCTCCAAAAGACCTGCAAACTTGGGGTTAGCTAATTGGGGGCATTTTGGGAAGACCCAGATGGTCAGATTTTCCCAATTTGGCCTCCATTAGTAGGAATTTGATGATGCTACCTGCAAGTTAGTAGAAGCGAGCAAAGATAGAAATATGGTCAAACTTGTTCAAAACGAGACGAAATTCAAATGACAACCTATCTAAGCATCATAGAACTGAATGCAAAAATGAAAGAAAACAAGTCTGCCATGGAATTCCCATCATTCCAAAAGGGGGCGATTAAGATTGTGGCAGTGTGGGAGGGGGCGCCCATGGGGCAGGCCGCCCGCCGTTTGGGGCCTGATTTTGGCACCAATCCACTTGGGATGGGTCCAAAACCTCTTGTGTGGTATTGTCGGAAAATTTGGTGGGATATTGTGACCAAATGTTGGGTTTTGGGCTCCAGATTCATCCTCCCAATAGTCACCCAATGACCTCCCCTCTAAAGGAGATCAAGGATGTGAAAGGCGCAAATCCAAAAGGTGTGAGGCATGTAAATAAAATGGCAGCACTTCATTGCTCTAAAATGCTCCTTCTCTGTATATTTTGGGGTGAGGAAACTCACCAATTTATAGACCTAGAGGTCTCTTGAAATGGGCATGCAGAGGCGCCACATGGCAACCATGCCCTCCTAGGGGGAAGGAGATTCCTCCCTGAATTGGGACTTCATGACTGACCTTGCAAATGCCTCTAACGCTCAAAAATGCTCACCCATACTCCCATGCGATGAAGGAAGCATTGAGTGGCGGATCTGAGCTGCCATTTGTCAAGATTTGACTTTTTGCCCGTCAAACCTGCAATTCGCCCCACCCTGGAGCGAATTCAGAATTCATCCCTGGGTGGGGCGAATCCTAGTTTGAATTCGTTCCAGGGTGGAACGGATATTGAGCAAAGTGCCTGAAGGTGCCAAACTGATCTCTGGCCTTCCAAAACTACTGTGAGAGTGGTTAGGACCATTGTTTAACCTCTGGGGGCTGCCCTTGGGGTTGTGTGTGTCAAAGCGATCAGTGTTTGCAGTCACATAATCGGATTGGTGTTGTTTTGGTGTCTACAGATGCCCCTTTTTGGGATGCATTGTGCAAGGCACAGCGCCGAGCAAAAATAGATAACCAAAGCACTAATGATTAGGGTTTCTCAGTAACCTAACCAAATTTTGATGCCCCAAGCATGAAAAGGGCATGCATTCTTGAATCCTTGCCTCTGACGAGCTAAGGAACTTCATTCAAGTGTTAACCTTGTTCAGTGAGGTGTTACTTGAACTTGGACATTGATCAGTCATGAATAGGCAAAGGGCGCAACCTTTTGTCTGTGGGAACCTTGAGTTCATGATTCACGAATGCCAAGTGATTTGATCAACTTGTGATTATTGCTTGTTTACTGCCCCAAGCAGGAGCGTGATTGTCTTTGTCAATGATTCTTTGAATGCATGCTATTTCCATGATTGGGTGTGTATTTGTTGATTGGTGACTAAGTGTGACTACCCCCTCAAGCGACGAATCGATGAGGGAATGACCTACATGAGAAAAGCGACGAGTCGCTTGACCCAAGATGACTTAGGTAAGGGTGTCGTTAGAGATTTATCTTTGAATTGTGTGTGCAATTTTTTGACATTTAGACCTATTTTTGGTGGGTGTTAACCCTTTTGGCGACGCCGTTCTGGAGCTGAAATTGTCAAAAATCCGTCTTCCCGTGGAGCGGTCCGGCCATGGTGGCCTTCTTAGGGAGTAGGATGGTGATGATTTATAACCCCGACGTCTATTTTGGATGCCAAGAATGTCAGGCACGAAGGCGCCTTCGTTCGGCAACTCTATTGCTATTTTTGGGTGGGTTTTGACCCTTTTGGGGACGCCTTTTGGGGATGAAATTCTCGAAGATCCGTCTTCCCATGGAGCGGTCCGGCTATGGTAGCCTTCTTAGGGAGTAGGATAGTGAGGATTTGTGACCCCGACATCTATTTTGCATGCCCGAAATGTCAAGTGCAAAAGCACTCTCATTGGACAAGTTTATTGCTGCTTTTGGTGCATTTTTGTGCATTTTTTTCTATTTTTGAAATTTGTGTGCTGAATTCATTCCAGGGTGGGATGAATTCCTATGTAGTATTCATCCTAGGGTGGAACGAGTGCTAACCAGAGTGCTCATTCCAGGGAGGAACGATTACAGGCTCAAAAAGCCTATTTAAAGGCCAAAACTAGGTTTTGGGCTCATTTGCACTTGTTTTTTTAGGCGATTTGGAGCTCTGAGGAGGAGGAGGTCAATTCTATGAAGCGAAGCACTGCCAAATTTCTCCTCGACATCATGAGTGCACAAACTGGATCGAGCGGCGGAGCCGAAGCGAGACCAGTAAGTGCTCCTTAGCGTTATTGCTTTTGTTATATGTTTTAAAACTGCAAGTGATTTGTTTAATTTTCTTTGTTATGTTGCTTTTCAAAATTAAAATTGAAACCCTAAAACTAAGCTGAACACAAACCAAGACTTAGCTTAAAACTGAGCAGAAAACGTAGTTAAAACCTAGGTGAATTTTTTTTTTTTTAATGTTTTTGTGTTGTTTTCTTTTGCAGGTTGTGAAGAGCCGGTATCGTGTACCTACTGCTTTTGCGAAGCACGGGGGCTGATTGTGGCTGACTGGGAGTGGCTTGATGCCCTTGGGCTCAAGTAGGTGGCTCGACGGAGCCGTGGTCGAGGATCGGGCCTATCCGATGGCCTGATCAACTATGGGATCCCCGGACCAACACCTTCCATCTCCCAATAGGGGAGATGACAGTGACCTTGGAGGATGTCTATCTCGCTGGATTTCGATAGATGGCATCCTGGATCGAGTACGATGCTTTGGGCACGGAGGAGGAGTTGGGGAAGCTTTGCAGGAGAGGGATCTCCCCGGCTTCACGCGCAGAGCGGAGAGCGCATTTCATTGCACACCCCATTGGGGATGGGACACACTACTAAGAGAGGGATCTCCTACGCTAGGAGCAGACGATGAGTAGCTTACTACCATCGTGGGAAGGTGGCGAGGGAGGATTGGTCTCGACATCGGATGGATATGGAGGGAGAGATTATACACCTCGATGGGTAGTTACCTGAGCCCTCGGAGGTGGGTCATCATGTCGAGATGAGGGGATGATGCCTGAGAGCAACATCATCTCATCAAGGTGATTGGATGAGGGAGGTGGTAGTAGGCATGATGCGGGGCTAGACATGGGGGTATCCACCATCCTACATGATCACGGTGGCCGGACGCCTTAGGCTTGGGGGTTTTGAGATTTTGGATTTTGGTGCGGGGTCAGAGGACCAGCTCTTTGTAGCCTACGGGCATTTTTGCTGATATATATATACGACTTTATTTTGTTTATGCGCATGTGATGATTTGATTTTATGCATGATGATTGATGAATATGGATGTATGCATGTTAAGTTATAGTGATGAATGCATATGTTGTGCTAAAATGTGAATGTTTGTAATTGATATGATATGCAAATGGAATGGATGAATTGAATTTGTGATGTTTGGTAGTCGCACCATAGACTGTTTAGAACTTTATGGCTTTTTGTCCTAGGCGATTGCTGCGGTGAATAGCTTTGTAGGCATACATGTTTTTTTTTTTTGGTATGGCGAGACTAAAATATAGCAAGTTGGTTTCAAATGTAGTTAAGGTTTTCTGAGACTCAGATGTTTTAACTAACTAGCCATGATTGTACTTTATCTCACAAGACTTTTTGAACAAGGTATGAATCGGACTTGTTTTGGACCAAGTTATTTCACATCCCTGTGTGTGCAATTGAGTTCATTTATGTGGTGTTGGTCAAGATACCGCCAGTGCTAGATAGGCTATCAACCAAACCTGTACTGAGGATCACCTGATTAGCTCCACTAACTCCTTTGTTGTATTTAGTCAGATTAATCTACGGTGCTATCGTAGGATACCATAAGCTAGCTCATCCACATGCAAACATTGATCTGCACACAAGTTAATGTGGCAGATATATCGTCATGCGGGAGGTTTACCACCAGTGACCAATAGGCTATCAACCAAACCGGTACTGAGGTTTGCCTCATGACCTGTCTGGATGCTGAGAGTTCCAGGGATTCAAGTTCGACTCCCTTCTTTTCTTCAATTGTATTGGGATACTTGCTCTTTTGTAGTGATAAAAATCATTATTTATTTTTGTATTATATTTTTCTTTTGAGCAAGGGATTAGGATATGGAGTGATGAGAATCACTATTGTTTGTGCCTTTTGATGTGTGCACTTTGGTGGTGATGTCAAATTTTTTGGAGTTTTGACTTTTGCAAATTGTTCTGATGTTTTGCAACCTTTTGAGAACTTGGGATTCTTGGGGAATTGGGTAGGGAGGATGCTTGTCCTTTTGCCAACTCTCAGCATTCTTTGGGGTCATTCGCACAGGGGGATGAGCAAGATAGCCATTTCGCTTATGGTGACCTGGATTGCTTTGCAGGGTTCATCTTTCATTCACACAACTTGGGAATTTTGTTATATGTTTTAACTTGTGTTGGGATGCTACGTAACAAGGTGTGATCCAAGTAGAATTCTACCTTCGTAAAATCTGTCTGACTTGGTACAGTATGTGGCTAAAAAGCTAATGACGACTGAATGATGAAAACTCTCGATACATTAGAAACAACTGACTATGATGTGGGAGAATAACGTGAATGGTGGTTATAGGCGATGAACTATTGATAAAGCGAAAAATGCGGAAGATGATGGTTTTTGCCAAGTAATGACAGTCTATGGTGCTGCGACCTGTATGACCACAAATATGCACTGTATGGATGTGATGCTTAATGCAGCTATATATTTTTGTATTTTTGAGGGATTGATGTTTGTGAGTATGCAGATGAGATGCAAAAGAACTCTGTATCTGTTATGACGATGTTGCGTATGCATGGAAATGAGATGCAAATTTTTGTTATTTTTGATGATTTTATTGTTTTTGAATTTTTCTTGTTTTTGACCAAGCGATTATGGGAATCCTTGGAGCTTTTGGGTTGACCAAGCGATTATGGGAATCCTTGGAGCTTTTTGGGTTGACCAAGCGATTATGGGAATCCTTGGAGCTTTTTGGGTTGACCAAGCGATTATGGAATCCTTGGAGCTTTTGGTTGACCAAGCGATTATGGAAATCCTTGGAGCTTTTTGGGTTGACCAAGCGATTATGGGAATCCTTGGAGCTTTTTGGGTTGACCAAGCGATTATGGGAATCCTTGGAGCTTTTTGGGTTGACCAAGCGATTATGGGAATCCTTGGAGCTTTTTGGGTGGGCTATGGCTCCTTTAAATATGGAATGGCCGCAAGTGACTGATGTTCAAGGGTTCTAGTTCCTTGATTCCGTCAAGAGAGGCTAGCCGGTATGTTCCAGGTCCTATTTTGCTATCAATTACATATGGACCTAACCAATTTGCCGTGAACTTGTCCCTTAGATGGGATGGACAAACTAGAGTTCTGTTGGTTTTCTTTTAAGACCAAGTCACCAATCCGAAAGTCCCTCAGGTGAACTTTCATGTTGTATGCTTTCTTAAGTCACTCTTGATAGATACGTAAATGCTCGAGAGCATTAACGCGTCGTTCATCAAGCAACGTAAGCTGGTCTAACCGGGCCTACCGCGTAGTGTCATCATCGATGAACTCTTGCATTGATATGCGCAGGGAGGGAATCTCCAACTCGAGAGGCATGACTACCTCGGAGCCATACACGAGCGAAAATGGAGTTGCCCCGGTGGGCGTCCGAATGCTAGTGCGATAAGCCCATAGGGCAAGTGGGATCTGAATGTGCCAATCCTTATGACTGTCTGTGACTATCTTTTTAAGGATAGCAACTAGCATTTTGTTTGACGCTTCTGCTTGCCCATTTGCCTATGGATAATAGGGTGTCAAAAAACTATGCTGAATTTTGTACTTTGTGGTCAAAGCACGCACATCTTTGTTCTTGAATGACGTCCCATTATCCGAGATTATCTTGGATGGAATACCAAAATGACATATGATGTTATGCAAAATGAACTCCACAATGCGGGGTCCAGTCGTAGAGGTTAGCGGAACCGCTTCCACCCACTTGGTGAAATACTCTGTGGCCATTATGATAAACGTGTGACGGTCGGACGATGCAGGGGAGATCTTTTCGATGAGATCTAAGCCCCACTGCGAAAATGGCCAAGCCGACTGGATCGGCTGCAAGGCCTGGGAAGGTACGTGTGTCAAATTGGCATGATGTTGACACTTCACGCACTTCCGCACATATGCGCAACAATCTCGCTCTAAAGATGGCCAATAATAGCCCATGCGAAGGATGCACTTTGCGATGGCCATACCACTGAAGTGGCCACCGCATGTACCATCGTGTGCTTGGGTGATTGCCCAAGCAGACTCCTGCTGGTCTAAGCAACGAAGGAGGATTCCTTCATAGCTACGATGGTACAAAATGTCTCCTAACAAGACATACTTTGCCGCTTTCTGCTTGAGTGCTCATTTTGCGGCATGCGTCAATCCAAGCGGGAGGTTACCTAACTTGAGGTAGTCCCTGATGGGGGAATACCAATCCTGCTGATCAGAAGCCTCGATGGTCTGAACAGCCAATCCCTCTTGAAGTTCATCCCTAGCAAAAGCTGAGTGGGAGAGAGCTTGTAAGAATAGCGTTGTGTTGCTATTAAGGGGAGTAGGGGAGAACAAGGACCCCCAGTTGGCGTGATTCAGACGATCGTGGATTCGAGAGAACCTGTCCATGGACGGCTCAATCTGGATCAAGTGGATTCCTGGCATTAAATCAGAGCTTGCTCGCTCCATCGCTGATTGCGATAGTGTTTTGACTTGAATGGTTGTCATATCACCAAAAAGGTCTTGCGGGATTAGCGACCCCAAAGAGGCCATAGTGTCCACAAAATGATTCGATGACCGAGGGAGTGCCTCGATGTCGTACCATTCAAGCTTTGCCAGGAATTTGTCCACAAGGGCTTTGTAGGCCTGTAGAACTGGGCATTTGCATTGGAATACCCCTTTGACTTGGTTGACAATTAACAGCGAATCACCAAAGATATTCAATCATTTAATGTTCATGGTGATTGTTGTCTCGAAGACCTATGAGCAAGGCTTCATACTCTGCATTGTTGTTGGTGCATGGGAAATTTAATTTAAATGACAGGGGCATAGGAGCACCCTACGGTGTGAAGAATACTATTCCCATGCCACCACCTTGCTCACATTTAGAACCATCAAAAAATAGGGTTATGTCGGCCTGTGACTCAGGCTCGTCAGAATCTGGTGATTCTGAGACATGGAAGACCCCATCATCGGGTAGTTCTATAGTCAGAGGCTGGTCGTCTTCGAGAGGAGCCTCTGCTAGTTGATCGGCTATGACCTGACCTTTTATGGATTTCTGTCCGATAAACTCTATGTCAAATTCCATCAACAACATGATCCATTTCGCCGTGTGACTACTATGATAAGTACGACTCATCATGTACCGCAATGGATTCTCCTTAGACACAACATACATCTTGTTGCTCAGCATGTAATGGCATAGCTTTTTGGTAGCAAACACCACTGCCAAGCAGAGTTTTTCAACGTATGCATAGTTAAGTTCATAGCTGACCAGGGTGCGGCTAAGATAGTAAGTAGCCTATTCTCTATGAAGTTCGTTCTTCTGGGCTAACATGGCTCCCAGTGCCACCTCAGTAGCTGAGATGTATAAGTAGAATGACACTCCTGGTCTAGGTGGTGCCAATACTGGTGGCGAAGCCAAGTATTGTTTGATGTCATCAAAGGCTGACTGGCACTCGTCATCCCAGTGAAATGCTACCCCCTTGTGCAACAACTTGTTCATTGGTCGGCACTTGTCAGATAGCTGTGCTATGAAGCGCTTGATCGACGTGACCTTTCCCTGCAGGCTTCTGAGCTGCTTGATGGTAGTTGGGGGAACCATTTCAAGGATTGCCTTGACTTTGTTTGGGTCCACCTCGATGCCTCATTTTGAGACTATGAAACCCAAGAGCTTTCCAGATGTGATGCCAAAAATGCACTTCTTGGGATTCAGTACGACTTTATGCTCCATGAGGCGATCGAGGATCTTGCTTAAGTCACCGAGATGATCCGGGCGCAAAAGAGATTTGGCCAACAAATCATCCATGTAATCTTCCAAAGTCTTGTGCATGTAATCATGGAAGATGTATGTCATGGCACGTTGGTAGGTGGCGCCAGCATTTTTAAGGCCAAAAGGCATGACCTTATAACAAAATGTTCCCCAAGGCATTGTGAATGCCATTTTTAGCTGGTCCTCGGGATTGATACAAATTTGATTGTATCCCGAGAAACCATCCATGAGGGAAAGCATTTCGTGACCCATTGTAGCATCTACCAATGCGTCGATGCTCGGCAAGGGGAAATCATCCTTAGGACTCGCTTTGTTTAGATCTCAAAAATTAGTGCATATGCGAATCCTCCCGTTAGGCTTCTTGACGGGCACCATGTTGGACAGCCATGGTGGATAATCCATGCAGATGACAAACTGTGCATCCAACAGCTTTTGCAATTCATCTTTGACCATTAAGGCCACTGTTGGGTGCATCTTGCATAGTTTTTGCTTAACTGGCTTGATTGTCGGATCAAGCGTTAGATTATGCGTGACTAGCTGCGGGTCTAGTCCCGGCATGTCTTTGTATGACCATGCAAAAACCTCCTTCTTCTCTTTGAGAAGGGCAATGTAGTCGGCTTGCTCTTCGGGGGATAAACTTACCCCTAGCTTGATGATCTGTGGATTCATTGGATCTGAGCCGATGTCTACGTCAGTCGTCTCCTCGACCGACATGTGGGATCCGTCTTCCAACTGATGTGGAGTTGGGATCAAGTGGATATCATTTGCTGAGTTTAGATCATCGTTAGGAACCTCGGGTCCCTCTTCAGCATGGAAGATATCCTAAGTTGGCCCAGGGGTAAAATGAAGCATTTCACCGAAAGGCCAGTACTCGGATGGGGATGGAGGGGAATTGACGCGATCCCAGTCTATGGCATCTATGTCTAGATACAATGACTGTGTCGGATCGGTCGGATTGTGGATGGGGGTGGTTAAGTCAATGGAGATCATGTTGATGGAATGATTTTGGTCTCCATTACCATGGGTGTGGTTACTCGGACATCCTAGATGCTCTCTATGCTCTGGATCTGGCTCTAGAGGGACGGGCATGAATGGATCGGCCCTATGTGCGGATAGGAAGACAGGGTCTACCCTCGGCACTGATGTCACTATAGGGTCTCTGGGTGGAAGGTGCGCTTCGTATGCCCAGAGTAGTGGATCCAACACTTGGTCCCACCGTGCTGGGTCTACGTACCACTCATGCCCAAGCCTTATGTTTAATTGTTCAAATATGTCGTTAATCTCCAAGGGGTATCGATGCTGCATCTGTCGCATGTGATTAAGATATGTCATTTCTATTTCATCTTCATAATCACTATCGGAGATCCAAAGGCCTTCGTTGGCTCCGACTGCTTGTGGCATTAAAGGCTCGCCTTGCTCAAGCAAATTGATGTGGTCCCACCTAGGTTGTTCCGCTCTCTACGGGGGGACTTGATTTCCTTGGAGCGGCGCTTGCTCGATGGGAGCATCCAAGGGGAACATTGTCAAGAGGCTTTCTTGATAATCATCCATGGGGATCACCTGTGAGTGATTGCTATCTGATTCGAAGGGGTCCCATGGTGCTACCTCATATTCCAATTCATCCTCTGAGGACCCTTCTTGACATTGTCTAGACCCTCCCTGAAAATGAGCTCTCGAGCTTTCTCCTCTCTCGAGCGAAGGGAAGGGATTGCTAGAGCCAACAAGGTTGATTGCCATTAATGGGAGATAATCCCTCAATGTATATGTGGTGTTAGGGTTGGCATATGGATCCGATGCCAATCCCCCCTTGTTGCCTATCCCTAGGCCTTGCATGTTCTCCACCAAGATGTCCAAGGGGAGGGGGTGGTTGAACCCTACTCCGACTTGTCATATGGCATTTGGTATCTTGGTTGGCAAAGAACACGTATCCCTTGCTCATATCGGCCTAACCCATATCCGTGCCAATTGCATTGGCCAAGGTATCTCGAGAGCAAAGTCTGGGTTAGACAAATAGTTGACATTTTCAGCAAAAGGCTCTTCGTCTTCGTCCTCTTGCGTGCATGGTGCAATGCCATGATCAAGGCCCCCATACACAAAATTTGTCTGGTTCGACGGGTAGCCTAGGGGAACAATAGTGCCAATGGGAAGGCGAGGTCTCCCCATGTCCTGCATGGACTCTAGTGTGGGTGTTGCTACAATATTCTGCACCAGATACTCCCCTAGGCCCGTATTGGCCATTTCAACGGTGATCGTTGGCGGTTGAGGGGGAGGGAATGGAAGTTCTCCTTGAGTCCACTCCATGTCGGGTGGGCTAGAAGCCTCGACTTCCATCCGGCTAGGCATCTCCTCAGTAGAGATAGTTGATACTGATGGCAATGTCTCTTCCAAAGGTTTTGCCTCTTCCAGGGGTTTCTTCCCTTTGTCCTTCTGTTTGGCCCCCATAGATGATGTCGTTGGTGGAGGACCAGACGATGAAGATGAACCCGACTGGGATTTTGAAGAACTTGTTAACGGGGATGCCTACGGAATCAGACCCTGTTTAGATGGATTTAACTAGAAATCCAAATGCGTTGATGGCAGGGTCGATTGCGGCATCAGCTGCACCGCATTACAATACTTGAAGGGTTCCAAGTCCGTCGGGACTACATGCACCTCCCCTTCAAATGTATACTTTAAACATTGGTGAGCTATCGAAGGGACACACTTCATGTCCCTGATCCATGGCCGGCCCAACAAGATGTTGTAGGCCATCTCACCTTCCAATACGTGGCACAATGTGGGTATGGTCTTTTGTCCCACTTGGATTGGTAGGACTATTGTGCCGACTTGTCGAGCAGATTGCGTCATTGAATGCTCGTAGAGTGTAGGTGGAAGCTATGATGTGAGATGCGGGCAACTTCAAATGTTTGAGAGCCACAGTTGTGATGATGTTGCTGGACGAGCCAGTGTCTATCAACACCCTCTTGTATGGGATCCCGTTGACCCACGCGATAACGTGCAGGGGTGGATCCGCCATGTCATCAGTCACTGATCTCAATTCATCTTCTCGAAATGTGATGACCGGCTCAGTGCATCATTTTACATGCCCCACAAAGTTGTTGAAAGAATTTGTCTCATGGGGCTGCAACTCGATGGCTTTCAAAATCTCCATTAGAGCTTCTCGATGGGGCGTAGATTGTTGTATAAGCTCGTATATGGAGAGCCTAGCCGAGGTGGTCCTCAAAATCTGAGTTAGTTTGGTCCGAAGTGTGGCCACCGGCTTAGGTGGAGGAGGTTGTGCAAGGTGTTGTTGTGGTTGCGAAGTTGTTGGCACCTCTCCTGCCACTGTCGTAGGAGCATTCATGCTCGGATACCTCCTATTTCGAGTCACTATACTGATCATCCCTACATATCCCTACATGGGGCAGTTCTGTGTGACCTCGTTAACTTGTAGGGTCTTTGCCTATGGAGCATGAGTAGGCAAGGGGTCTTTGAAGACCTCCATTTGTTGATTGCTTGGTGCGACGGGATTATCCACCGCTAGGGTCTTGTTATCAATTAGGTCTTGCACCAAGCCCTTAAATTTCCAATAGGCATTTAGGTCATGTCCCTGCCGCCTATGGAACCTATAGTACAAGTCCTCTCTATACCCCTTAGGCTTGGGTGCATTGGGATCTATAGTCTGAATCTCTGGCAGGTTGATCAGGTTTGCCGCTAACAAGCGGTCAAACAAGGAGTCCCTGGACTCTGTGTAGGGTGTGAATTGTCGCCTAGGGCGATGTTGCTGATTCTGCTCTTGCCTCTGATTTTCTCTGTCATAGTTGTTGGGAGGCACTGCCTGATAATTAGCCTTTTGAGGCTGAGTTGCTTGCACAGGTTTAGGGACATTGATAGCAACTTGGTTAACCGCAGCGGGTTTTTGTTGCGTGGTCCCAGCTTTAGTGTTTTTAGTCCACTCTTTTTTCTTAGGCTTGGCTATCTCGCCATCCTATATTTTGATCTCTTCAATAATTCTGGCTTGTGCCAGAGCTTCTTCTAGGGTGGCATATTGCTGCAGCTGCAATAGCACAGAGATCGATCTCAAACAACTTTTGGAGAACATCTGAGTGAGGTCGGACATAGGAGGGAGGTAGGGCAGCTTTGAGAGCAATGTCCTCCATCGATTCCCGTAGGCCGCCATGGTCTCCTCCTCATACTTCCTGAGGCTGGCTAAGTCACTTAGTGATGCCTTCTTCTTGGTATTGAAGGTGAAGCGTTCGAGGAACGCATCCACTAACTGATCTAAATTGTTAATGTTGTGCTTTGGTAACTGAGTAAACCAATCCGAGGCAGGGCCTACGAATGTGGTTATAAATGTTCTCAATAACAAAGCATCATTGTCCTGAATGCCGAAGCATTGGCTCAGGAACCTTGTCACATGCTCTTGAGCATCCTCCTCACCTCTAAAGGTTGCCAACTAAGGCAGCTTAAAGTGCTCAGGGTAAGGAGGTGTTGGCACTGACGGATGCACAGGATGACTACGGAGCTGGCGTAAAGTGGGATTTTGAGGCCCAAAAGTTTTGGTTTCCACAGACTCCAGCCGCTCTAGCAGTGCTTTGTATGCATCGAAAGATTTAATCTCTTCCTCTTTGGTTTGCTCCCGTTGTGGGTTGTGGGAGACTTGAGGCCTATGAAGGGGTGGCCGGATGGCAACTCCTCCGCCTAGGTAGGGCATTTTAGCCCACTCATCTTCTTGCTCATACTCCTCGTAAGCTTCCTGAGGAGTCTCTGGATGAGACCTATGACCCTGGGTGGGTCCCCGCGGAGGGTACCCATCGTTGTTCTAGGGAGTGGCCTCCCGCTCAGGTCTAGGAGGTCTCAGAGGCAGCACTTGGTAAGGTCACGGAGACCTATCTCGCACCAAGGGATTATGCCTCTCATATGGTTCTGCCCTTTGGGTGCGCGGGGTTGGAACCCTTTCAGGCATCGGGTTATGTAGCAGCTCATCTGTTTGGCGCCTAATGCGCTCTTTGCTAAGGCGATATAAATGCTCTAGCTGCTGTTGGTCTCGCTCAAGCCGCATGATCTGCGCTTGGCGGGCGGCATGTCTGGTGACTGCCAGGTCAATTTGTTTCGCCATATTGAGCCTAGGAGGCCTAGATGCCTCTCCTATGCACTTACCTTGGTCGTGATGATCCGAGATCTCAATAGGTTGCTTCCCTCTGTCGAGGTTGGCGGCATTCACCCGAGGCTCTGGCCTCAGTGGGTGATCATGGTATCTAGCTGGTGTGGAAGCGCATGGCCCCCACACTGTATATTGCTCTTGAGGAATGTAATCATCTTCCTCGTGCTCCCTTTCATATGTGTGAAAGGGGTGGGCAGAGTTAGCTCACCCGGTTTGAAGAGCCTTACGCTCTGGATTTTGTCTATTGGTTCTAACAGTGATGGGGGGCAAAGGGGGAGGCTATCATCATGTGGCCTCTCCTCATGGAAACTATGCCGCTCTAGCGCTTCATCGCGTGGTGGCCACTCATATCGAGCTTCTAAGGGAGCTTTCTTGTCTATGTTGAGTGCCACATGTAAGGACTCCTCCTGAAAGGGGCTATGATGAATGGGCGTGTCCCTCAAAGGGGTGTCCCTATAGTTCCATCTTGACATGGAATGATGCGGACTCTCTTGCGGGTCGGGCCACCAAGGCGGTATGACCAAGTCCTTGGTGCTGTAGCGGAGGCGACTTGTGCCCCCTTGTACACTTTTCGTAGCTTTCGCCCTTGATTGGGCTTGGCTACGTGTGTACACCATGGTGGTGCTTTCCTACAAGCTATGTAGATTTTTTTATCTCTTTTATGATTTTTTATGCTACACTAAACAGAAAAGAGCACACACATACACAAACAGTGATTATCTCATTTAAATATTGAGAGTGTGTCCTAAACCTGGTTTAGTGTGTTTTTTTTTTGTTTTTGTTTTTGTTTTTGTTTCTTTTTGTTTTTGGTTTTGAAGGTTTTTAAAGAACGTTTAAATGCAAAATGAGGGCTCTTATGACTCCCAAAATTGGTCGCCCCTTCGATATACCATTGCCAGGCCGATATACCAACCTCTCTATATACCCGCCCTTACGTGAGGGAAACTATAGGTACGTGAGAGCAGATGGTACGTGGAACATAGGTGGTACGGAAGGGGAATCACCCTATTTATGACACCTACCATAGAAGACTTATCCTCATGCACTGGGAATCACCCCAACTACACTCGGTCAGCTAAAATCATGAGGATACGGAAGCAAAAAGGAAAGCGAATACGAAATGCAAACAAAAAAACTGAACTCAACGCTAAATCCTAGGAATTTGAAAGTGCATGAAAAGAGAGAAAGGCATGAGTGAATCGAAATGAAACACAAGTGAATAAAGAAGACAGACCTTTTTATTGATATGTTTCAAACTCGGTTACAATGCGCATCCTTCCTTTCCAAGGGCTAGGAGCGTTTAAGCATGCGTTCTTGTTACATCCATGGGTGCCTTTCCTTCTTTCGCGTGCCCACATGTAAGATGGGCGGACCAGAATGTCGCCACCACTTGTGTCTATGAATGTTGATTCCTTGCTGCTCCTCCAATGTTCCGATCCTGCATTCAAGGGAACAAGAAATAGTTAGTAGCACCTACGGATGAAACAAAACATGCAATCCCCAAGCCTACGATAAGCGAATGAGAAAAATGAATTAAACTGTAACTAAAATGAATCCAAATGCTCTAGAAATTTGACAGGGGCATCAAGACATCATCAGGAGGGCACTACAAAAATAATAGTTGGGAAATTCCTCACCGATTTGAATTCGCTCCGGGGTGGGACGAATTCACCTACAACAAAATGCCGAAAAGGTACTGTCCCAATGTCCTACCTAGGAAGCTCCAAAAGACCTACAAACTTGGGGTTAGCTAATTGGGGGCATTTTGGGAAGACCCAGATGGTCATATTTTCCCAATTTGGCCTCCGTTAGTGGGAATTTGATGATGCTACCTGCAAGTTAGTAGAAGCGAGCAAAGATAGAAATATGGTCAAACTTGTTCAAAACGAGATGAAATTCAAATGACAACCTATCTAAGAATCATAGAACTGAATGCAAAAATGAAAGAAAACAAGTCTACCATGGAATTCCCATCGTTCCGAAAGGGGGCGATTAAGATTGTGGCAGTGTGGGAGGGGGCGCCCATGGGGCAGGCCGCCCACCGTTTGGGGCCTGATTTCGGCACCAATCCACTTGGGATGGGTCCAAAACCTCTTGTGTGGTATTGTCAAAAAATTTGGTGGAATATTGTGACCAAATGTCAGGTTTTGGGCTCCAGATTCATCCTCCCAATAGTCACCCAATGACCTCCCCTCTAAAGGAGATCAAGGATGTGAAAGGCGCAAATCCAAAAGGTGTGAGGCGTGTAAATAAAATGGCAGCACTTCGTTGCTCTAAAATGCTCCTTCTCTATATATTTTGGGGTGAGGAAACTCACCAATTTATAGACCTGGAGGTCTCTTGAAATGGGCATGCAGAGGCGCCACTTGGCAATCATGCCTTCCCAGGGGGAAGGAGATTCCTCCCTGAATTGGGACTTCATGACTGACCTTGCAAATGCCTCTAACGCTCGAAAACGCTCACCCATACTCCCATGCGATGAAGGAAGCGTTGAGTGGTGGATCTGAGCTGCCATTTGTCAAGATTTGACTTTTTGCCCATCAAACCTGCAATTCGCCCCACCCTGGAGCGAATTCAGAATTCATCCCTGGGTGGGGCGAATCCTAGTTTGAATTCGTTCCAGGGTGGAACGGATATTGAGCAAAGTGCTTGAAGGTGCCAAACTGATCTCTGGCCTTCCAAAACTTATGTGAGAGTGGTTAGGACCACTGTTTAACCTCTGGGGGCTGCCCTTGGGGTTGTGTGTGTCAAAGCGATCAGTGTTTGCAGTCACATAATCGGATTGGTGTTGTTTTGGTGTCTACATATACAACTAGGCAGTATTGGATTACCCAAAGCTAGATCATCCACATGCAAACATTGGTCTACACAAATCCAATATGCTATTGTGATAGACATATCTTCATGTGCAATAATACCACCATTGCTAAGCTAGTTGTACACCAACCTGTAATGGGGATCACCTTCCAGTTTGTACAATGCTGAGAATTTCAAGGATTCAAGCTCCATTCCCTTCTTTTCTTCATTTTATTTGGGATACTTGCTCATGCTTAGTGATGAAAATCACTGTTTATTTTCTATTGATTTTTTTGTTTTTCTCTTGAGCAAGGGATTTATGTAGTGATGATAATCCTTGTTTGTTTTGTTTTTGACTTTTGCTTGATTCTAATATTTTGCTTGTTTTGGTAAAAGTAAGGGATTTAACTAGGTAGGGTAGAACTTGTCCTTTTGCCAATTCTCAACACCTTTGAATCGGTTGCATAGGGGAATAAGCAAGGAAGACCCTTTTTGCTTAAGGTAACCTTGACCACTTTGGCAGCTTTCATATTTCCTTTGTACCAACTAGAGTTTTTAATATGTCAATTAGTGATGGGATCTTGAATATTCAAGGCATTATTACGACTAGACCTTACCCTCTACTAATAGATATGGCTTTCCACAAAAGCTGATAAGACCACTAGATATGGTTGAATGATTGGAAAACCTTAGCCTATTCTATATAGCAACAGAAAATGGTTTTGTTGAAAAACACAGTTACACACATGGATGAATGGATGACGATGGACTTGAATGTTTATGGTTGTGATACAAATTGTGGCATCATTTGCAAGAGTGTGACCATAACATATACAAATAAAAAGGATATGAATGTTTAATGTAATGCAACTATGTGGATGCATATGTAAGATGCAATTTTTTTGTATTTTTGATCTTTGCATTGTTTTTGTATTTTTACTTATTTGTTTTTATGTTTTATGTATATTATTTTGATCAAAGGGCTTATTTTGCCTTTGGGTATTTTAGGATTTGACCAAGTGGTGATAAGATACCCTTGGAGAATTTTTTATTAAGGTGACCAAGCGGCATAAAGATACCCTTGGAGCATTTTTTATTAAAGTGACCGAGCGGTGTGAAGATGCCCCTGGAGCATTTTGATGGAATCTGACCAAGCGGCTTGGATACCCTAGGAGCATTTTGGTTTAGGTGACCAAGTGGCGTGATGATACCCTTGGAGCATTTTTTATTAACTTTGAATTTTTATGTTTTTATGATTTTTTTATATTTTGTATGCTTTGTATTTTTTTTATATTTTTTGGCATATTTGAATGTTTATGTGTTTTATGCATAAAATGCCTTTAAGTGAATGATATTAAGAGGCTCAGGCTCTTCAACACCATCAAATTATGTAAGGCGATATGCTCCAAGCCCAACCCTTTTTTAGATTATGTATGGTCCTATCCAATTTTTTGTAAATTTGTCTCGTAGGTGCAGCGGAAAATTTGAGTTTTGCTGGTTTTCTTTGAGCACAAGATCCCCAACTTTGAATTCTCTTAAGTGGACTTTACTATTGTAAGCTTGTGCAAGGCGATCTTGATAAATGCAGAGATACTCCAAGGCATTGAATCAAAATTCATAAAGAAGCATTAATTAATTAAGGTGGCCTTGCCATGTGGTGTTATCATCTATGAAGTCCTTCAATGCTATGCGTAGGGTTGGAATTTCCAACTCTAGGGGTATTATGGCCTCAGTGCCATATACAAGTGAAAACGGTGTTGCCCCAGTGGGCATCCACACACTAGTCCTATATGCCCATAATGCAAGAGGTAATTGCAGATGCCAGTCCTTATGATTGTCTTTCACTGTCTTCCTCAAGATGGAGACTATTATTTTGTTTGAGGCTTCTGCTTACCCATTTACTTATGGATAATAGGATGTTGAAAAATTGTGCTGAATATGGTATTTGTTTATAAAAGCACACACATTTTTGTTATTTAAATATGGCACATTATCTGATATTATTTTTGAAGGAACCCCAAAATGACTTATGATATTGTGGAGTATAAAATCCGCAATCCTTGGTCCAGTTGTCGATGTCAAGTGGATCACTTCGACCCATTTGGTGAAATACTCAGTGGCCATTATGATGAATGTGTTTTGGCTTGAGGATGGGGTGAGATCTTCCCAACTAAGGCTTGGGATGGCAAGTGAGTGAATTTTGCATGGTGCTAGCATTTAATGCAATTCTTGACATACTTGCAACAATATTTTTCCATAGTGGGCCAATAGTATCCCATTCTCAAGATGTGCTTAAAGATAGCCATACCACTAAAATGACCATCACACGTACCATCATGAGCCTATGAAATTGCCTAGGATGCGTCATGCGGCTCAAGACAACAAAGGAGCATTCCATCATAACCTCGTCTATAAAGGATCTCTCATAATAAGATGTACCTTGTTACATTTTGTTTAAATGTTCATCTTTCAACATGTGATAGGCCTTGTGATACCATTCCAAGCTTTAGGAAGTCCCATAACTGGGATAGCCAATCCTGATAAGCCATAACTTCTATAGATAAAATATCATGTTCATCCTACGATCCAGAACTTATGAATACAGGTTGAGAAATGACCCTATGGTGAATGGTTGTACCACACTCCATAGGACCTTGAGAGATCAAATATCCCAAAGGTGTTGTTTTTCAAGAAATATCTAGCTCTAAAGGACCAATCCTGATTTGGTTTAATGTTGATCATGTTGATTCATTCTCGATTATAAAAATCCTCATGTTGTATCATTGAGTGTGAGAGCACTTTAACATGAATAGTTGTGAAATCCGTAGATGGATTCTAAGGGATTAAATATCCCAAGGATGCCATGGTGTCCATGAATATATTTTATGTATGAGGGATTGCCTCAATGTCATACCATTCTAGACGGGCTAAGTAGGTGCCAACAATTTCCTTGTATGATTTCAGGATTGGGCATCGATATTGGAACAAACCCTTCACTTGATTAACTATGAGCAAGGAGTCACCAAAGATATTAAATATTTTAATACCCATTTCAATGGTTTTTTGAAGTCCTAATATCAGGACCTCATACTCAGTGTTATTTTTTGTGCAAGGGAAGTCTAGTTTGAATGATAAGGGCAATGGAGCACCCTATAGTGTGATAAAGACAATCCCTACTCCACCCCCTTGCTCGCACTTCAAACCATCGAAGGACAAGGCCATGTCTCTTTCTTTCCCAAGTTCTTTAGGTTTAGGTAGATCTGATAATGCAAAGACTGCATCATCAAGAAATTCTATGGTGAGAGGCTTGCTATCCTGAAGAGGTGCCTCTACTAATTGATCCGCTATGACCTGTACCTTGATGGACTTTTGGCTTATAAACTCTAGATCAATTTTTGTCAATAGCATGATCCACTTTGTAGTATGTGTATTGTGATAGGTCTTGTTCATCATGTACTACAAAGGATTTTGTTTGGATATAACATAGGTCATATGACTCAACATGTAGTACCGTAGCTTTTTGGTCGCAAAGACCATTGCCAAACACAACTTTTCTACATATGCATACCCTAGCTCATAACTCACTAGGGTGCGACTGATGTAATATATGGCTTGCTCTTTATCTTGTGCATTCTTTTGGGCCAACATGGTGCCCAAAGCAAAATCAATAGCCGATATGTATAGTAAAAATGGTACGTCTAGCCTTGGTGGAGCCAATACTGGTGGTGTTGCTAGGTAAGTTTTGATCTTTGCAAAGGCTTTTTGGCACTCTTTGTCCCAATGAAAAGGGACTCCTTTGCATAGCATCAAAGTCATAGGTTGAAATTTATCTGATAATTGAGCAATGAATCATTTAATGGATGCTACCTTGCCTTGTAGGCTTCTTAACTCCCTAATGTTGGTAGGGATTCCCATTTCCAATATAGCCTTTACCTTTGCAGGATCGACTTCAATGCCTCTCTTAGAGATGATGAACCCCAAGAGCTTACCAAAATTTATGCCAAATACACATTTCTTGGGATTCAATCTGACATTGTGCTCAATGAGGCGATCTAAGACTTTTATAAGGATTTCAGCGTGCTCTTACCGTAGTAAAGACTTAGCCAGTAAGTCGTCGATGTAGTCCTCTAAGATTTTATGCATATAGTCATGAAATATGTATGTCATGGCCCACTGATATGTGGCACCAACATTCTTTAGACTAAATGGCATAACCTTGTAATAGAATGTCCCCCATGGAGTAATGAAAGTGGTCTTATGCTGGTCTTTGGGTTTGATTTGGATTTGATTGTATCCAGAAAACCCATCCATTAGGGAGAGTATTTCATGGCCTACAGTGGCATAAACAAGAGCATCTATGTTTGGCAATGGGAATGAATCCTTTAGATTTGTCCTATTTAAGTCTCTGAAGTCTGTGCAAATATGGACTCTTCTGTCAGGTTTTCCCATGGGTACCATGTTTGAGACCCATTCAGGATAGTCGATAGGAACGATTAAAATCACATCCAACAGTTTTTGCAACTCGTTCTTCACCATCAAAGTGACGGTTGGATGCATTTTTCTCATCTTTTGCTTGATTGGATTTTTCGTGGGATCCAATGAAATATTTTGAACAACTAACTTTGGATCAAGCCCTGGTATATCTTTGTAGATCCAAACAAAAAGGTTTGGCCTCTCCTTAAGGAGAGGGATTATGATGGCATGTTCCTCTGGAGATAGACTTTATTTGAACTTGAATTTATTTGGTTGAGTAGGATCATCACTGATGTCCACCTAAAAATTTGCTTCTACAACCATATGCGACCCATCCTCTAGCTGGTGAGGTGTGGGTATTAAATGAATGTCATCGGTGGGATTTATAGGTCCTAATGACTCAGGATCCAAACCAGCATGGAATACATCATATGCACAACTTGATACAAAATTAAATAGTTGTAACATCTCTTCATTATGGAAAATATCCTTAGGCTCTATAGGTGAATCAGTACGATCCCAATAAATAACATCTATATCAAGATACAATGGTTTAGTAGGATCTACTAGGTTATGAAGTGGAGTGGTCAAATCAATGGATATTGTGTTGATGGATGGAATGAAATCTCTAGGACCACATGGGTAAAATCTCATCTCAGAGGCTTTCCTTCCATACTCGCGATGAGGCTCTAGAGAAAAAGGAATCTATGGATCTAGCCCATGAGCAAGCCGAATAATAGGATCATTGGGTTCCAAGAGCTTTCTAAATGTAAGCGAAGGGGGATTAATTACATGGTAAATGGCATCTAAGTTGACAGTTCTTCCCAAAATTTGCAAGCTAGGGTGTATGGCACGAAGTGCCACTTCTCTTTATACCAGCATGTTGACTTGCTGCAAGTGGTGAGGCCCAAGATAGGCCATCTTAGTCTCATCTTCATAGTCTTCATCACTTATCCAAAAACTATTAGCATTGGTATGTGGTCCTAAGACAAGGGGCACGTGTCTTGGACCCAAGTAGGCCATCTATGTCTCATCCTCATATTCTTTGTCACTTATGAAGATGTTATTTGCATTAGTTTCTTACCCCAAGCTATGGGGGTACTGCCTTGGCCCTAGGTAGGCTCTTTCTAGTGAGTCTTCTAACTCATAGCCACTTTCATCTGATATATATCCACTCTTATTGTGGCTAGACTAGGCAAGGCTTTGTAAATAGTGAGGCCCATGATAGGCTAAGCTTACTTGTGCTTCATCATCACTTACCACATATCCATTTTCTTCTTGCTCTTCATACCACAAGATGCAACCTATCAAGAGGATGTCAATTGAAAAGTTTGGATGGTAAATCTCTGGTGGTGGTATGTTTACTACGACCACTTGTCTATTGATCATATATCTTATACTTGGTAGGTGATAAGGAATAAAATTGGTGTCTTCTCCTAACCCCAAGCTTAATCTATCCAAGGATGTTGCTATATATTCATCTTGACCTTTTATGTGGTAGCCTAACCCAAACCTGTCAGTGGGAAGCTCGTATTGTGACTCATACAGCCACCTATGTCCCTGCTCATATATACCAATATTGTAGCCATGCCAATGGCAAATTTCAAATTAGATTAGAGAAAACTCGATATTAGAGAGATAATGAACATTAACAGTGAAAATTTCATCCTTGTTATCTCCTATGTCTAAAGACTCTTGGGCATAATCTAAACCAGCATAGATAAAATTGGCCTTATTAGGAGGGATTCCAAGCGAAACCATTGTTTCCATAGGTGGTATTAGGTATTTTGGCCACCCCATGTCTTGTGCAGACTCAATTATGGGCATGAATTTTATGTTATATGCAAAGTACTCTCCTATCCCTATACTTGCAAAGTGTATTGTCGCATGTGAGGTGGATGACCCTACATATGACACTAGCGAAGCAGGTTCTAGTATTTCCTTGGCTTGATCCTGGATATCTTCTTCTTCCATGGGACTTGGGATTTTTGCAATGGCTATAGTTAGCAATTCCTTGGGCTTTTCTTCCTCAATTAAGGGTACCTTTAGCTTCTGATTTTCTTTAGGTTTAGACATTGATGGTCTCTTAGAAGCATTAGTTGTTTTGGGTGCAAGAGGAGGTGCTAATGTGGATGGGTCTTTTTGTACCCCTTTGTTTCTGTCATATAGTTGCATAGTTGGAGATGAAGGTCTTACATACAAGAGGGTGGAAGGAATCACAAAATATCCTAGAAGATCCACCTTATGGACAAATTTGAATGGATCTTCATCAGCCAGAACCACATAGACTTTGTCATTGTGCACATACTTGACACGGTATAAAATTGAAGGCACGCACTTCATATCTCTTATCCAAGGATGCCCTAGGAAGATGTTGTATTGCATGGCCCCTTCCAATACATAACACATCACAGGGATGGTCTTATGCCCCACCTTAATGGGTAGGACTATCATTCCCATAATAGAGCATAAAGCATCATTGAAAGCTCTTAGTGTGTAGGTTCCTAGAATGATATTGGATTTGGGGATCTTAAGGTGCCATATTGTTGTTGTTGTGATGATGTTGATTGATGAACCTGTATTGATCAAGACCCGCTTAAAAGATAAATTATTGACTGATGCAACAATGTGCAGTTGAGGGTCTGGTAAGGCAGTAGGTACTGTCTTAATCTCATGATCATAAAATCAAATTACAAGTTCTTGGCATTGTTGTATTTATCCCACAAAATTAGTGAACGCATTGGGATCTTGTGGTTGGAGCTAAATTGATTTCAAAATTTCCATCAAAGTCTTCCTATGCTTTGGGGACTATTGATGAGCTCATAGATAGATAGCTTGGCTCGAGTCATTTGTAAGTTTTGTTCTAGTATACTCCGAATAGTTATCATAGGTCGGGTTGGTGGACCTGGAAGGTTGTTTTACCCTTATCTCTACCTAGGTGCATCTAGGACAATAATGGGAGCTATAGGAGGCTATAGTTGACCATATCATCTACTCCTAGTTGCTACGTTGATAATTTCAACCATCCCAATGCATCCGTGAGTAGGTGTATCAATTTGGAGCTAATTGACTTGGGCACCCTACCCTCTAGGGACCTCATGGTTTGGTAGTAGTTTTTTGTATATGCCTATATCTCTGTTATTGGGAGCCAATGGGTTGTCAACTTTAAGTTCTCCTACCTCAATCATATTTTGCACCTGGTTCTTGAAACTAATGCAAACTTTAATGTCATGTTCCGGTATCCTATGATAAGGGTAAAATTGATCTTGCCTATATCCTTTTGGCTTAGGATGGTTGGGATCTAAAAGAGGTACATCAAGAAATCTAATTTTCTTGGCCTTGATCAACTGGTTGAAAATTGATTGTATTGACTCTAACAAAGGTGTAAAATAGCAAGGTGGCTTGCATTCTTTATTTCACTTTGATTGTTCTATTGATCGTAATTGGTTGGTGGGGGTTGTGCCTGATAATTCTAGGGTTGTTGCATGGCTCCATCCCTAGGTGCATCTAATATTGTAGACACCTAAATCATGTCATGCTTAGGTGAGCTGCTCACATAGACACATTCATAAGATCATAAGACATAATCTTGGACTTTCCAAGCATCAACAGTGGTTCTCACCACTCATTTGGGGCCTTTTCAAGCCATCCAAGTCTAGCCGCTCAAGAGTGGCCAGATCCTAGCCACTCAAGCCTAGAGCAGCCAGACCTTAGCCGCTATACATGACAGTGGCCATATCTTAGCTACTACAAATGACAACGGCTAAGCCATAAGAAGTAGTTTACTGATAAACAAACCTAATCATAGGTGGAAGTGGCAGTCTGCATGCAATAAAGGTGAGTAGGAGTGACTTTGCATTCCTTTTCACAACCAGTTCACATAGGAGGTTTGAGTTTGCATTTAGTATTAATTTAACTGGCCTCCAAGCATAAACAAAGGGGCAAAATCTTCTCATGCTAACGATCAGTTCGCATAGAAGACTCAAGTGGGCAGTTATATTTTAGTTAACTGGCCTTCAAACATAGACAATGGAAAAAATATTTTCATGCTAACTTGCTCTACGCATGAGAAATTCATTCCTAGGGTTTGGACATAAACCTAGGGTTTCACACTATAAAATGTGCAAGCCTAAGAGCACCAAGGGAGATACAGGAGATCATATCAGAGAGAGAGAGACATATTTTTGAGGAGAGCTTTCGAGACTCGAAGAGTTCTCTTTGAGATCATGTATACGGTGAAGCTCTGATGAATTGAAGATCATAACACCTAATATTTCAACATCAGATTACAGTGTTTGGCCCATATCTTTGGGGCAAAGAGGGCAAGGTTTACTTTAGCGGTCGTTGTCTTGGACAATGGCCTGCAGGCTTATCTTAGGTTAGACATAGCTTCTTTTATTCTATTTCTTTATGTCTTCATGTCATTAGCATATATTTACATGATTTTATGGCATATTTTTATCATATTTTTGTTACACTCTTTTATTACTAACAACCTCATCCGGGGAGGCAATCTCGGATACCTAAATGTGCATTATTTTTTCATTGCTTATAGGGCCACAGGTACATCAAATGAATATTGCAACATATGAGAACAAAAGGGATCCCTCTAGAAAACAGACCTAGAGAAGGAGGCATCTGTAAACCCTCATACATTTTTGTGTATGAAATCGGGAGGCTTTTATAAGTGCACCACCTCTTCGTGGAAGGGGCACTTCTTGCCTATTTGTAATTTATAGTATCAAAATGGGTATCCCTAAGAGGGACCGACATGTAACCGAGCTTCAATATCAATAAAGAGATCCATATTTTGTTATTTTGTGTTATATGATTTTTCCTCTTGTCTTTCCATTTCATCTTCGATATTTTAAATAGCATTGCAAGTAGGGTTATAAAAGGGACCGATGTGTGTATTCTTGGGGTCACTACAGATGGCGATAATGGTGACACCACCACTAATATTTCATTTTTTGCTATAATACAAACTTAATTTTGTGTTCAGGTCTAGCCGCTATGAGCTACAACGGCCAGAAACTAGTCGCTCTAAGCTATAGTGACCAATAGAGCTTAGCCACTTTGAGCTATAGCGGCCAAGAACTAGCCACTCTAGTCAACAGTGGCCAGAATTGGAGTGTAGTAGAGGTCAAAATATTGACTCTCTGAGTTGGATCAAATTTTGGTATAGCTTCTCTAATATTTTATAACTTTATGTCTTCTTCTGTGTGTCTAAACAAAGAACTTAAAGCACATTTATGTTTGGAAATTGAAATAATAAAAGAATAAATAATTAAGCATTTCGCATATCTTAGATCTTCTTTTAAATTTTCCACTAGGCGTTGCTAGGAACAACGGCTTATGCCTAAAAATTTTTCCCTAGAATCCAATGTGCTAGACATTGTATGTTGTTTGCTTGCTTTGAGGCCCTGTTAGAGGCCATAGTTGCACAAGATAAAGTGTGCTCATACAAATAATAATATTTCATGCATCTTTCTAAATATTTAAATGTATTTTTTGCACTTAGGCATATAGGAAATATTCATTGTTGTTATATAATACACTTTATGTTATGCAAGATTAAAATGAATGCAAGCTTAAATTGGAGAGTTGGATTTCATCATCAACCTTCAATTCAGTCCAATGACATTGGAATTCATCTCCTTCCATTGGTTTTCCCCCTAGAGATTCCTAGAAATGGATTGAGAAACTTACTTATAGTGACACTAAGTTACTTGTGTTCAAATTGTCTCCCATTGTTGGAACAATCATTGGTTTAGAGTGGAAGAGCTAGGAAAACCCTCCATTGGGTCTTCAACGGTGTACCCTAGCTTCTTTTGATAAAATCATGTTTGGCATGAGTGTACTTGATTGTTACTATGGATGAGTCTTCTCATTCTTAATCCAAGAATAAGAGCAAAGAAATCGAAATAACAACACATCAAAACACATCAAATAGTTTAGGGCACACTCAATTTGGTAATCAAGATAAACATTTGCTTGGTATTGTGTGGTTATTCCTAAATTGCAACTCAAAATATCAAATCATAAGACAACATGGTCAAAACAAGAAGTAAGCACCCTCGGTCTAATATCGAGGGAGAGATAGAAGCAATTCATACCCATAGGCAGAGTCGTAGTAACATTGAATGACCTACCCGTAAGACCGTGAGATGTAGCTCCATGAGCCTAAGGGGTGATAACTCAACCCTTGGGGGATCTCCTC
This sequence comes from Wollemia nobilis, assembly GCA_028583015.1. Lineage (NCBI taxonomy): Eukaryota > Viridiplantae > Streptophyta > Pinopsida > Araucariales > Araucariaceae > Wollemia > Wollemia nobilis. The sequence goes on from JAQPPZ010000456.1 coordinate 9,045,140, forward strand.
GAGAAACCCCAAGTAAGGAACCACATCATGGAACAAATTCACATAAACAAAAAGAGGCTTCATATCCATCCTCATAAAGGATATATGAGGAGACCTCAAGGGCCTCCTCTAAACACACAGAAACATCTCAAATATGTGAGGAAGCTTCAAGGGCTTCCTCCTCACATGGACATAAATAAGGTTCTAAAACCCATTCTTCACATAGGGATGATGAGACTGCTACATATCCATCCACATGGAGAAAACATGTTACCACCAATGTTACAAGAGGTAAGACAATAACTAATAATTGATTAATGTCATCAACTATAGCATAGGATAGCTATAGGATTAAGTAGGTTACAAAATAGATTATTTAACAATAGATGCTATGTCTATGCTAACAACTAACCTATCTTCCGTCCAAAGGGAAATGATGGTAAGGTAGACTACTAACCAAGGTAATCGGTAATAGTAACTACTAGTGGTAAAAAGTAAGAAATTACTTTTTACCATGTGGTAAATTATATCTACCTAGGTGAAACTTAAATATTACCTAAATGAGGTAATAATCATAGTTACTAACATAGTAACTCTAACATCCCCCCTTATTACATTATTTTGGTAATACATACATATCCCTCTATACAACAATATTTGGGTGAAGTATATAACTGCCCCAATACAGTGAAGAAGATGTTTATCTACTGGTTCTTTGCTCTGTCACAGTTCTCTGGCTACTCCTAAGCAAAAAGTGGGTCATTCCTCACTTTGTCTTCATGACAACGAATGTCCTTATGGTAATCACATCATCCAACCGATTTGCATGGGTAACCAGCCACTGCAATCGCTAAGTGTAGTAGAATAGATCACTTCATACAAGGTTCATTTATTTACAATATGAATTTGCAAAAGATAAGGTAGCTAAGGTATCGTTCGCTGCCAAAAATGCACCCTTATAAGTTCCCCCCTTCTTGTTGCAAAACATAGTGTAATTAATTTCTGAAGTAAGTGTGACTAAGGTGTCGGTCAAAGCTGAAAATGCACCCTTATAAGTCATCTTCCCTATTTAAAAAAATCAGTGAAGAAAAGAAATGGGTATCCCCCCTCAATTGCAAAAAAGTGTGCAACTCAAGAGTGTTGTGAAGGATTTTACAAATATTGCCTCCTAGACAATTGTACACCATAAAAAATCTCTCCTCTTGTTACAAGTACTTCAAACACCTAGATTTTGCTATTTATGAAGCCTAAAAGAGGTACAAGCACCCCTTATTGCAAGGTCTTCAAACAAAAAACTTATGCTATTTATGAAGCCTAAAATAAGAGTGAGAGAAAATGGTGCTTTTGCCCAAGGGACACATGTGTTTTCCTTCTACAAAATTGTTGTAGCAATTTAGCACTCCTTGTGCTATCTTTGAACCAGAAATAGAATCAGTATGAGACACTTTTATGAGAAATATGGCTTTTGTGATGTGTCTTTGCCATTTTAGTTTTTCTTGTTTTGAAACCAACACTGAATGGTGTCATGGTTTTCATTTTTACAATTTGTGCAAAACTATGCTTTCTAGGCAATTTGATCAAAAAATTCACCAATTTGTGCTTTCTTATTGTAAGTACTTCAAGCATGATTGCTATTATGAAGTCTAAAAGAAAAGGTTGATGACTTGGACTTTTCTGATTGCCTTTACAAGTTTTATTTCCCTCTTATCAAAATCTATGTTTGAAGGAAGAAAGGAATTATCCCCCCTTAGTGCAAAGGATTGCAACTTTGAAGGTTCCTTATTTTCAAAAACTTGTTCTTTCTTTTGATTACCCTAAAAGAGTACCAAAATATAATTCACTCAAACAGATATTTAATGGCACCTGCCTTAACTCCCTTCAAGAAGGATGAAAATTTTGAGGAAATTAAGCCAAACAAATAAGAGTGAATTATGGGTTTTGTTGATTTAGGAGAGAATATCAAGTAATTTTGGCTTTTAAATCTATGCAAAAATTTACACAAATTTATGAAATTTTGGAGTTTAGTGTGTTCTTGATTCTATGACTTATAATTGCAAAAGAAATAATGCAATAATCAAACAAGAATGCCCACAAAATTCTTATCACCTAGGTGTCGGATGCTACCGAAAATGCACCTAATTTGCCAATAAAGGTGTCAAGTAAAATCGAAAATGCACCTTTTAATTTTTGCAACAAAATGTGTGTTTTGTGTTGTGCAAAAAATGATATTTTTATGTCTCCTACTTTGTTTTCCAATTTTGCAAAAGAAGTACAATGTTGTCTTCTCCCTGAATTTTGCAAAATTAACAATTTTGAGCACTCCTTCCAAGACAAGTCGACACACGACCCGCATTTGGAAGGCTTGCATAACTAGTCGACACACGACTTAGTTTTTGATGGACCAAAGGTTCAAATTACTTCTCAATTTTTTGCAAAAAAATATGTGCAATTTTATGTCTTATATCCCCCCTTGGAGAAAACAAATGTACACTTTGCCTTTGAATTTTTCAAAAAAAATGAGTCTCCCTGTGTTAAAATTTGGAAAAAAAGAATTCATGTTTGAACCTTTATTGTATGCTAAATTAACAAGGTTGAGAAGAGTTTAGGGTTTTCTTATTTGCAAAAAAAATGCTCTTCTATGTCTTATATCCCCTCGTGGAGAAAACAAAAGCTCTTCTTGATTTGTTTGCAAAAAAAAATCCTTAATCTTCTATTTTAATGCAAAATTTTAATAAATCTAATCATTATTTAATTAATAATAAAATTTAATTTTGTAAAAAATCAATGTAATTTAAAAAAAAAATTGATTTTAGACAAAAGATATTAAATTATTAAAAAAATTGATTAAAAATAAAAAATAAAAATAAAAAATTTACCTTTAGTTTATTTCGTGTGGTGGGCTCCTCGTGACAAAAAATATTTTTGCCCCCGACGGGAGTCGAACTCGCGACCTCCCGTCGGGCAGCGCCTTAGCGCTGGCCCCTCCGCCGGTTGGGCTAGCTGGCCCGACGTGAAGGGAAGGGAAGCATGTTTCCTTTCCCTTCACTCCTCGCACGAGCAGGGAAAACTATGTGATTTATCCCACATCGCCCGTGCGGGAAAAATTTAGGGGTATAAAAGGGCTTTAAAGCCCTTAGGTTAGTGACTGCCTTCAGGTAGTCACGTAGCCCCCTTTTTGGTCACCGCCACATGGCATGGCCAGATCGAGTCAGGTGGCACGTGGCTAGTCTGCCATGTGTCACCCACGTGTCTGTCTATGTCTTGTCTAGGTCTTCGGTCCACATGTTCATCGTCGTCATGTGGTTGTCTGCACATGTTCGTTGTCATCTTGTGGTTGTCCACCATGTGTTGTTTCTAGTCTAGTTCAGTCAGCACCTCAGGATCTATCCCCGAGGTCGCATCATCCTGCCATGTGTCATGTCTAGTGGCAGGTCTGAGTCAGTTCCTTGGGATCTATTCCCAAGCATGCATGGGTCCCATCTATGATTGTCCTTGAGATTTGTGCCTGGGGTGGTCTACAATTTGTAGGGTCTCTGGCCACTAGTCGTCGGGGATCGAAGGGCAAGCCTACCCTCTTAGATCCCAGTCATCAGATCTGGCTGCCAGTCATCAGGGATCAGAGGGCGTGCCTGCCCTCTTAGATCTCGATCGTCAGAGATCTGACAAGGATGTTCCCTGTTAGTTGTGGTCTAACAGAGATGTTCCCTGTTAGTGGGGGTTGAACCCGAGGGTGCTCCTACCCTCAGGTGTGGGTCTGATCTCTGCTTTGGATGGCGTGCCTGCCCTCCTAACTGTATGCTAGACCCATGGGGGCAGTAGCACTAGTGGCTATTGGTAATCAGAGGGCCTCCTACCCTCGAGATCTGGGCCATGTGCTACAGGCTTTGGCTGCCTATCAGGCCTGACAAGTCAGATAGCAGAGTGTTGTCAAAACTGTCGAGGTCTGCTCCCGTGGCTGCCTGATGACCTTGGGCCTGCGGGCCCTCTCCTCGTCAGGTCACCTGATGATATGGGCCTACGGCCCCTGCTACCTTGGATCCACCTCAAGATCCATGTAGGTCCTGAGGGCCAGTAGGGCCTTCAAATACCATGCCAGGTCCAGGTCGGGTGGAATGAGCGAAGCTCGTATTAGGCCACCCGGCTGCGATGATACCAATGTTACAAGAGGTAAGACAATAATTAATAATTGATTAATGTCATAAACTATAGCATAGGATAGCTATAGGATTAAGTAGGTTATAAAATAGATTATTTAACAATAGATGCTATGTCTACGCTAACAACTAACCTATCTGCCATCCAAAGGGAAATGACGGTAAGGTAGACTACTAACCAAGGTAACTGGTAATAGTAACTACTAATGGTAAAAAGTAAGAAATTACTTTTTACCATGTGGTAAATTATATCTACCTAGGTGAAACTTAAATTTTACCTAAATGAGGTAATAATCATAGTTACTAACATAGTAACTCTAACAACCAAGCCCTTTTCATCAAGAAGGCAAACAAGAATTGCAACACCTCAAGACTCACAAGAAACATATGAAATAGGTCTACCCACTGAAGGGTGGGAAATTAGAGATACATCTAGTCATGGGAATCATATAGAAGAAACCCTTCACATAAAAGGAAATATTCCCGTAGACTATGACCTCATAGGAGTAAATGGCACCCCATGGGACCAGCCATGGAAAACAAGATAGCTAGATGGGTTGGATCGATTTCCCACTCAAATAACTGTAGCTACTGAGAACTCTACATCTGGAAGCTCATGAAATGTGACTTCTAAACACATCTCCCAGTCTGGGGGTACCTCAGAGTGACCATGCAAAAGATGCATGGATTCTGATCATAGGGATACTCAACAGTACACTAAACAAGTCACATTAGCTAGCAAGAGTACAGATACAACAAAAACCTCCTCGAGGAATCTACAAGTCAAGACAACAAGAACAAAGTCAAATAAACATGATTCTTCTATGACAGCACAAACTGACCAAATGAGGTGGTTAGAAAATGTATTATGTAAGGAGTGAGGGCTAGTGGAAGCTCTCAAACAAGAGAAACAAAGAGAAAGACTCTTGCACCAACATGAGCAGCACTTAAGAGAGCAAGCTGAGTGGCTAGCTCTTAAAAATTTACAGGAAAATAGTGGTGACCACCAAAGAACAAGACACGCTGACTCACCTAAGGAGAGGCGCACTAGACAAGATAACCCACAATGAAATCCCCCACCAAATCATGAATGAAATCCAACTAATGGGGGAAGGGCAAACATAACAAACCAGGATCATAATCCTAGGTCCCCTCATAGGAGGGAGTAAATGGAACAAATCAAATGGATAGAGAGTTACCTCCATTGCCAAAGTGAATAGGCTTACAAGAGGAGGAAATCCATGCGCCAAAGGTATTTCAAGAGCTTGCTAAAAAGATGAAAACCTTTGAGAAACAAGAGGCAGTTGGGAACTCACCAACATTGAGCAAAATACACAACCATCCATTGTTCCCATCAATCCCTAGCCCTCCATATCCTAAGCACTTTGATATACCTAAGTTATAAAATTTTAAAGGTGAAGAGGATGCACAAGAACATGTCACCAACTTTATCAATGCCTATTTTCATATTGAATACAATGACGCTCTCATGCTAAGAACATTCATAATGACATTTTCAGGTGTTGTCACTCAATGGTTCAACAAACTACCTAAGCATAGCATAACCAATTTTGAACAACTATTAAAAACATTCTTGAAGCGCTTCTCCTTTGGTGCTAAGAAGAAGGTGAACCTTTTAGACCTGGCCAACTTGAAACAGTATGATGATGAGCCAGTAATGGATTATGGTAATATATGGAGAAAAGTCATGGTAAAATTATCATTCTCTGTTCCCATGAAAGATATCATTTGCATGTTCACCAAAAATTATTCTGAAAATATCTCCCTCTTGCTACAACTCCAACAGTATCCTTCATTTGAAGAAGCTTTGGCACAGGCCAAGCTCATCAAAGAAATAAAAGTAGATGAGGGAACCATTAAGCTCCAAAACAAAAAGGAGTGGAACAAGAATGGTAAGAGTGACAAGTACAAGCAAAAGCAATGCAATCCTACTTTGGTCAATCAAGTCGTATTGGCTACACCTAAGGATGGGGGTGCGCAACAACCACAAAACTATCAAGCACATCCCCTACCAACCAACTATGACCAAAAGAACAATCAGGGAAGAAACCAAGAATGCAAGCCACCTCGTTATTTCATGCCTTTGACAGAATCAATGCAATCAATATTTAATCAGTTGAGCAAGGCTAGGAGGATCAGATTTCTTGATATACCTCTTATAGATCCCAACCATCCTAAGCCAAAAGGATATAGAGAAGATCAATTTTACCCTTATCATAGGATACCGGGGTATGACATTGAGGCTTGTGTTGGGTTTAAGCATCAAGTGTAAAACATGATTGAGGTAGAATAGCTCAAATTTGACAACCCACTGGCTCCTGATTATAGATACATGGGTATATACAAAAACCCATTGCCCAATCATGAGGCCCCTTGAGAGCAGGGGGCCAAGTCAATCAGGTTCGAGCTGACATACCTACCCATTGATGTGTTGGGATGGTTGAGATTATTAACATAGCAACAAGGACTAGGTAATATGGTCAACCACAACTGCTTGCAGCTCCCATGAAAATCCTAACCGCTCTTAGGTAAAGGTAATACAACCTTCCAAGTCCACCAACACGACCTGTGGTAACTATTCAGAGTAGATTGGAGCAAAACCTATAGATACCTCCAGCTAAGTTATCCATTTATGAGCTCATACAACAGTCTCTAAAGCATAGGGAGACTCTAATTGATATTTTAAGAACAATTGAGCTTCAATCGCAAGATGCAAATGCATTCACTCACTTTGTGGGACAAGTGCAAGAATGCCAAGAACCTGTAATCCGATTCTATGATCATGAGATTAAGATAGTTCCTGCTGCCTTACCATACCCTCCGCTAAATATTGTAGTGGAAATCAATGACTTACCTTTCAAGAGGATTTTGGTCGATACAGGTTCATCGATAAACATCATCACAACAACTGCAATAGAGCACCTCAAAATCCTCAAGTCAAATATTGTTCCAGGAGCTTACACATTGAGAGCTTTTAATGATGCTTTATGCAATACTATGGGAATGATAGTCCTACCCATCAAGGTGGGTCACAAGACCATCCCCGTAATTTTTCATGTCTTGGAAGGATCTATGCAATATAACATCCTCTTAGGGTGCCCTTGGATAAGGGCCATGAAGTGTGTGCCTTTGATCTTGCACCAGTGTGTCAAGTATGTGCACAAAAACAAAGTCTATGTGGTTTTGGCTGATGAAGAGCCTTTTAAATACATCAATCAGGTGGACATTTTGGGAGAATTTGTGATCCCTTCTACTCACCTATACGTGGCACCTTCATCCCCAACCATACAAGTGGATAACGAAGTAAAAGGGGTAAGAAAAGACCCATGCACATCAACACCTCCTAGTGCACTCAAAACATTCAATGCTTCTAAAGAACCATCAACATCAAAACCAAAATACAATCAAAAGCTAAAGGCACCCTTAGTTAAGGAAGAAAAGCCCAAAGAAGTTCCAACTATAGCCATTGCTGAAATACCAAGTCTTATAGAAGAGGAAGATCCTCAAGATCAAGATGAAGATAGTGATTATCACCCTGCTTCCCCAGTATCATCCATGGGGTCATCCACGTTGCATGCATCAATACACTTGGCAAGCATAGGGAGTACCTTGTGTAGAACATTACATTTACACCTATCACTGAGTTTGCACAAGACATAGGTAGGCCTAAGGACTTGAGGCCACCAGTAGGAATAGTGGTTCCACTTGGAATCCCTCCCAACCAAACCAATTTTATCTATGTCGGCCTGGTCTGTGCTCATAAGTCATCAGATATAGAAGAGGATGGTAATGAATTATTCACATTCAATGTCCATTACCTCTCTAATCTTGATTTTTCTCTAAGCTAATTTGAGCATTGCCACTGGCATGGCTATGGCCTTGGCGTATATGATTAGGGGTGCAGGAGACCATATGAGCCACTATATCAGCTTCCCTTTGATAGATTTTGCTTAGGCTACTATAACGGAGGTCGATATGCCTCTCTTGCAGAAGTATTGGAAAGATTAAGCATAGGGTTAGGAGAAGACATTGATTTCATTCCTTATCACACCCTAAGAATAGCAAATTTGAGCAATAGACAAGTGGCCACGGTGAACATACCACCTCTAAAAACTTATCATCCAAACACCTCAATTGATTCCAGCCCAACAGGGTACAACTCATGGGATGAGGAGAGTGAATATGAAGCAAGTGATGATGAGGCACAACTTGGCTTAGCCTATCAGGTGCCTCACTATTTGCAAATATTCACATGGTCCATCCATGATGAGAGTGGATATACATCATATGAAAGTAACTATGAATTAGAAGACTCAACAGAAAGAGATTACTTAGGCCTAAGCCATCAAGCCCTAAATTTGGGACAAGAGAAAAATGCAAATGAATTCTTCATAAGTTATGAAGAATATGAAGATGAAATAGAGATGGCCTACTTGGGGCCAAGACATGAGCCCCTTGTCTTAGTTATCGCATACCAAAGCTAATAGTTTTTGGATAAGTGATGATGACTTTGAGGATAAGACCAAGATGGCTTATCTTGGACCTCACCACTTGCGGCAAGTCAACGATCTAGGAGAGAGAGAGGTGGCACTCCGTGCCATAGACCCTCATCTCCAATTTTTGGGGAGACCTGTTGACCTATCTATCATTCATCGGATGGTCAATCCCCTTCCTCCTACATTGATAAAGTGATTACAACACAATGATCCTATTGTCTGCCCTACTCATAGGCCATATCTAGAAATTCCCATTCCTCCAAACCTCATTGCGAGTATGGAAGGGAAACCCTTGAGACAATGTTACACCCATGTGGTCTTGGAGACTTCATTCCATCCATCAACATGATCTCCATTGATTTGACCACTCCATTTCATAACCTAGAAGATCCTACCAAATCATTTCATCTTGATGTAGAGGCTATTGATTGGGATTATGCTAGTTCGCCCATAGAGCCTAAAGACCTATTCCCCAATAAAGAGATGTTATAGCCGTATTCCATTTTGCATCAGGTTGTGTGTATGACGTCTTCCATGTTGTTTTGGAACCTAAGTCACTAGGTCCTAAAAATCCCACTGATGACATTCATTTGATACCCATGCCTCATCGGCTAGAGGATGGGTCACATATGGTTATAGAAGTTACTTTCGAGGTTGAAATCAACAATGATCCTACCCAACCAAGGAAAGTCATGTTCGAAGAAAGTCTATCTCCAAAGCAACAAGACATCCTAATTCCTCTCCTCAAAGAGAGGCCAAATATTTTTGCTTGGACTTACAAAGATATGCTAGGGATAGATCCAAAATTATTCGTTCACAACCTTTCATTGGATCCCATGAAGAAGCCAGTCAAGAAAAAATTGAGGAAAATATATTCAATCGTCACTTTGATGGTGAAGAACAAATTTCAAAAACTACTGGATGCAGTATTCATAGTTCCCATTGACTACCTTGAGTGCATGTCAAACATGGTACCTATGGGGAAACCTGACGGAAGAGTCAGTATCTACATGGATTTTAGGGATTTGAATAGGGCAACACCAAAGGATTCATTCTCATTTCCAAACATAGATGCTCTTGTGGATGTAACTGTGGGTCATGAAATGCTCACCCTAATGGATGGTTCTTCTGGATACAATCAAATCTAGATTAAGCCCGAAGATCAACATAAAACTGCTTTTATTACTCCATGGGGAACATTATGTTACAAAGTGATTTCATTCAGTTTTAAAAATGCTGGTGCCACATATCAGTGGACCATGACATATATATTACATGACTATATGCATAAGATCTTGTAATATTACATGGATGACTTACTAGCCAAGTCCTTATTGCGGCAAGATGATGTTGAAGTCCTTACACAAGTCTTTGATCGCCTCATAGAACACAATATTTTATTGAATCCTAAGAAGTGCGTATTTGGCATAACTTCTGGCAAGCTTTTGGGATTCATCGTATCCAAGAGGGGCATTGAAGTAGATCCTACAAAGGTAAAGGCTATACTGGAAATGGCCACCCCTATCAACATTAGGGAATTGAGGAGCCTACAAGGCAAGATAACATCCATCAAAATATTCATCGTGCAATTATCAAAAAAATACCGACCTATGAATAGGTTGCTACGCAAGGAAGTCCCCTTTCATTGGGATGAATAATGCCATCAAGCCTTTGTAGAGATCAAAACTTATCTGGAAATGCTACCAGTATTGCCTCCATCGAGGCTAGACATACCATTTTTACTATATATATATGCTACTGATTTCACATTGGACACCATGTTAGCCCAAAAGAATTCACAAGACAAAGAGCAAGCCATATATTACATTAGTCACACCTTGGTGAGTTATGAGCTAGGATATGCATATGTTGAAAATTTGTGTTTAGCAGTGGTTTTGAAACTTGAAAGTTGTGACACTACATGTTGAGCCATATGACCTACGTCATATCAAAACAAAATCCTTTGTAGTAGATGATGAGCAAGACATATCACAATACACGTATCACAAAGTGGATCATGTTATTGATAGAATTTGATCTAGATTTTGTAAGCCAAAATTCCATCAAGGGACAAGTCATAACAGATCAATTAGCAGAGGTGCCTCTTTAGGATAACAAGCCTCTCACCATAGAATTTCCTGATGATGCGGTCTTTGCATTATCAGATCCACTAGAATTCGAAGAACCTAAGAAATAAAGAGACATGTCATTGTTCTTCGATGGTTCGAAGTGTGAACAAGGAGGCGGAGCAGAGATTGTCTTTATCACACTACAGGGTGCTCCATTGCCCTTATAATTCAAATTAGATTTCCCATGCACAAACAATAATACAGAATATGAAGCATTGATCTTGGGACTCCAAATATCCATAGCAATGGGCATTAAAAGATTGAATATCTTTGGTGATTCCTTACTCATAGTAAACCAGGTCAAAGGACTATTCCAATGCAGGTGCCCACTCCTAAATACTTACAAGGAACTTGTTGACACTTACCTAGCCCGGCTGGAATGGTATGACATTGAGGCAATCCCTCGTACGTCAAATAGATTTGTAGACACCATGGCCTCTTTGGGATCCTTAATTCCTCATAATCCCTCTACTAATTTTATAACCGTTCATGTGAAAGTGTGCACTCAGCAATACGTCATGAAGTTTTTAACAACCAAGAATCAATCAACATGATCAACATTAAGCCAAATCAGGATTGGTCCCTTACAACCAGAGATTTCTTACAAATGGGACCTTGGGGGTCTTTGATCTTCCAAGGACCTATGGAGTGTGGTGCAACCATATACCATAGATTTTTTACTTAATCTGTGTTCAATACCTCAAAAATCCAGGAAGAGCAAGTTTTCTATTCTATAGAAGTTGTGGCTTATCAGGATTGGCTTTCCCAATTGTGGGACTTCCTAAATCTTGGAATAATACCTCAAGGTTTATCGCATATTGAAAGGTGAACATTCAATTAGAGAGCAACAATATACATCTTTCTAGGAGAAATACTCTATAGACGAGGATATGATGGAGTATTACTCTATTGTCTTGAGCCCCATGAAGCATCTTGGGCAATTTTGCAAGCTCACAACAAAACATGAGGAGGCCACTTCAGTGGCATGGCCATCATCAAGTGCATCTTGAGAATGGGTTACTATTGGACCATAATATAAAAGGACTGCTATGAGTATGTTAAGAAATGTAGTAAGTGCAAGCATCATGCAAATCTAGCACACTTACCATCGTAAGCTTTGCAGCCCATCCAGGCAGCATGGCCATTCTCGCAATGGGGACTAGACTTTATTGGGAATATCTCACCCCCATCCTTAGGCCAACACACATTCATCATAACGACCACATAATACTTCACTAAATGGGTAGAAGCGATCCCCTTAACATCAACAACTGGACCAAGGATTCCAGAGTTTATACTCCACAATATCATAAGTCATTTTGGGGTCCCTTCTTAGATAATATCAGATAATGGGCCATATTTCAAAAACAAAAATGTTTGATCATTAATGAATGAATATCATATTCAGTATAGTTTTTCAAAACCTTACTATCCACAAGCAAACGGGCAAGCAGAATCCTCAAACAAAATAATAGTCTCCATTTTGAGGAAGACAGTGCAAGAAAATCACAAGGATTGGCACATGCAGTTGCCTCTTACACTATGGACATATAGGACTAGTATATGGATTCCCACTAGGGCAACACCATTTTCATTAGTATATGGCATTGAGGTCATCATGTCGCTAGAGTTAGAAATTTTGACTCTATGCATAACATTAAAGGACTTCATAGATGATGAAGCTGCACGGCAAGGCCGCCTTGATCAATTGATGCTTCTTTATGAGTGCCAATTCAATGCTCTAGAGCATATTCACGTTTACCAAGATCACCTTGTGCAAGATTACAATAGCAAAGTCCACCTAAGGGAATTCAAGGTTGGAGATCTAGTGCTCAAAGAAAACCATCATAACTCGAATCTGCCACTGCATCTACGAGATAATTTCATGGTAAACTAGATAGGTCCATACATGATTTCACAGAGATTTGGGCCTAGAGCATATTGCCTTATATCATTGGATGGTGTTGAAGAGCCTGAACCTCTCAATATCATTCACTTAAAGGCATTTTACACATAAAACACAAAAACATTCTTACATATTTATTGGTAGTCTTGTAACAAACTAATATGGAAGGAAAATTGACACACATATCATCTATAGTATGAGTCTTAATCTTGATATAATATATTTTTTGTTATGTAAAGTGCCTATAATGTATAGTAAATAATTAAAATTAAGATAAAATGGAATGATATTGGCTTACACATAGGACACTATACTAACTATAATCATTTTTGTGGTCATCCATTTTCTATTTTTAAGATGTATCACTTGCTAAAGTTTCATGGAGTAATACCCTCTATTTTTTTAGACTTGTGAACTAATTATTAGATATCTTCTCTAAAACCATGCATGATTTATTTTCTTGCTATTTCATAAAACACAAAAACATTCAAATATTTCATAAAACACAAAAACATTCAAATAGATCATAAAATTCAAAAACATTCAAATATGTCAAAAATTCAAAAACATTCAAATATGTCAAAAACACAAAAACAAATCATAAAAACATAAAATTTCAAAAATCAATCAAAGGCTCTAGGGCTATTTCAAGCCGCTTGGTCAAAATAAATTCAAAAAGTCTCCAAGGTTAATTCAAGCCGCTTGGTCAAAATCAATTCAAAAAGGCTCCAAGGGTAATTCAAACCGCTTGGTCAAACATCAATTCAAAAATGCTCCAAGGGTAATTCAAACCACTTGGTCAAATCCCACCAAATCAAAATCTCCAAGGGTAATTCAAACCGCTTGGTCAAAATGAACAACAAAAGCCCCAAAGGCATAATAAGCCCTTTGGTCAAATTAATCAAAAATACAAAAACAACATAAAATCAAAAATACAAAAAAATAATTTCACCTCACATCTTGCATCCACATCATTGCATTGCATTTTCATATCCACTACAATTGTATATTACATAAGCCTTAAAAGTGATGCCACAGTTTGTCGCACAAGTCATTCATATCCATACATCCATCCACATGTGTGTAATTGTGTTTTTCAACGCAACCATTATTTGTTGCTATACATAATATACTAAGGTTTTTCTGTGAGTCAACCACACCTAGTGATCTTATCAACTTTTGAGGAAAACAACTTTGATTAGTAGAAGGTAAGGTCTAGTTGTGATAAATCCTTGGATATTCAAGATCCCGTCACTAATTGAAACACTAAAATCCTATTTGGTACAAGGAAATGATGAAAGCTACAAATTGGTCTAAGTTACCTTAAGTTAAATGGATCTTCCTTTCTTATCCCCCTATGGAACCGGTTTAAAGGTGCTGAGAATTTGCAAAAGGACAAGCTTTACCCTATCCAAATCCCTTGCTTAAATCAAAATAAGCAAAATACCAAAGCAAAGTACATATTCAAAAGGCCAAGCATACAATCAAGATTACAAAGCAATAATCCGATACACAAATCATATATTCAAAATTCAAAAAAAAAAAATCAAGCTCAAAAATAAATCAAAATAAACAGTGATTTTCACTACATATGAGCAAAATAAATAGTGATTATCATCACTACAAAAATCCCCGCTCAAAAGAAAAAAATCAATCAAAATAAAAAGTGATTTTCATCACTACATATGAGCAAATATCCAAAGCCAAAAATAAGAGAATAAAGCTTGAATCCCTGGAATTCTTAGCATTGTACAAAACTGGAAGGAGAAATCCTTACGCATGACGATATGTCTATTACAATTACTTCATGCATTTGTGTAGACCAATATTTGAATGTGGATGAGCTAGCTTAGGTAACCAAATATTTCCTAGTGGTATAGTCCAACTAAGTCCAACATAAGAATGAGATGAACACTTGAGGATCCTTGATCTTAGCAATGAGCTGAAAGAATCCCGCTTGACATCGGAGGAAATGCTTGAGTTCTATCTCAAAATATACAATCACTTGCACACACAGAGATCATGAAAAACCAGGTCCATGGTAAAAGCATTACTTTTCAAAAGTCTAAGTGATAAGTAGACAGTGGTTGATAGGGTGACTAGAGTGTTTGAACATCTAGAAAGCCCCAAAAATACTTACATAGCAACAAATCATAACATCATTCACACCATCACTTTCTTTATAAGATTCTATAAATTAGGGGGTATCAACATAAGGCCACTGACTACTTTATATATTTTTAATTTACAGAAACTTATTAAGAAAATATATAACACACCATTGCATCTCATATATGAATACTTAATCAATTCTTATGTTAAGAGTCATTATTTAAATTTTTATGATTATTTTTTTTACTTTATGTGGTATCACCCATTAATATTGTTAATGTCATATGCATTTCATATGTTTTAAGTGATTAGAGCATATAGTTTCATTTATACCATTCCACCACATAAGTTAGATGCATATAATTAAAGCAAAAATTAAACATGCATTTAACAATAACATCGCATCCACAAACACAAGTCATGAATCGTCCATCATCACATCATAAAGCACATCATAAAACATATAGGCAATATCCATTTGCATACAATCATGAATTCATCATTCATCATCAAAGTACATCACGTCACATCATCAAATCATATAAGCATTTACACATCCATATAAGCATATACAATATCATCTATCATCTAACATATACATCAAATCATCATAATACCATCATCACATCACATCATAAAACAAAATAACAACAAAAATATGAGCAATAAATGATAAACATAATAAGTCATAATGCATAGAAATCATAAAAGTATGTGTGTCAAATCCAAAGGATATACAAAAATTCCTGTAGGCTATAGTCATATAGGTCAACCGATCTCAAAAATGAATCAAGGATCAAGTAGAGCATTAGTCAAGTATTGGGCTTGAGCCCCCTGCATAACCTCCTCTAGTGCTACCTCCCCCTGTGGCAGTATAGTGACTCGAGTGATGTGAGCCTGTAGGTCTTTCTGTTCAAGTCTGGGTTAGCTAGCTAGGATGGACAGAAGACTACTTCGAGGTGGAGCACCCACTGACCTACGAACCATCCATGCCTACTGGATCCTTAAGGAAAATCCCATGCCTCTTGAGCTACATCTGAAGAAGGATAATATGATCCACAATTCCCCAGATACGCTCCTCATGCTCATCCAATAGCGACTATAGTTATCCCACATCTACCCCTAAACCTACCATTGGAGCCTCCTATAGTGTAGAAGGAGGAACAAAAAAATGCATCCTGACATCGCCACCCCCAATAGTAGCCTACAAAGCCTATATATGTGTTGTGAGCTTCTCAATCATAGCATATCTCTATTGTACCTAAATCTTAGTGGCCTGAAGCTCAACCTCGATCTCATGTAGTTGTGCTCTCAGAGGAGAGTCTCTCTCCTCAGGATCTAACTCCTCCTCCTTCTCAAGAACATCAAGATCCTCAACTACCACCTACTCTACTGGCTAGCCCCATACCTCGATCCTGGATTAGAATCTGTGTCCTATTGGATCTATGCCATCACATCATCCTCACACCCTAGGATGCCAATGCCATGCCATATTTGATCACCCCACCACTAAGTGTAGGCCTCTATAACTCCCCCAACCACTGTAGGATCAATATCTAGGGCATCCTCATTATCTAAGAGCTTGATAATCTATCATGGAGGTAGGTCCTTCTCTGCTATGAGGCTCCTATACAAGAATGGTATCAAGGGCACATCCTGCTGCAATTTGTACTAATGAAGAACCTGAGAGTAGAATAAATACTCTTTGATGGCAATATTATGGCCAACGAGCCATCACTCATGTCGTATCTTGGCAGTAAAACTAGCTGGATCATCCCAAGAAAAACACTCATAGTAAGGCTGTCACACGACATCTTTGGCCAACAGTCTGGTAAAAGCATCAGTGTAGTGGGATAGCTTCCCTACTAAAGTGTAGCTCTTATGCTCGTCATGCTCTCGAGTCCATCTAGTAGCATAGCACTACTTTCGAGCATCAATCGCTATGATCTTGGCTGGGAGCCCCTTAGGGTGATCTACTATAATGTGCTCACATCCCCAAACCTATAGGAGCAAGTTGCATGCAATGCTAACACATCCCCATCGATGGATGTGGTACAACTCATCATAGCACTAAGCCAATAGTGATCTACCCCATGCATAGATGATAGGCTCCTCACTATCCAATAGGTCCTGCACCATTGCCAGAAGGTTCCACAAGAACATCAAACTTGAGCAGTCCAGGATAAGAACATTTTTGATCACCATCAATAATATGGCATGCCTCACTGTAAAGATGCCCTCCCCATACCAATGACTGATAGACTCTCCTTCAGACTTGGTTTCCTTGAGATCATCCATAGAGTGCCCTCTAAACACCCGAGTGAAGATAGCCACCTGATCATTAATGCCCAAAGAGGTAATGGCCACCCCGTAAAAAGGAATCTAAAAGATCCTATACATATCCTCTGGTGTGATGGTCATCTCGCCAGTTGAGATGTGGAAGGTATTAGTTTGTGGGTCCCAGTAGTGGGCCAGAGCCATAAGGTAGGCTTGATCTGCCATGATGTAAGGTAGCCTGATGACATACTGCAACCCATGGGCCTTGAACCAGGCCCATTCTGTGTCATCAAAGCTAGGAAGCAATTCAAGCAGGAGCTTCAGATCCTAAGCTTGAGCAGTAAGTATCTAAGCAAAGAAGAAGAAAGGCAAAACAAAATTGCATATAAGGCATAATTGACAATAAACATGAAAACGGTGCAAAAGAGTATGAATTACTCTAAATCTAAGGAAAAGAAGAATAAAAATTATACATAATCAAGCAATAGTCATGTAGGTCAGTCGACCTCAAAAATGAATCAAGGACCAAGTAGAGCATCAGTCAAGTATCGGGTCTAAGCCCCCTGCATCACCTCCTCTAGTGCTACCTCCCCCTGTGGTGATATCGCAAGTCAAGTGATGCAAGCCTATAGGTCTCTCTATCTGAGTTCGGGTCCGCTAGCTAGGATGGGCGAAAGACTACCCCGAGGTGGAGTGCCCACTAACTTGTAAACCACTTGCACCTACTAGATCCTTAGGGACAATCCCATGCCTCCTGAGTTGCATTTGAAGAAGGGTAACATGATCCACAAGTCCCCAGATCCACTTCTCATACTCATCCAATAGCGACTGAAGTTGTCCCACATATACCCTTGAACCTACCGCTGGAGCCTCTTATGGTGTAGAAGGAGGAACAACAAACTACATCTTGACATTTCCACCCCCAATAGTAGCCTACAAAGCCTGTATCTAAGTTGTGATCTACTCAATCATAGCATCTCATTATTGTACTTGAATCTTAATGGCCTAAAGCTCAGCCTTGATCTCATGTAGCTATGCTCTTAGAGGAGAGTCTCTCTCATCGAGCTCTAACTCCTCCTTAGGAACATCAGGATCCTCCACTACCACCTACTCTACTAGCTGGCCCCATACCTTAGTCCTGGCTCAAACTCAGCATCCTATTGGATTTGTGCCATCACCCTTGCCATCATCCTTGTACCCTAGGCTACCAATGCCATGCCATATCCGATCACCCCACCACTAAGTGTAGGCCTCTGTAACTCTCCTAGCCACTATAGGGTTAGTAGTTGGGGCATCCTCCTCATCTAAGAGCTCAGTACTCTATCATGGAGGTAGTTCCTTCTTTGTTGTGAGGCACCTGTATAAGAATGGTATCAAGGGCACATCCTACTACAATCCATACTAACGAAGAACTCAAGAGTAGAATAAATACTCCTAGATGGCAATCTTATGGCCAACGAGCCATCGCTCACATCGTGTCCTAGCAGTAAAGCTAGCTAGATCATCCCAAGTAAGACACTCAGGTAAGGCTACCACACGACATCTCTGGCCAACAGTCTGGTAAAAGCATCAGTGTAGTGGGATAGCTCCCCTGTGAAAGTATGGCTCTTATGCTCCTCATGCTCCTGAGCCAATCTGGAAGCATAGCACTGTGTCCGAGCATCAATCACTATGATCTCATCTGGGAGCCCCTTAGGGTGATCTACTATAATGTTCTCCCATCCCCAAACCTGTAGGAGCAAGCTGCAGGCAATGCCGACACATCCCCACCAATGGATGTGGTACAACTCATCATAGCATTGAGCCAATAGTGATCTATCCCATGCATAGATGATAGGCTCCTCACTATCCAATAGGTCCTACACCATAACCAGAAGGTTCTACGGGAACCTCAAACCTGAGTAGTTTTGGATAATAACATTGTTGATCACCATCAGTAATATGGCATGCCTTATCGTAAATACACCCTCCCCGTACCAAAGACTGATAGACACTCCTCTAGACTTGGTGTCCTTGAGAGCATCCATAGAGGGCCCTCTAAAAACCTGAGTGAAGACATCCACTTGATCATTAGTGTCTGAAGAGGTAATGGCCACCCCATAAAAAGGAACCTGAAAGATCCTATACACATCCTCCGGTGTGATGGTCATCTCGTCGGTCGGGAGGTGGAAGGTATTAGTCTGTGGGTCCCATCGGTGGGCCAAAGCCGTAAGGTAGGACTGATCTACCATGATGTAAGGCACCCTTATGACATACTATAACCCATGGGCCTTGAACCAAATCCAATCCATGTCATCAAAGCTAGGAAGCAATTCAAGTAGGAGCTTCGGGTCCCGAGCCCAAGTAGTAAGGATCTAAGCAAAGCAAAAGAAAGACAAAACATCACTACAATGCATCTAAGGCATAATTCACAATAAAAATGAAAACGATGCAAAAGAGTATGATTTACTCTAAATATAAGCAAAAGAAGAATACAAATTACACCTAATCAAGCAAAGAAAAATTCAAAATTTCCAAAAAAGTCATAAAAAATTCAACAAAATACACAAAAAACAAAAAAACAAGGCTCAAGATTTAGTCGTTGTCACCTACAGCAGTCGAAACTTGGCTACTGGAGGCAGCAACAGCCAAGACCCAATGGTCAAATTTTTTACCGTTGGGATTCAAGCTTGGCCGCTCTGAGCGACAGTGGCTCAAAGCCAACCGCTCTGAGTGATAGCGGCCAAAGGGTGGCATGGCAAACCCGTGAACCCTTGGCTAGAAAAAAAAAAAAAAATTGCAAAATTAACAAAATAATTTAAAAAATAATAATAACAAAGGGAGGGAAAACAAATAGAATGTAAAGCAAATGTTCCTACCCAAGCATAAAAACTAAGCTAAGTTCAAAACGCCCAAAATGGTGGCAGTAGGTGAATAATGGAAAAATTCAAAAAAACCCTAGGCTAAAGCCATTGACAGAAAGTAAAATTGGGGACTAACCCATTGTAGCAAAGGGAACCTAAGCCTAATTATAGAGTTTGTTCATTGCCAGCAGGTTTAGTGAGGTTCATTTTGCTCATTACTTAGTGAGGTTCAATTTTACTTAGACAAAGAAAAGAGAGTTAGGTTTTTGAAGAGAGAAATACTCGAGAAGCTTTGGCTCCTCCAGCAACTGATATCTCGCCCTATGCAGCCATGTCCTCAGCACCAGCAAGATCCAAAGTCACAACCGTCGTCATCACACCAAAGCTCTAAAAATAAATCTTCAACAGTGAAATGATAGGTCAAACCCTAGAAATTGTAAATTTTATATTTCCTTAATTATGCCTTGACCGCTGCTGACATCAGTAGCCCAAACTTCTTGGCCGCTCAAGGTGACAACAGCCACAGGCAGGAACTCGGAGGTTGTTGGACCTAACAGCGGCTAGGTCCATAGATCAAAGTAAAGTAGTCCCTTCAATGAGGGAATAACAAAAATAGCAAATAAACACACTTTGATGGTTTAGGACCCTCAGAGTGTTCAAAATAAAACAAAAATCACATAAAAGCACAAATCTCAAGTAGGCCTCGTACCTAGTTACTTACTCTATCAACTCAGCAATTTGCACTCCATGTATTTTGGTGAGATGAGTAGATAACCATAAGGCCACTTGGGGTAAAATAATTTCATTTTGGAATTACGATGTGCCACCCTTCACACCCAAATAATACCAAGATGGTCGGACTTCTCCATGGGTATGAAAGGATCGCTCTAATTCCCCTATGACATCAAAAACATTAAGTCAAAGTGATACAATCTAGGCATAAATATAATCACTCATCCTAACTCCCTAAGAATGTTATTGATAGTTAGACTGCTCCTCAAGAAAGGGATGGATGATTATCATAAGCAATTGTAATCACACTTGGATGTGGGATTGCCCATTAAAAGCAAAAAATGCTAAAAAAGAACCAGATTAGTCATATTGGTCAAGCGACTTGTCGCTTCATTCATTGTCATTTCTTCACCAATACATTGTGTGAGGGAGTAGTTCAAAACTTCAACTTAATCATAATCAAAATCAACAAAATATCATTCGATCATAACAAAATCATGTTCATCCTATGAATCATTGCATACAACAATCACAAATTTCCCTTATTTTTTGGGAATGTAAGCAGATATGACATATTCAATTGTAGCTCTCCTATCGATCGAAATTGTTGCAGCAACTGAAGCTACCCAATTGAGTTTGAGGAATGAGTGCAATTTAACATGCAAAAACCATTGAGCTAAGTCCTCCGAATGTTTATGCAATGATTCAAGGGATGCATGCCATCTTGCATGATTGGTCCATCCGGCGTTGATCAGACCATTGATCACCATACACCCTACAAATAGATCAATCTACGTTTTTGCTTAGCGTTGTGTTTTCCACACAACGCGTTACAAAAAGGGGCATCTTTAGACACCTTCATAAGATCATAAGACATAATCTTGGACTTTCCAAGCATCAACAGTGGTTCTCACCACTCATTTTGGGACTTTTCAAGCCATCCAAGTCTAGCCGCTCAAGCCAAGAGTGGCCAGATCCTAGCCGCTCAAGCCTAGAGCAGCCAGACCTTAACCACTGTAGATGACAACGACTAAATATTAGCCACTACAGATGATAATGGCTAATCCATAAGAAGCAGTTTGCCAAAAAACAAGCCTAATCATAGGTGGAAGTGGCAATCTGCATGCAATAAAGGTGAGCGAGAGTGACTTTGCATTTCTTTTCACAACCAGTTCACATAGGAGGTTTGAGTTTGCATTTAGACTTAAGTTAACTGACCTCCAAGAATAAACAAAGGGGTAAAATCTTCTCATGCTAATGACCAATTCGCATAGAATACTCAAGTGAGCATTTAGATTTTAGTTAACTGGCCTTCAAACATAGACAATGGACAAAATATTTTCATGCTAACTTGCACTATGCATGAGAAATTCATTCCTAGGGCTTGGACATAAACCTAGGGTTTCAAACTATAAAATGTGCAAGCCTAAGAGAACCAAGGGAGATACTAGAGATCATATCAGAGAGACAAAGACATCTTTTTGAGGAGATCTTTCGAGACTTAGAGAGTTCTCTTTGAGATCACGTATACGGTGAAGCTCTGATGGATTGAATAGCATAACACCTACTATTTCAAAATTATATTACAGTATTTGGCCCATATCTTTGGGGCAAAGAGGGCAAGGTTTACTTTAGTGGTCGTTCTCTTGAACAGTGACCCATAGGCTTAGCTTAGGTTAGACATAGCTTCTTTTATTTTGTTTTTATGTGTTTTCACATCATTAGCATAGATTTACATGATTTTATGACATAGTTTTATCATATTTTTGTTACACTCTTTGATTAATAACAACCTCATCCAGGGATGCAATCTTGGACACCTAAATGTGTGTTGTTGTTTCATTGCTTATAGGGCCACAGGTACATCGGACGAAGATTGCAACATACAAGAGCAAAAGGGATCCCTCTAGGAAATAGACCTAGAGAAGGAGGCATCTGTAAGCCCTCATACATTTTCATGTGTGGAATCAAGAAGCTTTTATAAGTGCACCACCTCTTCGTGGAAGGGGCACTTCTTGCCTATTTGTAATTTATAGTATCAAAATGGGTATCCCTAAGAGGGACCGACATGTAACCGATATTCAATATCAATAAAGAGATTCATCTTTTGTTATTCCATGTTATATGCTTTTTCCTCTTGTCTTTCCATTTCATCTTTGATATTTTAAATAGCATTGCAAGTAGGGCTAGAAAAGGGATCGGTGCGTGCGTTCCCGAGGTCGCTACAAATACGACTTGATTACCTAGAGTAGGGTTACCCTGTTTCTGCTTATATTTGTCATTCTTGCCATTTTTGTTCCATTCCTTCTTGGTTCGAAGATTTATGGTTCCCTCATATACTTTGATGTCCTCAATGAGTTTGGCCTATGCCAAGGCTTCCACAAACGAAGGATATTTTTGAAGTTGTAACAAGAGGGAGATGTGTTTAGAACAACTCTTGGTGAACATGCGGACGATTTCGTCTATGGGGATGGAGAATGATAACGTTACCATGACTTTTCTCCATCTATCCCCATAATACATTATTGTATCATCATCATAATGTTTTAAGTTGGCCAGGTCTGAAAGGCTCTTCTTATTTTTAGCACCAAAGGAGAAACATTTTAGGAAAGTGTTTACTAGTTGTTCAAAACTGGATATATTGTGCTTGGGCAGTTGGTTGAACCATTGAGTGGCAGCACCCAAAAATGTCATAATGAAAGTTCTTAGCATAAGAGTATCATTATCTTCAATATGAAAATATGCATTTATGAAATTGGTAACATGCTCTTGTGCATCCTCTTCACCCTTGAATTTTTCTAACCTAAGCATCTTGAAGTGCTTAGGATATGCAAGGCTAGGAACTGATGGGCACAATGGTTGGTTGTGTATTTTACTCAATTTTGGTTGGTTCCCAGTCATATCTTGCTTCTCAAAGGTCTTTATCTTTTCAGTGAGTTCCTAGAATGCCTTTGAGGTGAGGAGTTCCTCTTCTTGTAGGCCCACTCATGGTGGTAATGGAGGTAACCCTTTATCCACTTGACTTGTTCTATTCTCTTCCCTCCTATGATGGGATTCAAGATGTGTTTGATCCTAGTTTATCATGTTTACCCTTTCTCCACCAGTTTGATTTTGTTCATGATTTGAGTGGTGGTTTTGTTGTGGGCTATCTTAATACCTAATGCACCCTTATTCTGGTGAGTCAACATGTTTATCTCTTTGGTTATCACTACCATTTTCTTATAGGTTGATTCGAGCTAGCTACTCAGCTTGCTCTCTTAAACATTGCTCATGTTGGCGCAAAATCCTCTCTCTTTGTTTTTCATGTTTGAGAGCTTCAACTAGCTCTCACTCTTTGTGCAATGCATTTTCTAATCATCACATGCAGTCATATTGCACTGTTAAATAAGATCCATGTTTGTCTGATTATGTTCTTGTGGTTCTGATTCACATATTCCTTGAAGAGGTTTCCATTGTTTCTTTGCTCTTTCTAGCCAATGTAACTTGTTCAGTGTGTTGACAAGTGTTTCTATAATCAGACTCGGTATGTGTACTATGGGGTTGCTTTGAATCTTCCCCAGATTGGGTGGTGCATTTTGAAGTAACACTTTGTGAACTTCCATATGCAAAATTTTCTGTGGCTATGGTTCTGGGAGTTGGCATCAAATAAAACTGATCCAACTCATCTAACTGTCTTATTTTCCATGGATGATCCCATGGGGTGCCATTTACTCCAATGAGGTCATAATCTATTGGAATCCTTCCTCTTGTGTGAAGGGTGTCTTCTTTTTAGTTTCTATGACTGGATGTAACTCTAGTTTCATACCCCTCAGTGGGCATATCTGTTCTAAGTGTCCCATGTGAAGTTTGAGATGTCACTCTCATGTGTCTTTTTTATGATGAAGGCTTTGTGGCAATACCGTTCCTTCGTGAGGATGGAGGTGGGGAAACCTTGTCATTATTATGTGAAGAGTGGGGTCTAGAACCCCTTTTATGTCCATGTGGGGAGGAAGCTCTTGAAGCCTACTCATGTATGTGATAAAGTTTTGTGTTTTGAGAGGAGGGCCTTGAGGTCTCCTTATGTCTTCTTTATGATGATGGTCATGAAGCCTCCTTGTGTTCTTGTGATTTAGTTCCATGATGTGACTCCCTAATTGGGGTTTCTTGAGTAGAAACCCCAAGGGTTGAGTTATCACCCCTTAGGCTTGTGGAACTGCGTCTCATGTCCTTATGAGTAGGTGGTTAATGTTACTACGACTCTGCCTATGGGTATGTGTTGCTTCAAATTCTGCCTTGATATTGGACCGAGTTGTGAATTAATCTTGAGTGTTGCAAATAAGGACAAAAAAATAACATCAAACAAGTATTTATCTTGATTACCAATTTATGTGTGCCCTAAACTGTTTGCTACATTTTGATGTGTTGTTGTTCTTGTTTTCTTGCTCTTGTTTTGGATTTAGAATGAGGAGACTCATCCATAGTGGGAATCAAGAACAATCAAGCCAAACATGATTTTCTAAAAAATATACTAAGGTACATCACTTAAATCCCAATGGAGGGTTCGCCTAGCTTTTCCACTCTGAACCAATGATTTTTCCAATAGTGGGAGACAGTTTGAACATGAGTAACTTAGTACCACTATAAAAAAATTCCTTATTCCATTCTAGGAAAATATAGGGGGCAAGTCGATGGAAGGAGATAAATGCCAAAATCACCAGACTGAATTTATGGTTGGTGATGAAATCCAACTCCCCAATTTTTAAAACATGTGTGCATGTGTGGGGTTCGTTTTAAATTTGCATAAAGTAAAATGCATCATACAATAGAAATGCATCTTTCCTATATGCCTAATACAAATGACATTTCATTTTTTAGAAATATGGACAAACTAATATGAGTTTTATGGATGCACTCTATTTTGTGCAAATATGGCCTCTAGCAGGGCCTCAAAGCAAGCAAACCAACATACAATTTCTAGCACATTGGATTCTAGGGCAGACTTTACAAGCATAAGCCACTGTTCCTAGCAATGCCTAGTGGAAATCTAAAAAAACCCTAAGATGTGCAAGATGCAAGTTCTTTCCTTTCCATTATTTAGTTTCCAAATTAAAATGTGTCTTAATATTCACTATTTTAGGAAACTAGAAGTAGACAGAAGACCAAAAAGCATCAAAAAAGTGTACCAACCTCTAATCCAGCTCAAAGAACAGAGATTATGTCCTCTGTTGAACTCCAGTTCTGGTCGTAGTTGACCAGAGTGACCATTTTTTGGCCGCTATTAGCAGGAGCGGATAAGACTGTGGGCCAATGTAGACCAGAGTGGCTAAACCTGCACACACAAAACCTGAGTTAATAATTTGGCAAAAAATAAAACTTGATGGGGGTCCCACCATGATCACCATTTGTATCAACCTTGAGGAAGCGGTGCATCGTCCACTACTCTATTTGTAAATATTATTTGATTTATTTATACTTAATCATGCATTAAATGAAATATGAGAAAATATATGCAATCGAAATACAAATAAATGAATTAATAATACTCTATATTACTTTTCTCATGTTTGGTTACATATAGATCCCTCTAATGGATTCTCTTCATTTGATACAGATTTTACAAAATAGGGCAGCAGATGTATGATATCCCCTTGCAAGGGGTGATGCATTCTCGTAGGCTTCTCGGTGACACATATAGAACTATATGAGGGCTTACATATGCCTCCTTCTCTAGGTCTGACTCCTAGAGGGATCCTTTTGCTTTCGAATGTTGATAACCTATCTAGTGAACTTGTAGTCCTGCAAACATGAAAACAATAGCAAACACTCAGCTATCTGAGATTGCCTTTCCAAATGAGGTTGTTAGAAATAACCCTAATGATAAAAAAAAATATGATCAATTATAATAGAAACTAATGCTATGAATGCAAGTAAATGTGATAAATTAGATATATGCTAATGGCATGAAAATATGTAATAAGCTTAAATAAAATAAACTAATGCTAAGAACCCTAGACTAGGCCTGCGGGCCACTGTCTGAGATAGTGGCTGCTAAGATGAAAAATTGTCTCTATTGCTCCAAGGCCATGAATCTAGGATTATTTCTGAAGTTGAAAGGATCGTTGTTTCCCGATGTGTTTAATATCCTATAGATGATAACCTCTCAATCGGCCAGCACTTCATTGCTCCTAAAAGGTACTCCAATTTGCTCTCTGATCTAACAAGGCTTCACTACAAGAAAAGCTCTTCAAGTCTCAAAAATATCTCCAAAAAGTATTTGAATCCCCCTTTTGTGCTCTTAAGTTTGCACTTTATAATATGTTGAGGGCTTATGTTTAGGTCTAAAACCTTAGGACTAAATCTTGCATACAAAATATTTGTTAGCATAAGAATTTAAGTCTTTGTCTGCCATTGAGGTTCAGTTAGCTAATGTCTAAATCCAGACTTGAGTCTCTCATGTAGATTGGTTGTGAGGATGAATGTAAATTTATCCTCACTCAGCCTTATTGCATGTAAACTGCCACTTCTACCCAAGATTAGGCTAGTTTGATGCAAGTTGCTATTTAGGGTTTAGCCATTGTCATCTACAATAGCTAGGGATGGTCACTCTGAGCTTCAGCGGCCAAAATCCCTTCGCTTTAGTTCATAGCAGCTAGGCTTGGATGGGCTAATACTGCCTCATATGAGTGGTGAAAACCACTTTTGGCACTTGTAAGGTCCCAAGGTTTAGTCACATGGTCTATGAATGTGCCCACATGAGTAGTTATCCTAAACATGACATGTTTTAGGTGTCTACACTTTGTACATCTTTAAAAATTGGTATTGACTTGTCATAGGCACATATGGAAAAAAATTTATAACTTAATGCATTGGATGAACTTCGGATGGATGCATTGCACCAAATAGAGGTGATCCAACGACAGTGAAAGTTGTGGCATGATAGTCATAATCAACAAAGGAAATTTGAGAATGAGGATTAGGCTTTGTTGTTTAATTCTTGTTATGAGGATTTTCCTAGGAAGTTGCAGACAAGATGTCTTGGGTCATACTTGATTGAATAAGTGTTTGTTAATGGAGCAGTTTGTCTTCCTCCCATTTATTATTCAAGGATAAATTTAGTGGTAAATGGACATCGCCTTCAACTATATCATGAGCCTGACTAAAGAAGATTTTTTGAAGTATATTGCATAGTTGGAGTTACATATGTCAGATGAAACACCCTCTTCTGGTATAGATTCAGAATGATTTGATAAAAAATGAAAAAAATAAAACAAAAAAAAAAAAGAGGAATAATCTTGATTGTGAAATTCCTTCATGGGCACAATTTTGGGGAAATTGTGAAATTTCTTCATGGGCACAATTTCGAGAAAATTATGAAATTCCTTCATGGGCACAAGCAAGAAAAAAAAAAAAATATATATATATATATATATATATATATATAATATAATATATATATGAAAAAATGAAAAAAAATATTAATTTAATAGTGAAAACCTTTTTGAAAACTTACATGAATTAAGACATACATGAAAACTGGTTTCTGGCATGTTTGCCTTTTTGATCTATCTATCATTGTTCCACCATTTTACAAATCTCACCAACTACACATGTGTTTTGTTTTTGATTTCATATGCTCAGCTAATGATCATCAAAAGCAGAAATTTGTAAAGTGTATGATAAATTTTCAAGACAACTAGGTATGTGTTTATTGCATTTTGTCATAGTAGGCATTTAGCATGTAATGTATGATAATTAAGTGTTTGGTATAAATATAAACTTGGCAAGTAAAAGTGGATATTCTCTCCAAAATTTCAAGAAGTACCCTATTCTAGCCTTGGTTGAATGAGAAATTTAGATCTAGTTGCAAGAAAATAACAGAAAGAATACAAAGCTCTAGAATGACACATAGCTTTACAATGAAATACAGTTCTAGTTGTATATATGCAAAAAATTCACAGAGCTCTAGAATGACACAGAGTTCCAAAAAAAATTACAAGTTCTGGTTGTATATATGCAGAGAAAAACACAGAGCTTCACAATGAACCTTGAAAATTCAAAATTGCATAACAACACAAAAATTCAAATCCAATTGGAACACATGTGCGAGATAAAAAATCCATGTGATGCACCTGCAATAACTTTCATGAACTTGGGTATGAGTTTTTAGGTATACATGGCAACAATCCAACAGGGCATTGTCCAACATGTTTTATAGTGTTTGATCGTACCTGGTTTTCATCACCCGATCTAGACCCATGTGATCCAGGTACCTCAACACATGCAATCACATGAACCAAGGAGGTGGGCATCCACATTTTTTGCAAAGTAGATACGCATTGGTTAAATCAGACCATCCAAATTAGTTGATAGTTTTACATGCATGCATCGTAATCTAAAGTTATATCAACCCACCATCCTTTATTCGTGCTCGAAATTAAAAATTCAAACTCCCAACAAATCAACATATGCCACGTGTTTGGTCATTGCATGCAATTTATTAGTGTATTTTGCACCACCTTTCAGAGTTGAAACCTGTGTGTTGAAGCCACTCATTACCGAGCTTTGTAATCACTAAAACTTGTAGAAGACATGTGATCAAAATGTTGTAACATTACCAAAGAGTGCATTGTATTATAGAACGAATTTTCCAAGATGAAACCGATCGAGTGCAGTAACCATAATCTAAATATTTGTAGTAGATATTGACATATATTACAGATAAAATAGGGTAGAAGAATAAATCCAAGCCATATAACCTGGAAGAATTCTAAAAATTTCTTTAAATGGTGCAGATATTTCAACAGGTAGGATTAATGTTTTGATAAATTCGATGGACATTTAGAGAGTTTGATAGTAGAATTCACCCGCACCCTTTGGAACAATAGGGTAATCGTTAGCACTATGTGAATAGAGGTAACCCCCTTGGCCTTGAGCTAAATTATTGAATTACCTTTGCAAGTACTAGTAATCATAAATACTGGCAAAAATTCACTCCCTGAGGTAGTTAGAACAATTTTAGAAGGGGATGTACAACCTATCATGCAAATGAATAACAATACTTGTAAATGGGTAAAGAGAGCTAGTATACAAAAACCGTTGGATGAGGTTGCAATTTGGATAGTAAAATTTTAACCTGTGAGGGGTAGTATGTTGTATTATTTGGGCATCATATGAAACTCCTCAATCATTTGAGGTATGGTAACCAATTCCTAGAGGTAAGGGTAAATATTCCTCTATATTTGCATCAAAAACTGTATAATATGGTAAAAAGATATCAATAGGGCAAGGGCTCCCCTAGGTGCCATGGTCTCATAAAACTCATTTGTAGACACCATTTCAGGGAAAATCCCTAAAATTTTGATAGATTCTTTACCCCTGGCATGAGCAAATTTTTATTGAAGAAGAACCCAGCAAGAAGAGGAGGAAGAAGTTGTAGGTAGAGCAAAAATCCCTGATAATAGTACTGATAAAGTTGCAAACAGGGCAGGGACCCCTAAAAATAATATATATGAGTGGATCACCACTAAATTCGAAGGAACCCCCTCATCCCCTCTAGGTACACCAGCTACTAGGACCAGAGCACAAAGAAAGAGAAAAGCTAAGTCTGGACCTACAGAGCAGTAAAAATCCAATATAGTAACTTTCTATGAAGAAGTTACAAAATTGTTTTCATAGGCATCTACACAGTTTGAACCTAAAACAATTGGGTCATTGACTAAAGTAGTAGACTCCTTAGAGGAAGATGAACTAGATTTTGATTTTTCAGCAAAATATGCAAGAAAAACATCTATAGGAATTGAGCAAGCTAAGGGAGAAATAGGTACACAATAGTTAAGAAGGTCTTCCATATTATAGAGAAGTTCTATTGTAGAGGAGTTGGTTGAAGAAATAGAGGTTGAAATACCAACTCAACCACCTTCACCCCCTCCTCTGAGAAGGAGTCTAAGATAGAGACAACAAGGTACAACTACAACCATTGAAACTACACCTCCAACATCATCCAATCATAGGAAAAAAAGAAAATTAATACTTTAGGAGGATGAATATGAAGTGACTGAAGAAATGTTAGTTTAGGTTCAGGACACTCTGGTTCCAAAATTAATTAATTCGGAAGAGGGACCACTTACAAATGTTGGAGAGCCAAGTTCACCACCTGCCATGGATTTACCTACATATTCTTTAGAAATTGAAGAATATGAAGAATATGAGCTAGATGATCATGTAAAATCTACTAAGGTAATTATCAAGACTCAACAAACTTGGATTGAAAGGGGTGAAGCAAAAATTAAGGAGAAATATGAATACATTGATCAATTGTTGCAAGAAATAGAGGAATTGAAAAGAATACTGGCACCATTGGAGGTATTGTCCACAATTTTAGATTTTTGTAGGGATGTGGTAGATATTTTACTTGAATTAGTAGGGTAGGTTCTAGAATGAGAAATACAAGCTAATATTCCACAAATATTTGAGGAGGATAATTTGAACCATGCACTTGAAATTTTTGTCCTTATTTTAATTATTGTTACAATAGCACAACAACATACAAAATAAGAAACAACATCTGAATAGAGGTATGGAGAAGATACTATCGATACCATGGAAGGCTCACATAACCTAGAGATGGTCCAAAAATAGAATTTGTAGCAAAATTTTGAAAAAGAGACCATTTCATCACTTTCGAATGTAGCTCCAAAACATTCTATGGTAGCTCTAGAACGTTCTATAGAAAAATAGTGTCATACTGGAGCAACTTCAAAAGTCTAGAAATTATACTAGAATGCCTTTAAGAAGCTCCAAAATAGTAGAAGGAGTAGAGCACATCATAAATTGAGGTCCTTGAAGATCAAACAACCCCACTACAAGTAATTACATTACCTTAGGTAGATACAAATCAATTTTTTTTCAGTTCTATTTCAAATGTGCAAACAATAGAAATAGGAATTCATATTAATTTGTTGTTTGAGCATAAAAATCCATTGGTAGTGCATCCACCTGATATGATTCCACTAGCAAAGTATAATGAAGATATTGCAAGGTGGATGTCACGCTGCCAAACCTTGGAATTACACATTGTAGCATTGAAACCCCTAGAAAAGCAAAATGAGACATAGGCTAAATAAATTGCTAATTTGCAGGAAAATATTTAAATTTTATGTCAAGTTGTAGAGTATCTAGTGCAATGTAGTAAACCTTCTCCTCGAAAATAGATGCCTTTGATGGTAGGTAATGCGCATCTATTTTGGTCTTTCACATAATTTAATCACTACTAAGGATTTTCTAGAAGCCTATTTGCAAAGTCCTGAAGAGCAAAAGAACCTGCTATGTGAGTTTTTCTTGCACAAATATATCATGGTAGAAGATGTGTAATTTTTACCCCATATCTACACATGTGATGTACAACTCTGGTCCTTTGTTTCCACCTTGCAAAATTAGATATACTAGGATCAAGAGAAGAAGCAAAACAAGGAGGCTGAGATGGGATTTGGGTTATTTGTAAGGCATATCCAACCCAATCCTACAATATTTACAAGCCAACACTTTGCCTTGATGAATAAGGAAGAAATTCAAATCTCTTATTTGAATAACCTTAAGGCTAGTATGACTTGTTTTCAGCAATTTTGCACGAGCAATTTTACAAACTCCTTATCAGCATGTAAGGTCAGGTGGGTAAAATTACCTATATCCTTGCAAAAGAGAGAGCCAATATCACCAACTAACCTGTTATGGTCACATAGAAGGGTAAAAATAGTAATGCAAATGATCTTAGCCTTAAAGCATCAGTGGATAGGCTTAATATTTAGGCCACCCACTATTATCACCCTTGTACCATACTACTTTGATTCTGATCCGTAGTCAGATGAATAGTTTCATATTTGGCTAACAGAGCTAAAGCGGAATAGAGGATATTATTCTAGGAACATAAAATTTTAGGGAACTTATTACAAGGATTTGGATCTCAATGCATCTATATCCCAACAAAATGAATGAGGACATGCATTAGGTCAAGTTGGGGGAATGATGAGGCCAATAAATACCTCATTTTGCTATGTTTTGAACATTAAAATGTTGCCATAAAAACCAAATATAATATTATTTTATGAAAAATGTGTTATTAGAATGCATTATTTATTATTATTTGCATGATTTAATGTTTAGGAACATTGTACCCCTATTTTCAACATTTTATGACTATTTTTGCATAATTTTTGTTGGTAAAATAGCATAGAAAAATAAGAGCAAATAAGCATGTTATGATTTATAATTAACTAAATAATTTTTGAAATTTCATCCCATATTAAAACCAAAATTTCAAGTTGATTTGGTATCAAAACAGTCTCTACTGTAAAATAGGGCATTGACAGATTTTGTGCAACATACAAAAACCACGCAACTATCATATTTAAGGGGAGCATTGAAACAATAAAAAAGAGCAAGTAAAAATGGATGGAATGTGTTCAAACAGACAAAAAAAGACCTATTATCCACTTGTATGCATTCCCACATGGTCTAAATAAGAGCAACAAGGTATAATCAGAAAATACAGGGTCAACTGGAAACAACATACAAAAACTAGTCCTTTACAATTTTAAAGGAAGTCAAAAACCACGTCAAAAGTGACAAGTGTGAATGGTTGAAATTTGTCTAAGATGGAAATAAATAGCTGATTTCATATTTGGAAGCACTTCCACTTGATCTGAATTAGCAGTAACAATACACTCCTACAATTTTACCTTATATTTTGGAGCTCTTTGAAATGAAGGGCAGAAACAAACTGTTTCAATTGAAAAAATATAGTTGCATTCATTTTGGGAGGAATGAAGGAGAATAGGATAAATATAGGTGTAAAAGCCAATCCTAAACTATTTTTGACTCATTTCCACTAACTAGTGGATGCATGGATAGCTACTGCTATAAATTTTATCCTAAAATAGACCAAGTCTACTGCAACAACATAGGCAAATCATGCATGGACAACACAAAATATTGATTTGGTAGTTGAAATTATTTGTGTATAAAATAATATAAATAGGAAACTCCCTCATTGGTTGAGTTAGTCTAAATAGAAGTCCATAAGTCATAGTTAGAAAAGGTCATTGTAACCATTGCATTTTGAATTAGCAATATTCAAATAAAGTGCAATTTTCTTTACATGTGTGAATTTGTGAGTATATGAGTGATTAGTTTTTAGTTTTGGAGTAAAAATTCTTTCTTCTGGACCAAGGAGCAAGGGACCACTTTGAGTACTGGAAGGAAGGAGCAAATATTGTAGGTTTTTGATAAATTCCGTTTTGCAACAATTTTGTTAATTTCTTGTTTATTTTATGTAACAAAACAAACCCCTATTTTACTATAAGATTTTGTTATGTTTTCAAGTGCAATATTTTGTGAGTTTATTTACAGCTAGCTGACCCCTGTTTTGTGTGTTTTATTTCCCCTTTAATTTTTTTTTTGTATTTTATAATTTCAACAACTTTTATTTGATAGTTTTTTGCAGCAACATTTTGTGACAAGATTTTGCAACAATTTTATTCAGTAGATTAGCATTTTCAACTTAGCATGATTGAGTTAAATTAGATTTCAATTTAGCAATTTCTATTGATTCCAATTCAATTCAAAAAATTTAAATTAGTTTCCTATTTTAGCAATTTCAATTCTATAAGTTGTCAATTTTTGCAATTGTAGTTTAGTTGTTAGTTTTTGCAACTGTAGTTTAATTATCAATTCTTGCAAGTTAAGTTAGATTCCATTATGCAAAATAGGATTAATATAACCTTGAAAAATTAAATAAACATTTGTTTCACCAAATAAATTTTGTGAACTAATTGTTTGAATTGTGACTTGCCAAAGCCTTGTATCGCAGAAAACCTTGGACATCGCCCTATATTTGACAAATATTGAAAATTAAATGATGATAAAAACAACACTCATCAAATAACCAATAATTCACCAAAATATATAATATTTTATTTTAGTCATAATTGCTCTGTAAATAATAAATCAAGAAATAACCATTCTTTCAATATAACATATTTCATAATTTTCCACAAGATATGTATTTTTTATTGTCAAATCATTAAATTATCAAGCATCACATTAGCAAAAACAACTAGCTAATCATGACTATATCCAAATAAAAAAATTTCCAAGGGAGGGTCATGACATCCTCCCCCTCTTAGGCTTAGCACAATCCTCAGTGTATCATCAAAGACAAACATAAAACTAATATTTACATTGCATCATCTGCATGTCTGCTACTTTTTCCAAGTAGCACTTCTCTCAAAGAAGTGGTCCCACTAGACCTTGCATTGATCCATAGTCTCTTTCTTCATTTATTTGGATCAAAACTCAAGGATATTTATTGGTTGAACCTCTATAGCCTCTGGATTTACCATCTACAAATTAGAAAAATCCCACACATGTTCAATATTAGCAATGTACTTTTTAAGAAAAGAAATGTGAAAGGTGTCATGAATCTTGGACAAGTTAGGTGGTAAGGCAAGTTGGTATACCACAAGACTAATCCTCTTTGTAATTTCAAAGGGTCCCACAAAATGAGGGTCTAGTATTATGGACTTAATATCACTTTTCTTTGGTTTTACCCTCAAAAACACTCTATCACCTACAACAAATTCCCTTGGCGATCTCTTAAGATCGACATAACTTTTTTGATGGTTTGAGGCTTATTTTAGCATTTCCTTGATTATCCTTAACTATTGCTCCATTTCTTTGACCACGTCTAGTCCTAGTATAATTAGATCCTTTGTATTATCCCATGATAGTGGTGTCCTACACCTTCTTCCATATAAATCTTCGAATGGAACCATGTATAGGGTCGAATGGTGATCGTTATTGTAGGTAAACTCTACTATATGCAAGTAATCCTCTCATCGGGTCTTTTGATCCATACAATACATGTGAATCATGTCCTCTAACATCTAGTTCACTCTTTTAGTATGTCCAACAATTTTTAGGTGATAAGCATAACTGATGTTTAGCCTAGTACAAATGGCATGAAGCAAGGCTTACCAAAACTCAAATGTAAATCTTGAATTCCTATCTAATATAATTACTTCCAAAAAACCATGAAGCTAAAATATTTCTTTGGCATATTTTTATCATTGGTATTCCTAGGTGTAAAGTGTGCAACCTTGGTCAATCTATTGAGCACTACTAAGATTTCATCATGTTGAAACCTATTTTTAGGTAGCCCTATGATGAAATACATCGAGATCACCTACCATTTTTGCATGGGCACATCATATAGATACAATAATCCAGTAGGATGTATTTTTTCTACTTTTAATTTTTGATATTCCAGGCATTGAGCGACCAATTTAGTTATGTCTTTCTTCATTCCTAGCCAATAGAAATTTTTCTTCATATTTTCCCTCATTTTTGCTCCACTTGGGTGAGCAGAATACGAAGATCTATGAGCTTCATTCATGATCATTTTTCTCAAATTTTTGGTCTCAAGAATTACTACCCTATCCTTAAAACATAAGAAACCATCCTTGATGCTAAAATCCTTGTTTTCATCTAGTTTTATTTCCATCCTTTCCCAAATTTGATTATAGTATGCATCTTGATGTTGCATTACCCTAACTTGTTCCATCAATTCAATGTTGATGCAAGACAAAATAGTTATGTGTCACCTCCTACTCAGTGCATCAACAACTTTATTCTATTTTCCTTTTATGTAATCAATGCAAAAATTATATTTTGCAAAAAAATTCATCCATCTTCTCTACCTAACATTGAGTAAAGGTTGAGTAAATATATATTGCAGACTTTGATGAAATATCCTCAACTCAACGGGTCTCCCAACCAAATAATGTTACCAACTCTTGAGAGAAAAAAACACCACTACCAATTCTAGATCATGGGTTGCATAGTTGACCTCATGTCATTTCAACTTTCTTGATCCATAGGCTACCACTGCTCCTTGTGAGAGCACTCCTCCCAAATCTTCTATTGATGCATCTGTACAAAAAAAAGCTTCCCAAAGGATTGGGTATCTTTAATATAGGAGGGGTAGTTGCTTAAGAAAATCAAAAGCTACTTCAAACTTATTTATCCACCTGAATTCTTTCCCTTTCCTCTAAATTTTAGTTATTGGAGAGGTTATCTTGGCGTAATCCTTCACATATCACCTACAGTAACTGGTAAAACCCATGAAACTTCAAACTTTTATCATATTTTTTGGCGGTGGCCATTTTAAAATAGCTTCTATTTTCTTAGGATCTACTATGATCCCTTCTATAGATACAATGTACCCTAAATATTGCACTTATGATACATAAAATTCACACTTGGATAAATTCTTGTACAATTGATTCTTCCTTAGAAGTTCTAGAATGATCCTAAGTTATTTGTCATGATCTACCTTCATTCAAGAATATATCAAAATATCATCCAAGAATACCAAAATAAATCTATCCAAATGCTTCCTAAAGATACTATTCATTAAGTTCATTAATATTGTTGGAGCATTCGCTAGACCAAAAGGCAAGACAATAAAATTGTAATATCCATAACGAGTCGTAAAAGCTTTCTTGTGTGTATCCTTCTCACAAATTCTTAGTTGGTGGTATCCTAATTTTAAATCAATATGTGAAAATATTGTGGCATCCTTAAGTTGTACAAAGAGGTCTTCGATTCTAGGTAGAGGATATATATTCTTGATAGTTACCTTGTTCAACGTCCTGTAGTTTATACATAATCTCAAGGAACCATTCTTTTTATTTATGAATAGCATAGGTACATCCCATGGTGACACACTTGGTCTGATTAATAATTTTTCTAAAAGTCCTTGTAGCTGCACTTTCAACTCTTGTATTTCTATGGGATTCATTCTATAAGGAGCTCTATGTATAGGCTTGGTTCTAGGTTGAAGCTCAATTGTGAAGTCAAATTCATGTTTGGATGGTAATCTAGGTAAATCTTCTGGAAATACATCATTAAACTCTTGAAGAATTAGGTTTTTCGTATACACCTCTTCCTTCTTTTCTTCCTCAATTTCATTTATCTTAACAACATAGACCATTCCTCTATTTTTTATGGCTTTCTTGAGTTGAATTGCTAAGAGTATCTAAGGTTTAAAATCCCTTTATAGGCTATATACCCTTCGTCCATATCCACCATATTTTGTGTACTCAATCCATATTTATTAAAAATTGAGTATTACCTTGTGCGCTTGCAACCAATCCATTTCTAGGATTACATCAAAGGTATGCAATGTTGCCGCATACAGGCATCCCATTATCATTCCACTAGTAAGGTGATATCTACTATAGGGTAACATTGATTAACAAAGTGGATTTATCCTGAACCATACTTGACCTTCCATCCATGTGCCAATATTCCTAGCCTTTCTAAAATATCTTTAGCTAAACTAGTGGAAAAAAATATCCGTGGCACCACTATCAATTAAGATTTTAATATTCTTACCAAAAATCTTACCCTTTATTAGCAATGGAGTGGCTTGTCCTTATAGAATCTAACTTAGGTTCCTTAGGTATAGGTTCTTTGTACATTGGTTATTTTCCTTTTGAACTTGTTACTGCTCTATGTGGGCAATTACTGGTGTAATGTGATCCACTACAAAGAAAGCATCCATATTTTGACCCTGGGTGTGCTTTTTGCTTTTGTCCTTATTTTGCTTATTTTACAGTGAAGGATTAGCCTATCCCTATGAGGGTCTGTTGTTACCATTATTGCAATTATGATTCTTTCCTTGGAACCTTTTCCTAAACTTTCCTTGCTTCCTATTGTAGTCCAATTTGTCATCTAGCCAATGTTATAAGTGTGATTATCATCTCTTAGAATTTGAACGTGAGCATAAGCTAATCACAACCTAGACTAAACATTAGAAGAATCAAATTGCTTTGATTCAACCTCTAGAGAAGGTCAGTATACCTTGTCAACTTAATGAATGTTAACTCTATATAGCTCAAATAATAAAATCTTAAGGATAAAAATGATAGGGTTAGAAATGTATGAATATAGAATGGACGAGTGAATCTAAAAACATAGACATCCACACAGTATCTCTAAAAAATTAGATTTTAGGATTTTTCAGGACTAAAAACATTCAAAACTTGTTTAGTTACAATATCAGTGGCTTTTGCATGCTCACATAATTATTTCAAACATATAAAGCATTAATTATCCAAATTAATAGAATAATATCATTGCCTTGATTAATAGAAATAGAATTCTTGAAAAGCATGTATGCAGAAATGATTATCTCAATTTACTCTAAGTCAACTTTTCAAATTAATAGAATAGACTAACCATAGCAGCAAGGAGAGATAATTTCTAAGAATTATATCCACCATTCAACACAAGCACAAATTTGAGGTAAACATCCCTTGTAATGCTTCATTCATCAATTTGTAGAAATTTACTTAATGGTGTATGAAAACACTCCAGAGATGACCTTTTGAAAGGGGGTCGCTATCGTTATTTATAGATTTTACAATAATATTCCTTTCTAAACATTACAAGGGATTTTATTTTTCTTGATCTTCTTGGCCACTCCATTGCTCATGGTGCCCACCAGCTACACCTTTTTTATTCTGTTAATCATATTTTGATTAATTTCATCACCATTGTTGGTGGTCTTTGTGATCCATATTTATCTGCTGATATGAAACTGAATCTGATTCATTAAGATATTTTGGACTATTGTGGAAGGTTCTCAAAGGTAACCATTTTATTTTACCTCCATGATGTTGGTTTTCAACTTTCTTATGTTCTCTAAATGTGTGTGCATAAATTCATAGAAAATCTTCATGGAATAAAAATATTAAATCTCTAACATAGATCTAATTATTGGATGGTTGTAATTGAATGTATGTAGTGTTGCTTCATATTTACACAATGATAATGGAAGAAACATAAGATCACAATATTTA
Source organism: Wollemia nobilis (assembly GCA_028583015.1). NCBI lineage: Eukaryota > Viridiplantae > Streptophyta > Pinopsida > Araucariales > Araucariaceae > Wollemia > Wollemia nobilis. The sequence goes on from JAQPPZ010000456.1 coordinate 9,084,688, forward strand.
ACTTCTTAATTACTTTATTTCTCCTCTGCCCTTTTCTAGTGATCTACTGCTCTTTAGCACTTTTTTGCTTTGCATGCTCTTAACAAAGGAGTCTAAGAAATGTAGCTTGTATGACATTTTTTTATTTGCTTGGTGGATATGAAGCAGACAAGAAAGCACTACCTAGTTGACTTTCTCTAATTTGGGTAAGTTTTAGAGCTTCTCAATTTCAGTCATTTCTTAGCATTTTCTCGTTTGTGCGACAGATGCAAAGGTGGCTGAGAAATACGGTCTGCCTAACTTCTTAATTTTACCCTCTTTTTTGTGCTTTTCTCTTTTAGGCATCCTTTTTAGCATTTTTCCACTTGCACACCTAATACAAAGGTGAATGAGAAGTGTGGTTTATCTTCCTCATTAAACTTAGTCTACCAATGCTTCTTTGTTTTTGACTTTGCACAACACTTTCCTGCTTTGGTTTCTTTCAAATTTTCATAGTGAAATCAAAGGCAACTAAGAAACGTGACTTCACCCGACTTCTCATTTTGAAGCTGATTTCAACTCTTCTCTGTTCTGATCACTTTTTAGTGCTTTTATGTTCCTTCTTGATACTTAGTCATTCTTTGTAAAATTTTGGCTAGGTAGATATGTAGCCAATTTTTGGCCTACAATATGGTGCCTCTTGGGGGACTTTACTTGGAAAGTTACAGAACTCAGACAACCTTATCCCTCAATGAACAATTCCTTTGGGATGTGACAAAACCTTACTAATTTTTTATAAAGGTGAAGGACACTTGTTGCAACTACTTTAATACTCAGGATAAAATAGGATAGAGTGATACTAAAACATAAAAGAAATATGTAAAAATTTGTGAGACTCCAAATTGAACCTCATAATACACATGAAAAGCAAAGGAAAGGAAAGGAGAGGAACAAAAAAGGTGCAAAAATTTATGGTGGATAAAGGAAGGAAACAATAAGGTGATCGAAGAGTAAATTTTTTACAGGAGAGATGGAGGAAGGAATACGAACACACTAGGGAATGGGAAAGGAAGGAAATAAATCAAGAGAATTGGAGGTACACAAAATGATAAAACTATGAATGATATTGTACCTCCATATGTATACTCCATCGAGGTGAAAATTGCATATGTATATTCCATCAAGGTGTAGAGACACTTCCAAGGTGGATAGGTTACCAAAAGGTAGACAAATATTCAATATTTTTGTGTTTCTCTCTACTTTGAGTATGATCAAAATATAACTTCCTTGACTAATTATCCTTCTTTCTATGGCTTCCTATTTGCATTCTGAGGTCCATATTTCTAGTGATGGCCTCAAAACTTGATTTCTAAGTGATACTCTCCTTTTTTATAGTCTATTTAAGTGTGGGTACCTTCGTTAGCTGATTCCATGGTGTGATATTGCAGGGATGTTTTAGAAAAAAAATGATATGTTTGGACCTGACCATATACTTTGACTTGAGACCTTTTCGCTCATGTTTTTTTGCCCTCTACTGAGCTCAATTTACACAAGATATGATGTATTTACTCTGGCTCCATCCCTATGATATTTATTTTCCTTGAAACCTCTTTATTTATTCCATACTCACCTTGGTTTCATCAATTGGGCAACAGAGTTAAAATAATCCAATCCATAATCTACACCCATACTTTAATTCTATAAGCCTCCATCACTTACTTGGAACATGTGTGTAAACTATTATCAGGCCTAAAATCTTACCAAGTGGTTGTCCTACTTTAATCATCATAACCATATTCCACAATTTATTTACTTTCCAGCTATGTACACAAAATTGGCATGGAGAAGCCCATGCCTAGATTTGAAAACTCTTTATAAACTATCCTCTAAATACACAATAACCTAACCATATGATTCTATATTTGTACCATTCTTCATATATTTGATCGGATATTTCACATGACTCCTTCATGTTTGAAAAATGATCTAATTTTATAATACTCCTTAGGTGTTGAACAAATGTATCTAGTGATTATTTACCTACCTCAGGAACTTGACACGCTCATTCTTGATGAGGTATTTGAAATGTCATATTGTTCTAAAGGTATCAACACATTTACAATTTTAGAAATTTTAAATCTAGATACTCCCTCTCTTCTGAGATAGAAAAGGACAACCATCAAATGACTCTTGGCATGAGAATGTCATCACTCATGTCTATTCATAATTTCTAGGATAGTATAATACAAGATTCTTCTTGGAGAATATATCTTCCATACTTTCAGCATCATTGATGATGTCTGGAGGTATGTGGAACTAATTTTACTTATATCTTTCTATGATAAGTGGGTATAGAACCTTATGAGATATTTTGTATTTGTCCTTTTCTCAAAATATTTTAATTAGCTTTACCTCATCTTCGAGTTGGAAGCCTGATCTATTGAAGTGATGTCTTGAAAGACATATGTCAAAGAGAGGAGGGACAATGACCACTATTATATCCTACACAATATCTAGCTTGGGTTGTCCATATAACATCATTACAAAGTGTCTTAAAATTCCTATGAATTTAATAGTCCTTCCCTTGAACTTGAGTCACTTGTATTCTTCATGCTCTACATCCAAGTGTAAATTTCACAAATTTTAAGCGGTATTATTGATAATTTAGCTTTGGGATCATCTATACAGTTGTGCAAAATGCCTTCCTCTATAAAAATTGATAGATAACATGTCTCTTCCCCATTTTTTTGGGAACTCAAGGTCATGTTCCTTAAATATGTGGTACCCTATTCAATATTTAAAGAAGTATTAACCACACTCACCTCCAGTCGTACAAGAAAATATTCTCTTAAAATTTGTTTAGGTTACAAAGGGGTTCTAAGTAGCTCTTGGAATCATTCCACATTTTCTCTTTTTCCTTCTGGAATCAGATTTAGAAAGTATAATTATTTACAAGCTTAAAATGTTCCTTGTCCTAGAGTAATCATTTGTGCAACTACTTCTTGAACCTCTATTTCCTCTCTAGCAACATATTTATTTTGAACTAAGGGAGTTCAAAGATCATTATTATTTCTGTATTATTTATTGATATATAGGTCTTGGCATGGATTTCTTCCTTATTATTTGGGGTGCAAGACTTATGTTTGAATAGATATGGTTCTTAAAATTGGTGTTAAGGCCAAGCTATTCTCAATCTTCTCTTCACCATAGTCCTATATTTTCTGCTCATCTAGTGCATTAAATTTATGGCACCCATCCAACCAATCAAAGCACTATTCTATTGCATCAAGATCCTGATCTGTGAAATAATAGTTTTTGTGGTAATCAGGGGTACACTCATCCATTCTTCCCAAGCGTAAAACTACCTTTGTGTCTTCATAAAATTTATCGTTGAGGGTATATTTGACCTTCATAGGAGGGAGCTTACCAACTGTGATCAACATGTTTTCAGCTTAGATAGCTTCCTTGAAAACCTGATGGAACCTCCTTTCTTAGGATTATTGAACAAAGATACTCAGGTCAAGGTGGAGGGTGTGAATGTAATAAAGATATTCTTAGGAGTGATAAGGTTGATACTCGTGGGGTATTCTCTTCCATGTTATTTTAAAATGTATATTGAACTCAGGAAGACTCTCCTGATGATCTCTTCTCATAAGGGAAAACTGATTGAGTAGTTAAAATGGATCTTAAGGATCATCAAACTCATTAATGAAGGCTTTGAATTAATTCCATTTAATTGCAGATAATTTTATCTTTTAGAGACTTATACCATAACAATACCTTCCCCTTAAAATATAAAATGAGTAACCTAATCATGATATCTTCATCTACAATATTGTAAACTGAGGACAACCATTCTCTATCTCGACAATGCTCTTTTGCTGATTTCTTTTTCCCTTCATAACTAGGTAGGTTTTTTAAAAGCAATATTTGGAATTTCATGGAGGATAGAGATATTTATTGGTCATGTATCATACCATGGAAGATAATCTTGTCAGGCCATCTAACCTAGGATGTAGTGAGTAATTCTTACGAAATAAATGGAACCATGTTGTGCTTCCTAAGTTTTCTTTCCAGCAGAGTCACCATATTACCCAAGGTTTCCCATATTTTAGATCAAGGTAATCTTATCTTTGGTTTCCTTGGATAGTATTTATCAGGTTTTAAACCATTAACCTTTACAAATTTGAAGGCTACCAATTATTGAATTGGATTTTCTTCTCAGAAGAGTCATTAGGTAGCTCTAAATGTTTTGGAAAACTAAGGGTACCACTTCCCTAATCTTCTAATATCTTGTGGACAAGGTCTTACCGAACGTGCCAAAATTTTTTGTAGTCCATTTTTTCATCTAGCTATAACTATGATTATCATCTCTTAGAATTTGAATGTGGGCACCCACTAATCATAGCCCAAACTAAACATTGGAAGAATCAAATTGCTTTGATTCAACCTCTAGAGAAGGTTGGTATACCTTGTCAACTTAATGGATGTTGACTCTATTTAGCTCAAATAGTAAAATCTTAGGGATAAAAATGATAGGGTTATAAATGTATGAATATAGAATGAACGGGTGAGGTTAACAACATAGACATCCACATAGTATCTCTAATAAATTAGATTTCATAAGCAATTTCCAAGACTAACAACATTCAAAAATTATTCAGTTACAATATCAATGACTTTTGCATGCTCAAAAAATTATTCCAAACATCTAAAGCATTAATTATCCAAATTAATAGAATAATATCAATGCCTTGATTAATAGAAATAGAATTCTCAAAAAGCATGTATGTAGAAATGATTATCTCAATTTACTCTAAGTCAACTTTTCAAATTAATAGAATAGACTAACCATAGCAGCAAAGGAGAGATAATTTCTAAGAATTATATCCACCATTCAACACAAGCACAAATTCAAGGCAAACATCCCTTGTAATACTTCATTCATCAATTTGCAAAAAATTACATAGTGGTGCAAGCAAACACTCTAGAGCCAACCTTTTGAAAGGAGGTTGCTGCCCTTATTTATAGATTTTACAATAATATTCCTTTCTAAACATTACAGGGGATTTTATTTTTCTTGATCATCTTGGCCACACCACCACTCATGGTGTCTTCTAGCTACACTTTTTTTATTCTATTACAACCATATTTTGGTTGAGTTCATCACTGCTATCAGTGGTCTTTGCGATCCATATTTATTCGTTGATCTGCAACTGAATCTGGTTCATTAAATCTTTGTCATAGATATAATTGTTGAATGGTTGTGTAGACACCAAAACCTAGCCACTTGTCGTCCATCCTGGTTTTCCCACCATTTCCACCCTTTATTCATATATATATATGTATATTTATTATATATATATATATATATATATATATATATATATATATATATATATATATATTTATATATATTTAATAAATATATATTTATATAAGTGAATTAATCCCAGCCATCCGATTTCACTTAATCCTATCCATCCAGCCATGTCAATCCATGCCACACCCTAGATTTAATATCCACCCTCCGATATGCTTTTATCTCAGCCACACGATTAGTGTCATTGAAACCCTAGCATGCCCTAGGTTGGATTATTAATAGGAGCCATTTTGATGGCTCAACCCCTAAGCCTAAATTTTCCCTAAGAAATCCCTGAGTCCTCCAATCCTGAGTCCTTGGAACCTAAGTTCCTTGGAGCATCCGAGCACTCTCACCTTCCATCCTCGCATAGCCACTACATCCATCGCCTCTCCTCTCGCCCAGCCAGATCTACTTCTATAGACTTCCCCTCAGCCATCGAACACCTTCAAGTGCTTTCTATCATAGTCGAGCACCTCTAGGTGCTTCCCCTCCATCACCAAGCACCTCTAGGTACCCTCTACCATTCTTAAGCACCCATAATAATTTCCTATAGCCATTAAGCACCCACGGGCATTTTACACCAGAATTCTGAAGTCCTCCTAGCCTTCGAGTGATGCTAGGGCATCATCGCACCAATCCACTACAACAAATTTCATCAGATCATAAGACAATAGATAAGCAAGGTAAATATTTTATTTATTATTTCATTTTATGCACTTTCAGATTCTGTTCATTTATTTACATTACATAGCTAGGGTTTTTATACTATTTTAGAGGGTCTCACATTGTGGAGCCCTCATAGTTGCTACTAACCCATTTGCTATTTTTATTATGTGCAGATCTAGAAGTGTTACATTAGCATTGTACAATTGCTTAAGCTGGAGTGGCCCGACATCGGATAACTAGAAGCCCACTCACTTTTATTGGGAGCAGAGACACATTTTGAGACACCACCAACATTGTTTGCTAGGGTTTTAGAGAACCCTAGCTATTGTAAAATTTGTATCAAATAATTCAAGGATTCTTATTGTAACAATGGAGTTTTGAGGCTCCCCCATTAATATAAAATCATTCATTGTGCAATATTATATTCTTTGAGTTCTAATTTATATCTTGTTATTTGGTGTTGCATTTTTGTCTCTTCAAATGGTGATCATGGTGGGACCCACTAAGGGTTTCTTTTTATGATTTGCTTTGCTAATTTATTTGTTATTTTCTATCTTATTTTATAAGATTTTCAGAGGCATGAATCGAGCATTTTTTACTAGTTAGGGTTTCTGAAGACTTGCAGGAAGTTGTAGAAGGTGCATGAATGCCCAACAGTGCTCGAGGGCTATCCAAAAATTCCTAGGTGCATTTTAGAAATACCAAGGGTATTTTATAGAGAGTTGGAGTAGAAACGTAGGCTATTTTGTAAGTCTACTATTAAAACCCTAACTTTTTTATTTACGTATTCTGGCAATCTTACATTTTTTTAGATTTCTAAGCTAAAAAGAACATCATTAATTAATATAGGAAAAACATTCATACTAGCTTGCATCTTAGGTTTCAGATTAGTCATTTGCATCCATCCACACTTTCTATTTGAAGTTTTTATTTTATGTTATATTCACAAATTGAAAAATATTGCATTCTGATTTCATGTGAATTGAAAAATTGCATAATTAGTTTGCATTATAGGGTTAGGGATTCCTATTTTTGTAGGTCTAAGTAGGAACATTATTCAGATACCAAAAGTATCCCCATACTGGGTGATTCCATAAGGAGTAGAAACCCCCAATTTTCTAGAGGGGGGTTTAAGGGGGGGAATCCCCCTCCTTTGGAAAAAATGGTATTTTGGGTAGTGGCTTCTGATTTAGACTATCAAAAGTAGTTATCTTTCTAACATTGTATGAACACAATAGCAAATCAAAAATTTTAAAAAGAATCACACACTGCACGATTCACATTTAATAGTAGTGGTTGGATTTCATCACCAACCATTGCTTGAGATTTGGTGATGGTGGCTTTCATCTCCATCCACCAATATCTACCCTTAGAAACCTTAGGTCACCCTCGAGCAAACTTGCTAGATTTCATCACCAACAAGAATCTCATTGCCCTAGCTTAGCCATAGTTTTTACCTTTCTTTGATTAATTCAGATTAGCACATTTGAAACACACAAGATCAAAATCTAAGAAAATGAACTCACATTAAAAGGAGATAATCAATGAATGAGGTAAGACACATGTGTTAAACAAACTTAGCATTGATTGTTTATTTTTCTTGTGAAATTTAAATTTTGTGTTTCATTTTACTACATAATCTATATTTTGGTTTATTTGCTTTATGGTCTTAACAAGAAAACAAAAGAAAGCATTAAATCAAGATAATTCAATGGAACCTTCATCCACCTTCCCCACCACTTCTATGGTAGATTCCCTGAATGTGACATAGGCAGATTTATCTATAGGTCCCTCACATTCCTTATCACCCATAACCTTTCATATGGTTATTCCCCAAGTAGAGTCAACCTCACCAACCATTGATCACCATATTACCCACATAGACATGGCATGAGTAGAAGCTCTCATGAAGTCTTCTAACTATATCTTAGAGTCAGTCCCCAACTCACCTAGACAAGATCCTACTTTATAACAGGAACTTGTTTATTCCCAACCACCATCCAACTTTACCCAGGTGTACACTAACCCTCTTTTTGAGGCATCAATTGCACCTTCCTCTCATATGTCCATTCCCCAACCCTCATGTGCTCCTAGCACTTCATACACATCCACATACACTAACCCCTTGTATGAAGCACATGTAAATGTTGCTTCACAAGTTTCAGCCTCACAAGTTACCATACCAAGTGTAACTTGTCCCCCAACCACATCTTCCATACCATATACTTCCATACCCTCCACTTATGATAGAGAGATTAATGAGGCATGGGAACACTTGAACAAATTGCTTAGGCAACATCAAAATGCTCAACAACAAGTGCAAGTGAACCCTAAGCCTTTACCAAACTCTACTCAGACTATCCTCATTAACCAGGGTCCATCATGGACACCATAGTCTTCTATGGTTTCTATCCCTATTCCTCCACCAAGTCATACCAATACCCATCCTATTCCCATTGGCCAACCTAGCCATAACCCTCATACATCAACTTCATTCCAAAATTCTCCATATTTTCATCATCAATCTCCCATTCATCAATTTCCATCAAATTCACCTAGTCATCATCACCAATCTCATCATCATTTAGTCACCCCACAACATTTTTCCACCCCACCTCAAAATCATCAGGTAATTTAGGGCTTCCACATTCCTGAAGAAGACCCTCGAATTAAGGCCATGCAAAAATAGATAGATCAATTGATACAATATACTCCTAGTTTGACAAACCAGAAGCCAACCTTACATCAATTGATCAATCAACCCATTCATCCTTCGGTACCATCACCGCCATATCTGATAGATTTCATGATGCCTAAGTTTGACAAATTCAAGGGAACTAAGGATCCCAAAGAGCATGTGAGCACATTTGTACATGCATATTTTAGAATTCAAAATGACAATGCTCTCATGCTCAGAATATTTCCTCAAACATTAGGAGGAGATGCCATAGAGTGGTATAATCAATTACCCAGTCATAGTATTTATACTTTTGAGCAATTGATTGACCAATTATTTGAGCATTTTATCCTAAATGTTAGAAATAAAGTCTCATTATCTAATGTCTATGCTTTAAGACAACATGATGATGAGTCTATCTACGATTTTGGAAACCATTGGAGGGTTGTCATTACAAAGTTGCCATTCACCCTACCAATGGATGAGCTAATCAAATTATTCACCAAGAGTTGCTTAAAACCTATCTCTTGGATGCTTCAACTACAGACTTATCATTCATTTGAAGAAGCTTTAGCTCAGGCTAGTGTCATCGAGGAAATAAAAATCCAAGAAGGCATACTTAAGCCTAAGAAAAAGGAATGGCAAAATAAGGGCCAATATAAAAGCAACTATTATGGCCAACCAAAATCAACACAGGCTACCCCAACCAATCAACCCAATCACGTTAATCAAGTGGTCATGAGCCAGCTAGTAATGGCTCAACAACAATCAGTGCAACAACCACCACAACAAATTGCTTATCATGTGGTACCCTCGACAACTCAAGCCATGCAAAACATAGTGCCAACTATAGAAAACCATCCCCGATGATAGTCTATCTAACAAAATTACCAATACACCCCTTTAGCCGAGTCATATGCTTCCCTTTTTTGAAGGTTGTATGACACAAACAAACTTGCTTTACCCAAAATTAGACCAGATGATCCCGCTAAACGTAGTAAACACTATCGAGAACATTTATTTTATCCTTATCATAGGAAAAATGGGCATGATATTAACAATTGCCATACATTTAAAGACATAGTGCAAGACCTTATTGACTTGGGGGCAATCAAGCTTGACAACCCCCTTGCTCAACAAAACCAAAACCTTGGTATTTTTCAAACACCACTTCCTCATCATGAGGAGGTGCAACCAAATATAGGAGGGGCTAACACCAAAACTCCTCCTAATCAAGTCAATCACGTCCAACAATACCAAGGGTTTGTAGGGGCCATCCATGTGGTCACTAGAGGTCAAAGAAATAATCAACAAAATGTAAGGCAACAACCTCAAGCAAGTGTGTCACAACCTCCCACATCGCCACCCATTCAAATTTCCCCCAATCCTTCATCACCAATCCATATCCCTAGCCAATAAAATCCTCCAAATCCACCCATCAATCATCCACCATGACCAGTCATCTCATTGAGTAGTCGATTAACCACAAGTCTAAAGATGGCTTTCGCCAAATTATCAATTTATGAGTTAATTCAACAATCTCCCCCACATCGTGAGGCATTAATGGATATTCTCAAATCCATTGAACTACAATCTCAAGATTCTAATACCTTCAACAACTTTGTAGGGAGCATTCAAACATGCATGGAGCCTTCCATCACATTCTATGACTTTGAGATTAAGCCAATCTCATCAGAAATCAATAGACCCTCCATTGCATATCATGGCTCTAATTGACAAGAAGCCTTTTAAAAGAGTGCTAATTGATATCGGTTCCTCTATCAATATCATCACCACATCTACTCTTCATCATTTGAACCTTCCTCCATCTCATATCACCAAGTCATCATTCACCCTAAAAGCATTCAATGATGCTTTATGTTCCATAGTTGGCACTATTGTTTTGCCCATTGAAGTAGGGGTCAAAATATTGCACACTATGTTTCACATCTTGGAAGGATCCATGGTATACAATGTACTCCTTGGAAGACCTTGGATGAGGGAAATGAGATGTGTTCCTTCAATATTACATCAATGTTTAAAGTATGTTCATGAAGGATAAGTGCATTGCATACCGATGGATGTCGAACCATTCAAGTATTGCAATTTCATTTCAAATCCTTATGAGTCCATGCTTCCTTCCACTCATCTTTTCCTATCACCATCAGCCAATCCATCTACCACTTCACCAATTTCCTCATCAAAAGCTCCCATTCCTGAGGAGCTCCCTATCACCAATCCCCATCAAGCTTCCATACCCCCATCATCTTCATCATTGACTACATGCACATGTGGTCAAAATCAATCCACATCATCAACATCCTTGCCATCCACATCATCATCATCCATTCAACAACCTTCCCAATCCAATCCATCACCATCACCTAATGTTTCACAAGTCGAATTGATAGATTGTGAGACATCTTCATCTTCACCACTTCCCTGAGCCATCATCCAACCAAGGTCCTTCCATATCTTCCCAAGTCGAGGTCCACCTCACTAATCCTGGTATTGGTGAATATGTGGTCCAAGACATCACCATCACACCACTCACCATTCCTAAGGCTAAGGATTTTGATCACCCATGTGACCCACCTTTAGCCATAGGAGCAGTATATAACATGGGTTCAACTCCAAATAGCATAAATTTTGTATATGGGGGGATTGATTCTTCATCAAATCTAGCACCCCTAGAGGAACCCAAAGAACCAACACTTGCCAACATTCCAAACATGTCAAGATTTCCATCCCGCTATTTTCACATAGTCAATTGGCAAGGTCATGGCCTAGGATTGCATGAACAGGGAGTGTCTCAACCTATTGATGTTCCATATCAAGAAGTGCATGACCATTCAGGTCTAGGTTACCACCCACTTTCCACCACCTCTTCTCTTGAACAAGCCTTCCAAAGGCTTAATCTAAATTCAGGAGAAGAAGCCCTCCATCCTGATAATTCTGATGATGAAATCTATGAAGAATTTAAACTTATGTCGATAATTTTAGATGAATCTGAAGAAGAATCAGAGCCCATTATTCCCCATACCGAACAAGATGAGTTTTATCTCAACATGTTCCCCATCCATGAGCCCATATTTCACTTGCTTCTTCCACAAGAGTGAGCTGCCCCTACTAGTGAGCCACCACCTCCATTCCATTAAGCCATTTCATAAGCCAACTTGTAACATATGTACATAACACAAAAATAGTGGTTTTCACCACTACCAAAAAAAAATAAAAATAAAAAATAATATTTTCTTTCTTTATTGCATGTATATATCATTTAGTTAAATGCATTTATTTGTGTTGCTTGCTACTATCCAGGTTTACCAAGCTCCTAGCACCGGTTCTTAGGTTCCATCCATTCCATCCAACCTTATCCACTTTGCCCATAAATCAACATGAATCCTATTGATTTATTCACCCCACTCCATAATCCATACGATCTAGCTAAACCAATTCTAATTGACATAAGCCTTATCGATATGGATCAGATTTCCTCACCTCCATCCTTTTTTAAATTTATCTTATCTAAGGAATTGTTAAGGGCTTCCACCAACTACATTCCTCCATCCCCTACCTTCACCTTCACCTTCACCTTCGAATCCTAAGGTTTTCTAGGAAGAAATAGATGAGGATAAGCCAGAAGAGTTTGATGACATCTTAGATGACATTCATATAATCCCTACACCCCATCAACTTGAGGAAGGTTCCCACATGTCCATTGAAGATACCATCGATGTGGACCTTAGTTCAGACAAAGATAATCCCCAAATTGTCAAGCTTGGTAAAATTTTATCACCCGATGAACAAGAGCAATTAATTGCTCTCCTCAAGAGGAAGAAGGGCATATTTGCATGGTCCTATAAGGACATGCCTGGTCTTGACCCTAGTTTGGTTGTCCATAATCTCACCTTACATCTTGATGCTAAGCCGGTTAAACAAAAACTTAGGAGAATGCATCCTACCATGGCCCTCTTGGTAAAAATAGAGCTTCAAAAACTCTTAGATGTGAACTTCATAGTTCCTATCGACTATCCTGAGTGGCTTTCAAACATGGTACCCATTCGAAAACCTAACGGGGTGATACACATTTGCACTAACTTTTGAGATCTTAACAAAGCGTGTCCTAAGGATGACTTTCCTCTCCCAAACATCGATACTCTTGTTGACACCTACGTTGGCCATGAAATGCTTTCACTCATGGATGGTTTTTTAGGATACAACCAAATTTGAATAAATCTTGATGACCAACACAAAACAACATTCACTACACCTTGGGGAACTTTTTGTTACAAGGTGATGCCCTTTGGCCTCAAAAATGTAGGTGCCACTTATCAACATGCCATGACATACATTTTCCATGACTACATGCATAATATTATCGAATATTATGTGGATGATCTCTTGGCTAAATCTAAAACTTGACAAGAGCACATTGGTGTATTGGAGAAAGTTTTTGATCGACTTCTAGAGCATAATGTAAGGTTGAACCCCAAGAAATGTGTCTTTGGTGTTACCTCGGGCAAACTTCTAGGATTCATTATCTCCAAAAGAGGCATTGAGGTGGACCCAAACAAGGTCAAGGCCATCATGGAGATGCCTCCCCCAACTAACTTAAAGGAATTGCATAGTTTACAAGGAAATATTCAATCAATCCATCATTTCATTGTGCAACTTTCTGACAAATGTAGGTCATTCAATCACCTACTACAAAAGGGGGTGCCATTCTCTTGGATAGATGAATGTCAAAAAGCCTTTGATGACATTAAGCAATACCTAGCTTCTCCACCAGTCTTAGCTCCTCCTCATTCGGGGTCCCATTCTATATTTATATTTCAGCAATAGACTTTGCATTAGGGACAATGCTTGCACAAAAGAATGAAGAAAATCGAGAGCAAGTTATCTATTACATTAGTCGAACATTGGTAAGCTATGAAACTAGATACGCTTATGTAGAAAAATTGTGCTTAGCAATGGTTTTTACCACTAAGAAACTTTGACATTACATGCTTAGTCACACAACATATGTCATAGCTAGAGAAAATCCTCTGCATTATATGATGTCTCGCACTTACAATAACACCCGCACCGCTAAATGGATAATGCTCCTTACTAAATTTGACTTGGAATTCATTAGCCAAAAATCCATTAAAGGTTAGGTAATAGTCGATCAACTTGTGGAAGCTCCACTACCTAGTGATCATCCTTTGATTATTGAGCTCCCAGATGATTCGGTATTTGTTATCACTGAACAAGAAGAAGATGTCATTCTGGAGGAAGATGTCGATATCACACTATTCTTTGATGGCTCTAAGTGCATGAAAGGTCAAGGTGTTGGAGTCATGTTTCATACACCCCAGGGGGTACCTATCCCCTTATCATTCAAACTTGACTTCCAATGCACAAACAACACTATAGAGTATGAAGCCTTAATCTTAGGTCTTCAATCAGCTATAGCTATGAGCATTAAGCGTATTAGGATATTTGGTGATTCTCAACTTGTTGTTAAGCAAATCAATGGAGAATACCAATGCAAAGAACCTACCATTAAGCTTTATCATGAAGTAGCAATGAAATTGCTCTCTAAGTTTGATTGGTATGAAATCAATAGTTTACCATGTTCGACTAATAGATTTGTAGATGTGATGGCCTCCCTTGGATCATTGATTCCAAAAGACTCCTTTGGAGAGGTACAACCCCTTATAATTTCAATGGTCTCTAAATCTGCAATTGTTCATGTTGAATCTAAAGATGAAAAGGATGTTTGCTTTATCCAATCAGATCCATATGAGCCTTGGTCAAGCCAAATAGTAGCCTTTCTCAAGTTTGGAACACTCCCATATGACATGTCTCAAACTACCAAACGCACTTTCAAGAAAAAGGTAGCTCATTTTATTCTCTTGGGGGACGTGTTGTATAAACATGGTTATGATGGAGTCCTCCTTCATTATCTCGAGTCTAGTGAGGCACAAAGAGCCATAGTTGAAGCCCATGATGGTACTTGTGGTGGTCATTTTAGTGGAATGGCCATTGCAAAGCGTATTTTATGCATGGGTTATTATTGGCCCACAATGGAACGTGATTGTTGCACTTATGTTAAACATTGCAAGAAGTGTCAAGAACATGCTAATTTAACTCATGTACCATCACAAGCTTTACAACCTATTCAAAGCCTTTGGCCCTTTTCACAATGGGGTCTAGATCTAATTGGAAAAATTTTACCTCCTTCCTTGGGACAACATACATTCATCATCACAACCACTGAATACTTCACAAAGTGGGTTGAGGTAATTCCTCTAACCAGTATGATAGGACCTAGAATTGTGGAGTTTATACTTCATCACATCATTTGTCATTTTGGTATACCCTCAAAAATCATCTCTGATAATGGCAAGTCTTTCAAGAACAAGGATGTTCAAGCACTTTGCGAGAAATATAACATTCAACATAGTTTCTCGACTCCTTATTACCCACAAGAAAATGGACAAGTTGAAGCTTCCAACAAGACCTTAATTGCTATTCTCAAGAAACTTGTCAAAGAAAATCATAGAGATTGGCATACACAAATTCCCTTGGCATTATGGGCTTATCGAACAAGCATCCACATGCCTATAGGGGCAACACCATTTTCATTGGTCTATGGAGCCAAAGCAATCATGCCTCTTGAGCTCGAGATACCCTCCTTGTAAATTTCTTTGTAAGAATTCATAGATGATGACACTGCTAGACAAGCACATCTTGACCAACTCACACTTCTTGATGAGAGGTGAGTCAATGCTTTAGAGCATTTACGAGTTTATCAAGACCACCTAAAGTGTGCTTACAATGCCAAAGTTCATCTACATGAATTCCAAGTAGGAGATCTTATCCTTAAAGAGAACCAACAAAACACCAATGCATTATCGCATCTTCATGATAAATTTATGGCTAATTGGTTAGGTCCATACATTGTTACTCAAAAAGTGGGTAATGGTACTTATAGGCTTGCTAGTCTAGAGGGAGAGGAAGAATCTGAACCACTTAATGTTATACACTTGAGAGCATTCTATGCATGATTTGATTTATATATATGTATATATACATGGCTAATACACAAAAATATTTGCATACATTTCATTCACAACATTGCATTTCATTTGCATATACACTTCATTTCAAAAACATTGCATTAGCACATATATTTCATTTACATTCACATCCACATTTCACATTTCATATTAGGGATCATTTATTAAGTTCAAGATCTTAATTGGTCCAACAAAAGTCATGTTGCCTTAATCAGGGGCACCTTCACAACATCATCCACACAATTCCACCAAGTCAAATTATCATTTGCACAAACCACATTTCCATAAATTCCTAGGTGTTTTCAGTCACTCAACCACTCCTAGTGTTTTAAGAAAACTCCAAAATACATGTCGAGTTCCTTTTAGGACCATCACACATATACACTAAGAAAATCTTGAGTTTTGGGAATTGAATCCAAAACACTCTTGAACCAAACACAATTTCACATCTTAAAAACATCTTGTGTCAAAGAGGGATAACACCATACTTGGTATGAACCTCGAAGTGAAAAGGGTCATCCTTGCTAGTCCCATCATGCAACATAGTCCATAAGAATAATGGTTTTCATCACTATCACAATTGCTTCCAAATCCAAAATATGGAGTAGTAAGGATAGGGTACAATTCTCATCACACTTAGGTTGAGAATCTGATTCCCCAAAGCTCTAAATCTTTTACATCACACACCACTGATCATTGGGTTGTAAGGATCATACTACATTTCTAGTCAGATGGTTAGGTAGTCATCCCCAAAACTTAAGAGATCAAAAACACAAATCGTGGACTATGGAGTTAGCCTCCATCGAGCTATAGATGCTTGAATAGTAGTGGAGTACGCTCATGCATGGTGACACATCTCTTTCAAAGAGACCTCTGACCACACATAAGGACAAGCTAGCTTCTTGGTCTCATCCATAATAGGTTTACCCAATTTACTCAAGATGAGTTAATGAACTCACTTGCACACACATTGGTTCTTGATTACCTCGAGTCATTACCATGCTCATGATTCGGTAAATGAATTCACTGCACACACATTTGGTCCTAGAGGGATTAGGTAGTTTTAGTGAGTTTGTTTGATACCACTAGTATGTCTGAGTCTCTACAAAATTTTTCCATATCAACATCCATATCTTCTTCCATATCAACATCCATATCTTCTTCCATGTCAACATCCATGTCACTTCATGAGTCATTCACCCCATATACCACCAAGTTTGGTGCCCCTGATTAAACAACAATGCTAGAAAATGGCCAAGCAAGATCTAAACTATGAATGATCATTAGAAAATTTGCATTCCATACCTTGCATTAATCATCCATAACATATCATATGCATTCATCATCCATATAAACATGCATTCCACAAAAAGCATTCACACAAACACATATAACACAAAAGGTAAAATCCATGTATATATATGTATAAATATCACATGTACAATGAGTGCCAAAAGGCTACATACAATGGAGCACCAAGGCTCATATACAAAAAGTGCATCTAAGCACTAGCTACATCCTCCAAGAGGACCCCTATGACCTAGGAGGAGCCCTAGACCTAGAGCTATGCCTAGACTCGCTATGCCTAGAAGCCTCGAATACAGATGAGGTTGGAGGATCAGGAAGTGGAATATGATGTTCCATCAACCTATCCTCCAATGCCTCGATATACCTATGTCGAGATCGAAGGTGTGCTATATCGACATTATATTGATGCTCCCTCTCTAGTAGCTCTACCTAGAGCCTCATGATCCTCTCATCCCAAGCCATCACCATCACATCCCACTCTACTACCTACTACTCTAGCCTCACCTAATCCTCCTCACCTTGATCTAGAGGCCCATCCAGAGTCTCCTCCACATCATCCCCATCTCCACCATCTCCTCCACTCATGGAGAGCCTACCTAGCCACACCCTTAGTCCTCCTCCTTTGACTATCTGATCGAAGGTACCACTATCACTTGGGGGCCTCATGGGTCCCCTCATCATCACCCTTAGCCTCATCCCCACCTCTACCAACCACTACTCAAGGTGGTGCCCATGGTGGCTATGTAGCAAACCATACATCATACTCCATGGTAGTCCCTACATCATCCACATCTGGGAGATCTATCTCCTCATCATCCTCATAGGTCACCCTCCATGGCTCTACACATGGTAGCCCTATCTCCTCTCGATGCCTCCTATATGCACATCAGCTCATCGAGGACCTCCTACCTCAAACCAAACTATTAAAGTACTCATGAGAACTAAAAATACTCAACCTCACTTTGATATCTCCCAACCACCCACCTAGCCTATCACACCCATCATAGATGCTCTCCATCTTGGGTCCACCTACTACCTCACCATGGCCTCCATATCACTTGGGTGGATGTTAGTCCAACCCACAAATCTTGGTACCACTAACTCATCCACATCGACCAACTCGATTGTACCTCCTTAACCACCACCCATCTCCTAGCATAGGGCTGCTCCCTACCCAAGCCTACTAGTAAGCCCTCCGATTAAGCCACACTAAAGTGCTCCCATCCCCAACACTATAATAGCAAGCTGCATCCTAATCCCTTCCTCCCCACCTCATCACCTCATAAAGCTCTCGATACACCTACACCAATAAGGTAGGAGCCCATGCATACACCTACCACATAGTGAGCATATCACTCACTAATCCTATCAAGTTCCAAGGGAACCTACACCCAATGTTATTCGAGGCCATGATGTTGGCCAACACAAACATAACCAAGGCATAGAGGGCATCCAACTCCTTGTCCACATACATGGACAAATAAGGTATACCTCCACTCTCCACCTTCACACCCTACCAACCATCACCAAACATCTTCCTCATATCTATCCCTCGATCACATCCAACCTCAATGAATCCCCTCCACTAGAACCTTGAGGATGTGATATACATCCTCAAGTGTGATAGTCACCTCTCCTATAGGGAGCTAAAAGTTCCCTATCCAGATCCCACCTCTCCACCAAGGTAGAGAGGTACCCCTCATCTACCCTCACCACATCAATCTGAGCTACCTCCGCTAGCCCCACTACCTCCAACAAATCCCACTCATCCTTCACCACCACCTTCCTCATCCCAAGAATGTATGATAAGAACCGATGTCAAGCCTCCAAAATCCTAAGCTACAACACAACACAAAACATTTATCATTTACAATTTTACAAAAAAGAATTACCTCAGAGCTCACGCTCCAAGCCTAGCCCTACTCCACCCACTCCCTCCACCACCATAGCTTCCACACCCAAGTCACTTCACCTCACTTCACTCCACTCTCCCAAACATAGCTTCTCAAACTCTCAAATGCACAAATGAGCTTCATTTCTCATCCTACCAACTATTTATAGCTACTTCAGGCACCTTGAGATGCCCATGGGTATTTCCTAGTGCACTAAAGCACACAGGGCATTTGTAAAATACCCAAACATCGATGAGTATTTTTGCATGCCAAAAGCACCAATGAGCATTTGGCATCAATTTTGACAAAAGATAAATTCTTACAAAATAGTGGCTTATCCCAACCAAATCACTCCATATTGCATCCAATCATCTAATTCATCATATTAACAGGTTTTGTGAATATTCCAATTGATTTGGATGCATAAATTTCATTTGCGACCACAAATTGCAAATTCACTTAACAAGTTACAAAAGCACTCCAAAATGGTCCAAATCTTCACAAAATGATCACAATCATCATTCTCATCATTCATACATCATCATCAAAATCATTCCATATCATCATTTACATATTTTCCAAGTTCAAACAACATGCAAGTGAGTCTTGTATCTAGTGGGTTTTTCTATATACTTGGTGATTGCAATGATTTGCATCCATGCAACTTGGTAAGATGAAGAGCCTACCATAAGGACACTTGGTCATTTTCATCATTCCATATCTCCTTGTTCAAAATCACAATCATATTTGGTACTTCACATTTTGAGTGAAACCTTGCCAAGAACAATTTGCACAAAAGTTGTCATTGATGGCCTAGTTCATGGGGCTTAAAACATGGACAATATCACATTTCATCATTCACATATCTCCTTGACAGTCATCATGGTGACTGGCCTTAACTAGGGTGATTGGTTCCGATCATAGGAATTATCTGACAGTCACTAGTTGGCCCTCCGAAGTTGACTATTTTTATCTTTGCATATTCATCTTTGCATATCAATGATGTCGGAAGGCACATTCTTCAACAGCATCGAATCACCCCAAATTTGGGGTAACCACATTTGGTTTTGACTTTCCCACAATGG
Source organism: Wollemia nobilis (assembly GCA_028583015.1). NCBI lineage: Eukaryota > Viridiplantae > Streptophyta > Pinopsida > Araucariales > Araucariaceae > Wollemia > Wollemia nobilis. Next base: position 9,104,706 of record JAQPPZ010000456.1, read on the forward strand.
GATACATCTTACATGATCATGACATCTACACTTGGCAAAAATCCCTTCATCTATTGGGGCAAAAATAGACACATTTTTCACAAATCCCTTCATTTACATATATTTCACAAAACCCTTCATATATTGGGGCAAAAATAGATCATCATGTCACATTTTTCACCAATCCCCTTCCCACCATTGGGGAAAAATGGTATCACATTTACATCATTCATTTGCACATATTTTTCAATTGGCTCATGAGATTCATCCGCAAACTCATTCACCAATTGAGGGGGTAAGCTACACAAAATTCAAATTCTTTCATTCTTTTATCTCCAAGCTCATGTTTCACATCCCAAGAGAAAGTTGCTTCTACACCTAGCCAAAATAGGTGTCTTGTATTTTTGCACTACATTGTGTTTCATGCAACACAATACAAAAAGGGCATCTGTAGACACCAAAACCTAGCCACTTGTCATCCATCCTAATTTTCCTACCATTTCCACCCATTATTTACATATATTTATATATATTTATTTTATATATATTTAAATATTAATATTTTATATATATATATATATTTAATAAATATATATTTATATAAGTGAATTAATCCTAGCCATCCGATTTCACTTAATCCTATCCATCCATATCCATCAATCCATGCCACACCCTAGATTTAATATCCACCCTCCGATATGCTTTTATCTCAGCCACACGATTAGTGTCATTGAAACCCTAGCATGCCCTAGGTTGGATTATTAATAGGAGCCATTTTGATGGCTCAACCCCTAATCTTGATTTTCCTATCCCTGAGTTCTCCTTATTCTTATCCAAGTTCCTTAGAGCATTCAAGCACTCTCACCTTCCATCCTCATAGCCCTCGCATCCATCACTACCCTTGTCACCTTGACCATATCTACTTTTATAGATATTCTCCTCAATCATCGAACACCTTCGGGAACTTTATATCACTGTCAAGCACCTTCGGGTGCTTTCCCCTTCACTACCAAGCACCTCTAGGTACCCTCCACCATTCTCGAGCACCCATGGGTATTTCCTACAGCCATCGAGCACCCGTGGGTGTTTTACACCAGAGTTCTGAAGTCCCCCTAGCCTCTCGGGTGATGCTAGGGCATCATCGCACCAATCCACTACAACAAATTTCATCAGATCAGAAGACAATAGATAAGCAAGGTAAATATTTTATTTGTTATTTCATTTTATGCACTTTCAAGTTCTGTTCATTTATTTACATTGCATAGCTAGGGTTTTTATATTCTTTATAGAGGGCCTCACATTGTGGAGCCCTCATAGTTGCTACTAACCCATTTGCTATTTTTATTGTGTGCAGATCTGGAAGTGTTACATTAGCATTGTGCAGCTGCTTAAGCTGGAGTGGCCCGACATCGGATAACTAGAAGCCCACTCACTTCTATTGGGAGTAGAGACGCATTTTGAGACACCACCAGCATTGTTTGCTAGGGTTTCGGAGAACCCTAGCTATTGTAAAATTTGTATCAAAGAATTCAAGGATTCTTATTGTAACAATGGAGTTTTGAGGCTCCCCCCATTAATATAAAATCATTCATTGTGCAATATTATTCTTTGAGTTCTAATTTATATCTTGTTATTTGGTGTTGCATTTTTGTCTCTTCAGGTTGTAATTGAATGTATGTAGTGTTGCTTCATGTTTACGTGATGGTAATGGAATAAATAGAGGATCACAACATTTATCTCCTTAATTATTTTCTTTCTCCTCTTCCCTTTTCTACCGATCTACTGCTCTTTAGTTCTTTTCTGCTTTGTGCGCTATTTGACAAAGGAGTCTAAGAAATGCAACATGTATGACCTTTTCAGATTTTTGTGGTAGATATGAAGTGGATAAAAAAGTGCTACTCGCTTGACTTTCTCTAATTTGGGCAAGTTTTGGAGCTTCTCAATTTTGGTTATTTCTTAGTGTTTTCATATTTGCACGATAGATGCAAAGGTGGCTAAGAAACATGGATGCTTGATTTCTTTTTTTTACCCTCTTTTTCATGCTTTTCTCTTTTGGATATCCTTTTTAGGACTTTTTCGCCTACGCACCTAATACAAAGGTGAATGAGAAGTGTGGTTTATCTTCCTTGTTCAACTTAGTTTGCCAGCACTTCTTTTTTTTGACTTTGCGTGGCACTTTCCTACTTTAGTCTTCTTTCAAATTTGCACTGTGAAAGCAAAGGTAATGAGAAACGCAACTTCACCTGACTTCTTATTTTGAAGAGGATTTTAGTGCTTCTGTGTTCTGGCTATTTTTTAGTGCTTTTACATTCCTTCTTGATACTCAGTTATTTTTTCAAAATTTTGGCTAGGTAGAGATGTAGCCATTTTTTTGCCTACACTTCATATCATTCCTTTTGTCTTGTCTAGGAATACTTATATTTGTTTGTTCTTTTTTCCACTTTACAAAACATACGTTGTTTCCTTTCCTTAGTGCTTCTCTTCCCTACTCATCTAAACCTTCATGATCAAAATAAGGTTTGAGATATTTTTTAGCTTTTTTCAGACAAATCATATGCCTTCTACAGAGTAGTAGGTTCTCTCATATCTACCTTTTGCCCTATTCTAGGATCTGCTCCTAGTATAAACTCATGGTTCTTCATTTTCTCATTATATGCAGGCACATATTTCATCAACATGACAAATCTTTGATAATATTTTTCCACTATCCTAGTTCCCTATCGAATTTTAGTGAACTCCTCAAACTTCTAGGAATAAAAGTGCTCCATGAGGAATCTCTCTTTAAAAGCTACTACAAATTCTTCCCATTTTAAGTCGACTGCTACTGCAAGTTTTTGATCCTCACTATAAGTTTCCCACAAATCCAAGCCATCACCTTGCAAATATATTTTGGCATAGGATATTTGAGCGCCAGAGGAAAAGTTCTTCATATTATAGTAGGTTTTTGCATCTTTTAACCAACCTTCGACTTTATCACCATCTTTCTCTCCATTACACTTGGAAGACTTTAAATGTTTCATTTTCTTATCCAACTCGGCCTCAAGTCAAACCCTAGCCTATTGTGCATCAGTAAGGGTTTTATTTACCTATCCCATTCTAAATTTTCTAGCCTATGCTTCCTAACTCAATATGGCATCCAACAAATGCTTCTATGTTTCTTCTTTCTCACAAAGTAGGGCTACTCTAGCAATGAGATTCTTTTTATCATTACTAGGATTCTCTCTTTCATTTCTAGGGTTCTCTGAACCTACATCTAGGTTCCTATCCTTGATATTAGTCCATTGTGTCTGTCTTTTTTATGGGGTAGCACTTCCTCTCCTTCTCTTTGGTGGTATTTTCCCTGGCCACACACAAAAGAGACAATAGGAATCAGTTCACCGCATCAACTATATTCCTAATTATTCTAAATAAGTAGATGGGTCTATTCTCATCAACTATTCTATTTGAGCAAGGTATATCCTACACATAGGTATGTTTTCATTTACACATCACATCTAGTTTTTTGCAATGATCCTATTCCACTACAAACCATGCTCTGATACCAAATGTCATAACCCAAATTTCTTGATATATATATATAGAAGCTCCACCTTTGTTCACCTATATCCACAACTTACATAGGTCCATCTTGTAAGTGTACTAGGCTCTCCTTTTTTCACCCATCTCCACAAATTACATAGATCCTTGTAAGTGTGTTAGGCCCTCCTTTGTTCACTTATCACCACAACTTACATAGGTCCTTCTTGCAAGTGTGCTAGGCAAAATTCAAACTATCATTCTTCCTAAAAGGAGCTAGTTTTTTCAACTTGATCTTGCTATCCTTTTTCAATCAATTGAAAAGGATATGTTATTAACTTAACTGATCAAATCCATTAGAGTAGTTGTATCAAGTATTTAGATATTTGACCATCTATCACATTCTTTTGATGAACTGGTCCTTTAGAAATGATCTTCCCCTTGATATAAGGTAGGATTTCTAAGTGTTTATATTTTTCCTTAGATAGAACTAACTCAGTTTCTTTTTAGAGTAATCATGCACAACTAAAGAGTTAATTTAATTAATATTCCATTCTATCCAACTATTGCATAATTATAAACCTTTCGATGAGGTTTCTCTAAATCCAACTTGCTTATGTAAGGCTAAAGGAATTAATCCTAAATACTTCATTATTCATCTAATACTTAAGGGCTCAACACATACACCCAAATGTATTTACTGAACTTAAATATGACTTCTATCCTTGATGAAACATAAACTAGAAATATACGATGTCCTCACACATTTAGTTAACGTAAGCTGATTTTACTAAATGCAAATATTTAACTTTTGATAATAGACTTGATTATTTAAAAGAGTCTAAAGTTTCAAATGAAATCACTAACTTCTATCACTCATCTCATACCACGTGTGTCAACTACAATTAATTAAATAATCATTCACAAAGAATATCAACACATTATTTTATGCAATGATGACTATAAATATCAAAGTATCTTGTTACATAGAAAAAGCACTTTCAAGTCTTCATAAATATATGTAAATTTTCCTCTATTATTTTTATACACGGTAATAATCACCATAGCGAACCTATGGAGTATATAATCTCCTCCTTAGTGATTACATGGAGTATTTTACATAAGGTTCCTTAACCTTTTCCAACAATATTCTTTATAATTATCAAGTTACAATCCACCTATTCAGTAACCTTGAATGTTCCTCTGCAACCAAGTCATTTTTCTAGAACCCGTACTGAACACACTGAGATGGAAATGTTTGTAAAGGATATGTCTAGCTCCACCATATTCAATAATACATTATTCTATATGAATGCATATTAACATAATAACCAACAACAACACAATATATAGCCACAAGTTTTCAATCAATGTTATGTAAAAGCTATACATTTCTAGAGGTATGCAGGATGCGATAATGCACTCAACCAAAACCTGAAATCTACTTATTCACTCAAGTCATTTTGGAAATCAATATCAAAGTAAATATTTATCTTTCCACAAATAAAATTCACTAAAATCAATCTCAAAATATCTCTTTATATTTCTACAAAGAACTTCACTAGAAACCAATCTTAAAATATCTCTTTATCTTTCTAGCGCATAGAACATAGTTTTCTTCGGATCATTTACACCATTTATTTCCAATCTTCTCAAGACATATAGCAATCATATCCAAAGTGATAATAATTCTTCGAAAATGGATATGGGAGAAGAAATGGAGTCCCTAGATAAATATAAGACGTGGAACTTGGTGAAATTACCCCCTGGAATAAAAGTGGTTGGTTGTAAGTGGGTATTCAAGAAGTACAATGTAGAAGGAAAGTTGAAGAAGTAAAAGGCTTGCCTGGTAGAAAAAGGATTTTATCAAGTTGAGGAAATTGACTTTGGTGAGATTTTTTCTCCTATGGCTAAACTAACTTCAATTATATTTTTTTGGATATTTCTGCTACTTTTGATCTTGAAATAGAACAGATGGATGTAAAGACAATATTTCTATATGATGAACTTGATGAAGACATATATCACAACTAGGATGCTTTAGTATAAAAGGTAAGGAGGACTTGGTATGCAGGTTGTAAAAGCCTCTTTACAACATGAAGCAATCTCCAAGAATGTGGAACCAAAAATTTGATAGGTTTGTTTTGACACTTGGGATTGGAAAAAATAAAGCAGATCTCTGTGTGTATTTTAAACAAGGTGAAAATTTTATTATCATTGTTTTGTATGTGGATGACATGCTATTAATTGGTAACAATAAGGAGATTATAAAGTTACCAAAATCTCAATTATCTTCTAAATTTGACATGAAGGATTTGGGTGCAACAAATTTATTTTGGGTATGGAAATAATAAGGGATCATGCAAATAGAAAGTTGTGTTTAAATCAAAGGAAATATATTGATTTGATACTATAGAGGTTTAGGGTGCATGATTTTAAACCAATATGTACTTCATATCTTGTTGTTCAAACATTATCTATTGAATAGTATCCTAAAATAGATGAGGAAATTGAAGAAATACACATGTTCCTTATGCTAGCATTGTTGGTAGTCTTATGTATTCTATACTAGACTTGATATTGCACATGCAGTGGGAATAGTTAGCAGATATATGTCCAATCCAGGAAAGGAACATTGGACTACTGTAAAGAGGATATTCAGATATTTATGTGGAACTTTATACTATGTTATATGTTACCAAGGAAAATATAGAGATAGTAATATTATAAATCTATAAGGTTTTGTGGATGCTGATAGGACTAGATATCTAGACAAGAGAAGATCCATGAGTGCTTATGTGTTTAAACTATTTGGAGGGGCAGTAATTTGGATGAGTAAAAAGCAATCAGTGGTTGATTTATCCACAACAGAGACATAGTACATTGTAACAACTCACACCTATAAAGAAGTAGTGTGGCTACAAAGGTTGTGTTCAACATTTGATCTTAAGCAAAAGGCTGTGAGAATTGACAATGACAGTCAGAGTGCAATATTTTTATCCAACAATCTTGGTTTTTATGATTGATCAAAACATATTGATATTAAGTACCATATTGTGAAAGATATGGTTGAAGGAAATCAGGTGATGCTAGAGAAAATTGATACAAAGAATAATGCTTTTTAATTCATTAACAAATATTGTACCATTTCAAAAAAAATCTTGGCATAGAAGATCTATGGGCATGGTTGCTCTTGAAAGTTGACAATGGTAGTTTTTGACCCCTATGGAAAGTATTCAACAAGTGGAAGAATGTTGGAAATATGTTGAATATTTTCCATGTTATTTTGGTAGGGTTAGCTTTGTATTGGAAGTTTTAGATTTTCTTAAGCTATTTTTAGTCCCATATGGGTTGTTTAGGGTTAAATATGTGAAACCATGTTTTTTCACCCATGGTATTGTAAGATCCATTCTTGTGTTATTTAAATTGCACTTGCAACAGGGTTTAAAGAGATGAGAGATGAACATTATTGTATTGGAGGAGATTAATTTTATACAATAAGAAGATATTAATAGGCTGGGTTTTTCTTGTAAGGATTTCCCATGTGAAATACTATGTTTTATGTGTATCTATTATATATTTTTTCCTTTTCATTATGTATTTACTATTTTTCTATATTTAGTTTATTGGGGCATTTTTCTCTTCACCTAGGTATTTAGATCCATTAGATCCATCACAAATATCTCCATCATCTTCATCAAAATTAATGTACTCTCTCTAATAATTCATCATCATCAATGGAAAAGAAAATAATAAGTGCATTATCAATGCATAGCTTAGAAGAATGGGTACACTTATTATTCTCATTAAATACAATATATCTACTAATATACAATTTCTTAGCATTGGTATCCATGTGATTATATCCCTTTGAGTTACTATTATATCCAATTAAGGTAAATTGCTTGGATTTATCCTCTAGCTTCATCTACTTTTGCTTCAAAATTTGCAAAATTGTAGGACATCCAAACATGCAAATATGTGACATGGAAGATTTATTTCCTATATATACCTCTTTAGGTGTGATACCATTCAATGGACATGTAGATGCATGGTTCAACATGTAGACTATAGTACAAAAACTTCTACCCAAAATGATGGCTCCAAATTGGCATGACTTACACTATCTCCTAAATAATATGATGTTGCCTCTCTAAAATTTCATTTTATTGATGTGTAGGCATTCACATATCATCATTTGGTGTCATGTTACTTTAGTAATGTAGAAAATTTATTACTACTATACTTACCCCTTGACATGAGTAGAGCATATGAATGGGATGATAAGCAATATTTTCCACATGAGCTATGAACTCCTGGAAATAGTAGAAAGAGAAAGCTTCATCCTTTATCTTAGGAAATACATCCACATTCATCTTGTATAATCATCAATGAATAATTTATATATATATATATATATATATATCCATTGAAACTTGAATCCATAGGTTTGCATAGATTGGTATGCACCAAGTCAAGTGGACCAATTGTTTTAGGAAAATGGTGTCAATGTTGATTTCTAGCCAAATAACTTGTATAAAGATTATGCAGCTTCATCAAATATGTAAATCCATGTACCATGTCATGATGTAGGAGTGAATTCAAATGGATAAGGCTTAGATATCCAAATCACCTATTCCATAGTGAGTAAACTTCATCTTCCTTGATGACCATTGCTTGGTTGTCTTGCATTATACTCACAAGCTAAAATATATTGTCTATTCTAGTAGTAAAAGTAATGATCATCAAACCTCTAGATTCCTCTCAAATGATCTACTCACTTGTCTACTCACTTGTTAATAATTTAACACAAACATTATGTTGAAGAAATTAATCCATAGAAAGTAGGTTCTTTGTAAGGCTAGGCATGAAAAGAATTTGATTCAAGCAAAATATATGCTCTTCAAGATGCAATCAAGCATCACTAGTTTTAGTAATGATGTATATCAAATTGTCACCAAGAATTACTTCCCCATGGTAAGATAAATGATTAATGCTTATAAACAATTCCTTCTAGTTTATCATGTTTCTAGTGGCTCCTAAATTAACATACTAAACTAGGATTGATTTTGAAATAAGATCAAGAGAATAAACTAAATAAACATAGTCTTGTCCTTCTACATCATAATCAGTGTCCTCAACTATAATTTCATGTTGGCATTGATATGTATTCCACCTTTGCCAATGAGAACATTTTTGCTTTCCTCCTAATGAATTCTTTCATGAATCCACTGAGGATGAAGATTCCTTAGCCATTTCCTCATGAAGCTGATGAATCCAGTGAGGATGTGGTGTGGCTATGGCATGTATCATAGCTTGTTCTTCATGTAGTTGAGATAGAGCATCCACCATCATGTTCTCTTTATCCTTCTTATTGGTGATGTCATAGTCATAACCCAACAACTTTGAAACCCATTTTTTCTTTCCTCCTAATGAATTATTTTATGGATTATTGGATTATCCTTATGAGAATGTGTTATACTAGAACTTCTAAAGGATGTATCCTAGTTTCTCATAGATTAAACATGTGATATTTATTTGTCCTTAATATTCTTTTTTACCCTTTATTTTTTCTAGTTTTAGTGCTTTTTAGGGGTCCACCTCCTTTCTTTGACTCCATCTGCTTCTTGCTTTTTTTATGCATGAGAAAAGCATATTCATCTTCAATATTTATCTCTTGAATTGCTTCCTTCTATTAAATCAATTTCATAAGAGTCTCAAAAGTGGGACTCTAATTTGTCATGTTTAGAGTTATTACCAAAATATTGTATTCTAGTGCTAGTGCATATAGAACTATTGGAAGAAGCACATCATCATTGAAAGTTTCACCTAATATTTATAGTAAGACTCACAACTCAACTATTAATTGCAAAAATATTTCTAGCTTATCATCGTGTTTCATCTTCAAGCAATATAATAAGCTCTATAGGTGTAGAATTTTACTCCAATTCTTCGACTAAAACACCATATTGAGTTTGTCCCAAGCATCCTGCATGATTATAGATTCATGAATGTATGTCTAATATCATAAATTACATTGAACATTATGATTAATCAAGGATTTCTAATTATCTTTATTAGACTTTCTTTGTTTTTCTAGGTTAGTGGCATGTCTTTATATAATGCCAAATACCAGTCCCAATAAGTCTTCAAACTCCATGTGAATCTTCAACTTTGTCTTCTATGTGGAATAATCATCACCTTTCACTAACTATGAATTAGAAAATAACATATTTGAAATATTAATGCCATGGTAAATGTTTACAAACCTAAAAAATTATTCTACTAGAATGGTCTCAAAAATATCTTTACAATGAGTATATATAAGCCTATACTTGTACAATGGTCATTGCCTCTAATTGTGAGAAAATAGTAGGGTCTCACACAAAAAATAAGACACGAGGGTTTGAGTTATTTTCCCTCCAAATTGAATCTTCAAGGAATATTATTGGAATATTCTATAAACATTCTAGGGTAATAAAAATTACCAAAACATTATCTTATCACCTGCCTTTAATAACAATAAATATAAAGATAGTTTTTAAAAGCTTCAAAGGGCCTTCCCATGGAGAATATGGGATTTTATTTATTTATTTTCTATTTATTAAAATAAATTGTTGCCTCCTTTATATTTTTGTATAGCAAGCTCTTTACATTTAGTAGATCATGCACAACACTTTCCTTCTAGTAAATTATAGGTAACAAGTATTTTTTTAATATCTTTAGCACAAGCCTTCAACTCACAACACTTCATTGGAAGTTAAATTTTATACAACCCATGATTTGATTAAAAAATAGCTTCACAATATATGACCCTAATGCATCTCTAGATGACCTTGTTCCTATATGGACCAATAAATAGATGACACAATCAAACTTCAATTAAAATGACCCTTTTCAGATGGTAACTCCTAATGGCTCTTCTAGATGACAAGTTATGTGATGGCACCAATGTCTTAAAATGACCCATATATTCACATGATAATATCTTTAGAGGGAAACTCTTTTCTAGATAATAATTATAGATTCTATATCTAGATAGTATCTTTGTACAACAACTATAGAGCTTTAGACAATAACTCCATAAAACTCTTTTTTAGATGGCAACCTTAGACTAATAGCTCTAGATGGTAGCTCTTTTCTAGATGGTAACTTTAGACAATATCTCTAAATGATATCTTCAAATATATCTTCTATAAAACCAATTTAGATGACAATTTTTTCTATATGACATGATTAAATGACCCATTCACATGATTTTTATTTTGCTATACTCCTATGCATCTCTATCTCAAACTAGGGTAGCAAGATACAAGAGGATGATTGCCAACATGTTCAAACCCTAGTGCAATGATCTAAATGACTTATTTTTTTAGATGGTAGTAATCAATTTCATGATGATAACTATTCTAGACCAAATTTAATACTTCTTAGATGGATCTACAACTCCCCCAAGATTAAATAAATGCTTTAAATATGTAAAAATACAAATAAGAATAAAAAAAAGAGAAATTATTTTCTTCTATAACTATTAATGTTTTATCCTCATTCAAACTTGTGTCTACTCACTTATAGTGCCAAAATGCTCTCATGAAATCCAAGAGGTATATCCTAATTCTATACAACTATATCACCTTCACAAGTCAAAGTTTCCTTTTGATATCAACCTAATCTGGTACCAAATGTTAGAAATTCAAAACATATTTGAACACTACAATCCAACTTTACATTAATGTACTAGAAATATGTATACATGTGTAATCAAGAAGGTACAAGGTTGGGAGTTATAACCACTTTTCAAATTCCCATAACCTTTGTAACCATAAGGTGAATATATCAGCATGACATAATATTCACAATTAAAATTTTGTAGAAGTCACAAAAATTCTAGAAATTAATATAAATAATCCATCCACTCAAACCTTATATAGAAAGTATAAAAGGATGAAATCAAGATAAATATACATAGATATTGGGGACACCCATAAGCACCATAAATAATCTTTATATTTTTTGTAGATAAGATACACAACTTTGATAATATAATAAGAAGAGGAGGAGGGTATTCATACCAATACCAAAACCCCAATTACATTAAAAAGTTTAACCTAAATTGACATAACAAGAGGGACTAAGGTTAATTACAAGTTGTTGGGACTGAAAAATAAGGCACACTTTATTTACAAGTTATCTTACAATATATAAACATCAAGCTTAGGATGGAGATATGACAAGTGTCATAAGCTCCACTCCAAGTGTCTTTTAGAAGACACCACTCCAACTCAAACTGAAGACAAGGACAAGTGGTAGAAGACAAATGTCAACCAAGTGGCAGAAGACAAATGTCAACCTGTCAATTATAGGCATAGTGCACATTATAACAATAATAATATTCTAACATTACCCCTTAATATGCACTATCCTAAAAAGATAAGTCAACATTAAATAACATTCCCCCTTAATGTTGACTTCTTGTACATAGATATAGCAAATTGCTAAACTAAGAAAAATTGTCTTTCCCAAGTGACTTGGTGAAGATGTCTGCTACTTGATATTGAGTTGGTACATACTTCATGTGTATAATGTCTTCTTGGACCATTTCTCTAATGAAGTGATGATGGATCTCAATGTGCTTTGTTCTAGCATGGAAAACTGGATTCTTGGTCATCTTGATGGTACTTTGATTGTCACATATATATATGTTGGACCATGTATGAATAGCCCAATATCCTAAATTAATTGCCTCAACCATATTACCTCCTTAGTTGCCTCCTTAGTTGATTTGATGTAGTATGAACCTTGGTCAGCCAATATTGCCTTCTTGTCATGTGCTTTGCTGCTCCAGAATCAATATACCAACATTCTTTATCTTCAACATTAACTTGGTTGGCTGCATACAATGTGTTCAGATTATTATTTTTTGGTTATCCCTATTCTCTTTGTCTTTTATAGCAATTAGCAACATTATGATTTCATTTTCCACAATATTCACACCCTTGTTGATTGTTGTTTTGACCCCCTTGAGGTCTTGTTTGCCATCTTGGCTGCTACTAGTACTGCTGCTGATTTCGTTGTTGATGGTACTGTTGCTGACATGGTTGTTGTTGGTACTGTTGATTTGGCTATTGTTGGTATTATTTGTATCTCTGATGTTGTCTACCCCTTTGATTTTTATTATGCTGATTTTGACCCTTGTTTTGTTTAGGCTATAAAGTTGCCTTGGTGGCAAAAGTTGTTGATGTGGCTTCAATTTCTTCATCTTTAATTAGGGCTTGCCCATGTTTCTTAAGTAGGATCTCAATATCCTCAAGTGTGGAATTCATTATTTTACCACTCAAGTCTAACATGGTAGCATAGGAGTGAAACTTTAAAGGAAGACCATGCAACATTATTGGAATTAACTCATTATCATCTAGGGTTTTACCAACAGCTAAGAAATCGTTCTTAATAGACTTGACTTCCATAAGATAATCGGTAAGTGAGCCTTTCATATATATATTGTGCAATTTTTGTTTGAGATAGAAAATATTATCTTGATTTGGCCTATCAAACAATCTATTGAGAGCATCCCATGCTTGTTTAGGTGTTTTTGTAGCCCTTATAGTTTCTCTACATTGAATTCCTATAGCTAGCTTGATTAGACTTAAAGCTATATTGGAATTCTTCTCAAATTGTGCTTTTTCTTTAGGGTCTGTAGGTGCATTGAGTGGGTCTTCATTAGCCTGCCTATCTTTCACAAAGTCCCACATGTCATTCATCATTAATATTGATTCCATCTCATACTTCCAATTTGCAAAAGTTTGTGCTCCTTCAAGTTTCTTTGTAAGTCCACTTAATAGATTTGTAGTAGCCATGATTTAGAAAAAGATCAAAAGAAAATGGAGCTCAACAAAGGATGAAGTAAGAACAATAAATGCCAAATTAGAGCCCTCAAAAAAATCTAGGGTACACAGCTGAAGATCCATAAGAGGGTTCGCCTAGTTTTTCCACTCTGAATCTTCAAGTGATTCCAATAGTGGAAGGGTTAAGTTGAACATAAGTGCCTTTTTCTATCCAAAGAGAGTAAGAATTAGAATTTTGCCAGACCTTTATACCAAAATTCTCAATATACATGCCCTTATGTGAGGGAGACTATAAGCATTTGAGCATTTGATATGTGGAACATAGGCGATTCTGAAAGGGAATAACCTGCTAGACCTTTATACCAAACTACTCAATATGCCTGCCCTTACGTGAGGGAGACTATAAGTATTTAAGCAGTTGATACATGGAACATAGGCAGTTATAAAAATGTGATGCTTGCTTTTTGTAGAATTGTTACAATAGATGTGCCAATGTATTATTGATTTATAATAATTTGTTTGTATGTGTTTGCTTTCTTGTATATGGCTTAGTGTCAAGTGTGTATGAAATAGAACTACACTTGATTACAATTATAAAACCCAAAGTCATGCAAGGGTAATAGCAAGCATAAAATGTAGACAAAGACCAAATAGAAGATGCAAGCAACAAACACCTAGTGGCCAAGAGAGTGCCATAAAATGAATCCACCGACAAGGGACAAGGGGCCCTAAATCACCCCTTAAGTTGATTTGTATTTGGCTAAAAATAAATTAGCCCCAAATGTGCCTCCAAAATATGAGACAATATCAATGCCTCCTTTTACAAGATTGCCTTCAAACTTATCAAATTCAATGAATGACTTGGCATAATGTCCCCCCCAAAGACTTAAATTGAGATTCCCAAAATTTTGCCAAATATTTTTTCAAGGAGTGTCAGATACTATCAAAAATGCACTCCAAATTACAATGTCAATTTCAAACTTCAATTTAGCATATTAAATGATTTCAAAACTAAAAATAAACTGCACCAATGGATTTCCCTCAAAAAATACTTTCCAACAACTATATATAAGGCTATAGTCGGTTACAATTTGACCCTTGATTTTAATAAAATACAACAAGACTTCTTAGAGGCAAAAAACAAGACAGATTGCCCTCTACAAATTTGAAATTTGAAATTTTGGCTTGAAATTGTTTCGGCGGGAAAATTTTGAAATGACCGAGCGGGAAATTTTGGAGGGAATGACTGAAAATTTTGTAATCTAGTTTATTGTTACCTACTACAGCTATATATGTTTCTCAATCCAACAAATGGCAACTGATGTGCCTTAACAAAAAAAAACAATTTTTTCGTAGTCCCAAAACTACTGCAAACAACCAACTTTGTGCAGCTGTAACTTGCTCAATAAATTACCAAATTATTCAAGTGAGTACTTGATGTTGTAGTAATTCTCATAATCTATATTATGGTGCAAAAACATCAAGAAAAGGACAGCTAAAAAAATTTATAAAAAAAAATTATAAAAAAAATTTTGTTTCGAAAAAATTCGCGCAGGAAAAAAATAGTTGCAACAGTCCGTCTTCAAACAACCATATCTTGCTCATTTCTTGTCGGATTTTTACGTGCGAGTACTCGATTTTGTAGTAATCCTCCTAATATACATGCTAGTGTACTCATATTATGAATATGATTGCTCTAAAAAAATTTCATCACTGCAAAATGTGACGTTTTTTTTTTTTGTTAAAATGTGCCTTCACCCTGCAAAAAAAAACAGCCCCACATTGCCAAAATCGCCAAAACTCCTAAAAAATTCTCTCAGTTTCTCATTCACAGGATCAACTTAGAAAGTGAAGAGGATACTTCGAAGAAAAAATTCAATCCTAAAAAAAACTCTCAAACCCTAAGGGTCCCCATAGGCGGATTTCACCGCTCTGATACTAGATGTTGGGACTGAAAAATAAGGCACACTTTATTTATAAGTTATCTTACAATATATAAGCATCAAGCTTAGGAGGGAGATATGACAAGTGTCATAAGCTCCACTCCAAGTGTCTTTCAGAAGACACCACTCCAACTCAAACTGAAGACAAGGACAAGTGGCAGAAGACAAATGTCAACTTGTCAATTATAGGCATAGTGCACATTATAACAATAATAATATTCTAACAGTTGTAAGGTTGATTTAACTATAATAAGGTTAACTATAGCCTATAGGATTACATAATAAATATTCTTAATGTATTATTTTGGTTCTTATTAGAAGAACCTTGTGTGAATATGTTGCACTTACATTCATTAAGTGCATGTCTTGGTTTATCATAAATAAAACATATGATATTGGAATATGAAAAACTTCCTTATCCTTGTTTCATTATTTATTAGAATCAACATCCTCTTCTAAATTACCATGCTAGAATTGAGTGCATTCCTCCTCTACTACTAAGGACCCTTTTGCTTGTGTCTTGATACATTTTTTTGGTTATTATTAGAACCTTGTGAGAATATGTTATACTTAAATTCCTCAAGTGCATGGCTTGGTTTCTCATAAATGAAACACATGATATTGGAATATGAAAATCTACCATGATTCCTTATCATTTTTGTTGTTGGGTTCTCATTAGTGGGTCCACCATATTTCTTTGATTGTATTGGATATTTGTCTTTGTTTATGCATGATTAGAGCATATTCATCTTTAGTGTTCATATCTCAAATTACTTCCTATTATTGAATAAAAAATAGAAGTATCAAAGTAGATCTTTGAGTATTAATATTTAGAGCTATCGCCAATATGTTGTATGCAAATGGTAATGCTCATAGTACAATTAGAACAAATACATCATCACTAAACATTTCTTCTAATTCTTGAAGTGAGGCTCATAATGTGATAATTCATTGTAGAAAATCCTGCAACTTATCATTGCCCTTAATATTTAAACCATGCAATGGATTAATAGGTGTAGAATTTGATTCTAATTTTTGGATTCAAATACCATACTATGTTTATGATATGAATCTTTGAAAATTATTAAATCATGAATATCTGATTATATCTCATCATACATGCCAAACATTATGGTCAACTAGTATTTATAGTCTACTTCATCAAAGCTTATTTGTTAATAGGGGTCCATGGCATGTATTTACATGGTACCAAATACCACTTCTCATACTTGAGAAAATCAAAATAAAAATAAAAATAAAAAATTGATAAGGAAAAAGAATTGGAAAAAATCAGGCATCAATAAAAAATTGACAAAAAAATCAAAGAAAATGTAAATTTTTCATTGACAAAAAAAATAATATTTTGTTTGGTGTGGTAGCAGGTAGGCAGACCTCTCTCTCCATTTTGGAAAAATTACAATAAGGCAAAACAAAAAAATAATATATTTATGTTGTTTTCTTTACCCATGGCGTTGTGGCAGATTTTTTTGACAAAAAATTAGGATTTTATTAGCAAGGGTAGGAATTGGTAAAATTTGGGAAAATCATGATTATTTGTAGGTTTTATTAGCTATGCCACTTCTCATAGTTCCTCAAACTTAAGGTGAGTTTTGAGTTTCATCTTCTAGGTAAAATAAATGTCACCTTTTAATAACACTAAATTGGAAATTATTATCTTGGGGTTATTAATAGCCATGTTTAACCTTAACAAAATGGAAAAGTTATATTCCATTGGATCAAGCTTAGAAGGATATTTTTAAGGAGTACATATACACCTATACTCAAAAAATAGGTGTTTCAAATTACAATAAAAAATAGTGCCTTGCTAGGTAAAAAATGATGGATTTCAGATCAATCTTCTATGTCATATTGTAGTCAAATTAAGGAATATTATGGTCAATATTATAGTCAACAACCAAATGTGAGGTAAGATCAACTTGTTTCCTTTCCTTTTAATTCAATAATTAAAAGGAGTGATTGAATATTTAAACAATAAAAACTCCTTCCCATAATGCATATGGAATATTATTCTAATATTTCTACCAAACAAAAGTGTTCTCCTAAGCATACTAACAATATTAGACCTCAAAATAATTATGTCACGTCATGGTTAAAATGTGTCTTTTCCATTATTTATCACTAAAAATTCAATATATTAGGTTGAAAATATTTGAGTATAATTATCATTTTTTTTATCCAAAAACTCATGATAAAGGATATTTTAGGGCTAATTTAAGGGATTAAAAATTATTTGAATCTTCTCCTTCATATAATAACTTCTTTCAAGTGCCTCCTCCTTTAGCTAAATCTCCATGTAGTAGAGTAGCACCTTTCAACCTTGATGCTCCTTATTTTATTTTAATAATGTCTCATAGTAAATGGATGTCTCAAAGCATTTGATGCAAATGTCACAAAAAAAATCTTGGATATAGCATCTCAAGAAAGTATGTCTTAATGCATTATAACATAGAAACTTAAAAATTTCTCCTTTAATAGGTAGGCATGGCCAATATTCAATAGTTGATAGTACTGCCTTAGCATCTTCTTCTAGCCAATAAACACTTCCACACAACTTAACAGCAACATATTATACATGGATTCTATATGAACTATTACAAATAAATGTCCCTTCATGGAATCTAGATAACCTTTGATTATTTTGTACCTTTAGATGATAGGTTAACTTCTAGATGGTGCTCATTTTTTTAAGTTTGGATGGTCTTTCATGTGCAAGATAAAACTTGAAAATCAAATAGAACTTAAGACAGCTTGCACATAATGGACTGAACATCTTTGCTTAATGTAAGATAGCACATTGGTTTCAAGATGACCCATCAAAGTTTTTAGACAACTCTTCCAACTATAAGACAACTCATGCAAATAGATCTATCTCATAACATCCCTTATTATGGATGTACTTACATGTAATTTATATGGAAGTACTATTATTGCCTTGATATCCCACTAAGACACTTTAAATGATCTCTATGTCTCCTCACAAGCAAGTTTGTATGCTATCGATATAGTATATTCAACCTTTTCTTGAAACTCCTATCTAAAATTCCTTTACTTGGTGGATATATCACCACTTGATGATGGTCTATAGATATATCTTTCAACCTATATAAATTAATGGTTAAATTATCCTTCAATTATGTCATTCACCCATAACACAACCTTTTTATATGGTTCCAATATTCCTTGTAATTATTGGCATTTAAATGGTAATAAGTGATAATGCCTTGGTATTTAAATCAAGTCTCATATAAACATGTCCTAGCTATTGGCTGATAATTAAAATGTACTTGACTAGATGAACTCCATATCTTAACTCTAAACTTATAGAGATAAAACAAACAAACAAGAAGAATGTAAAAATTTTTACTTTGCAATTGAATCCGTAAGGTCTCCTCCTCACATGAACTCAAGAATAGTTAAGTTGATTTTTTATTGGCCAAGAAGTATTCAATTTGTATATACAAATCTTAGATTGGCTATGGTAGATACCTACTTTGGAATATGTCTCTACTATACAACATTGGTATCACCTTCATAATATCAAAGATCTGATCCCAAATATAATGAATACAAATTGATTATGATAAACTTTGAATTGCTTTGATAGATGTATATATAAATTTAGAAGTAATAATAGAGAGATTTATAGTTATAACTAAAATTTATAACTATATATAACTCCTAAACTTCATTATGATTGATCATATTTGTAATAATTCTTGCATACATTTTAAAATCCTTAAATTACTCCTCTCATGCATGTTCCATGTCTATGGTAATTTGATACACAAATATAACTTGAGATAACAAAAGTCTTAATTTATTTCTTATAACCATTAAATTAGTGCTTCACTATTTTAGGGCATTGGTAGATAATATATAAATTTACTTATATAGATATACATAATTACTAGAGAGAACAAGATAACTAGTTTCTTTCTAGTAATATAAGAAGTATTAGTAGTATTAGTAGAACATTTATCCCATACATTTTATAATACTTAAATAAATCCTCTAATATATGTTCCAAACCCATATTTATTCATATACTAATATAAACTAAAATAAAAAGTTAAATTATTCCTTCTTACCAATAATATAGTGCTTTATTAGTTTAGTATATGCGTTGATAATCATTTTGATCTCTACTCTTATAATATTAATGTCTTGGCATGATTCTATTAGTACCAATGATGGATTGCACAATTATCCAACCCATATATTATTTTATAAATATTTAATTATCTCTATCAAGATATACTATAGTTATTTCTAATAACCTTTAACTAGGTTACTAACAAAAGTTTTCACTATGATGTGTAGAAATAAGGTATGCACATGATCATATTCAAAGGTAGTATTTCATGATTGCTAAAATCACTTTGAATTTATCAAATTATGAAAGAAGTATTTTTAAATGTGATAGTGTATTATACTTCCTTAATAATTTCAAAAAGCACTTACAATAAAATTTATATAGTATGTTATGCAAATAGTTGTAATTGGTGTATCTTGGTTTTCATATAATTGCATATCATAAAACACTTAAAGCAAATCCATATGGAACCCTTATAAGATAAAAAAAATTAATTTCCATAGCATAATATAGGAAAATATATCACTAATTAACACACTATCATATTTAAAAGTCATTAACTAATACAAAGAAATGTAGTACATTGGCACTAGATTATGAGTTTGTAAATTTTGAAGGAACATGCAACAAAGAAATCAGTAGCATACACCTCACAAAATTTCTCAAAATTGATCAAGTATGGAATAGCTACTAATTTTCTTACAAAATATGATTGATTGGCTCCAAGAAGAGAATTGTTCACTAAAATTTGTCAATTTTTTTGATACCATGAACAATTTAGTTATAAAAAGTAAGCAATTCCCTTGCTAAACTAGGGAAAACCACTTAGATGGTCACAAAGGTAAATTGAAGGTATGAATTGCAAGGCAAATATTTTGGAATGAAATATATTAGTATGTGATGGTATACTAAGTCACTTTGAAATCCTTCTAATCCTAATATAGGTATGTAATATTTGGTGTGCGGCATTTTGCTAAAGATGCACCCAAATATTTATTATTGTTAGGAATAGTTGTTTCTCACCCCAGATAACTTAGGGGTAAGCTTTTACTATAAATAGGGACCTAATGGTCTCATTTTATTCATTTTTTGGTCATGAAATTTTAGAGATATTTGCAAGACCTCATGATATTGTAATAAATTGGTAAGTCCTTAGGCATTCCACCAGTGTCACTATCCTCTTAATTTGCTAAATGCACGATGGTTGTGGTATAGCCCTTTAAGCCCATATTATAATTTTCTTCTCAATTTCATAATATAATGAAAGGGTGAGCAATGGTGTTATTAAAGTTATCAATTATTTGTTGATCACACACTTTCCTCACTATAGTTTAAACTTGTATTTTCTTGAGTCACCTGCACCCTTAAAGTTTCATGTATTTTTAAATCTTTGTAATTCTTTTTTTTTTGCATTTTCATTTTTGCGCTTTTACTTTCAATGCAAATTATTGTAGGTTAGCATTGCATTATTCCACAAGGATCACATGGATCCATCCTAAATCTAACAGTTACGAGAAGCCATTAGCAGTCCTTTCTAACTTTGCTAAAACTTGAATTGGGGCACAAATATTAATTAGAAGTCAATATAGTTCCTCATTTCACCATAGTTTCTCACACATGCGATAGTACTAACCATCATTTTTCCTCAAATTGTAATTAATACCTTGATTTTCATGCCAAATTTGCATTCATCATTGATGAAGCGACTAGCTCAAAGTTGGGAAGAAAATTACTAAGTCTAGTTTTAGGAAATAATTTACTCCAAATTCAAAACAATTTGCTATATTTTAGTGAAGTGCCTAAAAATTCACTAAGGCAATTAAGTGAGTGATTTGCTTTAAATTTGTAAGCATTTCACTTAATTATAGCAATCAATTTGCTTGGAAAATTCTACACTTTCATGGGTTGAATCCAAAGTGATTTGTGGCTAAGGACTTGATTTTTTAGTTCTAGTCTCAAATTGACTCTAAATGGCAACCCTAACATGAACTCCAAAATTTTTTATTTTTTTGTAAGGACAACAACTTCAACAACACTTAAGAATCCCAAAATTTGAATTTGAACTCGTATATGCATCTATAATTGATATAAATCACTTAAGACAAGTTTTGAGTCATTTTGTAAAACACATCAAATTAGTAAATGATTCACTTGAAATTAGTGAATGATTCACTCTAAGATAGTAAAATATCTCCAAGATAGATCTAACAAGCAATTCACTTGGAAATACAAGTTTCCTCCTCCCCACCTCCTAGCAAGGTGATTCACTCTAGTTTCAAGAAATATTTTCTCCAAGCAATTCACTTAGATCCCTTCTTGCTAAAATTTCTTCTAAGTCATTATACAAGGAATGATTCTCATATTGATAATAGTTAAAAAGTGAAAGAAGAAGAGAGAGAAAAAATGTTTCTCGCTCCTTCTACGTGCCCTGCGCCCTCCACCCCTACCCCTGCCTATCTGCCTGCTGTTGGTGGGCCTTCGCCCGATGCTCCCTCCTCTGCCACGCTGGAGCCTGGGGAGATCCCCCGGATGGCCCACCCCTTGGGCCCGACCCGGGAGGGACTACAGTAGTGTCATACCTGTAAAAGGTTGTGGGGCTCCACTAAACCCTTCCTGCATCTGATCTTGTTCACCCTATCGTGGACGGTGAGAACTTGGTCCTCCCAGATTTCCTCATGAAGGAAAAGCTTGCCTTCGAATCTCTTTCCCTTGTGGGAAAATTTCTTGGAGGGCATCCTGATATGGAGTCCATCCGAAAATGGGTTGGCTTCAAATTGCGTGTGCTCGTAGATCTCCAGCTGGTGGCCCTTAACAAAGGTTTTTTCCTGATCTGCTTGAATAACCAAGAGGACCATGATCACATCTTGACTGGAGGCCCCTGGTTCTTTGGCAAGAAAAGCTTATTTCTAAGGAAATGGGGGGAATATTTTTGCCCCAGCACTCAGGACATCAATTTTGTGCCTATATGGGTTTGTCTCGCAGAGCTTCCCATCCATTTCTACCATGAAGACATTCTTCACTGGATTGGTGACTACATTGGGAAAACGGTGGCCCTAGACCCTGCAACAAAATCCCGATATCGCATGGCTTGTGCCCGCATTTGTGTCAATGCAAACTTTACATCCAAGCTCCCCACCCACATCAACCTCATCTATGGTGATTTCCATTGGTGCCAGGCTATCGAATACAAAAACAAACCCCCATTTTGTATCGAATGTAATTCGCAGGGCCACCGCCGATCGTAGTGTCCTTCCCTCAAGCCTCAACGACCAACTTAGGGCAAGGAGATCCTCCATCCTAGGCATGGTGATCATCCATCCAAATTGGTGAACAGTAGTGGGAAAGCGATTCAAACTAGTTCGTAGGAGTATCCCGCTCCCACTTCTTCTTCGCACCCTGATCAGGTATGCTCCATGTTTGCCTTTCCTAATAGGTTTGGTCCTCTCCAACCTATGAAGGATGAGATCCTCTTCCTCGAATATCTCTTCGCAACCAACCCCTTATCCCAAGGCCTGTCCTCCCTGTTACCTTCTGCATTAGGTCCCCCCATCCTATCCCTGCAACCTTCATCGATCCCCCCCTCTATAGAACCCCTGCTTACTCCTAACCCCTCCCCCTCTTCAGGAATTCTTGTTGAGGATCCCCTATCTCCCTCTGGCTCAGACTCGGACTCCTCGGACCAACCCCCTCCCATCATCACTAGAAGCAAAAAAGGCTTGGTGGACTCTGGTGCTAAAATAAAAAGAGGGAGACCCCCTAACAGTGAGCTAATCAGGAAAGAGGCTGATGACCAAGTGGTTGATGGAAGGCAACTAACCTTGTCTGAAACCCTTTTCAATCAATAGAGAGATGATAACATAAGTTCCAAACCTCCTCCTATCCTCAATAAAGAAGGCAAAAAACCCCCTAAATCATATAGATGAAGATCCTTTCATGGAACATTAGGGGCCTCAATAGCATGAGAAAACAAAGGTTAGCTTGATCCATAAGAAAAGACCACAATCCATCTATTCTTCTCCTATAGGAAACAAATATTGATGATGACAGAACCACCAGAATTGCCACTAAGATCTAGAAAAAAGGTCAATGGGCAGCATCTCCCACTGAAGGGACTACTGGAGGCCTTCTGTAAATGTGGAACCCAAAAGTTGTTGAAGGAAGAATCATATCCTATTCTACACAGATCCCCAAACATGGCGTTCTACTGCAAAGAAAAAAAAATTCTCATGGGTACTCTCCAACATCTATGCTCCCAATAATCCTATGGATAGAAACAACATGTGGGCCTCATTGTCACTCATGAAGAGCACGGTCTCTAGCCTCCCATGGATGGTGGCTGGAGATTTCAATTCCCCCCTTTGTGCGGCTAAAAAAAAAGGAGGAACCAGTGTGTCAACTAAAAGCATCAGTGACTTCTAGAACTTTGTTCGTGACAATGAACTCATGGACATTCAACTCCGGGGACACCAATTCACATGGAGCAATAGAAGAGTTGGAGTGGACCACATTCAAGTTAATTTGGATCATTTCTTCCTATCCTAGCAAGTTATTCCCTTGTTTGGTGATACCTCCCTCATTCCCCTTCCCCAAATTGGCTCAGATCATTCCCCTCTTCTTCTTGAGTCCAATAAAGCTCCTTCCTTCAAGACCCCCTTTCGATTTGAAAGCATGTGGATTCTCCATTCAGAGCTAAAATTGAAGATTCAATAATGGTGGTCCACCTCTGTTCATGGATCAGCCATCTCCCGTGTGTCTCAAAAACTAAAAATTATCAAAGAAGGCCTCAAAATCTAGAATAGGGAAGTGTTTGGGGACATTTTCAAATCCAAAAATGAAATCTCTGATCACCGCTTGCTGTTGGATCACCTAGGTCAGCATAGGCCATGGACCCCTGCATTGAGGGATGAGGAAAAACACTTGCTTTCTGAGCACCACAACATCTTAGCCAAAGAAGAAACCTTCTAGAGGCAGAAGTCTCGGGCTCTATGGCTCAAGGAAGGGGATGCCAACATTATTTTTTCATGCATCCACCCTCCGCAATAGGAGTACCAACAAGATCAAGGAGCTCCTTCTTGTCGATGGCATAGCCACCTAGGACATTGTCAGGATTCGCCATGAAGCCTCCTCCTTCTTCAACAACTTGCTAAATTTTGAGCTTCCCCATGATGGGCCTGCCCAAGCCTCCCTCCTCAACAACATTCCCACTCTCATCACCCCAGAGATGAACCAGTTCTTGACTCAACCTTTGGAGGCCAAAGAAATCAGAGATGCCCTTTTCTCCATGAAGGGTGACAAGGCCCCTGGGCCTGATGGGTTTCCTCTATGCTTCTTCCAAACCTTCTAGGAGGTGATTAGGTATGAGGTCGTCTATGCCATTTGAGAGATGCAGCACACTAAAATCATCCCCCACGGGACCACCTCCATTTTCATTGCTTTGATTCCTAAAAGCCCCCAATGCAAATCCATGAATTATTTTCAACCTATCAGCCTATGCAACATTATTTATAAAATCTTAACCAAATCCCTGGCTCAAAGGCTCAATAAAATCCTCCCATCCATAATTGACTCATGCCAAGGGAGTTCTGTCGAAGGGCGGTCCATAACTAATAGTATCATCTCCCTCCATGAATCCCTTCACTCCTCCTATTGCAATAAGAAAGCTGCCATGTTTATCAAACTAGACATCAGCAAAGCCTTTGACAGAGTTGACAAAGACTTTTTTTTAAAAGTCATGGACAAATTTGGGTTTCACAAGGACTGGATTACTCTCATCAAAGGCTGCATTTCAGCCCCATGGTTCTCTGTGCTAGTCAATGGGTCGGTGGATGGCTACTTTCCAAGTTCCAGAGGAATTCATCAAAGCGACCCCTTGTCCCCTTTCCTCTTCATCATTTTAGCTAAATCCTTGGGCAAAACTATCAAGAAGGCTATCACTGATCGGGGTATTTTTGGGCTCCAGTCATCTTCACGCTCCCCCCTTATCCCACCAACAGTTCGTGGATGATACTATCATTGCAACTCTGGCTTCTGTCCCTCAAGCCAAACGCATCAAGCGGATCCTTGACACCTTTGCTTCTGCTACTGGCTAGGAGATTAATTACATGAAAATCAACTATTATTTTCTCCACACTTCAGGTCCCAGACAATGAAGGATTGCCCACACCCTTCAATGTTCCATTGGAGATCTTCCCACGTCCTATTTGGGCCTTCCACTATTCACCAAAATACCCAAGGCTGCTATGTGGGATGGGGTTGTTGACAGAATTAGGCGTAAGTTAGCCACTTGGAAAGGCTCCCTTCTCTCCCAAGCTGCTAAGTCCATGCTCACTATGGCGGTTCTCCAAAGCATCCCCGTCTATTTTATGTCAATTTTCAAAGCTCCTATTTTGGTGCATTCCAAGATCGAGCAAATCCAGAGATCCTTCCTTTGGCGTGGACCTAAAAATTCTTGCAAGTTTCATCTGGTCAGGTGGGAAAAGGTGTGTCAACCTAAGGCTCTCAAAGGCCTTAGATTTAGAAGGTCGACTGATATGAATCTTGCCTTGGTGGCTAAACAAACTTGGAAGGTGCTCACTAACTTTAATGTGGAGTGGGTCTCCATGATTCATGATAAATACTTGAAACATAGCTCATTGCTAAATAGCAACATCCCTTCCAATGGTTTGGCCTTCTGGAAAGCAGTTCTCCATGCCAGACCCCTTGTCTCCAAAGGAATCGAATGGTTTTTAGGGGATGGTTCATCTATTAGCTTCTGGGATGACACTTGGATTAAGGAAAAACCCCTCAATGACTATCCCTATTTTTTTGTGTTACGTCAGGACTCTGAGAGAGCTTGGGGCCGAAGAGTGAAAGATTACATTGATGACCAAAATCAATGGAGGAGCTTCCTAGGTAGGGCTGGAACCCGGTTATCCAATTTGTTAAGAACCATCATCATCCCCACTGTTGCTTCATGTGACTGTCTAATCTAGGCCAAGATCGACAGTGGTGAGTTTTTCATCAAGTCCGCATTCTCCCTCATTGGGGCTGCTCCCAGAATGTCCTTTCCCCCTGCTATAGTTTGGATCAAATTTCTCATCCCAAAGATCAAGTTTTTTGCATGGATTGCTATCCATAATAAGGCGCTCACCACTGACAATTTGATGAGAAGGGGGATCCCTGTCCCCAACAGATGTCACCTGTGTTTATCTGCTTAGGAATCGGTTAACCATCTATTTGTGGATTTCTCATTCATTAGAGAGGGCCTCGACTTCTTGAACTCCTCCTTTCAGATACAGTGGGTCCATCCCAATTCCCTGTTGCAACTCTTCACCCAGTGGCCCACCCCCTTCTATCACCCCAAGCTTGCCTTCCTATGGAAGATTTGCCTCCATCACTTTGTTTGGCAAGTTTGGCTCGAATAAAATCGTCGAGTCTTTTCGGAGACCTCCATCAACCCTATCTCGACGGCCATCAAATCCCTGACCTTTGCCATCAAGAATTTCTAGCTCATCTCCTGGTTCTGTGCTCCCCTTAGCCCCGTGGAAGTCTCCATCCTTACCTCCATCGACATACCCATCCCCAAGTGGGACCCCCATGCCCCCCATCCCCGTTCCGTGGCTATTTGGCATCCCCCCATGGCAGGTTGGATCAAACTCAATTTCGATGGTGCTTCCAAGGGAAATCCTAGGTTGGCTATTATAGGGGGTGTTGTGAGGGATCACAATGGCTCCATTATTCTTGCCTTTGTGGAGAACCTTCACCACAAGACCAACAATGTGGTCGAAGCCTGGGCTCTTTGGCATGGCCTCCAGCTCACCAAGGATCATCATTTTGGGATCCACATCGAAGGTGATTCTGCCATTGTCATTGGCTACTTGACTTCTAAAAAGGACCCCCCATGGAACATTAGGACTCTGATCAACGAGTGTCAGGCCCTCCTATGTTGTCATAGCCAAGTGGAAACCAATCACGTGTTTAGGGAGGTGAATAGGATTACTGACAGGTTGGCAAATATCGGCTTGGGTAAACGTTCTTTGGAAGTGTGGCACCACTCCTCGCCAGATGTCCTTCGATTGGCACTCTTGGAAGCCCACGATAGACATACCATAATTGCCTTTGTGTCATGATGATTCTCAAAGCTTCGATTACCATGAGTCTTCTAAAATAGGCTATCAAGCAGAACATTGATGAGGAGGTCGTGGATGTCAACCCGTAGTTGGGGGCTGACCCTTTCCACTTTGTGTCCAATGGGATCCATCCTCGCGCACTGGTTTTGTTCAGTTTATGTCTAGTGGTTTACATCCTGAATTGTGGTTCTTCCTATTTTGTTGTTTATGTGCAATAGGTTGTCACAAGGTTGTCCCCTGTGTAGGTTTATCCCTATCTTTCTCTTTGGGAGTTATGTATGCATTTTTTATGTAAATCTAGGATAGGGACCCAGTTAAAACCCTTTTAATGATATTCTCTAACTTACCAAAAAAAAAAAAAATTCTTCTAAGTCCATAATTAGTGAGAAAATCACTCAAAAATAGGAAGCCAATCATTTGTATTTATTGATCAAAGCACTTTGCATACAAATTCTTCAAAGTTATATTTTGCTAGTAAATCACTCCAAATTTATGAGCAAGTTGCTTTGATTTTGCAAGAGAACCACTCATAGACAAACCCCTAAAACTTTGTCCATACAAATACATACATGCAAGCTTATGAATTCATAGTCAAAGGATTAGAAACTGGGGAAATAATATCAAATAACATATATATTATTGTATACCATCAAATAAATATGAAGGGAAAGATAAAGGAACAAATTGCTACTAGGTGCATCATAAATATGAGTTCCAAAATATTGCAATCTCTAATATCACCTTGTCAAAAGGTAAAATCCCATGGCCAACTAGTTATTCAAGGATTCACATCACCACAAATCAATTATTTTACGAGTTATTCATCTACTCTAGTTAACCAGACTTGGCCCAATATGACTTCAACCTTGATACATACCATTCCTCTTTATATGATTTCTATTGAAGTGAATAATTTCACAAGTAACACTCTTCACAAGCCAATTACATGCTAGTAATCCATCGTTGATCTCTAATACATAAAAAATCACTCCTACAAGTGCTTCTTTGACCCAAAGTCTACCTAGATCTAAGTTGAACACATATAACACCCCTCTAGGTCAATCTTCAACTTTTGATATAGGTTCACCAAAGTTAAACCTGAACCTTGCTCAAAATTACTTTGAATCTATCAATTAATTAAAGATTTTTTTAAAAATGTGATAGCATATTATACATCGTCAATAGTTTCATGAGGAGCT
This sequence comes from Wollemia nobilis, assembly GCA_028583015.1. Taxonomy (NCBI): domain Eukaryota; kingdom Viridiplantae; phylum Streptophyta; class Pinopsida; order Araucariales; family Araucariaceae; genus Wollemia; species Wollemia nobilis. The sequence continues at coordinate 9,133,407 of JAQPPZ010000456.1, forward strand.
TATTATAAAATTTATATAGTATGTTATGCAAATAGTTTTAAATATTGTATCTTGGTTTTCATATAATTGCATATCATAAAACACTTAAAGAAAAACCATTTTTAACCCTTTTAAGACAAAATAAAATTAGAATCCATAACATATATAAAAAAATATATCACTTATTAACATACCGTGATCTATCAAATTCATTATTGAACTAATTTTCCTTTCAATGATACAGAGAAATGTAGCATATTGGCACTAAATTATGTTACTATAAATTTTGAAGGAGCATGTGACAAAGAAATCAATAGCATATGCCTCACAAAAGTTCTCAAATTTTGATCAAGTATATAATAGCTACCAATTCACTCGTAAAAGATGATCGATTGGCTCCAAGTATCAATTTTCTTATTAAAGAAGTCTGGTTGGCTCCAAGAATTGATTTATTCATCAAAAGATGTCAATTTACTTTATAACATGAGCATTTCACTCGTAGAAATAAGTTATTCACTTGTGAAACTAGAGCAAACCACTTAGATGGTCACAAAGGTAAATTGAAGGTGTGAATCACAAGGTAATATTTTGGAACATAATATTTTGGTATATAGTGGCATACTAAGTCACTAATTTGCAAGTATTCTAAGCCTAATAGAAGAGGTATGTAATATTTGGTGTGCATCATTTTTCTAAAGATGCCCCTAAATCTTTACTATGGCTAGGAGTAATTATTTCTCACCCCAAATAACTTAGGGGTAAACTCTTACTATAAATAGGGGACTAGTGATCCACTTGAAATTTTCAATAATTTCATTCAATTTTAGCAAATGATTTTCTTGGAAAATTATAAACTTTCATAGGTTGAATCCAAAATGATTTGTGGTTAGGGACTTGATTTTTAAGTTCATCTCAAATTGAATATAAATGGTGACCCTAACATGAACTCCAATTTTTTTGAAATTTTTGTAAGGACAATAACTTCAATGGAAATTAAGCATATAAAAAATTAAATTTGAACTTGTATATGCATATATAATTGATAGAAAGTACTTAAGACAAGTTTTGATTTATTTCAAAAAAAAAATCAACTTAGTAAGTGATTTACTTGAATTAGTGAATTATTCACTCTAAGATAGTAATATCTCTCCAAGAAATATTAGAAAAGCATTTCACTCTACATATTAGAAGCAATTCAGTAGGAAAGACAAGTTTCCTCCTCCCCACCTCCTAGCAATGTGATTCACTATAGTTTTAAGAGGGATTTGCTCCAAGCAATTTGCTTGGATCCCTTCTTACTAAAATTTATTCTAAGTTCATAATTAGTGAGAAAATCACTCAAAAATTAAAAAACAAATCATTTGAATTTATTGAGCAAAAAACTTTGTATGAAAATTCCTCATAGTTATTTTTTGCTAGCAAATAACTCTAACTTTAGGAATGAATTGCTTTGATTTTGCAAGATAATTCCTTCATAGGCATTTTTTTGAATTTTTGCAAATTTCAACCTTGAAACTATGTCCATGCAGATATATATATGTAAACTTATGAATCCACAATCGAAGGCTTAGAAAATGGGGAAATAAAATCAAATAAAATTATTTAATTACATACCATTATAGAAATATGAAGGGAAGGAGAAAGGATTAAACTCCTACATGGGTGCATCCTAAAGATGCATTCCAAGAGATTCCAATGTCTAATCACCCTATCAAAAGGTAAAATCCCCATGGCCAACCAAATAGTTAAGGATTCAAACCACCATAAATCGATTACTTTATGAGTTATTCATCTACTCTAGCCAATCAAATTTGATCTAATATGACTCTGACCTTGAGAAATACTATTCCTCTTTATAGGATACCCATTGATGTGAACAACCTCACAAATAACACACTCTTTATAAGCCAATTACATGATAATAATCCATATTTAATATCTAATACACAAAGAATCACTCATATAAGTGCTTCTTTGACCCAAAGTCCACCCGAATCTAGGTTGAACACATTTAACTCTCTTCTATGTCAATCATTAGCTCCCAATATATATTCACCAAGGTTAAACCTAATACTTACTCAAAATGCTTAAGCAATGGCTAGACAAATGGGGTCATAGTATCCCAAGGAAATACTTAAGGATTAACATTATCTCCAACTAACCAAGCATAGTAGAATCTACAAGGTCTACCTCCCTAAAATTGGTAAATCCCATAAATAGTTTTGAATTATCCTCCTTTGCATAATAATATTCAATTACCTCTAACCAGTAGTGGGTTTACTAGAATCCACCACCTTAGTAACCTCTACCTTCCTATCCTCTATATTCAAATCCTCCATAACTACCTCATGCCTATGCAATGTATCCACCTCCTCAATAAATATATGGTCAAATTCCTCAACAAAATAATCTAGGAGCATTTTCTATGTCACAAAACCAACTCTCTAATTGGACCTACCAAAGATCACTAAATCTAATAGCTTGTTTTCCCATTTTCCTAGTAGCTATGAAAGCATTACCTACCTTCAATGGTAATAGGAACATGATGATAGTAGATCATCTAAGCAAAATTTCAATACTTAATTCAATTCATCACATCCAGGATAAGGACATGACAATATGTTTGCTAATCTATCCTCTTAATAATAAGGCTATTTTGTGCTATAAGGGATTACCAAATAATTTAGTCATGAGTTGGACATCGTTGGTCGAATGATTTATGCATATATTTGGTATCATGAGAAATGGTTACTTTTTTATTTCAATTAAACACAATGAAAATACATCCACAAGAAAATCAATATTATTTTAGCACTAGCTTCTTGAGAACCTTAAACCTAATCCTACAAAATGATAGGTCAAATGAAGAATAGACATTGCCTTAGTACATGGAAGGTTTCTAATCTAACTTGGTTTTAAAGGTTTTTAATGCTAACCTTCAAACACTAGCTATAGATTTTAAAGAGGTTGCTAGAGGAGATGATGTTCTCATTTAAGTAGGGAAAATACCTCCTACACCACTAGTTTCCTATGCAATCTAAATGATCCAAAATACACCTATAACTAGTTCAACACCCATTGTGCTACCTATTTCTAATCTCAATAAAATACCTCTATTCCTCATTCTATATTTCCATATATCATTATTCACCTTTTCCAAAACACATCATCCACTATAACCTTTCAACAATAACTTCTAGCCCTCCCTATTCCATCCAACTCAAATAGTGAGTAAAATAATAATTTTATGATGAGAAAAATAATAGAAGTATTAAAAATATTTTTGAATCAAAATAATTCTACAAAGCAAAATAAAAAATAATAGCCAAATTGAAAACCCAAAAGACTACATATCTCATAAAAATGAGGTGCCTCAACAAAGTACTAATCAAGGAGTAAATCAAAATTAAAATAATATGGTTAATACCAATGCAAAGATTGAACTAACATGGTGTATTCCTTGAGATGATATGCATGATCCCACATAATGTGTTAGAGCCATCATAAATTCTTATACCATTTAGTATAATTTATAATGTTAGGCTCAACAAGATGTCATCAGGGGTCTACTAGTCCTCACAACCAATAAAATCATGTACTAGCAACCACAAGCTCTATAATTAGTACCTACCCTACCCAACCCCAATAATGATATCATAGTAAATTTTAATGTTATGGATATGGATGAAGAGTCAAAACATGAAGATGATGTTGTATGTGCTAATCAGTAATAAGTTGAAACCACAAGTAAGAGGAAAGCTTCCAAAGAGAAACAATCTACAAAATAAACTAAAATTAGGAAAGGTACAACAATTCTTAGAAGAGGGATACCACCCTTGAATTAATTAGATAAAATACTTATCATGGCATAACAAGAGAAATAGAAGGAGAAATGGAAAGACATTAATTAACAAAGATAGATGAATAGATAAAGGAAAAGAATAGATAACAAATAAAGGAGATAGAGGAGTGACTAGTAAATCCACTAAACAGGAGGGAAACAACAAAATGGTTTAGGTTCAAAAGGATTACAAATAGTGAATGAAATACCTCTCTCTCACAATTGAAGTACATGTGACATCCATAAGGTAATATCAAAAGTTCACAAACACAAACTGAGGGTGCTTTTGTGAAATTCAAATTGAACATCATAGAGGAAATAAAAATAACATCAACTAAAGTAAGCATGTCATAAGTGTTATCCCTATCAACACAATGAGATCTACTCTAAGAGGTTTTAAAAGAGTAAGAATGGATTTATGCTAGGTTTAAGCATCTAAAACTCACTCTAATCAATATCACAAGTTAGTAGAATTTGATGGCAGAACATCTAGAAGATATCCAGGTCAATGCATCAAATATATTGAATGCCCCAAAACCAAGTATGGTAAAGCTACCTTCATTTTATGTGACACTCAAGATTGAAAATTACATACTGATGTAGGAGCATCCAGGGCAGCACAGTAATCTTGCATCACCAAAAAAGACAAACAAAAGAAACAAGCAAAAAAAGTTCTAAGTTTGAAAAAAATATGCTAAGGTTCAAAGGTGTCGCAATATCACGACATAAAAGTTGGCGCGATATCACGAGATAAAAGTTATCGTGATATCGCGACACCATCAGCATAATGGCAGGTGCAAACTAAGTTGTCGCGATATCGTGACATAAAAGTTGTCGCGATATCATGACACCATCAGCATAACGACGGGCGCAAACTAATTTGTCGCGATATCGCGACATAAAAGTTGTCACGATATCGCGACACCATCAGCACAATGGCGGGTGCAAACTTAATTGTCATGATATCGCGACATAACAGTTGTCGCGATATCACGACACAATCAGCACAATGACGAGCACAAACCCAAGTGTCGCGATATCATGACACAAAGGTTGTCGAGATATCGCGACACCTCCGATCAAGGGTGGAAGCAAAACTCAAATGTCACGATATCACGATATAAAGGATGTCACGATATCACGACACCTCGGAACAAAGTAAGAGCTAAAATGCAGATGTCGCGATATCATGACACCTCGACAAAGAAGGTCGAAGGGTGGAAAAGTGTCGTGATATCGCGACACATTGGCAAAAAATAACCAAAGGCAGAAAAGTGTCGTGAAATTATGACATATCGTGTTTTCATGACCTGGCTAATAAAGAGAAGGCAGGTTTTCACAGATTGTTGCAGAACGACAATTGGCAGTTCTAAAAGTCGTTAAGGCAGTTCCAGGAAACCGTTGCAGCAGTTACAGGGACGGTTGTAAACAGTGTTTACAGCAAGAATCTGTGATGATAAAAAGAGGATTTTTTGATGGATTTCGAAGGCTAGGGAGACGAAGGTTGCAGCTTCTTTTGGCATTTTTCTTACTATGTAATTTTTCATGGTTCCAAATTGTAAAGCTTTCCATGCTTCAAAATAAAATTGCATCTTTTGAAATAAAATTGTGTCTTTTCTTTGTTATTAAAATTGGCTCCCCATCAAGTGGTATCAGAGTAGTAATATTCTGAGTGTGTGAGCAGAGTGTCGAACGTGAGGTAGCTTGCACTAGGATCTGGGGTTACGGGTTCTAAGAAACAGTGAAGCAGAATGCCACCGCAAAGAAATCATGGTGTTGGAAGGAACGTGGTTCCTAAAGGAAACTTTTGAGCATTGCAGAGGCAAGTGCAGGCCCTGCAAGAAGAATTGCGTAGAGGAGTAGAGCCAAGAGGAGAAGACCAAAGCAATGATGAAGCTTGCGAAGTTGATGATCCTTCTGAAGAGGAAGAAGAAGCGATGAGTTCTGCAGAAGCTCACATGATTAAAGCCATTTCTCAAATTGGAAAAAGGCCGAAGATAGATGTATCCACATATTTTGGAAATTTAAATCTAGAAGAATTGATAGATTGGATTAATGACATGGAGGAATATTTTGAATATGAGGAAGTTGAAGATCCAAATCGAATTAAATTTTCCAGAACAAAGTTGAAAGGCCATGCTGGCATATGGTGGAAAGGAGTGCAGTTGGAAAGAAACCAGAGAGGAAAATAAAAGATCACCAGGTGGGATTGAATGGTTGAAAAACTAAAATGGTAGTTTATTTCGATAGATTACGAATTAGATCTACTGAGAAAAATGTAGAGTTTGCGCCAGTCCAGCAAGTCTGTTAAAGAATATAGAGAGGAATTTTTTAAAATTTCTATCAGAACCGATCATACAGAAGCAAATAAAGAGAGAGTAGCCCATTACATTAATGGGTTGAGAACCAGAATGCAAGAAGAATTGAGTTTGGTCTGAATGAGCACCATTGAAGATGCTTACCAGTTTGCTCTGAAGGTGGAAGAGAAACTGAACCGTAGATTTGACAGCAAACAAAGAGGAAGAGGTCATGGTGGAAGAACTAGTGGAAGAACCAGTGGAGGTAAATATGATGACCAAAAGCATACTGGTGAAACCAGCAATCACCAGGAACAGAAGGAGGAGAATGCTTACCGACCCCATAATCAGAACAATGATTATCAAAGGGGACGAGATAGAGGTGGATGCGGATATGGCAGAGGCAGATTTCGTGGAACCTGTTTCAATTATGAAGAAGAGGGACATTGATCATATGAGTGTCCCAAACACCAAGAAACACTGAACATAAGGCCTAAAGGTATGCCAGAGCTACGGTTGTTGAGGATGGTGTTGAATCTGAACACTCTAAAGAAGCAGAGCGAGAAGTGATGATCACAAGGAGAACCTTGTTGAACGAAGAGAAGGAACCAGATCAGCGAAAAATCCTATTTTGCATAAGGTGCAAATGTTCAAGTAAAATCTATAATATTATTATTGATAATGGTAGTACAGAAAATTTGGTTTCTGAGAAAATGGTAGCTAAGTTAAAGCTAGAAAGAAGACAGCACCCGCATCCATACCGGATTGCATGGTTGCAGAAGGACCATAGAGCATTGGTCAGTGAACAATGCTTGGTCAAGTTTCAAATTGGAAGATACTAGGATGAGGTCCTGTGTGATATTTTGTTGATGGATGCTTGCCATTTGTTGCTGGGAATACCATGGAAATTTGACAGATGTGCAGCGCATGATGGGCATGCAAATACCTATTCCCTGACAAAATACAGAGTATGCCACAAACTAAAGCCATTGAAGGAGGTTGAGGAAAAGGTATGCAATAATGCTAGAATTTTTTTAGTAGATGGTAGAAAAATTTTGGATGGTCTAAAGAGGGATTCAATGTGTTATGCATTAATTCCTGCTGTAAAAAAAAAAGAAACTACTGACATTCTAGCAGAAGTTACACAGCTGTTAGCAAAATTTCTTGATATTATATCAGACAATGTGCCTGAGGGTTTGCCGCCAATGAGGAAAATTAGTCATCAGATTGACTTAATGCCAGGATCTAGCTTACCCAATAAGGCCACCCATAGAATGTCTCCTGTAGAGAATGAAGAGTTGAACCAACAAGTTCAAAAATTGTTGAGGAAGGGTTTGATTTGAGCAAGTTTGAGCCCTTGTGCAGTGCCAGCAGTACTTGCACCAAAGAAGAATGGTGAATGGTGAATGTGCACTGATTCCCGAGCCATTAATAAAATTACCATTAAATATCGCTTTCCATTACCCAGAATGGATGATATAATGGACTGCTTGAGTGGAGCTAAATACTTCACTAAGATTGATTTGAAGAGCAAATATCACTAGATACGTGTTAGAGAGGGTGACGAATGGAAGACAGCATTTAAAACCAAAGAGGGTTTGTATGAGTGGTTAGTTATGCCATTTGGATTGACTAATGCACCCAGTACGTTTATGAGGCTGATGAATGAGGTATTGCGTGACTTCCTAGAAAAGTTCGTGATAGTTTATTTGGATGATATTTTAATTTTCAGGAAAACATTAGAAGAGCATTTGATATATGTTCGAACAGTTTTTGAAAAACTGTGTGAGGAGCAGTTATTGATTAATATACAGAAGTGCAGTTTTGTATAGAAAGAGTTGATTTACCTGGGATTTGTCATCTCAGAGGAGGGTCTAAAAATGGATCCTGAAAAAGTAAAGGCTATCATTGAATGGCCTGCCCCACGAAATGTAACAGAGGTAAGATCATTTCATGGTCTTGCAAGTTTCTATCAAAAATTTATTAGACTTTAGCATTATTTGTGCACCCTTGATAGAAACTATGAGAGGGGATAAGAGAGAATTTAAGTGGACTACCAAGGCAGGTACCAGTATGGACATATTGAAAAAGAAAGTGACAGAACAGCTCATTTTGGCACTTCCAGATTTTAATAGTGTTTCAGGTTGACTGTGATGCCAGTGGCAGTGCCATTGGAGCTGTATTGAGCCAAGAAGGTAAACTTGTTGCATACTTTAGTGAAAAATTGAATGATGCTCGCAAGAAATATTCTATTTATGATCAATAATTCTATGCTATAATTCAAGCTCTTAAGAAATGGAGACATTATTTGCTAACCAAAGAGTTTGTTTTATATACTGACCATCAAGCTTTGCAGTATATAAATAGTCAAGGTAAACTTAACCAGCGGCATTTGAAGTGGGTTGAATTCCTACAGAGTTATACCTTTGTACTGAAGCATAGAAGTGGCAATTCTAATAGATTTGCAGATGCCTTGAGTAGAAGGCACAATTTGTTGATGGAAATGACAGTGCAAGTTGTTGGGTTTGATGAACTCAAGAGTTTATACCCAGCAGATCTAGATTTTGTAGAGGCATGGATGGCATGTGTGTCTCCTACTACTGTGGATCGTACTAAGTGGTTGGATTTTATGATCCAATATGGGATGCTATTTTGGCAGAACCAGTTGTGCATTCCACAAAGTTACATGTGAGAAAATTTAATCAAAGAGAAACATAGCAGAGGACTAGCAGGGCATTTTGGTCGAGATAAGACCATTGCTCTCGTTAGTGAGAATTACCATTGGCCGCATTTGCAGCCAGATGTGACCAAATTTGTGCAGGGGTTGCAGAGTGTGCCAGATGGCAAAAAGAGTCAGCTAGAATACAAGAATGTACCAGCCATTGCATGTACCAGAGAGACCGTGGGAGGACATCAGTATGGATTTTGTTCTTGGTTTGCCAAGGACACAATGTGGAAATGACGCCATTTTTGTTGTTTTTGACAGGTTTTCGAAGATGGCTCATTTTATTCCATGTCATAAGACAAGTGATGCTATTCATATTACAGGCTTGTTTTTTAGGGAGGTTGTGTGCCTTCATGGTCTACCCCAAAGCATTGTCTCGGACAGAGATACCAAATTTGTGGGTTATTTTTGGAGAACCCTGTGGAAGAAGCTAAAAATAGAATTGAAATTTAGTTCTACATACCACCCGTAGACTGATGGACAGATCGAAGTAGTCAACAGAAGTTTGGGTAATCTTCTACGATGTCTGGTAGGAGATAAACCCAAGGGATGGGATCTAATTTTACCATAGGTAGAGTTTGCTTACAATAATTCTGTCAATCGTAGTACTGGTAAATCCCCATTCCATATAGTGCATGGGAACAGCCCGAGAAACGCTTCTAAGTTGAGACCGATGGATAAGGGTGACAAGCGTAGTGCTGAAGCTGAAGACTTTGTAGCACACATGAAGAATTTACATGAAGAGGTACAGTAGCATATCAGTCAAATGAATGCTACGTACAAAGCCAGAGCAGATATGAAGCGGCATTTTAAGGAATTCCAGATAGGAGATGAATTCATGGTTCATTTGCGCAAGGAACGTTTTCCTACCAAAACCTACAATAAGCTAAAAATGAAGAAGTTTGGACCATGCCGGATCATAGGTAAACGAGATTCAGGCAATGCCTATGAAGTAGATCTACCGAGTGAGATGAATATTTCACCCATCTTCAATATTTTAGACTTGGTTGAATATCATGCAGGCAGTTGTAGCGAACCACCCAGTATGGATCTGTGGAACATTCTAGCATCCACTCCAGACAAAGAATAAATTGAAGACATACTCGACACTCACAAAGGCAGAAGTACCCGAAATAGGCAATATTCGGAGTATTTGGTCAAGTGGAAGAACCGACCTATTGAAGATGCCACATGGTTTTCCAAATCAGAGGTTGATCGTCTGGGTTTTCCTCTAACTATCCAGAAGTGAGGATCACTTCTAAACATCTACCCTGGGTGTCTGATGCAGGAGCATCCAGGGCAGCACAGCAATCTTGCATCATTGAAAAAGACAAACAAAAGAAACAAGCAAAAAAAGTTCTAAGTTTGAAAAAAATATGCTAAGGTTCAAAGGTGTTGTGATATCGTGACATAAAAGTTATCACGATATCGTGACACCATCAGCATAACGGCAGGCGCAAACTAAGTTGTCGCGATATCGCAACACCATCAGCATAACAGTGGGCGCAAACTAAGTTGTCACGATATCGTGACATAAAAGTTGTCGCAATATCGTGACACCATCAACACAATGACGGGCGCAAACTTAATTGTTGCGATATCACGACATAACAGTTGTCGCGATATCACGACACAATCAGCACAACAGCGGGCGTAAACCCAAGTGTCGCGATATCACGACACAAAGGTTGTCGCGATATCACGACACCTCTGATCAAGGGTGGAAGCAAAACTCAAATGTCACGATATCATGACACCTCAGAACAAAGCAAGAGCTAAAATGCAGATGTCACGATATTGCGACACCTTGACAAAGAAGGTCGAAGGGTGGAAAAGTGTCACGATATCGCGACACATTGGCAAAAAAGAACCAAAGGCAGAAAAGTGTCACGAAATCGCAACATGTCGCGTTTTCATGACCTGGCTAAGAAAGAGAAGGTGGGTTTTCATGGACTGTTGCAGAACGACAGTTGGCAGTTCCAGAAGCCGATAAGGTAGTTCCAGGAAACCGTTGCAGCGGTTATAGGGACGGTTGCGAACGGCGTTTACAGCAAGAATCTGTAATGATAAAAAGGGGATTTTTCAAAGGATTGCGGAGGCTGGGGAGACGAAGGCTGCGGCTTCTTTTGGAATTTTTCTCACTATGTAATTTTTCATGGTTCCAAATTGTAAAGCTTTCCATGCTTCGAAATAAAATTGCGTCTTTTGAAATAAAATTGCGTCTTTTCTTTTTTATTAAAATTGGGTCCTCATCACATTCTCAAAAGTTATATAGTTGATTTAGGTGCAACAATCATAGTTGTACCTAAATTTGTGTTACAAATAAGCGGGTCTTCCTTACACCAAAATGGCTAGAGGTCCAATCCAAATTAATGGCACAAGGATCAATATAGTAAGGGTACTAAAATACCCAATAATGACTATAGTAGGCACCTATGATTTGTATTAGTGTAGGGAGTAATATTCATGGACCTACATTTGTACTTTTGTATATTTTTGTCTAGAGAGTATATATGCAAGCTATTAGGAGATGGTTACTTGGCAATGGATTACACTCATGTTAACTTATCCAAGGATGAAAAGTTCATCATGATTGACAAAGAGTTTTTTTTTTTTAATTTACATGGTGGAATCGATAGACACCATGAATCCGAGTAGGTTGTCCAGCTTTTATGGCCACCACAGTATTCTGCGATGTCTGCCCCAGAAGCCGCCACACAGATCTTCACGCATTCTGCCCCTATAACCACCATGCCACAATCATTTTAAACCTTTTACACCATTGAAAGCACCAGGAAAGGGACAAGCGTTCAATCCGACGAGGCCCGAGATTTGAACCTTGGACCTCCGCCCCCTTATGGGGTTTGGATGAACCAATTGGTCTACACCTCGGACCTAAAATGTTAATTTTAACATTTAAATTAGGTGGGTCTTCTTAATCCACAAGGTCTAATTATTATTACCCTAACTAATTAGGCACCTCCCACTTGCACCAATTAGACATCACGAATGGGTGGACCACCTCCAAGTGGTCATAACACCATCCACTGGTGCTCACCGCTCAGTATGATTGACAAAGAGTTGCCTTACAACTATATACTGCATAATCTAGATGATTAAAATATAGTAATGATCTACTAGAATTCATAGATAATCATGAATATCTTGGGTGTGATAAGGACCTATAGGTTGACATGATAATTTGTTTATTATAAGATAGAATATCTTAAAATTAAATACAAAGAGACTAAGTTGGGAAACTATCTCAATACTAAAATGCCTTCAAGCCTCCTAGACCTAACAAGTTAAGGGAAATATATAATTGAATAATGTACTTTTATGGTGCTAGAACCAAGAATGTAGTAGGCACTAGCACTCAATTCGTTGACCCATAAGGTGATTTGTTTTTTACCTATAGGTTGTTATTAAATTATACAAAAATTATGGAAAAATATGAGGCACTCTATATTAGTTTGAAAAACGCTAACAAGATAATAATTATGGATCTAAGAATATATGGCAACCCAAACTAATTGTAAATTAGATTAATTTTGAGTGTGTTAGAAAGAATAAGCACCTAAATTCATATTAGCATCGAGTCTAGTATTTTTTAGATATATTTGATACAAATAAAGATAAAATGATCCCCAGAGAATTGAATACAAAAGTAGATGATTTAGAAAAAATGACATCCCAATTTGATCCCACCAATCATATGTGGGATAAACCTAAAGAAATAGAGGTAACCTTTAGACTAGTATTCCTTGATAACTTTGGTCATTGGAAAATATTTAACAATGATGATCAAATCAAATAATTTTAATTAATGAGGCCCAATACATAAAATAAAATAATGAAGATAGATATGACATCAACTATCAAGTCATACAACTAAACTTAAATTAGTTTCCCAAGGTCTAACCACTCTAGAGATCCTATTTAATCCTAATAATAGTACCAAGAAAATAAACCTTAAATTAAAATCATCTTTGTATCATACTATTGAGATAGCTAAAGAGAAGAGTCTAATACTTGGAAAATATTACAATCGGGAAGAAGATACCTTTTCAAAGAGATCTATGGTAATTACAGAGATATTATCACTTGGTCATATGATGATATTAATGTCTATGACCAAAAAATCATAGAGCATACTATCAAATTAGAACCCAATGCTAAACCTTTTAGATAAAAACAATGACTAGTGAATCCAAAATAGAGTTGATAATGAAAAACAATACTAAATATCATAAAGGATCAAATAATATTTTCAATAAAGCACTCAACTTGGGTTGCCAATTTGGTTCTAGTAGGCAATAAAAATGATGATATAAAGCTATTTGTAAACTTTAAGAACTTGATCCAAGCATTTTTGAAGGTTTACTATTTATTGTATACCATTGATAAGATTTTGTAGAAAGTAGCTATGTCATAGATGTTATATATCCTTTAAGGATTCTTAGGATACAACTAGAACTTAGTTAAATATGAAAACCAACATAAAATAAATTTCACCACTAAGTGAGAGACCTTTGCGTATTAGCAAATGTCATTTGGTCTATCAAACATAGGAGTAACTTTCCAAAGGGATATGAATATTTAATTCTCTAGACTTGTAGATGAGAAAATTTACATATACCTTGATTATTTATAGGTATTCTCCAAATATAGGAGTAAGCACATCATCTCAAGTCGTTATTAGGTGTAGGGAATTTGGTATCTCTTTTAACCATAAGAAATCTATTTTTATGGTCAAGAACAAATTTTTTTAGGCCATGTTGTGTCAAAAGAGGGCTTATCCATAGACCTTGATTGAATTAAATTAATAAAAGACCTTTTATTTCCCCTAATGAATCAAATGGTCCAAGTCATTCGTATACCAAACCTAGATTATTTCTAAGTTCATTATAATTATTTTCCAAATGGTTAGCCCTATAACCAAGATATTGAAAAAGGATACCTCTCTAGAATTACCTAATGAAGGAAAGAAAACTTATAAGATGTTAAATATACCATCATAAAGGATCCAATCTTGATCAACCCATATTTCTTCAAAGTTTATAGACTGCATGTATTTGATATATATGAAAACATCATAATTATCCTAATCAAAAAGTAATAAAGACGAGGAACATACCATCTCCTCAATAAGTCAATCCCTTCACAACTATGAATATAATATACCCTTTTTGAAAATTAGGTAATTTCATTCAATAATTCTTTTAATAAGTTCAAGTACTATCTATCATATATTAATACTATCATATTTGTAGTATGCCCTAACATACAATTTCTTATTTTGCATAGTGCTTTAGGAAAAATAAGGTTGGATGGATCAATAGCATTCAAGATTTTGACATTGACATCAAACCTACCAAACTAATATGAGAAGAGGCTTGTGTGAGAGGCTAGAAATAACAATTTCTAAATATTATATCATTATAGTAGAGGAGATAGATGTGTATGATAAAACTAGTTGGATGGATAACATGCGCAGATATATGGCTCTAGGGAAAATACTAAAAGGGTTGACAACCAAAGAAAGATATTGATTCATATAAAAGAAAATATATTATCACTAATTGGATGGTGTCTTTTTTAGAAAATGAATATGATGGTGTTTTACTATACTACATAGAAGAAGAAAATATGGGGGACTTAATCAAGCAATACCATGATGAAGGAGGTCATTTCTCTACACCCATGATATCTCACAAGATCTTAAAAATTAGATATTATTAGCCTACCTTATTTTCCAATTTCTACTAGTAACTCAAATATTTCAAATCATGTTGCATATTTAGGGGAAGAAAAAGGAGATCCCTGACACCCCTAAAGCCTATCATCATGAGTGAACCCTTTCAATAATGGGATCTAGATTTCATAGAAAAAAAAAAATTGTTGTTAAGTGTAGGATATGGATGAATCATCAATATAATAGATTATTTTACCAAATGGGTCAAAGAATTCCCACCCAAAATAGCTAATCAAGAAATATTGGTTCAGTTACTAGAAGATACCAAAATTTTAATTCCTTATGAAGCATACCATACCATATCATTAAGGTTGTAGGTCCACATGCCTAAAAACTTACCTCCATATAAGGAGTAGTGTTTTCTATTTCTATGAAAGGGCAATAGAATATTCACCTAACTTAGTGATAAGAAGTCCATACAAAAGGGTATATAAGTCTATACATAAATGAGTGACTATTATTCCAATAATTATTCCCTCTTACTATTTTGACTTTTATAGTTCCTTTTCATCCAAAAATTCTTATTGTCTTATTATCCTTTCTCTTGGATGTTGATGCACCATGTCAATATTGATGTTTTTTAAAATGATAAAGCTACATGAATTGTTCATATTTAGGAAGCAAATCACTCCTTATATGCAAGTGACACACCCACCATACCCACTCTAAGTGAGCGAAATACCCAAATGGGTAGATTAGTCCTTAGTAGTCCAATAACCTACTCGGTAAACCCTTGTGCAAGGCATGGGTAGGGAAAATGCATGGGAGGGCCTACATAGGATGGGCCCTATAAAACCCCCATTCCATCATTTATACCTTAATTTTCAATAAACCATGTAAAATAAATCTCATTTCTATGCATAAAACTATATCTTGATTTGTTGCTAAGAGAGGGCCACTCAAGTGACTTGCTCAACATGGTTAGTTAAACAATGCTTCATATACCTTTTGAGGAGACTGAGGTAGAACCTCACTAAATATCCCTTACCAAAGCCTTCCAAAACCTTCTTTAATAAGCCAAAAATTTATCAAGCATAAATTGAGCCATGTAATTAAAACCAATAAACATTTAAAAATGCTAAAAAAATCCTAAATCTAAAACAATGACCAAATTGCTCGAAGTCAACAAGGGAATCACTCAAATTCCGCAATCGAGTTGCTTAAAATATTTTGGATCACCCAAGCTTTTTGTAGCAAATGAATCTCTCAAATTTTCTACACAAATCACTTGTAATATTTTGAGCAAATCACTCTTCATAAAAAATATTTGTGTCATAGAGAGCGAATCACTCTGTTTTGACAAGTGAATTACTCTAAAATTGTAAGCAAATTGCTCCTTCCCATAAAACAAGAAAATCTACCTTTTTCACTCATATCCCTATTTTTCTATACTAAACCCTCACGGATACCACTTTCACATCTGATAACACCTCAATACCCTAAGCACACCTAGTTTCACCACCATCCACTATCATCACCCCACCCATTATCATTGCACTTTCACCCATTTTTGTAGTGTCAAGGGGGGCCAAACCATCAAAAGGATAGTCACAAGAAAAAGAGAGGTAAAAGGAAAAGATACGGATCCACTCCAAATATATCCAAGAAATTATATGATGATTTATATTGGATGATAGAGGAGGGAAATTAAACACACTCCATTAGGAAAGTGAGAAATAAGGCCCTTAGAAGGTTCAAATTGGGTCTAAAAATTGACCCATGAAGCATAAGTTAGATATGGACATTGAGGTTGGCTATGAACCTAGTACCTCAATTTTAGATTTTTTTAAAGTTGATAGAGACAATGACAAAAAGGTATGATTCTACAATTCAAATCTTTAGACTCTCTCAATAGAGTGAGGATGCATTCTATGTGAGGGAAGGATTTATAAGAATATTATTTAAGGTAATCCAAAACCTAGCTATGTGGATTTCTTGTAACCTAAATATTAAAAAGAACTTTTACTACAAGCACACTAGCACCTACTGGTAATATTTCTTAATCCCATACCTTAAGAAACCTAACTTGGAAACCAACTTAAGTATCCTACTAGAGTTGAATATGTTCAAGGAGGATGTTCATGTGGTGATGTCTAGCATAATCATGGTTTTGGGAGATAGGAGTGACCTAAATATCTATAAGGAGAACACCACCTTACTTCATGCCCACTTAGGCCATTCACATATGATTGGCTATGCCAGATATATTATAAACCAAATGGGTATTCAACTAAATAAATTTATGAAAAAGAGAAATATTAATTACACCTCCTACTTGGTTTGGTTAATCCTATATGAGAATGGTTGGTTCCCCATATTATAGTTATACCAAGTGGGAGTTCATGAAAAATCTCTCTAGTCATAGAGTATATAAATATACCCTACAAACAAGTGGCCAAGACCTCCTACTACTATGATGAGGTGTATGAGGCCATCATGGAGAAATTTAGAGGAAAGGCACAAAGACCATAAAAATAGGTGTGGTAGATCTTAAATGATAGGAAATGGTTAGTGAGAGGCTTCTATTTAGGGAGGACCTAATTGTTTATCTACCTCTATGAATTTTTAACCATGCCCTTTGAGTTGCCTACATGTGTGTCTAATCACTTGTTTAATTTAGAATATGTATGATAAGTAAACTATACAGATGTGAAGAATTTCAAGGATTGAATAAGACAACCTTCTACCCACTCAAGTAGACAATCATGAGCATTAACCCAAATTTGCATGGGTTCCACCAAGTTATAGAAGCATGATTAAGAGAAATGGTCTTGGAGCAATTAAAAGACCATTGGTCCTACAATGCAAAAGGATTCTTTGAGAAGACACTAAGGAATAAGAAATCAATACCTTCTTCACTTAGGAGAAGATGTATAATGTGTAGCAAGAGGCCAACCCACATAAAGAAGAAGATCTTGCTGCTCTAGAAAGTAATAGATATGAGGATGAAATCTTGAGTTGGTATGCCAACCCACTAAAGTGACACATTTTTCTACATGAAGGTGAAGAATGAATTTGACCTCAGTATCAAGATGAATTATTAGATATTGGGGGCACTTAGAATACTAGGATATATAGACCAAAATATTCTTGCATGGCAAAAGACAAGATATGAGATTGACATGATCATCAAGTCTATTAGAGACAACCCATTTGATGTCAAGTTCTCCACCGCCTAGGATAGAATACATTTGAAGAGTGTAAATATAATCATTGAAGTGATTGCAAGCACCTCAACTTCTCAAAAATCCAAGAAAAACATGGTGCCCAAAATTACCATTTTTATAAAATATTCAAGGATCCTTTCAAAATCCCTTCTTTCACCTTATAAAAAAAATTACCATTTCTATTACACCAATGACTTTGGCAATAGTCAATTTAGTGATGAGGTAGAAAATTATCAAGGGGTATAAAAGCTTTGAAGTATATGTTTCTATGTTTTGGGTGGTCACTATAGCAAAGAACAAAAACAACAATACATAACTCAACTTAAGGAGGATTAAATCCATAAATGAGGTTATCCTCATGAGTGGGTAAAAGTGGTTGCCACCATTGCAACCACTTTTACCCCCTTCCACCATTCACCACTACTCTTTATATCTACTCTTTATTCTTTAATTCCTACTTCTCTTCCTTTCCATTCTTCTATTGCACTTCTCTCATTCTCTACCAGTGCAACCCATGCCAAGGGAAACATCATTTCTAATTTTTTATCATAGCTAGGACCAAACACATTATATCCTTCCATATGAGTCACCACTTAAAAACCATTGGTCCCATACACCACATTACCTCCATCAATACTACAATCACCAAACATATCACCTCTCACCAACACCCTAGTATAGTTGGATCACAACTCCCTCCCACAATTTCCATTATCATTACCACACAATTCACTTTGCTCTCTTTTCCATCCACTTCCACACACACACAACATGCCTATTTCTATAGGTGAAGTAGCTTCTTCTATAGTTGAGGATGACTAATACCCCATATCAAGGAGTTAAGTATGTAGGAGAATCCCCATAAACTAGTATGATTACTTTGACAAGATTGGTATTCACGTGGAAATATGGATAGTTACATGTTACCAAGGTATTTTATGTTCTCATCACTAAAGGGAAGAAATAATAAAAATAATATAAACTAGTTAGAGAGAGGACCTCTAAGGATTCCATGTTCATGTAGTCATAGTTGTCAAGGAAGATGAATAAAGTGTACATTGCTAGGCTATCAATACTAACCCCTCTAAAGTAGGAATAGTTTCTACTGAATTGAATGCTAAATTTTCTATGCTATAATTAAATAGAATAGACCCATACAATATGGTTCAACTAGCAAACCAACTCACATTTGATGTGGCCATAGTTGACGATGGAGCAACATAGATAAGGAACATAGAGCTTAAGGTAAAAGTATCTTAGCTGAAGATGTAGAAGTATTAGCTCTAGTAGAATAATGGGATCCTTAAGAGGGAAGCTTCAAAATAGGACCAACTATAAAATTAGGTTAATGACCTTAAATATTGGGTTTCTAAAATTGAGAAAAACTAAAAATATCTTGAATACCTCATGAAACAACAAACATAGGAGCAAATCAACTCTAAAAGATCTTGAAAGCAAAAAAATAATAGATTATAGGTTTGATAGCCTCAAAGCCAACAAAAGTAGTTGTAGATCCTAAGATGTCTTAAGACATCTAAAATATCATGTATCTCTAATAAAAGATCAAATAATAGGTGAAAAATACCTCTAGGTACTTCTGATTGACCTCCTTTGTTAAAGAAATCCTAGAACAAGTAGCCAAAATAATCAAGCATGTAGAAGGGAACCTATTCATAAGGAGTGAATATTAGGAGGTCCTTAAACTCGTTTACTCAATGAAATAATCATAAGCACAACAACATGGTATAGATTGTAATAACCTAGTCAAGAAACTAAATAAAATATTAGATGCCTAGAGAAACCTTTAAGCTTGTGAAGATAATCTAACATCGTTGAAGAACCAAGTTGAAGAAATAGACAAGGAAATTCAAGGATTAGTTACTATAGGAATTCCTAACATATTTTATGAATAAAATTATGATGATGACATCATAAGTACTATTTTTGAGGAGGATAAAAGTCAAGCCAACCAATAGGATACAACTAAAAACTATAAGAATCTAGAACCAATACACACCAAGCTACAAAAACAAGAAAATTTGTTCAAGTCCTTTCAAAGACCTCATTGAGGAAGTAGAAAACCTCACATAAATACGATTTCCAAGTGAAATTGAATGGAAGAAGTTGCTAGGATTGTTTGCAAAAAGATCAAATAAGAAGAACCAATAATTTTGACAATTTTACTAATAAGGCCATAATTTTGTAGATTTTATGCCAAATATTAAAGGAAGTGTTGGAGCCAAATTTGACTCAACTTTGAAACCCCCAAATTTAAATTTTTTGGTTTCAATAAAACTACTAATACTGTTGGTCATTGCTTAAGTTGTGAGTAATTTGATTTTTTATTTGTTGGTTTGATAAAGTCTAACCTTAGCCTTTTTAATAATGTGGGCTTCATGGTATAAATCAAAGTACCTCAAATGGTTAGGGAAGAAATTTTCAAATTAAAAATCTAAAGCCAAAGTCTGACCTTCATAAATCCTTCCTTGGGCCTAAAACCGATTAATAAAGTCCTTAAGTCATAAGTCGGTTAAATATTCACCATGGTCCCAAGATTTGAAAACTTAGGTTCGAAGCGATTATTAATTAAATCCTAAGGGTATGCACCCCACCAAGCTAACAATCGAGCACCTTATATTTAATCCAAGGGTCACGCTCGATCCGAAAGAAATCGGATGACAGCGCTTTAATAAAATCGACCAAGGGATAAATCAAAAGTCAAATCCATGGTAAGAGTTAAAGAGTTTGCATCTTAAAATTAATCGAACGATTGCGCATTCATCATAAAAAAATCTAACGGATGCTCATTCCAAAAGAACCCGTATAATAATACAAAGGGTCTAAAATATTCTAATCCAAGGTTTTTAAATGAGCAAGTTGTCTTCGATCTAACGGTAGCACTTCGTCAAGGAGTAAATCCAACGGACGTGCACTCGCTAAGATTCCGAAGGATAAATCAAAGACCTTAAAATCAATGCAACTTTGACAAGATCAACGGATGCACCGATCCCAAGATCAAATCAACAGCTGTGCATTGTTCGAAGAGTCAAAAATTTAACGCAAGTCATGATGGTCAAAGGTTTCGATTAAACAGTGAGCAAGTCTAAAGAATCGGATGATAGTGCTCAATCATCTTTAAAATCAATGGTTGTGTGTCCTCTAAGAGGTCAATGGTTTAATAAAAGTCATCATGGGTCAAGGTCAAGTTAAAACCAGAGCAGGTCTGACAGATCGGACGATCGTGCCCATGCGATATCCACATCAATGGTCGTGCATGTTTCAAATTAATCACTTATTAAATGTCAATATTAAAATAATATGCCCCCTTGATTAATCATCGAGAAGGTTACCAAGATCAAACAGTTGTGCTCGATCGGTTTTTAATCTAACAGTGGCACGCTAATTGAAAATGCATTGAGTGTTAAGATTCAAAAAATATTAATTAATGATAATCATGTTATTATCAAGGGTTTAATACATCAAATAATTCCCCCCTTTCGGCTTAAACATGATTAGTATTAGACACTCTTGATTAAACTAACTTTCAGGTTGACTTAATCCGACAATAGCGTTTGTCTCCACTCAGATCCAATGGTCGTGCCAAAATTGTGAATGGTAAGATGAAGACTAAGGTAAAGATAAATATTAATTGTGTTTAGCTAGCAAGGGTTTAATACATTTACTAATCCCTCCCTTCACCTTAATCATGATTAATAGAAAATTAAAAGTTTTTACATTGATTATATGGTGGGCATCTTATTGGCAATCTAACGATAGCACCCAAATTGATCCAAAAATCGATGGTCGTGAAGGCTTGTAGTGGCGGAAAAGGATTGAAAGCTAAATGAAGATGTTTTAATAGTACACAAATTAGATGGTGACGCTCATTTTTCCCCATATCCAATGGTGCACATACGAGAAGATAACCGAAGGTTAATCTAAGCATTATTATTTCAAAAGGTTGATTAATTGGCCCAAGGTACGTAGGGATTTTTCTCATTTATTAAAAACTATGTGCATCTGCATGATCCAACGGTCGCACCTCACCATAGTAAGATCTAACGGTGATCGCAAAAGAAAAATGCATGTATCATATGATTGCCATCAATTAAATAACGAGTTGTTAAGGTTTGAAAATATAAGGATTAAACATTGGATAACCATGATTAATTGAAGACCATAAAACATGCTATGTTAAGTGTTTATATGTAGCTAGGTACATTAACCATCATGCAGGTCTCGGGATATCAATGGTCGCGCTAGCATCCTATCCAGATCGGACGACAACGCATCAACCGATATTCCAAGGGCAAAAACAATCACTTGCATTCGACGGTTGTGATTAATCATGGTTGACTTAAGGAAAAAGGGGAATCATAGGAAATATAAAAACCAACACTCACACCAAGAATCGGATATCACAAAAATCTTGAAAGAGACATAATCGATCCCAAAGATCTAGTTATCACTCGGATCCGAGGTGGCACGAGGTTCAAAAAGGGACATTACCCCCGTGGCACATACTGTTCCATGTTAGATTAAATATCCCCATTGATGAATTAATAGAAAGCATGAATAATTGTAGGCACACGAATCAAAGGGGCCCAAGGCATGTAAGTTAACAAACATCGCCCGTCATAAAACACAAAATTCCAAAAATGGTTGAGTTGGCATGATTTCGTTGGCTAATTTTGAACAGCGGTTGGTGGCATCGAGTTGATAATGAAACGTGCAAATTTATTAAGTTCACTCCACCACCCTGTATATGAACTTACAAAACCAGTCAAGGCCACTCCGTTGATATACCAAGAATTAGAATTGATACATCAGAAGCATAGAGGGAAGAGAGTATTTAATTCTAAATAACTCAAAGAAGAGCTTGACCAGCAATCACAAGAGCAATGGCATCATGGGGAGATGTGTTAGTACCAATAGATACATGAGAAGCCATGAAGTTTATCATAGATAAATCACCCTATTATGTGATCTCTAGGCCATCTGTCCCTGACACCACTATGTATGAGTTTACCCAAAAATGTGGGGCAGATAAAAAACCCAACCAGGCTCAACTGTACGAGATCGATAATGCTTGTATTAAGAGTTTCATCCAAGTGATGGAAGGCGATAATAGGACCCCATGGATAATGGTGGATTTATTCTATAAAGCTCATAGGTTATAGTACAAGGGTTTTCCCAAAGACAACAGATGGAACAGTAACCTTGGAAAGTTGATATGCTCGAAAGTGCACTTCTCCTCAAACTTGATGGCTTGGCTGGCAGTAGCATACGACGAAAGAACAAAGACCTTTCGATATCACAAGAATCGACCGGTGTTCAACATCAAAGTTGAACATATCCAGGAGGTGTTCAAATTGAAAAATTATACCACGTATTTGGTAGACCAGGTAATCGAACACCAATCTCGTATGTTTACTGATATGGAATTTTTTTAAAAATTGTTCAATACACATGTAGCGATAGAGAAAGAATTCTCCATTAACAAAAATGCTTTAAACCCTGGGTACAAGACTTCTATGACATGATAAGCATAATATTAAGAGTACAAGATATGAATAGAATAACAAAAAGGATTTTGTATTTAGCTGCACAATGTAATAGAGGATATAATACTCCAATCTATTCCTGGGAACTATAATTAAGCACCCAAATGCACAAATAAATGGTAGAACTAAGAAGGGCAATTTTTGAACAAAGGCAGGAGATGCCTCACTTTTCATAGTATTCATTTCTCATTCACATAATAGCGAGCCAATTGGGGGAGGAAGCTCATAAGAGAGTAAAATTCATCAATAGACCCTATGTTTAGAATAGTTTTTGGAGACTTCATGAGGGATGAACTCACATGGGATGGTTTTGTGATCGGTTCCTAGTAGAAATCCATTGGGCCTTAGCTGGGTTAGTTCCAGAAAGATTAGGTCCATGAGTAAAAGCCTTCATTAAAGAAAATGAAATCGGATATTACTTCTTCATAGAGGGTTTTACTTACATCAGATTATATGGAGCTAAGATCCCTCCTAAGGTACTACCAAAGTACTGCCCATTGTCCATAGCAGCCCTAGAATTATGCATACAAGTGGCAGAAGAGGCTAAAATGAGACTAGTTAAGAAGCATGGAAAAGTCCCCTGGCTTGATGTTCCCTGCCATTTTGGGGACTATGTATTTGTTGGATATCCTTCCCTACTCAAGGGAAGTTTTGAATTGGACAATATGGGATTCGATGAAGTGTCATGCAGGTTTTATGACCCAAAAGGAACTTATGAAAAGATGATGGAGAAAAGAGAGTATGCTCATTTACTACACTGAGGAGATGCTTTTGAAGAAAGCATATTAGAGGCAATGGAAAAATGATTAGATTTGAAAAAATTATGGGATGAATTCCCTCCCAAAAAAAGAGGCAGCACATAGGTTTATGAAGCCTATGATTACCCTACATAACTGAGAAGGCATCAAGAAATTTTAGTGGATACTACAACACATGTTATGCCAAGGACAAACCCAACAATTAAAGAAGACCCTTTGCTAGAATTGATAGAGGAGCAGGACATAGACTTAATGGAGGTCATTGTTAGAGTTATTGATGTAGTAGAACAACAGGTTAGACTCCCAGTGAATGACCAACTCAGAATAGAAGTGGCATCAAAATAAGTTCCTCAACAAACCTGTACAGACAAAGGTAAAGAAATAGTAACTTCATATTCTCAAAAAGCATCACCTACCGAGCAAGTTGTAGTTCCTATATCTGATAATGTGCTAGTTGTAATCAATGTGAAGAAATTGGCACCCATGGCCATCCCTACCTCTATAACCATAAAGGGATAGGAGATCAAAATCCCATTAGTGATACAAATGAATCCCAAAAAAATTGGTGGACTAGGTGGCCTTTTCCAAAGTTACTTAATGAAGAGTCAAATAGAAATAACACCAGTAGAAGCAAAGAAGCCCATATGGTCTTTACCAGTTGCCAAGGTTTTTTGGAAAGAATAGATGAGCAGGCTGCCTTCACTGTTACAGATGAACAAGAGTTGCAATTAGTAGCAGAGATGAGAAATACAGAAGAACAATCTTCAAAAAGAGCATATTTGAGGATAATTGTGTCAGATATTGCTAAGATCAATCTCCCTCCTCTGCAAGACCCACTAGTTATTAGTACCAATAAGGAAACAGGAGGATCATCAGTACTGGGTAAAGATGCTAATATAGCAAAACTTGTCAAAACAGTGAATGCTCAGGCCATTGATCAATTTGTTGAAAATATTGAAACACTCAAAAAACAATTGGACCAAGAAGAAAATGAAAAGGTAAAATTAAAAGTTATGATAAGTAAGCAACAAGAAGAATTAAATAAGAAAGATGCTTCAATTTCCCAGCCCCCTGTAGTAACCAAGGTTCAAAATCATATATATTATTTGAATGTAATGAAAAAGGACATGTACAAAAGAATAAAATCTTAGGCCAAAGGTTTTACTGAAATGTTTAGGCAAATAAGGGTGATTCAAATAACTGCTCAAGAAATCATGACCTTGATGCAGGAAAGAGAAAAATATTTTAAATTCATTCACCCAACCCTGGACTACATAGGGGATAATTTTGAAGAACTATAGGGACAAGAAATAATGACACCTGAAGGCAATAAGATTCAAATCAATTTTGAATTTTTCAAAGAAGCCCTATTTGGATCAAACCAAGAGAAATGGACAAATTTTATGACTGATATGAATGACTTGATAAAGGATGCTACAGATAAACTAACAGATATTGGCCTATCCTTAGATCAATGCTTGGAAGCATCAGACATAGAAGGAATATTCAAAGAAACCCTTGAGATATTTGACTGTGAACAAGGTGATGAGGAGGAAATGGTTAAACAAACTTCACTCATGGTGAATGCTACATAAGCTTTACTACTTTAGTATGACATAAACATGCATGTTATTGTTATACAAAAAAATAGAATTTTGCAATAAATGAATATGCTAAGGATTGCAACGACTTTTGACACAAAAATATGGAGGTTGATTGATGAGCATATTAAAGTGTTGCAAAAGAGTTTAAAGGGGAAAAAGGTCAATACCTACAAATAGCAAAAAGTAGATTTTGCACCATAGATAGTTGCGATAATAGGAGATATATCTGGGGCAATTAAAGGGTCAAAGGATCAAGGAAATGAAACTCAAAAGAGGCTAGATCAAAAAGCAGCAGCTAAACGCACCAGGAAGTAGCAGAATCAGATGAAAGTTCTCCTCATACTTAAATCACCAATGTAGTGGGAATTTGTTTGAACAAGTCAAAGAAGGGAGCACATTCAAAACCTCAAAGCCAACTGGAAAGCACCAATTTTGGAAATTCAATCAGATGATGCCAAGTGTACAACCAAAATTCAACCAGAAATAATAGAATCAAGAACCAGCAACTATAAAAGGAAGCAGGCAGGTCTAGATTCTACATCAAGCAATTAGAGAATAGCATTTTTGCTAAGAGGTATACTTGAGTGCCCTGTTAGTTGTGTTGTTGTATTTCTTTGTGTCTATTTTCTTTGATTCATTCTTTCCTCCTCCCCTTGCTGTACAGGATTGTATGATAGGAAAGCATTCAAGAAACTGAGAATATTTCCAGTCTTATTAAGCCTAGGATTTAGAGATTCTTCTGTTACCAGATTGGAATAAGGAGAGTGGGAGAGACCTGTTACATCATTTTAATAGAATCTTCTCCATTGTATTGTTGTATTCTTTTGAGAAAACAAAGTTAAAAGGCATTATGCCCATTCTGCATGTAATCTTTCCATGAATCAATATAATTTTGAATCTTATTCCTGTCATTTCTTTGTCTCAGTATTGTGTGTATCTGTATAATGGGTTACATTATTTGAATGCATTATACACGTTTTTTTCATTAGTTAACTTTTGGTTTTGTTACGACATTCGAATGAAATCAAGAATGCTAATTTCCTTTTCCCCTTCTCTCTGTTCATAATTAAAATTGTTGTTAAATTGCTATAATAGCCCAATGAATCTAGGCACCGATCTATAGAAGGCATAACAGTTGGTTATTTTCATGCTTCGTAATTTTAATAAAAATACTTAGAGTTTAATATAAATCTAGAGCATGCAAATTAGAAGTTTAATTAAATAATTGTTGTTGGGGTTTCCTTACCCGTTCTACCATCTTCTTTAGCAATATTCGGGTTTAGTAGAACATGAGGCAGGTCAACCAGAGCCTATAATAGCTCGTTGGTTTCAAACGGATTCTTGTAGCATGACAATTGATTTCCTACGGATGCAAGAATCGGTTCCAACAAGAAGGATCTAGAATCTCATTCCAATCGATATTGGTGTCCCATGAAGTTACCATAAATATAGTACCTTGGCATTCCTATATGAAATAAATATTGAAGGAACATGCAACAATGAAATATAAAAGTAGATGCCTCACAAAAAATCTCAATGAAAAATCAGAATAGGTACCTATTTACTTACAAAAGATGATCTATTTACTCCAAGTACTGATTTGCTTGTTAAAGGGGACCAATTGAAAATGAGTGACTCACTCTATAAAAGATATTAATTTGCTTGATAACATGAGTTATTTGCTTATAAAAAATAAGTGATTCACTTGCTAAACTAGAGTGAACCATGTGGATATGGATTCCAAGGAAAATATTTTAAAAATCAACATTTTGGTACATAATGGAGCACTAATCCTTCTTATTATAAGAAAGGAATGATTAAAGGCATGTAATAGTTGGTGATGCATCATTTTGTTAAAGATTCTCCCATATCTTTACATTTACTAGGAGTAATAATTTCTCAACCTAGGTAACTTGAGGGTAATATTTTACTATAATTAGGGACCTAATGCACTTATTGTATTCATATTTTGGCCTTGAAATTCTAGAGATACACTCTATGAAATCAACATTGTGCTTTTATCATATGATATTATAAGAAATTGGTAATTCCTTAGGTATTCCATCAATAGCACTACTCTTGTGGTTTGCTAAGTGCATGGTAGTTATGGCATAGTCATTCTATCCCATATTTTCATTCACTTATCAATTTTATAATTGAATGAATGGATGGAAATTGATGTTATTTGACTTCTTATATGTTTATTGATCACAAAATTTCCTTACTATAGTTAAAACCCATATCTATTTAAAATCACTCACACCCTTAACTTTCATGTATTTTTTTATTTCCACACATTACTTTTCTGCCATATAATTTTAATGTAGGTTAGTGTAGGTTAGCATAGGACTATTCCATAAGGATAGTGGGGAGTTGATATAAATATAGAGGTTGGAAGAAGCCATTGGTAATTTATTCCAACTTTGTTGAAACTCAAACTAGAGCACAAATCTTAATTAGAAGCTAGGACAATTCTCTGGTTCAATAGGATTAAACAATACAAGGTACTCTCTCTCTCTCTCTCTCAGAGTATCACAAATAAATTTAATCTAAAAAATAAATTTATTATTGATTCCAATATAAGCACTCACTAAAGGCTACAACCAACTCATGTACAATGACATTTAAAACAAATATTAAATCAAATAATAGACTACTGTCTCTTATGATGTAATTCTCTTTACCCATGTTTTATAGATATCATAATTGTATTTTATCAACCTTACTACAAAGAGAAAATAATCTTCCTTAAATATTTCTAATGATGTTAACGAAATTAATCAAACTAAATTTGATTCTACTTATTGCCACTAATAATGGTAAGGAATTAAGAACAAAAGAAACCTTTTATATTCCAAGAATAGATAACTCTATAGTATAATAATTTATTAGTTCAAACAACATACATGACAAGCCATTATATCAAATGGTAAATTCATCCTTAAAGGCCTAATGTTAAAAATATTTTAACCTAACCTACAATTACTATTCCTATTTGGATGAGGAGCATCAATTCAATATTAAGCATATTCATAATAATAAATGTAGAGCACCTTTGAACTAAGGATACAAATAATTATTATGCCCAATATTGTATATCCACATTAGGGTTTATTTATTAAAGACTTTATAATTATTATGTATCCAAAATCAGCTATCCATGGTTATAATCAACCATTACAGATAGACAATATCATCTATAGCTTCTTAAATATGTATAATGCCATGGTTATTCCACTTACAATAGTAGAAGGTGAATTTGTCAGGTTTGTTTTGATTAATACAATAGAGGAACTAAGAAGATTGCTACTACCAATCATAATCTCTAGTATAGTAAGGATAAAGCCTTGCATATACCATTATAAATTTTAACAAAAGAGAGAAGTAATTGAAACAGTCCGTAGGCTGAGGAAAAGATCCAAGAGTGAATCCCCTGAGCCTGAGCCAAAAATCGTTTGCTCCCCTGTTCGTCTGAATAACTTGACCCAAAATAAGGAATCTTTGATCATTGAGTTAGAGGACGATGAGGAGGATGCCCCTGACCAATGCATGTAGTAGTTTATAATTAACTTTGTCTCCAATTATTTGTCTCAACTGAACAACTTGCGCAATGCCCTAAACCTTTTTTTCTTCAGGATGGCTTTCTCTGAAGATGCTGTTAAAACTCCTACTAAGGATGTCAATATTGTTGCTACTCCTATGGATGACCAAGGTAAGGACAAGGATGTCGACATGGATAAGTCGAATGATGTGCTTCAAGAGGTTGAAGCAGAACTAGATGAAGAAGCCCAAGATGCCTAAGGACATCCTTTCTGCGCAGTTTTGTTGGATGCTTTATCCTTGCCACCAAAAGCATCCTTTTTCTACTATTTTTGTGTTCTACTTCAGGATATCCTATATTTTTTGCTATGGTTTATTGGCTGTAACTCACGAATAACCTTTGTTGCATTTCAGTTTTGAAGGGTTGTGTCATGTGTTGTCCTGTTTTGGATTTTTGGCTTCTATAGCCTTTTTGTAATCAGTTTTTGGGTCCTTGTTAAAACCCATGCCTAATATAAATTTTTAACTGATAAAAAAATATATCATAACTCTAAATATAGAATTACTTTTAATAACAATTCATTTCCATATAATTATTAAATTATATATCTAATACTTTTGAGTGAATGACAAGGGTTATGACATCTTCTTCATAATATAAATAGGAAACTTCTAGGACATATTTATCCCTCTCAATAAGGACTTGATATGAATTTAATATAAATAAACCTATTTTTAGTCTCAAGTAAAAACTAGGTGTTATTTTACCCAAAAAGGGATAGGTCAGTTGGTAGCAACTGAGTGCTTGCTAATGGGATACATCAATTTGATTCCCTAGAGTGTTGGGGGTCTTATTGACTTCATCTTTACCCATTGGGCTAGGGACTATAGAGGTTCCCTACACAAAAAAAAGACTAGGTGTCATTTTGATCTACTCAAGACATCTAATTAATTATTCAAACATGTATATATTTTTGTTATTCTATATGTTTCCTATGAATTCTACAAATTTTTGGTTTTTATAAGGATTGCGTATATATAATTATCCCTTTTCTAGATAAAAATTAATAATATATATATATATATATATATATATATATATTTTTTTTTTTTTTTTTTTTTTTTCTTTCATGATAAATTAATTAACCTTCTTTATGTTAGAAATTTTGAATATATTGTGTTGTCATTGATATCAAAGGATTGATGTCATAGGTTGATGACATTGGTTGTCATTGATGTCAAAGGAAATATAGGTGAGAATAATCTTCAAAGGGTACATGAGGCAATGTGGGAGCAAGAAGTTGTGTGAGCAAAACAAAGACAAGGCACTCTCCATAGTGGCACTTGCAAAGAAAAAGAAAAATATTATTTGATCTTCCATGGTGGTAGTCACAAAAAAAAATATAAAGACTTCATGTTGAGAAAATACCCAAAGGTGAAAGTGAAAATTATAATATTTAAATCTATTTAGATTTAAAATATTATAACAATCAAAAGTCTAAAAGGTGGGTGCCAAAGCATAAAGTTTTAATTTAATTAAAATCATAAAGTTTTAATTTAATTAAATATGGGTGCCAAAGCATAAGATAAAAACACAATAATTCTCCAAGCACCGACATCATGTTTCAAAGCACCAAAGCACAAGGTAAAAATATAATAATTCTCCAAACATCGACGTCATGTTTCAAAGAGCTAAAACACATATATAGGTGATTAATTTTTGCAAAGGCTAAGGTTATCACGATAAAGAAATTTGAATTATTCAATCACTCGTACGATCATCGGGAGTAGAGAATGAGTAGAGGATGGCACACACTTCAAGGCAAATTTTGTAAATAAAAATAGGGGATAGCAAATTAAAGACTCATCCAGGAAACTAGCCAAGACAGTAGGACCCCCTGCGCAAAGGTGTGGCAGAGAGAAGGTCTCGAATTTGAGACAGTGAAGGCAGTCTGATACCATCATTTTATTTTAATTTTTTGAAATAAAATGAGGGACAGTGTGGAGTTTTTATTTTAATTCAAATTGTTTGAGCTATGTGTGGTGCATAAAATAAAGTGATGTTATAATGTTCATGTTGGAAGTTTGAAGTGCATTGAAATATTTTATTTCAAGTAGGAGGTATAAGGTGTATATGGTAATTTCATGTGTGTAATTTGTGCCTTGTTGTGTTGAATATTATTTTGCAAGAATAGGAGTAATAAGGTGTTATAGTGGCTTGATATTTTATTGTAATTCTTGCATGGTGAAAGGAAAATATGAGGGATTTTTGTTGAGTGTTAATGCTTCATATTTGAGAACAAAAGAAGGGTCATAGAGCATAATTTTCAGATTTTATTGTGCACATGTTTTTAAGAAAATAGTATATGTGGATGTTTTGAGAAAGTACTTGCTATCTAATCCTTGAAGTGGCAAAATAAAATTGGTTGTTTGTGAGACAAGTTTTGAGAGAACTCCTTCATCAAAGAGGTATGGTTATATCACTCTTTCTTTAAGGTGTTTGGTTGAAAAAATATTTTAGAATTATAAGGTGGAGATAAAAGGGTTGATTAGTGTGTATGCATTTGTAAAACAAATTGTGCATCCTAGTTGAAATAAATTGGAAAAACTTGTGTTAGGGTTTGTGAAACAAATTGTGCTTCATTATTGAAAGAAATTTGAAATACTTGTGCTAGGG
Organism: Wollemia nobilis; assembly: GCA_028583015.1. Taxonomy (NCBI): domain Eukaryota; kingdom Viridiplantae; phylum Streptophyta; class Pinopsida; order Araucariales; family Araucariaceae; genus Wollemia; species Wollemia nobilis. The sequence goes on from JAQPPZ010000456.1 coordinate 9,165,314, forward strand.
TTGAGACCAAGTTTGTACATCATCGTGAAATATTTTGAGCAGTGGTTTGAAAGATATTGAAAGTAACTATGAAGTGTTTGATATCAATATTGTGAAGGAAATTTGTGCTAGCCTTGTAATGAGGTTTGGTGCAAATTTGAGGCAGAGATTTATGAGCAGAGTTAGAGCAGATTTGTGCTAGCCTTGTAATGAGGTTTGGTGCAGATTTGAGGTAGATATTTATGAGCAAAGTTAGAGCAGATTTGTGCTAGCCTTATAATGAGGTTTGGTGCAGATTTGAGGTAGATATTTGTGAGTAGAATTAGAGCAAATTTATGCTAGACTTATGACGAGGTTTGGTGTATATTTGAGATAGAGTTGAGAGATAATTTGGAGTAGACCAGAGCAGAGGGGATAGAGTTCTCTTATGGAGAGAGATCCACAAACTAGAGCAAAGGGGATAGAGTTCTCCTATGGAGAGAGATCCACAAACCAAAGCAAAGGGGATAAAGTTCTCCTATGGAGAGAGATCCACAAACCAGAGCAAAGGGGATAGAGTTCTCCTATGGAGAGAGATCCACAAACTAGAGTAAATGGGATTGAGTTCTCCTTTGGACAGAGGTCCATAAACATTATAATAGGGAATTGATTCCCAAGAGATTTATTGAGAAAATTTAGAAGAAATATTTTCTTCATGGATGTAACCCACATTGGGTGAACCATGTTAAATTTGTGTTTCTCATGTGTGTGATGATTTGTGCATTACTTTGATTATTGCTATTAATATTGTAATTGATAACATTGGATAATATTGTTTGGGAAAGAAAAGTAAAAGTTTACCTTATACTGTTCACCCCCCTCTCAGTATAAGCTTGTGTTCTTCAATTGGTATCAGAGTGGGTTCCTTCAAAAAAGTCTAACAACTTGAAGGAAGATATTATAGGAACACAGATGGCATCTCAGAATGGATCTTCATCAAATAAGGCTCCATTGTTCGATGGGAACAATTATGCTTTCTGGAGTATAAGAATGAAGACTTACTTGATGGCACAAGGATATGAGACATGGCAATCTATTGAGGATGGGTTCACACCTACAACTACTCCTCCCATAGATAAGGATGGTAAGCAGTTACATGTGAATAATGCCAAGGCTATGAATGGAATCTTAAGTGGATTACGTGAATCAAAATTTGTGAAAGTTATGCAGTGCAAATTAGCAAAAGAGATATGGGATAAATTGAAGCAAACATATGAAGGAGATAACAAGGTCAAGTTGGAAAAACTATAAAACCACAAGAAAAGGTTTGAAGAGTTGAAGATGGAATATGAGGAAGATATTTCTAAATACTTACTTCGTGTTGATGAGGTTTTTAATACCATGCGTGGACTTGGATTCAAAATTGAAGACTCTAGTGTTGCTCAGAAAGTATTAAGATCACTCCCTATAAGGTATGATGCAAAGGTTTCAGCTATAGAAGAGATGAGGGATATTGATAAGTTGACTATGGATGAGTTACATGGAATTCTCACAACTTATGAGATGAGAATAGAAAAATATCACAAATCCAAGAAAGAGGTAACTTTCGAAGCTTCAAAGAAGACAAAATATAAGAAACCATAATCAAGTGATGAGTCAAGCAGTAATGAAGAAGCTAACTATGTGAGAAGAAATAAGAAGGGCTCAAGAAAACACAAAGATATAAATACTATGAAATGCTTTAATTATGGTGACTTTGGTCACTATGCATCTAATTATCCACAAGATGGAAGTAGTAGTAGTGAAGAGAAACAAGATTATAAGAAGAAGGAAGAAATAAAATTCAGGCATGAAAATAAAAATAGGTATGGTCAAGGTAAGCATGAAAAGAAGTTCTTTCAAAGGCACAAGAAGAGCTTCTATGTTAAAAAGGTAAGCAGTGCTTCAAGTGACAGTGATGAAAGACTCTTAGATAGTGAAGAAGAAGAGATTCTATTCTTGGCAATAGAAGAGGAAGAAAACACTCCTATTGAAGACCAAGTAGAAGATGCTCCTATAAATGAAGACCTAGAGAAAGAATCAAAAAGAAGAAGAAGGCACAATTGATCTAGAAGAACTTATTGTTGCTCTTAGAGAGTTGAAAAGAGTTAGAAAGCAAAATTCAAGACTGAAGGCTCAAGTTCAAGAACATGAGGAAATAAAAGAAAAGCTTCTACAAGACCTCACAAACTCAAAAGCTAAGGCAAGGAGATTTAAAGAGGTCATGGTTGAAAAGTTAGAAGCAAAAGAGTTAGAGTGTGAAATATTAGAACATGAAGTGGTTTCTCTAAGGATGGAAGTGAAATATTCTAAGGATAAGCTGAAAAGGTTTGGGAAAAGTTCAAAAACTTTGGATAAAATTATCAATGCACAAAGATCTTCATTTATCAAAATAGGACTTGGTTTTGAAGAAGGACAAGGGAAACAAGAAGAAGGGTCAAGCTCAAGCTCAATAGAAAAGGAAGTTTTAGAGGAAGAGAGTGAAGAAGAAACTAAGACTTATGCGGATAAGTTGAAGAAGGGAAGTTTCACTAAGAAAGAGAACAATGCACAAACAAGAAATAGGGATCATCACAGAGAAGGCAAAGAAAGGACTAAGAGACCAGAGGTTTCAAAACAATATTTCTTCAAAGGGCATTGTTTTTCATGTAATCATTTTGGTCACAAAGCTATGCATTGCAGGATTCATGGAAAGAAGGAGTATGGCCTCACTAAAAGGAATGTCAACTCATTCAAATATGGATATTTCTTTCAAGGGTATTGCTACTCATGTAATCGCTTTGGTCATAAAGCGATCCACTACAGGGTTCATGATAGAAAGGATTATGGCTTCACCAAGAGGAACTTCAAATCATTTACACCTTCCAAGAACTACAACATTAGGTGTTACAAGTGCAATAATCTTGGGCATAAGGCCAAGTGGTGTAGAACAGAGTTTCCAAAACTTCCAGAGTCAAGCAAGAATAGGGACACTCAAAAGGATCAAAAGGGTATGATTACAAAGGTGTCAAAAAAGAAGGTTGACAAAGAAAAAGAGCATTGTATGTTGGGAGTAGAGATACTCCCACCCCAAAATTAATCACCTCAAGGAGAGGAGGTGGGAGGGGGCTGAGCTAAGAGTCTTATATTTAGCCCCAAAGGAGTCCCTTTGCCATTGATGTCAAAGGGGAGAGATTTGAGTAAGGGGGAGAGCATTCAGTCAAGGGGAGCAGTTTCTCAGGGGAGCAAATTTGGAATCCAATGGTTGGAAAAAGAATTTTTAGAAAGGGTTGCCATCAATGACAAAGGGGGAGATTGTTGGAAATTTTGAGTATATTGTGTTGTCATTGATGTCAAAGGATTGATGTCATAGGTTGATGACATTGGTTGTCATTGATGTCAAAGGAAAGATAGGTGAGAATAATATTCAAAGGGTACATGAGGCAATGTGGGAGCAAGAAGTTGTGTGAGAAAAACAAAGACAAGGCACTCTCCATAGTGGCACTTGCAAAGAAAAAGAAAAATATTATTTGATCTTCCATGGTGGTAGTCACAAAAAAAAGACAAAGACTTCATGTTGAGAAAAGGCCCAAAGGTGAAAGTGAAAATTATAATATTTAAATCTATTTAGATTTAAAATATTATAACAATCAAAAGTCTGAAAGGTGGGCGCCAAAGCATAAAGTTTTAATTTAATTAAATGGTGGGCACCAAAGCATAAGGTAAAAACATAATAATTCTCCAAGCGTCGATGTCATGTTTCAAAGCACCAAAGCACAAGGTAAAAATATAATAATTCTCCAAGCATCGACGTCATGTTTCAAAGAGCCAAAACATATATATAGGTGATTAATTTTTGCAAAGGCTAAGGTTCTCAAGAAAAATAAATTCGAATTATCCGCTCACTCGTTCGATCATCGAGGGCAGAGAAGGAGTAGAGGATGGTGCACACTTCAAGGTAGAGTTCATGAATAAAAATAGGGGATGACAATTTAAAGACTCATCCGGGAAGCTAGCCCAGATGGCAGGACCCCCTGTGCAAAGGTGTGGTAGAGAGAAGGTCTCGAGTTTGAGACATAGCGAAGGTAGTGTGATAAAGTTTTTGTTCATGAAGGTTTCACGTTGGAGATCATGCATAATATGGAGTGCATGTGCCTTGAGTTCTATGTGGGTGGCTAGCCCACATGGTGGGCTAGCTAGTGCTAGGGTGCGGGCCAGCAAGTGGTGCAGGTTCTAATCATGGTGATGACAACAAAGTGGGCACGATTTTTATGAAATTAATATCTACCAAGGTCTAAGGTATGCACTTGCTTAGGGAGTCATAAGGCCATCATTTTGTTTTAATTTTTGAAATAAAAGGAGGGACAACGTGGAGTTTTTTTTTAATTCATATTGTTAGAGCTATGTGTGGTGCATAAAATAAAGTGATGTTATAATGTTCATGTTGGAAGTTTGAAGTGCATTGAAATATTTTATTTCAAGTAGGAGGTATAAGGTGTATATGGCAATTTCATGTGTGTAATTTGTGCCTTGTTGTGTTGAATATTATTTTGCAAGAATAGGAGTAATAAGGTGTGATAGTGGCTTGATATTTTATTGTGATTCTTGCATGGTGAAAGGAGAATATGAGAGGTTTTTGTTGAGTGTTAATGCTTCATCTTTGAGAACAAAAGAAGGGTCATAGAGCATCATTTTCAGATTTCATTGTGCACATCTTTTTGAGAAGAAAGTTCATGTGGATGTTTTGAGAAAGTACTTTGCTATCTAATCCTTGAAGTGGCACAAGAAAAATTGGTTGTTTGTGAGATAGGTTCTTGAGGACACTTCTTCATCAAAGCAAACTAAGAGGTATGAGAACATTACTCCTTATTTGAGGTGTTTAGTTGGGCATATATTTTGATGTTATAAGGAGGAGATATAAGGATTAAGTTAGTGTGTATGGAGAATTTGTGAAATAAATTGTGCATCCTAGTTGAATGAGATTGGATACACTTGAGCTAGGGTTTGTGAAACAAGTTGTGCTACATGGTTTGTGCTTCATTGTTGAAAGAAAGTGGAAGTACTTGTGCTAGGATTGAGACCAAGTTTGTACATCATTGTGAAATATTTTGAGCAGTGGTTTGAAAGACATTGAAAGTAATTGTGAAGTGTTTGAGATCAATCTTGTGAAGGAAATTTGTGCTAGCCTTGTAATGAGGTTTGGTGCAGATTTGAGATAGATATTTATGAGCAGAGTTAGAGCAAGTTTGTGCTAGTCTTATAATGAGGTTTGGTGCATATTTGAAGCAAAGATTTATGAGCAGAGTTAGATAAAATTTGTGCTAGCTTTGTAACAAGGTTTGGTGTAGATTTGAGGTAGAGATTTGTGAGTAGAATTAGAGTAGATTTATGCTAGCCTTGTGACGAGGTTTGGTGTAGATTTGAGAAAGAGTTGAGAGAAGACTTTGGAGCAAACCAAAGTAGAAGGAATAGAGTTATCCTGTGGAGAGAGATCCAAAGCAAAGGGGATAGAGTTATCCTGTGGAGAGATATTCACAAACCAAAGCAAAGGGGATAAAGTTCTCCTATGGAGAGAGATCCACAAACCAGAGCAAAGGGGATAGATTTATCCTATGGAGAGAGATCCACAAACCAGAGTAAAGGGGATTGAGTTCTCCTTTGGACATAGGTCCATAAACATTGTAATAGGGAATTGATTCCCAAGAGATTTGTTAAGAAAATTTAGAAGAAACATTTTCTTCATGCATGTAACCCACATTGGGTGAACCAACATAGCAACACCTAGTTTTTATGTAATGCTTAGAGACCCATCATAGAGATGGAGAAGACAAGCATGAAGTTTAAGGGATCACTATGGAGGTGTAATTGAACTAGACTAAGGTGTTACTCCTGATGGATCCAGCATAGACTAACTTATAGCTGGAAGAAGGAATTGACATCCCCCTCTCTAAGGGTAGATAAGGGATCATCCTAACTCTAAGGTCAAGAAGTTGGTATTCATTGAGAATGCCAAAAATATTTGGAGACCTTTTAAAATCATCCTCTATACCACAAAGGTATACGAGATAAACCCTGGTTACTTATGAGAGCTTGGCCTCTCTTATCCACTTGAGTGATGTTTACAACATCTTAGACTTGAAATGTGGTTATGTCTAGTCAATATATGTATTACATGGATACTTTTGTGAACTTTATTAAGTTTAAAAAAAAATCTCTCCCAGGTTGGTTAGCTTTTGGGGGTTGTTACTATTGGTATTAGAGCTCTAGGTCGTAAGACTAGGAACTTCCTTGGATAAAGGACTTAGAGATGTTTTGACTTGATGGATGACTTGTGTAAAGAAAGACCCTCTCTTGGGATATGGTATTCTAAGTGGAGTTAGAATATCCATCAATACTATCAGTGGATGATAGTATTTAGTTGTTAGTACATATGGAAGATGTAACTAACTAGTAGGTAGGAGGCAGTGTGAAGGAGAACTATAACTTAACCTAGAAAATTTTGTGTGGCTAGGAAAATATGATACCAAACTTAAGGAGATGAAGAAGAGGATCTTCCATACCTCCAAGATAGGCTAGGAAGGATAGTGCCAAGGCTAGACCCCTAGGAGAAAGTTTGAGGAATTCCAATAGAGAGGTGGAGAACCTCACTGCTACTATCTCACTTTTGCAAGAGCAAATAGAGCAACAAAGAGAACAAATGGATCAATAGAGATAGATGTTAGAAAACCATAGTGAGCAAGGGTCTTTTCACCCTTATATGATCTTTGCAATGTAGCTAAAGAAAGCTATTACGAAAGGTGGTATGGTTTGTGTCATTAAGTTGAACCATAAGACCAAAAATGATAGAAAGGAAGAACTGTTTAAGGAACATCTAATATTATAGGAGTTTGGAAATGTTTTTCTTGAAGAGCTTTCAGGGTTACCACCCAAGCATGAATTTGACTTCACTATTGATTTGCTACTAGTTTCAAAATTGTACCATCCTAAAAAGCATGCACCTAAGCTATTACATCATTATACCAAAGATTAAAGCAATAAAGCATGTATAACATAGAATTAACAAGAATGTGAAGGTTTCTTTTATTAAATCATTACAAATCTTGGTTACAAGTAGGTCCCTCTTAGGTATACCAAAATATTGATATAATTAATACAATTTTGAAGCCCCTAAACAGGGATGGTGCAATCCGTAGGCTTTTAGAGTAGACACAAACTGCTCAAGGCTTATGGATGCCTTCTTCTCACTTTCTTGGAGGAATTTGATGCAAATAATATCTTGAAGATGTAAAAAATATGTGATCTTGCATTCAAGAAACAACATAGCATGATTAGAAGCATATGAGGCCTCTCATGATGAGGCTCTTGTTGAATATTTGCAAAGAATATGACAAATATGCAAAGAAAGCATAAAGACTTATAAAGATAATCACCAAATATCTAAATTATGATAAAGCATGCTAGGAAAATAGTAAATCTAGCTAATCTGATGTATAATTTGCAATTAAAACAAGAAATAGATCTAATCTAGGAAGATAAGTGCAAATTAGCAAATACGATGAAATAAGAGCAAAGCTACCTCTAATTTCTGTAATTAACCATACAAAAGCATAAATGAAGGCTAATCTAAGGTAGATCTACCTAATTGCATACTTGAAATAAAATTCCTATGGCTAAAATGAAGAAAATTGAGTGGAAAACCCTAGCCACGAGTTTCAAATGTAGTTGGCTCTATTAGTCGCGGCTGAGGTGAAAGTGCTTTTTCTCTTGTAACTAGGGCTTGAATCTCAAAATTCCTTCAAAGAATTGATTATCAAGGGTTGCCTCTGTATTCTAGAATGAATTGGTAATGTAGATTCTTCAAATTTGTAGTGGAAGTGGTTCAATTGGGGATGAATGATCTCTTCAAGCTCTTGAAACCTCCATAGATTCAAATGTAGTCATGACTAACCAAATTGGTGGCATATAGACACTCCTTAAGGGTTGTAAGTGGCTCTCAAATTCTACAAGGCTTCGTTGCATTCGATTGAAAACTCTTCTTGATTTTTTTCTCAATTTGGATGGGGGTCTTATAGCACTTTCAATTCCTCATCCTAGCTTCCTTGGGAAGCCAAGATCAAGAAGTAGGAGGTTGGAGCAGTTGGGAGGAAGAATCCAAAATCTTCCTCACGTGAAACCATCCGAAATCCATTTCCATTGCCGTTGTAACTAATTTTGGCTTGGCTCGGGAGTTCGTGATGTAGACACCTAAATCATGTCATGCTTAGGGGAGCTACTCACACAGACACATTCATAAGATCATATGACATAATCTTGGACTTTCCAAGCATCAACAGTGGTTCTCACCACTCATTTGGGGCCTTTTCAAGCCATCCAAGCCTAGCCGCTCAAGCCAAGAGTGGCCATATCCTAGTCGCTCAAGCCTAGAGTGGCCAGACCTTAGCCACTACAGATGACAATGACCAGATCTTAGTCGCTACAGACGATAGTGGCTAAGCCATAAGAAGTAGTTTTACCAACAAACATGCCTAATCATAGGTGGAAGTGGCAGTCTGCATGCAATAAAGGTGAGTGGGAGTAACTTTGCATTCCTTTTCATGACTAGTTCACATAGGAGACTTGAGTTTGCATTTAGACTTGAGTTAACTGGCCTCCAAACATAAACAAAGGACAAAAGCTTCTCATGCTAACGACCAGTTCACATAGGAGACTCAAGTTGGCAGTTATATTTCAGATAGTTGGCTTCCAAACATAGAAAAGACAAGAAGCTTCTCATGCTAACTTACACTACACATGAGAAATTCATTCCTAGGGCTTGGACATAGACCTAGGGTTTCACACTATAAAAGGTGCAAGCCTAAGAGCACCAAGGGATGAGAGAGGGAGATATTTTATTATAGAATCAATCTTTTATCAATCTTGGTCATTGAGGAGAGCTTTCGAGACTTGGAGAGTTCCCTTGGAGATCACGAGTACAACGAAGCCCTAATAGATTGAAGAGCATAGCACCATTATTTCAACATCGGATACAAGCTTTGGTCCATAGCTTTGGAGCAAAGAGGACGAGAATCACTTTAGCGGTCGTTGTCTTGGACAGTGGCCCACAGGCTTAGCTTAGATTTTAGACATTAGATTCATTATTTTAGCATATCATTAGCATAGCATCATTTCATTCATTTGCATCCATAGCATTAGTCTAATTTGCATTTGCTTTCATTTGTTATATTTAGTACTAACAACCTCATCCGAGGAGGCATTCTCGAACATCTAAGCATGTGTTGTTGTTTCATTGCTTACAGGGCCACAGGTTGATCGGACGAAATCTGCAACATATGAGAGCAAAAGGGATCCCTCTAGGAAACAGACCTGGAGAAGGAGGCATTTGTAAGCCCTCATACATTTTCATGTGTGGAACCGGGAAGCTTTTTGAAAGCGCACCACCTCTTCGTGAAAGGGGCACTCTTTACCTATTTGTAACCTTATTGTATCAAAATGGGTATCCCTAAGAGGGACCGACATGTAACCGAGTTTCAATACGAATAAAGAGATCCATATTTGTTATTTCCATGTTATATGCTTTTTCATTATCTTCCATTTCATCTTGGGTTTTTAATAACATTGCAAGTAGAGTAAAGCGGTGTGTGCATCCCGAGGTCACTACAGATGGCGATCACGGTGGGACCTCCACTAATTTTTCATTTGCTACTAGAATACTAACTTAGTTTTGTGTGCAGGTCTAGCCACTCTGAGCTACAATGGCCAGAAATTAGTCACTCTGAGCTACAATGACCAATAGAGCTTTAGCCGCTCTGAGCTACAATGGCCAAGAACTAGCCGCTCTGGTCAACAATCGGCTAGAACTGGAGTGCAGCAGAGGTCAAAACATCGACTCTCTGAGCTGGACCAAAGGTTGGTATAGCTTGTCTAATATTTTATAGCTTTTTGTCTGCTTTCGTGTGCCTAAAATAGAGAACTTAAAACACATTTATGTTTGGAAATTGAAAGAATAAAAGGAGAAAGAATTAAGCATTTTGCATATCTTAGATCTTCTTTTAATTTTCCACTAGGTGTTTCTAGGAACAACGGCTTATGCCTAAAAAGTTCACCCTAGAATCCAACGTGCTAGACATTGTATATTGTTTGCTTGCTTTGAGGCCCTGCTAGAGGCCATAGATGCATGAAATAAAGTGCGCTCATACAAATCATAGTAGTTCATGCATATTTCTGAATATTGAAATGTATTTTTGCACTTAGGCATATAGGAAAGATTCATTGCTGCTATATGATGCACTTTATGTTATGCAAGCTTAAAATGAACACCACACATACATGTCTCATTTAAACATTGGGGAGTTGGATTTCATCACCAACCTTCAATTCAGTCCAATGACGTTGGAATTCATCTCCTTCCACTGGTTTGCCCCCTAGAGCTTCCTAGAAATGGATTGAGAAACTTACTTATAGTGATACTAAGTTACTTGTGCTCAAACTGTCTCCCACTATTGGAACAATCATTGGTTCAGAGTGGAAGAGCTAGGTGAACCCCCCACTGGGTCTTCAGCGGTGTACCCTAGCTTCTTTTGAGAAAATCATGTTTGGCATAGGTGTACTTGATTATCACTATGGATGAGTCTTCTCATTCTTAATCCAAGAACAAGAGCAAGAAATTGAAAGAACAACACATCAAAACACACCAAATAGTTTAGGGCACACTTAAATCGATAATCAAGATAAACATTTATTTGGTATTGTGTGGCTATTCCTAAATTGCAACTCAAAAGATTAATTCATAGACAACATGGTCAAAACAAGAAGCAAACACCCTCGATATGATACCGAGGGAGATATTGAAGCAACTCATACCCATAGGTGGAGTCATAGCAACATTGAATAACCCACCCATAAGACAGTGAGACGTAGCTCCGTGAGCCTAAGGGGTGATAACTCAACCCTTGGGGGATCTCCTCGAGAAACCCCAAGCAAGGAACCACATCATGGAACAAAGTCACATAAACAAAAAGAGGCTTCACAACCATCCTCATCAAGGAGACATGAGGAGACCTCAAGGGCCTCATCTAAACACACAAAAACATCTCAAATACGGGAGGAAGCTTCAAGGGCCTCCTCCTCACATGGACATAAATAAGGTTCTAAAACTCATTATTCACATAGGGATGACGAGACTGCTACATCTCCATCTACATGGAGAAAACATGTCACAAAGCCCTCTTCATCAAGAAGGCATGCAAGAGTCGCAACACCCCAAGATTCACAAGAAACATATGAAACAGGTCTACCTACTAAAGGGAAGGAAACTAGAGCTACATCTAGCCATGGGAATCAAATAGAAGAAACCCTTCACACAAAAGGAAATATTCCCGTAGACTATGACCTCATAGGAGTAAATGGCACCCCACGGGACCATCCATGGAAAACAAGACAACTAGATGGGTTGGATCGGTTTCCTACACGACCAACTCAAAGGACTATAGCTACTGAGAACTCTACATCTGGAAGCTCATGAACTATGACTTCTAAACATATCTCTCAGTCTGGGGGTACCTCAGAGTGACCCCATAGTAGACGCACAGAATCTGATCATAGGGATACTCAACAGTACACTGAACAAGTCACATTAGCTAGCAAGAGTACAGGTACAACAGAAACCTCCTCGAGGAATCTGCAAGTCAAGACAACAAGAACAGAGTTAGATAAACATGAGTCTTTTGTGATAGCGTTGAGATGGTTAGAAAATACATTACGTAAGGAGCAAGAGCTAGTGGAAGCTCTCGAATAGGATAAACAAAGAGAAAGACTCTTGTACCAACATGAGCAGCTCTTAAGAGAGTAGGTCGAGCGGCTAGCTCTTAACAATTTATAGACAAATGGTGGTGACCACCAAAGAACTAGATGCATCGACTCGCCTAAGGAGAGGCACACTAGAAAAGATAGCCCACAATGAAATCCCCCACCAAATCATGAACAAAATCCAACTAGTGGGGGAAGGGCAAACACAACAAACCAAGATCACAATCTTGAGTCCCCTCGTAGGAGGGAGGAAAATGAAACAAATCAAATGGATAGAGAGTTACCTCCATTGCCACTATGAATAGGCTTACAAGAGGAGGAAATTCGTGCATCAAAGGCATTTCAAGAGCTTGCTGAAAAGATGAAAACCTTTGAGAAACAAGAGGCAGCTGGGAACTCGCCAACATTGAGCAAAATACACAACCAACCATTGTGCCCATCAATCCCTAGCCCTCCATATCCTAAGCACTTTGAGATGCCTAGGTTAGAAAATTTTAAGGGTGAAGAGGATGCACAAGAGCACGTCACCAATTTTATCAATGCCTATTTTCATCTTGAAGACAATGACGCTCTCATGCTAAGAAAATTCATAATGACATTTTTAGGTGTTGCCACTCAATGGTTCAACCAACTACCTAAGCATAGCATAACCAACTTTGAACAACTAGTAAATGCATTCTTAAAGTATTTCTCCTTTGGTGCTAAGAAGAAAGTGAACCTTTCAGACCTGGCCAACTTGAAATAGTATGATGATGAGCCAGTAATGGATTATGGGAATAGATGGAGAAAAATCATGGTAAAATTATCATTCTCTGTTCCCATAGAAGAGATCATTCGCATGTTCACCAAAAGTTGTTCTAAACATATCTCCCTCTTGCTACAACTTCAACAGTATCCTTCATTTGAGGAAGCTTTGGCAAAGACCAATCTAATCGAAGAAATAAAAGTAGATGAGGGAACCATTAAACTCCGAAACAAAAAGTAGTGGAACAAGAATGGTAAGAATGACAAGTACAAGCAAAAGCAGGCCAACCCTACTCCAGTATATCAAGTCGTATTGGCTACACCCAAGTATGGGGGTGCACAACAACCCCAGAACTATCAAGCACATCCCTCGCCAGCCAATTACGATCAAAGGAAAAATTAGGGCCAAAATAGAGAACGCAAGCCGCCTCGTTATTTCATGCCTCTGACAGAATCAATGCAATTTATCTTTAATCATTTGAGCGAGGCCAGGAGGATAACATTTCTTGATATACCTCTTATATATCCCAACCATCCTAAGCCAAAAGGATATAGGGAAGATCAATTTTGCCCTTATCACAGGATATCGAGGCATGACATTGAGGCTTGTGTTGGGTTTAAGCATCAAGTGCAAAACATGATTGAGGAAGGAGAACTCAAAGTTGACAACCCACTGGCTCCCGATAATAGAGACATGGGAATATACAAAAACCCATTACCCAATCATGAGGACCCTAGAGAGAAAGTGCCCCAATTCAATCATGTTCGAGCTGATATACCTACCCACGAATGCATTGGAATGGTTGATATTGTTAACATAGCAACAAGGACTAGGCGGTATGGTCAACCGCAACCTCCTACAGCTCCCATCAATGTCCCAGCCACTCTTGGGCAAAGGTAAGACAACCTTCCAGGTCCACCAACACGACCCGTGGTAACTATTCAGAGTATATTGGAGCAAAACCTTTAGATAACTCTAGCTAAGTTATCCATCTATGAGCTCATACAACAGTCCCCAAAGCATAGGGAGACTCTAATGGAGATCTTAAGGACAATTGAGCTCCAACCACAAGATGTGAATGCATTCACTCACTTTGTGGGACAAGTACAAGAATGCTAGGAACCTATAATCCGATTCTATGATCATGAGATTAAGACAGTTCCTGCTGCCTTACCAGACCCTCTGCTAAACATTGTAGCGACAATCAACAACTTACATTTCAAGAGGGTCTTGGTTGATATAGGTTCATCAATAAACATCATTACAACAACAACAATAGAGCACCTCAAGATCCCCAAGTCCAATATCATTCCAAGAGCTTACACATTGAGAGCTTTTAATGATGCTTTATGCAATACTTTGGGAACGATAGTCCTACCCATCAAGGTGGGGTAAAATACCATCCCTATGATGTGTCATGTCTTGGAAGGAGCTATGCAATACAACATCCTCTGAGGGCATCCTTGGATAAGGGCCATGAAGTGTGTACCTTCGATCTTGCACCAATGTGTCAAGTATGTGCACGAAAACAAAGTCTATGTGGTTCTGGCAAATGAAGAGCCTTTTAAATATGTCCATCAGGTGGATATTCTAGGAGAATTTGTAATCCCTTATACTCACCTATACGTAGCGCCTTCATCCCCAACCACACAAGTGGATAACGAAGACAAAGGGGTAAGAAAAGACCCATGCACATCAACACCTCTTGGTGCACTCAAAGTAGTCAATGCTTCTAAAGTACCATAAACATCAAAACCAAAAGACAATCAGAAGCTAAAGGCACCCTTAGTTAAGGAAGAAAGGCCCAAGGAAGTACCAACTATAGCCATTGCCTAAATTCCAAGCCCTATGGAAGAGGAAGATCTTCAAGATCAAGATGAAGATAGTGATTATCACCCTGCTTCGCCAGTGTCATCCGTAGGGTCATCTACATTGCATGCATCAATACACTTGGCAAGCATAGGCATAGAGGAGTACCTTGTGCAGAACATTACCTTTACGCCTATCATTGAGTCTGCACAAGACGTGGGAAGGCCTAAGGACTTGAGGCCACTAGTAGGAATAGTGGTTCCCCTTAGAATCCCTCCCAACCAAACCAATTTTGTCTACGTTAGCCCTAAATGCGCCCATAAGTCTTTATATATAGAAGAGGACAATGAATAATTATTCATGGTCAATGTTCATTATCTCTCTAACCTCAAGTTTTCTCTAAGCTACTTTGAGTGTTGCCATTGGCATGGCTATGGCCTTGGTATATATGAGCAGGGGCGTAGGCAGCCATACGAGCCACAATATCAGCTTCCCTCCAACAGATTTGGCTTAGGATATTATATCAGAGGTCGAGATGACTCTCTTGTAGTAGAATTGGGTAGATTAATCTTAGGGTTAGGAGAAGACATTGATTTCATTCCTTATCACCACCTAAGAATAGGAAATTTGAGCAACAGATAAGTGGCTATGGTAAACATACCGCCACCAAAAATTTATCATCCAAATATCTTAATTTATTCCATCCCAATAGGGTACAACTCATGGGATGAGGAGAATGGATATGAAGCAAGTGATGATGAGTCACAACTTGGCTTAGCCTATTAGGGGCCTCGCTATTTACAAAGATTTACATGGTCAATCCACGATGAGAACGGATATACATTAGAGGAAAGTGACTATGAATCAGAAGACTTAACAGAAAGAGCCTACTTAGGACTAAGCCATCAACCCCTAACTTTGGGGCAAGAGATAAATGCAAATGGATTCTTCATAAGTGATGAAGAATATGAAGATGAAATAGAGATGGCCTACTTAGGGCCAAGACATGAGCCCCTTGTCTTAGGGCCGCATACCAATGCTAAAGGTTTTTGGATAAGGGATGATGACTTTTAGGATGAGACCAAGATGGCTTATCTTGGACCTCACCACTCGCGGTAAGTCAACGAGCTAGTAGAGAGAGGCGAAACTCCATGCTATAGACCCTCATCTATGATTTTTGGGGAGACCTATTGACCTAGCTACCATTCATCGGATTGTCAATCCTTCTCTGCCTACATTCAGAGAGCGATTAGAGCCCAATGATCCTATTGTCCGCCCTGCTCATGGGCTAGATCTAGAAATTCCCATTCCTCTGGAACCTCATCATGAGTATGGACGGGAAACACTTGAGATAAGATTGCACCCATGTGGTCCTAGAGATTTCATCTCATCCATCAACATGATCTCCATTTATTTGACCACTCCACTTCATAATCCAATAGATCCTACCAAATCATTGCATCTTGATGTAGAGGCTATTGATTGGGATCGTGCTAATTCACCCATAGAGCCTAAAGACCTCTTCCCCAATGAAGATATGTTACAGTCATTTCATTTTACATCATGTTGTGCGTATGACGTCTTCCATGTTGGTTTGGAACCTGAGTTAGTAGGTCTTGTAAATCCCACCAATGACATTAATTTGATACCCATGCCTCATCAGCAAGAGGATGGGTCACATATGGCTATAAAAGCAACTTTCGAGGTGGACATCAGCGATGATCCTACCCAACCAAGTAAAGTCAAATTCGGAGAAAGCCTATCTCCATAAGAAAGTCCATACTAATTCCTCTCCTCAAAGAGAGGCTAAACATTTTTGCTTGGACTTACAAAGTGTTGGTCACAAATCTGCCACAAGAAAGGATTTTATACGTATATAAGCCCTAGACTTGGCCAACATTGAAAGGCTGAGAGAAAGAGATGTCTCCCGGGCCAATCTTTAGAGAGGGCTGGCTCCCAAACTAATCTAAAATTGTTTCAAGATAAGGGTGCGGGAAAGAAATGGGGAAATGCAGAAAGAAAGGGAAATAACAAAAAGAGATGAAATGCGAAAAGAAAGGGAAATAACAGAAAGGGATGTAAATATGGCCGAAGTCGATCGTTGATGGGGAGAACAACCTTGAACAACAATAACCTCAACTAGATCCTAAAGCTAAGCAACAACTGACTCTTAGAATACTTATACAGAAATCGGATCACGCATTAGCCATTAGTTCATTTCCAATTGTACATCAAACGCTCAAATGCAAATACAATCAAATTCAGAATAGCAGAATTTAACTTATATTGACACTGGACTAACAAAAGTAACTCAGATAGAAAGCAAAACATAAAAACTATTTAGATCACCAACTCCATAAGACACTAAGAATGGAAGCGAATGCATCTAGGACTTCTATTTCAATTTCTACAACAAGATCCTCCTCCTTTTGCTTGAGTTTTACATTGGTATTTATAGAGGTTCGTCCTCTTCCTTTCGTATTACAACATTTAATACATGAAATAGATTTTAAGAGGAGCAATCCACAAAATATGTATTTGAAAAGAGAAATTATTGCCCTCAATCTACCTCGAAGAAATGACATTATCAGAGCAAGCCAGAAGTTGTTAAGAGATCATGAACAGGAGCTTTTAATATTGGAGGCGTCTTTGATTTTGGTGGCGTTGAAAACTGCTTTGTGTTCTTCTATCTTGCGCACATCGATAATCAGCAACATTTAATCCTTGAGCCTCTTTGACCATGATCTCAAAATTAGTTGGAGATATTTTACTTGATCCTTATCTACTCTGCACGTTCTCCTATGCAATCTTGAAGAAAAATGCAAACTAAACTGTATCGGGCCTTTGTTGTTGCTTCGGTCATGAAAACAAGACAGGTCACGAAAATGTGACATGTCGTGATATCGTGACATCTTTTTTTCTTTTGCTTTATCTCTATGATATGTCGTGAAATCACAACATTCTCCTCTTCTTTGGCTTCTACTCCTTATTGAGAAAATGAAACATGTCACAAAATCGTGACATTTTTCTCTTGCGCTGTCTTTATCTCCTTCTTACCTGCGAAAACGTGACAGGTCACGAAAATGCGACATGTCGTGAAATCGTGACACTTTCTCCCTACCTTGTACTTCTCAGCTTTCATCTCGCAAAAACAGAACAGGTCACGAAAATGCGACATGTCACAATATCGCGACGTTTTTTCCATTTAGTTCATTCATCTTCAACAAGTCACGAAATCGTGACATGTTTCTGTCTTCTTGCACTTTGCACTTTTTACCTCGCAAAATCATGACATGTCGCGATATCACGACATTCCGTACCATTTTCTCCTTGCTTGCTTTTTTGTCACGATATCGCGACATTTTTCATTGACATGGCCCTTTGCTACTTTATGTCGTGATATCGCGACATTTTCTATCACACTGCTCCATGGCCACCACAAGTCATGATTTTGCAACATGTCGCGATATTGCGACAACTTCATTTTAGTGCTTCTGTTGACTACGTTGACCGCAAAACTCCAACATATCGCGATATCGTGACAGTTTTATTGCTTTGCTTCCATTGACTACTTTGACCGCGATAACGCGACAGGTCACGAAAATGCGACATGTCGCGATATCGCGACAATTTTCATACTTAGCTGATTTCTGCATTTGACGTCACGAAACTGCGACATGTCGCAATATCATGACATTTTCATTTTCTGTGCTCTAACACAAAACTTATAGAGACTTTTACATTTCCCTTTCAAAATGCATGGAGGGACAAACAAAAGAATTAGTATCTCTATAATTTGTGCACTCTTTTACATTAACAGTAACAACAAAACAATGTGGAAAAAATGCCAACATTCTTGGCAGCTCACGGGGTATATAGTTCTATTGTATGCATGAATCTCAGGCCTTTATCCATTGGGCAATAGAGTCAAGAAGCTGGAGGAGCAGAGAGTGAATGTTGGTTGATGCTGGACGCATCCCTGCAGACTGCTGCAACAATCTCTTGTCGGTACTCGACACTCAAAATAGGACCTTCAACAAAAATTTATGGGAGAGCAGAACTTCCTTTATTTTTGAACGACTACATTTTGCCTAGCTCGGTTGAGCTGGGTAATCACCAAGTGCTGTGCAAGGATCTCCATGGCAGTAGTGAAAAAGCACCTATGTTACAAAATGAAAATGAATGGAGGGATGACCTGCGGATGCATAGGCCGTGGAACGGGAATGAGGAATGATGGGATGGTGAAATATGAAGGAGTAGAAATGGAAAATACAAAAACAGGGTGCTACTATGCTACCATCTATGGGATTTTTCTAAAAACAGATAATGAAATAAAAGTGGATGGAATGGAGGAGGTGGTATGAACTATGGAGAAATGCTCAAAAACTTAGAAGAAAATGAAGTGAAGAAAAGGGAACATCAGAGAGGGGAATAGAAACAACAGTAGTGGCTTGATTATTTGTAGAAGAAGGAGAGGGAGAAGAAGGGAATGAAGTAAGGAAGTGGAAGAAAGAAGTAGAAGAAAGCCACTATCTGTTGGGAAGGAAAAGAAAAAGGAAAAGAAATAAGCGTACCTGCGAGATCGCATGCAAAAAGAGCCGAAGTTAACGAAATTTTTTTTTCTTTTTTTCTTTTTTCTTTTTTAAATATGTACAAGGTAACCCCCGAGCTTAGCTATGAACTCTCTCGAGAGGTACGTACCCAAACATGACTCTATGATCTCCTGGATCCCAGACCTTGGATAGACACTCAGTAGACTCCTAATTGATAATCAGCTCGGAGTCACGAAATATTTGCAATTGTCGCGCTCCAAGTGTCTCAACCTTCATGGGACCTAGGCATAAAGCCTCATCTTCTGTTGTATTGTCTGTGCAGCTCCAGGTTAACTGGTCTGAAGAAGAACATTGAATTCTAGAAGGTAACATTAGAACAATCCCAATACCAGTGCCATTTCTGCATTGTGCCCCATCAAAATGAAGCTGATCTTGACTTCCATCATTCTGTTCTGGAGCCTTTTTAGTCTTGAGAATAGAATAACAACCAATCTTAGTTTCCATCATGGCATAAAAATCAAGCATTGAAAACTCATTCTCCAATCAAAGCTCATCCAAGACTTTACCCAATCAGGATCTTCCAATTCCTCAATTATCATATGGACAGAATGGGTGGATCTTCCTTCTTCTTCCATATTCTCTACATGAAAAGTAGAAGGCTTCTGATTGTCAATATAGACTCTTCTTTCTTTGAACGGAATCTCCAAGTGAGAATAATCCAGAGAAAGGTAGCCTCCCAGCTTAGCAGTAAATTCTCTCGATAAACACATACTGATTTGGTAAGTCCTATGAACCCGTCATTTGTTATCTCATCACAGGCTACAGGTCAGTTTGTGCCATCCTCGACTCCTCCCAATACTGCTACGAGCTTGCTACATCCAGATCCAGCAGTTCAAATGGCCCAACATCCTCCACCAAGGAAGTTCTCAGCATGGAATGATTCAAGAGCCTTGAATTTACCAGCACAAAATCAAGTCCCTCAAGCTGCTTTGAAAGCTTTGCCGACCTATGATGGTATTGGTAAAACCGCCTATGAGCATATTAATGATGTAGCCTCTTTGGCGGCTATCCATGACATAATCGATGAGGATGTGATGGTAAAGTTGTTGGTGTTGTCACTGAGAGGTAAATTGTTGTATTGGTACCGAACGTTGCAACCAAGCACCATTGCATCATGGGATCAATTAGGAGAGCTACTAGTCAAAAAAATTCATGAACAAGCTGATCCATACTCCTTGTTGCATCAATTTAATGCGATTCAAAGGCACCCGCGGGAGGAGATAGCCGACTTCAATCTCAGATTTACCAGAAGCTAGCAGAGAATTCCTGATGGTCTTCGGCCCACTCATGAGCTAGTTGCATTCTACTATCTTCGAGCTTTCAACACAGACATCGGTTGGGCTTCCCGGCAGTCCAATGTGACTATATTTACAAAACTGTTTGAACAAGTGCAAAAGGCAAAAGCTGACTTAATTTCCATAGGTAGGCTTCCTCCAAAGGTAACAATGCCTATCTTACCTGATCTTCCTAAGCATTTATATTCTGGTTTATTTTCATAGCCTATGCCTCCCATGTATCCTATTCCATCATGGAGCTCAAGTGTGCCTCAGACCGCATCCATTCCAGTTCCCCAGCTCCTTGCTCCAACTATTCCACAGTTGCCTACACTAACCATTCCCCAGTTACCAGCTCCCACTTCATTCCCAACATTACCTGCACCGCTAGCACCTCTACCTCTATCGGCACCTCCTGCACCCTCAAATCCTGATCCTTTCACAATTCTATTACAAGAGGTACAATCGGCTAATTCAGCTATAAGAGCAATGGGAAATAAAATCATAGTTCTTGAAAGGAAGCAGGCTGAGAGAGATTTCCAACCCAAGAGATTTCAACCTCCATCGATCACTAGAGAACAAGCAGCTTCAACAAGTAAAGTGCCTGAAAAGAGCCCGGCTGTGTTGACAAATGAAGAAGTTGGCCTTGCAGAAGGAACATATTGGTGCTCTACATGCAATGACCCACATGATGAGTCCACTTGCATGGTCCACAAAAAATATTTGCAAGTTCTTGCAGGGAGCCATGTAAACATGATTCGAGAGGTAGATCTTAATTCTATGAAGTCTCTTGAGGAACACATAGTAGTCCTGACACGCAACGACAAGAAACCAATGTTGGTAGATCCGGCTAGGATGGAGCCATTGAAAATGCCTCTTGTACAAGCAAAAATGCAGCAAATACCTACAAAGGCTCATGATCCTCCAGCTCCACAATAATCACCTATTTTGTCGAAGGATCCACTTCCACCACAAGCAAAAGAGAAGGAAAAAGCTTCTACTTCCTAACCGCAAGCAGAAACAAAGGAACAAGCTAGAGAGACGTTGCGGTATCCATCATTGACTAAATGGCAATGAGTGGAGGCTACCTAGAAATATAGAAACAAATTTGAATCTGCCAGTGGAGGGAAAGAGCAGATATCAATGGAGTACAACATAGTAGAAGAACTCAAACGGACACCAGCTAAGGTAAGTCTGTATGACACCTTGCAGATACCTGGATAGGTAAATCTCTTACAGGAATCCCTGAAGACCATACAGAGTAAGGGAAAGGCTCTAGCCTAGATAGTTATGTCTCAAACGTTAACTTCTTCAGCCACTGGGAAGAATAGACCACCCTTGTTTTACTTGTCACTCAGAATGGAGGGTTGGATTGTGCATAACTGCATAATTGATTCTGGTGCTACGACAACTGTCATGCCAAAGGAAGTTTGTGAAGTAATGGGTATGGAGTATACAAGAAGTAGCCCTGGTGTCTTGCAGTTAGACGGGACTCTCATAAAAATAGTGGGTGTAATCAAGGATGTTCCTATTGCTCTACATAATCTGCCTCAGATTACAGTAATTCAGGAGATAGTTGTGGTTGATTTGGAACCAATGATCTTGTGATCATGAAGCAATGATGCAAAAATTTCCACCGGCTTTAGGATTGGAAATTTCTAGGTACTATACAGTCACCTTCAGCAGAGTCACCAGATGAACTTACAATCGCCGCTTTGAGGTCAAGACAGTTCATCAAAATCTTGATTCCTTCGGGTGTCAAAATATGGAACTTGTGAGAATAAAATGCTTATCCCACCGATTATGGATTCTTCTGAGACAAAAACAGTCTATCCCATCGAGCATGCCAAAAACTGTTGCTACAGGTGGGTAAATACAGTCCGTCCCACCGGGCATGCCAAAACTGTTGGTCACAAATCTACCACAGGAAAGGATTTTATACGTATATGCACCCTAGACTTGGCCAACATTGAAAGGCCAAGAGAAAGAGATGTCTCCCGGGCCAATCTCCAGAGAGGGCTGGCTTCCAAACTAATCTAAACTTGTTTCAAGATAAGGGTGCGGGAAAGAAATGGGAAAATGCAGAAAGAAAGGGAAATAACGAAAAGAGATGAAATGTGAAAAGAAATGGAAATAACGGAAAGGGACGTAAATATGGCTGAAGTCGATCGTTGATGGGGAGAACAACCTTGAACAGCAATAACCTCAACTAGATCCTAAAGCTAAGCAGTAACTGACTCTTAGAATACGTATACAGAAATTGGATCACGCATTAGCCATTAGTTCATTTCCAATTGTACTTCAAACGCTCAAATGCAAATACAATCAAATTTAGAATAGCAAAATTTAACTTATATTGACACTGGACTAACAGAAGTAACTCAGACAGAAAGCAAAACATAAAAACTATTTAGATCACCAACTCCAAAAGACACTAAGAATGGAAGCGAATGCATCTAGGACTTCTATTTCAATTTCTAAAACAAGATCCTCCTCCTTTTGCTTGAGTTTTACATAGGTATTTATAGAGGTCCATCCTCTTCCTTTCGTATTATAGCATTTAATACATGAAACAAATTTTAAGAGGAGCAATCCACAAAATCTGTATTTGAAGAGAGAAATTATTGCCCTCAATCTGCCTCAGAGAAATGACATTATCAAAGCAAGCCAGAAGTTGTTAAGAGATCACGAATAGGAGCTTTTAATATTGGAGGCATCTTTGATTTTGGTGGCGTTGAAAACTGCTTCGTGTTCTTCTATCTTGCGCACATCGATAATCAACAACATTTAATCCTTAAGCCTCTTTGACCACGATCTCAAAATTAGTTAGAGAGCTTTTACTTGATCCTTATCTACTTTGCACGTTCTCCTATGCAATCCTGAAGAAAAATGCAAACTGAACTGTATCGGGCCTTTGTTGTTGCTTCGATCGCGAAAACGAGACAGGTCGTGAAAATGTGACATGTCGCGATATCGCGACATCTTTTTCTATTTTGCTTTATCTCTATGATATGTCATGAAATTGTGACATTCTCCTCTGCTTTGGCTTCTTCGCTACTCCTTATCGTGAAAATGAAACATGTCACAAAATCGTGACATTTTTCTCTTGCGCTGTCTTTATCTCCTTCTTACCCGTGAAAACACGACAGGTCACGAAAATGCGACATGTTGTGAAATCGTGACACTTTCTTGCTACCTTGTACTTCTCAGCTTTCATCTCACAAAAATGGAACAGGTCGCGAAAATGCGACATGTCGTGATATCGCGACGTTTTTTCCATTTAGTTCATTCATCTTCAACAAGTCGCGAAATCGTGACATGTTTTTGTCTTCTTGCACTTTGCACTTTTTACCTCGTGAAATCATGACATGTCACGATATCGCGACATTTCGTACCATTTTCTCCTTGCTTGCTTTTCTGTCGCGATATTGCAATATTTTTCATTGACATAGCCCTTTGCTGCTTTATGTCATGATATCGCGACATTTTCTATCACACTGCTCCATGGCCACCACAAGTCACAATTTTGCAACATGTCGCGATATCGTGACAACTTCATTTTAGTGCTTGCGTTGACTACGTTGACCATGAAACTCCAACATGTCATGATATCATGACAGTTTTACTGCTTTGCTTTCGTTGACTGCTTTGACCGCGATAACGCGACATGTCGCGATATCGCAACAATTTTCATACTTAGCTGATTTCTGCATTTGATGTCGCGAAACTACGACATGTCGCGATATCACGACATTTACATTTTCTTTGCTCTAACACAAAACTTATAGAGACTTTTACATTTCCCTTTCAAAATGCATGGAGGGACAAACAAAAGAATTAGTATCTCTACAATTTGTGCACTCTTTTACATTAACAGTAACAACAAAACAATGTGGCAAAAATGCCAACACAAAGACATACCAAGGATAGATCCAAAGTTAGTCGTTCACAACCTTTCATTTAATCCCATGAAGAAGGCGGTCAAACGAAATTTGAGGAAAATGCATCCAACCGTTGCTTTGATGGTGAAGAACAAATTGCAAAAACTACTGGATGCAGTATTCATAGTTCCTATCGACTACCCTGAGTGGGTGTCAAACATGGTACCCATGGGGAAACCCGATGGAAGAGTTTGTATCTACATGGATTTCAAATATTTAAATAGGGCAACACCAAAGGATTCATTCTCATTGCCAAACATAGATGCTCTTGTAGATGTGACCATAGGTCATGAGATGCTTTCCCTAATGGATGGTTTTTTTGGATACAACCAGATCCAGATTAAGCCTGAAGATCAACATAAAACTGCTTTCATTACTTCATGGGGAACATTCTATTACAAAGTGATGCCATTTGGTCTCAAAAATGTTGGTGCCACATATCGGTGGGCCATGACATACATATTCCATGACTATATGCATAAGATCTTAGAGGATTACATGGATGACTTACTAGCCAAGTCTCTGTTGTGGCAAGAGCATGCTGAAGTCCTTAAGCAAGTCTTTGATCGCCTCATAGAACACAACGTCCGATTGAATCCTAAGAAGTGTGTATTTGACGTAACTTATGGCAAGCTTTTGGGATTCATCGTATCCAAGAGAGGCATCGAAGTCGATCCTGCAAAGGTAAAGGCTATACTGGAAATGGCCGCCCCTACCAACATTAGGGAGTTAAGGAGCCTACAAGGCAATATAGCATCCATCAATAGATTCAAACGACTATTTCAATGTAGGTGCCCACTCCTAAAAACTTACAAGGAACTTGTTGACACATACCTAGCCCGGCTGGAATGGTATGACATCGAGGAAATCCCTCGTACGTCAAATAGATTTGCAGACACCATGGCCTCTTTGGGATCCTTAATCCCTTAGAATTTGTCTACTGATTTTACAACCGTTCATTTAAAAGTGCTTACGCACTCAATAGTACGTCATGAAGCTCTTGACAATCAAGAATCAATCAACATGGTCAACATCGAGCCAAATTAGGATTGGTCCTTCATAGCCATAGATTTATTGCAAATGACACCTTGGGGGTCTTTGATATCCCAAGGACCTGTGGAGTGTGGTGTAACCACACACCATAGAGTTTTTCCTCAATCTGTGTTCACTAGTTCAAAAATACAGGAAGAGCAAGTCATATTTTCTAAAGAAGTCGTGGCTTATCAGGATTGGCTTTCCTAACTACAGGACTTTCTAAAGCTTGGAATAGTACCTCAAGGTTTGTCACATACTAAAAGGCGAACGTTCAAACAGAAAGCAACAAGATACATCTTGATAGGAGAAATCCTCTATAGATGATGATATGGAGTATTACTCCGTTGTCTTGAGCCCTAAGAAGCATCCTGGGCGATTTTTCAAGCTCACAACGGCACAAGTGGAGGGCATTTTAGTGGCATGGCCATCATTAAGCGCTTCTTAAGAATGGGTTACTATTGGCCCACCATGGAAAGGGACTGTTGTGAGTATGTCAATAAATGCAGTAAGTGCCAACATCATGCAAATCTAACGCACTTACCATCACAAGCCTTGCAACCCATCCAGGCAGCATGGCCATTCTCATAGTGGGTACTAGACTTGATTGGGAATATCTCACCCCCGTCCTCAGGTCGACACACATTCATCATAACAACCACCAAATACTTCACTAAATGGGTAGAAGCGATCCCCTTAACATCAACAACTGGACCAAGGATTATGGAGTTTATACTCCACAATATCATAAGTCATTTTGGGGTCCCTTTGAAGATAATATCGGATAATGGGCCATCTTTCAAAAATAAAAATGTGCATGCTTTAATGAACAAATACCATATTCAGCATGATTTTTCAATGCCTTATCATTTGCAAGCAAACAGGCAAGCAGAAGCCTCAAACAAAATAATAGTCTCCATATTGAGGAAGACGGTGCAAGACAATCACAAGGATTGGCACGTATAGTTACCTCTTGCACTATGGACATACAGAACTAATATACGGATGCCAACTACGGCAACACCATTTTCACTAGTATATGGCACTGAGGCCATCATGCCACTAGAGTTGGAAATTTTGACTCTACACATAGCATTAAAGGACTTCATAGATGATGATGTTGTGTGGTAAGGTTGCCTTGATCAGTTGATGCTTCTTTATGAACGCCAAGTCAATGCTTTAGAGCATCTTCACGTTTACCAGGATCGCCTTGCGCGAGCTTACAATAGTAAAGTCCACTTAAGGGAATTCAAGGTTGGAGATCTAGTACTCAAAGAAAACCAGCATAATTTGAATCTGTCGTCGCATCTGCGAGACAAGTTCACTGCAAACTGGATAGGCCCATACATGATTTCATAGAGATTTGGGCCTAGAGCATATCGCCTTATATCATTAGATGGTGTTGAAGAGCCTAAACCTCTCAATATCATACACTTAAAGGCATTTTACACATAAAATCCAAAAAAAAACAAATATGTCATAAAAATAAAAAAAATAAAATATGTCATAAAAACAAAAAAAATCAAATATGTCATAAAATCAAAAACATTCAAATATGTCATAATACAAAAACATTCAAATATGTCAAAAACACAAAACAAATCATAAAAACATAAAATTTCAAAATACAATCAAAGGCTCCAAGGGTAATTCATCCCACTTGGTCAAAATCAATTCAAAATGCTCCAAGGGTATTCAAACCACTTGGTCAACTCCAATCAATTCAAAATGCTCCAAGGGCATTCAAGTCGCTTGGTCAAAATCAAATAAAAAAACTCCAAGGGAATTCAAGCCGCTTGGTCAAAATCAAATATATCCAAGGGTATTCAAACCGCTTGGTTGAAATCAAAAAGCTCCAAGGGTACTTCAGGCTACTTGGTCAAAAATCAAAAAGCCCCAAAGGCACAATAAGTGCTTTGGTCAAATCAAACAAAAATAGAAAAACAACATATAAATCAAAAATACAAAAACAATTGCATCTCGCATCTTGCATCCACATAATTGCATTGCATTTTCATATCCACTACAATTGCATATGTCATGAGAGCCTTAAAAGTGATACCACAGTTTGTCACACAAATCATTCAAATCCATGCCTCCATTAACACGTGTGTAATTGTGTTTTTCAACACAACCATTATTTGTTGCTATACATAATATACCAAGGTTTTTCGGTTAATCAACCACACCTAGTGATCTTATCAAATTTTGTGGAAAACAACTTTGATTAGTAGAAGGTAAGGTCTAGTTGTGATAATGCCTTGGACTTCAAGATCCCATCACTAATTGAAACACTAAAATCCTAATTGGTACAAAGAAAATAGGAAAGTTGCAAAGCGGTCTAGGTTACCTTAAGCGAAAAGGATCTTCCTTGCTTATCCCCCTGTGTAACCGGTTTAAAGGTGCTGAAAATTGGTAAAAGGACAAGCTTTACCCTATCCAAATCCCTTGCTTAAATCAAAATAAGCAAAAATCTCAAAGCAAAGTACATATTCAAAAGGCCAAGCATACAGTCCACATTTCAAAGCAATAATCCGATATACAAATAAGAAAATAAAAAAAAATCCTAGCTCAAAGAAAAATCAATAAAAAATAAATAGTGATTTTCATCACTACATATGAGCAAAATAAACAGTGATTATCATCACTACAAAAATCCTCGCTCAAAGAAAAATAAAAAATAAATAATGATTTTTATCACTACATATGAGCAAATATCCAAAGCCAAAAAGAAGCCAAAAAGGGAATAAAGCTTGAATCCTTGGAATTCTTAGCATTGTACAAAATTGGAAGGAGAAATCCTTACGCATGATGATATGTCTACCACAATTGCTTCATGCATTTGTGTAGACCAATGTTTGAATGTGGATGAGGTAGCTTAGGTAACCCAATATTTCCTAGTGGTATAGTCCAATCAAGTCCAACATAAGGATGAGATGAACACTTGAGAATCCCTGATCTTAGCAATGGGTTGAAAGAATCCCGCTTGACATCAGAGGAAATGCTTGAGTTCTACCTCAAAATATACAATCACTTGCACACACAGGGATCATAAAAAATCGGATCCATGGTAGAAACCTTACTTTTCAAAAGTCTAAAGTGGTCAGTAGACAGTTTTTGA
The DNA here is from genome assembly GCA_028583015.1 of Wollemia nobilis. Lineage (NCBI taxonomy): Eukaryota > Viridiplantae > Streptophyta > Pinopsida > Araucariales > Araucariaceae > Wollemia > Wollemia nobilis. The sequence continues at coordinate 9,193,630 of JAQPPZ010000456.1, forward strand.
TAGGGTAATAGAGTGTTTGAATCTCCATAAAGCCCCAATAATTCTTAAATAGCAACAAATAATAACACCATTCACACCATCATTTTCTTTATTAGATTCTATAAATTAGGGGGTATCAACATAGTAGGACATATACCGCATATATATTAGAAATAGTATATAGACGGCCACTAACTACTTTATATCTTTTAATTTACAAAAACTTATTAAGAAAATACATTACACACCATTACATCTCATATATGAATACTTAATCAATTCTTATGATAAGAGTGATTATTTAAATTCATGATTATTTTTTTACTTTCTGTGGTATCACCCATTAATATTGTCAATGTCATATCCATTCCTTATGTTTTAAGTGATTAAAGCATACAGGTTCGTTTATATCATTCCATCACATAAGTTAGATGCATACATGCATTTAACAAAAACATTGCATCCACAAACATAAGTCATGAATCGTCCATCATCACATCATAAAACACATAGGCAATATTCATTTGCATACAATCATGAATTCATCATTCATCATCAAAATACATCACGTCATATCATCAAATCATATAAGCATTTACACATCCATATAAGCATCTACAATATCATCTATCATCTAACATATATATCAAATCATCATAATTCCATCATCACATCACATCATAAAATAAAATAACAACAAAAACATGAGCAATAAATGATACACATAATGAGTCATAAAGAAAAGATATCATAAAAGTATGTGTGTCAAGCCTATGGATGTACAAAAATGCTCGTGAGCAACAGTCATATAGGTCAGTCGACCTCAAAAATGAATTAAAACCAAGAGTATCATCAATCAAATACTAGGCCTACGCCCCCTGCAGCACCACCCCCTATGGTCGGATCTTTGGAAGAATGGTGCGAGCTAGACCCTGTTGGTATCTTTGTGCAAGGCAAGCCCCCATGACTAGGCTAGATGGAAGACTACCCTATTGTAGAACTCCTTCTAATTTATGACCCACATGTGGCTCCTCTCGCCTTAGGAGTGGTGCCTAGTCTAATGATCTACCTCGAGAGAGCGGCAATCTAGGTCTAATTTATGACCCACATGTGGCTCCTCAATAATCTATACATCACTCTCATCTAGTAAACCCTATAGATGATGGACCTCAGTCTTGAGAGCTACCCTCAAAGAATCCTCAGGAGTAGGAGGGGCAACAACAACCTACATCTGGGCAGCTCCTCCTAGAGCGGCCTGCAAAGCCTATATCTGGTCTGACAGCTGAGCTATAGTAGTATCCCTCTATGCTATGGTGGCATCGTGTTGTTGTACTTGTATCTTGGCCAACTGGAGCTTGGCCTCCACATCATGTAGTTATGCCCTAAGAGGAGAATCTCTCTCCTCAGGCTCCATCTCCTCCTCCACATCCTTAGGAGCCTCCTTCTCCTCTGCTACCACCTGCTCTACCTACTGGCCCCACACCGTAGTCCTAGCGTGAACCTTGTGCCCCGTAGGATCTGCCCCATCTCCTCCATCATCCTCTCGGCTCAGACTACCCTCGCCATACCACATCAGGTTGCCCCACCATCGTGCAAATGCCTCTGTGACTCCACCAGCTACTCTAGGATCAACAGCTGGGGCATCCTCCTCATCAACCAGCTCTGTAACCTATCGGGGAGGGAGGTCTCTCTCTACTCCGATGCGCCTATACAAAAATGGTACTAGTGGCACATCCTGCTGCAACCCGTAATGACAAAGAACTTGAGAGTAGAAGAAGTACTCCTAGATGTTAACCTTATGACCAATGAGCCATCGCTCGTGCTGCATCCTAGAAGTAAAGCTATCAAGGTCATCCCAAGCAAGACACTCATGATAAGGGCACTATATGATATCTCCATCCCGAAGTCTAGTGAAAGTATCAGTGTAATGATTCAGCTCCCCTATGATTGTGCAGCTCTTGTGCTCCTCACTCTCTTTCCCACCTAGCACCGTAGCACTACATCCTCCCATCCATAATTGTGATCTCAATAGGCAGCCCCTTAGGGCGATCTACCCTAATATGCTCCCATCCCCAGACCTGTAGAAGCCAACTGTAGGCGATGTTGACACGATCTCTGAGACAAATGTGGTACAGCTCGTCATAACACTAAGCCAATAAAGACATGCCCCATGCATATATGATAGGCTCCTCATTGTCTATCAGGTCCAGAACCATCACAAGGAGGTTCCAAGGGAACCTCAAGCCTGAGCAATAAGGGATGAGAACATTGTTGATGACCATCAGCAGCATTGCAAGCCTCACTGTGAAAACATGCTCTCGATACCAGCAGATGATATACATGCCCCTAGACCTAGTGTCCTTGAGAGCATCCTCATAATGCCTTCTGAACACCCAAGTGAATACAACCACCTAATCATTAGTGGTCGAAGAAACAATAGCCACCCCATCAAAAGGGATCCGAAAGATCCTGTACACATCCTCCAGTGTAATGGTCATCTCATTGATCGAGAGGTGGAATCTATTAGTCTAAGAGTCCCAACGATGAGCCCAAGTCGTAAGATAAGCTTGGTCTGACATAAGGTGAGGTAATCTAGTAACATACTAAAGCCCACGAGCCTTGAGTCACACCCAGTCCATGTTGTCCAAGCGAGGAAGAAGGTCAAGCAAGAGCTTCGGGTCCTGAGCCCGAACAGTAAGGATCTAAATAAATCAAAAGAAAGACGAAACATGACTACAGTGCAATGCAGGCTAAAGAATAGTTCAAAAATTTCAAAAAAATCAAAAGCTATCTCAAAAATTCAATAAAAAGTAAAAAAATACAAAAAAAATGGCTAAGGGATTTAGCCATTGTCGCCTACAGTGGCCATAAACTCATCGTTGGAGACAGCAGCGGCCAAGACCCAATGGTTAAATTCAAACCTGGCCACTCTGAGCTACAGCGACTCATAACTGGCCACTCTGAGCGACAGTGGCCAAGAGATGACAAGGCAAACCCATGAAACCTCGGCCAAAAAAGAACAAAAAAATCAACATATTGCAAAATAACATAAAAATATCAAAGAAAGAAGGGAAAACAAAAACAATTAAAGGCAAATTCCCACTCAGGCATCAGATCAAAGCTAAGTTCAAGCACGCTTAAAATGGCAACAATAGGTAAATAACAGAAAAATTCAGAAACCCTAGAAGCCACTAACAAAAAAACAAAATCAAAATTGGGGGCTAACCCACCAGAGCTGAAAGTAAGCTAAACCTAGCTACGGGTTTTTAATTCGTTACCAACAGGTTTAGTGAGATTCATTTTACCAATTTCTTAGTGAGGTGTAGTTTTACCCAAATAAAGGAAAAGAGGGTTAGGGTTTAGAAAAAGAGAAATACTCGAGAAGCTCCGGCTCCTCTAGTAGCTAATGTCTCGCCCTACGTAGCCATGTCCTCGATGCCAAGTAAACTCCAAAGTCGTAACCGTCACTGTCACACCAGAGCTCTAAAAAGTGAATCTTCAACAATGAAAATGAAAGGTCAAACCCTAGAAAATGCAAATTTTATATTTCTCTAATTACGCCTTGGCCGCTGCTGACATCAACGGCCCAAACTTCATGGCCGCTCAAGGCGACAGCGGCCACAAGCAGGAACTCTAAGGTCATTGGACCTGACAACGACCAGATACACAGATTAAAATTAAAGGTTTCCTCCTTGATAAATCACATAAAAACAACAAATATACACACTTTGATGGTTTAAGATCATCAAAATGTCCAAAATAACAAAAAAATCACATAAAAGCACAATCTCAGGTAGGCCTCGTATTCAGTCACCTACTCTATCAACTCGACGATTGCAGCAATTCACACTCCATGTATTTTGATGAGATGAGTAGATAACCATAAGGCCACTTGGGAAAAGAACAAGTCATTTTGGAATTACGATGTGCCATCCTTCAATCCCGAAGAAGACCAAGATGGTCGAACTGCTCCACGGGTGCGAAAGGATCATCCTAATTCCCATATGATATAAAAAACATTAAGCCAAAGTGATACAATCTAAACATAAATAGAATCACTCATCCTAACTCCCTAAGAAGGCTATTGATAGTTGAACCGCTCCTTGGGATAAGGATTGATGATTATCATAAACAATTGGAATCACACTTGGATGTGGGATTGCCCATTGAAAGCAACAAATGCTAGAAAGGAACCAGATTAGTCATATTGGTCAAGCGACTTGTCGCTTCATTCATTGTCATTTCTTCACCAATTCATTGTGTGAGGAAGTAGTTCAAAACTTCAACATAATCATAATCAAAATCAACAAAATATCACTTGATCATAACAAAATAGCATTCATCCTATGAATCATTGCATACAACAATCACAAATTTCCCTTGTTTGTTGGGAACATAAGCATACATGATGTCTTCAATTGTAGCTCTCCTACTGGTAGAAACTATTGTAGCAGTTGAAGCTACCCGATTGAGTTTTAGGAATGAGTGTAATTTAACATGCCCAAGCCACTGAGCTAAGTCCTCTAAACATTGAGGCAATGATTCAAGGGATGCGTGCCATATTGCATGATTGGGCCATCCGACGTTGATCAAACCATTGATCACCATACACCCTACAAACAGATCAGTCTACTTTTTTGCTCAGCGTTGTGTTTTCCACACAGCACATCATAAAAAGGGGCATCTGTAGACACCTAAATCATGTCATGATTAGGGGAGTTGCTCACACAGACACATTCATAAGATCATATGACATAATCTTGGACTTTCCAAGCATCAACAGTGGTTCTCACCACTCATTTGGGGCCTTTTCAAGCCATCCAAGCCTAGCAGCTCAAGCCAAGAGCGGCCAGATCCTAGCCGCTCAAGCCTAGAGCGGCCAGATCTTAGCCACTGTAGACGATAGTGGCCAGATATTAGTCACTCCAGACGACAGTGGCTAAGCAATAAGAAATAGTTTTACCAATAAATAGGCCTAATCACGGGCATAAGTGGCAGTCTGCATGCAATAAAGGTGAGTGGGAGTAACTTTGCATTCATTTTCACGACTAGTTCACATAGGAGACTTGAGTTTGTATTTAGACTTGAGTTAACTAGCCTCCAACCATAGACAAAGGACAAAAGCTTCTCATGCTAACAACCAATTCACATAGGAGACTCAAGTTGGCAGTTATATTTCAGATAGATGGCTTCCAAACATAGAAAAGACAAGAAGCTTCTTGTGCTAACTTACACTACGCATGAGAAATTCATTCCTAGGGCTTGGACATAGACCTAGGGTTTCACACTATAAAAGGTGCAAGCCTAAGAGCACCAAGGGATCAGAGAGGGAGATCTTTTATCAGAGAATTGATCTTTCATCAATCTTGGTCATTAAGGAGAGCTTTCAAGACTTGGAGAGTTCCCTTGGAGATCACGAGTACGAAGAAGCCCTGATAGATTAAAGAGCAGAGCACAATTATTTCAACATCGGATACAAGCTTTGGTCTATAGCTTTGGAGCAAAGAGGACAAGAATCACTTTAGCGATCGTTGTCTTGGACAGTGGCCCACAGGCTTAGCTTAGATTTTAGACATTAGATTCATTATTTTAGCATATCATTAGCATAACAGCATTTCATTCGTTTGCATCCATAACATTAGTCTAATTTGCATTTGCTTTCATTTGTTATGTTCAGTACTAACAACCTCATCCGGGGAGGCATTCTCGGACATCTAAGCGTGTGTTGTTGTTTCATTGCTTACAGGACCATAGGTTGATCGGATGGAATCTGCAACATACGATAGCAAAAGGGATCCCTCTAGGAAACAGACCTGGAGAAGGAGGCATCTGTAAGCCCTCATACATTTTCATGTGCGAAACCGGGAAGCTTTTTGAAAGCGCACCACCTCTTCGTGAAAGGGGCACTCTTTGCCTATTTGTAACCTTATTGTATTGAAATGGGTATCCCTAAGAGGGACCGACATGTAACCGAGTTTCAATACGAATAAAGAGATCCATCTTTGTTATTTATGTGTTATATGCTTTTTTCATTGTTTTCCATTTCATATTGGATTTTTAATAACATTGCAAATAGAGTAAAGCGGTGCGTGCATCCCGGGGTCGCTACACGTGATAGTTGTAGAGCTAGCCATGGCTCTTAAGTGCAACTAGAATCCTAGCCATGGGTGTCAGCCATGGCTGAGATCTTAGCTACGGGTGTCACCCATGGCTAAGGTTGAATAGGCCAAAGATGCCTAAATTGAGTGGTTAGAACCACTACTTTGCCTTGGAAAGGTCCAAGATCATTCATATGGTCTGCAAGGATGCCCATATGAGTAGTCCCCTAAACATGACGTATTTTAGGTGTCTACAGATGCCCCTTTTGGGATGCGTTGTGGGAACACAATGCTGAGCAAAAATAGACCACCTAAAGCCATGTTGTAGGTTGAATGATGATCATTGATCTGATCAACATTAGATGCCCAATCCTGCAAAAGGATGCACATCCTAGAATCATTGCTTCCAATGGGATGGAAGGCTTAAATTTGCAAAGCTTTCGCGTGTCCACGGTGATCGGGTAGCTAGTGCTACGCTTGTTTCGATAGGTGGAGAGCTTCAAGCTTAACTATCATATTTGCTTTTTGCCCCAGCAAAGGGTAAGCTTATGATAGTTGTTGGCAATGATTCGTAAGACGAATGCAATTTACAAGATCGAGTGATATTTTATTGAATTTGATTATGATTATTGATATTATGACTACCCCCTCAAGCGACGAGTCAATGAGGGAAGGACAATTAATGAAGTGACGTGTCACTTGACCAAGATGAATAATTTGGATGATTTAAGACTTTTGCATTTTGTTATATGGCAAGGCCTAATTCAGCCATGATTTCAACCATTAATAGTAATTGTACATCTCTATCCCATGGAGCAATCCAACCGCAATGGCCTTCTTAGGGAATCAAGATGATAGCAATTCCAATTAGGCTTGTGTTGAATCACTATTATCGATGATTTGCTAAAAATGTCATAGAAGAAATGAAATGAATGCCTCATTCCCATGGGGCAGTCCGATCGCCATGGCCTTCTTCGAGATTGAAGTGAAGTCATTTCAATTCAATGATGATTAATTTACCCCAAATGGCCTTATGGTAATTTACTCATCTTGTCGGATTGCATGGAGCGCAAGTCGCTACAACCGCCAAGTGTGTAGAATAAATGACTGGATACGAGGTACATTTGAATTTTGATTTATATGATGTTTTTGGTATTTATTGAAATTTTTGAGGTTTCTGAACCATTGAATATTTTTAATTTTACATTTTAAATCTATCCACGATGAAAATTTGGAAGCATTTATTATTTTCTGCTAGCCGCAGTTGTCAACCACAACCAATTTTGGTAAATTTCCTAGTCGTGGTTGATACCTATGGTTGGTAAAACCCTAATCTATGCTCATGATTACCAGCCATGGTTGAGGGCAAACTGGGAAATATAAAAGAAAAAATTATCATTTTGAATTTCATTATTTCTAGTTGCCCATAGCTTATAGGAGAACTCTAAGAGGTGAAGCTAAAAATTTTGACATGGAACGCTACCGCAAACCTTACCCATTATGATGGCTGACCAACTAGAGGCATCCACCAGTGGTGAAGCTGGTGCTATGAAGGTAGCATTGTGAGCCTCTTCCTTCCATTTACCAACTTTTAAAATGAACCAAATTAATTAATGGGGTTAATGAACACATTAAACTATTGGCAATGAACCACACCTTAGTTAGGATTAGTCTAGGCTAGATTAGAGGGTGGGTTTTAATTTTTGGGGTTGCTTGGGGTGGGAAATGACCTCAAAAAGGGTCATTCCCATAGCCATGGGTGGTAACCATGACTCCCAATTGACCAATTGGGGCGACTATCAGCCATGACTAAGTCAAACATCAATGGTCAAAAATTTGACCGTTGATGCTAATCATGGGTGACAACCGCGGCTAAGCAACATTAGGAAAATTTTTTTTTTTTATTTTTGACTTGAATTAATTGATTTTTTTAATTTTCCAAGTGCAATTTTGATTTTTTTGAATTTTTGAGTGTATTTTTTACTATTTTTGAATTTTGAAAGGTTTTTGAATTTGTTTGGATTTTTGAAGTATATTTTAATTATTTTTATGATTTTGATCATTTTTGCATTATTTCCTTTAGACCTTGATTGCTAGAGCGTGGGAGTTAGATCTCCTCTATGAGCTCCTACCTAGAATAGGTGATGCCGACCGAGATTGGTTTAGGGCCATAGGCTTTGGATATGTGCTATGATTACCATCTATCCAAGCTGACCAGGCCTACATGACTACATTGGCCCACCATTGGGATGCATAGACCAATACATTCCACCTTCCCACTAGAGAGATCACTATGACATTGGAGGATGTCTACCACATATTTCACATCCCCATTGATGGTGAGGCCATCACATCTTCACCTACTGAGGAAAGCATACATATTCTAGAGGATATTTAGTACCAGGAAGATGAGGATGGAGGACATAGATCATGGTGGGGTGCCCATCGAGCATTGGTACAAGGTGTGGGTCTTCTCATGATGGTAGGTCATATTGATGCACATCATCATGAATGTTGTGCTTCCGACACATCAAGAGTGAGGTTCCCTTGGAACCTCCTAGCAAAGATGCAGGACCTGTTGGCTAGCACCATAGTGTAACCATTGATTCTATCTAGGGGAGTGCTCTCCTCGCTCAACTTTATGATGAGCTTTATCGCATCACTCAACGGGGGAGGGAAAGAGTAGGGTGCAGCTTATTACTCTAGATCTGGGCATGGGAGCATATCAACATTGATCATCCTAGAGGACTACCCTACAAGATTAGCACAATTATAGAGGAGTCATAATGCTATGCAGCTTGCTAGCCTAGAGAGGTTGAAGGGCTATAGGAGTAGGTCCCATGTAGGGGACCTCCAACACTACATGGACCGACTTACAGGGCTACGGGTAGGGTAGGTCATCTGGTACCCTTATATGGATTGCCCTACATGGGAGGAGGTGGACCACTACCTAAGGTAGGTGAGATATGATAGATGGATCATCAAGCGCAAGCCTAGTGTGGTTGAGTTCTTCCACTTCTCGCATCTCTTGATAGTTTAGGATATGTCAAGATATCCCAGAAGAGCTAGTCATCTACCACCACCTTAAGGTAGAGACTCAACTAGTCTAGCCTTAAGTGACCCCATTAGGTGATGAGGATGATGACTTCTAAGACTCAAGGTTAGCTGATGCAGGATGACAATAGACTATGATGCCTAGTGGACTACCAGGCTATGGTAAGGTAGTGGTCCTCTAGGTAGATCTAGAGATGAGGCAGTTGTAGAGGGTGCAAATGGTGATCCTAAGGGGTGATGAGTTTACCAGAGGATAGAGGGTGGATGGGGCCAGGCCACTATAGTAGAGGAGGAGGCCCAAGATGAGGAGGAGGGTGAGGAGGAGCCAGATGATGAGGTGTCCCAACTTAGGGCCTAGGTAGCTAGTCTATAGTATCAACTACAGATAATGTAGATAGATCCTAGAGAGAGATACCTCCATTGCTACCTTACAAGCTCATATGGGTGCATCTAGGCTCATTATGAAGGATACATGCAATGGTGAGGGTACCAGGAGGAGAGGGTATCTTTCCAGGCCTAGATTACCACTACTGACATAGAGATAGATAAGATCACTAGGTAATGTGATCTTCTCTAATCTCAACTAGATTTTAGGACTATAGAGTAGGACCTACTCAAGACAGTGAGGGGAGATCCCTTGACTTCTCAAGCTACTCCTACAGCTCTAGCTATACAGGGGCCAGCAAGGCTAGACATGGATATAGAGATCAGGAGACTACATGCTATTATATCAGATGATACCAAGTGATATGCATTAGATGTAACGCACATCACTCTCCTTGAGGGTGAGGTCAGACTACGGGGTGGTGTAGTGCCTGATAGATCTACAATATCAACATCTCAGAGGACCAGGAGGAGTGATATGGGGTAGTCATCAACATGACCCAGTCATAGGATAGGTAGATCAAAGAGGTCCACCAGCACCAGCTCTGAGTACACTCAGAGAGGGGGAGATGGTGGAGGAGACCAACTAGGGGGTGTAGGCCCTATTTAGTATAGATATTTAGATATATGTACCATTTTTTAGTGTAAGGTCTGAGGACCTACACAGTTGTAGCCTACGAGTATTTTTGACATACCTCTATGTACTTTGATCTACACATATATATGATATGACATTATATTATGACTCATTATGTGTATATTATTTTTTTTATGTTTATGTTTATGAGATGCACATGGATGCAATGTTGATATGCTTTGATTAATGCTATATGATGTGATGTATTGATGACATGCACTAGCTAGATGATTTATGTATGAGTAGATACTATGATCTAGATGTGTAGATGGACTACTTATGTATGCATATATGGATGTAATGTTAGATGTTAAATGCATGTTTAATTTTGATTTAATTGTATGCATCTAATTTATGATATGATGAATGCAATGTATGTAATGCATTATTTACATGATGATGATCTAATGTAAATGAACATGTATGCTTTAATCACTTAAAACATAAGGAATGAATGCAATTTGAGTTTAACAATCTAATGGATGACACCACAAAATGTATAAAAATCATGAATGAAAATGTTAAATCTTATCATAAGAATTAATCATTTTAACATCCATATATGAAATGATGAGTTTGAAATATATGTAATGATTTATGATATGAGATGTATTGTTGCTATTAGGGAATTTTTGAGGTTTTCCATGAGACTCAAACACCCTAGTTGACTTATCAAAAGTTGTATAATGACTATACTAGACTCCTGAAAGACCAAGTTTTTGTTATGAAAGACCAAGATATTCATTATCCCTATGTGTGCAAATGAATATATTAGATGAGACATAAGACTACCTCATTTCTAGGGGGATTCATTCAGCCCATTGTTGTAATGAGGATCACCAAATGTTCACCATGATCCTAGGTTTGGATGCAGTTGGACTAGACCACTAGGTAATACAAGCCACCTAAAGCTAGCTCATTTGTAAATTGCTTAGAACTACCCCAATGTCAGGTGGGATTCATTCAACCCATTGTTGTATTGGGGATCACTCTATGGTTTCAAGTATTGACCATTCCAGGGATTCAAGCTCTTCACCCCCTTATTTTATTTTGATTTATTGGGATACTTGCTCATGTATAGTGATAAAAATCATTATTTATTTTGTATTTTTATTTTTCTTTTATTTTGAGCAAGGGATTTGATTTGATTTTGGGATTTTTCTCTTTTTGTAAGCAAGGGATTTCTTGGGTAGGGGGGAGCTTGTCCTTTTTCCAATGATCAACACTCTAGACCATGCGCATCACAAAATGAGCAAGTAAAAACCTTTCACTTAAGGTGACTAGGACCACTTTGTAGTGTTCATATTTCCTTGTCCTAATTAGGATTGTTAATGTGTTTGATTAGTGATGGGATTTTGAAATATGCTAGGTGCTATCAAAACTAGACCTCATCTCCAAAAGCAAAGCAAGCTTTCTACAAAATCTGAGAAGATCACTAGGTATGGTTGAATGACCAAAAACCCTAGTATATTCCTCATAGCAACAGGAGGGGTTGTGTTGAAAAACATAATTACTCACAAGGGTGATGGATGATGATGATGCATAGATGCATGATTGAAATACAAATGTGGTGTCATTTGTAAGATTGCAAACACAACCTATCCTAATGCAAGTGCGATGGATGGAAATGCCTAAATGCAATGCAATTAAATGAATGCATGTGCAAAATGAAATGCATAATGCAAATGTTTTTGTATTTTTATGTTTTGCAATATTTTTGAATTTTATTGCTTTTTGATTTTTATGGATTTTGATGTTTTCCATGTTTTAAATTTTTGAATGTTTTTAATTTTATTTATGTGTGGAATGCCTTAAGATGAAGGATATTGAGAGGTTCAGGCTCTTCAACACCTTCAAGTGATGTTAGGTGATATGTTCTAGGTCCTATCTTCTCTGAGATGATATATGGACCTAACCAGTTGGCCGTAAATTTATCTCGTAAGTGTGGTGGTAGGTTTGAGTTCTATTGGTTTTCTTTCAGTACAAGATCACCAAATTTAAAGTCTCTCAGATGGAATTTATTGTTATAAGCTCATTTTAGGTATTCTTGATAAACTCGGAGATGCTCAAGGGCATTCACGTGATGTTCATCAAGAAGCATCAATTGATCGAGGTGAGCTTGTCATGTAGTGTCATCATCGATGAACTCTTTCAATGTGACACGTAGGGTTGGAATCTCCAACTCTAAGGGTATAATGGCCTCAATACCATATACTAGTGAAAATGGGGTTGCCCTAGTGGGCATCCATATACTAGTCTTGTAAGCCCATAATGCAAGGGGTAGCTGGATATGCCAATCTTTGTGGTTCTCTTGAACAATATTTTTCAAGATAGCTACCATTGTCTTGTTTGAAGCTTCAGCTTGCCCATTTGCTTGTGGATAGTATGGAGTCACAAAACTATGTTGTATATTATACTTGGATGTCAAAGCCCTCATAGTTTTATTTTTGAATGATGTTCCATTATCCGATATGATCTTGGATGGTATCCCAAAATGACTTATGATATTGTGGAGTATGAACTCCGCAATACGTGCTCCTATTGTCATTGTCAAAGGGATTGCTTCCACCCATTTTGTAAAATACTCAATAGTCATTATAATGAATGTATGTCAGCCCGATGATGGGGGAGAGATCTTACCAATTAGATCTAAACCCCACTGAGCAAATGGCCAAGCCACTTGAATGGGTTGTAAGGCCTATGATGGCAAGTGCATAAGATTAGCATGATGCTGACATTTAATGCATTTCTTGACATACATGGTGCAATCCTTCTCCATAGTGGGCCAATAATAACCCATTCGAAGGATGCACTTGATGATGGCCATGCCACTGAAATGGCCACCACATGTACCATCATGAGCTTGTGAGATTGCCCAAGCTGATTCTTGGGGCTCAAGACAATGAAGGAGAATTCCATCATAGCTTCGATGGTACAAGATGTCTCCTAACAAGACATACTTTGTCGCTTTCTATTTGAATGTGCATTTCATGGCATGTGATAATCCCTATGGGATTAAACCAAGCTTAAGGAAGTCATGCAATTGTGACATCCAATCTTGATAAGCTACAACCTCGACTGACAAGATGACTTGTTCCCTTTGTGATTCGATATGCATGAATGCAGACTGGGACACAACCTTGTGGTGAATGGTGGTGCCATTCCCCATAGGACCTTGCGAGATCAAAGACCCCTAGGGTGCCTTCTTAAGAAAGTCTCTAGCTTTATAGAACCACTCATGGTTTGGTTCTATATGAATCATGTTGACTGATTCTTTATTGTCAAAAGCCTCATGCTGCATCATGGATTGCGAAAGCATCTTCACATGAATGGTAGTGAAATCGGTAGAAGGATTCTGAGGGATCAAGGATCCCAAAGATGCCATAGTATCTACAAATATATTTGATGTACGAGGGATTGCCTCGATGTCATACCACTCTAGATGGGCTAGATAAGTGTCAACAAGATCCTTATAAGCTTTTAGGATAGGACACCTACATTGAAATAGTCCCTTAACCTGGTTAACAATGAGAAGGGAGTCACCAAAGATGTTTAATATTTTAATCTTCATGGTGATTGTTGTTTGGAGACCCAATATTAGGGCCTCATATTCAGAGTTATTATTGGTACAAGGAAAGTCTAGTTTAAATGACAAGGGCATTGGAGCACCTTGTGGCATGAAAAAGATAATTCCTGCACCACCCCCTTGCTCACACTTTGAACCATCGAAGAACAAAGTCATATCAGCTTTGTTATCTGGTTCTTCGAGTTTGGGAGACTCTGATAATGCAAATACTGCATCATCAGGAAGCTCTATGACAAGAGGCTTACTATCTTCAAGAGGTGCCTCTACCAGTTGATCAACTATGACCTATCCCTTGATGGAATTTTGGTTGATGAATTCCAAGTCAAATTCTATCAATAGCATGATCCACTTTGCAGTACGTGTATTATGATATGTCTTGCTCATCATATACTACAAAGGATTTTGTTTTGATATCACATACATCGTATGACTTAGCATGTAGTGGTGCAACTTCTTAGTCACAAAAACCACTGCTAAGCACAACTTTTCTACGTATGCATACCCTAGCTCATAACTCACCAAGGTGCGACTGATATAATATATCACTTGCTCTTTATCTTGCACATTCTTTTGGGCTAACATGGTTCCTAATGCAAAGTTAGTAGCTGATATATAAAGTAGGAATGGCACATCTAGCCTTGGTGGAGCTAGTACTAGTGGTATTGCTAGGTATTGCTTGATTTTAGCAAAGGCCTCTTGATAATCCTCATCCCAATTGAATGGGACCCCCTTGTGTAGCAGTCGATTCATGGGTCAGCATTTATTCGATAATTGTGTGATAAATCACTTTATGGATGCTACTTTGCCTTGTAGGCTTCTTAGATCTTTGATATTGGTGGGAGGATGCATTTCAAGTATGGCCTTGACCTTTGTTGGGTCGACTTTGATCCCTCATTTAGAAATGATGAATCCCAAGAGTTTTCTTGAAGTTACACCAAATACGCATTTCTTGGGATTCAACTTGACATTATGCTCTATCAGGTGATCGAAGACCTTTCTGAGAACCTCAACATGCTCTTCACGTAGCAATGACTTTGCCAATAAGTCATCAATATAATCCTCTAGGATCTTGTGCATGTAGTCATGAAAGATGTATGTCATGGCTCATTGATATGTGGCACCAATATTTTTAAGACCGAATGGCATAACCTTATAACAAAATGTTCCCCATGGCATTGTGAATATGGTTTTATGCTGGTCTTCAACTTTAATCTGAATTTGATTGTAACCAAAAAAACCATCCATAAGGGAAAGCATCTCATGACCTATAGTTGCATCTATGAGAGCATCTATGTTGGGCAATGGGAATGAATCCTTTGGTGTTGCCTTGTTGAGGTCTCTAAAATCCATACAGATATAGATCCTTCCATCAGGTTTTCCTATAGGTACCATGTTTGATACCCATTCTAGATAGTCGATGGAGATAATAAACTCTACATCCAATAACTTTTGCAACTCATATTTAACCATTAAAGTGATGGTTGGATGCATTTTCTTGAGCTTCTGCTTGACTAGATTTTTAGAGGGATCTAGCGAAAGGTTATGGGTAACCAATTTTGGATCTAGACCCGACATATCCTTGTATATCCAAGCAAAGAGATCAAGTCTCTCTTTCAGTAGAGGGATGAGGTTGGCATGCTCATCAGGAGTAGACTCTCTCCAAACTTAACCTTCTTAGGATTAGTGGGATCATCACTGATATCCACATCAAAGGTTTCCTCTACTAACATGTGTGATCCCTCCTCAAGCTGGTGAGGCGTAGGAATCAGGTGGATGTCATCCACTAGGTTTAAAGGTTCCACATCAGAATTACCCTCAATATGATAAACATCATGTGCATAGCCTAGTGCAAAGTGAAATGGTTGTAACATTTCTTCATTGGGGAAGAAATATTTAGGCTCTAGAGGTGAATCAATATGATCCCAATCAATAGCATCTAGATTAAGACACAATGGTTTAGAAGGATCTATTGGGTTGTGGAGTGGAGTGGTCAAATCAATGGAGATCATATTGATGGAATGAGTTAGATCTCTAGGACCATGTGTGTGCAACTCTACATTATCAATGTTATTCTCATACCCAAGATGTGGCTCTAGGGGTATGGGGATCTCTAGGATCCAATCTATGAATAGACTAGAAAATGGGATCATTTGGCTCAAGGAGCTACCTATATGTAGGAGGATCGGGGAAGACTATATGATAAACTTCATCTAGATTAGTTGGTCTTCCCCTGAGGTGAGGGCTAGGATAAACTCTTTGATACATCTCATCCATATCGAATGGTTCATTATGATGATGTAAATGTCATGGCCCAAGGTAGGCCATCTCAGTCTCATATTCATAGTCACTATCATCTATGAAGTATCCATCATTCATAACCACTATCTCATTGAGATGACATAAATGTCTAGGGCCTAAGTAGGCCATCTCAGTCTCATCCTCATATTCTTCATTGTTTGAGGACTCCTCATCATCATCAATTCTAGAATCATATTCTAGTCCATATCTTTTAAAAATGGATTCTACTCTAACCTCCTCAAAAGCAACTTCTGATTCAATATCTACTATTAGGCCCAGATTCTAAATTTGCATGCTAGTGTCATCGATATCTTCATAATTTTTGATTACCAAGTTAGTTCTCGGAATATCCTCTAGATTGACCTCCACCACAATGTTGTCATGATAGATTTTAGGTGGTTCGATAGAAACCATGGTCACTTGCCAGTTACCCCTTCACAAATAAGAAGGGTTAGGATGATAGGGGTTCCAATCCATATCATCCCCTAAACTGAGATTCAAGTGATCAAGAGATGCTACTAGAAGTTCATCCTGACCTCTGATATTATAGCCTAACCCAAACCGATTAGTTGGCAACTGATACTATGGTTCATAGGGAGTTCATCATCCTTGCTTGAATAAACTAAGACCATAACCATGCCAATGGTAACATTCAAAATATCACAAGGTAAACTCTGGGTTGGATAGATAATGAACATTCACAATGAATGGTTCATCATCATCTTCATCCATAGGTGTACGATTCATAAGTTGATCAAGGCCTCCATAGATGAAATTGGTTTGGTTGGGTGGTACCCCTAGTGGTACCACCATCCCTACAGGAAAGCGTTGGGCTTGAGGTCTACCCATATCTTGTGTAGTTTTGATAAAAGGTGTGAATATCACATTCTACACTATGTATTCCGCTAACCCGAGATTAACCAAATGAATGGTCACCTACGGTGCAGATGACCCAGCTGAAGAAATAGGTGAAGCAGGTTATTGTACCTCCTCGAATTCATTCTGTCATCTCCCTCATCCATGGGATTAGAGACTTTAGCAGTGGCTACTTCAAGCATTTCTTTTGACTCTTTCTCACCCATTACTACCTTGAGCTTTTGGTCATTTCTAAGCATCATCGATGTTGTAGGCTTTGTCGAAGCTATTGTATGCATAGATGGTCATGGTGCTGATGTCGAAGGTCCAACACACACTTCCTTTGATTTACCTTCTAGATGTTTAATAGGTGATATTGGTCTTATATCCAGATGTGTTGAAGGGAGTATGAAATCTCTAGGTAAATCTACTTGATTCACATATTTGAATGGCTCCTCATCGGAAGGAACCACGTGCACTTGACCCTCATGTATGTACTTGATACATTGATGTAGTATTGAGGGTACACATCGCATATCTCTTATCCAAGGTCTACCCAAGAGGATGTTATACTGCATCACACCTTCTAACATGTGACACATCACCAGGATGGTCTTCAACCCTACCTAAATAGGTAAGACTATAGTGTCGACTATTGAGCATAATGCATCATTAAATGCTCGTAATGTGAAGGTCGATGGCACAATATGCAATTTTGGAAATTTCAAATATGCTAAGGCCTTTGTTGTAATAATATTGATCGAAGACCCTATGTCGATCAATACCCACTTGAAAGGTGTGTGGTTGACACATACAATTATATGAAGCGATGGGTCCACTATAATAGTAGAGACCATTTTAATTTTATGATCATAAAATTGAATCACGAGCTCTTGGCACTATTGCACATGTCCCACAAAATTTGTAAAGGCTTTTAGGTCTTGGGACTAAACCTCTATGGACCTCAAAATATCCATTAGCATCTCCTTGTGCTTAGGAGACTACTGTATTATTTCATAAATAGATAGCTTTGTTGAGGTTATCTGTAGGCTTTGGATAAGCCTATTTCTTATGGTCACCACCGGTCTAGTTGGTGGGCCTAGCAGATTATTTTGTGCTAGCCTTTGTGGGGGCACAACTTGAATCCTGATTGGAGTAGGAGGAGGACCTAGTTGATCATACCTCCTATTCTTGGTGACAACATTCACCATACCGATGAAGCCCTATGTAGGTGGATCAATCCACACTTGATTCACTTGGTCGACATTGTTCCTCGGAGGCTCATGGTTGGGCAAGGGATTTTTGAATATCCCCATGTTTTGATTATCTAGAGCCTAAGGGTTATCAATGATTAGCTCATTCTTGTCAATCATGTTCTGGACCACATGTTTAAAACTATGACATCCTTCAATGTCATGTCCTTTCTACCTATGGTAAGAACAATATAGATCCTCCCTAAATCCTTTTGATTTAGGTTGGTTAGGATCGAGTAACTTGATATCTGGTAAAGTTATAGCCTTAGCCTCACACAATTGATGAAAAATTGATGCCATCATCTCCGAAAATGGTGTAAACTAGTGAGGAGGGCATTGATCCTTATTTTTACCCTATTTCTTATTATTGCATTAATTATACTATATAGGAGGAGGTTGAGCCTAATAATTCTATTATTGTTGGCCCTTGTCCCCTTTCTAGAGATTCAACACTACTTGATTCACATGGGCTAGCTTGGCTTGGTGATTTTGATTTTTAGTGTTCTTATTATTCCAATCCTTTTTGGTCTGGAGTTTCAAGTTACCCTCCTATAACTTGATATCCTCAATAACCTTGGCTTGCACCAAGGCCTCCTCAAATATCTGATATTGTTGTAATTGCAACAATAGCGAGATGTGTTTTGCACAACTCTTAGTGAACATCCGAGTCAGTTCCATTGTTGGAATGGAAAATGGTAGCTTTGCCATTAACTTTCTCCATCTCTTTCCATAGTCCATGATTGGCTCATCATCGTATTGCATTAAAGTGGCCAAATCGGACAAATTTATTTTCTTCTTGATATCGAAGGAGAAGCATTCAAGAAAAGCATTAGCTAACTATTCAAAGTTGGTTATGTTGTGCCTTTTTAACTGGTTGAACCATTCTAGGGTAGGGCCTGAAAGGGTCATGATGAAGGTCCTCAATAACAAAGCATCATCACTTTGTATCTGAAAGCACATGTTCATAAAACACATGACATGCTCTTGGGCATCTTCATCTCCTAGAAATTTATCCAGCTTTGGCATCTCGAAGTGATCGGGATACACTGGAGTAGGCACTAAGGGGCATAAAGGTGCATTGTGGATCCTGTTCAAGGTTGGCTTTTGATAAGTCATCCCTTGTTTCTCAATGGCTCTTACCTTTTCTGCCAAGGCCTTGTAGGCCTGGGAAGATAGAATCTCCTCTTCCTTGAGAGGTCTCTGAGGAGCCTTTGGAGGTAGATTCTTCTTTGATCGAGGTGGAGGACTAGGCTCATCCTCCACGTCCACTAAGGAGATCTCAGGATATTCCTATTCTTGGTCATCTCCTTCTACTTCCTCGTACTGAGTATGCCCATGGTGTTCGAGCGCTTGGCACTATAACATGTTTTGGGCCATATAATGAGTATGATTTCTAGTATGCTTAGGGTGCAATTCAAGCTATGAAGTAGCTCATCTATGATGGTGCTCCCTGTATTCACTTTGAGGAGGTAAATTGGCATGAGCCAATCTATCTTCTCTCTCTGCATACTACTTTTGGTCAAGGATGCATTGCTCATGCATGCGTTGCTCATATAGATGTTGCCTTAACAACCTCTACCATTGAGTATCCTCATTTTCAAGGTGCTCATGCTCTGCATGTACATCTTCCAATTGATCTTGGAAGATACGTTACCTTTGCTCTAACACCAATTTTTGTGATCGATCTATAAGATCGATAGTATGTGGCCTCTAGTGGTTTAGCTTAGTTCAGGGTGCTTTGTTGGTGTGAGCCCCAATAGACTTATCTACCATACTCTTACCTCTATCTATATAGATGGCATTCATATTTTGTAGTAGTCTATTATCTATGCCTCCATGGATTGATGGGGCACGTATGCTTTGAGAATGCTTTGAGCATTCTCCTAGCTCCTTGATAGTCCTATGTGTGCTCTCACTACGTGAACTTGTAGAGCGAGAATGTGCAGATGAGGCTCTATACCCTAATTGCCCTAGGACTTGATCAAGTCCATCAAGCTATCTAGTTCTCCATGGTTCATTTGGTGGTGTACCATTTTCTCCAAGTCTAGCCATGTCAATCGTGAACTTTCTAGGTTCATTATTATTTGGAGTTTTCAAGGGTCTACGCTCTGAAGCAGCCCTCTCTTCCTACCCTTGATTGGGTGGATTTTCTTGTTGTCTATCCTGGGATGGTGGGGGCCTTGAGCCACCCTTATATCTATCCCTCGAGGAGTGTGCATTACCTCCTCTAACTAGGGTGTTCTAAATAGAATCCCTGCATTGAATTGTCCCCTCTAATACTCATCGAACATCATTCGAGAGGATTCTATGGTTGAGAGTTCAACGCATTGTTTTGTGTGTTTGGTGGAGCTTTAGCTTCAACCTCGGTTATGCACCGAGGTCAGCCTCTCCATGTATTAACCATAATGTGAATTATCTCCTATGTAGATTTTAGAGAAAACAAAGCAAACAAGGGTGATTATCTCTTTTAAAGTTTCTTTGTGATCCCTAAACTATTTTAGTGTGTTTTAGGTGTGTTGTAATCATAAACTAACTCTCATCATGTTTTCAAATTTGTTGATGATATACTTGTTTAGTTTAATGGATTTCACCTATATGCTCATAGCTCGACAACCGACAATGAAAGTCATGATCACGTAAACCCACCAAAGTGTGGAGATGAAGCCCACACCTAATCAGGGAGCACAGGTCCTACCGATCCTCACCCAACACACCATGCGTAGTGATACACCCCTCCAAAGAGGAATGCATGCTATTTTGCATGGATAGGATGGATCTTGGAGTCGATATTGGCCAATAGAATGGGTTCATGGGATTTGAGCCAATGGATGGATATGATGCCCATCATCATTGAACTCTACTAGTGGTTGGGTGTGAATTCCAACTCACTAACATTTAGATGTTACGTGGTGTGTGAGGGTTCATTTTAAATTTGCATAAAATGGAAAATGCATCAGAGAGCACCCATGATTTTTCCTATATGCCTAGGAAATTTACGTTTGAATTCAGAAAGATGCAAATCTAAATGCTATTTTCCAAATCAAAGAATGTAAAATTACATGAGAGATTGGCCTTTAGATAGGCCCCAAGCAAGCAAACCCTAACATAGATATTTAATGCTAGTTATTATTTTATACCATAACTAACAGATAACTGAATCTTAGCTATGGGTGACAACCATAACTAACAGTGCTAGTTGTTGTTGTCAACCACAACTAACAATAGACAAGGCAATTTTCATTATTTTTCCCTCTAAAATTTGGCTAGATGATCTAATTAGCCTACTGACAAGAAAAACATAGAGACATGGAAATCACAGAGAAGGGAAAATTACCTAGAATCCCTCATATGATGAAGAGACAGGTTGCTTACTATCTGTTTCTCTAATTTTTGCTAGTCATGACTATCAAGCATGGTTGAGATGCTAGCCATGGGTGTTAAACATGGCTAACACTATGCACCATGGATGTCAAGCATGGCTAAGACCTACAACACAAAAACATAGAAATATCAGTAAATAATAATGCATTTTGTAGGTTTCCATCATGATCGCCATCTGTACCATCCTAAAAAGCATGCACCTAAGCTATTGCATCATTATACCAAATATTAAAGCAATAAAGCATGTATAACAATGAATTAACAAGAATGTGAAGGTTTATTTTATTAAATCATTGCAAATCTCGATTACAAGTAGGTCCCTCTTAGGGATACCAAAATCTTGATACAATTAATACAAATTTGAAGCCCCTAAATGGGGATGGTGCAATCCATAGGCTTTTAGAGTAGACACGAACTTCTCAAGGCTTATGGATGCCTTCTTCTCACTTTCTTGGAGGAATTTGATGCAAATAATGTCTTGAATATATTAAGAACCTATAAATCTACATTCAAGAAACAACATAGCACAATTAGAAGCATATGAGGCCTCTCATGATGAGGCTCTTGTTAAATATTTGCAAAGAATTATAACAAATATGCAAATAAAGCATAAATACTTGTAAATATAATCACAAAATATCTAAATTATGATAAAGCATGCTAAGAAAATAGTAAATCTAGCTAATCTGATGTATAATTTGCAATTAAAACAAGAAATAGATCTAATCTAAGAAGATTAGTGCAAATTAGAAAATATAATGAAATAAGAGCAAAGCTACCTCTAATTTCTAGAATTAACCATACAAAAGCATAAATGAAGGTTAATCTAAGGTAGATCTACCTAATTGCATACTTGAAATGAAATTCCTATGGCTAAAATAAAGGAAATTGAGTGTCAAACCCTAGCCATGGGTTTCAAAGCAACTGGCTCTATTAGCCATGAATGAGGTGAAAGTCCTCTTTCTCTTGTAACCAGGGCTTGAATCTGCTAATTCCTTCAAGGAATTGATGATCAAGGGTCACCTCAATATTCTATAATGAATTGGTGATGTAGATTCTTCGAATTTGCAATGGAAGTGGTTCAATTGGGGATGAATGATCTCTTCAAGCTCTTGAAACCTCCATAGCTTCAAATGCAGTCATGATTCTCCAAATTGGTAGCATGTAGACACTCCTCAAGGGTTGTAAGTGGCTCTCCAATTCGGTAGGGCTTCACTGCATTCAATTGAAAACTCTTCTAGCATTTCTCCCCAATTTGGAGGGGGTCTTATAGCACTCTCAATTCCTAATCCTAGCTTCCTTGGGAAGCCAAGATCAAGAACCAGGAGGTTGGAGCAGTTGGGAGGAAGAATCCAGAAGCTTCCTCACTTGAAACCATCCAAAATCCATTGCCAAGGCCATTGTAACTAATTTTGGCTTGGCTCGAGAGTCCATGATAGTTGTAGAGCTAGTCGTGGCTCTTAAGCGTAGCTAGAATCCTAGTCATGGGTGTCAGCCATGGTTGAGATCTTAGCTATGGGTGTCATCCATGGCTAAGGTTGAGTAGGCCAAAGATGCCTAAATTGAGTGGTTAGAACCACTACTTTGCCTTGGAAAGGTCCAAGATCATTCATATGGTCTGCAAGGATGCCCATATGAGTAGTCCCCTAAACATGACATGTTTTAGGTGTCTACAAAAACCTATCCATAGAACTCCTTATAATATGAATCCTATTGAGATGCAGGAGTTAAAGGTGCAACTTCAAGGGTTGCTAGAAAAAGGGTTGATTAAACCTAGCATATCACCATGGGGTGCACCAGTTATTTTTATCAAAAATAAGGATGGTTCGCTAAGGTTGTGCATAGATTATAGAATGTTGAACAAAGCAACTATTAAGAATAGGTACCCTTTACCCAAGATTGAGGATTTGTTTGATCAACTCAAGGGTGCCACCATATTCTCAAATATTGACTTGAAATTAGGATACCATCAACTAAGAATCCATGAGGAGGATACTCACAAGACTACTTTCAAGACTAGGTATGGGCATTATGAGTTTATAGTCTTACCTTTTGGATTGACCAATGCCCCAACAACATTCATGAATCTGATGAACAGTGTGTTCAGGGAGCATCTAGATCAATTTGTCTTAGTATTCTTGGATGATATTCTAATATATTCCTAAAATAAGGAAGAGCATGATAAGAATTTAAGGATTGTGCTCGGGTTGTTGAGAAGGAACCAACTCTATGGGAATCTATCAAAATATGATTTTTATGTTCTTGAGGTACAATACCTAGGACATATTATATCTGCTAAAGGGATAGTAGTAGATCCAAAGAAGATAGAGGCCATTTTGAGTTGGCCACCATCCACTAATGTGCCTAAAGTGTGGAGCTTCATGGGCATAATAGGGTATTATAGGTGGTTTGTTAAGGATTACTCCAAGATAACCTATTCCATAACTAACCTTCAAAGAAAAGGGAAGGAATATAAATGGATGAACAAGTGCAAAGCCACTTTTGAGTTACTTAAATAGAAGCTTACTACTACACCTATTCTCAAGATTCCAAACCCTCAAGGGAATTTTTTAGTCTACACTGATGCTTCTTTGGAAGGTTTTGGAGGATTTCTATCCTAGGATGATTCAGTCATAGCATATGAGTCAAGGAAACTCAAGAAGCATGAGGTCAACTATGCTACACATGATTTGGAACTAGTAGTTGTAGTGCATGCTCTTAAGATTTGGTAACATTATCTACTAGGAAAGCCTTTTGAGTTAAGGACCAACCATCAGAGCTTGAGGTACATCTTTACCCAACCAATGCTCAATGCACGACAAAGAAGGTGGATCGAGTTCTTAGCAGAATATAATTTTGGTATAGAGTATATCAAAGGTAAGGAAAATAAGGTTGTTGATGCCTTGAGTAGAAGAAGGCATATAGCCACTTTGACCTGATGTCACGTGGACTTAATGGACCAAGTCAAGGAAATGCAAGCACAAGACCAGTTTTGCAATGAAATTTGGGCCAATATGGAAGGAAATTTTGAAAAGAATAAGGATTTTAGCATAAAGGATGGACTTTTATGTTTTAAGGATAGGGTGGTGATCCCTAAAACTAGTGATTTAAGGAAATTGATCATGCAAGAGGTACATATATCTCCTTACTCTACTCACCCAAGAGGGGCAAAGATGAGGGAGAACATGAAGAAGAACTTCTATTGGTTGGGAATGAAGAAAGATATCACCAATTTTGTGGCTCGATGTTTGGAATGTCAGAAAGTGAAAGCTGAGCATAGACATCCAATAGGATAATTGTACCCACATGACATACCAGTACAAAAGTGGTAGGTGATATCTATGGACTTCATAGTGGTTTACCCAAGACTCGATACCAACATGATGCAATCCTTGTAGTGGTTGATAGATTGACCAAGGTTGCTCATTTTATTCCAAGAAACACCAAGGATGATGCCTTGATAGTGGCCAATAGATTCACCAAAGAGATTTTTAGGCTGCATGGTTTTCTTGAGATGATCATTTTAGATAGGGACTCTAGATTTACATCTGAGTTTTGGTAGGTCCTTCATCATGCAGTTGGCACGAAGCTAAATATTAGCTCTGCATATCATCTAAAAATAGATGGTCAAATAAAAAGGGTGAACCAAATATTGGAAGACATGCTCCGCATGTATTGCATGGACCAAAATTCTTGATGGGAAGACTTTTTGCATCTAGTTGAGTTTACATATAACAATGGGTACCATGCTTCCTTGAAAATGGCCTCGTTTGAAGCCTTGTATGGCAGGAGATGCAAAACTCCTCTATCTTGGGATAACCCAGAGGATCGAGTTGTCATTGGACCAAATACGATCAGGGATATGGAGGAGCAACTTAAGACGATCAGGCAAAGGCTTAAGGAAGCCATCGATCATCAGAAGAGCTATGTTGATTTGAAGCATTCACCTAGATAATTCTCTATGGGAGATAGAGTTTTCTTGAGAGTCAAACCCATGAAGAGTGCCATCAAGTCTTCTAAGTTGGATCCTCATTTTGTTGGGCCTTTTGAAATCACTAAAAAGATTAGTCTGGTGGCTTATAGACTTGCCTTACCACCCAACCTATCAAAGATCCATGACTCTTTCCACATATCCCTGCTTAGGAAGTACATTGTTGATCCTAATCATGTGTGGGATGTCTCAAAATTGTAGGTGATAGATCCATCGATCATTGAAGTGAGGCTAGTAAATATTCTAGAGTTTCATTCCAAAGCGATGAGGAAACAAACTCTAGAATAGTGCAAGGTCCAATGGGACCAATATTCTGAGAAAAATACCACTTGGGAAAAAGTGGATGAGATGAAAATATATTTTCCTTATTTGTTTGAATAAAGATAAATTGTAATGTTTTGTAGGAAACACAGTGGACTGTGTTTAGTCCAAGGGGGTAGTATGTCACGACCCACCTTGGTAGTACTAGCTACTCAAGTTGGACTATGTATTAGCAAATGATGTTTAATGCTTAGCTTTGTTGATTTGATGGATATATGCTTCTAATATTGTGTCCATTTTGTATAAGAATATGGTATTGTTGATGCTTTTCTTGGTTGCAGGATCAGGTACTCTCGTGGGTGGACAAGAGAATTGACCACAAGGAATGAGAGACCATATTGAAGGGAAATGATGATGATGATTTATTCATCAAACAACTTAGGGTAACATGAATGAATACCCTTTCATGTAGGTGCATTATGGTTTACTTATGCTCATGTTCATACCATTGGACCAGGAAAATTGCTTGCAATGAGTCTCCTTAACATGAGTTGATGATAGCTTATGTCTATCTTAAATAAGGAGCCACTCATTTAGGGATAAAACAATGGTATGAAACATTGAGAGAATGCATTTGTTCTTGCATATGGCATGATGGTTTTGATTATCTCCTTGTGCATCCTTGAAAGAATTATTTGGTTGATAATAATCTTCATTTGCCTAAGGTTGGTAAAATTAATCCATTAAGGGAAAGCTTTGAGTTTGTAGTTCAAATGTTTGCTTTATGCTTTTATGAGGCTGAATGTTGGTGCCACCTTTAACCATGCGTGATGGGCTCTTGATACCTTTTGTTATGTGTTGGGAAGTCACCTTTAGTTTTTATTGTATGCTTACTTTTTTTCCCATGATGCTTGGAAGATTAATTATCTTGTGAGAATAGTGGTGGTTTACAAATCCCCACAATTTTCACAGATTTATCAATCTTCCAAGATCAAACAAAATCTCAAGAACATGAATAAACCCACAACAATGAACATAAAACTCATTGAATACTATTGATATATACTTTAAACAATGCATAAATGCAATTCTTATTTTCAATTACATATTACAAAGCTTTTTTTTCAATATATACATACATGGGACTCTTCATATTCTCAAGACTTTGGACCTTTGCACTTACATAAAATCTTCATCTTATTACATTAACAAGAGATCCAACTCTTCATATTTCTCAATACATAATAATAAATCTCACATATTTACATAAAGATAAAGTCTCTCATGATTTCTCATAACTCATAACTCCTCACTTATAAACATAACACTTCACTCACATAACTCACACTTACTAACATGACACCTCACACATAACTCCACACTTATTTACATGACACATAACTCGCATTAATAAAATGATACCTACTATAGACTCAAATATTAGACAAAGATCAAATTTTACTTAAGTATGACTTCTAAATAATTAAGTCAACATTTGTTGATTGAGTGAACTTCTTAGGTAAAATACACAAATCACCATAATTCTCACAAGTTTATCAATCTTCCAGGATCAAACAATATCTTGAGAACATGAATAAACCCACAACAATGAACATAAAATTCATCGAATATAATTTATGACAATGCATAAATGCAATGCTTATTTTCAATTACATATTACAAAGCTTTATCTTCAATATATACATACATGAGACTCTTCATATTCTCAAGACTTTTGACCTTTGCACTTACATAAACTCTTCATCTTCTTACATTCACGAGAGATTCAAGTCTTCATATTTCTCAATACGTAATAATAAATCTCACATATTGACATAAAGATAAAGTCTCTCATGATTGCTCATAACTCATAACTTCTCACACGTAACACTACACTCACATAACCCACGTTTACTAACATGACACCTCTCACACATAACTCCGCACTTATTTACATGACATATAATTCACATTAATAACATGATACCTACTATAGACTCAAATATTAGACAAAGTTACTTCTAAACAATTAAGTCAACATGTGTTGATTGAGTGACCTTAGGTAAAATAAACTTCTAAAACTTTCTAGGATTATAACACTTTAAAACTTATTTTTGTTATTTTTAAATTAGTAGTATGGGATTAAAATGAATTTATCCATATTATATCATGACCATGCTACTACAATAATTCAACAAACCACATAGCAATATTTTTAACAATTATGCATATATTGCCTAACAAGATTTGAACCTTGATCTCCATATTGAAAGTTAGTGTTTTAAACCACTTGAGCTCATGTCATTTACATATAATTTAAGGTAAAAATGTTAAGGTTCAACCATGAGATTAGAATATTTGTCGAGGGTGTGATACATCTCATTTTTTACCAACTGCCCCATATCCCTTGGACACAAGTGTTAAGATTTACCCGTGGTATTGGAACCTTGTTCTATAGGGTGAAACTCATTGCTCCCCACTACTTGTCCATTTTTTTTTAACTTTCTTGTTACGTCAAGCTCTTTTCTTTATCTTTGATGTTTACAAGAAAATTATTCCTTCTAACATTTTAAAAGTGAAAATCATATCTAAATTTGCATTAACTTCATAAAAATCTAGTGCAAATGCTTTAGAAAACATTCTTGATTTTTTTGGTTACATTGTTATTATGCTCTAGCCTACCACTACAACACTTTTAATTTGCCTATGTAATTTTTGTAAAATTATAAATTTAAGAAATACTATTTACATTTTTTTTTTGGAGAACAAGGGGTTGTACTCGGGTCCCCCACCCTTGATAAATCATAACTCTCTTCTTTTGAGCATTAGGGTTTACAAACAAAATCAATTCTTATCTCAATTGAGTTGCTACAACTAGAAAGCTACATCATTTTACATAAAATGTATGAATTCTTGTTTTTCATTTTCTAAAAATTTTTCAATTTTCTACGTGAATACAAATATTTTAGAATTCAATATCCTTATTAACATTTTCCTACAAAAACCTTCACAATACCAAAATTTTACCTCTACTATATATGCATTGCATCTTCATAGAGTAATATTTCCAAAACATCGCACTATCATAGCTCGCTTTGCGATATTTGAATTGCTAGCTTCTTTCTTGAAGCACAAATGCAACCACAAAAATTGTAATACATAGTTTATATGAAAGCACATTTATGTTATGTTATAAAATAAATATTACCAATGGAAAATATTAAAGTAAATCTTAATCATTATTTGATTCAGATAATCAACATTTTCTTGTCAGCTTTAGCTAAAACTTACTACTTCCTCTAACTAAGGAAAAGAGAATTTAACTTCATGATCTTCAATTAAAACCCCTCTATTGGCTAGCCTATCTGCACATTTGTTTCCTTCCCTTAATGTATGTGTAAACTTGATTTCTTCAAACTCTATAGCAAGATCTTGAATTTCCACAATTATCTCTTGTATGTTCCATGGAACCTTTGCTTACCTCAAAATTGTATTTTTTTGGATACATAAGGGAGTTGGTTACATCCACACTATTTTTTAGTAAATATCAAGTGTAGGGTTCAAACCATAGGGGTTGCTCCCAATAAGTCTATACCACCTCGTTGTTGATGACCTGATGTGAGGGAGATCATCGATCACTCGAGATTTGTATTGTCATCATCGGTTTGGCATGCACTTAGAGGATTTAGATCAAACTAATACCTTTGCAACATGTATGCCCCCAAGGTTTGAACCTAGGTCTCTTCTTGGTAAGTGCCTAGCCAGACAAATAATTACTAATCCACCTAGCCCTTGGGGGTTCAAAATTGCATTTCTTACTATGAGTGAATCACCTTCCATCCATTCTTTATTTAAATTTATTTGTTTGCATATTTTTAACCCCTCCAAAGCCGTTCAAGCTTCAACTTCATTATTGTCTTTAATCCACTATTGAATGTGCAATGAGACAAAATCTCCCCCCTATTATTTCTAATTATTCCTCCTTCTCCTACTGGTCATGGATTTCCTCTAGATGCTCCATCAAAATTCAATTTGACCAACTCGACATCTGGTGGTTTCCACTTGATATTCTTTGCCTTCTTTTTGTTTCTCTTGTCCCTAACACCATAATTCCATTTTATGACTTGACTCCATCTATCAATATGCTCTGCTTCCAGATTAGGGATTGGGTGAGTTGATAGGGTTGGTTTAGACCCATCTATGGCTAAACAAATATTCCTTTTCATTACCTCTAAACTGCTTTCCAGAAATATTATTTACATAATTAAAAGTTATATAAATATAATTTTATAAAAAAATGTAGATTTTTTGTTTTCTTACAAGAAAAAAGTCATAAGAATGAAAGAAAATTACACTTCTGAGGTGCCTTGGCACAAACAAAAAACCAAATAAACAAATTACTGGTTGTCAAAATAAATTATAGTCAGAAAAAACAGAGAGAAAACCCATCTTCAAAACAAGAAGGGGATAAAAAAGATAAAGCTCATTATATACCAATACATAATCATCAAAATAACCTCTATGTTTATAATGAGGATAGAATCCAACAAAAAAAGAAACATCAGAAAGAAAAAAACAATTAAAATTTGTCATAAAACTCTAATGAATGGACAAACCCACAATAAAAACCCAAATCTACATATAAATTAGGGTATGATATGTGAGTGAAAAATGAAACTCCATATTTGATCTCTTCCATTTCCAAAAAAAACTTATAAAACTTGCTGACCTTCTTTTGATAACCTATCTGCTTCATGATTTAATTTCTTGTAAACATGAATAAAAAATATAGTTTTCAAAAGAAAATTACCTTCAACAAATCATCACCCATATAAACAAATGTAGTTATGATGGTATATTAATATTAAAACATACCATTACAACATATTTTTAATTTACATACAAAATATTATAAAATCATAAATTAAAAACATTATTTAAATAATCAAAACTTATATGAAAAAATACAATTTTATAAATAAATGCTATACAATTAATAATAATTTTTGAGATATGTTGGTATATTAACAATAGATTTTATATATAGAGTGTTAAAGAAATTATAAGAATTTATGAACAAAAATGAATTTTTTTAAAAGAATAAATAATATCATAAATTATTTTTTATTGGAACCAACAATTATATTCAATAAAAATAAAAGAGGTTAAGGGATTTGGAAAGGTCACAACTCAGGGCACAAATATGGTCAAAATCAGAATAAACCTCTAAAAGGGTGAATACATAACTAAGCATAGAGGAATAAATTAGAGTAGAAAAACCTAGAGAAATAAAATGAGTAAAAAAACTTAGACTATAGGACTGTAACTCTAGGCACCAAGTAGACTTATTGCTCCGTCACCCTGCATCTATTCAAACCCAACGCCGCACAAGTAGAACCAACCCCTAGAAGGACCAAGTAGACTTCTTGCTCCATCATCCTGCGTTGTTCAAACCCAATATCGCACAAGTGGAACCAACCCTTAAATGGAGGAATACATAACATAATTAAACATAGACAAATAAACTAGAGTAAAAAACCTTAAAATGTACAACTGTAATTCTAGGCACCAAGGAGACTTATTGCTTTGTCATCCTGCATTTATTCAAACCCAACGCATCAAAAGTGTTGGAACTATTGGGTTGAATGGGTGAAACCATTTTTTTGGTAGACTATCTTCATCTCCTTTCCCCTATCGAGGATAAGACTTATTGCTCCATCATCCTACGTATGTTCGAACCCAACATCACACAAGTGGAACCAACCCTTAAAAAGACGAATACATAACATAACTAAGCATAGAAAAATAAACTAGAGTAAAAAACCCTAAAATGAAGAACTGTAACTCTAGGCACCAAGTAGACTTATTACTCTGTCATCTTGCATCTGTTCAAACCCAATGCATCAAAAGTGTTAGAACTATTGGGCTGAATGGGTGAAACTGTTTTTTCTGTGGACTATCTCCATCTCATTTCTCCTATCAAGGACTATGAGAACACCAAACCCGCACTTTCGAGGATTATGAGAACGTCGAAATCGCACAAAAAGGGAAGGATCTTTCGATTTTGCTTCTTCCGTAGGAACTGTCAAATCCATTCTCTGCATCCAACAACATATCTCACCATTGCTAAAATACTCCAACATACTGTAGTTGTTAGATGAATCAGAACATAACTGCCAATTGAACACTGGTCATATGAAGTCGCTTCTCTGAAGTGACATTTTCTTTTGCAGATCCTCTTCTCGGCTGCGGAAACACCTTACGTTAGTCGGGGGAATGTATTGGAGGACTGGCCGATTGGGCTGACTGTGAAGCAACCACTATTGCATCCTTTAGGGTATGAATCTTGAGATTGAAGAGCCTCATTGTTGGCAGTTTCATTTGGGGACTAACTTTTTTTTCTATTCATACATTTTTTCTACCGGCTTTGAGACATGTGTTGACTTGAACTGTGTAACTTTAGAAGTAGTCAAATGTGCATTTTTATGCCTTCCATAATCGTCCAACCATCCTCCTGAGAAGTGAGTGCACTCATTGTGATGGGGCTCAAGGGATAATCTTTGATCTTGTTTGGTGAGGACTGGCACCGAAAACATATATGGTTAAAAACTCTATATTCTATTTTTTTGGATTGCATAGGAGAGTTGGTCACAACCACACTATTTTTAATAACTGACAAGCACAAGGTTCAAATCATAGGGGCTGCTCCCACCAAACCTATTCCACCTCATTATTGTTGACTTGAAGGGACCACCGATAACTTGGGATATATACTGTCATCGTCGATTTGGTGCACACTTACAGAATTCTGATTAAACTACTACTTTTGCAAACAGGCTATCCGAAGTTTTTGGAAAGTACCTAGCCAAACAAACACTTACCAATCCATTAACCCTAAGAATTCTGATTAAACTACTACCTTTGCAAACAGACTACCCCGAAGTTTTTGGAAAATACGTGACCAGACAAACACTCACCAATGCACTAGCCCTTGGAGACACTCTATTTTATTTTATTAAATATATATAAATCGCGTTATTTGGATACTAAGTTGAACTTGTTTGTGGTCCGCCCACCCATAGGTCGGTCCAAACAAGGGAAAAAAAAAAATATCAACGGAAAAGAAGGAAAATCTCATTCTTGAGGAGAGGAGGAAAAGTAAATGACTATAAATAAAAAAGTAAAGACATGATCCTCTTTAAATTTCTTTTGCCCTCGCAAAATTGCTGGCTGGAGGGTCGTTTATAATAGTTGGCTTGTGCTTCTGGTTCATTTTATTCCTGGGGGATTTTTCATCCGCCTAGGGTTGGGTTTCTATACATTTATAATACAAATAAAGAAACAGGAAGTTCCTTCCATTCGAAAAAAAATTGAAGCACTTTGTATTATAACTATCGCCTGAGAAATCAATCAGTCGGTGGATCGATCAATCAAAGAGAGAAGTCCGCAACGATGAATCGCTTTGATAATAGATATGGCGACCCCAACTCTTACCGTGAGCGGAAGAGGTAAATAATCCTTAACTATCGCACTGTATTTTATTAGGGTTAATGTATAACTTTAGTTATTTCTGTTGATTTTGGGGTTTTGAGTCCTGCATGGCTTAAATATTGTTTGAACGGCCGATCTATTTTGTTCGTGGATATTAGTAAATTTTTCTTTTTGTAGTTTATATCTTACGTTGTCTGAGGGTTTCTACGTAGGATGTTAATTTTTTTTGCGACAGAATTCCTTTTTGGGATTTTTGAGAGAAAAAACGTGAAGGTATGGCTGTCATGGACGTGATATTATAGAGTGACTTTAATGCCGTAATTTCTGAAGGCCATTGTTTAGAATGCCTGTGCCACTGCGTTTTTTCTTTTTCGATTTGAAAATGAATAGATCTGGAGCTCTAATGATGGAAAAAGTGCTTTCGTGACGAACATGAAGGTTCGATGTGTCTCAAGGCTCGATAGCGTTTGCGCCATTCTAAAGCGTGCAAAGAATTGAATGAAATTATTCCCTCAAATAATATAAATTAAAAATGTCCACCATCTATACACTCAGTCCTTGTGTCACTTTAAGAACCTTCCTCGCTAAATGTGAAGATTTTGCATCTAGTTTTCTTTTTAATTGATGTAATACTTTGATGTTGTTTTGTTTGTGTGTATATCTATTATTTATTAAAGGTTTTGTCTCTTTGTAAGGAAATTTTTGAAATGTATGTTTTGATATCGCAACTAATGAAGAGCTGAAACAAAATGAGTGGATGTGCACATGTTATTGTATGGTTGTCATTGCACTAGTGTTTGCTTTGCTTTATAAATCTTGGCTGAAGTTATGGACCACTTGTTGTAGCAGTGTGGTATAAGCTTGTGGCAATTTCTTGAATTTAAACTTTGGTTATTCTTTAAAACTTTCCATGTTTTCACACCATAACATCACTGAATGCTCAATGTTATGGGCCTACTTCATTGTCGTTCTGTGAGGGAATTCAAATGTTTGTCACCCTAAAATTAATTACATTGATTGGTGGTGTTACAATTGTGTGACAATCAGTAGTTTGATTGATGAAAACTTCTTGGTAAATGTGTTTGTCTTCCATTTGTCAGAGGTGAAATTCTTGGATTCATGGAAGAGGAACAACTGCAAAATCACTTAGTCCCTGTTTATTACAACATTTCCGGACAGAGTGTCTGCTATTGTTTTCTTCCTGTTGTATTGATAAAAGTTAGTAAGAAATGAGTTATATTGTATGCTTGGAATTATATAGTTTTGGAAAAATATGGTTAGATAAGTAAAATGATGTGCAGGGAAGATGTTCTTTGGTCTCAACTTTGAGTTTTTAATCTTGTTGATGCTGAATCATTTTCTTGTTTTACGGCAGTGATTTCACAGGGGGTTTTGGCGGCAGATTTGGTGGGAGTGGAAGAGGTGGTAGGGTTGGGAATTTTGGACGTGGAAGCTACGGAGGTAGTGAAGGGGGGGGTTATGGAGGTGGAAGAGGGGCTTACAATGGTTTTAGTGCTGGAGCCCGAGGCTATGAAGGGGGCCGTGGTGGTGGCAGGGGTTATGAAGGAGGACGGGGTGGTAGGGGAAGTAGAGATTCTGAAAGGTCAAAGAGGGAGTTAGACTCTGTTGATCTTCCAAAGGAAGAATTTGATAACCTGATACCTTTCGAAAAGAATTTCTATGTGGAGCGACCCTCTGTAGCAGTCCTAACAGAGCAGGAAGTGAATGCTTATCGTAAAAGACGTGAAATAACTGTTGAAGGTCGTGATGTTCCAAAGCCTGTTCGATACTTTCATGAGGCAAGCTTTCCAGGTATTTATATTTTGTAATATGTGCAAATGATTTTGAAGGAGTTTTTTTTCTTGCTTAAGTTGTTTATATATTGCTTTTGAAAACTTTAGAAGTATTGGATGAGTGAATTGTATTTTAACAAGTTTTATTTGTGTCTTAGAAATGCACAACATACTAGCGCTGTTATTTGCTAAATAGTTGATACTGCTTTCCTGAATGTTTATGTTTTCTTTTGGTATCAATCTGTTATTAAATGTATTCTTACTTGTTTCTGCATTTTGTGTTGAACTCTTTCTTCATGCAATGGAGTGTTGTGTGTGTGTTTTAATTTTTAACTTGCATGCAGTTTTAGTTCGACTTCTTTCATTGGTTCTGTTAGATGGACTATATCATGTACAATCTGTTTCACATGGTTAATTTTGGGAACAATTTTTGGTGTTTCTAGATTATGTTCTACAACAGATTGAGAGAGCGGGATTTAGTGAACCCACTGCTATTCAAGCTCAGGGCTGGCCAATGGCCTTGAAGGGGAGAGATGTGATTGGTATTGCTGAAACGGGTTCAGGCAAAACACTGGCCTATCTTTTGCCAGCTATTGTTCATGTCAATGCACAACCCTATTTAGGTGATGTCTTTTTTATATTTTTGTCGGCAAGAGTTTATCTTGCTTTTAACTAATTTCTGCCTATGTTATTAACATAATGCACAATTTTTATTTCAATAACATGGAAACCTTTATCGTCCAGCTCCTGGTGATGGTCCAATAGTACTAGTGTTAGCTCCGACCAGGGAACTTGCTGTTCAGATCCAGCAAGAAGCTGCTAAGTTTGGAACATCATCAAAAATCAAGAGCACATGCATATATGGAGGTGCTCCAAAAGGTCCTCAAATTCGTGATCTTCAAAGAGGTTTGTTGCTTGCCATGCTTTCTTTAGTATATGGAATACTGCATAGCCTGAAGTTTCACTTTTGTTTAAAAGATTATCCTGGTCATGAGTGATTCTTCTGATAGTTGTAAATTGTTCAAATTATTGCCTGTGTGTTTAGGGGTTGAGATTGTAATTGCTACACCTGGTCGACTTATTGATATGTTGGAGGCACGACACACAAACCTGCGAAGGGTGACGTATCTTGTCTTAGATGAAGCTGATCGCATGCTAGACATGGGGTTTGAACCGCAAATAAGAAAAATTGTATCTCAAGTATGTTCAACCTACATCTTCAGATTTGTTCGTGTTTTGAATTTGTAAAAGAAATGATGCTTTTAGAGTTAATTCGTTGTTTTTTTGGGTTTTTAAGCAAGGATTGAGAAACAATGATTGTTTTCATAATATTTGCAGATTCGTCCAGATAGGCAAACATTGTACTGGAGTGCTACATGGCCAAGGGAAGTTGAACTTCTTGCAAGGCAATTTTTGCATAACCCTTACAAGGTGAGATTTTGCATCTTATGGGATAATTTTTTCCATGGCATTACTGTTTTTTACATTGTTTGTCTGTTGGAATGGGTAGTTTAAAACTTCAAATTATGGTTCTTAGTTTTATATCTGTAGATCAGTTGACTTCTAACTGGTATTTGTGGCATCTATTGTGTTTAGGTAACTATTGGATCACCAGATTTGAAGGCTAACCATTCCATTGGCCAGATTGTAGAGGTTGTCTCTGAGTTTGAGAAGTATCCAAGGTATACTTAGATTTTTTATCTGACCTCATCATCAAAGGTAACTCCATATGCTCTGTTAATGATGAATAAATTAAACATGTTATGGCAGATTAATCAAGCTACTAGAAGAGATTATGGATGGAAGTCGGATTCTGATTTTTATGGAAACCAAGAAGGGATGTGATCAAGTTACAAAGCAATTGCGAATGGATGGATGGCCAGCATTGTCCATCCATGGTGATAAAAGTCAGGCTGAAAGGGACTGGGTTTTAGCAGAGTTCAAAGCTGGGAAAAGCCCTATTATGACTGCTACTGATGTGGCTGCACGTGGTTTGGGTAGGAAGACCTTGTCCATTGATTAATACTTCAGTCCTTTTATTCATGCTTGATTTCACCTGTGAAGTTTTGGAAGCTATGCTATTTCAATGTGTTCTCCAATAGCTAGTATTTGACATAGCTTTAGATGTCAATCTTCTTTCTTGAGCTCCAGGAGCTGTCAATTGAGGTGTAAATTGACATCACAACACACAACCAACATATGCCATGCGAATAGCAATATCTTTTTCTGAAACTCATGGTTTCATCAGATGAGGAGTCGGCGGGCTGCTAGCCAGTGTTCCGAAGAATGGATTGTGGCTTGGCGGTGGTTTGAAATGTTTCCTGTTAGTGGTTGGGAACCTCGTTGCTGCCGCCGCCATTGCTGTGGTCCAAATGGAGCTGGTAACGTCTGCAGCCCGGTTGACTCCTACATGGGGCCCTTATCCCTGCAAGGTGGGCATATTCTGCCATAAATGGCTATCAGTGTGTGGACTACTAGGATGATGCGGACTCTGTTATAGGAAATGCATTGGATATTTGTAAAGCTTTTGTTGCAACACAATTACCCCCATGTCTGTAATATTAACTATAGTCTGGCAGAGATAAGGGCAGCTGTATTTGTTACTCTGATCTTCATGGCGTATGATTTAAAATATGAAAGATGATAGTTCTATTTGTGCTTTGTAGTTTTGTTGAATTCTTTTGGGCATTTGAAGTTTCTATATAGCTCTGAAAGACCTCACATTGCTGACATGGAATTTATTGCAGATGTGAAGGATATAAAGTGTGTTATTAATTATGATTTTCCTGGTTCTCTGGAGGATTATGTACATCGAATTGGTCGAACTGGCCGAGCTGGGGCTAAAGGCACTGCTTACTCATTCTTTACTGCTGCAAATGCAAGATTTGCAAGGGAACTGATTAAAATTCTTCAAGAAGCTGGGCAGCCTGTTAATGCTCAATTGGCTGCAATGACCCGTGGAAATGGAGGGAGCGGTGGTGGGGGTATAGACCAAGTCTTTTCTCATGCAATATGCAATCAGTTTTGTTTGTTGAATTTCTTAGTGGACATGACATCTCTTTGTGAAACAGGTTATGGAGGAGGGTTTCGTGGTCGTGGCCGTGGACGAGGTGGTTATGGAAATCGAAGTGTGATTTCTGGTTCAAACACTGTTCCTCTTGGTGGATCTGGCAGCAGACATTGGTAGACAGATTCCGAACAGCGGGTCTCTTAGGGGAGTGCTTGCAACAATTTCATATTATGCGCATTATAGAAGCAACAATATTCTTTACCCACTAATGAAATGAGAGCAAATCAAGTTTCTCTTTGTACACGTGCAGGCATGCATGATTAGCATTTTGACAGTTGATTTCTGCTTCCATTTTCTCAGCCCTGTCATTTATTTCAACTGAGTGGCTGTTGATATAAAAATGCTTAATGAACCAAGTAATGGCTTTTGCTGAACATTTGCCTTGATCTAAGCTGCTCTCTTTGTTGCTTTATATTGGAACAAAGCAATGCATATTGCTGACTACTGGCTTAACTGGACATTGTATCTTAGTTGTCACCAATGATGGCTTTTTTAACATATATACCAAGTATTGTTTTTAATTCTTTCAACTGCAGCACGTTCAAGGACAGGATATGAGAACATGTGAAAGTATCATGTGCAATATTCATCTACTATATGTTTAGTATGCAATTGTATACTGCAGTCATTCGTTTTTTTCATTGTAAGTATGTATCAATGTTTTATTTGCAAATAAAGACTTGTCAAAGATCTAGGTTGGTTTGGGGCCATTTCAGACGCCCCTAGTGAAACATTCACATGAAACCAATGCTCTGGAATTTGGGTTTGATCAAACGTAACGTTGTCATTAAGCTTGCCTAGCTTGGTATGAAACTTAAAAATGTAACTAAACATCGTTGTTTTTGTTAATTGTTAAGACCCTATCCTAACACAACCGTTGTTATGTACCTTGGCCGCTTGGTGTGTATGGGCCCATTATGATGTAACCTTTACTTTTAGTAGCCCAAGTCCCTGTTTTCATGTGGTTCAACCCTTGAGTATTAGGGTTAGCGTAAATAACAGTTTGTAGAAGGAAATGGGTTAGAGTAGAATGTATCCCATATTTTTTTGAAATTGTATCAGAGCTCTCCATCCAAGGAGATTGCCCCTTTTTAAGATGTCTGCGATATTTGTTCCACTTTTTTTTCAGAACAGGTTGGGCATATTTGGGGCCATCCTACTTGAGAATTGAACTTGGGTCTTTGTTAGGAGAGCCCAATGCTTTTTCCCATTGCGGTGTCCTTGTTGGGACAGGATATCTGTTCCCGCTTGATTAATATTTTTTATTGTATTTTCAATCGGTTATTTTCTTAAGCACTTCAAATATTTCATTTTGATGGTCATTTAGTTTTATAAGCATTTCTATTAATTCATGCATTGTTATTGTGGTTTTATTTATTTCTACTTGAAGGGTTAACAAGTGGTATCTCACCTCTTTCTTGCAACAGTTCTTGTCCTTTTGTTCACTTGTTTATTTTGTAATTTTTGTCTTTCTGCCGATCTTTCATTAAAGTCAATTTTCATTAAGTATTAAAAAAAGAACACTTTTTTTAAGTAGATTAGATTAGAAACCTTGTGTTAAGGGTTTTAAAATATCATGGAGCTGTTGGCTTTGGCTAGGTTAGATTGTCCATAAAATGTTTAGTGAAGTGAGAGGTGCTCAAACTCCAATACCAAAGCCTTAGACGCTACGCAACCACGTACCCTTTGGTATATAGGGAGACCCTATAGGAATAGGAAAAGTCCTCATCCATAAAAGATATTGGCCATTTAAGTTTAATGGTGCCCTAGTAAGCGGTTAGCCTTGGGAAGTGTTGGGAACTCAATGGCTTTGAACCTTGGGTGCAATAGTACGAGACTTTTTGAGCTATGGATGCAATTCATTGAACATGGGAAGCAATACAATATGGCATGGTTGTGGATCCTACCCAACTCATCAACTCATATCAAATGGAAAAACTTTAGTAATCGTCTCAAGGGATGGTGGCATAATGTTTTGCACCATAGTCTCAATTACCAATGATATAGTTCTCAATCAACTGAATTACAAGAAATTGTAGATAAACATGCACCCGTATTTGCAGAACCACAAGGGCTACCACCACGATGCACCTACAATCATGTTGTTGAGCTTGTCTTGGGAAGCTTATCGTCGAACATTCATCCTTATCGGTACCCATATGTGCAAAAGATTGAAATTGAAAAGATGGTGCAAGAGTTATTAGTAGCAGAGGTCATTCCACTAAGTGTTAGCCCAATTATTCCCTAGTACTTTTGGTTCGTTGAAAGGTGGGTCTTGGCGGTTTCTTCCTTAGTACTTTTGGTTTGTAAAAAAGATGGGTCTTGGCGGTTATGTGTGGGTTTTTGAAAACTCAACAAAATTACCTATTCTTGTCATTGATGAGTTATTGGATATACTCCATGGTGCTCGCTTCTTCTCAAAGTTGGATTTAGGTTATCATCAGATTATATGGAGGAAGAATATTCTCAAGACAACATTCCACATTCATGAAGGTTATTATGAATTCCTCATCATGCCATTCGGTCTTACAACATGCCATCCATCTTTCAATCTTATAAAGGCAATCATTCGACTATTTCTGTGTAAATTTATTTTGGTATTTTCGACGATTTTCTAATTTATAGTTGTACATGGGTGAACATTTGCAACATTTAGACCTGACACACCAACTCTTGGCTATGCCAAACGATCCAAATCTTCATTTGGGATGTAGGAAGTGGAATACCCAGGCTATATAGTTTTAGGGGAAGGGGTCAAGGTGGATCTTAAAAAGATTACTACTATACAAGAATGACCCAAACCACACACTCAAGTCTTTGGGGTTTCCTAGACCTCATTGGCAATTATAAAAATTTGGCTATATAGTTTCAGGGGAAGGGGTCAAGGTGATCTTAAAAAGATTATTGCTATACAAGAATGGCCCAAACCACATACTCAAGTCTTTGGGGTTTCCTAGGCCTCATTGGCAATTCTAAAAATTTGTCTGTGATTATGGAAAGATTGCATCTCCTTTGATGCCTATGTTGCGGAAGAACTTGTTTTGATGATCATAACCTGTTGAACATACCTTTCTGCGACTCAAACAAGCTATGCTCTCTACTCACATGTGGGCTATGCCTATTTTTCAAGCCATTTGTGGTTGAAAGTGATGTCTTTTGAAGTGGAATTGATGTAGTGCTTATGCAAGAAGGGTGACCATTGACCTTCACAAATAAGACACACTTATGAGAAGATGATGGTGACCTTACATGCTGTCAACCAATGGAGAACTTATTGGTTGAATTTTTTCATAAAACCAGACCACCATAACCTTAAGTACTTTATTGAGCAACATGTATCTATGCCCAAACAACAAAAATGGCTTACCAAACTATTGGGGTATGATTTAATCATTTATAAGAAGGGCAAGGAAAATGTAGTTGCAGATGCACTATCTTGACAATGAAGATTAGGGTATGCTGTATGTCATCTCTACTCCACTTCCTTAATGGACCCACTAGCTTCAGGAAGACACCTTGCAATTGTTAATTCAAAAACTTAAAACTGATCTTGACTCTCGCCCAAGATATACATGTGTTGGACAATATATGCAATATTGAGGTCACCTTACTATCTCTGAAAATTTGCCACTTTTCGAGTCTATACTACAGGAAATGCATGCTTCTCCAACTATAGGACATTCGAGCTAAACACATTTTTTGGATAGGGATGAAAAATGATATCAAGACTTTTGTTGTAGAATGTGACACTTATCAGCGTGTTAAGGGTGAAACTATTTGCACATTGGGCACACTCTACGAGTCTATACTACAAGAAATGCATGCTTCTCCGACTACAAGACACTTAGGCTTCTTAAAGACATAAACGAGCTAAACACACATTTTTTGGGACAAGGATGAAAAAGGATATCAGGACTTTTGTTGCAGAATGTGACACTAGTTAGTGTGTTAAGGGTGAAACTGTTCACACATTGGGCACACTCCACCCTCTTCCTATTTCGTAGACCGTTTGGATGAACATATCTATGGATTTTATTGAAAGGTTTAAGTCATTCTCATGGTGATGGATCGTCTCTCTAAGTATGCTTGTTTCTGTTCTCCATCCCACCCTTACAAGGCCTCAATTATTGCCCAAATAACCTTTTATTCCATTTTCCACCTTCATGGCATACTCGAGTCTATTGTATCCAATCATGACTCCCCACATTCGCTAGTCATTTCTAGTAGGAACTGTTCAAGTCGCACTACACACAACTCAAGATGAGCTTGACATACCATCCCCAGACCAATGGGCAAACTGAAAACGTCAATAAGTGCTTGGAAACATATCTCCATTGCCTTGCATCAAAGCAATCGACTCATTGGGTCAAATGATTTTCTTTGACCAAGTGCTGGTATAATACTTATCACTCCACCAAGATGACACCATATGAAGCAGTTTATGGACACCCTCCATAGTCACTTTTATCATATATTCATGGTAGTTCCAAGGTTCAAGCAGTGGATTCCACTCTCATGGAGCGTGCACAACTACTCCAACATATCAAAGATAATTTGGCCATGGCATAGAACCATATGCGACAACAAGTAGATCAACACCGTTATGAACACAATTTTAACATCCAAGACATGGTTTTCCTATGCTTGCAACCCTACAAGTAATCATCATTGAAACTCTATGGCAGTCAAAAGATAACACCAAAATTCTATGGACTTTATAAAGTGCTCCAATAGATTACCCCTATGGCCTACAAGCTAAAATTACCACCTTCTTCCATGATACATCCACTTTTCCATGTCTCAACTTTAAAGAAGGTCCTTGGCAACTGTATATAGGTCCAATTCATACTACCCCGGTTAGATGAGGAAGGCTTAGTCATTTTAGAACTTGCGAGTATTCTGGACCGACTTACACACACTTTGCAATCACAATCTCATTGATGTTCTAGTACAATGGCATAGATTGCAGCCTGAAGATGCCACATGGTTGTCACTCCATTAACTGCAACAATAGTTTGCAATTCAAAGATGTCACCTGGGAGTTGCTCCATTAACTACAATAATTTCCTCACTTTAAGCTTTGATGACAAGGGGAAGGACATGCTAGGACCTAATCTTGACACAATTATTGTTTTGTATTTGTCTAGTATTGGTGTATGTTTGCACCTTGGGCATCTAGTGTGTATGGGTCCATTATACTATAACCATTATTTCTATTATAAGTAGGAATTAGTAGCTCGGATCCCCTCTTTCATGTGGTCCAACCCTTGTGCGTTAGGGTTAGGGTAACTAAGAGTCTATATAAGGACAAAGCTTTGGAGTAGAATATATCTCATATTTTTATCAAATTGTAGTAGACCTCTACTTTCAAGGAGGTTGCCCTTCAAAGACGTTTATAATAATTGTTTTGCTTGATATTTATAAGTTTGTTGTATTTCTAATCAAT
Organism: Wollemia nobilis; assembly: GCA_028583015.1. Taxonomy (NCBI): domain Eukaryota; kingdom Viridiplantae; phylum Streptophyta; class Pinopsida; order Araucariales; family Araucariaceae; genus Wollemia; species Wollemia nobilis. The sequence goes on from JAQPPZ010000456.1 coordinate 9,237,207, forward strand.
TATTTTTTAAGCATTTATGTTATTTCATTTTCATGATCATTTAGTTTATAAGCATTTCCATTAATTTTTATATTGTTAATGCGGTTATGCTTATTTTTTTCAATGAGTTTACACAGGTTTTTAGGAGGGGTCTTCATCCCCTCATACTTAGTGGGGTTTGAACTAGTTATGCTCCTTTTTATATGAAGGTTTTTAAACAATTTTCCTCTTTAAATTAATGTAAAAGAGCACTGATTTTATATATTTTTATTTGTGAGGTGATTAATCTACACTAAATATCAACTTAAGGAATATGAGAAGGCAACTTTGTTAATTTTGGTAATTATGTCTCATTTACCGAACATACAAAAATAAAACTTAATTTGAACATGAGAGTACTAATAATTCTTTGCAGCAAGGCTACAATATAGTAATCTGCACTTCCTTGTTGAGAAAGATGACTTGAGTACCTTTTTGAACAAAAACACTTTAGGCATTCATGTATTGGATGAAGCCTTTTATTTTTGATGTTGGTGGGATGTGCAACTCTTTATCCAAGGACCTTGATGTAGTAAAGACAATATAGAGATTTCCATCAAATCATAAAACAAAAATCTTCATCTTTTTTAAATTCTTATGTTTTTTAAAATCAACTCTTTGTTATTATTTTTATTAAGAGAAAATCTCACTTAGATCAATATAGTAATGTTATATAAATCCTTCTTAACAAAAATATATTTCCATCCTTTTAAGCAATTTTGATCCTATAAGAAGTGCCCTAAGTTGTGCATAGTTGTTTGTTGAAGTGCCTTTTATTTTTGATGTTGGTGGGATGTGCATCTCTTTATCCAAGGACCTTGATGTAGTAAAGACAATATAGAGATTTCCATCAAATCATAAAACAAAAATCTTCATCTTTTTTAAATTATTATGTTTTTTAAAATCAACTCTCTGTTATTATTTTTATTAAGAGAAAATCTCACTTAGATCAATATACTAATGTTATATAAATCCTTCTTAATAGAAATATATTTTCATCCTTTTAAGCAATTTTGATCCTATAAGAAGTGCCCTAAGTTGTGCATAGTAATTTTGATTTTATAAGAAGTGCCCTAAGTTGTGCATAGTTTTTTTTTTTTTTTTTTTTGGTGGTGGCCACAAGGGGTAAACAGACTGTGACCACGAGGGAACCATTACATAACATATCCGCAACATGTGAGGCGAGAGATTTGAACCTGGGCCTCTCAGCAACTAGAGAGGTTTAACTACCCACTTGCTCTCCAACTCCTCTACATGGGCGGATAGTTGTGCATAGTTGTTTGTTGAAAGTTATGCATAGTAATTTTGATCCTATAAGAAGTACCCTAAGTTGTGCATAGTTGTTTGTTGAAAGTTATGCATAGTAATTTTGATCCTATAAGAAGTGCCCTAAGTTGTGCATAGTTGTTTGTTGAAGTGCCTTTTATTTTTGATGTTGGTGGGATGTGCAACTCTTTATCCAAGGACCTTGATGTAGCGAAGACAATATAGAGATTTCCATCAAATCATAAAACAAAAATCTTCATATTTTTTAAATTGTTATGTTTTTTAAAATGAACTCTTTGTTATTATTTTTATTAAGAGAAAATCTCACTTAGATCAATATAGTAATGTTATATAAATCCTTCTTAACAAAAATATATTTCCATCCTTTTAAGCAACTTTGATCCTATAAAAGTGCCCTAAGTTGCGTATAGTAATTTTGATCCTATAAGAAGTGCCCTAGGTTGTGCATAGTTGTTTGTTGAAAGTTATGCATAGTAATTTTGATCCTATAAGAAGTGCCCTAAGTTGTGCATAGTTGTTTGTTGAAGTGCCTTTTATTTTTGATGTTAGTGGGATGTGCAACTCTTTATCAAGGACCTTGATGTAGTAAAGACAATATAGAGATTTCCATCAAATCATAAAACAAAAATCTTCATCTTTTTTAAATTATTATGCTTTTTAAAATCAACTCTTTGTTATTATTTTTATTAAGAGAAAATCTCACTTAGATCAATATAGTAATGTTATATAATTATTTCTTAACAAAAATATATTTCCATCCTTTTAAGCAATTTTGATCCTATAAGAAGTGCCCTAAATTGTGCATAGTAATTTTGATCCTATAAGAAGTGCCCTAAGTTGTGCATAGTTGTTTGTTGAAAGTTATGCATAGTAATTTTGATCCTATAAGAAGTGCCCTAAGTTGTGCATAGTTGTTTGTTGAAGTGCCTTTTATTTTTGATGTTGGTGGGATGTGCAACTCTTTATCCAAGGACCTTGATGTAGTAAAGACAATATAGAGATTTCCATCAAATCATAAAACAAAAATCTTCGTCTTTTTTAAATTATTATGTTTTTTAAAATCAACTCTTTGTTATTATTTTTATTAAGAGAAAATCTCACTTAGATCAATATAATAATGTTATATAAATCCTTCTTAACATAAATATATTTCCATCCTTCTAAACAATTTTGATCCTATAAGAAGTGCCCTAAGTTGTGCATAGTAATTTTGATCCTATAAGAAGTGCCCTAAGTTGTGGATAGTTGTTTGTTGAAAGTTATATAATTTAGAGTGAGGGAGGAAAATTTTGCCTTAGTTAGGTAAAAAAAAACCTTTGCAAATTTTTTTTGAAATTGTGATGAACAACTTCTAAACATTTTTATTTTGCCTTAGGTTGATGTAGATTTTTAGTTATTGTTTTTTCACTAAGTTATATGTAGCTTTCGTATTCCCATAAAAATAACATAATATTACATTTGTTGTAAAGTCAATTAAACTATATTCATCATGTTTTTTATTGCAAATACTTTTTATTTCTTTTTCTATCAAATATATTCTTTAATTTCTTCAAAGTGCTATGAAAATTGGCTCTTTGATATCAAACTATATCCATCATGTTTTTTATTGCAAATACTTTTCATTTCTTTTTATATCAAATATATTCTTCAACTTTTTCCCAAAGTGTTATGACAATTGAATCTTTGACATTATTTTGATTCAGAGGTTAAATCTCACTTGAAGTTGCCTTCTAAAATTTGATTTTTTTGATTGGTTATGTGGGATTGAAAGTGACTCCACACATATTACATCATCACCACATAGTGGTATTACAACAAATCTTAGATATTATCCATGTATCACTTAGCAAGATTTGAACCTTGGTCTCCTTAAATGTTGAGGAATCTAACCAGTTAAGCTAATACAACTTGATTATAAAATTTAAATTTTACCTCTTCTAAAATTTAAATTTAATTGAGATGAAGATCAACACTACAATTGGCTAAATATATTTCTACCTAATTTTCTTCTCTATAAATATGCTCACATATATTTTTTTAAGTAATATTTCTTATACGCATCCCGCCGTGAACCCGGGTCACATCACCGATAATACAATTGGCATCCTTGCGGGTAGACCACACTCACGCGGATGATGAATATTTGAAAGATTGCTTTTAATAGATGATGAATGTCAACAATAATATTATATTTTATTCAATCCCCATATCTATTTTTGTTAATGGCGATAATATCTCCCTCAATTAAAATATATTTTCAACTTTTTTATATTGCAATTTTTTTTTGGTAAATAAAAGTCTTCATTAATTACCGGGTTTTGCAGGTTAACCCAAAACCTATTACAATATCCAACCTTCTGCTGAGATTGTAGATCCTAGTCATCCTTGAAACTTTCTTACCATAACTTGTGTTGAATCCCCTACAACACCTTACTAACAAGGCACACCCATACCTAAACATAATTGTAAACATTACTTACATTGACAAGAAATTGAAGTTTGGAACTTTGCACTTGTGAAACCTGTTGCTTGCCCATTTTCTATTCTCTGTCGGAATCCTCCAAGGCTTACACCCTGTTACCTTCATTTCCAATTTGGTATGATTTAGAGGGAAACCCCATAGTTATTACCAACTCCATGGGGAAAGAACACCCATTCATATTTCTCCTTAACGGGTAGGTTTCTTTTCATGACTAATAATGTTTTCCACTTCACGTGGCACACCTTGTGTCCATGTCACCAAACTACCAACATCAACACCTATGTTGGCTAATTTGTCAGCTGACCTGTTGGCCTCACGGTACACGTGACGAGCCCTCCTGTTCTGTCTTGTCGCAAAAAGGATCCTCACTTCATGGATGACTCCCTCGATTCTCCATGGAGGTTTTTTGCCATTGGTTAACAGGTTGATGATGTTCATCGAATCACCTTCAATCATCAAGTTACCTTGAGTTGCTTGGGCTACTTGCAACCCTCTCCAAAGGGCTCTAGCTTCTCCTTCGTTATTAGTTCTGATTCCCAATGGTTCAGCGAAGGCCTTGACCAGATTTCCTTGATGATCCCTGATTATTCCTCCAGCTCCAGCCTCTTCCCGGGTTCTCCTTGGCTGCACCATCAAAATTTAGTTTAAACCAACCCCGGGGGGGTGGCTCCCAAGAAATCCCATTTTTGGGATTGGGCAAAGGAATGGAAGGTTTGTCCTCAATACCTAAGGCCCGAGCTAATTGTTTTTCTTGGGGAGGAATTGAGTGGTTCTCATCCACTAAGGTGCTAAGGTTTTCTTTCGCAAAGACAATAATCCCGTTGAGGATGGTTTTTGGGTTGTGAATGGTATCCTTAAAGGCTCTATGGTTCCTTTCTAGCCAAATATGCCAGAGAAAATGATGCCAACAGATTTTCCATAGGTACTTAAGTTTTAGGCTAACAAAGGGTTGAGGCCATTGATGGAACACTTCGGATATAAGAGCAGGCTTAACCCACGAGATCCTAAAGGCTTGGAAAAGTTCATCCAAGATGGACTCCGCTACCGGACACTCCAGAAACAAGTGTTGGGTTGTCTCCCATCCTGCCCTGCACATGTAGCAACGGTTAGCAATAACCATACCTTTGGATAACATATTGTCCATAGTGAGGATTTTTCCTTGAATCACCAACCATGAAAAAAAGGATATTTTAGGAATTAAGCCTTTGATCCAAACCAAACTCGGTTGAAATTGTTGACCTTCCACATTGAGAAGCAAATTATAGGCAGACTTAACTGTGAAGTCACCACTTTCAGTCTCAGCCCAAACAATGTGATCTTCATCCTCTCCAAAGGGAATAATTTGCCGAGTTAAAATGTTATAAAGCTCTTCGGACTCCGCTTCAAAACCCTGTACTCTGATGTGTTTCCACCTGTTGATATTTATATCCTGCCACATATAATTTGCAACCTTCTTCCCAATATGCTGCTCCATATGCTCTTGAATCCTAGCCAAACGAGGATTCTGGGATAACTCCTCAGCTCTCACCCACCGATCCTTCCAAAAGTCTATTGTTTGCCCATTTCCTAGAATCCATCTAAGACCTTTCTTGACAAGATCCTTGCTCATGAGGATTGCCTTCCAAAAAGCAGACCCCCTGCTTGCTAAGTTGTCATTAAGGAAGTTCACACCTTGGAGGTATTTCCTCCTAACTATGGCAATCCATTCATTATCGACCTTAGTCAATAACCGCCATGCTTGTTTGGCTAACAGAGTTGTATTGAGATGAGCAACTCTCCTCAATCCTAACCCCCCATCGAATTTAGGTTTGCAAACCTTGTTCCAACCTACTAAATGGATCCTTTTCTTATCCTCAATCCCTGACCAGAGAAATTTTTTTTGAAGCTGCTCAATTTTGTGATACACCTTGCTGGGAGCTCTGAACACTGATAGGAAGTAAACGGGTATACTTTGAAGTGAAGCCATAGTTAAAAATGCTTTGCCTGCTTGAGATAACAGATGTCCTTTCCAACCTGCTAGCTTTTTTTGGATCCTCTCCGAAACTATGTTCCACATTGATCCTTCAGAGTTTCCCCATAAACAGGGGAAGACCTAAATAGGAGGTGGGAAGGGATGCAATCTAACATTCCATGATCCTTGCTATGTTGTTTTGCCTAGGAATGGGGGTATTGATGAAATAAAGTTTGCTCTTATTAAAATTCACTTTCTGTCCAACCGCTTCTTCATACATTATGAGAATATTTTTAATCCTTCTTGCCTCAACCACAGAAGCCAAAGTTAGTAGCAATGTATCATCAACAAATTGCTGATGTGTCACCGGGGTAGTTAGCGACGTGGCCTTGATACCTGATATGAGTCCAGCTACCGCTGCTGCCTTAATGGTTCTTCCCAAGGCCTCAGCTACGATGATGAACATCATAGGACTTATGGGATCTCCTTGTCTTAGACCACATTTGCTTTGAAAAAAACCTATAGTAGACCCATTAACCAAAATTGAAAAACAAGGCTTAGAAATACACTCTCTTATTAACTTGACCCATTTCATGTTGAAGCCAAATTTTAATAAAACTGCCTCTAGGAATTCCCAATTTATCCTTTTATATTGCAATTTTAATCAATGTGAAAAATGAGGAGAATTTTGCTTTGGAAAACACCACCTCCAAAATTTTCTTGGATTTATTTTAAAAGCACCATTAAAATTAAAATTGATTCTTTTAAATTCAATTTATGAACATTTCTATTTTATACAGATCAAAACAAATCCTTTGTTTTAATGTTATTATCTAATTTTAATTTCATTACGGTAAAAGATTCTAACCATGGTTTCCACCTCCAAAAATTAAAAACTTTGACAAACAAACCAGACCCTCATGCCTTAATATTAACTTCATTATTATATATAATTTATATATATATTTTTTATAACCAAGAGGTTAATATAAGAGACTTTTCAAAATGAACTTTATGTTTATGTTTATATATAAGAGAATAATTTAAAAACAAGTATAAATATTTTAAAAATAAACTATTGTAAAATTAAATAATTTATTATCTTTTTATAAGAGGTTAATATAGGAGACTTTTCAAAATGAACTTTATGTTTATGTTTATATATAAGAGAATAATTTAAAAACAAGTATAAATATTTTAAAAATAAACTATTGTAAAATTAAATATTTTATTATCTTTTTATAAGAGGTTAATATAAGAGACTTTTCAAAATGAACTTTATGTTTATATATAAGAGAATAATTTAAAAACAAGTATAAATATTTTAAAAATAAACTATTGTAAAATTAAATATTTTATTATCTTTTTATTTTTCCACTTCCACGTGCTATAAAGGAATTTATATGAATTAACACGGGGAATTAATCTTTTGACTATAATAATATATGCATTTGTTAAAGCAAATAATTTATATGAATTAACACGGGGAATTAATCTTTTGACTATAATAATATATGCATTTGTTAAAGCAAATAGTGGAATTAAAATATTTTATTTTATTTTAAGTAAGCTTGATCTTAAATATCTGCTATATGTAGAATTTGTATTTTATATATATAGTATTAATGTTTGGGTTTTTGTTCTCAAAGGTCAAGTGGATTGGTAAGAAGTTGGACATTTACTAAAAAGAGATCTAGGTTTAAACCTCGGGGACATGTCCAATTTGGATAGTATAGTAGTCTGACCTGAGTTTGTTGAGTGTGTGCCAGTTTGATGACAACGGTACCAATCCCAAGTCATTGGGGTCTTCCTCACTTTGGATCGTGTTTACCGAGTCGAGATAGGGGTTATAGTGGTAGCATCGAGATAGGGGTTATAGTGGTAACATCGAGATAGTGGTTATAGTGGTAACACCGAGATAGGGGTTATAGTGGTAACAATGTGATTTGATTCTACGAAGGCAAATTTGACCATGTGACCAATTATTAAAAAAAAAAGTAGTTACCGATTTTTCTATGTATAAAAAAAAATGTTTGGGTTTTTCTTATTTCTTTTTGATAGTGTTGTGATATCATTAAAATCATTTTATTTTTATTTATTTAATTTTTTATAAATATTTATCTTAAATCCACTATTGAAACCATAATGAGACAAAATTACTCCTCTATTATTTCTAATTATTCCTCCTCCTGGTCCTGGATTTCCTTTAGATGCTCTATCAAAATTCAATTTAACCAACTCTACATCCGGTGGTTTCCACTTTATATTCTTTGCCTACTTTTTGCTTCTTCTATACCTAACATCATAATTCCATTTAATGACTTGATTCCATCTATCAAGGCTCTCTACTTCCATATTAGGGATTGGTTGAGTTGATAGGGTTGGTTTAGACTCCTCTATGGCTAAATGTATCTTCCTTTTCATTACCTCTAAACTGCTTTCCTTTCCTTTAATATTCTTCTATTTCTTTCTAGCCATAAAATCCAAAGTAGTGTATCTTTTGATATATCCTATATTGTATGTAAAGCCTCATTTTAATAAGTGCTCTACCATTGCTTTAACCATTCTTTAATTCTGTTATTCATCATCATGCATTTACCAAACATATTAAGAATCCATTGCCATAGTTTCCAAACTATTAAGCAATGTCCCAAAAGATGGTCTATACTCTCCTTTTTACAAAGAACACATTGAGAGGGGCCATGAAAACCCCTTTTCATAAAGTTATCTTAGGATAAAATTCTTCTATGACCTACTAGCCAAACAAACATTTTGACTTTGAGAATGCTTGGGCTATTCCAAATATCTCTCCATATTCTAGTGATATTACTATTTTATTGGTGCTTAACATTATATCCACTATTTGTTGTGTATTCTCGTGAGCTATTCAACTCCCAAATCAATTTATCCTTGGCTCCCCTCGAAATAATTAAAGTTGTTGTCTTTCTACTCAATTGCCTCCTATGTCTTGTATACTTGTCAAAAAATCTTCTTTCCATTTGTATCTTCCTTCCTTATCCTCGTACAAAATATTTGAAACCATATCACCATATTTATCTTGAAGCAATCTCATCCAAGGTTTCAAAATTGGATCTAAATTGAGTGGTTTTTTATCACACCAAGTATCCATCCAATTATATATTTTTTCTCCATTTCCTACCACCCATCTTAAACCATTAATCATCAGATCAAATAGTTTTTTTTTTTAACTATTCCAAAGAGCATAATCATTTGGTAGAAAGAATGCAGTAAATATTAAACTTGGGCCATTGGGCTCAACATACTTATTTAGAAGAATTCTTGCCCATTGTTTTTGACTCTCTTTGTACAATCTTCAAATTACTTTTCCTCTAAGAGTTAAGTTTGCATTTGTAAGAACTCTTAAACCAAGATCTCCCCTAGTTTTATCATCACATACCTTGCTCTATTTCACCAAAGGAAATTTCCTTTTATCATGTAAATTTGACCATAAAAAAGGATTGCATAATATAGATTAAACTTCTTTCAACTGATTTTGGCGTAGTATACAATGACATAATATTTTGGAATAGCTTGTAATATTGACTTACTGCACTCTTCCTGCTAATGATAACCATCTACCTTTCCAAGTTGGTAGTTTATTTTGAAATTTACTAACTGGATTCCATAATTCTATCTTCATTCTCCCCTCAAATAAAGACATCCCTAGATAAGTTGCTAACAAATTTGTCTTCTCCATTTAAAGTAACCTATAAATTCTTGCTTTGATATTAGTCGGAGTGTTAAGGAAGTAAATTTTGGATTTTATTCTATTAACTTTTTGCCTTGATGCTCTTTCATATTCCTTTAAAAATTTATTCAAAGCTCTAGCCTCATTTATCCTTGCTCTTCCAAAAAGGGCTGTATCTTCTACAAACTATTAATGGGTTATGTTGTCGATGTTATTACTAACCTTGAGTCCACTTATAAGCCCATATTTGTAAGCCTTCTTTAAGTTTCTATTCAAAACCTCTGCCATAATAATGAACAAATAATGAGATAGAGGATCTCCTTGTCCAAGGCCTCTCTTGGATTTAAAATATTATGTAACTAACCCATTGACCAACACTGAAAAAGAAACTATAGGGATACAAGCTTTAATCAATCTAACCCATTTCTTCCATAATTCAAACTTTTCTAAAACTGCAAAAAGAAAATCCCATTTAATCATATCATAGGCTTTACTCATATCAAGTTTTAAGATCATTGCTTTCTCTTTTCTTGAAGATGCCATATGTATAACTTCATGAACTACTATGATCCCATCCATAATTTATCTCCCTTTCACAAATCCTCCTTGCTCTTCTTAAATAATTTTTTTTTTTTGGTAATTAAGGTACAAATTCATTACATCCAGGTTTTTTCGGTTGACCCAAAACCTTTTACAAAATCAACACTATGCTGTTACGGATCAAAACCTCAATAGGAACAGACTGTCCTTCGCTACTAGTACCCTTCTGAGGCCACCTTGCCAAGAAAGAGCCCCGACCCTTACACAAATTTACAAACACCTTAGAACACAGGCAGTGGCCCACCGCATTGCTCTCTTGCTGCCCCAGCTGCGAAAATGCGACCTGTCGTGAAATCGCGACGTCCTTAAGTCTTCTCCTTCATTTACTCTGAAGAGTCGCAAAATGATGACATGTCGCAAAAATGAGACATGTCGTGAAATCATGACATTCTGCCAACGTTCTGCTCCTTTACTGCTATAAGTCGTGAAAATGCGACATGTCACAAAAATGGGCCATGTCGCGAAATCGCGACATTTGTCTCCCATTTTGCACTCTTTCTGCTTCCAGCCACGAAAATGCGACATGTCACGAAATCGCGACGTCCTTAAGTCGTTGCCATATTTTACTTTGGATATTCGCGAGAATGCGACCTATTGCGAAAAAGAGACATGTCGCGAAATCGTGACATTTTGCCTTTGTTCTGCTCCTTTGTCGCTGCATGTCATGAAAATGCGACATGTCGCGACAATGAGACATGTCACAAAATTGCGACATTCGTCTCCCATTTTGCACTCTTGTCACTTCCATATGTGAACGTGCAACATGTCACGAAATCGCGACGTCCTTAAGTCTTTTCCTTCATTTGTTCTGGAAAGTCGTGAAAATGCGACATGTCACGAAAATGAGACCTGTCACGAAATCACGACAATCTGCCTTCGTTCAGCTCCTTTGCCACTGCCTATCGCGAAATTGAGACATGTCGCGAGATTGCGACATTCATTTCCCGTTTTGTTCTCTTGTCGCTTTCGGCCGCAAAGAATCGACAAGTCATGAAATCGCGTCATCCTTGAGTCTTTTCCTTCATTTGCTCTGGATCGTCGTGAAACTACGACATATCGAAAAAGCGATATGTTGTGAAATCGTGACACTTCTGCCTATTTGACCTCTTTTTTTGCTTTTGGACATGAAAATGCAACAAGTCGCAAAATCGCGACACTTTCGCCTCCTTGATCCTTTTCTTGGCTTTTGCCCGCGAAAATCCAACATGTCGTGATATCACGACACTTTCGCCTCCTTACTCTTTCTCTTCTATTTTGGTCACGAAAATGCGACATGTCACGATATCGCGACACTTTTTCCTTCCTACTCTTTCTCTTCTCTTTTGGTCACGAAAATGCGACATGTCGTGATATCGTGACACTTTTCCTTCTTACTCTTTCTCTTCTCTTTTGGTCGCGAAAATGTGACATGTCGCGATATTGCGACACTTTTTCCCTCTTGCTCTTTCTCTTCTCTTTTGGTCACGAAAATACGACATGTCGCAATATCGTGACACTTTTTCCTTCTTCCTCAACATGTTGCCAAAAAGCGACACTTTTTCCTTCTTGCTCAACATGTCGCGATATCGCGACACTCTTTATTTCTTGCTCAACATGTCGCGATATCGTGACACTTTTACTTTCTTGCTCTTTATGTCGTGAAATCGTGACACTTTTTCCTTCTTGCTCAACATGTCACGAAATCGCGACCCTTTTTCCTTCTTGCTCAACATGTCATGATTTCGTGACACTTTTTCTTTCTTGCTCAACATGTCGCGATATCGCGACACTTTTTTTTTCTTGCTGTATTTTGCTTTTCCTTAACTTACGACATGTCACGATATCGCGACACTTTTGCCTCCTTACTCTTTCTCTTCTCTTTTGGTCATGAAAATGCGACATGTCGCGATATCGCAACACTTTTTCCTTCCTAATCTTTCTCTTCTCTTTTGGTCATGAAAATGCGACATGTCGCGATATCGCGACACTTTTACTTCTTACTCTTTCTCTTTTTTGGTCATGAAAATGCGACATGTCGCGATATCGCGACACTTTTTCCCTCTTGCTCTTTCTCTTCTCTTTTGGTCGTGAAAATGCGACATGTCGCGATATTGCGACACTTTTTCCTTCTTGCTCAACATGTCGCCAAAAAGTGACACTTTTTCCTTCTTGCTCAACATGTCACAATATCGCAACACTCTTTCTTTCTTGCTCAACATGTCGTGATATCGCGACACTTTTCCTTTCTTGCTCTACATGTCGTGAAATTGTGACCCTTTTTCTTTCTTGCTCAACATGTCGTGAAATCGTGACCCTTTTTCCTTCTTGCTCAACATGTCGCAATATCGTGACACTTTTTCTTTCTTGCTCAACATGTCGCAATATCGTGACACTTTTTCTTTCTTGCTCAACATGTCATGATATCGCGACATGTTTTCCTTCTTTCTCAACATGTTGCGAAATCACGACCCTTTTTCCTTCTTGCTCAACATGTCGCGATATCACGACACTTTTTCTTTCTTGCTCAACATGTCACGATATTGTGACACTTTTTTTTTCTTACTATATTTTTCTTTTCCTTAACTTACGACATGTCGCAAAATCGCAACATCGGTCCTTGGCCGCTGCCTTTGCCACTATCCCCATAACATGAGGCCACCATGCCACCTGGATCCTTCCACTATTGCAAAGAAAACTAAAGCCATCACAAGAAGGACCGAAGCAATACTGACAAAATAAAAATGAAACTCCTCTCCCTTTTTCCGATCCCCATAGTTTCATTATCATTGGCGATCATTTTGAATAATTTTGTCCACATCACTTGGGACCCCATGTTCCCAAGTGACTAGCCCAACGACTTCCACCCCTATAATGGACAATATATTAGCTATTTTATTTGCTTCCCTAAACACGTGCTGGGCCTTCCAATCATTCTTGGCATGGTAGAGGATCCTAGCCTCTTCGATGACAGTCTTAATCTGCCACGAAGGATTTTCCCCATTACTGAGAAGGTTTATGACTTGCATCAAATCTCCTTCGATAATTAGTTTACCTTCAATCTCCTGAGCCAATTGAAGACCTCTCCATAATGCTATTGCTTCCACCTCGTTGTTAGTCCTTATTCCTAGCTATTCAGAAAAGGCCATCACCAGCTTGCCTTGATGGTCTCTCACTGTTCCTCCAGCCCCTGCTCTGCCAGCGTTACCTTTAGAGGCCCCATCGAAGTTGAGCTTGAACCAACCAATCGGGGACGGTTTCCACTTGACATATAATCTGGGATTGACCTTGGTAGACATAGGTTTCTCACCCAGAGTAATATTTAAGGATTGAGAGATCAGCCTCTCCTAGGGTGAAGGATTTCGAGCTTCATGAGGAATAAGGCTGATGTTTTCATGGGCGAAGGTAAGAATCTTATTGGTGAAATCGCGACGTCCTTAACTCTTCTCCTTCATTTACTCTGAAGAGTCGCAAAACGATGACATGTCACGAAAATGAGACATGTCGTGAAATCATGACATTCTGCCAACGTTCTACTCCTTTATTGCTATAAGTCGTGAAAATGCGACATGTCACAAAAATGAGCCATGTCGCGAAATCGCGACATTTGTCTCCCATTTTGCACTCTTTCTGCTTCCAGCCACGAAAATGCGACATGTCACGAAATCGCAACGTCCTTAAGTCGTTGCCATATTTTACTTTGGATATTCGCGAGAATGCGACCTATTGCGAAAAAGAGACATGTCGCGAAATCGTGACATTTTGCCTTTGTTCTGCTCCTTTGTCGCTGCATGTCATGAAAATGTGACATGTCGCGACAATGAGACATGTCACAAAATTGCGACATTCGTCTCCCATTTTGCACTCTTGTCACTTCCATATGTGAACGTGCAACATGTCACAAAATCGCGACGTCCTTAAGTCTTTTCCTTCATTTGTTCTGGAAAGTCGTGAAAATGCGACATGTCACGAAAATGAGACCTATCATGAAATCACGACAATCTGTCTTCGTTAAGCTCCTTTGCCACTGCCTATCACAAAATTGAGATATGTCGCGAGATTGCGACATTCGTTTCCCGTTTTGTTCTCTTGTCGCTTTCGGCCGCAAAGAATCGGCAAGTCATGAAATCGCGTCATCCTTGAGTCTTTTCCTTCATTTGCTCTGGATCGTCGTGAAACTACGACATATCGAAAAAGCGATATGTTGCGAAATCGTGACACTTATGCCTATTTGACCTCTTTTGTTGCTTTTGGACATGAAAATGCAACATGTCGCAAAATCGTGACACTTTCGCCTCCTTGCTCCTTTTCTTGGCTTTTGCTCGCGAAAATCCAACATGTCGTGATATCATGACACTTTCGCCTCCTTACTCTTTCTCTTCTATTTTGGTCACGAAAATGCGACATGTCACGATATCGGGACACTTTTTACTTCCTACTCTTTCTCTTCTCTTTTGGTCACGAAAATGCGACATGTCGCGATATCGTGACACTTTTCCTTCTTACTCTTTCTCTTCTCTTTTGGTCGCGAAAATGTGACATGTCGTGATATTGCGACACTTTTTCCCTCTTTCTCTTTCTCTTCTATTTTGGTCACGAAAATACGACATGTCGCAATATCGTGACACTTTTTCCTTCTTACTCAACATGTTGCCAAAAAGCGACACTTTTTCCTTCTTGCTCAGCATGTCGCGATATCGCGACACTCTTTATTTCTTGCTCAACATGTCGCGATATCATGACACTTTTCCTTTCTTGCTCTTCATGTCGTGAAATCGTGACACTTTTTCCTTCTTGCTCAACATGTCACGAAATCGCGACCCTTTTTCCTTCTTGCTCAACATGTCATGATTTCGTGACACTTTTTCTTTCTTGCTCAACATGTCGAGATATCGCGACACTTTTTTTTTCTTGCTGTATTTTGCTTTTCCTTAACTTACGACATGTCACGATATCGCGACACTTTTGCCTCCTTACTCTTTCTCTTCTCTTTTGGTCATGAAAATGCGACATGTCGCGATATCGCAACACTTTTTCCTTCCTAATCTTTCTCTTCTCTTTTGGTCATGAAAATGCGACATGTCGCGATATCGCGACACTTTTCCTTCTTACTCTTTCTCTTCTCTTTTGGTCACGAAAATGCGACATGTCGCGATATCGCGACACTTTTTCCCTCTTGCTCTTTCTCTTCTCTTTTGGTCGTGAAAATGCGACATGTCGCGATATTGCGACACTTTTTCCTTCTTGCTCAACATGTCGCCAAAAAGTGACACTTTTTCCTTCTTGCTCAACATGTCACGATATCGCGACACTCTTTCTTTCTTGCTCAACATGTCGTGATATCGCGACACATTTCCTTTCTTGCTCTTCATGTCGCGAAATCGTGACCCTTTTTCTTTCTTGCTCAACATGTCGTGAAATCGTGACCCTTTTTCCTTCTTGCTCAACATGTCGCAATACTGTGACACTTTTTCTTTCTTGCTCAACATGTCATGATATCGCGACATGTTTTCCTTCTTTCTCAACATGTTGCGAAATCGCGACCCTTTTTCCTTCTTGCTCAACATGTCGCGATATCACGACACTTTTTCTTTCTTGCTCAACATGTCACGATATCGTGACACTTTTTTTTTCTTACTGTATTTTGCTTTTCCTTAACTTACGACATGTCGCAAAATCGCAACATCGGTCCTTGGCCGCTGCCTTTGCCCCTATCCCCATAACATGAGGCCACCATGCCACCTGGATCCTTCCCCCGTTGCAAAGAAAACTAAAGCCATCACAAGAAGGACCAAAGCAATACTGACAAAATAAAAATGAAACTCCTCTCCCTTTTTTTGATCCCCATAGTTTCATCATCATTGGCGATCATTTTGAATAATTTTGTCCACATCACTTGGGACCCCATGTTCCCAAGTGACTAGCCCAACGACTTCCACCCCTATATTGGACAATATATCAGCTATTTTATTTGCTTCCCTAAACACGTGCTGGGCCTTCCAATCATTCTTGGCATGGTAGAGGATCCTAGCCTCTTCGATGACAGTCTTAATCTGCCACGAAGGATTTTTCCCATTACTGAGAAGGTTTATGACTTGCATCAAATCTCCTTCGATAATTAGTTTACCTTCAATATCCTGAGCCAATTGAAGACCTCTCCATAATGCTATTGCTTCCACCTCGTTGTTAGTCCTTATTCCCGCCTATTCGGAAAAGGCCATCACCAACTTGCCTTGATGGTCTCTCACCGTTCCTCCGACCCTCGCTCTCGCCAGCGTTACCTTTAGAGGCCCCATCGAAGTTGAGCTTGAACCAACCAATCGAGGACAGTTTCCACTTGAAATCTAATCTGGGATTGACCTTGGTAGACATAGGTTTCTCACCCAGAGTAATATTTAAGGATTGAGAGATCAGCCTCTCCTAGGGTGAAGGATTTCGAGCTTCATGAGGAATAAGGCTGATGTTTTCATGGGCGAAGGTAAGAATCTTATTGGTGATGGAGGTAACATCATGGCTCGACTCATGGAATGCTCTATGGTTTCTTTCTAGCCAAACCTACCAAAGAAAATGATGGAGACAAATCTTCCAAAAAAACCTTAGCCTAAGGCTAACAAAGGGATTTGGCCTTTGATGGAAGAGGTCAATGATGGTGACTGGTCTGACCCAACAAATGCTAAAGGCTTGAAATAACCCATTGAGGACACTCAAAGAGACCGAGAATTCAAGGAAAATATGGAGGGTGGAATCCCAATTGGCCCTGCACAAAAAACAACGATTAGCAACTATCATACCTTTCCTTATCAAGTTGTCAATATTAAGAATCCTGCATTGGATCACCAGCCACGACAACATTGCAACTTTAGGAATAAGATTTTTGACCCACACCAGCTGTATCTGGAGTATGGGGTCCTTAGTATCTAACATTAGCATGTATGCATATTTGACTGAGAACTGCCCATTTTTGCTAGCTTCTCATATTACATGATCCTGCTTAGGTCTCATGGAAATGAATTGTTGATGCAGGATGCTTTGGATTTCTTCTGATTCAGCTTCAAATCCTTGAATCCTTATCTGTTTCCAAATAAGCCTTCCTCTATCCTATCTCATGAAATCAACCACTTTCCTTCCTATGAGATCCTCTATGATTCTTTTGATCCTCGCTAGGTGAGGAAATTGAGATAAAGCTTCATTCTTGGCCCACCTGTCATCCCATAACCTGATCTTCTACCCGTTACCTAGAACCCATCTTAGGCCTTTCTTTATGACCTCTCTACTTGTTAAGATTGCTTTCCAGAACGCTGAACCTCTACTGTACACCGTGTCATTTAGGAATTCGGTATCTTGAAGATATTTTCTTTTAATTATGGCAGTCCACTCATTCTCCTCATTTTTAATGAGATTCCAAGCTTGTTTGGCTAGCAAGGCTGTGTTTAGGTGATAAACTCTTCTTAGTCCTAGCCCCCCATTTTCTTTCAGCCTGCAAACCTTGCCCCAGCCCACAAGGTGGATCCTCTATTTTTCCTCTGACCCAGACCAAAGAAAATTCTTTTGGAGTCGTTTCAATTTTTTGGTATACTCCGGTTGGGGCCTTAAACACCGATAGAAAATAAGTCAGAATGCTCTGTAAGGATGCCTTAGTGAGAGTAAGTTTCCCGGCCTGAGATAAAAAATGTCCTTTCCAGCCAACCAGTTTCTTTTGGATTATTTCTACCACTCTATCCCACATAGATTCTCTCGGAGTACCATAGAAAAGGGGAAGGCCTAAATAAGAGGTAGGAAGAGTCGCTATCAAACATCCCAAAATCTCTGCTATTCTGGCTTGTCTTTGAATTGGGGTGTTGAGGAAGTAAAGCTTACTCTTGTTGAAGTTCACCTTCTATCCTGCCGCATCCTTGTAGAGTTGGAAAATGTGCTTAATCCTTCTGGCTTCAACCACAAATGACTGGGTCAACATCAAAGTGTCATCAACAAATTGTTGGTGAGTAACTGGGTTGGTGAGAGAGGTGGTTTTAATCCCCAAAATTAATCTAGCAGTGCATGCTGCTTTAATAGTTCTACCTAATGCCTCTACTACTATAATGAACAACATTGGGCTAATCAGATCTCCTTATCTGAGCCCCCTATGGCTCTGGAAATACCCAGTTGTCGTTCCATTGACCAAAACTGAGAACCAAGGTTCGGATATGCACTTTTTTTCAGCTCGACCCACCGAGGATGAAAGCTGAACTTCGGAAGAACAGACCATAAAAAAATCCCGATTAATGCGGTCAAAAGCTTTATTCATATCAAGCTTTAGGGCAAAGACCTCCTTGTTGGTTTGCCTAGCAAAGTGCAGAGCTTCATGGACTATGATCGCACCATCCATAATTGATCTCCCCTGAACTGAGCTTCCTTGACCAGGATCAATAATGAGGGGCAATATTTCTTTCATCCTGTTAGCAATGGATTTTGTTAAGATCTTGTAGGATACGTTACATAAACTAACCGGTATGAAATCTACCATTGTCTCTGGTTTTGGGCCCTTAGGGATCAGGGCTATAAAGGTGGACTTGAACCCTCTCGGGATATGTTTTGAAGCCTGAAACTCTTTGATAGCAGAAATGACATCCTCTCCCACAATATCCCAGAAAACTTGGAAGAAGCGAGGAGGGAACCCATCAGGGCTAGGGGCCTTCTTAGGTTCCATACTAAACAAAGCATTTCTAATTTCTTCATCAGTGAAGGGAGCAAGAATCTTACCATTAATGGCCTCATCAACCAAGCTAGGAATGAACTGGAGGAGAGTGTCCTTGGATTCCTCTATACACTGGGATTCATCCCCGAGAAGGGAGCTAAAATAAGCAATTGCTTCCTCTCTGATCTCAATCAAATCCTGGGTTTTGGATCCATCAACTTTGGTCAACTCTCTGATCTTGTTATTACTTCTATTCCTCAAGGTTGTGACATGAAATAACTTTGAGTTCAAGTCACCATCCTTTAGCCATAAAGCCCTGGATTTCTATCTCCAGTATATCTCTTCACAAGCCAAAATATTGTGATATTTTGAAAGCTTGGCTTGCTCCTCCTTCCTAGTAGCTTCATCACCGATACCATTTTGTATCGAATTGTCAATGACCTGCAACCTTTCTCCCACTTGTTTCTTGTTCTCAAATAGGTTACCAAAAACCTCCTTATTCCAAGTTCTAAGATTATCCTTTACTAATTTCAGCTTTTGAGCAAGTTTGAAACCTAAACTTTCTTGAAAGGGTTGCTGCCACCATCTGGAAATATTTTCTTTTAACTCCGAGTGCTTGATCCACATTGACTGGAATCGAAAAGGTTTTTTGAAGGAGTTTGACTTTGGAACCTCCAAAAGGATGGGATTGTGATCAGAGGAAATTTTGGGAAGAGTTTGCAGCATAGAGTCTCCAAACCCAGCAATTGCCTCCTTTGATAAGAAAAACCTGTCAAGTCTTTCCTGGATAAGTTGGCTTCCTGTTCGCCTATTGCTTCAAGTATACTTGGCTCCTCTTAGCCTCACATCCATCATTTGGTTCGAGTTTACGAAGTCATTGAAGTCTTCCATACTTCTAGTTGGGAGCCCTGTTCCACTCTTTTTGTCCGAGGGGTATAATGGCGCATTGAAGTCGCCTGCCACCACCCAAGGGATGTCATGGAAAGCATCATCCAGTTTACCCAGGTACTCCCACAAAGAAGCTCTCCCTTGAACAACATTGGGAGCATAGACATTTGAGAAGATCCATGATCTATTGTTGTCAATATCATGGAAAAAAACACTCAACACCCTATCATCATCTTGGATAATGCTGCCTTCCACCACCCGAGGATCCCAAAGAACCATGAGCCCCCTTGAGGTTCCTCTAGATGGTTTGTACACCATGTCCCCTTGACTCCACATATTTTTTGCTATTGTTTTTTATTGGGCTTCGTCTAATTTTGTTTCTTGCAGCATCAAAATTGTTGGATTGTATTGCCTTCTTAACGAGCTAACCACCCTCTGAGTGGGTCGGTCATTGAGGCCTCTTACATTCCATGAGAGAACCTTCATTTAGATTGTTTAGAGTTTTTCCCCTTCCCCCTCCCTTGAGGAGGTTTTCCCCGATTTGTTATCTTCATGCCCCGGGATAACTTATTGTATCGATGTTTTCTGTTTGCCACTAGCAATCTCATTGTCAGTCCTCATTCTGTTGTGCTCTGCATTTGACATCTTCCCCTTCTTTCTCTCACTGCCATAGTCAATATGTGACTTAGTAGTACTCCTGGTCTACTTGGGGCTAAAATGTGGATGAACTATCTATTGTAGAATCGGACTAACGCATTCCTCAAAATCATTCATTTCTACCACCTCAATCCTTGATTCTAACTCCTCCATCTGTTTCATGTATTCTCCTAATTTTTGTATCGAACCTTCTAGATGGTTTGATGGGCTTCTGGCTATGATGGTGGGAAGGTCTATTTTTGAAGACTCTATCTCTTCCACACATTTTCTATATTCTCTAGAATTTTATCTTACCCCTCCCTAGGGGCTTGAGAGGTTCTTGGTTATGGGGTTTGTAGGACCCGCCCTTGATGGGGATTCTAGGGTTTCAAGGATTTCACCTTGTAGGTTTCCTTCCTCTAATTACTCACTCTCCCCTTCTACCATTAGATCCTCTAAAATTTTTAACTTATTTGAGCTTGGAATTTTAGGGCTTACCTGATTTTCCTGTTCGTCGATGAGATGTTGCTTGTCTTTGCTCTGACCTTGCCATGCCCCTTGTTTTGTATTCTCCTGATAAATGTAGTTATTTTTAGATGGCCTAAACCCTCCTTTACCCACAGGGCCTCCATTTAGAAGGAGGTTCCTAGGAAACCCTTTCTCATTTGCTCGTTTGCCTTCCATCCTTTGGTTTTCTCTGCTAGCTGCTATATTAGGGCACTGATTTTACAAATGTCCTTGGGTTTTGCACTCAGGGCAAAAAGCTGGTCTATTTTCATATTCCATCACCTATTTTCTTAGGTAGTTGCCATACCCTAGCTCCACAATATTTGGCAGCTCAGAGTCTAAATTAGCGTTGACACATATTCTTGCATGTGTCATCCTTGTCCTAGCCAAGGTTGCATGATCTATGGAAACCAGTTATCCAATCACTTTGGTGATGCCTTGTAGCCAATACTCATTGAAAAACTGAGCTGGTAGGTTAGGAAGACGAACCCAAATAGGGGAAGTATTGATATTCTATTTTTCAGGCTTGAAATCCTCCCCCCACTTCCTGAGGAATAGACTGCATTTCCCTAAAAACCAGGGTCCTCCAGTTAGAATGCTGTTCGCATCCTCGTTGTTATTAAATCTTATGATGAAAAACCCCTTGGACAGGGCAACAACCTCCATACTCCCCACCATTCTCCATTTGGAAAGAGCCCAGGATCGTATAGTCTCTATATCCGGTCTTCCACCCAGAAACTTACCCACTAAAGAAAACTCTTCCATGGATAAAAAAGGACCCATCGAAGCAGTAGGAGCAATTATCCTATTATTCATCGAAATGAGGGGTGGGAGTGAAAGGAAATCACTCTTTCTCCCCTTAACAGTTTCCGCAAAGGATTGGCCTCCTCTGGGACCTGCATCGCCCTTCTAGGTCCCTTTGTCTGGATATTTTTAAGGAGGGTCAAGCCCTCTTTGGACAACCCCACCTGACGTCGAAGGCCTCCCTTCCTCTGGATCCTCGCTTGATTCCTTCTCGAGGTTCCTTCCCAAACCCTCCGTGCCTTCTCTGCTGTTCCCGCCCAAAACTTTCAAAATTCCTCCGCTGCTCCTCTCCTCCATTCCTCCCTTTCTTCTAAAATAATTTTGTCTAACAATGGCCTTAATCAATTCACCATCACTTTGGAGGAGATAATATTATATTACACAAATACTTGTTATTTTAATTTATTTCATAATTTCTATTCTTATTCTTCAAGTTTTCTTGTAGAGAAGTCATCAATAAGATTTAAACCATATTTTTTACTAAAATATAGGTTGTCAATAATACATATACAATTATGAATTAGGTTCAAGTGCTTTATTTTTCTTCAAAATTTACCTTATTTTAATGAGTATTTATAATTTTTATCCCCACACATACACTTTATGATCTTTTCCTTACAATTGTAAAGTAAAACTTGTTCTTTCATGTTTATTCATTATTTCTAAAGCTTTTATAACTTAGGTGAGCATGTTTTATTGGTTTTAATTTTTTTCATGGGAAAAATGGGTTGTACTCAGGTCCTCCACCGTTGATAAATCACAACTCTCCTTTAGATCTTGAGAGTTAAAAAATATATTCAATTCTCGTCTCCATTGAGTTGCTATAACTAGATATCTATATTTTTTTCATAAAAAAATTGAATTCTTGACTTTTATTTTCTGGATATTTTTCAAATTTCTTTGTAAATACAAATATTCCAAAATTTAACATCTTTCTTCTTGATATTTTCCTATAGTAGCCTTCAAATACCAAAACTCTACCTCTACTATCTACACATTGTATCTTAATAGAGTAATATTTCTAAAACTTTCCATTGTTAGAGTCTGCTTTACCAGATTTGGACTTCTAGTTTTCTTCCTAAAGCATACATGCAACCACAAGAATTGCAATAAATAGTTTATATGAAAACATATTAATGTTATAAAATACCAATAAAAACATTAAAGTAAATCTTAATCATTTTTTGATTCAGGCAGTAAATATTTTCTTTCCAACTTCGGTTAAACTTACTACTTTCTCTAACCATGGAAAAAAGAATTTAACTCCATGATCCTCTATTGGCTAGCCTATCTGCACATTTTTCCCTTCCCTTAATGTATGTGTAAACCTAATTTTTTTAAACTCTATAGCAAAGTCTTGTATTTCCACAATGATCTTTTATCTGTTCCATAGAGCCTTTGCTTTCCTCAAATTGCATTTAATACTATTAGTGATCGCCTTACATCCACACTCTGTTCCATTTTATTTGTCTACACATTTTTAACCCTTCCAAAACTGCCTAAGCTTTAGCTTCATTATTTATTTTCAATCAACTATTGAAAATATAATGTGACAAAATCTCATCCCTATTATTTGTAATTATACCTCCTATTGGTATTAGATTTCCTTTAGACATTCCATCAAAATTTAACTTGGCCAACTTCATTTTCGGTGGTTTCCACTTTATATACTTTGCATTCCTTTTGTTTCTTGTACACCCAACATCACAATTCCATTTGATGACTTGAATCCATCTATCAAGGCTATTTGCTTTAATATTAAGGATTGGATGAGTTGATAAGGTTGGTTTAGATTCCTCTCTAAAAAATTCTTCCTTTTCATTACCTCTAAACCACTTTCATTTCCTTTAAATATTATTTTGTTTCTTTCCATCCATACAATCCAAAGTATTGTATCTTTTGATATATTCTAGTTTATCTGTAATGCCTCAATTTTAAAAGTGCCTTGACATTGATTTTAGTATTCTTCAATTATGACAGTCATCACCATGCATTTATGAACAATCAACAAAAGAAGCGGATGCATGCCCATGTGGAGAAAACGAACAATCGTGGAAGGAGAAAACGAACAGTCGTGGAAGGAGAAAATGAACAATCATGGAAAGAAGCGGATGCATGCCCATGTGGAGAACACGAACAGTCGAAGGAGAAAATGAACAGTCATGAAGGAGAAAACGAACAGTCATGGTAGGAGAATATGGTGTCAATTATTTGCATGTGACGTGTTTGATGAAATGCCTTCTCAAAATATACAAAAGGAGTTACATAAAGAAGGAGTTACAATTGACAAGTGGTAGATGAGAATATGAAAGAAGGAGTTACAACTTGAGTTACAAAGAGAAAGGATGGTTATAAAAGGAGTGTTGCTTGGAGAATTTGAGTAAGCGAGAGGCGAGCTGAAAGTGTGTGTGTTTTGTGAATTGTGAGAGAGGTTGGGTAAGCAATAGACCAGTCAGGGTCTTGTAAAAGTGAAGGCATTTCTATATCAATATTTTAGTTTCAAAATTGAAGTCCAAGTTGTTGCTTGGCATGAGGGATTGGTGCTCCTTCCAGTTGGTGCTGGTAAATCAGGGGTTGGTGCTCCTTTACATTGGTGCAAATAAATTAGGGGTTGGTGCTCCTTCCAGTTGATGCTGGTAAATCAGGGGTTGATGATCCTTCTAGTGGGTGCTGGTAAATTGATTGTAAAGTTGGTGCTTTGCAAGGGCTGGATTTGGATGAGAGTCCAAACAGTCATTTTGAGGAGTAGCCAAATCGGTGAACCTCGATACATCTTGTGTTGTGTGATGTTCTCTTGTTATACTTTCTTTATTTGGTTTTAAGTTTTCATTGTTTTGGCTTTAAGAGTTGAAGATTTAAGTTTTAAAGAGCTACACTGATTCACCACTCCCTCTCAGTGTCATTGTAAGACTAACAATTGGTATCAGAGCGAGGTTCCTGAACAAGCTTAACCGGCTAGGGTGATCTTGGAAGTGACACAATGGCAGGTGGTGAAGGCTTCTCATCAAACAAAGCACCATTGTTTGATGGAACTAATTACACATTTTGGAGACTTAGGATGCAGACATATCTTTGTGCTTTGGGATACGACATTTGGGATTCAGTAGATAGTGGATACACAATACCCACCACTTCTCCAACCGATGTTGCCGATAAGAAACTGTTTGAGAATAACTCAAAAGCAAAGAATGCTATCATGTGTGGATTAGTGGACCGTGAACTGGTAAAAATTATGAGTTGTAAAATGACAAAATAAATATGGGACAAACTAAGGAGCATTCATGAAGGAGACGATAAGATCAAGGAGGCCAAGTTACAAACACATCGAGCTTAGTTCGAAGTATTAAATATGAATTCCAATGAGAACATAGAGGCATATATGCTGAGAGTTAATGAAATCATTAATGCGATTAGAGGACTAGGCGAGGAAATCATTGATTCTATCATCGTGAAAAAGGTATTAAGATCTCTTCCCCAAAGATTTGATTCTAAAGTTTCAGCTATAGAAGAAGCTAAATATCTAAATTCTTTTAGTATGGATGAGATGAATGGTTCTTTGAATGCATATGAGATGAGAATAGGAAAATATAAAACCATAGATAGAGAAGCTGCTTTTAAAGCCAATAAAAATATGAAAGCAAAACAAGAATCCGAGGAAGAAGAGACATCAGATGAAATGGAAGCAAACTTTGTTCAAAAAATAAAAAGGGGAAAAGGAAAATACAGAGGAAAGTTACCGTTTAAATGTTTCAATTATGGAGGCATTGGGCATGTTGCGACTAAGTGTCCACTTAATGAGAAGAACAAAAGTGATGAAGGATCGCACCAAGAAAGAAGTGACTGGAAGAAAAAAACAAATTTCATAAAAGGCAACTTCAAGAAGAAAAGTTTCATCTCCAAGAATGTCAGTTCATCAAAAGACAGCTACGATGAGGATTCTGAAAAGGAAACATGTGAAGCTCTTTTCATGACACTCAAAGAAGAAAAATCAGAAAAAGAACAGGAATGCGATGAAGAAGAAATTGATGCAGAAGTAAATTTGGAAGAGGAACTAATTGTAGCTCTGGATGAATTGAAGATAGAAAGAAAAAAGAATAAGAAAATTTCAAGAAAGCTTGAGGATGCAAATGAAATCATAACCAGTTTGAAATTATAGATAGAAGAATCCAAGAAAATATCTGAAGATCTCGAAGTGCAAATAACCATGAAAATAGATTATTGCAACAAGCTAGAAGAAGAGACTGTTGGTTTAAGGATGCAGATAGAAGAGATGAATCGTAAAATTAGTTGTTATCACAAATGTGAAGAAAGTTCTATGAAGTTGGATAAGATCATAAATAACCAAAGGACTATAGGCATCAAATTTGGTTTGGGCTTTGACAAAGGAGAATCATCAAATGGATCAAAGAATGAAGATAAGAAACAGGTTGATCAAGAAAAATTGACTCATGCAAAAGAAAGCAATAATGCAAGGCACGAAAGGAGAATTGACAATGATGGATTCACCAATGTCACACATCAAGGAAGAAGAATATTTATGACTCCTACAACAACATGGCAAAGACCATCACCCAGGTTCAATCATATCTTTTCTGGTTACTATTTTAAATGCAATGGTTATGGACATAAGATTTTAGATTGCAAGTATAACGTAGGACCAAGGAATTTTACCAGTAGAAATGTTTTTTCACCTTTGATGGATTATGCAGTAGAATGTTATAACTATCATAATTTTGGGCACATTGCAAGAAATTATCGAAGTACATTTGCATCAAATCAATTTTAGGGAAGAAAATTTCAACCAAATGGAATGAGACAAAATAGAAAATTGTCTCGAAAAACATGCACAAGCTACTGAAAAAGAAAAGTCAAAACAAGAAACCAAAACTGTAATCAAACCAGAGTGGAAAGAAAAAGAGCGATCTACAAAAGAAAAGGAATCCCTAATCGTACAAACAACATTTAAAGAACATAACAAATCTGCACCATGGATACTTGATAGTGGATGCTCCAGTCATATGATAGGTGACAAACAAAAATTTGAGAAGTTACAGCAATATGAAGGTGGTTCAGTAAAATTTGGAAATAATGATGGAGCTAAGATAGTTGGCAAAGGTTTAGTTAAGATCAGTGATGAAAAAATCAAATCAAAAGAAGTCTTGTTTGTGGTTGGTCTAAAGCATAACTTGTTGAGCGTAAGTCAGATTTGTGATAGAGGTCATGAAGTGATTTTTAAGAAGCAAGGTTGTGAAGTCAGAAAAGTAAATAGTGGAAAGTTGATAGCAACTGGATCGAGGACATCTGGCAACCTGTACACTCTCTCAGAGACTTCAGAAGGAGCTTGCTTGATTGGACAGGAAGAAGAAAATTGGTTGATGCACAAGAGACAACCACCCAAGAGAAATGTTCAAGTTCATGAAAAGGTTCAAAATAGGGATGCAGTTGAAAAACTCAAGCCCAAGTTCAAGAAATTTTGGAGAAAGAAAGAAGAGAGGAAATCGTGTCTCCTTGGATCGAAGGAGACTACTCCTCTATTGCACTAAGCAGCTCCAGGTAGCACATCCTTAGGGGGAGCAATCTTAAAGTTTTATTTTAATGCTCCTATGTTGTTTGGTTATCTGAGGATGAAAGGCAAGTAGTCAGGGGGAGTTGTCGTATAGTTGTCAAAGTGTGTTTTAGTTCATGTAGTTGTTTGTGGAGGTGCCATGAAGGGTGGTGATTAAGTTGAGACTTGTCACCATTGGTAGTATTGCTATATGTCAGTGTTGTACTTTTGATGGTTCTTACTGCCATGGTTCAAAGTTATGGATTATAATAGTTCAGATAATTTGGTTTAGTGAAAGAATGTTGCCCTAGCTACATAGATGTGTTTTGATAAAAGCAGTGTGTATTTGTGCTGCACATTGATGTGAAGATTGTTAGATCTATTATGATGCTTTGGTGAAAATATTTAATTCATGTGCAAAATCAGAAAGCTCACATTTTATTATTGCATTCAAGGTGCCTACATGAGCAGGAAGTTACATCAATACAAATTGAGTACAAATATTCAGGGAGACAAATTCAGATCGATCCACATTTGATCGTTACACATTTTCTCAACTGCGTGTGTAATGTTTTGTTCAATCGCCATCGGGTCACCAATATCCGGGTATCCAATTTCTTCTGATTTGTATGAAGCAGGTTCATAGCCATTGTCACTATCATCACTGATGACAATGAAGGCAGGTTCTTCAGGTTCATAGTTGGTCTTAGCCACCTCCTCTTCATCATCACTAATGATGAAAATTTTAGGCTAGTCCCAAGGAGACTCATGTGACAATAGTGAAGAGGATTCTTCGATACCTCAAGGGTACTATGGAGTATGGGTTATGGTATCCAAAAGGTAAGGACTTCACCCTTATTGCGTATTCAGATGCAAATTAGGCAGGATGTGTAGATGACAGAAAGAGTACCAGTGGAGGTGCATTCTATCTTGGAGACAGGTTGGTCGCGTGGCATAGTAAGAAACAAGAGTCGGTCTCCTTATCCACAGTAGAGGCAAAATATATTTTAGTGACAACGTGTTGTACGCAGGTATTATGGATGAAAAAAACCCTAAAATATCTTGGTATTAACTTTAGTGAGCCAATTTTTGTTAAGTGTGATAACACCAGTGCCATTAACATCTCAAAGAATCCGGTTATGCATTCTCGCACAAAACATATTGCTATCCGGTATCACTTTTTGAAGGAGAAAGTTGCGGAAGGTGAGGTTAAGTTGGATTTTGTTCCAAAATAGAGAAAGTAGCAGATATCTTCACAAAACCATTGCCCAAGGAAGTCTTTGAGTACCTTCACAATAAATTGGGAGTGGTCATGCTTCCCAAGAATTGACTAGCTATCGGGACCACATTCTCAGGGGGAGCATTTGTGTATTTGTTTATATTTTTGCTCATGTTTGTGATTTTTGCTAAGTGTAATAATTTTTGCCTGAGAATGTTGTGCATGGACTCAGGGGGAGTTTGCAGCAGCCCTTTGATATTGTTGTCAAAGGGGGAGAAGAGTTATAGAAAATTGCACGTGTATTGCCAAAAATTCCAAAGGGAGAGATTGTTGAGCAAGGTGTAGCGACAGTATTGTCATTGTTGTCAACACAGTCATATAGATCGGTTGATGCAGTGGATAGGAGTTCAGAGGTTACTTAGAGTATGTACAGTGATGTTAAATGCTTATGAGGATGTTTACCCACCTTTTTGCATATTTTCCAAGAAGACCGAAGTGGCCCATATGCTAAAGATCAAAGAAAAAGCAAAACACCGCAAAGAAAAAAAGTGTCGCGATATCGCGACATATTGCATTTTCGTGATCTAAAGCAAAGAGAAAATGCAAGAAGAAAAAAGTGTCACGATATCGCGACATGTTGCATTTTCGCGGTCCAAAGAAAAGAGAAAATGCAAGGAGAAAAAAGTGTCGCGATATCATGACATGTTGCATTTTTTGCGAACGAAAGAGCAAAGAGAAAAAAGTATCGCGATATCATGAAATGTTGCATTTTCATGGCCGAAAGAGCAAAGAGAAAAAAAGTGTCGCGATATCGCAACATGTATTTTTGCAGGCCAAAGCAAAGAGAAAGAGCAAGGAGAAAAAGTGTCATGATATCGCGACATGTTGTATTTTCGCGGGCCAAAGCAAAGAGAAAGAGCAAGGAGAAAAAGTGTCACGATATCACGACATGTTGTATTTTCATGGGCCAAAGCAAAGAGAAAGATTAAGGAGAAAAAGTGTTGCGATATCGTGACATGTTGTATTTTTGCGGGCCAAAGCAAAGAGAAAGAGCAAGGAGAAAAAGTGTCACGATATCATGACATGTTGTATTTTCGTGGGCCAAAGCAAAGAGAAAGAGCAAGGAGAAAAAGTGTCACGATATCATGACATGTTGCATTTTCGTGGCCAAAAGAGAAGAGAAAGAACAAGAAAGAAAAAGTGTCACGATATCACGACATGTTGCATTTTCGTGGCCAAAATAGAAGAGAAAAAGCAAGAAGGAAAAAGTGTCACGATATCGCGACATGTCGCATTTTTGTGACTCAAAAAGGGCAAGAAGACAGAGAAACAAAAGTGTCGCGATATCGCGACATGTCACATTTTCGTGACTCAAAAAGGACAGGCAGGCAGAGAAACAAAAGTGTCACGATATCGCGACATGTCGCATTTTTGCGACTCAAAAAGGGTAGGCAGGTAGAGAAACAAAAGTGTCATGATATCACAACATGTTACATTTATGCCAAAGGAACAGAGAAGTTGACAGTGCGTCTGATATTAGTGATGAACACCAGGATGGTGAAACTGAAGACTACATAGTGATGTGGACCTATAAGGAATAAATCGAAGGAGAAAATGAACAGTCATGGAAAGAAGCGGATGCATGCCCATGTGGAGAAAATGAATAATCATGGAAGGAGAAAATGAACAGTTATGGAAAGAAGCGGATGCATGCCCATGTGGAGAAAACTAACAGTCGTGGAAGGAGAAAATGAACAGTCAAGGAAAGAAGCGGATGCATGCCCATGTGGAGAAAACTAACAGTCATGGAAGGAGAAAATGAACAGTCAAGGAAAGAAGCGGATGCATGCCCATGTGGAGAAAATAAACAATCATGGAAGGAGAAAATGAATAGTCGTGGAAGGAGAAAATGAACAGTCATGGAAAGAAGCAGATGCATGCCCATGTGGAGAACACGAAAAATCAAAGGAGAACGAACAGTCATGAAGGAGAAAATGAATAGTCATGGTAGGAGAATATGGTGTCAATTATTTGCATGTGATGTGTTTGACGAAATGCCTTCTCAAAATATACAAAAGGAGTTACATAAATAAGGAGTTACAATTGACAAGTGGCAGATGAGAATATGAAAGGAGTTACAACTTGAGTTACAAAGAGAAAGGATGGTTATAAAAGGAGTGTTGCTTGGAGAATTTGAGTAAGCGAGAGGCAGGCTGAAAGTGTGTGTGTTTTGTGAATTGTGAGACAGGTTGGGTAAGTAATAGACCAGTTAAGGTCTTGTAAAAGTGAAGGCATTTCTATGTCAATCTTTTAGTTTCAAAATTGAAGTCTAAGTTGTTGCTTGGCATCAGGGGTTGGTGCTCCTTCCATTTGGTGCTGGTAAATCAAGGGTTGGTGCTCCTTTCTATTGGTGCAGATAAATCAGGGGTTGGTGCTCCTTCCAGTTGGTGCTAGTAAATCAGGGGTTGATGCTCCTTCTAGTGGGTGCTGGTAAATTGATTGTAAAGTTGGTGCTTTGCAAGGGTTGTATTTGGATGGGAGTCCAAACAGTCATTTTTAAGAAGTAGCCAAATCGGTGAACCTCAGTACATCTTATGTTGTGTGATGTTCTCTTGTTATACTTGCTTTACTTGGTTTTAAGTTTTCATTGTTTCGGCTTTAAGAGTTGAAGATTTAAGTTTTAAAGAGCTACACTGATTCACCCCCCCTCTCAGTGTCATTGTATGACTAACATATCTCTCTATATTTTTGCAGTATTCCTATTTTACTAATGCTTTACATTATATCCGCTTCTTGTTGTGTATTCTTCTGAGCTATTCAAATTGTAAATCAAATTATCCTTGGCTCCCCTCAGAATAATCATTATTGTTATCTTTAAGCTCAACTGCATCTTAGCAACAATGGCTGGTATACTTGTAAAAAAATCTTCTTTCCATTTGTATCTTCATATTTGTCTTGATGTAATCTCATCCATGGTTCCAAAATTGGATCTAGATTGAGTGATTTTTTATCACACAAAGTATCCATCAAAATATAAAATTTTTCTACAGTTTCCATCACCCATATTAGACCTTTAATCACTAGATCAATTAATTTATTTAAACCATTCCATAGTGCGTAACTATATGGTAGTGAGAATGCAATAAATATTAAGCTTAGGTCATTGGTTTCAACATACTTAGAAGAGTTCTTGCCCATTATCTTTGACTCTCTTTGTATAGTCTCCAAATTACTTTTTCCCTTAGAGCTAAATTTGCACCTGTAAGAACTTTTAAACTGAGATCTCCTCTAGTTTTATCAACACATACCTTGCTCCATTTCACCAAAGGAAATTTCCTTTTATCATGTAATCTTGACAAAAAAAATGACTGCATAACATAGATTAATTTTTTTTTCTATCTATTTTGGCATAATATACAAGGACATATATTATGTTGAAATGATTTGTAAGATTGATTTAATCAGATGCTCTCTTTTTACTAACGATAATCATCTACATTTCCATGTTGGTAGTTTATTCCAAACTTTACGTATAACTAGATTCTATTATTCTATCCTCATTCTCGCCTCAAATAAAGGCATCTTTAGATATGTTGCTGGCAAATTTACCTATTATATTTGAAGAAACCTACATATCCCTACTCTAATTCTAGCTAGAGTATTTATGAAGTATATTTTGGATTTTTTTCTATTAAATTTCTGCCCTGATGCTCTTTCATAATCCTTTAATAAGTTATTTAAAGGTCTAGCCTCGTTTTTACCTACCCTCCTAAAAAGGGTTGTATTGTCTACAAATTGTTGATGGTTGATGTTGTCAATGTTATTACTAGCCTTAAGTCCATTATATATTAGCCCATATTTGTATGCCTTCTTCAAGTTCCTTCCTAATACCTCAACCATAATAATGAAAAAATATGGTGATAAAGGATCTCCTTGTCTAAGACCCCACTTGGCTTTAAATATTTTTGTTACTAGCCCATTGAAAAGCACTAGATATGATACTGTAAAGCCACAAATTTTAATTCATTTAACCCATTTCTTCCTAGATTCAATTCGTAGGCTTTATTTATATCAAGTTTTAAGATCATTGCTCTCTCTTTTCTAGAAGTTGTTGAATGCATTACTTCATGAGCTTCTATGATCCTATCCATAATTTGTCTTCCTTTCACAAATTTTCCTTGC
Source organism: Wollemia nobilis (assembly GCA_028583015.1). Taxonomy (NCBI): domain Eukaryota; kingdom Viridiplantae; phylum Streptophyta; class Pinopsida; order Araucariales; family Araucariaceae; genus Wollemia; species Wollemia nobilis. The sequence goes on from JAQPPZ010000456.1 coordinate 9,269,685, forward strand.
TCTTTTGAAATAATTTTGTCTAATAGTAGTCTTTAACCAATTTTATATCACTTTGGAGATTATCTAATATGCCATACTACATTGGTTTATGGGTCTAAATAAATCAAACAAATATGCATCCTTTTTTTTTTTCAGAATCAGGGTAAGATATATTGCATTTATTTGATAAGGTATACATTATTTTACCCTAAACCGTTTCATTGCCACCAATAAAGAATCATTAACTATTTTCTAATTATACTGATAGAATGCTGCTAAGAGCCCATCCAAACCTAGGGATTTATCCTTATCACAAGAGAAAAATGCTAAATGAACTTCTTCCAAAGTAATAGACTCCATCAGTTTGCTATTCACTTCATCTACTATAACTGAAGGTACTTCTAGTAGTAGTTTATTATTAAGAACTTCAATCTCCTCCGATCCTAAAATATTTTGGTAAAATATCCTTGTATCCTTTCTAATTTCATTATGGTATTCAATCCAAACCCATTATACCGATTTAATTCTACTAATTTTGGATGCTGATCTCTTTACTATTACCATCCTATGAAAAACCTTATGTTTTTATCTCCTTTTAACCAAATTTGTCTCGATTTTAATCTCCAAAATTTCTCTTCCTTACTCAATATTATAATTTTCACTAAGCAACTCACTTTCCTTCGAGATTGGATTATTGTGCTCACCTTTTTGGACATTTGAAAGTTTCTCTTTTAGTTCTTTTTCCTAAAAAATATTTTCAAAAGCGTTCTTGTTCCATTCTTTAAATCTAAATGTCATTGGTTCAATTTGTTTTGGATGTGTATACAACCCATAATTTCTTGAAGAATTCCATGTCTACGCTATTATATCAACAAATTGAGGATGGTCTTCCCAAAGTTGCTCATATTTAAAATATGATTTTGAATTCACTTAACACTATTTTAACTCTTATTGACCAATGATATGATACAATCATTGTCAAGGTATTAATTTTAGCACAAGTCTCTTCATCTAGCCAATGATATGAAGTATGCATATGTCTAATTTTTTTACTATTAGTTTTTTGCCTATACTATTGTTGGTCCATGTCTAATTGTCCTCTTTAAAATTAACCTCCCATAGATTATTATTTTGATTAAAAGATAAGAATTCTCTCATACTTTGGATTTTTTCCTTAATTCTTCAAAAAATTTCATCCATCTTGGTTATGGCATTAAAATATCCTATGATCATGAATCAAGTTTCTTGGTCTTTAGTTCTCATAAAGGTTTCAATCCCACTTTATACTTATGATTTTCCTGACCGAGTTGTAGGTCCATAGACATTGATAAGGATGAAACGAATATATGCAAAGTAGTATGTGACTAAGAGGCTATGCAATTCCTAGTTTTATGAATGGTTTCACATGAGGTTCTAATTGGATTCCAACATGTTAGAATTCCTCCTATTGGTCCTTTTGAATCCATAGAATCCCATTTACATCTTGCCCATACTGCTTTCAAAGTTTTGAAAAATTCTTCCTTTGTCATTTTAGTTTCTTGGGTACAAAGAATATCGAGTTTATTACTTAAACAAAGGTCCCTGACACACCTCTACTTTGAGAGGGCATTAGCACCCCTTATATTTGATGATATGGTAATCATGTCTCATTAGGGGTTATTGGCCCCTCCTACAAATTACCAATATCATTTTTATATTTGGTAAAGATAAGTTAAACCAACTTAGATTACATTCTCTATGTTTGCTCTTGCTTCCTTGGTTCTCGCTTGATAATTGAAGGTTTTCCTCTTTTTTCCTTATCGGTATCAGTATTAGATCTTATTATTCTATTCCTCAATATTATTTTAGAACTTTCCTTTTCATTAGATTTATCATCTTCTAGCTCTACTAAGGAAGCCTTTGACTTATCTTACTCATTTTCTAGTATTTCCTTGTTAATGGTAGAGGTATTAACATCTAACACTAAATTTTCTCTACCACTTTCCTTCTCCAGAATGGTGCATGGTACTTCAAGGGAGTCTTCAAAATTTAATAAGGCACATTCCTTAGGTTTACTAGGAATGTTCATACCTAAATTATGATCATATTGAGTAGATGGTTCCTTGTCAATACTATGATTTTGTTGTACCATATCCTCTAAGCTCTACCCTACATTTTGTTCATAGGCTAAAGTCTCAAAAGAATTGGCATTTCTTCCAATATCCTTACTAGTCTCCACCATTTATTTACTTTCATCTATCTAGACCTATTTTTTAGAAGTTGAAATCCATCCTCATACATATCCATTTGTAAGATTATCTTATGGTTTTTTACATATGTTCCTACTAGACTCCTCTTAGGTAATGACCTCTCAATATGCCTCACCTCATGACATCTATATCTGAAAGATATATTTTCTTAATCAATGGTTTGGATCCACAACTTACCCTCATACTTAAGAATGATTGATTCTTGTAAAGTTTTATTGATATCAATCATGACCAATATCCAAGCATAAAAAACCAAGATTTTTTCTTTTGTGGTTTTTGAAATATTAAGGAATTATCCTAGAGGGTTGCCTATTTTCTTGAAGGTATACATTTCCTAGAATTCACTGGACAACTCATACACCCTGACTTACATTGATACTAGGGATAGATTTACATTTTTAGGTGCAAAGCCTTCATGCCAACGAATAATGAAGAGCCTGCTCTTCCCATAAACCAAGGACTCTTCTTCAGGATTCTATATATTTCCTCCCTAGAAAAAAAAAAATCTAGAAATAAAATTTTAGAAATAAAGGATAGAATCACTCTTGGATACTTCCATATTTTATAAATCCATTATCTCAGAGTAGAAGCCCTCTAACAAGACCCATTAAATTTACCAATGACTACCTTATCTTTGATCAAAAAGGATTGATTCTCTATGAGGTTGTCCCTAACATCTACTACTAGGGATGATTTTAAGGATTTAGTTATAAATTTATCTATGGGAAGGAAACTATAACTTGATATCTACTAAAATTTACTAATATATCCTATAACGATTATATTATTTTAAAATAAACCTATAATAATATTCATGCAAAAATTCTAAGATAATGAAGGGATAAATAAAAATTACCTAGAAAATTCTATGCCCAGATAAATTGTCCCACGTCGCTAATTCCCTATCCCTCTATTACTCCTTCCATCATTTGAACCTTGGTTGACATATATCTAAATTTTGTTTCTAGCAAATTGAAAAATCATCATTGCTCTTATTTTGGATGGTTGATTTATAAGGGTTGTATATCCCTTAATACTTATTAGATTCCTATATATGACCACTTATTCTAAAGCTCTTTAAATTCTATGAAAATTGGTCCAAGAATCATTTGCATTAGTCAATCCTTCGCAAAGATATGGCTTTTAAAAAATGAGTTTTTTTTGCAAAAAATTACCCTAACGTTGCCCTTATTCTAGACAATTGTCTTCATATGGTTGTATCTCCATTATACTACTTGGATTATTTTATATGACCACTCATTTCAAAGCTCTTTAACTTTTGCACAAAATAGCATAAGAATCACCTGAATTGAACAACTCTATGCAAAGATATGACTCTTGAAAGATGAGTCATTTTTTAGAAAAATTTACTCTAGTTATTGGTTATAAACTTAATCAAACCCTACAAACTTGAATATTGATATTCAAATTTAATATCCTCTTTGATGACGTATTTTTATGATGGGGCATAAATAAGTTTGGAGAAAGTAATATAAATCTATGATGATTTCACTATTATGAAATGAATGTTTATATTTCTTTGATATTAAGCAAAAATAATGTTAATAAAAACAAATCTTGACTCCACAATTTATACCTCCTCTGAGGTAGATGTATGAAATATTGTGATTATAAAAAGAGTTTGAATATCATTCCTTTGTTTATTATTTTGACCCCACTATATTGATTATTGTGAGCCCAAAAGAGTTCTTAGAATTGATTGGATGGATTCAAGTCTTATTTCCTTGATAAATCATGCCATATAACTCATTCTATGTGTACATTCTTTAATTATGTGATTTATTCTCTCACATTATTCATTTTTAATATCTTGGAAGAAGGATTATTAACATCCTCCTTTTTTCATTTTAACTTGATTTTTGAATTTAATGTATCCCCTTTAATGTTCAATTTTATCATTATTAATACTTTATATTTTTGTTAGTTTTATTGATTTTTTAAGTCTTTCTGATCAAGAATGCCATACTTAAGAAGTGATTGTTATATTTGAATCAATTATTCATAAAAGATACTTGAAAACTCATATTTTATTCTGGATCTTAATAAATTTTATCCTAATTGAGATTTGAATACTTCATAGGGACATGCCAACTTCTTTAAAATAATATCAATGAGATTTAACTAATTCTTAAGTGTGACCTTTTCCATATTCCTTTCGTTTACTTTAAATATGATGATGCAAGATAAAACAAATGGTTTGCTCAAAAGAAAATGGATCCAAATCATGATGTTTTATTATAAAGGTACTACTTTTATTTAATCCATTTGGTTAAACAAACTCTTCAATTTATTTGAAATCTCCTTCAAAAGGGATAGGTATCTAATGCATACTTGATATCTTACTCAATTTCCTTGATTATTATTGTTATTGTTACACCATGCCAACTATTATAACATTTGCTCCTTTAGTTCGAGAAGAATATCTTCTTCCTTTATCATAATTCTCTATAAGATATATTTTTTGAGTTAGTTATATGGATTGAAATCGCCCCCACCTTTATTACATCATGACCATAATACATGATCATATAGTGGTATTCCAACAAGTTGGCTATTATGTATGTATTACTTGGAAATAATTGAACTTGGGTCTTCTTCTTAAAACTCAAGGAATTTAACTAATTGAGCTCATACCATTTGATAATTCTCTATAAAATATTTATCATTAACATTTTATAATTCTTCATTCATCTTTTATATGTATACTTAATTATTTTTGGAATATATGGAGAACTAAATATGGGGATCACTTATCCAAGATTCATGTTGTTTTCAACTTAAAATAATTTTGGTAGCGTAATGATGTTGGCATACTTACACCATTATGAATCTTTTGAAACAAGTTTTTTAAAGAGGTTAAGCAATTTAAGTTTATTTATAAAAGTTATGAGGTTTTAATATTTAAATTTAAATTAATGAAAGAAAATTTAAAATTCAAACATTTTTTATTTGTTCTAATGATATACCATATTTCTATTTTTCTAATTATTTGATAATTATACCTATTTGTCATGCATGTACAATCACTAATAATATATTTACTTATCATCTTTTACTGGAAGAGCATGTCTATTAATTTTAACTTGATCATCTATTAGATAACACATCAACCACCTACTATGTACCACCTCATTCTCAGAAATTCATTTGTTATTGCCTATCCCCATAGGGATAATGCATTTAATAAAAAAATTATGTTTGTTTTGGTAAGTTGCAGTTTTATATACAAAAATAATGGGTTTTTTAAGAGGATCCCAAAACTTCAATACAAAAAGGGCCATAGCACCTTGCAGACAAATAGAAAGGTTGGAGGAATCTAGAAGAGAGAAATGAAGCAAGAACAAAAAATAGAGTAAAGAAATCATAGAATGAGAATATTCAAACCTACAGAAAACATCAAAGAAGCCCCAACTACCAAAAATGCTGCCCTGCCCTGGCATCCGGGACTCACAACCCCAAGAACCAGGAATCTCTGCATACCAATTCTTGGTGACTTCCTTCGGATCATCAAAAATCTTATCGTGCTTTCGAGCAAGCCATTTGAGAATCTTTATGGCATCATTTGCAAACTTTGCAATGTTAGCCATCGACTTGATAGTGAGCTTCAGGAGGAGGTGGGAGGATGAAACATCGCTTTCGCTATCAAATTTTGAAATAAAAAACATCAAAGAGGACACATTCTCTTGCTTAGGCTTTTTTAGGCATGTAGAGGACCTAAAATCAGGCAAAATGTCCTCTATGAGGTTCCACTTCCTCTGAGAACCACGTATAGTGCTCTTGTGGGGAGAAGGTTTGCAATGGCCGACTGGGCTAGATTTTTCATCCTTAGGAGGGCTCACATTGCGGGTCTTAGAAATGGTGGGAGAAACTAGAGGAGGATTGGATGCTAGAGGGGTTACTTTTTGGAGAGAGGGTCTATTTGCCATGACATGTTTGAGGATGACCACAAGTAGGCCTTGATGTAGGGGTTTGGCATGGGTTTTCTTGAATTTCTCAATGGAGGTGGTTAGGGAATAAAGCAAGTAGTCTGGAAGGCACACTTGCTTGGATTCACAGAGATGGTTAATAAATCTGAGATGGAAACTCTGTAGTAGCTTCTTGGGTCATAGCACATGACGTATTACATAATTGGTACAATGACTTCATTCCAAGGGTTGGGCAAAGAAGATCGATAAAGGGCAGAAAAAATTATATTTTCACTCCCAGCAAACAAGCCTATTTTCAATAATAATAGGGATTAATTCAAAAAATTTAGTCTTATGTCGTAAAGTCTTGATGAAGCCTACTAGCAATTGTATTGAGAGGAGTTATGGCTTCACCCAACTTTGGTTCTTGTGCATTTAAGCAATAGAGATAAAATCTCTCGACTCCACTAGTTTGTGTGCACATAGCAATCCAAGTAAAGAATTTTAAGTTATGAGGTTTGAACTTATGGAGTCCCTTGGGCAAGCAATGCATCATTATGAACTAGGATGTATAACTCAATTCTACAATAAGTTCTTTCTTACCCTATTATTTTTCTTAAGTTACTGATCATCTCTAAGGAAGGGAAAAAATTCCCTATGTATTTGAAATTTCAAATTTTTATCCTTCCTTAATGGGTTAGATGGTCAAATCATAAAGTGTGCAAAATTATAACCCATGTGTTTTTCAAGTATAATACCAATATTGAGGTAATTTTTAGAAAATTTATCACATATTATAATAGACTATTTTTTAAAAATATATTCAACTAATTAAATGTTTTACATATTTGGATGGACTACAATATTGAAAATTAAATTGAGACCTTAGACTAGCAAGTTATACAAACTTAATGATTTTTTTTTGTTAAGTTGGAAAAGTGCATTTTTGAAAGGAATGCTAAACTTTACATCAATAGATACATCCAATCACTATCTATTTCACCAAGAAGGATTTCCCACTAGCATAAAGCCTATACCAACCATTTAACAACAAACACACTTCACTAACCACATCCAAACCTAGAAAATTAGCATACACCTTACATATCTAAATATCATATACTTTATGCTTTCTTGGTAGCCTCTTCCTACTGATCCCCATTGTCAATTCTTGTGGCATTATCATTGTCAACTAAATTATTTATGTGCACTAGGATATCATTCCCCCATTCCTTTCTGGCATCTGCCATAACTCCTTTGTTAACAAGACCATATGCTACCCTGTTGGCTTCTTTATAAATATGATATATAGACATATTCTTGATTCTATCCAAAAGTTCTTGAGATTTCACCATCATTAAATCAATAGTCTAGGTGGCTGTTTGTTCTTCCTTTAAAATGGTCACAATATTTTGTGAGTCTTCTTCAACTATGAGCTTATATAGATTGCAATTGATAGCCAAAGAAATTCCTACATAAGCTGATCTTGCTTTAGTAAAATGACTTGTCTCTTCACCCAGTGGTTCAACAAAGGCTTTGATTACCTTACCTAGATGATTCCGGATCACCCCTCCAGCTCTCGCTAGCCCGAGATTACCTTTCAAGGCCCCATAAAAATTTAATTTGAACCATCCAACCGACAATGGTATCCATTTTGCATGAGTTATAGAATGAACTCGAGGTATTGGTATTTTCTCTCTGACTCCCCAAAATTCCAATATTCACATTTCCTACTCTGATTCCCATCCCTACTTGAAGTGGATAGTGTTAAAATTCTCCATAAGGAGACTTATTTCTTCGTTCTAAACTATTTTCTAGTCCATATTCAAGTCCTCAAATATTCGATGGTTTCTTTCATTCCATACTCTCCACCAGATATATCGAAGGATTAGAAGCCACAACTTCCTGCTTCTTCTGCATTTAAAAGGAGGCTCCCATTGCAAGTTCAAATCTAAGATAGTTCTAGGGAAAACCCACTAAACTTGGAATTCATTACAAAGCTGATCAAACAATTTTTTGGTAAAGAAGAACTTAAGAAGTAGATGATCAATGCATTCCTCCTATTTTTTACATAAAACACATCTATTCGGTAAGGAGATCCAATTTTTTTTCATATTATCCTGTATCATAATTTTATTATGCATAACCAACCACTAGAAAATAGTAATCTTAGGGATGAGATATTTGCCCCACATATTTACATGGGGCCACACAACTCCTACACCATAAACCAAGTTATAACCAGAATTCACAAAATAATCTCTGTAGATCTAAAATTTTCTCACTCCTTTCCTTCAGGCTAATGGATCCGCGCCTCGAAGGGGAATGGGAAAATGCTAGGTCTACACCTCAGAGGAGAGGCACTTGAGGTCATGCCCTCTTTGGTGATTTTTTGATGAATTGGTTAGGGTTCACCAGGAAACATTTATTGGCAGTTTCCACGCCTAGGGTTGGGAGTTTGTTTGATGTGTTCTTTTATATTTGCTCACAATCACCTAGTTTGGCCAAAATGCAACTATTCTATACTAAATGCAATTTATTTTTAGATGAATACAACATACAATGAATTATAGAAAGAAAATCAATGCAATGCTTAATTATAAAGAAATTTGATCCTCTTACTCAACCCGGATGTCTGATGTAGAGTCTGTTTACTTATTGTAGGCAGGATCGGATGTTGTAGGGTGATATCGGACATTCGATAAGCGATCGTATCCACCGATCTGATATCGTTAGATCCGATCAACAATCATCAGGTCCAATCAGAGTAGAAACCTACAATTTCACAAATAGAGAGTAAAACAAAAACTTGCAATATGCTATAGACTTTGTTAAGTATGGATTAGGACATATAAAAGCTTATTGAATGTTGTATTGAAATAAAATAATATGAATATGGATTATGACATGCAACTAAGATAATTGAATGCAAGGATGGTGAACTCCAAGAATGATAACAATAATTTCTATACTACATGCAATGATAAATGATAAATATGATGCTAGAAATGTAAATATGAGATTAAAGAATGCAAACCAAAGCCTAGAGTTACCCCCAAGCAACTTGCAGACAAGATCAGATGCAACAGGGAAAGATCAAATGCTAATTGAGTGATATCGGATGTTCGATATCAGATCGTACCAACAGATGCATAGTGATCATACCTCCGAACCTACAAATATTTATGAAAAGCATAAAAAATAATGAATGCAAAAAGTGATAACTAAGCAGCTAGAAGTTAGAATTCAGCTAGAAAGTTAGGGAGAATTCTAGGGGGGATGCCTGATTAAATAGGCTAGGTAAGTTGGAGGGGTTGGGCCAAAAATAGAATAGGTTGCAACCTCTTCCAATATAGGGGTGATCGAAAGATCCGATCCCGTAACCACCACGCAGTTAGGCAGATAGAGACAAAAAGTATTGCAACAATTTTATCATTTTTTTATTCTAGGATTTTTCTATTTTTGGATGAGATCGGACATCTGATCTCGTACATTAAACGACTATCACAAATTGGAAATCCGATATCGTACATTAAATGGCTATCAAGGATCAAACATCCGATCTCATCAAAATATAGCCGATCTCACTAGGAGGGCACGAAAATCAAGGCAAAAGGGTAGGAAGTTGTTTTAATTGATTTTTTGAATGTTTTTGACTTAATATGAATTAATATGAGTCAATTTTAGGGTGTTACATTTTACCCCCTCTTTAGCGCATTTTTGAAAAAAATGTGTTAAAGAAAAGAATGGCACGCTTTACAAGAAAGCAAAAATTTATTGCAAAATTTATTGATGTTTAAAGTTTTATTGCAAGTTGCATTAGGTGTGATACCCCCTTCGAGTTTTTATGCCAAATTCTACGTTTTGGTGGAAAACTCAAAATTTCTAAATTGAGGGTAAAATGAATAAAATAGAAAAAATAGATAGAAAACCTAATTCATTTTATTTTTACTATTTATGGGTTTTGAGCTCTGAGGAGAAACTATGGTAGAGGCTATCCATCATGCAGATGAAGTCTGAGGGGCCCGGGAGCATAAGAGTAAGTATCTTACACCTCTTTAGCTTAGGAATTTCATATTTTTGCATTTAATTTGATTTAAATTTGGATTTTTAGGGCACGACTACCATCGCACAATCATGATAGCAAGATCGGATCGATTTGGAAATATCGGATCAATTTTGATAATATCGGACCTTTCGATATTATCAAAATGGGTCTGATCTTGGTCAATATCGAACCTATTTCAATGATATCGGAGAGTACGATATCATCAAAATAGATCCGATATTGAACAATTGAGTATGATTTTGTAAATTTAGGTCTGATCTTCTAATTTTTAAGTCCGATCACTAACTTAATTATTTGTTACTTTATTTTGTTAATAGAAACTAGCTTTGAAGAATAGGGAGTGGAGATATACCAGTCTCTAGGAAGACTTGGGTGCTCTCTCTGATGATGAGAGAACCACTCTAGAGGTAGTTGGGTTGAGGCATGTGGTAGAGATGCCATAAATTCCAGTTGATCAGAGACTACTGACAACATTAGTAGAGAGATGGTATCCAGAATCATCTTGTTTTTGGCTACCGATAGGGGAGATGGCCCCCACATTAGAGGATATCTAGAGGATCCTTAGGGTACCTATCAGAGGTGTGCATATATCTCCATCTAGAAACAAAGGCCAGGTGATGTAGATATTGATTAGAGACCCAAGCTTCATGCTCAAGAAGGGTGGGATCAACATTGAGAGGCTCAGATAGATAGATGGAGTCTCTTGATTGATAGTTCTTTTGAGTGGTACAGTGGTAGGAATTCTACTATGCCATATCAATGGTTGCCACTTACCATGGACTTTGGTAGAGGTCATATATGACATGAGGGATCAGAGGGTATGATTTGCTTGGGCTCCAAACATTCTCTATGTAGGCTATACAGGACACTACACAGGGTCGTCTACAAAGGGGGTAAGGCATTGGTACTTACCTCATTTCTATAGGTATGGTGTTAGGAGCACATGGCTATCAAGAGACCTATAGGACTACCTTTGACATGGGTAGAGGATGGGAGGCCTAAGGTGGAGGATGAGAGACCTAGGGTATTCTATTGGCATTTACATAGAGGGCACCATGGGTGGATTAGCCTCGATGTAGCGAGGAGGTTACTTGATGAGCTACTTATAGAGGATATCCGATGGAGACCTTGGAGAGAGCTACAGAGGTGGGGAGAGGATGGTTATGAGCTGGCTCATGTGAGGTGAGTCATTTGGCTACAGATGGAGTAGGGGGAGTTGGAGCTACACCACGTGGATCAGGTGATGTGCTAATTTAGGTTATAATAGGATATTCCTCAGTACTAGGGATATCACATTTTCTAGGGTGACTCGAGATCACACTACCATTAGTGGTGCTCCCAACATGGCTCAGTTTATGGATCCACAACTAGATGATGAGGTAGTGGCCATGGTAGAGGGAGATGATGCTGGGATGATAGATAGGTATCGATAGTGGTATACCAGTATTTGACTTGCATGACTGACTACATTGAGGAGTGTAGTATAGCATGCAACTAAGCAAGTTTTTAGATAAAAATATACAACTAGTCAGCAAAAACAGTCAAGGATATAGGTACCCTCTAGGAGAGAGGGGCCTCACACTAGAGGTGGGCACCAACATTGTTTGAGGTGGGAGACAAAATCTAGGACTAGAGAGAGATCCAGGGGAGCTAGGGAGGAGAGGAGAGCATCCTCTCAGTAGGAGAGGAGACCTGACTCACCCAGGAAGGGCATCATGACAGAGGAGGGGGAGAGTAGTGAGATGGCAGCTCTAAGGGGGAGAATGCAAGCTTGAAGACTCATATTCAGACTCTAGAGGAGGAGGATGTGAGTCTGAAGGCTAAGATTCAGACTCTAGAGATAGAGCTCACACAGGTGCAAGCTTAGGCAGCTAGGGTTCTAGCTCCTACATCTTCATAGTCGACTCACTTGGGGAGGAGTGACTCAGGGAGAGCACTAGCTCGGGATCTTCAACTGATGGGTTTTTATCAGGCTTTATATTTTGCAATAGTGCCTATGGAGCAGAGATAGCCAAAGCCTATGATGCCTAAGATGCCTGTGACTTCGAGTCACTCGAGATCTCGCTCGACTACTAAGGCTACTACTATAGGTGGGATGGAGTTTAGACCACCTGTAACCCTAGGTGGGGATGATGATGCTTAAGAGCTCTATAGGGCTTTGAGAGTGATAGTGATGATATGTATAAATTTTTTATTATTATCCTTAGTGATTGAGTATGCCGATTTTGGAGATTGTGGTATACTAGTCGACTTCATTTTGTATATAGACCTTTTGATATATATATATATATTGATATTTCTTGTCTTATGTGACTTTGAATGATTTGATTTTGAATGCATTTGATTATAAATGTTTGAATTTCTTATAATCATGCTTTGAAATTTTAAATATTTTGATCATGCTTAACATAAAAGAAAATGATTTTATTTTTGTAAAGTATTTTTTGAAAAAGATGTTTTTGTATGATGATAGAATTGATGGATTAGCAATGAACCTCAAAGGATGTTGTGTTGTTATATGACCATTGGTGGAGATCAATGCTCGCTAGGTCATGAAGTGAATCCTATTATGAGGAGTTTTGTATTGCTAATAGAAAAGATTTGTGGGGCTCAAGAGTAATCTTGAGGCTTATGATGATGAAATAAGATGTTTATTTTAGAGAAATATTTTTTGTGAGAAAATAAAGTGATTTAAGCATGAAAACTTGGGAAGGATGACTTGCGCTAGGCATAGAATTCCTAGTGTGAAATTTGAGAAAATAATTACTAGGAATTATACCATCATCGCGAAGTCAAAATGCAATGCATGATAATATGAAATTGTTTGTTCTTAAAATGCAAATTGATGTGAAACAAATCATTATGTCACATATTTAAAAATATTGTTTATTTGTGAGAAATATGAAATGATTTAAGCCTAAAAAATTGGGAAGGATGACTTGCGCTAGGCATAGAATTCCTAGTGTGAAATTTGAGAAAAATAATTACTAGGAATTATACCATCATCGCAAAGTCAAAATGCAATGCATGATAGATATGGTAATTTTGGAATGCAATGATTATTTGAGATAAATCATTATTTTGCATATATATATGTGATTACTAAAATGAAGTGATAGGGATTAATGTAAATGATTATAAACTAATTGTTTTCTAACAAAATTTCAAAGAAATATTTTAAATTATTTCTAAGACAAAGTCAAATTTATCAAGAACCAGTGTGTGATGTGTGAGTTCATTATCCATATTGATTTGTCATAATGATACAAAATCTCTCAAGGATCAAATGTGTGTGCTTGTGAAATTGATTTACCGATTTTGAGTGAGGTAATGATACAAGCCAACTTTTATGAACCAATGTGTGTGCAAGTGAAAGATTCATTAACCATGATTTTGTGCATGCAATTGTATTGAACTACTATGTAATTCAAGTCACCAAAAGCTAGCTAATCCACAAGTGGACATTGGTCTATACAAAATAAGGTCGCTAATGTGACAGACATGTCACCACATGAAAGGCTTACCCAAGGCCATGCGGGTTGGGCACAAACCATGTGTTATGGGGCTCACATCATGGATTTCGAATAACTGAGGAATTCTAGGGATTCAAGCTCATTACCCCCTTATTTTATTTTGATTTCTTGGAGTAGGGATTCTTGTTCATTTTTTGAACAAGGGGATTTTATTGCTTTTGTAGTAAAACTACTTTTCTTTTTTTCTTTTCTTTTTTTCTTTTTCTTTTTTTTTTTGGGATACTTGCTCAGATTAGACAAGGAGCAAGGGATTTTATTCGGGTAGGGGGAGCTTGTCCTTTTGCCAATTCTCAGTATTCTAGACCATGCACATAATAGGATAGCAAGGGAAAATTTTCGCTTAAGGAACTAAGACTACTATGTAGTATCATTTTTTGAATTTGCAAAAATCATTTTAAGATGTGAAAGTGTGTTCTTGGTTCAAGAAGTAGCAAGATCAGTTCCCAAAACTCAAAATTTTATTTAGTGAAGTAGTAGTGCTTTTTGGTACAAGAGAGATTTATAATCAGAGTGATGAAATCAAAATTTAGTAAAGATGTAAATTAAGTGAGTGGTTCAAGATAACTTTTGAGTTTATCCAAAATAAGATAAAATATAACTTGAATTTTTGGAAAACAACACACACTGATGCAAAGAATGAGAACTTAACAATAATTTGAAATATTTTTGGAAATTTTTCATGTTTTTTGATTTTTTTGGTTGTTTTGATGATAGTTGCAAACTGATGAAGAAGTTATTTACAATTATATACAAAAATGGAATTTTTGCTTTATGCATAATATCTTTTGAGATGCATGATATTCATTGGCTCTTTGAGATATTTTCCATCCAAAGTAGCCAAGCGATATGCACCTGATCCAAATTTAGTAGTGATGACAAATGGTCCAAGCCAATTAGGTTGAAATTTACCTTTAAGATATTTTCTAGCATTAGTATTTTTTTGTTTTCTTTAAGTACTAAATCACCAACTTCAAAAGATCGACTGTGAACTTTCTTTGCATATGATCTTTTGAGTTTATCTTGGTAAGAGCGAAGATGCTCTAGAGCATGAATACACTTCTCATCTAGAAGCTCCAACTGACTTAGTCTGCCAACATGATATTCATCCCCTACTTCGGCATCTTGAAGTAGAAGAGCTAGAGAAGGAACTTCTAACTCAAATGGAAAAATTGCTTCAGCACCATAGACCAAGACAAAAGGTGAAGCACCTGTGGGAGTACGAACACTAGTTCGATAGGCCCACAAGGTAGGATATAATTGCATATGCCAATCATGACCTGATTTATTAACCAATATTTTTAAAATTTTAATTAAGGTTTTATTAGAAGCTTCAACTTGGCCATTTCCTTGTGGATAGTAAGGAGTGGACCATCGATGTTGAATTTTATATTTTTGACAAAGTTTTTTAATGTCTTTGTTCTTAAAGCATGTTCCATTATCAGAGATGAGAGTTGATGGAATACCAAATCTACAAATAATTTGATTAAAGATGAATTTGGACACTTGGACTCCTATGCAAGAAGCTAATGGTATGGCTTCTACCCATTTTGTAAAATACTCTATTGTTGTTATGATAAATTTATGACCATCAGAAGAGATAGGATTAATTTTACCAATGATGTCTAAGCCCCATTTAGAAAAGGGCCAAGGAGAAGATATAGCTTGAAGTTCCTGAGCAGGAGCATGAACAAGGTCTGCATGTCTTTGACACTTGTCACAATGATGCACATAATCATTAGCATATTTTTCCATGGAAGGCCAAAAGTATCCCATTCGAAGGAGCTTTTTAGCAATGGCACTTCCACTAAAATGTCCTCCACAAGATCCATCATGGGCTTCACTTAATGCTTTCTTAGACTCTTCTAAATTGAGACATCTCAAAAGGATACCTTCAAAAGACCTTTTATATAGGGTATTGCCAATAATTACGAAGTGAAAAACTCGCTTACGTAATAGCCTACGTTGGTTTCTATCTAATCCTTCTAGGAAGGTTCCTTTTTGGAGAAAATTAAAGATGTCTATATACCAAGGTTCTGGAGTTATCTCATTAATTAAAAACACATCCAATGGTTCTAGACAAGACTTAGATGAAGTTGGTTCTTGGAGTTGGTGAATAATTATTGTAGCATATTCATCATCCAACTCCAAAGGTAATAAAGAGGCAGCAACAGCCATGGCATCGGTAGCATGGTTGCTAGTGCGAGGGATGGCTTCCAAAGTTACTTTCTCAAATAAGGATATAAGTTTAAGAACATATTCTTTATAGGGATGAAGCTTCTCATATCGTGTTTGATATACTTCATTAATTTGATTTATCACAAGCTGAGAATCTTTGAAGACTAATAAAACTTTAATTTTTAAGGCTAAAGTTGCTCGTAACCCAAGGATTAGAGCCTCATATTCTATAATATTATTAGTACAAGAAAATTGAAGTTTAAATGACAAAGGAATAAGGTGCTTTTGTGGAGATATTAATATAATACCTACACCTGCACCACTCATACATCTAGCTCCATCAAAATACAAGGACCAAGATTCAGAATGATCCTCTTCTAAGTTAAGACATTCATCAAGAAATTCAATGGTTATAGGATGAGTAGATTCAAGAGGCGCAACAACAAGTTGATCGGCTATAACTTGGCCTTTAATAGATTTTTGGCCAATAAATGTGAGTTCAAACTCACTTAGAGCAAGAACCCATTTAGTTGTGTGTCCTGACAAGTAAGGTCTACTCATCAAATACCTTAATGGATCAGATTTAGCAATAACAAATGTTTTTTGACTGAGCATGTAGTGGCATAATTTTTGTGTAGAAAATACAACTGCCAAACAAATATTTTCTAATGGTGTATACCGGGTTTCATAGCTTATTAATGTTCTACTTATATAATAGGTGGCTCGTTCTTTCTTATCATCATCAATTTGAGCCAACATTGCTCCAAGTGCAAGTTCAGAAGCAAAAATATACAAAATAAAAGGACAATCTGGTTTAGGAGGAACAAGCATTGGAGGATTAAGAAGATATTATTTAAGGGATTCAAATGCTTCTTTACATTCATCATCCCATTGAAATGGAATGTTTTTCTTAAGTAACTTAAGAAAATGTTAAGTTTTATCTGCCAATTTGTCAATGAAGCGATGGATAGACTGAAGTTTTCCTTGTAGACTCCTTAATTATGATATGTTTTTAGGTGGTGGCATATCAAGGATAGCCTTAATTTTAAGGGGATCTATCTCTATGCCATGCATAGAAACAATAACTCCTAACAATTTTCTAGATTTAACTCCAAATACACATTTGTTTGGGTTTAAGTGAATCTTATATTCTCTTAGTCTATCAAACACTTTTCTTAGATCATCAATATGATCATCTTCCTTAGCTGAATGAGCTATAATATCATCTACATAATCATGTAGAATATCATACATCATATCATGAAAGATATATGTCATAGCTCTTTGATAGGTTGCACCTACATTCTTTAAACCAAAGGGTATTACTTTCCAACAGAATGTTCCCCAAGGTGTAATAAAAGTAGTTTTGGGTTGGTCTTCAGGAGCTATTCTGATTTGGTTGTATCCTAAAAAACCATCCATAAGGGATAACATCCCACTCCTAGATGTAAAATCTATAATATGATCCATATTTGGGAGAGGAAAATCATCCTTAGGGCATGCAACATTTATGTCTCTAAAATATGTACACACTCTAATTTTAGTGGCCTCTTTCTTAGTTACTGGAACAACATTTGATATCCAATCAGCATAATCAATGGCTTGAATAAAATCAACATCCAAAAGTTTTTGTAATTCATATTTAACTAATAATGCTACTTTGGGATGCATTTTTCTAAGTTTTTGCTTTACGAGTTTTGCATCAGGGTGCACTACTAAATGGTGCATGACCACAGAAGAATCTAGGCCTGGCATATCTGCATATGTCCAAGCAAAAACATCAACATACTCTATGAGAAATGTAATATATTGGTTTTGTCTCTCTTCACTTAATTCTGCTCCAATTTTAACCAAGTGAGGGTTAGCTTCTGTCCCAATGTTGACTTGTAGAATATTTTCTACCACAATGTTTAAATCTCTTTCAAAGTTGGGTGGAGCGGGTGACACACCCATTTCTTGTAATTCTTCTAAGGTTAACTTAGCTAATTCTTCTTGAGGGGTGGTTGTTTGAACATGGGCTATACATGGTATAGACCCATCAAAGAAGAATCTATTCCTCAAAATTTCTTCAAGAGAAATATCATGAAAAATATCTCCTTCTAAACAATCATCTAGTGTAGCAATCATTTATGGATATGCTATTGATAACATGTTACAAGAATGTATCCTCTTACTTGTTTTAAAATATTCTTGATGTGCCAAGTATTCTTGATATGTTATTAGTTGATCATCATCCTCAAATGGGAATGGTTGAGTTTTTGTAGGAATATAACCAATACCACATCGGGCAGGCCATTCCTCTATTTCTAAAGGTTCATGTATACCATTTTCAAGAGGTCCCAAACCTCTACCTTTATAACCCATGTTACACATCATTTGTTTTGATTTTACATATCCATTAGAAAAATAACATCTAGCAAATCCATTTTGATCAATTGTGAAACTCATTTTAATATTAATTTTACCAAAATCATACCCTGCATAGATAAAGGTACAACTCCCCATATGATAAATGCTTCCCAACTTTTGTGGCAAGCCCATCATTCTAGGGGATGGTGGTAATTGAGATAAAACAAGGGAATCTTGGGTAGAAAAATTAGTGTGTTCTGAAGTTGTTAGTATTGAGGATAGATCCGATAAGACTTCATCCGAAAGAGGATATGAAGTAGAAGGACTATCTTCTTTAGTTGTAGGTTTAGATGGTGTGGGTTTTGATACTGAAGGAGGACTAGGGTGTGTTGAAGACATAGCAGGACAAAATGGGACTCCTATTGGTTCTACCATAGCACACATGTCAAATGGTCTAGGGTCACCATGGATAGTGACCAATTGATTTTTAAACTCAAACTTAACACATTGATGTAATGTAGAAGGTACTACCCTCATTGCATTGATCCAAGGTCGACCTAGAAGGATGTTGTATGATGCGGGGCAAGATACAACAAACATGGTCGTATCTAAAATCCTTGGACCAACTTGCAATGGAATCGACAATACTCCACATGTTTCTTGAGTTTCATCATTAAATGCTTTGATAATCATTTTAGTTCTTTTTAAATCTTCATTTCTAAACCCAAATATTTGAAAAAAATCATATGTGCATATGTTTAATGATGATCCATTATCAATTAAGACTCTTTTAACACCTACATCCCCAATTAATGTTGTAATGTATAGAGGATTATCTCTATACATGCTTTGAGGAGGAATGTCCTTATCTTGAAAATCTATATAATTTGTTCCATGAGAAATCACAACATTTACCACAGCATCAGGTTCTATATTTTGAGGTACCATCATTTTGCTTAAGGTACTCATTAATTCCTCTCTATGTATAGATGAAGTTCTTAGAAGATCCAAAAGAGAAATTCTAGCTGTGATATTTGCTAATTGTTCATTAATGTCATAAGGAGATTTTTGTTGTGAATTTGATATATTATTTCCCTTTGTAGGTGCTCTTAATACAAATGGAGGTGATTTCTCATTTTGATTTTGAGTTTGTGATTGAGAATTTTGATTTTGGGCTTGTTGTCTAGTGATGGCTCCAATAGTACCCACAATATTATTATTTTGTAAATGACCAAAGTGGGGTCTAGCATTTACTACTTGTTCATTTGAAAGTGTTTGTTGAGATGAAGGTCGAGTGGTCATTCTTCTAGGGAATGGTTCTTCTGGAACTAATAAATCTATGATGGGAAGAATTTGATCTGACTCATCTTCAGAACTATTGGAATTATTTGAGGTGATGTCCATTTCACTTTATGTTTCACTTTCTGTTTCACTTCTTGTATCTTCTAAAGATGAAGATTGAAAATATTGTATTGGTCTAGTTGTGACTACAGATAGAGTAGGTACATAGGAGGTTTGCAAATCTTATTGTGGTAAAAAGTTACTAATGGTTCCCACATACCTAGTTGGAGGAGGAACATTATGATGTTCTAATTGATTTACAACCTCTTTACCATGTTTGGGTAAAGGATGTTGAAAAATATCTAGGTTTTGATTTGCATTTTGAGTTGGTTGTTTTTGGGTATTATTTTGAGGATTATTGTTTGTAGGAAATTTTTGTACTTCCATTTTACCTTTATCAATCAAATCTTGTATCATATGTTTCAACCGCTTACAAGAATTAGTTGAATGTCCATCCACTTGATGAAAATTACAATGTAGATCAGCCCTATATCCAGCTACAGTGGTATTTGGTTGTCTTATCTTTGGAAACCATATCAAACCTTGCTCTAATAATTGAGGTAAAATCATGGTTAAGGGTTGATTTAGTTTTGTGAACTCTCTTGGAGGTTTATCAAGAATATTTAACAAAAACTTCTTTACAACTTCTGTAGTATTGATGTTTGAGGTATTTCTACTATCAGTGACTCCATCACCTACTACTTGTTTATTCTTATATTGGTTTTTGGAAGTTTTATCTTCATCCTTTTTCTTGAATTGTCCTCTTATGATAAGGGCATATTCTACCCTTCTTGCTAAGTCTATAGCTTGATCAAAAGATGTTACTGTAGTTGTAGCAAGTTCATAAGATAATTGTTCTTGTAAATTACCAATGAAAATTTCCAACATCTCTCGATGAGGTAAAGCAAAATGTAATTTTCCTAGAAGTTGCCTCCATTTGGCTAGGAATTCAACAAAGCTTTCATATTTCCCTTGTTTCAAATTATATAAATCCTTAATAGTGACATGTCTTTCTATGTATGCACTAAATTGGTGGACAAATATTTTTGTTGTCTCTTCAAAGTTTCTCAAAGAATTAGTTGGTAATTGATAATACCATTCTAAGGCCATGCCTTCGAGACTTTTAGGAAATATTTTTAGTAACAACAAATCATCATAGGAGATATCATGATAGGCTATCCTAAACATACGAATATGCTCAATAGGATCTTTGGTTCCTTTATATATCGGGAGGACCGACATAGGGAAATGTTTGGGGTAAGGTTGAGCAACAACGATAGGATCCAAGGGTTGACTACACATCTCTCTATAACTGTATGAGGGATGGTAGGGATCTATCTGATCTAGACGTGAAGCTAATTGTTTAACCAAGGCTTCAAGTCCTTGTGGTTGCTCACTAAATTTATTTTGTTGTACCATGTTGTTGTGTCTTTGATAATAAGGTTGTGTTGTCACATAAGGATTTCTAGTTGAAATACTATTGTGTAAAGTGTTTGTGGGAACAATGTTATGGAGTTTATATGGGATTGTATTTTGTTGAACTTTATTTTGGTGATGATTGGTATTTTGAATTTTCTTAGATCTTTGTGATGTAGCTATTTTTTTATTAGGAGCTTGAGAGGAAGGAGAATTTTGTTTTTTCTTGGGATTTGGTTGTGTTGCTGGTTTTTTATTGTTTGAATCTATGTTTTGATTGTTGTTTTGAGATGGTCCAACTTGATATTGATTTGTTCTATTTATGTATGTCATTGGGTTTGCATGTATCCAAAAAGTAGCTTCTAAAGTGGCCTCCATTGAATAATATCCCATTGGGAGTAACTCTTCTATATTTATCACATGATTAATTTCATCTTGTAGACACCTAAAATGCGTCATGCCAAGGCGACTACTCATATGGGACATTCTAGAAGATCATATGGAAGACCTTTGGACAAATCCAAGGTATAGCAATGGTTTTTACCACTCATTTGGGTATATTTTCCTAGTCAGTGCTAGCCGTTGCTGACACCCACAGTTAGAAGTGCTCACTGTGCCTATCATTCATGATCAGCACTCATAATAAGTTGGCCTTCATCCGACCCAAAGTTAGTTGCAATGACCAATTGGTTGCATGTTGGAGCGGTTTGAGCGAGGAAGGTTCTAGATCCTTCCATACAAAAAACTCAACTACCCAATCTTGATATTGGATTCATGAGGAAGCCACCCCTAGCCCCTTGGCAATTGCTATATAATCCCCCTCAAAATTAGGGAAAAGTCTAAAGAAGCTTTCAATTGAATGCAACAAAGCCCTGTCGAATTGCATACTCACCTAGGTGCATTGAGAGGGACACTTTTGCTACCCAATTGAAGATCACATTGCCATGGAGGTCTTAGGAGTCTAAGAAAGCCAATAAATACCAATTTGTACAATATGTGCACCATTTGATCAATTCAATTGCCAAATCTATCAAAGGACATAGAGGCGACCCTTGACCATAAATTTTGTAAGGTGGATCGGAGATTAAGCCCAAATTTGGAGGGCAAACCTATTCAGAGCCCCGCCACAGCTATCAGCTGTGGTGAACAGTGCCAATCACACATCAGACCTGTGGTGAGCAAACGATGACAGATCCCCTTGTGCTCTTTTCTTTAGATTAATCATTTAGATCATATTATGCTTAGTATAGGTTTAATTTGCATTTTAGATATTTATAACCTATTGAATTAGGCATTTAAAGTAGATTTACCTTCATATTGTCAATTTGGTAATTAGTGCAATTATGGTTATTTCATGTGTTTATGCTTTCCATTTGATAAAATAACCCAATAGATAGATAGTACTTGGTTTCTTGCACATGTTTAATGGTGAAATATCATGATTAATATAGGTTTACCATGTTTTACATATTTTCTTGATTATATGCTTGTGATGGCATATTTTGTGAAAGTTCCTTAAAAGGCCTCATCAAGAGAGGCTACCTTTGCTTTTGACATGTTGTTGTTGTTTCTTGATCATAGGGAACAAATATTGAAGGAGACAAAGCATTCCATTCCCTCCAATCATGGATAAGAGGGTCATCAACACCCTAGAGTAGTTCATGTCACCCTAGAAGGCATTTGATTCACATCTACCCTAAAAGGGAATTAGATCTATTGTAATTAAAGTATCAAAATGGGTATCCATAAGAGGGATGAATATGTAACTTGACTCAATTTGGAATTAATAAAGGATTCTCATATTTTCATCCCATTTTTGCTGTGAATTGGTGCATGTTTAGTTGTTATCTTTCTTTAATTGTAATAGATGCTATTAGATGTGAGCCTTTTTGGTGGTTACAAAAGGCGATCACGATGGAACCCCATAATTTTTGCCATGATTTATTGACTATGGTTTGTGTTTTAATGGTAGGTACTCACCACGACTAACAATCATGGGTAAAAAGTTGGCCCACAATTGACAGACGCTTGCAATAGTCACAACCACGCATCAGAGCCACAGTCGGGAAAAAACCAACCATAGAGCAAGACTAAAAAGCTAAATCAGATGAGGACCTGAGGTAGGCCCTTCTAACATTTTTTGTTTATGTTTTCTGTGTCTGTGTTTTTCCAGAATATCAAAAATAAAACCTTTATAGAATAAGGATAAAAAGAATGGGAAAGTGAACTAGATACTTAGGGTTTTTATTTTATGCTTCTACTAGTTGCTACTAGGAACAACAGGCCTCTGAGCATAGCCTACCCTAGTCTCCAATGGTCTAGGCCATTTGAATGTTAGAGTTTTCTTGCATGAGGCCCAATCAAAGACCAATTAATCATACTAGTTGCATTCTATGAACATAAAGTAGTGTGGTGTGCATATATCTCTGAAATATTAAATGTTACTTATTGCATATCATGTAAGAAATGATCATGTTAATGCTGTATTATGCATGTTTCCTTTATGAAAATTAAAAAGAACACACACACACCATGACACACTTAAACGCTAGTGAGTTGGAAGTCACATCCAACCACTAGTAGGGTTTCAACGACATTGGAGGTAATTTCCATCCATTAGCCCAAATACCACATGCCCTATGTTCTAGACCAATATCGGATCTGAGAACCTTTCATAGCCTAGAAAATTTGCATATACTCCTCTTTAGAGGGTATGAAGCTGAATGGGTAAAAATGGGTGAGGATCTGGGAGGACCTATGCTCCTTTCCTGGGTGTGGACTTTCATTGCCACACTTTGGGGGGATTATGTGACCTGTAGTTCATAGACAGGTTGTCGAGCTATGAGTATATAGGTAAAAACCATTAAAAAATTGAGAAAATCATCAATGATTTGCAAAACACAATAAGAGTTACTTTACTGATACAACAAATTGAAAACACATCAAACAGTTTAGGGCTCATTTTAAAATTGTAAAAAGATATAATCATCATTGTATTTTTTGTGTGCTACTAAAATTTAAATCTAGACATAGGATACACAATGGTGCAAACACAAAGTGGTCAACCCGGGCATATACCCGAGATCGAGGCCCAAGCTCCACCTAGTGCACAACATGATGTAGAACACCCTCAATTACATAATCCTCCTGGATGTCATTTGGTGATCATTAGAGGGGATAATTCTATATGAGGGGATTCCATTGAGAATACCCCAATTAGAGGAAGTACTAGATATCCATCTAGACATGGATATGAGCATGGGACTTCCCAACATGGGGGTTTTACATATGGTAGCATTTACCGTGATTGCATTCCATGTGGATCCACAGGTTCTACCTAAGAATATGTCATCGAGGGATCTAGATTGGTATCCCTTCGACCAATATCTAAGGGAGGTTTAACCTCCTCCATAAGAGTCTAGATATGTCCAATATCTGCCCATTCAGGGGTGAACAGAGAGGGTTGCTTCCAAGCATAGGCTCACACAGACTCCCTATAGGGGTGAACATACTAAGTTTACCTTAGATATATCCAAAGTGGGAGCAAATGATATGCCACCTCATGAGCCATGGCATAGCAAACAATTGGATGGTCTAGACAAGGTCCTAGGGCATATAGGATATAAGCCTACACCTGCACCCTCTCGACCTATGAGTGTGTGTAGCAGAAGCATCATTAGGACCGCCCAAGAACCTGGAGAGTGCTCCAAGTGTTTTCAAGACATGTGTACTCCTGCATCACATGTAGACACTGAGTATAGGAGACAACTTGACATGAATGCCATATTTACAGACCGAGAAAAGAGTGTGGTAAATCAGTCCATTGGAGGACATACCCATAAAACTGCTTGAACAGAGCACACCCCTCAGAGTCCTCATATGACCTATCATGTTGATAGGGTTCATAGACTAATGTCAGAGCACAGATGATAGATTATCCAAGATCAATTGGAGGATGTTCATGCAAAGAAAGAGCACCTCGAAAATGAGAATACTCAAAGGCAAAGGTTCATCAGGAAAAAATTGTACGAACAATGCATGCGTGAACAACGCATCCTCAATCAGGAGTGTGTAGAGAGAGAGGATTGATTGGCTTGCACCAGTTTACATCCTCATAGTGAGATTAGGGAGTATGTCAATAGACGAGTAGCTTCACAACCCAAGTTACATCTTGAGCATATAGACACACATACTCGCCATGCAACTCAACACGAAGATCGACATCCAACATATGAACAACATGAACATAGGCAGTATGAGAATGAAGTGGGAGAGGAATTAGAACAAGAATATCCAAAAATATTCCATTTCAAGGAGGGTGAGCCTAGTCCTCCACCTCGACTAAGGAAGAATCTGCCTTTGAAGTTGCCTCCAAGGCAATCTCAAGAGGAGGAGTTTCTTTCCTCACAAGCCTACAAAAAATTAGTAGAGAAGGTTCAAGCCATAAAGAAGCAAGGAATGACTTATTAGAAGCCTACCTTGAAGAAAATTCATAATGAACCTCTATGCATGTCAGTGCCTATTGCAACATATCCTAAGCATTTCAAGATGCCTATGCTGGAAAAGTTTTAAGGAGAGGAAGACACACAAGAGCACATGACTAGTTTCCTAGATATGTGATTTCAGATTGAGAGTAATTATGCTTTTCTCCTGCACACATTAATCACAACCCTCTCAAGCCTAGCTCAAGAGTGGTTCACCCAACTAAAGAGGCACAATATCACTAGTTTCAAACAACTAGCCGATGCATTTCTTGAATGCTTCTCCTTCGATGTCAAGAAGAAGGTAAAATTATCCAACCTAGCCACTCTAACACAACATGATGATGAGCCAGTGATGGATTATAGAAAATGATGGAGGAAGATGATGGCAAAGCTGCAATTCTCCACCCCGTCCTTTGAATTAACGTGAATGTTCATGAAGAGTTGTGCCAAGTACATTTTGTTATTGCTACAGTTGCAGCAATACCAGACATTCGAAGAGGCTTTGGCACAATCCAAGGTGATTGAGGACATCAAGTTATATGAGGGTAACTTGAAGCTTAGGAATAAGGAGGGGCACAAGAAAAGCACTGAGAGACATAATGCCAAGCTAACCCATGTTAATCATGTGGTGTTGAACCTTAAAAGGGAGAAAAAGGGTAGCAAAGGTAAAATTATCAGGCCCAACCTCTGCATGTGCAGTATGAGTAGTGCAATAACAATTATAAGGGTAAAAATAAGGAACAATGCCCACCTCGCATATTCACTCAGTTATCGGAGTCATTGGCTTTGATTTTTCATCAGTTATGCAAGGTGAAGGCTATAAACTTACCCGAAGTCAACATGGTGGATCCAAATCAACCTAAGCCTAAAGGCTATAAATATGATCATTATTGCATATTTCATCGATCAAAGGGCCATGACATCGAGGTATGTTGGTATTTCAAACATCTTGTGCAAAATATTATGGAAAGAGGTACACTTCTTGTCGACAACCTGCAAGTACCTGACAATCAAAATATGGGGATTTACAAAAATCCTCTACCAAATCATGAGGCACCCAAGAATAATGTTGGTCAGGTCAACCAAGTACACATCGAACCACCAACACAGGGGTTCGTTGTTATGGTCAATGTTGTCACAAGAAATGTGAGGTATGAACAACTGAATCAACCTCCAACATCTATTAGGATCCAAGTTGTACCTCCTCCAAGGCCATCCTAGAATATGCCAGGCCCACCAAATATACCGGTGGTGACCATCAGAAGTAGGCTGGTTCAAAACCTATAGACAACTCCAGTGAAGTTGTTGATCTATGAGCTTATTCAATAGTCTCCTAAGCACAGGGAGATGCTCATGGATATTTTAAGGTCCATAGAAGTGCAACCTCAAGATCTTGAAGCATTTACACACTTCATGGGGCATGTGCAATAGTGTCAAGAACTGGTCATTCAATTTCATGACCACAAAGTCAAGATGATTTCTATTGTTATAACATACCCGCCGCTACATATTATTACTTATGTGAATCACAAACCATTCAAAAAAGTTTTGATCGACACAGGGTCATTGATCAATATCATAACTACCAAGGCATTAACTCACTTGAAGTTACCCAAGATGCATATCATCCCTTCCACCTTCACATTGAGAGTGTTTAATGATGCATTATGCTTGACGGTCGGTACTATAGTTTTACCTATCTAGGTGGGACTGAATACCATCCCGATGATGTGTCACATAATCAAAGGTGCTATGCAGTATAATATACTTCTAGGGAGACCTTGGATTAGAGAAATGCATTGCACCCCTTCTATTATACACTTAGTGTATTAAACATATTCATGAGGGATAGGTTCACATGGTGCCTTCGAATGAAGAACCCTTTAAATACATGAATCTAGCAGATTTTCCAAGGGAATCTGTGCTCCCCTCAATGCATCTAGATGTGTGACCAACATCACCAATAAAATATATAGGAGGTAAAATCAAAGAAGTGTGTGCTAGAACCACAACATTTGTATCTCAATGATTAGAGCACACAACTACTTCTATTAAACCGACTGCATCCATGATACAACGGGATGATAGGAAGTTGAAAGAAAAGGTGGGTGAAAAGAAGATAAAGCAAAATTCCAAGTCAGTTATCATTGAAGCCCCTAATCCCATGGAAGTAGAGGGAGTTCAAGGAGGAGTCGAAGAGGCACCTCAACCTGCTTCACCTATATATTTAGCGGGATCATCTGCATCACAAGTAACCATCCATTTGGTTAATCCTAGATTAGGGGAATACATCATGTAGAATGTGATGTTCACACCGATTATAGAGACTATACATGACATGGGCCAACCGTGAACCCATAACTTTCCCATAGGGACAGTGGAACCACTAGGGGTACCACCTAACCAAACCAACTTCATATATGGAGGGCTAGACCAGATTACTTCTCCCATACCCATGGATGAGGACGATAATGAACCATTAATTGTGAATGTTCATTATCTTTCTAACCTAGACTACGCCATGTGATACTTTGAGCATTACCACTAGCATGATTATGGTCTTGGATTATTTGAGTAGGGGTGTAAGAGGCCTATAGAACCACAGTATCAGTTACCTAATGATAGATTTAGGTTGGGATTTTACAGTGAAGGACAGGCTAAACTCCTCACAATATCTTTAGACCACCTGTACCTTAGTTTGGGGGGTGAAGTTGACTTCAATCCTTATCACCCTAATCCTTTTGCATTCTAGAGGGAAAACTGGATGGTGTATTACATCATCATAGAACCACCTGAGACATATCATGAAGATATCTTGGTGGACGCCAGTCTAGATAATCTACCAAGAGAAAAATTGGGTCAACAAATCCATGGGGTAGCCAACGACATAGGCATGCAGGGTCAAGATGTTATCATAGTGATAGATCCTAAGTTGGAAGGGCATTTTGATGAGGACATAGCAGAGTCTATTTTTGATATAGGTGGACCAAGCTATAGTGTAGGAGAGGACAGTGAGTCCTCACCCAACAATCAATTAGAAGATGAGGCTAAGTCGGTCTATTTAGTAGTATCGTATTTATGATGTTTGTACCCGATTATATCAGATAGTGATGATAACCATCAAGAGATAACCTATATGGGGCCATATTTGCTAGATTATTCCATTCCTATGGGGGTGAATGAATGCCTATATTATGATAGTGATGAAGAAGATGAGACAGAGAGAGCCTACTTGGGACCTCCCCACTTATGCTATCGCAATGCACCGTATATGGCTAAGGATATGCACAAAGAGATCAATCTCCATCCATGCATTAGAGGGAGACCATCAAATATTAATGTGATTTATCATATGGTGTTTCTTGATATACCGACGTACATGGAGCTCCTTGAGCCCAATGATCCCATTCGTCAGTATGTTTATAGATCAGATCCAAAGATCCCCATATCCCCAAAACCACATCTTGGGGATGGTAGTCTTGTTAATGATGAGTCACTTGCACATGGTCTTGGAGAAATG
This sequence comes from Wollemia nobilis, assembly GCA_028583015.1. NCBI lineage: Eukaryota > Viridiplantae > Streptophyta > Pinopsida > Araucariales > Araucariaceae > Wollemia > Wollemia nobilis. The sequence continues at coordinate 9,298,726 of JAQPPZ010000456.1, forward strand.
ATCCATTTCATCAACATGATCTCCATTTATTTGACCACTCCACTCTACAATATAGCTGATCCATCCAAATAATTACCTCTAAATATAGATGCTATTGATTGGGATCATGCTAATTCACCACTAGAGCCTGAATATTTCTTCCCTAACAAAGAAATGCTACAACCTTTCCATTTTATTCTAGGCTGTGCACCTGATGTCTATCATGTTGAGGATATTTTCAATGAGGAACCTATAAACCTTGCAGATGACATCCACTTGATCCCTACACCTCATCAGCTTGAGGAGGGATCCCATATGTCAGTAGAGGAAACCTTCAAAGTGGATATCAGTAATGATCCCACCAATCCAAGGAAGGTTAAATTTGGAGAAATTTTGACTCTTGGTGAGCATGCCAATCTCATCCCTCTACTGAGAGAGAGACTTGCTCTCTTTTCTTAGACTTACAAGGATATGCTAGGTCTAGATACAAAATTGGTTACTCATAACCTTTCGCAAGATCTATCAAAGAAGCCAGTCAAGCAGAAACTCAGGAAGATCCATCCAATAGTAGCCTTAATGGTTAAGGACAATTTAAAAAAGTTGTTGGATGTAGAGTTTGTTATCTCCAACGAATATACACAATGGGTATCCAATATGGTGCTTGTAGGAAAACCTAATGGAAGGATCCATATTTGTATAGATTTTAGAGACCTGAATAAGGAAACACCAAAGGATTCATTTTTGTTGTCGAATATCGATGCTCTTGTAGATGCAACTGTAGGTCATGAGATGCTCTCCTTAATGGATAGTTTTTTTGGTTACAATAAAAATTTATATTAAACCCAAAGACCAGCACAAAACCATATTTATAATACCATGGGAAACATTTTTCTATAAAGTTATGCCATTCGGTATTAAAAATACTGGTGCCACATATCAGCGGGATATGACATACATCTTTAATGACTATATGCATAAAATATTAGAATAATATATTGATGACTTGTTGGAAAAGTCATTACTGTATTCTAAGCATGCAGAGGTCTTGAGGAAGGTCTTCGATTGCCTGATAGAGCATAATGTCATGTTGAATCCTAAGAAGTGCATGTTTTGCGTAACTTTAAGAAATCTCTTAGGATTCATTATTTAAAAATGAGGCATCAAAGTTGATACAACAAAGGTCAAGGATATTTTAGAAATGCACCCCACCACTAACATCAAATAATTAAGAAGCCTTCAAGGCAAAGTAGCATCCAAAAAGTGATTTATCACACAATTATTAGATAAATGTCGACCCATGAATCGACTGCTACACAAGGGAGTGCCATTCAATTAGGACGAGGACTATCAAGCAACCTTTGTTGAGATTAAGAAATACCTGGTGATGCCACCAGTGCTAGCTCCACTAAGGCCAGATGTGCCATTTATGCTATATATATTGGCAACTAACTTTGCACTAGGAACCATGTTAACCCAAAAGAACATGCAAGACAAAGAACAAGCCATATATTATATTAGCTAAACCTTGGTGAGTTATGAGCTTGGATATGCATACATTGAAAAATTGTGTTTAGCAGTAGTGTTCACTACAAAGAAATTACGACACTATATGTTGAGTCATATGATGTATGTCATATCCAAAAAAAATCCCTTGTAGTATATGATGAGCAAGACATATCATAATACACATGCTACAAAGTGGATCATGCTACTGATAGAATTTGATTTGGAATTCATAAGCCAAAAGTCCATTAAGGGACAAGTCATAGCAAATCAACTGGCTGAGGTGCCTCTTGAAAATAGTAGGCCCCTCACCATAGAGCTTCCTGATGACACAATATTTGCCTTATCAGAAGCACCCGAACCCAAATAATTGGACAACAAAGTTGATATGACCTTGTTCTTTGATGGTTCAAAGTGTGAGCAAGGGGGTGGTGCAGGAATAGTGTTGTTCACACCACAAGGAGCTCCAATGCCCTTGTAATTCAAGTTGGAATTTCCTTGCACTAAAAATAACGCTGAATACGAAGCCCTAATTTTGGGTCTCCAAATAGTCATCGCCATGAAGATAAAAAGGCTAAATATCTTTGATGATTCCCTTCTCATTGTGAACCAAGTTAAGGGATTATTTCAATGTCGATTTCTAGTATTGAAAGCTTATAAGGATCTTGTTGAAATTTATCTAGCTCAATTTGAATGGTATGACATCGAGGCAATCCCTAATTCATCCAATATATTTATAGACACAATGGTATCTTTGGGATCTCTAATCCCTCAGAATTTGTCTTTCGATTTCACTACCATCCATGTAGAAACATTGTCATATTTTGCTATGCAACACGAAGCATTGGATAACAAAAATTCAATCAATATGATTCATGTAGAACCAAACCATGAATGGTTCTACAGAGCCAAAGAATTTCTGAAGAGAGCATCTTGGGGTCTTTGATATCGTAGGATCTGATGGGGAGTGGTACTACCATTCACCACAGGGTTATTTCCTAGTATGCATTTGCAAATGTAGAACCATAGGGGGAGCATGCTATATTTTTTGATCAAGTTTGAAGCTTACCATAACTGGACGTCATAGATACATGAATTTTAAGGTTGCAAGATTTGATCAAGGTTGCAAATCCCTCAAGGATTTTTGCATGCCGTAAAATTCACATTTAAACAAAAAGTGGCATAGTATGTCTTGTTATCAGACATCCTGCACCGTAGGAGCTACGATGGGGTTATATTTTGTTATCTTGAGCCCCAGGAGTCATCTTGGGCAATTTTGCAAGCTCACGATGGTACATGCGATGGCCATTTCAGCAACATGGCTATCATCAAGCACATCCTTTGCATGGATTATTATTGGTCCACTATGGAGAAGGATTGTAATGTGTATGTCAAGAAATACATTAAATGCCAGCACCATGCTAATATTACACACCTACCATCATAGGCCCTATAACCCATTCAAGCGGCTTGGCCATTTGCTTAGTGGGGACTCGATATCATAGGTAAGATATCTCCTTCGTCATTGGGTTGACATACTTTTATTATTATGGCTACTGAGTATTTCACTAAGTGGGTGGAAGCCATTCCCTTAACAACAACAAATGAAGCACGTATTGCTGAGTTTATACTCACCAATATCATTAGTCATTTTGGGATACCATCCAAGGTAGTTTTGGATAATGGAACATCATTTAAAAATAAAATTGTGAGAGCTTTGTTGTCTAAGTATAGAATCAAATACAATTTTACGACTCCATATTATTCATAAGCAAACGGGCAGGCTGAAGATAGTGGTTTGCATATTAAAAAATATGGTACAAGAGCACCACAAAGACTAGCACATCCAGCTACCCCTTGCATTATGGGCTTACAGGAATAGTATTCGGACATCCATTGGGGAAAATCTATTTTCACTAGTATATGGCACTAAGGCTGTTATGCCCAGTTGGAAATTCCAATGATGCACATCGTATTGAAGGAGTTCATGGATGACGACACTACATGACAAGCTCACCTAGATCAATTGACACTACTTTATGAACATCACATGAATGCCCTCAAGCATCTCCATGTTTATCAAGAGCACTTAAAATGAGCTTACAATAGAAAAGTCCATCTGAGAGACTTTGAGGTTGATGATATTGTGCTAAAAGAGAACCAACAGAACTCAAATTTACCATAAAAAATATGAGACAAATTTGTGGCTAACTGATTGGGTCCTTATATGATCTCGAAGAAGATTGGACCTGGGACATATCGCTTGACATCGCTTGGAGGAGTTGAGGAGCCTGAAACTCTTAATATCCTTCATCTTAAAGCGTTCTATGCCTAAGAATCAAAAAAGGTTCCAAAGGCATATGTAAGCCCTTTGGTCATTCAAAAAAGTCTCCAAAGGCATCTGTAAGCCCTTTGGTCATTCAAAAAAAAATTTAAAGGCATCTGTAAGCCCTTTGGTCATTCAAAAAATGCTCCAAAGGCATCTGTAAGCCCTTTGGTCATTCAAAAAAGGCTCCAAGGGTTTCTCAAAACTGCTTGGTCAATCCCAAAAGGCTCCAAGGGTTTCTCAAAATCTCTTGGTCAATCCCAAAAGGCTCCAAGGGTTTATCAAACCACTTGGTCAACCCCAAAAGGCTCCACGGGTTCCTCAAAACTGCTTGATCAATCCCAAAAGGCTCCAAGGGTTTCCAAAAATCCCTTGGTAAAAATGTTAAAATCCATAAAAAAATTGGAAAATATATCAAAAATAAAAAAACATTTGCATTTCATTTGCATCGTTGCATTGCATTTTACATCATGCATATCATTTTCACCATGCATTTCACCTTTGCATTACATTAGGCATATTCATCCTCCGCACTTGCATTGGAACAAATTGTGTTTACAATCTTACAAATGACACCATTTTTGTATCTCAATCATACATCTATGCACTATATTTTTCATCCATTTATCACCCTTATGAGTAATTGTATTTTTTAACACAACCCATCTTGTTGCTATGAAGAATATACTAGGGTTTTTTGGTCATTCATCCATACCTAGAGGTCTTCTCAAGAGTTGATAGAAATCTTGATTTGCTTTTGTAGATGAGGTCTAGTTAGTATAGCCCTTAGCATATCAGAATCCTATCACTAATAAAAAATTAAACAATCCGAATAAGGACTAGGGGAAGATGAAAGCCTTGAAGCAGGACCGGGTATCCTGAGGTAAAAATTTTATTCTTGCTTATCCTCCTGTGCGGAAGGTATGGGAAATGTTGGTAATTGGAAAAAGGACAAGTTTATTCCCTACCCAAAATCCCTTGCTTACGTTAAAATGAGCAATAACCTAGAGTGATATCCTAGATCAATCCTCCATATTGGTACCCTAGATCGATATCATAGATCGAAATCCTAGAGTGATATCCCATATTGATATAATAAGATCGATAAACCATAAATAGTTTTCCAAAGTAAAATCCACAAAGGAAGTTTTTGAAGCAAATTATCAAATGTAAATCCCAAAAAGTTGTTGGAAGTTAAAAAGGGTTTTACTAGAAAAGGGGGGTAAAAATGTTTTTACAACTGTAAGCTTTGGATCTTACCTTTTACCTTCATGGACGACAGCTGACTCGACGAGATTGGACGACATGGACGGCAGGGAGTTAGACTCCTAAGTTAATTTTTCCTTTCCTCCCTATTATTCCTCCTTCCCTAAAGTATCTAGATTATGGTTATTAATCTAGTATTTAAGCTTTGTAACCGAGGGTTTGAATAATGAATTTTGTCGCATTTTTTCATTCTGGTTAATAATCTCTAGCTCCTAACTTTGTGCCATTTCATTTCCAATATCTGGTATCAGAGCCGATGGACACGGATCCCGAGGAGCAGGCTAGACAGGCAGACACAGAGCCCGAGGTGATCGACAGGTGGACACGGATCACGAGGAGGTCCAGGAGGCCCGTAGATCGACGAGCTCGAAGGAGGCCCATAGGATAGCATGGATCTCAAGGAGATCGGAGCACACAGACCGAGGAGCTAACCAGACTGACACATGGTGAGCAGACAGACTGACACATGGTGAGCAGACAGACTGATAGAGATGCGACAAGTGGTGGACACACGTGGGAGACAGACGCGACACGTGGCGGACACACGTGGGAGACAGACGCTACACGTGGCGGACACACGTGGGAGACGGACGCGACAAGTGGCGGACGACGAAGGCAAAAGGCTCGATCGACGATCGCCCGAAGGCAATCGAAGACCTTTGTGTCTTCAAAGGGTTTTAAACCCTTACATTGGCTGCGCACAGCCAATGTGGGACTAAAGTCCCATGTTTTTTTTTGGAACTGCGTGGCCGTGACAGTTCAAAGGAGGGAAGCCTCCTTTGGCTTCCATCGGGCCACGCAGTCCGACTGGCTCGAGGAGCCAGCCTAAGACGTAGCCGCCCGCTTGATCACGGGTTCGACTCCCACTTGCTGCCTTTTTTTTATTGATTAAAGTTTTTTTAAATTTTTTTTTTAGTTTTAGTTTTAATTTTTTTTTAAATTCAAATTTATTTCCATATTTAATAAATCAATTATAATTTTTTTTTTTAATTCTTCTAAAAGAACAATTATTTTTTTATTAAATAAGTTTATAATTTTTTTTTTAAAGAAAATATAATAGTAGCAATTGCCTAAGAGGCAATTTTCTTGTAAAAGGCAAAGTTTTTTGATTGATTCGGGGAATCATCAAATTGAGATTAAAAAGCCCGAGAGGCTTAATTTTGTAAAAAAAAAAAAATTGTAAAATTGTAACTAGGCATTGATGATAAGACCGAATGGTTGTTATCATGCCTTATGTGCAATTTTAGCAAGAGCAAATCCAGAAATATTTGATGACAGAGTAAGGAGTTACGGACTCCATGTTGTATTTAATGAACTTCAAAATGCAGTAATCGCACATCAAAGGCATCCTGACTCAGGGTACGAGGCTGATTTTGAAGACAATTCATTGAGGAGTGAATTTGAGCAATCCGAATCAATTGCAATTGAACATCAAGAAACTGAATATACTCATTATAGTAATTCAGTAGAATTTCTAGAACCAGATCCACCAGAGATCATTCTAATTAGCGATGATGAAGAAGAAATAGCAGACAATTTTGTTCCTCAAGAAGTAGCAACACCACAGCAAGAGGAACAAGCCATCAGTGATAGAGTGAGTCAAGCCAGATTTGACTTAAATTTGTAATCTCTTCTTTCTTCTTTCTTCCTTCTTTCAAAAAGTAGAGTACTTTTTTTGTAACCGAGAAATAAAAGTGTTTTAGAAACTATGGACTCAAGAAACAACATACCTATTCCAGAATTTAATGGATATGACTACGAGTATTGGTCTATCAAAATGAAGACCTTGCTCTTAGGGAAAGGTTTATGGGACATAGTAGAAGAGGGTTACACAGAACCCACAAACTGGGCAATTTTAAGTGCCGTAGATAAGAAAACACTAAAAAAAGGACAAAAGAGCAACTCTTCTGCTCTTTCTCATCTTCAATCAGCATTGGAGAAGAATATATTCCCTAGAATCGTTGCTTGTACAACTGCACAAGCTGCCTGGAAAGCTTTACAAGATGGATTCCAGGGTAGTGATCAAGTGAAGCAAGTGAGGCTTCAAACACTAAAAAGAGATTTTGAAAATCTTAAAATGAAAGAAGATGAAAAAGTAGGTGATTACTATGTCAGAGTAAAAGCAATTGTTGATAAAATGGTTACACTTGGCGAGGATATTAAGCCTGAGACAATTGTAACAAAAGTGTTGCGAACACTTCCAAAAATATGGAATCATGTTGCTATGATCATAGAAGAATAAAAAAATCTGTCCACTTTTTCATTTGATGCCTTAATCGGATCACTAATGTCTCATGAAGATAGATTACAGGAATCTACTTCCACCAGCTATGGAGGTGATGATAAAGCCTTCACCTCAAATGAAAATACTGGAAGAGGACGTGGAAGAGGCCAAGGCAGAGGTCAGAGACAAGGTAGAGGTAGAGGCAACTCCAACAGAGGAGGCAATCAGAAGAGGCAACTCCAATAGACGAGGCAACTCCAACAGAGGAGGCAATCAAAATAGAGGTGGAAATCAAAATCGAGGAGGAAATTCAGGACGAAGTGGAAATCAAGGGCGAGGAAGTGACAAGTCCAAATCAGCTTGTTTCAACTATGGCAAGACAGGTCACTTTGCTCGTGATTGCTGGTCAAAATCTTCTCAAGACAACATCAGTCAATATGGAACCTATGGAGAAGAAGATGAACAATCTAATATTTTTCTTTCATATGGTCAATCAGAACAGAATCTCAATGACACCTGGATTCTGGATACTGGTTGCTCAAACCATATGAGTGGCAGCAAAAATCTATTTGCTACTCTAGATTCCACTTATACATCCCAAATCAAATTAGGGGATGATAAAGCTTTGCAAGTCAAAGGCATCGGAACCATGGAAGTTCCAACAAAATGAGGACTCAAGACAGTGAATGACATCTACTACACTCCAAAGCTTCAACACAATCTGCTAAGCATTGGGAAAATGATGGAGAACAATTACAAACTTGTTTTTGATGAAGGAAAATGTCTCATTCTTGATAAAAACAATTGTAATCGAGTCATCACACAGGTTCCTATGACCAAGAATCGGTTATTCCCTCTCAATTTTGGTGAGCCAGGGGGAGCTAAACTTGCAAATCTAGCCATAGACAATCCAAGTGTACTTTGGCACTTGCGATATGGTCACCTTAATTTCGCTAGCTTGAAATTACTAACTTCTCAAGCTATGGTGACAGGACTTCCCAAAATGATAGAACAGAAGGAAGTCTGCATAGGATGTGCTTTGGGAAAGCACTCAAGATCGAAGTTTCTGAAAGGACAAGCATGGAGAGCCAGTTATCCACTTCAGTTAGTACATTCGGACATCTGTGGTCCAATGCAGACAAAGAGTCTAGGAAACAATTCTTACTTTCTCACTTTCATAGATGATTTTTCTCGCATGTGCTGGATTTATTTCTTGAAACATAAAGATGAAGTTTTTGATTGCTTCATAGATTTCAGAAACAATGTAGAGAAACAAAGTGGGAATTATGTAAAATGTCTTCGGACAGATCGAGGAGGTGAATACTCCTCAACAGAATTCTTGGCATATTGTAAAGCAAATGGGATCAAAAGGCAGTTCACCACTGCTTATACCCCACAACAGAATGGTGTAGCCGAAAGAAAGAATCGCACCATTGTTGAGATGGCAAGAACAATGCTTCAGACTAAGCATCTGACTAATATGTACTGGGCTGATGCTGTAAGAACCAATGTATATATTCTAAATAGAAGTCCAACTTCTAGTTTAGATGGTGTCACTCCTTATGAGGGGTGGTACGGAAGGAAACCAAATGTAAAGCATCTCAAAGTTTTTGGTTCTTTAGCATATGCACACATTCTTGATGAGAAGAGGAAAAATCTTGATCCCAAAAGTCAAGCTTGTATATTTATAGGGTATTGTGAGTCTACTAAAGCTTATAGACTCTACAATCCCAAGACCCACAAGATTATCCTTTCCAGGGATGTAATTTTTGATGAAGGGGGAGAATGGGGTCATCAAAATTTTTTTATTGATGATGGATCCCAAGATGTAAATTCTACACAGATTCAGTAGGTACAACAAATGTCTCCAAAGAAGAAAGGGACACCCCCTCCAAGCTCAAGCAAGAGTACTACAGGTACATCAGACACCAGTGCAAGTCCTTCTCCACAAAGATCTGTAAGTTCTTCACCAATGGACATTGACTCTCCATCAAGAGGTAGAAGAACTTTACAACATCATCCATCATATCAAATGTTGGATCAAAATTTCCAGCGAAGATTCACTAGAGGCCAAGCTAGTGAAATGAATTCAATTCTGCAAAAACTTGAAAACTTGCAATTGTATGGGGATGATGACTCTCATGAACCTAGAGGAGATGAAGTCAATTATGCTTTATTGACTAGTTCACAGCTAGAGCCAGCTAGCTATGAGAAGGCATGTAATCAAAATATATGGCAAGAAGCCATGGAAGAGGAAATCACCTCTATAAAAAATAATGATACTTGGGAGCTAGTCAAGCTACCCAAAGGTAAAAAATGTGTTGGATGTAAATGGGTCTACAAGACCAAGTACAATGCTGATGGAAGCATCGAAAGGCATAAGGCGAGACTAGTAGCGAAAGGTTTTACTCAGAAATATGGCATTGACTACGAGGAAACTTTTGCTCCTGTTGCAAGACAAGAGACAGTCAGATCAGTTCTTTCCTTAGCAGCACATAAAGGATGGAATGTTCAACACATGGATGTAAAAAGCGCTTTCCTAAATGGATACTTGATAGAAGAGGTGTATGTTCAACAACCTCAAGGTTTCCAGGAACAGGGAAAAGAAAACCTAGTTTGCAAATTGAAAAAAGCACTTTATGGCCTCAAGCAAGCACCAAGAGCTTGGTACTCATGCATTGATGGCTATTTCAGCAAGTTGGGATTCATAAGAAGCAAAAGTGAACCAACACTGTACTACCTAAAGCATGGAGTAGACATTCTCATAGTTTGTTTGTATGTGGATGATCTAATATTTATGGGTAGTAACACTAGAATGAATACGGAGTTCAAAAACTCCATGATGAAACAGTTTCGAGATGAAAGATCTTGGTCTAATGCGATACTTCCTAGGTATGGAAGTGCATCAATCAAATAGAGGGATCTTCATATGTCAACACAAGTATGCTCGAGACATGATCAAGAAATTTTCCATGGAGCAGTGCAAATCAGTTGCAACTCCAATTGGACATGGGATCCAATTGAGCAAGGAAGATGGAGCACCAAAGGTTGACATGACCAATTACAGAAGCATGGTCGGGAGTTTGATGTTTCTCACTAACACAAGGCCCGATATTCAATATGTTGTTTCTCTAGTTTCAAGGTTTATGGCAAGTCCATCTGAGCTGCATTTACAAGCAACTAAAAGAATCTTAAGGTATGTAAAAGGTACATTGGATTTTGGAATCCATTATCGCAAATGTAATTCTATGAAATTAGTTGGCTTCAGTGACAGTGATTGGGGCAGCAATATAGATGATAGGAAATCTACATCAGGGAACTATTTTAGTCTAGGATCAGGACTAATAACTTGGAGTTCCAAGAAGCAAACTGTTGTAGCATTGTCATCTACTGAGGCTGAGTATATAGCCATCACTCATGCTAGTACTCAAGCCCTATGGTTGAGAAAAATCCTTGAAGAGATTGGAGAAAGTCAAAGTGGTCCAACTCGACTGTATTGTGATAATATCAGTGCCATTCAGTTGGCATACAATCCAATCCACCATAGCAGATCAAAACATTTTGATATGAAGTATCACTTCATTCGAGACATGGTGGAACAACAGATAGTTGAGCTGAAATATTGCAGCACTTTGGATAACATTGCAGATATCTTCACCAAAGGCATGGCTAAAGCTCAATATATAAAGCTGAGAGACTGTATAGTCAGTCCTCTCAACTTTAAGGGGGAGAATGTTGGAAGTTAAAAAGGGTTTTACTAGAAAAGGGGGGTAAAAATGTTTTTACAACTGTAAGCTTTGGATCTTACCTTTTACCTTCATGGACGACAGCTGACTCGACGAGATTGGACGACATGGACGGCAGGGAGTTAGACTCCTAAGTTAATTTTTCCTTTCCTCCCTATTATTCCTCCTTCCCTAAAGTATCTAGATTATGGTTATTAATCTAGTATTTAAGCTTTGTAACCGAGGGTTTGAATAATGAATTTTGTCGCATTTTTTCATTCTGGTTAATAATCTCTAGCTCCTAACTTTGTGCCATTTCATTTCCAATTAAATTTAGATCAAATGAAGATTAAATTTTACAAAGAAAGTAAAATCAATATCAAATCCCTTGCTCAAAAGAAAAAAGAGAAAGTACAAAATAAACAGTGATTCTTATCACTATAATACAAAAATAAACAATGATTTTTATCACTTTATATGAGCAAGTATCTTGAAAAATTGAAGAAAATAAGGGAGTGAACTTGAATCCCTGGAATTGCCAACACCACTATACCTTATGCATGATGATATGTATGATGCATTAGCATTTCACTTATGTACAAACCAATATTTGAATGTGAAAGAGCTAGCTTCAGGTGTCCTATATCACCTAGTGGTCTAGTACAACTAAAATTTAAACCTAGGATTAGATAGACATTTGCGGACCCCCAATATTAGCAATGGGCTAAAAGAATCCCGTCTGACATCGAGGTATGCTTATGCCTTATATTAATATACTCATTTACACACATAGGGATAATGAACAGTTAGGACCTATCCTAGCGAAAACCTTATGTTTCAAATGTCTAGTGTGGTTAGTATACAGCTTTTGATCAGTCAACTAGGGTGTTTGACTCTCATGGTAAACCTTAAAAATTCCCAAATAGCAACAACCAATCATTCAAATTGCAATCATCAAAACATAAATATATTTTATGAGAGTTTTTTTATTAGAACTATTTGTACAATATAATTAGATACTGTATGGATGTCAAAAATGATATTTAGATGACCACTGATTATATTATACATATTATTTTAATTTACAAAATCTTATGAACAAAAAACATATATCATTGCATCTCACAAACGGGTGTACAATTTATCAAAACATTCATAAATATAAAGCAACTACAATCCATGATTGTTATACATTCTATGGTGTCATCCATTAGATTGATTAAAAATCACATTGCATACATTATGTTTTAAGTGATTAAAGCATACATGTCCATTTTATAAACATATTATCAAAGAAACAAAGAAATACATGCAGTACATACATGTCATACATTATATCATAGAAGTGTAAACTAAATGCATACAAGTAAAGAAAATATATACATGCATGTAACATCAAATAATGGTATTCATAATACATCCATCATAAGTAGTACATCTGCACACATAACTCAAAAAATCTAATCATCTATTGCATAGCCATCTAGTGCATGTCATCCATACATCACATCATGTAGCATCAAATCAATAACACATTGCATCCATATGCATAACATAAAACATAAAATACCAAAAATAAAGTACACATGTAATGAGATGAAATGTCATATCATATATATATATATATATATATATATATGTGTCAATAAGTACAGTGGGGTACATCAAAATGCTCACAGGATACATACATGTAGGTCCTCGACCTTACACTCAAAATGGTACAATAAGCATCTCTAAAATATTTATACTAAATAAGGACTATGCCCCTAGTATGTGAGGCACCTCCATAACCTCTGCCATCCCTGTGGGTCCTCTATGAGCTGGCACCATGAGTACTTGAAGACCTATGAGTCCTCTCAGTCTTGTACATCCTGTGGATGGAGCTAGTGGATGACTGCCCTGTCTCTCTGGTCCTAGAACTGCTCCTCTGGGTCCCTGTAGTGTGGGTATCCTCTAGAAACTCTCCACCTAGCAACTTGATGTGACCCTCCAACTGGGCAATGTGAGATGCACTCACTATATGCCTGTCATTACCCTCATCCATGAGGGTATGCAACCACATGATATTTGCCATAGGGTCACAACCTACTGGCAATAAAGTAGATGATACTGTTGAAGGTGGCATGGAGGATGAGGGATCTACCCTCATCACCTTAAGCAAGTCCCTCTCAGTAGTCACTGTACTAAGCCATGCTTGTGCTAGAACCCACTCAACAGTGAGCTCCCTGATCCAAGTGTTTGTAGTAGTAACTTGTGCCTGGAAAATGATATCTCCTCCTCATAGTTGTGCCATTACCTCTATCCATGAGATAGTTTTACCTCCAAAGTGGTGATAGAGGTATCCCTATGTAGTAGCTAGATATAGAGTCTCCCAACCTAGCTCTGTAGGTCAACAATATATGCTCTCAACTGCCCTACCTCACTATCTGGAGCTCCCTTGTCCTCCTCGGAGGCCTCCTTCTCTACCTCTACCTGTGGGTCCTCCTATTCTATACCTCATGCTACCTCTATATATTGATAGGTATGGTGCCCATGAGGATCCACCTCTTCACCCTCTGTGCCTTCAGATGCAAATCCCTCAACTGGTCGACCTAGAGGACCCTCACCATGCCACTAAAAGTTGGCCCACTAGCCATCATAATCTGGAGTAGTCCTAACATCTGCTAACCCTGACTCTTGGAAGTCATCATCATCCTCACCCGGTAGAGTGACCTAGGGCCAAGTTAGGTCCCTCTCCAAGACCAAGCATCTGCAAATGGTTGGCATAGCTAGAATATCTTGCTGAATCCCAAACTACCATAGGACATGAGAGAAGTAGTGATACTCGTGCCAATCGACCTTGCGGTTGATGATCCATCTATATCTGTGTGCTCGGTGTAGGTCTCTATCTACATCCATCTAGGGTGGGTAGTCCATGTAGGGTATCTACTGGATATCCTTAGGGTATAGCTGTGCAAAGCGATCGATATAATGATCTAGGTCTCTTATACAAGACCTACTCCTAAAGCCCTCCTACTCCTAGGACCAGAAGGCAGCATAACTATCGATCATCTATAAGGGTAGTGATCTATAAAGGTAAGTTGATGGGGTGCTCTATTAGGATGTGCTACTAGCCCTAGATCTATAGAAGGAAGCTATAGTTGATGCCCACTTTGCTACGATGGGTAATTTGGAATAGTTCGTGGTAGAGCTATGCTAAGAGAGCGATCCCCCATGACAAGATAAGAGACTGCATGGTCAAGCTAACCATGACATCTTTGGTATGATATAGGAGGTTCTAAGGGAAGCTCACACTTGAAGAATCCAAAATGGTGATCTAAATTATGAGGTACATGAATACTGCCTCCCTCTAAGACAAAAATTTGGTCTCGTACCATTCTTGAACGTGGATGCCTCCATGGTCAATGTGGCCCTGTGCCTCCATGCTTCGATCACTGAAGATAGCATAAAAAACTACCTTCTTCATTTTGGTAGGAGAATAAGTGATGGCCTCACCATCGATGGGCAACCAGAAGATGCGATACATTTCCTCTAGGGTGATAGTCATTTCACCAATAGGCAGGTGAAATGTATTGGTCCTCACATCCCAGCGATGGGATAATGCAGTAAGATATGCTTGGTCCACCTAGATAGTGGGGAGGTCCAAGATGAAGCTGAACCCACAATAGTAAACCAATCCCACTCTATGCTAGTCAGTGTGTGACAAAGGTTGCAAAGGAGATTGGTCTCCTTCACTCTGTTCGGTAGGGACTGAATAAAAGCAATCCAAGTAAAAAAAAATAAAATAATTAAAATCACTAAAAAATGACAAAAAAATCATAAAAATCTCAGAAAAACATAAAAAATGCAAAATATGATCAAAAATTTCAAAAAAAATCAAAAAAGCACTTCAAAATAGCAATAAATGGCATTAATTACCCAAAAAAAATTAAAAAAATGGAAAATTTTAAATTTTTTTGAGAAATTTTGGCACCATAGGTTGGAACCGCGGTTGGCCCAACGATCAAAAATTTGACCATTGGGATTTAAATACCATCGCGGCTGATAGTCATGGCCTTTAATCAACCAATTGGGAGCCACGACTACCACCCGTAGCTAGGGAGCGAGACCCATTTTGGGCCCGCCCTTCCTAGAAAAACCCCTAAAAAAAATAAAAAGTAACCCACCCCCTAAATTAACCTATGCTAAACCTAGCTAGGGTGAGGTTCGTTACCAACAATTTAATGAGGTTAATTTACCAATTTCTTAATGTGGTTAATTTAATCAGATAATTTACAAGTGAGGTCTCAATTTTTGATTTACCTTGGAGGCACTGACTCATCTGCTGGTAGAAGCCTCCGGCTGATCGAACATTGGTGTGGAATGTGTGGAATGAGTTAGTTTTCAGCAGCATTCCAGGTCAAATTTTATTATTTACCTCTTAGAGCTCTCAAAGTTACTATCACTATCAGGTAAATAATAAGATTTTCAAAAGCAAATCCTGATTTAACCTTTCCAAATTTGGGTCAGCCCGTGGTTGACACCTGCGGTCCTCAAATTAGGGTTTTGCGACCATGAATTTGAGTTGCGGTTAAATAATTTACCCATAGTTGACAAGCACGGTCAGAGAGCTGCATTAAATTCTCCCAATTCCCAATATGGAGAGCCTTAAAAGGTCAAAATAAAATTGTTCATCAGACCAAAATTGCACTAGAAAAATATAAAATAATCTAAATAAGCCAAACAAAGCACAACGACATTGGAAAATGTCATCATAAGGTAAAACAAAATAACTAGTTGAGATTACAAAGTACATTCAACCGAGGTCATCGCTATGACAATCCTTTCATAGAGTGCCAAAGCTCACAGCCAATAAAACAAATTCAATTCAAAATTAAAAAAAAAATCAAAAGTCAAATGTGCCTCGTATTTAGTTATTTACCCTATACACTTGGTGGTTGCATTGACTTGTGATCCATGCAATCTGAGAGGATGAGTAAATTACTATAAGGACATTTGGGGCAAATTAATCATCGTAGAAGTGTTATGCTTCATTTCAATCCCTAAGAAGGCCTACACAACCAGACTGCTCCATGGGAACGAGATATTCATCACAATTCTCCTATGATATTTTTAGCATATCATCGACAATATGATTCAACACATGCCTAATTAGGATTGTCTTCATTTCAATTCCCTAAGAAGGCCTTCATGGCTAAACCAGTCCATGGGATAGAAATAGGTAATTACTATTAATAGTTGCAATCATAGTTGATTAGGACTTGCCAAGTATGCAAATGCTAAATATTAATTTGTTCAAGATCATTCATAGTGGTCAAGCGACCTCGTCACTTCATTTATTGTCATTACCCTCATCGACTCATCGCTTTAGGTGGTAGTCATAATATCAAATCATAATCAAAATCAATAGAAGATCCCTTGATCGTAGATCCCTAGATCTTGTCAAAATTGCATTCATCTTATGAATCATTGCCAAATACTATCATAAGCTTACCCTTATGCTAGGGAAAATAACATATATGATAGTTTGTAACTCTCTTCCTTTTAGATTGACAAGCACAAAATCCTACTTGGCATTGATGCTATTCGAATGTCTGATGATGAGTGCAATTTTTTTCAAAATTAAGCCTTCTATCGAGTTAGAAGCAATGATTCTAGGATGCACATCCTTTTGCTGGACCTAGGGCATCTAATTTTGATCAGACTAATGATCATCATGCAACCTACGACATCATTTTAGGAGGTCTAGTTTTGCTTAGCGTTGTTCAAAATCACAACATATCTTAAAAGAGCCATTTGTAGACACCTAAAATACATCATGCTGAGGTGACTACTCATATGGGACATGCTATAAGACCATATGGAAGACCTTTGGACAAATCCAAGGTATAACAATGGTTTTTACCACTCATTTGGGTATCTTTGCCTAGTCAATGCTATCCGCTATTGACACCCATGGTTAGTAGTGCTCACCGTGCCTATCATCTGTAGTCAGCACTCAAAATTAGTTGGCATTCATCCGACCCAAAGTTGGTTGCAACGTCCAATTGGTTGCATATTGGAGCGGTTTGAGCGAGGAAGATTCTGGATCCTTCCATCCAACAAACTCAACTGCCCAATCTTGATCTTGGCTTCATGAGGAAGCCACCCCTAGCCCCTTGGAAATTGCTATATAATCCCCCTCCAAATTGGGGAAAAGTCTATAGAAGCTTTCAATTGAACATAGCAAAGCCCTATAGAATTGCATACTCACCTAGGTGCATTGAAAGGGACACTTTTGCTACCCAATTAAAGATCACATTGCCATGGAGGTCATAGGATCCTAAGAAAGCCAAGAAACACCAATTCATGCAATCCGTGCACCATATGATCAATTCAACCACCAAATCTATTAGAGAACATAGAGGTGACCCTTGAACATCAATTTGGCAAGGTGGATTAGAGATTAAGCCTAGATTTGGAGGGCAAACCTATTTAGAGCCCCGTCATGATTGTTAGCCATGGTGAATAGTGCCAACCACACATCAGACCCGCAATGAGCAAACGATGATAGATCCCCTTGTGTTATTTTATTTAGATTAATTAGTTAGATCATATTATGCTTAGTATAGGTTTAATTTGCATTTTAGAGATTTATAACCTATCGAATTAGGCATTTAAAGTAGATTTACCTTCATATTGTCAATTTGGTAATTAGTGAAATTGTGGTTATTTCATGTGTTTATGCTTTCCATTTGATAAAATAACCCAATAGATAGATAGTACTTGATTTATTGCACATGTTTAATGGTTATATCTCATGATTAATATAGGTTTACCATGTTTTACGCATTTTCTTGATTATATGCTTGTGATGGCATCTTTTGTGAAATTTCCTTAAAAGGCCTCATCAAGAGAGGCTACCTTTGCTTTTGATGTGTTGTTGTTTCTTGATCGCAGGGAACAAATATTGAAGGAGACAAAGCATTCCATTCCCTCCAATCATGGAGAAGAGGGTCATCGACACCCTAGAGCAGTTCGTGTCACCCTGGAAGGCATTTGATTCACATCTACCCTAAAAGGAAATTAGATCTATTGTAATTAAAGTATCAAAATGGGTATCCCTAAGAGGGACGAATATGTAACTTGAATCAATTTGAAATTAATAAAGAATTATCATATTTTCATCTTCTTTTTGTTGTCAATTGGTTCATGTTTAGTTGTTATCTTTCTTTAATTGCAATAGACGCTATTAGGTGTGAGCCTTTTTGGTGGTTACACATCTATAATGTTTTTTAGAAACTTAGAAAAGTGCTGGATAGATTTAAAGCTAACATTACCTTCATTATCCATGTTAGGTTTAGTAGGATCATCTATTTCATCTTCTCTATTATCATCCTCACCTTGTTATGTGAGTTTATCATCTTCAATGATTACCCTATCATCAAGGTTTTCTTGATCTTGTTCATCATATTCTATTTGTTTTCCATTTCTTAAGATTCTAGGCATTTTATTTTATCTTTAAGTGAGATATATATACGTTGTATATATATATGATTTAAATTATTGAGTATATATGTTATATATACACCTATATAAATGATATTATATATATATTTTGTATTTTTGAAACAAAGCAGAAAATACAATTATAATGTTCTAGATATTATACTTAATCTTCCTAAAAGAGTCTATAGATATCGTTGATAGGTTCAAGCTCTTCAGGTGACATATAATGTTCTTCCTCAAATTGTAAGTTGGCTTTCAAAAATTTGACAAAAAGGGCTACGATGATACTATAAATTTCAAAGTTTTGCATATAAAAGTATAGTTTGTGATAATACTCACGATAATGGACTGCCCTATGAGTTTTGTGAAATCTTCTCTTATTTTACAAGACTATTTCTTGATCTTCTATGTGTGCTAGAAATATGTGTACTGTTATGGCATTTTCAATGTAATCATCAAAGGAATAAATAGTTGAAGAAACAATTGCCCTTTTATCTGTTAACCACCTCTCACATGCCCTGAATTTCAAAGTAGCAAGAAGCATTATCTGGCTCTAGGATTCTAGTTATGTCTGAGAGACCCCTTGCAAAGCTGACTTGGTCTGAGAGACCATGAACATGGGGTTCTACACCATCAAAGTCACCCGGGAGTCGCACCCGACCCTGCCCACACCAACATTATCAATTGGATTTTGGATACCCAATTCAGCTTTTTGGTAGGGTGGAGATTTGAACCTGGGACCTCCCTTGGAGAATTGCCCTCTCCTCTCCAACTCACCTACAACACCTGGGTGTGTCAAATATTTTAATTTGGCTAAGTCTTGATTCATTGGATTTTATAATGTCTAATATTTTCCAGAGTTCAGTCCACTGTTCTTGATATGGAATACTAGAATTTTCAACTACTAGTGAGATTTCTTGTGTAGATAATAATATTATAATATTTATGATTACGAATCTTCCTATGTTGAAATATAACATCTATGAAATGAACTTAAAGTGTGCAAACTTTGATGAATGATATTTTTGGTTTGTTTTGTTTTTTATATATATATATATATATTTATGAATCAGAAAGATGCCTATGTTATTCACATCGGGTTCACCAAAGAATGTAGCTCTAAAATTTTCTCACTCCTTTCCTTCAGGCTAATGGATCCGCATCTCAAAGGGGAATGGAAAAATGCTAGGTCTACACCTCAGAGGAGAGGCACTTGAGATCATGCCCTCTTTGGTGATTTTTTGACAAATTGTTTAGGGTTCACCAGGAAACATTTGCTATGGCAGTTTCCACACCTAGGTTGGAAGTTTGTTTGATGTGTTCTTTTATACTTTGCTCACAATCACCTAGTTTGGCCAAAATCAACTATTCTATACTAAATGTAATTTATTTTTAGACGAATACTACATATAGTGATTTATACAAGATAAACTAATGCAATTACTTAATTATGAAGAAATTTGATACTCTTACTCAACCCGGATGTTTGATGTAGAGTATGTTTGCTTGTTGCAAGCAGGATCAAATGTTGTAGGACAAGATCAAATGTTCAATCAACTATTGTATCTATTGATCTAATATTATCCAATCCAATCAACGATCGTTAGGTTTGATCAAAGCAAAAACCTGTAGTTTCATAGATAGAGTACAAAAAAAAAACTTATAATGTGATATAGATATTTTTAGGCAGAGATTAAAACATGCAAAAGCTCATTGAATTCTATATTGAAAAATAATATGAACATGGATCATGACATGCAAAATATGAAATTAAATACAAATATGGTGAAAACCAAGAATGATAACAGTAATTTCTATTCTACATGCAATGATAAATGAATAAATGGGATGCTAGAAATGTAAAACTAGAGCTAAATAATGCAAACCAAAACTGAGAGTTGCCCCTAAACAACTTGCAAATAAGATCAGATGCAACAGGGCAAGATCGAATGCTAATTGAACAATATCATATGATCGATCTCAAATCGTACCAACATATGCATAGTGATCGTACCTCTGAACCTACAAATATTTGTAAAAACATAGAAAATAACGAATGCAAAAAGCAATAACATAGCAACTAGAAGTTGGAATTTAGCCAAGGATTTAGGGAGAGCTAGTAGGAATCCAAGGGGGGATGCCTGATTAAATAGGCTAGGTAAGTTAGAGGGGTTGGGAAAAAATATAGAATAGGTTGCAACTTATTCCCATCTTAGGGTGATCGACAGATCCGTTCCCGTAACCATCGTGCAGTTAGGCAAATAGAGACAAAAGGTGTTGCAACAATTTTGTCATTTTTCTATTCTGGAATTTTTCTATTTTTGGACAAGATCAGACATCTAATCTTGTACATTAAATGGATATCATGGATCAGACATACAATCTTGTACATTAAATGGCTATCATGAATCAGACATTTGATATCAAAAAAATATAGCTGATATCACTAGGAGGGCATACAAATTGAGGTAAAAGGGTAGGAAGTTGTTTTAACTGATTTTTTGAATGTTATTGATTTAATGTGAATTAATATGAGTCAATTTTTGGGTGTTACAATCTCCACTCTTTGTTTTAATCCAAATTAATAAATCATTCAGTTTCCAATGGTTGAGGATGTAGGCATTAAGGCATTTATTAAGACTTTCCAAGTGTGGATGCAAGTCCTCATTGATGTTATTAGCATAAAGTTGCTTCCACTTCTTGATGCCATTTTCTTCCATAGTATAATCCTAAACCAAAAGTCCATAAATAGGAGTCAGAATTGTTATTAAGTTTGTAAACCTAGGATCTCACAAAGGGGAGAGTTAAAGAGCCAAGTATCCTGCCAAAATATCATGTTAGCACCATCTCCAATCTGCCATCTACAGCCCTGTTGGATCAAAGGTATTACTTGATGAAGGCTATTCCAAAAACTAGACCCCTTAGGGGGGTTGAGGTTTTCTAGGAAGGAGGAATTATGTAAATACTTAGCTTTTACAATTTTGACCTAGGGAGTGTCTTCTTCCTTCGCCAACTTCCAACCCAAATTTCCCATTAGAGATTTATTTATTTTGGGAAGAGTTCTCAATCCCAATCTCCCATATTGTTTATATGTACATACTTTTTTCCAAGCAAGTAAATATGTATTTTTTTTCTCAGCCCCAGACGACACAAAAATCCTTTGGATCTATTCAATATTTTTGCAGATCGATACTAGCATTTTAAAAATTGACATGAAGTAAATAGGAATACTTTGAAGGTAGGATTTCATAAGCTGGGCCTTTCTTGCCTGACTAAGAAGAGAGCCTTTCTAGGAAGATAGTTTCTTTGTAACACATTCAATAACCGGATTCCATAAGGCTTCCTTCATACTCCCACAAAATAAAGGTATCCCTAGATAGGTTGCTAGCAAATCACCTATGCCACATTTGAATATTATTGCTATCTACAATTGGAGAGCTCTAGAAGTATTCAGGAAAAAAATTGCTTTTATTAAAATGTACCTTTTGGCCTGCTGTACGCTCATAGAAATGTAAAATCATCTTAACATGTCTTGCATGTGGAAGAGATGATCTTGTCAAAATTAGAGTATCAAATTTTTAGAAAATTTATCACATATTATCATAGAATATTTTTTAAAAATATATTCAACTAATTAAATGTTTTACATCTTTGGATGGACTATAATATTGAAAATTAAATTGAGACCTTAGACTAGCAAGCTATACAAACTTAATGATTTTTTTTGTTAAGTTGAAAAAGTGCATTTTTGAAAGGAATGCTAACCTTTTACATCAAAATATATGACCAATCACTATCCATTTCACCAAGAAGGATTTCCCACTGGCATAAGGCCTATACCAAGCATGTAACAACAAACACACTTCACTAACCACATACAAACCTAGAAAATCAGCATACACCTTACATATATAAATATCATATAATTTATGCTTTCCTGGCAGCCTCTTCCTACTGATCCCCATTGTCAATTCTTATGGCATTATCATTGTCAACTAAATTATTTATGTACACTGGGATATCATTCCCTCATTTCTTTTTGGCATCTGCTATAACTCATTGGTTATCAAGACCATATGCTATCTTGTTGACTTATCTATAAATATGATTGATAGACACATTCTCGAGTCTATCCAAAAGTGCTCGAGCTTCCACCATCATTAAATCAATAGTCCAAGTGGTTGTTTATTTTTCCTTTAAAATGGTCATAATATTTTGTGAGTCTCCTTCAACTATGAGCTTATCTAGATTTCAATTGATAGCCAAAGAAATTCCTACATAAGCTGCTCTTGCTTTAGTAAAATAACTTGTATGTTCACCCAATGGTTCAACAAAGGCTTTGATTACCTTACCCAGATGATTTTAGATTATCCCTCTAGCTCCCGCTAGCATAGGATTACCTTTCAAGGTCTGATAAAAATTTAATTTGAACCATCCAACAGACGATGGTATCCATTTTACATGAGTTCTAGGATGAACTTGAGGTATTGGTATTTTCTATCTGTCTCCCCACCATTCCAATATCTACATTTCCTACTCTGATTCCCATCCCTCCTTGAAGTGGACAGTGTTAAAATTATCCATCAGGAGACTTGTTGCTTGGTTCCAAACCATTTCCTAGTCCATCTTCAAGTCCTAAAAGATTTTGTGGTTTCTTTCATTCCATAATCTCCACCAGATATGTGGAAGGCTTAGAAGCCACAACTTCCTGATTCTTCTACCTTTAAAAGGAGGCTCCCATTGCAATTTCAAATATGAGATAGTTCTAGGGAAAACCCACTAAACTTGGAATTCACTATAGAGCTGATCAAACAAGTTTTTGGTAAAGGAGCACTTAAGAAGTAGATGATCAATTCTTTCCTCATATTTTTCACACAAAACACATATATTTGGTAAGGAGAAACCACATTTTTTCCACATTATCCTGGATCATAATTTTATTATGCATAACCAACCACTGGAAAATAGTAATCTTAGGGATGAGATATTTGTCCCAAAATTTTACATGGGGCCACACTGCTCCTACACCATCAACTAAGTTATAACCAGACTTCACAGAATAATCTCCACTCTTCATTTTCATCCAAATTAATAAATCATGCAGTTGCCAATGGTTGAGGATGTAGGCATTAAGGCATCTATTAAGACTTTCCAGGTGTGGACGCAAGTCCTCATTGATATTATCAGCATAAAGTTGCATCCACTTATTGATGCCATTTTATTCCATAGGATAATCCTAAACCAACAGTCCATAAATAGGAGTCAAAATTATTCTTAATTTTACAAACCTTGGGATCTCACAAAGGGGAGAGTTAAAGATCCAAGTATCCTACCAAAATTTCACATCAGCACCATCTCCAATCTACCATCTACAACCCTGCTAGATTAAAGGTATTACCTTTTGAAGGCTATTCCAAAAACTAGACCCCTTAGGGGGGTTGAGGTTTTACAAGAAGGAGGAATTATGTAATTACTTAGATTTTACAATCTTCCAACCCAACTTTTCTATTAGATATTTGTTCATTTTGGGATGATTTCTCAGTCCCAATATCCCATATTTTTTAGATGTACATACTTTGTTCCAAGTAAGTAAAGACATCCTCTTATTTTTCTCAGACCCATACCATAGAAAAATCCTTTGGCTCTGTTCAATATTTTTGCAGACCGATACTGGTATTTTAAAAATTGACATGAAGTAAATAGGAATACTTTGAAGGCAGGATTTCACAAGTTGGGCCTTTCTTGCATGACTAAGAAGAGAGCCTTTCTAGGAAGATAGTTTCTTTGTAACACATTCAATAACTAGATCATACAAGGCTTCCTTCACTCCCACAAAATAAAGGCATCTCTAGATAGATTGCTAGCAAATCACCTATGCCACAGTTGAATATTCTTGCTATCTACAATTGGAGAGCTCTAGAGGTATTTATGAAAAAAGCTTTCTTTTATTAGAATTTACCTTTTGTCTTGCTTCATGCTCATAGAAATATAAAATAATATTAATATATCTTGCTTGTGGAAGAGATGATCTTGTCAAAATTAGAGTATCATCCACAAATTGTTGAAAAGAGATTGGTTCCAGAGTGAAAACTGGCCTAATAACTTTTATGTCTTCTTTATCCATGGCTACTATGAAGGCTCTACCCATAGCTTTAGGTGAAATTATAAATAAATAAGGGGATAGGGGGTCCCCTTGTATTAACCCTGTCTTGCTAGGAAAATAACCCACTGTAGACCCATTAACTAAGATGGAGATCATCACCGTGGAGATGTAGTTTTTCATCATAGAGATCCAATCCTCATGAAAAACAAAAAGTTGGAGCACTTTGATCAGTAAATCCATAGAAATTATATCATATTCTTTATTCATATCCAATTATAGAAATATATCTTTCTTTTTTGATTTAGAGACATAGTGTAGGATCTCATGGATTGAAATGATCCCATCAAGAATCTATCATCCCTGAAAAAAATCCCTTTGGTGTTTATCAATGATAAAAGGGAGAGCCATATTCAACCGATTTGCAAGGACCTTGGATAAAATTTTGTAGAGAGTATTACACAGGCTAATTGGGTGGTAATCTACAAAAGATAAAGCACCTCCAATATTTGGGATGAGGGCTAAGAATGTACAATTCATATCATAAGGGATCATTTTAGAGGTATGAAACTCCTTAACTGCCAAGGTGACCTCATTGCCAATGATGTGCAAAAACTTGTGATTGAAGAGCATGAGAAACCCATTTGGACCAAGATATTTGTCTCCCTTCATGGAGAACACCGCGTCTTTAATTTCCTCATTCATAAAGGAGCTGAGAAGATAGTTATTTATCTAGTTTGTAATATTTAAGGGAATATGACCTAACAATAGGTTCATCACCTCTTCATCCAGCTCTGAATCCACTCCTAAAATGTCTTGGAAAAATCGAACAGCTTCCCCTCTAATTTGGAAAGGATCCCTTGTAGAAGAACCATCAACAATCTTGATCTCCTGGATTTTATTAAAACTTCTATGCCTAAGAGTTGAAACATGGAAAAACCATATATTAATGTCCCCTTACTTTAACGACAAATCTCTTGATTTCTACCACCAAAAATCCTCCTCACACACCAGAGTATTGTGCCAATCACATAGAAGATTTTTTTCTCTAGTTCAAACTTCCTCCGAATATTCTCCCAAATGCAAAGAGTTTTCTAACTCCATGAGTTGTTGTAAAGCTACCTTTTTAACCATAATGTCTCCAAACACCTCTTTATTCCACAGTTTTAAGTTTTGCTTAACAAATCTTAATTTCTTTGCTACTTGAGTCAATCTATCCCCAAAAAAATCTTGTTGCCACCAAATTTGAATCTTGCTTTCTAAATCAGAATAAAGGATCCACATCTTCTCAAAATAGAAAGGTGTAGAAAAGGGCCTTATCCTATCTGCTATTTCCAAAATCAAAGGATTATGATATGAGCCAATTTTTGGGAGGGCCATGAGAGTAGTGTCCCTAAACAACACTAAGCTCTCTTGAGAAATCAATACCCTATCCATTGTGATATGAATCAATTGACTCACCAACCACCTATTAGTCCAAGTAAACTTTTCTTGTCTAAGCTCCAAGTCCATCAAAGCATTTGAATTTATAAAATCACCAAACTTAGTCATACTCTTTGAATATCCTTTATCACCTTCATTCTTATCAGTCAGATACAGAGGGGTATTGAATTCCCCTACAATTTTCCATGAAATACCTACAAAGACATGCCTGAGTTCACTTAATTTCCTCCATAATATTCATCTTCCA
Organism: Wollemia nobilis; assembly: GCA_028583015.1. NCBI lineage: Eukaryota > Viridiplantae > Streptophyta > Pinopsida > Araucariales > Araucariaceae > Wollemia > Wollemia nobilis. Next base: position 9,325,027 of record JAQPPZ010000456.1, read on the forward strand.
ACCACATTAGTGGGTGCATAGACATTTGTAATAATCCAGTGGAAATTATCCTCCTTCAAAAAGAAGTGGATAGCACAAAATCTATAATTTGAGATAATTTTTTGTCCTTCCAATTTATTTGGGTCCCAAATACACATTATTCCTCCTCAAGAGCTCATTGAGGGTTGAGCAATAAATTTTGATCCTCTCCAAATCTTGTATTTAACCATTGCTAAGTTTACTTCTACCACATTTGTCTCATGTAATAGCAAAATATCTATGTGATTATCTCTTTTGAATATTTGTACTGATCTATATCTTCTAGTCCCGTAGAGACCTCGTACATTCCATGATAAAACCTTTATTTTTTAGATTTAGCTAATTTCTTCTCTCCTTCACCAAGATTTATGATGGTTTGTGTTCCTATGGCTATCTCTACTATTGTTTTCCTCTTCCTTACCTCTGTTAAAGGGGGTCTTCCTACAATGTTTTCCTTGCCAATATCCAAGGGAGTTCTCTTTGCTTGATTCCTAGTCACCCTTGAGTGCATCATCAGAACCTCCTCTAAACTAGAATCCTCTTGTATTGGAGCTACAGGTTTCACCTCTATATTTTTTAGGATTTGCTTATCTTCCTTAATGTGTTTCCAATTTCATCTTTCCTGCCCTTATTAGTAAGAATTGTGTCAATAGGGTTAAACTCTACATCTACTTCTAGAGGTTTTAGAGTCTCCTATTGTACCTCCTCTTGATTCACCCATTGTGTCTCCTTCACAAAATTCCATAACTTTTCTAGGTCTCCCATTTCATCCTCTTCAACTCCTCTAAAGCAAGCAAAAGAGTTAGAATCTACAAAGTCAAGGGGTTACACAACTCGGGGGGATTGGACTACCATAACTCCATAAGAGGAATCTTCCATGTGTTCCTCCTTAGCCACCATAGCTAGCTGGTGTGAGGTGCTTACTTCCTTTTGATTATCCACCATGAGACTCATGCCTTTACCCTAATCTACATATTTACTCTCCTTCCTCTTCCATAATTTTTTATTGGGAGCTTTTTTATTCTTTGAGCAAAATCTTGAGATATAAACTCCCCCTTTACAAAGATCACAAAGGGGCTAAATTTTTATACTCTAGCCTCTGAGTCCAGGTACCAAATGGGGATGTTAAGTCTATTGTTTTTGAAAGCTTGCTATCCAGATCAATATTAGCTATCCAGATCAATATTAACATAAATTTGAGTAAACACCATATGGGACTTCAGCCTAGTTACCCTATCAATGGTAACAAAGGTACCAATACCATTTGTAATAGCCATTAAAACTTCATCGTGCCAATATTGAAAGGGAAGGTGAGGTAATATTACCCAAACAACAACTGTGTTGAGACTTTGGGTGTGAGGATTAAAATCCACATCCCATTTTCTAAGAAATAGGCTACGCTTCCCCATCGACCATGGTCCTCCATCTAGAATTTTTTGCATGTCACTTACCTCAGCAATTTTAATCGTAAAGAACCCATTTGGGAGTGCCATAATCTCCATGTAGCCCACTAGTTTCCATATAGTGAGGGCCCACCTTCAAATAGTATCTATATATAGCCTTGTCCTAGAAAACTTGTCTGCCAAATTGTGTTCCCCTTTCACCTTAATTTTCAAAATTATCTCTGAGGGAATGTTGATAATGCCATATTTAACTCTCAAGTTTAAGTGGCTTACCAATGGAGGAAGAGTAGTAGTAGATTTAGAACCATGTACCACCTAGGCCCAAGAGCATTTTGCCCCACTTCTGAGGCCCAATTCTCCTGACTGCTATCTACCTCTGATTCATCTTGCCCCTTATTTGGGACTACTTTATCAGGAGGTTCTTGGATTTTTATTCTCATAAAACCATTCTCCATATCTTCATCCAAGGTCCCATCCATTGACATACCTTCCAAGGCTCCATCCATTGACGTACCTTCCAAGGCCCCATCCATTGACGTACCTTCCAAGGCCCCAGTATGGCCTTGACCTACTTTGATTCCTACACCAGTCGCTCTATGTATGTCTCCAGTTGCTCCAAACCCTAGTTTGTCCACTCCTTTTACCACCTATTCCATTTTTAACTCAAACACCCATTTATGGGCTGAAAATAATTTAAAACCCTCATACAAACTTAATGAATAAATATTATTAGTCATATCAATTTTTCTAAAATGTAGGATGCACATATAGCCATGGAATACACATGTATGAAGTACCAAGGGATGGAAAGATTATTAGGACTAAATATAAGGCCCCATGTAACTATCTTTTGCATAAGCTCAATGATGATGGTGCTATGAATGTGAAGAGATAAAAATACAATACCAAAATAATGCTAAATAAATTGAACACAAAGAACCTAGAATTGCACAATAGATGATATTATATTAATGGGGGGGGCCTAAAAACTCCATTTTTACAATGAGGATCTATGAATACTTTTGATATAGATTTACAATGGCTAGGGTTCTCAGAAACCCTAGAAAATAAGGTTGGTGGTGTCTTCAGGCGCATCCTTGCTCCTAATAGAAGTGAGTGGGCTTCTAATTATCTGATGCCAAGGCACTCTAGCTTAAAAAACTATCTAATACTGATGTCACACCTTCAGATCTCCACATAAAAACACAAAAAATATATTAGTAACACCTACGAAGGCTCCACAATGTGAGGTTCTCCATAACCAATAACAAAACCCTAAAAATTTGTTGTAAATGAAATAGAAAAAAATAAAAGTGCATGTAATGATATATTAACCAATGGATTTACCTTACGTTTTTGCTATTCTTTGATATGATGAATCTGGTTGTAGTGAATTGATGCAGTGATACCCTAGCATTACCTGAAGGATAGTAGGATCTAAGAACACTTACGTAAAATACCCATGGGTACTTGGAGGCTATAGAAAATGCCTGTGGGTTCTTGGGAATGATATGAAAGCACCCAAAGGTGCTTGGTAGTGGAGGGGAAGTACCCGAAGGTGCTCAATGGTGATAGTAAGTGCATGAAGGCATTCAGTGATTGAGGGAGAAATCTATAGAAGCAGATCTAGGTGAGCGAGAGAGACGGTGGTGGATGTGGGGGCTATGATGAGCAAGTATGGGAGGGAAGAGCACTTGGATACTCTAGGGAACTCTATGGTAAATACTTCACAAAAATGCTTATGATTCAAGGATTTCTTAGGGTGGATTCCAATTCAGGGGTTGAGCCATCAAAATGGCTCCTATGAATAATCCAACCTAGGGCATACTTAGATTTTCAATGAAACTAATCGTGTGGCTAAAATAAAAGCACATCAAAGAGTGGATATTAAATTTAGGGTGTGGCATGGATTGATGTGGATGAACGGATAGGATTAAGTGAAATCGGATGGCTAGGATTAATTCACTTATATGAATATATATTTATTAAATATATATAAAATATAATATATAAATATTAATATTTAAATATATATAAAATAAATATATATGAATAGTGGGCAAAAAATGGTGGGAAAGCATGGATGGAGGACAAGTGGCTAGGTTTTAGTGTCTACAGATACCCCTTTTTGTACTGTGTTGCATGAAACACAATGCAGTGCAAAAACACGAGACACCTATTTTGGCTAAGTGTAGAAACAACTTCTCTTGGGATGTGAAAAACGAGCTTGGAGATAAAAGAATAAAAGAATTTGAATTTTGCATAGCTTACATCATCAATTGGAAAATAAGTTTGTGAATGAATCTCATGAGCCAATTGAAAAATTTGTGCAAATGAATTATGAATGATGTGATATGCAATACCATTTTTGCCCTAACGGTGTGAAGGGGGTTGGTGAAAAATGTGAAATGATGCATCTATTTTTGCCCTAACAGATGAAGGTTTTTGTGAAAACATGTGATGAAAAAGGTGTCTATTTTTGCCCTAACAAATGAAGGGATTTGTGATAGATGATATGCAAAATGTTTCTATTTTTTCCCCAATAGATGAAGGGATTTTACCAAGTGCGGATGCCATGATCATGTAAGATGTATCCCATTATGGGAAAAGTCAGAACTAGACATGGTTGCCCCAAATTTGGGGTGATTTGATGCTGCTAAAGAATATACCTTTTGATGTCATTGATATGCAATGATGAATATGCAAAAGAAAAATAAAAGGAGTCAACCTCGGAGGGCCATCTAGTGACTGTCAGATAATTTCTATGATCAGAACCAATCACCCTAGTTAAGGCCAATCACCATGATGACTATCAAGGAAATGTGTAATGATGAAATTTGGTTTTTGTTCATGTTTTAAGCCCCATGAACTAGGCCATCAATGACAACTTTTGTGCAAATTGTTCTTGGCAAGGTTTTACGTAAAATATGAAGTACCAAATATGATTATTATTTTGAACAAGGAGATATGTGATGATGAAAGTGACCAAGTGTTCTTATGGTAGGCTATTCATCTTACCAAATTGCATGGATGCAAATCGTTGCAATCACCAAGTATGTAGAAAAACCCACTTGATATGAGATTCACTTGAATGTTGTTTTGCACTTGGTAAATATGCAAATTATGATGTGAAATGATGTTATTATGATGCATGAATGATGAAAATGATGATTATAATCGTTTTATGAATATTTGGACAATTTTGGGGTTCTTTTGTAACTTGTTAGGTTAATTTGCAATATGTGGTCGCAAACAAAAATTATGCATCCAAATCAGTTGAAATCTTCACAAAACCTGATAAAATGATGAAATGAATGCATGGGTGCAATTTGGAGTGATTTAATGAGGAGAAGCCATTGGTTTGTAAGAATTTATATTTTGTAAAAATTAGTACCAAATACCCATTGGTGCTTTAATCCTGTGCAGACACTTGTCGATGTTTGGGCACTACTACAAATACCCTGGTGCACTTCAGTGTGCCAAGAATTGCCCATGGGCATCTCAAGGTTCTTGAAGTAGCTATAAATATATGGAAGGGCGAGAAATGAAGATCATTTGTGCATTTAAGAGTTTGAGAAGCTGTGTTTGGAGGAGTGGAGTGAAGTGAGGTGAAGTGATTTATGTGCGGAAGCTATGGTGGCAAAGGGAGTGGGTACGAAGGTTGGGGCTACGGTTGGAGTGCGAGCTACAAAGGTAATACCCATGTTTGTGTATTGTGCAAAAATTTTGTGATTTTTTTTTAAATTTGAAAAATGACAAGTGTTTTGTGTTGTGTTGCAACTTCAGATTTTGAAGGCTCAACATTGATTCTCACCTTTCATTCCTGGGATGAGGAAGGTAGTGGTGAAGGATGAGTAAGATTTGTTGGAGGTTGTGGGACTAACTGAGGTAGCCCACATTGATGTGGTGAGGGTGGATGAGGGGTATCTCTCTACCTTGGTGGAGAGATGAGATGCGGATAGGGGGACTTTTCAAATCCCCATAGGAGAGGTGAATGTGACCTTAGAGGATGTATATTGTATCCTCAAGGTATCAATGAAGGGGATTCTGGTTAAGGTCGGGCTAAACCGAAATACGAAGATGATGAAGATGTTCAAATATGGATGGTAGGATGTGAGGGTGGAGAGTGGGGGTATATCATATTTTTCCATGTATGTGGACAAGGAGTTGGATGCCCTTCGCACCTTGGTTATGCTCGTTTTAGCCAATATCATGGCCTTAAAAATCATTGGATATAGGTTCCATTGGAACCTAATAGGGGTAGTGAGTGATATGCTCACTAGGTGACATGTGTATGTATGGGTTCCTACTTTATTGGTGTAGGTATAACAGGATTTGTATGACATGATGAGGTGGGGGAGGAAGGGACTAGAATGCAACTTGTTGATACAATATTGGGGATGGGAGCATTTCAATGTATCTTGATCAGAGGGCTTACCTGTGGTAGACTTGGGTAGGGAGTAGCCCTATGCTAGGAGATGGATAGTGGCTAAGGAGGTACAACTAAGTCAGCCTATGTGGATGAGCCAGTGGTACCAAGATTTATGGATTGGATTGACATACACCCAAGTGATATGGAGGCTATGATTGGTTTGAAGGTGGATTGAATATGGAGAGCACTTACAAAAAGTGCATCAGGCTAGGTGGGTGCTTGGGAGACATTAGAGTGAGATTGAGTATATCCAGTTATCTAGAGTACCCTGATAATTCAGGCTGAGGAAGGATATCCTAGATGAATTGGTGCACTATAGGAGACATTGGGAGGATATATGACTACCATGCATGGAGCTATGGAGGGTGACCTATGAGGATGATGAATAGATGAATCTCTTATATGTAGGCAATGCGAGGATGACCATGGAGTATGATGCATGGTTTACAACTTAGCCACCATAGGTACCACCTCGAGGGGTGGCTGATGGGGATGGTGATGGTGCATCTAGGGATGAGGTAACTTATGAATATCCAAGTGGTAGTGATGCCTTTGATTAGAGAGTCAAAGGAGGAGGGCTAAGGCTATATAGAAATGTAGGCTCCTAAGAGTGAGGGAGATGGTGGAGATGGAGATGACATAGAGGAGGTTCTAGATGAGCCTCTAGATCAAAGTGAGAAGGATTGGGTATGGTTGAGGTAGAAGGTGGTAGAGCGAGATGCAAGGATCACGATTCTACAAGAAAAGCTAGTAGAGAGGGAGCACCAACATACTATCGATATAGCACATATTTAGTCTGAGCATAGATATATCAAGACATTGGAATATAGGTTGATGGAGCATCATATCCCACTTCCTAATTCTCCAACCTCATCTATATCTGAGGGTTCTAGGCATAGTCAGTATAGGCATAACTCTAGGTCTAGGGCTCCTCCTAGGTAATAGGGGTCCTCTTGGATGATATAGCTTAGTTCTTAGATGCAATTTTTGTATATGATCCTTGGTGCTCCACTGTATGTAGCCTTTTGGCACTCATTGTACATGTGATATTTATACATATATATACATGGCTTTTACCTTTTGTGTTATATGTTTTTGTGTGAATTTTTTTTGTGGAATGCATGTTTATATGGATGATGAATGTATATGCTATGTTATGGATGATTAATACAAGGTGGAATGTATGTATGATTAGTGCAAGGTAGAAATATAAATGTGCTATTGATCATTTATGGTTTAGATCTTGCTTTACCATTTTCTAGCATTGCTATTTAATCAGGGGTACCAAAATTGGTGGCATATGGTATGAATGGCTTATGAAGTGACATGGATGTTGACATGGGAGAAGATATGGATGGATATAATTGGAAATGTAGTACAATCCTTACAACCCAATGATCAGTGGTGTGTGATGTAAAATATTTAGAGTTTTTGTTAGGCATTTTTACCCTCTTTCTTTTATTTTTGGAATTGTGATAGTGATGAAAACTACTGTTCTTATGGAATATGTTGCATGATGGGACTAGCAAGGATGACCCTTTTCAATTCGAGGTTAATATAAAGTAGGGTGTTATCCCTCTTTGACACAAGATGTTTTTAAGATGTAAAATTGTGTTTGGTTCAAGAATATTTTGGAGTCAATTTCCAAATCTCAATATTTTCTTAGTGAAGATGTGGAATGATCCTAAAAAGAACTTGACATGCATTTTGGAGTTTTCTTAGAACACTAGGAGTGGCTAAGCGATCAAAAACACATAGGAATTTTATGAGAATGTGGTTTATGCGAATGGTAATTTGACATAGTAGAATTGTGTGGATGATATTGTGAAGGTGAACCTGATTAAGACAACATGACTTTTGTTGGACCAATTAAGACCTTGAACTTGATAAATGATCCCTAATATGACATGTGAAATGTGGATGTGAATGCAATGAGTGCAAATATAATGTTTGTGAAATGTGAAATACAATATGAGATGTGGACGAATGCATTATTGTTGGAATGTATATGAAGTGAAATGCAATGTTATGAATGAAATGTATATAAACATTTTTGTGTATTAGACATGTATATATATATAAATCAAATAATGCATAAAATACTCTCAAATATATAACATTAAGTGGTTCAGGTTCTTACTTTCCCTCTAGACTAGAAAGCCTATAAGTACCATTACCCACTCTTTGCGTAATAATGTATGGACCTAACCAATTAGCCATGAATTTATCATGAAGATGTGGTAATGCATTAGTGTTTTGTTGGTTCTCTTTAAGGACAAGATATCCTACTTGGAATTCATGTAGATGAACTTTGGCATTGTAAGCATGTTTGATGCGGTCTTGATAAACTCGTAAATGCTCTAAAGCATTGAACTACCTATCATCAAGAAGTGTGAGTTGGTCAAGACATGCTTATCTAGCAATGTCATCATCTATGAATTCATACAAAAAAATTTGCAAGGAGGGTATCTCGAGCTCAAGAGGCATGATTGCTTCAACTCCATAGACCAGTGAAAATGGTGTTACCACTTTAAGCATGCAAATGCTTATTCGATAAGCCCATAATGCCAAGGGAATTTGTGTATGCCAATCTCTATGATTTTCTTTAACAAGTTTCTTGAGAATAGCAATTAAGGTCTTGTTGAAAGCTTCAAATTGTCCATTTTCTTATGGGTAATAAGGAGTCAAGAAATTGTGTTGAATGTTATATTTATTGCAAAGTGCTCTAACATCCTTGTTCTTGAAAGAATTGCCATTGTATGAAATAATTTTTGAGGGTATACCGAAATGAAAAATGGTATGATGAAGTATAAACTCCACAATTCTAGGTCCTATCGTACTGGTTAGAAAAATTGCCTCAACCAACTTTGTGAAGTATACAATGGCTATGATGATGAATGTATGTTAACCCAAGGAAGGAGGTGAAATTTTTCCAATTAGATATAGACCCCATTGTGAAAAGGGCCAAAGGCTTTGAATAGGCTGTAAATATTGTGATGGTATATGAGTTAAATTAGCATGTTCTTAACACTTTTTGAAATGTTTGATGTAAGTGCAACAATCATGTTCCATTGTGGGCCAATAATAACCCATGCATAGAATACACTTTGCAATGGCCATTCCACTAAAATGACCACCATAAGTACCATCATGGGATTCAACTATGGCTCTTTGTGCCTCACTAGACTCGAGACAACGAAGGAGTACTCCATAATAACTATGTTTATACAACACATCCCCCAAGAGAATGAAATGAGCTACCTTTTTATTGAATGTGCATTTGTAGTTTGAGACATGTCAGGTGGGAGTGTCCCAAACTTGATAAAGGCTACTATTAGGCTTGGCCAAGGCTCATATGGATCCGAATGAATAAATCAAACATCCTTTTTATCTTTAGACTCAACACGAAAAATTACAGATTTAGATACCATTGAAATAATAAGAGGATGTACCTATCCAAAGCAATCATTTGGGATCAACGATCCAAGGGAGACCATTGCATTTGCAAATATATTAGTTGAACATGGTAAACTATTGATTTCATTAAAATAAAAATTAGAGAGCAATTTCATTGCTACTTCATGATAAAGTTTAATGGTAGGTTCTTTGCATTGGTATTATCTATTTATTTGTTCAACAACAAGTTGAGAATCACAAAATATCTTTATACGCTTAATGCTCATAGCTATAGTTGATTGAAGATCTAAGATTAGGGATTCATACTCTGCAGTATTGTTTATGCATTAGAAGTTGAGTTTGAATGATAAGGGAATAGGTTACCCCTATGGTGTATGAAATAGGACTCCAGAACCTTGACCTTTCATGCAATTAGAGCCATCAAAGAATAGTGTGATATCAACATCTTCCTCTGGAATGACATCTTATTCTTGTTCAGTGATGGAAAATACCGAATCATCTGGGAGATTTATAATCAAAGGATGATCACTAGGTAGTGGAACTTCTACAAGTTGATCGACTATTACTAGATCTTTAATGGATTTTTGGCTAATGAATTCCAAGTCGAATTTAGTAAGGAGAATTATCCATTTAGCAGTGCAGGTGTTATTGTAAGTGTAGGAAATCATATAACACAAAGGATTTTCTCTAGCTGTGACATAAGTTGTGTAACTAAGCATGTAGTGTCAAATTTTATTAGTGGTAAAAACCACTGCTAAGCACAATTTTTCTACATAAGCATATCTAGTTTCATAGCTTACCAATATTTGACTAATGTAGTAGACAACTTGCTCTCAATTTTGTTCATTCTTTTGTGCAATCATTGTACCTAATGCAAAGTCTGTTGCTAAGATATAAATATAAAATGGGAACCTTGAATGAGGAGGAGCTAATACTGGTAGAGAAGCTAGGTATTGCTTAATGTCATCGAAGGATTTTTGACATTCATCTGTCCAAGAAAATGGTACCCCCTTTTGTAGAAGATGATTGAATGGCCTACATGTGTTAGAAAGTTGTGCAATAAAATGATGCATTGATTGGATATTTCCTTGTAAACTATGCAATTCCTTTAGTTAGTTGGGAGAGGCATCTCCATGATGGCCTTGACCTTGTTAGGGTCCACCTCAATGCCTCTTTTGGAGATAATGAATCCTAGAAGTTTGCCAAAGGTAACACCAAAGACACATTTCTTGGGATTCAACCTTACATTATTCTCTAAGAGTCGGTCAAAAACTTTCTCCAATATACCAATGTATTCTTGTTGAGTTTTATATTTAGCCAAGAGATCATCCACATAGTGTTTGATAATATTATGCATGTAGTCATGGAAGATATATGTCATGGCCCGTTGATAAGTGGAACCAATATTTTTGAGGCCAAAAGGTATCACCTTGTAATAAAAAGTTCCCCAAGATGTGGTGAATTTTTTTTGTGTTGGTCATTAGGATTTATTCAAATTTGGTTGTATCCTAAAAAAATATCCATGAGTGAAAGCATTTCATGGCTAGCGTAGGTTTTGACAAGAGTATCAATTTTTGTAGAGGAAAGTCATCCTTTGGATATAATTTGTTAAGATCTAGAAAGTCAATGCAAATGCGTATTGCCCTGTTAGATTTTTGAAAGGGTACCATGTTTGAAAGCCTCTCAGGATAGTCGATAGGAACTATGAAGTTCATGTATAAGAGTTTTTGAAGCTCTATTTTTACCAAGAGGGCCATGGTATTCTTATAAGTTTCTATTTGACTGGATTAGAATCAGGCTGCAAGGTGAAATTTTGGACAACCAAACTAGGGTCAATACCAGGCATGTCCTTATAATATCATGCAAATATGCCTTTCTTGAGAAGAGTAATTAACTGCTCTTGTTTATCAAGTGATAAAATTTTTCCAATATTAATAATTTGAATATTGTATTTGTATGAACTAAGGTCCATATGGATAGTATCTTCAATAGACATGTGGGAACCTTCCTCAAGCCGATGGGATGTAGGGATCACATTAATTTCATCTAATATTTCATCAAAATCTTCTAGCTTAGCCTCATCTATTTTTTCTTGGAAAACCTTGGGATCCAAAGGTGAGGGTGAAGGTGAAGGCGAAGGGGATGGAGGAATTTAGTTGGTGGAAGCCCTTTAAAATTACTCAAACAAGACAAATTAGACAAAGGATAGAGGTGAGGAAATTTGGTCCATATCAATGAGACTTATATCAATTGGAATTGTCTTAGTTGAATGGATTATGGAGTGGGGTGAATAAATCAATAGGATTCATGTTGACTTATGGGAAAAAGTGGATAAGGTTGTATGAAATGGATAGAACCTAAGAATCGATGCTATAATCTTGGTTAACTTGGATATCAGAAAGCAACACAAATAAATGTATTTGTCTAAATGATATGTACATACGATGCTGGAAAGGAAAATATGTTTTTGTTTGTTTTTGATTTATTTTGATTTTTTGTTTTGTTTTTGTTTTTGTTTTTGGTAGTGGTGAAAACCACTATTTTTGTATTATGTACATATGTTACAAGTTGGCTTAGTGGAACAGAGGTGGTGGTTCATTGGTAGGGGTAACTCATTATTGTGGAATAATCAAATGAAATATGGGCTCATGGATGGAGAACATGTTAACTCATATTTTTTGTTATGGGGAATGATGGCCTTCGATTCTTCTTTATATTTATCTAAAATTATCGACATAAGTTCAAATTATTTATAGATTTCATCATCAAAATTATTAGGATGGAGGGCTTCTTCTCCTGAATTTAGATTAAGCCTTTGGAAGGCTTGTTCAAGTGAAGAGGTGGTGGAAACTGGGTGGTAGCCTAGACTTGAATGATTATGCACCTCTTGATATGGAAAATCGATAGGTTGAAGCACTCCCTATTCATGTGATCCTAGACCATGTACTTTCCAATTGACTATGTGGAAATATCGATATGGAAATCCCGACATGTTTGGAATGTTGGTAAGTTTTAGTTCTTTGGGTTCCTCTAGGGGAGCTGGAATTGATGAAGAATCAATCCCCCATACATAAAATTTATGCTATTTGGAGCTGAACCCATGTTATATACTACTCCTATGGCTAAAGGTGGGTCACATGGGTGATTTAAATCCTTAGAATTAGGGATGGTGAGTGGTGTGACGGTGATGTTTTGGACCACATATTCACCAATACCAGGATTAGTGAGGTGGACCTCAACTTGGGAGGATATGGAAGGACCTTGGTTGGATGATGGCTCGGGGAATGGTGAAGATGCAGATGCATCTCACAATCCATCAATTCAACTTGTGAAATATTAGGTGAAGGCAATAGATTATATTGGGAAGGTTTTTGAGTGGATGATGATGATGTGGATGGCAATGATGTTGATGATGTGGACTAACTATGACCACATATACATGTAGTCAATGATGAAGATGATGGGGGTGTGGAAGCTTGATGAGGATTGGTGATAGGGAGCTCCTCAAGAATGGGATCCTTTGATGAAGAAATTGATGAAGTGGTAGATGGATTGGATTATGGTGATAGGAAAATATGAGTGTTAGGAAGCATGGATTCATAAGGATTTGAAATGAAATTACAATACTTAAATGACTCGACATCCGTCGGTATGTAATGTACCTATCCCTCATGAAAATATTTCAAACATTGATGTAAAATATAAGGGACACATCTCATTTCCCTTATCCAAGGTCTTCCAAGGAGTACATTGTACACCATGGATCCTTCCAAGATATGAAACATGGTGTGAAATTTTTTGACCCCTACTTCAATGGGTAAAATAATATTGCCAATTGTGGAATACAAAGCATCATTAAATGCTTTTAGGCTGAATGATGACTTGGTGATATGAGATGGAGGAAGGTTCAAATTATGAAGGGCAGATATGGTGATGATATTGATAGAGGAACCAGTGTCAATTAACACTCTTTTAAAAGGCTTCTTGTCAATTAGAGCCATAATATGCAATGGAGGGTCTACTGAGTCCAATGAGATTGGATTAATCTCAAAGTCATAGAATGTGATGGAAGGCTCCATGCATGTTTGGATGCTCCCCACAAAGTTATTGAAGGCATTAGGATCTTGAGATTGTAGTTCGATGGATTTGAGAATGTCCATTAATGCCTCACGATGTGGAGGAGATTGTTGAATTAACTCATAGATTGACAATTTAGTAGAAGTTATCTTTAGACTTGTAGTTAACTAGCTACTCAATGAGATGATTGGTCGTGGTGGATGATTGATGGGTGGATTTAGAAGATTTTATTGGCTAGGGATATGGATAGATGATGAAGGATTGGGTGAAACTTGGATGGAAGGTGATGTGGTAGATTGTGACACACTTGCTTGAGGTGATTGCCTTGCATTTTTTTGGTTGTTTCTTTGACCTCTAGTGACCATGTGGATGGCCCCTAAAAACCCTTGGTATTTTTGGAAATGATTGAATTGATTAGGAGGGGTTTTGGTGTTAGCTCCCCCTACATTTGGTTGCACCTCCTCGTGATGAGGAAGTGGTGTTTGAAATATACCAAGGTTTTGATTTTGTTGAGCAAGGGGATTATCAAGATTGATCACCCCCAAGTCAATAAGGTCTTGTACTATATATTTAAATACATGGAAATTGTTAATGTCATGCCCATTTTACCTATGATAAGGATAAAATAGATGTTCCTAATAGTGTTTACTACGTTTGGCAGGATCATCAAGTCTGATTTTGGGTAAAGCAAGTTTATTTGTCTCATAAAACCTTTGAAAAATGGAAGCATATGACTTAGCTAAGGGGGTGTATTGGTGATTTTGTTGGAAAAACTATCATCGAGGATGGTTTTCCACAGCTGGCACTATGTTTTGCATGGCTTGAGTTGTTGAGGGTACCGCATGATAAGCAATTTGTTGTGGTGTTTGTTACACAAATTATTGTTGAGCCGGTAACCGGTTGGCTCATGACCACTTGATTAATTTGATTGGGTTGATTGGATGGGGTAGCCTGTGTTGATTTTGGTTGGCTAGAATAGTTGCTTTTGTATTGGCCCTTATTTTGCCATTCTTTCTTTTTAGGCTTAAGTATGCCTTCTTGGATTTTGATCTCCTCAATGACACTAGCCTGAGCTAAAGCTTCTTCAAATGAATGATAGGTTTGTAGTTGAAGCATCCAAGAGATAGGTTTTAAACAACTCTTGGTGAATAGCTTGATTAGCTCATCCATTGGTAGGGTGAATGGCAACTTAGTGATGACAACCCTCCAATGGTTTTCAAAATCGTAGATAGATTCATCATCATGTTGTCTTAAAGCATATACATCAGACAATGAGATATTATTTTTAACATTTAAGATGAAACACTCAAAGAATTGGTCAATAAATTGCTCAAAAGTATAAATACTATGGTTGGGTAATTGATTATACCATTCTATGGCATCTCCTCCTAATTTTTGAGGAAAAGTTCAAAGCATGAGAGCATTTTTATTTTGAATTCTAAAACAAGCATGTACAAACATGCTCACATGTTCTTTGGGATCCTTAGTTCCCTTGAATTTGTCAAACTTAGGTACCATGAAATATTTCAGATATGGTGGTGATGGTACCAAAGGATGAATGGGTTGATTGATCAATTGATGTAAGGTTGGTTTCTGGTTTATCAAACCAAGAGTATATTGTATCAATTGATCTATCTATTTTTGCATGGCCTTAATTCGAGGGTCTTCTTTAGGAATGTGGAAGCCCTGAATTACCTAATTATTTTGTGGTGGAGTGGAGAAATATTGTGGGGTGACCAAGTGATGATGAGATTGGTAATGATGGCTAGGTGAATTTGATGGAAATTGATGAAGGGGAGATTGATGATGAAAATATGGGAAATTATGGAATGGGGTTGATGTATGAGGGTTATGGCTAGGTTGGCCAATGGGAATAGGATGGGTGATGGTATGGATTGGTGGAGGAATAGGGATAGAAACCATAGAAGACTGTGGTGCCCATGATGGACCCTGATTAACAAGGACAATCTGAGTAGAGTTAGGTAAAGGCTTAGGGTTCGCCTGTACTTGCTATTGAGCATTTTGACATTGTCTAAGTAATTTGTTCAGGTGTTCCCATGCCTCATTAATTTCTCTATTAGAAGCTGAGGGTATGGAGGTAGATGGTATGGAAGATATGGCTTGGGGATAAGTTACACTAGGTATGGCAACTTGTGAGGCTGAAACTTGTGAAGCAGCATTTACATGTGCTTCATACAAGGGGTTGGTGTAGGTGGATGTGTATGAAGTGCTAGGAGCACATGAGGGTTGGGGAATGGACATATGGGATGAAGGTGCAATTGATGCCTCAAAAAGAGGGTTGGTGTACACTTGGGTAAAGGTGGATGGTGGCTAGGAATAAATAGGCTCTTGTTGTAAAGTAGAATCCTATCTAGGTGAGTTGGGGATGGACTCTAAGACATAGCTAGAAGACTTTATGAGAGATTCTACTCTTTCCATGTCTATATGGGTAATGTGGTGGTTGATGGTTTTTGAGGTTGACTCCTCTTGGGGCATAGCCATATGAAAGGTTGTGGATGGTAAGGAATGTGAGGGACCTACAGATAAATCTACTTGTATCATATTTAGGGAATCTACCATAGAAGTGGTGGGGAAGGTGGATGAAGGTTCCATTTGATTATATTGATTTAATGCTTGCTTCTGTTTTCTTGTTAAGACCATAAAGCAAATAAATCAAAATATATATTATGTAGTAAACTAAAACACCCAATTTAAATTTCACAATAAAAATAAACAATCAATGCTAAGTTTGTTTAACACATGTGTCTTACCTCATTCATTGATTATCTCATTTTAATGTGAGTTCATTTCCTTAGGTTTCAATATTGTGTGTTTCAAATGTGCTAATCTGAATTAATCAAAGAAATGTAAAAACTATGGCTAAGCTGAGGGCAACGATATTCTTGTTGGTGATGAAATCTAGCAAGTTTTCTCGGGGGTGACCTAGGGTTTCTAAGGGCAAAGATTGGTGGATGGAGATGAAAGCCACCATCACCAAATCTCAAGCAATGGTTGGTGATGAAATCCAACCACTACTATTAAATGTGAATCATGCAGTGTGTGGTTCTTTTTAAAATTTATGATTTTCTATTGTGTTCAAACAATGTTAGAAAGATAACCACTTTCGATGGTCTAAATTAGAAGCCACTATTCACAATACCAATTTCTCCAAAGGATATAGAGTACACCACTTAAGACCCGCTCTAAACAACTAGGGGAGTCATCTACTCCTCCATATGGAATCACCCAAGTACGGGGATACTCTTGGTATATGAACAATGTTCCTACTTAGACCTACAAAAATAGGAATCCCTAACCCTATAATGCAAACTAATTATGCAATTTTGATTTACATGAAATTAGAATGCAATATATATATATATATATTTATTTATTTTTTTCACATAGAAAAAAATAAAAAACTTTAAAATAGAAGATGTGAATGAATGTAGATGATTAATCTAAATCCTAAGATGCAAGCTAATATGAATTTTCTTTTCTAGATTAATTAATGAAGTTATTTTTATCTTAAAAACCTGAAAAAGATATAAAACTGCCAAAATACGTAAATAGAAAAGCTAGGGTTTGGATAGTAGACTTACAAACGACCTACGTATCTACTCTAACTCTTTGTAAAATACCCTTGGGCATTTTTGAAATGCACCTAGGCATTTTTGGATGGCCCTCGAGCACCATTGGGTGTTCGTGCACCTTTTGCAACCTTCTACAAACTTCCAAAAACCCTAGATCCAATGAAATCTATGAAATCTGTGCTTTTGAAAACCCTGCAAGATGATAGAAAATAGCAAATAAATTAGTAAGGCAAATCATAAAAATAAACCCTTAGGGGGTCCCACCATGATCACCATTTGAAGAGACAAAAATGCAACACCAAAATAATGCTAAATAAATTGAACACAAAGAACCCAAAATTGCACAATAGATGATCTTATATTAATGGGGGGAGCCTAAAAACTCCATTGTTACAATGAGGATATTTGTAATACTTTTGATACAAATTTAAAATGGTTAGGGTTCTCCAAAACCCTAGAAAAAAAGGGTGGTGGTGTCTTCAGGCGCATCCTTGCTCCCAAAAGAAGTGAGTGGGCTTCTAGTTATCCGATGTTGGGCCACTCCAACTTAAATAGCTATCCAATGCTGATGTAGCACCTTCAAATCTGCACATAATAACACAACAAATAAATTAGTAACACCTATGAGGGCTCCACAATGTGAGGCCCTCTATAAGCAATAGTAAAACCCTAACTATCTACTGCAAATGAAATGGATAGAAATAAAAGTGCATGTAATGAAATATTAATCAATGGATTTACCTTACATATTTGTTGTTCTCTGATATTATGAAGTTTGTTGTAGTGAATTGATGCAACGATGCCCTAGAATCACCCAAAGGCTAGGAGGACCTCAAAATACTTATGTAAAACACCCTTAGGAACTTGGCGATTATAGAAAATGCTTGTGGGTGCTCGGGAATGATGTGAAGGCACCTAGAGATGCTTGGCAGTGGATGGGAGGTACCCGAAGGTGCTTGGTAGTGACAGAAAGTGCCCAAAGGTGTTCGACGACTAAGGAGGAAATTTGTAGAAGTAGATATGGTTGAGAAAGGGAGGTAGCGATGAATATGAGAGCTATGGCGAGCGAGTATGGGAGGGAAGAGCCCTTGGATAATATAGGGAACTGAGCGATAAATACTTCATAAAAATCCTTATGATTCAGGAATTTCGTATGGTAGATTCGAATTAGGGGTTGAGCCATAAAAATGGCTCCTATTAATAATCCAATCTAGGGCATACTAGAGTTTCAATGACACTAATCGTGTGGCTGAGATAAAAGCACATCGAAGGGTGGATATTAAATTTAGGGTGTGGCATGGATTGATGTGGATGGACGGATAATATTAAATGAAATCGGATGGTTGGGATTAATTCACTTATATAAATATATATTTATTAAATATATAAAATATAATATATAAATATTAATATTTAAATATATATAAATAAATATAAATAAATATATATGAATAGTGGGCAAAAAATGACAGGAAAGCATGGATGGAGGACAAGTGGCTAGGTTTTGGTGTCTATAAAATGAGAGTTAACTTCCTAAATTCATAGATAAAGAACCAAATAAAATGACATATTTCTAAATTATATATGACCATTGGAATTCTACAAGAATATGGAGGTTTGGGCATAACATATAAAGATACCAAGCAAAAATTTATTTAATATGTAAAGAGCCTACCACAATATCGACTCTTACCACTAAATAGGCTCAAGGTTTGTACGATATGTGGACAATGCATTTTGATGGTGTATGAATAAGTAATTGAGAAAGTGCTAGCACTCAACTAGTTGATCCTCAAATTACACAAATATTTTTCTTATATATTACTATTTAATTATACTAACAATATTATTGAATATGAAGAACTATGCATTGGATTGAGAAAAACAAACAATATGGATATAAAAAACATAAATTTTTTTAGTAATTTTGAGTTATTAAATAACCGAGTCAATTTAGCATACACAACCAAGCATAAGCATTTCAAATACTATAGGTATGAGATTTGTTGGAAGGTTTTAATACTTATGAGCTTAAGGCAATACCTATGGAATTGAATGTGAAGGAAAATGAGCTATCCACTTTGGCTGTTATATTTTATCCCACCACAAACATCTAGGAAATACCTAAAGAACTAGAGTTAGTTTTTAAGTCCACCTCCCTATCAATGTAGACCACTAGTAACTATTCCATAATTATGAGAAAAATATAGAATTTATTATAAAAAAAGTTCAACATGTAGAAGAAAAGAATAAATATAGCGATGCCATTAAATATTGGGTGATTTAATTGAAAATTAATTAGTTTTCCATGGGATTAATAATTCTAGAGAGATTCTTTAACATTGATGACAACCCTAATAAGGTGAGTATCGAGATGAAAGACATACTTGTACCACCCTAATAAGATCACTAAATGCAAGAACCTACTTGTCGGGAAGGATTGTATTGAAGAGAAGATTCATATGTTCAAATAATCATGTAGGAAATACAAATATGTCATCACTTGGACATATGAAGATTTAAAATTCTAGGATAGGAACATCATCTAGTATACCATTTAGGTTGAGCTTAAAAGGCCATTTCAATAAAATTAAAGACCTATTAACCAAAATATTAAAGTGATAATGAAGGAGGAGTTTCTAAAATTATTAAAAGTGTAAGCCATATTCCCTATCAATAACTCAACTTGACCAAAAAATCTAGTCCTACTACATAAAAGGGATGGAGATATTTGGTTTACATTGACTTAAAAATTTGAATAGGGCTTATTTGAAAGATCACTACCCACTAGCATCAATTGATAAAATTTTGTAAAGGGTGGCAGGGTCACAAATGCTATCATTTCTTGATGGTTTATTCAAGCACAATCAGATATGGTTTAAAGATGAACAACATAAGATGAATTTAACCATAAAATAAAGGAAATTTTCCTACCAAAGGATGCATTTTGGTTATCTAATGTAAGGACCACTTTCAAAGAGTTATGGGAATTATATTTTTGGGATTGATTTATGAAATCATACTCATATACCTTGATGACTTAATAATAATAAAAAAGAAGAAGAAAGGATATTGAACACTTGGAATCAATATTCAAGAGATGCAAGAAGTTTAAAACTTTGTTAAATCCTAAAAATTCAACCTTCATGGTTTACAAAGGGAAGATTTGGGACATGTATATTTTAATAAAGGACTTGCAATAGATATTGACCTAATGAAGGTGATCTAGGAGCTACCACTACCCTCATCAATCAAAGGTATCAAATTTTTCCTTGGGTAGATTCAATTTATGTCCAAATTTATAACTAAATTTACATAGATAGTTCATCCATTACTAATATGTTAAAGAAAGATGTTACTTTCTCTAGAATTCAAGAAGGTAAATAAACTTTTTAGTGTATAAAATAAGTCATCACAAAATACTTAATGTTAATCATCCTAGATTTTTCTTAGGATTTTACGATATATGTCTTCAACACTATAGGTGAATACAGAGCATTGAAGGCTCTTCTCCTTGATTCCACGTTGTGATTCAACTCTGCACACATTGAATTTAGAGTCTTGAATGTGGATACGTGAATACACTTGAAGTCCTCGATCTTATATTCCTTTCAAATGGAATGGAATATTGATTTAAGTTCCAAGTGGCACATCCATTTTCTTCTTGAGCACTTGGGATGAATGATGCTAGATAACGCCTGGGAGTTATGTTCTTTAGGTGAGTGCTTATTCTCTTTGTAGACAAGTGTCTCATACGTTCTTAATGTACCAACCTACTATTGGTAATAATTCTTTGAATAAAATGAGATTTCATGGATGGAATATTAGGGTTTTCCTCCAAGTGAAAAGTGTCACTTCCTTCTTATGCACGGTCCTTTGCTCCTTTAATGTAACCCTTCACTATCCTTATTAGCAGAGTTTGGTCTTTTTGATTGCTTTGCTAAAGATGTTTTTTGATGATACCTTTAGTGAGAAGCAACACTATGATGGATATTTTGTGAAGCCTTGGTGGTGATCCAATAATGGTGTAGAGTGTTCCTACGTACATCTTGCTTTACTTGCTTTCCTTCAACTTGTTATGCTCCTTTTGTAGACCTAGATATAATGCTTCTCCATTATTTGATTTTGTGCCTTTATTGCTTGCAATTTTGGTTGTCCAAGAAGTAGGTAATATAACCCTTCTATGGTGCTCTTTTTCCTTGCTTGGAGTGTGTAAGTATTCAGCTATCGTCGACTGGTTTACCCTACAAATATTATGCATTTGAGGCACCTTCAAATATGCCCTCTTTTCTGTATAAACCAAATTAGGATAGTGCAATACAATATAATGGATTTATGTATAAAATAACCTTTATTGCACCCCATTTTGCACTCTTTTTTCAGGTTTGAATTTTTGGTTTTATGGAAAACAATTTGAATGCAATGTAGGGGTTTGAGGTTGTCTCTTTATTTAGACACCTTCCCCTTTTTGCTTGGATAATTTGATGATACATACAAGCTTAGATAGAAGCTCTTTATTTGATGCATTTTTTTGTACTTTTCTCCTTGCACCAAAAGATGTAATGCTTTGGATTTGAGACTCACCTAGTCTCAATATTTGAAGCTTCTATTTCTGATTTCGTTTAGTTGTTTTCTTCTCCAAGTTTTGGAGGATTATAACCTGATTTTTGTGGATTCACTTGGCCACTATGTGTTGCAGATTTTTATGCACTAATAGTGTCTTTAGACACTTTGTCAAATTCTGATTTTATGCCTTTCTCAAGAACACAAACACTAAGCTTTTTGAGAGTAATATAGTAGTGCAAATGAACCCACTAATATTTCACTTTTAATGCACTAACAATCACATATTATCACTTCAATTAACTCTAAAAATACTTATAAGTGCACTTAATCAATTTACTGCAACTAATCAAGAATACTTTGAAATGAATCTTCAATAATTATTTTGTAATTTTGTTGCAATTAATATTGTAAAACTTAGTCTTATTTTATTTTTCCAAAGTAGATTATAGGTAGTTGATAGATGTAGTTGTAATTTTGTAATCTAATAAACTCCTAACTAATGTGCAAATTAAACTTAATAGAAACTTTTCTCTTTGTGCATTTCTAAATACTATAATCCAATTTTCCTTCTTGCAACTTTAATCCAAATAAGGTGCTTTAACAAATCTGATAAGTAATCCAATTAATGAATCTACTTGAACCAATAGTTGCTTATCTTTTTGAAAGCTTTTGTAGCTCCTTTGTCACTTCTAGAGAGGATGTTGATGTCTAAGATCACCAGGTTGCTATTTCGAGTAGGATCTTGTTGCTTAGTTTCTTCTTCACCAAAAAGTAGTCTCTATATTTATTTCATAAGCCTAGGATTTGGTGGCTTGTTCTCCTCTTGTAGTCTCCTCCTTTTTTCTATAGAATATTTTTAAGTCTTTATCTCAAAAAATGATGCCTTCTTGTTGTGAGAGGTAATATTCAAGTATATTGACTTTGGCAAGCTTCTTTTGTCTTTAAGTTGAATTCTAACTTCAAGTAGGATCTTATTCTCAAGATTTTAAATGTCTTGAGGTATTTTAGGATTTGGCACTCCTTTCCAAAATTTTATTCTTATTTTGGGCTTGTTGTTGGATGGTGATAATTGTCCTGAATATTTCACTATATTTTGTAGCGAATTTCTCCAATGATTTCTCCTTTGATAATTTATTCAGTAAGGCTCTCCAAGCCTTTTACTGGATGCTTGATGAGACCTCCCCAAGATATTTAATCTTACAATTTCTTCTAGTATTCCTTGAGATATTTACTTCAACCTTATACTCGTGGAAGTGTTGGTGGTGAGATCTTCTTCTTGATATTATGATTCTACTGCTTCTAGATTTGAGCATGACTCTCCTGGTCCTTCTTGTTCTTCCAAGACTGAAAGTTCTTCAATGAGATCTTCTTCTGATATATTTATCTTCAATTTTTCTTCAGGTTCTGCTTTGATTATGAAGAAGATACTCTTCCTAACTTTCTTGTAGGAAGTTTCCCAACTCACTAAATCTCCTTTCCCTAAAAAAAAAGTTTTAGTACTAAAATATTTAATTTGCTTTTGAATTAGATACTTTCTTTTGGAGTCTTCTTGAGGATCAAGGCTTTTGTGGAATTTTTTAGTATCAAGTCTTATGTGGCATTTTCAATATCAAGGTTTTTGTGGCATTTTTCAATATCAAGTCTTCTGTGACATTTTTTAGTATCAAGGCTTTTGTGGCCTTTTCTTAAAGATCAAGGTTTCTATGGTATTTTATTTTTGAACAAGGCTTCTGTGGCCTTTTCTTATGGATGAAGGCTTCTATGGATTTTTCTTCTAGATTAAGGCTTCTACGACCTTTTTTATTTTATGAAGTTCTCAATCTAGTAATGGAGATATCTAGTCTCCTAACTTCACCATGAATATTATCTAGAAGTCTTCTTCCATAGAATTATTTTCTTGCACAAGGAACTGATCTCTACACTATGAAGGCACACTGAGATTTGAGCAATGAAGTTAAAGTATCATAGCTTTCTATTGTAGGAGGAGTCCCAATAATATAAAAATTAATTTTCTACAACAAATGAAACTTTGGGCAATAGTTAATAAATTCCAAATATATTGAATGATATTCACTAGTTGATTTATAAATCTAGTGGATTGAATGCTAAGTTATAGTCTTCACGAGTTTTAATGCAACTTCGTGGAAAGACTCTAGCCAAATGTAATTTCAGCCCTCACTTGTGGATCTCCCTAATTATACCACCTTGGATCTTCTGAGAGTTTTTAACAGTGGCTGGTTCATCAATGCATTAGGTTGACAAAAACTTAGGTTCAATGATAATAGTGGTTTTCCTATTGATCTACTGTGGCAAGATCTATTGTGGCTAGATCTACCGTAGCTTTGATACCACTATTAGCTTTTGATACAGTGTGAAATGAGAGATAGCAATCACAAGATGTAGAATAATATGAAATAAAGTAAATTTATGAGATGATTGAAATATGCTATAAATAGAAATGACAAAAATGAATACAATGTAGCTATGGAGGAAATTAACACTCCATTAACAAAACTACTAGACTACATTGCACCCATCACCAATATATGGTGATTCAAATAACACTAATATACTACCTATCTATCTATATATTTCTATATATCTGCTTGTTACAATGAGGCCCTTTTTATATAGGAAGATAGGTTCCTTGACCAACACTCTACCTAGCTATACAAGGGACAACTTGCACATTGATATTTGTGTATTTATTACATTGCATGAAGTAACTAGATAAATTCCCCTAAAGTAATCTAATGTCCTAAGTATGTACCTAGGAAGGTACATTTGCATGACCCAAATGATGTAATATAATCTATTTCTAACAAGCGCCACGTTAGGAATGCTAGGAATTATAGAATATATAAAACTTCCAATAAATATCATACTATATATAATGGGTGGCAAACGAGACCATCGAGCAGTGCCAATAGGGATGCCCATGCCACAAATCTATCCAAATAATTTGCAAACTATAATGGATGATGACTATTGGGAGTACACCAATTAGAATAGATTAATCTAAACTCATCTTCATCGAGAGACATTGATAGTCAATAAATTTTGCTTTTTTGCAAAACAAATTAATCTAAACAGAGTTTTTAACAATGGCTGGTCCAACAACGCATTAAGTTGATGAAAACCTTAGGCTCAATGATAATGGTGGTTTTCCTATTGATCTATCATGGCTAGATATACCGTATATCTAATGCCACTATTAGATTTTGATGCAATGTTCATTGAGAGATAACAATCACAAGATGTAGAATAATATGAAAGTAAATCCACAAGATGACTAAAATATGCTATAAATAGAAATGATAAAAATAAATACAATGTAGCTATGGAGGAAATGAACACTCCATTAACAAAGCTACTAGACTACATTGCACCCATCACCAATATATGGTGATTCATACAACACTAAGCTACTACCTATATTTCTATATGTTTCTATATACATGCTTGTTATAATGATGCCCTTTTATATAGCAAGATAGGTTCCTTGGCCAACACTCTACCTAGTTGTACAAGGGATAGCTTACACATTGAAACTTGTGTATTTATTACATTGCATGATTTAACTAGATAACTTCCCCCTAAAGTAATCTAATGCCCTAAGTATGTACCTAGGAAGGTACATTTACATGATCCAAATGATGTAATATAATCTATTTCTAACAATAGCTACCTTAGAAATTCTAGGAATTCTAGAATATATAAACCTTACAATAAATGTCTTATTGAATACAATGGGTGGTGAATAAGACCATCGAGCGGTGCCAGTAGGGATGCCCATGCCATGGATCTATCCAAATATTTTTTAAATTGTAATGGATGATGGCTATCAGGAGTACACCAATCTAAATTGATTAATCTAAACTCTTCTTCATTTGGAGACTCTAACAGTCAATAAATTTTGCTTTTCTACACCTAAGATATTAATTGCATGGTAGGATGATTTGTTGTATCATTTGATCAACTTTACATGCAAAGAGTGAGAAATTGAGCCTCTTTATTTTTTCCTATCATCGTGCACCTTCTTAAATGAAGGTGCATGCCCTTCATAGGTCCTTGATATTGGTGTGAGTTTAAATAGTAGGAAATATTTTTGGGTCTACCCACTGCTTATCACTGACTCAAAAATCCACCCGCTGTTTTTTGCTTTCATCAAGGTGGGTTCGAAGGATTCCACCCCAATTTTACTTTGGGCATAAAATTGGGACCTATCGAGGAATGGTGAATGTCCAAATTTTTGCCATGCTCCAAATCTATATTATCCCCTACCCATATCTAGGGTGGGACTTTGGAAGAATTTGATATTAGGTAGGGGTCTATTTCTCCATGCAGATCTATACTTTAGATATTCTTCTGTGCCATCCTTAGGGTAGCACTTTTGGAGCCACCCCAATCTATTGCTATCTTGATTATCTATCCTTGTGATAGGGCAGGGTTTTGGAAATTGTTGGTGCAAGATTCGATACCTCAATCAACATTGAATGAATGTAAGGTTGGGTAGGCTTCCTGATTGATATTTAGAGAAGGCCAATTCCTCAAGTCCTAGCTACCTATACCTAGGGGAGGAAAGGGAATAGGAAAGAAAACAAAGAGGAGGTCATAGCCAAAACTCACAAGGACGGGTATAGCTACATAAAAACACATGCACCCTTAAAATCATGAGTAGAGACACAAGCATTCTACCTAACAGATTAGCTAATCATGTTCTCACTTATAATTTAGCACAGTGGGTTGAAAGCAAATTATAGAACTAGAAGATGGGTGCATGAAATATAGGATGCAAAATTAAAGCACGTCCACTTGACTAGCCTGAGAAAAAGTAAACCCCAACCCCATATGAATGTGAATTCTAGAACTACTAAGTAAAGCCCATGAAATCCATACAATAGAATTAAATGAGATTAATTAGATAGCCATAGTAGAAATAAGCATTTTAATTTCTACACAAAGGTGTAAAGACCAAATTAAAGACCACATAGTAGGATACTTATATTTATAGAATGATGAAGAGCTTTACATATGAATTGTAATTGCTAAAGAGCCATCCCTAGGATGTCTAATATCCTAGTATTTATAGAGATATTTACAGTAAATTCAAACTACATGAATAAATGGTGTTAGGTGGGAAGGCATTGCTAAAGTGGATAGGTGCTCAAATGGTACTCTGCTCGAAAGAATAGTGGCTATTCAGAAGGTTTTAGACACTTCTACATGAATCTTGTCAGGTTCTTAAATTCTCATCTACTTTCCCCTTCAACCAATCGATGATTATTTGATCAGTTGGATGAAAAACTAGAATTTATTACCTTGGGAATTGCACAACCTATATTTGGTTTCCTTCAAAATCTCCACCCTAGCTAAGATGAGATTTACATATCATGTCAAAGTCTTATCTACCCACTCGGATGCCATCTAAGGAGAATAATTTACCTTTTACTTGGGGCAAGAATTTGAGGTTGGAACCATTGTATTATCACCCCATTATTCTACCCATCTGTTGGATGGAGATTTTGGATCTGCCTTGAATGTTTTCTTACCCAATTGTTCGCTCAACCCTAAACTTAATTAATTTTGGTTGGAGCACTTTGAAAACCTTTCACCCTACTAACGAGAAGGGATTCAAAATAGTTTCATCCTCCTAGTTGTCACAACATTTTTCCCATCTATTGGGTGGGGATTTAAGATAGCTTCACCCTCATTTCTATCCCAAAGTTCCACCCATCTATCATTTATTTTCACCCACCAATGCTAACTGCTTTCATATTCTTGACCACTAATCCTTCAAAATTGGCTAAACTTATAGAAAATCATATTTTATATACAAAGGAGAAGAGTGGGTGATGGGGAGGTGTAAAATTTCACCCACAATCCTGGTGACTCATAGGGGATTTTCACTTGTAAAAAAGTAGAACCCAGAAAGCTATACCTTAAAACACTCATAAATAGGGAAGAAGGAGACATAGAGGGCATAAACAACAACAACCAATAAAGGCTGCAAGATAAAGGAGGAAGGTGAACAAAGGTGAAAGAAAAAAAAGGTAGAATAATGTAGAAGGGAAGAAAATAAGGGGTACCACAAGTGAATAAAGCAAGTAAAACTAGGAAAAGAGAATAAGAGGGCATGAGGGAAGGGAGGGAAACACAGGAAATAGCAAAGGCAAGAAGACGATGACCACTAACCGAAGAGATTAGTGGCAACAAGGAATAGAGGAAAGAGAAGGAAGGGAAGGATGCAAAAAAATAACAAGAACAAAAGGGAAGGTGATTCATGGGACACCCCCATAGATTGCATCTCTATAAATATACCCCAATAAATACCAAGGCCCATTCAAGAATAGACATAATGCTAGGAATATTTGCCATGCCTAATGCAAAAATTTCTAATGCAATCAAGAAAAAACCTCATTCACTCATTACTAGTCCTCCAAGGAATCTTTAGTGATAGAATCATTCTTAGCTTCTTCTTACAAAACACATACTACTATCACCTTTTGGGGTTCCATTTATATATTGATTTTTTATTTTATCGAGTAGTGGGTACTACTCTCAAAATATTTGGTTTGATGTGAGTGATTTGGGTGGATTTAGAGCTTACCCATATGTGTTGTAATCATGCAACATCATGCTTGTTACTGGAACATGCGGTGGATGTATTTTCCAGGGATTGTGTGAAATAATGTTTGAATATGAGGCCTTGATCCATTGGGAAATGGGGTCACAACAAAACAAAAGAAAAAACACAAAAAATGAGAGGAAGTTCTTCAAGATCGATGCAATTTATGGAATCTTCTCTTACATTTTCCATCCCAAGTCATCTTGGTACAAGTGATGCTATTTATTGTGTGGCCACATGCTTCTCACACCAATATTTAATTTTTGGCTTATTTAAAAAAAATTATGGTGTGATTGGCACACCATAAACACTGACTCATTCTAAAAATAATCCAATTAATCTGTAGTGGCCAAACCAAATTGTACTAAACTTGAGGTGTTCTTTGTAGTCCAGTTGACACTACCCAAAAAATTTCCAAGCTGGTGTATATCCACAAATTGGTGAGCCATCATGCATACTAGTACCTATGCAATTAATGATCAATGTGGCAAGCAATCCTGCCTTGTGGGAGCTTCTCATAGGTATTGGTTCATATTGAAACAAACTCTAGTGTCACCATTATTTGGGATCCACCTATTGTGAAATCCTTGCTATGTGCTCCTCTAATATCCCTATAAAAGTATAATAGTAGGGCTTATCTAGTAACAATCCTACTACTAGGATCTCCTTAGAACTCATCTTCTGATTGGCCAAGATCTTTGAGGTATTGTTCAGTTTCTACTCAGTGTGCTCCTAGATACGAAAGGGTGTAAATATATATTGTTTTTGAAGGTGGGATCCACCATTTGGCCCTTATGTTGATCCAAGTCCTCTGATTGCTAGAGAAAACTAAAAGAAATAAAGTTTTTCACTAGGAATATGCTCACATTTTCTCTATGCAAGCTCGAGAGAGAGTCTACTATTTGTAGTCTACATAGCTATAGCTTTGGCTCCTACATAGCTTCATATAGTAGCCATTATGAACATTGTGTAGTAGAAATAGGGGTAATAAAATTGGAGAAGGGACTATGAGGGTGAAACCACTTGAAGGTATTTTTCTACCTGAAGCAATATTCACTCAATCTGTAAATATTATTAAAATATTTGAGGAAATATCTTTTCCTAGATTAATGCAGGAGGAGACTTATATCCAAACTGAAGGCTCAAACATAACATAGGTAAGCTTGGGTGTGAGATAACTGGTATTCAAGGGTTATTATTTTCTATCTCCTCTTGAATCAAACATTGAAGTCCATAATACACTCAAAAGGGGCCCTCTTTATGAATGATGAATACATCAAGAGTTGGAAGGGATCCCTAGAGCCATCAAATGTATCAACAAGAGCTCCCACAAAATCTACCAATGAGCAAATACTTTTTTTCTCAAGGGATCTATACCATAATAATACTCTCTCTTTAAGGGACAAGACCAAGAGTCTGATCATGACATCTTCATGAGTAATACCATGGAGGGTCGCCACAACAACAATACCTTCAAGGTGCTCTTGAATAATTCCTTTAATACCATCATATATTTTTAGGGTCTTCAAGGCACTTTTAGGAATCTAATGTCAACATTGGAGATTGAGTGGACTGGGATCATCCCATTGGGAGTAGTATTACTAAGTCATTATGGCACTAGGATTAAAAAATTTTGGTCCTTTATTTGAAGTTGAAGTCACCAAATGAGCATACTTTCTTTGCCAGTGAGGTCAAGACTAACTCATAAAATCTTGAATCCTTCGATATGTTGAGATATTTCAAAGTATAGAAGATGCAAATGGTCTCTAGATCTGGATTTTTTTATTAGAGGAGTCGCTAGGTGATTTGATAAAATTGGGGTAAACCAGAGCATTATAAAACTCTGATTTCCTTGAATATTGGAGACTTTTTGAGTCCCCAATAGAGTCACCACAAACTATTGGTGCAAGATTCGATACCTAAGGGTTGCATACCTTGTGAACCTCGACCAACATTGAATGGCAGTGGGACTAGGTGGGCTTCATGGTCAATATTTGAAGAAGGCTAGTTCCTCAAGTACTAGCTACCTACACCTAAAGGGAGAAAAGGGAAGGGAAAATAAAATAAGGATGAGGTTGTAACCAGAACTCACAAGAATGGGTCTAGTCTTATAAAGACACATGCACCCTTAACATCATGATCAGAGATACATGCATTCTACCTAATAGATCAACCAATCATATCCTCAATTATCATTTAGCATAGTGGGTTGAAAGTGAATTCCAGAACCAGTGGATAGGTGAATGAAATATAGGATGCAAAATTAAAGCACATCCACCCAACCAACCTAAATAGAAATAAACTCCAATCCCTTATAAATGCAAATTCTAGAACTACTAAGTAAAACCCATAAAATCTAGATAGTAGAATTAAATGAGATTACTTAGATAGCCATAGCAGAAATAAGTATTTTAAATTCAACACAAAGGTGTAAAGACCAAATTGGAGACCAAATAGTAGGATACTTATATTTACAAAATGATGAAGAGATTTACATATGAATTGTAATGGCTAAAGAGCCACCCCTGGGATGTCTAACATCCCAATATTTATAGATATTTTTATAGTGAATTCAAACTACATGCATTAATGGTGTTAGGTGGGAATGCATTGTTGAAGTGGATAGCTGTTCAATTGGTACTTTAGTCCTTAGAATAATGGTAGCTGTTCGAAAGGGTTTAGGAACTTCTACATGAATTTGGGTCCTTTCTCATTCTAACATTCTAGTCAGGTTCTTAAATTCTCATCTACTTTACCTCTTACACCTGTAGTGATTTTGGGACACACACACCACCTTAATCTACTTGCAATATTATACCCAAGATGAAATGAAAGACCATGAAAAAGCATATAACACAGAAGTAACAAAGATAGATCTCTTTATTTGTATTGAAACTCGGTTACATGTTGGTCCCTCTTAGGGATACCCATTTTGATACAATGAATTATAAGTGAGGAAGAAGTCCCCTAGTAAGGGGTGGTGTGCTTTCACAAGCTTTCTGATTCCACACAAAAAAATGTATGAGGGCTTACAGATGCTTCCTTCTCTAGGTCTAATTGCTAGAGGGATCCTTTTGCTCTTGTATGCTGTAACTTTCGTTCGATGAACCTGTGGCCCTGTAAGTAATGAAACAACACATGTTTAGATGTCTAAGATTGCCTCCCCAAATGAGGTTGTTAGCAATGAATATACTCAAATGAAATCAAGTGCAAATGAAACTAATGCTATGAATACAAATGAATGAAATGATGCTATGCTAATGATATGCTAAATAGAATAATGAAACTAATGTCTAAAACCCTAAGATAGGCTGCAGGCCACTGTCCAATGACAGCGGCCATGAAAGATATGGATCAAAGCTTGTATATGATGTTGAAATGGTGGTTGCTAAGCTCTCCAATTTGTCAGGGATTCACCATAAATGTGATATCCAAGGGAAACTCTCCAAGTCTCGAAAGCTCTCCTCAATGATCTAATGCATTCCTATATCTTTGGATTGATTGATTCCTTTCTGGTGCTCTAAGCTTACACCTTTTAAAGTGTATGAAACCCTAAAGTCTATGCTCAAAACCCTAGGATTGAATCCCTCATGCGTAGTGAATGTTAGCATGAGAAGCTTTTTATATTTTCTATGTTTAAATACTAGTTAACTAAAGTCTAAATTTAGACTCAAGTCTTCTATGTGAATTGGTTGTGAAGGGGAATGTAAAGTTACTCCCACTCACCTTTATTGCATGCAAACTGCCACTTTTACCTTTGATTAGGTCTATTTGTCAAAAAAATTCTTTTTATAGCTTTGCTACTATCATCTATAGTGACTAAGATCTGGCTAATTTCATCGACAGTGGCTAAGGTTTGGCCACTCTGATCTTGAGCAGCTAAGATCTGGCCGCTCTAGTCTTGAGCGACTAAGCTTGGATGGGCTCAGAATGCCCCAAATGGGTGGTGAAAACCACTTTTGATGCTTGGAAATTCTAAGGTTATGTCCTATGATCTTATGAATGTGCCTATGTGAGTAGCTTCCCTAAACATGACATGTTTTAGGTGTCTACAGATGCCCCTTTTTGTGATGCACTTGTGTGGAAAACACAATGCTGAGCAAAAACATAGATTGATCTGCTTGTAGGGTGTATGATGGTCAATGATATGACCAATGCCTAATGGCCCAATCATGCAAGATGGTGCACATCCTCTGAATCATGCAAATGGTTTATGCACGTTCAATTTTACACTCATTCCTCAAACTCAATCAGGTAGCTTCAGCTACTACAATCAGATCCGACCGGAAGGATAGCTACAAATTGAAGATGTTATGTTTGCTTAAATTCCCAAAAAACAAGGTAGATGTTGTGATTGTTGTATGCAATGATTTGTAGGAAAAATACAATTTTGATATGATCGAGTGATCTATTTTTGATTTTGACTATGACTATTTTGAAGATTTGAACTACCTCCTCACACAGTGAATTGGTGAGAAAAAGATGATGAATAAAGTGACAAGTCGCTTGACCAATATGACTAACTTGGTTTCTTTCTAACATTTGTTCTTTCAATGGGTGAACCCCCATCCAAGTGTGACTCCAACTATTTATGATAATCATCCATCCTTATCTCGAGGAGTGGTCCATATATCAGGAGCCTTATTAGGGAGTTAGGATGAGTGATTCTATTTATGCTCATATTGTATCACTTTGGCTCAATGTTTTTGATTTCATAAGGGAACGAAGATGATTTTATCACACCCATGGAGTAGTCTGACCATTTTGGTCTTCTTCAGATTTGAAATGATGCATCGTGGTTCCAAAATGAATGTTTTTGCCCGAAGTAGCCTTATGGTAAGTTACTCATCTTATCGAGTTGCATGGTGTGCGAGTCATTGCAATAGCCAAGTTGATAGAGTAGGTAACTAAATACAAGGTCTACCTGGAAATTTGTTTTTATGCAATTTTTTTGTTATTTTACTCATTATGGTGATTATGAACCACCAAAATATGCTTATTTGATATTTTTGGTTACTTCTATTGGAGGGAAATAACTTATCTTTGTTTAGGATCTCAGTTGCTGTTAGGTCCAGCGGCCACCAAGTGCCTTGTCGTGGTCGCTATGGCTTTGGGAAACTACAAGATGCGGGCTACTGACGTCAAAAGTAGCTAAGGAAATATAAAATATACCCTAGGGTTTTTGTCTTTTCACTTTTCCAGTTGTCGATTCTGCTTTCTTGAGCTCTGAGGTGAAAGTGACTTCTACAATTGGGAGTTCTTCTACAATTTGAAAGATCATAGTGGTGTGAGTGAAGCACCTTTAGGTGGAGGAGCCGAAGCTTCTCGAGTACTCCCTCAAACCTTAACCCTGCTTGTTTATTTTTGTCTTGGGTAAAACTAAGCCACATTAAGCAATTGATAATTGAATCCCATTAATCTTGCTAGCAATGAATCAAAACCCGTAGCTAGGCTTAGTTTAGGTTTTATGTGGTGGGCTTGTCCCCATTTTGTTTTTGTTGCTTTTGTTATATTTTTTTTTGTATTTTTTGGTCTAGGGTTTATGCGGCTTCCTCGCTACCCATTGGCCACTATAGATCAAAGTGACTAGGAAGGCCTGCAACTTGGCCACTGTCACTAGCAACGACTGATTTGAATCCCAACGGTAAGAAAATTGACCATTGGGGCTTGGTCGCTGTCATCTTTGGTGGTCGATTTTTGGTTGCTGTAAGTGATAGTGACCAAAAACACTTGGTGAAATTTTTGA
This sequence comes from Wollemia nobilis, assembly GCA_028583015.1. Taxonomy (NCBI): domain Eukaryota; kingdom Viridiplantae; phylum Streptophyta; class Pinopsida; order Araucariales; family Araucariaceae; genus Wollemia; species Wollemia nobilis. The sequence goes on from JAQPPZ010000456.1 coordinate 9,358,907, forward strand.
TTTTTTTTAAATTTTTTGGGTTGACTTATTGATTTTTTTGAATTTTTGATTTATTTGATTAGGTGCAATCTTGTCCATTTGCTTAGACTTAGAATAGCCTATCATATTTTACATTATTTTCATGTTTATTATGAATGAGACCTTAGATGCATTGTAGTTATGATTCATTTTCTTTTGCTGTTATATTCTTACTGCTTGAGCTCAGGACCCGAAGCTCATGAATACACTTTTTCCCCTCTTGGATGGCGATGATTAGGCTTGGCTCAAAGCCCACGGGCTATAGTATGCCCATGGGCTATAGTATGTCACCAGACTACCCATAATTATGGTAGATCATGCCTACCTTATGGCTTTGATCCATCAATGGGACTCTCGGACCAATACATTTCACTTTCCTATCGGTGAGATGACCATCACATCAAAATATGTGTATAGGATATTCCAGATCCCCTTCGATGGAGTGGCCATTGTCTCTTTGGCCACTAATGTTAATGTTGGGACTGAAAAAAAGGCATTACATATTTACAAGTTATCCTACAATATATAAGCATCAATCTTAGGAGGGAGATATGACAAGTGTCATAAGCTCCACTCCAAGTGTCTTTTAGAAGACACCACTCCAACTCAAACTGAAGACAGGGACAAGTGGCAGAAGACAAATGTCAACCTGTCAAGCATAGGCATAGTGCACATTATAATAATATTCTAACATTCCCCCTTAATGTGCACTATCCTAAAAGATAAGTCAACATTAGATAACATTCCCCCTTAATGTTGACTTTGTTTACATAGATATAGCAAATTGCTAAACTGAGAAAACTTGTCTTTCCCAAGTGACTTGGTGAAGATGTCTGCTACTTGATATTGAGTTGGTACATACTTCATGTGTATAATATCTTCTTGGACCATTTATCTAATGAAGTGATGATGGATCTCAATGTGCTTTGTTCTAGCATGGAAAACAGGTGGTCAGGATTGTCTCCACAGGTGGTCAGGATTGTCTCCACTGGTGTCTTCCAGGAGTCCCTGATACATGGAATGAGCTACTCTTTGCTCAACTATTTTTTCGACGAGGGAAAAACTTATCAGTCCAAATATGATATCACAGTGCCACCATTATTTCTTTGTCCCTTGCTGTTGATGCTATTATTTTTATAGAATTTCAACTGGTAATTTATTCCAGGAGAAGAAATTCAAGCTTCCATTGAGGGATGAAACATCTGGAGACAATTTTCTGCCCACAAGAGACTAAGAATTTTGCCCTGCTGCTACCCCACTATTACTTTTAACATTTTGCACATTGATATGAAAAGAAACCCCTGCACCTGGCCCTGCATAGTGAAGAGCTCGACCTCGAAGCCATGCATGAATGGTTAATTTGATGCGAGAATCGACATAGCGACTTCCTAAGTGGCGTCCGTTTGCTGGAACTCGACAAGCCAGGGGAATCCAGAGCACTGCGCCATGTCTTTGCTATTTCATTTCTATCAGACATCGATGATCAGCTGCGTGCTCCATGTTAGACTGGAATAATCGTATTTAGGCTTTGGTTTCTCCATCTCTTCATGTCAAGCAAGAGAGGCATTATGCGAGCTTCAAATCCGAAATTTCCCTCCATGGTTGAATTAATTTGAAGAAATTATTAGATTTGTTTGGGCACTTGCAAAAAGGATCCATTGGGCTCAGCTCGGATCCACTTGGTGCATTTATGAGAGGCAATTGCAAGGATTTTTGTAATTAAATTGGAGGGATTCACGAAAGAAGAAGAGTACAGTGATAATAATGGCGATGGAGCTGCAGATGAAGGTGGCGCAGGCGGTTCAGGTGTTGAACAACGATATCTATTCGCAGTGGTAGCAGTGGTGCGTGCTATGGCAGAGGTGACAGCAATGGATACGAAAGTGGCTCCCGCTTTGGTGTTGGAGGCAGGGGTGCTTCCGAAGGCACGACATCACTCTCATCTTTGCTAGATACTGTGAGATGGTTATAACTTTATTGTCGTAAATGCTTGTCAAATTTTTGACCTGGATCTGTGGCTCTCTATATTTGCAAAATTGAATGTATGGTTACTAATGTTCTGTTAGATCCAAAAAAAGCATCGTCAGTATGATGCAGCTAGTTTTGAGGCAATTGAATCTGAGAATCAAGAACTGGAGTTGGATTTGTCCAGCCTTGGAGTAGTGAACACTATGTTTGCTGCTCTTTTTAGCAAGAGCAGCAAACATAGTACCACACTAAGGGAAACTTCACCTTATCTCAAGCTCCACTCCACTACAAAATAGTACCACGCGATGGTTTGTTTTTTCAAATGATCCATCAATAGTAAATTAAAATTAAATTGTAATTTTTCTCCCACAATGCACTGGGAGGGAAAGCATGGCCGAATGTTTTTTTTTTAATTTTCTTGATATTCCTGCACAGAGTGGAAGTGGGAGCTGAAGGCCTTGATGGCCCATGTAATTCCCCTACAAGGGAAATATTAAGACTATTTTTTTTCCGCCTGAGAGCGATGCCGCCATTGATTGATGTTGTTTATTTTGCTGCCTAGAGAGGCATGCTATTATTTTTTCAGCAAGTTGAAGGCCCCATTTAGACACAAATATATGGGTATTTATAGTCGTTGGAAATTTTTTTTCATAAAAGACATAATGGTGGTGTCATATTCCAATTTTGAGGCTGTTTCAAATGATTTTTTTTGCCTCAAAGATTTTTCTACCTTGGAGTGCACTCTCGGTTGTACCCGACACTCCCGAGGTTATTTTATATGTGATCCTTGTACCTAGTGATCTTTTCTATACACTTGGCGAATGCAGCGGCTGGTTACCCATGCATTTTGGTGGGATGACATGATCACCATAAGGACACTTATACTAGGGACTACAGACAAAGACACCGTAGACTCTATCCGAGGTTTTTTTGGATCTACTTCTGAAGACTACAGACGAAGACACTTCAGAAGATTATTTTTTTTTGCTTCTCTCCTCCTATTTTGATCTATGGCTCATTTTATTGTATTGAGTGCATTTTTGGCAGAGACCGACACTCTTATATGGCTCATTTTTCCTTTGTATTAGGTGCATTTTCGGTAGAGACCGACACCTTCTAGATTGAGTTCACCATAAAGAGAGATTTGATATTTATGGTGAATCTAGTCAGTGACCTACGAGAGGCAACATCCTCTAAGGATGACTTGCAGAGGCAATAGACCCAGAAGTGGCTGACCCTAAGGCACCCATGATGACCCTGAGGCACTTAGACGGCTAACCTAGGCATTACAAAATGCATTACGATATATAAGCATCAAGCTTAGGAGGGATATATGACAAGTGTCATAAGCTCCACTCCAAGTGTCTTTCAGAAGACACCACTCCAACTCAAACTGAAGACAGGGATAAGTGGCAGAAGACAAATGTCAACCTGTCAATCATAGGCATAGTGCACATTATAATAATATTATAATAGTTAAGACTACTATTTTCACTCGGGTGATCGGAGGGCACTCTGCATAGGCTCTCAAGGACACAAAATCTAGGGGAGTGTCCATATCGTAGTGGTATGAGGTGAATGTCTTCTCTATGAGGCATGCAATATTGTTGATAATCATCAACAATATCTTAATTCTAGATTGCTCAGGTTTTGAGATTCCCATGGAACCTTTTGGTGATGGTTCAAGATTTGTTGGATAGTGAGGAGCCTATCATCTATGCATGGGACAAATATTTGTTGGATTAATGCTATGATGAGTTGTACCACATTCACCAGTGAGGTCGCATCGACATTGCTTGCAGCTTGCTTCTACAGGTCTGGGGATGGGAGCACATCAAGGTAGATCATCCCAGAGGTCTTCCTCCTATGATCATAGATGTGGAGGAGTGGATGTAGTTCTATGCTACTAGATGGGCTTATGAGCATGAGCTACGCAAGAGCCACCCTCATGCAGGGGAGCTTCCCCACTACACTACTACTTTTACTAGGCTGAAGGTCGACAATGTCATGTGGTGACCATATCATGAGTTCCTGGCTTGGGATGATCCTACTAGTTTCATAGTGAGGATACGACATGAGTGGTGGCTTATCAGTCATAAGGTTGGCATCTAGGATTATTTCTTCTACTCCTAAGTTCTTCGTCAGTATGGGATACAGTAGGATGTGCCTCTGGTTCCATTTGTATACAGGCGCATCATAGTAGAGGGAGATATCCTCTACCATAGATCACAAAGTTTTTAGATGAGGAGGATACCATAGAAGTTGACCCAAGAGTCATTGGGGGTGTCATAGAGGCATACACTCAGTGGTGTGGGGATCAGATGTGGCATAGTGATGGTATTTTGGGTCATGAGGATGATGGCAGAGGTGATGATACAGATCCTGTAGGGCATAAAGTCCAAGCTAGGACTGAGGTATGGGTCCAACTAGCAGAGCAGGTGGTAGTAGAGGAGCAGGAGGCTCCTAAGGAGAATGAGGAGGAGCTAGAGCCTAAGGAGAGAGATTATCCTCTGAGAGCACAACTGCATGAGGTCGACGTCGAGCTTTAGTCAACCAAGATCTAGGTAGAGTAGCAAGATGCTACTATTGCACAGTGGGATGCTACCATAGAGCAGCTCACACTATAGATCTAGGATTTGTAGGCTACTATCAGGGGTAGTGCTTCTAGGATGTAGTTTGTTGTACCTCCCTCTACTCCATAGGATGCTACAGGGACAGACTCAGGGGCAAAGGTTAAACATTCGAGGTTACTATTAGAGGAGTATGATACGATGATACATGGGCATGTTGGTCATATTACCACCATCTAGATGCAGCTCAAGAGGCATGGTTTTGTCCCCAAGGAGGCACCAGATGCAGGTAGCTCATAGGTCAATGAGCGCTCCACCTCAGGGTAGTCTTCTGCACGTTCTAGCCAGAGGACCAGGACTTAGACAGAGAGACCAGAAGGTTCACACCATTCGACCTATGACACTACCACAGGGGGAGGTGGTACTGGGAGAGGTGGTATAGGAGTTTTAGGCCATGTATTTGATTGATGATGCTCTTAGTTTATCATTTTTGAGGTTGGATTGATCTATATGACTATAGTCCTATGGGAATTTTTGTATACCCATCTATTTGACACATATTTATATGATATCTTAATGTTTACGACTCATTATGTGCATCATTTATTGCTCATGTTTTTATTGTTATTTGTTTTATGATGAGATGTGATTATGGTATTATGATGATTTGACATATATGATATATGATAGATGATATTGGAGATGATGTGGATATTGGGATAGATGCTCATGTAGATGTGATATGATCTACCTATTGTGATATGATGTGATGTATTATGTAGTGATTTGATGATGGATTTATGATTGTATGCAAATGGATATTGCTTATGTGTTTTATGATGTGCTTTATAATATGATGATGGACGATTAATGACTTGTGTATTTATGGATGTGATGTTGGTATGTTAAATGCATGTTTGATTTTTATTTCAGTGTGCGCACTTAACTTATGTTATGATATGGTAAATGCAATGTGCAATGTGCTATGTATATGGTGAATGTAATATGTAATGGGTTATGTATATGATGTATGCAGTGTGTAATCTAATGTGAATGAACTTGTATGTTTTAATTACTCAAAATATAAAGAATGCATATGCTATGATTTTGACAATCTAATGGGTGATACCATAGAAAGTATAACAACCATGGATTTTTTTAATAATCATTCTAATCATGAGAATTGATCATTTACTCCATCCATATGTGCAATGTAATGGTGTGGGATGAATATTTTTTCTAGATAAGCTTCTATAATTTAAGAAATATAAAATAATCAGTGGTCGTCTACATATCATTTCTGACATATAATCGGTATCTCATATATTTTATTAATACCCCCTAATTTATAGAAGCTTATGAAGAAAGTTTCTCGTGTGAGTGGTGATATGATTTGTTGCTTATGTAGGAATTATTTTTGGTTGTTTTTGAAACTCAACCACTCTAGTTATCCTATCAACAACTGTCTATTGACCATTCTAGACTTTTGAAAGTAAGGATTTTACCATGGACCTGGATATTCATGATCTTTGTGTGTTCAAGTGATTGTATAAATTTGAGATAGAACTCAAGCATTGCCTCCTATGTAAGGCGAGATTATTTCACCCATTTCTAAGATTAGGGATTCTTAAGTGTTCCTCTCGTCCTAAGTTGGACTTAGTTGGACTATACCACTAGGCAGTATTGGGTTACCTAAGCTAGATCATCCACATTCAAACATTGGTCTACACAAATGCATGAAGCATTTGTGGTAGACATATCATCATGCATAAGGATTTATCCTTTTGGTTTTGTACAATGCTGAGAATTCCAGGGATTCAAGCTTCATTCTATTATTTTCTTCTTTTTGGCTTTGGATATTTGCTCATATGTAGTGATGAAAATCACTGTTTATTTTTGATTGATTTTTTTTCTTGAGCGAGGATTCTTGTAGTGATGATAATAACTGTTTATTTTTCTCATATGTAGTGATGAAAATCACTATTTATTTTTTATTTATTTTCTTTGAGTAGAGATTCTTGGAATCTTTAATTTGTGTATCGGATCATTGCTTTGAAATCTGGAATGTATGCTTGGATTTTTAAATTTGTACTTTGTTTCAGGCTTTTGCTTATTTTTATTTAAGCAAGGGATTTGGATGGGGTGAAGCTTGTCATTTTGCCAATTCTTAGCACCTTTAAACCGGTTGCATAGGGGTATAAGCAAGGAAGATCATTTTTGCTTAAGGTAACCTAGACCACTTTTCAACTTTCATATTTTCATTGTACCAGCTAGGATTTTAGTGTTTCAATTAGTGATGGGATCCTGAATATCTAAGGTATTATCATAGCTAGACCTTACCTTCTACTAATCAATGTGGATTTCTACAAAAGTTGATAAGACCACTAGACATGTTTGAATAACAAGATAATCTTAGCCTATTTTGTATAGCAACATGAAATGGTTGTGTTGACAAACACAATTATACACATGAGTGCATGGATGGAGGTGGATTTGAGCTTTTGGGTTGTGATAAAAACTATGTCATATTTTGCTAGATTGTGATCATAACATATGCGAATGCAATGGATGTAATGCAAGTGTGAAATGCAAATGTTTTGTATTTTTTATTTTTGCATTGTTTTTGTGCTTTTTGATTTTGCATTGTTTTTTTTGACCAAAGGGATTTAAGATGCCTTTGGAGCTTTTTGTTTGATTTTACCAAAGGGCTTTAAGATGCCTTTGGAGCTTTTTGTGATGAAGGTGACCAAGCGGTGTGAAGATACCCTTGGAGCATTTTTGATTGATTTTGACCAAAGGGCTTTAATATGCCTTTGGAGCTTTTTGTGATGAAGGTGACCAAGCGGTGTGAAGATACCCTTGGAGCATTTTTGATTGCTTTTGTATTTCAATTTTTGACATATTTGAATGTTTTTTTTTATTTTTGACATATTTGAATGTTTTTTGATTTTTGACATATTTGAATGTTTTTTTTGACATATTTGAATGTTTTTTGATTTTATGTATAAAATGCCTTCAAGTGAATGATATTGAGAGGTTCAGGCTCTTCAACACCATCCAACGATGTAAGGTGATATGCTCCAGGCCCAACCCTTTATAAAATCATGTAGGGGACCATCTAGTTTGTCGTAAATTTGTCTCATAGATGCGATGGCAGATTTGAGTTCTATTGGTTTTATTTGAGCACAAGATCCCCAACTTTGAATTCCCTCAAGTGGACTTTATTGTTGTAAGCTCATGCAAGGCAATTATGATAAACACAGAGATGCTCCAAGGCATTGAATTGATATTCATCAATAAGCGTTAGCTGATCAAGGTGGCCATGCCATGCGGTGTCATCATCTATGAAGGCCTTCATGGCTACTTGTAAGGTTGGAATCTCCAACTCTAAGAGCATGATGGCCTTATTGCCATATACAAGTGAAAACAGTGTTGCCCCAGTGGACATCCGCACACTAGTCCTGTATGTCCATAGTGCAAGAGGTAATTGCAAGTGCTAGTCCTTATGATTTTATTTTAATGTCTTCCTCAAGATGGATATGATTTTTTTATTTGAGGCTTCTGCTTGACTATTTTCTTGTGAATAATAAGGTATTGAAAAAATGTGTTGAATATGGTATTTTTTCATTAAAGCACACACATTTTTGTTCTTGAAATATGGCCCATTATCCGATATTATCTTCGAAGGGACCCAAAATGACTTATGATATTATGGAGTATAAACTTGACAATCCTCGATCTAGTTGTTGATGTTAAGAGAATCACTTCGAATCATTTAGTAAAATACTCAATGGTCGTTATAATGAATGTGTGTTGACCTAAGGACGGGGGTGAGATCTTCCCCACCAAGTCTAGTCCCCACTGCAAGAATGGCCATGTTTCCTGGATGGGTTGCAAGGCTTGTGATGGCAAATGAGTGAGATTTGCATGATGCTGGCACTTTATGCATTTCTTGACATACTCACAATAGTATTTTTCTATGGTGGGCCTATAGTAACCCATTCTCAAGATGCAATTAACAATAGCCATGCCACTGATGTGGCCACCACACGTACCATCGTGATCTTGCAAAATTGCCCAGGATGCTTCCTAGGGATCAAGACAATGAAGGAGTACTCCATCATAACCTCACCTATAGAGGACTTCTCCTAGAAAAATGTACCTAGTCACATTTTATTTAAATGTTTGTCTTTCACCATGCAACAGGTCTTGAGGTAGCATTCCTAGCTTCAGGAAATATTGTAATTGGGAAAGCCAATCTTGATAAGCCATAACTTCTATTGATAAAAAAACACGTTCCTCCTATGATCCAGCATGTGCGAACATATATTGAGAAACAAATATATGGTGAATGGTCGTGCCACACTCTATAGGTCCTTGAGAAACCAAAGATACCCAAGGTGCTATTTGTAAGAAGTCTCTAGCTATGATAGACCAATCCTGATTAGGCTTGATGTTGATCGTGTTGACTAATTCTTGGTTGTCCAAAGCCTCACATTGTATTTCTAAGTGTGAGAGCACTTTCACATGAATATTTGTAAAATCAATAGATGGATTTTGAGGGATTAAGGATCCTAGAGAATCCATGGTGTCTACAAATCTATTTTATGTACAAAGGATTGCCTCGATGTCATACCATTATAACCAGGCTAGGTAGGTGTCAATAAGTTCCTTGTAAGATTTTAGAAGTGGGAACCTACATTGGAATAGACCTTTAACTTGATTTACTATGAGAAAGGAGTCACCAAATATGTTCAATATTTTAATTCCCATTGCTACAAATGTTTGGAGTCCCAAGATCAAAGCCTCATAGTTTGTGTTGTTGTTTGTGAAAGGAAAGTCTAGTTTGAATAATAAGGGTAATGACGTGCCCTATGGTGTGATAAAGAGTATCCCTGCTCTGACCCTTTACTCACACTTTGAACCATCGAAGAACGACATGTCTCTTTATTTCTCAGGTTCTTCAAGTTCAGGTGGATCTGATAACATAAATACTGCATCTTTAGGCAAATCTATGGTGAGAGGCTTGCTATCCTGAAGAGGAGCCTCTGCTAGTTGATCTACTATGACTTGTCCCTTGATGGAATTTTGGCTTATGAGCTCTAGATCAAATAATGTTAGTATAATGATCCAATTTGTAGTACGAGTATTGTGATATGTCTTGTTCATCATGTACTGTAAAAGGATTTTGTTTGGATATAATGTAGGTTGTATGGCTCAACATGTAGTGTCTCAAATTTTGAGTTGCAAAGACCACTGCTAAACACAAATTTTCAACGTACGCATACCCTAGCTCATAACTCACCAATGTGTGATTGATGTAATATATGAATTGCTCTTTGTTTTGCATATTATTTTGGGCTAACATGGTGCCCAAAGAAAAATTAGTAGCTAATATGTATAGCAAATATGGAATTTCTGGCCTTGGTGGAGCCAACACTGGTAGTGTGGCCAGGTAAGTTTTGATCTCTGCAAAGGCTTGTTGGCTCTCTCCATCCCAATGAAATGGAAAATCCTTGTGTAGCAACTAGTTCATGGGCCAAAATTTATCTAATAATTGTGCAATGAACCTTTTGATGGATGTTATTTTACCTTTCAGGCTTCTTAATTCCCTAATGTTAGTAGGGGCGGCCATCTCCAATATAGACTTTAATTTTTTTGGATCAACCTCAATGCCTCTCTTAGAAATGATGAATCCCAAAATCTTGCTAGAAGTTACGTCAAATACGCACTTCTTAGGATTAAATATTACATTGTGCTCAATGAGGTGGTTAAAGACTTGTCTAAGGACTTTAGCGTGCTCTTGCCGCAACAAAGACTTAGCGAGTAAGTCATCCATGTAGTCCTCTAAGATCTTGTGCATGTAGTCATGGAATATGTATGTCATGGCTCACTGGTAGGTGGCACTAGCATTCTTGAGCCCGAATGGCATCACTTTGTAATAGAATATTTCCCATGGAGTAATAAAAGCAGTCTTGTGCTAGTCTTCAGGTTTAATCCAGATTTGATTGTATCCAGATTAACCACCCATTAGGGAAAGCATCTCATGACCTGCGATGGCATCAATAAGAGCATATATGTTTAGCAACAAGAATAAATTCTTTGGAGTTGCCCTATTTAAGTCTTTGAAGTCTATGCAAATACGAACTCTTCTGTCGAGTTTCCCCATGGGCATCATGTTGGACACCCACTTAGGGTAATCGATAGAAACTATGAAAACTGCATCCAATAGTTTTTACAATTCGTTCTTTACCATCAAAGAGATGGTTCGATGCATTTTCCTCAACTTTTGCTTGATTGGTTTCTTCATGGGATCTAATGAAAGGTTGTGAACAACTAACTTTGGATCTATCCCAAGCATGTCTTTGTAAGTCCAAGAAAAAATATTTGGCCTCTCTTTTAGGAGAGGAATTATGATGGATTTTTCTTCTAGAGATAGAATTTCTCTGAACTTGACTTTCTTTAGTTTAGTAGGATCGTCACTGATGTCCACCTTGAAAGTCACTTCTATAGCCATATGTGACCCATCCTCCAACTGATGAGGTGTGGGTATCAATTGAATGTCATCGATAGGATTTACAGGTCCTACTGACTCAGGATCCAAACCAACATAAAATACATCATATGCACAACCTGATGCAAAATGAAATGGTTGTAACATCTCTTCATTAGGGAAAAGATCTTCAGGATCTATGGGTGAATCAATGCAGTCTCAATCAATTACCTCTATATCAATACACAAAGATTTTGTGGGATCGGCTAGATTATGAAGTGGAGTGGTCAAATCAATGGAGATTATGTTAATGGATAGAATGAAATCTCCAGGACCACATGGGTGCAATATTATCTTAGAGGTTTCCCTTACATACTCAAAATGAGGCTCTAGAGGAATATGAATTAGTGTATCTGGCCCATGAGTAGGGCGGATAATAGGATCATTAGGATCTAACCACTCTATGAGTATAGGCAAAGGGAGATTAACCATCTGGTGAATGGAAGCTAGGTCAACAAGTCTCCCCAAAAATTGTAGAAGAGGGTCTATGGTATGAAGTGTCACCTCTCTCTCTACCAACATGTTAACTTGCCATAAGTGGCGAGGCCCAAGATAAGCCATCTCAGTTTCAAATTCAAAGTCATCATCACTTATCCAGAAATTGTTAGCATTGGTATGCGACCCTAAGACAAGAGGCTCATGCCTTAGCCCCAAGTAGACCATCTCTATTTCATATTCATATTCTTCATCACTTATAAAGAATCCATTAGAATTAGTGTGTGGCCCTAAGGTATGGGGTACGTATCTTGGTCTCAAGTAGGCCATATTCATCTCATTCTCATACTATTCATCACTTATGAAGATGCCATTTGCATTAGTATCTTACACCATGCCATGGGGTCAATTCCTTGGTCCTAAGTAGGATCTCTCTATCGAGTCCTCTGACCCATAGCTACTTTCATCTGATATGTATCCACTCTCATTGTGGATGGACCAAGTAAAGCTTTGTAAATAGTGAGGCCCATGATAGCCCAAGACCTCTGGTGCTTCATAGTCACTTGCCACATATCTATTTTCTTCTTACTCATCATCCCATGAGTTGTATCCTACTGGGATGGCATCAATTGTGAGTCTTGGATGATATGTCTTAGGTGGTGGGATGTTCACTACGACCACTTGTCTATTGCACATAAGACTTGAAATTAGTGGGTGATAAGGAATAAAATCAATGTATTCTCCTAACCCCAAGATTAATATATCTAAATCTACTACCAAAGAGTCATCCCAACATCTAATGTGGTAACCTACCCCAAACCTATCAATAGGAAGCTGGTATTATGGCTCAAGTGGCCGCCTACGCCCTTGCTCATATATACCAAGATCGTAACCATGCCAATGGAAAAATTCAAAATAGATTAGAGAAAACTCAAGATTAGAGAGGTAACAAAAATTAACAGTGAATAATTCATCATTGTTTTCTTCCTCTTCAGTAGACTTATGGGTGCAGTCTAGTCCAACATAGACAAAGTTTGTTTGGTTGGGAGGGATTCCAAGCGGAACCACTATTCCCATTGGTGGTCTCAAGTCTTTTGGTTTTCCCATGTCTTGTGCATATTCTATGATAGGTGTGAATGTTATGTTCTACACAAGGTATTCTCCTATCCCTATGCTTTCCAAGTGTATGGTTTCATGCAATGTGGATGACCCCATGGATGATACTGGTGAAGCAAGGTGGTAATAATCATCTTCGACTTGCTCTTGGAGATCTTATTTGTCAATGGGACTTGGAACTTCCTCAATGGCTATGGTTAGTGCTTCCCTAGGCTTTATTTAATCAACTAAGGGTGCATTTAGCTTCTAATTATATTTTGTCTTAGACGTTGATGGTTTCTTAGAAGTATTACTCATGTTGGGCGCATGTTGAGGTGTTTATGTGGATGGGTCTTTTTGTACCCCTTTGTCTTTGTCCTTAAATTGCATAATTAGAGATGAAAGCCCTACATACAAGTGGTAGAAGGGATCATGAACTCTCCTAGAAAATCCACCTAATGGACATACTTGAATGACTCATCATCGACCAACACCAAATATACTTTTTTATCATGCACATGACACATTGGTGTAGGATTGAAGGGACACACTTCATGTCCCTTATATAAGGTCACCCTAAAAGGATGTTCTATTGCATGGCCCCTTCCAATACATGACACATAATTGGGATGGTATTATGCCCTACCTTAATAGGTAAGACTATTGTTCCCACAATATTTCATAAATCATCATTAAAAGCTCTTAATGTGTAGGTTCTAGAATGATATGTAACTTAGGGGATTTTCAGGTGTTCTATGGCAGTTGTTGTGATGATGTTGATTGATGAACCTGTATTGACCAAGACCCTCTTGAAAGTTAAATTGTTGATTTACACCATAATATTCAACAAAGGTTCTGGTAAGTTAGTAGGTACTGTCTTAATATCATAATCATAGAATCGAATTACAGGTTTCTGACATTATTGTACTTTTTCGACAAAATGGGTGAAGGTATTTGGATCTTGTGGTTGGATATTAATTGACCTTAAAATATCCATCAAGGTATCCCTGTGCTTTGGGGATTGTTGTATGAGCTCATAGGTAGACAAATTAGCTAGAGTTATTTGTAAGTTTTGCTCAAGTCTACTTCAGATAGTTACCATAGGTTGAGTTGGATGACCTGGGAGGTTGTTTTGCTCTTGTATCTGTGTGGGTGTAGCTGGGACATTAATGGGTGCTGCAGGAGGTTGTGGTTGACCATACCATCTATTCTTGGTTGCTATATTGAAAATTTTGACCAGCCTAACACATCTGTGGGTAGGTATATCAACTCAGACCTGATTGACTTGGGCCCCTTGCTCTCTAGGGGCCTCATGATTTGGAAGTGGGTTTTTGTAGATGCCCATATCTCTATTGTCAAGGTCTAGTGGGTTATCCATTTTGAGTTCTCCTGCCTCAATCATGTTTTGAACTTGGTTCTTAAAACCATTGCAAACCTCAATGTTATGCATCGATATCCTATGATAAGGGTAAAACTGATCTTACCTATATCATTTTGGCTTAGGATGGTTGGCATATATAAGAGGTATGTCAAGGAATCTGATATTTCCTACCTCACTCAATTGGTTGAAGATTGATAGCATTTATTCTATTAATGGTGTAAAGTAGCGAGGGGGTTTTCGTTCTTTGTTTCTCCCTTGATAGTTATTTTGATCATAGTTGGCTGGTGGGGGATGTGCTTGATAATTCTAGGGTTGCTACGCAACCCCATACTTAGGTGCATCCAACACTACTTGATTAATTGGGGTAGGGTTTGCTTGCTTCTACTTATTTTTACCATTTTTATCATTCTTGTTCCATTCCTTTTTGTTTTAGAGTTTTATGGTTTCCTCATCTACTTTTATGTCCTCAATGAGTTTGGCCTGTGCCAAATATTCCTCAAATGAGGGGTAGTTGTAGCAAGAGGGAGATGTTATTGGAACAAATCTTGGTGAACATGTGGACAATCTCTTTAGTGAGGACGAAGAATGATAGTTTTGCCATGATCTTTCTCCATCTATTCCCATAATACATTACTGGCTCATCATCAAAATATTTTAAATTGGTCAGGTATAAAAGGTTCACTTTTATCTTAGAACCAAAGGAAAAATGCGTCAAAAAAGCATTTACTAGTTCAAATTTGGTTATGCTATGCTTGGGCAATTAGTTGAACCATTGAGTGGCAGTACCCAAAAATATCATGATGAATATCCTTAGCATAAGAGCATCATTATCTTCAATATGAAAACATGCATTGATGAAATTGGTGACATGCTCTTGTGCATCTTCTTCACCCTTAAAATTTTCCAACATAGGCATCTCAAAGTGCTTAGGATAGGGAGGTCTAGGAACTAATGGGCACAATGGTTGATTATGTATTTTGCTCAATGTTGGTTGGTTCCCAACCATTTCTTGTTTCTCAAAGGACTTCATATTTTTAGCAAGAGCTTGAAATACCTTTGAGGCAAGGAGTTCCTCTTCTTGTAGGCCCCCTTGCGGTGGCAATGGAGGTAACCCCCTATCCACTTGATTTGTTCCATTTTCTTCCCTCCTACAAGGGGATCCAGGATATAGCTGATCTTGATTTATTAAGTCTACCATTTCCCCCCCAGTTGGGTTCCACTCATAATTTAGAGGGTGATTTTGGTGTGGGTCACTTTATTGTATAGTGCACCCATTCAGTTATGAGTTAGTGTGTTGATCTATTTGATGATAATTACCATTTTTTTTATGGTTGATGCAAGCTAGCTGCTCAACTTACATTCTTAAAAGCTGCTCATGTTGGCGCAAGAGTTTTTATCTTTGATTTTCATGTTCAAGAGCTTCCACAAGTTCTCACTCTTTGTGCAAGGCATTATCTAACCATCACATGAGATCAAAATGCACTGTCATAGAGGAATCATGCTTGTATGATCTTGTTTTGGTGGTTCTGACGCGTAGATTCCTTGAGGAGGTTTCTACTATTTCTCTACTCTTGCTAGCTAATGTAACTTGTTCAGTGTATGTTTGAGTGTTTTCATGATTAAATTTTGTATATTTACTGTGGGGCCATTCTGAGGTACCCCTAGACCAATAGGTATGCTTAGAAGTCATAGTTCATGAACTTCTAGACATAGAGTTCTCAATAACTATGGTTCTTTGAGTTGGCCTCTGATGAAACTTATCCAACTCATCCAGTTGTCTTGTTTTCCATGGTTGATCCTGTGGGGTGCCATTCACTCCAATAAGGTCATAGTCTATGGGAATCCTTCCTATTGTGTGAAGGGTATCTTCTGTTTGATGCCTATGACTCGATGTTTCTCTAGTTTCTTGCCCTTCAATAGGCAGACCTATTTTATATATTTCTTGTGAAGCTTAAGAAGTTGTAACTCTTGTGTGCCCTCTTGATGAAGAAGGCTTTGTGGTCACATGCTCTCTCCATGAGAATGGAGATGTAGCAACCTCATCATCCTTATGTGAAGATTGAGCTTTAGAATCTTATTTATGTCTATGTGATGAGGAAGCCTTTGAAGCTTTTTCATGCCTTTGATAAGTTTCCATGTGTTTAGAGGAGGCCTTTGAGGTCCCCTCATGTCTTCTCGATGAGGATGTATTTTTAGCCTCTCTTTGTTTATGTGACTTTTTTCCATGATGTGGTTCCCTACTTGGATTTTCTCAAGGAGAACCCCCAAGGTTTGAGTTATCACCCCTTAGGATCATAGACCTATGTCTCATGGTCTTACGAGTAGGTCATCCATTATGAATATGACTTCACCTATGGGTATGGGCTGCTTAAGACTCTCCTTCAATATCAGACCGAGGGTGTTTACTTCTTGTTTTGACCATTTTTGCTTTTAGGAATTTGTATTTTGAGTTGCAATTTAATGTACGCAAACAATATCAAACAAATATTTATATTGATTATAAATTTAAGTGTGTTCTAAACTATTTGCTGTATTTTTATGGTTTGTTGTTCCTTTGATTTCTTGCTTTTGTTCTTGGATTAAGAATGATAAGACTCATCCATAGTGATAATCAAGTACACCCGTTCCAAACATGATTTTCCAAAAATATGCTAGCGTACACCGTTGAAGTCCTAGTGGGGGTTTCACCTAGCTCTTTCACTCTGAACCAATGATTGTTCCAACAGTGGGAGATAGTTTGAGTACAAGTAACTTAGTACCACTATAAGTAAGTTTCTCAATCCGTTTCTGGGAAGCTCTAGGGGGTAATCCAATAGAAGGGGATGAATTCCAACATCACTAGACTGAATTGAAGGTTGGTGATGAAATACAACTCCCCAATGTTTAAATGACGTGTATGTGTGTAGTGTTCATTTTAAGCTTGCGTAAAGTAACATGCATCATACAACAATAATGAATTTTTCCTACATGCCTAAATACAAAGAGACATTTCAATTTTCAAAAAAATGCATGAACTACCATGATTTGTATGGATGTACTTTATTCTATGTAGCTATGGCCTCTAGCAGGGCCTCAAAGCAAGAAAAAAACATACAATATATAGCACGTTAGATTCTAGGGTGAAATTTACAAGAAAAATACGCTGTTCCTAGCAAAGCCTAGTGTAAAATCTAAAAATAAACTCTAAAATGTGCTAGATGCAAGTTATTTTTATTTCATTCTTTCATTTTTCCAAATAGAAATGTGTTTTAAGTTCACTATTTTAAACAAACAGAAGTAGAAAAAAAACCATAAATTACTAGAAAATCTATACCAACCTCTAATCCAGCTAAGATAACCAAGGTTCTAGCCTCTACTGCACTTCTGTGTTGGCCGATGTTGACCAGAGCAGCTGGTTTACGATCACTATTAGTAGGAGCGGCTAACTGTTGGCCGCTGTAGACCAGAGCAACTAATTTTTGGCCACTATAGCTTAGATCGACTACACCTACAAAAAAAACTAAGTCAATTTCTAGGCAAAAAAATGAAAAATTAGTGGACGTCCCACCGTGGTCGCCATCTATAGCGACCTCGAGATGCATGCACTACCTTACTCTACTTGCAATATTATACCCAAGATGAAATTAAAGACCATGAAAAAGCATATAACATGGAAGTAACAAATATATATCTCTTTATTTGTATTGAAACTCGGTTACATGTCGGTCCCTCTTAGGGATGCCCATTTTGATACAATGAATTACAAGTGAGGAAGAAGTCCCCTAACAAGGGGTGGTGCACTTTCACAAGCAACCTGATTCTACACACAAAAATGTATGAGGTCTTATAGATGCCTCCTTCTCTAGGTCTGATTGCTAGAGGGATCCTCTTGCTCTTGTATGTTGTAGCTTCCGTCCGATGAACCTGTGGCCCTGTAAGCAATGAAACAACAACACACACTTAGATATCCGAGATTGCCTCCCTGGATGAGGTTGTTAGCAATGAATATACTCAAATGAAAGTAAGTGCAAATGAAACTAATGCTATGAATGGAAATGAATGAAATGATGCTATGCTAATGATATGCTAAACATAATAATGAAACTAACGTCTAAAATACTAAGCTAGGCTTGCGGCCACTGTCCAATGACAATGGCCACTAAATTGAATCTCATTCTCTTTGCTCCAAAGCTATGGATCAAAGCTTGTATCTGATGTTGAAATTGTGGTTGCTATGCTCTTAATTTTTTAGGGCTTCATCGTAAATGTTATCTCCAAGGGAAACTCTTCAAGTCTCGAAAGCTCTCCTCAATGATCTAATGCGTTCCTATATATTTGGATTGATTTATTCCCTTTCGATGCTCTAATATTACACCTTTTAAAGTGTATGAAACCCTAAAGTCTATGCCCAAAACCTTAGTATTTAATCCCTCATGTGTAGTGAATATTAGCATTAAGATTTTTTTCTTTTCTATATTTAAAGACTAGTTAACTAAAGTCTAAATTCAGACTCAAGTCTTCTATGTGAACTGGTTGTGAAGGGGAATGCAAAGTTACTCCCGCTCACATTTATTGCATGTGGACTACCACTTCCACCTCTGATTAGACTTATTTATTGGCAAAATTATTTTTATGGCTTAGTCGTTGTCATCTGCAATGACTAAGATTTGGTCGGTGTCATCTGTAGTGGCTAAGGTCTGGCTAATCTGAGCTTGAGCGGCTAAGATCTGGCCGCTCTGGTCTTGAGCGAATAAGCTTGGATGGGCTCAGAATACCCCAAATAGGTGGTGAAAACCACTTTTTATGCTTGGAAATTCCAAGGTTATGTCCTATGATATTATGAATGTGCCTATGTGAGTAGCTCCCCTAAACATGACACGTTTTAGGTGTCTACACAACCAATCAATAATCCTTCAATCAAAAGGATGAACAACTGTAATTTATTACCTTGGGAGCCATGTATTTCAAATCACCATCTTCGTACCCATAGATCATTCATACTTGGGTATTTGGGGTCATTAATACCTTTTCCTTGATATTCCTAATGCTAGCAGTGATTCTGGTATCGGGTGAACATTCTAGCTTGTTCCCTTACTTTCCAACTTCCCAAAATTCTACCCATCTTGACATTATGAAAGGGATAGGTGATCGGGCTTGGTTTTGAGCTACCACCATAAAAAAACCCTACCTGTCTCACTATTTTTAATGGGGTAGATATTTGGGCATAACCTATCGTTGTTGTCCTTTATAACCTCCATCCTAACTAGGGGAGGCTTTACATATCATTCCAAAGTCTTCTCTACCCACCTAGGTGCCATCCAAGGAGAATCATTGGCTTTTTACTTAGGGTAGGAATTTGAGGTAGGTACCATTGTAATATCATACCATTATTCTACCAATCTACTTGATAGAGATTTAGGATCTACCTTGAATGTTTGCTTATCCAATTGCTCGCTCGATCCCAAACTTAGTCAATTTTGGTTAGGGTACTTTTCCAACCTTCTGCCCTACTGATGGGTGAGGATTCAAAATAGTTCTACCCTCCTAGCTATCTCAATTTTTTTTCCATATGTTAAGTTGGGATTTAAGATAGATCTACCCTCCTTGCTATCCCAAAGTTCCACCCATCTATCATTTGTTTCTACCCACCAGTGCTAAATACCTTCATCTTTCACCCGACCACTAATGCTTCAAAATTTGGCTAAACTTATAGAACATCATATTTTATATAAAAAGGAGAAGAGTGGGTGATAGGGAGGTGAAAAATTTCACCCAAAAGAACCGCCTATAATTTGTAATGGATAAATTATTCACCAAATTTTATTATTTATGCAAACCTTGCATTCCGTCATTGGAAGAAATTTTGGGACATGTGGCTTGCCAATTAAATCCTTCACCCTTACTACAACATGCTTATTATTATCTGTTGCATTCATGAAGGTTTGATTTCAATACACAATACTTAGGGGCATGGCTCACAAAATTTTATTCACTAAAAAAACCATCATATTCGATAAAAGGAGCTAATGGGTAAAAGCATGTAAAATTTTACCCATAGTAAGGCTAGATAATAAACCATTTTCAATCTATAACTACACATATGTACCCTATGAAGTAAAGGGAATAGTAGCTTTTGGATTCTATAATGATGTTTATCACTTGATCATGTAAGGATTAAATGAGAAGGTACCAAAGTTGTCAGAAGAGTGTCATAGTCTTTTAGGACCAAGAATCTACCCAATAGAGATTTCTACCTAGGTAAGCATAGATCCTTCATTATAATTTTTAGATTATCTAGGATTCTTTATGAGTTTCCTACCTAGGTAAGCATGTCCCAATTACATGTTCAACTTGAAATATGTATGACAACTAGACAATGTGAATCAAAAATACTTCAAGGGGTAGAAAAATGACATCTTCTATGATACTAGAAATGTAATCATGGTGATCATGCCAAAGTTGAGAGGGTATCACTTGTTCATTAATGATAATATGAAGAGTTTAGGAATAAATTTTACAAAATAATTTTGGTCCTATGATAAAAATAATATGATTGCAAAGTTGGAGGTCCCGCATAGGTAAAAATATGAGATATAGTAGTGGCATGAGCATCCACCCCCATGGTATACCTTCTATGCCACCATAAAGGAGAAAAATGATTTAAATACTAATCACAAGATCAACCATCAAATGAGGAAGATACTCAAAGATTAGAGGTATACAATAAGGAATATTTAGGCATAGTAGAAGATGAGATATGATACATATACCTCAAGGTTTCTTATGCACCAAGGACCCTTTAACAAATAATTATGGTATAGGGGACATATGAAAAGAGGGGAAAATAAGTAGCAAATAGATGTTGGAATTATGTTGAATATTTTCCATGTTATTTAGGAGGGGTTAAATCTGAAAGGACTTTACACTTTGTAAAAATTTCCTTATTGGGATTCAGAGCTAGGTCAGGTCCCAAGAAGGGGTACGGGGATGACAACCCCTATTTGGGGGTTTGGGATCGTTAGACCTCAGGATATATTTTGGGGGGTTTAATCTATTTTTAGACCCATATGGGTGTTTTTGGGTTAATGTAATATCAACCCATGGTTTTGTGCCCATGGTATTGTAAAACCCCTTCTTGTATTGTTGGTATATAAAGCAACACTTGCATGAGGATTTGGTAATGAATTTTCAAGAAATGTAATTGCAAAAGAAAAGTGAGTGAAAGGATATTATTGTATTGAATATGGTCAAATTTATACAATAAGAAATTATTCTTGCTGGGGACTTTCCTAAAAGGGTTTCCCAAGATAAATTCTTGTATAATGTGTTCTTCTTCTCTAATTTTCCTTTGATTATGCAATTATTATTTTTTGAAATTTGTTTATAGGGGTAATATTTTTCTTCATTTGGTATCAAAGCTAGGTTTTAGCTTTGTTCAAGGAATAAGGGTTATGGAAAATCAAGATGGAGGATCTGTTGGTGGATAAATATCAGTTAAGAACAACATATGAGAAATAACTAAATATTGATAGGAAGGCAAGGAGATCTATCAGATTGTTCTTATCTAATTCAGTATTTTTGAATGTATCAACAAAGGTCATGAGAAAGTTATTATGGAAAAATCTAGGAGCATCATATCAGATAAAGTTAGTGGTAAATAAACTCTTTCTTTGAAAGAAGCTGTATTCTTTTCAAATGAATTATGGTGACTCTGTGATTGAACATCTAAATGCTTTTAACACTGTGGTAAGTCAATTAAACTTTGTAAATGTAAAAATGGATGAAGAGGAAAATTGTATTACTTTACTTTATTTATTACCTAACTCTTGGGATAACCTAGTTATGGCTATCTCCAATACTACTTCTACATTGAAAGTAGAGGATATAGTAAGAACATTACTATTTGAGGAAATGAGATAAAAATATTTAAGGATTATCATGATAAGGATGCCTTGGTTGTGAGAGGTGGTTCTAAAGAAAGAAGCAAAAATAAATAAGAAGAAAGGAGATAAAAATCTAGGGGAAAATCTATTGTTCCTAACAAAAAGAAATGTTGGAAGTGTGGTAAAATAGGGCATTATAAAAGAGACTATAGATCTAAAAATGCTGATGAAGGAACATATACAAAAATAAATACCACAAATGAACATTCATGGGACTTTTTTTTAGCTATAGCATGCTCAAGTGAATACCATAACTCATGGTTGATTGACTCAGGTGCTTGTTTTCACATGACTCCTCATAGGGAGGGGTTCTGTGAATATGAAAATATAAATTGAGGTGAAGTCTTCTTGTGAGACAATTTGACACAAAAAATAATAGGTCAAGAAAGAGTCAAATTGAGGTTAAAATATGGAAGAGTTAAAACCCTTCCTGGTGTGTTGCATATTCTAGGTTTGGCAAGGAATTTGATATCTATTAGTAATATGGATGACATAAATGTGAATGTGGAATTCAATAAGGACAACTGCAAGATGGTTCATGGATGCTTAGTGTTGGCAAGGGGAGTTTATACAAGAACTTTGTTCAAAATTGAGTCTAGAAATGTAAGTATTGATTATAATAAATCTTCATTTATAGAGGAAATTCATACGATAGAAGCACCAATTATTCCTGTAGTGAAGATAATATTGTGGTATCAATGCATGGGGTACATTGGTGAGAAAGGCCTTCAAACATTGAAAATGAAAGGTATGTTTAAAGGAATTTTTTATTACCCATGAAATTTTAATTTTTGTGAGCACTATGTTTTTGGAAAATAAACCAGAGTTAATTTTTTGATTAGTGCTACAAGATATGAAGGAATTTTGCATCTAGTTCATAGTGATGTGTTTGGACTTTCAAAAGTACCATCATTAGATAAATCCATATATTTTATTACATTTATATATGACTTCTTAATAAATACCTAGGTATATTTTTTACAGTACAAATATGATGTTTTCAATAAATTTAAAGAGTTCTAGGCTCTCATGAAATTCAAACAGAGAAAAAGATAAAGATTTTAAGAAGTGATAATGGTAGTGAATATTTCTCTAATAAATTTGAGAAATTTTACAAGGATTATGGAATAGAAATGTATAGAACAACTCCATATACTCCACAATAGAATGGAGTTGTAGAATGAATGAACATAAAATTTATGGATAAGGTTAGAAGCATGCTAAGCGGTGCAGGGTTAGAAAAGAAACTCTGGGTAGAAGCCATATTCACTACTTGCTACCTCATCAATAGATATCCTACCTCAATTTTAGTGGAAAAAACTCCACAAGAAGTATGGACTGGTAAGAAACCCTCTTTCAGTTATATAAGAGTTTTTGGTTGTGAAGCTTATATGTATGTCCTAAAATAGAAAAGGACTAAGCTAGAATATAAATCTAAAAAATGAATATTTCTAGGTTATAGTACTGGTGTGAAAGGAAATTAGTTGTGAAATTCAAAAACATAGAATATTACTTATAATCGCAATGTGATCTTAGAGAAAAAAAAGGGGTTACAAAATAGGAAATATAACCAAGAAAAGAACTAGAAATAGTTTAGGTAAAATTGGAACAAGAGGAAGAACCTGTGGTAGAACCTGAATTAGAGAGAGAGTCTAAAGAGGAATATTTAGAGGGAGAAGGTGAGGAGGAAGTTGAAGATGTAGATTCTGGAACTCCAATTTTGAGGATATTAGATCGGGTGAGAAGACTACTAGAAAGGTATAGCCCTTAAAATTTTTATTTTGCATTAAATTTATCAATTACTGATGAAGAACCCAAGACTATAAAGGAGACACTTCAATCAAGTGAAAATAAGTCTTGGAAAAGGGCTATGGAAGAAAAAATGGAGTCTCTGGATAAAAATAAGACATGGGACTTAGTGAAGTTACCCCTTGGAAAAAAACCTATTGGTTGTAAGTGGTTATTCAATAAAAAGTACAATATAGAAGGAAAATTGGAGAAGTACAAAGCTCACATGGTAGCAAAAGGATTTTCTTAAGTTGAGGGAATTGAATTTGGTGAGATTTTTCTCTTGTGGCTAAACTAACATTAATTAGAGTTTTGTTGGCTATTTTTGCTACTTTTTATTTTGAAATAGAATATATGGATGTAAAGATATATTTTCTACATGGTGAAATTGATGAAGACATATATATATATAAATATAATATATATATATATATATATATATATATATATATATATATATCATAACCAGAATGCTTCAAGGTAAAATATAAAGAGGAATTTGTATGCAAGCTAAAGAAGTCTCTTTACAGGTTGAAGCAGTCTCCAAGGATGTGGAACCAAAATTTTGATAGGTTTGTTTTGACACTTGGGTTTGGAAAAAGTAAAGCAGATACATGCGTATATTTCAAAAAGGAAGGTGAAAATTTTGTTATCATTGTATTGTATGTGGATGACATGTTAATTGGTAAAAATAAGGAGATGATAAAGTTACTAAAATCTTAGTTATCTTTTGAATTTGACATGAAGGATTTGGGTGCTGCAAAATTTATTTTGGGTATGGAAATAATAAGGGATCATGCAAATAGAAAGTTATGGTTAAATCAAAGGAAATATGTTTATTTGATACTACAAAGGTTTAGGATGCATGATTATAAACCAGTATGTACTCCATATCCGGTTGGTCAAAATTTATCTAATAAATAATATCCTAAAATAGATGAGAAAATTAAAGAAATGCATCATGTTCCTTATTCTAGTGTTGTTGGTAGTCTGATGTATGCAATGGATTTTACTAGATCTGATATTGCACATGTAGTGGGAGTAGTTAGCAGATATATGTCCAATATAGGAAAGGAACATTGGACTACTATGAAGAGGATATTTAGATACTTGCATGGAACTACAGATTATGCTATATATTATGAAGGAAAATCTAGAGATAACGATGTTGTAAATCTACAATGGTTTATGGATGATGAATGGATTGGAGATCTTGATAAGAGAATATCTATAAGTGCTTATGTGTTCAGGTTGTTTGTAGGGGTAGTAAGTTGGATGAGTAAAAAACAATTAGTTGTTGCTTTGTGCACTATAAAAGCATAGTACATTACAATAACTCATACATGTAAAGAAGCAGTGTGGCTACAAAGGTTGTATTCAAAAGTTGGAATTAAGCATGAGGCTATAAGAATTAATAGTGATAGTGAAAGTGCAATATTTTTGGCAAAAAATCCTGGTTTTCATGATAGGTCAATACATATTGATATCAAGTACCATTTTGTGAGAGATATGGTTGAAGAGAACCGGGTGATATTGGAGAAAGTTGATACAAAAAGAATACAATTGATTTGTTAACAAAGGCTATACCTACTCAATTTTTATTTTGGTGTAGAAGATCTATGGGTATGGTTGCCCTTGATAGTTGAAAATGGTAGTTATTAGCTCCTATGGAAATTATTCAAAAAGTGGGAGAATGTTTGAATTATGTTGAATATTTTCCATGTTATTTAAAAGGGGTTAACTCTAAAAGGACCTTATACTCTGTAAAAATTTCCTTGCTAGGGTTTAGGGTCGGGCTGGGCCCTGAGTGGGGATATGAGAGTGGTAGCCCCTATTTGGGGGTCCAGGGGTGTTAGCCCTTGAGGATATTGTTTTTGGGGGCTTAATATTTTTATTAGACCCATATGGGTGTTTTTGGGTTAATGTAATGTTGGTCTATGGCATTGTAAAACCCCTTCTTCTATTGTTGGTATATAAAGCAACACTTGCATGAGGGTTTGGTAATAAATTTGCAAGAAATATAATCGTAAGAAAAAAGTGAGTGAAAGGATATTATTTTATTGAATATGGTCAATTTTATACAATTAAAAAATATTCTTGCTTGGGATTTTCTTGAAAGGGTTTCCCATGATAAATTCTTGTGTAATGTGTTCTTATCTATTTTTCCTTTGATTATGAAATTATTGTTTTTCTAGAAATTATTTATTGGGGTACTATTTCTATTCAATGGTATACCTTCTATGCCACCATAAAGGATAAAATTTATTTAAATCCTAATCACAAGATCAACCATCAAATGAGGAAGGCACTCAAATATTAAAGGTATACAATAAGGAAAATTTGGGCATAGTAGAAGATGAGATATGAAACTTATACCTCGAGGTTTCTTGTGCACCAAGGACCATTTAAAAAATAATTTGGTATAAGGGACATATGAAAAGAGGGGAAAATAAATAGAAAAATAAAATTGATTCACCACATCAACCTAATATAACTCTCACAACTACCTCTTCAATATTATTTTCCATTAGTAGTGTAGTGTAATAAAAAATCTGAGCTCTAAGTCATGAAGAAATTGGATCCAAAGGGGTAAATGCTAGAAATTATGGGGAATAAAAAATAATTGATTCTAGTTAAAAATGTGCCTAAATTAGAATAAGAAGAAATACAAGAGGAAGGAACACTAAAACAAATAATTTATTTTACCAAATATGAAGCCATACTGACAGAGACCATGAGTTCAAAGGCTATATTAACCTTCATTCTCCATTTGTATCCCCTTCACATATATTATTTCCATCTCACCACCTTTACTCCCACTTCTTAAGTCTCATCTATTTCTTCTCATCCATCTTCTCAAATTTCTAATACTTATTCCACTATACATACATCTTATCATTATATCTCCTAGGAGTATACCACCCTATATTCTAGATAAAATAACCTCTATGCCAACCTCATGAATCACCTCATTTCCATCACCCATACCTATGGAGGTCATGACCACATAGTTACCCATATGTTATTTGATAAGTCTCACTTTGTATCCACTTATTTCCTCATTGTCCATCATAATGACATATATATTCATATAAGTGTTAGTATCCACTCTCCTACTATCACAAACTACCATCATAACCCAATTTTCCTTACCCACCATATCACTTTTAAATCCTAGAGTCTCTACTAATAATTCTTCAAAAATGGTGATGGTGTCACCTATACAAAACTCATAATTAATGGATGAGTTAGTTTGAACCACCCTAGAACCACAAACTATTATAGAAAATAGTTAGATATTTTTATAATGAGATATAGATACCCTAGGGAGTAAAAAAAGCATAAATATCATAGATTTCATGAAAAATAAAGAAAATAAAATGAGAGATAAATTTTTAGAATTGAAAGCCTCAACATCAAAGGCAACTATAGTCCTACATTCATAACTTATTAAGTGTGGGAATAAGATAACAATAGTGGAGGCCCTCTAGTGGGACACTAGTAAACCTACTTTGACATTGATAAACTACATCACTAGGCTATCCAAGTTGGATTTACCAAGATTGATCCATATAATGTGCTACAATTGGAAGGTCAATTTTAGTAGGGAGTAGCCATAAAACATTCCTAGGTGGTGATAGGGTATGAAACATATAAGAAATAAACATATGATTATACTCAAGCAATTAATAAAATTACAACAAAAAAGTAACAACTTCAATAGAAGGTAGAAGCTGTAAAGAAATATAAAATTAATAAGAAATTGATAAAGAAACAAATAGAAGAATTGAAGGGCAAAATCATGAAAAGTGAGTAATAGAAGAAATAGTTGAAAGACCTATTAGCTCAGCTTGCACAAGAGAAAAACTAGCTTAGGTAGTATTTAGAATACAATAAATAAAATATGAAGCTACAACCAGGACAACCACAAGCAACATCATAAGATAAGAATGAATAATATACCTAGCTAAGGAAGAAAATAAAAAATCCAAAGAAAGATATAGAAGTAGTAGGGAAGTATATGTCAGTAGCTAAATAAGTCATGTCCCTATGGGATAACATATAAGCCAAGATCATGAACACAAAATCCTTTTTTAGCTTCATTGCTAGAGTGGGGAGCGATCCTAGAAAAAATTTCCAAGATAATCTAATAAGCAAAAGAAGAGCTAGCTATAAAAAAGGTACTAAGAGGTGCTACAACAATTGGCTTGAATATTTATAGAACAATATTATTACCTCGTGGTATTAGTTTAGAATAAAGTAGTATAAAATCTAAAAGCCATCTTTGATGTCCAACATAGACTAAAAGAGTTCAAGAGCACCTGTGACACCTTCAAGGTGCCCATATAGAAAATGCACAATAACATTCACTAATTGATGGATGTTGGTGATCCAAAACTTAGAATTTTGAGCTATAGAAGATCAATAAAGAGTGTAATTAAAAAGTATTAGAGTAGAGCAAACCAAAATACACACACACATACGACCAAAATAACAAAATGATTTTATTGCTCAAGAATAAAGTATAATGCAAGCAATATCAGATAAGAGATGTGAGATTATAAAATTGTATCCATTACTTATATTTATATATTCAAGGATGCATACATCTTTATATAGTATTTTTGGTGTGTTGGAAATCGATTGCATTGAAGATGGAAAGTCATCCACATGAAAATGTGGTGGTTTACCTTCCATGAGTTAGAAGGTCACCCATATGAAAATGTGGTGATTCACCTTCCATGAGTTACAAAGTGCATAATAAATAAAAATTATATACATATAGCTTGTCCTTTTATATTTTATCTTCTACTAATGTGTCAACATGGAAAAAGATGCATTTTTGCTACAAAAAATCTAAAAAAAGAATTTACTATTTTTTGTAAATATTTTGTTTTACATTTTTGAGGGTCTTTGGAGAAATCCATGTAGTTTCTACCAACCCTATCTCATAGGGTTGCTTGATGAAAAATTTCTTCTCCTTTTAAGGTTTTCAATTCTTCTTGAATGGATCAAATTAATTTCCCAAGCACAAAGTCATGCCCCTAATAGTGTGGTTAGGATCAAAAGAATAATTTTTTGGGAATTTTTAGGCATAAAACCATATCCAAAAAAGGTCACATGCCTAGATTACTTGGGATGCTTAACATTTTTGATAGCCAAAAGAAACTCCTCACTAATGAACAAATGCAAAAAATCTTTGAGGAGGTGAACAAAGTAGAAAGTGGTGCCTCACCTAACCTGATTGATAAGTTGAAATTGTTATTGAAGTTGCTAAAAGAAATATCAAGGTGGAAGATGCTAGATTTTTAGCCATATTATCTTAGGTCCCAATATTTTGGATCTTGAGTAGACTCAAATATAAGAGCAATCAATATATTAAATGGCCAAAATAATTAACAATAATATTATAAAAATAATAGAATATAAATATAAATGACCAATGTCATTCATGCAATAACATGAAGAAAAATTATAGTAGAATTTCTTAAAATATGCATACAAGCTTCAATATTAATGCTTGAATATGATCTTCAATATTTTATACATTTCATGGAGCTTTGTCTCCATTATATAACCTTAGAAAGGTGACTCTTCAAATACTTGACTATTGCACTCCTCACATATCTGGGAGTTGCAACCTTTCCTATTCCATATTGTTGGCTTTTAAGCCTTACTATCTCAAAATATTACAAGTCTGAATATAAAGAAGCCACAATATTATAGGTTGAAATATAAAAAATAAAGAGTAGAATTATATATATGACCAATCAAATATATATACAGGCTAATATAATAATGAAATAATATTCACTTATAATACCAAATATCAATGTAAAAAACCAAAATCATTCATGTACATGCATGGAGAATACTTACAATAAAAATTTCTCAAAATTTATATACAAGATTTATTATCAATGCTTGCTATGTAATGATCGCTATAGGCCATTTTCCCTTACAATGTATGAAGATTTATCTTCATAATATAGCTATAGCTGTGTTACTCTTCAATACTTGTCTATTGCACTCCTCACATATTTGGAAGATGCAAACTTTCCTACTCTTGACCTTTGGCGTCTCATCTTGCCACTTGTATACTAGAATCTCACTTTTTTCTTACATGTATACTTTAACTCTATAACACTTGCACACTTCTACATGAATATTACACTCCTAATACAAGAAACTTGTGCACATCCTCACATTACATATTTACACACTTACATACATGACACTTGTGCATATTCTCTCAATACACACTTAAAAGGGAAATATAAATCACTCATCTAAACTATAGACACAAACCCTAATCTATTATATATTTATATTTATACCATAAAGGTACCATGGGGGTACATTTGCATGTACCAAATAATGTAATATTCTTCAAAACCCCCCTATATTACATTATTTGGTTATTGAATACTTTAGTCTTCAATCTTGGTCTTCGATATTCAACATTCATGTGACCTTGCATTGTGAATAAACCTATTATTCTATGGAATCTTATTCATCATCTTGAATCTTAGGTTCATACATTGGTTATGTTTGTAATATTTGTAAGATAATCATGTACTATGCTTGATCTATTTTATTGTTTCTCGTCTTTCTTAAAAATAAATCAACTTATCATTAATCTGATCTTGAGGTAATAAAAGTTCAATGATTTCTTGAGAGAATCCCATTGTATCTAAGGCAAATATTCCATTCTTGATCAACCTTGTAGCTCCAGTTTTGCTTTGATTTTTGATAACAATTGTCTATGTTCATTTGTATTTTTGAATTCCATTGTTCTTCCCTTTTCAACTAATTGAGCAACTAAGATAAGATTAGTTTATAATATAGGAACATTTAAAACATTTTCTAACACAAAATATGAAAATGACATGCTAGGTATTACTCTTCTAGTTCCTTGAACTTGATATATCTTATCATCTATGATTTTTAGTGAAATGTTATCTTTGACTTCTAAGAATTTAAACTAATGCAAGTTTCCAGTCATATGATGAGTAGCAGCTAAATCTATATACGAAACATATTTTTCTCTTTATATATTTTAATGAGATTCAAGTGATATCATCTCACATTTTTGATAAGAATTTTGAAAATTCTTTTATGACTTTGCTATTAAAACTTAAAAGATTGTTTTTGATACAACTTTTGATTTTGAAATATTTCTCTCATATAGTATGATCTTGTACTTTGATAATTTCTTATATACTATGATGTTCCTTTTTACCATTTATCCATATTTTTTATTTTAAAATTTAATTTCTTATATCTCCCAACTCAAATAATAACTTTGCAAATTTTAAAATTTTCTAAACCTTTGAAGTAGAAATTTTTTTAACTCCCTATTAAATTTGCACAATTTCAAATTTCAAAATTTTTAAAATCTTCAAGAACTTCAAATAACTTCAAACTATATTTAAAAATCTTCAAAAACTAAAAAACTCAAATCTTAAATCCTTTTAACTCCTCAAATATTAAAAAACTAAATCTTCAAACCTTTAAAAATTAAAACACTCAAATCTTCTATTCCTCAAAGCTTTATATTTTCAAACCTTATACAAAAATTAAATCTTAGTAGTAATCCTTATAATTCCATAACTAAAATATGAATTTAAAATTTTTAAAAGTTACTTTTTGAAAACTTAACCAAGGTTCTTAAATAAATATCAATAAACTTTAAAGTGGAAAAACTTATAACTCCACCTAATATATTCAAAGCAAATCAAATTTATTTTACTCCAAATAGTTACTAATGCACCAAATTTAGAAATTTAATGTATGAAAATTACTTGGGATGACCAACTAATTTATCCTCTATTAATACTATGATATGTCAGGGGTTGGCCAATGTGCCACATTAATGTATTATTCCTCCAATGCTCATCTTTCCTAATGTTTGAAATTCCTCGTTCACTTTGTTATGAAGAAACCTTCCACATACTATTTTTGCTCTTAGGTGCCTGCTTGGTAGCACATCTAAATTTTGCTCTTGTACTCATCTTTGGTGGAAATGGTAGCACATACAAATGTTTCTTTGGTGCTTTTATCTGGTCGCAATGATAGCATATTTTAGTGCTACTCTAGTCATCATATCTAGTAGCAATGATAGCACATCCAAGTGCTACTTTGGTGCTTGTATTTAGTAGCACATGCAAGTTCTACTATGGTGTCTATATATCAGATAATGTTCTACTCAATTCTACATAAAAATGTTACTACATGTGGTGCTCTACTTAGTGCATTAATTCCTATTTGTTTCACTTTGTAAATGATGCTTAGAAGTGTGCTTGAGGCTCTTCAAATGCTAGTGCTTCTATTAACATCAATTTATTTTGATTTTCTTTGAATCCTATAACTCTGATAAGACTTCTTACTTTCTAATATTCCTTGAAGGTTAGCACCCTGTTAGTGCTCATTACTTTCTAATCTCCCTTGAAAGTTAGCACTTGGTTAGTGCTTGAGACTTTTTGTTATGCCTTGAAGGCTAGTGCCCTATTAGCATTTAAGACTTTCTAATCTTCTTTGAAGGCTAGTGCTCTATTAATTCTTGAGATTTTTTGTTTAGCCTTGAATGTTAGTGCCTTGTTAGTGATTGAGGCTCTTTAATTACATAGTTTTAGATGATCATTGTAAAATAACTCTTGTAGCTCACAAGTAGCTACACATCTCTTAGATTATTTTCTTCCTACTCATGTAACCTCTTATGTAGCTTTTGTATTATGGAATTTATAGGGTGACCTCTATAGGATAGTGCTCTTGATGATACTTTATATTTTTGACTTCACTGTTGCACTGATAGCTTTAACATTGAAATTTCTCCCTAGAGAAAATTGCTTCAAAAACCGATCCATGACCAAGACTAAAGATATTTTTAGTTAGCCTCATTATCCAATATTTCCATATCTTAGGAAGCTTATAACACTTCGTTCTTCTTTGTGCTTTACTTCTCTAATCTATAGAAGCTTGTATTACTTATTTTCTATAGAAGCTTAGTCACTCCTCTATCTCTTGGAAGCTTACATGCTTCTTTATCTCCTAGAAGCTTAGATTCTTCTCTATCTCTAAAAGCTATGATGCTTCTCAATATCTAAAAGCTATGATTTTTTTCAATCTCTTGTAATCTATATCCAATGTCTAAAATATATCTCTATTATCTTAAATCTATCTCCAATGTCCTAGGTCAAAATTAAGAACAAAATGATTTTCATATTTTCTAGAGAAACCAAAATCAATATTAGGGTGACTATGAATGTCCCCACACGTCCAAATTCCTTCTAAGTTGGCCCTTTATTACTTCAAGCTGAGTCCTAATCTTTACTAGTTTTCCCTTGAACAACGTGGAAAGACCCTAGCATCTAAATCAGGGTGACTTTTACTTGTTCGCTCAATATATACACAATCAAACCTTTATAAAATAGAGTCCAAGTCTTCATTGCTTTCAAAGTGGATAGAATCCAATATAATGGTGGCTAATAAAATATAACTCTATAAAAAATAGATAGAGTTAAATGGTAGCTCACCCAGGTGTTGTAGGTGAGTTGGAGAGGAGAGGACAATCCTCCAAGGGATGTCCCACGTTCAAATCTTCACCCTAGCAAAAAGCCAAACTGGGTATCCAAAATCCAATTGATAATGTTGGTGCGGGCAGGTTCGGGTGCGACTCCCAAGTGACTTTGACAGTGTAGAACCCCCTGTTCATGGTCTCTCAGACCAAGGCGACATTGCAAGGGATTTTTCGCTTAAAATAAAATAAAATGGTAGCTCTAATACCACTGTTGGATTTTAAGACTCACTATATCAAAATATCATAGGTCCCAATAGAAAGAAGCCACAATATTATAGTCAAAATATCAATAATCAAGAGTAGAATTATAAATATAAGCAATCAAATATATATCCATGCCAATATAATAATGAAATAATATTCACTTATAATATCAAATATGAATGTAAAATGACCAAAATCATTCATGTACATGCATGAAGAATACTTACAATAAAAATTTCTCAAAATCTATATACAAGCTTTATTATCAATGCTTGCTATGTGGTGATCGCTACAAACTATTTTCCCTTACATTGTATGGAGCTTTATCTCCATGATATAGCCATAGTAATGCAACTCTTAAATACTTGTTTATTGCACTCCTCACATATCTAGGATATGCAACATTTCCTATTCTTGACCTTTGGCTTCTCATCTTGCCACTTGTATACTAGACTCTTCACTTTCTTCCTACATGTATACTTTAACTCTATGATACTTGCACACTTCTAAATGACTCTTGCAATCCTAATACAAGATATTTGTGCATATCCTCACATTACATACATGAAACTTGTACATATTATCTCAATACACACACACTCTCTTACATACATGACACCTGTGAATATACTACACATGACACTTGTGCATATCTTGCACATAGAAACTTACATAAAATGGAAATATAAACTTCTAAACTAAACTATAGATACAAATCCTAATCTATTACATATTTACATTTGTACCATAAAGGCACCATGGGGTACATTAGCATGTACCAAATAATGTAATATTCTCCAACACATACATAAGATAAATCTCACATGTCCTTTTGGATTTTCATATTGCCATTTGTATACATGTCTCTTGACTCTCTATTTACTTGCACACTTAACTCTATAACACTTGAACACTCCTAGATGCACTCTTGCACACTTTAATAAATGACACTTACACATTTCTACATGCACAACTAATACATTATACTTGTGCACTTTCCCACATTACACACTTGCACACTTAATTACAAGATAATTATGCACTTTCTCACACTACAATTGCACACATAATTACATGAAACTTATGCACATCTTGCACATAGACACTTACATAAAAGGGAAATATAAATCACACTCTTAAACTATAGACTCAAACTTTATTCTAATATTTACATTGTATTATAGGTACCATGGGGGTACATTAGCATATACAAAATAATGTAATATTCTTCAATAGAAGAAAGGGATATCTAAGAGCCAACATGCGGACTCATTGGAGAAGTGAAGATGCTAATAAACCTAAAGTTATGAAGAGACACCATGTGACAAGTTTTTTTGAATGTGCTACTATCTAATTTTGAAAATTAATTGTAGGAGAATCCTAATTCTATAGGCATTATGCCAAATGATGAAGGCAAGACCTAGGATCTATCACCAATCAAGCTTGGGATCCTAAGAAGTCACCAAAAATATAGTAGCCTGACTACTACCTATAGATTCCTAATAATTAGGGGCCACAATAAATGAGGAATCATGAAAGTATTAAAAGTATTTTGGTAGGGCTCTAAAGTTTTAAAAATAATAGAAAATTGGTTAAGTACGAAAGCAATGATTCAATAAAAAAATTATAATTTGCTCAAAAGTTTAATCCATTCTAAAGGTCTATTTTTATTTTTTATTTTTATTGGTATAGGGGATTTGAAATGGTTCCGTAACCTTGTACATTATGGACACAAAAAAGAGAAAAACTAGGACTTAAAAAATGTAGGCCTCCTAAGACTAAAAAAAGAAGCCTTCTATGGGAAGTGGAGATCATATCAAATGCCCATGTAGGGGCCACAAAAACACTAGGAAATACCAAAATAAGAAGTGTTAGCCATAGTACCATGGAGGAGCAACATCAAAGACAACAAAATACCCACGTAGGAATGGTAGACGTAGAAAAATAAAAGAAAATACCCATGCAGGGGCAGCAAAACAAAAAATCCAAATACCCACACAAGGGCGATGGAAACAGAGACCAAAAACAAAAAGAAAAATCCACGTAGGGGGAATCCAGGAAAGGCACTCTAAGTTGTTGTATGGCCTACAAAATTACAATCATTAGCCCCCACCAGGCTCTTGAATTTTTCTAGGATCTTGAATTGATACTTATACTCATCCAGGAGGGTCTCTGCTTGGGAAAGTAAGAAAGACGTCATCTTGGCCACTCTCCTAAGGGTCTTCATAATATCATGAAGGTACTAGAGGTGGCCTCATTCAAAAATATTGGGCCAATAAGAAATCCTAGAGGCCAAAAGAGGATGCAACTTGGTGGAGGTGCATTCAAGAGGATGTCTCTTCTTGGGGGTAGTCTTTTGATTTACCTAAAATTATAGAGAGTCATCAGAGCCATCATTGTCAACAACTATTGGAGCTTTGAACTTACTACTATTGGATTTAACTTTGGTGTAGTGTTTAGTGCCTAGAGTCTCTTACATAATTGTGTTAAAGTCTAGTGATCAGTTGGTTCAAGGGCATGTAGATGTATCACCATCTCCAACTACACCATTGTCATCAATAGGTCCCATCACCATCGCACCCACAACTCTCCTAGTTTACCATTCTAGAATGAAATGGTAAAGCAACAAGTGTAACCCCTGGTGTAGAGATAGAGAAGACACACTATTATTAACATTGAAAACCAACCATTTAATAGACCAAAAGAGATACTTTGGAATGTTAATGATATTCTTTCCCTGTAAATGATTGAGGAAAGTGAGGTGAAAGCTTCGAAGGACAACACCAGGACTATCCAAGATGAAATATTGAATAACAATGATTATAACCACATATTAGGGTTTCAAGAGAGAATATTTAATGACACCACCTTTATCACTAGTGAGGGATTCATTATGGTCCTTGAACAAGGCTAAATCTCCCTAAAGTGAGTGCTTCTCACAATTGATGATCTCACAATAATTTGGAATCCCAATAATTTTAGCAAGCAGATATGTTGTGATAGTAAGACTTAAACCATGAACAATGACATGGCCTCCATCCCATGTATGGATAATTTCAAGGGATAGGTCAGGGTCGTGGCCTTGAAACATCTAAAAAAAGTTTAGTAAACCATGGTCATGGAAGATATCCTCAACCAATGCAGTCAAATGGAGGGTGGTAGGTTCAAATTCAACCATTGAAATATGGTTAGGCCATAGGGAGAAAATAGTAGGGGTGTTCACCAGATAAAATGTACAATGATAGGGGAAAAACATCTCAATGAGCCATAAAAACATGATTACAAATATTGGATAATCTAGCTTAGCCAAAATATATGAACAAAAGTGGCACAAAACATGCCTGCCATGCTTCAGAAAA
Organism: Wollemia nobilis; assembly: GCA_028583015.1. Taxonomy (NCBI): domain Eukaryota; kingdom Viridiplantae; phylum Streptophyta; class Pinopsida; order Araucariales; family Araucariaceae; genus Wollemia; species Wollemia nobilis. The sequence continues at coordinate 9,395,780 of JAQPPZ010000456.1, forward strand.
GCATACAATATGATTGAGAATAGAGTGGAAATAATTAGCATAAAAAAATTGGAAGGTATAAAAAAAATAGGAAGCTCCAGGTAGAGGAAAATATTCAATCGAAGGATATGCACTAGATTCAAAGGCAGAATTTTTTAGCACCATTGAAGGAGTGATCCATTGATAGTTACAATGACTAGACATGCAGTTAAATGAGGTATCTAGGTGGTGATTACTAAAATTTAAGGTACACAAATCAAACTTCTTAGGATTACTGCTCATGAGCTTCATGAACCTCAATATCATTGATAGTGATAAGTGCTAGAGGAAAATCTTGTTTCCACATAGTAAGACACTACTCAAAAATACCCAAATTGGCTAGAAGATCAGCCACACAATTTCCTTCATGGTAAACATGGTTGAAAGTAACACTCATAAAGGATTGCATGGGCCACTTGATATTTGAGATCATATTCATGATGTTCCAAGAAATAGACTGAAATACCTAAAGAAAACATTAGTGATCTCAAATAATTCTACCAGATCCAGTGGATCTAGGATTTCCTTTGGTGGCTCCATCAAAATTCAACTTGATAAAGCCTCTGGGAGGTGGAGACCAAGTGATATAAGACCAATCCAAATTAGGAGGCTAGGAGTGGATGTTACAAGTGGGTATATTATGAGGAGACCAATAATTATTTAGTATGAGGTTCAACATCACCGTATCCAATAGTGATAGAAAAATTCTCTATAGCAGCATGGATGATTCTATAAAGCACATGATAGATATCATGAGTTGAACTATTGAAAGCATGAGAACTATGCTCATGCAAAACCTCCCATAGGAAATGGGGAATATAGAAGGATTAAAAAGTTTTGAGATGACATCATTTGAAGGTATTGGGCTTCTAAATACATAGGTCATTGAGGAATGTAGGTGGGACCCAGGTAATGCCAAAAAAACAAAACAAAAATTATAGGATGGAATGGAAGAAAGGGCAAGATAGGAAAATATGGTAGGTATATTCACAATCCTAAAGACACAAGTAACAACAATTATGGAAAGAAAATCCATGATGATGGAGGTTTAGGAGGGTAAGGATCCTATCCTGGATGACAAGCCAAAAGAAGAACTCACTTTGGGTGTGAGATGCTTTTTCCAGATGAGCAAGGAGGGAAACCAAGGGGGGGATTGGTCTTCAGTGAGGATGTAGATAGAATTAATAGTGAATAGGCCAATGGAAGTGGAAGCCCAAAGGATCATATCCTTAGAGGAAAGAATAGGAATGACATAGAGACATAGCATATTGGATAGAACAAAAGCAACTTGACACTTTTCATTGAACAAACCATCAATAGGGATCACTTTGCAAGAATTTCTATTATTTTGAATAAAATAAAATATCGTAGATCTGAATAGGAATTTTGTGATAGGTTTCAGGTAGGTGAGGTCCACACGATCCTTCAAGGACTGGTCTCCAATCCATAGATCTTCCCAAAATTGGATTTTAGCACCATTGCCTAATATCCAGTGTATGCCTTTCTTGAGAATATCCCTAGACTTGAGAATGGAATTAAAAGCTTCCAATCCATAAATGGGAGAAGGGTCCTCCAAGAAATTATTATTGTGCCACTAATATTTTTCTTTCATGATGGAAATCCATAAGGAATTATCATGGGTAAGGAATCTCCATCCTTGCTTGGTAATGAGAGTTAAGTTCATATTGTGGACCTTCTACATCCCAATGCCACCATTATCCTTTCAGAAGCATACCTGATCCAAAGTGACCAAGTGGATACAATGCTTCAAATCTAACCTAGACCATAGGAAGTTTATTTGAAGTTGCTCAATTTTATTGTAGACTTAAGCTGGTATACAAAATATGGAGAGGAAAAAAATTGGTATACTTTGGAGGGTGGTTTTAATGAGGGTGGCCTTACTAGCTTGGCTTAGGAGGATTCCTTTCCAACTAAACTATTTCTTCTAAATAAAATCAATGATATAATTCCATAGATACTTTTTTAAGGGGCCAATGAAGAGAGGGAAGCCTAAATAAGTGGCTGTGAGCTCAATGATGGTGCAATCCAAGATGACAGTAATGCGTGCTTGGCATCTGGTAGGGGTGTTAATGAAGTAAATATTACTTTTACTGAAACTAAACTTTTGACCAGTAGCAACCTCAAAGGAAGGGAGGATCAATTTAATGGAGCAGGCTTGGGGAACAGAGGCTAGGGTGGCCAATATAGTATCATTGACAAACTATTGGTGGGAAATAGGATGAAGGGAGGATGCAAGTTTAACACTAGAGATATCACATTTGGAATACATAGATGTGAGGGTTCTACCTAAAGCTTTGATAATGATTATGAAAAGGAAAGGTGAAAGTGGGTCACCTTGTTTAAGCCCTTTGAAGCTCTTGAAAAACCCTGCAGGAGAACCATTCACTAGAACAAAAAAATTTGTACTAGAGATACATTCCTTAATGAGAGTAATCCACTCAATATGAAAGCCAAAATTGGACAACACAAAGAACAAGAAATTCTAGGAAACTCTATTAAAATCCTTATTCATGTCGAGCTTAAGAAGAAACCCAACATTGCCACTTTTAAACATAGAATAAATAATTTCATGGATGGTGATAATATTGTCCATTATAAGCCTCCCTTGGATAGAGATACCTTGATTAGGGGTAATTATGTGAGGGATAATGGATTTGATCCTATTGGCAAGGGATTTGGTGAGGATTTTTTAAATGAAATTATAAAGGTTGATATGGCAAAAATTAGTGAGGGTACGAGCTTTATTGATCTTAGGAATGAGGGCTAGGAAGGTAGAGTTGATATCTTTGGAAATATATTTACTCCATTGCATATACTGGATTGCAAAAACATCCTCACACACAATATCCCAAAACTATTAGAAGAAAATAGGAGGGAAGTCATCAGGTCCAAGGGATTTTCCACCTTGCATAGAGAAAACAACAAATCAGATTTCTTCAATCGAAATTGGATTGGTCAACCTTTGATTTTGGTATACCATGATGAGCCTAGGGATGTTCTAGAGGAGGGATTTAGAAGTTTAGAAATCACACCCTGGGCTGGGGCCAAACAAAATTTCAAAAAACTTGGTGGCTTTAGCTCTAATCTCAAAAATACCAGTAGTAAGTTCCCCATATTATCGAACAAGCTTATTTATTTTGTTGCAACCTTTGTGTCTGATGGTGGTGGCATAAAATAAACTTGGTGTTAGAATCACCTTCCTTGAGCTAGGTGAACTATGATTTTTATCTCCAAAAAATTTCTTCACTTTTGAGAATATTATGGAACTCATTCAGAAGGATATTTTCAGCATCCTGAAAGGTGGGTTTAGGATTATTCTAGAGAGTTGGGACTTCATCTATTGTTTTTTGTGGAATATATTTATGAAAACCTCTCTATTTAATTTTTTCATCTTGATATTGACATATTGAATTTTATTGCTAGCTCAGGTAGCTAGAGATATAAATAAATTGTGAGACCACCATAGGGACATCAAATATTTGATATGAGGCTCTTGAATCCATATCAATTAGAATATAAAAGGTTTATTGAAGAGAGAAACCTAAGAGGAGGTGTATAGGAGCAAAGGATTATGGTCAAAACCAATCATGGGCAATGATAATAGGGTAGCATCACCAAACTTAGGGATAACATTGGTTAAAATAAGAAATTGGTCAAGGAAAATCTGTATGAGTTGATGCGCATTTATGTGGTTTCTCTATGTAAATATTGGTCCTCTAAGATTAATATCCATAAGCTCAGTATCATCCATACAAGTTTTAAAGTGCTCATATGAGTTAAGAGTTATTTGGAATCCCATTTTTTATCAAAAAGGAATAGAGGGGAATTAAAGTCTCAAGTCAGCATCCACACCTCTAAAGAAAAAAATCCCTGAGTTGACTAAGATAATTGCACAAGAGGTTACTCTTGGATAGGGAAAGGGGGTGTAGATATTTGAGAGGATCCATAAGAATCCATACTATTTATTGAAGAACATGACATTCATATAATTATCTACTATTGATAGCAAAGTCCCCTCAAATTTGATAGAGTCCCACATACATAAAATACCACATAAATCTCCATTGGCCAGACTAACCAGAGATTCAGAGTCCTTCCAAATAAATTTAGAGATATAAGTAGCATTTTGAGAATCCAAATTAGTTTCTTGTAACAAAAAAATGGTGGGTCTTAAGTATCTCCTCATGGACTTAACTAAGCATTGCTTATTTTGACCATTGAGGCCTCTCACATTCTATGAGAGGATATTCATTTAGAAACTCTTGAAGAAGTTCTCTTCCCTCTTCCAATAGGAAGAGGAAGTTTGGATCTAGTATCAACTTGTATTCCCAAATTTATACCCAGGAGGGTAAGCTAATTACCATTCACAAACTCATCCGAAGCTTCTCTATTCTTGATGTCTTGAGTAGAAGGATGACCTCATTTTTTCCTAGAGCCCACATCAGCATACAAATTTATTTGGGTACAGTTTGGAGGGGGGCTAGGAGAAAAAGGAGTGGGGGATGAAGGGATACCGCTAGGAGATATTGAGATACTCTTAGGGGATGGATGAGGGCTAGAGGGGTGGGAGAAGGAGGGGATAACAGGGTTCATGGTGGCATCCTCAATAGAGATGGGGGAGAAATGATTAGAGATCGGGATGGAAGGACTATGAGGTAGAGTGAAATAGGGTTAGGTAGGGAAGAGATAGTATGCAGAGGAGGATCAACACACCCATAAACCTCTAGATCTTTACTATTTATGTCAGGGGAGGGATAGCCCTCAACTTTAGGATAGGAGAGGGGGCACAACAAAGGAAGAGAAACAAGGAGGAACATATTAGACCAATGATGTCCTTTAATAGGAGTCTTGGGAGCTAAGAGGAATTGGGAGTGAAGATGACCTTACTTAGAATAAAAAACATAAAAATTAGGTTTATTTTTATATTCAATAGCTTAGGAGAAAGAACAAACCTTAGAGATAAGATTGATTGAATATGGGAGGACCGAATCCAAATTTGTGTTGATGCACATCCTGGAATGGATTATGCAGGACCCTGCTCGAGTTGGGGGATCCAGAGTGATAAGTTATCCAATATTACTTGCAATACCCTGGAGGATATCTTCATTCCAAAACTATATCAAAAGTCCTAGGAGGCAAACCCAAACTAGAGCAAAGTTGATTATCTGAGTGGATGGATCAAAATCCACCCCCTATTTCTGAAGGAACAACCCTTGCCAATCGAAGAACCATGGTCCTACTATGAGGATTCATTAAGAATCATTAGGATTATTTAGCCTAATCAGAAAGAAGCCCCTAGGAAGATCTAAAATATCCATGGAGCAAAGTGGTCACCAAGAGGAGTGGGCCCATTTGCGTATGGATTCCATGTCTAACCTCAAACCCAGGAACTTCCCCATGAAATATTTGGAGTTATGGAAAACCATGGATGACATGAGCTCACAAGGAATCTAAAGGTTACCTTCAAAAGGAAATATGTCAGACCTCTTTGATGTGGGCAAATTAGGATTTTGATTAAATGTTACCATATCTACGAAGGACTTAGGGGTCACCTTTCTTGCCTCTCCCAATCTTCCTGATATGCTCTCCACCTCTAGAGTTGAAGGCCTAGCTCCATGTAGTGGAGAGAACTTTGATCCCTAATGATCATTCAAATATTTAGATCCTACCATTTGGTCATGTGTGGAATATATTTGAGTGGCCATATTTTTTGATGCTCTATGATAGAGATATCCCTTAGATAGAAGTATTATGGACCCAAAATCATCATTTTACTTATTGAATGTCATGAAGATTCCTTCCAGACTTATTAGGTGGACTGGGAGATTATGGATCATATGGTTCAAACCACCTCCTTCAAGCTTGTTGCTATCTGTGACCCCCTAAATGCCCTCACCATCATTATTGCACATGTCATCACCTTCATTCGTCCTTGCTGCTATTGCTTTCTTTTTCACCATCAGAGTTTTTTCTCCATCGAAAAAGATTATCCCTCGATCAAGTTAGATTTTATTTCTTAATGCAAATGATATTAAGGAGTTAATTGCAAAAATTTAGTAGTTAAATGTGTGTTTTTATCTTGATGAGAAAATCACCATTTTGTAGAAATAGTGAGTCACTCCCTTTAGACATGTGAATCATTGATTTTCTAGGTAAGCATGATAAAAAGTATAAAATCCAAGGAGATATTCAAGAAAGTGATATTTTTGCCATTTGTGGTGCTAAAAAGTAATTAGAGGACTTCTAAATAGTTTAGCATTAGTTTTGAAGAATATTAACACTTAGTCGTGCATCATTTTCCATAGATACCCCTAAGCAATTTTACTAGCAATAGAAATTTGTTACCCTAAGTAACTCATAGGTGAATAATATCTTATCAATAGAAGCTAGGTGATCCATCATAAATATATTTTCTTATTTAAAAATTAGAGCTACACTTTATGGACTCCACATTATACTCTTGCATTTCTCTTTTATTTTTGTTAGTTCTTTCCTTGTATTATTTTGATTTCATACATGTTGGGACTATGAGACAAAGAAAAACCTTGAAGGACCACAAATTTGGCCTATGAAAGTAGGTATATTGGATCCCTAGTTCCCATGGGGTATCGGGTCCTTGGTGTCTCACTTCAAGGATAGAGACAATTGAGCCTATGATTTAATGGATTTAATTTGAAAACACCTATGTTTTCCCTTAGTATTTCCTTTATTGCCTAGCCTTAAACTAGTATTATTCTGGGTACAAATGCAATGAACCAATGCAACAAATAGGCCCTATTGATTATGTAATTTTATTTTTTTGATGATAAATAAACAACATGATTTTTGATTTATGAGCACGAGAATAAGAGAATAATGTATACAAAAAGCCTAAGTTTCTACATGTAATTTTTCTTCAATGATAACGCAACACTATAGTTGGTCCCCTAATTTCACCAAGAATTATTTATTTTTTCCTTTCCTTTTCTTTCCTTCTAATGAATTAAAGAGAAATAGAACAATATTGACAAAAAGACATAAATTAGACAATGATAACTTAGACTTGTAATAATAAAGATGGTAAATGGAGCCTCTAACCTCACTTTACCTTTGCAAAAGTAGTACTAGATGATGCTGAAGCATTGTTGATGCTTTTTATTACTGGTGTCACTTTTGTTTGTTGCTCATGCTTGTACAAAATACCTACAAAATAGACAAGAATAGATGAAGTCAAATAAAAAGGGTCTACCTAGATTAGTAGAGAGTTGCAACTCCCTTGACTAGAATCTATCTCTTTATTTAGAAAGATAAAATAAAAGTAAAGCTAAGGATTGAAATGTTGATTGTCTACTTAGAGAAAATAGTGCCATAGTCGAGCAATATTGCTTGATGGTGCTTTTTACAAAGGATAACACTTTTGAAAACTATAATAGATTATTGACTCAGAAGTTATAGTCTCTACTAAGGTAGAAATAGGGCACATTAGTCTTGATTTAAAATTTTCCTAAGTGGATGAGATGCGCCCTTGAATATTGGCCAAGATTGGAAGACCCAAAAATGCCTCTGAGTTAGCCTTTGGAGAATGCCAGTTCCTTGTAAAACCAACTAAATTAAAATAGGGTTTAAGACTAAAGCAAGAAATGATAAGGATAAGAAGGGTGTAGCATTAGAAATTAAAATGAAGTTGAACAGGATTCAACTAACAACAATGAGCTATGCTGCATAAGAGTCTTACACTCTCAATTTAATTCAAGGACTAATAGACCAACTAACATATAATATTGGAGAACATAATTTAAATCAATTTATCTATAACTTAGCATTCCAAATATTTAACAAACAATAATCCAAACAACTATCCATATTAGAAGAATAAGCTTTGAAAATTCGCCATTTAATGTAAATAGAAATGCATATCAATATAACTAACATTATCATATATCCTGCAACATTTTTGATAGAGTCTAAACAACACTTTGATTCTATTGAAAGACAACAATAATCATACGATATAAATATATTGTAAATGCTAAATAGCTGACCCTCTATTATATGTACATTGAGTTATTTATAAGATTTACATTGTTTTCTAGTTACCTCTAATTATTATGGAACAAATATCTATAAGTTTGACATGGGTGAGTGTAGGACATGGGCATCCCTTTCCAACTCATTCTAGTATAATTGCATTGATGCAATTATGCTGATATGGATGGTTCTGATCCTTTCCACAAGTGTGTGGCTCCAATATATCTTGAGTTTCCTATGATAAGTTTACTTTTTACCACTTTTTTGATGACTGGGCTAGTTGTACAAGGATATGTATGTGATGGAGAATAATTTAGGCCATTTGGATTCTCTAACAAAGCTGTTCTACATAAAATCCCTCAAAATTCTAGTCTCCCTCTCTTCATACTTAGCCAAATTTTAGAAATAGGTGACATAGTGTAATACCAGACACCAAAATTTTGTAGCACCCATGATGACATAGACCTCTTCAAAATTTGACCCTCTCTTATGCCAGGCTCTATGCCTTAGCAAAATTTTGAGTTCATTACCAAGATAGAATGCTATATGCTAAAATTTTCTCACCCTTGTTCTTATATCAACCTTCAAAAAAATTGGCTTGCTTTTATGCCTCGGCCAATTTTTAGATCTAACCTCTATCTATGCTAAAATTTTCTATGCCATAGAATGATGTCATCATCATCACAAAATTTTACCTCCTATTTCGTTCACTTAGTTGATTTTCAAGTCTGGTCTATTATTATGCTAGATTTTTTGCTCCTTTGGATGATGTTTGTGCCTTCAAAATTCTAGCCATCTCCCATAAGACTTAGCCAATTTTTTTGTTCGATGCTATGGAAAAATTCTTGAATCTCTTTCCTTAACCAAATTTTAGGCCTGATGGACTATCTTGTGATTGCCTTGTTGCTTTATAGCCTAGCATCCACTATCTACTTAGTAAATTTTTTCTTATATAGTAGTGCTACATATGTGGGCAATATATTGCCCCACATTATTGGTGCCTCCTAGGGATTTTTTCTTACAAAAATAGAGAACCCATATTGCCTTATCCACTTGGAATGGAGTCAAAGAGGAAAAAAACTAGAGTACGTACAACCATGGTTATAGAAAGGTGTCATATATTAGATTTCTACCTTAGTGATACCAAAAATTGATGTTTCAGAAGTCTCACCTTGTTCTTCCTGAGTTATGTTGCGTACTTGGATGTTTCACCCTAGTACTCTTTGTTGGATATTTTTTCAACTGAGGATGCTCTTTGTAATTTTGTATTTCAAGTCCAATTTATTTTCTTGGAAACATAGTGTGTCTACCTCAGTGTAGAGAGTTCTAACTATGTCTTCCATTGGTATCTTGGAGATGTAAAATTCCTATACCTTGATATCATAGTCTACTAATATTATGTCTAAGGTAGGCTTGTTGACATTTGGGACAACAACTGATTTAATTCACTTATTGATAGTTGTATCTACAATATCAAATTTCTAGGGTGATACCTTCTTTTCATTTAGAGGTAGCTATCCTTTTGCACATTTTTGAACATTGGTCTCTACTTCTTGGATCATAGTTAAAGCTTTTGACAATGGATAGTTGGAAATTGGAGATGTGATAATGACAAATTAAAAAGGGGAAAATAATGCTAGGGAAAATTTTACATACAAGATACAGGTATTTACAATGGTGTGAGGGTGTGAGCTTATGGGAGTTTTTTAAATCTTAGGTATAGGGGAAATATAAGTTATGCTTTTATTCAATGAGGGATTTTGTAGAGGTATCATTTCTCATGAAGGGGAATGTGGCAGAGGTGGTTTTCATGGAGGGGGATACATAGGTGGAAAATAATTGATGGGAAGAGGAGCAGGGATAGATGCCATACCTAATCCTTGCACTTTCATGGTTTGCCCTTGAGTTGTTGCATTGAATTATTGGATTGCTACATTTATTATTTGAGCCTCCAAAGTTAGCTATTGAATTTTTCCCTTGTTTGCAATTTCCTCCCATTGGCTTAATGGAGAGTTCTTTATTTTGGTACTATACCTAGTTTATATATACTAAATATGATTATTTGTGTTGGATTAAGGTTCATTTACACTAAAAACAATTGGGCTGGTACCTTCTTTGATGTACTCTACTTCATATTCTATTTTTACCCCCATTGCATGCATTATTTATCCTTCTCGAATTATGGTTGGAAAAATTTCTAGTATTAGATAATTCTTGAATGGATTTTCCTCTTCCAAATTTCTCTTTTGCAACATATATCCAAATGTTTCTTTTGAAGTTGAATCCTCCTTCAACTCTAAGTTCACTATGAGATGCTAGGGTTGGGTAGAGATTTACTTTCAGGCTTCTTCCTCTTCTTCATAGATGTATTCTTCTTATTATTCATCATCTTCTACGGTTCAACTATGGATTTATTCTTCCTTATGTGTAGATATGTATTAAATATCAAGTTTCTTCTCAAAAAATATCAAAATGATTGGAAAAGACCTTTTGTTGTGTTCCTCATTCACATCTAGAAATCCACCACTCTTAAAACTTTTATTACACATAAATTTTCTCTTATTTAACATCTTGTATGAGTTGATTGCTTATTCTTTGATCCTCATTTATGTCTAGATCATATGGTCAGAAAAAATCATAGCATTCTCTCCATGGAGGTATTCTTTAGAATTTGTTTATATCTAAGTCAAGAGCCTTATATTTAGTATTTTCTTGATCGCTTCTATATCCAACCAAGAAAATGCTCAAATGTTGGAGCCTTAGTGTTTATATCCTTTAACTTAGCCTTAAATAGTCCTTGTGGATCACAATTCCACCTATGTGGCACTATTAGAAATTAAAGGCTACTAAGCTTCTCATTTGAGATTTTACCTTGGATTTGAGCTATTATGGTGATTGAACCATAGTTGCAATTAAATTGATATGTGCACACATTTTTTACATTGGCCTTAAATATTTCATCCATCCCATCAATTTGTTAGCATAATTACATTACAAAGACCCAATTCATCAAATAGTAAGACAACATATATTGATATTTGTTAAATCCATAAACTCTAGTGATGGTGCCACCCTTTAGAAAGTATCAATCTCTAAATTCACTTCTATCACCATGGAGTTTATCCTTTTCCTCTAGAGACAAGCTAGGAATTCTACCATATATGCAAGCTAGTGCAAGTCTAAAAAATAGTCTATTTAAATCCATATAAGAGTTAGTCTTTGAGCATAGGAGTCCAGTCAACTACCAAAATAATTACCTCAATTTCTATGTGAGTTTTTACTTGTAACTTTGGCATGTTACCTGGCATGAAGTACAAGAATAACCAGGCTAAATATGATGGATGAAAAAAATTCTCTCTCTTTTTGCTTTAAGAAAAATAATTGAGCATGAATCTAAGAGGTTAGAAACAGGGCCCAATCAAATAAGAGGGGAGGAGTTTTACTCATGCCATCATAATTGTGTTCATTGGTTACAACATAGGCCATAGCAACTTTGTAGCCATATACGTTCATCAGTATCTAGCCCAAATATGACAACTAACATGGAAAATATTTTGTGATGGCTTTTAAATGCAATACTCTTAATTGATTTTTTTGGGAGGTTTCCAAGAGATTGCCCTAATTGCTTACCCAACCAATATTTAATTATATCATGATTATAATAGCCTACTTGATCCTCTACAAGGATAGGTTTAGGATTTATACTAGATAAAGCACCTACTATGAAGGTGATTATGATGGCATCATATGTGATGTCAAACAATTTTTCTCTTGTTGTAATACACACTATTCTAGATTTTGGGTCATAGTTTTTTGCTATTGCTTTAACAAGATTTAGGTAGGGGTATACAAACCTAGGCATATATAATGAAAAGAAGGAATTATAAATAGTTGCTTGTACCTTTTTAGCTAAGAACTTCTTTCCCTTTTCCTCTATCGCATATCTAAAATTTTTGTATTTTGCTTTAACTATAATCAACATGTAGATATTACTCATACGATCTTGGAGCTCTTGGTGATTCTTTGAATATTCTGACTCTTCTTGTCACATGCCATAGCTACTAAATTTTAGAGCTTCAAAAATAAATATAGTCATTATAATGAACAGTATAGTTCAAACCCCTCACCAAAATTTTTATACTCACTCCTCAAGAAATACTCTAATTCCAAATGCTTGATTGTGTAAATGTGCATAGTACATTCACCTGCCCTAATTTTATAGTGATAATCTTATCCATTGATGCATTTAATACCAAATATTTTACATGCTTTAATTTTTTGCCAAAATATTTTTTTAAAATTGCCATTACATGCAAGAACCTGGAATGCATACCAATTTAAATATTGTTTTGCTTTTAAACCAATAAAATCACTTGAATTTCAAAATGCAATGGCTACTAGATTTTATCTTGGCCAATTAACTTTTATCAACTCATAACTTCCATGATTAATTATTCTCATATATACATGTGCTACTATATACATATAATACAACTCAGGGCACTCCTCCCCATGCATAATGCTTTAAATACTAGTCGTTTATTGGGAATGGAAAATATGATCATCCATTTATGTTAGATCAAATGCATTTAACTCATTATTTCTCAAGATTTGGTAAGGTCAAAACCATAATGATTCAATTTTCTCATGCTTTCCTGGCTTGACTCTATTTTCATACTATTTTTACTCTCCTACTTGGGAGAAGATTTTTTGTCAAACCATATTTTAACTTCTACTTGGTGTTGCCAAAATTTATTATATGCCTTCTCTCTTCATTCTTCTAGAAAAAGTAACTCTACCATTCTAGCTTGAATCGACTCTACATCCATTAATTTTGGTTTGTTTAATAGCTTCATAGCTAGCAACTCCAAAAGTAGAGGCAATACTACTTATTTACCATAAAAAAATGAATGTGGGTAGGCTTTGAAAGTTTTATTAACTTTAATTATATCCACCCATAGAGCTTGATTGAGCATCAAATGCCAACTTCTCTGATTTTTCTCAATTGCTCCTTTGATGATTTTCATTAAATTTTTATTGGTGGATTCAGCTAGCCCATTACCACATGGGTAATAATTGGAAGAATATTTCTTGTATATTCCATATTTGTTGGTAAAATAAATAACCTTGGAACCAAGGAAGGAAGATCCATTGTAAAAATATATAGTTATTATAATGTCAAATCTAATAATCAATCTCTCTAGAACATTGATTATAGTTTCTTTATCCACTTGCTTGGTTGCTTCTACCTCAAATCACGTGGTAAAGTAATATGATGTAGTCAAGATAAATTTATGTTTTATGGATAATTTTGTATTTATCATTCCAATGAAATCAAACCCTCATTATGGAAAGGGATCCTCTACAATTATCGATTGAAGGAAAAGTGTCAAATTTCTCCTCCTTCCCATAAATCACTAAAATTTATCACATTATTTAGCCACCTTGAAGGCATCAATAAATAAGGTGGGCCAATAGTATCTAGCTTTGAGGATATTAGAAGCTAATTTATATCTAAAATAGTACCAAATATAGAAGCCTAAATGAAATTCATTGAGGACCTTGTTTACTCTCTCTGGATGTATGCAACGTAGGATCACTCCAAAGTTTTTTTAGTACAAGTTGCCATAAATAATAACATTTTTTATAGCTTAAAACATGTATATTAATATTTGTGAAGCTATGAGACCATTCAGGTATCTACCATTTTTAAAGTAGTCAACCAAATGGATAATCTAATTACTCTTTTCATTTTAGATTTCAACTAATTGTAATTCCTCAGTTTGCTCACTTAGCATGTTTGTCTTTGATACTATAGAATTAACAAGTTGTTCACATAGATCTCTTCCTATGACTACCTTAGTGGTATAAATATATATATCATACTCTTGGATATTACTAATCTAGTCAGCTATTTTTTCTCCAAGTTCTCCTTGCATAATGAAATTCCAAACATCTATATGGACAACATACACTAAGGTCTTGCTTTGAGAAATATAGTGCCTAAGATTTTTTAGTAATTTCATGAGTGTTAATATCTATTTTCAATGAAGTTATATCACTCCTCATAGTTATGCAATGTATGGATTATTAAGGCTATTAATCACTCATTGTGATCTTTTTCCTTCTAAGTCAACAAAATTGCAAAGCTTTCCTCAACACCATATGTGTACAAGATGAAATCCTTATGATAGTTAGGGTTGGCTAGTATTGAAGCTTTAGTTATATCTTGCTTGATTTTTTTGAATGCTTCATTCCTTTCCTCCATCCAGGTAAAATAAATGTCCTTCTTCAATAGCTATTGTTGATTGTGGATCCTGATTAAATCAGAGGCCTTTGTTTTAACCATAATTGGACCCACTATGTGAAAGAGGGGGGGTGTAGGGGGGCATTATCCCCCCTACTACTGTTGCCATGGGGGGGTGACACACCTGAAGCCAAAAATAGATGCTTTTTCCTCTATGTAAATATGGACCATTTGTTATTAGGTCACAAATTGGATGGTAGATTTTAAGCGGGTTTTTTGCCCTAAAATTATAATGCACTTTTATAAGAGGATGTTGTATGGCGACTGAAATGTAATTTTTAGTGCACGACTGTGTAACAGAGGAGTTTTATAGATGGAATATAAGGCTTGGTTATTTTCTCCATGGATGTAGCCCACATTGGGTGAACCACGTAAATATATGTCTATTGTGTATTGCATTATTTTCTTCTATGTTTTATTTCCATATTTTATTGCTCATATTTTATGCTTTAATCCTAATAGCTATGTCATTGGTTTCATTATTTGAGAAAATTTTTAGATAAAATTAATTTATCCAAATAATGATTATAAGACTTTATTATTTTATGGAATTGGGAGCACTATGATTTCCTTGAAACTATTTAGATCAATGGATAGGCCTTATTTTGACACTATATGCCCCAATAGCTTACCCTTATGAACAAAAAATATGGACTTCTTTGGATTCAAAGATACTCAAAATTCTTTGTATTTCTAAAACAAAAGCTAAATATGATCGATATGCTTATCCTTATAGTGAGAAAATATTATTATATAATCTAGATAAATCAATATCACTTTGTTGACCAATTATGCAAAATCCAAGTCCATAACCCTTTGAAAGTTAGCTCCAACATTAGATATATTGAAGAGAATTCTTTGGTAAGCAAAATATTCCCACTTTAAGGTGATAATAGTCTTGTATTGATCTTCATCCCTCATCCAAACCTAATTAAATCCAAAGAATCCATCTAGCAAGGGAAATATTTCTTCTCTAGCAACTACATGTAGAATATGATAAGCTTGAGGTAGAGGATAATGATCCTTTAGGGAAACTTTGTTTAAATTTTGAAATCCATGCACAGGATAATATCTCCATTCTTTTTCCTCATAGGCATCAAATTGACCACCCACTTTTTTGATTTGGATAGAAGAAGGGGTTTTGAAAGTGTTCCTAAAATTTATACACAATTTTACTAAAATATGGACATTAAGTTTCTAATTTGGATCCTCAAAAAGTTTAACATCGGTGAGCTTCAAAGCACTAAGTATTTGAAACAAAAAAAACAACACCTAAATCTATTCCTTACTACAAACAACTACGAAACATATTATATTAGATAAATAGAACATAACATGGTGAAACATTAGCCATGAAGGAGAATCAACTGTAATCCTTGACATCCCAACCACTTTTTACCATCTCCTCTAGATTACTTTGGGATATTATTTTGTTCTTCAAATCCTCTAGATGGATTTCTAACTGCTTGATATTTAGGGCCAATATTTGGCTTACTTTTCTCCTTAATTTATTGAGATCATATAATATTATGTAATTGTTCTTGAGAGCATCCATAACATTTTTTAGTGGGGTTTCTCTAGTTATCTCACTCTTTACTTCCATTTTTTTCACTTTGCGATCCTCCTTGGAGTTATTCCCATGTTTGGGAAGAATCTACAACACTAGAGATTCATGACTAAGAGCATCATGCTGGTTGGCCTCCTCTATTTTTAGGTTCGAGAGCTCCATCAACATCACCTTCATAATTGTTTTTGATTAGATATAAAATAGGTTTTGAAAAGGTTCCCAAACATTTTACAATAGGAGAGGCCCTAAAAAACTTGGCCTAAGACCAACAATACAGGGACATGAGCAACTATAAAGCACTACACCTGGCCATCCATCACCAAGTGAACCAACTACAACTTGATACACGAAATAAAATTAAAATAACACTGGTGAGCCTCCAAACCAACCAACACTCCCATATGGCTATGCACAAAACCTTTCTTCATAAATAGTAAAAGCTTACAGAGCATCAAGAAACATGCATCACTAAATCTAATTTAAGAAGCCCTTTAGGAAAATTATCTCTCTAAACAAACATACCATTGAGACTTATACCTAGGTTTTTCATAAAGTTAACATGGTAGTTTCTTTCTCTAAAGATACACTTTATCTCCCTATCCTCTCTAGCTTGAAGAATATGCCTATATTCCATAATCATAACCTCAATATTCTAACTAAGGATTCAATAACATTTGACCAAGTTTATAATATTAAGTGAGTCTCCTTCAATGCAAAAATTTTGGTACGCCATCTTCTCTACAAGTAGGAGACCTTGGTAAAGGGCTCTAACCTTTACAACATGGCAAGTATGGATATCTAAGAATTACACCAACAGAATCCCAACTCTATCATCCCTAAGCACCCCACCAGTGCCAATATTATTGGAATTACCCTTTGAAGCTCCATCAAATTTTAGTTTAACATAGCCCAAAGAATGAGGTTCCCACCTCACAAGGGCCTAGGGATTAGGACCAAAAAGACCAAAAACCCTATTTCTTTGTTGAAATCCAATTTTGCTTTCAAGCTTAGCCTCCTCAAATCTACCCTTCTCCAAATATAGAGAGGACACATTCTCTAGGGTGGAAGCCAAGACTCTAGCACAAATACAGGTAAGAAATTTTTTGAAGTTTTTAAAAGTTCTACTATTCCTCTCCTTCCACACCTACCAAAAAATATGTGATAAGTAAAACATTTTATCCTTGGAGAGTAAAAAGGAGATGACCATTGAGCACAAAGATCAGAAAGTGAACTCGACATCACCCAACTCAGTCCCAAAAAAATAAAAATAGAGTTAAGAACTTCCACAAATAATGAGCATTGAAAGAATATATGGCTTATCTATTCCTAATTAGCATCATAGAGGCAACGTTTTTTTAGCATTGACCAACATATTTTTTTAGAATTTCAATGGTCAAAATCATATTCTAAGTTACCAACCAGAAAAAGATATTCACCTTTGGTGTTAGACCCTTAAGCCATACTTTGAAATGTGGGACCCATGGAGGAGTCCTGATAGCCAACATATTGTAGGTGGACTTGACTAAAAAGGATCCATTATTTTATCCATATCTTTAGCCTTTGCAAAAAAAAAAGGATCTAAAATTTTAGTAATTGAGAGCCCAAATAGAAGTGTTTAAGAGTCTTGAAGAGGAATTCTATGAATGCCATCACAAGTGCAATGAAATGAAATGAAATATTATTAATGTCTATGGTGGGCCAAAATAAGACCCAAGGGACTATAAGAAGGACAATAATTACTGCTAGCTAGTAGGCTAAAAAACCCTACAAAGAAAAGAACTAAGATAAATACAATATGAATCTCTTAATTTCTTTGTTTAATGACCTGAAACTTCAAATTATTAGCAATTAGAATCTAATCTTCATGTTTAGCATTTTTGAAAATATACTAGTCTAATGATTTTCAAACCTTCAATCCATTGACCACCTTGATAAATTCAACCACCTTAGACCCAAAGACCAAGATGGTCTTAGGCTCCAAACATGCTAGATTTGGATCTACACAAGGGGTTGGTACATCAACCAAATATCTTTCTAGAAATAAATCTTAAGTCCATCACCCAACCTCCACCTACAACCTTTAGACACTAGCACCCTCAACTTTTGTTAAATCAACCAAAAGGATGAACCAAAGGTCGATAGAATATCAACAAGAAAAAAATCTCTTGTCTTAAGTATTTGATTGACACAATGTTGACCCAACTAGTTTTAGTTTGATTTGCTAACTTCCATGCCTATTTTGCAACCAAAGCCTTACATATTCTTGATGTTTGAAGACCTATGAAACCATCCTTTTTAGGTCTATAGACTTACTCCCAACCAACTAAGTAATTTTTTTCTTCTCATCAGACCCTAACTGAAGAATTAAATTTTGAATATGTTCAATCTTCGATAATTTCTTATTAGGAATTATGAACATAGATAAGAAGGTTGGAATGCTTTGAAGAGTAGACTTTACCAAGGTAGCCTTTTTGGCTTTATTAAGGAGGGATCCTTTCCACCTGATCAATTTACTTTGTAATATTTCCACCATAGGTTCTCAAAGCAAATCTTGGATCCTACCTTAAAAAAAGGTATTCCAAGGTAAAGATATGGGAGGGCAGTCACATCACAACCCAAATATGCAAGAAATTATCCTCTACCTTGCTAAGGGGGCATTCAAAAAGAATATTTTTCTGTTTATATAATTTATATTTTTTCCAACTACAATCTTAGACACCTCCAATATATCTTTCAACACCTTTACTTGAGGAACTAAAGCAATGAGGGAGAGCAAAACATAATCTACAAATTAGTGGTGAGAAATAGGATCCACCTGCAAAGTAGGTTTGATACCTTCCACAAAGGGTTCTATATTGATAGCCCTGTTGTGGTTATTTTCTACATCCTTAGGAATTGGGTTGTCACGCCACAAAAAATTGATGATCCAAAATTAGTGTTGTTGACTCTGGTCGATCAACCTCTTTAACCTAGGAATAGAGTATTTTTATGATTCTAGATAGACTAGGTATGGTAAGGATACCCTTGAGGTAGAATTAATATTTTAACATTTAAAGTCCATGCTCATCCAGATAAAAAGATGTAAAAATTATATTTTCTTGATCAATATTGCTTATAATAGTTCAATTATACCTTATGTATAATCGGTGCCTTAATATTTTCGGCCATTGTAGTAAAATTTAATACAGTTTACTATGATAAAAAGAAAAAGAAACGAGGATTTGATGTAATTATGTTTATTTGAATATCATAACAAGATGAAATAGACTATCAAAAAAATAAAGCATTTATTATACATTCAAATAATGTAACATATAATAAAGATAACACACAAGACTGAAACAAGAAGATATAAGGGAAGAAGCCTAAAATTTTATTAATATCATAGAGTTTTTTACAGTGAGAGTTGGCATGAATTTTCCATAAAGCTCTTTCAGATTAATATAATAAATATTCTCATCCAAATGATGTGATAAGAACCCTTCATCTATATGTTCCAATCTGGTAACAACAAGGATTTTAGACCTCTGATTCACTAGCTAGAAATAATCTTAGTTCATGAATGCTTCCCTATCAAAACTTACACAAAAATGGGAGGAATGAGGGATGACAAGAAACAAGACACAAAGGAATACAATGATAGAACAAAGGGGCACTCAAGTATACCTCTAGCAAAAATATGTTATGCAAAATCTTGATGCAGATTCTAGTCATGACAACTCCTTTTATAGCCCGTGGTTCTTGAATCTGTTATAACTGATTAAATTTGAGCCATACAAGTGTCATATTGTCTTGCCTCTGAATACTAGTTATATGACAACTTTCTTGGATCTTATTTTATTTTCAAAATTTACCTTTTGTTGAGTTTTCAAAATTTCTAAAAAGGTGGTACATAGTTGTACAACATTTTTATCATGAGCTGGTTCCCTCGTTAATTTTTTCTTTTTTTTGAATCTTTGTATCTTTTTGAATTATTGGTGGGTTCACCAGGAAACACTTTGTGGTGGTTTCCATGCCTATGTAAGGTGAGAGTTTGATGAGTTCTTTTGGTTTAGCATACACCTAAGGTTTTGGTAAAATGTAGCTAGATTTAATCTAAATGCAATTTTGTTTTCTTGAAGACAAAATGCATATAAACAAGTAATCTAAAATGTAGTACAAGGTCCTATATATATTTTATTTTATTTGTTATTCTTATTTTTATTATGAAATGAAATTGATCTAAAATTACTATAAACAAAGATATAATATGTAATGAGCTAGAATTTATCTGATCCGGATAATTTATTTGAGTGGATCTATAATAGATCTATCAAATTTACCAATTTGGACCTGTAAACCTATAACTTAATAGAAAAGTACTTGATGCTAATAATTAGAAGCCAAAGATTCCATAAAAATGGCCTTAGGCTTTCCTCTAGTCATCAAAGTGAATGGATCTTCTTGGTTCTTTCCTGATAAATCACATGTAAAAGGACGATAATGATGGTGATTATAAATAAATCAAAATCTATATCCAAATGATAAATAATGCAATGATTGATAAAGCAAATAAAGTAAAATATTTTAACTATATCCTACTTGATATAAAACAAAGGAATTTTTGATTTAAAGCCAAATATTTGCCCCCATGTTTATGTTTTTGTAAATTTGTTAGATCTACGTGAATTCATGATAACTAGATCCATGTATAGTTTTTTAGCATTTTAGAGGTCCAAACAAAATAAAAATGGGGAAAAATATATACTGTTGGAAACCTGTCGGATGTGATTCTCTTTAGGGAATGATGTAAAAATAAAAGAAAAGTATGAATCGGTTTAATTAAAAAAAAATTATGTTTTTATGTGATCTAATCTAAGACAAGCAAGTTTTTAATGATATTTTTAGTTTTTTTTTTTTAAATCAAAGAAAAATAAAAAATAAAAAGTGGAGGTGTTTTCACACGGGGTTCACCAAAGAATGTAGACTCAAAAAGTTTGCACCCATTTCCTTCAGGCTAATGGATATGTGCTTGGAAGGGGTATGGAAAAATAGGAAATCTACATCTCAGATGAGAAGCACTTGTGTTGTTCTCTCTTGTGGTGATTGTTGATGAATTATTGGTGGGTTCACCAGGAAACACTTTGTGGAAGTTTCCATGCCTCTGTAAGGTGAGGGTTTTATGTGTTCTTTTGGTTTAGCATACACCTAAGGTTTTGGCAAAATGCAACCAGATTTAATCTACATGCAATTTGTTTTTTGAAGATAACATGCAGATAAATAAGTAATCTAAAATGTAGTACAAGGTCCTATATATATTTTTATTTTCTTTGTATATTTTGATTGTGATTGTGAAATGAAATTGATCTAAAATTACTATAAATAGAGATATAATATGTAATGAGCTAGAATTTATCTGATCCGGATGGTTGATTTGAGTGGATCTATAATCGACCTATCAAATTTACCAATTTGGACTTGTAAACCTATAACTTAATAGAAAAGCACTTGATGCTAATAATTAGAAGCCAAATATTCCATAAAAATGGCCTTAGGCTTTCCTCTAATCATCAAAGTGAATGGATCTTCTTGGTTCTTTCCTAAAAAATCACATGTAAAAGGACGATAATGATGTGATTATAAATAGATCAAAATCTATATCCGAATAATAAATAATGCAACGATTGATAAATCCAATAAATAAAAATGGTTTTAACTATATCCTACTTGATCTAAAACAAAGTAATGCCTTATTTAAAGCCAAATATTTTCCCCCAAGTTTATGTTTTTGTAAATTCGTTAGATACACATGAATTCATGATAACTAGACCTATGTATAGTTTTTTAGCATTTTAGAGGTCCAAATGGTATCAAAATGGGGAAAATTATATACTGTTGGAAATATCTTCTTAAGCCCTATCCAATGGTATAATATTTAAGAAAAAAGAGGTTATTTGGTTACAAAAAATTCAGCTCAAAGAACACATTACTTTTTTTTAGATGGAAAATAGATTGAGTATGAAATGCACGTACGAAATCAAAAATTAAACAATGATTGCTACGATGATTGCAAAAGAAATACTTACTTACAATAGAGATGTCACTGATTAATTTTTTTATGGATCCAAGTAGCAAAATAGATATTTCATGAGTATTCATCAATCACCAACAGATTTGCCCCAATCATTCAACTTGCAGTAAAACTTGCTATTGATGCTCAACCTACAATAAAATTATCACTTCCTAAATTTCTCTTCCTTCAAAATGCCACTGCCCTCTGATTTTTTAATTTCTCCATTCATTTTACTCCTACCTTCACCGATCCGGATCTATGGGAGGTGGAATGCATATTTTTATCACCCTCATGGACGTGGAATAACCAATCCGGGAAGAAGTTGAGTTGTTTTTAATTAGATTAGTAAATTACCAATCTATGTGAATTATTGACCCAAATTAGGGCTAGTGAATCCATGAGAATGATGTATTCCAAAAATGGATTGGATGTGGTATTACACAAAAAACAAATCTCATATTGCACATGAAACAAAATAAGATATCCGAAAAGAAGTGAAATGTGATGTTTTTACAGGAAAGAGAGAAGAAACATAACCAAGGTATGGAGGATGAAGAAAAAAAGAAACTAAAAAGAGAGAACTAAAGCTACAAAAATTAAGAAAACTACCAACAATAGTATACTTTCGTAACTATATTCCATCAGGGTGATACCTTCGTAACTCTATTTTTCCAGGGTGTAGGACCACTTCCAAGGTAGTTTAGGCAATCCTCTATCTCTTTAGCATCTCTTATGTTTTTGAGTGTTGGAAAGAAATAACCTATTGAATTATTTATATTATTTCCTGCAACCTCCTTCTTGCACCTTTCGAACCACCTTAGATGTCAAAACCTTCATCCTAACTTTTTGAAGGAGCATCTAACTTAATATAGGACCAAACTGAAGAGGAGTATTTCGTTATATGATAGCTATAAAATCATGGCTTTTAAATTTGAAAATATTTGGCTTGCTCAAACTGGTGTGTGTGTGTGTGTCATCTGAGTCTCTTACTCATTTTGATCAAATTTATAAGCTAACCTCACCCTGTACGATTCATGACATTCTACCTTACTCATCAATTTCACTCACATGGTTCAATTTTTTTTTAGTGTTATCACTTGACTAGATTTTGAATATGTCAATATATTCTCTTACTTCTTCTCAATTAGCTTACCAGATATCTCTTCATAAGGATAAACTTAAATGATCTACAAAACTTTATTCATGATTTCAACAGTGGATGATGGAGGTATACTAGAGGATGTCATGACTTTGATTATTTGAGGACTGTGAAATCTATGGAGGGTTGAATACTTGACCCTTTCAAAATCAATTATCTTAGTCAAGGAATTGTACAGTCACTATAAATGGTGACATCTTATGTGTCTTTGGATCTCATTTTACATCTTTATCCAAATCATATCCACTAGCCTCAAAATGCATACCAAAAAGCTGGCCATTTTGATTTAGGCTCAATTTGGAGGCTTTTTTCATTCTCCTATTATAATGATGCTATGTGGTTCAAGTGCTTCATATTTTTAAACAACTATTCTTCCTTTAACTGTAATAAATGAATAATATTTTACCTCGAGCATGTTTTCTTTTCAAAGTATCATTTTAATCATGTGTGTATTACAATATATTTTTTGATATATTTTTGTATGACTTGTCCTATGTATTTATAACTTCTCTAATTGGCTCTTGTATGAATCACTAAGATATTAATCAAAGCATGCACCATAACTCTATCCACGCATAAGCCATTCTTTAGCCAAAATCTTCTAGATCGTACATCTGCTTGCAATTGATCAATCCTAAGTCATCCATCTTATGTTGGCCAATTTGCCATAATTCTTCTTGTCATATTTATATTAATTAGCCTAATCCATGTTCTCATGTATCATATTTTAGCTTAAATCCTTCACTATCAATCTCAAATTGGTCGAATTATCCTTGACCATTCATTAATGTTTGGTCGGATGAGCTTCAACCGTTCATCTCTTGTTTAGCAAAAAAATTTTAGCTACATTTTTTTTGTGGGAGGGGAATGAATGGGGGTTAACATCTTAGGATCCTTGTCAGCCAAAGAATTTTGACCTTAGGCTAAGGGTTCCATTCATAGCTATTCAAACTAGGTGTACATGACCCAAGTTCAAACTTTTGGTAAAATTAAATTGGCCTAAGTAAATTGGAAGGGGAGAATGTTGAGGGATCCTTGTGAAATATTTTGACCCCTATGAACTTATTACTAGGGATATGATTTAGTTTTATTATTCTCATGCTCACAAGGGGGGAGTATTATGGTACAATAAATTACTACCTTGGACTTAGGCTGAAAAAACTTAATCAAGAACAAAGTGTTAGTGTAGAAATATAAAAAAGGAAAAAATGATTTTCATGTGAATTAAACCCTTAAAATATCATAAAAATATTATATACCTCATTTTTTATGGTTTCATTTATTGGAGCACCCCCTTTTGATTGACATGGTTTAGATTCAACTGAATGCATTCCAACCGCTCATCTGGGTTTGATTGATGAAATTTCCATTGTCCATCATATTTTTACCATGACCTCCTCACCACCCACTATGTTTTGATCAAATGCATTTTAGCCGTAGATCTTTGTTTGGCCAAATAATCTCCTTTGTATATCCATTTTTAGCCAAAATTTGTGTGTCATACATCTCATATTTCAAGGAAATATGACATTGGGGATATGCATTGATTGATATGTTTCAAACTTAGGAAGACATCAAGGGGACCTAGGATGAATTATAAAAATGGGGGTAAACGTGATTGAATTCATATGATTGGAGAATTTTGACCTTAGGCTAAAGGTTTTTATGAGTAAATGATCGAGGTGATAACAATTTAAATTTATAGCCATTAGAATATTTAAGTATGACCTAAGGGTTGAGCATGAAAGTGACCTCATGAAACCTTTTGACTCAGATTTAACATTATTTTGATCAAACTTGTCTTTAGGCTTATGGCATGAATTCAGGCTTAATAACTTCTACTTTTTAGTTTAGGTCAAGCCATTCATAAGAAATATGGTGTTAAAAAATAATAAAAGGGAAATAAATTTGAATGTGAATTGAACCCTTAAATCATTAGGAAAAATTATTCCAATTACCTTGATGATGATGTTTACTTGTGTGTCCTCCCATTGGATTTGCATGTTTGACTCTGTTTTAGCCAAATCAATGTTTCTTGTTCATTCATAATTGACTGAATTTTTCTGCACCACCCATTTTATTTTTGGCTAAATAATCTTGGGTCATCCATTCATTTTAGCTGAGTTAACATCAACCATTCATCTATTATCGATCAAAACTCCTAAGTTGCTCATCTTGTATATCATATTTTAGTTGAACATCTTCCACCGTCAATCTCAAATCAACCAAATTATCCTTGAAAATTTATTAATGTTTGATTGGATGGACCTCAGCCATTCATTTATAACCAATAAAACTTTTTTTGGTTGTCCATCTCAAATCAATCAATTTTTTTTTGACCGTCTATCTCCCATCAACTGAATAATCTTAGACCGTTGATTTTGCCAAGTAAATTTGATATATTGATCTTACCTTTTGGTTGAGTTCTTCTGGGTTGTTCAATAGGTTTTCAGCCAATTAATTTTTGCCACAAATCTTGGACCAGTTGAATGATATCTAACCATTTATTCATTTTAGTCGATTAAATTTGAATCGTCCATCTCTTATCGATTACTTTTGGGTTGTCCATCTTAATTTCAACCAAAATATTTGGGTTGTGAAATATTACATAATATTTTCAAAGTTTTCACCAAGGAAAAAATAATATGGGTATGTGAAAGACATAAAATTATGAAAAATTTATGCTCGAGTAAGTTTTAATTTTTTTATGTGGTGCGATTTGGGATGTGAACCTTAATAAAATGAGAGTGTTAGGCCTAGGAAAATGTTGAATAAGTAAACCTTAGGGATGGAATCATAATTCTTTTGGAATAGCCTAAGGAGTATCTTTTCAAGGTAAATAATGGATAGAAGTGCAAATGGCCTAAGATATTTTGATTCATTAAACAAAATTAGAGTATGAAAGAAAATTTTATCAAGAAACCATTAGTCCTTTAAAATATTTGGATATATTTGATCAATGCACTTTTGAAAATGATCTCTTGAAAATTAATACCAAAGTCCTTGAGGAACTTAAGATTAAACCATAAACAAGAAAAACTTAAAATTTGGACTAATCTTATTTGAACCAAACTTAGTGACCAATTTTATTCTTTGACTTGAGCAAAAATCACCTAGACCTAGGATTTTGTATGACATTTCAAAATTTAAAATTAGGGACCATACTTAAGTTGGATTTTGTGGATCCAACAAGCCCTACCCAAAGATTTTACCACTAAGATATTGAGGTAAGGGGACAAGGGGTCCCCTTGGCAAATGCCTCTCAAAATTGAAAAATAACATGTTGGGCACCCATTTATTAAGACCAAAAACTTGGTAGAAGAGATACAAGCATGGAAAATTTTTATACAACTTTGGAAAAAACCAAAATTTTCCAAAACCTTTAACAAAAAATCCCACAAAAACCTATCATAAGCGAGGAGGAGACTAGCTTTGCCACTTTTATCAACTGAATGAAGGATTTCATGAAAACTATGATATTGTCCATGATCTATCTCCATGGCATAAATCCACTTTGGGTTAATCAAGGATGGAAAAAAATATTTTAATCTATTAACAAGGGCCTTTATAAATTTTTTATAGAAAATGTTACATAATCTAATGGGTCAAAAGTCACCCAAGTCCTTTGCACCAATAGTCTTGGGGATTAGAGTTTAAAAAAGTAGATTTCACTTATTATTGGTGGTTTGAATCTCTTGAAGGGCATAAATAATATCCTTCCCTAAAATATGCCAATACTTCTGGAAAAAGAGGGGGGAAACCATGAGGACACAGAGCCTTCATTCCTTCCATCACAAAGATAACTACTTTGAATTTCTCATCACTGAAATGAGAGATAAGATCTTGGTTCATATTAGCTATGACAAGGCTAGGAATACTACCAAGTAGCTTATTTTGGGCTTCCTAATTACAAATCTCTTCCACCCTAATGATATTTCTAAAAAAAGCCACAACCTTAGCTCTTATGTCCTTAATGTGAGCAACATTGGATCCATCAACTTTTGGAACTTATCTAATCCTATTGGTGCTTCTATGCTTCAAAGTTGTGATGTTAAAAAACTTGGAATTTTTATCTCCCTCCTTTAGCCAAAGTGCCCTAGAGATCTATTTCCACAAAATTTCCTCCTTGGTAATAGTGTTATGAAATTTGGCTAGCACCTCCTTTTATTTGTATCTAATCTCTTGAGATTGATTTCCAAGTTCTATCTTAGATTAAATAGCTTTTAGTTGAATTTTTAGGTCTTTATTATTTTGCAAAATATTCCCCAAAACCCTTTTATTCTATTATTTAAGGCTAATTTTAACAACTCTAAGCTTTGTCATAATTTTGGAAATACCAAAGACTTGGACCCTTGTCAACCACCAATTTTTTTTATTTTAGATTTCAACTGAGGAGGAACACACCATATTTCCTCAAACCTGAATGGCCTAGGGAATTTATTTCTTCCCAATTGACTTCAAAACATGAGGGGTTATGATCAAAGCCAATTATTGGTAGAGAATAGAGAGATAGATTCCGAAATAGTGGAAGGCACTCCATGGAGACAAGAACCCTGTCCAACCTGATTTGGATGAGCTAGTTACCCACTCTACTATTTCTCTAAGTATACCTTGAATCCTTAAAAGCAACATCTAATAGCTCATTGCCATTCAAAAAATATACAAAGTCTTCCATGTTTTTCAATATTGAGGAGTTCCCTCCTCTTTTATCCAAAAAATAGAGGGAAATTAAAATCCCCTACTAGGCACTAGGATTCTTGAGAAAAAATCCTTCTTATGGAACTCAAAATTTACCACAATAGGTTTATATTAAGTACAGAGTTTTGTACATACGCACTAGACATAACCCACCTTTTATTACTTTCTCTATTGTAGAAGAGAATACTAATAATCATATATGAGGAAGAAATTACAGAGCCCTCAAACTTGTTGGCATCTAAGAGATAAATGAGTCCCCTAGAGGAACCATTGGATGGGCTTGCAGTAAAATGGGCTTCTTTCTAAATCCTTATTCTAATAGCTTCTATATCCTAACCATCCAACTTTGTTTCTTGCAAGAAAAACCTCACCTTCATACTTAGAATTCTAACAAACTTTATCATTTTGTTAGGTCTCCTATGGACAACCATCAGGTAATCTTATTTATTTTCAACCATTTATCGACTACCCTCCTCATACGCATGCCCTCATTTTTTAACACTAACTTTATTAGGAGCTGGAAAGACATCTATCATCTAGGTATCCTTTGAATCCTCTTTCAATGAGATTTTCACTGTGTCTTGTGCACCAGGAAATATTTTCTCCTTATCACCCAAAATATATGGCTTCTCCACCTCTTAAAGCTTCTCACCCTTGGGATCCCATAAAAAATTCTTGAGAAGGCCCTCCTTCACCATAACATGCTTAAAAATTATTAGAAGAAAACCCTGGTGTATTGGGACTAATGATTTCCCATGTTGTACATCACCCACAATTTTCTCCATAGATATAAAGAGGAAGGCTGATATATTCATCTTCCATCCTCTCTAAAGATAGTTCAAAAAAGTAAAGTGGAAACTCCTAACAATTATTTTCTTTAAATATAGGATAATATAGTTTATAATTGACTAGACTAATCAGTACCAAGGCTATGACAATGACTCCCATACCACCCCATTATCTTCCCAATGAGGATGCTCATTAATATAAAAAAACCTTTCCATTTCCATGACTAAAGAGTGTATTTCCCTTTGAATGCACTATCATTCAACAAAAAAACATATGACTTCTACTATTTAGGCTATGTTGATAGTGAAGTCATAGCCAAAAGCTCTAACCTTCCTAGTAGAGCAAGAATGGACAATTTGTTTAGAAAGCTCCAGATCAAACCCCTCAAATTTCCTTAGGAACTATATTAAGTATCCCTTCTCTAGTATCTCCTACACCTCCTTGTCCATGTATAAAACTAGAGGTTCCAATATTAGGTTCTTTACTTCCATCATGAAAACTTTGTGCTCAATTATTTTTCCTTCTTCCCAAACTAAGTTTATCACTTCTAGCTCCCAAATGTTAATAAGAGCTTGGGTGGAAGGGAACACATGATTCTCATGATTATTCATAATTACCATACCATCCTACATGCACCCCACTTGAATGTAATATTGAGCCAAAATATCTTGTCTATACCATCACCATCCTCTTAGGACTTGGATGAACTTACGAAGTTAAATCTATCCTAAGCAAGCCTCTCATTGTTGATCTATAACTCAAGCAATGATGATTAGAAATAAAATAAAACATCATAGAAACAAGTGAGAGGGGGATATTGGGCCTAATAGTATCTCATATTCCAAGAATTTCCTTTCTCATAATATATTTTAGAATTATCATCATAACTCCTCCTATGAGCCTTAAAATCTGCCTATGAGAAGAATAGACTAGATGACAACTTGCATTTCTTTAATTTCTATTCCTAGATATCATTGCAATCCAAAGACTCCCATGTTTTTTACATTTGCAAAATATACCTTGAATTTTCATGTGTTTACTTCTTTTATTCTAGATTTGTCTTCCTAAAATGCTCCTCCCTAGACACCCTTTCACCCCCCAAATTGGCCACCCATGTTGAGAGCTTGGTTGGGTAAATAATTTTTGCATTGAGCAATTCTAGTAGCTATTACTTCATGAGAGCTTCTACCTTTAGATTCATAGGCCTATGTTTTTGTCAGAATGACTTTGAATTAGGTAATAGTTCTATTGTATGCTGACTAATTTCCCTATTATAGACCTTCAAATCATCATAGGTCCATGCTATAATATTTCTAAATTCTTTGCACTATGTTATAAGATACTTCACTTCTTACTCTAAATATTGCACTCCAACCTTTAAAATTTTATTGAGATAAACTTGAATTTCCTTGAACTCTTATTTATATCCATTTTCATCTTCTAGCTAATCGATCGGTCACTATTGTCAATGAGACTTTCAAGGGTAATCAATCCTTTTGGGATATGATTTTTTTTTAGCTGAATGACATCTTGTTGATCTATGCTCTTAATTATCTCATCATTAATATTTACATAGGTAGCTTATTTAACTAGAAATTTTATTATCTACTCATCATCTTCAAACACTTGACATAAGGTGTCTTTATCCAACATAGAAGGCCTAAACGCTAGTTTGAAAATTTTTATATTATTCTAAATATTAGAGGATGGGAAGAATATTTCCCCTTGGGAGGCTAATGCATCATCTTATGCATTTTTAAATCTTAGAATTGCTTTTATATTTATAGCTTCAAAAATCTCTAGAAGATCCTAGACTCTATTGTGATAGGCTTTGAGGTAATGCTGCTTACTGCTATATTTCTCTATAACTTAGTTCACCACCAATTTAAAATCATCATATATTTTTAGTGACTTAATTCCTAATTTATTTTTTGTAGCAATCCTAGACATAATACCTCATATTCTGCTACATTGTTGGTGCAACTCTAGGTTAATCAGTATGAGAACTGCTTTATGCCTTCAAAAGGAGAGACTAATATTATTCTAGCTTCACCATTCCAACCTATAGCTCCATTGAAGTAGAGCTTCCAAATATCCATTCTTTAGAGATCTTAAATTGATAAGCCTACAATATTTTTCTCTTTAGGCTTATCCTAGTCTTAATCATAAAATTAAAGTATTTGAGATTGAATTAATTTTCTACTTGCAATTAATCTAGATTTTTTCAAGGGGATAAATCTCATGATTGATCAGATTAACATGATCTTCCTCAATTGGATCTATGTGATAGGGGGTGGGATTTTTTGCATAGATATTGACCTTCTTGTCTTTATGATGGATTTCTATGTGAGAGTAGTCCAAGAAAATATAGCCACCCAACTTGGTTATGATTTCTCTAGAAAGGCATATGCTAAAGTATGACTCCAAATCAATCACCACCAAATATTGTATGATAGTTATCTATGGAGCTTTGTGGAGGACCATAGGTATATCCTTTATTACCCTATAAGTATTCATTTGGGTGCCATCTAACTGTAGAACTCTAGGGTTGGACCAGGTGTATTCCATTCCCATGGTTTCACAAATTGCTCTAGGCATCACTATGGTTGCTACCCCATAGTTGACAATGCAATTGTGCACAACCCACCCTTCCATGCATAGAGACATATAATAGGGAGGTAGCTTACTTTTTCCCATTCTTGGCACATGATGACCTTGATCTAAGTTAAGCTTTGGGTGTAATATAACTTTAGGATGAACATATTTTATTAATGCTTGAAGGTCTATTTGTCATAGAATTATTAAATCATCATACATGCTTGCTTTTGGAGGGATTTCCTTCAGATATTCCATATAAAAAATTCCTAATAATAATGACTACTTCTTTTCCTTCTTCAGCTCATTAAACCTTCTATAGTAAGATTGTGTTACCTCTAGCCTTTACCACTTTGTTATATAGGGATATCAGAGTTTGTTTAGGGATTGTTCCTAAGTTTCCTTTGCTTATTATGGCCTTGGTTTCTCCTTTGAATGCTTTATGGAAGGCTTTAATTTTATTTTAATAGATTAAGAAGGTTATTTCTTTGGCTTATTTAGTGGTTGAGATGGTACCTTGAATGGGTATAATTTCTATGGATCTACTTGCAAGGGTTTCTTGCTAGATCTTATCAAGACAAATATGGATTCTTCTTTCATGGGGTCTTGCATAAGCATGACTTGATCAAAATACCATAGCATTTTTATATGGTCTTTCTATTCCTTCTCTACCTTTTTTATTGCTACTAACTGGGCTTGATGTTGGTAGATCATGTAAGTATCTATGCTATGTAGATCATTATAGACCATACACAATAACTTTATTTTGTTGAAGAGGTAGAAGACCCTTCCTCCTAGTTATGGTATACAACATTTGACTTGCCTATGCTATTTATTGAAGAAGCCCCTTGGTATTTTATAACATATGAGAGTCTTCTAGGCTGATAATTTATTTCAACATCTCATCTCTTCATAACAGTTACATAATTTATTAGGTTTTTTAATGTTATCAATACTTCTTGCATAGTAGGATATTCCTTAGGCTCAAGGGTAGGTAATGTGAGGATAATAGGTATTTGAGGGTAGTTACAATAGGTTGGGTGTTGGAGATAATGCTAGAGTCTTGGATTTAAGGATTGGAGCTATCATAGGATAGGTGTGATTGCTATTGGAGTTTGTATTTCTTGTATAGATTGGGAAATTTCTTGGAATTATGGCATAATAATTCTAGACAAAATCTTGCCAATATAAATTAAGGTATTCTAAAAAAATATAGCAACTTGAAACAATTGAAGGAATGTTACCACATTTGATTGGCACATTTGCAAGACTAGGTCTAGATTAAAAGCATGAAGATAGTAAATAAGTGTATGAGCATCTGATGGCCTAATATTATATGGAATTTTTTTTCTAGGTTCTACTAAATATGAAGTTGAAATCCATAATCACCTCTTGAGGATGTATTTGAATAATAATGGACTAAGAGAGCAATGAAAATTGGTTTGCTAATTCATTGAATTCCTGAACAAATGTTCCAACAAATCTAACCCAAGAAGTAATGCACCCATCCTAACGAGTTTGGTACCAGTGTGATACTTTTTCTTTAACTAAGACTTGTGTAGGTAAATGAACCATTATATATAGAGGAATTATGGAATACTATTCTTGATGGCTTGTTTTATTATGTTTATGTATGGATGCTTGCATGGTAGAAAAGACATGATTAAGTTTGTAGGCTAAAAACTTTGCACCCCTTTCCCTCAATCTAATGGATCTATGCCTAGAAGGGGATGGGAAAATAGAAGCCTACACCTTGATGTAAGGGGTACCTGGTTATGTACCTCCTTTGGTGATGGTTAACAGATTGGGGGTTCACCAAGAAATATTTAAATACCATTTCTATGTCTAGATAAGGTGTATGTTTGAATGTGTTATTTTTACTTGCATGCACCTAGGTTTAGGTAAAATGCAAATAGAATCTAAAATATATGTAATTTTACTTTCCTTGAAAATAGAACACAACAAGCACTTGATCTAAACTAAATATAATGCAATTTCATTTTCTTTTTGGTATTTTCTTATGTTTTCACAGTAATCTACAAATGAAACAAATTATGAAATTGATAGAAAAAGGTAAGATAATTTAAAAAAATATTAGATAGAGGGCCTACCAAAATTGAAAGGTTAAATAGAAAAATTCATAGCTGATCTAGTGAATTTGTGGCCTATGAACGAATTTGTGGCCTGTCTAGTGATTCGTGCATTGTGAGAAAAATCACTATTCTAAGCACAAAGTCGTGAGAAACATGTAGTTAATAACACAAAACACTAAAAATTGCAATTAGCGATTAGGGATATACTTAGGCCATTGTAATATAGATCTTAGTAATGCAACAATAAAATCCTCTTGATCTCTTTAACAAATCATATATAAAATAATAAAATCATAGATCTGCTAGATAATGGACAAAGAAATTAAATGAAATAGTGAAGCAGTGTAGAATATAGAGTGAAATAAAATGTGATATTATCCAAGAGGTGTTATACAAATGAAACAATAGATCTAAAAGTAGAGATTTACCCCCTAGATTGTGTCTATGCAAATTCATTACCTACGAGCGAATTCATGGCTTGTGAGTGAAGTCACGATTGACCCATGAATTCATTGAATGTGTAAAATCGTAAAATGCAGATACAAAAATTGAAATATAGATATTAATATGGATGCAAGATGACTAGCTTACTAATAAAAATGTGATACACAAATTGGATAGTGGATCTGGAAGTAGAGGTTTTACCCCCAAACTTTTATCTATGCAAATTTGCAACCTATGATTGAATTTGCATCCTATGAGAAGTTGTGGATCTACTCACAAATTCATCAGATGTGCAAGGATGTAGAATGCAAATGAATTTTTTTGAGTAAAAATATCAAGATAAACACAAAATAAATTGCACACAGTGAGAATGTAGTAGATATAATCATCTGATGTTGTAATGGTGATGGCAGCAAGATAGATTTTTCCCATAACAAGACAAACTCCAAAAGTATTTTTCCAGCAACAAAAGACCTATTCTATCACTCAACCTACAATGAATTTGTTAGCTCTCCACTTCTCTTAATTAGAAAATAATTTCTTTTAAGTGTGCCAAAAATCTCTTCAATTCACCATTAGCCTCATTTTGGAGGTAAATTATTGTTTTAAAGATTTCAATCGATGCAATATAAGCCAAGGGTTACGAGATTCGAGGTGTCAAATCGGGATGGTTCAAGTAAATTGGAAAAATTCCCAATTCAGGTGAATTCACGATCTAAACATGGAGGTTGTAAATTCATCAAGGGTGGGATATTAGGCTTATTTTAAAACAAATCAAAATGGTCACTTGGTGGGTAGGTGGGTTTACTATTTTTGCAAATTTATGGGCTAGATTCGTTAGCTATGAATTTGCTAAAAATAAGGAAAAAAGGCATGTGGTGTTAATGAACGATTTTTATGGCATAAAAAATGAGATGGGTTGATGAGGGGTAGGTTTACGTGCATTGGGGGATTATGACTTAGGGTTAAAATTCCTTGTCTACAAAGTTGCATTGCATTTAGAGCTATCCTAATCTCTAAGTATTCCTCATGAGTTGTGGTGGGTTCCCTATCATGAAGAAGCTTGTAAATTTTTAGATGGCTTGAAGATCCTTGGTGGATGGCTTCATAGTACTTTGAATGTAGAGATGATATGGAAAAACAAAGGCTATGTAAAGAATATTTTGTTAAATTGAGTTTTGTAACTTGATTATTGTACAAATTGAAATATTATGTTGCTTTAATGTTACTTTGGGTTTTGTACATTAAGGTGATTGAGCAATATTTTATTTGGATAGATAGTATTGAGCTCTATCAATTGTTAGAATGCATATTTATGTTAAATACTTGATTCATTTATGTTATTGCATCTAAGTTAAATAAATGCATCTTTTGAAGCTTTAAGTCAAGCATTTGAGTTAGAATTTATTTAAGATGCATCCTTGTTTATCTATTATAGCATTTTAGATTAAATAGATTATGACTTGTGTTAAAATGCTTTTGATATTATGTGATGCATGTTGCTTTACTTTAGAACTATGTTTTAAAGTGCAATATTTATTTGAGATAAGATTATCTTGGGTGGTTTAGAATCTCTTGTGGACCCGAGTCAAAATAAAGCCCAATCCTAGGAGGAGTTGCGTGAATGCAATAACCAGGTAGATATGAGTCTTAGGAGTTGTGAGAATGCAATAACTAAGAACTCATAAACCTAGAAGGAGTTGTGTGAATGTGATATCCAGGTTTCTTGTGAATCATTACACCTTGAATGAGTAGGATTGTGTGTATTCCAATTAAGAGTTGTAGAACCATTTACAAGACAACAATGGTGATCCATTGAACATGTAGATTAGGTGATCATGTTCATTGCTATTAAAGTGGTAATGACCTTAGTTAGCCCACAGAGGTGTGGTAACTAAGCACCAAGGCTCTATGCCTAATTAACCTACCTAGATGGACTTAGAGTAAGGTTAGGGAATAAGCATTCCCTTTTAAGTTGTATGGGACTTAAAGGATAATACCTATGTTGTGGTCACATAATCCTATGTCAGTGAGGGTATGAGAAAGGTGGGAGGACCACTTTTGATGTCCTTCTAAACATGTAGGTCTATTAAGATGAACCCTAGAAACCATGAAACCTTGACAGTCCTATCCATTGAGTGTCATATATAGTGAATTAGAACTCAAATATGGTGAAACCTTATATGTTGGAAAGATAAAAGAAAGGTTTTTTCTTGTGAATATTTTCTTGTAATCATTGTTTAAAAAAATAAAATCTGGGTTGGTAGTTTTGGGTTGTTATAATTGGTATCAGATCTCTAGGATGTAGGGCTAGAAGCTTCTATGGAGTGTGCTTAGGTTGAGATTTGACTTGATGTGCTACTTTGGATTTGACACCTTGTTATAAGGTAAGTGTGATCCTAATAATTATCAATTGAGTGATAGTAGTCTATGTTAGTTCATAAGAGAATGAACTAACTAATTGTAAGTGCAATTGAGAAAGAATTGTATCTTACCCTAACTCTTTTCTTAGATAGGAGATTGCACCTATATTGAGATCCTCCAAAAAAGTGGGACTAGATATACAAAAAGAGATTGTAGTTTAATCCTTAGAAAATTCTATAGGAAAGAAGGACTTGGGTAAGAAGAAGGGAAGAACCATGGATATTTATAAAAAAACTAGGGAAGTAGAGGGATCCAATAGGGACATTGAAAAGATAAGGGATTTTTATAGGGGTATGACAAGTGCTACTTATATACTCGAGTTACTTCAAGGAAAAATGGGGTAGTGATGGTCATTAGTGAGGTCACTGCAAGAGAAAATGAGTCAACATCAAGTAAGGCTAGAAATGATTTCTGAACAAGGTTTCAATGGGGGAAATACAAGATAAGGATCTAAGATTGGTAAGAAGGGTAAAACAAAAATTTAATTATCCAAGTTAGGGTGCTATACCTGTGGAGGTCCTTACTATGCTAAAAAGTGCCACTGACATTTTTAATCAAGCAGAAAAATTGAAGGAAAAAAACACCAAGGCTATATGATTGTTGATAATCCAAGTGGATAGAAAACTCTGATGTTACTAAGCGGTAAGCTATTTTAAGTTTTAATGGATAAAAAAACTATATATAGTTTTATTTCAACTATTATTATTAGGGATATGCTAAAGAGACCTAGATTTTTGACACAATGATGGAAAGTCGAGTATGGTTCTAGTTAGACCTACTCAGTGGATCAATGTTTACCTATAACTAAGATAAATCTATCCAATGGGTCCACTATATGGAACTTATATGTGGCACCCCTCCATGATTTTGATATTATCCTAATGGATTGGTTAAAGGCTCATGGAGCCTTAATCAACTTTCAAGATAGGTGGATGGATTACACTAACAAGGATAAGAGGAGAGTGAGAGTACAAAGTAGACAAGGTTCTTTTCAACCTCACTTGCTTTCATCTATGCAGTTAAAGAAATCCATTAAAAGAGGTAGTATATTGTATGTAGTCAAGATCAATGGAAAATAGAGAGAAAAGGAAGGTGAGAGATGTTTAAGAAACACATAACCTTACATGAATTTAGGGATTTTTTTACAAAATATCTCCCAAGGCTACCACATCGATGAGAGTTTTATTTTTCTATTGAGTTAATACTAGGGGCTAAACCCATTTCAAGAACACCTTACAAAATTACCCCAATTGAGTTGGAAGAATTAAAGGTAAAAATCCAAGATTTATTAGAAAAGGGTCTCATTAAAACAAGTGTGTCACATTGGGGTGAAGGATAATTTCTTGAGATTATGCATAGATTATAGAATGCTAAATAAAGTAACCATTAAGAACAAGTATCCTCTACCAAGGATAAATGACCTCTTCAATCAACTAAAGGATGTGACCATATTTAAAAAAAATATATTTAAGATCAGGGTATCATCAGTTAAGGATTCAATAAGAGGATACCCATAAGACAACCTTTAAGACCAGATATGGGCACTATGAGTTCACAAGTGATATCAATTGAATTGACAAATGTACCAATAAATTTTATGAATATGATGAACAATGTGTTCAAAAAATATCTAGATCGGTTTGTCTTGGTATTCTTAGATGATATTATGATATATTCTCATACTAAATAGGAACACAACCATCATCTCAGATTAGTGTTGGAATTTCTGAGGAAGAACCAACTATATGGAAAATTGTCTAAGTGTGAGTTCTATACTTTGCAATTATAGTACTTGAGGCACATCATCTCAATAGAGGGAATTGTTGTGGATCCAAAGAAAATTGAGGCTATATTAAGTTGGCCTCTATCAAAAAATGTGATAGAAGTTATGAGTTTCATGGGACTCACTGGCTATTATAGGTATTTTATGAGATATTACTTTAAGGTTACCTATTCTCTCACTAGTATTCAAAAAAAGAGGAAATAATTCAAATGGATGGATAATTGTGAGGCCACATTTGAGGCTCTAAAAAATAAGTTAACAATGGTACTAATTCTAAAAATACCAAATCCTCTTAGGAATTTTACTGTGTATAGATGCTTCCCTAGAAGGTTTGGGTGGGGTATTGTCTCAAGAAGAGGCTACAGTAGCCTATGAGTCCAAAAAACTCAAGAAGCATGAGATAAACTATGCTACACACAATATAGAATTGGTAGTAGTTGTGCATGCCCTAAAGGTTTGGAGACATTATTTATTGGGAAGACTATTTGAGCTAAGAATAGACCATCAAAGTTTAACATATAGTTTTACCCAACCTATGTTGAATGTAAGACAAAGAATATGGGTAGAGTTACTAGCTAAATACGACATTGGTATTGAGTATATCAAATGGAAAGATAATAAGGTTGTAAATTCCTTGAGTAGAAGGCACATAGCCACATTGACCTAGAGCCATATAGAATTAATGGATAGGGTCAAGAAAATGTATCTATAGGACCAATATTGCATAGAAATATGAGATAAAATTAAGAGAAATCCTAAAGAAAATAAGGGTTTCAACATAAATGATGGACTTTTATAATTTAAGGATAGGGTAGTTATACCCAAAACTAGATATCTGAGGAGATTTATTATGCAATAGGCACATAATTATCCCTATTATTCTCATTCACGAGGGTAAAAAATGAGTAAAACATGAAAAAAGACCTTATATTGGGCTGAAAAGAAGCAAGATATCATTAGTTTTATTGCAAGATGTTTAGAATGCTAGAAGGTGAAGGTAGAACATTGACATCCAACAAGGAAATTGTACCCACATGAGGTACCTATGCAAAAATGGTAGGTGATATCTATGGATTTTATTGTGGGTTTACCTAAGACTAGGTACCAACATGATGTGATCTTGGTAGTGGTTGACAAGTTGACCAAGGTTGCACACTTCATATTGGGGAACATCAAGGATGATGCACCAATGGTGGCAAATAAGTTTTTAAATAAATCTTTAGACTACATGGGTTTTCTGATGTGATTATATTAGACAAGGATTCTAAGTTCATGTTAAAATTTTAGCAGGCTCTTCACTATGTAGTGGGCACTAAGATTAATATTAGTTTTGCATATTATCTTGAAATAGATGGTTAGTCCGAGAGGGTAAACTATATTTTATAAGACATACTACACATGTATTGCACGGATCAAAAGTCAAAGTGGGAAGATTTTTTGCATCTTATTGAATTTACATATATTAATGGGTGCCATGCATCATTGGGGATGACCTTGTTTGAAGCCTTGTATGTCAGAAGATGCATAACATCTCTATGATGGGATAATATAAAGGTTGAGTGATGATAAGACTAGACATTGTTTGATATATGGAGTAAATCAAAGTAATCCAACTTAGGCTCAAGGAAGCAACTGATCACCAAAAGATCTATGTTGATCTGAAAAGATCACCAAGAGAATTCTTCATGGGGAATAAAGTATTCTTGAGGGTAAGACCCATGAAAATTTCCATCAAGTCAACTAAGTTGGATCCTCACTATGGTGGGCCCTTAGAGATCATTGATAAGATTAGTTCAGTAGCATATAGGCTCACTTTGCCATCCAACTTGTCAAATATCTATGATACTTTCCACATATCCATACTTAGAAAGTATATTTCTGCTCCTACTCATGTGTGGAATGTTTCTAAATTATAGATGGTATATCCCTCAACCATTGAGGTGAGACCAGTAAATATTCTAGGGTTTCATTCCAATATGTTGAGGAAATGAACCCTAGATCAATGTAAGGTCTAGTGGGACCAGTATTTTGAGAATTGTGCCACATGGAAAAATGCCAAAGAAATGAGGCAACAATTTCCATACTTATTTGAATGAAAATAATTGTTTACTCACTTGCAAGAAACATAGAGGACTATGTTTAGTCTAAGGGAGGGAGTATGTAATAGCCCTCCTTGGAATAATTCTTTATTGAAAATGAACTATGTATTGGTGTGAATGTTTAATTACATAGCTTCATTTTTTTAATATCTATATGATGGGATGATTGCATTATTTTGAGCTTAGAATATGGTATTACTAATGTATTTGTGGATGTAGGACTAGGTGCTCTCTTTGGTGGGATCATATGGGTGAACCACCTATATTGAGAGATATTTTGGGAAATGATGGTGATGAATTGCTCATCGACAACTCAGGGTAACAAAATACCCTTCATGTAGATGCATTTACATTTTACTTATTTTCATGTTCACACCATTGGTACAAGAAGTTACTTGTGCAATGAGTCTCCTTAATAGGTTGGCAATAGTATTAGACTATATTAAAGGAAACTGCCTACTTAAGGATAAAACAATGGTGTGTAATATTGTTGGTATGAATCTATGTTTGTTTGAGGTATGCATAGATTTTGTTGGTAAGAATTATTAAGTGTTAATTAATTCCTTGGAAATTAATTAAATGATGGCTTTAATACTTTAGACTAGTAAAGTATTAATTAGATTGGTGACATTAATATTTGGAAAGATTAATGTCAATATTAAAAGTTAATATTAGCAATTGAAAATTAATAAAGTGAATTATTGAATTAATTATTGAAGATACTTTCATTATTGCATTATTCCTCTAAGGTTTGGAATAAAATTGAATGGCTTGCAATTTAGATTTAGCCTTCTTTTGATTACCATGCTTGGGTGATGCCTTTATTGGAATTAAGGTGGCATTGATGGTAATGTATTCTTGAGCTTAAGAAATGCCACTTATTCCATGCAAGAAGGGCATATTATTCTTTTTGAAGAGAGGAGAACATGGAATAGAGAGGATTTGGTTTTTAGAGAAAGAAAAAGGAAGGATCAAAGTCTTGGATGAGGAGTATTTTGGACAGCACGTTGTCAAACTAGGGGATGTTGGATAGCATGGTTTTTAGGTGTATCATTGAAGTTTGGTTGTTATATTCTATTTTATAGCTTTATCTTCTCTTGGGTGCATAGTATTTATTGCTTGGTTATTTTTTATCCCCCTATACTGCCTTTAGCTTAATTTGAGTTAAGCCTATGTATTACTTGGTAACATTTTGAGTGTTGTTCTACTCTTATTGTTAATATCCTTTTATGCTGATCTTGATAGTTGTATGGTTGGTAGCATTTGTATATTTTGCTTAGTGTTTGCCTCGCTTGTGGGTAGTGGTTATCTACCTTTGATTTACTTGTTCCTTCTTATTGTCATATCGAATAGTGTCATTCCAATAATGCACCTCCATATTCTTGCATGTGTAATATCTAGAATAAAAACCATTCAATATTGCTTCTAGTTGTAGGTATTCAATATGAATTACTCTTTTCTTAAGCCATCTAGACCTGTTTTCCCTACGTTTGAGTTTTGGCTTGCATTTGGGTCTGTATATGTAGGTTTTATTGGATGTGTAGTGTTGATGCTATAGCTTAGTCATGTTAAGTTATTTGGAATGAGGCTCTTATTTTAAATGTTATATTAAGATTGTGAAAACTCCTTTTGGATTGAAAGTTATGCATATTATTTTCTTATAATGGTATAGCTTTTAGAAAAGATACTTTTCATTGGTTGTTATCTTGCTAAGTAAGAGGTGGTTTTAGATTGGTTACTATTTAATTGCTAATGCTTTAGGTTCCATTGTAATATTGAAAAGAAATATAAGAGTCTTTTCTTAGTAAATATAATGTTGTAGAATGCAATTGAAAGTTGGAAATTATAAAAAGAACTTTTAAAGTTTTTATGCTTGGTTATTAGGAATTATTCTTCTATGGTAATGGATTCTCTTTTATAAATTGAATTAATGAATTTGGGGTTTAAAAGAGAAACACCTATATTCCTGAGACTTATGTAGGTTAAGAAATCATTATAAAGAGAAGTATGTGATTCTATTTAATAAATTGAATTAATGAATTTGGGTTTTAAAAGAGAAACCACTATAATGATTCCTGATACTTATATAGGTTAAGGAATCATTATAAAGAGAAGTATGAGATTCTATTTAATATATTGAATTATTGAATTTCAGTTTTAAAAGACTAACCACTATAATGATTCTTGAGATTTATGTACGTTAAGGAATCATTATAAAGAGAAGTATGGGATTCTCTTTATTAAGGTGGATTCATGAATTTGGATTTTGAAAGAGAAACCACTATAATGATTCTTGAGACTTATGTAGGTTAAGGTATCATTATAAAGAGAAGTATGATATTCTCTTTTAGAAGTTGGATTATTGGATTTTTTGGTTTTGAAAAGAGAAACTATTATAATGGTTTTGATACTTGTGTGGGTAAAGGAACCATTATAGAAATAGGAATTATGGAATACTCTTATTGATGGCTTGTTTTATTATGTTTATGCATTGTAGAAAATGCATGATTAATTTGCATTGCATTTAGAACTACCTTGATCCCTGAGTATTCCTCATGAGATATGGTGGGTTCATTATCATGAAGAAGATTGCATATTTTTAGATAGCTTGGAGATCCTTGGTATATGGCTTCATAGTACTTTGAATGTATAGATGATATGGAAAACCAAAGGCTATGTAAATAATATTTTGTTAAATTAAGTTTTGTAACTTGATTATTGTATAAACTAAAATATTATGTTGCTTTAATGTTACCTTGGGTTTTGTACATTAAGGTGAATGAGAAATATTTTATTTGGATAAATAGTATTGATCTCTATCAATAGTTGAAATGCATATTTATATTAAATACTTGATTTATTTATGTTATTGCATATAAGTTAAAATAATGCATCTATTGAATATTTAAGTCAAGCATTTGAGTTAGCAAAATGTGGCTTTTATTTAAGATGCATCCTTGTTTATCTATTATAGCATTTAAGATTAAATAGATTATGACTTGTGTTAAAATGATTTTGATATTATGTGATGCATGTTGCTTTACTTTAGAACTATGTTTTAAAGTGCAATATTTATTTGAGATAATATTATCTTGGGGGGGTTAGAATCTCTTGTGGACTTGAGTCAAAAT
Organism: Wollemia nobilis; assembly: GCA_028583015.1. Taxonomy (NCBI): domain Eukaryota; kingdom Viridiplantae; phylum Streptophyta; class Pinopsida; order Araucariales; family Araucariaceae; genus Wollemia; species Wollemia nobilis. The sequence continues at coordinate 9,438,967 of JAQPPZ010000456.1, forward strand.
AAAGCCCAATCCTAGAAGGAGTTGTATGAATGGAATAACTAGGTAGATATGAGTCTTAGGAGTTGTGAGAATACAATATCTAAGAACTCATGAACCTAGAAGAAGTGTGAATATAATAGTCAAGTTTCTTGTGAATCATTACACCTTAAATGAGTAACATCAAGTGTGTTCCAACTAAGAGTTATGGATCCATTCATAAGATAATAATAGTGATCCCTTGAACATGTAGATTAGGTGATTATATTTATTGCCAACAAAGTGGTAATGACCATATTTAACCCATGAAGTGAATTAATCTAACTGCTAGATAAATGAGGGTTTAGAGCAATCAAAATTGTATACTTTGAAACCAGATATGAGGAGCGGTGGAGGAAGAGGATGAAGCAGAGCAGGAGCAAAAATGGTAGGCAAGAATTTTGAACCAATGGAAGGAGAAGATCTAGAGGCAGGGCAGAATGTTGTAGCTAGAAAGGAAAAGGATTCCCTATCAACTCAGTTCAAAAAGGCTAAAGGTATAGATCCTCCAGATAAACCCTCAGACAAAGGGTCCCACTGGGGTTCGAGAGCTGGCAACAAGGGCACAAAATTTTTGGAAATACTGAAAGGGAAAAAGAAGGAGCCAGTCAGTGAACTACCGCCCCTAATACCAAATAATAATAGGTTAACTGCGCTAGTGGAGATTATGGAAATATTCTTGGATATGGAGGCATCATCCTTAGTTGGCAAGTTTTTTAGAGGAAGGTCGGACATTGAGACTATTAGCTCATGGTCCGCGACAAAGTGGAAAAATTTAGGAAGATTAGAAATCATAGCCATGTCAAGAGGTTTTTTTATGATAAGACTCAACAACAAAGATGATGCAGAGCACATATTGATAGGAGGACCCTTGTTTCTAGGAAGGCATAGCCTCTTTCTGAGGAAGTTGGGGGAGGATTTCAACCCTGAGAAGCAGAACATTAATATAGCACCCATTTGGGTCCGCTTACCAAACCTCCCAGCCCAATTTTTTAATGAGTACTAGCTTAGTGGCATAGCAAATACGATAGGAGAGCTCGTGGTAATAGACCATTCAACCCAGGAAAGGACTAGACTGATGCATGCCAAGATCTGTGTAAATGCAAACTTGGATTATGATCTACCTTCTCAAGTGGAACTAGCATATGGAGAGTTTCTAAGGATTCATCCTGTGGAGTATGAGAACAAGCTAACATTTTGTAGCGTGTGCAAAACCCAGGGCCACATTCAAGCCCAATGTTTGACAATAACTGCAAACAAGGAAGCCACGAGTGAAGGTTTTATGGGGAAAGCTAATGGGAGAGGGATCCCAAAGTTTCAAGGACCGCATATTAACTTGGAAGGATACAAACAAGTTAAGAATAACCAGGCTGACCAAGCCAACACAGAACTGGCAAAAATCTAGGAGAAAGGAAAGCAACATAATGAGGGAGGCAAAAATCATAAGGTATGTAATAAAGATCCCAACTTGAACATGTTTGATATCCTAGCAAATATAGAAGTTGAAAAAAAAAATAGTAAGGATGATACCATCAGTGTCAAGTTTCTTGAAACCCTAGACTCCCCATCCAAATCGAGACCATCCACAGTTATGACAAAAAGCCCCAAAAGCTATGCTCAAAATGAAGAAAAATTGCAAGGTCATTTCAGTTTAAACATGGAAAAAATAGAGTCAAGAGTCAAAGTTGTGGAAACAAGAGGCAGGAATGTAGCTCCTAATCCGGTAGTGGAGCAAATTATCCCTTATTAGATGAGCCCAACGGTAAAAGGTTCCTTGAAGGAAAGCCCCCTGTTTAGGAACCAGATAGGAGAGGTGAACCAAAACAAGGCTGAGGATGAAGAGGGAATTGAAAACCCCCAAAATGAGGAAGAAGGTTCAAGCCCTAGAATATCACAGTATATGCCCCCTCATTTCAGTCTAAAATAGACTAGAAGAACCACCAAGCCTCCGATAGATTATGGAAGTGAAATAAAGAAACGGAGAATATCTACAACAAAGAACTATAGAATGAGAATCAATGAAGAAATTGCAAATGGAAAGCAAAGAACATTGTTACATCAAGCTATTCCTGGCCAGGATAATAGAAAAATTGACAAAACCCCTTTGGCTCAGGGAAGGGGGCAGGGAAAAAATATCAAACAGTCTAAATGAAGGTTCTCTCATGGAATGTGAGAGGCCTAAATGACCCACCAAAACAAAGGATGGTGAAGTCTATAAGGAAGGATTGGAATCCTACTATCATTTTTCTTCAAGAAACCAAAATAGATGCGACACAATCAGCACTTATAGCTAGAAGGATTTGGAAGCAAGGGGAAGTGGCATTTCAACAGGTGAGAGGAGCATCTGGGGGCCTCATGATCTTATGGGATCCTATTAAAATAGAAGTATTATTCAGGCAAATGAAAGAGTATTAAGCATATTATTTCATGATTTTGATACTAATAAGAATTGGATTATGTCAAATTTTTATGCCCCCACCTTTGTCCAAGGGTGGTCTGAACTGTGGGAGTTTTTGGGGCATTTGAGCCAAGATTTTAAAGACATTCCTTGGGTGATTGGGGGAGATTTCAATACCCCCCTTTACCCATATGATAATAAGGGAGGATCTGGGTTACCCTCAAGGAGCATGGAGGACTTCAATGAATTCATTAACACAAATTAATTGATGGATGTAAGACTAAAAGGAGCCAAATTTACATGGAGTAACAAGAGGATAGGAAGACAACTGATTCAAGAAATATTGGACAGGTTTTTTTATCCAAGGAAGCTACAACAATGTTTGGTGATTCAGTGTTACAAGCCCTTCCTAAATGTGCTTCAGACCATAATCTTATTCTATGGGAGGCATTTTAGGCTAACTCCTTTAAAAAGTCATTCATATTTTTGTCAATGTGGGTTAAACATCTGGACTTCAAGAAATGAATAGAGGAATGGTAGCAGCAGCCTATCCAGGGAAGTGCTTCCTTCAAACTATCTCAAAAACTTAAGATGGTGAAAAAAACCTTAGAATATGGAATAAAGAAGTCTTTGGAAATATTTTTGAGAATAAGAGAGCAGTGAGGGAAAAACTGAGAATAATAGAAAGCAAAATCCAAAATGGAACCTATGATGAGACGACAAGGACTGAAGAGAAGGAAACCCTTTGTGAGTTTTATAATATTTTAGCTTGTGAGGAGATGTATTGGAGGCATAAATTAAGGGAATTATGGCTAAAGGAAGGGGAATTTAATTCAAAGTTTTTCCATGTTACCACATTGAGCAATAGAAGCAACAATAATATTAGAAATTTAACTAAGGTGGATGGATCCTCAACTCAAAACATTCAGGAGATCAGGGACGAGGCTGTTAATTTTTTTAGTTCATTATTGGGTGAAGAACGGGCCTGTAATGCCCAAGCAAAGGAATCTCTCCTTCAATTCATTCCACAACTCATTGATGAAATGATTAATGAGTCTCTTTCACCAGCTTTTTTGGACGAAGAGATCAAGGAGGATTTGTTTAACATGGATCCTGAAAAAGCTCCTAGGCCGGATGGGTTTTCATCATGATTTTTCCAAGTTTGTTGGGATATTGTTGGAGCAGAAGTTATTGCTGCAATCAAGGAGTTCCAAAGTTCAAATCAAGGAGTTATTTGCTTTAATTGCCTTGTTTTTTAGTTTTGGTTAAAGGGTCTACTGCTGGTTTTTTTCAAAGCAAATGTGGTCTAAGACAAGGAGATCCCATAAGTCCTATGTTGTTCATCATCGTAGCTGAGGCCTTGGGAAGAACCATTAAGGCAGCAGTGGTAGCTGGACTCATTTTAGGTATTAAGGCCATGTCACTAACTACCTCGATGACACATTATCAATTTGTTGATGATACATTGCTACTGACTTTGGATTCTATTGTTGAGGCAAAAAGGATTAAAAATATTCTCATAATGTATGAAGAAGCGGTTGGACAGAAAATGAATTTTGATAATAGTAAACTTTATTTCATCAATACCCCCATTCCTAGGAAAAAAATCATAGCAAGGATCATGGAATGTCAGATTGCATCCCTTCCCACATCCTATTTAGGTCTTCCCCTATTTATAGGGAAACATGAAGGATCAATGTGGAACATAGTTCTGGAGAGGATCCAAAAAAAGCTAGCAGGTTGGAAAGGACATCTATTATCTCAAGTAGGCAAAGCAGTTTTAACTATGGCTTCACTTCAAAGTATACCCGTTTACTTCCTATCAGTGTTCAGAGCTCCCAGCAAGGTGTATCACAAAATTGAGTAGCTTCAAAAAAATTTCTCTGGTCAGGGACTGAGGATAAGAAAATGATCCATTTAGTAGGTTGGAACAAGGTTTGCAAACCTAAATCTGATGGGGGGTTAGTATTGAGGAGAGTTGCTCATATCAATACAGCTCTGTTGGCCAAACAAGCATGGCGGTTATTGACTAAGGTCGATAATGAATGAACTGCCATAGTTAGGAGGAAATACCTCCAAGGTGTGAACTTTCTTAATGACAACTTAGCAAGCAAGGGGTCTGCTTTTTGGAATGCAATCCTCACAAGTAGGGATCTTGTCAAGAAAGGTCTTAGATGGATTCTAGGAAATGGGCAAACAATAGACTTTTGGAAGGATCGGTGGGTGAGAGTTGAGGAGTTATCCCAGAATCCTCGTTTGGCTAGGATTCAAGAGCATATGGAGCAACATATTGGGAAGAAGGTTGCAAATTATATGTGGCAGGATATAAATATCAATAGGTGGAAACACATCAAAGTACAGGGTTTTGAAGCGGAGTCTGAAGAGCTTTATAGCATATTAACTCAACAAATTATTCCCTCTGGAGAGGATGAATATCACATTGTTTGGGCTGAGACTGAAAGTGGCGACTTCACAATTAAGTCTACCTATAATTTGCTTCTCAATGTGTAAGGTCAACAATTTCAACCGAGTTTGGTTTGGATCAAAGGCTTAATTCCTAAAATATCCTTTTTTTCATGGTTGGTGATTCAAGGAAAAATCTTCACTATGGACAATATGTTATCCAAAGGCATGGTTATTGCTAACCATTGCTACATGTGTAGGGCAATATGGGAGACAACCCAACACTTATTTTTGGAGTGTCCAGTAGCGGAGTCCATCCTGGATGAACTTTTCCAAGCCTTTAGGATCTCGTGGGTTAAGCCTGCTCTTATATCTGAAGTGTTCCATCAATGGCCTCAACCCTTTGTTACCCTAAAACTTAAGTACCTATGGAAAATTTGTTGGCATTATTTTATCTGGTAGATTTGGCTATAAAGGAACCATAGAGCCTTTAAGGATACCATTCACAACCCAAAAACCATCCTCAATAGGATTATTGTCTTTGCGAAAGAAAACCTTAGCACCTTAGTGGATGAGAACCACTCAATTCCTCCCCAAGAAAAATAATTAGCTCGGGCCTTAGGTATTGAGGACAAACCTTCCATTTCTTTGCCCAATCCCAAAAATGGGATTTCTTGGGAGCCACCCCCAGGTTTGGTTTAAACTAAATTTTGATGGTGCAACCAAGGAGAACCCGGGAAGAGCTGGAGTTGGAGGAATAATCAGGGATCATCAAGGAAATCTGGTCAAGGCCTTTGATGAACCATTGGTAATCAGAACTAATAATAAAGTAGAAGCTAGAGCCCTTTGGAGAGAGTTGCAAGTAGCCCAAGCAACTCAAGGTAACTTAATGAATGAAGGTGATTCGATGAACATCATCAACATGTTAACCAATGGCAAAAAACCTCCATGGAGAATCCAGGGAGTCATCCATGAAGTGAGGATCCTTTTTGTGGAAAGACAGATTAGGAGGGCTCATCACATGTACCGTGAGGCCAATAGGTCAGCTGAAAAATTAGCCAACATAGGTGTTGATGTTGATAGTTTGGTGACATGGACACAAGGTGTGCCACGTGAAGTGGAAAACATTATTAGTCATGAAAAGAAACCTACCCATTAAGGAGAAAGATGAATGGGTGTTCTTTCCCCATGGAGTTGGTAATAACTATGGGGTTTCCCTCTAAATCATACCAAATTGGAAATGAAGGTAACAGGGTGTAAGCCTTGGAGGATTCAAACAGAGAATAGGAAATGGGCAAGCAACAGGTTTCACAATTGCAAAGTTCCAAACTTCAATTTCCTGTCAATGTAAGTAATATTTACAGTTATGTTTAGGTATGGGTGTGCCTTGTTAGTAAGGTGTGGTAGGGGATTCAACACAAGTTCTGGTAAGAAAGTTTCAAGGATGACTAGGATCTACAATATGAGCATAAGGCTAGATATTGTAATAGGTTTTGGGTTAACCTAAAAAACCCGGTAATTAATGAAGACTTTTATTTACAAAAAAAAATATTTAACCCATGAAGGTGTGGTAACTAAGAACCAAGGCTCTATGCCTGATTAACATACCTAGATGGATTTAGAGTAAGGTTAGGGAATAAGTGTTCTCCTTTAAGTGTTATGGGCCTTAAAGGATAATCCCTATGGCATGGTCACATTGTCCAATACCTGTAAGGGTATGGAAAATGTGGGGGGGACCACTTTTGACATCCTAAATGTGTAGGTTTAGTAGGTGAACCTTAGAAACCATGGGATTTGGCCACTCCTATCCACTAAGTGACATATGTAGTGACTTGGAACTCAAATGTGGTGAATATTTGTATGATAGAAAGATAAAAGAAGGGTTTTTTCTTGTGAACCTTTGCTTGTAATAATTATTTAAAAAATAAAATTTAGTTTGGTAGTATTAGGTTGTTATAGATTATCAATATTCTTTGAATATTCTATAGAACAATCCAATATCCTCCCACCTAACATAGACTAATTTGCAATCCCGAGGAAATATAAGGAAACCAATAATATTTATTGGGTAGATAACAAGGTAATGTAGATACAAACCATAGTATCGATGAAGGAAAACAAATAGAACCTTCACATATCCTATCAGGATCAATCTAGATGATGAAGCCCCATGATAAAAATTGCACCAATATTTAGGGGGATTGCATTTGAGGATCCTAAATAATTATTATTTGAATTCAAGGTATTATGTCAAACATATGCTTATACACAAGATAAAAAAAAAAAACTAAAACTATTTTTATCCACATTAAAAGATTCATCCATGAGGTGGTTTATGGGATTAAACCCAAACTCAATATATACATGGTCTAAAATAGAAAAATATTCATGCAAAAGTAACAATAATATTATAGGGTTAAGGATAGAAGAGAGGAATGAAATTACATGATGGTGAACATTTAGAATATTAACTTGAGGTGATGTGGAGAAGGGTTAGACTAGGAATTGAGTGAAACCATATTCATAAGAGGATTACAAGATGAATTTCATGATGCTGTAAACCTCATGGGGAGAGGTGAAATAAATAAAATGGACTTCCCAAAAATCATTGAGCTTTGTAGAAATTACTCCTACACTAGGGTTGGTAGATGTTCTTATAAAGGAAAGTAAAAAACTAGCAATGACATAGGAGATATAATAGAGGAATTAGCAAATGTCATATCTTAGTGTATCTTAACACTACACTGGATGGAATGTAAGCTAGTAATAAAGTCAATGAACTATTAGTAATGTATTGTTCTACATCTAGAAGAAAACATATCCTCTAAAAATTCCTCCTAAACAAAATATTATATGTAGTATTTATCACATTTTATCAAAAATTAAGAAACACCATCTTCATGAGTCAAAAATCCATGAAATAACTCAAATTTGTAGGGCTAAGAAAAAATTAAAACCCTTACTAGTTTACCCCATGATCCCATATGAAGTGGATGAATAACCCTTTTTAACATGCTTTGTATAATGCCATCTCCTCCATCTTGGGCCCAACATTCCTAACCACAAACATAAGAATGGTCAAATTGGCCATAAGATCTCAACCACTGCAATGATAATAGGGACCTTACCCACATTAGAATCAACTATAGTAGGGACAATGAATATTCTAAAACCAACAAAAAATATTATTACCTGGTCCAACACATTGTTCATAAGGAAATCATCTACAACATGCTAAACAACCTCTACTTCTTGCGCAACCTATGGCCAACCTTAATAATAATAGATAGACAAACCCTATGTATACTAATAATAGTAGATGTAGTGGCATCTCATTATACCCACTAGCCAAACCCTTGATGATATTTTTTGGTCACCTATGGATAGATGAGTTGGATAGAGGAAAATCCCTTGCAACCATCACTACAAAATAACACATTGAGGAATTTAAGATTTTTGGGGTAACATTTTTCTTAAATGGTACATCAACTTTTATGGAAATATCAAAGTGAAAAAATTAAATTTTCCAATTGTACCTTTTCAGGAGAGCCCATTTAGCATGGTATATAACTAGCAATGACATCTTCTCCCATAATAAGCAAATTTTAGTTACTCATGAAGACTTGTGCTAGACCACATATTTCCAATTATATTACCCTATAGTTGAACCATGTAGTTATAAATACATTATGATCCTAAAATTATGATTTCATGATTAAATATCTTGGGAGTTAAAGTGTTAAATCACACTTCCATGATACTTAACCCAAACGAATTTTACTCGATCTATTGTTACCTCTATTTCTATTTTTTACATTAAAAAGTGGAATTGATATGCGATGTGTTAGTCTTACAATGACATTGAGAGGGGGGTGAATCAGTGTAGCTCTTTAAACTTGAATTTATAGCTCTTAATACCATAGCAATTAAAACTTATTACTAGATACAACAAGTATAACAAAAGAGCATCACACAACACAAGATTTAACGAGGTTCACCAATGTGGCTACTCCTCAAAAATTGACTGCTTGGACTACCATCCAAATCCAGCCTTTGCAAAGCACCAACCCTTTATAGCACCCAAAAGGGCACCAACCCAATTTACCAAGCACCCACTAGAAGGAGCACCAACCCCCGATTTATCTGCGATAGCAAGAAAGGAGCACCAACCCCCGATTTACCAAGCACCAACTGGAAGGAGCACCAACCCCGATGCCAAGCACCAACGTGGACTTCAATTTGAATCTATAAGTTTGATAGTAAGATACCTTTGCTTTTGCAAGACCCTGACTGGTCTTCTTCACCTTTGCATTCTCTATGCACTCTGCTCTCTCTACGCAATCACTTCGCACACTCTACTTCGTTACAGTCGAACTTCATGATCGTCTTCTCCCTTTTGTGCACTCTGCTCTCTTTGCGAATTTTGCACTTAGCATGATTCGACATGACTTGCTCTCTACGCACAACGACCGTATTGCACACTCATTTCACACTCCTCAATTCTCCAAATAGCCCTCCTTTTATAACAATATTTTTATGATGAAAACCCTAATCTTAGTCGGCTATAAACCCTAATCTTAGTTGACTTTCATAACAACTGTAAACCCTAATTTTAGTCGACTGTCATCGGTCTTCATCGGCTTCAACTCGGTTTATCCATCGCTTGATGATTTCATTCTGGATAGACCCTGTAACTGCCATAGTGATATCGGTCCACTGTCATACTTCTCATTTCAGTTGGGTTCTCCTTCTTGACTTGCGCATTTACGACCTGTCACGAGATCGCGACATTTTTGCCTCTGTAGCTTCTTTTGTTGTTGTTGCCACGAAACTACAACATGTCACGATATCGCGACACTTTTTCTTTCTCTCTCTTTCTCCTTGCTTTGGCCCTCAAAAATACATGTCACGATATCGCGACACTTTTTCTTTCTCTCTCTTTCTCTTTGCATCGGACCGCAAAAATGCTACATGTCACGATATCGTGACACTTTTTCTCCTTGCTCTTTCTTTTTGCATTAGACCACAAAAATACAACATGTCGCGATATCATGACACTTTTTCTCCTTGCTTTTTCTCTTAGCTTCGGCCCACAAAAATACAACATGTCGCGATATCACGACACTTTTTCTCCTTGCTCTTTCTCTTAGCTTTGGCCCCGAAAATACATGTCGTGATATCGCGACACTTTTTCTCCTTGCTCTTTCTCTTAGCTTTGGCCCGTAAAAATACATGTCACGATATCGCGACACTTTTTCTCCTTGCATTTTCTCTTCTCTTTTGGCCGCAAAAATGCAACATGTCGCGATATCGTGACACTTTTTCTCCTTGCATTTTCTCTTCTCTTCTGGCCGTGAAAATGCAACATGTCGCGATATCGTGACACTTTTTCTCCTTGCATTTTCTCTTCTCTTCTGGCCGCGAAAATGCAACATGTCACGATATCGTGACACTTTTTCTCCTTGTATTTTCTCTCTCCTATTTTAGTCGCAAAAATGCAACATGTCATGAAATCGTGACACTTTTCCAACTTACTTTCTCTCTCCTATTTTAGTCGCGAAAATGCGACATGTCACGAAATCGTGACACTTTTCCAACTTACTTTTTCTCTCCTGTTTTAGTCACGAAAATGCGACATGTCGCGAAATCGTGACACTTTTCTTACTTGTTCTCTTTCTTCGAACTTGTCGCGAAATCGCGACACTTTTTCCTGCTTTCTCTTTCTCTTCCAACATGTCGCGAAATCGCGACAGTTTTTCCACTTGCATTTTTCTCTTCCAACATGTCACGAAATCGCGACAGTTTTTCCACTTGCCTTTTTCTCTTCCAACATGTCACGAAATCGTGACAGTTTTTCCTACTTCTTCTCTCTCTTCCAACATGTCACGAAATCATGACAGTTTTTCCACTTGCCTTTTTCTCTTCCAACATGTCACGAAATCGTGACAGTTTTTCCACTTGCCTTTTTCTCTTCCAACATGTCATGAAATCGTGATAGTTTTTCCTGCTTCTTCTCTCTCTTCCAACATGTCACGAAATCATGATAGTTTTTTTGCCTTTTCTCTCTCTTCCAACATGTCACAAAATCACGACAGTTTTTCTTGCTTTTTCTCTCTCTTCCAACATGTCATGAAATCATGACAGTTTTTCCTACTTTTTCTCTCTTCCAATATGTCACGAAATCATGATAGTTTTTCTTGCCTATTGTATATGTCGCGATATCGCGACACTTTTCTTACTTGTCTTTTTATTTGATCTTTTGCATATGGGCCACTTCGGTCTTCTTGGAAAATCACTGTACATACTCTGAATAACCTTTGAACTCCTGTCTTCTACATCTGAATAGCTTTTGAACTTCCTGTCCACTGCATCAATAGATCTATCTCGACCGTGTTGACAACAATGACAATATTGTTGCTGCACCTTGCTCAACAATCTCCCCCTTTGGAATTGTTGGCAACACATGTGCAATTTCCTGTAACTCTTCTCCCCCTTTGACAATAATACCAAAGGGCTACTGCAGACTCCCCCTGAGTCCATGCACAACATTCTCAGGAAAAATTTATTACACTTAGCAAAAATCATGAACATGAGCAAAAAGATAATCAAATACTTAAATGCTCCCCCTGAGAATGTGATCCCTGTAGCTAGTCAATTCTTGGGAAGTGTGACCACTCCCAATTTATTGTGAAGGTACTCAAAAACTTCTTTGGGCAATGGTTTTGTGAAGATATCTGCTACTTGCTCTGTAGTTGGAACAAAGTCCAACTTAACCTCACCTTTCACAACTTTCTCCTTCAAAAAGTGATACCTGATAGCAATGTGTTTTGTGCGAGAATGCATAACCGGATTCTTGGAGATGTTAATGGCACTGGTGTTATCACACTTAACTGATATTGGCTCACTGAAGCTAATACCAAGATCTTTCAGGGTTTGTTTCATCCACAATACCTACGTACAACATGTTGTCACTGCAATATATTCTACCTCTATTGTCGATAAAGAAACTGACTCTTGTTTCTTACTATGCCACACGACCAATCTATCTCCAAGATAGAATGCACCTCCACTGGTACTCTTTCTGTCATCTACACATCCTGCCCAATCTGCATCTGAATACGAAATAAGGGTGAAGTCTTTACCTTTCGGATACCATAACCCATACTCCATAGTACCCTTGAGGTACCGAAGAATCCTCTTCACTGTTGTCACATGAGTCTCCTTGGGATTAGCCTGAAATCGTGCTACCATGCATACTACCTGCAAAATATCTGGTCTAGTAGCTGTCAGGTACAGTAAGCTTCCAATCATAGATCTGTACATGGTTTGATCAATAGGTGGAGATTTGTCATCCTTGCTCAACTTGCAACCTGTCATCATGGGAGTGCTAACTGGCTTACAATCCTCCATTGTGAACTTTTTTAACATCTCTTTCACATATTTAACTTGAGAAATAAATATGCCCTTCTTATTTTGATTAACTTGCAACCCGAGGAAATATGAAAGTTCACCAATCATTGACATTTCAAATTCTTTCTGCATCTTATTTGCTAAATCTTTACACGACTCATCTTTGTTGCTGCCAAATATGATATCATCTACATATACAACAAGAACAATAAGATGCCCATTTTCTGTTTTGACATACAAATTACTATCCACCATACCTTTCTTAAACCCTTGTTGAGTGAGATAGTTGTCTAGCCTTGCATACCATGCTCGGGGTGCCTGTTTTAAGCCATATAATGCTTTCTTCAACTTGCAAACCAAGTTGGGATCATCACCAAGTTGGAAACCATTTGGTTGCTCAATATAAACCTCTTCTTCAAGTTTCCCATTCAAAAACGCTGATTTCACATCCATTTGATAAACTTTGAAATTCTTGTAGACTGCTAAAGCCATAAACATTCTAATTGCCTCTAGTCTAGCTACTGGTGCAAAATTTTCCTCAAAGTCAATGCCTTCAACTTGTGCATAACCCTTACATACCAATCTTGCTTTATTTCTGACTACCTGTCCATCTTCATTCAATTTGTTTCAAAAAATCCATTTAGTCTCGATTATATTTTTATTTGTAGGTCTAGGTACTAACTCCCAAGTTTCATTTTTCTCGATCTGATCTAATTCTTCATTTATTGCCTTCATCCAACTTTCATCTTTGCTTGCATCAACAACATTTTTGGGCTCAATGTTGGATAATAGAGAGTAGTTAGTTACTACTCTTCTTCTTGTCTGAACACCAACTTTGGGGTCTCCAATTATTTGCTCTCTAGGATGATTTTTTTGCCAACTGCCTGTTTTGAATTTCTTATTTTCTTCCACTTTTGAATCACAACTTAAATCATCTGAGTCAAATTTTTGTATCTTTTCCATTTTATTTTCCTCATCTCCTTCAATAACCTCTTCATAAATTGGGTAGTTCATTTCATAGCTAATTACTCGTTCTCTACCTTCATCAAATTTAACATTGGCACTATCCACAATTTTCTTTAGCCTCTTGTTGTAGCATTTGTAAGCTTTGCTTTTTGATGAATAACCAACAAAAATACCTTCATCCGCTCTATCTTCAAACTTACCAAGATTATCTTCAGTTCTTTTGATGTAGCACTTGCTGCCAAAAACTTTGAGGTATTTTGTTGTTGCCCTTTTACCGAACCACAACTCATAAGGAGTTTTGCTTTCATGTGTTCTCAGCATGTACCTATTTTGGATATACACCACAGTATGGACTGCTTCTTTCCAAAATCTATCTGCTACTCTGCTTTCAGCCAACATAGTCCGTGCCATTTCCTGCACTGTCCTGTTCTTTCTTTCTACCACTCCATTCTACTGAGGTGTCTTGGCTGCTGAAAACTGTCTCCTAATACCGTATTTTTCATAGTACTCTGTAAACTCCTCTGAAATGAATTCTCCTCCTCTATCTGATCTTAAAAATTTGATCCTCTTTCCTGTTTCATTCTCAACATGGTTTTTGAAAATCTTGAACATTTTAAAAGCTTCTGATTTATGCTTCAAGAAAAATATCCATGTCATTCTGGAATAGTCATCAATGCACAACATAAAATATTTGTCACCATTTATGCTTTGTGTTCTCATGGGTCCACATAAATCAGTGTGTATTAGTTCCAAAGGTTTGCTTGTGTAGTACTCTTTTGTTTTGAATGTGACTCTAGTTTGCTTCCCCTTTTGGCATGAAGCACAAATGTTGTTTGCAGGTGTTTGTTGATGGTGGGAATATCTCTCACTGCCCTTTTTGAGCTGATTTTTACTAGATTATCAAAACTGATATGACCGAGTCTCTTGTGCCACAACCAATTTTCTTCTTCCTATCCAATAAAACAAGCTCCTTTTGAAGTCTCTGAGAGCGTGTACAGGTTTCCAGATGTCCTTGATCCAGTTGCTATCAATTTTCCACTGTTTGTTTTTCTGACTTCACAACCCTGCTTCTTAAAAACTACTTCATGACCTTTATCACAAATCTGACTTACGCTCAACAAGTTATGTTTCAAACCATCCACAAACAAGACTTCTTTTGACTTAATTTTTCTATCACTAATTTTAACTGAACCTTTGCCAACTATCTTAGCTCCATCATTATTTCCAAACTTTATTGAACCACCTTCATATTTTTGTAACTTCTCAAATTTTTGTTTGTCACTTGTCATATGACTGGAGCATCCACTATCAAGTATCCATGGTACATATTTATTCTGTGCTTTAAATGTTGTTTGTACGATTAAGGATTCCTTTTCTTCCTTAAGTCGCTCTTTTCCTTTCCACTCCATTTTGATAGTAGTTTTGGGCTCTTGTTTTGCCTTTCCCTTATCAATAGCTTGAGCATGTTTTTTGGGAAGTTTTCTATTTTGTCTCATCCTATTTGGTTGAAATTTTCTTCCCTAAAATTGATTTGATGCAAATGTACTTCTACAGTTTCTTGCAATGTGCCCAAAATTATGACAGTTATAACATTCTACTGTATAATTCATCAAAGGAGAAAAAGCATTTCTACTGGTGAAATTCCTTGGTCTTACATTATATTTGCAGTCTGAGATTTTATGTCCATAGCCATTGCATTTAAAATAGAAACCAAAAAAGGGATAATTGAACCTGGGTGATGGTCTTTGCCATGTTGTCATAGGAGCCATAGGTCTTCTTCTTCTTTGATGTGTGACATTGGTGAATCCATCATTGTCAATTCTCCTTTCGTGCCTGGCATTATTGCTTTCTTTTGCATGAGAAGTTTTTCCTTGATCAACCTGTTTCTTATTTTCATTCTTTATGGATTCTACATTTTTGGCCTTTGATCCATTTGATGATTCTCCTTCGATGAAACCTAGACCAAATTTGATGCTTGCAGGCCTTTGGTCATTTATAATCTTATCCAGCTTCATAGAAATTTCTTCGCGTTTGTGATAGCAACTAATTTTGTGATTCATCTCTTCTATCTGCGTCCGTAAACCAACATTCTCTTCTTCTAGTTTGCAGCAATAATCTATTTTCATGGTAATTTGTACTTCGAGATCTTTAGATATTTTCTTGTATTCTTCTATCTGTACTTTCAGACTGATTATGATTTCGTTTGCATCCTCAAGCTTTTTTGAAATTTTCTTATTCTTTTTCCTTTCTATTTTCAACTCTTCAAGTGCAGAGATCAACTCACCTTCTAGATCTACTTCAGCCTCAGGGTTTTCACCACATACTTCAGAGTTCACTCCTTCCTTTTCTGATTTTACTTCTTCAAATGCCATGAAAAGAGCTTCACCACCTGCCATTGTGTTACTTCCAAGATCACCCTAGCCGGTTAAGCTTGTACAGGAACTTAGCTCTGATACCAATTGTTAGTCTTACAATGACACTGAGAGGGGGGGTGAATCAGTGTAGCTCTTTAAACTTGAATTTATAGCTCTTAATACCACAACAATTAAAACTTATTACTAGATACAACAAGTATAACAAAAGAGCATCACACAACACAAGATTTAACGAGGTTCACCAATGTGGCTACTCCTCAAAAATTGACTGCTTGGACTACCATCCAAATCTAGCCTTTGCAAAGCACCAACTTTACAATCAATTTACCAACACCCACTGGAAGGAGCACCAACCCCTGATTTATTTGCACTAACGAAAGGAGCACCAACCCCGATTTATCTGCACTAACAAAAAGGAGCACCAACCCCTGATTTACCAACACCAACTGGAAGGAGCACCAACCCCTGATGCCAAGCACCAACTTGGACTTCAATTTGAATCTATAAGTTTGACAGTAAGATACCTTTGCTTTTGCAAGACCTTGACTGGTCTTCTTCACCTTTGCATTCTCTGTGCACTCTGCTCTCTCTGTGCAAACACTTCGCACACTCTACTTCATTACAGTCAAACTTCACGATCGTCTCCCTTTTGCGCACTCTGCTCTCTTTGCAAATTTTGCACTTAGCATGATTCAACACGACTTGCTCTCTACGCACAATGACCGTATTGCACACACATTTCACACTCCTCAATTCTCCAAATAGCCCTCCTTTTATAACAATATTTTTATGATGAAAACCCTAATCTTAGTCGGCTGTAAACCCTAATCTTAGTCGACTTTCATAACAACTGTAAACCCTAATTTTAGTCGGCTGTCATCGGTCTTCGTCGGCTTCAACTCGGTTTATCCATCGCTTGATGATTTCATTCTGGATAGACCCTATAACCGCCATAGTGATATTGGTCCACTGTCATACTTCTCATTTCAGTCGGGTTCTCCTTCTTGACTTGTGCATTTACGACCTATCGCGAGATCGTGACATTTCTGCCTCTGTAGCTTCTTTTGTTGCTATTGCCGTGAAACTACAACATGTCGCGATATCGCGACACTTTTTCTTTCTCTCTCTTTCTCCTTGCTTTGGCCCACGAAAATACAACATGTCACGATATCGTGACACTTTTTCTTTCTCTCTCTTTCTCTTTGCATTGGACCATGAAAATGCTACATGTCGCGATATCACGACACTTTTTCTCCTTGCTCTTTCTCTTTGCATCGGACCACGAAAATACATGTCGCGATATCGTGACACTTTTTCTCCTTGCTTTTTCTCTTAGCTTCGGCCCGTGAAAATACATGTCGCGATATCGTGACACTTTTTCTCCTTGCTCTTTCTCTTAGCTTTGGCCCCCGAAAATACAACATGTCGCGATATCGCGACACTTTTTCTCCTTGCTCTTTCTCTTAGCTTTGGCTCGTGAAAATACATGTCGTGAAATCGTGACACTTTTTCTCCTTGCATTTTCTCTTCTCTTCTGGCCGTGAAAATGCAACATGTCGCGATATCGCGACACTTTTTCTCCTTGCATTTTCTCTCTCTTTTGGTCGCGAAAATGCAACATGTCGCGATATCGTGAAAATTTTTCTCCTTGCATTTTCTATTCTCTTCTGGCCGCAAAAATGCAACATGTCGCAATATCACGACACTTTTTCAACTTGCATTTTCTCTCTCCTATTTTAGTCACAAAAATGCGACATGTCGCGAAATCGCGACACTTTTCCAACTTACTTTCTCTCTCCTATTTTAGTCGTGAAAATGAGACATGTCGCGAAATCGTGAAACTTTTTCAATTTACTTTCTCTCTCCTATTTTAGTCGCGAAAATGCGACATGTCATGAAATCGCGACACTTTTCTTACTTGTTCTCTTTCTTCGAACTTGTCACGAAATCGCGACACTTTTTCTTGCTTTCTCTTTCTCTTCCAACATGTCGCGAAATCATGACAGTTTTTCCACTTGCATTTTTCTCTTCCAACATGTCACGAAATCACAATAGTTTTTCCACTTGCCTTTTTCTCTTCCAACATGTCGCAAAATCATGACAGTTTTTCCTGCTTCTTCTCTCTCTTCCAACATGTAATGAAATCGCGACAGTTTTTCCACTTGCCTTTTTATTTTCCAACATGTCGCAAAATTATGACAGTTTTTCCACTTGCCTTTTTCTCTTCCAACATGTCACAAAATCGTGACAGTTTTTCCACTTGCCTTTTTCTCTTCCAACATGTCACGAAATCGCGACAGTTTTTCTTGCTTCTTCTCTCTCTTCCAACATGTCACGAAATCGTGATAGTTTTTCTTGCTTTTTCTCTCTCTTCCAACATGTTGCAAAATCATGATAGTTTTTCTTGCTTTTTCTCTCTTCCAACATGTCATGAAATCGCGACAATTTTTCTTGCTTTTTCTCTCTCTTCCAACATGTCACGAAATCATGACAGTTTTTCTTGCCTGCTGTATATGTTGCGATATCACGACACTTTTCTTACTTGTATTTTTCTTTGATCTTTTGCATATGGGCCACTTCGGTCTTCTTGGAAAATCACTGTACATACTCTGAATAACCTTTGAACTCCTGTCTTCTACATCTGAATAGCTTTTGAACTTCCTATCCATTGCATCAACAGATCTATCTGACTGTGTTGACAATAATGAGAATACTGTTGCTGCACCTTGCTCAACACGATGAATAATGATCACTGTGAGGTGGCCATAAGATTAGGTTACAACCATTCTATTGATCTATGAAACAAAGTGGTCTTATTATTATTCCAATCCAATGAGAGAATAACTTGTTAAAACCTAACAAAATAATGGTATTAAGAAGTAATAGGTAGATACCACTTATCTATGTCTCTAAAAATTGGAAATACAAAGTAGATCTATGCATGATGGAAAAGACCTTCCCTTACCATAGAGGTGTTCATTAAACATAAAATAAAATAAAATAAAAATAAATTTGTAGATCAAAACATTCATGATGAGTCTAGCTTTTGATGGCTTTGAGTCTTGCTTTTCAATAATGGACATGTATAAAGGTTAACACCTTAAGGTATGCATTTCACCCTTTATTGTTGATTATTTTAAATATTATGTATAACCATAAATATATTCCATGTCCATCTTTCTGGTGTATATAATGTAGACTCATAAGTACAAGGAAGCATGCATGTAGTATGTGATGTTTATATAGTACTCTAGCACTAGAAAATGCTCTAAAATCTGCATAAGAAAATGCATAGGAATATATGCAGAAAAGTGTACTAAAAAATATTGTGCAGGAAAGTGTAATGAGAAATACTATGCATAAAACTATGTTGAAGAAGACTAAATTGTTAAAATTAGAGAAAAATATATTGGCAATTGCATTAGAATACCAAATTCAGATAAAAAATTATGAATGCACAGAAAAGAAAAAAAGAAGTTGTGAAAGACTGCCAAGAAAAAAACTATGAATGTTTAGAAGAAAAGAAAAACAATGTGAGATATCATGTAGAGAAAAAAACTGTGAATGCGCAAAATGAAAGAAAAAAATGTGTGAAAGATTGCGCAAAGAAGAAAAAAAGTTCTTAGTTTACAACATAAGGCCATACACACTTTTAAGTTTGGAGAAGGCATGTAATCGTCAACATATCATATTAATAAGGGCATTTCATCACATACATGGACACCAAATAAGGATGTATGAGGACATGCATAAGTTTTAGTTGGGGGACGAGTGATGAGGCCAATGTTGTATGTTAAAGCAACAATGAAGGAAAGTTTATTAGCAGGTTTTTGGATCGAATTCAAGGTCAAAATTTATGTTGGCATCACATTGTAGCAAACTGTACTTTTGTAGTAGATTATAAGTGATCCAAAAACCTACAAGTTCTTAAAAAATACATAGAAAACTACGTGGGACACATCAATAACTAAAATTAGTGTTGGAATCTACTTAAACAAAGTTAGAATCTATGTTGGAGTCTACACAAGAAATTGTGCATAAAACTATGTAGGTTTATTTTTAAAAATCTATGTAGGTTTATTGTGCAAAAAAATGTGTTGAAATCTATGTAGGAATGTTTGCAAGAAAGTTTTTCCATGTACGAATATACATAAAACTGTGCAAGAAAATATTACACATAGATCTACATAGAAAATTGCACAATAATGTGTGCAAAAATATATATAGAAAAAAGGGATGCATGAGGACATGCATTAGTTTAAGTTTTGGGAAAAAAAGTTGGAAACCAAGCTAGGAAAAATCTGGGAAAGAGAAAACATACCAATACAATGAATGTATGCAACATCATTTCCTTAGCATAATATTAAAGAAAGGGATGCATGAGGGCATGCATCAACTTAATTTGGGGGGAATGATGAGGCCTTGAAATGATTCATTATGTGTAAAAAAAGTAACACTCTATTACTCCTTTAATGTATGTGTAATTGTGGACTAGGTCATAATTTGTATTAATATTATGACTAGAAGTAGTGAAAAGGTAAAATGCATTGCCAAGTAATTTCAAATAGGTTTTTATGTGATTTTAAGCTTAGTTTTTACATTGAATTAATAATATTTGAAGATGGTACAACAAATATATGATGGCTTGTAGGTCATCCTAGAGTTTTCAGCCTTCTAGAGTAAACTTGTAGCATTCTAGAGCCAAAATTATACTTCCCACAATAGACTATAAGTGCTCTAAAAATACGTTGGAAAACTATGCTAAAACATGAAAATGTGGGATGAGATCATAGGACTTGGCAAGAACAATACAAGATATGGAAATATGAAATGTTTGAAGATGCCTAAGGCACAATGTGAATGCCAAGTGTTGTTTCATTATTTTCCTCCATGTGGGAGAAACTTATTTCTATTTTTATCTTGGCAAGTAAAGACAAAAATGCTTATTCTATTTCCAACAACTATTCCCATGTGGAAAAAAAATATGGAAATGCTAGAGGAGAACCATTGTTGTAAAATCAAGTTGTTAGATAGAAATCAAAATTGTTGAAGATTAGTTTTCAACTACTTTGATTGGATCTAAGGTAGTTAAATAAAGGTTGATTTGTTGAGATTGGTTTCCAACTAATTTGGATAGATAAAAATTAGTTAGAATCCTCATCAACCTATTTTAGTTCATTATATTATTTGTATAGAGTTTTTTGGTTTTGTTTCTGACCAACTTGGTTTTTATCTCCCTTGTATAAATTTGGTTAGGTTTATTTTCAACTATATTGGTTGTTATCTTACTTGTATAGAATTGGTTGGATTTATTTCCAACCTACCATTTGTTATCTCCTTTGTATAGAATTGGTTGAATTTGTTTCCAACCAACCTAGTTGTTATGCTCTTTGTATAGAATTGGTTGGATTTGTTTCCAACTAATTCAGATTATGAATCTTTATTATTAGTAAATTGTTTGTGGTTTGTGTCATATGACCTCTCTATAAAATAGGAGGCATAATGCATTGTAGAGGTTAGAACATGATGGAGTTGGAAGTGAAGAAGAGGAATATGATGGATGGAGAAATTGGAGATTATTGTAAAAGAGTAATTTCGTCCCTTTCTTAATAAAATATGTTTACATCCTTTTCTCACTTGTGTATATGTTTAATGTTATTTTAAATTGAGGTTTACTTTCCATTGGGCTAAGGAGTAAGGGCCCACTCTATTAGCACAATGGAAAGTATTATCTTTGTAAGATATATTCATAGACTAATCAATGAATTTCTATTTTATTTATTTTAATATATTTTGTATATTGTTCTAATTTGTAAATAATAACTTTGTATATTACTTTGTTTATTTATTTTCCTAGGATAGTTTCATGCAGCTACTAGATTAGATTTCCTTTCTTGCAAGTGTGTTATTTAATTTTTTGTAAGAGTGATTTAATTTTTGCAAGTGTGATTTAATTTTATGCAAGAATAATTTTTCATTTTCCACAATTGTAAGTTAATTAGGAGCTTAGAAATCCATCTCTTGGAATATCTCTTATAGTAATTAGAACATATAGCCAAGGATGCTACATAGGATTGACAATTAAAGTTAATAAAATTAATGACACCCATCACAAGGTGAACTACAAAAAATAATGGTCTTGCTATGTAACAGGTAATATCTAAATTTCTTTAAGGTCTTCATGATGGCAAAAACTTGCTTCTCAATTAGAGTATACCTTTCTTCATAGGTATGAAGGGATTGAATAATGAATGACATGGGATGCTCTTTGTACTAGTCATTAATTTGAGTTAGGACAATTGCAATACTCTCATCTATACAAAATACATACATCCTATATCCCTTAAAATAGTTTAGGTTAATTAGGCTAAGAGCCTTACTAATGACCTATTTAACTTATTGGAAAGCCTTCTTCCATTCTTAAATATAATCCAGGGAGGCAAAATTTTTGATCATATTGGTTATAGTTCTAACCATTTGATCAAAATTGGTAATGAATTTGGCCATAAATTGAATCTATCCTAAGCATTACCTAGTTCATTTGACTTATAATGGTAGATATTGAATGAATTTGATATGATTGGGATCTATGGATAGACATCCTTTTGACACTACATGACCTAATAATTTCCCCTCTTATAAAATGAAGATAAATTTCTTAGGATTCAAAGAAATAATAAACTTCTTGTACCTCTAGAATATTGAGTCTAGATGTTTGATGTACTTGTTTTTGCTTTTGGAGAGACTACCAAATTAACAAACTATATAAATATGATATCTCCCACAATACTTAAAAAATCTATATCTATGAATCTCTAGAAAATTCCTCTAGAGTTGATAGGACAAAAGGAATTTGCTAATATGTGAAGGTTCCCCACTGAGTGGTGAAGGTTGTCTTATGGTGGTGTTCATCCTTGACCTAGATCTTATTATACCTTGAGAAACTATCTAGGAGTGACAACATTTATGATCCTATCATATTTTGTAATATTTGGTCAATGGTAGGTAATTGATAATAATATTTTAATGATACCTTATTCAAGTTTCTAAAATAGATGCATAACTTTATATCCCAAATTTTCTTATAGACTAGGATGAGATATATGACCCACATAGAATGCTTGATTAGAAATTTAATTTGACCATATAGGAGTTTTAGGAATTCTCTCTTCTTATTTTTTTTATATGGTAGAAGGGGTTTTGAAAGACTCATGAACCTTTTACATAAAACCAGAAGAGAGAAGCAAAAGAAATAAAGGAAGGGAGAAACATAAAAAGAATTCAAGATCACCCTTATAGAAAGGTATCCTAGAAGAGGAACAACACGAAATTAAAGATATCAAATCTAAAACAATATAGACTACCTCTAAGGAGCATAGGAAAAACCAGAAAGAGCCTCCTAGACCACTTCCTTCCAAGATCTATCATCTAAGAAATACTAAACCAAACTTGATATAGATACCTCAAAATTATTTTTAAGGTTGTTCAGGATATGCATAGCCTCATTAGCATAAGTTTTCATCAAGTTTCTCATCCTTCTCATGGTGGTTATGAAGTACTTTAGGCCAACTAGCTAGGACTTCAGACTGGAAACTCCACATCCACTCTCATACTAAGGCCATGCTTGACCATATTAACAGGATAAGTGTGAGACTTCTTCAGAGGGGATATTGGGCCTAAATCCCAAGAGTCTTCTGATTTCTTATCAAAACTAATTTACATAGGAGATCCTCCCTTTTTTTTAGCTTTAATACTCAACCTCTTGGACCTCCTATATATTTTTATTTTTGTTTTGGATCCTTCAATGTCCTCTACACTAACACTAGGTTCCATTTTGGTAGAGCTATAAAATTTAGCTTCAAGCTTCTTTCCCCCTCCAAGGGAAGTTGCTAGGTGGTTTCTAAAGAAATTCTCATTAATAGAGTCCACTTGTTTTTTTCCATATCCTAGCCTTAGGATAGATTGTGAACCATTAGATATTTCATCCTTAGTCTCCCTTATTATAATTTCTTGATTAGAGGGTTAACCCACCTTTCAATCAATTCCAACATCTAGATTACCTTTTTTTTTATTTCTCATCTTTGGCCCTAGGTTGGGAGACAATTTTTTCCTTATTAAATTATTGTTAGAGGGTTTTAGGATTCCCTTTTGGAAATTGGTCTTAAATTCCTTCCTCTTTAGAGGATTCATATGAGGTTTTAACAACATTGCATTCCCTATTCTAGGTAATCAAATTATTTTCTAATAGTTCTTTTAGAGGTTGAAAAAAATAATTATTTGGGTTCCTTCATGGAGAATCAAAAAAGGTATTATTTGAGATGGGATACTGAATATTTACCTGGGCCTTAGAAGTTATACTCTTTTCCTATTCTAAATAGAAAAAGTATTCCTACTTTTGAGAGATTTTTTGACCTTCAAGCTACTCCTAATCATCAATATTTAAAATATCTTCCTATTCAAAAGGTTTTTGAATTGTTTGCTCTTGAGAGAATTTCTGGTCTTCTTACTACATTTGGCTAAAGTTTTTCTTAGGTTCAAATTTATTCTCTTGGTGGGAAGATCGGTCCTTTATCTTCTTCTAGTGCCATAATTTCTTAGAGATGGATTTTTTTCTATTAGGAAAAATCCCAGAGGAGTGACCTATATTCTAATAGAGATAACAAAAAGGGGGCTTATTCTCATACTCAATCTCTTGAAACTAGGATCCCAAATTTGAGACTAGTTCAATGGAGCTTATCTTCTAGATATACATTCACAATATTCTAACATAGATTTGAAGAACACATGCTTATATTGAGAGGGGGGTGAATAGCATAAGATCAACTTTTAATTTTCTTTCCCAAACAATATTATCCAATATTATCAATTGCAATATCAATAGCAGTAATCAAAGCAATGCACAAATTATCACACGCATGAGAGACATAAATTTAACATGGTTCACCCAATATGGGTTACATCCATGAAAAAAATATTTCTTCTAATTTTTCTCAATAAATCTTTTGGGAATCATTTCCCTATTACAATATTTATGGACCTCTAACCAAAGGAGACACCAATCCCCTATGCTCTAATTTATGGATCTCTCTACATAGGAGAACTCTATCCCCTTGCTCTAGTTCGTGGATACTTCTCCATAGGATAACTCTTTCCCCTTTGCTATGGTTCATGGATTTATCTCTATAGGAAAACTCTATCCCCTTTGCTATGGTTCGTGGATCTCTCTATAAGAGAACTCTATCCCCTCTACTCTGGCTAATGAAATTCTAGAAGACTTCTATCCCTATTGCTCTGGCTTGTGGATCTCTCTCCTGTTGAGTGTTAATTTTACCCAATTATGAAATTACACCCTCCCTTAGGGTTTGGATCCCCAAAACCCTCTCTTGCAAAGAAGTTAAAAAAACAACTTCTCCAAGGTGTCTGATATATTATCATTTGCATATGTGTATTAGTAATCTTAATGACAATATATCAATTCAATGCTAGGAACACCTTAGTGATTACAAGTAACTATAAACAAGGGACATGTGTTGGTTTATTTTACCATGCTACTTTAATGATTGTTCATGAAACCAAATAAAAGTAAATGTGAATTGGACCTCATATGACCACTATGTAGTGCCTTAGTTTCTTTTATCTTGAGGATTTTAAGGTAGATTTTATCTTCCCTTATTAAATGGATTTTAATCAAGCTTTACCTTGCATTAAATCCTACTTTAAACATGAAAGTAAAGATTAAAATCTATCTATGAACGTAAATCCGAAATGATGAATAGGCTCATTGAATGTAGCTTCTTATCATGAAGATAAATATAGCTATATATATGATTAATAAACCATCATTCTTTGGTGAAATTAATCTTCACAACGAGACGATACTTTATAGCCTTAAAATAAGGAATTTAAAATGTCATTTAATTATCTCTATTTTATGAAATAATTTTCATAAAGAAAAATAATTTAATGCCTTTTAATAACAACCTTCTAATATAACATCTAAAATTACCCCCCTTCAATGAAATCAGAATTTTCATGAAGAAAGGTGCATTTATTGCTCCCAACATGGTAACTTATGAAATGCCATAAAAGTAACCCCCTTCAATGAAATTGAAATTTTCATGAAGGAAATGTCATTTTATGCTTATAAATGAAAATGCAGAATTTAGAAATCTGATTTGCCTCCAAAACTATAAAAAATAAATTTTCGAAATTACAAAAACCCCTAAAAACAGTAGTTTTCAAAAATTGATATAAAATCAAAATGACATTGGAATGAGTCCGAATCTATTGCGTATTGAATATTGATGTTCATTATAGGGCTCCATATAATTATTTTTGTATTTTGAATTTTTTTTAATTTTTATTTTAATGCCTGAAAATTAAAAAAATTCTAGAAATAAAAGTTTGAAAACTGAAAAAAAAAAAATCTGCAACAAATTGACTATTGAAAACGCAGAAATGCAAAGCTTCATCAGTTTGATACCACCTCGTACTGCAAAAATGAAGAAATGAGAAATTTTTACATGCAACCTAGCCTATTTGACCTGTGTTTGCACAACCAAAATAAACTAAGTGCTAGCTCCTAGGGTTCAAAAATAAAGTTCAAAATTCGAACATTCACATGAAGTAACCAAAAATGCATAAACTTCATCTATAAATTTGGAATCTGAAAAGGAAAAAATAAAGCAATTATAACCGAGCATGCAAAAGAAATCTCCTTCTTTCTTGCTAACAAGGCCTGAAATTTCTGAAATAAAGCTTTGGCATTAAAAATATTTCATGTTTTACACAGTCATTTTGGCAGCGCTTGGCCTTGCCAAACAAAATCCAGCCCTGTATTCATCCTTGAATGGAGTATTTACAAATTTTGAATCTGACCCTTCGTTTCCTTTTCTTCCTCTTGGTTTCGTTTGGATTTTTTTTTCATATTTATTTCACTGTGTTTGGTTTTGTTTGCATGCAAATTCATTTGTCGAAGTCTTGTAACCCCCTCTTGCCAAGCGTCAAATTTGTTTGGAAACACTTTTATCATTATTCTACCATATCTTACCAAAGACACGTTTTATTCCATTTATTTTGGGCCATAGGCCATGTGATAATACTCTTAGTAATAATAAAATCCAACCATTACCAAGCCCTTTATATTAGCTAGTTATGCCTCCCTCAATGAATTAATGTGGATTCCTATTTATCTCTATGTTTTGTCTTTTTCTCAATGGGTGCCAACTGTCACATTTCATCTACTAGGTTTAATTCTTTCACGCAAAGGAATCCTCGGGAGCCACCATGTTGTATACAATCCAACCCTGCAAATCTCATGCCCGCAATCGGTCATTACCTCTATTGCTTGTAAACATCCTTGCTGCCATGGCATCTGATTGCCATGTCCTCAATGTAGATCCATCTCGGTGTGTCCACGATTGTTGTTCGCATCATGCAAGTCAATTAAAACTCTCCCCATGGTATACCTTTCAATGCCGATGAGATCCATGCTTGCTCCTCATCATTCACTTTTTATCATTGGGATTTTCAAACATTTCCTTTTCATCAAGGCCGTCTGTGTATTCTCCACATATCTCTGGTATGGTGACAATAATATTGTGTTCTCATGAATTCTTGCAAATGGTAGCATTATCGGTCATATTTTTATAGCTCTGTTATCACCACAGTCCTATATGTTCATGTGGACGGTAGTCTCACTGCCAGGTTTGTCGTCATTACAAACGCTACTCCTAGAGGATGTCCCTTGCAACATGTTTTAATCTCTTTGATGCCATGTCACTTTGGAATGCTGTGTTACTATCATTCTGATGACTTCATTCACAATTGCTACTGTTATTTTTGGTACCTCCTCGACACAATTTCAAAAATCCCTTGTCATATATCCTCCAGCTTGTCGCTTCTTCTTGTTGAAGACGTTATGCACTTTCTACCTAGTTGCATAATTAGCTTATTGTACTTGACATCGCCATCCACTTTACGGTGCTATTCATCCAGGTGGAATTCGTTATTTCCATACACATTCTTGTAAACAAATCCCAATACCTATGATTCATATACTATTGGGTGTTCACAACTGTGTCCACTTTCTCTACTATTCAATGGCTGGATATGATATGTCTTCTACTCTGTTGCACACTTCGGGACAATGAATACGTACCCCCATTGATAATAAATGCTACTCAGTGAACTTGCTCTCCTATCATTTCCATTGTACCAGGTCCATTCACATCAAATCCATTCGTCGTGATGCGATTCACATTGATCGCCACTGTGATACTTTCCATGTCACTACGGTCCTTCCTGTGAGTTATTTGTTTACATGACGTATCTTTGATATCAAACTGCACACATGCCATAATTCAGTGAAAATAATACCACCTCCCATAGATTACTGCTAACTCGTCCAATACTTCATCGCCTGTGACTTCCTTCGATCATAGGTGTTGTTCTTTGTCATTTCTTTCAACTAAAAACCCCACACAACCACACCACCAATACCTCTATATTCATGCATTTTAATTCGGCACTGGTATTCTATCATGACCCATTCACTACTGATTGAATTCACTTCTCTAACTGTTTGACCCTATTGAATGCTTCATACCTCTGCTATTTGCATTACACACATTCAGATCATGCTACTCTTCAGCGAGCACTGTCATGCCAAACATGTCGCTTGTTCACTCATTTCACCAATCCAACATCTACGTTGTTATCCATGCTAGCGTCGTATCTATTTTTTGCCAACCATCATTCGATCGTTATCCATGCATAAAAATTGTCACGCTATCCCTATCTCCATTGTTTTGTGTCTGTTGCACTACCATGGAGGACGTGTTCAAATGGCTAGCTATGCTCTCAATGAAACCCAAGACCTATCTTCTATGGCACCTGCCACGTCCAGTTTCTCTAAAACTTACCACCTACTACGTCTGGTATACTATCACCGACCGTATTATTATCATCGAGGAGGGTGAAATCTTGTCCATGTTAATCTATCACCGCTTTGTCACTGGCCTGGGTGGGTTCTGTCATCGCTAGAGTCGACCACCCGAATCAGCATTACTGTTACCTTGTGTCGTATGATCAAATGCACATCAGGTGTATGGGCCACCGCCACCATTTCGTTCTCACACTTGCAAGAATAAATGCAATTAGAACTTTAACTTCAAGCAGGACAATAATACATGAAAGAATTTATTGGCTTTAATATATTTAAATATATAAAAAGAAACTTTATTTCTTATTATTTTTATTTTTGTTTTTAATTCTTTATTATTATTATTTTTTATTTTCAAATTGATATATATATATATATATATATATATATATATATATAGATATAACTCTCATTTTATTTATATGTATTTAATTATTATTATTATTATATAAAATATAATAATAATATTAATATTATATAAAATATAATAATAATATTAATATTAATATTATTTTAAATTTTTTTTTTTAGACTTTCATATATATATGATACACATATATTAAAGCTTATTTTTATTTTATTTATTTATTATTTATTTATGCTTTTTTATTATCTTTTAATTTTTACCATATATATCTATATATGAACTATATATAGATATACATATATTTTTATTTTCTTTTGATTTTTTATGATATATATCTCTATATATGAACATATATATATATATATATATATATATATATATATATATATATATATATATATATTGATTAAGATTTCCTTTCCTTTTTTTTTTTATATGTTTTAAAGTGCCTCAATAACCTCAAATAAAATGAAAACAAGAAGGCAATAAAATAAAAAACATAAGCCAAAACCAACAATCTCAATGTAAGACACAAAATAAAACTTCGCAATCTAGCAATACACCTAATCAACCCAAAACACTCTGAAAGAACAAAAGGAATACTTAACCCATGAGGAACCCTAGAATCTACACAACACGCCCAAGGTGAGAGACTTCTCAAAATTATTGCTCAAGGAAAACAAAGCTTAAACGAAACTAAAGATAATATGAGCAAATCACACGTTCAAAAGGACAACCTTTTGACAACTATCACTCAAACAAATATTTTCAATGAAAACAAAGCGTCAACCTTTACAAGAACATAAGAAGGCCTCACAAAATGAGGAACCTCAGAGTCCCCCTAGCAAGCCCATGGTTAGGGTTTCATCAATATGCTAGCTCAAATATCATGAAAAGTCCAACAAGACAACAATTTAAAAGTGGGTCCCCAAGCTTTGGGGCTAGTTGTGGAGCAACCACAACAAATGGTGACTCTGTTGGGAAATGCTCCTGAGCATTTCGGTAAGAACCCAACCTGAAATGAAAACACACAAGATCAGCGAGACACAATAATTTAGCAACGTCTCAAGAAGGTGGGGGTAAACAGCTTCAGAATGAAAACAACTAATCCATCTGCCTTTGCTCAGTGTGTGCAAAAGTGATTCATTCTCGCATTTCTGAAAATCCTCCAGATTCCATCATCCCTTTCTGCATTAGGCTATGAAGTACAACTCATGAAGTGAAGACTTTTATAGATAGAGCCCCACTGCCAGTCAGGCGTCTATAGCCCCGGTGAGGTTTATCTAACTCACCCGTGTGTTCGCTTAATGCTTTGCAAAGCCCATCTATCCTAGGTGTGTCTAGACTTTCAATACTCATTCTCTCTCTTTTTTCTTTTTTTTCTCTTTTTTTTTCTCTTTTTTTCCTATGTATCAAACTTTGCCTAGCTAGGGCCCCACATCCAGTCAGGCGTCTATAGCCCTGGTGGAGTTTTCTTGAACTAGATGACAAATTTCAAGAAATCTGTTGCATAGCTTGTACCTATGGAACTCTTGCAAAGCCTCAAGTCTCACTAAGGTTAGAAAGCCAATAAGTAGAGCATTTTAGATTTTCGCCTAGGGTTGCAAATCAAGACAACTTCATCCTTCTTACTTCCAGAAACACCATTTAATGTGTGTGAGTCCCATGTGGAGCTTTGGCTAATCTTTCATTGTTCCACTTTCCACCATTTTGGTCCCCAAAATCTGAGCATGATCACCAAATAACTCATCCCCATTTTCTTGGGTTCATCAATATTTTAGATCAAGTACTCCAACCTACTAAATAAAGGAGCTTCAAAAATATTAGATACCAAAAGTTAGTGACCACAAAATATTACCCCTAAGCAAAGGGAACAACCCAAAACACAAAATTAAAAACACAAACCAAAACTATATACAAATGTACAATATGGTACAAGATGGTGCAAAATTTGAACTATCACTTCCCTGGATCCCAAACATGATTAGAACATTTCAAAAGACATATAACATGATAAGCATGCCAAATGTTGTAGGAATCCAACAAAAACAAGATTAAGCCAAACAATGCAACAAACTTCAACTTGCCTCTCTCACCCCACCAATTTGATTTAGTTCCATTAATGATCCCATAGGTGAGATTCAAATCATTAAATTGATTAGACAACATTTGATTTTCAATTCTTTCTTGTCTATTCTTTAAGATGTCAATTTCACAACTCAATTCATGATTTAGAATTAGGCTTTCTTTTTCAAATATGAGATCTTGCAAACAAGAGCCTATTTCTAAAAATTTCAAAGCCAATTCATTATTCATGTTTTTAGGCCAATCAAATTTATGCAAAAATTTGCAAGCATCTAGGATATTTACTAAATGAGAATCATTATAAGTTTTTATCCTAGATTCAATAATTAATTGTTGATGAATTTGATTTAACAATTCAAGTGCATCAACTTCTTTTTCATTCATCAAAGCATTCTTATTAAAGGTGTGAGTAGAAATTAATCCTTGTTCTTCATTCACCTTCAATGGCATTTCATCATAAACATCATTCAAATTCAATAAATGGTCATACAAATTTTCACCTAAAGCTTGGATGCTTGGACACAAAAGGTTAGATTTTACCTTTTGCACATTTTCATTTACCAAAACTTGGTGAGGATTTGCAATTTCCTCTTCTACCTCATGGTCTTTATCTTCTTCATTGATTACCTGTTCATCAAACATACCAAAATTGGGCACCCAATTGAAAACATGTCCATCCTTTTCAAACCTTAAATCTTGTTGGTCAAGGTGTGTGTCAAGTAACCCATCTTGATGATCAATCACTTGAGTTGCTTCAAATAGATCAACCTCTTTGTCATTTGATTCCAACTCCTTGTTCACTATCCATGGTATCTCTTCATTTGAATCCTCAAAACAATCATGCGAATTTGTATCCGAATTTTCAATATCTCGAAATGAAAGAGTAGATTTTACCTCTTCCTCATCCAAAATAGATGAGTCATAAGAAACTTTTACCATTTCTTCCCTTTCTATTTCAACAAAATTTTCAATGAATTTATGTTCAACATGATCGAATTTTGTAACCTTCTCAAATCTTGCGAATGTAAGATCTTCATATGAAGTAGAAGTTTCAACCTCCTGCATATCAAGTGGAATAGAAGTTTCATCAATAGGGGTGTGAGAAAATAACACATCTTCATATCTTCCCCAACCATTGTAAAAATTATCATCCAAATTCGTGGGATGAAACTCTATGGTATCCATGACATGATCTTTTGATTCATCCATCAATTATTTTTCTTCTTTGTCCTTGGTAGTAGGATCATTATCATCTTCCAAAATTTGATGAGATTCCAACCCTTCTTCCAAAATATTCTCAAATTGTGTAGGAGTTGTAATATCTTCCTGTGAGAAAGTGATTGTGTTATCCTGCATATCAATTGACACAAAGGGTTCATTAGAAGGTTTAGAGTGAGCATATTCATCCAATTTCTTCCAAGAATCATAGTGATCATCTTCCAAAATCAAGTTGTGATGCTCAACTATTTCTTCAACATCTTCCAATTCATCAACATGTTTCTCATCAAATTCACCTTCACCTTCCTTAGATGGTTCAATGATTTCCAAAAGTGGGCTACTCTTTGTATCCAAGTTTGTAAGATCAATATCTACATTTGTAACCCATGATTCAATTTCATCACAATTTGGAGGGTGAGGAATTTCTTGATCATCAGTTTCAACAATCTCATCCAAAGTGTCTTCCAAGAACAAGTGGTGAAATTCTATTATATCTTCAAATTCATTTATTGATTCTCTTCCAATTTCACTTTCAACCACTTCATTCAATTCTATGGTAGGTTCTGTCCTATCACATATCCCAACACTAATTAGATTTAGGACACCATTATCTGAATACTCATGCACTTCTAGAAATGAATCCATCTCTACACAATCCTCATTAGTGGATGTTGGCTTGGCAACTTGCACCTCCTCTTGGGCAATATCTAAGGTGGTTGTAATATTTGGACATTCAAATTCATCCCCTTGATCATTCACCTTAGGTATCATTGGAGTGGAGGGTGCTATATTAGATGGTTGGTGTAGGTTGGCATCAATAACTCCAGAAGAACAATATTTCATGGGAACATGTTGTGCCTCCACTTTCCCTTGTTCTACCATTATTGCAACCTCATAGATTCTAGGAAAAGATGAGTCATCAAGATTTTCCTCAATAAGTGTAGCAAGTGTAGGGGGTATGGCTCCCATGTATACTTCAATAGCTTCCTCTTCTTGTATATCCAAAATTTCCCACATTTGAGAGTACAACTCATGAAACCTCCCATTGAATTGACTCATGGATTCATTAGGCTCTTTACGAATAGAGGTAAATTGATTTTGCAACATATCTAAGTCAACTTGATTACCAAAATGATAAAGATAGGTTGCTTCTAGTTGGATCCAAGAAGTCCTAACCTCCATGGGTAACTTGCCATACCACAAGAATGATCTATCATCCAAAATGTATGAGAAGAACCTACAAGCAATATCCTCATAGAAAATTTGGCATTGAAATAATGTGCTCTTGTACACATGCAATTTTTGTAGGTATCCTGATGTCACCTCTTGATTAAATAGTCGTAGAAACTCCAATAACATTTCAGGAATTTGATGGGGTGTTCCAAACATAGGAAAACACTCATAATACTTTCCTAACATAGATACCATTTCTTCTCTTAAAGATATGACTTGCTCCTCAAATGTCGCCATTAGTGAAACTCAAAGAATAACTTTAGAACCAAATTTTTTAGTCAAATAAAAATATCTTGCAAAGAAGCATAAAATGACTAACAATTTTCAAATGAGTAAACCACAAAGATCATCATGTTAGTATCATCCCAAAAGATATGCATCAATTAAACCATGACATGAAAGAACATTCTCAAATTTGCCAAAAGGTTAGTATTAACACATCATCAAATAGAGAATGTTAGAATCAATGAAAGTGATCAACAAAATTTCATTAGTCAAGACCAATGTCTTTGGATAAATATTTCAAGTAACATGAACAATTTAGCATCTAAATAGCAATAGAATAAATCAACTCAAACCCTCTTAGCTCCCAAAGTGTTGAGTGCTAAAAGATTGCCAAAGATGCTAATCAAATGAACTTGAAATATTTAGCAATTCAAAACTCTCAAAGTTACACCAAATCACATCATTCATGTATGAACAATCCAAAAGCGTTAGATCAATGAAAACCAATGCATGAATTGCTTAGCATAAATAAAATAAAGTAAACCAATTCAGGCCCTCCTTCTAGCACCAAAATATTGAGTGTTAATTTTACCCAATTGTGAAATTACACTCTCCCTTAGGGTTTGGATCCCAAAACCCTCTCTTGCAAAGAAGTTAAACAAACAACTTCTCCAAGGTCTCCGCTATATTAGCATTTGCATATGTGTATTAGTAATCTCAATAAAGATATATCAATTCAATGCTAGGAACACCTTAGTGATTGCAAGTAACTGTAAACAAGGGGCATGTGTTGGTTTATTTTACCATGCTACTTTAATGATTGTTCATGAAACCAAATAAAAGTAAATGTGAATTGGCCCTCATATGACCACGATGTAGTGCCTTAATTCCTTTTATCTTGAAGGATTTTAAGGTAGATTTTATCTTCCCTTATTAAGTGGATTTTAATCAAGTTTTACCTTGCATTAAATCCTACTTTAAACATGAAAGTAAAGATTAAAATCTATCTATGAATGTAAATATGAAATGATGAATAGGCTCATTAAATGTAGCTTCTTATCATGAAGATAAAGATAGCTTTTGATATGATTAATAAATTATTCCTCTTTGGTGAAATTAATTTTCACAAAGAGATAATAATTTATTGCCTTAAAATAAGGGCTTTAAAATGTCATTTAATTATCCCTCTTTTATGAAATAATTTTCATAAAGAAAAATAATTTAATGCTTTAAAATAACAACCTTTTAATGTAACATATAAAATTACCTCTCTTCAATGAAATCAGAATTTTCATGAAGAAAGGTGCATTTATTGCTCCAAAAATGAAGGCTCATGAAATGCCATGAAAATTAACCCCTTTAATGAAATTGAATTTTCATAAAGGAAAGGTCATCTTATGCTTATAAATGAAAATGCAGAATTTAAAAATCTGATTTACCTCCAAAACTTGAAAAAATGAATTTCCGAAATTATAAAAACCCTTAAAAACAACAGTTTTCAAAAATTAATATAAAATCGAAATGACCTCGGAATGAGTCCGAATCTGTTGCGTATGGAATATTGATGTTCATTCTAGGGCTCCATGTAATTATTTTTGTCATTTTATTTTTTTACGATTTTTATTTTAATGCCTGAAAATTAAAAAAAAATCTGAAAATAAAAGTTTGAAAACTGAAAAATAAAAATCTGAAAATAAATTAAATGCTGAAAACGCAGACATGCAAAGCTTTATCAGTTTGATAGCACCCCGTCCTGCAAAACCGAAGATGTGAGAAACTCTTACATGCAACCTAGTCTATTCAACCTGCATTTGCACAACCGAAATAAACTAAGTGCTAGCTCCTAGGGTTCAAAAATAAATTTCAGATTTCAAACATTCACATGAAGTAACCAAAAAAATGCATAAACTTCATCTATAAATCTGGAATCTGAAAGGGGAAAGATAAACAATTAAATCTGAGCATGCAAAAAAATCTCCTTCTTTCTTGCTAACAAGGCCTCAAATTTCTGAAAAAAAAGCTTTTGCATTAAAAATATTTCATTTTTTACAGAGTCATTTTGGCAGTGCTTGGCCTTGCCAAAAACAATCCAACCCTGTATTCATATTTGAATGGCGTATTTACAGATTTTGAATCTGACCCTTCGTTTCCTTTTCTTCCTCTTGGTTTCGTTTGGATTTTTTTTTTGAAATTTCTTTCATTGTGTTTGGTTTTGTTTGCATGCAAATTCATTCGTCGGAGTCTTGTAACCCCCTCTTGCCAAGCGTCAGATTTGTTTGGAAATGATTTTATCATTATTCTAGTATGTCTTACCAAAGACACATTTATTCCATTTCTTTTGGGTCATAGGCCATGTGATAATACTCTTAGTAATAATAAAATCCGACCATTACCAAGCCCTTTCTATTAGCTAGTTATGCCTCCCTCACTTAATTAATGCGGATTCCTATTTATCTCTATTTTTTGTCTTTTTCTCAATGGGTGCCAACTGTCACATTTCATCTGCTGGGTTTAATTCTTTCACACAAAGGAATCCTCGGGAGCCACCATGTCGTATACATTCCAACATTGCAAATCTCATGCTCGCCAGTTGGTTGTTACCTCTATTGCTTGTAAACATCCTTGCTACCATGGCATCCGGTTGCCACGTCCTTGACGTAGATCCATATCGGTGTGTCCGCAATTGTTATTCGCATCATACGAGTAAATTAAAACTCTCCCCATGGTATACCTTTCAATGCCAATGAGACCCATGCTTGTTCCTTATCATTCACTTTTTATCGCTGGGGTTTTCAAACATTTCCTTTTTAGCAAGGCCGTCTATGTAGTCTCCACATAGCTCTGGCATGGCGATAATAATATAGCGTTCTCATGAATTCCTGCAAATGACAGCATTATCAATCATATTTTTATAGCTTCGTTATCACCATTGTCCACTGTGTTCATGTGGACGGTAGTATCACTACCAAGTTTATCGTCATTACAAATGTTGCTCCCAGAGGATGTCCCTTGCAACATGTTTTAATATCTTTAATGCCACGTCACTTTGGAATGCTGTGTTACTATCATTCTGACGACTTCATTCGTAATTGTTGCTGCTATCTTCGATGCCTCCCCAATACAACTTCAAAAATTCCTCATCATATCTTGTTCGGCTTGTCGCTTCTTCTTGCTGAAGATGTTATGCACTTTCTACCTAGTTGCATCATTGACTTATCATACTTTATGTCACCATCCATGTTACTATGCTATTCATCTAGGCAACTTTCATTATTTCCATGCGCATTCTTGTAAACAATCCCAATACCTATGATTCATATACTACTGGGTGTTCATGACTGTGCCCATTTTCTCTACTGTTCAATGGTTGGATACGAGATGTCTTCTAATCCATTGTGCACTTCAAGATAGTGAATACGTATCCCCACTGACAATAAATGCTACTCGATGAACTTGCTCTCCTGTCATTGCCATCGTACTAGGTACATTCACATCAGATCCATTCACTGTGATGTGATTCACATTGATCGCCATTGTGTTGCTTTCCTTGTCACTGTGGTCCCGCTCATGAGTTCTTTGTTTACACGATGTATCCTTGATATCAAACTATGCACATGCCATCATTCGATGAAAATAATACCACCTCCTACAAGTTTCTACTGAATCATCCAATCCTTCATCACCGATGACTTCCTTCGATCATCGATGTTGTTCTTTATTGTTTCTTTCAAATGAAAACCCCACACAACTGCACTGCCAATACCTTTATGTTCATGCATTTTAATCAGGTACTAGTATTCTATCGTGACCCCTTCGTTGTCGATTGACTTCACTTCTCTGATCGTTTGACCCTACTGAAGGCTTCATACCTCCACTATTTTTATTGCGTAGATTCAGATCATGCTACTCCTCGATGAGCGTTGTCATGCCGAACACGTCGCTTGTTCGCCCGTTTCACCAATCCAGCATCTATGCTGTTATCCACACTAGAGTCATCTTCGGTTGTTGCCAACCATCATTCGATCGTTATCCATGCATAAAAATTATTGCGCTATCCCTATTTCCATCATTTTGTGTCTACTGCACTATCATGGGGAACACGTTCAAATGGCTAGCTGTGCTCTCAACGAAACCCGAGACCTATCTTCTATGGACATGCCATGTTTGATTTCTCTGAAACTTGCCACCTACTATGTTCGATATACTATTTTTGACCATCTTATCATCATCGAGGAGGATGAAATCTCATCCAATTTAATCTATCGTTGCGTTGTCACTTGCCCAGGTGGGTTTTGTCATCACTGGAGTCGACTGCCCGAATCAGCATTGCCATTACCTTACGTTGTCTGATCAAATGCACATTGGGCATATGGGCCATCGCCGCCATTTTGTTTCCACACTTGCAAGAATAAACGAAGTTAGAACTTTAACTTCAAGCAAGACAATAATACATGAAAGGACTTATTGGCTTTAATTTATTTAAATATATAAAAAGAAACTTTATTTATTATTATTTTTATTTTTGTTTTTAATTTTTTATTATTATTATTTTTATTTTCAAATTGATATAAATAGATATAACTCTCATTTTATATATATGTATTTTATTATTATTATTATTATATAAAATATAATAATAATATTAATATTAATATTAATATTAATATTATATTAAATTATTTTTTTTTAGACTTCCATATAAATATGATACACATATATAAAGGCTTATTTTTATTTTATTTATTTATTATTTATTTATGCTTTTTTATTATCTTTTAATTTTTACCATATATATCTATATATGAACTATATATAGATATACATATATTTTTATTTTCTTTTTTATTTTTTATTATATATCTATATATGAACTATATATAGGTATATATATATATATATATATATATATATATATATATATATATATATATATATATATATATATATATATTTTATTTTGATTAAAATTTTCTTTCCCCTTTTTATTTTTATTTTTATATGTTTTAAAGTGCCTCAATAACCTCAAATAAAACGAAAACAAGAAGGCACTAAAATAAAAAATTTAATCCAAAATCAACAATCTCAATGTAAGACACTAAAAATAAAACTTTGCAATCTAGCAATACACCTAATCAACGCAAAACACTATAAAAGAACAAAAGTAAGACTTAACCCACGAGGAACCCTAGAATCTACACTGCACGTCCAAGGTGAGAGACTTCTCAAAATTATTGCTCAAGGACAAAAAAGCTTAAATGAAACTAAAGGTAATATGAGCAAATCATACCTTCAAAAGGATAGCCTTTTGAAAACTATCACTCAAGCAAATATTTTCAATGAAAACAAAGCGTCAACCTTTACAAGAACACAAGAAGGCCTCACAAAATGAGGAACCTCAGAGTCCCCCTGGCAAGCCCATGGTTAGGGTTTCATCAACATGCTAGCTCAAAGATCACAAAAATTCCAATAAACCAATAAATTAAAAGTGGGTCCCTAAGCTTTGGGGCTAGTTGTGGAGCAACCACAACAAATGGTGACTCTACTGGGAAATGCTCCTGGCATTTCGGTAAGAACCCAACCTGAAATGAAAACACACAAGATCAGTAAGACACAATAATTTAGTAACGTCTCAAGAAGGTGGGGAAAAACAAATTAAAAATAAAAACAACTAATCCATCTGCCTTTGCTCAGTGTGTGCAAAAGTGATTCATTCTTGCATTTCAAAAAATCCTCCAGATTCCATCATCTCTTTTTGCATTAGGATATGAAGTACAACTCCTAAAGTGAAGAATTTTAAAGACAGAGCCCCACTACCAGTCAGGCATCTATAGCCCTGGTGAGGTTTATCTAACTCACTCGTGTTTTCACTTAATGCTTTACAAAACCCATCTATCCTAGGTAGGTCTAGATTTTTTTTTGGTAAATAAAAGTCTTCATTAATTACCGGGTTTTGCAGGTTAACCCAAAATCTATTACAATATCCAGCCTTCTGCTGAGATTGTAGATCCTAGTCATCCTTGAAACTTTCTTACTAGAACTTATGTTGAATCCCATAGAACACCTTACTAACAAGGCACATCCATACCTAAATATAACTGTAAACATTACTTACATTGATAGGAAATTGAAGTTTGGAACTTTGCACTTGTGAAACCTGTTGCTTGCCCATTTCCTATTCTCTGTCAAAATCCTCCAAGGCTTACACCCTGTTACCTTCATTTCCAATTTGGTATGATTTAGAGGGAAACCCCATAGTTATTACTAGCTCCATGGGGAAAGAACACCCATTCATATTTCTCCTTAACGGGTAGGTTTATTTTCATGACTAATAATGTTTTCCACTTCATGTGGCACACCTTGTGTCCATGTCACAAAACTACCAACATCAACACCTATGTTGGCTAATTTGTCAGCTGACCTGTTGGCCTCACGGTACACGTGACGAGCCCTCCTGTTTCGTCTTGCCACAAAAAGGATCCTCATTTCATGGATGACTCCCTCGATTCTCCATGGAGGTTTTTTGCCATTGGTTAACAGGTTGATGATTTTCATCGAATCACCTTCAATCATCAAGTTACCTTATGTTGCTTGGGCTACTTGCAACCCTCTACAAAGGGCTCTACCTTATTCTTCGTTATTAGTTATGATTCCCAATGGTTCAATGAAGGCCTTGACCAGATTTCCTTGATGATCCCTGATTATTCCTCTAGCTCCAGCTCTTCCCAGGTTATCCTTGGCTGCACCATCAAAATTTAGTTTAAACCAACCCTGGGGAGGTGAATCCCAAGAAATATCATTTCTAGGATTGGGCAAAGGAATGGAAGGTTTGTCCTCAATACCTAAGTCCCGAGCTAATTATTTTTCTTGGGGAGGAATTGAGTGGTTCTCATCCACTAAGGTGCTAAGGTTTTCTTTCACAAAGACAATAATCCTGTTGAGGATGGTTTTTGGGTTGTGAATGGTATCCTTAAAGGCTCTATGGTTCCTTTCTAGTAAAATATTCCAGAGAAAATGATGCCAATAGATTTCCCATAGGTACTTAAGTTTTAGGCTAACAAAGGGTTGAGGCCATTGATGGAACACTTCGAATATAAGAGCAGGCTTAACCCACGAGATCCTAAAGGATTGGAAAAGTTCATCCAGGATGGACTCCACTACCAGACACTCTAGAAACAAGTGTTGGGTTGTCTCCCATCCTGCCCTGCACATGTAGAAACGGTTAGCAATAACCATACCTTTGGATAACATATTGTCCATAGTGAGGATTTTTCCTTGAATCACCAGCCATGAAAAAAAGATATTTTAGGAATTAAGTCTTTGATCCAAACCAAACTCGGTTGAAATTGTTGAGCTTACACATTGAGAAGCAAATTATAGGCAAACTTAACTGTGAAGTCACCACTTTCAGTCTCAGCCAAAATAATGTGATCTTCATCCTCTTCAGAGGGAATAATTTGCTGAGTTAAAATGTTATAAAGCTCTTTAGACTCCGCTTCAAAACCCTGTACTCTGATGTGTTTCCACCTATTGATATTTATATCCTACCACATATAATTTGCAAAATTATTTCCAATATGCTTCTCCATATGCTCTTGAATCCTAGCCAAACAAGGATTCTAGGATAAATCCTCAGCTCTCACCCATCGATCCTTCCAAAAGTCTATTGTTTGCCCATTTTCTAGAATCCATCTAAGGCCTTTCTTGACAAGATCCCTGCTCGTGAGGATTGCCTTCCAAAAAGCAGACCCCCTGCTTGCTAAGCTGTCATTAAAGAAGTTCACACCTTGGAGGTATTTCCTCCTAACTATGGCAGTCCATTCATTATCGACCTTAGTCAATAACCGCCATGCTTGTTTGGCTAACTGATTTGTATTGAGATGAACAACTCTCCTCAATCCTAACCCCCCATCGGCTTTAGGTTTGCAAACCTTGTTCCAACCTACTAAATGGATCCTTTTCTTATCCTCAGTCCCTGACTGCAGAAATTTTTTTTGAAGCTACTCAATTTTGTGATACACCTTGCTGGGAGCTCTGAACACTGATAGGAAGTAAACGGGTATACTTTGAAGTGAAGCCATAGTTAAAACTGCTTTGCTTGCTTGAGATAACAGATGTCCTTTCCAACCTACTAGATTTTTTTGGATCCTCTCCAGAACTATGTTCCACATTGATCCTTTAGGTTTCCCCATAAATAGGGGAATACCTAAATAGGAGGTGGAAAGGGATGCAATCTGACATTCCATGATCCTTGCTATGCTATTTTGCCTAGGAATGGGGGTATTGATGAAATAAATTTTGCTCTTATCAAAATTCACTTTCTGTCTAGCCGCTTCTTCATACATTATGAGAATATTTTTAATCCTTCTTGCCTCAACCACAGAAGCCAAAGTTAGTAGCAATGTATCATGAATAAATTGTTGATGTGTCACTGGGCTAGTTAGCGACGTGGCCTTGATACCTGATATGAGTCCAACTACCGTTGTTGCCTTAATGGTTCTTCCCAAGGCCTCAGCTACGATGATAAACAACATAGGACTTATGGGATCTCCTTGTATTAGACCACATTTACTTTGAAAAAAACCTGCAGTAGACCCATTAACCAAAACTAAAAAACAAGGCTTAGAAATACACTCTCTTATTTACTTGACCCATTTCATGTTGAAACCAAATTTTAATAAAAATGCCTCTAAGAATGCCCAATTTATCCTATCATAAGCTTTGTTCATGTCTAACTTTAAATCCATGAGTACTTTTTTGGTCTGAGCGGCTGTATGAAGAGCCTCATGAATAGTAATAATTCCATCTAAGATTGATCGTCCTTGTACAAAACTTCCTTGACTTGGATCAATGATAACCAGTAGAACTTTCTTCAAATGGTTGGCTAAAACTTTGGACAAAATTTTATAGGATATATTACACAGGCTAATTGACCTAAAGTCAACCATAGTCTTGGGGTTGGGGCCTTTAGGGATCAAAGCAATGAAAGTTGAATTGAAACCCCTTGGAATATGATTTGAACTTTGGAACTCCTTGATTGCAGCAATAACTTCTGCTCCAACAATATCCCAACAAACTTGGAAAAACTACGATGAAAACCCATCCGACCCAGGAGCTTTGTTAGGATCCATGTTAAACAAAGCCTCCTTGATCTCTTCATCTAAAAAAGCTATTGTAAGAGACTTTTTAATCATTTCATCAATGAGTTGTGGAATGAATTAAAGGAGAGAGTCATTTTCTTGGGCATTACAAGCCTGTTCTTCACCCAATAATGAACTGAAAAAATTAACAGCCTCGTCCCTGATCTCCTGAATGTTTTGAGTTGAGGATCCATCCACCTTAGTTAAATTTCTAATATTATTGTTGCTTCTATTGCTCAATGTGGTAACATGGAAAACTTTGAATTAGAGTCCCCTTCCTTTAGCCATAATACCCTTGATTTTTGCCTCTAATACATCTCCTCACAAGCTAAAATATTATAAAACTCACAAAGGGTTTCCTTCTCTTTAGTCCTTGTCGCCTCATCATAGGTTCCATTTTGGATTTTGCTTTCTATTATTCTTAGTTTTTCCCCACTGCTCTCTTATTCTCAAAAATATTTCCAAAGACTTCTTTATTCCATATTCTAAGGTTGTTTTTCACCATATTAAGTTTTTGAGATAGTTTGAAGGAAGCACTTCCTCGGATAGGTCTTGCCACCATTCCTCTATTCGTTTCTTGAAGTCTAGATGTTTAACCCACATTGAAAAAAATCTGAATGGCTTTTTAAAGGAGTTAGCCTGAAATGCCTCCCATAGAATAAGATTATGGTCTGAAGCGCATTTAGGAAGGGCTTGTAACATTGAATCACCAAACATTGTTGTAGCTTCCTTGGATAAAAAAAACTTGTCCAACCTTTCTTGAATCAATTGACTTCCTATCCTCTTGTTACTCCATGTAAATTTGGCTCCTTTTAGTCTTACATCCATCAATTCATTTGTGTTAATGAATTCATTGAAGTCCTCCATGCTCCTTGAGGGTAACAAAGATCCTCCCTTCTTATCAGATGGGTAAATGGGGGTATTGAAATCTCCCCCAATAACCCAAGGAATGTCTTTAAAAGCTTGGCTCAAATGCCCCAAAAACTCCCATAGTTTAGACCACCCTTGGAAAGAGGTGGGGGCATAAACATTTGACATAATCCAATTCTTATTAGTATCAAAATCATGAAATAATACGCTTAAGACTCTTTCATTTGCCTAAATAATACTTCCTTCAATTTTAATAGGATCCTATAAGATCATGAGGTCCCCAGATGCTCCTCTCGCCTGTTGAAAGACCACTTCCCATTGCTTCCAAATACTTATAGCTATAAGTGCTGATTGTGCCGCATCCGTTTTGGTTTCTTGAAGAAAAATGATAGTAGGATTCCAATCCTTCCTTATAGACTTCACCATCCTTTATTTTTGTGGGCCATTTAGGCCTCTCACATTCCATGAGAGAACCTTCATTTAGACTATTTGATATTTTTTCCCCACCCCCTTCCTTGAGCCAAAGGGGGTTTGTCAATTTTGCTATTATCCTGGCCAGGAATAGCTTGCTGTAACAATGTTCTTTGCTTTCTGTTTGCAATTTCTTCATTGATTCTCATTCTATAGTGCTCTGCTATAGATATTCTCTCTTTATTTATTTCACTTCCATAATCTATCAGAGGCTTGGTGGTGCTTCTAGTCTATTTTGGACTGAAATGAGGGGGCATATACTTTGATAGTCTAGGGATTGAACCTTCTTCCTCATTTTGGGGGTTTTCAATTCCCTCTTCATCCTCAGCCTTGTTTTGGTTCACCTCTCCTATCTGGTTCCTAAACAGGGGGATTTCCTTCAAGGAACATTTTACCATTGGGCTCGTCTGATAAGGGATAATTTGCTCCACTACCAGATTAGGAGCTACATTCCTGCCTCTTGTTTCCACAACTTTGAATCTTGACTCTATT
This sequence comes from Wollemia nobilis, assembly GCA_028583015.1. Lineage (NCBI taxonomy): Eukaryota > Viridiplantae > Streptophyta > Pinopsida > Araucariales > Araucariaceae > Wollemia > Wollemia nobilis. The sequence continues at coordinate 9,483,575 of JAQPPZ010000456.1, forward strand.
TTTTCCATGTTTAAATTGAAATGACCTGGCAATTTTTCTTCATTTTGAGCATAGCTTTTGGGGCTTTTTGTCATAACTATGGATGGTCCTGATTTGGATGGGGAGTCTAGGGTTTCAGGAAACTTGACATTGATGGTATCATCCTTACTGTTTTATTTTTCAACATCTAGATTTGCTAGGATATCAAACATGTTCAAGCTGGGATCTTTATTACATACCTTATGATTTTGGCCTCCCTCATTATGTTGCTTTCCTTTCTCTTGGATTTTTGCCAGTTCTGTGTTGGCTTGGTCAGCCTGGTTATTCTTAACTTGTCTGTATCCTTCCAAGTTAAGACGCGGTCCTTGAAACTTTGGGATCCCTCTCCCATTAGATTTCCTCAAAAAACCTTCTCTCGTGGCTTCCTTGTTTGTAGTTATTTTCAGAAATTGGGCTTGAAGGTGGCCCTGGGTTTTGCACACGCTACAAAATTCTGGCTTGTTCTCATACTCCACAGGTTGAATCCTTAAGATTTCACTACTCATTCTCTCCTTTTTTTCTCTCTTATTTTTATCTCTTTTTTTATTTTTATTTTATTTTTTTATTTTTTAAGTATCAAGTTTTGCCTAGCCAGGTCCCCACAACCAGTCAGGCATCTATAGCACCGATGGAGTTTTCCCGAACTAGATTACAGGCTTCAAAAAATATGTTGCATCACTTATAATAATGGAACTCTTGCAAAGCCTCAAGTATCACTAGGTTAGAAAGCCAATAGTGGAGTGTAAGATTTTCACCTAGGTTGTAAATCAAGAAAAAATCATCCTTCTTACTTCCAGAAACACCAGTTAATGTGTGTGAGGCTCATGTGGATCTTTGGCTAATTTTTCATTGTTCCACTTTCCACCATTTTGGTCCCCAAAATCTGAGCATGATCACCAAATAACTCATCCCCCTTTTCTCAGGTTCACCAATATTTCAGATCAAGTACTCCAACCTACAAAATAAAGGAGCTTCAAAAATGTCAGAGGCCAAAAGTTAGTGACCACAAAATATTACCCCTAAGAAAAGGGAACAACCCACGACACAAAATTAAGAACACACACCAAAACTATGTACAAATGTACAATATGGTACAAGATGGTGCAAAATTTGGACTATCACTTCCATGGATCCCAAACATGATTAGTGCATTTCAAAAAGCATATAAGATGATAAGCATGCCAAATGTTGTAGGACTCCAAAAAAAAATATTAAGCCAAACAATGCAACAAATTTCAACTTGCCTCTCTCACCCCACCAATTTGATTTAGTTCCATTAACAATCCCATAGGTGAGATTCAAATCATTAAATTGATTAGAAAACATTTGATTTTCAATTGATTCTTGTCCATCCCTTAAGATATCAATTTCATAATTTGATTCATTATTTAGAATTAGGCTTTCTTTTTCAAAAATGAGATTTTGCAAACAAGAGCCTATTTCTAAGAATTTCAAAGTCAACTTATTATTCATGTTTTTAGGCCAATCAAATTTATGCAAAATTTTGCACCTAGGATATTTACTAAATGGGAATCATTATAAGTTTTTATCCTAGATTCAATAATTATATTTTGATGAATTTGATTCAACAATTCAAGTGCATCAATTTCTTTTTATTTATCAAAGCAATCTCATTAAAGGTGTGAGTAGAAATTATCTTTGTTCTTCATTCACCTTCAATAGCATTTCATCATAAACATCATTCAAATTCAATAAATGGTCATATAAATTTTCACCTGAAGCTTGGATGCTTGGACATAAAGGGTTAGATTTTACCTTTTGCACATTTTTATTTACCAAAACTTGGTGAGGATTTGCAATTTCCTCTTCTACCTCATGGTCTTTATCTTCATTGATTACCTATTCATAAAACATACCAAAATTGGACACCCATTTAAAAGTATGCCCATCCTTTTCAAAAATTACATATTTTTGGTAAAATTATTTGTCAAATAACCCTTATTCATGATCAAACCCTTGAGTTGCTTCACATAAATCAAATTCTTTGTAATTTGGTTTCAACTCCTTGTTCAATATCCATGGTATCTCTTCATTTGAATCCTCAAAAAAATCATGCGAATTTGCATCCGAATTTTCAATATCCTAAAATGAAAGAGGAGATTTTACCTCTTCCTCATCCAACTTAGATGAGTCATAAGAAAAATTTACCATTTCTTCCCTTTCTATTTCAACAAGATCTTCAATAGATTCATATTCATCATGATATAATTTGGTAACCTTCTCTATTCTTGCAAATGTAATATCTTCATGTGAAGTAGAAGTTTCAACATCATGCATATCAAGAGGAATAGAAGTTTCATCAATAGGGGTGTGAGAAAATAACACATCTTCATATCTTCCCCAACCATTGTAAAAATTATCATCCAAATTCGTGAGATGAAACTCTATGGTATCCATGACATGATATTTTGATTCATCCATCAATTCTTTTTCTTCTTGGTCCTTGGTAGTAGGATCATTATTGTCTTCCAAAATTTGATAAGATTCCAACCCTTCTTCCAAAATATTCTCAAATTGTGTAGGAGTTGTAATATATTCTTGTGAGTAGGTGATTGTGTTATCCTGCATATCAATTGACACAAAGGGTTCATTAGAAGGTTTAGAGTGAGTATAGTCTTCCCACTTCTTCCAAGCATCATAATAATCATCTTCCAAAATCAAGTGGTGACGATCAACTACTTCTTCAACATTTTCCAATTCATCAATGTATTTCTCATCAAATTCACCTTCACCTTCCTTAGATGGTTCAATAACTTCTAAAAGTGGGCTACTCTTTGTATTTAAGTTTTTAAGGTTAATATCTACATATGTAACCCATGATTCAATTTCATCACAATTTGGAGGGTGAGGATTTTCTTGATCATTAGTTTCAACAATCTCATCCAAAGTATCTTCCAAAAACAAGTGGAGAAAGTCTATTATGTCTTCAAATTTATTTATTAATTCTCTTCCAATTTCACTTTCAGCCACTTCATTCAATTCGATGGTAGGTTCTATCCTATAACATATCTCCAAACTAGTTAGATTTAGGAAACCATTATCTGAATAGTCATGTACTTCTAGAAAATAATCCATCTTTACACAATCCTCATTGGTGGATGTTGGATTGACAACTTGCACCTCCTCTTGGGAAATATCTAAGGTGGTTGTAATATTTTGACATTCAAATTCATCTCCTTTAACATTCACCTTAGGCATCATTGGAGTAGAGGGTGCTATCTTATATGGTTGGTGTAGGTTGGCATCCATAGCTACATAAGAACAATATTTCATGGGAACATGTTGTGCCTCCACTTGACCTTGTTCTACCATTGTTGCAACCTCATAGATTCTTGGAAAAGATGAGTCATCAAGCTTTTCCTCAATAAGTTTTAGCATGTGCAGGGGGTATGGCTCCCATGTATATTTTAATAAGTTCTTTTTATTGTATAACCAAACTTTCCCACATTTGAGAGTACAACTCACAAAATATCCCATTGAATTGACTCAAGGATTCATTAGGCTCTTTACGAATAGAGGTAAATTAATTTTACAACATATCTAAGTCAACCTGATTACCAAAATGATAAAGATAGGTTGCTTCTAGTTGGATCCAAGAAGTCTTAACCTCCATGGGTAACTTGCCATACCATAAGAATGATCTATAATCCAAAATATATGAGAAAAACCTACAAGCAACATCCTCATAGAAAATTAGGTCCGAGGTGTAGACCAATTGGTTCATCCAAACCCCATAAGGGGGACAGAGGTGCAAGGTTCAAATCTCGGGCCTTGTCGGACTGAACGCTTGTCCCTTTCCTGGTTCTTTCAGCGGTGTAAAAGGTTTAAAATTATTATGGCATGGTGGTTATAGGGGCAGACTATGTGATCTATATGGCGGCTTTTGGGGCGGATAGCGCAAAATACTATGGCGGCCATAAAAGTCGGACAGCCTGCCCGGATTCATGGCAGCTACCGATTCCACCATGTAAATACAAAAAAAAAAACATCTTCATAGAAAATTTGGGATTGAAATAATTTGCTCTTGTACTCATGCAATTTATGTAGATATCCTGATGTCACTTCTTGATTAAATAGTCGTAGAAACTCCAATAACATTTCAAGAATTTGATGGGGTGTTCCAAACATGGGAAAACACTCATAATACCTTCCTAACGTAGATACCATTTCTTCTCTTAAAGATATGATTTGCTCCTCTAATGTCGCCATTAGTGAAACTCAAAGAATAACTTTAGAACCAAATTTGTTAGTCGAATAAAAATATCTTGCAATGAAGCATAAAATGACTAACAATTTTCCAATGAAACAACCACGAAGATCATCATGTTAGTATCATCCAAAACATATGCATAAATTAAAACATGACATGAAAGAACATTCTCAAATTTGCCAAAAGGTTAGCATTAACACATCATCAAATAGAGAATGTTAGAATCAATGAAAGTGATAAAAAAAATTTCATTATTCAAGACCAATGTCTTTGAATAAATATTTCAAGTAACATGAAAAATATAGCATCTAAATAGTAATTAAAATAAATCAATTCAAACCCTCTTAGCTCCCAAAGTGTTGAGTGCTAAAGAGGCCAAAGATGCTAATCAAATGAACTTGAAATATTTAGCAATTCAAAACTCTCAAAGTTACACCAAATCACATCATTCATGTATGAACAATACAAAAGCATTAGATAAATGAAAACCAATGCATAAATTGCTTAGAAAAAATAAAATAAAGTAAACCAATTCAGGCCCTCCTTCTAGCACCAAAATGTTGAGTGTTAATTTTACCCAGTTGTGAAATTACACTCTCCCTTAGGGTTTGGATCCCCAAAACCCTCTTGCAAAGAAGTTAAAAAAAAAACTTCTCCAAGGTCTCCACTATATTAGCATTTGCATATGTGTATTAGTAATATTAATGACAATATATCAATTCAATGGTAGGAACACCTTAGTGATTGCAAGTAACTGTAAAAAAGGGACATGTGTTGGTTTATTTTACCATGCTAATTTAATGATTGTTCACGAAACCAAATAAAATTGAATGTGAATTGGCCCTCATATGACCACTATGTAGTGCCTTAGTTCCTTTTATCTTGAGGATTTTAAGGTAGATTTTATCTTCCCTTATTAAATGGATTTTAATCAAGCTTTACCTTGAATTAAATCCTACTTTAAACATGAAAGTAAAGATTAAAATATATATATGAACATAAATCTGAAATGATGAATAGGCTCATTGAATGTAGATTCTTATCATGAAGATAAATATAGCTTTTGATATGATTAATAAACCATCACTCTTTGGTGAAATTAATTTTCACGACGAGACAATAATTTATAGCCTTAAAATAAGGACTTTAAAATGTCATTTAATTATCCCTCTTTTATCAAATCTTGGGCCTCGTTGGACTGAACGCTTGTCCCTTTTCTTGTGCTTTCAGTGGTGTAAAAGGTTTAAAATTATTGTGACATGGTGGTTATTGGGGTGGACTGCATGAAGATCTTTGTGGCAGCTTTCGGGGTGGACAACGTAGAATACTTTGGCGGTCATAAAAGCTAGACAACCTGCCCGAATTCATGGCGGCTACCGATTCCACCATGTTAAAAAAAAAACAATTATCCCTCTTTTATGAAATGATTTTCATAAATAAAAATAATAAAAACCTTCTAATATAACATATAAAATTACCCCCCTTCAATGAAATCAAAATTTTCATGAAGAAAGGTGCATTTATTGCTCCCAACATGGTAACGTATGAAATGCCATAAAAGTAACCCCCTTCAATGAAATTGAATTTTTCATGAAGTAAATGTCATTTTATGCTTATAAATGAAAATGTAGAATTTAGAAATCTGATTTACCTCGAAAACTGTAAAAAATAAATTTTTGAAATTACAAAAACCCCTAAAAATAGCAGTTTTCAAAAATTGATATAAAATCGAAATGACATCGGAATGAGTCTGAATTTGTTGTGTATTTAATATTGATGTTAATTATAGGGCTTGTTGGAACCGATTCTTGCATCCGTAGGAATTCAATTGTCACGCTACAAGAATTCGTTTAAAACCAACGAGCTATTATAGGATCTGGTCGACCTACCTCATTGTTTTGCTAAACATAAATATTGCTAAAGAAAACTACAAAATGGGTAAGGAAACCCCAATGACAATTCTATGATTAAAAGTCTAATTACACGCTCCAGATTTATATTATATTATATGTATTAAAATTACCAAGCATGAAAATAACCATTTGTTATGCCTTATGTAGATCGGTGCCTAGATTCATTGGGTTGTTATAGCAATTTAACAATAATTCTATCATGAAACAGAAAGAAGGGGAAGAGAGAAATTGGTGTTCTTAATATTATTCGAATATCGCAATAAAACCAAGAGTTAACCAACAAGAGAAACATATATAATGCATTCAAATAATGTAACCCATTACATAGTGACACATAGAGCTAAGACAAAATATAATAGAAAAGAGACTCAAAATTGTATTGATTTCGTAAAGTTTACATGCAGAGTGGGCAAAATGCCTTTTAACTCTATTTTTATCAAAGAAAATATATCAATACAATGAAAATATCCTATTCAAATAATGTAAGATATCTCTCCTACTATCCTTGTTCCAATATGGTAACAACAGAGTCTCTAAATCTTAGGCTCAAAAAGGTAGAAAATGATCTCAGCTTCTTGAACACTTTCCTATCACAATCCTGCAAAGCAAAGGGAAGAATAAGAAATGAGAAGGAAAAAATAGGTACAAAAGGAGATACAACAACACAACTAACTGGGCACTCAAGAATACCTCTTAGCAAAAATGCTATTCTCTAATTTCTTGATGCAGAATCTATCCATAGTTGCTTCTTCTTATAGCCTCTGGTTCTTGATTCTGTTATTTCTGGTTTATTTCTGGCCTTACACTTGTCTTCATCTGATTTGATCTCCAAAACTGGTACAACTGGCTTCCACTATCTTTCCCTGCTTGAAATGAACTCTTCTCTTTGACCTTTTCAAATAGTAGTTTATTTTAACCAGTGATGGTGGTCTTGGGAGAACCCGTTTCCTCTTGTACCACCTCCTTCACAACTGTTCCCAATGTTTCTTTTTGGACTGTCTCTTTAACTGCTTCAGAGATTTTTTTGTTAGCTCAGGATTTTGTTGTGATGAACCTATTTCCAGATGTTGACCGAGAGTTCTAATTTCCTTCCCTTTTTGGACTTTTTGTAGCTTTTCTATTTGCTCAGTCATCAATCTCCATACCTCTGTGTCAAATGTGGCTGCAATCCTCAACATATTTATTTCCTATAGAATTATGTTCTTTTGTATGGTAATATTGGGTGCGTTCCTTTCATACTAAAAGAGTAACATCTCTACAGTGTTTACCATGAGTGTTGTTTGTCTAATCATTTCTGCTTCATCACCTGGTTCACACTCGAACCTTTCAATGATGCTTTTGAACACTTCTTCTATATCTATGGCCACTAAGCACTGGTCTAAGGATAAACCAATGTCTACCAATCTGTCTGTTGCATATTTTATCAAATCATCCATTTCAGTCACAACATTGACCCATCTTTCCCGGTTTGCTCCAAATAGGGCTGCTTTAAAGAACTCAAAATTGAGCTGGATTTTGCTGCCATCATTTGTTATTATTTCTTGTCCCTGCAACTCTTCAAAATGATCTCCTATAAAATCCAAGGTAGGGCGGATGACCTCGAAGTCTTCTTCTCTCTCTTGTAGCAATGTCAGAATTTCTTGAGTAGTTATTCAGATCACCCTTATTTGCCTAAACATTTTAGTAAACCCTCTGGCGTAGGTTCTTATTTTTATTGACATGTCCTTCTTCATTGTATTTAGGTAATAAACATGATCTTGAATTTTCACCATTGAAGGGGACTACTTATCTAAAGTGTCTTTTTAGGCCAACTCTTCTTGTTGTTTATTAATCAATGCTTTCAGCTCTACCTTTTCCTTCTCTTATTTATCCAATTGTTTTTGTAGCTTGTTAATTGTTTCAATAAATTGGTCTATAGCTTGACTTTGCATTGCCTTAACTACTTTGGCCACTTCTTTTTCTTTCCCTAGTACTGATGAGCTTCCAATTTCTTTATTTACTCTGAAGAGAAGTGGGTCTTGTAGAGGAGGGAGGTTTATCTTTGTTATATCTGATATAGGTGCTTCTAATTGCAATTCTTCTGTAAATTGTTCTCCTATATTTCCCATCCCTGATACTAGCTGCAATTCTTGTTCATTTGTAGAAATGAAGGTATCTTGCTCATCTATTCTTTCTAGAACAACCTTTGTAGAGGGTAAAGACAATCTAGGCTTCTTATTTTACAATGTAGTTACTCCTTTTTGATTCTTCACTAGGTGACTTCGAAACAAACCACCTAATCTGCCAGTTATCCTACTATTCATTTGTATTACTGAGGGAATTTTAATCTCCGGATTTTTTATTGTTATAGTGGTAGGGACAGCCATAGGTACCAAATTTTTTACACTTGTTATAGCTAGGACTCTGTTAGAAATAGGAACTATGGCTTGTTCTCAGAGAGAAGACTCTTGAGTAGGCATTGTTACAATATCCTTCCCTTTACCTATACTCTAGTTTTTGGAAGGTTCCTGGGAAGTGCTTGGTGCTACTTCTATTATAAGGTGAGCACCTTCAGGAGGCTTGAAATATTGCTCTACTGTATTTATAATTTTGATAGTCACTTCTATTATATCAATACCCTGTTATTCTATCAATTACAACAAGGGATATTCTTTGATTGCTTGGCCTACTACTGGAAAAATAGGTGATGTAGCATCTACTAAACCTTCTCGAAGCCTTCTTAACTCTGTGGGGTAATCATAGGCTTAACAAACCTATGTGTTGCCCCTCATTTTAGGAGGGAAATCATCCCATACTTTTTGCAAATCTAATCCTTTTTCCATGGCCTCTAATAAGCTTTATTCAAAAGCATCTTCTCGGTGTAGTATTCGGGTGTATTCTCTTTTTGCCATAATTTTGTTGTATGTTCCTTTTGGATCATAAAATCTCCAAGTTACCTCATCGAATCCCTTGTTATCCAACTCAAAAATTCCTTTGAGCAAGGAGGGGTAACCAATAAATATGAAATCTCCAAATTGACAGGGAACATCGAGCCAGGGGACCTTACCATGTTTCTTCACCAACCTCATCTTAGCCTCTTTGGCCACTTGTCTACATAATTCTAAAGCTACTAAGGATAATGGGTAGTAACTTGGTAACAACTTAGGGGGGATTTTAGCCACATATAATTTGGTATAAGTAAAAATATCTGTGAATAAACAATCCCCAATTTCCTTCTCTTTGATAAAGGCTCTTATCCCTGGTCCTAATCTCTTAGGGACTAATCCTATTAGAGCCCAATGAATTTCTACCATTAAATGATCATAGAACTAGACCATGTAAGTTCGTCATTCATGTATTCTCCAGAAGTTGTTTTGAACATAGGGGCTATCAATGGCTCTTACTCTTTTATGGGCTTCTTCTCCCAATTGACCCACTATCAGATGGATAAAATTTGAATATTGTGAAAACTAGGGCATCTCTTGCCTCTGTTCGAAGACTTATTTTCTCATTTCTACCATTTATTTATGCATCTGGGTACTTAATTATAATTCCCAGATATAAATTGGAGTGTTATATGCCCTATTGCATTGTGTAGCTAAATATAAAACCCGTTTTGTTATTCTACTGAGATCCTGTGCTCCCAAAACTATGTTTATCATATTGTAGAAATATTGGACCCATGGTTTAAAGGCGTTCTTCCTAATTGGGAATTATTTCTCTATTTTCTCATGTGTATCAAACAAGTTTTTAAAAACTTCCATATCAATAAACATACGAGATTGGTGCTCAATTACCTGGTCTACCAAAAAGGTGGTATACTTTGTCAATTTGAAAACCTCCTGGATGTGCTCGACTTTAATGCTGAACATCGATCACTTCTTATTGTCTCGAAATGTCCTTGTTCTTTAGTCATACGCCACCACCAGCCATACCATCAGATATATCGCTCCATCTGTTATTCCTAGGGAAACACTTGTACTGTAGTTTAGTGCTTTGTGAAACAAATCGACCATTATCCATGGAATCCAGTCATAGTTCTCCATCATATAAGAAAAACTATTGATACATGCATTGCCAATTTTGTACTACTACACTGGGGTATGTATTTTATTTGCTCCACACTTCTGAGCAAATTCATACATGGTGGTATCGGGAACAAGCAGTCTAGAGATCACAGAGTATGGTGACCTATTTGTGATGAATTGTATGGCTTCCCTAGTGTCTTCAAGTATGAAAACATCTCCCCATGATGCCATTGATCTCAACATAGCATATAGGCTCCTTCTATGACTACGAAGCTTGAAAATCCTCTTCTCTCTATATTTTCTGTGTATCAACTTCTATTATTAGCTCACCAGGGTAGTGGCATTGACTATTTTTGGTGAGCTCATATACAGGGTGGCAGAATGGGTTCGATAATCTCGCACATTTTGTCATTAACATGATGCCACCAAATTTTATTTAAAATTGGCCAAAGAAATCATGCCAACACATCCTTTTTTGGGGTTTAGCATTTATGATGGGTAACGTCCTTCATCCTACATGCCCTGGGACCTTTTGATTTATGTGCCTGTAATCATTAAAACCTCTGCTATTCATCGCTAGAACCTTTTTAAGCTAGCATGGAACTGAGATGTGTAATGGGGGTGGTTTCCATTTTGAACCTCGTGCCACCTCAGACCCGAATGATAACTAAATATTTGGGATCGATTATACTTCGCTTCAGGCAACAATCACCCTCGGGATCTTCACAAGATTTGATATTTGGTGTGAGTGCCTGCTATTATTATCTCGGATGTCCTTAGCTCTTTTGAGTCAACTGTGATCAAGCGCTACCATCGGATGTGCTTATTTTCTATCGTAACCATGGATCTCTTTAAAACCTGCAGGTTAGTTATTCAAAAGAAAAATATGCTTCGAACCTTTTTAATTTTGACCAATAAGGATGGTAATTAATAATGGGTTTAAAGCTTTGTTAAATGTGTTTTAAGATTTAATTAATCAAGTGTTAATTTAAGCCCACATTTTGATTTACCTTTGGTTCATATGCTACCATTGGATCTGAGTGGAGGTGAGCGCATCCGTTAGATTCGTTGAAGATGCTCATTCATTTAGCCCGTTTGTATTCTTTTGTCTTGACTCTGACTCATTCGTGACCGTTAGATCTTCTTGCTCTTGATGAAGCGCTACCATTGATGTCCTGGAACCTGCATGATAGTTAGTATACCTGTTCACATATAAACCTTTGAAATAACATGGTTTATTAATCCTTATTTAATCATGATTATCCAATGTTTATCCCCGTGATTTTTGACCTTAACAACTCATATTAAGCAAAGGTATCATATAATATGTTCACTTCCTTTTGTGATCACCGTTAGATCTTACTATGGTGGGGCACGACCATTGGATTTTCTGACCATGTGCTCGGTTTAACATAATATAGAAGGGGTAGATTAAAGAGCATTTAATTAATCAAGTGAAACCCTTTATATTAAACTTCGATCACTTTCATCGATGCACTACCATTGGATTAGGGCAGATATGTGCGCTACTGTCGAATCTCTTCGATCTTTCATTGGGGTTTTTTTATCATGGTTGAGCACATTTATCCAATCTTGTTTTAAACAAGGCGTAACCGTCGAATCTCCCATACCTGCATACTTTAATAACCAGGGAGGTGCATTTTTTTATATTTGATTAATCTCGATTAACCTGAAAGGGGGATATTAGCCAACGTGTTAGACCCTTGTTAATCCCGTTTAAAATTTTAATTAATCACATGGGAGTTTTTACCCTTTAGAAGCATCTTTGTAAGGGCGTTGTCATCAGATTAGGTCTAGATCAAGCGCTGTCATTCGATCCATCCAACTTGCTTGATGATTATTTCAAAGGGGGCACATATTCTTAATTCCTTATTGGACCATGGTATTTTAATGCATGGTTTAATTAAATTAAGCACAAACATTGATCTTGAGTTCACTTTGAGCGCTATTGTCTGATCTGTCGGAGTTGCTCGCTTTTTAATTGACAACTTTGATCTATGATGACTTAATTTTAAATATTTGACTCTTTGGAGATTGCGCAGCTGCTAGATTTGGCTTGGATCAAGCGCATCCATCCAGATCATCAGAGTTGCATGGATTTAAATCATTACTAACCTTAGGTTATAATATTGTTTTCACTTTTACTTAACCTTTACTTGATTCCTCGGAGTGCAACCATCCGATTAAACCTGGATCTAGCACGACCCTCGGATTAGATTTTAGGTGCTCATATTTTAATTAAAGAGGTGCATGCCCATGAGATTTAATCAAATTTTTTGACTTTAATTATGCTTTTTTGGGTTTAGACCAAGGTTTTGACTTATTCCCCTAACTTTAGCACACCTTAGGACTGAAAGAGTTATCGTTTGATTTTTAAGTCTAAGGGAAATTTTTCTATGAGGGTTAGATTTCGGCTTTAGGAATATGATAATAAAATATTTTGCCATATCCAATTTGGATATATTTGAGCATTTATGAAGAGGTACATTGTTAAAAACCAAGGTTAGACTTCATCAAACCAACCAATGAGAAATTTAGGTACTCACACCAATTTGATGAAGTGACCAACATTATGATCATTTTGATTGAAACCAAAAATTTAAATTTGGGGGTTTCAAATTTGATTCAAATTTGGCTCCAACAAGGCTCCATATAATTATTTTTGTATTTTGAATTTTTTTTAATTTTTATTTTAATGCCTGAAAATTAAAAAAAATCTGGAAATAAAAGTTTGAAAATTGAAAAATAAAAATCTGCAACAAATTGAATACTGAAAATGCAGAAATGCAAAGCTTCATTAATTTGATAGCACCCCATCCTACAAAACCGAAGATATGAGAAATTTTTACATGCAACCTGGTCTATTCGATCTATGTTTGCACAATCAAAATAAACTAAGTGCCAGCTCCTAGGTTTCAAAAATAAATTTTAGATTTTGAACATTCACCTGAAGTAACCAAAAATGCATAAATTTCATCTATAAATTTGGAATTTGAAAAGGGAGAAATAAAGCAATTATAACTGAGCATGCAAAAGAAATATCCTTCTTTCTTGCTAACAATGCCTAATTTTTTTAAAATAAAACTTTGGAATTAAAAATATTTCATGTTTTACACAGTCATTTTGGCAGTGCTTGGCCTTGCCAAAAAAAATCTAGCCTTGTATTCATCCTAGATTTTGAATCTGACCCTTTGTTTCATTTTATTCCTCTTGGTTTCGTTTGGATTTTTTTTTCACATTTCTTTCATTGTGTTTGGTTTTGTTTGCATGCAAATTCATTCGTCGGAGTCTTGTAACCCTCTTTTTCCAAGCGTCGAATTTGTTTGGAAACGCTTTTATCATTAGTCTACCATGTCTTACCAAATACACATTTTATTCCATTTCTTTTGGGCCATAGGCCATGTGATAATAATCTTCGTAATAATAAAATATGACCATTAACAAGACCTTTCTATTAGCTAGTTATGCCTCCCTCACTTAATTAATGTGGATTCCTATTTATCTCTATATTTTATCTTTTTCTCAATGGGTGCCAACTATCACATTTCATCTATTGGGTTTAATTATTTCACGTAAAAGAATCCTTGGGAGCCACCATGTCGTATACGATCCAAACTTGCAAATATCATGCCCCCAAGTCAGTCGTTACCTCTATTGCCTATAAACGTCCTTGCTGCCATGGCATTTGATTGCCACGTACTCGACGTAGATCCATATTGATGTGTCTGTGGTTGTTCGCGTGATACGAGTCAATTAAAACTCTCCCCATGGTATGCCTTTCAATGCTGATGATACCCATGCTTGCTCCTTGTCGTTTGATTTTTATCATTGGGTTTTTCAAACATTTCCTTTTTAGCAAGGTCATCTGTGTAGTCTCCACATAGCTCTGGCATAGCGATAATAATATCACGTTCTCATGAATTCCTACAAATGGTGGCATTCTCAGTCATATTTTTATAGCTTCATTATCACCATAGTCCACTATGTTCACATGGACGGTAGTCTCACTTCCAGGTTTGTCACCGTTACAAACACTACTCTCGAAGGATGCTCCTTGCAACATGTTTTAATCTCTTTGATGCCATGTTGCTTTGGAATGTTGTGTTACTATCATTCTGGTGACTTCATTCACAATTACTGCTACTATCTCTGGTGCCTCCTCAACACAATTTTGAAAATATCTCATCATATCTCCTTTGACTTATCACTTTTTATTGCCTAAGATGTTTCACACTTTCTACCTAGCTGCATCGTTGGATTATCACACTTGACGTTACCATACATGTTACTATGCTATTCGTCCAAGCGGATTTCATTATTTCCATATACATTCTTGTAAACAAATACCAATACCTATGATTCATATACTACTGGGTGTTCACTATTGTGTCCTCTTTCTCTACTATTCAATGGCTGGATACGAGATGGCTTCTGCTCCACTAAACACTTTAGGACATTGAATATGTACCCCCACTAACAATAAATTATACTTGATGAACTTTCTCTCCTATAATTACCACCGTAGCAGGTCCATTCACATCAGATCCATTCATCATGATGTGATTCACATTGATCACCACTGTGTTGCTTTCCATATCACTATAGTCCCTCCTATGAGTTCTTTGTTTACACGATGTATCTTTGATATCAATCTGCACACATGCCATCGTTCGGTGAAATTAATAACACCTCCTACAAGTTTCTTTTGACTCATCCAATCCTTCATCATCGGTGACTTCCTCCGGTTGTCGGTGTTGTTCTTTGTTGTTTCTTTCAACTAAAAACCCCACACAACTACACCGCCAATATCTCTACATTCATGCATTTTAATCTGGTGCTAGTATTTTATCGTGACCCCTTCGCTATTGATTGATTTCACTTCTCCAGCCATATGACCCTTTTGAAGGCTTCATACCTCCACTATTTGCATTGTGCACATTCAGATCATTCTACTGTTTATCGAGCATTGTCATTCCGAACATACCGCTTATTTGCTTGTTTCACCAATCCAGTATCTACACTATGATCGACGTTAGCATCATCTTCGTTTGTTACCAACCATAATTCAGTCATTATCCACATATAAAAATCATTATGCTATCCCTATTTCCATCATTTTATGTCTGTTACACTACCGTGGGGGACACGTTCAAATTGCTAGTTGTGCTCTCAATGAAACTCGAGACCTATCTTCTATGGTGCTTGCCACATTTGGTTTCTTTGAAACTTGTCACCTACTGCATCTGCTATAATATATCTGATCATATTATCACCATCAAGGAGGGTGAATTCTCATCCATGTTAATCTATCACTGCTTTATCACTGGCCCGGGTGGGTTTCGTCATCGTTGGAGTCGACCGTTCGAATTAGCATTGTCGTTACCTTGTGTCGTCTTATCAAATGCACATTGGGCGTATGGGCCACCGCCGCCATTTCATTCCCACACCTGCAAGAATAAATGAAGTTAGAACTTTAACTTCAAGCAGGACAATAATACATGAAAGGACTTATTGGCTTTAATTTATTTAAATATATAAAAAGGAACTTTATTTATTATTATTTTTATTTTTGTTTTTAATTCTTTATTATTATTATTTTTTATTTTCAAATTGATATATAGATATCACTCTCATTTTATTTATATGTATTTAATTATTATTATTATTATATAAAATATAATAATAATAATAAATATTATTATTATTATTAATATTATTATTATTATATAAAATAATAATAATAATATTAATATTATTATTATTATATAAAATATAATAATAATAATATTAATATTATTTTAATTTTAATTTTTTTTTAGACTTTTTTTTTTGATAAGTAACATTTATATACAAAAGTGGGTTTTTCTAGAGGATCCCAAAAACCTTATTACAAAAATGGGATGAACCCATTACAACCGCGAGGTTGAGGTCTCAAAGCGAGCCTCAGACCTGAACAAAAAAAAAAAAAAAAAAAGGGAAACTGAAGCTGCCATAGCATTGAAGAAAAAAGGATAAGCAAGCCTCCAGGAGGCTCAAAAACCCAACCGGCCAGGGAGCGCCAGCACCCTTAATTGGTAGTAGGATTCTTCGAGGTCCCAGAGGATCCTTCAACATGCATCTTGAGATTACGGAGGCATAGGATTGCCGACTCAGCAGCCCTAGAGATGTTCCCCATAGCATCGATGGCCAGATCGATGAGCAAGCTCAGGGGAACCTTATCTTGCTCCTTCTTCTGCATCGAATCAGAATTCAAGATTAGGTGGAGAGGAGAATCGTTCTCAACTTCAGCCTTAGCTTTCTTGAGCCACTTGGAAGATCTGCCCCTCGGAGGAGTTGCCTTGGCCCACCTGCAACAGCGACTGCGACTGGGGGTGGCCTAGTCGGGAGGAATGGGAGACTCGATCTTGGGAGCATCGGTGCCCGGGGAAGCAGGCGGGTTGGAAGAGAGGGGAGGGACAATCTGAGGGGGGGCCTTGTTAGTTAGACAATGGTGGAAGATAACACCCATTAGCCCCTGGTGCCGTAGCCTGGACTTGTTCTTCCGAGCGGCCTCGATGGAACACCCGAGGGAGTAGTTGAGGAAGTTTAGGAAGCACAACTTCTTGGACGCCTGCATGTGGTTCATGAGACTGATGTGGTAGCTACGAAGAGGCTTATCCGGATCGTCATAGCATATGAACTACATCAATGGTTTCAAATCCCAGCTCCACGGTTCATCCAGTTCCTCTCTGAAGAGGGCAGACTTGTCCCAGCCCAAACCTTTCCCTTTGTCCAGAAACTGGTCCAATTCCTCCTACCAGTTGTGCTTGTCCCAACGAATGAAATTCCTGGTGGCCGACATTCCAGTAATCTCAAGCAAGAGATCAAAGGTGACCTTCAGGTGGACTCCTTTCACCCGGACCTCCCCATATTGCCAGGTCTCCATGAAATCAAATGTGATTTCATCATCCGAGCCCTGAAACTTGCTGAGGAAAGGGATTATCCTGAGGGCTTTCATGAAGATTTTCTCCTCCTCAGACAGGGAAGAGAATTCGGGCTCAATGTAGGGAACAGCCATAGGAGGGGCAGGGGATCTATGAAAGAGGTCCTAAAGGTAGGAATACACTATGGTATAGGGATGACTGCACATGATTCTGAGATGAGGACAAAGAAGAATGAAATCACCCATTTCACCACCCTGGAATAAAAATAAAGGAAGCTTGCATCGAAAGGACGACGGATCGTGGAAGATGCATGCATGGGAAACAGGTGAAATGAGGGGAGCCATCAGATTGGAAGAATATAGGCTCACTCGGTCCCGATGACGAAAGGAAATCATGCCTAGTAAAGTGTTAGAATGGGAAAAGAGCTGCTTACTGACTTGGGACTGTCACCCACGTCAGGGGTGCTGACGGGTACACCGGTCGTCTCACCGTGAGCAGTAATTGGATGCCACAAGAAACCCAACTGCTAATTGTCCTCCTTCCCAAGAATGTCTGACGTGTCCCATCTAGCTGATCTGGCAAGAATCATTGAGCTTTTTGGAACTCTGATGTAGCCATGTCAGCATCATCTTGAGGGATTTTGAGATCCCACGTGGTGAGTTTGCCAAAGGAGGATCCTTTGTTGGCTAGGAGGTCAGCCAAAGAATTTCCTTCCCTGAAGATGTGCTGGCATCTGTGGGTCCTGCTGCGAAGAATCCTTTGAATTTCTTCGATGGTGTTGTGGACCCTCCAGGCAGGGGTCTTATCCTTGTTCAAGTAGTTTATGATATTCATGGAGTCACCTTCTATGATGATAGCTCTGGAATCCTCCGAAATGAGGGCTAAACCTCTCCAAAGGGCTCTAGCTTCCACGACATGGTTGGTTTGAACTCCAAGATCTTCAGAGAAGGCGAGGATAACCATACCACGATGGTCCCTAACAGCACCACCAGCCCCCGCTGCTCCTAGGTTCCCTTTGGAAGCCCTGTCAAAGTTAAGATTAATCCATCCCGAAGGGGAGGACTCCACTTAGCAAGGGTACAGGGGTGAGGTAGAGGGTTCCATAGGGGGGACAATCATAAATATTAAGAGAAGTGAGGATACGCCCTTCCCGAGTCAGAGGACAGGGGCTGGGGCATTGAATGAGATTGACATTTTTGAAAGCAAAAGCCATAGCCCTGATGGCCACCGAGGGAGGATCCCAAGTAGAGGTTCCAAAGATCCTATAGTTTCTCTCAAGCTAGACTTACCATATCAGGTGGTGAAGGTAGATGTCCCAGAGGAAACAGAGCTTAAGATTAGCAAAGGGTTGGGGCCATTGGTAGAAGGCATCACACAAAGACTTGGGAGGAACCCATTGGATCTGAAAGGTAGACAAGGTGAACCCAAACATAGCCGAGGTGAACTCACAGTGGAGGAACAGGTGATCGATGGATTCCCAATTGGACAGGCACAGGTAACATCTGTTAGGAAGGGGGATGCCTCTTTTGATGAGGTTCTCAGTGGTGAGGGATTTGTTTTGGAAGGCAATCCATGAGAAGAAGGCCACTTTTAGAATGAGGTTCTTCTTCCAAACAATATGGGAAGGGGAGACGGGGTGATCCTTCAGGAGGGAGAAGGCAGACTTAATAGTGTACAGCCCTTTGTCGGATCCAGCCCAGGCAGGCTTATCATATTTTTGCTCAGTGGGAATGGTAGTTGCTTGGAGCATAATGTTGAGAGTAGCAGCCTCAGGAGAGGTTCCCGTGAGGAGCCTCCATCGGGGTTGACCATCCTCCCAGACTATGAAGTTAGAAACCTTCATTCCCAAATGAGAGTCAGGAATCGTTTAAAGCATGGCAAGGTCCACTCTGTCGCTTAGGGGTTCATCCAATAACCATCTGTCACTCCAAAAATCAATGCTTTGTATGTCCCTCAGAACCCATCTGAGGCCTTTCTGGATGAGCACTTTGGAATGAGTCATAGCCTTCCAGAAGGCAGATCCATTGGGGTGGTTGCCAGAATCAAGGAAAGAGTGGTTTCCCATGTATTTCTTAGACACCAGCACGGTCCACTCCATAGGGTCTTTCAAGATAATCCTCCAAGCTTGCTTGCCTAGCAAGGCTGTGTTCATGTCTGACAGTTTTCTGAATCCCAGTCCTCCCTGCTTCTTACTTCTACAGACAATGTCCCAAGCCACTAGGGGAATCTTAGCTTTGTCTTCGGACCCTGACCATAGAATTTTTTTTTGGATGCGTTCAATAAGCTTGCACACTGACTTGGGAAGAGAGAAAACTGACATGAAGTAAATGGGGATGCTCTGGAGGGTTGAACTTGATAGGGTTGCTTTCATCACTTGGGACAGAAGTTTACCTTTCCAGGCTGCCAGCTTTCGTTGGAATCTTTCCACAACATTGTTCCACATACTCTATTTTGGTCTTCCCAAGAAAAATGGGAGTCCCAAATAGGAGGATGGGAGAGCTCCTGCAGAGCACCCAAGGATCCGCCCAATCCTGCCCTGACAGTCCGGGGGGGGTGTGAATGAAAAACATGTTGCTTTTGGAGAAGTTAACCTGCTACCCAACCTCTTTCTCATAGAAGGAAAGGATATGCTTGATGTTTCTAGCCTAAATGATAGACGCCTGCATAGAAAGGATGGTGTCATCAACAAATTGCTGGTGAGTAGTGGGAGTGGAGTTGGACCCCACTGGGATGCCAGAGATCTTCCTCGCCACTCTGGTCGTAGAAAGGGTTATGTTAAGGTATTTTGCCAATATGATGAACAAAATAGGGGATAGAGGGTCTCCTTGACGGAGTCCTCTGATGCTGGGAAAAAATCCAGCAGGGGAGCCATTGACCAGCATCGAGAACCAGGCAGAGGAGAAGTAGTTATGGATTAGCTGAACCCATCTAGGGTGGAAGCCAAACTTTAGAAGGATGTTCTGGAGAAAATCCTAGATAACATGATAAAAAGCTTTGGTCATATCAAGTTTGAGGAAGAGACCTGCTTTTTTGTTCTAGATCATAGAATGAAGGGTTTCATGAATGGAAATGATGCCATCCAAAATGTTTCTGCCTTTGACCGAGCTTCCTTGGCAGGGGTAAATAATTATGGGGAGGATAGGCTTCATCCTGGATGCCATGTCTTTGGAGAGGATCTTGAAGAGAATGTTGCAGAGACTAATGGGGTGAAAGTCAGCCATAGACCGACAATCAGGGTACTTGGGGATCAAAGCAATGAAGGTGGAGTTAACAGCCCAGGGAATGGGGTGGGATTGGAGGTCATGAATGGAAACACAGACGTCCAGCCCTACCAGGTCCCAACAGGCTTGGTAGAACCAGGGAGGAAATCCATCTGGCCCGAGGGCTTTATTAGGTTGCATGGAGAAGACCACCTCCTTAATTTCTGAGTCAGAGAAGGGCTTGAGGAGGGAGGAATTGGAGTCACCAGAAACCATACTGGGATGTTCTCTAGAAGGGTGGCCTTGGCAGAGGTAGAGATTTCTAGGGAGGTTCCTAAGAGGCTTTGAAAGAAAGAGATAGCCTCAGTTCTGATCTCATGGATATCTTTAGTGCTGGAACCATCGCTGCATTGAATTTTGCTAATCTTATTGGAGCCTCTGTGTCTCATGGTTGTAGCATGGAAGAATCTGGTATTGGAGTCTCCTACTTTGATCCATAGTTCTCTGGATTTTTGCCTCTAGAAGGTTTCCTCACTGGCAAGAATGGAGTGGAATTCAGCAAGTAGTTTCCCTTCATCCTTCCTCATTGCAGCCCCGGATTCCCCTTCTTCGACCCTTCTCTCAATGGCTTGGAGTTGTTCTGAAATTAGCTTCTTCTGGCTGAAAATGTTGCCAAACATCTCTCTATTCCACCTCTACAAGTTATCCTTAGTGAAATTGGGCTTCTGAGTTATCCTAAAGATGGGAGATCCATGGACATGCTGGTTCCACCACTGACTCATATTTTCATGAAAGTCCTTGTGTTTGAGCCACATAGCCTCAAATCAAAAGGGGGTTCGAAACACGGGAGACTTGCCCACCTGGAGGATAATGGGATTATGGTCCGATCCAATCTTGGGGAGAGTCAAAAGGGAAGCGTCACCAAAGAGAAGAATAGCTTCCTGGGAGATCAGGAACCTATCTAATTTGACCTGCATCAGATTACCTCCAATCCTCCTATTGCTCCACGTATAGCGAGTCCCTTTGAGAGGAATGTCAATGAGCTCATTTGTATCCACAAATTCCCTTAGATCCTCAGTAGAATGGTGGGTGGCAACCAACCCTCCCTTTTTCTTCATTGGATATAGGGGGCTATTGAAATTCCCTATAGCCACCCAAGGGATAGTGCTGAAGGAGTCCCTCATCCGGGAGATGGAATTCCAAAATTCAGTTCTCTCAATAGGGGAATTTGGAGCGTACAGGTTGGATAGGATCCAAGACTAATTACTGGATATGCAATGAAAGAGAATATTAATGAATCTCCTGGAGGATGATAGGAGCCTACCTTCCACTTGGGACGGGTCTCAGAGGCAAATAAGTCCTTCGTAGGAACCTTAAGCGGGGCTGTGCAGAGCTTCACCTTGAGACCAGATGGTCCTGGTAGCTTTCCTGGAGGTCTTCTCATCACATTTGGTTTCTTGCATGATGAAGATGGAGGGTCTGATATCCTTATGCATATTAGCAGCAAGTCTAAGCTTGGTTGCACTGTTGAGCCCTCTCACATTCCAGGAGAGGATTTTCATCTAGAAGATCTAAGAGGTTTCTTGCCTCCCTTTGCCTGTTGGAAGGGGGGTTTAGACACTTTAGGATCATTGATGAGGGATTCGTCAGTGTTTAGGAAAAGGGTCCTCTGGGATCTGTTTGCTAAGTCATCCTCAGTTGCCGTGATACGTTGTTTAGCTGTAGAAGGGCATCCTCTTTTCCTCTCGGATCCATAATCCATGGTTTGCCCTTTACTTCTGGTGTTGATTGGACTGAACTTCCTAGATGAATATTGATGGGGTAGGAAGTTCTCGATCTCCTGAAGTATGGGGTTTAAGGTTTTTGTATTGATGGCAGAGACTCTGAGGGGCTCTGAGGATGGTTCGAGGTTGGCGCTAGGGTTTGAAGAAAATTCTTGAGATTTGCCTTTGAGAAGCCCCTCCTGGCCTAGACCTTGGGATTCTGAAGGGACAATGGGGGGATCCCCCTCCGGGACTGGGACTTCCCTATCACATCTAGGAACATTGAGATTCTCGACTTTACCAAGAGGGCCCTACGAAGAGGGCTTCAAAACTCGATCTTGGGGACATTGGTGGATCAGATGCCCTTGGGTATTACATGCAGAGCAGAAAGCGGGTTTATTTTCATAAATAATGGGCTACTTTTTGATGAGGATGGAATCCTTGAATAGATTAAAAAAGGAAGGAAGGTCGGTTTCCAAATTAGCATTGACACACAGGTGAGCATGGATCATGCGGGAGCGTACCTTAGTAGACGAATCTACAGCAATGAGCTCTCCAATAGTGCGGGCAATTCCTCTCAGGACTTCTTCTTGCCAGCAGTGGAAGGGTAGGTTTGGAAGCCGAATCCAAATAGGTGCCACATTGATGTTCTGCGTGTCTGGGTTGAAATCCTCTCCCCACCTACAGAGGAATAGGCTTCGCCTTCCCAGGAACTAGGGCCCCCCAGCAAGGATATTGCATGAATCTTCTGCATTATTTAATCTAATCACAAAAAAACCTTGGGACAGGGCTATTAGCTGCAAGCTCCAACTTGTGCACCATTTTATGCTCACCCATTTTTGAATTGTTTCCATATCTGGTCTGCCTCCGATGAACTTGCCAATGAGGGTGAATTTTTCCTGAATAGCAAAGCTGTCCAACAACGCCCCTGGGATCACCAAGTTGGAGCCATTGGGAAGCAGGGTTTGAGACGGGAGAGGGTTTGGGGTCCCTTTAGATATCGCGTGCGCATACGATCCCTGGGAAGGTGAAGAAGGATCGAGGGGTTTTTGGGGGGGAATTTCCCCTTCCTCAGGTGGATCAGGCTCTGGACCACCGGATCCAGAAACCAGGGAGGTGGATCCCGGAGGGCTCCCAGAAAGCCTCCCGCTAGCGTTCTCGCTTGCGATCCCGCTCTCTGCCATTTTCGCCATCTTCATATCTTTTTTAGACTTTCATATATATGATACACATATATAAAATCTTATTTTTATTTTATTTTTTTATGCTTTTTTATTATCTTTTAATTTTTACCATATATATCTATATATGAACTATATATAGATATACATATATTTTTATTTTCTTTTGATTTTTTATTATATATATCTATATATATGAAATATATATAGGTATATATATATTTTTATTTTTATTAAGATTTTATTTCCCCTTTATTTTTATTTTTATATGTTTTAAAGTGCCTCAATAACCTCAAATAAAATGAAAACCAAAAGGCACTAAAATAAAAAATTTAAGCCACAATTAACAATCTCAACGTAAGACACTAAAAATAAAACTTTACAATCTATAAATACACCTAATCAACCCAAAACACTCTGAAAGAACAAAAGGAAGACTTAACCCATGAGGAATCCTAGAATCTACACTGCATGCCCAAGGTGAGAGACTTCTCAAAATTATTGCTCAAGGACAACAAAGCTTAAACGAAACTAAAAGTAATATGAGAAAATCACACCTTCAAAAGGATGGCCTTTTGACAACTATCACTCAAGCAAATATTTTCAATGAAAACAAAGCGTCAACCTTTACAAGAACATAATAAGGCCTCACAAAATGAGGAACCTCAAAGTCCCCCTAGCAAGCCCATGGTTAGGGTTTCATCAACATGCTAGGTCAAAGATCATGAAAAGTCCAACAAACCAACAAATTAAAAGTGGATCCCCAAGCTTTGGAACTAGTTGTGGAATAGCCACGACATATCCATAGGAGACCTTTGTCCCCACTACACTGGTTGAATGGACCTCTATCCACTGGATACATCTGTCCCCTTTGCTCTATCACCTCCAAAGCCTACTCTCAAATCTGTATTAAATCTGCACCAAACCCTATCCCAAGTCTAGCATAAATCTTCTCTATCTCTGCTTGCAAATCTACACCAAAATTTTCCCAAGTCTTCTCTCAAGACTTGCTCAAATTTGCCCTCAAGCCTTCTCAAAATTTCATTCAAGAATTCTCAAAAGACTTGCTCAAATATACCTTCAAGCCTTATCAAAAGACTTGCTCAACTTTGCATTCAAGCCTTCTCAAAATACTTGCTCAAATCTAACTTCAATGCTACTCACAAAACCTGCTCAAATATTTCTAAATATTGCATACAAACACAACTTAAATCTCTTTCAAAAAAACTTTCTTCACACATACAAATTCTACTTAGAATTATTTTAACCTTTGGAACATATAGAGAATAATATGTTCTTCACACTTATAAATCTTGTACTCAATTAACCAATCTCTATCTCTTGCAAAATCCCTTTCAAATCAAATCAAAACAGTGTATAACTTGTTTAAAAAAACTGGTCTATCTTTCTTGCAAATTTTCTCTCAAAGATAAATCACACTAATGCATAATTTTCCTTACAAAATTGATCTCAAACACTCACAATTGCTATCAATATCTCTCAAACCAATGTTCAAAATGTTTCACAATGATGCACTAACTTGTCTTCAAACCTAGCACAAGTAGTTCACAATCTCTAGCACAAATGTCTCAATATCTTTAAAAAATGAAAGCACAATCTTGTTCTCAAACTCTAATGCAATTTTTTCAAATTTCTCTCAATAATTTATGCACATGTAGGTCTCAAATCCTAACTCAAATATTTTTAACAATGCTTACTAAACAACCCTTTTATCTCCACCTTATGTTCCAAAAATATTTACTCAACAAAACACCTTAAACAAGGAATGATGTGCTCATACCTCTTAATTTGCTCTTATGGAGACATGTCTTCAAAAACTTGTCTCACAAACAAATGATTTTTCTTGTGCCACTTCAAGGGTTAGATTGCAAGATACTTTCTCAAAACATCCACATGAAATTTCTTCTCAAAAAGATATGCTCAATGAAATCTAAAATTGATGTTCAATCACTCTTATTTTGTTCTAAAAAATAAAGCATTAATACTAAAAAAAACCTTCTAGATATTCCTTTCACCATGCAAGGGATATAATAAAATTTCAAGCAACTTATCACACCTTATTACTCCTAATCCTGCAAAATAATAATCAACCCAACAAAACACAAATTACACACATGAATTTTCTTATACACCTTATACCTCCTACTTAAAATAAAATGTTTCAATGCACCTCAATTCTTCAACAAGACCATAACATTATTTATTTAATACACCACACATAGCACTTAGAAAAACTCCACACTATTCCCTTTTAATTCAACAAAAATAATAACTCCACACTGTCCTTTTAATCCAAACACCAAAAATAAAATAATCACCTTATGAATCCCTAAGCAAGCACATATCTTAGCCTTAGCAAATATTATTTCACCAAAAATTATTGCCTCCTTGCTGTTGTCATCATGATTCAAACCTGTGCTACTTTCTCGCCCCACACCCTAGCTTCGGCTAGGCCACCACATGGGCTAGCCACCCACACAAAACCTAACTTGCACGTGCTCTAATTTATTCTTGATTTTTGGTGCTAACAAAGCTTTTAAAAAAACTTTAACTTCTTGCCTTCATCATGTCTCGAACTCAAGACCTCCCTGCTGCTATGTCTTAGTGCTAAGGGATCTACCACCTGGGCTAGCTACCCAGATGGGATTTCATTTTGCTATCACCACATCTTATCCCAAATTTGACCTTGAAAAGCGCTGCTCCTTTTGTCCTTTCTCCCACATGACCATGAACGAAGCGCATATGACTTTCATGGATTTTGCACATACATTTCCATCTTGACTTTGCAACAATCTTTGTCTTATATATGCATTTTTCCCTTTTGAAACTTCGAGGTCAGTGCTTGGAAGAGTATTTAATTTTGCAACATTGGTGCCCACACTATACCTTTAAATTATTATAATAATTAAATCTAGAGTAGATTTAAATATTATAACTTATATTTTTACCTTTGGGCCCTTTTACTCATTTATTTTTTAAAATAATTATAATATTTTAAATCTTCATAGATTTAAATATTATAATTTATTTAATTCCTTTGGGCATTTTCTTTGGATAAATTCTTTGTCACCATAAAACATCTTCCTTTTTCTTTTGCAAGCACCACCATGGTAAAATCATTAAACCTTTATTTTCCTTGACATAAATAATAACTAATGTCATCAACTTATGACATTAATCCTTTGACATCAATTATAACAATATACTCAAGAATTCCAACAAGATAATTCTTTATTTAGTTTTGGTAGCTAAGTCAATCATCACCATCTCTCTAATCCATCTCGCTATTCCAAGTAGAATATCCTCATACCAAAAAATGAAAAGGAAGCCCAAGGAGCCTTACCCATAGTAGAGCCTTTTCAAAACTTTAAGAGTTAGGGTTGAAATTAAGACCCTAGTTGCGCAAGAAGAGGCCTTATATTCCAAAGAGCCATGGACCTTCCCATAGGAGTCTATCCAAATCTTCATCACAACTAAATTTGATGAGAAAAAAACCTTTTGGGAGGGTAACAATTTATAGATACCCTTATGGATTCCATTTGGTTAAGGCCCAGTGACGGATGAAATCTAGATCAAGGTGAGGACCCAAAAACTTTCCATAAAGTTGTAGGCACCCTGGTCCATAGTTAAATATAGAATATCAAAGGGAATGTAAAGCCCACCTTGTTCAGGCATGATGTCAAAAGTACAACAAGCTTTATTACATCTTTCCTTACACACAACATCAGCCCAAGAGTGGGCTTTCAAGTCAAAAGGGATTTAAAGAGACTGAAATCCATGTGGATCCACTTCCCTAGACCACACCATATCCAACATCCCAACTCCATCACCATTTTCCACCTTGATCATAGATGATATCTCACCAAATGTTGTTCTGCTTTCACTCCTACCTTCGCTTTTTTCTTTATTACCTCCATTTTATGATTTATTAGTTTCTACTTTTGTTAGAAAGGTTTGAAAATTAGGCTCTACATAAAGGTTGTACTATATAATATTATGATCTTAGATATTTAGATTTTCATATGACTAGGTAATTATGTCTATGTATTTACCATAGATTTTTTTGAAAAAACCATATTCTTCTTGATATAGTCCTTTCTAGGTAATATAATATTCCCTCTCACTACCTTGACTAGGTGATATGTGGAAGATTCTATTTTAAGACTACTTTTTCTTGAGCTATCTTCTAGGTCAGACAAGATTTGTAGTTTAATCAAAACTTTAGATAATTGATTTGACTTTATCTATATGACTCCATTATTGATGTTGTCCCTATATTCATTTTGTTCTTTGGTGTATTAAATCCATTTGATTAGAAATTCTAGTATGTTATTAAACACTTACCAATTGTTAGTGTTATCTATTGGTGTATTTTAGCTCCTTAAATTTATCCCACATATTAGTTGAATCAATTTGTACTACCATTCCTACTAATTCATCTACTTTTTCATTTAGTTCTTTGGATTTTGCCTTGATTTATTAAGAGTTAGCTTTCAAGAAATACTAGACTGAATGCTTATAATACTTTGTGTTTATTCTTGATTTATTTTTTAAATTAATGTAAATTTCTTCATATTTGATCACATTTTTCATGTAGTTAAACAACCTATAAGAATAATTAAACTATACCCCTTAAGGATCAATGAACTATACCCCAATGCCTATTCCATTCTTCGTTCTAGCACCATCAAAGTATATTATCCATGTATTTTAAACTCTAAGGCTGATCAAGATGTAGATCTATTAGAAAATCACCACTATCCTCATAGGTTTATCAATATTCCAAGATCAAATAATATCTCAAGAACATACATGAATCAACCCATAATAATGAACATAAAACTCATTGAATATTATTAAAAATATCTACTTTAATCAATGCATAAATGCAATGCTTATTATTTTATTTTATAAAATAAATCTATCTTCAATATATACATACATGAGACTTCATATTCTCAAGACTCTTGACCTTTGCACTTACATAAACTCTTCATTTCTTCATAGTCATAGCAGATCTAACTCTTCACTTTTAATACATAATAATAAATATCACATATTTTCATAAATATAAAGAATCTCATGATTGCACATAACTCATAACTTCTCATTTATAAACATGATGCATCACTCACATAACTCACACTTACGGACATGACACCTCACCTACATAGCTCCACACTTATTTACATGACAAATTACTCAATCTTAATAACATGACATCTACTACAGACTCAAATATTAAACACACCATAGACTAAACTATTTACATGGTCCTTAAATTAATATTGCAAGGTACAAAATAATGTAATACCTCCAACACCTCCCTATATTACATTATTTGGTATGAAGACCTTTTGCCTTCATGTGCTTTCAATATTTGATTCTTGTCTTGGTTTTTCTACTCTAAATTTGGTATTAATTCATGTTTCAACAATGTATTTGTCCCACTAGGCTATTACCAATATCTTCCTTTTTTTTCACAACTTAGATACAAGTCTATGCTTGTCAGGCTTAGTTTCTCCTTGTAAAAATATTTTAGCATTTCCACAATTCTGTTCTATTATGTTCTATTTATCCATCCATAATGCACTTCAATTTTTTTATTGACAAGGGTTTTGTCTGTTATTTTCACAAATTTTACAATTCTAGAGCATCCATCGATTCTATTTTAATTCATGTTTTTTATACTTTTTCCTTATTTCCTTTTTAACAATTATTGTTTTGTTGTTAATACTATTAATTCCATTACTATTGAGAATTTTTGAGTGGCTTGTATTATTACTATCTTTGTCACATTGTTTCTCAATTTGATCCATACATTCATTTTTTGAATCTATACTATCAAGGATGGAGAGATCTATAATTATTCCCATGAGGGCTCTATGAATTGTTTCATTTTATTCCTCATTGATATTTTCTATTTCTTGTACTTCATGGACCATGTTTCCTTTTTTATTTTTCCATTTTGGATATCGTTTTTGTACTAAAGTGTATCACTATTGATTAAGCTAATATTGTATTTATTAGTATCTTTGGAGAGGTCTATTCATTTTATTCCATCGATTTAGAGAATTGTATTTACAATAACTAGTGTTATGACCTTCCTTGTTACATATGTGACAATATTTGTTTCCTCCATTCAGGTTGATGTTGTGATGATGAAGCAATATTATTTGACACATTTTTCTTTGAAATAAGAGCATTGTTTGTCATTTCATATCTAGCTTGGTTTTCTATTACTTAATAATGAAGTATGTTGACTAATTTATTAAAGGATGTAATTCTATATAGTATTTTAAGAGAAGTGACTAATATTTTGAATGTTTGTAGAAGTGCTCTTAGTGTAACTTAGTTAAGAAATTTTTCTTCCACTTTCTCTTCCATAGTTTGTAGTTTAGATTTTAATTCTGACATCCTTCAAATAAAATATTCTATGTTTTCTCCATCATGGAATTTTAGTGAATATAATTGTGATTGCAAGTGTAAAATAGTAGCTTCATTTTTTTCTTCAAATATTGTGCATAACTTTTCCCAAGATATTTTTGAAGTTTCAACCTCACTAATGTGTGCTTGAATCTCATATGATATACCAAATGTTATTAACATAAGAGCCTTTGCATCTTCATCTTTAAATATCTATCTTCCAATTGTATCTTCTAGAATGAATTTCTCTCCATTTACTACTTCTCAAAGTTTCTCAACAATAAGTATTGATCTCATCTTATTTTTCCATGGGGTAAAATTAGGTCCTTTTAAAAGTTGAGAATCAGATAGGAAAATATTTGTATTTTCCATAATATATGTTTGCTAATAATTTTCACTTTCAAATTTGATACTCTTCTTCAATCTTCTTCAATTCAATTCAAAATTTCTTTATTCTTTCTTTAATAATTTTCTTCAATTTATTTCTTTTCTTCAACCATTGTTTTATTCCTTCAATTTTTCTTCAATTCAATTTTCAATCTTCAATCTTTCATTCTTTTAATATTCTTCTTAAATATTCAATTTTCTTCCTTCTTATTTTATTTAATCTCTTTCTTCAATTTTAAACTTTTTCTTCAAATAATTTTTACTTCTCTTTCTTCAATCAATAATATTCTTCTTTAATTAATCATCTTCTTATAAATCCCCTCAATCATTCTTCTTCAATTTTTAATCTTTTATACTTCAGTTTTTAATAATCACTTGTCTTATTTAATCTTATTAAATCCTTTTTATAACTCCTAAATTAATTTTATTCAATATTTTTCTTCAATTAATATATTTCATTCAAATATCAATCCACCTTTTTCAATTCTCCAATTTAATTCTCTATCTTTTCCAAAATTAACTCTTTCAAATAAAATTTTCTTTAAAACCATGTAACCTTTCCAACTTTAATATTTCCATGGGTAGGTAGATAATTATGTGGGAAAATTATTTAATACCTTGGAAACTTTGCTATATTCCTATTTTTGAACTGTCTTCTCTAAATGTTATGCCTTTATTTTGCATACATTTTATCTTGATTGCACTAGTATCTATGATTTCTATTATAGATATTTTCTTCTTAGGAACTCTCAAACCAGTGCTCCCTTTTGCACTCTCTATGAATTTGTGTTTCTTTCCAGACTAGTCACTTCACTATACTGTCACGACTCACCTTGACAAGACTCATTAACATTATGGAATTTTGTGTTTATAAGTAATTATTCAATGTTTAGCTTTTGATGCATTATAAAAATGAATCGTTATATGCAATTAATATTTTGGTTATATTATATAAGAATATGGTACTACTGATATCATGTATGGTTGTAGGACCAGATGCTCTCGCAGGTGGACAAGGAAGTTGGAAACCAGAAACAAGAGACCAAAATAAGGAATATAATGGTCAGATATATTAATAACAACTCTAGGATAAAAAGATGTTACCACATATAGTTGCATCTAATATTGCATGTATAAATGAGGTATGCTGCCAACTAGGAATTTGCTTTAGCAAGGGAGCAATTCCTAGTAGCAAGTGATGATTGATCATCAAAAAACTTGCTAACTAGGAACAAAGGGTGGCATAACATTTTGCAAGGTTTTTTTATAAGTATTTTAAAGTTTATTGTGTTTGTTTATAATTTGGAAAGGATGTAAAACAATAAATCCACTAGAGAAAGAATTATTAAGTGTGAGGACTTAATAATTCTTATATGCCAATACCATGGCTAGTAATAAATACTAGTTGGTGATATTAATGAAATTAATAAGAAAAATAATAGATTTTAATTTATTATTTTGAATGTTATTAGTTAACATTTGGAAAATAATTTTTAAAGAAAAAGGTTAAGGAAATTATCTTATGGAAAAAATGAAGGGTAATATAATATTCATTTTTAAATGAAGGCTTCTTCTAAAGTTGAAAAAGGAATTACTATATTTTGGAAATATAATAATAATAATAACTTGTCAATAAGGAGTTAAAAAGTTGGTTTGGGAAAGCTTTTCTTGTTCTGGGTAATACAAAAAAAAGAAACCCTTTTTTTAGTGGATATGCTTCTTGTTGGTAATACATGCTTTGATGGAGGAAAAGAATAGGATGGGAGAATCTATGGGAGCATTTTATAATAATTATTGTTGCATGTTTTTTGGTCCTTATATGGCTAGTTTTGTTGAGAGGAGAAAAAGGGCGGTGCTACCCTTTTGGAATGGGGAAAGAGAGGAAAACCTAAGAAGGAGAAGCAAGGGAGAGCAAATTGGAAGGAAAAACTTGAGTAAAATATGAGGGTAATTTTGTAGACTAGTATCAAGTAATTTGAAACTCTCTTGAAGGATGGAAATATATAAATAAATATATATATATATATATATATATATATATATATATATATATATATATATATATATATATATATATATACACACATTATATATATATACACACATACCATGCTTGCTTTCCATTGCTCTTCTCCTACGTTTGAGTAAATTTGTTCAACCTCGCGCCTCGAATATTAAAAGCTTGGGTAGATCGAATTATATATATATATATATATATCTATCTATATATATAAGGATTTCGTGCATTTTAAAAGCTTAGGTAGATCAAATTTTATATTTTATTTAAAAATATATATGTATTTCTAAATGTTAAAAGTTTGAGTAGATCAGATTTTATATTTTATTTAAAAAATATATGCATTTTTGAATGTTAAAAGCTTGGATAAATTAGATTTTATATTTTATTGTACATATCCATTTCTACATGTTAAAATATTGGATAGATCAAATTTTATATTATATATATATATGTGTTTCTGCATGTTAAAAGCCTAGGTAGATTATATTTTATTTTTAAGTTTAAAATATATATGCATTTATGCATGTTAAGGCCTAGGCAGATTTGGTATTTTAATTAAGCTTTAATATTTATATGCATTTAAACATGTTAAAGCTTGGGTAGATTATATATTTTATTTAATTTTAAAATGTATACACATTTTTACCTTTGAAAGCTTGGGCAAATTTTATATTTTAATTAAGCTTTCTTATGCTTACATTTATTACATTTCTGGAAGCATGAGCATATTATATTAAGGTTTAATGTGTATATGTTTACCTTGATTGCATTTCTAGAAGCTTGAGCATATTATATTAAGGTTTAATGTGTATATGTTTACCTTGATTGCATTTTTGAAAGCTTGAGCATTGTATATGTTTTAAATTAAATATTTACTATGCATATTGCTTTGGATTCATTTATGAATTATGTGTGATTTATATGAGTTTTAGAATCCTTTGTTTCTAGCTATGTGTGAGCTAAGTTTCTATTGAGAAATAGAGTTAATGATTTCTATTAAGAAAATTAGAGCTTATATTTTACATTGAGAAATTGAGCCTAAGTTTTATTGAGAAATAAAATTAATATTTTCTATTAAGAAAATTAGAGCTTATATTTAGGGAAGAAACTATGGTGAAATAAAGTTTATGATTCCCTTTGTTAATTTGAGTTCATACTTTATAGTAGTGAAATGAAGATTAACGATTTATCTTGAGTTTTTATATCTAAGGAAAAGAGCTTGTGTCTCCTTGAAATGAATGGAGTACATTTTTGAGGTTGTGAGATAAATTTTATGCCTTATATTGAAAGATAGAATCTTGTTTAAGTTTTGAATGCACTTAATGGGTAAGAATATATGGGAAATCTATTACTGGGAGGAGTGTGGGCTCCTCTCAGTATGTTGATATGTTAATTGATATAGAAGGTGATTGAAAATTATTGTGATATTTCTATGTACCTGGTTGATTATTGAAATGATAAACTATTTTAGAAAGAATGGGTAGTGAATCCATTCTTGAGGGAATTATAGGGTTCCCTCTTTGATTGATTATTGAAATGATAAAATATTTTAGAAAGAATGGGTGGGAAATCTATTCTTGAGGGAATTATGGTGTTCCCTCTTTTATTTTTCTATATGAAAAGCTATTGTTAGAAGCATAGTTGCTTTGTTAATAATCTTATAGATTTTGCATAATGTTCTAAAGTATGGTTGCTTTGTGAAATCTCTAATGGTTTTTGCTTAATGTTGTTTTCAAGAATTGTTTTGTTTTAAAAGAAATAGAAGGGATGTAGAAATGTGAATGGTCATATTTTTCTACAATTCTATTTGATATATTTAATACTAAGTTAATGGACATGGAGTCCATTTACATTGTAAGGATACTATGGGGTTTCTCACATATGCTCTTAAGTGGCCATGGAGTCTATTTTTAGTGAAATATTATGGGGTATTTCACATATTATTCTAAATGGGCATGGAGTCCATTGGTAATAAGGAAATCATGGGGATTCCTTATAGGTATTGTTTATTTTAAATTATGGAAAATAAATTGGGTGTGGAGTCATTTTTGGATGAAGAAATTTATGGGTTTTCTTCATGTGATTGGTTTAAAATAAAATAGAAATGTAAAGGATCATTTCTATATGGGTATTTGATGTAATGGATAAAGAATATAGAAATGTAAATGGTTTGTTTCTTTTCTATATTTTTTTACTGGATGCATTGAATATGAAGGAGCATTTAGGAATGTATTATCATACTAAGGAGCTATCATAATCCCTAACTCCAACCACCTCTCAATGGAGATCAAAGAAATTAACAAAAAATATTATAAATAGAAATAATTCTATCATGCTTTTACCAAGTTTTCATATTGGTTATGATTATGATGCATTTGGAATATCAAAAAAGAGATGAAATGTAGGAAAAGCTTATAATGACTAGTCATGGGGTTGATGTTATGTATATTGGGTTATATTATTAAGAAAAATTTGTAATAATTTTCTTTATTATGAGAAAACTTGAATAGGTGATGATAAATAATCATTGTTGTTACTTCCAGTTGAATTTGAAGGAGTTAAATTATAGTTATTCTTTTATAAGTCCCATAGGGGCGATTCTGTGTTGTGGCAAAATTAATGGAAAGTAGTTACAATTTTAATTACAAAACATGTTCTTGCTTACCAAAAGAGTAAAACTTAATTAATATGTTTAATGCTTCCAATAATATGCATTAGGAATGTTTTAAGTATTTTCTTAATTAAGCAAAGTGAGCATGTTTTACTTTTGATTAAGAGAGAGAGATATGGTATTGGTTTTATTATATGTTATGATTTGGGGTTATGAAGGGTAACTTGGAAGGGTATACTCATAGTAACCTTGTTAGTACCCTTGTTAAGATAAATCCCAAGACTCAGTTAGTTGCAAGGAGGCAACGATCAAGTTAGTTGTGAATTACATCTTGAGTGTTGTAGCTCAAATGTATTTCCAAAAGCATGGAGCTTTGTAGAAAGGTTCTTAAGCATAGACCTTGAACCACATTTGTACCATGGAGGTTAGGAAAACCTTTACAACATGAGCATGTGATGGCACTTTTATTGGGAAGGATCAAGTGGCCATATGCATTATTATGTGGAGTGATAATACCCTTAATTAGCCCACTATAGAAGTGTGATAATTAAACACTAGGTACTAGTTGTATTATTATAAATAAGATATTATTGGAATTTAAGGCATTACACCAGATAACACCTACATAGACTGACTTATGTATGGTGAGAGAAATGACATCCCTTTTGATGGACTAAAAAAGATAATCCCTATGCTATGGTTAAATTTCCTTACACTCATAGAGAGTATAAGGAATGTGGTAAAACCATTGAAGGCATATTTTATTACCATGGAGGTTTAGAAAAGTTAACCCCAAAAATAGCTATAGAACGTTGGCCTGTCCTATCCACTTGAGTGTCATTGGTAGCAACAAGAACTCAAAATTGGTTATGCCTTAATTATACAAAACAAAATTGTATGGGAATATCTTTGTGAACCTTATGAATATTTTAAAAAAATATTACTCTCTCTCTCAATATTGTTAGAAATGGGTTGTTAAATGTACACTCTTTTTAGGTTCTTCAAAGTATGCAATTTCTTTGGATATTCTTTTCAGACTAGCATATGCACTCTCTAGATCAACATTGCACTTTCTTCTCATAGCTGCATATCTCTTATTCTCAACTCCAACAATTGGCTTCTCTAATGTCCTCCTCTAAACACATCCTCTCTTGGGTGCTCTATAGGCTTATATGACCTCTATTAGGTGCTCTTGGATAACCTCTCTTGGGTGATTAAACTTTATATATTGCTTCCTTGATACAATGTTGCTACCAACATTTCTCTTTCACATCAACTACTTACAAATACTTTTTTTTTTTATATCTCTTCTTAAACCTAGTATTATTCCTCATTGTATTTATTCCTCCAAGCACTCTGAATGTAGCTATTTTTTTGCTTCACCATAGATTTGATACCTTTTTTAGAAAATCACCACTTTTCTTACAATTTTATCAATATTATAATATGAAATAATATGTTAAGAACATACATGAATCAACCTACAACAATAAAAATAAAACTCGCTGTTGAAAAATATCTACTTTAAGCAATGCATACATGCAATGTTTATTCTTCAATTTCATATTGCAAATATTTGTATTCAATATATACATACATGATACTCTTCATATTATCAATACTCTTGACCTTTGCACTTACATAAACTCTTCATATCCTCATACTCATGGGAGATTTAACTCTTCACATTTCTCAATACATAATAATAAATATCATATATTTACATAAAGGTAAAGATGCTCATGATTTCACATAACTCATAAATCCTCACTTATAAACATAACACATAACTCACATAACTCACACTTACTAACATGACACCTCACCTACATAACTCCACACTTATTTACATAACACATAACCCACACTTAATAACATGACACTTACTATAGACTCAAATATTAAACACACCTTAGATTAAACTATTTAGATGGTCCTTGCATTAATATTTCAAGGTAAAAATTAATGTAATACCTCCAATAGGATATTAGGAGGATTATTTGTTATTAGGTATTTCTTAATTTTGTTTCTTCATACTCCAATTTTGGGTCTTCATCATTCTATAGTATATTGATTATCATCTCTATCTATAGGTATTTGTCACCTTCCCAGCATTCATAATTATTGATATACTTTAGAAGCTCATTCCAATTCACCATATTTTCATCTTCCAACTTGTGTAGGAGATAATTATAGGGTAGTTTTTCTATATCTTAAAAAATTTTCATACTTGGTCATATTCATGTGTGTATACTCCATAGATAGATAAAAATCCCCTAACAACATTTTTGTTCATTCCTTGGACGATAACGTCCTAAAGTATGGGGGTAGATCTATGACTATCAACTCTTGTACTACCATAAAATTTGGGTACTAGGCTATGGTCATGACCATATCCTTGATAATAACCACTACATTAACTCTAAAACCTTCCATCTAGATTGGTATATAGCCATATTAGTGTGAGGAAGAACCATCTCTTCACAAATGACCTTGGTTATAAATATAATAATTGCTCTTGAATCCACTATGCATCTACTAAGGATGTATTTTTCTATATCTTGAGCATCACATAGAATGGAGTCAACTCTAGGATTTTTTGGGCTTTGGACAACACATTAGAGTCACTAATATAGATATTTGATGACTACTTTGCTATTAAATTTTGTTGTTCTATTCCGTGAATTGTAGTAGATTCTTCCTGCTTTCCTTTGGCATAACCCAATTCTTATTCCTCTAGGAATTCCCAAAGTAGATCACTTTTTCCAAGAAATGCTAAAGCTTCTTATAGATACCTAATTTTGAATAAGTGGTTAATATTCAACATTTTGATCCATTCATCAATCAACCTTTGTTTTTTGATTAATAAAAATGGATTTTGAAAGAGACCCCAAACCTTTTATTAAAAGGAAAACCAAAATGAGGCATCCAACAAAGGGATGACTTTAGTAGACCAATAAAAATGAAAGGCTAACATAGATAACAAAGAAGGGATGGGAGACCAACTCCCTAGGACAAAAAAAAAATTGAGAAACCCAAATTCCAGAAAGATAGAGCAACCAAAAATATCCTAGCTACTTAGGAGACTTAGGAGGATCTTGCTATTCATCATATATATTCCTTGTGCTAAAATTTGGAGTATTTATTCTCCAAAGGCAATAGCATTAGTGTATGAGTGAAAAAACTAGTGGCACTATAAAGACCTGGTAGCACTCTTACACATATTTTCAAATTTGATATTTTATTTTCCATTTTGACGTATAATTATCATGAGATAACAACACTAGTGAATAGTGTCGATGGTGCTATCACCTCATGGTGTCTTTGATTATCATAAACCAAAATAAAGAAATTTTACTTCCTATATATTTCAATATCCCAACCAAGTATGAATAAAATCCCCTAAAATTTGATCTATAGCCCCTATAGTAGATCCTAAATCCAAGGTTTTCCACTCTCATGATATTCCATTAATGACATCTTGATATTATTTTCAAATTCTTACCTTTTATCAATTCATATTCAATGTAAAACTTTCCCTAAGAAGCCATGGCTACCTATAAAACTAGAACTTGGGGTGACCATTTCATGAAGAGCTTTATAGTAGCAAAATTTTACTAAAGTATCTCTAGAATAATTGGTATTTCAAAATTTTGCATGGTAGGATTATGCTAAATATTGCCATAATTTTTTGAGTGCCACATTAATAAGCATTAAAGTTCTTCAACCTTGCAAGCTCTCTTTAACAATCTTGCAAGCATCTAACTATCAAGTCTCAATTTTTTCTCCAAGAAATAAAGAATCATAAAACATTCAAGCTCAAGCATTCAAGTGCCATAAACAAGCAAGCTATAAAGCCTTCAACAATATTACAACAAAGAGAATTCAACCTTGTAACTTGGATTGTGCTCTTTCCCCTTATACTGCTCATTGGATCTTCCTTGTCCTTGTATTTTTAGGCTTCTATTTCATTATATTTAGAACTATTTGTACATCATGCATTGGCATATATCTTATCTTGTATTAAGAAATTTAATCTTAATATTAAAGCAATTAAGTCCATGTTTTTACATAGGGCCTCTATTCTCTCACGTGAGAGCCCTTCATCATAGGCATCTTAAGCTTTTCATTTCTTGCTTTCAATCTTGTTGTTTTACTCTCAAAAGTGAAAGTGTCTCTAGATTATAGGTTAGTGATGCTATCACTCTTTGGGTTTACATAGAGTGAAAGTGCAAGTATGTAACAACCCAAAATATACCAACCCAATTTTTTTAAAAGAGTACTCACAAGTATGAGCTCTCAAGGAGGATATCCTTGATAATTTATTTTTCAGTATACAAGGCTTCACCACATTTGAGCTTTTAAGTCATTGCAGAGGATGCTTAGTGGATAGGATAGACCAAATCCTATGACTTATATAGTTTACCTTACCAGACATACATGTTTAGAAGGATTCCATAAGTGGTCCCCAGACCTTTCCTATACCATTCTTGGTATAGGACCATGTGACCATGGCATAGGGATTACCCTTTAAATCTAATAACACTTAAAGGAGGATGTCAATTCTCTAACCTAACTCTAGATTTTCCTAGATAGGTTAATTGAAATAGAGCCTTGGTTCTTAGTTACCATACCTCTATGAGCTAACTAAGGTTATTGCCATTTTAATGACAACTAACATGACCTCTTGATCCTACACGATCAAGGAATCACAACTGCTATCTTGTAAATAGGTTTTCCCACACACTTGATCCTACTCAATCTAGGGTGTGTCTACTCACAAGTATCTTGGCTATTGTATACTCACAACTCCTTCTAGGTTCATGAAATCCTAGCTATTGCATTCTTGCAACTCCTAGGAATCCCAACTACCTGGCTATTGCATTCATGCAACTCCTTCTAGGATTGGATTTCATGGTTTACAAGAGGAAAATATAACCACCCCAGGGTTAGATAACAACATGATCAAATAATAAAGCTTAAAACAAAGCAAATAAGCTTAAGAGCACATTGCATTATTCATCTAAAAAAGAAAAGCGTAAGATGAAATTCCTCTTAACCAAAACTAAGCTCTAATCAAAACTTGCAACATAAAAGCTTTCCATCCATATTTATGCATTAGCTAGATAACTCAAATTCTAACATAAGCATATAATTCAAGTAATATTTCCAACCATATCCAAATATTACCTAAGAGTTTGGATCCAGGTTAACATTTAGATAACATAAGCAATATTTAAATAAATATTTCATTCATTACAAAAAGGATCCAAATAACCATACTTAAAGCTACACCATTAAAGTATCTCTTCATTACATAAGAAGAATCATCTACACTTGGATACAAGAATCAAGAGTACATGTCTTCCAAGAAAAATAAGTCTTTGCTTATTTACAATAATAACATTTTTGAAGAGCTTACAACAACCATTTAGGGTCTTCTACCAACTAAGTCCACAAGCCTCTTTGATGGAAAACCACCCACCAGTAACAAAATTTACATAGGGATCATAACAACTCTAAATTTAATGCAAGTAGATCATACCTTATACTAATATGCATACAACCATGCACATAACAATATCATAAGTACAGAAACCTCCTTCTCATTTAAAGAAATATACATTCTTTTAACCTTAATAGCTACATAAACCCATAGCATTTCCAAGAGAATCCCATACTTATCTTCACAAGGGTCCCTTAATGGACAACTATCATAAAATGAAAGTATCTTCAAAATATGGAATTTCTAAGTGACTCAGTTCCAATCAGAGGTTCTTCTTTTTGGAAAGCAATTCTTAATTGTAAGGAAATCATCAAAAAATGTTTAAGATGGGTTTTAGGTAATGGTGAGAGGATAAATTGCTAGAATGACAGGTGGGCTAAGGATGAACTACTGATGCAATATCCTAACTTAGCATGAATCAGAGATATCACAGAAGAACTCATTGGTAGAAAAGTATCCGATTATATGGTTGAGGACAAAGGTAGAATGAAGTGGAAAAAAATAAGAATTTAGGGATTTCAAGCATAATCAAATGATATTTGTAACATTCTTAGGAAACAATTTATCCCCATGAGACCCAAGGAATATCAAGTGACTTGGGCTCCTATGAAAAATGGGCAGTTCACTGTTAAATCAACTTACAAGCTTCTGCTTGATGACGAGGATTTTATCCTCCAAAAGGACTTAGTTTGGATAAAAAATTTAATTCCAAAAATTGCATTCTTTTCATGGCTAGTTATCCAAGGAAGAATTCTAACCATTGATAATATGATGCATAAAGGTATTTGTATCACTAATCATTGTTATCTATGCAGGGCTAATTGGGAGACCATTTATCACATTTTTCTTGAGTGCCCTTTTTCCTTGACTGTCCTAAGTGGTATTTTTTAGGCCTTCAATATTTCATGGGTTAAACCAGCCATCGTACTTGATTTTTTCATCAAGTGGCCTTGCCCCTTTTCAATCCAAAGACTTAGATACATGTGGAAAATTTGTCTCAATCACTATCTTTGGTAGGTGTGTTTATAAAGGAACCATAGAGTCTTTAATGAGTCTATCCATGATAATCAAAATATCATTGCCAGGATCCTATCCTTTGCCAATGAAAATGTGAACCTTATCCCTTTTGATAGCTATAAACCTCATCTACAGGAGACCACGATTGCTCAATATTTAAGCTTAACCTTGTTATATGAGTCTGTGCCTAGGGTAGTCAACCCTAGAGCCAATGTTAAGTGGTCTCCACCTCCTACGGGTTGGTTTAAGCTTAATTTTTATGGAGTAGCTAAGGAAAATCTTGGAAAAGCAGGCCCTAGTGGCATTGTGTGAGATCATAATGGGAATATGATGCTTGCATTTTCTAAATATTTGGGAACAAGGATGAAAAACAAAGCTGAAGCTAGATCTATGTGGAGAGGTCTTCAAATGACTCAAGACTTAGAAGGCAATTTGATTGTAGAAGGAGACTCTATGTATGTTATAAATCTCCTCAATAATTTAAAAACACCTCCATGGAGGATTAAAACAATTGTTGAAGATGCTAGGATCCTTTTTCAGGGAAGACAGGATAGAAAAGCCCAACATGTCTTTCGGGAAGCTAACAAAATTATTGATAAGCTGGCCAATTTGGGTGTCGATGGTGACGGACTTTTCAAATGGGAACACAGTGTCCCGAGTGAAGTAGAGGAGCTTATTCAACAAGAATTCCAAGAATGATAGTTGAATTTATCAACAAGGAAGGTATTGTAAGTTCGAAGGCTAGGAGTATTCCCATCTCTTTTTTGAATTAGAATCACAATAAAAATTATCTGAGCTGTCAGTCTTCATGGATGCTGGTTGGAAATACCACAAATACTAATGGGGATAGTCACATGTCAGATAACATGGCTCCTAGTCATCTTAGTAATTTGAGGTTGGTTGATAATCATAGGGAAGGAAATAAATGACAATATAAGACTTCAAACCAAAGCCACGTGGACCACCAAATAGCCACCGCCATAAATCTAGCCAGCAGGTTCACTTCTCCAAGGCTAATTGGCCAAGATAGTATGTGGTACCAAAGCATGTCATATATAGAAGAAAGCAATTACCAAAGAATTATTAAGAGTAACTATCAATACAGAGCTTGTGGGAGTTTTTTTTAGTACTCTGCTATGTGTGTCTGCAACTTTTTGTTTCTCCATTATCTCAAGGAAGGGATCCATGTCTGTTTCTTTTTTGTAATTATGATGCATGTGTTTTTTCTTGAGGTATACCCAAAATGTTGTATGGGAAGTTTATTTTTGATAACAGGCTATGTGCCTTACCGGATGTAATGGCTTTGGCGGCATGTAGATTTTACATATATAGGATCCTTAGTAAGGATATGTTCATCAACAGCCTTGGGCTGATTTTTGTAAAAGGTTTTGGGTCAACCTGTAAAAACCAGTATTAATGCTATAGTATCTTATCTACCAAAAAAAATAATATCTCTTAATCCACATAGATCTCAGAAATCATTATAAATACTTTCTCTTTCATATTTTATTAAAACAAGTTAAACAAAAAAATCAAACAAGGCAAGAGAAGCCCATACTTCTATTTATAATGATCACTTAACCTACATAGATCTCAGGGACCATTATAGTACTTTATTTCCAAATCCAAAAACATTGCATCCAAAACAACTAAGAGAAGCCCATACTTATATTTATAATAATCACTTAACCTACAAAGATATCAGAGACCATTATAATAATTTCTTTCCAAATCCAAAAACATAGCATCCAAAACAACTAAGAGAAGCCCATACTTCTCTTTATAATGATCCCTTAACCTATATAGATCTTAGGGACCATTATAAATACTTTCTTTCCAACAACATTAAACAAGGAACTTTAGCATAACCATATCACATTTTTAACAAAGGTACATATCAAAATATTTACTAAAAGAGATCTAAAAGACATCTCCAATAATAACCAAAGTGCATTAACAAAATTTACTTACAATCACTATACTATTCTTTCTCTAAAAAGGCTTTGAAAACATCAAACATATAAATCATACATAACCCATAATGCACATATAAAAAGATATAATAAAAGTTATATTTATAACCTTTCTTTTCTTTCAAATCTAAGCATAAATATTAGACAAGTGTAAGCCTACAACTCAGCCCTAATCAAGCATAAATTAAAACATGAAAACTTAAGCTAAAGCTTAAATAATGCAAGAGAGTCAATCAATGCCTTCCTCCAATAGCAAGAAGCTAAAATATGATTTACAAATATAAAAAAAACAATGCCCTCCACATGAATATGAAAAGGGTCATGGAATTCCAATAGAGATAGCTAGGTCACTACCACCCAAACCATCTCATTAACAAATC
Organism: Wollemia nobilis; assembly: GCA_028583015.1. NCBI lineage: Eukaryota > Viridiplantae > Streptophyta > Pinopsida > Araucariales > Araucariaceae > Wollemia > Wollemia nobilis. The sequence continues at coordinate 9,527,173 of JAQPPZ010000456.1, forward strand.
CAGTGTAACTCAACACTCGACACAGGAGTCACTCAGTGCACTTGAAAGGCCTAAAATCTAAAATAATGTAAAGCAAGGATACAAAGCACAACACATAGGTGGTTGAAAGGATGATACACATAGAATCATGGCACAAAGGGTGACACACAAGAAAGAAAACCGTATCTAATAAAACTTAGGATTCTAGAGGACATCATCACCACCCAACAAATGGAGCAAGTCATCTCTCAACTAGCCAACACAAAATGAAAGGAAGATCCTCAATCCACAAGAAACACAGACCATATAAATAATAATATGAGTAACTCAAAGTAGATGCAAACCAAAAACCACAATGTAAACAATGAAAGAAGAATATGGCAAGCAATTCAAGGGAAATTTTTTACCATAACAAAAGCAATATACATGCAAGAGAAAACAAAGAAGCACCTAAAATATGGATAAAAAATCCTTCCAACATTGTTGCTCTCCTTTACTCAATATTTGTTTCCACTACTTCCATGGGTGCCCATTTCCTATTGCACATCCTACCTTCTCTTGGATTTAAGGAGGAACATTATTGGCATGTAAGGTGTTTTCTCAAGTGCTCAAGAGCATTACATACCAAAAGTATTTTATTGCTACAATCAAGAGTAAAACAAATATGTCCCTTCATTTTCCAAAGGTGTCTAGAACCATAACATACTAGTAAACCAAGAATTGGGTAACATAAAGCGTAATGCTCACCATTAAATCAAACCAATAGTACATATACTAAATATGCAAATATATATGTGTATATATATTATAAAAGAAACCATATAATGTTTGATTTAAGCAACTTAAATTAAGGTACCAACCAAAGCAAAGCAATAATACTAAATTGCTTAAATAAAACATAACATTCTTTTTTCCACAGAAATTTTGTCAAACAAGGCATCACATCCATAATATTTCACACCAATGTTTTATCCCCAAGTAGGTGGGCCTTTTTATGATAGTATAAGCTATCACCAAATTTATTGAGGATTCTCTTTACAAGTAATATCTTGGCCCAATGGTGTGAATGTGGAAACAACAACAAAATGATATGCATATATATGAAGGTAAATTTTCCATGTTTACCTTGAGTTGTCAATGAATAAAACATCATCATCATTTCTCTAGGTATTATTCATGGTAGGTGGTTTATCCATAGGCCCACCAAGGAGAACATACTTGATCTTGCATCTATAGATACATCAGTAGTACCATGTTCCATGCTTAAAGAACACAATCATTCTATTATTAAATTATATTGACAAAAACTATGCCATTACATCAATAAATCAAAACATTGTTCATTATTCATAGAATTTCTACCAAGGTAGGGTATTATATACTTTTCCCATTGGACTAAACATATTCCTCTATGTTTCTTGCCAAAAGTAGCATACATAAGCTTAATCAAATAGAAAATAAAAATTGCTTTCTCATCTCATCAACATTTTCCCACGTGGCAAAATTATGTGAATCTTGGTCCCACTGGGCCTTACATTGATCTAGGGTTCATTTCCTTAGTACTTTGGAATGATACCCTAAGATATTAATTGGTTTAACCTCAATGTCTATGGGATATACCATCTATAATGTAGAAACATTCCATATGTGAGTAGGGTCAATAGCATACTTCCTAAGTAGTGATATGTGGAAAGTGACATGGGAAAGTGAGCCTATAGGCTACTAGACTAACTTTCTCAATGATATAAAAGAGCCCCACATAGCAAGGATCTACCTTTGTTGACTTGATGGCACTTTTCATAGGTCTAACCCTTAAGAAGACTTTATCTCCTATAGATAATTCCTTCGAAAATATTTTTAAATTTGCATAGCTCTTTTGATGATTGATTAGTTCCTTAAGCCTAAGCAAGATTATTCTAAGTTGTTCCTCCATATCCCAGATAGTCGGGTCCAATAATCACTTGATCTTTTGAGTTGTCCCATGATAGAGGGATCCTACATCTTCTACCATAGAAGGCTTCAAAGGGGGCCATTCCTAGTGATGCATGGTATCCGTTATTATAAACAAACTCCACAATATGCAAGAAGTCTTACCATTTTGACTTTTGTTCCATGTAGTACATGAGTAACATATCTTCCAAAACTTGGTTCAACCTCTTGATTTGACCATATATTATGAGGTAATATACAAAACTAATTTTTATTTTAGTACCCCCTGCACGATGAAGAGCTTGCCAAAATTTTGACATGAATCTAGAATCCTTTTAAGATATGATTACCTCTATAAACCCATGTAATCTAAAAATTTCTTTGGTAAACTTATGTGCCACCATTAGCACATCATCCTTGATGTTCCCTAGTATGAAGTGTGTGACCTTAGTTAGCTTTTACCACCACTAGAATGGCATCATGCTGGAACCTGCTCTAATCCTAAAATAAAGTCAATGAGATTACATGACTTTTTTACATAGGTATCTCATGTGAGATTACCTTCACTTTTTGGTATTCCAAATATCTTGATAAAAATGGTGATATCTCACTTCATCCCAGCCCAATAGAAAGTATTTTTCATATTTTCTCTCATTTTTGACCCTCCTAGATGAGCAAAATAGGGAGAATTATGTTCCTCTTGTAAAATAATTATCCCTAGATCATTGTATTTGGGTACAACTACTTGATATTTAAAGTATAAAAGCCCATATTTTATGTTGAAACCCTTGCTTTCTTTTGAAGTTTCATCTATTTTTCTCTAAAATTCTAAGAAATACGGGTCTTGTAGTTGCATTTTTTGACCTTATCCATTAAATATACATGGATCTGGGTTAAGGTGGTTATGTGCCTTCTCTTACTCAAGGTATCTACCACCTTATTTTATTTCCCTTTGATGTAATCAATGCTAAAATCATATTCTTCTAAGAACTCTACCCACCTTCTCTATATTGCATTAAATAAAGGTTGGGAAAGATATACCTTAGACTTTGATGGTATGTCCTTAGCTAAAAAAGTTGACCTAAAAAGTAGTGTGATGGAGAGCCAAAATTGCTCAAATCAAATTCTCATTCAAAAACTTGGAAATATTTACAAAAATGTGGCAACAATCTGCCAAACAAACTCCTTTATTCCGAAAGATAGTTTATTTTTTTCTTTCTTACAACATTTCCTGCCCTGGAAGAAAAATAGCCCACACAGGTCCAGAATGGCCCTCTTGCCTTCTCTATCTGCAACTCTGTCTCAATAGTTTTCCAACCCTTGTGCATGCCTTTGCTTCCCCCTTTTAAACTTTCTAGCGTGACTCTCCGTTTCCCTTTTCTGGCCCTTCGTTTCATTTCCCGTGCCTCTTCGTTGTCTTGGCTTTCGAAACATTTTTCTTTCCGACTCTTGGTCTTCGTCTGCTTTCATTGCACCTTGGTGCCATGTGTTGTTCAGTGCTGCCACTATAGACTCTGTCCGCTTGACATTCGGTATACCCACCACTCGATAAATTCCTCTGTAACGGCCCCTGTAACCGCCTGCCCTTTTCGAGTCACGAAAATGCGACATGTCGCGATATCGCGACACTTTTGTTTTTCTGCCTGCCTGGCCTTTTCGAGTCACGAAAATGCGACATGTCACGATATCGCGACACTTTTTCCCTCTTGCTCTTTCTCTTCTCTTTTGGTCATGAAAATGCGACATGTCGCGATATCGTGACACTTTTTTCTCTCTACGCCTTCTCTTGTCTTTTGGTCGCGATAATGCGACATGTCGCGATATCGTGACACTTTTTCTCTCTGCGCCTTCTCTTGTCTTTTGGTCGCGATAATGCGACATGTCGCGATATCGTGACACTTTTTCTCTCTTGCGCCTTCTCTTGTCTTTTGGTCATGATAATGCGACATGTCGCGATATCGCGACACTTTTTCTCTCTTGTGCCTTCTCTTATCTTTTGGTCACGATAATGCGACATGTTGCGATATCATGACACTTTTTCTCTCTTGTGCCTTCTCTTGTCTTTTGGTCACGATAATGCGACATGTCGCGATATCGTGACACTTTTTCTCTCTTGCGCCTTCTCTCGTATTTTGGTCGCAAAAATGCGACATGTCACGATATCGCGACACTTTTTCTCTCTTGCGCCTTCTCTCGTATTTTGGTCATGATAATGCGACATGTCATGATATCGCGACACTTTTTCTCTCTTTGCCGACATGTCACGATATCGTGACACTTTTTCTTCTTTGCCAACATGTCGCGATATCATGACACTTTTTCTTCTTTGCCAACATGTCATGATATCGCGACACTTTTTCTTCTTTGCCAACATGTCGCGATATCGTGACACTTTTTCTTCTTTGTGGTATTTTTCTTTTCATTGGATGCTCCTGCATCAGACAACCGGGGTGGATTGAGAAGTGACCTTCACTTCTGTACTGTTCTGTCACCTTCTTTTTCAACATCTCAAAACTTGCAAAATCTTCAGCCTCAGCACTGCTCTTTTCTCCTTTATCCATCATTCTCAACTCAGAAGCATTCCTTGGACTACTCCCACATACAATCTGGAATGGTGATTTACCAGTACTCCTATTGATAGTCCTATCCAGAGTAACTGGGGCTATACAAGCTCTCCAAGCTTCAACAAAATCTGGGTCTTCAGGGTACAAACCCTTAAGTTCTTCAAACCCCACAACTTCCACTCTCATTGTTGTCAGCAAACTCTTTTCATCCATCTCCTTTAGTGGCTTTAGTTTATGGCGCACTCCTTCATTTGTTAGGGAGTAAGTGTTGGCATGTCCATCATGGACTACACGGTGATCAAACTGCCATGGTCTTCCTAATAGCATATGGCAAGCATCCATAGGCAGGATATCACACAAGACCTCATCCTGGTATCTCCCAATATTAAACTTGACTAAGGACTATTCACTGACCAATGCCCTATGGTCCTTCTACAACCATGCAATTCGGTATGGATGCGAGTGTCTCCTCCTCTCTAGCTATAACTTAGTAACCATTTCTTTAGAGACCAAGTTATCAGTACTACCATTATCTATAATAACATTACAGACCTTACCTAAACATTTGCACCTTGTGCGAAACAGGCTCCTCCTCTGGTCTGGTTCTTTCTCCTCATTCAACAAGATTCTCCTTGTGACCATAACTTCTCCTCTCTCTGCCTCCTTAGAATGTTTTGATTCAGCACCTTCATCTGCTATAGTAGCTCTGGCATGACCCTCAGGTCTCTTATTCGTCCTCTCTTGGTGTTGGGGACACTCATATGCCCGATGTCCCTCTTCCCCACAATGGAAATAGGTTCCACGAAATCCTCCTCTTCCATATCCACGTCTAGATCTACCTCTTCCTCTTTGGTAACCATTGTTCTGACCATGGGATCTGTAATCATTATCTCCCTTCTGATCCTGACTGCTGCTAGCTTCTTCTTTCTTCTCATCTCGTCCTCCATCTATTCTTCCACCAGTTCTTTCTCCATGACCTCTTCCTTTCTCGCTTACCCTCAAACCTTCTGTTCAGCTTCTCTTCAACTTTTAGAGCAAACTGGGAAGCATCCTCAATGGTGCTCATCCTAACCAGACTCAACTCTTCTTGAATACTGATTCTCAATCCATTGATGTAATGGGCTACCTTCTCCTTGTTAGCCTCTAAATGGCCAGTTCTAATTGAGATCTTGTAAAACTCCTCTGTATATTCTTTGATAGATTTGCTTGACTATCTCAAACTCTACATTTTCCTCAACAGATCCAATTCGTAATCTATAGGAATAAACTGTCTCTTCAACTTCTCTACCATTCGATCCCATCTGGTTATCTTTCCATTTCCTCTTCTATTTCTTTCTAGCTGCACTTCTTTCCACCATATGCTAGCATGGCCTTTCAACTTCATTTTTGCAAACTTGATCCGATCTGGATCTACAACCTCCTCATACTCAAAATACTCCTCCATATCATTGATCCAATCAATCAACTCCTCTAGATTGAGATTCCCAGAATACGTGGAGACATCAAACTTTGGCTTCTTCCCGATCCGAGATATGGCCTTAAATAATCTAGCTTCTGCAGGATCCATTACTTCTTCTTCATCTGATGGATCATCAACCTCCCAAGCTTCATCTTCACTATGGTCTTCTCTCCTTGGCTCAACCCCTCTTTGCAACTCCTCTTGTAGGGCTTGCACTTGCCTCTGCAAAGCTCTGAAATCTCCTTTCGGTACCACATTTCTCCCACCACCATGGTTTCTTCATGGAGGCATTCTTCCTCACTCTCTTCTCACAACCCTTCCATAGATCCTGGTGCAAACTACCTCACTTTCGGTGATCTGCTCACACACTCAGGAACCCTAAGCTCTTCCACAGATCCTAGTGCAAACTGCCTCACTTTCGGTGATCTGTTTACACACTTAGGAACTCTAAGCTCTTCCACAGATCCTGGTGCAAACTGCCTCACTTTCGGTGATCTGTTTACACACTCAGGAACTCCCGCTCTGATACCACTTGATGGGGAGCCAAAATTGCTCAAATCCAAATTCTCATTCAAAAACTTGGAAAGATTTACAAAAATGGCAGCAATCTGCCAAACAAACTCCTTTATTTCGAAAGATAGTTTATTTTGTTCTTTCTTACAGCATTTTCCGCCCTGGAAGAAAAATAGCCCAAACAGGTCCAGAATGGCCCTCTTGCCTTCTCTATCTACAACTCTGTCATAGTAGTTTTTTGACCCTTGTGCATGCCTTTGCTTCCCCCTTTTAAAATTTCTAGCGTGACTCTCCATTTCCATTTTCTGGCCCTTCATTTCATTTCCCGTGCCTCTTCGTTGTCTTGGCTTTCGAAACATTTTTCTTTCCGACTCTTGGTCTTCGTCTGCTTTCATTGCACCTTGGTGCCATGTGTTGTTCAGTGCTGCCACTGTAGACTCTGTCCGCCTGACGTTCGGTATACCCACCGCTCGATAAATTCCTCTATAACGGCCCTTGTAACCGCCTGCCCTTTTCGAGTCACGAAAATGCGACATGTCGCGATATCGCGACACTTTTGTTTTTCTGCCTGCTTGGCCTTTTTGAGTCGTGAAAATGTGACATGTCGCGATATCGTGACACTTTTTCCCTCTTGCTCTTTCTCTTCTCTTTTGGTCACGAAAATGCGACATGTCACGATATCGCAACACTTTTTTTCTCTCTACGCCTTCTCTTGTCTTTTGGTCATGATAATGCGACATGTCGCGATATCGCGACACTTTTTCTCTCTACGCCTTCTCTTGTCTTTTGGTCATGATAATGCGACATGTCGCGATATCACGACACTTTTTCTCTCTGTGCCTTCTCTTGTCTTTTGGTCATGATAATGCGACATGTCGCGATATCGTGACACTTTTTCTCTCTTGCGCCTTCTCTTGTCTTTTGGTCGCGATAATGCGACATGTCGTGATATCGCGACACTTTTTCTCTCTTGCGCCTTCTCTTGTCTTTTGGTCGCGATAATGCGACATGTCGCGATATCGTGACACTTTTTCTCTCTTGCGCCTTCTCTTGTCTTTTGGTCATGAAAATGCGACATGTCGCGATATCGCGACACTTTTTCTCTCTTGCGCCTTCTCTCATATTTTGGTCGTGATAATGCGACATGTCATGATATCGCGACACTTTTTCTCTCTTTGCCGACATGTCGCGATATCGCGACACTTTTTCTTCTTTGCCAACATGTCGTGATATCGCGACACTTTTTCTTCTTTGCCAACATGTCGCGATATCGTGACACTTTTTCTTCTTTGCCAACATGTGTGATATCGTGACACTTTTTATTCTTTGCCAACATGTCGTGATATCGTGACACTTTTTCTTCTTTGCGGTATTTTGGTTTTCGTTGGATGCTCCTACATCATAGTGTCTACAAAACTTTAAGGTATGCACAACTATTTCTAGTTCCAGATCATGAGTAGCATAGTTTAACTTATGTTTCTTGAGTTTTCTAGACTCATATGCCACTGTAACTTCTTCCTATGATAAAAATCCCTCCCCAAACCTTCTAGGAAAGCATTTGTACAAATAGTGAAATTTTTGAGGGGATCCAAAATATTCAATATTGGTGCTATTGTCAAATTATTTTTAGTCTCAAATGCAGTCTCACATTTATCCATCCATTTGAATTCTTTTTCCTTTTTCTAAAGGTTGGTGATTGGATAGGTGATTTTAGAGTAGTTCTTCATGAAACCCCTATAATACCCTATGAGTCCCATGAAACTCTTGAATTTTGAAACATTAGTAGGAGTTGATAAATTTAGTATAAATTTGATATTCTATGGATATACAACAATGCCTTCCATAGAGATGATGTATCATAAAAACTACACTTGTGGAGTATAGAACTCACATTTGGATAGTTTCCCAAAAAATTGATTTTTTGTCTATACTTCCAAAACTAACTTGAGATGTTGATCATGCTCTTTCTTAGTTTGAGAATAGATTAGTATGTCATCTAAGAATACCAAGATAAACTGGTCTAAATACTTCTTGAACACACTATTCATCATATTCATGAAGGCAACTAGTGTATTCATTAATCCAAAAGGTAGCACCATGAATTCATAGTGGCCATATCGAGTTTTAAATGTCATCTTATGGAAATATTCTTATTTAATTCTTAGCTGATGATAAATTGATCTCAGATATATCTTTAAAAATATGGTAGCACCCTTTAACTAATCAAAGGGATCATATATCCAAGGTAGAGGATATTTATTCTTAATGACTACTTTATTCAACATTCTATAATCTATACATAGTCTTAGGAAACCATCCTTATTTTTTACAAATAACATTGGTGCATCCCAAGGTGATACACTTGGAATGATCAGACCCTTATTCAACAAGTCTTGAAGTTGAACCTTTAGTTCGTGCAACTCGATAGGAGTCATTTTGTAGGGTGTCCTTGAAATGGATTCGATGAGCACCAAAAATGCTCATTTTTTGTATGCTTTAATGAAATAAATGTGTGGCATTATTATATTAGAAATGTATTTTTTATGATATTTTTGTATACATTTAATGGAAAATGATGTATTATGCCTAATGTGTGTTTTGAGTGAAAATTGTGTGTAGATGCAGTACCTTATGACTTTTTTGCACCTTTTAGTCAAGGTCCCATGCGGACCTAGAATTTGATAACTTTCATAACATGATTAAGGAATGGTTGGTGATTAAATGATGATAGTGGCAAAGGAGTAAGGCATTCCAAAAATGCTAAGGTATGATGCCTGTCTCCCGACCATAGGCTGGAAGGTGCCTATCTCCTAGCGAAAAGGAAGTGCTTATCTCCCAGTACATAGGACAAGCGCCTATCTCCCAACAATAGGTTGGATGATGCCTGTCTCCCGATGATAGAATAAAGTACTCACTATTCGATACCCAAAAAAATGATGATCTTTAATGAACAAGAAAAGGCTAAATATGATGCCTTTATCCCAATGATAGGTCGAAAAGGTACCTATTTTCCAACGATGGGCCGAACAATGCGTGTACCCAAATAGAATAAAAATGTGCATGTTGACTATGAAATTTGAAGACCATGTATAAAATTAGATGCATTTTATTAAGAAAGCATAGGGAATGCTATGATTATCCCGTAAGGGTTAATTTTAGCATGACTCCTCTTTTATTAGGTATTTAATTAATTTATGTGCACCTATCATAGTGAATCATGTTAGAATGAATAAAATTAGTAGCATCTAAATTTTTAATAGGGGATGATCACATTCTATATAAAAACATAGGCCACCCCTAAAGAAAGGATCCCAAACTTGCTTTGTAAAATTGGTACTACATAATAAAATCTTGAGTGTTTGATTATTTTGTTGTGTTCGAAGAGTGATCACGTGAATTAACTAGGTGGATGTCTACAGGATCCTAGGCCCACTCCAAGAAGTATTCCTCCCCTATTTTTTTTGCTTTCATTATTTAGTTTCTGTTATTTATTTTCTACAAGTGTGTTTTCTTATTTTATTTATTTATGCATAATGTGTTTAATTTATGCATTTTCTTACTTTATTCAATTTTGCAAGTGTGTTTATTTTCCTACAATTTACTTTCCTATAATTTCCTTTCAGTCATGTGTTTGATAGTTTAAATTAATTTTCCTACAATTTCCTATAGAATTTACTTTCTTGCAATTCAATTCTATTGGTTTGGCTGAACTCCAACTACACCAACAACCACCCCCACCAAACCAAAGTGACACATAGGACTCATCTCTAGTTTACTATAGGCATATACTTTGCACTGGTACTCAACAAGTTTATGAACCTCCAGATTGATAAAATTAAATGGAAGCATAATTAGCTATTTTCATAAACATATTTTTTGCTCACCATTTTGGTGCCATTGTCGAGGAGTGCCAACTGTAGTATTCAAATCTATAGGTCAGTCAAACCTAAAACTTACAGTTCAGATTAGCTTACCCATAGATTTTCTACCTAATATTGTATGAGTCCACCAAGATTAAGAGGATCGGATGGTCATTTTCTGAAAAGCAAAGATATTACTTCACAAGTACCTAAAAAACCTTCTGAAATTCCTTTCAAAACATCTGGAACAAATCTTGAAACTGAATTACCATCTCCTCCAGTAGTACATTGGCGTAGTCACCCAATATTTGAACAAAGTTCTTCTCACCAATTAAGGCAAACATATTTTGATGGAGGACTAGTTTCAAACTTTGGTTTAGGACATCTATTTGAAAGAACTCAATCTGAGGAAGATTTATTGAATATTCAATAGTGGAAAGTAGTTGAAGATGGAACCATTTCAAACATTGACCTAGGAATACTTTTAGAAGATAAATAAAATGAGTGTGAAGCCTTGAAAGCTGCCCTAGAAGTAGCAGGTGTAGAACCTACATTACCTAAAAATATGGCTAAAATTGAAGAAGCTTCAACCAACTTTGACTTCCCAATTGAGGAAGCAAGGGGAGAAACTAAGATGAAACACATATCTCCCACTCATCTTCCTACCTTTAGGGGACTTCCAACTGAAGACCCTGACCTATTCCTTTTTAAATTTGATGTATTATGCAGGTTAGTGGATTACAAATCAGATGCCCAAAAGCTAAAATTATTTCCCTCCACCCTAGATGATTCAACACTACGCTGGTTCATCAGTTTGGGAAACAAACACATTGCAACCTAGGAAGATATGAAAAGGATCTTCCTAGACCAATACCAAAACTTTGGGAGGGCACGAGATGTCAGGGAAGAAGTCCTAGATATGACTCAAAAAGAGGAAGAATCATTGGAAGACTATTGGGATAGATTTAGCTTTAATTTGCAAAGATCACCCCATGCAAAGTTGGGTGAGAAGTCCTTAAGAAGCATATTCTTGAGGGGTCTCACAAATGAGTCTCTAGAAGCTTTGAATTTGATATTAGGAGGGGATATTTACCAACATCAAATGTCAGACATCCAATAATTATGTCAAAATTATTCACGTAGAAAAGGTAAACCAACCACCCGAGTCACAAAAACTACAGCCTTAGTAACTAAGGCTGAAATAGGCAATATGTTGGATGATATGAAGAGTGATATGCTCTCATATCTCGTACTTCAATTGGATACACTCTTTCTTCAAAAAAATAAGCAAGAAACTAAAGCAACACTAGCCTACTTTTGCCCAAAATGTAGGAGAAAACATCCTAAAAATGAGTGTCCAAAAAATAAAGTTAGAGTGTGTGTGATCTATCAAAAGGATCATAAAATGAGGTTGTGCCCACAAATAATAAATTTCAAAGAGGAACCTGAAGTAGCAGAAACCTATTTTATGGGTAATAGGAGAAACTGGCAATAGTTTCCTATGAGAAATAGTATGCCAGGAGGAGTGCCACCTTATGGGGGAAATAACTATATGAACCAAGGTCAGACTCAACCACCCAACATGGGATGGTGGGGTCATCCTCCTTGGATGAATGCCACCCAAGGGTCTACTCCTTACAACCCATATCCATGGATGCCTTATCAGCAAACTAGACCACAGTGGTAGAATTACAATGCGTGGACTTCACCTCCACAAAATACAACTCAAGCCCCATCGTAGCCTAGTTTTCCTGCACCTCCTACTTCAAGACCAATTCAGCTACCTACACAACCAACTCCAAATATAAACAACAAGATAAATCAGCCCACCTATCAAGTAGACACAGAGATGTTTCCCATATATCATATTAGAGTAGATTGCAACCCTATACAACTTAGATCAGGTAGACAATTAGGAGTAGAACCAACTCCTCCTATAGTGGAGGAAGAGGATGTAGAGTTAGAAGTAGAAGAACCACCTTTGGTAGAAGAGGTGGAAGAAAAAGAAACTACTGAGAAACACAAAAATGAAGGGGTTCCACATTTTTCAAAAATATTATAGGAACCTAGAAAGCCAATGCAGCCAAAATTTGATATTATGGAAGGCTTAAAAAACTTGACAGTCATGATTCCCCTTTATCAGGCCATTAGAGATGTTCCCATCTACACGAAGGCCATAAGAGAGTTATGTCTAAAAAAATAGGAAGAAAACCATCAAAAGCAGTAAATATGGTAGGACAATTGGCTGATCTCATGTTAGGCAATACCTACCATCCCAAATACTCTGATCCAGGAAGCCCAATGCTAATAGTTAAAATTGTAGGCTTCCAATTACCCAACACATTAGTAGATCTAGGGGCTGCCATAAACGTCATGCCCCAAGAAACCATGTAAAAACTACAACTCACAAATATGAGGCCAACTAAAACTATCCTTCAATTGGTTGATCGATCTACAGTACTCCTAGAGGGAATACTGGAAGATGTTGTCATAGTGGATGCATGGGAGTATCCGATAGATTTTCTAGTGTTGCAATCTAGATCTGGATTGGGTGGTTATCCACTTATATTAGGCAGACCTTGGCTGGCCATAATTGATGCTTATATAAGTTGTAGGATAGGACAAATGATGATCTTAGATGGATAAAATATCAAAAACTTGATCATTTATCCACCTGCATAGTCCACTGATTTGTTGGGAGAACCAAATTGTGAAGTCTTAAATAATGATGCCTTATCGATGCTTCAACCTATAATGGCTCTAGATGAGATTGAGGATGACACCGATGAAGAACAAGTCATAACACACTTTTTCCAAGGGGAATCTTCACATCCTCCTCTAGAATCTCCACTTGTAGGCAGCAAGGATAATCATGTCAAACAAATAGAGGTAGCACCTAGTAGAGTATTGAACATTGACAATGAGTTGTCAATTGTTCAAGAGGATAAATTAAAGGAAATACTAGTCAAACATCAAACTACTTTTGTGTGGGATTACATAGACATGAGGGGGATTGCACCCAAATTTTGCATGCATAGGATATATTTGGAAGATGATGTAAGACCGGTAAGATAGCCCCAAAGAAGAATGAATCCAACAATGAAAGAAATTATCAAAGCTGAATTACAAAAACTTTTATCAGCTAGATTTATTTATCCAATATCAGATAGTCAATGGGTATCACCTTTAGTGGTGGTGCCTAAGAAAAATGGCAAGTGGCGCATTTGTGTTGATTACAGGATGCTCAATAAAGCCACTAGGAAAGACCATTTCCCCTTACCCTTTATTGACCAAGTCCTCGACACCTTGGCAAGACAAAAATATTTTTTGTTCCTAGATGGGTTTAGTGGATACAACCAAATTCAAATAGGGGATGAAGACCAGGACAAAACCATGTTTACTTGTCCATGGGGGAATTTTGCTTACCGGGTCTTACCATTTGGGTTGTGTAACGCACCTGCCACATTTCAAAGGGTGGTGCTTAGTATATTTTTAGACATGGTTGGAGAAACTGTAGAAGTGTACATGGATGATTTCACCATTTACGGTGAAACTTTTGAAGAAGCTACAACCAATCTGGAGAAAGTACTCCAATGGTGTCAAGAAACAAACTTGTCCCTTAGTAATGAAAAGTGTTTTATGCTAATGCAAGAAGGGATAGTGTTAGGACATCATATATCTACGAAGGGGATTAAAGTAGACAAATAAAAAATTGAAGTAATTAAAAATCTACCTACTCCCCAAACTCAGAGAGATGTCCATAGTTTTCTAGGCTCTACTGGATACTATAGGTGGTTTATCCAAGACTTTAGCAAGACTACCAAACCTCTACATACATTGTTGTCTAAAAATGTTGAGTTTGTTTGGACCAGTGAGTGTGAACAAGCATTTCAGATTTTAAAGGAAATACTGACCACTGCTCCTGTGTTGAGAGGTCCAAATTGGACCCTCCCCTTTCACATTTACGTTGATGCATCTAACAATGCGATAGGGGCAACATTAGGAAAAAAATATGGAGATGAGTTTTATGCCATCTACTATGTCAGTAAACATCTTACAGGTGCTGAGTTCAACTATACTATCATGGAGAAATAATTCCTTGTAGTAGTTCATGCTATTAATAAATTTCACCATTACATTATAGGTTATAAGATTTTTGTGCATACAGATCATACAACCATCAGGTATCTGATGAATAAACCTGTAGTAAGTGGTAGAATTATTAGGTGGCTTTTACTATTGTAGGAATTTGATGTAACCATTATTGACAAACCTGATAAGGATAATATTGTTGTAGATTTTCTCTCCAGGTTAATATCTCAAGACCATACAACCACTGAGGATCAATTTCTAGATGAGCATATTTTTGCTCTAGATGAACAAATTCCATGGTATGTAGATATGGCTAATTACTTAGCATCGAGTAAAGTATCTCCTGCACTCTCACCTCGAGAAGCTCAAAATTTGATAGAAAAGAGTGCAACCTTCTCATGGATTGATGGATGTTTGTTTAGAACTAGGTCCGATCAAATCATGTGAAGGTGTGTTGCAGATAATGAAACCATAAAAATCCTCAAGGCTTGCCATGATGAACCATGTGGTGGTCATTTTGTAGGAAGGAGGATTGCATTTAAAGTTTTGTAGGTTAGATATTTTTGGCCTTATTTATTTAAAGATGTAGTCAAACATGTTAACCAATGTGATCAATGCCAACAAATGGGTAGACCAACTCTCTGAGATGAGATGCCACTTCAGCCCCATGTGCACATTAAACATTTTGATAAATGGGGGATGGATTTTGTGGGGCCCATCAATCCACAATCAGGTGGAAAAAGGTATATTCTAGTTTGTACTAACTATGTGACTAAATGGGTTGAAGTGCAGGCACTACAGGACTCGAAGGAGAAGATTGTAGTTGATTTCCTATATGAATCTATTTTCACCTGATTTGGTGTTCCTAGAGAAATTACCACTAGGGACCTCAATTCACCTCGAAAGTGATTCAAGAGTTGATGCAGCAGTATCAAATTTGGCACAACAAAACTACCCCCTACCATCCACAAGAAAATGGGCAAGTGGAAGTCACAAATTGGGAGCTGGAGAACATTCTTACTAAGATGGTACAACAACATCGAAAGGATTGGGTAACTCATTTACTAGAAGTAGTGTGGGCATATCACACTACTTAGAAAACCACCATTGGATTTACACCATTCCAATTGGTGTACGGGAAAAATGCCATGATGCCAATTGAGTTCAAGATCAAAACCCTATGGACTACTATAGAATTAATATTTAAATCTAGATGTTGCATAGAAAGACCATATTCAAGAACTCAACTAGTTGGATGAGAACTAGATAGGATGCTTTATAGAAAAAATAGATCATGAAAAAATAGAGGGCTCAATGGCATGACCACTACATACAACAAAAATAGTTCAAAGAGGGAGATTGGGCATTATTGTATGACTCCAAATTCTAGGAGTGAAAGGGGAAGCTTATGCAACATTGGATGGGACCGTACAAAGTGGTTGAAATTATTAATAATGGTGTTGTGCACATCCAAACCATAGATGGAAGCGGCATCATGTTGACAGTCAACAACCATCGATTGTGGCCGTATCATGCACCACAAATCCACGTGATTGAATCCAAAGAAGGCATGGGGGAGACCCCATCATAATAAAAATTATTTTCTAGTAGTTGATGGATGCGTGTGCATCCAGAAAAAAACATTTTATATAGATTTTTTTGGTTTTGTTTTATTTATTGTTTTGTAGGAAATCATGCCTTGAATGCAATCTATAGGCATCATGAGAAACCTAGGCCTATTAGGCATAGGATCCATGATTCTTATTTTATGTTTTATGTGTGCATTTATTATTTTACAGAAATCGTACCCTGAATGCAATATGTAGGTATCCTAGGAAACCTAGGCCTATCAGGAACAAGATCCACGATTCATGTTTTATGCTTTACATGTGTGTTTATTTTTGGTAGGACACACAACCCTAAATGCAATCTGTAGGTAGCTAGGTAAAACTAGGCCTATCAGGCATAAGCCATGATGCTCTACATTTTTTTAGAGGATAAAAGAATAAAAGAAGTACCAAACCCTACTAGGAGAGGGGTACTTACAACTAGACATGTGTACAAGTGTCTACTTCCTCATGGAAGAAAATACCTGAATACGGGTCAAGGTGATGGATGCTGACTTTATCACCAAGGGGAAGTGCCTATATTAGACCGATGAAATGTGCCTAACTACAAGTCAACCCAGTGGACGTTGACTATCCAACCAAGAGAGGGTACCTATATCCCACATATAGCAAAGGCACCTACATTCATAACATTTTGAAGGTGCCTGTATTCACAAAAGGTACCTATCTCCCATATACAACAGGGAAAAAAACTTGCCTATTTGTGAAAAATTTTTAATCTTTTGTAGGTACTAGTATCCAAAATATCCAAATAAAGGCACCTATATTCATAATAACAGATGGTGCCTATATCCAGTAAGTCGGAGTAAGGTGCTTATATTTAGTTACATGGGAACCTGTATCTGCAATACAGAGAATAACACTTATCTTCCACATGAATAAGGGCACATGTATTCCAATACAAAAATGACTCCTATCTTCGACATTAGAGAAGTGATCGAAGCCATGTTGGCACAAAAATCCATGCATAATTAGAGTCAGACTCTTTCATGGATGAAAGTATATTTTTTTCCTTTTATCGATAGAATTCATTTACTTCTTAGTTGTTGACCAACGAAGTTCATTATTTTTCATCGGTGACCCATGCATGCTCCCAAGGCACAAATATAATAGTTTGCAAGAGGGGACGTGTGTCGTCCCACTATAAAATAAAAATTCCATATTTTCTTCAGTTTTTTGCATGATATCTTGATCCTAATAAAATTGCAATACCCAATGATGGATTCATTTTTATGTGATTACTTTGCATAAAAAAATGCACACTTTTAATTTATCCTAGAGACACTGTTGTCACCTATAATTACTGTTGATTACGAGGAGATAGGTGCCCTGTATGCATGGATACAATCGCACGATTTGGCATGTTATAAACCAAAAATAATGCCTATTTTGCAAACACAGAAATCCAAAATAATAGAGTCAATAAATGCCATGGAAGGACCTTCAACTAATCATGATTTGAAGAAAAATGAGCCCTAGGATCTTTCGAGCATAACTGGAGATGTCAGGGACTAGTTTGAGGCTACTGGATGGATGGAGTATTACTACCTAGTTAGCCAGGACTAATATCTTGTGGTGGTGTACAAATTTATAGCCTCAATGGATGATGATATCTTATGGATGCACAAATTGGTCATACCAGTCATAGAGGTAAATATTATGAAGGTGACTGGTCTTCCACACACAGGAGACCAGATGTATAAGGAAGATAGTATAGTACGATGCATGCAATGAATTTTTGGGTAGCCATCAATGCAAAAAACACATGCAAGGTTACCAAAATGGCATATGCCAGACCTTTAGAGGAATGTATTCAAGCAAGCGGCTCAATTTTTCACTTGCATAGGCAATTATTCCTGGTTGAGTGTCAACCATTTTAGATTTCTCAATCATCTGATGCATGGGGATAAAATCAATATTCCCTATTACTTAATGTGTACCCTAAAATATGAATCCAGTTAGTATCGAGTAGGAACAATAATGACATTAGGGCATCATGGGATGATTTTAGCCCTAGTTTGATATGTCGAGGTGCATAGGGATGCGCAATCCATTGGATAAAATGTTGCAAATACAATTGAAGAGAAATAGGAATATGAAGAGGATGAAGAAGGTGTTGTTGTAGATGCAGCCAGGGAGAAGTAGGGGGAAGAAGAGGTGTCTGACTCCCATAGCCACCAAGCTATAAAAATAATAGGGTAGGTAGAATCAGGCCCTTCTCCCATAATACCATCACCTACCTCCCATCATAGCCATTCTATAGGGGAGGCAGGACAAGCTGAATAAAGTTCATCATGGGCAACATCATCACCTATCTCCCAACATTCAAATTGGGAGGTAGACCAAACTAGTTTCAAGCCCATTTCAGGCTTCATCACCACCAACAACTAGAAGTAGAGCATAGAAGGAGCCTCTGGTTGATTACGATCTTTTTTAGGAAGAAGACACCCCCATAACATAGGATGAACTAGCTACTCAAGTGTTGCATGGCATGGCTAGTGGTGAGACATCCTATCATAATGCTCAGGAAGAAGACCTACAGAGCCAGCTATAGAACATGAAATAACAAGCCTCCAATTGGGAGGAAAAATATAAAAAGGAGTAGGCTAAATTTTAGGAATCCTGACAGGCTACCGCAACAAGGTAACAAGAAGCAAATGATGCTCTGTGGTAGCTACGAGAAATGGTGTGATAGTTGGAAAATAAGGTCCAATAGCTATAGGCTACCAAACAGATAAGGTTGATGTTATCATATAAAATAACTAGGCCATGGACATAGAATTTTATTTCATAGACTCAGAGGAGAAAATTGCATCCATAAGAGCATTTCACTCCAATGCCAGGAGGGCATTAGGTGGCCAGAAGACCGAAATAGGGGACCAATATCAGGCCCCTATGAATATTGCTTCCTAAGAACAGGGGAGCCCTATTATGCAATAAGAACCTCCTGTAATTGAAATTGAATACAATAAGGTTGAGGAGCCATCCAGAACACCTATGGATACCCAATAATATGGTCAACTGATTGATGACCAAGCAAGAACTGCCTAGTTAGCTAGGGAGTCTGAGGTATAGTTGGATGCCACTCAACCCACTAACAGAGGTAGGGTAGGAGGAAGAACATGAGGTGGACTACCCATAAGATTCAACTGATCTCATAGAGACTATATAGTTAGCTGGTCAGCCATCGATTGACCAAACCATGGCTAGTTATTTTTATGGGCAAACTGTGGCTTAACCAACTATGAACACACTAGTTGATTGAGATATGCAAGAAATAGAGGCTTCCAAAGTCCAAAAAATACCACCTCCATAGAATATAGAGGAGTTTGGTCCCTTGGTGTCCACAACTGATGCAACGACATCTAGACCAACCAAGAAATTAAATCTTGAACAAAAAGTAGAGAGCACCATAGAGGAGGCCAAAGACAAGGGCTAGAACAGTACACCCAAAATTAGATGAAGAATGAGTTGCATCCATGAAAGATTTCACCATCTAGAGGGAGTAGTTCTAGGAGCTCAAGAAGGGCCTAAAGGAGGCTAAGAAGGAGCAAAAGGCTCACAAATGGATGGCCAAAGAGCCAAGCATTTCTATCAACCCTACCTAACCAAGGAAATTTTGGAACCTGTATGGTTCAATTGATGGAAATCCCTAAAGGATACGGGAATATATATAGAATATGGGCATATTTAACAAAGAACCGATGATACCATCACTAGTTCAAGCACCCAAGTCTCTACCACCTAAATATGTAGAGGAGAATGACATAGATGACACAACGCTCGACTTGAAGGTGGAAAACTTTTTGAAGATCTAGGTACATGATACATCCCATTATCTACCTTGGGATAAGCTTGAGTTCCTAGTGGCAGATCAGCTTCCCCTAAACTATCAATACTAGAAGCAAGTTGAGCCTACATTCCAGAAGGATGCCACCACATTCACAGGGTTCTATATGGAGGAAGTTGTAAGCAAGAAGGGGTGGAGCAAAAATAAGTTGAATACAAGGGTAGGGCCCAACCAGCACTTACGATGTAGTCAATTCTAGAAAGAACCTAAGATAGAAGCAGGTCCCACTCAATCGAAATAGCATGGCAAATGGAAGCGCAACAAGGAACGAGATAGAGCCACAACCAAGGAGAGAAAGTATCGAAATAGGGAATACTGGTAGGCCATTGCTGAAACAAGGGATTATCAGCATCGTGTGCCACGAGGATGTGATGAAAAATTTAGGTATGGGGGGATGATGAGCACCAAAAATGCTCATTTTTTGTATGCTTTAATGAAAT
This sequence comes from Wollemia nobilis, assembly GCA_028583015.1. NCBI lineage: Eukaryota > Viridiplantae > Streptophyta > Pinopsida > Araucariales > Araucariaceae > Wollemia > Wollemia nobilis. The sequence continues at coordinate 9,547,487 of JAQPPZ010000456.1, forward strand.
AAATGTGCGATATTATTATATTAGAAATGCATTTTTTATGAGATTTTTGTATACATTTAATGGAAAATGATGTATTATGCCTAATGTGTGTTTTGAGTGAAAATTGTGTGTAGATGCAATACCTTATGATTTTTTACACCTTTTAGTCAAGGTCCCATGCGGACCTAGCATTTGATAACTTTCATAATGTGATTAAGGAATGGTTGGTGATTAAATGATGATAGTGGCAAAGGAGTAAGGCATTCCAAAAATGCTAAGGTACGATGCCTATCTCTCAACCATAGGTTAGAAGGCACCTATCTCCCAATAAAAAGGAAGCGCATGTATTCCAGTACATAGAACGAGTGCCTATCTCCCAACACCTATCTCTCGACAACTGAATAAAACAATTACTATTTGATGCTAAAAAAAAGTGATGATATTCAGTGAACAAGAAAAGGCTAAATACAATGTCTTTATCCCAGTGACAGGTAAAAAAGGCACCTATTTTCTAGTGATGGACCAAATAGTGCATGTACCAAAACAAAATAAAAACATGTGCATTGAATGTGAAGTTTGAGACCATGTATAAAATTAGACGTATTTTGTTAAGAAAGCATAGGAAATGCTATGATTATCTCATAAGGGTTAATTTTAGCGTGACTCCTCTTTTATTAGGTGTTTAATTATTTTATGTGTGCCCATCATAACAAAAAGTATTATAATGAATAAAATTAGTAGCATCTAAATTTGTAATAGGGGATGGCCACGTTCTATATAAAAACATAGGCCGCCCCTGAAGAAAGGGATCCCGAACTTGCTTTGTAAATTGGTACTGCATAATAAAATCTCGAGTGTTTGATTATTTCACTGTGTTCGAAGAGTGATCACGTGAATTAACTAGGCAAATATCTCCAGGAGCCTGGGCCCACTCTAGGCAGTATTCCTCCCCTATTTTTTCTACTTTCATTATTTAGTTTCTGTTATTTATTTTCTGCAAGTGTGTTTTCCTATTTTATTTATTTCTGCATAGTGTGTTTAATTTTTGTATTTTCTTGCTTTATTCAATTCTGCAAGCATGTTTATTTTCCTCTGTAAATTTTCTTTCAGTCACGTCTTTGATAGTTTAAATTAGTTTTCCTATAATTTCCTGTAGAATTTACTTTCCTGCAATTCAATTCTTTGGTTTGGCTAAACTCCAACTACACCAACAACCACCCTCCCCAAACCAAAGTGACACATAGGACTCATCTCTAGTTTACTACAAGCATATACTTTGCACTAGTACTCAGCAAGTTTACGAACCTCTAGATTGATAAAATTAAATGGAAGCATAATTAGCTATTTTCAAAAACATATTTTTTGCTCACCAGGGTTCAACTTCAGGCATTAATTCAATAGTGAAATAAAATCCTCTTCAAGGGGGTAGACCTAGAAGATATTCAAGAAAAATATCCCAAAATTCATGGAGAATTGGATGCTTCTTAAAAACCTCCTCATCTCTCTTTTTCCCAGTTTTATCATTGATCTTTACCATGTAGAGTAAGTTGCCTCTTTTGTGTTGACTCAAATGGTTTTGAGAAGCTAGGATTAAACCCATCATTCTTATGAAACTTCCTAAGCTTCCATTGTTTTTGTTGATGAACTTGGGGTTGCTTTTATTTATTTTATTATGATGTTTTTCCCACTTCATGAGGACTACACTTTTTCTTTTACTCAATTCTTACCTTTAATTTATTGTCATCCTTGATTAAGGCCCTTTTTGTTTGAAGGTTGGTTTTATTCTTACCTAGCTAGGTCATACACCTCTTGCAAAGTTTTTGGTTTGAGTAGATTAATCAGCATCCTTATATTTGGATCCAAACCTAGGATAAACTTATGCACCTTAAGGTGTTCATTATTCTGATATTTTGGAACATATTAAAGGAGTCTCACATATTTTTGATAATACACTTCTAAGGTTAGTGACCCTTGCTAAAGGGAAGAGAACTCTTTGAATTCTCAATATAAAGTGGTATGTGAGAACCATTTTTTAAAGGCCTCAATAAACTCCTACCATTTTAGATCCATGGATTCAATTTTCCTACTGAAGTTGTACATGTCCCACCACTCCAGTTCTAATTTTAATGGATGTATAGTAGCACACTCAATTACTCTCCGATGAGTAATTTTTCAAAGAGAAGAAAGTTTCTAATTCTTTTAGCCATGCCTCAACCACATCTCATCCTTTTCTACAATTTAATTTTTTAAATTAACACCCTTAAGATCTATTGCTAACTTAGTCTCAATTTGGGCTCTATCCTCTTGACCTCTTAGGACAATATTTCCTTCTTTTTGACCCTCTCTAGTTCTAGTAATGGCTTCTCTATTGACTAGAGTCCATTAGTTTTTCTTGTTTACAAACACTCTTGAAATAGTTTTACCAAGGAAGAAAGATCTTGTATCCCTCTATTAGATTCTAATGTCCTCCAACATTTATTTATGAGTCTCTTGCCATCATGGGTCCCTTACCTGGAGTGGTTGTCTTTCTAGTCTTTTTACTAGGATCTAGAGTTTGTCCTATCCCTGCACCGTATTACTCTATGGTGTAACTATTTTGGTTTTCTTTGATAAAATTACTTTTTGAATAGGTTTCATTTCCTATTCACACAAAGGAATTAGGTAAGCTACAATTATCTCAATTGTACTTACAGGTGTTAGCAAGAACTAACAATCTCAATTATTATTCTAGTTCTCGCAAGATGTATAACCCAAAGTTACACATTAATTCAAAGCTCAACCTAAGCACACTCTACAAGAGCTTCTAGTCTTATGACCTATAGCTTTGATACCAAATGTAACAACCCAAAATTTACCAACCCAATTTTTTTTAAAAGTACTTACAAGTACAAGCTCTCAAGGGGGTTACCCTTGATAATTTATTTTTTAGCATACAAGGCTTCACCATATTTGAGCTTCCAAGTCATTGTATATAACACTCAATGGATAGGAGAGGCCAAATACTATGACTTCTAGATTTCACCTTACCAAACCTACATGTTTATAAGGATGCCATAAGTGGTACCCCCACCTTTCCTATACCCTTCTTGATATAGGACCATGTGACCATGACATAGGGATTGCCTTTTAAGACCCATAACACTTAAAGTGGGATTTCAATTCCCTAAATTGACTATAGCTTCTCCTAGAAAGGTTATTTGATGTAGAGCCTTGGCGCTTAGTTACCATACCTCCATGGACTAATTAAGATTATTTCCACTTTGATGACAACTAAGATGACCTCTTGATCCTACACGATCAAGGAATAACCACTGTTATCTTACAAATAGATTTCCCATACAATTTATCCTACTCAATGTAGGATGTATCTAATCACAAGTATCCTAGCTATTGTATACTCATAACTCCTTCCAAGTTCATGAAATCCTAGCTATTGCATCAAAAATCCTTCTAGATCTCTCAACTACCTGGCTATTGCATTCATGTAACTCCTAGTATTGGATTTTATGGTTTACAAGAGGAAAGTCTACCCACCCTAGGGATAGATAACAACATGATCAAATAATAAATCTTAAAAAAAGTAAATAAGATTAAGAGCACATTGCAATATTCATCTAAAAAATAAAAGCATAAGATGAAATTCCTCTTAACCAAAACTAAGCTCTAATCAAAACTTGCAACATAAAATCTTTCCATCCATATTTATGCATTAGCTAGATAACTCAAATTCTAACATAAGCATATAATTCAAGTAACATTAACAACCATCTCCAAATATTACTCAAGAGTTTGGCTCCAAGTTAACATTTAGACAACATAAGCAACATTTAAATAAATATCTCATTCATTACAAAAAGGATCCAAATAACCATACTTAAAGCTACACCATTAAAGTGTCTCTTCATTGCATAAGAAGCATCATTCTACACTTGGATACAAGAATCAAGAGTACATATATTCCAAGCAAAACAAGTCTTTGCTTATTTACAATAATAACATTTTTGAAGAGCTTACAACTACCATTCAGGGTCTTCTGCCAACTAAGTCCGCAAGCCTCTTTGATGGCAAACCACCCACCAGTAATGAAGTTTACTTAGGGATCATAACAACTCTAAATGCAATGCAACTAGCTCATGCCTTACACTAATATGCATACAACCATGCACATAACAATAACATAAGTGGAGAAACCTCCCTCTCATTAAAAGGAACAAACATTCTTTTAACCATAATAGCTACATCAACCCATAGCAATTCCAATAGAAGCCCATACTTCTCTTCATAAGGGTCCCTTAATCCACTTAGATCTTAGAATACCCTTGTAAATGCTTTCTCTTTCAATATAAACACGTCATAAAAATCAATCAAGAGAATCCCATACTTCTCTATAATGATCCCTTAATCCACATAGATCTTAGGAATCATTATAAATACTTTCTCTTTCACATTTTATTAAAACAAGTTAAACACAATAATCAAACAAGACAAGAGAATCCCATACTTCTCTTTATAATGATCCCTTAACCTACATAGATCTTAGGGACCATTATAATACTTTATTTCCAAATCCAAAAACATAGCATCCAAAACAACTAAGAGAAGCCCATACTTCTCTTTATAATGATCCCTTAACCTACAAAGATCTCAAGGACCATTATAATACTTTCTTTCCAAAGCCAAAAACATAGCATCCAAAACAACTAAGAGAAGCCCATACTTCTTTTTATAATGATACCTTAACCTACAAAGATATTAATGACCATTATAAATACTTTCTTTCCAACAACATTAAACAAGGAACTTTAGCATAATTATTTCATATTTTTAACAAAGGTACACATCAAAATATTTACTAAAAGATATCTAAAAGACATCTCCAACAATAACCAAAGTGCATTAACAAAATTTACTTACAAGCACTATATTATTCTTTCTCTAAAAAGGCTTTGAAAACACCAAACATATAAATCATACATAACCCATAATGCATATATAAAAATATATAATCTAAGAGCTATCTTTATAACCTTTATTTTCTTTTGAAGCTAAGCATAAATATTAGACAAGTGTAAGCCTACAACTCAGCCCTAATCAAGCATAAATTAAAACATGAAAACTTAAGCTAAAGCTTAAATAATGCAAGAGATCCAATCAACGCCTTCCTCCAACAACAAGAAGCTAAAACATGATGCACAAATGAAAACACAACACAATGCCCTCCATATGAAGACAAAAATGGTCACAAAAATCCAATAGAGATAGCTGAGTCACTACCACCCAAACCATCCCTCTAACAAAACCAACATAACTCAACACTCGACACAGGATTCACTCAACACACCCAAAATAACTAAAAGCTAAAACAACATAAAGTAAGGATACAAAGCACAAAATACAAGTGGTTGAAAGTATGATATAGGCATAAGCTTAGCATAAAGGGTGATACACAAGATAGAAAAACATATCTAATAAAACTTAAGATTCCAAAGGATGTCACCACCACCCTAAAAATAGAGCAAGACATCCATCAACTAGCCAACACAAAATGAAAGGAATTTTCTCAACCCACAAGCAATAGAGACCATATGAAAAACAATATGAGCAACTCAAAATTGGTGTAAACCAACAACCACAATGTAAACATTGAAATAATAACATGGAAAGAAATGCAAGGAAAAGTTTCCACCATAATGAAAGAAATATACATTCAAGAGTAAACAAGGAAGCACCTAAAATCTAGATCAAAACTCATTCCAATGTTGTTATTATTCTCCTTTCCTCAGCCTTTGCTTCTACTACTTCCATGGGTACCCATTTCCTCCTGGGCACCCTACTTCTCTTGAATTTAAGGAGTTGCAATATTGACATACAAGGTGTTTCTTCAAGTGCTCAAGAGTGTTACCAACCATGAGCATTTTATTGCTATGCTCAAGAGTAAGACAAATATATCCCTTCATCTTCCAAAGGTGGCTAGAACCATAACACACTAATAAACCAAGAATAGGGTAACATAGAGCTTGATGCTCATCAATAAATCAAACCAATAGTACATATACTAAATATGCAAATATATATGTATATATATTATAAAAGAAACCATATCAAGTTTGATTTAAGGAACTTAAATTAAGTTGCCAACCAAAGCAAAACAAGAATATTAAATTGCTTAAACAAAACATAACACTCTTTTTTTCCACAAAGCAACTTGGTCAAACAAGGCATCACATCCACAATATTTCACACTAATATTTTATCCACAAGTAGGTGGATCTTTTTATGATAGTCTAATCTATCACAAAATTCATTTAGGAGGCTCATTGCAAGAAATATTTTAGACCAATGGTGTGAATGTGGAAACAACAAAATGATATGCATCTATATGAAGGTAAATTTTCCATGTTTACCTTGAGCTACCAATGAATGAAACATCATCATAATTTCCCTAGGTATCCTTCATGGTAGGTGGTTTACCCATATCCCCATCAAGGAGATTATACCTAATTTTGCATCCATGAATACATTAGCAGTATCATGCTCCATGCTTAAATAACACAACCATTCTATTATTAAATATTACTGACAGAAATAATGTTATTACATTAATAATCAAAACATAGTTCATTGCTCACAAAAGTTCTACCAAGGAGGGGTGTTACACAATAGTGCTATCACAACCCAATGGTGATTTTTCCAATTGGAATTTATCTCTTACATTATATCATTTTTATAATTTTTGATTATCTAAATAGGGGCTTGATTTCTATTTCAGGTAGTCAACCATTCTTTACCAGCTCGTATGAACCCCTCTAACATTAACTACATATTTTTTTATTTTGTAGGCTAAGTGATAACACCATAAAAATATCATAATGCGAATGGAACTTTTGTGAGTAGATAACACTTTTTCCATAATGGTAGAAATATATGTTTATGCCCTATAACTTTATCATTTAATAATTTACGATATAAGTTTTGTTTGTTTTTTGTGTAGACTAGGTTATATTTTTTGTTTATTGTTAAAATAGACAAAAAGGAAATAAATAACTAGTTAGTATTAATAATATAAGGGACCATATTAATATTTAAGCTTTGGCATCAAATCAAAATTACATATAGCCATATCTTAGGCTTTGTTTGTTGCATCTTCTTGCACCCTTGCCTCTTAAAATAAATCATTATTTCCTTCATCATTGAAATCAAAAGAGCATTTTAGTTGTAGGTCTTGTATGTTGCATTTTGTATGTGCATTAAGGCTAGGTTAAGGTTAAGCTTAGACAAAGAGGTATCTTAGAAGAAACATAATTTCTTTAGGAGAAACATAGGTGTTCTTAAATCAACCCAAAAGCTCACAACGTCCCCTAGTCTTAGAGTGAGAAAGGAAGGGATTGGAGAATGTTGTGAGGAGTACCTTTGTGATGCCCCTTCTATATCTTCCTGTAAGAACCCTCCTTAGCATGACTTTTTCTTGACATTTAATTATATATTTATGTATGGATATCTAATGCATAATATTATTTCATGTTGTTAATAGGAATGAGTAGTTGCACTTTACATTTTGATTCTATTCTTAGAATATGGTATTGCTAATGTGTTTGTGGTTGCAATACCAGTTTCTCTCACTGATGGATTTATATGTGATAACCACCTGAGTTGAGAGAAATTTTGGTAGAATGATGGATGATTTGTTCATTGATTAATTAGGCATAACAAAATACCCTTCATATAGATGCATTGCATTTGTGCTTGTTGAATGGTCACACCATTGGATCAGGAAGTTGCCTGTGCAATGAGTCTCCTCAATAGGTTGGTGATAGTGGTTGGCTATCTTAAAAGAGACACCTACTTAAGGATAAAAAAATGGTGTACAATATTATTTATTTGACTATTATGCTTGTGTGTTGTAAGCATAGATTGATGGATTAAAACTTATAAAGTATTAATATGTTGGTAACATTAATGCTTGAAATATTAGTTTCAATGTTAATAATTAATATTAACAATTGATACTAATTAAGCTAAATTATTAGACTGACTCATGAAGTTGGTTTAATTATTGCTTTAATGTCCTAATGTTAAGGAATATAATATTATGGTTTTAAAATTATTATATTAATTCATGAGATTGCTTTAATTATTGCTTTATTTTTCTAATATTGAAAATATTAAGGAATATAGCATTATGGTGTTGAAATAATTAAAGGAAATTAATACTCTTTACTATGCTTTAATTAATCTAAGATAATCTTCATGAGCATTTTTAAATAATGGTAACATTCATTAAAAAATATTATGAGTTGGAGGTGGTTAGCTTGAGTGGATTTCAATGTGGGATGAATGCATGGTTCTTTGAGAGCCACCCCTAGGGTATTTGAAGGAAGATTTAGATGAATTTTAGGAATTTTTTGTTTTGGAAATGCTCTAGAGCTATAAGGAAGGCACATTCAAGGACAATTCAAGGGTTTAGCATTGATAGGTAATCTACTTTGTTTTGGTGGGTATTGAAGCTTTATCTCTGCTTGGATGGATTTGAAAATATATCTGTATTCACCTTGATTTTTGGTTATCTTTTGGCTCTGTGATTCATGCTTCTTTATTTGGTTTATTTTAATAAAAAATTTTGATGCTTGCTATTGAGTTTTCTTTGTTGAGACTTTTTTTTTTGGCTCTAGTTAGAAATGAGTGGCTTCTTGTGCACCTTGTTTACCTATTGTGTTACTTTTTGAGGTAGTGGATCCCAATGTAAGCACCACACTAATAGGACACTACCATGTATAGATTTATATTAGAGTGTTTTATATAACCTAAGCATATTTTATTGTTTTATTGTAAACCTTTATGGGGCTATACATCTTGGCCAATGACCAAGTAGAGCTTGGGAAGTTTGTAGATTACCTATTGTGCATCACCCATTTTCTTGTTTGTGCTTTGGTGGCTACATGTGATGTTGGTATCGGTTACATGAGAAAATGTTTACCTTGTTAATCCTTAGTTTTATGGGTAATTTTGGTCTTCTTCTCTTAAAAATTAGCCAAGCTTGGTTTAGCATGTGGTTTGGGAGATCATATTTTACTATATGCTTAATATCTTTTCTAGTGATTTGCATTATTGTTGTGATATGCAAATACCTTATTTGTAATAAGTAAATAGAAACTTAGGTTTAAAGGTATTAAGTGAATGGATACGTAGGCTTTTGTAAGAAAATGAATATTTTGATTTGGAAGAAAATTTAGATAGATCAAAGGAAATTTTCTTATGGTAAAAAGAATAAGAAAAATAATGTTGTTTTTATTGTTTTCAAAAGAAATATAGAGTTGATTTAATGTTGTCCTTATTTAGATTTAAATAAGAGTGACTAATATTTTTGATGTATCTTTATGGAATTATCATAGAGAAAACTTAGATCTTCTATATTGGTGGATGTTTTAATTATGGAAATGCTAGTAGAGAAAAGTTATGATCTTCTGTACTTGATCAATTTTGGAAAAAGCTTTTGGTTTAGAAGGAAAATAATTATAATGGTTTCTCGAGACTTGAGTAGGTAGGGAAACCATTATGGAGAGAATTATGGGATTCTCTCCTTGATTGATTTAATTGTATTGAGCATGTTTGATTACAATTACATAAAGCTTGTTAAGTAGAGAAGCATGGGATCCTCTTTTGTTGTTAAAAATGTATTGTGCATGTTTTCTTGCAAATACATAGATCATGTTAAGTTGCATTTCATATATATATATATATATGTCCTAATATGTAAGTGTTCCTCAATTTTGTGCGATATTCCTTTCATGAATATGATCATGAAAAGAAGGTGGTGCAAATACCACTTAGGCATATTGGCTTTGATGTACCTTGGAATTAAAAGTTGTTATCTAAATGAAAGTTTTCTTTGTATTGCTTGGATGAAAACTTCTAATTTTTTATTTAAAGGAATGGTAGTTTTGTAAGATGGATATAGTTTGATTTTTGAACAAAAGCAAAGGAGGTTTTTGGAATGTGATATGTATCTTGCCAATTATTACTATTTTTATAGTAAATAAATGTTATCTTGTGATCTACTTTTGATGGGATGTTTCATATGATATTTAAATGTATTTAATAGAATTATGAATATTTGATTTTGGTTTCTAAGAAATGCTTCTTTTACATAGCTTTATAGTATCACTTAGATAAATTTAACTTTGGGTTTGGTAGCTCTATGTTGAAGCTTTGGTAATTGCAAGGTATCAATTTTTTTCTAAATTTGATATGGAGTTATAGCATAAGCATGTTCATTTTCAATTGAAGAATTTGATTTTATAGAGAATTATATTTTATTGTTAAGCTATATTGGGTTAAAAAAAAGGGATTCTTGGGTTGGATCTAGAATTTATTTTAGGACCCAAGTCAAAATAATCCAATCATGGGAGGAGTTGGGGTGATGCAATAACTAGGTATAAGTGAGTCTTGGAAGGAGTTGCAAGAATGCAATAGCTAGGTACTCACAAAATATGGAAGGAGTTGTGATGATGCAATAGAAAAATTCTTATGATTTTGAAACACCTTGAATGATGAATATTGGGTGTTCCATAACAAGGAAATTATATGAATCATTCACATGACAACATTGCTGATACCTTGAATATGGATATTTAGGTAATCATTTCTATTACAAAATGAGTGGTAATGACCTTAGTTATCCCACAAAGGTGTGGTAACTAAGCACCAAGGCTTATGCTTGATTAACCCATCTAGATGGACTTAGGGTAAGGTTAGGGAATAGGTGTTACCTTTTAAGTGTTATGGGCTTTAAATGATAATCCCTACACTATGGTCATAATATCCTATAACGATGAGGGTATAGTAAATGTGGGGGGACCACTTTGAAATCCTTATAAATGATGAGGTTTAGTCAAATGAACCCCAAAAAATATGGGATGTTGGCCACTCCTGTCCACTAAGTGTTGTCTATAGTGACATTGAACTCAAATATGGTGAAGCCTTGAGAATTCTAAAAAGAAATATATTAGGACTCTTGAAAATGTTACTTGTGTTATGTCCTTAAAAAAATATCTCTTAGGTTGGTTTTTGGGTGGTTGTTACACTTCCCTCTTCTCACACTTTCAGTGAACCCAATGTGAACACCACCATGATTCCCAAGGTTTCTCTTTGTTCAAGCTAAGCCTTATCAAACTAAAATTCATGTAATCTCTAATCAAGACCAACTAATATTATTTTTTATATTAAATCACATTAAATCTATATAATAATAACATAACCAATTTCTAGTTCTACTAAGGGTCTTTATGATCCTTTGAGTAGCTACCATATGAGATACTAGGCTATATTAGGTATATAGCAAGCTTGGGCCTCCAATTTTCCATATAGGGTCTCATACATCCTTACACTTAGTAAAGAGTATATTGATGTGGGCTAGTGGGATTCATAAGGTGAATACCATTATCCCTCATGTACTATCTTGGCCACGTATCTAAGTGGTCACTTCCAGATATTATTAGAAATCCATGTATATATTTTGTCTAACATACCAATAAGTATATAGAGAGGAGTCAGGTATATAGAAAAGTTTGGTATATAGTGAGGCCCTTGAGGTATATATGTTATATTTGGTATATCAAGGAAGGGGATATAAGGTTACAAAATATATCTTTCTTTTAGAATAAACTCTATAATTTTTTTGCTTAATTAAATGAATCATTTTTTTCTAACCCATGGCCAAAAGATACTACCTAATTTGTAGTGCCACTAATAAGTTAGACAACAACCCTAACACTTTGATGGAAGGTCCCAAGGATTAACCCACCATTGAGAACACAAAATTCAAATAATATAAGGACACCCCCTCATAGGGTTCTCTAACCCCAATCCATGATGATCAAGGGAGATTAGTTCTTAAATCCATTAATCACAAGGATTTATTCTTGCATAAACATAGGAAAGTTGTGAAATCCCTTCTTAGGTAAAGTCATGATATCCTAGGTGTTTCTACAAGGGAGAGTTTACTCTTGGACCATCCCCAACAACCTAGTTGAAAACATTTGCATCAAATAGATCCATCCTTTGTAATCTCATTGATTATAATATTATCATTTATTCTATGGATGTTTGGGTTGAAAACATCCTATCTTCATTGGGATATCACTCAACTTTTCCTTATCTTATGGAACTACTACAACGCAATATGAGTTGTCTCATATCTCAACAATAAAGCACAAGTTATGTTTCTAACTTTTATGTTATATAAAGTGTCCCAATTTCCAATATTTCTATTTATAACCTTCATTCTAATATCACAAACATGAGTATAGGTTTCCCTTAATAACATAATCTCACAATATCTCATATTTTTTCTTATAATCCTTTCACTTCAAATATATTTGGAGAAAATCATATGATGCCAATCTCAACATTGTACACCCAAGTACATCAATTTTATTCCTTTGTAAATCATAAATTTCCTCCTTTCTATCATTATATGCCTTTTGTGCAACCAAATCTAGCTTCTTCTAAACTTCAAACTCTAACCTCTCAACTAGATTTCAAACAAAAAATGATCACAATCCATGAAATCATTGATAAAGGTCAAGTTGTTCTTAGTATATATGAAGCTCAATCATATTATAATAAAGACCTTGAAATATTTTAAAATCTACTGCACAATCATAATTAAAATCAAATTATAGTGAATAACATTCACTAAAGGAACATCCCACCTCTAAACCAAAGGATGGTGGGAAAATAAATTCTTATGATAATACTTATTCCATTTGTGTTGTAACTAAACAAAAACAACACAAATATCCTTCATTTGATCAACCTTCAAGACCTCCTTTGGTCCTTCCTATAGAAAAATTCTTCCTCCAAAGGACCTCCATCAATCATCTAATTAAGAGCTAAGGCTAAGGGCACCTTTTTTTTGCTTTATCAAATTGAAAGTTCTATACATAAAATATCAATCAATATTCTAAAGGCTCTCCAACCCAAGGGGACATATTACTCAAAAAATTTAGTGAACAGGTTATTCCTCAAGTACTCAATCCAAATGACCTCACTTCTATGGTGGAATCCATTGTGATTAATCATGCAAATATATCATTCTATGAGGGTGATATCTATCAACCCTCTATTATTGGAAAAATTACATTATAAATCATGGGCCACATCAATGATAGGTTTATCAAATGGATCCTAGTCAATAATGGTTTTGGTATTAATGTTCATAGCCTAATATTCATTAGTTATTTTGTGCTAACCCAATAGGATTTGGAAAAATTTTATCTTATTATTAGGATGTTTGATAATGGGAACTGTGAGGCTAGTGGAACTATTGTCTTACCCATCAAATTTAGACTGTTAGAAGTATTTATCTGTCATTGATGTCAAAGGTTATTCAAAGAAGAAAATATAAGTTTGATTTCAAAGGTGCATGGTGTTCAAAGAAGAAATATTCTCAAAGAGAAAATGGTATTTGAACCAAAGAGATATGGTTTTAATATTTAAATTAAATATTTAAATATTAAAAGTAATTTTGAGGTATGAAGATGTGTTAATATTTCCACCAAAGATATATGGACCAAAGAAATATGGTTTTAATATTTACATTAATATTTAAATATTAAAAGTAAGGTTAAGGAAGTATTGGTCGACATCCTTGAGAACAAGAAGCATGAAAAGAAAGCTTATAAATATACATGCTGGAAATCAATTTTATGTGATGAAAAAAAATAGATATATTGCGTGTTCTATTCGTGCGAAGGAGAAAAATGTTGAGGTAGCTAAAGGAGTTCAAAATAGTGGTGAAGATGTGTGTGCTTCAAGGTATATTTTGAGATAGAGAAGGTAGTTCACAAATACCAAGAATGTAATTGTGATGAGGTGTGTGATTCATATATTTTGAAGATAGCAAAAGGAGTTTGCAAACGTTTATGATACAATCGTGAAGAGCTAGGTGCATCACTGATATCTAGTAGTGTGATCAAAGCAATGAAAGAAGTGTGATATCCAATAGTGTGAATGAATAAGAGAATAATTATGGACATCATTGATAGCCAGGAGTGTGAGCGTAGCAGAGAAGAATTGTGAACATTGATGATAGCTAGGAAAGTGAGCAAAACAAGTGAGAGATTTGTACATATCCAATAGTGTTATCATAATATATAAGAGTTGTGTATATTATCAATATCTAATAGTGGGAGCGAAGGAGAGAAAGAGTTGTGCATGTTGAAGCAGAGAAGAGTTGTGCACTCGACAAAGTGAGCAAAGTCTCACAGTAGGAAAGGAGTTTGCAATGTGTCTTCGAGATCAACATAAATCCTAGGAAGAGAGTTGCAGATTTGAGATAAATATGAGCAATGTTTTCATAAAATTGTAAAGAGAATAGAACATCGATGGAGGTAACATGAAAGGATCTGAATTTAAGTAGATATTGAAGAGTTTGTTTTAAATTGAATGATTTTTAAGTACACTAAGACAAGCAATTCACCAAGACCTTTAGCAAACACTAATAGGTAAGCAAATGGTTATATTTTTCTAAAGTTGCAATTATCAAATTAATTTTTATGAGAATATTGTTCCCACATCTACTCTATGGAGGTTATGGGATGGTTTAGAGTTGGATTAGCGTATATAGTGGATTGCGATCACCTCACGGTGCATGCAACATCCCATGTGGGCATGCCCAGTTGGAGGGCACACATGACATGTTTTGAGGATAATGCATGTTGGATTGTGCTTGATGTGACCGTTGGACCGTTGGATTGTGCTTGATGTGACCGTTGGACCGTTGGATTGATAATTTTTGTAACCATTGAATTGCACTTGCTATGACTATTGAATTGTGAAAGCTTGTGAGTTGACTACACTTGCAAGGAATACAATATTTTGCTTGAAATAAATTTGAAGGTACAACGAATTATTTTTTGAGAAAAATATTATTGTCACTATGCAAATAGGAGTAAGGAAATAATAAAGGGAATGGTATTCTATTTGTATTTGAAACAATATTTTTGAATAAGGAGAAATAAGGAGTTGAACTGAGTTAAGAAAGTTTAATATTTTTTATCTTTATTTGAAACAATATTGTTGAATAGGAGAAATAAGGAATTGAATTGAGGTAGAAAAGGTTTGATGTCTTGATTTTTATTTTTGAATAGGAGGAATAAGGAGTTATTTTGTTTGTTGATGAAGTTTTACATTGTATGGTCTTTGAAGAAGTAATACGGGATAATGGAAGTATTTTAATGTGATATTTAAAATAGAAAAGGAAGAAGAAAATTATAGATCATATTTGAGAGCAAATTTGTGCATTGTTCATTATTGATTTGGGAAGTATATGAGAAGGATAAATTTATGCATAATGATTGATTATGAAGTGAATATGGAAATAAGAAAAATAGTATAGTCTCACATAAATAGAAGGGTTATTTTAAAACATGTCAAAGTGTCACTTATTGTAAGGATAGTATGAAAGGATTCAATTGAAAAGAAGGACATCTTCAACTATCTACAAGGAAAAGTGCAAATAAATAATTACAAGGTTTGGAGTAGATTTGAGCAGATTTTGAGAGCATATTTGAGCAGGTTGTGTGAGCAGATTTGACCAAGTTTGAGCAGATTTGAGTAGGTTGTGTGAGCATATTTGAGTAGGTGTTGTGAGAATATGTGTGAGTATTTTTGAGTAGGTTTTGGAGAAAATATGAGTAGAATTTGTGAGTATGTTATGGATCTAATTTAAGCAGAGTTATGAGCAAAATTTTAGAGCAAAATTGAGAGAAGACTTGAGTATATTTTGGACCAGATTTGAGAGTAGAGGGGACAAGTGTCTCCTATGGATTGGTGTCCATGAACTAGAACATAGTGGAGTGGTTTCCATAGAACCAGAGTAAAGGGGATTGGTGTATCCTATGGAGTGGTGTCCACAAAACTAGAATAGAGTGGAGTGGTGTCCATAAAACTAGAGTAGAGGGGATTGGTGTCTCCTGTGGAGTGGTGTCCACAAAACCAAAATAGAGTGGAGTGGTGTCCATAGAACCAGAGCAGAGGGGATTGGTGTCTCCTATGGAGTGGTGTCCACAAAACCAGAATAGAGTGGAGTGGTGTCCATAGAACCAGAGTAGAGGGGATTGGTGTCTCCTATGGAGTGGTGTCCACAAAACTAGAACAGAGTGGAGTGGTGTCCATGAACTAGAGCAGAGGGGATTGGTGTCTCCTGTGGATAGGTATCCACAAAATTGAGAGGGGATTGGTATCTCCTGTGGATTGGTGTCCATGAAAATTATAATAGGGGATTGGTATCTCCTATGGGTTGGAGCCCACAAATTTTTTTGAGAAATTTATAAGCAATATTTCTCCATGGATGTAGCCCACATTGGGTGAACCACATTAAATTTGTGTCTCTTATGTGTGTGGTGATTTGTGCATTGTTTCATTATTGTAATTTATGATATTTGAAGTTATTTATTTGGAAAGAAAAGTAAAATTTTTATCATAAAAAATTCACCCCCCCTCTCAGTATAAGCTTATTTTCTTCAATTGGTATCATAACAGGTTCCTTCATGAAAGCCTAATAGCTTGAAGGAAGATTTTATAGGAACAAAAATGGATCTATTGTTTTATGGGACTAAATATACTTTATAGAGCATAAATACAAAGACAAAATAAATATGGGATAAGTTACAAAGAATATATAAAGGAGATGACAAGGTTAATATAGCAAAAATTCAAACCCATAGGAGGAAGTTTGAAGACTTGAATATGAAATATGAGGAATATATTTCTAGGTATTTTCTTTGTGTTTATGAGGTTTTCAACACCATTTGTGGACTTGGAGAAAGTATTGAAGACTCTAAGATTGTTTAGAAAATCTTGAGGTCACTTCCCATGAGGTTTGATGCAAATATTTCAACAATTGAAGAAATGAAGGATCTCAAAACTTTGAGCATGGATGAGCTACATGGGATTATCATAGCCTGTAAGATGAGGATAGAAAAAGATCAAACATCCAAATGAGATGTAGCATTCAAATCTTCAAAGAAGGTAAAGAATAAAGAACTAGAATCAAGTGAAGAATCAAGCAGTGAAGAAGAAGCTAATTTTGTGCAAAGGAATAAGAAGGGTCCAAGAAAACACAAAGGTATGCAGTCTGTGAAATGTTTTAATTATGGTAACCTTGGTCACTATGCATCTAATTATCCATAGGTTGGAAGTAGTAGCAGTGAAGAAGAAAAGGAATACAAGAAAAATAAAGAAATAAAATTTTATCATGAAAATAAAAATAAGCACGGTCAAGGCAAACATGAGAAGAAGATATTTCAAATACACAAGAAGAGTTTTTATGTTGAAGAAGCAAGTAGTGCTTCCAGTAGAAGTGATGAAATCTTCTTCGATAATGAGAAAGAAGAAATTCTATTTTTGGCCATAGAAGAGAAATAAGATGACCATCTTATTGAAGACCAAGAAGAAGAGGAAGATTCAGAAGATGAAGAGGAAGCTACAGTTGACATAGAAGAGGAAATTATTGTTGCTCTTGAAGAGTTAAAGGGGGTTATAAAGAAGAACTTAAAATTAAAGGCTTAAGTACAAGATTATGAGAAAACAAAGGCAAAAATTCTACAATATCTCATCGACTTAAAAGTTAAGGTTGAAGAGGCAAGGAAAATTAAATAAGGTATGGTTGAGTAGTTAAAGGCGAAAGAGCTAGAATGTGAAAGACTAGAACATGAAGCTATCATTCTAATGAAGGGACTTGAAAAATTTAATAATAAGATATATCAGTTTAGGAAAATCTTAAAAAACTTGGATGATATTATCAAAGCACAAAGATCTCCATTTATCAAGGTTGGACTTGGTTTTGAAGAAGGTCAAGAGAAAGAAAAAGAGGAGTCAAGCTCAAAATAAATAGAAGCATCAAATAAAGTATTTGAAGAAGATACCAAGACCTATGCTGAAATGTTGAGAAGTGGAAGCATCAATGTTGAAGAAAACAATGCACCATCAAGGAATAGGGACCATCACAAAAAAAATCAAAGAAAGAACCATGCACCCATATCCTCCAAGGCAAGATGAATATTTCTTCCAGGGTTATTGTTTCTAATGTAATCATTTTGTTCATAAAGTTGTACATTGTAGGGTTCATGGTAAGAATGATTATGGCTTCACCAAGAGAAATTTCAAGTCATTTGCACCTTTTAAAGACTACAACATCATTTGTTACAATTGCAACAATTTTGAGCATAAAGCTAAATGGTGTAGAATAGTGTTTTTTTAATTTTTGAAGATAAGAAAGAAGAAGGTTAGTCAAAATGTTAAAAAAGGTATGACCTCAAAAGTTTGGAAAAAGAAAATTGAAAAAGAAGAAGAGCATTGTAAGTTGGGAGTAGTTTTACTCCCATCTCAAAATTGATCACCTCAAGAAAAGGAGGTGGTAAGGGGACTGAGTTAAGTGTCTTATTTTTATCCCCAAGGAGCCCTTTGCCATTGATGTCAAAGGGGGAGAATTCAGTAAGGGGGAGCAGCTTGTGAGGGGGAGTAAATTCAAAATTCAGTTGCAGAAAAAGAAAGTTTATTTGTAGGGTTGCCATCAATGAAAAAGGAGGAGATTGTTAGAAGTATTGAGTTGTCATTGATGTCAAAGGGTATTCAAAGAAGAAAATATAAGTTTGATGTCAAAGGTGCATGGTGTTCAAAGAAGAAATATCCTCAAAGAGAAAATGGTATTTGAACCAAAGAAATATGGTTTTAATATTTAAATTAAATATTTAAATATTAAAAGTAATGTTGAGGTATGAAGATGTGTTAATATTTCCACCAAAGATATATGGATAAAAAAATATGGTTTTAATATTTAAATTAATATTTAAATATTAAAAGTAAGGTTAAGGTAGTATTGGCCGACGTCCTTGAGTGCAAGAAGCATGAAAAGAAAGATTATAAATATACATGTTGGAATTCAATTTGAAATGATGAAAAAAATGGATATCTTCCATGTGTTATTCGTGCAAAGGAGACAAAGGTTGAGGTAGCGAAAGGAGTTCAAAATAGTTGTAAAGATGTGTATGCTTCAAGGCAAATTTTGAGACAGAGAAGGCAGTTCACAAATGCCAAGAATGTAATTGTGATGAGGTATGTGATTCACATATTTTGAAGATAGTTAAAGGAGTTCGCAAACGTTTAATATATAGCCATGAAGAGTTGGGTGCATCACTGATATCTAGCAGTGTGAGCAAAGTAATGAAAGAAGTGTGATATCCAGTAGTGTGAATGAACCAGAGAAAAATTATGCACATCACTAATAGTTAGGAGTGTGAGCATAGCAGATAATAATTGTGAACATCAAAGATAGTCAAGAAAGTGAGCAAAATAAGTGAGAGAGTTGTACATTTACAATAGTGTTAGCAAAATAGAGAAGAGTTGTGCATATTGTCAATATCCAGTAGTGGTAGTAAAGGAGAGAAAGTGATGTTCATATTGAAGCAAATAAGAGTTGTGCACTTAGTAGAGTGAGCAAAGTCTCACAGTAGGAAAGGAGTTTGCAGTGTGTCTTTGAGATCAACATAAAGTCAGGGAAGAGAGTTACAAATTTGAGATAAATATGAGCAAAATTTTCATAAAATGGCAAAGAGAATAGAACATTGATGGAGGTAACACACAAGGATCTGAATTTAAGCAACTATTGAAGGGTTTGTTCTGAACTGAATGATTTTTGAGCGCACTAAGACAAGCAATTCACCAAGACCTTTAGAAAATACGAACAGGCAAGCAAATGGTTTTATTTTTCTAAAGTTGTAATTATCATTTAAATTTTTGTGAGAATATTTTTCCCACATATACCCTATAGAGTTTATGGGATGGTTTAAAGTTGAATTAGCATAGATAGTGGATTGCTAGCACCTCACGATGCACGTGATAGCCCACGTGGGCATGCCCAGTTGGAGGGCATACATGGAAGGTTTTTAGGATAATGCACATTGGATTGTGCTTGCTATGACCATTGGACAATTGGATTGATGATTGCTATGACCATTGGATTGCACTTGCTATGATCGTTGGATTATTGAAGCTTGTGAGTTGACTACGCTTGCAAGGAATACAATATTTTGTTTGAAAAAGATTTGAAGGTACAATGAATAATTTTTGAGAAAAATATTTTTGTCTCTATGCAAATAGGAGAATAAGGAAATAATAAAGGGAGTGGTATTCTGTTTGTATTTGAAACAATATTGTTGAATAAGGAGAAATAAGGAATTGAATTGAGTTAAGAAAAGTTTAATGTTTTGATCTTTATTTGAAATAATATTGTTGAATAGGAGAAATAAGGAATTGAATTGAGGTAGAAAAGGTTTGATGTCTTGATTTTTTGTAACATCCCCATTATTTGATTATATTTTTATTAGAAGAATGTGATATTGTTGCAAGTGTTTTTATGTATGAAGGTGCAGGTTTCTACCATAGCAAGCATACCGAATGAGATGAATACCCACCCTTGGTGGGGGAAGTGGTTGGAAGTACCAAGTAAGGTGGGATATGATGTTGTGCTTAAAAGCACCGTGGCTCATGGGTACATGGAAGCCCATAGTAAAGCATTCATATAGGTCATTCTGCTTGTCAATTGCATTATTTTTGGTTGTTTTAAAAATGCACGGTTTCTTGCTGAGTGAAACTAATAATTATATATATATATATATATATATATATATATATATATATATATATAATATAAGAATATATATATATATATATATATATATATATATAAATATATATATTCACATGTGTGCAATAATTAGAAATTAAAATACCAATTTAAACATATAAACATATATATAAAGTATATAGAATGTATAATAATATAATATATATATATATATATAAAATAATAAATAAACAATAATTTTCATTCGGAAGTTATTTATTCAAATAAACAAATGTTTTCTCCACTTGGCAACTGGAAAGAGTGTACGCATACCGCATGAAAGCCTTATGTGTCTTAAAAGTATTGTACTATGTTTCTTTATAAGGAGAATGGCAAACTCTTTGGTGCATTCGGATCTTGTTATTTTCACTGAGAGATTTGGTTGCATGTTGTTGGTCATGTGAAATGGCTTCAGTTTCTAAACGTTGATTGATTCAATTTTTCATTCATGTAGTAATTAGGTTCAAATTTTCTCATCTGTATTTTAAAAGTTTATGATAGAATTGTTAAAGCTGAGTGTATGGTTGTTATGAAATAGATACTATGTTTTGCCTTTCCACATAATTTTATTGTATAAGAAAGCTATTTTGGTTAAGATTCTTAATACAATTTTTTTGTATGAGAACACTGTTAAGCTTCAAGAAATTATGAAAAATCTATGTATAAGAAAGAACTACTTTAATTATAGAAAGTTGTTAGAGAATTTTGTGGAAGACTTTTGAAATATAAAATGAATCCTTGTTTACATGAGTGCTTGCATTGGTTATGGAACACAAATGTATGTATTTGTTTTGAGAGCCTGTATGAAGACATGTTGTGGTATTGTAATAATAATGCAAAATCACCAAATGAAATGTTGTATTCATATATGCATTAGTAGTATGCATTCATATCGAGCCACATTGATCCAACAATTGTCTTCTCCACTGATTTCCTTCTAGGGAGGGGAATGGAATGCGGTTGTGAGGATGGATAGGCCTTCACCCAGGAGCTCTTTGGAATTCGTAAGTAGTCATGAGTATATGTCAATATTCTAACATTGTTTTTATTTGGAATAACATTTGTAGCTTGCCATAGAATATGGATGGGAAAATAGTTTATTGGAATCCAAATTCATTTTAGTAATTGGGAAATGATACTTGCTCATATATACTTTAACAAGTTTTGCTGAGGTATCTTTTGTGTAAGCCTGTTTGGGAGGGTGAGATTGCTTTATAAACTTTCGCTATGTACCCTTTGAAAACTTTTGAATGTACCTAGAGCATCTATGGAAGAGCAAAAGAAGAATTGACATATTAATTAAGACTTATATTTTGTGTTGAAATTTTGGGAAGTTTGTTTCTCTTTAATCTACTACTTTGTGTAAATTTCTTTGAATACCACGTGAATGGGAGTAGTATATTTAAAGAAAAATTTAGGTGAAATCTTAAAATAGTTCCTATGGTTCGCAAGTTTTTTAGCATCAACCCTATTCAATGATGATGATTTTTAGTATTGGCGTAGTTCTAAAACTGAACGAATCTGACCAGGAAGCCATAATTT
Organism: Wollemia nobilis; assembly: GCA_028583015.1. NCBI lineage: Eukaryota > Viridiplantae > Streptophyta > Pinopsida > Araucariales > Araucariaceae > Wollemia > Wollemia nobilis. The sequence goes on from JAQPPZ010000456.1 coordinate 9,569,694, forward strand.
ATAATTTTCCTTGCATTAATATAGACTTGGCCTAAATTCAGAAGTAGAATTGACGTTTGAGGTTTGTAAATAATGGTTGTATAAGTGTATGAGATGACATAATACTTTAATATATGGTGTATATCGATAATATTTAAAAAAAACATGTTGAATTATAATATGACAATACATTACTGTAAAAATTTTGAATGCCATTCTTTTATTTCTAGGTGAAAGGAAAACTGAATTTTAGGAGTGAAGGTCACCCAAAAATCAAATGTATGGAATGGGATAAAATTTTCATCTAGACCACCAGCTTGATAGATGCCTTGCTTAATGTTATGGTTTTCCATTTGAAACAAGTAATGAATAGGTTTAAACCAAGTGTCTTCCAAAGTTTTTCGAGCATACCTTTGAATGTATTTTAAATTGATCAACGATAGGAGTAGATACTATGTATATATTTTAGAAATGATGACACTATGCTAAGTTTAATTTTGGACTTGCAAACTATCCAAAAAACACTTACCAAACATTATGATTAAAAACTATGAATTATCGTCACTACTCTTCAATTCGGAAGACTATGTTGTGAAGCATTAACCAAGGCATCTTGGAAGTCTCGCATGAGACATTATAAGGAAATTCCTTGGAGAAAAATTTGTAGCTACCAGCCTATTATCATTAATTTAAATTGATTTTTTTCGAGGTCTCATTAATAATTACTTCAAAACTCATGTTATACTCTAATTTATGCCTCCACTTTGTAATTGAAATGTGGTATTTAGTTAAATATTCAGATTTCTAGGTTGATCAGAACCTTCCATTTTAAGATATATGTTTAGTCTTTAATTTATAAGGAATAATAGAAAATACTAGTTAAGATTCATTTTGTAATGTTTCTATTAAAGAAAATGAATTATATTAGATATATGATACTTAGTTTACTTTAGCAAGATCGACTTTGTTTTTATTTTATTTGATTAAACAAATAATAAAAAAAGAATGTTTTATGGTAAGGGCCAACAGACTATGTCTTCTAAGGTTTTAGTTTTATTAAATTAGAATATCATGACTAGAAAATAACCACTTTTGATTAATATTTAGAAAATTTGAATTATATTGAAGTCTATTCACATTGGATTTAACTAAGTGTAGGAACCTTAAATAATAAGAGGAGATATTTTTAATTTTTACGTATTTTATTTTAGAATTGAAAATGGTTATTATATTTCATTTTATAATAAAGGGATTTTAGAGTTAAGGGAGTTAAAAGATTATTTATGATGAAAAATATGGAAAACCCCCTTTTAAGAAATTCCATATCAAATTTGGTCAATATTTGACTTAAGAGTCTAATGGTAATCAAGCCAATCATTGCAAAAACAAAAGGGAAATCATCAAGGAGGATAACTTGAATAATATATTCGATGCCATCAAGAAGGATGAAAAATACCTAGCTTCCAATAACTCATAGGTGGTGATCATTGAGATTCATATACTACCATTCTCTAGAACTTGATGGGATTAGTGGATTATGTGCTATTGAGAGTAACGATCGATAGAATAGGATATCATTCTAGGTAGTTATACGATGTAGTACATGAGGGTTCCTTCGAACCACCTTCATTTGTAGAATTACCAACAAAACTCATGGCTAGATAGCTAGTCCATGAGGTTGGAAGGTTTACCGGTAGATGGTATGGGCAGCATTACCGTCAACTGAAGGTTGGCCTAGGATACCTGGTCTGATAAATTAGAGGGTTGGTGGACCCTGATAATACCTTAAGTTAAGGTCAATAATTAGACACTTGCATAGCTACGTTAAACTCTGGCATGGTATTAAGAATTTAATCAGGGTCAGTGGATCGATAGGACAAAGTTGGATCAAGTCCTCCATGCTTTAATATGGGAAATTAGTGCGTCCACCCTTCTAGGTGTTATGGGCCCTGGAAGGGCAACCCCGTGCCAATATCTAGGAACTCAAGAAAGGAGAAGGGGTATTAAAAATGGCAACCTACCATAGGAATTTGGTCGGTCCCAAGCACTTGAGATACCGTCTATAGTAGTATAAAATCTTGAAGTGTGAACAACTATGCCTAGGTACTAATTTAAATTTGGGTGAGCTTACGTCAAAATATGACATTTATGTTTGGATTTAACAAAATTTTGAATTTGTGTTTTTGAAAATCAGGTGAATAGACCTGAGTTTTTACAGTTGGTATCAGAGCCTAGGTTGTGAAACCCTAGGTTATAAAGCATGAATTGTTGTTTTAACATAACTCTTTTGTCGTCAGGTATGGTGGGGACCTCGAGAAGAGCAAATGTTAATCTACAAGAGGAAGTTGTAGAAGTCCCAAGGAAGGGGCTAATATGACTCATGAGGGAGTCAAAAAGAGTACAAGTAGTCGAAGTGCCTCAGCGTGTAGTAAGAAAAGAAAAAGATCTAGTAGCTACAAAATCTATACAAAATGATGAAAATATGACAAAGATGATTTAGTTAATGCAGGAACAACTAAATTAGTAGACAGAATAGATGGAGATATAGAGAGATCAAATGAGTGATCACATGGATCAAAAAAGGGCACAAATGGCCCAAAAGTAGGAGATAATTACTCAATAGTAGAAAGTCATTGAAAGTCTAACTAAAGGTAAGGAAACTAAAAGAGTAAGTGAGTTTCCAGAGGGGTCTTCAAGGATAAAAGTTGGAGTTGAGTTACAAAAATAAATAAATAAATTAAATATTTCCAAATTTAATGGAAAGGGTGATGGCAAAATAATTGTCAATTGGTTGAGTGGAGTTGAAGGGTATTTCTCAATCCAACCTATTTATGCAGAGTCTAAAACAACTTGGGTGGTGGCGCATTTAGTGGGTCCAACCATAGATTTGTGGACCACCTATAATAAAGTAACTCAAAAAGAGGTTTTTGACATTCCTTGAGGAATATGAAAGAGAATTTAAGGATTTTTTCCTAATGCCATAATTTTATATTGAGAAATACACCGAATTCACCAATTCAAGATAATATGACTGTAATTGAATATTATCAAATATTTGTTCAAATTTTGAAGTATGCTCCAGAATATGATAAGTATGAGGAATTTAAAGCTCAAAAATTTGTAATGGGACTACACCCCAAATATGGAACACCTGTTGGAAGGAAAGTACCTAAAAACTTGATAGTTTCTTATGATGTTTCCCGTTATGAGAAGGTAATCCAAAATAATACAAAGGTTTGTTATCAAAAATTTGAAAAGGAGGATATTAAGAAGAGAAGAAATCTAGAGCCAAATAAGGGCAGGATCAGCATAAGAAATTAAGATATGATGGCCGTTATAAAAGTGATAATAGAAACAAGGGAAATTTCTAAGGAAATAAGGGGCAGATAGATAGAAGAAATTATCAAGAAAAGAGGAATAATAACCAGGACAAGGGTAAGAATGGTAACCAGAATAGAGAAGGAGACAAAAAAAGAACAAAGGACCCAATGTATGTTTTGTGTGTGGAGCCCTAGATCATTATGTAAACCAATGTCCATAGCGAGTTGATAAGAGGACTCCAACAAAAGAGGCCCCACATAGGATCTATGCTGCTATAGGTAAATTTAACCTCATAGGACAAGCTACTCCATTTATCATTAAAGGAAAACTAGGCAAGAAATATGTTCATATTTTAATAGATAGTGGTGCTACTGATAGTTTTGTGTCAACAAGTATTTTGAGAGATATACCAATTAAACCTGGGATCATGGCAAATGGGTGGCAAGTCGAATATGGATCAGGACAGGCCTATATGGTCCTAGGAGTAGACTAGTTAAAAGCCCACGAAGCCTTGCTAAATTTTGAAGAAAGGTGGTTGGACATCACAAATGATGCCAATCAGTGAATTCATGTCCATTGTAATAGAGCATATTTTGAACCCCACCTGATGACTACAATGTAGGTAAAAAGAGCTTTAAGGAAAGGGTAAAATTTATGTAGTTAAACTAAATAAGAAAGAAGAAACTGAGTCTAGCTCCCTTTTTTTCAACAATATCCTATTTTGAATGAATTTAAGGATGCCTTCCCTGAAGATCTACCTAGACTACCTCCAAAAAGAGAATTTGAATTTTCTATTGAGATCTTGCTAGGAGCATCTCCTGTAGTCAGAACCCCTTATCGAATGACACCCCTTGAAATGCAAAAACTCAAGACCTAATTGCATAATTTGTTAATAAAAGGCTATATTAAGCCTAGTGTCTCACCATGGGGAGCACCGGTTCTATTTGTTAAAAAGAAATATGGATCTTTGAGATTGTGCATTGATTATAGGATGCTTAATAAAATGATAGTAAAGAACAAGTATTCTTTACCTAGGATTGATGATTTGTTTGATCAATTAAGAGGAGCAAAAATATTTTCCAAAATCGATCTTAGGTTAGGTTATCATCAACTCTTTAAATCTCCTGCATTCACTGCTCCAACCTAGTCCAAAAGTTTCCAACCCCTTTTGCGGTTTCTCTGCTATCTTTAAAGGCTTATTTGACCATCCATTCTATTTCTTTTGCCTTCGCTTCCCCGATAATGCTTTCCAAGCATCCATTCATAACAACCCTTCCTTTTTTACTTAGCATTCATAACTCCTACTGTCCTATCACATGCTTAGTTTTAATAATTATGCTTAAATAGAGTATATTTCATTGGTAACATAAATTTTACATCATTTACCTTACCTTTAATAAGTTTCATCTCATATTAAGAAAAGTGAATAAAATAAACATTTAAAATAGATTTTATTTTACTTGGGAGGGCATCCCTACATGAAAACTCCATGTCAAGACCAACTGTGTGCTCCATATTTGAAATCGCATTCAGCATTCACACCAACAACATGCCTTTGTCCTTTTGTGTAGGCCCTTCTGTAACCTTTAGAAGGTCGCATCAACATCTAGGTACTCTGGGTTTGGGTCCACATGAGCAGCCATGTTGAGTGTTGATCACCACATCACTGGTATACCTCCATTCTGAAATGGACTCTAGTTGTTGTTTTTACAGATGATGTTTCTATGAGCCATCTTAGATACTATGGTAGGTGTCAATACCTATGAGCTATAACCTTCCCGCTTCAATATTTGTTTATCAAGTAGCCACCACATTACCTTAGGCTTATTTATGTACTTTATCTTATTTCCATTGGTAATTCCATTTAAAAATATTACCTCTAAATAGGATGTAAAGTGTACGTCTGTATAAAGGATGAGCTCCAGCATCATGTTCAACCTTTGTAACATAACAATAGACATCGATGTTAATATAGATTTCTTGCTGATTCAGCATAATGTAACATAATTAGTCCTCGACTCATATATTAGATATCCTTGTGATTCAACCTATGCTCCTCTCTACACGACATCCCCAATCATATATCGTTAACTGTGACCATCATATTTAAATATCGTTGACACCCATTCTTATGGTGGTGGATAACTCACTAGTTAGTTTGTATTTTCCATGCAATTATAGTGACCCAACATCACTCTTGCAATGCCACCAGTGGCTGCACTACATATAGCTATCGTATAAGCCTAATGGAGAAGACGTGGCTCTTTACAAGCTTTCACCATTCCTCAATGACATCCACATAACTTTGTGGTCCATTTCACTACTCTTACTTCACCTAGATCATGGTAGTTCATCATCAATCATGGGCATTATCATATTCCATGATATCATACTTCCCATCATGGCCATATTAATACCACATGTTGGTCATATCTGAAGTCTCACATCCGCATTCCAAAACTATATGATTCCTTGCTATAAATATTTGTAATTTGCACTATCGATAACATTTTAGAAATTTATTACTATGTTTCCATATCTAGGGCCTAATGTAATCTCCCATATTAAAAAAAATTCACACAAATTTTCCCAGTATTCTTTGACAATCTACTATGTGATTCTCTTTCATCGCTATCATTGTTATGATGTCCACATACCAGGTCCATCGGTACCCATCCTCTGGCCACTACCACTCTGCCATGTTAGCACCACATCCACTAGTACCTATTCACACTGCAAAATTGTTTGTGCTCATGTTATAGCCGTATTTCTATGTTTATTCAATGCCCAATCACCATGTTAGCAATGTTTTATTTGGACCCTGCGCCAACCCGAGCAAGCCACCCACCATTATGCATAATATGTTTAAGTTAAACCTCCTGATGTGGCAAACCTGTTGAAGCGTTATCCTCCTTCTAGACTTGAGCATATGATAATTACCATGCTGACCATGATTCTAGAAAAAATTGTATAAATTTAGCCTATATGAAATCCTTGACCATATATCTCGCTTCCATCTATAGGCTTTACGATGCATAAACCATCGATGGACCTTATTTTACTAGTTCATATGTAACATATCACTGTGGCTGCCATGGACCTTATTTTACTAGTTCATATGTAACATATCACCGTGGCTGCCATGGTGTGCCAATTAGTGAGCTTGGTATTTTTGCTACACCATGAACTCCTACCAGACACTGCTAAATCTAGTTGAAATGACTACACCAAGTTTACATCTATATCCCTATTATCCTATCATTGTCATCTATTCGAGATCTATCTGACTGCACTCGCACGTGTTAAAAAATGGTTAAATTACCATGATCTCCATGAAAACCTAGCATTTGTATCAAAATTATCTATGAATCCTCATAAGTTTTGTTCAATAATGAAATGATCTATCTGCATCTTGATTCCACCAAATATGCCATCTACGATATTTTCCCTAATTCCTACTAGACCTAGATACATGCGTTCCTGGTATATAAATCAATCATCAATGGTTTATCCATGAATATCTAACTCATGATTTATTTAGGATTTATAGGTAAACTCAATGGAATTCAAAGTCGATCTCCACTGCAATCCTACATAAATATCTGTGACCTCATCAGCATTAGGGTAACTAAGATTCAGCCTCAAATCATCCACTTCTCAGGATAAATCTATCTTACAAGTTATCCAATCCATGCCTACATTGCCTTGGTTTACACCCATGCGGGCCTTGACCCATGTCCTTGTCAACAAGTTTGAGTGTTCCATGTAAATGCTGCCATTGTGGTCTACACAATATAGTTTCTCATGCTTTCCCAATCAGGCTAGCAGTATCCATGGTGTCCACTGTGCCTGACTGCACGTCACCAACGTGTCCAAGTGCCATATTCCATCACAAATATTCACCATAATGATCACTTATCTTCGTCACTATACCATACCATCTCTATCGCTTGCCATGTAACCCACCTCCTAGTCATTCTTTGTCACCTACAATATAGACTAAAATCAATAGCCACTCAAAATAGTATTAAATCAAACTTTATAACCATACTTCAAAACAAAACTTATGATATAAACATAAATTCAAACATTGAATGAGCTTAAAGCCAACCTACATATTAGAATCTAAACTAAACACAAAAGTAAAAAAATATTAAAATAAAATAAACCACTATCTAACAATTCTAAAACAAAATTAAAATTAATCATTAATATATATAATATATATGAACATATATATGTATATGTTTATTTTATTTTTATTTTTTTAATCTTTCATTATTTTTTATTTTTTATTTTTTATTTTTTATTATATATTATATATAATTTTATTTAATTAAATTTTAAATGTTTGGACTAATCTAAATTAAACATGAAAATCAACCAAACATTGCAAATTTAACCAACACACTAGGAAAACATTAAACACACCAAAGCAAACCCAAAAATGAGACCTATCAAAATTATCGCTCAAAGAGGAAATAAACTTTCCAAAAACAAAAAATAGAGGTGGGTCCCCAAATTTTGGGGCTAGTTGTGGAATAGCGGCAACAACCACAAGATGCCATATCTGAGAAGCCCATCATTTTTTATCAGATAAATATTATGGTAACACTTGTTTGTCTACAATGTGTCATCTCCAATAAGAACATTATCATTCATTTGATAATGATCATGGCCACACTTACCTCTTTGCAAGGTGTTATTACTCTAATAATTATCATGGCCACTCTTGCCTACTTGTAAGGTGCCACCTATAATAAGAACATTAGCATTCATTTGATATTGATCATGGCCACACTTGCCTCTTCACAAGGTATCATTTAATTTGAATGCAAGAGAGCTGAATTATGTTACACTTTTCCCAAAATTATACTTCTAACTTTAGTTAGTTGCATCACCCTTATGCACTAACCTAATTCATTATAACCCTCTTGATGAAGGCCACAACCACACTTGTCTACCTACAAGTTGAATTTTTTTATAGGATTGTTATCACTCAATTGATAATGATCAAGGTCACACTTGCCTTCACATTATGTGCATTACCCAAAGCAACACATCAAGTCAAGGATTACCCTATGAGCACTTACTCGAAGCCTAAATCCCTATGACCTAGAAATTTGATACCAACTGTAACAACTCAAAATTACCAACCCAATATTTTTTAAAAGAGCACTTACAACTAGGGCTCATAAGGACAAAACCCTCCTTTTATTTATCTCAGCATGCAAGGCTTCACTACATTTGAGTTCCAAGTCATTGCAGATGACACTCAATAGATAGGAGTGACCAATATCCCATGTTTTTTGGGGTTCACCTTACTAAACCTACACATTTATAAGGATGCCAATATATGGTTCCCCTATATTTTCCATACCATCATCATCTAGGAATGATTTAACCATGGTGTAGGGATTATTATGTAATTTACATAACACTTAAAGGGGGACATTTATTACCTGACCATACTCTAAGCTCATCTAGGTAGGTTAATCAAGTGTATATCCTTGGTGCTTAGTTAACACACCTCTGTGGGCTAACTAAGTTTATTGCTACTTCAACAACAACTAATATGATCACTTATTCCTATTTGATCAAGGAATCACCACTATTGTCTTGTGAATGATTTTTCCAACATTTATATGGGACACACCTAGTCCTTCACATTCAAGGTGTGATAATTCATACTTATCCTAGCTATTGTATTCACACAATTCCTTCCAGGTTCATGAGTTCTTACTTATTGCATTCTCACAACTCCTTCTAATACTCATATCTACTTGGTTATTTAATTCACACAACTCCTCCCATGATCATGAGTTATTACATATTGCATTATTGCAACTCCTTCTAAGACTCATATCTACTTAGTTATTGCATCCATGAAAATCCTTCTAGGATTGGATTTCATGGTTTACAAGAGGAATATTCTACCCACCCTAAGGATAGATAACCATTATAACATTTACCATAAAATTAAACAATGCACTTAGCATAACAACAAGCAGTTTATAATCCATCAAATTTGAAATGCACAATAAATATTCCTCTTAACCATAAGCCAACTATGCATATATCCAATGCTTGAGTTAAATACTTTCTAGTAACATTAATGCATAGACAAGATAACATATATCTCTAACATAATATGTATTTTTTTATAGTTGATAGAAATCAATAATAACCATCCAAAGAGATTATTAAATACTATCTTTCCTGATGATCCTTGATCCTACCACAAGTCAGCAGGCCTCTTCAAGATGGAGAAACCACCCATAGTTTTATGAGGTACACTTAGGGATAACTATACAAATATATTACTATCTCTAACATAATATGCATCTTTTGCAGTTGATAAAACACAATAATAACTATCCAATGAGATTACTCAAATCACAAAATGTACAAAACCCAAGTTATCATAAAGTAACATAATATTTTATTTTGTACAATAATCAAATATGCAAAACTTATTGAACAACTCAATAATCTCAAGCCTTTAATTAAATATTTGATGAAGTCATTCCCAATGACACTCGATCCAATTACAAGTTAGCAAGCCTCTTCAATATGGACAAACCACCCACAATTTTATGAGGTACACTTAGGGGTAACTATCCAAAGAGATTACTATCTCTAACATAATATACATTTTTTGCAGTTGATAGAACTCAATAATAACTATCCAAAGAGATTACTATCTCTAACATAATATACATTTTTTGCAGTTGATAGAACTCAATAATAACTATCTAAAGAGATTACATAATGTACAAAACCCAAGTTTTCATAAAGTAACATAATATTTCAGTTTGTACAATAATCAAATGTGCAAAAATTAATTAACAACTCAATCATTACAATATTATAATATATATTTGATGAAGCCATTCCCAGTGATCCTCTATCCAACCGCAAGTAAGCAAGCCTCTTCAATATGGAGAAACCATCCACAATTTTATGAGGTACACTTAGGGATAACTATCTAAAGAGAATCCTACAATTATGTAATGCAACTCTTCATGCAATTCAACTTGAATCATGTCATGTTCTATTATGAAAACAACCATGCACATAATGTAAGCAAGCTATAAGAAGAGAATCCTAGAATTATCTTTATAATGACCCCTTAACTCACAATAGTTGTAGGAATCATTATAATAGTTTCTATTTAAAAATAGCATCAAACATTCAACATCTATACAAGATAATCCCATACTTATCTTTTATAATGAATCCTTAATCTACCCAAGATCTCAAGAATTCATTATAATAATATATTTTCAAATATTACATAATATTTTCATGGAATAAAATACCATCACTTTAAAATGATTTTTTAATTATCTCAAGTCTCAAAAATCATTTAGTAGTTTCTCTTTCAAAACCTACATGCAATAGTCCATTGATTCCTTAACTATCACAAGTCTCAAGAATCAAATAGTAGTTTCTCTTTCAAAACCAACATGCATTAATCCATTGATTCCTTAACTATCACAAGTCTCAAGAACCATTAATAGTTTCTCTTTCAAAACTAAAATAAACATACAAACTCAAAACAAGAGAATCCTATACTTATAATGATTCCTAACTCACAAGAGCCTCAAAAAATATTATTATAGTTTCTCTTTCAAAACCAATTTAAACATTCAAAATCAATACAAGAGAATCCCATACTTCTCTCTACAATGATTCTCTAACTCAGAAGAGTCTTAGAAAACATTATTAAATATTATATTTCAAAACTAAATTAAAAATTCAAAATAAATACAAGAGAAACTCATACTTGTTTTTATAATGATTTCCTAACTCGTAAGAGTCTCAAAAATCATTACATTAGTTTTTCTTGCAAAACTAGAAAAATTATTTCATTAAAACACTATAATCAAAGTAATTACATATAAGCAAGTACTTTATTAAATTAAAATAATCAAATTGCTTTATTAAACATAATAAGCAAAGTACGTAATTAAATCAATCTATACTTAAATATAAGCAAAGTACTTTATTAAACATAATAATCAAAGTACTTAATTAAACAACCTATAATTAAATATAGGCAAAGTACTTTATTAAACATAATAATCAAAGTACTTAATTAAATCAATCTATACTTAAATATAAGCAAAGTACTTTATTAAACATAATAATCAAAGTACTCTATACTAAAGCTCTCACAAATATATATATATATATATATATATATATATATATATATATATATATATATATATATATATATATATATATATATATATATATATATATATATACATACATATATATATATATATATATACATACATACATATATATACATATACATACATACATATATATATATACATACATACATACATATATATATATATACATACATACATATATATATATATATATATATGTATATGTATATATTATATATATATATATATGTATATGTATATATATATATATATATATATGTATATGTATATATTATATATATGTATATATATATATATATATATATATATATATATATATATATATATATATATATATATATATATATATATATATATTATATATATATATATATATATATATATATATATATATATATATATATATATATATATATATAGATAGATAGATAGATAGATATATATGCAATCAAAATAGAAATTAATGATCAACATGAAACAAAAGTGAGGTGAAAACCACAAGATATTCAAACTTGAAACACATGGAAACATACCCTACCCAAGCACCAGAACAACTCATAAACAAGGTGGTGATTCGAGCAAATACGAATAGGTAGATTCAGATATGGGAAGTGGTTATCATAGGTGATAAAACAACCTAGAACTCAATGCCATTGGTTACGCAAGATAATACAATTAAAGCAATGTAAACAATGTTGGTTCCAAGGAGTTACAAGTGCACAAAATAGGGCTAGATTAAGAGTTACAAGAGTTACAACAAGGATATATAGAACACAAAACAAATATGGTTCACCACCATAAACAACAACCAACAAAGTAAAACACAAGCCTCAAAATCCAACCAAAACATTCGAGAGATAAACACAAAGAGGCAACAAGAAAAAGTGACTACTGGAAAAAAATTCAAATGCTTAAGCAACAAAGGCTAATAAAAGCCACAATGAACATAAATAAAGCATTAACCATTATAAAAAAAATCATTAAAATACTCATCACAAGATGCATCTTTTTTGCATAAGCTTTCCTTGTTTACTGAGGTCATCATCATCCAAATAGCTCCTTCGACCTTGTAGCCCTTCTCCTCCTTTCCTTACCAACCTCCCAAGCTTTGGCTATTGTTGGTTTATTTAAACAAGGTATGGTTCACCTAAGAGATGAACGTACAAGAGGTATTCAAGAATACATTATCCCATTTGTGCTCCACCCTGGCCACTAAGTGAAGATGCTCCCAAACATTTGAAAGAATCTCAATATTCATTGAAAATGAAGAACATCATGAGCATCCAACCACTCATTCACTTAAATGCTAAATAAGACATTATTCGACAAAGCAATTTGAAACCCATAGCAATAATTGATTTTCTCAACAAAAAAAAAATAGCAACTAAAGTTTTTAAGCCACTAAACTTTGGAAGTATCAATTTAATTAATACTTAAGTATTTTCTAGATATTAATGCTACTCACAAGCACTCAATAAGGTAAGTACAACAAAACAAGCATGATTTCATACTAACCATGTTTTCATAGCATTTTTTTATTCCTAAGTATGTGGTCTCTACAAATATAGTCTAATGCTATCACCAATCAATTAAGGAGACTCATTGCACAAGCAAATTCCCGACCTAATGGTGTGAACATGCCTAAATAAAAATGCATCTACATGAAAAGGGTATTTATCCATGTTACCCTAAGCTACCAATGAACAAGTCATCATCATAATTTCCTTAAATATCTCTTTCTTAGTGGTTCACCCCTATGGTCCCACCAGAAAGAGCACCTGGTCCTCCACCCACAAATATATCAACAATACCATATTCCAAGCTGAAAAGAATGAAATCATCTTATTAAAAGACATCATAAAATGTATCTATGCCATAATATAAACACATCAACTCATAGCATACTACCCAATGAGATTTTCCAAGGAGGGGTGTTACATTTATAACTTAATTTATTAATAGTGAGAAAATCACTTTTACACTCTTGAAATCTTCATTACCTATTCAAAAATAATGAGAAAAATATTATAATAGGGACATTAAGAAGAATGAATATGAAGTAGTATTCATATGGGATTATTTCAAGGAGACTGTCAAGGAAGAATATTATCTTGTGGGAGCCTATAAAGACCAATACATGCAATAGAAACAATTGTGTCAAGATAAAGACTAATCTATTTAATAGTATGCTAATTATTTCTACTCCATGGTAGAAAAATTAGATATTCAAGATACTAAAAGGTATCAAAACTTAAAGTACTATAATGTAATTTTTTGATACATTTGAGAGCATATGTACCTCTTTGTATTAAAGACATTGGGATAGAATACAAACTTACTACTAAATTGGAGTAAAAACACAAAAACAAAAATAGTAAAGGAGAATTTAACAAAAACTAGAAAATTAAGTACCAATAAAATAAAAGCAAAAGTGACTCTTAAAGGAATAAAGATAAAGGAGGCCAACCCAAAAATCATAATTAGAAGTAGGAAAAAATCCCAAAAGAAGAATTTCCTAAAGATCAAAACTAGAAAATGGAGTGATTATCACAAGAGTAATAGAAATTTGAGTGAGTGTCAAGAAATTCAATCATTCTTTGTTAAATTGCAACCCTTTACATCCATTGCAATAATACCTCCACATCCATAGGATGGGGATAGAGGGAACTAAATCATGGAAGCCAAAATAAATATAACCATTTCCACCACATATGTTGCACCAAAGGAGTTACAAGAGGAGGAAATCCTATTGTAATTAGAGTGGGTTACCCACATGATGTAGATGAGTTGGAGAGGGTAGAGCAATCCTCCAAGGGAGGTCCTTGGTTCAAATATCCACCCTACCAAAAGCACATTGGGTACCCAAAATCCAGTTGATTATTCTGGTGCGATTAGGGTCGGGTGTGACTCCTAGTGATTTTTACGATGTATAACCCCCTGTTTGTGGTTTCTCAGACCAAGGCAACCCCACAAGGGGTTTTTCACTAAAATTAAAAAAAAAATTATAAGAGTGGGCCAAGAGTAAGCCATTACATTTCATTGTTGATAGTGGGAGTCAAAAGAATCTAATTTTAATTTACCTATCACACCACACCCACATCCCTATAATATTGTATGGTTCAAGAGAGAGATAATTATACCATTCAAAAATATTTCCTCTCTTATGCCATCAATACCTTCAAAGATGAATTTCTATTCAATTTTGTGTCATTTGATATTTTTATGTGATTTTGGAGGAACTTTTTATGTGGAAGAGACATGGTGTTTATGAGTCTAGGCCATGATTTTTTACCATCACTATCAATGGTTAATGTTATAGTATATTAGAGGTATCTCCTCCTACCTCTATTTACTTAATCATTGCTAAATATTGTAAAAATATGATAGCCAAAATAAATAAATAAATCATTCTATTAATGATCCGTTTGCAAAGAAGAATAAGGATTGTTGGTACATATATCATAGGACTTACATAATAGAAGTAGATGGACCAAATTGTGGTATTTTTTTGAGTTGTTCAAATAACCAATTGGGATTCCACTTTGTTGTTACATAAAGCATTCCGCTTATTTAGTTATTTATATTTATTTTTCTAATGTGCCTTCTTATCAAAAATTAGTCCTTAAAAGTGATAAAATCAAGAGGTAGATCCAAAATTTAATTCAAAAGGGGCATATTAGACCAAATTATTTAACATAAGGTAGTCTAATTATCTTGGCTTAAAAGAAATATGGAAGGTGGATACTTTATATTAACTATAGATATTTTAATAAAATCACCATGAAGAACCACTATCCATTCCCTCATATAGATGACTTAGATGAGATTCATAACTATAGTAACTCATTTGTAGCAATCTACTTAGATGAGATTCACATTTCTAGTAAGACATGGAAAAAACATCTACAACATGTTTGACAAGTACATAAGCTTTTTTGAAAACAAAATCTATATGCTAATTTGGATAAATGCTCTTATGGCATGACAAAGATTTAGTACCTTGGGTATATTATTAAAAAAGAGAGATTCCATGTTAATCTAGATAAGACTCAAGTAATTAGATATTGGCCTACTCCAAAGACTCTAACAAAGCTTTATAATTTTTTGGGTCTTACCAATTTTTATCAAATATTTGTATTGAATTTCTCACATATTCTATGACCACTATAACAAGTGATCAAAGGAGGTATCAAATACAAGTTCCATTGGTGAGATAAAAAACATAGGACATTTGAGAGGTTGAAGGACCAATTATGTTTATATCCTATACTTTTCCTACCTAATTTTTTGTTAGCTTTTGGAACCTTAAACATAAATAAAATGCATTCACAAGTATAGGAATAGCTATGCAATGATACAACTATGATAATAGAAAAAAATCATGCATGAAAATAGAATAGAAAACTTGATACAAAGCTCTAGAAATGCTCATATAGAAAGGTCATAAAAATTACAATGCTCCTCTCATGGAGTTTGTAACTCCTCCATGATAAAAAAATGGAGCTACATTGTTCCTACTACTACTCACACCTTTGCACAACTTCAACTCACTCACATGAGGCCTTTATATAGAATCATAGGTTACTTGCCTCTCACTCAACCCTAAGACTCATGTACATGTGGAATACATGCACATTTACATCATTGCAGATTCTAATATTTGTGCGTTTATTCTATTACACTAATAAAACAATAAATCCTAATATAATACTAAACTAAATATGCACCCATGAGGGTACATTAGGAAATTATGTAATAGCCATATTTTCCAACATTTGCAGCAACCTTTTGAGGTAATTATTGATATAGTAGAATATGCACTAGGAGTTGTCCTCATAAAATATGGGCATCCAATTGCCTATCATACTAAAAAAATCAATGAAGTAATTCAAAAATATCTCTCATATAACAAGGAGATTTATGCCATTGTCCAAGCATTTAAAAAAATAATAATTATATCTTAGACAAGAAGATCATCATCCATATAGATCATGGACATATGGATTTCATTCAGATGCAATGTAAGCTAAGGAATTAAAGACATCAAAGTGGGCCACATATCTATAGTAGTTTCATTTGATCATAAAGCATAATAAAAATAGTGCCAGTTAAATAATATATTTCATGATATGACATACAATCATGGAACTCACTACCATTATTGATTCTTGCCAGCATGATACTTCCAATTGATCCATTTTGTATAAAAAAACCTTTTGGTTCTTTAGATGAATACCAAGTTGTTTGTATGGGTAAGCATATTTTTAATTTTTATTTGCAAGATAACCTCCTCTATCACATGAAATATATTTGTGTACTAGCTAATGAGAACTTAAATATGATTTGGAAAGCACACTTTAGAAAAGTAGTAGGTCATTTTAGGGTGGGAAAACATTGGTGATTCCTCAAAAGTACTTCTATTGGATCAAAATTAGGAATGATGTAGAGAGGTACATCAAGTCATGTACCCCCTATACTATTGCTAAATTAACCAATAAGAATTAGGGACTTTATACACCATTGCTAGTTCCATCCAAGCCTTGGGAATATACATCCATGGATTTTATCCTAGGTTTTCTCACATATAACATGGTAATGATTGTGTTTTTCTAGTAGTTGATTATTTTTCAAAAATAACTATCATTATTCCTTGTAAGAAGACCATTTCAACTAGGAATATTTATAAGATTTATTTTATTAATTTGAGGCTCAACTTTGGATTTCCAAGATCTATTGTATTTGATAGGGATAAAAAATTTCTAATCATTTTTGGTCCATCATATGGATCATGTTGGACACCAATTTGATCATGTCCATAGCCTTCCATCTTCACAGTCATGGCTAGACAAAAGTTGTGAATTGATTGATTGTACATATTCTTTGAATGTAAAATTCCAAGCATCCATGAACAAGGGATAAGAGTCTCCTCTAAATTCAACATAAATACAATCAAGATCTACACAAATTTATCAAATATAGCCTATTTCACATCTATTGTATGTTCCAACACTTGTCACCCACTAATGTAGCTCTCCATATACAATCTATGGAGTACTCACTCATGGATAGAAATAAGTAAATAAAAAAAAACCAATTTTGTGGAACAAATGCAATATATACAACAAGTTCATGATCTCTTGGAAAATAAAAATACAAGCAATACCACAACCAACATTGGGTTCCACATCAATTCAATATTAGAGATAGGGTATGGTTATATCTATAGTAAGAGAACTTGTAGGACTAATAGGAAGATAAGATCTCTTATCTATGGACCATATGCCATCACCAAGAAGGTGGAATATAAATCCTTTGAATCAAATCTTTTATCTTATATTGGTTTACATCCGATCTTCAATGTTGAACTTCTCAAATACTATAACCCACCTTTGTTGGATACTTATATAGTATCAAAATAATTAGATATTAAATAATTAAATCTAAACCATTTTGCACTAGTGGAGGAGGATTATTTTGTTGACACATGGACTAAGTCCACTAAAATTATTGGAATATATTACATTATTTGGTACATGCTAATGTACCACCTTGGGTATATATATTTTTTTACATGGTGGAATCGGTAGCCACCATGAATCTGGGTAGGCTATCCGAATTTTTATGGACACCACAGTATTCTGTGATGTCCACATTGAAATATACCACATAGATCTCTACATAGTCCATCCCTATAACCACCATGCCATGATCATTTTAAACATTTTACGTCATTGAAAGCACCAAGAAATGGACAAGAGTTCATTCTGACAAGGCCCGATATTTGAACCTTGGACCTCTGCTCCCCTTATGGGGTTTGGGGGAACCAATTGGTCTACACCTTGGACCTTGCTTGGGTACATATTTAGATTAGGATAATGCCCTATATATATATATATATATTTTGTATTTACATGGTGGAATCGGTAGCCGCCACGAATCCGGGCAGGTTGTCCGGATTTTATGGCCACCACAGTATTCTGCACTGTCTGCCCTGAAAGCTGCCACACAGATCTTCACATTGTACGCCCCTATAACCACCATGCCACAATAATTTTAAAAATTTTATGCCATTGAAAGCACCAGGAAAGGGACAAGCATTCAGTCCGGCGAGATATAATGTCCTATATTAGAATGTGAGTATTTTCTTTATGCAATGTAATAAATGCACAAGTGTGTAAATTATTTTGGTAATATAAATGTACATAGTAGTCCATGTGCACATGAGTCCATAAAATAGGAATATGAAGAGTCTCTCGAAGAGTGAAGGTCAAGAATACTCCATATGAAGAGTCGCATTTCATTATATATGTATCTATGTGTGAGAGTGTGTGATACATATTGTAGTATGAGAGTGTATGTAAGTATGGGTACTTGAGATCTTTATTTAATGGATATGCAATTTTCATAAGCATTTTTTAATTGCAATTCTATGAGTTATTGTTGAATTTATTTATGAGTTTTATATATTTAAAATATTACCATTATATTATATTTCATATTTCAACTTTATTTTAGATCTTGTGGTTATTTTATCTTTAGTATTTAGCTTCAAAAGATAATAATAATGTGGTCTATTCAAATTATAGTGTCCAAGGTTGGACACCTTGGTCACCAAGGGGAATGTCTCATAAAAAATAAGACAAAGAAATATTTTTTGCACTTGATGTCAAAATTTAATGAAATTATAATAATTGATTTTTAATGGGGAATAAATGATCTAGGCATGTGACCTTTTTAGGGTATGGCTTTATACCTAAAAATATATGAAAACTAGTTTTTTAATCCTAACCATACTATCAAGGGTATAACCTTATGCTTAGACTCTATTTTGATCCATTCAAAAAGTGTTGAAAATATTAGAGGAAGAAAAATAATTTTAGCATAAATTTATGGAAAAATTACTTTGGAGGCCCTAAAAAAAGCAACATAAAACATTTACTAAAAATAGTAAATTTTTGCTTTTATATTTTCACAACCAAAATGCATCTCTAGCCATGTTGAAATATACAAAACATAAAAGGACAAGTCATATGCATCATTTTTTTGGTTATGTATATTTTGAAACTCATGGAAGGTGAATCACCACATTTTCATATGGGTGACCTTCTAACTCATGGAAGATGAACCACCAAATTTCCATGTGGGTGGCCTTATATTTTCAATACAATTGGTTTTCAACATACCAAAAATATTGTATAAATAGATGCACCTCCGATTGTAAAAGCATGAGTAATGAATGCAATGTTATAGCCTCACATATATTTTCAAATTTATTTACATTGTACTCTATCTTATGAACAATATAATCATTATTCTATTTTTCTTGTATATTTTGGTGTTTTTTTTATTATACTTTGTTGTTTCTAAAATGCACAATTTCCATCATATTCCTTAACTTGAAATTTTGAGTTTTAAAATAGTCAAAATCTTGAGTTTTGTATCAAATTTTATCCAATTTTATCATTAACTTCATACAATTGGTTAAACCTATTATTAATTTATTGAATAAAAATGACACCTATATTTGGATAGATGAAGGCAAGTAGGTCTTCCAAGAAATTAAGGATGTAATCACCGAGGTTTCTATTTTTATCAGTTTAGAATTTTTTAAAGAATTTTAGGTTTTTTGTGTTTAGCACTGATGTGAATATTATAAGTGCCAAGGAAATTTTGGTACCATTTATCCTAAATTAAAATCACTATATTCATAGTTTTTTATTTAAGGAATTGTCTTGAATTCTAATTTAGGTGTTTTACCCTTAAATATGATTTTCAACAAGGTTGGATAAGTTTTCCAAAGATTTTATCCAATCTCTAGATTTAGGCTAGTCTCTATTATCCTCCACACACACACACACACACACACACACACACACACACACATATATATATTATAAACTAAAATGCATGAATCAAAGTATGGAAAAGTAAATTATGTAGAAATAAAATGCAATCAATGAAATTATGATGGTTTAGAGTGCAATAAATGAAAGCAAATAAATTTTTTACATTATAAAAAGAAAATCTTGTTATCTTTCAACATAGGATAAATAAAATAATATCAATATACACCAATTCATTTGATTATAAAATTAATAAGAAAATGACAATATGGGCTAAAATATCTATGCCGCAACTGTCATGCACTTAGCATTCAGGAAGATTTACCAATAGGAATTGGTTTATCTATAATAGAATTCCTTCTAGGTTTTGGATCTATAAGAGATCTACATTATTTGGTCATCAATATCTTTCAACATGCTCCTTATCACTCCCTATTGGATATATAATGTATATTCTATGCATTGGATAAGTCTAAATATTTTGGTTGTAGGGTTACATATTTTTGTTAGTGTTTGTACCAACTTTGAGTAGCTCCAATATTGTGGCACCAAGTTCAATACCAATTCAAATATCCAAATATAGCTTACACTTTAAGAATATATCTAGGGGTCTAAGTTGTACCTTCTCAAGGATTATTTTATTACTTCCATCATGAAAAAACTATTAGTATTCTCCTCCATATCTAATATGGTTCCTTAAGATATTCTTTTGGTCTCTTAGACCTATCTCTTTCTCTTTCCAATTTTTTTTTTTTTTTTTGGGCCTATTTCCCTAATGGTTTGGCCTTTGTTGTGGTAACTATAATGGGTGACAATGGTATGGTGGGGGATGGAGCAAGAGTTATGGAATGTGGTGATTCCACTTTAGCTTAAATTAATTAAGGGGTGGTGAATGTGGAGGAGACATCCATGATAAGGGAAAAATAAGAAAATAAAGAAAAAGGGATGAAAATATAGAAAAATTGGGCAAATTTGGTGGTTTTCAGGAAGAAGTGATTCACTTACAATTTAGAGTGATTTTCTAAAAAATACAAGTGATTCAATCAAGAGAGGTGTTTTAAGTTTTCTATAAGTTTGGATCAATTTAAAAAAAAAATTAAAGTGATTCACTTAGAAAATAGGGTGATTCACATGATTAGGGAAGGGTAATTTAGTCAATGAATTTGAGCAATTCATTGCCAATGTCAATTAATTCACACATGTTCTTTAGGAGTAGTTTGCTTTAGGAGTATAGAATTGTAAGTATTTTAGAGGGTACAATATGAAAATGAGGCCACTTAGGCCCCCCTAGGGTTTATATAGGCCATAAGTAGATCACATTTTATCCATTCCTTGGTGTGATTTTCCCACACCTTAGCATGGACCATCCAAATGGGGTATTGACCTATTAAGGGTTTATTTGTTTGGCCCTATGGTTGGTATAGGGCCTAATGCCTAGGCACATATGTCACTCACTTTAGAAGTGGATATCTTTATTTTACAAGCAAATCACTTTAATGAGTGAATCACTCTCTTGTTCTTTATTTATTATATTTTTAACATTAATTAATATTAATGTATCCTTGATATATACAACATGTTGCCAATTCAAGGAGGAAAGGTTATAATTTTGACAAAAACTAGAAAATTTGGAGGAAAGGAAATAGAGAAAAACAAGAATAGCAAAAAAAGAAGGTACTTACTATATTAATAGCCAGTAATATATATATACATATAATTTTTGCTAAAACTATTAATGATATACTAGGAAGAGATATTATCTATTCACTATGAAAATTAGAATTATTCATTTCATGGAGGTAATATTATAGGTATTTGGACCTACAATTTTAGCAATCTAGTAAGATCCACTTCATAATGAGTCAAAATTCTAATGATTGGATGATTTTTTTGTCCCATTTTAGCATAATATGTCCTTATATTATAATTTTATAGCTCTTTTATCAAACCATATCTTGATGGCCTTCTGATGTTTTATGGTCTTCCCAAAAGTTCTTTCTCTTTATTTGTCTAGGGCTAATAGTGCATTCAATTTTTCTTAAATGGTATTGACATTGGTGTCCTCTAACTTGAGCTTATATGATATTTGAAGGGAAGGTTACTCAATATTGATTGGTAAAATTACCTCTCTACCATATACTATCTTATAGGAGTATGACCTAATAGATGCTTCTAGTGTCACTTTGTCTATACTTAATGCTTTATATTTCTTTGTATGTCAGTCCCTCTATGATTCTAATATGGTCCTCTTCAAGATCCTTGTGATGTTTGTATTGATTGATTTGGCCAATCCATTGACATAAGGATAATAATTAGATCATGTCTTGAGTAGGAATCCATATTCAAGGGAAAAATTTATCACTTTAGATTCTTTTAAATAGGTGGTATCATTTATGACAATAATAGGTGGGGATCCAAACCTAGTGATGATATATTCAAGTAGTTGCACCATTATCTCTTTATTAGCTACTTGCACTAGGATTTCTTCAACCTACTTGGTGAAGTAGTTTGTAGTAGTGAGTATCCTCCCTATCCTACACTTGTTAATTGGTTTATATTTCCTATGAAATTAAGACCCCACTATTGGTTTGGTTATGCCAATAGGCTTTAAGGCATTGAGGATATTTTAATCCTCCCCTAAAACATACACCATGACTTATATTCATTGACCCATTGGTAGAAATAAATGATAATGGTAGGCCAATAGTATCCAATCATTAGTACATTATGGTCCATTATGGGCATAAATAAATTTCCTCCATCATGATGATGCTACATATTAAGGGATACTTGCCTATCTTGCTATTTGTAGTGGTGTAGAATTCTATCATATAATTTTTCTAAACAAGGTGTTATCTAGCCACTAGTAGTTTTATGACTTTTGTCTAAACCCATCCATTTTCTTGAATGAATTTTTTTTAGGAACCTACCTATAGTCATATACCTACATATATCACTCATCCTTGTAGTTCCTTTGTTGATATCTATTTCTTTAACTAGAGAAACTTGTTCTTTAGACACTATTATTACTAGCCTTTCACATAAATCTCTCTTTCTAATAAACTTAGTGGATTTGATCTCAATATCAAATTCCTATATTTTATTTATCTACCCATCTCTCTTATCTCCTAGTTCACCATGTAATATAGCATACCAGACATCAAGGTGTACTACAAAATAGTCATTTTGCTTTGTGAAAGGTAGTATCTTACTTATTCAAGGTCTTCATGATGCCATATACTTATTTCTTGGTTAGGGTATGCCTATATTTATAGTTTTTAAAGGATTGAATCATAAATAATATGTGATGCTCTTCATCTTGGTCATTCTTTTGGGTCTGGACAATTGTAATACTCTCATTGTACCAAACATATAAATCCTATTTTTTTGGATAAATTTAGGTTAGTTGGGATGGGAGACTCATTGATGGCATCGTTGATGTCTTGTAATAATTTTTTCCTTCTTCACCCAATCTAGGGAGGCATTTTTATTTAGCATATTAGCTATAGGTCTAGCAATTTTAGAAAAATAGTAATGAATTTGGCTATAAATTGAATCTGAACTAGAAAATACCTGATCCCTTTAACTAACATGGGAAATGGTAGGTCTTGAATGGATTTTACTTTATTGGTATCTATGCTAGACATTATTTTGATACTATATTAACTAAAAAATTTCCCTCTTAGACCATGAAAATGGACTTCTTTCACTTGCACCTATAGAATACTGACTCTAGATGTTCAATATGTTTATTCTTAATTTTGGAGAATATTGTTAAATAATAAAGGTATATAAGGATAGTCTCACCTATGAGCTTAGAAAAATATATATCCATGTTCCTTTTGAAATTATCCCCAACATTCAATAGGCCAAATGACATTCAATGGTATGCAAAGGTCCCCCTTTGGTGGTGAAGGTTATTTTATTCTAGTCTTCATCCTTGACCTAAATTTGATTGTACCATGAGAAGCTATCTAGAAGCAACAATATATGTGACCCTAATACCTTATATAATATTTTATTGATAATAATAAATGGATAGTTATCTTTAAAGGATGCCCTATTTAGGTTCTTAGAGTCAATGCAGTATTATATCCTCATTTTTGTTGTGTACTAGGACCAAATTAGTAATCTAGATGGAGTGTTTAATTAGGAATATAATGTGAGCTTGTAGAATCTTTAGTAACTCTTTTTTCATTGCTTCTTATATATTTAGGTAAATTGATCTTTACTTCCATATAAAAGGTTTGGAAGTGGACTCCAATTTTATTGTATGTTGTATGATATTGTGGTAATAGTCTTTAAGATCTATATATGAATAGAAAATAATGTATTCATATTTACGACAAGACTCCTTGAAAAGTTCCTTCTCTTCTTGAGTAAAATTGAAAAGTTCCTTGAATAGTGTTTTCTATGCATATGAGACTTTACCCTCTATAAGTGGCTAAGTATTTACACTAATTTAAATTTGTAGTTTGATTATTGCAAAATTGATTTTCTAGCAATTAGATCTAAATTGTTATCATCAATTGGATAATGTTATTTATGCATTATTGGATTGCTACTAATAGTATTGTAATTTGTAAAGTTATTTTGTAACAAGTCATGGTATCAAATATTTGATCTTGGATCCATATGGGATGCAAATTTATAATAGAAAGGCATGCAAACTATTCCCAAACCTCTATCAAACATTACTACTAACTATTTTCTAGTAGATTTTTTTATATTTTTAATTCCATATTCTAGAATATTATGAGTTTGTTGTTGTTACTTCCTTTTCTCAAACCCAATTTAAAAAAAAAATTGTGATCATCTCTTTGAGATGGTCAAAACATTGGGTATAAATAAAAAAAAATTATAAGGTGAGTGTCTTGGGACCCTTGCAAGAGACCTATACATTCACAATAATATCTTTAAATTTATCAAAGTAAGATGTTATTTTCACAATACTTTTTTTAGTCGCATTCCAAGTATTTTTGGATTTTCCAATTGTCCCTATTGTATGAATGAACATACTACCACTACTATTTAAGTATGATTCAATGATGTTAGCGTACTTAACAATACATTTGTTTCTATTCTCTATGTAGCTCTCTGTTACAACTACGTAACAGAGTTCTGTTTCTCTGTTTCATCCGGTGTGCTATTCCCGGAGTTGTAACCTTATTTAAACGCCTCCTGAATAATACATCTAAGTTCGCGTTTTCTACATGGCATCGAGCCCATATTGCTGCAGGGAGCTGTGAGAAGCCGAGGTCTGGAGGCGGACGTGAAGGGCAAAATTTGTTTTAAATTTTTTTTTTTTTTCGCCGCGTGATCGCAGCTGAGAAGGCCTGTAGTGGAATAATAATAAAAAAAAAAATACTCCGCACGTAGACGCAACGGAGGCGCAGAGCGTCGCGACGACCACTGCGTCGCATCGCGATAGAGGAGGGAGCCCCCCCCATGCGCAGGTCATCGCAGACGCCCTACGATGTTGCGACATAGTCCCCGCGCACGCAGGTCACAGACGCCCCACGCGGTAGGACGTCTGTCACAGTCCCCGCGTGCGACAGGGACGTCGCGAGATGGCTGTCGCAGTCCCTGCGTGCAATAGGGACATCGTGAGACATCTGTCGCAGTCCCCGCGTGCGACAGGGATGTCACGACAGAGGAGAGGGCTTCCCACCCCCCCGCTGAACTCTGTTTGGCGTGCTACGTCGCCGAAGCCGCGGCAGAGAAGGGAGGACTGCGAGCCCCCCCCCCCGATTTAATAAAAAAAATTGGCAGCCCCCGCGTTTAATTAAAAAAAAACCGGCACCCCCCCCTCGACCGACGGGAATTTAAAATTCCTGCCCAACCTGTTGGGCGTGGGGTATAAACCCCCCCCCCCGCGTTTCGCAGCAAAATTAAAAAAAAAAAAAAAAAAAAAAAAAGCAAAGCAGACCCCCCCCGGATCGTGCAGCGGCGTCCAAGCAGCGCGCGTGGAGGAAGCCACGCGACAGTAGCCGCGAGTTGCAGAGGAGGCTCGGGAAGCTGGAAGCAGCGGAGGACGGGCAGGCTGAGGTTGATAAAGGAGAGGAGGTTGACTGATCCTCTCGGATCAGCCCGCTGGCTCACGTGGTCGTGAGCCGTGCGGTAAGGCTCAGGGAGCCTGCAGGTCGGGGGTTCAAAACCCGCCGACTCCCCCCTAAGGTATATTTTTTTTTCAAAGTTGTTTTTTTTTAATTATTATTTTTTTAATTAAAATTTTTAATTTTAATTTTTTTAATATAGTTTTAAACTTTATAAATTAAAATTTAATTTTAATTTATTTTTCTTAAAGTTTTAAAACTATATAAATTAAAATTATTTATTTTAATTTTAAATATATAATAATTATTAAAATTGCTTTGTTAAAAGAGAATTTTTTAAGGGGGGATACTTTTTTCAAAAAATCAAAGGGGGATTGTGAGTAATTTTTTCGAAAAATAGCAATTTGGCAAATTGTAAAAGGTGCATTTTCGGCTGTGACCGACACCTTGTGGGTTATTCTTGTGGGCAATTTTTTTTGTTGTATGTTGCATATTTCATTTTTGCACTATAACATTAAAAATTAAAATCAAACACTCCCTAAGTCCCCGGAATAATTAAAACCCATCTCGTGCAATTTATTGCACTGCAAGTGTTCGGTATTTGTGATACCTCTGGCCAGCACTTACAGGTAAAGCTGTCGTGATTTGGCTACTGTATCCGTCGCCTAATATAGTTGCTACAACGACGTCTGAGCTTGTTCTCTATAAATCGTCGGGGAGAGATAAGTTTGCCATTTTTTTTGCATTTTTTTACTCCATCCACTACCCTTTATCGCACTTGTGTTTAGGCGTAAATCCTGACAAAGTATTCTTCATAGTGTTTAGGGGAAGTTACGCCCCACGCATGAGAAGAATCTTCTATGGTAGGTGCCATCAACAAGGCGATTCCCTTTCAGTACCACTTATGTTCCACGTATCGTATGATCTCTAAAACTCACCTATAGTCTCCCTCACGTAAGGGCGGGTGATTTTTGTTGATCTTTCTAAATACCTATAGTTTCCCTCACGTAAGGGCGGGTATTTTGTATGGTATATTGGCCTAGCAAAAGGTATATCGAAAGGGGGACCAATTGGTGATATAAGGAACCTTCACTATGGCCGTTGTTGCAAAGTTGATGACTGATCCGCATCAGTTATTGAAAGGTCCAAATTATACACCATGGAAACATAAGATGAAGTCTATTCTCCAAATGGAAGATTTGTGGGATATTGTTACTGGAGTAGCAACTAGGCCTTCACCAACAGCAGGATCCACAGGTCCTTCAGCAGATCAGTTAGCTTTTGAAAAGAAAGACAGTCGAGCAAAGGTGCTCATTTTGTTTGCTATTTCAGATGAAGTGCAACCTCATATAGTCGACAAAGCAAGTGGTAAAGAGGCATGGGATGCCCTTAGAACCATATATGAGGGAAATAATGAATCCACCATTCTTCATCTTCAACAAAAACTTCATAACCTGAGTTTGAGGCAGGGTGAAACAGTTGAACTCTTTCTGTGCAGAGTGTCTGAGTTGAAAGAGAAATTGAGTTCTTTGGGAGATACTGTGGACGAAAAGCTTCTCATTTCACTTATGATGAGAGATTTACCTTCTTCATTTTATATGTTGATAACCTCCATCCAGGTGTATCAACGACAAATTACCTACATCGAGTTGGTCAATCTGCTTCAACAACAGGAGGCACACCAACTTCACAAGGATGATTCTTCCAATACAGCCCTATACACCAACAGGCAGGGTTCTAGGAAGAAAGGTAATGGACAAAAAGGAGGCAACTTTTAGAAAGGAGGAAATTCTCAACAGGATACGAAAGGAAAAGGCAAACAACCTCAACATAAGAATAGGTGGTGCAAGATCTGTGAGAAATAACCATGACACCAACAGGTGTTGGCATAAGAACAAGCAGAAAGGCCAAAACAAACCACAAAATAAAAACAAGCAACCCCAGGTGAATGTTGTTGTTGAAGAATCTGACTCAGATTTTGAATGGGCACACAAGGTGCTCATGACTACCACAGATTCCACACAGAGGGATCCTGTTTGGTATGTCAATTCTGGAGCTAGCAAACATATGACTGGTGACAGATCGTGGTTTGAATCATTTGTGGCCAAAGAGGGCAAACCTATCACCATTGCTGATGATAAAACCTATAGGGTTCAAGGAGAGGGTATAGTTTCAGTCACTCTTCTTGATGGCAAGTGTCAGATTGACAAAGTCCTCTATGTTCCGGGATTGGCCAACAATTTGTTGTCAGTGACACAAATCTTGGATAGAAATATGGTTGTCAACTTTCGTGTTGAGAATGGAAAGAAGTGTTGTACCATTACCAAGAAGGGTAAGCAGATTGCAACAGCTTCATATAAGCATAGCTTATTTGCACTAGATGCTATCTCTACTCCACATGTTGCCATGACTGTCTCTACCAAGGAGGAAACTTCCCTATGGCACAAGAGATATGGGCATCTTAGTTCTGGCTACTTACTTGAGCTCAGCAAGTATGATATGGTAAAGGGTCTTCCTTCCCTTTCTACCACATTGCCAGTGTGCTCTGACTGCTTGGCAGAAAGCAGCATAGAGTACCATTTGAGAAGATCTCAACAAGAGCACGAAAACCTCTGGAGTTAATTCACACTGATCTGTGTGGTCCTTTCACACCCAACAGTTGTGGAGGGAAGAGGTACTTTTAGTTATTTATAGATGACTATTCATGAAAGATGTGGGTTTTCTTTCTCCAACTGAAATCTAAGCTTTCGCATTCTTCCAGCTAGTTCAAGAAATCCATTGAGAAGGAGTCAGGAGCTTCTATTAAAACCCTCCGCTCAGATCGAGGGGGAGAGTTTACCTCTAATGAATTTTTTGCATTCCTAGATAAGCATGGAATCAAGAGACAGTTAACAACTGCCTATACTCCTCAGCAGAATGGAGTTGCTGAGATAAGGAACCGTTCTATCATGGAAATGGTTCATTGTATGCTCACAGGAGCTACTCTTGGGCAACAATATTGGGTAGAAGCTGTCACCACTGCAGTGTATCTATTGAATAGGGCACCCAAAAAGGCCCTAAAAGGAATGACTCCATAGGAAGCATGGAGTGGTCAAAAACCCTCCATATCTCATCTACGTATTTTTGGATGTCACGCTTTCATGCACATATCGAAAGAGAAAAGGAAGAAGCTAGATGAGAAAACACTGAGATGTATTTTTCTTGGTTATTCTGAGCACTCTAAAGGATATCGTTTGATAGATCCTTTGACCAAGAAAATTCATATCAGCAGAGATGTTGTCTTTGATGAAGCTTTCACATCACAGAGCACATCTAAAGTACACCAAGATATTGTGGAACCTAAGGAAGAGAAGATTCCTTCGTCAACACAGACAGGAGGTCCTTCTACATCTTCTTCAACTCCATCGAAGAAGAATCCTAAATGGTGTACAAATACAATCAGAGATGCAAATTTATCCACTCCTCCCAATTTGAATTTGGATAGACCTCGTACACGCAGTATGGCTCAAAAGGAAAGAGAAGCCAAAGAAACTGGTGAGGTTGATGATCTTTTTCAATCTTTTGAGGAACTTTCTGTGACTCCAAGTACAGAAGTAGAGGATATGGATATTGATGATGATAGGGCATTCATGTCTACCATAGATAGTCTTGAACCTGCATCAGTGCAAGATGCTCTCAGTGAGCCTCAGTGGAAGGCCGCTATGGATACAGAGTATGAGTCTCTGATGAAGAATAAAACTTGGAAGCTTGTTGATTTGCCGCATGGAAAGAAGCCCATTGGATGCAAATGGGTATATAAAGTCAAGTACAAGGCAGATGGAACAATTGATAAGCATAAGGCCCGTCTTGTTGCACAGGGCTATGCTCAAAAAGAAGGCATTGACTACGAGGAAAATTTTGCACCTACTGCTCGGATGACCACAATTCGAGTTATGTGTGCTATGGCAGCACAAAATGGGTGGAAATTTCACCAGATGGATGTCAAAAGTGCCTTTCTAAATGGTGATCTCCAAGAAGAAGTCTATATGACTCGACTCGAAGGATTTGAAGTGGAAGGCCAAGAGCAGAAAGTTTGCAAATTGGTCAAATACTTGTATGGTCTGAAACAAGCTCCTCGAGCTCGGTATATAAAAATGGACAATCACCTTATGCAACATGGATTTAAGAGATGTCCGTCAGATGCAAACCTCTATTTCAAGAAACAGGGTTCTGAGATAGTGTTGCTTGTACTCTATGTGGATGATCTGCTCATTACAGGGAGTTCAGAAACTATGATCTCTACTGTCAAAGGAACTTGTGTAAATCTTTTGAGATGACAGATCTCGGACTTCTCCATTATTGTCTTGGTCTAGAATTCAGCCAGAAGGAGCACACCATCAAAGTGTCTCAGAAAAAATATGCCAAGACATTGCTGGAAAAATATCACATGACTGATTGCAAGCCAATGGCAACTCCGATGGAGAACGGACTTCAGTTATCGCGATATGATGATTCACCTCAGGTAGATGGTACTCT
Source organism: Wollemia nobilis (assembly GCA_028583015.1). Taxonomy (NCBI): domain Eukaryota; kingdom Viridiplantae; phylum Streptophyta; class Pinopsida; order Araucariales; family Araucariaceae; genus Wollemia; species Wollemia nobilis. The sequence goes on from JAQPPZ010000456.1 coordinate 9,600,618, forward strand.
CTATCGACGCTTGATTGGGAGTCTCATATATCCGACCAATACTAGGCCGGATCTCGTATTTGCTCGTCAACTATCTTTCGAGGTTCATGCAGGAGCCTAAGACCACTCATTGGAAAGCAAAAAAATGTGTTCTTCACTATGTCCATGGTACTATGGAATATGGCCTAGAATACAAGAGGAACAACAAATTCTTCTTACAAGGATACACGGACTCCGACTATGCCGGATCATTTGATGATCGCAAGTCAACTTCTGGATACATTTTTCATCTGGGATCCGATCCTGTCTCTTGGCACAGCAAGAAGCAACAGGTGGTTGCTATTTCATCAACAGAGGCAGAATATCATGCCGCACGTGAAGCTGTGTGCGAAGTGATATGGTTACGTCGCATTCTGACAAGTATGGGCCATCCATCAAAATCTCCAATACACTTGTTTTGCGATAATCAGGGTGTTCTGAACCTCGTCAAGAATCCAGTCCATCATGAAAGAACAAAGCACATTGACACACAATGTCATTTCATTCGAGATGAAGTTCCAAAGCACCGAATTCAGCTTTAGCACATTCCCACCGATGCTCAAGTTGCAGGACATTTTCACTAAGGCACTTGGACGTGTCAAATTTGAATTGTTTCGTAGCTCACTTTGTATTGCAAAATGATGTAAGGGGATGTTAGTATAGCTATTAGTTATTACATTACCCAAATAATGTAATAAAGGGGGATGTTAGCGTACTTAACAATACATTTGTTTCTATTCTCTATGTAGCTCTCTGTTACAACTATGTAACAGAGTTTTGTTTCTCTGTTTCATCCGGTGTGCTATTCCCAGAGCTGTAACCTTATTTAAATGCCTCCTGAATAATACATCTAAGTTCGCATTTTCTACAAATGATTGATTATCATGTACTATTTATTTAGAGGATATTTTTATGAGTAGAAAGAAACACCAACGTAAAAATTTTGGTAACCATCACAACACTTCCCTAAATATAAATATTTTTGACTAATTTATTATTTATTCCTTAAATACCATGGCTTTTACTCCTCTCAATAGCTCTAGTTCTTCCTCTCCCCCTTCCAATAACCCTCCCTTGGTCACTTCTCCAACTATCCCTCCAATTAGTAATCCTCTTCATAGTATTTTTAATCCTTATTTGCATGCATATATTTTAAATAAATAATAAAAAATTGCTTTCATTCTCATGTCTTTAAGTAATAAAGACCATATTATTACTTCCATTGCCAAGCCCTTGGATAAAATATAAATAGTCCTAAAAATATCTACTACCATATATCCTCTTGTTTAAGTATCACAATAAATTATAGTGCAACAAACTATAACCATACATTAGGTACCAAATACTAGTGTTCTTCCATGACTACCACCTAGTCATAGTCCTCCAAATTTCTATGGAAGTCACTCAAATCCTTATGCCACCCAAGGTTTCCTCTAATTATGAGTGCTTATTAGTTAGGATTTTATTTTGATTTGTATTATATGATAGGAGGTGCTTCTAATTTCCTTTATTGACCTCAGTAAATTCTTATTCTTTGCATTGACATACCCACTTCTAAAGGTATCAATCCATGAGGATGGCTAGCAAAAATGGATAGTCTTATTTGTTTGCACCTTATTTATAAATTAGATCATGTTGTATTAGTAAAATATAAGTTAGGAATCCAAAATAATCAATGGTTACTATGGTATCTTCACCAACATAGGGGTTATATTTTATGGCCTAACTTCAAAGAATAATTTTCCATATTGTATGTGGTCTAGCTTATGCAAATAAAGCAAATAGAAACATTGCAAGAGTATTGCTTTGATTTCACTAGAATTATCACCTACACCCACCAATTGAATCAAACAATTGAGATCTCATATTTTTCCATAGTTTTAAGGATCAAATTCAATGGAAATTCAACATGCTCAATTTGTATATTCTTGACGATTCTCAACATATGTATTTGGTATCATAATAGAAGCTCTAATATTATTATTATTTTTGGTAAATAAAAGTCTTCATTAATTATCATATTTTGCAGGTTAACCCAAAACCTATTACAATATCCAACCTTCTGCTAAGATTGTAGATCCTAGTCATCCTTGAAACTTTCTTACCAGAACTTGTGTCGAATCCCCTACAACACCTTACTGCTAAGATTGTAGATCCTAGTCATCCTTGAAACTTTCTTACCAGAACTTGTGTTGAATCCCCTACAACACCTTACTAACAAGGCACACCCATACCTAAACATAACTGTAAACATTACTTACATTGACAGGAAATTGAAGTTTGGAACTTTGCACTTGTGAAACCTGTTGCTTGCCCATTTCCTATTCTCTATCGAAATCCTCCAAGGCTTACACCCTGTTACCTTCATTTCCAATTTGGTATGATTTAGAGGGAAACCCCATAGTTATTACCAACTCCATGGGGAAAGAACACCCATTCATATTTCTCCTTAGTGGGTATGTTTCTTTTCATGACTAATAATGTTTTCCACTTCACGTGGCACACCTTGTGTCCATGTCACCAAACTACCAACATCAACACCTATGTTGTCTAATTTATCAGCTGACCTATTGGCCTCACAGTACACATGACGATCCCTCCTATTCTGTCTTACCGCAAAAAGAATCCTCACTTCATGGATGACTCCCTCGATTCTCCATGGAGGTTTTTTGCCATTGGTTAATAGGTTGATGATGTTCATTGAATCACCTTCAATCATCAAGTTACCTTGAGTTGCTTGGGCTACTTGTAACCCTCTCCAAAGGGCTCTAGCTTCTGCTTCGTTATTAGTTCTGATTCCCAATGGTTTAACAAAGGCCTTGACTAGATTTCCTTGATGATCCCTAATTATTCCCCCAGCTCTAGCTCTTCCCAGGTTCTCCTTGGCTACACCATCAAAATTTAGTTTAAACCAACCCTGGGGGGTGGCTCCCAATAAATCCAAATTATAGTTCCTAATATAGATACAACTTCAAATATCATCTCTATTACTCAAATAATGAGTATTCCTAGGTTAAAATGTCATTCTCATCATACTCAATATTAGACCTATAAAGAACAACATAAGTTTTAAGTGGATGATGAAGACACAATAGTATATGAAGATGAAGATTCAATATAGTAGGAGCAACCAACAAAATTATATGAGGTGGATAATGAGTATGATACCATGGATATCTCTACTCATGCTCTTATGGGGCCCCAAGAATACCATACTATCAAGGTATAAGGATTTACTAAATGATATTATGTCAATTGTTGATTGATTTAAATAGTATACATAACTTCATGGATAGTAAAATAGCAAAGTAATTGGACTTGGATATCAATATTTCGAATTAGGATAAATTTCAAGTATTAATTGCAAATAGTACCACTCACTGTATGGGTCAAATTGCTAAATTTAATATCCAAATGGGGTATTTTACTTGGTTAGGTAATCTCTTTAACATGAACCTAGGAAGTTCAAATGTCATATTGAGAGCAAAATGACTATCTCATCTTGGTGATATTACTATTTATCTACAAAAATTATAAGTCAAATAAACAAATAAGAGAAGATTAATTTTCCTCCAACGAATCCAAAACCCTTTATCCAAGGTGGTTAGTTCACATAGCATGAAAAATATATTGAATAAATGTGGCTATGGATTATTTTCACAAGTAAATTGCATGGAGGTTTAGTGTTTGGATCTACCTCTTCCATATCTTCCTTTAGATTTAAAGAATATTGTGGATATCCTTAAGGGTATATTTAGTGATCCCATGGGTCTTACTCCTAAGTGTACACATGATCATGAAATCCATATTATTTTAGGATGTTAACCTCCTAATATACATCCTTACCACCATCCCTAGTTCTTAAAGTAAAAAATTAAGAATCTGGTTCAAGAAATTTTTAAGAAAGGAATCATCCATCCAAGCATTAGTCCATACTCATATCTAGTGATTATGGGATAGAGCAAAGAGAATTCATGGTGCATGTGTCCTCTCAAAAATTTCACTATCAAATATAAGTTTCCTATACCTATTATAGATAATTTTTTGGATGAATTACATATTGCTAGATACTTTATAAAACTAGACCTATATTATGGGTTTCATAAAATTAGGATTAGGAAAGAGGATATTCCTAAGACTAAGTTTTGTATAGATGAGGGTCATTATGAGTCCCTAGTCATACCTTTTGGTCTCACTAATGCTCCTTCAATTTCTAAAGTCTCATGAACCTATCTTTCATCCTTTTCTTTGCAAGTTTGTCCTAGTTTTATTTAGTGATAATTTAATTTATATCAAGTATTAGAAGGATCATCTAGTTCATGTTGATAAATTGTATCACCTATTACAAAGGGATTTTTTTATAAAAATATTCAAATGTTCCTTTAGGTTCTAGAAGGTAGTATACTTAGGGTGTATAGTAATTTAGGAAGGATTCAATGTAGATCCTAAAAAGATCAAATCTATATAAGATTGGCCCTTAACCAAATCCCTTAAATAGATCCATAGATTTTTAGGACTCATAGGCTACTATAGAGAATTTATTTGCAATTATGGAAAGATCATCACTCCTGTCACTGCTTTCACAAAAGGGATGCCTTTGATTGGTTTGAAGCCACTTCCTAATCCTTCTAATATCTCAAAGAAGATATATGTCCCACTCCTATTTTGGCCACTCTTGACTTTAGAAACCTTTTATCATTGAGTGTGATGCTTTTGACATAGGTATTGGAGCTATTTTGATGCAAAATAGACACCCATTAGTATTTTAAAGTAAGAAATTTTTTGACAAGAATCTAGGATGGCCCAATTATGAGAAGAGAATGTTAGTTATTTTGCATGCCATAGAGAATGGAGGCCTTATTTGTAGGGGAATAATTTAATCATAAATACCAACCATTATAGCCTTAAGCATTTCTTAGAGAAATGTCTCTCATGCCTTGAATATAATAAATAGATTATCAAAATATTGGGTCAATATTTCTTATTGAATATAATAAAGGAAATGAGGATGTGGTGGATGATGCATTGTCTCAAAATTATGAGAATGTTTCTATCAATTCCATCTCTAGTCCTCTTCCACAATGGAATTCTCAACTTTTGGAAGATTGGCTTTCTACCCTAGAGATTGCAATGATCATTTAGGAAAGGAATGTAGGATCATAATTGCATTATTGTTTTCCATTTAATTAAGGAGTGCCATGTAAAAATATTTGCATTTATCTTGCTTATTATTTATCTATTAAATAAAATATTCTCTAAGAATTGCATGCATATTATTTTGTTAGAAATTCTAGATTCTTGAAAACATACCAATAGGTGAACTAATTTTTTCTTGGAAAGGATTAAAAGTAGATGTCAAGATGTTTGTGTCTAAGTGTAAGGTTTATCATCATAAAAAAGGGTAAGTAGTTATATATCTATATTTTTTCAACCATTGTTTATCCTTGACCACCAATGGGAGAAAATATCCATGGATTTCATTGAGGGTCTTTCTAAATATGAAGGCAAAATAATGATTTTTATGGTAGTAGATCACCTTTTCATGTATGATCATTGTTATGCAATATAGAATTCCTATTTAGCAAGTAAGGTGGTCAATCTATTTTTTATTTTGTTTTTAAATTACACGGTATTTCCATAACCATTATGAGTGACTATAAGCCTGTCTTCACTAGTAACTTTTGGAAATACTTGTTTTATCTTAATGGTACCAAGTTGAGTATTTCCTCTTGTTATCACCATCAATTGTATGGTCAGATTGAGATTGTTAATAAATATTTGGGTCCTCACCTTTTTCATTTTACTTAAGACAAGCAATATCATTGGGTTCAATGGATCTCATTAGTTGAATGATGACACAATACTTCTTACCCTTCATCCCTATTAAGACCCTATTCTAATATTATTAACAAGTGTTTAATCATGTGGTACTTTAGGAACCTAGGATTATGGGCCCATATGATGTAAGCATATTATTTAAATATGTAATAATTATTATTTATAAGTTACTAGATTGAGCCTCCACTTGCACATGGATGAAACCCTTGAGCATTAGATCCAATGGGGCAAGACAAGAGACATCTAATAAAAGATACGACAGGGCAAGAGAAGAGACATCTAATATTTTATTATATCAAAGATCCACTTCCAAGGAGGTTAATCCCTTGAAGAAGCTTGTAATTCTATAATGTGTTCTTGATTTCTATAATATAATCTACTACATTTCTATTTTATATTGCAATATTAATGATTTCAAACTTAATTTTATATAATTATTACAATTGTTGGACATTTTGAGTGGATAAGTTGTCATTGATGTCAAGAGTAAGTGGTCATTGATGTCAAGCTTTCAGCACCAATCAGTGGCAGTTTCGGTGGGCAGCATCAGTTTCAGGTTCTCCAGTTTCAGTTGATCAAGACCCGGTTCCAGGAAGTCAGATATGGCCCAAAGTGCAAAAGAAGAAGCCCAAGTGGATAATATTATAATATTTTTTATAATAAAGGGAAGTTTTAAATTAATTATAAATTAATTAATATAATTTTTATTATAAATTAATTTATAATTTAATTTACTTAAGTTATTTAAATTAATTATTAATTAATTTTAATATTAGTTATAAAGTTAATTTATATTAATTTTTAACTAACCCTAAGGTGGGTTATTAAATTAAATTCAAAATTCGAATTCGAATTATTAAGCGCCGACGTGGGGAGCAAATACCCACATGTGTATAAAAAGGGGATTACCCACCTTACCCAAAATCACCATGCCTTCAAATTTTTGATTAATGCGAGCTTGTGCGAATCGTGCTGAAAAGAGGAGTACTTCTTGATTTTCATGGGAAGTCAAAGGCGCACGGAGGTATAAGAGGAAGGAAGTCCTCCTTCCTTCACGTGGGCACCAATAGCCCACGCGGTGGGCTCCCAAGCGCTAAGGCGCTTAGGCTTGGGGAGACGACAGATCGAATCACGCCGAAACCCCTTTTGGGGGAAGTCAAAGGTATGCTTTAAAGTTGAGCGCCAAAAATTTTGGGGATATTAGTTGGGCATTTAAAAATTAATTTTTTGCATATTGATTTGGTTTGTAAGGTTGTAAGGGGAGTTATAAGGCTTATGCAAAATTAAATTTTTGGTGTTATTTGCTTTAGTGTTTGGAAAGGGTAGTAAGGTGTTTTAGGAAGTTGTGTGGTGTTGGATATTATTTTAAGTTGGAGTTTATAAGGTGTATCCAAGTAATTATTTTTCATGTATGATTTGATGGATGTTAATTTTAAAAAGGGAGCAATAAGGCATAATTGAGTTTTGATTATTCTTGTGTCTAAGGAATATTTTGAGAAAGTGTTGGAGTGATATTTTGTTATCTAACCATTGAAATTGGAGAGAAGAAAATTGTGATTGAGACAGGTTTTCTAAAGGTACTTTTACATCAAACAAAAGGTATGGGCACATCTTCCTAGTGTGTGATTATTGAATGTTGTGAATGCAAAGTTGGAGTGAAAAGGATTGTTTGGTAAGCATTGTTGAGTGTGTGTTGAATTAATGCTTCAAGGTTTTCTAGAATAAAGAGTTGTTGATGAAACCTTGTTTTATAAGCATTGTTGTTGAAGTGATTAGTTGAGTGAACTTGAACTAGAGGTTGTGGAAAGATCATGAGTATCATTGTTATGTGAGTTGTAAAGAATGGTATCATTGTTATGTGAGATTAGCATTGTTGTTGAAGCAATTGGTTGAGTGAGGAACTTGAACTAGGGTTTGCAAAGATCATGAGTATCATTGTTATGTGAGATTGATTGATAAGCATTGTTGGAAACATTTGAGTGAGTGTTCATATGCTTGGACTAGGGTTTGTGAGCAAGGATTAGTTCATTGAGTGATTGGTTGAGTAAAGTTGGTTGAGCCTAGTCAAGTGGATGTGTTGATGTGATAGTTCAAGTTCTATGAAACAAATTGTTCTATATTCTAAATTGATTTGAGAAAGAGGTTGAGTGTGGATGAATGTGAAACATATTGAGTCTCTAACAATTCTCTATATGTTTCTGTGATAAAAGAGAGATTGAAAGTGATTGAGATTTTGTGAGTGTGAAACATATTGAGTCTCTAACAATTCTCTATATGTTTCTAAAAGAGTGATTGGAAGTGATTGAGCATTGAGGTGAATGTGAAGCATATTGAGTCTCTAACAATTCTCTATATGTTTCTAAAAGAGTGATTGAAAGTGATTGAGCATTGTGATGAATGTGAAGCATATTGAGTCTCTAACAATTCTCTTTATGTTTCTATGAGATTGGATAAGTTCTAGTGAGGACTTATTGAGCAGAATTGGATAAGTTCTAGTGAGGACTTATTGAGCAGAATTGGACAAGTTCTAGAGAGGACTTGTTGAGCAGAATTGGATAAGTTCTAGTGAGGACTTATTGAGAAGATTTGGACAAGTTCTAGAGAGGACTTGTGGATAGATTAGTGTGAGATTTTGTGGAAGCTTACAAGGTAGATTTGAGATAAGTCTTTGAGAAGACTTGTGAGCAGAGTTGATTGATTGATTTGTTCAAACCTTGAGTTAAGGTTTGGGGCAGATCTAGCAGAGTTGATTTGAGATTAGATCAAGCTTTGTGTTAAGGCTTGAGGATAGAGATTGAGGATATATTTATGCTAGATCGAAGGACTATGTTTAGTGCAGATCAGAGGATAGATATTGAGGATAGATTTGTGCTAGATCAAAGGACTATGTTTAGTACAGATTTGAGGATAGAGTTTGGTGTAGATTTGAGGACAGGTTTGTGCCAGAACAAGATAGAGATTGAGCAGATTTGTGCTAGATCGAAGGACTATGTTTAGTACAGATTTGAGATAGATCTTTGAAGGTGATAGAGTATAGAGGATGATAGTCTCCAGTGGATAGAGATCCATTAGCCAGGGTAGTGAGGATAGGTGTCTTTAGTGGATAGAGATCCATTAGCCAGAGTAGTGGGGGCAATAATTCTTCTAGAAGATCACTAATCAGAGCTAAGGAGAAAGGAGTTCTCCTATGGATAGAGATCCATGAACTTGATTAGGGGATTGGTGTCTCCTTTGGATAGAGGTCCATAAACATTGTAATAGGGAAAGGATTCCCAAGAGATTGATTGAGAAAATTTTAGTGAAATATTTTCTCTGTGGAGTAGCCCACATTGGGTGAACCACATAAAATTGGTGTCTCTATTATGTGTGGTGATTTATGCATTACTTTGATTACTATTATTGATATTGCTATCTATACATTGCATAATATTTATTGGGAAAGAAAAGTAAAAAGTGGTCTTATACTGTTCACCCCCCTCTCAAGTATAAGCTTGTGTTCTTCAATTGGTATCAGAGCGGGTTCCTTCGAAAGAGTTTAACAACTTGAAGGAAAAGCTTTCAAGAACACAATGGATTCTAAGAATGTGTCCTCAGATAATTCAACACCAATATTTTATGGAAGTGATTATATATTTTGGAGTATGAGAATGAAGATTCACCTGATGGCACTTGGCAATGAAATTTGGGAAGCAGTTGAAAATGGATACATACCACCAGTTGATCCACCTACAGATAAGGAAGGTAAGCTTCTACAACATTACAATTCAAAAGCAATGAATGCAATTTTGAGAGGTTTGCATAGAACATAATCAATAAAAGTTATGCATTGTAGAGATGCAAAAGGAATTTGGGATAAGTTGCAAAGCATATATGAAGGAGATAAAAGTGTCAAAAAGGTAAAGATACGAAATCTCAAAGGGCAATTTGAAGAGTTAAGAATGAAGGATGAGGAAAACATTAGTACTTATCTACTTTGGGTAGATGAGGTTGTTAATGCCATGCAAGGACTTGGACTTAATGTTGAAGAATCAGATGTTTGTGATAAGGTCTTAAGATCTCTTCCAAAAATATTTAGTGAAAATATTTCTGCTATAGAAGAATCAAAATATGGTGATTCTTTGACAAGAGATATGTTACTTGGTATTCTTACAACTTTTGAGTTAAGAACAAAAGAGGAACCTAATTCCTAGAAGGAAGCAACATTCAAAACTACTAAGAAGACAAAGGGCAAAAAGTCAGATTCAAGCAATGAGTCATCCAGTGATGAAGAAGCTAATTATGGCAGAAGGAATAAGGATTCAAGAAGATTTAAAGATGCAAAATATGTTAGATGTTTCAATTGTGGAAAGTATGGTCACTATGCAACTGATTGTCAAGAAGCTAAAAATAACAATGATGAAGAAAAATAGGATCACAAGAACAAGGAATCAGAAAGATACAGGTACCAAAAGAAAGGCAAGGATGGACGAGACAAACAAGGAAAGAAGTTCTTTCAAAGACAAAAGAGGAGCTACTATGCAGACAAGGCAAGTAAGTACTCAAGTGATAGTGATAATAGTTTTTCAGATAATGATAAAGATGAAGTCTTATTTCTGATTGAAGAAAAAGAAGAAGTTAAGAAAAGGTCACCAATAATTCTCAAGTGTTTTAGATGTGGTAATTTTGGACATCTTGAAGATAGTTGTACAAGGAATGGTTTCAGTTTCAGTGATGATGAATATGAGGATGCACTTGAAGGACCAGAAGAGAATATTCTAATGGCACTAGAAGAAGAAGAAGGTGATCCTATAGAAGACAAGTCAAAATAAAATGAAGATGTTGACAAAGGTAAACAAATAGAGGAAGAATCAGAGAAAGGAGGAGTTGATCTTGAGGGAGAGCTTATTTATGCTCTTAAAACTTTAAAGAAGGTAAGAAAGCAAAACTCCCAACTTGAGATTCAGTTTCAAGAATGTGATGAAGAGAGAGGAAAGCTTATAGATGATCTAAACAAGTCAATGGCTAAGACAAAGAAGTTCAAGGATAAGTTAGAAGCAAAGGTCTTAGAATGTGAAAGGTTAGAACAAGAAGTAGCTCTACTAAGGGAAGAATTAGAAAAGTCCAAGGACAAGCTACACAAGTTTGGGAAGAGCTCAAATATTGTAGATAAGATGATCAAGGTACAAAGAAGGTCAACAAACAAAATAGGTCTTGGTTTTGAACAGGCTCAAAAGAAACAAGAAGAAGAGTCAACCTCAAGTTCTAAAGAAGAAGAAACTTCAGAAGAAGACAGTGTAAGAGAAAGTGAGACTTCTGAGGATGAGTTGGACAACAGAAATTTCAACAAAGAAAGGAACAATGCACAAAGAAGAAACAGATGGAACATGAACCAACATAGAGAAAAAGAGACTAAGAGACCAATGAGGTCAAGGCAAGGAAATTTCAATGGATGATGTTTCTCATGTCACAGATTTGGGCACATGGCTTCACAATGCAGGACACATGAAAGACAAGAATATGGGAACTTCAGAAACAGGCAACTTTTCCATGGGTATTGCTACTCATGTAATCAGTTTGGTCACAAGGCAATGAATTGCAAGGTACATGACAAGAATAGATATGGCTTCACTAGGAGAAATCCCAAGACATTTGCACCTCCAAGGAATAATAACATTAAGTGTTATAAGTGCAATAATGATGGACATACAACAAAGTGGTGTAGAGCAGACATTCCAGAATCAAGCATGAACAGAACAGGAATAGGAATAGGAACATGGACATGGACATGAATAGAATAGGAATATGGACAGGAACAAGAACATGGACATGAACAAGAATAATCAAAGGAATCAGAAGGATCAGATAAGAAGGAAAGAGGACAAAGGTAAAGAATAGTGCTTGTTGGGAGTAGAAATACTCCCACCCTAGAATTAACCACCTCAAGAGGAGGTGGGGGAGGGGCTAAGCTAAGAGACTCATTCTTAGCCCCGAGCCCCAAAGGTGACCCTTTGCCATTGATGTCAAAGGGGGAGAGATTTGAGTAAGGGGGAGAGATTTGGTTTAAGGAAAGAGCATTGAGTCAGGGGGAGCAATTTCCCAGGGGAGCAGAACAAGAAAAAGGTCAAGTGTTTGGTAAAAAGAATTTGGGTTGCCATCAATGACAAAGGGGGAGATTGTTGGACATTTTGAGTGGATAAGTTGTCATTGATGTCAAGAGTAAGTGGTCATTGATGTCAAGCTTTCAGCACCAATCAGTGGCAGTTTGGTGGGCAACATCAGTTTTAGGTTCTCCAGTTTCAGTTGATCAAGACCCGGTTCTAGGAAGTCAGATATGGCCCAAAGTGCAAAAGAAGAAGCCCAAGTGGATAATATTATAATATTTTTTATAATATTATAAAGGGAAGTTTTAAATTAATTAATATAATTTTTATTATAAATTAATTTATAATTTAATTTACTTAAGTTATTTAAATTAATTATTAATTAATTTTAATATTAGTTATAAAGTTAATTTATATTAATTTTTAACTAACCCTAAGGTGGGTTATTAAATTAAATTCAAAATTTGAATTCAAATTATTAAGCACCGACATGGGGAGCAAATACCCACATGTGTATAAAAAGGGGATTACCCACCTTACCCAAAATCACCATGCCTTCAAATTTTGATTAATGCGAGCTTGTGCGAATCATGCTGAAAAGAGGAGTACTTCTTGATTTTCATGGGAAGTCAAAGGCGCACGGAGGTATAAGAGGAAGGAAGTCCTCCTTCCTTCACGTGGGCACCAATAGCCCACACGGTGGGCTCCCAAGCGCTAAGGCACTTAGGCTTGGGGAGACGACGGATCGAATCACGCCGAAACCCCTTTTGGGGAAGTCAAAGGTATGCTTTAAAGTTGAGCACCAAAATTTTTGAGGATATTAGTTGGGCATTTAAAAATTAATTTTTTGCATATTGATTTGGTTTGTAAGGTTGTAAGGGGAGTTATAAGGCTTATGCAAAATTAAATTTTTGGTGTTATTTGCTTTAGTGTTTGGAAAGGGTAGTAAGGTGTTTTAGGAAGTTGTGTGGTGTTGGATATTATTTTAAGTTGGAGTTTATAAGGTGTATCCAAGTAATTATTTTTCATGTATGATTTGATGGATGTTAATTTTAAAAAGGGAGCAATAAGGCATAATTGAGTTTTGATTATTCTTGTGTCTAAGGAATATTTTGAGAAAGTGTTGGAGTGATATTTTGTTATCTAACCATTGAAATTGGAGAGAAGAAAATTGTGATTGAGACAAGTTTTCTAAAGGCACTTTTACATCAAACAAAAGGTATGGGCACATCTTCCTAGTGTGTGATTATTGAATGTTGTGAATGCAAAGTTGGAGTGAAAAGGATTGTTTGGTAAGCATTGTTGAGTGTGTGTTGAATTAATGCTTCAAGGTTTTCTGGAATAAAGAGTTGTTGATGAAACCTTGTTTTATAAGCATTGTTGTTGAAGTGATTAGTTGAGTGAACTTGAACTAGAGGTTTATCAAATATCATGAGTATCATTGTTATGTGAGATTAGCATTGTTGTTGAAGCAATTGGTTGAGTGAGGAACTTGAACTAGGGTTTGCAAAGATCATGAGTATCATTGTTATGTGAGATTGATTGATAAGCATTGTTGGAAACATTTGAGTGAGTGTTCATATGCTTGGACTAGGGTTTGTGAGCAAGGATTAGTTCATTGAGTGATTGGTTGAGTAAAGTTGGTTGAGCTTAGTCAAGTGGATGTGTTGATGTGATAGTTCAAGTTCTATGAAACAAATTGTTCTATATTCTGAATTGATTTGAGAAAGAGGTTGAGTGTGGATGAATGTGAAACATATTGAGTCTCTAACAATTCTCTATATGTTTCTATGATAAAAGAGAGATTGAAAGTGATTGAGAGTTTGTGAGTGTGAAACATATTGAGTCTCTAACAATTCTCTATGTGTTTCTAAAAGAGTGATTGGAAGTGATTGAGCATTGAGGTGAATGTGAAGCATATTGAGTCTCTAACAATTCTCTATATATTTCTAAAAGAGTGATTGAAAGTGATTGAGCATTGTGATGAATGTGAAGCATATTGAGTCTCTAAAAATTATCTTTATGTTTCTATGAGATTGGATAAGTTCTAGTGAGGACTTATTGAGTAGAATTGGATAAGTTCTAGTGAGGACTTATTGAGTAGAATTGGATAAGTTCTAGTGAGGACTTATTGAAAAGATTGGACAAGTTCTAGAGAGGACTTGTGGACAGATTAGTGTGAGATTTTGTGGAAGCTTACAAGGTAGATTTGAGATAAGTCTTTGAGAAGACTTGTGAGCAGAGTTGATTGATTGATTTGTTCAAACCTTGAGTTAAGGTTTGGGGCAGATCTAGCAGAGTTGATTTGAGATTGAATCAAGCTTTGTGTTAAGGCTTGAGGACAGATATTGAGGATAGATTTGTGCTAGACCGAAGGACTATGTTTAGTGCAGATCAGAGGATAGATATTGAGGATAGATTTGTGCTAGATCGAAGGACTATGTTTAGTATAGATTTGAGGATAGATTTTGGTGTAGATTTGAGGATAGGTTTGTGCCAGATCAAAGATAGAGATTGAGCAGATTTGTGCTAGACCGAAGGACTGTGTTTAGTACAGATTTGAGATAGAGCTTTGAAGGTGATAGAGTATAGAGGATGATAGTCTCAAGTGGATAGAGATCCATTAGCCAGGGTAGTGAGGACAGGTGTCTTCAGTGGATAGAGATCCATTAGCCAGAGTAGTGGGGGTAGCAGTTCTTCTAGAAGATCACCAGTCAGAGCTAAGGAGAAAGGAGTTCTCCTGTGGATAGAGATCCACGAACTTGATTAGGGGATTGGTGTCTCCTTTGGATAGAGGTCCATAAACATTGTAATAGGGAAAGGATTCCCAAGAGATTGATTGAGAAAATTTTAGTGAAATATTTTCTCCGTGGAGTAGCCCACATTGGGTGAACCACGTTAAATTGGTGTCTCTATTGTGTGTGGTGATTTGTGCATTGCTTTGATTACTGTTGTTGATATTGCTATCTATACATTGCATAATATTGATTGGGAAAGAAAAGTAAAAAGTGGTCTTATACTGTTCACCCCCCTCTCAGTATAAGCTTGTGTTCTTCAACAATATCATGTGGATGTATCTTATTTTTACTACAAGACTCCTAAAAGTCCCTCAATATGTTCCTATATAAAACATTGAATGTTCAAAAACCTCCCTCAGTGGTAGACTATGTTCTAGGATCCTTTAAGGTTGCCTAGGTAGATGATTTGTTATAGCAATGATGAATTTTAATTTAGCTTCTTAAAGTTAATTTGAACTAGGCCTAGAACCACATGAAGCAACAATAAGATTCACACAATTTTGAAGAATAATTTATCATAGAAATATTGTATTTTTTGCATATAACCCTTCAAGAAATTATCCTTGAAGATCATATCTAGTCAAAATTTATATCCTCACTTTTATGGGCCCTACAAGGTGGATCGTTACATCGGTGAAGTGGTATATTAGTTAGATATTTCACCATATTCCCACATCTATTCTATATTTTACATATCTTGTCTCAAATAAGTTATTTTTCCAAAGATGTAGTCCTAGGTAGAGCTTCCAATACTTGAAAAATAAGGTCAAATCACTCTCCATCCTAATGCAATGTGTGGTCCAAAGTTCATCATACTTAGTCTCAATAAATTTAGGAGTCCCTCATTAAGTGGTAGGATCTTCTAGAAGAAGATATTTTATGGGATTCTAAGAGCATATTCTAGTATTTTCTAGCTTTGAGGATAAAGATACTAGGGGAATCCATGTTACATATCCAATATAGCCATGTCAATTATCTTTATGTTTATTATCTTGGGCCCTAGGTTTAGATAGTTGACCCTTGATAATTATTGTTAGGGTTAATGATTCATTTAATATATAAATAAGAAGAGTTAGGTTGTAGTTGAGATTGCATTTCATACTTGAATCTTAGTCATGTTTATTGTGCATATGAGACTTTGCTCTCTCTAAGTGGATATGAGACTTTTACCTCTCTAATTGGCTAAGTATTTGCATTAATTTCAATTTAGATTTTTATTATTGCATAATTGATTTTTTTGCAATTGGATCTAAATTATTATCATCATTTGGATAATGTTACTTATTCATTATTGAATTGTTAATACTATTGCTATGATTCTTGAAGTTATTTTGTAATAGGTTGAATAAGGGTGATATACCTACCAACTCATCTACATTTTTATTGATATCTCTAGGTATTACCTTGATTTCATAGGAAAATAAAACTTTTGAATAAATTTTGGACTTGATTCTTATAAGACTTTAGGTGGTTATTCTTCATGGTGCAATAGATGTTGACCTAATTTGTAATTAATTTAAAGTTATAATATATTCTTAGGTCCTTGATTCCCATATTGTTTGCATTTTTAAAACTAGTATAGAGTGCTTCATATTCAACCACATTGTTTATATAGTTAAACAAAAACCTATAGGAATAATGAATCTATACTTCTTATGGATCAATGATTTGTACCCTAGTTCTTACTCCGTTCCTAGTTTTGGCTCCATCAAAGTATATAATCCATGCCTTTTTAGGATAAGAATATTTAAAGGAGTCTATATTATTAGGTTGTTTCCTAACTTATTTTTCTTTTGGATCTTCATCATATTATAGTATGCATACTATCATGTCTACGTCTAGACCTTGGTTACCTTCCTTAAAATCATCAATTTTAATATATTTTGGAAGCTCATTCTAGTTAACTATGATTTCATAATTTAGATTATGATGGAGGTGGTTGTAATATGGTTCATTCTCAACTCTCAATCTTGATTATTTTTCCTTCTTTGGATACCTTCATATGAGTGTAGTCCATTACTCGCTAATTATCCTCTAGAAACTTGTGTGTTCATAATATGGATAAGAGCATCCCAAAGTATAGGGGTAGATCCATGGCTATCACCTATTGTACCACTACAAACTATGGATATATGATTTAACCCACATAAAATATTTAAGTATCCCTATCTCATTAACCCTTATTTCATTCATCCGGATTGGGTGCTTAGTTATATTAGTGTAATTGAGACCTATTTATTTGCAAAAGCTTTGGGTATCTGCAACTAAACCAATATGCAACTATTGAGAAAATAGTTTTTATCTTGAGCATTACATAGAATGGGGGAATCTTTAGGGTTTTTAATTTTAGAGCATTTTACACATTAGATGCACTAACTTGGATGTCTGATGATTGTTTTGCTATCAAATATTATTTTTTTGCTACATGAGCCATAGTGGACTCTACCTACTTTTCTTGAGTATAACTCTATTCTTGCTCTTGTATAGCTTCCTAGAGTAAGTCTCATTTCTTAGGTAGGTCTAATGCTTCTTGCATTCTAATGTTGGCTGGAATTATCTTTATCTCCTCTATAATTTTAAATTTAGCAAGGGATCCCTCCTTGTGGTTAAATTTAAGGGTTGTTTAGGGGCTATTGTTATTTTTCTTCTTGTAAGATAGGGGTATCTTAGATGCCTTTTGGTCTTCTTTTGAATTGTTTCCATACTTTTATCACCTTCTTTTTTAGTGGGGCTACTAGTTTCTTCTCTACCTCCATTTCTTGTTATAGGTTCCTTTCCTTTATCATCCCTCCCATCCCTATTGTTAGGTACTAATTTATTCCTTTATATGGTGCATATATTTCTTCCTTACCTATATATTCCTTATCCTTTTGATTTTTTTTTGTGATGTGATAGACCTCTTATATTTTAATTTTAAAGGTGATATTCCTATTTAAAGGACTATTGTATATTTTCCAATATTTTTTCTTAAAGTAGGGTTTTGAAAGGGTTTCCATTTCATTTTTACATTGATTTAGTCACATTAAGCTATTTAGTACCACTGATATTTTAACCTTGGTGTGGGCTACATCAATTATTTATTCCAACTATTGAACCAAGGACCCATTGGATAAAAAAAATTGATTTAAAATACATGTTTTTATGAGGGGTTTGTATCCCCTCATACTGAGGTTTGAACTTGGGTCTCCTAGATGAAAGCCTAAGGAATTACCATTATGGTATCCCTCATGGGTCTTTTTTTACTTATTAAAAACAAGAGTTTTTATGTGGGATCCCAGTGCCCTCATACTAGGGTTTGAACTTGGGTCCTGGATGAGAACCCAAGGATTTGCCAATATGGTGTCCCACGATGTATCTTTCCCAATGTTAGTATATTTATTATTTCATGATTCTTTTGACATCTTTATTTTATCCCTCATTTCATATCCTTGTTGATTTGTGAACATGGGATCATTTTCAAAATATAAATATTCATTTATTTCCAAAGTGTTAAAAGTTTCCAATTTTGCATTATTATAATTAGGAAAGGAAGGCACTAATTGTGGAGCTTGGGACTATTGTTATAAAACTATAAGGATGTTAAAAAATAAACCTTTCCTTACCTCAATATGGGAATGATACAAATACAAGGTATAAGGTCTTAAATGTTATGTTTCATGTATTCATTCACAAACACCTACATTTTGGTCTTGCTAAGATCCTTGACCTACATTTTATAGGCCCAAAAAAAATATAAAAGAATGCATCAAACATGTTTCTTATCTTATATGCTCCTTTTCCCTCTGTACGATCTAAAATATAAATGATTTCTATTATTCTTAAAATAGTAAGTTTAGAAATAGAAAGGTAGCAATAAAGATCCTATCATATTTTAACTATATGCATATTAGATTTGAATGCCTATAGATATCACAAAGTACTCTTCTTCATACATATATTATCCCAAAATTTCCTTCTATATTAAAGGAACAACTACACTGAGTAAAATAATGAAGATGCAAGTAATGTAAATTAGACTAATAGACAATCAAAAATAAAATTAATGGAGTGAAGAACAAATGCACCTAAGTTTTACATGATTAATAGACTTGCTACAAAAGGTATGCATTCAACTGACAATGCTCCTGCTATGTCCTGTCAATATAATGATCTCCTAAATATAGAGAAACAAAGAGACTTACAAATAAAATGCTCTTTATGATTAGCATTAAGGCGTCTACTGAGATTAAAGAAAGTAATAAATCTCCTTGATCGTGTAGTTAGACCCCTATTTCCTTTACAAAAGACTTGAAAATAGATAATGAACAAATGAAAGGTATGTAAAAATATTCTACAAACTAATAAGATATAACTAAAGCAAAGAGAATGACTATAAAATATTAGAAAAAATGAAGAATATAAAATTAGTTGATTAGGACAAACATAATATCAAAGAATATTTATGAAAATGATGGAATGAAGCTCTTAAAATTCAATAGAGAGTGGTTGAGGAAGGGAATTGAGGCCAAACAATTATACATCTTTGACCTTGTGGACTTATTCCAACAACGTATGGTTGTAAGGTGATAATACTAGAAGACATCCAATATAATGAACTAGGTGGTAGCAAAGGTATTGATATGAAGGGGAACATGATAGCTTGGATTGATGTCAACTAAGAAACAATAGATGAGTATGGTAGTGTATCATCAATACATGAGATTTATATCAAAATTTTGACAATACTTTATTAGAATGCAATGTTCTCCATTGATAGGGATATTGTAGGGATAATATTTATAGAAAAACTTGGGAAACTTAGATTTTTGTAGAAAAGAGGATTTTGATTCAGGTACCATTATGCTAGGTAGGAATCATTGGTTCATGGTGGATCAAGTCGATCAATTTATAGGTGCCACATCAATAATGGCTTGATGCGAGCAAATTAGGTGGGGCATAACTTAATTTCAATGTAAGTCTAGACACAATATCTAGGGGCAACCAATGAAATGGTGATATAGTAAATACTACTTGATTAATCAATGAATATAAATCTATAATTTTATTAGCTTAGGCAATATTAGGAACATAAATTGGAACTACATAGTTAATATATTTACTGGTAGAAGCAATAAAACAAATCTACTTTGTAAATGCAAGTTGGGATTCAAAATTATTGAGTTACTATGGTTACAACTGGACCCTTCTATAGGATTTCTTGAAATAAATTTCCTAGAATAAAGTAGTGGAAAATAAACTAAACATGTGTTCATTAATTTAGCATACAAAAATGATAAATGTGATTGCACCTAGCTGGAATCACATTGAGCATGTATTGACACACATCCTTAGGCACATGGCTAACACATGGAGGATCCATAATGTCTTATTACCATGGGTGGTCTCAATGGTATGATTGGGGATCCATAGTGTATATAGGGATACATAGCATACACAAATATCCATGGTGCATATGAGTATATATAACATGGATGCAATATGAAATGTAGATAGAGATCCATAGCATGAATGAAAATTTTTTAATACTAAGGGATGTTTGGGATAATTGATTACTAAAATAAATATATGATTATTTATGCTTGTTGGATGGATTTTTTGAGAAAATTTTGGAAAGTTTTTTTTTCTTAATGGGATTTAAATGAGAGCATTATTTCTCTAACTTTATAAGCATTAGATGGATAAATCATGGTGCACAAAAATGGGTGTCTATATTTTTCTCCTTTTTGATGCATTCATGTTATAATGAATGTATAACAAATTATTGTAGATACCCCAATTTCATGGTAGAGATATTTTTGGCTTGTATTGTTATTTTATAGGTGCAATGTATCCCACATGTGCCCCCTCAAGTATAAGAGGAAAACAAGAACTTTCTCAAATAAAAGGGAAAGAACATGTGTTGTCACATGGGAAGAAGATATGAGGTATATGAAGATTAGTTAGAACCTAGGTCACATGGATTCCAAGGCTTAAGCTACACTCTAAGAAAAACTATGACACTAAAAAATGATGAGTGTTAAATACACAAAGGTGTGGACCTCAAGACAGAGCATATATATGAATAGGAAAGTATGACATGAGAGAATATATATCATATGGTAGAGCATGTGAATTTAAGAAGTAACTAGTAATTTATTCTATATGTGTCCAAATCTATGCCAAGCATCATTGGTACATGGAAAATGATAGCGCCTTGGGATCCATAGTGATTGCATTGATAATGACTATAGGTACACAATAGAAGGAAGGACTGTTTAAAATAATCAAAGGTCATAAGCAATAGAATTACTTGAGGTATAGTTTGATTTTATTTGTATATATAATGAAAAGGATACTAATTTGAAGATATCTTATGAATATGGTAGAAATTCCATAATATCCAAAGGTAGAGATGCTACTAGAATAGGTAGGGTAGATGGCCTACTTTATATAGATGTAAGGATATAGCGATGATGTGGCCATTGAGTTTTCTTCAAACTAGAGTGAAGGTCACACCAAGGTGTTGGGTATAAGAATTGAAGTGATAAAATTCATTGTTAGGAGGGTGATAGGGCTACCTATGGTTGGATTGAGGAAATTCTAGGAACATATCACAATGTAGTGAACTCATGAAGACTTATTTCTATTACATGATCAAAACACATGCAAGATGTTTTATGATGGAACTACAATGAGGACTTAAATATCCTCACCATACAATGTGATTCCTCTTGATTGCTTAAAGTATTTTTCTAGTGATGGATGATTTTCTGTTGTCATGGATCACCACTTTTGCTTTCTTCTACACAACAAGAAAAATAAGGAGTTTTAGGGGTTTAAGTTGAATGTGCCATAATATTTTTTAGGTACTAGAAAACATGAGTGTAAGCTACCATTAACACAAGATTCTAAGGAGATTTTTGTACCATGGATTGATTAAATTAATATTAGAGCAGATGAGACAAATATCAACTATTGTGGGATACATGGTTTATAGGTGAGCACACCATGCAAGAAACATGAATGAGGGAGGTAAGGTCAAATTTAGAAATAAAAGAAAACATTTATAGTATTTCTAATAAAGTAGGACAACCGTTACAGAGGCAAAGGATCCTATATGGCCAATCAAGACCAATTGTAGGAGAATCATCTGTAAGTTAGCCTATGTTGGTTGACATCAAATAAGGAGAATTATTAGGATCAATGGGAGAGTCTAGGCCCATGGTGAAAAAAATGAAGAGGAAAATACCATAGAAGTATCAAAGGATCTAGAGGGTTAATTGCAATAGGTGCATGAAAGAATATCATAATTGGAAGAGGAAGTGGTCCAACTGAAGAGTTAGCTAGAGATGCTGGTTATTTTTTTAGGGTTACTTCAAGATCCAATGGAGGAAAATACAAAAAATTCTACTAGCTCTACTAGAGCAAATGGGGTAGGTCCTTCTTGCATGGGTATTTTAAGGGGAAGAACAAACTAGTATAGCCACTATGATTGTAATGATCCAAATTCTTACCAACCTGAGAGAGTAATTGTTTTTATAGGATCACAAGCAAGGTTTACAATAATGGTATTCCCATATAATTTTATTTGCATAACTAAGGCATAACCACATTTTAGTTCTTGTTGCTACCAATGAAACTCAAGTGGATAGGATAGGCTAATGTCCTGTATCATTCTCTAGGGATAACGTTTCTAAACCTCCATGGTTATAAAATGTGCCCTTAGTGGTTTCTCCACATTCCATATATCCTTTTCGATTATAGGTATTTCAACCACAACATAAAGGATTATCATTTCTTAATATTTAGATAAAGGGGATGACATTTTCATCACCATACATAAGTTAGTCTTTGTAGGTGCTGACGTAATGCCTTAAAGTCTAGTTATCTCATCTCTATGATAAGATAACTAGTACTTTATGCTTAATGACCACACCTTCACAATGGGATCATTAAGGGTATTATCACTCCATGTGATAATACTCATGGCCACCTAATCCTTCATGATCAAAATTCCATCACTCCTCAAGGTGCAATTTATTTACTATCCTTTGCGATATGAAATGTGGTTCAAGGTCCATGCTTAAGAACCATCCTCAAAAGCTCCATGTTTTTGGGAGTACATCTAAGCTACACCACTCAATATGTATCAATTGTGACCAATTTGATAGTTTCCTCCTTGTAACTAGCAAAATATTGGGATTAATATTAACAAGGGTACTAACAAGGCTACTATAAGAAAACCCTCCCAATATATCCTTCAAAACCTAAGGAAAATAATATATTTGAAACTATATAAAGAATATATCATTACATAAATGAAACTATCGAATTATGAACTAGTATTAATTGCTAAATAAATATCAATTCCTCTAATATTATTCCATCACACAATAATATCATTAAATTCATTTGATAAAGCACATTCATATATCCATTTCAATATATGCTTTAAATTAATTTATAATTAATCACCTCTTAATGATTCTTCAATTAGAATAACTTTAATTTTTTATTCTTTCAACATGAAATGGAAGCAATATTAGTAAATACATAAAGTATCCATTATTCAAAGTTTATCATAATACAAAAACCTTTTAAACAAAGTTTACCTTAACAATATAATTCAATATACATTTTGCCAACCCATGACTAGTCAATATTACATCTTTTTTTTTTGAGTTTCTATTTACATAATAATCATAATCAATATGAAACCTTGGTAAAAATATTATAAGATCCTTTCTTTCCATAACATTGTTCGCTAAATTCCTTGAGCTCCATTAAGAGGTAGTTGGAGTAAGGGATCGGGACAACTTTATTTCCTGATAATACATTTCTAGATGCTCTTTTGATATTCAATACAACAAACATAGAAATTATCTTTTACATTTCTATATCCTTTATTTAAAGAATCAAATAACCCATATAAAAAAAATAACTACATTTCTATATGTATTTATTTCTTTTTTCTAAAAAAAACACTTAGGTGAGGAAACCCCATAAATTTACTCTTTTCAATGGACTCCATGCCCATTTGAGTGTTTCAAAGCATATAAGGAAACCCCATAATTTCATTTCAAATAATTGTTCTTCACATCTCTAAAATAACAAACAATATAAAATAAATCCTTCTAAATCGCCAATTATAATAAAAGAAATTTACCTAATTTTTTTTCTTTACTTTTCCATTTTTCTAAGGGAAGATGCAAATCAAACCCATTCTTTTTCATATTATGATTAATTCTCAACCGACTTGAAAATATACTAAATAAAATACTAAAATAATTTTCACTTTATAATTTCTACCAATTAAAACACATTCAATTCATTAATGAGGTTCTTTCTTTTCTCAAATAAAAGCATTTAAAGCAAATTAACTACAAAGAAGAAGTAAACAAAGCATTGGGTCAACAATTCAAAATTTTATTTTATTTGACTACAATTGAGGTAGACTAAATTCTATTTGGGTAATTCTCAATAATAAAGCAAATCAGTCTCACTCATACACTTTACCAAATTAGAACATTCAATAGAATGAAAACGGTTGAGATCACTTAAAAAAACTTTTGGAGAAATAAACCAAACTTCAATAATTGTAAATCTCCCCAGCTAAATATTAAACCCTTCATTTTAACAATTCCCTTCCTTCAAAAGAGTTAATCTTCTAAATCCTTTGTTCTTATATCCTTATTTATAAATACAACATCAATAAAAATTCATAAACACAAAAGAAATTAAAACTATTTACAATTAAAACAATAACATACCCTTTTTTGAAGAATAAATCATTTACATGGTTGAAAGTCAACCATATTATCTATTCAAAAAACTTTAATAATTCAAAACCAACATACTCAAGCATCCAGTTTAGGACACTCAACCACATAAAGCAATATAATATATTTGAACGACTACAAAAATGTTAATGCCATAAAAATAAAGCTTTAAGGATATAAAGACTATGGTTTAACTAAAAACACCAAAAATAATAACTTCCTATGGTTCTATTTTGACACCCAGAGCTTACATATTTGATTACACAAAGTAAAAAATAACCATAGTCTATGGCACTCTTCAAATAATGAAATACTAATAGATAAAACACCCTTATCAAATAAAAAATCTCAAACAACAAGCTCAAGAATACACTATTCTATAGATGATAGTTTTATTAGTTTATTTATTTTTTAACCAACTCAAGTTCTTAGAATTCTATAATAGGATACATCTATGACTTAAAGATAGCAATGCTCTTAATTCAACTAAATATTACTACCACTCAAAACAAATGGAAAATATTTAAGAAGGAAGACTCTTCAAGAACACAATAGATGCTTGGCACCATGGAAGAAGAGATATAACACATAAAAAGGAAACCATCCAAAGGCTTAATATATTCCTTTAATAACCAATTCTACCTGTTTATTCTATAATATCAATATGGACTCCACACAAAGCCTCCAACACATTTTTCAATAACCAAAACTTACGAGGATTAATTAAATAAGGATACGTATACTTTTTGAATCTCTACCTTGGAGATGTACATAATGCAAACTACTTCCTCTCCTTGATGTTTAGAGCACTTGGTATTTATTTCTTCCTTCTCTCCCAATGCACTATAATATTTTTATTATTTTTTGGCCCTTCCTTTTCTTTCTTTCTTGCATTACCAAGAGAAAGAAGGTGATCCCAACTACTTTTCTAACTACCAACTTAATTATTTATAAAAGGTATGAAATTTATTATTTATTTTATTTTTATTTAAAAAAAGAATCCTCCTATTCGAAACAAGAGTAGTGACTTTTTCAAATCACGAAAAACAAAATTGCAAAGTGCGAAGGATTAGTTTTTTTTTTTTGAAAAAGGTCTCATATTTTAGGAGCCATATCTTCATTAAGAGTTATCTGATTAAGATGATTCTTATACCAACTTGTGTAGAATTTTTATAGCTTTAAAATGAGTGGTCATATGCAAACATCCATGCAATATTGAGAGAGATATGATCCTATGAAGTCAACCATACGAAACAAGGGTAGTGACAAATTTTCAAGACGTGAAAAAAGAAATTGCAAATATTTGCCCATTGGGGTTCAAATGATGGGAAGAGCAATGAAGGGCTAAAACTTAAACAAGGCAAGATATTATATCTAGACAAATAATTTTTTAGCTAAGTTCTTTTTTCCCTTTATTTATCTTAGAAATTGTGCATGAAAATTTAATAAAGTTTTTATCAAATATTATATTTGTTATAGAATTTTCAAATAAATTTCATTAGATTTTGAGTTTTATTTTCCTTTCCATGGATTTATTTATAGTTAAATCCTTATAATCATCCCTAGTGGTAGAGGTTAGTGAGCACACATTAGAGAGATCCTCATTGCTCCAAGATAGGGTAGTTTTTGGTAAATTTAATGGGTATTGGCCAGGGGCTTCAGTTTTGAGAAAATGGATTGATAAGAGTTGGAAGTCTCTAGGAGTGATTATATCATTTATTCCCAAAGTTTTATTCCTATACATTTTTTGTTATAGGGAAGAAAGATAAAGAATCCTAAAATGGGGTCCTTGGTTTATGGGAAGAGCAGGGCTCTTCCTTACCCACTGGTATGAAGGCTTTTCACCTAAAAATGTAAATCTATCCCTAGTACCGATCTGGGTTAGGATGTTTGGATTACCCATTGAATTTTTGGAAATATATACCTTCAAGGAAATAGGCAACACTCTAAGATAATTCCTTGAGATTTTAGATATAACAAAAGATAGATTTTTAGCTATTTATGCTTGAATATTGGTCATGATTGATATAAGTAAAGCTTTACCAGAATCAATCATTCTTAAGTATGGGGATAATATGTGGACCCAAACTATAGATTATGAAAACATATATTTTAGATGTAGAAGATGTCATGAGGTGGGGAATATTGAGAGATCATGCCCTAAGAAGAGCCTAGCATAATAATTTGTAGAAAATCGTAAGAGAAATTTACAAATGGTTATGGATAAATATGGTTTTCAACTTCCAAAAAATAGATCTAAAAAAATAAAATAAAATGAACAGTGGAGATCAATAAGAAAGGATACTAGAAGAAATTTTGATTATTTTGAGGCTTTAGCCTATGAAGAAAAAGTAGATAAAAAATTAGAGGACACAGGACAACAATTTCAACATATTAGCAAGGAACCATCTATTCAATATGATCCTAATTTAAGGAAGAATATTCTTAATGAACCCAAGGAATGTGTTTCATTAGATTTTGAAGAATGTATTGAAGTACCATGCACCATTCAAAAGAAAATAATTGGTAAATAAAATGCAGTATTGGAAGGTAATACCTCTTCCATTAATAAGGAAATACTAGAAAATGAGCATGATAAGTCAAAAGCTTCTATAATAGATCCAGGAGAGGATAAATATGTTGAAAAAAAAATGGTAAAATAATATTGAGTAATAGAATAATAAGACATACTCCTGATATAGGCAAGGCAAAAATAGGAAAACCCTCAAATTATCAAGCAAGATCCAAGGAAGCAAGAGCTAATATAAAGAAAGGAACACAAACTAAGTTGGTTGAACTTCTCTTTACCAAAAAATAAAATGATATTGGTAATACACAAGAGGGGCAAAAAGCCCCTAATGAGACATGATTATCATCTCATGAAATATAAGGGGTGCTAATGCCCCTTTAAAGCATAAGTGTACTAGGGACCTATGTTTAAGTAATAAACCTAATATTCTCTATATCTAGGAAACTAAAATGACAAAAGAAGAAGTTTCAAAACTATGAAACCAGTTTGGGCAAGATGTGAATGGGATGCTATGGATTCTAAAGGAGCAGTAGGGGGAATTCTAACTTGTTGGAATCCTTCTAGAACTTCTTGTGTAACCATTCATAAAACTAGGCATTGGATAGCCTCTTTAGTCACTTGCTACTTTGCTAATATTCACTTCATCCTTATCAATGTGTATGGTCCTACAACTCAATCAGGTAGATTAGAAGTTTGGAGTGGGATTGAGGCCTTTATGAGAAGTAAATACCAAGAAACCCATTTCATAATCATTGGAGATTTTAATGTCATTACCAATCTGAATGAAAATTTTGGGGGAATTAGGAAATTGACCCAAAGTATGAAAGATTTATTAGCTTTTATTCAAAACAACAATCTATGGGAAGTTGAGTTTGAAGAAGATAACTATACTTGGACCAAAAATAGGAGAGGCCAGAACCTAATAGCAAAAAAAAAAGATAGATGCATTCTCTCATATCATTGGCTATATGAAGGAACTTGTGGTAAAATTAATACCTTAACAAGGATTGGTTCAGATCACTGGCCAATAAGAGTTAAAATGGTGGTTAGTGAATTCAAAAAATATCATATTTTAAATATGAGCAAATGTGGGAAGACCATCCTCAATTTTTTGATATGATAGCTCAAACATGGAATTATTTAGGTAATGGTGGGTTGTATGCTCTTCCAAACCAAATTAAAGCTATGACATCTAGATTAAAATATTGGAACAAGAACACCTTTGGAAACATTTTTTAGAAGAAAGAAGAACTAAAATATAAAATTTCAAATTTCTAAAAAGGTGATGAAAATAATACAAGCTCGGAGGAAAGGGAGTTGCTTAGTGAATATCATAATATTTTGAGTAAGGAAGAGAAATATTGGAGATTAAAATCAAGACAGACTTGGTTAAAAGAAGGAGATAAAAATAAAAAGTTTTTCATAAGATGGCTATAGTACAGAGATCTTCTAGAATTGGTAGAATTAAATCAATAGAAGGGGTTTGGATTAAAGATCAGAGGGAAATTATAAAAGAGGCTCAGTCATTTTATTAAAATATTCTAGGTCCAGAGGATACTAAAGTTCTTAATGATAAACTTCTTCAATTGTTCCTTCAGTTATAACAAATGAATACAATAGGAAATTGATGGAGCCTATTACTCTCGAGAAAATTTATTTATCTCTTTTATATTTTAATAAGGATAAATCCCCTGGTCCAGATGGGCTCTCTGTAGCTTTTTACCAACATAATTGGGATATAGTGAAGGATTATTTATTGGTGGCAGTGGAAAAGTCTAGGGTAAAACAATACATTCCTTATAAAATAAATGCAACTTATCTTACCCTAATTCCAAAAAATAAGGATGTTGAATTGTTTGATTCTTTTAGACCCATAAGCCTATGTAATATGGCTTATAATATTATTTCCAAAGTGATGGCAAATAGATTAAGGCCATTGCTAGAAAAAAAAAAATTAGAATATCAAGGAGGTTTTGTGAAAGGGAAACAATTTTTTTATGGGATCATAGTAGCTCATGAAGTTATACATTCAACAACTTCAATAAAAGAGAAAGGTATGATCTTCAAACGTGATATGAGTAAAGCCTATGATAGGGTTAAATGGAATTTTCTTTTTGTAGTTTTAGATAAGTTTGGTTTTGGTAAGAAATGGGTTAGATGGATTAAAGCTTGTGTATCTATAGTTTCTTATTCAGTGTTGGTCAATGGGTTAGTGACAAAATATTTTAAATCCAAGAGAAGCCTTAGACAAGGAGATCCTATATCTCCTTATTTTTCATTATTATGGTAAAATTTTTGAGTAGGAACTTAAATAAGTCTTAAAAATTTGGGTTTATAAGTGGATTTAAGGTTAGTAATAACATCGATAACATCACCCATCAACAATTTGTAGATTATACAACCCTTTTTGGAAGGGCAAGGATTAATGAGGCTAGAGCTTTGAATAAATTTTTAAAAGAGTACGAAAGAGCTTCAAGGAAAAAAATTCATAGAACTAAATCCAAAATTTACTTTCTTAAAAATTTTGCTAATATCAAAGCAAGAATTTGTAGGTTTCTTCAAATGGAAGAGGTAAATTTACCAACTTGTCTAGGGATGCCTTTATTTGAGGGGAATCTAGTTATTAGTAAAGTTCAAAATAAACTTCCAGCTTGGAAAGTTAGATGGTTATCATTAGTAGGAAGAGTGTAGTTAATTAAGTCAGTCTTACAATCCATTCCAGCATATTATATGTCTTTGAATTCTATGCCAAAATTAGTTGAAAAAAGTTTAATCTTTATTATGTGATCCTTTTTATGGTCAGGTGTACATGATAAAAGGAAATTTTCTTTGGTGAAATGAAGCAAGTTGTGTGATGAAAAAACTAGGGGAGGTCTTGGTTTATCTCTTAGGGGAAAAGTTATTTGGAGATTGTACAAAGAGATTAAAAGACAATGGGCAATAATTCTTCTAAGTATGTTGATCCCAATGACCCAAGTTTAATATTTACTGCATTCTCTCTTCCAAATGGTTCTCTTTGGAATGGTTTAAAACAATCTATTGATCTTATAATTAAAGGTTTAATATGGGTGGTGGGAACCAGGGAAAAAAAATCTATTTGTATAGATACTTGGTGTGATAAGAAACCACTCAATTTAGATCCAGTTTTGAAACCTTGGATGAGATTGATTCAATAAAAATACAATGATACGGTTTCAAACATTTTGTACAAGGATAGAGAAGGAAGATACAAATGGAAGGAAGATTTTTTTACAAGTATACAAGACATTGATGCTAGGAGGCAATTGAGTAGAGATATGAAAACTATAATTATTCCGAGGGGTGCCAAGGATAAATTGATTTGGGAGTTGAATATCTTAGGAGAATACACAACAAGTGGATATAATGTTCAACACCAACATAATAATAATATCACTAGAATTTGGAGATATATTTGGGATAGCCCAAGCATTCCTAAATTCAAAATGTTTTTTTGGATAGTAGATCATAGAAGATTTTATCTCGGGATAACCTTATGAAAAGGGGTTTTCATGGCCCCTCTAAATGTATTTTTTGCAATAAGGAGGAGGAGAGTATTGACCATCTCTTGCGATATTGCTCAATAGTCTAGAATCTATGGCAATGGATTATTAATATGTTTGGTAAATGCATGGTGATGAATAGAAAAATTGAATATTGGTTAAAGCAATGGTAGAGCACTTATAAAAGTGAGGCTTTACAGATAATATAGGATATATCAAAATATACAATACTTTGGACTATATGGCTAGAAAGGAATAGAATAATTTTTAAAGGAAATGAAAGCAGTTTAGAGGTAATGAAAAAGAAGATATTTTTAGCCATAGAGGAGTCTAAACCAACCCTATCAACTTACCCAATACCTAATTTGGAAGTAGAGAGTCTTGATAGATGGAGTCAAGTCATTAAATGGAATTATGATGTTGGGTACAAGAGAAGAAAAATAAGGTAAAGAATATAAAATGGAAACCACCAGAAGTGGAGGGGGTTAAGTTGAATTTTTATGAAGCATCTAAAGAAAACCTAGGACCAAGAGGAGGAGGAGGAATAATAAGAAATAATAGAGGAGATATTTTGTCTCATTATGATTTCAATTGTGGATTTAAAATAAATAATGAAGCTAAAACTTTGGTAGCTTTAGAAGGGTTAAAAATATATATAAAAAAATGAAATGGAATAGAGTTTGGATGGAAGGTGATTCTCTCATAGTAATAAATGCAATTTTGAGGAAAGCAAAGGCTCCATGGAACATACAAGAGATAATTGTGGAAATTCAAGATCTTGATAAAGAGTTTGAAGAAATCAGTTTTACACATATATTAAGGGAAGGAAACAAATTTGCAGATAAGCTAGCCAATAGAGGGGTTGTTATTAAGGATAAAGAACTTAACATCTCCTTTCCATGGTTAGAGGAAGTAGAAAGTTTAGTTGAAGCTGAAAAAAATTGTTGATTGCCTAAATCAATTAATGATTAAGATTTACTTTAATGTTTTCTATTGGTAATATCTATTTTATTTTGTAACAATAATGTGTGTTCATTTAGACTATTTATTATAATTTTTGTGGTTGCACTTGTGTTTTAGGAAGGAAACTAGCAATCCAGATTTGGTAAAGTGAACTATGTTTGTGCGATGTTTTAGAAATCTTACTCTACTAAGATGCAAGGCATAGATATTAGAGGTGCAGTTTTGGCATTGTGAATGTTTCTATAGGAAAATATCAAGAAATATGCTAAATTCTAGAGTAATTGTATTCATACAGAGATTTGAAAAGATCCAAAAAATGAAAATCAAGAATTCAAACATTTTATGTAAAATGATGTAGGTTTCTAACTATAACATCTCAATTGAGATGAGAAGTGTATTTATTTGTAAAATTTAAAGATCTAAAGAAGATATATGTAATTTTTTAAGGGTGGGGGACCCGAGTACAACCCCTTTTTATCAAGCAAAAAAAAAAGAATCCCCCTTTTTTTTTTTAAAGTTCATAGTGTTTTTATATAAGGCAACATATCAACTTAGTCTAATTATTTTGTTTCCAAAGTTAACCATTAAAATTCAAAATAAATAAGTCCCTTTTAGTTTAATTTCTTCATAACACACCTATAGCATAAAAAAATCCAAAAATACCATGGCCTTTTTATAATTATCTTTTTAATGTTATCTATTTACATAATGAAATATTTAAAGCAATAATACCATTGTTTCCTAATTAATATCATAAATTACAAAGCATCCCAATATATATGTGAAGAAGATAAACATTAATCAAACATAGACAAACCAAAACAAGTATTTGTCAACCATATACATAGAATATTTTATGATAACTTCTAGGTTATAAATTATGCTAAAAATATTCCATTGTTTATAACTTCCTTGTCAATGGTATGATTTCAAACATGTAGATATGTTATGCAACTAAATACAGGAAAATATTACCCTAGAGTTGTCAATTAATCTGACCATCATTTTCCTTATTTTGTCTTCTCCTTCTTGGTAGACAACTATCTCATTCACCCACGAGAGTACCTAGTCCTTCCACCATGAATAATATCAAAATTACCATATTCTCATATAATATAATCAAAACAAAAAATGCATATAACCATCCAAATGCATCAAAAGTTAATCATTAAATAATCATATATCAATGCATAATCCATCTCATTAATGAGTCCTACCAATGTGGATTGTGACATACTACCCCCTTGGACTAAACATAATCCTCTTTGTTTTTCCTGCAATATAAATTACATATGATTTTCATTCAAACAAATAAGAAAAATGTCTTTTCATATCCTTCACTTTTCCCAAGTGGCACATCTCTTAGAATAGTGGTCCTATTAGACCTTGCATTGTTCTAAATTTCATTTCCTCATGACCTTGGAACAAAATTTCAAAATCCTCATTGGTCTTACATCAATGACCAAGGTATCTATCATATGCAATTTTGGAACATCCTACATATGATTAGGATAAATAATATATTTTCTAAGTAAGGATACATGGAAATTTTCATGTATATTTGACAATTTGAGTGGCAAGGCAAGTTTGTAGGCTATTGGACTTATCCTATCAATGATATAAAAATTTCCCAACATAATGGAGATCTAACTTAGTTTACTTGATGGTGCTTTTCATGGGTTTAATTCTTAGGAATACTCTATATCCTATAGATAATTATCTAGATATTTTTAGTTCAACATAGCTCTTCTAATGATCGAGGACTTACTTAAGACTATGCTTGGTCATTTTGAGTTTTTCCTCCATCTCCTTGATAGTATTTAGTACAATCACCATCCAATCCTCTATATTATCTCAATATAAAGATGTTCCACATTGCTTGTCATATAAGGATTCAAAAGGGGCCATTCCCAAGGAAGCATGATAACCATTATTGTATGCAAATTCCACTAAATGCAAAAAGTCTTCCCATCAAGACTTTTGGTCCATGTAGTACATGCAAAGCATGTCTTCCAACACTTGGTTTACCCTCTCTATTTGACCATATATTTTTGGATGGTATGTAGAACTAATGTTCAGATTTGTGCCCACTATATCATGAAGAGCCTACCAAAACTTAGATGTGAATCTAGAATCCCTATCTAAAATAATCACTTCAAGAAACCCATGTAATCTGAATATCTCTTTGGAACATCTATTTTCCACTACCAATGTATCATCCTTTATGTTCCATGGTATAAAATGTGTAACCTTAGTCAACTTATCAACTACCACAAGGATTGTGTCATGCTGGTACCTAGTATTAGGTAAACCCTTAATAAATTCCAGAGATATAACTTGTCATTTTTACATTGGTATATCATGTGGGTATAATTTCCCTATTGGATGCCTATGCTTAGCTTTCACTTTTTGGTATTCTAAGCATATAGCAATAAAATCAGTGATATCCTTCTTCGTACTAACTAGTAGAAGGTCTTTTTCATGTTCTCTCTCTTTTTGCCTCTCCAAGGTAAGTAGATTAAGGAGATCTATGTACCTCTTGCATAATAAGTCTTCTCAAATCACCAATTTTAGTTATAACCATCATATATTTAAAACACAAAAGATCAACTTTGATGCTGTAATCCTTGTTCTCTATAGGATTTATTTCCACCTTGACCCGAATTTCATGGTAACCTTGATCTTGTAATTACATTTTCCTGACTTGGTCTATTAAGTCCATGTGACTATGGGTTAATGTTTTTATATGCCTTATCCTACTCAAGGTATGAATGACTTTATTTTCCTTTCCTTTGATATAATCTATACCAAAGTCATACTTTTCTAAGAACTCAACCCATATTCTCTATCTAGCATTGAGCATAGGCTAAGTAAAAATACACCTCATACTCTAATGGTCAATTCTTAACTCAAAATATTTTCCTAGCAGGTAATATCACCAAATTTTAAGAGTGTGCACAACCATTGCTAGCTCTAAATCATGTGTAGCATAATTAACCTCATGTTTCTTGAGCTTCCTAGACTCATACAATAACAAGTTCATATTGGGAAAATACTCCTCCCAATCTCTCTAGTAAAGCATTTGTACATACAGTAAAATTATTTTGTGGATCTAGTATCCTAAGTATAGGTGTTGTAACTAACTTTTGCTTAAGAGTATTAAAAGTGACTTCACATTTATCGATCCACTTAAACTCTTTTCCCTTCCTTTGAAGGTTAGTGATAGGATAGGTAATATTTGAATAGCCCTTCACAAAATGCCTATAATATCATGTAATTCCCATGAAGCTTCGCACTTCAAACATATTGGTAGGTGTTGGCCAACTTAAAATAGCTTCAACTTTCTTTGGATCTACAACAATCCCTTCTATAGATATGATAGGCCTAAAATACTATACTTGAGGAACATAAAAGTCACATTTAGATAAATTCTCATAAATTTGATTCTTTCTCAATACCTCTAGCATGATTCTCAAATGTCTATCATGCTCTTCCCTAGTGCAGGAATATATCAATATATCATCCAAAAATATTAGTACAAATTGATCTAGATATCTTCTAAACACATTATTCATCAAATTCATAAATATCATTGGTGCATTTGTCAACCTAAAGGGTAACACTATGAACTCATAGTGCCCATATATGGTCTTAAATGTTGTCTTGTGAGTGTCCTCATGAATATTCAACTGATGATATCCATATTTTAGGTCAATTTTAGAGAATATTATGGCATCCTTCAATTGATCAAAGAGATCATCAATTCTAGGTAGAGGATACCTATTCTTGATGGTTACTTTGTTAAGCATTCTATAATATATGCATAATCTTAAAGAACCATCCTTATTTTTGATAAAAAGAACTGGTGCACCCCATGGTGACACACTAGGTTTAATCAAACCTTTATCTAGCAACCCTTGAAGTTGCACCTTTAACTCTTATATCTCAATAGGATTCATCCTATAAGGAGTTCTATTGATGGGTTCAGCTCTAGGCATCAATTCAATAGTGAATTCAAATTCATATTTAGGTGGAAGATATGGGAGATATTTTGGAAATACATCCCTAAATTCATGAAGAATTGGGTGTTTTCCAAATATCTCTTCCTTTCCATTATCATCTGTTGTATCATTTATCTTAACAACATAGATCATTCCACATTTCTTCATAGATTTTCTAAGTTGTATTGCCAAAAACAACTAAGTTAAAAAATATCCTTGTTCTCTATGAATCCTTATTCTCTTCTTATTTTCATTTGTATAATTCATCCATCTATCTTGGAAATTGATTAAGGCTCCATGTGATTTTAACCAATCCATTCCTAAGATAACATCAAAAGCATATAGCAGTGCTAAACATAGATACCATATTTTTGAGCCATTGTATAGTGAAATCTTAGTTGTATGTAGACATTGATCCATTGAGTAGGTTTATCTAGAACCATACTTGACTTTCCACCCTTGTGCCAAAAATCTAGGTCTTTCTAGCATATCCCTAACTATATTAGTGGAAATGAAACTATCAGTAGCTCCACTATCTATTAAAACTTTAACATTTTTATCAAACAATTTACCATTCAAGAGCATTGGTGTGGCTTGCCCATCCAAGTTTTGATTTCCAGTTGTTGCATAAATTTTATGGTTTGGTTATTTTTATCTCTTAATTTTCATGGACCTTGAGGATATG
This sequence comes from Wollemia nobilis, assembly GCA_028583015.1. Taxonomy (NCBI): domain Eukaryota; kingdom Viridiplantae; phylum Streptophyta; class Pinopsida; order Araucariales; family Araucariaceae; genus Wollemia; species Wollemia nobilis. Next base: position 9,636,810 of record JAQPPZ010000456.1, read on the forward strand.
TTTTTGCATAATGCAAACCACCACAATTAAAGCAACTTCCCTTAGGACCCTAGGTTCTTTTCTATTTTTTCCTCTATCCTTTTTGCTTGTGATGGTTCTGACTACCTATGAGGTTGAGGATTATTGTGAATCCTATTTTGAAATTTCTTCTTGAAATTTCGTTGATTTTCCTCATTATTTTTCTCAAACTTTGGATTACCACTATTATTTTTATTCTACTCTTATTCCCACTTCATGAATCCAACACTTTTCATTTTTATAAGTGAAGAACACAAGCTTATATAGAGAGGGGGATGAAAAATATAAGATAAAAAAATTTACTTTTCTTTCCAAAGCAATATTATCCAATATTATCAATTGCAATAATGAAACAATGCACAAATCATCACACACATAAGAGACACAAATTTAACATGGTTCACCCAATGTGGGCTACGTCCATGAAGAAAATATTTCTTATAAATTTTCTCAACAAATCTCTTAGGAACCAATTCCCTATTATAATGTTTATGGGCACCAACCCAAAGGAGACACCAATACCCTATGCTCAAGTTTGTGGACCTCTATCCACAAGAGACACCAATCCCATTTGCTCTGGTTCATGGACCTCTATCCATAAGAGACACAAATCCCCTATCTAGTTTGTGGACCTCTATCCATAGGAGACACTAATCCCCTTTGCTCTAGTTCATGGACCTCTATAAATAGGAGACACCAATCCTCTTTTCTTTGGTTCGTGGACCTCTATCCATAGGAGACACCAATCCCTTTTACTTTGGTTTATGGACCTCTATCCATAGGAGACACCATTTCTCTTTGGTCTGGTTCATGGAACTCTATCCACAAGAGACACCAATATCCTCTCTCTAGTTCATGGACCTCTATCCATAGAAGACACCAATCCCATTTACTCTGGTTTGTGGACCTCTATCCATAGGAGACACCAATCCCCTCTATCTGGTTCATGGACCTCTATCCACTGGAGACACCAATCCATTTTTTTTTTGTTCATGGACCTCTATCCACAACTCTGCTCAAATATCCTCACATAAACCTACTCAAAACTCTACTTAAATCTTCTTCAAGCCTACATACAAGGCTTGCTCAAATCTGCTCCAAAACTTGCTTTCAACTCTGCTCAATTCTTCTTCAGGCCTACATAAAAGGCTTGCTCAACTTGCTCAAAGCCTGCTCACAAGGCTTGCTCAAATCTACTCCATGTTGGGTAAAACATTGGTTAATTTTCTATGATTCAATTAATTACCTCCATTTAATTGTCAACCTGAGACAACTCGTAAACTTGTGAGTGTCATGCACAATATATGCCTATAGTGTGGGGAATGAATTCATTTATACCTATTTAGTTTGGTTGGGGTGTTTGTTCATTTTCAATTCAGCCAAACCAAATAAAATAAAGTGTAGAAAAAAATATAAATAAACTAAAACTAAAGCTAAAATTAAAATGCAAAAATAAAAGTACAGAAAAATAAACACAACTAATTTAAAATAAAGCAAGAAATAAAGCGAGAAATCTAACTACTAAAAATAAATAACATAAATTAAAATGGGGAGGACTAATATAGGGAGTGGGCCCAGGCTCCCATAGGTAGTCTTCTTGGTTAATTACATAAATATTGCTTTATGAAATTAAGAGTATTTGCAACTTTATAAATTATGCAAAATAGAATAGTTTTATTGACTGTGTAAAAATGATCCTTTGATTCTTCAATCCAACCTCTGTATTTTTTTGGCCTACGTTCTTATATAGAACATATCTAGATCCTATTACAATAATAAAATGGCCTCCTTTAATCATGTAACGTGATTTGTTACAATATATTTGTACACACATTATTATCCCTATTTACAAGCATGTTTGTTCACCAAAGGAATAAATATAATAATCCTTAGGTGTATGTAAATACTAATCCTAGAATAATATATATTATTATCCTATTTACAAGCATGTTTTTCACCAAAGGAATAAATACAATAATCCTTAGGTATACGTAACAACTAATCCTAGAATAATGCATCCTAAAATAATGCCTTTAAAAATCTTACATGGTCAAAATAGAATAAAAGTGTTTTATTCTATTTTAATCACAAAAATATAATATGCATAGAAATATGAATATTTCTCCTTCATATTTTGTGCAACAACCTCCTTCAAAAGTGCATGGTCAATTGGTCAACCGATCAACATTGACTTGGTCAAACGGTCAACTTTGACTTGGTCAATCGGTCAACTCATCAATGGGAGTTAGGCACCGGAAAATAGGTCAGGAGTTAGGTGCTAAAAACTAGGTTGAGAAGTAGTCACCGGTAGTTAGGAAGTAGGCACCACCAATAGTTGGGAAGTAGGCACCAAAAATAGTCGGGAAGTAGGCACCACCAATAGTCGAGAAGCAAGCACCACCAATAGTCAGGAATCAAGCACCTCCAATAGTCAGGAATCAAGTGTCTGCCTTCACCATTTATCGTTGTTCTTTTCAATATGTCTTCATGCATTGCCAAGCCCAAATGGGATGTAGACTCAAAACACCATATTAGTAGTAAAAACCTGCATTTACACACACTTTCCACTAAAAACACTAGTCATTCATAATACTTCATTTTCTATCAATTATATGCAAAAGCTATATAAAAATACATTTCAAATGCCAATTTAAGCCAATAATGATGCCCTTAAAAGTGTATATAAAATGAGCATTTCTAGTGTTCACATTCCCCATGCCGAAAGAATTGATATGTCCTCATGTCACAACCCCCGTATAGAATATATATATATATATATATATATATATATATATATATATATATATATGGGAAGCATGTGACTGTATATGGGAAGCAGACGTCTGTATATGGAAAGCAGGTACCTCTTTGTATATGGGAAGCAGGCACCTATGTATATGGGAAGCATACACCTATATATATGGGAGTCAGGCGCCTGTATATGGGAAGCAGGTGCCTCCTTGTATATGGGAAGCAGGTGCTTGTATATAGGAAGCAGGCACCTCCCTGTATATGGGAAACATGCACTTGTATATATGGGAGTTAAGCGTCTGTATATGGGAAGCAGGCACCTGTATATGAGAAACATGCACCTATATATGGGAATCAAGAACCTATATATGGGAAGTAGGTGCCTCCCCATACCTCTTTTTTTTTTTTAAATATTCCTAGGGTAATGAAATTCTTCTCCTATTTAAGGCATGCCATGTGGTTGAATTTTGATGGAAGAATTAATAAAGAGAAATATAGGGGCATCTATTGGTATTAACATAGAAATAATTTTTAAAATAACTATGAAAATAATTAATAAAAAACTCAGTACATGCCTGGGTGAATTTTGTAGATTATGATATGTGCAATGCTTGATGGTGTGAAACATCTACATGCGACCTGAAATTATGATATCTCAAAAAATGTTGTTGTTGTGACATTGATGTATCTTGGAGGTTTTTTTTTTTTCCCTGCCTTTTTTTTTAGGCATCTCTTCTTCTTGGTGGAAGATTGACACCATTTATTGGTGCCTTCCTCTTGGTTGGAAGAATGTACTTCTGCATTGGTCTAATTGTAGGCACTATCTCCTTGATGGAAAATAAGTGTCTTTTTTCTGCATTACTGCACTCCTAGAAAGGCATGGGATGCTTGTATCTCTTAGGCCTAGTTTAAGTCGATTGGCTACCTACAAATTGTATTCAAGGCCGTGTCCTGCAAAACTAAACACACAAAAGTAGAAAAATAGGGATCGTGTAACCTATGCCTGATAGGCTTAGGTTTCCCAAGTTACCTACATATTGCATTCAGTGCATAATTTCCTGCAAAGCAAAAAGAAAAACTATGTTAAGTAGAACAATTTCCATGATTTTTTTTTTTCAGATTATGGAATTTTTCCAAATTTTTCCATATTTTGGAGTTTTTCCAGAATATTTTTCATAATTTTCCAGATTTTGGAATTTTCCAGAATGTTTTCAGATTCTAGAATTTTCTAGAATTTTTTTTAGATTCTAGAATTTTCCCAAAAAAATTTAGATTCTAGAATTTTCCAGAATCTTTTTCAGATTCTAAATTTTTTTCCTTCCAAATTCTGAATTTTTTCATAATTTTTCAGAGTTTGGAACTTTTCCAAAATTTTCCAAATTCTGGAATTTTTCCAGATTTTTTTTCATAATTATCCATATTCTGGAATTTTTCAGAATTTTTTAGATTCTAGATTTTTTTTAGATTCTGAAATTTTCCCAAAAATTTTTAGATTCTAAATTTTTTTGACAAATGTATGAACATTCGTCAAAACTATTGGTATGGTATGGGGTCTCCCCCATGCCAATGTCTGATCCAATCTCATAAATGTGAGCCTATTGGAAATGAATCCCATTGACTATTACTTGAACATCATCTTGGCACTCTACTTCGCTCTTGGTGTAGCATCTCTAAATTTTTATCCACCATCTTCTCAGGTTGTAACAGTCGTGCACTTTGCTATAAACTTTTTCCCAAGTTTCACAAACACCTTGGGCTAGAAGCCTTTCACTTGATTAGGGTTACTTAGCCTACCTTCGGGTGCCTGTGTTGTTAAGAAAAAATTTGCTCACTTCACCTATTTGGATTGGATGCTACATGATCAAGATACACAAAAAGGTTTGTATAGTGCTATTACAAACTCCACGTATGAATCTCACTTTATGAAATCTTCATAGACATCTCCTTATTCATCTGCACCGCACTTCATGTTGTCCTACAAAACATAAAAAATCTAAACTAAAGACATTAAAGTAAAATTCTAAACTAATGACATTAAAATAAAAATTTAAATTAATTTTTTTCTTTAGCAGATGTTGATTATTGGAAACAATGGCTACATCCTCTAGGAAGTTGGTCTCCTAGCCTTCTACAATTTATGTAGCTGAATTGTATGGCTAACATCCTCCACAATGGGTATGCCACATTATTATCATGATATTTTCTGGCATCCAACAATTGCTTGAATGAATCATTACAAAGTGGATCCATATTTTCATGACATTTGTGATCATACATATCCTAGCTGCAATTAAAAAATCTCAAAAATCACTATTTACATAGTAATTTTACTTGATTTTCTAGATTTGCATAGTCTGCTATACCATTGTTTTTTTTAGTGTTCATTAATATTTTTCTTATTTTATTTATTGACTATGTAAAAATGATCCTTTGATTCTTTGATCCAACCTCTATATTTTTTTGGCTTGTGTTATTATATAGAACACAACTAGATCCCGTTACAATAATAAAATGGTCTCCTTTAATCACGTAACGTGATTTGTTAAAATATGTTTATACACAGATTATTCTCTCTATTTACAAGCATGTTCATTCACCAAAGGAATAAATATAATAATCCTTAGGTGTACGTAAATACTAATCCTAGAATAATAGATATTATTCTCATATTTACAAGCATGTTCATTCACTAAAGGAATAAATATAATAATCCTCAGGTGTACATAATAACTAATCCTAGAATAATGCATCCTAAAATAATGCCTTTAAAAAGCTTACATGGTCAAAATAGAATAAAAGTGTTTTATTCTATTTTAATCACAAAAATCTAATATGCATAGAAATATGAATATTTCTCCTTCATATTTTGTGCAACAACCTCCTTCAAAAGTGCATGGTCAATTGGTCAACTTGTCAACATTGACTTGGTCAACCGATCAATATTGACTTGGTCAACCAATCAAATTTGACTTGGTCAACCGATCAACTCATCAATGGGAGTTAGGCACCAAAAAATAGGTCAGGAGTCAGGCACCAAAAACTAGGTTGGAAAGCAGTCATCAGTATTCAGGAAGCAGGAGCCACCAATAGTCAGGAAGTAGGTGCTATAAATAGTCGATAAGTAGGCACCACCAATAGTCGGGAAGCAGGCACCACCAATCAGGTGCTGCTAATAGTCAGGAATCAAGTGCCTGCCTTCACCATTTATCATTATTATTTTCAATATGTCTGCATGCATTGCCAAGCCCAAAAGGGATGTAGACTCAAAACACCAGATTATGAGAAAAAACTTGCATTTACACACACTTTCCACTAATAACACTAGTCAGGCATAATACTTCATTTTATATCAATTATATGTAAAAGCTATATAAAAAAAGCATTTCAAATGCTAATTTAAACCAATAATGATACCTTAAAAGTGTATATAAAATGAGCATTTTTGGTGCTCATCACTCTAAGCCTACTCACAAGGTTTGCTCAAATATGCTCCAAGCCTTATCATAAGGCTTGCTCAAATTTACTCCAAGCCTACTCACAAGGCTTGCTCAAGTATTTTCCAAGCCTACTCACAAGGCTTGCTCAAATCTAACTCACCAAAATCTACTCAAATCAGCTCACCAAACCTGCTCAAATTAGCTCACCAAAATCTTCTCAACCTTCTCAAGGCCTGCTCAAATATGCTCATGACTCTACTCAAACTTGCTCACAACTCTACTCAAATATCCTCCTCAACTTGCTCATAAAATCTACTCAACTTTGTTCCAAACCTTGTATACAAAAATTTTTTATCGATCTTGCATAATGATGTCATTAAGTGCTTTATCTATTTTTCAAAGTACTTTCCTCAACTAAAGCAATTTAGATATATTCTACCCATAATTCGTTTAACCTCTTGATCATATAGAGAATGATATGCAATAACAAATTCTCAATATGTTCTTCACGTTATTTAAGTCTACCACTTTCACATGTCTCACATTTATTATATTTTAAAGGTAGCTCTAGTCTAGCACTTGATAACTGACCTGGTATTTTTTGATTTGCAACTTCACTCCAAAACCAATCACACTACATAAGTCCTTATCATCTACTCACAAAATTAATCATGAACAATGCACAAGTCTATCCTTTTTATATACTCCCAAAGTCAATCATGATGATGCACAAATTGGCTTCACAAATCTAATTTATAACTCTTGCATTTTCATTTCCAATATCACTCAAAATCAATGCATAGATTTGCTTTATGATATTGGTCTATAACTCTTGCAAATTTATTTTCAATATCACTCAAAACTAATGCACCATTTTGCTCTCAAACCCTTGCTATTATATTTTCAATTTCATTCAACAATAATGCACAATTTTATTCTCAAACCCTAGCACATATGTTTCAATGTCATTCAAAAATAATGCACAACTTTGTTCTCAAACCCTAGCACATATGTTTCCAATTTCATTCAATAATGATGCACACTTTGTTCTCAAACTCTAGCTCATATATTTCCAATCTTAATCAAAGCAATGCATAAATACTCTCAACTTCAATCAATAACTAATGCTCACGAAATCAATCCTTATACCTCCACCATATGATATCACAAATATTTCCTTCAAACAAACATCAACCTTTAGAAAGGAATAAAAAACACCATACCTCTAAAACTGCCTTGATGATGATGTGCCTTCAAAACCTGTCTCAAAATAATTTTCTTTTTGATCCTTCAAAAATATGGTTAGTGATTTTCAAATTCTAGCACAGATAGAAAAATCATCCACTCAAATATTTCCAAAATATCCACAATAAATCTAGAAAATAATACCTTATTTCTCCTCTTTAATCTTATAAAAAGAAGCTTTTAAAAACCTAAAATTTCAACTCACAATACACAGAATATAATAATCATTAAGTACACCTTATAACTCCTAACTTATAATCATTCAACAATACACCCTAATTTTCAACCCACAATACACAGAATATAATAATCATTAAGTACACCTTATAACTCCTAACTTAGAATATAATCAAAAATTTGTTTTCCTTACCTTGCTCAAGGTATTGGTGCACTTCAAATCTCATTAACTACCATCAACACCAAGCAACCTTAGTGTGTTTCCCAAAAATCATCAACTGCCATCAAAAGCCAAGCAAAACACACCCGACGGGTTTCAACCCATGGACCTCTCCAACATAGCGCTATCATGAGCACCCTAACCAACTATGCTACCACGATGGTTGGAACCAAAGGGAGCACCCACCGAATATATCTCTGTTCTCAGTGTGCAATCTGAAAAACTCAACACATAAAATGACATCCAAGGGTTTCAACCCTTCGATCTTTCTCCTGATAGTGCTCACGCAAGACACATAGCCAACTGGGCTACCCTAGCAAGTGGAACAACCTAGGTGCATGCAAAATTTTGATCTTCAATTACTTCACACACCCTTTTAAAATTTGCTGAAATATTTTTCACTATCGTTCGCAATAATCACCACAAAATATATCAAAATAAAGCTTGCATTACATAACATTGCCCATATGGAAATAAAACAAGGTGTATATATATATGCTTCACGTGGTCTTCGAACATCGGCACAAATTTAACCCTTTTATTTGAAATGAAATGTTTGGCACCTTTGGGTTGGGTTATAATATTTAAAATAAATATTATAACATAAACCTTTTTGAAACCTTTATTATAATATTAAAGAATATTATAATATTATCCTTTGGCCTTCCCTTTTAAACCTTTGCCTTCTCATTAACATTTAAACCTTACTTTCTTTTAAACCTTTGTCCACTTTTAGAACTTTGTCCCATTCTTAAACCTCTTTGTCCTTCTTTATAATATTTAAAATAAATATTATAAACCTTTGCTTTTTACCAATTTTCTTTGCTTTGAGATATTCCTTGCCTTGCATAACTGTCCAACCTTGTAAACTCATCATTCTTGAGGAATGTTTCTACCTTGAATACCAATGCTCTCTTTGGCATCAACCCTTTGACATCAATGACAACTCAATATTCTTAATATTTTCAACACTAAGTAACTCTCGATCTTTCTCTAACAACTTAGCATAGTTGAAGTAGGTCTTCTTGGTTTGCAAGTTGGTTCTTTTTTATGTGCCAAATCATATGCTTTTTGTAGGGTCTCAAGTTTGTAAAAGTTTATCATTGTTCTAATCTTAAGATCCATGTTGAGGATACTTAGGTTGATTACAACCTAAGATATGATTTGTATTTGACTGCACATGTTGTAATATGTGAGGCATAGTATGCCCACATAAGAGTGATTGTTTTAGCATGTTGTTGGACTGTTAGGGGAGATTTGTCACCTAGCAGCAATTAGCTTATTTGCATGCCATGTTGGTCGAGTGGTTATCCTTGTTGGCATATTGGTTACAGGTTGTTATAACCTTCCACCGACTGGCTCCTGTGTGATCTATATATTGCATTATATTAAATAAAAATCCAGCTTCACTTGTGGATTCCAATCCCATATCACTGGTATTCAGAGACAGGAAGGATCTTGTTGGCGACTGTGTGAACTCATATTCATTGCCAAACATTTTTGGCGAAGCTCAAGCGACCATTTCCTGCACACATTTTTCTTGACAGAGATGTCAGAGGGTTAACTCAGATGGGTAACCTCCCTTGCTTTAATCGCAGGTAGAAATTTTTAGATTTAGTTTGTAGCAGGAGGAGTTGCATATTTTTTTCGAAGCTGCCGACGTTTAATATTTTTTTTGTGTCAAGGCAAAACCTTACATAAAACTAAGGCTTTCGTTTGATTTTTATTGACCGGCCGATGTGTTCTTCCAACAACATAATTTTTCAGCAAAGAAGAACAATTAAAGCTGCGTAAAAAAAAAATTGAGGAAGGTTGTTAAATCTCGGTGACATCATCCTCCATTTTCTTTTTTTTTTGGTACGCGACCTGAGCGCAGGCTTGGGAACAGATCTACTCAACCCGAAATAACAACTCGAAATGAGGACTATTAGAATTGCCAAATCGTGCCTGTATTTTGGGAGATATTTTTGGCACTGACGTCGTCAAAAACCATTCTCGGATGAGTCTTCAACAATGTTCGGTGATGCGAACATGCCTACCTGACATTGTAGAATGAAGATCAGCAATATTCATAGGTGAAAACCAATCCAGGGGCATCATTTTGGTGTAGAGATAAATCCCTATGATGAAGAAACAGAACCAAGCCGATCTTCAATGAGGGCAAATAATTTTAGGCGGTGACATTGTCAATTAGCTAGAACACAAAAATTATGGCATTGCAATCAAAATTAATGGTGTCCCAAATCGGTGGTTTTCAGAACATGTCGACGTTTTTTCTAGCACATAAAATTCCCAACATCCATTGATTTCCTGGCAGATGAGAACACTTGCTAAACAAGGCGTTATCCTAAGGTTCACATTTTTTTTTTATTTTTGGCTTTTGGTGACGGTGTTTCAAGTACGGCGACGACATAAAGCTCAGGCAACGTAAATTTTCTCAGTGTCCATTAAAAGTTTCACTTCAAAATGCAAGTCATTTTGTGATTTGCTTAACGCCCTCATATATTTTTGATTTTCTAAAGTGGAATATCATTCGGAGACTTCCATTGAAAAATTAAAAATTGATTTCATATGGTACATGAAAAGCTTTTGAAGGGCAATAAAGCTTTAAAACATAATTCAGTTGACAAGGAACACTGAAAAATTCAAATCAAAATGCGTGGAACGATCATGACACCGATGTGACACCATGCAATGCTAGTTGACACCCTGCGATGTGTATTGACGCCCATGACAACCTGTTTGATGCTTGCGATGGCTGTTTGATGCCTGTAATGGCCTGTTTGACACCCTCAATTGCTGTTTGACGCCTGCAACAGCCTGTTGATGCCCGAATTGACGGTTTGTTGCAAAATCGGAGGTAAAAAATATTTTTTTAAATTTTTGCATTCTACTTGTTGCAAAAATTACAAATTTTCACTATTGGTCAACATTTATTTGCATTAGAGAAATCCTTTTTGAGTTTTACAAGTGCTAATTTTGGAAAGTTGGAAATAGAATTTGAAGTTTTAGCACTTAAAATTCACCCTTAATTTGTGAAATTTGGAAGAAAATAAATTGGGTTGAATTATTTTGAATTCCCTCATATATTGGCATACACTAGATTCCAAATGGCCAATGACCTTGCAACACAAGTGGCAAACATCACCACTGTAGTAGGAGATTTGATGGATAGGGTGAAAGACATTACTGTAAAAAATGATGTCAAAATCTACAATAACAAGTTTGCCAACAAAATCAAATGTGATGTAAAACCTTATGATGGATCTCGTAATCCTGATGTACTATCTACCTGGATCTTGGATATGGAGACTTGGTTCTCATATGTTGAGCTCGAACCTAAAGAACAATTACCTTTGGCAAAGGTGAGACTTACAGGTTTAGCACAAATGTTGGTTTTTGATGGTACAACTAAGGTCAATACTTGGAAGGAATTAGTGGCACTTTTGAAAGAAATATTTTTTCCACCTAACTACCAAGCTGATCTAAGGATCAAATGGTATAGGTTAAAGCAAGGTTTTAATATGCCAGTTTTTTATTACATTTTTCAATTCAATAAGCTTAGAGTCATTTCTGGTATCACTTCTTCAGAAGAAGAGCTTATTGAAAAATTTGTAAGTGGGTTGCATGATCCTATAATGAGGGAGTTGAAATTCATTCGATTTGTCACATTGTCATCGACATTCAAGCATGCCATACTAGCGGAGGAGAAAGTTGGTGCATATCACAAATCTTGTTCATCATAGGAGAGCTCTTCCAGAGGTGAGAATCAACATCAACAGAAGGTGGAGAACAATTATCAATCTTCCCCTCATTCTTCTTCTTCTCACATTTCTCCTAAAGCACATTCTTCTTCTTTTCATTCTAAAGATCCTTCTTCTTCATTGTGTTGTGAATTTTGTAAAAAGCATGGTCATGTAAAATCCAAATGCTTTACTTTTTAAAATTTTAAGAAGAAGAAATCCCTATTGGTACAACCTACAAATGAGGAACCACATGATGGTCCCATTTTGGCTATAGGGATAGAAGAAGAGTATCTTTATTTAAAGGGTAAACTAAACAAAGTTACCCTTATGTCAAATGTATTTGCTCAAGGGGGTCGTGACAATTTGTTTGTTACTAGAGCCCACCTTACACATGATTACTATGTTGATTGTATCATAGATAACGAATCGCAAAATAACCTCATTGTGAAGTCCGTTGTAGAGAATTTGAAACTTCCCATCAAGCCACATCAACAACCATGTGCATTTGGATGGAAATATGTAGACTCCACATCTAACATCACCCACACTTGCACCTTAAATTTTACTTTTGGTGACAAGTTTATGGATAAATTCAGGTGTGATGTTACAAAGATGGATTGTTGTGGGCTATTGCTAGGTAAACCCTATCAATTTGATAGAAATTCTATCTATCATGCTAAAAATAACACCTACACATTAGAGTTGCATGGTAAAACTTACTTGATACAAAGCACTGCACCTACTTCCAATTTGATGTTAAGTTGTAGGCAATTAAGGAAGTCATTAATTCAAGCACTCATTTTTGGTCCTACTAGCATTAGTTCCATGCAAAATGAAGAACAAGCACCATCTAAGAAACATGAAAAATAAGAAGTTTCATTCCCACCTAATGAATAATCACAAGAGCAAGTGGTTAAGGAACCCACCATTCTCACTCATGAGAAATATGCCATTCACTCCATTGGTATAATTTTGGGTACACCTACAACTATAGAACCACTTGTTCCATAGAAGTTACCTTTGGATTTGCCCACTCCCACCATTGCACACATGGAGGAGCAAGCTAAGGTTACTTCCTTCACTAAGCACTAGTAGAGCCTTCTAGGCAAGATACCATAGGACTTGCAGGAGACTCCACATGGAGTGGTGCATAAGCATCACAATCCTCACTTACCACAAGTTGGAGACAGAGTTTGGGTTCCTTTGGATAAGTGCCACTTTCTAGAGACACCATTTTAGGATCCTCTTTTGGTACCTGATCCTGTTTTCAGCCCTACAGTAGTAGTGGCACCTAATCATCAGCTTTCGCTCATTTCAGATAGAGTTTTTGATATGAAGGCTCATCACACTGGATAGGGTTCTTCCACTACTTACCTTGTCGCCCATGCGATCACTTTCCACACATGGATTTTTGGATTCCTCACCATGAGATGACCCATGACTTTCCACATTTTTGAGAGCATTGGGGTCCAATGCTTCTATGGTTGGGAGGAGTGTTGAGGATACTTAGGTTTATTACAACCTAAGATATGATTTGTATTTGATTTCACATGTTGTAATACGTGAGGCATAGTATGCCCACGTAAGAGTGATTGTTTTAGCATGTTGTTGGACTGTTAGATGATATTTGTCACCTAGCAACAATTAGCTTATTTGCATGCCATGTTGGTCGAGTGGTTATCCCTGTTGGCATATTGGTTACAGGCTGTTATAACCTTCCACCGACTGGCTCCTATGTGATCTATATATACTGCATTATATTAAATAAAAATCCAACTTCACTTGTGGATTCCAATCCCATATCAATCCACTCCTAAGATGAATTTATACAACTTCATTATATCATATATCTCATATGATAGTGCATATTTCAATATATTTATAAAATTTTGGTAATATATTTCCAACATTCCTATCCCTTGGTCAAGTGTATAAAATTCCTCAAGTTTCTCTACATAATATTATTTTGTTAAGAACCTCTTCTTGAAGGCTTCAACATAGTCCTCCCATTGAAGATTCACTATATGAATATTCTGGTCAACTTTAAAGGTATTCCACAATTCTAGTCTTGTTTTATGTAAGTGGAGAGTAGTACAAGAGTTACTAAGGAGTAGTTCTTCATGGAAAAGTAGATCTCTAATTCATTCATCCAAGCCTCAGTTGAATCACTTCCATATTTTCTAGTAAATTTAGATATTTTAACATTTTCATATCCTTAGCCAATTTTGCCTCTATATGAGTCTTAAATTCTTATTCTTTTGTAGTAATATTCTCCTCCTACATAACCTCAAAGTTTTGGTTTTGGAAACTTTGAAGCACTATAGTTTCTAACAACTACATTTTATTAGTTATTTATTCTCTCTATTGATCTAGTTGTTCCTTAAGGAAACTATAGCAGTAAGATTCTCCATGTCTCTATTTGAGTTCCCTAAAATTTATCCTAGGGGTCTAGCTTTGGCACTACTATGCCTAGCTTGTCTTGGAGTTTGGAAAGAACTTCTTCTTCATCTTCTTATCCTTGGTGCCATATTCCTTGGCCATAAAATATTTAAGATAGTTATAATCTTCCTTCAAATTGTACTTTTAACTTCTAGTTAGTTACATCATCCATATGAACTAACAATAGAGTATTATCATCCATTGATAATATAAATGATCACACTTACTCCATACAAGGTGCCATTTCCTAATAAGATACTTCATCCTTTAGGTTTTTTTTACTCCTTGGTTTGAATTAAACCCATCTTCTTGCAATACCTGGTGTACCCAATCCAAGTTAAGGTCCCTAAAGTTGCAAATCTCCCCAAATTCTACACATCAAGTTAGTCCAATCCTATTTTTTCTCCATGGAAGCTTCTAGCCCTATGACCTAGAGCTTTGATACCAACTATAACAACCCAAATTCTTACCAACTCAAGAGAGTAAATTTTTTTTTACAGGTTTACAATAATGATATTCCTATATACTTTTGTTTGCATTATTAAGGTATAGCCACATTTGATTTCTTGTTACTGCTAATGACACTCAAGTGGATAGGATAGTCCAATATCCTATAATATTATCTAGGGTTAACTTGTATAAACCTCCATGGTTATAAAAGATACCCTCAATGGTTTCCCCACATTCCATATACTCTTCATGAGTATAGACATTTCAACCATAGCATAGGGGATTATCCTTTCTCAATATTTAGAGAAAGAGGATACCACTTCCCTCACCATATATAAGTCAGTCTATGTAAGTGCTTGACATAATGCCTTAAAGTCTAGTTATCTTATCTTCATGATGAGACAACTAGTACTTTATGCTTAATGACCACACCTCCATGATGGAGCTCATTAAGGGTATTCTCACTCTGTGTGATAATATTCATGACCACCTGATCCTTTTTTATCAAAGTAACATCACTGTTCAAGTTGCAATTAATTTCCTATCCTTCACAGTAGGAAATGTGGTTCAAGATCTATGCTTAAGAACCATCCTTAAAGCTCCATACTTTTTAGAGTACATCTGAGCTACACCATTCAATATGTATCTATTGCAACTGATTTGATAGTTGCCTCCCTACAACTAGCAAAATATTAGGATCTATCTTAATAAGGATACTAACAAGGCTACTATAATCAACCCTCCCAAGATACCCTTCAAAACCTAAAGAAAATAATATACTCAAAAATATATAAACACTCTCTCATTAATGAAATGAAATTATAGCATTATGAATTAATATTAATTATTGAAGAAATATCAATTCCTCTATTTTTTTTTTTATTATGTTGGAGGAAGGGGTTTTTGAAAGGGCCCAAACCCTTTTACATTTTCATAAAAAAAACATGATACTATGATACAAAGCCCAATATGTGACATAAAGTGAGTCACCAATTTGAAAATACAGCCCACATAACCTATATCAACTTATACTATAGAAATCCAACTTAGTTAAAAACTTAACAATAAAAACACAACACTGACACAAATTATTAACAAGTATTTCTTTTAGATTCACCACTATCCTACACTTGTGAATCCTTTTTCCTAATCCTTATATAAAATAACTACATTTTAAAGTCATTATTGCTAATTTCCATAATTTCTTGTGGAAAATTATCTTCCAAGATTACAATTCCTCTAAATTTATTCCATCACACAATAATACTGTAGACACCAAATTACAGCCACTAATCCTCCATCCTAACCATCCCACCACCCACTTGTCCACCATACACCTTTCCCGCCAATTATTTGGCCCAATTCCACCTTTCCCGCCTTCAAAAGGCCCACTTTAGCCCTTTCCTGCCATTTCCTAACCCAATTGGGATTATTTTAATATTATTTTATATTTAATATAATATTTTATATTATATTATAATATATTTATTATAAAATATATATTTATAAACTCAATTAACCACAGCCGTCCGATCCAATCTAATCTCCACCGTCCATCTTCATTAATCCATGCCACATCTAAAAAGTAATCTCAACCTTAGGATCTAATTTAATCTTAGCCACACGATCAAAAGTGTAAGGCTAAAACCCTAAGAAAACCCTAGGTTGGATTATAAATAAGGGCATTTGCAAATGCTCAAACCCTGGAACCCTGATATTAGAATTTGCATCTTGAAGAGATCATTGGTGAAGCCCTAGCGAAGCAGAAAGAGATAGAGCCCTAAAAATCCAAAGCCCTAGCTAGCCAATAGGACTTATACTATTCCAACCATCCCCCATATCCATCCTTTCCACCTCACCTACTCCATTATTGTCATCTCCACTTCCACCCATCCATCGCATTCATCGCATCCCCCATGATCTGCTTCTACAGATTTTATCCTCACCATAGGTGCCCTCTCGAGCTTGCGAAGCTCACTGCAGAGCTTGCCAAGTGCATGCCTATACCTGTTGTATTAAGCTCACTCCAGAGCCTATGAAGCTCACACCTAGAGCCTACCAAGTGCACTTCGAGCTCTACTATCACCATAAAAATGAAAATCAGAGCCTATTGCATCATGCCATCTACTATCAAAACTACAACAACAAATAAAATATCATCACAAGCAAGGTATATCATTATTTGTTTTATTCTATTACATGATCTATATATTTAGCATGCCATTTGATCTATTTTTGGTTAGGGTTTATTGATATCTGAGGGTCTCACACTATGGAGCCCTCACAGGTGTTATTAACCTCTTTCTTTATTTGTGTGCATGCAGATCTATAGATTCTATTTATTGTTGAATGATTGTTGAAGTTGGAGTGGTCCGACATCGGATACCTGAAGCCCACTCATTTCGTTGGAAGCGAGGACACACTATTTGAAGACACTTCATTATTGTAGCTAGGGTTTTGGAGAACCCTAGCATATTGTAAATATTTGTATCAAAGGCTCACTGAGTACAGATTGTATCAAAAGGAGTTTATTAGCTCCCCCATGTTTATTGAATAAATTTATCTATTTGTGCAATCTTGTGTTTCCTTGGGTTATTTGATTTCTTTATTATTTTAAGTGTCATATTCTTATCTTCACAAATGGTGATCATGGTGGGACCCCACAAGGGTTTCATTATTTAATAGATCTACCTTGCTAACTTAATTTTACTTCTATTTGTTGCAGAATTTTTAGAAGCACAGAAGTCATCGATTTCATCGCTAGGGTTTCTGAAGCAGTCTACAACACTTTCAGAGATTACGCAGGCATTCGAAAGCATCTACAGACAACCACAAGTGCTCTGTTGCACCTACACAGGTGCTCTACTACACCTAGCATTGATTTGGAGTAGAGCTAAGGCTTCCAAGTAAGTCCCATAACCCTAGTTTACCATTTAGTGATTTACGTATTCTATATTTTATTACTATTTTTCACTATTTTTGGGTTATAAAAAGAACTTAACACTAAGTAATCTGGGAAAGAATCCTTAGCAAATCACATTTAGGGTTTGTGTGTATTTAATTATACAAAATTCATTTCTTGTTCTAAAGTTGTAGATCTAGGTGATTGTCTGCATTTTTGAGTGCATATGAAACAGAAAAGCATCCTAGATTTCACATTTTAGAGTTAAATATTACTTTAATTTTGCATATCTAAATAGGAACAACATCTTGATGCATAAAGTAATCCTGCCCTAGGCTGGCCCCTTTGGCAGAGAGGTGGACGAACCCTCCGGTTGCTCTTGTGATTTTAATCACTTGTAGGCAGGGGATTTTAAGGGTGTACTCTGCACTCTTTAGGTGAAATTTGCGTCTTTGTGTTGGCTTCTGATTTAGATTAGTAAAGTTAGTAATATTTAATATTGTTTGCACACCATAGAGAACAAGAGATCTAATAAAATTAATCACACACACTTGCACGATTCACATTTTTAATAGTAGTGGCTGGATTTCATCACCAACCATTGCTTGAGATTTGGTGACGATGGCAGTGATTTCCATCCACCAATATCTACCCTAGAAACCATAGGACTACCCCCGAGCAAACTTGTTGGAGGTCATTACCAACAAGAATCTCGTTGCCCTAGCCAACCTTAGTTTTTACCTTTGTTTTCTTTAAACAAGATTAAGTTACATCAAAACACACAAGCCAACAATTCTAAAAATAATCTCACATTAACGAGAGAAAATAATTAATGAACAAGGTAAGCCACACACGGTGAAACCTAGGATTGATTATTTTCTTTACTTTAAATTCTGAAAAAGTTTTTAGTTTGTGTGATTTAGATTAAACTTTGAATCTTTGGTTTAATTACTTTATGGTACTAACGAGACAACAAAAGAAAGTAATAAATCAAAGTAGTTTAATGGAAAACATTTCCCATGCTCCCGCTACTTTGGTAGCCCCATCCAGTATGGTTCAGACTACTTTGTCTAGATCATCATATCCATCCCTACCTCAAGTAGGAACCCTTCCACACAATGTGGAAACAACCACCACCCACATAGACATGGACAAAGTGAGGGCCATCTACAAGTCCTCCAACTATGTCTTAGAGCCCCTTAGCCAAGAGGGATTTGAAGAACCCGAATTGGCTACCGCCCACCTTACCCAAGGATATCATAATTCAGGTTATGAATATGGTATGCCTTCTTCCATGAGCCAACCACAACAAAGCCCAAGTGTTCCAAACACTTACCTCACATCCACCTATTCCAACCCATTGTATGAGGAGTATGTCAATGTTGCCTCACAAATCCCTAACCACCAAGTTGTCACATCAAATGCAACTTGCACCATACCCATGTCATCTCATCCATCATCATCCACCCCTCCATCATCTCACTTAGCCACCATACCCATGTCTTCTCATCCATCATCATCCAC
The DNA here is from genome assembly GCA_028583015.1 of Wollemia nobilis. Classification (NCBI taxonomy): domain Eukaryota; kingdom Viridiplantae; phylum Streptophyta; class Pinopsida; order Araucariales; family Araucariaceae; genus Wollemia; species Wollemia nobilis. The sequence continues at coordinate 9,655,719 of JAQPPZ010000456.1, forward strand.
CTTCCCATCATCTCATCCAACCACAACCCCATCCTTTGATACATGGTCAAATCAAGAACTTACGGACACATTAGGGCTCATAAATAGGTTGCTTTCACAATGAACAAAAGGAAAACAACCGGTTAACATAGACCCTATGACCCAAGTAGTTCCAAATCAACCTCCACTCACCAATCAAAATCTAGCATGGGTTCCCCAACCTTCCATAGTGTCCATCCCTAATCCACCATCAATCCACACATCAACCATACCAATTACTATTACCGCCAACCAACCACACAACTCATTCTTCCATCAACATCCTCATCAATCATCCCCATCCCTCAACCATCAATCTTCACCACACACCCATCCCAATGCATTTCACAATACCATGTTGGTCACACCCCAACATCTACCATCCAACCCATCAACCAACCACCACACAATCCAAGGTCCTCACATTCCAGCAGAAGATCTTAGATTCCAGGAAATACAAAAGCAAATTGATCAGTTGATGCAAAATTCACCAAGAATAATGAGCCAAAAGCTCACATTAAGCCAACTGATCCATCAACCAATCCACCCTTCGATACCATCACCACCATATCCGATAGATTTTATGATACCAAAATTTGACAAGTTCAGGGGAACTGAGGATCCTAAGGAGCATGTGAGTTCATTTGTCCATGTATGTTTTTGGATTAGCGATGATAATGCTCTTATGCTCCGAACATTTCCTCAAACATTAGGGGAGATGCCATTGAATGGTACAATCAATTGCCTACACATAGTATTTATACTTTTGATCAATTGATAGATCTATTCTTGGAATGCTTCACCCTTAATATTAGAAAGAAGGTGTCCTTATCAGATATATATTATTTGAAACAATGGGATGAGGAACCTATCTATGATTTTGGAAACCGTTGGAGGGCAGTCATAACCAAGTTGCCATTCTCCCTCCCAATGGAAGAAATTATCAAACTTTTTACCAAGAGTTGCTTAAAACCCATCTCTTGGATGCTACAACTCAATACTTATAGAACATTTGAGGAGGCTTTAGCATAGGCTAGTGTCATTGAGGAGATAAAAATCCAAGAGGGTGTCATTAAGCCTAAGAAGAAAGAGTGGCAAAATAGGGGCCAATACCAAAATAATCAAACTGGCCAAACCAAATCAACACAAGCCTCAATGGCTAACACAACTAATCAAGTCAATCAAGTGGTCATGAGCCAGCCTGTAATGGCTCAAAAACTAGTGCAACAACAAATTGCCTATCATGCGGTCCCATCAGTAACCCAAGCACCAATGGTACAAAACACAACGCCAACTATGGAACAACCTACCCATCACCAATTCAATCGACCCCAACGTCAATACACTCCTTTAGCGGAATCATATTCATCCATATTTCAAAGGTTGTATGAGACCAATAAATTAGCCTTGCCAGAAATTAGGCCCGATGATCCCACCAAAAGGCCTAAAAATTATAGAGAGCACTTGTTTTGCCCATACCATCGACAAAATGGGCATGATATCAATTCCTGCCATATGTTCAAAAACATAGTGCAAGACCTCATAGACCTAGGGGCCATTAACGTGGATAACCCCTTAGCTCCACAAAATCAAAATTTGGGCATATATCAGACACCTCTACCTAACCATGGGGAGGTCCAACATAATGTAGGAGGTAACAATCAACAACCACCTCCTAATCAAGTAAATCATGTCCAACAATACCAAAACTTTGTAGGAGCAGTCCATGTGGTCACTAGAGGGCAAAGGCAAAATCAAAAAAATCCTCAACAACCTTCGAACCCACCTCCCATCCAAACATCACCAAATCCATCTCCACCAATAAATCTATCCAATCCATCCAATCAGCCCATCCTTCATCCAATAAGGCCAGCGGTAACTTTAACCAGCCGGTTAACCACTAGTTTGAAAATGGCATCAGCCAAACTTTCTGTGTATGAGCTTATCCAACAATCCCCTAGGCATAGAGAAGCTTTAATGGAAATACTCAAGTCAATTGAGTTAGAATCCCAAGACTCTAATGCCTTCAACAACTTTGTAGGGAGTGTTAGAACGTGCATGGAGCCATCAATTACCTTTTATGACTTTGAGGTAAAATCAATGAATTCAGAATCAGTAGACCCTCCATTGCACATAATGGCCCTAATAGACAGAAATCCATTCAAAAGAGTCCTTATTGATACCGGCTCATCAATCAATATCATTACTACCGCTGCCCTTATCCACCTCAAATTACCTCCATCCCACATTTCCAAATCATCATTCACCCTCAAAGCATTTAACGATGCTTTGTGTACCACAGTTGGCACTATTGTTTTACCTATAGAAGTAGGGGCCGAATATTGCACACCATGTTTCACATCTTGGAAGGAGCCATGGCATATAATATACTCCTTGGTAGACCTTGGATGAGGGAAATGAAATGTGTTCCTTCAATTCTCCACCAATGCTTGAAATATGTTCATGATGGACAAGTCCATTGCATCCTCGTGGATGTCGAACCTTTTAAGTATTGTAATTTCATTTCAAATCCTTATGAATCCATGTTACCTTCCACCCATTTATTCTTGGCACCATCATCAAATCCATCCACATCATCTCTTAATCCACCTTCTTCCAATCCATCTACATCCTCTTCTAAAGCTCCCATCATAGAGGAGCTACCCATCACATCACCTCCTCAAACATCCATTTCTTCTTGTACATGTGGTCATAGTTAGTCTACTATTAGCACATCGTACATCACATCTACCCCTTATTCTACAACCACTTCTTCTATTTCATCATTACCCCATCCTCCATATTCTAATTCCACACCGCCATCCAATCCCACTCCATCGATCGATGTTTCACAAGTCGAACTCTTAGATTGTGACATATTTAATTCACCACCATCCATAACCAATCCAGAGCCATCTGAATCCCCACCATCAACCATGCCAGCCCAAGTCAAAGTCCACATCACCAATCCTGGTATAGGTGAATATGTGGTCCAAGACGTCACCATCACACCCCTAGCCATTCCAACAACCAAAGATTTTGGATATCCCCGAGACCATTCTTTATCCATAGGCACTATTTACGACATGAGTGCAGCTCCAAATAGCATTAAATTTGTTTATGGAGGGTTGGATTGCTCAACTAGGGCAAACCCACCCGAAGAACCACAAGAGCCTAGGCATGCCAATATACCTAACATAGAGGATTTTCCCACTCGCTACTTTAACATGTTCAATTGGTAAGGTCAAGGTCTAGGTTCCCATGAGCAAGGGATGCATGATATTTTAGAGGTCCCATATAGAGGCACCCATGATCATTCCGATTTAGGCTATACCCCATTGTCTTCCACCGCTTCTCTTGAGCAAGCCTTTAAAAAGCTTAGCCTCAATGATGAAGATCACCCCATCCACCCATTACCCTCAACATCTTCTCTTGAACAAGCCCTTCAAGAACTTTGCATTGATGAAGTAGACGAAGATGATCCCATCAACTTCTCCTATCCTATCTTTGATTTCGATGATGAAAGTTATGAAGAATTTGAAGTCATGTCAAATGCTTCTGATGATTCTGAAGAGGAGTCACATCCCATTGTCCCCATCACCCAACAAGAAGAGTTTTACCTCCAAATGTTCCCCATCCATCATCCCATATTCCACTTACTTCTTCCACAAGAACAAGCGGACCCACCAAGAAATCCACCTTGAGCCCCACACATAAGCCAAGAAATGTAACATATGTACATATTTCAAAAAAAAAAAATGTATTGCTCATGTTAATGCCATGTCTATTACAGGGATAACACCATTCGACATCGGTTCAGCTCCAATCATTCCATCCATTCATCCATCCAAGCCATCCTTCCTTCCACTAAGTCAATATGAATCCTATTGACTTATTCACCCCACTCCATAATCCATACGATTTGGCTAAGCCAATTCCAATTGACATTAGCCTTATTGACTTGGACCAGATTTCCTCCCCACCCTCCTTTTGGAGCTCATCCTATCCGAGGAATTGCTAAGGGCTTCAACCAACTACATTCCTCCTTCATCACCACATTCACCTACATCACCTTCCACTAATGGTCCCAAGGTCTTTCAGGAAGAGTTAGGCAATGATAAGCAAGAAGAATTAGATGACACCCTAGACTATCTCGACTGGCTCTCAAGACTAGTACCCATTCGTAAGCTTAATGGAGCAATACACATTTGCATTGATTTTTGAGACCGATCTTAGCTCTTCCTTATCTGGGGGTCCTCTTCTATGCATGACTATATATCATATATACATGGCTAAAAAAAAAAAAAATGCACATTCAGCACATTCCATTTGCATTTACATTTAGGCATTTGACATGCATTTTCATTTTTGCATTCATGCATTGTTTCATTCCATACATTAAATCATACATATTCCATGGCATTGTACAATTTCCATTTACATATCAATACTCCATTGCATTAGGCATATACATTTGCATTCATCCCATCCCATGTTCAATGATCTGACATAGTAATGATGATATGGTCATAAACAAAAAGTCAAGTTATAACAATTGGGGGTACCTAGTTTAAAGAAACCATGCAATCCTCACAAAATTCATATGTCAACCACATCGCATGCCAAAATCACAAAAGCCTAGATTTTCAGTCACTCAACCATTACTAGTATAGCAAGCAACCTCCAAATGGATGTCTGATTTTCTTTAGGACCAAAAACACAATTGATACACTAAGAAAGTCTTGAGCATTGCCGATTGATCACGAAATAATCTTGAACCAATCACATTCCATCACATCTTAAAAACATTATGAGATAGGGGGGCTAGTACCATCCTTGGGTAGTACCTCGTGGTGAAAAGGAGATATCCCTCACTTGTCCCATCATGCAACATAGTCCAAAAATAGTGGTTTTCACCACTACCAACATTACTCCAAACATAAACATAAAAACATAGAGTAGTAAGGATAGGGTCAAAATTCTCATCACACCTCGGTTGAGAATCTGATTCCCCAAAGCTCTATACAAAATTAACAAATAAGATCCCAAACACCCTTGATCCCTAAAGTCGTAAGGATTCATACTACATGCCCCTAACAAGGATGGGTAGTCATCCCCAAGGCCTAAAATATCAATCCCATAGGACTATGGAGTGAATCTCCATTAGGGCTATAGATGCTTGACTGGCAGTGGAGTAAGCTCATGCGAGGCGACATGTCTCTCCTCCAAAAGAGAGACCTCTGAACGCACATAAGGACAGGCTAGCCTCAGGTCATCTCCATAATAGGTCATGCCTAATTTACTCATAATGGGTTAATGAACTTCACATGCACACACATTGGTGCTTGATTGGATAGGGTCATTGTCATACTCAAGACTTGGTAATTGAACCTCACTCGCACACACATCTGGTCCTAAAGAAAGTTAGACAACTTAGTGAGTTTGGTTGATGACACTAGTATGTTTGAGTCTTTGAAAACCTTTCAGTCTTTCATATCAACATCCATATCTTCTTCCATATCAACATCCATATCTTCTTCCATATCCATATCTCTTCCATATCAACATCCATGTCTTCATTAAAAGTCAAGTTGCAAAAATGCCAACAAATTCGGTACCCCCAATTGCCAAACAATGGACAACAAAAATGGCCAATAAAATTTCTGAACTATAAAAAGATCATTCGAACACTATGCATTCCTCTCATATAGTTCAGATTCATTATACATTTACTTGCATTAATCATCCATAACACATATCATTTAGCTGGAATTAATCATCTACATAAACATCATTCATATACATGTCATTTAGCTTGCATTAATCATCCATATAAGCATTATGCATACACATCATGATTAGCCTACATTAAGCATCCATAAAACATTCAACACAAATTGCATAAAACATAAAAGCATTCACACAAAATATAACACAAATATATAAAAGGCCATGTATATATATAAATCACATATACAATAAATGCCAAAAAGGCTACAAGGGAGCACCAAGGCTCATATACAAAATAGTGCATCTAAGCACTAAGCTAATGTCCATGAGAGGACCCCTGAGACCTAGTAGGAGCCCTCGACCTAGTACTCTGCCTAGACTCAGTATGCCTAGATGACTCAACTATAGAAGAGGAAGGAGGATCCGACAATGTAATATGGTTTTGCATACACACATCCTCCAAGGAATGTGCATATGCCTCACTAGCCCATAGACATCGTAAGTCCATCTGATGTCGATGCTCCTTCACCAACATCTCTGCCTGAAGTCGTGTGACCGTAGCCTGATCACTAGCCATAACTATCACCCGCTCTACCTCCAACCGAGCTATAGTAGCCAATGACTCCCTATGAGTCTCGAGCATAACCTCATGCTCCTCATGAAGCTGCTCCAACTCTACCCGCAACCTAGCCACCTCAGAGATCTCACCCATCCCCTCATCATCCTCCCTCTCATCATCCACCAACCCCATATCTAGAGTCTACTGAGCCGATCCCCTCGACCATCTCTGACTCATCGATCATTGAGCCCTCATCCTCTTTAGAGTCACCCCGACCCCACAGCTACCACCTCATCACACCAACCTTTGGTACCCATACTAGTTGGGCACCAAACCACTCCACATACTCTAGAGTCACCCCAACATCATCTACATCAAGGACCTCCATCTCCTCATCATCCTCAATCACCACCCACCATGGCTCTACACATGGAAGCATCCCCTCATCTCATCGATGCCGATACAACACCGACTCATCTGGCACACCCTGAGGCAAGCCAAACTACCTCAACACCCATGAGTACTAGAAGTACTCCACCTCCTCATCCCTCCACCCAACCAACCATCGAGCCTACCTCACCCGATGTAGCTACCTCCTATCACCATCCCATCAAGCTCCACACCATGGCCTCCATATCACATCCACCCGAGTCAACCCCGACCACATATCCCGATACCACTAGCCGGTATGCACCTCTCAACTCGATTGAACCTCCTCCACCACTACCCATCACCTAGCATAAGGCTCCCCCATTTGCCATGACTCACATGGCAACCCCTCAGGCCGAGCCACAACAAAATTCTCCCAAGCCCAACACTATAAAAGGAAGCTGCATCCAATCCCCTTCCTCTCCCTCCAAATCACCTCATATAACTCCTAGTACAACTGTACCAATAAGGTAGGTGCCCATGCATACTCCCGAGGATCCATCAATAGATCACTCACCAACCCCAATAGGTTCCAAGGGAACCTACAACCAATGCTATTAGGTAGCACTATGTTTGCTAGCACAAACATGATCAAGGGAGGAGTGCATCCAACTCCTTCACCTTGTACATGCTTAGATAGCATATACCCCCATCCCCCATCTGCCTCGCCAATCCCCAAACATTCGCTCCATATCCACCTTCTTATCATGACCAACTACCACCCTCTCCCCTTCTACTAGCACCTTGAGAATGTGGTATACATCCTCAAGCGTAACAATAGCCTCCCTAGTCGGCAGCTAGAATGTCCCCCTATCAAGGTCCCATCTCTCTATCAATGATGAGAGATATCCCTCATTCACCCTCACCACATCTAGCCTAGCTACACCCTCCAGGCCCACCTTCCCCAACAACTCCCAATCATCAATCATCAACTTCTTCCTCATCCCAGGAATGAGAGGAGAAAATCGATGTCGAGGCTCTATGTCCCTCAACTACAGCAACAAACAATTTCATTAATACTATTACAAAAAAAAAAAAAAAAATGCACAAGAGATAAAGTGTTTTTAAACATTACCGAGGCAAATGGTGCCTCAGCTCCACCAAAACATTCGATCCCTCCACTGCCATAGCTTTCATGCAAATTCTCACTAGCCTCACTAAGCTCACAAACCCACTCCACTCCTCAGACGCAGCTTCTCAAAGTCCGAAATGCACAAGTGAGCCTCATGATTCACTCAGAAAGCTATTTATAGCTTTCCCTAGCGCATTCAGGTGTAGGTCTATGCTTACAAATTTTTAGGCTCACCTAGGCACCTACGGGTGCACCCAGGTGCATCTGCACACCTACAGGACACCACAAGTACAGCTATGCCCCTGGCAACAAAATGGCACAAAGACAAAATCAATCAAAATGGTAGCTTACCTCCTCCAAATTTCACCAAATTTCATCCACACATCATGCACATCCTAAAATCAGGTTTTGTAAAAACAGAAATCATTTTGCAAGCATAATTTTTGAGAATAAACCAAATCTTCAAAATACGCTAATTGAGGCACAAAATGCAGCAAAACAATCCAAATTTTCACAAAACTCACATCTGATCATTCTGCATTATATTCTTCATCATCACATACAATTGTGCAAAAATCGGAGTTAAACGAACCTCGTATCTAGTAGGTTATTCTATAAACTTGGCGATTGCAGCGATAGTCATCCATGCAATTCGGTAAGATGAATAATCTACAATAAGGACACTTGACAATGATCATCATCCATTATCACATCATCAAAGATCACAATCACATTTGGCACCTCACATTTTGAGTACAACTTTGCCAAGAACAATTTGCTCAAAGGCGGTCATTGATGCCCTTTTTCATGGGGCACGAAAACACGGATAATCAAAATCACAAACACTCATTCATTTGACAACAATCACCATACAGGACATATCGGTAGGTTGATTGGTTCCATTATGGAATTGGTGAAGAAATTTCCACAATCACTACCCCACCCCTACGTTGACTTAGTCATCATGCATCTTCATAAATTGCATACTCAATGATGCCATTGCGACATCTTATTCAACAACATCGAATCATCCCAAAGTTTGGGGCAACCATAATTTGATTATGATTTCCCATGATAGGATACATCTTACAATCACATGGTATTATACACCAACCCCTTTCCCACCATTAGGGCATAAACAATATCACATTTTACATCATTCATATCATCCACAATCACATGGTATTATACACCAACCCCTTTCCCACCATTGAGGCATAAACGGTATCACATTTTACATCATTCATATCATCCACAATCACATGGTATTATACACCAACCCCTTTCCCACCATTGGGGCATAAACGGTATCACATTTTACATCATTCATATCATCCACAATCACATGGTATTATACACCAACCCCTTTCCCACCATTGGGGCATAAACGATATCACATTTTACATCATTCATATCATTCACAATCATATTGCATTTCACACCATTCATTCATCAATGGCACAAATTCACCACATCATTCATTATTAGCACAAAAATATTTTCAATTGGCTTGTGAGATACATTCATAACTCATTCGCCAATTGAGGGGGTAAGCTACAAAATTCCAAAAATTCTTTATTCTTTTATCTTCAACATTAGTGCTCAAATCCAACGACAGAGAGAAGTTGCTTCTATGCCCATAGCCCAAACAGGTGTCTCATATTTTTGCACCATATTGTGTTTCATGCAACATGGTACAAAAAGGGGATCTTTCCTCCATCCTAACCATACCACCACCCACTTGTCCACCATACACATTTCCCCCATTATTTCCCAATTCCACATTTCCCCTTCAAACCACTTTAGCCCTTTCTCCCATTTCCTAACCCAATTGAGATTATTTTAATATTATTTTATATTTAATATAATATTTTATATTATATTATAATATATTTATTATAAAATATATATTTATAAACTCAATTAACCACAATCGTCCGATCCAATCTAATCTCCACCGTCCATCTTCATTAATCCATGCCACATCTAAAAAGTAATCTCAACCTTAGGATCTAATTTAATCTTAGCCACACGATCAAAAGTGTAAGGCTAAAACCCTAAGAAAACCCTAGGTTGGATTATAAATAAGGGCATTTGCAAATGCTCAAACCTTGGAACCTTGATATTAGAATTTGCATCTTGAAGAGATCATTGGTGAAGCCCTAGCGAAGCAGAAAGAGATAGAGCCCTAAAAATCCAAAGCCCTAGCTAGCCAATAGGACTTCTATTGTTCCAGCCATCCCCCATATCCATCCTTTCCACCTCGCCCTCCTCCATTGTCATCATCGCCACTTTCGTCCATCCATCGCATTCATCGCATCCCCCACGATCTGCTTCTACAGATTTTATCCTCACCGTAGGTGCCCTCCCGAGCTTGCGAAGCTCACTGTAGAGCTTGCCAAGTGCACACATGTACTTGATGTGTTGCATGCTCACTCTAGAGCCTATGAAGCTCGCACTAGAGCCTTCCCAAGTGCGCATTCGAGCCTATTGTTATCACTAAAGCATGAATCAGAGCCTGTTGCATCATGCCATCTACTATCAAAACTGCAATAACAAAATAAGGTATCATCACAAGCAAGGTATATCATTATTTGTTTTATTCTATTACATGATTTGTATATTTAGCATGCCATTTGATCTATTTTTAGTTAGGGTTTATTGATATCTGAGGGTCTCACACTGTGGAGCCCTCACAGGTGTTATTAATCTCTTTCTTTGTTTGTGTGCATGCAGATCTGCAGATTCTATTTATTGTTGAATGGTTGTTGAAGTTGGAGTGGTCCGAACACATGGATACCTGAAGCCCACTCATTCCGTTGGAAGTGAGGACACACTATTTGAAGACACTTCATTGTTGTAGCTAGGGTTTTGGAGAACCCTAGCATATTGTAAATCTTTGTATCAAAGGCTCACTGAGTACAGATTGTATCAAAAGGAGTTTATTAGCTCCCCCCGTTTATTGAATAAATTTATCTATTTGTGCAATCTTGTGTTTCCTTGGGTTATTTGATTTCTTTATTATTTTAAGTGTCGTGTTCTTGTCTTCACAAATACCATTAAATTTATTTGATAAAGCATAGTCATATATCCATTTCAATAATTGCATTAAATCAATTCATAATTAATCACATGCTTATGATTCTTTAATAAGAATAACTTTAATTTTTTATTCTTTCAACATGAAATGGAAGCAATATTAGCAAATACATAAAGTATCCATTATTCAAATTTTCTCATAATACAAAAACCTTTTAAACAAATTTTACCTTAATATAATTCAATATACATTTTGTCAATCCATGACTTGTAAACATCACATCTATTTTTTTAAGTTTCTATTTGCATCATAATAATAATCAATATGAAACCCTACTAAAAACATGATAGAATCCTTTATTTCCATAATCTTATTGGCTAAATTCCTTGAGCTCCATTGAGAGGTAGTTGGATTAAGGGATCAAGATGACTCTATTTCATGATAATACATTCCTAGATGCTCTTTTGATATTCATGTTAGCTTTTTATGCTATATATTTAAGGAAATGCAACCACAAGAACTAAAATGAGCATGCAATATTAAATATATGATAATGGCAATATACTAAGAAAGAAAAACTCATAATAAACTTTTGCAATAACTCATAAAACTTCCATTAATGAAATCTCATGAAAATAGGATGTTCATATAAAATGTGGATATCTCAAATGTTTCATGCTTCATACAAGTTCTAAATTGTGTCTAACTTGTATTCTACTCTTCTATCTATTCTCTATGCTTCTCTCACTTATCTATGAAATGTTTATATAATGAGATATATCTCTTAGTATTTCACCTACCTATGACTCTTCATCTTCCTATTCTATGACTCATGTACACATTGACTACATGCACATTTACATCATCAAGTACTTTGCACATTCTAACAACATTTGTGCATTTATTACATTGCATAAAGCAAATACTCAAACCTTAATCTAAGATAAACTCCTAATCTAAAGATGTACCAAAGGTGGTACATTGGCATGTACCAAATAATGTAATATATTCCAACAATTCAATGCATCAAACATAGAAAGTATCTTTTATATTTCTATATCCTTTATCCAAAGCATCAAATAACCCATATAAAAAAAATACCAACTACATTTCTATATGTGTTTATTTATTTTTTATAAAAAACACTAAGGTGAGGAAACCCCATAAATTTTCTCTTTTCAAAGGAATCCATGTCCGTTTGAGTGTTTCATAACATACAAGGAAATTCCATAATATCCTTTAAAATAATTATTTTTCATATATCTAAAAGAACAAACAATTTAAAAAATCCTTCTAAATTTCCAATTTAAATAAAATAAATTTATCTAAATTATTTATTTTTCTTTTCTTTTTCATTTTTTAAGGGAAAACACAAATCAAAACCATTTTATTTCTTATCATGATTGATTCTCAACTAACTTGAAAATAAACTAAATAAAATACCAAAAGAATTCTCACTTTATAATTTCTACCAATTAAAACTCATTCAATTCTTTAATGAAATTATTTCTTTTCACAAATAAAAGTATTCTAAAAAAATTAACCACAAAGAAGAATTAAATGAAGCACTGAGTTAGTAATTCAACATTTTATTTTATTTGACTACAATTAAAGTAGACCAAAGTCTATATGGGCAATGCTCAAGCATAAAGTAACTTGGTCTCACTCATACACTCTGCCAAATCAAAATGTTTGATAGAATAAAAATGGTTGAGATCACTTAAAAAAACTTCCAAACAAATAAATCAAACTTTATTAACTATAAAACTCCCTAGCTAAATATTAGAACCTTACATTTTAATATTTCCTTTCCTTCAAAACAATTAATCCAGTTCAAGGCAGTCAACCACATAAAGCAACAAAAGTTAATGCCATAAAAATAAAGCTTTGAGTATATAAAGACTATGGTTTAACTAAAAATACCAAAAATAATTTCCTATGGTTCTTTTCTAATGCTTGGAGCTTACATCTTTGATTACACAAAGTAGATAAATAATCATAGTCTATGGTGCTCTTCAAATATTGAAATACTAATAGGTAAAACAACCTTATCCAACAAAAAAACTCTAGCAACAAGCTCATGAATACACAATTCTATAGGCGATAGTTTTATTATTTTAGTTCTTTTTTTTTTAAAACCAAATCAAGCTCTTACAATGCCATAATAAGACACATATATGGATTAAACACAACAATGCTCTTAACTCAACTAAATCTTACTACCATTGGAAACAAATAGAAAACATTTATGAAGACTCTTCAAGAACACAGTGGACACTTGGTGCCATGGAAGAAGAGATAACACATAAAAATAAAATCACCCAAAGGATTAATATATTCCTTTAATAACCGGGTCTACCTGGTTATTATATAATATCAATTTTGACTCCACATGAAGCATCCAACATGTTTTTCATTAACCAAAACTTATGAGGCTTATCTAAAGAAGAATACCTATACTTTTTGAATCTCTACCTTGGAGATGTACATAATGCAAACTCTTTCCTCTCTTTTATGTTTAGAGCACTTGGTATTCACTTATTCTTGGGAACAATTGAAGGCAGGGGAATATTCAATATAAACAAATGTAGAGGATACTCAAACAGATACATATGAGAAATTGACCAATGATGTTGATGCACTAAATATTTTCTAGTTTCTTTCAATACTAACTAAGATATCCTATCAAAAATGCTTTAGCAAAAATAAGTTGGGCATAGGAAATTTAATAGAACACTCTATGGCTCAATGGATAAGGCACAATTTGGGATATCTCATCAATCAAGATTGCTTCCTCATAAGTTGCCATAATTTTAGTAATAGACTACTACCATTGTTGTCATGCAATTAGTATATAAAATATTAAGGGACCAAGATGGAATTTATAGACACATCACTTTGAATATTCCACTCCATAAAGTGCTCACCTACTGAAGCATATTTCTCATTAAGCACCCCACTATCTAAAATAACTAACTTTCCAAATGACCTCACTCCTCAATAAATATTTGTTGCATAATCTAAGGAAAAATATAGAGTAAGGTAGAAATTAAGAATTGGTTGAGATTTTGGAAGAGGGTGCCTTTCTCTCAAAGCACTCTGATTTCTAGGTACCCTTCTCTCTAGTAGCCACACTCATAGTGATCCATTCTCTAGGTGACCTGCTCTTTGGACTCCTCACTCTCAAAGTGACCAAATATTTGGGTGCCCCTCTCTCATAATGACCCACTCTCCATGTATATGCTCTTAGAATGACATGTTCTATAAGCGATCTACTCTTAGGGCAACCTATTTCCAAGGAGCCTCACTCTATGTCTATTTTTAGTAAATAGATAAATATTATATAATCACCTCATAATTATCATTGAAGTATGTTGTGTGTAGTCCTTTTTGTGGCTACAAGTTTAAGTATAAATAAGAGCTAAATCCTCATTGTGATGGTATTTTTGCCTTTGAAGTAATACCAAAGCTATTCTTTGGAGTGAGACTTGTAAAACACTCAAATTGTAAAATTAGTAAAGACTTATACAACACTCAAATTGCAAAATCAATAAATACTTATGCATGTCTCTAACCTTTCCTATATGAATGTGATAAATACGTGGATCTGCCATATTTTACCCTGTTATTCCTTCTCTTTGATTGATTATTGTAGGTATCTAAAGCTCTTATGCAATGAAATTATTTGGTTTTTGTTGAGAATACCAACTACACCATATCTAACCTCTGCTATGGTCTTGACCATATTTTACATTTTCTTTCTCTTAAACCCTTGCTCCTCAAACAAAAGTAGAATAGATTTATTTTATGAATTTTAAATTAGTTTCTTTCATTATATTTTTTAGTTTAGTTAGTAAAAGTAAACTAACCCGAGATTTGAAAGTTGGGGAGAGAAGAAACCTTTTCATCCATTTATTGAACTATGATCATAGGCATAAATTGCACTTGCCAATTTCCATGTTCAACACATGGTATTATTGTTGATTTATTCATTGAGAGATAAATATGCACTAAGGCATAGGATATTACTTGATAAATTAGTCACCAACTAGAATTTTACCATTGAGTCATTAATGAAGGGGTTCGAAAGATTGGATAATTCTTATTTAGTTATTTTCTAGTTAAATTTTCTATAAAGACATCCCAAGGAAAACATTAATAATTACAATATTCATGAGAATAGTATACCCCATACCTCTAAATATTTGACCATTAGATCAACAAACTTTTCCATACTACATAAGGGGTTTATAATTAGGCCTTGACTTGATGGTTTGAAATGCCAATCATATCACCTTGTTAGGATCCTTTGAAGAAGCAAACCATGTGGAGTATTTACTCATCTAAGTTGGTAGATTACCTCATGATCTACCTATGGATTATGTTGTGTATATAGCCCAAGATAAAATACCTCAAGTAAAATTATCTCCTCCTATGGAACCAACTTTAAACATTGAAAATCATCCTACTCAAACTTACTAATCTACCCAACCCAACACCCCTTATGCAACTCAATTACCACCACGTACACCTATATATCTATAAACAAATACTTCATATGCGATAACCTTTCCTAGTCAAAACATACCTAATGTTGTTTCTTTTCAACTATAATTGTCAACAATTCTAACCCCTTCTCAACCATCTAGTATAAATACTACCTCTTTATCAAAAATTTAGAATGATAGAATCCAAGTTCAAGTGAATGAATTTAGAGAAATTAATATTTTCATGAATCAATCCAATATAGAAAAGAGATAAGATAACAATTGACAACAAGGTAATGATTGAAATAAAAAAAGGAAATGATAGTAACATAAGAGTACTTATCTCACAAAATACCAAGTTTCATACTAATTTGAGAATCAAGTGGCTAGCTAGGTGCAAACAATATGATCAATATAAAATTAAAGATAAATAATTTATGGTGTATTGCTTGTAATGATAGCCATAATGTAGTCAAATGTATCATGGTGATAAAATATTTCTCAATTCATAATATAAAATAATCAATTCTAAACACAACAAGCCATGATGATGGTTCAACTAGTAATGGTCCAAATGTCAGTACCAATTCAACCCTTGGTTATGGTGGACAAATCTTTAATAATGCAAAAATCAATCTCAACCATGCCAAATTTAAATAATGTAGTGTTTACCAACTTTAGAATTCCTAAATATGATTAATATTTTCCCTTTGAAGATCATGTAATATTCGCCAACCAACAATAAGGGGTCTCAATAAGAGGTAAGATGAAGTCCATAGATGAGCAACCCCAACCAAAAAATCCTCATATAGAACTATAAATACAACCTAATCCAAGTATAATTACTATAATTATGAGGAGGTCTAGCCATTTTTGCATCTAAAAGATAGGGATTGGTGGAATTAGGTCAATTTGTCATGTAATAAAATGCCAAATAAAGTACACCAATCCAATCCACACAAACCAATGTTTTCCAAGCAAAGGAATAATATAGAATAATGCAATAATTAGTCTTGACCATGTCAAATCTCAACAATGTAGTGTTTGTTAACTTTGAAATTCCTAATGGTAATGAATTTTTCCCTTTGAGGATCATGCAGTACTAGAAAAAAAACAACAAGGGTCAAAAATAGGTAAAATGAAGGCCACATATGAGCAACCCCAATCAATAACTCCTCAAGTAGAACTACACAAACAAATTAACCCAAGTAAATGTACTATTGTTCTAAGGAGGGGTGACCACATTGCATCTAAAATGCATTTGATCAAAAAATTGTGGATGAAAATTTAAATTAAATTTTGGAATATGTGGTGATTAAGCTTCACATGAGGCCATGTCTAACTTTTGTATTGTATTTGCACATACAAGCCCTTTGGGCCCTTCTAAACCTTGAAAAAGATGTTTTTATAATATTTTATTATTTTGAACCTATGATTACCTGGCCTAAAGGTAACTCATACTTGGGAATATGTACCGCATCATATTAATCATTTCATCATTGATTAGTGTGTATTTTATTTTGTTATATTGAGATTATTTAGTGTCTAGGGATAACCCCATATATTGTGTGCATTACTTTGTGTGTATTTTTTTAGTGATATTGGGTAATGTGTTTATTCCATTCATTTACGGAAACTATTCCAAAATCTAACACAGTATCAGAGTGGGTGTGATTCTTCTTTGATTGATTATTGGTTGTTAGAAAATTTGTTTCTACAACATCTCCCAAGGATAACAATATTTGAAGCAGCTACAATATTTTGTAAGTCAATGATAAAACTAAAAAAAGAATTTTTTATAGAGAATCTCAGAAGACTTAGTAGATTTTTCCAAGAAAATATTCACTTACATGTTCCTTTATTCCTCTCGTTGGTACTCAATCCTCTTTATTTTTTTATTTTTGACCAAATGGATGTTGTGGTCTTAGGATTGATCTTTTCAAGGTTTTCTAAAAACCTCATTTGTCATTTACAAAATTTTCAAAAAAAAATTCTTTTCTCTTTTAGCTTTTTGTGTCCAATAACAACATAGATGAGATGACAAATTTCATGGCTACCATAAAAGAGGAAGAAAAGTGGCTAAAATATTTTAGACCACTAAAACTTGAGAAGCCAAGGGCAGGATTCCATGCATGGCAAAGACCTATGAATAACTTGATAAAGTTGCTAAAATGGTCCAACAATTTTTTACCATATAGGTGTTAGAGGATGTATTGATTGGTTGAATTTGATAAAAGGTTGTGTAATAGATACAAATGAATCATCAACGTTTCTAGATTATTTATGAAATTTGAGGGGATTCCAATTCATCATTTTGTCCCTAGGTACCTCATTTGTGTTTGAAAAAATTGCATATTTTTTCCATTTTTTAAATTCAAATATTTAAATAACGAATATACAAGGGAATATTCTAGGGAATATACCAAGGAATATTCTAGGGCAGTTATAAAAAGAGAGGCACATATGTACATGCATCATGGTGACACATACATGTGTTATGGACGTAGAGTGAAAAGGGGAAATTTGAGTTTGTTTTCTTTATTAAATGTATTTCTAGACATATTACTCCCAAGATGTACCTTGATGCTAATGGCTATCCAAGCCCATATTGGGGAATTACATAATAGAGGTCTAGGGTTCAAATCTCTCTCATACCCTCTTTTGGTAAAATAGGATGATATCAACATGATATATAATGATAACATAACAAAGACTAATGATATAACATTGGATAATGATGTGGTATTTGATGATATCACCATATTTCTACCCATTAATGTTGATGTAGCACCTAATGATGTGGCACTTGATTACATGGAAGGTCATATTGATTATGTGATAATCCATATAGATGACATGGTACTTGACATGACAGGTGATGATGTGGTTTATATTGATATGGTAGTCTGTATAGCTAATATGGTGTATGATATGGTAGCTGACATGATGTCTAATGTGGTATTCCATACAATTGTTGATAGACTAAAAGTCAATATGGCAGGCAAATTTCTACATGGAAGGTATAAATAAAAGTTCAACCAATCACATTCTACCAACTTATCAAAACTCATTATTGTATAGTCATGTGTAGCATAATAGTGTTATTCTATAATCAAAGAAAAAATAATTATTGATAATGGGAACAATCAACAACACAATATTTGAGAGCATATGGAAATAGCATTTATATCTAGAAATGAAAGAGTAACAACAAATATCTAGAATATAGCCTTAGACAACCTTGCATAATTAAAAATATAAACTAGAAATATGCCTAGATGACCTTACACAAGTAACAACACTAATTATATTGTATGGAAATATGCTTAGATGATAATGCATATCAATATATAATAACAAGATCTATTTCATAGGCACATGCACAAAATCACTATAATTAACTACAATAGTTGAATGGATGTATTATCATTATCTTCAAGTCTACACATGTATCTCTCAAGTGTATATAGATTCATACATACAACATACATGCATGTACATTTAAATATTTGAGGGGTTATATTTATACAAGTTCTTATGAAATGGAAAGAATTTGCATCCTTAACTCCCTCCAACTAAATTGTTAGTACAAATCATGACTTCTTAAGTTACATGTACGTTCATTTGCTTAACATTTAAATTACATGCATGTCTTATATATACATGTAAAATTTTATCAAACACTTTATGTACTAGTTACAAAACAAATCAAAACTATAAAATTATATACACAAAAAAAATCATGTGTGTATTTTCCTTTGTACATGCTCCATCAACCTTGAGGTGGCACCACGTACAAATTGGCTCCTACATCTACCCTCCCCTCTAGATTAGTTGTCATATTTATTGACTACTACTGCTCCAAGGGCTTTTGATCCACTATGATTGAGGCACCAACATAGGTGTTCCTCCTATCCATTGAACCTATATTTTGAGGGTTTTATTTTCTTGCTTCAAGTGCTTGGCATAGGCTTGATATCGATCCTACTAGGTAACATAATTTTGTGAATTATATTTGATCTCTATGAGTCGTACCTTAAATTTTGTCTCCTTCTTAGTTGACTCCACCTCTATTCTTGTAGCCTCTTTTAATTTCTCATCTCTTCCTAAAATAAGATAATCACAGTGAGTGAACTCTTATATCTTTGCTTCAAGAGCTTGCTTCCTCATTGCCCAATTAGTTGATCTTGCTCCTCTCATGCTCTTCACATCTGATCAACCTCATGCCTCATATTTTCTAGTTCTACTTTGCCCTCCTACTACACTTGTTGAAGCTATTTTTGTACTTCCTATAACTGGTTAGACTCATTTTTCTCTAATTTTAGGTTGTTCATAATTCCTAGAAATTTCTCTAAACTATTTGCTAACTATTGTATGAAGTATACCAAGAAATTCATTATGGTGTAAGCTTTCCTCAATATAGTTTGGTAATATTGACCTTGGTAATTTAGGAAGATCATCAAGTCTTCCCTTACAAATGTATACCTATGGTGGATACTATTGTTTCACTTGCACAACATGCCCTAGTTTGAATAGACTAGGGACCCATGTTTTAAAAAAATTGGTGAATCTTTTCTTGTTTTTTTTGGGATTGTGTGTTAAAGCCATCCATATAAAAAAAAATCAAATAAACTCTTCTATTAGATAAGGCTTGGAATAAGCTTTCCAAAAAGTATAAACTTGCCTATGTTTCAAAAAACATTGACCTCCCAAATGGCCTATTTTTAGCATTATTATCCATGGAAAATTAATATCTTTAATATGGTCATTGAAGAAAGCAAGCATATCATGTCTATATTTTTTAAGCATGAAAAATCTATGGATATTTTATCTCTCATGCATTACCATTAAGCATTAAACTTATCATTAATAATAAATATAAAATAAATTAATAATAATATATAATAAAAATAAAAATAAAATAAAATAAATAATACATAATAATAAATTATAATGCCTAGTATTTATTTTTGTCTTACGAAATATATGATGCATATATGACATGGAGAATATGATTCAAATGCTCTAACATATTATGACGTAGATGCTCTGATGCAAGTTCTTTGATGCATATGTGACACAGATGCTTTGATGCAAATTCTTTTATGCATATATGATGTAGATGCTCTGATGCATATGCATGATTGAGGTGTAACCACCAAATTAATTATAACACTATGTGAAGATCCACTTAAATTGTATAAATATAGGATCACTAGCCAGCTATAGTGGTTAGAAAACATCTATTAGCTAGCCCTTTATCAAAGTTTGTTTTTTCTTGTTTGTTGGATGAATTTTTTGAACCAAGATTATTAGTGCTTTGAGAATTATTTTTTTAATCCATCAAAAAGGGTAAATTTGGAATAAATGTACTCTATGATTATCTTTATAATGCAAGGCTTTAAAAAAAATTATGGTACCCAGGTGTTGTAGGTGAGTTGGAGAGGAGAGGGCAATCCTCCAAGGGAGGTCCCAGGTTCGAATCTCCACCCTACCAAAAAGCTGAATTGGATACCCAAAATCCAATTGATAATGTTGGTGCGGGCAGGACTGGGTGCAACCCCGGGTGAATTTGATGGTGTAGAACCCCCTGTTCGTGGTATCTTAGACCAAGGCGGCCCCACAAGGGGTTTTTCGTTAAAAAAAAAAAAATTATGATCAATCTACACATGGTCATGGTGGTTGCATTCATTCTATTTCATAGTTAGTTTTCTTTGAAGATTGCATCATCTTAGATCTTAGGCTATGTGAATACTGGTTAGGTCGGGGTTATTTTTTTTGGATTATCACTTTATCAAATCAAAACTAAATATCAAGGCAATATATGCTTGTTTATTTTCTTTCTTTTATTTTACCCTTAAACCTTTGATTTTTTTAAGCTTGATTATATTAAAAATAGGTTAATTTCTATTTAAAGCAATTAATTTTTTTCTTTTGTTGTGCAATTTAAAATCTTAAAATATTTGCAAATGAATCATTATCATGCAATTTTTTTTATATATTTACAATTGAATCATTGATATGAAAGTAAAACTTTCATATATTTGCAAATGAATCATTATCATACAACTTAAAATTTTATA
Organism: Wollemia nobilis; assembly: GCA_028583015.1. Taxonomy (NCBI): domain Eukaryota; kingdom Viridiplantae; phylum Streptophyta; class Pinopsida; order Araucariales; family Araucariaceae; genus Wollemia; species Wollemia nobilis. The sequence goes on from JAQPPZ010000456.1 coordinate 9,677,137, forward strand.
TATTTGCAAATGAATCATTATTCTACAATTTAAAATTTTATATATTTGCAAATGAATCATTGATGTGCAAGTAAAAATTTCAAACATTTGCAAATGAATCATTGATGGGAAATTAAAAAAAAATTATATATTTGCAAAGTGAAACATTGTTGTGCAATTTAAAATCTTATATATTTACAGTAGTATGGAATTGGTTACCCTCTCCAGAGGGTTCTTCCTCATAAATATTAATAACCCAAAATATTCCTTCCACATCCTAATTGGTATCCCATGGTTTTTTGGTCATAGAAGCTTGTTCCTAAGGAAGTGGGCAGAGGATTTTAATCCCAAAACTCAAAGCATCAATGTGGCACCCATCCGGGTTTATCTCCTAGATCTCCCAAATCATTTTTGGTATGAAGGAATCCTAAGAGGTATTTCTCAAGCTATCAATTACATCATTTCCATTGACCCAGAAACAAGAGCCAAATTTGAATGATGCATGCTCAAATTTGTGTCAATTCCAACCTTGACTCTGAGCTCCCTATGCATGTTAATTTGATCTATGGCTCATACCATTAATGTCAACTAGTTTAGAATGATAACAAACCATACTTATGTGTTGAGTATCATACTCAAGGCCATCTCAAGATTTAGTACCCAAGACTCAAACTTCCCAAGGAGATGAACAAGAAGGAGACTAGCTAGAATTTTAAGTCATCAGCAAGGGGCCATCAGAAAACTAGTTCCTCATTTAAGAAAGCTCATCCCAAACCAATTCATATTGGCAGCAAGCATCCTCAACATTCTTCCTCTAATAAATAGAACCCCATAGGACAAAACCCCATGGATATCTACAAAGGAAAGCAAGTGGTAAATCCTTCACAGTAAACACTCAGGAAAAGGTATGCTCCCTATTTGCCTTCCCTAATCATTTTAGCATCATATCTGAACCAAATATTTTTATTTTGATGTCAGATATGACTTCCTTTTCCATAAGTCCATCCTTTTCTCACAATATCTTAACCACCTTGTTCATAACCATTCACCAACTAGATCAAGACCTTCATATACTTCCCCTCACCAATGTATCCTTGAATCCCTAGAGTAGCCTGGGCACAACCCTTCTTGAACCTCTTTCACTCATACAAAATTTCATATCTCAGATGAACTATGCAGCCCAAATCAACCTAAAGACCACCCTTTCCTTGAAGGCTTTTCCAAACACACTAGAATATTAAAAAAGACTTCCATAGATGTTAGAAGTGACAAAAAATGGGATGACCTCCCATATCAAAGCAAAGGAAAAAGGTGATCAAAGATGAAATTGCAAATGAAACTCAAGAAACCTTATTCTCAAATGTGTTTGTGCAGGTGCAATATGAAGCAAAAAGAATCAAAACCTCCTTGCAATAGGGCAAATGAGGGAGGAAGTATTCCAAAAAATATTCTAAATGAAAATCCTCTTATGGAATATGACAGGTCTCAATGGTCATGCCAAGCAAAGACTAGCTACTACCATGAGGAAAGAAGTCAAACCTACCATTTTTATCATGTAGGAAACCAAACTTGATGAATCTATCATGGAGAAGGTTGCTAGACTTATATGGAAGAAGAGTGAATTTACCACAAGCCTAGCCCACAATACTTTAGGAGGATGACTTCTTTATATTTGGGACCCCTCCAAGGTCGAAGGAATACTTATTTCTTTCTCTGACAGAATAACCAATGTTCAATTCTTTAGCAAATATGCCAATACTAGTTGGGTCCTATCAAATATTTATGCTCCCAAAAATCCTCATGGTAGGGTAAATTTATGAAATACTCTTAACCAAATGAGGATCATCTTCTCTAATCATCCTTGGATCCTCGTGGAAGACTTAAATTCCCCACTATATCCATCCAATAAGAATGGTGGAACTATCATCTCCCCTAGAAACTATGAATATTTTAGTGATTTTGTTGACAATAATGAATTGGACATTTAGCTCAAGGGAACCAAATACACATGGAGTAATAGGAGGATTGGAGCTCATCATTTTCAACTCAGAATTGATAGGTTCTTTCTCTCCAAGGAGGTCATTCCTTTATTTTGGGATGCCACCCTCCAATCCCTTACTAAAATAGGATCATACCACAATCCCTTAGTATTTGAAGGTCTCAAGCCATTAGTCTTCAAGATCCCATTTTATTTTGAGGCTATGTGGATTCAACACCCTAATCTTAGGGAACAAATTGCAAAGTGGTGGGTCCAAAGCCTTTCAGGACCATCCATCATCCAAGTTGCAAAAAAAATCTGCCTTATCAACAATAATCTCAAGATGTGGAATAAAGAAGTATTTGGTAACATCTTCAAGAATATATAGACCATCAAGGATAGACTACAAATCATAAATCAAATTCAGCAAGGATAGATTGACAACCAGATAAAGAGTGAGAAAAGAAGACTTTTGGTTGAATATCGTAATATTCTAGCAAAGGAGAAAATATTTTGGAGATAAATTTCTAGAGCACTTTGGATCAAGTAAGGATATGCTAACACCAAATTATTCCATGCATCAACCCTAAGATATAGGAGCTCCAACAAAGTTAAGGAGCTAGTTAAGAGTGAAGGTTTCATCACCTCCAACATTCATGATTTTAGGTTTGAAGTTGTTAATCATTTTAAATTCATTCTTGGATTTCAACCCCTTGTTTCACCAAATTATGTGAGTCTTTGATTCATCACATTCCAAATATTGTAAGCCCTAAAATGAATGCACAACTCATCAAAACTATTTCTCATGATGAAATCAAACAAGCTCTTTTATCCATGCAACCTGAAAAATCCTTGAGCCCTAATGGTTTCTCTCCTTAATTCTTCTAAACCTACTGGGATATTGTTGGAGAAGACATATGTAAGACTATACATGATTTCCAAAATTCAAATTCCATCCCTAGAGATGTGAACTCAACTTTTATTTCCCTTATCTCCAAAGGCGTTTTTTGCAAATAATTTTTAACTTTTGGCCTATAAGCCTTTGCAATGTGCTCTACAAAATTATAACCAAATTTATGGTCAACATAATGAAAGATATTCTCCCTCTAATAATTTATCCCTATAAAGGCAACACTATCCAAGGTAGAACCATTACTGATGGAGTAATTACCATTCATGAACTCCTACATTCTATCTTCCAAAGAAAAAAACTTTAGTTCTTCCTCAAACTTAACGTGAACAAAGCCTTTGATAAGGTATCCTTGGACTTCCTTTTTTCTATCCTTCAAAATTTTGTTTTTCACCTCAAATGGTTTAACCTCATAAAATATTGCACCACTTTTACTTGGTTCTCTATCATTGTCAATGGCTCCAATTTTGGCTACTTTCTGAGTGCTAGAGGACTAAGGCAAGGTGATCCCTTATCCTCCTTATTGTTCATTATCCTTATCGAGTCCTTGGGAAGATCACTCAAAGCTTCTTGTGCATATGAAGCTATCTCAAGTATCAAATTTACTTCCTTCCTAAAACATGTCACTCATCAAAAATTCATTTATGATACCATCTTGGCCACCCTTGCATCCCTCGCTAAATCCAAAACCATCAAATTTATTCTCAACCTTTATGAAGATGTTGTAGGCCAAAAGGTAAACTACATTAAAATAAAAATTTATTTTATAAACACCCCTTAGCTAGGTAGGTCAAGATAGCCTACGTCCTTGAATGAACTATAACTAATCTGCTCACTTTGTACCTTGGCCTTCCTCTTTTCACAGGAAATCCAAGTGATATCATGTGAAAAATATTCTTGAAGGACTCCAAAAAAAGCTTTTTGGTTGGAAGGGAGCCCTCATTAGTCAAGCCACTAAAGCAAATATTGTCTTCGCTTACCTTCATAGTATACCTATTTATTTTATGTTCATTTTCAAAGCCCCTACAGTTATTTTCACTAAAATTGAGCAAATCCAAAAAATATTCCTGTGGTCAGATCCAAACAATAAAAGAAGGTTCCCTTTGGTGGCGTGGGATAAAATATACTCTACCAAATTTCAAGGACGCCTAGGTTTTAGGAGGATGAGTAAGATGAATATGTACCTCATAGAAAAACAAGCATGGAAAATATTCACCAATGCTAACATTGAATGGATCTCCATAGTAAAAAGAAAATATCCTCAACACCATAGTTTCATGGATGAAGGAGTTCTTTAGCCTGGATTTACCTTCTAAAATTTGGTCATCCAATCTAGATCCATTATTAAAAAAGGAACCAAATGGTAGCTTGGTGATGTTCAGTCTATTAACTTCTAAAAATACCATTGGGATTGCGATCATCCCCATCTTGATGATCCCAATATCATCGACCTAAAACCTCTTATTGATTATCTCTTTGGCACCAAAGTTTCCAACTTCATCATGTATGCTCAGGGTCAACCTTCTTGAAAACCCATCCCTTTCACCAATATTAGTAGATAACTCTCGTTATCAACTAATTCCCTATCCCACCTACTTAATTCATGTTTCATTCCCTCTGCGTGACCACCTGACCAACCCATATGGAAATAATGTGACAGTGGCCTCTTTATTGTCAAGTTTTCTTACATGTTGCAAGAAATAATCCATACCTATTTAATCCTAATCAATTTCATTTGGTGGAGAAATATCATTCCTAAAGTTGAATTTTTTTCCTATTTGGCTACTCAAAATAGAATCTTAACCATTGAAAACCTCATCAAATGCAATTTCATCATTCCAAACCACTACTACTTGTGCTTATTTGGGTGGGAGTCCACCCACCATCTATTTATCGAGTGTGAATTCTTAGCAGCAATCCTTAGTTTTCTCTTAACCACATTCAATATTTTTGTGTTCATCTTAATTCTCAAGTGGATTTATTTATTCAATGGCCTAATCCCTTCCACAATACTAAGCTCAAGTCCCTATGGACTTTCTACCTTCATCACTTCCTTTTGCAGGTGTGGCTTGATCATAATAATAGATTCTTTTCTAACCTTTCCAAGAACCCCATCATAATTTCTAATGAAGTGCTCTGTTTAGCCACTAAAAAAACCCAACTCAACCCCTATTCCAAATATCCTAACCCTAGTATTAAGGCCACCATTATTACATCTCTTAACATATCCTCAGATATTTCAAAACCTTTAACTCAAGTTAGTAGTAGATCTAATGCTAAATGGATTCCCCCACATGAAGGTTGAATAAAGTTAAATTTTGATGGATCTTCCAAGGGTAATCCTAAAAGAACTAGAGGAGGTGGTGTTGTTAGAGATCACAATGGTAGAATCATCATTGCCTGCATGGAAAATTTAGGCACATAAAAAAATCATTTTGTAGAAACCAGAGCTCTCCTCCATAGCATATCCATTGTGAACAACCTTCATTGCAGGCTCATCACTAAAGGTGACTCTTTGAATGTGATTGATTGTATAAAAAGGGATAAAGACCCAACATGGATAATTAGCAACATTATATTGGAGGTCAAGAGACTCCTTCACCATCACACTAAAACCATAATTTAGTATGTCTTTAGGGAAGCTAATAAAGTGACTGATCCTTTGCCTAATTTGGAGCCCAATCAGGAGTCCCTCACTATTTGGAATAATGACTTTCACCAACCCCTCTTTGATGACTCTATTCATGATTGGCCATCATACCTTTGAAACCTTCCTCATGGCCACCTAAATTGGGTGCCTCACCCTTGGTCCAACTTGGAATTTCTTACTGATGATTGGTTCTTACCACTTAATCAAAATTATAACCTAGATGTTGAATTTTCATCTTGCTCGGGTTACATTCCTAATCCATGTCACCCCATTCCCTACCATGTGGCTACCCTCTTTCTGCAAATCCACCTCATATGCCCTCTCACCCATCATAATTGTTCAATAACCCTCACCTATCTAGATATGTTTCTTTCACCCACCCATTTTGGTAGACCTGTGTCAAGTGATCATCCCTAGGCCCCTTCTGTTATTATCATCAGTACATTCCATACCCAAAGTACTTCGATTACCACCTATTGTGGATTTTTCTGGCTTACCCTTAAAAGATATGTCACATCATGGGGAACTCTTAAAATCACAACCAAAATTGTGGATTCTGGCAAATCCACTTCATTAACCTAGGAATAAACTACCTTAAATAGCTCTAAACTAACTAGGTTGGGTAAGGAAACCCCAAGCAGTGGGTCCTTTTACTAATGCTTTATCACACACACACCCATTATGTCAGAAAAAATGTTGTTACTTTGTTGTTTTGATATTTTTAGTGACCGAACCTATCAATATTAAAGCCTATAAAACCTAGACCGATGCCTTATCCATTATAGATTTATAGCAAGTTGATAAATGACCTTAGAAAAGATAACAGAAAGAAGAACTAGTTCATTTTACTCCATTCAAATGATGTAATGTAAATAAAACAATTAAACCATCAAGAGAAGGCATTATTTAAGGATTATAATTACAGTAATACATAAACAAGCTAACACTAGACAATCACACAAAATATGCCAAGGGAATAGTTGATATTTTTATTAATAAAAGACATGCATAGAATAGAGCAATAGAGTGCTTAATCCTCATATGTCATTTGATTACAATAAACCCTCGGTTTGAATGTTCAAAACAAGGGGTATCTCCTCTCTGTCCTGATTGCAGTGATATAAGAGTTCTCAACTCCATCACATTCCACAGGAAATAATCATAGTGAATGGTGCCCCTTGATAGTCCTTGGTGAATGAAAAGAGAAGGGCGGTAAGAAACACACATAGGAGATACAAGGGAAAATACGACTCAAACAATAAACAAAGCTATACCTGGCTTTTCTCTCTCAAAGGTTCGATAAAAAATTGTTGCTATAGTAGTCTTCCTTATATAGTGTTTGGTTGCTCGAGCGAGGCTGCAACCATTTGCCCCAGCTGGATCAATCTCATTCCCTTCAAAATTAGGATGTAATAAAAATGGGCATGTAGCCCATGCCTTCTATCTACGCAAGTGGTGGCTGTGATTGCATATCATCTCCCCCGCTGCCCTGGGTTGGCAGCTATGCTGCACTCGGCTCATGTGCTCCTGGTGAACTTGGCCCCACTTCTTGTTTATTCTCCTTTTGATCCTACCAACCTTTCCAATAAAGCATAGCCCTTCTACTTAATTGTTGCATTTCTTTATCCTTTCGTAACTATCCTGCACTCACAGATGCCATCAACAGTACCATGTATATAAAAGTATATTTGCTTTATTTCAATACACGTGTTCAATTTTCATTGGAAGTCTCTTAAAACATGGGGTGCACAACTTTAAATTGAGGCACACGAACTTAACATGGGGTGCACAAAATTAACATGGGGCACACGAAATTACCATGGGGCACACGAACTCGTGTGCCCCTTAGATTTTCATGTGCTCTAGAAATAGGGTAAAATTCAAAGTTCTTAGAATTCAACATAATTTTATAGGGGTGTAAACGAGCCAAATAGGTACTCAAATCAGCTGAAATAATCAAAAAAATCATCCCGATTTGTGATATATCACCCTTCAAAGTTTGACGTAAATGCACGCGCACAAAAATGGGGTGCACAAAATTAAAATGGGGTGCATGAACTCGTGCACACTTAAATACCTTAATGCACTCTTCAAGATCCTTGTGCATTCCATAGGAATATGGGGTGCACAAACTTAACATGGATCACATGAACTCCACGCCCCTTGGGATTTAGTGCGCTCCAAAATTAGGGTAAATTTGAAAGTTCTTAGAATTTGACAAAAATTATTAGGGATGTAAAAATGCCAAATGGGTACTCAAATCATCTAAAATAATAAAATAATTCCTCCTGGTTTATGATAAATCATCCTTTAAATTTTGACGTAAATGCGCATGCACGAAAATGGGATGCACAACTTTAAAATGGGGTGCACGAACTCATGCACCCTTAAATACCTTTGTGCTCTCTTCAAGATCCTTATGCACTCCATAGGAATATGGGGTGCATGAACTTAACATGGGGTGCACGAACTCGCGCGCCCCTTGGGATTTCGTGCGCTCCAAAATTAGGGTAAATTTGAAAGTTCTCAAAATTTGATGAAACTTCTCAGGAGTATAAACGGGCCAAATGGGTACTCAAATAAGCTAAAAGAATTAAAAAATTCCTCCTAGTTTATGATATATCACCATTCAAATTTTGACATAAATGCGCACGCACGAAAATGGGGCGCACAACTTTAAAATGGGGTGCACGAACTCGTGCACCCTTCAATACCTTCATGCGCTCTTAAATATCCTTATGCACTCCATATTATATTCTCAAAATTTAGTTCCATTGTGAATATTGGATCAAGCTCTTTCCCCTAGTTTTTGGATTAGCTCAAATGGAGTCTTCTAGCTCAAGTTATGGCCATATCAATTTACATCCAAATGCAGGGCAAAAGTGACGAAATTGGAGCAGTCCTGAAATGAAATTCAATTAATTAAGCCTTTGAAAATCTTCAAAAATGCTCAATCCAAACCATTGCCACTAGACCCCGACCTTCAAGATACAAATCTCAACACTTTTGCAAGCCAAAAATTTAGATTAAACCCAAGCCTTAATTTCTTTGGAATCATCAAAAATTGGGCCTTGCACCCTAAGCTCACCTAGACATCAATTCAATGAAATTTTTCAAAAACAATGGGGTGAAAACTAAGTTGTGACAATGGGGTACAATACCACCCTTGATTGCAATCATTTCCAAGACACCATTTTACCCAATGCTACTGATGTGAATGATGACTTAAACCTTCCTTGTTGGTACCTTTCCCATATAAGGAACATTCATTGTACTAGGGCACATGAACCAATACCTTCCATTGATTGATACCTACAATAGCTACTATATTTTTTTCAATCCTTAACCTTAAGCATACTTGATGCTTATAAATCTAGAGACTAGAATGGTTTGATTTATTATCCACTCTTGCATTCCTTGTAATTTATCCATGATCCTCCTTGAGCCTGAGTCCCTCCAAATTGATCCCATAATTAAAGATATCCTTGGTTCCCATGGCTTCAAACCTTTCCTAAAAAAATTTAGTGGCAATTATGAAGAGGTATCCGATGAAATTTTCAAAATGTGGAACAAATGGAACATCATCATTCGGGGTTTAGAGTTCCAAATCAACGTCTACATGCTGGTTGAAGTTACTAGTTTTTTGATTGATGGGTGCACTATCATGTGGGATAAGTACTCTTACGTGATGGAAATAGATAGCTTCATCAACAAAGGTAAAAATATTATTTGGGAAAATGGTGGTATAGTGAGAACTTCCCTTCCTTCTCCTTGGGATTGGGTGATGATCCCTATTATGTAGTACCTAACTATTGATAATATTAATGTCCCTTTACTTAGTTTCCATCTTACCTTTTTAAATCACCATAAGGATATTAAGTTTATCAAAATTACTTATTACTTGTATAGATCCATCCAGATGTATATTGAAAGTGTGAGAAAGAGGAATTCAACCCATCCAACCCACCAAGGCCTACACCTTATTCTGTATAAACATACCCTTGAAGAGTATACCAAAAATATTGTTATAGCCTATAATCCTTATAATCCTCCCAAGGATAGCCCTTGCTACACAACCCCTATGAATGAGGTTCCTAGTGATGAAGGTGATCCTAAGTATGTCTCCCCTATTCAAAGTCAAAGACCCCTAGTTCTGTGAAGCAAGAGTCCAAGTACTCTGGCTTTGAGTTCAGATGTTGGTCTCTTAGAAAGCTCAAGTGGTATAAAATATCATCTAAGGTTTGTGGCTCTAGCCACTCCAATAAGAAAAAGACTAAGGGGACCCCCTCAAAGGTGTCCCTTAAATAAAATTTTGATGATGGAAATATGTCTGAGCTGAGTTATACCAATGTGCTTTAGAATTCCATCCTTAATCATGTTGCTAGCTTTGTGGTCAACCTCTCTGCTGCTACAAATGTTGCCAAGGCTGCTTGGATGATCTATCACCAAGCTTCTAAAACAATGGACGAGCTCCATGTCCAATCTAAGCAACTTTTTAAAAATGAAGACAACACCAATGAAGCCCAAGTGGAGGTTACCAATGGTTGATGTTTTGCTTTCTTATTTTGTTATGATTGAAACCTTTGGTTATTTTTATTTTAGGTTATTCTCGAGGTTTTTTTTATCTTTTCTATTGGAATATTCCCTCTGGGACTACACAATTTTGGTTCTTGTGCTTTTGAACCGATTGTATTGATGTTATTTGTAATAAGGTTTTGGAGCCCTTTCAAAACCCATGTATCAATCTATCAAAAAATTCTCATATATTTACAAATGAATCATTTTTGTGCAATTTAAAATTTCATATATTTGCAAATGAACCATTGATGTACAAATAAAAATTTCAAATATTTGCAAATGAATCATTACCATATAATTTAAATTTTTATATATTTGTAAATGAGTCATTTATGTGCAAGTAAAACTTTCAAAAATTTGCAAATGAATCATTGATGGGCAATTAAAAAATTTCATATATTTGCAAAGTGAAACATTGTTATAGATAGATGTCATTAGACGTTTTTCGTAGGACTGCCCAAACCACCGAACTCGTTTCGGCCATATCTCACTCATCCGAACTCGGATTGAGCTGAAATTTTGAGGGTAGATGCCTGAAAAATCCTAGAATGTCTCCACAAATTTTCATATTATTTGGATCAACACAGATCCTAGCACATCCCTATGTGTGAACAATATATTTGTTAAGAGACTATGCAAGGGTTTCATCTGGGTTGAGTGCAAGCAACTCTAGAGGTTGGTTTTTAGGGCCTTCGGGCCCTAAAGGCCAATATTTTTGTGGTTTATGCTCAATATTTTAGCATGAAATGTTGCAGGGGATACAATATGGGTTAGAAATTTGTCTTTCAATAGATCATACTATGAACTTGAGTGACAACGGCTTCCAATTTGTTGCATAATAGAAAAGTGAAAACCATACCTTTCCACGATGTCTAGGGAAAGGATTAAAGAGACCACGAAATAAGTTTCAAGCAGTTGATAAAAAAATGGCTCATATCTCAAGTGAATCTGGTGCTAAGGTGCACCCACAAAATAATTCTACTGTGAAAACCCCTATCAAGGGTAAGAATTTTGAAGACTTAGTCCCAAAAATGAATTTTAGGGATGCCCTTCATGGTGGATAGCCTCAGCCCAATGCTAATATCAATATTAGGGCTTCTCATAAACCTCTAAGAATGCCTAAGATTGATCCCAGGAAAACGAAGTCAGGATGTCTTAAAGCAACTGATGGAACTCCTATTGTTAAGCTTGATATGGGTAACACTCAGACTGGCATTGAAGATTTGGAAAAAGAGGACTAATTTGTCGGTTCGTGGGTTTTCGTCCGAGTCTATCTTATTTCAAATTTTGGGCTGCAAAAAGCTGGAAAACTAAAGGTGAGTTACAAATCTCTATTTATCCAAATGGTTATTTTCTTGTTTTATTTGCTAATAATGAAGATATAGAGAAAACTTTTCAAGGGGTTCCTTGGTTTTTGGAAGGACAGGGCTTTTCATGAAGCCCTGGCATACTAAATTTAAATTTGAAGAAGAGATGCCTTCTATAGCTCCCATGTGGGTTAGAATCTTTGGCCTCCCTATTGAATTTTGGAATCCTACTATTTTTTCTTCAATTGGAAACTCTTTAGGAACTTTTATGATGATTGCTGATTGTACTCAAAATTTTGAACATATTATTTATGCTTGAATTTGTGTTTTAATGAATTTTGACAAACCCCTACCTAAAAAGATCACATTACAATTTGGGGAATACACTTGGGAGAAAGTAGTGGACTATGAGAACATTCCTTTTCGTTGTAGAATTTACCATGAATATGGTCATTTGGCCAGTGCTTTCCCAAATAAAATTCTTGATCAAAAGAAAGAATATATAAACTCAGCAGGTTTCCAAATATCTAAGAAGAAGAACACTAAAAAAAAACCAGTAATGAAGGATAAATCAAAGTCATTTGCTAATATGTTTGAAATCCTTTCCACAAATGATGTCCCAAGTGAGGAAGAGGAGATGGGGGGGAAGAAAGTAGAGAGGGGAGGGCTCTAGTCCCTCCCCTGCTCCCCCTCCCATGGATCCTGGTTCCTGCCCAGTCCCTGGCTCAACCCAGGTCATCCCTCCCGGGGAGTGGTTGTTTGCGGATGATCTCCTGGGGGGAGATCCTTCTCCACTATCCGCACCCATCCCGGCCGGCTAGGGTTTCCTTGGTTGTTTTTTCAGACTGGTGCTTCCCAGGGATCCCTGTTTGGTTGGGGATCCCTTCCCTTTTTCCCTCAGGCTTCCTCCTGGGGTTTTTTGCAGGTTATTCGCGTGGATCTGGTCCCCTGTGTTTCTCGGTGCGATGGAGGTGACGATTTAGGGTTTGGACAACTTCCCCATTTTTCTTGTGAATCCTCGGCGAGCTCTGTGCTTGGACGGGATTCTTGGTCCCTGCTGCTGGGATCCTCTTTTGTTTTCCCGGGGCGGGTTCCTTATGGTACAAATCTTTGGTCACTTCCTGATGGGCTGGATCCTCTCTGTGCTGGCTGTCAGCTTCCTACAGGATGGCTCTCGCTGAACGGAATGTTTTCCCGGTGGGCGGATGGTTTCTCCACAGGGCGGGATCCGCCAAATCCGCCGGTTTTCCCGTGATGCGGGATCCTTTATTTTTTGCTGGTTTCCCGGATGGCGGGATTTCCCTGTTGCTTCCCGCTAGGCGGGATTGTTTGTGGTGGTTTTGACTGCTTCCCGCGAGGCGGGATTTTATTGTAATAGTTTTTCTTTGCTTCCTGCTGGGTGGGATCTTCTCGATTGTGGTTTTTGGCTACTCCCCGCTGGGCGGGATCTCCAAAACTACTTTCTTTCTTATTTGTTTATTTCCCGCTAAGAGGGATTGTTTCATGCTTACTATTACCGCTAGGCGGGATTTCTGTTTTGGTGTTCAGTTTCAAGGGATTGATGCCCTAGGCCCATTGCTTATGTAATCAGGTTTTGGGATCCTTGTTAAAACCCGCTGTAAATACAAACACTACTTACCCAAAAAAAAAAGTGAGGAAGAGGAAATAATGGAAACTGAAATCTTAGAAACACAAATTAAATATGAAGGAAAGAACTCGGAGACAAACCAACAAATCAAAGGTTTTCAATAGAAAAAAAAAGGAGAAAATTTACACAAGAAAAACAATATTTCAAATGTCAAAACTTCAAATAATGCAGGTCCCAATATAGACTCCATTGAACCATCTAGTAAAATTTTGGCCGTGTATGAGCATTCTTCAAGGTTAGAAGCCATCTCAGATTCAATTGGAATAAGTCAAGAAACAGGGAAAAAAAATTGAATATGGATTCTAATCAAAAAGTAGGTCGCAAGACTAATCAATATCATATGGTAAAAGAAGGTGAAAAGCTTGTAGAGGAAGGTAAGATTAATGCCCTTCCTAACATTTTTAGCCCTGGTATTAATGAAGATCATCACTTGTAATATTAGAGGACTCAAAGGGAGTCTTTCAAAACAAAATTAAATTAGAAGAATGATTCATATAAATCATCCACATCTTGTTTTCCTTCAAGAAACAAAGATGTCAATGGAGGATATGGACTTAATTGCCAATAAAATTTGGCCATCTGGAAAAGTGGTTTCCCTCGGTTCCCAAGGGACTTCGGGTGGCATTGCTTGTCTTTGGTACCCATAAGAGGTAGTTATTCACCATTTGGCAGTTGGGGTTTGTTGGCTATAGCTATTCAAAGTAGACATTCCAACCGGATTATGCTCGCATTACTGTTTATGCCCCGACTTCTTTGGAGGAAAAAAGAAGACAATGGAAGGATATTACTCATATTATCTCTCATTTTCCTAAAGCTTGGATCTTGATCGGAGGAGATTTCAATACCATCCTCTCTCTGGATGAGAAAAGGGGGGAAATAGAAATTTGGACAAAAGTACTGACCTCATGAGTGAATATATTGCAAACCTCCATATTGTGGATATCCAACCAGATAATGGCCTTATGACTTGGTCTAACAGAAATCAAGGCTTAGCTTGTATAATGGAGAGATTGGATAGATTTTTGCTCTCTAAAAATTTCTTAATCCATGGTCACATTCCTAAAGTGAAGACTCTTAATAATGCTGGTTCGGATCATTGGCCAGTCATGGTGGAAATGTGGAAAACCAATGTGAGTTTCTCTCCTTTTCATTTTCAATTAATGTGGCTTAGAGACATTTCCTTCAGACCTTGTGTGCAACAATGGTGGAAGGAAGTTAAACCTAGGCATGGGACTAAGATGTTCTATTTTTCCAAAAGACTGCAATACATTAAATCCAAAATCAAGACTTGGAACTGGAAAGAGTTTGGGGATGTTCATAAAAAAAACATGAAGTTATTGCTCATCTTGAAAATTTGAATAATAAAATCCGTTTAGATGGCCTCACAGAGAAGAGAAATGCAGATGAAATTAAACTCACAACTCAGTTAGAGGAATGGGAAAAAAGAGAAGAAATCTTATGGAAGCAAAAATCTAGAATTCAATGGCTCAAAGAAGGAGATCGAAACACAAATTTCTTCCACAAATCTCTTCTAGCTCGAAGATCTCACAACTTTATTTCTTTCTTAAAATCAGATTTTGGAGATGTTGATTATACTTGGGATGGCATGAACTCTATTGTTGTTGATTACTTTTCCAATATTTTTGCTGCTACTCCTCTTGACTCAGCTTCACAACAAAATGTTCTTCAAGCAATCCCTTCTCTTATCACTTCGAAGGAGAACTCTATTTTGACTGCTCCTGTTACTATCAATGAGCTTCAACAAGTAGTTTTTAAAATGCAAAAATGGAAAACCCCAGGTCCTGATGGTTTTCCTATTGAGTTCTACCAAGAGTTCTGGGATACCCTTCATGTTGATTTATTAGAGGTGGTGGAAGAATCCAGGAAATCCAAAGAAATTTTGAAGGTTATCAATAAAACTTATATTACTCTTGTTCCAAAAGCTCAAGAGGTTGATCATATCTCAGCTTTTAGACCTATTGCTTTATGTAATGTTCTTCTCAAAATTATTACTAAAATCATGGCAAAAATGTTGAAGCCTCTTTTGCATAAGATTATTTCCACAGAGCAAGGGAGATATGTGGAAGGATGTCAAATATTAGATGAGATAGTTTTTGCTCAGGAAGCCATCCATTCCATGGATATGCAAAATTCTCCTTCTATGTTCATCCGGTTAGACTTATCCAAAGCTTATGACAGAGTGGATTGGCACTTCATTATCAAAGTTTTGAGGCAATTTGGTTTCTCTAAGGATTGGATGGATTGTATTATGGGATGTATATCTTCAGTTTTCTACTTAGTTCTTATCAATTGCAGACCTTCTTAGTCTTTCATAGCTTCCACAGGTATTAGGCAAGGTGACCCGCTATCCCCTTATTTATTCATCATTCTTGTTGAATGCTTGGGTAGGACTATAACAAAAAAGAGGGAAAACAAAAACCTTGAGGGAGTTACCATTTCTCATGGAGCTAGACCTATCTCTCATCTTCAATTTGTGGATGACTCTACCCTTTTAGGTAAAGCTACAGTTAAGGAAGCTTCTAATATTAAGAAAATCATTAGCTATTTTTCTAAGGCTATCGGGCAATTGATCAATGAAGACAAATCTAAAGTTATTTTCTTTCACTGCTCTACTAGAAAGAAATCCATGGTCTTAGATAAATTAAGATATAATAAGACCTCTCTTCCAATCACTTATTTAAGTATTCCCATAAAT
Source organism: Wollemia nobilis (assembly GCA_028583015.1). NCBI lineage: Eukaryota > Viridiplantae > Streptophyta > Pinopsida > Araucariales > Araucariaceae > Wollemia > Wollemia nobilis. The sequence goes on from JAQPPZ010000456.1 coordinate 9,692,903, forward strand.
ATTCAAAGGCAAAAAAATAAATATTGGAATTGTTTTTTGGAAAAAGTCAAGAAGAAAATTGGAAAGTGGACCAACAAGTGGCTTTCTTCTGGGGGTAGAATCACCTTGGTAAAATTAGTCCTTCAAGCTATTCCTATTTATGTTTCTTCTATTTTGAATATCCCAAAGGCTGTTCTTCAAGAATTGGATCAAATCAGTCATTGTTTCCTTTGGAGTGGTACTAAGGAGAAAATAAAATGGGCCTTGGTGAAACGGGATACTTTATGTCTTCCTAAGAGTGAAGGGGAGTTAGGATTCTGGTCTTCAATTAATAACAACAAATCTTTAGCTGCTAAATTATATTGGAGGATGTTGCATAACCCCAATGCTCTTTGGGCCAATAATCTTCGTGCTAAATATGTTGAGGACAAAAGTCCTGAAGACCTTGTTCGCTATCAAATTCCTACCAAAGGTTCTCCCATTTTAGCAGCTTCTTAAGACTCGGTGAGGATTTGATAAAGAAAAAATTATTTTGGATCATTCATAATGGTCAACATGCAAATTTTTGGACAGATTCTTGGGATGGTCACAAGCCTTTGATAACTCAATTTCTCGATTGGAGGCCTTGGATGGAGGAGCTTCACCGAGCTAATTGGATAAAGGTGGCTAATTACTATCGGTACCATACTAGTAATTCAAAGGTTGGTAGATATTGGATCCCTATTGAGGACTGGCCTATTCAAATCTCAGAAAGGCAAAGACAAGATATCCAAGGCATCCTTCATATGAGATCCCTCTCTTGGTCCCATGAAAAATATTATTTTAGATGGAACAACACTACTAAGGGTGAGTATTCAGTTGCTCAAGGTTATTTTACCTTATGCCATAATAATCCCAACCATTCTTCTGACATATTTTCTCAATTGTGGGCTCAAAAGCTCGGCCTAAGGTGAGGTTCTTTAATTGGCTTTTATTGCATCGTAGGGTGCTTACTGGTGAGAAACTTATGAAGTGTGGTTTTCATGGCCCTTTTAGATGTGAAATATGTGAAGAGAATGTAGAAAATATCAACCATATTTTTATGGAGTGTACTTTAGCCTCTGAGCTATGGAGGAGAATGGCAACTTTACTTGACTTACAGTGGTCCAATTTTTTCACTTTTGAACAGCTTTGGAGGGATTGGCCTAATCAAGAGGGTGTTGATCATTTTATTAGGCAGTTAATTTGGATGGGTTCTACCATTCTTCTTTGGAATATTTGGAATGAAAGGAACAACCGAATTTTTAATCAAGATAGGAATGATATTCACTATATTTGGAAAAATACCATAGCCAACTTAGTTGAATCAGTCCATCAACTCCTTAATCACCCCCAAAACTCCCACCAAATATGGGATCAAGTGATGCAAAGATTGAATATTAAACCTTCTAAGGGCAACCAACTTAAAGGGAATGTGAGTATTAGTAAGATGGATAGGACTAGAAATTGGCAACCTCCTCCTAAGGATTTTGGAAAAGCCAATACTGATGGAGCATCTAGAGGGAACCCTGGAAAAGCCAGTGTGGGAGGATTTGGTAGACTTTCAGATGGCTCCCTGGTTTTTACTTTTGCTGAGAATTTGGGTATTCTTTCCAATAACCTTGCTGAGGGATATGGTATCCTTAGAGGCCTTCAGGAGGCTACTAATGTTGGATGGGAAAATATGTTAGTTGAGTCTGACTCTCAACTTATGATTAATCTCTTGAAGACTCCTTCTAAGAATCATAAGGTGGATTGGAGAATAAAAAGAATTATTGAGAAGATTCAGCTTAATCCAGATGGGATTTTTGAAAGTTGATTACAATCATGTGGTCAGAGATAAAAACAAGAGTGTTGATGCTTTAGCTAATTGGGCTTTGGACAAAGGTGATCTTACTTGTTATGGCCACCCTCCTATATGGTGGGCTTCTCAAATTAGGGAAGCTTTTCTTTCTATCATTTCTTTGGATGGATCCAGTTCTGAAGGTACCTAGTTTCTTCTTGGTTTTTTTTTTGTTTCTCTTTGGTTCATTCAGTTTTTTTAGTTCCCTAGCTCATTCTATTCTTTATTTTGTTTCCTTTGTTGATTCTTGCATTAATAGTCTTCTGGTATAGATAGGTCATTTTTTTGTTCATTTTTTTACTTTTGTCTTCTTTGTTTTCTTGTTTAGTTTTTTAAGGTGGGTGGGTTCTTTTGTTTTGTTTTGTTTTTGTGTTCTTTGTGTTGTTTTTTGTTGTTCTTGTGGTTTTTTTGTTTTGTTTTTTTTTTTTTTATGTTTTTTGTTATTGTTCTTGTGTTTTTTTTGTTCTTGTTCTTGGGTTTCTCTTTGTTTGTGTTATTTCATTTTTTTATGTGTGAGTGTTTTCTATGTTTTTTGTTTTTGTTTATTGTCTGTTGTTGGTTGTTTTTATTTTTATTTTATTTATTTTATTTTTTAGGTTTTGGTTGTGTTTATTTTTCATGTTTTTTTGGGTTATGTCTTTGTAGTGTTATGTTGTTTTTGTCTTGTTTGTGTTTTGTTATGTGGTTCTTGTGTTTTTCTATGTGGTTTGTGTTGTGGTTTCTTTTATCTTATTGTGCGTGTTTGGTTGTGCTTTTGGTTTTGACACACTCAAGGAGCATGTTTTTTATTTTATTTTATTATTTTTGTTGTTATTTACTTTTTTCAATTTGGTTTTGTGTGTTTGTTTGCTCCTTGAGTATGTCAAATGTGGTAGGCCAGGTCCAAGTCCTGGGCATTTTTGGTGGAATGGATACCCCTACCTCCTTGGGTCTTACCCGAAAGTGGCATCCCTTTTGGGATGTTTTCCACACACAAAAAAAAAAAAACATTGTTATACAATTTAAAATCTCATATATTTGTAAATGAATCATTGTTAGGCAATTTAAAATTTCATATATTTGCAAATGAACCATTGATGTGCAAATAAAACATTTAAATATTTGTAAATAAAACATTTCCATGCAATTTAAAATTGCATATATTTGCAAATTAATCATTGATGTGTAAGTAAAACCTTTAAATATTTCCAAACGAATCATTGTCATGCAATTTAAAATTTTTATGTATTTGCAAATGAAACAATGTTGTACAATGAAAAAATCTCATATATTTACAAATGAAACATTGTTGTTATATACAATAAAATATGAGTGCAATATATATGGATTGGGTAACTACAATTGGCATGGTTTAAAATTTATCTTTCTCTTGCTTAGTTTCAATTTTGCTCAACTCACATATGTTGTAATATCCATATAGTGGAATTGTTTTTAGACAGTTAAGCATTTGATTTTAAAATATTGTGCCTAGGAATTTATTTCTTTGAGTCATAATAGCAAAGTCCCCTTGATGGAACATCTATCATTGACCTCTATGTTTATCTGCACCAGCCAAGACCTGACATACCTAAAACTTGGGTTAAAAGGATTTCCTTTTCAAAAGGTAATATATTCTATTCCAAGTATGTTGTATTTCTCTTGATAATGTGTCATTTGCATGCTCAGTAGAATTAGTACTAGAATGAGGGTCGTAGGCTCAAAATTTTATTTTCTTCATGTAGTATTTATGTTACACATCTTGACAATAAAAGCTTAAACCTAAGGTTATCATAACAAGGTCTAAGTCATCTATAGGTGGCATTGAGTTTCTTAGTATTTCCCCATATAAAAAATCCAAAGTGGATAAATATAGACCCAATATTCATTAGATTGTCAATAGTTCTCCCATAGCTATTATCCTTTTTTTTTTATCCCTTTTACCATTCCCCAAGGCCCACCAATGACAATTCTTGCTCCATGGTTAGTAGGAAGTAACCCTTTGAACATACTAGGGCTTGCACATGATATGCCTAAGAATTTTGAAAGGTATCTCCCTTAGTATAGTTATGGTGAAATAAGGTTAGGTAAAGAACATATCCAAGCATACAAAAATTCATTATATGTTTACAAATTATGCATGAGGATGTTGCTTGTAGAATGTTTCTACACATGGTAGGTGAATTTGTATATGATTGGTATATCAAATTACCTTTAGGTATTATCACTTCTTGGGCTCAGCTAGAATCAACATTTATCAACCATTTTAAATCACCTGTTGACCTAGTTGCGGTATATTAGTTTACCTCTATCCATAAAGAACCTAATGAAACTAGGATATTTTGCAACACTAGGTTCCACAAGTTATACACTAGGGTACTGACACCTTACATCCTCATAGAGGAAGAAATCATTAAAATGTACCTTAGATATTTAGAACCATTAACTTCCATTTTTGTGAGAAAAACTCCTCAGATCACATCCTTTCCTATGGAATATAGTGAATCTCTAATAGTTGAACAACAATTAGTATCTAAATATTTTTTTTTTGGGTCAATTACCTTCACTTGGATAACTAAGAGCTTATAATCATATACCATTAGTTAATCAATCCCTTACACAATATCTTCCCATGTTGAATCCATTACCATGAGTTATGTATCCCAACCAATACCAACCTTTCAATATAACACCCTTAAATAAAATGATACCTAATATGAACAATCAGTAGACCATTCCAACATCCTTGGATAATCAAAAAACCATAAATAACATTCTTAATTATACATCTCTAAAAAATAATCAACTAGTATTATCTACATTTCTAAACACATTTGTACCTATTGCAAATAATATAACTCAACTAGGACCAAGTCAACCTAATAACCTGAATACTGAGTTAGATAACTTACAAAGGATGGTTCAAAAATTAAACAATGATATGCTTCAATTGCAAAGGCAAGTTCCTCAAAACCCACCTATAAATAACATTCAAAATAGGAACTTCAACTTCCAAAGGACTAATCACCAATGGGATACTTTCCTAAACAATGGAGGAGTCCCAAATATTATTGGCAACCAAAATCAATCTAATGACAACCTAGACACTTCTATAAATTTGGTTGACCTTGCTCTACCCAAGTGGTGTAGGGTCCATTCCACTACTCAACATGGTGAAACTGATTGTCTAAAGTTTAGAACTACTTTGGATATTATCTAGAAAGAGATGAAGAATTTGGAGTTAGTACCCACAAATGAGGATGTTAGAAATTAATATAAGAAAAATGTAGGGATAACCTTATTTTTAGGGACATATGAACTCTCACGAGTGGATGAAGAGAAACCCAAAGAATACTCAAAAGAAAAGGTGAAAGCTTACCAAAATTTTCAAAGAGGTAACAACTATATTATTCAAAGTAAAGGTAAAGCACAATTGACTTCCTCCATACGTCCTAACAAAATTTATATCTCACTTGAAGAGTAGGCCAATGAAATCCATCTCCCACCTAAGGATCTCACAATGCTTATGCATCCAAAAGTCAATGCATCATTACCATAGATAGAGAAAATTTCAAAATAGAATAAATCTAGATATGATATTATTGAAAACCTTAAGAAATCCAAGGCAATAGTTCTCTATTTGAGGTATCTCAAGTGACTAACCAGAAGGATATTCTGCTTAAAACACTCTTAAACCAAAATAAATAGGAGGTGAAAATGACTACTGATGCTTAGGTGGCTATATATATACAAATAAAAAATAAAATTCCCACCTTTTTTGTTAACTATTAGAATTGCCGGTAAGAATTTACATAACTGCCTTATGGATTCAAGTGTTTCTAGCAATGCTATGTCATGTGCAATTAGCCAAAATTAGGACTAACTCCTCTCTTAAACAAAAAGGTTTTTCAATTGGATAAGACAAAGGTAAATATGATTGGGGTGCTAAATTAGGTCCATATAAAGTTGGTTGCTAAATCTAGGATACAACAATGCATTAATATTCAGATTATGGATATCTTATATGTATACAAGATGCTACTCAGTCATGATTGGGCAAGAAAATTAAATGGTTATATATCAACTAATCTTTTGCATATGTGTCTTCCCTAGTGTGGCATAGCCAATCAAATTTGGATAGAAAGAGAGTCAAGGTTGAAGGAGCTCATCATTGAGTACAACAATGTTAATGAGGTTCTATAAATTGAACCATAATTGGGAGTCTATAATGTGGTAGTAGAGATTAGAGATGAATATAATCATTTGGTAGTAGATACACCACACAATAAATAAAAAACAATTGAAAACTAGTTATGGACCCTCAAGTTTAATGAATCAAAATCTAAATATGATAGTGGAACTAGGATTGAATTGCATTGGTGGGGTGAGAGAGGTAAGATAAAGGACTTTTAGATTTTATATTTGGTGTTATTATGGGATGAGACCCATAAAAACCTATGTGCCTATCATCATAGACATTTCCCAAATTACTATAATCATGTCTAGACCTTGGGGAAATTTAACCATGGAAAATTTGACCCTTTTGGCTAGGTACCTTTTAAATATTATAGATCCTAGAAGAAAATAATTTCAAGCTAAAAGACTAACTAGAGAGAATGTTCCATTACCAGTGAATGGGTAGTTTCTCATACACTACTTTAGTGCCTGAAAGTATTGTAGTTCTACCTTGTAAATAAGCCTTATACATAATTTATTGTTTTGAGATTTTGGTCTGTTGGTCTTGTTTTATTTCATTTCTATTTTTTCTTTGCTTTTGTCTTTAATTGTGCTTAATATCGAAGCAAACATCAACAATAGCATTTGGATTGATTTTATTAAATACATTTCAATGGTAGTTTGAGTAACTACCATGTAACTACCTGCCCAACTAATTGAAGATAATTGGAGAGCGCTAATGAGTTATTTTGTTGCATTTTACAATAATGTAATATGCTTATAAATAGTTGCTAACATTTCTCTATCTTATGTTTTCCTCTATTTGTCTCAAATTAGTCAAGTGAAACTAGATTTTTTGTTACTCTAATGAGGGAGTGTTTTCTACATAGTTTGAAGATAAAAGGTCATACTTTAAACTCAATGAATCCAATATTGGCTTAATCATCTATTTGGTGTGTGTTTGTTGTTTTGGGAAAAAACAAATCAATATAAAAGTAATGCAAAAGGATGTTACAACTAAGTAATGAAGGTTAAGTAATCCACCACAATAACAACGAAAGTGGATTTTCAAGATATAATATTAGTTACAATAAATAAATATGAGCAATTATTGAATATATGTATAGGATTGATGTTATCCAATATGTGGATTTAATAGGTAGAAAGATATATAAAAAAAGAATGAAACCATTGTGGTTTTTTTCTTAAAAAAAAAAAATTTATATGTTGACCCTTATATATACCATAGTGATCCCCAACCTAGAAATAGACACCAATACTTGAAAATTGAACAAAATAAATCTATTTTTAAAAAAAAATAAAGGGGACTTAATTGCCTAGGTGATTCATAAAAACTCTACCAAGGCTATGAACACTTGGTTGGTAGTAGATAAGTTCTATAGTGTGATCAAATATAACTCTGTTGGGGTTATAAATGCTTGGATGGAAGAAGAGCAATATCTAGTAGTTGATGATATGTCTACCTATGAGGCAAAGCTCATCATTAGTAGACCAATATTTTCACAAGGGTGAACTAGCCTAATTTCTAAACTATGGTGGAAAATTTCAACTAATTTTAGAATAATAATGAACTCATGTGCACACATTTTTGTTGAAACAAAATAGAGTATTGCCTTTAGGTTAATTGCTTAACCCCAACCTTGGATAGATGCCAAATTTTTGGTTTTGTTGGTCTTGAAGTTTCATTGTTTTAGAGAGGGTTCTTTCTATTCCCAAAATGCTCAGGAGCATTTCCTAGTAGAGTCACCATTTGTTGTTGCACTTGCACAACATGCCCTAGTCTGAATAGACCAGGGCCCCACTTTTTAAAAAATAAATTGGTGAATTTTACCTTGTTTGTTTGGGTTTGTGCATAAAATCCAACCATCCCCTCCAAAAAAGGATAAATAAACTCTTTCTATTAGATAAATCTTGTAATAAGCTTTTCAAAAATTATAAACTTGCCTATGTTTAAAAAAGAGTAACCTCCTAAATGACCTATTTTCAACATTATTATCAATGGGAAATTAATACCTTTAATGTGGCCATTGAAGAAAGCAAGCATATCATGTCTCTTTTTTAAGAATGAAAAATATACAAATATTTTGTCTCTCATGCATTATTATTATTTTTAATGGGTTATATGGGATTGAAATGGGCCCCACCCATATTACATCATCACCACATAGTGGTATTACAACAAATCTTGGATATTATCCATATATAGTTTGGCAAGATTCGAACGTGGGTCTCCTCATTGAAATATTGAGAAACTTCACTAGTTGAGCTAATGTCACTTGAGAAGCATTAAACTTATCATTAATAATAAATATAAAATAATAATAATAATATATAATAATAAATTATAATACCTATATTTGTCTTATAGGATATATGACACATATGTTAGGATGCATAAGCATGTATATATATAATAATAATAAAATAAATAATTTATAATAATAAATTCTAATGCCTATATTTATTTTTTGTTTTACAAGATATATGATGTAGATGCTATGATGCATATAGGATATAGATAATATAACATGTATATGACACATATGCATGATTGATATGTAACCATAAAATTAATAATAACACTATGTGAAGAGCCACTTAAATTTTATATATATATATATGCTCACTAGTTATCTAGAGGAGTCATAAAGCATCTATTAGCTAGCCTTTAGTCTCAATTTATTTCTTTCTTGTTTGTTAGATAAATTTCTTAAACCAAGTGTATTAGTGCTTTGAGCATTGTTCTTGTAATCCATTAAAGAGGAAAAATCTGAAGCAAATGCACTCTATGATTATATTTATAATGCAAGGCTTTTGAATTTTTTTGTGATTCAATTTGCACATGTTGATGATGGTTGCACTCAGTCTATTTCATAGTCAATTTTTCCTTGAATATTACATCATCTTAGATCTTAAACTATGTGAATACTGATTAGATCAAGGTTTTTTTTTGGGGGATTATTGCTTTACTAGATTGAAATTGAATATCAAAGTAGTATATGCTTGTTTATTTTCTTTCTTTTCTTTTACCCTTAAACCTTTGATTTTTTTAAAGATTGATTAGATTAAAAATAGATTAATTTTCATTTAAAGCATTTTTTTTTGGTAATTTAAAATCTTGAAATATTTGCAAATGAATAATTGTTGTGCAATTAATTTTTTTATATATTTACAAATGAATCATTGATGTGCAAGTAAAACTTTTATATATTTATAAATGAATCATTACTATGCAATTAATTATTTTTTATGTATATGAAAATGAATCATTGATGGGCAATTAAAATTTGTCATATATATGTGTAGCATTATTTTGTGTTGACTCATTCATCTAAGGGAAAGGACATTTTTTTGTAAAATGCCCCCACTCTTGGCAATTGCAACATTGTATGATCAATATTCCTTCCAAATTATAGTATAATCGACTCTGACCTCCTTATTGATTGCTCTAATTTGGCCTTCCTCCTCTTTGACTATTCTTGTAACCTTTGTTGGTTGTAGCCTATCGAATCCCTTGAGTTTTTGGTTTCTCCTTTTGATCTTCAATTGTGAGGGTCTATTGGTGAATTTTTAAATTGAATGAACATGCTACCACTTCATGTCTTAGCACATTACATATGTGGCAATATTTGTTTTGAGGATAATTCATATTTGAATGTACTTCGGTCTAACACTCTGCACACCAAATATCTTTTTGATCTTGTTGTGGCTGCTCCACAACTAGCCCCAAAATTGGGGACTCACCTTTTCAAGTTTTGGTTTTTCAGAATTCGGTTGTCTTTGAGCAAGCATATAGATGAAACCCTAGCCATGAGCTCTCCAGTGGGATTCCAAAGTTTCTTATGCTTTGGGGGTCTTCTTGTTTGTTGTAAAAGTTACCCATTTGTGTTTCTTTATTGAGGTCTTTGGTGAATTTTTGAGTGTCTTGGGTGATTTTGATTGATTTAGTTTTGTGTTAGGTTTTGGTGTTAAAGTTTAGTGTATCTTTTTGGTTGGGTGTTTTAATAAAGCCTTCAGGGTTAGTTGATGTAAAAATTTGATTTAACTCAATAAGGGTTGTGTGTTTATAAATATAAATAAAAAAACAAATGAAAATAAAAAAATTTCATATATATATAATTCTATTATATATATAATAAAAATATAAAATATATATATATATATTGTAGCAACCTTGGGACGCACGCACCGCTCTTTTTATGCTACTTGCAATGTATTAAAACCCCAAAATGAAATGGAAGACAACAAAAAGCATATAACATGGAAATAACAAATATGGATCTCTTTATTCATATTGAAACCCGGTTACATGTCGTTCCCTCTTAGGGATACCCATTTCGATACAATAAGGTTACAAATAGGCAAAGAGTGCCTCTTCTATGAAGAGGTGATAAGTTTTCAAAAAGCTTCTCGGTTCCACACACAAAAATGTATGAGGGCTTACAGATGCCTCCTTCTCTAGGCCTGTTTCCTAGAGGGATCCCTTTTGCTCTCGTATGTTGTAGATTCTTTCGATGAACCTGTGGCCCTATAAGCAATGAAACAACAACACATGCTTATATGTCCGAGAATACCTCCCCGGATGAGGTTTTTAGCAATGAATATAACAAATGAAAGCAAGTGCAAATTAGACTAATGCTATGAATATGAATGAATGAAATGATGCTATGCTAATGATATACTAAAATAATGAATCTAATGTCTAAAACTCTAAACTAAGCCTGCAGGCCACTGTCCAAGATAGCGGCTACTAAAGTGACTCTCGTCCTCTTCACTCTAAATCTATGGATCAAATATTGTATTCGATGTTGAAATAATGGGTGCTATGCTCTCCAATCTATTAGGGCTTCGTCATACATGTGACATCCAAGGGAAATCTCCAAGTCTTGAAAGCTCTCCTCAATGACTTGTCTTGATAAATTGTCTAGATAAAGATCTCTTAGATAAAATATGTCTCTCCTCTCTTACAAGATCGATAGATAAAAATATTGATTCCTTGGTACTCTTAGGCTTGCACCTTTTACAGTGTGAAACCCTAGGTCTATTTCCAAGCCCTAGGAATGAATTTCTCATGCGTAGTGCGAGTTAGCATGAGAAGCTTTTGTCTTTTCTATGTTTAGAGGCCATTTAACTGAAATATAACTACCAACTTGAGTCTCCTATGCAAATTGGTCATTAGCATGAGAATATTTTGTCCTTTGTTTATGTTTGGAGGTCAATTAACTAAAATATAACTGCCAAATCAAGTCTCCTATGTAAACTAGTCATGAAAAGGAATGCAAAGTTACTCCCGCTCACCTTTATTGCATTCAAACTACCACTTCCACTTGTGATTAGGCATGTTTATTGGCAAAACTGCTTTTATGGTTTATCCACTATCGTTTGTAGCGATTAAGATTTGGCCATTGTCATCTGCAGTGGCTAAGATCTGACCACTCTAGGCTTGAGCGGCTAAGATCTGGTCACTCTTGGCTTGAGTGGCTAGGCTTGAATAGATTGAAAAGGCCCCAAATGAGTGGTGAGAACCACTTTTGATGCTTGGAAAGTCTAATATTATGTCATCTGATCTTATGAATGTGTCTATGTGAGTAGCTCCCCTAAGCATGACACATTTTAGGTGTCTATAGATGCCCCTTTTTGTGATGCACTGTGTGGAAAACACAACATTGAGAAAAAAATGTAGACTGATCTATTTGTAGGGTGTATGGTGATCAATGGTATGATCAATGCCAAATGACCTAATCATGCAAGATGACACACATCCCTTGAATCATTGCCTCAACATTCGGAGGACTTAGCTCAGTGGTTGGGGTATGTTAAATTGCACTCATTACTCAAACTCAATCGAGTAGCTTCAACTACTACAATAGTTTCAATCGGTAGGAGAGCTATAATTGAATATGTCATGTCTACTTACGTTCCTAGAAAACAAGGGAAATTTGTGATTGTTGTATGCAATGATTCGTAGGACGAACACGGTTTTGTTATGATCGAGTGATATTTTATTGATTTGATTATGATTATGTTGAAGTTTTGAACTACTTCCTCACACAATGGATTAGTGAATAAATGACAATGAATGAAGCGACAAGTCACTTGAACAATATGACTAATCTGGTTCCTTTCTAGAATTTGTTGCTTTTAATGGGCAATCCCACATCTAAGTGTGATTCCAATTGTTTATGATAATCATCCATCCCTACCCCGAGGAGCAGTCTAGCTATCAATAGCTTTATTAGGGAGTTAGTATGAGTGATTCTATTTATGTTCATATTTTACCACTTTGGCTTAATGTTTTTGGTATCATATGGGAATTAGGATGATCCTTTTGCACCCGTGGAGCAGTTCAACCACCTTGGTCTTCTTTGGTATTTAAGGTTGGCACATCATAATTCCAAAATGAAATGCTTTTTCCCCAAGTGACCTTATGGTATCCTAATCATCTCATCAAAGTGCATGGAGTGTGAATCACTGCAATCACTGAGTGGATAGAGTAAGTAACTAGGTATGAGTCCTGCTTGAGATTATGCTTTTATGTAATTTTTTTTTGTTAATTTGGTCATTAAGATGGCTTCAATTCATCAAAATGCATTTATTTAATATTTTTGCTATCCGCCATGGAAGTATTTTTCTTATTTTTATCTATGGAGCAGGTCGTTGTTAGGTCCAACAACCTCAAAGTCTCTGCCTATGGCCATTGTCATCTTGAGTGGCCACAAAGTTTGGGCCACTGACACCAGCAACGACCAAGGCATAATTTGAAAATATAAAAAAAATATTTTTAGGGTTTTGACCTGTCATTTTCATTTGTTGTCAATTCACTATTTAGAGCTCTGGTGGGACAGCGATAGTTGTGATTTCTAAAGTTACCTACATCAAGGACATGGTCGCAAAGGGTGAGGCATCAGCTATTGGAGGAGCTGGAGCTTCTCGGGTATTCTTTCAAACCCTACCCTCTTTTTTGCTTTTGGGTAAAACTGAACCTCACTAAATAAATGGCAAATGAACCCCACTAAACCTGTTAGTAACGAACAAAATCTGTAGTTAGGCTTAGTTTAGGTTTTTAAGTGGTGGGTTGGTCCCCATTTTTATTTTTTTCAAATGTTTTTTAATTTTATGGCCTAGGGTTCACGAGTTTATCGTGTTACCTTTTGGTCGTTGTCGCTCAGAGCAGTAGAAATTTGGTCGATGTCGCTTAGAGCGGCTAAGTTTGAACCCCAACAGTAAAAAATTTGACCATTGGAATTTGGTCGTTGTTGCCTCCAGCAGCCAGATCTTGGCCATTGTAGGCGGCAACAACTAAACCCCTTAGATGATTTTACACAAATTTTTGTTTTTTATTGGATTTTCTAAGATAGTTTAATAAATTTTTTTGGAATTTTGAACTAATCTTTAGCCTGTGTTGCATGCCTAGGTGTATTTATCCCCCCTTATTTGCTCAGATTTAGGAGAGTGTCAGATTTTTTTATGTTTTATTAGGATTTATGCCTTAGATGCACTGTAGTTATGTTTCATATTTCTTTTGCTTTGATTAGATCCTTACTGCTCGGGCTTGGGACCTGAGGCTCATGAATGATCTTCTACCATTTTTGGATGACATGGATTGGAGGTGGCTTAAGGCTCGTGAGCTCTAGTATGTTACCAGATTACCTCAAATTATGTCAGACCAATATTACCTTATGACTTTGGCCCATTGTTGGGATCCTTGGACTAATACCTTCCACCTCCTGACCGACGAGATGACCATTACACTAGAGGATGTGTACAGGATCTTCTAAATCCATTTTTATGGGTGGCCATTGTTTCCTTAACCACTAATTATCAAGTGGCCGTATTAACTCAGGTGTTCAAAAGGTATTATGAGGATGCTCTCAAGGACACTAGGTCTAGGGGAGTGTCTATCATCCGCTAGTACTGGGAGCATGTTTTCATGATGAGGCATACAGTGTTGTTGATGGTCATCAGCAATGTCCTTATTCCAGATTACTCAGGTTTGAGGTTCCCTTGGAACCTCCTTACGATGGTTCAAGACTTGATGGATAGCGAGGAGCCTATAAGATATGTGTGGGGAAGGTATCTATTGGCTTAGAGTTACGATGAGCTATACCACATCTATCGAAGGGGTCATGTCAGCATCACCTGCAGTTGGATTTTTCATATCTGGGGATGTGAGCACATTAGGGTAGATCACCCTAAGGGGCTTCTTGTTAATATCATAGATGTGGATAGGTGGATGCAGTGTTATGGTACTAGATGGGCTAGAGAGAGCGATGAGTGCAAGAGCCACACTTTTTGTAGGGGATCTGACTCATTATACTAATACTTTTATTGGACTCTGAGTTGGATATGTCATATGGCACCTGTATCATGAGTGTCCTACTTGGGATAACCCTACCAGGTTTACTTCTAGGATGCAGCATGAGCGATGGCTCATTGACCAAAAGGTTAACATCCTGGAGCACTTCTACTCTCAGGTTCTTTTTTAGTATGGGTTGTAGTAGGATGTGCTATTAGTACTATTTATGTATAGATGCATTAGAACAAAGAGATGCCTCCATCCCCAACAGGTTATAGAGCTAGCTGACAAGGAGGATGCCCCATATGTTGATCCTAGAGTGGTTGGTGGAGTTACAAATATATTTGCATAGTGGTGGGGTGACCTGATGTGGTATGGTGAGGGTAGTCTAGGCCGAGAGGATGATGGTAGAGATGGGGCAGATCCATCGGGGCATAGGGTTCATGTTAGGACTATGGCATGGGACAAGTAGGCAGAGCAAGTGGTAGTGGAGGAGTAGGAGGCTCCTAAGGATATGGAGCCTGAGGAGAGAGATTATCCTCTCAAGGCACAACTACATGATGTGGAGGCTAAGATCCAATTGGTCAAGATATAGGTACAACAACATGATGCCATCATAGCTCAAAGGGATACTATTGTAGCACAACTATCAGATCAGGTATATGTAGGAGGAGCTATTTAGATGCAGGTTGTTATGGATCCTCCTGCTCCTAAGGGTCCTTCGAGGGTAGATATTAAGGATGAGATCAATCATCTATAGGGTTTGCTAGATGAGAGTGATGTCCAGATTGTTGATGATGTAGCCTAGATTGCCTCTATCTCAAGGTAGATTAGGAGGCTAGGAGCCATCCCTAGGGAGAAAAGGGGCTATAGGTGGGTCATAGGTCAATAGGAGTTCTGACGTAGGGCAGTCTTATGTCTAATCTGGTCATGGGGCCTAGACTCATATTGAGAGACCAACAGGGTCCAACTCATGCCATTCTTCTAGAGATCCATCCACATGGGACAGTTTTGCAGGGGGCGCAGGCCCAGTATTCGATTGATGGTTCACTTGATTTTTATTCATTTTTGAGGTCAGATGACCTATATGACTATAGCCCACAAAATTTTTTGTATATCCATGGACTTGAAACATACTTTTATGATATATTTCCATTATGACTCATTACCTGTATCATTTATTGCTCATGTTTTTATTGTTATTTTGTTTTATGATGTGATGTGGTGATGGCATTATGATGATTTGATGTATATGTTAGATGATATTGTAGATTCTTATATGGATGTGTAAATGCTTATATGATCTAATGATATGAAGTGATGTATTTTTATGATGAATGATGAATTCATGATTGCATGCAAATGGATATTGCCTATATGTTTTATGATGTGCTCTATGATGCGATGATGGACAATTAACGACTTGTGTTTGTGGATGCGATGTTATTGTTAAATGCATGTTTAATTTTGCTTTAATTGTATGCATCTAATTTATGTGATGGGATGGTATAAACAAACCGGTATGATCTAATCACTTAGAACATAAGGAATGCATATGACATTGACAATCTTAATGGGTGATACCACAGAAAGTAAAAAAATAATCACTCTTATCATGAGAATTGATTAAGTATTCATAAATAATATGTAATGGTGTGTAATGTATTTTCTTGATAAGTTTCTATAAATTAAAATATATAGAGTAGTCAGTGGTCGTCTATATACTATTTCTAATATATATGCTGTATCTATACTACTATGTTGACACCCCCTAGTTTATAGAATCTTATAAAGAAAGTGATGGTGTGAATGATGATATGATTTTTTGCTATGTAAAAATTTTTGGGGCTTTCTGGATATTCAAACACTCTAGTTACCCTATCAACAGTTGTCTATTAACCACTCTAGACTTTTGAAAAGTAAGGCTTTTATCATGGACCTATATATTCATGATCTCTATGTGTGCAAGTGATTGTATATTTTGAGATAGAACTCAAGCATTTCATTTGATGTTAGGCAGGATTCTTTCAGCCCATTACTAATATAAGGGATTCTCAAGTGTTCATCTCATCCTAAGTTGGACTATACCACTAGGAAATATTGGGTTACCTAAGCTAGCTCATCCACATTCAAACATTGGTCTACACAAATGCATGAAGTAATTGTGATAGACATATCATCATGCGTAAGGATCTCTCCTTCCGGTTTTGTACAATGTTGAGAATTCCAGGGATTCAAGCTTTATTCCCTTATTTTCTTCCTTTTGGCTTTGGATATTTGCTCATATGTAGTGATGAAAATCATTATTTATTTTTGATTGATTTTTCTTTGAGTGAGGATTCTTGTAGTGATGATAATCACTGCTTATTTTTCTCAGATGTAGTGATGAAAATCACTATTTATTTTTTTGATTAATTTTTATTTGAGCGAGGTTTCTTGGAATTTCTGATTTGTGTATCGGATCATTGCTTTGAAATCTGGACTGTATGCTTGGATTTTTGAATTTGTACTTTGCTTTGGGTTTTTGCTTATTTTGATTTAAGCAAGGGATTTGGATAGGGCAAAGCTTGTCCTTTTGCCAATTCTCAGCACCTTTAAACCGATTGCATAGGGGGATAAGCAAGGAAGATTCTTTTTGCTTAAGGTAACCTAGATCGCTTTGCAGCTTTCATATTTTCCTTGTACTAGCTAGGATTTTAGTGTTTTAAATAGTGACGAGATCTTGAATATCCAAGAAATTATCATGACTAGACTGTACCTTCTACTAATAAAAGTTGTTTTCCACAAAAGTTGATAATATTAGTAGTTGTGGTTGATTAACCAAAAAACCTTAGTATATTATGTATAGCAACAAATAATGGTTATGTTGAAAAACACAATTACACACATGTGTTGATGGAGGTATGGATTTGAATGATTTGTGCGACGAACTTTGGTATCACTTTTAAGGCTCTCATGACATATGCAATTGTAATGGATGTAAAAATGCAATGCAATTATGTGGATGCAAGATATGAGATGCAATTGTTTTTGTATTTTTTATTTTTATGTTGTTTTGTATTTTTGTTTAATTTGACCAAAGGGCTTATTGTGCCTTTTTGGGGCTTTTTGATTTTTGACCAAGTAGCGTGAAGTACCCTTAAAGATTTTATTTTCAACCAAGTAGGATGGATTACCCTTGAAGATTTTTTATTGAAGTTGACCAAGCGGTTTGAATACCCTTGGAGCATTTTTTATTGAAGTTGACCAAGCGGTTTGAATACCCTTGGAGCATTTTTTATTGGAGTTGACCAAGCGGTTTTAATACCCTTGGAGCTTTTTGAATTGATTGGAGTTGACCAAGCGGTTTGAATACCCTTGGAGCATTTTGAATTGATTTTGAATTTTTATGTTTTTATGATTTGTTTGTATTTTTGACCTATTTGAATTTTTTTTTGACATATTTGAATGTTTTTGTATTTTTGACATATTTGAATGTTTTTATATTTTTGACATATTTTAATGTTTTTGTATTTTTAACATATTTGAATGTTTTTGTTTTTTTATGTGTAGAATACCTTTAAGTGAATGATATTGAGAGGTTTAGGATCTTCAACACCATCTAATGATATAAGGCGATATGCTCCAAGCCCAACCCTCTATGAAATCATGTATGGGCCCATCCAATTTACCATGAACTTGTCTCGCAGATGTTGCGGCAGATTAAAATTTTGCTATTTTTATTTGAGCACTAGATCTCCAATCTTGAATTCCCTTAGGTGGACTTTACTATTGTAAGCTCACGCAAGGCGATCTTGGTAAACATGAATATGCTCTAAAGCATCAAGAAGCATCAACTGATCAAGGCAGCCTTACTGCGTGACATCATCATATTTTAAGTCCTTTAATGTTATGCATAGAGTTGAAATTTCCAAATCTAGTGGCATGATGGCCTCAGTGCCATATACTAGTGAAAATGGTGTTTCCCTAATGGGCATCTGTACACTAGTCCTGTATGCCCATAGTGCAAGAGGTAACTGTATGTGCCAATCCTTGTGATTGTCTTGCATCGTCTTCCTCAATATGGATACTATTATTTTGTTCGAGGCTTCTGCTTGCCCATTTTCTTGCGGATAATAAGGCATTGAAAAACTATGCTGAATATGGTATTTTTTCATTAAAGTACGCACATTTTTTTTCTTCAAAGATGGCTCATTATCCGATATTAACTTAGAAGGGACCCCAAAATGACTTATGATATTGTGGAGTATAAACTCCATAATCCTTGTTCTAGTTGTTGATGTTAAGGGGATCACTTCCACCCATTTAGTGAAGTATTCTATGGCCATTATTATGAATGTGTGTCAGTTTGAGGACGGGGGTGAGATATTCCCAATCAAGTCTAGTCCCCATTGCAATAATGGCCATGCTACCTGGATGGGTTACAAGGCTTACGATGGTAAGTGTGTTAGATTTGTATGATGCTTGCACTTAATGCATTTCTTGACATACTCACAATAGTCATTTTCTATGGTGGGCCAATAGTAACCCATTATCAAGATGCGCTTAACGATGGCTATGCCACTAAAATACCCTCCACATGTACCGTTGTGAGCTTGCAAAATTGCCCAAGATGCTTCCTAGATCTCAATACAATGGAGTAATACTCCATCGTATCCTCATACATAGAGGATTTCTCCTATAAAGATGTATCTTGTTACTTTCTGTTTGAACATTCGCCTTTCAATATGCGACAAACCTTGAGGTATTATTCAAATATTTAGGAAGTCCTACAGTTGGGAAAGCCAATCCTAATAAGCCATGACTTCTATAGAAAATATGGCTTGCTTTTCCTGTATTCCCGAGCTGGTGAACATGGATTGAGGAACAAATCTATGGTGTATGGTTGCACCACACTCCATAGGTCCTTGGGATATCAAAGACCCCCAAGGTTCTATTTGCAAGAAATATCTAGCTATGAAGGACCAATCTTGATTTGGTTCAATTTTGATCGTGTTGACTGATTCTTGATTGTCAAAAGCTTCATGGTGTATTACTGAGTGTGAAAGCACTTTCACATAAACGGTTGTAAAATTAGTAGACATATTTTGAGGGATTAAGGATCCCAAAGAGGCCATGGTGTCTACAAATCTATTTTATGTACGAGGGATTGCCTCGATGTCATACCATTCTAGCCAGGATAGGTAGGTGTCAAAAAGTTCCTTGTAAGTCTTCAAGAGTGCGCACTTGTATTGAAATAGTCCTTTGACCTAGTTTACTATGAGCAAGGAGTCACCAAAGATATTCAATATTTTAATACCCATTTCTACGGCTATTTGGAGTCCCAGGAGCAATGCTTCATATTCTGTGTTGTTGTTTTTCCAAGAGAAGTCTAGTTTGAATGATAAGGGTAATGGAGTGCATTACGGTGTGATAAAGACAATTCCTGCTCTGCCCCCTTGTTCACACTTTGAACTGTCGAAGAACAATGACATGTATCTTTCTTTCCTGGGTTCTTTGAGTTCTGTCGGATCTGATAATGCAAAGACCACATCATCAAGCAATTCTATGGTGAGAGGCTTGTTATCCTAAAGAGGTGCCTCTGATAATTGATCTACTATGACTTGTCCCTTGATGGACTTTTGGCTTATGAATTATAGATAAAATTATATCAATAGCATGATCCACTTTGTTGTACGTGTATTGTGATATGTCTTGCTCATCATGTACTGCAAAGTATTTTTTTTTGATATGACGTAAGTTGTATGGCTCAACATGTAGTGTCACAACTTTTGAGTTGCAAAGACCACTGCTAAACACAATTTTTTGACATACGCATACCCTTTCTCATAACTCACCAAGGTGCGACTAATGTAATATATGGCTTGCTCTTTATCTTGTGCATTATTTTGGTCTAACATGGTGCCCAATGCGAAATTAGTAGTCGATATATAGTAAAAATGGTATATCTGGCCTTGGTGGAGCCAATATTAGTGGTGTGGCCAGATAAGTTTTGATCTCTGTAAAGGCTTGATGGCATTCTTCATCCCAATGAAAGGGGACCTCCTTGTGTAGCAATTGATTCATAGGTTGACATTTGTCTGATAATTGTGCGATGAATCTTTTGATGGATGTTATCTTGCCTTGTAGGCTCCTTAGCTCCCTAATGTTGGTAGGGGCAGCCATTTCCAATATAGCCTTTACCTTTTTAGGATCTACTTCAATGCCTCTATTGGATACTATGAATCCCAAAAGCTCTCCAGAAGTTACACCAAATATGCACTTCTTAGGATTCAATCGGACATTGTGTTCTATGATGTGATCAAAGACTTGTCTAAGGACTTCAGCATGCTCTTGCCATAATAGGGACTTGTCTAGTAGGTAATCCATGTAATACTCTAAGATCTTATGCATACAGTCATGGAATATGTATGTCATGGCCCGCTGATATGTGGCACCAACATTTTTGAGACCAAATGGCATCACTTTGTAACAAAATTTTCTCCATAGAGTAATGAAAGCAGTATTATGTTGATCTTCAGGCTTAATCCGGATCTGGTTATATCCGAAAAAACCATCCATTAGGGAGAGCATATCATGACCTATGGTTGCATCTAAAATAGCATCTATTTTTGGTAATGGGAATGATCCTTTCATGTTGCCCTATAAATCTTTGAATTCCATGTAGATATGAAATCTTTTGTCAGGTTTTCCCAATGGGTACCATGTTTGACACCCACTCAGGGTAGTCTATAGGAACTATGAATATTGCATCTAGTAGTTTTTGCAATTCGTTCTTCACCATCAAAGTTATGATTGGATGTATTTTCCTCAACTTTTGGTTGATTGGCTTCTTCATGGGATCAAATGAAAGGTTATGAATGACTAACTTTGGATCTATCCCTGGCATGTATTTGTAAGTCCAAGTAAAAATATTTGGCCTCTCTTTGAGGAGATGAATTAGGATGGCTTGTTTCTTTGGAGATAGACTTTCTCTGAACTTCACTTTCCTTGGTTGGGTAGGATCATCACTGATGTCCACCTCGAAAGTAACTTCTATAGCCATATGTGACCCATCCTATAGCTGATGAGGCATGGGTATCAAATGAATGTCATCAACAAGATTTACAGGACCTACCAACTCAGGTTCCAAACCAAAATGGAAGACATCATATGCATAACCTGATGCAAAATGGAACGGATGTAACATCTCTTTGTTGGGGAAGAGGTTTTCAGGCTCTATGGGTGAATTAGCATGATCCCAATCAATAGCCTCTATATCAAGATGCAATGATTTGGTAAGATCTTTTGGATTATGAAATGGAGTGATCAAATCAATGGAGATCATGTTGATAGATGGGATGAAATCTCTAGGACCACATGGGTGCAATCTTATCTCAAGGGTTTCCTTCCATACTTATGATGAGGCTTTGGAGGAATGGAAATTTTTGGGTCTAGACCATGAGCAGGGTAGATAATAGGACCATTGGGATCTAATCACTCTCTAAATATAGGTAAATGGGGATTGACCATCTGATGAATGGCAGCTAGGTCAATAGGTATCCCCAAAAATTGTAGATGAGGGTCTATAGCACGAAGTGTTGCCTCTCTTTCTACTAGCTTGTTGAATTGTCGCAAGTGGTGAGGTTCAATATAAGCCATCTTAGTCTCATCCTCAAAGTCATCATCACTTATCCAAAAAAATTTAGCATTGTTATGCAACCCTAAGACAAGGGGATCATGCATTGGCCCCAAGTAGACCATCTCTATTTCATCTTCATATTCTTCATAACTTATGAAGAATCCATTTGCATTTGTCTCTTGCCCCAAAGTTAGGGTTTGATGGCTTAGGCCTAAGTAGGCTCTTTCTATCGAGTCTTCTGATTAATAGTCACTTTCATCTGATGTATACCCACTCTCATTATGGATGGACCATGTGAATCTTTGTAAATAGTGATGCCCCTGGTAGGCTAAGCCAATTTGCACCTCATCATCACTTGCTTCACATCCATTTTCCTCATCCCACGAGTTGTATCCTATTGGGGTGGAATCAACTGAGATGTTTGGATGATAAATTTTTGGTGGCGGTACATTCATCGTGGCCACTTGTCTGTTGCTCAAATTTCCTATTCTTAGGGGGCTATAAGGAATGAAATTGATGTCTTCTCCTAACCCTAATATTAATCTATCCAATGCTACTACAAGAGAGTCATATTGACCTCCAACATAATAGCCTAACCCAAACCTATCGGAGGGAAGCTGATATTGTGGCTCGTATGGCTGCCTATGCCCGTGCTCATATATACCAAGGCCATAGCCATGCTAATGGCAATGCTCAAAATAGCTTAGAGAAAACTCAAGATTAGAGAGGTAATGAACACTGACCATGAATAATTCATCACTATCCTCTTCTATGTCTGAAGAATTATGGGCGCAGTCCAGTCGGTATAGACAAAATTGGTTTGGTTGGGAGGGATTCCAAGTGGAACCACTATTCCCACTGGCGGCCTCAAGTCCTTAGGTCTTTCCATGTTTTGTGTAGACTCAATGATAGGCATAAAGGTAATGTTCTACACAAGGTACTCCCCTATGCCTATTATTGCCAAGTATATTAATGTATGTGATGTGGATGACCCTACGGATGATACTGGCAAAGCAGGGTGGTAATCACTATCTTTATCTTGACCTTGAAGATCTTCTTCTTCCATAGGACTTGGAATTTTATAAATGGCTACATTTGGCACTTCCTTGGGCCTTTCTTCTTTAACTAAGGGTACCTTTAGCTTTTGATTGTCTTTTGGTTTTTATGTTGATGGTACTTTAGAAGCATTGACTATTTTGAGTGCACCAGGAGGTGTTGATGTGCATGGGTCTTTTCTTACCCTTTTGTCTTTGTTATCCATTTTTTTGGTTGGATATGAAGGTGCTATGTATAGGTGGGTAAAAGAAATTAAAAATTCTCCTAAAATTTCCACCTGATGGATGTATTTAAAAGGATCTTCATCAGCCAGAACCACATAGAATTTGTTTTCATGCACATACTTGACACACTGGTGCAAGATCAAAGGAACACACTTCATGGCCATTATCCAAGGATTCCCTAGGAGGATGTTATACTGCATAGCTCCTTCCAAGACATGACACATCATAGGGATGGTCTTGTGCCCCACCTTGATGGGTAGGACTATTGTTCCCACAGTGTTGCATAAAGCATCATTAAAATCTCTCAATGTGTAAGCTCCTAGCAAGATATTGGACTTGGGGATCTTGAGGTGCTCTATTGTTGTTGTTGTAATGATGTTTATTGATGAACCTATATCGACCAAAACCCTCTTGAAAGGTAAGTCATTTATTTCTGCCATAATATTTAGTGAAGGGTCTGGTAATGTAGCAGGTACTGTATTAATCTCATAATCATAGAATCAAATTATAGGTTCCTGGAATTCTTATACTTGTCCTACAAAGTGAGTGAATGCATTCACATCTTGTGGTTGGAGCTCAATTATCCTTAAAATTTCCATTAGTCTCCCTATGCTTTGGAGACTATTGTGTGAGCTTATAGATGGATATATTAGTCGAGATTGTCTGTAGGTTTTGCTCCAATCTACTCTGGATAGTTACCACAGGTCGTGTTGATGGACCTAGAAGGTTGTCTTACCTCTACCTAGGTGCAACTGGGACATTCATGGGAGCTACAGGAGATTGTGGTTGACCATACCGCCTAGTCCTTCTTGCTATGTTAACAATCTCAAACATACCAATGCATCCATGGATAGGTATGTCAGCTCAAACTTGATTGACTTGGTCCCCTTGCTCTCTAGGGTCCTCATGATTGGGCAATGGGTTTTTGTATATGCCTGTCTCTGTTATCAGGAGCCAATGGGTTGTCAGCTTTGATTTCTCCTACCTTAATCATGTTTTAAACTTGATGCTTAAAACCAACACAAGCCTCAATGTCATACCCCAGTATCCTATGATAAGGGCAAAATTGATCTTCCCTATATCCTTTTGGCTTAGGATGGTTGGGATCTATAAGAGGTATATCAAGAAATATGATCCTCCTGGCCTCGCTCAGTTGATTAAATATTGCTTGCATTAACTCTATCAGAGGTGTGAAATAGCGAGGTGGATTACGTTCTTTGTTTCACCCATGATTGTTCCTTTGGTCGTAATTGACTAGTAGGGGATGGGATTGATAGTTCTAGGGTTGTTGTGCACCCCCATCCTTGGGTGTAGCCAATACGACTTGATTTATTGGAGCAGGGTTGCCCTACTTCTGTTTGTACTTGTCATTCTTACCATTCTTGTTCCACTCCTTTTTGTTTTAGAGTTTAATGGTTCCCTCATCTACTTTTATGTCTTCGATGATTTTGGAATGTTTCAAAGTTTCCTCAAATGAAGGATACTGCTGAAGTTGCAGAAAGATGGAGATGTGTTTAGAAAAACTTTTGGTGAACATGCAAATAATTTCTTCTGTGGGAATGGAGAATGATAATTTCACCATGAATTTTATCCATCTATTCCCATAATCCATTATTGACTCATCATCATACTATTTCAAGTTGTCCAGGTCTGAAAGGTTCACCTTCTTCTTAGCACCAAAGGAGAAATGCTTTAAGAATGCATTTACTAGTTGTTCAAAGTTGGTTATGCTATGCTTAGTTAGTTGGTTGAACCATTGAGTGGCAACACCTAAAAATGTCATTATGAATGTTCTTAGCATGAGAGTGTCATTGTCTTCAAGATGAAAACATGTGTTGATAAAATTTGTGACGTGCTGTTGTGCATCCTCTTCACCCTTAAATTTTTCTAACTTAGGTATCTCAAAGTGCTTAAGATATGGAGGGCTAAGGATTGATGGGCATAATGGTTGGTTGTATATTTTTCTTAATGTTGGCGAGTTCCCAGCTACCTCTTGTTTCTCAAAAGCTTTCATATTTTTAGCAAGCTCTTGAAATGCCTTTGATGTACGAATTTCCTCCTCTTTTATGCTTACTCGTAGTGGCAATGGAGGTAGCTCTCTATCCATTTGATTTGTTCTATTTTCCTCCCTCCTATGTTATGTTTGCTCTTTCCCCACTAGTTGGATTTCATTCATTATTTGGTGGGTGATTTCATTGTGGGCTATTTTGTCTAGTGCACCTCTCCTTAGGTGAGTCAACACATTTAGTTCTTTGGTGGTTATCATCATTTGTCTATAAATTGCTAAGAGTTAGTCGTTCATCTTGCTCTCTTAAGCGTTGCTCATGTTGGCTTAAGAGTCTTTCTCTTTGTTTATCCTGTTTGAGAGCCTCCACTAGCTCTTGCTCCTTACATAATGCATTTTCTAACTACCTCACATGGTTAGTTTGTGCTGTCATAAAAGACTCATGTTTATCTAACTCTATTATTTTTGTTTTGACTCACATATTTCTTTAGGAGGTTTCTACTGTACTTATACTCTTGCTAGCTAATGTGACTTTTTTAGTGTACTATTGAGTATCCCTAAGATTAGACTTTGTGCATCTACTATCGGGTCACTCTGAGATACCCCCAGACTGAGAGATGTGTTTAGAAGTCACAATTTGTGAGCTTCCAAATTTAGAGTTCTCAGTAGCTACAGTTCTTTGAGTTGGTCATGTAGGAAACTTATCCAACCCGTCTAGAGGTCTTGTTTTCCATGAATGGTCATGTGGGGTGCCATTCACTCATATGAGGTCATAGTCTATGGGAATATTTCCTTTTGTGTGAAGGGTTTCTTCTATATAATTCCATGACTAGATGTAGCTCTAGTTTCCTACCCTTCAGTGGGCATACCTATTTCATATGTTTCTTGTGAATCTTGAGGTGTTGCAATTCTTGCTTGCCTTCTTGATGAAGAGGGCTTTGTGGTGATAGGTTTTCTCCATGTGGATGGAGATGTAGCAGTCTCATCATCCCTATGTGAAGAATGAGTTTTAGAACCTTCTTTATGTCCATGTGAGGAGGAATCCCTTGAAGCTTCCTCACATCTTTGAGATGTTTCTGTGTGTTTAGAGGAGGCCCTTGAGGTCTCCTTGTGTCTCCTTGACGAGGATGGTTGTGAAGATTCTTTTTGTCTATGTGACTTTGTTCCATGATGTGGTTCCCTACTTGGGGTTTCTCAAGGAGATCCCCTAAGGGTTGATTTATCTCCCCTTAGGCTAGTGGAGCTACATCTCATGGTCTTACGGGTAGGTCATTCAATGTTACTATGACTCCATCTATGGGTATGAGTTACTTCAGTCTCTCCCTCGGTATTAGATCGAGGGTGTTTACTTCTTGTTTTGACCATGTTGTCTATGAATTGATATTTTAAGTTGCAATTTAGGAATAACCACACAATACCAAACAAATTTTTATCTTGATTATCGATTTAAGTGTGCCCTAAACTATTTGGTGTGTTTTGATGTGTTCTTTCAATTTCTTGCTCTTATTATTGGATTAATAATGATAACCAAACATGATTTTTTCAAAAGAAGTTAGAGT
The DNA here is from genome assembly GCA_028583015.1 of Wollemia nobilis. NCBI lineage: Eukaryota > Viridiplantae > Streptophyta > Pinopsida > Araucariales > Araucariaceae > Wollemia > Wollemia nobilis. The sequence goes on from JAQPPZ010000456.1 coordinate 9,719,677, forward strand.
ACACTGCTAAAGTCCGATTGGGGGGTTCACCTAGCTCTTTCACTCTGAACCAATGATTGTTCCAACAGTGGGAGACATTTTGAGCACAAGTAACTTAGTATCACTATAAGTAAGTTTCTCAATCCATTTATAGGAAGCTCTAGGGGAAAACCAGTGGAAGGAGATGAATTCCAATGTCACTGGACGAAATTGAAGGTTGGTGATGAAATCCACCTCCCCAATTTTTAAATGAGACGTGCGTGTGTGGTGTTCATTTTAAGCTTGCGTAACATAAAGTGCATTATATAGCAATAGTGATTCTTTCATATATGCCTAAGTGCAAAAATACATTTCAATATTCAGAAATATGCATGAACTACTATGATTTATATGATCGCACTTTATTTTATGTGACTATGGCCTCTAGCAGGGCCTCAAAGCAAGCAAAAAACATACAATTTCTAGCACGTTGGATTCTAGGGTAAACTTTTCAGGCATAAGCCGTTGTTCCTAGCAACGCTTAGTGGAAATTTAAAAGAATATCTAAGATATGCGAAATGCTTAATTCTTTCTTCTTTTATTATTTTAAATTCCAAACATAAATGTGCTTTAAGTTCTCTATTTTAGACACACAGAAGTAAAAAAAAAAGCTATAGAATATCAAAGAGGTTGTACCAACCTCTAATCTATCTTAGAGAACCTTGTTTCTATCCTCTTTTGCTCTCCAGTTCTGACCACTATTGACCAGAGCGGCTGATTCTTGGACGCTATTAGTGGGAGCGGCTAAATATTTATTGGTCATTGTAGCTCAGAACGACTGATTTTTGGCCACTGTAGCTCAGAGCGGCTAGACCTGCACATAAAACTAAGTTAGTCTTATGACAACAAATGAAAAATCAGTGGAGGTCCCATCGTGATCACCATCTGTAGTGACCCGGGATGCATGCACCGCTATTTTTACACTACTTGCAATGTATTAAAAACCCAAAATGAAATGGAAGACAATGAAAAGCATATAACATGAAAATAACAAAGATGGATCTCTTTATTTGTATTGAAACTCGGTTACATACCGGTCCCTCTTATGGATACCCATTTCGATACAATAAGGTTACAAATAGGTAAAGAGTGCCTCTTCCATGAAGAGGTGGTGCGTTTTCAAATTTTTTCCCAGTTTTGCACATGGAAATGTATGAGGACTTACAGATGCCTCCTTCTCTAGGCCTATTTTCTAGAGGGATCCCTTTTGCTCTCGTATGTTGCAGATTTTGTTCGATGAACCTGTGGCCCTGTAAGCAATGAAACAACAACACACTCTTAGATGTCCAAGAATACCTCCCCGGATGAGGTTGTTAGCAATGAATATAATAAATGAAAGCAAGTGCAAATTAGAATAATGCTATGAATGTGAATGAATGAAATGATGCTATGCTAATGATATACTAAAACAATGAATCTAATGTCTAAAACTCTAAACTAAGCCTGCAAGCCACTGTCTAAGACATCGACTGCTAAAGTGACTCTCATCCTCTTTTCTACAAAGCTATGGATCAAATCTTGTATTCGATGTTGAAATAATAGGTGCTATGCTCTAAAATCCATCAGGGCTTCACCATACACGTTATCTCCAAGCTAACTCTCCAAGTATCAAAATCTCTCCTCAATGATCTGTTCTGATAAATTGTTTGGATAAAGATCTCTTAGATAAAAAATGTCTCTCCTATCTTCCAAGATTGATAGATAAAAAGATCAATTCTTTGGTACTCTTAGACTTGCACATTTTATAGTGTGAAACCCTAGGTCTATCTCCAAGCCCTAGGAATGAATTTCTCATGTGTAGTGTGAGTTAGCATGAGAAGATTTTATCTTTTCTATGTTTAGAGTCCAGTTAAATGAAATATAACTACCAACATGAGTCTCCTATGCAAACTGGTCGTTAGCATGAGAATATTTTGTCCTTTGTTTATGTTTGGAGGCTAGTTAACTGAAATATAACTACCAACTCAAGTATTCTATGTGAACTGGTTGTTAAAAGGAATGCAAAGTTACTCCTGCTTACCTTTATTGCATGCAGACTGCCACTTCCGCCCGTGATTAGGCCTGTTTGTCGAAAAAATTGCTTTTATGGTTTAGCCACTATCATCTGCAGCAACTAAGATTTGGTCGATGTCATCTATAGTAGCTAAGGTCTGGCCACTATAGGCTTGATCAGCTAAGATCTGGTTGCTATTGGCTTGAGCGGCTAGGCTTGGATGGCTTGAAAAGGCCCCAAATGAGTGGTGAGAACCACTATTGATGCTTGGAAAGTCCAATATTATGTCATCTGATATTATGAATGTGTCTATGTGAGTAGCTCCCCTAAGCATGACACATTTTAGATGTCTACATATATAGAAAGAGGGAAATAAAATATTACTACGCTAAAGTTTCATTCCACTTTAAGGTTTTTCTTTCTATATATATAATACAATAAGATATATATTTTTATTATTATAATATATTTTGTATATATTATAATAATAATATATATTAAAATAAAATAAAAATCCAAAGATTAGATTATATTATATTATATATAATCTATTATATATATAATCTAATCTTTAAATTTTTAAAGATAATAACACATGGTTTGTCATTGTTAATTTTTATTTTTGTTTAATGTTAGTTTTTTCTAAAGGTTAACTTATGTGGTTTAATATGTAGGAGAGAGATGCGACGAATGACACAGATCCTGGTAGCAGAGGTTTCAACAATGGAGTGCACACACGATGAATGAAGGGACTTTTCTATTTTTGTGGGAATCTACACGGTGAATGGTAACCAAACAAGAGTCATAGAGGAGATGACGTGGATCCCATGGAGGTGTGGATGTCTTTAGGTCAGGTTAATGGTCCAACGAGGATATCAGGGTGTGGCCACATAGACCCAAAGAAATATGCTAGTGGTACTATTTGGAATAATAGCCCATGATATGGTACAATGGCAGTTTTGGGTTATAATGAGCACTATGGTAAAGGAAGACTCTGAGCATGACATCGATGATTGAAGAAAATAATAAGGATGTCCATAGGCAGAGCTTGGATGCATGAATACCTGAGCCAATGATATAGTGACATCTATGCGAGAAGCTACCAAAGACCGATGACATGGTAGATAAAACAAACAGTATGGCAAACTCGATAGTTCAACACAGTGAGTCATGCAGAAGCACTGGTGGAGATTAATAATAATGACCCGAGGAGTATATGTCATGGATACACAACAAACATGCATGGACGCTCGAGCAAGAAAATATGTGGAATGCATATCATCACAATGGTAGTAAATAGGCCCCAAAGAAGACACATTTATGGAGCATATTATATCATTGGAATATCGGAGGATATGAATGTATTCGACAGTTCGATGAAATCTGAGTGAACATGAAACTCAATAGCCTGGATGACAAAAATGAAATAAATGGCACATCAGTTTCAAGAGGGTATTGAGGGATTCCACCATACCTCGATAGGTCGAATGATAGTCAATATGAGTTGGTAAGTTATTTTCGCAAGCCAACGATGCAGCAGTAGACCTCCATGTGAACCAAGCAGTGATAATAGTTTAAATGGAGTCAACGAAGGGTTCAGTGGATGTTTGCTACCATGTCATGTTGCACAATGGATGGCTTGTCAGAGGTATGAAAGGTCTAACCCCGTAGTGACCACAAATAAAAAACGATGATATTAATGACATAGTGCTAATATATACCTGTAGTCAGGGATAGACTTTGATATTAGCAGTGACCAACACATATGGCATCAGATATGTCAAAGGGAGTGGATGACAATCGAAGTATTGTGGAAGGTGTCAAGGAAAAGTCCCATTTGCATTTTGTCAGGTGGACGTTAGTTTTAACACCATGGACATGCAATGAAATGGCACCAACACAGAGCAATAAATAAGGCACATTCACAATGACACCGATGAATAATCAAAATTTGGTGAGCATAGAGAATCTGCCATAATAGGTAGTCGTATTAGAATTCATAAGCATAAATCAATAGGTCCTGATGCAGGAAACCCTAAACTCGAATTGGCTCCTTAAAACCCCATCGTAGAGGAGGTCTTCATTTTTGGCTATGAGAGGCATCGATGGATGAAATTACCAGATGCACAGGTTGATAGGCGATCGAGAAGCACCATGATGGCCATTGTCATAGGAGTTCACGTGAACAGAGTTTGGTTTATCTAAGGTATAGGGCATATTGCTATGAAAAATTTTCACTCATGTTGTATTGGTTGCCCCAAGGCTTATGGGAGGTTTTATTATTTTATATTTTATATAATGGTGCCCTTTGGTCATAATGGAAAGAGGATTAATAAAAGACTATGTTTGTGGGATATAAATTACATAGGGCAAAGAGGAGATATAAGGTTTAGGGGTTCATTTTTATAATTATATCATTGGCATGGGAGATATAAGGAATTAAAGCCCTTCCAATATTTTATAAAGATATGAAATTCGGGGAGATATAAGGGAAAAAAAATTGGGTTTGTTTTATTATGTTTTTACAATGTAAAAGGAAAGTATAGGGAAATAAAATATAAGTTTAGTTTGTATTTTATTTTCTCTTATTTGCTATATATCGACATTATAATAAGGAGGAGTTTTAAGGTTTGTTTTGCTTTGGTGGGAACTCCTTTGTCTTTTATGACAAATATTCCTACGTGATTCTAATGAAGAAATAAGGAAGGGGAAACGAACCATTTGGGGAAAACTTTAAAATCCCAATGAGGCCATTGTACAAGGGCTAGAAATTTTTGTAAACAAGATTATTTTGAAGAATCAAATGCTTCCATTTTGGCAAGAACAAACCTTGTGAGAAAAACCAAAAGGAGATTGCATCTAAGACTACTGAATTTATGGTTTATCTTTATTGCATTTCATTTTGATTTGTATCTATGTGTTGATGCCATTAAAGGGTTACACTAGGTGAATGTTGAATAAAATGCAAATGTGCTTTGTCCTTGGAGTCTCGCACTTGGTCTAACTTGATTGTGTTTTATGCAGGTCTTTTAGATCAAGTTATCTCTAGATTCATCTCATAACTTGGGGTTTTGCAGGGAGGGGATTGTGACACCAAAATTTGATGTCATTTTGTTGTTTTCCAGTAGTTTTGTAAATATTTTTGTTGTTTTATTTTCTACAATTAGTTTAATTCATTTTCACTTTAGCTTGTTATTTTTCTGATTCTGGTCAATTCCAGAATTTCTGTTTTAGTTTTTTTCTTTTATCTTTTCAAATTATCCTTTATTATTCTAGTCATTTCCAGAATTTCTGCATTTATTTTCTTTCCATTCTGGTCATTTCCAGAATTTTTGCATCTAATTTTAGTCTTTTATTTTGGTCCATTTTCCAAAATTTCATTTTGCATTTCTATTCATTTACTTCCATTCTGGTCCTCATCCAAAATTTTTGCACCTCCAAATTGCACTAAGTTAATTTTCAAGATAAAATCAATCTTAGGAGGAGGGTACTAACGCCAAATTGACATTAATGGTAGATAAAGCAAATGAACACTAACATGCTAACTCACTAACCATTACTAACACCAAATTCTGACTTAGTTGTAGTAGAATGCTCATAATAAAGATAAAATGAATCTACTAACTGTAAAATGAACCTCACATTAAAGGTACAAAATCTAAAATGAAGTGGACTATTCCACACACTCTTGCATTTTACACCTTTAATTTGAAGATAAAAGGATCTTACTAATTGGGATTCAAGGTAAATCAAATTAACATCAAGAGCATTAAAAGGAATCACTTTCACATTTGCTAAGTTCACATGCACTTTGAGGATTAAAGGATCATGATCGCTAAGCATTGTATGAATTGGATCATCAAGGCCCCTTGTTAACTGTCACTTGCATACTTTGAGTTTATTCTAGTATATCTATATTCTATTTTAATCATTATCGATTACAGGTATGTATGGAATGTTTGCTTACCAAAACCTTGGAGAAATACATATTTTCATCTAATTTCTTTGCAAGAGGGAGTTTTCAATTTAATACTCTGATTGTGGTGATTATTTTGTAATAGGGCAAAATATTCACTCAACATTTTGGCGCTAGAAGGAGGGCCTTCTTTCATAGCTTTGTGATTTAGATCTTTCTAACAGTTAATGTGGGTAGTTTTATTTCCACCTTATTGTGCTTGCAGGTACAACATTATTTAGGTTTTATTGTGAGTGATTTGTGAGAAGCCTTCTAGAACATTAGTGTTTCCAAGCTGGCCCAACCTGAGTACATAGCTACTAGGTCTAAAACCACTGGGGAAACTATTTTCCAAAGTCTTTCTCCCAATTCTAGGAGACCAAGAAGCAAAACTCAAGAGATCGAAATACCACCCAACATACTTGATCTAGGGTCATATTTAGATTCAAGTACATCTAGTGGGTCTACACCCATTGTTTCCATTACGGTAGCTACATCAAGTGTATCTGTCCCCATCACTTCAATGGTTTCTATCATTCCCATAGGGTCGTTACCATTGAATAACATGGCCCAACAACTAGCTCCCTGGTTTGGTGTGCAAAGCTCTCCCTTGAATATACCCGGGGATGTCCATGACATACCCAGGCATCTTGAGAGGTTGATACCCAAGTTTGTGCATGATGGCCCCATTACAGCTGAAGAGCATGTCCAAATTTACAAAGACCATATGATTAGACAAGGAGTTAATCATGAAGATGTCGCTTGTCAATTTTTTTCTAATAGTTTTGACCAAATGGCCCATGAGTGGTATAGGAATCTCCCCACAAGGTCCATCACTTCTTAGGCCCAGCTAGAGGTAGCCTTTGTCAATCAGTTCAGGTCATTGTTAGATCCTACTATCATATACAATCAATTTGTATCCTGCAAAAGGTTTTTGAATGAGCCAATTAGGACATTCAATGTGAGGTTCCAAAAGCTTTATGCGAATGTGACTCATCACTTTGTGGTAGATGCCACTGTGGCTTTGCAATTATACTTCACAGCTCTAGATCCCATGATGGCCATGTTTTCTAGGAGAAACCCTCAGGTCACAACACTTGCCCTAGCTTATGCGAAAGCCATGACCATTGAGCAACAAATGACATCACAAGGAGGGGGATGCCCCAATTTCCCATGATGGGACAATATGGTCCCTACAGTCAGTTTGCCATGATGAATCAAATTATGGCACCACAAGTACCAATGATGAATGCCATCCCATATAATCAACAAAGTCCATTCATACCCACATATTCACCATTTCCTACCTATCCTAACGCATCCATTCCACCCACCACATCCATGCTGGAAAATAATCAGATGACCATACCTGGATTCAGTGTGATCAAAAACCAGTTGACTATGCCTGGGTTTGAGGTGAGCAAACCTCAAACTTTGATAGCTTATCCGATGGTCCCACCCCTTCAAAGCATGAATCCTTGGTGGAACCAAAATGCTCAAAATCAAACCATCTCCTCGAGTCAAGAGGTCGCCAACATAGGAAATGCTAGTGGACCTGGCACCATTATGCCCCAACTGCAAGGATCTAATTTTGAATTGGAAAAGAGAATCACTATCAAACAAGGCAATGACATAGTTCGTCTATAGAAAGAAGTTTCCCAAACTCCTATACTGAATAGAAATCATAACCATAGGAGGACAGGACCATATAATACTCAACCCAACAATGGGTGCGTACCCAACCCTGTAGCCAATCAGGCAGATACTTTGGAATATTATGGTGAGTTAGAGCCTTGTGATGAGGAATTACCCCATTATTGCCAAGGAAAACAGGATGCTTTGGTGACTGAAGTTGTCCACTATCAAGAAAATGAGGAAGGGGAGGAGGATACTGAGGTCTTAGGAGAAGAAGATGATGAAACTTTGGAAGTCCAAGCCATTAGACATTTTGGAAAAGGAAATCATGGGTATTACACAAGAAGTTCTAAGGATCCCAAAAATTCCTCTACTCCTCCAAACAACCCCTTACTTCCTCCTAATGCAAAAGGTGACGTTAATCCACCTCCTCCTCCGGTTGTTGAAGTATCCAAACCAATGCAAAAGATGCCAAATTCTGAAAAGTCCACTTACGACTTAGAAGAGGATATGAAAAAGACTAAGGCTAACATCTCGATGTTTGAAGTCGCTAAACTATTGGATCAAGGGAAATATTTGGTGAAAGGGTTGAATCCACCTAGTCGAATTCATGAAGTTAAAGGCACCGAGTCCCAATTAGTTTTGAGAAGGGAAAAATGAGAAGTGCCTCCTTTTCTCATAACCATTAGAATTGTAGGAAAAAACCTACATAATTGTTTGATAGACTCAGGTGCCTCGGGTAACATCATGCCCCTTGAGATTTACCAAAAGTTAGGATTCACACTTACCCCCTCTAAGAGTAAAGTGGTACAGTTGGATAGATCGGTGGTGGATGTGGTTGGAATTTTAAATGATGTCCTGATTCAGATCAATTTAGAACCTAGAGTTCAACATCATGTGGACATATTGGTACTTAATATCCCCACCAAATATGGCATGGTATTGGGAAGAGATTGGAGTAAGAACCTAAATGGATACATCATTACAGATTCTTCCCATATGTGGTTACCTTGGAGAGGAGTAGCAAATCAAATTTAGGTGGATAGTGAGCCAAGGCTCAAAGAGATGATAACAGAGTATAATAGGCCCAACGAAATTCAATTTGCTGAAACTGAGTTAGGGGCCTACACATTTGACATAGAAGAAGCTATCGAAGAACCTCAAAAAGAAAACCTTTCTTATAGCACTTCTAAAGAGGATAGTTTGGTTTGGACTCTAATATTTTATGGATCTAGGTCAAAACAAGGTGTTGGAGTTGGTATCGAACTTACATGTCCCGGTAGCAAGCCTATGCTTGCTACCTATAGATTACAGTTTCCAACCACCAATAATGTGGCAGAATATGAAGCGCTTATTTTTGGACTTCAATTGGCCCTAAGGAAGAAAGTTAAGTGTCTCAAAGTGTTGGGAGATTCGGAGTTGGTGGTTAAACAAGTTAAAGGGCAATATGCATGTCGGGATAAAATATTAAGCCTTTACAAAACTAGAGTTAGGGATTTGGTAGATGAGTTTGATGCTTTCAATATATCCCTTATCTCTAGGAAAAGTAATCGAATGGTAGATTCTTTAGCCGTAGCCGCAAGCATGCTCAAACCTGTGGACCATAAAAAATGCAAGAAATTTTTGATTGAGTTAGTGCCATGCCCCTCGATACCAGATAATATTACCAACTTCCAAGTATTCGATAGTGACAGACATATTTTCAATTTTGTCACTAATTTTGGTATTTTTGAAAATTAGGTGATAGATGAAGATACGAGAGGGCAAGAAGAAGCAGATTTGGAAAGTGAAACAACCCAAATTATGAACAAAATGCCAAATTATTTGGTTTCACTAGAAAAGATATTTGATATCGGATATCAAGCAAAAAGAGGCAAAAAGGTACCACCCCCTAAAGAAGCATGTGATCTAATCAATTTAGGGAGTGTAGAGAATCCACGAGAGGTGTTCATTGCTAAGGCATGTACGAGACAAGAAAAGGAGTCTATCACTCATGCATTAAAGGAATATGTGGATTGCATAGCATGGAGTTATAAGGATTTGAAAACCTATGATCAAAGTGTGATAATGCATACAATTCCATTAAAACCAGACTCCAAGCCTTTCAGACAGAGACAAAGACCTGTCAACCCGTTATTAGAGCCCCTAATAGAGAAAGAGGTGAAGAGATTTCTGGAAGCAAAAATCATCTTTCCTGTTAGGCATTCCACATGGGTTGCCAACCTTGTCCCGGTAAGAAAGAAGAGCAGAGAGATAAGGTTGTGTATAGACTTCAGGAATCTGAACAAGGCTTGCCAAAAGGATAATTACCCATTGCCTACTATTGATGAGATTATTCAAAAGGTTAATGGGTCAAAAATGATGTCATTCTTGGATGGTTATTCAGGATATAATCAGATTCTTATTCATCCAAATGACAGAATGAAGACGGCCTTCACAACGAAATGGGGTACATTCGCATATAGAAGAATGCCTTTTGGATTATTGAATGCGGGTGCCACCTTCCAATGAGCCATGGATTTTGCATTCAAAGGGCTTATTGGTAAGTGTATCATTGTTTACATAGATGACATTCCTATTTTTTCTAAGAAAAGAGAAAATCATGTTAGGGATTTGAGGAAAGTACTCCAGAGATGTAGGGAACATGGGATTTCCCTTAATCCAAAGGTAAGCTATTGGGCCATGTCATTTCGAAGGATGGGATTGCTATTGATCCAAAAATAATAGCCACTATACTAGCCATTCCTCCACCCAATAGCAAGAAAGAGTTAAGATCCTTCTTCGATAAAATCAACTTTGTAAGGAAGTTTATTTCAGGATTCGCAGAGATTTCCAAGCCCTTGAATGACATGTTAAAAAAGGATGTTCAGATCAAATGGACAAATGAAAATAGGGATGCTTTCAAAAGCATCAAGGATGCTATCTCTAGGGCCCTTATTTTAATCAGTCCAGATTATTCAAAGCCTTTTTATGTCTATACATTTGCTTCAGATCATTCCTTTGTGAGCGTCCTAACTCAGAAGAGTGAAGGTAACATTGAAAATCCCATAGCTTTCTTGAGTGCTCCTTTGAAGGATGCAAAACTGAGATATTCTATTATGGATAAACAAATGTATGCATTGTTCAAGACCATTAAGAAATTTAGACATTACATAGTTCATAGTAGGGTCATTGTTGTAGTCCCTAACCCTGCTATTAAGTCTATGTTTTTGCAAAATAAACTAGGTGAAAGATGGGGAAAATGGATTTCGACCCTTCAAGAATTTGATCTAGAAATCCAACCCATGAAAATAGTTCGTGGACAAGGTTTGGTTAAGTCAATTGCAGAAATCGATCCATTGATATCATGCCAACATTACGAGGTAGAAGACATAACCAAAGATGAGTGGTATGTTGATATTGTATATTTCTTGTTGAAGGGTAAGTGCCCATCGCATCTCAATTCCACTCAACATAGAGCTTTGCGTTTGAAGTCTACAAATTTTCTAATTAAGTCTGGTGTTTTGTATAGGAGGAACCATGAAGGGATTTACCTTCGTTGTGTTAATCAAGAAGAGGTGACCCAAGTACTTAAGGATTTCCATGGTAAGTATGGAACTGGACACGGGTCAGCCAATGCAATGACACATCAAATTCTTAGGGCTAGGTACTATTGGCCCCATTTGTTCAAAGATGCACATGCTCATGTGAGATCATGCCACACATGTTAAGTTGCAGAAAATAGAGAAAGAAATGTTGCAATGCCATTATAGTCTGTGGTAGAGGCCAAGCCTTTTGCACAATGGGGATTGGATTTTTTTGGGATCATCAATCCTAACTCAATTTGATTCTCATAAATATATCCTTACTGCCATGGATTACTACACAAGGTGGACCGAAGCCATTCCCACTAAGCACGCTACCTTAGAGGTTGTTATTAAGTTTTTAGAGGATAATATTGTGACTCATTTTGGAATGCCCAACATGATTGTAAGTGATAACGGCTCTACCTTTTCTTCTTTGGAATTTGCAACTTGGGCATATGATAATATGGTAAGCTTGAAATTCTCCTCAAATTATTATCCACAAGGTAACGGTTTAGCGGAATCCTCTAATAAAAATTTGCTATGTGTAATCAAAAAATTACTTGAAAAAAATCCTAGGGATTGGCATAGCAAGCTAAAATTTGCCCTTTGGGTTGATAGGATTAGAACAAAAGAATCAATAGGAACATCTCTGTATCACTTAGTTTATGGACAAGATCCTATTTTTCCCATAAATTTAAGATTACAAACATTGCATTTCATGAAGGAATATATTGGAACTAATGATAAACTTGAAACTAGATTGACACATTTAATGCATCTTGATGAGAAAAGAGATGAGGCTATGCTTCATTTCAGCAAACATCAAGATGTAGTGAAAATATGGTTTGATAAGAGGTCTAAAATCAAAACATTTAAAGTTTCAGACCTAGTATTATTGTGGGATAAAAGGCATGAAAAGAAAGGAGATCATGAAAAATTTGATTGTTTGTGGTTGGGTCCATACCAAGTGTCTGAAATCCTAGGTGAGAACAATTTTAGACTAAAAACATTGGATGGGAAATATTTGGCTTTACCCATTAATGGGCTGCATCTGAAGCACTATTTCCAGGCTTGAAAGGGGTAGAGTCCTGTATTATATGTAAATACGTTCATGTCTTGATGTTTTCAAGTTTGATTGTATGTTTTGTATTCATTCGCTTCCAAGAATTCATTGATTTCTAGTGTTGTGTATATAGGTTTGGTGTTTTGATGTTTATTTGGTTTTGGATTTGTTTGTGTGTGTTGTTTTTCATTTATTTTCAAGTTTGGTGTTTATTGCTAGTTCTCGTTTGTGAGTATGGTCTATTTATTTTGTGTTGTGAGTTATTCCCTAGTTTTGAGGTAATATTTTGTAGTTGCTAACTTTTGGTATCTGTCCTGTGTTGTTTTACCTTTGTTTAGTAGGTTGGAATACATGAGCTAAAAATCGATGAACCCAAAAAAAAAGAAGAGGAAGAGCTCTATTGGGATTTTGACCCTGTTGTTGGTGTTTCTTTGCTTAGTAGGTTTGAGCACCTAATCTGAAAATAGGTGAACCCGAGAAAGGGGGATGAGTTATTTGGTGATCATGCTCAGATTTTGGGGACCAAAATGGTGGAAAGTGGAACAATGAAATATTAGCCAAAGCTCCACATGGGACTCACACACATTAAATAGTGTTTCTAGAATTAAGAAGGATGAAGTTATCTTGATTTGCAACCCTAGGAAAAAATCTAAAATACTTCACTTGTAGGCTACCTTACCCAGTGATGCTTGAAGCTTTGCAAGGTTTGTATTTTGAAAAGGAAAAATTTTATATATAAAAAAAAAAGAAAAAATAAAAAGAGAAAAAAGAGAGAGAGAGAGAGTGAGCATTGAAAAGCTTGATCAAATCAGTCACAAGATCTAGATAAACTCTATCGGGGCTATGGATGCCTGACCAATAGTAGGGCTCTATCTAGATATAGCTCGGGTAAAAGGAAAGGCTTTGCAAAGCATTGAGAAAACATAGGGGTGAGTTAGATAAACTCCACCGGGGCTATAGATGCCTGACTGGCAGTGGGGCTCTATCTATAGCCATTTCATTATGAGTGATACTTCATAGCCTAATGTAGAAAGGGATGATGGAATCTGGAGGATTTTTAGAAATGCAGGAATGAATCACTTTTGCACACACTAAGCAAAGGCAGATGGATTAGTTGTTTTCATTCTGAAGTTGTTTACCCCCACCTTCTTGAGACGTCACTAAATTATTGTGTCTCACTGATCTTGTGTGTTTTTTTTTTTAGGTTGGGTTCTTACCGAAATGCTCAGGAGCATTTCCCAGTAGAGTCACCATTTGTTGTGGTTGCTCCACAACTAGCCCCAAAACTTGGGGACCCACCTTTTCAAGATTTGGTTCCTCATATTTTGGTTGTCTTTGAGCAAGCATATTGATGAAACCCTAGCCATGAGATCGCTAGTGGGATTCTAAAGTTCCTTATGCTTTGGGGGTCTTCTTGTTTGTTGTAAAATTTACCCATTTGTGTTTCTTTATTGAGGTCTTTGGTGAATGTTCTAGTGTCTTGGGTGAGTTTGATTGATTTAGTTTTGTGTTAGGTTTTGGTGTTAAATTTTAGTGTATCTTTTCGGTTGGGTGTTTTAATAAGGCCTTCAGGGTTAGTTGATGCGAAAAGTTGATTTACCTCAATAAGGGTTGTGTGTTTATAAATAAAAATAAAAAACAAATGAAAAAAAAATCATATATATATATATATATATATATATATATATAGAAAGAGGGAAATAAAATATTACTATGCTGAAGTTTCATTCCACTTTAAGGTTTTTCTTTCTATATATATAATACAATAAAATATATATGGTTATTATTATCATATATTTCATATATTATAATAATAATATATATTAAAATAAAAATAAAAAATCCAAAGATTAGATTAGATTATATTATATATATAATCTAATATTTAAAGTTTTAAAGATAATAGCACATGGTTTGTCATTATTAATTTTTACTTTTGTTTAATGTTAGTTTTTTCTAAAGGTTAAATTATGTGGTTTAATATGTAGGAGAGAGATGCGGTGAATGACGCAGATCCTGGCAGTAGATATTTTGACAGAATAGTGCACATGCGGTGAACGAAGGGACTTTTCTATTTTTATGGGAATCTACACGACAGATGGCAACCAAACAAGAGTTATCGAGGAGCCGACGTGGACCCCATGGAGGCGTGGAGGTCTTTAGGTTAGGTTAATGGTCCGAAGAAGATATTAGGGTGTGGCCACATAGACCCAAAGGACCACATCGATAGTAGTGTTCAAAATAATATAGTGAGTGCCACGGTAAAGGAAGACTTCGAGTGTGACATCGGTGACCGAAGTAAATAATAAGGAGGATGGGCCATAGGTGGAGCTAAGAAACTTGGATGCATGAATACCTGAGCCAATGACATGGTGACATTGATATGAGAAGCTACTAGAGATCGAAGACATGGTAGATAAAATAGATATTGCAAAAAACTTGACAGTTCAACACAGTGAGTCATGCATAAGTGCTGGCAGAGATTAATAACAAGGACTTGAGGAGTATATGATTTGGATATGTAGCCAGCACACATGGATGCTTGAGCAAGACAAAAGATATGGAATGCATGTCATCACAATAATAGTAAATAGACCCCAAATAAGGCACATTGATGGAGCATATTACATCACTAGAATATCGAAGGATATAAACGTATTCGAAAGTTCGACAAAATCTTATTGAAAATTAAACTCAATATCCTAGACAACAATAGTGAAATACAATGGCACATCAATTTCAATATTTCATCGAGGGATTTGACCATACCTCGGTAGGTCAAACAATAGTCAAGATGAGTTGGTAAGTTATGTTGGCAAGCCAGCGATGCAATGGTAGACCTCCATGTGAACCAAGTAGTAGTAGCAATTTAGATGAAGTTGACAGAGGATTCAAGGGATGTTTGTTGCCATGTAATGTTGTGCAGCAGATGGCTTGTCGGAGGTATGAAAGGCCTGACCTCACAGTGATTACGAATAGACGATGGTGATGTTAATGGTGCAGTGTTGAGATACACTTGCAATCAGGGATAAACTTTGACATTAGCGATGACCAACATAGCTAGCATCAGATGTGGCAAAGGGAGTGAATGAAAACTGAAGTGATGTGGAAGGTGGTAGGGATAAGTACCATTTGCATTTTGTTAGGAGGACACCGGTTTTAATCCTGTGGACATGAAATGAAATGGCATCAACGTAAAGTAATAAACAAGGTGCATTCACAATGAGACTAATGAACAATATGAATTTTGCAAGCATAGAGAATTTGCCATAATAGGTATCTGTGTAAAAATTCGTAGGCAAAAATCATTAGGTCCTAACGCAGGAAACCCTAAACTCAAATTGACTCCTTAAAATCCCATCACAGATAAGATCTTCATTTTTAGCTGTGAGAGGCATTGGTGGATGGGATTACCATAAACACATGTTGATAGGTGGTCGAGAAGCACCATGATGGTCATTGTCATAGGAGTTCATGCAAAAAGAGTTTGGTTCATCTAAGGTATAGGGCATATTGCTATGAAAACTTTTTGCTCATATTGTATTGGTTGCCCCAAGGCTTATGGGAGGTTTTATTATTTTATATTTTATATAATGGTGTCCTCTAGTCATAATGGAAAGATGATTAATAAAAGGCCACGTTTGTTGGATATAAATTACATAAGGCAAAGAGGAGATATAAGGTTTAGGGGTTAATTTTTATAATTATATCATTGGCATGGGAGCTATAATGGATTAAAGCCCTTCCAATATTTTATAAAAATATGATATTCGGGGAGATATAAGGGAATAAAAAAAATTGGGTTTGTTTTATTATGTTTTTACAATGTAAAAGGAAAGTATAGGGAAATAAAATATAAGTTTAGTTTGTATTTTATTTTCTCTTATTTGTTATATGTTGACATTATAATGAGGAGTTTTAAGGTTTTTTTTTCTTTGGTGGGAACTCCTTTGTCTTTTATGACAAATATTCCTACGTGATTATAATGAAGAAATAATGAAGGGGAAATAAACGATTTGGGGAATAATTTAAAAGCCCAATGAGGTCATTGTACAAGGGCTGGAAATTTTTGTAAACAAGATTATTTTGAAGAATCAAATGCTTCCATTTTGGCAAGAACAAACCTTGTGAGCAAAACCAAAAGGATATTGTGTCTAAGACTAATGAATTTACGGTTTATCTTTATTGCATTTCATTTTGATTTGTATCTATGTGTTGATGCCATTAAAGGGTTACACTAGGTGAATGTTGAATAAAATGCAAATGTGCTTTGTCCTTGGAGTCTTGCACTTGGTCTAACTTGATTGTGTTTTCTGCAAGTCCTTTAGATCAAGTTGTCTCTAGATTCGTCTCATAACTTGGGGTTTATAAGGTTAATGTTAACCTTAATTAAGCTAAATTAAACATGTAATTAGACTCTTAAGTGCACTTTAATGATAAAGTGACTTTAGACCAAGGTTAGGGTTGCCATGGTTAATCTTTTGATGGTGTCCACATGGGGACCAAGGTTAAGCATAGGAAAGGATATGAGTGGCCCAAGGAGCTTATGAATATCCTTTTTAATAAATACAAGGTGTTTTAAGATTAATTAATGTAATTTTGTAATGTTTGTAATTTTATTAACTATGAAGAAGAAGTGAGTGACCATGTGCGATTGTGACACCAAAATCTGATGTCATTTTGTTGTTTTCCAGCAGTTTTGTAAATATTTTTGTTGTTTTATTTTCTAAAATTAGTTTAATTCATTTTCACTTTAGCTTGTTATTTTTTTGATTCTGGTCAATTCTAGAATTTCTATTTTAGTTTTTTTTTCTTTTTTATTTTGGTTATTACTATAATTTTTGCACATAGTTTATTGTTCATTCTGGTCATTTCCAAAAAATTTGCATTTATTTTCTTTCCATTCTGGTCATTTCTAGAATTTTTGCATCTAATTGTAGTCTTTTATTCTAGTCCATTTTCCAGAATTTCATTTTGCATTCTGTTCATTTACTTCCATTCTGGTCCTCATCCAAAATTTCTACACCTCAAAATTACACTAAGTTAATTTTCAAGATAAAATCAATCTTAGGAGGAGGGTACTAACGCTAAATTTACATTAATTGTAGATAAAGAAAATTAACACTAACATGCTAACTCACTAACCATTACTAATGCCAAATTCTAACTTAGTTGTAGTAGAATGCTCATAATGAAGATAAAATGAATCTACTAACTATAAAATGAATCTCACATTAAAGGTATGAAATCTAAAATGAAGTGGACTATTCCACACACATTCTTGCATTTTCACACCTTTAATTTGAAGATAAAAGGAACTTACTAACTGGGACTCAGGGTAAATTAGATTAACGCCAAGAGCATTAAAAGGAATCACTTTCACATTTGCTAAGTTCACATGAATTTTGATGATTAAAGGATCATGATCGCTAAGAATTATATGAATCGGATCATCAAGGCCCCTTGTTAACTGTCACTTGCATACTTTAAGTTTATTCTGGTATATCTATATTTTGTTTTAATCATTATTGATTACATGTATGTATGGAATGTTTTCTTACCAGAACCTTGGAGAAATACGTATTTTCATATAATTTCTTTGCAAGACAAAATTTTCAACTTAATACTCTGATTGTGGTGATTATTTTGTAATAGGGAAAAATATTCACTCAACAGATCTCATCATGTATCTTTCTTGGCTTCTTTTATGATCTTATAAAATTCCTTTTTGAAATATTGGATGGTCTGATGTATTGTATTCTCTTCATTGCTATTTGAATCTTCATGCCTAGTATGTTCCACAATTCCTACTATTTTTTGATTTTCCTCACTCTCAAAATTATTTACTTTTTCTAGTGTTTCTTCATATGTTGAGGATGGTACTACCTTCATCTTATTTTTGTATCTTGGTAGTAATCCATCAAGAAACCACCACCTTAACCAATGTATCTATTGGTGACATTTGTATCTTATAGACCAATTGCTTTAGTCAATGGTTGTATGTATTTACATCCTCATCAAAATATTACTTTGTGGTGTATACTTTAGTGATAATATCATCATCATATCTCAAGGTTCAGAATTCTTTAATGAAGATATTCTTCATCGTATCCCATACTTGAAATGTGGATGTGTTCTCCCACTTTAAATACCATTCTATTGTAATTCCATGCAATACCAGTCATCTGGTTGGTTCATTCTATTTGATTTCCAAATGGTTATGCATGTCTTGATATACCTTTTTGGGTCCTCCTTCCCTTAATGCATGAAGGGGGGGCATCTATATTTCCTTAATTTTGTAGCTACACCAGCCATTACTGGATTTCCTTCCTCATCATTTGATGAGGTATTTTTTAGAATTCTTGAATATTTCTTCTTTGGAAGGGTGATCCACTACACTACTATTCATAATATGTTTCTATCTATGGTACCTTATTTTCAACAAGTAGTCATATTTTGACCTTCTGTGTGTCCTAACTCCAAAACCTCCTTCATTGGAATGTCAACTGTGGCCTTGGTTGTTCTTCCTAAGACCTCATAATTTTTTTCTCTAGTACCTAAATCCTATCCTTTGTACCCCTTTGCACTTCCTATATTTTTTTAGGTGTTACCATCCACTCACTGTATGTTTGCATAGTTCTTTCATCAAAATCATCCCTTAAATCAATGTTCTCAAGACTCTTGGTGGTTCTTGTACCCTTTATCTCGTATCAATCAATAGTGTATCTTACCTTTCAATATCTCTTTCTTCTAAAGTCCATACTTATTCAATTATTGATTCATTCGTAGAGTTGTTCACATTATCCCTTTGAGAAATTCGCATGCTCCTTCTTACTCGAATATGCTCCTCTCATTGATTTCATCTCCCACATCTTTGCAAAATTGTATCTATCATTCACCTCCAATTTATTTCTACTTAAGGTTTATCACTTGCAAACCTTTCTTAATTATGATAATTTTCACCCAATTTTGAAAAAATTGGTATCAATTTTCAATATTTAATTAGGCAATGGTACCAAATGTAGCACACTTTGGTGTAATCTAATCAATCAACAAGTTCTTCTAACTACAATAATGGGTTCTTCTCAATTATGTCAATTTGACTCAATTGTAATAAGCAACAGTGCCAAATGTAGCACAGGGTGGAGTATTCCTAGAGGGGAGATGAATTGAAAGGTTTGGATATGGATTCCAATATTTTGTAATAACTTTTGTTCAAATCGTATAAGTGTACAATTTGCTATTGAAAAATTTGTAAAGTTCACAAAAATGGTTGTACGGTTCCCAAATTGTACAGTTGTACGATCCAAATTATACAATTTGCTAGCATGTATGATTTTCCACTTATACAATTTGTTAAAAATTGATTTGCAAGGCAAAATCAACAGTTTTGTAATCATTCGCTCTTATACCCTAGTTTTCCTTATTTGGCAAGTTTGACTTTGCAATTGCACCTTCCAAAACTAGCAATTGATCATGTGTACAATTTGGTTTACCATCTATATGGTTGCACAAAACCTTGAGAATTTCTCCACTTGCAATTATACCAACTTACACTTAGATTCTTCATAGAGTAATGTTTGTCTATCTTTGTAATGCAATTATCAACACATTAGTCTAACATGCAAACCCTAATTCACTATAATTGGATTATTATCATCAATCAACATTTCTAAAAATCATACAATAGTTTAATAATATTTTTGTAAAAAAAATAAAATACATAGAGTTATTTCTCCAACATCATCCAAGGTTATGAGCTCATCAATAGTGTAATTTCATTGCAATAACATCCATATTCCACACCATTCTAGCCATACTTGCACAAAATACACAATCTAGATTCACCATTCACATGCATAATAGAATTCACAATGACTCACAATCCATAATATTATTTCATATTAACATGGCTGAACATGTATACACAATTACCAATGAACAATCACAATGAACAACAATCATGAACAATAAATGAACAACTACAATCCTCCATGGATAACTCTTCCATAAGCATGAACAACCTATCAAAATTTGAATGGGGGCTTATAATGCTTGCCTAGGCCATTCCAAAGTGGTTCCTAAGACAACCACTATTTACAACTACCATATCGTTTGATATGCAACTTGCATTAAGGTTTTCCTAAGTCTAATTTAATTTTTACCAAGTTCACCTTAAATGCACATTTCACTAGATTTTATTTAATTTCTAATTGAAAATTTATGATATTGTACAATTATACCCAATTGTACATTTTATAATTTCTTATTAGTATAATTAGACCAAACCCTACATTTGTACGTTGTGACAAATTGTACATCTAACAAAATTTACAAAACTAATAAAATTGTGCAGATCCAATTTTTACTTCTTCTTTTGGGAGGTGGATTTTTTTCCTATAATATATTAAATATGTGTTGAATCCTCGAGGAGAGGAGATCAATAAATCAATTAAGGGATACTAAGACCTTGAGAAAAACCTTAGCCATATTTAGCTAAGAAAAATGCCTCACAGATGAGATATGATTTTGGGTTTTGATATTTGTTATCAGAGCATGGTCATAGGACTATAAGCTTCCTTATATAAGACCTAGGTATAGCTATACTAAGTGAAAAATAATTTTAAAGGAATAAAATCATTAATAAGGATTACACCCTACATGGGATAGGGTAATCAACTTTATTGTTTAGTCAAGCTAATGACTTATTTAGTTATAAAAAGTGGTACAATTTGAAGAAGGAATTGTGACCTAATCCAAACTCTCATTCTTGTGTATGACTAGGGATAATAGCACCAAGAACAAGGAGAGGAAGTATTTTTCCACTAAAGAGGTCAACATGATGGATTAATGTTAAGGATGGAACCCTAGATTTAGGTATAGGAAATACTACTAATAGAGGGGAGGACCTTACTACAATAGTTTCTTTGATTCAAAAATAGATGGAACAATAGAGACAACTATTAGAAATTATAGTGAATCAAGATTTATAGGTTGGGAGCTCTGGGGTTAGATAGGCTAATGAACCTCTTACAAAGGAAATAGGTTAGAATTTTTTTGGAGGCTGAGATGGCCAAAGATTTGAAGAATGGACGATCCTCCAAGTTTAATGGAGAAGAAGGGGGTGATGCAGCTGAAGTCTGGCTGAAGAAATTAAAAATATTCTTCACTTTAAATAATTACTTTATAGGGACATGAACATCATATGCCACTATACATTTATAGGATGTTGGATCGGATTGATGTGAAACTTTTAGCAGGAAATGAAATATTGAGGCAAATTACCTAAAATGGGAGGATTTTATCATAGCTTTTAAGGAAATATTCTTCATGGAGCATTTTTATGCCAAGAAATTTGAATATTTCACCAATATTTGGCAAGGAAATAATATTGTGGAGGCTTATTTATAAAAATTTATCAATTTGTTGAAATATGTGTCTGCGTATAATGAGAAGATAAAAATCCATAAATTCATTTTGGGGGTTTTTGGGTTGCATAATTCTAACCTATTTTATACCCCTATTTTTTTAAGGAATATCAATATCTGAGTCTAGGTGATTTTAGGAAGTCTTGGTCACTTCAATAAGGTTATAGGGTTGTCGGGTTCAAAATATTTTGCTAAAAAGTTATAATGAGAACTTCAATCTTAAGAGTCATTAAAAAAAATTCCATGTTACAGTCCTTGTCCTTATGACTTCAAAGAAAAGTTATCAAGATTTATAATCCCCTGTCATCCCCCAATTTTATTTTCTCCATTTCGTTCATAAAGTTCATTTCATCACGTCTAACACACCCTTACCATTTCATCTGATCCACAAGTTCTTCACATCATCCATGAAAACTTAGGTCATAAATATCCCCCTTAATAATTCCATCACACATTTACCTATACAATCCCTTCCACAAGTTATCATTAAACCCTCATATCATCATTTTAATATTTCTCTAATTTTATCATCATCACTCCCATATCGAAAACCTAAGTCTTCCCCAAGGTCTTTATCATGGTCTAAGTCCTAATATTAGTCCTCAAAATTTATAAAATATAATTTCTTAATATTTGTTGCTGATCATAATCATTCATCATTGATCTATCGATGATAGTGCCAAGCTATTAGCAATCGTGCTAACTAATAAAGGTGAAGAATATCTTTGTCATGGATTGTAATTTTCCCATCGCTAGTCCATCAATGCTTAATTGAGTCAATCGATACCAATGTTGGTCAAAGCAGTGCAATTTTTCCTCCATCACCGATGAAGAACCACCATTGCGCATGCATCCACGACTATGCCAAATGGTTGACGATTGTGTAAGTCCATTTGCTAAATTTTGTATTGTAACCTAAGGGCCTAGGTATCATCCAAAATAAATTCCTTCTTTTGTAATCACACCCAAGTCTTAAGAATCATATAAGGTATCAAAGGTTCATAAATAAAATTTCATCACTCCCATGCCACTAAGGTCTTTACCATAGTCTCATAATAATATTTATCAACTGAAGTTCTTAAAGCTAATGTGATCAAAAACATATAATCCTAGAACTGATGATTAATTCTCCATCACTAATTAATCCACAATAACCTAGTCAATGAGCGATTAAACATGGCCTTCCATTTGAGTCCTAAGTAAATACCATTTGGAAAGCCAAAGTCCATCACCGATGCAAATCCTCCATCACTCATATATCAACAACCCTGTTGGCTTATCAATGATAGCATCAACAAGTCCTCTGAGACCTCAAAATAATAAATCCCTAAGTCTTAGCATCCCTTGCACCCAATATATCTTTGTCGCTCATATATAGCCCTTGTCATCGATTCATCAGTAATGGTAGAGGATGATCAACGATGGTTAAAATTAATCAGCAATGGAAGTTCTTTATCATCTCCATGAGACCTAAGTATTTTTAAGTCTTCTCTAGGACCACTTAATTCATAACGTTATCTTCTATAAAAGTTATCCATAATTTAAGTCAATTTCTCCCATCACAGATGAAAGGTCTCCAGTGTTGATAAATCAATGATTGTATCACACAAATGGTGATAGTGATTATGCTTCCCTTTGGTGCTCCCATCATCAATTCATTAGTGATAGTACCGATGCATGATCGATAGACTTCTCAAATGGTTTAGATATTATAATGGGAATGAATAGTATAATTTTCATCAAGGATGGAGGACCAAAGCATCAAATAATAGTTCTAGGTATGCATGTATTTTTTTTAGACCTAACTAAATTAGAAGAATGCTTATGGATATCTCTAAGATGACTATCCTAGGAGAGTGTGATTGACATGAAACCAATGAGAATCCAACATGAAAAATAGTAGACCTAATAGGCTAGTCATAGTACTGAGTCCTCATAACATTACTTTTATAAAAAAAACTAGATTGCAAGGGAGTGTTTCAAGAGTTCAAATGGGGTAATCAAAATACAAAGAAACTGAACATTCCAAATTTTTTATATTTTGTAGCATACAAGTAAATGAAATCATGAAATCTTGTATTTCACCTCAATCACCTGATACCCCAACATGGACAAAGTACCACAAATCCAAGGTCAAGCAAGGATAAACATAGATTCAAAGAACTTGGAAGGATTCATAGAAGACAAAGAGAAAATATGAGTGAAGTCTATAAGTAAAATAAAATATCATGGATCATACGAGATGAAGGGAACTCATGATATGAATAAGCATGAATGATGGACTTGATAGATGTGAGCACCAATTCAAGCAAGCCATAAATTTTTATAGTCCATCAAAATGACTCTGCAATTGTTAACTGATGAAATTCCATGCCTTAGTCTAATTCTATATAAAGGAAGATGCCCCCTTGAACCCAGATGGTACATTCAGTATCTAAGATGGGTCTAAGAGTATAAACAAAAATTTTCAAAAAGTGTAAACAACTTAGGGGATACCGAATTCATTAATACTAAGAAATGCAAGAGGTATAGAAGAAACCAATAATTTTCTAAACCTTGGCAATATGCCTACCTTGGAAGTGGCCCTACGCTCTAGTAGAATATAGTATCAAAAATTTCACCCCGATAGAAAATAGTTATAGAGATATATTGTTATCTAGGGTTCACTTATTTTGTGTACCTCCAATTCTCTTCTTTGGTTTCTTGCTCCTCCCCATCCTCGATACCCTAGTACCATTGCTTCTCACCCACCTGTAAATAAATCACATATTCTACATTTTTTTGGTATCCCCCTTTGTTTTTTTGTACTATTTACTTTACAATATCCTCCCACCATCACTTCATGTGTATTATGAGGTTTTTATTACTATACCACATTCACTCCATTTTTGGTTGATCTTTGTTTATTTCTTGTATCTCTTAGGTATGGTCTCTACCCCTTTCCCAATACATTAGTGAGAAGTTTATTTCACTAAAGGAAGTACTCACATAGAAAGAGGCTACTTGATTTTTGTATATTTCGGGAAAGATATCTAAAAATTCAAACAAAACAACCATAAGAGGATAAAGTGAAGTCAACACTTGGCCCACCATAGAAAAAGATAAAAAATTATGCTAGTTGAAGAACTGAATCAATAATAGACTTTTTGAGGAAGGTATAACTAGAGAAGCTACAACGTTGACCTTTGTTAATAGATGACATCATTTTAGGACAGATGATAGCACTTCAAAAATTTTGACAGCCTGTATTTTCATTGTAATGCATCCAAGAGAATGAAAAGCTGAAGGAAATCCAAGTGAGCATCTCTACACCACACATCTATAATAAAATTTTAGAATTCAAATTATAAAAGAGGTCTCAAAATCCAAAATCATCATCAAGCATCAGAGTAGCAAATTCTACAAGAGGTATTTTGAGTGTTTTGTTTGGATCGATTGTATCTTCCTTTGTTGTCATTGTTTTCCATTTCTCAATTCTTCTCACCTTTGTGCAGGGATTTTTGAGAGTTTATTTAGTCTACCTAAGATCATTTATAGGAGCTTCATTTATAGGAGCTACTTCAAGGGGTCAAAGGCTTCATATCACTAGATTTAGGATACTAGATAGAAATTCCCTTGTTACATAATTCGAACAAGATGAATATTGTATTGTATTCTCTAAGAGACCTAAGAACACCATTGGACTCTAACATTGTAATAACTTGATATTGAATATAATACAAATCCTATTTTTTGCTCTTTTGCATATTTTGTATCACTATGTGTATGTTGTTTATTTGTGCATTACATTATTTGAATTCACAAGTAATGCTTTCTCTCATTGATTTAATGCTTGTATTGATTACGTTATTCGAATGAATATGGGTATGTTAATTACTTCTTTATTTTTCTTATTGCTTCATAAAATCAGTTAATATTTGCTATAGTCACCCAATAGATAAGGCACCGGTCTGCATTCTTGAAGCTAAGGTTGGGAGTGCTATGTTATCTTGGTCATAATCCAAACCCATAATAAAACCCACTTGATCTGGTTGAGCCAAAATGATAAGTCATCCACTATTAATTAGGATCATATTGGGGTATCCAAACCCGACCTGGTATTTCATAAATTCGTACTAAAATTTATTTACAAGTCAAAGTGACAAGTCCACCAGAGCTTGCATTTCTCATTGTGACTTAGAAAATCTAGGTAGCATGACAACTATTTTATGGATGCCTAGAATTTTCTACAACATATTTTTGGCACCGTTGTTGAGGATGAAATCTTATGTCGTTTATATTATTTTAGTTTATCTCCTCATGACATTGTAAACCCCTTAATGGTAATCATCAGACCATTGAATACCTATCAACCTATCATTGTTAGGTTTCTAAGCCCTAACTGTGTGAATTTTTAACATGGGTATTTTTCTATTATCATTCATAGGTATCTTTGAGAGTCCATGAAAAATATAGAGAGTGTTAAGGTTGAGCAATATTAACTAGAGAGAGATTATTTTGCACAATGTTACTAGATAATCTGAACTAAATGAACCCAAATAAGAATCAACAATCAAATCTAGCGCATACGAGAAAGAGCGATAAGCAACTCTTTCAAGAATTCATGAACCCAAAGGTATTTATCCAAAAATAAAAAAATTCCAATTCTTAAAATTTAGGTTTATAGAACTAAATCATATCATAGTAGTAAAAATTTTATAAATACCAATATTCCTTTAGATAACAGTTCTAGCATCTTAGATTATTTTGTTAAGAGTATTTTGACTGCTAATCCGATTGTAAGTGTAACTATTACTATTACCCCTGTAACCATCATGGTTGATCCTCCCCCTTAGAATAACTAGAATAACCAAAACCTTTATACCTGGAGAACTAATAGGTACAGGCCTTTTCAATTACCCCTAGATCTCCATGACTTACCTAGTAAAGCCCATAAATACTTGCCTAAATTCCAAGGTAATAATGTTGTAACTGGAGAAGAACATATCAAGAGATTTTTGTATGCCTTAGATAGACTTGAAGTCAAAGAAGAATATGTTGTCCTTATGTTATTTCTTCAAACCTTAGAAAAAGATGCCAAGGATTGGTTCAATAGCCTCCTAAAAAATCACATCTCTAATTTCCAATTCATGGAGGAAGTATTTCTAAAGAAGTATGGAGAAAGGAAAAATGAACAATCATTGTTGACTAAATTAGAAACCATGAAGAAGAAAGAGAATGAATCTATAGAGGAATTTAATAGATTATTATTCAAAATAAAAAATAATATTCCTATCACCTTAAGGCCCAATGACAACTAGTCCATCTGCTTCTACAAGAATGCTTTTCCCGAAGAATTCAATTATGAATTAAGACAACAGAGGGTTGCTATGATCGATGAATGCATGGAAAAATCCATAGAAATCAAAAGATACATGGTAGATAGTGGGAAAATGAAATCTCACTTTTCCGAGAAAAGCCAAAGCCATGCAAATAAAAAACCCAAAAAGGTTGGTTTCTCATTTTTGAAGAAAATTGAACTAGATCCCATAGAAAAATTATCTAGTCAATTAACTAAGATGTTCAATACAATGAATAGTAGGCTATCTAAAATTGAGAGAGAAAAAGGATAAATTGTTGAGTCATATCAACACAAAAATGAAAACAAGCTATCTTTTAAGAGAAAATTTAACAAAAAATGGAATAGGAATAACGAGGATGAAGGAAATAGGAATGGAAATAATAATAATGGTTGGAGGAAAAGAGAAGTACAAAAATATATAGATGTAGTAATAAACCTAATAGCATCAGCCAATGTGGTGTTTCATTTTCCTTTTTACTACCTAACCTATGATGCTCCCCACAATTCAGTTGATTGCAGTATATATCTCAGTATGCATGTTGGAGTTAATATGGAAGAAGAATTTGATGATGAGATAAGGATAAATGCTTGTTGGACTAAATAAGATGAAGATAGAGAGGTTCAATTTGAAAAATATATGAGTGAATTACCCACATCAGAAGGAACACCCAAGGCCTTCATTCTAGAAAATGTATAAATCCTAAAAAGACCTCAAGACAATAGATTCGAAAGAATGAAGCAAGGGAAAATAATACCCACAACTGAAGAAGTAGAATCACTTGAAAGAATTCATGTAGTGAATCTAAGAAGTAGAATAATACCAGATAGGTTAGAAGGTAAAGAAAATAGAAACCTACAAAATCAAAATAAAGAAAGAATGGCTAAGAAAACAAATAATAAACAACAGGTCATCCTTGATACAAAAGTAAAGTATGATGTCCAAAAACAACTAGATACAAATAAAAATCTAGAAAATAATTGGTAAAACAAAAATAAAAATCACCTTTGGAGAACTAATGACCATTCCAAAGTATAGAGATCAAGTATGTAGAGCTTTTGGTCTAATAGAACCAGCAGGAAATCAGGTCTACAATGTTTCAGTAGCAAATCATCCGAAGCCTATCCCAAGAAATCCATATTTAGTAAGAAATTTGTATATATCCCTTAGGTATACATCAGATCTAGGAGACCAATATGTAATCCATAACTACATGCTAGATAGTGGGGCATCCCATAATATCATGCCAAAACAAGTGGTAGATCAATTAGGTCTCATATGCAATAGAGATTCTCCTCCCATATTATAATAGGTAAGTACCCTATGTTGGGGTGATAACCGGTCTACTTTTTTTCCTAAATAAATATCCTAAGAATAAAATAGTCATGGACGTGGTAGTCATCGATGTGGACCCATTATTTTCCTTGCTATTATGTAGACATTGGGTAGAACAATTAGGGGATTCCATTCAACTAGATTGATCATACACCACCATTCCTTTAACTACCAAAGAACAAGTAACATTAAGAAGAGAACCTTTCAACAAAAATTTAATAGAATTAAGAAAATTAGATAATACCATAGTAAACTTGATTAATTCTATCGAAGAGAAAGAGATGGGTGTGTACTCAGTCTAGCATACCCCATTTTTAGTTGAGGTCCCTGAAGTCGTAGATATGGATCCACAAACAACAAAAAAAATGTGGACCGTGACTTTCGATGGGGCTAAGTCTCAACTTGGTGGAGGGGTTGGATTAAACCTCACCGACATAAAAGGGAATTATCTAGGGATACCCTATAGATTAGAATTCCCATGCACTAATAACATAGTTGAATATGAAGCATTACTTTTAGGTCTAAGGAAAGCAAAGGAATTAGGAATAAATTACTTAACAGTCTATGGAGACGTAGAGCTCATAATACAACAAATTAAAGGAAAATATCAAACAAAGCATCCCTAGTTAAAACAATATAAACAAGTATTCCAGGATGAAATAGACAAATTCCTTGCCTTCAATATATCGTATATCCCAAGAAAATAAAATCATGTAGCTAATTTGTTATCTATGAACACATCTAGTGCAGATTCCCCTAAGATAGACACTGAATACATGGATAGATTTCCTACTATTTTTGTTTACCATCTTTTTGTACCAAATAACATTGTATATTTATAGGTTTTTCAGGATGATGTTGATATCCAAGATTTTATGACTATGCAAAATTATTATTCTAATGTTTTTTGTGATGAAGAAGATGAGTAGAAGTTGAAAAATATCATTGGAGAACTTGTGGAAGTGATACAATTAAAGACAAATAAGATCCCAAAAGGATTAGTGTCTTTGAAAAGTCTCTTCGATGATTTTGATAGAGCTCATAGGCCTATTTTTCAAGAATCAAAAGCAGATGAAGTCAACATAGGAACAAAAACAGAACCCAAGATAGTGAAGGTCAACAAGGCTCTAGCAAAAAAGAGAGAAACCAGTACATAAGTTATCTTAAAAATAATATGGATGCTTTTCCTAGAGCTATGATGATCTCAAAACATTCAACACCTAAGTGATATCTCATATTATCCCCTTGAAAGAAGGCACAAAGCCTCACAGGCAGAAACAAAGAAATTTCAATCCGAATTTACACCATGTGATGCAGAAAGAAGTCCAAAAATTGTTAGATGCCAAGATCATCAGGAAAGTCAGATTATCTTCTTGGATAGCTAATTTGGTTCCTATCAGGAAGAAGAATGGTGACATTAGACTGTGTAGATTTTAGGAACCTGAATAAGAATTCATTAAAAGACAACTATCCACTTCTAAATATGGAACAATTGCTATAGGCTATTGTAGGACTGGCCAAAATGTCACTACTAGATGGATTTTTAGGCTATAATCAGATTCAATTAAACCTCAAAGATAGGCATAATATCGTATTCACCACTCCCTAGAGAACCTTTGAATACCTTAGGATACCATTTGGTCTCATGAATGCTAAAGCAACCTTTCAAAGAGCAATGTATTTTGCTTTCAAAGGCCTTATGTTTAAAATAATGGTGGTATATTTGGATGATATAACAGTATTCTTCAAGAATCTGGAAGATCACTTCAAGCATCTATCTCAAGTTTTTGAAAGGTGCAAACAATTTGGCATCTTCTTGAATCCCAAGAAGTGCATATTTAGATCCACTCAAGGTAAATTGTTAGGACACATGGTATCTAAAGAAGGAATCAACATCAATCCACAAAGGACTGAGGCTATTGCTAAAGTCTCTCCTATGAAAAACTTGAAAGGATTTTAGGTTGTTTTTTGGGAAAATTAATTTCATTCAAAGGTTTGTTCCAAATTTTGCTCAAATCGTGAAGTCCATCAATGACATGATAAAAATGATGGAAACATCAAATGGACTTAGGATAACCTAAAAACTTTCCAGAACATAAAATATACTATCGCAGAAGCTCTTGTGTTGACCTATCATGATTACTTGTAAAATTTTATATTTATTATTTTTCCTTAGAAGATACCATCGTTGTTGTTTTATCTCTGAAAGATCAAGAGAAGAACAAGAGGCTTATAGCTTTTATGAGCACTGGAATGAAGGGAGCTCTATTGAAGTATACAATGCTATAAAATAGGCTTTCTCCTTGATAAAGGCCTTGGAACACTTTAAGGGTATATTTTGATCAAATAAAGTAATAGCCTACATCTCATATATTACAGTCAAAGATGTCTTCACCCAAAATCAGCCCACTAGCAAGTCAACAAGATGGATGGTCAAGTTAAAACTGTATGATATTGAGTTAAAAATAGTAAAAATCATAAAAGGATAATATCTAGCCATATACATGGCCACAAAAGGAGGAGAAGATATCAATAACATAATCATAGTAGGAGATGCACAATAGAATAGAAATATGGACAATATTGAAGATGATTGGTATAAGGATATCACTTTATATTTACAATCCTTATCTTTTCTAGTAAGTCTATCACAAAGCATAATGAGGAGTATAAAACAACAAGCTCAAATATATTATATACAGGATAACAAATTATATTAAATGTATCCAAATGGTGTATTACTATTGTGTCTTTCTAAAAAATAAGTCCTAGAGATCATTAAAGAGCTTCACATTGGTTTCTGTGGAGGGAATTTTACACCAAAGGCAACAACAAATAGCATTATGAGAGTAAGATACTACTGGCCTTCCATGTTCATAGATATACATTTTTTTTATCAAAAAATGTCAAAATTACCAAATTTTTGATGGCAAGAAAAAGTTATCTACTATGCCCTTGAAGCCTATAGTGATTGAAGTTCCATTTACTCGATTGGGGATAGATCTAATAGGATAAAATAAGCCAAATTATTTAGAAGGAAATAAGTGGATAATAATGGCAATGTATTATTTCTATAAGTGGGTAGAAGCAGCACCATTGAAGAGATTTATAATAGAGGTGATCATCAGGTTCTTAGAAGAAAACATTATGACCAAATTTGCAGTACCTAAGAAGTTGATAATAGATAATGAGAAGTACTTCACTTCATATGAGATGATAGATTTTTGTGCTAAATATAGCATAGAACTAGCCCATTCCATGAATTACTACCCCCAAGGAAATGGCTTGGTCGAGTCCTCAAATAAGAACATCACCACTAGAATCAAAATATCACTTGGCAAAAATAAAAGTTGGGATAGTGAGCTAAAGTATGCTCTATGGGTAAATATGTCTGTTGTAAAAAAGAGCGACTGGAAAAATACCTTATGAGTTGGTTTATGGAGAAAAGGCACTATTGCCTCCTCAGGTGGAAAGAGTCACCTTAAATTTACTTTTTTAAGACCATGTCTTTTTAGAACAGTTTATTACAATAAAATTATCATTATACAAGTTTTAGGTGACTAGGTAAATAAATTTGTTTTTGTCCTCGTTATTCTAATTTGTCATTGGGTGATCAGGAGGGATATTCAATCATGATCATCTTTACAACTTCATGTTATTTTAAGTTTTTATAGCTTAGGTGATTAGGTAGATTTATGTTTGTCAATTATATTGTAGTTTCTTTTTAAGATGATCAACCAAAGATTTTGGAGTTCTCAGAAGCATTCATATATCATTAAGACAATTCATATATTTTGTCCCAGTTAGAGCCAATGTTGTGTTACATAATCCCAACCTATTTTATACCCCTAATTTTTCAAGGAATATCAATATCCAAGTCTAGGTGATTTAGGAAGTCTTGGTGGCTTCAATAAGATTATGGTGTTGTCAAGTTCAAATAATTTACTAACAAGTTATAATAAGACCTTTGGTCTTAAGATTCATTAAAAAATTCCATGTTATATTCCTTGTCGTTATGATTTCAAATAAAATTTATCAAGATTTATATGCCCTATCATCCCCCCATTCTATTTTCTCCATTTGTTTCATGAAGTCCATTTCATCACATATGACACACACTTATCATTTCATCTTATCCACGAGTTCTTATTCACACCATCCATGAAAAGTTAGGTCATAAATATCCCACTTAATAATTCCATCACATATTTACCTATACAATCCCTTTCACAAGTTATCATTAAGCCCTCATATCATTGCTTTAATATTTTCCTAAGTTTTCATCATCATCACCCCCATGCCAAAAACCTAAGTCTTCCCAAAGGTTTTTATCATGGTTTAAGTCCTAATATTAGTCCCCATAATTTACAAAATTTAAGTTTTTAACCTTTGTTTCTGATCATAATAATTCATCACTAATCTATTGATGATAGCACCAAGCTATCAGTGACCATGCTAACAAATAAATATAAATAATCCCTTTTTTGTGGATTGTAATTCCCTATCGCTAGTCCATCAATGATTAAATGAGCCAATCAGTGCCAGTGCTGGTCAAAGCAATGCAATTTTTTCTCCTTTGTCTATGAATAACCATTGTCGCTCATGCATCCACAAGTACACCAAATGATCGATGATTGTGTAAGTCCATTCACTAAAGTTTTTATTGCAACCTAAGGGCCTAGGTCTCATCCAAAATAAATTCCCCTTTTTGTAATCATGCCCAAGTCTTAAGTATCACCTAAGGTCTCAAAGGTTCATAAATAAAATTTCATCACTCCCATGCCACTAAGGTCATTACCATAGTCTCATAATAACATTTATCATCTAAAGTTCTTAAATCTAATTTGATCCAAGGTATATAATCCTAACACTAATGATAAATTTTCCATCACTGATTAATCTATGATAACCTAGTCAATGAGCGATTAAAGATAGCACTTCCATTTGAGCCTTAAGTAAAGATAATTTGGAAAGCCAAGGTTCATCACCAATGAAAATCCTCTATAACTCATATATTAGAAACCCCACTAGCTTATCAGTGATAGTATCAACAATTCCTTCAAGACCTCAAAATCATAAAGCCCTAAGACTTAGCACCCCTTGCACCCAATATCTCTTCATCGATGATTTGAAGCTATTGTTGTTGATTCATCAGTGATGGTGGAGGATGATTAACAATGGCTAAATTTAATCGATGATGGAAGTGCCTTATCATCTCCATGAGACCTAATTATTTTTAAGTCTTCTGTAGGGTCACTTAATTTATAAATTTATCTTCCATAAAATTTATCCATGATTTAAGTCAATTGATCCTATCACATATGAAAGGTCTCCAACACTCATAAATCAACAACTGTATCACATAAACATTGATAGATACCATGCTTCCCTTTGGTGCTCCCATCATCGATTCATCGATGATAATACTGACACATGAGCAAAAAACCTCTCCAATGGCTCAAATCTTAACATGGGAATCAATGACATAGTTTTCACTAGGTATTGAGGACCAGAGCATCAAATCATGGTTCTAGGTATGCGCGTATTTGTTTTAAGACCTATAAAATTAGAAGAATGCTTATGGAGATCTCTAAGATGATTATTCTAGGAGAGTGTGGTTGACATGGCACCAATGTGAATCCAACATGACAAAGAGTAGATCTGATAAGCTAGTCATAGTACTGAGTCCTCATAACATTATCATCATAAAAAAACCAGATTGTAAGGGAGTGTTTCAAGAGATCAAATGGGGTAATCAAAATACAAATAAGTCAAACATTCCAACTTCTACGGAGTTCACAACATACAAGAAAATGAAATTATGGTGTCTTCTATTTCACCTCAATTGCTTGACACCCCCAACATGTAGAAAGTACCACAAATATAGGGCTAAGAAAGGACAAACATAGATTCAAATAACTTGGAAGGATTCACATAAGACAAAGAGAAAATATAGGTGAAGTTTATAAGTAAAATAAAACATCATGGATTATACAATATGAAGAGAACTCATGAGATGAATAAGCATGAATTATGGACTCAACAAATGTATGCACACCAATTTTAGCAAACCAAGAATTTTTAGAATCAAGCAAAATGAATCTGCAATCGTCAGCTGATGAAATGCCATGCCTCAATCCGATTCTATATAAAGGAAGATACCCCCTCAAACCCATATGGAAGATTTAGTATCTAATATGGGCTGAAGAGTGCAAATAAAAAGCTGCAAGAAGAAGTGTAAACAACTTAGGGGATGTTTATTCATTAATGCTAAGAAATGTAAGAGGCATAGAAGAAAATAGATTTCTGTTAAACCTTGGAAATCTGCCTACCTTGGAAGTGGCCCTGAACTCTAGTGGAATATAGTTATAGATCACCCCAAAAATATATAGTTATAGAGATTTTATTATTGAGGGTTCACTTATTTTGTGTACCTCCAACTCTCTTCTTTTTTTTCCTACTCCTACCCATCCCTAGTACCCTAGTATCGTTTCTTCTCACCTGCCTATAAATAAATCACATATTCTACATTTTGTTGGTATCCCCCTTTTTTTTTTTTTTGTACTTTCAACTTTACAATGTCCTCCTACCATCACTTCATGTGTATTATGAGGTTTGTATTATTATACCACATTCACTCTATTTTTGGTCGAGCTTTGTTTATTTATTGCATCTTTTAGGTATGATATCTATCCCTTTTCCCAGTACATCAGTGAGAAGTTTATTTCACTCAAGGAAGTACTCACATAGAAAGAGGTTACCTAATTTTTGTATATTTTAGGCAAGAGATCCAAGAATTAAAAAAGAAATAACCATAAGAGGACAAAGTGAAGTTAGCACTTAGCCCACCATAGAAAAAGATAAAAAGTTGAACCAATTAAATAATCGAATCAATAACAAACTTTTTAAGGAAGGTAGAACCAGAGAAGCTAAAACATCAGCCTTGTTTAACATATGATATCATTTTAGGATATATGGTAGCACTTCAAAAAATTTGATAGCTTATATTTTCATTGTAACACATCCAATAAAATGAAAGGCTAAGGGAACTCCAAGTGGGCACCTCTACACCACACATCTATAATAAAATTATAAAATTCAAATTATAAAAGAGGCCTCCAAAGCCAAAATCATCATCAAGCATCATAGTAGAAATTTTTTTAAGAGGTATTCTGAGTCTTTTATCTGGGTTAGTTGTATCTTCCTTTGTTGTCATTGTTTTCCATATCTCAATTGTTCTCACCTTTGTGCAAGGATTTTTGAGATTCGAGTTAGTCTACCTAAGATCATTTATAGGAGTTGCTTCAAGGTTCCAGAGTCTTTATGTCTCTAGATTTAGGATAGTAGATCAGAATTACCTTGTTATATTTTTTGAATAAGGTGAATATTGTATTGTATTATCTAAGAGACCTAAGCACACCACTAGGCTCTAACATTGTAATAATTTGATATTGAATATAATATGAATACTAGATTCTGCTCTCTAGTATATTTTGTATCATTGTGTATATATTATTTATTTATGCATTGCATTATTTTAATTCACAAGTATTTCTTTCTCTCACTAATTTAATGCATGTATTGATTATGTTATTCAAATGAATATGAGTATGTCAGTTACTTATTTTTCTTTTTTCTTCATAAAATAAGTTAATCTTTGCTATAATAACCCAATAGACAAGGCACCAATTTGCATTCTTGAGGTTATGACTAGGAGTGATATGATAGCTTGGTCATAATACAAACCCATAATAAAACCCACTTGATCTGGTTGATCCAAAAGGATAGAACATCCACTATTAATTAGGCTCATATTGGGGTATCTAAATCCGACCTGGTATTTCATAAATTTGTACTAAAATATGTTTACAAGTAAAAGTAGCAAGTCCACCAAAGCTTGCATTTCTTGTTGTGACTTAGAAAACATAGGTAGTGTGATAACTATTTTATGGATACCTAGATTTTCCACAATAGGGGTAAATCCTAGGATAAGATATGAAGTTAATATGCATGAACCTAAGACCCTTTAAAAGTCCTACGACTTGGCTAGGAAAGCTAAGACTTATTTAAATCCCTACTTTGATTATGAAAGAGCATCTAAAAAAGATAGACACATGCTCAAGAAAATAAATAATGTTGGTTTCATGAAATGGGAGAGAGAATAGACAAACAAAAATCTCCAAGGGTAGGACAAAAGAAATTATAGGAAATAAGGAAAGTTTAATAAGAAAATTTGGGGAAATAATAACAACACAAACAACTATAATAATAGCAAGCCACCACCATAGGGGCAGTACAATCCCACACTAACAGTGAAAGCAGACGGATAGAAGTAGGGAACACACCCAAGACCCAAGAGCGGATGCTATGATTATGGAGGACCAGATTATTCCAACCATTTCCCATATAAATTAGGACTGAGTTCAAATAGAAAGGAACTATCTTACAAAGAACCTGCACACAAGGAACCTACTCATAAGATCTACGTAGTCACAAGGAGTTAAAATATAGAAGGATAAGCCACTCCTCTACTTATAAATGGTAAGATTTTTGGTAAGGATGTCAAAATTCTAATAGATAGTGGAGCTCCTAATAACTTTGTTAAAACTAGTTTGATCAAGGATATACCAGAAAGGCTAGGAATCTTGGCATGGGCCTCAAGTCCTTAGGCCTTCCTATGTCTTGTACAGACTCAATGATAGGTGTAAAGGTAATTTTCTGCACAAGGTACTCCCCTATGCTTGTGCTTGCCAAGTGTATTGATGCATGCAATGTGGATGACCCCACGAATGATACTGGTGAAGCTGGGTGATAATCACTATCTTCATCTTGATCTTGAGGATCTTCCTCTTCCATAGGACTTGGAATTTTAGCAATGGCTATAGTTGGTACTTCTTTGGGCCTTTCTTCATTAACTAAGGATACCTTTTGCTTCTGATTGTCTTTTGGTTTTGACATTGATGGTACTTTATAAGCATTGACTGTCTTGAGTGCATTAGGAGGTGTTGATGTGCATGGGTCTTTTCTTACCCCTTTGTATTTTTTATCCCCTTGTGTGGTTTGGTATGAAGGTGCCACGTATAGGTGAGTAGAAGGGATCATGAATTCTCCTAGAATCTCCACTTGATTGATGTATTTAA
The DNA here is from genome assembly GCA_028583015.1 of Wollemia nobilis. Lineage (NCBI taxonomy): Eukaryota > Viridiplantae > Streptophyta > Pinopsida > Araucariales > Araucariaceae > Wollemia > Wollemia nobilis. Next base: position 9,757,149 of record JAQPPZ010000456.1, read on the forward strand.
AAGGCTCTTCATCAGCCAGAACCACATAGAATTTGTTTTCGTGCACATACTTGACACACTGGTGCAATATCGAAGGCACACACTTCATGGCCCTTATCTAAGGATGCCCTAAGAGGATGTTATATTGCATAGCTCCTTCTAAGACATGACACATCATAGGGATGGTATTGTGCCCCAACTTGATGGGTAGGACTATCGTTCCCATAGTATTGCATAAATCATCATTAAAATCTATCAATGTGTAAGCTCCTGGAAAAATATTGGTCTTGGGTATTTTGAGGTGTTCTATTACAATTGTTGTGATGATGTTAATTGATGAACCTGTATCAACCAAAAACCTCTTTAAAGGTAAGTCATTGATGGCTGCTACAATGTTTAGCGAAGGGTTTGGTAAGGTAGCATAAATTGTCTTAATCTCAAGATCATAGAATCAGATTACAAGTTCCTGGCATTCTTGCACTTGTCCCACAAAGTGAGTGAATGCATTCACATCTTGTGGTTGAAGCTCAATTATTCTTAAAATATCTATTAGAGTCTCCCTATGCTTTGGGGACTATTGTATGAGCTCATATATGGATAAATTAGTTGGATTTATCTATAGGTTTTGCTCTAATCTACTCCGAATAGTTACCACAAGTATCATTGGTGGACTTGGAAGGTTGTCTTGCCTTTTCCTAGGGGTGGTTGGGATGTTCATGGGAGCTACAGGTAGTTGTGTTTGACCATACTGCCTAGTCCTTTTTTCTATGTTAACAATATCAACCATCCCCACACACCCGTGGGTAGGTATGTCAGCTAAAACTTGATTGAATTGGGTCCCTTGCTCTCAAGGGGCCTCATGATTAGGAAATGGGTTTTTGTATATGCCCATGTCTCTGTTATTGGGAGCTAGTGGGTTGTCAACTTTGAGTTCTCCTACCTCAATCATGTTTTGCACTTGATGCTTAAACCCGATGCAAGCCTCAATGTCATGCCCTGGTATCCTGTGATAAGGGCAAAATTGATCTTCCCTATATCCTTTTGGCTTAGGATGGTTGGGATCTATAAGAGGTATATAAAGAAATTTGATCCTCCTAGCCTCGCTCAACTAATTAAATATTGATTACATTGATTCTATCAGAGGCATGAAATAACGAGGTGACTTGCATTCTTGGTTTCTTTCCTGATTATTCTTTTGGTCGTAGTTTGTTGGCAAGGGATGTGCTTGATAGTTCTATGGTTTTTGTGCACCCCCATCCTTGGGTGTAGCCAATATGGCTTGATTGACTAGAGCAGGGTTGCCTTGCTTCTGTTTGTATTTTTTATTCTTACCATTATTGTTCCACTCCTTTTTGTTTTAGAGCTTAATGGTTCCCTCATCTACTTTTATCTCTTCAATGAGCTTGGCATGTGCCAAAGCTTCCTCAAATGAAGGATATTGTTGGAGTTGTAGCAAGAGGGAGATATGTTTAGAACAAATTTTGGTGAACATGCGAATGATCTCTTCTATGGGAAAAGAGAATGATAACTTTACCATGATTTTTCTCCATCTATTCCCATAATCCATTACTGGCTCATCATCATACTGTTTTAAGCTAGCCAAATCTGAAAGGTTTACCTTCCTCTTAGCACCAAAGGAGAAATACTTCAAGAATGTGCTTACTAGTTGTTCAAAGTTGGTTATGCTATGCTTAGGTAGTTGGTTGAACCATTGAGTGGTAACACCTAAAAATTTCATTATGACTATTCTTAGCATGAGAGAATCATTGTCTTCAAGATGAAAACAGGCATTGATAAAATTGGTGACATGCTCTTGTGCATCCTCTTCACCCTTAAAATTTTATAACCTAGGCATCTCAAAGTGCTTAGGATATGGAGGGCTAGGTATTGATGGGCACAATGGTTGATTGTGTATTTTGCTCAATGTTGGTGAGTTCCCAGCTGCCTCTTGTTTCTCAAAGGTTTTCATATTTTTAGCAAGCTCTTGAAATACCTTTGATGCATGAATTTTCTCCTCTTGTAATACTATTCACATTGGCAATGGAGGTAACTCTCTATCCATTTGATTTATTCCATTTTACTCCCTCCTATGAGTGGACTCAGGATTGTGATCTTGGTTTATTATTTTTTCCCTCCCTCCATTAGTTGGATTTCATTCATGATTTGGTGTGGGGTTTCATTGTGGGCTATCTTGTCTAGTGTGCCTCTATTTATGTGAGTCAACACATCTTGTTCTTTGATGGTCACCACTATTTGTTGGTAAATTGTTAAGAGCTAGCCACTCATCTTGCTCTCTTAAATGTTGCTCATGTTGGCACAAGAGTCTTTCTCTTTATTTTTGTTGTTCGATAACTTCCACTAGCTCTCACTCCCTATGTAATGCATTTTCTTACCACATCATTTGGTTAGTTTGTGCTATCATAGAAGAATCATATTTTTTTGACTCTATTCTTGTTGTCTTGACTCATAGATTCCTTGAGGGGGTTTCTACTATATTTGTACTCTTGCTAGTTAATGTGACTTATCTGATGTATTGTTGAGTATCTCTATGATAAGACTCCACACGTCTTCTATAGGGTCACTCTGAGGTACCCACAGACTGGGAGGTATATTTAGAAGTCATAGTTCATGAGCTTCTAGATGCAAAGTTCTTAGTAGCTATAGTTCTTTGGGTTGGTTGAGTAGGAAATTGATTCAACCTGTCTAACTGTCTTGTTTTCTATGGCTGGTTTTGTGGGGTGCCATTTAATCCTATGAGGTCATAGTCTACAGGAATATTTCATTTTATGTGAAGGGTTTCTTCTATATGATTCCTATGACTAGATGTGGCTTTAGTTTCTTGTCCTTCAGTGGGTAGACCTGTTTCATATGTTTCTTGTGAGTATTGAGGTGTTGTAATTCTTGTTTGTCTTATTTATGAAGAGTGTTTTGTGGTAATATGATTTCTCCATGTGGATGGAGATGTGGCATTCTTGTCATCCCCAAGTGAAGAATGGGTCTTAGAACCTTCTTTATGTCCATGTGAGGAGGAAGCCCTTGAAGCTTTCTCATGTCTTTGAGATGTTTCTATGTGTTTAGAGGAGGCCCATGAGGTCTCCTCATGTTTACTTGATGAGGATGGATCTGAAGCCTCTTTTTGTTTATGTGAATTTGTTCCATGATGTGGTTACTTACTTGGAGTTTCTTGAGGAGATCCCCTAAGGGTTGAATTATCACCCCTTAGACTTGTGGAGCTATGTCTCATGATCTTACGGGTAGATCATTCAATGTTACTATGACTCCACGTATGGGCATAAATTTCTTTTGTCTCTCCATCGATATCAGACCGAGGGTGCTTATTTATTGTTTTGACCATGTTGTTTTATGACTTGATCTTTTGAGTTGCAAATTAGAAATTTCCACACAATACTAAACAAGTGTTTATATTGATTACCAATTTGAGTGTACCCTAAACTGTTTGGTGTATTTTGATGTGTTGTTCTTTCAATTTCTTTGCTCTTGTTCTTGGATTACAAATGAGAAGACTCATCCATAGTGATAATCAAGTACACTCATGCCAAACATGATTTTCTCAAAAGAAGCTAAGTTACACCACTTAAGACCCAATAGAGGGTTCGCCTAGCTCTTCCACTCTAAACCAATAATTGTTCCAATAGTGGGAGACAGTTTGAACACAAGTAACTTAGTGTTACTATAAGTAAGTTTCCCAATCCATTTCTAGGAAGCTCTAGGGGGAAAACCAATGGAAGGAGATGAATTCCAATGTGCATGTGTGGTGTTCATTTTAATCTTGCATAACATAAAGTGCATCATATAGCAACAATGAGTCTTTCCTATATGCCTAAGTGCAAAAATAAGTTTCAATATTCAAAAATATGCATGAACTACTATGATTTGTATGAGCACACTTTATCTCGTGCAACTATGGCCTCTAGTAGGGCCTCAAAGCAAGAAAACAACATACAATGTCTAGCACGTTGGATTCTAGGGAAAAAATTTTAGGCATAAGTCGTTGTTCCTAGCAATGCCTAGTGGAAAAGTTAAAAGAAGGTCTAAGATATGCGAAATGCTTAATTATTTCTTCTTTTATTCCTTCAATTTCTAGATATAAAATGTGCTTTAAGTTCTCTATTTTAAACACATAGAAGGAGAAAAAAAACTATAAAATATTAAGGAAGTTATACCAACCTTTGATCTAGCTCAAAGAGTTGATGTTTTGACCTCTACCACACTTTAGTCCTAGACGTTGTTGACAAGAGCAATTGGTTCTTAGTTTTTGTAGCTTAGAGTGGCTAGTTTTTGGCCACTGTAGCTTAGAGTAGCTAATTTCTAGCCACTGTAGCTTAGAGCGTCTAGACCTGCACACAAAATTAAGTTAGTATTCCAATAGAAAATGACAAATTAGTGATGGTCCCATCGTGATCGCCATATGTAGAGATCCCAAGGAATGCACGCACCAATACCTTTTATAAAACCCTACTTGCAATGCTTATTTAAAATACCAAATATAAAATGGAAAGACAAGAGGAAAAATTATATAACACAAAATAGCAAAAGATGAATCTCTTTATTAATATTGAAGCTCAGTTAGATGTCGGTCCCTCTTAGGGATACCCATTTTGATGCTATAAATTAAAAATAGGTAAGGAGTGCCCCTTCTGTGAAGAGGTGGTGTGCTTATAAAATCTTCTCGGTTCCACACACGGAAATGTATGAGGGATTACAACTACCTCCTTCTCCAGGTTTGTTTCCTAGAGGAATCCCTTTTGATCTTGTATAGTACCTATGGCCCTACAAGAAATGAAACAACAACACACATTTAGGTGTCTAATATTGCCTCCTCGGATTAGGTTGTTAGTAATCAAAGAATGTAACTAAAATATGATAAAACTATGCCATGAAATCATGTAAATCTATGCTAATGATATAAGAATAACAAATAAAATATGCTATATCTATCTAAGCTAAGCCTGTGGGCCACTATCCAAGACAACGACCACTAAAGTAAACCTTACCCTCTTTGCCCCAAAGCTATGGATCAAAGACTATAATATGATGTTGAAATAGTAGGTGTTATGCTCTTCGATTCATCAAAGCTCCACCATACACGTGATCTCAAAGAGAACTTTTTGAGTCTTGAAAGATCTCCTCAAAAATATGTCTCTCTCTCTGATATGATCTCCTGTATGTCTCTTTTATGATAAAAGATAAAATATCTCTGGATATCTGGATATCTTGGTGCTCTTAGGCTTACACCTTTTATAGTGTGAAACCCTAGGTCTATGTCCAAGCCCTAGAAATGAATTTCTCATGTGTAGTGCAAGTTAGCATGAGAATATTTTGTCTATTGTTTATATTCAAAGTCCAATTAACTGAAATCTAACTGCCCACTTGAGTCTTGTATGTGAACTAATCGTTAGCATGAGAAGCCTTTGTCCTTTTTTTATGCTTGGAGGTTAGTTAACTTAAGTCTAAATGCAAAATCAAGTCTCCTATGTGAACTAGTCATGAAAAGGAATGCAAAGTCACTCCCGCTCACCTTTATTGCATGTAGACTACCACTTCCACCTATTATTAGGCATGTTTGTTAGCAAAACGCTTCTTATGGCTTAGCCACTGTCATCTGCAGCGACTAAGATCTGGCCGTTGTCGTTTACAGCAACTAATGTTTAACCGCTTTAAGCTTGAGCGGCTAGAATCTGGTCATTCTTGGCTTGAGCGGCCAAGCTTGGATGGCTTGAAAATTCCCCAAATGAGTGGTGAGAACCACTATTAATGCTTGGAAAGTCCAAGCTTATTTCTTATGATCTTATAAGTGTGTCTATGTAAGAAGCTCCCCTAAGCATGATACGATTTAGGTGTCTACACATTCACTTTAAAAATTTTCTCCCCATATTCCTTTACACCTTTAAATCCCTCTGTACTTGAACTTATGTTTTGTATTTCCTCATATCTTGTATCATTTTTCTTCTAATGGTTGATTTGAGTGAAGTATAATGGCCTTTTCCATTTCATGATTTTTTTTATATTAAATTTTGTATCATGCCTAAAATTTTGCATTACTTTTTCCATAATTATTTATTTGAAACATATTGCCATGTGTTTGATCTCTTGATATTTATAGTATTATAATGAAATATTTTCATAATCCACTTATTGATCCTATTCTCTTGATTTAGATTTAATCATAGTGGATTGTGGTAAAGATTTTGGAATATCCATGTTAACACATATTCAAATACATACAACATACCTTATCTCCTTAGTAGTGGTCCCCTCTTCTATGAACTCCCCTAGAGTATCACCAATATTATTTAAAACCTCTATATTGATGATTTCATAAAGAAGTCCAAAAATCCTAATCCACATCAGAAGCCTTCTAATAGTATTTGTATCCATACAAAATTCTCACTCCATGGTCTTAAATATAATGCATATTTTCTCCTAAACCAAGGGTGACAATCCATTATTTTATTCCTTATTTTTTAAGTGGAGAAGATAATGAGGAAAAATCCTTTTGAAAAAAAATTCATGAAGTAATATGAATTTAATCCTCACTTCCACTTGATCTAATTTTGAATCTTAGAAAAACCTAGCTAGTATCCATGGAACTCACACATTAATCCTTTGGTTTCAAGAACCATTATATCATGCTTGATCATTTCATCCTTAATCATTTTTGATGTAGTATTTTCTACCTAAATAGGATTTTCCATAGATTTTCTCTTCCTATTATCACTAACTAGGGCATCCATACTTATCATTAGGGCATCTTTACTTCCAACTAGAGAATCATTACTTCTAAGATATATAACAACAAGAAGTCATGCTTGCTCTTTTCTTACACTTTACTTCTTACTATCTGATCATGCTTCTTTCTCACTCTTAGCTTGCACTCACTCCCAACCTATTAAAGATCAAGGTTTATTTATTTATTATAAAGTAAAAAAATGTTGATCTTTAACATACTAATAAAAATATAACTTTTAGAAATTATACATGACATAAAAAGAAATTTATAAATAAAACCACTTATATAATTAAAAAAATCTCTTTAAATCATTATTGAGACTCTTTTTATAGAGTATAAATACACCATATAAAGTTTTAATATTTTTTAAATTGTATTACTTTGTGTTCTAATTGGTTTTATGGGTTGAAATAGGCCTTACTTATTACATCCTAACCATATTTAAAGGAATATAATTATAGTGGTATTACAATATTGTCATGGGTTGATTTATCATGGATGTGTCCATTATAATGTAGGATTTGATCTTGGGTTGTACTTGTATAATTCAATCCCGTTTATTATCACTTCACAATATCTTGGACTTCTATTTTAAGGTTCATGCATAAAATCCCTTACTATTACTAGTTTAGGAAACTTGTTGTCAAATAAGTTATATGTGGCTTCTATTAAGGCCACTCTATCAAAATATAAAAGCATATTATTTGCTATAAGGTCAACTAGACATTATCCAACTTTCCTTTCTATGAAATATATTCTTCATATCGTTCAAATTGATATTTCCTCTATCAAATCCTCATATAATTTTAGGTAAGATTTAAAACCTTCCTTTATTAGTTACTTTCTAAAATTTAAATTTTCTAAAAACAAAGATCAACACCTCAATCGAATAAATTTTATTTTCTTATCTATAGATAATATAACATTTCTAAGATATTACCCTCAATAATAGTGATAGGCATAAAAAATAATGCTATTGTTGATCTAATTTCTACTTCCTCTCTTCTTGATAACATTAATGAAATTTTTGAATCCCCCTAAATTGAAATATATCTTATATTTTTCAATGATATTTTGATCCCTATATGAAATAACCTAGCCTCTATATAGATATTAGTTAAATTCACTATGATTTTTAGTATTTTTTTAAAGGATGATGGCTTTGAAGGGTTTGAAGCTAGGTTTGAATCCGTATCAACATCCACAATTGAGTCAAATGATAAATTTGAAGGGTTTGAAGCTAAATATGTATCAACATCCACAACTAAGTTAGGTAATGACAACTTTGAAGGGTTTGAAGTTGGATTTGAATCCATATCAACATCCATAGTTGAGTCAGGTGATGATGACTTTGAAGGGTTTGAAGATAGATTTGAATTTGTATCAACATCCAGGAATAAGTTAGATAATGATATATTTGAAGGGTTTGAAGCTAGGTTTTAATCTGTATCAACATCCACAACTGAGTCAAGCAATAATGAATTTGAAGGATTTGAATTTGTATCAACATCCATAGTTGAGTTAGGTGGTAGTCGATTTAAAATATTTGAAGCTAGACTTGAATCTGTATCAACATTCACAACTAATTTAGGTAATGATGACTTTGAAGGATTTGAAGCTATATTTGAATCTGTATCAAAATCCATAGTTGAGTCAAATGATGATGAATTTGAAGGGTTTGAAGCTAGGTTTGAATCCATATCAATTCCCATAGCTAAGTTAGATAGACATATTTGAAGGTTTGAAGCTAGGTTTGAATATGTATCAAAATCCATAGCTAAGTCAAATGATAATGACTTTGAAGGGTTTGAAGCTAGATTTGAATCTATATCAACATCCATAGCTAAGTTAGGTAGTGATGACTTTAAAGGGTTTGAAGCTGAGTTTAAATATGGAGAAATCAAGTCAATAAGGCAAGGGAATTTTGTAGGGTTTGGCTAGTGATTAAGATGGAAGTAGTGGAGGTCACAGTGTGGGGAGCGATGGAGGTTAAGGTATGGAGATTGGTGATGAGCAGGGTGAGGAGAGCTATAATAGTTAGAGCATGGGGAGACATGACGGTTAGGAAGTAGACAATGCTAGTGGTAAGGGTTCATTTGTAAAAGTGGTCAAGTTGTGGGGAGTGATGTTGGTCAGGACAAGGGAAGCATAGGGGATTTGACTATGATGAACGATAATGGTAAAAAAAAGGGGTCCAAACATGAGCTATTTCATCAACGTTTTATCTTATGGTACCAATATTGGATTAGTGTGCTTAAGGAAAAGCAAAAAGTAGTGAGTCTAGGGTTTTATATCTATATCGCTCCAATTTTTTTACATCCTTACCCTCAGGCTATAGTATCCGTGCCCAGAAGGGGGATGCAAGAAGGATGGGACAATACCTCAGACTGAGAGGCCCTTTGAAGGTCCCGCCTCTCGGGGGAGGAGTATAAGGGTGAATTTTTTATGGATGGTGGGTTCACCAGGAAAATTTTGAGTGGTAGTTTCCATGCCTAGGTTGATAGTGGGTTTGATGTGTTCATTTTTATACTCAATCATTCAACTCCTAGGTTTGGCCAAGATGAATCTAAACTATTCTATATGCCAATAATGATTTAAATGGATACAAAAAATAAAAATGGGTGCTAAACACAGAGAATATACAGATTAGGACAGATCATACCTGATTTCAGATGTCTAATGAAGGTTCTAAGTCTTGTAGCAGTCCGAATCGTCTCAAACTGCATGTAATCGTCTGAGATCAGACAGGATCATCTAATATCTAACGAATTCATCAGAAACCTGCAATCATAGAAATAGATGTGAAATACCAAATATGCAAGTGCAGGAGCAAAGGACAATGGTAGAAATAACAACAAACATGCCTAAATAATGAATTCCAATAACAAATAAGGAAATGCAGTAGATTTAATGATTTATTTTAACCTTACCATGCGATTATGCTAAATGAGGTGAACTCCAAGATGCAAAAAACATAATAATTCAAGACAATGCAGAAATACAATATGAAAAATGCAAAAAAAACTAAGGGAATGCAAACTCTGGACTCAGATTACCCCCAATCTGGACTACAGTCAAGATCACCTCCAATCGTACGAGATCGTTTGTAATCGTTCGAGATCATTTGCGCTGATCCGAGCTATCTTCAACTACAAAACAATAGAGTTCCTACAAGAAAATGCAAAACATAGAACACAGACAGTAGTGCAAGGGAATAAGGAGTTAAATCTGTCAGCTAAAGGGTTCAGGGAAATCAGAATCAAGGGGGTCATGTAGGGTCAGGGGGGTAAACTAGAAAATCCTAGTTTATATAGACTTAGGAAGAGGTTTAAGAGGTTGGGAATCATCCCAATCTAGGAGATCTTCAACAAGGCAATCTCCAACTGTGTAGACGCGCTTCTGCCCAAGTTGGAGAGGCTATTGAAATAGAAGCTAATTATGAAAATTTGGTTTTGGGACAAAATCGTCTGGACGTTCTGTCCATGACGATTTTGTCAGATCTGGGACGATATCATCTAATCTATGACGATATCATCCAACGGTCAAAACAAATCCTAAAAATGGTGCGGAAAACGAGGAAACATGTAGCAGGTGGTTTTGGGGTTAAAATTCAAATTTTTATCTTTTATCTTTTACTAAGGTTTTTAACCGTGCCAATTTTAGGGTGCTACATTTTGCCCCCTCTTTAGTGAATTTTTGAAGAAAATGCGTTAAAGACAAGTTTTTCCCGTTTTACGAGAAAGCAAAAATGTACTCAATTTTTTAGATGACGATTCTTGGTCGAATCTAAACCGGCGACTATGGTGCCCTCAGGTGTTTACCCAAATAGAACATTTGAGGTAAAAAGGAAAAAATAAAATGTTGACTTTTTAAATAAAATTAAGAAAATAGGGTAAAACCCTAATTCATTTTTACTGTTCATACCAATCCGTTTTGATATGATGTACAAATATTTTGATATATATATATATATATGATCTTTTTTGTGATATGACTTGTCCATATGTTTGATGATGCTTTAATTTTAGAATTGTTGATTGATGATTCATGTAATTATGTCGTTTGGAAATAAATTATAATTTTTATGTCATGGCATAAAATTGTAAATGAAATAATCTGATGTAAACAATTGGTTGTTTTGGTGTGATTTGATGAAAAATAAAAAGGAATTCTAACAATAATTTCAAAGGACATTGTCGCTATTATAGACCATTTCATGGAGTCGCGCCCGAAGCTAATCCTAGTATAGAAATATTGCTAAAAGTAAAAGAATGCTTAAGATATTGTATTAAGACTTTGTGTTGTGATGATGAAAATGATGATGGTGATAATTTTTTTTCAGATTTTTTCCACAAAATTATGCATGAAATATGTTTAAAAATGATTTTTGCTAGGCATAAATTCGTAAGTGTGATAAATTTTTTAATAATTCCTTAGAAATTATACCATGGCTGCAAGATGAAATGTTTTGACATAATGACATGAAATAGAATAAGTGTTCATTCGTTTTGAAGCACAAGTGTGCAATAAAATGATGTAAGCCATATGCGTTTTTAAAATGGATGGGAAAATAAAATTAGAACAATGGTTTGCGCTAGGCATAAAATTATAGGTATAGACTTATACCATCATCGCGGAAATCCAAAGATAAAATAGATATTTTAGTTTTATTTCATGTTGATTTTTGATTTGAAAGAAAATAATAATATGATGAACATGTTGTTTGCATCATTTTGCAATTTTGTGACACAATGAATATAATTGTTTTTATACAAAACAAAATTAAATAAGAGGATAAAATTTAAAGTGAAATATTTTAAATTATCTCAAAAAAAAATGGAGGTTTATAAGGGATCCTCATGTGCAAATGTGAGTTCATTACCGATCTTGATTTATCATAATGATACAAAATCTCTCAAATACAAATGTGTATGCAATTGTATTGTTCATTTACCAATTTTGAGCAAGATAATTTGATACAAGCAATTTGCCTTAACCAAATGAATGTTCGTTAACCATGATTTATATGCATATACACATACGCAAGTTAGGTTATCAAGAAATAGCTAATCCATAAGGGATAGGTATGTAAAAAGAGGGAAGTGAAGGACATATCACCATGCTAGGAATTACCCAAGGCCAAGCGGGTTGGGCACAAACCACCTGTTATGGGGCTTACCTCATAGTTTTTGAATGATTGAGAATTCCAAGGATTCAAGCTCATTCACCCTTCTTTTCTTTTCAAGGGGTAGGGGAAGGATTTTATGCATTTGCTTTGCTTTCCCTTTTACTTGTTTGTATTTTTGCTTGATATTTGAGATAATGTTGAAACATTGTTGTAATGATACAAAATAACATTTTTTTTTTCTTTTTCTTCCTATGCTAGGGATACTTGCTCGGATTAGTTGTAGAGCAAGGGTTTTTATCGGGTAGGGGTGAGCTTGTCCTTTTGTCAATTCTCAAAGATTCTAGACCATGTGCATGATAGGATAGAGGGAAACTTTTCACTCAAGAAACCACGTCTACTATGTAGCATGATATTGAATTTGCAATGAAATCATTTTAATGTGAAAAGATATACTTGGTTCAAGTAAATAACAAGATCAGATCTCTATGCTCAAAATGTTATTTAATGTCAATGTGGATTTTGATATAAGAGAGACTAATAATCATACCAAATAAAATCAAGATATTTATTCATGTGAGTGTGAAAGGGGGATCCAAATAAACTCATTTACCAAATAATGAAATAACAAAGCAAAAAAATTTTAAACTTTATGGAATGGTGGTATAAAGAAATCATAACACAACAAGGTTACTGAGATAGTGTCAAGGGCTCAAAATCAAAGGAGGTTTGAAGGATAAGTGTGTTAAGGTGAGAACAAAAGGTGATGAATAAAAGGTAGAATAACAAAAGCTTTGTAAAGTAGAAATGAGAAAAGATTATTTAAGGTAAAATATCAGTTACAAAAAATAGGGAAGATAAGAAGGTTTCATTCTATCACAATTCCAAGTCTTGATAAGGTGAGGGAGCATCAGAAAAGATGGGTGTTAGGTAACAAGTGTATCAAATGGATGAGAAAGATGGATAAGAAATGGACAAAGAGAATGTAAGAACTTGATGTTTCAATTGTTAAAATCTTCAAATGGTGTTGGGCCATTATGTAGGTAACATACTGAGTCGCTAAACATTGGTGAAAGTAAAGGGAACCCACGAGAACCAAGGACTGAAGAGGTTGTAAGGTGAAAGGAAAGCCATAAAAAAGTATCAGATCTTGGATCCAATATTAAGGGAGAATAAGTACCTTGAGCTTCTGAATTTCATGTTAAAATTTATAATAAATTTGACATTAAGATTTCTCCAAAGTTTTGGAATATGATAAGGCAAAATTAAGAGAGGAGCAACTACCATGAAGTTTTAGTGTCTTACATCATGTAAGGGGAGCTTCTGTGGAGAAAGGAAGGAACTCCTATCATAGAAGAAATAAGTTAACCTCAAGAGGGCACCATTAATAGTCTTAGGGAAAACATGAGGCAAATGTGGCTAGGTATCTTGACAAAGTTCCTTATGAGAACTTGTAATACTTCAAAAGGGATATCTTGTGAGGATTAATCATTGGTTGGCTATCAAAGGGGATTTCAGATTGAGATTTTGATTCAAAGATGAGCTCTAGCTTAAATCCATGGACATCTCTAGAGCAAAGATAGTTTTGAAGGTTGGTCAAATGAGGACCACTCTGAATACATATGAGTTGATTGAACTTGAGGTGCTCATGTAGTGACAAATAGTAAACACAGAGGGGCACATAACATGCAAATTGATGGTTTCTATTGTTGATAATTGAAAGGGATCTTGGGAGATCCCCATGTCTTGATTGATTATGGCATTTGTTGTGTAGGAGTTGATAGTAGATTATAACGGTGGATTGTAATCCTTATATTAAAAGCCCTATCAATCAAATCTTGAATGCACATCTTAAACTTACAATTCAGTCAAGTCCATCTACCTAGATATTCACAAGTAGCTGGTTAAACCAACGCTAGGTACAAGTTGTCTTATGGAAGGGAGTTCAATCATGTATCAAGTAAAGCTTGAGAATTAATCCATTGGTTGATTGAGCTAGTAAACGTGAGGGTCAGAGGTTTGATAGGTGCCTTAGGAGTTCGCAAAAGGACCTAATGGTTTCTACCCGTCTTATATGGGAGAGATATAGGAAGGAGAGATGTGAGGAGGTAGAGGAAGAATAAGTATCTGTTGAAATGGATGTGTGTATGAGAGAATATTGAAGGGTGGAGGAGGAAGTGGATTGATCAAAATGGAAGGGAAGATAAAGTTATGAGAGGATTGGAAAGGGATGTCCTATTAGGGAGATGAAAAGAGAAAGTGATGGAGGGATGTTGAATAGGGGAGGTTGGTCAAACAACAAATGTATTGGCTAACTTCCAACATACTAATGGGCTCATATGATTTGAGTAAAAACTCATGGTTTCTTTAGTACTTCTAAAAGTAATATTAGTACTATATTAGAATGAATCTAAAACAACAAACTTGAAATGATGATTTTGTTTTTTTTTTCTTGTAAATAATAAAAAATTTATTTTTATATTTTGAATCGAATATGCCTAGTTATCACGCGGGTTCACCAAAATGTATCGCTCCAAATTTTGCATCCTTACCCTGGGCTATAGGATCCGTGCCTAGAAGGGGGATGCGAAGGATGGGACAAACCTCGGGAGAGGCCCTTTGAAGGTCCCGCCTCTCGGGGAGGAGTATAAGGGTGAATTTTGGATGGTGGGTTACCGGAAACCTTTGGTGGGTCCATGCCTAGGTTGATAGTGGGTTTGAGTGTTCATTTTATACTCAACATCAACTCCTAGGTTTGGCCAAGAGAACTAAATATCAAGCCAAAAGATAAGGATAAAAAAAAAAAATGGGTGTAAAAAGAGAATAATTAGGAGCAACATTCGGAGCAGAAGGAGTGAGGAAAACTCAAATACATGTAATACGAGAGAGATACTAATAAAAAATCAAAACCAAAAGAAAAAAAAAAGAAGGCGAGAAAAGGAATAACAAAAAGAAAAAGGATTAAAAAAAAAGGAAGTAAAGATTAAGATTGATTTTAACCTACAGAAAGCTAAAGAGGTGAACTAAGATGCAAAAAAATAAAGAATGAAAAAAATGAAAAGAAAAAAAGCTAAGGGAATGCAAACCGGACTCGGATGCCCCCAACCGGACACAATCAAGATCGCCTCCAACGATGAGACCGAACATCCGAGATCATTGTGCCATCCGAGCATCTGGAAAAAAAGATCGAAAGCAAAAAAAAAAGCAGAGTGCGAGGAAAAAAGTAAACTAGCTAAGGGGTCGGGAAACAAAACAAGGGGGTCAGTAGGGTCGGGGGTAAACTAGAAAACCTAGTTATATAGGCTAGGAAGAGGTTTAAGGGTTGGGGACATCCCAACGGAACTCCAAGGGAAACCAACGTGACCCCGCC
Source organism: Wollemia nobilis (assembly GCA_028583015.1). NCBI lineage: Eukaryota > Viridiplantae > Streptophyta > Pinopsida > Araucariales > Araucariaceae > Wollemia > Wollemia nobilis. Next base: position 9,772,374 of record JAQPPZ010000456.1, read on the forward strand.
CAAGTTGGAGAGGATGTTGAAAATAAGCTAATTATAAAATTTGGTTTTGGGAAAAAATCGTCTGGATGTTCTATCCATGATGATTTCGTTAGATCTAGGATGATCTCATCTAATGCGATGATATCATCCAACGTCAAAACAAACCTAAAAATGGCACAAAAAGAGGAAACGGTAGCAGCTTTTGGAGCGGTTTTGGGGTTAAAATTCAAATTTTTAGCTTTTATCTTTTACTAAGTTTTTAACCGTGCCAATTTTAGGGTGCTACAATATCCTTTCTTTCTTAGGAATACTTATGCTTTTGGACCATATTGCAAATATGGCTTCTTCCCATAGGGATTTTGCACTCATTGGAAAATTCATTGGGGTCCATCTAGATTTAGATACTATTAAAAAGTGGACTAATCTCAAATGGCATCTTAAGTATTCTATGAAGATTATTGCATTGCCTAAGGGGTTTTTCTTGGTTGGGCTTAGTTGTTTGGAGGACTGCAATAATAATATTCAAGGTGGTCCATGGTTATTTGGGCATAGAGGCTTATTCCTAAGAAAGTGGGCATTCAATTCAACCCTAATTCTCAATGCATTGACCAAGCTATGGTGTGGGTTCACATTCCTAGTCTTCCCTTGTATATATGTAATGAGAAGATCCTAGTTGGAATTACAAGTGAAATATGATAGTTGGTGGTAATAGATCCTATTACCATTGCTAGATCTAATTTTTTGTATGCCAAATTCTATGTCAATGCCATGCTTGATAAGGACCTCCTAAAGTTAATTGAAATCAAATCTAAGTTTAGGATCTGAACCCAATATTTGAAATATGAGAACATAGCTAGAAAATTCTCATTATGTAAGAAGTTTGGTCATCCCAGCTCCACTTATGCTCTATCTTAAAAAGCTAATAAATGAAAAAAGGTATGGCAAAGGAAGCATATCCCAAATCTAGGTTTTTTGGCATCTAAGTTAAGGGTGGATAGGAAAGGTGTTGATGATTATCCTAAGGATTTTAGTAAATTTCCCCTAGAGAGCTTGGATGTTAGTGTGATTGAAGGCCTTGTCATAGATGAAATCAATGGAAAGTGCTTAGAGGTAAATATTCCACTAGTTATTACCTCTATTTGTGATGTTGGTATTGAATTTAGTAATGTATTTAATTGTATTCAAGTTTTATATTGTGATAAATCTATGATAGAGGATTTTGGAGCTTCCAAGCTAGCATACATGTTTTTATCTACAACAATATCATTTTTGGATGAATCTATATTTTTTGATCCTATTGATCATGGCCATGGGAAAGATATGGATCTTGATTTAATTCAGAGAGAATGACTCAAAAATATTAATTGAATCACTAGAAGTAAAAAAAGGAAAGGTTGATGTTGGTTTTGAGACCCAAGAGGGCTGTCCATTGAAGTTTGAAATGTGGAAGAAGAAAACAACCATGGAAATCGTGAATAAATCTCAAAGAGTTTTGAAATTTTGGGGGAAAAATCCCCCCATAAAAACAAAAAAATGAAATATTTCCTAGAATATTAGGGGCTTGAATGCCCCTTTGAAATACTGAGAAATTTTGATGCTAAGGAAGAAAAAACTATTAGATATGGTAATTGCTTTAGGAAGCCAAAATGTTTGTGCAAAAGGCTCAAAGTGTAAAACAATTTTTATGGAGAGAAGTAGATTGACTGATTAGCCATCCAATGGATCCTCTAGAGGGCTTATGCATTTATGGAATAAGGATAATATTGAAGGCCAACTTATAGTAAATAATAGCAGTTTTATCTCTATGTTTTTCATAGTCCAAAATATAACTAGAATTGGATTTTGACTAATGTGTATTCCCCTAATTCCGTGAGTGGAAGACGTTCTTTATGGAAATATATGATTTGTCTTAGGGAAGTGTTAAAAGATATTCCTTAGGTGTCGGTATATGACTTTAATAAATAAATTTACTTGTATGATAAGGGAGGCTCTCCAATTCTATCAAAGAGAATGAAAGATTTAGAAAGTTTTTGAGTGATAATGAGTCAATGGATATTGATCTTAGGTGGTTTAAGTATACCTTGAGTAATTGAATATTGGGTGACCAACTGATTTAGATAAAGCTAGACCAGTTTTTGGTTTCTCAAGAAGGTCTAATAGTATTTGAAGACACTACTATTACGGTGCTCCCCAAGATTTGATCCAACCACAATCCTATTATTTGAGAGATAGATAGTGGAAGAAAATTGCATAAGAGCCCCTTTCAATTTGAGTTGATATGGATGAAGCATGAAAATTTAAGATCCATTATAGAATATTAGTGGTAAAATATTTTAAGGACCCTAAAATAATTCAAATTGCTTGTAAATTGAGTTGGATTAAAGCCAATCTTAAAGAATGGAATAGAAGAGTCTTCAGGCATCTATTTACCCAAAAGAAGGATCTAAAGATGAAGCTTGGAAACATTGAAAAGGAAGTAAACCAAATTGGTCTAGATGATCATAAAAGAAGGATTGAATGCCATATATTAGCTGATTATCATAATATTTTGGCTTGCAAGGAAGTCTTTTGGAAATACAAATTAAGGCTAGTTTGGCTCAAAGAAGGTGATAGAAACACCAAATTCTTTCATGTATCCATCCTAATACATATATATAGTAATAAGATAAAGGAGTTGGTTAGGAATAATGGCTCAATGGTAGTGGAACTAAAGGATGTTAGGATAGAAGTTTTCAAGTAGTTTTTAGGCCTCCTAGGAGGATTTGTGGTAGTGAATGGTGAAGCTAAAAGAAAATTGCTTCTTAATATTCCAAATTTGGTGACTAATTAGATGAATTCCTCTCTTATGGCCCCATTTATGAATGAGAAAATTAGAATGGCCACATTTAGTTTGGGTGGGGAAAAGGCCCTAGAACCTGATGGTATCATGATTGCTTTCTTCCAAAAGTTCTAGAATATTGTAGGATCAAATGTTATTGAGGCTATCAAGGAGATATATAGAACCTAATACATGCCTAAGGATGTCAATTCTACTTTTTTGACTCTTATACCAAAAATTTAGGGAGCAATACATCTTAAAACTTTTAGGTCTATTAGTTTGTGCAACACAATCTATAACATTTTTTCCAAGACTATTACCAACAGGTTAAAGAGGGTTATACCTTTTAATGTGGTATATTAGCAAGGTGGTTTTGTTAAAGATCAATTTTTTTTGGATAGAATAATTACCATTCACGAGGTTATTCATTATGTGGAAAAAAGTAAGAGGGATGGTATGCTTCTAAATATAGATATGAACAAATCTTACAATTGGTTTCTTGGGACTTCTTGACCAAATTTTTATTAAAATCTAGATTTTAGAATAAATGGGTGGGGTTGGTTAAAAAGTGTTTTTCATTTACTATGTTTGTAGTCTTTGTAAATGGAGTCCCTATTGGCTACTTTAGAAGTCAACATGGTATTTGCAAAGGGGATCAATTATCACCATATATTTTTATTATTCTTATTGAGGCATTGCAAAGATCTATTTCAAAGGCTATAGAAAGTGGGTGAGTAGATGGTTTCAAACCAACCTCGACTTAAGATCCTATTTCTAATTAATATTTTGTTGATGATACTTTATTGATATCCTACTCCTCTATCCCTCAAGATAAGTTAAAAAGTATTTTAGTGTCCTATGAAGAAGCTACTGGTCAAAAAGTGAACTTAAAAAGTAAAGTTTATTTTATCAACACCTCAACTAGAAAAAAAAGAAAGATCATAAGGATATTTAGTTGTGATAGTGGAGAATTCCCAACCATGTATTTGGGTATGCCTATGTTCAAAGGTAGGATGAAGTCATATCATTTAAATCTAGTTCTAGATAGTCTAGAAAAAAATTTATTAGGTTGAAGAGGAATTCTTCTCAGCCAAGTAGGTAAATATTAGCTTGTGAAGTCTTATTTACATAGTATTACCATTAATTTTATGTCCCTTTTAAAGATTCCAAATAAAATAAGGATTAAAATGGAGTAAATTCAAATATCCTTACTTTGGTATGGATAAAAAGATAGAAGGTGCTTTCCCCTAGTTGCCTAGGATCAAATATGTTCTACTAAAGATGTAGGAAGGCTAGGATTTAGAAGGGTAAAATAGATTAATGAAGCCTTTATGGGAAATATATGATGGAAATTACTACAAAATGATCAGTTTGAGTGGGTTAAGATCCTAAAAACCAAGTATTTATGAAATGGGAAATTTTTTATTCTCCAATGACTTGCCAGTCAGATCTTCCTTTTGGAACAATCTTATGGACATTAGACATTATGTAAAGGGCTTCACTAGTGTATTGAAGATGGAAATAATATGAGATTTTGGAAAAATAATTTTCTAAAGGACATTCCCCTCTTGGAGGACCCAAAGATATGTGCCTAGGAAATTTCTATGTGCCTCAATTTTGGTATCAGAGTTGTTGATTTTATTACAACAAAAAATAGTGAAATTTTTTGGAAAAATTAATTTGCTTTAGATTTAGACCCAAATTTGGTTGGCCATATTAACAATCTAAAAATATGGCTTCATTTTAATTATTTTTTATCCTCCAATTTTAGTGATTCAATCATTTTAAAGAAGGAAAATAATGGAAATTACTCTATTAAGTTTGGTTACCATTTGCTTGAGACATAAGGTAAAGGCTATTTTCCAATAAGGAAAATCTAGATTAAAGGGCTCATCCCTAAAATAGCTTTCTTATTATGTTTGGTGGCTCAAAATAGAATATTAATGATTGAAAACTTACATAAAAAGGTATACTTATTGTAAATAGATGTTATTTGTGTGAATAGAATCTGAAATCAATTCATCATATTTTTCTTAAATGTTCCTTTTCTAGATAGATTTTAAAGAAGGTTTTGGAATCCTTTGATGTTTCTTGGGTCTTCCCAACTAGTATAGGAGATTTGTGTGTAGTGGAATCCTCCTTTAAATAGTGGTATATTGAAATATCTCTAGAGGTTTTGTATCTCCCATTTTATTTGGGGAATTTGGAAGGAGAAAAATAATAGGGCTTTTGAAAATAGAAAAAGAGAGGCTTCTATGGTTTCTTTTTGTATCCTCAATGTTTCTATGGAGAATTCTTAGACCTTATCATTTCCTTAGGTAGCTAAAAGTACACTCGAGAAAGCCATTGTTGTTCCTTGTAACTTGAATCCTTTAATATGTGTGAATCTGTTGAGGTCTTTAAGGTTGGAAGTTAATTGGGAAAAATAAATGAGCATTGCATCATCAAGAATGAGTGAGCTAAGGTTTAGTGGGTGCGGCAAGAGTGAGGGTTTGAATTTTTTGGGTAGGAATCTCAGCAAAGGCGGTAGAGGTAGAGAAGGTACAAAAGGTGCAGGTGGGAACCTTGAGCATGGATCATGTAAGGATCTAGAGGAATGCGATCAAGCTATGGAAGATTTGGAAGTGGGCATCACGCAGGGGCCCGAACCTCCTCAGAAAGACCCCAACAAAAAGATATGAAGGACAATGCGGGGCCCAAGAAGTGGTTGTCTTTTGCTGAAACTCTTAGAGGAAAAAGAAAGGAGGTTCTCTCTTCAGCCCCTAGTTCTAGTAAATAATAAAATTTTAGCCTCGACAAGTTCCATGAGCCCTTTTATTTCAATGGAAGAATTCTCCCTGGTAGGCATGTTTTTGGGAGGTAGGCCGGACATGGAGACTATCAGGGCTTGGATGACGGGTAAATGGTGACCGATAGGTAGCTTGGAGTTGGTAGCTCTAACTCAAGGGTTCTTCATTATCTATTTTAACAATATGGAGGATGCTAACCGCATTTTAATAGGAGGTCCTTGGTTTTTGGGTAAAAGGAGCCTTTTTCTTAGACGATGGGGTGAATATTTTGACTTTGAAAAGCAAAATATTAACATTACCCCTATTTGGGTTCATCTACTGAGTCTACCTACCCAATTATTCAATGAATATTGGCTACAAGGCATAGCTAGAACTATAGGGGACCTGATATCCATTGACCATACGACCTTGGCCATGACAAGGATGACTAATGCACGAATTTACATAAATGCTAATTTGGATAATGAACTACCAAGGTTTGTGGAGCTAGAGTATGGAGAATATTATCAAAAATAGTTAGTAGAATATGAGAATAGACCAAAATTTTATGTAAAATGTGAAAATCAAGGACATCTATGCAATTAATGCCCTAACCTAGTAATTAATAGAGAAAAGCAGAAGCAAGAAATGCTAGACAAAGGAAATTTGAGGAGTTTCCCTGGCAGAGGTGATTTCAATCAGGTAAACTATGTCTACCAAAAAAATAAAAGAGAGGGTGCGGGGTCCCAACAAGACAAAGGAAAACAACAAGTTGTTGGCAACCAAAATACTCGGGTAAGTTCCAATCCTCTAGTTTCAAATAAATTTTCAATTCTATCCAATATGGGAGTAGGAGGATTATCAAAATACATGGAAGCCTAGAACCTTCAAGCTAACCTTTATGACTCTCTAGAATCCCCATCCAAGTCAGGATCCTCAAACCCTAATGCTAAAATTACTATAATCCCCATGGGTATCACAAAGCCAAACCCTAATACCCGATATCTAGAATCCCCATCCAAGTCGGGATCCTTAAACCCCAATGCTAAAAAATACTTCAAGCCTAGTGGGCATCCCAAAGCCAAACCCTAATGTTGAAGAACTTAGGAAGAAAGTTGACGCATTGGAAAATAAAAAATCTCATCTCCCTAACATCATCACTAGGAGCTAGGTGAATCCTACTGAGGGGCCATCTCACAGACTAGGGGAATACAGGAAAAAAGGAGAATATTTAGATGTAGGGGTGGAGATATGTGAAACTCTTCAGACTAAGGAATATGGTAGTCTAGTTATGCAACAAATTGCCTCCCCCTAGTTTAGTCCTAAAAACACCAGGAGCACTATGAAGTATCCTATATATATTGGTAGTGAAAAATAAGAGGGATAATATCAAATGCTGAGCATAAAAAAATTAGAACTGATAATGACATTACCAATGGAAAACATATAACCTTGTTTCAATAGGTTATTTTGAGTTCTAAAGACAACAAATTAGGAAAACTCCCTCAATGGAGGGGAGAGGAAGAAATGCCAAACAATCTAAATGAAGTTCCTCTTATGGAACGTGAAAGGCCTCAATGGCCTGCCCAAACACAGGGAAGTCGGTGCAATAAGAAATCAAGTGAATCTAACTATTATCATGTTGTAAGAAACAAAATTGATGAGATTTCAGTCAAAAGTAGCAGAAAAAAATTTGAATCAAGGGGAGATGGTTTGCAAATCATCCAGGAGGAGCTGTCTAGAGGCCTTATGACTTTGTGGGATCCTCGAATAGTAGAAGGCACTATTATTCATAAAGATGATAGGGTTCTTAGTGTTTTATTTAAGAAAATAAACATCAATAGGTCATGGATCTTTTCAAATATTTATGCCTTGAATTTAATTCAAGGGAGATCTCTACTGTGGGAGTACACTTAGGCAATATGAGTGAAATATTCCATAATATCCCCTAGTTTTGGCTTGGGAGGGGATTTTAACACTCCTCTTTACCCTTAAAAAAATGGGTGGAAATGGACCACCTATAGGAGCATGGATGAGTTCAATGACTTTGTGAACTCCAACATGTTGATGGATGTAAAAATTATAGGAGCAAATTATACCTGGAGTAATCGGTAGATAGGGTGTCATCTCATTCAATAAAGGCTTGACATATTTTTTCTATCAAAGGAGGCTACAAATTTGTTCGATGATTTTACCATGCAAGCCCTTCCTAAAATTATCTTTGATCATAATACCATTTTATTTGATATACCTAACTATTTTTCCTTTAAGAAACATTTTAGATTTCAATCTATGTGGATCAAACATTCCAGTTTTAGAGATAAGTTAATTCAGTGGTAGGAAATTTAGAACTTTTATAACTTGAAATTAAAGTTTGTTAAGGAAAAGCTTCAACTTGGAACAAATAGGTCTTTGGTAACCTCTTTGAAAATAAAAAATAGGTTGTTGAAAGTTTGAAGATAATTGATTAGAGGATTCAACATGGTGATGCTAATAAAACTACTAGGCAGGAGGAATGGATAAAACTAGCAAAGTTTCATAATATTTTGACCTATGAGGAAATCTATTGGAGGAAAAAATCAAGGGCTCTTTGGTTGAAATATGGAGATTCAAATTATAAGTTTTTTCATGTCACCATGCTTAGAAATAGAAGCAATAACAAGATAATTTTTTTTAAAAAGTAGATGGTTCTATTACTTTAACTGTAATAAAAAAGGTAGTTAGTAACTTATTTCAATTCTATCCTTGGTCAGGAATCACAGTGTAATGAGGAGGCCAAAGATATTCTTTTGCAATCCATTCCTAGCATAATAAATGAGGATATAAACCTTAAGCTTCTAGATACCTTTTTTGATGAGGAAAGTAAGGAAGACTTGTTTAGCATGGAGCCAGACAAAGCCTTGGGACTCGATGGCTTTCCCCATCGTTTCTATCAATATTTTTGGGACATCGTAAGTGAGGATGTAATTTCTATTGTCAAAGAATTCCAATTCCAGCAAGCATTATATACCCCAAAGGTCTCTCTCAATCTCTACTATTTCTCTAATTTCTCTAATTCCTAATGAAGCAAAACCCCTTGAATCTATGGTTGCTTCGCTTTTGCAATGTTTCTTACAAGATCCTAACTAAAGCCATTGCAAATAGAATGAGATGTTCTATTATGCATCATAGATCCATACCAGGGAAGCTCTATCTAGGAAAGGTCAATATTGGATGGATTTATCACAGTTCATGAAGCTCTGCACTTTGCTCATAAGACTAACATGTCTATTTTTGCCCTCAAGCTTGATATGAACAAAGCATTTGATAGGCTAAATTGGGACTTTCTAATTGTTGTCCTCCTTAAGTTTGGTTTTCACCACCAATGGGTTAATTTTATCAAAGAATGCATTTCTAAAGCATGGTTCTCGATTCTATTTAATGCAACAACTACTGGTTATGTTTAAAGTCATAGAGGAATTTGGCATGGGTACCCTATCAACCCCATGTTATTCATCATTATGGTAGATAGCTTTAGGTAGAACCATAAAAAATGCTTGTAGTTCAAGGCTAATATCAAGAATCAAGGTAACATCTCTCACTAGGGCTATTTCTCACCAATAATTCATCGATGATACCTTTTATTGACTAAGGCGTCAATGGTTGAGGCCAAAAGAATTAAATACATCTTGCACCTCGAGAACGTTGCGTCATAAAGTTAATTTCATAAAAAGTTATATTTATTAAACACCCCAATTCAAAGGTAAGGAAGGATTGTAAAAATTTTAGGGTGTGATATAGGAAACCTCCCCACTTTGTATTCTTGGTCTCCCTCTTTTCATTGGTTCTCCGAGAGAGTCAATGTGGGATAGGGTTATTAAAAGAATTCAATTTTTTTTTTTGGATGGAAAGGCCATCTTCTATCTCAAGACAGAAAGTTGACCCTCACTAAGGCTCTCTATTTAGAGCATTCCCACTCTATTTCCTCCTCTTATTTTCAAAGTCCTCTGTGAAGGTTTTCCAAAAATTGAGAAAACTCCAAAAGAATTTTTATGGATTAGATCAAAGGAAAAAAATACACCTTGTAGGATGGACCAAAGTGTGTAGACCCGGGAAAATGAGGGCTTAGGTCTCCGAGGAGAATTACTCATATGAATTTAGCTTTACTAGCTAGTAGCACCTCATTTCTGGTGAAGAAAATGAATGGATAGCTATCATAAAATGAAAGTATCTTCAAAATATAGAATTTCTAAGTGACTCAGTTCCAATAAGAGGTTCTATTTTTTGGAAAGTAATTATCAATTGTAAGGAAATCATAAAAAAAGGTATAAGATGGGTTTTAGGCAATGGTGAGAGGATAAATTTCTGGAATGATAGGTGGGTAAAACTCCTATACATATAAAAAAAGTCTTCGATTATATGGTTGAGGACAGAGGAAGAATGAAGTGGAAAAAATAAAGATTCAAGGATTTCAAGTGGAATAAAATGATCTTTGTAACATTCTCAGAAATAGTTTATCCCCATGAGACCCAAGGAAGATCAAGTGACCTGGGCTTCTAAAAAATGGTGGTTCATCATTATTAAATCATACTTAAGTTTCTGCTTGATGACAAGGATTTTGTCCTCCAAAAGGACTTAGTTTGGATAAAAAATTTAATTCCAAAAATTGCAATCTTTTCATGGCTGGTTATCTAAGGAAGAATTCTAACCATTTATAATATGATATGTAAAGGTATTTGTTCACTATCGTTGTTATCCGTAGGGCTAATTAGGAGACCATTTATCACATTTTCCTTGAGTGCCCTTTTTCCTTGACTATCCTAAGTAGGGTTTTTCAGGCCTTCAATATTTCTTAGGTTAAACCAACCTGTACTTGATTTGTTCATCAAGTGGCCTTACCCCTTTTCATGCCAAAGACTTAGATACATATGGAAAATTTATCTCAATCACTATATTTGGCAGGTGTGGTTAGAAAGGAACCATAAGTTCTTTAATGAGTCTATCCTTGATAATCAAACTATCATTGCTAGGATCCTATCCTTTGCCACGGAATTTGAACCTTATCCCTTTTGATAGCCATAAAACTCATCTACAAGATACCATGATTGCTCAATATTTAAGCTTAACCTTGTTATGAGTTTGTGCCTAGGGTAGTCAACCCCAGAGCCAATGTTAAGTGGTCCCCACCTCCTACGGGTTGGTTTAAGCTTAATTTTGATGGAGTGGCTAAGGATAATCCTGGAAGAGTAGGCATTGGTGGTATTGTGTGAGATCATAATGGGAATATGATGCTTGCATTTTTTTCCAAATATTTGGGAACAAGGACGAATAATGAAGCTAAAGCTAGCTCTATGTGGAGAGGCCTTCAAATGACTCAAGACTTAGAAGGCAATTTTATCATAGAAGGAGAATTTATGCATGTTATAAATCTCCTCAATAATTGGAAAACACCTCCTTGGAGGATTAAAACAATTATTGAAGAGGCTAGGATCCTTTTCTAGGGAGAGGGTAGAAAAGCCCAACATGTCTTTTGAGTAAAAAAATAACTATCCAATTTGGGTGTCGATGGCGATGGAATTTTCAAATGGGAACACGGTGTCCCAAGTGAATTAGAGGAGCTTATTCAACAAGAATTCAAAGAATGATAGTCAAATTTACCAATAGGGAAGGCACTGTAAGTTCGAAGGCTATGAGTATTCTTGTCTCTTTTTAGAAATGGAATCACAATAAAAATTATTCGAGATGTCAGTCTTGGTGGATGCTGCTTGGAAATACCACAAAGACTAATGGGACAGTAACATGTTAGATAACATGGATCCTAGTCATCTTAGTAATTTGAGGTTGGTTGATAACCATAGGGCAGGAAAGAAACGGTAATATAAGACTTCAAACCATAGCCACGTGGACCACCAGATAGCCACCACCATAAATCTATCCAGCAGGTTCACTTCTCCAAAGCTGATTGGCCAAGATGGGATGTGGTCCCAAAGCATGTAATATACGAAAGAAAGCAATTACAAAAGAATTATTAAGAGTAATTATCAATACAGAGCTTGTGGGAGTTTTTTTTAGTACTCTACTATGTGTGTCTGTAGCTTTTTGTTTCTCCACTATTTCAAGGAAGGGATCTATGTCTATTTATTTTTTTGTAATTATGATCCAAGTGTGTTTTCTTGGGGTACACCCAAAATATTGTATGGAAAGTTTATTTTTGATAATCATGCTATGTGCCTTACCGGATATAATGGCTTTGGCGGCATGTAGATTTTACATATATAGGATCCTTAGTAAGTACATGTTCATAAACAGCCTTGGGTTGATTTTTGTAAAAGATTTTGGGTCAACCTATAAAACCTGATATTAATGCTATAGTATCTTATCTAACAAAAAAAAATTAATTGGGAACCCCCTCTAGATGGGTGGATCAAATTAAATGTGGATGGTATTGTGAAAGAGAGCCTATAACATGTTGATGTGGGTGGAGGTTTTAGGGATTCTATGGGGATGATTATGCAAGCCTTTTGTTGAACCTCTATCCATCCAATCCAACCATTTCATTGAGGCTCAAGCCTTTTTCATAGGGGCTAAGTTAATCAAAGAAGAGAATTATAGAAACATTATTATGGAAGGTGACTCCCTAAACCTTATAAATATTTTGAAAGGAATACATGAAGCTAGTTGGAGCATTGCAAATATGGTTGTTGAGATGAAAGAGACCCCATAATCTTGTCACAACCTATTAGGATATTATTGTATGGGAAGATAATTTCCCACTTCAACTTATTGAATTTGTGGCTAAGGAGAAGCCAAAGTGGCCCAATGATGTTCAATTTCTAGTTGGAAGAAGCTAAATCTTGGGTATTAGCTCTTGGGGTAGATTATTATGAGTGACCTGGTCTATATGTAGTAGACAATTATGTATGTAAAGTCAACTACTATTTGGCTAGTCTTCTTATTGGTAGTGTAGTTTGTGTGTTTTTTTATTGGGTGCTTTAGGTTGGTTATTTATTATTGTTGATAGTACAATTGGACTTGGCACTCTGATTTCTTCATCTTTTATGATCTACTTGTAAGAAAGTTTATGAAAAAGGTATGGGACCCTTTCAATTCCCTTCTTAACCTATTAATAAAAAAAGTAACATTTTTAAAGAAAAAGGTTTGATACTATTTTTTATAATACAAATATTACTTAGCTTGAAGCATGTAGAGAGCATACAAACTAACATGTAGTTCTTGCAATACTACATCCTAGCTAGGTGCTACTAGTATCATAGAAAACCAAGGATTCTTATTTAGCATGTGTAACACTTGCAATGCTCCATGTTATATGGGTGCTTCATGCACCATAGTTACAATATTCTAGTTTGAAGTATGGCCTATGCTAGAATTCCATAAGGGCAAGAACATTTATTAAAATAAAATCTCTTCCCTAATAAAGCTGAAAGAAACAAAACAAACAAATCCTTGGTTTGCAGTAGTCTATAGATTTGCAAAATAAATAGAACCAACATGCTTAGTCTATGTGATCACCCCTTATGTTCTTAGAATTTTTGGTTTTAAACTTTCTTATGTGACCTATAGAATTATTTAGAAGAATGCTGACATTAGTTTTTTCTATCCACTAGATGGTTTTAATTCCTAGGAATGTGATGCCAATTAATCTGATCATTTTTCCCAAAATATTATAGAATTACTTTAGTAGTAGCCAAAGTAGAATAGACTTGACCTCTTATTTTCCAAAAAGAAACTATATAATGAGCTTAGAGTCCCAATAAACTAAAAGGATTTTGATTTTTTCTCTTGCCATAAGAGTGAGACTAAATTTTTAGTCCATCAAATCAGTTGCATTATTGTTGATCTATCCTAATTTTAGACAAAAATCAAGAATCCTAGAGTGCAATCTTGACCATAAAAATCCTCCAATAATAGCTATTATAGGATTAGGATTCAAAGCCCCATATAATAATAGAGCCAAAAAATTGAAACACATTTGAGACATCAAGCTGCTAGCAATAGAAGTGCTAATTAGATCTTAAAGATTCTAAATTTTTAGGATATATAACCCAGTTCTAGAAAGAGCACTTTGATTGCTTAGCTTTAAAATGATCCCTGAAATTGATAACATGATTAATATTGCATATGAAAACAACCCTCTAAGTTTATTTATCTTCAAATATTTTATAGTTCCCATCCATTCATATATACCACATGCAAAAATAAGTAATTTAAGACCAAAGAAGTATTATGAGAGGCTTATCTTGAAAAAATTTGTGATAATTTTTATTCTAGCTTTAACTACAAGACTCAATATTTAATCTACTTCTAATGTATACTCCAAAGCTAAGAGCAAGATAGATATAGATAATAGTAGCTTCATCACATTTAAAAAATATATAGGCTTATTTTCACAACCTTCAAAACACCTAGAACAAATTTTGGGCCTAAAATACCTCTTTTAGAGAGGTTTTTACTAGTTAGGATTTTGTTTTGCTGAACCAACCATTGAATTTTATTTTTTTTATTTTGGGAGTGATATTTTGGCCTTAAAAATAATTCAAAATTTTCTCCAAATGCTCTCTTCTTTAGAGATAATCACCAATATTGACTAAATAGTTATTTGAAGAGTTGATTTTTCCTAAAATAAAATAGTTTTCACTATCCAAGTTTATGGGAAGAATTTCAATGAATTGCTTCTAGACCCAAGACTACTCCCTTTGTTGTTCCACATACAACCCATGAAGTTGAATCCATTTTTTCTAATTGCCTTCCCAAGTGATGAGATGGGCAAGTTTTTCAATCCTAACCTGAATCATGAAGTGAAGAAAATCCTTATAAATAAAAGAAATTAAGGGTTTGTTACCCATAATAGGTTCATCCTAACATCCAATACTATTACCATTTCCCAGGCACCAAGAAAAGTTATCCTTAATAATCTGGACCAATTTAATAATCAACACATAAATTTTAGAAATGCTTAGTTCTTGATAGATATCTTTGAGCAATACCATGCCATGATTACCTTCACCATACTTGTGAGTAAGAAGTTGTTTCCAAAGAGTAATTGGAGAATTTAGAAAGTTCTAAACCATTTTGGATCCAAGAGCATTGCTTATAATATAAGTAGATCAGATATCAAAGCCCCTTTGAAAATTTTATTTTATCACTTAAATCTAGTTGACAAGATGTAATTTCTTCGTGTGAGATTGCCTTCATCCATGCCAAAGAAATTATATAATTTATTTTTCAAGTTCCTAGAGGATTGAGCCAGGAGCATGGTAAATCATAAGCTAGTAGATAGGAAAGCTTGAAATGATATATTTAATCAAAACCAATTTGCCAACAAGACTAAGCTACCCATTTTTATAGGTTAATGTTCTCCTATAAAATTTTCCATAAAATTAGACCAAAAATTAAATTTTTTAGCTTGAAACTTATAGGCATACTTAAATATTTAAGGGGTCTATTCCACCATGAGAAAAATAAAGGATTTGAGCAAAGTTCATTTTTTTAGTTGGAGAAGTGTTGATAGTGTAAAACCTTCACTTATTGATATAAATAGTGGCTCTAGAGGAATTAAGAAAGAGGTATAGACATCCTTTAATTATTCTAACATTTATATTATAGGATTTACCCATCATTAAAGTATTTTCAATAAATTGGGTGTGAGTGATCTCCTTAAACCAAGCAACAATATTAATTCCAATTATTTTGTTATCCCTTATTTTAATAGAGATAAATGTACCCAAAGATGTAACTAAAATAATATAAATATAAGAAGATATGAGGTAGCCTTGGTGCAAAAATATAGAATATCTAAAGAATCTTATTAAAGAACCATTGATGATAGGAACAACCCAAGGATCTATGATGCAATCAAAAATGCACTTGGAAAGAGAAAAAGGAAATCCAAAAGAACTATGCACCTGAGCCAAAAAATCCATATCCACTCTATCAAAAGCATTGTCCATGTCAATTTTAACCATGATACTTTTTTCATTCTTTACTATTGGTATGTAAGGTCTAATGGACAATCACAATGTTATCATATAGTTGCTTGCTAGGGATAAAACTTCCTTGTTTGTTAGAGATGAGTTTATCTAGATGATTTTTGATTTTGATGGCTATAATTTGGGTCATAAATTTATATGAAAAGTTACACAAGGAAATAGGTCTAAATATACTAAAGGTTGAGGTATTATTTTCCTTTGATATCAAAGATAAAAATGTAGACTTAATAGCACAAATAAACTTACCTTTTTTATGACCATCCTCAATAATAAGGAGAAGATCCATAGCTACCAGATCAAATAATTGATGGTAGAAGGTGTTAGTGAATCCATCCAAACCAATAGATTTATCCTTTGTAGAGATGAAGACTATATCCTTAAGTTCTTTGAAAGTGACTACCTAGGAAAGATAATTTATTATTTCCTTAGTTAATACCTTAGGAATATTTTTAAGTAGCACAACTTGATAAACATGATTTCCATCTAATTTTTGATAAAGGGATTCATAGTAATTAAACATAACTTCTTTAATATTCAAAAAATTAGAGACCATGTCACCATTTTCAAGCCAAATTTCATGAATCATATTTCTTTGATATCTTTTATGAGAAGTAAAATAAAATAACATGGTGTTGGAGTCTCCTTTTTCCATTAAACTCATGCAATATTTGAGTCTCTAAAATTGTTTTCCTTGCATAGCTTTCATATATAGCTAGGACAGAATGGAATATATCTTAGGTTTTAGTGCTTCATTGGGAGGTTCTAGCTCTGAAAACTTTTCTAATTATCCCAACTTAAGAAAGAGGAGTTGATTAGATTTGTCAATATTATGATGTAATTTGTCCAACATCTAAGATATATTTTTAGTCTAGAAATTTTAATCTTCCAATTGTCTTGCATTATGGGAGGGACATCAAGTTTTCCAACTATGCTCATATTTCTTTGAAAGTCCATTCAAGTTAACCCAAGCTAGGTTATATTTGAAGGGAATGAGACCCAAAATTTTATTGTTGTCACTATCCAAAAGGATAGGCTTATGATCAGAGACTATGCTATAGATGATTTTGATGGATTTTGAAAGAAATAATGTAAGAATATATTCATATACCAAGAATCTATTAATTATTTTGATAATGAAATGATTTCCTACTCTTCAATTAATCCAACTATAGAGACCTTTAGAAGGTTGGATATCTTGAAGACTAGTAAGAGAAGATATCTTCCACATACTCTTGGAAAGGATCTCTAATACTAGAGCTACCTCTTTTTATAGAGAAGAGTACTACGTTAAAATATCCACTTAACAAATTGTTTGACTTACTTTATTCAATGTAGGAAAAAATTGAAAGACAACATTACTTCTTGGCAATTGGGGAGTTAAATGCATACACATTCAAATAGGTGAAAGAGAAACATCTAGAATAAAAAATAAGAGAAATATAGTGTTTGATTTGATGCCCATGTAGTAAGAAGGCCACTAGAGGCTCCTCGGGTATAAATAACATCAATTTCAAAGCTTCTACAAATAGATCTCCATGCTTCAGAAGCACCTTTTTGATATGACTTTGCTTCCTAAATTCCTATTAAATAAGAAAAAAATTCCTTTATCAAACCCTTAAAGTAGATTTTTGTAAGGGCCCACCCAATCCTCTATAATTCCATGAGAGCATTTTCATTGTTTTGTGGGTTTATTTCCTTTGGAGAGACTCTCTAGTGTAGCTTGAGGCTTAGCTACAATAATTTTCTTTGTTTTTTTAGTTCTTATTTCCTAGTTTGATTTCCTTCCAAACTTAGAATATGATCATGTTATAATAGGCTCAAGGAAGGATCTAGGGGGTATGATATCTTTCCCTAGTTCAATATAACTTCATTTGATGATTTATTCAATAGGTTCTTCATTGATGATTTCTTTTAGATTTTGATATATCAATTATGCATCAAGAGAGGCTTGCTCATGGTTTTATTCTTTGTGTTTAGAGTCAATTGGATATTTTTTATTTTTATTTTATTTTAGAGAATCATACTTATTAAAATTTTAAAAGGGTTTGAAATTAGAAGGATTGGGATTTTGGCTTCTAGACCTCTTATTCCTATTCTTGGTTTTAGATTGTTGAAAGCCTTCATTGTTACCCTAATCCTTCTTATTCTATGGTTTTTGATTAAGCAGGTAATATTTAAAAAAATTGCCATAATCATGACATGATAAGCATTTGAAAGGTAAACACTCAGTCTAAAACCTGTGTGTGGATCCAATATAGAACCTTAATCCCAATAGCTTAAATTAATCCATTTTTTAGATTAACTTAAACACAAATATAGGCATAGGAAGCATTCCAAAATTTGTGAGGAATCTAATCAATAAACTTGCCAATATTATTTACAATGAGCTCTAGAGAGGTTTTATTCCAAATATTGAGGTGGAGAAAGATAAATCTTACCCAAATAGGTACTTTTTTAGGCACATCTACTTGAGGGTCAAAGTGGGATGTCCAAAAATTGAAAAATAAGGCACTTGATCCCATAAACTAGGGCCCTCCTTGAAATATAGCATCATGTTCTTCTTTGTATTCTAGGAGGACCATGAAGTATCCTCTTATATAAAGTATAAGTTTTTAATTAGATATTTTATCCCCCGAGGATATAAATATTCACTTTTCCAGAGTAGTTAGGCTTGGCAAAATTCAGATGAAACTTCTAACCAAGGTGTAGTTAGATAGGGTAGAAATATAATATAGAATATTTTTTGAGAGAACTTCAACCATTGGTGTAGATCTCAACCTAGGAACAAATCTATTAGAGTTTAAATAAGAAGTGGCACAAGACCAATGCCAACAAGAATAGAGTTTAATTTTCTATGTAACTTACTCTTGATAAGGTTGATGCCAACCTGATCTAGAACCAAATGTGAAAAGAAGAAATAAAATAAAGACATAGAAGGGAGGAAAATACATGCATCAATCCTTACCACTATGGAATAATTATATCAATAGAAAGAATAATAATAGGACCCATGTGGATTAGGAAAGGCATCCTTGCAATCATAGAGGTAGTTAGCAAGGTAGCCAAGACCTTTGCCAAAACCCTAGGTCCCTTGTAGAGTTGAGTTTCTAGAAAAAGCTTCATATTCTAAGTAATTGAGGAGAATTTGGTCTTCATTATTTTGAAACATACTATATCCACCAAATTCCCTTGAAGTTACTTAAGAAGCTCTATGTCAAAATGAATAAATTAATCAAATATTTGGATATTTTCATTTTACTATAGATTGATACAAGTATTTGTGTTAACTCCATTGTTGCAAATGATTCTTTTATGTATATTCAAATCCTATAACTAGGAGGCAAGAACCTATTTTCATACTTGAGACTTTCCATGAAGAGCACCATGTCTATTAAAATTATATAAGAGAGACAATAATATAATTCTAAACTTGGGCATGATTTTGATGTGTATTTTTAAAAATTCTATTATTATTTTGAAGCCAAATTTTCCAACAAATAATGATGGGACCAATTCCTCACAAAATACATAATGCTTTAGCATTGAAATAATAATCTAATATCTCATCAATAGTTTCAATGTTGATGGAGCAACCCAATATATTATTTATTTTTGCTTTGAAATATAACCTAATTTGGTGTAAGTAAAGTGATAATTAAGAAGTAAATGATTGATGTTTCTAGATTGTTCTTACACAAGGCACACCTAAAAGGTCCATGATATATTTTTCTATTTTTGGAATCTTAATCAAATGAATGTTGTGGCCTTAGGAATGGTCTCAAGTGATAAAGCATTCTTTCAAGGTAAATATTTGGGAGTAGAAAATTTTAATTGGTCTATCCTTGTATCCCATGTATATTGAGTATCAACTATATTTTGATACATCCCAAACCAAATCATCCTGCCCCATAAAAATAGGCAAATAGAAATATAGAAGTATAAAGTGGAGCTTGTGGAAAATTTAACCATCCATAGCCTATGTGTCACGCTACCTAAATTTTCTAGATCATAATGATAAATGCAAGCTTTGGTGGACTTGCCTCTTTAAACTAAATAGAATAAATTCTAAATAGACCAGGTTGGATCAAGATACCACAATATGAGCTTAATTAGTGTTTGAAATTTTATATCTAGTGCTCAACCAAATTATATGGGAATTAAGATGGATTGTATCAGGACCAAGATAATTATAACACTCCCAACCTTAGCTTCAAGTAGCAGATCGATGTATCTTCCATTGGGTAACTATAGAAAAGATCAATGATTTTATTTTTTATAAATAAGAAGAAAGGATAGACTGGGATGTTTATATTCATTCAAATTATGCAATAGATATAAACATTTTTCCAGTGAAAGAAAACATCATCCATACATTCAAATTATGTAATATGAATGAATAAAATATCACACAATGAACATAGAATTTCTAGAGAGAATTTGATTTGTATTATAATTTTTCTTAGAATTACATCACAGAGCCTAGGAAAGTGCTCAGGTATCCTTATAATCGTAATACAATATTTATCATGTTCAAATGATGTAACAAGAGAATTTAGTTCTCTATCCTAAAAAAAGTGACATAGAACCTTCAACTTATTAATCTAGCTCCTGGGAATATCCTCAGTAGATTGGACCAACTCTTAGCAATACCTACATAATTATGGAAATAAATAAGATATGTGGAAACTAAGATAGAAACAAAGGGAAATACAATTGACTGGGAAGACGCACGAGAATACCTCTTGCAAAATTTTCTATGCTTTTCTTGATGATGGTTTTGGATCTGGATGCCTATTTTATAATTTGAAATGCTAGAATTTTTTTATAGATGTGTGTTGTAGATGTATCTACTTGGTCCTCCCATTATCATTGATTTATCTGGTGCATTACAACAAAATTTGAGCTATCACAGGCTATCAAGAATTGGAAAAACTACCACCTATACCAAAACTATTATCAAAAATATCATTTGATATTCCTTTGTTCTAACTTCTCCAAAAAGGATCTCATTATTATCAAAAATATTGCTTGAGCTTCCTTGGTTCTAACTTCCCCAAAAAGGAGCATCCTAAGTATGTTGAGATCAGCCCTATACTTTCCACTCTCTTCTATTTGAGTGTAAGGTCTTTATTTTATCATCTATACATCTGTTAAATTCTCTCTATACTTGAGATCTATCTGCATGGCATATTCAAAAGTATCTTCTTCATGCCCCATATGTAATTTGATCACCTTTTGTATATCTTTGTCATAGTCTCTCTTTGGGCCATAAGCCCTCGAAGTAATTTTTGCAAATCCATAGTCATCCATTCTCCATATAGCTTTGAGAAGGCTGTAATAACATTTATAAATATAATGTCCTAGTCAACAAGGAAAATTGAGCCAAGGGACTCTTGATTTCATCCTATTAGCCCTCATTTTCACTTCTTCAACTATTTTTTTGGTGATATCTAGTACAACTATAGACATGGGGTAGTACTTCAGGAGTGCTTTTGGGGGCAGTTTTACCTCATATAGCTTGATATACATAAATTACTCTATGAAAAAGAATTTTCTTGTCTTTATTTGGTATAAAATATTTGTTATTCTAGTACTGATTCATGGTGGATTCTATCTGCATAACTCATGATGGTTAACAGTTGAAAATAAACCAATGAATTCACTATAACTAGACTAGCCCTTGTGAATCCAAGGTAGTCTTTCCTGGACCAATTCTATGTATACTCCATCTAAGGCCTGAATTTTTTGAGTGTATAACTTTTCTATGATGAGATGAATGAGGAAAGAGTAACACATAAATTTTGGCATCATCTCTTCATGTTTTTTGATGTTTTGTTGCGATGCAAAGAGCTACCTATGTAAATTCTCCTCTATGAAGTATTTCGACAAATACATTGGTATTTTTCCCATTTTTTTCAGCTACGTGGCTAGGTACATCACTTCCTTCTTGACATTGTCTAGGTCTCTTATCCCTAGCGTGATGTTAATCATATAAACATAGTCCTTAGCCCAATTTCTAAGGGAAATATTTTTTATTGGGAATTCATATAACACTTGATAATAAAAACTGAACATTTTAGGATAGAAGGTGGTATTAAGCATGAAGGAATATTACAATGAAATTACCTTGGCATTCAAGCTCTATTTTGTTGGAGAGATTCAAAAGAATTTTTTGGATGGCTTCCTTCATAATATTGAAGACTTTTTGGATCTCATGATTGAGGATGGCTTTAGATCTTGGGTCATACTCTACTACCAACCAGGATAAGATATCAGATGAGTGGTACACTCTAGGATAAATTATCTTTCCAAGGTTGCTATTCCATTTGTTGGAGAATGGGCTATCTTCATATCTATCCCTCTTGGATCTTCTAAAGAGGTATTTTAGCAATGTTTAATGCTACCTATAATATTTCTAAGTGTGTTTGAAGTTAGTATATGGTTGTGTCCTTGAACTCCTATCATTGTTCTTTAGTCATAATTTTAGCTATCCCTAACAGCACCAGTATATCCTCCTATTTTTTCTTGATTGGTTTACCAGAGAGCTATTTGTAAGGGTAGGCTACGGTGAATTTTACAAATATATCTATAATATCAGTGGTGGGTATCTTAGGTGCACTAGAAGATGCCATGACTCTAATTATGAGAACTGTGAAATCTATAGGAGCTAAAAATTTGACCTTCTCTTACTTAGTTATCTCCTTCAAATTTTGTAGTATCACTCAGTAGTGGTGATGCTTATGGTATTTCAAGTATGGTATTTAAAATGGCATGTGAGCTCTCACATGCAGAGCTTTAATTTCTAATTCAACTACCATATTTAGACTAGTCCCTTGTAATCGTGGCCACTTAACCTTTTTGTAACGACTAAAATGATATTGTCATGATGACTTAATACCATGATTGGCTTGGAAGATCCAGTAATATTCATGTGGGACTCTCATTGGTGCCATGTCAATTGTGCTCTCTTAGAACTACTACCTTTGATATCTCTATGAGCACTTTTCTAATATTTTTAATCCTTGAAGGAATACGTGCATGCTTTGAGCTATTATCTTTGTTCTTTCAAGACAATAAATAATCATTACTCTTCGATCCTCGAGGAAAACCACATCATACATGTTGTGGCCATTGTTAAATCTCATACCATTTATTATAGGCCATTTGAAAACTTCTATAGATTTATCACTAGTGATATACACACTGTTGATTTCCATGATAAGATATGGGGTCATTTGTAGGAATTTGTTGCTTATCCACTAGTAATATCATTGATGAATAAAAAATGGAGGCTTTAGGTTAGTGATAAGGAGAATTCATCACTGGTTGACTAGGCTATCATTGATTAACCAATGGTGTAACTGATGTATTGATGATAGAGATATTACATCGATGATGAAGAATCAAGACTGAGACATGGGACTAATGGTGGACTTAATGAAGTTAGCCTTTTGAAAGCACTTTTAGACACATGAGGTATGGGGGTCCATGATGGAGGGTGGATGACAATGAATATTAAGTACGAGCTCTTATGAACTTACCTAGACCTAACACTTAGGTCTTAAGTGGATGGGTAATATGGGCATGATGTTCTATAGGGGTATGCTTCATTGTTCATTGATTGAGGCTATCACTGATTAACAAACACATTCACTGATACATCAATGATGGAGGCTTAATATTAGTGATGAAAGGAATTTAGGTGAATTGAGCACTAAGACTTAGTGGAATTTGTTGGCTTATAAAGGACTGACCATATGTTAGTTAGGGGTTCAATGGGTATTTGACCAATATTATTTGCTAATTTACCATCATCATCATTGATGTATCAACGATGGATTCTTGGCATCGATGATGGAAAATATATACGTTCGAGGATATTATAGACTTGAATGATTAATATAGATCTAAGACTATGTTGAAGATCTTTATAGACATGCAAAAACAACTTAAGAAATTATCAAACTAGGGCTCAAGGAGAAAAATAATGAGAATTTATTTATAGACCTTTGAGACCCTATATTTGTGATACTTAAGACTTAGGGATGATGAGGAATGGTCCTTGCAAAAAATAAAAGGAGGAAATGATAACACACGAGACCTAGAACCTTAAGTTCTTTTGAGAAGAAATCCTATCATTGATCATATTACACTATTACTGATGCATCAGTGATGAAGGTTTATCATTAGTGATGATCAAGAACTCGTTGCCAATTGACCAATGTTGTCATCGATTGACCAACGATGGATATCTATCATTAGCGATGAAGACTTTATCACTTGAGAATATTAATATTGTGATTTTGTATGGAGACTAATATTGAAATGAGACCATGATGAAGACCTTAGTGATGAAGTGGGTTGTGAATGTAGGTGAAAATGGTGGATACCTTAGGGAGTTATGAATATGATATAATGAAGATTCTAATAATGTCTCATATAGGACTTTAGATGATCAAACTTCATAGACTTACAAGGAATAAACTTATTTTTTTAATTTACGAGAACGAATGAAGACCTATATGAATATGATATGGTATAAATGAAAAATATGAGTTATGATGGAATGAGGAAAGCATAATGAGTGATATGAAGGAAAATATATAGGGTATATGATAAAATGAAGTGAGATGATGAAAGGGGACTATGGAAAAGGACTATAACTTGGACTCCTTTAAGATGTTAAGGACCCTTAGGGCTAATTGTTTCCATCACTATGTGCTATCAAAATATACTTTGGAATATTGCAAACTTACAACTCATTACAATGACCCACATTCCTTATAATCACCTAGATATTTGACCTTGATAGTTTTTGAAAAATTAGGGTTGCAAAGTAAGTTAAAATTTTGTAATCCAACACAAGCTCTAACTGGGATAGGGGACATGAATAATCTCCTGGTTGAATATTCCTTTGACCTTTCTTAACCACCTAGGACTATAATATTAGATTTTATGAGCTCTATAACATATCTCACCCACATAGTTATTTTTAGAAAAAAATTAATAACCGACTTTGAAAAATAAAAACGGACTCTACCTATTCACTTATTAATACATTGAAGTAACCAAAACAAAAACAACTTCATATTGTGATTTTGGATGGAGACTAATATTGAAATGAGACCACGATGAAGACCTTAGTGATGAAGTGGGTTGTGAATGTGGGTGAAAATGGTAGATACCTTAGGGAGTTATGAATATGGTAGAATGAAGATTTTAATAATGTCTCATACATGACTTTAGATGATCAAACTTCATAGACTTACAAGGAATAATTTTTTTTTTAAAATTTATGAGAACGAATGAAGACCTATATGAATATGATATGGTATAAATTAAAATATGAGTTTTTATGGAATGAAGAAAGTATAATGAATGATATGAAGGAAAATATATAGGTTATATGATAAAATGAAGTGAGATGATGAAAGCGGACTATGGACAAGGACTATAACTTGGACTCCTTTAAGATGTTAAGGACCCTTAGGGCTAATGTTTTCCATCACTACATGCTATAAAAATATACTTTGGAATTTTTCAAACTTACAACTCATTACAATGACCACAATTCCTTATAACAACCTAGATATTTAACCTTGATAGTTTTTGAAAAATTAGGATTGCAAAGTAAGTTGGAATTTTGTAATCCAACACAGACTCTAACTGGGATAGGGGACATGAATAATCTCCTGGTTGAATATTCCTTTGACCTTTCTTAACCACCTAGGACTATAATATTGTATTTTATGAGTTCTATAACATATCTCACCCACCTAGTTATTTTTAGAAAATAATTAATAATTGACTTTGAAAAATAAAAACCGACTCTACCTATTCACTTATTAATACATTGAAGTAACCAAAACAAAAACAACTTCATATACTTAATCACCTAAAGGACATGATACAAATTATTATATTTTTATTTTTGGTTATAAAGAGGTGTAATCCTTTAGCCTCTTCCATGCTCATGGTGAGAATTTAAAATCTTCAAATGTTGACCATTCATTGGTATGGTTAATTTTTTGCCATTCATATCTTGTAACTTGTAGGTGTGTTGACCAATTTACTGAGAAATCTAATAAGGACCTAACCATTTAGGCTCAAATTTTTCCTTCTTACCATGCTTATCATTTTTGAGATCCTAGTACAACACCACATTTCCTTCTACAAATGGCCTTCCTTTTACCTTCTTATTAAACAAATGGGCTATCTTTCAGGCTTCTTGAGCCATTCTTTCCAAAGTCTCTCTTCTGTCTTCTTCTAGATTAGTGATATAATCTACTCTTCTTTGTAAAGAATTTAGCATTTCATGGTCCTAAAGAAGTAAGTCCAAAGCAACTCTCTCTACCTAAGGAGGTAAAAGTGCTTTCTCTCCATAGACTACCTCATATGGTTTTTTTCCTATAGCTATTTTAATAGCCAGTATTTATACCCATAGAGCATACTTTAATTGGTTGTCCTACGTACTCTTATTATTTCTAAGTGATATTTTAATATTGGTAATAAGGTTATTATAATGAATATTTTAATAATGGATTATACAGGACTTTAGATGATCGAACTTCATAGACTTACAAGGAACAAACTTTTTTATTTTATTTATGAGAACGAATGAAGATTTATATGAATATGATATGGTATAAATGAAAAATATGAATTCTGATGGAATGAGGAAAGGATAAAGAGTGATATAAAGGAAAATACATAGGGGATATGATAAAATTAAGTGAGATAATGAAAGGGGACTATGAAAAAGGACTATAACTTGGACTCCTTTAAGATGTCAAGGACCTTTAGGGCTAATGTTTTCCATCATTACATGTTGTCAAAAAATAATCTAGACTTTTACAAACCTACAAATCATTAGAATGACCCACATTCTTTATAATCACCTAGATATTTGATCTTGATAGATTTAAAAAATTAGGTGTGTAGACTAAGTTGTAATTTTGTAATCCAACACAGGCTTTGATTTGGACAAGGGACATGAATAACCCTTAAGACTTATGAATTCTCTTGAGGACTCTAGAATCTCTTGGTTGAATACTCCTTTGACCTTTCTTAACCATATAGGAATATAATATTAGATTTTACGAGTTCTATAACATATCTCACCCACTTAGTTCTTTTAAGAATAAAATTAATAACTAACTTTGAAAATAAAAATTGACTTTGCTTAATCACTTATTAATACATTGAAGTAACAAAAACAAAGACAACTTCATCTACCTTATCACCTAAAGGACAAGACAAAAGTTATTTTATTTTATTTATTTTTATTTTTGGGTACAGAGAGGTGTAATCCTTTAGCCTCTTCCACCCTCATGGTGAGGATTGAAAATCTTCAAATGTTGGCCATTCATTGGCATGGGTTATTTTTTTCCATTCATATTGTAGACACCTAAAATGCACCATACCAAAGGTGACTACTAATATGGACATGCTACAAAACCATATGAAAGATCTTGGATAGATTCCAAGATAGAGCAATGGTTTTAACCACTCAATTTAGGCATTCTAGCCTAAGTAGTTTGAATTGTAGCCTAGACCTAGGGTCTCAAGTCTAAACCATGGTTGACACCTACAGTCTCCAGTCTGGACCACAAATTTGACCTATGGTTTGAACTAGAGTTTAGTTAGGCCTTCCATCTGAGCCAAATCGGTTGGAATGACCAAGAGATCTAGAAGGAGGCAGTTGGAGGATGGAAGATTCCAAAGGCTTCCATCCCAATTGACCTAACAAACCTTCTTGATATTGGATTCTCCATGAAGCCACCCCTAGCCCTAGGGGCATGCTATAAGTACCCCTATTTTTCAATGGGGAAAAGGGGACTGAGGAGAGATAATTTGCATAGTGAAGCATTGTCGAATTGTCAAGCAAACTAGTTGATCAAGAGAGCAACGAAGCCCTATCAAATTGCATAACGACCTTGTGCATTTGAGAGCCCCTTTTCTATCCATTCAATAATAAATTAGCCATGGATGCCCTAGGTGGCTAGGAGGATCAAGAAACACAAATATAGGTGAACGATTTGATCGCCAAATCTGTCATAGGAGGTCAAGCCCACTACCCCTAATTCTAAGGGAAAACACATAAGAGGTCAAACCATAGTTATCAGCCATGGTTTATAGTGTAGACCACCTTTCACAGTTATGGTTTGCAATTGGTTAGATATCACCTTACTCAATATACTTTTTACTACATAGGTTAGTCAGATTAGTTCTTTCATAGGTTAAATTGCACTTTAGAGAAACTCTGACTATAGGAATTAGGAATTTTATTTGTTGTAGTGGTTAGAAGTATATTGAATATTTTTGATGCTTTATTGCTTTCAATTCAATATTTGTTCAATGCATCATGTTTTTATTCATGTTTTGTATATTGTAGTGTAATTCTTGATACAATTAGAATAGCATAGAACATTTATTTATGCTTTCTTGTTTCATTAGTTTGATGACATTTACATGTATAATCCTTTAAAGGGCCTCATCACGAGAGGCTATCAATATATATAATTGTGCATTTTTATTTCTTGTTTGTAGGAAGACAGGTGCAGAAAGGATATTATATCATAATCCTTCCACATCGCGAAGAAGGGGGTTAGCTCTACCCTAAGGTAGTTCGTGTCACCATGAGGGGTATTTTTATCACACCTACCCTTAAGAGGGAAACAATTACACACTCCTATTGTAATATTATATCAATATGATTATCCCTAAGAGGGATGTACTTGTAATTTGATTTTAACTTTGAATATAATGGAATAAAGTGTGTTTTATTGATTCATCTATTGTCAATTTCTTGTTCTTGTATCCATGTTATGCTTTTGTCAATTATTACCATAGGACATCAATAGGTGTGAGAATTTTTGGTGGTCACATATGGCGATCACGATGGCACCCCATAATTTTAGCCTCAAATTCTAACTATTCTTGGCTTTTTTTGTCCACAGGTGCTAACCACAACTTTCAGCTATGATTATTTTTTGGCCAGCGACTGTAACTTGTGGTTTCCACTATAGCCCGCAGGTCGGACCTACGGTTCATAAAGGAAGAATTAGACAGTAAAGAAATTAGTGGACAACAAAGCAGGAGTTGAGGTAGGTCCTAATTTCACCTTCTGTATTCAAATTTTTACTCTGTATCTTTCTAGAGATCATCGAATCACTAAAAATTAGGAACAAAATATAAGGGGTCAATGAATAAGTCCTAATTTGCATTTGATTTTCATTTAGTGGGAAGGTGTTGTTGGGAATAGTGAACCTTTGAGTGCAGTCTACCCCTAAATACAATGATCTTGAAAAGTATTGTGTGTCGTTTGCATGCTTGAGATCCAATTAGTGGCCATGTCATTATAATTGCATCGTCAAAATATCATGTAGGACATTAGCATGCATTATTCCTAAATGCAAAACCTTCCTTTTTCCTTTAATGTACATCATGTAGGAATAGTCATTGTGCTCTATGATGCATTTGTCATTTTCAAAAAATTAAAGGAACCAAACACACCACGTATCATTTGAACATCAGTGGCGTTGGGCTCTCACATCCAACCCACTTGATTGAGACCAACAGTGGATGTTATTACCACTTGGTTGGCTCATTTGAAATTGTACTATTGAGACCCACTCATTGCCAAGGCTGACCTAAGAACTGTCTTATCCATGCAAAATAGCATGCACTCTTCCTCAAAAGGGTGTATCACTATGTACGATGTGCTGGGTGAGGGTTGGTAGTACCTATGCTACTTCATTGAGTATGGATGTCATTACCATATTTGGCTTGTGTGAGTATATAGGTGAAATCCAATTTAACTAAGTTTAAAATCCAACAATCTTTCAAAACATGTAAAGAGTTTCTAACACTAATACAACACATCTAAAAACAACATCAAACAGTTTAGGGCTCACAATCAAACATTTAAAAGAGATAATCACCATTTGTTTACATTTTCTACATAATAAAATACATCTAGACATCAAGAACACAAATGGTGAACACACGGGGTGATCGGAAAAGGTCTAGGACCAATGCCCATGATCAACCTCCAACTGGTTCATAGTAGTATGTGTCAAGTCCTCATACACATGAGTGAACTGAACGACGTTCGGCTAGCATTAGAGATGACAACTCAACAAAAGGAGATCCCATTGAGTGGACCCTTGATAGAGGAGCTTAATTACACTCCTCCAAGCATAGGACTGAGCATGGAGCTTCTCAAAACAAGGATGATCTACCCCAAAGCCATTATCGAGACTGTAATACATGCACATCTATGGGATCGGCCAAGGAATACGTGGTGCAAGGGACCAAGTTGGTTCCCATATGTACTAGGTCCATAGGAGATTATAACCCTCCATCGTCAGAATATAGACAAGTTAGAGATATTCCCATTTAGGGGCAAGAGGATAGGCTCATTTCTGAGCATAATTCCACCCATACTCCCATGTGTGGCTCACCACACAAGATCACCATTGATATATAAAATATGGGAGCTAATGGAACACCACCGCATGAGCGATATAGGTCTAGACAACTAGATGGTCTAGGTAGTATTCTTGAGTAGCTAGGCTACAAGCCTACAACTCCACCCACTCATGCTCTGAGTGAGCATAGTAGTAGTTGTATCAAGATCACTAGAGAGAATGGAGAGGCTTCTAAGTGCCTTCATGTGACACGTCCACCGTCCACACATCTATCTGATGGGTACAAAACCCATAAGGTAGCTCGCATAGAGCACGCACATCGAAGGCCTCCTATGGCTGACAAAATTGATATATCACATAGATTGGTGTCCGAGCAAAGATGTTAGCTACTCCAAGATCAATTGGATGATGCTCACCTAAAGAGACAACATATTGAAGATGAAAATATTCAAGTGTAAAGGCTCTTACGGTAGAGATTATATGAGCAATGCATGTACGAAGAGCGTATTATAGCTCAGAAGGAGTGCATAGAGCAGGAGGATTAGCTAGCTAGGGCTGGCCTATACCCTCCCAAGGACCATAGAGAGTGTGTGCATAGAAGGGCTATGTCCCTAGTCGATATGCATGAGGAGCGAAGAGATACCCATACTCATGCTAGTGCCCAATAGAGGGAGTGACTATCATCACTCAATGATCTTAGACAGAGGTAGCATGAGCACATAGATGCAAATAGATACGATCAAGGCTACCCTAAGAGTTCTTAGGTTGAGAAGGAGGAAGAGCCATGTCCTCCACCTCCCTCGAATAAAATATTACTTCCTAGACCACCTCCATGATAGCTTAGGGAGGAGGAATTTTTGTCTTCTAAGGCATACAAGGATTTGGTTGATAAGGTCAAAGCAATAGAGAGGCAAGGTGCGACTATGCAAAAGCCGACACTAAGGAAGATACACAACAAACCTCTAGACCCCTCTATGCCTACACCTCCATATCTCAAGCATTTTAATATGCCCCGATTGGAAAAATTCAAGGGTGATGAGGACACACAAGAGCATGTTACAAGTTTTTTGGATGCGTGTTTCCAGATAGAGAGTCAAGATGCCTTGTTGTTGCACACTTTCATTACGAAAATTTTTGGCCCGACCCAAGAGTGGTTCAACCAACTGAAGAAACATAGTATTACTAGTTTTGAATAGTTGGCCGATGCATTTCTTGAACACTATTCATTTAGCATCAAGAAACAAGCCAACCTTTTCGATTTGGCTATGCTAGCTCAGCACGATGATGAGCCCATCGAGCAATACAAAAAGAGATGACGTAGAATAATGGCAAAGCTGCCATTCCCTATTCCTATGGCCGAACTGACTTGAATGTTTACATGGAGTTATGCAAAGTACATCTCGCTATTGTTGTAGTTGTAGAAGTACCCCACATCTGAGGAAGCTATGGCACAAGCCAGGGTGATCGAGGACATCAAGTTGCAAGAAGGAAACTTGAATCTAAAAACCAAGAAAGAGGGGTTTAAAAAGAGTACTATGAAACAACAGGGCAAGTAGGCCCACATGAATCAAGTAGTGCTAAATATCGGAGGAGAAGACAAGGGACAACAAAAGCCTAATTATCAAGCTCAACCTCCTCCTATGCATTATGAGACACACAAAAACAACTATAAGGGCAAAAACAAAGAGGAGCACCCACCTCGCCAGTTCACACCCTTGATGGAATTGATGACTTTGATTTTTCATCAACTATGTGAGGCCAAGGCCATATGATTGCCTAAGGTCAAATTAGTAGATCCGAATGTGCCAAAATCAAAGTGGCATCAAGATGATCTGTTCTACATATTCCATAGAGCGAAAGGTCACGACATCAAGACATGTTGGTATTTCAAACACATCATGTAGAACATTATAGAAAAAGGAGAGCTGGTAGTACTAGGCAACCCATAGGCACCCGACAACAAAAACATGGGGATTTTCAAGAATCTGCTACCTAATCACGAGGCACCTCGTAACAATGATGATCAGGTCAATCAAGTGCAAATCAAACCACCTACCCAGGGGTTTGAAGGCATGGTAAATATTTTTACTAGACATGGGAGGTATGATCAACCAAATATACCTTATGATCCCATTAGAATACAAGCTACGCCAGATCAATGACCAGCTCAGAACATGCCTGGCCCACCAGCTAGACTGGTGATGACCATAAGGAGGAAGCTAGTTCAAAACCTGCAGATAGCTCTTGTGAAGTTGTCAATATACAAGCTTATTCAGTAGTCCCCTAGACACAGGGAGACTCTTATGGACATTTTGATGTCCATTGAGGTACATTCCCAAGATGCCCATGCATTTACAAATTTTTTGGGACATGTACAATAGTGTTAGGAACCCATGATACAATTTTATGATCATGAAGTGAAGGTGGTTCCTACTATTACGGCTAACCTGCCACTGCATATTATCGCATGTGTTACCTACATGTATTTCAAAAGGTTATTGATCAACATTGGATCCTCGATCAACATAATCAAAACCAAGGCACTGAGCCACCTCAAGCTACCCAAGTCACACATTGTACCTACCACATTTACATTGAGAGCATTTAATGATGTGCTATGCTTGATGGTTGGTACAATTGTTCTACCTATTCAGGTGGGACTCAAGACCATCTCTGTGATATGTCATGTGATAGAGGGTGCCATGTAGTACAACATTTTGCTTGGGAGACCTTGGATTCATGAAATGCGTTGCATCCCCTCTATCTTGCATCAGTGTGTGAAATACATTCACGAGGGACAAGTTCACGTAGTGTCCTCGGATGAAGAACCATTCAAGTTCATGAACTTAGCAAATTTGCCTAGGGGTTTTGTACTCTCGTTGATGCACTTAGATATCCAACCTATCTCATCGGTTAAGATTCCAATAGGCAAACCAACGGCCCATGCTCAACCATCAACATCTATGTCACATAGATTTGAGCACACAACTACAACTTCTCTAAATATGACTGCATCGGTGATGCATCGACAAGTCAAGAAGCTAAAGGTGAAATTGGGTGAGAAAGTGGAAAATCATATGCCTAGATCAGTCGCCAATGAGACTCCCACTCCCATGGATGTGGAAGAACCTCAAGACAAATTCGAGGAGGCACCTTAGCCTACTTCACCTGCATCTTTAGCAGGGTCATCTACACCGTAGGTGACTATTCATCTGGCTAGCATAGGGTTGGGTGAGTATCTTGTGCAAAATTTTACTTTTGGACCTATCCTAAAAACTGCGTAAGAGATGGGTTGACCGCACGCCCATCAATTTTTGATTGGATCCATAGTGCCATTGGGTGAGCCACCCAACCAAACAAAATTTTTCTATACAGGGATGGATCAAGTGCCCACCAGAATTTCCATAGATGAGGATGATGATGAGCCATTCACTATGAATGTGCACTATTTGTCCAACCCAAAATATGCCATGCACATTTTTGAGTCATATCATTGGCATGGGTGTGACCTTGGTATTTTTGAATAAGGATGGAGAACTCCTCTCGAACCTCATTATCAGTTGGCTACTGATAGGTTTGGGTTAGGGTTACAAGTACAAGGTCATGATGATTTGCTTATTGCATCCTTAGATCGCATGTACTTGATTTTGGGGGATGATGTGGATTTTAATACATATCACCCTAATCCTTCCAACTATTGGAGGACTCACAAAATAGTATCGTTTGTTACCATAGGGCCGTCTGATTCATACCATGATGGGCCCTTATAGGAAAACCCTAGAGATAACTTGGGTAACCAAGTTTGTGGTGCTACCAATGACACTGGTATGCAGAGGAATGACCCCCATGATTTAGGTGATCTCAAATTAGGAGATCTTTACGATGATGATGGAGAGGAGTCCACCTCTGAGATGAGTGGACCTAGTTATGATGCAGATGATGAGTCCTCAAATGATGATCAATTTGAGGAGGAAATCAGGTTGACCTTTCTAGGTTCAATGTTTATACGCCATCTAATACCTATGAAACAAGTGGAAGAGGTGAACGAGCGCTCCATAGTCGATAGTGATTACAAAGATGAAACAGAGGAGGCTTACTTAAAGCCTCACCCAATGGATCTCCCACTATGCATAGACACAACAAAGTGGCCCATCCATGGTAATGACCATAGTGATGTAGATGAGAGGATAAATTCTAGGCTCATGTATCCACAATATCTATTGCCTATGGAATCAGAGCATATTATGGAGGAAGTCCTCAGCACTGAGCACTTTGAGGAAGGAGTAGCACTAGTTTACACGATAGTATCGTATATACGATCATTCTATCATATTTATTTAGATAGTGATGATAGCGATCCGGGTGTATCGCTCCAAATTTTTCGCATCCCTACCTTCAGGCTATAGGATCCGTGCCCGGAAGGAGGATGGGAAAAGGATGGCATGGTACCTCGGACTGAGAGGCCTTGCGAAGGTCCCGCCTCTCGAGGGAGGTGTATTATGGTGATTTTTCGACGGATGGTGGGTTCACCAGGAAACGTTTAATGGCAGTTTCCACGCCTAGGTTGGGAATGTGTTTTATGTGTTCAGTTTTAGCCTTAATCATCCAAGTCCTAGGTTTGGCCAAAATGCGTCTAAGCTATTCTATATGAAGATGCAGATTTAAATGAATACAGAAGAACAAAATTAGACAGAAAATAGAGAGAATAATATGGATTAAAGACCAATACCTGATCCGGATGTCTGATGAAGATTCTGATTTTTGAAGCAGTCAGGATCGCCTCTGATTTGACAGGATCGTCTGCTATCAGACAAGATCATCTGAGATTCGACAAATTCTCGACGAATTCGTCAGAGACCTGCAAACAGAAAAGTAGATGCAAAATACAGAGAATGCAACTATTCTAATAGAGGGAAATGATGTAAAATAACAATAATAACATTAAAATGATAATACAAACTAAGACATAAATGCAATATAATGATTTAATGACAAATGATGACTTATATTATGCATTTAAAGCTACATGGGTGAACTCCAAAATGCAGAATAGCAGAAAATAATAAATAAACTAGCTAATTGCAGAATAAAACAGCAGATTGAAAAGATGAAGAAATGCAAACTCTAGGCACTGATTGCCCCCAATGTGAACTACAGTCGAAATCGTCTCTGATTCGACAAGATCGCCTCCGATCTGAACAGGATCGTCTACGACGATGTAAGCTTGCTCCGACTGAAAAATACTAAGGTACCTGCAACAAAATTTGGATAGAACAAATGTAAATAGTAATTTAGGATGTCTTAATGTGTGTAGAAGTCGAGTTACAGGGAATTTCAGCTAGGGGGATGCTAAGGGGAGGGCTTAGGATTAAATAGGCTTAGGAGGGAGGTTAGGAGGTTGGAGATCATCCCTATTTGGGAGATCTCCAACGGGGAGGGTCTCTAACGGTGCAGACACGCTTCTGCCCGGATTAGAGACGTCGTTGGAACAGAGACTAATTGTGAAAAATCAGTTTTGGGACAAGATCGTCTGGACGTCCTAGCCCAGACGAAATCGTCCGATCTGAGGTGATATCGTCTGATCGGCGACGATATCGTCAAACGGTCAAAACAAACTCTAAAAATGGTGCAGGAAAGGAGGAAATGGATTAAGCGGCAGTTTGGGAGCGGTTTTGGAGGTTAAAATTTGAATTTGAATTATTTACTAGAGTAAATGTAATTACTAAGGTTTTATTGCACCAATTTTAGGGTGCTACATTTTGCCCCCTCTTTAGCGAATTTTTTGAAGAAAATGCGTTAAAGATGAGTTCTTCTCGATCTACGAGAAAGCAAAAATTATTCCCATTTTTAGGCGACGATTCTTGGTCGAATCGTACGACAACTTACTATGGTGCCCCCTCCGTGTTTTTACCCAAATCGAACGTTTGAGGTAAAAACGCGAAAAAGCAAAATTTTAAAATGTTTTTAATTGTGTTTTGAATAAAATTAAGAAAAATAGGGTAAAACCCTAATTCATTTTACTGTTCATTTTTCTGGTTTTTAGAGCTCTAGAGAAAAAATGGTCGAGACAGCGCACAGATCGACGGAGGTCCAGCGCGGGCTACGGGTAAGAGTCTAAACTTAGTTTAGAATGCTTTAAGTTGAATTTACATGCTTTTTAGGTGAATTTTAAATAAATTTTGAGCATCGCGGCCATTTTTGGGCCGTCGACGTCGTCGGGACGAAATCGTCCCGATTTCGATGAAATCGTCTCAAGTTCGTCGATTTCGTCGAAGGGCGAAATCGGTGAAAGGGGGACGATTTCGTCAAATAAGGGACGATTTCAGCTTGCAAAATCGGAGACGATTTTGCTCAAATTTGGGACGATATCGTCCAATAGTGGATGATATCATCATTTGTAAAATTGAACTTATTTTAACTTGCATTATTAATCACTTGAGTTGTTATTAATGATTTTTTTTTATTGTTGTTGTTTATGTTGCAGAGAGGTTTACTAAAGAGCAGAGAATGGAAATACGATGGGTTGAGAGATGACTTGGCCGCTCTATCACAGGTAGAGCGGGATCAGCTGGCTCAGGTCGGCTTACAGCATGTGGCAGAGATGCCACAAGTTTCTACAGACATGGGGCTACTGACAGCCCTGGCAGAGAGGTGGTATCCGGGTTCTTCCTATTTCTGGTTACCCATAGGGGAGATGACTCCCACATTGGAGGATGTATGGAGGATTCTGAGGATCCCCATACAAGGACGGTTGATCACTCCTATGGCCAATCAGGGCCATGCTATGATGCGGTTGTGTGGCGATCCGAGCTTCGCCCTGGAGAAGGGCGGAGTGAACATCGAGGCACTGCGTCAGATGCCTAGGGCATCCAGACTCACACAGGTTTTGGCCGGAGTGGTGGGTGGACTTCTGCTGTGCCACCAGAGCGGGTGCAGGGTACCATGGGTGCTAGCAGATGTGATCTACGACATGCGAGACCATGGTTACAGATTCTCTTGGGGCAGCTTTGTTCTATGCCGATTGTACAGGATCCTGCATGGGGTCGTGTACAAGGGCGGTCGATGTCTGGTTATGACATCGCTTCTACAGGTTTGGTGCTGGGAGCACATTGTAGTGCGGAGGCCGGTAGGGCTTCCTTTGATAGGGATTGATGGGGAGAGGCCCCGAGTTTTCTACTGGTGGCTCCGGAGAGGGGCACAACGATGGATTGATCTGCCGATGTCCCGGAGACTGCTGGATGACCTTGTCCCAGACCAGATCACCTGGAGGCCTTGGAGGGAGCATCCAGGGTGGGCCGAGGATGGACAGGAGCTGGCTCGCATCAGGCGAGTCTGCTAGCTGAGGATGGAGAGGGGAGAGGTGGAGCTCCACCGCTACGACCGAGTTTTGTGATAGTTCGGTCTACAGCAGGGGATCCCATCTCTCAGGGATTACGAGTTTTCCTAGACTATCCGGGATAACACTACGGTGAGTGGGGCTCCAGATATGCAGCGCTTCTGGAGTCAGGACGTAGATGATGCCCCCATTCAGCCAGTGGATGGGGACGACGTAGGGGTAGCCGATGGCTATGATGCCTGGTACGTAGGCATCCGCCCTCCTCGGATGATGAGGGCTCAGGGTCCGATTCACGCAGTTGTGCATCGGATGGGGAGGCGATGCCAGGCGGCTATGGAGGCGGCCCAGGGTCATGGAGGGAGAGAGCTGAGGAGAGCACAGGCACAGCAGAGGCCATGACAGTGAGAGAGGAGGGAGGAGAGACCCCCTTCTCCATAGAGAGAGAGGCCACCATCGCCCGATAAGGGCAAGGGTGTCGACATTGGGGAGAGCAGCGAGACAACGACTCTCCGAGCGGAGACAGTCCATCTCTAGGCATAGGTGCAGACCCTACAGGAGGAGGCTGCACGACACCGAGCTGAGGTGACACAGCTCAGAGATGAGATTGCATGCCTCAGAGCACGGGCGGAGGGGCGAGCACTCGGGAGCTGGCACGGGCTATTGCCCAGATCACTTTCTATCAGACACTATACCACCAGATGGTGCCAGAGGAGGAGAGATTACCACTATCGGCTGCCATCGTGGATCCGATCAGGATGGGGTCATCAAGGACTTCATCCCGATCCATGACTAGGACTCGTAGTACCACACAGACTACGATGGGGCCACCTCGTCCACCTCAGGGTGGGGGAGGAGATGAGGCTGAGAGCTCGAGGGGTTCTCGAGGCTAGACTACTGCACTTGCACTGTACAGATTGAGACATAGTTTTTATTATTTTTGAGAGAGGATTGAGTATGCCGAGGTACAGATTGTGGCATACCGATCCGGTTTTGATATGATGTATATATATTTGTGATATATATAGATGAGATATTTTTTGATCATATGACTTGTCTTATGTATTTTTATGATGCTTTTAATGTTTTGATTGATTGATTTGATTATCAGATTGAGGATTCATGTAATTATGTCGTTTTGAAATATTATAATTTTGATGTCATGCTGTAAGATTTTAAATGAAATAATCTGATGTAACAAATTGGTTGTTTGTGATGTGATGTGATAAAAGATAAAAGAGACTTCTAACAATAATTTCAAAGGACATTGTCGCTATTATAGACCATTTCATGGAGTCGCCGCTCACTCGGTCGTCAAGCTAATCCCAGTATAGAAATATTGTTAAAAGTAAAAGAGTGCTTAAGAGACTGTCTTAAGACTTTGGTGCAATGGTGCAAATGATGATGATGATGGTTTGTTTTCAGAGTTTCATAAAAATAGTATGCATGAAATAATGTTAAAATGATTTTTGCTAGGCATAAATTCCTAAGTGTGATAAAATTTTTGGATAATTCCCTAGGAATTATACCATCATTGCAAAATTGAAGGTTGACATAATGACATGAAATAGTGATAATGTGCATTCTTTTTGTTAAAGCATAATTGTATAACATAATGATTTAAGTCATATGGTTTTCATGGATTGATTTTTAAATGAATGGGTAATAAAAATTGGTACAATGGTTTGCGCTAGGCATAGAATATGTAGGTATAGACTTATACCATCATCGCGAAATCCAAAAAGAGATAGTTTTATTGCATGGTTGATTTTTAATAAATAGAAAATATGAAGATGAGGACTTGCGCTAGGCATAAAATTCCAATTTTGGTTTTGGAACTATACCATCGTCGCGAAAGTCGACAAAAAAATATATATATATATATGTTTTGATTGTATGGTTTTGAAAGAAATTTTGATTTTTTCTATTATGCATGTAGTTGTCTTTAGACTAAACAACTATACTTTTAAAGAAGAAAATGAATTTATTCCAAACAATTTGCAAAAAATATTTCAAAGTATCTTAAAGACAAAAGTTAGATTTATAAGGAATCCCATGTGCATATGTGAGTTCATTTCCAATCTTGATTTATCATAATGATACACAAAATCTCTCAAATACAAAATGTGTGTGCAATTGCTTTGTTCATTTACCAGTTTTGAGCAAGATAATATGATACAAGTGATTTGAATGAACCAAATAAGTGTTCATTAACCATGATGTAGATGCATATAACCATACTAGACTACTATGTAAGTCGGATTATCAAGAGCTAGCTAATCCATAAGCAGACATAGGTCTATACAAAAGAAGGTCGCTAATGTGACAGACATATCGCCACGCTAGGAGTTACCCAAGGCCAAGCAGGTTGGGCACAAACCACCTGTTATGGGGCTTACCTCACAGTTTTTGAATAATTGAGAATTCCAGGGATTCAAGCTCATCAACCCTTCTTTTCTTTTCAAAGGGTAGGGAAAGGGATTTTATTGCTTTTGCTTTTGCTTTCTTTTGCTTTTCTTTTGTATTTTTGCTTGATAATGCTGTAATGATATAAAATAATATTTTTCTTTTTCTCTTTTTCTTGAACTTTGCTTTTTCTTTTGTTCTATGCTAGGGATACTTGCTCGGATTAGTTGTAGAGCAAGGGATTTTTATTCTGGGTAGGGGTGAGCTTGTCCTTTTGCCAATTCTCAAAGATTCTAGACCATGTGCATGATAGGATAGCAGGGGAAACTTTTCGCTCAAGAAACCACTTCTACTATGTAGCAAAGCATGGAAATTACAAATATAATCATTTTATTGTGAAAAGATGTGCTTGGTTTAAGTAAATAACAAGATCAATTCTCTCGTGCTCAAACTTTATTTAATTGAATTTTGTGGACTTTGATATAAGAGAGATTAGTAATCATGCCAGATAAAATCAAGATATTTATTTTTGTGAGTGTGAAAGTGAGGGATTCCAAATAAATGCTAATTTATCCAAAATAATTTGAAACATATAACTGCAACATTTGTAAGAAGATATATATATAAATACTTTTTGAGAAGTTTTGAGAATGTTGACTCTCTCTTTCTTCTTTATGTTGTTTTGGTTTCGAAAGAGTCAAGAATATTGCTTTTTTTTTATTTTTATTATTATTTTTTTGTTTTTTGAAAGAATTAACAAGTGCCATAAATAAATGCAACAAATAGTTTTGAAGATTTTGATGATTATGAATGTTTTTGGTGTTTTTGAATTTATAAATTGAAAGAAATACAAAATAGTGATTTTGAAATATTTTAAACAAATATATACAAGGATGAAATGACCAAATTTATACATAGTAACGTTTAAGATGCAAAATGTTCATGGGTTCTTTAAGTTCTTTACCATCTAAGGTAGATAATTTGTATGCTCCTGATTCAAATTTAGCAGTGATAATGTATGGTCCAAGCCAGTTGGGCTCAAATTTAC
This sequence comes from Wollemia nobilis, assembly GCA_028583015.1. Classification (NCBI taxonomy): domain Eukaryota; kingdom Viridiplantae; phylum Streptophyta; class Pinopsida; order Araucariales; family Araucariaceae; genus Wollemia; species Wollemia nobilis. The sequence goes on from JAQPPZ010000456.1 coordinate 9,813,144, forward strand.
CTTTAAGGTCCTTAGTTGCATTAGTATTTTTTTTTATTTTCTTTTAAAACAAGGTCGCCGATCTCAAAGGATCGATGACGAACTTTTTAGCATATGATCTTTTAAGCTTGTTTTGGTAGGCACGGAGATGCTCCAAAGCATTGATGCATTTTTCATCTAGGAGTTCCAGCTGACTGAGTCTGCCAGCTCGATATTCATCTCCTACTTCGGTATCTTGAAGTAGTAGAGCCAAAGAAGGAACTTCTAATTCAAAGGGAAAAACGGCTTCAACACCATAAACCAAAACAAAAGGTGAAGTTCCAGTGGGGGTTCGAACACTAGTTCGATAGGCCCACAAGGTTGGATATAACTGAATGTGCCAGTCATGGCCAGTTTTATTGACCAATATTTTGAGAATTTTGATTAAGGTTTTGTTAGATGCTTCTGCTTGACCATTACCCTGAGGATAATAGGGAGTGGACCAGCGATGTTGAATCTTATATTTTTGGCATAATTTTTTAACATCTTTATTTTTGAAACAAGTTCCATTATCAGAGATGAGATTTGCAAGAATTCTGAACCTACAAATGATTTGATTAAAAATAAATTTAGAGACTTGTGTGCCAGTGCAGGAAGCTAAAGGCATAGCTTCAACCCACTTCGTGAAATACTCAGTGGCGGTTATGATGAATTTGTGTCCATCAGATGACACAAGATTGATTTTGCCAATAATATCTAAACCCCATTTTGAAAAGGGCCAAGGAGATGAAATAGCCTGTAGTTCTTGTGCAGGCGCATGGACAAGGTCAGCATGTTTCTGGCACTTGTCGCAATGGCGCACATAATCATGTGCGTCATTCTCCATAGTAGGCCAAAAGTATCCTATCCTAAGGAGCTTTTTAGCAATGACACTACCACTGAAGTGTCCTCCACAAGATCCATCGTGGGCTTCACTCAAGGCTGATTTGGATTCTTCTAAATTCAAACATCTTAATAGGATACCTTCAAAAGATCTCCTATATAAAGTATTGCCAATTATTACAAATCGACTTGCTCGTCTACGTAATAACCGAATTAGAATTGGCAGGGAAAGTCCCATTTTGGAGAAAATCAAATATATCCTATACCAAGGTTCAGGAGTAGTTTCATTGATTAGAAACACATCCAAAGGTTCTAAGCATGACTTATTTGAAGCGGGTTCCTGGAGTCGACGAATAATGATAGTGGCATATTCGTCATCTAACTCCAAGGGCAGGAGAGATGCAGCTACAGCCATAGCATCAGCTGCACGGTTGCAAGTTCGAGGAATAGCTTCCAAGGTAACTTGATCAAATAGAGACATTAATTGTAAAACATAGGCTTTATATGGGCATAGTTTATCATCTCTGGTCTGATAAACTTCATTAATTTGGTTTATAACAAGTTGAGAATCACCAAAAACTAACAGATGTTTAATTTTTAGTGCCAAGGCAGCTCGTAATCCAAGGATTAGAGCTTCATATTCAGCAGTATTGTTAGTGCAAGCAAATGTTAATTTGAAGGACAGAGGAATAAGATGTTTTTGCGGGGATATTAAAATAATACCCGCACCAACCCCACTCATGCATCGGGCTCCATCAAAGTATAAGGACCATTGTTCAATATGGTCTGCCTCTAATTGAAGGCATTCATCAGGAAACTCAATGATGAGGGGATGGGTAGACTCTAAGGGTGCAGCGACTAATTGATCTGCTATGATTTGACCCTTAACGGACTTCTGTCCTATGAATGTGAGATCAAACTCGCTTAGAGCAAGAACCCACTTGGCTGTGCGACCCGATAAATAAGGTCGACTCATGAGATACCTCAAGGGATCATATTTAGCAATGACATAAGTTTTCTGACTAAGCATATAATGGCATAATTTTTGCGTAGCAAACACAACTGCTAGACATAGTTTTTCTAATGTTGTGTAGCGGGTTTCATAACTGATGAAGGTTCGGCTAATATAATAATTAGCACGTTCTCTCTTTTCATCATCAAGCTGAGCTAACATAGCTCCTAAGGCAGAATCTGAAGCTAAAATATACAGGAGAAATGGGCGATCAAGTCTAGGCGGTGAAAGCACAGGTGGATTAAGGAGGTATTGTTTGAGAAGTTCAAAAGCTTCTCTACATTCGTCATCCCAATTAAAAGGGACATCCTTCTTAAGAAGTTTAAGAAAGGGACCGTTTTGTCCGCCGACTTATCGATGAAGCGACGGATGGCTTGAAGCTTACCTTGTAAACTTCGTAACTCAGATATATTAGTAGGTGCGGGCATATCAGTGATAGCCACAATCTTGAGAGGGTCGATTTTGATACCACGTAAAGCTTATGTGAGACTATCCTCTCCAATATTAATTTTAATGACTTTCTACCTCCATGTGTAGATCTCTTTCAAAATTAGGTGGGGCGTGAAACCCCAATTCTTGTAATTCTTGTAAGGTTAATTTGGATAATTCATCTTGAGGATTAGTGGCCTCAAGTTGGGCTATAGTTGGTATAGAACCATCAAAATAAAATCCATTGTGTAACATATCTTCAACGGAGACATCATGGAAGATATCTCCTTCCAACTCCTCATCGGAGTCAGCAATCATTTTAGGGTAAGCTATGGATAGCATGTTACATGTAAATGGCTGATTTTTTAGAGGCAAATCATCACGCCTATCCAAATAATATTGATAACATATGAGTTGATCATCATCTTCAAAAGGAAAGGGTTGACCCTTACTAGGAAATAGGCCCACACCACAGCGGGCAGGCCACGGTTCTACCTCGAAAGGTTCTTTCATGCCATTTTGGAAAGGTCCCAAGCCTTTCCCTTTATATCCCATTTTAAGCATTATGGGTTTAGCTTTAATATATTCATTGGTAAAATAACACCGAGCATATCCCTCATGATGAGTTTTGATATTCCGAGGGATTCTTCCCCAATCATATCCTTTATAAATGAAGGCACAACTCCCGACTTGGTAAGTACTTCCCATAGGTTGTGGGAGGCCCAAAGTACGAGGAGATGGTGGCAAGTTATTTAAAAGAATTGAATCTTGCATGAAAGCATTTGTTTTTTCTGATATTAAGATTGTGGATAAATCTGGTAAAAGTTCATCAGAAAGAGCATAAGATGTAGAAGGATCATTCCCTATATCTTTAGATGTGGAAGGTATGATAGATGTTGATAATGTGGAAGTGTTAAGAGATGGGTCTATAGGTTTTGAAATTATAGGGATAGAACATGAAGGATTGGTTGTAGATTGAAGATATTTTTGAGGTTCTAGAGTGGTTTGTTTAGAAGATTGTTGATCTATATATGAGGATGAAATTAATGGAGGGGAAATAGGTGAAGTTATGGGTGTGTGTTTCATAGTTTTAGATGAAAAATAAGAATTAGGATGTGTGGATGACAAAGCAGGGCAAAATTGCACTCCAACAGGTTCTGCCAAAGCACACATATCAAAGGGTCTAGGGTCACCATGGATAGTGACCAACTGATTTTTAAATTCAAATTTAACACATTGGTGTAAAGTTGATGGGACAGCCCACATTGCATTGATCCAAGGATGACCCAAGAGTATATTGTACGATGTGGGGCAATGTACAATAAACACGGTGGTATCTAGAGTTCGAGGACCAACTTGCAATGGGATGGTAATAACTCCACACGTTTCTTGTGTTTCGTCATTGAAAGCTTTGATAATCATGTCAGTTTTCTTCATTTCATCACTTCTAAAGCCAAATCATTGGTAGAAGTCAAAAGTGCAAATGTTTAGAGATGAACCATTATCAATCAGGACTCGTTTAACAACTACATCTCCAATTAGAGCAGTAATATATAAGGGATTATCCTTATGTAAACTGTGTTGTGGGATATCTTTATCCCGAAAGTCAATACAATCAACTTCTCGAGTGATGATAGTATTGGCCATGGCTTCAAGTTGAATGTTTTGAGGTACCATCATTTGGCTTAATGTAAGCATCAACTCATCCCTATGGGTAGGAGAAGATCTTAATAAATCCAAAAGGGAAATTCTGGCTGTAGTATTGGATAATTGCTCATTAATATTGTAAGGGGGTTTAGGTTGAACATTGGGAGCATGATTCCCTTTATTGGGATTTTTCAAAACGAATGGAGCTGATCCATCATTCTGGTTTGGTTCTTGTTGAGAATTTTGAGCCTGTTGTCGGGTAACGACTCCAATGGTACCTACAATGTTATATTGAAGACGCTGAACTGGTCTCGGTCGAGCATTTATGGCTTGTTCATTTGGGAGGAATTGATTAGAAGAAGGTCGAGTAGTAACTCTTCTAGGAAATGGTTCTTCTGGAACCATAGCATCTATGATGGGTTGAATAGGATCTGATTCATTTTTAGAACTATTCGATTGGTTTGAAGTGATGTCTATTTCACTTTCAATATTTGATTCTACATCACTAGAATCTGGAGTTTGAATATTATGTAAGGGCCTGGTCGTAACCATGGATAAGGTTGTGTCAAATATTTGAGGATCATGATTAGGTAATTGTCCGCTAATAGTTCCTACATATCGGGTAGGAGGAGGAACATTATGATGTTCGATTTGATTGGCCACCTCTTTACCATGTCTTGGTAAAGGGTGTTGAAATATGTCTAATGATTGATTAGCATTTTGATTTTGATTTTGGGGAATGGTCTTTTGAGGGTTATTAGGAGCATTTTGTTTAGGTTGGAAGGCTTGCACCTCCATTTCATTATTATCAATCAGATCCTGTATTTTATGTTTCAACCTTTTACAAGCATTGGTAGAGTGTCCAGGTCCTCTATGGAAATCACAGTGTAAGTCGGCTCTGTATCCGGGTATAGTTGGATCAGGTTCCCGGATAGCTGGTAATTGGATCAAACCTCTTTCGAGTAATTGAGGTAAAATAGTTGATAATGGTTGATTCAATCTAGTAAATTCTCGAGGAGGCTTATCGGGCGGTTTCAATATAAATTTTTTTGTTGTTTTCGTTGCATTGATATTAGCAACATTTTTCTTGTCAGTGACTCCGTCACCTACAACTTGTTTGTTTTTATATTGATTTCTGGATGTTTTCTCATCATCCTTCTTCCTAAGTTGGCCTCTCCTAATGAGGGCATCTTCTACTCTTCGAGCTAAATCTATAGCCTGATCGAAGGTAGTTAAAGTAGCAGTTGATAGCTCATAAGATATTTGTTCTTGTAAATTATTAATAAAAATGTCCAACATTTCCCTATAAGGTAGCACAAAGTGCAGTTTTCCTATCAACTGCCTCCATCTAGCTAAGAAATCGGCAAAACATTCATCCTTGTCTTGTTTTAAGTTGTATAAATCTTTAATGGTTACATGCCTCTCGATGTAGGCACTAAATTGATGGACAAAAGATTCAGTTGTTTCTTCAAAGTTTCTCAAAGAATGAGTGGGCAATTGATAGTACCACTCTAATGCCATTCCACCTAAACTTTTTGGGAACATTTTTAGTAATAGCAAGTCATCATGTGATATATCATGACATGCTATCCTAAACATGCGAAGATGCTCTATGGGATCTTCGGTTCCTTTATATATAGGCAGGATGGGCATGGGAAAATGCTTAGGGTAAGGTTGTGCTACAACTATGGGATCCAAAGGTTGACTACATATCTCTCGATAATTGTACGAGGGACGATAAGGATCTATCTAGGTCCATACGCGAAGCTAACTGTTTCACCATGGCTTCCAGATTACTAGTTTGCCCACCATATTGGTTCGGTAGGGCATTGATATGGGATTTGTGAGCATATGATGGAGGGACATGAAGATTAGATGCTATGTTGCTATTGTGTAAATTGTTGGTAGGAAAGGTGTTATGAAGGAATTTTGAAGTTGTATTATGTTGTATTCCAGATTGTTGAAAATTGGTGTTTGGCTTCATTTTAGGTTTTTGTTTACTTGAAGCATATTGATCAATAGTTTGGCGAAGTAAAGTAGTGAAGGAAGTTTTCTTTTGTGTGGGAATGATTTTAGGCTCAATAACAGGTTCCTTAGGAGGTTGGGTAACCTGTTGTTTTGGCATGTTTTGAATCATAGTGACCATATCTCTATTGGATGGTCCAGCCTTGTCACTTTCTTGATCAATGAAAGACAAGGGATTAGTGCGCACATCAAACATATGTTCCATGGCTGCTTGAGTGTCACTAATTTGCCCTTTATCAATACGAACTGCCATATTAAGAGCGCCAATGTTATTATTGAAAAATTTCCAGAAATGATCTACGTTGTCAAAAGCAATAGTTCCATCTCGGAGCTACTATAGGGGATGAGGATCCATCCTCTTTAACATTTTCTTCTTGTTCATTGTCTTCACCTAGGTCATCTTCTCGTTGATCTAGAGTTTCTCCTTCCGGAATTGGATCTTCGGGAAGGACATTTGGGTTTCTAGTTTTATCTTCTAACCAATCTTCTTCTTCTCCTTCAGTTTGTTTACCATTCCTAAGTTTAGGCATTGTGCTTAATTTGGATTTCAGCAAAAAAAAAAAATATATATATATATATATATATATATATGCAACAAGCTTAAGAGGTATATATTAATTATATACCTACTACAATATTTAAAATGAAATGTTTTGGTTTTTGTTATGTTTTTTAGTTTTTCTTGTTTTTGTAATAATATTGTAAAGATAACAAACAACACAATAAATGCAAGAACTAATACTGAAAGTAATGATCTAGTTTTCTATAAACAATTTATAAATATCATTAATGGGCTCGAGTTCTTCAGGAGTCATGAAGTGTTCTTCTTCAAATTGAAAGTTTTCTTTCAAAAATTTAATGAAAAGAGCTATAGTGATATTATCTGTCTCAGATTCTGGTTGATAGAAGTAAAGCTCGTGGCAATACTCTCGATATAACACAGCTCGAGGAACTCTATTCCATATTTCCCTATCCGTAAGAACAACCTCTTGGTCTTCTACACGACCTAGGAACCGGTGTATAATGGCTGCGTTCTCGAGGTATTCCTCGAAGGTGAACAATTCTGAAGACACAAGAGCTCTCCTATAAGCTAACCATCTATGGCAGGCTCTCTGAAGTTCATGATAAAAGACGAGTTGATGAGGATCCAGGATTCTATCTAGGACAAGCCTCTTGATTTGTTTAAGTTTTGTTGACCTAGATGAAATGACACTTAGTCTTCTATCAAGTTCGTCCCACAAAAGTTGATTTCTATCCGTTTCAGGCACACTAAGCACATAATTGATTTCTATGGCTGCCAATTGGTTTTCAACATTTATAGTAACTGCTAATATTTTCTTAGGAGCTACCATCTAAACATGATATGCAACTTATTAGTTTTAAATGATTTGAAATGCATCTATGTTTTGGTTGTTTTATTTTTATTTTTTTTTTTGTTTTCAAAAGGTTTTAAATGCATTCACGTCGGGTTCACCAAAATGTATCGCTCCAAATTTTTTGCATCCCTACCTTCAGGCTATAGGATCCGTGCCCGAAAGGAGGATGGGAAAAGGATGGCGTGGTACCTCAGACTGAGAGGCCTTGCAAAGGTCCCGCCTCTCGAGGGAGGTGTATTATGGTGATTTTTCGATGGATGGTGGGTTCACCAGGAAACATTTAATGGTAGTTTCCACGCCTAGGTTGGGAATGTGTTTTATGTGTTCAGTTTTAGCCTTAAACATCCAAGTCCTAGGTTTGGCCAAAATGCGTCTAAGCTATTCTATATGAAGATGCAAATTAAATGAATACAGAAGAACAAAATTAGACAGAAAACAGAGAGAATAATCATATATTAAAGACCAATACCTGATCCGGATGTCTGATGAAGATTCTAATTTTTGAAGCAGTCAGGATCGCCTCTGATTTGATAGGATCGTCTGCTATTAGACAAGATCGTCTGAGATCTGACGAATTCGTCAGACGAATTCGTCAGAGACCTACAAACAGAGAAATAGGTGCAAAACACAGAAAATGCAACTATGCTAACAGAGGGAAATGATGTAAAATGACAATAATAATATTAAAATGATAATAGAAAAAAACATGAATGTATTATAATGATTTAATGACAATTATGACTTAATTATGCATTTGATCTAGATGGGTGAACTCCAAAATGCAGAATAGCATAAAATAATAAATAAACTAGCTAATTGCAGAATAAAATAGCAGAAAAAGATGAAGAAATGCAAACTCTGGGCATTGATTGCCCCAATGTGAACTGTAGTCGAAATCATCTCCGATTCGACAAGATCGCCTCCGATCTGAATAGGATCGTCCGTGACGATGTAAGCTTGCTCCGGCTAAAAAATACTAAGGTACCTACAACAAAATTGGATGGAACAAATGTAGATGGTAATTTAGGATGTCTAGTGCGTGTAGAATTCGAGTTACAGGGAATTTCAGCCAGGGGGATGCTAAGGGGAGGGCTTAGGATTAAATAGGCTTAGGAGGGAGGTTAGGAGGTTGGAGATCATCCCTATTTGGGAGATCTCCAATGGGGAGGGTCTCTAACGATGCAGACACGCTTCTGCCTGGATTAGAGACACCGTTGGAACAAAGACTAATTGTGAAAAATCAGTTTTGGGACAAGATCATCTGGACGTCCTAGCCCAGATGAAATCGTCCAATCTGAGGCGATATCGTCTGATCGGCGACGATATCGTCAAACGGTCAAAACAAACTCTAAAAATGGCACGAGAAAGGAGGAAACGGATTAAGCGGCGGTTTGGGAGCGATTTTGGAGGTTAAAATTTGAATTTGAATTATTTACTAGAGTAAATGTAATTATTAAGGTTTCACTGCGCCAATTTTAGGGTGCTACAGTAGGATCAGGTATGTGGGACCACATCTACCTAATCCCTCCTTAGAAGAGGAGGGAAGTGATGGATTGTATTTGAATAGTTATGATGAGGACTCAGTGGAGATGGAATATTTGGGACCTTACCACTTATGCAATAGGCCTCCACATAGAGGTCCTCCACTTATTATAACTATAGGTTTGCATCGAGTGATCAATCTCCATCGTATCCTGAGAGAAAGAAGAGAGCTCAAAGAGAGGTATCAGGAACTCTTTCCCAATTTGCCTACGTACAAGGAGCTCCTTGAGTTGATAGATCCCATTTCTATAGCCAGTGCATTGGGATGATCCAGTTATATAGGCATCCCACAAAGAGGATCCATTTGTACCTATACCATCTGAACCAGATCTTGGGTATAGAAGCTACGCTTCAGAGATAGAGTTCTATCCATGTGGTTTTGAAGATCAATTCCATTCTATCAATATGGTCTCCATCGATTTGACCACTCCACTCCAAAATCTGGTAGATCCATCCAAACCGCTACATCTAAACATGGATGCTATCGATTGGGATCACGTTGATTCACCAGTCCAGCCTGAAGATTTCTTCCCAAATGAAGAAATGCTGCAACCGTTTCATTTCACACTAGGCTATGCTCATGATGTTTATCACACCGAGAATGCTTCCCAGGAGGAACATGTGAACTAGATGATGACATCCATATGATTCCTATGCCTCACCAGCTTGAGGAGGGATCCCATATATCAGTAGAGAAAACCTTCGATGTGGATATCAGTAAAGATCCCACCAATCCAAAGAAGGTTAGATTTGGAGAGAGTCTCACTCCGGATGAGCGTGATATCATCATCCCTCTACTTAAAGAGAGACCTGATCTCTTTGCTTGGACTTACAAAGACATGTCGGGTCTAGATCTAAATTTTGCTACTCATAAACTTTCGCTAGATCTATCAAAGAAGCTAGTCAAGCAAAAACTTAGAAAGATGCATCCAACAAGTAGCCTTAATGGTAAAATATGAGTTGCAAAAGTTGTTGGATGTAGAGTTCATCATCTCCATCGACTATCCAAAGTGGGTTTCCAATATGGTGCCCATAGGAAAGCTAGATGGAAGGGTTCATATTTGTATGGATTTTAGAGATCTCAACAAGGCAACACCCAAAGATTCATTTTCATTGCCAAATATCGATGCTCTGGTAGATGCCACTGCAGGTCATGAAATGCTCTCCCTTATGGATGATTTTTCTGGATATAACCAGATTTGAATTAAACCTGAAGATCAACATAAAACCATGTTCATAATGCCATGGGGGAAATTTTGCTACAAAGTTATGCCATTCGGTCTTAAAAATGTTGGTGCCACATATCAGCGGGCTATGACATATATTTTTCATGACTATATGCATAAAATATTAGAATATTATATCGATGACTTACTAGCTAAGTCATTGCTACGAGAAGAGCATGGAGAGGTCTTAAGGAAGGCATTTGATTGCCTGATAGAGCATAATGTCAGGTTGAATCCTAAGAAGTGCATATTTAGCATAACTTCAAGTAAACTCTTGGGATTCATCATTTCTAAGTGAGGCATTGAAGTAGACCTAGCAAAGGTCATGGCTATTCTAGAGATGTGTCCTCCCACTAATATCAAAGAACTAAGAAGCCTTTAGGGCAAAGTAGCATCCATAAAGTGATTCATCACTCAATTATCGGATAAGTGTCGACCCATGAATCGAATGCTACACAAGGGGGTCCCATTTGATTGGGATAAGGACTGCCAAGCAACCTTTGCTAAGATTAAGCAATACCTAGCAATGCCACCAGTACTAGCTCCACCAAGGCTAGATGAGCCTTTTTTGCTATATATATTGGCAACTAAATTTGCATTAGGGACCATGTTAGCCCAAAAGAACATGCAAGGCAAAGAGCAAGTCGTATATTACATCAGTCACACCTTGGTGAGTTATGAGTCAGGATATGCATATGTTGAAAAAATTTGTTTAGCAGTAGTGTTTGCTACCAAGAAATTATGGCATTACATGCTAAGTCATACAACATATGTTATATCAAAACAGAATCCTTTGTAGTACATGATGAGCAAGATATATCATAACACACATACTGCAAAGTGGATCATGCTATTGATAGAATTTGATTTGCAATTCATCAACCAAAAGTCCATCAAGGGACAAGTCATAGCTGATCAACTGGCTAAGGCACCACTATCCAATAGTAGGCCTCTAACCATTGAGCTTCTAGATGATGCGGTCTTCATAATATCTGAAGCTCCCAAACCTAAGGAACTAGAGAATAATGCTGATATGACATTGTTCTTTGACGGTTCAAAGTGTGAGCAAGGGGGTGGTGTAGGAATAGTGTTTTTCATGCCACAAGGAGCTCCAATGCCCTTGTCATTCAAGTTAAACTTTTTGTGCACCAACAATAATGTTGAATACGAAGCCCTACTTTTGGGCCTCCACACAGCCATCGCCATGGGTATTAAAAGATTGAATATTTTTGGTGATTCTCTACTCATAGTTAACCAGGTTAAGGGGCTCTTTCAGTGTTGATGTCCCATGCTGAAAGCCTACAAAGATCTTGTTGCCACTTATATGGCTAAACTTGAATGGTATGACATCGAGGCAATCCCTCGTTTGTCAAATAGGTTCACAGACACCATGGCATCTTTGGGGTCCTTGATCCCTTAGAATCCATCTACCGAGTTTACTACCATCCATGTTAGAACACTCTCACACCCAAAAGTAGAGCGTGCAACCTTTAATAATAAAGAGTTAGTCAACATGATTGTTGTGGAACCAACAGCTGATTGGTTCCATAGAGTAGAGGACTTTCTTAAGCAGGCACCTTGGGAGTCATTGACTTCTCAGAGTCCTACGAGGAGTGGTACTACCATTCACCATAAGGTTGTTTCCTAGTCTACATTTGCAAAGCTAAATACGTAGGGGGAGTAGGCCGTCTTAGCAGTCAAAGTTGAGGCTTGTCAAAGCTGGATGTTGCAAATCCAAGACTTCCTAAAACTTGGTATGATTCTAGAAGGATTGTCGTGTGTTGCAAGATGCACATTTAAATAGAAAGCAACTAAGTATGTCTTGATAGGAGATATTTTGTATCGACATAGTTACGAAGGAGTCCTCCTTCGATGTCTTGAGCCCCAAGAGTCATCTTGGGCAATTTTAGAAGCTCATGATGGTACGTGCGATGGCCATTTCAGAGCATGGCTATCGTCAAATGCATCCTTTGCATGGGTTATTATTGGCCCACTATGGAGAAGGATTGCAATGTGTATGTCAAGAAATGCATTAAATTTTAGCATCATGCTAATCTTACGCACTTGCCATCATAGGCCTTACAACCCATTCAAGCGGCTTGGCCATTTGCTCAGTGGGGATTAGATCTGATTGGCAAGATTTCCCCTCCATCGTTAGGCCGACATACATTCATTATCATGGCTACTGAGTATTTTACAAAGTGGGTGGAAGCCATTCCCCTTACAATGACCACTGGAGCTCGCATCACAAAATTTATTCTCGAGCATATCATATGTCATTTTGGGATACCATCCAAAATAATTTTAGATAATGGAACTTCTTTTAAGAACAAAATTGTGTGGGCTTTAACGTCTAAATATCGCATTCAACACAATTTTACAACTCCATATTATCCACAAGCAAACAGGCAAGCTGAGGCCTCAAACAAGACCGTGGTAGCCATCTTGAAAAAGACAGTGCAAGAACACCACAAGGATTGGCATATACAACTACCCCTTGCACTATGGGCTTATAGGACTAGCATTCGAATGCCCATTGGGGCAACACCATTTTCACTAGTATATGGTGCTGAGGCCATTATGCCCTTAGAGTTGGAAATTCCAATGTTGTGCATCACATTGAAAGAGTTCATTGATGACGACACCGCACGGCAAGCTCACCTCGATCAATTGACGTTGCTTAATGAACATCGTGTGAATGCCCTCGAGCATCTCCACATTTATCAGGAGCGATTAAAACAAGCTTACAATATCAAAGTCCACAAGAGAGACTTTGAAGTTGGGGATCTTGTGCTAAAAGAAAACCAACAGAACTCGAATTTGTTGCCTGACATGTGAGACAAATTTGTGGCTAACTAGCTAGGGCCTTACATCATATCTAAAAATATTGGTCCAAGTACCTATCGCCTAATGTCTCTAGAGGGTGTGGATGAGCTTGAACCTCTCAATATCATCCATCTTAAGGCGTTCTATGCTTAAGAGTGTAGTAAAGGCACCAAAGGCATCTGCAAGCCCTTTGGTCAACCCAAAAGCCTCGAGGGTTTTGTCTAAACCGCTCGGTCACCCCAAAAGGCCCCAAGCTATCTGATTAATAAGCTTGGTCAAGTAAAGGCACCAAAGGCATCTGCAAGCCCTTTGGTCAACCCAAAATCCTCGAGAGGTTTTGTCTAAACCGCTCGATCATCTCAAAAGGCCCCAAGCTATCTGATTAAGAAGCTTGGTCAAGAAAAGGCACCAAGGATTCCCAAAAATCGCTTGGTCAACCCAAAGGCTCTGAGAGTTCCTATAACTTCTTGGTCATCCCAAAAGGCTCCACGCCCTCTTGCTGAGAGTTTGGTCAACTAAAAGGTTCCAAAGGTGGCTATAAAACCTTTGGTCAAGTCAAAAGGCTCCAAGGATTTCTAAAAATCACTTGGTCAACCCTAAAAAGCTCCAAGGACATGTACTCATCGTTTGGTCAAATATGAAAGCTCAAAAACCTATAAAAATCAAGAAAAATATATAAAAGTCCAAAAAAATTGATAAAGCTTAAAATCCAAAAACATTTGCATTTGCATTTTCATCTGCATTCACACATGCATTCACATCATCATATTACATTTAGGCATTTATCATCCATTGCATTCCATAGTAGAGTGTAGTGTGTTTATCAAAGTTTTACAAACAGTCACATGTTTGTATGACAATCATGCACCCTTGCATTTATCATAATTCATTGCATTCATACACGATACCTATTGTGGAGACCTATGTGTATTAAGTTTTCCTATCACTCAGCCATACCTAGTGGGTTCTTTAGATATTGTAGAAAGCTTGCTTTGCTATTATAGACAAGGTCATTAGTTGGGATAGTGCCTCGACATATCAGAATCCTATCACTAAGAAAAATAATATAAAATCCTTCTAAGACGAGAGAGGATGAAAGCCACGAAAGTAGTCTTAGGTCTCTAGAGAGATGGGTCTCATGACCTGCTTATCTTGCAAATAGTCGGTATAGAAAGGTGTACTTTGGCAAAAGGACAAGAATTTCCCCTATAAATCCCAAAGTCACAAAAGTTAAATCCCAAGTTACAAAGTGCCAAAAAAAATATATACAAATTTCAAGTTCAAAATATAAAGTGACATAGTGAATCAAAAGCACTATAAAAATCCCTTGCTCAAAGAAAGTGATAACACGTGGACTAACAATGATTTTTATCACTACATCTGAGAAAGTAAGAAGGGTGAGAACTTGAATCCCTGGATTGTACACCTTTTGAAAGCCATAGAGTGATCCTCGATCGCAGCAATGGGTTGGAAGAGTCCCACCTGCAATCGAAGGGATAGTTCTATTGGGTGATCCCCAAATGTAGCAATGGGTTGAAAGAGTCTCTCCTGCATTTGGAGGGGTAGCCCTGATCAATTTGCAAGATGAGCTAGCTCTAGGTACTTAGGATTGTCTAGCTGTATAAGTCTAATCAAAGCTAAAACAAGGATGATATGATCGTATGAGGAACCCTATCTCACATATGGGTTGAAAGAGTCCCGACTGACATACGGGGTATGCTTACGATCTATCTAAAAATACTCACATGCACACATAGGGATTATGAATAGTTGGGTCTATCACAACAAAAGCCTTGTCCAATATAAGCCTGGTATAGTTAGTATGTGATTTTTGGAGAGGTCTACTAGGGTGTTTGAGCCTCAAGGAAAAACCCAAAAAGTGCTCCAATAGCAACAAGATACCACATATCATTAGACTGCAGAAATACGAGTCATTCATTACTCAAAATGCATTTTACAAAGTACAATCAAATATATAAGATAGATACCGCTTGAAGATCAGAAATGATGTTTAGACGGCCACTGATTATATAGTACGAAATGACATAATAATTCATTAGCATTTTACCAATCCATTTCACTGCATTTCATATATGGGTGATTAATTTATTAGGTTCTTGTAATGAGAATTATCAATTATTTTGCATGATTGTTATACATTCTGTGGTGTCATATTTTGAAAATTGATATACACAGTTTACATTCATTCCTTATGTTTTAAGTGATTAAAGCATACAAGTTCATTTCCATTAGATTATGATTCCGTACATAATGCATTACCATACATTGCATAGCATATCATAAACTACATAAAATATACGCATGCCCACAAAGCAAAAATAAATGTGTTAAAAAAATAAGCATCGCATCCATCTACATACATCATATGTCACACATCTAATCATCTAGATCACTGCATATCATCATCATAAAAAAAGAGTAGCTATCTAGTGCATGACATCCATACATTGCATCATATAAACATAGCATTTAAATACGCATTGCATCCATGTGCATCAAATAAACATAAAATAAAAAATTAATAAATACACATTTACACATAATGAGCCATGAAAGATCATATCATATATATATGTGTCCAAATGAGTACATAGGGAGTACAAAATGCCCATAGGCTACAACTGTGTAGGTCCTCGACCTTACACACAAAATGATACATCAAACTGTAGTAGGTAGATGCTAATAAATAGATCTAGGCTACTCCCCATGTACTGGAGCTCTTGCCACCTCCCTCTACACTATGCTCTGGAGCCTACTCTCCTGGCTGACCTGGCACCTGTGGTGGATCCTACTGTGGATCCTGCCTACCTCCAAACCCTAACGCACCCAACACATAGGAAACTAGTAGCTATAGTAGGCTAGTCCTCTAGCTGGAGGCCCCTGATGTCTACCCCGAATCTCTAGCCCTGGCCTACGACCTCACTGTGTGCATGCTAGAGGACCTATGCATCCTCTCAGTCCTGTGAGTCCTATGACTCGAGCTAGCTGTGGACTACCCTGAAGTCCTAGATCTGGTACACTGTGACTCTATGACAAAAGGATCCTCAAGAACTGGTAGCCCCTGCATCTCTATATAGCCGACCAAGTTGATCAATGCGGGCAAGCCAAGCTACATGCATCTCATTGGTCCTCATGACCATACCATGCAGTCACGTCACCTCAGTAGTCAGATCTTGCATCGCTAGTGTACCTACTATTGGTATCATAGGAGGCCCAATAATAGCCTGAGGAGGCCCCATAGTAGCTCCCCTCATTGCTCGAGCGAGATCCCACTCTGCCTCTACTGTAGTCCGCTACACCTATGCCAACTCCAGGGTAGTCTGTAGTCTCTACACCTAGGCCTCTACGTCAGTAGCTCGAGTCGTGAGCTCCTATATCTAGCCTTGTACCTCAGTTAGGTGCCACTCCCTGTTAGTCACCTTCACCTCCAGAGTGGTGATGGTAGTATCTCACTCCCGTTGCTGCGTATGGAATCGCCCAATATGACTCTACAAGTCAACAACCTATGCTAGCAGCTATCCCTCTACGCTGTTAGGAGGGACCTCACCCTCCTCTAGAGCATCCTCCTTAGGGTTGATCTTTAGTAGGTCCTCAATGATGGCCTCTATGCCCCAACTACCCTTAGTATGCTAGTGCACCCTACGCTCATCAAGATCTACCTCTATCGCTGCCTCTATTGGCTCTCGGCCCAGAGGCCCGATATCATGCCATCTAAAAAGAGACCACCACCCATCATAGTTGGGTGTGGTCCCAACAGTCTCAACCCTTGACTCCTAGAAGTCATCAGGTGCATCCCCTAGTGGTGGAGGAACTATCAACAAGAGATCCCTCTCTAAATCCAGTCGCTTGTACCTAAGGGGCATATCTGGCAGGTCCTACATCATGCCGAACTATCGTAGGACGTGAGAGAAAAATGGTACTCTCTCACCTCTAGCTTATGCCAGATGAGCCATCTATCTTGGTAGGCCCATCGTATCCACTCATATACCTCTGACCATACAAGACAATCCATGTAGGGGCGCCAGACGACGTCCCCTAGCCCAAGTGCCATAAAGCTGATGATATAATGCTGTGTATCCCCAGCATGAGCCTTGCTATGGACACCCTCCTCAACACGAGGCCAGCAGGTGACGTAGCACTGATGAGCGACATCTAGGGTAGTGATGCATAGAGGTAGGTCAACAGGATGCTCAATCTAGATATGCTACCACCCCCAGATCTATAGCAAAAGGCTATAGCTGATGCCCTTATGGCTCCGCTCCATGATCTGGTACATCTCCTGGTAGAGCTGGCATAATAAAGTGCTCCCCCAAGCTAGCAGTAGTGGCTCCTCCATCGAGCTCTAAAGCACCCTCCAAGTAGGGGCTAGCATGTTCCAGGGAATCCTCATGCCCAAGGAGTCTGGAAGGACAATTTGAATGATGAGGTGCATGAACAGGGCCTCTCGAGCAAAGAAGATGTCATCCCGATACCAGTCCCCGATGTGCACCCCTCCATGGTCTACATCATCCTATGCGTTGGTGCTATGATCATCGAATATGGTAGCAAAGATGACATCCTTTACCATGTAGGCAGAGGAAATGACAACCTCACCATCGATAGGGATCCTGAAGATCCTGTAGACATCCTCCAGTGTGATAGTCATCTCACCAGGAGGTAGGTGAAATGTGTTGGTCCATGCATTCTAGCATTGGGCCAATGTAGTAATATAGGCCTGATCTACCCTAATGGTGGGTAGATCCATGACATAACCAAACCCGATGGCTTGGAACCATGCTCGGTCATCATATGATAAGGCCTCATAGAGAGTATTCATCAAGTCAGGCTCCCATGCTCTAGACGTCAACTTTTAAAAAGCAAAAAAATACATACTGTAAGCTAAATCTAGCTAAGCAATGCTAAAAAAAATAAAAACAACAAAAAAATGCAAGCAATTGCAGCCTGTAACTGCAAATTGTGGTCCCCAATTTGCAAATTGGGAACTGTAGCTACAAATTGCGGTCCCCAATTTGCAAATTGGGAACCACAATTGCAACTTGTGGTCCCCAATTTGCAAATTGGGGGCTACAGCTAAAACCTGTGGTTCCCATTTTGCTAACTGGGAACCGCAGCTACCAGCTATGGTTTAGGAGTGGCACCCATTTAGGGTACCCTCCTAGACCACTCATGCATAAAATTAAAATCCTAATCTAGCCTAAACTAGTGGGGTTCATTACCGGTAGTTTAATGAGGTTCAATTTTTGCATTTATTAAGTGTGGTTTATTTTACTGCTATGGAGTGCGAGGTCTCAGTTTCAAGTTACCTTACCTACACCTTGCCCCTGACTAGTAGACGGCTGATCAGGATCTACCATCAGGGAAGAATGAGTGTACAAGTTGTTGAGTTTGACAACGTTCCATATCAGGGAATGTCTTCTCTCTCTCAGAGCTCTCAAATTGCTCAAGGTTACAGGAAAATAATGACAAATTGCAAATAAAATTTCAATTTATAGGTTCTCCTAGTCTCTGCAGACCGCAATTGACACCCACAGTCCACAAACTAGGGTTTTACGCCTGTAGGTCTGACCTACGGTCCCCAAAATTTGGTAGTGGAAATCATCGACCGTACCCACGGTCTACAACTAGTAATAAATGCACTAAAAACCCACCATGGGAAGGTCTGAAAAGGTAAATTAATGACTCCCAATGGATAAAAATCAAAATAAATGATCAAAATTGCAAATTTGGTGACATTAAAAGCACCAAGATTAATCCAATAAATACAAAATTCAACACAAAAAAAATCAAACAAATGAAAAACCAAATGCGCCTCATATTCAGTGATTTATCCTATAAACTTGGCGGTTGTAGTGACTTGCGATCCATGCAATCCGGCAAGATGAGTAGATCACAATAAGGACATTTGGGGTAAAATTATCATTTATTTTATTACATTTTTTAGCAAATAATCGACAATATGATTCAACACAAGTCTTCTTGAATTTGTATTATCTTGAATCTCTAAGACGACTATCATAGCCTGACTACTCCATGGGAGAGAGATATACAAATACTACTAAGTGTTGCAATCATAAGCTGAACTAGGCCTAGCCAAGGCATTAAACATCTCAAATCTAAAGTTGTTCAGGATCATTCATTATGGTCAAGCGATTTTGTCACTTTAGACATTGTCATTACCCTCATCGACTCGTCGCTTGAGGGGGTAGTCATAATTTCATGTCATAATAAAAATCAAAAAAATATCCCAGAGATCGTAGATCCCTTGATCTTGTCAAAATTGCATTCGTCCTTGTGAATCATTGCTAACAACTATCATAAGCTTCCACCTTTGCTTGGGGTAAATAGCAAATATGAAATTTTGTTTGTAGCTCTCATTCGTCGGTTATATAGGCCTAACTCCTATTGTAGCACCAAAGCTACCAAATGTTTGATGATGAGTGCAGACTTTTCAAATGTAAGCCTTCCCACGTTGGAAGCAATGATTCCAGGATGCGCATCCTTTTGCTAGACCAGGGGCATCTAATTTTGATCAAACTAATGATCATCATAGAACCTTTGACATCATTTTAGGAGGTCTATTTTGCTCAGCGTTGTTCAATCTCACAATGCATCTCAAAAGGGGCATCTATAGACACCTAAAACGCACCATACCGAGGGCAACTACTCATATGGACATGCTACAAAACCATATGAAGGATCTTGGATAGACTCTAAGATAGAGCAGTGGTTCTAACCACTCAATTTAGGCATTCTAGCCTAAGCAGTCTAAACCATAGCCTAGACCTGTGGTCTCCAGTCTGAACCACGGTTGACACCTGTGGTCTCCATTCTGGACCACAACTGTGACCTACAGTTTGAACTGGAGTTTAGTTAGGCCTTCCATCCAAGCCAAATCGGTTGGAATGACCAAGAGATCTAGAAGGAGGTAGTTGGAGGATGGAATATTCCAAAGGCTTCCATCCCAACTTGACCTAACTAACCTTCTTGATCTTGGCTTCTCCATGAAGCCACCCCTAGCCCTAGGGGCATGCTATAAGTACCCCCCTTTTTCAATGGGGAAAAGGGGACTGAGGAGAGATAATTTGCATAGCGAAGCGCTGTCGAATTGTCAAGCAAACTAGTTGATCAAGAGAGCAGTGAAGCCCTATCAAATTGCATAATGACCTTGTGCATTTGAGATCCCCTTTGCTATCCATTCAACAATCAATTAGCCATGGATGCCCTAGGTGCCTAGGAGGATTAAGAAACACAAATCCGGGTGAAAGAAGGCCCTTCATAGTGATTTGATCACCAAATCTGTTAGAGGACGACAAAGGTGACCCTTGAACATCAATTTGGACAAGGAGGTCAAGCCCACTGCCCCTAATTCTGAGGGTAAACACATTAGAGGTCAAACCATAGCTGTCAGCCATAGTTTATAGTGTAGACCACCTTTCATAGCTACGGTTTGCAATAGGTTAGAGATCACCTTACTCAATCTACTTTTTACTGCATAGGTTAGTCATATTAGTTCTTTCATAGGTTAAATTGCACTTTTAGAGAAAATTTGATCGTAGGAATTAGGCATTTTACGTGTTGTAGTGGTTAGAAGTCTATTGAATATTTTTGATGCTTTATTGCTTTCAATTCAATATTTGTTCAATGCATCATGTTTTTATTCATGTTTTGTATATTGTAGTGTAATTCTTGATACAATTAGAATAGCGTAGAACCTTTCTTTATGCTTTCTTGTTTTATTAGTTTGATGGAATTTACATGTATAATCCTTTAAAGGGCCTCATCACGAGAGGCTATCAATCTATATAATCGTGCATTGTTGTTTCTTGTTCATAGGGAGATAGGTGCAGAAAGGAGCCTATATCATAATCCTTCCACATCACGAAGAAGGGGGTTAGCTCTACCCCAAGGCAGTTCGTGTCACCCTGAGGGGCATTTTGATCACACCTACCCTTAAGAGGGAAAAAATTACACACTCCTATTGTAATATTGTATCAAGATGATTATCCCTAAGAGGGATGTACTTGTAATTTGATTTTGACTTTGAATATAATGGAATAAAGCATGTTTTATTGATTCATCTATTGTCAATTTCTTGTTCTTGTATCCATGTTATGCTTTTGTCAATTATTACCATAGGACATCAATAGGTGTGAGCCTTTTCGGTGGTCACACATATCTTGTAACTTGTAGGTGTATTGATGAATATGCTAAGCAATCTAATAAGGACCTAACCATTTAGGCTCAAAATTTCCCTTCTCACCATGTTTATCATTTTTGGAATCCTAGTAAAACACCAAATTTCCTTCTATAAATGGCCTTCCTTTTGCCTTCTTATTAAACATCTGGGCTATCTTTCAGGCTTCTTGAGCTATTCTTTCCAAATCCTCTCTTTTATTTTCTTCTATATTAGCGATCTAATATAGTATTCTTTGTAAAGCATCTAGCCCTTCATGGTCTTGAAGAAGCAAGACCAAAGTAGCTCTCTCTACCTAAGGAGGTAGAGGTGCTTTCTCTTTGTAGACTAGCTCATATGGTGTTTTTCATATAGCTCTTTTAATAGCCAGTTTGTCTTCCCATAAAGCATACTTTAATTGGTTGTCCCAACTTCTCTTATTCTTTCCAAGTGATCTTTTAATCTTAGTAATAAGGTTCTTATTGGAGGACTCAACCAAACCATTTCCCTAAGGATAATAATTGGTAGAATGGGCTAGTTCTATGCTATAATTGGCATAAAATTCTACCATATCATAAGAGGAGAAATACTTACCATTATTAGTTATTAGCTTCTTGGGTACCCCATCTGGTTAAGATATTTTCCTTTATAAATATGATGACTGCTTTAGTCATTGTTTTATTTAATGGGGTAGCCTCTACCCACTTAGTAAAGTAATCTATTGTTGTGATTATCTATTTTTAGCCTCCTGAGAAATTTGGATTTATCTCCCCTATTAGATCTATTCCCCACTGAATAAATGAAGCCTCAACTACTACCAACTTTAAGGACATAGCAAACAATTTCTTTTTACCATCAAATATTTGGAAATTTTGATATTTTCTAACAAATATATAAACATCCCTAAATATAGAGGGCCAATAATAGCCAGATTTCATAATACTGTATGTTGTTGCTTTTGGAACAAAGTGTCCTCCACAAAAACCAGTATGGGATTCTTTAATGACTTTTGGGACCTATTTTTGAAATAGGAAAAGTAACAACACACCATTGGGATACCTCCAATATAAATTTTCATCTTGAATGTAATATTTTTGAGCCAGTTTCTTGATGCTTATCATTCTACTCTATGAAAAACCTAATGGAAATGAAAGTGATTGTAAATAAAATGCATCTTTGTACCATTCTTCTTCAAGGCTATCTATCTTTATATTTTGCTACATATTTCCCACCATGATTGTATTATCAATATCTTCTCCTCCTTTAGAGGCCATGTACTTGGCTAAGTCCTACCCTTTAATGGTCTTTACTATTTTGAACTCTACATCATACTACTACAACTTAATCATCCACCTTGTTGAACTCCCTATGGGTTCTATTTGTGTGAAAATATCCTTGAATACTATAAATGGAACACAAAATATCACTTTATTGGAACCAAATATACCTTTAAAGTTCTCCAAAGCCTTCACCAAAGAGAAAGCTTATTTTTCTATCATAGTATATTTCAACTTGGCTCCCTTCATTTTGGTGCTCATGAAGGATATGGAGCTTTCATTATTTTAATGATATTTTTGGGATAACACATAACAATAGTATCTTTTGAGGTAGATTAAATATTTAAATCCCTTCAATAATTGGGACACATCAACACGAGGGCTTGTGTAATTGCAAAATTTATTTTTTGGAAAGCCTTCATGTTATCTTTAGTCCACTTTATATTCCCATATTTTTTGTTGTTTTTTTTTTTTCTAAATTTCATGATTGTCTGTGATGGTCACAATAAATCAACCATCCAAGATGAGTGTAACACAACCATCATAGATGGTTGCATGTCACACACTATAAGTAGAAAAGTGGGGTGCGTTACCCATCATTTTCACTTATTTTAGGTGAGGAAAAGGTGGAGAGTGAATGTGCGGTAAATAAATTGACCTGGAGGTCTTACAATTTTGCATGGCAAGAGATAGTGATGGCATTAGGTGGTGGAGAAGCTAGTGATGTGAGGTCAGTATGTAACAAATGCCACAACTTATTCAATTTATAATAAAATGAACCCTTTTTTAGTTTACTTTCTTTCTTTTTGGTGCACATGTATGCTTTGTGTTTGCACATGATTTTTGTTGATGATTTTTTATCTACACATGTATTTTTGAGATTGTTTGCATAGCGAACGCCTATGTGACTTGGCCGTTCAAAATAAAATGGTCATTAGGGTTTTTTTGATGCTTTTATTTTTTATTTTTTTCATTTTGAGTGGCTTTTTGAGATCGTCTGCATAGAATATGATTGTGTGACCTTGTAACAACCCCAATTGTTACCACTTTTTATCCATTGTTTATTTATATACATTTTGTAGACACCTAAAATGCATCATGTCGAGGGAAGCTACTCATATGGACATGCTACAAGACCATATGGAGGATCTTGGATAGACTCCAAGATAGAGCAGTGGTTCTAACCACTCAATTTAGGCATTTTGGCCTAAGTAGTCTGAACCACAACCCAGACCTACGGTCTCCAGTATAAACCATGGTTGACACCTACGATCTGCAGTTTGGACCATAACTGTGACCTGCGATCTAAACTGAAGTTCAGTTAGGCCTTCCATCCAAGCCAAATAAGTTAGAATTACAAAAATATCTAGAAGGAGGTAGTTGAAGGATGAAATATTCCAGAGGCTTTCATCCCAAATGTCCTAACCAACCTTCTTAGTCTTAGCTTATCCATGAAGTCACCCCTAGCCCTAGGGGCATGCTGTAAATACCCCCTCCAAATGGGGAGAAAGAGAGAGCAAGCATTGGAGATTTGAGAAGCGAAGCCCTAGTGAATTGTACACTCAAACTGAGTATACTAAGATATAGAGCTATTGCACTTAATACCCGACCCTTTTGCCACCATTCATGATGAATTGCATTATGGATGCCCTAGGTGCTTAGGAGGATCAAGAAATGCAAATCTAGGTAAACGAAGGCTCTTCACATCGAATTGACTTCCAAATCAGTCTAAGGACAATGAAGGTGACCCTTGAACATCAATTTGGACAAGGATATTGAGCCCACTACCCCTAATTTTAAGGGTAAACTCATCAGAGGTCAAATCGCGACTGTCAGCCATGGTTCACAGTGCAAATCGCTCACCAGAGCTGCGGTTTGCAATAGGTGATAGATCACCTTACTCTTTTCTTTTATGTCCATATAGTTAGGTTAGATTAGTCATTTTATTGATTTAATAGCATTTTAGAAGATGTCTAAATGTAGAACTAGGCTAGATTCACATTTTATGCTTATGTTTCAATTAGGATTAAAATGCTTTCTTTATCCATGTTTATGCTTCATTTTCTATATTTGATCCATGCATAGTGTAGATGTTATTTTACTTTATTCTATTACATGAATATTGATTCACTTTGCATAGTTTAGCAACTTTATTTATGCTTTCTTGATTATGCATGTTAATGGTGTCATTATACATTTTACCTATCGCAGGGAAAAATTCCAATGGAGAGATAAAGCATTCAATCCCTTCCCCATTGCGAAGAAGAGGGTCATTGACACCCTAGAGCAGTTTGTGTCACCCTGAGGTGCATTTTTATCATACCTACCCTTGATAGGGATTAAAAACTATTGTAATTAATGTATCAAATGGGTATCCCTAAGAGGGACGAATCTGTAATTTGACTTCATTGAAATTAATAAAGGATTCCTTGTATTCACATTATTTCTTGTTATCAAATTATGCATGCCTATTTGTGTATTTTCCTTTGATTATGATAGTTATATCGGGTGTGAGCCTCTTTGGTGGTTATAGATGGTGATCACGGTGGAAATCTACATTTCTAGCCCCTTAGTGTTGACATTTTTGTTTGTTTTATCTCAGGTGCTAACCGTAGCTAATAGCTGCGATTATTTTTTGGCCCACGGTTTTCACCTGTGGTTTACACTATAGCCCATAGACCAAAGCAACGGTTTACAACAGAAGCAGTAGACAATAGAGAAACCACTTGGTAGCAGATCATGAGTTGAGGTAGGTTCTATTTTTATTTTTTGTTCTACATTTTCTCCTCTGTATTTTTACAGTAAGTAGCAAATCAATGACAAATTAAGAACATTAAAGGAAAAATATCAATGAATAAGTCCTAATTTACTTTCACATTCTTTCCATTAGAAAGGTGCTACTAGGAACAATGAACCTCTTATTATAGTTCACCCTAGAATATAGTGACCTTGATAAAAATTGTGTGGTCATTTGCATGCATAAGGCCTAATTAGAGGCCATGTCATCGTAATTGCATTGTCATAACGTCATTTAGGGCATGGCATGCATACCTTTATGAATTTGAAACATCCCTTCTTATGCATATCATGTAGTAATGATCATATGAATGCTCTTTTATGCATTTTTATTTATGCAAAGTAAAACGAACCACACACACCATGTTTCTTTGTAAACATCAGTGGCGTTCGACTCTCACATCCAACCCATTTGATTGAGACCAACAGTGGATGTCATTACCACTTGGTTGGCTCATTTGAAATTGTATTATCAAGACCCACTCATTGCCAAGGCCAACCCAAGAACTATCCTATTTATGCAAAATAGCATACACTCATCTTCAAAAGGGTGTATCGCTACATACGGTGTGTTGGGTGAGGGTTGGTAGTACCTATGCTACTTCATTGAGTATGGAATTCATTACCATATTCAGCTTGTGTGAGTATATAGGTGAAAGCCAATTAAACTAAGAATAAAATCTAATGATTTTACAAAACACATGAGAGTTTCTCATACTGATACAACACATCTTGTAACAACATCAAATAGTTTAGGGTGCATTTTAAAATTTAAAAATAAGATAAGCATCATTGTATACCTTATTTGATAATAAAATATACATATATACATTAGGTACACTATGGTGGATACATAGGGTGGTTGGAAAAGGCACAAGCCTAAGGTCAATGACCAAGCCCCAATCGATTCACAATTTCATGTGTCTAGTCCTCAACCACATGAGCAAAATGAATGATGTTCAGGGAGTATTAGAGGAGACAAATCAACACGAGGGGAGCCCATTGAGCATACCCCTAATGGACTAGTATCAGTGCATACTATTAGATATATATTAGAGCATGGGGCTTCCCAGCCTAAGGGTGCTCCACTCGAAAGCCATTACCAAGACCATAGTGCATCCGCATCCATGGGATCAGCCAAAGAGTATGTCATGTAGGGGACCAGATTGGTACCCATCCACACTAAGTCTATAGGGTGTACTATACCACCACCTTATGAGTATAGAATTAATAGAGGTCTGCCCATTTAGGGGTAAGAATATGGGCTCCCTACTGAGTGCAAGTCTACCCATACTCCCATGCGTACTATAGCATGTAATATCACCATCGATATGTCAAATGTGGGAGCTAGTAGAACACCACCCCACGAGAGGTGGATGTCTAAATAGCTAGATGGTCTAGGTAGTGTGCTAGAGTAGCTAGGCTATAAGCCTTCGGCTCTACCCACTCATGCTCCGAGTGAGCATAGCGAGAGAACCATTAGAACTACTAGAGAGCATGGAGAGGCTTCTAAGCACCCTCATGTCTCACGTCCACCATCCATGCATGGTGGAACACAACATAGGACACAACACAATGCCAATGCCATCTTCAAAAATAGAGGCAAAATCACAACACATCAGTTCGATGGGTACAGAACCCACAATATCACTCGTACAGAGAAAGCATATCAAAGCCCTTTGATGGATGACCAGGTCAAAAGATCATATCAACTGGCCTCTGAGCAAAAATTCCAACTCCTCCAAGATCAATTGGAGGATGCTCACCTAGAGAGGTAGCACATTGAAGATGAATATTTTTAGGTGCAGAGGCTTACTAGACAAAGGTTGTATGAGTAGCACTTGTGCAAGGAGCGCATCCTCATCTAGAAGGAGCATGTAGAGCATGAAGATAGGTTGGCTAGGGCTGGCTTATACTCTCAAGATGAATGTAGAGAGTAGGTGCACATGAAGGCTTTTTCACAAGCTGACATGCACCATGAATGTGCAAGAATTCACATTCATATCACTACCCATCATAGAGAGTTACCACCCTCGATCGACAATCAGAGGCAACAATATTATAAGGAGCAAAAGGGGAACAAATGCAACCAGGAGTATCCTAAGATTTCTTGAGTTGAGGAGGAGGAAGAGCAATGCCCTCCACCATGAAAGAAGAGGAATGTACCTCAAAGACCACCTCCACGCTGACTTAGGGAGGAGGAATTTCTATCTTCTAAGGCTTACAAAGCTTTGGTTGAGAAGGTCAAGGTAATTGAGAGATAAGGTGCGATTGTCCAAAAGCCGACATTGAGGAAAATTCACAATGAACCTTTAGATCCCTCAGTACCTAAACCTCCATACCCAAAGCATTTTGAGATGCCCAGGTTGGACAAATTTAAGGGTGATGAAGAGGTGCAAGAGTATGTCATGAGCTTTCTGGATGCTTGCTTCCAAATAGAGAACAACGATGCACTGTTGTTACGTATGTTTGTCATGACACTATTTGGGTCGACCTAAGAGTGGTTTAATCAGCTAAAGAAGCATAGCATAACAAATTTTGAGCAATTAGTTGATGCATTTCTTGAATGCTATTCCTTCGATGTCAAGAAACATGCCAACCTTTCTAATTTGGCTGTGCTAGCTCAGCATGATGATGAGCCAATAGAATAGTATAGGAAGAGATGGAGGAGATTAATGGAAAAGTTACCATTCTCAATACCTACCATAGAATTAACCTAAATGTTTACAAATAGTTGTGCCAAGCACATCTCACTACTATTGCAGCTGCAATAGTATGCCACATTCGAAGAAGCTTGGGCACAAGCCAAGGTAATTGAGGATATCAAGTTGTAGGAAGGCAACTTGAAGCTAAAAATTAGGAAATATGGATATAAGAAGAGTACCTCAAAGCAATAGGGCAAGCAGGACCATGTGAATTAGGTGGTATTGAATCTCCAAAATGAGGATAAGGGGAAAAAGAAATAAAACTATCAAGCCCATCCCCCTCCTGCATAATACGACCAGTGCAAAAATAAATACAAGGGCAAGAACAAAGAGCAATGCCCACCTCACATATTTATGCCATTGACGAAATCAATGACATCAATATTTCATCAGCTCTATGAGGCCAAGGCAATAAGATTTCTCGAAGTCAAGATGGTTGATCCAAATCAGCCCAAGCCCAAATACTATCAGGAAGAGTTGTTTTGCATATTTCATAGAGTGAAATGCCATGACATTGAGGTGTGTTGGTCCTTCAAACACATTATGCAAAATATGATAGACAAGGGAGAGCTTGTAGTACTAGGAAATCCTCAGGCACCAGATAACCAAAACATGGGGATTTTTAAAAATCCATTACCAAACCATGAGGCACCCCATAACCATGTTGGCCACGTCAATCAAGTGTGAGTCGAACCACCTACCTAGGGGTTCGTCGACATGGTCAATGTTGTTACCCGACATGGGAGGTACAAATGACCGAATCAACCTCATGCTCCCATTCAAATACAAACCACACCCCAAAAATGGTAGACACAAAATATTCTAGGCCCACCAATAAGACCAGTGGTGACCATTAGGAGCAGGCTAGTTCAAAACCTGTAGATAACTCCTATGAAGTTATTGATATATGAGGTTATACAATAGTCCCCTAGGCATAGGGTGACTCTTATGGACATTATGAGGTCCATTGAGGTATAGTTTAGGATGCACAAGTGTTCATGAACTTTGTGGGGCACGTACAATAGTACTAGGAACCAATGATCCAATTCGATGATCACGAAGTGAAAATGGTTTCTGCAAGCATGGATGACCCACCACTACATATCATTACATGTGTTAACCATGTGCCATTGAAAAGGATCTTGATTGACACTGGTTCGTCAATCAATATAATCATGACGAAGGTACTACACCATTTGAAATTACCTAAATCACTGGTCGTACCAACCACCTTTACATTGAGAGAATTTAATGATGCATTATGCTCTACGGTTGGCACAATTTTCCTACCTATTTAGGTGGGACTAAAGACCATTCCCGTAATGTGTCACATGATAGAGAGAACCTTGCAGTATAACATCCTATTGGGGAGGCCTTAGATTTATGAAATGTGTTATTTTCCCTCAATATTTCATCAGTGTGTCAAGTATATACATGAAGGATAAGTTCACGTGGTTTCATCAGATGAATAACCATTCAAGTTCATGAACTTAGCAAATTTTCCAAGGGGTTTTGTGATCCCATTAATGCACTTGGACATACATCCCACATTGTTGGTGAGGGTTCCAAGAGGAAAATAAGAGGTGCATGTTCAACCATTGGTAGATGTATCAAATAGATCTGAACATACAACCACAACTTCTCTGAGATCGAGTGCATCGGCAATGCATTGGAACAATGAGAAATTAAATGTGAAATTGGACATGAAAGAAGCAAATAATGCACTCAAACCAGTCACCATTGAGGCTGCCACTCCCATGGAGGTGGAGGAAGCCTAGGATAAAGTTGAGGAGGCACCTTAGCCTACTTTTTATGCATCGTTAGCAGGGTCATCTGCACCCCAGGTGACTGTTCACCTAGCTAGCACAGGTCTGGATGAATATCTTATGCAAAATGTGACCTTCGGTCCTATTTTAGAGACTGCATGAGACATGGACTGGTCGATAGCCCATCAATACCTAGTTGGATCCATAGTACCATTGGGTGAGCCACCCAACCAAAAAAACTTCATTTATGCTAGGTTGGATCAAGTTCCAATGCGGGCACCCATGGAGGTAGATGATGACGAACAGTTCATGATGAACATTCGATACTTGTCCAACCCAGAGTATGCCATGCACATTTTTTAGCTCTATCATTGGCATGGATATGGCCTTGGTATTTTTGAACAAGGATGAAGAACCCCTATTGAACCATGTTATCAGTTGGCAACTGATAGGTTTAGATTGGGATTGTAGATTCAGGGACATGATGATTTAATCATTGCATCATTGGATTGTTTGTACCTGGGTCTGATGGACAATGTGGATTTTAATCCATATCATCCTAACATGTCTAGCCTTAAAGGAAACAACCCAATGGTGTTAGTCATCACCATTAAGAGACGTAAGATTGAACATGAAGATATCTTGGAGAAGAACCCCAGAGGTAGCTTGGGTCATCAAAACCGTATCACAACTGATGATACCGGTATGCAAGGGCACAATCCCATCATTCTAGGTGATCATGATTTAGGAGATCTTTGCAGTGAAGATGTAGAGGAGTCCACATCTAAAATGAGCAGACTGACTTATGATGTAGATGGTGAGTCCTTAAATGATGATCAATCCAAAGAGGAAATTGATCGAGCCTTCGTGGTTCCAACATTTCTACGCCATTTGATGCCTAGAGAGCAATTAGATGAGATACAAGAGCATTTCATGGTCGATAGTGATTATGAAGACGAGACAAAGTAGGCCTACTTAAGGCCTCATCTAGATAATCTCCCAATATTCATGGACATGATAGAGTACACTACTCATTATAGCAATGATAGCGATGAGGTTGAGATGACCGATCTAAGGCTAGTATATCTGCTACATCTATTGCCTATGGAGTTGGAGTATGTTATAGAAGAGGTGCCTCTTAATGTAGATTGCTCTAAAGAGGAAGTAGAGCCAATTTTTGCATCGATGTCGTATATATGATAATTTTATCTGGTCTATCAAGATAGTGATGATAGCGAACATAGAATCAGATACATGGGGCCACATCTGGTAGATCGCCCCTTGCATATGGGGAAAAGTGAAATATTATATCTTTATAGTGATG
The DNA here is from genome assembly GCA_028583015.1 of Wollemia nobilis. Taxonomy (NCBI): domain Eukaryota; kingdom Viridiplantae; phylum Streptophyta; class Pinopsida; order Araucariales; family Araucariaceae; genus Wollemia; species Wollemia nobilis. The sequence goes on from JAQPPZ010000456.1 coordinate 9,844,129, forward strand.
ATGAGGATTCATTGGAGATGGCCTATTTGGGGACTCATCACTTGCATAATTGGAATCCACCTAGGGGTCTTCCACCTGTTACAGCTGTGGGTTTGCATCGAGAGATAAATCTCCAGTGTTGCCTCAGGGAAAGAATAAATCTAGAAGAGGAATATCAAAGGCTCTTTCCCTGGCTACCTACTTATGCTGAGTTTCTTGAGCTGAGAGATCCCATTTTGTAGTTAGTACATAGAGAGGATCTAGTTGTCTAGGCATCCCACAAGGAGGATCCTATCATCCCCATGCCATCTGAGCTAGATCTTGGGCATGAAAGCTACACAGATGATGTAGAGTTCAATCCATGTGGTCTTGGTGATCAATTCCATTCCATCAACATGGTCTCCATTGATTTTACCACTCCACTCCATAATCTAGCAAATTCCTCCAAGCCATTGCATCTAAACATGGATGCTATCAATTGGGATCACACTAATTCACTATTAGAGCCTAAATATTTCTTCCCAAGTGAAGAGATGTTGCAACCATTTCATTTGTACCAGGCTATGCTTATGATGTCTATCACACTAAAAATACTTCCAACGAAGAACATATAAATCCATTTGATGACATCCATTTGATCCCTATGCCTTATAAGCTTGAGGAGGGATCCCATATATTAGTAGAGGAAACCTTAGAAGTGGATATCGATAATGACCCCACCAATCCAAAGAAGGTTAAATTTGGAATGAGTCTCACTTGAGATGAGCGTGCTAGCATCATCCCTCACCAAGATTTTCTAGCCAAGTCATTACTACAAGAAGAGCATGCGAAGGTCTTGAGAAAAGTCTTCGATCACATAATAAAGCATAATGTCAGGCTAAATCCTAAGAAGTGTGTATTTGGTGTAACTTCTAGAAAATTGTTAGGGTTCATTATCTCCAAGAGAGGCATCAAAGTAGACCCAACGAAGGTCAAGTCCATTTTGGAAATACGTCCTCCCACCAATATTAAGGAATTAATGAGCCTCCAAGGCAAGTAGCTTCTATAAAGTGATTGATCACCCAAATATCAGATAAATGTTGACCCATGAATCAATTGCTACATAAGGGTGTCCCATTCAACTAGGATGAGGACTGCAAGGTAGCCTTCACTGAGATAAATCAATACCTGGAAATGCTACCAATGTTAGCTCCACCAAGGCCAAAAGAGCCTTTTCTTCTATATATTGGCAACAAACTTTACATTAGGGACCATTTTGGCCCAAAAGAATGTACAAGGTAAAAAAAAAGCCATATATTACATTAGTCGAACCTTGGTGAGTTACGAGCTAGGATATGCATATGTGGAAAAGCTATGTTTAGCAGTAGTGTTCGCTACCAAGAAATTGTGGCACTACATGTTAAGTCACATGACATATGTGATATCAAAATAAAATCCTTTGTAGTATATGATGAGCAAGACATATCATAATACATGTACTACAAAGTGGATCATGCTATTGACAAAATTTGATCTAGAATTCGTAATCCAAAAGTCCATTAAGGGATAGGTCATAGCAAATTAGTTAGCTGAGGTGCCACTATCCAATAGTAGGCCTCTGACAATCAAGCTTCCAGATGATGTTGTTTTTATAATATCCAAAGCTCCTGAACCCAAAGAACCAGAGAACAATGCTGATATGACTCTATTCTTTGATGGTTCGAAGTGCAAGCAAGAAGCTGGCATAGGGATAGTGTTTTTCATGTCGTAAGGAGCTCCAATGCCCTTGTCATTCAAACTAGACTTCCCGTGCACCCAAAAAAATGCTAAGTATGAAGCCTTACTTTTGGGCCTTCATACAGTCATCACCATGAATATCAAGACTCTAAACATATTTGGTGATTCCCTACTCATAATTAACCAAGTGAAGGGACTATTTTAGTGTTGATGTCTGGTACTAAAAGTTTATAAAGATCTTGTTGCCACATATCTGGCTAAACTAGAATGGTATGACATAGAGGTAATATATCATTTGTCAAATAGATTCATAGACACCATGGCTTCTTTGGGATCCTTAATCCCTCAAAATTTGTCTGTCGAATTCACTACCATCCATGTCAAGATGCTCTCGCATCTTGTAGCAAAGCGTGCAAACTTTGATAACAAAGAATCAGTCAACATGATTAGTGTGGAACCAAAAGTTGATTGGTTCTGTAAAGCTAAAGACTTTCTCAAGAAAGCACCCTGGTGGTCTTTAACCTCCCAGAGTCCTACATGGGATGGCACCACCATTCACCACAAGGTTGTTTCCTAGTATGCATTTGCAAAAGTAAATACGTAGGAGGTATAGGTTGTCTTAGTGGTCGAAGTTGAGGCTCATCAAAATTGGATGTCATAGATTCAAGACTTCTTAAGACTTGGTTTTGTCCTAGAGGGGCTGTCGCATGTCGCAAGACACACATTTAAACAAAGAGTGACTAAATTTGTCTTGATAGGAGACATTTTGTATCACCAAAGTTACGATGGATTTCTCCTTCATTGTCTTGAGCCCCAAGAGTCATCTTGGTAATTTTAGAAGCTCATGATGATACGTGCGGTGGCCATTTCAATGGTATGGCCATCATCAAGTGCATCCTTCGAATGGGTTATTATTGGCCCACTATGAAGAAGGATTGCAATGTGTATGTCAGGAAGTGCATCAAATGTCAACATCATTATGATCTCATGCACTTGCCATAATAGGTATTATAGCCCATATAAGTGGCTTGACCATTTTATTAGTGGGGGTTTGATCTAATTGGCAATATCTCTCCTCCGTCATCAAGCCGATATACATTCATCATTACAACTACTGAGTATTTTACAAAGTGGGTGGAAGCCATTCCCTTAACAATGACCACAAGAACTCACATAACAAAGTTCATAATGGAGCATATCATAAGTCATTTTGGGGTACCATCCAAAATAGTTTTGGATAATGGAACTTCTTTTAAGAACAAAACTATTCAAGCCTTAACCTCTAAGTACCACATCAAACATAGTTTTGCATATCCATATTATCTGTAGGCAAATGGGTAAGCTGAGGCCTCAAACAATATTGTGGTAGCCATCTTGAAAAAGACAGTGCAAGAACACCACAAATATTGGCATACATAGCTACCCATTACATTATGGGCTTATAGAACTAGCATTCAGACTCCCATTGGGGCAACTCTATTTTCACTAGTATACGGTGCTGAGGCCATTATGCCCCTAGAGTTGTAAATTCCAATACTACGTATCGCATTGAAAGATTTCATTGATGATGACACCGTGTGTCAAGCTCACCTAGATCAACTAACGCTGCTCGATGAATGTCACGTGAATGCCCTTGAGCATCTCCATGTTTATTAGGAGTGACTCAAATGAGATTACAATATCAAAGTCCACCAGAGAGACTTTGAATTTGGGGATCTTGTGTTAAAATAAAATCAATAGAACTCAAATTTTCCACCCGATATGCGAGACAAATTTACGGCTAATTGGTTAGGACCCTATATCATATCTAAAAATATTGGTCCATGTACCTATTGCTTGACGTCGCTAGTGGGTGTTGAAGAAATTGAACCTCTAAACATCATCCATCTTAAGGCATTCTATGCTTAGAGAGCGTAGCAGAAAAAGCTCCAAAGGCATTTGTAATCCCTTTGGTCAGTAAAAAGGCACCAAGGATTTCTAAAGATCGCTTGGTCAACCCAAAGGCTCTGATAGTTCCTATAACTACTCGGCATCCCAAAAGGCTCCAAGATCTCATTCAAGTGATTTGGTCATGTCAAAAAAAAGCTCCAAAGGCATCTGTAAGCCCTTTGGTTAGTCAAAAGACACAAAGGATTTCTAAAAATTGCTTGGTCAACCCAAAGGCTTTGAGAGTGCCTATAGCCACTTGGTCATCCCAAAAAGGCACCAAGTATTTCTAAAAATCGCTTGGTCAACCCAGAGGCTCTGAGAGTTCCTATAACCACTTGATCATCCCAAAAAGGCACCAAGGATTTCTAAAAATTGCTTGGTCAACCCAAAGGCTCCGAGAGTTCCTATAACCACTTGGTCATCCCAAAAAGGCACCAAGGATTTCTAAAAATTGCTTGGTCAACCCAAAGGCTTCGAGGGTTGCTTAAAGCCACTCGATCATCCCAAAAAGGCACCAAGGATTTCTAAAAATTGCTTGGTCAACCCAAAGGCTCCGAGAGTTCCTATAGCTTCTCGGTCATCCTAAAAGGGTCCACACCCTCTTGCTGAGATTTTGGTCAACTAAAAGGTTCCAAAGGCATCTGAAGACCTTTGGTCAATTCAAAAATCACCAAGTATTTCCAAAAATCGCTTGGTCAACCCAAAGGCTCTGAGAGTTCCTATAACCACTTGGTCATCCCAAAAAGGCACCAAGGATTTCTAAAAATTGCTTGGTCAACCCAAAGGCTTCGAGGGTTGCTTAAAGCCACTCGGTCATCCCAAAAAGGCACCAAGGATTTCTAAAAATTGCTTGGTCAACCCAAAGGCTCCGAGATTTCCTATAGCTTCTCGGTCATCCTAAAAGGCTCCACGCTCTCTTGTTGAGATTTTGGTCAACTAAAATGTTCCAAAGGCATCTATAAGACCTTTGGTCAATTCAAAAAGCTCCAAGGATTTCTAAAAATCACTTGGTCAACCCTAAAATTCTCCAAAGGCATATATACTCATCGCTTGGTCAAATATGAAAGTTCAAAAATGTATAAAAATTTGAAAATATTTAAAATTCCAAAAAAATTGGTAAAGCATAAAATCCAAAAACATTTGCTTTTGTAGTTTGCATTTTCATATATGCATTCACATCATCATATTGCATTTAGGTATTTGTCATCCATTGCATTCCACAGTAGAGTGTAATGTGTCTATCAAAATCTTACAAACGATCGCACGTTTGTATTTCAATCATGCACCCTTGCATTTATCATAATTCATTGCATTCATAGACGATACCTATTGTAGAGAAATACATATGTATATTAAGTTTTCCAGTCACTCAGCCATACCTAGTGGGTTCTTTAGATATTGTAGAAAGCTTGCTTTGCTATTTGCATTGCTCCAAATTTTTCACACCCTTACCTTCAGGCTATAGGATCCATGCCCGGAAGGGGGATGGGAAAAGGATGGGACAATACCTCGGACTGAGAGGCCCTTTGAAGGTCCTGCCTCTCGAGGGAGGTGTATAAGGGTGAATTTTTGACGGATGGTGGGTTCACCAGGAAAATTTTGAATGGCAGTTTCCATGCCTAGGTTGATAGTGTGTTTGATGTGTTCATTTTTATGCTTGATCATTCAACTCCTAGATTTGTTCGATATGAATCTAAACTATTCTATATGCCAATGAGGATTTCAATGAATACAAAAAAATAGAAATAGATGCAAATCATAGAGAATATTCTAACTAGAAGGATTCATACCTGATTTCGGATGTCTGATGGAGATTCTGAGTCTTGTAGTAGTTTAGATCATCTTTTTTTGTACGTAATCGTCCTGAATCACAGGAGGTCGTCTAAAATTAGACAGGATCATCTAAAATCTGATGAATTTGTCAGACGAATTCATCAAAAACCTGCAATCACAAAAATAGATACAAAATACCAAATATGCAGGTGCAAAAATAGAGGATAAGGATAGAAATAATAGCAAACTTGCCTAAATAATAGTGTCTAATAACAAATGAGGAAATGCAGTGAATTTAACAATTGATTTTACCTTTATCATGCAATTATGCTAAATGAGCTAAACTCCAAGATGCATAAAACATAGTAACTTAAAACAGTGCAGAGATATATTATGAAAAATGCAAAAAGCCTTAAGAAAATGCAAACTCTAAACTCGGACAGCCCTCAATTTGGACTATAGTAAGGATCACCTCCAATCATATGAAATCATCCGCAGTCATCCGAGATCGTCTACGATGATCCAAGCTAGCCTCGAATGAAAACAGTAGAATTCCTATAATAAAAACAATGCAAAATACCAAATGCAAGTAATAATTCGAAGGAATAAAGAGCTAACTCTGCAATGAAATCCTGTCAACAAAGGGGTTGGGAGTTCAGGGAGAATCAACAAGAATTAGGCAGGGAGGCAGGGGGATAAACTAGAAAAATCCTAGTTTATATAGGATTAGAAAGAGGTTGGGGAGGTTGGGGATCATCCCAATTTGGGAGATCTCCAACAAGGAAATTTCCAACCACGCAGACACGCTTCTGCCCGAGTTGGAGAGGCTATTGAAACAGAAGCTAATTATGAAAATTCGGTTTTGGGATGAAATCGTCTGGATGTTCTATTCCAGACGAATTCGTCAAATCGAGGATGATTTCGTCTAATATGCGACGATATCGTCCAACGGTCAAAACAAATCCTAAAAATAGCATGGAAAATAGGGAAAGCAGGTAAAAGGCAGTTTAACGGGCAGTTTTGGGTTGAAATTCAAATTTTAATATTTTATCTTTTTACTAAGGTTTTAACCGTGCCAATTTTAGGGTGCTACATTTTGCCCCCTCTTTATCGAATTTTTCGAAGAAAATGTGTTAAAGACGAGGTTTTCGCATTTTACGAGAAAGAAAAAAATATACTCAATTTTTTAGACGACGATTCTTGGTCGAATCATACGAATGCTGACTATGGTGCCCCCTCCGTGTTTTTACCCAAATTGAATTTTTGAGGTAAAAATGCGAAAAAACAAAAATTAAAAATGCTGATTTTTAAATAAATTAAGAAAAAAAGGGAAAACCCTAATTCATTTGTACTATTCACTTTGACTGTTCCAGATTTCTAAAAAAAAATAAAATGGTGGAGACAGCGCACAGAGCGACAGAGGTCCAGCGTGGGCTATGGGTAAGGATCTAATCCTAGTAGATTAGGTTTAATGTAACTTTGTGCAATTCTTTTGATTTAAATTTGATTGTTTGGGGCATCGTAGCCATTTTTAAGCCATCGACGTCGTCGGGACAAAATCGTCTCGATTTCATCGAAATCGTCTCTAGATCATCGATTTCATCTGACGATGAAATCGACGAATTAGGGGGGAGTTCATCCAACAAGGGGCGATTTCCAAGTTGCGAAATCAAAGACGATTTCATCCTCACAAAGGACGATTTTGCCCAATTTGGGATGATATAATCCAATGGTGTACGATATCATTTTAAACTTGATTTTAAGTTGTTTAGTTTGCATGCTTGAGTTATTAATGATTTTGTTGTTTTATTGTTTATTTTTCTGAAAAGGATTGAAAATCCAACTAAGTGTTCTATTATTTATGATTCAATTTATAGGCTCTATTGGCCCAAAATATATAACCAAACCCATCAAATCATGGATTTGATCCAATATGCTTAACCATAAACTACAAAAGTGCAAAGGAGAATGCACGTAACTTTCTAAGCTAGGAGAAAGGAATTATGTTAACTATAAGATCCTTTTTAGCTATCTTGAAGTACACACTTCCTACTTTGAGTTCACACTTCCTAACACACACTCCTAAATGACAACTAGAAGATAACTAGTTCCCACAAGTGCATGTGAGAAAGAGACTCACTTACAATATTAATTTGCAAGAAATAAACTATGCAAACCTACCTAGGAACTACTAGAGGGGTCATATGAGTGATCAAACATCAATCCTCATCATGCCTCCCCACAATAGAAGCATTGGTCTCTAATGCTTTCAGAAGAGTAGGAAAGTCACGGGACATCTGATGAAAAGAAATCCAACGAGCCTGATGCGACAGCTATCCTCGTAGAGCCACAAGATATGAGGTGGTAGACCCCTGGTGAGTCTGTCGAATCTTTGTGTCATAGATCTGATCAGAATCCAATGGTAACTAAGAATCAGGAACCATGTCCACAGGATGACTGATAGCTAGTGCTGTCTCCAATGTAGAGTCAAAATACAACTTCAAAAGATCTACATTAATGACGTCATGAATTCCCAAGTGTGTAGGAAGATCAAGGCAGAAAGAATTCTCGAACACCAGTTGAAGAATAGTATAAGGCCCATAGCGAATTGGTTTGATTTTACTATGAGTCTTATCAAAAAAATGTCACTTGTCAAGATGCAACCAAACTTTGTCACCAACCTGAAATGGATGAGGAATTCGATGTCGATCCATGGCCTTTCTCTACTGCTACTGTGTATTTTGCAAAATATCAACCACATTTGATTGCAGATTGTGCAAATGCTGAATAAATGAGTGTGCTTTGTCTTGCTCCTTTTGAATATGTGAAGTGACAGGAGAAGGCAAAGACAAAGGTAACTCATAAGGTGCCAAGGGCTAAAATCCCATACAAACCTCAAAAGGTGAGTGACCTGTAGAATAATGTAGGGCCCTATTATAGGCATGTTCAATATGAGTGAGACTCAAGTCCCACTTTTCTAGTGAATCATGATGATAGATTCATAAACTTTGCACAAGGGTACGGTTTACCACTTCAGTCTGCCCATCTGACTACGGATGATAGGCGGTGGAAAAGTTAAGGGAAACTCCCTAAATTTTCCACAAAGAATGCCAAAAGTGACCCACAAAGTGTGAATCATGATTTGATATAATGCTGGTAGGTAGACCAAAGGAACGCCAAATGTTGTCAAAGAAAAATTGGGCTAAGTCTGATGCAGAACTTGTCTTGCGGCATGGAATAAACTTAGCCATTTTACTGAATCTGTCAACCACCACGAACACATAATCATGTTGTCACACTGTCATAGGAAAACCACTAACCAAATCCATGGAAATGCTTTCCCAAGGATGGGAAGGAATGGAGAAAGGCATGCCTAAGCCAAACTTCCTGTTAGCTAGTTTTGAGCGACAACAAACTGCACACTGTTTGAGAAATCTCAACACATCCCTCTGCATTTTAGGCCAATAAAAAAATATTTGCAAGTGATGAAGTGTTTTGTGCTTCCCAAAGTGACCACCATAAAGTGTAGAATGAGCTTCCTTAAGAAGTGACACTCTAGGCTCACAAGGAACACAAACCTTGTCCAATTGGTAAAGAAGTCCTTCTTTGATGTAGAAATCTTAGAAAGGACACAAATTGAAAGAAGAAGGCTTACTCACTTGCTCAAATATTTTCCCAAAATCAGGATCTTGTGAATACTGATTAGGCCAAGTCTGAAATCCCAAGTGTGAACTGGACATAACTATTAAGGCAAGAGCGGCAGGAGGCCTACTCAAACAATCAACAACAATATTACTCTTCCCCTTATTGTACTTGATCACCAAGTGAAATTGTTGGATGTAAGAGGCCCACTTCATATGTCTTGATTCTTCAATTTTACTTTGAGATTGTAAAAACTTGAGAGGCATATGATCAGTGTGTACTATTGTATCTTTTCCCAAAAGATAATGTCTCCAATACTTGATAGCTTGAACTAATGCATACAACTCCTTGTCATATGTAGAATAGTTCAACTTAGCAGTAGAAAAAGTTTTTGAATGATAAGCAACTGGATGACCATTCTATTTTAGCACAGCTCCTAAGGCAACTTTAGAGGCATTTGTTTCAATCTCAAAAGGTTGAGAGAGGTCGGGTAAAGTTAACAAAGGTGCTGTACAAAGTTTCTTTTTGAGTTTCTCAAAGGCAATCTCTTGGATTTTCTCCCAATGAAATGGAACTTTAGACTTAGTGAGATAATGCAATGGAGCTGCAAGGGTGGAATATTGAGGAATGAACTTGTGATAAAAATTTGCAAGTCCTAGAAAAATCCTTAACTCAGTGAGAGTTGTATGAGGGGACCACTTAAGTAAAACATCAACTTTTGTGGGATCTACCTGAATTCCACTTTCACTAATCACATAACCAAGGTAAGAAACTGAAGTATTGCCAAAATAACACTTGGAAGAATTGGCATATAATTGATTCTTTGCAAGAAGATCAAGTGTATGATGGATATGCCTAAGGTGTTCCTCCCAAGTCTTTGAGAATATAAATATATCATCAAGATATATTATTACAAATTTGTCAAGTACATCATGAAATACATCATTCATCAACCTCATGAAGGTTGCAGGAGCATTAGTAAGACCGAAGGGCATGACCAACCATTCAAAAAGGCCCATATTCGTCTTAAAAGTTGTCTTCCATGTATCCTCAGCTTGGATATGCACTTGATGATATCCACTTTTGAGATATATTTTTGAAAAGAACTTAGCTCCTTGAAGCTGATCTAATAAATCATAAATGCATGGTAATGGATATCTATTCTTTACAGAAATTCTGTTCAAAGCACAAAAATCAATGCACAATCTCCAAGTGCCATATTTTTTAAGAACCAAAAAAATAGGTGAGGCACAAGCATAAGTACTTTCCTTAATGAAACCCTTAGACAAAAAATATTCTATTTGCATTTTTATTTCTTCATTTTGCAAAATAGATTGTCTATACATGGGTGCATTAGGTAGTGAAGAACCAGGAATGATTTCAATGTTGTGATTAATTGTGCGAATTGGAGGAAGAGACTTTGGCTCCCGAAATATGTGTGAATAACTTTGCAATATTTTATCCATTGAAGAGTGTTGCTTTGGAATGGATGTGGATGTAGAAGTGTTTTGAGAGCGAATGAAAATTAGAGCAACATCACCACCTTTTTTAATTACTCTTTTTGTTTGCTTGGAACTTAGAATGATGTCAGGAGTGCTGGTGCTTTTAATGAGAAAGACCTTACCATATTTTGATATTCTCACAATGACACTGAGAGGGGGGGGTGAATCAGTGTAGCTATTAAAATTCAAATCTACAACACTTAATGCTGAAGCAAAGAGAACTTAAAAATAGGTAAAGCAATTTTCACAAGAGAGCACACCACAACACACAATGTAACGAGGTTCACCAATTTGGCTACTCCTCAAAAATGACTGCTTGGACTCCAATCCAAATCCAGCCTTTGCAAAACACCAATTTTACAAACACTTTACCAGCACCCACTGGAAGGAGCACCAACCCCTTATTTTTTTGCTTCAACAGATAGGAGCACCAACCCCTAATGCCAAGCACCAACTTGGACTGCAATTCTGAATTATCTTAATGACATAAAAATGCCTTCGTTGTTTACATGACCCTGACTGGTCTGCAATTAATCAAACTCTGCACTCTCTCATGGCTCTGCTTATTTCTCTCTCGGCCCTCTTCTAACCCTCTTTACACAACAATTTCTCACATACAACAGCAACCTTATTCTTCACGTAGACCTGCTTTTATATCATATTAGTCTCTATTTTTAACTTCCATATTTACGCATGCAACCCGTAACTGTTCCTTTAATATTCTCTTCTACCACTTGTCAACTGTAACTTCTTCTTTATGTAACTCCTTTTGTATTTATAGAGTGGGCATTTCGTTAAACACGTTACATGCAACATATACCTCTACCATGACTGTTCGTCTTCTTTTCTATGCATGCATGCATTTTTTGATTCTATTTATGCGACTGTTCGATTTCTTCTTCTTCGATTGTTCTTAAAATAGCTGCATGCTTTTCTTTTGTAATTGCTCCTGTAACTATCGCATTGACTCCAGTTAACTCTTCTTATTTTGGCTGCATGCTTTTCCTCTACAACTGCCCCTTTAACTGTTGTTCTGCTTCAGTTAACTGTCAGTGATCGTGTTGTTGCGACCTATCGTGAAATCGTGACACTTCTGTCTCTTTATGCTCTTCTCGCCCTTTATCCATGAAAACTCAACATGTCACGAAATCATGACATTTTCTGCCTCCTTGTTCACCTCTTGTCTTGCACCCATGAAAACCAGACATGTCATGAAATCGTGACACTTTTCGCTTCCTTGCACTTCTCTGCCTTTCGCCCATGAAAACGGAACATGTCGCGAAATCGTGACACTTTCGCTGCCTTGTGCCTTTTCTATCTTTGGCCCATGAAAACACATGTCATGAAATCATGACACATTCGTTGCCTTGTGCCTTTTCTGTCTTTGGCCCGCGAAAACACATGTCATGAAATCGTGACACATTCGTTGCCTTTTGCCTTTTCTATCTTTGGCCCACGAAAATGGAACATGTCACGAAATCGTGACACATTCGCCTTTTTCTCACATTTCAAAATCATGACACATTCCTCCTTTGCCTTTCTCTTCCATACATGAAATCGTGACACTTTTCCTCCTTGGTGCTTTCTCTTCGAACCTGTCATGAAATCATGACACTTTCTCTCCTTGGCTTTCTCTACGAACCTGTCATGAAATCGTGACACTTTCTCTCCTTGGCGCTTTCTCTTTGAACCTATCATAAAATCATGACACTTTCTCTCCTTGGCGCTTTCTCTTCGAACCTATCATGAAATCATGACACTTTCTCTCCTTGGCACTTTCTCTTCGAACCTATCATGAAATCGTGACACTTTCTCTCCTTGGCGCTTTCTCTTCGAACCTGTCACAAAATCATGACAATTTTCTTTGCCTGTGCCTTCTCTCCAAACATGTCACGAAATCATGACAGTTTTCTTTGCTTGCGCCTTCTTTCCAAACATGTCACGAAATCGTGATAGTTTTCTTACTTGCCTTCTTTGCTTCCAACATGTCACGAAATCATGACAGTTTTTCTACTTGCCTTCTTCTCTGACAACATGTCACGAAATCATGACAGTTTTTCAACTTGGCTTCTTTGCCTCCAACATGTCACGAAATCATGACAGTTTTCCAGCATTTTCTCTCTCCTTCGATATGTCATGAAATCATGACAATTTTGACCGCATTTTCTCTCTCCTTCGAGATGTCACGAAATCATGACAATTTTGACAACATTTTCTCTCTCCTTCGAGATGTCGCGAAATCGTGACAGAAAACATGTCGCGATATCGCGACAGTTTTCTTACTTGTCTTTTTCTTTGATTTTCTGAATCTGGGCCACTTTTATCTTCTTGGAAATTCACTGTACATGTTCTGACTGACCTCTGAACTCCTATCCACTGCATCAACTGATCTATCTATTTGTGTTGACAACAATGACAATACTTTTGCTGCACCTTGCTCAACAATCTCCCCCTTTGGAATTGTTGGCAACACTCATGCACTCTCCTGGAATTCTTCTCCCCCTTTGACAATAATACCAAAGGGCTACTGCAGACTCCCCCTGAGTCTATGCACAACATTCTCAGATACACATTGTTATAGTTAGCAAAAATCATGAATATGAGCAAAACTATAAACATAGGCATAAATGCTCCCCACGAGAATGTGATCCCAATTGATAGTCAGTTCTTGGGAAATGTGACTACTCCCAACTTACTCCGAAGGTACTCAAAAACTTCCTTTGGCAATGGTTTTGTGAATATATCTGCTACTTGCTCTGTAGTCGGAACAAAATCCAATTTGACCTCACCTTCTGCAACTTTATCCTTCAAGAAGTGATACCGGATTGCAATATGTTTGGTTCGAGAATGCATAACCGGATTCTTTGATATGTTTATAGCACTGGTGTTGTCACATTTAACTGAAATTGGCTCTTTGAAGTGAATACCAAGATCTTTCAAGGTTTGTCTCATCCATAATATCTGTGTACAACATGTTGTTGCTGCAATGTATTCTGCCTCTGCTGTGGATAGAGAGACTGATTCTTGTTTCTTGTTGTGCCATGCTACCAGCCTGTCTCCAAGATAAAATGCTCCTCCACTGGTACTCTTTCTGTCATCAATACATCCTGCCCAATCTGCATCAGAATATGCAATAAGAGTGAAGTCCTTACCTTTTGGGTACCATAACCCATACTCCATAGTACCCTTGAGGTACCTAAAAATCCTCTTCATGGTTGTCACATGAGTCTCTTTGGGACTAGCCTGAAATCTTGCCACCATGCATACTTCCTGTAAGATATCTGGTCTGGTAGCTGTCAAATACAGTAGACTTCCAATCATAGATCTGTACATGGTTTGATCTACATCTGGAGATTTGTCATCCTTGCTCAACTTGCAACTTGTTGTCATGGGAGTGCTAACAGGTTTACTATCCTCCATTGTGAACTTTTTCAACATTTCTTTCACATATTTAACTTGAGAAATAAAAATGCCCTTTTCACTTTGATTGACTTGCAGTCCGAGAAAATAAGAAAGTTCACCAATCATAGACATCTCAAATTCTTTCTTCATTTTATTTGCTATGTCACTACAGGACTTATCATTGCTGCTGCCAAAAATGATATCATCTACATAAACAACAAGGACAATAAGATGGCCATTCTCTATTTTGACATACAGATTGTTGTCCACCAAACCTTTCTTGAACCCCTGTTGAATCAGATAGTTATCCAGCCTTGCATACCATGCTCTGGGTGCCTGTTTTAAACCATACAAAGCTTTCCTCAACTTGCAAACAAAGTTGGGATTATCACCGAGTTGGAAACCATCTGGCTGCTCAATGTAAACCTCTTCTTCCAGTTTTCCATTCAGAAATGCTGATTTTACGTCCATTTGATATACCTTGAAATTTTTATGAACTGCTAAAGCTAGAAACATTCTGATTGCCTCTAGTCTAGCTACTGGTGCAAAGGTTTCCTCAAAATCAATACCTTCAACCTGTGCATAGCCTTTATAGACCAGTCTTGCTTTATTTCTTACAACCTGTCCATCTTCGTTCAATTTATTTCGAAAAATCCATTTAGTACCGATTACATTTTTATTTGTCGGCCTTGGTACTAACTCCCAGGTTTTGTTTTTCTCAATCTGATCTAGTTCTTCATTAATTGCTTTCATCCAACTTTCATCTGTGCTTGCTTCAACAACATTTTTGGGCTCAATGCTGGATAATAGAGAGTAGTTCCGTACTACTGCTCTTCTAGTCTGAATACCAACTGTTGGGTCCCCAATAATCTGTTCTCTGGGATGATTTTTTTGCCAGCTGCCTGTTTTGAATTTCTTGTTTTCTTCTTCTTCTGAGTCAATTCTTAAATCAGTTGGGTCAATTTTTTGATTCTCTTCTATTTCCATTTCTTCATCTCCTTCAATGACTTCTTCATAAATAGGGTAGTTTTCTTGATAAGTTGTTTCTCGATCTCTACCTTCATCAACTTTAACATCTGCACTCTCCACAATTTTCTTTAGCCTCTTGTTGTAACATGTGTAGGCTTTGCTTTTTGTTGAGTAACCAAGAAAAATACCTTCGTCAACTCTATCTTCAAATTTATCGAGATTATCTTTAGTTCGTTTGATGTAGCACTTGCTGCCGAACACTTTGAAATATCTTGTTGTTGCCTTTCTGTCGAACCATAGCTCATACGGTGTTTTGCTTTCATGCGTCCTTAGCATGCACCTATTTTGGATGTAAACCGTAGTATGGACTGCCTCTTTCCAAAATCTGTCAGCTATTTTGTTCTCAGCCAACATTGTCCGTGCCATTTCCTGCATTGTCCTGTTCTTCCTTTCTACAACACCATTCTGCTGAGGTGTTCTTGCTGCTAAAAACTGTCTTCTGATCCCATATTTTTGATAGTATTCTACAAATTCTTCTGAGATAAATTCTCCTCCTCTGTTTGATCTTAGGCATTTAATTCTTTTTCTAGTTTGATTCTCAACCTATTTTTTAAAAATCTTGAACATCTCAAAGGCATCTGATTTAAGCTTTAAAAATAGTACCCATGTCATCCTGGAGTAGTCATCTATGAACAACATAAAGTATTTGTCACCATTTATGCTTTGTGTTCTCATGGGTCCACACAAATCAGTATGTATTAGATCTAAAGGCTTACTGGTGAAGTATTCCTTTGATTTGAATGTGGCTCTAGTTTGCTTCCCTTTTTGGCATGAAGCACAGATGCTATTTACTAGTTTGCCAATGGTGGGTATATCTCTTACTGCCCTTTTTGAACTTATTTTTACCAGATTGTCAAAGCTAATATGATCGAGCCTCTTGTGCCACAACCAATTTTCATCTTCCTGTCCAATCAAGCATGCTCCTTCTAAAGTTTCTGAGAGAGTATATAGATTTCTAGAAGTCCTTAATCCAGTAGCTATCAGCTTCCCACTGTGTGCTTTTCTGACTTCACAGCCCTGCTTCTTAAAGATGACTTCATGACCTCTATCACAGATTTGACTTACGCTCAGTAAGTTGTGCTTCAAACCAATCACAAACAGAACTTCTTTGGAATTGATCTGTCCATCACTTATCTTGACTGATCCTTTGCCAACTATCTTGGCTCCATCATTATTTCCAAACTTTATAGAGCCCCCTTCATATTTCTATAATTTTTCAAATTTTTGTTTATCTCCTATCATGTGACTGGAGCACCCACTATCCAATATCCATGGTGCAGATTTGTTCTGTGCTTTGAAAGTTGTCTGAACAATCAAGGATTCCTTTTCTTCCTTGGGTAGCTCCTTTTCTTTCCACTCTGGTTTGGCTACAGTTTTGGTTACTTGTTTAGACTTTTCTTTGTCAGTAGCCTGTGCATGTTTTTCTGAGAATTTTTTATTTTGCCTTAAACTATTTGGTTGAGTTCTTCTTCCCTGATATCTGTTTGCTGCATATGTGCTTCTACAGTTTCTTGCAATGTGTCCAAAGTTATGACAGTTATAGCATTCTACTGCATAATCCATCAAGGGTGAAAAGACATTTCTACTGGTGAAATTTCTTTGTCCTATATTATGAATGCAGTCTGAAATCTTATGACCGTAAGCATTGCATTTAAAACAATAACCAGAAAAGGAATGATTGAACCTGGGAATTGGTCTTTGCCATTTTGTAGTAGGAGCCACAAATTTTCTTCTCCTTTGATGTGTGACTTTTATGAATCCCTCATTGTCAGCACTCTTCTCGTGCCTGGCACTGTTGCTTTCTTTTGCCTGATTCATTTTTCCTTGATCAACCTTGATCTTATCTTCTTTCTTTACTTGTTCTACTGTTATGGCCTTTGATCCACTTGACGATTCTCCTTCGACAAAGCCCAAGCCAAATTTGATGCCCGTAGTCCTCTGACTATTTATAATCTTTTCAAGCTTTGCAGAACTTCCTTCAAGTTTGTGATAGCAACTTAATTTTTGATTCTTTTCTTCTAGCCGCATTCTTAAGACAACAATCTCTTCTTCCAGTTTGTAGCACTCATCTATTTTCATGGTTAATTGAACTTCGAGTTCTTCAGACATTTTCTTAAATTCTTTTGTCTATACTTTCAAACTGCTTATTATGTCATTCGCATCCTCTAGCTTTCTTGAGACCTTTTTATTCTTTTTCCTTTCTATATTCAACTCTTTAAGTGCAGCAACCAACTCTCCTTCCAGATAAACTTCAGCCTCATCCTTACTTTTTGTATCACCTTCCTATTTTTCTTCTATTTTTGCTTCTTCAAATGCCATGAACAGAGCTTCACCTATTTCTTCTTCAGAATCTTCACCTGAGCTATCTTCAGAAGAGCTGACATTCTTGGATATGAAACTTTTCTTTTTGAAATTGCTTTTCCTAAAATTTGGTTTCTTCTTCCAGTCACTTCTTTCTTGGTGTGACCCTTCATCACTTTTGGTTTTCTCATTCATTGGACACTTAGCTGCAAAGTGACCGACCCCTCCATAATTGAAACACTTAAACGGTAACTTTCCTCTATATTTTCCTTTTCCCTTTGTAAGTTTTCCGAACAAAGTTGGCTTCCGTTTCATCCGATGTCTCTTCATCCTCAGATTCTTGTTCAACTTTTGTATTCTTGTGTGCTTTAAAAGTAGCTTCTCTGTCTATGGGCTTAGTTTGTCCTATTCTCATTTCGTATGCAGTCAAAGAACCATGCATCTCATCCATGCTAAAATTATTTAGATCTTTAGCCTCTTCTATTGCAGAAACTTTAGAATTAAATCTTTTGTGAAGAGTTCTAAGTACCTTTTTCACGACAACCGCATCTTCGATTTTTTTGTCGAGTCCTCTGATTGCATTAATGATTCCATTGACTCTCAGCATATAGGCCTCTATGTTCTCATCGTCATTCATTTGTAATGCTTCGAACTGAGCTCGATGAGTTTGCAGCTTGGCTTCCTTGATCTTGTTGTCTCCTTCATGGATGCTCTTCAGTTTGTCCCACATGTCTTTTGCTGATTTATAGCTCATGATCCTTATCAGTTCACTGTCTACTAGCCCACACATTATGGCATTCTATGCTTTGGAGTTATTCTCAAACTTCTTCTTCTCAGTAGTATCTATTGGAGGAGTAGCGGGTACTGTGTATCCACTTTCTACTGACTCCCAAATGTCGTATCCTAACGCACTCAGATATGTCTGCATCCTGAGTCTCCAGAATGAGTAATTAGTTCCATTGAACAAAGGAGCTTTGTTTGATGAGAATCCTTCATTACCTGCCATTGTGTTCCTTCCAAGATCACCTTAGCTGATTAAGCTTTGTTCAAGAACCTTGCTACGATACCAATTGATATTCTCACAATGACACTGAGAGGGGGTGAATCGGTGTAGCTATTAAAATTCAAATCTACAACACTTAATGCTGAAGCAAAGAGAACTTAAAAATAGGTAAAGCAATTTTCACAAGAGAGCACACCACAACACACAATGTAACGAGGTTCACCAATTTGGCTACTCCTCAAAAATGACTGCTTGGACTCCAATCCAAATCCAGCCTTTGCAAAACACCAATTTTACAAACACTTTACCAGCACCCACTGGAAGGAGCACCAACCCCTTATTTTTTGCTTCAACAGATAGGAGCACCAACCCCTAATGCCAAGCACCAACTTGGACTGCAATTCTGAATTATCTTAATGACATAAAAATGCCTTCGCTGTTTACACGACCCTGACTGGTCTGCAATTAATCAAACTCTGCACTCTCTCACGGCTCTGCTTATTTCTCTCTCGGCCCTCTTCTAACCCTCTTTACACAACAATTTCTCACATACAGCAGCAACCTTATTCTTCACGTAGACCTGCTTTTATATCATATTAGTCTCTATTTTTAACTTCCATATTTACGCATGCAACCCGTAACTGTTCCTTTAATATTCTCTTCTGCCACTTGTCAACTGTAACTTCTTCTTTATGTAACTCCTTTTGTATTTATAGAGTGGGCATTTCGTTAAACACGTTACATGCAACATATACCTCTACCATGACTGTTCATCTTCTTTTCTGTGCATGCATGCATTTTTTGATTCTATTTATGCGACTGTTCGATTTCTTCTTCTTCGATTGTTCTTAAAATAGCTGCATGCTTTTCTTTTGTAATTGCTCCTGTAACTGTCGCATTGACTCCAGTTAACTCTTCTTATTTTGGTTGCATGCTTTTCCTCTACAACTACCCCTTTAACTATTGTTCTGCTTCAGTTAACTGTCAGTGATCGTGCTGTTGCGACCTGTCATGAAATCGTGACACTTCTGTCTCTTTATGCTCTTCTCGCCCTTTATCCATGAAAACTCAACATGTCACGAAATCATGACATTTTTTGCCTCCTTGTTCACCTCTTGTCTTGCACCCATGAAAACCAGACATGTCACGAAATCATGACACTTTTCGCTTCCTTGCACTTCTCTGCCTTTCGCCCACGAAAACGAAACATGTCACGAAATCGTGACACTTTCGTTGCCTTGTGCCTTTTCTATCTTTGGCCCACGAAAACACATGTCACAAAATCATGACACATTCGCTGCCTTGTGCCTTTTCTATCTTTGGCCCGTGAAAACACATGTCCAAATCTGACACATTCCTTGCCTTTTTCTTTGCCCACATGTCTGAAATCGTGACACAATCTCCTTGCCTTACATGTCAAAATCATGACACTTTCTCCTTGGTGCTTTCTCTTCGAACATGTCACGAAATCATGACACTTTTCCTCCTTGGCGCTTTCTCTTCGAACCTATCATGAAATCATGACACTTTTTCTCCTTGGCGCTTTCTCTTCGAACCTGTCATGAAATCATGACACTTTCTCTCCTTGGGCTTTCTCTTCGAATCCTGTCATGAAATCGTGACACTTTCTCTCCTTGGCGCTTTCTCTTCGATCTTGTCATGAAATCATGACACTTTCTCTCCTTGGTCGCTTTCTCTTCGAACCTATCATGAAATCATGACACTTTCTCTCCTTGGCGCTTTCTCTGTGAACCTGTCATGAAATCATGACAGTTTTCTTTGCCTGTGCCTTCTCTCCAAACATGTCATGAAATCATGACAGTTTTCTTTGCTTGCGCCTTCTTTCCAAACATGTCATGAAATCATGACAGTTTTCTTACTTGCCTTCTTTGCTTCCAACATGTCACGAAATCATGACAGTTTTTCTACTTGCCTTCTTCTCTGACAACATGTCACGAAATCATGATAGTTTTTCAACTTGGCTTCTTTGCCTCCAACATGTCATGAAATCATGACAGTTTTGCCAACATTTTCTCTCTCCTTCGATATGTCACGAAATCATGACAATTTTGACCGCATTTTCTCTCTCCTCCGAGATGTCGCGAAATCGCGACAATTTTGACAGCATTTTCTCTCTCCTTCGAGATGTCACGAAATCGTGACAGAAAACATGTCGCGATATCGCGACAGTTTTCTTACTTGTCTTTTTCTTTGATTTTCTGAATCTGGGCCACTTCTGTCTTCTTGGAAATTCACTGTACATGTTCTAACTGACCTCTGAACTCCTGTCCACTGCATCAACTGCATCAACTGATCTATCTGTTTGTGTTGACAACAATGACAATACTTTTGCTGCACCTTGCTCAACATATTTTTGAAGTGTGTAGGTTCTTTTGAAAGCATCATAAATAGCTCTCCTATCATACTGAAAAGGTTGTCCAAGCAAAATCCCACAACAATCCATAGGAGTCACATCACAAGTGATTTGATCTATGAAATTTGGGCCAAGTGCAAATTTTAATGTGCAAGTGTGAGTGATTTATGAGCCTCTTACACTATCCTTCCAACCCAAAGAATAAGGTTGAGGATGATGCTCCATAGCTAACTTCAAACGCTCGACAATGGACCTCGCAATTAGATTTTTTTACGGGCCATTATCCACTATACAATCTATTGCAAAATTATGGAGCAAATGAGCTCGAGTGATGAACAAAGCATCACGAGCGCCCTATGATTAACTTATATTTACCAAGGTAACTTCATTGAGCTTACCTCGTAATTATGTGTATACTCTACTCTCTCCTACTGACTTAAGGGGACCTTTGGGAGCATCCTCCTCTTGAGTAGTAATGACTAAACTCTTCTTTTTAAGCTTAAAACAATCAGATTTTCATGACCTTTCTTCTTACAATAGTTACAAAACTTTTTAGAAGAAGAAGAAGAAGAAGGTTTAGAAGAAGAAGGAGAAGGAGTAGAAGTGAAAGGGGAAGGAGAAGAAGAAGATGGAGAAGAAACATTCTTCTTTTGAGCAAAATTCTTCTTTTGTGAGAAAGAATTATTCCCTTTTGATGAGTTTGCAACCACTTGAGTAACAGGTGCACGGAATGCCTGCGAATGTGCCTTAAACTTGTCCTCTACAAGTTGCACTTGGTTGAAAACTAAATCCAATGTTTCCATAGAAAAAAACATAATTTCTCTGTACAAGTGCTCTAACAAGCCACTTTAAAATTTGATAATCAAAGCTGGAACATCATCCTCCACATTCACAAGTATCCTGAACCTGTTGAACTGAAAAAATATATTCCTATACAGTCATATTAGTTCCTTGCCTAAACCAAAACCACCTAATTACCAAATCCTTAGAATAATTGAAAGGATAAAAATTGGTTTTCAGACAGTCTACAAGTTCATCCCAAGCAGTGAGTTCATCATGACCTCTTTTTCTTTCTATAAGGACTTTAGCTAAACCAAAAAGTTTTAGCTTAGCATAAGGAACCACATCTTCATCTGAAAGCTGAGAGTAAGAAAACCAAGAACTCATGTCAAGAATCCAACTATTCAAGACATCAGGGTTCCTGGATCCATCATAAAATGGAACTTCACAACGAACTCTCAGGCGAGAATCACTAGCAGAAGTTGAAGCATTATGTATAGAAATGTCATTTACCTTCATTGCAAGGTTACTAAGAACTTCTGCCATGGTAATATCATTAGCTTTATCTGCTAAAGCATTTACAACATGGGCAAGTTCTGCCACTTGGGCAGCCAATTCAGAAGCCATGTTCAACCGGGTATAAGCCAGGAGTAAAAAAATAAGAAAGCACTAAATCAAGGTAAAAAAATTGAAATTTTTCCTTGTTACAATGATGTGCCCCTGAATTTTGAAAAGATACTCCTAAGGCTCAAATTTGAAATTTTAAACTAACCTAAGGTGCAATTTATAATTTATTAATTTAAAAATAACTTAAGTAAAAATTAAATGTAATTAATCAAAGATTAATTAATTTTAATTAAGTTATTAAAAATTAAATTAATAAAAATAAAATTAACATGCAACCTTAGAATAGTAAAAATTAAAAAAAAATACAATAATTTACCCTTGAAGATGACTTACACTGCACTCCATCTTAATTTTAGTTGCATGAAATTCTGCTACTACTATGGCACACTTCCCGAGGTGGACTTCACTCTGAAGTTTGGCACAAAACTCCTGTTGCACGCTTCCTAAGCAAATGAACCAACATCAAATCAAATGTTGCAGGGCAGGTTAAGTACAATTCGCACAAATTTTTGTGCCATAAATTTGCATGCCATAAATTTTTGTGCACAATCTCCCGTTAGCTTGGCCTGAATAGTTCCAAGCCCGATAGGCTACCGCGGTAGCGGGCTGTCCACTTGTGGAAGGCCACAGCCGCCCCTAACTCAGACTGCCATAGGCCCTAGCGCTATCGGCCGTAGGCCCTACAGACTCTTGATAGCACTGTTAGGTACTGTTGTGGTGGCTCTACGATGCAACAGGCCTTGCAGTCGCCTGACAGTCTTGTCAAACGTTGCATAGCAGCTTTGTAACACAACAAGCCTACAGTTGCCTGATAATAATATTAGGTGCTACGACGGCTGAGTTGCCACACCAATGTTGATGCCTGACAAGATGTCAGGCTGTCAGGCTGGCGGGTAGTGCAGTCTACCATCGGCTTGGCATCGGTGGTGCTGTCACGACCTGCGTTGCAGGCACTGTCGACTAACAACGTCTGCTGCAGGACTGACATCTGACAGACTGTCAGGCTGTCAGGTCACAGGCAGCAAGGTCAGGTGCATAAGCACTTCGACTAGCCGTGACTACCGACCACACACCCTTGGTGCTGGTGCGGTAGCCGAAAATGCCAAAAAAACCTTAGGCCCCTAAAAAAAAATTGCTTTTTTTTTTTACAATACTAATTCAAATTAATATATTAATAAAAATTTAAGCCTTTATAATAAAAACAATGAAATTTTAAAAATTAACCAGGGGGGTTAATTTTAAAGACATTGAAAACTTAAACTATTAAAAATATGAGCAACCAGATCCCTTCAGTAGCTCTCCTTTCAAGATCCGGTCGACACACGACCAGCGTTTGAAAGGCAACCAGACCCAAGTCGACACACGACCTAGTATAGTACTCCTCCAGCTTTAAGACTCTTCGATGGTAGAAACAAATGGCTCCCTACTATGCATCTCTCCGTAGGAGTAGTCCAAACCTGCCAAGGGATTTTTGTAAGAAATAAAATTGGGTAGACTTCTCCTATACTCCTTGAGCATACGAAGAAAGTTGGAACGAGGATTTTGATGCCTAAGGAACTTCCTTCTGCGTATGGTTTTCAATCTCCCCTTGAGCTTGAACCGAGTCCTCAATGAGAAAATATTTCTCATAAAAAAAATTATCTCCTATCCTCTCACCTCACAAGCCCTAGTGCAAAATTGAACTAGGCTCTAATACTAATGAAAAGGATTGAAAATCCAACTAAGTGTTCTATTATTTACAATTCAATTTATAGGCACTAATGGCCCAAAATACATAACCAAACCCATCAAATCATGGATTTGATCCAATATGCTTAACCATAAGCTACAAAAGTGCAAAGGAGAATGCACATAACTTTCTAAGCTAGGAGAAAGGAATAATGCTAACTATAAGATCCTTTTTAGCTATCTTGAAGTACACACTTCCTACTTTGAGTTCACACTTCCTAACTAACACTCTTAAATGACAACTAGAAGATAACTAGTGCCCACAAGTGCATGTGAGAAAGAAACTCACTTACAATATTAATTTGCAAGAAATAAACTATGCAAACCTAGCCAAGAACTACTAGAGGGGTCATATGAGTGATCAAACATCAATCCTCATCATTTGTAGAAGGGATTACTAAAGAACCGAGAATGGAAATACAATGGGCTAAGGGATGACATAGATGCGCTTGACCAGGTAGAGCGTGATTGACTTGGACTGGTCAGCCTACAACATGTGGCAGAGATGCCACAAGTGTCGACTGACATAGGGCTATTGACAACCCTAGCAGAGAGGTGGTATCCGGGGTCGTCCTACTTTCGATTATCGATAGGGGAGATGGCTCCCACTCTAGAGGACGTATGGAGGATCATGAGGATCCCCATACAAGGATGGCTGATGATGCCTATGGCCAATCAGGGCCAGGCGATGATGAGGCTCACTGGAGACCCGAGCTTCGCCCTAGAGAAGGGCGGAGTGAACATCGAGTCGCTATGGTAGATGCCTGGGGCATCTAGGCTGACACGGGTTTTGGCAGGAGTTGTCGGTGGCTTACTGTTGTGCCACCAGAGTGGATGCAGACTACCGTGGGTGCTCTCAGACATAGTCTACGACATGAGAGACCACGGGTACAGATTTGCATGGGGGAGCTTTGTACTCTACCACTTGTATAGGATCCTGCATGGGGTCGTATACAAGGGAGGTCGATGTCTGGTCTTGACATCATTGCTACAGGTTTGGTGTTGGGAGCACATTGTGGTACGGAGGCCGATAGGGCTCCCATTGATAGGTGTTGATGGGGAGAGACCCCGGGTTTTCTACTGGTGGTTGTAGAGAGGGTCATAGCGGTGGATAGATCTGTCGATGTCACGGAGGTTGCTAGACGACCTCATCCCAGACCAGATCACCTGGAGGCCATGGTGAGAGCACCCCGGGTGGGCAGAGGATGGGCAGGAGCTGGCTCGCATCAGGCGAGTCTGCTGGCTGAGGATGGAGCGAGGAGAGGTAGAGCTCCACCGCTACGATCGGGTACTATGACAGTTCGGTCTACAGTAGGGGATCCCTTCTCTCAGGGATTACGAGTACTCCCAAACTGTTCGGGATAGTACTACGTTGAGCGGGGCTCCAGACATGCAGCGATTCTAGAGTCAGGATGTGGACGATGCCCCCATCCAGCCAGTGGATGGTGACGATGTCGGGGTTGCTGATGGCTACGATGCCTGGTACGTAGGCATCCACCCTCCTCGGATGACGAGGGCATAGGGTCCAGTGCATGCTACGGTGCGCCAGATGGGGAGGCGATGGCAGGCTGCTATTGAGGCAGCGCGGGGTCACGGGGGAAGAGAGAGCAATGCGGATCTCACAGGAGAGATGCCAGAGGATGGTACGGGCTCCACAGAGGCCGTGAGAGATAGGGCGGAGGGAGGAGAGACTCCCTTCGCAGTAGGGGGAGAGACCACCATCACCCGATAAGGGCAAGGGTGTGGACATAGGGGAGAGCAGTGAGACAACGGCTCTTCGGGCTGAGGCTGCCCACCTTCGAGCTCAGGTGCAGTCACTACAGGACGAGGCCACTCAGCTGAGGATGTAGGTACGAACATTGTAGGATGAGATGACACGGCTCAGGGCTCGGAGTGGAGGAGCGAGCAGGGATGATCTAGTGCGGTCGATGATGCAGACTACATTCTACTAGGGGGTATACTTCCAGCTGGTTCCAGAGGGCCAGAGGGTACAACTGCCAGCCAACATTGTAGAACCAATCAGGCTGGGATCGACGAGGACATCCTCTCGATCGATGACGAGGACCCGAGATACATCCTGAACCTCTATGGGACCACCTCCTCCACGTCAGGGTGGGGGAGGAGATGAGGCTGAGAGCTCGAGGGCTTCTCGAGGCTAGGTGTCTATGGACTAAAAATTTTGTAGAGATTGTTGAGAGGATTGAGTATGCCAGGGTATAGATTGTGGCATACCAATCCAATTTTGATATGATGTAAATAATTTATGGATATATATATGATCTTGTTTCTGATGATATGACTTGTTCATATGTTTTTATGATGCTTTACTTTTTGAATTGTTTGCTTATTGGATTGAGGATTCATATAATTATGTCGTTTTGAAATATTATAATTTTGATGTCATGTTGTAAGATTTTAAATGAAATAATCTGATGTAAACAATTGGTGGTTGTGGTGTGATTTGATAAAAAATAAAAGGGACTTCTAACAATAATTTCAAAGGACATTGTCGCTATTATAGACCATTTCATGGAGTCACCGCTCACTCGGTCGTCAAGCTAATCCCAGTATAGAAATATTGTTAAAAGTAAAAGAGTGCTTAAGAGACTGTCTTAAGACTTTGTGTTGTAATGATGGAGATAATGATGGTTTGATGATTTGTTTTCAGATTTTCATAAAAATAGTATGCATGAAAATATGATGTTGCTAGGCATAAATTCCTAAGTGTGATAAAATTTTGAACAATTCCTTTAGAATTTATACCATGGGTGCAATATTGAATTTTGAACATAATGTCATGAAATAGAATAGGTGTTTGTTTGTTTGTAAAGCATAATTGTGTAACATAATGATGCAAGTCACATGTTTTGATGAATTTTGTTTTAAAATACATGGAAAAGAAAATTAGAACGATGGTTTGCGCTAGGCATAGAATTATAGGTATAGACTTATACCATCATCGCGAAATCCAAAGAAGAAAAATAGATTGTTGGTTTTATTGCAAGATGCATTTTTGACTTTTGATAAACAGAAAAATAATAATATGAAAATTTTGTTTGAAATTGTTTTTGAGATTTTATGAGAAGATGTATGTAATTGCTTTTATACAAAACAAGAATTCTGAAAAAGGATAAAATTATTTCGAAAAGAGTTACAGAAATATTTTAAATTATCTCAAAGAGAAATGTAGATTTATAAGGAATCCTCATGTGCAAATGTGAGTTCATTACCAATCTTGATTTATCATAATGATACAAAATCTCTCAAATACAAATGTGTGTGCAATTGTATTGTTCATTTACCAATTTTGAGCAAGATAATTTGATACAAGTAATTTGCCTTGACCAAATGAATGTTCGTTGACCATGATTTATATGCATGTAACCGTACCGAGACTACTATGTAAGTTAGGTTTATCAAGAGCTAGCTAATCCATAAGCTAACAGAGGTCTGTACAAAAGAAGGTCGCTAATGTGACGGACATATCACCACGCTAGGGATTACCCAAGGCCAAGCGGGTTGGGCACAAACCACCTGTTATGGGGCTTACCTCACAGTTTTTGAATAATTGAGAATTCCAGGGATTCAAGCTCATTCACCCTTCTTTTCTTTTCAAGGGGTAGGGAAAGGAGTTTATTGTATTTTGCTTTTGCTTTTCACTTTTGCTTCTCTTTTTTTTTTTTTGTACTTTTGTATTTTTGCTTGATATTTGAGATAATGCTGAAATATTGCTGTGATGATTCAAAATAACCTTTTTCTTTTTCTCTTTTTCTTGAACTTTTCTTTTCTTCCTATGCTAGGGATACTTGCTCGGATTAGTCTGTAGAGCAAGGGATTTTTATTCTGGGTAGGGGTGAGCTTGTCCTTTTGTCAATTCTCAAAGATTCTAGACCATGTGCATGATAGGATAGCAGGGGAAACTTTTCGCTCAGGAAACCATTTCTACTATGTAGCATCATATCGAATGTGCAAATGAAATCATTTTAATGTGAAGAGATATACTTGGTTCAAGTAAATAACAAGATCAGTTCTCTATGCTCAAAACTTTATTTAATGCCGATGTGGACTTTGATATAAGAGAGATTAATAATCATAACAAATAAAATCAAGAGATTTATTCATGTGAATGTGAAAGTGCGGGATTCCAAATAAATACTAATTTATCCAAAATAACTGAAAATATAACTGCAATACTTCACAAATTGAGAGGTACAAAGATAAAAGATGGTTTTGAAGATTTTGATGATTTGGATGTTTTTGGTGTTTTTATATTTTAAGTTTATGAATTGAAAGAAATACAAGATAGTGGTTTTTTGAAATGTTTTAAACAAATATATACAATGATGAAATGACCAATTTTTACGCATAGTAACGTTTAAGATGCATAATGTTCATAGGTTCTTTAAGTTCTTTACCATCTAAGGTAGATAATTTGTATGCTCCTGATCCAAATTTAGCAGTGATGACATATGGTCCAAGCCAGTTGGGCTCAAATTTACCTTTAAGGTTTGTAGTTGCATTAGTATTTTTTTGATTTTCTTTTAAGACAAGGTCACCGATCTCAAAGGATCGAGGATGAACTTTCTTAAGATATGCTCTCTTAAGCTTGTTTTGGTAGGCGCGAAGATGCTCCAAAGCATTGATGCGCTTTTCATCTAGAAGTTCTAGCTGACTAAATCTGCCGACACGATATTCATCCCCTACTTCAGTATCTTGAAGTAGTAGAGCTAAAGAAGGAACTTCTAATTCAAAGGGAAAAATGGCTTCAGCACCATAAACCAAGACAAAAGGTGAAGTTCCGGTGGGGGTTCGAACACTAGTTCGATAAGCCCACAAAGCGAGGATATAACCGAATGTGCCAGTCTCGACCGGTTTTATTGACCAATTTTTTGAGAATTTTGATTAAGGTTTTATTAGATGCTTATGCTTGACCATTACCCTGAGGATAATAGGGAGTGGACCAGCGATGTTGAATTTTATATTTTTGACATAATTTCTTGACATCTTTATTTTTGAAACAAGTTCCATTATCAGAAATGAGATTGGCAGGAATTCCAAACCTACAAATAATTTGATTAAAAACAAACTTGGAAACTTGTGTTCCAGTGCAAGAAGCTAATGGCATAGCTTCAACCCACTTCGTGAAATACTCAGTGGCGAGTATGATGAATTTGTGTCCATCGGATGACACAGGGTTGATTTTTCCAATGATGTCTAGGCCCCATTTTGAAAAGGGCCAAGGAGATGAAATAGCTTGCAGCTCTTGTGCAGGCGCATGGACAAGGTCAGCGTGTTTTTGGCACTTGTCGCAATGTCGCACATAATTATGTGCATCAGTTTCCATGGTAGGCCAAAAATATCCTATCCGAAGGAGTTTCTTAGCAATGGCGCTACCACTAAAATGTCCCCCACAAGATCCATTGTGGGCTTCATTCAAAGCTGATCTGGATTCTTCTAAATTCAAACATCTCAATAAGATGCCTTCAAAAGATCTTATGTACAAGGTATTACCAATAATCACAAAGCGACTTGCTTGTCTACGTAATAACCTACGCTGGTTGCTAGTGCAACCATCAGGGAAGGTTCCTTTTTGCAAAAAATTAAATATATCAGTATACCATGGTTCAGGAGTTGTTTCGTTGATAAGAAACACATCCAAAGGTTCTAAGCATGATTTGCTTGAAGCGGGTTCCTGGAGTCGATGAATAATGATGGTAGCATATTCATCGTCTAACTCCAAGGGTAAAAGAGATGCAGTGTGCAGCCATAGCATCGACCGCACGATTGCTAGTTCGAGGAATAGCTTCCAAAGTAACTTTATCAAACAAGGATAACAACTGCAAAACATATGCTTTATATGGGCGTAATTTATCATCTCTGGTCTGATAAACATCATTGATTTGATTTATGACAAGTTGGGAGTCACCGAAAACCAATAAACTTTTGATTTTCAATGCCAAGGCAGCTCGTAATCCAAGGATAAGAGCTTCATATTCAGCAGTGTTATTGGTGCAAGCAAATGTTAATTTGAAGGACAGAGGAATAAGATGTTTTTGTGGAGATATTAAAATAATACCCGCACCAGCCCCACTCATGCATCGGGCTCCATCAAAGTATAAGGACCATTGCTCTGAATGGTCTGCCTCAAGTTTAAGGCATTCATCAGGAAACTCAATGATGAGGGGATGAGTAGATTCTAAAGGTGCAACAACTAATTGATCTGCTATGATTTGACCTTTAACAGACTTTTGTCCTATGAAGGTGAGTTCAAATTCACTTAGCGCAAGAACCCACTTGGCTGTGCGACCAGATAAATACGGTCGACTCATGAGATATCGCAAAGGGTCGAATTTGGCAATAACATACGTTTTCTGACTGAGCATATAATGTCGTAGTTTCTGTGTAGAAAATATGACTGCTAGACATAACTTCTCTAATATGGTATAGCGAGTTTCATAACTGATTAAGGTTATGCTAATGTAATAATTAGCACGTTCTTTCTTCTCATCATCAAGCTGAGCTAACATAGCTCCTAAGGTAGAATCAGAAGCAAAAATGTACAAGATAAAAGGATGATCAGATCTAGGTGGGGAAAGCACTGGAGGTTTGAGGAGATATTGCTTAAGGAGTTCAAATGCTTCTTGGCATTCGTCGTCCCAATGAAAAGAGACATCTTTCTTAAGAAGCTTAAGAAAGGGTCCAGTTTTGTCTGCCAACTTGTCGATGAAGCGGCGAATAGCTTGAAGCTTACCTTGTAAACTTCGTAATTCTGATATATTTGTGGGTGTGGGCATATCTGTGATAGCCGCAATCTTGAGAGGGTCAATTTCAATGCCACGTAAAGAAACTATAACCCCTAATAATTTATCGGACTTAACTCCGAATATGCATTTAGCAGGATTTAGTCGGATAAGATATTCCCTTAACCGATCAAATACTTTCCTTAAGTCATTTAAATGATCATCTTCTTTGATGGAACGAGCTATGATATCATCTACATAATCATGTAGGATATCATGCATCATGTCGTGAAAAATATAAGTCATAGCTCGTTGATAGGTTGCACCCGCATTCTTTAAGCCAAATGGCATCACTTTCCAACAAAAAGTTCCCCAAGGGGTAATAAAGGTTGTTTTGGCCTGATCTTCAGGAGCTATCCTGATCCGATTATAACCGAAAAATCCATCCATTAAGGATATCATTCCACTTCCAGCAGTAAAGTCAATGATCTGATCCATGTTGGGAAGAGGAAAATCATCTTTAGGGCATGCAACATTAATGTCTCTGAAATCGGTGCAAACCCTAACTTTAGTGGCTTCTTTCTTAGTTCATTGGAACTACATTTGAGATCCATTCGGCATAGTCAATGGCTTGTATAAAAATGACTTTCAACGGTTTTTCTAGTTCTCCTTTGACTAGTAAGGCCACTTTGGGATGCATTTTTTGAAGTTTATGTTTAACTGGTTTAGCATCTGGATGGACTACTAGATGATGCATGACTACAGAAGGGTCCAGACCTGGCATGTCTTCATATGTCCAAGCAAAGACATCTTCATAGTCTTTAAGAAATGAAATGTATTCATCTTGTTTTTCTTGACTTAATTCTGATCCAATATTGATTATGTGAGGGTTATGTTCGGTTCCAATGTTAATTTTTATAACGTTTTCAACTTCCATATGTAAATCTCTCTCAAAATTAGGTGGGGCGGGTGAAACACCCAATTCTTGTAATTCTTCCAAGGTTAGCTTGGATAATTCGTTTTGAGGAGTCGAGGCCTCAAGCTGGGCTATACTAGGTATAGAACCATCAAAATAAAATTCATTATATAACAATTCCTCAATGGAAATATCATGAAAGATATCTCCCTCCAACTCGTCGTCGGATTCGGCAATCATTTCAGGATAGGCTATGGATAGCATATTGCAGGTAGAAGAATTATTCTTTGGATATAAAGAATCTTGTTTATCTAGATAATCTTGATAACATACGAGATGGTCATCATCCTCAAATGGAAAGGGCTGACCTTTACTAGAAAATAGGCCCACACCACAGCGGGCAGGCCACGGTTCTACCTCGAAAGGTTCTTTCATACCATTTTGGAAAGGTCCCAAACCTTTCCCTTTATAGCCCAATTTAAGCATTATGGGTTTAGCTTTAATATATTCATTAGCAAAATAGCATCGAGCATATCCATCACAATGTGTCTTGATGTTTCGGGGTATTCTTCCCCAATCATATCCTTTATAAATAAAAGCACAACTTTCGACTTGGTAGATACTTCCCATAGGTTGTGGGAGGCCCAAGGTACGAGGAGAAGGTGGGAGTTTATTTAAAAGGAGGGAAGTCTGCATGGCAGTGTTGATCTCTTCTGATATAAGAATTTTAGATAAATCGGGTAAGAGCTCATCAGTAAGAGCATAAGAAGTAGAAGGAACATTTCCTTGATCTTCGGATGTGGAAAGAATGCCTGTAGTGGATGTAGATGTCATAGGGATATTGACGGGTGAATCTAGAGGTATGGAAGATATAGGAGTAAAACAGGAAGCATTGGGTGTAGGTTTAGGCTCTTTTCGAGGTCCTAATGTGGTTTGTTCAGAATATGGTTGAGCTAAATGTATAGGTGTAGTTGATGGGGTAGATGATGTTATGGGTGTGTGTTTCACACGTTTGGATGGATGATAAGAATTAGGATGTGTGGATGACAGGGCGGGGCAAAATTGCACTCCAACAGGTTCTGCCAAAGCGCACATATCAAAGGGTCTAGGATCACCATGAATGGTAACCAACTGGTTTTTAAATTCGAATTTAACACACTGATGTAAAGTAGAGGGAACCGCTCGCATCGCGTTGATCCAAGGGCGACCCAAAAGTATATTGTACGATGCAGGGCAATGTACAATAAACACGGTCGTATCTAGGGTTCTAGGACCAACTTGCAAGGGTATAGTAATGACTCCACACGTTTCTTGTGTCTCGTCATTGAAGGCTTTGATAATCATATCCGTTCTTTTCATCTCGTCACTTCTAAACCCAAATCGTTGGTAGAAGTCAAAAGTGCATATGTTTAAAGATGAACCATTATCAATCAAGACTCGTTTAACAACTACATCTCCAATTAGGGCAGTAATATATAAGGGATTATCCTTATGTAAACTATGTTGTGGTATATCTCTATCTCGAAAGTCAATACAATCGACTTCTCGAGTGATGATAGTATTGGACATGGCTTCAGGTTGAATATTTTGAGGTACCATCATTTGGCTTAATGTAAGCATTAATTCATCCCTATGGGTAGGAGAAGATCTTAACAAGTCCAAAAGGGAAATTCTGGCTGTAGTATTGGATAATTGTTCATTAATATTGTAAGGAGGTTTTGGTTGAACATTAGACATATGATTCCCTTTATTGGGATTTTTCAAAATAAATGGAGCTGATCCATCATTCTGAGTTTGATCCTGTTGAGAATTTTGAGCCTGTTGTCTGGTAACGACTCCGATGGTACCTACAATGTTATATTGAGGACGCTGAATTGGTCTCGGTCTAGCGTTTATGGCTTGTTCATTAGAAAGGAACTGATGAGAAGAGGGTCGAGTAGTAACTCTTCTAGGAAATGGTTCTTCCGAAACCATAGAATCTGTGATAGGTTGAATAGGATCTGATTCATTTTTAGAACTATTCGATTGATTTGAGGTGATGTCTATTTCACTCTCAGTATCCGATTCTACATCACTAAGATCCGGTGTTTGAGTATTATATAGGGGTCTGGACGTAACCATGGATAAAGTTGTGTCAAATATTTGAGGATCCTGAATAGATAATTGTCCGCTAATAGTCCCTACATATCGGGTAGGAGGGGGAACATTATGATGTTCGATTTGATTAGCCACCTCTTTACCATGCTGTGGTAAAGGATGTTGAAATATGTCCAATGATTGATTGGCATTCTGATTCTGATTTTGGGGAATGTTCTTTTGAGCGTTATTAGAAGCATTTTGTTTAGGTTGGAAGGCTTGCACCTCCATCTCATTATTATCAATCAGGTCTTGTATTTTATGTTTTAATATTTTACAAGAGTTTGTAGCGTGTCCAGGTCCTCTATGAAAATCACAATGTAAATCAGCTTTGTATTCGGGTATAGTTGGATCAGGTTCCCGGATAGCTGGTAATTGGATCAAGCCTCATGCTAGTAATTGGGGGAGAATGGTTGATAAAGGTTGATTTAATCTAGTAAATTCTCGGGGTGGTTTATCAGGAGGTTTCAATATAAACTTCTCCGTTGTTTTCGTAGTATTAACATTAGCAATGTTTCTACTATCAGTGACTCCGTCACCCACAACTTGTTTATTTTTATACTGATTTTTGGATGTTTTCTCATCATCTTTCTTTTTGAGCTGACCTCTTCTAATGAGAGCATCTTCCACCCTTCGAGCTAAGTCTATAGCTTGATCGAAGGTGGTCAAGGTAGCTGATTGATAATTCATAGGATAGTTGTTCTTGTAAATTATTGATAAAAATATCCAACATCTCCCGATAAGGTAACACAAAGTGTAGTTTTCCTATCAAGCTGTCTCCATCGAGCTAAGAAGTCAGCAAAACACTCATCTTTGTCTTGTTTTAGGTTGTACAAATCTTTAATGGTTACATGCCTTTCGATATAGGCACTAAATTGATGCACAAAAGACTCAGCGGTCTCTTCAAAATTTCTCAAAGAATGAGTGGGTAGTTGATAATACCACTCCAATGCCATTCCCCCTAAGCTTTTCGGGAACATTTTTAGTAATAGCAAATCATCATGTGATATGTCATGACATGCTATCCTAAACATACGAAGATGCTCTATGGGATCTTCGGTTCCTTTATATATAGGTAGGACAAGGCATAGGAAAGTGTTTGGGATATGGTTGTGCTACAACTATAGGATCTAGAGGTTGACTACACATCTCTCGATAATTGTACGAGGGACGGTAGGGATCTATTTGGTCCATACGGGAGGTTAACTGTTTCACCATGGCTTCCAGATTGCCAGCTTGCCCACCATATTGGTTTGGTGGTACATGAGTATGGGATTTGTGAGCGTAAGAAGGCGGAACATAAGGATTCGATGCTATGTTACTATTATGCAAATGATTGGTAGGAAGAGTATTATGAAGAAGATTTGTGGTAGCATTATGTTGTATCCCAGATTGTTGGAAATTAACATTTGGTTTTGTTTTAGGCTTTTGTTGATTTGAGGTATATTGATCAATAGTTTGGCGAAATAAAGTAGTGAATGAAGGTTTCTTTTGTGTAGGAATAACCCTTGGTTTGGCAACAGGCACTCTAGGTGGTTGGGTAACCTGTTGTTGTTGCATGTTCTGGATTATAGCAGCCATGTCCAAATTGGACGGTCCAGCTTGATCACTTTCTTGATCAACAAAGGACAAAGGATTAGTGCGTGTGTGATATATATCTTCTAGGGTTGCTTGAGTATCACTAATTTGATCTTTGTCCATACGAACTGCTCTATTAAGGGTGCCAATATTATTATTGAGAAATTTCCAA
The DNA here is from genome assembly GCA_028583015.1 of Wollemia nobilis. Taxonomy (NCBI): domain Eukaryota; kingdom Viridiplantae; phylum Streptophyta; class Pinopsida; order Araucariales; family Araucariaceae; genus Wollemia; species Wollemia nobilis. The sequence goes on from JAQPPZ010000456.1 coordinate 9,879,456, forward strand.
AAATGGTCCATGTTCTCAAAAGTAACAGCTCCGTCTGGAGTTATTTTAGGAGATGAGGATCCTTCCTCTCTATCATTTTCTTTTTGTTCATTTGCGTCCACAAATTCTTCTTCTTGTTGGTTTAAGGTCACTTCTTCTTGAATTGTGTCTTCAAGAAGGGCATCTGGTTTATTGGTTTTTCCTAACCAATCTTCTTCTACTTCAATTTGTTTTCCATTCCTGAGTCTAGTCATTGTGTCTAAATTTAGGTTTTAGCAAATATATATTAATATATTTGCAACAGATCTTGGGAGGTATATATTTTAATTATATACCTACTATAATACTTGAAAGAAAATGTTTTGATTTTTTTGTTATTATTTTTTTATGATAATTTTATTTTGTTTTTGTTTTTGTTTTTATAAAGACAATAAACAACACACTAAATACAAGAAACAACAATAATAAAATAATAACTTAGTTTTCTATAAATAGTTTATAGATGTCATTGATAGGATCAAGTTCATCAGGAGTCATAAAGTGCTCCTCTTCAAATTGGAAATGGTTTTTCAGGAACTTAATGAAGTGTGCTATGGTGATATTATCTACTTCAGATTCTGATTTGTAAAAATAGATTTCATGGCAATACTCTCGATATAACACAGCTCTGGGGACTCTATACCATCTTTGTCTATCCGTAAGAATGACCTCTTGATCTTCTATATGGGACAGAAATTTATGTACTACAGCTGCATTATCGAGGTATTCCTCAAAGGTATACAACTCAGAAGACACAAGGGCTCTTTTATCTGCTAACCACCTATGGCAAGCTCTCTGAAGTTCATGGTACAAAATCACTTGATCGGGATCCAGGATTCTATCTAGGACAAACCTCTTGATTTGCCTAAGTTCAGTTGCTCTAGATGAAATGAGATCTAATCTCCTATTAAGTTCGTCCCACAAAGGTTGAACCCTATTTGTTTGAGGTACTCTAAGCACAGAAGTAATCTCTATAGCTGCTAATTGGTTTTCAACATTAATGGTGACAACTCGTCTTTTATTATAATCTACCATCTAAATATGACATGCAATCTTTGATTCTAAATGCATTTATGTTTTGTTTTTTTTTTTGGATTGAAATGAATTGTTTTCAAAAGGTTTTTAGTTTTCACGTCGGGTTCACCAAAATGTATCGCTCCAAATTTTTTGCACCCTTACCTTCAGGCTATAGGATCCGTGCCCAGAAGGGGGATGTGAAAAGGATGGGACAATACCTCGGACTGAGAGGCCCTTTGAAGGTCCCGCCTCTCGGGGGAGGTGTATAAGGGTGAATTTTTGACGGATGGTGGGTTCACCAGGAAACTTTTGAATGGCAGTTTCCATGCCTAGGTTGATAGTGTGTTTGATGTGTTCATTTTTATGCTTGATCATTCAACTCCTAGGTTTGGCCGATATGAATCTAAACTATTCTATATGCCAATGCGGATTTCAATGAATACAAAAAAATAGAAATAGATGCAAATTATAGAGAATATGTTAACTAGAAGGATTCATACCTGATTTCGGATGTCTGATGGAGATTCTGAGTCTTGTAGCAGTTCAGATCATCTCAGTTTGTACGTAATCATCCTAAATCATAGGAGGTCATCTGAAATCAGACAGGATCGTCTGAAATCTGACGAATTCGTCAGACGAATTCGTCAAAAACCTGCAATCACAAAAATAGACACAAAATACCAAATATGCAAATGCAGAAGCAAGGGATAATGATAGAAATAACAACAAACTTGCCTAAATAATAGTGTCTAATAACAAATGAGGAAATGCAGTGAATTTAACAATTGATTTTACCTTTATCATGCAATTATGCTAAATGAGGTGAACTCCAAGATGCATAAAACATAGTAACTTAAAACAGTGCAGAGATATATTATGAAAAATGCAGAAAGCCTTAAGAGAATGCAAACTCTAAACTCGGACAGCCCTCAATCTGGACTACAGTCAGGATCGCCTCCAATCGTACGAAATCATTCGCAATCGTCCGAGATCGTCTGCGACGATCCAAGCTAGCCTCGACTGAAAATAGTAGAATTCCTGCAATAAAAAAACAATGCAAAATACCAAATGCAAGCAATAATACGAAGGAATAAAGAGCTAACTCTGCAATGAAATCCTGTCAACAAAGGGGTTGGGAGTTCAGGGAGAATCAGCAAGAATTAGGCAAGGAGGCAGGGGGATAAACTAGAAAAATCCTAGTTTATATAGGATTAGAAAGAGGTTTGGGAGGTTGGGGATCATCCCAATCTGGGAGATCTCCAACAGGGAAATCTCCAACCGCGCAGACACACTTCTGCCCGAGTTGGAGAGGCTGTTGAAATAGAAGCTAATTATGAAAATTTGGTTTTGGGACGAAATCGTCTGGACGTTCTATTCCAGATGAATTCGTCAGATCGGGGACGATTTCATCTAATATGCGACGATATCGTCCAACGGTCAAAACAAATCCTAAAAATGGCATGAAAAATGGGGAAAGCGGGTAAAAGGCAGTTTAACGGGCAGTTTGGGGTTGAAATTCAAATTTTAATATTTTATCTTTTTACTAAGGTTTTAACCGTGCCAATTTTAGGGTGCTACACTATTATATACAAGGTCATTAGTTGGTATAGTGCTTCAACATTTTAGAATCCCGTCATCAAGCAAAACCATATAAAATCCTACTAAGACAAGAGATGATGAAAGCTACGAAACTAGTCTTAGGTATCTAGAGAGATGGGTTTCATGACCTGCTTATCATGCAAATAGTCGGTTTATAAAGGTGTACTTTCAAAAAAAGGACAAGAATTTTCCCTATAAATCCCAAAGTCACAAAGTTTAAATCCCAAGTTACAAAGTGCAAAAGTACAAATTTTAAGCTCAAAATATAAAGTGACATAGTGAATCAAAAGCACTATAAAAATCCCTTGCTCAAAGAAAATGGTAACACGTGGACTAACAATGATTTTTATCACTACATATGAGCAAGTAAGAAGGGTGAGAACTTGAATCCCTAGATTGTCCACCTTTTGAAAGCCATAGAGTGATCCTCGATCGCAACAATGGGTTGGAAGAGTCCCACCTACAATCGTAGGGGTAGTTCTATTGGGTTATCCCCAAACGTAGCAATGGGTTGAAAGAGTCTCACCTGCACTTGGAGGGGTAGCCCTGATCAATTTGCAAGATGAGCTAGCTCTAGATACCTAGGATTATCTAGTTGTATAAGTCTAATCAAAAGCTGAAATAAGGATGGTACGATCATATGAGAAACCCTATCTCACATATGGGTTGAAAGAGTCCCAACTAACATACGGGGTATGCTTATGATCTATCTAAAAATACTCACATGCACACACAGGGATAATGAATAGTTGGTTCTGTCATGATAAAAAACTTGTCCAATAAAAGCCTTGTATAGTTAGTATGTGATTTTTGGAGAAGTCTACTAGGGCGTTTGAGTTTCAAGTAAAACCCCCCCAAAAAATTCTCTAATAGCAACAAAATATCAAATATCATTAAACATCAAAAATATGAGTCATTCATTCATTAGAATGCATTTTACAAAGCACAATCAAACATATAGGATAGATACCGCATGAATGTCAAAAATGATGTTTAGACGACCACTGACTATATAGTGCATCAAAGAAAAAATATACAGAATGACATATTCATTCATTAGCATTATACCAATCCATTTCACTGTAGTTCATATATGGGTGATTAATTGATTAAGTTTTTGTAATGAGAATTATCAATTATTTTGCATGATTGTCATACATGCTATGGTGTCGCAGTTTAAAATTGATATACATAGTTTACATTCATTCTTTATGTTTTAAGTGATTAAAGCATACAGGTTCATTCCCATTAGATTATGATTATGTACATAATGCATTACTATAAATTGTATAGCATGCCATAACTTCATAAAAATAAATGCATGCCCACAAAGCAAAAATAAATATGCGTTCAAAATAAATACTATATCCATTTGCATCCATTATATATGTCACATCTAATAATATAGATCATTGCATAACATTATCATCATAAAATAGATAACTATCTAGTGCATGTCATTCATACATTGCATCATATAAAAATTGCATCATATCAACATAGCATCACATAAGCATTGCATCCATTTCCATCACATAAATATAAAATCAAAAATTAAACATAAGATACACATAATGAGCTAAAATGATCAAGTCGTATATATATATGTATCCAACAGAGTACATAAAGAGTGCATCAATATGCCTGTAGGCTAAAAATCATGTAGGTCCTCAAACTTACACTCAAAATGAGTACATCATAGCAATAGTATAGTCTGCATCTAGTAGAGCCTAGGTATAGTCTGCTCCCCCTGTACCAGAGCTCTCATCGCCTCCCTTAGAACTATGCTTTAGAGCCTGCTCTCCTGTCTACACTAGCATCTATGTGGGTCATGTTGTGGGTCCTTCCTACCTCCAAATCATAAGGTACCCAACACATGAGAAACTGGTAACTATAGCAGGCTAGTCCCCTTACTGGCGATCCCTGAAGTTTACCCTGCATCTCTAGGCCTAGCATGTGATGTCACCCCATGTGTGCTAGAGGACCTATGCATACTCTTAGTCCTATGCATCCTGTGACCTGAGCTCACCATAGACTACGCTAAGGTCCTAGACCTGGTATACTGAGACTCTAAGGAGAAAGGATCCTCATGAACTTGTAGCTCATGCATCTCAATATAATCGAATAGCTGATCAATATGAGTAATTCAAGCTGCATGCATCTCATTTGTCCTCATGACCATACTATGTAGTCACTCTACCTCGGTCATCAGATCTTATGTAGTTTTTGGTGCTACCATTGGTGCTACCGGAGTCACCATAGTAGCCTGAGGATGTGGCATAGCCCCCCTCGATACCTAGAGGACATCCCTTTCCACATCTACTATAGTTTGTTATGTCTATGCTAACTCTAGAGTAGTCTGTAATCTTTGAGCCTGGGCCTCTACATCTATGGCCCACATAGTCAGACCTTGTATCTAATATTGCACCTTAGTCAGGCACTTATCCCTGTCAGCCACTCTCACCTCTAGAGTGGTGATAGTAGTGTCTCGCTCTAGCTGCTACGTGTGGAATCACCCTAACTAACTTTACAAGTCAACCACCTAAACTAAGAGCTGACCCTCTATGCTTTTGGGAGGTACCTCACCCTCCTCTAGATCCTCCTCATTGGGTTCAACCTCGGGAGCCTCCTCGGTGGTGGTCATTGCACCCCAAAGACCTCTGTTTGCTGGTGCACCCTATGCCTATCAGGATCTACCTCTACCTCTGACTGATCTGGCTCCCATCCCAAAGGCCCTATGCCATACCATCTAAAAATGGACCACCATCCGTCATACTCTAGAGTGCTCCCAATAGTATTGACTCTAGTCTCCTGGTAGTCAATAGTAGAATCTCCTAGAGGCTCTAAAATGACCCACTGTAGATCATGCTTTGTGACCAATCATTGGTACCTAAGGGGGATATTTAGAATATCTTGCATGAGCTAAAACTATTGCAAGACCCAAGAATAGAATTGGTGCTCTCGAATCTCAGCCTTACGACTGATAAACCATCTATCATGGTATGCCTTTCTCAGCCACTGGCCCTCCTTTGGCCATGCTATACAATCCATATAGGGCCACCACTAAACATTGTTAGGCCAAGTGCTATGAACTCTGTGATATAGTATTGGATATCACCAACATGGATCCTGTTGTAGGTACCCTCCTCCTCACGAGGTCAATAGGTGACATAACACTAATGATCATCAGCAATAGCAGTAATCCACATTGGTAGATCTATAGGATGCTTGATCTAAATGTGCGACCACCCTTATATCTGTAATAGAAGACTATAGTTGAGGCTCTTATAGCTACACTTGTAATCTGGTACAACTCCTTGTAGAGCTGACATAGTAGGGTGCTCCCCCAAGTTAAGAATAGAGGCACATCTGTAGAGCTCTACATCACCCTCCAAGCGATGGACATGAGGTTCTAGGGAATCCTTACACCCGAGGAGTATGGAAGCATAATTTTTACTATGAGGTGCATAAATAGGGCTTCCCATGCAGAGAAGACATCCTCATGGTACCACTCACCAATGTGTACCCCTCTATGGTCTATCACATCTTGAGCATCCTCGCTCTAGTTTCCGAATATAGTGTCAAAAACAACCTCCTTTACCCTAGAGGTAGAGGATACGATGGCCTCACCATCAATGGGGATCCTAAATATCCTGTAGACGTCCTCTAGAGTAACAGTCATTTCACCTGTAGGTAGGTGAAATGTGTTTGTCTGTGCTTTCTAGCATCAGGCCAATGTAGTCAGGTGGGATTGATCTACCCTAATCTTGGGTAGATCCATGACGTATATGAACTTGACAGCTCGAAACCAATCTCGATCATCATTGGATAAAGCCTCATGGAGATTCTTCAAAATATTTGACTCCCAGGCTCTAGAATTCAATATCTGGAATAACAAGCATAATTTAAGACAAAATCTAGCTAACTAGAGCTTAAAAAAAATAGCAACAACAAACCATAGCTAAAACTTGCGGTCCCCAATTTGCAAATTGGGAATCGTAGCTAAAACCTGCGGTCCCCAATTTGCCAACTGGGAACCACAACTACCAGCTACGGTTTAGGAGTGGCACCCATTTTAGGTACCCTCCTAGACCACTATAGCATAAAATTAAAATCCTAAAGCTAACCTAAACTAGTGGGGTTCATTACCAATAGTTTAGTGAGGTTCATTATCTGCATTACTTAATGTAGTTCATTTTACTGGTATTGATTGCGTGGTCTCAGTTTCGAGTTACCTTGCTTGCACCCTAGTCCCAGCTAGTAGATTGCTAATCAAGATCCACCATCGAGGTCGAGGAGTGTAATCATGATAAAGTGTGGTAGCGTTTTAGATCAGGAAGGGTTTTCTCACTCTCAGATCTCTTATATTGCTAGTGTTTGTCAGGAAATAATAAAAAATTTCAAATGGGAATTCAATTTATAGGTTCTCCTAGTCTCGATGAACCGTAGCTGACACCTGCAGTTTTAGAACTAGGGTTTTTCGCTTGTAGGACTGACCCACGGTTCCCAAAATTTAGAAATGTAAACCGCATAACGTACTTGCAGTTTGTAACTAGCATTAAATGCACTCAAAACCCATTGTGGGAAGGTCTAAAAGAGCAAATTAATGACTTCCATCGGACAAAAATTCAAAATCAATGATTAAAATTGCAAATTTGGTGATGTTAAAAGCACCAGGACTGATCAAATACATGCAAAATTAAAACAACAAAACAAAAACAACAAATCATTAAAAACCAAATGCGCCTCGTATTTAGTGATTTATCCTATACACTTAGCGATTGCAATGAGTTGTGATCCATGCAATCCGACAAGATGAGTAAATCACCATAAGGACATTTGGGGTAAAATTATCATTTCTTTTATGACATCTTTTAGCAAATCATCAATAAATATGATTCAACACAAGTCTAATTGCATTTGTATCATTTTTATTCCTTAAGATGACTATTGTAGCCTTACTGCTCTAAGGGATAGAAATGTTCCAATACTACTAAGAGTTGCAATCATAAGCTAAACTAGGCCTAGCCAAGGCATTAAAAGGCTCGAATCTTAATTTGTTCACGATCATTCATTATGGTCAAGCGATTTTGTCACTTCATACATTATCATTACCCTCATCGACTCGTGGCTTAAGGGGGTAGTCATAATTTCATAATCATAATCAAAGTCAGCAAAAGATCCCTGAGATCGTAGATCCCCTGATCTTGTCAAAATTATGTTCGTTCTTGCAAATCATTGTCAACAACTATCATAAGCTTCTCCCTTTGCTTGGGGTAAACATTAAATATGATAATTGGTTTGTAACTCTCATCCTTTAGATTTATGGGTCAGAAGATACCCATTCTTGGCATTGGTGCTATCCGAACGTCTAATGACGAGGGCAAACTTGTTAAAATGTAAGTCTTTCACAAGCTGAAGCAATGATTCCAAGATGCACGTCCTTTTACTGGACCTGGGGCATCTAATGTTGATATGACTAATGATCATCATAGAACCTTAGACATCATTTTAATATATATATTTTTGCTCAGCGTTGTTCAATATCACAATGCATCTCAAAAGGGGCATCTATAGACACCTAAAATGTGTCATGTCGAGGGTGGCTACTCATATGGACATGCTACAAGACCATATGAAGGATCTTGGATAGACTCCAAGATAGAGCAGTGGTTCTAACCACTCAATTTAGGCATTTTGGCCTAATCAGTCTGAATCGCAACCCAGAGCTACGGTCTCCAGTCTAAACCATGGTTGACACCTATGGTCTATAGTCTGGACCGCAACTATGACCTGCGGTCTTAACTAAAGTTTAATTAGGCCTTCCATCCGAGTCAAATCAATTAGAACAGCCAAAATATCTAGAAGGAGGTAGTTGAAGGACAAAATATTCCAGAGGCTTCCATCCTAACTGTCCTAACCAACCTTCTTGGTCTTGGCTTCTCCATGAAGCCACCTCTAGCCCTAGGGGCATGCTATAAATACCCCCTCCAAATGGGGAGAAATAGAGAGCAAGCATTGGAGATTTGAGCAATGAAGCCTTGTTGAATTGTACACTCAAACTGAGTATACTAATAGATAGAGCTATTGCACTTAATCCCTCACCCTTTTGCCACCATTCATGATTAATTACATTATGGATGCCCTAGGTGCTTAGGAGGATCAAGAAATACAAATCTGAGCAAACGAAGGTCATTCACCTTAAATTTATTGCCAAATTAGTCTGAGGACAATGACGGCGACCCTTGAACATCAATTTGAATAAGGATATTGAGCCCACTACCCCTAATTTTGAGGGTAAAGTCATCAGAGGTCAAACCACGACTGTCAACCATGGTTCACAGTGCAGACTGCTCACTAGATCTGTAGTTTGCAACAGGTGACAGATAACCTTACTCTTTTCTTTTTTGTCTAACTAGTTAGGTTAGATTAGTCATTTTGTTGATTTAATAGCATTTTAGAAGACGTATGACCATAGAACTAGGCTAGATTCACATTTTATACTTATGTTTCAATTAGGACTAAAATGCTTTATTTATGCATGTTTATGCTTCATTTTCTATATTTGATCCATGCATAGTGTAGATGCTATTTTAATTTATGCTATTACATGAATCTTGATTTGCTTTGCATAGTTTAGCAGCTTTCTTTATGCTTTCTTGATTATGCATGTTAATGGTGTCATTATACATTTTACCTAAAAGGGCCTCATCATGAGAGGCTACCTATTATTTTGACCTTCTTTTTGTTTCTTGACCACAAGGAATAGTTCCAATGGAGAGATAAAGCATTCAATCCCTTCCCCATTGCGAAGAAGAGGGTCATCGACACCCTAGAGCAGTTCGTGTCACCCTATGGGGCATTTTGATCATACCTACCCTTGATAGGGATTAAACACTATTGTAATTAATGTATCAAATGGGTATCCCTAAGAGGAACAAATCTATAATTTGACTTCATTGAAATTAATAAAGGATTCCTTGTATTCATGTTATTTCTTGTTATCAAATTATGCATGCCTATTTGTGTATTTTCCTTCGATTACGATAGTTAGATCAGGTGTGAGCCTCTTTGGTGGTTACACATTTATCTTTCATGAGGCAAGGGATATAATCATGATATAAGATAAAATCATTCCATTTGTGATTGTAATTTATCAAGGTAAATATTATCAATATATATTAAGACTTGATCAAAGTCACTCTTGAGTAGAAGTGATAAGATTCTATGAAACCCTCATACCACTCGAGTATGAGAACGCTGGCAAAAGTGTTAGGTTTCATCCCTCATAAAAAGCGAAATAGCCCTATATAGGTGAATGCCTTGAATATGGAAAACCATCATAAATGAAATACCCTCAATAATGGTTATTCATAAATCTTAGATCCAACCCACATCTTCTCGATGGGGTCACTAAGATAACAAATTCACTATACATGAACAAACTTACATAATCCTTAGAATGTCATATTTTGCATGATTATATTTCCTTATACCTCTTAAGGCTTACTTTTCCACATTTTTTTAGGCGTCCCTTTTGTTAAGTACATGAATCAATTGAGTTCATTACAAAAGGATATTATTTGACCATCATGGGAGCACCTACTCCCTAGGTACATTCAAATATTAATTTAGAATGTAAGGTCTGACTTGGTTTACAACTCATGTCCCAATTGCCTTTTTGTGGGTTTCAACCCACTCCGATTTCCAACTTGGATCAATCCATAATTTGTTATCTTTTTTTTTTGTAGTGTTTCCTGTTAGACCATCCATGAATGGTTCAACATAATCCAATTAATCATTGAGTTTATAAATTAAACAACTCATGAGATATCCAATTAAGAAAGGTATATATATTCCATTGTAATATGATTTTTTAATCTATTCAACCATTGAATATTTCAAGTGCTAACTAGATAACTACATCATTCATAATTTATTTAATCAATAACATTCCAAAAAGTAAATTGTATAATCATAACTCTTCAAATCAACAATAAAATAAAGTTAAGCATACATTACAAATAAAATAATAGTCCATGAATGTAAATATTTTCACATTGGTTTAAATATTGCAGGTTCATTTTATTAAAGCAATTAACATCACATCCTATTATATCATTCTCATTTTGAAAATAAAGATAACATTCACAAGAATCATCAGGTCAAACCACAACTAGAGTGACACATTATTTATCTTGGGAACCCTCATGGGGAATAAACCCAACCTCAAAAATATGTTCTTTCCTCATATTCATAAGCTTAAGATGTCAAATATTATAGGTATAGAAGGGCCACTATGGATCCCTTTAAATCAAGTATACAAGTCAAGGAATACAACTGTTTCTTTTCAAGTTCATGATGCAATTAAGAAATTTACTAATTCCTTTCTCTAATTCATCATTATATCATTAAAATATTTCTCATACCATTAAGAATCCATCTATTCCTTTAAAATTCATGATGCAATTAAGAAATCTACTAATCCTTTCTTTAAGCCATATTTATAATATATTACGTATGTTTATGATAATCATTGGAATCATATTTTGGAGAAGTCTTATCAACATTAGAGGGAACCCTATAAATTCCCTCAATAATGAATTCGAAATTCATTCTTCCTGATTGATTACAATCAATTCCTTGTTCAATGAATTATAGTCCCATACCTTTAATTCATCAACATCCTTTCTTTCTAAGTTAATTATTGTTATTAAATAATCTAGATTATCATCTATCTTATATGTAGTTAATCAAACATGATTTTGATTTATAAACTAATAAGTGTTTCCTCTAGAATTGATGTGTATCTACTAATATAAGGATAAATAAATACCACCATTTCCATTCCATAATTTTCTTTAAGATACCCCTTTGGTATGGATTTTACTTAGCATATTCATGGGTCTACCTTTACTCCAAAGATTTAATTCTCCTTTTGTCTAAGGAATTTATTACCCATGTTACCCAACGGATATATTTATTTCCCAATGGTTATATCAACCATTATTTATTTGATTAATTTTATATGTGATTGTCACATCAATTCGATTAATGGTCGTAAGTCACTTATCAAAGTGATTACTACCTATCCAGCCAAATGGTTAAAAACATAACGGTTTCAAACCACAATTATCAAGGTAATGTTCCCATTATTTAAAACCATGGATGACTGCTACGTAGGTAAAATTGAATGTCGGTTGAGCCCGACCGTTGATGTAAGTCACATAGTGAATCCCTAACATAGGGTGCAACTTATCCATCCACTTTTTCAACCAACATAAGTCAACAATCATTGGTGATAATCAGGTGGGTGAAGGAGAGTGTTCTTTCTTGGGTGTAAAGCATTTCTTCATATTAATGTTGTGAGGTAAAGGTTTACCTTAATAAGTTTGTATTGTAATAAGGTATTCCTATGAATTTTAAATATATTAGGCTCTTAGAGGTATCAAAAAATCTAAACCCCTTGTTACAATAAAGCCCTCAATCAAATCATAAATTGAAGGCTAGGTGAATGCTGTAAAAAAGAAATAATGTGATGATTTCACTGAAATAATATTTTGGTGTAGTATCGATTGATGTTTCCAAATGAGGTTAATTTGAGCTATTTATCCTTATTTTAGATATCCTAAATAGATAGTTTACTCCTAAGCATAGATGGATATAGGAAACCATTGATACCGTATTGTTCTATTATGAATCAAAACCTATAGAAGCCCTCCAATGATATTGACCAATATAGATCATGTGTGCTATAGTGTTTCGACATCTTAAGGGATAAATCCTTGAGGTCACAGACCTCATCAAGTTCATTTTAATACATCTAATACAATTAGAGGGAGGTTACCTAGGTCTAGTTATAGGGGCACTTGCACGACATTGAATAGTAGTGATTTCATTGTTATACAAAGCAAATTGATTATTTTGAGGTCTTTAAGATCCATGAGCCATATTAATGCAATGCAAGATCGATGACCATTCTATATCTCTAATGGGCTATAACCTCTCAATTTTTTTTTGAGAAATTTGGGATAGCAAATGAGATCTAATTGTTTTGTTTTTTTTTTTTTGAATTTACATGGTGGAATAGATAGCCTCCATGAATCTAGGAAGGCTATCTAGCTTTTTATGGCCGCCATAGTATTCTGTATTGTCCGCCCTAGAAGCCACCACATAGATCTTCATGCAGTCCACCCCTATAACCACCATGCCATAATAATTTTAAACCTTTTACGCCATTGAAAGCACTAGGAAAGGGACAAGCATTTAGTTTGGCGAGGCCCAAGATTTGAACCTTGGACCTCCACCCCAATTATGGGGTTTGGATGAACCAATTGGTCTACACCTCAAACCTCAATGAGATTTAATTGTTATTTCATACAAATTACAGGGTTTGGATAGAGAACTACACTCTAAGGAGAAAAGTATTAAAGTGAAATGAAATTCCAACATAGGATCTCTTGATCTACCTAATAATCCATACTCACTAGGTTATTTAGTTTGGAAATTCACCTACAGGGGTGATTATTCCAACAGGTATGTTTGCAACTGACAGTGCCCTCTGAGGCATCATCGCTAAATCCAACTAAACCAAGGATTAAAGGGGTGTACCACAGTTTAAATTTTACTCAACATAGATTTGGCACCCCCTAATTTTAGAGTAGTGATAATTGTATGAAAGTCACTTTATGGGGATGGTGAATATAATCTGTTTCATAATTTCTCCCACACTTTTATCAAACCTAACAAGGCCAATTATAGCCCTCAAGGCATAAATCCCACATACAACTTTGGAAGGATGATTTAAAAATATAAGATTGTTATTGCGCTCAATAGCGAATATCCATAATTTAGGGTCAAAGAGGTTTGATTATTGACTTGTGAGTGGTTATATTTTCCTCAAATATGCATAACTAGTGGTTCAATTATAAGCAATGGCTTCCCATACAATACATTTCTTAGTAGTGATAAATCTAAATCAATAAGCTTCAATACCTTACATTGCTTATTAGTAATGAGCTTCAGTCAAAACCCTTTTTAGTGAATATAATTATAATCCTTATTTTAAATAAGGAAACTACTATCAAAGCTTAGAACTAGTTTAGAAATTTCACTAAAAATAAATCTTGCAATTAATATAACAATTTCACTAAAGACATCTTTCAACAAGAGATAGGAATGAAGAACATGTGCTTATACTGAGAGGGGGAGTGAATAGTATACAATAAAACTTTTTATTTTTTAATCCAAATAACAACATTAGCATTATTAAAGTAGTAAACATTACACAAAGAATCACACACATGAGAGACATGATTTTATATGGTTCACCCAATACGATCTACTCCATGAAGAAAATATTTCTTATAATTTTTTCTCAAAATAAATTCTCTTGGGAATCCTTCCCTACAATGTTTATGAACCTCTATCCAAAGGAGATGATGATCCCCTAAATCAAGTTTGTGGATCTCTATCCATAGGAGAACTCCTTCTCCTCTGCTCTAGCTGGTGCTCCTCTAGAAGACTACTGCCTCCATTGTACTGGCTTGTGGATATCTCTCCACTGAATAATCTTGTACCCACTCAGAAGACCTATCCTCACTACCCTAGTTGATGGATCTTTATCCACTAGAGACTACTATCCTCTTTGATCTGTCACATCCAAAGCTCTATCTCAAATTTGTACTAAACACAGTCCTTCGGTCTAGCACAAATATGCTCAATATCTATCTCTGGTCTGGAAAAAATCTATCCTCAAATCTACACCAAAATTTATCCTCAAATATGCTCAACAAGTCCACACAGAACTTGCTTAAAATCTGCTCAACAAGTCCACACATAACTTGCTCAAATTTACTCAAAAATTCCACACAGGACTTGCTCAAATATACTCAACAAGTCCACATAGAACTTGCTCAAATATGCTCAACAAGTCCACAAAAAACTTGTTTAAATATGCTCAACAAGTCCACACAGAACTTTTCCAATTTGCTCAAAAAGTCCACATAGAACTTGTCCAATCTCATATAAACATAAAGAGAATTGTTAGAGACTCAATATGCTCTATAAAAATCACAATGCTCAATTTATTTCAATCACTCTCTTAGAAACATAAGGAGAATTGTTAGAGACTCAATATGCTTCAAATTCAACTCAATACTCAATCACTTTCTCAACTCAATTTGGAATATAGAATATTTTGTTTTATAGAACTTGAACAATCACTTCACACATCCACTTGACTAGGCTCAACCAACTCTACTCAACCAATCACTCAATGAAATAATCCTTGCTCATAAACCCTAGTCCAAGCATATGATCACTCATTCAAAATATTTCCAACAATGCCCAACAACAAATCTCACATAACAATAATACTCATGATCTTTGCAAACCCTAGTTCAAGTTCTTCTCATAACCAATGGTTTTAAAAACAATGCTTATCAAACAAGGTTTTAACAACACTTATTTATTCTAGAAAACCTTGAAGCATTCACTCAACACACTCAATAGGAAAACCTAATCAAGTCCTTTTCACTCCAAACTTATTTTCTAGAAAACCAATCAATCAACTCAACTATGGAAGAATGTGCTCATACCTTTTTCTTGATGATGAAGGGATCTCATAAATATGTCACAACCATAAATACTTCTATACCAAGCTCAAAGAGGTTAGAAGATAAATCTTTTTTACAATGTAATGTAAAACTCAATTATACCTTATCACTCCATCTCAATAGAAATATTTGACAATAATATTTTCACAAAAATTTCATTTTTGAAACACACCTTCAATTTCTCAAAATTGATATTCCAACTTAATTTCTATCTCCTAAGGTAAAATAATATTTACCTTAATAAAGCACCTATTTACCACTTAGGTAAATAACTTAATATCACCTTATAACTCCCTAACCTTTGCACAATTAATCAAATTCCACAAACACCCTTAAAACCTTAGCACAATGATCAAATATAAAAAATATTCCCTTATGCCTCCTAAACCTTAGTATTATGCAAAAATTAAATTTAAATTATAAAAACCTTTGATGAGACCCCCTTCCACATTTTTTTGAGTTTTGAACCTATGCCTTCTCCATCGGCTGGCACTTTAGTTGTGGCTTGCTAGCCATGTGAGCTAAGTGCTCCATGTGCTTAGCTTAAGCCCTAATGTTGCTTAAGCCTCTTCAAAAAGGCTTCAAAGCCTTTGGCCTTATCCTAAATCTAGTGCCAAGCTAGAATACAAGCACTTCTCCCTTTGCTTTGTTCCTCACTGGAACACCATGCGCTGCCTCAATCACGATGCACTGCCCTGATTACAATGCATTGTCTTTCTTTGGCAATACACCACTCGTAAATTTTGGAGGCTCCAGATTTTTTGCTGTATTTTAATTTGCATTGCAATCATCCCTAAGGTTTATCTTAGGATTTAAATACCCTTCATTTGCTTTGCATACAATGTCGACGGATGATTCAACTTGATGATGTTGGCTTGTATAAATTATAATTTATAATTAATTTAAATTCATAAGAATTTAAATATTATAAATTTAATTTATAAACATTAGAATTTAATAAAAAAATAAAGCCCTCTTTGAGTAAATATCAAATTGTCATTTGCACTTCATTGGGTTGATGAAAAAACAATTTTCCACCTTGGTTTTAATAAAAAACTTACTTCTGCCATCGCAATATTAGAGAACTACCATTATGGTTTAAATAAAAAACCTTTTAATGTGCCACCATGGATTTAACAAAAACCCTTATAAAAAAATATTTGGACAACTTTTCTCCATCTCTTTACATTGATTCTTGGTGTTAATGATGATGTAATCCATGGTATTAATGACAAATTTTTACCTTGACATCAATGACAACTAAATGAGCTCAAAATTTCCAACAATCTCCCCCTTTGTCATTGATGGCAACCCAACTTCTTTTTACCAAAAAAAATTTCTTTCCTTTGTTCTGCTCCCCCTAGGACAATGATCTCTCCTCTTTTCTCAAATACCAAATATATCCCCCTTACTCAAATTTCTCCCCCTTTGAAATCAATGGCAAAGGGTCACCTTTGGGGCTTGGGGCTAATAATGAGCCTCTTAGCTTAGCCCCTCCCCCACCTCCTCTTGAGGTGGTTAATTCTAGGGTGGGAGTCTCACTCCCAGTCTTCCTCAAAGATACTCAAAGGTTTTCTTTGGAAGTGGCTTGGTGAAAATATATGCTATCTATTCCTTTGTAGAAATATATTCTAACCTGACCTATTTATCTATCACCTATTCTCTCAAAAAATGATACTTAATCAGAATGTGCTTTGTTTTGGAGTGCATCACTAGGTTTTTTGAGATACTTATAGCACTTGTATTATCACATAGTATGGGAATAGGATGATCATGCTTTATATTTAAGTCTTCTAGAGTTCTCTTCATCCATAGCACATGTGTACAACTTGCTACTACTGTAATGTATTCTACTTTTGTTGTAGATAAGGATACTGAAACTTGCTTCTTACTTCGCCAAGAGACTAAACAGTCTCCAAGAAAGAATGCTCTTCCACTTGTGCTTTTTCTATCATCAATGCTACTAGCCCAATCCATATGTGTATATGCTATCAGTGTAAAACTATCACTTTTGGGATACCAAAGCCCCAAATCCATAGTCCCTTTTAGATACTTGAAAATTATTTTTACTACTGCCATATGTGTTTCCTTAGGTACTGCCTGAAACCTTGCCACTAATCCCATTTACTGTACAATGTTTGGTCTTGTAGGTGTAACATAAAATAGTATGCAAATCATAGATCTGTATAATATCTAATCTACCTCTAAAGATTCATCATCCTTAATCAACTTGCATCCTGTGACCATGGGAGTACTTACCGATTTACAATATTCTAACCTAAATTTCTTTAACATTTATTTTATATACTTGGATTGTGAGAGAAACACTCCCCTTTTTTATTGTGAAATATGAAGTCCAAAAAATAAGGACAATTCACCAAGCATAGACATATCAAATTCATTTTGCATGTTCTTAGAAAATTATTTACACATCTTATCATTGTTTCTCCCAAAAATTATGTCATCAAAATAAAAAACCACTATTAGTAGATCACTCCCTTCATTTTTGATGTATAAATTACTATCTGCTATTCCTTTTCTAAATCCCTATTCTTGAAGATACTTATCCAATCTTGAGTACCATGCTCTTGGAGCCTGCTTTAGACCATATAGTGTATTTTTAAATCTGCATACATGATCTGGTTTATCTGTTAGTATGAATCCCTCTGGCTATTCAATGTAAACTTCTTCTTCTAGAACACCATTTAGAAATGTTGACTTGACATCCATCTAATATACTGTATCGCTCCAAATTTTTCGCATCCCTACCTTCAGGCTATAGGATCCATGCCCAGAAGGAGGATGGGAAAAGGATGGTGTGGTACCTCGGATTGAGAGGCCTTGCGAAGGTCCTGCCTCTCGAGGGAGGTGTATTATGGTGCTTTTTCGATGGATGGTGGGTTCACCAGGAAACGTTTAATGGCAGTTTCCATGCCTAGGTTGGGAATGTGTTTTATGTGTTCAATTTTAGCCTTAATCATCAAAGTCCTAGGTTTGGCCAAAATGTGTCTAAGCTATTCTATATAAAGATGCAGATTTAAATGAATACAAAAAACAAAATTAGACAAAAAATAGAGAGAATAATATGGATTAAAGACCAATACCTAATCCGGATGTCTGATGAAGATTCTGATCTTTGAAGCAGTCAGGATCATCTAGAATTTGACAGGATCGTCTGCTATCAGACAAGATCGTCTGAGATCTGACGAATTCCTCAGACAAATTCGTCAGAGACCTGCAAATAGAAAAACAGATGCAAAATACAGAGAATGCAGCTATGATAATAGAGGGTAATGATGTGAAATAACAGTAAAAACTTTAAAATGATAATACAAACTAAGACACAAGTGAAATATAATGACTTATTGACAAATTATGATTATATTATGCATATAAGCTATATGGATGAACTCCAAAATGCAGAATAGTAGAAAATATTGAATAAAGTAGCTAATTGCAGAATAAAACAGTAGATTGAAAAGAAGAAAATGCAAACTCTGGGCACTGATTGTCCCTAATGTGGACTACAGTCAAAATCATATCTAATTCAACAAGATCGCCTCCAATATGAACAGGATCATCTGCGACGATGTAAGCTCCCCAAACCCACCACACAACACCCCCGGCCATCCCCGCCCCGCCCCCCCACCACCACCCCCCCCCCCACAACCCCCCAAACAAACCACCCGTGGACAAACCCAGCCCCCCCCACCACAACCCACACCCACCCCCAACCACACCCCCACCCAACACCCAAAAAAACCCACAACACAACCACCCACACCAACCCCCCCACCAAACCAAACCCCCCCCCCCCCCACCCCCCCACACCCAAGCCCACCCACCCAAACCCAAACCAAACCAAAACCACACCCCACCACACCCCCACACACCACCCACCACCCACCCCACCCGGCCCCACCCCACAAACCCACCACCCCCAACCACACCCCATTTACACAAACCAACCACCACCCACAACCAAACACAACACACACCACAACCACCCAACAAACACAAAACCACCCACCAAACAAAACAAAAACACCCCAACAAAAACACCCCAAACCACAAAACCAACAACACAAAAAACACACCCCCAAACAACAAAAAAAAAAAAACAAAAAAAAAAAAAAAACAAAAACAAAAAAAAAAAAAAAAACCAAAAAAAAAAAACAAAAACCAATAAAAAACAAAAACAACAAAAAAAAAAACAAAAAAAAAAAACAAAAAGAAACGAGAAAAAAAAAAAACAACAAAAAAAAAAACCAAAACAAAACAAAAAAAAAAACCCACCAACACAACCAAACAAAAAAACAAAAACACAACAAACAAAAAACCACGTAAGACCCAACAACCACAAACCCACAAAACAAACCCACAACCCAACCCCACCACACCAACAAACCACAAAACAAAACAAAAAACAAAAAACAAACCACCACCAACAAAAAACAAAAAAAAAACAAAAAAAAACCAACAAAAAACTAAATACAAATGAAAGTACCCCTGAAAACAAAAAAAAAAAACAAAGAAAAAAAAAAAAAAAAAAACAAACAAAAAAAAAACAAGCCAAAAAAACCAAAACCAAAACCAACACAAAACACAAACACACAACACTTACCAACCCAACAAACCACTAAACAACACCCACTAAAACCAAAAACTCTAACAAAAAACCCCAAAACCAAAACAAAAGTAACCACACAAACCATAGACCAATAGAAACTAAAGTGTAACCAGACCAAAAAAAAAAACAACAAAAACACAAAACAACCAAAAAACCACAAAAAAAAAAAAAAAACAAAAAAACAACCCCCAAAAACCAACCAGAAACAAACCCCAAAAAGCCAAAAAAACCCCAACAACTCCCCAAGTCCAAATCAGCACACCCATTACAAAACCTACCTAAAACACCTAACCCCACACCACCCCCAAAAAATAACCAAAACCCAAAAGACAAACACATCCCATAAACAAAACCCAAAACAAAACCAAGCAAATAGCAAAACACCAAAGCACAACAAACTATCAAAAAATCAACCAACCCAAAAAAAGCAAACAAAGAAAACCAAAACCAAAAACAAAAACAACAATCTATACCCCCAAAACATAAATAACAAGAAACACCAAAATAAAAAGCACCCAACCAATAGACCAACCAAAAGCAACAAACACTAAAAAAAAATAAAGTAAAAAAAAACCCCCCCCACCACAAAGAAAGACCACAAACCTCTAAAGCACATCACCAAATAGGAGTAACTCAAGCACATATACAATCCTATAATGTACATAAGCAAGACCCCGGCCCCCCAATAAATAACACTCATGAATACCCCAGATCAATAGCACAAACAAAACAATAAGCATATGCAACACAATCAGCAATCAAGGTACGCAACTACTAAAAAAGCACCCCTAAATAGCTCAAAAATAAACAGAGAAATGGCGATCGATTAGTAAAGCACATGATTAATAGTATGAAAGTTCAAAAGCACATCATCTCCAATAAAAGACATCCTCTAAGAAGTTAAAAAGTCACAACAACAATACCTAAACAAAAATAGTAAACAAAAACAAAAACCCCTAATACGACTTCCATTTGGATTAACAAATAAATCATCAACATAAATTCCAAATCACTAAATTATCTTAAATATCATCTATTATACACCTACAAGCCAAACAACCCAAAAGACCAGTAAAAAACAAACAACCCAAGATATAATCAAACCACCATTAAGACATCATCCCACTCCCATAGTAAACAAATATCCAGTAAAGAAACCTAGCACTAATATCTCTAAAATTTTCAAACCCTAACTGGTGCTTCTTCTAAAACTACTTGAATCCATCAACATAATCAAAGCTTATAAAAACAACATTCAAAGCTAACTCCCTACTACACCACTGGGACTTTTTTTGTTTAATAGTTTAGACCATGACCACTAGTGATCAGACTAAGAAGGTCTAGACCCCATACTTCTATCCAACAAAACATCTTCATATTCTAATGCATTATTGCTCTTGTTTTCTTGACTTAATGACCAATATTGATTATGTGAACTATCCCAGTCCAAATAATTAAACCCCCATGTAGATCTTTAAAATATGTTGAAACCCCAATCTTTAATCTTGTAAGTAATTGATAATCACTTGAGGATCACCTCAACGTATAGTTGTATAGAACCACAAAAAAAACCATGTTAACATCTCTTCAACAACATCAGGAAATATCTCCTTCCACTCCACATCACAACATCAGGTAACATGGATAGCATTACATAAATGGCTAATATAGAGCAAATCACACCCTATCCAAAAATCTGAACAAGAGTATCACATCTTCAAAAGAAAGTTGACCCTACTAGAAATAGCCCACACCAACACCCCCCTTCTACCTTAAAGGTTCTTTCATGCCATTGAAAGGTCCCAACCTTCCCTTATATCCCATTTTAAAAAGGTTTAGCAAAATAAGTAAAACACACAACCCTCAGGAGTTGTCAGATCTCCACATCCATAAAAAGCACACCTCAACGTAAAACTCCCACATGGCCCCAACAGGCCTTCACAACGGCCCAGCAAATGAGCCCCAAGGATATATGTTAGGGCGAGGTCGGTACGGCAGTGAGCAGGGAAGGAATGTGGAGTTAGGGTCAAGAAGTGAAAAAAGCACCCAAAGCAACACACAAATCTAGGGCCCAGAAGTCCACTAAACAAAAACACAGTTGAAATCAGCACCAGAAAAGATCACAACTTCTAACCAACGAAGGAGTAACCCACACGTTCCCGTACCCACACACTCACAAACAATCAAAAGACCCACCCCACCCAAGAAAAAAAGAACCATCGGAACTAACACCAACCAGTGGACCACGTGACCGCAAGAACAACTCCCCTGGGAAATCTTAACAACAAAGAATCAAGACCAAAAAGGGTTTAGTTCCCCTTATGGTCAATCCTCTTTGTTCTTTAAGAGCAACCCCAGACCAAAGACCACCTACCGGGAAAGCCCCAGAGTCTAGACCAGCACAGCCTAGCTCGTAACACCTCACCACAGACTGGGGCCTCCACAAAGGCAAGAACCACAAGCACATCAGAGGAGGAACTAGTGTGGCACCCACCAGTCGGAGGTGGCTAGTACGGATGGAACGAGAAGCGGGTTGGCCCCCCACAAACAACACTAATCAACCACACGTATCCAGCCTCAGCACACCCAATACCCAATTGTAAGTCAACCAAGTATGGAGTTCAACAGTAGGAGCTAATCAAAAATTCAGAATACCACCCCCTACAACTGAAACTACCACAACCTAAGCCTCCAGACCACCGAGCTAACAACACAGTATAGCCATACGTAAATCCACCCTACAAAAGCCCCCCCCACACATAAAAATTCCCTACTGAAAAACAATACCCCCAGAGCAAAATGGACAAACACCTCAAACCAAAGAAGGGCAAGCCCAACCACCCCTCACAGTAAGCAGCACAACGCACAACACACCGGACCCAAAGGAAGGGCAGGAGTAGCACCAGACCAACCACCCAATACGAGGACAGCCGCAGTCCCAGGCCAACAGTCCCACCAAGGTGTGCACAGGGAGAGCAAGACAAATCGTCGTAAAGAGGAAAAAAGAAGATATATCGATAAAGTGCCATAGTACGAACAACAAAGGTAAAAAGTGTGAAAGCTCACAGGACCGCAGAACATGCCACCAAGCCCCCCCGCAAGAAGCAAGGTAGACCCACACCATGCCGACCAACCCCACCCAAAGGCACCAATAACAAACTCCAAAGCACAACCAGGGTCCACCCTTAACACTCACTCACCTAGGTCATATTGGGACTAAGCCCTCCAAAGGCTAGAAGACAGCTCTATACCTAACCAACTCCCTCCTACCACCTAAGTAGGCACTCACACAAAAAAACATAAGTTAAAAACCTACTACAAAAAAAGTGTTAAGCTGGTAAAAAGTAACCACAAAAAGACTCAATAAACTTCTAAAAAACAAGGCTCACAGAGTCAATCCAAAAAACAAACAAAACCCACAAACTCAGCAACCGACCACCAGAACCACCATACCAACCTAACCCCGCCACAGCCAACGAAACCCCTACCTCAAGGAACAAGCACAAGACTCTCCAAACCCACACCACACAGAACAGAGACAGCATCTAAACCCTAAGGCCAGGAACACCTCACAGTCCCCAGACCATCCACAACCAAGCACAACAACAAATACTCAAACACCCCTAAACACAACAAAAAGAAACACAATGCAAAGAACCCGACCAAACCCCAACACCCACCAAAGCCACCAAGAAAAAGCGACCCAGGCCTCACCCCCCCGGAGGTTATGACCATGTCACCAAAACACCCACCAATAACCCCCAACCAGCCAACCACCAAGAAAAACCACAGAAAGATACCCCACACAAAGACACACCACACAACCCCCAGCACACCCACGAGACCCAACAAAAAAATAGATCAAAACGGAGAATCGGCTATGATAATAGAGGGTAATGATGTGAAAAAGAAGAACTTAAAATGATAATCAAACTAACCAAGTGAAATATAATGACTTATTGACAAATTATGATTATATTATGCATATAGCTATATGGGTGAACCAAAAAGTAGAATAGCAGAAAAACGAATAAACTAGCTAATGCGAATAAAAAGCAATTGAAAAGAAGAAATCAAAACGCACCGTGCCCCTAATGTGGACTAGAAATCATCTCCGATTCGACAAGATCACCTCCGATCGAACAAGATCCTGCTAAAAAACTAGGACCGCAACAAAATTGGATGCAACAAATGTAGATGGTAATTTAGGAGTCTATGTGTGAGAACGACGAATTCAGCCGGGGGGATGCTAAGGGAGGGTCTAGGATTAAATAGGCTTAGGATGGAGGTTAGAGGTTGGAGATCATCCCTATTTGGGAGATCTCCAATGGGGAGGTCTCTAACGACACAAACACACTTGCCCGTAGAGATGCGTGGAACAAACTAATAAAAATAGTTTTGGGACAAATCATCCGGACGTCAGCCGCACGAAATCATCCGATCTGAGGTGATATCGTCTTATCGGTGATGATATCATCAAATGGTCAAAACAAACCAAAATGGCATGGGAAAGAGGAAACAAGCGGTTTGGGAGCGATTTTGGAGGTTAAAATTTGAATTTGAATTTTTACTAGAGTAAGTGTAATTATGAAGGTTTTACTGCACCAATTTTAGGGTGCTACATATACCTTGAAGTTCTTGAAACTTGAGAAAGCTAAAAAAATCCTTATAGCTTCAAGTCATCCAACTGGAGCAAAAGTCTCATCAAAGTAAACTCCTTCTACTTGTGCATAACCTTTGCATACTAACCTTGCTTTATTTATGACCACTTGTCCATCTTCATTTAACTTGTTTCTGAATACCCATTTTGTGTCGATCACATTTTTGTCCTTTGGTCGTGGAACAAGTTCCCAAGTTTTTCTTTTCTCTATCTGATATAATTCCTCATCCATTGCCTTAATCCAAAATTTATCCTCACTTGCTTGAGTGAAGTATTTTGGCTCAATCTTAGAAAGCAAAGAAAAAATTTCTTGTTGATATGGTTTTATTATTCTTCTCCTTATCTGTCTTTCATTTGGATTACCGATAATTTTCTATTTTGGATGATGCTTCTGTACATACCTAGATGGAGTTTTGGGAAGAAGTATTTGTGTTTCTTCTTCTTCTTTATTTTATTCCTCACAAAATTCTTCTTGAAAACATCCATCTTCTTGATACACAAATTTCTGAACTGGTTCTCTTGAATCTATCTTCTCATCAATTATTACATTCATACTTTCCACCATAGTGCATGTTCTTTTGTTGAAGCGTCTGTAGGCTTTACTTCTTGTGGAATAACCAAGAAAAATTCCCTCATCACATCTTGGATCAAACTTGCCTAAGTTTTAATCTTCCCATATTATGTAACATTTGCTTCCAAAAATTCTGAAGTGTTTTAAAGTGGTAGGTCTTCCTTTCCAAAGCTCATATGGAGTCTTGTGATGATTTACCCTCAATTGAGACCTTGTGATTATGTATACAACTATGTTTACATATTCTCTCCAAAAACCATTTGATAGCTTAGATTCATTTAACATAGCCCTAGCCATGTTTTCAATAGTCCTATTTTTCCTTTCAACTACCCTATTTTGTTGAGGAATTCTTGATGTTGAGTACTATCTCTTGCTCCCATGTTGTTCACAAAACTCTACAAATTAATTTGAAGTAAATTATCCTCCTCTATAAGATACCATACACTTAATCCTTTTACCAATTTCATTTTCAATCAATTCCTTAAATACTTTGAATTTTTTAAAGGCCTCTAACTTCTCTTTTAGGAAGGCTACCCAAACCATTCTAGAATAATCATCTATAAATAGTATAAAGTAGCTATCACCCTGAATAATTTGTGTTATGGTAGGACCACATAGATTAGTATGAATTAGGCTCAATGGATCAAATGACATATATCCTTTTGACTTAAATATTGTCCTAGTTTACTTTCCATGTTGATAGGGTGCATAGATTATGTTTTGAGGTCTTTTTATTTTGGGTAAATCTCTAACTGTTTGTTTATTGTTTATGTTGGCTATGTTATCAAAATTCAAGTGACCCAATATTCTATGTCATAACAAACTCTCATATTCTTGTGATAGAAAGCACTTTTACCCTTTGATCTCATTGAGCATGTATAAGTTGTTTGGAGTTCTTGCATTTGCAATGATTTTTCTAGTTTTTGATTTTCTTATCTCACATCTATCTGGATGGAAATTAACCATGTACCCTTGATCACAAAGTTGACTTATACTTAGCAGGTTTTATTTTAACCCTTTAACATACAATACATTTTCTATTTTTTATTTTCCCATTATCTAAACTTAGAGTTCCTCTTCCACCAATCCTTGTTGATCCATTATCATTGAAAATTATTGATCCTCTATTTGTTTCTTTTAGTACAATGAATTTGTCTTTATATCCTGTCATGTGACTAGAGAAAAAACTATCAAGATACCATTGTTATTATTTATCCTGAGCATGAAGGGCTATTTGAACTAACATTGATCTAGCCTTATAATTTTTCCTTTCATCTTTCCTAGTTGTTGAATTTGCTTTTCTAGACTCAGGAAGCATCATTTTACACCATCTAGCCTTGTGCTCAAAATTATTGCATTTGTAACATATAATATCATCATCCATGAGAGGTGCAAAGGAATTGAAATTTCTATTGACATTGTTTCTTGCATGATGAATACAATGTAAAACTCTATGACCATATTTATTACAAGAAAAAAAATGACCATGGAAGAAATTATGTAACCTGTTTGGATGTCTTGGAGTTTGTGGTGAAGTAATCTTCCTCTTGTGATTAAATCTTATCCAGGGTTCTTCTTTTCTTTCTTCCTTTCTTATATCCTTTGCTTTCTTATCCTTGTTTGAGGTTTCTACTTTTTGAAGACTTGATTCCTATTTTTATTTCTCATATTTTGCATCTTGTAGTACCTTGGTATTTTCAACTTCATTCCTTAGGTGAAAAACTTTTGCTTCCAATATTTCACATTCTATTTCCATAGATCTCAACAAATATGTAATGTCCTGCTCAATATTATTTCCTTCTTCCACCCTAATCTTGAGTTCTATGATATTTTGTATTAGTTTCATTCTTGCTTCTTCATATTTTCGAACTTGTTCTTTCAAGCTTGAATTCTTCTCTCTAAGTCTTTCCAATTTTTTGAGAGCAGCAAATAATTCTTCTTTTATGTCAAATATAGTCTCTTCTTCATTTTTTGAAGTCATGTGTGCTACTGATGGATCCTCATCCAAGCTGTTAGTCTTTTCACGAAGGGACCCACTTTGATACCAATTGAAGAACATGTGCTTATACTGAGAGGGGGGAGTGAACAATATAAAATATTTTTTTTGCTTTTTAATCCAAATAATAACATTAGCATTATTAAAGTAGTAAAAATCACACAAATTATCAAACACATGAGAGACATGATTTTACGTGGTTCAACCAATATGAGCTACTCCATGAAGAAAATATTTCTTATAATTTTTTCTTAGAATAAATTCTCTTGGGAATCCTTCCCTACAATGTTTATGAACCTCTATCCAAAGGAGATGCTGACCCCCTAAATCAAGTTTGTGGATCTCTATCCATAGGAGAACTCCTCCTCTGCTCTAGCTGGTGCTCCTCTAGAAGACTACTGCCTCCACTATATTTGCTTGTGGATATCTCTCCATTGAATACTCTTGTACCCACTCAGAAGACCTATCCTCACCACCCTGGCTGATGGATATCTATCCACTAGAGACTACTATCCTCTCTACTCTGTCACATACAAAGCTCTATCTCAAATATATACTAAACATAGTCCTTTGGTCTACCACAAATCTATCCTCAAATCTACACCAAACTCTATCCTCAAATTTGCTCAATAAGTCTACACAAAACTTGCTTAAAATATGATCAACAAGTCCACACAAAACTTGCTCAAATCTGCTCAACAAGTCCACATAGGACTTGCTCAAATCTACTCAACAAGTCCACATAGAACTTTCTCAAATATTCTCAACAAGTCCACACAAAACTTGCTTAAATCTACTCAACAAGTCCACACAGAACTTGTCCAATCTGCTCAACAATTCCACACAGAACTTGCTCAAATCTGCTCAACAAGTCCACATAGAACTTGTCTAATCTCATAGAAACATAAAGAGAACTTTTAGAGACTCAATATGCTCTATACTAATCACAATGCTCAATTTATTTCAATCACTCTCTTAGAAACATAAGGAGAATTGTTAGAGACTCAATATGCTTCAAATTCAACTCAATAATCAATCACTTTCTCAACTCAATTCGGAATATAGAATAGTTTAAATTATATAACTTGAAGAATCACTTCACACATCTACTTCACTAGGCTCAACCAACTCTACTCAACCAATCACTCAATAAAATTATCCTTGCTCATAATCCCTAGTCCAAGCATATGATCACTCATTCAAAATATTTCCAAAAATGCCCAACAATAAATCTCACATAACAGTAATACTCATGATCTTTGCAAACCCTAGTTTCTCATAACAAATGGTTTCAACAACAATGATTATAAAACAAGGTTTTAACAACACTTATTTATTCTATAAAACCTTGAAGCATTCACTCAACACACTTAATAGGAAAACCAAATCAAGTCCTTTTCACTCCAAAATTATTTTCCAAAAAACCAATCAATCAAATCAACTATGGAAGAATGTGCTCATACCTTTTTATTGATGATGAAGGGATCTCATAAATCTGTCACAACCACAAATACTTCTATACCAAGCTCAAATAGGTTAGAAGATAAATCTTTCTCACAATGTAATGTAAAACTCAATTACACCTTATCACTCCATCTCAATAGCAATATTTGACAATAATATTTTCACAAAAAATTCCTTTTTGAAACACACCTTTAGTTTCTCAAAATTGATATTCCAACTAAATTTCTATCTCCTAAGGTAAAATAATATTTACCTTAATAAATCACCTATTTACCACTTAGGTAAATAACTTAATATCACCTTATAACTCCCTAGCCTTTGCACAATTAATCAAATTACAAAAACACCCTTAAAACCTTAGCACACTGATCAAATATCACAAATATTCCCTTATGCCTCCTAAACCTTAGTATTATGCAAAAGTTAAATTTAAATTATAAAAACCTTTTATGAGACCCCCTTCCATATTTTTTGGAGTTTCAAACCTACGCCTTCTCCCTTGGTTGGAACCTTAGCTGCGACTTGCTAGTTGTGTGAGCTAAGCGCTCCACATGCTTAGCTTAAGCTCTAAGGTTTCTTAAGACTCTTCATAAATGCTTCAAAGCCTTTGGACTTATCTTATGTCTAGCATCAAGCTAGACTACAAGCACTTCTCCCTTTGCTTTGTTCCTCATTCGAATACCATGCGCTACCTCGATCACAATGTGTTGACATAATTACAATGCATTGTCCTACTTCAACAATACACCACTTGCAAATTTTAGAGGCTCTAGATTTTTCACTATATTTTAATTCACATTGCAATCATCCCTAAGGTTTATCTTAGGGTTTAAACACCCTTCATTTGCTTTGCATACAATATCAACGGATGATTCGACTTGATGTTGGCTTGTATAAATTATAATTTATAATTAATTTAAATTCAATATAATTTAAATATTATAAATTTAATTTATAAACTTTAGATTTTAATAAAAAATTAAAGCCCTCTTTGAGTTAATATCAAATTTTCATTTGCACTTCACTGGGTTGATGAAAAATAATTTTACCACCTTGGTTTTAATAAGAACCTTACTTCTGCCATCATAATATTAGAGAACTATAATTATGGTTTTAAACAAGGTGAACTTGAGGAAAACACAAACCTAACTTTTGTAGAGTTGATCTCCTCAAGTTCACCTTGTTTAACTCCTCCTAGTCTTCCAAAGTTACCTCCCTTTCCAACTGGGAAATCTCTCAAGCCTTATATTTTCTGATCCACCAAGGTGGAGAGTAGACTCCCTAGACCTTCCAAAATTTCCTAGCTACCCTTCTTTACCCAATATGCCTTCTATTTATAAGGAAAATTCTCCACTCATGGGCCAAATAGTGGCCTTCTTATTTTATTATTAAAATATGCCTTTTAAACTAGATATTCTATCTTATGTGGAGAAAAATTCAAATAGTGGAAAAAAGAGTCCACCAAAGGTAGGTGGTTTTGTTTTCTAGAGGCACTTTCCAATTAACCTATAGGTTAGGTGCAAAATTAAGATTAATAGAGACAAAGAGGAGAATCTTCACCTAATATCCATTAATGATATTAGGCCCATATAGGGAATAGAATAATAAAAATTCTAGAATCCATTTTTAATACAAATGGAATTGGATAAAATTGATAAGCACCTAATTGTTACATAATTAGGTTACTTACACCCAATTTACTACTTTGTAGTAAATTTTGGTGAAGATTTATTTTCCATTTCTTCTTTCACCAAAGTTTTATTTAGTTTCTAATTAAATTAATTTTTATGAAAGATAATAAATCCCACTTACCAAAATTCCTTAATTGGAATTTTGTAGTATTATTTATAGTCCATACCCTCTATTTGTTAGTCAATAGCCCATCCTACTAACTAACTAGTAGCCTTATGAAAATTATCCATGGGTAGGGTCATGACATACACCCCCCTTGGATTAAACACAGTCCTCTGTGTTTGAACAATTACCTTTGTGGGTACATCCTGCTATTTTACAACCCAAGTCATCCGAATTTTCTTTACTTTTAGCACCTCATTCTTGATGATAAGCTACATAGTCCATCCATGAGAATACCTGGACCTGCAAAAGTGTAAAATATCAACAGTACCTTGTTCTTTAAAAATATCTATTTTGCATAGAAATGAGGCTATAACTTTGTTTGGTGATTCTACCCTGTAAGCCCTTCCTAAAATTGCCTCTGATCATAATCCCATTTTTTTTGAGATCCCTAACTCTCTGTCCTTAAATAAACCTTTCAAATTTCAATCTATGTGGATCAAACATTCCAGTTTTAGAGATAACTTAATTTAGTGGTGGCAGCAGCCTATCAGGGGTAGTGCAACTTTTAAACTTGTTGGAAAATTAAATTTTATTAAGGAAAAGCTTCGAACTTGGAACAAAGAGGTCTTTGGGAACCTCTTTGAAAATAAAAAATAGGTTGTTGAAATTTTAAAGATAATTTATCAGAGGATCCAACATGGTGATGTTGATGAAACTACTAGGCAGGAGGAACGAACAAAACTAGCAGAGTTTCATAACATTTTGGCCTATGAGGAAATCTATTGGAGGAAAAAATCAAGGGCTCTTTGGTTGAAATATGGAGATTCAAATTCCAAGTTTTTTCACGTCACCACACTTAGAAATAGAAGCAATAACAAGATACATTTTTTTTAAAAAGTAGATGGTTCTATTACTCAAGACTTAACAAAAATCAGAAAGGAGGCAGTAACTTATTTCAATTCTATCCTTGGTCAAGAATCGTAGTGCAATGAGGAGGCCAAAGATATTCTCTTGAAATCCATTCCTAGAATAATAAATGAGGATATAAACCTTAAGCTTCTAGCTCCCTTTTATGATGAGGAAATTAAGGAAGCCTTGTTTAGCATGGAGCCAAACAAATCCCCGGGACCCGATGGCTTTCCCCCTTGTTTCTATCAAGCTTTTTAGGACATCATAAGTGAGGATGTAATTTTTGCTGTCAAAGAATTCCAAGGAAGAAATCATATCCCAAAAGGTATCAACTCTACTTTTATTTCTCTAATTCCTAAGAAGAAAACCCCTAAATCTATGGCTGACTTCAGTCAATCAGTCTGTGCAATATTTCTTACAAGATCCTAACTAAAGCCATTACAAATAGAATGAGATATATTATGCCCCGCATCATAGATCCATGCCAGGGAAGCTTTGTCCAGGGTAAGTCAATCTTGGATGGAGTTATCACAGTTCATGAAGCTTTGCACTCTACTCATAAGACTAACAGGTCTATTTTTGTCCTCAAGCTTGATATGAACAAAGCATTTGATAGGATAAATTGGGACTTTCTAATTGCTATCCTCCTTAAGTTTAGTTTTCACCACCAATGGGTTAATTTGATCAAAGAATGTATTTCTAAATCATGGTTCTTGATTCTAGTTAATGGAACAACTGTTGGTTACTTTCAAAGTCACAGAGGAATTTGACAGGGGGACCCTATCAGCCCCATGTTATTCATCATTGTGGCAGAAGCTTTAGGTAGAACCATCAAAAATGCTTGTAGTTCAAGGCTAATATCGGGAATCAAGGTAAAATCTCTCACTAGGGTTGTTTCTCACCAATAATTCATTGATGATACCCTTATATTGACTAAGGCATCAGTGGTTGAGGCTAAAATAATTAAATACATCCTACAACTCTACAAGGACACTGCTGGTCAAAAAGTTAATTTTAGCAAAAGCAAGTTATATTTCTTGAACACCCCCATTCAGAGGCAAGGAAGGATTGCAAAAATTTTAGGGTGTGATATAGCAAACCTCCCCACTTCGTATCTTGGTCTCCCTATTTTTATTGGTTCTCCTAGAGAGTCAATGTGGGACAAGGTTATTGAAAGAATTAAAAAAAAACTTGTTGGATGGAAAGGTCATCTTCTATCTCAAGCAGGAAAGCTGACCCTCACTAAGGCCTCTCTTAAGAGCATTTCGGTCTATTTACTCTCCATTTTCAAAGCCCCTATGAAGGTTTTTTAGAAAATTGAGAAACCCCAAAAATAATTTTTATGGACTGGATCAGAGGAGAAAAAAGGATACACCTTGTAGGATGGACCAAAATGTGTAGACCCAGGGAACATGGGGGCTTAGGTCTGAGGAGAATTTCTCATATAAATTTAGCTTTACTAGTTAAGCAGGTGTGGCATCTCATTTCTGGTGAAGGAAATGAATGGAAAACTATCATAAAATGAAAGTAT
This sequence comes from Wollemia nobilis, assembly GCA_028583015.1. Classification (NCBI taxonomy): domain Eukaryota; kingdom Viridiplantae; phylum Streptophyta; class Pinopsida; order Araucariales; family Araucariaceae; genus Wollemia; species Wollemia nobilis. Next base: position 9,912,265 of record JAQPPZ010000456.1, read on the forward strand.
CTTCAAAATATGAAATTTCTAAGTGACTCAGTTCCAATCAGAGGTTCTACTTTTTGGAAAGCAATTCTTAATTGTAAGGAAATCATCAAAAAAGGTTTAATATGGGTTTTACGTAATGGTGAGAGGATAAATTTCTAGAATGACAGGTGGGCTAAGAATGAACCACTGACATAATATTCTTAGCCTGAATCAGAGATATCACCGAAGAACTCATTGGAAAAAAATATTTGATTATATGGTTGAGGACAGAGGTAGAATGAAGTGGAAACAAATAAGAATTCAGGGATTTCAAGCGGAATCAAATGATATTTGTAAAATTTTCGGGCAACAGTTTATCCCCATGAGACCCAAGGAAGATCAAGTGACCTAGGATCCTACAAAAAATGGGCAGTTCACTATTAAATCAACTTACAAGATTTTTCTTGATGACGAGGATTTTGTCCTCCAAAAGGACTTAGTTTGGATAAAAAATTTAATTCCAAAAATTGCAGTCTTTTCATGGTTGGTTATCCAAGGAAGAATTCTAACCATTGATAATATGATGTGTAAAGGTATTTGTATCACTAATCATTGTTATTTGTGCAGGGCTAATTGGGAGATCATTTATCACATTTTCCTTGAGTGCCCTTTTTCCTTGACTATCCTAAGTGGGGTTTTTCAGGCCTTCAATATTTCATGGGTTAAACCAGCCATCATAATTGATTTTTTCATCCAGTGGCCTTACCCATTTTTAATTCAAAGACTTAGATACATGTGGAAAATTTGTCTCAATCACTATCTTTGGTAGGTGTGGTTAGAAAGGAACCATAGAGTCTTTAATGGGTCTATCCATGATCATCAAACTATCATTGCCAGGATCCTATCCTTTACCAATGAGAATGTGAACCTTATCCCTTTTGATAGTTGTAAACCTCATCTACGGGAGACCACGATTGCTCAATATTTAAGCTTAACCTTGTTAGATGAGTCTGTGCCAAGGGTAGTCAACCCCAGAGCCAATGTTAAGTGGTCTCCACCTCCTACGGGTTGGTTTAAGCTTAATTATTATGGAGTAGCTAAGGAAAATCTTGGCAGAGTAGGCACTGGTGCCATTGTGTGAGATAATAATAGGAATATGATGCTTGTGTTTTCTAAATATTTGGGAACAAGGATGAACAACAAAGTTGAAGTTAGAGCTATGTGGAGAGGCCTTCAAATGACTCAAGATTTAGAAGGCAATTTGATCATAGAAGGAGACTCTATGCATGCTATAATTCTCCTCAATAATTGGAAAACACCTATTTGGAGGATTAAAGTAATTGTTGAAGAGGCTAGGATCCTTTTCCAGGGAAGATAGGATAGAAAATCCCAACATGTCTTTCGAGAAGCTAACAAAATTGTTGATAAGCTGGACAATTTGGGTGTTGATGGTGATGGACTTTTCAAATGGGAACATGGTGTCCCGAGTGAAGTAGAGGAGCTTATTCAACAAGAATTCCAAGAATGATAGTCAAATTTACCAACAGGGAAGGCATTGTAAGTTCAAAGGCTAGGAGTATTCCCATCTCTTTTTTGAATTGGACTCACAATAAAAATTATTTGAGTTGTCAGTCTTCATGGATGCTGCTTGGAAATACCACAAAGACTAATGGGGACAGTCACATGTTAGATAACATGGCTCCTAGTCATCTTAGTAATTTGAGGTTGGTTGATAATCACAAGGAAGAAAATAAACGATAATATAAGACTTCAAACCAAAGCCACGTGGACCACTAGATAGCCACCACCATAAATCTAGCCAACAGGTTCACTTCTCCAAGGCTGATTGACCAAGATAGTATGTGATACCAAAGCATGTCATATACAGAAGAAATCAATTGCCAAAGAATTATTAAGAGTAACTGTCAATACAAAGCTTGTGGGAGTTTTTTTTAGTACTCTGCTATGTGTGTCTACAGATTTTTGTTTCTCCATTGTCTCAAGGAAGGGATCCATGTCTGTTTCTTTTTTGTAATTATGATGCATGTGTGTTTTCTCGGGGTATATCCAAAATGTTTTATGGGAAGTTTCTTTTTGATAATAGGCTATGTGCCTTACTGGATGTAATGGCTTTGGTAGCATGTAGATTTTACATATATAGGATCCTTAGTAAGGATATGTTCATCAACAACCCTAGGCTGATTTTTGTAAAAGGTTTTGGGTCAACCTGTAAAACCCGGTATTAATGCTATAGTATCTTATCTACCAAAAAAAAATATTAAAAATTTATCAATACACCAATTCCATCATAGTGATTACAACTATAAACCATCTATTACTGCATAGTTACTGAATTAGAGAACTACAATTATAAAATTTGAAATATGATGTTTACAAATATATCATGAAATTATGCTTCAGTATTACATTAGACATAAAAAGTCTTATTAATTTTATCAAAACTCCCACCAAGGAGTATCACAGTATAACTTGTTAACCATTACCATGAGTTAACCTAATAAAATTAATTGTTAATAAAGACACATCATAATTTCAGAATCTCAAATTAGGATATTCACATATATCCTATGATGCATTTTGACAACCTTTTTGCCATCACCGGAGCATCCACCCAAATTTCTCTTGGTTTGTATCATAAAGATACAGAGAAGTCCCATACCTTCTCCAAGAATGGACACCAATCCATCCTTCAGATTCATATAATTTCCTTTAGGTAGGTTCACTTTTCATGATTACAAAAACATACAAAAATCTATAATCCATATTCATTCATTGGTTATATTAATGAGTACCACTAAATTTTCACAATATGAACTTTAACTAATAAAGATTCATCATGAGCACACAATATTCATATAATATTTTATTTTCTACACACATAAACATAAAATTTCAAAAGTTTACTAATTACATTTATGCCTCATCCCATGGCATACATACCCTACTTCAAAATGGTGGAGCAATTGTTCCAGTGGCTACTCCACGTTGTGTACTAATAACTGGTTGTAGTGGGGGAAGCATGTAACAAAATAGGATTCCAAAAATGCAATATTAAATTCTTCCCTTGCTTGATAAAATTATGGATTTTTTGTATACATGGCTGCCATTATTGTTGCTCTCCAATTATTCCTTTGTATTATCTCGGATCTGAGCCTATCTTGCTCTGCTATGGTAGCATCTCTCTTAGCTTCTAACCTTATTCTTTCTTGTGCCCATAAATCTTCTTGGGCATGTTGCATAGGATATTTCCTCGTTATTTCTTTAACTGTTCTCCTAATTTTCCCATAACTATATCATCTTCTAAATCTACCCTTTCTTCCTGATTAGATCTGGCATTGCTATAGATCAATTCCTTCTTTTTAGGGCATGTGCAAAAATAGATCGGTAATAAAAAGCAAAAGGATAATAAAATATACAATGGGATTTACTCCACTTATAACTAATATCATCCAGGAAAATCATGTCTTAAATATAATCGTATTGGACATCATGAGTTAGTTACTACATTCAATATATTTATAGAATTTCACCATTTAAAAAAGTAATTATCTGGTTTGGTTTTCAACATATCGATCATGTCCACTCATTTAAATGATCACATCTTGATGATCTTGAGGTGGATCATTCAACTTCCATGATACACTTCTCATTCAGCTTGATTATCCTATTGATGATTTTGTTTTGATTGATCATGAGCTTATTGTACCTCTTCAATTCTTGAGGTAACACATGTTCTTTTGTCATAGCCATTAACTTTACATATAGTCCTATCATTGTTACTTCAATGGCTTTGATAGTTGATTTTGTACACACTTATTTTGGTGCCTTATCTTCAGGTACCTTTTTTCAAATCTGTCCATAAGTACTTATTGACCTCAAGTACATTATTGGAAAGAAAGAAAGATTCACTTAGCTTCTTTTTGGTAGGAAACCAATTTCAGAGAACAACCAACATTTTTTGTTATGAAGAGGATCAACATGAGTTCTATAACTCTTTTTTATGGATCCCTCAAAATTTTCTTCAACAAAAAGAGGAATTGCAAAGTTCCCTTCAAAGTCAGGCTATCAAATCTCGTAACACTCTTATATCCATGGAGCAGATATATTGTGAAACCTTTATTCAGAATTCACACTGTAATGTTTGGCTAAGAAACAATTCACATAATTATTTAGCTTTTGAAAGCCCTTTGAGTCATTTTGAATGGTTTGATAGATTCTTCAGTTGGCCAAACTAGACTTTCCATGTCCGATTTGGATATTCCTGGTTATCTCCTATAAGTGATCCTCTAAATATTCCATTTCAGTTTCTACCTCAATGTTATCTGGATGTGGTCAAGAAGTTTGTTCCCACTAGAAAGGCTACTTTTAATAGTGAGCTTTATCAGAGTCTTCTTTATCAGAGATATGTATAGACTCACTTACTCTAGGAAATTTAGAATAGGTTTTTTTAGACTCGATGTTTGATAGAAATGGATCTCATATTGTATGGACATCATGGTACTCCCTGGCCATACTATGTATTTGATAGATATATTAAAATTTGCTACAATGTTCCACCTCCATTTATCCATTCCGAGCATGACTTATCTCTAGTCATAGATTATAATAGCTTAGATTATGACTGAGAATATGATGGTTTCCATATGTCTAGCTCTTAATTTTGGCCAACAATCATATTTGTAATAAAAAATTACTTAATTTCTCCCATCAATAAAATATTCAGTTGTAGTTAATTTGATCATATTCAATTCCACTTAGTTATTTTTCTGTGGATCAACCCACTGTTGTAGGTTTATGTTCCAATAATACCACATGCATGGTATACTAGGTAATTCTTACTTTAAATAATGTAGCACACCTCAATACATTTGACCACCACCCGGGTGGTCGGGTGGCATACTTTACTACCGAGCTAGGATACTCAAACTATCGAAGCTATTTGGTGGAGTTCTCCCCAAAATTTCATGTGAAGAAAAGTATGAAGTTTCTCCATCTAATATTGTGACAACTTTCGCACTCAAGTGCATTGTAACATTGATCAAAATCAAAATAAAGAAAACATTATTTTGTTTATCTTTTGATCTTAAATTTCCAGTAGTTAGTTTCCAATTGCAATCAACTAACTTGTATTCACATATCGTGATTATGACTTCAAACTGAGTTTAGTCGTTCTCAACTAGAGTTTTGTATTTTTGCTTTTACCATTAGGTTCTTGCAAATTTTAATACCACATGCACTGCTTTATGACATATTTTAGTATTTAAATAGTGTAAGGCACATCTATTAGACTACAACAAAGAAAGTGGTATTTTTAACCGTGGTAAAGGTTCAGGTTGCGGCTATCTCTGGGTGAACTATTGCTAATAGTAAGCCTCTAGAGTTTGTTGAGATTGAGATGTTTAGCTCCTTGGCCAAAGGACAAATTATAACAATAATTAATTAAAGAAAACATTCTTTTAATTTATCTTGTGAATTACATTATGCCAAATGTAAATATAACTGGATTCTAATCCAAGAACATCTATAGTCCAATGATTGATAATTCTGTGACTACTTTTTTGTTTGTAACATAGTTACTTTGGCATAGAAGATCTTTATTCCTTTCTAGGTATGATTACAACCATTAGCCTAGAATATTTAATAATTTGATAAACATTGTTCAAGTGATCCTTCAATGGATCTAAACCAACACTTGAAAATAAAGAATAAGTAAGTCAAAATATATAGATGTCGAGTAATTTTCCAAAAGAGTCTAAGGTACACCACTTAAAATCCATAGGAGGGTTTGCTTAGCTCTTCCACTTTTGAATGACTGTGGATCTATTCATGGAAGAAAGGAACTCAAACATCGACAATCTCAAGTACTAACCTTATCCTTACCAAGTATGCATCATTTAGAGATGTGGAATTTATGTTTTGAGTTGTTTGTTTCATGCCCAAATATTTTGTTAACCTAAATCTAACTAGAATCCAATAGTTAGCCTGGGTTCTGATACCAACTATAACCTTACCACTTATTCTCCATAATTTTTTTAAATTTTTTAATATACATTTATCTTTCATGAGGTAAGAGACATAATCATGATCTAAGATAGAATCATTCCATTTGGATTGTAAGTTATCAAGGAAAATATCATCAAGAGATATTAAGACTTAATCAAAGTCACTCTTGAGTAGAAGTGATCAACTTCTACAAAACCCTCATACCACTCGGGTATGAGAACACTCACCAAAGCGTTAGGTTTCATCCCTCATAAAAAGGGAAATTGCCCTATATAGGTGAATGCCTTGAAGATGGAAAACCATCATAAATGAAATAACCTCAACAATGGTTATTCATAAATATTAGATTCAACCCACATCTTCTTGATGGGATCACTAAGATAAAAAATTCACTATACATGAACAAAATTACATAATCCTTAGAATGTCATCTTAAGCATGATTATATTTCCTTATACCTCTTAAGGCTTACTTATCCACCCTTTTTTTTAGGCATCCCTTTTGTTAAGTACATGAATCAATTAATCTCATTACAAAAGGACATTATTTGACCATCATGGGAGCACCTACTCCCTAGGTACATTCAAATATCAATTTAGAATGTAAGGTCTGACTTGGTTTACAACTCAAGTCCCAATTACCTTTTAATGGGTTCCAACCCACTCCGAGTTCCAACTCGGATTAATCCATAATTTGTTATCTTTTTTTTTGCAGTATTTTTGGTTAGACCATCCATGAATGGTTCAACATAATCCAATTAATCCTTAAGTTTATAAATTGGAAAACTCATGAGATATCCAATTGAGCAAGGTATATATATTCCATTGTAATATACATTCTGAATCTATTCAAGCATTGAATATGTCAAGTGATAACTAGCTAACTACATCATTCATAATTTGTTTAATCAATAACATTCCATAAAGTAAATGGCATAATAATAACCCTTCAAATCAACAATAAAATAAAGTTAAGCATACATTACAAATGAAATAGTAGTCCACAAATGTAAAAATTTTCACATTATTTTAAATATTGCAGGTTCATTTTATAAAAAAAATTAACATCACATCCTCTTAGAACATTCTCATTTTGAAAATAAAGGCAACATTCACAAGAATCATTAGGTCAAAACACAACTAGAGTGACATTATATTTATCTTGGGAACCCTCATGGGGAATAAACCCAACCTCAAAAATATGTTCTTTCCTCATATTCATAAACTTAAGATGTCAAATATTATAGGTATAGAAGGGCCACTATGGATCCCTTTCAATCAAGTATATAAGTCAAGGAATACAAATGAATATTTTCAAGTTCATTATGCAATTAAGGAATTTCCTAATTCCTTTATCTAAGTCATCATTATATTATTAAAGTATTTCTCATACCATTAAGGAATCCATTTGTTCCTTTAAAATTCATGATGTAATTAAGGAATCTACTAATTCCTTTCTCTAAGCCATCTTAAGAATTTATAACATCTTACATATGTTTATGATAATCATTGGAATCATATTTTGGAGAAGTCTTATCGACATTAGAGGGAATCCTATAAATTCCCTCAAGAATGAATTCCAAATTCATTCTTCATGATTGATTACAATCAATTCCTTGTTCAATGAATTAAAGTCCCATACCTTTAATTCATGAACATCCTTTCTTTCTGAGTTAATTATTATTGTTAAATAATATAGATTATCATCTATGTTATATTTAGTTAATCAAACATGATTATGATTTATCAACTAATAAGTACTTCCTTTAGAATTGATGTGTATCTACTAATATAAGGATAAATCAATACCACTATTTCCATTCAATAATTTTCTTTAAGATACCCCTTTGATATAGATTTTACTTAGCATATTCATGGGTCTACCTTTACTCCAAATATTTAATTCTCCTTTGGTATAAGGAATTTATTACCCATGTTACCCAATATATATATTTATTGCCCAATGGTTATATCAACCATCAATTATTTGATTAATTATATATGTGATTGTCACATAAACTTGACTAATGGTCATAAGTCACTTATCAAAGTGATTACTACCTGTACATCCAAACGGTTAAACACAAAGATTTCAAACCATGATTATCAAAGTAGTGTTCCCAATATTCAAAACCATGAATGACTATTTTGTAGGTCAAATCGAACGTTGGTTGAACCTGACCATTGATGTAAGTCACATGGTGAATCCCTGACATAGGGTTCAAATTATCCATCCACTTGTTAAACCACCATAAGTTAGTGATCATTGGTGATGATCGGGTAGGTGAAGGAGAGTGATCTTTCATGGGTGTAAAACATTTCTTCATATAAATGTTGTGAGGTAAAGGTTTACCTTAATAATTTTATATTGTAATTGGGTGTTCTTGTGAATTTTAAATTGATCAGGCTCTTAGATGTACCAATAAATTTGAGCTCCTTGTTACGAAAAAGCCCTAAATCAAATCATAATTTGAAGGTGGGTGAATACCAAAAAAAATAAGAAGTGTGATGATTTCACTAAAATAATATTTGGGTGTATAATCGATTGATGTCTCTAGCTGAGGTTCATCTGAGCTAGTTGTACTCATTTTAGATATCCTAAATAGATAGTTTACTCATAAGCATAGACAAAAATAGGATTCCATAGATACCATAGTGTTATGTTACAAATTTAAACCTGTAGAAGCCCTATGATGATTTTTTTTAGTATAGAACATGTGCACTATAGTGCTTCAACCTCTTAAGGGATAAATCCTTGAGGTTAAAAACCTCATAGAGGTAATTTTAAGATATTTTATGCAATCAGAGGGAGGTTCCCTAGGTCTAGTTATAGAGGTGCCTACATGACGTTGACTAGTAGTGATTTCATTTCTATGCAAAGAAAATTGATTATTTTAAGGTCTTTAATATCCATAAGTCATATTAATACAACACAGGGTTGATGACCATTCTATATCTCCGATGGGGTATAACCTCTTAGCAAAATACTGAGAAATTCAGGATAGCAAATGAGATATAATTGTTCTTTCATACAAATTACAAGGTTTCGACAGAGAACTATGCTCTAAGGAGAAAATTATTAAAGTGAAATGAAATTCCAACATAGGATCCCTTGATTTGCCTAATAAGAAATACTCACTAGGTTCTTCAGTTTGGAAAGTCACCTACAGGGATGATTATGCCGACAAGGATGTCTGTGAATAATAGTGCCCTCTGAAGCATCGCCAATAAATCTAGCTAAACCAAGGATTAAAGGGGTGTACCATAGTTTAAATTCTACTTAGCATAGCTTTGGCACCCCCAAGTTTAGAGCAGTGATAATTATACAAAAGTCACTTTGTATGGACAATGATTATACTCCATTTCATAATTTCCCCTACACTTTTGTCAAATATAAAAAGGCCAATTCAATCCCTCAAGGCATACATCCCACATATAACTTGAGAATGATATTTTCAAAATATAATATCGTTATTGCACTCGATAGCGAATATTCATCACTCAGGGTCAAAGAGGTTTGACTATTGACTCATGAGTGGTTATCTTTTCCTCAAATTTGTATGGCTAGTGGTTCAATTATAAGATATGGCTTCCCATACAATACATTTCTTAGTAGTGATAAATATAAATCAATAAGCTTCAATACCTTACATTGCTTATTAGTAATGAGATTCAATCAAAACTATTTTTAATGAATATAATTATAATCCTTATTTTAAATAAGGAAACTACTATCAAAGCTTACAACTAGTTTAGCAATTTCTCTAAAAATAAATATTACAATTAATATAATAATTTCCCTAAAGATGTATTTCAATAAGAGATAGAAACCACCAACCTAAATTTTGTAGGGTTGGTCTCCTCAATTTCGCCTTGTTTAACTCCTCCTAGTCTTCCAAAGTTACCTCCCTTTCCAACTAGGAAATATCTCAAGCCTTCTAGTTTCTAATCCACCAAGGTGGAGAGCATACTCCCTAGACCTTCCAAAATTTCCTAGCTACCCTTCTTTACCCAATATGCCCTCTATTTATAGGGAAACTTCTCCACTCATGGACCAAACAGTGGCCTTATTAATTTATTATTAAAATATACCTTTTAAATAAGACATTTTGTCTTATGTGGAGAAAAATTCAAAGAGTGGAAAAGAGAGTCCACCAAAGGTAGGTGGTTTTGTTTTCTAGAGGCACTTTCCAACTAACCTATAGGTTAGGTGCATAATTAATATTAATAGAGACAAAGAGGAGAATATCCACCTAATATCCATTAATGATATTAGGCCCATGTAGGGAATAGAATAATAAAAATTCTAGAATCCCTTTTTAATCCAATTAGAATTGGATAAACTTGGTAAGCACCTAATTATTACATAATTAGGTTACTTACACCTAATTTACTACTTTGTAGTAAATTTTGGTGAAGATTTATTTTCCATTTCTTCTTTCACCAAGGTTTTATTTAGTTTCTAATTAAATTAACTTTTATGAAATGTAATAAATCCCACTTACCAAAATTCCTTAATTAGATTTTTGTAGTATTCTTTAGGGTCCATACCCTCTTTTTATTAGTCAATAGCCCATCCTACTAACCAACTAGTAGCCTTTTGCAAAGGATCCACGGGATGGGTCATGATAGACCTGGCCATATGTAAGCAAATGATTTTTAGGCTTTGTTTGATGCTTTTGTTTTTTTAACCAAGTTGCATGTTGTGGGTAATCATGCGTGGGTGGATGGTAGCGATGTTCGATCATCCATTGGCGGATGGTTGATGTGTGAATGTGTTGATTCTTTTTTTGTCACATTGTCATGTTGTGAGTTGTTTGCGAAGACCACCCATGGGAAGATTGTAGGGCACCATAATCATCTACTGGTGGATGGTGACCTGTCATGATCATTTGAGGTATGAACAATAAAAAAAATTGTGTTTTATTTTTTTGTTTGTTTGTTTTTATTTATTTATTTATTTTTTAAAGTCATTATGATAATGATGGATGTGAAAAATATTGATTTTTTTTTATGAGTGATTATTGATATCATTATGCTGATGAATTATTTTGATGTGTTTTTATATGCAACAAAAATATGTTAGGCTACAACGTCAATGTTCTACAAGACTTGGTTCAGGTTGATGGAGGATGATTGGAAGTGGCTTGACTCAATTAGGCTATCTTATGTAGCCAAGTTAGAGAAGATCCACGTAGATTGTGCCTACTTGACCACATTGATAGACAAGTGAGATCTAGATACTTGTACATTTCATATGCTAATAGGATAGATCACAATGACTTTGGAGGACATATGGTGGATATTTAGGATACATATGGAGGGAGAGATGATTGAGAACACCTAGAAACATAGGAGGGATACCCTATTGCATTGAATGTATGAGTAGCACATGAGCTTGCTAAATATGGATAGTGGCAATATTGATATGGATAGCCACCTATGGCTATAGTGGATCACATCGAGATATGCAATTCTCATGGTCATGATCTCAAATGTTATACTACCAGAATCATTAGGTACACAGTTCCTATGGAACCTATTGGGGTTAGTTCAATATTTGGTGGAGAAGCCCAAGATGATAGTATGGGTGTTTTTTTTGCTAGCACAAACATATCAAGAGGTATATGACATATATAATCAAAAGAGGTTGGGCTTGGAATACAACTAACTATTTAAGGTATGGGCTTGGGAGTACTTTTTGACTAAGCGTCCCAAAGGTTTATCTTATTTGACCCTATAGTATTTGGATGATGAGAGTCCCTAAGTCATGAGATGGCATAAGGATCATGAGGAGGGTAGGAGCCACCCTTTTTAGGCCTATGGACACACTACAATGAAAAGTTCTCAAAACTTTGATCAGAGTAGGTGACCTGGAGACTGTGGCTGGGTGGGTCAACATGGCCCAAGGATGGGGAACACTTGGTTATATTATGATGAGGGAAATGGATGGTGGGATACCATGGGATGGAGTATGAGTATTTTTAGTACTTGTGTGTATTGCATCAATTTAGGTTACCCTAGGGTGTTTGACTGCCTCTTGTGCTATACAAGAAATGTTAGAGTGAGGTAGCTCCTGATCTTATGTTCAAGCCACTGGGGGTATATGTGGATGTGGTTGGGTTTAATACTGATATAGTAGTTGTGGGGACCACATTGGATTACCTACCATATCCAAAGGGTATAATAGATGGTGGTAGGGAGGGCTCATCTACAGTCAGTAGGGTGGCAAGTGCAATGGAGAGTGGATCGAAGTGTAGGATCATCCCAAGGAGTGGGATTAGGGGTTGGATCATCCTAGGGGGTGGGATTAAGGGTTGGATCATACTAGTGGTTTGGTAAGGTAGTGGCAAGTGCGAGCTCCAATGAGGAGGGTCACAATAGAAACTCTGACTCATCAACCAAGAAATTTGTATTGGCAAATTGTGTGCACAAACTAGAGAGGTAAAATACCAAGCTAGATATTATTATATCTTAGGAATAGATCCAAATGTATGGGGAGTTCTATAGGTGGTGCATATGGTAGGATGAGCAAAAAACATTGTAGGCCTAGTTACAAAGTTTGTAGGATGAGCTGGCTCAGCAAGTTAGGAAGTGAGATGTGCTACGAACTTAACATGACTTGTTGTAGGTGGAGTGAGATGTAGTGAAAGTAGATAATGATGCTCTATGGATTTAAGATGGGGGGATAAGCCAAGCTACAATCATGATTATGGCACAACTAGAGTGGGAGAGGGACCACATGGAGTAGCAACAAGATTGGTCAAGGAGTCTAGAGAATGCATTGCTAGTGAGAGGTATTCTATTGCTAGATATATCTTCATCCTCCTCTTCATCTTACCAAAGTCAAAGAAGTGGAGCATTCGATGCTCATTTAGATTTTCATCCTATACCACAATTTTCTTGAGGTATCGACCTCATAGGCATCAAGGGTAGGTTCCTCTTATAGGTTGATCCATTGTTAGGGAAGCTATAGTCAGTAGGCCCAAGGAGAACTAGCCAAGGGCAATAGGGATAGTGTGTTAGGATACCTAGGAATAGATATTTGGGGATAAATTATTATATTGTATAAGGGTTGGCATGGGCCACACATAACCCAAGTTTGATTGTATATAATATTATATTAGTAGTAGGCTCCCTGTAGGTCTAAAATTTTCACACCCCTTTCCTTCAGGCTGATGGATCCGTGCCTAGAAGGGGGATGGGAAAAAGATAGGTCTACACCTCAGAGGAGAGGTACTTGAGTTCGTACCCTCTTATGGTGATTTTTTGATGAATTGGTTGGGTTCACCAGGAAACATTTTGTGGTAGTTTCCGAGCCTAGGTGAGGTAGTGTTTTGATTTGATTTGTTTCACATACAACCTAGGTTTGGCCAGAATGCAATTTCTACTTAAATAAATGCAATTTTATATTCGATGAAGACAAGGGCAAACAAATGTAATCTAAGAAAGCTTTTAAACACGATAATGCAAAATGCAAGAATGAGTGTTTTTGGATTTTTATAGTTTTTCTATGCAAGTTTGTCTAATGCAGCTAAAGCCTATGTTTTATGTTTTTTTTTTTGTTCTTTTCAATGCACAAAATATGAAAAATAGAAGAAAATGCAGGTTTTGGTAATATGAAAATAGAGAATAGGATTTCAAACTTATCTGATTTTAGATTGCTAATGTTTGAACTAATTTGGATTAGCTTTTGCAAATTCGGATCTTATTTCGAGCATTCAGATCTGTAAGAACCTACGATTTTCATAAGGACAAGCTAGATTTTTTATTAGTGATGGGGGATCTACAGATATCACAGTGAATCATGATTAGTCAGATCCCCTAGGCTTTTAAACACCTTGAAAAACACATGGATCTAATAAAATAATTGCAAATGATTGAATTGAAAAATCAAAATGATTTAATCAAAGTAAATATGTATGCGATTATATGATTTTAACAGATTCTTGACCCATAGAAAGCATACATAGAATAGATCTAATATATATTTTTGCCCCCATTTTTATTATTATTAATGCATCGATTGATATAGAAAATAAGAATAAATGGTTTAACCATATTAGGCTTGATCAATAATAAAGAAAATATTTAAATTCGATTATTTACCCATATTTAATTTTTTTTTAAATTCTTGGGAAAATTCGTAATAATTAAACCTGCATACAGTTTTTTAGCATTTTAAAGGCCTAAATGGTATCAAAATCAGTCAAATCATATACCGTTGGAAATCTCTTTCCGAGCCCTATCCAACGGTATAATATTTAGGGAAAAAAGATATGATTTACTTAGAAAAAGATCAACCCGAAGGTGATATTACGTTTTTATTTTTATTTTATTTTATTTTATTTTTAATGAAAATATGGATTGAAATATAAAATTCACGTATAAATAAGAAGAAAGCGATAATCACTATAATTGTAAAATAAAATATATTTTCACAATAGAGTTACCTTAAGGATTCCAGGTAGCACAAATGCTCTTCAATCACTCTCGGATTTTTGCCCCCAATTCTTCAACCTGCAACTGTAATTGCTCAAACTTGCAAATAAAATTATAATTTCAAAAGTCTCCCTCTCTGTGAAATATTATTGCTCTCTGGTCTCTCTGATTTTTCCATTTATCCGTATCATGCCTTCATCGCTCCAGCATTCCATGCTCTCATTTTCCTCTTTGCTCCTCCTTTTCTTTTCTTTGCTCTCTCCCTTTTTTTCTTTGCTCTCTCCCATTTGGGAGATGGAGCTTGTATATTTATCCTTCTCATTTTGTTGAGTCATTCTCCAATCTGGGCATTTTGTTGAGTCGTTCTCCAATCTGGGCATTTTGTTGAGTCGCTCTCTAAATTATAACCAATCTAGTTATTTTGTTGGGCAATTTTCATTAGATTAGTGAATCGGTAATCTAAATTATTTGGTAGTCCAAATTAGGGCTAGCAAATCAATGAGAAAGACTCATGCCATTGAAAGAGTCTTTCAACAATAATTAAATAAATTTTATAAAGTTAAATGTGTGCTTTCCCGTGATTTTCGTGACAGCTAGGCCTATGCATAGTTTTATTGCAGTTTGAGGGGTCAAACGGTGTCAAAATTGGACATATAATATACCGTTGGAAAGCTCTTTTCGAGCCCTATCCAAAGGTATAATATTTAGAAAGAATGGAGATGATTTGATAGGGTAAAAATTCTCTTGAATATAACCTTAGCTTTTCTAGGAGGAAAACTAAGGAAAATGGGTCAATTTTTCATGTCTACATTTTGCCCCCTCTTTGGCGTATTTATGAACAATAAATGCATCAAAGAAAAGTGTAGACACTTGAGTAGAAATGATTATGATTTGACATGGGCAAAAATGGAGTAGATGGTTTAGAATGAATAGTTCATGGGAAATTGATGTTTTAGAAGAATAATTACTAATTTACTTGACTAGGATGCCCCCTCGAGTTTTTACACCAAATTCTATGTTTGGTGGAAAACTCAAAATTTCTAATATATATATATTGATCTTCTTTGTTTTATGTGACTTTGTATGATTTATTGGATGATTTATTACATTTTCTTATGATGGTTGTGTTACATAATTTCTTGTAGTCATGCTTTGATTTTTGAACATTTTGATCATGCTTAACATAAAAGAAAAATGATTTTGTAAAGTGTGTTTTGAGAAAGATGTTTTTGTGTGATGATAGATTTGAGGGATTAGCAATGAACCTCGAAGGATGTTGTGTTGTTATATGACCATTGGTGGAGATCAATGCTCGCTAGGTCATGAAGCGGATCCTGTTATGAGGAAGTTTTGTATTGCTAATACCAAAATATTGTGTGCTTAAGAATAATCTTAAGGCTTTATGATGAGAAAGAATATTAATTTTTGATATTGATTTTGAGAAAATATGTTTGATAAATTTGTTTTGTGAAAATATATATTTTGATTTAAGCATGAAAATTTGGAAAGATGATTTACGCTAGGCATAGAATTCCTAAGTGTGAAATTTGAAGATGAAATAATTACTTAGGAATTATACCATCATCATGAAAATCAAAATGAAATGCATGATGATTATGTTTAATTTTGCAATATTATTTGAGATAAATTATTGTGTCATATGTGATAAAATAATTTGTAGGAACTAATGCAAAGGAATTAAATTAATTATCTAACAAAATTCCAAAGAAATATTTTAACTTATTTCAAAGACAAATTCAAATTTATCTAGAACCAATGTGTGAAAAGTGAATTCATTATCCATTTTGATTCATCATAATGATACAAAATCTCTCAAGGATCAAATGTGTGTGCTTTGTAATGTTCATTTACCAATTTTGAGTAAGGTAGTGATGCAAGAAAACTTGAATGAACCAATGTGTGTGCAAGTGAAGGGTTCATTAACCATGATTTTTGTGCATGAAATCGTACCAGACTACTATGTAAGTCAAGTCATCAAAAGCTAGCTAATCCACAAGTGGACATAGGTCTATACAAAATAAGGTCGCTAATGTGACAGACATGTCACCA
The DNA here is from genome assembly GCA_028583015.1 of Wollemia nobilis. NCBI lineage: Eukaryota > Viridiplantae > Streptophyta > Pinopsida > Araucariales > Araucariaceae > Wollemia > Wollemia nobilis. The sequence goes on from JAQPPZ010000456.1 coordinate 9,928,758, forward strand.
CGTGAAAAGGAATTACCCAAGGCCAAGCAAGTTGGGCACAAATCACCTATTATGGGGCTTACCTCATGATTTTCGAATAACTGAGAATTCCAAGGATTCAAGCTCATTCACCCTTCTTTTCTTCACTTTCAAGGGGTAGGGATTTTGTTCATTTTGTTTTGAACAAGGGGATTTTATTGCTTTTATTTTTCTCTTTTCGTTCTCTTTTTTATTTTTTCTCTTTCTTTTTCTTTTGATTTTTGACTTTTTCTTTTCTTGATTTTTCTTTTGGGATACTTGCTCGGATTGGCTGTAGAGCAAGGGATTTTTATTCGGGTAGGGGTGAGCTTGTCCTTTTGCCAATTCTAAAAAATTCTAGACCATGCGCATGATAGGATAGTAGGGGAAACTTTTCGCTCAAGAGACTAAGACTACTATGTAGTATCATTTTTCGAATTTGCAACAAATCATTTTAAGATGTGAAATTGTGTACTTGGTTCAAGAAGTAGCAAGATCATTTCCCAAAACTCAAAATATTATTTAGTGAAATAGTGATCTTCGATACAAGAGAGATTTATAATCATAGTGATAAAATCAAAATAATTAATTTGTGAAATTAAGTGTATGGTTCAAGATAACTTCTGAATTAATCCGAAATAAAGGAAAATATAGCTTCAAAATTTTGAAATACAACAATAAATAACAATGCAGAATGATTTGAAATAATTTTGAGATTTTGATACTTTTTTATTTTTTTAGTTGTTTTATTTGATTTTTATTTTTTTGATTTTTTACTTTTGATGATGGAATTGGTGGTATATACAAGATGATCTATATACACTATATGAGATGATTTGTGTATAGCATGTCTAAGGTGGCTTCAAAATCAAAAGAGGTTTTGAAGGATAATTTGGTTGTAGTGTATGTGATTGAAGTTGATTGGTTGATAGTTGAGATTGTTGTGATGAAGAATGATAAATAGATGTAGATGAAGAAAAGTGATGAATAAAAGGTGATAAATAGGAAAAGAATAGAAAACTTGATGTGACAATAATAAATAAAAAGAGAATGAAGAACAAAAGGTGATGAACAAAAGGTGGTGATGATGATAAAGAGGAAGAGAATAGAGAACTTGATGTGATAATAATAAAGAAAGAAAGAATGAAGAACAAAAGGTGATGAATAAAAGGTAGCGATAACAAAAGCTTTGTTATAATGTAGAATAATGTAGCAAAATATTTGACTTTTATATGTGTAAAATTGATCATGTTACAAAACAAAATGTCAGAAGGATAAGAAGGTTCTTCATTCTTATCACTATCTTCCAAGTCTTGATAAGATGGAGGGAGCATATGTGAAAGATATGCATGGGTGTTATTTGGTAAACAAGGATGATCGGATATGGATGAAGAAAAGTGATTGATAGGAGGTAATTGTGACAATGGAGAATGTATAGAACTTGATGTTTCAACCGTTAAATATTCTTCAAATGGTGTTGGGTCACCATGTATGGTAACAATTTTATTTGCAAGTTTAAACTTCAAACATTGATGAAGAGTGGAAGGGACAACCCTCATCGTATGAATCCAAGGACTTCTGAGAAGTAGGTTGTAAGGTGAAGGGCAAGATGCTACATAAAACAAAGTATCCAGGATCTTGGGTCCACTCTTAAGGGGAAGAATTATAGTACCTCGAGCTTCTTGAATTTCATTGTTAAAATATTTTATAATAACATTTGATTCATTGAGATCTTCTTCCTTTAATCCGAGTTTTTGGAATAATTGATAAGTGCATAAATTAAGAGAGGAGCCATTATCTACCATGATAGTTTTAATAGATGTTTCTTTAATAAATCCTGTAATGTAAAGAGAGGAGTCTTCTTGTGGAGTAGAGGAAGGAATCTCCTCATCATAGAATGAAATATGGTTAACCTCAAGAGGGCTTACACCATTAATTGTGTTCTTAGGGAAAATATCATGAGGAACAAATTGTTGGCTAAGTATCTTGAACAAAGTTTCCCTATGAACATGAGAACTTTGTAATACTTCTAAAAGGGATATCTTTGCTTGAGGATTAATCACTTGTTGTTGGCTATCAAAGTGGATTTCAGATTGATATTTTGATGCTAAAGATGGGCTTTCTATGCTTACATTCCATTTTGGATCATTCTCTAGAGCCAAAGATAGTTTTGAAGGTTGGTCAAATGAGGAATCCATCTCTTGAATATCAAATTGAGTTGATTGAACTTGAGGTTGCTCATTTGTAGTTTCTATTACAATATTAGTGATATCATTGTGATGGGACATATTAAGATGCAATATTTGATTGGTTTCCTATTGTTGATAATTGAATAGGGGTTCTTGGGAGATCCCCATGTCTTGATTGATTATGGGTATTTGTTGTGTAGGAGTTTGATTGTTTATTGGAGATTTATAATCAGTTGTAGATTGTAATTCCTTTATAGTGAAAAGACCCTCATCAATCAAATCTTGAATTGCACATCTTAAATTTCTACATTTTTGTGTCATATGTCCATCCATTCTATGATATTCACAATGTAGCTCAGGTTTATACCAATATGTTGTGGTATCAGGTTGTCTTATGGGAGGGAACTCAATCCTATTTGTATCAAGTAAATGCTTGAGAATTATATCCATTGGTTGATTGAGCTTAGTAAATTTACGTGGTGAAGGTTTTCGAGAGGCTTTTGATAATAGGCTTAGGAATTCAGCCATAAAAGGACTTAATGGTTTATTACCTTTTTTTCTTTATTATGGGTAGAATGATGATAGGAAGATTGTGAAGTATGATGTGAGTGCATGGTAGGATTGGAAGAAGAAGTATTTTCTTGTTGAAATGGATGTGTTGTGTTGAAAGAAGAATGTTGAAATGGTGGAGAAGGATTGTATGTGGATCGATAGGCATAATATGGATATGTGGGAGAAAATATAATATCATTATGAAGAGGATTGGAAAAGGGATTGTTTTGTTGGGGTAAGGATGAAAAATGAGAAAAGTGTGATAAAGGTGATGTTGAATATGGATGAGGTTGGTCATAATCAACAAATGCATTTGGCTAAATTTTCCCAACATTACTGATGGGCTCATATTGATTTGAGTTAAGACTCATGGTTTCTTTAGTACTTCTAAAAGTAATATTTGGTATCTACCATTTAGAATTGAATCTAAAACATACAAATTTGAAATGATGATTTTGTTGTTGTTTTTCTTGTATATATATATATTTTGTTTTTTGTTTTTGATGTTTTTGAATCAGAAAGATGCCTATGTTATTCACGTCGGGTTCACCAAAGAATGTAGGTCTAAAATTTTTGCACCCCTTTCCTTCAGGCTGATGGATCCGTGCCTAGAAGGGGGATGGGAAAAAGATAGGTCTACACCTCAGAGGAGAGGTACTTGAGTTCGTACCCTCTTATGGTGATTTTTTGACGAATTGGTTGGGTTCACCAGGAAACATTTTGTGGTAGTTTTCGAGCCTAGGTGAGGTAGTGTTTTGATTTGATTTGTTTCACATACAACCTAGGTTTGGCCAGAATGCAATTTCTACTTAAATAAATGCAATTTTATATTCGATGAAGACAAGGGCAAACAAATGTAATCTAAGAAAGCTTTTAAACACGATAATGCAAAATGCAAGAATGAGTGTTTTTGGATTTTTATAGTTTTTCTATGCAAGTTTGTCTAATGCAACTAAAGCCTATGTTTTATGTTTTTTTTTTGTTCTTTTCAATGCACAAAATATGAAAAATAGAAGAAAATGCAGGTTTTGGTAATATGAAAATAGAGAATAGGATTTCAAACTTATCTGATTTTAGATTGCTAATGTTTGAACTAATTTGGATTAGCTTTTGCGAATTTGGATCTTATTTCGAGCGTTCAGATCTGTAAGAACCTGCGATTTTCATAAGGACAAGCTAGATTTTTTATTAGTGATGGGGGATCTGCAGATATCATAGTGAATCGTGATTAGTCAGATCCCCTAGGCTTTTAAACACCTTGAAAAACACATGGATCTAATAAAATAATTGCAAATGATTGAATTGAAAAATCAAAATGATTTAATCAAAGTAAATATGTATGCGATTATATGATTTTAACAGATTCTTGACCCATAGAAAGCATACATAGAATAGATCTAATATATATTTTTGCCCCCATTTTTATTATTATTAATGCATCGATTGATATAGAAAATAAGAATAAATGGTTTAACCATATTAGGCTTGATCAATAATAAAGAAAATATTTAAATTCGATTATTTACCCATATTTAATTTTTTTAAATTCTTGGGAAAATTCGTAATAATTAAACTTGCATACAGTTTTTCAGCATTTTAAAGGCCTAAACGGTATCAAAATCAGTCAAATCATATACCGTTGGAAATATCTTTTCGAGCCCTATCCAACGGTATAATATTTAGGGAAAACAGATATGATTTACTTAGAAAAAGATCAACCCAAAGGTGATATTACGTTTTTCTTTTTATTTTATTTTATTTTTTTTTAATGAAAATATGGATTGAAATATAAAATTCACGTATAAATAAGAAGAAAGTGATAATCACTATAATTGTAAAATAAAATATATTTTCACAATAGAGTTACCTTAAGGATTCTAGGCAGCACAAATGCTCTTCAATCACTCTCGGATTTTTGCCCCCAATTCTTCAACCTGCAACTGTAATTGCTCAAACTTGCAAATAAAATTATAATTTCAAAAGTCTCCCTCTCTGTGAAATATTATTGCTCTCTGGTCTCTCTGATTTTTCCATTTATCCGTATCATGCCTTCATCGCTCCAGCATTCCATGCTCTCATTTTCCTCTTTGCTCCTTTTCTTTTCTTTGCTCTCTCCCTTTTTTTTCTTTGCTCTCTTCCGTTTGGGAGATGGAGCTTGTATATTTATCCTTCTCATTTTGTTGAGTCATTCTCCAATATGGGAATTTTGTTGAGTCGTTCTCCAATTTGGGCATTTTGTTGAGCCGCTCTCTAAATTATAACCAATCTGGTTATTTTGTTGGGCAATTTTCATTAGATTAGTGAATCGGTAATCTAAATTATTTGGTAGTCCAAATTAGGGCTAGAAAATCAATGAGAAAGACTCATGTCATTGAAAGAGTCTTTCAACAATAATTAAATAAATTTTATAAAGTTAAATGTGTGCTTTCCCATGATTTTCGTGATAGCTAGGCCTATGCATAGTTTTATTGTAGTTTGAGGGGTCAAACGGTGTCAAAATTGGACATATAATATACCATTGGAAAGATCTTTTTGAGCCCTATCCAACGGTATAAATTTAGAGAAGAATGGAGATGATTTTATAGGGTAAAAATTCTCTTGAATATAACCTTACTTTTCTAGGAGGAAAACTAAGGAAAATGGGTCAATTTTTCATGTCTACACTCCCCAAAGTAGAATGAGATGGATATATAAAGAAGAGATATTTGTCATTGTAATCATCATGGAGATAAATCATATGTAATCATATTTTCCCATGAAGTGGCTTATGGGACTTTGTCCTCTTTAAGTGGCTCTCTCATCTTGGGAGATCTTGTGGAGTTATTCCTTCTTTAAGGATTATTATCTATCTCTCTCTTATTTGTGGATTGTTATTGTGAATAATTATATGTGGATGAATGATTTGATATATCTACATATCGGTGAATGATTTATGTTAATGATAATATTTTTTATTAACAAGTATAATATGATTTTATAATACAATCAATATTGGGTTATGTGTGTCCCATGCCAACCCTTATACAATATAATAATATATCCTCAAATATCTATTGCTAGGTACCCTAACATAGTGGTGGAGGTAGAAAGTGATGGGCATCAAGCCTTGTATAATTTTTATAGATGCCTTGCATTATTTTTGAATGATGATGATGAGGAGCTTTAGAGCTCATCATATGTAGTCTACAGACGAGACTATATGATGTACAAAGTTTGATATTATATATATGAGATGATACATCATTATTCATGTGTCACATTTATTTGTTTATGTATTGATGCTTTGTAGAATATGTGATTAGATGAATCTCTTTTTAACTATGCATCTTAATGTGTTAATAATTTAATGCGATGTGTTATTTGTGATGTAATGAATAACTTTATTTGATTATTATATGCAATTTTTGATGAATATAATGAATGTATGCATAGACTTTTTGGTTATCATTTGCAAGTACTTTAGACATGTATCATTATTCATGACTTTAATCAATTAATCAAGGGTGTCAACCCAATAATATTGGCACATACATGATATGGATGTAAATGAATGTAATGTAATGAATGTGATGACCCAATGTGTTGCTATGGATGCTAATATGACATGACTTGTTATTTCACTTGTCTTAGGGAAGAGTAATATAAAATTTCTTTCATGATGCTCAAAAACCTTATTAACCTCAATAAAAAATATTTACTGATCAAGTAGACACTTGAAGATACTAATACCAACCAAGCTATTCAAGTTTTGCATAGACCAATGTTCATATGAGAGCATACATGGATCTATACAAAAACAAATGTTGCTAATGTAACAAATGTGTTGCCATGCGTAAGGTTGCTCCACTTCTAGGTCGACATCTATAGCCCATTGTTGGTGATGGAGATCACCCCATGGTTGTTAGGAACTAAGAATTCTATGGAATCAAGATCTTTATGCTTTTTTTTTGGAGGGGGGTTTTGAGGGTACTTGCTCGTTTAGTGGAAGAGCAAAGGATTTAATTACTTTGTGGGACTTGCTCATTTTGTAGAGGAGGAAGGGGATTTTATTAATTTTTCTTTGATTTTTGGGATACTTGCTCATTTTATGGAGGAGCAAGGGATTTATAATTTGCTTTTGGGGGCTTGCACATTTTGTGGTGGAGCAAGGGAATTTTATTACTTTTGATTTTTCTTTTTGGGATACTTTCTCATTTTATGGAGGAGAAAGGGATTTGTATTTTACTTTTGTGGATAAGCTCATTTTGTGGTGGAGCAAAGAGATTTTTTTTGAAGGAGGAAGCTTGTCCTTTTGTCAATTATTAGTATTTTAGACCATGCACATAATTGGATGAGCAAGGGAAACCATTCACTTTATGGTAATAGTGACTCATAATTTTGTCTTTCCTAGACACCAAAATTTGATTTAATGTGTAATACTTATGCATGATCTGAGAAATTTTGTAGTTCTCAAGGACTTATTGAATTTTAATGTAGGTTGAAAGAGACACTAGGCATGGCTAAATTATTGAAAGTATTATAATATCTATCAAACCATAGATGCGAGAAAGAAAACCTGTCATAGGGTTTATTTTATCTTTCTTTTTTTGATGGATGGTTGATGTAACTGACATGCATTGTAAGGTAAGACACATACTAAAAGGAAGACACCCTTGATTAATGTGATAATATCACTTATGATGAATGAATAAAAACATGTATTGAATTATAACCAAAGTTTTATTGGTAATGAAGTTTTATTGCTTTGTTGTTTTTGATGATTTTGTATTGTTTTTGTATTTTGATTTTTTTTGGTAGGCTAGCTATGAGTTAAGAATAGAAGGCACGCAAATGAAGGATATTAATGGGTTTAGGATCCTAAATTACCTGAAGGATGGATAGTTTATAGGCTCCTATTTTAAATGTTTGAGTTACGATGAACAGACCAAGCCAATTGGTTGTAAATTTGTCACACAAATGAGGCAACAAGCTTGAGTTTTGTTGATTCTCCTTGAGAACCAAATTTCCTAATAAAAATTATTTAGGATGCACTTTTTTGTTATAGGTGTGCTTCACCCACTATTTATAAACATGAATATGCTCCAAGGCATTGATTTATTATTCATCAAGTAGATTTAACTAGTCTAGGTGCGCTTGTCGTGCAGTATCATCATTAATAAATTTTTACAATGATGGTATTTTGAGTTCAAGAGGTATGATTGCCTCTACACCATAAACCAATGAAAATGGTGTTTTCCTAGTTGGTGTATGAATACTAATTTGATAAGCCCATAATTCCAAGGGGAGTTGTAGATTCCAATATTTATGAGTTTTCTTAACTATTTTCTTTATGATAGCAATTAAATTTTTTTTGGTGGTCTCAACTTGTCCATTACTCTATGGATAATAAAGAGTCAAGAAACTATGATGAACATCATAGTTGTTGCAAAGTTCTTGAACATCATATTTGTTGCAAAGTGCTTGAACATCATTGTTTTTGAATGATGTGACATTATTAGATATGATATTTGATGGTATTCTAAAATAACATATAATATGATGGAGTATAAACTCTGCAATACGATGTCCTATTGTGCTAGTAAGAGGAATTGCCTCAACCCACTTTGTAAAGTACTTTGTAATTGTTATGATAAATGTATGGTTTCCTAAGGAAGGGGGAGATATATTTCCTACTAAATCAAGTCCCCATTATGAAAAGGGCCACAATGCTTGAATTGGCTACATCGCTTGTGATGGAACATGGGTTAGATTCACATGATGTTGGCATTTTAGACACTTCTTGATGTATGCACAACAATAATGTTCCATAGTGGACCAATAATAACCCATGCACAAGATGCACTTTGTAATGGCCATCCCACTAAAATAACCACCACAAGTACCATCATGGGCTTGAGAAATTACCTATGTTACTTCTTGGGGTTTGAGACAATAAAAGAGAATACCATCATAGCCACGATGATAGAGAATATCCACCAAGAGAGTATAACAAGTTGTTTTTGCTTAAATATTCATTTTGTGGTTGAGGATAACTTTGTAGGGAGAGTACCCATCTTGATAAAATTATTTATTTGCATAAAACATTCATTATATGGATCAGTTTCAACAATATTGACACTTTCTATTGTTTGATTTGAATCTCGTTCTATAGAAGACTTCGATAGTGTGGTGACTTCAAAAGTATGTTGCTATCAAATGGATTCTAAAAAATGAAAGATCCAATAAAAGTGTTTAAGCAATTTATCAAAAAATGGTTTGTATTTTTTTAAAATTAGGTCCCTGCATTGGTAGATCCCTTTGACTTGTTTAACATGAGCTCTAAATCATCAAAAATGTATAATCATTTAATTCCTAGTGTGATAGCAACGTGAAGTCCTAAGATTAGAATTTTGTATTCTATTTTGTTGTTTGTGCAAGGGAAGTCAAGTTTGAATGAAAGGGGTATAACAGCCCCTTGAGGTGTAAAGAAAAAAACTCCAGCATATCCCCCTTGCTTGAATTTGGATCCATCGAAGAAAAGGAAAATATCAACATCCTCTTATGGCTTGATAGATTCTTCTTGCTTAGTTATGTTGAACATGAAATCATTAGGTAACTCGATTATGAGTGGTGTATCATTTGATAACAAAGCTTCAATGAGCTGATTCATACTTATCTGATCTTTGATGGATTTTTGACTAACAAATTCTAGATCAAATTTTGTTAAAAAATTATCCATTTGTCTGTCCTACTATTCATATAGGTATGGTTTATCATATAATACAAAGGGTTTTCTTTTGCAATGGCATACATAGTATGACCAATTATGTAATATCAAAGCTTCTTAGTTACAAAGACAGCTGCTAAGCATATCTTTTTGACATATGCATATTTAGCTTCATAGCTTACAAATGTATGACTAATATAATATATAGCCTGCTCTTTATTTGATTTATTTTTCTATGCTAACATAGTTACTAGCACAAAATCTATAGCAAATATATATAGATGGAATGGTACGCCTAGTCAATGTAGAGTCAACATAGGTGGTGATGCTAGATATTCTTTTATGGAATCAAATGCATCTTGGAACTCTTGATTCCATTCAAAAGTGACTCCCTTTTTCAATAAATTATTGAAAGTCTTACATTTATCTGATAATTGTGTGATAAAGTGATGGATTGACTAAATTTTACCTTGCAAGATTCATAACTATTTAATATTTGTAGGGGGTGGCATTTCGAGGATTTCTTTAACTTTATTTGGATCAACCTTGATGCCTTGTTTAGAGACTATGAACCTAAAATTTTTCTTGATGTAACACCAAATATGCACTTCTTCAAGTTGAATCTCATATTTTTCTCAAGTAATCACTTGAAAACTTGGTAAAGAATAGGGATATGCTTGCCACAAATTTTGGCTTTGGCCAAAATATCATCCACATAGAATTCAACTGTTTTGTATATTTGATCATGGAAGATGTAAGTCATGGCATGATGATAGGTAGTGCCTACATTATTAAGTCCAAATGGCATGAAGTTATAGTAAAATTTCCCCTAAGGTGTTGTAAAAGTCATTTTGTGTTGGTCATCAGGATTAATTTTAATCTGAATGTATCCTAAAAAAACCATCCATGAGGGTGAGTATTTCGTGGCCCATAGTATAATCCATGAGCATATCAATATTTATAAGGGGGAAGTCATCCTTGGGATACACTTTGTTTAAATCATGAAAATCAATGCAAATGCATATCTCCTCGTTAGGATTTCTAATGGGTGCCATGTTTGAGACACATTTTGGGTAGTCTATGGGTTGAATGAAACCCACATCTAGAAATTTGTACAACTCTTCTTTGACCATTAGGGCTATGGTAGGATGAATATTTCATAGCTTTTGCTTTATAGGTTTTATGTTGGGTCTCAATATGAGATTATGAACAACTATATTAGGGTCTAATCCTGACATATCTTTGTATGATCATGCAAAAGTGTGCTTATTCTCAGTAAGAAAAGTGACTAGCTCTTCATGTTCAATAAAATAAAAGCTCTTTGCTAATTTTATGACTTTTAGGTTGTCGAGATCTGTGTTAATATTGACATCATTGGTTTCCTTGATAAGCATATGGTAACCCTCCTATAACTAGTGAGGGGTGGGAATTAGGTGAATATCATTAGAATTTTGAAAATGGGTAACTCAATGATGTAGGAGCATCCAATGAAAGGCAAAATACAGCAAAGTAGAAAAAGTGTCACGATATCACGACATGTTAGCAAAGAAGAAAAGTGTCACGATATCGCGACATGTCGCATTATCGCGACAAAAAGCCGAGAGAAGGCTCAAGTAGAAAAAGTGTCATGATATCGTGACATGTCGCATAATCGTGACCAAAAGCCAAGAGAAGGCTCAAGAGAGAAAAGTGTCACGATATCGTGACATGTCGCATTATCATGACCAAAAGCCGAGAGAAAGCACAAGAGAGAAAAGTTTTGCAATATCGTGACATGTTGCATTTTTGTGACCAAAAGGTGAAAGAGGCGCAGGAAAGAAAAAGTGTCACGATATCGTGACATGTCGCATTTTTGTGACTCAGGAAGGAGAGAGAAGGCACGGAGCAAAAATGTCATGATTTCGTGACATGTCGCAAAATCACGACCGAAAGAAGACAGGAAAGGCCAGAGAAGAAAATGTTGTGATTTCGCAACATGTCACGAAATCACGACCGAAGGAGCAAAAAGAAAGCAAGGAAGGAAATTGTTGTGATATCGTGACATGTCGTGTTTTCACGACTCAAAATAGAGAGAGAAAGCAGAGAGCAAAGCTATCGTGATATCGTGACATGTCACGATTTTGCGACCCAAGAGGCGAGGAGGAGGCAGAAAGGAAAGATGTCACGATATTGCGACATGTCATGATTTCACGATCGAAAATGAGAAAGAGGAGCCAGAAAGGAAATATGTCACGATATTGTGACATGTCACATTATCACATCCAAAGGACGAGAGAAAATGCAAAGGAGAAATTTTTTTGTGATATTGCGACATGTCGCATTATCATGACCAAAGGACGAGGGAAAGCGCAAAGGAGAAAAAGTGTCACATTTTCATGACCAAAAGGTGAGGGAAGGCGCAAGAGAGAAAAGTATCACTATATCGCAACATGTCGCATTATCACGACCAAAAGACGAGAGGAGGCGCAGGAGAGAAAAAGTGTCGTGATATCGCGACATGTCGCATTTTTGCGACTCTTCAAGGACAGGAAGGCCAAAAAAGAAAAGTGTCACGATATCGTGACATGTTGCATTTTCACAACTCACCAAGGGCAGGAAGGCTAAAAAGCAAAAGTGTCACGATATCACGACATGTCGCATTATTGCGACTCGCAAAGGGTAGGAAGGCCTAAAAGCAAAAGTGTCACGATATTGCAACATGTCGCATTTTCATGACTTGAAAAGGGGCAAGAAGGTAGTAAAGCAAAAATGTCGTGATATCATGACATGTCATGTTTTCGCAACCAAACAAAAGGAAAGAAAAAGTAGGCGGTTACAGGGGCCGTTACAAAGGAAATTATTGAGCGGTGGGTACACCGAATGCCATTATTGGTTGATGGGCAGACAAAGTCTATAGTGACAACACTAGACAAGCACGTGGCACAAAGGTGCAGTGAAAGCAGACGAAGATCAAGAGTCAGAGAGAAAGATGTTTCGAAAGCCAAGACAACGAAGAGGCACGAGAAATGAAATGAAGGGTCAGAAAAGGAAAACGGAGAGTCACGCCAGAGAGTTTAAAAGGGGAAGCGAAGGCATGCACAAGGGTCGAAAAATAGTGCAGATAGAGTTGCAGTCGAGAAACTGCGGAGACAGAGTTGCAGCCGTGAAGGCAAGAGGGCCATTCTGGACCTGTGTAGGCTGTTTTTCTTCTAGAGTTGGAAATGTTGTAATGTAATATAAAAATTAATAAACTATATTTTTGTAAAAGAAGTTTATTTGGCAGAGTCTACCATTTTTGTAAATTTTTCCAAGTTTAATGAATGAGAATCAAGAATTTAGGGTGAGCAATTTTAGTTTCCCCATCACTCAATATCACTTGTATTGATGTGATGGATAACGGACAAGATAGAAATTCACTTGATGAAGCAATTGTCTAGACAATAGGAAATCCTTAGGTGATGGTGTGGGGGAGATGTGATCAAAGTCAATAATACTCAAATAAACATGGATGAGGTTGGATGGATCACTTGGATTGTGGAGGGGTATAAATAAATAAACAGTGACCATGTTTATTTGTGGTATGGATGGGCTAGGATGGTAGGGGGCTATGCACTCTAAGACATGCTCATGAGGCAAAATTTGGTTCAATATTAGTGGACACTAGTTTTTCTAGCTCAAAGGTGGCTTAGGTAGCAAAGGCAATGGATAAGTTGGTGCATTTGGGCACTAAAATGGAAGGAGAACAAGAAATATTTATAGTGATATGAGGAACAATCATCGATAAATATCATCATCATCTATAAAATATATGAGTAGGATGATGGAGGAAGAGTCTTCTTCAGAGTTATTGAAGGTAATCAAAGTTCCTCAAGCAACTCATATATTTTATCTTCTGAGGTGCTAGGCAATAAGGTATGAAAATTAGTGACCTAAAAATTCCCTTCGTAATGCTCAGAATACTCATCATCACTATCCTCTATTGGACCAAGATCGAGTCATTGAAAACATTTCTCAAAAATATCATCTAGTTGAGGGTGGTGATATCCTAGTCTAAATTTTTCCTTAGGGAGTTGGTAATGTGGGTTGATGAGATGGAAAATTCCCTATTCATGATGAACTAGATTGAATCCTCTCCAATGATAGAATTGGAAGTATTTTAAAACAAATGAGGGATTGGATAAGAAACTAATATCATTAAAAAATAGTGATTTGGGTTGCTCCTCAAGAAGTTCATCAAAGGAAGTGTCAACTTTGGCATACACAAAACTTGTTAAGTTGGAATAAATACATGAAGATAATAGCACCTATGCATGGGTGACCAAAATATCTAACTAAATTTATGATGGGAGGCATAAATGTGACATTGTGCACTAGGTACTCGCCTATTATTAGATTCGTTATACAAACTACGACCTATGTAGGTTGGGAAGAATATTTTGAAGAAGCTCCAACATCCTCTTCTAGTTTGGGTACTACCATGGATGAAACTAGGATGGTGACTATCATGGATGAAGCCACATTGGATAGATTTGGTGGAGGTTGATGAGCCCTAAAAATGCTCATTTTTTGTACCACTTTTCTTATAAACAATGACACTTATTTTTGTAGATATATATGTTTATGAGAATTTTATACATGTTTAAAAGTTTATTTTACATTTTATTATTATTTCTAAACCTAGGTGTTGTAGGTAAGTTGGAGAGGAGAGGACAATCCTCCAAGGGAGGTCCTAGGTTCGAATATCCACCCTACCAAAAATTTGAATTGGGTACGCAAAATCCAATTGATAATGATGGTGCAGGTAGGTTCGGGCGTGAATCTTAGGTCAGGTGTGGGCAAGTACCCTGGTCATGGTCTCTCAGACCAAGGCAGCCCTACAAGGGGCTTTTCACTTAAAAAACATATATTTTGTTTCTAAGTGCGTTTTGTGTAGATTTCATAGAAATTGTTGTGTTTTAGCATGTTTTCGTCAAGGTCCCACTCGGACCTAGCACCTTCGATTTCATGAAGGCAAAACATTCGCAATACACTAGTGTGAAGTGCTAAGTCAGGCGCTCGATTCCCTTTGAAGTGCCCGACTTTCATTTGGCGCTTAACTGATGGGCACCTGCTTCCCATTAGGTGCTTACTTCCTGTTAGGTGCCTGACTCCCGTGTTGGCACCTGCATCCCGACTTCTATAGACAAGGCACCTACTTCCCGACTTCTACAGACAAGGTGCCTGATTCCCATTGAAGCCAAATTCTAGCACGACTCTGTGGTCGACAAAATAGAACGCAATTTCAACAAGGAGCGTAGATGGAGTTTCAGCGTTGAATCTAGACCAGGGACAATGTCAAAGATGACTAACCATCTATTTTTTAGTTGCTATGTAAATATCTATGTAAATCGAGCAAAACCAATATCAGACGTATTATGATAAAATAGAATACAGAATTAGTCCACACAGTTTGATATTTTGCTCGATTCCTTGTATTCATGCATGCGGTTGTAAAGTAAAATCAAGACTTTGATTTATTTCTATTTTGTAATAGGGTGTGGCCGCATATCTTATAAATATGTAGGCCACCCCTGAAAACGTGATCCCGGATTTCCCTTGTATATTTTCTACTGCAAGTTTTAATAAATATTTTTTGAGTCATTTCTGGTTAAATCGACTAAGCATCCGATGAATGATTTAACTGGGCAGAACCTGCTGGAAGCGTGGGCCCACTCTCAACAACGTTCTTCCCTTTCCTTTCCCCTATTTTCTATTTTCTTTAATTTCATTTTATTTCTATAGATTAATTTAAATTCTTGTATTTTCCCTTATTTTCTGTAAATTCTAGCAATGTGTAGTTTTAATTTTTGAATGTAATTTAGGCATGTTTTCATAAACATAGGATAGATTAGTGGTTTGGAAATCAAAATCAGAACTTCAATGAACACCAACACCCCCAAACCATAAATCTGAGGGACTCATATCTATGGAGGAAATTATAAGCATATATTATGCAAGGTTGCTCACAAGTCTACGAGCTACCCTGGGTTGACAAATTAAATGAGGCAGTGAACTTAAACGTAGAAAACTAACCAATGTTTTTGCCCAACATTTTGGCATCATTGTTGAGGAGTAGCCTATTGTAATTTCTTGTTCTGAAGGAAGCATATTAGCAGTAGTTTAGGTTGTTACCTACAGAACCTCCATTTCTAAAGCTTTGTATGAGTCCACCTAAGAATAGAGGACCGAATGATCATTTTGTTAAAAACAAGGATATTTCTCAAAAGTCTTCTACTTTAGTTATACCTGATCCTGATATTGAATCCTCTTCTCCACAATCTCCACCTATGCATTGGAGAGAACACCCACTATTTGCATAGGATCCTTCTAAAACAAATCAACAACATCATAGAGAAGGATCAGAGATAAGTAGAGTTCAGTCTGAGGAAGACTTATTAAAATTTCAATGTTGGAAAGTAGTTAGAGAAGGAACTATATCAAACACAGATTTAGTAATCCTTCTATAGGATAAGAGAAATGAACTAGAGGCCTTGAAAGCTGCTTTGAACATAGCTGGTGTAGATACCCTATTCACAGACAAGATGGTTGATGTAGAGGAAGCATCCACTAGTTTTAATTTTCCCATAGGAGAGGCAAGGGGAGATCACAAGATGAAGCATATCTCCCCTACCCACCTTCCAACCTTTAGAGGACTACCAACAGAAGATCTAAATCTATTTCTATTTAAATTTGATGTTTTATGTAGATCTATGGATTACACCGTTGATGCTCAAAAACTAAAATTATTCCCTTCCACTCTTGATGATTCAACTTTGCGTTGGTTCATCAGTTTGGGGGATAAACGAATAACTACCTAGGAAAAATTAAAGAGACTTTTCCTAGAATAGTACCAAGATTTTGGTAGAGCACGTGATGCAAGGGAAGAAGTCCTAGACATGACACAAAAGGAAGGGGAATCTATGGAGGAATATTGGGATAGGTTCAACTTTAATTTGCAAAGATCACCCCATTCGAAACTAGGAGACAGGTCCTTAAGAAGCATCTTCTTAAAAGGACTTACAAATGAATCTTTGGAAGCCTTAAACATGATTTCTGGAGGGGATATTTATCAACATCATATGGATGATATTCGATATTTGTGTCAAAACTTTTCAAGAAGAAAAGGTAAGTTGATCCCTAGAAATATCAAACAATCAACCACTATCACTAAAATAGAAATAGGCAACATGTTGGAAGACCTCAAGAGTGAGATGTTATCATCTCTGGATCTTCAAATGGACACCCTTCTACTTCAGAAAAATAAGTAGGAGAATGAGGTAGCATTGGCCTACTTTTATCCCAAATGCAGGGGAAAACACCCTAGAAATGAATGTCCAGAAAACAAAGTTCGAGTGTGTGTTGTATGTTCAAAAGATCACAAAATAAAGTTGTGTCCATAGTTATCAAAACCTAGAGAGGAACCTGAGGTAGCAGAAGCATACTTCATGGGTAATAGGAGAAACTAGTAGTAGTCTCCTATGGGAAACAACATGCCAGTAGGAATGCCATCTTATGGGGGCAGCAATTTTTAGAATCAAGGTCAAGCTCAGCCACCCAACATGGGTTGGTGGGGGCAACAACCTTGGAATCAGTATCCCCAAGGAGAAAATCCTTATAATCCCTATCCATGGATGCAATACTAATAGCCTAGGCAGTAGTGGAGGAACCAGAATGCTTGGAATCAAAACCCATAGTAGGCTACTCTAGTTCCACTACAGCCAACCCTACCTGCTCCTCCTACTTTTAGGCCTGCTCAACTACCAACACAACCTACAACCAATCCAAATAACAAATAACAACCAACTTATCAAGTGGAGAATGAGATGTACCCCATGTACAATATTAAAGTAGACTGTAGTCCAATAGAATTAAGGTCAAGAAAACAAGTAGGTGTAGAAGTCACTCCTCTAGTAGAAGAGGAGGAAAACATAGAATTAGGAAAAGAGGAATCACCTCTTATAGTAGAAGTAGAAGAAGAATCAACACCTGTAAATAACAGAGAAGAGGTTCCACATTTTCCATAAATATTGCAGGAACCTAAAAATCCAGTACAATCAGAATTTGATATTCTCTCTAGTCTAAAGAACTTGATAGTCACAATCCCTCTCTTTCAGGCCATCAGAGATATTCCTATCTATGGCAAGGCCATAAGAGAATTGTGCCTGAAGAAACCAGGAAGAAAACCTACAAATTCAATCAGTTTGGTGGGTCAGTTAGCTGATCTCATGTTAGGGAACACCTACAACAAAAATACTCAGATCCAAGAAGCCCTATCCTAACTGTACAAATAGAGGGTTATGTTTTACCCAATACACTAGTAGATTTGGGGGCTGCCATTAATGTCATGCCCAAAGAAACCATGCAAAAGCTTAAACTATCTAACCTGAAGCCAACCAAGACTATTTTATAGTTGGTAGATAGGTCTATAGTGCTCCCAGAAGGAATACTGGAGGATATCATAGTTACAGTGGATGCATGGGAGTATCCAATAGACTTCTTAGTGTTACAATCCAAGTCTGGGTTGGGTGGATATCCATTAATCTTAGGTAGACCTTGGCTGGCAACAGCCGATGCTTACATAAGCTGTAGAGATGGCTAGATGACCATTTATGATGGACAAAACATAAAAAAATTGATCATCCATCCACCTACACAATCTATAGAAGTATTGGGAGAACCTAAAAATGAAAATCAGAACATTGGTGGTCTATCAATGATCCAATATATCATGACACTTGATGAATTGGAAGATGAGAGTGATGAGGATAGGGTAATATCAAAATTTTTCCAAGGGGAACCCTCCTATCCTCCTCTTGAGTTGCCATTAGTGGGAGGAAAAGACCATCATATTCAACAAATAGAGGTTGCACCTGGTAGAGTGTTGAACATAGATGACAACTTGATAGTTGAACAACAAATCAAACTAAAAGAAACATTGGTAAAACATCAAGATGCCTTTGCTTGGGACTATTCGGACATGAGAGGAATAGCTCCTAAAACCTATACTCATAGGATATATCTGGAAGACCAGGTTAAACCAGTAAGACAACCACAGAGAAGAATGAATCCAACAATGAAGGAAATTATCAAAATTGAATTGTAGAAACTCCTCATAGTTGGGTTCATTTACCCCATTTCAGATAGTGAATGGGTATCACCTTTGGTGGTGGTGCCCAAGAAAAATGGCAAGTGGTGAATTTGTGTGGATTATAGGTTGTTGAATAAAGCAACTAAGAAATACCACTTCCCTTTACCCTTCATAGATCAGGTCCTTGACACCTTATCAGGCAAGAAGTATTTTTCTTTCCTAGATGGGTTCAGTGGATACAATCAGATCCAAATAGGGGAAGAAGATCAAGATAAAACCACATTTACTTGCCCTTGGGGGACTTTTGCTTACAGAGTTTTACCTTTTGGTCTATGCAATGCACCTACCACATTTTAGAGGGTAGTTTTGAGCATATTCTCTGACATGATTGGAGAAACTGTGGAGGTATACATGGATGATTTCACTGTATATGGTGAAACTTTTGAAATAGCCATAGAAAATTTGGAGAAAACACTTGAGAGGTGTGAGGAAACTAACCTGTCCCTCAAAAATGAGAAATGTTACATGCTAATGTAGGAAGGGATAGTTTTAGGACATCATATTTCTATATATGGGATCAAAGTGGATAGGAAGAAGATAGAAGTTATCCAAAACCTACCTACTCCCAAAACATAGAAGGATATCCATAGTTTCCTGGGATCAACTAGTTACTATAGGAGGTTTATAGCAGACTTTAGCAAAACTGCTAAACCCTTGAGCACATTGTTATCAAAGGACATAGAGTTTGTCTGGATAGAGGAACGTGAACAAGCATTTAACACCTTAAAGGAAAAATTGATTACTACCCCAGTATTGAGAGGTCCAAATTGGACCATACCTTTTCACATATATGTTGATGCATCTAACAATGCAATAGGATCAATGCTGGGATAGAAAGATGGTGATGATTTTTATGCCATCTATTATGTCAGTAAACACCTCACAGGTGCTGAATTTAATTATACTATCATAGAAAAAGAGTTTCTTGCAGTTATACATGCGCTTAACAAATTTTATCATTATATTATAGGATATCAAGTTTTTGTACATACTGATCACTCAACTATCAGATACCTGAAAAACAAACCTAGGATTAGTGGTAGAATTATTATATGGTTGTTGCTTCTATAGGAGTTTGATGTGACAATAGTAGACAAGCCAGGTAAAGACAATGTGGTAGTTGATTTCTTGTCCAGGTTGACACCTCTAGATGATGCAGCTATAGATGACAAATTTCTAGATGAGCATTTGTTTGCTCTAAATGAACAGATACCATGGTACATAGATATGGCTAATTATTTAGCCATTGGTAAAGTATCCCCTACACTTTTACCTCATGAAAAATAAACTTTAATTGAGAAAAGTGTAGACTTCTCATGGATTGATGGGTGCCTATTTAAAATAGGGCCTGATCAGATCATGAGAAGATGTGTTGTTGAGAATGAGATAATAGAAATATTGAAGGCTTGCCATGATGAACCTTGTGGTGGCCATTTTGTAGGAAAAAGGACTACATATAAAGTGTTGTAGGTTGGTTATTACTAGCCTACACTATTCAAATATGCAGCCAAGCATGTGAGCCAGTGTGATCAATGTTAGAGGATGGGTAGACCTACTCTCAGAGATGAGATGCCACTCCAACCACATGTTCACATAGATCCATTTGATAAATGGGGGATGGACTTCATAGGACCCATTAATCCATAATCAATAGGTAAGAGGTTTATCTTAGTTTATACTGACTATGTGACCAAGTGGGTTGAAGTGCAGGCTTTGCATGATTCAAAAGAGAATACTATAGTAGACTTCTTGTATTCATCTATCTTTACAAGGTTTGGGGTTCCAAGAGAGATCACAACTGATCAAGGACCCCAATTTACTTCAAATATGATTCAAGAACTCATGCAACAATATAAAATTAGGCATAACAAAACCACTCCCTACCATCCACAAGTGAATGGACAAGTTGAAGTAACCAACCGAGAGTTGGAAAATATCCTGACAAAGATAGTGCAACAACATAGGAAGGACTAGACCACTAGATTACCAGAAGTAGTGTGGGCCTACAGGACCACCTGGAAGACTACTACTAGTTTCACACCATTCCAGTTAGTCTATGGGAAGAGTGCTATGATGCCTATAGAGTTTGAAGTCAAAACACTTAGGACTATAGTAGAGTTGAATATAAATCTAGATGATGCATAGAAAGAATGAATTCAGTAGCTTAATCAGCTGGATGAATACCACCTTGATGCTCTACAAAAAATAGAGATCATTCAAAAACAAAGGGCCAAGTGGCATGACCGCCACACTAGGCCAAAGTAGCTCAAAGTGGGAGAATGGGCATTACTATATGACTCTCAATTCCAAGAAAGGAAAGGTAAGCTCATGCAACATTGGATGGGGCCATATGAAGTGACTAAAGTCATCAAAAATGGAGCTATGAGGATCAGAATAATTGATGGTAGCAACATTACATTAACAGTCAATGGTCATCGCCTACGTCCATACCATGTGTCTGAAGCATACATGATTGAGTCCAGATTAGGCATGGGGGAGACCCCAATTGATTCTAATTTTAAATTGAGTCAGTAATATGTGGACATAGTCCACATAGTCCCAAAAATAATTATTCTTTCAAAGTTTTTCTTTTTTTAGTTGTATTTTTGTTTTGTAGGAATGATGCCCTGAGTGTAGTTGTTAGGTAGCCTAGGAAACCTAGGCCTAACAAGCATAGGATCCATGAACCTGCACCTTCCCAGATTTCTAGAAGAATTATTTGTAGTAGGAGTAGCTTATCCCCATTTAGAAAGGGGAATACTATACCTGAATCTGCACAAGAGTGTTTGGATTGGTCTTTATGGATAATAAAACACTCAACTACTGGTTCAGGGGTGGATGTTGATTTTGTCCCTATTCTTCAACGAGAGCTAAAAGGCCTGATCAACCTTAAGCATATATAAGTGGGCATGTCAAGTGGACATTGCAATAAAGGAGGAGCACCTATTTTCTATTAACTAATGGGAAAGGTGTCTGATTCTCATTTTATGATAGAAGGCACTTGATTCCCATATTTTAAAAAGGTGGTACCTGATTCCTATTTATACTAAAAGTACTGATTCCCATTTATAAAAGGTACTAATCCCATTATGTTAAGGAGATGGCACTTGCATCTCATATTTTGGTAGACAAACATATGATTCTTGGTTTCTCCAAGAAGAGGGCATCCAACTTCCATTTTTGAGAAAGCGACACCGAATCTTCTAAACATAAAAAAAAGTTTGTATAAAGTTTACTTTAAAATTACAACACCACAGTTAGCAAAAGGCACCTACTTTCCATGTTAAGTATAACACATTCTAACGTCCTCTTCCCATGTAAAACATAGCCATTAAATACATTCTAAGTGCCTACTTTCCATGTTAAGCATAGTGCCCAATTGCTAAGGCACTACTTTCTATTTTTGAGGCACCTGCATGCCATAATTCAAAAAGAAGGTACCTGATTTCCACATAGAAAAGGTGCCTACTTTCCATTGTCATGGTCATTTCTACCTTGTAAAAATAAAACTTCAGCATTGGGAAAGTGGCCCGAGCCACGTCAGCACCCCACTCACATGCAAAGTCAAATCTATCAAGAACAAAATTAAAATTTGTCATCAACCAAATTTCGAGGAGGGGATGTTTGTCATCCCATGAAGATATATTTTTTCTAACCTTTATTTTGAAACCTTGCAGGATGTCTCAAACAAATCATGTTGCAGCTATCAAGAACCAATCACATGGAGAGAAATTCATCATATGGGAAATATGGCCATCATTATCCATTGAGGTTTACCTAGTCATCATCCACTAGCCAATAATGATGCACCATGGATATCTGCACATGGTGCACCCACGAAATGAATTTAGGTACATGATTAAATTTTTTGTTTTATGTCTATATTATTTTCATATGCATGTGTGTCTATGGAAAAGTGTCGGCACAACCCCCATTATAGTCCTAGCCACCCAAATAATTCCACTTGGCACTTTGCTACGTGTCATGGCTCTGATTGGTAAAATGCTTATGGTTATCACCTCCACACAATCTGGCACATGCTCTAAGGAAATTTTACATGGATAACCATAATCACTTCTGATTACGATAGTTAACCACCTACATCCAAGGAAGCAACTAGTTTTAAAAACTGCTTACTAAAATAACTACTATGTAAGGAGGGAAACTATAGAGTGTGGCAATTAAAAAAATAGAGTGTGAAGCAGCTACCGAGTGAATTGTAAACCGAAGAGAATTTGCACTCTAAGCATGGGGGGAAATCTAAGAACCATGACTTGAAGAAGAGTGAACCTATTGACTGCTCAAGGATTTCTATGGATGTCCAAACCCAATTCGATGTCATAGGATGGATGGAGTACTATCAACTGGTCAGCCAGGGCTAGGACATAGTGGTAGCCAATGAGTTTGTAGCATCCATGAGGGATGGGGTCATGCATATGTGAGGACTAGAGATTCTAGTCATCAAAGAGTATATCGCCATGGTGATGGGCCTTCCTCTGATAGGGGAGTGCATGTACAAGGAGGACAACCTAGCTCTCTATGCATAGAGATTCTTTGGTAGATCGATAGAGCACCTGATGCATATTGGTTTGCCCAAGCAGCACATTCTTAAGCTCTAGAGGGTGGTTTTCGAATAGATCACATGATTTTTCACCTATTCTAGTAGGTACTCTAAGTTGAACTTGAATCACTTTTGATTTCTAAACCATATACTACATGGGGATAAGATCAATATCCTACATTACCTTGCATGCACACTCAAAGATGAGGCCAAATGGTACCAGGTAGGCACAACATCTACCTTGGCTCACCATGGCCTAATTTTGGCCTTGGTACGATATGTAGAGTCACATAGAAATGTGATGGTTGAGGAGATCGAGGGCACTAATGTAGTTCTAGGGGCACAAGAAGGAGTAGAGGTGCCATTACAGAATGAACAGTTGAGAGGGTGATAGAATGAGAAGAGATGGCACCTGCATCCCAACTTGAGGAAAATACATGAGAAGTAGGACAAGCCTCATCCCCTATTTTTCCCAATTTGATGAGGAAGTAGGATAGGATTTATCCCCACTAGCCCTCAATTCGATGATGAGGTAAGGCAGGATCTCCAAGCCCTCATTTCATGCCAATTTCCACCAAAACTAGAAGTAGAAGGATGAAGGCATCTAGGGTGGTTTCAAGCTCATCAGACGATGAAGCAGCAATCGATGAGCTAAAAAGGAAGAATACCTAGCCCAAATTTTATAGGATATTTCCAAGGGGTAAACTCCTCAACAGGAGGTTGCAATGGAATATTTACCATAGGAGGGCAGGGGAGGATTTGTAGCAACAACTACAGTTATTGAGAGAGAAGGCTTCCACTTGGGAAGCCAAATTTAAAGAAGAACAAACTCTATTTCAAGAGTCTAAGAAAGAAGTTGCATTGAAGATGCATAAATTATATCAAACAATTCAACAACTATAGGGGCAAATAGGAAGATTACAACTATAGGGTAGAGTAGTGGAAGTCGAGCAACCAACCAAAGTAGATGCAATGGTGCAGACTGATGGGGCAATAGAGGTGCCCATTACTAACATAGAAACTGAGCAAGGAGTGGATGCTACAATGGAAGTAGAGCAGCCCTATTCAACATCTCATTCTATAGAATAGGTAATTCAAGAAGATGAGGTTGAGGTTGAGGAACCTCAAAATTCAAAACAATCTATAAAAAAGGAGATGAAGAGGAGAATGAAGTGGAGGCTCAAGAGCCTCAAGTTTTAGATAAGGAGGAAGAGCTAGAACATTCTCCAGCTGATGTAGGGGCTAAACAACCTTAGGAGGAAAAAGTAGTTCCAGTCGAGCAACAATTTGTTGCATAGGTAGAAGAGGCTCAGCAACCTACATCCACTAAAAACTAGGAAGCAACAACAACACCAACATACCCTGAGATACAACCCAAAAATTTGAGATCAAAGCAAAAAGTTATAAGGGCATCTCAGTGAAGACCCAGAACCAGAGCAAGAGTTGCAAAATTAAAGGAATTGGGCATAAAATCTGATGAGGAATCAGAAATGGATTCCGATGAGGAATGGGAGGCAACAAAGAAATTGTTTGCTACACAAAAAGAAAAATTTGAAAAGCTTAAGGAAGATATAGAAGTAGACAAAAATAACTAGAAAAAGGCTTCTAAGAGGGCACGCAAGGAAGCAGAAAAAGAGGCCAAAAAGGAGGCCAAGAAGCCTCCCAAGAAAATTCTAATTGCCCAACCTCATCAGTTATGGGGCATATATGGGTCGATAGGTGATCAACCTTCAAGGATGAAGGCATATTTCATGAGGATGGGATTTTTAGGTCCTATGCCACCTATAGATCAGGCATCAAGCAGTAGAACCCCTCTAATGGTAGAAACAGAGGTTAAGGCTGAAGCTGAACTTGACCCAATAGGGGCCGATTTTCCCATAGCCAAGGTTGCTAAAAATTCTAGCATCCCATTTGGAGATGAATCTATAGTACCTATGGGTGAAGAGTTACCCCTTCACCATGAATACTAGAAAATGGTTGAGCCTACATTCTAGAAGGATACCACTAGTTTCACTGGCTACTATTTAAATATTGAGAAAGGCAAGGTGGCCTGGACAAGGGAACAACCAAGAAAAAGAGTAGGGCCAAGTCAACCAGTTTGATGCAACAAGCACCAAAAATAGTAGAAATAGGAGGCAGCCACTCCCAAAGCACCAAAGGGGTGAAAGCCTAGAGACAAGGAAAAAGCAAAGGCCACTAAAAAGAAAAGGAAAGAAATAGTCAGGGCCTATTGGAAAGTTGTAAACAAAACTGGTAATTACCAGTATAAAGTGGCACAGGGACGTGCCACCCCTTAAGCATGGGGGGATGATGAGCCTTGAAAATGCTCATTTTTTGTACCACTTTCCTTATAAACAATGACACTTATTTTTGTAGATATATATGTTTAATGAGAATTTTATATATATTTAACAATTTATTTTACATGTTATTTAATATTTATTTCTAAGTGCATTTTGTGTAGATTTCATAGAAATTATTGTGTTTTAGCATATTTTCATCAAGGTCCCACTCGAACCTAGCACCTTCGATTTCATGAAGGAAAAACATTCGTAGTACACCGGTGTGAAGTGCTAAGTCAGGCGCCTGATTCCCTTTGAAGCACCCGACTTTCATTTGGTGCTTAACTGATGGGTGCCTACTTCTATTAGGCACCTACTTCCCATTAGGCACCTGACTCCCATGTTGGCACCTACATCCCAACTTCTATAGACAAGGTACCTACTTCCCAACTTCTACAGACAAGGCACCTGATTCCCATTGAAGCCAAATTCTAGCATGACTCTATGGTCGACAAAATAGAACATGATTTCAGCAAGGAGCACAGATGGAATTTTAGCATTGAATCTAGACCAGGGACAATGTCAAAGATGACTAACCATCTATTTTTTAGCTACTACATAAATATCTATGTAAATCGAGCAAAACCAATATCAGACATATTCTGATAAAATAGAATACCCAATTAGTTTTGATATTTTGCTTGATTCCCTATATTCATGCATGTCATTGTAAAGTAGAATCAAAACTTTGATTTATTTCTAATTTGTAATAGGGTGTGGCCGCATATCTTATAAATATGCAGGCCACCCCTAAAAATGTGATCCCAGATTTCCCCTATATATTTTCTGCTGCAAGTTTTAATAAATATTTTCTGAGTCATTTTTGGTTAAATCGACTAAGCATCCGGTGAATGATTTAACATGGGAAGAACCTATTGGAAGCATGGGCCCACTCTCAACAATGTTCTTCCCTTTCCTTTCCCCTATTTTCTATTTTCTTTAATTTTATTTTATTTTTGTAGATTAATTTAAATTCTTGTATTTTCCCTTATTTTTTGTAAATTCCAGCAATGTGCAGTTTTAATTTTTGAATGTAATTTAGGCATGTTTTCATAAACGTAGGATAGATTAGTGGTTTGGAAATCAAAATTAGAACTTCAATGAACACCAACACCCCCCAAACCATAAATATGAGGGACTCATCTCTGTGGAGGAAATTATAAGCATATATTGTGCAAGGTTGCTCACAAGTCTACGAGCTACCCTGGGTTGACAAATTAAATGAGGCAGTGAACTTAAACGTAGAAAACTAACCAATTTTTTTTCCCAATAGAGGTGGAGGCTTAGGCTGTGTGGAGGGAAAATTAGTTGAGGGTGTGGTAATGGCTGAGGCATTATAATATGGTGGAAATAAAGTTGTGATAGCTTATCCCTCATTGGGTGGGATTAACAGGTCGATCAATATGGTAGGTAGAGTATTTTGAGACTCTATCATGTAGGTATGGATGTTTTTTACACCTATGTGAATAGGCAAAAAAACCATACCTAATGTTGAGCACAAAGCATTATTGGGGCTTGTAGAGTGAACATGGATGAGGTTATGTGTGATGTTGGTAAGTTCAAATGTTGTAGTGCGATTGAGGTGATGATATTGATAGATGACCTAGTATCGATCAAGAATCATTTAAAGGGCTTATTATCTATATGAGCTATGATGTGCAATGAAGGTATATTATATCTCTGTTGGTAGGGTTTTTGTCTCATGGTCATAAAATATAATGGATGGATCTATGCACATTTTAATACTACCCATAAAATTTGTGAAACATTTGAATCTTATGTTTGAACTTTAATGGATTTTAGAATTTTTATTAATGCTTCACGCTATGGGGATGACTATTGAATAATCTCATAAATCAACAACTTGGTTGACGTAAATTTAAGTCTCTGGAGGAGGTGATTGGTTAATGATATGATAGGTTATAGTGGATGTAACACAACCAACATTGGTGGAGGTGGTAATGTAGAATATGAAGGTGCATTGGTTGTAGTACTCAATTGTGCTGATTATTCAGGGTAGTACTAGTTTCGAGTAACTATATGTATCATCCCCATAAAATTTTGGTGGTTTAGCACATGGTTAAGATGGTTCACCTAGTTGGGTGGTATGGTAGCATTTATAGGTGCAGTGTGTTGTTGGTTGTGCTATGGTAAAGGGTCCTATCCAAGGTTTTGATTTTATGTGGCCAAAGGATTATCAATGGCAATAGCCCCCTTCTTGATAAGATCTTGAACCAAATTTTTAAATGTGATACAGTCACTGATGTCATGAACCTTCTACCTATAGTAAACATAGTATTGATATTATTTGTAATACCTAGGTTTAAGCTTACTCAGGTCTTATAGTTTTAATTTTGGTAACATGATTGCGTGCACCTCATAGAGATTTTGAAATATGTTTGCATAAGGTGTCAAAAGTGATGTGTAATTGTGAGGGAGCCTAGCAGGACATATGTTATAATTGTTTGATTAATTTTATTTTGAAGTTGTGAGATAGATGATGTGGCCTGATATGAAGGCTATTATGGTGTAGGTTGGAATTGTAGGGATTGTTGAGGTGGTGGTTGATGTTGTTGATTGGAATTGCTTATGGTGATCAATAGCACATAATTAGCCTGGTTGGGTTTAGACTGGTTACTGTAGGTTCCTTTAGATTTTTTATTGTTCCACTCTTTCTTTTTTAGCTTGATCTCAAATCTTTATGTCCTCAATTGTCTTAGCCTACACTAGAGTTTCTTCGAGCGTACAATACTATTGGAGTTGTAACAATAGCAATATTGGTTTCGAGTAACTCCTAGTAAAAATTCAAGTGAGTTCAATGGTGGGAAGTGAGAATGGTAATTCTATTATCATATCTGACCACCTAGTGCCATAATACAAGATTGAATCATCATCAAACTACCAAATATTAAATATGTCTATCATAGTCATATTATTCTTCTTCATATTTAATGAGAAGTGTTCTAGAAAGAGGTTAGCCAATTGCAGAAAGTTGTATAGACTATCTTGGAAAATGGTTATACCATTCCAAAGATCCTTCTCCAAGGGATAATGGGAAGGTGCGAAGTATGAGCATGCCAATATTATTGAGAAGATAACATGCATTAATGAAATTGCTCATGTGCTCGTAGGGATCCTCCTTCCCCTTGAATTTCTTGAATTTTGGCATTTCAAATAGAGGATATGGTAGTTATGGTACTAATGGATGTATAGGTAAGTTTTGCAACTATCCCAATTTTGGATTTTGATATCCTGTACTGGAAACTTACATTTATAATGTGTGAACCTGATAAGCCAACCATTTAAATGGGTTTGAAGTGGGTTGGGGTATTACATTGAATGTGCCAACTTGAACTCCTAATTGTGGGTATTGCTACTATTGGGTGAACTATTGGTTTGTGTATGTGTTGGACGGTAGGTGTTGGTTGAAGTTTTGTTGATATATTTGGTGTGATTATTGATGTTGTTGTTGTTGATATTGAAGGGATGGTTCTTGATGTCACTATTGAATTACTTGTTGATGTGGGATTGCTTATTGTTGGTAGTTTTTTTAGTGAAATGTTGATTTTGAGTGGTTTTTTGATGGTGCATGTGTGGAATATATTGTTGTGAAAGATGTTGTTGGTTCTGATTAGGTAGCAACTGATGTTGGGATGTTTATGGTGGCAGTTGTTGGTAGTACTACTACAATGATGGTTACCAGTAGTACTATTGTTGTGGGGGTTGGTATTGATGTTGGGATGTTTGTGGGGGTGGTTTTTGGTAGTACTACTACAATAGTGGCTATTGATAGTACTATTGTTGTGGAGGTTGTTGGTTTTGTTATGGGGTGTTGGGTTGCTAATTTTGATAGTATTACTATAATAGTGGCTACTAATAGTATTGTTGTTGTGGGGGTTTCTAGTTTTGTGGGTATTACTATGATGGAAGTTGTTGGCTATAGGCCTTAGCCTCTGGTAAGGGTTGGATGGTGGTGGATGAGGTTTAATAGTATCATGTTAAGGGAAAATTTTGTCTTAATTGTGGATGGGAGTAACTAGAGGAGGTATCCTATGGTTGTGGGGGTGTTAGTGCTTAAATGGTAGGCAATCTAGTTACCTAGTAGGAGGACTACGTAAAGAATTTAATCTTACGTAGATGTGGAAGGTGTGAGGTTTGGTCCTTGTATTAGCGATTGTGGTTGATAGGATGAGATGGGCTACATACATGCAAGCAATTGAGATGTTGCATTAACATGGGTTTGGGTCTAAAATTATGGATGTGGATCTTGCATTGGTCTAGGAATTAGATCTTCCAAGTGGAAATAATTTTATAGGTATGCAAAACTAAGGATTCGGTTCAACCATATGGGTTGCATGGGTGTAGATATATTGTTGGGATGTGGGTAAGATTGATCAGGGTGGAATGGTTAGCGATGGCAGGGATGGATGCTGTGAATATGGTGGAGTAAGAAGACCACCTTGGAGTGCTACTACAACCTCTACATCAATGTAGGTGATATAGATCGATAACTTGAGGGCATTCAAATTGGTGGGCTCAAGATCTATGGTAGGGACCTGATTGTATGTGATGCTTGATCTTTGCAACTCGGGCATGGGATAGCTGAGCTACTAGATATAACTGGCAAATCTATTTGGGGGTGGTTGGGTGGCTACCTCCTATTGAGTTGGAGGAGTGATAATTGGGTGGGAGGCCTAACCGAATAGATCCATCATGGCTTGGGATGCAACTTGAACTTGAGCCTAACTTTGACTTGAGACCATAATCTGAGGAATAGGATGAGATGCGGTTGTGATGACTTCGTGATGATGGTGGTTTCTAGTGAACCTCTTTTTTTTATTTTTCTTTTTCTCTCTACACAAATAAATAAAGAAAACAATGATTTTTTATTTTCTTTATTTTTAGTGATCCAATGTTTGATTTGAGATGCTTGTGAGACTGTTAAAACTATATTTTTTTTATTTTTTTTATTTGATGTATTTTTTAATTTATTTTTAATTTTAAAGTGTTTTTTAATTTTTGGGTTTTTTGTGTGTTTTGATGTACCTTAACCTAAACTAATGATGGTATGATGAAAAGTAAACTAATTGGGTGTATCAATGACCACCTATCTAATGTGAATTGGCACAATAATGGCTAAAAATGGTTTCCTAACGGATAGATGTAGCTTATGGTAACCTAGGGAAACAAAATACCTTTGGAAGAGACCGAGCTATCTATTGCCTTACTACCAACCCATATAGGCTTTTGCTTCACCCTCATGTGAGCTTGGGCATGAAAAACAACTACAATTCCATAAATTATTAAGCCCTAGGAATTGGAGGGTGTCTAACCTTCCTACTTTGGGATGCACCCAAAAGTAGGGAAATTTTTTGTGATGAAATAAGCAACTCATGCAGGCCACTATGGTTGCTAGGGTGTGATCTAATGAATAGAGATGAATCCCACCATAATTGGTCTCTATCAATGGTTGATGATGAAATACAACTCATTGATGTTTTTAGTGAACCGTGCAGTGTGTGATGTATATTTTTATCTTGCTTAGGTTCATTTTGTTATTTTGATTCCTAGCTATGATGCCTAATGTAGTCTCTTTTAATGCAAGGAAAGAAATCTAATATGTATTTTTTTCCTTTCTTCACACAAATGTAGCATACATTATTTTAAAAACCAAAGATGATCTAACATGCTATGCAATGCTTACTTAATGGAAGTAATTGCTATCTAAAAATAAAATTATTTTAAGCAATCTAACTATGAAAATACACTCAAAACAGAAAGAATGATAGTTCCCTACCTATAGTCCTACGTTATGTCGAAGACCAAAGGCAGAGGTGACTGTGCACTATGACCATATGGGGTGGGATGGTTTTTTTTTGAGATCATCTAGGTGCAAATGGTTGGCCTCTAAGGTCATTCAAGACCAGATGGTCCCGCTCCTATGAATTTTGTGACCTACATAAAAATAGAAAATAGAAACCTGTTAGATTTCTTAAACATAAAAAAATTCAAAAGATAGTAGAATATTGAAATTAAGCATAAAATGATAGCAATGCAAAAAATTACATAAATCAAAAGTTCAAGGGATGGGTCCCACCGTGATCACCATCTTGTAGATAGCAAAAGTATGCACCATGCAATATAAAATGAAAAGCAATGAATATGATATTAAACTTTGAAATGTTGTTGTGCTTCCTTTGTTCTTTTACACTATTTACCCATGTAGAGGTTTACAATAATATGAGGGAACGATGCCCTTGTGCAAATAGATATGGTGCTTTGATACTCTTGCATCTATAACAAGTGCTTGAGTAGACTTTTTGGTTATCATCACTTCATAGGATGTGTCTAGGGTTGTGTGGAGTGCTTCTAGATCAATGTCTAGGCTTGTGTCTATCAGATTTGGGATAGATGACTCTCTGTATGGTGACCATATGAGGTCAGATGATCATAGTTGGTGACCATATATGGGTGGATGGTCACACTATGTGTATTACTGTGGCTGAGGAATGGTAGATCCATGGGCTCAAGCAGCTTCTAGTTGTTGTCTAGTTTTATTTCCAACTTGGTTTGTACCTGTGGGACCTGCACACATGTAAACCTCCAAAGATTCAATAATATCTATTGAGCCTCCCTAAGTGAGGCCCAACTGTAAATAAGATAATATCAATGCAAGTATTAAAAAAATATATATATATATATGTATAAATAAAATGGAATGAACATGCTTTTTACCTTCTATGGACTGTTGTTGTGGTTGTCTGTATTGTTACATTGCATGTGGGATGTTGCTACTTCATGAATGAACCATGCTAAATTATGAGGCTTCTTGAAAGGATGGGAGTTGACCATCCAATGTCAAGTGATCATGGGTTGAGACCATCCAGGGTGGGATGGTCATGACCTGTATCATCTAAAAGATATCCAGGAGTGGATCTAGGCCTATGGAAGGATGCAAAAAGGTTCTACATGGGATGAGGATGGTAGAATACTAAGATCTTGGGAGTATTATTATTGTGGTTTCTTGAGAATTTGTTAGGGCTTCGCTACAATGTCCACATTCATATTATATAAGGAAGGTGAGATTCAATTTATAATTTACCCAGGGTGTAGGGATAAGGAGGTGGCTTGGTCAGTTAAGTGCATGTAACTAAGAGCTATCTCCTTGCATTGATTTCTTAATTATAGGATTGCACATGGATAAGATTTTCTTGGCCAGTTAACTAGATGTGCATGATTTGATTTGATTTTTATATTTAAATTAAATATATTTTATTTAATTTAAATAAGCATGTTTAGATTTAATTTGCTTTTATATTTAAATTAAATATATTTATTTAATTTAAATATGTATTTTTAAGTGAAAGTGCATTATGTGCATATTTGTTGATTGTGTACATATTGTGCATGTTTAGTTAACTAACTTAGTTAACTGAGTGCATGATTATCCTTCCTTTGTGGCTTAGAGGTGGAACTACCAGTATCTTGAGTTCACTTTTGGATGAGGATCTTTTTCATGTGTGTGATCGGTCCGAACAATTGGAGGTGGAACTACCAGTTCCAAGGATGACATGGATGGGTACATATGGGGGTCAATGAATCCATAGAGAGGGATAAATGATCATACAACCTAAACACTAATTAATTAATTATTTAATAACTAAATTAATACTTAGGTGATGAATGTTTATTATTAATTAGTTTTAATTAGTATTAAATGTATTAATTAATCATGAAATATTTAATGTGCTAGTTTTAGGTGTCTACAATAAGATATATTTAAGGCATAAAATTTATCTATCTCATCTTGGATTGCTTACCTATATTGTTTCAACCTGGGATGCTTTGTTTGATACTTGCTTTTAATCTGATGTATGATGAATTCCACATCTTCATAGACTATTAAGTAATTTATTCCTAAATATTTTGCCTTCCTTAGTACCAACAATAGTTCTTAATACTTAGCTACATTGTTAGTACATGAAAAATCTAACCTTTAAGGTATGCCTAGGTAGTTTTATTTTATATCAGTGAGATATACTCCAACCCCTACACCGGTTTGTGATTTGGCATCATCAAAAATCATAGTCCACATCTCTGATGTTAACACTAGTGGATTCAACATCTACTTTAGTGCTAATTTGTGGATCCATATACAACTTTAAGAACCATAGCTATAAATGGTGTATGCTATATTGATTAAACTCCCATATCTTTCTCTTCAACTAAATTAACTAAATTTACTGTAGTGTTATATGTCTTTCTCAATTCCACTAAATACATATTAAAGGGTTCTCTTTTGAGTGTGATTTATTCTTTAGCTGTTAATAGAATAGTAGCATATGACTAGTCTAATTGAATGGATACCCCTAGTTGTTCTACCCAATGTATGCATAAAAACATAGAAAATAAAGGACCTACATCTACAACTGCTACATCCATGACTATTACTTTATTTGGGTATTGATCTAGGAAAATGAGTAATCTAGTTATCACTCCAACATAAGGTACTTGTCTGTTATCCATTACTGATATGGGAGGTAAATCTCTGGTGCATATTAGACCTAGTTGATCTGCTATTTGATTTGACATGATGTTATGAGATGCTCCACTATCTAACATGTAGTTATGAATTACATATTGGTCTCCTAAATCTAATGTATACTTGAGGGATATGTAAAATAGTCTTACTAAGGATGGATTCTTGGTAATGGAATAGGATTGTTTACTGTTGTAGCATTATAGACCTAATTTCCTATTGGTTCTATCAGACCAAAAGACCTACACACCTGATATCTATACTTTGGATTAGTCATCAGTTCACCAAAAGTGATATTGATATTTTGTTTAGCCAATTATTATACAACACCAAACTCAACTTTCTTATTTTCTACATTCTTGCTAGAATCTAGTTTTTGGACATCATTCTATATCCCTATATTAGGAGTCAACTATTGTTTATTGCTACTTTATCTCTTTACAACTTTTTATTTTTTTTGGTTCTATTGATTTCTACCCTCTGTATTGGTCTTATCATTAGTTCTATCTGGCACTATCCTATTTCTCAATTTAATAGCATGGATTCTTTGTAGTGCTTCAATTTCTTCTAATATGCGTACCAATTTACCTTGTTTCATTCTCTCAAATATGTTATCTTGAGATATTTTTATAATTTCCACATTTTCTAGAACTAAGTCTTTAGATGTTCCTTCTAAAGTAGGCAATTCATTAATGTCT
This sequence comes from Wollemia nobilis, assembly GCA_028583015.1. Lineage (NCBI taxonomy): Eukaryota > Viridiplantae > Streptophyta > Pinopsida > Araucariales > Araucariaceae > Wollemia > Wollemia nobilis. The sequence continues at coordinate 9,963,508 of JAQPPZ010000456.1, forward strand.
TTCTTGAATTAGAATTATTTAGCTTTATCATCTTTAATCCAACATACATTCATCAGCCTCATCTTCTAGATTAACACTAGCATGCATGCTGAGGTATATACCACAATCAATTGGATTATGGTGAGCATCATAGGTGGGGTGGTAAAAAGAAAAATCATAGACCACATTAGCTAAAGTTATTGGATTAGGAATTGTGTCTATATATTTATGCCCCTCTCTTTTTCTCCAACCATTGTTGTTATTTCCATTCCTATTTCCTTCATCTGCATTGTTCCTATTCTAGTTTCTATTGAAATTTCTCTTAATGGGGATTTGCTATCATTTTGGGGTTGAGACGATTCAATTTTTTCTTCTTTTTCTCTTTCAATCCTGGATAATCTATTATTCATTGTGCTAAAAATCTTAGTTAACTAGTTTGAAAACTTTTCTATAGGATCTTGTTCAATTTTCTTCAACAATGAGAAACCAACTTTTTTGTATTTTTTATCTGCTTTATTTTGGCCTTGTTCAGATGAATATGGATTCATTTTTTTGCTATATATCATATCTCTTTTTATTATTATGGCCTTTTCCATGCATTCATAAATAGTAGTAACTCTCTATTGTCTCAACTCATAATTAAATTCTCCAAGAAAAGAATTCTTGTAAAAGCATATGAACTAGTTATTATTTGATATCAAAGTTGTGGGAATATTATTTCTTATTTTGGAAAACCTCATGTTAAAATATTCTACAGACTCATTCTATTTTTCTTCATGATAACCAGTTTTATTAGTTTTTATTGCTCGCTCTTTCTTTCTCCATATGTTTTTAAAAAGACTTCTTCCATGGTTTGGAAATCAAGGATATGATTGTCTAGGAGGCTATTGAACCAATCTATAAGGTTTGAAGGAATTAACTAAGAACTACATCTTCTTTGACTTTGATATTGTCTAGTGCATACATTAAGATTTAGATATGGTCTTCTCCTTTTATGGCACTATTGCCTTGGAATTTTGGTAAGTACTTATGTGCCTTGCTAGGGAGGTCATGTAGAACTGGAGGTAATTGGCAAGGTCTATACCTATTGGCTCTCCATGTTTAAAGGTTCTGATTATTTTGGTTATTATTATTAAGGGGAGGATTGGCCATGATGGTCATAAAGGTGGTGATAACATTGAAACTTACAGTAAGGGTAGCAGTAGGAGGCTTGCTGTAAGAGTATTGCTTTTTAAAAAAAATCTATCACAAAAATATGATTTAATTTTATAAACTTGACTTTTAGAAATTGGGGTTTTCCAATTATAGATAAATACGCATGGATATTTAAATTCTTGGAAGAGTTATTTGTTGCTTCTTCTCATGTATGCTAGATTAGATACTTAAATATTCTAATATTCAAGTTTATTTAGTTCAAACTCACCAAAACTATAGTGCAGAAATAATATCTCTAGCCAAGATTATTCAGCCTTAATACCCTTTCAATATCATAAAAATGCTTGGAGGTATTTAGTGTCAACACCCAAAACATAAAATTGGAAAAAAATAGAGGAAAGGACATTAAATATATTCAAAAGAGTCTTCTCAGTAACATCATAAATTTTTTTTGGTGGTAGGTTGGAAGGTAAAAGTATGTGCAATCCTAAGGTTTGATGATTTCTAGTAAGAAAAATTCAAAATATCATAGGGAGATAACTAAAAAAATACGTAAATCATGCAACAGTATATCCTCAACAATGGTGCCATAAATTTGTTGTAGAAAATTTAAGCATCCATAGCCTATGTTTCACGCTACCTAAATTTTCTAAACCACAATGAGAAATGCAAGCTCTAGTGGACTTACCTCTTTAACTTAAATATAATAAATTTTAAATATATCAGGTTGGATAAAATACCCTGATATAAGCTTAATTAGTGATTGATATTTTATGTCTAGTGCTCAACCATATTAGATGGAAATTAATATGGATGGTATCAAGACCAAGATAATTATAACACTCCCAAAATTAGCTTCAATTAGTAGACCGATGTCTCTTCCATTGGGTAACTATAGAAAAGATCAATGAATTCATGAATTAGAAAGAAAGAGAAAGGATAAACTAGAATGTTTACATTCATTCAAATTATGCAATAGACATAAATGTTTTTCTATAAAAATAAAACATCATCCATACATTCAAATTATGTAATATATGAATGAGTAACATTTCACACAATTAAAACATAATTTCTAGAGAGAAGAAGCTGATTTGTATTTTAACTATTCTTAAAATTACATAATAGGGCCTAGCAAATTGCTCACGTTTCCTTATAAATACAATACAATATTCATCTATTCAAATTATGTAATAGGAGAATTTAGTTCTCTATCCTAAAAATAGTGACATAGAACCTTCAACTTCTTAATCTAACTCCTGGGGATGTCCTCAGTAGATTAGACAAACTCTCAACAATACCTGCATAATGATAGAAAGAAATAAGAGACGAGAAAACTAAGATAGACACAAAGGGAAATACAATTGACCAAGAAGACACGTGGGAATACCTCTTAAATTTTTTTCTATAATTTGCTTGATGATGGTTATAGTTTTGGATACTTGTTTTATAATTTGAAATGCTAGAAATCTGCTATAGATGTATATTGTAGATGTATCCACTTGGGCCTCCCTTTATTATTGATTTCTATGGATGTACTACAATAAAATTTGAGCTATCACAAGCTATCAAGAATTGGAAAAACTACCACCTATCCCAAAACTATTATAAAAACTATCATTTGAGCTTCCTTGGTTCTAACTTCCTCAAAAAAGAGCTAATTGTTAATTTATCTTATTTTTTATCCAACTTCTTAGTCCTTTTTTATGGTGGGCCCAATGTTGACTTCATATTTGTCTCCTTTTGGTAGTTTGACTCCCAATAGAGTTGCAATATGATCCTAGGATTTATTACAAAAGGAGGCTATTGAAGTGGTCTCATATTTCATATTTAGTAATCAGTTAATATAAATTTTAGATAAAGATTCTTTTCATTTGCAAAATTTATTATATTATGAGTTATATAAGTCAGCTCCTTTAGGTGCTGTGCCAATCTCTGTTCATCCTCATCATCACATTCAAACTCTTCGATCCTTTTGGCTACAAGCTCTCCTAATTATCTTCATAAAAATGTTCTCTAAGAATGATACAATCTTGTTTTATCTTATCACCTATCTCTTTAGTCCACTTATTCATATCTTGGAGGAAGTTCTCCCAAAATAACTTTTCACGGATATAGGTATTCAAATTTTGAAACTCTACCTGGTAGTCATGGTTTTGGCCATATGATGTACTGACCTGTTTATTGATGATTTGACCATACTGTTCCTTGTAATTCAAAAATATTGGTTTCAATGCCAACACTCTTTGATCTGTGTTATGGAACAAAGTTCTCATATATTGAGTCAAACTTATGACCTCCATCAGGTCTTTAAGTATTTTAGGCAAGGGCTCCACCTATCCTTTCATTTCCTTTATTAGTTCTTGCTTATAGTGCTTAATGAAAGTAGCACTATCAAACCATTTTGGGCCACAATCTATGATATTTGCTCTTGCATTTTGTTGACTTCTTCCTACAATTTATTTACTTCTACCTATAGCCTTTTATTAGTAGCCCATAATTGGATTTTCTTTTCTTTTAGTTGCTTCAATTGAGCACTTTTAGATCTTAACTCATCTAGTTCTTTTTCTATGGCCACAATAGTCTAGGACTGAGTGAAAATCTCTATTTTCATCATATCTCCCTTCACCTTCATCTCTTTTTTCTTTGGATTAATATAGAACTCTATCACACTCTCAGGTTGGGGAAACATAATGGTAACATCTGGTCCTTCTTGAGAAAATCCTTTTTGGGCCATAAATTGCTGAGCTATCTTCTCATATATTACTTGTTCAATGGTAGTTATTTCTTCCTCTTCAGCAACACTAAATTAGATGTCCATTTCTCTCCTTTTGGTTAGGATCACAAAATGGGATGCCTTCATAGATGAATTATATTCTATTTAGGATCTCTTCTTTGGTCGAGAACTTGAGGAAGAAGTCTCTTCTAGTATATGTTCTCTCAAGAGATTCCTAAGTCCTTCAGGCTTAAGTAATCCTTTTCATGACAATATGAAGAATATTATGCTTTTCATTATTTATCACTAGATGCATACTCGATGCATTACTTACCAATTCTACTTTCTATTGGGGATTGATCAACATCTTGCCAACCTCTTCAACTCTTTGAGTCTTTATCACTAGAGGAGTAAAAATGACCAACTCTTTCCCTTTTTAGCTTCTGATATGTCTCCAACAATAGACTATTCCTGAGAGGACTATTCAATTTGTTGAAAACTTCCTCATATATATTGAACCTCCTGAATGACTACTTCAAACTATTTGAGATCCTTTTTAACTATTTGGAGGAAATGATCTTTAAGATCGTTAGATTGGGTTACAAGGACCAATGGAGTTGTAGATTCTATTATTCCCATATTTATTATGTTGAGATCAGCCCTATACTTTCCAACCTTTTCTATTTTAGTGTAAGGTATTTCTTTATCTTCCAAACATCTATTTAATTCTCTCTATGCTTGATAGCTATCTACATGGCCTCTTCAAAATTATCTTCTTCATGCCCCATATGCAATTTGATCACCTTTCGTATCTCTCTATCATAATATCCCTTTGGGTCATAAGCCCTCCATGTAATTTTAGCAAATCCATAGTCATCCATTCTCTAGATGGCTTTGAGAAGGTTGTAATAACCTTTATAAATATAATGCCCTAGTCAACAAGGAAACTTGAGCCAAGAGACTCTTGATTTCCTCCTATAAGACCTCATTTTCACTTCTTTATCCATTTGCCTAGCAATATCTAGTGTAGCTATAGATATGGAGTAGTACTTTGAGAGTGATTTTTGTGGTAGTTTTACCCCAAGCAACTTGATATATGTAAATTTATCTACAAAAAAGAAGTCTCATACCTTGCTTTGGCATAGAATTTTTTTTATTCTAGTACTGATTCATGGTGGATTTTATTCGCATGACTCATTATGGATAATAATAAAAAATCTATTGATGAATTCATTGTAACTAGACCAATCATTATGAATCCAAGGTAGTCTTTCCTAGACCAATTATGTATCTACTCCCCCTAAGGCCCAAATTGTTTGAGTGTCTAAATTCCCTATGATGAGATGAATGAGAAAAGAGTAATACATAAATTCTAGCATCATCTCTTCACATTTTTTATGGCCTACTGCAATGCAGAGAGCTACCTTTGTAAATTCTCCACTATAATGTCTTCCCATAAATACATTGGTATTTCTTCCATTTTGTTCAATTGTGTGGCTAGATACATCACTTCCTTCTTGATATTGTATAGGTCTCTTATCCCAATGCGATGTTAATCATATCAATATAGTCCTTAGCCCAATTTATAAGGGAGATAGTTTTTACTGGTAATTCATATGACACTTGATAACAGAAACTAAATATTTTAGGATAGAAGGTGGTATTAAACATGAAGTTTGCAATGAAATTACCTTGGAATTTAGGCCCAATTTTGTTGGAGAGAGTTGGAAGATTTTTTGGATGTCTTCCTTTGTAATCTTGAAGACTTTTTTGTCTTTATAACTGAGGATGGCTATGGATATTGGATCATACACTACTGCCAACCAAGGTAAGATATCAGATGAGTGGTACACTCTAGGATAAATTAACTTTCCAAGGTTTTTGTTCCATTTCTTGGAGAATGGGCTATCTTCATATCCATCCCTCTTGGCTCTTCTAAAGAGATATTTTAGTAGTGTCTGATGCCACCTGTAATCTTCCTGAGTGTGTTAAAAGTAGTATATGGTTATGTTATCAATATTCTATCATTTTTATTTAGTTATCATTTGTCCTGGCTCTAATTGCGCTAGTATATCCTCCTAATTTTTCTTGATTTGTTTACTAGAGAGCTATTTGTAAGGGTAGGATTCAAAATTTTTTAAAACTCTATCTATAATCTTAGTGGCAGGCTTCTTAGGTGCACCAGAATATGACATGAATATAATTATGAGAACTGTGAAACATATAGGAGCTAAAAGTTTAACCTTCTCTTAGTTATATCCAAATTTTTATAGTATCACTTAGTAGTGGTGATGCTTCTAGTATTTCAAGTGTGGTATTTAAAATGGTGTGGGATATCTTGCATGAAATGCTTTAATTTTTAATTCAACTACCAAATTTAGATTGATTCCTTGTAATCATAGCCACCTCACATTTTTGTAACAACTACAATGATATTGTCATGACAACTCAGTACTATGATTGGCCTGGTAGATCCACTATTCTTCATGTGGGACTCTCATTGGTGCCACATCAATTGTGCTCTCCTAGGACTTCTACCTTTGAGATATATACGAGCACTTTTCCTATCTTGTTAGTCCTTAAAGAAATACGTGCGTGCTTTGAGCCATCATATTCATTCTTTCAAGTCAATCGACAATCATCACTCTTTGATCCCTAAGAAAAGTTGCATCATCCATCTTGTGGTCATTGTTAGATCTTAGACCATTCATTTGGACCAATCAAGAGCTTTCATGGATACACCACCGATGAGATGCACATCATTTATTTCCATGATAAAATTTGGGTTATTAGTAGGATTCCATCACTTATCCACTAGTGTTATCACTAATCAATCAACGATGGAGGCTTTGGATCAATGACAAGAAGAATTCAGTGCTAGTTGAATAGGCTATTTTTGATTGACCAATGGTGTCACTAATGTATTAGTGATGGAGATCTTGCATCGATGATGAAGACTCAAGACTAAGATATGGGGCTAATGGTGGACTTAACAAAATTAGCCTTTTGAAAGCACTTTTAGACACATGAGGTGTGGGGGTCCATGATGGAGGGTGGATGAAAATGAATATTAATTACAAGCTCTTGTGACCTTACCCAAACCTAATGCTTAGGGATTAAGTGGAGGGGTAATGCAGGTATGATATTATATAAGGGTACACTTTATTCCTCATTAAATGAGGCCATCATTGATTGACTAGTGACTGATGAACATAAAAAATGTTCATATTTTTTTTTGGATTTCTAACATATTATGCGACATTATTAGTATAGGATGTATATTATATATATTTAAATAGAAAATTACGTATGTTTCCTAATATGTGTTTTCAAGTGAATTGTGTGTAGATTCAGTGATTTATATTACCTTTTCAGCATGTTTACATCAAGGTCCCATTTGGACCTGGCACTTTCTATTTTATGATGGAAAAACAAAGGTAAAAGTAACCGCAACTAAAATAATGAAGATGCACTAAGATTGGTGCTCAACTCTCATTTTATGAATCTTGTTTGGTGTTTGACTATTAGATGCTCAACTCTCGTTTGGTGCTCAAATTTTGTTTTGGTGCTCGACTCCTATTTTGTGTTTGACTGTTAGGCACCCAAATCTTGTTTAGACACCCAAATTCTATTTGGTTCCCGACTCATTGTCTAGCACCTGACTCCCATATTTCAATACAAAAACACCCGACTCTTTTTGAAGAAAAAGTACATGACCCCTGTTATCGATAAAATAAAATAGTGATTTTAGCGATGGATGCAAATGAGATTTCAACAATGAATGTGAATGAAGGATAATGTCAAAACCATATGTCATCTATTTTTTGATAAATATGTAAATATTAATGTAAACATATAGGGCATAATATCATACGTATTATGTTATGATAAAAATAGAATACGCTAAATCATTCTGAATTAAATGTATATTTGCTTTATCTCTCTATTTCTATGTATTTTTTGTAATAGTAAAATTAGAAAAATATTTACCTCTAGATGTAACAGGGCATGGCTACATATCTTATAAATATACAGGCCACCCTTGATAAAAGGATCCTGGATGCTGGATTTGCTCTGTAATTTTTTGAAGCTGCAATATATTCATTTGAGTGTTTTTATTAATCTCAAACTAGCATCCGGTTAATAAATTGATTGGGAAAAATCTGTCGAAATCTTGAGCCCACTCTCAACAGTATTCCTCTCAATTTTTACATGTTTTTTTGTTATTTAATTTATTTCCTACTTTTTGTAATTTTTGCAATTTAGTGTAATTCTGTAGTTTTCCCTGTTTTCTATAATTTTCTAGCAAGTGTGTGTTTTAATTTTCATAGGTTCATTTTTCAGTCGTGTTTATTTTTAGTTATTTTGTAGTTCATTTATTTATTTTTATGCACTTAATTTTATTGAGTTTGGATGAATTAAAAATACACGGACAACACCTCCACAAAAATAATATACATAGAGGGACTCATTCCTTGCACTACACACATATACTATGCGTGACACTCATAAGTTTACAAGCTTTTCTAGGTTGACAATAAAATGGAAGCAATTAAATGAACCATAGAAAACTAACCAATGTTTTGCCCAAAATTTTGGCAGCGTTGCTGAAGAAGTGTCAAAACTATAGTGTATGATCCATAGGCCAGTTAGTTTAAAAATTAAATTCAGATTTCCTTGCCTATAGATCCTCTATCTGCAAAGCATGCATCCACCAAAGGCCTAAAAAAAATCCAATGGATCATTTATTAAAAAAATAGAAAACACCTCAAACTTAGGATATTCTGGAAATATTTATTAAAGAGAAAATCCCATCCACTTGAGTCATATTATCATGAAAACTCATTATACAAAATATTTTAGTGACCAAGCTAACATCAATGGGGAAAATTCAACAATTATTCCACAAGTATTCTAGCAAAAAGGAAAAATTGCCAACATGAGAAATATAAATAGTAGCCTTCACAATTAAAATACAAATAAGAATGTTGTTTAATGGTATGAATATTGAAATTTTATCTCTTGATTTACATTCAAACACATTCCAGAATAAGAGGCAAGAATTTGAAGTAATGTTTATATTTTTCTATTTGAGGTGTAGAGAAAACCATGAAAAAAATAAATATTCAAAGAATACAGTAGAAGTCTATGGAAACTATCACATGGATCATTAAACCAGGTTGTGTCCAAAAATATTAAAATAAAATTTAGAAGAAGTAGAAACTTACTTCGTGGATCTACCTCCACAGACACAACTATCAAAAAATCCTAGCTTACCAGTTTCACCTTCTACCAGGCCAAAATAGTTGCTAGCACCACCAGAGCTAAATCCTAGGAGTAATTGTTTAAATTCACTAGCTTATCAGGGAGTTATGGGAATAAACTCAATGTACCATAATAGTGTAGAAATAAATCATGTTGTTGAACAATCAAGTAATGAAGGACTTCCACCATATCCCGAAAGGTTATGGAAAATTAGAGAAATGACACAACCCAAGTTTGATATTATGGAACAGTTAAATCTTACTGATATCATTCCTCAAACTATCAGGGATGTGCCTATTTACAATTAAGCCATTAGATATTTTTTCCTCAAGAGACCGAGATGGTAACCACAGTAAAAAAAATGAAGGTGATAGGTCAACATGTTGATCTAATATTAGACAAAACCTGTCTCAAAAGCCTAGCTTTAATGATAAAAATTTTAGGCTTAACATTTCCTAACACTTTGGTAAGTTTTAATGCTGATATTAGTTACAGAGTAAGAAAAATGACATTTAAAAAAAAATTATAAAAAAAATAGTCATTTCCCTGCTTGCACAATCTACCAATGAGTTGGAAGAGTCCAATTTTGAGGCCATCCAGGAATATTCTCTTCCCATGCTACAAAGTATCATAGAACTAGATAAAGAAGGGGATGGGACAAATAAAGACTTAGTCATATCAAATTTTTGACATAGACTAAGATCTTATCACAAGCCCCAAATTCTAGAGGCTTACTTGATTGCAGGTATGGGGGAAACCCCACCTTCAATATTATCACCCAAAACATGATGAATGTTATTACAATATTAATTTTTTTTATTATAACAGAGTTTTTTTTAATGCCATTAGTTTAGGTTTTTCTTTTTATTTTGTTATGTTTTGTAGACAGCATGAAGCTCATCGCAGATTGTAGGCATCCAAGGTAACTGGGTCTACAAGCATGTGTCTCTCCATACTAATTTACTCAAAAAACAAAGGGGTGGAGTCCTTGGGACTTCCCAAGAGGTCACCCATCCTAGTCCTACTCCGTGTCATAATGCTTAAATTTATTTTTTTGATGGGATTTGCTACCAGGCACTTAATAAAACACAGTTGTTACATATAGTTTGTCACCATGAAAAGATGTGCAACACTCGGCCATGGTAGCATTAGCTATGGTTGATAAAATATGAGCTCATATTGGTTCACAAAAATCTATTGAGTAGCACATCTTCACTTGCCATAAAAAAATGTGAAATAAAGAATTGGCTATGAAGATTTCACAAAGTGAGGGGTTTATACGGGGAGTCCATAACAACACAAGATGAAAACATATGAGTAATAGTCAATGGGCTCCATTTATAGCCTTTCCATGCACTTCACATTCATGAGAATGAATCAAATACAAGAATTGGGGAGACCCCATATTTTTTAAAATCTATACAAACCATTTGATGAATATTCACGTATTCATCATGAAAAAAAGAAGAAAAAAATGAGGAAAGATGACATGGAACCTATTTTGCTTAACATAGATTTTTGTTTATTTGTATTTTTATTTTGCAAGGTTTGTACTCTAAATTCAATTTGTAGGTAGCCTAGGAAACCTAAGCCTATTAGGCACAAACTCCATGAGCCTATGTTTACTGCTTTAAAGTTTTGTTTTGTAAGAACGATGTCCTAAGTGTAATCTTTAGGTAGCCTAGGAAACCTAGGCCTAACGAGCACAAGATCCTGAACCTATGCATCCTATATTTCTAGGAGATTTAATTTTAGTAGGAGTAGCTCATCCCCATGTGGAGGGGGATACCATATTTGAACATGTGTATGGGTGTTTGTTTTTTGTCTTCATGGAGAAAACACCCGAATGCTAGTTTAGGTAGCAGATGTTGATTTTGTCTTTGTTCTTGAAACCAAAATGTTGAAGTCATGATCAAATGTAGGTGTACCAAAGTGGATACATCAATAGACATTGAAATAAATGAGGAGTGCCTACTTTTCATAATTTAGAGAGGAAGGCACCAGATTCCTATTTTCTAAAGAAGAAGGCACTCGACTACTATTTTTATGGTAGAAGGTGCTTGACTCCTATAATTTAGGGAAATGGTGCCCGACTCCCATTGTTATAATAGAAGGCACCTGATTCCCATATTTTAGGGAAAAGGTGCCCAAATCCCATTTTTCAATAGATCGACGCTTGATTCATGTTTTTCCAAGGAAGTGGCACTTGAATTCCATTTTTTGGGAGAAAGACACCTAAGTTCCTTGGATATATATATAATGTATGTATAAATTTTGTTTTAAGTATGGTGCCCGATTGCAAGCAAAAGGCACTCGCTTTCCATTTTAAGCATGGCACCCGATTGCAAGCAAAAGGCACTTGTTTCCTATTTTAACAAGCGCCTACATTCTATGAATTAAAAGAAGGCACCCGATTCCCATATGAAAGGTGCTTGATTTTTATTATAAAGGGTGTTTGTACCAATTATGAATAATATTCAACATTGGGAAGTGGCCCACGCCACTTAGCATTTCATCCACATGCATAAAAGTCAAAACTTCTCACGGATAAAATTACTTTAATTTTTTTGTTAGAAATTTGTGCATGTTCCAAGATCATCATTGAACAACTTCCAAGGAGGGGATGTTTGTCGTCCTGCAAAGACATGTTTTTTCTAATATTTTCTTGAAACCTTGTAGGTAGTCTCAAATGAATCAAATTGCAGTAATCAAGAATCTGTCATAAGAAGTAAAATTTGCTGCATGGGAAAAGCACCCACCATTCTTTGTTTTGGTACACATGGTCATCATGAAGTAGCCAATGCCAGTGCACCACGAATGTTTGCATATTATACATGCACAAAATATAATATATGTGCATGCTTAATTTTTTGTTTTGTATATATATAGTTTTCATACATGTATGTTTCTATAAAATAGTGTTGGCACAATCTCCATTAAATTATTAGCCTTTGGTCGTCATCCACTTAAAATATGGCATACACTTTAACAATATCTTACACAAATAACTTTAATTATTTCTAATTATGGTAAAATGACCACCAGCGTTCATGAATATAGTTGGTTTAAAAACTATAAATTAGCAATAATTTGTGCAAAATAACAGAGTTGCTAAAAAAAAATCATAAAGTGAAAAAATTACAGACTAAAAATAAAGAGATTCACCATGGGAGGAAAATCCACAAAAAAATTGCTAAAAAGAATGAGTTTCCACAACCAGAAGAGGAAAAAGAAAAACAAAACCTACTAAAAAACCATTGCTAAGAATGAAAATTATAAGCACCAGGTATCATGAGGGCATGCCACTCTTTAAGCATGGGGGGATGATGAGCACCAAAAATGCTCATATTTTTGTATGGATTTATAACATATTATGCAACATTATTATTATAGAATGTATGTTTTATGAAAGTTTTATATATATTTAATAGAAAATTACATATGTTTCCTAATATGTGTTTTCAAGTGAATTGTGTGTAGATTCAGTGATTTATATTACCTTTTCAACATGTTTATGTCAAGGTCCCATTTGGACCTAGAACTTTATGTTTTATGATGGAAAAAAAGGTAAAAGTAACCATAGCTAAAATAGTGAATATGTACTAATATTGGTTCTCGACTCTCATTTGGTGCTTGATTTCTATTTTGATGCCTGACTCTCATTTTGTGTTTGAATTTTAGGCGCTCGACTCCCGTTTGATGCCCAAATTTTGTTTTGGTACCTGACTTTCATTTGGTGTTTTATTATTAGGCACTCGACTCCCCATTAGGTGCTCGAATCCTATTTGGTGCTCAACTCTTGTCTAGAACTTGACTTCCATCTTATTACAAAGCAATGCCCAACTCCTGTTGAAGTAACACAACCCCTATTTTTGACAAAATAGAACAATGATTTCAGCATTGGATGCAGATGAGATTTCAACGATGAATGCAAATGAAGGATAATTTCAAAAACCATATGTCATCTATTTTCTTGGAAATACGTAAATATCAATGTACATAGATAAAGCATAATATCAAAATTATTATGTTCTAATAAAAATATAATATGCTAAATTAGTCTGAATAAAATGTATATTTGTTTTATCTCCCTATTTCTACATATTTGTTGTAACAGTAAAATCAAAAATAGATTTACCCATAAAATATAATAGGGCATGGTTGCATATCTTCTAAATATGCATGCCACTCCTGAGAAAAGGATCCTGGATGCCAAATTTTCTCTGTAATTTTTTAAAGCTGTAATATATTCATTTGAGTGTTTTTATTCATATCAAACTAGCATCTAGTGAATGAATTGATCGGGTGGAATCTGTTGGAAGCTTGGAATCAATATCAACATTATTCTTCCCATTTTCCCTATTTTTTTGTTATTTAATTTATTTCTTGCTTTCTGTAATTTTTGCAATTTAGTGTAATTTTGTAGTTTCCCTTATTTTTATAATTTTCTAGCAAGTGTGTGTTTTAATTTTCATAGGTTTATTTTTTAGTCGTGTTTATTTTTAGTTATTTTGTAGTTCATTTATTTATTTTTTTGCACTTAATTTTATTGAGTTTGGATGAATTAAAAATACATGGACAACACCCCCACCAAACCAATAGGCACAGAGGGACTCATTCCCCACACTATAGGCATATACTATGCATGACACTCATAATTTTATGAGCTTTCCCAGGTTGACAATTAAATGGAGGTAATTAATTGAACTGTAGAAAACTAATCAATGGTTTACCCAATAGTGACATTATTGATGCATCAACGATAGAGGTCTAGGATCAATGATGTAAGGACTTTAGGTGAATTGAGTGCTGACTTAGTGGATTCCATGGGCTTATGAAGGATTGACCATATGTTAGTTACGGGTTCAATGGGGGTTTAACTAAAACTTCTTGTTAATTGACCAATGTCATCATAGATGCATCAACAATAGAGGCTTGGTATTAGTGATGGGAAATATACCTTCAAGGACATTACGAACTTGAATTATTAATATAGATATGACACTAGGGTGAATATCTTTATAGACATGTAGAAACAACTTAGGGAATCATCAAGCTAGGGTTTGAGAAGAAAAATAATGAGAATTTGTTTATAGACCTTTGAGACTCTATATTTTTGATACTTAAGACTTAGGGATGATGAGGAATGGACCTTGCAAAAAATAAAAGGAGGAAGTGATAACACATGAGACCTAGATCCTTAAGTTCTTTTGAGAATAAATCCTATCATTGATTATCTTGTGATATCACTGATGCATCAACAATGAAGGTTTATCATCAATGACGAGTGTGAACTCATTGTCGATTGACCAATTCTGGAGATATATCATTAGTGATAAATACTTTATCACTTGAAAACATTAATATTATAATTTTGGATGGATACTAATATTGAAATGAGATCATGATGAAGATCTTAGTGATGAAGTGGGTTGTGAATGTGGGTGAAAATGTTGGATACCTTAGTGAGTTATGAATATGGTATAATGAATATTTTAATAATGGATTATACAAGACCTTAGATGATCAAACTTCATAGACTTACAAGGAAAAAAACTTTTTTATATATTTATGAGAACGAATGAAGACCTATATGAATATAATATGGTATAAATGAAAAATATGAATTCTGATGAATGAGGAAAGGATAATGGGTGATATGAAGTAAAATACATTGGGGATATGATAAAATGAAGTGAGATGATGAAAGGGGACTATGGAAAAGGACTATAACTTGGACTCCTTTAATATGTCAAGGACCCTTAGGGTTAATATTTTCCATCATTACATGCTATCAAAATATAATTTGGACTTTTGCAAACTTACAACTCATTAGAATGATCCACATTAATTATAATCACCTAGAGATTTGACCTTGATAGATTTTGACTAATTAGGGGTGCAGACTAAGTTGGAATTTTTCAATCCAATAGAGCTTATTTGCTATTTTTTTAATTTACTCTCCCTCAATCAAGTTTCTCATATATATCTATGGTCTAAATAGTTTCTCACAATAATATAATATTTGAGCTTTTAATCCCTACAAGCTAAGTATGCCCAAGCTAGTGGTTGCCATTTTGGATTAAAAAATAAAAAAATAATACTTCAATCAAGTGTTAAACAAATAAATTGTATAATACCTCCCATTTATTTATGACCTAATATGTTTCTTAATCAATTGAAAATTTTATAATATGAAGTTGCATATTTCCAAGCTCCTAGGTAGGGTTTGTTGTCTTAACAAATTTTATTGCAACAAAAAAAGCTAGATATTTTTGAACATTTTTCCCAATTCATTCCTTGATCTTTAAGTAATACCTAACCAAGTTTTGAATATAATTCAAATTAACTTGTAATATTTTCCTATATAATATTATTTTATATGCATACCCTATCTCCCTTACAAAGAAAAAGCTATGTTTTTTCTCAGATCTTTTCCAAAGAAAATATTTTTGAATTATGTCAAATTTGGTTGTTATTCCTACTAGAAATCTTGAAAGTGGCATCACATGTATATATAGATTCCAATATAGTTATGGTTTGCAACCTTCAAGCTATAGTTAAGAACATATTTTTCATACTACCAAATAAGATTTCATTCTATCCAAAATTAAGTCCTAAAGTTTCATATTTTATTTATTAGAAAATGGAACACCTAGATATGTTGATGGAAAATTTCTAAATTTAAACCCTAAAATATCCATAATAATATCTTGTAAATATGAGGTAATGTTAATTAAAAGATCTTGGGTTATGTAGTATTGACCATGCAATAACCTTCTCAAAAAAATATTGTTTTGAACTCCATAGCCTCCTTGATTGATGAATAACCCAAAAGAAAAATATTTTCAATAAATTGAAGATAAAACTCGAAGGGACAATTGGCTATAGTTTTAATAGTTTTGATTTTTACTTCCATTTTTTCTTTGATAAAAATCTCTCCAATGCCTCAAAAAGAATAATAAAGAGATAAGGAGATAATGGGTCATTGTAGTGGAGCCAACAAGATGATTTGTAGTACCCAACAAGGGAACCATTGGTAAAAATAAAATATTTTGGAGTGCTTTAATAACATCTAATCATCCACACAAACCTTTATCAAAACCATAGAATATCATGTAGAAAACTCTAGAAAACCTTATTGTATGCTTTGTTGATACCTAAATTTAAAGGTAAAATTATGTTTTTCATGGAATAAAGAGAATGTACGGTATCTTACATTATGATCATGCTGTAAAGAATTTGTTTACCATAATGGTCCTCCAAGATAACTCAATCTAGAATTATTTTTAATTTTTTTGCCATATTTTTTTAGATTATTTTATAAATCATATTACAAAGGCTTTTTAAAAAAAAATGATAAGTATTTTGTCTCACTTTCCTTAGGAACCAATGTAATAAGGTGATATTGATCTCAATTACTATAGCCTTATTTTTCATAGCCTCTTCAACTACAATCGGTATATTTCTCTTTAACAAATTTCATAAATTTTTAAAGACAATTACAAGAAATCCATTAGGGCTAATTGCATGATTGTAGTGGAATTGTTTTTTTCCTTCTATAGCTTATCCATAGAGATATTGCTCATATTTTCATTCTTTATTTGTGTGATAATTGATGGAGTATTTTGTAAAATATTACCCTAAACTTTGTTATCTTGCCCAATATTTTCAAAATATATTTGAAATAATTAATTGCTTCCTCCCTAATATCTTATTCTTTCTCAATAATTCTACCATCTAAAGTTGATTTTTTATTTTATTTTGACAAATTTATTTATTTTTGTAGCATGGAAAATATTTGGTATTTCTATTCCTCTTCTTAATCCATCTTGACCTAGATTTATAGATCCAATATCCTCAATACTTCTTCCATCTAGAGTTGAAATTCTTTTGTTTTAACATGAAAACAAATATTTTTTGGTAGTAGCATGAAAAATATTTGGTGTTTCTATCCCCTTATTAAACCATCTTGACCTAGATTTATAGATCCAATATGAATTCCTTTTTAAATACATTATATGATAATAAAAAAATATTTGTTTTTCCTGCATATAAGCATTTTAGTCCATTTTGTTGGTTTCTACTATTTTTTATAAAATTTTGAGCTTGTATTTAGTTTCCTCCTTTATTTTAAATGTTATCAAAACATTTTTCAATGCAAAATTTCATTTATTCCTTTATATAATTCATGTTTTCAACAAATTCATACATACATGGTCCTTCAAACCTTGTTTCATCCCATCATAACATAATTAGAAGAAATTAGGGTCTTAAAGACTCGTAGAATAACATTTAAATGGATTTATATGACTATTGAATAGATCAAATCTCATCAAAATAGGTTTTTGATCTAGTTGCACTCATACTAAAATGTTTGGAGATGTATACTCTATTTGTAGTCTAATATTTTTGCTGTATGATTTTTTCCAATATGTCTATTATCCTATGTATATTAAAATATTTAAGAAATTACATCCCAAATGCTATTTGAATTGATCAAAGAAGAAAAATACTACATTGATTTAGACCATCCATGAGTTCCACCCTTATTTTCTAAATTAGATAGAACTATATTGAATGCCCCCTAAAATATATAGAATAGGATCATGAATCATCAAAGGTCTTTCCAACATTAGTCATTAAGAGTAACAATAATTAGACTTATTTATGTTGTATTTTATAGTAGTTTATAAAAATGTATGAAACCAAAAATTATCCAGTACTACTTAACAAAGGAATACAAAAAGTGATAAAAAGAACACATAATATAATGGGGTGTCCATGGACATCAAAAACTTCTCACTAAATAGAAATAAAAATTACACTTCAACAAATGAGAAAAATAATTGGTATAAAAGGGTATTTATAACCAATTACAAATTACATTTTGGTCAAGGTTGTGAGACCCACCTTTAGGAATAAAATATTAAAAAATTAAAAAGCATATTTTTAATTCTACATGGCCCCAAAGCGAAATTAGATCAATAAAAGTATAGAACATTATCCATTCCCTAAATATAAGCTTAACAACATGTATTCTAACATCCCCCTTAAGTTAAATAGGGGATATAGAGAGCTCCTTACTATCTCCTCTTAAGGGACACTCTCCAACTCTAGGAAGATCCTACATGTGTACAAAAGTGATCTTGGGCATGAACTTAGTCAAAATATTTATTGTCTACTTTAATAAAGGTATAAAAATTGATAATATATTGGGTTGTGAGGTGGATTTACTCCCATATCTTTACCTTGGAATGCCTTTGTTTAAAGGTAGGATCCAAGATTTTCTTTGGGAACTTGTGGTGGAAAGATTGCAAAGGAAGTTGGTCGGGTGGAAAGGATCCCTCCTTAGTCAAGTTGAAAAGGCTACCCTAGTAAAGTCTACTCTTCAAATAATTTCAACCTTCTTCTTATCTATATTCAAAATTCCTAACAATATTTTATCGAGGATTGATCATATTCAAAAGTCATTTCTTTAGTCCAGTTTTGATGAGAAGAAAATATTTCACTTAGTTGGTTGGGAGAAAGTCTACAGACCTAAAAAGGATGGTGGATTAGGTCTCCATAACATTAGGTAGATTAATAAGGCTCTAGTTGTAAAATAGGGATGGGAGTTGGGAAATCAAATTGAAACTAGCTAGGTCAACATTGTGTTGGCTAAATATTTGAGATAGCAGAATTTTTTGATTGATGATCCTCTACTGATTTTTTTTTTAGCCTTATGGTTGAGTTTGCAAAATTAAAGGGTGATAATCTCCAAATGTTGTAGGTGGATATTAGGTGATGCACTCAATATTGATTTTTGGAAAGATATTTGGCTGATGGACCAACCTCTTCTATAGATTCCAAATCTAGCATGTTTGGAGCATAGAACCAGATTGGTCCTAGGGTCTTAGGTAGCTAATTTTATCGAGGTGGTTAATGGGTTGAAGGTTTGAAAATAATTAGACCAATCTATTCTCAACAATACTAAACTTGAAGCTTGGATTATAATTACTAATAAGTAGAAGTTTTAGGTAATTAAATATAGAAATGAAGAGGATGAGATCTTCTAGGTAGTGGAAAATAACAGATCCTTATTAAGTTAAGTTTACCTACAATCTATTGGCTATTAGGACTCCTCCATTGGTCCCACCTTTAAAAGTATGTCTTAAGGGTTTGACACCAAAGGTGAATATATTTTTCTGGTTGGTAACTTAGAATAATATTTTGACCATTGAAAATCATAAAAAAAGAGGTTGGTCAATGCTAAATAGATGCTACCTCTGTGTGCTAATGAGGAATAGAAAAGGCATATTTTCTTTTAATTCTCATTCTCTATGGAAGTTCTTTACTCAATTTTTATTTTTTTGGTACTAATTTCGGTGGTGCCATGTTCTCTTATTTATGTTTGCACTCAATGGTCATCTCCTTTTACTCTCAAAGGCTGAAATATTTTTGAAATTTTTATTTGTTGTATCTTTTTTGGTGGGTGTGGAAGGAGAGGAATAGTAGAATTTTTAAAAACTTCAAAAGAGATCCTACCTCTATTTGTGCCAGATCCTTGGTCTCCACCCTGGAGAATGTATCCTCTCTATCTCTGAAGGAGGGCATATTTTAGGAGGCTAATCTTGAAAGAAAAATTGGCTTTCAACAAAGTAATAGGGTTGTTGGTATTCTTGGCCCTAATATTATCCTAGGCCCTTGTGAGGTGGGAACCTCCTTCTCTAGTCTAGGTTAAACTAAACTTTGATGGAGCTTCAAAGGATAACCCTGGTAATGCTAGCATTGGTGGGGTGCTTAGGGATGACAAAGGTGGGATTTTGTTGGTGTATGTATAATTATTATATATCTAGACTTGATTTTACAAAGGCAAAAGCCCTTTAACAAGGTCTCCTACTTGTGGAGAATATGGGACACCAAAAATTTTGCATTGAAGGAGACTCATTTAATATTATAAACTTGGTCAAAGGTGATTTAGTCCTAGTTTAGAATATTGAGGCTATGATTATGGAATCTAGGCAAATTATTTAGGCTAGTGAGGATAGGGAGATAAAGAATATATTTAGAGAAGGAAACTACCATGCTGAATTTATGGAAAACTTGGGTATAATTATCAATGGTTTGTTTGTTTGGAGAAATTTTTTTCCCAAAGGCCTTCTTTAATTGAATTAAGCGATACATGCTTCTTAATGCTCTATAATATTTTACTATTTATGAAGAAATATTTTATGCACAACCATGTGGGAGTGTTGGTTGGTTGGGGGTCTCACCAGTATTGTTCTAATTTTGTTTCTTGCATAAAGTTGGAGATGGTTCACTTGGTGATGGGTGGACAATTGTAGTTCTTTATAGTCATTCTTATCCATGTATTGTTGGTCTTAGGCCAAGTTATGTAGGGCTTCTCTTATTGTAAAAGTTTTGGGTACCCTTTCAAAGCCCCTTCTATATATAATAAAAAAGGTATAAAAATTGGATCGAGCATCCCATGTGCATGAAGCAACCATATATATGTGTACTTTTTCTATTTATGGAACACTAGATTGCAAACAAGCTAGATGGTCCTTTTATGATCACATAAAAGGGTGACTAGAAAGCTTTAAGAAATGTCAATCTCTTCCAAAATTAAGCATCCACCTAAGACGCTTATTTGCCTTAGTGGAAGAATAATATTTAGTCTTTATGGAGGATAAAGAACTAGTGGATTGGTGTATAGAATACTAAGAAACTAAGATAAATCCCAAATATAAAATAAAACCTATTATAGACCATCTCACATACAAGTCACTTGGCAATCAACATCTTAAAAAACTAGTCAAAATCAAATGGTATCCAATGGACCTATGAATACCTGTATGATAGGTCTCCATGATGTATCTAAGAATATTCTTAGTTTCTATCTAATGACTCTTCTAGATTACCTAAATAATAGCTAAAAACAAAGGATTTATCCTAGTGTAAGTAATATAGAGAAGTCCTCCTATAAGAGATTAATACAACATGATATCTACCAAAGGTGTCAGTCAATCAGACCAAAGTTTAATCTCTAGGTAAAAGGAGTTTGAGTGGACTTATAATACTCCATATTTAAATGTTGAAGAATATCCAAAGCATACTTTGGCTAAGAAATAATAATTCCAAAGTTTATCTAATTTATCTAAACCCTAAAAATAATGAGAATACCCTAATCTATCATCTCAAATGGAATGAAGTTATGACTTCATATCTTAGATCATATTAAAAGAGTTTCTAGTAATGAGAAAATTATCAATATATAACACAATCACCAAAGTTTTTCCATTTTTATATTTGATGTAAAACTAATGTTTTATATCACATCATTGAATCCTACAACTGAGGAAAAATGAATGAATATTCTCATACCATCATAAGGATCCTATTTATGTCTATATAAGGACTAAATCAGATGATAAACCAATGGAGTGAGTTCCTCAAGCTTTAAAATAGATGGATGTTGCATTCATATTTCCTCCTAAAGGTCCCATATAGAAAGTTAATCTTCATGTCCATATATTGTACCTTCCTTCCATATGAAGAAATAATGGAGAAAACCATCCTAACTAATACCATCATTTTCATTGATGTAAATGTCTTAGAATATTCCACTTCATCTGTTGAGAGAATCCCTTAGAAATAAGGCATAGCTTGTGCTTATCTACTTGATCATATAAATTGTATTTGGTCTTGTATACCCATTTGTAGCCAACAACATTCTTTCCTTCTAGAAGAGAAATCAATTATCAAGTCTTGTTCTTTATTAGAGACTCATACTCTCCCAACATAGCATGTTTTCATTCTAGTATATATTTAGCATGAGAATATGTGATGGGATCCTAAGAATTTACTACCTTAAAAATTAATGTTAGGGAAGGAGCCTTTCAATGTTGCTCAAGATAGAATACATTGAGCATCCTTCAAAAGTGTCTTAACCCACTTGGGTGTGGATGAACCAAAGTATAATGTGTATCCTATGATAACATATCAAAAGCAAAAATTAAAGAATCCAAATCATCACCACTCATGTAGCAACCCTCCTTGGCAGTACCTATTATGGATAATAAATTATGTATTAATATATGGATAATGCATAGTTTCATTTTATGATGTCAATAATATTGGGTAGTTGTATGTTATGATTTGATTCTATTATTGGAATATGGTACTACTAATGTATTTGTGGTTGTAGGACTAGGTGCTCTCATCGGTGGATTAATATGGGATAACCACCTAAGTTGAGATAAGATTTTGGGAAATGATGGATGACTTGTTTATTAATATCTCAAGGGATAACACAATACCCTTCATGTAGATGCATCATGTATTTGTGCTTATTTTATGGTCACACCATTGGGCTGGGAATTTGCGTGTGTAATGAGTCTCCTCAATAAGTTGGTGATAGTATTTGGCTATCTTAAAAGAGCCACCTATTTAAGGATAAAATAATGGTGTGAAAACATTGTTTGTTTGAGTGGTTTTTATTCTTGGGTGCTAAAAAGTATAGATTATTGTATTAAACCAATAAATTATTATAATATTGATAACCTTAATACTTTAAAATATTAGTATCAATGTTAATAATTTAAGAACACAAGCTTATATTGAGAGGGGGGGTTGAACAGTATAAGACCATATTTTACTTTTCTTTCCCAAACAATATTATCCAATATTATCAATGGTAATATCAATAGCAGTAATCAAAGCAATGCACAAATCATCACACACAATAGAGATACCAATTTAATGTGGTTCACCCAATATGGGCTACTCCACAAAGAAAATATTTATACTAAATCTTCTCAACAAATTCTCTTGGGAATTATTTCCCTATTACAATGTTTATGGACCTATGTCCAAAGGAGACACCAAACCCATACTCTAAT
Source organism: Wollemia nobilis (assembly GCA_028583015.1). Lineage (NCBI taxonomy): Eukaryota > Viridiplantae > Streptophyta > Pinopsida > Araucariales > Araucariaceae > Wollemia > Wollemia nobilis. The sequence goes on from JAQPPZ010000456.1 coordinate 9,986,506, forward strand.
TTGTGGATCTCTCTCCACCAAATCACTCTTTTCTCTTTTCTCTGGTTTGTGGAAATTGACCCAGGAGAAATATTTCTCCTCAAATGGTTCGTGGATCTCTCTCTAGAGAATAAATCTATATTCCCAGTTGCTTCATGGATCACACTCCATAGGAAAACTCTTTCCCCTTGCTCTGGTTCATGGATATCTATCCATAGGATAACTCTTTCTCCTCTACTCTGGATGGTGATCTTCTAGAAGACTACTACCACCACTGCACTAGCTTGTGGATCTCTCTCCACAAAATATATCTTTCCTCACTCAAAAGACCTCTATCCTCACTTCCCTAACTAATGGATATCTATCCACTAGAGACTACTATCCTCTACTCTGTCACCTCCAAAGCTTACTCTCAACTCTATCTCAAGTTTACACTAAAAACTATCCTCGATCTAGTACAAATTTTCTCTAACTCTATCTTAGATCTAGCACAAATTTACTCTCAAATTTGTACCAACCTCTATCCTCAAGCCTTAACACAAATCTTGATCAAATCACCAATAAAATATGCTTAGATATATCCCAATACTTAACACAAATCAAACATACTCTTAATGCTATCTCAAGTCTTCACCAAGACTTACTCAAATATGCCTATAGATCTTCACCAAGAATTGCCTCAAATATGCCTATAAGTCTTCACCAAGACTTACCTCAAATCTACCTACAAGTCTTCACCAAGACTTAACTCAAATATACGTTCAAGTCCTCTCAAGAACTTCCCAATATGTTCTCAATTATTCACAAATACTTACCTCAAATATACCTATAAGTATTCAACAATACTTACCTCAAATATACCTTCAAGTCCTCTCAAGAACTTGCTCAATATGCTCTCAAGTCTTCACAAATACTTACCTCAAATCTGCCTACAAGATTTCACAAAATATTGCTCAACACTATCCTTAAGCTTTCACAAAAGCTTACACAACTCTATCCTTAAGCTTTCACAAAATCTTACACAAATTTTCTCAAACAAATGTTCAAAACAACTCACAAGATATTCTCAATCAATCCCAAATCTTGTACACAATGCTATCAATTGCTTTGTCTAATCTTCAAAGTAATTATTTTAACTTGAAGTAGTTTAGACATAATCTATTCAAAATTTATTTAACCTATAGAACATATAGAGATTGTTCTAGAATGATATACTCAATCGAAAAATCAATATGTTCTACTCAATCATTAAGTCTGTCACTTTCAAAAATATGATTTCTAATGTTTGCACATTCACTTTCAATATCACTCAATTCCAATGCTCAATAATTTCACTCAATCATCCAATTAATGAAACACGAATTGATTACCAACCCTAAACAAGTGTTTTCAAACTTCTTCAAACAAAATGCTCAATGTGGGTCTCAAACCCTAACTCAAATAATTCTCAATATCTATTTCAAATCAAATCATTCATCAACAAGATGCACTTAAACTTGCTTCACACATTTCCAACAATATTCATCAATCCTTTTCACTCCACCTTATATTTCATACATTCATTTTAAACACTCTAAAATATATATAGTGTGCCTATACCTTTTTTATTTGATGGAGATATGTCTTCAAAACCTATTTTTCTCACAACAAAACCTCTTTTCCAATTTCTAGATTAGATAGCAATAGTCTATCTCAAAATCTCCACACAAATATTTTCCTCAATATTTATTTCACCATTCAAGAAATACAATAAACTATCAAGTCTCAAATACACCTTATTATCTCCAATACTCTCAAAATAACATTCAACACATAGAAAAAAATTTCCTTTGTTAACACCTTATATTCTCCAACTTTATCAAAATAATAATTAATACATAAAAATAAAATTCCTTTGTTAACACCTTATAATCTCTAATATTTTCAAAATAATATTCAATACATAAAAATAAAATTACTTTGTTAACACCTTATAATATCCAATCTTATTTTTATTTTCCAAGCTCCAAAAATAAAATATTTATTTCAACACCCCTTATAAACATTTAACACATGCCCCTTTCAATTATCACGTGGCCTCAAACCAATTTTTGGCATTCCAAACTTTGGCAAAATAAATAAAATGTGCATACCTTATTTGTTAGCCCATGTCATCAAAAAAATTGTGCACGACTTCGATGAATAGTTCCTAATGACCAGCACCCAAAATTGAACCCGTGACCAAAGCCACCGCAACACCCTAGCCCAAGGCTAAACTACCGCATGGGCTACACGCCCAGAGATGAACTAATGGTCTACACTCTCCTACTAATATTACCATGTGAATTTCGGTGAAAACCAAAACTTTCTCTCCTCCTCTACCAAAATGAATCATGTGAGATTCAAAATCACAACCTACTCCTTACAAGCACCTTAGCCATACCTTTGATAATAATCTATGTTATCCAGTACCTTGGGATATCTTTTTGGTGCCATGCAAACTTAAATGAAGTTCTACCTCCTTTTAAAAAACCAACATGAGTCTTATCCTCTTTGAAACAAAGCACACAAATTACTATTTCTTACATGGGCATTCAAATTGCATTCAACTTCAGGAAATGAAAAGCATCTCCTATTTATACTCTTCACTTTGCTTTGAAACACGTTGGCCCTTTTGAATTTTTAAATTTACTTTAAATACTTTAAAATTTGCACCATTAATTATTTAAATTAAAACTTTAACCTTTAGGTTAAAATATTTTAATTTAAATAAATTAAATTAAAACCTCTACCAACCTTTATAATCTTCTCAATGGGTCTTTTTGGAGATATATATATTTTAATGATTCCTTGGACCTTGTTATTTCTTGCCTCTTTCTTTTGCCTAAATATTATAATATTATTATTCCTTTCTTAAACTTGCTTCTCTTTGCTTGGGTCTTCTACCTTTTAGGCCTCTTTAGGCATATAATATTTAAAATAAATATTATACCCTTTTGCTTTTAAAAAAATCCTTGCATTTTGGTTAATCAACCTTGTGGCATCAATGGCGACAAAACTGGACATCAAACCTCTTGACATCAATGACAAAAATACTTACTCAAATTTCCAATAATAATTAATATTAACAATTGATACTAATTAGTAAGTAATTAATCTAAATACCTTATTGATAGGAATAGTAAGGTTTAATATGTAATTAATAGATTAATTATTGTTTTTGCTTAAATGGTTTCTTTCCTTTTAAATGCTGATGCATTCGGTAAATAAAATGATTGCTTTTTTTTCTTAATGTTGAATTATTAAAAGAAAAAACATTATGGACAAAGAAAATGTTTTTCTCCACTCAAACATTCTTAGAATATATTTTTTAATAATTTTAAAAAATTTCAATGTTCATTAAAGAATGTTATGAGCTGGAGGTGGCTAGCTCGAATGAACATCGTGGGGAATATTTGATTCCTTGTGAAGTCACACTAGAGTTTTATAAAAAAAATGGATTTGTATGAGTTTGGGGGATTGGCTGAAAGGAAGGAGAAGACACTATTGGAACCCATAGAAAGGCACAAACAAGGACAAAGCCAAGGAGATCCATTGGTTTTTTGTAGTATGAGGTATTTTATTGTGTTTTGATGGATGATAAAGCTTTGGTTTAATCTTTCACTATTGGTTGGAGCTACTTTTGTGCCAAGTTTTTGCCCTACCTTTTGAATATATTTATCTATGTGGAGCACTTATTCCTTTGATTTGGATTGTTGTAACCCTTTCTATGTTATACCCAAAGGTTTATTTAGTGAGTTTCCTTTATGGATTTGGTTTTAGTCAAGATCTAGACTACTGGGTGTAGCTTCGAAACATCGCATTTTTTGGTTGTTTTGGGTTTCTAGATATTTTGAGGTTTTTTGTGAGTGCTACTATTTTTACGGAATTATATTGTGTGGAATACTTTGGTGTATATGGTGTATCTATAGTGTATTCTTTGGGTGAGTTTTTTTTAGAACCTATACAGGGCCATACATTATCGACAATGGCCAAGAAGAACCATCATGGTTCATAGTTGCTATTCCATACCACTTTTTACCTATTTGTACTTGATTATTGCTTTTCATTTAGTGTTGACATCAATCATAGGGTGTAATGTTTCCCTATTAATATTTTGTTAATTGGTATTTCTCTCTACAAGTTCAACCAAAATTTGGTTTAATTTTGTGTATGGGGAAGGCACTTTACTTCTTGGGAGTCATGCCATGGAATAGTTTGCTATGGAGTCATCTTGTTGTTTTCTTGTTTTATGGTGATTAGTGTTATGTTGTGATCCAAAATATACCTTAGTAGACCAAGGTAATGGAACTTAGGTTTTATATAGATAAAGAAATGCTTTTGAATGGGGAATATTTTATAAATATTATCATTGGGTTTTGGAAAATTAAAAGAAATGATAGTGTTATTCTTGTGGTTTTTAATTAAAGAATAAATTTGAATGAAGAATTAATTTAGGATAAAATAATGTTAACAAATTATGGGTAATGTATCTTTATGGAAATATTAGTTATGAAATTCTTTGCTTAGTTTTCAAATTTTGGAAAAAGGGCTTTAATGAGAAGAAAACATAGTTATAATGGTTTTTTTGAGACTTGAGTAGGTAGGAAAACCATTATATGGAGAAGTATGGGATTCTCCCTTATTTTTTGTAAATAAATGTATGGTGTACATTACACAGAACATATCAAGTAGATAAGTATGAGAATCTCGCTTGTTTTTTTTTTTAAATGTATTGTGCATGGTTTATTGCAACTACATAAAGCATGTTAAGTTGCATTGCATAAGAGTTGTCATTATCTCTAAGTGTTCCTCAAGTTGTGGGATAATATCTCTCAAAAATAATATAATAAAAAGGAGATGATGCAAATATCATTTAGGTAGGTTGGCTTTGATGTGCCTTGGAATGAAAATTTGTTATATAAAAGAAAGTTTACTTTGTAATGTATAGATGAAACTACCAAACTAATTCTTAGACATGATAGTCTATAATATGGAGTAAGTTTGTCTATATAGATTAAAAACATATGATGTATTATTTTACGAAAATGATCTTGACAAATATTACTATTGATTTTGTGAATAAATAATGTTTTGAGATCTATCTTGATGGAATGTTCCATATGACCTTTAAGTGGTTTTGATATGATTACTTGTTATGACTTATTAGATAAATGCTTCTTTTTGCATAGCTCAAGTATAAAACTTGGTTTAATAGAATTATGATAGCTCTAGATTGAAGCTTATGTTAATTTGAGATGTAATGTATTAAACTCATTTTTAGAATTGATTTGGTGCTATAACATAATCATGATAATTTCATTTGAAGCATTTGATTTATTTAGAGAGAGTTATAAGTTCCTTAATGCTTTCTTAGGTTAAAAATGGGATCTTGGGATGGATATAGAACTACTTATAAGACCTAAATCAAAGTATTTAACCCAATACTAGGAGGAGTTGCAATGATATAATAACTAGGTAGAAGTGTGTCATAGGAGGAGTTGCAAGAATGCAATAGCTAGGTACTCTCATATCTGGAAGGAGTTATGATAATGAAATAGCTATCTACTTGTGATTTTGATACACCCTGAATGGTGAGGATCAAGTGTTACCATAAATGAGAGGTTATAGGAGTTATTCATAAGACAACAATGGTGGTACCTTGAATGTGTAGGTTTAGGTGATCATGTTCATTACCAAATGAGTGGTAATGACCTTAGTTAGCCCATGGAGGTGTGGTAACTAAGCACCAAGGATTATGCTTGATAAACCTACCTAGATGGACTTATAGTAAGGTTAGGGAATAAGAATTTCCCATTAAGTTTTATGGGCCTTAAAGGATAATCCCTATGCTATGGTCATAATGTTCAATACCGATGAGGGTATAGGAAAAGTGGGGGATCACTTTGGTATCCTTCTAAATGATAATATTTAGTAAGGTGAACCCCAAAAAATATGGGATGTTGGGCACTTCTATCCATTGAGTGTCATTTGTAGTGACATTGAGCTCAAATGTGGTGAAGCCTTGAGAATGTTGTAAACAAAATGTATATTAGGTCTTCTTTGTGAATCTCACTTATTTTTTTATCTTTCTCTTGGGTTGGTGTTTGGGTGGTGGTTAAAAATCACCTCATCATGTAAGATTAAGTTATTTTAACTGATGTGTTCTACTCATCATACCTAATCCTAGATAAGAGAGTGCTACCTATGGTGCTACTTATAAATGCATCAAATAAATAAGAAAATAACTATCAAATAAATATGAAGATGAAGAAGGTGTTCTAATAGGGATAGAGCAATCTAAAATATAAATATAAATAGTTAAATAAAATATGATCAAAAGGTCAAAAAAATTAGTTTCCAAATGTTTAGGTGGTGGGGTGGAAGGAGTACCTAAAAGAACCTCATCAAATATGATATCTATATAGACCAATACCTCATGCCTAAAAGGTATTGTAAAGATGATATGTCTTTGAGGTATCTAAATGCCTCATAAAATGCACTTATGATTATTTTATGTCTTCTTATTTATAATATACTTGGGTATATGAACCTGTAGATATGGAAAATCGACTCATCAAGATGAGTCATTTTCCTTAGATCCCTAGGATTCCCCTCAAAATTGCTAAGTGTAAGGTTGACCTCCTTTCCCCCTTTATTTAGGTTGATTTTCCTTAGCTTTTCCAAATTCACATCCATACCTTATAGGGAATGGATTTAGAAATCTTAGGTTTTTTAATATGAAAAACCCTAGTCTTGCATCGACTCTTTGCGATGTTAGCCCTTGCCCGAGTTTAAGTTTTATTTTCCTGCATTTTTCTCACTCCAAACCTCTTATAAATAGAGGGATTTGAATCGATTTTTGAGACCACAATCTAAGAAGTTCTAAGTTACCAACTCTAAGTTCAAATTTCTAAGCAAAATCTCTACTTTTGGATTTTTGTGCTATTTTTCTTTTGTGCCTCTTGTGATTAGTCATCCTTGGTGAACAAGTGGAAGAGCCTTGATGATAGGAGAGGTATAGCATTTTGGTCACTACCTTCAATTCCTCATTGCTCCTTGATTCCTCCATAAACTAATCAGGTTTTCCTTCCATTATTAGTCTTTTTAGAACATTAATTCTCTATTTTGCATCGCATTTTAGCTTTTTTGTAGGCTAAAAAAGGGTCTAAACCAAATTCACACCCGATCCATACAGGATGCGAATTTGGTTAGCCAAATTTGCACTTGCCCTTATGGGATATGAATTTGGCTACTAGGAATTGGGGAAAAATTTTTGTTCCCAAAACCCTAACCCATATCCTTGCATGTTTCATTTCTATCATATTCTTCTTATATGTGCTCTTCTTTCTATTGTTTCATGTTTGTTATATCTTATTTTCTTGTTTCAAAGGTTAACAATTGCTTATTTTTTTAAAAATCAGCTAAAAGGACCAAGGTGGTTTGATTGTTGTACCTCCAAGATCAATCGCATAGTGGCCTATGTAGGCCCCCAAACACTGATCAAATTTTCCAAGGTTTTGAAGTTTTTTTGTAGGTTTTGAAGCTATTGGACAATATGGGATACAAATTTGGCTAGGATCAACCACAAGATCAAGTAAGTACTCTAATAGATATTTTAGGCTATTTTTTAAGTACATTTTTTCATTTTTATTCCAAATTTAGATAATAATAAAAATAATTTATTTGATTTTATTTCTAGGCATCTGAAGAAGCGAGAACAATGGCTACGCCTAATAGATTGAATTGAAATACAATCTAATACACTTATTGAATTAAAGCATGCATAAGAAAGACTACAAAGTAAGCAATTAAATTGACAAATGTGTTAAATAAAAATGGGGGTTCTCCTTGTATTCATTAATTTATCAATTCAACGGTTACAATACATCCCCTTGAGGGATTTTCAATGTGATACATTTTAATTTACAAAACTTGAGGAATCAAATTCCTCCATGAACTTAATGGTGTGTTTCCAGGTGTTCTTCTCACAACCCACAATATAGAGCTATATTTGGGCTATGTTTATTCAACTCCTTAGATCCTCACTCATGCATGGAATACCTACACCTACACATAAGAGATTTAAATATGTTAATAGAATATGCATTTGATAATAAAAACTATGAAAACCATAAAAAGTATGCATCTATGAATATAAAAATTATTTGTGACTATTCTAAACAACTCCAAATGACTTGAAATTTCAGTACGATGTTTAATAGGTGATTTAGTAAAGGTATGAGTAGAAATCATAGTGAAATTGTTAGAAAATTTTTTGGCCATTCCAGGGAGGGACATGTAAGACTATAATCATAAAAAAATTAATCGACCTATAAAATCTACTCAAAATTTCACCAAATTTGTATATGATGCTAATATAATGCTATAGAAATGAACTACATAAAAATTATATTAAAATTGTGGACCAACTCATGGCCATCCCTAGGATTTCCAATAAGACCTGTTAACTGTCCTAGGGGGGACGACCAAAAAACAAGGTGGTTTTTACCACCAATTCCACTTAGATCTGGTCAATAATCCTCCTAGGGGCCTTGTAATTGAATTTAGGAAACTAAATCTCAGAATTGATGGGTTTTGCAGAAAATGACCGTATTATAGAACACCTTGAAAGCACCTTTGATTTGAAGAGGTTTCCAAGGCAAATAGGTGGGCAAATATTGAGGGCAAATATTGGTAGCACTTTGTGGTCAATAATTGCAAAGTCTCTTTTTTGAATTGGGTGAAAACACATCCATTTATAGCCCAAGAGGGCATAGGGGACAAAGGGTCAAGTTCTAGAATGCAAGGCAAGTGCTTCCACTTGGCAATGCCTTTTCCATGCATAGGGGGAAGAGGCCTTCCATTTGGACCTCCAATTTCTAGGCCCTAATGGCCATGAAAACCTCCCAATCTATCATGATTTATTGGGTGGGATAAATGGAAAGAATTGATTTCCATTTGTACAACCCTTTAAATTTTTAGGGGTCTAGGTCATGGCCATCCCACCCAAGGATGGCTACTGGTGGCCATCCCTAGGTGGGATGACCATAAACTATGATCATCCTAGGGTGGGACAGTCATGGCTATATACCCCAAAACCTTCTAAAAGTGGGGTAAAACTTCCAAAAAGTGGTTGGGAGCCCTAATTAACCCCTAAGTGTTGGAAAATGGGACTATATGATGTTGATAAGAGAGTCAAGTTAGCAATCTTATTTTATTTACATGATTTTAGTGTCTACAGATGCCCTTTTTTGAGATGCATTATGTGCAACATAGCGCTAAGAAAAAATAGATGACTAAATCATTAAATAATTGAGGTTATTCAGTAACCTAACCAGATTTAGATGCCTCCATTATGGAAAGAACATACATTTATTTAATCCTTGCTTTTGACATAGTTGAAGGATTGCTTTTGGTATACCTTTCAGCCACACTGTAATGACAGTTGTATGGGCTTAGGGTATACTTGGTCTTGGTTCCTTGTTTCCTTGTAAGCCTTTGTCTTGGGTGAATTCCTGAGGCTTCAAGGAGGCCAAGAATTTTATTTTTTTTATTTTTTTATTGTTTGCCCTAGTGTAGACTTAAAAATTTATCTTTGGCAAAGATTCATTTGAATGTATGAAAATTGCACTTTTGAGTGTTTTAAGTGTTGATTTTATTGTGAATTCGTTATTATGACCACCCCATCAAGAGATGAGTCAATTAGGGAATGACCAATGATAAATTTATGAGTTGCTTGACCCTTATGAATTAATTAGGATAACCATCAGTTTTACCCATTATAAGATTTAGCAATTATGTGAAGATTTTGATCATTTTGGTGATATTTCATGGAAGCAAAAGACTAAGTACCTCATTCCCATGGAGTGGTACAACCACAATGGCCTTCTTGGGGAGTGATATAGAGACTTTTTAGAGCATCCATGAACTCTTAGAATTCAATCTTGATCCTTTGTTAATTTTGTCAAATTTGACTTGTTTTTGGTGGGTTTTAGGCCCTTTTTGTGAACTTTTTTAGCTATTTTTGTAAAAAATATTTGTGGCCATCCTTGGGTGGGATGGATGCATATTTTATAGTCATACTAGTGTGGTATAATCATAAAAATAGCTGACTATACCACCTAGGACCGGCCATGCTTTTTGTAGTGTTGTATAAGCCAAAATTGGGCAAATGGTCTCATTTTTGCACTTCTAACTTGGAAAAATTGAGAGGTGAAGAGGAGGAGGCTGATTTTCTGAAGTGGAGTGCTACTAAAAACATACCACAACCACCATGATCCATCCATAGGACTCTATAAGCATAGGATTCAATGCGAGACGAGTACAAGCTACTTTTTCCCTTATTCTTTATTGAATGTAAAATTGTTATTAGTTGTGTGTTTTCCCATAACATACACTAAATATTGGTTAAAAGAACCTCAGTATTTGTTATATGTAGGAATGAATAGCTTTATTTGTGTTTTAAATGCATTTTTTTTCTATTTTTTTGTTGTTTTCTTGCTTTTTTAGAGCTATTTTAGGGGTCAAAATGACCCATTTTTTAGCAATTTTGGGGGCCATCCTTGGGTGGGATGACAACCAAATTGACGGTTGTCCCCGGGTGGGAAGGTCATAAAACTAGGGAAAAGGATCCCTTTTTTAGTTATTTTTGGTATTTTTGGATGTTTTTGATATATTTTTAAAGCATTTTTAGTGCATTTTTTATGTATTGTGGTTAATTTTCTTAACTCTGTTAGATGGTTAAGAGTCGATATCAATGTCTAACTCTCTTTTAGACCACTAGGGATCTCATGAAAAAGGAGGATTGGTAATGGATTGATGCCATCATTCTTAAACATGTGACACAGTTAGAGCCCATGGTGGGTGACCAGGGTTATTTGATCACCTTAATAGACTTATGGGATCCTCGCACCAACACTTTCCATATACCTACTAGATATATGATGGTCACTCTAGAGGATATCTATTGAATATTATGCATTTCAATGGAGGGATGACCTATTATATCCACTCACTGAGATCAAAGAGATGTAGTTATGCAGAGGTGCTTTGGTTGGGACTAGGAGGAGGCAATACGTGACCTCCCTAGTGGAGGTATACTAGTGGAGTTATGGTGTGAGGTGGATGTACTGACCACTAGACATGCTCTATTTATGAATTTGATCTCCAAAATTCTGCTACTAGACTCATCAGGTGCCAGGTTCCCTTGGAACCTTCTAGAGTTGGTGTTCACACTTATGGAGTGCACGATAGAGAAGTCTCTAGTGATGGCTTGGTGTCCTACATTACTGGCACAGCTATATGATTATCTATATGATATTTTCTCCCATGGGTGGAAGGATTTAGGGTGTAATTTTTGACTACAGGTTTGGGGATGGTAGAATATTTCTGTGGACTAACCATAGGGACTACCGTGGATGACATGAGCATAGTTAGTAGATAGGGAGATAGGCTAAATGATTCTATGGTAGTGAGCCTAGGAGGTATGTCAGAGCCATAACTTTGTAGGTGAGGTTAAGCACTATACAAATTCCTTTGCATGACTCAGGGTAGAGGATGTTACTTGGATACCCTACAAGGATTGTCCAGTGTGGCCTGACATTGAGACATAGCTTCACCATGTGAGATGAGGTAGATGGTTGGTTGGGTGACATGGGACTAAGTGGGAGTACTTTCCTTATGCTTGAGTCCTATAGTAGTTTGGACTATTCTAGGGGTTACCTAGTGATACAATGGTCTACTGACACCATGGGGATGAGAGGACATTTTATTGGCCTACAATTGAGGTATTGGAAGAGGAGTTAGGTCCTATAGTGGATATATCTAATCTAGATGATGTAAATGTTATAGAAAAGTATGACTCTTGGTGGGTGACATGATAATAGTAGGGAGAGGGGCCACTAGGGGGTGATGTAGCTAAGAAGGTAGGGGAGGCTAACAGGGATTTTATAGAGGAGGATAGCAATGAGGCTTTAGCTAAGAAGGAGCTATACATAGGTGAGCAACATGTATGTCACTGAGTAGTAGATGAGTGGATAGACCTCCTTGATTTAGGGGGTCTATGGGATGACTTTGGTGAGGGTGACTTTGATGATAAAGGTTTGTAGGCACAACTAGCAACATGATATGCCACTATTACTAAGCTATGGGTGATATTACTAAAGGTAGACAAGAGTACACAGAGGATATAGCTCTCCTACAGGCATAGGTGTAGAGTGAACAAGCAGAGATAACTAATCTTCAAGCACAAGTTGGAGTATGAAGCCCTAGCCATAGGGGATCTAGTAGTGGTGAGATAGTCAGGCTATGAGAGGAGGTGATACAACTCTAGGAATTAGTGGAGGACCTCTAGGGTCATTATCGCAAGGAGTGATCATTCACCTAGGTTTTGGAGGATGAGATAGTGCACCTTAAGGGGTGCATACCAGCATGTCCTTCTACTAGTAGGTCACACTAGAGTCATAGGAGTGGTACAAGATAGTATTTTGTGAGGATGGGGGATCCTAGCACCACATGAAGGGTAGATAGGTCAGGGGGTAGTAGATCCAAAAGCTCTCACCGAACACCAACTAAGTGTGGGGGTGAGAGTCATAGTGTCGATCATACGTGATCATGGCTTTTTGAGACTCTATGGCTCTTTTTGATATTTTGGGATTATGAGGTCTGAGGACCCACTTTATTGTATCCTATAGGTAGTTTATGGATGATGATGTAGCTTTGGTTCCATTATATATATATATATATATATGATTTTTTGTAATCATCATGTATTTCCTTACTGCTTTATGAGATGTATGCAATGCTTATATTTGCTTTATGATGCTTTTGATGGATGCCTACCATGTATGCATGTATTGTAATATGATGTGATTTTATGATATGTACATGTGTGTATGCATAATGTAATGGAATGGATGATTTATTAATGTATATGATGGATGGTGAATACTAATTGACACATTAGATGCTAGCACCATAGACTATACACAATTCATCTATTCATTATTTTAATGTTCTCATGACACTATGTAATGGCTTGTATAAATGTAAACTAACAAACATGTGATAGCATGATATGAAATAAAATGAAAATATGAAGTTATATGATGTGTTTGGTATTTTTAGGAGACTCAGACACTCTAGTTGCCTAATTAAAATTTGTATAATAATCATGCAATATTTTTTGGTAAAGTATAAATCTGCTAAGATAACCAAGATATTAAATTTCCCTATCTGTGCATGTGAGTTCATTACTATGAAAATGCATAAAGTTACCCTAGTACCAAATAGGATTTATGCAGACCATTTGTACTAGAGATCACCCTATGAGTATCATTATCCTGATTTTTGTACATAGTTGGATTAGAGACATATCGTTATGCGTAAGGATACCGTTATTTTCACATGAGATTGATGCCACCCAAATTGTAATGGGGATCACCTTATGGTTTTCCAATGCTAAGAATTCTAGAGATTCAAGTTTAGTACTCCCTTA